>CM060197.1:6132500-16132500 GCA_030549335.1 Pontederia crassipes
AATTTTTCTTCTGATTGAGAGAATCATTACTTGGTGATAAATGAATCATAAATTATGAAATTTTGTATGATTTATCCATTCGAAGTTAGCTTTCCCTGGCCTCTGGAATCTAAAAAAGAGTTTTATAAAGGAAGTTATGAATTTACCTTCGCAAGTCACTCATTCTGTCCCGAGTCTGATATAAGTTTTATTTGTATATTAGAGAACGGTTAGAATAGAGTGAATTAGGGTTTGAAATTTGGATATGCTTAAATAGGCATTCCAATGATTCGATGAGAGGTGGAATCATCCTAGTTGAACTTGTATTTTGGGAGAAATGAATTTTTCATTTCATAGTGATGCTTTTGTCAGATTCCAAGACATTGACAGATTGCGACCCGAATTAACTATTTTTGTTATAAGTCTATATAGCGAGTTAAATTCTCTATTTTTTATGAAAAAATACTAATGAAGTCTAGTTTTCAAAAAAATTATGCCCTATTTAAATGGACAAGTATGAAGAAACACATAAATCAATATTTCAGTGACATATAGTCTGTCATGACACAAACCCTAGGTTAGATTGCTTGGGATGTCCTGACTTATTCACTTGGTATTTGATAATGATACTTGAGGGTTGAAAATCTTAGTATGTATAGTTTCTAATTAATCTATAATAATAATATTTTCTCATGTGGTTAAGAAGTTATGAATTATTGATTGACAGACACTCAGTTTGAAATTCTGAAGCAGCACCTAGTTAAGCTTTGGGGAAATAAAAAGTTTCAAGTGTGAAATAGTTTATGAATATAAATTTCTAAGGCTAGAAATTGGTACTAGAGGAGGTTATATGCATTTTAGGATGCATAATCATTCATACATCATGAGCATGCATTGCATATTATCTTACTAGTGATTGGAAAGTAAAAAGACATTATTGTTTGTAGGAAAACCTCAAATTGCAAGTGAAAGGGAGGATATCTAATAAACCTCCTTGAAGTGATAAAATACAAGGTGAGTGGATAAATTTACAACATAGCAAAATGTTATATGTTAATTCTTTTATTTATGGTATTACCTCAAGCAAATATTACTATTGTTATTATTGAAATATATCTTGAGCTATGAAAAGTATTTATGATATATTTCAAGATTTCATATGAGATAGAGTATTATCTTACATCAAAATATATTCAGGAAACAATGCTTGTGAAGTTAAAATAAGTTTTATTTGATAATGATATGAGATTATGATATGTGTATTTTGATATTATTAAACTCCATGTGTTCATTAGCTATGTTATTTGAAAAAAGTCTTTGAGACCGCATTCGATGTACATAAAGCCTTTGGGGCGTATATCGGGTGTCTTTGCCCTTTGGGGGCTGCTCTGCGTGCATGTATTGACCCATGATCGCTCTGCGTATCTGAGAATCATGATTGGATGGCATACAATCATGATTGAGATACATATTGACCCATGATTTGCTTTGCGTATCTGAGTCTCTTGATTGTGAAGCTTTGCTTAACTGTATGACACACAATCATAGAGGGATACGTATTGACCCATGATTTGCTCTACGTATCCGTGACTCTTGATTATGAAGCTCTGCTTAACTGTATAACACATGATCATAGAGGGATACATATTGACCCATGATGAGTATGTGCAATGACACGTGTGTGGAGTTTAATTATGAAAATGATGATATTTTGAGTTACTTTTACTTATATGAGATTTCATATGATTTGATAAGTTATGTTATATGTGCTATGCTTTAAATGTTTTATCATATGGAGAATGTGGTTATTTAATGTTATATGCACTCGTATTGTTTCCCTATGTTGTACTTTTATTTTGCTCACTGAGCAAATGATTGTTTCTCATAATACCCATTTTAAATTTTTTAGATACTCGTAAGTTCTTGAGTTGAGTCGACTCGGAACTTATTTTGCTGCACATAGAAGAGGTCGAGCCATTGGAGCACTTTAATCTCCCTTCACTTTTGTTTTTTTGAAGCATGCATATGTAATAGATAGTCTTAGATGTTGTAATTAAGTTTATGAAAATCTTTTTGTAAGGTTGTATAAGACTTGATCCTGTGGAGTTATATGTGAGATAGTTTGTGAAAAAAAATAATGACAATATGTGAATGTCCTATATTATTGCTTTTTATTAAACTTTGATGATTATATATGTGTCTTTGGTATGTATTGACAAATAACATAAGATAAGTAAGGGAGGAGGTTTTGCCGATTTTATTTTTGAAATTGCTAAACATAGCTAAGAGTATGATAATTGGGATTAAAATTTAGTCAAGGAGTTGAGTGTGACAATACACATACATATATATATATATATATATATATATATATATATATATATTTGTGTGTGTATGTGTATGTGTGCGCGCGCGTGCACTCGCACGGATGAGATGAGGTCATCCCAAGCCTTGTGGTTTGAGTAGCTCGATTCGAACGAGCCCCATTTTGATCCAGGAGCACAGGGTCGCTTCCACCGAGCGAGGGAGGAACTCCGCTTCACAGTCTCGTTGCTCTCTCTCTCTCTCATCGTCGATCTCTCCTCCACTCTCTAGGACGCCGTCAATCTCTCTCATGCTAGGTCATTGTGAGTTTGAGCGGACGAGTTTAGTTTGCCAACAATCTTTCCTCGATGAGATCTGATCGTCGCTCCTCCATCACCCCATGACCTTCCTCGACGAGATCTGATCGTCACTCTCTCTCACCGCCAAAACCTATGTTACATAAAGAGGGAGAGAGATCACACAAACACAAAAGAATACACGATATTTACGAAGTTTACCCTAAAGCGGACTACGTCCTCGAACGACAACGGTTCTCTTTGTTATGGAATATTAATGATTACAAGAATATGAAATAACTTAGTCATAATGAAGTTTATATAGGGAACTCAAATACAAAATAGGAAACAAAAATTCTAAAACGTCTGCAGGGGATCCTGGATAGCAAGACTAGGGATAGCAATATCCCTCACCTCCTGCGAGACCCCCGTAAGAGATGGGAGACTTCGCCGCCCCACTGTCTTAGCGTCTGACTAACATAGGAGTTCAACTAGGATTACAACTGGGTTCAAATTCATAGCATTATCAACAACCTACCTCATCGAGATTTGGTCGTCAGCTTCCTTCCTCATTGAGAACCTCTCTCTCTCTCTCTCTCTCTATATATATATATATATGCTGACACGACCTATCTCGATGTGAACTCTTGTTCAAGCGAAGGGAAATCGAACTGCCAAGAAAATCAAACCGCCATTGGAGGAAGTAAAATGATTCCCCGGCTCTAAGCGACTTGGATCTCATCCATCAAATGCGGACGACTCGTGAGTGCTACCACTTTTTGTGCTTGTTGGCGAGTGATATCTATAACATCGTCTTCTTACTCAGTGTTGCGGCAAGTTCTCTTTTGTAGCAATACTTACCATAGCAGTTGTCATTAGTTTGTAACAGTAATATCGGTTTAGTTCCTTTATATCATATTAGTATTAGTATAAATGGACGTCGTGTCTATAGCCAAACAACTTTCCCAATCATAATTTTACATTTCTCCTTCCTCTCTATCTTTTTTCTTCTTCTTTTCTTCATAGCACTTTCTCCTCTTCCTTCTCTTCTCTGGCAATTTTCTTCGGCAAGTGAGACAGGAATTCGGCCATGACTATGACATGGTATCAGAGCTAGCTTTCTTCCTGTAGCTGTCGGAAGTTTCTTCGTGTTGGTCATCGTCAACTAGAGTCCACCGGCTCAAATGGTCCCAATAAGCCCTGGTGTCTCCGATCTAGCCGGATTCACTTCCCACAAACTCGATTTCGTGAACTTCCAGTGGAGAATCTTGCCATCTTCGATCTGGTCTGTGGTCATCGTTGTCATCCCAATTTGTTTCTTCTCTTTTGCATATTTCTTCCTCTTCTCTGATCCAAGTCTAGTGAAGCACATCGGAGCTCCAGTTGTCCTTTTATGATCTATGTTTTTCTTCTTCGATCTGTCTAGTGATAGATCGCAACTTGTTTACGTCCGATTGCATTTTACTTTCCTGATACCTGATCATGTTCTTGATTCATGATGTGTTCTTTGAATCTGTGTCTTCCTCTTTATTTTTCATCTTGTTCTATGTTTTTTCTCTTCGTCGATTGAGCATTCTTATGATCCAATGTTCTTTCATTTCCTATGTTTTCTCCCCATTTCTTTCGCCGAATGAGTTGTCTCATCGGATTGGGAGCTCCGTCTCCATTTCTCGGTGGCGATCACCGGTTGATTTTCCGACGTTATCGTCGGAGGGGTAGGAGCCTTCTCTCCTTGTCATTATCGGCGTTTCTCCAATGTTGTTGTCAACAACCGGAATGACCTCGATTCGTCGATGGTTTTTCGGCGTCCTTGAGTTGAAAAAATTTCTCGGTTCGTCGATGTTTTTCTGGCGTTCTCCAAGTTTCTTGAGTTGTTGAGGTTGGGAGATGTTATGCCTCCGATAATATGATGGTTCCTCCGTCTCCAAATCTGAATGTTGAGTGTAGTTCGCTAGCGGTTCTTGTTTTGTCCTTACTCTGTTCCTCTTTACTTTTGTTCATTTTTGGTCTCCACTTTGATCTCGCCTTCTTATCTGCATTTTGTTGCCTTCATGTTAATCTCAGATCTTGCTCTTCTTTGTTTCTCTTTCGCATCTCTTATTCTTTCATTTCCGTTCGCTTCTTCTCTGCATATCACTGAATGAGTTGCTGCCTAGCTAGTGTTCGATGAATGGCCCTCGTTCTATCTTCTTCACATCATCGACGACGCCAAGTCAGAACTTCAAGTTGCTATGGTGTTCAGATGTTCCCCGTGACAACTTGAGGGGGCGTCTGTTCCGACATCTCCAGCTTATCATCGATGTTCGTTTGTTTTGTTTGCTGGTCATGTGTTTTGTTTGCCACCAATGAAATGGTGACGATAGCTGGTTGGGTTCCTGCATCCATGTCCATGGCTTCAGATGGTTGCCGAAGTTGTGAAATCCGCAAGGATGAAGTGTTAGGCGCGTAGTTCCTCTAGTCTTCTCCAGCAGCCACGAGACAAGTGTTTCGTGAGACAAGTGTTTGGTACATGTATTCTCCATGGAATCGGCATACTACGGTGCCAATGAACACTTAGTAATCGATGATGTATGCACTACAAGTTGGCCTGCTCAATTTTTCCTCACGCCCAACTTGAGAGGGCGTGTTGGTAGGTGATATATGTAACATCGTCTTCTTACTCGATGATGCAGCAAGTTCTCTGTTGTGACAGTACTTACCATAGCAGTTGTCATTAATTTATAACAGTAATATCGGTTTAGTTCCTTTATATCATATTAGTGTTAGTATAAATAGATGTCGTCATGTCTGTAGCCAAGCAACTTTCCCAATCATAATTTTACATTTTCTCCTTCATCTTTGTCTTTTTTCTTCTTCATAGCACTTTCTCCTCATCCTTCTCTTCTCCGGCGGTTTTCTCCGGCAAGTGAGAAAGGAATTTGGCCACCATTTTGATAGTGCTGTCGCTTTGCGTGGTAGCATATTAATATAAATAAATAAATATATATATATATATATATATATATATAATTGGGGATGCAAGAGAAATTTAAGACTTGAATAGAAAAGTATAAAGTTAAAAAGCTCATTCGATGTTAAGTCATCTCTTTTATTTCACCGCCCCATTCTTATATCACAGTCTCCTATTTACGATCATCATAAATTATTATTTTTAATGAACATCACACTTTGTTGATAACTGTGTTAATCATATATATTCTTAATTTTTTAATCAACTAATTAATCTCATATATTTTATTTATATATGGGCCAAGAATCGCATCATACTAGATTAGTGTTGTTGTGTACATCTACAAAGTTTGAAGGGCACGTGCATGTTAAAGTAGTATTAAAATTAAAATTAGACGATTCGTGTGGAAACGTTTGAATTAATCATTGACTCGCTGGGTCAAATCTTCTTAACCTATTTATACAAATTAAGCATCGACCGTTCACTCACTGTCACCCAAGTTCACAATTTTTCTGCAGTCAACAGCATGGAAGATGACTTTGATTGCTGCTCCCACTAAAAGATTAGTCCACTTGTACTTTCCTTTTTGGACCTTTTGATCACATCAAAAATGAAATTGTCTTATATAATAATTTTTTTGCATTTCGTTGACAACGTGTTTGACGGGCAGCTTATGCCTTTTGCTCTCCAATAATTGTGGGAAGCCAAAATTAATTGCATCATTATTGATTAACTATCTGACTTTTTTTGGACTTGAGTGTATCATTACACTCAAAATTATGGAAAGGATTGAAAAAATTAATAATATATGAGTTAAATTGGCGTTGCATTATACAATTACATATTTTGTGTCAATTAATTTTTAATTCCAATTATTACCTTTTTTAATTATGTTTAATAATTTTATAAATAAAATCAGTAAAATTTCCTTCATTATTTATCTTGTGTTATTTGTCAATACATACAAAAATGCATTTATATATTCATCAAAGTTTAAATAAAGCGTATAAAAGATCACATTCGCACATTATCTTTATTGTTTCACAAACCATTTCACATATAACACCTCACAGAATCAAGTTTTATACGACCTTACAAAAATTTCTCACAACCTTAATCACAACATCTAGAATTATCTATTACATGCATATTTCAAAAACAAAAGTGAAGAGAGAAATAAAATTGCTCCAACGGCTCGACATATTCTATATATAGCAAAACAAACTCTGAGTTGATTCAACTCGAGAACTTACGAGTATCTGAAAAATTTAAAATAGGTACTGCGAGCAACAATCATTTGCTCAGTAAGTGGAATAAAAGTACAACATAGGGGAACAAGACGAGTGCATATAATATTAAAATAATCAAGTTCTCCATGTGAGAAAATATTTAAAGCATAACACATATAACATCAGTTGTCAAATCATATGAACTTTTACATAAATAAAAGTAATCCAAAATATCATTATATTCACAGTTAAACTTCACACATGTATCATTGCACATACTCATCATGGGTCAATATGTATTCCTCTATGATTACGTATCATATAGTTAAGCAGAGCTTCATAATCAAGAGTATCAGATACATAAAACAAATCATAGGTCAATAGTGTGTCACCCAATCATGATTCTCAAATACGCAAAGCAAATCATGGGTCAATACGTATTTCAATCATGATTGTGCGTCAACCAATCATGATTTTCATATACGCAGAACATATCATGGGTCAATACGTGCATACAGAGCAGTCCCAAAGGGCAAAGACACCTGATATACGCCCCAAAGACTTCATGTATATCGAATGCGATACTAAAAACCTTTTTCAAATAGCATGACTAGTGAATGTATAGAGTTTAACAATATCAAAATACACATATCATAATCTCATATCATTATCAAATAAAACTTATTTTAACTTCACAAGTATTGTTCCCTGAAAATATTTTTGTGTAAAAGGTTACTCTATCTCATATGATATTCTTGAAATATATCATAAATATCTTTCATAACTCAAGTATGTTTCAATAATAATAATATTATTATTATTTTTTTTTTTCTTGAGATAATATCATAAATAAAAAAACTAATATATAACATTTTGCTATGTTGTAAATTTATCCACTCACCTTATACTTTATATTTTCAAAGAGATTTACTAAATTTTCCTCCTTTCACTTGTAACTTGTTGATTTTTTACAAGCAAGGATGCTATTTCATTTTTCAATTACTAATAATAACAGTATGCAATGCATGCTCATGCATGAACACTTGTTAACCTTAAAATGCATACAATCCTTTCTAATATTAATGTGTAATTTCAGGTGTTTATATTCATATATTACTTCACACTTGAAACTTCTCAATCTTCCATAGGTTAACAAGATATTCTCTTAGGATTTCAGACTGAGTGTATGTCAATAAATAATTCATAACTTCTTAACCACATATGCAAATCTCATAATTCTGGATAAATTAGAAACTAGACGTACTAAGGTTTCCAACCTCAAAATATCATTAACTAAATCCAAGTGAGTAATTCATAACATCCCAGAAAATCTGACCTAGAGTTTGTGTCTTGGCAGACTGTATGTCATATCCATTTAATGAGATCCTAATTTCCTAGAATCTAGACTTCATTAGTGTTTGGGCATAAAAAATATAGAATTTAACTCCTTGTATGCCCTTATAACAAAATAGTTAATTAAAGTCGTGATCTGTCCATTCGTACCCTAATTTACAAGTTGAACTTGTATCAGATTCAGAACAGGATGAGCGACCCATGAAGATCGGTTCATAACATTCTCTACAATGTTATTTTTAGATGATTCTTGTGCTCATGGAAAGATAACTTCAGAATGATGAAGAACGTGAAATATCAGGATTTATGAAGAACGAGCCAGGAAGATACAATCATATGAAGGTGAAGGTTGGTTTCGGATCCGCAGATTCACCTTAACCTAGCAAACTTGTAGAATTTCTTCACGACGTTCGGCTATAGATTTGATCGTGTAAAATTTTTGACTTGCAGAGGATGAGACTAAGTAATTTATATATTTTTTCATAATTTTAACACGTCATATGACGGTTTGTAAAAATCTTTTTCTAAGCAGCTGGTGAGCTGTTTGCTTGAGCTGTTTGCTTGAGCTGTTTGAAATTCTATTAGTTGAAATAAATGTTCAATCATATTATTTGGTTAAAAATTAGTGTTAAACATCTAATTAACCTTAGTTAATCATAGTTAAATATGTTTATTATAATATTTATAAATATTAAAATATATTTCTAATAGTCTTATAAAATTTCTTTATAACATTTATCGATAATTTAATTATTATTATGCTTTAATCCAACAGTTAATTGCTATACGCAACCATAATTATATAAGCAGCTAAAATAACTTAATATGCTAATTAGAAGCATGATTATGTTAAAATGATATTTGTGGAGCACGTCCATGATATTATGAGACTATAGATCAGCAATCACAAATAATCCATATCTTCAAATCATATTGATGATTCAAAACTTGTGATTTCAGGCACACTAATATACCATATATATATAATATATATACATACATACATATATACATATATATATCAATATTTTTTATTAATAATTTAGATGACAATTAATTATAATAAAAACATGATGTGAATCATCAACAATATACAATAATTATATTCATTATTTTATGCACATCATTATCTTTCATAATAACTTTTTAATATATATATATAAGATTTAATGGAGGTGCTCCCAACTTTTTTAGAAGTACTCTGTGTTTTTGGGTCGTTAGATTGATTTTCAATGGTTGAATCTCAAATTGTGCGGTTCAGTTCCCTCAAGAGAGCAGTTCAAAATATTTCCACACTATAAATTTATAAATATTAGCCCTTGAAATTATTCAAATTGGTATGTTCCATTAAATTTAATCCAAAATTTATTAAGTTCATTTTTAATAGTTATAAAATATAAATTTTTGTCCATTAATTTTTAATATGAAAATATTAAATAATGCATAAGAATATTATTATTAAACAATATTTTTTTCTTGTATTGATTCTTTTATTTTTAAATGATTTTATCATACTATGAAAGTACGCATAAAAAACAGCATTTCAAATTATCATAAAAATAAATTAATAAAATTTGGATCAAATTTAATGATTTAATGAAAAGACTTAAATGTAAAATTTAGATAAATTCAGAAACTAAAAATTAAAATTTCCTATAACCACCCCTAAACTACCGCGAATTACCACATCTAATCTCAAACTACGAACTTCATTTTTTTGGGTATCTAAACTATCGCGATTTTTCCAATTTGATCCTTCCATCCAATTCCATCGACTTCTCCATTATTTTTTTTATTTATGAAAATCTATTATACCCCTGTTATGAATTAAATTTCATTTTACATAAAATAATAAAAAAAGAAGAAGAACCCCCCTCCCCCGTCTTTTCTCTTTCTCCATTAGAATAAAAAAACATGATTTTTTCCCCTAGGTGTCACTCCAAGCGTTCATAGCTTCTTTTTTTGCCACTAATTCAGATAACATGACCATTGGAATCCATCCGACCCGATTTTAAATTAGATTAGTTTATAAGATTAACTATTTTTGCTCATTTTTTTAATTTGGAGCTTAAACTTTCTTTATAATTCTAAAATTTATAAAAAAATACTTCATATTATGAATAATATTTTAAATATTTGCAACACTTGCTTCATACTTTGGAATGTATACTGAATAGAATAATTGATATTAAATTTTTTTAAAAAAAATGTAAAAACTGACCTGACCACCAGGTCAGGATTTAATTGGTACAACTTGACCTGACCACCAGGTCAACTCAGGTTTGAGATAAGATAGGGCGCAAGCCGACCCTGAATAATCCATAAAAAAAAAGAATTTTAAAAAGCAAAGGAAAACATAGAAGAGAGATAGCGAGAGTTTAATTAAAACATAAATTCATAAAAAGAACTTTTCAAAAATATTAATATATTTGATTATTTAATTATTTCATATACTATGACGTATTACTTTAATATTATGCATAAATATTTATTATTTTAAAATTCTGGTCATAAACCAAAAAGTGGTCGAATGTAATAAAGATGTTATCACATAAATTATTAGGAGAAATTTTACCAAATAATTTTTAATTTTGAAAGCTTTGTAAGCGTTATCCTCAAACTTTATTTTATAACAAGATTATTCTTCGTTATTTAACTTATTTCATCAAGTATCCTTTCGACCCATGCAAACAAATGACCGACGTGATATTATTAAAAATAAAATAGATATTAAAAATAAAAAATTAGGGTGTCACCCCTTCGACAGCCAATTCGTCAGAGGGGGCGACCGTCCCTCTTTCCTAGTGCTCATCGTCGTAAAGGGGGTTTATTTTATTTTTTTAGTGATGCCATGTGGAACGTCCGCTTACTTGGAGGAGATAAGCAAAATCATCGCATGAACATCACATCAACAGCGACATCGAAAAACCACCGATCAAATGTTGAAATAATAATTGGTGAAATAAGTTAAAAGATGAAAATACAAAGTGAAATTTGATAACAATGTTAAAAAAATGTTCAATGTTAATGAGTATTCGATGAAATTTATTTTAAATTATTATCTTGCTACTTTTCAAGACAATTACTCAAATAAAATTTCCCTTTTTTATAACTTCAACTTTCTTTCTCGTAAAAAGAAAAATTTTGCACTTTTTAAACATAATTACATCTATAAGTACGACAATATAAAGTGGTTAACAATCAGTTTTCTGAATCATATTTTTTTTTCTTGTTTGTATAGAATCTTAGGACTTTTTGGTGAGCCTCCATTATTATTCATATATGAGTAATGAATATTTTTACTCCTGCATAATAAAATAAAATAATAATAATATTTTTTGAATTAGTGTCACCATTTCGTATTTTGTCTAAGATATATTATGATCATCATATCAACCTTGTGAAATTTTTTATTTTTTTTTTGGACTGTATGAAATTTTTTTGTGTAAAAAGATTAAATTTAAGGATGAGGAATCCTTTATGACTCCAAAACCTCCATTGCTAATATGCACAAAAGATATTTCAACTCGTACTAAGTGACACAATAATTTGTTCCTCCTTTAGGGTTTGTAAGCACAGAAAAAAGGAGAATTCGTTCTTGTTTATTTGATCGAATTTAAATTAGAGAAAAAAATGAAAGAAAAAAGACGAGATATTTTCTTGAAATATTTCATTTTCCCCTTGTCGGAGTGAAAAAGAAGAAAAATATATAATTAGACTTATTTTTACATTTAATCTCATAAATTTAATATTTAGATACATAATGTAGATTTCCTTCCTTTCTCATTACTCGTATCAATCAATCGAAACAAGATTAATTATTCTATTTTATTATTTTTCATTCCCTTTTAATATTTTTCCTTTCACTATTTTTTCTTCCCTTTCTCTTTAATGACTTTTTAGTAATATTTTTAAAATCAGACCAATGATCAAACCGGTCGACCAACTATGTGATGGTTCAATCAGTTCAATCTAGTTCGACTGGATTAAACCAGATTAAGAAAATGAATTGTAAATTAAAGTATAAAAGATAATAAATAATAAAATAAAATTCATATTAGTTACCATTTTAAATTAATCAAATAGTAATAAATTATTTTTTATATTTTTAAGATATATATTATTCATAATTTAATTTTATTATTTAATAAAATAATGAATAACTTTATTTTTTTACAACAAAGGACAAAAGGCACAAAAACTTATCAGACTAAGTCTTAAATGTTCGAGATGACTTTGATGAATGTCATATTAATTAATCATATGCCCTAACTTTTATCTTTATTTTATTTAAGAGTAAATTTATGTAATTTTCTTTGAACTTTATCATCCATTTATTTTTTTCTTTATTACCATCTCTCCACATTTTCATATTATCTATTTACTTTTTCATGTTCATCTTGTAAAATTTATTACATTACTTATGTTTTAATTTTTAATATAAATTATTTAAAATTTATCATCTTATATAACTTCATGATAATTTTCTCTTTTATTTAAATTTGACTTTATCATTACCTTCTTACTTTTATTTCCAAATTCAAATTTAATTTCCTTATTGATAATATCCTTTTTTACATTCATTCTAAAAAATATAATCCCTTATTTTTCTTCCCTTATAAAATATAATCCCTTATTTTTCTCATCTTCCTGTTCTTTCACCATTAATACTATAATATATTATTCCTTATTTTTATCCTCTTCCTACTCTTCCACCATTAATACTATAATTTACTTTCCTTTTTCTATTTATTTTCTATTTATTCAGATTTTTTTACTTTTCTTTTTTAAAAAAATCTTGCCCTATTCTAGCCAGATTGACTAAGTTCAATCTGATTTTTTTACAATTGAATTTTTAATGTCAAATCGAATCGAATGATCGATTTGCGATTGAATCGATTGGACTGGCCGGTCTGATTTTAAAAACAATGCCTTTTAACTAAACATGTCCTTTGTATTGGACATTGACCATATTCTAAAATATCTGTTTGTTTTAAATTTTGGATATGACTCAGTAGATTTTAGACATACTATAAACTCTTCATACTACCGCCTATGTCCCTAATTTTTGGTGAGTGACAAAATTTTGATCAAGCCCCAATGTTGAAGGTGTGGCAACATAAAAGAAACTATAATTTTAGAAAAAAAGGAAATAATCCATGTAACTGAGATAACCGGGAATCCTGTATCGGTCCACTTCGAGTAATTTATTTACGTCTTAAAAAACAGCCACGTGCTACTCTTGTTGACGAAAATAATTAAATAAAACAAAAATTCTCCTACTTTTTCCATTAACCTTTCTTTTCGTATGTTGTAGCAAATCAATTTGCGACAAATATATAAACTTGTCAACAAAAACGGTGTTTCATTCAAGCCAAAAACAAAATCTTAGAAAATTCCGTGGACTATTCTCATTGGACGAATCCATTTATATTTAGTTTTACTCCAAATATTAAATTACTCATGAGAAAGAACGATCCAATATTTGATAAAAAAAATAATATGGAAAAAAACAAAGACGCACACACTCTCAGTTCTCATTGGACTCCCCAAGTCCAACTCTGTGCAGTCCACATGCTGCTCTATATTAACATGCTGCGCTGGTACTTCTCCGTCCAAGCGCACCAGTTCGCGACAGAGGAGCTTAGCAAAGCAGCTGACGTACCATGGGGCTTGCCGAAGGCGGCAGCTGCAGCGGCCATGAGCTCAACAAGCTCCGGTTCGCGGTGCAGGTCCTGCGCGGCCGATGGTTCATGGTGTTCGCGTCGTTGTTGATCATGTCGGCCGCCGGCGCCACCTACATCTTCTCCATATACTCCAAGGACATCAAGTCGGCCCTCGGCTACGACCAGCAGACGCTCAACACGCTGTCCTTCTTCAAGGACCTCGGCGCCAACGTCGGCGTCCTCTCGGGGCTCATCAACGAGGTGACCCCGCCGTGGGTCGTGCTAGCCATCGGCGCGGGCATGAACTTGTTCGGATACCTCATGATCTACCTCGCCATCACCGGCCGCATTGCCCGTCCGAAGGTCTGGCAGATGTGCCTCTACATCTGCGTCGGCGCCAACTCGCAGTCCTTCGCCAACACCGGCGCGCTCGTCACCGCCGTCAAGAACTTCCCGGAGAGCCGGGGCATCGTGCTCGGCCTCCTCAAGGGCTACGTCGGCCTCAGCGGCGCCATCTTCACCGAGTTCTACCACGCCTTCTACGGCAACGACTCCAAGTCCCTCGTGCTGCTCATCGCCTGGCTCCCGGCCGCCATATCCATCGTCTTCGTGTACACCATCAGGATCATGAAGGTGACGCGCCAGGCCAGCAACACCAAACCCTTCTACAACTTCCTCTACATCTCCCTCGCCCTCGCCGCCTACCTCATGATCGTAATCATCCTCGGCAAGCTCTTCAACTTCTCGCATGGCGAGTACGGCGTCGACGCTGCCGTCGTCCTCTTCTTCCTCCTCCTTCCCCTGTTTGTCGTCATCAAACAAGAGCTCAGCATCTTTCACCAAAAGAAGCAAGAGCTTGAAAACCCAGAGCCGCTGGCCATAACCATTGAGAAGCCCTCGTTGCCCCAGCCGCCGACTGCTTCCACCACTGAAACGAGTAGTAGTACTACTACGGCAGCGGCCGCGACGACGGCAACTGCTGCTTCATCCAGCAAGCCAAGTTCGGCCACGAGTGCGGTGGTCTCATGCTTCAAGAGCATGTTCCGCCCTCCGGACCGCGGCGAGGACTACTCGATCCTCCAGGCGCTCGTCAGCATCGACATGCTCATTCTCTTCTTCGCGACCATCTGCGGCGTCGGCGGCACCCTGACGGCCATCGACAACATGGGGCAGATCGGGGAGTCGCTGGGCTACCCGAAGAAGAGCATCAGCACGTTTGTGTCCCTCATCAGCATATGGAACTACGCGGGGAGGGTGGTGGCCGGGTTCTCCTCCGAGATCTTCCTGCAGCGCTACAAGTTCCCGCGCCCGCTCATGTTCACCTTCGTCCTCTTCCTCTCCTGCGTCGGCCACCTCCTCATCGCCTTCGGCGTGCCGAACTCGCTCTACTTCGCCTCCGTCGTCATCGGCTTCTGCTTCGGCGCGCAGTGGCCGCTCCTCTTCGCCATCATATCCGAGATCTTCGGGCTCAAGTACTACTCCACGCTCTACAACTTCGGAGCCGTCGCGAGCCCGATCGGCTCCTACATACTCAACGTGCGAGTCGCCGGGCATCTGTACGACAAGGAGGCGGCCAAGAAGAAGATCCTGCTGTCCACGAGCACTGGGAACAAGGACTACACGTGCATCGGCACCGAGTGCTACAGGCTCTCCTTCCTCATCGTCACGGCGGCCACCATCGCCGGGGGGCTCGTGTCCCTGATACTGGTGTGGCGGACCAGGGAGTTCTACAAGAGCGACATATATGCAAAGTTCCGGGAGGCGGCCGCTGCGGCGGACAACGAGATGGCCATGGAAAGCTTCAGGAAGCAAGCGAACAAGGGAGAAGAGGAAGAAGCGAACGAGAAGAACAAGTCATCCGGGAAGGATGGAGTGGTAAATGGACATGGAGGATAAGTTGCAGGAGATCATATTAAAGTTTACCATATTAAAGTTTACCAGTGAGCTCTTGTACTTCAATTTTTACTCCCTCCTTTTTTTCTTTTTAGCATCTGTAACTTACAGCATCCCAAAAGAAATATACTGCCATGCAAATCTAAGTGCTATGTAGCTTGTTTGATATCTCATCTGGATTCCAAGGTTTGATCAATGAGCTCATCAATGGTCAGATGTTGGAAGTCCAATGTCTGCAACTTGACATAGATTACTGACATGCTGCGTTCACAATTTCAATGATCTGCCTTAACTTTCGCCAGGTTTCAGAATCCTCAACAGTGATTACAGGTCGCTGTATGATCTTACAACAACTTCAAGTTCAACTTTCAACATGAATGCACAGTCTGGGCAACCGTTTCTTCTTGCTAAATGGGCGTTAATGATGCCCTGATCTTTTTATGGCTGTGTGATGCACGGTGATGCAAATTCCGGAGTTCGGTTGGACCAATATTTAGATACTATAACAACTACAAAGTCTTATCCCACTAGATCGGACCGGCTACATGAATCATACGACGTCATTCCGCTCTATTATTAACCAAACATATATTTTGACTAATATTTAGATAATGAAACTAAAATAGATTTTTTTTTCTGCAAGGGAGACAAAAATTTCAATGTGTCACGATCTTAGAAAGTTGGCTCCCTTCACATTTTATGGACCTCATTTTAAAATATTATATGTATATATATATATATATATATATATATATATATTAAATATGTGTGTGTTTTTGGATTTAAGTAGCGTGTGGAATGCTTTTTGTATGAATCACTAATCAAACTACTATTGTGACTATCCTGATTTTTATAAAATATATTTTATTTATTTATAATATCTGAAAATCGTTATTTAATATTCTGAAATTTAATAATTTCGAAATTGATGAGAAATTATGAGATAAGTTGGAGAGATAAGATGGAATTTGACTAGAGATAGAATTGTTATAGAGATAAACATGAAGTTATAAAGTAAATTCGGATTTAATTAAATTTGACAGATTATGGTAGGCCAAGATTGATTTAAGAGAGTTCAAGGTCTAATAGAATTAAAATCCCAAGTCTACACTATAAATAGACATCAAAAGGGTGGCTGAAAATCTCCTTTTCTGCAAAATAGAATTCTGCTCACGAGTCCCTCTTTTTCCCTAGTTTGCACGCAAATCGAAACATCCCGGAGGGAACATGGCGGCTGGTTTTGAAGCCGGTATACATGAGAAGATCTTTCAAGTAGTGGCCGCGAGTTTTGGAACGTGGACAGAGAGGAATCGCCGCCTGCGGCGTTCGTGCAATTTTCTAGAGAAGTGATTAAAGTTGGTTTTTCAGTCAACTTTAGGTACATAAAGGGAATCCCTATGTCGTCGGTTTTTTACGATATGGAACACTATTATCTTCTCCTTTGTACCGAGAATCCATTGATATATTGTATGCATTATTTGAACATCGTATGGCAAAATTATGGTGACCGAAAAGTTGCCTCAAAACGCACTTCTCCATCGACGGCAGAACTCGGCTCGGATTCTGATGTACCCAGCCCGAATTTCATTGAATCCGGATCGAGTTGCACTTGGAACCGGATCGGGTGTCCAACTCGGCTCGGGTTCAGGCTTCGTTTCGGCGCAGGTGCAGCGCGATCGCGATTGAAGTGAACCGGCAGACCCGACCTGAGTTTGCCCTAGCCGAGGAGATTTGATCGTTTCCGAACATGGCCCGGGTTCCACCCGACACGAGCCGGGTTCTAGGAACATAAAACATATTTTTGAATATATGGTTATGGATAATTGAATAGGTATTAGGGATTATAGTTCTTGATCATCCCTAATCGTATCATTGACAGATATGACCTTGTCATATCCTTGGGATTTGATTTTGAGATTATCATTATTTTTTAATTTATCAGATCATGTTATACATTATAGTATTGATCCAGCAGTTTTCTCCTGATTGGGTCCTTGTTTAATCTAAATTGAATTATTAAAGATATGTCTTTATGATAAACAAAATAAAAGATGAAAATTATTGGGTCTCCATGTTTTCCGATTGTCTCTAAGCTTCCTGAGTCATATTGATATTGTTATGAATATTATATGGGGCAGATAGTGTACCTAGAGGTATGATGCGTCATCATTTAGGGAAGCTATGACTGTCATGTGATGTCCATGGTCTCTTACCATCACGAAATTATTATTAGCGCTATTATTGGAGGGCGACTTATCGTGGTTTGATTCCCACTGGCATACATAAAAGAGACATGGAGTTTTTTCTAATTGACCGAGCGCTCCCTATTGAATTGGATAACTCCAAAGATTGAATTGAATTGAATTAAATTAAATGAAAATTGAATTGAATCGTAGTCATTCGGATGTTGGCGTTGACGGCTTTGCCTCCGTCCATTGAATAGAAGATTGTTATTGATCGATGGCCATTGATATTGATAAATGAATTAAATTAGTTAAATTGGATAATGCCATAGTGATCAGGCATATAGATTATTGATAATTGTCCACTGATATTGATTGGTCTTTTGACCTTCTTCCTAATCCTCATTATTGAGTTATGGCTATATTAACATGTTGATTTTTTAGTTCTACTTATATATATTGCTATCTTCAATGCTCTATTGTTTATCGTTTCATATCGTTATTGATTTATTTTGTTTTTGAATTATCGTATATTGTTATGGTTAGACTCTACGTACCGAGTATTTTTATATTCATGGATTTTCCCCTGCATCTGGATTCATGCGGATGAGATGATAGAAAATGATGATGTAGATGATCATGTTCAGTGACAGAGAGTTGTTGCACGTGCTATAGAATTTAGTCCTACTAGATTATTGAATTAGTTTTTATTTTTTGCATATTTTAGTATGATGGAGTCATGTACGTTTCTAACTCCTTGATATTATAGATTTTTAACTATTGTTATTATTAATTTTGTATTTTATAAAGTTTATTTTTTGCATAATTAATTTTAATAAAATAATATAGCGCTTTTTGAATGATTATGAGCACGTGAAAGACACGTGGATCTCGAGGCGTTACAACTTTTGTTTTCTTTTCACTCTTTTAAAAATGAACCATCTTAATGATCCCAAAAGAATGATGTTACAATTATCGAAATATGCTTTGTACATATTAAATTTTTAAAATAACAATTATAATAATAGTAAGCACATCTTGATTACATTTCCAAAAATATTAGATTTACGCTACAACTCTAAGATGTGTGCACATAGAGTAGAAAAAAAAACCATCTCATGACTCTTTTTTGTCCTGACTTTCTTCTTTGAGCTCGGTTAACTTATGAATGTCCAAGACGTACATTTGCAGTCATGAAGGAAGACTAAAAGACACCATAATTGCGCAATGATGGGAATAGCCAAGAATCTCGCTTTGGACTCGTTGCATTATTGTCTTCGTATATTTGTATGCTTCTGCACTTCACAGAGATGATGAAGACGTAGACGACCACCTGCATACCGACACACATCTTTCTCGTCATGTACGCCACCTCTTTAGTTTCCTTCTTTCTTTGCTTGAAGATACAGAAAGCCATCATCAGAGTTTATCTGCACAGGCTGGAGAGAAGTCCACTGATCATTAGCATATTCATATATTGACAATAAGCACAAGATTCGTCCATTTGTTGTACTTCGATTTCTGTGGCAAGAATCGTTGATTTGTAGATGGAACTAGTAGTAGTAGTTAACTTCTGTGACATCTTTTTTTTCTTTTCTTTTTTATGGTGCAAAAGAGAAATTATAAACAATATATAGCTGGAAGTTTAAGGAGTCTGGAACACTGAGAGCATCCTAACAAAAGACTAAAATTCAAACGGTCAGCAAAAATTGTGCATTTTTTTATTTTATTCAGACTTTTCACAAGCTACATGCATCTGTTAAATATATTCCACTTTTCTTTTTACTCTTTGGCAGAATTGGATAACGAAATTGTATTACGAGAATGTTGGATGTTAGTAGTTGTAGGTGGCCAGAATTTATTTGTACCGTGCGCGTTCAAACATCAAATTAATCAATAGTCTTAAACAAAATCCGACTCGTGAACAAACCCGATCCGATCCGACCCAACCCGACCCGATTCAAGTCGGGTCGGGTGGTCGGGTTACCCGACCACCCAATTTTCTTTTTTTTAAAATTTTTTCTTGCTATTTTTATATTTTATTAAATATAAAAATATTATTTAATATTATTTTAAAATCATAAAATAAGTTTTATAATTGTTTAATGTTATTTTTTCAATTTAAATATTTTATTTCAATTTTTAAATTTTTTTTAAATTAAATATAAGCATAAATTTGAATAAAAAAATAAAAAAATAAAAAATTCGGGTTGGTCGAGTCGGATCGGGTCGACTCGGTTTGGATTTTTCCAACCCGTCCCTGATGATCGGGTCGAGTTCGGGTCAGGTCGAGTTCGATCCGACCCAAATCGGTTCGGATCGAATCGGATCATCGGGTTCACGGATCGACCCGACCCGATGAATACCCCTAGCCACTGGTCTTAAAAATCAGTGACTCTCGATCGAAAAAAAAATGAAACAAGCACCGTTTGTCCAAGTCCAAGTGTTCTCAAATGGTCGAATTAGGCTGTTAGCCAAATGTTTTAGAAATTATGTATATGTCCTCGCCAATGTTAAAATCTGAATAAACCCTTATAAGAATATTGAATGATTTCATGATTCTCCGTTTGTAGTGAGCGTAAACAAATAGCACGTCCCTCTAATACTGAATGACACACTCGTGGAATTTAAGTTCTGGCCTAAGCCCACAGAGCAGGAGAGAGAGAGAGGAACACAAGGGCCTAGCACCAGGACAACTTTGTGGGCCCATTTCGATTACATGCATTCCTGATTGATTTGGGCTTCACGTTGATTCCGCCGAGTTCCCTCACATCATTTTATTCAGAATATTGAACTTTAGATATTATTAGAATAAAGATTGTACGAGACAAAATTTGATTCATATATGAATCATCATTAGATGATCATACGATTCATAAATAAGCATCATAAAATTTTTATAAATAATTATTTATTTGTGAATTATCATATCATGATCCGACATTCATATATACTGGGTCATTTTTTGTTCCATGGTCCTTATTTCTTTATTATATTATTAACACAATTTAAAGTGTGATGAACGATTAATTTACATCTTCAATCCACAAATGTTGTGATGATAATGTGACATTGAGGACAGTCTCATAAAGAGGAGGGATCTAATGGTCAAAGTAGCAACATTTTGTTGACAACTCTTCCCATAATTGATAAAAATAAAAAAAAAAGTTAGTACCGATAATTAGAATTTATAATTGGCATAGGCATCGAGTTAATAATTGGTTGAATAATTACAATTACAATTATTATTCGCTCAGATTTTATTAATAACTCTTACTTTATATTGATGGATAAATTAATTATTGCTTGATAATTCATTATTGGAAAATGACTACTTGCTCATATTCTTTGTATATGCTCAATTAATTTTTTTATTGACTCTTTTTAACTGACATTTATTTAGATTCTATATTTGGATTCATTTAGAGCTATAATAAATAAATAATGCAAAGTCATAGGCTGCATTTGGAAACGGAACCTTAGTTCTTCTTAAGTTCTCCGTGAATAGTTGAATTGACATATTAATTTGGGTGTGTTTGGATAAAGTGAAACATAATGATGAGGAATTAAAGAATTGATGTAATAGAAAATAAAAGTGATGGATTAATTTTTTATGAATTTCAAATTAAAAATATTTATTATAAATTAAAAGTAGAATTTTATTATTAATAAAAATAAAAGTATTAATTAAAAGGTTTTATAAAATAATTTTTGTTAAAATATACATTATTTAAATAAAAATAATTTTAAAATAAGTATTAAAGTTTTTTAATAAAATGACAAGTAATAAATAATAATTTATTATATTTTTATATTTAATAAATAAATTATTCTATATAAGTAAGACCAAAAAAAGGAAAAAAGATAAAAAAAGAATGAAAAGAAAAATAAACGTGTCAAATAAAAAAAGAAAACAGTGACGACATCCACTTGATTTCACAATGGATAAAATTAGTGTCACGTGACCCTAATTTCACTCCAAAAAACGGTGACATGGTTTTAATAAGGCCACCTACTTGTCTTTAGGAATCAAGCTAGAATCAGCCCCTGATTCTAGTCTCGTTTTAATATCAAATGTATTTATTTTGATGTTAAAATTACATTAGTCTATTTTAAATTTTAGGCATGTATATTTACATTGTCGACGGTTAAAAAAAAATTAAATTGACATACTAAGCTTATCTAGGTAAAGCTGTGAGATAGGGGGGTGTTTGGTATGGGATTAAGGGCTAGAACAAGGTACTTGTTCTTAATTTTGCATCCAAACACCCCATGAACAACATATTCTAGTCAAAGTTTCAAACAATTAAGATCACCTTGAAAACTATAAAAATCACTAAGTTTTGTTCTCAAAATAAGAACATAATGTTCTTGCCATGGCAAGAACAAAAATTTTGTTCGCTCTTTTTTTATTATTTGATTTTAATAATTGCACATTATTAATTATAGAGGAAAGAGCATCTCCTTCGCGCCTGGCTGCTTAGCATTATCGCACACTGTCGGATCTCATCCGACGGTGCATATTTTTTTTATATTTTAATCTTCATCGTCTGTGGTGTCTTGGACGGTCGAGATCGAACGGAGGTGGCAACGTATGAGGCGGGCATCGAAGAGGGCGAGGGCGAAACGGAGGCGATGGCTGCGGCACAACGGACAGTCGATCTCGATGTTGGAGGCGTCGAGGAGGGCGAGGGCGAAGTGGAGGAGGAGGCTGCGACACAGCAGAGGCGGCGACAGTGTTGGAGACGTCGAGAGGGCGAGGGCAAAGCGAAAGAGGAGGTGTTGGCACAACGGAAGGTTGATCTCGCCATCGACGACGTTGAGGCATCGAGGAGGGTGAGGGCGAAGCGGAGGAAGAGGCAGCGACAACATTGGAGGTGTTGAGGAGGACAAGGGCGTAGCAGATGAGGAGAGGACGTTAAGACAGACGATCGGAGATGGTGAGGGCGTGACGACGAAGAGGCGACGGGGGGAGGGAGCAACTGAGGGAGTGGATGGAGGCGAGCGGCGAGGAGGGTGCGGAGGCGGGCGAGGAGGCGAAGATAGGACACAAAAAAAAGGACGGACATCCGATGGTCCAGATGTGCTCCGCGGGCTGGCTTTAAGCAGCGCCTCTTCCTCTTAAATTTTTTTTTATATTTGTTAAGTTTTATAGTAAAATACACTATAAATAAATTGATACTTAAAAATAATATCTTAAACCGCTAACAATGAGAAATATTAATTTGTGATTAATTTATTATTTAATTAATATAAAATAATTATTATTTAATTATATAATATTTGTTAGAAATAAAAAATGAGTCCAATTATTTCTAAAAAATATTTCTTTAACTAAATAAAATTATTTTATTAGTAGTATTTATTATTTTATTAAAAAAATATCTATTTTATTTCACTCAAGTATTAGCATATTTATCATGAATATTTATTTTTATTAATTATTAAATAATTGCATAATATTGCTTAATAAAATATGTAATTTCATATTCTTTTGTCATTGATGTATCCAAACACTATTTATCTTTTATTATAAGAATATTTTTCACTTTTGTTCTTTTGATAAGAAAAAAACTCCGCCTATGTTTTATAGCCGGTCCCAAGCCCGGATAAAGGAGGAGGGTTGTGTTAGACCCCGACAGCCAGCGTAAAATCCTGTCGAATCGCATGAACATGGATCAACGAATGCGGAATGACGTCGTATGATCCATGTAGTCGACCCCACATAATGGGATAAGGCTTTGTTGTTGTTCTTTTGATAAGAACAGAAAAGGAATATTTCATCTAATTCCAACTAATTTTGTTCTAACATGCAAGGAAACTTCAAATCTGTAACTTATAAATAATAGTAGGCAACACAGCAGCATGCATTTCCTCACATCTTGTCAGCATATGCGATTCTAAAAAATACATTAATAGTAAGATTAAATTACTCTAGGTCACAACCTAGCAGTAGATGAGACTCTAATAATTTGTTTTGGATTTACCAAAAGTTTAATCTTGAGATCTTAATCAAAGTATATATTACCAAAAGTAAAAAATATGATGCAAGTTATCAGAGTTGAACCATCAGAGTTAAAAATATGCTAAAAAATTGACTCAAATTCTGAATTATATTAAGGATTGAAATTCATCATTCTTCCTAAACCATCCAAAAAAGAAAAAAAAAACAATCTTGCTGAACCATCAGAGTTATCAGGGTGAAACAAATTTCAGGAGATAAAAATATGATGCAAGTTATCAGAGTTGAACCATCAGAGTATATATTACCTTTTTTCTCATTGATTTAACTAAGAACAGGACACACTGTTAGCTTGTGAAACAAAGTTGCCTGCGTACACTTTCTACACAGAAAGTACTCTGCATGAGAAGCACAAAGATATCAACATTGTGTTCATCATCAGATGATGAATACATAAAATTTACTGTGTGATTCAGCTTTGATCCAACTCTATGATCCTTCCACTGTTTGCAGGAGACTCGTCCTTCCTCGTCTCCTTGGCTCCATCCCTGAACTTGGCATATATGTCCCCCCTGTAGAAGTCCTTGGTTCTCCACGTCAGGACCAGCAGCGCGAGAGCGCCGGCCACCGTCACCGCGGTGATGATGAGGAAGCCGAGCCTGAAGCACCGCACGCCGACGCACGTCAGGGACTTCCCCGCGGACGCCACGCTCGCCGCGGCGTTCTGCTTCGCGGCCTCCCTGTCGTACAAGTAGCCCGCGACCCTGACGTTGAGCACGTACGACGCGACCGGGCTCGCGAGCGCGCCGAAGTTGTACAGCGTCGAGAAGTACTTGAGGCCGAACACCTCCGATATGATGGTGAAGAGCAGCGGCATCTGCGCGCCGAAGCAGAATCCCAGGACGACCGACGAGACGTAGAGCGCGCCCGGGACGCCGAAGGCGATGAGGAGGTGCCCGACGCAGGACAGGAGTAGGACCAGGGAGAACATTAGCGGGCGAGGGAACTTGTACTTCGCCAGGACGATCTCCGACGCGAAGCCGGCGGCCACGCGCCCCGCGTAGTTCCATATGCTGATGAGGGAGACGAAGGTGCCGATGCTGCCGGGTGGGTAGCCCAGCGACTCCCCGATCTGGCCCAAGTTGTCGATGGCCGTCAGCGTGCCGCCGACCCCGCCAACGGTGGCGAAGAAGATGATTGCCATGTCGAGGCTGACAAGCGCCTGTAGGATTGAGTAGTCCTCGCCACGAGGAGGAGGTTTAAGGGCAGCGATGATGCATTGAAGACCACAGGAGCTCTTGTTCGAGGTAGTGGAAGCCGTCGGCGGCGGCAATGGTAGTATCCCTTCGTCGATTGCTTCGGAGACCGGTTCAGGATTTTGATCTGCTTGCTTCTTTTGTTTGGATATGTTGAGCTCTTGGTTGATGACGACGGCGAGGGGAAGAAAGAGGAGCAGAAGGATGATGACGGCGCTCACGATGTACCCGGCGGACGTGAACGACACCGTCCTTTGGACGATGATGACGACCATGAGGTAGCCGGCGAGGACGAGGGAGATGTAGAGGAACGAGCAGAACGCCTTGAACTCTTTCGCCTGGCGCGGGATCTCCACGATGCGGATGGTGCGGACGAACACGACGGAGACGGCGGCGGGGAGCCACGCCACGAGCAGCACGAGCGACTTGGAGTCGTTGCCGTAGAAGGCGAGGTAGAGCTGGGTGAAAATGGCCCCGCTGAGGCCGACGAAGCCCTTGAGGAGGCCGATCACGATGCTGCGGCTCTCCGGGAAGTTCATGACGGTGGTGACGAGCGCGCCGGTGTTGGCGAACGTCTGCGAGTTGGCGCCGACGGCGATGTAGAGGCACATCTGCCAGACGTGCGGGCGCGGGGTGCGGCCGGTGATGGCGAGGTAGATCATGAGGTAGCCGGCGAGGTTCATGGCGGCGCCGACGGAGAGGACGAACCACGGAGGGGTGACCTCTCCGATGAGGCCGGAGAGGATGCCGACGTTGGCGCCGACGTCCTTGAAGAAGGCGATGGTGTTGAGGGTCTGCTGGTCGTAGCCGAGGGCGGACTTGATGTCCTTGGAGTAGACGGCGAAGATGTAGGTGGCGCCCGCAGCCGACATTATGAGAAAGGAGGCGAAGACGGTGAGCCATCGGCCGGCGAGGACGTGGCCGGCGAAGGCGAGACGATCCACGGCCACCATCTTTTGTCTCTGTATCAATAGAACAGAGATAAGTGCATAAGAATAATTTATAATACATGTTTCCTAGAACAAGCCAAAATAAAAATCTCCTTTTTTATTCCAATTATTACCAAAAATTAATGGCCACACAACTAATGATCCAAGGCATAAAATATTGAAATGTACGACAACATTTATAAACAAACGACTCGATGCATATAATAAAAAAAATGGAAAATTTTACAGAAATTGGTTTAGGCGGTAAATAATTTCCTTCATTTTTTTTAATTTCATCTCGTCCGCTAAGAATTATCCACACTAGTTATAAATTCAAGAAAAAATAAAAAAAATAATTGACAAATATTGCGTCTCGTTTTAACATTTTCATGTATTTGTCTAATTTTTACATTTATGATTGCGGTCGAGTAATTAGATTTTCTCGAAAGCTAAATTTTATGATAGTGAATTTTTTGTCTTTTTTTTTAAGTTCCTTTTTGCATGCTAGGCGTGGAACTCTATTAAGACCGAAAAAAGTTTGAAAGGGATTGGCCCTTTATGGAATGCAAAGATACTGGGAAAATGATGGGAATCCAAAGATTCGTGCTAATTAATTATTGCTATTATTCCTAATCCATGATAGCCCACGGCTACTAATTTGTGGCTTAATACTAACCCTAATAAGCAAAATCCAAAGTTTCCCTTGTTTGGATAATTGTTTTTTTATCTTTTTATATTAAGTTTTTGGACCTTCTTTCTAATTAAATATCTGTTTCAAAAATAACTGTGAGTGGGATGCAGGAAAACACTCTAAAAAAAATCATTAGTTTTCACCATAAAAGTTTAATTCTTTTTAATGTTACAACAAAAACCTTGTGGTAGTATAATAAATGAATATATGTTAAAGTTGCAATAATATATGTATGTCGGCTATGTCATAAGTCATAACATATATAATGTAACGCCCCGAGGCCCACGTGATTTTCACGTGCTCAGAGTCGTTCCAGAGGCGCTACTCAATCTTCTATAAAATATTTTTACGAAATAAAATCTATAAATACGAAATATAAATAATAAATGCGAAAGACTTTTCAAAAATAATAACTAATAATTCATATTAATCAAAATGCTAAAACATCCATAAATTTATAATAATGTCATGTGCAATATCTGTCTGTCACTGAGCGTAACCGCATGCAGAACCATCATGTATAACTCTCTCACCTGTACGGATCCAGGCACAAAAAAAATCTATGAGTATAAAAATACTCAGTATGTAGGGTCTAAAAGACAATAAATATACTCAATCGAAAATAAGGTATAATCAATGATGAGTCAATTGAGTAATCAATACAATAATCAATTAATAAATTATCAATATGAATTATATATTAGGCTATGGTCAAAAGACTAATATAAATTAATAACAATTTTTCAATTAACAATTATTAATTATCTGATCAATAAATCTATATTCAATTAATAATTTTCAATTCAATAATTAATGATCATTGACCAATAATAATTCGATTCAATAGGGCAATAATAATTGTCAATTCAATGCCAATATATCCAATTGACCATGATTCAATTCAATTTCAATTCAATTTTAATTCAATTCAATTCAATTCGGAGTTATCCAATTCAATGAGGAGCGCTCAGTTAATTAATGAACATTATGTCACTTTCATGCAGACTAGTGAGAGATCAGTGTCACGGCAAGTCCGATACAATTCAATGGGTTCGTGTATGATTGGGGACGAGTGGCCATACACGAGACATCCATAGTTTTTACACTATCTGTCTCATTCAATTCAATTGGTCCCGACTTAGTGGTAATCAGTAGACATGAGTCCAGTAGCTTTCGATTTTTATCTTGTTTATCTAAAATATCTATCTTTGATAAATTATCAATTAGGTTAGACAAGACCTGGACCAAAAACTAAATAGGCCAACAATATAATTATCAATAAGATCGAAGATTATAATAATATAATCAAAAAATTTAATAATTAATATAATCAATAATTCACCACAAGGCTGTCATTAATAATTAAAATTGCTAATCATAAGTAATCTCGATTTCTATCTATATATTTATTTTTTGCTAATCGAGAAATTCAAAAATTGATTTTTCCTTATCGAAAAAATCATAAATGACAAAAAAGGACGGCCACACATTTTTCTTTTTCTTTCCTTCATTGTTTCGGCGATTATTCACGTTTTTTTTTCTCTTTTTTTTCTTTTCATCTCCTCTCTCCAAATCCACCCCTTATCCTTTACGCCGTAGACTCCATTCTTCTTATCTTTTTTTAATCTTTCTTTTCTCTACTTCTCTATATTCCTTTTCGGCCGTAACTCCTAAACTCTCTTTTTTTTGTTACTATTTTCTCTTTTCTCTCTCCACTTACTCTCCGCCGTAATATGCAGATGTTCTCCCCTTTTTTTTGCAAAATATCCCACCTTTATTATTTTTGTTTTCTCTCCAAATATCTCTTCTTGTCTCTATTTGCATTGTGGCCGTAAATATGAAATTCATTCTTTTTTTTTACCTCTTCTATTTGATTTGCGGCTGGAAAACTGCCCCTATATTCCTCTCCTATCTCTACTTTTTTTATGGCCGTAAAATTCTTTCCTCCTTTCTTTCCCTCTTGGCGGTCGGAACATCACGTCACAATATCGGGCAGGAAATTTTAATCATAATGAATTTAATTTCAAATAAGATTACGTCGTAAAACAAGATTGCGCCGTCAAACATCACGGCACAATAGCAAACAGAATCCCCCAACGTACCTCGTTTTACGTCCAGCCATCGACGTCAAATTACGCCTTACCATCGCGCCTAGCCGTTGGACGTCGAATCACGCCTTGTCGTCACCTGAACGTCACGCCTCTGCCACCGAACACCGAGAATCAAAGAGAAAGAAATTCCTTTGACGACTAGCCCTAAAGATTTATTTATAAGACTCCTAACCCTTCATTTATAATCTATCTATAACTACCAATCCCAATCAATCTTAATCTTTTAATTAATCTTCTTTAACAATCCTGATTTATTTTTAATAATTAAATAATTCCGAATTTAATTAAATATCCCATAATACATTTTTATCCTTAATTAAACTCCTCTCCTATTTTCCTTTATTTTCGGAATTATTTATTATAATAATATTAATGACCATATTTCTCAAAATAAAACATAACAAAATATTCTTTTCCCAACTCTCAAAAATTGGGTCGTTACATATAATTATTCAATAACACATAAATAAATAACATAAACAGAAGAAAAAAATTCAGGATTGATTCATAACTTATATAAGGACAGTGGAAGAGGAAAAAATTGAATATTTATTTAACTTTAATGGGAGAAAAAACAATCGCATTTATGTAGAGTGAGTCGGATCCTGTGGATCAACAACAGGATAAGGACACTGGAAGAGTGTTTTTTTTTAAGATTTAACTTTTATCGGAGAAAAATCAGTTTAACTGATCCGATGCGATTTAGTAATAAAAAATATTTTTATAAAAAAATCGGATTGAACTGAAATCAATCCGATCAAAATTGAATTGAACCAAAAAATTAATTCAAGTTAATTTCAAAAATAATGAAACGAAGCTGAATATGAATAGAAAAAATTAAAAATAAGAAAGTATATTATAAGAGGCAATGTGGAAGACTAGGAAGGAGAGAAGAAAGGGATATGGATTTGAATGGTATATTACAATAATATTATATTTTTTAGGATGAAGGTAAAAAAAGGATATTAATAATAAGGAAAGTATTTGAATTTGGAAATAAAAGGTAAAAAATAGTAATGAAGATAAATTTAAATAAAAGAGAAAATTGAAGTTACATTGCAAAATGATAATATTTAAAATAATATATATTAAGAATATAAAAGTAGAAACATATTACAGATTTCATAGGATGAATTTAAAAAGGAAATAAATAATATGGAAAGACAATTTTTATTTGAAAAATAAAACATGAGAAGATAGTAATAAAAAATTGTTCAAACAAAAAAAAATTCATTAAATTATTAAAATGATAAATTTTAATTATTTTAAATAATATATATCCTAAAAATGTAACAAAATAATAATTTTTATAACATTTGATTAATTTAATATGACGATCATCATATTTTTATTTCATTTTTTTACGTAGAATTAGGGGTGTAAGAAAAACTTGACCAAACCGAAAAACTTCCCCCACTCGAAAAATAAAAAAAATTAGGAGATCAAATAGGATTTTAAATAGAGCAAAATCAGCCCACTTAAACTAGACTCCACCCAAAAAAATCATATGGACCGTGGAGCCCTTTTTTATTTACATAATTAGTTTAAATTAATCAATTATTTTATTACTGATGTAAGAATTTTTTATATAGCTTAATATATTCTATCACTTTATGAAACTCTAATTTAATAGTTCTAATACTATATCATATATTTAGTTATAAAATTAAATAAGTTAATATTAATATTAATTTTAACTTATTATATATTTTAAAAAATATTATTTATTAAAATATAGGTAAAAAAAATCACTCCAAAAAATTGATCTGTTAGAAAGGTTTTTTTTTCTAAATGATTTTAGAATATTTTTTGTGATTTTAAAAATCAATTCGAAAAATAACGAATGATTTTTTTGATTGAAAAATTGACCCGAGTCGAATTACTTTTACCCTATTTAAAATACACTTTTATTTTATATTATTTTTAAATAATATATTAATAAAAAATCGATCAAATTTGATTGAACTGATCTCGATTCGGAAAACATTGACATTTACATTTATGTATAAAATGAGTCGGATCGTGTGGATGAGTGGATCAACAAAACCGATGAGTACTTGTTGAATCGAATACATAAATAATATATATATATAATATAGATTAACTAAGAATTTAATGATGGTGTCCGTAATGAGAGATATCATATGTTCTATTTTTTTACTTATTAGATTGAAAATATATAGATCAAATTAAAAGTTTATAGATGAATACAGATCAAGCATCATCCTGATTTTTATATTTGAAGAGACTTCTTTTATATTGCTATTTTACAGAGGGACTTCTTTTTAGCATCGATGTTTATTTATATTGCTATTTTATATAGGACCTGGATCTTACTAAATCTGCAATACCAAAACCCTTTAAAAGAGAAGAATTTGAGACAACCACTCAAGAAGTGTTGAAGAAAGCAGATTTTCGGGTGAGTTAGTTAGCTTCAACTTTTTTATTTGTTTTTGTTGTTTCACATTGTATCTTAGAGATTTCATTTTACCCATTGTTACTAGCAAAACTCACATTAGTTATAGTAGTTTATGCTTTAGTCTTACTTGTAATCAATTATTATTTCTTGTCAATAGTTTTCATTTGCCGTGCACTGTATCCAATAGATGTCATGTGACCATACTCCGCCAATAAATTCAATGTATTTACATCGATGTGTGTATGAGCATGTAGAACAGATTGTTACCCTTTGAAGAAGATTATATCTTAGGATAGCCAATTGTTCAGAAACATTTAAGCTAATGTACATGATTAATTTATGTGCACACACACACACCTTGGAGAAGGTTTTGTTTTAGGATCCTCGGGTTATGGATAAACAAATAATTTGAGTTAATGTAGTTCCTTGCTGATAAAGCCGAACCACAACTTGTACTTTGAGAGAAGGATGGATGGAGGAAGGGAGGGAGGTTACAAACCTTTGGGAGCTCTATGATAACTTTTCCTCGTTCTTGGTTATTGTCATCTACTTGTTGCTTTGTCTAGATCGAGCAATATAATTCCATCATGTCATCATCAACATCATCATTGTATGAGTTTGCTATGTACACCACACTGATTCATACTGATCCCATAGAAATGAATTATGTTTGATCTTCAGTCCAGTGTAGTTCTTGCTTCGGATAAAATCCTCTTCTCTCTTTTGGAAGGTAGAGCCCTGGATTGTGATTCTTGATAAGGTTATTTAACGCTGGTCCATTACTTGTGCCACCTCGAGGCGCTTCTCATTCAACGTCCCAATGTTCCAAGAACCTAATCTGACCTTAGTCTCATGAACTAGCTTCTTTAACCGCCTCCGTCCATTAGAGTGCGGTAGCCCTTGCTCATTTAACACTGCATTCAGGCGAGGATGCAGCGGCTCTTGCTCTCTTATCACTGTACCCGAGCTGTACAGCGCGTTACTTACGGGTAACGACCTAGCATTAACACAATATATTCGTTGATCCATGTTCATAAGATTCGACAGAATTTTATGCTGGCTGTCGGGGCCTAACACAACCCTCCTCCTTTATCCGGACTTGGGACCGGCTATAAAATATAGGCGGAGTTATCTATACAAACTAGAATGGCAACAAAATGGTTCTAGACATTTTTAGGTATAGTCATTATAACTTTGAGTAAATCCATCAGCTAATAGGATTTTAGAAAACTTCAAATACCACTGACAAGAGACTTGCTTTAATCCATATAAAGTTTTGTTCAACTTGCATACTTTATTTGGTGCTAAACTTCCTGTCAAATTTTCTCACCGATGCAAGGATTATAATCAAAAGGAGCCAAGTATAGCAATATGTTCCTAAACCATTGATTTGTAGCACTAACCCCACGAGAAATTTTGTCATACGTATGTTCAAAACTTCTCATGACTTCAATATGCCTTCGCGGCAGACTCGTATCAGTGCCAAAGCCCAGTGGAAGGTGACGAGAGAAATCAAGTTAGCAAGGGCATTCGGACTCATGCCTTTTACAACAATGGGAACCAAATTTTCGTCTTTGGAAGGAACATGAAGGACCAGGACGAAGACTTCGAGTTCTATGACGTGACGGCGCCTGACTCCTTCGAGGAATCATAGTGCTTTGCTTACATTTTCGTGATCTGATGACTTGATGCTAAATCTTGTGGGTTCCGAACATAAGTAACTTATTTTGTCAATTTAATACGAAGTTGAACATGTACAAGAAGAAATGTCTAAAAGGATAGATCATGTGTTTGTTTATGGATTTGTTTATGAACTTGACTTATTGGAGTGATAACTTGTCATAAAAATGATAATTTGATATAGAATTAAATTATTTATGAATTTTAGCATTTCAGAATCTTTATGCACGTAGAATTAAGTATAAAATGAGAAATATTAATTAATTATCATAATTCATGCATTTTAAACATAATTGATTAAAAGTTATGCAAAATAATAGAAAATGGATTAAAAATATACTATGATCAGTGATCCATCTCTCCGACTTCCCTATTTCGTCTCGACAGCGCCTTCCACACCGGTAAACCCTCCGTCCATCGTAGCGATCTTTCGAATGGTAAAGATCTTCCTCCTTTTCTTCCCCTTCTAATTTTTGCCTCCGGCGGCGACATCGTTCACGTGCGAATCGAGTCATGGCACTGAAGGCCTCGCTGCTGCTCCATCGCCGGGACTTGTCCCGTGCTCTCGCGTCGCCCTGCGGCATCTCTTCGGCTTCCCTCTTTCGTCTCCACGGCGCCTTCCACACCGGTAAACCCTCCGTCCATCGTATCGATCTTTCGAATGGTAAAGATCTTCCTCCTTTTCTCCCTGTTCTTTTCCCCGGAGATTTTTGGTGAAGGGAAATAAGCCTCATTTGGATGCATGCGGCGGTTGTTGAAACCTATGCATTGCCACGATAGTTCTGCAACTGGTGAGATCGACAGTGTAAAGCGTATAGTAACTCCGTTTCTCTTTAGGCCTTTTGGTCGAAGTTTACAACCAATTCTGCCGTTCCCTCCCCCTCCCCCCCCCCCCCCCCCTCCATTTGTGTTAGGATGGCAGTATCTAGCAGCTCATATGTGAAAATAAATCATTTTTATTTTTTTTCATTCTGTTATCTATTTTGTTTGGGGCATTCATACTTGTTGATGAACTATGTACATTTGAAGGACTTGTTCGCATGCTGTGACAACATGTATTTTATTCATTTATCATGATCACGGGAAGTTTTAGATTATTTATGCTTCTCACACACGCACATTAAATAAAAAATAGTTGCAGATGATTTGAAGACATTAATCTTTCACTTATGAGAAACCAACAACTTGGGGTGAAACAATTTTATTCTCACGTCCCATGAAGACTTGCTATAACTGAAAACTATTGACACATTGCTTTTCCTGTGTTAGCTTGGTTCCTGAGTCATCAGTCTCTTTGTCTCATGGTTATTAATGCAACTTCATGCAATACTTTTGATTGGATTTTAAGAACGTCCTGATGTAACATTTCTCGTCAAGAAAATGTTCTTTGCGGGAAGATACTCCTGTGCTGTAAAATTTGTTTTATAATTTCTGAGTCACTTTTTACTCTCACAGGTTGATCATTTTCATTTTACTATCTTTGTAATTGTGCTTCTAAGTGGCGAATTTATTGTAAATGCCCATATCACTCATTCCTTCTGTGAATAATGTTTTGATCACATAATGTAATAGGTGAATTATATCATCAGTTTGTTTCATTGTATGTAAGACAAGTGGAGGACTGATTAAGTGTATTTCAATTAGTTGTATGCTTCCATCATCTCCTTAAATGTTATGATTTGCAATTTTTCATCAACGTGAGAGGTGTCTGGTTTGAACAGGTCTCGACAATTTTGGACAAAGTGGAGATAAATTTGAGACTACAGAGGAACTTGAAAAACGTCTCTTTGGTAATTCAGAAGACAGCAAGGAAGCTGACCCATTTTATCGAGAGCTTGACGAATTAGAGAGGGCTCGAAGAAATAAAATGGGCTCTAGATGGAACGAAGGTCGTAATCCCCAATTTCGCAATGGCATAGGAGGTTTTGATTCATTGTAAGATGTAATGGATGAGAAGTTGGACAATGCTGCCCGTTCAATATATAATGATAAAATACAAGATGAGGAGGATTATAAATTCAGACCAGATATGAATTTTATGCCTGGTGATACATATACTCCAAGGGTAAGTGACACTGCAGTTGCTAATCTTTCAACTATTTTTTCCTCATTCTCTTTGACATTCCAGATTATTATATTTAGATTTAATAAGCGTCATATCATTTTTACATGTACTTATTTCACTATATCAAATATCAGTCCATATCACAAAATTAGCACTAGTGTTTTGAATAACAAAATTTCTTAGTTTCTCTTTTTAGTACATTATAGCCACATTTGATTCTTTTCCATCTTCGAATAATTTTCTGATGTTTCTGTTTCCTCGAATTCATTCTTAGTTTTTTTTTCATGTCAATGACTATTCTTTCTGATTCTTTTTGTTGCTGAAGCCCTACTTTCAACAAGACACAAGGTGACAAATACTCAAGGATTCTAATCTAAGAGGTTGAATGGTTAGAAATGATCAGGATCCTTGATGAATGATCCAAGGGTCCTAAAAATAGAATCTCCAGTCCTTTAAAAAAATGGATCTCTAGGTTTCTGAAAAAATGTCATCCTCCCTTCCCATGTCTTTTGAAATAATCAGCAACCTGCCGATCCTTTTTAGGACTCTTGGATCAGCCATTAGGTGTCTGATGTAACACCTTGATGATGTGTGAAGGGCTTACAATGAACAGGACCTATATTGCTGATTTAGCAGTTTCCCTTTCCTTGATGCAATATTATGTAAAACTCTTTCAATCCTGCTTTGTTGGAGATAACCACAAGAAAAAGGAGCAAAATTTCACTTTGTTAACCACTCTATATTATGTGCAGCAATCAGCAACTCAGCCTAATGTCCCAAATCATAATGCAAGCTCCATTTTGTAATAGAATTTTAAATGCATTTTATATGTATGGGAAGTTTATTTGTCAGGACGTGTATAAATTTGAAATTCAACGTATTAAGAATAAGTGTGAAATCTCTCGCGAAGAAATTTGTTTTTGAGAATTCCCTCTCAAAGAAAAATGATGAATCCAGAAAGTACAAATGCTAGAAAATGACTGGCAACATATTTGGAAATTTGCCAGAAGAAACCAAAATCCAACCACACAACACAAGAGAATCACTTTATATCACTTAGAAATGCAAAAGCACTAATCCTCACTGACAAGTTTTCCTTGCGCTTATTTTTCTATATCCTAGAAAAATCTGTTCCTATCCCTTGATAACTAACATGTGCAAACTAATACCATAGGTACTTGTACATTTATCTTCGTAATATGATGATGTTATTTTTCCTATTAAGAAGCACACATAAAAGAGAGACATGTGAATTAGACATTTGTGCTACTTTTTGGAATGCACATAATCATGAAGTCTTGTTTCATTAGGATACATTTTTTGCATCATTTTTATAGGGATTTTCAACATCATTTAAGTTTTCACCTTACTAGTAATTCGACAGAGAGGATCATTTGTATAAATTATTTAAAGCTCTGATATACAAGTATTCAAATGAGACAGTTACACCTAATAGGCGACATGATATAGTCTGACATTTGTTGATAGGCATCATCCTGGAAGATGGATCTGTTTAATAATATCTTTGGGCATTACAAACTGTGTTCAGAGTCGAGTAGGAAAGTGATCAACTTTGCCGAATATTGATTTATTTTCTAGTTCTTATTTATTTTTCAAACTGCAATTGTGATATATGTATACTCTAGTGTTACAATTGACACCTTTGGACTCTTAGATTCTCCATGTGGACCTTATTTATTTGCTAATGAGCTGTTAAAATGTCATTCTATTTGTATAAGACTTTTTTTTTATAAATAAGAAAGGAAGACTAGCAAGATGGTAGTCATCCAAAAGTTTCATTAATATTAGGAAGGATACAAAAAGTTTGGTAGAGAGAGATCACTCAGTTATCATGGTCTCTTGTTCTTTGTTTTAATTTTGTTCTCTAACATTATTCTTCTGACATCTGCACTTGGTTTCTGCATCGTGTAAATTACAGGCACCATTTGTTAGACTTCTTATTAGCATCGATGTTTATTTATATTGCTATTTTATACAGGACCTCTTACTAAACCTGCAATACCAAAACCCTTTAAAAGAGAAGAATTTGAGACAACCACTAAAGAAGTGTTGAAGAAAGGAGATTTTCGGGTGAGTTAGTTAGCTTCAACTTTTTTGTTTGTTTTTGTTGTTTCACATTGTATCTTAGAGATTTCATTCTACCCATTGTTACTAGCAAAACTCACATTAGTTATAGTAGTTTATGCTTTAGTCTTACTTGTAACCAATTATTATTTCTTGTCAATAGTTTTCATTTGCCGTGCACTGTATCCAACAGATGTCATGTGACCATACTCCGCCAATAAATTCAATGTATTTACATCGATGTGTGTATGAGCATGTAGAACAAATTGTTACCCTTTGAAGAAGATTATATCTTAGGATGACCAATTGTTCAGAAACATTTAAGCTAATGTACATGATTAATTTATGTGCACACACACACCTTGGAGAAGGTTTTGTTTTAGGATCCTCGGGTTATGGATAAACAAATAATTTGAGTTAATGTAGTTCATTGTTGTGGATAAACAAATAATTTGAGTTAATGTAGTTCCTTGCTGATAAAGCCGAACCACATCTTGTACTTTGAGAGAAGGATGGATGGAGGAAGGGAGGGAGGTTACAAACCTTTGGGAGCTCTATGATAACTTTTCCTCGTTCTTGGTTATTGTCATCTACTTGTTGCTTTGTCTAGATCGAGCAATATAATTCCATCATGTCATCATCAACATCATCATTGTACGAGTTTGCTCTATACACTACATTGATTCATACTGATCCCATAGAAATGAATTATGTTTGATCTTCAGTCCAGTGTAGTTCTAGCTTCGGATAAAATCCTCTTCTCTCTTTTGGAAGGTAGAGCCCTGGATTGTGATTCTTGATAAGGTTATGTAATACTTGGATTTGTTCATGTGTAGAACGTTAGGTTCCTGTCAAATTTTCTCACCGATGTAGGAATTATAATCAAAAGGAGCCAGGTATAGCAATCTGTTCCTAAACCATTGATTTGTAGCACTAACCCCACGAGAAATTTTGTCATACGTATGTTCAAAACTTCTCATGACTTCAATATGCCTTCGCGGCAGACTCGTATCAGTGCCAAAGCCCAGTGGAAGGTGACGAGAGAAATCAAGTTAGCAAGGGCATTCGGACTCATGCCTTTTACAACAATGGGAACCAAATTTTCGTCTTTGGAAGGAACATGAAGGACCAGGACGAAGACTTCGAGTTCTATGACGTGACGGCGCCTGACTCCTTCGAGGAATCATAGTGCTTTGCTTACATTTTCGTGATCTGATGACTTGATGCTAAATCTTGTGGGTTCCGAACATAAGTAACTTATTTTGTCAATTTAATACGAAGTTGAACATGTACAAGAAGAAATGTCTAAAAGGATAGATCCTGTGTTTTTTTTTCTTTAATTTCAAAGCAATGTAAGTCTCTCTGTTACTACTTCCTAGTGCTGTTAAAATAAAGGCACATGATAACTCACCCACTTTTTAGAATGTTCCTAGTCACTGTGATTTTCTTTCCCTGATATAGAAGCGAAGATATGTAACACCAACTTAGGGGTTATTTTCAGTTACCACTGACCAGCACGAAGTCATTCAACTTTAAGAACGTCTCAATCACGATCATCGCGATCGGTTGTAGGCAATCAACTAGTGGACCGTTGATGTGAATGTTTATGTCATCTCTTTTCTCCACATTAGTTTTAAAAAAAATGTCACGTTAGCATTTTTCTCTCTTATCCAAATTTAATATTGTATGTCATTCAACTTTTTACAATTTTTACACACGTTCATTCAACTTTGCAAAATTCCAATCACGATCATCGTTAAAAAATTAAAATAATAATAAATTATAAAATAAATAAATTTAATCAAAATGATAAAATATATAAAAAACTAAAGGCATTTAGGTTGATCCGATGCAATCAGGTTGGGCCGTCCAATTTGTTTATGTGCATTAAATATATAATATTATAATAATTAAGATTATTACATTATGTAAATAAAAAATTAGAAAAACTAAAATATATATTACATTTTATCCTAAAATTTGGACTAATAAAAATATTATAATATATCTTATTTATTTATTTAAATTTTTTTAATATTATAATATATTACATTTTTTAAAATTTATTTATCTTATTTTCTTTTTTTTTAGTTTGTACTCGTTTGAAATTTATGTCATGCAAATTGGCTAAAATAATCAAGTTATACTTTTCTCATTTATTTTATAAATGGATGGATGATATACACACTAAATTGATAATAAAAATAAGTCAGATCAACTCAAAGTCAATCAATTTGTTTGGATAAAGTTACCGTCGTTGGCGTGGAGTTAAATAATAATATGAATAAAGTTGTTTGAAACAATTTTCTTTCCCTTTTTTTTTTCAAATTTTCCTCTTCTCACATAAAATACTTTTTTTATATTTGTATATTTATTATCTGATATGTCACCAATACACTTTTCAGATGTGCTTGAAAATTGCTGAAATGGACTTCGTATTTGCGTTCGAAGAATCAGATTAAAATGGCACCCTAATTCCAATCGGTTTCAACGGTCACGTGACATCACATTTTGTTTCAATTATGCTTTTTTCTTTCCTTATTTTTCTCTCACAAAATAAATTAATTTATTAAAAATAATATATTTATTTATAAAAATAATTAATACAATATTATTGATTGTTTTTCATTTCGTAATTTTTATTTATTTTTTGTTAAATATCATTATTCTACTTAAATAGTATATCTTCTAATATTTTTTTAGTTTTGTATACTATTATTTTTTATTAATTAATAAAATTATATTTATATGTTTTATTCAAATACTTATTAAAATTAATTTATCACATCTACGTCTTCGTATTACATTATTTTTAATTCTTCATATTTCATTACATTCAAACACATCTTAAATTAATATATCAATTTAATAATTCTTCATATTTCATAATTAGCAATAAAACTATGATTTTTTTCCTTTAATATTTTGCCTTTTTCTGTTGCAACTTCTTCCCTAAAATGAGTTTCCAAAGACGTCGAAAAAATGTCTCTCTGTGGAAAGTGGTGCGATCACCGCCCACTTTCTCTCTCCCTCCCTCTCAGTGGTAAGTGGTCTGATCACCGTCTCACTCTCTCACATCCCAGTTCCCTCCCTCCCCCTCCCTCTCTCTCCCCTCTCTTTCTAGTCTTGTACCACGCAGACTTCCCCAAGTTCACAGTCGTCACTTGTAACGCCCCGAGACTCACGTGACTTTCACGTGCTCAGAGTCGTCCCAGAGGCGCTACTCAATTTTCTATAAAATTTTTTTGCGGAATAAAATCTATAAGGTGCGGAATATAAAACATAAATATGGAAGACTTTTCAAAAATAATAACTAATAATCCATAATAATCGAAATGTTAAAATATCCATGAGTTTACAATTCTAATAAGTGCGGAAGTAATAAAATTAAATAATTAGATATAATGCCATGTGCAACATCTGTCTGTCACTGAACGTAGCCACCTGCAGGACCATCATCTACATCTCTCTCACCTGCACGGATTCAGGTACAAGGAAATATCCATGAGTATAAAAATACTCAATACGTAGAGTCTAAAAGACAATCAATATGCTCAATCGAAAATAAGATAAAATCAATAATGAGTCGATTGAGCAGTCAATACAATAATCAATTAACAATTGAACAATATATCAGGCTATGGTCAACAGACTAGTGTAAATCACTAACAATTATTCCAATTAATAATTATCGATTGCCTGATTTAATAAATCAATATTCAATTAACAATTTACAATTCAATAATCAATGGTCATTGACCAATAACAATTCAATTCAATAGGACAATAATAATTGCCAACTCCATGCCAATATATTCAAATGACCATGATTTAATTCCATTAATTCCAATTTCAATTCAATTCGATTCAATTTTTCAATGTTCGGAGTTATCCAATTCAATGAGGAGCGCTCAGTCAATTAAGGGACACCATGCCACTTTCATGCAGGCCAGTGGGGGATCAGTGCCACGGCAAGCCCGATGCGATTCAATGAGTTCGTGTATGGTGGGGGACGAGTGGCCATACACAGGACAGCCATAGCTTTTACACTATCTGCCCCATTCAATTCAATTCAATTGGTCCCGGCTTAGTGGCAATCAGTGAACATGGGCCCAGCAGCTTTCGGCTTTTATCTTATTTACCTAAAATGTCTATCTTTAAATAAATTATCAATTTGATCAGATAAATTCTGAACTCAAAACTAAGTAGGTCAACAATACAAGCAAAATCAAAGTTCGTCATAATATAAACAGATCAATCATCAACAATATAATCAATACATCAAATTAATTAATAACAACAATAATAATCAGTAATTAGAATTTACTCAAAGATAAATAATAACCCTCGGTGTGCTCCCTGTTCATTACGGCCGTAACATCATTTTTCTTTCTCTCTCCATCTTCTCTGATTTTTACGGCCGTAAATTCTCTCTCCAAATTTTTACCCCCTATTTCATTACTGTCATAAACTTTTACCCCCTTTCCGTTACGGCCATCAACTTTTACCCCCTTTCTGTTACGGCCATCAACTTTTACACCCTATTCTATTACCCCCTTTCTGTTACGGCCATCAACTTTTACACCCTATTCTATTACTCCCTTTCTGTTATGGCCATCAAATTTTACACCCTTTCCGTTACGGTCATCAAATTTTTACACCCTTTCTGTTACGACCATCAAATTTTTACACCCTATTCTATTACGGCCATCAAATTTTTACACCCTTTTTATGTTACGGCCATCCCGTTACGGCCTATCCCGTTACGGCCGTAAAACTCTACTCTTCGGCCGTAACAATCTATCTCTCCTTTCTCTTTCTTCTTTTCTCTCTCTCCCAACTTCTCGACCGTAAAATCTCATCTCCATTTTTTTTTCTTTTAATTCCTTTACGGCCAATCCATCTCCCCTTTCTCTCTCCAAATTCTCAGATTTTTACGACCGTAAAAATCATCTGTTACGGTCGACATCTATTACGGCCGACATCTATTACGGCCGACATCTTCTCTCTCTATCTTTTCTATTTCATTACGGTCGAAAACCTAACTCTTCGGCCGTAACATTATTTTTTTTTTCTTTTACGAGCGTAAACGCTCATTCTCTATTTACCCGTAAAACTCTTCCCTCGTTTCGGCCGAGAACATCACGTGTCGACAAATAATTATGACCAGAAAATTACGACCGTAACCAATCCAATTTAAAACTAAATTGCGCCGTAAAACATCACGACACAATAACAACCAAGCAGAATCCCCCCTACGTACCTCGTAGCCGTTCGACGTTGAATCATGCCTTGCCATGCCTCTGCCATCGGACACCAAGAACCCATAGAAAAGAAAACTCTTTTGACGATCGATTCTAAGAATTTATTTATAGGACTCTTAAATCTTTATCTCCAATTCATCTATAACTTACAATCCTAATCAAATTTAATCTTTTAATTAATCCCTTTTAACAATTTTGATTTATTTTAATAATTAAATAAATTCTGAATTTAAATAAATATCCCGTAATACATTTTTATCCTTAATTAAACTCCTCCCCTATTTTCTTTTATTTTCGAAATTATTTATTATAATAATATTAATGATCATTTTTCTCAAAAATAAATAATAAAATATTATTTTTCTAACCCTCAACAATTGGGATCGTTACATCACTCACAGGGACGCCTCCTCTTCCTCGTTTGTTCCGCAAACCAGCTGCATTTCTCTATTTTCCTGCTGCTGCACGGTTGAAGCCTCTCCTTGCCATCCCCAGAATGCGGCTCAGGGGAGCAAGAAGGAGAGCCCCCGACTCTCTGCCATCCCCAACAAGCGGCTCCGGCGACCGCGGCGACGCCTGCGCCTCTCTCTTCCATCCGGGGGACAAGGTGGAGGTTCGGACCGACGAAGATGGTTTTCGAGGGGCCTGGCATGAGGCCGTGGTCCTCCGGAGCCTCCCGACCTGCCGCCGCTACGAGGTCATGTACGTCGCCCTCCTCTCCGAGGAAGACCCATCCAAACCCCTCTGCGAAGTCGTCAAGCGGTCCCACATCCGCTCCCCGCCTCCTCCAGTTGACCGGGACGAGGTCTATCCCCTCCACGCTCGTGTCGAGGCATTCCACACTGATGGATGGTGGTCCGGCATCGTGTCAGCCGTAATACCTGCCATCGGCAGGTACACTGTGTGCGTTCCGACAGGCCGGGAGGAGAACGAGTTTGCTCACTCGGAACTCCGCCCTCAGCTCCACTGGGTCAGCTCCCGGCATCGCTGGGTTCGCCCAGAGGAAATGGTAAAGACTCTTGCCTTTTTTTTCCTGGAAGAAAAAACAAAATGAAGCAACTCAATCTTTCTCCATTTTAGCCTGTCCACCTCTTTTGAAAGGCTTTTATCATTTTTATTCTATCTTATGGTTTCAGAATCAAGGGAAAGTCGATTTTTTTTTTCATTGTATCTGGTGCTAAATTTAAAGTGGGAGAGATAGTAGAAGTAAGCAGGGACCGAGAGAAATATGGAGTTGCCTGGTTCGATGCCACCATAGTGAAGGAATTCGACGTCAACACGTTCCTAGTACAATATGACACTGTGCGGTCACATAGCAACAATGAACTGCCGATGGAGATTCTTGACATCCAGTACATGCGGCCCAGGCTTCTTGCCTCATCCATGGGGAAGGATTTCACATTAGGGGATGAAGTAGAGGCTCTTGTTGACCATGGCTGGTCGGCTGGAACAATATTCGAGATTCTAGATGATGCGGAATACGTTGTTGAACTCAAACATTCAAAGGAGAAATTGAAGTTTGACCTCGCTGAGATGCGGTACCCACGATTTTGGACTGGTTTCCATTGGGTGCTCAAGAACAAGGTGACATTTATTATACTCCATGTTCTAGTTTCAAGCTTCTTGCTTTTTATTGTTTAATCTGGGTCCTATTTTTCTCATGCTTGATTCTTAGAACATTATGGTTTACTATGAATAAAACATTCTAACAGAAGCCGAACAAAAGGTCTAGTTTTCCTATTTCTCCGTCAATGTCTAGTGGCAAAGATGAGGTTGCAAAGGAACATAATGCTGATACTATTCGGCCGTCTAGCCGCAAAGGTGAGGTTGCAAAGGGACATAATGCTGATACCTCCTCTATCAAGTGGACAAATACCAAAAGTCCAACCAAGACGCCCATATCCGAAGGTACAGCTGTTGTATACAAACCAACAACTGGAACTTCATCACAACTTGATAGTATAGAAATTGAGAGAGGTTCAGTACTTCCAACTGGGATGGAGATTGAGAATGGCTCCTCAATGGAGAAACAACGACAATCTAAAAGTCCATCAAACATCTTGCCACCTGTGCTAGTTCACAGAGACAATATTTCCAATGTGAATGATACATCTCAGGTGCCTCTTGGCAATCAACTTTCAGTTTCCAATAATCAAGTTGATTCAAGACATGAAGCAGAAACACTTGAAGTCAATTACCGTCTTGTTCCTATTGAACATGCTGATTCTATCCCAATTGCAAGGTGGAGTACCTCTAAATGTTTTTGGGATTCTAAGGTGACTGGTAGAAAGAGAAGTAAGAGGTTTGTTGTTGTGAACCCCAAAAGAAGAAAGTTGGCCCTTGGTGTAAGAACCCAATTGGAGTTTTTAGATGTAAGATCTAGCGCATCTATCGATTAAATTTTTGAATAATTTCCATTTTCTTTATGTTTACCTTGGTGACAGGATTCAAGGGAGCAATCGCAGAATCAAATCATTGGAAAGACAGGAGATAGGCTTCCAGACATGCGTGACAATGGCACGACCGAATGTGATCAATGTAAGTATTAATGTAGTAAATTCATTGTGTAACGAAATTATCTGCTGTAACCTGCTAGATATGTTTCAGGCGAACTAGAGAATCCTGAAAATTCACTGGTGGTTGTGGAAAGTGGAGATAGGAGGAAAGAAGATGATCTAAATCAGGGTGTGGTCGGAGGTAATGCTTAATAGTTTGCCAACAAAATGAAGTCATTGAGGTGCATCATTACTCTTTGGCATACCAAATGTTTTAATTTGTAAATGTCCCTTTATGTACTCTTGTTGCAGATTTACCAGAAAGTGGTGGTGATACTAATATCTCCACACCTAGCAGACAAGTAGGTCCCATGCACGATGCTTGTCTAACGCCCCACATGGAATCTCATGTTTCATGCTCCATGGTGATAAATTCCTTAGAACCCCAACCCTCAGATGTGAGTTCATGCTCCTTGAAAACTGAGTTTATGAAGGCATCTGTATTTGGTTCTTCACTTGACAATAATGCAAATATTACTTTTGAAAATCAGGTCACTGCATCACCATGTGAAGATGGTAGCTTCATGACTGGCATGCACGTGGATCCTACCCAAACTAGATCGTTTCAGGTGTGTGGTATTGAAAACAAGGAAGCTTCAGGTGATTCCCAGCCTAGTGCTTTGCCTCCAAAGAAAGCTGCCTTGCCATTTGTAAAGAGCTTGTTGTTTTGGGAATCAGTTGAGTCCATGGACATATTCAAGCAGATACCACAACCACATTTCAGCTGTTTGAAGCAGTATTCCATAAATTTCCGGGAGGGAATGGCTTTAGGCCTTATGATTTCATTTGCTCAATTGGTTTCTAGCATAGGGAAGTTGTCTATCAGTGATGATCCAACATTATTAGAAGAAATGTTGGGATCACTTGATGTATTGGAAGAAAATGGGTTTAATGTTTCTTGTGTAAGGACTCGCCTCAAAGAACTGCTTCAACTTCAAATTGGTCAAAAACAAAACAAAAGCAAAAAGACAATGCTTGAGGCGAAGGTGGTGGAAATTAGAAACAATTGTGACATGAATACTGCAACAATCACATCATATGACAATGCTTTAGAAACGTTTGAGGGCATCATTGCTCGTATTCGTGAAGAAAAGGATGCAGTGATGAAAGTAAAAGAAATGAACGATTCTTCCCTCATCATGGTCAAAAGGGAGGCACAAGAAGCTGAAGAAGTTTGCCGCATTCTGGAAGAACGTTTCTCTGAATTAACTGCCCCATGGTGAGGTTCATTCAATGATGAAAAATCTTTTTCCCTTGTAGCATTTATGCATCTTTTTTCAAATTAAAGCGGTGATGGTTATTCCCTCATGTCTCAAAAAATAAGTACATCACATGTGAATCATACGTCAGTGGCAAAGATTGGACATGCTTTCAACAAATTTTTTTTAATTATTACGGCACTTGTGAAGCGCATACGATGGTGGCAAAGATTGGACATGCTTTTGACAATTTCTTTTATGATGGGTAATTCCCGACCCCACCTAGTGGGATAAGGCTTTGTTGTTGTTGTTGTTGTTGTTGTTGTTGTTGATGGGTAATCCATAGTCCCTTGAAACTTTTACATCTGTTTATTTGCTTTCTGTTTATTAGAAGCATTCCAACATGTTCATATTAATGTCTTGTTACATTAGTACAAGATTTTTGTTGCCTTTGTTTTTCCTTCACTATTTTACTAGGAACTCTGTTGAACATGCTTCATTTCTTGTTAATTAGTTGATCTTTGATTCATAGAACTTCATTCATGCTTTGCATCAGAGAGATGGATGCTTGCTTGTTGTCTCAGATGACTTCTTGTAAATATCCAGACATGAAAATTCCTTTATTGAAATGAGAGGGTTCCTGTGTTTGGCTTTGATGCTTTTGACTAACAGCTGCACATAAAATAATCCGGTATCATGACAATTGTCTTGTTGGATTCCGTAAGCAAAGCATTGTTTTTTCCTCACCCCCAGTAATCATGTAATGTTCTTCATACATGAGCAGGTGACAGGTGCACCTTAAGAACGTTGAAGTATGGGATCTCTCGAAGTAGCTGCTCATCACCTTCTTCAGGATTTTGCTCTTTTGTCAGATGCGTCTCTGTAGTGAAGTTATTTTGTCACAGGCTTGGGAAGAATGCGTCTTGCGTTTTTGCCCACTGATCCGTTCTGCCTGCTGTCTGTGCCTCTCTGGGAGAGGATCTTTTTTGTAACCTTGGCGGCGATGGCAATTTTGTGCTTGACAAGGAACACACTGCACCAATTCCAACTTATCTTAATATATGTTCTTGGAATTGGAAATAGCTATTTAATGAAGGATATCACGTAGAATTATGATCTTATGATAACAAAAACGTTGTTTCACTGGTCAAATTATAAAAACTGTTTACATGCTTTGGCTTTCATGGTGGTGTCACAAAATTCTGCCCGAGGTATCATTTGCTCTTACACAAAATGCAAGGGCAGATGGATTATAGTTAAAGCACTTTAACAAGCCGCATTAAGTTCGAGAAAACACGTTTGCGTTTGCCCTGCCACTGATGAACCAAGTTCATATAGCAATATCTGGAGAACACGAACTAGCGCTGGAACAAGCGGAATCAGGGAATATTCATGGTGCGGTTCCCATGAGTTAGGTGAACCGGCTGCTGTTGCTGCATTTTTTTGTTTTAAACTTTTTGTAATGTGATGTTTTTTTTCAAACATACTTTTTTCCTTTTAGGAATTTCTCTCTTACATTCCATACATACAATATTATATATATATTACATATAATATATTTGTTATTAAAGAATTAACTTTATACATCAAGCAATTTTAAGATTTCGTTAAAAAGTTTTTTAAAAAATAAATATTTTTATATTTAAATAATATATTTCAAAAAATTAATTTATTTTAATATTTTTATTAATTAAAAATTATATTTTATATATACATATTAAAATTAATTTATTACATTAATTTTTTAAATTTTCTGTCATTACGTTTCGTTCATTTAGAACTCAGGTTCTATTTTCCAAATGTGTATGCTGGTGCATTCGGGACAAGGGGTTAATTAAGGGAATACGTGAATATTTTCTAGGTTACAATTAAACACGTTTTATTTGTCGGATAGATTTGACATTTTTTTAAAAGTTAATCTTGTTACCTTCAAAAAGGAAGAATAAAGATAATCCGTTGCAAATTTCAAAACATGATTAATCCTATGGAATATGTGATTTAATTCCTTGTCTTTTTAATCTCCATCCAAACGACGCCTACTATTTTTTTTTTATAAACAAGTGTACGTGGTAACTGATGGTATAGGCAGGGAGAGAGATCGCAAGAACACACCTTAAATTAGATTACGTTCTCGGTTGACGACTCTTTGTTATGAAATAATGATGATTATAAGAATGCAAAATAATCCAACCATCATGAAATTTATATAGGTACTTCTTTTTACATGAATTACAAGTCGATTGGGACTCTGAATGAATTCCTCCATTATAAGACATTTATCTTATAATAAGAAAATAAATTAATTTCGAATCATATACAAAATACTTCTAAAAATTTTCGCAATATTCTACCCCTTACAAGGGATCTCCCTTGACCTCTACAAGCTCGCTAAAGCACCTGACTAAGATGGGGAATCATACAAAGTTACAACTGTGTTCAGATTCAAGGTATTATCAACAAATTAGTGCCAAAACAACTTTTCTTAATGGGGTTGTTTCTTAGTGCAACCACAAACATTTGCAAGTGATTAAATATTATCAAGGTACCAATTACAATCCAAGCCAAATATGATTAGTACAACATGATCATTGTTTAATACAGCTCTTGTTTAACACAGTACATGAAAAAATATATATGAAAATTTAATGCACTGCTACTTCAGTTGAGAAATGAACCATCAAGACATCAACCATTTCCGCTGAGTGACAATGCAGAACTCTCAAACTTGACATTAGCTGCTATCATCATTTGCAGATGGATTTCAAGCTTGTGTATCGCCAGTTATATGAATTTCTGATCAATTGTTGGCTTCTGTAAGGATTGTTTAAGTCGCTCAAACCAAGCCACACAACAAATTATTGATCACGAGTCTAAAGAAACAACTTGAGCCGCTGAGTCCAGAATATGTTTTGTCTCTTCATTCTCTTGTATTCCATCAGCTTTCATCCTTTTCGGCAGTTCATCTACCTGCCTGTCTGCTCTGACATTGGCCTTCATCAATGTGTGGTACATGTCTCTATCTACTGGGATTGCAATCTTTAGCAAGGCAACAAATGTTTCGACATCTTGAAGTTCACCTGCTTCCCCGAGATAATGTAATATACTCTTGACCACCTTAGGATTGGGCTCCCAACCTCCTTTAGGAGCGTACATGCACAAAGCATTCTTCATTAACTCATGTGCCTTCTCCATATCATTTTTGTCTGAGTAACCTACAGCCACAATTCCCCAACAACATAGTCTATTATATTAATTCTGTATAAACCCCCGAAGCTTAAAATAATTTCTCAAGGCATTTTTAGATATTTCAATTATCTTCGAATCTGCATAATGTTGGACATTCTTGGACAGAAACATTCATCCAAATGTTGGCTACAGCCTACCGATGTCATAGCTGACTGTAATTTAAATTCATATATGTTGTGAACACTGGAGGCTTGTAACTTGCATCATTTCTTATTCTCTTCAACAGTTGCATCCCCTAATTCTCTGAACCAGTTCTCCGCAAAGGAAAAGGCAATCCTATCCACTGGCTATAAAAAATGAGAATAATAATTACAATTGATACTGATATGTCTATTATTATGTGCTGTTATACTTTGAGAAGGCCCTCAGTTCCAGTGCTATTAATGTGGGGAAAAGTAGTGGTGTTTCACTAATAACAGCTACCATATTGTATTACACTCTATGATGCACGGGTACCCTAATTTTCTCAACGTACCCAGTACTTCGAGGGTACTCAGGGGTATTCGAACTCATACGTACTTAATAAATAATTAATTTTTAAAAAATGAGTACTGGTACCCATGATTTGGGTACACCATGTCAAAAAATTATCCGATAAAATTCAAAAAAAGATAATAACTAATCTATGATAATGAATACATTCACATCAAATAACATGATAAATATATATAATAAAGAATATGAAAATAAATATCATCATGACATCACATAGATAATATACGAAATACCGCATTTAAAGGAGAAGTTGTCAATTCGGTCAAACTTAAGTTATTTTCACAAGGTAAAATATTGTTTGCTGACTTAATATTTAAGAATGAACTTTTATTCTTAAAGAATATTTTTAATGCTCTTAGTATTTATTAGCTTATTGTAAATAATTATATATACATTTTTTTATATGCTAAAAAATTCATAATTAGCTAATTTAATAGTTTTATCTTACGAAAATTTACTTTTTCTATATATGATAAATTTAATATATTATCATACCTATATCCTAATTTTCAAAATTTTGACGTATCCCGTACCCGTATCGGATACCAATACCGTACCGTACCCTTGCAACATAAATTACACTTGTGAAACAACTTAGTTTTATCCAATCAAAACATCCGTCATAGGTCATATTCAGCCCCAGAATCCAACCATTTCAACCTTACACAATAGCATCTTTGCACAAGAGCACTTCTCCCCACAATTCACTGAATTACTATGCAAGCACAAAACTTGCGATAATAGAAGTTCTGGGTACGAGATCTAAGTACTAGCCTCCTCTGCAACCAGTCATTTTTTTCATTTCATTTGATATTTTCTGATTCAGTATGTAGAAGCTCTCCAGCCATAAATCAGAGTGGTGATCATAAATGATATCCACGAAGATTCAGAGTTCTGATTTTTTTTCTTCCTATAATAATCGATAACAGGAATTCATTCCTACATTGCCTAAGTAGCTAATCTTACAATGAAAGGAGAGATGAAACGATTAATAATAACAGAAAGGGAGGAATAAACCTAATGAGATAGGATTATTCAGAACAAGAATTTACAGGAAACAAAAATGATAGTAGAATTCCAAGGAAACAAGGCATTGCAGCAAGGGTTTAATTCATATGCTCCCAAGATATCGACCGTTGGATTGATCATCAATGGCTTAGATCGCGCGATGACTCGTATATGCGTTTCTTTTTTCCATTTTTTTTCCCATAAACCCTAACCAGCGCCTTTTTTTTTCTCATTTTCCCTCTGCCCTTCTCTCTCCTCGGCGCTCTTCTGCAAGCCCTCGCCGCCGCCCGACGTCGCCGACCTTCGCGATTCGCACGCCGCCGCTCTCGCCGTTCCCGGCTCCGCGTGCGTTTCCCGATCGCCGCCGCGCCGGCTCCGCCTCCAGATCTGGGCCGCCGGATGTAAACGCGCGCCCTCGCCGCGTGCCCTAGCGCCGACGATCTCGCCCCCCGCCGACGATCTCGCGCCCCGCCGACGATCCCGCGCCCCCGCCGCCGTTCTCACCCCACCGCCCGATCTCCCGCCCCCGTCCGCCGCTCCCGATCTGCAGCGGCACCTCCCGATCGCCCGACCAGATCTGGATCGGCGAGCTCTCCCGCCTCCGCCGATCACTCGCCGCCGCCGCTCACGCCCCGCCGCCGTCCAGATCCGCCCCCGCCGCTGGCGCTCTCGCCCAGCCGCCGACATCCCGCCCCCCTCCGCCGCCCCGCCGCGGCCGCCGCCGTGCTCTCTCGCCCCGCCGCCGCCGCTCCCTTCTAGTTTTTGCCTCCGGCAGCGACATCGTTCACGTGCGAATCGAGTGCCATCGAGTCATGGCACTGAAGGCCTCGCTGCTGCTTCATCGCCGGGGATTGTCCCCTGCTCTCGCATCGCCCTGCCGCATCTCTCCGGCTTCCCTCTTTCGTCTCCACGGCGCCTTCCACACCGGTAAATCCTCCGTCCATCGTAGCGATCTTTCGAATGGTAAAGATCTTCCTCCTTTTCTCCCCGTTCTTTTCCCCGGAGATTTTTGGTGAAGGGAAAGAAGCCTCATTTGGATGCATGCGGCGGTTGATGAAACCTATGCAATGCCACCATAGTTCTGAAACTGGTGAGATCGGCGGTGTAAAGCTCTTTAGGCCTTTTTGTCGAAATTTACAACCAATTCTGCCGTTTCCCCCTCCTCCATTTGCGTTAGGATGGCGGTATCTAGCTGCTCATATGTGAAAATAAACCATTTTTATTTTTTTTAATTTCGTTATATGTTTTGTTTGGGGCATTCATACTTGTTGATGAACTATGTACATTTGAAGGACTGGTTCGCATGCTGTGACAACATGTATTTTCTTCATTTATCATGATCACGGGAAGTTTTGGATTATTTATGCTTCTCTCACACACACATTAGAGAAAAAAATAGTTGCAGATGATTTGAAGACAATAATCTTTCACTTATGAGAAACCAACAACTTGGGATGAAACAATTTTATTCTCACGTCCCATGAAGACTTGTTATAGCTGAAAACTATTGACATATTGCTTTTCCTGTGTTAGCTTGGTTCCTGAGTAATCAGTCTCTTTGTCTCATGGTTATTAATGCAGCTTCATGCAATACTTTTGATTGGATTTTAATAACGTCCTGATGTAACATTTCTCGTCAAGAAAATGTTCTTTGCGGGAAGATACTCTTGTGCTGTAAAATTTGTTTTATAATTTCTGAGTCACTTTTTACTCTCACATGTTGATCATTTTCATTTTACTATGTTTGTAATTATGCTTCTAAGTGGTGAATTTATTGTAAATGCCCATATCACTCGTTCCTTCTGCGAATAATGTTTTGATCACATAATGTAATAGGTGAATTATATCATCAGTTTGCTTCATTGTACGTAAGACAAGTAGAGGACTGATTAAGTGTATTTGAATTAGTTGTATGCTTCCATCATCTCCTTAAATGTTATGATTTGCAATTTTTCATCAACGTGAGAGGTGTCTGGTTTGAACAGGTCGTGACAATTTTGGACAAAGTGGAGATCAATTTGAGACTGCAGAGGAACTTGAAAAACGTCTGTTCGGTAATTCAGAAGACAACAAGGAAGCTGACCCATTTTATCGAAAGCTTGACGAACTAGAGAGGGCTGGAAGAAATAAAATGGGCTCTAGATGGAACGAAGGTCGTAATCCCCAATTTGGCAATGGCATAGGAGGTTTTGATTCATTGTCAGATGGAATGGATGAGAAGTTGGACAATGCTGCCCGTTCAATATATAATGATGAAATACAAGAGGAGGAGGATTATAAATTCAGACCAGATATGAATTTTATGCCTGGTGATACATATACTCCAAGGGTAAGTGACACTGCCGTTGCTAATCTTTCAACTATTTTTTCCTCATTCTCTTTGACATTCCAGATTATTATATTTAGATTTAATAAGCGTCATATTGTTTTTACTGGTACTTATTTCACTATATCAAATATCAGTCCATATAACAGAATTAGCACTAGTGTTTTGAATAACAAAATTTCTTAGTTTCTCTTTTCAGTACATTATAGCCACATTTGATTCTTTTCCATCTTCGAATAATTTTCTGACATTTCTGTTTCCTCGAATTCATTCTTAGTTTTCTTTTCATGTCAATGACTATTCTTTCTGATTCTTTTTGTTGCTGAAGCCCTACTTTCAACAAGACACAAGGTGACAAATACTCAAGGATTCTGATCTAAGAGGTTGAATGGTTGGAAATGATCAGGATCCTTGATGAATGATCCAAGGGTCCTAAAAACAGAATCTCCAGTCCTTTAAAGAAATGGATCTCCAGGTTTCTGAAAAAATGTCATCCTCCCTTCCCATGTCTTTTGAAATAATCAGCAACCTGCCAATCCTTTTTAGGACTCTTGGATCAGCCATTAGGTGTCTGATGTAACACCTTGATGATGTGTGAAGGGTTTACAATGAACAGGACCTATATTGCTGATTTAACAGTTTCCCTTTCCTTGATGCAATATTATGTAAAACTCTTTCAATCCTGCTTTGTTGGAGATAACCACAAGAAAAAGGAGCAAAATTTCACTTTGTTAACCACTCTATATTATGTGCAGCAGTCAGCAACTCAGCCTAATGTCCCAAATCATAATGCAAGCTCCATTTTGTAATAGAATTTTAAATGCATTTTATATGTATGGGAAGTTTATTTGTCAGGACGTGTATAAGTTTGAAATTCAACGTATTAAGAATAAGTGTGAAATCTCTCTCGACGAAATTTGTTTTTGAGAAGTCCCTCTCAAAGAAAAATGATGAATCCAGAAAGTACAAATGCTAGAAAATGACAGACAACATATTTGGAAATTTGCCAGAAGAAACCAAAATCCAACCACACAACACAAGAGAATCATTGTATATCACTTACAAATGCAAAGGCACTAATCCTCACTGACAAGTTTTCCTTGCGCTTATTTTCTATACAAACAACAACAACAACAAAGCCTTATCCCACTAGGTGGGGTCGGCTACATGGATCATACGACGCCATTGCGCTTATTTTCTATATCCTAGATAAATCTGTTCCTATCCCTGGATAACTAACATGTGCAAACTAATACCATAGGTACCTGTACATTTATCTTCGTAATATGATGATGTTATTTTTCCTATTAAGAAGCACATATAAAAGAGAGACATGTGAATCAGACATTTGTGCTACTTTTTGGAATGCACATAATCCTGAAGTCTTGTTTCATTAGGATACATTTTTTGCATCATTTTTAGAGAGATTTTCAGCATCATTTAAGTTTTCACCTTACCAGTAATTCGACAGAGAGGACCATTTGTATAAATTATTTAAAGCTCTGATATACAAGTATTCAAATGAGACAGTTACACCTAATAGGCGACATGATATAGTCTGACATTTGTTGATAGGCATCATCCTGGAAGATGGATCTGTTTAATAATATCTTTGGGCATTACAAACTGTGTTCAGAGTCGAGTAGGAAAGTGATCAACTTTGCCGAATATTGATTTATTTTCTAGTTCTTATTTATTTTTCAAACTGCAATTGTGATATATATATACTCTAGTGTTACAATTGACACCTTTGGACTCTTAGATTCTCCATGTGGACCTTATTTATTTGCTAATGAGCTGTTAAAATGTCATTCTATTTGTATAATACTTTTTTTTATAAATAAGAAAGGAAGACTAGCAAGATGGTAGTCATCCAAAAGTTTCATTAATATTAGGAAGGATACAAAAAGTTTGGTAGAGAGAGATCACTCAGTTATCATGGTCTCTTGTTCTTTGTTTTAATTTTGTTCTCTAACATTATTCTTCTGACATCTGCACTTGGTTTCTGCATCGTGTAAATTACAGGCACCATTTGTTAGACTTCTTTTTAGCATCGATGTTTATTTATATTGCTATTTTATACAGGACCTGGATCTTACTAAACCTGCAATACCAAAACCCTTTAAAAGAGAAGAATTTGAGACAACCACTGAAGAAGTGTTGAAGAAAGCAGATTTTCGGGTGAGTTAGTTAGTTTCAACTTTTTTGTTTGTTTTTGGTGTTTCACATTGTATCTTAGAGATTTCATTCTACCCATTGTTACTAGCAAAACTCACATTAGTTATAGTAGTTTATGCTTTAGTCTTACTTATAACCAATTATTATTTCTTGTCAATAGTTTTCATTTGCCGTGCACTGTATCCAACAGATGTCATGTGACCATACTCCGCCAATAAATTCAATGTATTTACATCAATGTGTGTATGAGCATGTAGAACAGATTGTTACCCTTTGAAGAAGATTATATCTTAGGATGGCCAATTGTTCAGAAACATTTAAGCTAATGTACATGATTAATTTATGTGCACACACACACACCTTGGAGAAGGTTTTGTTTTAGGATCCTCGGGTTATGGATAAACAAATAATTTGAGTTAATGTAGTTCATTGTTGTGGATAAACAAATAATGAGTTAATGTAGTTCCTTGCTGATAAAGCCGAACCACATCTTGTACTTTGAGAGAAAGATGGAGGGAGGAAGGGAGGGAGGTTACAAACCTTTGGGAGCTCTATGATAACTTTTCCTCGTTCTTGGTTATTGTCATCTACTTGTTGCTTTGTCTAGATCGAGCAATATAATTCCATCATGTCATCATCAACATCATCATTGTATGAGTTTTCTCTATACACTACATTGATTCATATTGATCCCATAGAAATGAATTATGTTTGATCTTCAGTCCAGTGTAGTTCTTGTTTCGGATAAAATCCTCTTCTCTCTTTTGGAAGGTAGAGCCCTGGATTGTGATTCTTGATAAGGTTATGTAATACTTGGATTTGTTCATGTGCAGAACGTTAGGTTCCTGTCAAATTTTCTCACCGATGCAGGAATTATAATCAAAAGGAGCCAGGTATAGCAATCTGTTCCTAAACCATTGATTTGTAGCACTAACCCCACGAGAAATTTTGTCATACGTATGTTCGAAACTTCTCATGACTTCAATATGCCTTCGTGGCAGACTCGTATCAGTGCCAAAGCCCAGCGGAAGGTGGCGAGAGAAATCAAGTTAGCAAGGGCATTCGGGCTCATGCCTTTCACAACAATGGGAACCAAACCTTTCGTCTTTGGAAGGAACATGAAGGACCAGGATGAAGACTTCGAGTTCTATGACGTGACGGCGCCTGACTCCTTCGAGGAATCATAGTGCTTTGCTTACATTTTCGTGATCTGATGACTTGATGCTAAATCTTGTGGGTTCCGAACATAAGTAACTTATTTTGTCAATTTAATACGAAGTTGAACATGTACTAGAAGAAATGTCTAAAAGGATAGATCCTGTGTTTGTTTTTTTCTTTAATTTCGAAGCAATGTAAGTCTCTCTGTTACTACTTCCTAGTGCTGTTAAAATAAAGGCACATGATAACTCACCCACTTTTTAGAATGTTCCTAGTCACTGTGATTTTCTTTCCCTGATATAGAAGCGAAGATATGTAACACCAACTTAGAGGTTATTTTCAGTTACCACTGACCAACACGAAGTCATTCAACTTTAAGAACGTCTCAATCACGATCATCGCTGTGTGCGTTCCGACAGGCCGGGAGGAGAACGAGTTTGCTCACTCGGAACTCCGCCCTCAGCTCCACTGGGTCAGCTCCCGGCATCGCTGGGTTCGCATAGAGGAAATGGTAAAGACTCTTGCCTTTTTTTTCCTGGAAGAAAAAACAAAATGAAGTAAGCAACTCAATCTTTCTCCATTTTAGCCTGTCCACCTCTTTTGAAAGGCTTCTATCATTTTTATTCTATCTTATGGTTTCAGAATCAAGGGAAAGTCGATTTTTTTTTTTCATTGTATCTGGTGCTAAATTTAAAGCGGGAGAGATAGTAGAAGTAAGCAGGGACCGAGAGAAAATATGGAGTTGCCTGGTTCGATGCCACCATAGTGAAGGAATTCGACGTCAACACGTTCCTAGTACAATATGACACTGTGCGGTCACATAGCAACAATGAACTGCCGATGGAGATTCTTGACATCCAGTACATGCGGCCCAGGCTTCTTGCCTCATCCATGGGGAAGGATTTCACATTAGGGGATGAAGTAGAGGCTCTTGTTGACCATGGCTGGTCGGCTGGAACAATATTCGAGATTCTAGATGATGCGGAATACGTTGTTGAACTCAAACATTCAAAGGAGAAATTGAAGTTTGACCTCGCTGAGATGCGGTACCCACGATTTTGGACTGGTTTCCATTGGGTGCTCAAGAACAAGGTGACATTTATGGATAATGATTCAAATGTGCTTAACATTCTTTAATATTAAATTAAACTAATTATATATAATATCAATATAAAACTTAAAAAAAATATCTGAATAAATATATTTTCATCTTAATACTTCTGAGCTTTGTTTTGATGGCAGAATTTGGACAGAGCTTTCTCAAATTCTATCAAATAAAGTATTGATGGAAATTTTAAAATTCTCGTTACATGACTTCTGACTTTTAGCCAAAAATTTCAATTAAACGATTTTGTTGTTAGCAAAAATTTGAACTTTTCAAGTTTTTACTGACCCTCTTACTTTTTATTTAAATATTCATTAAAATTTATCTATCAAAATAATTTTTTAAATTTTTATTATTGCATTTTCTCATCCAAACATCAACATAATTTTTTTTAATTCTCGATAACTTTTTTTTTCAAAATTCTCATATCAAATTAAGAATATGAGGGCGAATTATTCGACCGTACATCCATGCTTTAAAATAAATGAGATATGATGTTATCCGGAAAACAGAAATGCAATGTGCGAAGAATCAATTACTTATATATATATATATATATATATATATATATAAATATATATATATATATATATGCGAAGAATCAATTAGTTATATGTATATATATATATATATATAATTTAACTTGGATAATATGTTTTTATTATTGTTGTCGTTTTTTGTTATACAAGAAAAAACGGTCATAATAGGGAAAATAGATGAAAAATAAATAAATAAACAAACAATTCCACATTTTAAAACCCCTTTAACTTTTAATAGAATTTGAAAGTAAAAAAAACTGCACTTGTTCATACTCCTAAATAAGAATAATCTTCCAAACTTAAGGCATGGATAGGGAAAGATTATGCCAATTGAAATCGTTATATTCTTTCAACATTCTTTTGCCCTTGACTTGGTTTGGGCCAATTGTTTTTTTTTCGATTATCAACGAAGGTAATACGAGAAAACAAAGTACAAATTAAAATAAATAAAATAATATTATTTTTTATCAGTGGGATTTTAATTTATGAACTTTTAGCATAGCAAACTTTTCTCGATCATATTTTTTTATAAATTTAATTAATTATTTATTCGCATTATTTTGTTTTTTTAAAAAAATGTATATATATTTGATATATATTTTTTAAAAAATATATAGCATATTTAAATTTGATTTATTTACTTATCGAGTTTAGATATATTCTTGTTTGATGTCATGACACACATTATACTATATTATTAGCATTTAATTTTTGAAATTGTCAATTTATTTTCTTCCCGTGCCAATACATCTAGACAAAAAAAACTTTAATAATTAAAATTATAATAATATATCTGCAAAGTTTAGAACCTTGCAAAGTTTTTTTTTCGTATGTCACAAATCTCAAGTCAAAGTTGTTTCAGCCTTTTGTTCTCCACTCCTCCCATCAGCAGCATCTCCCTCCTTGAACTTGGCATAAATGTCCCCCCTGTAGAAATCCTTCGTCCTCCACACCAAGACCAGCATCACAAGAGCTCCGGCCACCGTCACCCCCGTGATGATGAGGAACGCGAGCCTGAAACAGGTGACTCCGATGCACGTCAGCGCCTTCTCCGGCGAGACCAAGATTTTTCCGGCGTTCTGCCTCGCCGCCTCCCTGTCGTAGAGGTACCCGGCGACCTTGACGTTGAGGGCGTACGACGCCACCGGACTCGCGAGCCCTCCGACGTTGTACATCGTGGCGAAGTACTTGAGGCCGAACACCTCCGAGATGATGGCGAAGAGCAGAGGGTACTGCGCCCCGAAGCAGAAGCCGATGATGACGGACGCGGCGTAGAGCGAGCCGGGCACGCCGAAGGCGATCAGGAGGTGGCCGACGCAGGACAGGAGCAGGACTATGACGAAGAGGAGTGGGCGCGGGAACTTGTACCTGGCGAGGAAGATCTCTGATGCGAAGCCGGCGGCCACGCGCCCGGCGTAGTTCCATATGCTGATGAGGGAGACGAATGTGCCGATACTGCGCGAAGGGTAGCCCAGGGACTCGCCGATCTGGCCCATGTTGTCGATGGCTGTCAGCGTGCCGCCGAAGCCGCAGACGGTGGAGAAGAAGATGATGAACATGTCAATGCTGAAGATGGCCTGGATGATGGAGTAGTCCTCGCCTCGCTTGGGAGGCCTGAACAGAGCCACCACGGAAGAGAAGCAGGACGTGCTCTGTTTTGAAACTAGAGGAGGCGCCGCCGTCGGTGGCTCTGCCTCTGCCTCTGCTTGCTTGTCGATGGCGACGGAGAGTGGAGGCGGTGCTGCTGGAGGTGGTTCTTGTTGAACTAGTAGTAGCTTCTTTTGTTTAAAGATCTTGACTTCTTCGCGCACGACGACGGCCAAGGGGAGGAAGAGGAGCAGGAGGACAATGGCGGCGCTGGCGCTGTACGCCGAGTGCGAGAACTTTAGAGTCTTCTGGAGAATGATCATGACCATGAGATAGCACGCGAGCACGAGGGATGCGTAGAGGAAAGAGCAGAAGACCCTGAACTCGTCGGCCTGCCGCGCGGCCTTGATGAGGCGGATGGTGCGGACGAACAGGACGGAGATGGCGGCGGGGAGCCACGCGACGAGCAGCAGGAGGGACTTGGAGTCGTTGCCGTAGAAGGCGAGATAGAGCTGGGTGAAGATGGCCCCGCTGAGGCCGACGAAGCCCTTGAGGAGGCCGAGCACGATGCCGCGGCTCTCCGGGAAGTTCTTGACGGCGGTGACGAGGGCGCCGGTGTTGGCGAACGTCTGCGAGTTGGCGCCGACGGCGATGTAGAGGCACATCTGCCAGAGGTGGGGCCGCGGGGTGCGGCCGGTGATGGAGAGGTAGATCATGAGGTAGCCGACGAGGTTCATGGCGGCGCCGATGGAGAGGACGAACCAGGGCGGGGTGAGCTCGCCGACGATGCCGGAGACGATGCCGACGTTGGCGCCGAGGTCCTTGAAGAAGGAGACGGTGTTGAGGGTCTGCTGGTTGTAGCCGAGGGAGGACTTGATGTCCTTGGAGTAGACGGCGAAGATGTAGGTGGCGCCGGCGGCGGACATGATGAGGAAGGTGGCGAAGGCCATGAACCAGCGGCCATTGATGACGTGAACGGCGAAGCGCACCGGGTCCGAAGCCGACATCCTGCTGCTCTGACGACAAAAGATGCAGTAGACAAAGATCTAATAATGCAGACTGATAAATTTTAATTAGATTTATAGTTCTAAAAATCAAATTTAATTTATTATCATTTAAATATTAAAGAAATACCCTTTTTTCTTAATTAATATTTCGTGAGTTTCGATTTATTAGGAATATAGCTAATTTTAGTCCACAGTTTCACTCGCCAGCTATTTGCCCCGGACAATTTGAGAATTAAGAATTTTGTCATAAATTAAATAATATTCTTTTATTCTCTGTGGCCGTATTTGATTTGAGAATATTTTACGGAACATCGCAAAATGTTTCCAAACAGGTTACGTGACGCGAATATATCACGTGACCTCGGACGAGAACATTTTGACAAAAATATTCATTTACTTTTTTTTAACGTTTGACCTTTTTTTTTATTTCATCTATTTTTTTAATTATTTTATAATATATGTATATATAATTTATAATATATTAATACATTATTAAGGATATTATAAAATAATTTATTAAATATTATTAATTAAAACTATAAAATAATTAGTTCTAATAATTAATAAATATTTTATTAATTAAACTATTCAATTATTTTTTTAAAAAAATATATTATATTTGGATTTTAAAATATACGTAAATTGTAATATTAATAATATTTAAAATGTTTAATCAAAATAAATAAAAATAATATTAATAATATAATAATTTACGTAAATTATAATATTAATAATATATTCTTATTTACTATAATTTTATAATTTATAAAATAATAAATTATATTTGTAATTCTTACTTTTTATTTAAATAGTCTTATTCATCGTACCAAAAAAGTTTTCTTAATATTTTCGTACCAGACGCACGGAGCATTGCGAACTGATAATTAGTAAAAGGAAATTAATATATTTTAAATAGCGGAGTGCGAACTGATAAGTGATGAGCATGTGCCACAGTGGGCCCACAGCTACGACTAGTGGGACTTCATCGGGGTTTGACCAACCGTTTTTTTCTCTCTCTTCGGCAACATTACATTTTAAATTCTATCTTATCCTATCTTTTAATACGAGATTAATGAGTATTGAGAGAGCATTCTGTTCTACACTTTGATATAAAATATTTTATTTTTTATTATTTAATTAATTTAGTAATAAAATTTATAATTAAATTGATTATATATTTTTTAGATAAATTAATATATATATGAGTATTTGATAATAAAAATATATTATTTGATGCTAAATAAATTATAATAATTGAACTAGTTATATTTGTTAAATCACGATCATCAAACAATAATTATTAATTTAGTAAGTAAATTTGTGCTCAAATGCTCTACATAATATTTTTCTCTTTTTATTTTGTTATTTGTAATGCATTTCAATTTTTTTAGAAAGAAGATTTATTAATTAAGTAGCGTTCGAGTACAAATTTACTCTCCAAAAAAGTGAAATTCTCTCAAATAAATTAGGAAAATAATTTCTTGATTAAAATTTAAAATGTTCCTAATTATCAAAGACAAAAGAGAAACGAAAACCAAGAACATGTTCTACGGTTTTCTTGTATATCATGTTCTCCAAGAACATGCACCGGAACTCCTCCATTTCTTGTATCACAATAACTTAACTTTTTTCTTTTTTTAAAAAAAAAATCACTGTTACAAGTTACAACTCCACATGCAAGTCCAACACACAAATCTAAATTCGGAAAAAATACCTTACTAACCATGTGATCTGGCATGGCCCATTTCTCATAAATAAGCAAATCACATTGATGTTACGACCCGTGACCGGCTGTTGGATCTGTTTCTTGTGTGCATCAAAGAGGAGAAATTGTCTATGAAAATTGAGATATATTCACCTGCATGTAGGTGCATGCGCCTATTTTGAATTGTATTATTTTAACTCAACGATGTAAATTATATTTACTTTAAAAAATGACGCTAAATAGCACATTATTTATAAATAAATAAATTATTGGAATAGAACATCGAAGATTGATTAATAATTAAAGGCAACTAAGTAGAGGAATAAAAAAAAGACGAACATAGTGATTTTAAGTAGTAAAATCCTTTTGATCAATGTGAATAAAAGAAAAACATTCACTAGTAAAGAAGGACCGTCAACGTGAGTATGATAAAATTTTAACCGCTTCATCTTGCGCGACCCCACAAGAATCAATTGTAGATTTTTTTTTTATTTTTTTCTTTCATAATTTTGCGCACAAAGTTGATTTCAACACAAAAACCTCGTGGACAAATGAACGTACTAGGAAGGTTTGTGAGGAAAGACAGACTAGACGTATCTAATAATGATAGATAAAATTTTTAATAATTTTTTATATAATGTTTTTTTTAAAAGAATTAAACTCGAGACTTTATTTAAAATGATGAGACAAAAATTTTATCACTCTATCTCAATATTTATCGACAATTAGTTTGTAGTTGAACAAAGAGTATCATGTTATTTTTGGCATGATATGATGATAACTGAATTTATATTGTAAAAAATTTGAATCTTCTTTTTATTTTGCTGACACTCAAATTTGTGTCTTTTTTTTAATGTCAGTTGAAATTAAATTTGTTGGAACAAAAAAATGAAATTTAATTCTAATAAGTTCCCAATGATTTTAAAAAGTATATAGTTGGGACTTAAAGTATAATCTGTGGGACTACCAATTGGTTTGAGGAATGGGGTGCGACAGTGGGCTCGGATATGTTGTTATCCGAGTTTGACTCTTGGTGCCTATTTTTATTATTAAACTATTGAATATGCTCGTGTTTTGCGTGATTTAAAAAATATATATGATAAATATAAAATGAGCATATAGAAATATTTTGAAGTATAAATTTTAAAATATTGATTGCAACTTAGTATCAAGGATAGTTAATGAATCAACTATAAATAATTTAATTCATAATAAAATATTGGATAAATTTTTTTAAATAAATATATTTAAAGGAAATGTCACATGTTCCAAATATTACATATTTATCATTGGACAAACATAAAATATATTTGATGCCTACTTACATTAATACACGCAACAATCAAAATTTGTTTGAGTTTTTATTATAAAAACAAATTTAAGAAAACAAATTACATAAATTAACAATGGCCCTATAATTGAGTAATACATGAGATGCAATGATTTCTAAGGGTCGATTGGCAACTAAAATTGGAGTTCAATAGTTGAGTTGATAGATTAGTTCAGATTCTGTTTGGATGTAATGAAATTTGATGACGAGGAATAAGATAGTTGATGTGATAAGAAAAAGTGGATGTGATGAATTAATTTTAGTGGATGATTAAGTTAAAAATATGTATTATAAATATAAATTATAATTTTTTTAAAAAATAAAATACATAATATATATTAAAAAATTTATGTGAACAAATTGGTTAAAAAATATAGTATTTAAATATAAAAAAATCAATTTTTTTAAAAAATTATATATAATGAAATATAAAAAATTAATGAAATAATAAAATAATATTATATTACTCATTTATTATTTATATTTTATAGATAATAAATAAATTAACTTATATAAGAAATATTATAAAAGAAAATGATAAAAAAATGTGGGCAAAAAAAAAATAAAAACATCAAGTATATAAAAAATGTCAGAAACAAGAAAGGAGCGTCTTTCTCGGTTCCACCATTTCATTGGAATCATGACGTTAGAATTAGGTCACGTACGCACCTCGTTCCAGTGTCCTAATCCCACTCGTGTTTAAGGGATCGGTTCCACCCGTTTCACTTTCCAAATAGACCCTATAGAGTATTAAATGACCCGTGGGTAGATATGCATATTCTATTTTATATCTAGAATAGCAATTTTTTAAAATACAATAAATCAACCGAATATTAAATTTTACTTGATATGAATTATTTTATTTTACTTTTTTATATTATATTTTTTATTAAATAAAATATTATATATTAATAATATTATAATGAGTCCGACCTAATATGTTGGTGGATTAGGGTCGGATTGGATCTTGCAACCGACATCTAAATGAAGGGGGAAACAAATCGACGTTTGGAGTGGCATCTCGCTGTCTATGACTCGGCGCGTGCGGCGACTTTTGTGATTCCAATCATGGAATGGAGTCAAAGCATATGGAGAATGTGACTTAGATCAGATGCACACCTAAGAATGTCTCCAAGTGCTCGCTCACGGGACCAAACCAATTGAAAAGGCACATGGTTTTTCCACTTAGATATAGTAAAGGTGTCTACCAACCGATGTCTTGATCAAGTTGGAAAGGATACATAACTAAACGTTAGGAGGGTCCAATTTTACAAAAAGAAAATGTACAGGTGTAATATAATTTTAAATTTATTATATTTCTTAATTTTATAGTGCTACAACTATATCGTCTATCCATCTTCTCCTAAAGAGTTTTCTTATATAATTATCTTACATATATATAATGATAATATAATATATATTTAAGATATATACAAAAATATAAAATTTTGATTAAAATGAATATAATGTTTATAATAATTTATATATTAATAATATATATTATCGAATCAGAGCACGATCCGAAATTTTATAATTTGGAAACAATCCCAACTTAGTCCCTATCGAATTTTAAGGAATAAACTCGATCCCGACACGATTACCTACCGAGCCAAAAAAGAATTCAAAAATCTGTCCGACACGTGTTCGAATCGTGGTTACCCTAATGACACGAGTTCAAATCGTGGTCACCCCTAATCGTGGATGACATAGCTGTGAAAATATTCTGATATATGTTAATAACTTCGAAACACAAGCAAACTTCGTGCAATTAAAATTATTATTTTCATAATAACGATATAATTATTATTGATATATACATGTGTAAAACATACTAATAAAATAATGATATTAAGTATGAAATGTACATTTAGAATATTTAAAATATTTAAATCTTTTGTTATGTAATCTCATTTATATTTGTAATATATATATATATATATATATATATATATATATATTGAATATACTTAACATAAATTTTATTGATTCATTTGCACAATAATCCCATATTACAAATATATAGAACTTTTAAAAATAGAAAATTTAACTAAATAATATATCTTCTCACCTATAAAAATCATATCCAAAAATGCCTTATCAAATTTAAGTTGTACTTAAATTGAATTAAATAATAAATTAAATACAATATCACTAATGATGGAATTGTGAAATTTAATGTATTCACGATGCCACTAAAACAAATTAAAATGGGTGTTATATTAAAAAATTAATAAAAAAACTAGAAAAAAGTCTGGAAAGAATGGTAGGATTAATTGGTGGATGGTCAATAAAATTAATTATGAAATGCATTAATATATAGATATAGGTGAATAATCAATGGTTTTATATTATATCTTTTTCCTTTTTTTTATGATTTTTCTATTTTATTTATTACATGAAATTTTTAATTAAAATATTCAATACTATAAAATCATAGCCCACTATATTTGATTATGCAACCGTTTCCTCAGTTACATATTTCTTTAATGACATTAAATAATCAATATGATAATTAATCAATAATTTTGTATATTATATAATCTCTTCGTATTCATAGGAAAATATCTTTTTTTTTAATTCATTGAATGCCATAAAGTCATATGCCCTATAAATTTAATTAATGCAAAGTTTCAAAACTTCATATTTTCTTTAGTGGAATCAACTAATCAATAACATATTGATGACCAATTGATAATATTTTATATTATATAATCTCTTTGTATTCATAGGAAAATATATTTTTAAATTTTACTTAATTCTATCTTTATGTTGTATTTTTTTAGAAATGATGGGTAAATTTAAAAAATTATCAAAATTTCACTTTTAAATCCCAAATATATGTGTGTGTGTAAAGCTGCCATATTAAAAACAACCTCAAGCCATGATCATTAATTTATTTTTTTATCTGATAAATGTACATGCACTTGTTTTTTTGTATTTTTTTAGACTTTTCATCAATTATTTACATGCTTGTATGCTACATTTGATATATAAGGTCAAAAAATCATTTGAAATGCCATTATTATCATGTTTTGTTGTTTAATGCCATCAAAGTTTCTAGTTTTTCTCTTACATAAACTTTTAAATTAAAATATTGAATGCCATAACCAACTATGATTCATTTCACTTCCCTCTAATCTATGGATCATTACTTGATTTCTTTTGTCTTAATAACTAGAGTGAAGATTAGAAAAAAAAGAATAAGAGTTTTTCAAGTAATTAAGAGTTTGAGTCATCTTCTTGCAATTTATTAATCCCAACGATTCATATTCTTGAGAGGATGCTGAAATCCATTGCCATCGTTTAACCGGTGTGTGTGTGTGCCATTTGCTTCACATTGTGTGAAACGGATCGACAGTCATCCAGATCATATCGTATGGCTGATACGAATGTGCACGAGATATTGACGAGATTTTATCGTCTCACGAGTTATTGAAATATCTCCTATGTATCCCTCTCTCTCGACCTCTCTCCCCATTTATGTATCCCTCTCTTAATCAATCGATTCGAGACTACAACGATGACGGCGAAGGCGAGAGGACGACGGCTACGAGTCCTACGATGGCGAGGCGATGATTGCTATCTCCATCCAGACCATATCGGATGGTTGGTATGAATGCACACGAGATATTGACGAGATTTTATCATCTCACGAGTTATTGAAATCTCTCCTATGTATCCCTCTCTCTCTATCGATCTCTCTCCCCATTTTTGTATCCCTCTCTTGATCAATCGATCGGAGACTGAGACGATGACGGCGAAGGTGAGACGACGATGGCTACGAGTCCACTACGGCGGCGAGGTGACGACTGCCGTCTCTCTATCGATATGAGGCTGCGACGATGACTCCGAGGCGGCCACGACGATGAGGCGATGGCAGCGAATCAACATCGGAGGTGAGACGACGATGGCTGCAAGGCAATCCGATCTCTCCCTCAGCTCTCCCCCCTTTCTCCTCGACCATCGCAAATGGCGACGAGGTTGCAAGGCGATGACAGTCGTGAGGAGATCCGATCTCTCCCTTAGCTCTCTTCCTCTTTCTCCCCGATCTCCCCTTCGGCAATTGCGAGGCGAAGCGACAGCGACGGTGAAGCGAGGTGCAAGGGCGAGGGTCGAGATCGGTGATAGTGGCTGCTGCAACTTGATCGTGCACAAGAGAGTGAGTGAGAGAGAGGGTGAGCGGCCGACGATGGAGGTGGGCCGGTATGGAGGAGGATTGACGGTCGGCATGCTGTGTGTGTGTGTGAGAGAGAGAGAGAGAGAGAGAGAGAGAGAGAGAGAGAGAGAGAGAGAGAGAGAGAGAGAGAGAGAGAGAGAGAGAGAGAGAGAGAGAGAGAGGCTCGTCTTGTGAGATGATCCTCAACCGCTAGATCAGATTTGGATGAAAATCTGAACTGATATGATCTAAATCGTCCGATTTGATCTGAATAGTTCAGATGCCGCTTCACACGATGCTGAGCGGAAAGTACTCAGCACAATCATTTTACCCAGATTGAATTGTGGATCAGGACTATTTTTAAAAAGTACTCAACTCATATATACACATATACACACACAACACATATACACGGAGAGTTTGAGGACTCGTGATTCTCAGATTGAATTGTGACGAGGTCTATTTTTATTAAAATAAGGAGATTCATGCCATGAATAAGAATTTCAATTAGATCTTTTATAAGGTTCATGTTCATATTGTTCATGATTTAGGGATGAATACTAAATCTTAGAGATTCATGGATTATTATGTTTTCTATTATTGTTTTGATCCTAGAATGCTTAGGAAACACATATGTATTGATTCATAATGTTGTATGTTGATTTCCCCAATTTTTGATAAAAAAATCGTGTAAAATCAGATTGGACGACGGAACTTAAGAGTTCTATCATGACTGTGACACACATTGTCATGCCCATTACAGAACGACTGGAAAAGAGTCGGAAATCAATTTTTTGCCATGCCCATGACAATTCATATCACGGTCGTGACACCCTGATAGTGACCACCTCTTGGCACGACCATGATAGAAGGGGGGATTTGGGGGTTCTGTCACAGTCGTGACACCCTGTTTCACGATTGTGACCGATGTAGAAATCTTATATATCATATTAAATATTATTTTCAAGGTATTAATAGTATGTATTGATGTTTGATGATTGTATAAAAACCTAAATACACAAAATGCATGTTCCCCCACGTAATTAGGTTAAAATATGAAGATTGAACGACGTAAATGTTTGTTGTTTGAAAAGTATAATGGACTCAGTTGTGGATGATGTTACATATCGACCTTCTATGACCCTTTATCGGATATTTGCTCGAAATGAGTTACACACATCGACAACGATGTGTGCATTGCGATATCACCCTCGGATGAGAGTCCAGTGATTGTTACATACATCGGTAACTGTGTGTGCATTCTTATATCACTTTCGGGTGAGAGGGGAGCACTGTATTCACGACTTAGCTAGTCTATTGAGAGGGTAACGATAGAAATTCCAACTATTGAAAGATATAACCTAATGGAAATGACCTACGATCAATCGAATGGAAAGAGATCCCATGCAAGTGGAAGTCCAAATGATTATGAAGCAACCCTGAGGAATATTATGGAGACAATGGTTATGATAAGTGTATCTCACTTATATGCATATGAAAATGAATGTATGATTGTATGAATGCCCATATCATATGTATGATGATTTGACTACATGCTTCCATACTTTATATTATTGCATGATGATAGATTGTTATTGATGTATATCTCATATATGAAGTATGACATGCATATTGTTTACTTCTTTTATATAAAGATGATGCATATCATATAGTATCCTGTGTAGGATCACACCATCACATGCATGACCTTTACATACTCTAATAGGGAAACCTTTGCATCAAGAATCCGTGCAAGTGCATAATGATTGGATGGATGACAGCTCTACAAGATATTGCACACTGATCTAAGAGTCTTAGTCTTTGTTTTAGACTTATATATTTTTAAGAGATGTTTTGATTATGGTTTAAAGATGTTTTAATTATTATTAGTGATGAGGTTTAGAGATGTCTATAATCATACTTTTGATGTTTCACGAAGTTTCGTATTTTATTGAAGGATTCTTTTATCATATTTAATGATTTTATGCTTTCGCTTATTTAGTTAAAAATCATATTATTTTATGATTATATGATGATGATCGGGCTAACACAATCGAATGATCAAATTGTCCTTGATAATTTGGTGGTAAAATTCAGGGTGTTACACATTTTCAACATATAAATATTGAAAGAGTACATGTCCTCCATTTTTTGTTTTTTTAAAAACTTTACTAAATATAAGTGTAGCATTAAGGTGATAATTCCTTAGTATTAACTGAACCTCAATGATTTGAGTCGAGAGATTATTTGCAAACTTCTTAAAAAGTAAGTTTTGTACACTTTCACATAACATTGGATTAGATTAATTGAGTTCACTAATTTACTTTGTTTGTTTATGATAGGTAACAAGCAATTTATATTGTCTTATAATTCAGAAGTAACAATATAGATTGTTTGAATTGACAATAATCTTTTAAAATTTCTATTTTGTCCTTTAAATATTTACATAATTAAATTATAAAACTAATTAAATAGTAATCAAACAAAATATTAATATATTAATAATATTAGTATTATTATGGTTAAGCATAATAATCTTATTATTACTAAATCGAGTATGACCGATTTTATTTAGTAATAAAGAATAATAATCATAGCATTATGAATATATTATTACATTTTAACGACCATTCATAATAATTCTTATTAATATATACTTATCTATAAAATATACTAATCATTTTATACATTTAAATTTTATGGGTCTAGAATAAGAATTTATTGTTTAACTTTATGAAATTTAAAATAAAATATATGGATATTTAAGCTTAATTATTTTAATCAAGAATATATCGATAGAAAGTACATTAATTAATATATTTTATCAAAAAAATTTATCGATGTATATTAAACAAAATAATTCACATTGTTTACAATCTAATAAAATGACAATGTAAATTATTAAAAAATTAAATAACAATGCAGTGAACTTTCTATTAATTAAATGGATTAAGAAAGAACAACACAGTAATATTAAAAATTGTATGATATGTTTGAAATCTTAATTCTAATCGTTCGATTTAAAATTGAGATTTGAGAACTTTGTAAGAATTGAATTTACAAATGGGAATTAAATTGCTTTTCCACACACACTGCCGATGACCCAACTCGCGCGGAGCTAATCATTGTGCGCACTGTTCACATGTTAGGGGTCGACCCATCGTCGAGCCATCCGGGGTGCTTAACTGTTGTACTGACTGTCCACGAGTTGGAGACCGACCTCCATCGAGCCTAACTAATCCTGGTCGCCCCGCGTCGCATACCTAGCAATGACAGATTCCCAACAAAATTTTTTACATTCATCACGACTCAAAATCGAAACGTTGCTTAAGCGATGATGAGCTACTTACGACTCTACCCTAACCCTTATTGGTATATATGATATATTTGAATTCATATATCCTACATTGAATTACTAAAATTAATATTGACAGAGGTCTGAATAAATTATATAAATATATTTAATCCTGTAACACAATAAAGGCATACATGATTCAATTTGATGAGCGTGAATGAAAAATACAAAAAAAAACTTGGGTGTTGGGCCAGTGATCCATTAGGCCCATCACGACGCGCATTGCGGGGTCCTCTCCCCCTCCACAGTAGCCGCAATTGTGTATTGCACGCGGAGTTCTCTCCAATTCACACCCTCGGAACCGCTCCTTATTTACGGAAATGCCTCTACGCGCACGTGACGGATTTGGTGGCGCTCGTGCTCAGACGTCGCACCTTTTCGAAAACTGCCCGTTACGGAAACAGCCAAAAGGCCCAAAAAGGGCAGTTAACGCTCGTTTCCCTCAACTACCCTTGCTCTTTTCCTCTTATAACGAGAATGTCCCCCTTCTTCACAATCAAATAACAACCTAAGAAAAAATTTAATCCATTTTTTTTAAATTTTTGCAATTAACTTATTTCGATCAACTAATCAATCGTTTGTACTCTTTTCAAAACTTCGATAAGTTTATTTAGATATATTTACTCTTACATTTTTTTCAATTTACCTTTGATTGTTAAGAAAAATGATGCATCCGTAATTTAACGAGTTCATGAATTTTGTAAGGCGAATAAAATTATCAAAATTTAGATTTTATGCGTGTGATGAATGAAGAAGATTTGCACATTTCACATTCATTCATGTAATATATAGGATTATTATTATGAAATTAATAATCATATTCATATGCATGCATCATGGATGTTCTGTCCCAATGGCATTTATTTGATCCCTCTTAATATTTTTTTTTATCAGATTATGAGTTGTAACACTTAATTGTCATTACTGTCCAGTGTTATTTTTTTTCTACTTTCTACTAAACCCTAGAACTTTTAACAAATGACGCTATATTTTCAATATCAATTTTGCTTATCTCTCAACTTTTCACTCTAATTTAAGTTAGAGCAATTTTTCTTTATTTTTACGTTATTTTATTATTTAAAGACTAAATTAATAAATAATAAGATTTTCTTACAAATTGAATGCTTGGATGAGTTTAATGATTAATATTAAATGTTAGATTTACATAAATATTCGATAAATTGGAAACCTCGCTTCTCAGCTAGTACTAGGTCAATAATAAAATTTAAAAATCTGGAAAATAGAGCAAATCTGAAACCCTATTCTACCTGATAAAAATTCGCTTGAATTTTATTAAGTTTTTGTAAAAAAATATTATGCATTTTCTTATTTATTATTACTATAAAATCTTTGATTTAATATTCTTCTAGAAGATTATAAAACTCATAATTGACGTCATCCTGTGTATCTTGGTTATAATACTAAATATTCAAAGTTCCAGTAATTTATTAACACTGTTCACAGAAACAACCTATATATTTGCATTATGTCATATATTATAAAATATTTATTTTTGGGGAGTAATTATCCAAAAAATAAGATATATTTTAAAAATATTTTTTCGATGTTTTCTAAATTTTCTAAATTATTTTCAGATATGTAAAACAAAAGAAAATAACGATTATTATAATTATTTTTTATTATCATTTTTGTATTTAAGCAAGAAAGTAGAGACCCACCGAACCCCTCCGTCTCTCTCTCTCCTCCGTTGGAACCGTCTGCTTCCTCTCTCTCTCTCCCCCTTGCTCCCCAACCCCCACCCCAAACTCCCGCGCCTGATGCAAACTCTCCCCTTCTTCCTCTCGTCTCCTCGTCCTCTCTGAACCCTCTCTCTCTCCTCTTCTCACTTCGTTTCCCCCTGCTCGTTGTCCGAGTGCTCCCAACCCTAGAACCAACTCGTGCGTAAGGAGAGAGATGGCGGCAATGGCGGTGCCCTCGGCGGCCCCGGCGGCGGCGGCAACCCCCGTGCCGGCGCTCTACGTTGGAGACCTGGACGCCAGCGTGGAGGACAAGAATCTGTTCGAGCTTTTCTCCTCCATCGGGCCCGTCGCATCCGTCCGCGTCTGCCGCGACTCCGCAACCGGCCGCTCTCTTGGCTACGGCTACGTCAACTTCATCTCGCCCCATGACGGTACACAGGATCTTTGTTTTTATCTCTCGTAGAGAGGTTTCTTTACGATCGAGATCTGCTTGGGTTCTTGCTGTTTTGTTTTCCGCCATGATCGGACGCCATGCGATGGCTACTTTGTTCCATTTCATGTTTTTTTAGAGTTTTCATACGTTGATGATGGCGATATTACCGATTTGAATGTTAGGGTTTGGTTTTACTGCGTTTTGGTTCTGTTCGAATGGGGTCATGAAATGCTAGGGATTCCTCTTTGCATTCTTTGCTATCCTCTTACGGCGATTTCAAATCGAGGTTTCGTATTACTTTTCGACGTGCACTTTGTCTGCAATTTGATTCCATTGTTACTAAACCTTTTTTGCTTTATGAGTTTTCAATCAGTTGATTGTCTTTCTAGGTGTTTGATTAACATGAATCACGAACGGGAGTCAGTGGATTTTTTCAGGAGTTGATGCGAGTGTAATGTCTTTCTTGATATGTTTTGTCTTCCTTTTATTATGTTATTTTCTTGTCAAAGCATCGGCTTCATTTGGTAATTATTCTCTCATGCGATCTTTTTTCCGTTCTAATTTGTTTCTATCTTTCTTTTGTTTATGCTACACGTTGGTTCTTCATTTTTGTTGATGAATATTTTATGTACTTTGTGAGAATTGTATGCTATTGAATTCTTGTATGTCGCGTTGCATGGTTTTTAATCCTTGTATGACATTTGCTAGCTTTCTGTCAAATATTTGTCATCCTTAAATATCATTTTTGGGTTTTTCTAGTGCAGTTTCATCAATAAATGAATTCTCCTTAGCTTCAGTTGGCTTAATGAATCTCCCGTTTAGAATTAGTATATATCTTTGGGAAGGGCTAATGGTTAATTTTTTTGAATGATTGTTTCTTTTTTGTATTCACACTTGTTTGCAGGGTTCTTTTGTATTTTATCCTTCTGGATTTGTAATTGGTTTTAAAAATGAATTACAGTAGTTTGGTACTGTTGTATGTTATTTTTCCACTTCCACAATTTTACATGATACAATAGGAAAGTTTTGGTGTTTGAGACTAGGGTACTTTTTCGGTGTTTTGTACATTTATGTGTACTGTATAACCTAATCAAGTTTTTTCCCAGTTGGTGGTAGATGCATGTGTTCAAATTGACCATAAAGTTAATGTTTTGCAGCATTGATTGCATTAGAGAAGTTGAACCACACTCAATTGTTTGGCAAGCCAATGCGAATTATGTGGTCTCACCGTGATCCGGATGCGAGGAATAGTGGAATTGGAAACCTTTTTATTAAGGTAGATTAATAAATGAATGCGATACACTTTGATTATCTTTCCCTTACATATTAAAAACTTGCCCAATTGTGATTATGCATTTATGCAGAATCTTAGCAACTCCGTGGACAATGCCAAGCTTCATGAATTGTTTTCCAAATTTGGAACAATTTTATCTTCTAAAGTTGCTGTAGACGAAAGTGGGAGGAGCAAAGGGTATGGATTTGTACAATATAACTCCAAGGAGACTGCTGACATTGCGATTGAGAAACTCAATGATTCAACTTTTGAAGGAAAGAAATTGTAAGAAAAGTATCTCAGACAGTTTTCCCATTTCTTTAACGTTGCCCTATGTTTCATTTCATTCGCCTTGCTTATTCTAGTATGTTAAGTTATTCTCAGAGGCCTAAACGGATTATAGGTATCAAATTTCTTTTCTTGATATTTTTGTGTGTGTTCTCTTTCCTAATTACCTTTATGTTTTCCTTCTGATATATAGATATGTTGCTAAGTTTATCAAGCGGAGTGAGCGTGCGATTGGCAATCATGAAGTTAAGTTTACTAACTTATACATGAAGAATCTGGATCAGGACATAACAGAAGAACTTATAAAATTGAAGTTCAAAGAGTACGGTAAAATAGTTGAAGTTAGCATTGCGAAAGATGACAATGGAAACTCTAAGGGATTTGGCTTTGTCTGTTTTGAGAGCCCTGATAGCGCCAAAAGGGCAATGGAATCTATGAACGGTGTTCAGCTTGGTAAGTTATACCAATAATATAACAACCACTATTTTGCTTAAAAAGTTACTGAAAATGGTTAGTTACTTTGCCAAGTTTTCTTTTGTACTATTGACTAGGAACGAAGGCCTTATATGTGGCAAGGGCACAAAAGAAAGCAGAAAGAGCACAGATGCTGCGTCGCTTATATGAGGAGAGACGAAATGAGCAAATTAGGAAATGCATGGTTGCTTTTTTTCCTTATTCTTGATAGGCTATTCTTGATTGTTTCAATCCATTGCATTGTTTTGAAACCAAATTCCATTTTGGTCAGGCTTCTAATGTGTATATCAAAAACATCAATGATGCTGTTGATGATAACATACTGCATGAGCGATTCAGTGAATGTGGCAATATTACTTCTGCGAAGGTTATGCGTGATGAGAAAGGACTCAGTAAGGGATTTGGATTTGTATGCTATAGCAGTCCTGAGGAAGCGAACAATGCTGTGAATATGCTACATGGTAATTAATTTTTCTTTTTGGCCTTTCAGATTGTATTCTGTGGTCATATTTTCTCTCAATAAATTCTGATCCATATGTGCTTTTCATCCAGGATGCATGTTCTATGGTAAGCCTTTATATGTGGCTCTTGCTCAAAGGAAAGAGGAACGTCGGACACAGTTGCAGCTCCAGTTTGCTCAGCGCATGGCAGGATTGGCTGGATCACCAGCTGCTGTCATGCCTGCTGGCTATCCTCCTGTTTACTATGCTCCTCCTGGTGTTGTCTCACCAGTTCCTCCAAGGCAGGGTTTAGTTTATCAATCATTTGGTATGAGACCTGGATGGCGGCCAAATGGCTTTGTCCCCCAGTCAAGGCCTGCTTTCCAACCAATGCCCCTCAATGTAGTAAGCATCAACCAACCTGTTAGTGTTATACTTGAGTACTTGATCACTGATGAGGAACCGTCCAGAAAATACTTTAATTCAAATTCAGCTGCTTGTGCATGAATTCATAAGTTGGTTTTCTTCTATCTCACGTGATGTCTTGCAGGTGCCAAGTGCTCCTAGACAACATAGACAAAACAGGGGCCGTCCAAATGGAAATATGTTACCCCATACTGGATACATGCCACATCTGCAACAACCAAGCCTTTCGTTGAACTCTTCAAAAGATGTTATTGGACAGCAAGTAAGCTTTGTTATTGACAACTTATTGTTCTATTATTCATTACTCAGAATTGTTATTAAGTAGCTATAAATGAATTGTTTGGAATCTCGGATTGTTTCGAAAGGATGTTGTGATATCTGTTTCTTTCCTTGGATTTGCCTTCCATTTTAGATGTGTTGTGTCAGATGACAGATGATCTGTTTTGTAAGATTTTGTATACTTTTCTTTGGTGCATTCATTTTGAGAAAAAAAAAACTTGTATGGAAGTCTCATATTGTGTGGACTCTTTGAATAGATTAGCAACAAATTTTGTGAATAATAGTTGTGCTTGTTTCTTTACCTGCAAATATTTATGTTTGAGGGATTTTCTTTTCTTTAGTTCATTCACTTTGAAAAAAAAAACTTGTCTCATATCGTGTGGACTCTTTGAATAGATTAGCAACAAATTTTGTGCATAATAATTGTGCTTGTTTCTTTTCCTGCAAATATTTATGTTTGAGGGGTTTTCTTATAAACAATGACATACATGGAAAAGAAGGATAGGATGGTCGATAGCAAGTGAATGGGAACTGAGATTGTTGGTTTATTTATAACTTCTGAAGGTTTTCAACTTGTTTAGGATTGAAAATGGGTGGACATATTATTGTTATATTGTAACTACATGATTTCATTACTAGTACAAATTTGTGTGATTAACTGTTGGAATGTGTCAACAGCGATCTGGACAAGCCAAGTATGTACCAAATGGTCGCCAGCATGACAATAGTAATGGATGGTTAGTTTCTCCTGGTGCTTCTAACACCCAAGGGATGGAGATGCTTAGCAGCATGCTTGCTGCTGCTACTCCCCAGCAGCAGAAACAGATTCTCGGGGAGCGTCTGTTCCCTTTGGTGGAGAAACTTAAGGTGGTTATTTAGAAATTTCAGATGTAATGTACTTTGTCAGTAGAAATAATGTCTCATCTTCAGCTATGACATCATATGATCTCTCTGTCCATTGCAGTTTGATCTTGCTGCTAAAATAACTGGAATGTTGTTGGAGATGGACAACTCTGAACTGCTGTTGCTGCTGGAGTCACCAGAATCATTAGCTGCTAAAGTGGAGGAAGCTGTGGAAGTGTTAAAGATCTCCAAAACTAAAGTGGGTGGCCAAGAGAATATGAGTCCCAATTTCCTGATATCCTCTGAGGTGGCAGTCAACTGAGAGAAAAGTAGTTCTCATTTATCATTTTTCCGAATCAATCTTTCTGTGGTTTAGACCAAAATTCTTTTAAAGTAAGACTTCAACAGATTTTGCTGCTTACAGTGGAGTGAAAGACACTCCCTGGTGAACTTTGATATGCCTAGTGTTCAGCCTAGCTGAGACATTATCGAATATTTCTTCTGTGGCATTGACATTTACTGCCGCATCTGCACCTGACGCAGTGGATTTATAACTTCTTTAGATTATTAATGAACATTGGATATTAGACATTAAGAAGCTGATGTGTGTGATATGTTTCTTTGCTATGATGTGGTCATCAAGTATATGATTATCTGGTTATAGTCCGACGTTGGCTATGAATGTAGGCAACATGGCAGGCAGCGAGGTTCTCCCTCCCATCTTGTGCATACCACGAAAGAAAATTTATGCAAATATTTTTCCACGATTAAGATAAACTCGTTGAAAGTTTTCACGGCTAATATAAAACTGTCAGAAGTATCCACACAGCTGCAACCGTGGGACGACTCGAGTCGGCAAAAGTTTTCAGTGGGAACTTCGGATGATTGATGAGTACATATTGTCCAGGTGACATTTCCTAATTAGTCCTTGGACTTCCGGTTGTCCAGATGACATTTCCTGATTCCCTAGTCCTGCACTAAAACTAAACCTAATTAGTAAAATTATTATATTTATATGTGGAAGTGACGTATTTTGTTGGAATAGACATTCGAGGTTATATATATTATTTATAGTATACAATTTTACATGTATTCTTTGGCCAGTGGTAATCAATGATGCATATGGCGCATTTCACTGAATTGTTTACAAACTAAAGTTATACGACATAGCCCGCCCATGGGCGGACATTATTTTTATTAGGTACTAATAATTGTACCTTATATATGATAAATATTTTGCAAGTGAATCATGTAGATTTTTTTTATTTTTAATTATTATACATTAATTTTGACTATTTTTTACCTCGTTTTCTTTCTCTTAATATTCCTATTATTTTCTAATTGTATCTCTTTTTCTTAATTTATTTACTTTCTTATTGTAAATGATCTTGAACATTTGTTAGTTAAAAATTTTACACCATTCCAATTCCTCATTTCCTTATACAACAAGAAAAACATTAACGTAAAGAAGAAGAATTTCGAAGTTATATATGTAACATCCACACCATCATAATTTTTCGTGGCTATATATATATATATATATATATATATATTATTTGCTATAAAACTCCCCTTTTTCGTGGCATATTGACATGCATGCACTACCAACACCATCCTAATATATATATATATATATATATATATATATATATATATATATATATATATATATATATATATATATATACACACATATAAATAAAGATCCAATGAATAGTAACCAATATATATAGATCATTTTTATATAGTTGCTTCTCTTTAACTAACGTAAACCATGCATGCATGGAAAGATTACCTTATCGCCGGCCAACTCATGCTACCTAATCGAGGCAGTAGCAGGAGTGCTTGAAGGACGGCAGGTGGTGGGCGAACAAGGGCACGTACACGTCAACGCTGCCGTCGCCGATGAACGACGGCACCAGCGTCAGCATCCCTTCCACGGGGGAGTACGTGGGCATGAAGTAAAGCAGGCTCCCGCTCCCGAAGTCCACGCTGTAGAAGGGGAACCGCAGCCAGCTATGGACCTCCAGGTCCGGGCTCACCACCCACTCATCCATGTCAGCCGTGGTCACCAAACCCTCGCGCTCAACCGCCCCCGACCACGCGAAATCTATGAACGACCTGAAGTACGCGTCGTCCAGCCTCGCCACCTCCTCTTGGATGAGCGCCGCCGCGTGCTGCAGCGGCCTCCCGACGAGCTCGCCCGACGTCGCGCCCGGGAACGCCCACAGGACGAGATTGCCGAAGAACTCGTCCGGAACGCGTGGGACCATCCGCGCGCGCCCGTCGACGGAGATGCGGACGCTGGTGGCCGTCCGCGCGTCCAGCCCGCGGGCCTTGGTCACGACCCACCACAGGTGGGCGAGCAGGCTCTCGAAGGTGCTGTACGTCCGGCCGGCTGGCGCTCCCGCCGAGGCCTTGGACTTCAGCTTGGCCAGGAACTCCCTGGTGAAATGCGCCTTGTGGACGACGATGTCGTCCCTCAGCGGGTCGTCCTTGGCGTATAACGCCTTGCCGGCGGTGAACTCCGCTCCCCGGTGCTCGAACTCAACCCGAGGAGGGCGCCGTGGGGCGAAGAAGGAAGAGCGGTTGTGCAGCGGGAGCGGCTCCATGGGGAGCCCCCGCGTGGCGCGGCCCCACGCGACCAAGAACCTGCTCGTGGCGTGGCCGTCCGCGACGAGGTGGTGCGACGTGAGCCCGACCACCAGAGTCCCGCACGCGAACCGCGTCAGCTGGACCTGGAGCAGCTCGTCCACCGGACCCTCTATGTTGGGGTGCAGGGCCAGCAGAACCGGCGACGGCTTGGCGAGGACGGTCACGTCGAGGGCGAAGTCCGACGTCGCCTCGACGAGCCGGACGCCTGCGTCATTGAGGAGAATGGCGGGGCAGCCCTCGTCGTCCTCGCCGAGCCGCCCGGCGTACTCCCGGTACTCGGACAGCACGACGGCGAGGCCTTTCTCGAGCTTGAAATTGGGCGGCGTCGGCGGCCGGAAGACGTAGATGATAGCGATGTGGGTGTCGTATGTGATCCTGTCGAAGATGCTCAGTGGAATGTGGAGATTCGTGGAGGGCGATCCGCCATTAACGTAGGAAGGCTTGATGGTGGTGGATCTCTCTACTCTCAGCTTCATGCTTTTGAGCTGGTCCGACATGGTCGTAAATGCATCAAAACTGCGTTGGACGTCCTCTTTGGGTGTCCGTATTTTTCCAGTGCTGATTTGTTGGATAACTTTGTGATCGAATGGACAAATTAGTGGAGGTTTAGGTGCTTAAATAAGAAACGTTTAGGGGTTGGTGGATGGCAAAAGCTACCAAAATATACCCCCAGATGATGGTTTATATGTAAAGTGACATTTGATTTGAGTAGTTAAATAAAATAATTAAGATAAATAAAACCTTTTCGTGTTTTTTCCTTAAAAAGTTGAATTCCATTAGACAATATATAATCACCTGAAAAAAAGTTCAAAATTGAATAATATTCTAATTCTTCACTGATTCAAATTAATATTCTAACGTCCGAGTTATGAAACAACATTCTTTTTCTGCTCGTGATCGAGTTCGAAATAACGTATAAAAGCAATCTTTCTTGCTGTGAGGTATTCGAAATACCCTTATTTTATTTTTATCAATTATGAAATATAGTGTTTTAATGTATCTGGATGGGATTGATGACTAGTTTTGTGGTTGAATAAAAGTTGGACATATTTTTAAAAACACTGCCTACGACGAGACAAGTTAAATGGCAACACAGATATGAAATATTCCACGAAATTAATTAGGAGCAAAAATAGTAGGGCATTAAATATACTTCATGAACTCTAATAAATTAAAGAAAAATGGTTCATAAAAAGATGCATATATATATATATTGTAACATAAAAGCGTATAGTATATTACTAATTGTTCCAAGAAATTTATGCAAGGGTACTTAGATAAATATCACTGTTTATGTTGTGATATTTTTTGAAAGGTCAAAGTAGTCAAAATGGTATTGACATGATGATGGATTGGCCTTCTAACAAATACCGGTTCTGTGTTGGTCAACTTAATGTGTTAAATGCCATTTGAAGCCTCCACCCCGAATGCAACACCCATTAAATATTTTCGCTAAATCGATATCTGCAAATTAAATATTCGATATACAGGCTACCCTTTTGACATTTACTTAAGCACAATATAAAAGAAATTAGAAATTTGCTGCATAATGTTTCATCACAAATTACATTTTTACTGAGTTTTGATAAATTCATACTCGTTTGTAGCAAAATTAATTAGGATGGATAAGTTCATAATTTGCGGCAGGTAATGTTTTCACCTCAAATGGTGAAACATGTTCGTTATTGTTTTTTTTTTTTTTTGTGTTCTTAAAACTGTGCGTATTGAATGCTTTCGGTCGAGATCTAATAAGCCTATTAGTAGGGAAAAAATGATATGAATAAACTTTGACCAAAGTGATGACACAAATATGAAATTATTAGCATATCCCAGAGTACAATCTTACTATCCGATTGTACCACAATGCTTTCTTCATTTGTTTAGTTTTCTCGGAATCCTCGTTTCTAACTGAACCAATAAGAGATTAGTATCAATTTACATTGACACATGAACCTTCTCAATGACATGCCAAAAGATTTGGATATCATTCATTCCCAACCCTTTTATCTCAATAATTAAATTGCAAAATGGAATAGAGGTGATCATTCGATTTTTAATTAAACAAAATAAAAAAAGCAAAACATAGTTGCACGCCTGCATGTTGGGGTATCATAAATAGAAGCTACAAGTCAACCACGTCCAATGTTAATTGTATTGGACATAGATTCCGTATGATATTTATGAGGTTCATTTTAAATTGGACTATATTCTCCGACGATGACAATTCTCTAGACATAATGTGCTCGTGGGGGATCAGTGCCATGACGAACCCTGTCTGATTTAGATGCCCCCGCCACTGACGAGATGAAACATCCTTGGGAGAAACTCCCGCCTAGATAGAGCAAATGATAATACATGAGGGGGCCTGTTACGATGCTAGAACATCATCCCTCATCATACCTGCGCCTGTCTTTCGGTCCGTCCACCGATCAAGGCAATGACAAGTAACCTGCACCTATTTTTCGACCCGTTCTCCGATCAAGGCAAATAATAGGTCATCATCTTAATTTAGTCTTTGCTTAGTTAAGAAGTTAAGTGGATGGAAGTAGTTTAGAAATCGGGATTTGGGTGAAGGGTCGTTGCTTCCAATCCACACGATGGATGCCCTAAGGTCACGGTCATCTGTCGAAGTATTTTAATCGACACAGGAGTGTGATCGCTATTTCTTATCATTCTTATTCTCCATGTCAAGGTTCTTATTCATTTATCATCATGTCCATAGAAGTCATCGTCAATTCAGAATCTTAGTTAGAATCGTGTGTTTCATGAGGATCAAAGTAGTTCATGACGTAACAAGCATAATCGTCTTTGGTTCTTTCTTGAAGGAAGATTTTTCTGATCATGTTCATATGAGAGGCATGGGTGATGCATGCAAAATACAACATATTTTAGTTTAATATTTTAATTAATTTTTCTGTAATTTGTTCATGGCATGCATCATTTTTAGTCACTTTTAGTCGTATTCTGGATTTATCGATTTTGATTATTAATGTTTTGAATATTTTAACCGAAGAGGGATTTAATTAATTCTTATAATTATTTTTGCAAGCAATATGAATCGGCCGTAAAGAATTAAATTTCGGCCGAGATGATCTCATGATTGGATAAATTACATCTTACTTCGTTGGGGGTAAAAACAAATGCAACTTGAGTTTTGGACGTAACGATCAAAGACCCTTCTTCGTTTTGGCCGAGATTACAAGAAGAAGTCATCGTTTTGGCCAAGATTTGGAGGGGATAATGATAAGGACTCCTCTTTGTTTTGACCGAGATTTGGAGGGGGTAATGATAAGGAGCCTATCGTTTTGGCCAAAAATTGAAGAACTCATCGTTTTGGGCGTAATAAAAAGGAGTAAAGATATCATTTTGGCCGAGATATGAAGGGGGTAATGATAAGAATTCTTTGTTATGGCCGAGATTCGAAGGGAGTAAAAGAGTTTATCTCTTTGGGTGTAAAGATAAAAGAATTTCGTTTTGGCCGAGATTCAAAGGGGGTAAAGATAAGAAGATTTATCGTTTTGGGCATAATAAGTAAAAGAACTCATCGTTTTGGGAGTAAAGATAAGAATTGTTTATCGTTTTGGCCAAGATTCCAAGAAGGGGTAAAGATAAAAAAGTTTATCTTTTTGAACGTAAGGATTAAAAGAACATATCATTTTTGGCCGAGACAAATATTGGCCGTACGATGTACGCTCGTGATCTCCCGTCCGCACCTATAAATACGTGAAGAATCCGTCGTTTCAGCTCATGTTTTGAAGTTCAGGTTTTCTTCTACGTTGAGTCGTGAGCATCTACAGGCTTCGACCGAAAGGAGAGAGGTGCGACGGCTGGAAGTCCGAGAGGCTGCCTGACTGTCTGCCCAGATTCGAGGATCCTGATTTCTATTTTGGATGTAATTCTTTCAATTTTTATGATTTGTATTTTATTATCTCTCTAGAATTTCTAGGATGAACTCCATGTTTTTAGGATTATTATTTTAGGAGATTATTAATTGAAGGGAAATGTTTGGACCCTATTTTATTTGTTTTAATCTTTTCTGATCAATTATTAATTGTGCTTAATGCTTTTATATTAGTTAATTAAATTTCTGAATTAGGCTATACCAGTTTGTGGAGTGTTTAATTTCAGAATTCATTTTACTAATTATAATTGATTTTATTTGAAATTAATAATTGGCATAAATTTGATAACTAGTGTGTGGAGAATCAAATTTGTGTGGTCTATTAATCTATGCCAGTTTGTGGAGTGATTAATAGTCTAGGAAAACTAATTTAATGCGTCTTAATTTTAATATGATTTGATGGGATATCAGTTTGTGGAGACTTCGATTCTTATTAATTTAAGATAGTTTAATTTGCATACTTAGATTGAGGGGATGCCAGTTTGTGGAGACCGCAATTTAATTATGTCAAATTAATAATTTAGGGGGACTCTAATCCATCATTAAAGATTAAAAATTTTTTTTTATGGTTCAAATATTTGTTCTGATCTATTTTCATCCTAAGGCCTAACTTCAACACCATTAACTTATCTTTATCTTATTTTCTTTATTTTATTTCACAAAACTCTTTTTTTCCAAAATTCCATGTTTTTCTTCTCTCTTATTAATTTATAAATTCAGATATTGAATTAATAATATTCCTCGTGGGTTCGACACTTTTTACTCCATTACTTGAGCGACTAGTGCACTTGCTAGCGATCTTATTTTGCTACATCATTTTACGCATCAAGTTTTTGGCGCCGTTGTCGGGGAATATTTCATTAATTAATTTCTGATTTTTATGAATTAATAGGAGATGTAAATAAATTGTTAATAATTCTTTGTAAATATGTTCTATTTGTTTTAATTATTTTTTTGTGACTAAACTAACATTTTTCTTTTGCAGATAATGGTCACGGCATTTTTAAATTTGTTGACTTTCGACTTAAATTCTGACGCAGATTTAATTTTTCAGATTACGTGAACTTATGGTTTTACGACCGAGATCTAGTTTGTCGGCTTTACTAGTTTTACGGCCTCGTTTCTGACCTCTAAACTTTCAATTTTGCGGTCACAACATTGATTTTTGTGGCTTTACATTTTATATTGTTTGTTACGGCCGATAATTTATCTCATTTTTTTTACGACCGAGAATGAATCTTGTGTTTGCGGCCGTAAAGTTCTTTTTAATATTGATTTGACCTTTTCCAGCTTTAATGATTACGAATTTTTTTTACGCCCGCAAAACAAACTTTAATCCTTTACGGCCGAAATTTCACTTATCAATGACATCAAATTGATTTTTCTTTGCGCATTAGATTGATTAAGAATTCGAGTAATCTTGATTTTGGTGGCCGATAATTCTGAATCTTCTTTGAGACATGTGAGTGAATGAATTTTGGGGCCAATAGTTGTTTTCTTACTTTGATTTTACGGCCGATATTTTCTGAACATTTATTTTTATGCCATCTTACGACCTTGTTTCGGCTAGTTTATTTTTGGATTTTTCTATCTCGGCCGTAAAGAATCGACTTAATTCAGTTTCGGCCGTAATGACTCATTATTAATATCTTCGCTATTTTAATCTCTGACTTACGGCCGATATGAATTGTACTCCTTCTCGGCCGTAAAGATTCATTTGTCGACATTTTGTTCGATTTTTTTATTTCGGCCGAAATCCACTTCTGTTTTACGGCCAAAGGTTGTCAACGTAATGACATATTCCTTTTTGGTCGTAATGTTTATTTGTCGTTTGGATTCGTATTTCAATTTCCTGATACAATTCATGTTACGATCGAGACGTGAATAGTTTTCTGTTTTACGTCCCATTGAATCAAGTTTTCGACTTCAGTTCTTTACGCCAGGAGTCAATTTTAATTCTCAACTATCGGCCAAGGCCAAGATAATTCATCGCCGTGTTAATCTTTATGCCATCTTGCGAATTTGTTTCGGCCATAATCCAACAAGTTTTACGCCTTCACGTTGATTAATCCCTTTCGACACTGTTTCATGATTTTTACGGCCGAACGAGCCTCGGGTTATTCTATTTCTCAACTAATTTAATTTTGACCGTGATTGTTCATTAACCTCAACGAAACTATTTTTGCTAATTATTGCTTTTGCGACCGTAATGTTAAGACATGGTTAAGTTTTATGGCCGGACGAGTGCAAGATTTTTACGATTATCTATTTGATTTACTTTCGATCGAGTTATTTGGCATTTGGTTTGAAGAGCACCGTAATTAGATTTCTGATAATTTGCTCTCGGAAATTAATTTTAATGATGAATTTTCAACTCTATAATTTCGAAAGGCTTTTATTGATTTAAATCTTATTTCTTCGTGACCTATTATTTGTATTTCTTTTATTTATTTATTTTGTATATATTTTATCTTTATTTTATTTTACTGACAATTGGTTGTTGCAGGTACTGTTGAAAATTTGATCACAACCAATCCTGGAATCTTCTGATAAGTGCATCAGGAGTTCAAATCCACTATTGGAATTTGATCCTGAAATTGAAAGAACTGCTCGTCGATTAAGAAGAAATATAAGAAGAATGACTGAACAAGCACGCAACAATCAGAGACTGGAGCAACAAAATGAACTAGTTCCGCCACAAAATAATCGACGGGAAGATGAAGAGGAACTTTCTATGAGAGAGTATGTCTCAGCCAGATACAATGACCGAGAATCATGCATTGTGCTGTCGAATATTAACGCAAATAATTTTGAGATAAATCCTGCAATCGTGAGGATGATACAAGCATCCCAATTTGGCGGAGGATTTCATGAAGACCCTCACAATCACCTTGACAAATTTCTTGCTACTCTGAGCACATTTAGAAATAATTATGTTTCTACTGAAGTTATTCGTCTTTTATTATTTCCACAATCTTTACGTGACAAAGCTTCCACTTGGTTTAAAACTTTGCCTGTAGGATCAATTCACTCATGGTTGGAGCTGGTAGAAAAATTTGTTGGAAAATATTGCCCACCACAAAAAGCAGGCAAATATTGAAGAGAGCTAAGGGCATTAGTTCAAGACGATGATGAGACAATATATGAAGCCTGGGAATGATATAAGGAACTACTGGCTAGAGTTCCTGACAATAGAATTCAAAAGTGGTAAGTGCTGGAAGATTTCTACCATGGATTGCGAGCTGCAGATCAAGATAAGCTCGATCAATCAGCAGGAGGGACAATGCTGGGGTCTAAACGCCCTAGTGAGATACATGATATAATTGAAGCGTCTCGCCGAACTCAGGATGTACACGCTGCACAAGGAAATACAATCTTCGGAAATAGTGGCTCAGCTGGAGTCACTTAATCAAAAATTCGAGCAGATGATGTCACTAATGGGAAATTCGAGCAATTATAGCCCTACAGGTAACACTTCAGATTCAAATTAAATTAAAAATGCTAACTTTATTTCCAACCCATTTTTCAGGAGTAATGATTATGGTTGGAGACACAATCCGAAGTTCGCCTATAATCAAAATCAAGGCTAACCTTCTGGTCCATCAAAATATTATATACTGAAAAAGCAACCTGATGCTCCCTAATATCCATCATCAAATCACATGCAGGAGATGATGGCACAGATCATAGACACTATGCAAGCATTGTAAAAGAATATGGAATCTAGAGCCACGAGTCAGGATGCATCAATTCGAAATTTGAAAAGACAACTGGGCCAGATGGCGGCACAACTGACTGGATGTACACCGGGCTCTCTCCCAAGCAACACAGAGAAAAATCCAATGGGAGAAGAGCAAAATAGGCCTTGATCTTCATCAGGACTAAGTCAAGCTGACGACTATAAATCAAAACTATTTCTACCTTTTTCTTTAAATTAGTTGGTGATTAATATTTTAGTTACATAGAATTAGTTTAGTTTTAGTGATAGTTTTATTTTAGCATTTTATTTTATTTTTATGGAGTCATCTAATTAATTTATGTGTGAGGGGAGAACTTCGGAACGGACATGACAAGGCGAGACGACCTCGTCACTGTAACATTTACCACCTGTCCCTCCTTACGGTAGAGAATCTCAACTATCAGCCGAGATCTTCAGAGACTGCGGCCAAAGCTTCTCCTTGAATACCGATCGAGAGCCATCAATTATCAGCCAAGAAACCATCAACCACTCCAATCTCGGCCGAGATAGTCATCCACACCACCTTACGGCCGAAGTTTCCCGCTGCCTCCGTTGCCTTTACGGCCAAAAGTGCCACGCCCCTGTTCTTTACCGGCCGTACTTCCTCACAGCTCTCATCCTTACGGCCGAGACTTCAGCTGACCACCGATTTTGAGATCTTTATCGAATTACGGCCGACACTCTGACATATATATATATATATATATATATATATATATATATATTGCAGCCATTGAGGCCGAGTACTTCACCACCCAATCGACGATAAATCCGGTTGTATCTTTTCTCTCTTACTTATTTCTTTAGTTTTTCCATTTTATTTGTATCTCTCTACCTTGCTGGGTTAACACTGAGGACAGTGTTTGGTTCAAGCTTGGGGGAGTTTTCATTTCATGCATTGCATGTTTCTTTCTTTTTATCTACTTATATTTGCATGTATATTAAAAAAAAGTGAAAAATTGAAAATTTTCCCAAAAATACCATTGCATACATTTATTTTTGCCGCCATCTTACAAACTTTTGTCTTACTGTCTTGATTATCTTTAAGTAAAAGTTCAAAGACATGTCGTTAATTGATAAAATTTGAATGCTTTTCTTTCTTATCACTTGCTATTTTAGTATCAAACTTATGGACTATGTGCCTATGCTAAATAGAATTATGAATGAGTAGACGACAAAATCATATTCATGCCTCTTTATTTATTTCTTTCAAGTCTTGATAGTAGTAGCCTTTGTATTGACCATATTAAGTACTCCTTGAGCTTAAAAAAATGTGAAAAAAATAAATAGTGAAAAAAGAAGAATAAAATTATGTGTAGGTACAAAAATGTTATCCGGAACCAAGGTGTGTTCGGGTAATTAGATCCGTAGGGGTTCATACCTGACGACCTAAGGGCAACTGCTCTGGGATCCGCCGATCAAAACCTGCTACATGGAACATCTTGTGGAATATGGAGAAGGACAGAGTACTGAATCATGGCTAAGTTCGAACTCTTCATTCAGAACCTTGGTTGTTTGGGCAAGTAAACTCGAGGGGTGTCTTATCACCTGTTGCCCTAAGACCATCTGGTCTGGGAGTCACCAGTCCAAAGCCCACTACATGGACTTCCTTGCACAATCCTGCTTGAAGATTAGAACTTTTAAAATGATTGAAAATAAAGTTGAAGAAAAAATAAAAGAAAGAAAAAGAAAAAGTGTTAAGCTCAATTAGTACATGTGCTCGTGGGGGATCAGTGCCACGGCGAACCCCGTCTGATTTAGATGCCCTCGCCACCGGCGAGATGAAACATCTTTGGGAGAAACTTCCGCCTAGATAGAGCAAATGGTAATACATGAGGAGGCCTGTTACGAGGCTAGAACATCATCCCTCATCATACATGCGCCTGTCTTTCGGTCCGTCCACCGATCAAGGCAATGACTGGTAACTTGCGCCTGTTTTTCGGCCCGTTCTCTGATCAAGGCAAATGACAGGTCATCATCTTAATTTAGTCTTTTCTTAGTTAAGAAGTTAAGTGGATGGAAGTAGTTTAGAAATCAGGATTTGGGTGAAGGGTCGTTGTTTCCAATCCACACGACGGATGCCCTAAGGTCACAGTCATCTGTCGAAGTACTTTAGTCGACGCAGGAGTGTGGTCGCTATTTCTTATCATTCTTATTCTCCATGTCAAGGTTCTTATTCATTTATCATCATGCCCATAGAAGTCATCGTCAATTCAAAATCTTAGTTAGAATCGTGTGTTTCATGAGGATCAAAGTAGTTCATGACGTAACAAGCATAATCGTCTTCGGTTCTTTCTTGAAGGAAGATTTTTCAGATCATGTTCATATGAGAGGCATGGATGATGCATGCAAAATACAACATATTTTAGTTTAATATTTTAATTAATTTTTCTGTAATTTATTCATGGCATGCATCATTTTTAGTTACTTTTAGTCGTAATTCCGGATTTATCGATTTTGATTATTAATATTTTGAATATTTTAACCGAAGAGGGATTTAATTAATTCTTATAATTATTTTTGCAGGCAATATGAATCGGCCGTAAAGAATTAAATTTCGGCCGAGATGATCTCATGATTGGATAAATTATATCTTACTTCGTTGGGGGTAAAAATGAATGCAACTTGAGTTTTGGGCGTAACGATCAAAGACCCTTCTTCGTTTTGGCCGAGATTACAAGAAGTTATCATTTTGGCCAAGATTTGGATGGGGTAATGATAAGGACTCCTCTTTGTTTTGGCCGAGATTTGGAGGGGGTAATGATAAGGAGCCTATCGTTTTGGCCAAAAATTGAAGAACTCATCGTTTTGGACGTAATGAAAAGGAGTAAAGATATCATTTTGGCCGAGATATGGAGGGGGTAATGATAAGAATTCTTTGTTATGGCCGAGATTCGAAGTGAGTAAAATGGTTTATCTCTTTGGGTGTAAAGATAAAAGAATTTCATTTTGGCCGAGATTCAAAGGGGGTAAAGATAAGAAAATTTATCGTTTTGGGAGTAATAAGTAAAAGAACTCATCGTTTTGGGAGTAATGATAAGAATTGTTTATCGTTTTGGCCAAGATTCCAAGAAGGGGTAAAGATAAAAAGAGTTTATCTTTTTGGAAGTAAGGATTAAAAGAACATATCATTTTTGGCCGAGACAAATATTGGTCGTACGATGTACGCTCGTGATCACCCATCCGCACCTATAAATACGTGAAGAATCTGTCGTTTCAACTCATATTTTGAAGTTCAGGTTTTCTTCTACGTTGAGTCGTGAGCATCTACAGGCTTCGACCGAAAGGAGAGAGGTGCGACGGCTGGAAGTCCGAGAGGCTGCCCGACTGTCTGCCCAGATTCGAGGATCCTGATTTCTATTTTGGATGTAATTCTTTCAATTTTTATGATTTGTATTTTATTATCTCTCTAGAATTTCTAGGATGAACTCCATGTTTTTAGGATTATTATTTTAGGAGATTATTAATTGAAGGGAAATGTTTGGACCCTATTTTATTTGTTTTAATCTTTTCTGATCAATTATTAATTGTGCTTAATGCTTTTATATTAGTTAATTAGATTTCTGAATTAGGCTATACCAGTTTGTGGAGTGTTTAATTTCAGAATTCATTTTACTAATTATAATTGATTTTATTTGAAATTAATAATTGGCATAAATTTGATAACTAATGTGTGGAGAATCAAATTTGTGTGGTCTATTAATCTATGCCAGTTTGTGGAGTAATTAATAGTCTAGGAAAACTAATTTAATGCGTCTTAATTTTAATATGATTTGATGGGATACTAGTTTGTGGAGACTTCAATTCTTATTAATTTAAGATAATTTAATTTGCATACTTAGATTGAGGGGATGCCGGTTTGTGGAGACCGCAATTTAATTATGTCAAGTTAATAATTTAGGGGGACTCTAATCCATCATTAAAGATTAAAATTTTCTTTTATGGTTCAAATATTTGTTCTGATCTATTTTCATCCTAAGGCCTAACTTCAACACCATTAACTTATCTTTATCTTATTTTCTTTATTTTATTTCACAAAACTCTTTTTTTTCCAAAATTCCATGTTTTTCTTCTCTCTTATCAATTTATAAATTCAGATATTGAATTAATAATATTCCTCGTGGGTTCAACACTCTTTACTCTTTTTTACTATATTACTTGAGCGACTAGTGCACTTGCTAGCGATCTTATTTTGCTACATCATTTTACGCATCAATGGGTCTGCATAAAAATTAATGGATAACATTCATTGATTGTCATAAGGATAATAAGGAGGTTTCACGTTTATTCAAGAAGTCGAAAATTGCAAATATCGAAAAAACTAGATCAGAACTCGGGCCGAGTGAAGGGAGACCCGGACCGAGTTGATCCGAATCGAACTCGGTTCGTCGGGTTGACAAACTGAGTAGAAACCCGGGCCGAGTTGGGTTTACACTCGGGCCGAGTTGGGAAGACGATCGAGTCGGGAGAGTCATCTCTCCCGATCGTCTTCTCCGCGCAGGAACCCGGGCCGAGTCGTGGGTGACCCGGTCCAGGCACCTGGTTCACCACAAGTTCAAGCTTGGCGTCCATGGCGGACCCCGGCCGTGCTCGGGTGAACCTGGTGCGGCCAGACCGAGCCCGGGCCGAGTTCCGAGGAACTCAGACTGGGTCCGATCGAGTCGTAAAATAGGTTCCGATAGTTCGACTTTTTCGACGATCGCTGGCATGATACAACCAAGTTAACTAAGTTATAAACATTTCAAGTAGGAATTTTAAAGCATCTAACATCTATCCACTTAGCAAGAGTCGTCTTAGCATGCATCTAGAGAAGGAAACGTCAACCACATAACATACGTTCATTTCTTTTGAAAACCGTTCGGTCATACGTGGACGTCATTTTCGATGGCATACATTTCGTCATTCATGGCAGTAAGGACATCATATTATCGTTCTACAGAGCATGATTCATTTGCATTCACAGATGGGTTCATGGGGGTTCAAATCAGGCATGCATTGTTCTTCAAGAATCTGACTTATGAGATAGATCCCGAGTTCCACACACCTCTTAGCCTACGCTGCTATCAAAAAGTCGCATGCGGTTCGTCCTCTCCCTACTCTGCTCCCTGTGTCACCGGAGATGGTCGCCGGCATCCGTCCGTGCCTGCTGTTGTTCACTCATCGAGGAAGGGAAACGGAGATGGTGAGCAACAAGGCGAGTCGACAGAAACAGGGAGGGAAAAGCAGAGAAGGAAACGAAGCACTTACTACGTTGATGTCCTTCTCCGAACCTTGCATCACTCTCGTCGTAAAAGGTCGTCAGTGTTCCCTACTTGCCTCCTATCGTCCGTGCACCGGAGAGGAGAGAAAACAGGGTGAGAGCTTGGCTTGGCTTGGAGAAAAAAACGAAGGAGCAGAGGGGGAGAAACGAAGGGTCGGGCGTACTCCTTTATAGAAGTGGGAGGTGACGGTTGCTCTTCCCACAGCAAATCCGGCGGCCAGATTGCGTCTGCCAAGTGGCCGTCGCCGGGTTGGGCAGCAGGCTTCGGCCATTGGGTCGGTCGGTAGGGGAGAGAGAGAAAAACAAAGGGAGAAAGAGTGTTGCAGTAGATAGGACAAATAAGAAGAGTAGAAGATGAGGAGAAAAGGACAAAAGTGAAGTTTGGGTTTACGTTTTCATCATTTTCCATCATTTCATTTTTTTTCCGACCGTGGTGTTACATTATAATACCCATAGAAAAAGAATTCGTCCCCGAATCCGAAAAGATATAAGGCTTACCAAATAGGTGCGGAAACTCGTTGCGCATCTCAAACTCGAGTTCCCATGTCGCTTCTCTTCCGCGATGGTACTTCCATGCGAGCTTAACCAATGGTATCTCCTTGTCCTTTTGATATTGAATCTTACGCACCAAAATCTTCGTTGGGATTTCAGCGTAAGTCAAATCTTCCCTCAGGTTGGGCTCTTCGATCCTTGCGACATTGGCATCGTCGTGCTTGTACTTTCGGAGCATGGATACGTGGAACACATTATGAACTCTTCCATAATAGGGTGGTAGAGTCAACCTGCAAGCTGCATCGCCAACTAAGTCGAGTACCTCAAAAGGTCCAACAAAGCGAGGGCTGAGCTTCCATCATTTGCTGAATCGCATCACGCCTTTCATCGGAGACACCTTCAGCAAGACTTGGTCTCCGGCTCTGAAAATTTGTTCTTGGCGCTTCTTATCGGCGTAGCTCTTCTGTCGTGATTGTGCCGCTTTCATCCTCTTCCGTATCACATCCACTGCGTCTGCGTACTCCTGAGCTCGGACCGCTAGTTCCTCGCTCATGGCTATCCTCTCACCGACTTCGCCCCAGTGTGCGGGCGAACGGCAAGGTCTCCCGTATATCACCTCGAAGGGCACCATGCTTATGCTGGAGTGAAAACTATTTTTGTACGAGAACTCAATCAGTGGGAGATGCTCGTCCCAACAACCGTGCCAATCTAGCGCACAAGCTCGGAGCATGTCCTCTAACGTCTGAATCGTCCTCTCTGACTGTCCGTCCATCTGAGGGTGGAAGGCTGTGCTATAACTCAGTCTAGTGCCAAAAGTCTTCTGAAGGCTCTTCCAGAATCTCGATGTAAACTGGGGATCATGATTGGATACAATCGAGACTGGAATCTCATGCTGTCGGATGATCTCTTGTACACATACCTCTAGCAAGCTTTCCACGGACTGCTTCCACTTGATCGGAATGAAGTGGGCTGCCTTCGTCAATCTATCGACCACGACCTAGATGGCGTCGTGACCCTTTTGTGTCCTGGGTAGTCCTGATATGAAATTCATGGTGATGTTCTCACACTTCCATTTCGGTATTCCTAGTGGCTTCATAAGTCCATATGGTCGCTGGTGCTCGGCCTTTACCTGCTGGCATCCCAGGCATCTGAACACATAGTCGACGATCTTTCGCTTCATGTCGTTCCACCAGAAACTGCGGTTAATGTCCTTGTATATCTTCGTACTACCCGGGTGGATGGCGAACTCAGACTTGTGTCCTTCGTCGAGCACCTCTCGTTGGACCACAGCATCACTCGAAACCCAGAGGCGGTTCCGATATTTGATTCATCCGTCGTTGCCGATCTTGAAGTCCTCTGGCTCATTCTGACTACTCTGGATCATCTTCGTGAACTCTTTGATTGCAATATGTGTCGTCACAATCCTGCTAATGAGACTTGACTGTAACCGATGCATCATCAAGATTGCTCTATGTCTTGTAGCTCGAGGGTTCCACTAGTTTAGTTCCTCGATCATCTCATATCGGCGCAACTGGAGGAACGCCAGGGAAGCCTCCCATTTTCGACTAAGAGCGTCAGCTACCGAGTTTAGTTTGTCGGGATGATAGTTGATCGCAAACTCATAGTCCTTGAGGAACTCCATCCATCTTCGCTGCCTCATGTTGAGTTCCTTCTGGATGAAGACGTATTTTAGGCTCTTATGGTCTGTGAACACCTGAAACTCTTCACCATATAGATAGTGCCTCCAGATCTTAAGTGCGAATACGATCGCTGCCAACTTCAAGTCGTGTGTCAGATAATTCACCTCGTGCTTCTTCAGTTGTCTCGAGGCGTAGGCGACTACCTTCCCGTGCTGCATTAGGACATATCCAAGGCCGGTACCGCAAGCGTCACTATAGATAGTGTATTCTCCACTTCCCGATGGCAAGGTGAGAATCGGAGCAGAGGTCAATCTGCGCTTCAGTTCCTGGAAGCTGTTCTCACATTTTTCCGTCCATATAAACTTTTCATTCTTCTTCGTCAGATGAGTGGGCGGAGTTGCTATTTTCGAGAAATCTCGGATGAAACATCGGTAGTAGCCCGTTAAACCGAGGAAGCTACGAATCTCCGTTGCATTCTTCGGCCTGACCCAGTTGGACACTGCCTCAACCTTCGCTGGGTCCACTGCGATGCCTCGTCGAGATACAATATGTCCTAAGAACATCATCTGCTCCATCCAGAACTCGCACTTGGAAAACTTTGCGTAAAGGTGGTGATGCCGCAAAGTCTCCAAGATGATCCGAAAATGTTCCCGATGTTGCTCCGGGCTGGAGGAGTAGATCAAGATGTCGTCTGCAAAGACGATCATGAACTGATCTAGATGCTGCTTGAACACTCTGTTCATCAGATCCATGAACGTTACTGGGGCATTCGTTAGTCCGAAAGGCATGACCGTGAACTCGTAGTGACCATACCGCGATCGAAAAGCAGCCTTCGGCACATTTTCTTCGGCTATCCTCAACTGATGATAACCGCTCCTCAAATCAATCTTTGAGAATATTGAAGCCTTAGACAGTTGGTCGAACAAGTCGTCAATCGTGGATACTTATTCTTGATCGTGACTTGATTCAACTTTCGGTAGTCGATGCAAAGGCGTAGTGAACCATCCTTCTTCACAAATAAAACTTGAGCACCCCAAGGGGAGACATTAGGTCGGATGAATCCCTTGTCGAGTAATTCCTGAATTTGTTTCTTCAGCTCTAACATTTCCATCGGGGCCATACGGTAGGGTGCCTTGGAGATCAGTGCCGTCCCTGGAGCTAATTCAATCCTGAAGTTGATCTCCCTCTTCGGCGGTAATCCTGAGATGTCGTCTGGGAAGACGTCCGAAAAATCTCGTACCACTTCTATTTGCGATATGGCTGGGGTAGGAGCATCAATTATCGTCACACTAGCTAGGTATCCTCTGCAACCTTTCTGTAAGAGTTTCTGTGCCTTCATGGCTGATAATATGATTCCACCGTCGGGCTTCGATGTGCCTCTGATCGTCGTCTTCTTGCTTCCATTGGAGCCTATAATAACCTTCTTCTGTTTAGATATTACCGACGCATCATGATATGACAACCAATCCATACCTAAGATGACGTCGTAGTCCACCATGGGGATTACAATTAAGTCGGCAGAAAAATCTTTCCCATCCACTACAACTGGTACCTCAGGGAGGTACTTTGCTGTGCGGATGGTCCCCATTGGTGTTTTTACATTCATACTGTGCTCCATCCCTTTCATAGGTACCGAAAGGGTGGAAGCACATGCCTCAGAAATAAATGAGTGTGAAGCACCCGAATCAAATAATACTAGCATAGGCAAACCAGCGATAGAAAGAGTACCTCGGATAACCTCATTATCCTGTGGTGCCATGTCTGCTTGGACGTTGTACAGACGTTCGAGTACTCCTCTTGGGCCTCGTGGGTTCTTGACCTTGCAATCTCGGATGTAGTGTCCAACTCTTCCGCATCCGATGCATGTGCCAGTCTTCCGACGACACTCCCCCAGATGATACTTTCCACAGAAAGTACATTTCGGCCTGGCCTGCTGCGGAGGTGCCGGCGGCTGTAGGGGAGGTGGTTGTGCTGGTGCTTGCCTTGCGGGCTGAGGCTCAATTCATGCTCAGTATCAATTAGCATCATTATTCATCATGTCACCATAGTACTTAGTGCTAATTTACCAGAGGTGGATGACGTACGAGCTGGCGAGGAGCCTCATAACGGGGTCGCTGATAGGGCTGGTGGCTACGATCCTGGCGCTTATCCTTACGAGGTGGGCGACGATCCACCCATCTCGGCTTTTCCGACTCCGCAGCTCGGGTTGGCTCCTTCTTCAGTTCCTCACGCTGCATCTGGATCTCGCGTTCAATCCGGTATGCCATGCGAAGAGCCCCATATAGATCAATCTCTGTGCCGTAGGTCGCCCTCTCTCGAATGGTGTGATGAAGTCCATCAAGGAATTGTTCGACGCGATCTGCCTCATCCATTTTAACCTTGCTATAGCGTTCCAGTTGGATGAAACGAGCGTGATACTCTGCTACTGTCACGTTTCCTTGGCGCAACTCCTTAAACTCCTTCGATTTCTCTTTTCTTCGAAACTTTGGAGCATACTATGATTCGAATAGCTCTTTGAAGCTCTCCCAGGAAATAGTCTCTCGTCCCGAAAATCTCATGACACACGCCGCTTCCCACTAGTCGTTGGCTCGACCGGTGAGCATATGGACTGCGTAGCGAACTTTGCTATCCTTATCGCATCTGCCGGTGATAAAAAGATTCTTCATCCGAGTAAGCCATTGCACGGCTTCCTCATAATTCACTGCCCCTCGGAAGTATGGCTGGTGTAGTTTCAGGAACTCCTGGATCGTGTCCTTCCACTGAAGAGCCAAAATCGGTGCTGGAGGAGCGTACGACACCGCATACATCGGTGCTGAATACATTGGTTGTTGGGATGGTGGCAGAGGCTCCTGTGGTTGTACAGTAGGTAATGCTTGCTATAAATCATCCCTGACCTGACTCCCAGGGATGGAGTCAGGTCCCTCTGTTATGGTGTCCGGGGTGGCTGTCACTCGGTCAGCACCCCGTCCGCGCCCACGCCTCTGCCGCGTTGGGTTGCTTGGCATGTCGTAGGAGCCATCTATCATAGTAAAACAATTCATTTCAACAAAACAATTTATACTTTGAAACATAACATTTTCTACTTATCGGGAGCGGTGCATGCGTGGCTGTGACTCAGGGGTTTGCATATGGACCATACCTAGACTTTAAATTCTATACTAGGATGTCAAGAGAGTCCTAACGTTAGGCTCTGATACCATGAAAATATGTAGCACCCCGAGGGATGCCATATGCGGTTCTTTCCTTCTTTGACTCTTTGACCACTTTCTTTGACCAATTCATTGACCAGACGATCAATATCGCAAGAACGGGAAGCAGAAGACTCAAAAGGTATAATATAATAATGCAGTGGAAAGTTAACGACATAGCGGAAGACATGATGAATAACGGAAGACTTTGAGAAAAATAGAATATCACAGCGGAAGACTACATGACAAGAGGAACAAGACAAAATAAGGGAAATATACGGAAGCGTAATATATCAAATGTCTTAACTAGCATTCATCGGAGGCAACAATGCATGAGCCACATACGTCCAAAAAGTGACAAAAAAAACATCTCTAAAAGGTGTCCTAGTATGAGAAGACAGTCTCATTACTAGACACGGTGCAGAAACAAAAAGGTGTACTCGTCCGCCCAAAAATAGTGGCTCATAAATGCAAAACTAGTCTAGATAAAGTAACGGCTGCGATCCATAAGGATGCGATAGGACCCATCGCCGTACACAATCCAACACATGCTACGGTACATAAAGTAACTACTACTCCTCTCCGTGAGGACCATATGCAGAAATACACCACCCCGCTGAGACCTCCAAACACGCAGCGCCACCTCCCGGATGACCATTATGCACCTGTGGGGATCACACAGAGGAGAAAACTCAACCGTTAGCATAAAGCTAAGTGCGGGTTTATATAAATCATAAATTAGTTCTATCCAAACATAGCATGAGAGCATGATAAAAGATTAAGTCAGAAGGATAAAATTTCATGAGTCATGTCATGGATGGAAATCATAGTAGCAATATCATATAAGAAGATCAAAATCATAATAGAGAACACATATTTCATATTCATTCGTCATGCTTAACTTCCATACAATTGTACTTGCTTTCATGCGATTCATTTCATGCGTCTTGCATAACTTTACATCTTTACATACTTTGCATCTTTTTGAAGAGCTCTTCATCTTGAAGAAAATACCATTGCTAGGAACGGATACACAACTATCTAGACATCATGTGCTCATGGGGGATCAGTGCTACGGCGAACCCCGTCGGGTTTAGATGCCCCCGCCATCGGCGAGATGAAACATCCTTGAGAGAAACTCCCGCCTAGATAGAGCAAATGGTAATCCATGAGGGGGCCTATTACGAGGCTAGAACATCATCCCTCATCATACCTGCACCTGTCTTTCGATCCGTCCACCGATCAAGGCAATGACAGGTAACTTGCGCCTATTTTTCGGCCCGTTCTCCGATCAAGGCAAATGACATGTCATCATCTTAATTTAGTCTTTGCTTAGTTAAGAAGTTAAGTGGATGGAAGTAGTTTAGAAATCAGGATTTGGGTGAAGGGTCGTTGCTTCCAATCCACACGACGGATGCCCTAAGGTCATGGACATCTGTCGAAGTATTTTAGTCGACGTAGGAGTGTGGTCGCTATTTCTTATCATTCTTATTCTCCATGTCAAGGTTCTTATTCATTTATCATCATGTCCATAGAAGTCATCGTCAATTCAGAATCTTAGTTAGAATCGTGTGTTTCATGAGGATCAAAGTAGTTCATGACGTAACAAGCATAATCGTCTTCGGTTCTTTCTTGAAGGAAGATTTTTTTGATCATGTTCATATGAGAGGCATGGGTCTGCATAAAAATCAATGGATAACATTCATTGATTGTCATAAGGATAATAAGGAGATTTCACGTTTATTCAAGAAGTCAAAAATCACAAATATCGGAAAAACTGGATCAGAACCCGGGCCGAGTGAAGGGAGACTCGGATCAAGTTGATCCGAATCGAACTCGGTTCATCAGGTTGACAAACTGAGAAGAAACCCAGGCTGAGTTGGGTTTACACCCGGGCCGATTTGGGAAGACGATCGAGTCGGGAGAGTCATCTCTCCCGATCGTCTTCTCCACGCAGGAACCCGAGCTGAGTCGTGGGTGACCCTGTCAGGGCACTTAGTTTTCCATGAGCTCGAGCTCGGCGTCCATGGCGGACCTGGGCCGTGCTCGGGTGAACCCGGTGCGGCCAGATCGAGCTCGGGCCGAGTTCCGAGGAACCTGGGCCGGGTTCGATCGAGTCATAAAATAACTATGAATCGAACATGTATTTTGTAACTTGGACAGATTGGTTGATTGTGTCAGAAACTCTCGACAAGAGTTTATAGTTTTTGTCCAAAGAAGAATGGATGTTTGCCCAACCTATTAGACTTCGGATTCCAATGGACTTTGGCCTGATGGTATCATCAGAGTGGGTGTTCACACTCCTCGAAAGGTTATCAGCCTTTTGTGAGGTATCCTCTTTTATGGAAATCATTAGTACCTCATCTCTTGAGAATGTTATTAATCTTATGTGAGACCATCCTTCCCCCTGATGGGGCACTATCGATCCTCCACTAGCCCATTCATGATTTAGATAATTAGACACTTGTGTTTTGCATGGCATTCACTAAAGTTGGAGAATTCTTCCAACTAAATGAAAAGATGAAACAATATCTAAAGATGAATGTAAAAACTTTGTCCTTATGAAATAAAATGGAACAATAATGAAATGAATGTCTTTTCAAGTGAAAGATGAATGATCTCATGAATTATGTGAATGACCATTGATGTTAACTTATTTTCCATTATGGTCCAAGAAAAATCAAGTGATTAAAGGTGTCCATGAAATGAATCAATTATACCATTATTCTTATGTGATGATCCTCATTGAATCTTAATGACACGAGATTATATTTTCTTCCATGCTTATGCTTGATGAATCCTTCTTATGATTAATATTGTTATCACACTTCTTTTTATGCTAACGGGAGGGTTCCTTCTTTTGTGTTGAACACTATAGGTCCTTGATTTTCTTGCACGACTAGATTGATGTGTGTGAGATGACTTATGTTCGAGTGGCGTCTACACATGCTTATAGTAGTGACTATGTTATTTCAATATTATGTGAAATCATATATGAAACTAATGTACTAGTGTATTATGGTATGAACTTTTATATACCTAGATGTTATATGTGATGGACTATGTTATGTACTTTTTATTATATTTGTCATTTTAGCTTTCACATTCATATTCAATTATTATAATATTTTATTCTTATAAGTCTTCTACTGATGTGACACCCTTCTTGACCACCTTGGTTAATGAAAGGGACAAAGATGATCGAAGAACTTTAGTGCACTAAGAGGAGATCTCACCACGTGGCGATATCTAATTTTAGGGCATTATGTTTATGATTTTAAGAGTCAAATGTTAGAACTCTCTTGATGTTCTAGAATAGATGGAAGTATAAGTATGATCCATGTGCATCTACTTAAGCAGCTGCCACACCAACACCTGCAAAAAGTAAAGTAGGATATTTTTATATTTTATTATTAAGATATTTTATAATATATGCTAAAATGTTATAGATGTCTTTGACAATGCGATCTAGGTCATGGATGTGGATGTGGCCATGGAGGTGGCGTGACACAACAGTGTCAGAGACAACACAAGAGGTACTTAACTTAGCCCCCATGAGTCAAGTTGTGGAGGCTCCACAATAGGACCAATGATAGTGAAGGACAACATTCAGACGTTTCTCAAGTTACAACCGCCTAAGTTCGATGGGGCGATAGGATTCGATAAGGTGGAACATTGGATTAGCTCCATGGAACATACCTTTAGGTTGATCGAAAGTTTCTTTATGCTTTCAACATGCTGATTGAGTTCGCCATGGACTAGTGGGAGACCATGCATGCCACTAAGTTCAAGGGTCGAGAAGTTGTGTTGTGGGCTAGCTTCAGTGAGTCATTTCAAGCCTACTACACCCTACCATACAAGAGGAAGGAAACAAGTAAGGAGTTTCAAAATTTGCATCGAGGCATCATGTTCGTAATATCAAGTTCGTGCAGCTGAAAATACTACAACACGAAGTATTTGGATGAGATGGATTGAGCGGAGCAGTTCATCGACAGTCTACATCTTATCCTTTGACGGATAGCTGTCTTAGGGATTTCCATATACCTAGATGGGTTAGTTTTCTTAGCGAGCAATTAAAAAAAATCTAAGACCGTGAGCAAGAAAAGAAAATCAAAACTCAAGTGAAGTCTATCGAGCAAGGCAGACCAAAGGGGGATGATCGACAAGCAATAATGATCGTGCAAGGCCCTATGAGTCACATGAAGTTTCGCAGCCACAACCCCAATGTAGACCCCTTTGTACTTATTGCAGACGGAATCATGACAAGGAATCCCGACGAAAGATTGGAGCATGTATTTACTGCAATACCTTCAGACACTTTGCCAATGATTGTCCAGTATTGAATAAATACAATAACCAGTAATAGAACATTAGGAATGTCAACACTGGACCAAAGAGTATTGCCTACAATATGGAGGTCATCAACGATCAAAGTTATGATGATGCTCCAATGGGGTGTATTGCATTTCAAATTAGATATTTAATTATATGTCTTTAAGAATCTTCATTACCTGATTAATTGTCTTTAAAAGGTACCATACTAGGAATGGATAAACATGCACCATAGTTGTAGAGAAGACAAAATTTGTGATACAATGTCAAGATTAAAGAGGATCTGAAGACCGGGATGAATAGCAAGTTTTCCCTACTATCGTGCAAGATTTGAAGACAAATATTTTTTCTATGAGTATTATAATGTAACACCCGCAATTTTTACATAAAAGTTGTTAACTTTTATTTTGCTGACATCCCCCACCGATCGATCACCTCATAAAGCGGACACTCGGAATCGCAAGATTCAACAAAATGGACGAATGACCACTGATCGACCACTCCATGAAGCGGACACTCGAAACACAATGGGCAGCATAATGGATGGAGGTTGGTTTGGAATGTTCTCTTCATTTATGCTATCTTAACTATTGGAAATTTGTGTAACCCCATACGCACGACCTTTGGGAAACCCCTAATTTTATGCCCCTTTAAAACCCCTTAGTCCCTCATTTGCACCTTTCTTTTTAACTTCACACACTTTCTTCTCCACCTTTGTTGTATTATTTTCTCCACTATTTTGGCTTGACCACAGGACTATGGAAGGGACCTAGGAGATGCTAATCACATGGAGAACCAAAGAGGAACGAGGAGGAATCCATTGAAAAAATGAAAAATAGTAAAAAATAGGTGTGATATTCAGGATCTAGGTCATAGGGATAGTTTCTTATTAGCTTTGCATGTTCTAAGGATTTAATTGGGTTTAGAATCCATGCTATAATCCGGTAGTACCATGCCTTAAGGTTATTATTATGATTATGTGGTCTAAATGTGATATCTTTTGAATGATTTTGGATAGAATACATGCCATGACTTGCTTGATGATTTGATCTATGTCTTGTATGATTGTGAGATAAGTTTAAGCATGAATTAGGGTACCACAATGATTCATAATTCTCAGCATTGTTTAGAATTGAACAAAGTTATGAAAATGAACATTTAGATGCCTATTGATTTGTATGATATTATCTTAATGAATTGCCTGAGGAGAACATGTCTTTATGATTTCTTTTAGCTCTATTGAACTTATAAGATTCTGTAATTGACTGATTAGGATGATGCTTAGAGTAAATGAAGTATATATCTAATAATGAATTGTTCAGAAAGACATGATGTTTAGTGGATGCATTAATGATGTTATGGACTTGATCATGCATGTGATTGACTCTCAATTGTGGTTAAATTTTGAGATTAAGTTAGTATATGATTTGGACTGCTTGCGTATGAAAAGTGATTGAAAACATAAGGACTACCGCAATAACCTAGGACTATACGGAATATAATGGTTGGCCAACACTAGATTGACGCTCATTCCTTTTTGATGGAAGATAGTGGCTCTCAGACCAGAGGACCAATTTGATGATCGAGTGTCCGTTTTGCTACATCGAGACTAAAGTGTGATGTTAGCAGTCATTCATAGACTCATACTGGTCGACCGATAACTATGGATCAAATATATATTTTGTAATTTGGACAAATTGAATGATCGACGATGTGTTGAATTTGTAATAATAATATTGCTAGAAAGTGTACTAATCGTATCACGTAATAAATTAAAGAGTAGAACGTTGAATTCACTAGGAATTAGTTAAATTTAATTTACCCCAGTAGTCCACTAAGAGAAGAAAATATGTTGAAAATAGAAAATAAATATGCAAAAAATAAAATAATTTGGTGTTGAGCATTAGAATGATGGACGGGGATTAACTAACATGAATATCAATGAGGATTGAATTATAAGAACAATAAACAGGTTCAGTTCTTAAGACGAATGGTTACATAAACAATTACCTCTACGCGGAATAAGTTAAACTATCTTAAATTTCACAAAACTTAAATAAAAAACACTAAGATAATCTTTAGTTAAGCAAGATATAAAGATGCATTAAGTTGTATATCCTAAATTAACATATTCAACTTTGGGTACAAATTGATAGACCATGCAAAATCTAGCACAAACGTTGAGTTACTAAATTAGCGTTATGAATGCTTTACCCTCACGTTAAAAATTGATTCATTGAGAATTATCAAATCCTAAAACTAGCCACCTCATTCCTGGTTTGTAATTTCATCTTAGAGTATAATAATCTTAGTAAAAAAGCATTAAGCACAACTATCACAATAAAAAGAAATCAAGATAAATATTAATTCAAATCTAATCAACTGTTCATGATATTTTCTCGAAGTAATAAAAATCTTTATTACAAAATAAATTTGACATAAAAATTATGAGTGAAGAGTATCCAAACAATAATTAGAATGCAAACTTCAGGGTCTTCGATGATCTCTAGACTATTGCAAAGCACAAAAGCTGAGTTAATCACCAAAAAAATCTACAATTCATCCTTTGCAATGTAGCATGACTTGTAGGTCTCAAGAACTATGTTTTCTATCCTAGAAGCCCTTTATTTATAGTTTCCAGATGTCCTGAGGGTTTTCGTAAATTTTTGTGAGTCATTCCATATCAAGATAAAGAAAATTCAGATTAAATTTTTATTTGGCTTACAAATCACACAAAACTTCTCAAATTCTGTATATCTTCAATTGATCACTACAATTTATAGAAATATTTAAATTTTATCTGCAATTGAAATCCTGAAGAAAAGTCACTGAAATTTTGAATATCTGCTTCGTAACGGCCCATAACAACTTCGTTATAGTCTAAGTAGTCTCCAAATTGATTTAGGAATGCGATTTCACAGCCGTAATAGTTGTATAATGATCCTTACAAGTTACAATATCCAAATTGGAGTGAAAGCTATCACATCTTATATTTAATCTTCACCCTTGAGAGATTTTACTAATTTTTCATTTCTGACTCTATTTTGACTTCGGTTTGAGTGTCATTTTTTCTTTACAGACTGAACGAATAATGACCCTTATAGATCAAATGATCAATCGACCTAATGGGCATCCAAAAGTTCGACAAAGAATTGAATATGATTTAGGCTAATAAATGTATCTACCTGTCCACATTATTTTCCTTAGACCCAAATGATTACACATAACAATTTGGAGGGATTAAAAGATTGGTTGATAGGTTAATAAAGATAAAGATGAAATAAAGGATTGTCATTGCCTAATTAGATGAGATATTATCAACCTTGTGAGAAACACTCCATAGGAGGTTATCAACTTTGTGTAAGGCACTCCCTTTTTATGGAGGTTATATGAGACGGTCCATCTTTTGAGGATGTTATCAGCTTTGTGTGAAGCCATCTGTTTCCTTTATGGGGCATTGTATTAGTCCCCACTAACCCATTCATGATCTAAATAGTTACACACTTGTGTTTTTGCATGACATTCCATAAGAATGGAGAGATCCTTCAACTACATGAAAAGATAAAACGATAAATGTAAGGTCTGTTCTTTATGAAATACAATGAAACAATGATGAAATGAATGTCTTTCCAAGTGAAAGGTGAATCATGAACTATGCGAATGACCATTGATATTAACATGTTTCCCATCATGGTCCAAGAATGATCAAGTGATTAAAAATGTACATGAAATAAATCGATTATTATTGTTTCCATGCGATGATCCTCATTCAATTCTAAATGATATGTTATTATATTTTCTCCCATGCTTATGTTTGATGGATCATTCTTATGACTTATATTGTTCTACTTTATGCTAACAGGAGGATTCTCTCCTCTGTATTGATCCCCTAGATTCTTGATTTTCCTGCGAGACTCCGTTGTTGTGTGTGCGATGACTTATACTCGAATGACGTATGCACATGATTATAGTAGTGTTTATGTTATTTCAATGCTATGTGAAATCATATGTGTGACCTATGTACTAGTGTATTATGGCATTAACTTTTATATGCCTAGAAGTTATATGTGACGGTACCTGTGATGTACTTATTTACTGATCCTCTACAATTATGTGCTTTTTATTATATTTGTCATTTTAGCTTCTGCCTTTATATTTAATTATTGTAATATTTTATTCTTATAAATCTTCCATTGATGTATCACTCTTTTTTATCACCTTGATCAATGAAAGGGTCAAAGATGGCCGAAAGATTGTAGCGCTATCGAGAGGAGATCTTGGCGGAGTCGAATTGTAGAGCTTACATTATCTTTGACATACAATTCTTCTAGATGAACAATATGAACATACTAGACGAGCTAATCGACATGCATCATTAACTCAATTATGAAATGGTGACCTGCAACCTACCATGATTACAATTATTTATTCACCTAATCATGTATTTTATAGTAAAAAAAAAGAGAAACATGTCGATGTAATTTGCAAATCTGAAAAATAAATCTCGAGGTATGACATTGTGAGGAATGAGGTGGATGGGGCAATACATGGCCCGCTACAACAATGTCAAATCTTAAACATTGTGATTATGGTTATTAAATTTAGTTATTTAGCACCTAATTAATTGGAAGTAGGCAACACCTGCAAAATCAGGAAAACCTATAAGAAAGCTAAAAGAAATCACAATTGGAAGTGTAATCGTAGAAGCTTAAAAATAAGTGAAATATTAATTTACCTAAGTTACTTAATTGACATTATTATTAAGGATTTAATGGCTGACCCTCCTAGTAAAATGGGGGTAGGGGCATCTGCCTACTGTCTCTGTGTTGGATGTCGGATGGACAACTCAACGTGATGTGCACGGTTCAATGCAGAAATTGTAGCTCACCCCATCAGCAGACTTGGTTCAAAAGATGGTTCATGAGAGATTCAATGAGTTGGAAAAAAAACTAAATCCTCCGATTTTCTATCCTGACGGTGGTAATGTGCGAGCTCCTATTCTAGGGCATGTGAAATGGAGAGGACAAGGTAGATTGGAGGCTAGGGAGATCGGCAACGAGGCCGTGAGATAACATCGTTGGCTGCGAGGATGCACGGTGGCAATGACACAGGGGGTGGAGATCAGCAGTGAATGGGGTCAAGGGCGGCAAGGTCATGCGAAAGATGAAATCGGCCGTGCACGTAGTCGAAAGTGACTACGGCATCAAGTGAGGTTGTACCAGAGATGAGATCACTGGTGAGCGAGGTCAAAGGCAACAACAACGATGGCGATGGCGGACGAGCTCCTAGGGCAAAAAACACCATAGGAACTGCATGGGGGAGTGCAACTACGAGGGATGGTGACGAGTACGACAATGAGTGCAGTGACGTCGGCCGAGCTCCTTTCCAAAACACAAAAGGATCATGGTGGTGGTGGGAGTGGGGGGGGGGGAGTGGGGGTGGGGGTGTGAAGAGGAGCAGCCATTGAACCCTCGCCTCAGCCGCCACCGAACTGGCGTTGAGCCGCGTGCATCACCTTAAGTCGTCCATTCGGCATCTGACAAGAGAGATCGTGGTGGGACGGTCCCCATTTTACTAAGGGAATAACCATTAAATTATTATTATTATTTAATTCACCTCCTGAACGCATCTGCATTGATCAACGATGCAGATAATAAATGATTAAAACTCATAATTTAAATATATTATTTATCTGAATCGTTGATCTACAGATGCACTCAAGATTTCTCCACAGCAGAGGGTGCTCTATAGGTAAATTAAATCCTTATTATTATTATTATTATTATTATTATTATTATAGCTTTTGTGTCGTCCCATGTGTCACTCCTCACCCTCTGCCATGTCCCAGGACGGGATGGGACGCAGCAGAAATCGGTTGGACGTGCAAGCGACGCAGGGATGCACCGGGATGTGCATGGCGACCCGATGCATGGAGCCAAAGCTGGAGCCTTTGGGGACGAGAAGCGATGTCCGGGGCAGCGAAGAGATCAGGAGGAATCTCGAAGCATACTCAGGACATGGTGGGCATGCAACGGGCGTGGAGGCGCGACGCACTCCTACTCCTAGTAGGAGTAGGACTCCTAGTCCAAGTAGGAGTTGGACTAGGGCAGCGAAGTGCAGAAGGCTGAAGATGGATGCTGAGGAATCCAAGTCCGAGGATGGACCAAGCAGGCGGAAGATGGATGGACGTGAGGTGGTGGCCATGCCATGGCCAAGTCCTAGTGCGAGTAAGACTTGGACAGCCGTGCGGATCAGGGGCAGGTGGTGTCTTCAGGCCGAGCGGCTTCGGAGTCTAGAAGTCTGACTTGGAGGAAGACTTCTGGACGTGCAGGCGCATGGAAAAAGGATGCTGGTCGAGTTCGAGTAAGAGCTGACCTTGGAAGAAGTCCTAAGTCGAGTAGGACTTAGGATGGGGTCTTCCAAGTGGCCGGACCCTCTCCTAACAGCAATAGGAGCTGAAGACAAACTAGGAGAAGAACTTGGAGATCCTGGACGTGCAAGTCTTGGATGGCATCAAGGAGATGGGACGACATGTCCAAGTGGCGGCCAACTCCTAGTGCTAGTAGGAGTTGGTGCACTAGGGCATGGCCGGATCTCCTCAACTCCAAGAGGGAGGGCCGAATTCTCCAAGGGTCTTGAGAGTTGGATTTGATTCCTATTGGGAGAGGATTTTCATGTAAAAGATCTTGGATGATCTTGGGAGATTGGCTTAGATTAGGAGTAGAAGTTAGATGAAGAGTGGGAGGACTCTTGCACTATAAATACTCATGTAATCTAGCCATGGAGGGGCATCATCGAATCCAGGATGGACACTCTTCTAGAATTCCTCTAGGCCGAGCAGGGCCTGAGGGTTATGGAGAGGTGTTGATCAAGTCGAGTAGGTCTTGAGCCATCCAAGAGGAGGATCCTCAAGACGGGGAGGACTTGAGTACGAGATTAGGTCGCGTAGGACTTGAGACCATGGGGCCGTGAGATGATCCGAAGTGATCCGAGGAGGGGTCCTGGACATCTACGAGAGATCTGAGTAGGGATTTCCTAAGAGTGAAACATATTGTAATCTTGGTTTGATTATTGAATATGAGAGCTCTTCCCTTTATCTTCTATGTATGTTTTTCTATGTGTGTTCCATGTTGGGCATCGAGGGGTGGCTTGTTGAGAGATGTTACAAAGAGGGTCTTTCAGTAGAGTTCTTGGTGGCTGAACGGACGTCTCGAGCAGGAGAAGTGCCGTGTCGCACGGGTGTTCGGAGGAGCGAACAATGGACTCGTGACACATGGGAAACTCATGTGGTTTTGATCATTTGAATACATGAGCATTGATTTTTTGTGTTTTTGAGATAGATACTATGTACCAAATGCTATAATAAGTATTTATATAACATATATCAAATTGATCTAATTGCAAGGTGTACACATTTTTCCATACATTAACGTTTCAACCATTCACATGGATGAATTAAGATAAGTTTCTTCGCCGTTATATATATTTTTTCTATTGTAACGAAAGATACGGCTCTAATATAAAAATAAAAAATTTAAAAACATCTGAACTCGAAATCTCTTGCAATATTTCGCATTTCCCTGGATCATTAAATGTTTTGAATTTTCAACCATCTTTAAATGTTGATAGATAGAGCAAATACAGCAAATTAAAGAAAACATAATTAGATCATTAACAATGTTTGATACATATCCCACGTACATAAAATATGTTTTGACCTAAAGGATATTGGATCAATCGTCAAGCGGGCTTTGCTAAAAGTCCGCGGGCTCTCTTTAACTCTTTAGCAGGCTTTCCAGTTTGGGCTTTTACTTGAGCCTACGAATCGACCCAATTCCGCTTCTATACCCTACATTTAAACCACATAAATTGGAGTTCAAGGACAATGATTAATTAATTAATATATTAAAAGAATATATGGTTTTGGATGCTGGAATTAGGTCATAACTTATCCAGACTTCAACAAGTTCAACCAAACAGAGAAAAAAAAGTAATGATGATCAAAATTTATGTTCTGATCAAATGTCTGTAAGAAGCAAGGAACACTTTTTTTTTAACCTTTTTTGCTTTTATTTTTTTCTTTCAGACAATTTATTAATATATATTATTAATAAATTATTGTTCAACTTTACAATGATTTTTTTATATTTAACAATAAATATTTGTTTTATTAATTATTTATTACAATTGAATTAGTACTATAATATAAGTATAATTAGAATAATGTTGTTATTAATTAAAAAATAATGTAAACTTTATTTGTTTCACTTAATGTAATTTATAAATTTATATTTACATAAATTATCGTAATATAATAAGATTTCACTGATTATGATTTATTGTTAGAAAATTATACATAATTTAATTTATATTATATTTGGTTCTTATGAGATGTCACTTAACGTAAATTATAATATTAATTATATATGAAAGAAAGTTTATATTATTATTAATATACTTATTACATGTAATAAAGTTTATTAAATTGTCAGAATAAGGGTAACTCGAGATTATTCATTATAATATTTTTATTTAATATATTAGTTTTACTTTATATTTTATATAAACACCTATTAAAATTTATCCGTCGAAACAACTTTTAATTTTCAATCATTACATTTTTCATAATTCTACCACCCTTCTTTTGTGATCTACTACCATGAACTAAATATATCCACAATTCAATAAAAAATACTTATTTTATAAAACAATATAAATAATACACAATTCAGTTCTTACCAGATGCAACGTATGCAACGTATGCAACGGCGCGTTGGTCACCAAGCCCTCGCGGTCGGCCGCCCTCGAGCTGGCAAAGTCGATGAACGACCTGAAGTACCCGTCGTTCAGCTTCGCCACCTCGTCGTGTATGAGCGACGCGGCGTGTTGCAGCGGCCTGTTGATGAGCTCCCTCGCCGTCGTCTGAGGGAAGGCCCACAGGACCAGGTTGCCGAAGTACTGGTTCGGGACGCGGGGCCTCAGCCTCGAGCGGCCGTCGACGGAGATGCGGACATTGGTGACCCGGCGCCCGTCCAGGCCCCGGGCCTTGGTCATGACGCGCCATAGGTGGGCGACGAGGCTCTGGAACGTGCTGTACGTCCGTGTCCTCCCGGCGGAGGCCTTGCCCTTGAGCTTGGCTAAGAACTCCCTGGTGAAGTGCGCCTTGTGGAAGACGATGTCGTCGTCCGTCACAAGGACGTCGTCGTCGTCGGATGCTGCCGCCGACTTCTTGGTCGTGAACTCCACGCCCCGGTGCTCGAACTCCGCTATAAGGGGACTCCGTGGGGCGAAGAAACTGGAGCGGTCGTGCAGGGGAAGCGGCTCGACGGGGATCCCTCGGGTCGCGCGGCCCCACGCGACCAAGAAGTTGCTCGTCGCGTTGCCGTCGGCGAGGACGTGATGCGAGGTGAACCCCACCACGAGGGTCCCGCACGCGAACCGCGTCAGCTGGACTTGCATCAGCTCCTCCACGCCTTCCGTATCCGGATGCAGGCTCAGCGAGTCCCTCGACGGCTTGACGAGAGCGGCCCTGTCGACGGCGAAGTCCGACGACGCCTCGACGAACCGCACCCCGGCGTCGTTGAGGAGGACGACGGGCGCGCCGTCCCCGTCCTCGCGCAGCCGCCCGGCCCACTCGCGGTACTCGGAGAGCACCTCGGCGAGGCCCCTCTCGATGTCGGAGTTGCGGGGCGCGGGCGGCCGGAAGGCGTAGATGATGGCAATGTGGGTGTTGTAGGTGACCCTGTCGAAGGCGCTCAAGGGGATGGTTACGTCCGTGCGCGGCGATTCGCCGTCGTAGGAAGGTTTCACAAGCTTCGATGTCTCTGTCACCACCTTCATGGTTTTGTTGCTGAAAAAAGATGTATGGATCAAGGTGAGCTTGGGACTGTGTTTTTTGAGCTCTTTGATCGATCTCTTGCGGATTGTGATGCTTGGAATGCCTCGTTTGAACCTGCTTAAATAATGATGCATGAATGAAACCTAACGAGTGGATAGATGTGCATGTACGAGGTGACCTAACTCTGTTTATTAAACATGAACATTGTTATATTCAATCGTGTCCAAGACAAATGCTATAACTTTGGTCTAAAACATGGGCTTGTATTCTCAAAGACAAATGCAAAAAATGTCACAAATGAACGCCTTTTAATCAACGCTTAACATTTTTGAAAATGCTTAAATACTTATGTTTCAAGTAGTATATATGTATAATATATCTTAAATTTGATGTGCAGTTAATTTTTTTGTAGCATTTGTAGTATTATATATTCAAGAGTTTAATGTTTTTTCTGTAAGGAAATGATGGTTTTCTACCATGCTAAAGAGACGAAAGAAAAAAGGTAGGAGGAAAGAGAAATGAATTAACTACAACATTAGGTGCATTAATTTTTTTGGTTGTTATGATCAAAAGCTTGCCATTAATTTATGATGTATGCTTCTGCTTACTTCTTATTATGCTACGTACAAGTAGATGTAGTACGAGGACTTTAATGCAACGTTGTTTTGTGACGTGTGCGATCATCTAATTATGCTACGTAAAAGTAGTAATGCTTATTTAGGAAGAACATTGATAGTTAATGTGTAGGAAAAAAATGATTATATATGCTGCTGTTAATTTTAGCGGGTAACATCATGAAACGCCTATTGATTATTGTTAAATTCATAAAGGATGTTAAATATTTTTTTTTAAAAAAACTATTTAATTAATGTATTCATCAATCAATTATCATAAATTCAACGTTGATTGATATACTTTTATCCCTGAAAAGTGATAGAAAGTTAAATGTTTAATGCTTTCTTCGATCCCAAGTAGAGTACCATGGAAACAATTGTGATTTTATAATAATAGGCGTTATGCCTTAAAAGTGATGGGAAGTTTAACGTTGATTATATATGACTATGGAGTTACCCCTTTAAAAGTGATCATAAATATTAGTTAATTGTTTATGCAATCTTAACTCACACTTAGCCCTTTCAGTTCCAATTAGCGACCGAAAGTTTCCCATGTTTATATAACGTTATATTTATTTCACATGATCATTTCATTTTGATGGATCCTTTAATGAGACATACTAATTTTTCATAAGTTTTGTGCTACATACATATAGTCGGTGGGGGATCCCCTTCATTAAATGTCATCTTTTTTGTTTCCCAAAACTTTTAACCTTTGATTTCTGCAGACAATAGGATCACCTAATTGTGAGGTGATTTTTGTAAGAAAAATGGTATAAAAGTTTTGGAGGATGCCAACCAACGAGTAATACCGAATTATGATCTTAGTGCCTTTTTTCAATAGTAAGTCGTCGGTAAGTGAGAAGCAACTGTTCAATCCGAGAGCACTATTGAGCGCATTGGTCTTAACGTCTTCAAATTGACTCTCGCCATGTGGCGAAAATTAATTTGAAGACGCTACGACATGCTATGACTTTGACCATAATATTGACCATATTTCAGTCAAGAATCGAGATACCTCAGCGGAAGAATAATAAACTAAAAGAGATAAAAAAAAGTATAACTTTAATTAGCGGAAATTTAAAAGTGGTTATATCATTTCTATGAAATAAAATAATTTTTTACATCATGAAACTATAATGCGGAAGGGAAAAGAAAATTCTCTATAAGAACTAATAAATCTTATGGTTAGCTTTCTTGCCGTCAAAGCTTCGTCATCATACACCTATTCCAATTCGTCACTGACCTGATCCTGTGGAAATCAGACACAAGGGATGAGATCCTCCCGTAAGCTTTACAGTCTAGTGGGGAAACACATAATATTCAATGCATGACATGAATATAATAATAATAAAATTAATAATCATGCTAGATTTGAACTTGAAAGGATACATGACAACATAAAAAATAATTAAGAGGACATCATAAATCATGAGAGTCAATGATACAAATTAACTTGGAATCATGACATACTTGTAAAATAATTTGACTTGACTTAATCATGCTTCTTGATCTTGGTTATTATTAGAAATCAGGGTGATTTTAAGTGCATTTAGTTCTTGGGGTATGCCGAGCAAGCGATACGACTTTGTGCAGGTCAGTGGGTGATCAAATCATGATCAAGGGAGCTACTCTTATCTTGCTGCACTTGACTTGGACTGGCAACACATGATTAATCTTTCATCTGAACTTATTAATCACTTTTAATAACTTATGCCTCTTTATTCTTTGTTCGATGCATACAATAAGATCAATAAAAGATAAATCAATAAAAGGATAGCTCTTGACAATCAGTGAGGGTTTCTGTAGGGTCAGAAAAATAGAATCAACTATATATGGGTCATATTCAGATTAAAAATGAAATAATTAATAGATATAATAAAAAGGTTTCTAGAAATCGATCGATCGGTTCAGGGGAACAGTCGACCGATGGTTTGTTGATTGGTCGACCGGTCTATTCAGATCGATTGACCGGTTGGTTGATTCGGGCTAATCAAGTCGGTCGATCCGTTCAGTTGAACGGTCGACCGGTAGGTAAGGATCGATCGACCGGTCAAGTTGCAATGAAAAGGATCGGTCGACCGGTCGCTGGCAATACTTGTAGGCCGGTCGATCGATCGGCGTCCAGAAACATTACAGAACTCTATTTTTCCTGAAAATTCCTTGCACCAATTTATCCTAATCTAATTCCTAACTCCTAGCAATCAATCACACAATCAATAGAATAGAACAAAACAAACATTACTGCAACCAAATAGAGAAATCAAGAAATCAATCGAATTAACGATAACCTGAGCCTTGATCTTATTCTTTTCTTTTCATATCGTTTAGGGCATGGTTAAAACGAATTCAGAGGTCATGCAAGGTGATTTCGATTCACCCACCTGTTATCGCAATTAATCCCTCCTTTCGTTCATTGGAATTTGATTACCGAAGTCCCCTGTTTCCTCTCTGTTCCTCTTCTCGGCCGTCCTCTGCACAAATTTCAGCAAAGGGCATAAGAAGAACAGAACCTGACAGATGATAGGAGAGAAGGGAGGTCTCTGCACGACTTGTAATTGGAACGAGAGAGAAGGAGTCAGTCGTCGATGCCCAGCAGCCTGACGACGGTCCAGAAGGTTGCAGAGTCTCGTGAGGTTGTTGAGGGGAGGGGATTTAATGAATTTAGCAACCCCTCTCCTAAATTGATCTGATGAGATTAGATTTTATCCTTTCCTTTTTAAACTTTGCGTGGCTTTAGATTTGATTCAGTTCCTGATTTCCGACCAATTTTTCCTAATTAGATTCTGATTTCATTTTTTTGTCGGTTGTTACAGTCTCGATCCATCATTAAACTCAACTAATTAAGTAAGATCACATCCATTTACATACTTAATAGTGGTAGATGAAATTCTCAACATAACTTTTTTTTACATTTAAAGATGCATACGCTCTCGGAGTCCTCCCTCAAACTACTCGTTATTGTTGTTTGATTCATGAAGTCATATATCCAACAATTTTATGTTAACATTATATATATATATATATATATATATATATATATATATATGGAGGAGTAGTTAGAAGAAAAATGAAACTTATTAGTAGAGCAAATTAGAAATGAAAAGGTAACTACAAGAAGAATATGTAGAGTACGACTCTTGTTTTTCGGTTACATGTTAAGTTTAATCATGATTCATAATTTCTAAGTAATCTTTTAAACGATGGTCTACAGGAGGGGGAACAGGATGCTTGTCTACTCATTAGTTAATACGATTAATATATCATGCTCATGAAATTTGCAGTTGATCGAACTCAACCATTTAATTGCTCGTATCCGGAGGATAATTTTGAGCTCTAATTAAAAGACGTTGGCACGATGCATATTATATCTCTTGTACCTACAACAAATCATTAACCAAACTCGACCTAATGGTCAAGATAAGTTTAAGGAAACATAAAAGCATATCCCTCGGCATATTGTAGATTAATTTGTAATCATTTTTTTTGTCCGAGTGCAGATTCAAATCAACTTGAACGCATGTTTAAGAATGCAAAACAATTCAACCATGTGGTAGTACATAGTTTGAATGATTGATAATTTGAGTTCTCATTCCCGTACTCAATGTTGGATTTGTAGGAAATACATGAAAATAATATCAAGCGATGTAATATGAATTCTTTAGTTATCCCTTCTCACGGAAGAAAAAAAAATACACAGGAGCGAATTCTTTAAAAAATAAGCAAGTACAATTATAATTGTTGATGTACTTTTGAATTATGTACTCTGTATTTAAAATTATGAAAAAAGAAAATGAGGATGCATGACGGAAGCGGAGAATTTGAACTATTAGATATGAACCTTTATATACTAGGGTTAAGATTTCATCATGATATACTTTTTTGTCCGTGAATATTTCTCTTTTGTTTATATTGATCAAAGTGATTTTATCACGTTAAATCTCTATGTTCTTTTTCTTTTTCTTTCGTTGTTTTGATTATTCATCAATCCTAGATATTTTACCCAACACTTTTTTATATCTCACACGTACTCGACATATGAGTTGTTAGCATATATTGCATGCAAACGTTAGAACCTTTAGATCTCATACGTACTTGACATATTATGGCTAACAAAACATATGCTGATTATTAAATTTTCGATTTGATCGGTGATCCAAAAATAAATAAGTATACAAGTGTTTGGTGTGTGCATATAAACTTGTTGTCCCAGCACACGAACGACGAAAAAGAAAAGAAAAGAAAAAATTAATTAGAAAGGAAATTAGGAAGATCTTGCAAGGATCATAAATAGTTCACTGCTTCTTTAGTTCTCACCTACTGATAAATATATGATGGGTTAAGTTGACTTAATTTATTTATGTGTTTGATCATTAGAGAGAACTTGTTGGTATTGCATGCATGTAGGTGGAAATCGGCACATATGACATTGAGAGGAATATGCTAACCACTACAACAAGGTCTATCTTAAACATTTGGATTAAATTAATATATATGCGCGTGGCCATTTTATTTCGTTGTTTAGCACCTAATTGTCCTACTCGTTGAACGGCTTAAGATACCTTGACATATATATATATATATATATATATATATATATATATATATATATATATATATATATATATATATATTATGCCTTAATTGATTACACTCGTTCATCATGTAATTAATCTCATCTAATCAAGAACTTGGACTAACTCCAAGTTGTATGCATGCATTCGTCATTTGTCATAATCGTAACTCTTTAAATTTACGAGTTTATTTGAAAGTAGGTTTAGCTTTGTCTATTATCCTAAGTAATTTAATAAAATGTCGAGGATATCGGAATTGTTCTGTGTTTTTTTGTTTTTTTGTTTTTTTTGACAAGAAATAGGTGTAGAGAAAACAAAACTATGATGACAGCATCAAGTTAAGAGACATGTATACGTATCAACAATGTACAGATAACAACGATTGAAAGAACTTAATTGAAAAAAAAAATTCGTTGGGAAATATTTTCTTCAATTAAGATAGCCATAAATATTTAATAATAATAATAATAATAATTATCATTAATAATAGTGCATATAGGGTAAATTTTAGTTATAGAATTGTAGTCCATTTAAAGCCTAATGCCATCAAAACATGAGCTGTAAGGTTAATTACTCTCCAGTCTCCACCCAAAACATTATCTTGAAAAATTTTGGTAGAGTAATTTTTATGCATGATTAATAGATCATCACTATCAGTTTTGAATTTGATTTTCCAACTTTTAATTGAATATGATCTTTGGTTTGTAAATGCAACAACACATCGTTTTACCTCGTGAATTAAGAAGTACTCTCGCTCAAATTCGATCAACCAAAATTATATTTTCTTATATTAAAGCTCTGAATATTCTTTCTTTGTAATCGGAAAAATAATTTTTGCTGAAAATTTGATGCATTAAAGTCAATGATAAACTACACATTCCATTATGATATTTTTTTTCATCAGTTCGTGTATCAAACTTCATTAACTATTTAATAATAAAAAATCTTTCGATTTATCTGTCCAGTTTTCAAAATATTTTCCGAATGAAAAATCAATTCTATTTTACGATGAAAACAGTGAAATAAATATACAGTTAAGTAACATGACCATAAAATTTTTAACATTTATATCTAAGAAAAACAAAAATATGTGTTCAAACAATTTGATCGATTTACATATGACTAATTATTTATATTATATTTTGAATTATTTCATATTTAATTGCAGTATAATACTATAATGTGCATCACCTACCATCATGGATAATTGTTGGTCCACACCATATATATATATATATATATATATATATAAACCTACCCATCATGGATAATTGTTGGTCCACACCATATATATATATATATATATATGTGTACTTTAATCAATATGAATATATATGGTGTGCAAATCTAACCAAACTCGTCATTGTGGTCATTATGAAATTACAACTTCAACTATGTACACACGTACATTATATATACATGGCACACGCATGTATATTTGACCTTAATTGATTCTACTCATGTTGAAATTTATGACAGATATAAATTCTAGAGGTTGTGGAATACCTCTTGCAGCGGAAGCGGATCGTCGGACATTTTTCACGAATTCTTGACGAACGAACTTGCACCTCAGGATCATAAACCGAACCTCTGAGGAACGAAACTTTTGCCACAGTACAAGTATTCTGAACGAACCTCTGCGAAAGTATATTTAGGACCTATACTATGGGTCCCCTTTATAGGGTAGGGAGACTTGGGCGATAAGTTAGGCATAACGTATCACGCGCATCCATCACGCGTATGATGATGTGTCTGCACAGGCATGCGCCTCACCCTTGTGGGTCGCGCGTCTGTGCAGCCCATGTGCCCAAAAGAGCACTACACTACTAGAAAAACGTTGATTACTGACGATTTTTCGGTCGAAATCGATCCATCGAAAAAATGCTCATCGCAAACGGATTTGTGACGGTTAAAAAAAATTCGTCAAAAATATCGACGGTTCTGACCGTCGGAACAGTCCCGACGGTTCGAACTGTCAAAATTTTCCGACGGTTGCAACCGCCGAAAAAAGTCCCCGGCGGTTCGAACCGTCGAAATTTTCGACGGTTGCAACCGCCGAAAAAGGCCGACGGTCCGAACCGTCGAAATTTCCGACGGTTGCAACCGTCGGAAAAGGCCGGCGGTTCGAGCCATCGCAACTTTTCGACGGTCGTAACTGTCGAAACTTTGGACGAGCATCGCAACCGTCGCAAATAATTTTTAAATATATAAAAAATTAGCGGCCGGATCGGGCCGCGGCCAGCTCCGGCCGCGGCCGATCCGGCCGCTGGGGTCGGATCCGTCGCCAGGCGGTCGGATCCGAACGCCCGGCGGCTGATCCGACCGCTGGAGGCCGGATCTAGAGGCCGGATCGGCCGCCAGGCTGCCGGATCCGGCCTCCAGGCTGCCGGATCGCCTGGCGGCCGGCCGACAGCGGCCTTTGGCCGGAGAGAGAGAGAGACGCCAGTGCGGAGCGGGAGAGAGAAAGAGAGAGGGTCGCCGGTGCGGCAGAGGGTCGCCGGCGTCCGGCGCGGAAGAGGGTGCTCGCGGCCGGGAGAGAGGGAGAGAGAGAGAGAGGAGAGGAGGGAGAGAGAGAGGAGTGGAGGGAGGAGGGAGGAGGGAGAGAGAGAGTGAGGAATATATATAAAGGGAAAAAGTGGAAAGAAAGCAGGAAAAAGAAAAAAAAGCGGGATAACGAAATTTTAATTATCGACGATTTCGGTCGTAAAAAACGTAAATATTAAATATTTTTTATAATTACCGACGGTTGTGACCGTCGAAAATAAATTTAGTTATATATAATATTTATTTTTTATTTTACCGACGGTCAAAATCGTCGGTAATTGCGACGGTTTGGACCGTCGCTAGTTATATTAATAAAATACTCTTTATAAGATATTATTATACATTTACCGACGGTTACGACCTTCGAAAATTGCGCCGGATTTTGCGACGGATGGATATCCGTTGGAAATATCGACGTTCCTAATCGTCGAAAAATTAAATAATAATATAATAAATTATATAATTAATTTTTTTATTTCTGACGGTCGTGACCGTCGGAAAATCCGTCGAAAAAATTTAATAATAATATAAAATAATACATAATTTAATTTTTTATTTTCGACGGTCGTAACTGTCAGAAAAGTCGTTGGAAATTGCGACTGATGGATATCCGTCAGAAATATCGATGTTCCTAATCGTCGAAAAATTAAATAATAATATAAATTATTTCCGACGGTCATAACCGTCGAAAAATTCGTCAAAAACGGAACCGTCGAAAAATCCGTCGTAAATTACGACGAATTTAGAACCATCAGAAAATCCGTTGTTCCACACCATATATATATATATATGTGTGTGTGTGTACTTTAATCAATATGAATATATATGGTGTGCAAATCTAACCAAACTCGTCATTGTGGTCATTATGAAATTACAACTTCAACTATGTACACACGTACATTATATATACATGGCACACACATGTATATTTCACCTTAATTGATTCTACTCATGTTGGAATTTATGACAGATATAAATTCTAGAGGTTGTGGAATATCTCTTACAGCGGAAGCGGATCATCGGATCTTTTTCACGAATTCTTGACGAACGAACTTGCACGTCAGGATCAGAAACCGAACCTCTGAGGAACGAAACTTTTGCCACAGCACAAGTATTCTGAACGAACCTCTGCGAAAGTATATTTGGGACCTATGCTATGGGTCTCCTTTTATAGGATAGGGAGACTTCGACGATAAGTTAGGCAGAACGTATCACGCGCATCCATCACGCGTATGATGATGTGTCTGCACAGGCATGCGCCTCACCCTTGTTGGTCGCGCGTCTGTGCAGCCCATGTGCCCAAAAGAGCACTATTCCAACAATCTCCCACTTGCCTGCATTGGGCATTGTACTTTTATTTATCCAGAATTGGTAAATGTGCCATGCGACCCACGAATACAAACACACGTCTTTATAGGAGTTAGAAAGATGCCTGTTAAGGTTCAATCGCTCAACTATCTCTAGAGTGTATGTCATGCCCATTAGGGATTCATGACAGCTCACATATATGTCAACAAATGCTCAAATAATATAACTCGTTATATCTATCTTGCAGCATAGCTAAGACAACACATGTCTTACTCCGCGGTAACTATCTTTCACATACACTGTTTTCAAAAAATAGTTGGTCAATTGTATGTGAAAGTTTTATGCAGCTCATAACAGTTCTTTCTCTCGCCCTCATGTCTTTTAGTAGTGAACTAGCTGCTTTCCTAGACACGGCTCGTCAGGTTACTTTACTTTTCACCTTTGAGTACCACGCTAAAGTAGCAAGCACTAATTCTTTTCCTTAAGACATAGTCAAGAGTCTAAGGACACATGCAGATGAATCATCTGTCAGAGACTCACACCATGATGATCATCGAACTAATCAATTCATCACGTCTCTCTAGGTTGACTTTGCATACTTGGTATTAAACACAAGTACTGCGGTGGAGACTCCCACTGAAGGAGCGTATATCTAGCTCTGTTTAATTATACGCCGCATAGACTTAAGTTCAGTCGCTAACTTTTAGCCTGACTCGTTTGCAAATTGCTCGCTATCATATAGCGCCAAATTTGAATATCGTATCTGGCCTCTTTCTCTTAATCAGGCGACATTGAGTTACTAAAACTCATATTTTAACAATCACACCATGATTCACATGGTTCATTCCGCTCGCTATCTTCGTGAGCCTGAAAATATTTGTTCGTGTGAGTGAACAAATCTAGGCCTGATCGACATACTTTTCACTTGCATAACAAGACTTCACAATAATGAATTTATCAAGAAAAAATAATCTTTTATTCATTGAAAATTTGAGCACATCATTACATTTATAATCTACGCAGCCCTAAAGCATTTACATGTCTTAAGAATGCCTCTCTTGGCAATGGTTTGGTGAACGGATTAGTAACCATATTATGCGTTGATATGTACTCAATTGAGATGTCCTCTTTGACTTCTTAATTTCATACAAATTTGTACTTTGTGTCGATATGCTTTCCTTTGCAATGGTATTTCTCATCCTTCACATAAGCTATGGCTGCTTGATTGTCATAGTGAATGATCATCTTCTTCATTGCGTTATCAGAAATCCTCAGATTTTGAAGGAATCTCTTAAGCCATAATGCCTCTTGTACTACCACTGAACAAGCTATGAATTCTGCCTCAATAGTTGACAATACCACACAATCTTGTTTCTTGCTACTCCAAGTAACAGCACATTGCTGAGCGAGAAAGTGTATCCGGTGGTGAATTTCCGTTCATCAATGTCACAAGCCCAATCAGCATTGGTGAATCCAACAAGTCGTAGACTTCCTCCATGATAGCACAGTGCAAGATCTACAGTACCATTGAGGTATCTCATGATTCTCTTCACGGTCTTTCAGTGTTAGTGTCCCGGATTAGTCTGATATCGACTAACTAGACCCACGACAAAACATATGTCCGGCCGAGTACACATCATAGCGTACATTAGGCTGCCGACCACGCTCGCATAGGGAACATTGAACATTTTCTTTTGTTCCTCTGGAGTTTTAGGGCACATGTCCAAGCTTAAAATCTCATCTTTCATAATAGGAGTGCCAATGGATTTGCAGCCATCCGTGCGGAATCGTTCCAAAACCTTCTTTATATATGATTCCTGCGACAAAACAATGAGTCATTTGGAACGGTCGCGTTGGATTTTCACACACAGTATGTATGCTGCTTCACCCATGTCCTTCATCTCAAACATGGAGGACAACAATTGCTTAATGGTAATGACATAGTCTCTATTATTACCAGCTATTAGAATGTCGTCGACATATAACGTCAGGATAGTAAAATTATCCTCGGACTTATGAACATACACATAGTGATCTTCATCAATCATATTAAAACCGTACGAAACGATTGACTGATGAAATTTCAGATATCACTGTCTAGATGATTGTTTGAGTCCATTAATGGACCAGCGCAGCTTGCAAACTTTGCGCTCATCTCCTTTTACAACGAAGCCTTGAGGTTGCTCCATGTAAATTTCCTCATCTAGTTTTCCATTGAGAAATGCGGTTTTTACATCCATTTGATGTAATTCTAAGTCCATATGTGCGACTATAGCTAATATTAGGCGAATTGAAGCAAACATTACAATATGTGCAAAAGTTTCTTCATAGTCAACACCCACTGTTTGGGTGAAACCTTTCGCCACTAGGCGGGCTTTATATCTCTCAATTGATCCATCCACGCCACGTCTAATTTTGAGAACCCATTTGTTCCCAATTGCCTTACGGCCTGACGGGAGATCAACCAAGTCCCAAACTTAATTTTTCTGTATGGACCCTAACTCTTCCTCCATTGCCTTAATCCATTCTTCCTTAGCAGGGGATGAGAGAGCCTATTGGATAGATTTTGACTCAAGTTCATCTTCCAGACTTACTATGTTGACTTCATGTAGTCCATGTTCATGCAGCCCTTCGATTTCAAATCATCGTCGCGGAACATTTTTTCTACTAGTCCGTCGAAGAGAACTTTCAGGTTGATCATCAGTTGACGGTTGCGAATTTCTCCCACTCGGATCAAGATGTGGTATGAAGGAGACTAACTCCTCAACAGGTTGATCCGCTTGTGCTGTCAACTCGGGATCTTCTTCTTCATCTAGGAGAAGTCCGTTGTCAGTCTCGCCTTGCTTAGGAAACTCATTCTCTATGAATGTCACATCTCTACTTTCAATTTCTGTTACTGTACCATCTTCTCTTTCTCCTATGAATACATAGTGGAGGTTTCACAATATCTTATAAAGATACATTTCTACCCTCTAGGACCCAAATTTCCATATTCATGGGAGTTGTTTAGAACATAGGCAGCACAACCTCAAGAGCGCAAATAACTAAGGTTAGGATTTTGCTTTGTCCAAAGTTCATAAGGCGTGGTAGAAACGGATTTCGATGGTACACGGTTTAAAATATATGCAATAGTCAATAGCGCATCTTCCTAATATGCACTACAAGAAAATTGGCGATTAGCGACGCAATGTAGCGCCTCCAAAAATTGTGACGCTATATAGACGCCACTAGCGCCTCCATTACGTCTACTTCGCGTCACGAGAATCAGACGCGACTTGCCTCTCGATAGCGTCTCATTCGCGTCTTCTTAGCTACTTAGTGTGTTGACGTTAACTCTAACGCAATCGAGACGCTACGTAGACGCTATTATTTCGCGCTACGAACCGCAAATGCGCGGTAGCACCTAGCGCCGTTCTGGCATCGACCTCTTTAGACACAACACTAGCATCTCATGTCTGAAGACTCTAAAGAGACGCTATATGGCGTCTCAAGCAAAGGAGATGCTAATGATACGCTACTGAGACGCTACTGTATATATTTAAACACTATATTATATATACTATATGTCAATCAATAAATTTACTAAATATTATATTAGTATTAATTACACGATTATCAACATATTATCAATAGCATAATATCAACGTATATATATGTATTAATTACACGATTATATATATATATATGTATGTAGTTTTACATTATAAGAGTGTTCCTAAATATATAATTTGTTACCTATATTATTTATGTTATCTATACATATAATATATATATATATATATAATATCTTAATTATGCGTCTTCTTAGCTATTCAGCGGGTTGACGTTAACTCTCTAGCGCAATCGAGACGCTACGTAGACGCTATTATTTCGTGCCACGAACCGCAAATGCGCGGCAGCACCTAGCGCCGTTCTGTCATCGACCACTTTAGACGCGACACTAGCTTCTCATGTCTGAAGACTCTAAAGCGACGCTATATGGCGTCTCAAACAAAGGAGACGCTAATAAGACGCTACTGTATATTTAAACGCTATATTATATATACTATATGTCAATCAATAAATTCATTAAATATTATATTAGTATAATTACACGATTATCAATAGCATAATATCAACGTATATATGTATTAAGGATTTAATAGGGGTCCCTCCCCCCATCCGCGCCCATCGGATGGGTATCCGACGGGCGCGGCTTTCAAACTTTTTTTTAAATCCATTTTTTTTAAATCCATTTTTTTTCGGTTTTCTTTTTTTTCGTTTTGGGGTTTTGTTTGCGTCATCCCGATCTTTTTTTTGTGCCCTAGTTCTCCGCAAACAGTCGTCCGCGCCGTTCCTCGCCGACGTTCGCGCCCGGTGAATCGCCATTCCTCGCCGACGTCGCCCTCCGCCCTCCGTTCGTCGCTGTCCGCGTGTCGCCCTCCGCAGCCGTCCATCGCCCTCCGTAGGAATCCATCGCAGGCCGTCCGCAGCTATCCGCAGATCTGTTCGTAGCTGTTCGCAGGCCGACCGCAACTGCCGTTCTGAGCCGTCTGTCAGTCATCCGCGCTCGGTGATTCACCGTCCGCTGTCCGTCGTCCGTCCATCTGCCGCACCCAGTGATTCGTCGTCTGTCCGCCATCGGCGCCGCGCCCGGTGATTCGCCGTCCGCCGTCACCCGAGATCACACGAGATCACCCGACTATCGCCCGAGAGGTATTCTCCGTCTACTTCTCCTTCTTCACTTCAATTCCGGTTGGACGAGTAGAAAGCTAAACCTTCATTGTATCCTCTCGTAGACTCGCTCGAGTCATCATTCGTCGAATTTGTGGCTCTTCGTCCATTTGTGCTTGGTGTCGGACGAGTTGGTGTATGGTCTGCCTTGATCCTCTCCTTAAAGATAATTTGAATATTCATTTGAGAATTTTGGATTGTTGAAGTTATCATATGCCATTCAGTTTTCGTTTTGGTGAAATTAAGATTGGAGTAGACAATTGCATGATAAATCTTAGTTCTCTTAGTTCTTAGTTCTCTTATGTGAATGCAATTGCATGTTAAATCTTACTTCTCTTATGTGAATACAATTGCATGTTAAATGGCAGTTTTCTTATGTGTATACAATTGCATGTTTTTAGCTAAAAGGGCTTGGAGATGGAGGCACACTCTTATCGTGATATTACTATTGATGACAATGAGAATTCAAATAATGATGAAGTGCATATAGATTATGTGAAATCCTACGAGGTACCGAAACTGTATATTAGCATGACATTTGACACCGATGAGGAAGCGCACAAATATTATAACATATATGCCAAATTAGTTGGTTTTTTTTGTTAGAAAACAAGCTTTGCACAAGTCTAAGAGTACGGGAAATATAATTAGCCGATCTTTTATTTGTTCCAAAGAAGGACATAAGAGAATGAAGGAAGGTGTTGAAAAAATTCCTACACAAAGAAGAGAAGTTAGAGATGATTGTCAGGCCCACTTATATGTTGGTCTGGGAAATGATGAAAATTGTGTGATTAGAAGATTTGTAGAAGAACATAGCCATCCATTAACTACTCCTTCAAAGGTAAAATATTTGCGCTCACAAAAAGAATTCAGGGCAACTTCCAAGGAAGCTATAGTGAACCTACATGAGTTTGGTATGAGACCATCAAGAATAGCTAGAGCTCTTAATATGTCCGGCGAACCTCTCATAACAGATTGTACTGAGATACCTCAAGGGTACTACAGATCTTGCACTGTGCTATCATGGAGAAAGTCTACAACTTATTGGATTCACCGATGCCGATTGGGCTGGTGACGTTGATGAACGTAAATCCACCTCCGGATACACTTTCTTGCTCAGCAATGGTGTTGTTACTTGGAGTAGCAAGAAACAAGATTGTGTGGCACTGTCAACTATGGAGGCTGAGTTCATAGCTTGTTCAGTGGCAGTACAAGAGACCTTATGGCTTAAGAGATTCCTTCAAAACCTGAGGATTTCTGAGAATGCAATGAAGAAAATGATTCTCCATTGTGACAATCAAGCAGCCATATCTTATGTGAAGGACGAGAAATACCATTGCAAAGGAAAGCATATCGACACAAAGTACAAATTTGTACGAAATCAAGAAGTCAAAAAGGAGATTTCAGTTGAGTACATATCAACGCACAAAATGGTTGCCGATCCGTTCACCAAGCCATTGCCAAGAGAGGCATTCTTAAGACATGTAAATGCCTTAGGGCTGCGTAGATTATAAATGTAATGATGTACTCAAATTTTTCAATGAATAAAAGATTATTTTTCTTGATAAATTCATTGTTGTGAAGTTTGTTATGCATGTGAAAAGTATGTCGATCAGGTCTAGATTTGTTCACTCTCAGGAACAAATGTTTCTAGCGCTCACGAAGATAGCAAGCGGAATGAACTATGTGAGTCATAGTGTGATTTAACATGGGTTTTAGTAACTCATTATCGCCTGATTTATTGAGAGAGAGGCCAGATGCGAGATTCAAATTTGGCGCTATTGATTAGCGAGCAATTTGAAAACTCGGGTCAGACGCTAAAAGTTAGCGACTGGACTTAAGTCTGTGCGGTGTGTAATTAAACAGAGCTAGACATACGCACCTTCAGTGGGAGTCTCCAACTTAGTACTTGTGTTTAGTATCAAGTATGCAAAGTCGACCTAGAGAGACATGATGAATTGATTAGTTCAATGGTCATCATGGTGTGAGTCTCTGACAGATGTTTCATCTGCACGTGCCCTTAGACTCTTGACTATGTCTTAAGGAAAGAAATTAGTGCTTGCTACTTTAGCATGGTACTCAAAGGTGAAAAGTAAAGTAGTCTGACGAGCCATGTCTTCACTACTAAAAGACATGAGGGTGAGAGAAAGAACTGTTATGAGCTGCATAAAACTTTCGCATACAATTGGCCAACTATTTTTTTGAAAATAGTGTATGTGAAAGATAGTTACCGCGAGCAAGACATGTGTTGTCTTAGCTATGCTGCAAGACAGATTTAGAGCATAATGAGTTATATTATTTGAGCATTTTTTGGCTCATATGTGAGCTATCATGAATCCTTAACGGGCATGACATACGCTCTAAAGATAGTTGAGCAATTGAACCTAAACAGGTATCTTTCTAGCTCCTATAAAGAAGCGTGCTTGTACTCGTGGGTCGCACGACACATTTACAAATTCTGGATAAACGAAAGTACAATGCCCAATGTGGGCAAGTGGGAGATTGTTGGAATAGTGCCCTTTTAGGCACATGGGCCGCACATACGCGCGGCCCATTAGGACGAGGCGTGTGCTTGCACAGACACATCATCATACGCGTGATGGACGCGCGTGATGCGTTCTGCCTAACTTGTCGCCCAAGTCTCCCCACCATATAAAAGGGGACCCATAGCATAGGTCCCAAATACACTTTCGCAGAGGTTTATCCAGAGTACTTGTGCTGTGGCAAAGAGTTCCGTTCCTCAGAGATTCGGTTTCCGATCCCGAGGTGCAAGTGCGTTCGTCAAGAGTTCATGGGAAAGCCCTGACGATCCGCTTCCGCTGCAAGAGGTATTACACAACCTCTAGAATTTATATCTGTTATAAATTCCAACAGGTAATGCCCATGGCTATGAAACGTGAGGCTTTAGAAGGCTCTTTAGATTGTTTCTTACATGATTTCTTACGCTTTATCTACTTCTCTCATTGATATTATTTCACATGTTCTAAAAGCTGGATTGAGTATAAAATCGTCAAATGTCAGTGTCTTCTCGCCACTACATTTTGTTGCTGCAATCGTCAAATGTTAAATGTTGAACCACTGCAGATGATTCTGCATTCCTCTTCTGCAGATCTAAACAAGCTGCATTCCTCTTCTGTCAATTATTCAGCATGATCTTAACAAGACAATGGCTAGTGAGAACTGCTAAAGGCCAACTTACAGACAACACAAACAAGGATCTTAACAAGACGTTGGGGGGCAACAACTTGTGTTATTATAGAAGTTAGGCATATACAACCATCCATATTAGAGTAACATCCACTACATTACCAAGACATATATAGCTAGTAGCAATACAATTAAACAAACAAATTTACACATGACATTCGCTCCATTTCTATTAACCCTAATTTCATCGTCATTTAAATTTGCAGCCTCCATTCTATCAATCTTTCGTAACAACCAATTAATAACTTGTGTATGTCTCGGTGGGGTCGGAGCGCGGCGGGGCGATGGCGGAGCGCGGCGGGGCGGGGTCGGAGCGCGGCGGGGCGGTCGGAGCGCGGCGGGGCGGGGTCGGAGCGCGACGGGGTGGGGTCGAAGCACGACGGGGCGGTCAGAGCGTGGCGGGGCGGGGTCGGAGCGCGGCGGGGCGGTCGGAGCACGGCGGGGCGGGGTCGGAGCGCGACGGGGCGGTGTCTGGCGATGAAGACGACGACGAAGCAGATCTTCGCGGCTCGGATGGAGATCAGACGAGGATGAAGCAGATCTGGCGAAGACGAAGCAGATCCGACGAGGAAGGAGCAGATCTTCGCGGCTCGGATGGAGATCCGGCGAGGAAGCAAGCAGTGGGGCGCGGCGATGAAGCAGATCCCGACGACGAGGAACGGCTGCAGACGGCCTACACTGTAGACGGTGATTCACCGGGCACGATGGAACGGCTGCGGACGTCGACAAGGAATGGCGATTCACCGGGGGCAGACGTCGGCGAGGAACGGCGCGGACGGCTGTTTGCGGAGAACTAGGGCACAAAAAAAAAAGATCGGGACAACGCGAACAAAACCCCAAAACGAAAAAAAGAAAACTAAAAAAAATGGATTTAAAAAAAATTTGAAAGCCGCGCCCGTCGGATCCCCATCCGACGGGCGCGAATGGGGGAGGGACCCCCATTAAATCCATGTATTAATTACACGATTATATATATATATTTACATGATAAGAGTGTTCCTAAATATATAATTTATTACCTATATTATTTATGTTATCTATACATATAATATATATAATATCTTAATTATGCATATATTATTATTATTATATACTTAATCATGGGATTACGATGGTTGATTAAGTGAGTGATATTTTAGCGTCACAATAAACACTCAATAGCGTCTACCTAGCGTTTAACGAGAGCCGCAGCTTGTGTCGACGCTATGATGACACTATGGGCGTCTTTCTAGCGTCGCATGTTCGAGATGCCATATTGTTTTAGACGCTAGTTCGGCGCTACGGTGTCACCAAAAAATCTAGCGACTCAATGGCGTCTGTATTGCGCCTCTTAAGCCGATTTTTTTACCCCTCGCTCAATCGGGCATATATAGACATATAAATACGCGTATATTCTGATACTTATATATAATAAGTGCATATATACATATTATTATAACATAATCTGACACATATAAACAAATACACATATATATATTCACTTCGAATACGTATACATATACATGTTATCTATATATATATGACGCGCACATGTGACATATACATACACATATATATTTATAATATATATAGATGAAACACATTGTTGTAACTTAATCTCTCACACGTAGACATATATATACATACGCATATATTACATATGTATATATATACACACACAATTGTGTTATATACACATATGCATACATATTTATAATTTTGTATACATACATGATAGATTATCGGAAGAAAATAAAACAATTGGAATGGGGCACAATGCGATGAGACATTACATTGATAAATAAAATTTCATACATACTAAAAAAATTTGAAAAAAAACTTTTAATGAGCATCTCAATGGCGTCGCGATGATGAGACGCTCACCATTGAGAGGCCCCGACGATGCTATGGTGTCGCTACGTTATCTTAGCGACACATTAGCTTCTCTATAGTGCCGCTCTAGCCGAATTGTGACAGTGTCGGCGTCTACATGGTGTCTACGTAGCGTCTCGTTACTTTGCGACCCTAAAAAATTACTTAAATCCCTAACCCCTCTTATTCGTTTTCACTTTTACTGTTTACCATCGTCCCGTCCGACGCGCCTCGACGCCCGACCACCGATGCCCTCCACTGCCGCCTCCGCCCTTCGCCCGACATCAGATGCCCGACGACCGCCCTCCACCGCCGCCGCCCCTCGCCTCCGCAGCCCTCCGCATTCGACCGCCGCCCTTCGTCTCCTCCTCCTCTCTCCCCGATGCCCGCCCTCCACCGCCGCCGCTGCCCTTCGGCTCCGCCGCCCTCCGCGTTCGACCGCCGCCCTTCGCCTCGTCCTTCTCCTCCCTCCGCGTTCGACCGCCGCCCTTCGCCTCGTCCTTCTCCTCCCTCCGCGTTCGCCGCCGCCCTCCTCATTCCACCGCCGCCCTTCGCCTCCTCATCCTCCTTCCTCCGCCTCCACCGCCGCCGCAGGGTGCCTCCACCGCCGCCGTAGGGTGCCTCCGCCGCCCTTCGCCTCCGTCGCCGCGTCGTCCTCCCTCCGCCTCCACCGCCACCCTTCGCGTCCACCGCCGCCTCGTCCGCCTTCCGCCGCGTCCTCCCTCCACCGCCGCCTCTGTCCGCATTCGCCGCCACTGCCCTCCACCTCCACCGCCGTCTTGGCCGCCCTCCGCCTCCACCATCGCCCTTCGCGTCCACCGCCGCCTCATCCGCCTTCCATCGCGTCCTCCCTCCACCGCCGCCGATGTCTGCCTCCGCCGCCACTGCCCTCCGCCTCCACCGCCGTCTCGGCCACCCTCCGCCTTTCGTCATCCTCCAGTTAAGAAGGTACTAGCCCGCCACCATATAAATTAAGTTAATTATTAATGCATGAAGTTAATTATTCATGTTAAGTTAAGTATTACTTATTCATGTTATTATCATGTTAAATTAAGTAGTACTTAAGTTAATTATCATCTCTTTGGATCAAGTTAGTATTACTTATTAAGTATAATATTAAGTATCATCTCTTAGGAATTAAGTTAAGTATTACTTATTCATGTTATTATCATGTTAAATTAAGTAGTACTTAAGTTAATTATCATCTCTTTGGATCAAGTTAGTATTACTTATTAAGTATAATATTAAGTATCATATCTTAGGAATCAAGTTAAGTATTACTTAAATTAAGTTAACTTATGTTAATTGTTAAGTTAACTTATGAATTAATTCATGTACTTCCACATTCTTGGTGATAAAATGAGATTATGATTCGACGATGAAGTACTTGAAACATGTGATTTTTGACTTAATTCGTAAGTTCAAAATCACACGTTTCAAGTACACGAATTTGATTACTTGAAACATGTTGGCCTGTTTTTGTGACACCGTATAATTTGCCTCCAAGCATGTGTATGAGACGAGAGAATATATTGCTTACCTGTATCATCCCGGGTCCTCGATCTCCTGGTAAAAGTTTAGATGTTTACTTAAGACCTTTGATTGACGAACTCAAGATGTTGTGGGAGGATGGCGTGGTTACCTATGACAAAGCTAAAAAACAAAATTTCATTATGAGAGCCGCATTAATGTGGACCATAAGTGATTTTCCGACATATGGAATGTTGACTGGTTGGAGTACAAAAGGAAAACTTGCTTGTCCCATATGTGAAAAGAATATGAAATCCTTTTATTTGAAAAATTATAGGAAAATTTGCTGGTTTGATTGTCATAGGATGTTTCTGTCATTGGAGAATTCGATGTGCCGTGATCGAAACTCATTTAAAAAGAATACATCCGAGAACACTTTGTGTCCAACTCATTTGATAGAAAAAGAATTGCTAGAGTAAGTAAACAAGCTTAGTGAAGTCCCATTCGGACTGAAGGCCGGTAGTTATAAGCAAATTGGGTTTGGAAGTGAACATAATTGGGAGAAAAGAAGTATTTTTTGGGAGTTGCCTTATTGGTCTTCAAACTTGGTACGTCATAACTTGGACGTCATGCATGTGGAAAAGAATGTATTTGACAATATCTTCAACACTATTATGGATGTTAAAGGAAGAACAAAAGATAGCATACAGGCTCACGAAGACATGAAATTAATATGCAAAAGACCAGAGTTAGATATTATTCATCTTCAAAATGGTAAATGTAAAAAGCCAAAAGCTACTTATGTCTTGAGCAATGATCAAAGAAAAGTGGTTTTCGAATGGGTAAAGCAATTAAAATTCCCCGATGGATATGTATCAAACATATCTCGTTATTTTAACTTGGACAATGGAAAGATACACGGGATGAAGAGTCATGATTGTCATATTTTTATGCAAAGGCTGCTTCCAATTGCCTTTAAAGAACTTTTGCCAAAGGCCATCTGGGAGGTTTTAACAGAATTGTCTATGTTCTTTAAAGAGCTTTGTGCATCCATCGTTCGGAAAGAAGACATATCTCGTTTAGAGGTCTGTATTGTGATTACCGTGTGCAAGACTGAAAAGATATTTCCACCCTCTTTCTTTGATGTGATTGAACATTTGATTGTACATCTTCCATATGAAACAAAAATTGCTGGTCCGGTTCAGTATCGATAGATGTATCCTTTCGAAAGGTGCATGTTATATTTGAAAAGGAAGGCGAAGAATAAGGCAAAAATTGAAGGCTCCATATGTGAAGCATATTTCATTGAGGAGGTGTCAAACTTCACTTCAAAATACTTTGAGCCACACATACAATCACGACACACCTAAGTTCCAAGAAACGATGATGGTGGTGAAGGAGAAGTTGACATGAATATTCTATCCATCTTCAAGTACTCATGTCGACTTCTTGGTGCAGGACGCAAAGTTATCTTGAATGACAAAGATCTCACCGTCATTGAGAATTATGTTCTTGCAAATTGTAGCGAAGTGATGCCGTATCTCGAGTAAGGCAATTTGTTCTAATTTGTTATATAATTTAAAGCTAATTGTTGTTATATGATTTTATTAATTGAAAACTATGAATTCAAGAAATTTGAAGAATTACAGCGAGAAATCAATCCGTTAATTTCAAACGATGAGTTATTGAAACTACGAGACGAACATTTTGCCGATTGGTTGAGATGTGAAGTGAGAAATCTTTCCGCTTGTTCTTAATTGTTATAAGTTCGTAACTTTTATAAAATTTTTAGTTATTTTTTTGTAGGTTATTAATGGCTCAATCATAGAGAACAAAATACGAGATCTCGGTCATGGCCCGAAGAAATAAGTTCTTAGCTACTGCGGCATCAGAGTCAATGGATATCGGTTCCATATAGAAGAATATAGCCGTCAACATTCAACTATTAATAGCGACATATGTGTTCTAGGAAGTATGTACAGGGACGATGACTTTGATTACTACAGTGTTATAGAAGACATCCTAGAATTATCTTATTTGGGAAAATCTAACAAAGTCGTGGTGCTAAAATGTCATTGGTTTGATCCAGAGAAAGGAGTTCGGATCGATTAAAAGTTTAAATTGGTGGATATTAACCCTCGATCGAGACTTCAGTCATATGATCCATTCGTATTGGCGGAACAAGCACAACAAGTGTACTACACTGAGTATCCATCGAAAAGAACTAAGGATGAATGGTGGGCGTCATGCAAGGTGAGGAGTAGACTATTCTTAGTAGAAACAATGGTAGATGACAATAAAACATCATCCGTACACAACGATGTGCCCATGGATGATTACTATCAAGAAGATAGAGTGAATGAGATGATTGATGTGGCCGATGGAGTTGAGAATTTTTAATTGGTCGATGACGCTGAGCCAATGGAAGAGTTCAATTCAAATGACCTCTTGGATGTGAACTTCGATAATTTCATTGATGATGACTCGAACCAAGATTATAGCGATGATGATGAAGAATCAGAATACGAAACAAGCGAATGAATCCCGTAGTTATTCTAATGACATAAGCTTTTTACTTTTTTTTTAAAGTTATATATGATTACTGATAATAAGAGAAGTTTCATTCTTTTTTTTTCAGTCATGGTTACTAAGGGTCGAGCATCTGGGTCATCTCGCTCTTCTAGGCGTTCACTCCAGATGAGTCAGCCATCACAACCACCAAGTAATATATTTATTGTGAGTTGCTTATTTATAGTTGATTATAATAGTTAAATTCCTTTTTTTAATAATATCAGTTCCTCCACCGCCGACGGGGCACGTAGCCGGATCGTCACATAGTAGGCGATCCATTGGTGGCTCTACTCAGCGTATCACTCCAGGTACGTGACACATTGTAGGTAATAGACAGTAGGAGATAGAGTTTTTTAAATATTTTGTTTTTGTGACAGTTGCTCCACCGTCGACGAGGAACATAGTCGGTACGTCTCGATCGCACGACGACGATCATCATGTCACACCAGGTTATTTTTTGTATATTACTTAATTTTATGTAGGAGCCAAATTTTATGTATTTTCTTGTGATGGCAGTTGCTACCCCACCGCCACCGCCGAGAATACTAGACGCTTCACCACAATCTAGCGTTGGCGAGCGACATCTTACGCCAAGTGATATATTTATTATTATTAACATTTCTCAATTAATTATATTAATTATTTTTTAATAATGTCAATTGCTACGCCGCCGATAGCACAAGCACCTGACTCAATTCATTCAGACGAGCGGACTGCTACTGATCATGCGGTACACATCAATCGAGGTGAGAACATTACTGTACATCTATCAATTATCACAATTTTAATTTGGTATGACACTAATGATTTATTATGTATTAGGGTTCGTAGCTGATGTCGGACCTTCACAGCCTACCCCAGTTGTACCGGATGATGATTCCTCTTCGAGTGATGAAGAGGGATTATACGATAATGGGGTGGTCACTGTGAATAATATTGCTCGATCGTAAGTTAAATAAGTTGTACAAATTTTGTTATAGTTTTGGTTATCATTGAAAATTAATTCTTCTTTGTAATTGGCAGGACCACTTTCTTACTCGCTAGTACCGTGCGGGATGTCAGTGCTCTCATTCTTTCCCACTTGCCGGAATGGGCAGGATCCTGGAAAGATGTCCCAATTCAAGTGTGAGATGCCATCTTTCGAGCCTTTACGGTACGATCTTATATTTGAGTTACATAATTCGATTTATATTTATTTTAAAATTACTAAGTTTTAACGTTCTATTTGTAGGAGGCAAATCAGTTTCATCCGGATCTTAGTTTAGGGATGATCCGGAGAGCTTTTGAGGAGGTCGTTGCGAAACGTCTCCGAAATCGATTATACAAGTTTCGCAAGGTCGTCACGTCCGTCGGCCTCACTTTGGAGCAGGGCATACAAATATGCCCAAGACATATTAGACGCTCGGTTTGGGAGTCCCTCTGTAGGAAGTGATAAGTATGTATACTTTTACATTATTTTTATGAATATTATAGTTTTTTTAAAGTGTAAGTATTTGATGTTCACAAAGGACGGATGAACGATGGCAAAGGAAGTCGAAAAAGGCAAGAGTTAACCGTCTTTCGAATCTCGAGGCCCACATCCACACAGGGGGATTGATGCGATTTGACGAGCATCGACGACGCATGGTAATTTACATATAAATTCAATTTATCAAACTTTTGACTTATACTTATGTTATCAAATTTGAAACTTTATTGTAAGAGGAGAAAGAAGGCGGTCCCGTAGACTTTCGTGTGGTCTATGAGGTCACGCATAAAAGCCGGAAGACAAACGACTTAATCATGTCCACTATTGGTAGACTTCAGGTAAGTCTGATGATATGGTCATTTAGTTGTTGCCGTTAGTGCACTATTTTTGAAATACATAATGTTTAAATTTTATAAGATGAGTATAATGCGAAAATGACTGAAAAGTATGAAGATGATCCGAGTACTTAGCCACCAGGTAATGTTTCTTCGTTGGTTTAGTCATATTTTTAATTTACGTGCTTCTTGATATATAATTTATATATTATATGATTGTATAATTTTTCTATTTCATAGAGGATCCTACTGTTTGAGAGGAGGTGGCCGGCATGACACGAGGGGGATACTTGCGTGGCCTCAGCACAGCCGCTCAAATACCTAGGAGGATCGGAGGATATGCAGGAGGTGCATCTGCTCCGAGCTCATCCGCTGCACCTGATATGACGCAACTATCACAGTAGTTATCGGCGCAGATTTCGCAGCAGGTGTCGCAGCAGTTGGCTCCTTTATTGCAGGCGATTTAGGGATTGATCCCGACGCAGAATCCATCCCCGCGAGACTATGGACCGAGCACGTCTGGGTTGAACGTCCGAAACGATAACAATAACTCCCAAACCTAGGATAGAAAACAAACTATGCATTTGTTACTTATAGACTTAAACATACATATAGTTTGTTAGTTCGGTTTAGTAGTTTTCGTATTCTTATGTTATATATTATGCCTGTGATGGTTTTATATTGTCTGTGATGGTTTTATATTGCCTGTGATGATTTTATATTGCCTGTGATGCTTTTATATTGCCTGTGATGAATATCAATGCATTTTGAGATGCATTATAAATTGTATGGTGTGGGAAGAAAAAAAATGAGCCTGGGGCGGGTAAAAAAAATGTGCAAGTAGCGACTCCATAGTGTCTCATTAGCGTCACAACACATGTCGACGCTGATTTAAATATATCGCACTTAGCGCTATCTTAATGTCTCATTGGCGACACGTGCACAATCATATTTGCATCAATATAGCGCCTTCCTAGCGCCTAAAGTAGCAACATGTGGGCGCCGGAATAGCGTCTCATGTCTAGCGCCCCTTGCACGTCGACTTAGCGATGCGGTCCTGCTTCGCACAGCCGCAAACATCGCATCTTAATAACGTCGATATAGCGTCAATAAGTGGCGCTAGTTGCGTCTCATTATCTTTGACTCTAGTGCGACGCCACTAGTCACCGATTTCCAACGTCTCAATTTGGCGGCGCTAGTTGGACGCTAAAGAGACGCTCTTCAAAACAGACCATATCAAATTTTCTTGTAGTGACGAAATCCGAAGATTTGCTTGCGGCATCATGGATCAGACCATATCAAATAAGGTACGATTCCGTCTTTCCGCAACACCATTTTGTTGCGGAGTTCTCGGTACTGTTAGTTCCCTAACTATATCATTTTCATCACATAATTTCTTGAATAAGTCAGAGAGATATTCACGTCCACGGTCAGTTCGCAAGGCTTTAATCTTGCGATTTATTTGATTCTCAGCCATGTTCATGAATCCTACAAAATAATCCAAGGCTTCAGACTTATGAGAAATCAAGTATACAACGTCGTAACGTGAATAATCATCAATAAATGTGATGAAATAAGAGAAATAGTATCTTGCGTGAACATTCATCGGACCACATATGTCCGAATGGATTAATTATAATGGGTACTCGACGCGTTTTCTCATCCCAAATGGTGTTCTTGTTTTCTTACCAGCTAGACATTTCTCACATGTTGGAAGATCAACTTATGCGAGAGACCCCAAGAGACCTTCTCTAGCAAGTCTATTCATTCGATCTTGACCAATATGTCCTAGTCTGGCATGCCAGATGTTGGCACTATCATTCACATCAACAGATGATATAAAAGAATAACTATTAGCAACAGATGCTATATTTAAAATATAGAAACCATTATTGAGAAAACCGTTGCATAGAAGAACATTGTCATTTGTTTCCTCTGGAAACTTATTACATAACCAAGTTTGTCTACTGATGACACATAAAGTAAATTTCGTCTAAAAGTTGGAGCATATAGAACGTTGTGAAGGTAAAGTATTTGGCCGTTGCGAAGTTCTAACTTGCACGATCCAATGCCTTTAACTTCAACTCTTTCATTGTTTCCAACGTAAATCCATTTGCTTCCCGCACTTATTCGACGAAATTCCACGAAGACCCGGGATCTCTCGCTACATGGTCAGTGGCTCCTGAATCTGCAATCCACGAAGGATGAGTTTCAGCAATTAAGGCACAACTTGAGACATAAAAAAAAGAATTGTGGTTAGGACAAACCTTCTTTGGCTCAGTGCAATCACGAGCAAAGTGAGCACATTTGCTACAATTGTAGCACTTTACTTTATTCATGTGTACTTTGCCGCCACGTTTTGCACGTTTGTGCGGGTGGCATTGGACTTTCTTTTGTCCAGCATCTCCGCTCTTCTTATTTGGTTGCGACTTATGCGACCTTTTTCTCTTGAATTGTAACCAGTTCTTTGTTCACCATTGTCAGCAACTAATGCTTCAGAGGATTGATTCATGGCTTGAAGGGCCCCATCCTCCATTTCAATGTGGCGAGCAGCTTGGTCAAAAGTTTTGGCACCTTCGTTGTGCATCAAATTACAATGCATATGTTCCCAATTTTTGGAAGAGAGCGGATCAGATCTTGCATCTATTGCTCATCATCGAGCACTTGTTCCGCACTTTTGAGTTCACGGATCATGTTGGACATCTCATGGATATGCTCTCTCATCGTATGATTTGGTCACTTCCGATAAGAGTCAAACTTGATCGTGAGTATCCGATGCTTGGTGGTCGTGGTGACCCCATACTTATTACAGAGCGTCGCCCACATTTTGAATGTTGTCTTATAAACTTCGAATTCGCACAAGAGAAAATTGCTCATCGTGCTCAGCAATGTAATGCGATCAATACGATTATTTTTTGGTCCAGATCTGATAGGCCTCCATGTCCCTTTGGCGTTGGGCATTATGTCCAAGTGCAGGTTCAGTGACAACATGGTTAATGGTCTCCAAGACCTCTTGTTCTTCTAGAAGATATTGGACCTTGTGGTGCCAAATATCATAATTGTCGCCATTGAGCTTCTCATTCTTGTTCAGGTCAGCAATTATTGTTTTGGAACCCATGGTCTAGTTTGGTCATAAAAATAGAAGAAATCAATCTTATGCATGTTGCAATTTTGTCCGCAAACAACGTAAAAAATGAAATAACAATATTCATGAAGTAGTGACAAGGTTGTTAGACTCCCACTCATCTCCCACTATCTCCAAGAAATATTATCATTCATTATTTTAACAATGCAACAAAATTAATCTAAATGTTTGAATTTTGAATCAACATATAATTTAAAATGTTCTACTCTATGCATTTTGAATCAACTTATAATTCAAACATCGAAATTCACTTCGTGTGATACACCAAATTATTTCTAATATGACCAGGACAATCAGGACTAATGCAACGGAAGCTCTTCCCCGAGGGGTGCCAATTAAATAACCGCGCATTATCCTTCGCCTCGACATCACATTAGAAAAAAAATTATGCTCCCACTGTCACACATCAACTCTATTTCTGGAGACCGCGTTGACCATGCACCAGGTCAGTTCCTTGGAACCTTTCTAGACATGCATTTCGGGTCACGCACCACTCAACAGAAAGACATTGGTTATTATGACAATATTTGAATTTCAATGTGCCTTAGTCCTGCAAAAGAACTACATATGTTTCATGTATTCTTTAATTACCTATAATTTGTATAATTAGACCAACTAATTATTTTATTATAAGCTTGCATGAAACATGTATTTCAAAACATAGCCAAAGTTAATATTGACATCTTAATTAATTCTCACAAAAGAAATTTCAAATCAATTTGAAATTCTAGGCAAATTATCATACTTAACAAGATTGGACGTACCAATTTGATTTTAACACAGTCAAAATTTTAATCACAGAAATAAATATCATTATGACATACATATTCATGCATGATAACACATTAATTAGTCAATATTAGATATTATCATGCAAATCTAATCATTTAATTTAATGCTTTAAGTCAACAAATGATTTTTTTATAAATTAAATTGCAACCAATATTACAGAAAAAAATTCTAAGGAAAAAACAAAAATTTCCTAATTTTTCGAGATTATATAATAAATCTTTTTTATTTTTGAATTATTTTAAAAATCTGGCGAAAATCAGAAAAGAAAAGAAAAAGAAAAACTGTTTATTGGACCTCTCAGCCAATTGTCACTTTTCATATATGTGTAACTCTTTTGCATATAAATTGGGCCTTCCAACGGGTCATGTGCCTACTGGAACAGTTTTTTTTCTTTTTTTTTGCAACATATGCAGAAAAATAATTCCGAAAATTTCACCAAAAATATTAAAATAAATCTGAAAAAATATATTACGGTCTGGGTTCATCCATAATATATTTGTGATGACAAACTCTACTTTGTCCTTTGATTATGGTCATACAACCGAGGTTGCGCAGATTCCAAATGATAACGAATATTATTTTTTCGGCGCAATCACGAGTTCGAGAAAAACCTAAAAAAACTCCGATACCAATTGTTGGAATTTATAACAGATATAAATTCTAGAGGTTGTGGTATACCTCTTGCAGCGGAAGCGGATTGTCGGGGCTTTTCCACGAACTCTTGACGAACGTACTTGCACCTCAGGATCGGGAACCGAACCTCTGGGGAACGGAACTCTTTGCCACAGCACAAGTACTCTGGACGAACCTCTGCGAAAGTATATTTGGGACCTATGCTATGGGTCCCCTTTTATAAAGTAAGGAGGCTTGGGTGACAAGTTAGGCAGAATGCATCACGTGCATCCATCATGCGTATGATGATGTGTCTGCATAGGCATGCGCCTCACCCTTGTGGGCCGCACGTCTGTACGGCCCATGTGTCCAAAAGGGCACTATTCCAACAACTCATGTGATATTATTTACTAGTTTAATTAGTACCTTATTAGCATCTTCGCTTCTTGACTTGTTAAAAAAAAAGTGGAATTGAAGCGTGTGTGGAAGTAGCCAACACCTTGAAACCAAGAAGACCTACATAATAATAGTACTCGAAGAAGTCTTGTTCTTTCGAATATTTGAAGATAGCGAACACCTCGACATCATTATAATTAGTGTCCCGGAAGAGATGACGATGATTCAACTCGTGCGACACTAAAGAACATATTATTCACAAATTAAAGATCAGCTCATTATTAAGCTTAATTAATTCGGTTAGATTCGTCTGATCCAAATTAAGTATCTGACAATGAGAAGCTTCTAAGAAATGTTATATTCTCAAGAATTGGAACTCGAGTCCTCTTTGCTTAAATGGACAGAAATCGCGTACGTACCACTCCAACCTAACTTTGTTCATCGTTATAACTATTTGCAATAGCATGCATGTAACAAACGTGTCAGTATAAAGCTGTGGCTTAACTAGTCTTATCCATGTACGAAGTTGAAGAAATTGCAAGGATTACGTACACATTTTGTTACGTGCTAGGATCAAAATGGTATGTTTACAAAGTTGTCACTTTTATCGCCCACTGAGTTAGAATTAATCAAGAATTCTGATTGACTAAATTGATGATCTTAAATATTCCAAACGGTTTGCAGCATTTGCACTGGTAAACGCATGCATGCATAGATTAGTTTCTAAATATGATACGCATATATGTCACTTATGTTATATTTTTACCATACACCCGGAAATATATATGAGATAAATCACCAATTAATTAATATAATATACATTTGAGTTCTTACTCTCGACGAAGCAAAAGAAAAGAAAATAATTATATACCCAGCACAGTATATAAATATTTTTACAAATATATATCCCAACAATACATACTATCATGAATTCATGTACAAAGAGCAAACATCAACAATATATATAATATACGTATTTTCATGCGAACATCCCAATAACATATATTTGTAGAAGTAATTAATTAATTAATTATTTATTGTTTCAACTATATCGACACTCTTATCCTTTTACTATGGACGCTTTATGCACGTAATCGCCCTGCCACCTCTTCTTGTGCCCATATGATCACTTAGAAGATTACACAAAGACGTATGTTGTAATATGCTCCCTTGCATGCGCACGCCCAACCCTGTCGGAACAAGATCTAGTCAACTACGTGAATATTACACATAAAACATTATAGAACATACTATAAGATAGATACATATATATCATGAATCTTTACTTTATACTACATATCACAGAAAAAGTTGATCTGCAACTAAAGTTACTAACCTTGCTATACGTTATTAGTCGAGGTCGTAGCACACTTGTTTGAACGAGGAAACGTCACGGCCGAACAGTGATATGTAGGCATCAATGCTGCCGTCCCCAAGAAACGAGGGCGAGAGCAAGAGCATCCCTTCCACGGGGGAGTAGGAGGGGATGAAGTAGAACGGGCTCCCGCATCCGAAGTCCACGTCGTAGAAGGGGAACTTGAGCCAGCTGTGCACCTCCAGGTTCGGGCGGTTCACCACCCGGTCGCCGACCGGAGCCGCGGCCACCAAGCCCTCGCGCTCGGCCGCACCCGAGCTCGCGAAGTCGATGAACGACCTGAAGTACCCGTCGTTCAGCCGCGCCACCTCGTCGTGGATGAGCGACGCGGCGTGCTGCAGCGGGCTGCTGATGAGCTCCCTCGCCGTCGTCTCGGGGAACGCCCACAGGACCAGGTTGCCGAAGTACTCGTTGGGGACGCGGGGCCGCATCCTGGCGCGGCCGTCGACGGAGATGCGGACGTTGGTGGCGCGGCGCCCGTCGAGCCCTCGGGCCTTGGTCGTGACGCGCCATAGGTGCGCGACCAGGCTCTGGAACGTGCTGTACGTCCTGGTGCCTCCGGCGGAGGCCCTGGCCTTGAGCTTGGCCAAGAATTCCCTGGTGAAGTGCGCCTTGTGGAAGACGATCTCCTCCTTCGGTAAGTCGTCATGATTGGGCGCCATGGACGCCTTCCTGGTCGTGAACTCCACGCCCCGGTGTTCGAACTCCACGTGAAGAGGGCTTCGCGGGGAGAAGAGACTGGAGCGGTCGTGCAAGGGGAGCGGCTCCATGGGAACCCCTCGGGTCGCGCGGCCCCATGCAACCAAGAAGCTGCTCGTGGCGTTCCCATCGGCCACGAGGTGGTGCGCAGTGAACCCGACCACCAGCGTCCCGCACGCGAACCTCGTCAGCTGGACTTGCACCAGCTCCTCTACTCCCTCCGTGTCCGGGTGCAGGCTCAGTACATCCTTCGACGGCTTGAGCAGAACGGACCTGTCGATGGCGAAGTCCGACGACGCCTCGACGAACCGCACCCCGGCGTCGTTGAGTAGGATGACGGGCGCACCGGTGACCTCGTCCTCACCCAGCCGTCCGGCCCACTCCCTGTACTCAGAGAGCGCCACCGCCAGACCCTTCTCAATCTCACCGTTCGGCGGCGTGGGGGGCCGGAAGGCGTAGACGACGGCAATGTGGGCGTCAAAGGAGACCTTATCGAATGGGCTCAAGGGAATGGTCACGTCCGTGCGCGGCGACGTGCCATCGTAAGAAGGCTGCACGAGCTTTGAGCTCTCCGTTATCAGCTTCATGGTTTTGTTCATGTAACGTGGATCAAAGAACTTAATGCAACTCTTCTTTAAGCTCTTCAATATGTTAGTTATTGTAAGCTTGAATTGTGCAGCTTAAATAAGCATGAAACCCCATGCAAAAGGGTTTCATACCTATTAATTATTATTATTATTGTCAACTTCAATAATAATAGTAAACTAATGCAATTTACATGGTTATCGATTTATGAGGAAATGTGATGTCATGCATTGCAATTTAATTATAAATGGTATGCTTAGCAAACTGCACTGCGAAAAAGATAAAAAAAAAAAAGAAACATCACTCGCGATGATGCGTGTACTAAATATGCAGATTGTGATAATTTATTAATCCACCCACATTTTTCTTTGTCGGCGAGAACTAATCTATCAACTTCATTACAATACATTAGCAAGTTTGTATCAATTTCTATTTTGGAAGCAAAAGCTTTGTAGGGATTCTAATGCGAGGAAATGAGTTTGACCAGTCAGATCAAAAGGTTGGAAACATGATCTTGATCCCTTCCAGTCTCTTGGTGGCAGCTAGAAAGATATAAATATATATATACATATATATATATATATATATGTATATATACTGTGTGTGTGTGATTTACGTAAATTAGGATCACCTGCTTTTCACGGTTATATATGAAGAAATGATCGATAAACTTATCAATATACAAATGACAACTTGAGATATTAATAATAACTTCAATGGCACAACAATAGGTGAGCAAAGATGGTAAAGATAATCAAGACAATAATTAGTTATGATCAGTATTTTCTTATATATTATGTATATATAATAGCTTTCTAGTTCACGTCATATTTCCATTAATCATGGCTTACCTTAGTAATGAATCGTGTATGAACACTGACCATTATATGGGAATTATCAATTTTGAGCATTATTAACCAGTACATTTTTATTTTATGATATATATGATTAAAATTACGAATTGCTTTGTGTACATATATGTAATTCAATCAAGATTTTATTAATCATAATTTACCTTAATTAATTACCCAAGTTGCTATTCATCATTAGGAGCTGAACGCCCCCACCCCACTTTTGAAGATTTTAATAATATATATCGATATATTAATTTTAAAATTTAAAACTAATCTAATAATATTAAATGTTTTATTAAAATATTAAAATATAATCAATAATTTGTAAATCTTGAAGAGATTATTGGTTCAAATCCTTTTGTTCCTCTTCTCTCAACTTTTAATTCTAAGTCGGCCTCTATTCATCCCCCCTCCTCCTTTGTTGTACTATTCATCCTCCCTCCTCCTTTGTTGTTTTTGTTGTTGTTGTTTTTTTTCAAGTGGCTACTACATAGACTATATGCTTAGCATTGTGTCAATTTGAACAACAACAATTTGATTCATAGTGGGATAAAAAAAAATAAGTATAAAGATGTTACGTATTTGATTCCAAATTTGTTCTCTAATCAAATATCGAACAAATTGAAACATGGATATCAATTTGGCAAACAGAAGTATGGTCAAGGAGAGTACTAATAAGACTAGCTCTATTAGGGACGTCGTCTAAAAGATTATCATGTTACAAATTAAGCCCATAGAATTTAATTTGTTGAAAACTTGTTTGCTAAATGATCAAACTAACAATAGCTTCTAGTGAAGAGAAATGTTTAAGAGTGATATGTATTGATCTGATAAATTCATTAATATTTTCTATACTATTTTTAATATAAATTCATTAACATTGATGAAATAAATGCAAAATAAATAAATAAATAAATCAACGTAAATGCTTAGGGTATCATTAAACTAGAGATAATTAATCAAATCATGAATACAGGATTCTGCATCCTTACACATTGATGAATATACCCACAAGTTTCGGAATTATTCATTTTGTGTCTTTCATGTCATTAATAAATTAAGATCAAGTGGCACAAATCCATTTGAGAGAGAGAGAGAGAGTGATTAACCCTTTAAGATCAAGTGGATTAGTCATGCTACCTATCTTCAAAAAACGTTTCACATTTTTAGCTTCACATAAATAGATGTTATTTTATAAACAATCGTGTAACCTAATTAAATAATTGACTTGTACAAATTTTTGTGTTTGTTCGTGTGCAATCAGGAGACAACATTAGATATATATATATATATATATATATATATATATATATATATATATATATATATTCATTCTTTGTTTGATCTGATCAAAAGGCACGTATCAGTATATGCTTCAGGATATTTGAAGAACAATGCATTACACCAACCTTTTAGATGGAGGACGGGAGGACTTTTTTGCTCCATCCTTACTTTTTATAAGAGATCTGGTGATCTAATTGAGCTACAATTAGCCCTTCAATATTGTTTATGATGAAACACTGATGAGTATATTTAGTGCTCCCATGTCAACACAACTAATAAGCTGTGATGGATAATTAGTTTGATGTTATGCAATCTAATTCATAGTTACTTTATTTCATTTCAATGATTACGTGACCTAAGCAAAACAAGTAATGCATATATATAACATTATATTTATCTCACCTACTCCTTTGAAGAATAATCATGACGACATGAAGACTTGTAATATATATTGATATTTGAGTCCTAGAACAAACCAAGTCAACGTTTAAAATAATATTACTCGAATTCATCGCGCGTTTATATGGATAATCCAAATGTTCATGTCTCAATGATCAATTATTGGAAGGATTATATTATATGTATGACAATTGCCTAGTAATATCCTGAATTGGGCACGTCAAGCATATATTGAGGGAGATATTTATAGTTCTTTTTTTTTCTCTCTTTTGATCTTAATTACCTTTCGATTCAATCTAATGGAATAAAGTAGACAAACTAATTGCAACAACATCAACTTAATTAATTAAGTATGAAATGACTAATGTGAAATGTCCACCTACCATTAACTTAATTAATTGGAATGACATAATTCTACATTGGTATTTAAAGAAAACATAAATAAAAAAACGTTAATAAAGTAAATACCAATTACGTAAATATGAGGGAGCCTACATTTTTATTTTTCAAAGTTTCTGGTAAACCTCTATTATTTATTTTTTCTTTTTATCTATTTTGAGTTTTGACATTAAGGACATTGATTAATTGATTCCTAGAGATAAAGAATATAATAATATTTTTAACGCCTTTCTCCGTGTAAAGCTAGGGCTTGTGGACATCTTCCATTCCATAGGCAAAAACAAAAAAAAGTTTATTTTGAAATAAATATTTAAAATATATTATATTTTATTTGTGTTTATTTGCCATGTCAACATCCTAATCAGTAAATTACCTGAAAACTAAAATAAATTTCGGGGATTAAAATGGAATCAAGTCGAGGGATTAATGATGAAAAATACTCGAAAAAATTAGAATCTTTATATCTCATACGTACCAGCTGACTTATAATGGAAAACAATTAACAATTAAAACTATGCCGGTTATTAAATCTTCTACTTGATTAGTCATCCAAAAATAAATTAATAAGCCCTTGGCGTATGCATATAAACTTGTTGTCCATATTCAAAATTCTTGGCTATATTAATACTAACATCAACACATGAATTAATGACGAAAAAAATAAATAAAACATATTAATTAGAAAGGAAATTAGGAGGATCTTGCATTAATGATCATAAATAGTTCACTACTTCTTAATTTAATATAGCACATTTTTACAAGGTTTGATAGTTCTCACCTACTCATACATATGATGAGATAAGTTGACTTAATTTTTATTTATGGGAATCCTTTATATATATGACGTAGAGGGGAATATGCCAACCACCACAACGAGGTCGATCCTAAACATTTGGATTAAGTATAAAGTAAAACATACACGTGGCCATTTTATTTGATTAATTAATTGTTTAGAACGTAATTGTCCTACTCGTTGAACGAAGGGATTGTAGCTTTTTAGAGACCTTGACATTTACATAATTTGCATTAATTATTTGATTATTATTATCATGTATGTAACTAAGCTTATCTAATCAAGAACGTGGACTAACCCCAAGGTGTATGCATGCATTCGTCATTTTTCATCATCTTAACTCTCTAAATTGATGAGCTTATTTGATTTGTGGGTTATTTTCATAAATCACTACTAAACTATCACGATTTTTCGTATTTGATTTCAAACTACGAATTTATATTTTTGTATCACTAAATTATCACGATTTTTTCAGTTTAATCTTTTCGTCTACTTCTGTTACGTTTTTCGTTACTTTTGATTTTTCTCATTTATGAAAAGACTAAATTACTCCCTCCCTCCATAACACATAAAATATTAAATATAAAAAAGAAAAAAATTAAGGAAGGGTACTTTAGTCTTTTTCATAAATGATTTTTTTAGCACTTTAATCCTTCCAACAATTTTTTTTATTTTTATATTTGTTATTTTATGTTTTTTTAGAGTGAGGGTTAATTTTATCTTTTCATAAATGAAAAAAAGTAAAAATAACAAAAAAATATAAACAAAAGTAGACGGAATGACTAAAGTAAAAGAATCATGATAATTTAAGAAAAGTTTATGAAAATAACACTTGATTTGTTCCCATCAATTGCATCTGTCCTATAGCTAAATACAAGTAATTTTGAAACCTATGTTTAATTTTGTGTATTATCATAATTACTTTAATAAAATATAGAGGATTGGAATTGTTCATTTAAAGTCATTTATCTAAAATTGTAGTCCATTGAAATTAATCCCAGCGCCATGTGAGCTAAAAGATCATTCTCCACCCAAAACATGATCCTAACAATCTTGGGTAGAATGTAATTTGTATCCATCATTAATAAATTATGACCATTCAACTTCGACTTTGATTTTCCAACTTTTAATCGTAAATGACTTAAATATAACGATTAATTAAGAACAAATTCTATCAATAAATTAAAAATCAAGTGGTCTTTTATGTTTTTTACATTTAATATTTATAATAAGAGACATGACCACAAAATATCTAATATTTATATCTCAGAAAATAAACTTAATATTCAAAAAAAATTATTGATTTTAATATAATGAACTACTTATTTATATTATTTTTTTATTATATTTCTATTTAATTATAGTAATGATACTATAGTTTGCATTAACTACCCATTGTTGATAATTGATAAGGAACATTCATTTCATCATTAACTTTGTAACGCCTCCAAATCGACCCCCGTCACGTGACGAAAATTAACCTGGAGACGCTACGAAACACTATGACTTGGAGTATCATGTTGATCATATCTCAGTCAATAACCAATACACGCCAGCGGAAGAAAGAAAAATAGGTAAATAAAGAAAAAAATAACTTTAATTGCGAAAATCTAAAAAGAAAATGGCTACTTCATCTCTAAGAAATATCATAAGGTTCTACATCAAGAGTTCATAAATGCGGAAGGTAAATGAAACTAAATAAGCCCTCTAGTTCATGCGCTTTGTTTTCGCTAGAGTCTCGTCGCAGTACACCTACTCCACCTCATCACTGACCTGGTCCTATAAAAATCAGACACGGAAGAGGAGATCCTCCCGTAAGCTTTATAATCTAGTGGGGAATCACATAAATATACAATGCATAACTTGAATAGAAAAATCAGAAATAAAGGAGAGTACTTATCTCGAATGAAAAATGGAACATGAGAGCATCATAAATAATTATATGAGAGATAAATAGATATCACAAATCAATAGAATCAAATGATGCTTGTAATATTAGAATCATGACATGAGAATACCGATAACTTGACTTGACATTCATACTTGCTTGTCTTATTCTTACTTCTTAATCTTAGTTCATGTTAGAAATCAGGGTGACTTTAGGTGCCTTTAATTCCTGGGGTATGCTGAGCAAACGATACAGCCTCATGCGGATCAATGGGCGATCAAACCATGACCAAGGGAGCGACCCTTATCTTGAAGCACTTGGCTTAGACCCATTATTCATCTTGCATCTTAACTTATTAATCACTTTTAGGAACTTATTATTCTTTGTTCTTCATACAATAGAGGTGATAAAATCAATAGGAAGCAAATCAGTAAAGAGGATTCATGTTGAAATGATAAGGCAAACTGACAACGCTCAAATTGGGGTTAAGAAAAACTTATGGGTGGAATTAGGGGTTGTCCTGCAGCTTGGCACGGTCGTGACAACCTACTGACACGGCCGTGCCGATGTGAATGGCACTGTCGGGTTCTACTCAGGAGGTGACACGGGCGTGTCATAAGAGGGCACGGCCATGATGGTGTATGAGGTCGGTCGATCAATTTTATGCATCATTCGGTTGGGAATTCGATCATGGCACGATCGTGCCAGAAGAGTGGCATGGACATGACTGGTTGGGCGCTCTGTCGACCGGCACCGACTGATGTTTTACTTGGCGTGCACATGCGATGGCAGAGCCATGTCCACAGTGTGGCACGACCATGATAAGGGTGGCACGAGCGTGCTAAGGTTGGCATGGCCGTGATGGTGATGACACGGGCGTGCCAAAAGGGTGGCACGACCGTGACGGCGAGGGTTCCTGTCCGATTTCAATACGAAAATCATCTAAATCTTTAACATACTTTCATCCTAAACTAATTTCTACATCCTAGCAATCAATACAGCAGAAACATAATAACAAGAATCAAAACCTACAAGAAATAATTCAAACTGTAATATCCAAATATTTATGAATGTGCTAATTTTCTTAAGTATATAATTAATTAAGTTAGTTAGTCTCTTTACATAAGTACAATTATAAGTAAATCATATCTATATCATGAATTATAATTGATATTGCAAGTATTCCAATACTAATAATAAATTTAAAGATACGATTTTAATGCTCATTATGTTGTGAATCAATTAATCTGATTAATTGCTAATTGGGTGACATAATTGATTAATTTATTATATAGTATGTTAATTATTATATAGTATCATTGCTTGTATTTGTAGAATATTGATATTATTAATCACGATTCCTTAACCACATATAACAATACAATATATTAATACTAGAAATAAATAAAATAAAAACATTTTTACTTGCTAAATTTAGATTAATTTGTCATAATGATTCCTTTTAAATTTATTAGCTATTTGAGTAGCCAATAGTTGAATAATATGTCCAATTTTCGTATTAATAGCATACTTACTTAAAATCAACACAATTAGTTACCTAAAGTCAATTCATATAATTGACCATGCAGCACCGACTTACCTAAAAACTTTAGTAGAATAACAGCTGACCTCACACTAATTTGAATTGATTGTTGTGTTGCCACATCACCATGAGTTGCATAACTTTACTGACTTACCAAGCATGGGTGAAGGGGTGAAAAGAAAAAAAAAAAGGTTTCACTTCTTTCCTTTGTGTCGGCCAGAAGAAGGAAAAAAATAAATAAATAAAAAGAGAAGAACTTCGTTTTCACATCTAATCACCTTTAAACTATCGCGATTTTTCACATTTAACTTCAAACTATGAACTTCATTTTTTGGGGCCCTAAACTTTCACGATTCCAGTTTGATCCTTTCGTCCAATTTCGTGAACTTCTCGGTTAAGTTTAATTTTTTTTATTTGTGAAAAGATCATTGTACCCCTGTCTTACACTCTTTAAATTCGTAATCTTCCTTTGCTTTTTTTCATAATCAAAGCCCCTTTTCCATCGGTGCTATTTTCGAAATGGAACCCTAGGGCTCCGATGATCTCTAATATTCTTCTCCGGCATTCATCTCTGGCGACCATCCTGTCCTACAGCATTGGCGTACTCCGAGAAGTTGACTTTTTGCTTCGACATTTTTCTTGTACTTCGGTCTTCTTTCGACCTCTGAAGATCCTCTAGCGTTTTGTTGAAATCTGTGGAGTCCGAGCTGCAACTTTCGCGTTCTTCCCTGCCGATGTGCATTCGTATGTTGAAAGTATTACTCATTTTTGTGCCGATTTAGGGTTTCTTATATTAAGAATGTGTTACTTCTATTCATGACTATTCTAATTTGTGCAGTATTAAATTGAAGCCATGATTTCGTCTGGATCAACTACAAAAAGCACAAGTGGCAATAGTCATGTAGAAGGTTATCTCCATGAAGATAAAGTAAAATTATTACTATAGTATGAACTCCCGAGCAAAGTATTCATTTATTAAGGACAATACCGGTCGATGATTCATCGGTTGTCACAATTAGAAAGGGCAAGGTTATGGATGTAGATTTTTTAAATGGATTGATCCGGTGACCTGTCCTAGGGGCATGGCTTGGAGTAGCAGAATTTCGAACAGAATAACGAAGGTTAAGGAAGAAAATGAAATCAAAAGACGAATTGTTAAATTAGATAATGAAGTTGAAGAAAATCAAAGAGGTCTGAAAATATCGAATGATTTGTTGATGACTACTTTGGTGGAAGCAAGAGGTTTTGAAAGGAAATTAAAGAAATAAAAAAGTATTTTATTGTTGATCGTACTTAGTTTCGTTATTGTAATTGCAAGGGGGTACTTTGTAATGGAGTAAAGATTGTAATGCCCTGCAAATTTCATATCGATTTGATGTACTAACTTGGAATATGTTTGAATCCATTTACTTTGGTCCTATGTTGAATGTATTTTGAATGTTATCAAATGCTATACCTTTTTTAAACCTATATATGCAATTGTTCCTGCAAATTACATTTCATATACGACAATGCAAGTTACATTCAATATACGTTACTGTGTAATGCGATGACATTATAATTAATAACGTTGCACAAAAATGATAGAAACACATCTGAACAACCTAATTCATAAGTTACGTCGTAACATAACAGGTGTATGACTACAAAAGAAGAATCACATTCCAAAATATAAATCCATCACACACATGTCCTTTGCATGGTTACATAACAAGTATGACTACAAAAGAAGAACATTACTTCCAACGATACTCCCACTACACATGTCATTTGTATGGTTACAAAAGAAGTTTCACATCAGATATAAAGACATTGTAGACAAAGTTCTTCAAGTCAATTTGCAGAATTAGCAGGTGTAGATGTCTAGCTGAAAATGACATTGCCATACACATTAGCATTCCTCAATATTTCAGTAGACACTTGGCTCACACCTCCTGCAACAACTTCTCTTCGACAGGAAGATGTCTGCAATGTGATTAAATCAGTTAACAAAGCATCTCTGTAGTTACATTCTTACAACAAATGTATTACCTGGGTTTGAGTATTAAAAACATCATCCCTTTTTCTCTTACCTTTTTCACTAGAGTTTGCATCCTATAATAGCACATCAGAAGCATCAGTAACAATAGAAAAAATATGAATGAAGCAAAAAACTAATTAAGTCCATATGTAATACCACCTTCTTTGATCGACTACGTTTCTTAGCCTTTACACAAGTTTTAATATTGTGGTCATTCTTCCCGCAATTCCTACAACTCAGATTCTTAAGTGACCTCTTCACTAATCCTGCAATTTCTCTTCACGTGTTGATTAAATGACTCAAAAATGTTATTGAATATCAAATCACATTTTGAACTATCCCAAAATGTAACCTAGATCAATTCTCAGCTTGCTTCTTCATAAGGTAATCGTGAGCTTTAGAATCCAGAGTCCTTAGAGTGTCCATTGCCTCTTTCCAATCCTCTTTAGTTTTGCCCTAGCAGCTCGCCATAGCCACATCCCCAACTCCTTACCCTTGAATTTTGCCTTGAAGTTAGCACACAGATGTCTCACACAAACTTTATGTTCTGCATCAGACATTAACTTGGAAAATGTTTGTAGAAGTCCCTAGGACAGTAACATAAAATTTGAAGTTAGATTTGGAATAAGTTGTAATTTATGAATGACCAATACAATTCATACATTTTGTTGATCTGAGATAAAAACTCATCTCTTTTCTTCATGAGTTTCAATTGCCTCAATAAGATGTTCAAGGAATCATGCCAAGGATTCTCTACACTCAACATCTACCACTGCAATAGCTATAGGAAACATTTGATCATTCTCATCTCTTGAAACAACACTTATCAAATGACCACCAAATGTTCCTTTTAGATGGCAAGTATCTAAACCAATAACTGGTCGGCAGTCACCCACAAATTATTTGATTTGAGCAGCAAACCTAACAATTACCCATTGAAAATGTGAACATTAAGGAGAAATCATAAACACACCAACCATTGCCATGCTTTCAGGATTGTGTTTAACAACTTGTGCACAGTAGTCTCTAACTCTTTGAAATTATTGCTGATGATTTTCTTGGATCATTTCTATTGTCTTGTGCCTTGTTCTATACATTTGTCTGTTTGTCATAAACAAGTGTTCTTCTTTTCTAATTGTTCTTCTCGTAGAATTAACATTTCATGAAAGGTCATCCATCAACCTATCTAAATACTATTTAGCAACCCAGGTAGAATTGACACTTCTAACACTGTATCTTTTTTGGATGTAGTACATGTTTTTGAAGACTCTTTATCTGAAATGTTGTGGTCCCATGTAATAAAAATGTATGAATTCTCCAAGGGCATTCATCTTCAGCACAAGTAGATGTAACTATTTTAAAAAAATAGATAATTGCTTCTCTGAAGGTTTTTACATTTGTAAATATCATACCCAACTTCAATATGAGATTTGTCATATCAGTTGCTTCATTGAAGATAGAGAATGATTGACCATTTTTTTACAATTCATCTCCATAGTTGTCATTGTCCTCATCATCTACCACATAAGCTTCCTCCATATTCTCAGCTCTACCAGATCTTTCATCTCCATTTTCATCAAGATTATTAGAATTTTCATCTTTACTTTCTCTGTCTGAAGAATTTGGACTTGCTGTAGATTCTCTGTATCAGGATTTAATGTAGATTCTCTAACACATATATCAGGATTAGCTACCTTGACAATTCATCATGTTGAGGTACACTTTGTTGTTGATTTTTTGCAAATTTCTCAAAACAAGTTGATGAAATATCACTTTGTAGTGGTAGAATATCAACATCTGCCTCAACATATATTGGAATTATTTTTCTACTACCACCACAACTTGCAAACAAGTTCAGTACATCGTTATCAGTTTTAATTTGAATCAAATTATCAGAGTTTGGTTTAGTGTGATACATGCAGACGTTTGGCAATAAATCTAGGGTTTTTAACATGTCAAGAATATCAAAATAGGACATCAAATCTGGATCTATGACCTCAAACCATGTGACTTTTCCACTTATATAAGAACTTTTTGGCTAGTGAATAAAATGTCCACAATAGTGCATCTCTAACGTGTAATACTCCATGTGTACTCTGCAACTGTATTAAAATAAAACCCTAAAAATTTAAGGGGAGATCTAAGAATAGAAACCCTAAAAAATTGTAGAAACCCTAAAAAAGTGCATGTGTGCTTTGATTGTAGAAAACAAAATAGGGATGCACGTGTAGTGAGGGACCATAGCACACTAAACCATTTATGTGTCGGGTGAAGTGGAGTGGAAGGGACCATAGAACAAGAATGTACTCGTTGAAAGGGGGACCATATGGTTCAGCAATGTACATTGAGAAAGAAAAAACACTAAAGAGTTCAGAAAAGTACCTTCAGGAGTCGCGGTAAAAGGCAAAAGTTAGATCAACTCCACAAAATCAACTTCTCGGAGGAAGCCAATGCTGTAGGACAAGATGGTCGAAGGAGATGAATGCAGGAGATGATCGCCGGAGATGAACGCTGGAGATGGTCGTCGGAGATGAACGCAGGAGAAGGGTCGGAGTCCTAGGGTTCCATTTCGAAAATAGCACCGGTGAAAAAAGGGGCTTCGACTATGAAAAAAGCAAAGGAAGATTACGAATTTAAGGAGTGTAAGGCAAGGGTACAATGGTCTTTTCAAAAATAAAAAAAATTGAAGTTAACCGAGAAGTTCATGAAATTGGACGGAAGGATCAAACTGGAAAAATCGTAAAAGTTTAGGGACCTAAAAAAGAAAGTTCATAGTTTGTGGTTAGATGTGAAAAATCGTGTTAGTTTAGAGGTGGTTAGAGGAAATAACCCTAAAAAAAAGAAAAGTTTCACGACGGGCCTGGCCGAACCGAACAAGGAAGGATTGGAAGGAAAAAAAAAGAAGTGATATAAATTCAATATGTCATAGAATTATTTGATATTTTAGGATAAGGATCAGTTAGAGATGGAATCACCAGAAAATCATGCGTGGTGGAAGTTATAAATATTTTATCGATCCTCACTCAAAATTTAAGATAGATTATACTAGTACCTGCCATATCTATTGTGATGAGTCCGAAATGATATAAATTCTAAGAATTATATCTGGAAAACCTATGAAGTCTATTTTTATAAACAAATGAAATTATCATAATAGGAGTTGTGTACTAATTGATATAAAATCTCTATGTTGGTATGGTTGTAATAGTAATATGGATTTATATTATTGTTATAGGGTTAAATGAATGATAGAAAAAGAAATGAGGAAACACCTTGTGTGATCGCTTATGTTAGGTAAGTTGGTTTCTCCTACTCTATGTATTCACCTTTTTTGAATTCAGTGTGACATTGATTATTATATAAATTGAATATGTTTTGGATGTGCTATGAATTGATTTCGAGAAATGCAATTATGAAAATATATCTGAATGATATATGATTGCATATTTGAAAAGTATATGTGATATGATCTGAATGGATTATGATGAGTGCAAACTTGTTCCGTTTGAAATAGTATTTGATATGATTCATCTTCTGATATTTGGGAGATGTTTATTATGTGATGAATCATGCATCGATATTTGTTTGCATTTGCATATATGATGATTGGAAATAAGTGCTACATCGCTGATCACGAGAGTGTTGCATTCATATGGTGACCTACTGACCACTAGTCAGTTGGTGATCCGTGCATTCATATGAGAGTGTTGCATTTGCATACATATGTTTGATATGATTTATATGATATTGATTCCAAGTTGAGTGTGATGCTTCTGATTAGTATGTTATATATGTAATTATCAAATATATGAAAATATCTATTTTGCTATTATGATTATTGTATGATTTTTCCTGTCACTCCGATTTGATTAGTTGGTAATATATAGGCTATGAGTTATCAACTTACTGAGCTATTTTAGCTCACTCTGTTATTTTTAACATTTTTCAAATAATTCTTGGAAATCATGTGAGGTGATAGTATTTGAAGGGTTCGTGGTAAGATGGGAAGTTTTGAATCTCTTATATCCTTCTATTAGGATGTCGAGAAGTTTGGTTATGCGTAATGCATAGGTAATATTTCATATGCTATAAGAAGGCAAAATCATTTTATAAAATGTAAAACTTAAGGATTATTAATTTGCTACGAAGGATCATCATAAATTTAGTTTATTTTATTATATCTTCATTCTTATGTATGTTATAAAAAAATTACATCATATTTTCGCAATCTTTTTCAATTTTATTTGATCATTCATAATGAGTCCGGGACTCCGAATTAAATCAGGGTTTAAATCAGGGTCGTGACACAAACAATCATGCAATCAAGAACAAAATAGGGCAAAGCAGGAATCGTGACTTTTTCTTTACTTGATCAACTAAGGAAAGATTTGAATCTATTCAAAGGTCATGCAAGGTGATTTCAATTCACCCACTTGATTCATGGTTGTTCCTTGCTTCAATTCGATGAAAAACTATTGGCCGAGTCCCTTGTACTCTCTTCCCCTGTTCTTCCACCAATCGATCAATGCCTGCAACGTGATCGGGGTTGAACAAGGTTGTGAGACGAGTAATAATATGAGAACACAGTAGGAGAAAAAGTCGGTTATCCTTGCTTCCTAGGGACGACCGAGGAAAATTCTTCCTCTGCTCATGTACGAGGGGAGAACGAAGGAAAATAGGGAGAAGAGGTCGTTAGGATTGAAGGGAGAAGAAAGGTTTAAAAAAAAATTTGTTTTGTCTATTAGGACTCTTTCCTAATATGATAAAAGATTATTCTCTGATAGTATGGATTCTGTCCAATCTCTTGGATTCTTAATTCGATTGAAATTTGGATTTTATCTCGTGCTGGCTGTTACGGTTTTAATTCTTTCTTTTCTTTACTTTTTTTTTTGTTACAAACTTCATGCATATTACTTTAATCAATATGAATATCTATGGCATGTGATCGTAATCTAACCAACATTGTAGTCATTATGAAATTGCAACTTCACCTATGTACACATAAACATTATGTCTAGTACACATTAAGGATTATTGATTTAATTAATTAGTACTTTAGATCACCATGAAAATAAAGTACTGGTATTTAAATTGTCTATAATATCATATTATAGTATTTATAAGATTAATAATTAATTAAAATAAATAAATAAAAATATCAAAAATTCTTAAAATATTTTTAAGTTTTGATAACATATTATTGTGAAAAAAACAAAGCAAAAGGGAAAAAGTGAATGTAGATAAACAAAATTAGGTAAAATCATCATTTACTTGTAAAAGATTCAAAGAAATAAAATAAGATGAAGTTGGATGACATCATATACTAATAAAATATTTAAAAACTTAAACATTTGATTGAAAGGATATTTCCATCAAAATGTGTGCCATCCAACGGATAATTTGAAAAGACATTTTTTATTCTGCTATCTAAGTTATTTGGAAGGTAATAATCAACAAGAGAAGTTAAAATTATGGACAATGTATTTCAGTCTAAAAATAATAATTATCGACAATGTATTTTAGTGTAGAAGAATAATATACTGGACTTTGAAATTTTTAAATAAAATCATCGATAATATATGAAATTAGCTCGTAGAAAATGATCCCTTAATTAATTCTATGCATGCGGTATATATATTATTTACTTGTTTAATTAGCACCTAATTGGTCCTATTCTTCTTGACTTAATTATATGTTGGAATTGAACGTGAGAGAAATCTTTTGGAAGTAGCAAAGATCTTGGAACCAAGAAAATCTTGTGGTTTTGAATATTTGACGGCATCGAAGACCTCCACATCTTTATAAGATTTTGTGATAGCATGCATGTACTAACAAGGGACAAACAATTTGTAAGGGCAAAACATAATCATAGTTTCTCCTAAATTTTCAGGGTGTTTTTGAATAAAGTAAATCGTAATAATAAAAAATCAAAAAGTTAATGTGATAGAAAAAAATAAATATGATAGAATTAATTTTTTATGAGTTTTGAATTAAAAATAATTATTATAAATATAAATTATAATTTTATTAGTAATAAAAATAAAAGTATAAATAAAAAATTATTTATGGAATATAAAATATTTTTAGTTAATTATATTTAATGAAATATTAAAAATTTAATAAGTAATAAATAATATTATATTATTTTTTATTATAAATATTTTCTATTTAATAAATAAATTATTTTATAAGATTAATGTGAGAGAGAGTGAAAATAAGAAAATAGAATAGAATAAAATAAAATAAATGATTGTGACGTAAAGAAAAAAAGAAACGTGAGCACTCTGAAATTAGAGTCATGTGACTCTGGAGGTGGAACCAAGCCATTAGGATTGGACACGAATTAGGTCAAGTTGGACTTCCACTTAAATAGATCAAACCTATTATAAAATAAATATATTTAAGCCTGATCCATAATATGTAATAAGCCTAGCATGACTTACTTGATTAATTTTTAACGTTTGACCTATCTTATTAGCTTATAATTCAAATATTTTTTTAATAATATAATATATTGAATATAATAAGTCTTATTTATTAAAGAATCAATAAATATGAACTAAATAAAAAAGACGTCACTATTATACTTTTTTGAATATACAATAAAATAGTAGTATTTAACTCAAAATTAAAAATTTAAAAATGAAGAAATATTGTATATATATATATAATAAATCTTGTCCTAATAAATTATAAGTCTAGGTCAATTATTAAGAGGCTAAATCTCTTTAAGAAAATTGACTTTTTTTTATTTTTCATCCTGATTTATTTTAATAATAGGTCACGTCGATCTAGATAAAAAAAATAGATCGAGTTACGAGTGGCTTAATTTATTTATGGGAATATTTTATGCGTTTGATCATTAGATAGAGCTGGTTGGCCTTGCATGCACGTAAGGAGAAATCAGCATATATGACGTAGAGGGGAATATGCCAACCACCACAACAAGGTCGATCCTAAACATTTGTATTAAGTATATAAAATATGCACGTGGCCATTTTATTTGGTTGTCTTAGCACCTAATTGGCCTACCCGTTTTAGCACCATGTGGATTATAGATTTTAAGAGACCTTGACATCTACATATGCATTAATTATTTAGAGAGTGCACACAAGAATATATATGTGATCGAACTAAATTTTATCATACGCATAACTAATCTCATCTAATCAAGAACGTGGACTAACCCTAAGGTGTGTGCATGCATTCGTCATTTTTCATCATCTTAACTCTTTAAATTGATGAGCTTATTTGATTTGTTCCCATCAATTGCATCTGTCCTATATATAGCTGAATACAAGTAATTTTGAAACCCATGTTTAATTTTGTGTATTATCATAATTACTTTAATAAAACAATGAGGATAGGAATTGTTCATTTAGATCCCATTTAAAGTTAAACTTGTAGTCCATTTAAAGCCCAACACCATCAAAGTCCTCCCAAAGCATGATTATGGTCAAATTATGGGTAGAATGTATTTTTTTAATCAACTCTTGGTGTTTAGGAAACGGCGCTCATGGTTCAACTCGTGTGATGTTAAAAAATACACTATATGCATATTAGAGATCTCATCATCGAGTTTAAGTAATTCGATTATATCATCTCAAGTCGGGTAACTAACAATATGATAAGCGTGACTCACAATGAAAATTTTTTATATCCATAATGACTTAAACTTAAGATCGTTGCCTACCACTATCTCAACCTCTGCCGGTAAAGTTTATTTGTAAACATGATTAACAAATTATCAATATTCAGTTTCGAATTTGATTTTCCAACTTTTAATTGAACACGATTCTTTAGTTTGTAAATGCTTTTAGCTCATGGATTAAGAAGTTTCTAATTCAAATTCTATCAGTAAAAATCAAGCCTTTTTTTACATTTAATATTTATGAGAAGTGACATGACCACAAAATACTTAATATTTACATCTCAGAAAATAAAATTAATGTTCAAATTTTTTATTATTTTTTAATATAATTAAATACTTATATATATTATACTTTAAATTACTTTTATTTTTAATTATAGTATAATATCACTATAATGTGCATCAACTACCCATTGTTGAAGTTTGTTGGCTCACACCAAGTGCAAGGAGCATAAGGGAGATTCATCTCATCATTATATAACTTCATGCATATTACACTAATAAATATGAATATATATATATATATATAACCAACATGCCTAATTTTAGTCATTATGAAATTGCAACTTCACCTATGTACACACGTAGTACACACGTGCGCATATTTGACCTGGTCCGTTTGATGGATTATTGATCTAATTAAATAGTATTGTAGATCACCACTAAAATAAAATATTAGTATTTAAATTATCGATAATATCATGTTATAGATAAGACTATAATATAAATAATAACAAAAATAGTTAAAGAAAAAATACCAAAATATTCTTAAAATAAATATTGATCACATATTATTATACAGAAAAGCATATGGTGTTATTAGTAGATATTTTGATAATATATTATTAAAAATAACAGTATCATTATTAGCAGATAATGAATAGTGATCTGTTTAAATTTAATAAAAATTATTTTGTAAATATAACAATTAAACTAGTATATTCTTATACAATGACAAGAAAGGACATAAGAATATAATTTACGACCATTTTTATACGCATCATATTTATAGTAATTAATTTATAAAAATTTATTTTAAATAGTAATATTGTTTAAGAAATTACTTTAATATAAAATATTGATTTATTTAAAATAAAATTATTTGAGTGTAAGTAAAATTAAATATGTGATATATTATAACAAAAATAATATACGATGTTTAACCATTAAATAATTTTTTTTTATTTTAAAAAGAATGAATCTATAAAAGGAATAAAATATGCAGTGATAATAGTTTATAATATTTTGTACTCAAACTTCTAACACTATTTTAAAAAATATATTTACCAAACTCTTATACAAGTATCACTTGCCATTTTCCGATGGGTAATTTCCAACAGTTTGAAATCCGTCGCAATTTTCGACGGATTTTACGACGGTTTCATTTTCGATGAATTTTTCGACGGTTACAATCGTCGGAAATAAAAATAATAGATTATATAATTTGTTATATTATTATTTTATCTTTCGACGTTTAGGAACGTCGATATTTTCGACGGACATCCATCCGTCGTAATTTTCCGATGGTTGCAACCGTCGAAAATGAAAATAATAAATTGTAATTTGTTATATTATTATTTTATTTTTTGATGATTAGGAACGTCGATATTCCCGACGGATATCCATCCGTCATAATTTTCGACGGATTTTTCGGCGGTCACGACCATCGGAAATGAAAATGTAAATTTTCGATGCAATTTTTCGGCGGTCACGCAATTTTTGACAGATTTTCCGGATCCAGCCGCTTGGCAACCGGATCGGCCGCGGGCGTTCGGATCCGGCCCCCGTGGGCGGCGGATTTGGCCGTGGGCGGCCGGATCCGGCCGCTAATTTATTTTATTTTTAAAAAATTCTTTGCGATGGTTGCGAACCGCTGGACTTTTCCGGCGGTTGCAACCGTCGGAAAGTTTCTTCCTGCGGTTCCAACCATTTAAAATTTTTGACGGTTGGAACCGTCGGACCTTTCCGATGGTTGCAACCGTCGGAAAGTTTCGACGGTTGGAACCGCCGGACTTTTTCGACGGTCCAAACCGTTGTAATTACCGACGGTTTTGATTTGAACCGTCGCAAATTAATTTACGACGAGCATTTTTCCGACGGATTGAATCCGTCTGAAAACCGTCGGTAATTGTATTATTGATGGTTTTTTAGCTGATTACCGATGGTTTTGACCGTCGGTAATCAACGTTTTTCTTGTAGTGTATTTTGATTCGATCGCTGCTTATTTCTCTATATTTTGCAATTAATATAATAGAATTATATAGTGGTTTTGAAAAGTTTAAATAAAATCATCCATAAATATATGAAATTGCCTAATTCTATGCATGTGGCATATATATTATTTACTTGTTTAATTAGTACCCAATTGGTTCCATTCTTCTTGACTTTTATGTTGGAATTGAACGTGAGAGATTTTTTTTTTTTTTTTTGAAGTACCAAACACCATGAAATCAAGAAAATCTACAAAATAATAGTACTCAGAAAAGTCTTGTGGTTTTGAATATTTGAAGGCGTTGAAGACCTCCACAATCTTTATAAGATTTTGTGACGTGTCAGTATGTAATCTTAGCCAAGTACGAACTTGAACAATTTGCAAGGAGTAAAAATAATTTTACTTTTAGTTGATCAATTTTATATATTGCATACTCTTAGGATCAAATTTATACTTTTAGTTGTACAAGTCAATTTGTCACCGAAGAGTAGAGATGAAATTTCGGGCGGGCCGCACGGCCCAGCCCGCCGCCGGCCAGTCCAAAAGCCGTGCCCGCCCGGCCCGGCACGGCACGGACACAACCCACGCACGGAAACACGGACCGTGTCGTGCCATTCCGTGCCGGGTCGTTCTACCGCACTGTTAACACGACACGGTTCGAGCACGGTGAACACGGATCCAGCACGACACAGCCCGTTTTGGCACGGACACGGACCGCGCATGATGCATAACACGGTCCGCGCTGAAATCACACCGTCCATGTTGTTTCGATTTGACAACATGATCATGGGCCGAATTCACGGACGCGTTATGAGTACAACACGGACCGTGTTTAAATCAACGCGGATCATGTTGAACCCCCTCCGCCACTTATAAAATGCGGCCGAACTCCTCCCTTTTCTTCATCACTCTCATTATTTTTCCCCTCGTCTCTCTCGTACTCTCACTCTCACTGTCAATCTCCTCTCCTCTCCTTCCCCAAATGGCTACATGACTACATCCCTCCCTTTCTCTCAATCTCATCTTCTCTCATTAAATAATTAAGATATCATTTTCACAATAGTCGTTCTTAGACTCATTTCGAGTGATACTATCTTTTCTCTTGAAATTGATCTAAATAGCGACTGTTGTGAATATGATACCATGATTACTCAATGAGAGTTTGAAAATTATAACTATATAATTATTATATAATAATAATTAAAGTAGTCGATAGTCATTAAACTAAAGTCATATTATAATTTCATTTAAGTACTAGTTTGCTTAGTATAATTTGGTTTAGTTATAACATAGTAATATAGTATATACTATTATACTATATAGTATCTTGGTTATAAGATAGTTAAATACTAATTTACTTAATATAACCTAGTTATAACTTAGTATATAGTAATTAGTAAATTAGTACTTAACTATCTATACTAGATTACATTATTACAAGTATGAAGTATACTAGTATTACTAATATATATTTATTAAATACTTACCAATTAATTTTATGTATAAGGTTATAAGTTATAAGTTATAACCTATTAGTTATTACTTAGTACTCAATTGTTCATTTTACAAATTTATTTACTTAATAATTATAAATTAATGACTTAATGTATTTGAAAATTTAACTATATAATTGTTTATATAATAATTAAAGTAGTCACTACTCACTAGACTCACTAGTCACTAAGTCATATATTATAGAATAATTAATAATACTAATTATATTATATAATAATCTATAAGTAAATTAAAAATTATAAAAGTTCATGAAAGGCAAAAAAAGGGCCGTCCGACCCGGCACGACCCGGCCCGGCCAGCCCGATCAGGCCGGGCCCAGACCGTGCCGGGGTTCAAAACGGACCATGTGGCACGACATGGCCCGCGGCACGGTCAAACACGAGTTGACCAACCCGAGCACGGCCCGTTTGTTCATATCTACCGAAGAGTCAGAATTAAAAATAATTCGGATTGAGTAACTTGATAAGTTTAAATATCTTAGATGACTTAAATAGGTAAACGAATACATTAATTTCTAATATAGGTAAACTCAGGTTTAATGCATCACAAATATGTAATTTATGTTATTTTTTTTACATAAATATACCATACACACAGCATACCGAACATAGTATAAATAATCAAGATATTATACATTTCAATTCTTGCTCGAGTAAACAAAAAGAAAACAATTTACATATCAAACACAGTATATGCTTATAAATATTCCAATGACATATATATATATTATATTTTTATACATAGTGAACATCATAATATATATTTATAGAGTTATTATTTTTTATTTCGTGCTTTCATAATCAATTCTTCTTGGTAGTGTTTGGATCAGAATATTTTGTCAGAACTTAAGTTAATTCTGTCAAACACCAACTAAAGTTTCCATAGGTCCCACAAAAACTTCGGTTCTGGTCAAATCCCGTTGTTCTCTCAAGTTCGCGAGAAAAAGTTACAAGTCATGTAATAAACTTCTTTTCATGCGTCTGTCTAATAGGAACAAGATCTATTCAAGTACATGAATATTACACATAAAACAAGATAAAATACCTTATAATATTATAGATACATATCTATGAGCACAATGTACAACTCAATTTAACAACATCCAATTTATTTAGTCCATACATCACACAGCATTACCAACTAAACTAATTCCTCTTTCTTTAGATCGATTTGAACCAATCCTATAATTATATATAAAGAGATGTAATGTTGAGATGTAGATATGAAAAATAAGTTGGTTGTTCAAAATGAATGTTGCATGGGGTTATCTGTTTTTATCATTCTATGATATGTTAACTGATCCATCTCCTACTGTTTCAACATGTCACCTCCTTGCTCAAAATGAGGTTATCCAACGCCAATTATCTCTTGTGGAAAAATCTGTTGCATCCACTGTTAGGCACCTATGATCCAAAAGGCTTTGTCGATGACTCTTGTCATCCCCCAAAGCCCAGGGTTACTCAAGAAAAAAGTTCATCCGTCTACATCTCCTATATCAATTTGAAACGTCGGGATGAACTCCTCTTAAGCAAACTACTTGCGTCCATCTCCAAAAATGTCTAGGATGTTCTAGAGTTAGATTTGACCTGGCCTCATCAAAATTATTCGGGTCAGGTTGAGTCATGCTCTTTTAGAAGGTTTGGACTTTTTGATCGATCGGGTCAGGTGGTCAGATATCTGACCACCATTTATTTTTCCCCAATTTTTTCCATTATTTAATATTTGATTTAAAATATAAAATAAATTTTAAAAATATTTGAATATTAATTTACACATTTAAATATTTTTTCTAAATTTTATATAAGATATAATCTAAAGTAATAAAAAAATAAAAAGTCAGATATTAGAATCAAGTTTGATTGTCTCAGGTTGGAAATTTTTAAACCGACCCAACTATTTAGTTAGGTTAAAGTCGGGTTGGATCATTGGCTTCTTCACCGTGTCGATCTGACATGATGAACACCACTATGTCCAACCTCTTTTCATCAACCTTCGATCTCCTAAGGAAGTATGGGATCCTCTAAAGGCCTTTGATGATCCAACTAAGACAAGACTCATACAACTTAAGTCTCAACTTCAGAAGTTGAAGAAAGAGGCTCTATCCGTGACTATCTACACCGAGTAAAATATCTGTGTATGAACTTACTGCTAATGGTCACACCTCGTCAACCTCCTATTTTAATGCAATTATTTTCCATAACCTTGACTCTAATTACTAATGTTTTTAAAACCGGATCGATCATCGAACCGGTCGATCAATTGGGTCATAGTTCGATCGATTCAACCGGGTTCGATCGGATTGAACTGGATTTTTATTAAATAATATTATTTTTTACTTTAAAGCATTATATTACAAATAAAAGTATAAAAGGTAAAAAAATAATGAAATAAAAGTATATTAATCATCATTTTAAATTAATCAAATATTAATAATTTATTTTTTACATTTTAAGAATATATATTGTTTATCATTAATTAATTTTATATTTAATTATTTAATAATTTCATGAATAATTTTCTTTTTTATTTCCATTACTATTATATTGCCCTCATTTTATTTTTCAAATTCATATTTTCTTTCCATATTATTTGATTTTTTGTATAAATTCATCCTACAAAATTTACTATATTATTATGTTTCCATTTACATATTTTATTGCATAATATTCATAATAATTAAAATTTTGTCATCTTCTTTTTTATGTTTATGATAATCTTTTTCTTTTTTTCAAATTTATCTTTATTACTATCTTTCCAATTTCATTTCAAATTCAAATTACTTTCCTTATTATTTACATCCATTTATTCATTACAATTAAATCACTTATATTACTCTCCTCTCTATTATTTCGGATTCCCTATTATCATACACTTTCCTTCTTTTCTTTTTTTCCATTTATTCACCTTTCTTTTATTATTTTTGGAAAAAAACTGGATTGAACCGATTTTCCTGTTCAACCCGGTTTTGGACGGGTTGACCTAGTTCAATTCGATTTTTTGCAAAAATAGTTTTTATATATCAACCGAACCGGACCTACAACCGGTTCGCGATTAAACCGATCAAATCGGCCGGTCCGGTCCGGTTTTAAAAACACTTATTACAATGATATTGTAACTTCATTGTCTGCCCGCACTGCCTCCGTTTCTTTCCTTAAACTACAGCTTTTGCTATTTAACCATGATATTCATCTCATAAATCTTAGAGCCTTCAGGCACTTCTTTTCCTTAAACCAACTACACAAAATATTTCTTTCTTCTTTTTGTGCCCGATGTTGGTATAAATATTTAAGGCTACAAGCATCTTTTAATTTGGAGTCGATGTAACGAAAAGAAAAAGATTTGTTTTAACTAAATAGATTATTCTAGAAATCAAATTCGGGGATTTCCAAACTCCTTTCTATACATAAAGTTGTTATATTAATTATTAAATAATGGAAACCAAAATCACATGAGAAGTTCCAAAGTCTTAATTTTGATCCTCGTTATATGTATTGATATTTCGATATAGTTATGTAGTTCAAAATATAATGTGCAAATATACATTATATTTAATATAAAATATTTTAAATGACAAAATACTTTATAATAGGTTCACATTTTATATACATATATATATGTGTATATATATAATTAATTATGTTCTAAAATATAATGGTTTTAAATAAAGTTGATGTAGAAATTAAATTCCAAACATCATGATAAAAATAGTATAAATCACGTGACATGGAGAAATTATATACATCTTTTTTTAATGTTCACCATGCATTTCAGTTTTGTTTTATTGTACTTTCATGCATGAACCCGCACTTTATTGTCGGCTTTCCACTTTTATAATTTTTTCCACATAATTTCTTATAAACATAGGAATATAATATTCTTGGGATGAGATATGGTTAGTTTTTCTTATTTTTTTGCATATTTGAAGTGTACCAAAATCCCAGCCATGTTTAGAGTGAAGAGTGATCCAAACAAACAAGAAGCAGGGCACAATTTTCTTTATTTTTTTACCCATGAGATGGTTTTTCTAGTTCAAACAATAAGTTGGTTCTAGACCTGAGCGTCTCTCGACCGATAGGGTTTATTTTTCAACGATCGTATGCGGAGAGGTAGGGTGACCATTGAGTTACGACCAATGGGCGTTGATGGTTGGTTTTGAGTGAGTCTGAGAGGCAAGTTGGAAGCATTCTCCATATTTTTTTGTTATCATAACGATTATGATTTATGGGTATAGGTGACCTTAGCCCAAAAGAGTGATCTATCCCCCAACCATTGCATATGAGCCGAGAGATTGGGTGGCAGTTGGGTTGTGTCAAAAAAATCACCGATGACTGACACCAAGCATAGCCAAGATGTTTGCTTGTAGTGTCTTAGCATCATTTTTAATTTTTGCTCAAACTTAACCTAAAGGACTCCACTCGAGAGGGAGTTTTCCTTTGCTGGGATCCAATATGAATTGAGGAGTTGGCTAGGCTTCGGCTTACAACTTAGGAATCCTTTAAGTCCGAAGATGGGGGCATACCGGGAGATGCCCTCATATAGGTACAAGACATTTAGAATGTCCGAATGTCGTGAGAACGTGATGGATACATTATGGACGATGACTCCATTCATATAAGTCCCCTAGTTGGCAAGCATGAGAGTAACCCTAATGTGGGATCATGTTTACTATGAGAGTGGGAATGTCCACGAGTGGGAGCATGCTACTTAATTCATCTATTTTCCATGAATTTAATAAACAAAAAATCTTGAAACTATCCCCTAAGTCCTAAATATTTATTTACTTTGATTTTCTTTCATGATCTATTTTTGCTTATATGCTTCATATTTCATTATGCACTAAAAAACTGTAACAATTAATATAGCTTTACATTATGCACATTTTTAGTATTTTAGTGTTTTATACCCGTGTTTTCTGTCACACCCTCCGGATTCAGTTTTTCTTCTTTGACGGCAACATTTTTGTATTAGACTTTCACTCGGCTCTCTTGGGACGAACATTAAGTACTATATTGACGTTGTGCGCTTATAACCTCATCATGTGTATTAAAGGATTTTATAAATTTCTAAAGCTTCTTCAGGATTTCTTACGAAGTGAGGGCACGTCTAGAAGTGGAGACATCCTGTGCATAGAGGCAACTTGACCCCTTAATTACTAGTTTCCCACACTATTGTGACTTTTTTCATTATTTTAGGTTTGTTTTCTCAAATTAACGCATATCGTGAGTCAAGAATCATCACCTACAATGATTAGAAAATGAGTGACAGACATCCCACATACATACGATAAAATATCGAGAAAATCATGTATGATTTGAGATGTTAAAACTTTATCTCTCTTTAGCTACAAAGGAAGTGACCTGAAGAGAGAGATGCCTCACCTAGGTCATATGGACGATATGATATCTAAGTAAGTTGTTGTGCGAACTAATAGTTACCACATCCCAAGTCTTATCATAGCCGCCTATGATATTGTACTCCAATAAATGAACGTGTATGTCTACATACACATAACATAATAAAGTACTCTACATCTTAATAAAAGTTGGTGTATATATGTCTGCCACACTTATTCATAGTTGATCAATCTCCAATGTAATTATGAAAATCTCTCTACATAGATATTTTCTTTGACATAGTTTCCACGATGCATGAATGCACATGCATTGACATATAAGCATAATATAAAAGTTAAATTTCATAGTTTTGGAAAAGCTTCACAATTAATAAAACACATAAAATTTTGAGAAAGCTTCATAAATCCATAAACCAAATCACATTTCGATGTCCATGTTAAAATTTTTCATGTCACATTTATTGCACTAATGGCATACAAACAATCATTTCATATGATGTAAGGAATTCACATGAATCGATCATAAATCCGCATGAAAGAAAGTACGTCTTACATCGATGTAAGACGATGGTAACTAATAGAGCTTGTGCAATTCTATCATCTAATTCACTCATCTTGAGTACTCTCAACTACACTCAATCGTTTGTTTGACTCAAATGTAGAAGCCTAACCTATCATATAAGTCAATCACACATATTTAAATGTATGATAGACTATAAGAATATAATGTTGCAATAACACAATTGTCTATAATTACCTTTATTTATTTAAAATTTATTCCCCATTTAATTCTCATATAAATACTTTGTTACTTATTTTATTATACTCTTCTATTGATGTTATAAGAAAAAAATAGTTTATTAAATTTTTAAAAATCATTACCATTACCAACTTATAATAAATATATATTTTTTATTATGATATATTCTTCTATTTATAAATTCATATTTCAATTATTATAATTTTATAAAAAAAATCTCTCTAGTTACTTTTCTTAGAACACAACACCTAATCAGCTAGTTAACCCATCAAATTACTAATCCTACATTTAATAACATTGTTGTAATTACATTATTTAAGTCCTCCTATTATAAGAGTACATATTTCAATTAGCCGAAAAATATGCCTTATATATATATATATATATATATATATATATATATATATATATATATATGTATATATACATCTCAATTTGTCATATATTATTAATACTATGCAATAGTTTAATATTCGGCAATGCAGTTTGTTATCAATATAATCAAATATCAACTATCTCAGTAGCCAACTTAAACCCAGACAAAATATTATTGCAATACTTAATTCATTAGGCAACTAATTAATATTAAATTTAATTTAGTTTGTTATAAATTCTTATTTACATGATAACCATGTGCATAGCTCTAAAATTCAATACCTTATTTGGAACAAGTTCCAACAAATGTAATGAATAAAAAAGTCATTTTTTTCAACTATTCCATTTCCTATCCTCTCAGCCACATTAGATCATGCACCATTTTTTTACACAAACTATTAGATCATATATCAACCAACAATATGACTTTTTATTTTCTTTTATTTTTACCATAAATAAAATTGCCTTGTATAAGAATATAACTTCCAAATTTTTTCATGAAATTATCTAAATTATAAATGTTATTTTTATATATATTTATTTATCTTTATTTGGGCCCAGGATTTACATAAATTGTATCAATTATTCGTCCAATCCATCAAGGTATTCAGGCCCATACCTTAAGGTACTATAGAATCCAGCCGACGTCATCTGGTCCACTAACTATGGTGCTTCCGCACTCATCACTCATCTCACATCCAAATTAAGTTCTTGAGTTAAGAAGACAATATCAAGATAAAAAAAAACTAATAAGAGTTTTCACCATGAAATTAAAAAAAAATGAAAAATAAGGTTGGCTTTGGATGAGAATTTTAGGTGAGAACTTCTATTGAAAGAAATTTTGTGCGTCTCACAAGAACTTAAGTTCTGATCTACGCATTAAATTCAAAGTTCTAGCGGAAAAGTTCTTATGGTGCATCAGAACTTGCCAATTTTCGTTGAAGACGTGAACTCATTATTAAGGAGAAAGAGAAATAAGAAAAAAATTAGGAAATGCATGAGACTTTAAATAATAATAAAAATATTTAAGTTAATTTTAAATAATATTACTTATTTTTATTAATAGATAATATGAATTAATTAAAAGAATTATTTTAATGATTAAGTTATCTACTATTAAACAAAAATAAATAAAGACATTACTTTTATAATATAAAAGTGAAATAAATTATTTATAGATAATTAAATATTAAGTAAATTATAATAAATAATTAAAATACAGCACGTAAATAAATTTATTCACAATAATGAACATTATAATTATAAAAATTCAATAATAATTAAATGAAATTAATGTAAAAATTGTAATTATATTTCTTGTGTTATAATATAATTTACTAATTAAATGTTATTAATTATTGTTTTGTTGTTAATATTATTTGTTAAATTATTTTTTACATTATCTTAAATAATAAAAAATATAATATTATTTAAATATAAGAATTACTATATGATGAAAATAAATTTATCTTTTTAGTTATTATTTTTTATGCAAATAATATATTAAAATTTATCTGTCAAATCAACTTTGTAACTTGTCATCATTTAACTTTTTATCTAAACACTAAATTTAAATTTTTTTATGTAATCAATTAGTAGAAATAATAATAATTTAAATTCTCGCATCTAACAAAATAAGATGTTACATTTCTCACTTGATTTCAGGTTAAATATATATTGTATAACCCTTTTATTTCTCTTAGCTAGGTAATATATATCCTACAAACTAAAGGGATTAATGTACCTTCAGAGCACCTTCCGATTTGGAGAGATGTTGAGCGCATCTCAATCGTTGATCTACTAATGTTGAGATAATTGATATTTTTAAATAATACATTCTGATCAGATCCATTGATCAGTAGATTAATGATTGAGATACGCTCACATTCCTTCAGAGCGGAAGGTGTCCTGGAGGTACATTAATCTCCGTGTATAAATGGATTAATATATCTTCAGAGCACCTTCCATTCTAAAGAGATGTTGAGCGCATCTCAACCATTGATCCACTAATCAATAGTTGAGATAATTGATATTTTTAAATGATGGAGTTTAATCTATTATCATTAGATGCGCCAGTAAGAAGAGTAGATCAAATAATCTGGAGTCCGATTAAAAGAGGGAGAGGGAGGCTAAGGCGGACACTTGGCGAACTAATAGAGCAAGATTTATTGGTGAATAATATACCGAAAGGTTTGGTTACTAATAGAGCGGAATGACGTCATATGATCCATATAACCGACCCCACCTAGTGGGATAAAGTTTTGTTGTTGTTGTTGTTGGAGTTTAATCTATTAATCAGCGGATCAATGATTGGGATACGTTCAGCATCTCTTTAAAGCGGAAAGTGTTTTGAAGGTACATTAATGCCTTGAACAAATTGAAGTATGAACATCAGACTTCTACCTCAACTTTGTCTATCTGTATATCCACCTTTTTATAGTATTATTTTTTCTAAAAAAAAGAGTAGAATATAAGTGTGTAGGGGTGGAACCGTGCATTACATAGGATGTTCCTATTGGTATGCCAACCTCTCAATCATAGGTAGGCGTATGTGAAACCCAGGCCAAAACTTATTAGTGGAAATTAATTGAATGGAATTAGTATTTTGTTCTTAAAAATTCATTCCATAAGTTTTGGGTTAGCTTAGGAAAGTTAAATTTAGAAAATCAGAAAACCATCATCTAGCCAATAAGTTTTTTCGGACGATTTTTTTAAACTTCTACTTTTGTACAATAATTGTTCCGAAAAGAGGGAGAAAGCTCGCACGAATACAGAAAAACACGAAGAATAAGCGGCAGCTCTTTTTGTTATGGAATAACGATGATTATAAGGATGGGTCTCTGCCTGGACCCATATGGAGTTTATATAGGTACTCGCTTTGACAGATGATAGAAATTATATATCGACTGGGACTCTGAATTAATCCTCTAAAATAGGACACATATCTCGTGATAAGGAGATTAAATCAATTCCTTAACAATCTAATGATAAGGAAATATACATAATATGTGAGACAAATTTCCTTTTATTTCAGAGTTTGGTCCAGATGAGTTTCCAGCTGAAGTAGAATTCAAGACATTACTAACAATCTCTACCTTGAATTGAATTCTCAAATCAGATATATAACACTCATTGCCGTCGTCAGTCTCTGTACCGATTCTACACATATGATAGCATCCTTGTAGCTTGATTTGACAATTTCACCTCTTCAACTATTTGGAATGCATATGCAACCATGTCCTCAAAGTCATAACGCTTAGAGGATCTATCTGTCTGCGTGCACGTTCAGCAACTAGATTTGTTATTGCTTTTTTCTGTTTGCTCCTCAATCCTCAGATGGTTGCTCAGCCTGATGAGATTCTTCTGCCCCATACTAAATTGGATTTAATCCAAACTCCACTATTTGTTGACACCTTCTGCTCTGAAGAAGACTAGATTCTGAAGCCTTTTACACCTGCACCATATCCCGCAAATACTCCTTTTTTTGCTTTTGGTTCCAGCTTTCCTTCGCTGACATGATAATATGATAGACAGTCAAAGACTTTCAGATTAGTATAATCAATAGAGTTTCCTAATCATACCTTAATAGGAGTCTTCAGATTGATCGCGGTTGCAGGTCTCCGATTGACAAGGTAGCATGCTGTGTTAACAGCCTCAGCCCAGAATGATTTATTCAGACCAGAATTAGAGAGCATGCACCATGCCCTCTCCAGAAGAGTTCTGTTTATGCGTTCTGCTACACCATTCTGCTGTGGTGTATCTCTGACGGTGCGATGTCTGGCAATGACTTTATCCTTGTAGAATCGATCAAATTTAGACGAATAGAACTCCAAGCTGTTATCAGTACGAAAGCGTTTCACCTTTCTCGATGTCTGATTCTCCACCAGAGTCTTCCATTGTTTGAAAGCTTTGAATGCTTCGCTCTTGTGCTTTCATTATAAATACTCATGTCATCCTTGAGTAATCATCTATCACAGATATGAAGTATTTAGAACCTCCTAGAGTTGGAACATGAGAGGGGCCCCAACAGTCAGCGTAGATGTAATCGAGTGTTGCCTTCGTCTTGTGCATGGCTTTGCTGAATTGATGTCATTTTTACTTGCTAAAGATACAATGCTTGCAGAATCCGATTTCAGATATCTTCTAACCATCCCAAAGATTGCGCTTGTTGAGAATGTCCATCCCATTCTGACTCATATGTCCAAGTCGCATGTGCCACAACTTGGATGCTTCTGATTCTGATTTGGACGAACTACCTACTACAGTCATGCCAAAAATTATTGTGCCTTGTAGTATGTACAAGGACTTTTGCGTGACTTCAACATCACCCTTGGTGACCGTGAGAACATTTTTTGCGACATCCTTTGGAGTTCAAAACTCCTAATGATATCAAATTTTTCTTCCGTTGCAAAACATGACGGACCTCTGTCAATGTACTCACCCGATTGTCATGAGTTCTAGTCTGAATTGAGCCGATTTCAACTATTTTATAGGCAGCATCATTGCTCATGATAACGTTTCCGTCATCAATATTATTAAGTTGAGAACCACTCTTTGTGCGGAGTCATATGATAAGAACATCCTGAGTCAAGAATCCAACTCTTTTCCGAACATCTTTGATCAAACACCATGAGAGCCAAATTGTCATCACATTCGATATTCTGGTGAGCTACTGCAGCAACCTTGTCTTTCTTCTTCTTCTTGGGGCAGTCCTTCCAATTATCAGATTCTTTGCAGTAGTTGCAGATGTTCTTTGGATTGATGTTCTTCTTCGACTTATCTTTTTTAGGGTTTATCTTCTCTGCGGTTATTATCACCCATGCGGCCTGAATCTCTCCAGATGCCATTTGTCGAAGATCACGAGTATGAAGACTCGATCTTACTTCTTCCAAACATTTTGTTTCCTTCCCGATAATCATAGTCTAAACAAAATTCTTGTATGATGGAGGAACCAAAACTAACAAAATTACAACAGCATCTTCATCCTCGATCTTAACATCGATATTTCTCAGTTCCATCAACAAAGAATTTAACTCATCAAGATTATCTTTCAGAGGGGTACTTTTTGCGTGTAGAGAGAGAACAAATGTTGCTTCAACAATAACTTGTTGGTGAGAGACTTCGTTATATATAAACTCTCAAGTCTCAACCACAGACCGATCGCCTTTTTTTCATCTGCGACCTCGATTATCACCTCATCCGCCAGACACAACAGAATCATCGAGTGTGCCTTCTCCTCTTGTGTCGCCAAAGTAGCGAGGCCGATCTTCTTTTCTTTGCCCTTCGAGTCTTCCTCCTTTGATTTGTTCTTCGATATATTCGTGAGCGGCGCCCAGATTTTTTATTGTTTTAAAGAGTCTGCATCTTCATATGCCAGAGACTGAAACTATTTCGCCCTATGAATTTTTCGATATTGATGTTGTGCGATGCCATCTCTACGCCTGACAGAGGATCGACGATGAAGCCTCGCTCTGGTAGGTGTTCTATTTTTGGATTAACATAGAGTCCTAGTTGGTCTGTAATTCCTATCATTTGTTAAAGGGAGTGCCTATATAAACTCCCTAGGGGTCCAAAGAGAAAGCAATCTGATTTGTAATCCTCTTCTGTTTCTTCCATCTAATAAAACTCTGTGTCGCCTTAAATTTCTTGGATTTTCTCGCGGTGCATAATTTCTCTCATGCAGAAATCCTAACAATAATATTTTCAAAACAATCTTAAATGGTAAATGTTGATATAAACTCATTTAATATTATAACTAAAATAAAATTTGAGTTCCATGTTGTTAGAAATATAATTAAATTATAAAAACCTATCATATCAATAACAAAAAAATGACTTATGGATTAATAATATATTTAAAATATTTATAAATAAAAAATGGATCCCTCAAAACACTAGAAGAAAAAGGTTGATTACAGACGGTTTTGACCGTCTGTAATCAGCCTCAAAACCGTCTGCAATCTCATTATGGACGGATTTATCGACGGAACCGATCCGTCAAAAAAAATGGTCGTCGCAAATCATTATTCGACGGTCGAAGAAAATTCGTCGAAAGTATCGACGGTTTTTACCGCCGAAAGTTTCGACGGTCAAAACCGTCGAAAGTTCCCATTGAAACTTTCGGCGGTCACAAACCGTCGATACTTTCGACGGACGTCGCAATCATCGAACTTTCGATGGTCGCAAAGAATTTTTAAAATATAAAAAAATTAGCCGACCACGGGCGGTCGGATCGGCCGCCAGCGGTCAGATCTGGCCGCGGGAGGCCGGATCCAGCCAACAGTGGCCTGATCCGACGGCCCGTTGCCAAATCCGACCGCCGATGATCAGATCTGGCCGCGGGAGGCCGACCTGACTGCGGCGGCCACATTCGAGAGAGAGAGGGGCGCACGAGGGTCATCGCGCGGTCGTCGTCCGGGGAGGGAGAGGGTCGTCGGCCGGGAGGTCGTCGGGCGGGTCGTCAGGTCGTCGAGGGAGAGAGAGAGGAGAGAGGAAAAGAAGAAGATAATGGAGTGGGATTGGGAACATTATATATATATATATATATATATATATATATATGTGGAAAGATGAGAAAGCGGAAAAAAAAAACAAAGAGCGGGATAGTGAAATTTTAATTACCGACGACTCTGACCGTAGGAAACTTAACAAATATTAATAATATATATTATCATGATACATACGAATATGATATTAATTATTTTTTAAGTTATCGACGGTCGTGATCGTCGCAAATTATTTAATTATAAATATAAAATACTATATTTAGTTATATATAATATTTATTTTTTTAGTTCATCGACATTCTGAATCCTCGCTAATTATTATCGACGGTCCTGACCATTGAAATTGTGATGGTTCAGACTGTCGCTAATTATATTAACAAAAGACTTAGTACATTATATTACTTTTCATTTACCGACGGTCGGAATCGTCGGGAATTGCGACTGTCTAAACTGTCGCTAATTATTTTAATAAAATATTCCTTATAATATATTATTTTACATTTACTGACGGTTTGGACCGTCAGAAATTGCATCGGATATCTATCCGTAAAAAATTTTGACGTTCCTAATCGTCAAAAAATAAAATAATAATATAACAAATTGCATAATTTATTATTTTGATTTCCGACGATTGCAACCGTCGAAAATTACGATGGATAGGTATCCGTCGGAAATATCGACGTTCCTAATCGTCAAAAAATAAAAAATCTTTAGATGCATGAGGGTGACTCGTTCTCTACTCATCTTTATAACTTTAACACGGTGATCAGTCAACTTGTATCGATCGGTGTTAATTTTCAAGATGATGATAAGGCAATAACATTGCTCTGTTCGCTGCCGGATTTATGGGACAATTTGATTGTCGTGATTGATGGCGGGGATAAAGAACTTTCGTATGAAAGTGTATGTGCTGCCTTGTTATCAGAGAAAATACGAAGAAAGGGATCGGCAAGTTCTAGTAAAGAGGCGTTGGCGGCCAGATGAAGGCAACTAGAAAGGAATCAAAACCAGAGAGGGTCCAAATCCAAATCTAGTGGGCGTTCGAAGAGTAGAGATAAGAAGGTGCAATGCTGGAGATGTCAAGAGTGGGGCCATTTGAAACGGAATTGCAAAAATAAGCCGATTCACAAGAAAGAAGCTGAGTCAATCTCGGACAAAAAGGAGGCTGAGGCAGGAGATATGTATGTTGTTTCTGCATGTATGGCACAGTCAGATAAGGATGTCTGGCTCATCGATACTGGTGCTTCATACCACATGACACCTCATAGACACTGATTTTGTGAATATGAGGAGTATAATGGTGGGGATGTCATGCTCGGATATGACACTACGGTTCAGATTATTGGACGTGGCAGGGTGAAGCTGAGGATGAATGATGGCACGGTGAAGACTCTACCAGATGTGATACATATACCACTTATGAGCAAAAATTTATTATCTGTTGGTACAATGACTGATTCGAGTGTTATATTCAGTTGCGACAAGGATTCGTGCAAGATGATCAGAGGGTTTATTGTGATTGTGCAAGTGGTTCGCTATGGCACATTGTACAAATTGCTCGGAGAGACTATATCTGTGGGCTGCAGATTTATTTCTGAAGAGGCCAAAGAAGATAAAGACAGCACATCTATGCTGTGGGATCAGAGATTAGGCCATATCAGTGAGAAAGGACTTTCTACCATAGCATCAAGTCAGATGGTAGAAGGAGTTTCGGATTGTTCTGTGGGCTTCGGGTTCTGTGAACATTGTCTCCATGGAAAATAGAACCGAGTTAGTTTTCAACACACAGGTTCAAGAGCAACCAAGATTCTCGAACTGATCCATAGTGATATTTTTGGACCAACTCCGACTCCATCTATTGGAGGGTCCATGTACTATGTCTCTTTCATAGATGATTTTTCGAGATACAGTTGGATTTACTTTATAAAAAATAAGTCAGATGTATTCGATAAGTTTCGAGAATTTAAAGTTTTGGTGGAAAAACCAATTGAGCAGCAAAATCAAGGTCCTTCGTACAGATAACGGAGGCGAATTTTGTTCAGAGAAGTTTGAGCAGTTCTGCGTGGACAATGGTATTGTAAAGCAGAAGACAACTCCATATACACCTGAACAGAATGGAATAGCTAAAAGGTTAAATCGGTCACTCATAGAGAAGGCTAGATGTATGCTGAGTTGGGCTGAATTAGGGCAAGAGTTCTGGGCAGAAGCTGTTGCCACAGCAAACTATTTGAAGAATCGTTCACGAAGGATCGAACGCCTTATGAGGCAATGTTTGGAAAGAAGCCGAATCTATCTCATGTCCGGGTGTTCGGTTGTGACGCATATGTTCATATACCCAAGGAAAAGTTGGGTAAGCTTGACAGTAAGTCTGAAAAGAACATATTTGTCGGATACAAGGAAGGGGTCAAGGGCTATAAACTTTGGAATCCAAAGTCAATGACTATTGTCTACAGCAGGAATGTTATTTTCCGTGAATCATGTTCCTAAGTTGAAGTACAAAAAGGTGATGAACCTAAGAAAGTGGTAGTGCTTGAAGAAGATTCTGATTCTAAAACTTCAGAGGTGATTGCACAAGATACTTCAGTTGAGTCTGCTCCAGAACCGGATCAAGAGGACTCGGTTAATGAAGATGCAGATTCAGATGAAGACCCAGATATTGGTACTACTATACCAGTTCTCAGGAGATCGACACGAGAAAGAAGAGCACCTCTTAGATATTCTCTTAGTGCTCTGAGTTCGTTTCATGCTTTGAGCATTATCGGAGAATAACCTAGTTCTGTAAAAGATGTAAGGTCTATGGATGATGCAAATTAGTGGGAGCTTGCTATGGCAGATGAGATGCAGTCACTGGATAAGAATGAAACATAGAGCTTGTGTAAATTGCCAAGGATAGAAAGACAATTGGTTGCAAATGGGTGTTCAAGCGAAAGCTGAAACCGGATGAGTCTGTAGAGAAGCACAAGGCGAGGCTGGTAGCTAAAGGGTACTTTCAGATTGAGGGAGTCGACTATGATGAGATTTTTTCTCCCGTGGCGAAAATAACTTCAATCAGACTTGTTCTATCTCTGACAACAGCACATAATCTTGAGGTAGAGGAGATGGATGTGAAGACGGCATTCTTTCATGAGGACTTGGAGGAAGATATATATATGAGGCAACCAGAATGCTTTGAAATTCAAGGTAAAGAAAAGCCGGTGTGCAAATTGAAGAAGTCTTTGTATGGATTGAAGCAATTGCCAATGATGTGGTACCAGAAGTTTGATACGTACATGCTCGAACTCAAGTTTGTACGTTCAGATTCAGATCATTGTATTTATGTGAAGAGAGTTGGAGATCAGTTTGTCATTCTTACATTGTATGTGGATGACATGTTGCTGATTGGAAATAGTATGAAGATGGTGAATTCAGTGAAGGGTTTGTTAGCCAAGAAGTTTGAGATGAAAGACTTGGGGCCAGCGAATTTTATTTTGGGTATGCAGATTAAAAGAAGCGAAAGTTATGGCTAGGACAGGAGAAGTACATAAAAGAAGTGTTAAAGAAATTTAACATGTCGGACTGCAAGCCAGTGGGTAATCCTATGTCTGTAGGAACTAAACTTTTTGCAAAGCAATGCCCGAAGACGGATGAAGAAGCCGAAGAGATGGACCGTGTGCCATATGCAAGTGCAGTGGGCAGCTTGATGTATGCCATGGTGTGCACGCGTCCAGATATAGCCCAAGCAGTGGGAGTTTTGAGTCGGTATATGTCTAACCCAGGCAGGGAACATTGGAATGCTATCAAGAGAGTTTTCAGGTACCTTCGTGGAACTTAAGATTTTGCTTTGTGCTTTGAAGGTGCGGGAAAAGGAAAGAGGTTTGATATTATAGGCCATGTAGATGCTGATTGGGGTGGAGACATTGATAATAGACGGTCCACTAACGGATATGTTTTTACATTATTTGGGGCTGCACTAAGTTGGATGAGCAAGAGACAAAGTGTGATAGCACTTTCTTCTACAGAAGCTGAATATATGGCTCTTACTCATGCTGCAAAGGAGGCCATATGACTACGGCGGTTGTGCTTGGAGTTCGGATTTGAGCAAGGTGTCATAGAGGTGAGATGTGATAATCAAGGTGCTATTCAGTTAGCTAAGAATCATACATTTCACTCACGCACAAAACATATTGACATCCAATATCATTTCATTCGGGAAAAGGTGAAAAAGAAAGAGATTCAGCTTGAAAAGGTTGATACAACAGAGAATAGTTCTGATTTTCTGACTAAAGCAGTTACATGTGCAAAGTTCGAGTGGTGCTCTACTGCTATCGGATTGAAGAAGAATGTTGCTGGCAAGGCTCTCATTGGTGTGAAGTATCCACCAAGTGGGAGAATGTTAGAGTTAGTGAATACTTCAATCCCCCTTGTTTCTCACACCGGGTTCGCCCACATGAGCTTAGGGGAATTTGAGTATTACCCAATTAGCAGTGTTGCTGGCGTACGAACGAAAGGCGGGGTTCGGGGGGCCCCGCCCCCCGACGGCGGTCCCGGTGAGCAGGCGGGGGTTCGGGGGCAGCGCCCCCGAAATCTAGATGGGTTTTGGGCTTTTATTTAGCCGGCCCGTGTGGTTCGGATTAATTTTTTCTCTGTTTGTTTGGGTTTTAAACCCAGTTTGGAGAGGCTATTAATAGCCTAATTTCTGATGTAATCTGTGTGGCGGCCGTAAACCTAAACGATATAATGGAACCTCTTTGCATGACGTAGCCCTCGTCTCAAGGGTGAACTTGGGTAAATTCGTGTGTCTCTTCTATTTTTCTGTAATCTCTCTGCGATCTTCTCTCCTTGTTCTCGACTTTTCCCATCAGATATAATGTACCTTGATCTATGTCTTTGCAGCTAGTCAAGCCGGTAGCACAATTGTTTGACGGACACATCGTGGTTGAACAGTGATATGTAGGCATCGATGCTGCCGTCACCAAAAAATGATGGCGAGAGTATGACCAGTCCTTCGATGGCGCAATAGGAGGGGACGAAGTGTGCTGGGTCCCGCCTCCGAAGTCGACATCCTGAAATGGGAACTTGAGCCAACTCCGCACCTCCAAGTTGGGGTAACTCATCACCCAGTCGCCAACCAGAGCTGTGGTACTTGCTACCAATACTACAACAAAAACGTATTTTAGAGATCATTATTTTAGGGACTAATCGCATTTGGTATTTAAAAAAAGGTTATTAGAAACTAATCTAATAATAGTCCCAAAATTCTTACTTTTTTGAAATCAGAACTCAATTTGTGTCTATAGATTAATCAATTGAGGCCAATCAGTAGCTTGGTTCTTAAAATGGAGAATATTGGAGATTGTCATTAGCTTGGTTTTTAAAAATGAAGAACATTGGGGACTAATCTGATAGGTTGGTCCTTAAAGAAAAAAGTGTTCCGGACCATTCCATGCTTGATCTTTAAAATGTCAATAATCTAGAATGTCCATTTAAAAATTAACAACAGATTTTTTTTACCTGGTATAGTGATCACGGTGGTCGCTCTCTTTTCTTTTGACCTAGATAAAATTACTTTTCACCGATCTGCACAAAGTAACCTAGGCGATATGCAACTCCCCTTCCTCCTTTCATGATGGTGATCTGCGCGCTTCGAAGACCCACAGATCGAACTGCCGGAGATCTCCTTGTGTGTATGTCCTCCACCGCTCGATTCCTCTCTGTTCTTCTCCTTCCACCTTGAAGACTACCTGAAAGGAGCTGCTAGAGATCTCCACTAAACGCTGAGCACATCGCCCTGGATCGCTCGATTCATTTATGTTTCGTTCGTACCTGAAAGGAGCTGCTGGAGATCTCCACTAAACGCTGAGCACATCGCCTTGCACGCACTTGATTAATTTCTGTTTCATTCGTACCTGAAAGGAGCTAACCCTTTGTGCTGATTGCTCTCCTTCCTTCTCGCCAATCATCAAGGTAAATACCAATCTGCTACCTCTTTAATCCTCCTACATCTTATAATCATCATATTTAGTCATATGTTGCAGGCATGTTCTAATTAAGGTTCTGATGAGTATAAATATTCGTCTGCCTCTTCCGATTCTTCCTATATATTGGACATTATTGTTGTGTGTGATCCTATTCTTCCTCTGTTAGCTTGATTGATCCATATTTTTTTATTCAATGCTGGTGCAGAGTTCATAGTTGTTGGTTCTTTTGTCTTCAATGCTCTGAATTTCTTGGTAACTATGAGTTTCATAACTTTGAAAAAATGTGTGAATCTATGATCCTTACACCTGAATGTTATAAATTAATGTCATAGACTTTACTTGTGGGCATCTCAGCTTTAAGTCTGCTATTACTATATTGGATTAAGATTATTCCTAATCCCCTCTTCATTGCATTAATATGCTTCCTTTCACGATGAATGCAACAGAGAGATTATCATTCATTTCAGTCTACTTTTATTTAAAACTTTTTCTTTCGAATAATGTAGCATCTTCTATTCATGATTGATTTTACTTCAAAAAATGTCTTTGTTACTTTTATTTAGAACTTCAAAAAATATGGTTGAGGTCATTTCAATTTGAATATGATATAGGTAACTTCAAATGGAAAATACTCAGAGTAATTTAGATAAGAGTTGGATGAATGTTCGTGACAGATTTTCGATAGAATATCTTCATGGTGTTGATTCATTTATGAAACTTGTGGAATTTCATTAAAGTGCAAAGTCTAAAATTCATTGTCCATGTCGTTATTGTTTGAATGTGTACTTCCAACCAAAAAATGTAGTCAGAAATCATTTAATTGTCAAAGGGATAGATACCACTTATGCCTAATGGGTATTTCATGGAGAATGATTCGTAGAAGTTGGTGACAACAGTGATGATGAGATTGCTTTGGGGAATGAACCCGAAGTAAATATTGATCACTTGAATCAAATCTTAGAAGTGCAAATGGGAAAGTTTCTAAATGTGTCCCTTGGATAACCTTTTCACTTTGAAGGTACAACTTCAACACAAAATGAGGAGGTGAATTTATTTGATAGATTGTTAAAGGATGCTCAATGACAACTTTATCCGAGTTGTACAAAGCACTCATTATTGTCGGTGAGATACTTCCTTCATGAAGGTTTTAAATCATTGGAGCATTAAATCATTTAATATGCTTTTTGAGTTTATTAAGGAGATATTGCCTATAGGTGAGATACTTCCTTCATCCTACTATGAGATGAGAAAGGTGTTACAAGGCTTAGGATTGGGATATGAATGCATTCATGCATGTAAGAATAATTGTGCTTTATTTTGGAAGGAAGCAACAGGCCTTGAAGATTGCCCAGAATGTGGAGAGTCAAGATGGAAAATAAATGATGGGAAAGAAAAAAAATCCCTCATAAAGTGTTGAGATACTTTCCTTTGAAAAGTAGGCTACAACGTTTATTTATGTCAAAAAAGACAGTGCCAGATATGAGATGGCACAAAGAAAAAAACGTCAAAGAAGATAGAGTTATGAGCCATCCTATTGATTCAAAAGCTTGGAAACATTTTGACAAACAATTTTCTTGGTTTGCATAAGATCCTCGAAATGTAAGACTTGGATTAACAACTGACGGCTTTAATCCTTTTGGTAATATGAATAACTCATACAACATGTGGCCAGTGATTCTTATGCCATACAACTTACCTCTATGGAAATGTATGAAAGAATCATTTTCTATAATGTCTTTACTCATTCCTGGCCCTCGTGCTCCTGGAAAGGATATTGATGTCTACTTAAGGCCCTTAATAGATGAACTAAAAGAATTATGGTCCAATGGAATTCAAACTTATGATTCGATCTCTAAAGAAAACTTTAATATGCATGTAGCAATTTTGTGGACCATAAATGATTTTTCAGACTATGGGAATTTATCTGGATGGAGTACTAAAGGTTACCTTGCATGTCCTGTATGCAAAGACGAGACAAGTTCTCAACGTTTGAGAAGTAAGATGCCTATATAGGGCATCGGCGTTTCTTGCCTTTTGGACACCCATGGTGGAGTAAATAATTTAATGGAAAATCAGAAACACAAATTGAGCCAAAAGAGTTCCAAGTGATGACATTTTGCGACAATTGGAATGTGTGAAGAATATGAATTTTGGAAAGCATCGAACTAATAAAAAGAGAAAACGTTCATCATATCAAAAGAATTGGACTAAAAAAAGTATCTTCTTTGAATTGCCATATTGTGAAAAGCTCAAGCTTCACCATAATCTTGATGTTATGCACATAGAAAAGAATATATGTGAGAATCTTATCGGGACTTTATTGAACATTGAATATAAGAACAAAGATACAGATAAAGCTCGTCTTGATTTACAAGATATGAAAATAAGGAAGGAGCTACATTTGCAACAACATGGAGATAAATATATTAAACCTCCAGCATGTTACAATTTGTCATTAATGGAAAGACAAGGATTTTGCGAATTCATCAAATTTCCTGATGGATACACAACGAACATCTCAAGATGTGTGAACATCAAAGATGGAAAACTGATGGGATTGAAAAGTCATGACTATCATGTTCTTCTTCAATGCCTTCTTCACATCGGTATGCGTGAATATTTGAACAAAGATATATGTGCGACATTAGGAGAGATGGCTGGATTCTTTCGAAGCTTATGCTCTAAAACTTTGAGATTAGACATCTTAGAGTAACTTCAAAAGAAAATTGTTCTTATTTTATGCAAACTTGAAATGATATTTCTACCGGCTTTTTTTGATGTGATGGTCCATTTGGCGGCTCACCTACCACGTGAAGCCATACTTGTGCAATATAGGTGGATGTTTTTTTCTTGAGAAGTAAAAAATAATATTTCATATTTTCCTGATATTACCTTGCATGTCTTGTATGTTGTCTCTAAATTAATATTTTTATGCGTAGGGATCTAGGAAAACTTAAAGGTTTTGTTAGTAATCAAGCTCGTCCTGAGGGCTCAATTGCGGAGGCATATGTTGCAAATGAATGTTTGAACTTTTGCTCAATGTACCTTATGGGTGTTGAAACAAAGTTCAATCGTGATGTTCGCAATTATGACGGTGAAGAACATGGTAATGATAGAATATCTATCTTTTCAAGTAGAATACGCCCTTTTGGACACACAAAATACAGAATAATGACCGACGACGAGTCCAAATTGCTCCATTGGTATGTACTGAACAACTATGAGGAGTTGCAACCATATTTGGAGTGAGTGATTAACTTCTAAAAATATTTATTTATTTACTAGATATAAAAAGTGCATGGAGATTGTATCTAACAAAGCTTAGTATCTTTGACAGAGAACATACAATTGAATTAATGTGTACTGAACTTGATAACTTGATGGAAAGACAAAAGGATAAGTTTCCTATGTGGTTCCAAAATAAAGTAAGATGAACTATGAAGTTTCAAAATACATTGATTATTTATATTGATATTAATTATTTTAAATGATTTATTTGTAGACGAAAGTTCTACATCGGGAAGGATCAAATGAGGCAACTGAAGAATTGCATTCACTAGCAATGGGTCCTGACAAGCGCTTAAATATTTATTCAGGCTGCATAGTAAATAGAGTGAGATTTCTCACTAAAGATCGTGAAGAACGTCGAATAACCCAAGATAGTGGAGTATGCGTCAAAGGAGAACATAAGCTCAAAAAGGTGGAATTTTATGGTGTGCCAACTGAGATCATTGAGTTGACTTATATTAAGGACTCTAGAGTAACCTTGTTTAAATGCCTTTGGTATGATTTAGAGGTAATAAGCCCAGTTCAAATTGATGAGGAGTTTGTAAGTATTAATATTAGCAAGTATTGGTATGAAAGTGACCCATATATACTTGCTATCCAGGCTAACAAGATATTCTATATTCATGACACAAAATTAAAAGGAGACTGGAGGGTTGTGCAGAAAATACATCATCGATACTTATATGATCTTGCATTCTCACATTTATTTCATGAAGATGATGAAAATCAATTAGAAATGATCCTTATCAAGAGGAGGAATGTGAAAATGTGAGAGTACAAATCGATAACTATGACATTGAACTTTTGAATCGTTAAGATATTGAACCTGAGGTGATTGATAAAATAAATGTTGCGCACACTCGTTCCATTGATGACCTCATTTGTGATTCTGAAGATGATACATCTAATGATGATGGTGAAATGAACATTGATATGGAGTTATCAAGTAGTGAAAATTATCTATAAAATTATTCTTACAAAAGATAAAGAAAAAAACTTATTATATAGGTTTACTTGTTGATTTTATTTCCATGCATATATCTTAATATTTAATTTTATCACTGATGTGTTAACTATATTTTGCTCCTGGAGGAACACGTATTACATGACCTCCTCTAAACATGCTTATTCCTGGTATTTCATCTACATCAGCATCGATGCCTACTATTGTTGCTCCCAGCATATCAACTGAAAGTTCATGTGAGGATAGTTCCAACTGAACATGAATTGTTTCCTTTTATCACATTTGCTAAGAATATGCTAATATTTAATGATAATATTTGATGTTTAAAACTTGCAGCATGTACGCTACCTCGTAAGAATGTTCGAGGAAAAAGCCGAGGCATTGCATTAAATAAGAAATTTTGACATTCAGGAAAGGTGAAAATTAATATACCCGAAGGATTGAATAGACCTGTGGGTGACAATTGCGAAATGTTGGCTAGAGAAATTGGAAACGTTGTAAGGCAAAGTGCACCCCTAAAGGTAAGGGGTTGGATAGAAATAAGTATTGAGGATAAAACTTTGATATTTAATCGAGTGAAGGTATGCCTAACACTTACCTTATAAGAGTGTTCCTTAAGTATGCATAAACTTAATCTCACATGTCAATTTATAGGAAAAACAAGATTTGCAATGGGATTTGCCTTATGTTGTGAAGTGTGTTCATGAAATCGCCCAAGATCGTTACAAGATTTTTCGACACCATTTACATCAAACATTTAAACAAGCAGGAAGTATATACCTGAAGATCTTGAAGGAAGAGTAGAATATTGCAATTGGTTGTGTGATTACTTTGTGAGTGAAAAGTTTTTGGTAAGTAGTTTAAATACTTCATTAAAAACTTCTCTTTATGATGGCATAACAATATGTACAAAAGCGATGCAGTATTATCATTTTTTTATACTATTTGTTTTTTCACTCCGAAGCATTTATGTCAACAAAGTTTTTCTACCAAATTAAAAGATTTTCCTACAAAATGATGCAAACCTACATAGTTTAAGAAAATAATTGTAAGAAATGAAGAAAAACTTATGCATGCTATGGAAGAATTATAGAAATAAATCTAAATGACACTAAAAATAAATTTTATGAAATGTCAGGCACAGTCATGACCATCCTAGACCGTGAGTAAGAGGCTGTTGGGCGAGTTCAAAACGGAGATTCGCACACAATCATATTTCTGACCAACACGGTCATGAAGAAGGTTGGCACAGTCGTGTCACCTCTATCACAAACGTGACTTATTGAAAAGGGGGCTTTCACACAAGCCCCGGTCATGGGCGTGACCATTTTGTTATGGTCGTGACCAAATGAAAATGACCCCTAAGTTATATTAAACTTATTTTCAAAGTATTTATACTATGTATTGATGCTCGATGAGTGTATGTGACACCTAGCTATATGAAATGCATGTACAGTCATAACTAGGTTAAAATTTAAAGACTATGAGACGTTAATTTGATGAATTGCAAATATAATGAACCCAATTGAAGAATTCTGTTAATTGTCGCCACTCAACTAACTGTCAGGAAGTACTGTGTCTTGCTCCTTGTGTGTTAGCATTTTCTTCAATAAATAACTGTGCCTTGCACCTTGAAATTAGCATTTTCTTAAGAAACAATTATATCTTACTTGCAACAGTATGTATATTTCTAAGAACTTTGACTCCAAGGTCTAGCTAACATATTGTGAGGTCAACGAATTATTCAACTATTTATAAGATCAAAGACTATTATTGAACTATAAAGACTGATGACTACGAAAGTGGGGTTCAATGGCTTATAAAACAACCCCAAAGAAGTTATTAAGGCAAGGTAAGATAAGTGATAAGTGCTAGTCACTTAATGTGTCTATTTGATGAACTTGATGACTAATGTTTCATGCTTTAGTATGATAATGATTACATATTATCCCATGCTATTGATGATATGGCACTCATGGTTGACATGTAGACCATATATTATGTACATGACATACATATATGTTTCTTTTCTCATATGAAATTGTTTATATGAAGTACATAGTATCCTACTTAGGATGTATTTCATGGCATAACCTTTACATATTCTAATTAAAAAACTATGCACTCTAGATTTGATTTGCTTGTATGGATGACAGCTCAAGTCATGACGATGATATTACACATAGTCTAGGGTACGATATGTCATTATGATGTTGAGTCCATTAATCATTCATGATGCTTTGAGATGTTTTCTTAATTATGAATTTCTATTTTATATCCATGACATTAGTCTTCAAATGTTTTATTAAAAACTTTCGAGTGTTGTTTTATCTCAATGATTAATGGTTTTCCCTGTATTTATATTATTTATTTCATTATGATGGTGAACGAGTGAACACCGTCGAATTCCCCTAATTGTTTTCAATTTTTAAGTTGAATTTTTGAAGTGTTACACAAATACAATAAAGGAGACGGCTAACACGTTTAAATGTCACAAGTCAATGGCTGCCTAGCTAAATGAAAAGAGGGCTTAAACATCAATGGTACCGTAGTGTCACTTCATTTACTCTAATATACGTTTTATTATTTTATACACTTGAAAGAACAAGGAAAGATACTTCCGCATTTTTCTTCAAACTTTTAGTTATAGTTACATTTTTTTTATACTATCACGGATTTGATTTTCATATTTAGAGCAAAATGATTTTTTCCTAACAAAGTGATAAATTCAAGAATGAAGTCGCATGCTACTAACTTATTGGAACCGAAAGTTTTATATTTTGAATTTTTAGAGAACAGAAAGAAAATATATATTGAACATTTTCTAATTTAAAAAATACATGTATCGAAATGAAATATTATTTGTATTTCTTTTTTACCTTTATACTTTAGTTATTGTCATATCTCAAGATTTTATTGTTTTAATGACTTTTTTTATTATAAAGGAAGTCCATAACCTATTGCAAAAATAGTAAAAAATGAAATTCAAATTCATGACCTTTCAATATTCGAATGCTGATATGGACCAGTGTGATACATCCTTGTTCCCATAGCTCTTTGATATTTAATTTTTCAACTGGTTCGCTTTGTCGTCTAATGGATAGGTCATAAGTTCGAATCTCATCGAAACGTATGCACTCCTTTATTTTCAATCTTTAATTTTCTTACATTAGACCTCCCTATGTACCAAAAAAATATATGCACTCCTATTGAAAAAGGAACTGTCCTTTTATATATCTTCTATGAAATAAAAAAGAGAAAAATATATGCACACATGCTGGAAAAGGAACTGTCCTTTTATCTTCTATAAAATAAAAAAGAGAAAAAAAATACATGCACGCCTGTTTGGAAAGGAACTCTCTTCTATAAAATAATAAAAGATATATAATAGTGTTTTTTAAGATTTAGTGGTCTTGAAAGAATGACATTAAAAGATGTATACAGTGGCATTTGAAAACACAAACATGACTACAATTCATATATGAGTTCAACAACAATATAATTAATACAGTTCAACAATTGATTAATTATGTCAGTCAGGAAAATTAAAACCGAGAGACACTTAGAGGGTGAATAGTTATCTGGTAGGAATCATTAACAAACAATTAGTCATTAATGTATATTATAACATTGCATAAAAATATATGGGTTGACCATTGATTAGTCAATAGGCTGCGTTCTATTTTTTCTAGTCATTATTCTTACCATTCATCTATATTAAGAAGGGTTTAAGGTGTGTCAAACTTTTTTCGTGTGAAGCGTTTATCAAATGTGAAGCGATTTTTTTATTTCTTCATCAATAATTTAGAGGATATAACACAAAATAATTTTATAGCATAATAAGTTATAAAAATAATTATATCTATTATGAAGAATAATAATATAATATTGCAAATATTAAAAAAAATAAAATAACTATTAACACAATTTTATTATCATCAAAGATCATCGGAAGAAATATATAAAAAAAATAAAGAAAAATTTTTGTAGAGTCGCGCACTTCACACGAAAAACGCTTGACACACATCAAACCCTATTAAGAAATCTGTTCATTAATTTTCACTTTTTTTTGCATTAAGTTCATTAATAAAACACTATTGCATCAGTTGCAAGTGAACTATGAATCAACATGTTTGGGCTCCTGTCAATTGTCACCTTATTGATTATAATACAGCTACTACATACAGGCGCACCTCCATTAATGAACAAAGTCTATAAATATTACATATGCAAATTTTAATCCCAGCACGCATGCAACTTTGTTATGTTCATGAGGAGAACTATAAACAAGAACAATATGAATAAATTCGAATAAAATGATTTTAAAAAGTAAACCCAAAACTAATAACACCAGTAGTCAAAGGAGGACACAATCCTTATTCGATTATACCACCAACGTGATATATGTCTCTACAGCTAGTCAAGCCTGTAGCACAATTGTTTGAAGGAGGACACATCGTGGCTGAACAGTGATATGTAGGCATCGATGCTGCCGTCCCGGAAGAATGACGGCGAGAGTATGAGGAGTCCTTCGACGGCGCAGTAAGAGGGGACGAAGTGCGAAGGGGCCCCGCCTCCGAAATCGACATCCTGGAATGGGAACTTGAGCCAACTCTGCACCTCCAAGTTGGGGCAACTCATCACCCAGTCGCCAACCAGAGCTGCGGTACTTGGCACCAAGCCCTCGCCGTCGACCGCCGCCGAGCTCGAGAAGTCTATGAACGACCTGAAGTACCCATCGTCCAACCTCGCCACCGCGTCCTGAATGAGCACGGCCGCGTGCTGCAGCGGACTGTTGACGAGCTCCCTCGCCGTGGCTTGAGGGAACGCCCAAAGGACCAGGTTGCCGAAGTACTCGTCGGGCACGCGGGGATTCATCCTCGTGCGACCGTTCACGGATATGCGGACGTGGGTGGTGCTGATCCCGTCCAGCCCCCGGACCTTGGTCACCACCCGCCAAAGGTGGGCTACCAATATCTGGAATGTGCTGTACGTTCGGAGAGTCGCTGTCAAGAAACGAGCTCCTCCGTGGATCGTCGGAAATTTGATCCGAGAGGAAGAAGAAAGGGGAAATGCAGAGAAACACATAGGGAAAAAATGAAAGAAATTTCTATTCAAGGTTAAGTGATCTTTACAACTACACAACCCTTTTTATACTGAAGGAGCAACTGATATGGAAAGGTTAAACCGATATTACACTTCATCAATGCTACAATGAAAATAACATTACAGAATCAGTAGCTCACGACCAGAATCAGTAGCTCACGACGTGGTAACTTCCAACACGCCTCCTCAAGTTGATGCTTGGGAGAAGTTGAAGGCAACAACTTGAAGATCAGGAACGTCGGCAACAGAACAATTCCTGTAAGCTCCAATATGCCTTCTGAAGAACACCGAAGATCAGGAATGCCCCTGTAAAGAAATATGCATAGCAGCTAGCCACATCTAGAGATGACATGGTCTTCAACACTCCCCTGCAAAATGATTTATCAAAGTTGCAGATCTTTTGTCGAACACCGAACACTCGATGGAAGGCAACCACGATCCATCACCAAGAAGGCGACCTGAGGAAAGCTTTGACTACGGTTCCATTGCCGGAGACGAGCGGCAACCTTAGGAACTCTTTGAACGCTATTCCATTGCCGATGACCTGAGGAACGTTTTCAATGGAGCTTTCCATCATCGATGATGTCCATCGTGATCAGAACGCTTATGCAACTCGTTCTTTGGCTTCAGCAGACGACATGGATTCCTTCGGCACAACATCACAACGACAACAATGCCATGGAAATTGATGGCAGGAAGAACCCGGACGGCGTCAACTTGAAGACGTTATGCACGGCGACGATAGTAGGAAGGATCTCGACGAGATCTCTTCGGCCAAGTCTAGATCGGCGTCGACCACGACAGATCAACGTTGGCCAGCGACGAAGAGCAACCAGCGACGGCGATGAAGCAGGAGATTAGATAGGAGCTCAAACGGATCGACGAAGCCTATGCTCTGATACCATGTCAAGAAACGAGCTCCTCCGTAGATTGCCGGAAATCTAATCGGAGAGGAAGAAGAAAGGGGAAATGCAGAGAAACACGCAGGGAAAAAATGAAGAAAATTTCTATTCAAGGTTAAGTGATCTTTACAACTACACAACCCTTTTTATACTGAAGAGGCAACTGATATGGAAAGGTTAAACCGGTATTACACTTCGTCACTGCTACAATGAACGTAACATTACAGAATCAGTAGCTCACGACGTGGTAACTTCCAACAGTCGCCTTGGCCGATGCTGTTGTCTTGAGCTTGGCCAAGAACTCTCTAGTGAAGTGTGGAAGACGATCTCCTGCTTCACGAGGGCGTCGTCCTTTGACGTTATGGCCGCCTTCTTGGGCATGAACTCCGCGCCCCGGTGCTCGAACTCCACCCGAAGAGGACTCCGTGGGGCGAAGAACGTGGAGCGGTCGTGCAAGGGGAGCGGCTCGACGGGGAGCCCTCTGGTCGCATGGCCCCATGCGACCAAGAAGTTGCTCGCGGCGTTTCCATCGACGAGGACGTGGTGCGCTGAGAACCCTACCACGAGTGTCCCGCACGCGAACCTCGTCAGCTGGACAAGCACCACCTCCTCCGCGCCTTCTGTGTCCGGGTGCAGACTGAGTAAATCCTTCGATGGCTTGACGAGAATGGCACGATCAGGGCCAAGTCCGACGATGCCTCGACAAACCGCACCCCTGCATCATTGAGGAGGATGACTTTCTCGCCGCTGGTGCCGTCCACATGCAGTCGCCCGGCCGATTCCCGATACTCGGAGAGGACCGCGGCGAGGCCCTTCTCGATGTCGTCGTTCGGGGGCGTCGGCGGCGGGAACGCGTAGATGAGGGAGATATGGGCGTCAAAGGTGACCTTATCGAAGGGGCTCAAGGGAATGCTTACGTCCGTGCGTGGCGGTTTTCCTTGGTACGAAGGCTTCAAGAGCTTTGATCTCTCAATCGTCAGCTTCATGGCTTTGTTGCCTAAAAACATGCATGCATGGATCAAAGAATTTGTACACGTATGTTCTTATTGTTTTTTTTTTTTTCTTATTTCGAAATTGGTATTGTGCTCTTTGAGCTTTTTCATGATGGATTGTAAATATTTTCCAAACTACATATAGTCTTCCAAACTAGGATTCCCTTCTGAAGTGCATATAATTTATGTCAAGCTACCAAATTTACTTCCTTCCACAAACGTTGAATATCCTTAAAGAAAACGATTCACCAATTGTCTCATGGTACTTGTTCACTTGGAGTACTAGTTCATGATGCCATTAAATATCAACCGGCATATACTACTTCATAAATTAATCAGCTTATGACATTGTTATCATTTCGACAAGATGTATAATTCATGAACAAAAAAGGAGAAAGTACCTCAAGGAGAAGCTGGAAGGATCAAACAGGAAGGACGAGAACTAAATTCACTTGGACTTATTTGAAGAAGGAGTCCTCTAATGCCAAAGGAAGCACCTTGCTGCTCCTTTTATAGTTTGATTCTTGGAAGTAGGTGGCTTAGAGGCTTGAAATTAGAGCTTCATCTAATCGTGTTTTTTTAAACCTTCTTTTTTTTTTTTAAGATCTGGACGTTGTATATTGTTGGACGTTTTTAAGATCTGGCTTAGAGACTTGACCTGTTTGGCATTGTTGGAAAATCAAAGAAATTTGGCGTTCCACAGTGTAATGTTCCTCCAATAAAAAGTTGGATGTTTGGGGTGTTAAGAGTAAAAACCTTCAAAGTATAAAAACCTTTTTTTTTTCCTTTTTTTTTCTAAGTTTTCGGGGGCATGTGTTAATGCAATGGAGCCGTGCCACGGTCCACCGCAAGATTAAAGCCCACACGCAATGCACGCATGGCCCCGTGCTTATCTTTACGTCTAGTTTTAACGTTTAAGGCTCCAAATGCATTATGATTATTTATGATGCCATTAACGGAGTCTAGTTTTCAACTATTTCCACTTTCCAACGAGTCTTTTTTTATATTACAGTTTTTTTTATTTGACTATTTTGGTGTCGTGTTGGTGAATCATCTTTTGGATTAATTCGCCTCTCCATCAGCGTCCGTTTATATATGTACATATATATATATATATATATACGATGTTTTTCTTTTAAATTTAAACGAATACGACAGTGGGAAAGTAATTACATGGTCAGAGTTGTTCTGCGTTCTGACATTTTTTTTAATACGTACACTTGATCATTGCGATTTGACGCATAGGCACAATAAACACACCAAAAGATTAATGTTGATTTTATCATTCACCTCATAATTTTCAAGGTGCCTAGTGAAATGCATTATAGGGTTGGTAACGTCTCAAAATTTGATCTAATCACATATCGAGATCTTCTTTCGATTATTAATTTCTTCGGTCTTTTTTTAATTTTATATTATCCCAAATGGTCGAAAAAGTGACACATAAGCGAAAGACTTAATAAATAGAATAATACAATAATAAAATAGAAATACGAAAGCTAAATAGATAATAATACATCCACAAGGCATATACAAGTCCATACAATTTTATAGGTCTCATCTAAACTCTAGATAACTATGTGCATACACCAACAAATTGCAGTCGTCGTACACACATTAACAACTCGCGATCGTCATCAAGTACCTGTGGAAATCACACATAGGAGCAAATTCAACCGTTAGCATAAAGCTGAGTGTGAATTCATATAAATCATAAGTCAATTCTATCAGAATATAGCATGAAATTAATATAAGAAAAGGAAAACGAAATCGAGTCATCATAATCGATTCCAATCAAATATGGCATGAGGAGAACATATAACTTCATATAAACATCATGATAAGTGTGTCCAGTCAAAATGATATAATGGAGATCATAGCATCAGTATCATAATAGAATCAGATTTCTCGAGAGAGATATCATCTTTTCATATCCATTTCTTTTACTTTAGTAGTTCTTTTGCGTATTTGTTGTCATGCTTATCTTTCATACTTTCATACGTACATGCTTTCATACTTGCTTTCTTGCTCGCTTTCATACTTGCGTTCATATTTACTTACTTGCTTGCTTTCATACTTACTTTCTTGTTTGCTTTCATTCATGAAAAGGAATACCATTACATGCAATGTGATGGTACGACTATCTAGACATCATGAGCCAGTGGATGATCAGTGCCACGGTAAGCCCCGTCGGGCTGGATGACCTCACGCTCGGCGGAAACATCCGTATGGGAGAAACTCCTGCCTAGATAGAGCAAATGATAACCCGTGAGGAAATGCCTATTACGAGGTTGAAACGTCTTCTCCCATCATGTATGTTGATCCGTAGACCGATCAAGGCATAGAGAAAACACTTTCTTATATTTGTTTCATTTATTTTAAAATCGGGTGGACGGAAGTTTGTTTAAATCAAGGTCGGGACGAAAGGTTGTCTCTTTCGGTCCACACAACGGATGCCCAAGGTTCGAGGGTCACCCGCTTTTAGTTCATTCGGGACGTCCGAAGGAGTGAGGACACCCATCGTCATCATATTAGTCGACCGAAGGGGGTGCGATCGCCGCTTCTTATTATTCTTAATCATCATGCCGTCGTTCATAATCATTCATCATAAGGTTCATAAGAGTCATGATCCTTCGTTGGAAAAAGGTTGAGAGGAATCATTATCATTCTTGACGTAAAGATCATAAGCATACTTCGTCCATTTTTCGATGAGAGATCAATAATCATATTCATGTGAAAGGCATGGGTTTTGTACAAAAATCAGAGATCAAAATAAATAGGTATAAGGTTGTAGAGGAATCATTATCATTCTTGACGTAAAGATCATAAGCTTACTTCATTCATTTTCCGATGAGAGATCCATAATCATATTCATGTGAAAAACATGTGTTTCGTATAGAAATCAGAGATCAAAATAAATAGGTATAAGGCTGTAGAGGAATCGTTATCATTCTTGACATAAAGATCTTAAGCATACTTCATCCATTTTCCGATGAGAGATCCATAATCATATTCATTTGAAAAGCATGTGTTTCGTGCATAAATCTGAGATCAAAATAAATAGGTTTAATATGTAAGAAATTAGAAAGTTCGTACTTAACTCAGGGTCGGAAATCATAAGTGTTGTATTCTGGGGTCAAAACATGGGTCGAGTCTGGTCTGGATCGGTCTCGGTCATTATGGGGAAAAACCAAGGAAAACTCGGAACGGGTGCGGGTCATACCCGGGCCAGATCCAAAGGACGGGCCGAGTCGTGGGTGACCCGATCTGGGTACTTGGTTCGTCGAGCTCGAGCTCGGCGTCCATGGCGGACCCAGGTCAAGCTCTGCTGAACCTGGATCAGCCAAACAGAGCTCGAGCCGAGTACTGGTGAACTCGGGCCGGGTTCTGTCTTGCCATTTTTGTTTTGTTTAGTTTTTATTCAACGATTGTCGGCGTGACTCAACTACATATCAGATATTTCGAATATATGTTTACAGAACATTCAATAGCTAAGGCAAACAGATATAGTACTAAACATTTCGTATAAAGATCAAAAGTTCCTAACTACGTTCTTTTAATTTTCTATCATGCATTCAGTTTGATGGTCGTGAAAATCATTCGGGTGAAACATATATTAGTAGCAAGGTCAACATGTAATCATCTTAAGGAGCATCATTCATGCATCTTGACTCATCGAGAAACTCGACCTATGAAGAAGATCCCGAACGTACCTCAAAGCCTATGATTTCATGGTTCGTCGGTGCATCCCTATGGTGGTCGCGCCCTAGCTCATCTGCCGCTGCCTTCCGACGTTACTTGTGCTTGAGGTGTCGCCGGTGGTGCCCCTTTGTCCCCTGCAGTTTGTGCGCCAGAGAGGAAGGGAAAATGAGTGAGAGAGAGAGTGGAGCGAAGAAAAATGAATGAGGGGAAGGAAGGGGTCGAGACCTTTATAGAGGAGGTCCGACCTTGGCCTTCTTCCTTGGAGAGGAAGGTAGATCTTGCCTTCCTCGACAATAGGAAAAGACAAAAGAGGAGGAGAAACTTGGCTATGACTCTTCAGCTTTTCCTTTTTTTTTCTTTTGACTGACGTGGTGTGCTACACCATGGTTGTGGTACGTGCATGTTTCAATGGGCAAATTCTCCAACACCTAAATACATTAAACGCAGTGATGGGAAGGCACCATTTGCATTTGATGTAGTAATCGAAAGGCGTAACCTTCATTAAATTAACATGATATATTTTATCATACTTTGCATTCTAAAATGCATTAGCCACATCATTACATCCGCTATGGTACTGTTGCCCAACAAATGCATTAGCAGCATTAAATGCACACACCATGCTCGCGCCAGTCATATTTTTCACGATTGTTGTAGAATAGGACTAGTCATATTTTTCACGATTGTTGTAGAATAGGAATACGCATACCGTAACCATTAGTGTTAAATTTTATTATTCTGTTATGTATGTGTGATTTGAATTGTACTAGTTAGCTTATTAGCGTTACATAGTTAATCTTTTGTTTTATGTCTCTATTTTTCCTCATGAACATATGATATTATTATATTAGGATTTTGAAAACATGACCATTACCAAACACTTTGATTTGATTAACCTCCGTCCACGTTATCATACCTTTTTCCTAAGAATCACTCATGTCGATTTGAAACTAGCCTTATGATTGATCTATGTGATAAAAAAATAGGACCATAGTAAATAAAGATAAAATACAATGGGTATCATTGCCTACCTAAATGGGAGTTTCTCCCTGTGGATATCCACCTACGAATGTTTCCGCTTTGTAAGAGGTCATCTATCCTTGTGGACATTCCATGATACAATCCAAGAAGAAAAAGAGGAGGAGTTAAGAGAAAGACAAGCACAAAGGGGAAGACAACCATCTTATCTTGAAGATTATATAACAACATGAGTTGAAATAGGAGTGAAAGGTGAAAGAGAATCAACTGTAATAGGAAGTAATAAAAATTGCAACTGTAAAAGGGAAAGATGACAGTTTTTGACAGACTAGACAAAATAAGGAAATAATGGAAATAAAAAGATATAAAATGAAGTAAAGGGATCGGAAAGGATTTTACCTTCTGGTTGGCCTTTGGTTGGAGCAAAACATATTTTTTTCCTAGAAGCTGTGGAGCTTGAATACCACAATTGCATTCCCTCTCATTTCTTTCACAATATACTTCTTTTGTCTTTTTTGTATTTCTTTTGTCGTCAAGGGCAATAGAGCAAAATCCTAGCAAGAAGAAGAACTAGATCCTAATAAGTCTGGTGTTTCTCTTTATATTTTAAAGGATCTTTACAGTATTGAACCTACACTTGTGGCCCATCATTTATATTTTAAAGGATCTTTATATTTTAAATTATCTTAACATTCCACCTTTAGTTAGCCCATCATGGTTTAGGTAGCTACACACTGACGTATTTGCAATGGTACTCCCTAAAAGAGGAATCCCCTTCCAACCCATAGATAAGATGAAAGACTAGGAATAATTAAAAATAAATGGAAGGACTTTGCTCTTATGAACATGAACATGAACCAAGATCTTCCTGATTTTATTATCCCCATCTATCTGATTTCATCATATTTATTCTACTAGAATTGATATATGATTTATATGAATTCATGCTTAGCTTTATGCTAACGGTTGAGCTTGCTGATCCCTAGAGGTACATAATATGGATGCGGACTAGGTTGATATGTGTACGGTGACTACAGCTCGGTAGTGTGTGCACATGGTCATCTTAGAGTCTAGCTTGTATCTCTTTCCTTTAATTCATTGAGTTGTATTTGAGACTATGTATGAGACCTAAAGATTTGTATAATAAGGCATGGATTGTTACATGTCAGAGATGTGTTTTTTTTTTTATTTAACTTCCGCATTTTTATTAGTTTATATTATACTATTTTCTCTAATCTTTCTCTCACACACGTCTTTCTCTCTTCACGACTCTCTCTCTCTCATTCCCCCAATTTCTTTGATCTTTGGGACTATTTGACTAAGCTTATAAGTCACTCAGTAAGCCAGCTTATTTTGTGTGAGAAAAAAATTGATTAACTTGATGAATGAATGTACTATTTTGCCCTTATAATATACATTAATTTTCTTCGTATATTTCATCTATTATAATATTAAGGTTTTTTTTATCATTTGACTAAAATAATAACTTATAAGTTTTCTTATTACTAAACATGTAACTGCTTATTTATTAAAATTAGCTTCAGCATTAAACTACTTATCAATACTTCAACTTATTAACTATTTTATATCAGCTAAGCGAAACGAATCCTTTCTCTCACACGTCTTTCTCTCACGTCTTTCTCTCTTCCCATCTCTCTCTCTCATTCCTTCAAATCTTTCTCTCACACACATCTTTCTCTCTTCCTAATTCTTTCTCTCTCATTCCCAACATCTCTCTCTTTCCAACTCTCTTTCTCTCTCATTTTCAAAATCTCTCGTGTCTCTCTCTCATACAAGTCTCTCTCTCATTTCCAACGTTTACCTCTCTCTATCTCTGTATCTCACATAAGTCTCTCTCCTTCCATGTCCGCTCTCACACACATCTTTCTCTCTTCCTAATTCTTTCTCTCTCATTCCCAACATCTCTCTCTTTCTAACTCTCTTTCTCTCTCATTTTCAAAATCTCTCGTGTCTCTCTCTCATAGAAGTCTCTCTCTCATTTCCAACGTTTACCTCTCTCTATCTCTGTATCTCACATAAGTCTCTCTCCTTCCATGTCCGCTCATTCTATCTCTTACGCGTCTCTCTCTATCTCATTCCCAAGATGTGTCTCACGAATCTCTCTCTTTTATTTCTCTCACAATCATGCATCTCTCTCATATCAAACCAATTCAGTTCGCGATTTAATCCGATTTTATCTGATTTTGACCGATTTAACTAGGTTCAAAAGGCAATCCAATTTTAATCTCCTGATAACACTGCTTATAAGTAAATAAATATTTTAATTGCTAATATATATAATATAAAATCTTCCAACAAAATTTTTGTCGGGGCATCCATCGCATCCATCAATTATAGATAATGCCAATGAATCCGAGTTTGAGAGGTAAGGTTGTAATTAATCATTGATATCCCCATGGTTTTGTGCATATCCCATTACTTGACAAAAAAAATGAAAATGGGTGATACCACATTAAGGTGATGGTTTGAGGAAAAAACATGGAAAGAATAAACAAATAAACTACATACTTTTTTCTTTCTTTGAAAGTACAAATTATTCTTTTAGTTTTATTGTGTTTGGATTAAAGTAAATAAAATATCATATATTTTGAAAAAAGAAAATAAAAAATAGAATATTATTTATAATGAGCAAGAACAGATATTCTATTGTAAAGGTTGAAAAAATAGTGATGTTATGGTTTGAGAGGTATACCTGTTCTAAAATATGTTAGTCATGTTTTAAAATATGTTTGACATTATTTCTAGAATTATTAATTATTCGCCAAGATGAAAATCTACAACACCGTTGTTGCCCAATTGAATTTAGGAACAGTGATGTCTTCACAATTATTATTATTGTTAATAATGCATTGAATCGTATCCCAATGGAAACTCGTCTTCTCTTAAGATACTCCGAAGTAAAAGGCGTCATCACATTATTTTTGAGGAATTAATTCAGTCACAGTCGGTCTATAATTCCTATCGTTTGTAGAATGAAGTGCCTATATCATTACAAGAAAAATTGACTTTTCTGACGGTCGTGATCGTCAAAAATTTTGAAAAATCCGTCGAAAATGAAGTTTTCAACGATTTTTTCGATGGATACGATCTGTCAAAAAATTGCTCGTCACAAACACCTTTCCGACAGCCAACAGGTAGCCGTCGAAAGTTCTAACGGCCGTAACCGTCGGTAGTTCAAATGGTTGTAGCCGTCTGAAACTTCAAACGACAACGACCGTCAAAAGTTATGGCGGTCGCAACTGTCGAACACTTCAGACGGTCATGACCGTCGAATAATTGCGACGGTAGCAACCGTCGAAATTTTCGACGGCTGTGATTCTTTTCGGCGGCCTAAGCCAACTGAGATAACGTATAAAATAATAAAAAAATTGGCCGCCAGTGGCCGTTCCAACCCACGCGCGGTGCTCCAGACCGCCTGACGGTCGATCCGCCGCGAGGCGGCCGATCCAAGCCGAGCACGACCGGATCACCCGCGAGGTGGCCGATCCAAGCTGAGCACGACCGGATCATCCGCGAGGCGGCCGATTCAGGCCACGCACGGCCGGATCAAGCCACCAGGCGGCGGATGCGCCTTGGGCGGCCGATCCAGGCCGATCGCGAGGGAGAGAGAAAGGGGTCGCTGGCCACGGGCTAGAGAGAGAAAGGGGTCGCTGGCCACGGGCTAGAGAGAGAAAGGGGTCGCTGGCCATGGGCAAGAGAGAGAGGGGGTCGTCGGGAGGGTCCTTCAGTTGTCCTCCTGGAGAGAGAAAAGGAGGTAGAGAGGTAGAGAGAGAACGAGATAGGTAAAGAGGTAATAAATAGACGAAAAAAGTGAGTGGGGAGCGGGAAAAGAAAAAAAAGCGGAGAGTGTGGCGGGATTATTTTTTCATTACCAACGGTTTCCACCGTCGCAAAATGTAATAATAAAATAATATTTTTATGTTACCGACGGTTCGGACCGTCAGAACTTCTGAAGGTTCGAACTGTTAGTAATTAAAATAATAAAATATTAATTATATTATATAATATGATATATAAAATTATAATATTTAATTATTTTTACGGTTATCAACGGTCTAGTCTGTCGTAGTTTTCGACGGTAGAACTATCGGTAATTATAATAATAAATTACTAATTATATTATATATTATACAACAACAACAAAGTCTTATCCCATTATATATTATAATATTATAATATTTAATTATTTTTACGGTTATCGATGATTCAGACCGTCGGAACTCCCAAACTTCCGACGGTCCCGATCGTCGGAAATTATAATAATAAAATACTAATTATATTATATATTATGATATATAAGATTATAATATTTAATTATTTTTACGATTATCGACGGTCCATACCGTCGGCAATTATAATAATAAAATACTAATAACTACATAATGTTATATATTATATAATATTTAATCATTATATTATATAATATGTTATATATTATACTAATAACACTTCAGACGGTCCAGACCGTCGAAAATTTTGATGTTTTAAATCGTCAAAAAATAAAATAATAATATAATAAATTTCATAATTTATTATTTATATTTTCGATGGTTAGGATCATTGAAAATTTCGACGGACGGCTATCCGTCATAAGTTGCGACAGATTTCTTTTCGTTGAAAATTGTCCTTCGAAAAATCTTAATTTTCTTGTAGTGTATAAACTCCATAGAGGTCCAAACATAAAATAATTTGTCTTGTAATCTTCTTCTTTGTTTCTTTCATCTAATAAAACTCTGCGCCTTAATTTCTTAAGTTTTTTTGCGATGCATAATTGCTCTGTTGCCGAAACCTAACAAATATAAATAGTTAATGGTGTATGATAGCATTAGTTATATGGTTGGCATCGTTAATAACAATTTATAGTCATTAATATGTATATAGTTTTTTGTTTATATCCATTATAGAAGCTTCCAAATCTCAGAGTTATTGGAAGTTGACCTCATTTCTAGTACTAAATTAGCGGCCAGAGGAGAACTTAAGAAATCAGGTACCAGATGATATATCATAATGCTAATTGTTGAAAAATGAATAACAGAAAATGAAAGAGTTATTAAAAAAAAACATGGCATAGAAAATTACATAGATTTACATAGTTAAAAAATTATCTCCTATGTTCACAATCATCACAAGGATTTACATAGTATTTTTTAATATAATTAGCTAATGCAAACACTAAGTGTCCTTAACATGGCATTGAAGTGTATGCTGTATTTTTATATTCAAGTGCCCTTAACTGTATCTAAAAAATCATCCTACATCTTTTTGAGTCGGTTTAATTAGGAAAATAACAAAAACACATATTAAAATAATTTTAAAAACCATCATATAGCAAATCAATCTTTTCGGATAATTTTTTTGAACTCCTATTTTAAGATGATAATATTGAGATAAACAAATTTAATATTATAACTAAAATATCAAACTTTGAGTTCCATGAGATAATAAAAGAACATTGAATAGTATAAATACATAATATCGGTGAATTATATATTATATCGAATGAGATCTTCCATTCTAATTTCACTCTTCGAATCGAATTAGTTTTTTTCTTAAACTGTTGGATTTTTGTTATACATCAATTAATGTGATGAATTTATGACGTGTAAAAATGATGTTTCGCGGCACTTGTCGTCGTAAAGTGAAAGGTCACTTAGGTCATGGAGTATTCTTATTTCGTGACTCATTTTATGATTTTTTTTATAAGAAATATAAATAAATTAAAAACACTTCTTTAAATGCGTGATCCTTAAAAACACGCAATTAATGCAATTACAAGAAAGGGATGGAGGGTTTAAAGTCACATCCACCGTATTTTAATGTCACCACTTTTACTTTAATTATACCCTTTATTATTATATACATTGAAAGAAGAATGACCAACCTCCTATATATTATTATTATTTTCAACTTTTGATTATAAAATTGATGGAAAATTATAAACTTAACGTTTTTTTAAAAAAAAATTGTTGTTTAATAAGTTTGTGGTGACCATTAAATATAAATTAGTTTCCAAGTTTTGGTAATTTAATAGACAAAATAGTAAGACAGTGTCCTTTCATCTTATATAAAATAATAAAAGAAATATATTATGGGATTAATTTCATTTCATTCGTAGCACCTTTTCTCTTTGCATAAGTGGTTAAATTTATTATTTAAAAATATCATTTATTTGAACTATTGATTAGTGAATTAATTACTTAGATGCGTTCAATATCTCTCCTGAGTAAAAGGTGTTACATTAATTCTTATGATGCTGTTTCGTTGTAGTATAACCGCTAGAATAAGAATTTAATTATCGAAATACAATCAAATGCGAGGTGAATTAGGATTAAGAAGAGAGAAATAACGCACAATTCACAATGTATATTTAATTTTGTCGGACCATTATTTTGCAAGTTATTATATTCTTTTAATTTTGATGAAATAAAAAATAATCGACACATGTCCACCTATTTGACAATGAAGTGTCATGAAAAGGCTGAAATTAATAATAAGAGATAGAATAGTTTTTTATGCAATGGCATAAAAAAAAAGGGTTTTAGCATGACATTAATTGTGACAGATGCTACTTCACCCAAAATGTTGGCTGAACAGTCATCTGATTGGAATCATTAATAAACAATTATAGATGGCTAATATATATATATATATATATATATATATATATATATATATATATTATACAATATTGTATAAAAATATATGAGTTGTTAATTAATTAATAAGATAAGTAGTATCGTTCATGCATGAGAACTAGAAATAATAATAATAATAATTTATATATTAAGAGATGTGTTCTGTTGGTAGTATAGTTATCCATATATGAACCCTTAAAATCATTATTAATTTCCGACTTTGAAATTCGGAAAGGCAAACGTAATTTGGAACACATTTATATAAATTCATTTTTTTCGTCCTATATTGGATTATTCTCCCTTATGTTATTTTTTCTCTTTTATCTAAAATTTTGTCTAGCCTTTGCACCAAGATAAAAGAGTTATATTGTTTTATTTATAAACAAAGTCAATCAAGACAAAATTATCGTAACTCCATTGGTTTTATATCTCTTCTTAATTTTATTTAATTAGTCTTTCTTGATTGGAAAAAAAATATTCCAGAAGAGGTACCACATATACCCGAATTTTCACTCAATTTGATCAATTTTTTTTACTACTATCCTTTCTCAACCTCTGCTACAAAGTTTTTGTACCGGAATCTCAACTTTGCTCAAGAACATTTGTATTTATTAGTTGTTTGGCTAGAGAATATTTTTCAAAGAATAGCAAATTTTGTTCTAAGAATATAGTATTATAAATATATTATTATTCTACTCCATATTTGGTTAAAAAAATGAATTTTATCATTTATTATTAAAATATTTTATATAAATAGTTTACATTTATTATTATTATTATTATTATTATTATTATTATTATTATTATTATTATTATTATTATTATTATTATTATTATTATTATTATTATTATTATTATTATTATTATTATTATCATCATAAAAATTATACTATAATAATATATAGTTAAATAAGGCAAAATTAAAACTCATACTAATTGATCGAAAAATTAAAACTCATAGTTGATGGAAGTTTTGTAATCTGATTGGTAGCAGAACTCCCACTAAAAGAAAAGTGGATTTTTGCGACGGCAATTTCCGACGGCTGGATATTCCCTCGCAAGTACTAGCGTATTTTTCGACGGTCCCCTCCATCATTGGGAAGTTAAGATGGGATTGTTTCCCGTGATTAAAACCCTCGCAACTTCCGACAGTTTAGTCATCGTCGCAAGTTAATTTCCTAAGGTTTAAGCCGTTAGAAGTCTAATTTATTTTTTTCCCACTCGACTGGAATAATTCTTTTCCTATATTTAAGAATAAAAATATAGATATATATTCCAACTTCCTACGGTTACAGCCATGGGAAATGTTTCCTATGGCTGAAACCATAAGAAGATGAAAAAATAATTAATATTGCGAAGACTGTACCGTTGGAAAATATATTTTAAAAAGTTATCGACGGTTTTAACTGTCAGAACATCCGTCGGAGGTCCACTTATAAATAAACCCACCCCTCTACTTCCGGCCGATTCTTCGACCCTTAACCCCAATCGACTCCGCCGGTGACCATCCGCTCATGTCGCTCATGCTTTGGCCTCGTCGCGAACGCTCTAGCCAGTTGTTGTTGTTCACGCTGCTTCCGGTGTCGTTGCAAACGATGTCCGACAGTCCCCCTTCAAAGTCCAATGATCTTGACTCCAGCGAATCCCCTGATTGGACACTCCAGTGAGTCACTCAAAGGTATGCCCAGGCCTTGTCGTCATTTGCTTTTGTCCTTCCCCCTCTGAACCCTGGCTCGGACGCCTGGTTGATCCATCGACCGCCAGCGGATCTCCCAAGGCTTGCAACGACTCTCCTCGGTAGCTGCGAGGCCGAATCGAGGCCTTTCGTGGATGGAGTCAGCCGTTGCGAGGCCAGACAGAGTTGTTGCGGCCGTCGTCGGCCGTTGCGAGGCCAGACGGCTTGCAGTGCCCGTCGTTGGCCGTTGCTATCCCATAAGGAACTACTACGGCTAGTGATGGCCGCTGCGAGCCCCGCTGCGGACCGACTGGCCATAATCGGCCACTCACGGCTGGATCCGACTAGTCACGATTGGATCCGACCGCTAATAGCTAGATCTAGCCGCTCAAGGCTAGATCCGACAGTTGGCTGGCGGATCTAGCCATGTACGATCGGATCTAGCTGTGAAAGATCAGATCCGGGCCGTGAACTATCGAAACCGGCCATGCAAGGTCGAATGCGGGCCATTCACGATCGCAATCGGTCATGAACGGCCAACTTCGGGCGTTAACATCTAGATCTAGGTCGTTGACGCCCGGATTTGGCCTTGCACGGCCAGTTCCGACCGTGATCGGCCCGACTTGGGCCATTGATGTCTAGTTTCGGACCGTTTGTTCTAGGATCCTGGCCATTGACTTTTCGGATTCATGCGACATCTTCATGCACTCACGTGCGGATTCGAGCCAAGTTCAGATGAACCGGTCCAGGGCAGGGCACTACCCGAGGCGGGAACCCGGGCCGAGTTTCGTTACGCGAAAAACTGCGTGAAGATGCAATAAGTTTTCTAGTCATCTTTCCGGTGATTCCTGATGTTATGCTTCATCATATGGCAATGGACTACATCTAGGGATTTACCAAAACAACTAATAACATGCTTCAAGTCTAAATCAAGATTCTATGATGAATCTATCCTAATTCCATACGGTGTAAGATTTTGTTCGAGAAACTATTACATTATTCTTCTTTTTTTCCTCTTCCTCCAACCATTCCTCTCAGTCCTAGCGCTCGATCATCGCCATCCACGTCATTTGGTTGGTCACGTAGCTGTCAAGTGTGAGAAGAAAATAAAAGGGACGCACAAAATAGGGGAAAAAAGCTAAGGCACACGCGAAGGAATTTTCGAAATGGCTAAGTCTTTATTTTGATTTCATATTTATAGAGCAGGGTGATTGAAATCAATTGGGAATCAAAAGATTTAATTTTTATTTCTTATTTTATCTCTTCCTATTCGGTTTCAATCTTTCCTTTTATCTTTTATTTTCTAATTAAGTTCCAGATGTTACAGCGAACGTGACACCCTGCACGACGAGGGCCTTGTGGGCGAGATGACAGCCAGAGATGAAGATACTGTGCGCAAGTTAGAGAAGTGGAAGGCGAGAACGCCAAAACGTGAGATGACAGACGAATCAATCAATGCTTTAGTAGATGGTTTTGATATGGAACTTTAATCTAAAATGAATGAATGGGATGGATACATTTGACACTTCATTATATATATATATATATATATCAATGAGATTATTATGATCGTTAAATAATGATTATATGATTGAAATTCAAATTCTATTAAATTCAATATTAGTTTGTTAGATTTAATCTCAACTATATAATCATTCGTCAACGATTTAAATTCATTCAATGCATATTAGTCGTACAACTTTTGGTTATATACTCAAATTTCTCATGTATTCTCATTCATTTGATCTAACTGTAATGCATACCCTTATCTACCCTTCGGAGTAATTTAGAAACTTTGATAAAATTTGCATATCAAAATATCCTTTTCCATTATAATAAAAAGATGAAATCATAATGAACGTCACAATGAAATTAAAAAAAATTAGGCAAAGTAACTTCCTAGTTCCTATTAAGTGTGTATATATATATATATACTTCACAGAAAAATCACTGTGAATATATTGGAACCATGCAATTTGGGTCCAGGCCTGTGGTCTTATGGGTTTGCTGGCAATAGATTGATAAGGTTGAACTTATTTTCGATTATTCTTAATTGTTTTATGTATTAAGGATTGGACATATGAAAAATATTTTAGGTAAATTAAATTAATTTCTCTTGACGATTACCATATATTGTTATGGTTACAGTTATAGTTAATGTTGGTACAAATATTGTAGGAATCTTGTTACCCTCCACAAACCACAAAAGTTGGGTGCCAATAGAGAACCCAATTAATTTGAAGTAAAACGAACATGAACAACATGGTATTAACTCCTTGACTTCATTATGAATATTAACAACATGGTTTGGAAAGAAAATAAATAAAAGTAAAAGATATATATATATTAAAATATATAAATTTTTCCATACGTTAAAAAAATGGCACAATTGTAATTATATAAATAAAAAAGATTGAATAATTGAGTGGAGTTCTAAATACAAGAATGTTAAGGGGACGTGTTGAACTCGACGCCATTCGATTCCAAACCCCGCTGGGGTTGATTCAAAATAGGTTTCTGGCCTAATTCAAGTCATTCACATCTTATTTTTTATATCATTTAATATAAAAGAAACATTTGATATTTATTTTAAACTATAAGATAAGTTTTTCAAAAAAATAAATGTTTAATATTTTTATATTAAGTAGAATATGAATGTAAAGTTAAATGAAAAATAATAATAATAAGGAGGCTATGAATGTACAACGCACTATATAATAGGTCGATCAACTTATTGTATAGCAAAATTTTACCTAACTTTCAACGAAAAATAAGTTGTATATTTCTTTTAGCGCGATAATAATAATAATAATACTAATAATAATAATAATAATAATAATTTGCATCATGTTTGGATTGAACCTGTTGCGAAAAGAGGGAGAGAGATCGCACGAACACAGAAAAACACAGAAATTTACGAAGTTCATCCTAAATCGGATTACATCATTGGGAAGCAGCGACTCTCTTTGTTATAAAATAATGATGATTACAAGGATGAGTCTCTGTTTGCACCCTTAGAAAGTTTATATAGACACTCTTTTTTACAAATGATAGAAATTACGGACCGATTGAAACTCTGAATTAATTTTTCAAAATAGGACATCTATCTCATGATAAGAAAATAAATCAATTCCGAATCACATACAAAATATCCATAAAAATTTTCACTCAGGGCACTCCGCCCCCTTGCAACCCCCGCAAGGGGATTCCCCTGGATCCTCCCTTAACCCCCGTAGAAAAAATTTTCGCTCGGGGCACCCCCCCCCCCCCCCCCCCCCACACACACACACACCACAAGCTCACTGAGCATCAAAATCTCTGTAGAGAAAATTTGCTGAAGCGTTTGACTACGTAAGAGAATTACAAAAAGTTACAACTAAGTTTAATTTCAAGGCATTAACAATAGGACCAAGTATTCGATTCCATCCAATAAAAAATTGGATCAGTTTTACTAACAAAAGTGTTGTCTAATTTGGTCAAACAGCCTAATTTGACCAGCTAGAACCCTTCAAACATTTTAAAATGACGCATCATATCTCGTTGTTCACATGTACAAAATGGCCGACACCAAAAAGGCTAATTTTAAAAAACGTGTTTCATTTTCCATTTTAGAATGCACTAATCAATATTAAAAGAAGACCTCGATTGAAATGCAATTTAAAAATGAAATCGATTCACAATATTTATTCATGCATTGTCTAATCAAAGAGAGAGAGAGAGAGAAAAAGGAACATAATCGGCTCTCATAGATGATGATGATAATATACAATGAAGAAAGCTTTAATGGCTTAGTGCATTCGTGAGTGTGCAACACATTTTGAACATAGATGATTAATTCTGCAAACTTTTTTTTCCATGTGTCCAAATATACATGCATAACATTTGACCTATATATATAGAGAGAGAGATATAAAGTTTTTAAGTAAAATTTAATATGCGATCGATCGGTTGTAAGTTGCAACCAATTTATTTGGTTGCATCCAACTTAAACTCTCTATATATACATATTAGATACATACATGTTAAAAAAATGCATAAATATTCATTTTTGATTGCACCTATAAAATGTTTCTTTATCATGTTATGGCCTAATTATTTAAACATGATCTCAAGATAAATTTATTGAATACTAATTACTCTAATAAAAAAAGATATTAACATTGGAATGCTTCAAAGTGGACATATGATTCCAATCCGAAATTACCAACCGTCAAATATTAGTCGAGATAAGTATTCAAAATAAACATCTTTTTAATATATTTTTTTCTTCAAAATTTAGATATATATTTTTTTCAATAAACATTTTATGGAACTCAAATTGTTACATGATTTGCAAATGAGATATCATGTGATTGGACGGTGGCACTGCACTAATGGAGTTGTTGCGGACCACGTCCACCTTTTTTTTTATAAGGCCCGGACAAAACACCTCGCCCTCACATCCAATCTCTTTTGTATGTTTGCACCTTCATCAGCACTTCCAATAACTTTATATTGGCAAGAAACAAATTTTAAAAGAGAAATTGGTCAGAGACAAACAAAAAAAGGTTTATTGTTTGTTTCTCTCACATTGCAGATTCCCCTCGACCTCTTGTCCTCTCTTTAATAAGTTGACAACCAGATAAATTTAAGCATGTTTCTTCATGTGACCTTTGCATGCATGATGCATGTCCAATCTCAATCAAATGGTAACAATTAGTCCCACCCAACTAGTAATAAGAAAAGATTTTGTATGTTAACTATATGTAAATAAACCATTTATGTTAACAATTTTTTCACAAATTTCAAAAATAAATAATAGTTTTGCTACATCTTATGTTATTTTTCTCATTAATATAAAAGAACATTTGAAAGGAAACTTTTTGCTCATTATAAAATAAAATATAGTAAAAATAAAAGAATGGAAAAGTTGATGTGAGATGTACGTTCAGAAAAAAAAGGACTTTTAAGCTGTCTCTTAAGATTCAATGATTTGAAATCAAGCCTGACCAGGCCGGTCGGACCGGTGTTCGGCCATCAAAAAGGGATTCGGGACGGTCTAGACCCGGATTGATCTTTGACCCGCGCAAACCCGATCAAAACTCGGGTTTGACCGGTAGACCCGTCGGTTTTTTATGACTCGGGTGGTTCACATTTTTTTTAAAAAAAATCCTAAAGTTAGGGCCAGCTCACTCCTTCGGGTTTCGTCGTTCTCATTCGTTTCCTTCGTTTGGACTTCGGCGACGTACGCATACCGCACGATCCAGAGTTCCAGTGAACGGCGACGTGCACACACCGCACGATCCTGAGATCCGGTGATCGGCGACGCGCACGCACAGGTACAATCCGACGACCAGCGATGAGTAGGCAACCATTGCCTTTGATTCGGCGAACGCTGCCTTCGGTGAGTTTCCCCCTTTCTCGATTGTTAGTTCGTCGATCGTTAGTTCAACTTCGGCGATCGATGAGTCGGTGACTGCATGAGTTTCGTCAATCGCGACGCCGGTGACTCTGGACTTCAACATTTGGCCATCGAACTTCGAACTTTGAAGGCGATGACGGCCCGCCCCCACGTCACGGTCGTCGATCTTGTCCCTTGGCCGGCCATGGGCACGCACCAGTCAGGGTATAATTGTATTAATTTATTTAATTATATACTAATTTTATACATATTTTTATTAATTATATTAATTTATTATAATCTAATCCGACCATTCGGTCAGACCTAACCCATTGAGTAATTCAGATCGAAGGCCAGGTCGGGTCTTACAACATTGCTTAGATATTTATTATAACAAAAAGAAATTGGCATGATGGAAAGACTTCAGAATTATAATTCTTCCTATAGAATATTTTCTTTCCTTGTTCGTTGCATTTGATTAATTATAAGAAAACAAATTTCACTTTGAGGGAATTTTATTCTCCCCCCTTAGATCACTCTTGCAAGTATCATTTTATACTTTTAGCTTATTTATATTTATACACGGGAATCTTAAAAACATATGAAAAAGTAAAAAAAAACGACCAAGATTATAAATTAGCTTATCTTGTAATTAAAATTCCTAATTAAAAGTTTAGAGAAGCCAGCCTCAATCCAAATGTTTTTATATATTAATCGTGATTAAAATTTTCAAATAATATTTTATAATTTCACGCCTTTCATGCACTCTACTTAGATTAGATGGAGTGATATTACTTAAAATATTTTGGTATAATTAAATGTGAACATTCCTAGTTAATTTAATATATAGAATTTGATTATGAAATTAATTATAATATTCATTTTAAACTTTTTAGATATTTAATATGATTAGTTTAGTATTTATATTTTAAAATACTATTTTAAATTAGTGTTTGGACTCTGAAAAGTTTGAGACAGATAGATCCGCCTTTTGCTCTTTGAGAAATTTTACATGAATTTTTTGCACAAGAAACACCACTTTGTAGCAATAAAAGAAAAGAAAATAATATGTTAAATTCAATCATCTTATTCAATGTTATTAAAATCGAATCGGACCAACCAATTCAATCGATCAATCGCAAACTGAGCGCTGACCCGATTTAGTTAGGTGTCAAAATCATTTTTGCTATTGTGGAAGAAAAACTAGTTGAACTTGAACCAACAAAATCCGAGAGCTGGTTCGATCCAATTCAAATTCAAAATTAAAAAAAGACATAACATAGGAAATATAAAAAGGAAATAGAAAGTGTTAAAAGGGAAAGTTAAATATGAGAGAAAGAATAAGAATTGAAAATTTAAATAGAAATAAAAATAAAATGGTAAGTATTAAAATTTGAATAATATTGAAAAGAAGGCATAAGATGGGAAAGAATGAGAATTGAAAGTTTAAATAGAAATAGAAATAAAAATAAAAAGGGTAAATATTAAAATTTGAATAATATGAAAAGAAGGCATAAGATGGAAGGTTAAAACAAATAAAAATAAATAAAAATATTTTAAATAAATATCAATTATAACCTACTAATATATATATGTATCATTAAAATTTTAAATATTATAATTATATTTTATTATTAATAGGTTATTAATATAGATTTTTAAAAATTATTATAAATAATATATTTTTAAAAAATAGTCTAATTTGATCCAAAAAACGTTAATACGTGGGGTGTAAGAAAAAACCCAACCAATCTGAAAGATTCGTTCGACTCGAAAAGATTAAAAATTAAGGTCTGTATATGATTATGATGATTTTTAATAAATTAAAATTCACCCGTTAAAATTATTGCTCCACCTGAAAAAATCGTAGAGGCCTGTGGAGCTCGTTTTTATTTATGATTTTTTATTTATATAATTAATACATATGTTATTAATTCTTTTATTATAGATATAATATTTTTTGTATAAAATATCATACTTTTCTACCACATTATCAAACTCTAATTTAATAACTTAAAATTTTAGTAGTAGATTTTATATTTAATATAAAATTAAATATTATTATATTAATTTTAAGTTATTAAATATATTTTTAAAATATAATTATATAAAAGTAGGGCCCCAAAAAGTCATTCGAGAAAATCGATCCGCTAGGAGATGATTTTTTTTCAAAATAATTTTAATATGATTTTTTCAATTTTAAAAATCAATCTAAAAAATAACGATTGAATTTTTTAAATCGAAAATTCCATCCGATCCCAATTATTTTCGTCCCTATTCGAGCTTACTTAATAATAATAAATTTACCTCGTTTTATAGGTACCTAGTCTCCTGCACCCACTAAACGGCTCCAATTAGCTTTCGTCGCGGCGCACACTCAACGCGCCCGCCAAGAGAATGGAGTCCGTCGCTTTCGCTGTCCGCCCCCTACCGCCGCAGGCGGCCACCGGTTCCGGCCGCCACCTCCTTCGGACCTTGCGGCCCTCCGGAATGCGCGGCGGAGCGCGCCGCAGAGCTTCCGCCGTCGCGTCTGCGGCGCTTACGACAACGACGCAGGAGGCGGCGGCCGCCACCTCGCCCTCCGTCGCGGCGCCCGCGCCGGCGCCCTCTAGCGCGTCGTTGCCCCTGAAGAGGGTCTCCGTGGAGTCTCTGCAGTACGAAAGCGGCTACCTTGGTGGCATCTCAGAGAAGACTCCGCCGTCGTCCGCCGCCGGGGAGCGTGACGGCGGTGCCGATGGAGCGCTGGACCCGATGGAATACCTGACCACGATACTCACGTCGAGGGTTTACGACGTGGCGATCGAGTCGCCACTGCAACGTGCGCCCAAGCTCTCCGAGAAGCTTGGGGTCAATTTATGGCTCAAGAGAGAAGATTTGCAACCGGTAAATTGATCATTATTTCCTCATATTGTCCCGGATGCCTCTGAAGTTTGGGTCCTTTAAGACCTCAATGTAGCAAAGATCGATTTTTCATTTGACGTACCATGGGCTTTGGAAATCCTTGCTTGATTGCACTGTAGAGATGTTTGCTTAATTATTATGCGTATAATTTTACAGAGAACTGTGATTTCTCTTATGGGAAATTGTTACGAAAAGAGGGAGAGAGGGATCGTGAACGCGAAGAGGAAAAACGGCGGTGGCTCTTTGTTATGGAATAACGACGATTACAAACGTCTCGGTCTAGACCCCTAGGGAGTTTATATAGGCACTCCCTTTACAGACTCCCTTTACAGATGATAAGAATTACATACGGACTGGGACTATAAATAAATCCCCTGAAAATAGGATACTTATTTCGTGATAAAGAAATAAATCAAATCCGAATCACAAACAGAATACCCCTAAAAATTTTCGCTCCCCTTGCAACCCCCGTAGGGGGGATCCCCCTGTATCCCCCCTTGACCCCCCACAGGCTCGCTGACCGGGCAGCGAGACCCCCGTAGGGGAATTCTGCTGAAGCGCCTGACTATGTAGGGGGACCAACTGGTTCAGATTCAAGGCATTATTAACAAATCTCCACCTTGACTTGAATCATCTTCAGAGCACAAAAGCACGCCACGCTGCCGCCAGTCCCATCTTGAAGCTATTACCAAGTATTTATGTTAAGCAAGTTCAAACAATGTTGGAACTTGCCATAAGGAACAGATTTGGTGAACATATCAGCTAGATTGTCTTCAGTGTCAATCTTCTTCACCTTGATCCTCTTCTCAGTGTGGATGAAGTGATATCTGACATCAATGTGTTTGGTTCTTTCATGATGTACTTGATCCTTGACTAAACATATTGCACTCAGACTGTCACAGTGCACTATAGCCTGCTCCTGATGTAATCCGAGATCTCCAACTAAGCCTTTTAACCAGATGCCTTCCTTGGCAGCTTCCGTCAGTGCCATGTATTCAGCCTCTGGGGTGGACAATGTAACTGATGGCTGAAGTGTAGCCTTCCAACTAATAACTGAACTGCCCAAAGTAAAGACATAGCTTGTCATAGATCGTCTTCCATCAACATCTCCAGCATAATCTGAATCTGAGTACCCTACAACCAAACACTCTTTATCACTTCTGTAGATGAGGCCAATATCAGATGTTCCTCTTAGATACCGAAAAATTCGCTTCACTGTTTGCCAGTGCTCTTTTCCTGGATCGCTCATGAACTTGCTGACAACACTGACTGCATGAGCAATGTCTGGTCTTGTGCAAACCATGGCATACATCAGACTTCCAACTGCACTAGCATATGGAACCCGAGACATGTACTCCTTTTCTGCATCTGACTTTGGTGCGAAGGCAACAGAAAGATGAACATTTGCAGCTGATGGAGTATTCAAAGGTTTCGCTCCAGACATTCCAAACCTGAATAAAATCTTCTCAATATAACTTTTCTGAGATAAGAAGAATTTACCCTGTGCGCGATCCCTTAGAATTTCCATCCCCAGAATCTTCTGTGCTGCACCAAGATCTTTCATGTCGAATTCTGCACTGACGAGCTTCTTCAGATTTTGAATGTCTGCCATGTCTCTGGCAGCAATAAGCATATCATCAACATACAAGAGCAGATAGATGGTGGAGCCGTCCTTCACCTTCTTGTGATATACACAGCAATCATAGGGACTTCGACTGAATTCCTTACTGATCATGAAGTTGTCGAACCTCTTGTACCATTGTCTGGGAGACTGCTTCAAGCCATACAGAGATTTCTTCAGACTGCAAACTTGATTCTCCTTTTCAGGAATGGAGAATCCCTCTGGTTAGCTCATAAGAATATCTTCTTCAAGTTCTCCATGGAGGAAAGCAGTCTTCACATCTAGTTGCTCGAGCTCTAGATTCTGATGTGCTACAAGAGCAAGTAGCACCCTGATAGAAGTATGTCTGACAACAGGTGAGAATATCTCATTGTAGTCCACACCTTCTTTCTGACTATAACCTTTAGCAACCAGTCGTGCTTTATATCTCGTGCCTTCAACCCCTAGAATTCCTGCTTTCTTCTTGAAGATCCATTTACAGCCAACAGTCTTCCTGCCTTTAGGCAACTTGACCAGCTCCCACGTCTGATTCTTGTGAAGAGATTCCATGTCCTCACCCATAGCAGAGGTCCACTGTTCAGATTCGGCACATGTGATGGCATCCCTATAAGAGGACGGCTCCAGAGACTCCACCTCTTCAGCTACCTGTAGTGCATAAGCAACCATGTCCTCGAAACCATATCGCTTAGGAAGACCCACTTCTCTGCGAGGACGTCTAGTAGCAATTGACTCCTCTTCAGGTTGCTCATCAGATTCTTCACCTTCTGGTTCTGCTTCTTGATGTGATCCTTCAGCATCATCCTCAGTTGGAGTGATTTCAACCTCCACCTGTTTACTGACACTCTCTTCAGCCTCCACCTTCAACTGAAGCATTGATGCTTCATCAAAGGTCACGCTTCTGCTGTGGATGACTTTGTGTTATGAAGGAGACCAGATTCTGTAGCCCTTCACTCCTGCACCATATCCCATGAACACCCCTTCTTTGGCCCTTGGCTCCAACTTTCCTTCACTGACGTGATAGTATGCTGGACAACCAAAAACTTTCAGACAAGTATAATCAGCAGAATTTCCTGACCATACCTCAGTTGGAGTCTTGAGATCAATCGCAGTCGTCGGACTTCGATTCACCAAGTAGCAAGCTGTGTTCACAGCTTCAGCCCAGAATGTCCTATTTAGGCCAGCGTTAGAGAGCATGCACCTTGCCCTCTCCAGAAGTGTCATGTTCATTCGTTCTGCAACTCCATTCTGCTGTGGAGTATCCTGACTGTGCGATGCCTGGCAATGCCTTCATCTTTGCAGAACTGGTCGAATTCAGCAGAACAGAATTCCAAACCATTGTCATTGCGAAGACGCTTCACTTTCTTCGACGTCTGATTTTCCACCAGAACCTTCCACTGCTTGAAGGCCTTGAAGGACTCACTCTTGTGTTTCATCGTGAATACCCAAGTCATCCTCGAGTAGTCATCAATCACAGATAGGAAGTACCTCGCACCTCCTAATGATGGAACACGAGAGGGACCCCAACAATCGGCGTGGATGTAGTCAAGTGTCGCCTTCGTCCTGTGCACTGCCTTGCCAAACTGAGACCTTCGCTATTTGCCGAATACACAGTGCTTGCAGAAGTTGATTTCAGATATCTTCTTCTCCCCTAGAAGACCTCGTTTGTTGAGGATATTCATCCCGTTCTGACTCATATGCCCAAGCCGCATGTGCCACAGCCTGGACCTATCTGATTCGGATGAACTAGCCACTGCAGCAACGCCAGAGACTGTCTTGCCTTGTAATACATACAAGGACTTCTGTCTGACTCCCTTCAGAACCGTAGCATCACCTTTCATGACCGTGAGGATGCCTCCAGCAGCATTGATCTGACACCCTTTAGAGTCGAGGACTCCAAGTGATATCAAATTCTTTTTCAGTTGCGGAACATGGCGGACATCTGTCAGCGTCCTCACAAAATTGTCATGAGTCCTGATCTGCACAGAACCGATCCCAACTATCTGACAGGCTACATCGTTGCCCATGATGACGTTTCCACCATCAATCTTCTGATAAGTTGAGAACCACTCTTTATTCGGAGTCATATGATAGGAACACCCCGAATCCAGAACCCAACTATCCGCCAGACATCCTTGATCAGAAGCAGCCAGAACCAAATCATCTTCGGAATTTTCTGTTTCATGTGCCACCGCAGAGACAGGAGCCTTCTTCTTCTTCGGACAATCCTTCTTCCAATGACCTGGTTCCTTGCAGTAATTACAGATGTCTTTCGCAGTGATTTTCTTCTTCTTCGACTTGGATTTCTTTGAATTCGAGGACTGTCCCTTCTCTACGGTCGATATCAAACCCGCGGCCTGAGTCTCTGCAGAATTTCCAGATGCCCTATATCGAAGTTCACGAGTATGGAGACTCGATCTTACTTCTTCCAGACTTATAGTTTCCTTCCCGATAATCATAGACTGAACGAAATTTTCATATGATGGAGGAAGCGAAACTAACAAAATTAGGGCAGCATCTTCATCATCGATCTTAACATCGATATTTCTGAGTTCCATCAACAAAGAATTTAATTGATCAAGATGTTCCTTCAGAGGGGTACCTTCCTGCATGCGGAGAGAACAGACGTTGCTTCAACAGCAACTTGTTGGTGAGAGACTTCGTCATATATAGACTCTCGAGTCTCAACCACAGACCGGCCGCTTTTTCTTCATCTGCGACCTCGATTATCACCTCATCCGCCAGACACAACAGGATCATCGAGTGCGCCTTCTCCTCCTGTGCCGCCAAAGTTGCAAGGTCGATTTCCTTTTCTTTGCCTTTCGAGTCTTCCTCTTTTGGCTTGTTCTTCGACACGTTTGAGAGCGGCGCCCAGACTCCTTGTTGCTTCAAAAGCGCCCGCATCTTGATCTGCCACAACCCGAAACTGTTTCTGCCGTTGAACTTCTCCACGCTCACGTTGTGCGACGCCATCTCCCTGCTGATCGAGAATCGTTGACAAACCCTAATGCTCTGATACCAGTTTGTTACGAAAAGAGAGAGAGAGGGATCGCACGAAATACAGAAGAACGCGAAGAGGAAAAACGGCGGTGGCTCTTTGTTATGGAATAACGATGATTACAAGGATAGGTCTCGGTCTAGACCCCTAGGGAGTTTATATAGGCACTCCCTTTGATAGATGATAGGAATTATATACGGACTGAGACTCTAAATAAATCCCCTGAAAATAGGGCACCTATCTTGTGATAAGAAAATAAATCAAATCCGAATCACAAACAGAATACCCCTAAAAATTTTCGCTCCCCTTGCAACCCCCGCAGGGGGGGATCCCCCTGGATCCCCCCCTTGACCCCCCACAGGCTCGCTGACCGGGCAGTGAGACCCCCGTAGGGGAATTCTGCTGAAGCGCCTGACTATGTAGGGGGACCAACTGGGTTCAGATTCAAGGCATTATTAACAGAAATAATAGTTCAAAGTTTCAGAAAAATATGTTTTTTTTTCAAGAGAGAAAAATATGTTCTTTTATTGTCGTGTATTCTGATTTCGGCCTTACTCGGGGTCATAGAAAACAACACGTTATGGGTTTACGAACAATGATCCAACTTTTTTTTGTGTCCTTTAATTTCCTGCAGTATGATTAAATGTTATATTTTCCTTGTGAATGTGTTAACGAGGATTACAAACTTCTTGCTATTTGTTTCAATCTTTCTTGATGATTGCTATTGTAGGTGTTCTCCTTCAAGCTGCGAGGGGCTTACAACATGATGGCCAAGCTTTCGAGGGAGCAGCTGGATAGGGGTGTTATCTGCTCTTCTGCTGGCAATCATGCTCAAGGAGTGGCATTATCTGCACAGAGGCTTGATTGTGATGCAGTGATCGTAATGCCTGTTACGACCCCAGAAATAAAGGTCTCTCCATCCTGAAATTACAATCTCACCTTAACACATTTACTCCAGATAAATAAAAGGCTTCATCTGATTAGTGTTCTTTCATATTGTTTACAGTGGAGATCAGTTCAGAGACTGGGTGCAACAGTTGTTCTTGAGGGTGATTCTTATGATGAAGCGCAAGCATATGCGAAGCTTAAAGGAGAGCTGGAGGGCCGCACATTCATACCTCCTTTTGATCATCCTGATGTTATCTCCGGTCAAGGAACCATAGGAATGGAAATAATCAGACAATGCAACGAGCCACCACATGCAATATTCGTACCTGTTGGAGGCGGTGGATTGATAGCAGGAATAGCTGCTTATGTCAAAAGAATTTGCCCAGAGGTCGGTTGTGTGATTGTAGAAATGATCTTTTCTCTGATTCACTTCACATTGTCTGCTGTCATAGGATTATCTAATCTAATGAGTACCATAATGTGCTAATTTTGTTGGTGAAATGATTCATTACAAATCCGTTGATAAGGTAATGTTGCAGGCAAAAATGACATTGTTGCCAGAAATGGAGTTTTACATTTTGGTTATTTGCTCTTTTGGAACCTGTTGGCTTATAACTTTACCTGCAGGAAATTTATTGAAGTTCCTATATTTGAAACAAAGCATTGTTTCTTTAAACGAAAAGCAAGATCGTAAGAGCGTTAGTTATAGAGTCTAGATCCATATTTGTTCTTCCAATTAGGCAACTTGTTATGACCAAAGAAAAAGAAGGCTACCTTTAGAAAAATGCATCTACCATCTGAAGTAAACATCACCAGTTCACCACGCATCACAAAAATTCTCCAACTAACTGGATGAATCCATATGCAGGTAAAGATAATTGGTGTCGAGCCCTCTGATGCAAATGCAATGGCATTATCTTTATATCATGGGCAAAGGGTTATGCTAGATCATGTGGGAGGATTTGCAGATGGTGTGGCAGTAAAAACAATTGGAGAAGAGACGTTTCGCTTATGCAGGGAACTTGTCGATGGAATAGTTCTTGTCAGCCGTGATGCTATCTGTGCATCTATAAAGGTCAATCTTTGTTATTTTCCTGTTTTATTTCAGTTTTATAAACTGTTGTGGACAAGATAAATGCCATACATTCAGTACATACTTCTCAATACATATTTATCTATGGTATAAGCCTTATCCTATAGTATCAAGGTTTGGTATCAGAAACTTATATGATTACGATCCCAATGCAAATTATTTTTAACCTTTATTCATGTTTGCCTGCTCTCTTTTCAAAGCTGTAATTCATTTGAGCATGTGTACTATGTTTATTATTGGTAAATAATTTATTATGTGTCAAATGTATCTGGAGCTATGCCTGGAGAATTTGTATAATAGAAAGATTTTGGTTTGATATTGATCTGTCTCATTTTCTTGAATCGGCAACATCATAAATTTCCTAGGGTTTCCAATAGATATTGAAAGGATTCAAGTTTCATCGTGAGAAATGTGCACAATTTGTGTAAGTTTAAGTTCTGATGTGTTTTTAATCTAATCTAGGATATGTTTGAAGAGAAACGAAGCATACTTGAACCAGCTGGTGCTCTCTCTTTAGCTGGGGCAGAAGCCTATTGCAGATATTATGGTTTGAAAGACAAAGATGTAATTGCAATAACTAGTGGGGCAAACATGAACTTTGACAGGCTGAGGTTAGTTACTGAGCTTGCTGATGTTGGTCGTAAACGAGAAGCTGTGTTGGTGACTATATTACCTGAGGAGCGTGGGAGCTTTAAGAAATTTTGTCAACTGGTATGGTGAATCTCACATTGCTGCTGTCAAGTTTCTCCATAGGTGTTTTAAGTTATTCAGGTAAACTTTCAGGTTGGCTCTATGAACATTACAGAGTTCAAATACAGATATGATTCTCGTAAAAACACAGCTCTTGTTCTATATAGGTAAGTTTTAGGGTCTACTTTCATGGTTACTGTTCCTTGTTATGTTAGTTGTTATCAGAAGCTTTTATTTTGTGAGTGCAGTGTTGGAGTTCATACTGATTGTGAACTTGAAGAGATGGTGAAACGGATGGAATCTAACCAACTGAAAACTTTCAATCTCACCAATGATGACTTGGCAAAAGATCACCTGCGTTATTTTGTATGTTTGTCTGCCTATGTTATCAATAACCTACTCATGTGTTATTTGGTTCTCATCCAGAAATGCAATTGTTAAGCACTAATGCATGTTTGCTGATTATACATGATGTCTCTCGATCGCTGGTTCTTGCTTATGATCTTCATGTTCTTTGACCGCTCATCTTTGACTATTCGATGCATACGCCAAGGCCAGTTAGTTAATTGTTTCACTGTATGATGCGTCATTTTGACTCGAAGTTCATTCATAGGAAGAGATATATCATAATTTATATTAATGTTATTTTCTCAAATGTGGCATTTATCTATCAGGTCAGACAACCATGTATTAATTACATCATGCATATGCATCCACAGGAATATTAATTTTAACACATCGTGTAGTTAACACTTCCTATTTTAAGAAATACCTTGTGAAACATCTTTCCATGCACTAAAAGAAAATGATTCTTCCAAAATATTTCATGGCGTGTGTTGAATGCAAATTTTCACCCGATAAATTATTTGTTAATAAAATGACGTTATTTTGTTTATTGATTAAATCGGTCTGACTTCACAAATCTTTGTGAAGCATTATCATAACTTACTGTATGGGCACTTAGTTTTTGTTTTTTTTTTTTGGTTTAAACACTGATGTATAACTTTATTGATCCTAAATGGGCACCATCATATTATTTGATGTGATCATTTATGAATTTTATGTTTTTTAATGTTTTCATGTTTCTAAATTTGTTTTAACTTTGGGATATATACGTAAAAATAGTCGTATATACATGCTGTAAACAATCACATTGGATCTGTTGTGTAAATGACAATATTTTCTGTACACATTTCATTGAATAAGGATTTTACTTGAATGGACATTAGACTTCTATATGAATATGATTTTGGTTTCATTGGAACACCTGCAGATGGGAGGACGGTCAAATGTTGAAAATGAACTGCTTTGTCGATTTATCTTTCCTGAGAGACCAGGTGCTCTTATGAAGTTCTTGGACTCCTTCAGTCCACGCTGGAATATCAGCCTGTTCCATTATAGAGCACAGGTCTGTCACTTAGTGTTTTCATTCTTGTTACAGTTTATTTGCTTTTATCTTTACAGTAATTTCAAAATGAATACAAATGGAACCCTCTTTGTATAAGACCATGAAAGTTATTTCATATAACTTACCAAAGTTTCTTCCAAGATTGTCATTTGAGAAGATAGATTACCTTAATATCCGTAGTGTTAGTTGAACTTGCTTTGCATTCACCTGTGACAAAGATCATAGCAGATATAACATGATGATGTTGCTTTTCTCCTTACAGGGCGCTGCCGGTGCAAATGTTTTAGTTGGCACCCAAGTTCCGGACGAGGACATGGAGGAATTTAGGAACCGAGCTCAGGATCTTGGCTATGAATATACATATGAGATGGCCAATGAAGCATATCATCTATTAATGCAGTGAATAGTATCACTTAGATGTGTGACTTTTTCCTTACTATAGGAACATTCCTAAAGTGTACTCTGAACAGTTTACCGGAGGCTTCTAGAAGAAATAATTTTGAACCTCCCCTAGGTTTTCTTCCTAGGTGTTCATGTTATCTGGTGACTGGTCCATTAGGAAAGTTTCAGGAGATCCATGTTGCTCTCCTTATAAGCCAACATCACCTTGTAGCTTTTCATTTGCTATTATACTGAAATGGTTTTTCCTCTAAAATGCTTATGGAGATATTATGCATTTTGGTTCGTTCAGACTGTGGCCAATGGGGCTCTATGTGAGATACTTTCTCGAAATAGGAGTACAAAGGATGAAAGGGTCATTTAGGACATGATAGTGAAGTGCACGTTTTCTTCAAGCTTGAAATATGTTACAGAAACTGAAATGCTTCTTTGTCTGCCTACTCTCTGCTGTAATGATAGTTCAGACATCCCTAAGATGCATGGGAAAACTAAAGAATCAGTTTGCTGCCTTGTATTAGTGGGATTTGGGAAGGACCCTGGTTTCTTTTATGTAGTCGTTGAGTTAGTGGAATGCAAACATCGTGAGGAAGTGCTGAAGGAAACTACCAAATTGTTGCCAACTTTGCTGCAGATGGGTGGCAAATTGATGCAGACTCTAGCAAAAGGAATGATGAGGAAGAAGCAAAAAGATGTAGTGATATCTGTCTTTCCTAACAAGGCTTGCCAGTATGCTACGATGACAGTGAAGATGTGCTGCTTGATTTTAACCTCCGGACCCCCATATTTCCGAAGAGCAACTTGAAAATCGTTTCGTTTCACGTCGACTTAATGTAATCCACTTCAATGACATGGTTTCAGACTTTTGGTCATAGGTTCCTGATTTTGTTTGAAAGGTTCTATGTTCATTTCAGTGCCCTTTTCTGAACTGATAGAAGACCTTATTATGTGAAGCATATTGGAAGCTGCACGTCAATTATCAAGAGAGGGCACTTCCACTGAAGCTTTCTGCTGGTTGGTTGGTCGGTGTATTTTATTGCTCAGCTCAGGCCAGCCAGGCCGAAGAAGAAGGCACACAAAAAAAGGATGGATGGACATCTTACTTATCTGCAAGCCCAAAAAGGAAGCTGTTGACAGGAAGGAACAGTCTCAGCAGTCAGCATCGATTGTGCATTGATTCTTTCCTGTGGGGAAACCAACTCAATGATGCATGCACACTGCAAAGTGCAAACTTCCTCCTCTCTCTCTCTCTCTCTCTCTCTCTCTCTCTCTCTCTCTCTCTCTCTCTCTCTCTCTCTCTCTCTCTCTCTCTCTCTCTCTGTGTGTGTGTGTGTGTAAATGAACAGTTCATAAGCAACATGACGTCACACAATGTACGATCAGAAGGTAAATGGCCTTCGAGAGCAGCTTTGGCTGAGCAGCAAAGTGTCCATCCAGGTCATAACATAATTTTAAATGGAGGCCGAGCAATATATTTTCTCGAAAGAACTTAATTCACTGAAAAAGAATTCCAATTATTTATCATCAAAACAAAGCATCCTATATATATATATATATAGGTTCATGTACATCAGCAACAAGATTAATTCATGCATGTAGAGCTGCACCAAAATGAATGTTAAAAGTATGAGCTCTCTCACACCTAATAAACCTCCAAAGTGCCATGCAGCATGACCACTAATCCATCACTGATCAGGTTATGGTTTCTCTTGGAGGAAGGAGGAGGTTGCAAGCCACACCATGCCTTTTGTCTAGGAATGAGTAGGAGGTGCAAGCCACAATCCATACTCCTACACTACTCCCACCATTAATTAATTGCAGCATCTTTAAACCTCCACCACACTTTAATTCCATCTACCAACTCGGACTGCTTCGAAGTTTGGAGCGCCTGCGATCCTTCTCCCCCCACCACCACACTCCTCCCTGCAACATAAATGCCGCTCCATCTCCACCTGTCTCTCACCATTTACTCTTACTCACCTTCCAAAGCATCCGAACCTCTTCTCCTTCCCCTAAGCTTTGTCACTAGTTTACCTTGCGAGGAATGGTTTCCATGGTCGTGCTGGCGCTTGTGTTTCCAGCAGCAGCACTGTTGCTGGTTATGTCGTTGGTGGGCGTCTGCGATGGCCAGGGACTGGTCCCTGCCGTGATGATCTTCGGCGACTCCGTCGTCGATGCCGGGAACAACAACAACCTGGACACGCTCGTCAAGGCCAACTTCCCCCCCTATGGCCGGGACTTCGCTCGGCACGTACCAACCGGGAGGTTCTGCAACGGCAAGCTGGCGACTGACTTCACTGGTACGTAAATATTGATGACATGCATGGTGTAACAACGAAGTGCTCCGTTTTGTTGGTCATGCTGCGTCACCTCTGAACCTGTGTGCAGTTGAGAGCCTTGGATTCACTTCCTACCCGCCGGCCTACCTCAGCAGTGAAGCCACCGGAAGCAAATTGCTCAACGGAGCCAATTTCGCGTCTGCTTCCTCCGGCTACTGGGACAGGACGGCGAATCTCTACGTGAGTTGCCATCATATGCAACTTTGCCATGTTTTGACGATGAACTGAACCGACAAGGCTTAGTATTTTGTATGTGTTATATATCTTAAGTGCCTTAATTTGCATTTGGACTGTCCGGCAGCATGCGATACCACTGAGCGAGCAGCTCGACTTGTACAGAGAGTACCAGTCCAAGGTGCAGAGCATCGCCGGAAGGGCCAACGCCACGGCCATCTTCAAAGATTCCATCCATCTTCTCAGCGCCGGGAGCAGCGACTACGTGCAGAATTACTACATCGACCCCTTGCTCAACTCCGCCTACACCCCTGATCAGTTCGGTGACCTGCTGGTTCAATGTTTCAACAATTTCATTCAGGTACGTTATTCTGCACTCCCGAACTGCACCAACAATTCGATCCACACAAAACTGGGCTCCATTTTGCTAATCGTCCCCCCAGTGCTGTCACTGTTCTGTCAAAACTCCCAAAGCTGAGAGATGCCAAATATAGAGGTTAAAGAATCATGTACCTTTAATTGTATTACCTTCACCTTAGTCCATGATGTAGCTGAGTGCATTATCTGAAGACATATATATCCGGACTTTGTAAGCTTAAAAAAAAATCACAAGATTATACTCTTATTGCTGTCATATATTATGATGAAGCTAACTCTTTAATGGTGGCTCATCTAAGTATCGTGAGTATTCAAGCAGTGCAATTACTGCCTCCAAGCAAGTCAAGACATACAATAAATAACTCCACCTAGAAGGCGATTCCTTCAGTCAATGCCATCCCTATTCATATCCACCCTTCGACTTTAAAATCGCCATTAATTCATGAGAATAAATACTATATTTACTTATGTTGTATACTCTGTCCTCCTGCTGCAAAACATGATCACTTTTGCTGCAAATTAAGTTGGAAAAAGTTTATAACAAATCTAACAAGATGATTGCCTGTGGATCATATCACTGATGTGTGTTCCGAAAATCATAATAAAATTTAGCTCAAATAGAAACATTTCATCTTCAGAACTCGAAGTATTGAAAGAAGATGGAGCACATTTATGCTTGTAGTAGGGAGACACCTACGTGCTGAACATTAAATAAGAGTACTAGATATCTTCTCAGGCACCATTACTCTCTTGTCGGTCAAAGCCTACTACTGCCTCGTTACAGTAATGCCAACTGGCTTTGTCGATTAAAGTTCTCTGTAGAACAGCAGGATCTGAATCCAAAGTTTGCTTCTGCTAAATCCCAGTAGAGAAAAAACAAAAACGATGCGTGATTTCTTCATGACAATTGAATCGGAACAATGTCTTGGATCAGAACCTGTACAGCATGGGGGCAAGGAGGATCGGGGTGACATCGCTGCCGCCCCTCGGCTGCGTCCCGGCGACCATCACGCTCTTCAACCACGGCAGCAACGAGTGCGCGGAGAGGCTCAACAACGATGCGGTGTCCTTCAACAGGAAGCTCAACGCATCCGCTCAAGCATTCAAGAAGGCCCACTCAGACCTGAAGCTGATCGTCTTCGACATCTACAACCCACTCCTCAACATCATCAGAAACCCAGAGAACAGCGGTACTTGCCATGCACATAACAGGAACTGATCACGGCATGAATGCAGAGTGAATAACGATCCTAAGCTTTGCTGATGAACAGGTTTCTTCGAGGCGAGGAAGGCCTGCTGCGGGACGGGGACCATCGAGACGTCCCTGCTGTGCAATTCTGCTTCCCCCGGGACGTGCGAGAATGCGACAGGGTACGTGTTCTGGGACAGCGTCCACCCCACGGAGGCGGCGAACAGGGCCTTGGCCGATGAACTCCTGATACAGGGGATCGACCTCATCTCCTAAACAAGCGAGCAAACATGGCTTGAAACTCCTGACGGATGTCTACCTCGATCTATATTTCTATGGACACCTAATACAAGGTTGTGAATTCGTACTGGAAAAGATGTTTGGTGACGAAAGTTTTTGTTTTTGACTTAGAAAGAAACCAAAACAACATCGTGAGACAAAAAACAAGGAGGTCTAGTTAATTTGTTTCTTCTCCAAGCACCATCTTTTCCTCCCTTGCTCTACTAGGCAAAATATAACAGCTGGTAAGAGTTGATTTTATGCATAAGTAAACGTTGTAACATGCCGAACTCAATGAGCATATAACCTTTGGGTAGGCATTTTGGTCCCAGAACACTCTGAATCTTTGCATGACACTTCTGATGTTTCTACTGATATTATTAACGTTGTTATGATGTTTCTAGGCAAAATATAACAGACCCTTGGGCATGCAACTTCTTGTTCAAACACGCATGAGCAAAGCCACATTAGATTCAGAAAAGTTATTCCAGACAACAAGTTTAACGAGCTCTATATTAGTCAGACCACACAAATATATTAGTCACACTGAACCTCTAAGAACAAATCTGCAGGATAAATTATAGCAACAAGACTTTCTTTGCAAATCCTATAGTATTATTCATCAATTTTCTCTGTAACAATGTGACATAACTAAGGGTTCAAATGGAAGAATAAACAACAAAATTTCACAATGTGAAAAGTTTGCCGACACATCTCAAGGTCGATCATGTATTTGCTGCTGACAATGACCTAAACTCGCTTTGGGCTGCTTTTTTCCTGTACCTGGCAGTCTTAGTAATGAATCCCGAAGTCATAATCTCCCCACAAACTAAATCAGAATATCCATTTACTATTTCATGAAAAAAAATATATATTTATACAGTCGACATTTCAGCCTTACGGTCCACTTGCATCTCTGTTTGCTGTACATCTCCTGGAACAAGTTCTCCCAGTCTAAATAAGGTAATCAAAGTTAGTATTGGTCAAAGTCTTTCTCATGTCCATTTTGATATTATAAACTGCACTATACTTACATTTCAGCTGTTGTTAGAACTGTATCATTGTTGTTAGAATTATGTACGACAGCTTTATTGTCACCCCCCAGATCCGAGCTTATGACTTCATTCTGTCAAGAAAAGATTGTAACAGTTATGACCAAAATTAAGCATCACTTGGATTAAGTATAGTTAACGCATGAAGTCATACATGCACCATTGGGTTGGCAGGAATTGGAGTACCCACTTTGGCCTTTGAATGAGGCCTCAAAGTACCCTGCAGATTGAAAAACTTGAGTTATAAAACGTATGAACAATAAATGCAATATGAGCGTGAGAGAAAGAAGATGCAACTATATTTCGTATTGGGGAAACATAACTATAGAATTGAGTATAATGTGAGTAGGTCCCGTGTGAGCTAAAAAAAAAGTAATGCAAAAGGTACAGGGTCCACATGGCGTTGTTTTCATTTCATTCTTTTTCTAGATGAAAAATAGGAAAACCAAAGGTGTTTCCTATCAACAATCTTTCACTTTGAAAATTCATTATGGGACTAGTATTCACGAAGAAAATACCTTTTACTTCTAAATAAGTGGAAGTTTATCATAAAAGACGTGTGAGATCTTAGGCAACCCTTTTGATGCCAGCACATACTACTACTCAAGATAACATAGAAGATGCAACTACAAAAAAAAAAACTTCTAATGTTACTAAATTGATTACACAGCAAAAAAAAAAAGGACTCAGCAAGAAATTTTGATGTTCAAACTTGACCAAAATATATTGGATATTCTGCTGCATATGTTACTTACCAATTATGTAATGAACCCAAGAAAATGTCTACGGAAACCCATTATGCTTCTGTTATGAAATGAAATCTGTTGTTTCTTTCTTCATTCAAACAGTTCTAAAAAAACTAGAGCTAGATTAATTCCCTCACTTTGTGCTTATTTTATTTCTACATCGGTTTTACATTTGGTTTACGTTCTAGGAAGTAAAATTCTCAAGGGTCCTGAGGAAATTTTTCTTGAGTATTTATAATGCATCCAAGATTTTTTTAGAGCTCAATTTTATCCTGTATCTTCCTTGGAAGAAAACAGGAACAAACTAATTACACTTTCCATTTATATTCATTTTGAAAAATATCCAGAAAATCACAAAACCAAACAAGCATGATCTTACTAGGTTAATATTTCAAAATAAAGACTGGAAATTTCTTTTCTCCATGTTATATTTTGCTGTCTTTTGCCAAGACGTACTTTTTTCTTGAGGGTACGCGTAATTGACATTGAATTGATTGATTGTGTGAAATCATTTAGATGCGGAATGTGCATACTGTGTTTGAAACTGCCCAGAAGTTGCATATTAGAGTATGTGTACCAGGAGATGCACATTCCTACATCCTTAACAACAATAATGGTTAAAAAAATATAGACCTTGTTTGCCCACATTAGGCCACAAGCATTGCAAAGAGACCTAGGTCCAGCTGGTCCACGACGCATTGCTGGTGTCTGCTTTTCACTAATTCCACAATTTTGACAACTGCAAAAGCAACATAAAGAATACAAAACTTCATATACAAGCACATTCACAGGTTAGTTACTATCAACCAAATTTGTAATACTGCAGCAAAAATTGATATGGAACTTACTGAGATTCCTGAGGAGGACCCTCTTGGGTTGAAGAAAGAGTACAAGTTGCTGAACCTGATGCCCCTTCTTCAGGATTAGCCTTTCCAGCAAACTGCCCTTTTTTACGCTGCATCCTGCCAAGAAATTATGAAGTGACAGGTGCTCATTACCAAATTAGAAACAGCGAACAAGGGACAAATAACAAGAAATTCCCCAACAGCATGATAATCTCTCCCGAGCTATATATCGCAAAAAAAAATCACCTCAATCTAACGAAAAAAAATGGAAACCAGCATGAACAAATAAAAATCAGACATGTTTCATTTCAATATATCTTAGGATCCCACAGATAAAACAACATTAGTTTCATCACATTTACTTTGATCATTCAAGACTTTCCAAAAATTCATGGAAACACATGGAAAAGGGAAAAACCAACTAGCCACGCCGCATGCAAACTACTTATATAGGCAAGCCGCTTAGGCAAGCCGCTACATACAACATAGTGATATGCAGAAAAAAAAAGATTCTAAATAAATTATAAAGCATTATGACTATGAAACAATTCGTAAAAGATGGTGTTAAAGGCAAAATACAAATTAATAGCTGATTAAGAAACATTTTTTTTTAATGTAAAATGTCAATTATAAACAAACATATTATGTCTGTTAACAATGTAATATGTTTGTTAAATATGTTCATATCCAGCAAGATGTACTTAATAAGTCATTTTTTAAAAATATATGTTTGCTAAATATGTTCTTCATATTCAACATAATATGTTTTTTTTCTAGAATATGAACATATTTAACAACATTATGGTTACTGCAGATGAAAATAAAGTTATAATGTACAACCAAAATATATGAAAACTATAGTCTTGGGTATCAGCTACTTCTTTTGAAAACATGTAGGAAATATCATTGTCATTATCTTTTGTCCATTTTTCTTCCATGTTTCTTCACCCAGAATTGGTCATGAATGCTGGTGCTGATGCATCACTGTATTATTATGATGTTACAAGAAAACATCCAATTATTAATATTCACCTGAAGTTAAGTTTTCTGTTTGCACTAAATTATATTGCTTACATTGCTTATTAAAAAACTTATTTAACATCTCCTTGTGTAACAAAATATTAAAAAAACACATTCATACACATGTACCTGAGAGCTACTTCCTTTCGCACAGTATATCGTATTTTCTTATCAAAATTTCTTTCCTTTCGTTTTTCACGGAACCTAATCAATGAAGCAAGCCTTTTCGCAGGAACATTTGTTCGTCGAAGAATATCACTGTATCCCTGTTTCAAGATGCAACTAAAATAAGTGTATCAAAATAAATATCAAACTGACTTAATGGCTCCATCAAAGTTTAATGGAGGGGGCCTTCAGAACTTGAAAAACTACCCTGTCATCATGAGGGCATGGCACTGCCATTCCAGTTCCGCCAGAAGGTACTTCACACCCTCCAAGAAGTAATAAAACCGCTTGAACCTGAGGCACAATAATCCTGTTAAGAACTTATCCTTAAGCTCAAATAACAAAATCGCTTGAACCTGCATGACACACATAAACTTGAACATTGAATTTGGAATAGGTTATTTATACCATGACAATTTAAAAGAATAATTAAAAACTGAGAAAAAAGGCGTAGTGCAGTTGCACACTCCTCAATTTGCAGAATAAGAAGGTCTAGGGTCTTGTTTGTACTAGGTCTCTGGCCTCCCTTAGTAACAGAAAAACAATAGAAATCTAAATGAAGTTCATCTACCAAATAAGGAAACCAGGTACTTTCCTCTTCAGATAGTTGGCCAATGCAATATGCCTTGCCAAGGCAAACAAAATTTCTCAAGATACAGATACCATTAGTATCTTTCTATGTGATATAAGACACTTATTGGCATCAGTGATGAGCTCTGAAATATAGACAGAGTATTAACTCCAATTGTTGATTCCATGTGATTATCTGTGAAAGGAGCATGAAGACCATTGATAGAAAAGAGTCTTAAATATGAGGCATATTAGCATGTAATTTCATATTGTGATTGCGCTCCGCATTCATAAACTTTAGATTTTTTTGGATGGGCATCATTTTGATCAAACGATACATATTATTTATGTTTTGGAATATCAGATCAAAATAATGCTGATCCAAAGCCTCAAAATGTGTGATTGTATGGTGCAATCACAATTTGTGATCTTGCGCTAATTAACCCCTTAAATGTTTATCTATGAAGAAGCATTAAGGCCATTGACAAAAAAAAGAGGTACTTAAATATTTATCTTTTTTAAAGGCATTCTTAAAGAGGCAATAGTCTTTTTTTTAAGTAATTCTTAAAGAGGCAAGAAGAGCATTGACAAAAAGAGGTTCTTAAATATTCGTCGTACTAACCAAGTGCAGTAGTCAAGGTTTCAATTTTCAACCATGTTCCATAACATTCAATATATGTCTACCGATAGCACTTCATCGAAGACTATTGCCAAAAGAAATTCCTATTAAAACATTGAAACTGCAAAACTAATAAAAGTCATGCACATGTAGCATTTATTGGCCTTAACTTTTGAGGCACTGTTGCATCTATGAACATCTATGTACAGTGTCAAGGCTTCTAATGAAAGCATGTTCTCTTCAAGTCCAAAAAACTGCATTTCTGACAGGGATTTTTTCTCAATTCATTTGGACAATCCGCAAAAAGGTAATCTTAAATGCTATGATAAAATTGTACCTTAGTATTCTGAAAAGAAGATGCATCCTATAGTTTTCTAATACAGAAAAGTGTATTCCAAACAATTCATCATAATGCATTTTTAAAATGTATCCTATACGTCCTATAGAATTTGCGTTACTTAGGAGTAAGAATTAGTACGCAGGAAATGCAAGAGAACAAATTATGTCACATATAAGTTATTAGTGCGCCTACAGATTGAACGGCCAGGATCATGTGTATCATATGACCATGACTATTCACAAATGGGAGAAAACAATAAAAACATCAACTTTCGTACTGTTTTCAATTACTGTATCTCAGAATCGACTCAAACATCCGAAAGATGTCAATGTGACTACAAAAAAAACTGTAAAAAAAACGAGTCGATTAAATCAGCAAAGAAAAGAGCCACCTCTTTAGATCCAACGGTAAGAACAGACGCAATGTAAAAATATTAAAAAAAGGCCTTTTGCCAACAAAAAAAAGGACCTTGTTACCTTTTCGGGAGTCACATAATCGAATACGTAGACCTCGCCCTGGAACAACAGCGTGAGCTGGTTGGAGGTGGCGCTCATCAGCGGCGCGGCGGCGTTGACGATCGCGTCGGCATTGATGTGGTGGGGTTGGGGGTGCTCCTGATTCTCCAACGGCTGGGGCACGTCCGTTATCATATTCTCCAGAGGGTCGACCGTTAGGACGTCGGCGCCAGCGCCAGAGACAGCAGTCTGGGGTTGCATGTGCTGGTGATGGTCTTCATGGTGGGCGTCGTCTGCGATAGCGTCGGACGACGACATGATCGCCGGTGACCCCGGCAGCCGGCTGTCGGCGGCGAACGGAAAGCTAACCCTAGGAAATAGGAGGGCGGCGGTGATCACAGCCGCTGGTTTCGTATCTGGTTGGGCGTTTGATTGATGTAGATCATGGTCATCATGGCACCATGATGTGTGGTGATCAAAAGCAAGTTGCAGCGGGGCCCAAACCGAGTCCCATGTTTCAACGGACCTCATTGGGCCTGGGATGACTGACGTGTAATGGCCCAATTTCTGGCCTTGACGTGGAGTTCGTGCCTATTTACATTTTACCTATTATTATATGAGGTTAATGATGAAATAATATATATTTATTTAGATATTTTGATAATAAAAATATATCATTTAAGTTCAAATAAATTACAATCGTCAAATTAATTATATTTATTAATATGTATTGATCATGATCCTCGAATAATCCGATGATCTTAATTTTAATTATATTTATTATTTAATATATGCTTTAGATTAATATATAATTATTTTAATAATTTGATAAGTGTCTACATCAAATGTTCTACACATGCATTTCCTCTTATTATATATATTAAAATAAGAAGGTTCAATATATTGGTGTAAATCTATATTAAATTAGTTTTTTCCCTAACTAAATTATAAATATACAGATTGGTTTAAAGAATATTTCTTCATATTCATTTTCCTTAACAAAACTAAAACTGATTTAAACGTTTAGATTTACACCTTCATTGTTTCTGAAAAAAAAAATTATATTATTGTTGTTTTCTACTTGATTTATTTCCCTTTGATGATACGTCAAAACGAACTCTTAATCATCCCGATGCAGTATGGAAAATGGAAAAGGTATTTTTTTTTCAAATTATATTATTGAAAATAACTATTGACGTAAATATTGAATAAAGAGGTTGAGTGTGTTATTTTCTTCCTCATAAAGTATTTTGATGGTAGATTATTAGCACCTTACTAATTTAAAGTCACGGTAAGTAAAGAACATTAAGTTCAACAATTAAATTTGAAACTATTCTCGTAACGCAAAATTCTGCTAATTAATTGTGTCAATAATATTTTGAAGGTATAACATTATCACTCTTGAGAACTTTTAAACATGACAATGTGAATATGTATAGACCTATATATACTAAAATATTGATCTCTTATTTTTTTGTCAATGACAGCTAAAATTATAATTAATGAAAGATGTCTGAAATAAAAATAAACTGATTCACACATTATGTTCCATGTGTTTTCATTACTCTAATCTACATAACATAAACAAAAAGAGCATAGAAAAGATTCGTTTATAAGATAAATTTGAGATATAAACAAAAGAACATAAAAAAAAAAGTATTGTTTGAGATCTCAAACAACAGTTTACTATGATTATTATTGCAATCGTTCAATTTATTTTGTTTAGAAGTATATCTTAAGTTGTTCAAGATTACTTTATTTGAATTTCAGATTTTAGAAATTATCTGAATCTAAATAACTAGAGGCCTATCTGAATATTACTTTATCAAATGCATATCGTGTTTCGATTGTCTCTAACTATGCTTAATTTCGGTTTAATAAAGTTTCAATTGCGTAGTAAAAAAAAAAGGAATAGTTTCTATTTATGTCCATCATAATCTCGTTATTTTATGACAGCAAATCATTGTATATATGATTCACATATTAGGAAAAAAAATGAATTAAATGGTCCTTCATTTTTTATGTAGCTGTACATGCATGAATCAAATCCATCTGTATCATAAATTCACAACCATGTTGCCAACATCCACATGAAAACACTGGAAGATGCCAAATTTGAAATGCAAGCCAATCAGAAAAAATTATATATTTCTTAAATCGATCATTGAATGACTCATCATCGACTCAAATATTTAATAGACCGGAAATTTGAGTTTTAAATTTTTGAGAAACTAATAAGAATTTAATTTATCAAATTACTAGTTTGGTCAATTTTCTGTCTGACCATGTTACACGAATCCTTCTTCTTTAAAAAAAGGTTAATTCTTTAAATTTTCATTTAATTATAACGATTTTTTCGTGTCTGATCTAATATATGAACTCACTGTAGTATCTCCTAAATTATATTTTGATTTTTTATTTAAGTCCATCAGTCATATTCGATTAACTTTTTTATTATTTTTTATTTTTATATATTAAATAATTAAACTATCATCAACAGAGAAAAAATAAACATTTATTTTAAGTCGCAAGAGATAATTTAGTCATTAATAAATTTGGAAAAAATAACAAATATGACAGATATGTAAAATGAAAGTCATGACATAATTTAAGGGGATACTATAATAAGTTCATATATTAAATTAACAAAAAAATAGTGAATGAATCAATGAATTTATGATTTTTGAACTTTAACATTAATAAATCAGATCAATTACATACGAGTTTGAGTAAATATCCTTAAGTTCGATTTATAAGATCTTTAACTTAATCATAATTATTTTTATACAAATCAGACAGATGCTACAATAAACTTAATAATAGACATGAGCTTGAGTTATAAGACCCATGGATTCTGGCTATAACCTTAACAAACAAAACGATTGAATCAAAATATTTGATTGAATTTTTTTTTATTCCAGAATATCCGAAAATGACCATAGAAATATCATGAATATTCATCATTATTGTCACTCATCATGTAATTGATGAAGTTGTTAGACGTTTTTACCCTTGTGAAATAAAATGAAGTGACAGTAATATTTTTTGGAGTAGCAATAGTGATGCAGACGAAATTGTTCTCGTTGGTCTGTGGATATATAGGAATTGCATTTAATATTTTTGGAATGATTTTTCATATTCCTACTTTAATATGACAATATTTATAAAATAAGAAATAAAATAAAATTTAATAGCATATTTAACAATGTAAGTAATATATGAATTTTGACGCTAACCCATGAAATATATCAACTGAAAATTCTAAAATATAATATGAAGAATATTGGCAATGAATAAATGATGGATTTAAGTAAATTAATTATAAATATGAAACAAGTCCTCAGATCATTTTAATTTATTAAGAAATTATACTAAAAATCTAGAGTGACTGTCACTTAAAAAATATATTATTATCACTCAATTTTATCTTATTATATAAAAATGTTAAACTTAGGAACGGCTTATGGCTCTTTTTTTTCTCACATTTTTTATGGAGTATTTTTTTAAATTACACTAGGGTGAAAGTAATTCATATCGGATCAAGTTTTCGATCCCAAAAATATTATTCGTTATTTTCAAGATAATTTTTAAAATTAAAAATCATCCTAAAATTATTTAAAAAATAAAAAATATCCTTTATCGAGTTGATTTTTAAGGGCTTATTTTTATATAGTTATATTTAAGAATATATATAATAAATTAAAATTATCATAAAAAATATTTAATTTTTATTAAATATCAAATATATTACTAAAATTTTAAATTTACCAAATTCTATTACTAGCTAGACTAAGCCAAAGTTGAACTTAGCACTCGAGAGTCAATCTTCGTCCGGCCCAAGGAAACCTTCCTGACTTATAACTATGATGCTTCAAATAACTATGACGCCCACTCTATTTAATAAATGGATTCATTCCTCTAATTGAACGGATTATCGTTCGACAAAATAAAAAAACATATGAGTATGTGAGTTTCATTTTGGCTTGACCCTTTGGCCTTTTGTCATGCAGGTCAAAGAAAGCCTTTATTAAAATTTTGCTAATGTGATAGAAAACTATGAAATTTATACAAAAAATATTTTTATAATAAAATAATAGATAATTTATAAATTATTATATAAATAAAAAATAGGCTTCACGGGTCCTACCTATTTTTGGGTTGGACCTTTAACTTTATCCGTAGATTTTAATTTATTAAAAATTATCTTAAATTATATTTGGACCTTTATTTTTTTATTCTTTTTATTTGATTTTTCTGATTAAATATTTTTATTCTTTACACCCTTAGTTGCACCCCTTCACATGGGACTTAAATCTGATTACAAAATAACGTTCAATTAATTATAATTATTCATTTCATGTTTTCTAGTTCTCGTATTAAATTAGACTAATTAGTATTCCTAAAACTCAGACCATTATGATAAAAAACATGCTTAGTAGAGACAAATGTGACTTTGACTGCATCATACCTGAGCAATCTCTCTCTCTCTCTCTCTCTCTCTCTCTCTCTCCTCTCTCTCACGACTCATGGCTGGATGAGTGCTACGAGAGATGGTTCCATCATCCCCATGCAAATCTCAAGCGGCATGATGGCATAAATGAAAACCAGATGGCCCGAAAAGGCCATGCATGATCACAACGCCACCCGCACCAAATGCCAACTCGCGGCGCGAACGCCCGCCAAGCGTCGCCATCGCGCGCCTCCTCGATCGCAGTCAGACGCGCCGCTCCGCACCGCGCCCCGCCGCCCGACACTTGGCCGACTTCTCTCTCTCCCTCTCCCTCTCCCTCTCCCCTCCTCCCACACTGCGAGATTTCATAACATTGAATTCCTTCGTCATAAATACCTTAATTACGAAAGATACGCCATGCAAATGTAAATAGAATAGTATATATGGTAACAGTTAACGTGGCTATTTACTGCGTTGTTATCATCCTAATCAAAGCGCCATTTCCATATCCATCTTAATGGTGCACATATCTCTATTAAAAGTAAGTAACGAGTACTCTACAAGAGTTGTACATAGGGGGACAAGCTCTTTTGCTGTTCTCTTCTTCTGATCAGACGCGGCGGAGAGGGGGGACGCCGCCATGATTGCTGCAGCGAGGTGATCGGTCGCACAGACGCGGGACATGCCGTCCATGGCTTCCTCGACGTCGCCGCCTCCTCCTCCTCCTCCTCCTGATCAGCCGTCTTCTTCTTCGGCGCCGGCGCCGTCGGCGTCCTTCCATGGCTGCTGCGGGACGAGGGCGAGGGCGCTGCTCGTGGTGGTGCCCCTGGCGCTGATCTCCTTCGTGGTGCTCGCCGCGGACACCAAGAGTTCGACTTTCCTGTGGTTCTCTCCGCATAATCCCTTCTCTCCCTCTGTGAACGGCGGCGGCGGCGGCGATGGTGGTTCCGGCGGTGCGAACGGTGGAATTGTTGTGGAAGTCCGACGAGGAGGTAGTACACCTCCTGATGCATCTGTTGCGCCTTCTAATGCGTCTCTTCCTCCGGCGATGTCGTCTGCGCCACGACCGACGATGATGCCCGCGCAGCCGCCGCAGGCGCAACCTGTGAGTCTTCTGATTTTTTCTTCATCCTCGTGTGGTGCATGCTGCTTTGTTCTTGTTTCTTTGCAAAGTTTGCATGTTACAGTTCCATTTTATTTTGTTTTGTTGTTCAGATTTTTTCATCTTCTTTTTTTTTCCTTCTTAAGTTATTTATCTTCCTATTGTTTCTGTAAGTTCTCAATTTGCACCATCCATGATTCAACATATGTAACAACTGAGAAATACTTAGCAAATCAATTGTTTAATTAGTGATTAATCTCTTTGAAGTCAATGTGCATGTCAAAGTTTCACTCGTTTCTTATTCTTTTTTTTTTCTTCCCCTATTTGTCTTCATATATGTATGTATTATCTTTTTCCACATTAGTATTATTCCCCATTGATCTAAACTTATGTAGCAAAGAAGTATACTTAGAAAGTCTAAAAAATCTCCACTGTAAACCCCAAATACGATCATGAAAATACTTTAATTTCATATGACTTCCAAATCAGAAAAAAATAGAAGAACATCCATTTTTTTATTTTCTTAATTTAGGCACAAAGAAAGGAGGTCCTTCACGCCTTTTGCCAAGCACCGGAATGTGTTGTAATTTGTGACATTTACATAACTTCCCACAGTAGACATCATGAAACTTTAATTGGAATGCTTTGCATCAGTTATCATTGAAGTAGGTATTACAATGTAGCAATGCAAAATAAGAGGGGTAACGTAGGCGCCATTGGGACCAGAGATGTTTACATGTGGTGATGGTGTGTTCCCCATGCAATTTTGTTTTTTTATTTAACTTGTTTTTAAAATATCAAAGTGTCATATTTGTAACGCTAGCAAAGTAAAAAAAAAATAGTAACCAATTACGTTTGCATTGGCGTGTCCATTAATCCTCGTAGCATGCACTGTTTTGGGTGGCATGAACTCAGACGAAATTAGTGCACACGCCAAAAAACTTGCTTCTTTACCCTTTTTTTTTATAGAAAATTGAATGCCTAGGAAAACGTTAAGCGTTTACTTTGATTTCGATTTGTATGTAGAAGGTAAAAAAAAATACCAAGGTCAAATTTAAGGTGAGAGTAATCATATTGTTTATGTTAACTATTTAAAGATAATTTACTTCAAATTGGAATTGATGGAAAAGAAAAAAAAATGCAGGAAGAGTACTGTGATTGGAGTTGAAGTAGGTGGTGCAGTTTGACTGTTCAAACTGTTTGACTCAGACCTATGAAGTATAGGGAGAGACGAATAGTGTCGACCTTCGTGTATAGGTTTTAAAGTACAAGGGGTGTACTGTTGTGAGCTTCATATTGTCAACTTATAGGTATTAATTAGGTTCATCAAACACCAATAGGAGTTGAGGTATACGTGGATAACAGGTCCTCACTACTTAAAGGAAAGATTTCAAATCCTAAATTTCGTAAATAAAGAAAATTCCACCTGAAGCTTCATCCGCCCATGACGACGCTAAAATAGTCGGGCTCGATGATGAGTTGAAATTGATTATTATGCATAATTCTTAACATCAATTGAGTTGAACGATCGGCGCCGTTTCAAAGTGGCAACCAAAGAAAAGAAAATTAGGTTTATCAAACGGTTGTAGATGATGTATGTATGTCCAAACTCCCATATTGGACTTTTTGCTAACATATAAATGCAATAGGTCATGAGTTACATTACTCCGCAAAAGGTAAATAAGAATACAACAATAATAAAGTCTTATCCCACTAACTGAGATAAATAAAAAATAAAAGGGGCATAATGTGAAACTTAAGCTCCATCTGAATTCAAGTTCCCTGCCTCTTTGATCAGTTACTTTCAGTTCCTAACCAAAAAAAAATGTTAGGTTATGGTTTGGCAGATTTCTACTTCTTAAAAGTGGTGAAGTATCAACACAAGACTAGTAGTTTGGAAGATCTTTACTTGTTAGATGGAAGCAAAAGCTTCCAGATCCATCACTATTGACTGCAACAATTAATTTTCTGTGGTGTTACACTACTTCCACAGTATACAGTTTCAAAGTTAAACTTGCACGTTACAGTGACCTAATAAAGATGGATTGTTCCGTGATGCTCTGACATACTCCAAATAAAGTGGGCATAGCTTTCAAGAACTGCATTCGTATTTCGATGTTAACGTCACTGATCACTGAAGAATTTTATTCTTAATCTGAATCTGACAGGAACCTTCGGACGCCGAGCTCAGCCGTCTGAATGCGGCTCCGAAAACAGGAAGCCGGGATGTGAAATTAGAAAGACTGGAGCTTGGCCTGGCCAAGGCCCGAGCTGCCATCAGAGAAGCTGCTCGCAATTCCTCCGGCGAGTTGGCGGATAAAGATTATGTCCCCAAAGGCCCAATTTACAGGAACGCTCGTGCCTTCCACAGGTGTGTTCTTATTAGAGGTTTCAGCAGTGTCCTTCAGTTCATCATGTTAGTTATGTTCTTGGCTGAACAGAGATTTACAGAAATGGGTTGTAAGCTGCGTTCTGATTCTTTGTTCAGGAGTTACTTAGAAATGGAGAAGCTGTTCAAGGTTAACGTCTACCGAGAAGGGGAGCCGCCATTGTTCCATGATGGCCCCTGCAGGAGCATATACTCTTCAGAAGGCAGGTTCATCAACAGCTTGGACATGGACAGCCATTTCCGCACCGCAGACCCTGATCTCGCTCACGTCCACTTCCTGCCCTTCAGCATCGTAAAGATGGTGAAGACGATTTACATCCGGGAGACCCGGGACTCGTCGCCGATGATGCGGACCATCGCCGACTACGTCAACCTCATTGCCCAGAGGTATCCGTACTGGAACCGGAGCCTCGGCGCCGACCACTTCATGCTCTCCTGCCACGACTGGGTAATTTGATCTTTTTTTTTAATCAGAATTATTATGCTTTGTATATTTTACTGTGCATGAATTCTTAACGTCGATCATGCACATGCAGGGGCCGTTTCTCTCCAAGGCCGTGCCGGAGCTGTTCAGCAACTCCATCCGTGTCCTGTGCAACGCGAACTCATCGGAGGGATTCAACCCGGCCAAGGACGCGTCGCTGCCGGAGATCAACATCAAGGACGACGACCTGGCCGGCATGGTCGGGGGGCCGTCCCCTTCGAAGCGCCCCATCCTGGCCTTCTTCGCCGGCGGGAACCACGGCCCGGTGCGGCCGCTGGTGCTGGAAGCGTGGAAGGGGAAGGACGAGGAGATGCAGGTGCACGAGTACCTGCCGAAGGGCGTCAACTACTACGACTACATGCGGCGGAGCAAGTTCTGCTTGTGCCCGAGCGGGTACGAGGTGGCGAGCCCGAGGATCGTGGAGGCCATCTACCTCGGCTGCGTGCCGGTGACGATCAACTCGCACTACGTGCTGCCGTTCAGCGACGTGCTGGACTGGAAGGCCTTCTCGGTGGACGTGCCGCTGGAGGAGATCCCGAACCTGAAGAGGATACTGAGCGGGATATCGCAGAGGCAGTACATCAGGATGCAGCGGAGGGTGGAGCAGGTGAGGCGGCACTTCATGGTCCACGGCGCGCCGCAGCGCTACGACATGTTCCATATGCTGCTCCACTCCGTCTGGCTCAGAAGGCTCAACGTCCGCATATATCCCCGTGATTGATTGATTTAAGAAGATTGACGACGATGCATATATATATTATATATTATATATTATATATTTGATCGGTACCCTTTTTTTAATTGATGAAAAAAAACTGTGATTTATTCTTTTACCGTAGTGTTCAATCTTTCTCGAGCACAGGATAAGGTGTTTTGCTGTTGTCTTTGTAATTTAATTTAATTATATTTATTTATTTTATTAAACCATGAAGAGACGATGTTTTTTCTTTATCGCAGTGGTTCAAAATTTTCGGTTGACGATATCTCTTGAAGGAAAATTATTGTGATTTGTCGCGTATCTATCACGATTTTTACTTTTTAGTAGTTTGATTTTTTCCTATGGAAGACCAAATTGCCTTTTAAAAAAAGAATAAACTAATGATAATTAAGAAAAAAATGCCATCTTTTTAAAATAATTTCTAATTAACATCATTATATTTTTTTAGAGACGAATGAATATTTTCATAAATGTAAAAACAAAAAAAAATATAAAAATAATCTTTTCATGAATAAAAAAATAAGAATAAAAAAGGATAGTAGAGATGGATGAATTAAAGTGAAAATCTTGCTAAAATCAGCGCACTACAATCATTTTCTTTCAAGCATCAATTCACAAGTAGAACAATATTTAATTAATAAAATAAAATAAACTAATACAATAAGAATATAATTATATTGCATATAAATATCAACTTCTAAATATAACCCTACAATTTTTCTCTTCCCTCTCACTTTTCCGGCGAGGGATTGTAGTGATAATTTGTCTACCATTCCATTTCCTCGACAAATGCAGCACGGGATATTGAATATGTGGAAACCTGGCCCACATATGTATCAACAGTTAGTGAAGTATTTACGATAACTCTTAACATTATTATTTATAAAAATTTGTAGATAGTGCGCATAATTGTTAGACCATCCACACCATTTTCTGTATATCGAGTTTTGATTATATAAAAAATTTAATATTCATGAAATAATTTTCATGGACAGTGAACCTATATCTATGACAAGGTCAGTTAACTTGGAGGGGCTCTTTGGATGCAACTTTTTTATTTTATTTTGAAGTGTAATATTACGCTACCCCGTTCCTTAATCCAACGAGGTCATGTGATAGTAAGAACAGAAAAACTCCTACTTAGTAAGCAGAAATGCACAATTAAAAAGAGATAAAAAAATATTTAGTACATATAATTAATAAAATATGATATGTATTTTCAACTATAAATAAAAATAATGATACTCGAACACTGGACCATTCAATAATATGCTAATAGGTCTAACCACCAAAGCAAACTTGCATATATTATAATGCACTACTATTATATTATTTATCCAGAAACTCAGGTGGCTTCGTAAGAGCTCCATCACCTTTTTATCTATACTTCATTAATCTTCTAATTTTATTGCCATGTGATATATTACTTATGTTTTATGCAGTGTACGGATCGGTCACTATAAGAAAATTCTCTATTTGCAATGGACATTTTTCAACGGACAAAAAATCTTTGCATTTTCCGATGATTTTTTGTGACGAATTGAAAAAAATCTTTCAAAATATCGAAAGCTCCGACGGAAAGTGTTCGCTGGAGGTTCCAATGGGACTTTCTCGACGAAAGGTCCTTCGGAACCTCCGACGAATATTTTTACCCGTCGAAAATTTTTAACGACGAGCTCTTTTTCGACGACCGACGATTTTCTGATAGATTTTTAAAGATTTCTGATGGATTTGGCCGTCAAAAATCGTGAAAATTCTTGTCGTGGATATAAGATTTTTCAACCAAGTCGGCATTTGTGTTCTATTGCAGTTTGCCGGTTCATAAAGGTCATGTTTGACAACTGGAATGAGGCACTAGTTCATCTAGTTTCAGTTAGTTTTCACCAAACGATGTGACATTTGGTGAAATTGGAGACAAAACCTAGTTCCCAGAAAAGGGGTCATGTTCTCCTTGGTTCCACCAATAGCATCCGTTTTTTTAGTTGACCTGATGACATTTTTTTTCAATTTTATTTATTCTTTTTTTTCTTCTTTATTTTATCTCTCTCACACATATATCTTATAAAATATTATAATATATTAATATTATAATATATTAATATGATATTATTTCTTACTTATTATTTCATTTTAAAAAATTAATATTTTACTACATATAATTTATCAAAAACCTGATTTTTATATTTAAATAATATATTTTTTGAACAAAATTTTTAATTTTGTTTTTATTTATTAAGAATATTTTATATTTATATTTATATTTATAATATTAATTTTTATTTTAAAACTCACCAAAAATTAACCCATCACATTTATTTTTTTTATCACGTCAACTATTTTATTTCTCATCATCAAATTTCACTTCATCCAAACCTAATTAGAACTACAAGAATTTGATGAAATTTTACTTTTTATTGCCAAACACATGATTGAGTGTTTTATCTGCCTTCAGCTACTCTTCAACCTCTCAACCGTGTAAAATCTCCCCCTGTAATTTACAGATACTAAATGTGATAAATTTTTGTCATTATATTTACTTTTATCTTTTCTTTTTTGAAGAGCACAAATTGATATTCATATGCTCTTTATGCTTTTACATGTAATTTCTTTAATAATGAAAATTCAATAAGAGTGTGTCAGGAGAAGAAACCTTCAAATTATTATATTCCTGCTGCATACAACTCTTCATAGAACTTTAACATTTTTCTTCCTCATGTCAAACTATAAAAATATCAAAAATTAACATTATAAGATAACACTCGTGATGAATAACATCTGCCAAAGTCGATTCAGATTTTTTTTATATAATATCAAATCTGAATGATGCCAGATTATCAAAGTGAAGCTTTAGATATATAATTTATTAATATTAATATTGAGATGATACGAAGAAAAAAAAGAACTAGTGGAATATCGCGTATTTTAAAATCTGTTTTTTTTTTCTGCCTTAAGTGGAGGATTTATTTAAATACTTTAACAGAACCAAAAAAAAAGAGAGAGATGCCACTGGAAGAGTAGATCGCTACGTGGGCCCTCACCAGGTTATGGTGGCAACTACAATGAGGCCACAAGGAGTCAAAGTTGCCGTCAACGTCCAATGAGAGTTTAACTCATTCGTATACATCTCCTAGTCCTACTCCTAACCGCTACCAGCCAAGTGGATAACATTATAACAAGCTCCACCTCTCTATCTCTTCTTTCTTCCCCCCCTCCGCAAAAGCGCCTCTAGCTTTTCCTCCCGCCACCGGCGTTTCTCACTTTGGACCACGGCACGCGACTCGGCCGCCGCCGCCCGGCGAGCATTCCCTTCTCATGCCTCCGCGCGCCTGAGCCCCTCCGCGCCTCCACCGTCGCATGGCCTTCTCCTCCTCTTCCTCTTCTTCCTTCCTCCTCTTCCTCGACTTGCCGCAGTCGCTCCACCAACCTGCCGGCCTCCTCTCCCTCCCTCCGGCCGCCTCCCTATGGGGCAGAAGACTTTCGAGCAGGAGGCGAGCGAAGCTGCTCCTCCCGGATCTCCTCTCCCCGGTTCTCCTCTCCTCGCAGTCGAGGTCCAGGAAGCCGAAGCTCCGGCCGTCGGCGGGAGGAAGGACCGGCGAGGATGGGGCCGCGGTCGCCCAGGATGTGGAGGTGGAGATGGAGGAGGATGTTGTGGGGGACGGGGAGGTCTCCGGGGTTATCGAGGAGAGCGATAATGTGGGCTCAAGCTCACTCTCTGAGTCGTTGCGGCGTCGGCGGAGCGCCGCGTCGGCGGATTCGATCTCTCTGGGTATCAAGGAGCCCGTGTATGAGGTGATTGCTAGCCGGGTTCTTTCTTCAGCCAATTTTGACGCATTCTGTGTCTTGATCGCAGTAGAATCACAATTTGCTTCACTGCGATTCTTGAGGAATTCAGTGAAGTGTTAACCGCCACTTGCATCTGTCGAGTTCTTGATTAACTTTCTATCTGATGCTCGAATTTTCAGGTGATCGAAGTGAAGTCGGATGGAATGTTATCTACAAAAAAGATTAATAGGAGACAGCTGCTGAAGTCAAGTGGTATGTCTTATCCACCATATTCTTAGCCATTGTTCTCTCTTCACTTTATTATTTTAGAGGGTGCTCAGTTAGAAGAAACATGATGTTTTTACCAATTCCAATAGGAAGAAAAGACACTCATTCTTGCCACTAGTCTACCCCACTGTTATGCAAGGATGGTCTCTTCACATTTGGAAATGTTCAGTTGTGAACTAATTCTAATCTCATCACATAGAGCTTTTCTGAAGTTTTATAATATTTTGTTGTCTCATACTTAAAGTACCTTCAAGAAGGGCGCATTTCATTCCTAGGTTCTATTAATATGATACATTTAATTTCTTCTTTGATTGGATGCACCAGCCAATCAGCTTCAATCATTTTGCTGAGTGCTAACTGCTGGTATGCATGTTATAAAGTCAGAGCAATAATTGAAGTGCTCATGCCATGACTTTTGTTCTGTGTTAAGACATCATGCTGTGATCAATGAACAAAGATTGATGAGATTTGTGCATCCTCCTAAGTGTAACTGTTCTTGGTATCATATATGCCAATTCATGTGACTTGTTTTTTCAACATTAGGCCTCCGTCCACGAGATATCAGGAGTGTGGATCCTTCACTATGGCTGATGAACTCAATGCCCTCATTGCTGGTAAAAAAATTTAATTTAACATAGTTTGTTGTTTTTCTTCATGCTTGTAGCTTTTGCCTCATTAGGATGGCATATGTTTTTTCCTTTCTCAAGTAAAACAAATTTTCATACTGACTTTTATTTATCTTATTTACCAAAGAACTAACACAAATAAAAAGACGTTACATACATTATTACAATTAATTCATTCTGCTGAAAGCTTGAAAACCATTGTCAAATTAAAGCATCACTTCTAATATCTTTACATTTGTTTTTATTTGTTTTCATCTATAGCCACTGTGATGTTTTACAGAGACACGCTAGTCTTTTTGCAATTTTGCTAGGGTTGCCCCAAGGTAACTCATCATTGTTTCACTGGAACTGAAAATAATAATTTCCCTTTGTATGGTAGGTGAGGGAGCAAGCTATTCTGTTAAACCTTGGCTCCTTACGAGCAATTGCGATGCATGAACGTGTTCTTATTTTTGACTACAACCGGTAATTCCAAATTCTAATGCACATGTTTTGTTTTCATGGTGCAAGTTGGCTACATCTAGATTTGATCATTGTCTTCATACATTTGCCTTCTGCAGTAAGGGAGGAAAAGCCTTTCTGAACTTGTTGTTGCCGCGTTTAAATTCTAAGAACATAAATTCCAGCCCTGCCATGCCTTTTGAATTGGAGGTATTCTAGTTTTGGCATTTCAGTGACAAGATATAATCATTGAAGGGTGTGTTTTTGGACAAATCTGTATTTTGTGATCATTACTGATGAAGCTCTCTTGTGACGTATTAAGATTTTCACATGCTCTATTGTATTCAGCTGTTACAGGAGTATAATTTACTTGTTCAAGAATAGATTATATAGGAAATACAGAAGGACGTATGATCCATGTAGCCGACCCCACCTAGTGGGATAAGGCTTTGTTGTTGTTGTTGTTGTATAGGAGTTAAATCAATAGTGAAATTATTTGAATAATCAATATGAGAACAAGATCTGTATCATTTGTACAAATTGATGAGATGTTTGATAAAAGTATACATCATTTGAGCAATCTTTGTTCTTTTGATAAGAGAAATGATGATCTTCGAAAAAAGAAATTAAGAGAAATGATGAAAAGTGGCCATGCTAGTCAATTTGGAACAATATATCAAAAGGGAATATACAGTATGCACAAAAGCTCTATGGTACAATATCACAATAAGGCAAAATAATGCCCATATGCCAATCTCTAACAAAAGTAGTGGTATGATGTACAATATTCTTTATGTAACTTCTATGTCCTCTGAAAAATGACACTATTTTCTATATAGCTAAAGTAGATGCCTGTCGTACCAATAGATCCCCAAAAAACAGCAAGTGATTCAACCCCTGCACCTTTAAATTGGTAGCAGAAACCTTGTTTATCACCTCTCTTGCCAAATACCTTACGCATGCGTATCCCTGCTTGCTAAGTGTAGCTAAATAAAATACCTTCCAAATTTATATCCTTGTATATAATAGTCCTTGGAGTGTAATGCATGATATTAATAAGGTGCAAGATTCATGTCCTCTATTGCATCTCCTTATGCTATGAATGTCCAATTTAGTAATTTATACACATGGCATAGAGATTTTTTTTCAGGAAACATGGCATAAAGATTGTTACCGATTTCAGTGAATTTAATACTTCTCAGGTTTTTAACATTTACTTTAGAAAGTTTTTAACATTTCTGTTCCCAATGTCTGTATTTGGGCCATTACACATACCAAGATAGTTCTGGTTCTATTGAGGACTTTGAATCCACTGAACAGATGAGTTTGGTATATTAATTAAGGTGAGGATGCCGTTAGTATGCACCTTCATAGAGAAAGTAATGCTATTCCTATTATCAGTAATATATTAGAAAAACATCAGTAATAAGTATGTTGACTTTTATGCATTAGATTCATGGTTCCTCATGAAGGAGCATTTCAAGGAGGATTGGAAACAAATATAAGAATTCTCTCATTTTCTTTGTTGATCGCGCCCACTATTCAATAAAAAATCTGTTGTGCTTAAAGACTTAATGAAACATATAACATACTGGTTGTTCATTTGTTGCGTAGGTTGTTGAAGCTGCATTAATTTCGCGAATACAACGACTGGAACAGAAACTAATGGATGTGGAACCTCGTGTGAGTATGGGAACACAGTGAGTATGTTTTCTTCCTGTTGTGTGAAAATATTGGAGGCTCGAAATGGAATCATATACGTCATGCTGTAGAATATATTTGGCCACTGGATTTCTTCTCTTTCTTTTGCTGTACCACTGTATCAACAGTCCAATCACTTCTCACAAAATAAAAACAACTATGCAGTCATTTGATGTATGTAGGTTATCACCATTCAAAAGTCCTCTAACATGAAGTATCTCTGCTGATAATGAAGCCCTGACGTTGTTTTTCCCTTTTGAACATGATCTTGCGCATTTCTCTTTTAAACCATTCCTTTTGTCTTCGATAATGAACATTGGAGTTTGTAGTATCACATATTAATTGCTTCTGAACAGTAGTTTCACGTTCCTATTTTGAGATAAAGAATTTAAGTTTGGGAATTAGAAATCTCAGTGGTCTGGACTAGAAAATATTTCTGGAATTCTATACTTAATGATGATCCTTACCAGCTTGATCCTCGAGCATTAACCTTGTTTCTTTCTTTCTGGAAAACCTTCTCTTAATGTGTGTGCTTCTTGCCTCCAAACTTCTTATGGACCATTCTTTTTCTTATTGAAAATGGACCTGAACATTGGAATTGACATAGACATGATTATAGAAGTCAGTTGAAAGCATTTGAAATTGAAATAACAAGAAACGTTTCAAGGGATGTACACTTCCTATTGCAGGAGGGGGCATGTTCCCACAAAAGGTTAAAGGATGAAATACAGCAGGAATAAGCTTGTCACTTGATAAAGGGTACTGGGCATGAAAACTGAACTCATCTGTTGCAATGGAAGTTCTAAGAACAAGTGAAAGTGAAAATGTAAAAGAATTCCCTATGCATGTATACTTAAATGAATGCACAGTACATGTAAGCACCTGTATCTAAAGTTTCAGACAAATATGTTTCCAAATCAGGTGCTATCTTTCTGGGTTAATATACTGAAACTTTTCCTTCAACCTGGCACTATGGCAAGATGATTTCATTTACCTTGAGAAGTCCGGACTTGAATTATGAATCTTTTGTGAAGTGGATGTATACCAAATCCCTGACAACAGACATGTTGTCTTTTTTGACAGAGAGCAAACATGTCTTCAGATTGATTTCCTGTTGCTTTGTTTTTTCAATTCACTTATCTATATGCATACCAAAATTGCACTTCATCATTAGATCATCAATGATTTGACGATCATCTACCTTTCACCTTCTAGGTAGTAGCACTTCTTGAGGTTCTGCCCAATAGGCTAACAGCTGATGTATTGGAACAGCTTCGTCTAAGTAAACAGACCTTGGTATGGTATGATATTTGAGTTAGACTTTGCTTCCATGTGTCAGACCATTTATATTCGTATCTTTGTCTTTGTATGTTGAAGGTGGAATTAGGTTCCCGGGCAGGAGCTTTCAAACAGATGCTTCTTGATCTTATAGAAGATACTCAAGCTATTCGTCGCATATGTATAATGGGCCGTAAATGTACACTTCGAGGGAATGGAAATATTGAGTGCTCCATTCAATTAGACAAACAGATTGCTGAAGGTGCAATGCTTCTCATTACATTTTCTTTACAGATTTATAAATCTTGGCTAAAACAATTTAAAGAGAGTTTCATTGTATTTTTATGCGAATTCTGGATCCAACCTATTATGAGGTTATGCTCAAGGAACTTGCAAAAAATCCTTTGGTGGTCAGTAACTGACAACCGCCCAATGTACTTGTTGAATTTTGAATTTTCTTTGTGCATTTTTCCTCCTGAAGATGACGCTTGAGATATAAAGCTGTCTCCAGCTTATGTGTAAATGGCTTCATTTTCAGGTTTAATACTTTCTGAAAATTGGATTTGGTTTCTCTAACTGTTTGCAATATATTTTCTTCTGTAGTATATTTGATCATTGCCATGGGTAGAGGTTGTTAGCTCCATCTATATAAACAATCTTGTCAAAGTATACTTTTATGTGATTATTTCTTGTTCAACTGTGATAAATTACTTCATATGGACCTAGTTTCAGTGCATTTCAGATGAGACAAGCTGAATTGTTTTATTCTGAATTTTGTAGAAGAAGAGGAAGAGATTGAAATGCTTCTCGAGACCTATCTTGAAAGGTAATACATTTCAGTAAACAAGTTCAAGCTTCAATGTGGATCTTGTAATAATCCTCAACACAGGTTTTTGCTGTGCAATCTTTTATGACATGATTTTTTCATCTGGCACCCCTAAAAAATTGCATATAACTTCCATTTTCGAACTTACAAAGTATGAAGGAACGTGATATTGGAAATTTTATGATATCCATATGAGTGGAAGGATCTGTCGAGCCAAAAGGTTTTTGACAAGCTTCTTGTTTCTCCTTTGATTTACTCAACATGTATGACTATAAAAAGCTTAAAAATCCACTTGGTCAAACCTGATCTCTTTAACTCTGAGTTATTTAAGAAAGGGGTCACAGTTCTGATGTAGAAAGATTTTTCTTGCCAAGTGTCAAGCTCCATTACAGATACTTTCCTCAATAATTTCCTAAGATATGGCCATAATAGGTATGAATTACCATAAAATAACCCAATAAACATTCAGATTTGAAGGCAATTCTCTTTCAAATAATTTGGCCGTAACAACTATTAAATGTGGATTCCTACAAAATCAAGTGTTTTATCTTCGTGGGAGGTTTGCACCTCACAGATACTTGTATGGCTTGAGACATTGTTACACCACACCAATCATTGTTCCTTTTTGCATGTTTCTAGAGGAATGCGTTTTTTTTACATGTTAGCAGAGGAATGCATCTTTTTACATGCCTAAAATCAGAAATAAAAAAATTGTTAAGCATGCATTGAAGTTTAAGGGTAAAGTGGGATAGGACGAACTTATGTAGATTGGTATTCTTTTCGTGGTTTATTTGGTAAACACATTATGTTGTAATGCATTAATTGGTTTCCATCTTTTTCATCAGATGTGAATCCTGTCATGGTCAGGCTGAACGACTTCTTGATTCTGCAAGAGAAATGGAAGATTCAATCTCAGTGAACTTAAGGTTTTCATGTGTCCTTTGATCTTTTTGTTTACTGTAGTATTTTTAGACTGCTAAGATTTTTTTGGACTCATTTCAGGTCATGTAAGTTATATTTTAAATAATGAATTACAACGAAAAATAAGCCAACAAAAAAAAAAATACAACACAATGTTTGGATACTCATCCAAATACTCATAATTTTCTAGACCGCAACAGAATAAAATTTCGTTGACAGAAAAAAAAAGTCGATCTAATGCTCAATTATTTAAAAATTACTATTTGTCTAACACAACCTTAATCTTTTGTTCGTCTAGTTCATTGATAATTGTTTGTCTTGTAACCCTAAGAAACAACCAAATCCAGATGTAAAAGTCAAGTCACTTTAGGAGGCATAAAAGCATAAAACATGCATGTATGTACATGCATGTCTCATGGAGCTGCTTCCGCTAGTAGAATACTAATTGAGTATTGGGTAGATTTACGTTTTTATTTTTATCAACTCCTAACTACCAAAGCAAACAGGGAAGCAATAGTGTAAATGATGATAACTGCATTATGTTAGTCATGATGTAACGACCTGAGGTTTAAGGACTAAGATGGTCTTCTAGAATAGTTTCACATGGACAAAACACGGAGGTGGTCATGGCCTATATGTAGCTACCCTCTTCACCTATAAAAATGTGTTTTAAATTCGTGCAGGCCGAGAGTCTAAAGCGAAATAGTATCTTGAAAGAGCTAAAGGGGTGTTGCAAATGGTATTAGAGTCAACATCGCGTGCTCACTTAAGTCATGTGGAAAACACGAGCCACGGGTCAACACGGATCCCGCTCAACGAGGACGTTGAGCCATTTATAGAGAGAATCAAGATGGTCTCATCGAATAGTCCCATATGAGTAAAATACGAAGATGATTATGGACTTATATGTAGCTACACCCTTCACCTATAAAGACGCGTTTTAAATTCGTACGGACTAATGGCCCAAAGCGAACAATATTTCGATTGAGCTGAGGGTGTTACACATGAAGATACATCCTGCTTCGGTCTTGCAATGTGGCCTTCATTTCACCCAATTATTCTATCGGCTCCCAGATGATTATTTCAAATGCCCTATTATCACGAAAGTTGAAAACATTCAATTAAATATTTCTTCATTACAGCTCCCGACGACTTGAAGTAAGTAGAGTGGAGCTGCTTCTCCAGGTTGGAACATTCTGCATTGCAGTTGGTGCCTTGGTTGCAGGTACTGTTTTTCTAAGGGCACAAAATTGCCCTATGCATGTCGTATTATATGACAATCAATCATCTTGTAACGAGTTCATATTTAAAATTTAAATCTCTAATAACTCATTTCTATTTTCCACTTTTTCGGCGAACCATTTGGATGAATTTTATCAATTGCAATAGTGTTTTCTACTAGAAATTTGGAACTAGTTGTCATTCAGCTAACGAAAAGAAATCCACCTCTCCCAAAGGGAAAATGATTATGGCTTTGCACCCTTTTGCAGGAATATTTGGCATGAATCTGAAATCTTACCTTGAAGAGCACGTGGTACATCTCCTAATCTCTTCTAATATGCTAATCAAATTCCTCTGACTTGCAATTTCTTACAGTTATGACACAAACTGTCATGGTAAGAAAATTCTATCTGATACCTAACATAACATTATGCTTTGAACAGTTTGCATTTTGGCTGACGACAGCGGGGATAATAGTTGGTGCTGTAGCGTCATTCTTCATTATGTACACATATTTGAAAACTAGGAGAATATTGTGATCACCCTGCAGTTGCCATCAAGCTGCGTTTACATCACACTGAAAGTGTTACAAAAAAAAAAAAAAAAGCTGCGTTTGTATCACACTGGAAGTGTTACTTAGAGATGGTTTGTTCATGCTAATAAATTGACACACGATGCAGCTTCCTTAATAATCAGGTCGTAGCAAGTAGCATCATATATACTAAAATTTCTGTTCAAGGCTGCATAGCTTTTGGCTGAAGAGTTACTTCAATTCTTTAGAAGAAATATTATCATGATTTGCATTGTTTCAAAGATCTCTGTACGAATTATTAATGTTGAATGAATCATGTTGGATAATTCAATAACAACCAAAATACTCGCTGATAAATTAGAATATTCCATGCTTTTTTTTTCTGCTCACAAAATTAAAATATTTCAATATGTATCTCTTTGTTCTTCCATGCATTTTTTTTTTAAATCTAGACATGGAAACAATAATCCACCAACAAGAATATGCCTTGTTGTTAAGTCAATAAAAAAAAACAAGGGTGATATTCTTGTTTAATCTTCCACTGACCACTCGATATTCTCTTCCTTATATATTAAACTAATAAGAGCATATCTTTACTTGCTAGAATAATGAATATCAACAAATACAATATAATACTGATTGTGAAATGGGTTAGTAGTCTTAGATTTCAAATGAAATTCAGAATTATTACATCTCGCCAACTCAAACGACGAATTAATCAAATGTTAATCGATGATGAATCTTGGCTGAAAAAAAAATACGACATAATACTAGGATTTCAATTCGAAATTTCTTGATGAGCCGGTCTACTAATTAAGATAAAAAAGATGCTCTCTTTTCTAATTGAATAAATTAAATATAATAGTTCATCCATACACACAAAAACAAAATATTTTAGAGATATTAACTTCTTCTCAGAAAGGAAAAAAAGACTATTTGACAGAAGTATTGGGCACCTTTTTTTTTGCTATTGTCCGCATGTAGAGCGTCGTAACTGTTAATAGTTCTTTTTTTTCCTGAATAAATTACTGTAACATCTTTATCTATACCGTCTGAATGCAAATATGCTTTATTTTGGTATCGTAAGCATGTCAACAAAGAAAAAAAAAGAAATAATATTTAAATCTGACGTGCGAAACAAACCAGACTGAATTCTCTGTTCGGGGCATCCTTCGATTCAAAGTCAAAGAAAGAACACTAAAATGCAGCAAGAGAACAGAAGCTTCTTCCAGTTTTGCTAGTCGAACATGACTAGAAAAAAAAAAAAAGAACACAAAAAAAACAGATGTTAGCCGCCAGGTTTTACTCACATCACATCTCTTTATGTTTGACCATTCTTCTCTCTTCTTCTCGAGGCATAATAATAATAATAATAATAATAATAATAATAATAATAATAATAATAATAATAATAATAATAATAATAATAATAATAATAATAATAATAATAATAATAATAATAATAATAATAATAATAATAATAATATTGTTATTATAGCAAATAAAAAAAACTATAGCTATGTACTAGCAAAATTAGTTGGATGACTGATAAGTTTGTAATTATTAATTTTATAAAGTTGTGAGAGGAAAATAAAATAAAAAAATAAAAAATGGGAGAGAGAAGGCCGCCAACGACTTTTAACTGCCACCACTTAATGGAACACCAGCACCAAATTAAATAACTGAAACCACGACACACGATTCCTGCATTCCAAGTCAACCGTCCGGCGAAGAGACATGGCCGCAGCTCGGCGGTGGCGGCAATCGCTCCTCCACAGCACCGCCTTCCTCTTCCTCTCCTCCGCCGTCCTCCTCGTGGTCGCCACCGCGGCCATCTTCGCCTGGCTCGCCTTCCCGCCCTTCCCCAGGCCCGTCCCATCCTCGCCCTCCTCGTCGCTCGGCTGCCGCCCCGACGGCGAGGGCTCCTGGTCCATCGGCGTCTTCTACGGAGACTCCCCCCTCTCCCTTAAGCCCATCGAGCTCGTAAGTCGGCTCTCTCTTTTACTCTACCGGTTTCCTCTGCTTCGAGGTTTTTTCTTCAAGGTTCTGCAGGCTGTTAGTTCTCGTTTAGTTCTTCGGATTGTTAATGGAATAGAGGGTGGGTTGCAGTGGAACGTGTGGAGGAATGAGAGCGAAGCGTGGCCGGTGGCGAACCCCGTCTTCACCTGCGCGTTGGCGTCGGATGCCGGATTTCCCAGCAATTTCGTTGCTGATCCCTTCCTCTTTGTTCAGGTTAGCAAACCAGAGACAATTTTTGTTTTTCTTTTTCCTTCAAGAAATTTACAAGAGAAATTGACCTGCTACCAAGTGAATACTTTCTCATTTAAGTTTAAGATTTTCTGCACTTATAATAAACACAAGATTCATGCACTGGATGATCTGATATTTCTCTGATTGTAGTGCATAACTGTATGGATATCAACCATCTGGTTCATGTTTATGAGATCAAGACTAATCAATTTCAGATAAGGATTGTATCTTTTTCATGTAATCCCTTGTTGATGCATCGACTAATCGCATGAGCATGATCATCAGTGCGAATTAATATACATATTTCTTACCATGTTCAGTAGTTTAATTTGGATATGGTGCAAGTAACCTGTAAAACTAAACAATATGTTTTTTAACTTCTGGTTAGATGTTTCCATTTTCTTTTCAGCTCAGAGTAGCTTTGTGAGTTGTATGGTCTGGGAATCCTGGGTGCTAATTTTGCTCAGCTGTAATGCTAATTATATATTGGGCTGCCAGGAATACATTTCACATCATCATGTGCCTCTATACTGAAAACATTCATTCCATCATATCATTACTCTTTCATTTAATTAATGTTCCATAGGGCCAGCTGAAATCAAGCATGTGCTTGGCCTAATATGTATATATATATATACACACGTATATAAACAACTTGGTTCTCTGATATATAATTCTGACTCAAGATGACGTAATGGAGATGCATCATGTCTAAATTCATATAAAGGACAACAAACCAAATGAGAAATGGATTTAAATATACTGTTGGGAAATATTAATGGGTACCGCAAATTCGGATGTGTATTCCTACTCTATATAAATTCTCAGTTTTAAGCAATTGATGGTGATCATAAAGATGTATCACATTGCAAGATAGATATATAGACACACACGATCCTTGATTTTCCTTACCATTCTGTAGTCGCAAATAACTTGTTTTCTTGTATCAGCTTAGTTTCTGACATCTTTTAGCAATTCATGATCAGGGAGATACCTTATATTTGTTTTTCGAAACGAAGAACTCGATGACTTTGCAAGGAGACATTGGTGTTGCAATGAGCAAGGACAATGGTGCAACATGGCAGCACTTGGGGATTGCTCTGGATGAGGAGTGGCACCTTTCATATCCATATGTTTTCAGCTATCAGAACAAAGTAAGATGATCCCAGTAACCCTGACACAAGTCTAAACACCCAAGGGATCGTTTTATGAACCGCCAATCTCATTTCGTCTCGTCTCTTTTTTTTTTCTTTTTTTCTGAAAAATAGATTTACATGATGCCTGAAGGCAGCAAGAGAGGGGACCTGCGGCTCTATACAGCAGTGGATTTTCCACTGCGATGGAAATTGGAAAAGGTCATTCTCAAGAAGCCCCTTGTAGATTCCTTCATCGTGCATTACCAGGATCGGTATTGGCTTTTCGGATCAGACTTCAGTGCTCCGGGTGCAATCAAGAACGGAGAGCTCGAAATCTGGCACAGCAGCTCGCCTCTTGGTCCGTGGAAACCTCACAGACAGAATCCAGTTCACAACATGGATAAGAGCTTAGGAGCTAGAAATGCAGGAAGGCCGTTCATGTACAAGGGAGAGCTCTATCGCCCGGGCCAAGACTGTGGCAGCACGTACGGACGCAGCGTACGCTTGTTCAAAGTGAAGGTTCTCACCGCTGAAAAGTACGAGGAAGTCGAGGTCCAACTGGGTATTGATGAACCCAGAAAAGGTCGGAACGCTTGGAACGGTGCTCGCTATCATCAGCTGGATGCGCAGCAGCTCCAGTCAGGCAAATGGGTTGCAGTGATGGATGGTGACTCTGTGCCTTCTGGTGAAGCTGTTCGCAGGGTTGTCATAGGGTACACAGCTTTCGGTGCTGCCGTTTCTCTCGTCGTGGTTCTCGGGATAATTTCTAGTGCGATCAAGTGTGCCGCGCCGCAAAAAGGCCGGTGCTTCTTGATCTGCAGAAGGCCAGGGAACTACATCTTGATACGAACGCAGCAGCTCCAGCAGGATTCTAAGTTGAGATGGCTGTACAGTCAAGCCAACAAGACAGCATCTCTCGTAGGAAGAATCAAGAGTAACACCTGCATGAGCAGGATGGTTCTTGGCATCGGATTCCTGGTCGTAGTTGCACTGACTTGTGTTGGCACCAACTATGTGTATGGGGGCAATGGCGCCGAGGAAGCTTATCCAGTGAATGGACACTACTCCCAATTCACACTTCTGACCATGACGTACGATGCTCGCCTGTGGAACTTGAAGATGTTCGTGAAGCACTACTCGAGGTGCTCATCAGTGAGGGAGATCCTCGTGGTGTGGAACAAAGGACAGCCGCCGAGCATCAGCGAGTTCGACTCCACCGTGCCAGTTAGAATCAGAGTGGAGAGAGAGAACTCCTTGAACAACAGGTTCAACATAGACCCCTCCATAAAAACGCGGGCAGTGCTCGAGCTCGATGACGACATCATGATGACCTGCGATGACGTTGAGCGGGGGTTCAAGGTGTGGAGAGATCATCCGGACAGAATCGTCGGTTTCTATCCGCGACTTGCAGCAGGAACGCCCTTCAGGTACAGAGATGAGAAGTATGCTCGGAAGCACGGAGGCTACAACATGATACTGACCGGAGCCGCGTTCATGGATCATAAGTTCGCCTTCGAGAAGTATTGGAGCGAGGGTGCAAAAGCTGGGAGGGAGATTGTGGACGAGCACTTCAACTGCGAGGATGTGCTTCTGAACTTTTTGTACGTGAATGCAAGCATGTCAAGGAAGACTGTAGAGTACGTGAAGCCTTCATGGGCGATCGACACATCCAAATTCTCAGGTGTCGCCATCAGTAAGAACACGCAGGCTCATTACCAAGCAAGGAGCGAATGCCTCGCCAAGTTCACGCAGCTATATGGAAACTTGGCTGCCAATAGATGGAGCTTCAACAGCAGGAAAGATGGTTGGGACGTGTAGCAATCCGTCTGCAGTTTAGCTCAAACATCATTCAAGTTTCCACTGTATGTATTTTGTTTCTGCGAATCCCTTATCTTGTTGTTGATAGGTAGTGTAGAACAGTAAGATGACTAAAATTCATTGATTGTACGGGGATGTGCTCATAGACTTCTGAATTAGAAGTTTCAATGGCAAATTACTCAAGTAAAAGTTCATTCCACAGGTCTTGACACTGATCTTATTTAGCATGTTCATTAATTTTGGAAGCATTTTGAGCGATCAAGGCTTCATCAGATGAGTTGACATCTCTGATCCGATCTTGGTTGCTGCAGTAACAAATTTTTCACCGAGTTCTACAGAAAAAATGTAAAATAAAAATAGGATGAAGAATAGCTATATATTCGAGAATGATGATTCACACAAAATTGCTTTATAATTTCGAAGCAGGGAGATGTAACATTGGAAGCCAGATAAAAAAAAAATGTTTTTTTACCTGCAGTTCTGCAGATATCTGACAGATAGCCACTTATGCGACAATTACAGTGAAAAGGTGCCAAGTACTTGCCAATCATTCAAATGAGAAGGCATGCAACTCTGCAAGAGTGCTTACAATCAAACAGACGATAACACGACCTAAAACTCATACCAATAATTTAGATGTTAATTAATCTTCCTTTAGCTCTTCCTTTTTCTTTCTAATTAAATTGTTGTCTTCCAAGGAGAGTTGGTGGTGCATGTCTGATGAGTTGGTACTTATGATGAGCACTTCACAAGACAGCCTTGGCCAAGCCATCAATTCTACGTACCCAAATGAAAAGAAAGGAAATTGTTACTTTGTATACGATTAGCATTATATATACATCAATTGTTACTTTCTAATTAGTGAAAGATGTCAAGAAAAAAATAATAAAACGAGCTTACAAAGTAAAGTATATGGCACATCACTTTCTTTCTTCCATCGAAGAAAAATTCTCTATTTTTTTATATGCATTGCCTCCTAAGTTATATTGCATAAATACATTTAAATCAAATTTAAATAAACTAGCTCTCTTTATCCTATATTATCGAATAAACTGGTTATAAACACTATTCTATTCTAAGTTCTAAATTTGAATATTATCTTTTCTATATATATTATGAAAGAAAGTGGGATGATATGAATGAAAATTACTCGGATTTCAAATAATTGTTCACAGTCAGAGTTGGAGTCGCCTGCCCAACGTGGCGGCCTTATCGTTATTATTATGATGATAAATTTTGTATATTGCGTAAGAAGGTCGTACACTACATGGATGATGATGATGATGATGATGATGATGATGATGATGATGATGATGATGATGATGATGATGATGATGATGATGATGATGAATAATAATAATAATAATAATAATAATAATAATAATAATAATAATAATAATAATAATAATAATAATAATAATAATAATAATAATAATAATAATAATAAGCGTGACCACCAACCCAATACTCGATTAAAACCACCGAGAAAGTTAAAACAAAAGATTTCGGATATAAATTATTCAAATTAAAATCCCACATGAAAATTGTGAACTTCGTGAAGCTAATTTCTTTATTTATGCAGTTAATGCATATGCCAATATTTTTTTATTGTTTATGTAATATCTTTTTTATAATCATGTCCTTTTATCACACTATCAAACACATATTTGATAATTTAAAATTTTTATGCTATATATATTATATTTAGTTATAAAATTTAAAACATTTTTTATTAATTTATTATCTAATTTTTAAAATATTTTATTGTCTATCCTGAAGTAGGATGCCAAGAAAATTATAAAAAATATTGATATGAAAATAGTAAGTGATTATTTTTAATGGAAACAAAAAATTGAGATGACTGTCACCCCTGATCAAATAAATTTCCCACGATACATAAAAGAGTATTTCATCATAATTTGATTATTTATTTAATTAATTATGGTCATACAGTTGCGAGACCTCAATTTTTTTAAAGAAAAATTGAAACTGAGAGGGGCCTATTTAAATATTAATGTCCCACTAATCTAGAGACAAAAAATATATAATAATAATTTATTCCTTTATTAACGTGATGATTTCAAGAGGTTCTCTTATATTGTGTATAAGTATGCATAGTCTTTTTTTTTTAAAAGTACATTTAAATTGATTTTAATACCATATAGATTTGGGTGAAAGTAATTCGGATCGAATTTTTGGCCCAAAATAATCGTCCGCTATTTTTTGGGTCAATTTTTAAATTAAAAAAAATCACTCAAAAACATTTTAAAAAAATAAAAAATCACTCTCTAAGGGGTCAATTTTTCGGGCCCCTACTTTTATAAATTTGTATTTTAAAAAATATATATTAAGTTAAAATTAATATAAAAAAACTATTTAATGTTATATTATAATATTAAATATACTACTAATATTTAAAAGTTGCCAAATTAAAGTTTGATAATGTGATAGTAAAGTATGAGATTTTATAAAAAAAGTATTATATTTATAATAAAAATGAATAACTTGTGAATTAATTATTTAAATAAAAACGGACTCCACGGCCCTAAGATTTTTTCGAGTGGAACCCTTAATTTTAAGGAGTGATTTTATCTTATTCGGAATCCTAATTTTTTATTTTTTCGGATTTACTTTTTTACTCTGGTAAGCTTTTCGGATTTGTCCATTTTTTCTTACACCCCTACGAATAACTTTTTCTTCTTCTATGGAATATTTAATGTCAACAACCGAAATGTCTCATGAACAAAGTTGGAACACAAAGTTGGAACACATTTCTGATAATGTCAAATTAAGCAAATTAATCAAAATAAACAGTTTTTTTAACCAAAAAGAACACAACTCACAACACAATAAGCTTCCACTTGGACTTGATTACCTACTTACCACCTTTATACGTCATCGCTAACCCCAACTCAGAAGATGTCACCTCATACGTCACGATCATGAAGCCACAATTTTTATTAATACTTCTTGGAAGATAAATAATATATTTCTTATCCACTTTTTTCCGTTTGATTCCTTATCATTTGATTAATTTATTGTTCAAACCAAAATGATACAAATAAATTTTCACCAAATAGTGACCATATATTAGGAATTTGATATTTCCCTCTCTCTCTCTTTTACTTTGTGTCTTTCAAAATATTTGTACTTATTAAAATTCCATTGTTATTGATAAGTAAAAAAGTTATTAAAGACTTCGATTAAGACCTTTGAATAGGCTACGGTTAAATTAGAATTCTATACAATAAAAATATATTATGATTAATATAATATTCGGGAATAGGGTAGAGCAAATTTAGAATTAGATTCGGGTCTAGGTGGACTTGAAGGTGGACTTGAACTCAGTTCGATTTTGTCGGATTAGAATTTTTTCGACCCGACGACGAAACGGAACGGATCCGATAAATTTGAAATGAAATATTTGATAAAATAAAGAAGAATTTTAGCCTAATAATTTTCTTAATATTCACATTTTTAAAATATCTTTAAAAGTTAATTAATTTATTATGCGTGTCATCGTGTGATAATTAGAAAGATATATCCTCCTAATTTAGGAGAATATAGCATTTTAATAAAGAAGCCCTCCATACGGGCGCATTTATTTTTGTACCTGTCTCGCTCACTTGTACTCTCTCTATATCTCTCTCTCTCTCTCTCTCTCTTCTCGTCGTCTTGCTCCAAAAATGCTGCTGCTCCGCTCTCCCCTCCGCCGAGGTAACGTCCCTTATTCCGCCCCTCTCCCTGAGAACCCTACCATTTCTTCCGATGATTGATCCCTTTCTATCTCCGTACCAGCGGCCGGGCTCCGGCAGTGGAGCTCGCCGGCGACGTTGGCCCTCGGCGTGCTCCGCCTCTCCTCTACTATTGCGGCCCATGCGTCCGTCGTCCAAGGAACCGACGCCGTATATCTTTTCTTCGACTCTCGTCATCCTTGCAAGATCTCTACAGTTAAAAAGATGCTAACTTGGTGTCGGATTTCTGCAGCCCAAGCTCCGCAATCTCATCGGCGGCGAGTTCGTCGAGTCCCAGGCGAAAGATTGGATCGATGTCATCAACCCAGTATTTTTCTTTTTACCTGACTCTGATATTCCTGATTTCGCGTTTGATTATGTGTTCCTGGTGGAATCGGAATGTTCTGTTTCGTGTCCGTCCGTTCAAGCTTTGTTCTTTGTTTGGAATGGGTAGGCGACGCAGGAGGTTGTTTCTAGGGTACCTCTGACGACGAATGATGAGTTTGGAGCGGCTATGAGCGCTGCGAAGTCGGCGTTTCCGAAGTGGCGGAACACGCCCGTGACGACCCGGCAACGAGTTATGCTCAAGCTCCAGGAGCTTATCCGAAGGGACATGGTAAATATTTGCACTCTAACAGTTTATGATATGTTTTATTGCAATGAGATTGTGTTGATTTGTAATTGTAAAATTTATGTTCTTTCCACAGGATAAGCTCGCCTTAAATATCACCACTGAACAAGGGAAGACACTCAAGGATGCCCAGGGTGATGTTTTCCGTGGCTTAGGTCAGTTGGATATTTTGGTCAACATTTTGGCAGAAAACAATTCAAGATTTTGACAATGTCATGATGTATCTACATAAAATAATTGTTGAAAATATTTAATGGTTCACATTTATGCTTGGATGGTTATTCTAACTTTTGTAGTTTAATCTTCCAGAGGTAGTGGAGCATGCTTGTGGGATGGCAACTCTGCAGATGGGTGAATATGTCACAAATGTGGCACATGGCATAGATACATATAGTATTAGAGAACCTCTTGGTGTGTGTGCGGGGATATGCCCATTCAATTTTCCTGCAATGATTCCTCTGTGGGTATGCATGCATTAATACACTCCCTAGATGTCATTTCTTGCTTTCAAAAGATAATATTTGTAACGACATGTGAACCTGTTGAGCAGTTGCTCAGTTAAAAGGGTGCAAACATCTAAAGTAGGCATCCTGATTTTCAATCTCTCGTCTTATGAGGGATAACTTGCCACTACAAATTGGAACTTGTTTTAATAGCACATTATTGATAATTGGCGGAACAAAGGGGTGGGAAAATGGAAAAGTTGTGATGTCCCATTCTTTCTCAGGTGATCCATAACAAAATTATACATTTGAGATTATCATAACAAAAGTTTGATCTGTTTGTATTTTTGTTTGTACTGAAACTTGTGAAGATCAGGAAAGATTATGATGTATGATCATTTTTAACTATCTTTATTACATTTTCTGTCTGTTTAGCATTAAATAGCTATTTGAGCCCCATTTTCTAGTTTAGTAATTTTTGAGTTTAAACTGCATATTATGCAATGTACAGTGACTTTAGCTCATTGGGCATGTTGACTGTACTGAGTTTCACCGCCAAGATGATAATGCATCATTGTTTGTCATTATTGGATTTGAAAACTTCATTTTTTAGTTATCTTAAGATGACAGACGGGAAAAATGTTTTTAATTATCTTTGTTATATTTCTGCTGTTTAGCTCTAATTTTAGCTATGTTGTGAGATTCGTTAGCTAGTTTAGTAATTTTAAGTTTAAACTGCACAGTAACCTGAGCAATTGACCAACTATGTTCACTTTCTGAACTTTCATAAATTCAGTACTAGTGATTCTCTCACTAATTTTTTGTTTTCGTTATAGGCATGGTTTTGAGTGAAAATTTATATTGATCAGTGATTATTAATTTTCTCTGTTACCACATTTCAGATGTTCCCAGTGGCAGTTACCTGCGGAAATACTTTCGTTCTAAAGCCCTCAGAAAAAGATCCTGGTAAAGTTCATGTATACGTTAGGTTGAATTCTATTTGTATCCAGCATCAATGAGGCATGACATTGTATGAAAATAATGTTTGTATGACAAGCCCGGATAAAGGAGGAGGGTTGTGTTAGGCCCCGACAGCCAGCGTAAAATCCTGTCGAATCTCATGAACATGGATCAACGAATATATTGTGGCGTCGTATGATCCATGTAGCCGACCCCACCTAGTGGGATAAGGCTTTGTTGTTGTTGTTGTTATTGTTGTATTCTGTTTGTATCAACGCCATAGAAAAATTATTTTAATAATTGGACAATTGCTTTCCATAAGATGCTCTGACTACTGAAAACATATAGACATCCTTTTCTTCTAAATATTGCATGTGAGTTAGATATGTCATTTTTTCACTTTTATTATCCATGACAAATCTCCTTACTCGAATTGGTGTCGAGAGTCTCCAATTCCAATAGAATAAGAATGATCATTTATGAAAGCTGTGAGATTTTGGTGGTCATATTGTGTGGCTTGTCATATCTTGGAATTGTGGTCCATTTTCTATGCATCATTAGGTTATATCTTGGATATTGGTGAAGAAGCATTCAACTTTTGGTTATTTTATGTAAAAATAAGTGTTCAAGTTGTCCATGTAATATGCTACAAGGTGGCCTTGAGTTTTTCGTTATAATACATGTAAGATACAAAGTGGAGTATTTTGCTTCAGGGTTTCATGGTGAACCTTCACATTCTATCATATATGCTATTATAAGGCAGAAGTGTACGATTTCATGTTATTCCCATATTTACAAAACATGAAAATGTTAGCATCTATTTACTATAAGATATATACTCTCAGATGCTATGAATTTTTTTTGAGAGCAGAAAGGATGACTACCATTTTCGTAGACATCCAGATTTATTAATGATAAAAAGAGGTTACATCATGATTACAATAAAAATAATTGAATGCTGAATTTCTCCCTCCACCACTACTCGCACGACCATATGTTACATAACTCTACAGCTTGCGTGACAATATTATCCGTGTAGCATCGCCCATTCCTGAAGATGCTATGAATTTTTAGGGGTAAAAGGATCTTTAAATTAGACTAGCCATCCATCCATGTATGTATATAATATGAAAAGACTTGACAAGATAATGCCTTGAATTTGAACCTAGTTGTAACCCTATGTGAACCCCCTATATAATCAGGCGCTTCAGCAGTCGCCCCCGAAACCTAGACGGTTTTAGAGTTTCTGTTTCCTATTTTGTATTGGAGTTCCCTATATAAACTCCATGACGGTTAGGTTATTTCGTATCCTTGTAATCATCATTAGCCCGATTTAAGGTGAACCTCGTAAATCTCCATGTTCTTCTGTGTTCGTACGATCTTTCTCTCTTTTCGTAACATTATGTATGATTAAAAACAAAATTATAGAGCTGGTGGAACATATGTAATCAAATTGAGCTGAGATATGTCTATGTCAATCAAGCATGAAGTATACGAAAAGAAAAATCTTTAGATTGTCAGGGAAAAACAATGAGTAACCATGATATGGTCATTTGTTTTGTACTGAGTTGATATGAAATGTACAAAGTTTCAATGTCTGATTAGTGTTAAATTTATAGCACACAAACATAATTGATTGTATTGGACAAGTGGTGAACTATACCATTAAACTTTTGTGAGCATAATCTTTCCAAGTTCTTGATTGCTTTGGTTTTATTAAGATTATAAATAAAAAAATAAGTTTCTTCCTCATAATTTAAGTTTTGGGTTACATGGTTAACTCATCAAATTTAACATGATATTAGAATAGGATCAAGAGGTCTAATGACTCTCCCCATTTGAGAAGTGATAAGATTATAAATAGAAGACGAGTTTCTTCTTAATGGTTTAAACTTTTGTTAGCTCATCAGTTTAACAAGCTTCACGGATGCAAGTACGATAAGCCTGTTAAACGTCTATTAAGTGATAGATGTATGGATGAGCTTACTGTCATTGTTGTTATTTCAGGGGCTTCTATGATACTTGCTGAGCTAGCAATGGAAGCTGGTTTACCAAATGGAGTGTTGAATATTGTCCATGGTACCAATGTAAGTTTCACATCTTTGTCGCTTATTATATATTGTGATCCAAATGATGTTCAGGATGCAGTGTATCATTCCGACATTAATGCCCTTTTTTTATATTTATCCACCAAAAACAGATGTGATTTGTTCGTGCTAAAGAATTGTGAAGGATTCTATGAAGAATGCTATGTTTGGGGATAGATTTTTTTTTGAAAAAGCAGTTTTTGTGTACCAATTGTAAAAAAAATTGTCGTTAAAAGATTAAGGAACACCATACTTGTACATATCCATTCGTTTGGCATTTCATTGTTTATTGTTGATCAGTGTGTCATTTGGTATCCTTTGTTGAGCTAATATTTTGAAATAGCATAAAGTGGGATTTAATTTAGTTCTATTTATTTGCACAAGTTTCCTAATTGCTTTCTTGCAATTGACAGGATACTGTTAACAATATTTGTGATGACGATGATATCAAGGCTATATCTTTTGTTGGTTCAAATATAGTGAGTAAAATATTTGCTTCCAGAAAGTCCTCTCTATTTGTTCTATTGCACGAGTATTACATGTTTATTCTAAGCAAAAACATTGGCCTGCTAAACTTGTATACTTAGTAGTAAAAGAGTCAGATTTAAACTTTCTTTTACTTATGTTTGTCAATGTAGGCTGGAATGCACATTTATGCTAGAGCGGCAGCTAAGGGAAAACGTGTTCAGGTACATAAACTTTGTTGATTATTTTCTTCAAAAAATAAACTTTGTTGATTATTACTACTACTAAGTTTCTCATTCTCTTTTCATGATCACAATGAGGTTTGCCCAAAGATTATATTAGTTCTACTTGTTTCTTTTGTTCAGTCAAATATGGGTGCAAAGAATCATGCAATTATCATGCCAGATGCAAGTCCAGACGCAACTCTAAATGCTCTAGTGGCTGCTGGTTTTGGTGCTGCGGGACAGAGGTGCATGGCACTAAGCACTGCTGTCCTTGTTGGAGATTCAAATTCTTGGTATATGTGATTTGCTAAATAGTTTTCCACTCATTCCATCTGTTTTGCTTCAGATAATTACATCAGAAATTTCTGTTGTCTTGGTATGGGCTTCTTACAATTCTACTTTTATCAGGGAGAATGAACTAGTTAAGCGGGCCAAAGAGCTAAAAGTAAGTGCTGGAACTGAACCTGGGGCAGATCTTGGCCCAGTTATCAGTAAGCAGGTATCCTTTATAACATTGCAATCTTATAAATTGTGTTACGTGGTACATGTTCAAGCCTTGTCGGACAAATATGATCATGTGCTACATCTAACTTCACAAGAGAAAATTCATGCTATCATGCATTTACCCACTGCAATAAATATGTGTTCCTGGGGGTAAGATACCATTTTTTATTGAGATTTCTGTTCTATGGACACTTTCCCAAGACAGTATAGTTCGCTTATTATTCTTATAACTTTTTATATTTCTCCATTTGTTTAATATTTCTTTGCAATAGAACCAACTCTTAAGAGTATTTCCTAAAAGAAAAAGAACCACTCTCAACATTCCCACATTGGAAACTTTAAGGTCAGACAAAGTAGCTTATGTACTGATGCAAATTGAGGATCATTAAACTCAAACCGCATTCTTCAAATCAAAACTGCAAGATCTACTTGTCTTGTGTTCCAAAAGTTAAAATGATATGTAGGATCCACAAATGTTTGAGCAGAAGTATCCATAATGGTTGTTAGACTTTGTATGGCAATTATATGAGCAATTATGCTTGAACCATTCTATTCAGCAAGTTGTTTCTACACTTTTTTTCCTAGAGTGCCTTACCAGATTTTCCCTATTTCGCTGAAGCGATGCTACTTAGTAACTCCAGTACTTGTTTGATTCATTGTGTGTAGCTTTCTATTCCAATTAACCTTCGGATACTTTTTCGAGGCTTGCAATGTGAATAGTTCAAAATCCTATCTTATGATTTGGTAGGCCAAGGATCGCATATGCAGATTGATCCAAAGTGGCATAGAAGATGGAGCAAGGATTCTGCTTGATGGTAGAAATATCATAGTAAGTCCATAAGTGTGCAATTCGAGAAAAATATAACTGCTTTGTAATGCAAACTGAAAAGTCAAGTTTTTGTTTCTCTTGCTTTTCAATGATTATGTCTATATTACCAGTAGTTAACCTAAAGACAATAAATTGATGATCACACGTAGATCAAAACTGCAACATCCATGTAATTTCAGATAGAATGAAGATGGATGGTGATGCTCTTTTCAGTCCTTTGATTGGTTTTTGTGGTGGCTATGGAATTGATTTCTTTGTGAAGCAGCTAATTAAGCAGAGAAACTTATAGTGCATTATAAAAAACATCCAGGTTCCTGGCTTTGAGGAAGGAAACTTTGTAGGACCTACAATTTTAGCTGATGTTACAAGCGACATGGAGTGCTACAAGGTAACATTTCTCATTTTATTTCAGTTTAAACTTATGAATCTAGTTTTGTTTGTTTTAAGTAATTGAGATTTGAGAACTTTCCCATCATATCATTTTCCTTGATATGAATCTTCAAACCCTGAAAGAAATGAATCTCTCAATTACAATTGATTTTATTTTTCTTAATTGAGCAGGAGGAGATATTTGGTCCAGTTCTCCTACTCATGAAGGTACACAAAAATATCTGTCATCATGAAAAAGAATGTCATGCATGTTTTAGAAGTTTTTGCATGTAATGATGACTTGCTATCAACAGGCTGACAGCTTGGAAGAGGCTATCAATATTGTTAACAAAAACAAGTAAATGAATTTCCTCAATCTTGTGTGTTAATCTCTCTCTAGAGATGCTTATGCAACTCAACTGTAAAATCATCTTGCTCTCTAGGTATGGTAATGGGGCATCGATATTTACCACGTCAGGCGTTGCTGCAAGGAAATTTCAGAATGAAATTGAGGCTGGACAGGTAGGTCCTATAAGGCATTATTTGGTTCAAAGATTTTATCCCTGAAATAGGAACAATTTCCCTGGTGATATTATCCCTCTTATTTTATAAGATAAACAATGGGGATAAGTAATTTTATGCTTCTGACGTTGGAGATAAAATGCTGTGTTTGGAAATAAATTAAATAATGATATTTGCAATCAACCACCACCTAGAAGACAAGTGACTAGTTGGACCTAATTAGGCACTGAAGGAGGGTAATGTGCAGATATTGATTGTTCATGTCAAAACTTCAGGATTGATTTCCTTGTGTTAATCACTGAAGGATCACTCATGCCTATGCCATTATGATTTGACTTGGTTTGACGCCCAACCTTAGTTGCTAACATGCAATATTGGAAATTCCGTTCTATCACATGATTGAGTAGAAAACAGTCATTCAGACATGATGAAAGCTGGCAATGCATCTTTTGCGCTTTTTCTACTGGAAAGGTCACATGGAAAGTAAGATGAGTGTTGTAGCGTATGATATACCTCATACCAATTGTTTGTTGTTTTTAAGGTTGGAATCAATGTGCCTATACCGGTGCCATTGCCATTCTTCTCATTTACTGGCTCAAAAGCTTCTTTTGCAGGCGACCTTAACTTCTATGGTATGACAACTTTAGTTACTTTGTTAATTTTCACCGGAAAGCTCCGTAATTTCAGAAAACAAAGAAATAATCATTTCATCTGGTTGTCTGGCATAGGCAAAGCTGGTGTACAATTTTACACTCAGATCAAGACAGTTACTCAACAGTGGAAGGATTTACAAGGGCAGGGAGTCTCGCTGGCAATGCCAACGTCCCAGAAATGAATACTTTGAGGGTACCATATCTGCCTTTGCACATCGAATAATTGTTGTAGCTTGTTGTTTACTTTATTGGCAGGACGTTTACAAACAGAAGTGGCCTCAACATCAAAGTAATAAAGACAATTTCTCTTATTTTCTTGAATTATACTTCTACATCTTATTCATGATGAAGTGGTAATTCAAGATGAAGTGGTAATTCAAGATGAAGTGGCACCATTTTTTATGCTTCATTTTTTATGCCTTAAAGTGTATAGGAAGCATAAAAAATGAAGTATAATGCAAAGCAGGTGCAATCTGAATCATCAAATCCAATCAGTTCTTTTTATTGAAATCAATGGTGCTCCTATATATTCCCTATTCTCTTTGTATAAATAAATATGTTATGAAATCAATCTGTATATTGGAGATTGATGAAGAACAACATGATATATGATGTCATGACAACAACACATATAATTAGGTTAGTTTCAAACTTTCAGTTTTCAAGACCTAACAAATAGGTTATGATGAATGACAAAACATGCCTACTCTGATGGGGCTCAATCCTGCTGACTAGTACTGTGGCTGCCTAACAAGTTGATTAGAGTTGCCAAGAATTCTCTGCCTCTACTGAGTCATGCCTTGAGCTATGTGGAGAACATTTTATAAAGTAGCAAATTATGGGAAAAGAAAAAACAACTTTTAAAGACAGCACTTTTTTTCTTGCAAGGCAGCAATTTTGCCATACACCAAGTCCTCTATTATTTTCTTTTCTTCCCTTTATGAAAATTGGAGTGAACACATTAGTAGAAGGAAAAAGAAAGGTTGAGATTGTTCGCAATCCAGAACTATCTATTAGTATGTATGACATTATTCATCAACACCCAAAGTTTGATAATTGTGAGCTCCATGAGAAGGCAATCACTAAACACGCAAGTATATGTTCCCATCACATCTCCATTAGCACAAAGGAAAAGAAAAGGTATGCCTTCCTAATTAGTGCTTATTATGTTCTCCAGTCCCACAATTTATTAAGCATTTTGCTGAAGAGGTCTCCACCACCTTCTGAAAGTAGCACAAGTTTACTTCCAAGATGGAGTTTTTCATTTTTTTTTCCTTTTTCTTCTTTATTTTTTTGGGGGTGATCTACATTGCCTAATATTTTTTTCTTTTTCTGAAGCTAAGTTCTTGATGACACAACAAACCATGAGCACATACCATTGACATTCTCCACTAGACCTCATGAATCAAAATTGGAAAGCCAAATCTTTTTTTTTTGTGGAAAGCCAAATCTTAACGTGAGGCACTTCCATGATGTCTTAATTTTGCTCATAAGCCAACAATTTTCCACCGCCATAAGGGGTAAACGTTTCCATGGCCCAACTTCATGTGTGTGCCACTAATCTAATTAGCCTACCGAGATTGAAGATTTTGTATGTAGCCCAATGTTCATTTAAGTATGATCACATCATCCACCCTCTTTCTTTCTTTTCGGGAAAAGCGATGTCAATCGTCCAACTACTGATACTAAGAGTTAGAATATCGACTCATTATCAAGTTTGATTATTTTGATGATGCCAGCAAAATTTTTTTGCGTTTAAACTCGAGACCTTTACTTAAACGGTGAGAAATAAAATATGAAATAGAAGCTAAAATTAAAAGTAAGATTGTTGATTAAAGTAGTGTTTGATACATAAAATAAAAAAAAGAACTTAAATCAATAAAAAGGAAATTATTAACTAAAAAAATTAAACATAAATCTGACTAAACTATATATCAATCTGGTTCTAACTAAAAGTACGAATACGATTCCAATTAAAAGACTCCTAACGGGTTTGAAAATTGGATTCTTGGATTGTCGCTCCTTTTTATCTCAAGCTTTAATAAAACATGAACATTTCTACAATAAGAAATTATCCAAGTTATCTTCTACATCGAACCACTCCATCCAAATCCAAATGTCCGACTAAAAATGATCAAGTCGATTCATAGTCACATGACAAAATCACTTATGAGCTATTTGGTATATGAAGTAATTCAGATAGATTATCGGTTATTTTATTTAAAATTTTCAAGTTTCACCACATTAACTTATTTGACTATCACTCATTATCGATAATTTTAATTATATGATAATCTTAATTACCACCTGATAATCCAAATTTTGGATGCTTTTTAATATCTTTGGGAATATAACTTAGTCTTTTTTCGTGTTAACCAATTTTCTTAAAAACTTAAACTATTAAGAAGAGCAACATCAATAATTTTATATTCTTAACATTTTTTCTCACGTGTGGGTTGATGATAATTTTTTATTTAGTCTCGTCCATCACGTGTAATAGTTAAGGGAGAGAAATACTTTTTAATAAAAGATTAACATGTTAACCTTGATGTGCGAATCAATTTTTTCTAAAAACTTAAGATGTGTTAGGAATGGTAACATTAATAATTTTATATTCGTAACACTTTTTATCTCATACTATTTATGATTAAAAAATAGTTAAATTGTTGATGATGAATTGATTTTCATAATCGAGCTCCACTATTACCTACTAATTGACTTGTCCATCAATTTAAAATTTATGCCAAAATTGTGTGTGTGTGTGTGTCATTGAATGTGTTGGGTTGTGGGATTGCTCCGGGCATCCATCCACCTCATCTCAAAATTAATGGCCGACACATCTTTAAATTAAATTAATTAATTACCCCAACCACGGCAACCCCCTCCATTTAATTCGTTTTAAAACACAAGTGTTTAATTTAATTATACTTTTTCCCCTTGTCAACGAAATGATTTGTTCCGTGTTCGTCTCTTTCTTTTTTCCAAATCCATGATTTGCCCTTTTGTGCTTAATTTGTTTTATCTTATAATTTTTTTGTAGGGTGGACTTCTCTACCTAATTAATTAATTAATGATCCTAATTGTTTGATTAGATGCCAATTAGTTCACTTCAATTGTGCCGACATCATTTTGGTGACGTTTCTTAGCATACGCATCTTGGCTCGTAATTAATTCGATTAGCCTTGTTCTGACTTTTGTGTATTATTATTATAAATAAATAGACAAATAAATATAGGTCATCAACTCCCATTGAATCAATGTGATGGTTCGAGTGGGGACGTATATTGCATTAATCTGATATTGAATTATATAAATATAGAAATGTAACGTGCGCAAAATTAATTAAATGGAATGAAATGTTATATGACATAAACTCTTGTATGTACTAAAAAAAACTCCGATTAGATGAATCTACATTGACTTACACCATTTAGGTTAAATCACATGCAACCAATTTTTTTTATAACCATCAATATCATAATTATATGGTTAGAATTCAGCCTCTATTAAAATTAATATTAGTTCATTAATTTTAATCTCAATTATATAACAATTACTCAACGATTCAAATTCATCAGATACATATAAATTATTTTATGACTTTTGATTGCATATTATTTAAACTTATACGGTGAAATTATGTTAAAAATTATAACTATTTTTCAATAATTTGATCAAACATACATTATTAAAGTGAACATTTTAGCAACATTTTTATATTTTTAGTGCTTTTTTAAACGGTTAATATTTGCCCGGAATGAGCTTCCGTGTTTGGGAAGATCCATGAATCTCGAATTAGCCTTTTTCAAGGATGTTTTCGAGATTATATGCACTAGCTCAAAATAAATATGCAATTATTTTTTACTATTGGTCGAGAGATCCTCTAGAAAATGGAGTTTGGATGCCACGTTTTGTTTCTCACCTCTTTGAACATCACATGAATGACCTCCTTTTAATGTTGGAGTAACTTGAAGAGGTGAAACCAAACAACTATAACAAGATTCTTGGACATGGGCAATTGGAGACTTTTTAGTCAATAGAGTCTTTAAGATCATGGATAGCACAAATACAACTAGTGACGTTTGTTGTGTATAGATTGTCGCCGATTTGGGCGCTTCACATACCACTAAAGATAAACAAAATTTAATTGGTTGTTAATTTTCTTCCTACACGATGTTACAGACAAAGATGGGATCTAGATGCGAGTACAATTTATGTACTATGTAATCATGCAATGGAAGACTTAAATCACTTATTTTTCGAATGCCTAGTATCAAGACTGGTATGGCAGAGTTCCCGATGCGCGTGGATTGATGCGACTTCTACGAACAACTTCTCGAGATCATTTTAGCTTGGTGGGCCAAATTTCACCATTCAAACATATGCACCCCAGTGACGACGAAATGGACCTTTCGCTATATTGTGGTCTATATGGACACAAAGAAATGGTTGCTTATTTAGAGAGGAAAGATGTTACATTGAAAATATTTTATCTACATCGGCTAAGTCGATGAAGGATTGGACAAATATTTAAGTTTCTTTCTATTCCTGTAAATTGTGTATGTACATTGTGACCTTTTTTGAAATAAAATTGGATGGATGCAAAAGGCATCCATCTTTTATCCTCTCAAGAAAATTATATTTATTTTAAGGAAAGATACTTAATATTAAGTCAGAGTGTGATTGTCCAAGTACAATAGTTGAGCAAGATTAGGAGGGACTCTTAAACCACAAAAAAAAAATCAGAAGATAAGGAACCACTTTGCTTCACCAAAAACTCGGCAACCAAATTCTGGATTCTGCTCACCAACATAGGTTCAAAAATTGTTAAATGACTTAAGCAGAAAAACAATGTCGCCTGTCTTAATCCGTCATGGGCAGCAAGACACTTCTTCAAGATTCTGATGAGAACCGTAGAGTTAGATCGATAGCTAACGTGAGTGAAGTTCTTTTCTCGACACATCAACAATGCACACCACAAAGCCCACACCTCAGCCTCTAGAGCAGAGAAGAACCTTATGAGTATATAGGATTGAGCACGGTCCGAGTCGACCGGGTTGACCCGGACTAGGATTCGGACCTGGTTCGCATCCGGTAATCAGAATACCCGACGAGTTCTAGGTCAGGATCAGGTTCATAGCTTAAAAACCCAACCCGAGACCTGGCTCGGATAATATATTTCTATAATATATTTTATATTAAATCTAATTATCTAAAATCTCAACCATGACTCGCAACTCATGACTCCTTAACCCGTGGTTGAAAAACGAAAGGCACCACATAAGGAAATGCTAGGTCATCTTGCCATCGGGGTTTTTTGGATGCATAGCAGCCGGAACTCCACCATGGAGAGCTTATGCGCAGGGATGTCGATGCTCTGCTCGCCACAATTCTCCAATCAGATGGAGAACACCAGGTACATGAGTCATGTCCGGAAGATGGGCATCATGAGAACATGATCGAAAGAGGCGGGGTAAAGAAGGTGATCAAGGTGATCACTACAAGAAAGAATCAAATTACAGACAGTCAAAACTATCCGTAATTTGCCTAAAATCATATGTAATTATGATTTTCGACGATTTTTTCGATGAAATCGATCCGATGGAAAAATGGTCATCGCAAACTGATTGTCGACGGGTGGAAAAACTCGTCGAAAGTTTCGACGGTTGTGACTGTCCCAAAAGTCTGACGGCCGCAACCGTCGAGACTTTCGGCGGTAGCAACCGCCGAAAAACTTTCGACAGTCACAATCATCGCAAAGAATTTTTATAATATAAAAAACATTAGCCCGCCCCCAACGGCCGGATCAGGTAGCTAGAGGCCCGCCGACAGTGGCCAGATCCGGTAGCCAGCGGCCAGATCTGCCCCCCGCAACCAGATCAGGCTGCTAGGCGGACGATTTGGCCGCCCGCGGCCAGATCGAACTGTGAGGCGGCCGATCCGGCCATCCGCGGCCTGATCGCAGCCGATTTGACCACCCGCGGCCAGATCGGATCGCGAGGCGGCCGAACTGGCCCCCGCGACTAGATTCGACCGCCAAGTGGTTGCTCTAGCCGCCTGGCGTCTGAACGGAGAGGGAGCCGGAGATCGAGAGAGAGATAGAGGGAGGGAGGGAGAGGGTCGCTGGCAAAATAGGAGAGGGAGAGAGAGAGATGAGAGAGGGAAAGTAGTAGAGATAGGAGATAGTAGAGATAGGTAAAGATGGGAAAGCGGGAGAATGAAAAAAGGAGCGGGAGTTGATTTTTTTAGTTACCGACGACAACGACTATCGGTAACTAAAAGACTCCTTTATATTATATTATTTTTTAATTACCGACGGTTTCGATCGTCAGAATCATCGACGGTCTGAACTGTCGATAATTATATTAATAAAGGACTCATTATAATATTATTATTTTCACTTACTGACAGTCCAAACCATCGGAAATATCGACGATATGAATTGTCGCTAATTATATTAATAAAATACTTCTTAATTATATTATTTTTCATTTATCAAAGGTTAAGACCGTCGAAACTTTCGACGTTCCTAATCGTCAAAAAATAAATAATAATATAACATATTACATAATTTATTATTCTTATTTTTAACGGTTGTGACCGTCAGAAATATCGACGGACACCTATTCGTCGCAAATTGTGACAAATTTCTATCCGTCGAAAATGATCCGTTGAAAAATTCCAATTTTCTTGTAGTGTACCCAATAAAATCCGGGTTGAGTTCGGGTCAAGGTGGACCCGGACTTGAGCTCGGATTTGCTCAACCCTGACTCCTCCTTTGGCTTCAGAAAGGACTCATCCGTGCTCAACATAAACCAATGTTTTAAGACCTGACTGGACCATTGATCCGGATTATCCAACGGGTCAAGTCAGACCGATTGGATCAGATCGAAAGTAGGGTCAAATAATATAAATTAATAAAAAATAAATAAGTTAAAGAGATTATTGTAATATTATTAATATGTAATATCTTATTTGGCAAAACTATATAATACAATACAATACAATACAATAAAGTAATGAAATAATTCATATCAAATAATATAATAAAGTAAGTACAAATTAAATCATCAATCAAATATTTGCTCAATAAGAAAATCTTGGGAGGTAATTATAAATAAAAAAATATCATTGAAATTATATATAATATTAAGGAAGAGGTTGTGACATAAATTTCAAGTAAAGATATATATAAATAATATGTATAAAAAATTTAATACCTTTTCTTATATTTTATTTTTTATATTTTATGACTTGACCCGATTGGGTCCACCAAGCTCATCGAGTCGACCGATTGAACTCGAGTTTTAACCGATTTTGATCGAGTCAATGTGAGTCAATTGCATGACGAGGTTTTGCATGACCCGCATGCCATTTTAATGCCCAGACGTTGGTCCGATCTGTCCGATCGGGGGGCTGGGTTGAGTTTTACTTCAAGGGAGCCCAAATTGGGTTCAATCGGAGAGGGGGGATGGTCCCTCAAAATTGTGGGAAGTATCATGTGTCATGAAGCCTGTCATGATCCACTTCCAAATGAGATCGATTCATAACTTGAAAGAGCCAAAGTGAATGCTAAAGGCCAAGACAAGAAGAATAAGAACATTGGATCTAAACTGAAGGGTGAGTTGCCCTCCTTTCCTCTAGCCAAGAGCCAATTATATTTATTAGATGTATAAATTTATGGATAAAAAGAGATTTCACTTAAACTCTAGTGTTCATGAAGATTAGATACACATCACACAAATATATATTATAAATAAGGGATTAATGGGGTGCTCCAAACTTAAGTTGGGAGCACCCTACTTCCATTTTCTCAGCTCTTGAATAGTGAATCAAGGGCTGAGATTTGCATGTATATCTCAGCCCTCTGCCCTAACAAGCATGGATCTCACTTCTCCTCCTCACCTTCTCTCTCCTCACATGCCGCTAGACTCGCCGATGCGTTCGCCTTCTCTCCTTTGCTCCCTCGCCTCACGCTCGACCCTGCTCCTCTCATCTTTTCTCCTGTGTGAGGTCGTTCGTCGTCGTCGCCTGCGCGAGGTCCTTCGCCGCCGCCACCTACGCGAGGTCGCTTGATAACCCACAAGAGCTCGTGTGCTGCCACCTGCACGAGGTCGTTCGCCCATGCCGTCTGTGCGAGGACATCCGCCGCCCAGAACCCGCGAGAGCTCATGTGCCATCGCCAGCGCAAAGGTCATCGCAGTCGTCTTTCTTGACAGACCGCCTTTGTCTACGCCATGTTATTTTTTCCCACTCTAAGCCTTTCGATTCGTGCCCTAAACCTCCTTCCTCATTTCTGTTGATCCGCCCCCTCTATGCCGATCGCCTTTGCAAGTCGTCGCTGCCTCCGCCATCGCAGATCGACGTCAAATTTGCCTTCGCAAGTCGCCGCCGCATCGCGCACGTCGCCCTCCCGGATGCCGCCGTCGCTGCCTCAGGACCCCTCGTTGAATACACACGCACAAACATGTATTATAAAATTATAAATAATTTAGTAAGCTAAGATGTCCAACTAAATTAATCGCGTGAATTGAATATACAATGGAGGAGTAGACGGGCGTATGCGGTACAGTGCACATGTACTACAAATACGTTGTGTGCATCCCACAGTATTAATTAATTAATGATGCGAATAGCGCTCATTAATAAATAAATCACGTGGGCTAAGCTCAATTGACGTGTAATTGAATAAGTACTTCAAATTTAAAATTCTACAAGAAAAAAAAGGAAAGATCAAACATCCAATTCAATATATTTCTTCCGAGTTTAAGACAACGCCTCTGAATTGATCAAACATTAATTAACGCATTTACTTTATACAAGAACCAACAATGTCCTTATCTTTTTTTTCCTTTTCTTGCAATCAATCTTAATTTTTTTATAAGAGTTAATTTCTTAAACCCTCATGTATTATAGTTATTTTTTGTGTCTACTCCAACTTATCATAACATCCTTCTAACTATGATACGATTTTCACTTTAGTCCATATATGTCATATTATGTAACTTTCTCATTATTTTTATATTTTAAATTTATTATATAATTAAATTGTTCTCAACTAAGAAAAAAATGAAACTTTATTTCAAGCCACACAAGAATAATTTAATCATTTAATAAATAGAAATAAAATAAAATAATAATAATGCGAAAGTTAAGACGAATGAACTAAAGTAAAATTTATGTCATAATTTAGAAGGACGCCTTGATAAGTTCATATATTAGAACAGAAAAAATTATTATAATTTAGAAAATATTTAAAGAATTATTCTTTTTATTAGATATATATACATATATGGAGAGAGAGAGAAATTGTCACATGACCCAGGGACAAGAATAAAAGTGTAAAGAATATTTTTGTTCTGTGAATTTTATAATTATTTAAAAAAATTTTAAAAAGAAAAATATTAGTTCTCTTATATTCTCACTCATAGTAAGAACATTAAAATCTCACCTTTTCAATTTCCAAAGCAAAAACATCTATCTGACAAGAACTTTTCTTGTCTCCCCTCTTGATCTTGTTCTAGGAGTGTTTGGATGAATAAGCAAGAACAAAAGCTTTAATCCTATTTTATTCTCATATCAAACACCCTCTTAAGTGTTATTAAAGAATGACATTTCTCTTGCTTGACCACGTGCTTCTTTAATTAAATAAAAAATTTATTGAAAATGAGAGCGTGATATGACGGGTACACTCCATGATAAAAAAATTATATTTTTGTAAATTTATATTTTTTTCATATTAAATTATTTAGGATTTTAAAGTGTGTATATATATATAAAGACATGACATAGTGGTGTATATTGGTAGGTTTAAGGGGTGAACGCATTTATAGGGTCGAATACGAAATCACTTAGTTTATGTATCCATTTTTAAACTTAAAAAATTATCCTAAAATTATTTAGAAAAAACACTTGAACAAATCAATTTTTTTACAAAAAAAATTTTTTTTGTCGAGATACTGTTTTAATATAATAATATTTTTAGTAATATGAAATAAATTAAGCTAATATAAACATATTTCATTTTACAAGTAAATATAGAATATACTGCTAAAATTTTAAATAATCAAATTAGAGTTGATAGAAAAATATTAAACTATGGAAAAAAATGTTATATCAATAAAAAAACGTTGATGTCTTATAAATTACTTATATAAATAAAAAAAGCTCCAATGACTTTTATAATTTCTGACAAAATCTAATATAAACATAGTTGATATTATATCTAAAATGTGGAGCTACACTTTAGATGTATAAAAAAGTCTTAATACTAAAACAACAATGAGAAAAATTACACCAAATATCCTCCAACTTTAAGATTTGCTCAGCGATGCTCTCCAACTTCATTTTGTAACAGTGATATCCTTCATTTTCTAACTCATTTAACCTATGTTACCGGAATAGGCGGTCTCTCGATTTTTCATTTACGTCGGCGAGTGTGGTCGAAGAGGGTAAGGTGGGGGAGGGCGAGGCCCCCCTCCCCTTCTCCTCGTCAGCGCGCGGGAGTAGAACTAAGCACAGTCATGTTCGCAACGCATATATCGGACTCGACCCGAATTATTAATATATAAATCCGATCTCCCACTCCCTCTTTTCATTTCACCATCTTCCTTTCTCTTTCCCATCTCTCTCGCGGTCTTGCCCTCTCCTTCTCTCTCTCACAACGGCGGCGGTGACTCTGACAACTCTCCTGACTCTGGCCGCCCTCCCACTCTCCTAACTCCCTCTTTCTCTACTTCAGCCGCCAACGGCTACCAGAGCCGGATTGCGACCGCCAGTGGCCAGATCCAACCTCCAGGCGTCGAATCTTGTCACTGGCGGCCGATCTAGTTGCTGGCGGCCGATCCAGTCGATTTGAACGGCGGAGATCTTGGCTTCGTCCGTCCTCCCCCTCCCCCTTTTCTTTCTCTCGACTCGGCCGCTGGGCCTGATCGACCATCATAGCGATTCCCCATCGCAAACCTGATCAAATTCTCGAATTGCCACTCGGACGTGTGGAGGAGAGAGGAGATGACCACATGAATGCTACGTAGATGGGAAATCGGGAAATCGCCTATCCCAAGTAAAGGGAGCATCAGATGAAGTGATTTAAAAGATGAAGGACGTCGCTGTTACAAAATAAAGTTGAAGAACATCGTTGAGAAAATCTTAAAGTTTGAAGGCATTTGGTGTAATTTATTAATATAAATAACATATGTATAAATGACATATTGGATCTCTTCGGTACCATGATTTTTTAAATGGGAGATGCTTGAACGGGAATAATTAAATTTATTAACAAATTATGAGCCTAATATATTAACATATAATTTAATATATTAAGTTCTAAATTTTCTAGATTCAATGTTTTTTCAATTTTTTTTTTTTTGCAATTTATCCGGTTTCTTCTTACATAACCTTATTCTAGTTTTGTCTACATCTATATTCTAGTTTTATCTTTTTTTCCCTATTAGGCACATGACTTCTCTTTGTAATATGCATCCTAAATTAGATTAATTTGAGGTAGTACCCTTTTACACATTTAGCAAAATTGACGTCGATTAACATCTTTTCAATGATAGATGGAAGCTTTAATTGCTACGATGAAGCTTACAAAAAAAAAATACAATTTTTATAATCCTGTGGATGTTAATTATGGATAGGTCAATTAGTGGACATGGCATTTAATGTTCATATGGACCCATTTTGCATTTAATAGTGTCCCATATTTTTTTCTTCAAATTAAATTGTGCCGTGTCTGTCCTGGTTGGTATGGAACAGTGGCATATATAAACGCGTTTTGGATTAAGAGAAAATATACTAATGATATCAAAATATCGTGATAAAATAAAATACAACATAGAAAAATGATAAACGACTCCTTCTTACTTAAGTAATATTTTAAATTCAAATTTTTTAATATAAAAAAGTTATTAGAATTTTCATCTATTAAGTAAGTGATGTGTGATGACTTTATCAAATTATTTTGAACTTGTGAATCATGGGCATAATCCTTAACGTCACGCGAATTAAAAGTGTAGTGCGCTATAAAGCGTACTCGCATCTCCATTAGCACATGTGAGATATCATTATACAATGATATATTAATAATTCAGTGACAAGCCTCAATAATTAAAGTGCTTCCTTCAACTATAGAATTATTTTTCCTTTTTTTAATATTTAAGGAATCCATAGATATTATTCGACTAATTAATAATTAAATGATTATACATATTCAGCATTTGTGTAATTATTAAATTTTAGTACGATATCAATTATGCTCATTTTAATGTACTAGGTCAAAATGTGGATATTTGCTACCTCTCATCATTAATGTATAATACGATACCGTGTACTACAATTTGACCATTTTGGTCCAAATAGGCCACTAATTGGATTTGGAACAATTGACTACAAGCCTAACGAGGTCACATGGTCCATGATTCCGAAAAAGAAAAAAATTGAAAAAATTGAAAATTATTGGATCTTAATCATCTTTTTTTTTCTTAAATCTAAGAAAATGGAGCCTTTCCTTAGCAAAATTTGACTAAACAAACTCCTTAACAATGAATCATCAATCAATTTTGAGATGCATAAATTTATCAGCTTTGTATATAGTTGGACCAATTGTGTGTGTGTGAGAGAGAAAGAGTTTGATGTGTAATTAACTATTTTAAAAAAAAAATATGAGACATAATTTTTTTTATTCTTAGCCATGATATTTTGAAAGCAGTGCTAATTATTCAATTCAAGCGTTATATACATTGTTCACAAATTTAAGATCGATCCGCCGTCAAGACTAATGAATTGGATAAGATGCTTCATGTTAAAAAAAATTTACATTCACTTTTTGGTAAGGTCAGAATGACTTATATGCAATTTTAAAGTATCAGTACCTACGGGAACATCCGGTGTTAGTAGCTAATTCAAAGTTAAAAAGATAAAGGCTAACGTGATGATTTTAAAACTTGAACTCGAAAATACTAATACTCTCCGGAACTTGGGACTCAACTCTATCACGGATTAAGTCGGTGATTTAATTTTAACTTGTTTTTTTTTTAAAAAAAAACTGAATCAAACAAAAAAAATTACGGTGGGGGAACAAATCGGCCGTCCCATGTGAAAACGAGACGAAGGAAATGTCGGTATCGGGCAACGTGATTCACGTGACGAGCGTCGACTCCACTCATAATAAAATTGAAAGGAAGGTAGTTGAAAAGTTGGCTCTTGGCCATGTTTGCTTTTAATGTCCCCTTTCTTTCTTTCTTTCTTAATATATATAATATATATAAAGAAACAAATGATACAAAATATGTTCACATGTTTCTTTCAATTAAATGAGAAAACAACTAAATTGGAATCAATTAATAACTGATTTAAATATCCCAACTATTCAACTAAGTACCGTTGTCGAGTTTAATTTGTCGGTCATCAACACGCGTGATCTCATGATTAATTTGATATATTTCGGATAAAAATGATCATATAAATTTTGATTGCTTTTAAGTAGTTATAAGTCGGAGTCTTTTTTGTTTGGCAAGGATTTTTGGCCTTTAGGGCTTTATTTTTTTTCATTAATTAATTAATTTATTTTTATATCCGTTAGCGACTCCGGTATTCAAACTATTAACTAATAGAAGTCGAGATAAAGAGTAAAACGGTATTCCTTGATCAAATAGTGGTTCAGAAAATTGAACATGAAAGTACTAACTATCAGTCATTGGGCACAACCATAGTAACCAGTTATGCCAACCAAGCTTGGTTTAATTTATTTGTTTATGTTTCAAATTTTCGAACAATATTTTCTTCGAATGGTTGAGTTCAATTCACACGTCGTTTTTCATATTCTTAAAATGTCTTAATTAGTGCAGATCATATCATATTAAAAGGGGATGGATCCTTAAAAAAAAGGCAACTTGTGTATCTTATAGTCTGTCTCTCTCTCATGGATTCTCTTGCATTGTGTTCTTTCTATTGTCGTTGGCATTGCACATGTCGGTTGTATATTCTCTCTTAGTTGCATGTATAATAAACAAATAAATGTTCCCACGACATATAATTTTTGTTTTTTGCTATATTGTTGGAAGGAAAAAAGTGGGAAAAATATCTTCTTTTTTTTCGAAATATTGTCTCATGGAAAATTTTCATAAAGGGAATTCGAGCACGCTCATCTTTGGTCTTATAATCATAACACATTTTCTAATTACTACAGTACCAATTAAACTAACTTGTCATATTTCCCAACAAATAATGGACATATAAAATTGTATCTTGACCTTGTATGTAGTAAACATGAAATTTATTTATGGTCCTAATTAATTATATGAGAGATGCTTGCTAAAAAAATAACATTGGAAGTTTTTGAAGGAGCATCAATGTTAAAAAATCATAAAATTAAAAATAGGATTTAATGCGCGTCCTACCAAGAAAATGTGGTAGGACTGTCCATTGTTCTCCACCGTCCGATGAAGATCTACGACACGCGAGGGAAGACACCTTGAAGGGCACCATGTTGGTCGTTGCATTCGTTGAGGCAGCTTCACACGACGACCCGAGGATCGAAATAGCACTCGTCGAGACGGCGGTAGCGGCCGCGGTGCGCGCCCATGGAGGAGCACGCAAGGACATGCCTCGAGACGAGGTGAATGAAGCGGCACACGAGGTGGAACCACTTGAAGTTGAGGCGGATGCCCGCCTTCGGCATCCCAACGAGCTGCGTCGTCATGGTTAGGTGGCGCAACGATGTGTCACCCCCTCTTGTTTATCCATTTTGCCTTTGTGTTCTCGTCTCTCCGTCGCCGCCGCAGAAAAGAGGAGAGTGGGATCGCCGCAGAGAGGCGTCGTCAATGCAACAGTGGACTCGAGCAAAGAACTCGCAGTCGTGCTCTCGACTCCCGTCATCGCCACCGTTCGGAGTGCCGGATCTCCGATCTTCATCACCACCATTTGGAACAGACCACTCACAGCAGTGACCTGGTAGAGTCACAGCAGTGCCCTAGCGGAACGGTATTCCCTTGTGTCGATCTTTCATCGGATGCTGGAGAATAATAGGAGGACCATCCTACCACATTAAATTGGTAGGATGTGTATTAAATGCTTAAAAATATTATTCTTACTATCAACTTAAACTTTTTTAGAATAGTCGTTAACATATTTAATTTCACATAATATTTGAGTCCAAATATCGTCAATTCTCGTAAAAAAAAGCATCTTCCATCAATTATCCACATGCGTGGACTTCCTAGTCAATACATAAGATGAAGTGTCAAAATTATTAATATTAAATTAGTAGGACATATAATTTCACAATCAATAATAAATTAGTTCTTTTTTGCTCGCATTCTTGAAATATTTTCCATTTGCAATTTGTGGCTCGTGCCATATACGTCTCCATTACATAAATAAACATAAGAATTTTATTGAGTTGAAATGTTTCCACCAAAAAATTGACAATTATTTCTGTAAATAAATCAATTTGTCAAGGTGATTGCAGTGAATGACGTTATCTCGAGTTGGGATCTTGCACATAATTAAATTGCTCTAAACCGAAAACAAATTCTTCTGACTAATTAAACAAGTAAAAATTGTCTTCAAAATGTGCGAGATTTTGGATTATTGCTATTTTGTGTCCTATTTTTTATGTGCTACATTTTTTTAAATCAGAAATATATATATTTATTCAATTTGACATGTATGTGACACCTGTAATGTAGGTAAGTGTCATCTAATCTATCACTCTTTTTTTTCGAAGAAAAAAATGGCTTTATAGTTTGGGTTAAATGTCACATGAACTCATAATTTCATCTAATGAATTCTAATATCACCCGTTAAATTTAATATGATATATAATTCGAAATCTAGTTTTAATTTCACATTTTTTCCCAAAAAAACTTTAACTAATATTTAGAACGGATAGAACTAAAGTTCATACCATTATGAATACATTATGGCCATATATATATATATATATATGCAATTTTATAATTCTGGATTATTAGATTGATATCATTTTGATCTGATGGCTTAAAATATAAATAATGTGTACGTCAATTTGATGGTCCAAAATTATGAATTGATCGGTGCAATCACATCCCTAATATACCATAATATATAGTAACACGGATGTTTACATATATTTTCTTTTTTAATATATTTGATTAATAATTTAGATAATCTATCGATGATAATAAAAAAAGTTATTCAAATCATCAATAACAATTATCTTAATTGATTTTAAAAGTTTAAGAACTTCTAAACATTATTATTCTTCGTAATGAATATAATCATTTACTATAATTTCTTATGTTATAAAATTATTTTTTCATTATCATGTCTATTTTACCCTAAAACTCATTGTCCGAGCAACGAGATCTTCATCTGAGACCAACCGTCTTAATTATTTGAGCAGTAAAAAAATTACAATTGGATTACAATCTAAGATATTATTATTATTATTATTATTATTATTATTATTATTAAAAACTAGTTGACAACTATGTGCCGATAAAATTGTTATCACATACCCACTTATTTGTCCGTATCAAAACCTACCAAAACGAAAAAAACAAAACTTGTACCGACAATTTTAAAAAATTGCAGTATTGATTATATTATGGATAGACTCATTGACGCAAAAATATTAAATGTACTTGCAGTCGAATAATTTTTTTAATTGTAAAAAGATGCTAAATGTGCTCCATATATGCACTTCTTTTCAGGCCACATCAATTGCCACTAATTTATCTATCTATTGAATAAGCAGATGGAATTATTAATCTTTAACAATTGTTGTGATGAGGTTTTGCAGCAATTAATTAACTAGGAATTCTTTTAATTTAACTAGTTTATTAGACTTTTTTGGGCACATTTCATTGACAAAAAAGAATATATTCGAAAGGATGAATTCAGCATTTTTGTAGATTGAGTTGTGAATAAAAACTCAACTCAATCAATGCCACCGGCTGAAATATTCTCAAAACCTTTCTTTCTCCCAGAATTAGACAAATTTAAAGTGCTTGCGTAATCATATAAATAAGAAAATCAATTTGTTAATTTATTAGTGGTCTTTTATTGTTTAAGTTTTACTTTAAGCATCATTGATATAGTTTTGCAATTAATTTGTGAGTTGGCAGTGTTGACACTCTTAATCCATAGTTAACCATATGTAATCCAAAACTTACCCAGTAGTAAAAATAAATGAAAACAAAAAAAATGCACATGAGTAGCCCTCCATGGAGTTTATACATGTAATTCTATAAACTACTTCTGTTTTGTGAAATTAGATGGCTGGACAAAGAGTTCTTGAGTTTTTTACTTTTATCAATGAAACCTTTATACTTCTTTGTTCTTAATTTTTGTACTCTCCACCCCGTTCATATGAATTTAAAACACGTTTGATGGTTGTATAGAAGTTTCAGTTTCGTATTTTGTCCATGTAAAATTATACATTGGTACTCATAGTTTTTAAAATATCGTGGATCATCGCATGACAATAAATTTTTAGAGAGAAACAATATGATGATCTAAAATTTAAAAATCAATGGTACTAATATATTGTTCCATATGGATAAGACACCAAAATGATTATGATTTATGAGAACAAACTTATATGGCACTATTTTTCACCTATAAAATATATTTTAAATTCATATGAGTTAGTGACCAAATCAAACTTAAAATCTTACATCAATGGAGATAATTAAACTTCCGATGGTGTAAATAAAAAACTTAATCTCATTATTTTCTCTTTTTTATTAATTCCTCCTTAGATTTCATGATTCGGCATCCAGAGTTATTAGCACTCAACTAATTCTATGTTCGAACGAAAATAATATGAATAAATTTTGACTAAAGTGATGATTTTAAGAATCGAATATGAAGCTAAGATTATTAGTACTCAATGATTTTAAAAATCAAATATGAAGCTAAAATTATTAGTACTCAATGATCTTGGAACGCAACTCAACCCGAAATTTGGTTGTACAAGAATGATTGGGGTTTCATTATTCTAGTCTAGAGGAATAAAACCGGAAGAAAAAAAGGGAAAGATATCTGATTTTGTTGTAGCTTCCTGAGTTGGGTTTTCTATGATTTCGTTCTAAATCCATCCCCCATTTGGGGATGACGATGATGCCACTACCAAACCAGGGCGTCCATTTGCGTTCTGGAACAAATTCCTTCTTGTCCTCGCCAACTCCAATCCAATGCTTGCCAACACCCCAAATCCAACCTCATCCAATAACCGCACGACACGTCATTTCCCCTTGTTCTCCCTGCCCTAAGATTCACCCCAATCCCCTCTCAGATCTCTCTCCTTCTCTCTCTCTCTCTCTCTCTCTCTCTCTCTCTCTCTCTCTCTCTCTCTCTCTCTCTCTCTCTCTCTCTCTCTCTCTCTCTCTCTCTCTCTCTCTCTCTCCCCATACAAATCTAATACTATATTTCACGTGGTCATGAAACAATCAAGCACACGTAAAAACTTGTTCCAACTTCCAACTGCACCACGCCATAAAACATTGCGGATTACTCATCCTGGAATTGCCTTCTGAACTGATCAGAAAAAGACCAAAACCCTTCATCTCTCTCTCTCTCCCCCCTCCCCATGCCGTCATCACAGCCTTTGAATTAGCAACTGTGAATCCATTCCTTCGTTTCACTGCCACAGAATAAAAAAGAAATACTCGCCATTGGTGCAATGAATTAATTAGAAGTGGGTGCCATTATTTTATTCTTCTTCTTTTTTTTTACCATCTCGGAACAGACAGCAAAAAACAGCACACAACGCCACCCGCTAATTCCGGAACAGTGCAGTTGGTCCATGGCGTAATAACATGCCATCTGCGTGCCCGTTTCCAAACCGAATCCCTCTATATATCCCAACATTCTCCTCCCTTCTCCCCCCCCTCTCTCTCTCCTCTCCCATCCATGACAGCATAGAAGAACAGCCACCTCCATCTCCATCTCCATCTCGTCTTCTGATAGTTACGATCGTAGTAGTATTCTAGGCATCAGGAGATGGGAGGAGAAGGAGTCATCAATGGAGCGGCGGCACCGGCTGCGGCACCGTCGGTGGCCGCACAGGAGGGCGCCGGTCGGAGGTTCGCGGTGCTGCTGTGCGCGGAGGACTCGGAGTACGTGAAGAAGGCGTACGGGGGCTACTTCAAGGTGTTCGTGGGCCTGCTGGGGGAGGAGGGGGAGTCGTGGGACCTCTACAGGGTGGCGCAGGGGGAGCTGCCGCCGGAGGAGGACGCCGACGGGTACGACGGGTTCGTCATCACCGGAAGCTGCAGCGACGCGCACGGCGAGGACAAGTGGATCAGGGACCTCGTCGCCTTCCTCCGCGCCATGGACGCCAAGAAGAAGAAGGTCCTCGGCGTCTGCTTCGGCCATCAGGTAATTTATTATTATTTTTCTATTTTTAACTCTTTTCTAATCAGATTTTAATCATTTTCTTCTTACATATATATATATATATATATATTATGTGATGGATTCATTTTATTGATAAACAGAAATTTATTATTCTGGGGGATTTGTTCTTATCTTAGAATATTAACTAGCTGCCTACTTAGGTGGCATGCAAATTGGAATTTTTGCTGTCCTTGTTTAATTAGGTGGCATTTGATTAATAAAATGAGTATCCATCTAACAAGAAATGCATGGATTTCAACCATAGAGAAGAATAATGACGAGGGTAATTTGGTCATTTCAGATATTTTGGTCTTGGCTTCCTCATTGTCCTCTCTGGTTTTCATTTATTTCTCAAAACACAGTTTTTGACTGACCCCATTTTTTTTTCTTCTTTCCAAAAAAAGTTATTTATATGGCCAATTTTTATGTTTGGATGTACATTTAGTTGGCTTTCCAATTACATTTTCCCATATTTAAATATATATATTGTGTTTATGACTTTGGATTTGTTCTTCTGATTTCACAGGAAAAAAATGGATCTTCTTGATAACTAAATCCAAGCAAGATTTGATTCTGATTCCATCCTAATTAGTCAGTTTTTTTTTTAATTTTCAAATGGGGAAGATATTTTTTAAAATTTCAAGATCCTCACACAGACACACACAACAATATGTGTCAGGTATTTAATAATCTTTAATATAATCTTTAGTATCCCTCTAAAAAACAGTCTTCAATATGGGAATCTGTCATATTTTCTTAATTTATACCCTGAAAAGGTGGTGAAAAGAAGAAGTGATTCAACTTATCCAGGAAATACACATTTTTTTTTCATGCAGTTCCAATTATCTGCCGTTTCTTCTGCACAGTTCTCATCATTATTTTGTACTCTCTCTTCCCTTCTCATAGGAGAGAGAGAAAAAAAACATGGATTTGGTGACTTCTGGTAAAAATGTTGTTAAGTTTCTTAAGACACGACAATCTAGAGGACAAATTCCACGTAGGACCTTGTACATGCATGTGAGATGAACCACGATGTCTGGCAGAAAATGCCAGTACCAAAACATAAACATATAAAATTTCCGTACTCGAATACAAACTAAATCTGCACAAGATCAGCATGCGGCTGTGTCGGATCCAGCTCACGACTTCACCAAGGAAAAGGAGCCAAAAATTTCTACCCATGTTCAGTGGAGTCTGATCAGCAAAAAAATTGGGTTTTGTGTGGAGTCAATTAATAGCAGATCTGACCTGAAGATTCTCCATGTCCCCTGGATCTAAGAAGAGGGTGATCTCAGATCATTCTTTTCATCATCGCCACATTATAAAGATGCAATCTTTTCTAGCTGTTTCTTGTACTGCTGCCAGACAAAGACACCATATGCCGCACACACTGTCAAATACCATTAAGATTCTATGTGCAAGGTAGTCATTCATTCAGTATCTATGAGTTGGATAGCATCAGCAGATCTTTCCACCAACTGGATGATTCATAGGCACCAAATTGGGCACAGGGAAGCTTGAGCGTGGCATGCCAAAATTTTACCACTAACTTGTGACACAGGAGAGAAGCAATGAGATACTTCACTGATTTTTACAGTTCACTTCATACTGATAACTCTCAACAGTCGGTCCGAATTCGAGTTGAATGTTTAGCCTTTTACCAACTGGCCGCTGAAGCAGTTTGATCTGAAACGATTCTGCATCTGTGCAGATTCTGAGCCGGGCTTTAGGGGGGAAGACAGGCAGAGCGAACAAGGGATGGGACATAGGGGTGACCTGCATCCACCCCTCCAACTCCACCATCAAGCTGCTCTCCTCACTCCGCGTACCGCCCCACCTTCCTGTCATCGAGTGCCACCGCGACGAGGTTAGCAATGAACTGGAATCAGATCGAGTTCCATGTATGGATCCATGGGATGCCTGTATGTAATCCTGCTTCATTTTTTTTTTTGTTTTTGCTGCTGCAGGTGTGGCAGCTGCCTCCACAGGCGGAGGTGATGGCCTCCTCGGACAAGACCGGCATCGAGATGTTCAGGTACGGGAGCCACATGATGGGCATCCAGGGACACCCTGAGTACAACAAGGACATACTGCTGCACCTCATCGATCGCCTGCTTCAGCATAATCTCATTCAGGTATATAAGATTCTGTCTGATTCTTAGCAGCCTTCCTGTTAAAAAACAAGAAACAACATTGCTCATGAAGTCAAGTTCATTGCAGATGTCCCATGCTGATGCAGCGAGGGCTCGGTTGGAAGCGAGAGAGCCGGACACGGAGGCGTGGAAGAGGCTGTGCAAGTGCTTCCTGAAGGGGCAGCTGCCATGGTAGAGTGGTGGCTTCAACCTTGCTTGCTTTGCTGCCTGCAGTAACTTTGTACATAGACATTTTGCAAAAGCTTTAACTAGAAGAGAGCTCTAGCCTTGGATTAATCTCAGTTCACCTTAGGTCGGATTGGCGTGTGGCGTGATGTTGGAGTGTGTGCTTTTTCTTTTTACCCCCCACTGGACGAGAATGATAATGTACCTGTTTGTTTGACAACAAGCATTCATTGATCTCTCCTGACACGGATGTGACCTTGTCGACATCTTTAGAAGATGCTTTGTAGTTGAGGCCCCCCATGGCCCCCCACCTCATCATATCCTCCTCTCCCATGTAACCTCGGAAAACACCAATGAGAAAAGAATGCTTGTAAGAGTCTTTTTCTTTCTCCTTAATCCCCGTCTGGCACTGTGCCTTGAGGCAACTGCACTTTTGGATCGATTTGTGACCTATGAGCGTGTGGCTTCGGTTGAATGCAAGAATTAATAGAGACGAGTTAGAATTAATTAAGATAAAATGGGCTTAAAAAATATTTTATTTGAATGTATTATTTAAAAAAATAAAGAATTTATTTAATCCAGACAAAAAGTGAAAACTAATTCAATTCATCTCATTAGTTTACATCCAAATATAACTTTTATAGTCATTCACCACACTCAATTTCAGAAATTCTTACTTTATTAATCCCTCTTAAATTACCAAACGAAGTCAGAGTTTCAAGTTTGCTCACATGATCTTACTTCGATTTCCATGTGGCCACTACTATTAAAAGAGAACTAACAGCAGATGAGCTGTGTAAGCATCCTACCAAAACTCGAAATGTGAGCATTGTTGTTCTGCGGAACGAGATTTACCATGCAAGAAGCTTGCGAAGCAGGTACATGAATTTACAGGGACTAACATCCTAAAAGAAACATGATAAAAAAATAATTAAAAAAAAGAAAAACGAACACAATAAATTAAATGACAAACCAAAATGATCCGATCACGGTACTTTTCTATTGAATTATATAAATTGCTAGTGAGCCACCTCTTAGTTGGATTACAGCTAAGAAATAGCTGTTCGATACCAAACAATAGATAAGCCATAGACAACAAAAACATGATTCATGGAACCAAGTTTTTAGATCTTGTTTCTAACATTGGCTGTTGATGGAAAATATGAAGAGAAAAGATTACAATCAGCTTAATTTTCGAAACACAGGTGTAGCTCGGTTGCATAATTAGAAAGACCTCAGGAACTCGTGATAGCACCAGAACCGCGGCGACATTCATTCAACATATCAAAATAGAACTGGCATTTGCCAATGTCACCACTCCCGAAATTGTTGATGCACTGCAGTTGGACAAAGAAATGTAAGCAGAATGTAAAGGTTAAGTACAGCAATTCATGTAGCCTATCAGAGAACAGCTTGGAAAATGTTTTCTTACATCTTGGAAGGCCTTGGACTGAGCATTGCAAGCATCAGAAACAGAATTTGCAGGAGTACCTAACTGCGCAGCTGGACCTGCAGGTGTTGAAGACACCATTTCATGTTGCACAGTACGCGGACCTAGAAAAGCATCGACGGCTCTGTGCGCAATAGCACTTCCAGTACCCAAAGCCATTCCTGGAAATAAGCCAATGTTCAGCAACCTTGTTGTACAAAAGAATTGAACTCCTATTGCAACTTAAGGACAGAATGGGCGACACCAAGGAGAGAGACGTTACCATCAACAATGCTGGCACCAATTCCTCCAAGCATTGAACCTCCTCCCCCTTGAACAGGAGCTGGTGGTGGAGCCACACGAGCTATTTACAAAAGAAGTTCTACGTGTTAGCAATGGAAATAATTGACCACTTGATGGAAGATGAGGGCCGCAGAAGCAATGTAGAGAAAAGATAAAGAGTAAAATTTACAGAAACAGAAGACGAGTAAAGTAAGAAATACAGAATGTAATATAACTTAAAAATGCTAAGTTTAGGATACGTCTATGACATGTTATAACAAACAGCAAACTGTCCCACCATCCCTTGTGTAATTGGGCATGAGTGCCAAAGGACATAGGGACAATACTGTATGTTTTACATTAAAAGACAGATAACATATCATGAATCTGAAGCAAATAAAACTAGTATTTTGTATTACTCAAGGCAGCAACAACTGTTACCTGGTTCAGGTGGATTTCTCAATGGGCGTGAAGGAGCAGCACGAGAGGAAGAGCGCCCTATAAGACAAAACAAGTCAATTAAAGAGAAATACAACACATCATCAGATATCTAAATATCGTTTCCAGAATCTGATGTTTTTTCTTTAATAGTGATGTGAGTTTTGTTTAGTTGTGAAGGAGTTGTAGCCTCTTCATGACTATTCCAATATTGGTACCATGTTGCCGTCAATTTTATGATGCATCATAACAGTATTTAGCTTTACAAGTTCAATAATTTTGTTTCAAATATCTATAGCAAAAGCTGAAGAGCTGAGCTATGTTGCTGTAGGTTGCTCAATTACAGTAGGATGACTTAATGGAGAGAAGGATTCTGTTTAGCATGTCTTCAACAAAAGGAATATGATGGCATGAAAAAATAATTGTAGGGTAATATAAGAATCGCATAATGATTATGCGACAAGATTGGTTCATGTTACTGTCAATCCCATATTAAAGGGCCTGGTTCATGTTATTAACAATCCCATATCACAGGGGCCACTTGGCGCGGTCTCCAATTTAAACAATCACCATAAATATACAATTAGCACCAATTGTAACCAAGTTAATGATGACGATGTTAATCATAGAATTCAAGCTGGTTGGTTTAAGTGGAGGAAAGTCACTGGAGTTCTTTGTGATAGAAAAGTACCCAATAAAATTAAAGGAAAATTCTATCGTACTGCTATAAGGCCAGCAGTGTTATATGGTAGTGAATGTTGGGCTATGAAGGGACAACATGAACGTAAAGTGGAGGTAGCCGAAATGAGGATGTTGAGATGGATGTGTGATCATACAAGATTAGATAAGATTAGGAATGACCATATACGTGAACGAGTCGGAGTGGCTCCTATTAGTGAGAAAATGGTAGAGAATCGTTTGAGATGGTTTAGTCATGTTCAGAGAAGACAATTAGATGCGCCAGTAAGAAGAGTAGATCAAATAATCTGGAGTCCGATTAAAAGAGGAAGAGGGAGGTCAAGGCGGACACTTGGCGAACTAATAGAGCAAGATCTATTGATGAATAATATACCGAAAGGTTTGATTACTAATAGAGCGGAATGACGTCGTATGATCCATGTAGCCGGCCTCACCTAGTGGGATAAGGCTTTGTTGTTGTTGTAACCAAGTTAATGATGCATCAATAACGCAACGATATCAAGGTACGCATTTTCTTTCAGATCAAAATAGCATGAACTTTCCCACACAGTTTAATTATCTTGGTCCTTAAAGAAAATTTTGAACACTTCTTCCTTGTGGTATTAAAGGAAGATGAGATCAAATGTGGCACGCCTCTAGTTGCTTGGTCCAAATTTATTGAGAAAATCTATATGACCTAGTTTGTTTGATGTCATATGTTAAAAATATAGGCCGATCACAGATTTAAAGCTGTACTAAAGATGCTCATCAGATTTGGTGCATGATATAGTACAATAATGCATAAGCAAACGTAGGAAACAACGTTGAGAGAACAACAAATAGACTTGATCGGAATCTTCAATCAAAGTACGAATTTAAATAGCATCTGGCGAGGGATCAATAAAAGACTACTTCCAAGTGTTGATCCCAAAAATAACAAAACAAAGAGCACGCATATCAAATCCAATAATGACGCAGCTACGCAATTCCTATATCAGAAATGATAGAAACTTCAAACAGAGGCTGAGAAAGATGTTCTCCAACCATAAACGTGGAAAAGCAAATCGCAGACCCCAAAAAATCAAGGCAAGGTACAATTCACTAAAAATATTCGATTTTTAATTAGATTTAGAAGTATACTAGGATCGAATATTTTTAATTAGATTTAGAAGTATACTAGGATTTCTAGAGTTTCTTTAACAGCAACTTCAAACACAGGCTGAGAAAGATGTTCTCTAAAAAAATCGAAGAAGTAGTCTAGGATTCAAAGGATAAACATATAAAACAAATCGAAGACTCCAAAAAAAAAATCAAGAAGTAGTCTATGGATTCAAAGACCTCCGGTTGATTACTAAACTAATGACATATATAGGAACGAGCGGACATGTGTAACACAATGGCTTCACGCACTCGAACCCACACGGATCAATAATCTACGACAACAAATGCTCCGGCGACAAAATCGTCCGTTTCTTCCTTCAAAGGAAAAACAATTCAAAATCCTACGACTTGCAACGGCATATACAATCAAAAGCAAGCGTAAGGCAAATGATAAGAGAGCATTAAACGAAAAGTACGAATCGGAGAGATTACCTCCGGAGCTTTTGCGCGGCATCGTGGGAGGCGATTAGATTGGGAAGCGAAAGGACGACAAAGATGCTGGACTCGTTGAGTCGCCGTGGAGAGGGATGACGGACGGAGGAACCGTTTTTATAAACGGAGCGCGGGGCGGATCCTTCTAGAAGGCACCGGAGGATTATCCAGCGCGACGTGTTTCCACATGGGCGCGATCTCGACCGTTAGATCGCGATCGGACGCCGCGCGGGACTCCTTGGCTTTTCTTGCTCTCCAAGCTCCAAGGACCGCGAACGTTTATAACTTCCTTTTTTTCCTTTCTTTAAATTGATGCAATAAAATATGTCTACATATTTTTATGTAAGATTTAAAAAAAAAACTATCCTGGGTACATTTTTAGTGGTCCTAGTTCTTTCTTTTTTTTTTAAGAAAATAAATATAAAGCAATATTGAGTAATATTTTATTTATGGGATGATAGTTTTCATGTTTAAAATATCAGCATTCACAATTTACATATTTTTTTATACTATCATGTAGTAATTAAGTATTTTATATACAATTAAAAAATTTAATTATACCATAATATTAGTTATATATTGAAAACAATTTTAATGTCAAAAAAATTAAATTTATAACCCTTGTCGAGTGGATTTATTGAGGTTAAGATCTCTTGCTAGGGGTGAAAGTAACTTTTTCGATTTAAATTTAGTTATTAGCAATTAGTTAATTGGATGCTTGGAAAAGGGTGATAAATTTTATTCAAGTTAATAAATTTTCATAATTGCTATTGAATTTTAATCTTTTTTATTTTGTTTTCAAACTTTAATTTAATATAGGACTAGTGTCCAAATTTTAACTTATTTTAATAAAGATCTCTTTGACGTCATTTACCGATATTATTGCCTACATTACATGTCAATGAAAATTAAAAGAAATAAAAAATATAATAAGAATAATAATAACTTACAAAATATTTTTGAAAAAAAAGTGCGCCACTTCTCCCCTTCTAATGACCTCATCTACATTGGCACCCTCCTCTTCCGCCGACATCAATGTGATTACTTAAGGAGTGTGTTTGGTTTCAGAACTTGAGTTAGAACTTGACTCAAGTTTTAGAATAAGTTAAAATTTTAGAACTTTAGCCAAATACATCATGTGACGAGAAAGTTCTAGTCACGTGATATAAGTTGCAATTAACAAGAACTTTGAAGGTTCTTGCTAATTGCAAGAACAATCTTTTTTCAATTTTTTTTCTAATAGGTCTAAAAATAGGTGGATATACTTTTAGACTTATTAGATTTTAATATTATTATATGTATATATTATAATATGTATATATTATATACATATATTATATTTATTTATTACTTATACATTATCATAAATTTATCATTTATTTAGGTCTAATAACAAAAAAATGCATTTATTATTTATTAGTGTTATAATAAAATAAAAATTTTCATTATTATTATTATGAAAAATATATTTTCTTGTTTAAATGTTGACGTAAATATTTTATTTATTTTAGTAATTATATATCATATTAAAAATTAACTAGTCTTGTATTACAATAATTATTTATTTTATTTTACTATTTATTAATTATGGCATTTTAAATAAGCTATAATTATATGATTATTTTCTCTAAATATGATGTTAAGTTTTCTTTTATATTTCATTTTTAGTTATTAATTAGTTTACCCTAATTTTTTCTATCTAATTTGCTAATTATAAAAATAGTCTTTATAAATAATAAAATATATCTTTAGTTCTTACTTTTTTTTTCAAATACGCACTAAAATTTATCTATCAAATCAACTTTTTAAATTCTCATCATAACATTTTTTCATCCAAACATCAACCTAAACTTTTCTATCTAATCGATTAATTCTCGAAAACTAACTTTTTTCAATGTTCTCGTACCAAACACAGCCAAGGAGTAAGGGGAGGGAGCAACGCTCCATCGATTTTTTTTTACTTTTTCTATTATTTTTTTAACTTTTATATTATACATATTTTGTTATTTTTATTTTTAATTGACGGAATAATACTGATAAATTGACAATATCCGATCAAAAGGATTTTTGGTAAGATATTAGATTTATGAAAATTTACTCCTTCAGGGTGTGATTTTGTACAATTAAAAGTTATCAAATTTCTCAAATGATCTTTTAGTCTTACAGTGCTATATTTATGATGATATTAGATAATACTAATTATATAAAATTGACAACGAATACTTATACATTTTAACATGATCATTTATGTCTTATCTATATTTTTTGCTAATACATATATGTATATACTATATACATTAATATAGTTTATTGGTTATTTTAATATTTATATACTAAATGATTGCGTATGAATATAGGATTCCACCTGTGATTTAAAATCATCCAAATATTTTTAAGACTTAAAAGTTTAATTTTTTTATATAGTTTGGTCGATTGGTTTAGTTTTTTTATATAGGATTTTTTATATTTAAAATCATCCAAATATTTCCCATTCTCTTGTATTTATGAGGTAAGAAACTGTTGATGGGACCCGAACTCAATCATCCAATTACAAAAAAGATAGTGTGAAATTTCACTTACATATATTATAAATAACTTCAACAAAACTTTTACAAGGCCTTTGAATAAGAGACGATATTCACATTTGAGAGTACACGTTCTGTTTTTTTTTTTTTTTGGAGGAAATATTTTTTCGTAATAATCGCTTATTTTTCTTCTTATCGTCTGGCTAATTCTCCTTTTTTTACAAATGAAAAGTTCAAGTAGCAAAAGCCATATATCGTAAATATATTTTGTTTTCAAAATGATATATCATGAGTCATGACGTATATATAAAGAAAAAAAACTGCAACATCAGTTTTATGCATACAAAATCTAAAACAATAAAAGTATATAATTAATTGATAGTAATATGATGAGGTCTAAAGCCGTAAAACTTCCAAGCAAAAGATGATTGATGAATGTGAATATCTTTTCATTTCAAATGTTCATCAAACAACCGAATGTATCAACTAATTTCGTCAGACAATGTAATGATAAAAAAAAGTAGCAATAAAGTATATAAGAATTGTTACAAAAGATTGGTAATCGAACAGAAACAGTATCGTAATATGTTAATATCATCGAAGGACATATAAGGTGAAATTAGTTGAGAAATATATTTGCTTTTCAACAGATGTTTGGATCGAGCAATTAAATTTCTGAGTCTATTATTAGATTTGCTTGCCAAAATATTCATAAGACAGAAATAAGAAAAGAGAATAGACAATTTCAGTACTACTAAAAGGATGCATTCTGTAAAAGAGGCCTTTGGATGACTACAAGCATCTGTAAAAGTGAAGCAATTCCTTTTTTTTTCTCTAAACAGGAAGAATCATGTTCTAAATCAATGAACAAATAAATTGTTCTTACAAATTGTCATCATGCTCCTACATTACCAAGCCAGAGATACAGGGGGAATTGTGCTATTGCCATCAGGAGCAATAAATAGAGTTGCCTGCTAGAATGCCTCTCATAGGTTCGCACCTCCGCGAAAATTATCCTCTTCATGGTCTGAACTAAGAACACACCCATGCAAAGACTCATCCATGACATTGTCAGATAATATAAGTAATAATTGGAGCAGAGCCCAGAGGCCCTTGACAATATAACCAATGACAGCCCTGCAAAAGCATAACCACCATATGCTACAATATCCAGCAGTGGTGCCTCATTCCCACCTAAATAAGATAGAATTCCTTTAAGCAATGCCACCTGCACACACCAACCAAGTAGCCCCTGAGTGAACTGGAACATCAAAGCTTCTGGACTAAACCTGCATGACAACCAAAACTCATTGGACTCCTGCTCTTCTATTCACAGTGAAAACAATTGAATTTGACTTACTTTCCAGCAAGACCAAATGAGAAGCCAGCCAAAAGAATGTAAGTACTGAAGGCCATCAAAGGGATGTAAAGATCTGGAGCATTTATGTCATGCATTGGAGGTCTATAAGAAAGTCTGCCACCCACTGGTTCACTTATCCTAGTCCAATGTCCCTACATGGAAGTTGAGTCAAGTTGAAAGAACTCCTTACTAGTATTTTTTTTCCCTGAAGAAAGGTGTAAAAATTTATTAAGGAAAGACATGAAATAACATAAGCACTCCGTACCCTGTGTAAGAATGGTAGCAAGATGACTTTCAGTTTGTTCCTCACATACTGGTCATTCACTTGGAAATAATATTGGGGATTCGAGAAGTATTTGCTAATCTGTTTTGTCAAAGTTCATACACATCAGTAAGTATTTAGAATGTTTATAGTTACCAAAGAATAACATGAATTCTCTCATCAGATAAATCAGCTATCAAATTATTTACTATTATGCAAACAATCAAAGCATAGTCCTCACATTGCTTTGCATGAATTCAGAGCTTGAACCCAGGAACCTCTCCCCATATGCTCCTAGGCCAGTTCTGATAAGTCCAGATCCTGCCCCATAGAATGGATTGCCAAACGGATTTGGTTGAGAATGTCCAGCGGGCCCCTGAGCCGCAGCTTGATTACTCAGACTGTCGTACATGTCTGCTAATGGCAGCATAAGAAGATACAATTATGCACACTGCATCGGAAGAATATGTAGAAGAAGGAATGGAAACATTTAACTGCGTCTGAAAATATGTTCACAAATTTCAGATAAATGCCCAGAGTAAAAAAAGACAATTAGCATTGCTACTGACAAGGAAACTTGGGAGAGGTTCAACATTTTCTAAGCAATACTTACAAGTCGTCACTTCATATCTAAGTATGCCAAGTAACAAGAAGAACAAAAGGCTTCATAGATGAAAAGACATGATGGTACTTTCTCTAATAGTATCTGTATCTCTGTAAGTAATCTAAATATCCATCTAACTCCAACCCGAAAAGGCAACATTTTGGCATTGGCACCATCATACCTCAAGTTGACAATAAAGGCTATATGACCTATGGATGTATATCTATAATCTATCCGTAACAACCTAGTTCCATACTCTTAAGATTATAAAATTAAAGATGTTGCTCTTCCTAACGACTTAAACTTTTAGGAAAATTGGTCATCACATCACATGGTATTAGAGGCAAATGTCCTGGGTTTGAACTTCGTTGATGATTGTATTAAAAAAATATTTCTTCTCTTAATTGTTTACGTGATGGGTTGGACTAGACCAAAGTTGTTAGTAACCCACATATGATGTGTGTTAAAATTATAAAATTAAAGATGTTGCTCTTCCTAACAACTTAAGTTATTAGAAAAATTGGTCAACACATCTAATTTTCACATGATACAGAGCCAGATGTCCTAAGTTTGAATCTCATCGATGCTCGTATTAATAAAAATATTTCTTCCCTTAGTTGTTCACATGATGGGTTGGGATACACCAAAATTATCAGTATTCCACACGTGAGGAGTGTTAAGATTATTAAAGATGTTCTTCTGATTTTCACACGTACAAGAGCAAAACATACAACATGTCCACATGTCGGTACGCTAGCTGATATACTAGAAGACCAACCAACAAGCCACTAAGAAGAAGGTAAAATCATAACCAGACTTCAGGATTCACAAAGGGGAACCAACACAAAAGTAGGGGACTGAGAGTCTAGAGACCATATCCTTTTACACATAAATTTCATTCCACCATATCGCCGCCAACATCTCTAACATTGTTTATAGACCGAGTTCCACACCCATGTAGAATTGGATGGTGCAAATGGATTCTAATTGATTCAAAAAAGTAAAACATTTGTTGCCAATCACAAAAAGAAGGAAAGAAAAGCCCAACCAGTTGGTCATCCGAAATTATCATGCCCTAAGCTCCACGATATTCTCCTACGATTCCCATGGACAATTTGTGTTTCAAAAATCAATGTAAATATCTGAAGACTGATCCAATACTCGGATGCAATAAAAGGGACATCGATTTGCTTCCCAATCCCGAGTGAATGACTCAACCTTCTAACTAAGAGTCTTCTAAAAACTTCTAACTAAGAGGCATTAAATCAAACAAAAACTCACTTAATTGCAGTTCAAATACATTTACATACATGAATCCAGAATAATTCTAAAAAAAACTCGAATTCTCGACACGCCACATGCTTTCTTCTAAAATTTCAAGGAAAAAAGGAAAAAAAATCGAAACTTCACGTCATCTACGTTACCTCGAGAAATCGAAACCTTTCTCTCCAAATTCCTCTGCAGATCTCGACGAATTCGGAGTTGGAATCGAGAGCGGAACGAGGGGTTTTTTTTTTTTTTTTGTTGCTGTTGTTGCTTCGCTGCGAAGAGTGCTTGCTTAGTTAATCTCACGCTTAAGTCGAAGAAATATGGTACCTCCCCGTCTGCCGACTACTTAAACGGTGTCTTGTAGATCTACCGTCCGTTATCATATGAACGGCCAGATATGAAGTTGTCAGATCCCATCATTGCCTCCTCTTCTCTTCGTAAACTAGTTCTCTTAATTAAATCATATTGTCCTAATTAGGGAGAAAAGGGAAATGAACATATTATATTATTATTTTATTTTTTAATGAAATATGGTACAATAAACTTACATCATATTGTCCACGATAAATTTGTCAAAATAAATATTTGGAAAAGGTTTAATTCCTATGCTCATGCTCCCAAGATTTCGACCGTTGGATTGATCACGGATGGCTTAGATCGCACGCGTATTTACACTCGTCCGATTCACGATCGACGACTCATATATGTGTTTCTTTTTTTCAATTTTTTTCCCATAAACCCTAACCAGCAACTCTTTTTTCGCTCATTTTGCCTCTGCCCAAACACATATATGAGTCGTCGATCGTGAATCGGACGAGTGTAAATACGCGCGAGATCTAAGCCATCGGTGATCAATCCAACGGTCGTAATCTTGAGAGCACGATGCTACCAACTCAAGTTGGTAGCATAGGAATTAAACCCTTTAGGAAACTTAAAAAATATGATGGTACCAAAAAATTGGGATGAAATGATAAGTCGCTCATCCTCGCTTAATTAAAGTCTTGAATTCAGAATGTATGTAAATGTAAAAAAATTTTGTTGAGAGTCATATGCCACTATTAGGTACGTGACATAGGACGATCTAATTAGATTAGTTAGTTGAAGACAGTGCGCTCTTTAGCGCTGCGTGAAAAAGATCTGATGGTACATTTAATATGTCATAGGAAGATTGAAATATTTTTTAAAAAAAAATATCAAAATGTCATTCATATTTGAACTTTGGACTCAATTTAGAGATATTAACTCTTTTTTTAATGTGTGATTTTATTTTATTTTATTTTTGTATTTGCAGCACTACAAATGTGAATCTTTAAATAAAGCCCATCAAACTTGGGCTTGGGCTTCGGCTCACCACTATGAAAACGTTAGCATAGTTAGCATTTCTCTTTTTTTTTTTTTTTCTTTCCTGTTTACGCTTTTGTTATAGCGTTGCAATCAGTTCAATATTGATCGAATAATCAAAATTAAGGACATGAATTCTAATTTTATTTTTTTAAAAAAATAAGATTAGATAATTTCGTGATGCTTTAAGTAATTTATTCAGCACCATCATTAAATTATTATTCGAATATTTCAATTTTTTATTCTTTTTTTTATGAAATATGGCACATATAAACTTACATGGTATTGTCCACAAGTTTCAGATATAATGTTTGGTACATTTAATATGAAATAGGAAGATGAAAATATCTTTTTAAAAATCAAAATATCGTCCATATTTGAATTCTGGACTCAATTTAGAGATATTAACTCTTTTTTTTTAATGTGTGATCTTTTTCGGTTTTTTTCTTTATAGCAAGTGGTCACAAACTAAAAAGTGGACCCACCATTAAGTTCAAATAATTGATAAGATCGTATGAGGTTATATAGTGGTAGACGATACTTTCAATATAAAGTTTCTGCAGCACAGCAATTGTGAATCTTAAAGAAAGCCCATTAAACTTGGGCTTGGTCTTGGGCTTGGGCTTGGGATTGGGCTCATCACTATGGAAACGTTAGCATAGTTAGCATTTTTTTCCTGTTTACGTTTTTTAATAGCCTTGCAAACTATTCAATATTGATCGAATAACCAAGATTGGATCATTTCATGATGCTTTTTTAAAAATATATATATAATTCACCGTCGTTAAATTATTTTAGAATATTTAATAAGTTATGATATTATTTTAACATTAATCTTGGCACCAAAAGTTCTTGTCTTACATGAAACATGAATGTGATATTTCAGTAGCGACGTTTCTTAAATTTCAATCTTATCCCTTTAGATCCAATCCATAAATGATAGAATCAACATAATAAATGCATCAATTAAATTGTAGGTCACCACCACTTGAATAAATAGTCCTATAAGTTGCCTTGTATAATTGATTTGCATAGTAAAGTAACCAAATTATACTTTTTTTTTATCTTGCCTTGTCATATTTTTTTCCCCCATTACACTTTTACCACAATTTAAAAGGTAGTCTTAAAACACCAAAATGTTTTTCCACTTACATGCAATAAGCCTCAATTTTTTTTTCTATCATAAAAGAATTTTACCCTACATATGAAGGATTACAAATGTCAATTTAATTTACCAAGATTTGTTGGATGACTCCTCAACCCTAGAAACCTCCTTGAACACATCCAATTTCTAGAAAAATTCAAAGTTTTGAAAGTAGACATAGCCAATTGAGAAAGGGTAAACTCTGTGCAAGATCCTTTGCACACATCTCATTTGTTGGAAGATCCAAGTTTTGATGCTAGCCACAGCTATTTGAAAGGGAAATGTCATGTATAATTTATGCACTTTACTTTAGGTTTGAGAAAATGTGAATATATAATTAATTCATGGTCCACAAATGTTCTTATATGAAATGACGTTGTGATTACGAAAAGCTAACAAGGACTGACAATAATAATGTCTTGGTGATTCACATGTGCAACTGGCCTTAATTGTGCCATCATTAAAATTTTTATGGAATATCATTAATTTCCTTTATTTTACATGTCATGGAAACTTTAGAATCATTCGGGCTTGACCTCGAAATTGAAATTTTAGGCATACACTTTGTCTTTTTAATGCATAAAGATATTTTGATCCACAAATGGAATATGGTTGATCCACAAATAAATTATAATAATAAATTCATTGTAAATTTGTCTCAACAAATGTTTATCAAAGATGGTTGAGTTTGCATTTAACGAGTATTAGTAGCCTCGGATTCGAATATTTGAAGCTCACGTTGATTAAGAAATAAATTATTATTGTTCTATCTTTTCAATTCTATATTAATCGGATGCTGTAAAAAAAAGACTATCATTAATCAATAGTAAGTCAACTTTGTACAATCAACATGCAATCAACAAATCAGAATTATTAGATCATGATTATATAATTAAGATTTAACCTCTAATAAATTTAATATTAAATTATTAAATTTAATTTTAACTATGTAATTATTATTCAACGATTTAAATTTACTGAATGCATACAATTTTTAGTTGGATATTACTTAAACCATATATACATGAATTCACGTATTTCTTAAATTCTAAAAATTCATATATGAGTTCTCTTAAAAATTATTGATAGAAAGAATATAAATAAATCAAATCCAAGCAAATAGGAGATTTTTTTTTTCTCTCTCTTGGCGACGCATCTAGTGGGCCATGATATTGATTGGAGTATATATATATATATATATATATATATATATATATATATATATATATATATATATAATCATGATACACCCAATATGGGACCATTGATGTTTATACTTGTCATAATTATATCGTTTTTCACGAATACTCGTTTATATTGTTTTTTCACACGGCGTCATGATTAATTTGCATTGTCTTAGTCTTGAACAAGTTATTTCAAAACCCAAAAAAAAAGTTAGTATAATATGGTGACGTATCACGTGTGTATGTCAATTTATTTTGTCCTTTTAGTACATTAACCCAAGTGAAAAAAAGGAAAAAAACTTGCAATGACTTTTTCTTTGGACACAAAAGTCTTTGGTCAAATTAATTCCAACTTGTTATATATGTTGTATAGATTCTAAAAATTAAATACACGTTAGAATTTTTGCACGAGAAAAATTATGCATCGAACAACGAATAAAATTTTTTAACATGTCACAAAGTTTTATTAAATGAAAATAAAAAAGTCATAGTACTTTCTATTCAGATTCTTAAAAAATTTATATAAATTGTTGTGAGAACATTTTTACTTCGAAATGTGTTGGAATCAGACGTGTTTTCAATTGTGATAGGATTCGTGGCATTATTAACACACTATTATATATTTATATGGATTATTGCATATGTTTTTCCTATTAAAGAGTTACTAAACTCGAATTAATTTATGAAATTTAAAAATTAGATCGTCAAGCACTTATATTAAAACATGTTAAACGGCTTTTGACCTCTATCACGTTTCTATGATCACCGAGCCACACCTCAATGCACATTAAATTAGTCTGCCTTCGCCTTCATTAGAGTTGTTAATTGAGCAACAAAAATTTAAAGCTGCCGTTAATGACTATGACAATGTCGTTAACTACTACGACAATGTTTGACATGTACAAAAATTAGAATATTTAGTAAGTGATGTATTATGCTAGTACCAAAATGTTATTTGGTAAATATTTTTTTAAAGTCACATTTAGAGGTTTGAACATAAAATACTACAAGTTAATTTTTCTAGTGTATAGAGGTAATGACTTCATATTTTATTCTTATTTTTAAAATAAAAAATTATTTAATTATTAAATATCATATATTTTTTAAAAAATTTTAAAATAATCAATATTTTTATATTAAAATAGTATTTTTCATAAATATTACTATTTAGAATAAAATATTATAACTCAATTATCATGAATATGATGTGTATAAAAACGATAGTAAATTATATCTTACTCTACTTTTGTCATTGTATGCAATACACTAATGTAACATCTATGTTTACTAAATATTTTTTTATTGAATTTATAAAGTTATTGGTTGACACATAACCATCATTCTTTAATCAAATTTGTAACACTCCAAGATTTTAATAACAACAACAAAGCCTTATCCCACTAGGTGGGGTCGGCTACATGAATCATACGACGCTATTCGTTGATCCATGTTCATGCGATTCGACATGGTTTTACGCTGGCTGTCGGGGCCTAACACAACCCTCCTCCTTTATCCGGGCTTGGGACCGGCTATAAAACATAGGCGGAGTTACTCCAAGATTTTAATAAGGGAAATAAAATAATTTGCAATTGATTTATAAATATTAATGGATTAAAAGGAATTAGGAGGAATTTGAGAAGGGATAGGAATATGATAAGAAAAGAAATATGAAAAGAAAGAAAGTTAAATTTCATTTGCAGTAGGAATTATAATTAGATTGATGCAAATAAAAGTCTAATGAATAAAGGACTCTCACACATGATAGTATTGAGAGTTTTATGACTTAAGAATACTTCAGTCGTTAGAATAATATTAATTATTATTTAAATAAAAAATAAATTATAAAATATTATTGTATTAAATAATTCAAAAAATTAGAGAAAAGAAATAAATAAAAGGATAAAATAAAATTGTAGTTTGCTTTACAGAAGTTCTAAATTGAAGATAGGAGATAAAAAGCATTTAAATAGAATTGAATTTGAGATAAGTATAGTTTCATATTAATTAAATCTGAATATCATGAAAGGGTAATTAAAGATGGATGTTCATGATTAACTCTAGAAGCTAATAAGAGTAAAAGCTCTAGTTAAAAATTATAAATAGGACTTGAAAGGTGTCTAAAAACCCTTATTAGCATTCACAACCCTCTCTTTCTTCCCACTTGATATGGATTTAATTGATTATAGATAATTGATTGATTATTAGAATTAAAGTATTGATATGATAATAAATTATCATGAATTATTATATACTATTTATAATTGACTTATTGTTCAGTTGTTATGATGATAATTCATCACAAATTTCAATGGATTATTAATAATTGATAATAGAAAATTGGAATCGACGAAAAATTCATTATTAATAATAAGTGTATTGATTTAATGATTGACACCTAATTGATATGCCATGATTGATATATTCTTATGATTGTAACCTGAATTTAAAAATGTGTCCAAATGAATAATTGATGAAAATAGACGTGATAGATAAATATAATAAAAGATAAAAATCGTAGGTCATCATATTTTGCACCCATATTGCGACCTTTATAGCTATTACCTCCATGTGTTATGATGTTTTGTTAATAATGAGAGCTCTCAACACAACTTTATGGTTTGTATAGATAACTTAAAAAATTGAATGGCTAATTGAACTATTATATTGTGACCTTTATAATATTAACATTTGTATTGCAATCATTGTGATTAAAGAATAAGTAATAAATAATTGACTAATCAACAATTGAATTGTACCCCTGTGACTGATCAATAATAGATTGCAACCTTTGTCTATGATAGATAGAGGGTAAATTATACCAAATGCCTTCAAACTTTAATGTTTGCTCGGCGATATCTTTCAACTTCGCTTTGTATCACAAATGTCCTTCATCTTTTAACGCGTTTCACTCGATGCCCTCTTTACCTGAGATAGCCGATTTTCCGATTTTTCGTCGACGTGGCATCCACGTGGCCATCTCCTCTCTCCTCCACGCAAATAGTCGTCTGACGTGGCATGCTCCGACGTGGCACATAAAATTACACCAATGCCCTCCAACTTTAAGGTTGGTTCAATGATACCCTCCAACTTTACTTTGTAACACAAATGCCCTTTATCTTTTAATACGTTTCACCCGATGCCCTATTTATCTGGGACAGTCGATTTTTCGATTTTTCTTCGACGTAGCGTCCACGTGGCCATCTCCTCTCTTCTCCGCACAAATAGTCGTCCGACCTGACATGCTCCTACGTGATATGCTTCTACGTGACACATAAAATTACATCAAATGTCCTCCAATTTTAAAGTTTGCTCACTAAATGCACATAAAATTACACCAATTTGGGCAAAGATGGCGGCCGACAAGCGCGAAAGGTGAACGATGAAGGAGGAGAACGACGAAGGAGAGCGATCGACGAAGGAGTGTGAATGACGAAGGAGGTTTCATGCGAACGATGACAAAGAGGGAAATAAGGAAATTATTTAAAAGTGAGTGGGTCAACTTACGGTAAGTAAGTCGGATGACTATTTGCATGGAGGAGAGAGGAGATGGTCACGTGGATGCCACGTCGACGAAAAATTGGAAAACCGACTTGCCCAAATAAAGAGGGCATCGGGTGAAACATGTTAAAAGATAAAGGGCATTTGTATTACAAAGTAAAGTTGGAGGGTATTGTTGAGCCAACATTAAAGTTGGAGGGTATTGGTGTAATTTTATGTGCCACGTTGGAGCATGCCATGTTAGAAGACTATTTGCGTGGAGGAGAGAGAGGATGGTCACATGGACGCCACATCGACGAAAAACCGGAAAACTGGCTATCCCAGGTAAAGAGGGCATCGGGTGAAACGCGTTAAAAAATGAAGGGCATTTGTGTTACAAAGTGAAATTTGAGGGTATCACTGAACAAACCTTAAAGTTTGAGGGCATTTGGTGTAATTTACCCGATAGATAGATTATGTCTAGTTGTTAAATATGATCTTTATTGACTTATGGATAATTGAATTATTGATTGGCGATAATTGATAATAGAAGCAATTGATATGTATTGACCATCATTAAGATTGTATGAATACTGATTATAATTGATCAATTGCTTATTGTACACTAATAATTATTATAGTATAAATTATTTATCATTAATCTTGCATTCATTTATATACAATTCATAGTTATTATTTCTATTGATATTTGATTCTTATCATTATTGTTATAAATGGTCATACGTACTGAGTTATCTCATTGAATTTTGTCCTTATACTTAGATTCGTGCATGATGATGAGTAGATTGGTGACACGCATATTTGATATGGACATTAATAAGATATTATAATGTATAAATGTGGGCCCATAACCCATAGGTCATTGAAAATTATGTGAATAGCTCTCGTATATTACAAAAAGTTTATTGTGTTTAAGCCTTCCACTTATGTGAATATGTTGATTGGTGTATAAATGTGGGTCTATAATTCACATGTCATTAAAAATTATATAAATAGCTCTCACATATTGTAAAAGTTTATTGTATTTAAGTCTTTCGTTAATATACCATAATGTTGACCGGTCAAAGTAAGAAAAAAAATCAAGTCATATAATTGAGTAACATTGCTGAGTCAACCTTCTAAGTAGGTAAAATTTCGAAATGTTATAATATTGATAAATATTTACATTATAATGTGATTTGATGACAAATAATAATGTGGGTGATGACAACATTCACAAATGATCTCATTTTTTTTCTTACATTATAGATGTCAACTTTTATATTTTAGTGATAATAACATATTTGTATTTACATTTGTCGCAGTTATTGATTGAAACTAATTTTTAATAAGTAAGAAAATATACTTAAGATCTACTTAATAGTTATATTATAAAATTATTTAAAATTGAGATATCTTCAAACTAACTTATATTTATAAACTTCATCGAGTACTGTCATTCAATAGATGAGAAGAAAATTTAATTTTTAAGTACAAATTAAGAAAACATATGCAATAGTTCAAGGTTGTCAAGATCGCTTTACGAGGTAAGATTGTAAGGGGTTTTGAGGATCGTGGATCGGATTGAAGATCGTAACATTCTATCTCATGAATATTTTTTTAATATAAAATAATTAAAGTAATATATTTATTCATAAATGTTATGTTTATATATAAGTTAATTAAACATTGACCATTAATATTGTATTCATATTTTCAAGTATAATAGATATTTTTTTATATCACGTGAAAGATAATATGATATATTCTTAAAAAAATAATAAATATAATATTTGATCTTAATGAACTGTAATATTAAAATATAATATAATTCTTAGTATACGTGCAATAGTAAAATTTAATTTTGATGAAAGATAACATAATATTAGGTTCATAATTTTTTTATTCGAATAAATAAATTTAAACCAATACCATAGGATCGTTAATCCTACCGATCTTAAGACTTGACTATAGATCTTACATTTAGGCTGCGTTTGGCAGCACAGAACAAATAAAATGTTCCGATTGTTCTGCCAAACGCATCATGTGACGGAAACATTTCACGTCATGTGAGTCTTGCCGAAGGCAAGAACATTTCTTTTTTTTGAACTTCTTGTGCCGCATTCTTTGATTTTTTTTAATTTCATTTATTTTTAATTGTTTTATAATGTATGCATATATAATATAGAATAAACTAATACATTATTATTACATAATTTAGGGATATTATAACATAATTTATTAAATATTATTAATTAAAAATTATAAAATAATTAGCTCTAATAATTAATAAATATTTTATTAATTAAACTATTCAATTATTTTTTTAAAAAAATTGTATTATATTTAGATCTTAAAATATACGTAAATTATAATATTAATAATATCTAAAAGATTTAATCAAAATAAATAAAAATAATATTAATAATATAACGATTTACGTAAATTATAATATTAATAACATATTCTTATTTATTATAATTTTATACCTCATAAAATAATAAATTATATTCTTAGTTCTCCTTTTTTTATCCAAACACCCACTAAAATTTATCCATCACATCAACTTTTTAAATCCTCATCATTACACTTTTTCATCCAAACATCAACCCAAACTTTTCTATCAAATTAATTAGTTCTCGAGAACTAATGCTCTACTAATGTTCTCATGCCAAACGCAGCCTTAAGATCCTTCAGGTAGAATCGTTATCATTCTCTGTACGAAGGATCGTAAGATCTTACTATCCAGATCGAAATAACCATGCAATAGTGATGCGTGCAAATTAAGCGCAAATATACTAGCAAGTATATCAGATCGTATCAAGTAATAAAGAGTGAATAAAAGTGTCGAACCCACGATGACTAGTCGAAGCTCACTTTACCAATTGTGAAAAAAAGTGTGAAAATGAATTAAAATGCTAATGAAAACATGCCCGACAAAAGAGAAATCAATAATGATGAGTCATAGTCCAACCTCGTATCCCCCTGTTATCTCTCAATTAATCAATAAATCATAAATTAAACTTCTAGTGGAAAAGAGTTGCTCATAAATATTGATCTAAAAAACTTGAGAATCAAACTATTCCGATAAAAGCACCATTTAAATTGTTGAAAGCTCAATCAACTATAATTTTATTTTAAATCGAAACACATTAAGATGCAACTAACAATTACAAATATATCACTAAAAAACTTGAGAAACTAACTATCTCAGATTAAAATAAGATTATAGTTTGTTGAAAACTCAATCCACAATAATCCAATCTTAATTGAGATGCATTAAACATAAAAGAGGATCATTAAACATGAAGTTCTAAACAACTCGAGAACTTAACTATTCTAATTAAGATTAAACTCAACCATTTGAAAACTCAAACAAACTGAACATAACCATAATAAGAATGCATAAAATACAGATCCTTCAAAATCCACAACTACTAGTAATTAAATCCGATTTACAGCAAGTTTGGAAGAACTCGGCCTGGGTCTAAAACAGAAACACGCTGACATGACCCAAGTTTGTCAGAACTGGGTTCGGGTTCAGACAGAAAAATTCTGATTTAACGCTGTGCAACTAACACCAGCCGAGTAGAAGAGAAGTAATCTGGTTCCAATGTACTCGGCCCGGGTACAAACAACTCGATTTAGGTTCCGCATAAAACACACAAGCGATTCGATTCTGATCAAAGAACTCACCTCGAATTTAGGGATACCCAATCCGGGTTCTGGGATTGCAAAAATTCGTAAAACAGAATAGAATTTCGAAAGAATTTAAACGGCTAATCATGCAAAAACTTGCATAGTAACACAACATGTAGATTAGGTGATATTTTCATTACATTAACCATGTACGAATTGCAATTTAACAAGAAGTATAATATCCAAATAAATTGAAAGAGAAACATGGTTCAACTCAGTTTTTCTTTAACAATAAAACTACTCCATACGGAATTGTTTTGACATAAAATTAAGAATGATAAACATGAAAATCATCAGAAAAATTACTAAAGATACTTTCAGGAGTTCGATGATGCCTCTGTCACAGCCTCAGCCATCTGTCCTCTCAGGGGATGTCGGAAAAGCTCTAAGTTGCTTCATAATTCATCACAGCAGCAATGCAGAAACTTTCTCTCAGGAATTGGACTGCTAGGGCACTCGATTACCACGACTTGGGATGTGGTCAAGGTCTTCAATCTGCAGTATTTATAGGGGAGGACGTCCTCCTAGGTTGCACGTCGTTTTAAGAGATTAATTTCATGTCCAACATGTCGAAAGCATCCGCCATTTGATATTAATGTTTCTGATAATCAAACCCGGTCCGGGTTGAGGCTCGTGCATACCGGATCAGACTCGGTCTCTCAATCAGCCTGGCCCGAGTGTGATACTGACCCGGCCCAAGTTCTTGTATAAAATAGTGTACCATGGTATTTATGCTCCGATTTTCGCATTCTTTCGATCTAATCGCTCCGCACCTCCTAATTGATAATCCTGAGATCAAAGTAAATCAAAAGTAGATAGCTTTTGGCTATAACAAATTTTAGAAAATTAAATAAGAAAACATATGCATGCCATGATAAAATTATGAAAAATAAACTAAGTTATGCATAAAAAATATGTATAAAATTAGTGAAAGCCCTCGCACTTCGTGCAATTTTAAATTTATTATAATATTTATTATTAAATATTATAAAAATGAGAATATTTTATATATGTCTTTTAATTTTTTACATGTAAATTTCTTATATATGTCTTTTATTTTTTTATATTAAGTAAACATTTATATTTCTATATTAAGTTTAAAAAGTATGAGATAGATTGCATGTGATATATTAACTAAAATTTGATTTAAATATGTGTCCAATTTAATTTTCACAAGTGTGTTTACAACAAAATTTATTCTGAGATATAATGTTTAATGAATGTCAACTTTATTTTTGAAAGATAAAATAAAATAAAATGTTTGAATTTAGAAAGAAAATGAAGGATGGAAAATATTTATTTGGTCAGTTTTTTTTTTATTATGAGATAACACAATAGATAATAATAGCACAATGAAAAATGATTGTACATAATAAATGTAAAGAAAAAAGATGGGAAACTAAAGAGAATAAATGATATGAAAATGATCATATGGATGAAGCATATATAAAAGAAATGGAAATTTAAAAAAAAGAAAGTAGAAGAACCCATACTTTTGGATAAAAGGGAACGAAGATAAGTACAAAAATTGAAATGAAAGAGGAGTGATGCCTTAAATAATAAAAGAAATAAAAATTGAATAATTAGAATATAGGGTAAAAAATATAATGGAAAATTACAATGAGCAAAACAAAATATATAATAAATATTTAAATGCAAGAATTGAAATAAAATTTCAAGGGAGGAGAAACATCTTAAAAGAAGTGAGATGAGAAAATAAAAATAAGAAAGAAAATTCAAGTTATACACAGGGAACCTTGCTTTTCTCTTGAGCCCATGATCATCCTCTTCAAATGTGCTGAATGATCTTTCATGAATGGTGACTTGTGTAACTATTAGATAATATATGAAGGATTTCCTTCATCCAAGAGAAAAAAATGCTCAAAATAAACTAATTAAACTTAGCAAGTTGCAAGAGATTATTTCAACTTGCGATTTCACTAACAGAATTTGAAAGTGAATAAATTCGATAATAATTTACATATTATTCCATCAAAGACAACACAATATTTATACCAAAAAAGTCAATAGCATTATGAAAGAAAATAATTACACCAGCTTACAAAAGAAATTAGGAAAGAGATAAAATTTATAAGGAGCAATCATATGGCTAAACTCGGATGATATAATTTATGCAATGACTGTATGAAATAATCACTTCATAATATAAAATAATGGAAATTTCTTAAACTAACAAACTAGGAAAAGTAAAGAAAGAAATAGAACGAATCACTAATAGTTGATAATATAATAAAATAAATAAAAAGTGATGTATGGTAACTAAAAAATTAGGAAAAAAAATAAATAAAGAAAGAAAGAGAAGATAAAATTTGATAATGCTATAGTATAGCATTGATAAAATAAAGCTAGTGAGACTTCTGAATATATATGTGTACTCAATAATAATTTTTTTGGGTGTGGTATTGAGTTGTGCTTAGATACGGATAGGAGCTGGTGAATGTGAGGACCCAAATGAGGTTCATGTTGATTACTATTAATGTATATATCAATGGTAGATATAAATTCATTATAAATTTATCTTAAAAGATGTTTATCAAATATCACCATTGATCTATGAATCAATGATAGGTCCACTAGTGGACCCATTTTGGATCCATATATTCCCTAAATTCTTATTATGAATACTTATAAGAGGACTTTGTGACTGAAAGAGAAACTTGATCTTTAGATACAATTAATTAGTTTGCCCCACTAACGTTCATTAAGTTATAAATATTATCAAATGTGAGCTGAAAAATCATCAATAGCTATTCGGTTACCATTAGGGAGAGTTGATATTTAGTTATAACTAAAATTAGGAAATGAATTTCTCATATGACAGATTATATATTTTAAGCAAATGGGTACATTAATTAGATGGAATAAGAGTTACACGAAAAAGATAAAAATAGCTGGAGGATGGAAGTTACACAATATATAAAATGAAAATAAAAATAAAAACTCTAATAATGCTAAAATATTAAAAAATTCAAAGCAATCAGAAAAAGATAAAATCAATCCTAGCTCAAATGCACCAACTTTATATATATATATATATATATATATATATATATATATATGAGTTATTTTTTGGATTTTAAACTATTGTGTTTTTTTCAATTCGATCATTCCGTCGATTTTTGTCAAATTTTTTTTGTTATCTTCGATTTTCTCAATTTATGAAAGAAAAAATATCCCCCTTCGCAGTCGGAGTTGCAGGAGGACGAAATAAAATCATAAAGTCGGAGGGAGAGATATTTTTGACTTTTTATAAATAAAAAAAATTAAAGTTAATAAAAAAGTTGACAGAAGTCGACGAAAGGATCAAATTGAAAATCACGATAGTTTAAAGATTAAATAAATAAGTTCCTAATTTAGGATTATATATGAAAAATTAAAATAATTTAAAAGTGATTTATGAAAAAAAATAGGATGGGTTGGGGGAGGGAGGGAGGAAGAGAGAGAGAGAGAGAGACTTGCTGACCACTTTTTCGGACTAAAGCCTAACAAAGTAGACCACAATGCTAAAAGTTAAAACTCGAGCTTCACATGGTGGACAATTCATTTCGTGCATTAAAAGGCACAAAGCAATCCAGAACGTTAATGACTGCGATATATATACGACATATTTTACAAGAACGTTAGCCGACAATTAATTTGAGCTTTAAAACCATGACGTCTTAATTCGTAATCTCGAGAATTGATCTTATTATTAATTACTATATATCACGAAAATGTTACATTATTATATATTTAATACACGTATAATAATACACACCATTATAATATATTCTCCACAAATCACAATTTCTTATTGCCGAACATTATTTGGCATTTCTTTTTATTTAACCTCTAACACTTCGACGTGTTTAAACATTATATTTTGTCGTATAAAAGACTTTTCTATTTTTTTTTAAAAAAATTTCTGATGTTGTCATGAAATTAGTTGGTCGGCATTGGGAGCAGCATTTTTGCTCAATTTTATTTTAAACTTAAATTATTTTTATATCACGATTTATTTTTCACACTTTCACCCAACTCTTTTGCCCAACTAATCAATATAAATTGATCATAATTTGATATAATCCTTATTGTACCAATTAACTGCATGAATTAATGATGAATTTTATTACGAGATCTTCATTTTTCCTATTAATTATGGGGAAAATAAGAAATTAAACTGAGAGTACAGCCGATGGCATGCACGTGGACGTTCGTCTCGTCAAGAGACGCATGCACGAGATTAATAGTAAGATTTTAATCGATTAATTGCATTTTATTAGTTTAATAAAAGTTTTAATTGACAGTTAACAATCTGCTTAATGCATGTATCCAAATCAACCATCTGCGCAAGATTTGAAGCAAATCTATCTCCGATCTACCTCGAGATCCAAGGTCGACAAAGCTTTGTCCCCAACTTTGTCGTCACCTTGCCACTGTTTTCCTCTTTATAACTGTCTCTTCGTTCTCCCTCCTCACTGCACGAATTAGAGCTAGCTCTCTCTCTCTCTCTCTCTCTCTCTCTCTCTCTCTCTCTCTCTCTCTCTCTCTCTCTCTCTCACTCACTCAGTGCTCTCATGGAGGCCTCGATTTCTCTCGTGTCCACTCGCCCTGCTGCATTCCTCACGTCATGCAAACACTCCACAGCTGGTCGGCGCCGGCGGCAGGTAGGGCATGCAGGAACACGTAGTGGATCCTCCGTCTCCATCTGGCCTCGTTCTCGAGCAATAATGATTGGAAAAAATGCCATTTTGATCCATTTTATCTTGCTTCAGGTTCGCGTCGGAGCGAGCGGGGATGGCAAGGTCATGATCAGGAAGGAGAGCAGCGGGTGGAAGATCGATTTCTCCGGGGAGCAGAAGCCTGCCACGCCGCTTCTGGATACAATCGACCACCCTGTCAACATGAAGAATTTATCGATTCAGGTATCGGATTTTGCGTCGAATTAATGTTTAAAAAGTATTAAATATTAAGATATGTAACCGGATCATATCGAAGATTAATAGTATCAATAAAATACTTTTAATGCTAATATTAGGATATAATTTTGTTTACAATTAATTTATTCCTAACAGTAATATTAGGACCGAATCTTTGCGCGTAAGATTTTTATGGACAAATTAAATATATTTTTTTCTTGGCAGGATTTGGAGCAGTTGGCCGCTGAGCTCCGGGCGGACATTGTTTACTCGGTGGCCGACACCGGCGGGCATCTGAGTGCCGGCTTGGGCGTCGTGGATCTGGCGGTGGCCCTCCATCATGTGTTCAATACCCCTGAGGATAAGATCATTTGGGACGTCGGCCATCAGGTCAGTGCAGAAATGCTGCGTCTCTTGTGCTTGTTCTTATATTTCAGAAGAAATTTGGGTCGATTTGTGTCTTACAGAGGACGAATGCATGCAGGCTTATCCCCACAAGATACTGACTGGAAGAAGATCGAGGATGCACACCCTCAGGCAAACTTCAGGCCTTGCAGGTTTCCCGAAGAGAGATGAGAGCATACACGATGCATTTGGCGTCGGCCATAGCTCCACAAGCATCTCTGCTGGCCTTGGTAAGTTGCTTTCTCTCTCTCCTCTCACCCTTGAGCACTTTGTAGATTAGCAAAGAACATGAAAGTTGAATTCTCAGTGTTTTGGCTTGTGGGGGGTATCTGGCAGGAATGGCAATTGCCAGAGATTTGTTAGGGAAGAAGAACCATGTAGTTTCTGTTATTGGTGATGGTGCAATGACTGCGGGTCAAGCCTATGAAGCCATGAACAACTTGGGTTATCTGGATACCAATCTCATAGTTGTCCTGAATGATAATAAGCAAGTTTCTTTGCCAACTGCAACACTTGATGGACCTGCAAAGCCTGTTGGTGCTCTTACTAAAGCCCTTGCCAAGCTTCAAGCCAACACAAAGTTCCGTAAACTCCGGGAAACTGCTAAGGTTGTAAGTCTGAATAGGTTTCAGGTTTCGATTCATTGTTTATTTCACTTTTATTGTAACAGAATTCCTTGTGGACATCCCTTGAATTTGTCGACGTTATATATCCAGATCATATTTTCTGATCTCAGTTTGGGGGATTATTTATACACCATAAACATGCAAAGAAACCCATGTATGTAGAAACTAATTAAAAAACTATCCTTTTCCATTACATAACTCGTAATCCCATGAGAACTGAGTTAGCAACTTGCAACTTCAGTGACCAATTGATCCGAATAAGCTTTTGGGCGTGTTGGGACTTTGTTGCCTACAATTCAGAATTACAAGGAATAACATGTGAGCTTTTACTGAACTTGAAATCTTTTTGTTTCAGAATATCACAAAGCAGATAGGAGGGAAAACACATGAAGTTGCAGAAAAAGTGGATGGACTTGCTAGGAGAGTGATAAATGGTAGTGGATCATCATTGTTCGAGGAGCTTGGTTTATATTATATTGGTCCTGTAGATGGGCACAATATAGAAGACTTGGTTGCCATTTTCCAACAAGTGAAAGAAATGCCTGCGCCTGGACCAGTTCTCATCCATATTGTGACAGAAAAAGGAAAAGGTTACCTGCCTGCTGAGCTTGCTTCTGATAAAATGCATGGTGAGCACATTCTGTTATGGATAATTAGTTCATATACTCTACCTTCATCTTCTAGATTCTTATGAAAATACATGTATTTCATGTTTCAGGTGTGGTCAAGTTTGACCCCAGGACTGGGAAACAGTTCAAATCCAAATCGCCCACACTTCCATACACCCAGTATTTTGCAGAATCTCTTATCAAAGAAGCTGAGGTTGACAACAAGATTGTAGCAATCCATGCTGCAATGGGTGGTGGAACTGGATTGAATCACTTTCAGAAGAAATTCCCTGAAAGATGCTTCGATGTGGGAATTGCAGAACAGCATGCAGTTACATTTGCAGCTGGTTTAACAACTGAGGGCCTCAAGCCTTTCTGTGCCATTTACTCTTCATTTCTTCAACGAGGATATGATCAGGTATATATTATTTTAAGAAAACAGAAAGAACAATCCATAATAGTAAATGCTGGTAAATTTGAGTGAGAGACTGATAAATTGTACAAATCTTGTTATATCAAGGTGGTGCATGATGTAGACCTGCAAAAACTGCCCGTTCGATTTGCCTTGGATAGGGCAGGTCTTGTTGGTGCTGATGGACCTACACATTGTGGAGCTTTTGACATTACATACATGGCTTGTTTACCCAACATGGTGGTCATGGCCCCTGCGGACGAAGCAGAGCTGATGCACATGGTAGCAACAGCAGCAGCCATCGATGACAGACCAAGTTGTTTCAGATTTCCCAGAGGCAATGGTGTAGGTGTAGCCCTTCCACCTGACAGCAAGGGCACCCCTCTTGAGGTAGTGCTAACTTAAAAACAGTCTGATAATTGAAGAAGAGCTCAAAATTTTCTGATAGTAAAACTAATAAATTGAAACTTCTACAACTTTGCAGATTGGAAGAGGAAGGATCTTGTTGGAAGGAAACAGAATTGCTATCCTTGGATACGGTTCAGTAATTCAGACATGTATCACGGCTGCACATGCATTAAGAGACCATGGAGTTTTACCTACTGTTGCCGATGCTCGGTTCTGCAAGCCTCTAGACATAAATATGATTCGGCAGCTCGTCAATGAACACGAAATCTTAATCACAGTAGAAGAAGGCTCAATTGGAGGCTTTGGGTCACATGTTGCTCATTTCTTAAGCTCGAATGGGCTCCTAGATGGACATCTTAAAGTGAGTGTTTCGTTTTTGAAACAAATGTTTACAATTGGCAGAACTAATTCTTTGTCATGTGTTCTAACTGACCCAATATTTATCATATTTTTGTTATCTTGCAGCTGCGATCAATGGTTCTTCCCGACAAATATATCGACCATGGATCACCTAAGGACCAGATTGAAGAAGCTGGACTGTCGTCTAGGCACATCATGAAAACAATATTATCTCTGGTAGGGAGGCAAAAGGAAGCATTACAGCTGAGGTGAAGTACCAATGTTGCACCCACATAAAAGCTTGAATCACACAAGTGCAGTCATACACAACCCAAGACATGCTAAATTATGTCAAATGGAAAGATCTCCCCAACTTACGGTGGTTGACAGGAATGTGCAATCAAGATGCCACAACTTACACCTCTTTGGCCGTTGATCTGACCTTATTAGTAGATAACGACATAGGTAGAAAGGTATTCAGTTCAAGCATTTCTCTATGCTTGATTCCCTGTACATTATCCGGTTTGAATGTACTGATGTATTTATTGGAAATGTTCTGCGACCTCCTTATGACAGTCTGTAAAATGAATCAAGAAGAAATTATACATTATGTGACAATAAACCGTTGTCATGGTGTTTGTATATAATTTTCACCAATATATATATATATATATATATATATATATATATATATATATATATATATATATATATATACTTCCATCAACTCTTGGTAAGCAGGCATTTTGGACTCCTGAAATCTGCTGCTAGCTGATTCACAGGAAGAACATATTGTCTTCATTGCTCCAGCAGAATTGACATTTGATCTCATGGTCCTAATAAAACTTCCCACCAATCAAGTCACAAGGAAGAACATTTTGTCATCGTTATGCGGCAGCTGGCGCGTCCTGCATATTGGTCTGATTTCATAATCCTAATAAAAGATTTCCGTCAGTCAAGTCACCAGGAAGAACATTTTGTTTTCATGATGCTGCAGCCTGCAGCTGAATGTATTGTATATGAATTTGGTGGGTTCATGATCCTAATAAAACACTGAATAAGTCAGGTACAAAGTGTTTTTTATGCTATATAAATTTCCATCAGTTAACTTACAAGGAAGAAGTAAAAGAGATTACTACTTACAAGGAAGAACTTGTCTTCATTTATGCTAGTTAAATTTGATGTGTTAATCAAATTTTTTTAAAAAAAATTAAATCGTTAGAAAAAAATAACATCATTTATTTTATATTTTTAACACTCCTTCACATTTGGATTGCTAACAATTTTAGTCTAACTCTATCACGTGGACACAAAGGAAGGAGAATATATTTTATAATAAGATCTTTAACGAGATTTAAACTTTTGACCTCTGACTCTTATGCTATGTTAAATTTAATGCGCTAACCAATTTTCTAAAATCTTAAACCGTTAAGAAAAATAATATAATTTATTTTATATTTTTAACAATGTAATGGCCAGTTAGTCTCCTCTCATTATCCTAATAAAAGTTTTCTATGAGTAAATCATAGGAAGAATATTTTGTTTTTTTATACATATTTGGTTGATGGATTGAAATTCATTGGTATTTTGATTGTGTTAATTGGACTCAATCTTTATATTCATACCTCCTATTAGTTTTTGGTATTTCAATTGACATAAGCGACATTCTGAATGTTATTTTTCATATTTAGATAAATATAAATGGGATATTGACAATTAGTTTTTGGATACAATCCAAATGGAAGTTGACATTTTTAAAAAAATATGCCATACATTTTTAAAAATTAAATTGTTGAATAATATTTTTTATATAACATCATTTAATTTAAATTTTTAATAATTTATTCGTTTGGTAACTAAATTATTGTGAAGTTAACATGTAATATGTGATCTATACTTTTAACAACATTGAAGTTAACATTTTTTTCTGTTTGTTGACGTTATATACTATACCCTTTTAATTTGTTCATGTTCTTATTTTCACTAATACGTTTTTATTTGTAAATTTTGTTGTGGGACACTTTAATCCAATTACTATTTAACTTTGTCTTCCTTCATACTTTAGTTTTGTCTATTTGAATTGGAGTATATTTTAGCTAAAATTTTATATCTTAATATTTTTTGTTGTTCTAATTTATACCTTATTATTCCAAAATAAAACTTTGATCAAGTCCCGAGATTTATTTAGTTTTTTTCTCTATGCATACTACTATTATTTTTCTATAAATTAAACATCTCATTCACATAAATAAGTTAGTATTTATTTTTTATTTTAATATGTGGGTAATTATAATTTCATGTTTGTTATTTTCTATGTTATATGTTTACCTAAATCAGGTTCAGTATTAACTTTTATTTTGATATAAAAATGTAAAAGTATAAAAATGAAACTGATGTGACACTTGATAATAATATAATATTAGCAAGTGTACTAATCGTTTAAGTAATAAAGTGTAATAAGTAAATATTGTCGATCATACAAAGAATTAACTTACTTAACTAAATTAATTTGAAAGACTAATAAGACACAATAAGGTTGTGATGCACAAAATTTCAAAAAAATGAAATAGCAAAAAAGAAAAATAAACGCTTAACTAACTTAATCTAACATAATGATGTACATATTCCTTAATATGAGTTGATATAACTAGTAATAAACTAAGTTTTACCTCTACAATGATAAAAATATTTAGTTTTTAGATGGATTAGGAGCATGTAAATTATGATCCACCGAAATCAACTATCTTAAATTTTTGTAAACTGAGAGCACTCCTTTTGGCTTTACTCTCAAATTCACTCAAGATAGGATGCAATGGGTTGTACTTCTAAATTATTGAACAACTCGTTTCGATATTAATCTAACAGAGCACAAATTCTAGTATTCTCTTCCGACTCTACTAGAATAGTATATAAATTACTTCTACTGAAAAAAAAATGATTATCTATGATAATCTCAAATTAACATAAGACATATCAACTAATTAATTCAATCAAAACAAAAAAGTAATACACTTAGTAAGTATATTCTGGAAACTAGATTCTTTTAATTATATTATTTTATATTCTTTTGAGGTGTAAAACAGCTAATCAAATCCTCACAATAAATTTAGTTTTAAATTAATTATTGTCTAATTATATAATTAATTAAAAATGAAAATAAGATTAATTTGACAATAAAAATAACATGCACATTGCACATTTATCATTAATTGATTAATAATAACTTTACATTTCTATTTTTGTATACCAATTAAGCTCTCAATATTCAGAATTTTTAGAATCCCTCTAATTCAAGTTAAAGATAATAAAAATGAAAATAAAATAAAATAATATCCCTTCATTTGGACTCAATAAATCACCCAAGGTTACTATTAATCACCTAATATTATTATTCTTAGTAAGTAGCAAACTAATGATTATAAATTTGTAGGCCCAAGATATGAAGGAGAGGCCTAAAGCCACTACTTCAGTGGCTTGACCCTTTAGCCGCCAACCTTTTTTATGCAATACAAGAAAATTCAGATTTGATAAATTTGAAACTTTAGCCTTATCAAACTTCGAATTCTGAGTCATAATATATTTTCAATTGATCTATGAGAGATATGATATGAGTAGTAGTCTTCATGCATTAGTAATTCTTTTGAAAATATATTTTCAATTCAATTTCAATTGATATCGTGCCCCTGAGTGCTATGTAACAACTTGGTAAGAAAGAGATTCGGACTTGACATGGAAAATTAACAGCCTACGGATGATCGGATCTCATCGTAACTTCTTCGTGAAAGGTGCTATACAAATATCATGACACATAACACATCTGATCATATGATGTCACGATAGTTATATAAGAGCTACGACCCGTAACAATATGATGTATAACAATGCCCCAACTCGGTTGTTAACGGTCATGGTAGTTTTGTAACGAGTCGTTACTTCTTCAACTTTTACTTGCGAATCACTATTGTCGTCGCCATGAATTCCAAGTTGTTTTCCATAAATATAAGCTAGCAATAGTTGTGAAAGGTGCTATACAAATATCATGACACATAACACATATGATCATATGATGTCACAACCGTTATATATGAGCTACGACCCGTAAAAATATGATGTATAACAATGCATCAACTCGATTGTTAACGGCCATGATAGTTTTGTAACGAGTCGTTACTTCAACTTTTACTTGCGAATCACTATTATTGTGCCATGAATTCCAAGTTATGTTTCATAAATATAAGCTAGTAACGGTTGTGATTCTTATATCACGCCCCATGACATATGCGATAATGGCTCATGATATATGTGGCAAGCTTGTCACAACTAGTGAAGTATGATATTTAAATATTTCAAAATTATTTTGACTACTTTTTTGTGATTCTTATTCAAACTCTTTTTTCATTCCTTTAAGTAAGTTTCTTGTAAAATATTATCAAAATTGATTAGATCACCGAGTCAAAGAAATTAATTAAATAAAAGTCTAAAAAATATGCATGATATGATCAAATTAACAAAAAAATAAATCTAAATGCAAGTCTAATTATATATTGGGAAATGTATGCATAAAAAAAATAGATAAATTATGTAAGATGACAATGGATAGAATTTGAAAATAAGATAATAGAAAAGTTTAAAATAAGCGTTACTCCATCATTCTTAAATCATTAATTTGATAAGGAGAATATCATTCTATTTTTTATCTTTGGATCCTTGATTTCCTTTTTGTTTTTGCTGCTGAATTGCCTGTTGGTTTTTTTTTTGTGAAATATCACTTGCTCCTTTTATGAAATTTTGCTAAGAAGCAAATCTCAATAAGATAATACTAGTGTAACCTCAAAAATATTATTATCACTAATGAGATTGACATAATTAATTAGCAGAATTGTGCTTTGAGTTGGATTCTCGAAATCAATATTTGGTATGGTAAATATCATTATGGCCTTTATCCCAATTCGAATTGATCATGTACTAGTAGTCGTAGGTATTGAAGGCCCTGGTTGTGACACTCCCAAATCGCACCATGCCATGTGGCATAATACGCTTCGAAGACGCTACGAGTCATCCTTATGTGTATATCATATTGACCGAAAAGAAGATTTTGACTGGTCAACTAAGAATATCATATGCAAAAAAAAAGATCATGAATAAGTGATAATATGCGGATAACATCATTATAAAATATGCAGAAACTAATGAAAGAATCATCTATGAGTCCTGAGAAACTCATCTAATACATCATCATATTATCAAGAGAAGATAAACTAGGACATCAAGTAAATAACTCAAGACACTCATGTGCTGCCACCACGAGCTCGATCTGCCACCGTTGACCACCTTTATTATTCTGACCTTGGCCTGCATTTAAGAACATACATGAGAGAAACCTCCCTATGAGTTTTGCAACTCAGTATGGAAGTAAAGTAAATACAATCATAAGATCATGATACTAGACAAGAATCATAAAAATATCATCATCATATAGAAAGAAAATAGACATCATCATATGGGTAAAAGAAATCTTAAACTTGGCATATGGATAAGGAATTCATAAGATCATAAAATCAAAGATCATGATAGATAATAATAAATCATCATAAAGAATGCAAAAGCCGATCATCATGAAATTAATAACATATTAGGAAATCATAATAAATCATCACAAAAAAGCAAAGTTGATTTATGAGATCGTCATCATATAAAGAATTATAAGAAATCATTATACGAACATAGATAATAATGAATTGCATCATTTTTGTTAAAGCGTATTAATAATAGATCAAGAGATTATGAAAAGATCATTATATAAGTGGCAATAGCCAATAATCATCATATAAGAATTTCATTATTAACATACTTCATCTTCTTCATCATCTTATTATTTATCTTTGACTTATAGTGGGATATATTTCAACACATGGAGAGACCTGCCTCAACTTGATCATCATCATCATAACTAGCAAAGTTAGTCCATAACTGATCGTAGTCAAGCCATCATAAAAAAGAACTATTCATTTAACGTTTTTCCATCTTTTATCTTGCAACTTTTAATTTATCTTTATTATGACATAAGGATCATGATCAAGATTTGGTCATCATAAGAAATGAATGAATTATACTGATCAAGGGTTCTAAACATCATCATCATCATTATATAAGACTTAATTAGAACTACAAGATAGTATCATAGAGAGAAATCAGATGTGCATAAGTATCTTGATCATCGTCATAAATAGATCAACTTTGATGAATATGAATCATTGTCATCATCAATATGATGGAATCTAATTTAAGTCATCATAATAAGAGTCATAAGATCATAGGATCATATTAAATATCATAACTAGTAAAGACATAAATAATTTAATCATCATCATGACTTAGATTAGAATTAAACACACGAATCAGAGGTTCAAACATCATAAAATCAATATAATTCGTATCGAAACCCGAGCTGAGTAGGACAAAATTAGGACCAAGTTCATAAGGCATCAAATTGGAAATCATGGCCTAACCTGGGCCGAGTTCGGGTCACACCCGGGCCGGGTTCATGCTTGACAAATCGGTCGGCCGATTTGACGAATCGGTCGACCGCTCGACTTCATCGTGGAACTTCTCGGGCTGGGTTACCATCAACTCGGGTCGAGTTCTTCGTCGTTGCAAAGTTTCATCTCTCGACAATGGCGGATTCGAACCGAGTTTTGACAAACTCGGTTCAATTATAAACCTGCCCGGGCTGGATTATAGTGAACTCGGGCCGGGTTCCTCTTACATAGAAATTATGTGGACACGCAATACGTGTTTCGATCATCTTTTCGACGATGGCCGGCATCATACATCAACATAATTCATTGTATTATGACTAGGGATCAACTAGAACATGCTTCAAACCTAAAATCAAGATTCTATGATGAATTTATCATAGTTTCATACCTTGCAAGTTTCTGCCCAAGAAACTATTTACTATATTCTTCTTCTTCCTCCTCTTCCCCCTGGCGTTCCTCTCTGTCCAGACATGTGGACGTCGGAGTTCACATCTCCCGGTTGCCCTCCTATTGGCGGCAGCAGCCCGGCGTGAGAGAGGAGGAGAGAGACACACGAAAATGAGAGAAAATTAGGGCCGACTTGTGGGAAAAAATAAGGGCTGGATGCTTTATTTGGATCTCATATTTATAAAGGAGGAATTTGAGTTGTTGGCACAACTCCAACTCTAATTTCTTTTCCCTTTATCTTTTCATATTATATTTCTATCTTCCTTTCTCTCTTCTTCTTTTCTTTTTTATTTTAGTTTCTAGTTTTATCTCTTCTTCTTTTATCTTTTTTTTTCAAGAAGTCTCGGGCGTTACACTAGTGGATATAAAAAAATATTATCGTCACTTTATTTTTGTTACACATAGATAAAAATATCATTACTCACATAAAAGAGAGTGATAATAGTATTTTTAAAAATGAATACTCATCTCAATATTATTACAATATAAAAAAATACTACTCAATTATTTTTTGGGAAAAAATATCTTACTTTTCTGCTTAATATCAACTTAAATTATTTTGATGTTGTTGAACTCAAAAGTTGGTTGCTTGAGTGGTTCAATTATTTTGTTGATTTTTTATGGAAAATAGTGTTTGCATATTGTTTTTATTTAGTTTGAACTTTGGAGAGAAATTAGTAGATTATATAATAGAAATATGTGGCATACGAGCAACTAAGGATATGATCCAACCGATCATAGTCTAACCCTATTAATTGTAGATTGTGTAATATTTCTGTAATCTAATAACCCCTATTAATTGTAGATTGTGCAGCGTTTGATTTGTAATCTAATAACTCGAAAAAATAACCTAAAATTATTGTCTTAATTAAATGAAAATTTAATGCTAAGATTACTTACCTTCTTAAAATAGTTAAGAGGTCCATGTCATTACTTTAGTTTTATTTTAATCATTATTATCCTGTATTAATTTTAAAAGAATTTAATTTATCACCAAAAGTCTCTCTGATCTAGAAAGATGGTGAGCGAAACCGATACAAATAACAAATAATTAAATTTCATCATTTAAATATAATATTTATTTAAATCGACTCAAATGCACTTAGGCTCCATTCATAGGAGGAGGATATTATAAAGGTAAATTAAATCTATTTTTAAAAAATATATTATGGTTCAAACAAAATAATTGAGTATAATAATAATAATAATAATAATAATAATAATAATAATAATAATAATTCCATGTCTTGATTGTGGTCGTGTCGGATGGCACAACTCTCTATAGACCGCAATGGATCTTTTTTTTTTGTTTTATGGAGTCGTTTTCTATTTGGTATTTTTCGGGAGATTCTCCAATCAAAATATTTTAAATTGGTAATTGTCAGTATTTGATTAAGTGTTAACATATTTAAATAGGGTTTAAAGGGGGAGGATGGTTCTCCCACCATCTGCAGTAGTGATATCTGCATTCGACGGTCGCAGATGATGCATGCAGTTCATGCATAAGGAGCGTGGCTTAGGGCAAATGAGGGCACTGTTCGCGGTGAAAAAATCGAAGAGAAGATGCAACACGGACAATGATGAAGATGTCACCGTCGCTGTCGGATGGGTCGAAGATGGCCGGATCGGAGAGGTCATCGTCGTGCATGAATTTTGCCGTCGTGAGATCGCCGTCGCTCACGAGTTGCCACGTGAGAGACCGCCGCGAGGTCGCCACAAGCTTTCAGTCAGCATGATCTCGACGTGAGGTCGCCGTCGCTCCGAGGAATCGCGATGGCGGTGAAGTCGCATGGTGGCGTCATCAAATCCCATGCCATCGATTCTATCCGACTAGTTCTCCCAATCGGACTTCGTGACCATGTTGAGGACCCTCAACTTCCAAGCGCTGAACTCGATGAGGACGACCTATGCGGCAGAGTTGAAGTCGTCTGCGTTGTCGGATGGGGCGAAGAATATCAGATCGTAGGCGAAGGGGACGCGATGGGACTTGGTGGCATGGACAATAGTGAAGAGGTCACCGTCACCGCACGATCTTCGTCGCCGCCAGTGAGATCGCCACCTGCACGATCGTGATCGCTGTCTCTCCCTCTCTTTGTTTTTTTCGCCGATGAACCACGTGGCCAAACCGAATCACAACACTTGAACCGCACACTCAACCGCACGCACCAGCCGCGGCCGTCGGATGCAGATTCGACAACCGCGGATGGGGGGAGAATCATCCTCATCCATTAAACACTTTTAAATAATAGGTAATACTTTTGAATGGAGCTCATAAACCTACCACACTGTGCTTATAAATTTAGTACCTTTCCTTCATTTTTAAATTTGATTTCTTTTAGAATATTTTTGTTTTGAATAAAGTAAATGTGTCTCTTTTTTAAAACGAATGAACCGTGAATCCCATTCTTTTAAATATTAGATAAAAATTTATTAATGATATCTAATCTATTTTTATTTAAAATTTTATGAATGGATGAAAGGTTCATTTATTTTAATCTTATATTTATTTTTTAATCCTCTTTTAAACTATAATGATTTTTTTGTATCTAATCCTAAACTAAAAATTTATTAAAATTTTAACACAATTTTTAATTAACTCCTTCCATATGAACTTGTTAATATTTCAGTTTTTTTTCATTTTTCTATTTATTTAAAAAATTAAAATTCACTTAAACGTTCTCTATCTTAATATTTTAAAACAAAATAATAATATAAAAAACTAAAAATATATAAAAAATGACTGCCTATTTGTCAAAATATTATGTTATATTTTTAAATATTGAAAGAGAGTACAATTCGTAGAATGAAATTTTAGTGTTTTCAGAAATAGAAAAAATGAAATAATAGAAGCAAAATCTAATAGAAGAACTTAAGAAAAAATGACAATAAAAGTTCATAGTTTAGATTAAATACGAGAAATTGTTATATTTTAAGGTAGGTTTAAAGAAATAAGCGTAACAGAAAAAAAAAGAGTGATCCTATCGAATCTGCATCTATTGGATCGAGCCATGGTTCTAATTTTACGAAATGATGGGCCCATAGAATTTGGTCTATTTCACTGGATCAAGCCGTTCTGATGATTGGGTCGTCTTGAATTCAGTCCAGCTCGAGTCCATTAAGGCCCAAGTCGAAAATGCTGATTAGGGTGCCCAGTAATATTTTTGCATTTTCTCGAGAGAGAGAGAGAGAGAGAGAGAGAGAGAGAGAGAGAGAGGACGAGGAAGTGAGAGAGGGAGGGAGGAAGATGAAGTTTGTGATGGAATTCGCCGAGAACATGATACTGCGGATGATGGAGGATCCGAAGACGCGGGACGAGGCGCAGCGCAAGCACATCTACACCATGCGGGAGCGCTGCGAGAAGACCAAGGCCAACTGGAGCCTCCCCCTCCGACCCTACGGCTTCTGGACCTTCGACCGCTTCAACGCTCAGCTCAACTGGGACGCCCAGATCAGCCAGGCCCCCGGACGCCGCGATCCCTACGACGACCTCCTCCTTCACCAGCCCGTGGCCGAATCCTCTTCCCGTGATTGAACCGGTGAGCTGCGCCTTCTCCCAAACTGTTCTGGGGTCGGCAAATATTGGGATCGATTTGGCTTGATGTGAGATTGATCTTCTTCTGCATTAATCCGAATCTGATAAACTAGTTGGATCATAAGAAGAATTATATGCGATTTTTAGGTGAAAATGCCATATTGGGACCTGAATGTAACTCGCTTGAACCAATTGGATCATTTGAATTAGATTTGAAATTTAGGTGAAAATTCCATGTTAAGACCTGAACGTGTCTTTTATTTGGTGAAAAATCGTTTCGTTCTAGTGTTCAATAACGCATATGTATGAATATCTGTGGCGGAATATTCTTGTGCGCTTGCACGTCTAAAATTTTGCCTTTCAAGGGCTAAGTTAAGTTCTTTAACTAGTTGTCAGTCTATATAGTTCAATGAGCATTTACAAAGGAATGCCGTTTCAGAGAATTATTAAAAGAAGAATTTTGTTCTACTTACTGGCTAGTAGTAAGTTTATACAAATGATGAATGTTACATTTTGATGATTTAACCTATGGAAAAGTGTTTGAAATAGTATGAAATTCTTGTTAAATGGTCTGCAGTAGGTTATAAGTATTTGTGCCTATGCTTTTCCTAATTTACATTTCATATGTTGCTTCATTATGAAGCAGATGGTTGATGGTGAAAAATGAATTTTCCTTATAAGTCTACAAATAAATATATTCATCCAAAAAGAATATTATTGTTGAAACATGAGCATTAGACAAGTAAACAGAGTTTCCTTTACTTCAATGAGATGGTGCCTTTTATCTTTGTTGTTTAAAGGATCTACTCATAAAAGTCTGATTATTGTTTAATCTCTTCCTTCTGATCTTAACTGACATGTCCAAGGCTTCCTCCTTAACATTGAAAAATGAAATTTATCTCTCTAAAAAAATCTTGTGCCTTCTCAAAAAAAAAAAAGAAAAATCTTGTGCAATTATATTTGTTCGGCTTTAAATAAAGACATTTTATAACTTGTTAGAAAAGACAATCCTTGTTTACCAACTACACAATATTAATGAAATCCATTTTTTTTCTCAAGGGTTCTTCACAAGATTTGGTTACTGCTGGTTCTTTTACAAATTGCTTGAATTGCCACATCAAATTTAGCACATTGATGTGAAGAAATATGCCACTTGTTTCTTGAAAAGAGATGGGTGCCTAAAGAAGCCATCTGCAATGGGTCATTTTTCATGGAAAGCAGAAACAAAAATTAAGTCTCCTCTAAGATTTCAAATGCATGTCCCGTATTCGAGATGATTGTGCTTTGGTGACTCAAATACTGAGCTTTATTTGACTTGCAGTTGAAGTTGGATGTCTTAATAAAAAGGTGAAAGAATGCCCCATGGCATGCTCGATTGTGCGTATAACTTTTCCTCTTTCATTTGATGAAAAAGTTTTTCAAATTTTGAAAGAGAGTATCGGTGCTGATAAGTTAAGAAAGAGAATTTATGAGCCGTAGGTCTGGGTTAATCTTCATTTTCATGATGGTTATAAAGGAAGGAAAAAAGAATTGTCTTATATAAAAAAAATTCTTCTGAAGTCCTGAATCTTCATGTACTTTTATCTGCTTATTAGTAACCATATCTTTTCTGATCAACCTTTAATACTTCTGCTCAGGTGTGTTCTGGGACTGGAGTAAGCGATTGTTAAAAGGCGGCATTCTTGTGGGATGCTTCTACATTTTCCTTCTTGGTTCGTCCTGTTGTTATAGATTTGTACTTTCAGGGTGTTGCTACAGCTTCTATTGTTCCTCGCATGAAAATAAGATAAATTGATAACTTGACTTGACTGTAGAAGAAATCCTTTCCTGCATCAAATCCTGCCTAGTAATAGGCTAATAGTTTCTATTTTTAGTACCATCATACTTCCATCCATTATCACTTCATTGGCTTGATTCGATGGATGATGAATTTATTAATTGGAATGTTTTTCGATCATGAGTGGACAAATGATGATTGATAGTGCTACCCGTTAAAAAAGCAACACTAATTTTTTTTCCGATATATTTCTTCTTGTTGATTTCTATGAAAAATTTTAACATTTAAAATGGGAACCAAATATCTTGGTTTAGAAAAAAATATACTGAATTATTTAATTAAAAATATTAATGTTACCAAAATCATATTATTTATTGTATTTTATATTAGTGATAATTTAATGCATAGTTGTAAGAATCTAATATAAAAAATTGTGCACCTACTGGATCAAAATTCTGACTCCTTCGGATTGAAAATTACTATTCTTCAAGTCTTATTGCTCTTTTTATATTTTAATCATTTGAAACATTTGTCAAAGATATTTTAATTATATTTTAACCTATTTTAACAAAATTATGTATGCATTAACTTGAAGAACTGCGCAAATGGTTTATCATTGACATTAAGGTGGGGTTGGGAGGGGGGGGGGGTATTTTTTCCTATTTTTTAAATCATATTGATTAAAAGTATTAAATGTGATGCAAATCTGGTTATAAAAACTGTACATGATGGAATTTTCCTACGTACTTCACAAAAGAATGAGGACACCGTCCTAATCAATTTGTGTATTTTGCTAGATTGATATACGTGACAACTAAAATCATAATTACTCTCAGTACTTAATGGATTATTAATTGTGTGCGCGTTAAATGCCAATTTAATAGATTTGATTCTATCTGTTTTTGTCACTTGTCAAGTCTTCAGATTAATTATCTCAAGCTCTGATGTAGATCCTAAGAAATAATACAAATTTAGCATGATGTTAATTTAAGCCTCACAATTCAATATTTCTTTTCTAAATTTTTAATATATTTTGTCTTAGTGAAATATTGAAATGTAAGAGGGTTATTGTGTAACACCCCGAAATTTCATCCCCAAATGTCATAGACAATTAGGTCATTTCGACAGTGCTAATCCGTTCGTCATGACATCATTTCAAGGTAAAATAATTCATATAATAGCAATGCAAACTAATATTTAATTAAAATAAGATAACATTATCATTCTTTTAGCGGAAGACTTCAATTTAAAACATCAATAAACTAATGTCATTGAACATAATGAGAAGCACTATTCATTTTCAAATTTAGGAGAGACTCCGGTGACTCATAACTCCATCTATGCTTATGCCATGTGCAACTTCACCGTCATGAGTTGAGTCAGTCATCCATTCAAGCAATTCAGTTACTTGCACGGATTCAGGACACAGTGTTGTCCAATTAAAGTATGTAAAGGCCAATGCAGTAAAATACATCCTAAGTAGGATACTATGATAGTTTCATAAATAATAAAAACATACATGCCATGTCATATTCATCAAATATATATATCATCAATTCATATCATAATGTCATCAATAACAATACTGTAACAATCAGTCATGTAACAGTAAGTATCAGTAAGCTTCTCAAGTGGCTAGCACTTGTCATTACCTTACTTCAGTAATATCCTCAGTGTTACTTCATAACTCATTAGATCTCACATTCGTGGTCATCAATTCCTTCATTTCAGTCAGTTGGTTCAATAATATTTGATATTATCAGTAATTGAAGAATCAAGTTGTTGTCCTTCAGTAGGCTAACTAGGTCTTAGAGTTGAGGCTCCATCACTCCAGTGTGAATGGTAATATATATACCATTGCCGGTAAGGAACAGTTATTCCCCTAGGAAATGTTAACTCCAAAGTGAAGGGTACAGTAATTTCCCGAGAAAAATTCTAAAGAGCAGAGCATAGTATTTTCTGTCTAAGTAACAATATTCTTCAATTGTGTTTATTATTATCACAATCATCAACACAGTTTACATCGCTCAGTCTTCATATTTTAACCTGGTTACAACTGTCCATGCATTTCGTATATCTATATTCAGATACAATCATCAAGCATCAATACATAGTATAAGTACTTTGAAAATAACTTTAAATATCATATAAACTTATGTTGGTCGGTCACGACCGTGTCAGAGTGGTCACGACCGTGACCGTGCTGTGAAACAGTCCTGTTTTGCTTCTAGGTGTTGGTCACGACGTTCCAATTAGTGTCACGACCGTGCCCATTAGTGTCATGCCGTTAGATGGAATTTTTGTCCATCTGCGAGTTCAATACGACATGATCGTATTTTTCCTTTCCAGATTGTATTTTTGGCCTCCAGGTTATATTGAGTTTGTTCTGCACGTTTTTCAATAAAATTTTGGGAAAACACAATACAAAGCATCATAAAGTTTATAGACAAGATCTACATATTAATGAGCATAAAAAACACATGAAAATCACATGAAATCCTCCATTGTTTCAAATTTAGGGTTCATCAAAATCTCCCAATATGAAACCCTAACATATGAATCTAATCATGGTGATTCAAAAACATGAAACACATATCAAAATCTTTCAGATCTAATGAAAGTAACCCTCAATCACAATCCATCATGAGGACAAGGTGTCCTCAAATTCTCAATCCATCACAATCAAATCAAACCATTGAGAGAGGAGAAAGGGGTTGGATCCCCTTTACATACCTTGATTTCTCGAATTGATTCTTCTCTTCTTCCTCCTCTTTGTTCCTCAAGATCTTCTTCCTCGAGCCCTAGTCGTCAAGAGTCTAGATGGAGAAAAGAGGTAAACAAGGGATTCTTAAGTCTTTATATAGAGAGGTTAGAGATTTTGGACAAAAGACACAATTGCCCCTATTAAAAATTTGGGGTGTTACATCCTCCACTCTTAAAAGAAAATTCGTCATTGAATTTTAACATAGGGTAGAACACTTACCAATAATCTTGGAAACTGTTCTTTCATTTCGTCTTCCAGTTCTCATATTGCTTTAGTGCCGTTGTGGTGCTTCCATCAATCTTCACCACCTTGTTCCTCATACGATGATCATCATTCTGAGATCCTCTTTGATGGTTAGTTTTTCAATCACCACTACATGAGAACTGTCATATGACTCCTTTGGTAGGAGACACCTTCAACAGTACATGGTCCCCAATCTGGTAGATCTATTTCTTTCTTTTTCGATCTGCATAACTTTTTTGGCTCCTGTGAGCTACCATCATCCTTTCCTTCATCAGATTCATTTTCTCCGCATACTTTTCTACTAGTTTAGGCCATAGTAGTCTTCCCTCACCCACTGCACTTCAACATGTGAGAGACCTGTAATGTATTCCATACAGTGCTTCAAATGATTCCATCTTTATGAAGGAGTAATAGCTATTGTTGTAGGCAAACTCAAGTAAGGAGAGATGATCATCCCAGCTGCCTTGCCAATCTATAGTACATACTCTCAATATATTCTCTAGAGTCTGGATTGTCCTTTCACTTTGCCCATCACTCTGAGGGTGAAAGGCAGTACTGTAGTGCAGCCTTGTGCCAAAAGCATGCTGCAATCCTCTTCAGAACCTTGCTATGAACCTCGAATCCCTATCCTATACAATGGAAATAGAAATTTCATGTAACCGGATAATCTAATCTACATACAATTGTATCATACTTGCGGATGATTACTTCACAATATATGGTAAAAAGTGAGTAGGCTTGGTTAATCTGTCTACAATGACTCATATAGCATCATATTCTTTTTGTGTACTTGGGAGTCCTACAATAAAATCCATTGCGATCTCCTCCCACTTCCACTGAAGTATGGGCAGTGGATTCAATAGTTCTGATGGCTTCTGGTGTTCAATCTTCACTTGATAGCAGACTAAACACTTAGAAACAAATTCTGCCACATATCTTCTCATGTCCTTCCACCAAAATGTTCTCTGAAGATGCTTGAACATCTTGGTAGTTCCTAGGTGAATAGAAAATTCTGACTTGTGACACTCAGTCAGAATTTTTTCCTTAAGCTTTTTATCTTCAGCTACCCAACCTTGAAACCTGATAGTTTCATCTTCATCGGTATGATAATCTGTGTGTCCCTTCTCACAGAGAGTTTTCATATCCTATATTTTGGGTTGTCCTTCTGTGCTTGAGCAATCTTTGTCACTAGTTCAAGCTAGATGACACAGTGCATCATCAATTTTCCCTGCGTACTTCCTTCAATTAGAGTCAAATTAGAGTCCACTTGTAGACCCTCAAATAAGCAACTGATCCTTCATATTTCCTACTTAGAGCATCTTCCACTAGTTGACTTTTCCTGAATGGTAAAGAATACTAAACTCATAATCCTTTAGAAACTCTAGTCATCTTCTTTGTCTTATGTCGAGTTCTTTTTTAGAGAACACATATTAGAGACTCTTGTGATCAGTGTACACTTCAAATTCTTCTCCATACAAATAGTGATGTCATATCTTTAAGAAAAATACCACTGCTGTCAGTTCTACATCATGAGTGTGGTAGTTCCTCTCATGAGGCTTTAGTTGCCTTGAAGCATAAGCAACCATTCTTTCACGCTGCATAAGCACACATTCCAGTCTAGTGCCACTAGTATCGTTGTACATCGCGTAGCCTCTAATTCCTGTGGGAATTGTTAGTACTGGTGCAGAGGTAAGTCTATTCTTCAATTCTAAGAAGCTTTCCTTACACTTCTGGTTCCAATTGAACTTCTCTCCTCTTCTTATCAATTTGGTCATTATAAAAACAATTTTGGAGAAGTATTAATGAATCTTTTGTAGTAGCCGGCCAATTATAGAAAACTCTTGATTTCAGTCACAATCTTTGGTCTTTCCTAATTCATGACTGCTTCAACCTTTGCTGGGTCTACAGAAATATTTTCCTTTGAAACAATGTGACATAGGAACATTACTTGCTCCAATCAGAATTCACATTTGGAGAACTTTGCGTACAGTTGATGTTGCCGCAAAGTCTCCAAAATGATTCTTAAGTACTTATGGTGTTCCTCAGGACTTGATGAATATATAAGGATGTCGTTCACAAATACAATCACAAACCTATCCAAGTGAGGCTTGAATATTCTGTTCATCAAATCCATAATGCTGCAGGAGAATTTGTCAATCCAAAAGACAACCAAAAATTCATAATGGTCACACCTTGATATGAAGGCTGCCTACGCTATGTCCGGAATTCTACTGAAGCGCCTGACTATGTAGGGGGATCAACTGTGTTCAGATTCAAGGCATTATTAACAGTCACTTTATTGAGCATCCGGTAGTCAATACATAGCCTCAGTGATCCATCATTCTTCTTCACAAATAGAACAGGTGCACCATACGAGAATACACTTGGCATGATGAAGCTCTTGTCCAACAATTTCTACAGTTGTGCCTTCAATTCTTTCATCTTTGTTGGCGCCATCCTATAAGGAGGTTTCGAAATTGGGATTATCCCTAGAATCAGCTCTATGTGAAAATCAATATCCCTTTCTGGAGTTAATCCCGAGAGCTCTTCGGGACATACATTTGGAAAATCCTTCACCACTTCAAGTTCTTGCAGCGACTTAGGTTGGAAATTTCTCTTGACTACACTCGCCAAGAATCCTCGACAACCCTTATTCAACATCTTGATTGCCTTAGTCGAATTGGATGAAACTTGTGGATCATGATCTTACTTTGTCAGCACATCATGTAAGCATCATGGTATGACAATCAATCCATGCCAATATGCCATCATAGTCCACCATGGGTAGCACTATGAGGTCAACCGAATAATTACCTCCCTCTATAATCACCGATGTCTCCTAAAGGTATTGCCTCATGGAGACCCTCCCGAGTGGTTTTGCTATTTCTAGCTGTCACTTCATACTTATAATAGTATCAGTTAGCGAGCTTTCTATTTGGTTTAGTGAAAATTGAATTTCGCCATAGTTTTCTTAGTCATTTCATAGTATCATGAAAACTTGTTCAATTGTTGTGAACAATCATGTATACAATTTTGGGCAATCCATTTCTTATCATACGTCAATGATCCTTACAATTTATAATGAGATTCACATCTCATGTTTCATATTGCCCTCAGTCAATTTGACAATACTATTACACTTGAATGCCATTATTAACATTCTCGTTGGAAGACAATTTGCTTTCATACTTCATATAACAGTAATCAACTAACATTAGATGGTTAATATAAACAGTCAAACATATGGCACAAAACATACATACTCTTTACCTTGGATGACTGCTCATGATGGTTGCACATGGACTTAGACACTTAATAGTTCTATGACGTACTTAACATAGGTCATCATCACGCTCTAATATCAACTGAAATACCTCGAAATTTCACCCCCAAATGCCATGGTCATTCGGCAGTGCTAGTCCGTTCGTCATGACATCATTTCTAAATAAAATGATTCATATAATAGCAACGAAAATTAATATTTAATTTAAACAAGATAACATTATCATTCGTTTAGTGGAAGACTTCAATTTAAAACATCAATAAACTAATGTCACATAACATAATGAGAAGCACTATTCATTTTCATATCTTGAACAGACTTTAGTGACTCATAACTCTATCTATGTTTAGCAACTTTGTCGTCATGAATTGAGTCAGCCATCCATCCAAGCAATTCAATTACCTACACGGATCCAGAGTGCATTGTTGCTCAGTTAGAGTATGTAAAGGTCAATGCCATAACATGTATCCTAAATAGGATACTACATGACATATATATGACAGTTTCATAAATAACAGAAATATGCATGTCATGTCATATTTATCAAATATACATGTCATCAATTCATATAATAAGATCATCAATAATAGTATTGTAACAGTCAGTATCAGCAAGCATCCCAAGTGGTTAGCACTTGTCATTATCTTGCTTCAGTAATATCCTCAGGGTTACTTCATAACACGTTGGATCCCACTTTCGTGATCAGTCAGTCAGTTCAATAACATTTGATCTTATCAGTAATTGAAGAATCAAATCATTGCTCTCTAGTAGGCTAACTAGGCCTTGGATCCGAGGCTTCGTCATCTGAGGGTGAATGAGAATATACATACAGTTGCCGGTAATGTTGCGAGGGAAATTTTAACACAATGGAGCAGGGCACGATATTTTTTGTCATCAGTTTGAGGGGCAACAAGTAACATCATTCTTTAATTGGGTTCATTATTATCGCAATCACCAACACAATTTACGTCGTCCAGTCTTCAGATTTTAACCTAGTTACGACTGTCCATGCATTTCGTATATCTAGTTTCATATACAATCATCAAGCATCAATACATAGTATAATAACTTTAAAAATAACTTTAAATATCATATAAACTTCTGTTGGTCGGTCACGACCGTGACAGAGTGGTCACGCCCATACCGTGCTGTGAAAGAACTCTCTAAGTGTTGGTCACGACCATGCCCATTAGTGTCACAGCCGTGAGATGAGATTTTTGTCCATATGCGAGTTCAATATGGCCTGGCCATATTTTTTCCTTTAAGGTCGTATTTTTGGCCTCCAAATCGTATTGACCTCGCACTAGAAAATACTGACAGCCCATATTAAAATTTTCTTACCCGTATTAGCACCCCTTTGTCCGCATTGAGCTCGCGTTCTGCATGTTTTTCAATAAAACTTTGGGAAACACAATACAAAGCATCCTAAAGTTTCTAAGCAAGATGTACATATCAATGGACGTAAAAAAACACATGAAAAGCAGATGAAATCCTCCATTGTTTCAAACCTAGAGTTCATCAAAATCTCCCAATATGAAACCTTAACATATGAATTTAATCATGTGATTCAAAAACTTGAAACACATATCAAAATCTTTCAGATCTAATGAAAGTAACCCTCAATCACAATCCATTATGAAGACATGATGCCCTCAAACTCTCAATCCATCACAATCAAATCAAACGTTGGATCCCCTTTATATACATTGATTTGTCTAGTTGATTCTCCTCTTCTTTCTTCCTCCTTCTCTTCTTCCTCCTCCTCTTTGTTCCTCATGATCTCCTTCCTCAAACCCTGGCCGTCAAGAGTCCAGATGGAGAAAAGAGGTAAACAAGAGATTCTTAGGTCTTTATAAAAGAGGTTAGAGATTTTGGATAAAAGACACAATTACCCCTATTAAAAAAATAGGGTGTTACATATTGTCAAACAACCTTAAAAGTTAAAACCACGTTAGGTAGCCACGTTAGGTTATCGTTAATAATTACTTTAGTTATGTATTTGATGATCCGAAAAAGTGTATGAAAGTTCATTTATATCAACATTAAAAAGTCTAAAGTAAAAAAATCTTCGTACACAAAAAAATACATGAGATTTATGAGGTTCATTTTAAACTAAACTACGTTCTCGAATGGTGACAAGTGGCAACAACTCTCTTTTGTTATGAAATATACTTAAAGGATATAAAATAATTCAATCGTCGTAAATTTATATAAGCAACTCTAATATAAAATAAAAAATAAAAATGAGGCAATGAAATTGTTGCGATGACCCTTTCTAAAATCGTTTAGATTTTCGAAACGCCATTGAGCCCTCAAAGGGTGTGCCCTCGGATCACCCTAAACCCCCCGAGACAGTGAGTCTCGAAAGGGACAGAAGACTTCGCCGCTCCCGTTGTCTAAACACTTGACTACATCGAGATTTAAGGTATTATAAAAAAAATATAATTTTAGAATATATATATATATATATATATATAATTTTTAGTATATACTTTAATTTAAAGGCATTCTAATTAAATCCTATTTTATATGCCTTCACAACCTTTTTCTGCGTGGGGCAAAATCTAACCAGGCCATAAGAATCAAGACAATAATCTACCCGGCAGGAGAGTTGCCGAAAGCTTGTATCGAATCACGTCATGGAGAGCCAAGTGACCGAGGTGGAGATCGAAGAGGCGGAAGGGATTGGCGCATGGTGTTGGGGTGCCGGCACCGACGGGCAGCTCGGCGTGGGCGCGCGGCAGGATTGCTACCTGCCCCAACCCCTCCGCCACCTTCCTCCTGTCTCCCACATCGCCTGCGGCGGCGCCCACGCTGTCGCTTTGACAGGTACTGCAGCCGATACTTCTTCCCGTGCAAAATGAAAAAAAAGTGATCTTGATCAGGTATTTAGTAAGTTTATTTCGTGGTCCGTAGTTATTCAGAACACCACGGGTGCAAACAGTTCTTTGGAGCCATTGGGGTACACGCTTAACCTAATTTAATGAGGACTAACAGAGGTTTCAGCTTTCAGGGACCAGGGGATCATTAAAGGAAAGATGAATATTGCTTAAGCTCTTTGTTTCGGTTTAGTAGATGAACGACTTGTTATAAATTTTTTCTTTTTTTTATGCATTATTTTTACCTGCTATGAAAGAGAAGGAGATTTTCAACAAAAAGGTAATAAATGCATTGTCAAGGTTTCACATGGACTCATTGAAGAGGGAGAAACTTTAGAGATTCTATAGAAATTTAATTTTGTGAACTGTCTTATACTGCACATTTCAACTGTTTCTGATTAAAAAATCTCTAGCTCAAAGCTAGAAGAAAGATAAGTTTTTGCCCATTTTCCATACTGGGATTCTCTGTAGCTTGTATGTTTTGCATTCAGTACTCATCTTTTCTAAGCCATGAAACAGAAGGGTTTGGCAACATTATAATTGGACTAACAAGTATTCTAGAATTTGGATTCTTTGGCATTATATGTTTATTTACATGACAATTATAGGTGATGGTAAGGTGCTGACTTGGGGGAGAGGCACAAATGGTCAACTTGGCCATGGGGATCTAGAAATCTGTTGTCGGCCAAAGCTGGTGAAATTCTTCGAGGACTTAGCTGTTTCAGATGTCTCAGCTGGCTGGAACCACTCGGGATTTGTTACAGGTCTTTTCCACAATGAAATTGTCAGTCTTGCCTCATCCTCATTTCAATTTCTTCCATGGTTTTACACCGTGCTTCAAATTGCTGATTGGTCTGTTGTGAATTGATATTCTTTAGGTATAAAGGGTTTAATATTCTCTGAAGGTAAAAATATAGCCAATCAAAATTAAAGCTGCTATTGTGTAAAGCATATATGCATTTTGATGCAAACTGTATTCTTTCCAGTCACTATTGTTTGAATCACTCAAAACCGTAAAAAAAAATTCAGCAAAACCTAATAGTTCTGTAAATTGCCGCTGTAAAGTGAGTGAATGTGAACTTTTTTTGAGAAAGCAATTTACAATATAGATTTTAAGTATATTACAGGCATTCATTTTTTAGCAGAAACAGCTGCATTAATTACAATAAGGAACTAATGAAAAGTAACTTGGAAGTTTAAGCTTTGGATGCATGGCTAAAAAATTCTAATTACAAAACACTTAAGTTCTTGAAATATTAGGTGAGAAGGTGATGAACTATGCTTTTCATAATAATTGTCTTTTTATTGCCACATTTTTTATGCGTTCCTTTCAGTCATATTATGAGTTCTGAATATGCTTTATATAGTTTTGGAAAGAATGGTACCCTTATATTATGACTAATATGTAACTATCTATTCCAGATACTGGGCATCTCTTCATGTGTGGAGATGGCTCATTTGGTCAGCTTGGAAATGGGGACTATCAATCCCATAGATTCCCTGTGGAAGTCTTACCATTTTCTTCATAGCATGTTAAGCAAATAGCTTGTGGAATGCGTCATTCTCTTGCATTGTTGACAGGTCAGGAAATTAATGGTCTCTATATATATTTGAATCAGATATCTTTATATCACAATACTAATCAAAACTGGTCACAAACCTTTGATTTTAACAGATCACAAGGTAACTCTAATATCTTTCTGTAACATCAAGAAGAATCTATGACAGTATAACCATTTACAAACTATAATAAGGCCCACAGAAGCTTATATTCATCAAGATCTTAGATGTTTATATTTCAGTAAAAGTAACTGTATCATTATTATCGTAGTTCACAAATATTTAGTTCTATCTATAGCCGAGTCGGTCCTTTGTTTTCATGTCCTTTGAATGTAAAATAATATATCTTTATTTTGCATTTGCATGTGTAGACCATTTTGGCCGTTTTGATCTACAATGTTACAAACTTTAGCTGATTGCATAAGGAAGACAGACATTTTTTAAAAAGGGCAGGGCATAGGGAAGGCAGACAACAACAACAACAACAAAGCCTTATCCCACTAGGTGGGGTCGGCTACATGGATCATACGACGCCATTCCGCTCTATTAGTAACCAAACCTTTCGGTATATTATTCACCAATAGATCTTGCTCTATTAGTTCGCCAAGTGTCCGCCTTGGCCTCCCTCTCCCTCTTTTAATCGGACTCCAGATTATTTGATCTACTCTTCTTACTGGTACATCTAATAGTCTTCTCTGAACATGACCAAACCATCTCAAACGATTCTCTACCATTTTCTCACTAATAGGAGCCACTCCGACTCGTTCACGTATATGGTCATTCCTAATCTTATCTAATCTTGTATGACCACACATCCATCTCAACATCCTCATTTCGGCTACCCCCACTTTACGTTCATGTTGTCCCTTCATAGCCCAACATTCACTACCATATAACACTGCTGGCCTTATAGCAGTACGATAGAATTTTCCTTTAACTTTATTGGGTACTTTTCTATCACAAAGAACTCCAGTGGCTTTCCTCCACTTACACCAACCAGCTTGAATTCTATGATTAACATCGTCATCAATCTCACCATCTTGTCTTACAATTGATCCTAAATATTTAAACTGTCACTTGAGGAATTATATCCTCCCCTAGCCTAACTTTCAAATCGTCTCTAAGTTGTTTATTTGTGAAATTGCTATGCATATATTCTGTTTTATTCCTACTTAAACGAAAACCCTTTGACTCCAACGTATTTCTCCATATTTTCAATTTTGTATTAATCTCTTCTCTTGAATCCGCTAAAAGTACTATATCATCCGCAAATAGCATGCACTTAGGTACCTCCTCTGTGATACTCTCGGTTATAGCATCGATAACTAAGTTAAATAGATACGGGCTTAAAGCTGATCCTTGATGTAGGCCAATTCCTATAGGAAATTCATTTGTCTCACCTCCGGGTGTTCTAACCCTAGTCAATGCCCCATCGTACATATCTTGTATTACCTTAATGTAGGCAACACTCACCCTATTCTTTTGCAAGGCTTTCCAAAGTACATCCCTTGGTACCCGATCATACGCCTTCTCTAAGTCAATGAAAGCCATATGTAAGTCTCTTCTCCTACTTCGATACTTCTCCATCATCCCCCTTAGTAAATAAATCGCCTCTGTAGTGGATCTTCCTGGCATGAACCCAAATTGTCTCTCAGAAATACTAGTCTCCATTCTCAATCTATGCTCAATCATTTTTTCCCATAATTTCATTGTGTGACTCATAAGTTTAATCCCTCTATAATTTGCACAATTCTGAATATCCCATTTATTTTTGTAAATATGAACTAATGTACTTAATCTCCAATCATCAGGCATCTTTTTCGACCGTAAAATCTCATTAAATAGTTTACATAATCACAACACACATTTTTCTGCTAAACATTTCCAAACTTCAATCGGTATACCATCCGGTCCAACGGCTTTACCATTCTCCATTTTCTTAAGAGCTTCGCTAACCTTCGAGACTCTAATTCTACGATAAAATGACCTATTAAGCTCACATTCGCTAACTGTCATGTCCTCCAAATCACAACGGGAGCCTTTACATCCATCATTAAATAACTTATAGAAATACTCTTCACATCTGTTCTTAATATCTCCTTCAGTAACTAAAACCTTGCCAACTTTATTTTTTATGCATCTTACTTGATCCAAATCTCTCGACTCATTCTCTTTATTCCTTGCAATATTGTAAATCCTTTGTTCACCAGCCTTTGTCCCTAACTCCTTATAAAACCCCTCATATGCTTTAGCACGAGCATCACTAACTGCCTTCTTAGCCTCCCTTTTTGCCAAACGATACTTTTCCCAATTGTCAGAACTATTGTCCAAGTGTATCGCCTTGAAACAATTCTTCTTATTACGTACCTTTTCTTGGACCTCCTCATTCCACCACCAAGTCTCCTTATCTCGTGGTCCAAAACCTTTTGATTCTCCTAAAATGGCTTTAGCAACCATTTCAACCTTTTTTGCCACATTCTCCCACATGATACTAGCTCTCCTTCTAACTCCCACACACTTTCCTCTAATAACTTACTTCTAAAAGTCTCTCGCTTCTCCCCCTTTAACTACCACCACTTGATCTTTCGATCAAAAACTGTTCGAGATTTTGATTTTATACGTTTCATTTGTATATCAAGAACTAACAATCTATGTTGTGTAGTCACCCCATGCCCAGGAATTACTTTGCAATTAGTACAACGTCTTTTATCAGTATTTCTTGTCAAGAAAAAATCGATTTGAGACCTATGAGTTCCACTTTTGTATATGATTAAATGTTCCTCTCTCTTTCGAAAATAAGTGTTGATAATCTTAAGGTCGTATGCTAAAGAAAAATCAATAATAGTTTGTCATTCCTCATTCAAGTCCCCAAAACCAAAACCACCATGAACCCTTGCATGTGGTCCTGCCTCTTTACCAACATATCCATTAAGGTCTCCCCCAATATAAACTTTCTCGGTTGTTGGTATACTTTCAATCAAACCCTCCATATCTGCCCAAAACTTCTCCTTGAGATGTGATTCTGCTCCTACTTGGGGTGCATATGCACTAATAATGTTCATAGTCTCCTTTTCAACAATTACTTTCACGGATATGATTCGATCATCAATTCTTTTAACTTTCACAACATTCTTCCTCCATTCTGCATCCGCGATAATACCAATACTATTTCTTCCATTTATTTTATCTGTGTACCAAAGTTTGGAACCATTTAACCTAATCTCTTTACTTTCCTCTCCTACCCATCTAGTTTTTTGCAAGCATAAGATACTAATCTTACGCTAGTCCATTACTTGTGCCATCTCGAGGCGCTTCCCATTCAACGTCTCAATGTTCCAAGAACCTAATCTGACCTTAGTCTCATGAACTAGTTTCTTTAACCGCCTCCGTCCATTAGAGTGCGGTAGCCCTTGCTCATTTAACACTGCATTCAGGCGAGGATGCAGCGGCTCTTGCTCTCTTATCACTGTATCCGAGCTGTACAGCGCGTTACTTACGGGTAACGACCTAGCATTAACACAATATATTCGTTGATTCATGTTCACAAGATTCGACAGCATTTTACGCTGGCTGCCGGAGCCTAACACAACCCTCCTCTATGCGCAAAGATTATCATGATTTATCGTTGGTGCCACCATTTTTTTTTTGTGACATTAAGGGGTCGTTTGGAAACGGATCTTCTTAAGTCCTCGTGCATAGTTGAATTGACAGATTAGTTCGCGGTGTGTTTGGTTGGAGTAAAATTTGATGATGAAGAATAAAGTTGATGATGTGATGGGAAAAATAGATATGATGAATGAATTTTGGATGAGTTTTGAATTAAAAATGATTATTATAATTATGAAGTATAATTTTATTATTAAGTAAAATAAAAAAAATTTATGGGAAAAATTTTATTAAAAATTATCTTATTTAAATATAAAAAATCATTTTTTTAAATTAATTATATTTAAAGAAATATTAAAATTTTTAATGAAAAAATATGTAATAAATAATATTATATTAACCACTTATTAAAATAAATTTATATTTATTAAATAATTTATTTTAATGAAGATATAGTGTGAGAGAAAAGAAAAAGAAAAAAGAAAATGAATTTTGAAAAAAAGGAAAAAGGTCACGTCATGGTCAAAAGTAAAAAAAAAGAAAAAAAAATGGCAGCCTTCGGTTCCATCTAATAATGTGGAACCGGAGTGGCGTGACCCCTCGATTTCACCAATCTTGTTCCCGTCCCGAAATCGGATTCCAGGGCGATGTTTGGCGGAACTGGACGGAATAAGGCCGCGGTTTCCGCCCGGTTCCGCAACCAAACGGGGCCTAAGTATATAGAGGAGATGAACCTCTTGTGAACTTTGACATCTAGTACATCAATAATCATATGAACGATGCCATAATGAAGATAACCATATGAGTGTAGTAATAAATGATAACATCACGAAGATAATCATGTGAACATAATCTTAAACGATAATATCACGATGAATCAGTTGGCATGAGATAAAATATCATAGTTTGAATGATAATAATATGATAAGAGTAACAAGAAGAGTAACATAATAATCATTAATTATATGACATAGCCAATCATGAAATTAAGAGTCATCGTCATAAGGAATTAATAATATCATTGGCCATTCTCCATCATAATCTATAACCATCATATTTTTATTTTCATTATGTTATACTTATTGTTGAGTGTATTTGAATTCCCTTTAATATGGATCGGTAGAGTGTTTTTCGAATGTGTTGTGATGAGGACGGAGTATCTCAACGTCAATGATAGGCCCGATGAAGTATTTTTTTAATTTAATTTTGTCCAAGTTGTCATCGTCAATCAATTATAAGAACTCTCCATTTAATATTTTTTTATTATATTTTATCTTCTTTATCCTGTACTATCTTTGGGATTCAATAATAAGCAGTCATGTGATAATATGATCAAGAACAATAATGGAGGATGTACATAATTATCATTTGATTATAAATCAACATCCATTAAATCGTATAATATGATAGGTAAATATAAAACAATTCAAAAGGGACTCAATACATAGGATGTGATAATTTAAGGAATCAGATGCATATGGTGGTCATCATTAAGATTGTCAATCCATAATAAAATATATAAATGACTAATCAATAGGGAGGACACAATGATTAATAATAAATAATAAGATAATGTTGAGCACTTGTGAACAAATTTGACCAATAGTCATTCAATTAATTGTAACTTGTTTGTTTTATGTCATATTTTATTACTTTCAATTTTCCTTGAAAGTAGGAAATCAAGGGTCGTAACATAAAATTATCATATTTTAATCCCTTGACAATTGTCCTAGAAAAATTCTATAATGAACTAATCCTATTCTATCTTGATGTTTTAACAAATGATCTTACAAAAATTATAAGTCGATCTGTACAGATTTTTTTTTCAAAGATTATAGTTGGGAAAGAAAACTAAGATCTTCTATCAACTCATAAATTATTATATTTTATCACATCGATATTAGTTTTAACATATTTTACCATTTAATTGTGCTTCCGTTTGCGCTGACAATACATCAATATTTCATTAATAATGTTTTATTCATAATTGTGATTGTCATGATTCTTGATTCTACGAAAACTATACTTCATGATATGTGATTTTCATAATGTTGGATGACATAATGTTGTCTGAAATTATTTAATAACTTTCGTCATAAAATTTGGACAGAAAGAGAGAAAAGTCATCTGTCACACCTTACTCTGTGACTAAGTTCCAATTTCAACTATTGCCTTTCTAAATTATATTTAGCAATTCTATAAATAAAATCAGCAAAACCTCCTTCCTTATTTTGCGTTATTTGTCAATACATACAAATGATATATATATATATATATATATATATATATATTCATCAAAGTTTAAATAAACAATTATAAGATATATCATTCACATATTATCATTATAATTTTTTTCCCACTAACCACCTCACATATAACACTTCACAGGATCAAGTTTTGATTATGTTTTAATCCAAAAGTTAATTGCTACACGCAATCATGATTATATAAGCATCTAAACTTACTTAAAATGTTAATTAAAAGTAAGATTATGTTAAAATGATATTTGTGGAGCACGTCCGTGACAATTCTCCCATCTTTAAAAAAATTTCGTCCCCGAAATTTAGATACATATTCTAGAAAATTAGAATGGATACTTCTTTCTTATCTGGTCATTCTCACTTTCAAGTTGCCTCCTTTCCTGACTGATTTTTTTTTACTATAACACTAACGGTAAAGGAATTTTCATTTTCAAAGTTTATTTTCCTTGACTCTTATAATTTATACTTTATTTTCTTCCCAAGACAAATTTTCTTATACTCGAATAGATAGAGTTGCTATTTATGTGCAGAAGGTTGTTCTGTAGTTTATTGATGGTATGATCTCTAATTCTTTATGAACACAAGATAATTATATATACTATTCTTTATTGATGTCTTGTTGTCTTTGGATTTTGCTTTAACGCGACTACTAGCACACCGGAATATCATATTATAGAAGAGATGAGAAAAGCTGGTTATTGCATCATTCCAAATGAGTTAGCACCCATTGCACGTGAATATAATAACAAGGATTTGAAGAGCAATGGAGGGCTACATAGAATAGGAAGGAAGATTTCTATTTCACTTGATGTTGGCATAATGACAAGCAGAATTTTTTTTTCAACAAGTATGCCAAAAATCATCGAGAAGCTTCTAGATGTTTGTTTGCGATGCTTTACAAGATTTGACATTGATCATAATTGTTGGATTTCTAACTGAAGACTGGCCAAAGAGTGCATACGATGGTTTAAGAATCTTACTTAGCATATTTCTGATCGTCGTAGTTATAACAACAAATAGCCCTGGCAATTTAGAGACTTAGATAAGGAAAAGATAAAGATCTTGATCCAAGTGATACATTGAAGCTTGATGATTTGTTTATTGATAAGCTTGTCTGGTATGGTTTTGATCAATATCACCGAAGCATAGAAACATTAATGATATCGTGAATATACAATATTTTTTTATGGTGGAACTTAACAAATAAACAGTTGACCCAATATATGCCAAAATATCATATGGGCTTATGTATCATGAACATAAACTTTGCTTCCTTTTTTTCAGGTAATGTTGTTCTTGTGAATTCACTATTAGGATCACTTTTTATTTTTCTTGAGATTTCACAATAATATTGCATTTATTATATTCTTTTAGCTATAATAGTTTTCCCATTGTGCGTATTTAAAATTTCATAAAAGAATTAATTCTTTCATCTAATCTTGTTACCATGGTTAATTTTATACAAAGTTCTCATAAAGATAAGTACCAAGGTTATGAGTGAAAACACTAATTGCAAAGAAATTTCTAAATATTGGACAAACTTTATAAATAACAAGAACAATGAGTAGCACTTCAACAATTATATGGGTCTATCATGGAACAAAAGAAGATGACACATTGGATATAGGGAATGACAAAATAACCATCGATTATTATGCATCCCTAAGTCAAATACGATCACTATTATTCGTAAGAATGATGGTCAGAGTATAAGCAACAATGAGTTTTGTGAATAAGACTTTCTTTTTCTAATTGATTTACAATAGTGAAATGCCAATTCGAATTAACGATCGAGGATCAGAAAGGCGTCCTCCTCCAATCGCTCATTCGTTAAACTTCAAAATAACATTTCATAAATCAATTTGAGTTTGCGATCGAGGATTAGAAAGGCATCCCCCTCCAATCACTCATTCGCTAAACTTCATTGATGGATGTATTAATGTCCGAAATGAAAAATCAATTATCACCCATAAACAAGTGACAATGGTGATTTAATCAATCACCCTAGATAAAATGCGATAGATAATGATGAGTAAAAATCACTTCCCAAATATGAAGAATTACAATTGATAACAACTAATCAAGAATCGTCAATGATCCAGGATGTATAATGATGAATATTGTTTGACAACTATGGATTGAAAGTTGACAATAATTATGATATCAATAATAACAATTCAAAGTTTCATAGTGATTTCAAAATCACTGATAATAATTCACATTAGATAATGTTACTTTAATGATCATCATATAATTTGAATCGTATTCAATAGATATGAATTTTCAACACTAAACTAATTTGATGATTGGTTCTCCAACACTTATGCGTAGTCTAATATTATTATTTATTTATATAAAATGTTTATCATTTCTAATTAATTTAGACATCTCATAATGTCTTAATAAGATTACAAACATCTATTCTCTTACTCATCGTCCCTACAGAACCTTCTATATTCTGTATAATCGTGTTAAGGTTTGATGTTCTCAAACCCGAAAAAGAAAACTCATACTCTATTGTCTATACATCCAACAAAAGTAATTTCTAATTTTCTATTAAGGATCATTCATATATATATTTATAAAATTTTCATGATCATATTTAGATTTCACTTATGTTATTTATGACATCCTTTGCAAATTAATTTTTAAAGACTATTCAAAACAACATAACTATACTTTATTCTTCTTTTTAATCTTTCTATCAACATATTTTATTTGGATCAATCCTAATCTTGTAAAATTAAACTTCAAAGTCAATTCATACGCATGTTATTCACAAATTTAGAATAACCATAACCACTTGAGAGAGTCGAACAAATATAGTGTTCAAACCCAAAAACTTGCTAAAATTAAAATATAATGTAATACATATTTATTATCTGATTCTCATACATATGGGTAATCCAATGTATGTTAAATACAAAATTATTAATGGTGGCTTGTAAATATCCTCTCATCTCACCTTCATAAGGTTCAAATGTATTTATTCTAAAACACAATGGTTCATTGCAAAACTTTTATAACTCAACATGTGACTTTTCTTATCTTTTTCATTTTCTTTTTTATATAAGATGCAAACTAATTGTTCTTTATGTGACAAGTCCTTGTTTCAATCAACAAGCTTATTCGTACTCAATCATAAATGATTACTTCATATTTTTTTAGATTGGAGATAAGAGAACAAGTCATGCTTCATTTTTATATTAGGGAGAAAGGTTGCATAATAAATAATTGATCAAAGTCATTCAAGTATATCAGATGATCATACATATCAAGGATATGATTTATTTTTCTTAAAATTGACATGATCTAATATCACGAGGTCAACCTAAAACTCATGCATAATTTGGCTCTTAGTTTTATTTTCTCATAATAATTTTGTGAAATAGTGTTTAAATATTTCTCGTGATGTGCACGACTTTCGAAATTCAGATATCATAAGTTTATGAGTGGTTTGATAATGATCATATCGAGTTCCATGTATATAGATGTTGAGATATATCATTTTTTTTAACTTTAGCTAATGGTATCCATATCTTAAAGTCATTTTTGATAATCTTGTAGTATTTGTAACTGATCAAACAAGTTACCCATTCTTATTCTTCACAATCACTTAAAATGTATATAATTCATGCCCAACTAAGGAAATTATCCTTCTTCTTGAAGAATAAATACAAAGCTCAGAATTTCGAATGAATGCATACCTTATCGGAATGCTCATATAGTTCTTTTAATCTTATAGGTGTTATACGATAAGAAGTCTTAGAAGTAGGAATAATTCTATGGATTAGATTCATAAAGAATTTCCTCTATCTCCTCGGTACATAATCTAAGAAGATCTTAATATTTTAACAAATTCCTATATGATTGGAATATTTCCCAATCGTGACCCCTTTTACCTTTATCTCGATGACAAAAGCAAAGTAAACTTCTCATCCCTTTCTAATTAACTTATATATTATTATTATATAAATAATGCAAGAGGAGAAAATTCTAACATTTATAAAAAAAAATGTAACTCTTAATATTCCTGATAACCCAAAGTAAACTTCTTCCTTAAAACAATATGAAGTGGCATGTTGACGAACTAATCAATCACCTTCGGGTAAGACATTATAGTCTTAGATATTTAAAGAAATGAAATATGGCATCATTTCCCACTTAGTCTCTTTTGACTCCATATTCATTTATATCTTTTGCAAGTATTACTAGTTTGTTCCGTAACATTGCCATCATGAAACATTATTGATGGACACATTATGATCACAAGGATCATTGTTGGCATCAAATGCTACACCATGTACCGATGCATGATGCATGAGATGAAAATGAACTCCTAATAGGTCGATTGTCAGACGGAGAAAATTTACAAAGGCCAATAATATCAAATTGACCCTCATCACATCACTCATTTGGTGATATCTTTACCCTTTCAGAATATAAAATAAGAAAAATAATCAAAAGCATGCACTATCAATCTAATGCACATAATGTCACCTAACCTTAAACTTAACTCATACTGTCTACATAATCTTATAACCTAAGCTCTGATACCAAATTCTGTCACACCTCACTCTGTGACTAAGTTCCAATTTCAACTATTGTCTTCCTAAATTATGTTTAGCAATTCTATAAATAAAATCAGCAAAACATCTTCCCTTATTTTGCGTTATTTGTCAATACATACAAATGATGCATATATATATATATATATATATATTCATCAAAGTTTAAGTAAACAGTTATAAGATATATCATTCACATATTATCATTATAATTTTTTTCCACTAACCACCTCACATATAATACCCTACAAGATCAAGTTTTATACAACCTTACAAAAAGTTTTCTCACCAACTTAATTACAACATCTAGGATTATCTATTACATGCATGTCTCAAAAACAAAAGTGAAGAGGAAAATAAAAGTGAAAAAAAATAGCAATGCTCCGACGGTTCGACCTCTTCTATATGCCTCAAACCAAGTTTCGAGTCAACTCAACTCGAGAACTTACGAGTATCTAAAAAATTTAAAATGGGTACTATGAGCAACAATCATTTACTCAGTGAGTGGAATAAAAGTACAACATAGGGAACAATACGAGTGCATATAATATTTAAATAATCATATTTCTTTCATATGAGAAAACATTTAAAGCATAACTCATTTCACATAACTTTTCAAATCATATGAACTTTTACATAAATACAAATTATTCAAGATATCATCATATTCACAATTAAACTCCACATATGTGTCATTGCACATACTCATCATGGGTCAATACGTATTCCTCTATGATCATATGTCATACAGCTAAGCAGAGCTTCATAATCAAGAGTATCAAATACGTAGAGCAAATCATGGGTCAATATGTATCCCTTTATGATTGTGTGTCATACAGTTAAACAAAGCTTCACAATCAAGAGTCTCAAATACGCAGAGAAAATCATGCGTCAATACATATCCCAATCACGAATGTGTGTCATCCAATCATGATTCTCAGATACGCAGAGCGATCATGGGTCAATACGTGCACGCAGAGCAGTCCCCAAAGGGCAAAGACACCCGATATACGCCCCAAAGTCTTCATGTATATCGAGTGCGGTCCCAAAAACCTTTTTCAAACAGCATGACTAATGAACACATGGAGTTTTAAAATATCAAAATATACATGTCATAAAACTTATTTTCACTTCACAAGCATTGATCCTTGAAAATATTTTTGTATAAGATGTTACTCCATCTCATATGAAATCTGTGAAACATATCATAAATACTTTTCATAACTCAATATATGTTTCAATAATAACAATAATAATTTTTGCTTGAGATAATACCATAAATAAGAGAACATATAACATTTTGCTATGTTGTAAATTTACTCACTCACCTTGTAGTTTATGTTTTCAAAGAGGTTTACTAGATTTTCCTTCTTTCACTTTTAGCTTGTTGATTTCCTACAAGCAAGGATGCTATTTCACTTTCCAATTACTACTAATAATAATATGCAATGCATGCTCATGCATGAACCCTTGTTTACCTTAAAATGCATATAATCTACTCTAGTACTAATATCTAATTTCAAATATTTATATTCAAAGACTATTTCACACTTGGAACATCTCAATCTTTCATAACTTAACTAGGTGCTGTCTCAGAATTGCAGACTGAGTGTGTGTCAATAAATAATTCATAACTTCTTAACCCTAAGTTTAAATCTCATTATTCTAGATAATTTAGAAACTAGACTTATTAGGGTTTCCAATCCTCAAATATCATTAATTAATTCGAAGTGATCAAGTCATAAATATCAAGGCAATCTGACATAGAGTTTATGCTTTGGCAGACTGTGTATCACTGAATGATTAATTTATATCTTTAACAATACTTATCCATTTTATGATTAATTTTATCGATAAGCGTTGTAAAAAAATTATAATCTTATATAATTTCTTTATAACTCTTATCGATAATTTAATTTTGATTATGTTTTAATCCAAAAGTTAATTGTTACACGCAATCATGACTATATAAGTATCTAAACTTACTTAAAATGCTAATTAAAAGTAAAATTATGTTAAAATGATATTTGTGAAGTACGTGCGTAACATCTTCCCTACAAATATCATCACATTATAGAAAATTATGGGTTCAATCAAGCAATAACTTTATCATGTTCCAAAAAAATGAGACATGAAACTACATGAATAAAATGTACCTTTTTATGCAACTAATCATCCCTAGTTTTTAGTTTCTACGACCATGATTTTTTCTTGGTTGATCAAGTCGGTCAACTTCTTCTATTGTCCATCTCTTATCGGCATCATAAAAGCGAGAGGAAAAAAAGTAGCATCACATTTTAGACTTTAGGATTCTTTATAGGGTATCTCAGAGTTAGGGGTGAAAGTAGTTCGGATCGGTTCGGATTTTTGGTCTAAAAAAATCAATCGTTATTTTTCGAGTTAGTTTTTAAAATTAGAAAGATCACCCTAAAATTATTTTGAAAAAATAAAAATCACCTTTTATTGGATCGGTTTTTTCGGGTGATTTTTCGGAGCCCTACTTTTATATAATTATATTTTAAAAATACATTTAATAACTTAAAATTAATATAAAAATATTTAATTCTATATTAAATATAAAATATACTACTAAAATTTTAAAGTTATTAAATTAGAGTTTGATAATGTGATAGAAAAGTATGAAATTTTATACAAAAAATATTATATATATAATAAAAGAATTATTAACACATGTATTAATTATATAAATAAAAAATTATAAATAAAAATCAGGCTCCACGGGCCCCTACGATTTTTTCGGGTGGGGCCCTAATTTTAGCGGGTGGATTTTAATTTATTAAAACCCGCCCTAAATCATATTCAGACTCCTAATTTTCAGTTTTTTCGATTCGATTTTTTTCAAGTCGGATGAATTTTTTGGGTTGGTCGGATTTTTCTTACACCCCCACTCTGAGTTTACCATAACTATTTTTCATTTTTTCTCTTTTTTATATATATTTTTTTCTTTTTAACTGCCAGGCATTACATTTGATGCCTAATATATATATATATATATATATATATATATATTATTATATTATATTATAAATAAGTAACACAATAAAAATATATAGAATGTATATATGGTTGCCCCCCTACTTTTACATTCGTGGCCAAAGCAAGATTGGGAAAATGCTTACTTTGAGTGAAAGAAGAAGAGAGCCAGCTGTGAGGAAAATCATACTATTTACTATGGCTTATGAATTTTTTTTTGAGAAAAAGTAACGACAATGTCTTTCACCAAACATCAAATAACTGAAAGCAAGTGAGCTTTTTAAAAGGATCTATGGCAAAAAGCAACGGCGAAACACAACCTACTTCATTGCTTTGGACATTTTCTGTATTTATTGATCTCTATTTGTTCACCATCTCATATGCATAAGATTTGTTATTCATTTCATACATGCACTTCATTTCTTTTTGGGTGTGCCTACAGACATTCATGGATACCACCCGCTAATCTACTTAGAGGAGGTATCACCTCTTCTAGGGTGTATTTGTCGGAGTTCGCACTCAAGGGCAAGTATGTTTCTTGCACCGTGCAATCACAAATTTTGGAAATTTAGATTCAACGATTTAAATCATTATCGAAATAATGTGTGATTGGTTGCTAATTTAACTCTTATATATATATATATATAGAGAGAGAGAGAGAGAGGAGTATTAAGGTGCATGCACACTTAGGTGTATACAATTCATCACAGTCGTTCGATCAGGGTTCAACGATTGGGATTACATCATGTTGGGCCGTTTGGTTCACTCGTGGTTCATATTGTTTGGGTTGTTTGGCCATGTTGGGTCGTCTCTATCGATCTCTCTAGCTACCTGTGAAGGACACCGACCGTGGATGATCGATCAAACCTTCGCCCGCTGACCTCTCCACTATCGTAGAACACTAAAAGGGGGGCATCGGCTCCCGCCTGCGACCTTGCCGATGAGGTCGTAAAGAGGGGTCGACGCCCCCACTTTTTGCATCTGCTATGCCGGCAAGCATGAAGGGGAGGGGGGCATCGCCCCCCTCTGCGACCTCGCCAGTGAGGTCATAGAGGGGGGCCGACCCCAATCTGTGCCCTTCCCTCTTTTTGCTGCCGTGTTGACGACGCGAAATGAGGGCGTCGGCCCTAGAGGAGGAGTGACCCCCCTTTTATGAGGAGCAACACCTCCTCTACGACCTCACTGGTGAGGTCACAGAGGGGGGACAATGCTCCCCCCTTTTTGCTATTGCGTTGGCCGACGAACCCGAGCTTCACGAAGAGGTAGGATATCAGCACCGTGGTGGGACATCGTCACCATGGGAGATCATCGCCGCTAGCCTCCTTGCACTGGACGCCATCGTCGAGCGACATTCCATCGTCGATCGAAGGAATCGATCACGTGTGTAGATCACATCTCAATTCTTCATGCTTCTACGCACAAATCGAATGGCTGAGATTATGCACTTGTATACACCCATATGTGAATGCACCCTAATATTCCTCCGTATAGTATTATATTTAGCTTTGTGGTATTGATATCTCTATGCATTATTTTTCTGATGGATTTCATACATGCATTGGTTTCCACTCCCCCCAAAGATTTGAAATGAATTTTATGATCTTTTTTCCCTTCTATTATTGAGTTAATTCCATTTTTGTTGTCAATTTAATTTATGTTTGTATTCATCTATACCGGGTAGATCAAAGGCTTAAACAAATTATTGAGGAAATTTTCACGTATAATATTTTTTTGTATTTGTTTGTGCAAAATTTTTTTAGAATTCTTTTTTTATAGACGTGGGATGAGGGGGTGAGGGGAGGGAATATTATTTTCATCAACTTTTTGTAATTTTTTTTAGTAAACTCGATTTTTATTATACGCGATTTTTATTAATATTTTCATCAAAATATTAACATTTAATTGTTTCATGAAAATATCTTTATAACAATCGATTTTTATAGGAAATGCGCCAGCAAATTCACGCCAATTACTTTCTGTCATGTATTAATCAAGTATTTCCTCGGTGTTAAATTTAATATTTGGAAATTTATTTGGTTCCTATTATCTAATTTTGGAAGAGAGTGCTAAATATAACCTATTTTATTTTAAAAAAATAAACTGCGATAAGTCTTTAGTATTTTCTTTTGGTAACAAAATCTTGAACATTTTGACTTACCATAAAAATATGTTTTGGGTAATATCTTTCAAATTTAAAAAATAAATCACCCTAACTATTTAAAAGAGGTCGGCGGCCGAAGATTTCTATAATATGTGTTAAAAAAGGTAGATGCCAAAAGTAAAATTTATGATAACAAATAAGTGTTTTTAAAAAATACATCGAACATTATTGTTAAAATATAAAATCTGATAGCTAAATCTTAATCACATCAATATAAACTCTACATGAACAATATCTTGGAAAAACTATAATATCAAAATAATAAATAAGAATCACACAGAATAAATAGTAAGAAAAATCAAAACATAAAATTATAAATTATTATTATATAAACAATATAAAGGTATTAGTGCTATTTTAAATTATTACCTTTTTATTTTAACAAATAATCTAAAATTTAGCCGAACTCTTGTAATTTTTTTTGGCAAAAATATATCTTGAGGTGGGTGGAGTGAAGTGGAATAGTATTAATATTTTAAAAGTGAATAAGTCTCTCAATTGATATTACTTTTTAAGAAATATAGTTTTATGTGGCTTTTTCATGTGTAAAAAATATAGTTTATAAAAAAAAGTATTTCGTAATTTAATGTTAATTTATAATGGAGTTTAATTTTTTAATGTATTATTTTTTTCATTTACGTTAACATAATTTGCAAGAGCGTGCATCACATGAGTCCTTAGACTAGTTAATATTTTAAAAGCGAACAAGTCTTTTAAAATATATTGTTTTTTTTCTTACACCATTACAAATCAATGAAAAATATGTAGTTTTCTCAGATATATGTTGGTATTGAAATATATGTGAAAAAAAAACATGACGAACACAAACGATTGGTACCCATAAAAAAGATTTCTTGAAATTCTTATTGGCCAATAAAAAAACTAAACGAACAAAAATGCAATCAGGCAAAAGTTTCTCTCTCTCTCTCTCTGCTCTAAAGAAATTAAAGGCGTAAAAAGAATTATTTAGAGTCTTATTGGACAAAAACAAGGACAACAATTTTATCAGCCTCCTTCATGGCACCCCATGCATCCGCATGTCACTCGTCTTTCTTGGTGCCCGAAGAAGACGCGTCGTCCTTCTTCTTCTTCTTCTTGCCGCCATCGGACTTGGCCTTGCTCTTCTTGCTGTGGGAGCTCATGTGGCCCCCGAAGGCGTGGCGGTTGGCGAACTCGTCCCCGCACGCGGTGCACCTGTAGATTTGGACGCCCGGCGACGGCCGCACTCTCCCGGACAAAAAGTACTGCAAGTCCTCCTGATGTGGGTGCATGGACGCGTCATGCCCAAGAGCTTGGCTCTCGGCCATGACATGCTTAAGGCCGTGCACAGGTCGTGCACTGGGGCCAGGGAACAAGGGGAAGGACTGATCGGACAGAAGCGATCCGTACAGCATGCTGGCCAAAGGATCTACCGTGAATGCGGCCTGGTGGTGGTTTGGCGTCGGCGCTGGCTCAGGAGGATGTGGAGGCTGCACTTGGCTTGCGCCCATGGAGTTGTTGCCCGCAGGGGGGAGGTACTCCTGGTATGCAACCATGGGGTTGCTGGCCACAGGGTGGAGGTACACCTGAAATTCACCCATGGAGTTGTTAGCCAAAGGGTCATATGCACCCATGGAGTTGCTGGCCATAGGGTGATATGCACCCATGGGATTGTTGGCCACATGGTGGTGGTTCTCCTGCTGTGCACCCATGGAGTTGTTGGCCAAAGGGTTATATGCACCCATGGGATTGTTGGCCACAGGGTGGTGGTGGTACTCCTGGTGAGGTGCACCCATGGAGTTGTTGGTCAAGGGATGGTTGTACTCCTGATGGTGTGCACCCATGGAGTTGGAATTGTTGACTGAAGGGTGGTGCAGGTACTCCTGGTGATATGCAGCCATGGAGTTATTGGTCAAAGAGGAACCCTGATTTTGAGGGTAGATGGGAGGAGGTTGTGGTTCTTGGTGCACCATTTCTGAATGATCATTATCATTGAGAGATGGCAATGGGGTCTTCATGGATGATGAAGGATGGAGTCCGATCGGACCCCTCAACGAAAGGAGAATGACGGAGAAGAAGAGAAACGAGCGAATAAATAGACCGATGGACGGAAGAGGATTGCGAAAGAACGCGCGTGGTACGAGCGATATTTATAGTAATGCATTAATATATTTTTCTCGTCATTAAAACATTTATTTTGTGCGATTTTATACAATTTTTAAATGCAATTGGAATGCTAACCATACAATAATAATGTAAAATTAATTAGATTGATTAGTCGTTCTGTTTTTCCTAAATGATCATTTACTCTTCAATGTGGTAGGTGGTAATTATTATTTTCAAATTACGATCATATATGATCTTTTGTGCTAATATTGATACACAAAGCTATTATCCGCAAATTAATCTAGATCGAGATGAACGGTTGATATTCAAAAGATTATTAACTTCTGACTAATCTAGTTCAAAGCGACGCTTCAAGGAGTAAATTTTTGTAGATTGATTTTACCTAATATAAGTTTTAGATACATCCATCTACTCCCTAGAATTGAATCAAGAAAAAATTATTTCCTTTCACATTCAATTGGTTCTTATCTAATAATCAAATATTTATTTCGGTTCAATGTATACATTTTACGAAAAAATTAGTGGACTGCAAAAAAATTGTTGGGTTTTCTATATTTATGCATTTATGGAAAGAAAACCAACATGTGTGGGATAAATTTTAAAATTTTATGTGGAAAGAGGTGACCATTCACAATGAATCATATGAAAACTATTGTCTATCTACAAATGAAATTGTATGTTACCCTACTTAATATGACCCTTATATCGATACATACAAGACAATATTTAATTATCATATAAGAAAATATATAATCAAATACTGATGTGAAAATTGATAACAATATATGCCAGCAAGTGCATTAGTCGCTCAAGTAATAAAGTGTAAGAGTAGAGTGTCGAACACATAAAGAATTAATTAACTAAACTAATTTCATAGACTAATATGAGTCAACATGATTTTGGGTAAAAGATGCGCAGAAAATAAAATTTCAAAAAGATAAAAAATCTAAAACTAACGATGCATAGGTCTTTAGGATGATTTATAATGATTAGAACAATCTATAATGTCTGTAAAATCAAGCATAACCATGAAGTTCAGATTTAATATTTAGACGGATTAAGAACACTGAAGATATGATCTCCCTAACCTAATAAATCAACTATCTTAAAATAATAATAATATGAAAGTATTCCGCATGGATATACTTTCAATTATATTAATCCTTAAACTACTTAATTTTCCGCATAGGTCAATTATGCATATCACACAATCTAATATTCTACACGATTCTATTAAATTATAACATGAATTGCTTCAACATAAAAGTTAAGAATCAATTCGAACAAAAAATTATGAATTAAGAATTGATTACACTACACAGTTAATAATTAATTTAGAAATCATTAAAATTTGAAGAAAAACATTGAGCATAACAATCACGTTCATAAAAACTAAACTAGCTATTATTTGATTAATCAGAAATCAGAAATTGTTCATACACTAAAACTCTTGCAACTAAAACTAATCGATAAAACAAAAACTAATAATCCAAAGTGCTAAGATAGATAGATAAAATATAGAAATCTAAAATATCACCCCAATAATATGTAGAACATATAGTACTCTTCAAAAACAACGATAAAACCACTGCGCAATTCTCGAATGAGTCTACCGCGCAGAAGTCTTCTTCTTTGTTCTTCAGAAGTTCTCTTTCGTTCTTGGCTTGAAAGCTTCGGTTGTAGGCCCTAACATACTCTCTATAGGTGGTAGAAGGACTCTATTTTTAGGGGTTTAGATTTTCATATGATTGGGGAATAAACAGAAAGCTTTTCCTATTCAAAGCAAGGAAAATTCAAAGTATAATTGGTTCTAAAATTTTAGCCTTATCAAACTCCGAAATTTGAATTTTCAAATCATCTTAGGATCATATAGTATGAGTCAGAATCATTGTGTACTTGAAATCCCTTCAACAATTTGTCCAAAACTCGGATTTGGACTTTGACATTGGCTGTTATGGCGATTTAACGGCTTAAACCGTGTTTGAATCACATTGGCAATAGCTTTTCACGGCCTTTACAATGTCCAATTCGCATAAAATTATGGATTTCACGACCCATGAAAGAGTTTTCACGACCATGTCTCGGGCAAGTTTCAAAGTGATTTAACGCTCCTGTTTCACGGCCCGTGACAAACAATTTCCAGCCACCCACAACCTTACTGTTTTCCACGTTCCGGCTCCGTTTTAACTTCGATTTGAGTGCAGTTTTTTCCATTGGCTTCATAATTCAGTTTTCTTGCTTCTTAGACATTTTGATAGATTTTCCTTTTTTGTAAAATTAATGTAAATAAGCTCATAAAATGATGCATGCGATATGAAAATGAATTGAAATAAGATTAAATGCATGGCTAAATATATATTGGATTTGCATACATCAAATACTAATTGGCATTTACTTAAAAAAACTATACATGTAGCATGTTCTATTTGCATGTTATAAATAATTTAAATACAAACATATAGTATTCAGCTCCTCATTTTTTTAATTTTTATATTAATGTCAAGATGTGGCAAATAAAAAAATCTACTACAAGAATTATTTGCAAATAAGAAGTTTAATCGAAAGTACAATATACAAATATTTTACCATGTATTGGTATATGTTTCATTTTATCATCGCCCTCCCATCAATATCAAAATATAAAAAAGCACGTGATATTACTTTGGTAAAAACATTCATAGAAAATATAAAATAGTTGCAAGTTACAATGAATTAATAACTTTATAGTTCAAATTTATACTTAATATGAAAATATCTTTATAACCAAGCTCTAATACCACTACTTTGAACTAGTTGCGAAAAACTTCTTTTTTTCCTTTTAATGCACAAAATAATAATGAGATGATGAGTGAGACTAAGGATGCAAAAGATTTGCGTGAAAAACCTCAATGTGAGAGGAAAAAACCATAGGAGAACGATCTCATGCTGAGAACAACTCATCTCCAAATCAAAGCCCTTAAGTATACTTTCTCTCTCCACTTTCTTTTTCTCTCTCGGTGGAAGTGCAGACTATAGAAAGAAATTTTTTCTTTCTTCTCATGCGATGTCATCACAGCTAAAGACTTTTTGTGACCCTCTACTGAAGGCTTTGTCGCCCTTTTATAGCGTTAGCACCACCACTTCACTTCGAACAACAATCCTTCTTCATTGCTGACTGAGTATTTGACACCAACACATTTATCCTTTTCTTTATCTTTGTTACTCTTTTGTCATTGTGGGCCCCACATAATGCAATAACTGGTCCAACATCTTTCAACTTTCTTAAGCATCGATTTTGACTCTCTTTTGATTATGATGGAAAATCTTAGTACAATTGACAAAGTGTCTTTCGATTTCCTAAAATAAGGACCAACGGGGTGTCTTTGAGCTCCTTTGTGGTCAATAGAGTATCTTTTAACTATTGTGATCAATGGAATGTCTTTCAACTGTTGGATTCAGTGTATAATATAAGACTTTTTTATTTATAATTTTCATATTGTATCTTGTTTACATCATGTGATTTATCTTTAATTCCAATTAATTAGACTCATCAAGTAATATGTGGAGCAATGTTCTAATAAGGTCTCATGATCAAAACATATCTGCTAGCATATTAGGAGGGCTAAAGATGGAGATAAAAATAAATGAATTGATCGTATTTTATTTACATCAGTTTAAGGATAATAAAATATGGATATTCCATCGTTGACATGCACATGGTACTTGCCACAACTATGCATGTTGCAATGATGCACTAATGCGGCAAATGGTGCTAGGTGTCACAATTATTATCACCACATGGATGGCGCAAGGTATGACCATGCATATCACGTACGCACATATGATGTAGGATGCCATGATCATTCACATGTCATGACTTGGCTTTCCACAAGTACACATAGAATGACTATGATAACCATGCATGGGAGGGCAACATGTCGTAATCATGCATCACGCGAATAGTCTTGTCGTGACCATGCATGCAATTGATCATGACCACATGGTGCAATATGTGCATGGTATGATCATTGATTCAATAAGTTATGATTGACGATTGCTCCAAGACATGACCATCGTGATCGCTAATTGCATAAGTTGTGATTGACAATCGCTCCAAGCCATGACTATCACGATCGTTAATGACGACTATCGCAACTGTACATGACTATCACGATAAGCAATCATGACTATCATGATCTTCTATCACACACGCTAGTCGTGATCTCTATTGCTTGTGCCAAGTCACAATGGATGATTGTGATCGCAATTTTGATGTTGCAATCATGACCCCTTTATAGTCATGACTTCGATGTACAAAAAAAATTCAAAATGAAATATAAAATTTAATCACAATATAGGTGTGAATAACAATAATCTTCACTGTAAATCATACAACAATCCAAATGAAAATCAATTTAAGATTTAGATCGAGCAAATATATTATAATAAATCATGTGATGATCAAAATAATCAATCTTCGAATTCTACCATGATTATCAAATATCCATGTCAATTGAGGGGAAAATCCACATTAAAATATACATATCATATAATGATTTCAATGTATATAATCATCACTTGAAAGCTTTGTATGGTTCACATTAGCATAGCTCTTAGGGGATCACGTGGTAGAATGGATCGAGTTCCTCCTCCCTTCAATTTCAACATTGCCTTCCTCTTCAATTTTGTCTCAATCCTCTTTGATTTGATGCTTGACCATGTGTTTCCTTAGTTACTTCATCTCCTATGCTAGTGTCTGCTACTTGATGGGAGGGGTGGGGGAGGGGGTGTCACAACTTTAATTTTTTTAGAAAATATTCGATCATTACAAATATGATTTGATAATTTTTTAGGCATATTGATCTCGACAATAAATTAAAAAAAATATATGTTAAACCTTTAGGTACATCTAGATAGATGAGGGGAAGGAAAAGTAAGATTCTTTTATAATATATCTAAATAGAGAAGGGAAGGGGAAAAAAGGTAGGGTAATAGGAGAATAAAATGATTAGTTTTGAATACTAAAGATCATTACTTTTTATTTTTCTCTCTAAAAATATTTGTATTCAAACAAGTTTAATTTTTACCCCACTTAATTACCATCATAGCTGATTTGAGTTGGCCTAACATAATAGGTTGAAGGAATGGGTAGTAGTAAAACAAAAGAAAAAACATGATGTGATGGAAGATCAATAAGTAAGAATTTTCTATTATTTATTTTACTATAACTTAGAAGAGTGAAGAAAGTTGATGATGCTGCAATATGGAGAACCTCTTAAATTAATATGAACTTCAACTGTCATTAGTCAAATTGCCTGCAACAAGAGGGCAATCAAAGATGGAGCTAATATTGGATTTATGGGGATTGTTGCAAGATGGAGATATTATTCCAAAGCATTGCCTCCACTAATACCAAAAGTTTACTTTTGTTTTTATATCAAAAGTGATAAGTTTAATGTCTTCATGATATAATATTAGTCAGTAATCCAAAACCTAATTAAAGCATTCAACCCCAAGATGGCAATATTTTCCATTTTTATCAGTTTGTGCATTATGTCTCTTAATATCATTTTCAATATTCTATTCAAAACACCTTCACTAAATCTTCAAATGAGAGAGAGAAAGATTACAAAAAGAATTCGATTTGAAATGCGTCCTCCCTTATCTTCAAATAGGACTCATGTACTAATTCCAACTATGGGGTTGTTTGGTTTGCATTTACTTGTTCCGAAGTCAGGGTTAGTTGATTCAACAATGATCCTATTTTCTTATTTCAAAAAAAAAATAGTGATTTTCTTTGGTCCAGACAGAACATCTTTGCTCTCAATTTGGCTCTATTCTCGTCATGATGACTACGAACTTCATGAAACAAAAAAAAATGTTTTTTTGTGTAAAACAACTAGAACAAAGGGTTATTCTTGGTGTTGTTTTTGTATCAAACACCCCATGAAATTTATGTTGTTTATGCATTCTCCACTTTGCTTTGATAATATAGTTTACTTATTTTTTGGAGAAAGATAAGATATTTTTCATATAGTATATATTTGAATACTTTTATTTATTTCCTTTTGCATTGAATACGATATCAATAGAGAAAATATTAACCACAAATTGGAACTCTTCATAATTTTTTTGAGTGTTGAAAAGAGGCAACGACCTTTACATTGCTCGGGTAAAAAAGGAAACTACATCAAGGTGGTGCATATTACGGGCACCTATAACCTAATTATGTCACCAAAAGAGGTCCCATAGTGGCTAGGGGAAAGAGTACCTCCAACGGTTCTTGTTCTACTTCTCGAGTTAATTTGGCAATCCAATCCACACACATATTGGCCTTCCTACGGCGTGGTCAATTTTCACCTCCCAATTCCTGTTGAGATGCTCACGAATATTTTTTACAAGTATTCTAAGTTGCGGATTCACCGGAGTGCTATCCTGGATGATCTGCATAGCTTCTAATGAGTTGGATTCCAGGAAAATGTCAGGCCAAAGAAGATACATAACAATTTAGCTTTGAGGGTAGACATAACAAACGTGGTCCTTGCGAATCCCCCTAACCAATTGCCTATGTGATCGCGCAAGATCCCTCCCATAGATGCACATATATTATTTTGGTTACTCTGAGAGAAACTGTCATCAGCATTGCACTTGGCCCAGCCTGAATCAAGTGTAGTTCAGCGCCCTGTGTCCCTACTTGTCTGCGTATTCCTAAGTTTCGCTAACGATCTTTCAGCTTGGAGGAACTTGGAGGCCTTATGAAGTATATCATTACATTCCATGCCAGTAAGTGAAGCCTCCGTTTGTCCGAGAAATGACCCCATAGAAATGCTTGGTATAATTGTTCTACCACTTGTATTACCCCTTTCGATAGCTTCATTGTCCACATCATATGCATCGGTATTGGCTGAATTGATCACTGCACAAGAGTGGCCCTACCTGTCATCAATAGCGTAGTCGCTACCCAACCAAATATTCTAGAATGCATGCTTTGCAGGAGATGCTGAAATGATGCTTCCTCACTCTACCATGTATCAAGGGGACTCTAAGGTAATTCCCAAGTGATGAGCATTCCTCAAAGCCACTGACCTAAAGTATTTGTTGTTTAATTGTCGAATCCACCAGCTTTGTGAAGAACATAGATGTCTTGTGGTGGTTAACCCTCTAACCTGAGGCTAAAGAAAATTTCAAAAGTATGTCAACTATGCCTTCCATCTAGTGACTATTGCTTCTGCAAAGAGAAATATATCATAAGCAAAGAAAAAATGTGTGATTAGAGGGTCGTCCCTCCTAGTGCATATGGGCCACCATAACCCTCGTCACAACTTCATTAATCAAGTGGGCTAATCTTTCTACACAGAGGACAAAGATGTAGGGGATGATGCATGAATTTTTATATATGTTTTACATCCATTATTTAGATTATTTTCCGTAGTTTTTATCATTGCATGCATCCATTTTATTGTTTATTTTCTTGAATTACTTTCATTCAGAAGGTACCCACTTATGATTTATTTTATTCTCAGATCATCATTTTTTAGGTACAAAGCGATCAAATTGGAAAAGCACACAAAATAGAATTCGAAGAATGCATATATGAACAACTTTCACTAGAACCTGGGCTAGGCTGGCATCATACCCGAGCTGTGTCTCTTAAAAATCAATTCTGAATCAATTTTTGTGAAAATAAAATTTGAATTGAACCCGACTGAGTTTGACCAACAGACGAAGTGATTTTTCGGTCGACTTTTGCTCGAATTTGAGCTGCAAATTAAACTCGAAACCCTAGAAGGCCATCATCCCTATAAATATGGATGTATCACGAACCTAAAGGGCATGTAATCATGAAGTTTGAAGTCCTAGATGCATAAAAAATGAGAGACGAAATTCTACTGCGTGTCATTGCATATCAATCGAAGAATTAAAGATTTTGATATTTCAGACAATCATTTGGGGCATAGTTTCGACCAAGACTTGTTCCAAAGACGTCGTCCAACATCTAGGAGTTTGATCTACAATTTTTAATATTTATTTTATATTTTATTCTCGAAATTAATGTTAATTTTTCTAATTATGGATTTGTTTAGTTGTTAGAGGAAGACTACATTAAACTTTGATATTTTCTTAATATATATTTTATTATTTAGACTTTTGAGAACATAGTTATGATGAGTGTTTAATTCTATATCTCAGTTGAATAGTTTTGTGCATTAATTTTATATAATTTTACATAATTTATGCAAGAGAAAATCGATTGGAATAGACTGTGTGTGAAACATGGGCCGAGTTGGCACAATCTGGACTGGGTTCCTTCTTCTTTTCCCTTGAATTGAAACTTTTGTGTTTGACTCGAGTTCCATCAAACTCGAGTTGAGTTTTGTCTTTTTGATATTTTTATTAATAAATTAGTTTTAATTTCTAACAATTGTGTCATTAAATGTTTATTTATAACTTAAAGCATCTTAAATAATGTAGATTGGAGTTGATCGAGTTTTTTACATCTTTAATTTTGTTTATATTTAATATAGTTAGGTTCTCAAGGTTTTTAGTCCTTTAATTTAAACAATCTTCCATATTAATGCATCATAGTTTAAAGTATATTAAAGTGGATTGAGTGTTCAATGTGCTTTTGATAATATTCTTTACTATGGTAGTTAAGTCCTAAGTTTTTTAGTCATATATCTTTTACCCATTTGTTTTCTACACGAAGAATATATATTTGATTAATTGATAAGTAAGAGAATACGATAAGGATATGAAGTCTAAATTCTAACTCTCTCACATCATTACAGGCATCATTCTCACTGAATGTCGTCAATTTGAATCACCTTTATTTGAAATTCAACTCTTGATATTTTCTCAATTAATAAACTTAAGTTAGAAAGATAAGAATCTATATTACTCCTAGTGGGGGTTTGACACTCTATTCACTCTTTATTATTTGATACGATCTAGTATACTTACAAGTATATTTAATTTGCATGCATCAAATTTTTGGCGTCATTGCCGGAGACTATTTCTAGTTTTATTTTTTCTACTTTTATTTGTTAACTTGAGAGTTCTTTTCTATATTTTGCACTTTTGAAGATTTTTATTTTATATTTTATTTGGAATTGGTCACTTCATATGTTTTCATGAGTTTCTATTTGTGGTATTTTAAAAAAAAACTATTAGAGACAACTTGATCAATTTTCAATGGCAAAAAAGAATAAATCCAAGCCACAAGCCAAACCAATTGAAGATAGCAACACGATCAAAATCCCTAGAGAAGGACATTTTGAGACTTTATGTAGCCACCAATAAGAAGGCACTTCACCACATAAAATTATACAAGTTGGTATAAACTTCCCAAGACAAAGCACCACTATGCCACGTCATGCATGTGCAAAATAAAGAGACATGTCCCAGGACCCACTAACCATGCTTCACACATGGTGGGGACATTGCTCATGTAGTTCTCCATGCAAGAGGAATTAATACAAAATATGGAGAATCAAATCTTAAATCTGAAGTAACATGACAATGAAATTGATAGTGCCCTTAATGAAGATAAATCATCAACTGATTTAAGGACAAACTTGGAGGGGATGCTTTGCCAATTCATTTCAACAATTGAGAATAAGCTAAACCTTCAATATCAATTCAAATCATCAACTGAGTTAAGGACAAACTTGGAGGGGAAGCACACTTGATTCAGTTGAAGGGTCAAATCAAAGTCAATAATGGAATTTCTCCTTCTTCGCAACCATTCGAGATTCAAGTTGAATTCCAAGAGATGGAGGCAAAGATCCAAGCATTAGAGAAGTAAGCTACATATTTATCTTCTCAATTTATCTCATCTCAAAAAACTTGCTCAGCAAATTATCTCCCAGTTATTATATGTTCATGCATCCACCAAAATTCTTATCAAAGATTGAGACCACGAAGAAATTATCAAAAAAGAACATGGAGTACAAAGTGAATGGTAAAGGAGACAAGTGAGTATGTAATTGAAGATGGAACTATCAAGTTTTAACCCCAACTACAAACTTGCCTCCAATTTCACTATAACAAAAAGGAGGGAGCCACATCATTAACAACGTCAACATCACAAGCACCAATCACATCCCAACAATGATGACCAAATAGTCCAAACGCAAATCAAAATGAGGAGAAATCATAATCTGAAATAAGAGGTAAAGCGAAAATCACCGAAGAAGGTTATCAAAAGTTAGAGTCAGTTGGATGCATCTTCACTCGCATTTGTTGAGCTCATCATAGTGGGTACTCCAAGCATATCAACTATCCCGGTGAGATTTTCTTTATTGCACATCTTATAATAAAACCCTTTTGTTAGTTTAGGTTATTGAGTCTTCTGTGAACTTTTTCTTTTTTCTTTTAGGTTGCTTCTATATTTTTGCTTTAGATCGAGTTACAATCATAATTTAGTCATCTTTTAATCCATTATTTTGTTTGAGCCTCATCTCCGACCCATAATCGCTTGATATTGAACATTACATATTTACTTCACTAACGAGTTTCTACAGCAAGAACCCTAGTTAAGCTCAATAAAAATTGAGCCAAATTTTGTTGTGCACATGCTTGCATCATTTACCTAGCAACCCGAATCGTGCCTTTCACATACATGGATCGGGTTCTATTGCATCCAAAAAGAATCGAGCCAAGTCCTTCCTGAGACAAACTTGGAGGGGATGCTTTGCCAATTCATTTCAACAATTGAGAACAAGCTAAACCTTCAATATCAACTCATTCAGTCCTTAGAAGCACACGTGATTCAGTTGAAGGGTCAAATCAAAGTCAAAATGAAATTCCTCCTTCTTCACAACCATTCGAGATTCAAGTTAAATTCCAAGAGATGGAGGCAAAGATCCAAGCATTAGAGAAGTAAGCTACATATTTATCTTCTCAATTTATCTCATCTCAAAAAACTTGCTCAACAAATTATCTTCCAGTTATTATATGTTCATGTTGGGTCAAAGTTTTAATGCCATATAAAATTATGTTTTGATGATACAAATATCGAATGATTAAAGTTAAAATATTGAAAAAGTTTAAAGAAAAATAAATAATTTTATGCACTACACTTTGATTAAATAATTGGTATTGATCTTATTAGTTTTGGATGAATATTGAACTTGTAGAGAATTCTGTTAGCTTTTCATAGTCTCAAAGATCATCTAATTTGAATAATTATGCAAAAAGTTATGCTCAAAATAGTGTAGGGCGATCAACCTGTCGATCGAAGCCATGAAAGCCGATCGAGATAGTCCGGTCGACCGATCGGAGATACAGGTTGACCGATCAATGCATAAACTGCTCAAATCCATGTTGAGTTGACCGATCAATGCATCGGCCGACCGATCAACTTAACGGGCGAAAATCAAAACTGCGAGACTATGTCGATCGACTGACCAGTCGCTAGTCCGGTTGATCGACCAGATGCAGCAACTGGAGAAATTAATGCAACGGTCATATATACTGGTCGACCGGCCCATAAATGTGGTCGATCGGTCCATTACTGAAATGGACAGTAATGACTATATTTCAAAGAGAAAAATGTGGAATTAATTCTGGACGAAATTTTCACATGTCAGAGCCTATAAAAGGAGGACCAAGGCTAAAAGCAATAGCACCGATCCAAACATTGAAGCAAAATTTTAAGAAATCAAAAGAAGATCATTTCTCTTAAAGTTATCATTTAGAGTTATATTTCTTTCTCTCTTCCACTCTTGTGAGCATAGAATTGCAAAAGAGAGAAACATTCTTGTTCAGAAAAAAAGAGAAAGCTCCTGTGTAAAAGATGTTTTAAATCTTACCTCTTCAGCGAGAGAAAATATTAGCTTCCTAAGATGAGAGGTTGCCTTGCCTCTCGAGGTGGAGAAAAAATGGTTGTGTAAAGGGTTTTCTTCCTTGCTCCATTTGGAACAAAGGAAGTGCTTAGTGAAATCTCCGACGGTCTCGAGATCGATGTGTGGCCGAACCTCGTCAACAACCACCCATGTTCATTGTGTTTTATTTTTTCCACTCTCTCTCCCTCTAATATTGTGTTTATAATCTGAATTGCAAAGTTTTTAAGAATCGGTTTTGTGCTTCTACGACGAATTTCGTGAAATCAATATTTTCGGTTAAACACCAATTCACCCCCCCCCCCCTTGGTGCCCTTTGGGATCCGACAGTTCATGCCTCCACCAAAATTCTTATCAAAGATTGAGACCACGAAGAAATTATCAAAAAAGAACATGGACTACAAAGTGGATGGTAATGGAGACAAGTGAGTATGTAATTGAAGATGGAACTATCAAGTTTTAACCCCCAACTACAAACTTGCCTACAATTTCACTATAACAAAAAGGAGGGAGCCACATCATTAACACCGTCAACATCACAAGCACCAATCACATCCCAACAATGATGACCAAAGAGTCCAAACACAAATCAAAATGAGGAAAAATCATAATATGAAATAAGAGGTAAAGCCAAAATCACTGAAGAATGTTATCCAAAGTTAGAGTCAGTTGGATGCATCTTCACTCACATTTGTTGAGCTCACCATAGTGGGTACTCCGAGCATATCAACTATCCTAGTGAGATTGTTTTTTATTGCATATCTTATAATAAAACCCTTTTGTTAGTTTAGGTTATTGAGTCTTCTGCGAACTTTTTCTTTTTCTTTTGGTTGCTTCTATATTTTTGCTTTAGATCGAGTTACAATCTAGTCATCTTTTAGTCCATTATTTTGCTTGAGCCTCATCTCCAACCCATAATCGCTTGATATTGAACATTAAATATTTACTTCACTAATTGGTTTCTACAACAAGAACCCGAGTTAAGCTCAATAAAAATTGAGCCAAATTTTGTTGTGCACATGCTTGCATCATTTACCCAGCAGCCCGAATCATCCTTTCATATACCCGGATCAAGTTATATTGCATCCAAAAAGAATCGAGCCAAGACCTGCTACAACTCTACCACGATGATCATTTAGTGCAGGAACATTATGATTTCTACTTGCCTCTGCTTCCACCTCCTTCATAGTTGGATTAGTCAGTCGTTTCTTTTACTTTTCAAACTTACATTTTCATATGTTATACTCCCTAGCTTGTCTGTCTAACACTGATGACAATGTTTAGTTCAAACTTAGGGGACATTGCATTTCATGCATCATATTTGATTTCTGCATTTGCATTTCATATTTACTTGTTTTTACTGTTAAATGATTGCTTTTATATCTACCATTTTATGAAAATTCATAAAAATTAAAATTTTTAAAAATCATAAAAATAGCATTCATCATCATATTTCTTCATTTTTTTATCTTCTTAATTGCCTAAGTAGTATTCAAGGACATTATGTGAATTTATGAAATTTTATTGCAAAAATTTTACATGTTCTATCGCCTTAGTAGTGTGTATATTGGAAAAAGTTTGTTGCCAAGGGGAACTAGACCACTAATTATTGTTCATGCTCACATTTCTTTTCTTATTTTTATTTTGCGTCTTGATAGTAATAAACTTTTTATTGAATATATGAAGTATCTTGTGAGATTGTAAAAATCAAATAAATTAAAAGAGTGTTAGTTGAACCCTACAAAAAAAAGTGCAAAAAAAAAATGAGGTGATTATAATTGTGTTATTTGGCACCTTGGAATGTTCGGACAATTAAACTCGTAGGAGATTCTTGCTTGACGACGTAAGATCAATTGGTTTGGGATCCATTGGTCGAAAGTTTGTTACATGAATCACCTTGGGCAATATGGAAACATATATGAGTAGTCAAATATAAAAAAAGAAATAGAATAAATAAATAAATAAAAATATAAGCTAGCTCAATACTTTTGCTTTCAACATTAATGTTATTATTTGATAGGTTCTATGTTTTTTTTTTTTTGGCATGGAGCTGAACTAGAATAAGTTTAAATTGTTTAAGATCCAAAAATTTTATGAGGCTGAGAATTTGGATTGAGGATATATACTTTGGCGAGAGTCTTGCAAAACGATAGTAGTAGAAAAGTATTAATCATGGGGTGAAGAATGGTTCATGTATGATTCCTGAGTCTTGCCTCAAGCAAGAGTTCAAGCTTGAGAAATTTGATACATGCATTTTTATACACATTTTACATGCATCATTTAGGTTACTTTTCGTAACTTTTATCATAGAATGCATCCATTTTCTTATTTATTTTCTTAAATTCCCACCATTAAAAAGCTACCCACTTGTGATTTATTTTATTATCATATCATCATTTTGGAGGTGCAAAGCGATCGGAACGAAAAAACACTCGAGCATATACTCGTACCCGGACCAAGTGTCTCTTAAAAACTAATTTCAAATTGATTTCTGCACAAAATAAAATTTGAACTGAACCCGACCTGAGTTTGATCAAACTCGGCCTGAGTTTAGTACAAATTAGCCAAACTGATGGACGACTATGATTTTTCAACCGATTTTCACTCGGATTTGAGCTGTGAATTAAACTCAGAACCTAGAAGGCCACCATCCTTATAACTATGGATGTACAACGAATTCAAAGGGCATGCAATCATGAACTTTGAATCCATAGTCGCACTAGAAACAAGAGACGAAGTTCTACTACGCATCACTGCAAATCAATCGAAGAACTAAAGATTTTTGAAGTTTTTAGCAATCGTTTGGAGCATAGTTTCGACCAAGGCTTCTTCCAGAGGCATCGTCCAACAACGAGAAGTTTGATCTTTATTTTATATTTTATTTTCAAAATTAATGTTAAGTCTTTCGATTATGGATTAGTTTAGTTGTTAGAGTAAGACTACGTTAAATTTTGATTTTCACTTAATATATTTTATTATCTAGACTCCTGAGAACATAGTTATAATGAGTGTTTAGTTCTATCTCAGTTGAATAGTTTCTTGCATTAATTTTGTATAATTTCACATAATTTCTGCAGGAGAAAAATCAATTGGAATAGTCTGCATGTGAAACCCGAACCGAGTTGGTACAACCCGGGTTGAGTTCCTTCTTTATTTCCCATGAACTGAAACTTTTGTATCTGACTCGGGCCGAGTTACATCAAACTTGGGCTGAGTTCTGTATTTTTGAGAGTTTTGTTAGTAAATTAGTTTTAATTGCTAACAATTATGTTATTAAATGAAGGTTGACAACTTAAATCATTTTAGATAAAGTAGATTGGAGTCGAGTCTTTGAAATTTTAATTTTATTCTATTTAAAATAGTTAGATTCTCAAGTTTTTTAGTCCTTTACTTTAAGCAACATTTCACATTAATGCATCTTATTTTAGAGTACATTAAAGTGAATTGAGCAACGTGCTTTGATTATATTATTTACTAGGGTAGTTAGGTCCTCAAGTTTTTTACTCCTATAATTTTTATCCCTTTATTTTCTACACGAAGTCTATATTTGATTAAATGATAATTAAGAGAATATAATAAGGATATGAAGTCTAAATTTTAACTCTCTCACGTCATTACACATGCATCATTCTTTTTTATTGTCATCAATTTGAATTAACTGTATTTGAAATTCAACTCTTGATATATTCCTAATTAATAAACTTAAGTTAGAAAGATAAGAATCTAGATTAATCCTCGCATGACATAGTACTTACTGGTATATTTACGCTTAGTTTACATGCATCAGGGGACATAGGATAACCTTGTTGGATGGACGAAAAGTTTTGGCAGGTACCCCGTTCCATAGATGCAAAATTATGACTTTTCATAGTTCATAGGGTAGTCCCATTGTAGCCAGAGCTATAAAGATCCACATTAACCTGTCAAATGCCTTTTGTAAATAAACTTTAATGGAGAAGTTCTTCCTACCTCGCATATGGTGCATAGTATGCAATAGTTCCTGTGCTATAACGAGTTTCTCCCTTTTATGAAACTAGTTTGTTGTGGCCCTATAATATTTGGTAATATGACTTGCAGTCGATTAGTTATCACCTTGGTTACTATCTTATAAGATGTGTTGCATAGCGTGATCGGTCTGAAGTCATTTATTCTCTCTGGGGTTTTCAATTTTTGAATGAGAACAACATGGGTGTTATTGATTGGTTCCATTGTCTCCCATGCTGAAAAGATCTTTTGGATATACATTGTTGTATATTGCCCAATTGTGATACAATTATACTAGTAAAAAATGGGTTGGAATTCGTCGGGACTTGACGCAAGGTGCCATAACGAAGCGACTTTCCTGATTCCTTCTAGAGTAATATCATTTGCAAGTTGTTCCTTTTTTCCTGACAGACCTAGTTTATTGTATTATCCTCTTGTAAATAAGGTTCTAAAAAATTTTGTGACATGTCTCAAGAGTTAACTGTTATCATCAATCCACAAGTCATGGTCACCGTTCAACATTTTGATAAGGATTCTATGCCTCTTGATGATGACATGTCGTATAAAAGTATTTTGTATTTCAATCTCCATAGTTCACCCACTAGCATCATAATTAGAGGAGCTCTTCGACGTTTGCTCGACTACAGTCGGAGCAGAAAAGAGTTGTGTTTCCTTTGCAATGCCTTTTGAATCTCCCAAGACGGGCTAAAAGTTAGATTCTCTTCATAAATTGTTAACAAATACGTTCAGTAGTTAGTTGAAAAAATATATCAGCTAATAAAATATGCATCACTGTTCCGGAGAAGTAAGATACAATATTATAATTTTAAAAAAAAAAGATAAAATAACAATTACTAATAAAAAATATAACTTATATTTCCAAACGAAAAGAAAAAAAAATGAACTAGAGTAGCACACTTCTTTAGTCCTTGTCCTTGTCCTTGTCAAGTTTTAGGTAGTTAATATTCACCATTTAAGCTAGTTATTAGTATATTATACCTCGGTGAAAGATTTACGAAATTGGAGTAATTAATAATAAATTAAACGGACAAATTCGATTTGGATAATATATTTCTTATTTTAAGATATTTTTTTATTATCACATCAGTAATTTTTTTCCTGGATTAATTTGTTTCGTACTCAAATTTATGATGCTATTTAAACAAAATCAACTATTTTCAACTTGAATCATTCTCAGTTAATTTTCAAGTACATTTTGTTTCCCTAAAAATAATTTCTGCGTCAGATGTAATAATTATTATTATTATTAGCGAAACAAAAATCAGATGATTTTTTCCTTAATATATTTCCTGACACTTTTAATTATGGCAAACAATAATTTCAGATAATTTACTACGAAATATTACCTACGTGGACTCGTTCCCGTCCAGCTAAGCGGACGCGTCAGCTCCCGAAACGACCAATCACAGTGCGTGCTGCGTCGCCAAGAAAAAAAAAGAATACTTTTGTAATCTCTACTCTCACCGGTAGTGTTCATATCCGTCGTCACGACACCCTCGTGCTTTCACCTGTCGCTCGAGCTCCACGCTCTCAGTGGGCGGTGTTCATATCCCTTTCCGTGCCACGCGGCACTTGCTCCGTCGCCCTTCCCATCCGTTACTAAAACGTTATGCTCCTCCTCCTGCTCTCTCTCTCCCTCCCTCTCTCGCGCGCTCTCGTCGTCCCTGCGCCTCACCGCTTAACAGTTCAATTCGCTCGCCGGCTGTTCGACGAAATGCCGCAAGATGGTTTCGGTCGGAACGCCATCTCATCCCTCCTTCCCTCCTCCTCCGCCGCTGCTCGCCGTAGATTCCTTCATCGCTCGCCCTCCTTGTGGTTCTCTGGCTCGGCGCCGGCGAGGATTGCGCGGACGAGGTGGAGGAGGCGGGGAGCTGAGGATGAGGACGAGGACGCGTTTGCGCTGGACGAAAGGGGCCTCGACCTGGAGGCGGAGATATACGAGTTCATGCGGGGCTCGCCGCATCCCAGCGAGTTCCCGTCGCGGAGGGAACTGATAGAGGCCGGCAGGTCCGACTTGGCGGAGGCCGTCGCAGCGCACGGCGGCTGCCTCGCCTACGGCTGGGACCTCGGCGGGGGGGAGGAGGAGAGGAGCGGAGGTGGCGGCATCGGCTGGAACGGGCGTTCGGAGCCGCTGGGGTGTGCTGGGGTCGCGCAGGAAGATGGGAGGATGTTTCAAGAAAGGATTCTGAATCGGACTGGTTCTTATACTGAAGAGGACGCTGTCGTTTTTTATGCTGAGGAGGATCTTTCTGCGACGGAGGCATCCTCGTCCGGGAGATGGTTGTGAGTTCTGGTCCTCTGTTTCTCTCATTTTAACTTTCGTGTTTCTCGTGTTATCTGAGTTTTCTTAGTTGGTTTGCTGAATCCTAAAGGGACGCCGAGCACCGAGAAGATGTTATCGGGATTGAGGGCATCCTTAGTAGGCTGGAGAAAGAGCGTAACTTGGCTTTCGGTGTCGACTTGAAGGGCAAGGGCTCAAGAAGTCGAGAGTTGGGGATTAACGCTGGACATGGACGGAGTAATACTTGTGCGTTCATCTCTTTCAATTTAGATACGCACTTCTCTTATTATTCATTTCTGTATATTAATTTATTATTTCTCTTCTCTCTTCAGAAGATCTTGATTAGTGTTGTCCCTCGGTGATCTCAATGAAATGTTTTCCATGACATGATGAAGCATGGAGCCTGTTGAAATGGATAAGGCTTATGTCTTTTTATTGCTCTAGTTCATAGATTATTAATCTCTCTTCCTTTTCCTGGATTTCAACTTGAATTCCGGTCATGAGAGTTATTTCTCATTCATGAACACAGCCCATCCTTATTTTTGATAGCTGATCTACGAGATTGTAAGTTGAAAAATATTTATCTATTGGATTAACTCAAATCCTAATCTACAGAAAAGCTCATAGAAAAATGTTTTGCAGAGATAACTATTATATATTATAATTGCAACATCGTATGACGACAGTTCAATTGTTTGACATTGTTCTTTGTAGATTCTCCTGAAAAAAACGTTGTCATAAAGTTGTTTTTTGACAAATATTTGTGCAAAAAAGGGTCCCCATGCTAAGAAAACCAAAAGTAGCTCTAGTTTCTGTTTCATGTTGTGTTGACGTAAGCCCTTTGTATGCTGCTTGAAGACTTTGGATCTATGGCCATAAGTAAACAGTCTACATTTTTATCATTGATGATTCTAGTGAATATTGACATCTCAAGCTTCTGATATTTTACGTATTCTTTCTTTTGCATAGCTGACCATCGCTTTCAATTTTGTCCTTAAATATATAGTTGATACTTGTCCACCCGTTTATTTCCACAGGCTAATTTAACTCAGTATTTCTATATGTGCAGCATTAGTTAACCACTTACAGACTGACACTATTGATGATGGAAGCATGACATCTGAATACGAGGAGATATTTTTACAAGATTATGGGAGAGTTAAAATGCAAAACAAAAAAGTAGGGGATTTCAATGACAACAGAATGCCACAACATGACAGTTGGAGGACATGGACTGTTCAAGGGTTGCACTTTCCTGCAAGAGATTTTGAAGGTTGTAATAATGTGACAACTAGTGCAATGCTCTTTCTGGTGCTTCTGGATTTTAAATATCTACATGATTACATTATTGTATTAATATTTGTGCTTTTGCAGCCGGTGAAATTATCCCAACTGATAACAAAGTTGCATTTGATCATGATATCCAAAATGATGATTCGGTGAACAGTGACAATTGCATTGACTATTCAGTACAACCTACTGAAAGAAATCAGATGAACTTCGACAAAAGTCACATACGTGTACAGCTTCAGCGCCTAGAGAAAGATCTCACTGCTGCACTTGACTCGCTCAGATCAAGGTCTGATTTTGTAATTTCACATAAGGTATGGCATGTTTTTTTTTCTATATGATTGGTAGCTGCATGTGCCAGCAAAGCACTTAGATATCTCGTAGTAAGAAAATAGCTGAAGATGAATTCCTATTTATCAGCTTTAAAGCGAAAGATAATGTTAGCTTTGAGTAGAAAGAATACATCATCAGATGCAAAGTCTCGAGATGTCTGGTAATCTCCCAATTAACTATGTAAAAACCATCTGATATGATACGTACTGAATATGGTGACAAGGCTTTTGTGTAATATGTTTCATTTTCTTTCAAAGAAAACAGGAGGTGTGTTCTCTCAATCAATGTTAAGAAAATAAATGTAAAGATGGCTAACTCAAGCTATGAGGTTATCTCATCGCTCCATTAATTTGTTGGAGCCGAGAATCTTCAATACCCGAGTTTGTTTCCTCAGGCAATTACTGATTATATTGGTCAACTGGATTGGTTGTCTGACTTCTTCTGTAAAGAACAAACTCAAGTGTATTGATTCTGTATTCTTCTGTCATGTTAGAGATTTGTGGATAATTGAAAATCTGAGAAAAGATGATGTGCTTTATAAATATGTAATCAGAAACAAAGTCAAGTATAATGATTTTATGTTTCCTCGACCACTGAGCTAGTTTGAAGAGTTGATCTACAAATGATAACAAAACGTCTTGTTATATTTATGAAACTGACTTATTTTTCATCTGACATTGTGAGAAAGCCACTGGAGTTCTTTGTGATAGAAAAGTACCCAATAAAGTTAAAGGAAAATTCTATCGTACTGCTATAAGGCCAGCAGTGTTATATGGTAGTGAATGTTGGGCTATCAAGGGACAACATGAATGTAAAGTGGGGGTAGCCGAAATGAGGATGTTGAGATGGATGTGTGGTCATACAAGATTAGATAAGATTAGGAATGACCATATACGTGAACGAGTCGGAGTGGCTCCTATTAGTGAGAAAATGGTAGAGAATCGTTTGAGATGGTTTGGTCATGTTCAGAGAAGACCATTAGATGCGCCAGTAAGAAGAGTAGATCAAATAATCTGAAGTCCGATTAAAAGAGGGAGAGGGAGGCCAAGGCGGACACTTGGCGAACTAATAGAGCAAGATCTATTGGTGAATAATATACCGAAAGGTTTGGTTACTAATAGAGCGGAATGGCGTCGTATGATCCATGTAGCCGACCCCACCTAGTGGGATAAGGCTTTGTTGTTGTTGTTGTTGTTGTATTGTGAGATCCTGATTCTAGTCAGTATTCAAATCCTCATTATGAGTATTTGTATCCAGGAAAGATCACTAAATGAGCTGCACAGCCTTTCTGATGATTGGGAGTTTCAGGAGAATGAGATAATGAAAGCCAAAGATAAACTCCGTTCTATTCGTGCAAAAATGGCAGTTATTGAAGGGAAAATGACTCTTCAAATTATGTAAGTTGTGCTCTAAGTTTGATCTTTATAACTGTATTTCTTAAAATCTGCTGTTGGTAATAGTGATGCATATTTATCAGAGAATCACAGAAAATGATGGAAGGGAAACAGAGAAGACTTACTGCTGCTGAAAATGCTTTGCGTCTTCTTCGTACTGCCTGCATTGTTTGGCCTAATTATGCTTCAGAGGTTCAGCTTGCTGATTCTTTTGATGGGTGGACTACCCATGTAAGTTTAGATCCCTTTTTTCCTGTTGATTCACTTATTTTATAAATATTCCTCATTTTGGTTGTTCTGAATTATCAGTAGCAACCCTTTTGTCTTGTAGCATCAATCTGAGGTCCACTTGTATGCTTAGTGGTACATTTCCTTACGGTAAAGTATTTTCGAGAAGTGTAACGTGAGAAAACAGAGAATGCCATTGATTTAATCTTAGAAGTTCAGGAAAATTCATGTTTCTTTCCTTTTTTTAAAAAATGACCATTATCATCTATTAACGTTAGAATGTGCGATATCTTGCTACAAGGCCCTGAGGTGGCTCAGCAATAAATATTGAAATTTGCAGAAATGCCTGTGTTAGTGGCAATTTGCGATTCTATTAATATCTCCAAAGACATTCTCTAGCTTAAAAAAAATCATGTTTCTTATAGTGTTCACAAATTATTTGATATTAGTAAAGAATGCCATCTGGATTCTTAATTATGTGATTGCTGATTCTGGTCATAATTCAGACTCTTCCCCTATGATGTCATGCAGAGGAGGATGGAGAGATCAAGTTCAGGCATTTTTTCTTTGCTTCTAAAACTGTATCCTGGACGGTATGAGGTAAGGATCGGATTGTCTCCATTATAATTAAGTTAGCTGTGGGAACTAACAAATTATGTTATTTTTCTTCGTTGTACAGGTCAAGTTCATTGTTGACGGTGAGTGGAGAGTTGATCCACTGCGACCAATTGTGCAAAATAATGGCTTCGAAAATAACCTTCTTGTTATCCCTCCATGATATCTGAGCATGGATGTCCTGTTATCCTGACATTGGGTGCTATTCATGGATCCGATGTGCAATTCTGTTCACAACTTGAGAGTCGCAACCTGGTTTAATCCAGCATTTAGATTCAAATTTCATTTTGCGGGTAACCAGAAATCAGATATTAGTTTATTTTTTTACCTTTTCCCTTGCATTAACTTGAACGATGGTGACATTTTTTTTCACATTCCTTGCCCTTGAATATCTTGTAGGATATTTCAAATGGCCGAAATTTCTTTGTCCTTCCTCCACCATTCTCCGGTACTTCCGTGCCAATGCATGTTCCAGTAGGAATGGAGTTTCTTGCTAGAGATTATTTGCGCAGTTTTTTTAGCATTATGGGCAGTTGATTTGAAGCGATCTTGAATATGTAAACTTTAAATGACTTTGGTGGATAACTGAATGCTTGGTACTTCATACAGTGAAGATTTTAAAGCTAATCTTTAGACATGACGCGAAATGTGCCTTCGTTGGAAGGTTTTATTTCCTTGGGATTAATGTGATGTACGCCATTATACTTTGTTTGGTTTTTCTTTTATGTCATGAGTTTGGGATCCACCGGTGTTCAACGTTATTGTTGGATTTATAACATATATAAATCACAGCAATTGCGAAATATCTCCTGCAGTGAGAGCGGATCGTCGGGATTTTTTTCACAAACACTGGACGGATGCATTTGTACCTTGGGATCGGGGACCGAATCTCGGAAGAACCTCTCAATGAATTTACACAAAAGCATGGGTTAGATTTTTGGTAGTGGTCTCCTTTTATAAGCGAGTGAGATTTGGGTATATCACACACATCATTAATGCTAATTGTGCATTACGCGATATGCGTGATTGCGCATATCTACGCACTCTCACGCATCTTTCAGAAGGGATAGCAATCACCTGCTGCCTCAAGTGGACCATATGTCTTGCTTCACGGTAATTATCTTTCATATACACTATTTTCAACATAAGAAAAATAGTCGATCAATTGTATGTGAAAGTTTAATGCGGCTCATAACAGTTTTTTTTTTTGCCATCATATCTTTTAGTAGGGAACTAGTTGTTTTTTTATACATTGCTCGATATACTACTTTACTTTTCACCTTTGAGTACCCGCTAAAGTAACATGCACTAATTCATCCAAATGAATCATCTGTCAAAGACTCACACCATGATGACCATTGAGCTAATCAATTCATCATGTCTCTATGTTGTCTTAGCATGCTTGGTATTAAACACAAGTATTGGGATCGAAACCCCCACTGAAATCCAATCGCTAGACTTAAGTCTAGCTCTGTTAAAATTATACACCGCATATACTTAAGTCCAATCGTTACCTTTTAGCCCTTGGCCCGAGTTTTCAAATTACTCGCTCTTATTAGCGTCAAGTTTGAATCTCAAATCTGGCATCTCTCTCTTAATCAGCCAATATTGAGTTATTAAAATTCATGTTTCAACATATTTTTAGAATCACATTATGATTTACATATTTTATTCTCGCTCGCTATCTTCGTAAGTGTCGGAAGCATTTGTTCATGTGAGAGAACAAACTCAAGCCTAATCGACATACTTTTCATATGCATAACAAGATTTTATAACAATGAATTTATCAAAAAAAATCTTTTATTCATTGAAAAACTTGAGTACATCTTTACATTTATAATCTACGCAGTCCTAAGGCATTTAGCAATGGTTTGATGAATGGATCAACAACCATTTTATGCATTGATATGTACTCAACTGAAATCTCATCTTTGACTTCTTAGTCTCATACAAATTTATACTTCGTGTCGATATGATTTCCCTTGCAATAGTATTTCTCGTCATTCACATAAGCAATAGTTGCTTGAATGTCTATCATCTTCTTCATTGCATTATCCACAAGTTTTGAAGGAAATACTTAAGCCATAGAGTCTATAGAGCCTCTTGTACTGCAACTGAATAAGTTATGAATTTTGTCACCATAATTGATAGTGTCACACGATCTTGTTTCTTTCTACTCCAAGTAATAGCATCATTGCGAAGTAAGAAAGTATATCCGGAGGTAGATTTTCGTTCATCATCATCACCAGCTCAATCGACATCTAGTGAATCCAACGAGTCATAGACTTTCTCCGTGATAGCATAATGCAAGATCTATAATACCCTTGAGGTATCTCATGATTCTTTTCACCGTGTTCTAGTGTTGGCATCATGGATTAGCCTGATATCGACTGACTAGAACCACGACAACTGAGTACAAATCATAGTGTACATCAGACTTACATCAGACTGTGACCACACTTGCATAGGGAACGTTGGACATTTCCTTTTGTTCCTTTAGAGTTTTAGGATACATGTCCAAACTTAAAATTTTGCCTTTCATAATAGAAGTGTCAATGGGTTTGCAGCCATCCATACGAAAGTGTTCCAAAACTTTCTTTATGTATGATTCCTGCGACATTTAGAATGATCTCGTTGAATTTTCACACATAATATGTAGGCTGCTTCACTCATGTCATTCATCTCAAACATGGATGACAATCATTGCCTAATGATGACGACAAAATTCTTATTATTTTCATCTCTCAAAATGTCATACACATATAGCGTTAGAATAACAAAATTATTCTCGGACTTATGAGCATACACACAGTGATCTTTGAGTCCATAAATTATCTTCATCAATCATATTAAAATCGTATGAGATTATTAATTGATGCAATTAAAGATATCACTATCTCGATGATTGTTTGAGTCCATAAATAGGCTGGCGTACTTTGCAAACTTTGTGCTCTTCTTCTCTTAGAACGAAGCATTGAGATTGCTCCATATAAATTTTCTCATCTAGTTCTCCATTGAGAAATGTGGTCTTTACATTCATTTGTTGTAATTCGAAGTCCATATGTGCGACTATAACTAATATTAGGCAAATTGAAGTAAAGTTTACAATAGGTGCAAAGGTTTCTTTATAATCAACACCCATTGTTTAGGTGAAACCTTTCATCACTAGGCGGATTTTATATCTTTCAATTGATCTATCCATGTCACGTTTAATTTTGAGAACCCATTTCTTCCCAATTATAGTCCGGCGAGAAATCAACCAAGTCTCAAACTTGATTTTTTTATATGGAGCTTAACTATTCCTCTATTGTGTTAATCCATTCAACGAGAGAGTCTCTTTCTTAATTTGGACTCAAATTCATCTTTCAAACTTACTATGTGGGCTTCATGTGGCCCTTGCTCATGTAGCCCTTTGATTTCAAATCGTCGACACGAACATATTTTTTAGTAGTCTCTCAAAGGGAACTTTCAAGTTCGTCAGTTGAGGGTTGTGAATCTTTCCCGCTTGGATCAAGCTATGGGATGAAGAAAACTCCTTGATAGGTTGATTATCTTGTGTCGCCAGTTCGGGATCTTCTTCTTCACTTAAAAGAAATCCCTTATTTATTTTGCTTGCTTAGGGAAGTCCTTTTCTATAAATGTCACATCTCTACTTTCGATTTCTGTCAATGTAATACATAGCCATTAAAGGTTTCACAATATTTTTTAAAGATACATTTCTATTTTCTTGGACCAAACTTCTCATATTTATGAGAGTTATTTAAAACATAGACTACACAACCACAATGGTGTAAATAACTAAAGTTAGGCGATGCACGAAAAATCATGCATCAGTCTAGGCCATTTAATTTGCATATTAGGAATATTTTGTGGTTAAGAAAGGAGAGAATTGAATATTTTTTTTTAAATTACTTTAAGAAGTTTGAATAATTTCACTACAGAAAATTAAAACAAGAAAATGGTCATAAACACATGAAAATATAGCAATAACCTCTATCATGGTCATGCCTCACTTGATCACGGCCGTGCCTCTACAAGCTGACACGTCAAGCTAATGGTCACTGTCACGACCATGCCACATTGTGTCACGATCGTGCCTTTCTTCACGGTCGTTCCATCTAGTTCACGATCGACCGCGCGTAATCTAGAAGTCTCAGTCACGGCCGTGACTTAACATGTCACAATCATGAGTGCGAGTTAGAAGCCGACATGAAAACATGGGCTCTATCACGGCCGTGATGGAGCTTATCATAACCGTGACGGCGGGTGATTAGGCGAATTGAAGGCAAATTTTATTCACTTTTCGGATAGATTTTCAATTTTTTGGGGTAGACGATAAAATCTATAAAAGGGGGCAGAAGAGGATCTGAAAAAGTATGTCTGGAGCATAGATTTGAAGCCTAGAAAGATGATAGGAGTAAGAACAATAGCGATGCTTTGACGAAAACTCAAGAGAGCACGTGCACAACGGTTGCAAGTGTTCTTCATTTTCTTTTCCTACTCTTTTATATTAGATTTGATGTTATTATTTAGTAAATTTATTCTTTTATTAGGGTTATCTTAGTTGAACCCTATTTATGTATTGGAATCTTTCTCAGTATTATTTTAGTTTGAATCTTTAATAGCATTGCAATTATGTTTTTAATGATTTCCTTTGATTCCATGATTTATTATTTGATTGCTATTTGAAAAGAAATAATTATTTTCATAATAGTTTGTAGGATTGATTTTGTTTATTGCATGCTACAATTAGGGAAATTGAAAGAGATCTAATTTATGTGGTTATTAAAGTGACTTGAGAAAGTTATTAATATTAATTCTGTTTTAATGCATCTTATGATTAACTAGATAAGTTAAAAATTGAGAGGACTAATTTATTCTAATTATTCTTAAGATAGTAATTAAAGTTTGAAATATTGATTAACTAATTTTGAGAATTCACTTCGTTATTGGTTCAACTAATTCTAAGTTGAGAAGATCATTGCAATTTAATGGCGATAATTAGATGTTCTAATCATCAAATCATTATTTCTTCAGATGATCATTTTTTATTTTATCATTTTATTTTATTCACTCTTGAAAATAAAACTTTTCTTAATTTCTTAATTAACAAGGTTAAAATAGAATATACGTTATTAATTGTTCTTATGGGAATGATAACTCTACTCATTCACTTTATTACTTGAGCGACTAGTGCACTTGCTATGGTTTGCTATTATTTTTACATGGATCATTAGGCTTTCGACCTGCCAAATTTTGTAAGGAGTGGTGGCAACCGATTTTGATGGTACACAACTTAAAATGTAGACAATAGTTCATCATCCAAATATGAAATCAGAAGATTAGCTTGCGCCATCATAGATCGAACTATATCAAATAAGGTACCATTCTGTCTTTCTGTAATATCATTTTCTTGTGGAGTTCTTGGTATTGTTAGTTGCCTAACTATATCATTTTCGTCACATAAATTTTTGAATAAGCCTGAGAGATATTCACATTCATGATTGGTTCGCAATGCTTTAATCTTGCTATCAACTTAATTTTATGTCAAGTTCATGAATCGTACAAAACAATCCAAAGCTTCAGACTTATAACAAATGAAATATACAACACCGTAGCGTGAATAATCATCTATAAAAGTGATGAAGTAAGAAAAACTATGTCGTGTGTGAACATTCATCGAACCACGTATGTCTGAATGGATTAATTGTAGTGGGTACTCGGCATGTTTTTCCTTCTCAAATGGCGTTCTTGTTTTCTTGCCAACTAGACATTTGTCACAAGTTGAAAGATCAACTTTTGCGAGAGATCTCAAGAGGTCTTCTCTAGCAATTCTATTCATTCAATCTTGATCAATGTGTTCAAGTCTGGCATGCCAAATATTGATATTTTCATTCACACCAAATGATATAAAAGAATAACTATCAGCAACATATACTATATTTAAAACATAAAAACCATTATTGAGAAAACCATTGCATAGAAAAACGTTAACAAGACATATTGTCATTTATTTCATTTAAAAACTTATTACATAATCAAGTTTGTCTAATGTTGACATAGAAAGTAAATTTCATCTAAACGTTGGAGCATATAGAACTTTTGTGAAGATAAAGAATTTGGCCATTGTGAAGTTCTAACTTGCACGTCCCAATGCCTTTAACTTCAACTCTTTCGTTGTTACCAAATTAAATCCATGTGTTCCCCATACTTATTCGATGAAATTTCCCGAAGACTCCACGTTCGCTTGCTACATGGTCGGTGGCTTCCAAATATGCAATCCATGAAGAATGAGTTTCAACAATTAAGACACAACTAGAAAATAAGCAAATGAATCATGATTATGACAAACATTCTTAGGCTTAGTGCAATCATAAGCGAAGTGATCACGTTTACTACAATTGTAACATTTCACTTTATTTATGTCTGTTTTGTCATCATATTTTCCATCTTTTATCCAATATCTCCACTCCTCTTATTCGGTTCCAACTTATGCGACCTTATTTTTCTCTTGAGTTGGGAATTTTGCCCATCATTTTCGACAACTAATACTTTAGATGATTTGATTGTCTTGAAGGGCCTCATCTTCCATCTCAATGTGGCGAGCACTTGGTCAAAAGTTTTGACACTTTCGTTGTATATCAAGTTACAACGCATGAGTTCCCACTTCTAAGAAAAGAGCAGATCAGAGCCTTCACATCTTGCTCATCAACAAGTAGTTGTCCGGCATTCTTGAGTTCACAGATGATGTTAGACATCTTCTAGACATGCTCTCTCGTATGATTTGTTCGCTTTCGATAAAAGTCAAATTTGACAATGAGCATCCGATGCTTGGTGTACGTGGTGACCCATACTCATTGTGGTGTGCTGCACACATTTCGAATGTTGTCTTATAGACTTCAAACTTGCATTAGAGGGAATTGTTCATCGTGCTCAACAACGTAATAAGAATAATACAATTCTTTTTTAGTCAGGCGACATTATTTCTAGGTGTAGTTTCTTTGACAACATGATTAATAGTCTCCAAGACCTCTTATTTTTTAAAAAGATATTGGATCTTGCGGTGCCAAATATTATAATTATCGTCGTTTAGATTTTCATTATTGTTCAGATCAACGATGATTATTTTGAAAGCCATCATCTAATTTGATCACAAAATGGGAGAAATCAATGTTATGCATGTTATAATTTGTCATAAAAAATATAAATAATGAAATAACAATAATCAAGTAGTGACGTGGAGAGGTTGTTACACTCCCACTCATCTCCCACTATCTCCAAGAAATATGATCATTCGTCATTTTAATAATGCGATAAAATTAATCTAAATGTTTGAATTAACACATAACTCAAAATTTTATACTCTATACATTTTGAATCAAATTATAATTCAAAATCACCGAAATTTATTTTGTATGGCCACCAAATTATTTCTAATATAACTAGGACATGCATTTCAGATCACACACCACTCAATAGAAAAATATTGATTATTGTGACAATATTTGAATATCAAAATGTCATAGTCTTACAAACGAACTACGTATATTTCATGTATTATTTAATTGCTAATAGTTTGTATAATTAGACCAACTAATTATTATTTATTATAAGCTTGCATGAATCATTGATTTTAGCACATAGCCAAAAATAATATTGCCTTACATGTTAATTAATTCTCACAAAGGAATTAATTTAATTTATTTAATTTTAAATCAATTTAAAATTTTAGGCAAGTTATCATGTTTAACAAAATTGGACATACCAATTTTAAATTCCAATTCACAATTTTAACACATTTAGAAAGGCAATTATTTGCAATAAATTTTACACTTACCAATTTTGAATTGAAATTCAAATTATTCAAAATGCCTTCCATAATTGAATTTACATCATAACAATAAATAACATTATGACATGCATAAATGGCAATATTTATTTCGCGCATGATAACACATTTATTAGGCAATATTTATAATTAACATGCAAATCTAAATCATTTAACTATTACACCAAATCAATAAATGTTTTTCTTTTAATAGTGTTAAATTGCATATATAATATTTTAAAATTTATAGAAAAAATTTCACAAGGAAAATATATATATTTCTAATTTCTCAAAATTTTAAAATATATATTTTTATTTTCTAATTACTTTAATATTCTGAGAAATTAAAAAAATAACATAATTGTAGTGGGCTGCTACTAGCGGCCCAGCTGCCAAAACATATAGGTGCAAACACTATTGCACCGATATGACCTTCTAGAACAGTTTTTCTTTCTTTTTTTTTGCAACACATGAAACAAATTGACAAATTTGTCGAAAATATTAAAATAAATCAAAAAAAATATATCTTATGATTCTATATTTGTGATGACAAAGATAACTTTGTGGTCATACAATCGAGATGCGTAGATCTAAAAAATAATAATAAATATTATTTTTTAAGCGTAATCACGAGTTCAAGAAGAGAATCTATACCAATGTTGAATTTATAACATATATAAATCATGAAGGTTGACCACTTGCAGCGGAAGCGGATCGTGGAGATTTTTTCACGAACACTAGACAAACACACTTGTACCTCAGAATTGGGGATCGAATCTCGGGAGAACATAACACTTATCCATAGCATAGGTACATCTGGATAAACCTACACAAAAGCATACCTTGGACCTTGGAGACTTGAGCGAGGAGGCATATCACACACATCATTAATGCTTACTGCGCATCACGCGATATGCGTGACTGCGCATATCTACGCACGATCGCGTGTCTTGCGAAAGAGATAGCAGCCACCTACTGTCTCATGTGGTCTTAGGTGGGCCACGCACATGGCCCACCAATTCCCAACATGAGTATATCCCAACAGTTATAAACATTTTATTAATTCGGCATTCAAACACAAGGAGAGGAGAATGACATACTCTAATTAAATTGATAACTCTAAAATCCGTCTCTTGTCCAACCAACATTAGATGGTTACACTTAGTTTGGTTTAAGAGGGAGAAAGCTTATATGGCCTTTAAATGATCTGTCAAAAAAAGTTATGTTAGCATTTCTGCACGAGAGAAATTATGCACCGGAAGAAAATCTGAAAAATTTAAAGCGATATAGAGTTTTATTAGATGAAAGAAACAAAAGAGGATTACAAGATCAGATATCTCTTTGTTTAGACACAGAGGGAGTTTATATAGGCTAGGCACTCCCTTTTACAGATGATAGAAATTACAGACCGATTGAGACTCTGAATTAATCTAAAAAATATGACACCTAAATAAATCAATTCCTTAACAATCTCATTGTAAGGAAATATATAGAATATGTCAGACATGTTTCCTTTTATTTCAAAGTTTGGATCCAGATGGATTTCCAATTGGAGTAGAATTCAAGGCATTATTAACAATCTCCACCTTAAATTGAATCCTCTAATTAGATATCTAACACTCTCTACCGCCACCAACCCATGTTCTGATTCTGCACATGTGATAGCATCCTTGTAGCTTAATGACTCTGACGACTCTACCTCTTCAGCTATTTAGAATGCATATGCAACATTGTCCTCAAAGGTATAACGCTTAGGAGGACTTACTTGTCTGTGTGCACGTCCAACAGCTAGACTTATCATTGCTTCTTCTACTTGCTCTTCAGACTCTGGTTGTTCAATCAGATGAGATTCTTTTGTCTCATTCTGAATTGGAGTTAATCAAAACTTCGCTTGTTTGTTGACACCCTCATCTGTTGAGTCAACAACATCTGATTTCTGCTTGAGCATATACATCTCATCAAAGGATATGTTTCTGCTGTGAATAGACTTGTGCTCTAAAAGAGGCCAAATTCTGAAGCCTTTTACACCTACATCATATCTCACAAAAACTCCTTCTTCGGCCCTTGGTTCTAGCCTTCCTTCGTTGACATGATAATATGTTGGACAGTAAAAAATTTTCAGATTAGTATAATCAGCAGGATTACCTAATCATATCTCAATAGGAGTCGTCAAATCGATCGCGATTGCAGAACTCTGATTGACAAGGTAGCGTGTTGTGCTAACAGCTTGAGCCCATAATGACTTGTTCAAATTAGAATTAGAGAGCATGCATCGTATCCTCTCTAGAAGAGTTTTGTTCATGTGTTCTGCTACATCATTTTGCTGTAGTGAATCTCTGATGGTGCGATGTCTGGCAATGACTTCATTCTTGTAGAACTGATTAAATTCAGACGAACAGAACTCCAAGTCGTTATCGGTAAAGACGTTTCACTTTTCTTGATGTCTGATTCTCCATCAGAATCTTCCACTATTTGAATGTCTCGCTCTTGTACTTCATCATTAATACACATATCATCCTTGAGTAATCATCTATCACAGATAGGAAGTATCTAAAACCTTCTAGAGTTGGAACACGAGAGGGGCCCCAACAATCAGCGTGGATGTAATCAAATATTGTCTTTATCTTGTGCATGACTTTGCTGAATTGATATAATTTTTGTTTGCCAAAAACACAATGCTTGCATAATCCGATTTCATATATCTTCTTACCACCAAGAAGGTTGCGCTTACTGAGGATGTCAATCCTTTTCTGACTCATATGTCCAAGTCTCATTGCCACAATTTGGATGCTTCTGACTCTATTTGGATAAACTACTTATTGCAGTCACGCCAGAAATTATTGTGTCTTGTAGTATGTATAAGGACTTTTGCGTGACTCTTCTCATTACTTCAACATCACCCTTAGTTATCGTGAGATCACCTCCTACAGCATCCATCCGACATCTTTTGGAGCCTAGAACTCCTAATGATATCATATTTTTCTTTAGTTGTGGAATTTGTCATGAGTTCTAATTTGAATTAAGCCGATTCCAACTATTCTACATGCTGCATCATTGCCTATTATGATATTTTTACTGTCAATATTCTGTAAGTTGAGATTCACTCTCTGTACGGAGTCATATGATAGGAATATCCTAAATTCAGAATCTAACTCTCCTGCAAACATCTCTGATCAGACACCATGAGAGCTAAATCATCATCAGATTGCTATTCTAGTGTGTTACTGTAGCAATCGTATCCTTCTTCTTCTTCTTAGGGCAATCCTTCTTCAAGTGATCAGGTTCTTTGCAGTAGTCCTTCGGATTGACATTTTTCTTATTCGGCTTACCCTTCTTAGGGTTTGAATGATGTCCTTTCTATGTGGTTGTCACCAACCCTGCGGCGTGAGTCTTCACAGCCTTGCTAGACACCCTATAACGAAGATAGACTCGATCTTATTTGTTCCAGAGTAATTGTGTCTCTTCCGATGATAATAGACTGAACGAAATTTTTGTATGACTTCATCCTCAATCTTCACATTTATATTTCGTAATTCCATCAACAGAGTATTCGTCTTATCAAAATAATCTTTCAGAGTTGTACCTTCTTGCATGCGGAAGACAAACAAACGTTGTTTCAATAACAACTTGTTGGTCAGAGACTTGATCATGTAGAGATTCTCAAGTTTCGACCATAGACCAGCCATCATTTCTTGATCGACGACTTCAATAATCACTCGTCTGCCAGATACAACAGGATCATAGGGTGCGTCTTCTCCTCTTATGCCGCCAAATTTGCGAAGTCGGACTCTTTTTCTTTGCCCTTCGAGTCTTCCTCCTTTGACACGTTCACGAGTGACGTCCAAACTCTTTGTTGTTTCAGAAGTGCCCGCATCTTGATTTGCGAAAGACTAAAACTATTTCACCCTCTGAATTTCTCGACGTTCACATTATGCGATGCCATCTCTACACCTCACTCTGGTACCAGTTTGATAGGATTTCTGCACGAGAGAATTTATACACCGTAAGAAAACTCGAGAAATTTAAGGCGACACAGAGTTTTATTAGATGGAAGAGACAAAAGAGAATTACAATATAAGATATCTTTCTGTTTGGACCCCTAGGGAGTTTATATAGGCACTCTCTTTTATAAACGATAGAAATTACAGACTGAATGAGACTCTAAATTAATCCCAAAACTTTATATAAGCACTTTCTTTTATAGATGATAGGAATTACAGACTGAGACTGAGACTCTGAATTAATCTTAAAAATAGGATATTTATCTTGTGATAAAAAAATCAATTAATTCCTTAACAATCTCGTTATAAGAAAATATACAAATTATATATCATTTCTTTTATTTCAAAATTTAGATTTAGATGATTTTCTAATTAAAATAGAATTCAAGTCATTATTAACAAGTTATCTTAGCAAGTTCTAAGTATCACCGTTCCAAAGAAGAAAGAATTAATATTTTCTTACATGATCCTACACGTTAAGCAAAAATATATATTATTCGATGGACACCTACGCTTACGCAAAATACGGATGCGGGGGTATTTGCATACGCGACTTGCGTTGTTTTTCTCATACGTACCAATTCCAATCGCGTTCTTTTGGGTGCTTTGTTTTTTTCTCATAAACAACTTGCTTTCATAAATGTTTGGTAAGAATTTCTTTAACTGATTTTTATCCATAAAATCCATGGAACAAAGTTCATTTTACAACAACTCTCAAACGAGTCGTCAACCACAACAAGCACTAACTTTTTTAAAAAAAAATCAAAATATTTTGAATCATTTGATCCGCGATGTTCTTTGGTCTAGATGGGTTCTTCATAGTGATGGAACAATATTTTTATATCCAATTCAGAAATAAGTCCTATTATCCATCACACATGACTATTTATTAATTTGAATGACCTTTGAAGTAGAGGCTATAATAATGGTGTCTTTGTAATCTAAATAAAGTGATATACACATGCCTGAGAAAATGAACAGCTTTTTTTTCTTTTTTTACTCACTTTTAACACGCCAAATTAATAAGAGGAATTTTTCACGCACGAATCCCGATAAGTTCTATCCTTTCGGAGTTGTGCAATTTTCCTTTCTCTAACATAGTTACAGAATTAAGAATCAGAAGTTACTTCAATATATATATTTCCCCACAATGAATCGAAAAATAAGTAAATAACCTACAAACTCTTGCGCTCCTCTTCTCCATTTCTCGCCGGAGAGATCAGATCACTGTCTGTAAAATGGTACAAAGTTGTACGGATTGCTATCACGGACGAGGTCACGCTTCTTCTTCCTTTTGTCTGTCATCAGAAGCTGCGAAGCCTTTGTACTTGTACCATTTCGACCACACCAAGAAGTACACCAAGTTGGCAGTTCCCATGGCAGCGATCAGGTAGTAGTAGTAATCCAACTTGCCCTTGTTCAGGTCCTCCGCCAGCCAGCTATCGCGGCCATCTCTCGACGTCACGTCGTTGACGACCGTCACCAGAAAGCCGCTCATGTAGCTGGAGATGGCGATCCCGCAGAAGAGCAGGGACCCGGCGACGCTCCTCATGTTCTCCGGGAACTGCCTGTAGTAGAACTCGAGCTGGCTGACCAGGTTGAAGGCCTCGGAGAACCCCAGCAGCGACAGCTGCGGCACCAGCCAGAAGCTCGACATGGACGAGATCCCGCCGCCTCCTTGGGCGATCCCGAGCGTCGGGCTGTGCAGCGCGTAAGTCCGGCGTCGTTCCTCCACCAGCCCCGAGACGAGCATCGCGGCTATGGAGAGGATCATGCCGATCCCCATCTTTTGCAGCAGCGTCATGCCTTCTTCCTTCTTGTTGACCTTGCGGAGCAGCGGGACGACGATGCCGTCGTAGACGGGGATCCACACAGTCAGGGCGATCATGGGGAAGATGGTGAACGACGCGGCGGGTATCTCGAACTTGCCGCCGCCGAGGCGCCGGTCGGACTGGAGAGCTTGCAAGACCACGTAGGTCTGTTGCTGGGCGATTGCGATGTAGTAGAGCCACCCTGACGCCCATATCGGAATCACCCTTATGATACATTTCACTGCCTCCACTTGATGGATGCTGCACAAGCTCCACGGGTTCGCGGGAGAGCCGTTCGGCTTCACCTCGTCTGTGTCACGCTTGATCGACGCCTTGTCCAGACACCTGCTCGATCGCCATCATCGTTAATGTTCGAAGCCTGTGAAATTTCGAATCGACTGGTCGATGCATGCATGTGTGCATTTACCTGAACTGATTAGTGTACGGGAGCTTGGAGATCACAGAACTTGCATGAGGGGGGTCGAAGAGGGAGCTCTTGGGGTCATCAGGCGGCGTCAGGCCTCGTTTCGTGAAGGCGGCCACGAAGACCTGGAGGACGCTCGTGAAGGGGCTCCCCTCGGGCTTCACCTTCACGTACAAGCTCGACCCCATGAAGAACAGGACGCACGACACCAGCATCAGGATGGCCGGGATCGCGTAGCCGACCCCCCAGCTCACGTTGCTCTGGATGTAGATGATGACGGTGGAGGAGATGCCCACGGCGATGGTGAAGGAGAAGTAGTACCAGTTGAAGAAGCTGTGGATCCCCTTCCGCCCGGACTCCGTGTCCTGGTCAAATTGGTCCGCCCCGAAAGGCAGGTTGCACGGCCGGATGGCGCCGGAGCCGATGACGAGACAGGCGAAGGCGCTGATGAGGATCCCGTGCTGGGCTGACGTCGGGCCCTCGCACGGCTGCCCCGGGTCGCAGTGTGGAGGGTGCAGCTTGTCGATCGCGGCCGTGAGCATGATGATCACCATGCCCTTCAAGGAGAACATCGATCATCGAGAAAACAAGCGTCATTCAAGGCACGCAGAAGAGTTAACGATCTGAGCGCTACGTGGATGATTCATGCATGCATGCACGCGTACCATCAAGCAAGCCAAGGAACCGAACCCCACGGTGGCGTACCGGCCGAAGTAGGAATCGGAGAGGAACGCGCCGAATACCGTGGCGAGGTTCGTCGTCCCGTTGAACATGTTCAGGGTGGTGGCCGCCGACACGCTGCTCAGGTGGAACACCGAGGTCAAGTAGACCATCAAGTTCGACGCCGTCCCCAGCGCCCCGAGCTTCTCGAACGTCTCGTTACCTGCACGGTGCAATTGAGGCTCAGGTAAAGGAATTTCTTAACGATCATACGTATGGATGCAATGAATGCTTGGCCATGAGAACTGAGAAGGTTCAGAAACATTGTAAGCTCGCGCAGATTAATTAATTAATGAGAACGGACAAAGATGAGATCGATATGCATGCAGATGATTAAACGCACGAGTCGACCTATGAGGAACGGCATAGTTCTCCAGCCCCGGTGCTTGATCGGAGACTCGGCCGCCGTGGCCCTCCCTTCCTCGGCGACCTCCGTTGCCATCGGCTTGATGATCTTGTCGTCCTCGCTCGTTGTCTCCGGCGGCGTCGGTCTGCGTTAACGCCGTGGTTATATATCAGGGGAGACATGTTGGAAGGAAGGGGGAAAAGGCTGGCGATATGAGACCATTCCACCGCCGTGCGTTGGCCGTCATGCACCAAGTCATACGCTTAAAATAAGCACTGAACACTTGTGGCCTCGTGAGCGCTTCGCTCCGGGCACGCGCGTGCTTTGCGCTCCCCATCAGGGAAATCGGACAAGGCCACGTTGCGAGGCCTTCGCTCGTGCGCGCCTGTCTGCTGATCTGGCGAACAGCACAAGCAAATTGTTCCTCGGCCACCGAAGGCTTCTTGCTGTCTTCTGAAGGCCAACGCCAATTAATTGCCAAAACACTTGAAACTTGAAAGTTGGAAGTCCCCCCTTATGTGCATTGCTGCTCAATTATCTGGCCAAGGTGCATGGCCAGATGCCCTCCCCAAGATTTTCACTATTATTAGCATCAATTGCTAGTTATAATCATCATTCAATTGTACAATTTTTTATTGTATATTACTTAAACTCATATATATATATATATATATATATATATATATATATATATATGAGTTTAAATAGCATGCAATCAATTTTTGTACAACTAATATGCAACCAACAAATCAAGATCGTTATGATTAGATGATTGAGATTCAACCTTTATTGAATCTAATGTTAAATTATTAAATTAAATCTCAACCATATAATCATCATCCAACGGTTTAGATTCATTGGATGCATATTAGTGTAACCTCTAATCTAATGGCCCTGATTAAATCATGTACGTCTAATCCAACGATTGTGATCCTCCTCTCCAATCGCCCTCTCATCATCACCCGCACGCCGACCATCATGACCGAGCCGCCCACCGCCGGTCCCTTCCTCTGAGCCGCCCACGAGTGTCGTCGCCGATGAAGCCCTCCAAGCACGAGATCCTGTCGAGCGTCAGATTCCTCAGATCGCCGCCGCCGAGCATGAGATCCTGCCGTTGTCGAGCGTGAGACACCTCATCTTGCAAATGTCATCGTCCCCGCGTCTGATTTGAGACCCCCGTGCCCAATCTGCAACCCCCCAGCCGCCGATCTGTAACCCCCACGTTGCCCATGTTCGTCGTCGAGCCTGCGCTTGAATCAGCCACCAAATCTGTCGAATGTCATTTGCTGCACCCCTCGTGTTGTCCACCGCCGTCGATCGGAGCGTCATCTACCACCGCCGACCCTGTTGTGTGGCTACCCCAATCGTCGCCCTCGTTCACCGTCGCCGCCGCCACCCCCGCCCCTGTTTGCCGCTGCCGTCCACGATCGTCGCCCCCGCCCCTGTTTGCCGCTGCCGTCCCCGATCGTCGCCCCCGCCCCTATTCGCTGTTGTCCGTATGGCCGCCAGTAGAGAGAGAGAGAAGGGAGAGACTGAGAGATGTTTGAGTCATCGATCTAAATGGATGGTTGTGATTTAAGCGTTACACAAGGTTACATCTAAGAGGGGTTACACCCCATTAATCCATATATATATATATATATATATATATGCATCCGAAGGAAAGTTGTACAACCAACATGTATCTGATGAATCTGAACCGTTGAATGATGATTACAAGTTGAAATTAAATTTAATAACTTAATATTAAATTCAATAGAGGTTGAATCTCAATAATACAATCATGATCTAACGATCCTGATTTGTTAGTTGTATATTGATTGTACAAACGTTTGATTGCATGCTATTTAACATATATATATATATATATATATATATATATATATATATATATATATATATATGTATATATGTATAATACATATTAGTGTAGAAGGCACGAATCTTTTATATGAATTCAGCAAGTATTGTTATATTCGTGACACTTTTTAAAATTAATTTCACATATCCATCATGAAATATGATGTGATATATTCTTATAATATTTTTGTACAAAAACAGTTAGATAAAAGATAAAATATTTTATACTATACTAGTTGGTGAAGAAAATATTGGAATTCTATATGCTTAGAATGGAAAGAAAATATCATATTTAAATCTGTGATAATAAAATAAAGAAGAAAACATTGATATATGTATTTGAGATTACTGTAGACAATTGACGATAAAATTAAAATTATCATCATTGGTTCTATATGAGTTTAAGGATATTTTGGAAAAACTTATAGTAACAACATGACTTAAAAGTTATTTAATAAGCTTTTTCGTGCTTGGTAATCATTTTTTTTTATTTTGCGAACTTATACAAACAAAAATTAGCAAGGGACTTCAGCTTACTATTTTTTTTACTTATGTCACTTTAAAGAAGTAATTAACTTATCATTATCAACTCATTTTTTTTTCTAAATACTTTCACCGCATTGTCAACTCAACTTTTTTCCGCCGTAGCATCTTCTCGCCTTCCTATTTACATATTGTATATTTTATATTAATATTTAAATATACATACTAAATTAAATTATTATAATATTTATCATTAAATTAATTTTTTGTACTGGAATATTTCAAGAGTTGTAGTTTTAGGGGGTGTTTGGCTAATAAGCATTTTTTAAATTATTTTTTTATGTGGTAAAAAAGAGAGTTGGTAAATAGAAAAAAAACTCATAAACTCAATTTATTTTATAGAAAAAATTGATTAATTTTATTAATACTATTTTACTCTTAAAATATACGTAACTTTTCCTCGCATATTTTTTCTATTATAATATTAAGAATTGTTTGGTCATTAAAATAATAACTTATAATTTTTTTATTAACGTAAGTGATTATTTTTTAAAATCCCTTAATATCAAATAGTACACCACTTAATCGAAGTTGTGCATTTATCCAAACACCGGTTATGTTTTAAAAAAAATTAGTGTCAGCAATTAAATTTATCATCACTAAAACTTATCAAAAATCTTTATCGCGTATCAACACTTTGCTTAGAATGAAAACTAAGCACCATTGTTGGAATCACGATAACAAAAAAGAAAAGCAAGAAAATGAAATTGTAGCGTCTAGGATTGTTATAGAAAAATGAAAAAAAAACTGGCAAAATTTAAAATATTAAAATTAGGAACTTTGGTGTTGTTGATCTCAAAATCATATTCTATATATTTTGATAATAGCAAACAAGGAAGATGATGTACTAATTATACTTAAAACGATAGTGTGAACATGTTTAACATTTTTTGAAGAAAAATAGCCAAAGTGTTTTCTGTTGTAAAAACGGGAGATCGATACTATATTGGTCAACCATTATGGCAGATAATGGACGATCGAAATCGATGATGGAGCGTCCGCTAAACACAGAAAGGACGAAACTCTAAAAAATGGACGACCGATTTATAATCGATCGACCGTTATTTATGACAGTGGACGATCAAAATGGAATATGGAACATACGCTAATCACAGAAAGGATCAACCTCCAAAAATGGGCGACCGATCTATTATCGGTCGACCGTTATGAAGATAATGGACGACCGAAATGGAAGACTGGATCGACCGCTAATCACATAAAAGATCAACCTCTAAAAATGGGCGACCGATCCACTATCGGTCGACCGTTATGAAGATAATGGACGACCGAAATGGAAGACTGGATCGACCGTTAATCATATAATGGATTGGACTTCAACATCGGTCGATCGATTAACTTTCGGACGATCGTTATGAAAGCAAGAACGACTATAATTCTTCTGCGGCTTACTATCAACGGTAAACTGCACAGAAAAGATAAAATAACGGATATAATTTTTTATTAAACGGATGACCGATTTGAAAATGGACGACCGCTGAAAATTTGACAGATAGAATAACGACTAGTTACTGTGCAAAACGGACGACCGATATTAAAACGGTCGACCGATTTAAAGCTGATAGCACAAGCTTTTTGAATTACTTTATAACGGCCAAATTTTCAAGAGAAGCCTATAAAAGGGATCCAAAAGATTGAAGGAAGATCATCCGAGCAAGGCAAATCATTTTAGAGCTCCTTTCAAATCCAAAGTATTTTTCTTGAACCAAAGTTGCAAATCATCCCTTCCTTCTTCTAATTTCTTAATGAGAATATTATTTGTAAGAAGAGAGCCTTGGAGGGAATCCTTGTTTAAATAGTTTTGAGTGCTCCTTATAAGAAGAGGTGTGTCTTACCTCTTGAACGAAGAAGAAGACATTGTGGTGTAGAAAGGGTTATTCTCTCCTTACAAGAAAAGAGAAGATTAGTGAATCTCTGACGATCTCAAGGTTGGGAAGTCAGAGCGGAGACGTACGCCAAGGAGTTGGACCGAAGCTCGTCAACATATCGCGTCTTTCTTTATTCTTGCTTCTCTCTTATTTTTATTACATATCCTTTATTTGCTTGTGATCGCATTTGTTATAAATTTACTTCTACATCTTTTTCGATTTTAAATTTTTATACACCAATTCACTCTCCTCCTCTCTTGGTGCTTTCGATCCTACAATTGGTATCAGAGCCTTGTTGCTCGTGTTTTAAAGATTTAAACATCTTTTGAGCTATGGTATCAAATGGTTTTACTTGGGTGAAGGTCAATCCACAAATCGCCCTCCACTTTTTAATGCTTCAAATTTTGTCTATTGGAAAATTAAAATGCAAACTTATTTATACTCTATCGATATTGATATTTGGGATATAATTGAAAATGGTTTTGATTTGCATGAAAAGTCACCTTTGGAATACACCGAAGGTGAAAGGCTACTTGTGAAATTAGATTGGAAAGCAAAAAATCATCTTTTTTGTGCTTTCGATGCAACGAAATTTAATCGTGTTTCAAATTGTCAAAGTGCTTATGAAATTTGGAGGAAACTTATCATTACACATGAAGGTACCGATAAGGTTAAGGAGTCTAGACTTAATATTTTGAATCATCAATATGACTCTTTTAAGATGCATGAAAATGAGTATATAAATGAAATAGTTATACGTTTTAATGATATTGTGAATGACTTAGCCTCTTTGGACGAGCCACGGACTACAAAACGAATCGTGATTGAAGAGAATGACTTAAACAAGTTAGATTTTGATGATCTCATAGGATCACTTTTGACTTATGATATTGGAGTCAAGGAAGATGAAAAAACAAGTATTTCTAAAAGGAAGACCTTGGCGTTGAAAGAAAAGATGGATGAAAGTGAAACAAGTGAAGAAGATGAAGTTCTAGATGAGAAGAAGCTAGTATTGTATGCTAAAAAGTTTGACAAATATCTTAAATTTTCCAAACAAAAGAAAAAAGGTGGATTTTCAAAAAGAAGATCATCAACTAAAAATCAAGTGACTTGCTTTGAATGCAAGAAGGTTGGACATTATAAGAATGAGTGTCCAAATCTAACTAAGAAGAAAAAGAAAGGAGAAAATTTGAAGAAGAAAAAGAAAGCTCTTCAAGCCACGTGGGATGAAAGTGAAGATGAAGAAAATGACTCAAATATCTCCTCAAGTGATGATGAAGAAGCCTACATATATCTAATGGCAAATAGCTATGATGTATTATCTAACTCATCTGAATCTAGTGATAGCGAATCTTTCGATATGCATGATGAGTTTAGAATTCTTATAGATAAATATACATCTCTTAAAAAGAAACATGGTGATTTGAAAATAGAATTTGAAAATTTGAAAAATAAATATGATACTAAAGTTTGTGAAAATTGTGATTTATTAGGTGATGAGAATTCTAGTTTAGAATTTATGATTGAAGCTTTAAAAATAAAAAATAATACTTTGAAATTATCTTATGAAAAACAAACATATAGTGTTGAAACCTTGAAAAATGAGAATATTATTTTAAAGGATAAGATTGAAAATTTTACAAATGGTGGAAAAATACTAGATGCAATGCTATCAACACAAAGAAGACCTTTCAACAAAATTGAACTTGGTTTTAACTCATTTGATATTAAGAATGATAAAAGATTCTATTTATTAAAGCATCACAAAATCTTCATACGAAATCACATATTACTTGTTTTCATTGTGATTATCAAGGACGTTACTCTTATGAATGCAAAGTTAGAATGGGATTAAATAGTGGTATGAAGAAGATTTGGATCCCTAAAAGGATCATCACTAACTAAATTGGACCCAAACAAGTTTGGGTACCAAAAAGATGAGAATCTTAATGACTTTTTTGTAGGGAGCTCTAAAAGAAATTGAAAGCAAATGGTATTTAGATAGTGGATGCTCAAGACATATGACGGGTGATTCATCAAACTTCATTACATTGAAAAAGAAAAATGGAGGAAGAGTCACCTTTGAAAATAATAGCAAAGGTAGAGTAATTGGTATAAGTAATGTTGGTAAGAATGACAAAATATATTTAGAAAATGTGTGGCTAGTTGAAAATTTAAAACATAATTTAATTAGTATAAGTCAATTGTGTGATAAGAACTACTTAATGAATTTCGAAAAGGACAAATGTTTGATCTTAGATGAAAGCAAGAAAGTTTTACATATGGGTTTTAAATATAATAATGTATACAAGATTGACATTGAAAATTAGAAAAGTGAAAAATATCTTAATGTTATGCATGATGATATAAATCTTTGACATAGAAGATTAGGGCATGTAAACTTTAAGTTGTTAAACAAACTTTCATGTCATGAATTAGTTAGAGGTTTACCTAAAATCAAATTTGAGAAAAATAATGTTTGTCATTCATGTCTTAAAGGTAAACAAATCAAAAGCTCTTTCAAATTAAAAAATATTATTAGTACACATAAATCCTTAGAACTTTTACATCTTGACTTATTTGGACCTATTGATGTTATAAGTTTAGGTGGAAAAAAATATGTATTTGTAATTATTGATGACTTCTCTCATTTTACTTGGACTACTTTTCTTACAAGTAAAGATGAAACTATAAGCATGTTTTCTAAATTTGCAAAAAGAGTACAAAATGAACTTGAGTTGAGAATTGTAAAAATTGGAAGTAATCATAGAGATGAATTTGAAAACTACAAATTTAAGTTGTTTTGTGAAGAAAATGGAATTAAACATATTTTTTCCACACCTAGAACACCTCAACAATATGGAGTAGTAGAAAGAAAAAATAGAACTATTCAAGAAATGGCTAGGACAATTTTAATTGAAAGTAATTTACCCAAGTATTTTTGGGCGAAAGCCGTAAACACATCATGTTATGTTTTAAATAGAGTCTCACTTAGACCCCTTGAAAAGAAAACATGTTTTGAAATCTGATATAGAAAAAGGCCAAATATTTCATATTTCAAGGTGTTTGGTTATAAATGTTATATCTTGAATATTAAAGATAAATTAGACAAATTTGAAGCAAAATGTGATGATGATGTATTTCTTGGATATTCTAGTACTAGTAAAGCATATAGAGTATATAACAAAAGAACATTAATTGTTGAAGAATCTATTAATTTTAAATTCAATAAAACTAATGATTTTTTTATGAATAAGCAGGTGAATGATGGTGAGGAAGAAATAGTTAAAGTGGAACGACATCTTGAAGACATACAAATCCAAAATGAAGAATTGGAAGAAAATGGAATAAATAATTCAAATGTGGAACAAATGGAAGAACCACAAGTGGAGGATAATCAAATCATTCCAAGAAATTGGAAACATGCATCATCACATCCATTGGATCAAGTTATAGGTAACATAAATGAAGGTATAAGGATTAGAAACTCTTTGAAAAATTTATGTGCTTTTTCGACATTTCTTGCTCAATTTAAACCTAGTAACATTGATGAGGCTTTGAATGATTCAAATTGGATAAACGCTATGCATAAAGAATTAAATAATTTTAAAAGGAATCAAGTTTGGAAACTAGTAGAAAAGCCAAAAGACTATCCAATAATTAGTACAAAATGGGTGTTTAAAAATAAGCTAGATGAAAATGGCATCATAATAAGAAATAAGGCAAAACTTGTGGCAAAAGGTTATTCACAAGTAGAAGGAATTGATTTTGAAGAAACTTTTGCTCCCGTTGCTAGACTTGAGGCTATTAGAATGCTCTTAGCTTTTGCTTGTTTTAAAGGATTTAAACTTTTTCAAATGGATGTAAAATCATTTTTTCTAAATGGATTTATAAATGAGAAATTCTATGTTGAGCAACCTCAATGTTTTGAAAATTCAGATTTTTCTAATCATGTATTTAAACTTTCTAAAGTCCTTTATGGACTTAAACAAACTCCTAGAGCGTGGTATGAAAGATTGAGTATTTTTTTATTGAAAATGATTTTCAAAAAGGGAAAGTTGATACCACATTATTTTTGAAACATTTGGAAGATGATATTTTAATAGTTCACATTTATGTTGATGATATTGTTTATGGTGCTACTAATGAAAGCTTGTACAAAGAGTTTGAATCTCTTATGCAAAAAAATTTTGAGATGAGTCTTGTAGGTGAACTCACATTCTTTTTAGAATTGCAAGTCAAGCAAAACAAAGATGGAATATTTCTTAATCAAAAGAAGTATACAAGGGAGTTGTTAAGATATTTGGAATGGATGAATGCAAACCAAGTTCAACTCTCATTAACACTACAACGAAATTAGATAAAGACAAGAAAGGCAAATCTATTGATCAAAAGAAGTATAGAGGTATGATTGGTAGTTTACTTTATTTGACGGCATCTAGGTTGGATATAATGTTTAGTGTATGCTTGTACGTAAGATTTCAATCCGCATCTAAGGAATCACACTTAGTTGACATTAAAAGAATATTATGTTATTTGAAGCATACTTGTGATCTAGGCATTTGGTATGATAGGAACTCATCTTTTGAGTTACATCCATATACCGATGCGAATTTTGTCGGATGTAAAGTTGATAGGAAAAGCACTAGTGGGATGTGTTACTTTTTTAGTAGCTCTCTCATCTCTTGGGCTAGCAAAAAGCAAAACTTCATCGCACTCTCTATCGCTGAGGCCGAATATATTACAGTCGGTAGTTGTGCACAAATATTATGGGTAAAACAATAACTACTTGATTATGGTATAAGTTGTTCAAGTGTACCCATGAAGTGCGATAACACAAGTGCGATAGAAATGACTAAAAATCCAATTCAACATTCTAGAACTAAACATATTAATTTGGGCTATCATTTCATTAGAAAACATGTGACACTCAAGGATATTCCTATCGAACATGTGTCCACCGAAATTCAACTTGCGGATATTTTCACGAAACCCCTAAGTGATGAGAGATTTTGTATGCTTAGACGTGAACTTAGAATGTTAGGAACCTGATTGCCTATCAATTCAACTCATAAATGACTTGGTTATGCAAGCATCATTTGTGAATTGAATTGAACATCAAATTCTGTTGCACAACACATATATTCAAATCGGTCGACCATTATAGTAACAGTCGACCGTTACTCCTCTGATCGGATGACTGTTAAGTTAGCAAATGACCGATTTTGTTTTCATAAAATCCACTTCCAGAACGATCGCCTAAAACTATTTCGGTCGACCGATAAAAATATAATGTATTAACTATATGTCTAAGAGATAATGGTCGCCCGATATAATATCGGTCGACCATTTTCAATGCGATATAAAAACCAAATCGATAAATCTTTTCCCCAAATCGAACATAGGTCGACCTATTCTCGCTGCCGCCGCCCGATTCGCAATTTCTCCGGCGATTTTTGCCTATCGAAGATCTCCTCGGTGAGTTCCTTCGCCGGCGAGACCTTTCTCCAACGTTGCCATCATAGTTGGCGACTGGTTTTTCGTCCGGCGTACGTAGTCACTGCCATCGCCATTCTCGTCGGGCGTCGCCATCTCTCACCGTCATCGCCGCCGCTTCGTCGCCGATTCAAGCCATCGTCACCGTCGCCGCAGCCGTCGCTTTCGCTGTCACCATTGTCGCCGCAACCGTCGCTGACGCCGCCGCCGCCGCCTCAACTCCGGCGAAGTCCACTAAGGACGATAGTCCAGTCCGAATATTGTGTAAGTCAAATAACATTTGACAGGTTCATGGAATTGAGATTCATTCATGGACTAATTTCGATTATAATGGATCGACTTACAGGTGTCGAACTTTAATATTGGTTTGTCTCTCAGAATTCTTTCAATCATTATCACGATCATGATCCATTGTGTCTAGAACCTATCCTGTGAAAACATCGAATTTGATATTTGTAATCGAGTGAAACATCGTTTGAACAAACGATATATTTTTGTATTCTGGACAAAAAATGGTCGACCGTTTCTCATAGTGGTCGACCGTTTCTCCATTTTCGAGTCTGTTTTAGTCAATTATCATCTTTTATTCCTGAATTTGTTTTTGTCCAAATGCCACCAAGTAAGAAGACGTGTGTTGGTCCTCGCAAGAGAAAGGAACCAGGGTCCTCTTCTCATCCATCATCTGACCCTCCGCCAACACCTCCTCGAGATTTTGATTATTCTCTCTTTGCTAACGCTTCCATTGCATCTACCTTTGAAACATTGTATTCTACTAGAGAAGTAGCACATGACATTCGAGTCGATTGGACTTCTCTTAATATGAACATGCTTCATAACCTCTTTGATGGCATAGGTTGGATTCCCCTTCTTAATGTTAAGGAACTTTTCTATCCTAGGTTGGTCAGACTTTTTTATACAAACTTGTCATTTTCAGAGTCTAAATCCAATGTGACATCTCACATACTAAGTCATACCATTAAGCTTACTGATTCCTTGATTTGTGAGATTTTCGATATCTCCAATCGAAGACTCTTGAACATTGTATCTCATAGGTGGCCTACTAACATTTCTATCAATGAAGCTCTTGAAGTTGTCTTTCGTGGTGAAGTGCATAGCTTTCCCATGAAGGGCCTTCTAAAAAAGTTGTCTCCTCCACTTCTTGTTGCACACCGTATCATTAGTTATATCATCTTCCCTCGATCTGGTCATTATACTAATATGACTTTCCATGATTTACGTCTTCTTTATTGTCTTATTCGACATGATTTTCCTCCCGTTAACTTTGGAGCATGTATGATTTATCACTTTATCTTAACCAAAGAGAGGATAGATTCCAGACGATCTCATAATATGATTCTTCACTTTGGTTCTTTTCTCACTCGAATCTTTAGTCATAAACGCATTCCTATTCCTGAGTTTGAACTATCACTTTCTGAGAGACCAACCGATATCATTAGGAAAGCCACATTGAAGCAGAATGGTCTTGTTTTTGTTAATGAAGAATTGGTCTTTTCCACTCAAGATCAAGATACTCAAGACTCGGACTCCGATGATGAGGCAAGCACCGAGGCTCCCACTCAAGGTCCTACACAGGCTCCTGTGGAGGATACTAGACCTTCTTGGGATCAATACATACCTCCTCCAAGTGAGTCGACGAGAGTTTGGGGCTCAGTACCAACACGTGATGAGTGGGATGGGATGGTGGCACGCATAGAGCGCTTAGAGCTTCATCAGCGTCATACACAGGAGTGCATGTTTGCTTATTTCAAATCTCAGGGTTTCGACACCTCTCTTTATGAGCAGGTTGCGCCCCCGCCCGACGACGCTATGGACGTTTAGCTTTTGTTTATTTTAGTTATCCTTTTTTGTTTTCTCCTTTTTGATGGTGTCAAAAGGGGGAGAAGGAATGTATGTGACGTTATGTATGACATTGTTGTTATGTTTATGTGATGTGTTCACTTCTTGTTTATGCTTATGTGATATGGACTATGTGATGTGAATTGTATTTCACTTTTTATATGGAAAATTGTGAGTAATGTGGATTATATTTCACTTCTTGAATATGGAAATTTGTGAGTCATGATTTATTTTCACTATATATGATATTCATGATCTTCACTTACAAAAAGAAGTTATGTTTTGATTAAGGGGGAGTAAATAATATATTTTAAAAGTAAGCATGAATTTAGGGGGAGAAATTTATAATTTGCTATTTTGATTACCTCCTCGTCACTTTGTTTGTCATCATAAAAAAGGGGAGATTGTTGGTCTCAAGACCATATTCTATGTATTTTGATGATAGCAAACAAGGAAGATGATGTACTAATTATGCTTGACGTGATAGTGTGAACAGATTTAACATTTTTCGAAGAAAAATAGCCAAAGTGTTTTCTGCTGTAAAAATGGGCGATCGATACTATATCGGTCGACCATTATGACAGATAATGGACGACCGAAATCGATGATGGAGCGTCCGCTAATTATAGAAAGAAAGAAACTCTAAAAGATGGATGACCGATTTATCACCGGTCGACCGTTATTGAAGACAATGGACGACCGAAATGGAAGATGGAACGTCCGCTAATCACAGAAAGGATCAACTTCCAAAAACGGGCGATCGATCTATTATCGGTCGACCGTTATGAAGATAATGGATGACCGAAATGGAAGACTGGATCGACCGCTAATCATAGAAAAGATCAACCTCTAAAAACGGGCGATCGATCCACTATCGGTCGACCATTATGAAGATAATGGACGACCGAAATGGAAGACTGGATCGACCACTAATCATAGAATGAATTTGACTTCAACATCGGTTGACCGATTCACTTTCGGGCGATCGTTATGAAAGCAAGAACGGCTATAATTCTTCTACGGCTTACTATCAACGGTAAACTGCACAGAAAAGATAAAATAACGGATATATTTTTTTATTAAATGGACGATCGATTTGGAAATGGGCGACCGCTGAAGATTCGACAGACAAAATAACGGCAAGCTACTGTGCAAAACGGATGACCGATATTAAAACGGTCGACCGATTCAAAACTGACAGCACAAGCTTTTTGAATTACTTTACAACGGCCAAATTTTCAAGAGAAGCATATAAAAAAGATCCAAAAGATTGAAGGAAGATCATCCAAGCAAGTCAAATCATTTTAGAGCTCCTTTCAAATCCAAAATATTTTTCTTGAGCTAAAGTTGTAAATCATCCCTTCCCTTTTCTAATTTCTTAGTGAGAATATTATTTGTAACAAGAGAGTCTTGGAGGAAATTCTTATTTAGATAGCTTGAGTGTTCTTTGTAAGAAGAGGTGTGCCTTACCTCTTGAGCGAAGAAGAAGGCATTGTGGTGTAGAAAGGATTATCGCTCCCTACAAGAAAAGAAAATGCTAATTAATCTCCGACGGTCTCAAGGTTGGGAAGTCTGAGCGGGGACGTATGCCAAAGAGTTGAGCCGAACTTCATCAACATATCGCGTCTTTCTCTTTTCTTACTCCTCTCTTGCTTTTATTACATATTCTTTATTTGCTTGTGATCGCATTTGTTATAAATTTACTTCTACGTCTTTTTTGTTTTAAATTTTTATACACCAATTCAAATCCCCTCCCCCCCTCCCTCCCCCTCTTGGTGCTACCTGATATGAATGCTTAGAATAAAAATAGAAATATTACAGTTAAATATATGGTAAGAAAGAAACTAAACTCATTTGAGCTTGACAAAAGTTTAAAGAATTTACAAATATTTACCGTTGATTTTATAGAAAAATGCAATGGAACTATCTCACCCATTGCAAACTATAGATTAATGACATCATATATGACAAAATGTGCATAACTATCATTTATTTAATCAAACTAAAGTTAAAATCTAGCTTGTTTTATATTAATCGAATATTCGACAACTTACATTTATTCTGACCGATATTATAATTTAAGTGTAAATAGCCCTAATTAATCTAAGTGGTGTTTGGAAGAAAACATGATAACAACACCATAATCCAACGCGTGGGACAATTTTAATTTAATACAATCCACAAGGTAAGAAAATATTTTTTTAATAAGATGATGTTGAAATTTGATGTGCTAACTATTTTTCCTAAAAATTTAAATCGTTAGAACAACACGATTTTATATTTTTAACACATTGCGGTACGACATAACTTGCCAATCCCTTGCTAATTATTTAGACACTAGTTATAGTGCTCAATGTTAACATGTGCTGCGAGCACTTGCTACTCATCTAAGATTTGTATCTGTACCATTTCGCACAGATGATGAAATATATGAAGTTGAGCACTCCAATAAAAGCAAGCAAGAAATAGAAGAGGTCAAGCCTTCCCTTGCTAAGGTCTTCAGCTAGCCAATTTGCTGATCCATTCTGGCCAGTCCTTTTGTGAACTATTGTTATCAACAAGCCGCCCATGTAGTTAGCACAGGCGAAGCCAAGGTAGAGCAAAGATCCACCAACACTTCTCATGTTCTCAGGAAACTCTTTGTAGTAAAGTTCAACTTGTGCAATTATGTTAAAGGCCTCGGAGAGGCCCGTGATACTGAGCTGAGGAATTAACCATAGACCAGAAAAAGATGAGATGGTGCCGCCGTTGGGCGTAAAGCCGAGAGTCGGATGCGCATGCGCGTAGCTCCTCCTCATATCTTCTATCAATCCTGACAGAACCATTGAGAAAATGCAGAGAACAAGTCCAATTCCCATCCTCTGGAGCAGTGTGATTTCTCCTCTTTTTGTGGCTCTTTGGAGACGCGGAACAATGATACGGTCGTAGATCGGTAACCAAGTCGCCATTGCAAGCATTGGAAATACTGTGAAACAACCAGCTGGTATGCTGAAATTGCTCTTTCCGAGATGTCTGTCAGATTGCATTGCTTGGAAGGTCACATAGGTTATTTGCTGACTTGTGGCCACTTGGTAAAGGATGCCTGTAGACCATACGGGAACTATCCTCACCAGGCACTTTACTTGTTCAACTTGTTGTAGACTACACAATCGCCATGGATTTGAAGACAAACCAGTTGGTTCCATTACATCATCAGGACTGATCAGTGCTGCCTTATCAAGAATCCTGAATGAAGAAAGAGCAAACAAATTCATGCTTAAGTAATACTACTATGAAAGTAATAATGTCCCTACTTGTGTTTACCTTAACTGTTTGGTGTGCTCAAGCTTAGAGATGAGGGAACTGAAATGTGGAGGGTCGTAAAAGGACTCCTTTGGCTCATCAGGGAGATGCAACCTTCTCTTTCTAAATGCTGCAACAAGTACCTGAGCGATACTGCTGAATGGGCTGCCTTCAGGTCTTACCTTCACATAAATTTTCGAACCCAGAAAGAACAAGACACAGGAGAAGAACATGAGAATTGCAGGTATCCCGAAGCCGATAGCCCAACTTACGCTGCTTTGGACATAGATGATGATGGTGGCCGAGATGATCATCGCTATATTGAAGGTGAAGTAGTACAGGTTGAAGAAGCTATTGATGCCTTTTCTCCCGGATTCTGTTTGGGGATCAAACTGATCAGCACCGAACGCCAGGTTGCATGGCCGAATTCCACCAGCTCCAATTGCTAAGAAACAAAGGCCAATGATGAACACTGATAATTGGCTTGCAGTTGGGCCACTGCAGAGCTGCCCTTGTTCGCACTGGGGAGGATGAAGCTTTGAAACAGCTGCAGTAAGCATGAGAATGATCATACCCTGAAGAGAAAGAGAAAGGCAGTCCACCAAAAAGTCAGTGAAGTTTACTGAAGTTATGAATAGCTTAATGACCTCAAGATGAATGTTGTGAAGGTTCAATGACCGGAAGTTATAAAATTCCAAATATGCATGCTAAAATTGCCATCCGCCAAAGTAACATTCCAGGCATCATACCTACGATTTCTTCTAAAGTCGTTCCTCTGTTCCATATTTGGATTGAAGGTCGAGGAAAACCTAAATGTGAGGAAGACTAGAATTTTGGTCCACTGTCTTTGGTTGCTCTACTTTTCAGTTGTAACCCTTGTATCTAAAAACTGGTCTTTATTGATTTAGTTCCAACCTCCTTGTGAGTAAAAATCCTCTACAAAATTGAACTAAGGTTGGTTCTTCTTATAAAGCAACCCTGTTAATTAGTTACAATCACATAGTCAACTAGTTCTATCCCTACTTTTGTGCACAGATATTAGTTAGGGGTACTTCACTAACAAATCCATGATAATTATAAAGTGAAACTGGAACTTTGCATATGCGTGCAATGATCTATGTGTTGAAAAAAAGTGGGTGAAAGAAATACCAAGTAAAGAAGAATACAGGACCAAAAGACAGTGAGGGAGGACAACAAGAACTAAACAACACAGCAAGATGAGTTGGGTTCAAAAGCTGTCTAAATCATGCTTAGATCACGTTGGAGTTAATTGCAGCCTGATGACAAAAAGGTAAATTCGAAGAAATTAAGCATGAACAGATTTGAGCAATGAAGAATACCAGCTGTGAGGCGACTGAGGCAACGGCTAGGGTGGCGAAGCGGCCGCAGTAGCTGTCTGCAAGGAATGCCCCAAGAACCGGCGCCAAGTTGGTGGTGCCGTTGAACACGTTGATGAGGGTGGCGGCGGCGACGCTTCTCATGTGGAAGACGGTGGTGAGGTAGACAACCAGATTGGTGATGGTGCCAAGTGCGCCCAGCTTCTCAAATATCTCGTTACCTGCTCCAAATGTTTTTTTTTTTTTTTTGTCAGAAACTTCTGATATCACTCGCTTTTCCAGGAAATTAACGCTGCCCAATTTGAGATCAAAACCGCAATAGATGTAAAAAAATGGAGATCATAGTTTGATGACATGACTGCATACCCACGATGTATGGCATGGCTTTCCATCCACTGTACTTGATCTCAGTCTCAGCTGCTGCAGTGAAATCAACTGTTCTCTCCATCGGTTGCAGCTTCTCCTCATCTGCCGTCGCCATTCTTTGCCTCACAGTGAAACGCAGGTTTGGGGTTGCAGGTAGAGATTAGATTTCGTTCATGATTCCTACACAGCCAAAAATCCAGCTTCGTGTCCGCATGTCTATACAGGGGGCAGAGAGAGAAAGAGAGGGAGGTGGGCGGACCATCCACCTTTTCTCTCGCACAATGCAGTCCAACTCCGAACGTGAAATATTTTCTACTAGCGGCTGTTTACTCGAGTCATTCTTCCAGTTCGAAGCCGCATGCAATAAATTTTTGGATTCTAAAACTGTAATAAATTAGACATACTTTTTGCACAGGTTTAATTTTTGGAACTTTCTTTTTAACTATATCAATTTTTATGTCTAACGCTAAATTATATTATTAAATTTTATCTTGATTTTCACTTAACTCATTTCGTTTGATTTTATTAACTTTCTTATTTATTTTAATTTTTCTATTTATAAAAAATAAAATATCTTTTCACGAACCATCCTCTCTTTTAATATTTAACAATTAAAATAAAATAATAATAAACAGTATAAATATTAAAAATATTAGAAAAATAGAGTCTTTGACATTGTCGATTTGTCAAAATATTTTATTTTATTTTAAACATTAAAAAAGAGGACTACTTGTGGAAGAGTATTTTAGCCTTTTTATAAATAGAAAAAATAAAAAAATGATATAAAAATTAACAGTCCTTATTTTACTAATTTATAAATAGATCATGTATATCAAATTTTGAATTATACATTTATGATGATTATTTTAAATTCATCTACTGAAACTTTATTTATTTCATAATGAGTGTTGTTATGAATAAAAGAAATAATAATTGAAAAAATAAAATATATGAATAGATATTATTTAATCAAAAATTAAAGAAAACCCAAATGAAGGTAAAGGAAAAGTATGGAGTTATATAAGTCTTAGGCATTAAAAGTATACTCATATTATTTACACGATATGTATAATATATAATATAAATTTAAAAATAAATATATAAAGGAGATGAAATATTTTCTTTTACTAATCATTTTTTTCATTAATATCATAACATAAATAATTAAATAGCATAATAGATAACGAGCCTAAAATTATTTGAGAAATTAATCTGTTAGAGAATGGCATATTAAATAAGAAAATGGTAACGAGATTTTGATATGAGATGATTTGGTGAAAAGTATAAGGATAAAAATGATAATAAAAAAAAAATTGGCAAATGATCATGAGATTTTTATATGACATTATTTGATAAAAAATAGAAAATAAAGAGAAATATAAGCAATGAATGGTTCTTATGCATTAAAATTATATATGCTAATAATATATATTATACATAAGAAGTTCGATTACCATCTTAGTATCCTAAAGCAATATAGATTTCATAATTTTTCAAAGAGGTCGTGAGGACTATTAAAGGCCTTTAATTTAAGAGTTTAAGTAATATGCAACCAAAAATTGTACATTAATTAGAATTATGAATATAAAGAGCCATCCTCTAATTTATGAAAATTTAATCATGATATTAAAATTTAGTACATTTTAGTTAATGATGCATTTATATATGATTATTTGCTATCATAAAAATATAATGAAATATAATAAGTCAATATTTAATTGGTAAAAAATTAATAATTATGTTAAATTTAAATACACAAAAAGATGCATTTATATATTATTATATTTTAGAGTTTAAAAATATAATGGAATATAAAAAAACCAACTTATTTTATGAAAATTTAATCATGATGTTAACTTTAATATAATATTTATTTTTTATTAAAAATAAATAATTAATGGAATATAAAAGAGTCAATATGTAATTTGTAATGTTAAAATTTTAATACACAAGTTAATAATAAGAATAGTAAGTGTTGATACAAAGAATTAAATGATGAAATAAATTAAAATAATATTGAGATAATTATATAATAATAATAATAAATTGTAAAAAAAAGCACAAGAGAAAAAATAGTGAAAGGAGAAGAGGCCTTCATGTCTAGAATTATATATATAAGAATTTATATATGATTATTTGTTACCATAAATAAAAATAATAAAGGAGTATAAAGAGTAAGTTGTTATATTATTTTTTTTAATATATAAATTAATCATAAGAATACCAAAGTGTTGAGGCAAAGAATAATTAAATGATGTAATAAATTAATATGATATGTAAAAAAATTTCATAAACAAGATAGAAAATATAATAAAAGAAGAAGAGGCCTTTTGTTTTGATGGACCTCCAGTATATAAAAAAACAAATGAGGAGGTGGCAAGGCGGCACATTAGCAGTCTCCTGTGTTGGTTTGATGTGGCAATTTTGAATGACCTAGACACCCCCACCCCCAACCCAACTTTCTCTCTCCAAAGAATTAAGTGAGACTCTCAACCAAATGAGAGTTGAGATTAATGAAAGCTTATTCTGCATTAAAAATATTTTAATAATATTTTCATCAAAAATCTATCTTAAATTATACTTCGAATATAATAGTGAATTCGAATTTTTATCCGAACAGGGATGAAAAGAGGTGAGGTTATTCATCTACTCTCCAAGGAATTAAGTGACACTACTCAACCAAATGAGAGTTGAGATTAGTGAAAGCTTATTCTCCATTAAAAAGATTTTAAGAATATTTTCATAAAAAAAAAACTATCTTAAATTATACTTCGAATATAATAGTGAATTCGAATTTTTATCCGAACAGAGGATGAAAAGAGGTGAGGTTATTCATCCACCAAAAACATGGGTTGGATTCTGGTTTCAGTGTATTATTGAAAGTTTAGATAAGAGGGGAATGAGAAATTTTAAAAAAAAAACTCTTCCCAACTTGCTCTTCTCTTTATTTGCTGTGGGACTTAGCTTGTAGCTGTGCAGCAGCACATTCATGTCGCTCGTATCGTTTTGTTCTGTGTCCTTTTTTTATTTTGTGTGAGACCTCAAAGTACCAATGGGCAAATTTATAGGTGGCAGTCTCGCAATCATATGAGGCAGCAGCACTCAGAGATAAAGGTTCCCTACTTTAAAAGAAGTCAACTAGCAGTACGCCACTTTCATCTTCTTCGTTTTTCTTGAATCATATATAAACAACCTGAGTTGGATTTGTAAATTCAAAAAGGATATATTATTTTATCATTTTTTTTCTTAATTTTAAACTATTAGCACTACTAAAATATCGGGAGCCTAAGCGAGTGTTAAGAAAAAAAAAGGGTAAGTATCGTTAAATGCCCTCCATGATCATTTTTCCATGAATGACTTTTATTTTATAACTAGGGAACATCCTCGCGCGTCGCGCAAGTTAAACATATTATAAAATATAATTTTATTATAATTATAAAATATAAGTATTATTTTTGTAATATACAATATTCTTGTAAATATCTTATAATTTTAAAAATAATATGTTAGTTGAGTTTACATTTTATAATATTTAAAATGACTAAAAAATCTTTTATCTTTACTAATATTTAATAAGTATTTTATATGGTGAAGTTTAAAGGTGCATTTTGTGTTATCTTTAATGAAGAAAGAGAAAACATAATCGTGGATCTCACAATTTTAACTTATTATAAGAATATATATATATTAACTTTTTATGTTAAAATATAGGTTTTACATTTAGAGACTATGGCTTAGAATTTGGACAGTGTTTGAAATAAATACATTTAGATGATGTTAAAAGTGAGTTGAATTCATCATATAGTTTATCTTAATTGCATTAGATTCGATGGTACTTTTAATTGTATGTATTTAAAATTGGCATTTCAAAGAGTTGAGAAAGAAACATGCTCTGAAATAGATGTTGGAATATAACGAAATTAGTTTTTTAGTTTTATCATAGAAAGGGCAAAAAATAGGAAAATGACAAATGCTAGGGAACAAACAATTTATTTCACCAATTGAGTAAAAAACAGATATCAACAAATTTTCTTTTGCTTGTTCATAATATGTTTGCTCTCTTATTATTATTTGTGGGGAGATGCAGTGAAATAAAAAAGCGGCAAGGGGAACAAAGTGATACTAACTAAAATCACATGCCTACTTAAAACCCAATAGAATAGTAGACTCAACCCCAATTGACAAAGGGATGAAGAAGTTCAGTCTAAAACAAAAGCAAATCATCATATATAAATCTTCAAAAGCAAATTCACGAACTCGCAAAAGTCTGCAATGGCTCATGGTTTCAAAGGATGTTAGTCTTAGCAATCATGAAAGTCACAAGATAGGGATCAATGTTTGAAGTTGGCGATGAGTCAAGATTGATTTTTCTTTTCTTTTTCTAGTTTAAATGAGTTTTGATAAATGCATTTTATGATTAGTCTACATGCATACTCATAAGAAAGTGTTAATATGAACAGTCTCATGTCATCTAGTGAGACGTGTTGGCTAATGAGACGACGCTCATTCCCTCACCATATGCAGCAAGGTGCTCCTTGTGCCTCAAACCAAGTTTCTCCATGGCCTTCTTGATGATTCATATCCGTCATCATTTGTCATTGATTTACTACTAATAAAATAGATAAAAAAATAAAATTAAGTGTCATATATTCAAAGATCACACAATCATTCATTCTTCTACCAAAGGCAACGAATTATAAGATAACAATTTGATACATGTAGTTTGTGTGAGTATCAGCACCATTCTAATCTCCTTGTTGATTAACACAAGATAAAATTGCCTATGATCTACAAACAACTTTGGATGCAGTAACGTCTCAAGTCAAAAGAAGTCAGAGCATGAGACTTTTAAATTTTACCACAGGAAATCAAATAATAAAATCAACACAAACACGACTTATTTTTTTCATGTTAATAAAAACTCAACTTAACAGTTTTGTCGTTCCTCTTAAGAACAATCTCTCCACTCAAGTAGGGGAAAGGATTCACATATGTGTGTCTAATTGAGCTTAGCATGAAAATTTTGTCATTCTCTAGAAACACAACTTTCATGTAGCAAATCAAATTATTATCATTTAATGTATCATCTCCATGGATCCCGCCCACAACCTCTTCGAGCCTTCTAACAGCGCTTCACCAAGATCCCTAGAGCCTGGAGTGGTTGTTCGCCAGCGGAAAGGGTGACACGGGAAAGATGACGTGCGGCAGCAGTTGGTGTTGATCATCTCCATCGATCCGGCCAACAACTTCTATGATGCCTTCCAGCAATGCTTCACCAAGATCCCCATCCTTATGTTCATGCCGAAGCCAACTACGTGAAATCTCCTGTCGGTGGACGTGGGCGAGGCCTTGCAGAAGGAGCAGCAATGTTCTTATAAAATGAAATGTCGAACATTTTATGGAAATGGAATGTGGGATGGCATTTTAAAATGCAGGCATACGTCAAAAGATGAGAGAAAAGAAGGCATTTTGACCTTTCGTGGATTTAGCAAAAAAGAAAAGGGGGGGAGTTAGAGACAATTTAAAACTGGCAAATGTTATGTTATATATATATATATATATATATATATATATATATATATATATATAGTATAAAGTCATGCTTCATGGTAATTTTATAATTACACTGAGGAGCTCTCTTCTTTCACAATTCATCCATTCTTTTTTCTAGATTTACTTTTACAAGAGAATATTAGTAAATTAATAATTTTTAAGAGAAACTTAATATTACTTTTAGTAACTATTTAATAAAATAATTTATCAATGAATAAAGTTGTAAGTTATTATAATATTTGACTTTTCATTTTTCATAATATATAAATTTTATTATATATATATATAGAGAGAGAGAGAGAGATTTTGATTGATGCAATTTAAAGAAGAAATAGTTTCAAATAAAATTATTAAATATTTTAAAGTACCTTAAATTAAATTTGATAATAAATTAAAAAGGATGTCATTAATGATGATATTGTGAAGTTTAATGTCTTCATAATGCGATTAAAACAAATTAAAGTGGGAGTTACACAAAAAATATTAAATAAAAAATTCAAAAAATGAGAAAAAAATAGAATGAATGGTGGAAGGAGAGAGCTCCAAAACTAATTAAAAAAATATCATGATACATAACTTTATATTATATGTAACTCCCTTGTGCTTCGCGCAATTTTAATTAACCTATAAATATTTAAATTAAGGATAAAAGAAGGTGTCCTATTCCTTAATTTTTTAATCATTGGATTGAAAAATTATAAATAAGATTTGATTTATTTTCATTTAAGAACTTTTTTGTATGATCTATATAATTCTAATCTGTTAAATAAAAAGATAAGGTACACTATATATATATATATATATATATATATATATATATATAGAGAGAGAGAGAGAGAGAGAGAGAGATTTTAATTGATGCAATTTAAAGAAATAGTTTCAAATAAAATTATTAAATATTTTAAAGTACCTTAAATTAAATTTGATAATAAATTAAAAAGGATGTCATTAATGATGACATTGTGAAGTTTAATGTCTTCATAATGCGATTAAAACAAATTAAAGTGGGAGTTACACAAAAAATATTGAATAAAAAATTCAAAAAATGAGAAAAAAAATAGAATGAATTGTGGAAGGAGAGAGCTCCAAAACTAATTAAAAAATATCATGATACATAACTTTATATTATATGTAACTCCCTTGTGCTTCGCGCAATTTTAATTAACCTATAAATATTTAAATTAAGGATAAAATGAAGGTGTCCTATTCCTTAATTTTTTTTAATCATTGGATTGAAAAATTATAAATAATATTTGATTTATTTTCATTTAAGAACTTTTTTGTATGATCTATATAATTCTAATCTGTTAAATAAAAAGATAAGGTACACTATATATATATATATATATATATAGAGAGAGAGAGAGAGAGAGAGATAGAGAGAGAGAGATAGAGAGAGAGAGAGAGAGAGTGATTTTAATTGATGCAATTTAAAGAGGAAATAGTTTCAAATAAAATTATTAAATATTTTAAAGTATCTTAAATTAAATTTGATAATAAATTAAAAAGGATGTCATTAATGATGACATTGTGAAGTTTAATGTCTTCATAATGCAATTAAAATAAATTAAAGTGGGAGTTACACAAAAAATATTAAATAAAAAATTCAAAAAATGAGAAAAAAATAGAATGAATGGTGGAAGGAGAGAGCTCCAAAACTAATTAAAAAAATATCATGATACATAACTTTATATTATATGTAACTCCCTTGTGCTTCGCGCAATTTTAATTAACCTATAAATATTTAAATTAAGGATAAAATGAAGGTATCCTATTCCTTATTTTTTTAATCATTGGATTGAAAAATTATAAATAAGATTTGATTTATTTTCATTTAAGAACTTTTTTGTATGATCTATATAATTCTAATCTGTTAAATAAAAAGATAAGGTACACTATATATATATATATATATATATATATATAGAGAGAGAGAGAGAGAGAGAGAGAGAGAGAGATTTTAATTGATGCAATTTAAAGAAATAGTTTCAAATAAAATTATTAAATATTTTAAAGTACCTTAAATTAAATTTGATAATAAATTAAAAAGGATGTCATTAATGATGACATTGTGAAGTTTAATGTCTTCATAATGCGATTAAAACAAATTAAAGTGGGAGTTACACAAAAAATATTGAATAAAAAATTCAAAAAATGAGAAAAAAATAGAATGAATGGTGGAAGGAGAGAGCTCCAAAACTAATTAAAAAAATATCATGATACATAACTTTATATTATATGTAACTCCCTTGTGCTTCGCGCAATTTTAATTAACCTATAAATATTTAAATTAAGGATAAAATGAAGGTGAATTCCTTAATTTTTTTAATCATTGGATTGAAAAATTATAAATAAGATTTGATTTATTTTCATTTAAGAACTTTTTTGTATGATTTATATAATTCTAATCTATTAAATAAAAAGATAAGGTACACTATATATATATATATAGAGAGAGAGAGAGAGAGAGAGAGAGAGAGATTTTAATTGATGCAATTTAAAGAAATAGTTTCAAATAAAATTATTAAATATTTTAAAGTACATTAAATTAAATTTGATAATAAATTAAAAAGAATGTCATTAATGATGACATTGTGAAGTTTAATGTCTTCATAATGCGATTAAAACAAATTAAAGTGGGAGTTACACAAAAAATATTAAATAAAAAATTCAAAAAATGAGAAAAAAATAGAATGAATGGTGGAAGGAGAGAGCTCCAAAACTAATTAAAAAAATATCATGATACATAACTTTATATTATATGTAACTCCCTTGTGCTTCGCGCAATTTTAATTAACCTATAAATATTTAAATTAAGGATAAAATGAAGGTGTCCTATTCCTTTATTTTTTTTAATCATTGGATTGAAAAATTATAAATAATATTTGATTTATTTTCATTTAAGAACTTTTTTGTATGATCTATATAATTCTAATATGTTAAATAAAAAGATAAGGTACACTATATATATATATATATATAGAGAGAGAGAGAGAGAGAGAGATTTTAATTGATGCAATTTAAAGAGGAAATAGTTTCAAATAAAATTATTAAATATATTAAAGTACCTTAAATTAAATTTGATAATAAATTAAAAAGGATGTCATTAATGATGACATTGTGAAGTTTAATGTCTTCATAATGCAATTAAAATAAATTAAAGTGGGAGTTACACAAAAAATATTGAATAAAAAATTCAAAAAATGAGAAAAAAAATAGAATGAATGGTGGAAGGAGAGAGCTCCAAAACTAATTAAAAAATATATCATGATACATAACTTTATATTATATGTAACTCCCTTGTGCTTCGCGCAATTTTAATTAACCTATAAATATTTAAATTAAGGATAAAATGAAGGTGTCCTATTCCTTATTTTTTTAATCATTGGATTGAAAAATTATAAATAAGATTTGATTTATTTTCATTTAAGAACTTTTTTGTATGATCTATATAATTCTAATCTGTTAAATAAAAAGATAAGGTACACTATATATATATATATATATATATATATATATGTATAGAGAGAGAGAGAGAGAGATTTTAATTGATGCAATTTAAAGAAATAGTTTCAAATAAAATTATTAAATATTTTAAAGTACCTTAAATTAAATTTGATAATAAATTAAAAAGAATGTCATTAATGATGACATTGTGAAGTTTAATGTCTTCATAATGCGATTAAAACAAATTAAAGTGGGAGTTACACAAAAAATATTGAATAAAAAATTCAAAAAATGAGAAAAAAATAGAATGAATGGTGGAAGGAGAGAGCTCCAAAACTAATTAAAAAAATATCATGATACATAACTTTATATTATATGTAACTCCCTAGTGCTTCGCGCAATTTTAATTAACCTATAAATATTTAAATTAAGGATAAAATGAAGGTGTCCTATTCCTTAATTTTTTTTAATCATTGGATTGAAAAATTATAAATAAGATTTGATTTATTTTCATTTAAGAACTTTTTTGTATGATCTATATAATTCTAATCTATTAAATAAAAAGATAAGGTACACTATATATATATATATATATAGAGAGAGAGAGAGAGAGAGAGAGATTTTAATTGATGCAATTTAAAGAAATAGTTTCAAATAAAATTATTAAATATTTTAAAGTACATTAAATTAAATTTGATAATAAATTAAAAAGGATGTCATTAATGATGACATTGTGAAGTTTAATGTCTTCATAATGCGATTAAAACAAATTAAAGTGGGAGTTACACAAAAAATATTGAATAAAAAATTCAAAAAATGAGAAAAAAATAGAATGAATGGTGGAAGGAGAGAGCCCCAAAACTAATTTAAAAAATATCATGATACATAACTTTATATTATATGTAACTCCCTTGTGCTTCGCGCAATTTTAATTAACCTATAAATATTTAAATTAAGGATAAAATGAAGGTGTCCTATTCCTTGTTTTTTTAATCATTGGATTGAAAAATTATAAATAAGATTTGATTTATTTTCATTTAAGAACTTTTTTGTATGATCTATATAATTCTAATCTGTTAAATAAAAAGATAAGGTACACAATGTTCTTCCTTTAAAAATGGGACACCATTATTATGTCCTTAAATTAGTTTGTAAATCCTTTACCATAAAAATATTAATTTGTTTACATCTTTGAAATGTTTTTAGTATTTTATTGAAAAAAATTATTGCTTTTATATCTTAATTTCCACATGTTTATATATATATATATATGTGTGTGTGTGTGTGTGTGTGTGTGTGTGTGTGTGAATATGTGCAATGTATTTTGGGAAATCCAATGTCTCACCCTAAATTTTAAGTAGTTTATAAAAATTAAATAGGAATCTCTATCCAGCATAGCACGATTAAAAATAAATTGATAAAAATATAAAATATACATAGTATTAATATATATTCTAAAGTTAAAAATAATTTAGATTGAAATGGACTAATAATTTTAAATAAAATTGATATTAATTTAAATGAAATATGATAAAAATAAACATGACCTTTTGCAATTTGAGATTGATAATCTCATGTAAATGATTGCATAAACATTAAAAAAAATCACATTCCAAAGAGAAAAGAAGCCATCTTTCTTGTAGGAATACATAAGCGATAGATATACCGGAAAAAACTTAACAAATGTATGTACCTGATGACACCAAAGATGTCTTCTTCCTCTCCATCGTGCTCTATCAAGTGTTTGTAATAGGTTGCAATTGGGATACTTGGGGGTTCACATCACAAGTTCCATCATTAATTGTGTGTGCTTTTAATTTTTTGTGCATGTCTTTCATCTACTTTTTTTTTCATTGATAACTGCTGCAAACTTTTAGTGGTATATAATTCATCGAGGTTATAATGTTAAAAACTTATTAGAGTAAAAATAATGTTATAATTATTTTTTGTGGAGAGGGAAAATAGCATGACAAATGTTAGTGAGTTATAATGGTATATAAGTGGTGGAGTTATAAAATGAGTAATGGCAAATATTATTGGGTTATAATAGTATATATTTGGTAGGGGTTATAATATTAATGATAATGAGTTATAATGGTATATAAATGGTAGGAGGTTAAAATATTAATGATACTTATGACATGAAAGGATGATTACAAAAAATACAGAAAAATAGAAAATAAAGATAAAGATAAATGGTGAATATATATATATATATATATATTTGTCTTTTCGTATACCTCTTTTCATTCGTAATGGGTGGTATACTTTTATAATTTTAAAAACTTATTGAATAAAAATAATAATTACTGTTATAGTTCTTTTTTGGTGGAGGGTAATATAAAATGATAAATGTTAGTGGGTTATAAATTATAATGGCATAGAATTAATGTTGGGATGGTAAATGTTGGGGGGTTACAATGTTATGCAAGCAATATTGGGCTATAATGGTTTGTTAGTGACAGATAAAGATAGTTAATGATCTTTATGACATGAAAGATTACAAAAAAATTAAAAAAATTAGCCATGGTACAATAATATTAATTATTTGTTATGGAGAGAACTTTAAAAGGGCGAAAATAATAAATATATGATAATATTAACCATTTGTTATGAAGAGAGCTTCAAAAAGGCTCAAAAGTAATGTTTTGAAAATAGGTTTGAACCGATCGGTTCAATTGGTCCGATCACGAATCGATTCCAAATTCGATCCGATTCATCATTAAAATTGGAAATATTTAAAAATCGAGTTGGGTCGAATTAAATCGGAAAATAGGGTTGAACCAGTAAATTGGGTTCAACCCGATTTTTCCTTTTTTTTAACTCAAGATATATGAAAAGGTTTTAAATGATGTGAAGAGAGAAAAAGTGTAATTAAGGAGAAAGTGACTTTCTAATTAAGGAGGGGGATTACCGATTTCATATTACAACCACCAAGAGCCACTAATTAAGGAGGATGTGAGGAGTCAAATTTAATATATAAAATATTTCCTTATATCTTATATTAAAAATGATTTTATATGAAAATGGAATATTAAGTGGAGGGAGAAAAAAAAAGGAAAGAATTTAAAATAAGAAAAATAAAAGAAAAGAGGTTAGTGAAGGAAATAAATAAAATGAAAATATATTATGAAGAGAATAATAAAAAAAGAGAATTACGGATAAAAGAGGAATAAAATATAATTATGATTTAGGCTTAAATTAAATTTAGATGATTATATTATTAATAATGTATCTAATAAAATTAAATTACTATTTAATTTAATATCTATTAATATATAATAGTGGAGGAGGAGGTGGGAGGAGTGAAGGGAGACGGCGTTCTCCTGGGTCCCCTCGAGGGCTTCAGCGTCGGAGGAGGAGGTGGGAGGCGAGGAGGGAGACGACGCCGGCGGGAGCGGCGCGGGCTTCGATGTCGTCCTTGGAGAGGAGATGGATCTTGGCGACGGCCTCGACGGTGGAGGGTGAGCTCAGGGAGGCGAAGCTCAGGGAGGCGAAGCTCAGGGAGGCGAAGCTCAGGTACCGGACAAGGGAGCGAGTTGTGTACTGTAGTTTCACTTCCATGATTTGGCGGCGGTGAGCGATGACGTGATTGGGAAATTGGAAAGAAGAAGAAGCATGCATTAAGTCAGCGTGCATTTGACATGGAACTCAATCAAACAGAAGTAGCATGAGTGATCAACAACGTAGTAAACCCAACAAAAAAAAATTTTTGCCTCTTGCTATGGAGGTCGACGGTCGTGTTGCTCGATGCTTGGAGTTGGAGGTTCTGCTCATTTTAAACTCTTTAAAAAAACTGATGAGTGTAGAGTAATATTTTTTATCAAACTGATAAAACAATTATACATTAAATTATTATAGTAACTTAATAATGAATTTAATCAATTAAAAATAATATAATTAATTTAATAATGAATTATAATTAATAATTAATTGTAGTAACATTTAGTGTAGTAACTTAATAATTAATTATTTTAAAATAAAATGTTTTACATTTAATTGTAGAGCACGAGACTCCGATAATAATGTTTTACATTAATGTTGACGTCTTCTTTCAGTGTGGAAGAGAGCCATTCTTAAATAAATTTCTAGTTTGGTGAATAATAAAATATCTTATAGATAAGATAATTAGTAAACTAAACGTTTTTAGAAGGGAAGAAAACGTTTTACATCACCACTCTTATACAATAAAAGGTGATGAGTCATGAGTTACACAATAGATGACAATTAATGGAGGGAAGAAGTTACACAATAGAGAAAAGAGATAAAAGAGAACCACTTAGAAAAAACATAATATACAATGCTGCAATGTGAGCCTCTTGGATGCGTCAGCTTTATATATATATATATAGATTTATTTCACGGAATGCCCTTCCAATCAAAAATATTTGATTTTTTCGATCACTCCGTTGACATGGTGATACTCTTTTCACCAAGCAGGAGAGCATCTGATGTGGCATCACCACATAGGCGTGCGTCAACAAATTAATAAAATAATAAAATTAAAATATAATAATTAAAAAATTAAAAAATGCTTCCCCTTCTCCTCATTGACAACGGAGCGTCCAAGGGAGAAGAGGAGGGGGCAGCTGCCCCACCCCTCTCCTCATCAATGATGGATAAGAGAGGAGGGAAGGGGGCGGCGCCCCTCCCCGCACGCGCAACGGAGGAGGGCTGCCTCCCTCTCTCTTCTCGCCGGACCTCACTTACCCCCCTCTACGTCCTTCGACGAGCGTCGGAGGTCTCAGAAGGGGGGTGAGGCTCCCCATCTTTGCGTGCGCTGACGCAAAGAAAGGGGGGTAGGCCTTGCCCCCCTCTGCGTCCTCTGACGAGCGCCTGTGGTCGCAGAAGGGGGGTGAGGCCCCCCTACTCTACGTGCACCAGCGCAAAGAAGGGAGGGGGCCTCGCCCTCCTTTGCTTCCTCCGACAAGCACCAGAGATCGCAAAAAGGGGGGAGGCCTCCCTTTCTCTACGTGCGCCGACATAGAGAAAAGGGGCCTCGCCCTCCCTCTGCGTCCTCCGACGAGCATCGGAGGTCGCGGAAGGGGGGACGAGGCCCCCTTCTTTGCGTGCGTCGACGCAAAGAAAAGGGAGGCTCCCCCCCCCCCCCCCCCCATGCGTCCTCCGGCAAGTGCCAATGGTCGTAGAAGGAGGCGAGGCCTCCCTTTCTCTGCGTCGATGCCGGAGGACGCAGAGGGGGTGCGAGACCCCCCCCCCCCTTCTGCGACCTCTGGCGCTCGTCGGAGGACGCAGAGGAGGGGCGAGGCCCCCTCCCTTTGACTTGGGCAAGGTCATCGGTGGTCTCCTTCTCTTTTTTTACTTATTATATTATTGTTTATTATTATGTAATCATGTCATGTAAGAGAAAGAAATGTCACGTTAGATGGCTTCTTGCATGTAGGAGAGAGAAAATGACCGTATGGATACCACGTCGTCGGGATAATTGAGAGATGATCGATCGCAAGTAAAAAGAGCACCGGGTGAAACAAGTTTAAGATGGAAGGCATTCGTGTTACAAAGTGAGGTTGGAGGGTATTTGACATAATTTATCCGAAAAAACTCGAAATATATCGAATCTTTCATCTATGTCCTATTTTGTTACTTTAGATTGCTATTACTCAATTTTCACATTTTCATGCACATTTTCCCATGCATATATACTCTATACATTTTTCTATCTCATTTGTAATTTGAAATTTACCTAAGTGTCAAAATTAGGGGTGTTTAGTGGATCAAGTCCACCTGATGATCCGACCCGACAGTGGGCAGCTTGGGCTCGACATGACCTTGGGTCGAGTCGTACGGGCCAAAATTTTCCGAATCAAGTCAACCCGACTCGACTCGAAGATCCAATTTTTTTATTTTTTAGCTTATATATTGAATAAAAAATAAAATAAAATATTTAAAATGTTTAATAAATTATTTTATGATTTTTAAATAAATATTATATAATATTTTCATATTAAATAATATAAAAGTAACAAAAAATTAAATAAAAATAAAAAATAATGGTGAGGTAACCTAATCACCCGATATGAATCGGATCAAGTTGGATCGAATTCAACCCTCTAAAAAGAGGTAACCTGACCTGATCCGATCAAAATCGGACGGATCGAGACCCGTGAACACCCTTACTTAGAATTAACATCCTAATGCATACATTAAAAACATTATTATCCAATTTCAACACATTTATTCCATAAGTATACACAGAACTTGCATTTGAGAGCCCATGGTATCCGTCATCCAGACTCACGCATCATCATAAGCATAAAGCGGAATATAAATTTGCTTAATCTTATCAAAAAGGTCGTATCCAAAAAAATCACTATCGTGAGTATGTTTTATTTTCTTATACTTTTAACCTTATTCTAAGACTCTAATCACTGTTGATCATATTGTCTTTTAAGAGATTTTGTGATGTGTTGCAACCCATGTTGAAAGTAGTTTCACTAGATGTTATAAAGAGTGACATCATGTGTACACAATGCTGAAAAGATCATGATATCAAAACAATGGATTTTTTTATTTATATTATTTCTATACAAATAATACTATTATATAGTTTGGAGAATAATTTAATAACGCAAAAATATCAATGTTTTTATTGCAAGTGCCCGTAGTAGTCCACCTTCCATTTGCTTGCCCCCACTCTATGGTTGGATCTCCCAAGTCCCAACAAGCTCTCGATGTAATGCCCACTTTGAAGAAAAAGTTTGAGATCTCCACCACCAAGATTCGGGCACGTCTGAACTGTTAACAGGAAGTATTATTTTCAAATTAATCTCAAACTTACAAATTTATTTTTGGAATATTTATTCTCATTATTATAATCACACCAAAATCCAAGAGCATTCAAATAGAAAATATATTAAATAATAATTAATTCCCCAATGTATTTTCTAATTTTTTTCTTTCTTTAGCATTTCTCTTTCTTCCCTCCTCTCCACGTGAATAGGGGTGAGCATCGGTCGATTCGGTTAATTAACCGATTGGATAAGTCAATTAATTAACCAAATTAATTCAAAAAAATTAACCATTATCCGGACCAAAAAAATCGGTTAATCGATTTCGGTTAACCAAAAATTTTGGTTCGGTTTGGTTAATTAACCATTTTAACCGAAATTGAATATATTATAAAAATTTGTTATTAAATTCATAAAATTTGAATATATTAAAATAGAAATTAAATATATATTCAAAATAAAAGGTAAATATTATATCTGAACTTGGTAATAAGGTAAAAATTATTAGATAATTAGAATACCAAATTAAGTTAAACAAAAAATTTTTAAAACTATAATAAGTTTTTACCAAAAACTAATATATTAATATAAAATTATTAATTTTTGGTTAATTCAGTTATTAACCAAAATTTTAATTAATTATACATAACCGTTCAAATTATTTTGGTTAACAAATTTTTTATCCGTTAACCGAATCGTATTTGAATTGGATAATTCGGTTCGGTCAAAAAATCGGTCGATTAACCGTCGGATTTGATGAAACGGTTAAGGTGAATGCACAAGAGCTACCTACCATAAGGCCTCTCTCTTTCCTTTTTTTTTCGGCGTGTTTGTGACATGTCCTCTTCTCTTCTTCTCATTCAATGGCACCAAGACTGAGGAGCAAAGAGGACAAAATCACCCTGATCATTATACCGTAGGACCCTCATAGAAGGAAGGAGAAGAAACTAGAGAAGGCACCACAAAAAATAAACCCTAAAGAGTAGGGGAAAGCATATTGTATCATATCTTTGGATGTATTGTTCACTTTAGTGTTGCATGTTCTATCCGATCAAAATAAGTTTGCATATTGTTGTTTGCTGGTAACTGCCTATCCGTAGTCCAAAAATCATTGGATGTATGATTGTGGAATTGTATGCTAGGAGCTTTGGTTTGTATTAAGTATTAACAATAATGTTAGGTTCCAAATGGCTTGATCTTATGCATATTCTTTTTATACCCACTCCGGAGTCAGGAAACCCCCCACCCCCCGAGCGGTATCCAAAACTACTAGCACTTGAGCATTAACGATAATATGGGTTTATGGGACTTGTCGTGTTGATTGGATCTTTGTTCTTAGTGTGAAATCATGTTAAGGTTTCACTATAAGAGGTTTATTATATGAGATATATGCTGCCCTTAGCTTTCATACATGATGCATGTATTAGTTTGCTTTGGAAAGATGAGAAGATAAAGTAAGATGAGCAATTTTATGGCCTTGAGATTGTCTGAGTTCCATCTTTTCAAATAGGGTAGGGAAGCCCTTTTAACCTCATCATACTTTTTTCCATAAGTCGTACATCTTCTTACAAGGAGCTTTCAAATTCATAATCAGAATAAAAAAACTTCCTTCCTAAAATTATCCTTTTTTTATAATAAATGCTCAACAAATAACAAAAAAAAGAGAGTGATTTACAAAGTTCTCTAACTTACATTGCTTACTTCCTTGGATGCTTTGGGACATCTTTTATAAGCTTCCTTGCTTAGTTTGGTCATTGAGATGTTTTTTTTTTTTCACTCAAACAATAGCTATTGTCTGTCTTCACCAAACTCATTTGTTATTATCAAAACATGGGAAAGAATTATAAGACTAAAAAATTATGTCATTGTATTGTTAGGGACATAAGCTCAAATATGTTGAACCAGCAAGGTTTTTATCCTCGTAAGATGACACAAAATCAGATTCCACCCAAAATTGATGCTGACACATCATAGTAATGAAAATATTAAATAAAGACATTACATAAAAGTATTAAAAAAACTTCTTTCATTGTATTGGTTTAAATCAAAACTAATAAAATAATCAGAGCACAATACTCATTTAAAGTGGCCTCAATTAAGAATTACTTGCTGAATTAATATCCTTCTGGAGTATCGTTTATCAAATTATTATCTGGATTATTATTCTATCTCATTGTTACATCCTCAAATACTATTGGTCCTTATATGCTCTTGACTCGATACTTACAAAGCAATGACATATTATGCTTACCTAATGTTGAATTTGCTTATTCAATTTATTTTTGATCTATTAATTTACAATAAGATTAACGGTGGTGTGATTATGTTGCACATGAATTCTAGGTTGTCATTTGGTTCCTAAACTTGTTGATTTACAAAGAAATTTATCAAACTTTTGTCCTAGTTTTTTTATATGCAACACAATTTTAGTTTAACGACTATGTTGAAGTTCCACGTTTAATAATATTTTTTCTTTATTTCTAATATTTTTGCCTTGTTGTATATTTAGTCAAAAAGGTTATTAAAACTAATATTTTTAATCAAAATATTGCATAATCAATAACAAAGTTCTTACAACCACCTTTAGACCATGAGTCAGTGTCCATTTTGAGATGATAATTACATCAGCACTAAGGTTACAGTAGGAGATGACAGGCATTAACATTATAAGCTCGGCATCAATGGCCGCATCAAGCTTGAGGCCTCAAGATGTGGGAGGTTTTGTCTAATGGAGAGTGCACTATAAGGAAAATTAAACAAGTTATACTATGCAGAGCACGTAAAAGAGAAGTATCAAAAGATCTCCATTCTCATTCTTCCTTCTCATGACAAAAGTATCAACAACAGTTTTTTGACCCAAAAAGAAGTGATTCAGAAGTCTTCTAAATATTCAGACTTCAATCTCAGTTCTTCGTGAAGCCTGCAAAGTGAATTTGACCTCAGATCACCATTTTGGAGGATTCAGTCGTGTCATTTCCTTTGTGCTGTATGGAAAAAAATCAGAAATCAGAAGTCCTTGCTCTTGCCGGCCGAAATTCGACCACACATTCAGGACGACCAAGATTTAGCCCGGTTTATCTAGACAAGTATGCATGAATGTAGGAAGGATAGACTTGCATAGTTTGTTACAGAATTGTATTCATGCACAAATCTTGCAGCCTTCTTGTTTCCTGTGTTTACCATGTTTTCTGAGACCTTGTCTTTCCTGTCTGAATAGCTTTCGTTTGATTGGAATACCAGAGGCTTTGATTCACCTCCCTTGGAATGCATGTACCGATATACGTAAATGATTATCGAATGGGGTTGTATCTGAAACACATGCACAGTCGGTTCACTGAGAACAAAACACCTTGTTCAGATTCAGTTGCTTGAAAATGAAAGGCAAAGTCTTGAAAGGATTTACTGCCTGAAGGGACTAATTTACTGGAAATAAGCCTATAGTTTTCTCTCTTTCCGAGTGTAAAGACCAGCTTTTCTTTGCAATACTGATCATGATGAGCTCCTCTTGTGTAAATATTTGCACGGAAATTCTTATCCTTTCCAAGATGATGGAACTCAGGAAAAGGCAGCAGAAAACCTGGCACCAGCCCAGCTTGTTTTACATCTTCCTGAACTTCGAAAGTTGAACAAAGCTTTGAGTGTTTGAAGTTCTTTTCCTATTTAAGTTCCATGAGACAGTGGTGGGTGAGGAAATGACATTTCCTTTGTTGAATTTACCAAAGTTCCAGAAGGAAAATTGTTCATTCGATTGATTTTTCTTATCCTGATCGTGCCCAAGCCTTCGTTTTCGCAAATTCTCATGTCTGAAACGGTATCCCTGTCAGAAAAAAGTAACAGAATGAGGAGCCAAAATACGAATGAGATATCCAGCAACAAGAAAAAGGAACACGATATGTGATGTATATATCATTCCGAAATGATCTGTTAATCTGCTAATATGTCGTTTGGTAACAGTTCCATTTATGTGTATTTAAAGCATTAAGTCCAAATTGGTCAGTGATCAGCAATAACGCAAAGAGGAAAGAAGAAAATATGATCAATTAATAATTCTGGAGAGAGAGTAAGACTGAGAGAGGATAATGTTCTATCAGTATGTCTACAAGATACTAATACCTACTCAGATTTTGAACTTAATGCTTGATGCAGGATAGGCTACCAATTGTTCTTGAAACAGACATTGAAACATAAGAAGGCAATACTAATTAATGGATCGTGCAAGGGAAAGAAAAAAAAGAACAGGCAACATACTGCCTCAGAATTCATTAGAAGGTGATAGAATCAGGAAAAGTAGCAACTAGCATCATAACCACCAGAAGTTTGATGATTTGTGATACTTGAACATAAAGATGGTGAATATCTCAGATGTTATCCAGTTATCCACGATGTTGCCGCAAAAAGTACAAGATCTCATCTTGCATGTTTATCTTTAATCAGAACAAGAGCAAGATTTTAGCTCAAAATGAGTTAAATTTATATTTAGCTCATATCTATGCGGTTTCAGTGAAGAATCATTTGCTGTAATGAAAGACAACAAGAAATCAATAATATATCTCATCTCGCATGCTTAGACCGCTTAGCCCATAGTAAAAGCATAATACCAGTCCAGTAATAATTGACAACATGCAGACCTATTCCAGCCATTTCTTCGTTATCGATTGCCAATTGGAAGTGTCACAGATGCAGTTCTACTGGTGGTGGACCATAAAGGATACAGTATTTGTTTTTTCTTCTATATTTGGTTCTTTCAGTATTAGTAATATCATGACTCTCCTTTTTCTCTCAGTTCCAAATTCCTTGCATTTTGCAGATCTGCAAGGGTATAATATACCACAATTGTAAACCATCATGTTGTTTAATATATGTCTCTTAATTTTAATGAAGATAGAGCTGAAATGAACACTTGATCATCTTAACATGAAAAAAAAGAAATTTTACGAAAAGGAAACCTTTTCTATAACTATAAAAAAGAAGGAACAAAACGTCTGAAACACAGGTCTATAAAGATTTTCTTTTCATGTAAAAGGATTTATAATAGGCCCTGGCAGCCAATGGGTGGGACTATATTTTTCTTCCTTTTCCATCTTAAATGTGTCCTTTTAGATTGCAAAATTGTATCATGTTACTTCTTCCGAGCATCTTTCCCTCTCATGATCGAGTGTGTCTCACTTTTCAACTTAGAATAGTTCACAGATCAACAGCAAATTGAAGCTTACACAAAATGATGCACTTGGAGCCTCGCCATGGCCAACATCGCAATGAGCAGCAGCTGCTGAGAAACAGTCAAGTAACAGTGTTAGTAAATTCCATTGTTGATCCATAATGAGACAACTAAAGTACTCGCACTGCTACTGCTCACCTCTGGTTATGTCTCCGGCCTGCGCAGAAGCATTGGCATGCCGGAGGCCGAAGGATGTTTGCCGCTCATCCGCACTCTGCGGTCGAAGAGCCTCGCCAACTGACGGCGAAGGCCCCTTGTCATTGCCCGTTGTCCACCTGTGTGTCCAGTTCTGAAACTGTTTGGTGCCTCCTTCATCCATCTGGCGGAAGAACGCTCCTTTCTCCCTGTCTCTGGAGTAAAAGACGTCGGCCGGCGGCCGGAAGAACAAGGACAAGCTCACCTCGTTCTTTCTGTGCGACGCGTTCGGCTGATCAATTTTTTGCGCTTCGTCAACCGATTCCAGCTTCCTCCCATGGCTGAATCTAAAGTTTGGCCTCCATTGGCCATCAGCACCTTCTCCCATCTGAGATGGACCGAAACCAGGCATCCGTTGACCCGTCTCTTCCTCGCTGCGGATGGCGTCCGTAGCCCTCACCTGAAACGGGCCGAACCCGACGGCCTGTCTCCGCGCCTCGCCGACTTCTTCGTACCCAATGCGCGGCGGTGGACGGGCTGCTCCTTGTCGCGTGTCCTCGATCACATTGAGGTGTCGGCCGGGATTGGCGGTCGTCGTCGCCCTGCGGGACTCTTCGGTGGAGATAGCTCCCCTTTCGCGGGCGCCGGCGCCATAGCCCCCGGCCGACTTGGAGGCCACTCTCTCTCGGAGCATCCGCGAGGATCGCTGCGGCGTAGGCGCACCAATCGGAAGGGGGCAGTCCAAAGGCGGCAGGTGCAAGCGACTGATCCAGAAGGAGCGGAGCGCATGCCGGCGCTCCTGGTGATCGTCGACCAGGATGTCGCCGTCGGTGGTGTTGCGGCGGAGGTGGAAGCTGGTGCTCTTGCTTCCGACAGAGCTCTTGAAGGAGGGTGATGCCATCGGCATTGAATCCATAAGAATCGATGTCAATGGATGAATAAATGATCGGTTGAGAGAGAGAGACAGAGAAACGGGGCAGAGTACTGAGGGGTGTGCGCTGTGTGCGGGCTGCGGTCTGCGGGCGAGAGAGAGAGAGAGGACGATGGTCAGTGCGCAAAGTACAACAAAAGATATTATCATAGATTGGTACGGGTAATCTAAGGCGGATTTTTATCCATTATTTTATTTAAATTTGTTAAAATCTATCGTATTATTATATTTGGCTCGTAATAATTTAAATTATCATCTCAGAAAGGGGACGGCACATAATAATTTAAATTATCGCCTCACAATGGAGACAACACCCACGGTGCATCCGGAATAAAGCTCACATGCATTTTTAATCAATAATATCTATTCAATCAGAATTTTAAAAATATTTTTTTGTAAGAAAATGATATGATTTGGTTTTAGAATTATTTTTTAAAATCTTTTTTAAATTACCATGTTTTTCTCATCTAATTTTAAATTATGAATTTACCTTAGAATATTCTTAAATTTTAAATTTTACCGAATCTTTCACGGGTCAACTTTTCTATTACTTTTTGTCTTTCCCATTTTGTGAAACCTTATAATATGATGTTACTTATGGGTGAATTAAAGAGTGATTCTTTCATTTTAACGGTGATCCAACTTTTCGATTAAGTATCATCGTGGGATTTCAATATTCGAATCTTATATGTACTCAGATGGCAATAAAAGAAAGATAAACAACTAAATAAATAAATAAAAACTAAAATTAGCCTTGCCGAATAAGTTTAGATCGTCTCGCATCACGTATCTGATAGTTGTTTGCATTCACAAGCACTTTAAGATACGATGAACGACTAATTAGTAACGATGAAATAAATATACACGAAAAGTTAATCTTTAATACTTCACATATTCAGTTTGATTAATTATGCATCAACAATTTTAAAAGCCAATTAACATTCGAATTTTGAGATTTAATCCGGTTGTCAATTGAATGGATACGTGGATGAATTTAATCATCGTTATGGACATCCGGATTTGAGTTATATGAGCTAAGAAAATTGAGTTCCAATATGAGTTATTATGCTTGCTAAACACCCTGGCAAAGAAAGTGAAAAACTAGTCAAACTAAAGAATATACAAATTGAATCAGAGGTCAATAGTCATTAAAATTACATACATTTGAAACACCACAATGTATCATTACCACCAAACTATATTATAAACATACGAAACATTACGATGACTTTTATTTTCTCCTGAACGTACGCGGCAGGCGACGGCGGGGAGGGTAGTCGTGAACTCGAATTCCGACAATGAGAACCCGTCGTAGCTCGAGTTGTCCGACGAGCTCGACATTCATATTGGCGCCGGAAAGTCGCTCCCGCCGTGAAACGTCGGTCTCCCTGTCATGTTTTTCTGCTCTCTGCGTGATGGGGACGGAGGGGCAGTCAGGTGCTCCACCGGAGCGATGATCTCGTGAAGCTACGGCGGCGCCCGCAGGAGGGGTAATTCTGACCTCGCCGCTATGGCAACCTAGACCGCCTCTCCATTTATAGAGGCGAAGCGAGGCTTTCCTTGCGCCGGTGTGCGTTCGGAAAGAGGAAAAGAGAGGGAGGGTCGCCGCCGCCACCACCACATTCTTGTTTTTTTCTTTGATTTTGAAGGGATGATTTCAACTTTTCATAAATAAAAAAATAATATTTGACGGAAGGATTAAATTGAAAAAATCATGATAATTTAGGGATCTAAAAAAATAAATTTGTAATTTGAGATTAGATATGGAGAATCATCATAGTTTAGGGGTGGTTTATGAAAATAATTCTTATAAAATCCTTAAAGAAATTAATAGAAAAAAAATAAATTTGATATATCTCTTCAAGATGATATTTGCTTATAATGATAGTCTGGTGGATAATATTTTTTCGTCAACTGATAATTAGGGGTGTAAGACAAAAAAATCCTACCGAAAAAAATTAACTGAATATAATTTAAGATTGATTTTTTTTAATAGAGCGGAATTGACCCCCCAAAATTAAAGTTTCATTCAAAAAATCGTAGTGAGCGGTGAAACTTATTTCTATTTATTAAATTTTGTTTAATAAATAATTAATTTTTTAATTATTAGTATAACATTTTTTAAATAATTTAATATGTTCAACTCTGATTTAATAATTTTACATTTATTTATAAATTAAATATATTTTATTTTAATTTTAATTTATTGTATACTTTTTATAAAAAAAATATTTTATTAAAATAAGGAATTCCTTTTCTAAATGGTTTTAGAATGAATTTTATAATTCAAAAATTCAATCCGAAAAATAGCCATTTTTTTGGACCGAAAACCCCCCACTTCCACCCCTACTGATAATAGTTTGATTATCGCAGCATTTAACTTAAATAGGGTCTATAAGTTAATAGATAATGCATATTAACAATATTCTTGTCGCATTAGAAAATTCATTTTATTTATTTGTAAGAACATATATTCCATTATCTTATAAAATAAGTATATGGGCGGAAGAAAGGAAATACAAGTTTAGTTTTATTGTATTAATAATTAACTAATTAACTTTATATATGTCCCTGTTTCCCTAATCTAAAATGCTAGCCACCGTTAATAATTGGTTAATCTGACTGGTCTCTTTTCTTTTAAAGAAAACGCAACTCATCCAATTCAAATGGACAGATTAGGCCTATAATTCAAAACTAAACAATGTCGAAGCTTCCACCTATTATTATCTTATGACCATTGTCAATTTCAATAACATGATTATCTCGGAAGAATGATGGGATACTTTTGTAACTTAACCCGGTCAATTTTTTTTCTGGTCCCCAGCAGAATAAAACGCCTGACTAGAAAAGAAACGAGTTCATGAAATGGGAATGATCAGATCCCCACTAGAGGGGGAGATTCGACACGATTTTTTTTTTTTTTGGGTGCATGTCGCGGCTAAAAAACTGCTGCTGTTTTATAAGAAGAATAAGTATACTTGACAAGAGATCTATTGATCTTTGAACCTCTAATAGTTCTTATCCTGTGAACACCATTTGCCATGCCTCGGTTGCTCATCGGGCAAGTGCTTGTCAATGTACAAACAAATTGCTGCAAGTGCAAATGAAACAGGCTTCAGAGTGCGATCTTATGGAGCGCCTCATTCTTTTGGCTTTTATTCCACTCTAAGAAGAAGAAGAAGAAGAAAAAGAAGAAGAAGAAGAAGATACTGCAGCAGCAGGTACAGAAGACAGCAATGGAGGATCAGATAAATTTTCACAAGGCGGCATCTCGAATTCCTGAAAGGAAAACTTTAGTCAGTATCACCAGCATCCCCCCACGATGTTAGATTCTGCCAAAACAGAAAGTCTATTTTCACAAGACGGCCACCCAGCTTCCAACTTCTCCAGAAAGTCTAACCTCTACAAGTGATACATAGCGAATGTACAGCAGAGGTAACGAAGGAAGATACAAAATCATTGTCCCTCCCCTTATACAAATAAATTCATTCCCCAGTTTAGAGTTAAATCTGGTTGAGGATTGGAATAGTAAGCATAACCGCATTTATGGATTCTGACTAGGTAGCCACTCGAATCCTGACTGCAGCCCTTGACTGTTGCTTTTTCTTGCAGTAATGTAATGTTTCACTGCCTTCTCATTAACCTCAAATATGAACCTCAAGCCCCTGATCTGCAAGAATGATAGAGAAATGCTATGATGAGTATGGGAAACATAACAAATTTAAAATAAAAATATGAACTCTTGATGGCAAAAGCATAGGATATATGAAGTCACCTGGTGCTAATATCATGTTCAACATTACAATCACCTAGTTTATCAACTAACTACATTCACAGTACCAAGATCATGAATGTCTCAGGATAAAATCTTTTAAAGCATTTTAATTTTAACTCCCAGATAAAGGAAAAGAAAAGTTGCTTTACTATCTGTTTGTCTGAATTCATCAATCTCATCCCACCAAGTAGGTTGAACTAAACCAATAGGCCTCTTCTGCTACTCCCACATGTCATGCCATGGGAGTGGTGTGCTGACTTCATCTTTTCAACTTGCAATTCCTGAAAGTTACTTTCTATCGTTTTCTCCATTCGCACTAATATCCCTTCCAACTCATGAGCCATGACCCCTCCATGTGTACCATGATAAAATCAATACAGAAAAAGCCCTATGCTAAATTAGCTTATCCCTTGATAGTTTTGGGTTGGGTCAATACGAATTTTAATTTCACATTAACATGTCAATCTTCATTCTGATATGTTTGTTTCGACATCTTGATTTTGTCAACATGCTCCAACTTGTTCTCAGCCAGCGTCCAAGAGTGTGGAGACAACTCTTCATTACATGAATGACAATGTCTTGGGTATGACTTTTTTTAACAAAGTATGAAGATGAGTTTTTTTATGTCTACCAAATGTTGAGTCATCCATTTGTATTAATGCATGAGAGCATGTATACAAAGCAGTACACCTCTAGTATGAAGACAAGTTGATAACCAATTCGAAGAGCAATGTGAGTCATTAGCCTGATTTCAGTATAACCTTTAAATTCTTCAGCATCTCGCCTGATTTCAGTATAACCTTTAAATTCTTCAGCACCTTGATTAATGGGGTTACCACACAAGATTTACCAGCTTTTCACAAACAAGTGGAGTATAGCATGTGTTCGATTATAAGGGATTCAAATCACAGATACACTTTGGAAATATTTTGTGTTCTGGAAGAAATAGCGAACTTTAAACTTTAGAGCAACCAATAACTGATCACATACCTCAATTAAAGACCCGGAATATAGATATACACGTTTCCTGCTTAGCACTTCCTTACTGTTGACAAAGACTGAGCATTTGCCAATGTTCTTTAGAAGAAACGCTCCATCTTCATCCATCTTAATTATAGCCTGCATAATGTATCATACACAGACCCAACGTTACATTATGCAATTGTACATATAAGATGTTTTATATGATTTATTGTATCCAAAACGATCAAATACAAGTGACAAAAGAGTTAGTCAAGTGGGAGCTGTAACGTATGCACTTCAAAATACCAAAGGGGCAACAAAGTTCCAGACATATCAAGAACGAAAAGTATGCAACTCTAAATGTAAAATAAAAGATGTTTTCCAATTGATTTAAAACATATAAATGTCCATTCAACAGTTTTGATGCATTTTCACTTTCTTTGGGGGCTCATCGGAGCTTCACGGTACTGGCAGTTTCATCCATATACAACTTATGTCTTGAAATGAAAATTATGCTTACCATATCTTTTACACATTACTGTAATGAAGATATCAACTCATTCCCCTAAAACAGAGAGAAAACTTGAAAGGCTTGTGTGCATCTACAACTAAAATAACACCTATGGTTTTTGAATGAGCCAATCGGGTAATCTTCCAAGAATAAGTTTACCTTCATGTTATATGTTCTATCCGGTGTCAACACAATAACTGCATCTTCAGAGGAGATAGATGCTACATTGATAATATTGTCTCTGAAATTAAATGAATGTATAGAGTGTGGGTGATGATATGAATTGATTGTAACATTTTGGCGTAACTACAACATACTCATCTTTTTCACTTTAAAAAAATGCAGAATTAACTTAAAGTAACCTAGCATTTTTTGTAACTTGGAAATACCATAAACATGCAAAATAAACAAAACAGCAATTCCTCAATAAATTCTTGCACATAAAATAATAGAAAAGAAGATCCAAAGCTACAATAGAAACCTGACGCCGAGAAATCTTATTAGCACGCCCTTCCCTTCCCAAGTCAATGTCAACTTTTACATCTTCTGTTGCCCTTCCAAGTGACACCTATGTATTCGGAAAAGGATTAGCCAAACAAAATAGTTTGCAAGTATTCAGTAATTAACCTGAAGAGAGTAGTAAATAGATATTAGGATTGGAACTTGTTGTGAAACAAATCACTGAACAGGTCATAAGTTTCATTAAGCTGACAATATATAACTTGTCTTCTCAAAAAAAAAAAAAACTTAAATCAACAAAAGAAAAAAGAAATGAACATTGTGCCATCAACATTTAACTGTGTAAAGAAATAAAATAACTAGTGATTGTTGTATAAGTGCAGGTACTGTACCAGTACCCTGTAAGGGCATCAGGCATGTTATTTTTTCAAAAGCCTAGGGTAAACGAAAACATATTAAGTATATAATATTTTTTTTGAGAGCTTAAGTATATAATATATAATTCAAAATATTATGAACTAAAACACATTTTTACAAAATATCTGAAAATAAAAATATATGCAAATCAACATACAAGAGGTTAATATTTTGAAAAAAAAATTAGATGTAATATTTTGAATAACTTAATTAGTTATTTTGGACTACTACCTAAATAGGCTAAACAAAATCCACAAGTTCCATACAAAAAGAAAAAGCTGTCCACATTTATTAGAGGAAGCTAGAAGCACTATGCAAGCTACGCCTCTTGGTCTTTTTCCAAATGAGAGGAGGAATCGAGAAAGGGAAAAGATATGGAAAGTTTCATTCAAGTGGTGAAGGCTCAAACACAATCAGTGAATAGTGGGGACCTAGGAGACAATACTGGAGAGATAATGGTCTCTCCAACATCGAAGTATTTGGCATAATAACAAAATGCAGGTGTTCGAACGCTGGGCGTTATGTCCAAGTTCCAACCATGGAGTTACTACATCTTCTGATTGCACTAGGACACCTCATCTTTTCTTAGAACATATACAAAAGCACTCAACTCATAACCATCTAATACGCACTTTTTAACATAATATTTTTTATTATGACACGAAATCAGATAAATAATGCTGATAATTCAATATTCATATAATTATGCATAGTTATCAACAACAACAACAACAACAAAGCCTTATCCCACTAGGTGGGGTCGGCTATATGCATAGTTATCAAAATAGACTTATTTTTTTAATAATGAACTATATTAAAATGCAACAAGGAAAGAGGAGCAGCACCCCCCCACCCCCACCCCCCTCTCCTCCTCCTCCTCCTCCTCCTCCTCCTCTTCCACCGCCCCGTCCCTTCCCAAGGAGGGGAGATGTGATCCCCAATGCCAGCCTTGTGATGGGGCAATCTTCCCTGCACCCCACGGGGCTACAATTTCTGAAGTTAGGACCTTGAATGGGAATCCCAATGGAGATCCCTGAGATTTGGGGAATTTGTCATCCGTACTCCATTTCAGATTTAGGTAGTCAGACCGGCGCAACATGGAGATACTTGCATTTCATGATAGGATCTTACGATTCTGCCTAGACATGTCCAAATGGGACGACTAGACTTGGTACTTTGGCCATTTCTCCACACAATGGTTATACTCGTGCATACTTCGAGAGATACACCATCGAGTGGGGTTAGATCACATTATTAGCATATTTGTAAGTCCCACGTATCCCTCGAAGTCAAGATCTTCACCAAAGACGGTCGAGTTCTAATTAAGGGGAGAGGAACTACATGGAGAATATCACAAATTATTACCTTTTTTTAGTAGCGTGTGGAGGGAGGGATAGCATCTTTTTTATGGTTCCCTCACCAATTTGTGTCATGTTTTGTCTCTCCTTGTGCCTCTGTTTTACACACTTGTAAATTTCATGATTTTACATGGTTAATAAAATGGAAAACTACCAAAACTTGTAGCGATCCTTTCCATCGACAAAAAACACAAAAATACACTTTGTCTTTGGATTGCAAGATTCAAACAACTTGTATGCATGCTACTTCTTGGACGACTCACTCTACATGGGCAACTGAATGGAAAGCTAATCACTTGCCTTGTTCACATGACAATTTACACAGTTAGTTCATTTAATGTGGAGGCTCCACATCAGACACCCAAAAATAAGGCCTAATACTCAGGCAACAACAGCTGAAGGCGCAAAGAAATTGGAATGTAGTGCATAATTCAATCACCTCAGAGTTCCTTATGAAATGTTTCAGACGGTGGCCATAAAGAACTGCAAAAGCTCCATGACATAAAGCTGATCTATTCATACATGCACGGGCCCCTTGTTCCAACCTTATAATGTTTTTCTTTCCATGGATTGACTGGTAGCGTGAATCTATTACATAATGGGAAAAATAAATCAGTAAAGTATTACTAGCACAAGAAATTGTGCACATTTTGGAAGAAGAGGTACCTTCCTTCGCGAACAAATAGGACTCTTGATCATATGGCCCCAAATCCATATCGAGTATCTGCAAAGAATATTCAGTATAAGCTTATTGTGCTTACTCGCTGCATGAACTAATCTAGACTAAATAATAGCAACATAAAGCATAACTGTCCTTTATTAAAATAACATATTTTACCATTGCCTCAACATCGGAGAAACTAGGCACGTCATCTTCACTCCCAGACAGATGCCCTTCTTGATCTGAAATTGACACACCTGCAGCAGAATCCATTTCTGGATGCAATGGCAATGTGCAATTAGGTAATGTCGCTTGCACATTGATTTCCTTTTTGCAGCCATTAACGATATTTTGAGAGTAGCATTTGGTATGACCAGATGCTAACGCTGGATTCGCTAAATGTGAACCCACAGAAGAATCAAGCTTGACTTGTTTATCCAAAGTACAGGTTACGTTGTTTTCCTTTAGTACAGGGGAAACAGTTTGTAGTTTACAAAATTTTGGGTCCTTTGTGGCAACACTTGGATCACCAGAAACTCCAGCTACAAAATCATTTTCAAGTGACTGATTGTCAGCAGTACAATCATCAATTGATTGCATGAACCCAGCATTCAATGACTTTGTCCTCATACCTGCAACAGAAGTTTGTCCAGTTGGCAAATGTTTCTCCTTTACCATATTTGACTCTCTTATCAGTCGTTTTCTATCATTGGACAACAGATTTAAAGAAGATGAAGATTGAGATGGAAGTTGAACAGGGATAACAACATCATTGTCTGGGATTTCAGTGTCTTCTGTATTCAACACACAAACTAGAGTCTCATGAGGTTCTGCGGTGTTGAGCAATATTGGAGCAGTAGATGGGGCAGTTTCTTCAGAAACAAAATCAAAAACCTCAAGGTCATTACCAGAGACTTCGTCACCACAGTTTTTGCTGGTTTCTCCTGAAGCTGTCACATCAAGGTTTGGATCCACTTTTGTTGCTTCTTTTGGGTCATGTACATCATTTGCATGTTCATCGCTAGGAGAATTCAATAAGATGGAGCCCAACTCATGTAGAGAAGATGTTTCATCAACAACTTTATCATCCACTTCAAAAAAATATAGGCGATCATCTGCAGGAAACTCCATAGAAATATCCATAAGGTTATTTTCTTGAATTAATCCAACATTTGCCTGCCTGTCATCCTTATTGTTCACATTGTTACCATTTACAACCCCAGTTATTAATTCTTTGTTGTCGTATTGCATATTAATTGGCAAAGTTTCTTGAGAGATGTCAGATCCCGCTCTCCATAGAGGCAGTCCAACCGCAGGAGATGAACAATCGAGTCCACATTGTGGTACCTGCAAGCTTACATTATCGTTTTTTGTTGAACCACCATGGTATTCATCATTTGAACCTGGACTAGGTAAGGCCTTGGTTCCTACAACATCATTATCAGAAGGGTTCCCTTTAACCAATGTTTCTGTCAGCCTGATTTCATTAACATCCGAAAGACCATCTAGAGAAACAACATTCTGAAGCATCTGTGAGGGATCTTTCTGTATGAAATCATTCTCAAATGATTGATGTGCATTCTCTATTTCTGTTTTTTCAAATGACTCAATGCATGCATTTTCATTATACCTATTTATACAGTCCTGTTCCATCATTTCCCCTGGATCTTCCCCCTGAATAGTGCCAACATAATTTGCATGAAATGAATGTTGAGCATCATTGCCGCCAGCATCAACAGAATTAAACCTCAACATTTCTTCATCATATATACCGTCTGGATGCCCATAGCAGGTCAGAAGGTCTTGTCCTAGAGACAAGTTATCAACAGAATGCTGCTCTGGGAAATTCAATCCATCTCCACATGCAAAATCACTGTTAGAGGTGATGGGAAAAGGATGCAAAGGGAACCCAGGATTTAAAAGACAAGTTTCTAAAGAAATTCTCTTTCGCGTAGTATAGTAATGGCTCCGCACGCTACCTACTTTTCGCTTTGTGGATGACGAATCTTTTCCTTTCAAACTACAAGCTCGGCTAGCCCTGGCAGCATTGGAATAAGAAGTTTCCATTTCAAATTCAATAACATGAATACAAGCTTCTGCTGAGACTTCATCATCATAGAGGAGTGAATACCACCGCTCCTGCAATTCACGAACAGTAAAGCTTTGGGAAAAATGTACTGCACCTTTAGCCAATGACTCCAAGGAAGCACCTGCCTGCACATACATTGCAAGATCTGACTCACCTCATGCAAAGAAACTATCAAACAAACAAACAAGTACCTCTCATGCAACATAAGATAATTCAACAATAAAAACCTACATGATGAAGAATTCATACCAGAAACATTTACAACAATCAATTTCATTAACTTCTACCCTTAGGCTTTCATCCATTTACCCTAATATTGTTTCCTGAGAAATGACAGCCCAAGGTTGTCAATATCGAGAGTTTAAGTAAATTCGCTTTGTGTCCTGTAAACTCGTATCATAAAATCAAGTCGTAAAATCGTAGAGTCTATGTTCCGAATAAAATAATTATATATATAAAAAAGTAACACACTCATATAAGATTTGAACTATAAAACCTACTAATATTTAATTAAAATGATCTAACATTTCAAAAAATTAGATCCTGCCATGGTGCTATGTGTTCATGTCTTTTCCCTCCTAATTTTTTTCTCTTTTCTTAGGACCTCCAGAGTTTGTTTCAGGGGACTTCTATCAGAGCTCATGTTATTTTTAATATTTCTCATCGCTTCTGCATTTCTAGTATTTTTTTTCCATTCTTGTGATTGTACGTGATAAGCCTCTTTTAGAAAAGAACATTTGCAATCGAGTTGGTTCATATAATTGATTAACAAAATAACAAATTTGGATGGAAAAGGAAAAAATATAGCATTTATGATTTCTTGATATTATTCAACTCCTACTCTCTATCTCTTTGCACTTAGTTAACACGGCGGAGCCCATATGGGAAAGAAGTGTCCCTCTCTACATATATGGCACTGACGAGTGGAATACCAGCGCCTTCATGTTCTTCCACGCGGCCCCTGTTCACCACCCTTTCCATGCTCCACCTACTCTACTTCCCTTCATTACTCGTCCTCTTGCGCTCCTTGCTGCCAGGCATCCTGCTCCCCGCTCCTCTGATCTGCCGCTGGAGGGCTCCGTGGTTGTGCCCTTTGTTCTCTCTGCCTCTTCTATGCGGCTGGCAATGACCTCCACTCCTTGCTCACCTTGTGTTGGGACATTGTGCAACGCATGCTCGCCCACACCTCTGACTGATCCGCCATCTGCACCACCCTTAAATGTCATCTGCGGACTGGGGATCCTCCTCAATGCCATGGCGATGTGGATGAGGAGTGCTGGCCGGGTTGTCGGGCTCGCCTGGCAGCGGAAGACGATGGTGGAGGGCATGCAGGAGCGCATCAGGTGCTACAAGGGCAATGCTTGGAGGCCGCCCTTCTTGGATGGATACTTTGACGTTGTGGTCTCAACCATGCGCATGGAGCAAACTGGCATCTTGGTCGTTTTCTCCATAGGAACTCGGACTCGCCAAGTTTACTACATGACTCGGACTATTGAACTGAGTTAACTGATTCTAATGAGTTGACTCGTGAGTCACCCTGAGTTTACCTCATTTTGCGAGTCAGCTCCGAGTTGAGTCGATTTTGAGGCATAAACTCTTAAACTCGTACGAGTTTAAGAGTTTGACTCGCGATATTAACAACCTTGTGACAGCCCACGTCCGTAAATCCGTACAGGTCCATCGGATAATATGCCAGCTATAACTCAATATGTCCATAAAAGAGTTGAAGGCCAAAATCCACAATATCAATATTTATGGAATGGAGTCATTGTACTTTTTGCATTTTCTGGAATCTGATCAAAAACACTCAACTGGAGTCCGGCATATCTCTTTTTCTCTAAAGTGATTTTTAGTTATCCACTAATCTGTCTACTAAAAATCCTAAAATGGTACTGCAGTTAATGGATTTTCCTTTTCTTTGTATCACTACACACATACATATGATGTGTTGTTAAAAGCCAAAGCTTCACCTTATATTGAAAGACGCAATAGGCCTACAAATTTGACAATTAACCACACCATAGTCATGTAATCACTCGTTTAAGAAGAAACAGAAGAGTCATCAGGATCATTCGTGAAGAGAAATAGTTTCTTAAACAATCTTAAAGAAAAAATGCTACTCTATTGTTGTCTTGCAATATATTCAATGAGTTCCAGCACTGACTTATTAATAGATTCCAATATAAGAGTAGGAAAACTGGAGGCTATGCTAAGCAACTATAATAGCAGTCATCATATAAGGAAAAAGAACAGTATGATTAGTGCATTCTTTAACAAAAGAAACTGACACAATTTACAGATACCATTTGCCCATAAATTACAGTCCCTCCACCACAACGGCAACCAATTGCATCATCGACTTACTAAAAGTTATCCCCGAGAAGAGCAACAAATATGATAACTTCTGCAACCCCTAAACTTCCTCCTGCTCCAAACTATACCCAAAACCCCTACATGCCTTCCATTTTCAGGCTAAAAATGCCCATAAATCGACGATGTCAATAAGTCAGGAACTTTTTTCGAGTTGTAAAAAGAACAATTAACTCAGAGGCCGGAACCAAAATTTCCTGCATACCAACATGAACTCAGAATTTTGGTCACGTTCCGATACAGAAATCGGCGATGTCATGATGTAATGCGAAAACTCTAGTCTCTAGGAAGTTTAAGTTTATTCTACAAGTCGGGAGTCGGTTTCGGAAAAATAAGAGGAGGAATTCGATAAGGGTTACCTCGACGGCGTTCTTAAGAAGGAAATCGTCCTCGGGAGTCCACTTCGATACCGATGTCAGAGGTTCCATTTCATCGCCTTCCTCGGTTCGCTCCCCCTCTTCTTTTTAACTTCCTCTTATTTTTTTCTATATTTTCTAGTCCGACATTTTGATCCGTCGAAGTGACACCGAATTAGCTGTATTTTGGTTTTTAGGGTTTAAAGTAGGCGCAGAAGCAGCGTGTGGGTGCTGTTCGCGGCTCCTTTTTTCAAGCCGGTTTAGTTGAACCGTTCAAGCCAAATTACACTACTGAAGCCGGCTCAAGCCATTAGTAAAATTTTTAATTTTTAAATTTATTTACTAGTTGTGTATTACATATTTATCATTAAATTATCTAAATTAGGTCGGGTCGAATTGAATCGATAGTCGGGTCGGATCAAGTCCGACCCAATTCGGATGGGTTTTGAGTTGGATACTCCCAATCCGAGTCTACTCAATGATCTAAATTTTTATTTTTTATTTTTAAAAATTAATTTTAGTTATACATTTAATTTAATTTTGTTAAAAAATTAAAATAAAACATTTTAAGTATGAAATAATATTTTGGTACTGAGAAAATTTTTTCTCTTGAAATAAATATTAAATAATATAAAAAAGTAAGAAAAAATTTAAAAAAATCATGTTTGAATAGAATTTTCTATCGATATGTCTCGGATAGGGTCTGTTGAGTTCAATCTGACATCTGAACACCTCTAATATTCTAGGAGTAAAAGGAACTACGACACTATTTAGTTGGAGAATATCTTAATCCAATCATTTTTACCAAACAATTATCTTTTTGTTTTGGTGGAAGAAATATATGAAATAAAAGTATGATAATCCAGAAACACCAAATCTCGAACCAAACGGGCCATGGATTTATTCTTGTATTATCATACATGGATCTTTAGATTAGTTTAACTATTGTGAATCAAATCGTTATTATTTAAATAATTAAATTCAATAGATGAAATAATTTCACAAGCTGATAGAAAATGCAGTTATAGTTGTGAGGGAGGTTAATTACTTTAACATTTGACATCATTTTATTTGGAAATCGTAATGAGTTCACGATTGTATAAAAAGGAACATAGAAATTTTTGCCCATGATGTATTATTAAAAAACATAATCCTTACAAGTAAATTAGCACACAAATAATTGATTAAAACAATAACAACAAAGCTTTATCCCACTAGGTGAGGTCGACTACATGAATCATACGACGTCATTCCGCTCTATTAGTAATGTCTTTTTATGGATGGGGTTCTAATAATTGATTAAAACAAATAAAAATAATTAGAATAGTATCTCCAATTAAGAAAATATAGATAACATGCTATAAATAATAAAACAATGTATCGTTATTTATAAGAACATAATTTTCGGACAAAAAGGACACACATGAAGTGTCATTATTTGATGTCAAATGCGAACTTATAACTAATAAAAAGCAATAGTATCTCCAATTAAATAAGTTTAATAATTATAACAAATTGCAAGTAACAAAGGTAATTTATATTTCTGTGGTAATAAAATAAATATAATCTTTTGACAAGAAAATGGTCATAGATATTTATATTTTCATTTTATTGTTGTGGAAAACTACATAGTAGATAATTTAGGATTTTTTTATATAGGACGTCGTTTGCAAATTAACAATTTGCCTGCAGAACTCAAATACTGTACAAATTAACAATTAGTAAAGTATTTTGTTTTAGTGTTATCAATCTCCTCAAAATCTTTTTATCAAATAATATACGGAAAATTCTGTTTTGATCCAGTTAAATTACTATTTTGTATAACTTATTTAGCAAACATTTATTAAAAATTTAGTAAACATTTCAGTGATAATAGATAGAGTATGGGAGCTTCAGGAAACTATTTATTTTAATGTTTAAAAATAAGAGGGAGAGGATAGTTTGTTATCTGCATCAGTGCAATTATATAATTCAATGAGAACTTTTCATCATTTTTAGAGAGTGTATAAATATAAACAAAATTATATATTATTATTTTTCATTTTTTTATTAAAATTTAATTACTTGTGCATAAAATGCAAATTCAAGTAGTTTCTTATATTAACTTATGATTAAGCCCATTTACTATTGAGTAATTCAATTGTTATTTTTCTCATACACATATTAATAATCACTTAATTGAATATCTAAATACCAATCACTAATACTTAATCATTGTCCTAAAGTTTTGTTTGGATGGAGGAATTAATAGGGATTGTTAGGTTAAATTGGGACGAATTAAGTTTAAAAATTTGGTATAGTTGTAAACCAAGAAATCTTTAACAAAATTGGATGAAGTAGTAATCTGATATTTATAAAAATCAAAGAATATATATATATATGGCATAGTAATTACCGGTCATCTTAGGCTTTCTTTGATAATTTAAAGTAAGAGAGGTGAGTAAGGGTGGTGAAGTAAGGGTTGATATGATTAGGTGTTGTGGATGTTCATGTAAATAATGTTTGAATATTAATTTATGGGATGGATTGTGTTAGTTTAATCCATTTTTTGTTTGGATATAAATTATACTGTATGGATTATGAAAGGATAAGTTAGGTAAATATTTTATTACCCTTAAGTAATCTTATTTACTTTTAATTTTATTAAAAAAATATAGGATAAACTATGTATAATCATTTATAACCCTCCAAAAATCACTAATTTAATGAATTTAATTTTAAGTTAACAAAAAAAGAATAAAAAATTGTTGGAATGTTATTTATACTTAGGTTTACTTTTAAATCTTTATGGAGATATATACATTTTTTTAGTAGAAAGCAATTTCATACAAACTAGTGTTAATGTATTTTATCTATCTTCCTCCTAGAAAGCATGAGGGTGAAGGAAAAATAGAAAATAACATTATTTTGCATATAAAAAGAAAAATTAATATTTTACATATATTCATCTTTAAAAATATTCTATAGGATTGGAAGGTATTGTATCTATCTTCTCAATGTCATGTTGGACACAATAAGGTCTTGGGAGTTTTTGCAATTTCTCATAAATGTCACAAGAAGTCCAACAATGAAGACTGATGTAATTGTTGCAATCATAAATACTAGGATCTGATCATAATTCGAGTCATTCAGAGATGATGGAATAGGGCTTGTCTTCCTTTACTTTTCTTTGAGAAATAGGTTAGGGGACAACCTTGCCCTCCATACCCTAGGTTAGAGGTCATGCTTTTTTTACTGGTGTTCCAAGTATCAATCCTAGCCGAGAAAAATGCAAATCTTTCATTTCTAATTTTGTTGACCTTGTGATGTTAAAAGGTTTACATGTATTTTGTATATAAGAAAGAAAAATAGCATCTTACATATTTTTCCTCTTTAAAAATATTTTTATAGGATTTGAAAGTATTGTGTCTATCTTCCTAAATCAAAAATGTCATCTTGGACGTAACAAGGTTTTGGGAATTTTTGCTTTTTCCCAAATTTGTTACCAAAAGTTTGACGATGGAGAGTGATATAATTGTTACAAACATAAATATTAGGATCTAGTCAGAATCTAAGTCATTCAAAGATGCTATAATAGGATATCTCTTCCTTTTTTTTTCTTAATAAGTAGGTTATGGGGTAATCTTGCCCTCCATAACCAGTTTTATGTATTTAACTTATATAAACATATTAGGATCTAACTAGAACATGAGTATAATGGAATGAGACTTCACTAGCTAAATGGAAAGAGCTTTGTCAAGTGATCTAATGTCACAAGTGATTATAAAAAAGGGTGCCTATTGAGCATTCTTACTTGCTTTTTAGACGAAATGGCTAGCATTATTTTGGTCATGCTTTCTTCTTTATTCTTTCAAATATCAATCCTAGCCGAAAAAAGGCAAATCCTCCATTTCTATCTTTGTTGAGCTTGTAATGTTAAATTCTTAAGTTACAACTAAATGCATGTAATGTTTCATACATAGTATAGAAAATTATAATTGTTATTTATTTGTATCATTATTAAGTGCATATTCATAATGTCTACATGGGTGAAAAATCTTTTGGGCAAATTCTGAACTAGGCAATCCACCTCAATTTGCTCGACAGAATCTTCGATGACGAGTAATACTATATGATTCATATTACCTTAATTTTAAACAATATACAAAATAATTATGTGACTACTATTTTATGTAGTTTTATTAGACATTCCTTGGTTTACAGTTAAATGGTTTTGCAACTAAGTTAACAGAAAAAAGAAGCAAAAAAAAAAGTTGGCATGTTGTTTTCAATTAGATTTACTCTTAAATCTTTAATGGGTTATATACATTTCCTTGTAGAAAGTAATTTATACAAGTTGGTGTTATTGTATCTTACCTATCTTCCTTATAGAAAGTATGAGAGCATAGTCAAATAGAAAGTAATCTTTAAAATTTTACATGTCTTTTGATATAAAAATGAAAACAATATTTTATGTGTTTCCTCTTTAAAAAAATTTCCATAGGATTTGAAGATTATATATATCTTCCCAAGTCAAAATCTCATGTTCGACATAACAAGGTCTTGAAAAATTTTGCATTTTCCAAAAATGTTACCCAAAGTCCAACAATGGAGAGTGATGTAGTTGATGGAGTTATAGATAATAGGATCTAATCAGGATTCGATTAGTTAAAAAATGATGCAACATGAATTTCTTCCTTTTTTTAATAAGTATTATATGGGGCAATCTTCCCTCCATTAGTAATATTTCATTCAACCAATATTGTCTATTTAATTTATATATAGATTATAGGATCTATCCAGAATTCAAGTCATTCAAAGATGATAAAATAAGTCTTCCACTAGCTAAATGGAAAGAGATTTGTCGGGCACATTCGGAATTATTATAGTGTTGCATTTTAATTTGGGTGGATGATAACATTTAAAATAAAGCATTTATTTATTTTATTATACCAAATAAAATTTAGAATGAAGATTATAATAAATTTAAAAAATAAAGAAAATGAACATAGAAAAATTTTGGGGTGATTTAATTTATTCTTATAAAATAATAAATTTTATCAATACTAAGATAGTTAGCATAATAATTCTATAAGCTCTACTTCATTGATTGGCACTTCAAAAGTAAATTAACGCACAAATAGTAAAAACAATTTTTGGACAAAATTAACGAACAAATAATCCTCGCAAGTAAATTAACACACAAACAATTGATTAAAACAAAGATAAATAATTAGAATAGTAAATATATATAATATTATCCTTATTTATAAGAACATAATTTTCAAACAAAAAGGACACACATCAGGTCCTTATTTGATGTCAAATGCGCATGTCTAACTATAATAATGTAAATTATAATGATTAAAAAGCAATAGTATTTCCAACTAAAAATGTTTAATAATTATAACAAATTGCAAGTAAAAAAGTAATTTATATTTATGTGATACTAAAACAATATAATCTTTTGACAAGAAAATTGTCACAAATATTTATATTTCCAATTTATTGTTGTTGAAAATGACATATTAGATAATTTAGCTTTTATGAAGTGAGTTTAAAATTTTAACACTTTATTTGGATATTATTGTTAAAAATTTAAGTGAGGTTATGTTGGTGATAATAAACTCATGAGTTTTTTCCACTAACCTCTCATAAATTATTAACTTTTTTCGGTCTATTAATGAATTTTAAATAATTCGCGATCCTTCCCTGAACTATGTTGATTTTTCCACTTAGGTCTATCTATTAATATCTGTTAATTTTTCTGTTATTTTTCATTTTTTTTAATTATGAAATGACCAAAATACCCTCATGAAATTCAGATGTGCTTAAAAAATGGTGGAGGGAAGGGTCGTCGGCAATGTCCTCGCACACGCCGGTGAGATCGTGGGGGGACATTTTTTATACTAAGGTCACTTCTAAACTTCATGAGGGCATTTTGGTCATTTCATAATTCAAAAAATGAAAAATAAGTGAAAAGTTAACAGACATTAACGGATGGACATAAGTGAAAAAAGAGACAGTTCAGAGGAGGTCCGCGAAATATTTGAAAGTCGTTGGTAGACGCGGAAAAAGTTCATAATTCAAGAGAGGTCAGAAGAAAAAAAAACCCTAAACTCGTTGTATAATTTAAAATTAAACATATCAAATTAGTAATTTTTTTAGGGTTAGAGATAATTATACATATGTTACCCTTTATTTCTTTTCAATCAAATAAAAGTAGATAAGTTTACTTAAGGGTAATAAAATATTGGGTTATTTTCTTTAACACCCTCTCAATTATAACTTTTTTCTACATCTAACCCTAAACTTTAAATTTATAAATTTTAGTCCACAAACTTATCCAAATTTGACATTTAGGTTCTTCTGTTAAAATTTAACTAAATTTTATTAAATTAATTGTGAAATGCCATTTTTGCCCTTACATTCATATTACAATAAAAAAAATTTTAATAATAAAAAATAATCAATACAAGTAAAAGTACTAATTGATAATAATGTTTTTATACAATATTATATTATGTCAATATTTTTTAATATTTTTCATGTTAAAAATAAGGGGCAAAAATTATATTTCACAGTTATTAGAAAAAAAACTTAATAAAGTTTAGATTAAATTTAACTAAAGGACTTAAGTGTCAAATTTAGATAAGTTCGGGGACTAAATTTTGTAAATTTATAATTTAAGGTTAGATGCGAACAAAAGTTATAGTGGAGGGAGTGTTAAAGGAAATAACCCTAAAATATTTACCAAACTTATTCTTTAATAACCCATGTATTATAATTTGTATACAAACAAAAAGTGAATTAAACTAACACAATCCATCCCATAAATTTATATTTAAACATTATTTACATAAACATCCACAAACTCAATCTTACCAATACTTATTTCACCACCCAAAGTTACCTCTCCTGCTTTAAATTATCAAAGAAAGCCTAAGACTCTTAGTTATTTGAATTGCCACTAAACACTTTAACTAGATTTTGAATTTGAATATAAGAAGATATCTCGTTTAGGTTATCATTTGATGTATCCAGTAACCCTCATAACAACATCAAAAAAATATTTATGTTCTAATGATGAAATAACACTCTACGTTTTACAATGTATCAAATAGGTACCAAGAAATATCGTTCACAACCTAATTGATGCATTCACCTAATTAAATGTCAATTTAATTTCATGTGAACAAATATTTTATCTATCTTCATATTATTAGTGGGAATGAATAAATCTCTTAGATCTAATTTGTCAGCTGAAACCAATTAATATACATGAGTGACTTCACATGTGTTGTAGAATATAAATAATCTTTTGTCAGGTCTGCTCATTTGATTGCCTCTTCAAAAAGTATAATAATTAAATTCAATGTTGCAGTAGTTTGTATATCTAATTATGTCCAATTAACTTATACAAAAGATTTTGTCTGCTTTGTTTTCAAAATTGTGAATCAATTTTCCCCTTCTTTCCCTGCTAATATTTTATTTGTCAAATTATGTCCATTAATTGACTTGTATGATTTTCTATACATCTTCACCATCTTCCTTTTTGTTTTTAATAAGTAGGTTAGATGGCAGTCTTGCCCTACATACCCTAGTAACATTTCATTCAATCAATTTTGTTTAAATAACTTATATATAAATAATAGGATCTAGTTATAATTCGAGTTATTCAAAGATGATGGAATTGATCTCCACTAGTTAAACGAAAATAATTTGTCAAATGATCCAACATAACTAATAAGGATTTATTATTTTTATTTTTTTCTACTACTAGTGAGAAACATTAAATGATAATAAAAAGCATGTTTCAGAACGTTGTGACCAATCAAATTTTAAATTGTTTGGTCCAAAAATGTGTATTTCTGCACTTGAATATGTTCTTATATATATATATATATATATATATATATATATATATATATAACCTATGAAACTAGGAAAGTCTTTACATGCGATTAGATTGAAAAAAATATCTCACGAATCGCCTTAATACCACTTGTTAATATTTTACTTACCAAAAGATTACTAACAAATGGTATAATAATCAATACTATGAAAAGGATATTTGTACAACATTAATTGTTGTGCAACACACACCACCATGCACATGCAAACACTCATACTTATTCAATTCCAACACAAGAAAAAGTTGCTAATGTGTCCTCCTCATGCCTATTTAAGGGTCAAGAAGTCCCGGTGGTGATGGAAACATATACTCGAATCATTCATTTGGACCACACAAATTTTATAATAGATAGAATACTCCAAGCATGGAGTTTCAAGATTTATTTCCTACATCTTTCTAGGGAGTATACATCGGTGATAATATTGTTATTCTATATCAAGTTTATTTTTTTAGTAAAATTCACTATTTCAGCAAACAAAGAAGTAAAAAAAATCGTCTCATAGGTTAATACTTTTCATTTGAAGAGAGAATTTTTCTTAAACAACAAATTCAATCAAATCTCATTAATGAACAAATCTTTTATATATTCACATTATTATTTGTCGGAATGAATAAATCTTGTATCTCTAATTTGTCAGACAAAACAAATTAATATACAAAGTGTGTTGGAAAATATAAATAATATTTTTTATATGCTAGTAATAGATGGTTCTAACATAATATTCTTCTAGTAACTACACTCTTTTGTAATTAATATCAATAATTTTAACACGTTGTACTGATATATACACAAAAAAATCTTAAAAAAGGAACAATCATAATTAATATTGTACTCTTTTGTTTTTTATCTTTGTTTTTTTATTAGATTCATGAGCATTTTGTAATAGGTAAAAAATGAAATTTGATTAAAAACTAAACTCAAAAGTAAAATGTGTATATGAACTAAGGGAAACTTTAACTTTTAATACTTGACCGCTTGTGAAAAATTGTGGACACATAGTTGAAGGAGGATCAATTTCACTAAAATACCCTCCAACTTTATCCACCTTTCAATTTTATCATCCAAATTTATTTTGTAATTAGACTATCCTCCAACTATGAACTTATTTCACTTAATGCCCTCATCTATTTTTTTGTTTATGTGATCTATGTGGCATATTTTTCTTTCCTCCACGTGTGCAGATGTCTAACGTGGCATGCTATTTAAAATAAACTAAATATTAAATTATATATAAAAACAAAAAAATGAAGGGCATGCCCTCTCCGACGCTTGAGCGTCGAACTGGAGAGGAAAGGCCACCCCCTCTCCTTGGGGGAGGGGGAGGGCTGCCCCTTCCCCTCTCTTCTTTGATGTTGGAGAGGAGAGAAGAAGGGGACGCCCCCTCTAATCATGTGCTTTGTGTGTGATCACGGCAGAAAAGGAGGAGCCCTCCGACACCAAAGAGGAGAGGGGATGAGGCATCCCTTCCCCTCTAATCACATGCCGAGGAGGAGGGACAGCCTCCACCTCTACACACGATGACACAAGGAAAGGAGGAGGGGGTAGCCTCTGCCTCCTCCTTGTGTGATCCGCAAAGAGTCATTCCCTCCCCCTCTAATGAGTGAGGAGAGGACCCTTTCCTCCTTTGCACTCCTCCTCTGCACACAATTAGAGGGGGAGGAGACAACCCCTTCCCCTCTCCTCTTAGGCGATCGGAGGGAGAGGAGGAGACAACCCCTTCCCCTCTCCTCTTATGTCTCCTCATTTTTTTTAGAATTTTTATATATTATTTTAATATTTGATATTTATGTTATTATTAAATAATATTTCACGTAGGACATCTTCACGCATGGAGGAGAGAGAAACGTAAATCGCATGATCGGGAAATAGGCGATCGTAGCTAAAAATGAGAGCTAGTGAAATAAGTTCGTAGTTGGATGACAGTCTAGTTAAAAAATTGGAGGATAGAATTGAGAAAAGTGGATAAAGTTGAAGGGTTTTAGTGAAATTTATCCAATTGAAGCATAGAAGTATCTATAGTAAATACCTTGTAGCATTCTATGACACTATAGCTTGGATAGGCAATTTCAATTTCAAGGGTCACAATAGTTTGGTATGATGAGACAATTGATAAAAATAAATTATAGATTCTATATTTTTAATAATGGAACCACACTCACACTTTTTACAAGGTATCCAATAAGTATTAAAACATATTTTTCATAACTTAATTGATGCATTTAAATGATCAAATGTCAATCTAACTTCATCAATAAGCAAATCTTTTATCCATCCTCATAATTGCTAGTGCGAATGAATAAATTTTTTAGGAGTTGCTTGATATTAAGTAATCTGGATAGATTATCAATTAATTTATTTAAAATTCTCAAGGTCCACAAGATTACTTCGTATGATTATGATTAATTATCGATAATTTTAATTACTTTGGTATATTAATTACTAGTTATGATAATCCAAATAGTAGACAAGGAGGTGGCTTTTCAAATTACTAGCAATTTGAAATGCATTTTAACAAAAATATTTATTCAATTATTTTTTATTTTTAAATATTTTATTAATAAATAAATATCATTCAACTCAATCTTCTTTATTATTTGAAATAGTTTACAAATAACTTTTAGTTTTGTCTCATCTTATTTTATTTATATCCAATTTTCTATTTTTTCTTTGTTTATTTAGTAATATTGTGTGTTAAAAATCTAAAATAACTTTTAGGGGTATTATGATAATTTGTTCTTCAACTATTTTAATCATTATTTATATTATCAATTGGCACCCAAAACCAATTAATATAGATGGGTGACTTAATATGTGTTTGAAAATGTAAATAATATTTTATCATGTTCCAGCAGGTCTAGCACCTATACAGTTTCAATTTCAGAAGACATTGTAGTTTTTTTTTTAAAAAAAAAGTAGAAAATGTTTTTTATATGATGAGACAATTGATAAAAAAAATTATAGATTTTATATTTTCTAATAATGCAACCTCATCCACACGTAAGGTATCAAACAACCATTCTCATTAATCATCGTCCCCTTATGTAACAACTGTTTTGCCGGAAATAGTCCAAATGATTATATATATATATAGTTTAAGTTGGATGCAACCAAATAAATTGGTTGCAACTTACAACCGTGAGATCTAAGCCCTTGAATCAAACACTAATTAAATGGAAAGTTGAGATCCAAGCGCTCGAACCGTTTTGGTTTTTTTTTACCAGTTCAGTTTGCTGCTTCCGAAATCCCGCCCCCCCTACAAATCATTTGCCTCGACCCACCCCCTCTGCCCTGACGCCGTCGCCGTCGCTGCTGTGTTCTGCTGTCGTCGGCTGCTACGATCTGCTGCTGCTGTTGCGACCTACCGCGATCGAACCCAACGATCTACTGCTGCCGGCTGTCGCGATCTTCTGTCGCCCCCGCCGTTGCGACCTGTTGTCGCCGCCATCGCGATCTGCCGTCGTTGCCATATGCTTTCGCCCCCGCCACTTCGAACTGCTGCTGCCGCCACCGCCACTTTGATCTTCTGCCACCGTCGCCCCAACTGCTACGATCTGCTGCTGCCGCCGCCGCCCTCGCCGCTACGATTTGCTGCTGCCTCCGCCGCCCCCACCGCCGCTGCGATCTGCTGCTACCTCCGCCGCCCCTACCATTGCGATCTGCTGCCGCCGACGCCACCGCCGCTGCGAACTGCTGCTGCTTCCGCTGCCCCTACTGCTACGATCTGCTGCTGCCGCCGCCACCGCCGCCGCTATGATCTGCTGCTTCTGCCGCCGCCGCCACCATCGCTTCAATCTGCTGCTGACGCCGCCGCCCCTGCCATTGCGATCTGCTGCTGTCGCCGCCGCTGTGATCTGCTGCTGCCACCGCCTCTTCTTTTTTTTCTTCTCGTTGTGTTTTGCTCCCGCTTCTTTTACTTTGAAGTGCTACCTATTTTGTTCTAGTTCCTAGTTCATGAAACTATCTTGAACTTTTTTATTGCCCTTGAGGTTTATTTGTTTCTCAACTATTTTGTTCTTGCATTTGTCCAGCGGGAGGAAGATTATGATTTGATGAACGAATCCGTACATCAATGGATAGAAGCTTTTGTCCTGTATTGGTGGTTCAGATCTTGTTGATAGTGTTTATTTTACCAGTTTTTGTGCATGAGCCCATTGGATGGAAATATTTTGATTGAAATTTTAGAGAAAGATCTAAATGATCGATTGTAATTTGACTCTTATATGTAATGTTTGAACTTCTCAAATTCAAGATTTCTTCCTTGGACAGCGATCTCAAATTCAAGATTTCTTTCTTGGATTGCTTTTTGACAATATTTACAATTTATGTATGCATCAAGAATTGTAATCGTGCTACGATTTTTTTCCTCTGGTGCCCACTTATTACCTTTTTCCTAATAAGTATTCGGCAATTCAGAAACCAAAGACCCAACTCAGATTTCTAAATGTGATAAACTATTTTGCAACTACATTGTAGTCTGATTCATAGTTTGCTGTATAAATACGTCAACCACTAAACCAAACATTTACCAACTTTTTTATCACGATTCCTCTTCCAAGTATGCAATTTCGATTGATAATTTTCTGAATCCTGCTTAATACTGCATGTTTGAAACGTGCAAGCAGGGATGTCTCCAATGATAAAGAAGTTGGTTGTCTATGAAAAAAAGGTCGCAACACTGGGAAAGGTATGCATAAGATCTCACTGCTAGCTGGGAAATGCATAAGATCTCACAATAAAAGAGCACAACATCGATAGACATTCCAAAGCGTCGGGAATTTGCTAATAAAATGACTTTTGCACAGCATTGGCAATTTTCTAAGAAAATGACTTCTGCAGTAGACATTCCAAAGCATTGGCAATTTTCATATCACATCTGAAGATGTTACACAATAATTTGGATCAAAATAGAGGGTACCATCAAATACTTTGAAGAGCAACAACATCTGCAAAGGCGACATCTATCCATGTTTAGTTTGTACCAAAAGCTGAATGCCTTTTTATTGCCTGTAATGAGCAATAAGATGATTAAGAAATATAATAGCATAAAGCCGCAGTGGCGGGGATGAAGCCACGACGGCGGCAGCAATGGAACGCGCGGCGGCGAAGAAGCGGCGACGGCAACAACGGAACGCGGTGGCAACAACAATAGAACACAACGGCCGTGAAGCAGCAACGGCGGGGGTGAAGCTGCGCAGCAGGGGGTGGGGGGGCGGAGTGAGATGAAGCCGTGGCGGTGCAGCAGCGGGCAGGGGAGAAAGAGGGCAGCGGTGGTGGTGAAGCAGCAACATGGGGGTTTGTCAAGTTCGTGAGGGGGGACGCGGCGGCAGAACACGACGGCGGCCGAATGCGGCGGCGGCAGAACGCGACAACGGCAGAACGCTGGGGCAGAATGCGGCAGAATCTGCCGGCGGTCGCGGCAGAATGTGCCAGCGGTCGCGGCAGAACACGGCGGCAGCGGTCGCAGCAGAACACGACAGCGGCGGCAATAGAACGCAACGGCAGAGGTGCTGATCGTTCACACGAAGGGAAAAATGAAGGGGAAGAAGGGTTTCATGGATAGTAAGGAAAGAACCGGCAAAAAAAAAAAAAGGAAGAAACGGCCCTTCCGTGGGTAGAAAGGAAAGAACCGGCAAAAAAAGAGAGGAAGAAACGGCCCTTCCGTGGGTAGAAAGGAAAGAACCGGGCAAAAACAAAAAAAGAAGAAACGATTCGAGCGCTTGGATCTCAGCCTTCCATTTCATTAGTGTTTGATCCAAGGGTTTAGATCTCGCGATCGTAAGTTGCAATCGATTTTTTTGTTTGCATCCAACTTAAACTCATATATATATCTATATATATATATTTAGCGGCTGGTTCCATCCATTACATTTAATTTAATCGGTTAAACATTAAATGAGTGCGAATAGTCTTAATTATGCCATACAAAATATAATATAATAAACTTAAAAATAAGACCAGAATGAAATTTAGAAATAATTTTAGGAAAACTTCTGTTATTATTTTTATAAATAATATTTTAAAATAGAATTTCTCCAATTGAAATGGTGCTAATATATATATGATGAAATAACAAATAATTTATAATTAGTTTAATTATTATCATCAATTTATTATATACATATATATATTAATTTAGGCTTATAGCTATCACGGTTTTTCGCATTAACTTCAAAATATGTACTTAGCTTATGATATTCCTAAATTTTTTGACATTTTTTACTTTACTCCTTCCGTCTTATTTTATTAATTTATTTGTTTTTTTCCAATTATGAAAAAAATTAAAGTTATCGATGCTATAACCGAGAGTATCACAGAGGAGGTACCTAAGTGCATGCTATTTGCGGATGATATAGTACTTTTAGCGGATTCAAGATAAGAGATTAATACAAAATTGGAAATATGGAAAAATACGTTGAAGTCAAAGGGTTTTCGTTTAAGTAGGAATAAAACAGAATATATGCATAGCAATTTCACAAATAAACAACTTAGAGACGATTTGAAAGTTAGGCTAGGGGAGGATATAATTCTTCAAGTTATAAAGTTTAAATATTTAGGATCAATTGTAAGACAAGATGGTGAGATTGATAACGATGTTAATCATAGAATTCAAGCTGGTTGGTGTAAGTGGAGGAAAGCCACTGGAGTTCTTTGTGATAGAAAAATACCCAATAAAGTTAAAGGAAATTTTTATCGTACTGCTATAAGACCGGCAGTGTTATATGGTAGTGAATGTTGGGCTATGAAGGGACAACATGAACGTAAAGTGGGGATAGCCGAAATGAGGATGTTGAGATAGATGTGTGGTCATACAAGATTAGATAAGATTAGGAATGACCATATACGTGAACGAGTCGGAGTGGCTCCTATTAGTGACAAAGTTTAAATATTTAGGATCAATTGTAAGACAAGATTGTGAGATTGATAACGATGTTAATCATAGAATTCAAGCTGGTTGGTGTAAGTGGAGGAAAGCCACTGTAGTTCTTTGTGATAGAAAAATACCCAATAAAGTTAAAGGAAATTTTTATCGTACTGCTATAAGACCGGCAGCGTTATATGGTAGTGAATGTTGGGCTATGAAGGGACAACATGAACGTAAAGTGGGGATAGCCGAAATGAGGATGTTGAGATAGATGTGTGGTCATACAAGATTAGATAAGATTAGGAATGACCATATACGTGAACGAGTCGGAGTGGCTCCTATTAGTGAGAAAATGGTAGAGAATCGTTTGAGATGATTTGATCATGTTCAGAGAAGATCATTAGATGCGCCAGTAAGAAGAGTAGATCAAATAATCTGGAGTCCGATTAAAAGAGGAAGAGGGAGGTCAAGACGGACACTTGACGAACTAATAAAGCAAGATGTATTGGTGAATAATATACCAAAATGTTTGATTACTAATAGAGCGGAATGATATCGTATGATCCATGCAGCCGACCCCACCTAGTGGGATAAGATTTTGTTGTTGTTATTGTATGAAAAAAATTAAAGTACCCTCTCCATGTAATAATATATGTACCATTTTTTATTGTTTAAAAAAGAATACAATAATGTAATGATAAAAAAATAATATAAAAATTAAAAATTCTCTTCATCATCATTGACATTTTTTTATCTTATTATTATTATTAAAATATTAAAAATAGTGCATATATTTTAATTATGACACGGGAAGGACACTTTAGTCTTTTTAAAAATGAAAAATTAAAATTAATAGAAAACTTAAGAGATATAAGGACTTAAATGAAGAATATAATAAATTTAGGAATATGATAAGTTCATAGTTTAACGTTGAATAAAAAATTGTTTAAAAGAGGTTAAGAAAAACATTTGCCACCCAATCAAATAATATTATGTGACGATGCGTTGATTTGTATGCACAATATTAAGCCCAATCTGCATAAAGAAAACACAGAGAACCCTGGAATATAGTCAGGCTCAATACAATATAGGGCCCAAATAACTATTTTATATTATTTTCACTTGACTAATTATTGTATTTATCCATTTGAGTTGTTTCTTAACAACAGAAGATAAAAAAAGGATAAATTGTAGATGAGCTAATTGCGATAGAATAAAAATATTATGATAATGTGATGGAATGGTAAACGGTTTCTCGCCTCTTAAACATGTCTCAAATTTAAATCTCAATCGCTAATGTTAGGTAAGCAATGTACCAACTATAATTAGGATCGATGTGGATGATACTCTTTATTGTAATGTGAGTTGGGCATTAGTTTCAGGGTGTTCATGGGTCGGATTTGACCCGATCCGACCCGGATCCGACTCGACCCGTCCGATGGGGATCAAATTCGTATCCGACCACTCAATTATTCTTTTTTTTTAAAAAATTTCTTACTGATTTTATATTTTTAAATATAAAAATATTATTTAATATTTATTTTAAAGCATAAAATAAGTTTTATAACTATTTAAATATTTGAAACATTTTATTTTTTAAATTTTTTTAAAGCAAACATAGGCCTAGATTTAAATAAACAATAGAAAAAATAAATAAAAAATCAGGGTCGAGTCGACTCGGGTTGGATTTTTCCAACCCGTACCCGACCCGATGGTCGGGTTGGGTCGGGGTCGGATCGGGTCAGGTCCGACTCGACCACCAACCCGACCCGACCCAAGCTAGGTCGGGTCGGATCGTCGGGTTCACCGGGTCGACCCGACCCGGTGAACACCCCTACGAACCGATTTGGGTCGGGTTGGATCAGGTTAGGTTACCCGACCATCATTTTTTTTTAAATTTTTTTTCTTACTTTTATCTATTATTTAATATAAAATATTATAAAATATTTATTTTAAAAAGCATAAAATAACTTATTCAACATTTAAACATTATTTTACACATTTAAAATATTTTATTTTAATATTTTTTATACATAATATAGGCTGAAAATTAAAAAAAATTGAGTCTTTGAATCTGGTCGAATCACCACGAATCCAACTGGACTGATTTAGATCAGGTCGGATCGTCGGGTTCGCAGGTCGACCCTACGGCTGAACAGGGTCCACTTATCCGAGGATTGAAAAAAAAAATCTAGGTAAGCCCAACACGCACAATCATCCTTATACGCGAACATTAAATAGAATTAGAATATATTAGTATAATTACTGTAAATGTTTAGATGGATAATATTATGCTCTCTTGGTAGAATAAACATTACACCACAAATGAAAAAAAGATAACAGAAATCACACCCAACCAAATGAGTCGGAACCCCGAATAAAAAATAGAAAAAAACATAAGATAAATATCGAAAAAAGGGAAATAATGAATGAAGAAGACTTGGATTTAAGCTTCATAATTTTCAAACCCTTTTTTAACCATTTTCATTTCATTATATTATTATTATTACCCAAAATTCCCAAAACCCTTTCATGACCCACTACTTTCCCCCCGGTTTATAAATCCCCCAATCACAACGCCGCACCAAATCTCCCTGTCTGCCTCCTCCGCCACCGCCCCCAAAGTAGTTGTGAGCCCGCCGAGGGCGAGAGCGAGCTCGCGAGCACGGCCATGGCGTCCGATTCGACTTCCGTTCCCGTCCCGCAGCCGTCGGAGATCGCCGCCGCCGGTAGCGCCGTTGCCGCCGCCGAGGGGCCGGTCCTCAGCGTGATCAGCAAGCGCCTCCGCGCGCTCCGCAAGAAGCTCAACCGCATCCTCCAGATGGAAGAGAGCCGCGCCCAGGGGAAGCCCCTGAACAAGGAGCAGGAGGAGGTCCTCCGCTCCAAACCCTCAGTCGTCGCCGCCATTGACGAGCTGGAGAAGCTCCGCCAGCCCCTCGCCTCCGCCCTCAACGAGGAGCTCTCGGGCCGTGTCCTGCCCGAGAAGGATGAGGCGACCAAGGAGACCGCCGCCGTCGCCGACGCCGTGGCCTCGGCGGATGATTCCTCCTTAACTGCGGATAAAGCTGTGGAGGACCTCGTGACGCTGCTCTATTTCGGGTGCCTGTTCGACGTGAAGCCGCAGAGTGAGTTCCAGGCGACGACGCTGACTCGGACCCACGAGAGGGGCTGCTGCCTAACCTATGACTACGTGACGGACGACGCCACCGACCTGCTTGGGGAGGCCGACCTCGACACGATCTCGGCGCTCGGAGCGCTCGTCACCTCGCGGCCCTCGTCCGCCAGCGTCTCACACAGGAACGCGCTGCAAGAGTGCGTTCAACACGCCAAACTCTGGCTGGGACGAGCTGATCAACCCATTGGACCCGGGACATCCGTCACATGTATGCCTTGCGTCTTCTTCTTGTGATAGAACACGGTAGACTTCGTGTTCTCCCGTCTGATTATGTTTCTATTCTTGTGGTTTTTGGAACTGTAGATGCTGGACTGAGGGATAAACTGAACAAGATCTTGGCGTCCGACTATACCTCTGCGACGCCAGAAATCAAGGCGCCCGTAGATGTAGCTGCAGCGGTGGGGAAGTATGGTGCTGCTGCCTGCCAGGTCCCTATGTTTGATACCAACTCAGAGACCTCGCCAGTGGATCCGTCTGAAGATGCTCCAGTGCCTGTTGAGTATCAGCAAAAGGTGAACCTTCTTTTCCTTATTACATGTTCTGTGATATTGATTTAGCATATGGGTAAACTAATGAATGACCACTTCCATCAGCTTCTGCTTTCTATTTTGCACCCTGCCAGTTTTTCAGTTCTCATGATCATGTGAAAATTAACGCCTGCTATCTTTCTCATCTTCTAATTGGTTTTCTGCTTATTCATATGTGGTTACTTGTTTGCTTTTATTATTTCGTGATGATAAGGGCACAATTAGTGGTAATTAATCTTCTAAAAAAAATTAGTGTTAATTAAAGTGTTGCAAAAGTTCCTTTATGATCTTGTTAATTTCACAAAAGATCAAAGATATATTTTATCATGGTGTTTACCATGCTCGTTATTATTTTTATATGTGTTCATCTAGTATGTTGTCATTTTTAGACCGTTTTACTTTTTATGTCTAGTTTTGATTAGACTATTGCTGGCTTACTGCTTTTCTTTGGAGCACGAGTCGTTTTATGTTTCTCACTAGTACACAATAGGCTAGCAACCATTAGGTTTAACTGTCATTTTACTCCCTTTTACTCACCTGACGAAGTGTTCAATTTGAATGGAGCACAAATTACAAAAATGGTGAGGATCCTGAGCCTAGTTAATCCATTGTCCAGGAGGAAGCTAGATTCGTTGCTGCTTTATCTCAACTGCAAAGTTTGAATGGATATTCTCATTTTATGAAAGTTTCTATTGGGCTTCTTTGCCTTTTGTATTGTTTGATATATTTTTTTCCTTTTGAGTTTGTACTGTTCATTATTTTAGAATATCATCAGGTATTTCATTCTTGACATTCTCTTTTCAAAAAAAAATTTTTTTTTGACATTCAAACATAAGAGTATGAAGGTGGATTTTATAGTTATATATCCATTTTTTTAGGAGAATATATCCATTCACATTAACTAAGTTACATAAATTGTGGTACAGTGGTTGCATTATGATTGTCCTTGAGAGTTACCCAAGCATGCATGGGTGATATACTAGATAATTCTGTTGAATGTTGAGCATGTAGAAAATTGGAAAGGTGTTTTTGTTTAAAACTGTTTCCTTGGACGTGTATTGAAAATTTGTCGTTGCATCGGAATGCGAGAATAATGCGAAAGATGTGCATGACAATGGGGACTTTGTGCTAGGTTACAGATAATTTTGGCAATTATCTGCAACTAGGACGGCACTATCCTTTTAGAAAAAAAAACTAGGGCAGCATCATTTTTCTTCCCATATTGGGATACATTGGAAATTGTTGGAACCTATATACTACTGTTGTATGATGGGGTGGACCTTCTAACTAGTAGGTGCTGAAAGATGTTTATTGTGGTTCCTTTGTTTCATGTACTACTTGTGAATTCTATCCAGTTATCATCTCTTGAACTTCTCAAAGATGTGCTTAGTCACCAGAACTAGTTATATCTGTTTGTTCTCCAAAATATTAATTTGTATGTAGAACACTCTTAAATGTTGAGGCTAGTGTATTTTCATACTTCATATTAATATATTTGATGTGTTTTGTTGATAATGTTTGGTTCTACGTAGATGTCTGGAACCTTCTTAATTATTTATGTCTCGTTGCCCTAAAAAAAAATTACGACTTTATGATTTTTCCCTACAATATTTATTGAAGTGTCCCACTCATGATCTTACATTTTCATTCTGATTTCAAGCTTACCTAGCCTTCTGCTATTTCTTCTTCTCCCCTTTAAAATAAAAACTCGTCTCCTCTTCTCCTCCTCCCATTTTTGCATTTACCTATGTTGCATTCTAGTTAGTCCATTTCGAAAGCATTGAATGATATTATGTTGTGTTCAATATTTTGTTATGCAATGGTGTTGAATTCGCATTATTGTCATGTATGAATGCTCAGGACCCTTAAAAACTGAGTATACTTCAGGGTGAGGATGGGTAAATATGCTGCTTTGGAGTATGTAGCTACCCAGTGTTGTCAAACTCGTAAAACAGACATGACATGGAAGGACTATCCTACCATTTTTTTATTTAATAATATATGTATATATTAATCTATAATACATATATATATCCATAATAATAGTGATGGGATAAAAGTTCTCTTTGAACCTATAACAAAATTTTTATTTTAACATTAATTCATGATATTAAAAATATTATTAAATTTTAGTAATATCAAATTAACAGAAATTTACACATCAATAAAATAATCTTATAGTTAATTCATGAAAAAATAATCCACCAATAAATTTATAATAATAACAGTAATTAGCACATCAATAAAATTTCATTATTAATCCAAGAAATAACACATCAATAAATAATTTCATTATTAGTCCCAAAATAATAACACAACAATAAATTGAGAATAATAACAGTAATTAGTGATTTCATTTCATTAAACAAACATTGACAATAGTATAACCACAAAAAATGTTCTTTTATTTATAATATAAAAATAAAAAGGAAGCCCAAGGAGAGGGATCGTGAAAAGAATCCCCTGTTTGTGTGCGCAGAGAGAGAAAAGGAGAGCGAGAGAGAACCCCTATCCGTCAGGTTGTCAGTGGCGGGTTGGCAGCAGGACAGCAGCATATGAGCAGTGGCTGCTGTGGCAGGAGAGCTGCGGTGACAGCAGAAGATGAGCAGCGATGAAGATAACTGGACAGCAGTGGTGTGACAAGAGGACATAGCCAACGGCAGCAACATATGAGCGGCGGCGACACCAGGACAGCAATGGCATCAGCAGAAAATGATGGCAGCAGGAATGCAGCGGTGGTGGCAGCAAAGCAGCAGGACAGCAGCGGCAGACGGCAAACAAAAGGAGGAGAGATGTGTGCCTGTCATGGCTTAAAGGTAAAAAAAGGTTGCGCGAATGGTGGAATCGTGCTTCTCCACCGTTTGTACGGGCCAACATGCATCCTAACCCGTGTTAGCCAACAACGATTAGAAGTGAGATTGAACATGAGATGCAGAGGTGAACTTGTTAAATCGTCCATTTTTACATTTTGGGCTATGATTTTGACAACATTGTAGCTACCCTAATAACTCCGCCTATATTTTATAGCCGGTCCCAAGCCCGGATAAAGGAGGAGGGTTGTGTTAGGCCCCGACAGCCAGCATAAAATCATGTCGAATCCTATGAACATGGATCAACGAATATTGGCGTCGTATGATCCATCTAGCCGACCCCACCTAGTGGGATAAGGCTTTGTTGTTGTAGCTACCCTAATGTCACTCAAATTTCATTCAGATTTGTTTAGCTGATTAAGCTCAAGTCACACTAGTTTCATCCTGGGATCTTTATTCCTCCTTGATATATGCTTGTGTTTATACCTAATCCATACAGATCAGATGATTATTGTCATTTTTTGTGCCTTTTGTGAAAGCATGTGTGAGCTCATGTATTTTCTTTTAATACACCTGACTGCCGATATCATAAACTCAATGGTTTGGCACCCAATCTGTGAATAAAATAACTCTCAGAGAAACAAACTACTAACGAATTAAATGGCGTGATTCTATTGTGATGTAGATGTAATTTCATATGTTACTAATTTATCCAGAGAAGCAATTATGGTGACATGTATGTTTCATAGGTCCTACAGCTATTTCTTTAATAATAACTTGCCATGGCAGATGGATGAGCAACAAGATTTTCATGCAATAGGCATTCAGCCTGATCAACAATCCACTGCTGTTGATGAACCTCCTGCAATGGTAATGATTAACATGGATAACATGTAAGTTGGCTCATCAACATGGTTTTCGTTACTCATTTTCCTTGTCTTTTGCATTTTGCAGGAGACTAGCTTGCGTGAATTGACAGAAGATACTAGCTTCACTCAACAGAATCAGCAAACACTTGAAGATGTTGAGGAGCACAACCCGAGGGATGTTGAGCAGAATGATCAATATTACCCATCTAGGAGGCCTTACCAAAACCACCGTGGCACAAATCGTGGTGGAGGTAGGAGAGGTTATGCTACTGGTCGTGGTGGTGGTGGTGGTGGCCATAGTGGACGAGGTGGAAATGGTGGCTATCAGAATGGACGCGGCCAATACTATTACTCAGGATATGAACCCAGAAACTACCATAACCCAAGGGGCAGGGGAGGTCGTTCTGGTGGTTCAGTCATGTATAACAACTATGGAGGACCTCATGGCGGCCACGTTCCTTCGAGTGTGGAGTTGGGCTCGAGTGCTTAGGATTTTGAAACTATCCACTAGTATGTGAAGTTAGAATTTGCTTGAGAAGACATCCAAGTTGATGCCCGCATATTCACACCTCATGTTTTGGAACTTCTAATGTTAGTTGGAGTCATTGAGATATGCTCACTTATTAGATACTTTTAGTTGAAGAAACTGTACACAATATGGTGGAATTAGATTTCTTCCCCCCCCCATGGGGAAAAAACAGGCTGCTGAATTGCAGGCTATCTTTTGAACGATTTTTCTAATGATGCAATTTGTAGTGTAGGTTCAGTTATTTTATCAGAAGCTTTTGCTTTAGTAACCTTCGTATCCATGAAATGTTAGGCCCGTTCGCTTGGATTTCTATCCAAGAAGTTTAGTCGCAACTAATATCTGTTTATCCTTGGCTTGTTTTTTCTTTTATATAATTGTTCTCTCCCTTGACCTAGAAAGTTGGATCTCCATGGTCTCTGCAGTCTGCAATATGTCACTGTTAAATGAATATTATGAGATCAACAGATGAAGTGACAAAATCCCAATTTTAGTGGTTCATTCATCCTGGTTGCTATGCGCTTTGGCGTGCGACTTATATTGTTATCTGCACGTGTCACGGGGCGTTTCCCGTGACACGAAGCGTGAAGCCTCGCGGCACCAGTGCCGCTCAACTTATAGCCCTCGGCCGCTCAGCGCCGAAAACATGGAACACATGCAGCCGCCCCGCACTGCGTAATATTGCGGAGTACCAAGTTATCCGCCCTTAGGGCATTTATCTTGTAAAGGCCGTCTTTATGAATGGCCAAGTAGGTGACGTTCCCGTAGGGTACGTCTTTTGCATCTTCAATATGTAACAAGACTCCTATACCTACGGTACACTGGGAGGAGTTCACTAGTGCCTTCCGAGGCCCAATTGTATGTTATGTTTCATCATATTTAATACAAGTAAGCTTTCCTTTAATTCTAGTGTCATGGCCTTGAGCGTGGGGTGGCAACTCACATCGGTGTCCCTTCGTGGCGTCCCGTGGTCCCTTCGTCGCCCCTTCGGACTTTAAGCGCCCAAGCGCCAACGTTAGTGCCGCAACGCGCTAATGCCACGGTCTCGTGACGAGTAGTCCAACACTCTAGTCATGTCCGTGTTTGAATGCCTATAAGAGCGACTCTCGGCAAAGTCGTCTCGACCATAAAACTTCCGCTGCAAACTCAAAACAGGCTTGGCTAGGTGCCTATCCGCCTAGTCGCCGCACGTGGTCTAGTGTCCGAGAATGACCCCGTGACAAGTGGTATCAGAGCAGTTCTTCCTGCTCGGATTACCCAGCGACGATGACTCGCTTGTGTCGTCGCAACGTGCCCTGGCGTAGGAAATGTGCTTCCGCTCAAATACTCCATCACGCCCAGGCGCACTGGTACCATGGTCTTTGATCATGGACGCCAACGAGGAATGCATGGCAAGCTTCCTCGCCGCACGCCCAGTCGTGCCCCGCAGCATGTTCCTCATACACCCGTGTCGTGTCAAGGAACGTCCGTCATGCATCATGATGGCGGATTGATCGCCCCGCCTAACCGGGACGGTCATGCGTCGCTCACTCGAGCAGATCAACCACCCCAGGTATACAGTCGGGAATCCTGAAGTGTCGCGCTGCGTCAAAGAGTGGCCATATGCTCTGCATGATGGTCTTGCGCTGCTCATATCATGAGATCGCTTACACGAGCGTCGTGTAACTCGGAGGACCCGTGCCACATTCAGGGACTGTCGGTCATGCACTATCATGGCGACCTGGCGCTGCTCGGTATTTCGTGACGTCGCATCGCATGCCCAGTCATGCAACGTGAAGTGCACAACCGCTTCACGGGAGAAGTTGGCTTAAAGACAAATATCAAGGTTCATGGTCCCCTTGCGGCCAAAGAATATCATCCCTTCGGCCAAGGAGCATCAATCACAAGCATCTTGTCGGGCCGCAGCATCGCCTGCCACGCCACGATGACTTTCAGGAATGGAGCAAAGCGTTGATTACTTGCAAACACTCATGGACGAGCTGTCAGCCTTGCCTGCCTCGTCAAGTGTCGCCCCGCAAGCGGCGCGATGTCATCCATCAAGGAGTGGGACGAACTTGATACATGCCAACGCAAATCGACGCCTCAACTCAGCGACCAATTTGGCAAATGGTCTGAGCGTCGAGCATCGGCGAACCTTGGCATGCTGCGGTCAAGCGTTCTGCCGCCAACCGAAGGAAGGAGTGCCCTTTCCTTTCGGACATCGCCTCGAGTAATCGAAGCGGCCTCCAAAGATCGCAATGCGAAAGTTTCGAAGGACACATTGGCGATGTCGTCCCTTTGAATGGAGATGGAGGTAATGTTGGGAGCTCATGCCACGAGTTCACCAACCGCAGTCCGCTTATCTAAGCGGAGCGTCTTCACAATCATCCGCCCGGATCAGTGAAGGCCCGGAACGGCTACTCTTTCGCAAGGGTCAAGCCGCCCGGTGGACGAGTATGTCAAAGGTGTATGATCTAGAATGACAAGCACAGTGGCATTACTTTGTCCAAGATGCGGACGGACGAGCATCTAAGGTGCATCCTCTTCGTGAACGAGCACAACGATCTCGCCCCGTCCATACCCCAAAGGGATTGTCAAAGCTTCAAAGGAGGTCCCAGGATCGGAAGAAGGCATATCCCAAAAATCCTGCAAGATGTGGCAAACTCAGGATGACGTTGCCATCGCGACAATGTAGAATATGGCAAACATGCATCCCAGACATGGGACGGAAGAATTGGCAGTTCATCAATTACGCAAGCCCTGACAAGTTGGGACTGAAGGTCAAGATCGCATTGTTCAGCATTGGCCAGATGGGCATGTTGAAGGAGGAAGTGAAAGGAATCACCGAGCTCCGCCTACAGTGTTCCCAGGAGGATGAAGACCCAGTGTTGGTGCTCTTCAAGCAGAGGGGTTAGAAGCTTTGGACTGGGAAGGAGTTGGAACGACCGGGTCGTCCAACCTCCGCTCCCTAGTCGATGCTGCCAAGTCAATCAGGACAAGTGTCATACCACCAAAGCCCTTGGGCAAGGGTAATGGAGGGGGAGAGAAGCTCAAGTCGCAAGGAGGAAGCTACTCATGCCGAAGATAAAGATCGCCCATCGAAGCAGGAGAAGTGAGTCGAACCACAGGCACATGTGGGGAGACCCTCATCGTCGCTCACTATAGCGACTGGGAGTGGACAAGGTGCAGAATGTTATACCAAAGAACCTTGCTCCACCTCAAACCGTCGAGATATCTCTTGTCCACCAAGGGGAAGGTGGAACTATTTTCAAGGCTCGGCGGACGAAGGACTCAACGTTGCAGCCATCTGCAACTTGGGGACAACGAGTTGAACCACAAGGAAATGTGGGGAGACTCTCGTCGCCCACTATGGCGACTTGGATGGACAAGGCACAGATTGTCAGATCAAAGAACCTTGTCCCGCCTCAAGACTGCCGAAACATCATGTGGTCACCAAGGAGGAGGTGGTCCTGCGCTTTTAGTTCGGCAGAGGTATGGAAGACCCTACGTTGCAATCATTTGCAACATAGAGACATGGAGTCAAGCCCATAAAGAGACCTGAAGCGTCCCAGAGTATCCATGGGAAGACTCTCGTCGCTCATCATAGCGACCCCAGGCACTCGAAGCAGACAAGCTACAAGCATCGACATCAGAGAGTTTGTGCTGTTTCAAGCCGTCGAAATTCAAGAATGATCATCAAGGGTGAGATGGTCCCGTACTTCGCATTCGACGGAAGGAAGACCTTATGCTGCGGCCATCCGCAACATGAAGGCATCGAGTCAAGTCATGCAGGTCGAATGGCGAGACTCTTCATCGTGTTCTACACGACCCTGAGACAACTCTTCTCCGCGCTATTCCTGAAGGCATACAAGAGTTGTTTCACCCCCAAAGAAGCCAAACCACACAAGTTGACGCTGCGCAAGTCGAAGAGAAGTGAAGCCAACAGAGACTTGATGGACGGATAGTTGCTTGATGAAGTCAGACCGCACATGGCGGACTCCACTGGCGCTGCACAAGTGATGACCCCGGATTGGACGAAGGATCAGCGAGCGAAGCAGGCCTGAGGGAGGAGTCCTCAGCGAGACCCCAAGGAGCGGGCAGTCCTGGCGTTGCGTGATGCTGGTGAAGTTGAAGTCAAGGCAAAGAAGACAGAATTGAACGAGACAAGCGAAGTCAAGACTCAAGACGAAGGCCCCGAGGAAGCCCGGACAACGGCGTCGGGGGCGTCGCCGACTTTGGTGGGGGAGAATGTCACGGGGCGTTTCCCGTGACACGAAGCGTGAAGCCTCGCGGCACCAGTGCCGCTCAACTTATAGCCCTCGGCCGCTCAGCGCCGAAAACATGGAACACATGCAGCCGCCCCGCACTGCGTAATATTGCGGAGTACCAAGTTATCCGCCCTTAGGGCATTTATCTTGTAAAGGCCGTCTTTATGAATGGCCAAGTAGGTGACGTTCCCGTAGGGTACGTCTTTTGCATCTTCAATATGTAACAAGACTCCTATACCTACGGTACACTGGGAGGAGTTCACTAGTGCCTTCCGAGGCCCAATTGTATGTTATGTTTCATCATATTTAATACAAGTAAGCTTTCCTTTAATTCTAGTGTCATGGCCTTGAGCGTGGGGTGGCAACCCACATCGGTGTCCCTTCGTGGCGTCCAGTGGTCCCTTCGTCGCCCCTTCGGACTTTAAGCGCCCAAGCGCCAACGTTAGTGCCGCAACGCGCTAATGCCACGGTCTCGTGACGAGTAGTCCAACACTCTAGTCATGTCCGTGTTTGAATGCCTATAAGAGCGACTCTCGGTAAAGTCGTCTCGACCATAAAACTTCCGCTGCAAACTCAAAACAGGCTTGGCTAGGTGCCTATCCGCCTAGTCGCCGCACGTGGTCTAGTGTCCGAGAATGACCCCGTGACACACGCACATGAAAGAAAAAAAAAAACATTGGATGTCACTACCAAAACATCTTGAGATCCATAAATATTCCTTCAATGCGTGCCAGTCCCATCAGTCTTCACCTGCCCCCACATAAAGCTTTCCTAATAGGAGTTCACTCCGAACATGTCTCTCCCCTAAATGGCAAGGTTGGAGGGGTCCCAACCAACTCCTCGTATAATGACTTGTTGCAATCTGGTTCATTCAAGTGATTGGGACTTGGACCCAAGAAAGAAAGAAAAAGAGTCTGAAAGCCAAGAGAATTTTTTTGGGGGAGTACCCATCAGTCAAATTAGAATCTAATTTAGAATTTATACCGTTTTAATTTTTTTTATTGCATTCTATCTAGTTCTCAATATCCAATTGAATGAACTAGGTATGAATTAAAATATTAGAGTTACTATTGGAAGAAGAAGCAAAAAAAAAAAGAAAAAAAAAGAAAAAGAAGGAAGATACCTTTACAACCTTTATCCAACTCCTTGAATTAAGGTCATTCATGAGGGACGTGCAGATTGTCATCATTTGACAAACACCCACTCCTCCAAAAAAAAGTCTTCCCAACATCCTTAACCTTTCCATCAATTGCCATTGAATTGCTTTGTTCCTTCCTCTATCTGCAACCCTCTCCCTATCATCATAACCCCCACCAGCCCCCACAACACCAAAAAAGTCAGACAAAACTAAATCGATTCACGCTACTCCTAATTTACCATAAATTGTGGCCCCTCTTTAGCTTTTGTAAACTTCAAAATTTTTAAAAAAAAATTAGACTCAGAATTATTAACCTCTATAATATGTGCTAAACAAATTTTGTCAACTTTAGACTCTTTGATTGCATGGTAAAGCAGTAATATTCAAAGTGACATGCCAACCATTATCCATCGATATGACAAGTTTTTTTTTTTGCCATGGCGTGAACATTAGTATTAAAATGAGGTGGGTTACACATGTACAAGTGCGGTGTAGGGGTTGGACTATGGAGTCATTTTAACGCGGACGTTGAAAGTTTGGAAATAGTCTATCTCCATATCCACCATTTTTTTTAGTTAACAAATCAAACCTTATAATCTTGCAACAACGACTGGTCATAATTATTACATTTTATATGGATAACCATAATTCATTGGTTTAATAATTCAATTAGTCAACTGATTGAATTAAAAAAAATAAAAGCGTCACTACTAGAATAAGCGTTATAGAAATGCTAATAATGTTTTCATTAAATGATTTTCAAGTGGATTTAATTAGGAAGGGCAACATGCCAATATCCTCCGCCTTCTGTAGGTCTCACGACGAATTTTCGATTAGGATTTCAAATTCGAAATTTTTTTCACGCGAGGTCGGAATGGGAGGCAAATTGTCCCTCAACCCACTTTCGGAGTTCGGGACGGAGGTAATTTCCCCCTCTCCATGGGATTCCGAATCCCACACCCTATAATAATAATAATAATAATAATAATAATAATAATAATAATAATAATAATAATAATAATAATAATAATAATAATAATAATAATAATAATAATAATAATCAAACATTCTAAATCTCAATTGTTCATCCTATCATATATATATATATATATATATCATAAATTCTAAATCTCTACGTTTAATTTTTTTTTCTCCCTTTTGACGGCTGATTCTTTTTCTCCCATTATGACGGCCTATTTGCCTCAGTTAACCAGTGCGGCACTCGTTGGAGGAGGGTGGCGGCGGCTTCGAACTCTACGATGTCAGGTGGCGACTTCCACATTCGTCCCGAGTGAGGAGGGGACAACGCTCGCAATGTGCCCAGGATGTGCGACGTTTGAACATAGGACGAGGGCGGCGCTCGCAACGACGACCGGCTGCACGTGGCCTCCACGACCTCCAACCTCCACCTTTGTGCGTCCGCGCTCACAATGACGAGTGTGAACGATGATTGGATGTGATGCTTTGGACAGTGCTGGGGACCGACAGTCGATCGACGAACATTGACATTTGGACGTCGTTTGGTTTCAGAATAAACTCTGGAATATCGTGTTATTCTTGAAAGATCGTCAAAACAATCGTATCTCGGTCAAATTTTGAAAATTATGAAACCACTAAAAAAACATGAAATCGTCGTTTTTATCTCCAATCAGAGAATATACATATTCTTCTAATTCTTCTAATTCTAAAATAGAAGAATATGTATATTCTCATCTTTTTCAAATTTTTCACTTATATTTTATTTTTTAAAATTTAATCATATATTATTATATTAATATTTTTACAGTCATTATGATATTAAACATCAACTTTCTATAATAAAATATTTTTGTTATAAAATATTATATTTTAAAAATATATTCCCTTTCAATCAAATAGTAGTGGAATGAGAATAAAGTTAACTTAACGAGAATATTGTATTACATTGTTTTATTTCCTTTCATTTTATTCTATAACCAATCGGAAGTCTTGAATTTCAAATATGGAGGTGATTGGTTTTTTTGCTTTTCTTTTTGCTATTTCTTAATTAAACCATGGAATTTGTGAATGTTAGCACAAATTTGTTAATTTTAATTATGTATATTATAATTATTAAATATTTTATAATTTATTTTTACATTTTTTACTTAAAAAATCGGAGAATCAAATTTCCGTGTGGGGGTTTGAAGCGCGAGATTAAATTCCCTCCGCACCAATGACTCAGGATGGGAACGAGAGCCAATCAATGAGTCAGGGTGAGGAAAATATCCTCCGCGGCTCCGCCCCTGGGTCGAGTTCCATCCCTGAATTTAATATTGGGCGTGTGTAAAATATGTGTGGAGTCTATATCGTTTACTACATTTCTTCTCTCTATTCTTTTTAAAAAATATTAAAATGATCGACAATAATTATATTTTTAAATTTTTTAGATTCAATCTGACAACAAAATGTGGACTAAAATCAGATTGCATATATATTTTTCTTGAATTGCGATGACATTTCAGAAGTGACACTAATCATCCAATTCACTAGTCTAATGATTATGCACATTAGTCATGAATTAATTTTTTCTGATCCACCATGAATAGGGGTGTACGAAAAATTAGACTGATCTAAAAATCTATCCAACTTAAAAAATAGAATTGAAAAAAAAAGGAGATCGAATACGATGTAGATCGATTTTTAATAAAGCAAAATCGGCCTTCTTAAATAAGAGCTCCGCTCGAAAAAAATCTATTTATATAATTTATTAATAACTAATTATTTTTTTATTATTAGTGTAATATTTTTTATATAGTTTAATATCTTCTTATAAACTCTACTTTAATTGTTTTAATACTACATCCTATATTTAATTATAAAAATTAAATATATTAATATTAATTTTGATTTATTATATATATATATTTTGAAAATATTATTTTTCTAAATAGGAGTTTGAAAAGAACACCCAAAAAAATCGACATATTAGAGAATGATTTTAGTGTAATTTTTGTAATTTAAAAACTAATTCAAAAAATAAGGGATAATTTTTTTCAACCTTAAAATCATTTCACTCCGAACCACAGCCCTGTGCAATTGTGCATTAATTTGATGTTCATTTTCTATTAAACATTAATTTACATTTATATTGTCAATTTAAAAAAATTAAATCTTTTAGCTAAAATCATATATCCACACATATATATATATATTACAATTATGATTTGAATATTAAAAAAATGAAAACAAACCCAACAAAGCAAAAGTCTTACGTAGGTACCTTCTCCAAACACTCCAACACGGCGAAAAGGTCTCCCTCCTCCTTCTAGAGACCCAACACCTTTTAATTTTTCAAAACCAACTCCGCTCCTTTTGTTCTCTTTTTGGCCCTCCATCCTCCTAAAAGCGTAACGCCAAGCCAACTGCGCCCCCTCTCAAACAGATCCGTGTTCCTACTTCCCATTCCGACAAGGAAACGCCTCCGGGTCCCCGGCCATGGGCAACGCCTGTGCTTGCCTCGCCGAGCCCGACGACCTCCGGGACCCCCCGCGGCGCCACCACCAGCAGAAGCAGAGGCAGCAGCAGCAGAAGCAGCCGCAGCAGTCGCCCAAGAAGAAGAAGAAGTCCTCTTCGCCGGCGGAGGGGCCGAGGCCCCGCCGGCCGAACCCCTTCGCCGAGGACGCGCGCGGCCCGCCGGCTCTCCACGTGCTCAAGGACGTGGTGTCCCTCGGCGGGTACCGCAGCCGGATCGCGGACAAGTACGTGCTGGGGCGGGAGCTCGGCCGGGGGGAGTTCGGGATCACGTACCTGTGCACGGACAAGGAGACGCGGGAGGCGCTCGCCTGTAAGTCCATCTCCAAGCGGAAGCTCCGCACCGCCGTCGACGTGGAGGACGTCCGGCGCGAGGTCGCCATCATGTCCACTCTCCCGAACCACCCCAACGTCGTGCGCCTCCGCGCCTCCTACGAGGACGCCGACGCCGTCCATCTCGTCATGGAGCTGTGCGAGGGCGGGGAGCTCTTCGACCGCATCGTCGCCAGGGGGCACTACAGCGAGCGCGCCGCGGCCGCCGTCGCGCGCACGGTCGCCGAGGTCGTCAGGATGTGCCACGAGAACGGAGTCATGCACCGGGACCTCAAGCCGGAGAACTTTCTCTTCGCCAACAAGAAAGAGAACTCTCCTCTCAAGGTCATCGACTTCGGCCTCTCCGTCTTCTTCCGGCCAGGTTTCGCGTCCGGTGCCCAGTTTGTAGCTTTCGCTCCATGTCAGCGAGAGGGTGTGGTTCTGACATTTCGATGAACAGGTGAGAGATTCACAGAGATCGTCGGGAGTCCATACTACATGGCGCCGGAGGTGCTCAGGAGGAACTACGGGCCCGAGGTGGACATTTGGAGCGCCGGAGTGATCTTGTACATTCTCTTGTGCGGCGTTCCCCCGTTCTGGGCAGGTATGAATGAATGCTTTTGTCGTTTCGCTTTCTTTACTACTGGCCGCAAAAGAGGATTCTTGTGTGACAACGTTTTTGTTGATATGAACTGTAGAGACTGAACAAGGGGTTGCTCGAGCGATTCTTCGAGGGGTGATCGACTTCCACAGGGAGCCCTGGCCGCAGGTCTCGGAGAGTGCCAAGAGTCTTGTGCACCATATGCTAGACCCGGACCCCAAAAGGCGGTTAACTGCACAGCAGGTGCTTGGTGAGTGAACGCGTTTCTGACATGGATGAACTGCTAGTTTTGCTTCTCTACTTGTCTGCTCAAGATAAGATTAAGGATTACTGAAAGTTGCAACTTCACTATTAGAAGGTCATCATTCATTGTTCAGTTAAATATTTTTTTTTGAGAAGTGTCCAGTTAAATATTTGAGGATCATACAACCTAAAACTTGCCTTTTCTCTCACCTCTCTAGTATTGTCATTACTTAGCACATATACAAATGGAGCCGAATGCCAGCAAATGAAACTCCTTTCTCATAAAATCTGTTTTGTGGCTGTTTCTTGAGAAGCCCAGTATAAGGATTTCATTTTTTCAGAACTATTCGGACCATGTTTTGGTACTTGCAATTCTATCGTAAAGATATACATTTTCAGCAAGCCGTAGTACACTTCAGCAGAAACCAACTAATAACTGTGTCAAACTAGGTGACACTTGTGATTTTTTGTGTGTGTGGAATGGGGGTGAGGGACAAACTCTACTTATCCTTAGTCACATTGTCACAATGCAAAAACTTACATGAGGCTCAACCAAGTGCTTTTGTATCCTCTTCTGTGATACAAAAAATAGCAGATAATTGATGACAAAACTAGGTGCGAAACAATACTGTGGATGAAGTGGAAAGCTGGTTCCATGTTAAAAAACTAAAAAAGGGCAAAATCACATGCAATGTTCTACTTAGTTTATTGTGGAGTAAAGCAGTTTAAAGTATCTCTTTACCATGATTGCATACCCTAATATCAGTAGGCATTCTGATGTTAGAAAGCAGTTGCATGCTTATTGTCTTCCTTAAGGATTATATTAATTTCTTGGTAGCATATAGTTATGTTATCAAGTCTTCTGTTAAGATATTCATTAAGATCATCGAACATGTTAAAGGTTAGTGTCACGAAAATTCTACAAAGCATTTCTTTTGTTTTCCTCAAGTATTATGTTGTCATCTCTGGCTTATTGTAACCAGAAAAGTTATCATTTGTTATAACTTTATCTCTTTTGTAGAACACCCATGGATACAAAATGCAAAAAGAGCTTCAAATGTTCCATTGGGGGATATTGTAAGAGCAAGACTGAAACAGTTTTCTGTGATGAATAGGTTCAAAAAGAAAGCCATGAGGGTCGGTATCTAACTGTGTGCATGTGTTTAGTTCCTTAAGTTACATATTAATGGACTGATCAGTTTAAGACATTCAGGTAATTGCCGAGCACTTGTCAGTTGAAGAAGTAGAGGTCATCGGTGGCATATTTAAGTCAATGGATACGGATAATAATGGTAAAATAACATTTGAGGAACTGAAGGCTGGTCTTCAGAAAGCTGGTTCTCAATTAGCTGAACCAGAGATGAAGTTGTTGATGGAAGCAGTAAGTCTTTACACAAACTGAAATTTTATGCTATCCTTGTGAACAGCTTTGCTATCAAATATCTGCACTCCATTTTTTCTGGAGAACGGAGTTGTTCATCTCTGTTGTTTCTCTCATGTAGTCTTATTATATCATCTTTAACAATGCTAATTTTTATTGTTGCATGGTAACATTTCAAAACAAGGTGAGGCTTACAGTCATTTTTTTCTCTAGTAATGTGAAATCTCTTCTTTCTTCCTCATTGTACCCACCACATAATTAAACTTAGTACAAAATAATAGGGATATTGGCATGTTAACAAATGTAGATTTGTGTTTTCTCCAGTGTTGACTTTTCATACGACATGTGACCTCACACCTATATACAAACTGGTTCATTTTTGTCTCTTTTATTAGTTAAATTCATCCTAGCATCTCAATACTTATAAGATCCATCAAGTTATCAAATCATAATTTTGCTCTATATATACATGTATGTTTATATATAGACACACCATGTGTGTGTGTGTAGTTACATTTTCTCTAGTTGATTCACTGGATACGTTTTACTTCATTATGTGGTCTTAGTTTGAAATACATGAGGCTGACTTGTGGATGACTAGATTTGCAAATTGGAGTTGCGCCTATGATATAATCACCCTTGAGTTATATTGGAACCTTATTTAGTTTCAAGGGCCTAACCTTGCCCTTGGTACACTCCTCAGCCCATGGCTGATTCTCTTGAGATAAGAAAAATAGGGGAAATGTTATATATGGAAATAATGTGATGGTTCTTCGATTCTTATGTCAGAAGAAGGTTTACTGAAGAGAGATTTAGGTTCTAGAAATATAGCAATATTTATATCTTCTAACTGAAGTATACATGTAAGTCTAGCTTGCCTTGGTTGTCACAACAAACAGAACAAAATATAGTTTTCGGCTGGGTGGGTGATGTTAAAAATATAGTTAGAAATTTGTTTTTTTTGTTTCTTAGTCTATTTTGGAATTTCCGTGGCGGCCAGCCAGCTTGGTATGGCATGTCTTTTGTTCTCAATTAAGAAATCATAAACAACAACAACAAAGCCTTATCCCACTAGGTGGGGTCGGCTACATAGATCATACGACGCTTCGTTGATCAATGTTCATGAGATTCGACAGGGTTTTACGCTGACTGTCGGGGCCTAACACAACCCTCCTCCTTTATCCGGGCTTGGGACAGGCTATAAAACATAGGCGGAGTTAATTAAGAAATCATAAAGCTTATAATAATTTAATAACAGTTGGACAATCAAGGCCTAGATTCAAAGTATTCAACCATGAAGAAAAGAAGAGGCATTCACCTCTTTTAGTTGCTACATAACCCTATTTGCCTTTAATGATGCACCTTTCTTGTTTCTGCTTATTCATCATCTTTCATCCTGTTTGTCTTTTCTTTGTTTGATGTTGATATTAGAAATTGTTGCTCATAACAGTTGATAATTGTCTTAAAAAACAGTTGATGATTTAGCTAATCTTTTGCTTCTACAGTTTTAGAGAAATTTATGCATCTTTATCTTCATTTCTGTGTTTCAATAAGTTAAACCCATGAGCCACAAAGTTACTTTACAGGGCAGGTTTGTGCCTTTCAATTTTATTGACAGACTTTTCTAATATGTGTTGTTCTGTATTTTTTTTGTGGATTATCTTTTATTATGCCTGCAATTAGTAGATTTTATGTCCAAAGCTTCTGATTTTGATCTACCTTACTACATTTTCTGGGTTATATGGGTAAAAATTGGAAGATTACTTTTCTTTGCAGCAGCTACTTTCATTTCGTCTCATAAATATTGATGTCCTATGTTAGTGATCAATCTCCTTTTGCTGATAACATCCTTTGCCGCTACTTTAGGAGCTGTTGCTAAGTTTCTATACAATGCTCAAATGCAAGTTAATTTTCAATAATTAGGATGTCAAAGGCTTCTATTACTATTGAATCCTAGTTTCAATATGATTTGTTTGTTAATTCAGTGCATAACTGATAAATGTGCAATCTGGCTCTCATGATTTGCTGCTATTACTCATTTTCTTCACTACTGTGTTTCTACGATGTAACTTTCAGCTTTAAGTATGCAGAACAATCATGTTGATATGAGACAAACATAGGATATATATCAATTATCATTATGCAATTTCATTTTACTGCAACTAGATCTATAAATGTATGCAGCTTTAATACATTGTGATTACTTATCTGCATAAATTTCATTTAGGCTGATGTTGATGGAAATGGTTTCTTGGACTATGGGGAGTTTGTGGCGGTCATTCTTCATTTACAACGACTATCAAATGATGAACATCTCCGAAGAGCATTCATGTTCTTTGACAAAGATGGCAGTAACTATATCGAGCTTGATGAGTTAAGAGAAGCCTTAAAAGATGAATCTGGTGAAATAGATGCTGACGTTCTGAATGACATCTTACGAGAAGTTGATACAGACAAGGTTCATGTTCTGAAGTTGTTATCTATCGTGTATTACCAGTGCCATTTTCCATTATATTAAGCTAACTGCAACTTTTTGCAATATTGAACTTTAGGATGGTCGTATCAGTTACGAGGAATTTGTTGCGATGATGAAAGCTGGCACCGATTGGAGGAAAGCATCTCGCCAATATTCAAGAGAGAGGTTCAAGAGTTTGAGCATCAATCTAATGAAGGATGGTTCACTATCTGTCACCAAAGAGGCAAAAGACTTGTATCCGCCAGCCACCGTAACGTGATCTTCTTGCAGCTGTTTGTGCTTTTCCTTTGGGGAGTTGGCATGTAATTATTGTTTCAGGGTTTCACGAGTCTAGTGCATGAGAACTTCATGAAAAATGGTCTCGTATTTCTACGCAAGGAGAGGGCATTGGATGCATGTAGGCAACCTCGATCGCTGTTGTGAATTGTGTTAGTTGCGACCATTGTGCACTGACTTAGGGTTCTTACTTCCGATGTCGAAAGGACTCGTCATAACCTCATGACCACAGCAGATGAGGCCCGAATCTTGACATTGCCCGTGATGGTGAAAGAGTATTCATCAGTATCTGCTTGCAGCCTTGCACCATTGTCCTTTTGTAATGCCTCATCTTGGCTTTCTAGGACTTCGTAGCATGCATTGGGAGTTTTGTTGTTCGTCCTAATTAATGCCATATACATTCAGCGGAAGCCTTCCGATTCGTTGTAAATTAGATTGTGAAACATCTAATTGTGTGTAGCTCGATAGCAGTTTGAGTTGGGAAAAGATAAATATTTGACTTGAGTGAAATGCGTGACCATCCCGCAGAGGTTCGTCCATGTGCATGATTTGTGCATTATAGACGTATGTTCCAATGGCTTTTACTTGATATTTCATTTATTCGGCTGGTAAGTGGATCGACTTCCCCAATGAAATGTTTTGAGTTCCAACTTCGGAATCAATTTTTTTTGTTCAGTAACTACCTATTCTATCGATATCCAAGGCTACTAGCATCTGACTAATATGATATCGGAATAAGGAGCAAAAAAGTTTATTATCCTTGGTCAACACAACGGCTCCAAGGATCGAGTGGTAGGGTGGCGGAGCTAAGATGTCACTAAAAAGTTAATGTTTAACTCCGCCTATATTTTATAGCCGGTCCCAAGCCCGGATAAAGGAGGAGGGTTGTGTTAGGTCCCGACAGCCAGCGTAAAATCCTGTCGAATCTTATGAACATGGATTAACGAATATATTGTGTTAATGCTAGGTCGTTATCCGTAAGTAACGCGCTGTACAGTTCGGGTACAGTGATAAGAGAGCAAGAGCCGTTGCATCCTCGCCTGAATGCAGTGTTAAATGAGCAAGGGCTATCGCACTCTAATGGACGGAGGCGGTTAAAGAAGCTAGTTCTTGAAACTAAGGTCAAATTAGGTTCTTGGAACATTAGGACGTTGAATGGGAAGCGCCTCGAGGTGGCACAAGTAATGGACCAGCGTAAGATTAATATTTTATGCTTGCAAGAAACTAGATGGGTAGGAGAGGGAAGTAAAGAGATTAGGTTAAATGGTTCCAAACTTTAGTACACATGTAAGGTAAATGGAAGGAATGTTGTTGGTATTATCGTGGATGCAGAATTGAGGAAGAATATTGTGAAAGTTAAAAGGATTGATGATTGAATCATATCCGTGAAAGTAATTATTGGAAAGGAGACTATGAACATTATTAGTGCATATGCACCCCAAGTAGGAGCAGAATCACATCTCAAGGAGAAGTTTTGGGCAGATATGGAGGGTTTGATTGAAAGTATACCAACAACCGAGAAAATTTATATTGGGAGAGACCTTAATGGACATGTTGGTAAAGAGGCATGATCACATGCAAGGGTTGATGGTGGTTTTGATTTTGGGGAGTTGAATGAGGAAGGACAAACTATTATTGATTTTTCTTTACCATACGACCTTAAGATTATCAACATTTGTTTTAGGAAGAGAAATGAACATTTAATCACATACAAAAGTGGAACTCATAGGTCTCAAATCGATTTTTTCTTGACAAGAAATACTGATAAAAGACGTTGTACTAATTGCAAAGTAATTCCTGGGCATGAGGTGACTACACAACATAGATTGTTAGTTCTTGATATGTAAATGAAATGTATAAAACTAAAATCTCGAATAGTTTTTGATCGAAAGATCACGTGGTGGCAGTTAAAGGTGGAGAAGCGAGAGACTTTTAGAAGTAAGTTATTAGAGGAAAGTGTGTGGGAGTTAGAAGGAGATGCTAGTATCATGTGGGAGAATGTGGCAAAAAAGGTTGAAATGGTTGCTAAAGTCATTTTAGGAGAATCAAAAGGTTTTGGACCACGAGACAAGGAGACGGTGGTGGAATGAGGAGGTCCAAGAAAAGGTGCGTAATAAGAAGAATTGTTTCAAGACGATACACTTGGACAATAGTTCTGACAATTGAAAAAAAGTATCGTTTGACGAAAAGAGAGACTAAGAAGGCAGTTAGTGATGCTCGTGCTAAAGCATACGAGGGGTTTTATAAAGAGTTAGGGACAAAGGCTGATGAACAAAGAATTTACAAGATTGCAAGGAATAAAGAGAAGGAGTCGAGAGATTTGGATCAAGTAAGATGCATAAAAAATGAAATTGGTAAGGTTTTAGTTATTGAAGGAGATATTAAGAACAGATGGGAAGAATATTTCTATAAGCTATTTAATGATAGATGTGAAGGTTCCCGTTGTGATTTGGAGGACTTGACAGTTAGCGAATGTGAGTTTAATAGATCATTTTATCGTAGAATTAGAGTCTCGGTGGTTAGCGAAGCTCTTAAGAAAATGGAGAATGGTAAAATCGTTGGACCGGATGGTATACCGATTGAAGTTTGGAAATGTTTAGGAGAAAAATGTGTGTTGTGGTTATGTAAATTATTTAATGAGATTTTACGATAAAAAAAATGCATGATGATTGGAGATTAAGTACATTAGTTCCTATTTATAAAAATAAAGAGGATATTCAGAATTGTGCAAATTATAGGGGGATTAAACTTATGAGTCACACAATGAAATTATGAGAAAAAATGATTGAGCATAGATTGAGAATGGATACTAGTATTTCTGAGAGATAATTTGGGTTCATGTCAGGAAGATCCACTACAGAGACGATTTATTTACTAAGGGGGATGGTGGAGAAGTATCGAAGTAGGAGAAGAGACTTACATATGATTTTCATTGACTTAGAAAAGACGTATGGTCGGGTACCAATGGATGTACTTTGGAAAGCCTTGCAAAAGAAGAGGGTGAGCGTTGCCTACATTAAGGTAATATAAGATATGTACGATGGGACATTGACTATGGTTAGGACAACCGGAGGTGAGACAAATGAATTTCCTATTGGAATTGGCCTACATCAAGGATCAGCTTTAAGCCCGTATCTATTTAACTTAGTTATCGATAGTATAACCGAGAGTATCACAGAGGAGGTACCTAAGTGCATGCTATTTGCGGATGATATAGTACTTTTAGCGGGTTTAAGAGAAGAGATTAATACAAAATTGGAAATGTGGAGAAATACGTTGGAGTCAAAGGATTTTCGTCTAAGTAGGAATAAAACAGAATATATGCATTGCAATTTTACAAATAAACAACTTAGAGACGATTTGAAAGTTAGGTTAGGAGAGGATATAATTCTTCAAGTGACAAAGTTTAAATATTTAAGATGAATTGTAAAACAAGATGGTGAGATTGATGACGATGTTAATCATAAAATTCAAGCTGGTTGGTGTAAGTGAAGGAAAGTCACTAATTCTTTGTGATAGAAAAGTACCTAATAAAGTTAAAGAAAAATTCTATCGTACTGCTATAAGATCATCAGTGTTATATGGTAGTGAATGTTGGGCTATGAACGGACAATATGAACGTAAAGTGGGGATAACCGAAATGAGAATGTTGAGATGGATGTGTGATAATATAAGATTAGATAAGATTAGGAATGACCATATACGTGAACGAGTCGGAGTGGCTCCTATTAGTGAGAAAATGGTAGAGAAACATTTGAGATGATTTGGTCATATTCAGAGAAGACCATTAGATGCGCCAGTAAGAAGAGTAGATCAAATAATTTGGAGTCCGATTAAAAAAGGGAGAGGGAGGCCAAGGCGGACACTTGGCGAACTAATAGAGCAAGATTTATTGGTGAATAATATACCGAAAGATTTTGTTACTAATAGAGCAAAATGACGTCGTATGATTCATGTAGCCGACCCCACATAGTGGGATAAGGCTTTGTTGTTATTATTGTTGTTGTTGAATTGATAAATCATGAAAGATGAGAAATTTAATAAACAAAATCTTTTTTATTTTTTGTTATATAGAAATTATTAACAACGAATATTTCATCATATGGTTCTCCATCATTTAATTTATTTTTCTCTTAGTTTTTTCACCTATTTTTTTTCTGATAAGTATTTTATAATCTATTTTAGAAAGTAAAAATAAATACTAAAAAATCATTTTATCAATGTAATATTAAAATGAGTGAAAGATATTTTTAAAAAAAGAGATAAATATAAATAGAAATTATTTTACCTTATATTGAGAAAGAAAGAGAATACAAGTCATTAAGAGTTAATTTAGTTACAAATTATTAAGTTCTTCTCGTTTCACTAATTTAATGAAATAAAGAATATCAAATATTCTATTTCATCCTTCATAAATCATGCAAAAAAATCATTCAAACCTAAACATTCCCGCCCCTCAAAACCCCAATTCAAACCAACTTTTGGGAGGGAGAGAACCCAAGTCAGCCTTTTTTCTTTCAGCCCATATAAAATTAAAAGATAAAAATATAACTCCACGAATAAGAGTCGATTTTTCGGTATTTTAATTCACAAAGCATATTAGTAATTTGGTATGTCACGTTCTCCAATCCTTGTATCTTTTTATTTCTAAGACTGTTCAAAAATGGATATTTAGACTAATGTTAAATATTAACTTCTCTCATAATAATATATCTGAAATTAAAATTTGCAACTTTGGGACCATTGATTGTCTCGCCATTAACATTTAAGTCATTAACATTACTTTTTTTTTATTTCAGGAAAAAAAGCCTCAAAAAGTTTTTCCCCCTCCCGTAAGGGCCGAAACGGGGCATAAGTTTCTTTTTTAATGGGCCTTGATCCACTAATAAGCCCATTAACCGTTTGCATTATTCAACAAATAAGATAAAAACAATACAATTTTTTACCCATAAAATATAATAATATAATAATATATAATGAACTGTTTTTTTTTCTAAAAAGAACAAGATTTGAAACCTATTTTACTCATTTCCAAGAAAAAAATGAGAAACTAATCCTCTCTAAAAAAAGTTTCAACTTCAAAATTATGCACATATAACATAGTTTCAACTTTCAAGTCTCACTTGTCACGGGAGTGTATCCGAGGCAATGTTTTCATTAATATCTACTATTTAATGATGATAGATGTTATATTAGTAAATTTTATCTTAAATTATTCTTATTTCTTTTTTTATTTAACACTTTCCTTTTTATTTGCATTATTTTATGCCCTTTGATAAGTTTTTATTATAATATTATTCAATTTTAAATACTTACTTTTTTATTTCAATTCCTATTTAATTGTATACATTTAATTTTATAAATATGATATTCCCCCCTCTTTAAAATTTCTTATATTTATTTCCTTTTTTCTCGTTTAACTTTTCAATTTATATCATTTTTACATTTTTTTTCAAAATCTACATTGAACCGAGTTGAACCGGTTCAACCAGCCCGGTTCAATCGATCCGGTTCAATGTCAAAATAAATTTTGGTACTTGACCGGACCGGATCACCGTCCGATTCACGGTTGAATTCGATTTTAATAACATTGAATTCGATTTTAATAACATTGATCTCAGGTTGACATTTCTTCTGACATAAAAAAGAAGGAAAAAGGAGGCCACCATTAATGAGTTCACCAATTACCATCATGCAAGGAAGTTGCAAAGCTTCTCTTCTCAGCTCTCCATTAGAAGCAGGGGGGAAGGCAGCAACACTGTCAAGACTCAAGACCTTCCAACGAAGCGTGTCTGGATTCCATCGCCCCCCTTTTCATCTGCCTGTCTCCTTGCGCGTCCAGCATCTTCATGTTGTTATTCAGATCAGAGAAATGGCAGACATGATTAATGTCGGTGCATGAACCAATGAACAGTGAGCAGATCTCAGGAACAGAGGACCGCCATGCTTTTCTTCTATCTTTGCCCTGGACCTCATAGAACGGGAACAAACGGAATAAAGTTTTGCTCCTTATGACCACGGAATTGTCTGATAATTATTCTGCTCGCCAAAGGAGTGGTGTCACGCAATTTGCAAAGTGGCATTTGTTTATTACCGATTTACAGTAACCACCAGCAGTAGCATTTTTCTTTTTTTTTTTTTGCAGGACGATCAACTTGCATAAACAAAACGTGATCTGGATTCCAACGTCCTCTGCTTGATATCTGTTCTTAGGGCTATCTGACGAATCAGGCGTTTGAAAGGACTGTTGATATGGAGAAGACGATGACTTGTGTCTCACGTATGTGATACGTCCATGAAGGACCACAAAACTTTTAGAGGAGAGAGAAAGAGCGTGCACTTTTTTTATTGTCACTTTTTGCTTCTTTTGTCTATGAAGTTAAAGTATAAATTTATACATTCTAGTCTCTGTACATGGGTCGGATTGAGAATTAAATCCTCCCTTGCATCCAAAATTTTATTAAGTCATTCTTAATGAATTTAAGGAATGTGTGTACGCGCATCCATTGTTGATGTATAAATTGATAAATACTTTTTAAAGTAAATTTATAATGAATTTAATATTCTAATATATAAATCAATATAATTAACACGATCCACTTTGGGGCCGTTTGGCATTTTTAAAATTGTTCCAGAAATATAAAAAATTATCCTCACTTTGTTCATGCAGAGCCCATCTATTCTTACTGGAGGAGAGAACACATCTAATTCTGCTTTTTGCTATTCTTTCAATGAGGCCCATTAGTACCTCAAAATAGGTGTTTGGTAGAAAGAGTGAGAACAAGTCTTTGTTCTTGACTATGTTCTTATACCAAATAGTCCCTTTGGGTCCACAAAATTCTCAATCTCTTCTTTGCAATTATGATTTTACTCTTACTCTTTTAATATAAGAATAAATTATTAAAAAATATTACCATGAGCACAATATTATATAACATATGATTATTAAATAATACATTCATCCATATTGATTTTTTTATTTTTAATTATTTTTATTTTAATAATGAAGTAAAGACAAAAATGATATTACATCATTATTAAAAATATGTCTTAACATAATTTTGGATGAAAGTTAACACGGAGAATCATGTAGGAATTAAAATAATAAATTTATAATTTAACATTAAATGCAGAAAAAATTATAGTTCAAGGAGATTAAAGGAAATAACCTTAATACATTTTGCAAGTTCAAATTAGCTTGCACATGACTTTAGTCTATCCGTTCTAAACTTAGGTAGCTAAATATTATATTTATTAAGTATGCAAACTTGGCATGATTCATCAAGTTTGTTACAACTTGATTATTATAACACATGACTAAACTTTTTCATAATTTTAGAATGTAACACCTAAGTTTAACACTAAAAGATTAGTAATAGTCTTCATTAGTTTGATCCAATATTTTCTAGTTCATTTAAGTCTTTTATATAACTTATAACATTTCTAATATAGAAAATATTTATATATTAAAAATAGTTTTATTCTTTAAAATGAAATATTAAATGTAGTTTTATATTAAATAATGAAAAATAAAAATAAAAAAGATGGTCCAATGATTGGACCACCCAAAACAATCCAACACAGATTGACTTGAATAGGATGGATCGGGTTGGAACCTAAAAAAGTCTTCATCCGGCTGACCAAATTTGATTGTTTTGAGTTGCATTTAGGATTGGTTTGAATCCAACATGAACACCCCTAATGATTGACTTATCATCAGTATGTGTTTGTGTGTTTAACCACACATCTTATTTCTTGTAATTCCAAGAAATAATTGCATCATCATCCAATAAGAATGTGTGACCTCATGTGATTTGCTTTTATTATGCATGTCATCTCGAAAATTCACATCCGAATATTCTATGATATCAAAAAAATTTGTTTTGTATGTCAATTTCACGATGCCTCTTAGATGTTCAATAAATCACACAAGACTCCATAATTAGTCATATCATGATTATTTATATGTATGCTTATTCTATAGTCTCAAGAAAATTTGTTTTGTATGTCAATTTTAATTGTACGACACCTCTTAGATATTCAATAAATCACATAAGGACTCCATAGTTAGAAGTATCATGATTATTTTATATGTATGCTAATCAAGCTTATTGCATAAGATAAAATAAGTCATGCACATAGTGTCACATATATCAAATTTGTACATAGATTTCCTATAAAGGATTTTATTACACATTGAAATACCGAACTTTACTAAGTCATCGTCTAACCAATGTTGCTCCAAAATATTTCAATATGCTATTCAAATATTGTATCCGATAATAATTCAATATCCTTGCATTTTTGTCATGGGCAATTTTCTCATTTCAAAATTTCAATTCAATTTCAACACTATGACATCATTTTCTATGAGAGAAATGTCACATCCATATGGTGACATTATTTCAATCTTGCTCTTACTATTTATGATGTCCATGTTAGAGTTAGTTAATACTTCGAGGGAATTTGAGTATTACCCAATTACCTGTGCTGCTGGTGTACTGACAAAAGAGGGAGGGGGGGGGGGGGGTTCGGGGCGCCCCCCGACGACGGTCCTGCTCGCCGGTGAGCTGGCGGGGGTTCGGGGGCAGTGCCTCCGAAATCTAGACGGATTTGGACTTTTGTTTAGTCGGCCCGTGTGATGCGGATTAGGTTTTTTCTCTGTTTTGTTCAGGTTTTGAACCTATCAGGAAGAGACATATTTATAGCTTATTTTCATATGTAATCCGCATTGCAGTTATAAACGAAAAAGATATAGTGGAACTTCTTTGCAGGACGTAGCCCTAATCTCAAGGGTGAACCTGAGTAAATCGCGTGTCTCATTTAATTTTTCTGCGATTCTCTTTGCGTTCTTCTACTCTTGTTCTCAAATTTTCCCATCAGTCCACATAATAATCCAATCTGTTTATAGCAAAATCAAATTGAATCACCATCACATGGTATTCTATCTATTATCGCGTGACATTTCTTTTAATCCATATAATGATTTTTTTTTAAAAAAAAGTTTAACTTATTCTCCTCTTTCTGAACATTATCGAGATACCACTTATATTTCTTCACAAGATTCTCCATTGAGTAAGACTTTCATATATGATGCAATTAATAAGTTTGTATTGATTAATCTATGCTTAGTCATTATATAATAATTTCATTAATTTGGCTTGTTAAACATAATAATTGATAATCATTCTCATTTGGTGCTATCAAAGGTACTTGTTGGACTTTGCTTACTTACCAACAAGTTTAAGTTAATGCGTCATGGTGGTCATTCATGATTTTGACTTATCAATCATTTATATCAACATCAAAAGTAACACAAAAAATTCACACATGCAAATTGATCGCATTAGAGACACCACATAAGAATTTGAGATGGAGGATGGCGAGCCAGATGATATTCTAGATGGAGATTATACAAACACCGAGATAGTTAGATTGTTCACTAATGGAACTTCAAGTGATGCATATATGAAACAAATGAGCTTGACCCAATCCCTTTACATTAAGCAAAGCATTAGAGCACTTTGATCCTGTTGTCGACTAACATATCTACTAGCACACTAGACATCATTTACTGGTTCATGTATTAGAAAGGAACACCTATAGACATTGGATGCCGGTCAAAATAGTCTTATGCACATGTTGAGAAGACTGCAATGAGACTCCAATTTTAAAAATATGACGAGTCTTCAAGAGTACTTCACTACTTAAGGTTTCACGTCTTCATTTAGAAGAACATGTGATAAACTTGATGAGTCTTACATTAGCTATACTTCTAATGGATTTATTGGCATACATATTTGTTTTTGTGAGATGATTCAATGGGTGCATTTGACTTTTGATGTGCATTATGTGATTTGGACATATGCTATCACTTATCAATTTTATCTTATGACGTGGATGTATTCTTGACACTTGGGTCAATTTATGCTTATGATACATTTTTTATTATCACCCATGCCAAAATCATATTTATGCTTATTAATACACTCTTATTGTTGTCTTATGTCTTTATCTAAACTTTCTTACTATTTATTCTTTGAACCTTTTATGTTTTCCAACTTTGTATGAATTCAAACTTGTCTATCTTTCAAACTATACATGAATTAACGAGGAGCACGTATGCATTGCTACTATTTCATTTTGTCTATACTAATTTTGTTTACATATCTTTTTTATGATACAAAATAGAGAAAAATATGAATAAATATAAAATTCTTATGGAATGAAAAAAAAAAGAAAAAAAAGGCCAAATGAAAACTATATGTATATAAATGCATAAGAAAGGAGAATAAATGTTATATACTCAAACAACAACAACAACAAAGCCTTATCCCACTAGGTGGGGTCGGCTACATAGATCATACGACTTGATCCATGTTCATGAGATTCGACAGGATTTTACGTTGACTGTCGGGGCCTAACACAATCCTTCTCCTTTATCCGGGCTTGTGTCCGGCTAAAAAACATAGGCGGAGTTTCTACATGTATGCTTAAAATGGATCATTGTTGTTGTAAGGAGAAGTTTGAATTTAAAGGGTGTGATAACTAACAATGGTTTGTTATCATATTTATGAATTTTTTATCATAAAATGAAAGTTTGTTGGATTATAAATTTTATGTATTATTTTTATTTTGTTGACAATAACAAATTTCATTATGTTAATTTTCAAAAGTTTAGCCATATAATTAAAGAGTCATACTAAACTATTTACTATTGTACATTATATGGATATAACCTAATGTTTATGTGAGATGGTGCAAAAATGAATTTTCGAACACTTAAACGATAAAAGACCATTTTCAACACTGTATTGGTCGATCGACCTATGAGATTGATTGAACTATTACTATCAATTGGATTAAGGATAAAGTCAAGATTCTTGAAGTGCTAATTAGTTGAGGCGAATCCTGATAGACTTGCAAAGAAAATTATAAACATCACGTATAATAGAAAGTTCAATATATAAGTTGGTTGATGATTGGACCAAAGATGGGTCGACTGATCAAAAGTTTCATAAATTCGACATACTATGGAGACATAAGTCAAGAGTGTTCAATCGACCCAAATACAAAAAGTTAACTTTTCACAATGGTTACAAATATTGGTAGGGTTCCTAGTTAAATGAGGGACATGTTTTGACTCCTAATTCAAGAGTAGAATTGAGATCTTTCTTGGATGTTTGTTTTTAGGGTATATGGTCTGCTAGAAACGATGTTGCTTTTAAATCCAAAATGGCAACCGCTAGGTCAGTTTGGCAGAGGGTCTTATCTAATGAATATGCTAACTGCCTGGTGGGAGCCCCTCCTGTGGGGTGGACAAAACTACATATAGATGGTGCTTTTACTGATATAGGACAGTCAGGGGGGGTTGGGTTTTGTCCTTCGATCTCACGACCTCTCCTTTTTGGTTGCAGGAGCGTTCGCGAAGAGATGCAAGTCGGCTTTGGAATCGGAAGCAAGAGCTATGTTGGAAGGGGTCAAACACACAAGCAGGATAGGTATTCGATTGCTGCAGATTGAGTCTAACTCAGAATTGTTGGTTAGTGCTATCAAAGATAGCGTGGCTTCCCCTTGGACAATAAAAAATATTAGCTTGGACCTCAAACATTTGCTGAGTTCTTTTGAAAGCTATAACATCTCACATTGTATTAGGAAAGCAAAGACAGTAGCACTTTTTTTTTTGCGCAGTTGGGCCGTCGTACATCCTACGACATTTTTCGGGAGGGCCATCCCCCTTCGGAGGCCCTTCATTTATTGTATTTTGATAACTCTCGGTGTTATATCAATAATTGAAGATCTTTCCTTTTTTTAAAAAAGAAGAACCCGACCAACCCAAAAAATCTACTCGACCTGAAAAAATTGAACCGAAAAAAATAGGGGATCATATGATTGAGGATGATTTATAATAAATTAAAATTCACCCGTTAAAATTAAGGTCCCACCTCAAAAAATTATAGGGGCTTATGGAGACCATTTTTATTTATTGTTGTTTATTATATAATTAATTCATAAGTTATCAATTTTTTATTATAGATATAATAATTTTTATATATCATTTCATATTTTTCTATCACATTATCGAACACTAATTTGGTAATGTTAAAATTTTAGCATATATTATATTTAATATAAAATTAAATATTTTTAATTAATTTTTATTTATATATATTACAAATATAATTATATAAAATTAGGCTAAAAAAATAGAGATAACAAGAACTCGGAATTCATCGATAGACTTTGATACTAGCAAAAGAAAGAATATGATGAAAAACAAATAAGATTGTTGATCATGATTGGAGGTCACTCGGGCGCACGACAAATGCTCAACGTCGAGTTTATCAATGTGCATCCATCCTCCATGCTACTTACTCTGTAACAACCCTGATTTTTCAGGATTTAATAAATAGATATTTTATTGTTTTATTTTATTTTGGAAATGTTGTCATTAATATTAGTGTATTTAATAATTCCGAAAATAAGAAAATAAAAATTGGAGAGGAGGTTGCTTAGTGATAGGATTTATGTAATTAATTTTAGAATTTTATTTGAACAAAAATAAATCTAACTTAGTTAAAGAGATAAAAAGAGGATAAAACTTGAGAAGGATTATATATTATAATTAGATTGTAATTGGAAATTATAAATCCTATAAATAAATATATGAGGGTCGGCCATAACTTATTTTTTTAGACTTTTGTTTGTGCGCTCGGCATCAACAACTTAGCGACAGAAAAAAGGATAAAAAAGAGAATTGAACACAGGTGTTGAAGGGGACGTCTGCGTCCGTACGTAGGGAGAATTTTATTTACTATTGTACCGTGATACTTTGCGATGTAATTTAATTTTAAATTAGATTTATTACAATCATAATTTTATTGTGACATGATGTTTCCTACCGCGAAGAGAGAGGAAAGAACTTTACGACCGCAAAATGGCTAGAGATAATAGGAGGAAAAACAGGAAGAAGTAAAAATGAAAATATTGATTTACGATCACAAAGGCTAAAGAGAGAAAGAGATAGGAAAGAGAAATTAGAAAAAAACGTGGGAAAGATGACCAAAAAGAAGAGAGAGAAATAAAAAAAGGGGAAGAAACTTTGGATTTTAAGGCCGCAAACTGGTAGAGGGGAGGGGAATAGCGAGAAAGAAATTAAAAAAAAATGAATACGGCCGCAAAATGAGACGGAGAGAGATGGAGAGAGGAAGATAAAAAAAAAGAATCAAGTTACTACGGCTGCCAAATCAGTCAGGTGGTATTCCTACCATGAGAGAGAGAAAATTAGGAAAAAGTGGAAAAAGGTAAATTATTTGTTAACCTTCACGCAGAGAGAGAGAAAAAAAGAGAAAATTTGAAGAGGGAATTTCTTTTTTCAATCTCTCGGCTAGAATATATAATAATAATAATAATAATAATAATAATAATAATAATAATAATAATAATAATAATAATAATAATAATAATAATAATAATAATAAAAGAATAATATAGAGAGGACATGATCGAGAGTTATTATTTATTTTTGGATAAATTTTAATTACTAATTATTATTATTGTTATTATATTAATTTGATTTACTAATTATATTGTTGGTGATTGTTCCGTTGGACTTTGATCTTATTGATGATTATATTGTTGGTCTATTTAATTTTTGGTCTGTCTAACCTAATTGATAATTTATCAAAGATAAAAGTCGAAAGTTACTGGGCACATGTCTACTGATTACCACTAAGTCGGGACCAATTGAATTGAATTGAATCGAATGTGGTAGATAGTGTAAAAGTTATGGCTATTCTCTGTATGGACACTCGTTCTTCATTATACACGAACCCATTAAATTATATCGGGCTTGCTCTGGTACTAATCCCCCACTGGCCTGCATAAAAGTGGTATGGTGTCTCTTAATTGACTGAGCGCTCCTTATTGAATTTGATAACTTCGAATATTGTAAATTGAATGGAATGGAACTGAAATTGAATTGAATTGAATCATGATCATTTGGATATATTAGCATTGAGTTGGCAATTTATTGTCCTATCGATTCGAATTGTTATTGGCCAATGTCCATTGATTATTTAATTGAAAATTATTAATTGAATATTAATTTATTGATCAGACAATTGATAATTATTAATTGAAAATTATTATTGATTTTATATTAGTATTTTGACCATAGCATGATATATTGTTCATATTGATAAATTATTAATTGGTTATTGTATTGACTGTTCAATTGACTCATTATTGATTATATCTTATTTTCAATTGAGCATATTGATTCTCTTTTAGATCTTACGTACTGAATATTTTTATACTAATGAATATTTTTCTATATTTGAATCCTTGCAGGTGAGAGAGCTATAGATGATGGTCCTGCAGCTGGCTGCGCTCAGTGACAGACAGATGTTACACATAGCATTAGCTCTAGTTATTTAGTCTTATTATTTTTGTATTTATTAGAATTATAAACTTATGGATATTTTAGTATTTTGATTATTATGGATTATTAGTTATTATATTTTGAAAAGTCTTCCACATTTATGATTTATATTTCACATTTAAAAATTTTATTCCGCAAAAATATTTTATAAAAAATTAAATAGCACATCTGTAAGACTTTGAGCACGTAAATATCACATGAATCTCGAGGCGTTAGGTACTCTATTTATAATCCATTCACAAAGGTTGTCACCTCTGTAAAAAAACGTTCATCAAGATTACTATGCTATCATAACTCTCATGGTTACATCTAGCTACATGCGAATGTCACTCACAATGGTCATCAATGTCATGATTCAAGCCATGTATCCTTCTTCACACTCCATGACAACTGCCACGTCCGTGACACTTCTTTATAGCCCTACGAAGTCATGACCATTTTGGTTATTTACCTATCGTCAATTATCTAATAATATGTTTTCTTGTCATTAATGACTCCTAAACTTTAGTTGAAAAATATGAACAAAGAAATATGATGAGTCACGAGATCTTTTCTTTTTTGGAAAATGACATGTTTTGCATAACCGTCAACTTGTATGATAATTTATTTCTAATGTTTTCTTTGTTAATGGAAAAAATAGTGATTAATTTTTGTTATGGAGAAAGCTTAGAAAGGTAATGGATAATATAAGAAAAATGTAGAGAGTTTGCACAACGCCTTTCTTTTTCTTTTTTTTTATTGTGATCTAATGATCGAAAAGCGTGGTTGGAAGATCATTTGATTTAGAAATTACTATTCTAAAGAATGAGGATCGCTAAAATATAATTTTTTGAGTTTATGAATTCTTATTTTTGCATCTGATCTGAAGGAAAATTATGTGTTTATATAACTAGAAATAATTATCATTTTATTATCTTTGAACAAATCAACTTGTGATCCTTATTATAATGATGCCAATGTGATCAAATGAAAGGAATAAAATCTTGGCTCAGGTTTTATTTCTCAAGGGATAATGTATTGAAAAGCCATAACTAGGTAAGTATTAAGACTCATGAAAATTGATTATAGAATTAAATTGTTTATGTTTCCTCTTACAAATAATAGATTTATTAAATCAACTTGTGATCCTTATTATCGCGATGCCAATTTGATAAAATGAAAAGGAATAAAATCTCCGCTCAGGTTTTGTTACTCAAGGGACACTATAAAGTTTAAGCAAAAGGGATAATGTATTTGATTTATATTTATGATTTAGGATTAAAAATGTGAAAAACCATAACTAGCCAACTAGGTAGGTATTAATACTCATGAAAAATGATTACAGAATTAAATTATTTATGTTTCCTCTTATAAATCATAGATTTATTAAATGGTCATAATGTAGTTTAACAATAATATATTTTCATCTTAGTGTAACCAAGTGCATTTATATTCTTTTTTGAATTTATTATCTAGGAAGTCCTTGGTAATAGTGCTTATATTTATACTTCACATATTTTATTAGGGTTAACTTTTTAAATCTCCCCTGAATTATAATAATATTTCATGTCTATGTAGCACCTCTAAACTATGCTGTGATTTTTGTTTTATTATTTTTCTATTATTTTTTATTTTTATAATTTATGAAATGACTAAATTGTCCTCTGCAACTTGAAATAAGTGTTTAACTTTTTTCATTGAGGGAAATTTAGTTATTGAACAAATCTCAAAAATAAAAAATAGTAAAACAATTAACAGAATGTAATAAATGGACTAAAGTAAAAATTTAGGATATAATTTAAGGGGCACTATGGTGAAAATCACTATAGTTCAGGAGATGTTAAAGGAATTAACCCATTTTAGTATTAACGAAATGTATTAGATATAATTAAATCTATTTAATACATAAATTTCAAATTTTAAATACGATTAAATATAATAGTTAGAATTAACTCCCCAACTTGACAACTTTAATTCATACCTTAGAACGAATCAGATTTTTGGTAAAAGATTTCATGTGTAAAAATTGGATAGAAATTTTACTTCAATTTTCGAAAGTTATTCGATAATATTAAATTAATTTACATTAGGATAACTGAATTATTCTTATGTTATTTTAAATTCATATATATATATATATTATAATTGAATTAATGAATATGTGGATAAAAAATATATTCATTGATAAATATTTTTAAGATTAACTTATAATATATTTAAGATTACCATAAATATATCGATTAACAATAATTACATGTTACATTGGTTATTCTTAATTTTAATATTTTTCTTAATAAATGGGTCTAATTTTTCCCACATGATGCTTATTTCCAATAAATTAATAATTCCATATTCTCAATGAAACGACATATTTCATAAAAGACATTCCTCAGACCTATTACCACTTTAGATATTTGTATATTTTTCCAATTTAATTGCCAACTCTGAAAGAATAATTTTTGCTATATCTATAAACATTTCAATTTAATAGATTAAATATATAAAATAACACGGTGACAAAAATAGAAGACCCCAATTAATACTTCCACCTGCCGACACCTGTCGACACACTTCTTATATATCAGGAAAATTGAAAGTGAAACCAATGCGTGTTTAATGCCCTTCCCCTACTACTACTATATTATTATTATTATTATTATTATTATATACTCCGTAACGGCACAAAATATCAGATAATATAGTTATATATTTAAACGCTGAGAAAATATATTTTTATATTTAACATTTATTTTAATTAAAGTTTCGAGCCGAGGCAGCCTGAACCGGTCGGGCCGCCGGTTTAATTCTTGAATTATACTCAGTCGTCGTCAACTGGATCATTTATTTATTCGCAAAGTTCGAGAAATTAATCATCCGGCGAGCCAGCGCCGCCGCCTTCCCCTTCCTTCTCCGGCAGCATCGTCACCGCCAACCTCGACGGTGAACCCACTGGAGACCCTCTCTCATCGCCACCGCCTACGCCCCTATCTGCCGCCTACGCCCCTATCTGCCGGCTTCCTTCCCTCTCTCATCGCCACTGGAGACCCTCTCTCATCGCCGCCGCTCAGAAGTCTCTGCCCCGGCGATCGTAGCGGCGACGGCGAGAAATGGGCGGCGGCGTTCGTGGAGGAGAAGAGAAGCGTTCACGTTCGACTCGCCCAACGCGGTGGTTCGGACCGGATGCGTGGTCTATCTGGGTCGATTGGACCGTCTGGCATGTCAGGTCGGATTAATTAATTCAATTATTATATGGATTAACATTATCAATTTTATTTTTTGTGTTCTTGTGATCTTCTATAAATGCCTCTCTTCAATCATCGCCTCTTCCTCTGTTCTTGGTGGCGAGCAGTGATGGTGACATGGCCAAATCTCCGCAGCGCTGCAAGTAATTTGAACTGAAGACGAGGAAGAACCAGAAGGGGGGGAAGAAAGACCGAGTCTTCAGGGTTAGTTGGGGGGAATATTTTCATCAGGGATTCCTTGAGATGGGAAAAATATTGATTTTTATTGGTCTGTAGGCCACTGGTGGAATATTCTGCAGTCATTACGTGAAGAAACATTTCATGAGATAAACAGAGTTCATCACAGTGGAGCGACGGGGTGGAGGGACATAACAGGGGAAAATGGCGGCGAATGGCGCAAGAAAGATCACGATTGGCGTCTGCGTCATGGAAAAGAAGGTTAAAATCCGATCTTTTTTTGCATTGTCAGTGGTCTTCTTCTGTAGACACAAAAAGGAGCGAGTTTGGTTTTGTGTTGTAGCCAATTCTTTCTCTGTTTTCCTAGAAAACCGTGTTTCATTCATATTAGTGTTTGTGATGGAAGAAGCATTTCTCTTTCTCTCCATCGACTTGTTTCAGACTTTTCTCTTGGACATTGATGTTTGTTATCGTTGGCATTCATCTGTTTTCTGGTTGGTAGGTGCTCTCTGGTCCCATGAGTCAGATATTGGAAAGGCTGCAGGCATTCGGTGAATTCCAGGTATTTTTTTATGTATGGCTAATGAAAATTTTGCAGTGTCTTGCGAGTTGGACTTTAGTTAGACTTTTTGTGGGTGACGAATTTAAAGTTTGGAGATTGTAACTGGAAAAAAATTGGAGATGACTAGCATTGGGTTGTTTGTTGAACTAGAGAAATTTGCTAACCTTATATGTGGCCAAGGAATATACTTGGGGGCTAGCATAGTCTAGCCATCCTTTTAGCCCTCAAAAAAGAAAAAAAATGTAGCCAAGCAATGTTCTTATGAAGCTGCATGATGTAATCCATCATGCCCTCTCTGATAATACAATCTGTTGAATTGTATTGATGACATGTATCTGATCCATGTAGCACTGTAGCACCTTTCTTTCTAATGTGTTGCTCCATATGTTTGTGGATACTGTTTAATCATGTCCTCTACAAACAAGTTTGTGATATTTCAGCTTATCTTCAGGTAGATATTCTGTTGCTGATGGCACATGCCTCATTTTTGTGTTTCTGACTATATCAACATGCCAGGAACTTGATATTAAACTGATTTCCAGTCATTTGACATGACAATTGAACTCTTCATCCATAGTTGACTAGTTGAGTTTCTTTTCTTTTCCTTTAAACATTAATCAGCATCATTTGAAAGCAGTCATACAAAGTAAATCAAGAAAAAAATGGAGTTTACATGAAACAAATTCTTAGACTTTATACAACAACAACAACAACAACAACAAAGCCTTATCACACTAGGTTATTCTTACACAATTTAAAATTATTTTGCAGATTGTCATTTTTGGAGATAAGGTTATTCTTGAAGATCCAGTTGAGAGGTATGTCATTCTACGTAATGTGGCTACTGAATTGATTAGGAGCTTGTGCCCTATCTTCTGGACTAGTTGTGATGAGAGATTTGCAACATAACTCATACTGAAGTCATCATTATTGTTTTGTGTAATGGCTTTTACTTTATGACCACTGCTGATCATGTGTTTTGCATTTGACTTTGGGTTCTACTGTTATCATGTTGTTTGATGCAGTTTGAGAAGTACCAACTTGTTCCAATGCTTGTCAATAATCTATAAAGATATTTATTCTAAAGAGTTTGGCTATCACAAACTGATAGTAGAACTCTTTGATCATTGCACTCACATGCCATGATCAAAGAATTCCCATATGTTGCTTCATTCTCCAAGAAAAATATCAAATGTAATTGGTGACTCTCTTTACCCATATTTTTCCTCCTTAAAAAATCCTTTAATTTAGATGTTTTAGCTAATTTTAACTTCTATTTTTTGGCGTTGCTTTCTCTTCTTACTTATTTCATTGATTTGATCATTTGTCTCCCCATTGTTAACCGGATGTTGCATGTGTTTTCAGTTTATCTGTTTTCTAAATGTATTTATATGTTGTGAATTTATTCTTTTGCATCTTATTAACATGTTTCTATATCTGATGACAACTGTTTTGTTTTTATTCTCCAGCTGGCCAATATGTGATTGTTTGATCGCTTTCTACTCCTCTGGTTATCCATTACAAAAGGCGGAGACTTATGCAGCCATTCGGAAGTGAGCCTTTTTCTTCTATTGAAGCTAACAAATCTCTTCTTTATCTTCAACTTAGAGTTAACCTTTGTATTTCAGAAACTGAATGTTTTCATTCAGCATATCTGAAGTGGTAACATGTGATTATGTCCAGTATTTCTGCGATGAGAATTTACTTGCTCCTTTCTGGGAGCTTTGTTAAGATCCTCAATAACTTGATTATTGGTATCTCTTAGTGATACACTGGAATTATACTCTTTTATTAATTATTTATTAAAATAGATAGCTGGTGAAATATTCAAAGGCTATTTAGATTCCCTAGAATCATGTTCTAGCTGGAAATTTAATTTAGTCTCTTATTTTGAATTAAAATATGTAAATTGGCTTGGTATGATATATAACAATTGCATAATAATAACATTCTTACACTAATAGCACCGTGGTAAACTGACTGTTATTCATTAATTTTTATTGGTTTCCTTTTGTCAAATGATCATTGTTTTTTTTTTTTGTGAAGGATATGGTCATTGTTTTATGGTGAAGGTCCCTAATGAATTAATTCTTATTTACTTCACTTGGTTGAAATAGGATATTAAGCAAAACCTAAGGCTTTTGCATGAAAATATATGTTAAAATTTTAATTTTATTTGCTTGGTAGGCCCTTCTTAGTCAATGAATTGGGACCACAACATCTTCTTCATGATCGGAGGAAGGTTTATGAGGTAGTTGTTTACATTAGCCTTATGATTTATGTTTTCACTTATGCATCATAATGTTTGTTTCTTGTACCTTTTCCTTTTATTTTTCTCACATAAATATTTTTATATTACATCTTTATGTTTATCTGTGGCATAATAGGTTCGTTCTCTATCAACATTCTCTGATAAGCATAATCATCACGAGTCTCATTAATATCTAGTTTTTTCTCCAAGTGTAAAAATATGGAATTTTGTTCTAGAGACTGTAACTGTATTGTCGGACCATTTTATGGTTTACAAGGTTGTGAGAACAAAACAATAAGAGTTTTATAATTTATATTGACATACTGAGGGCTCTCCAAATGAATCAAACATGTTTGTGGTAATTGCTCAGTTTAAATGACCATGTTTCACCCTTTGATTGTGCTTGTGTGAAATGCCAAAATATTGCTCAATTTAATAAGCATCGAACATTTGTTTTTTAAACTTTGTCTGCCTCACTAGATCCAGATAGATAGAAAATTACCAATTGAAGTCTCCAAAGAATTTGGCAAAACATTTCTTGCAAACTTCACATCTGTAATATGTAGGTTGATGACACTAGCTATTTTCACATTTATGCTAGAGATTTCAAGAGACAGAAACATGCATTTGTAGTTTCAATAGTTCCTTTGTTTAGTTCAACAAAATTACAAACATACAATTTCGTTTGGAACATATGTGGGAGCACACTAAGAGCTGATGGAAATTAGTTTTGCTGCAAGATGTCTTTTAAAAAAAAGTTTGTAATTGTCAGGATAACCCCCCTCAAAAAAAAAAAAAAGTCAGGATACCCTGTCCAAGTGCTTGTTTTATTAATTTTCACTTTGATTCTTCATGACTGTGAAAGCAACCATTTCAATTCTATTTGTCTTTAAGATCTTCAAGTACTATATAGACATTGTATTCGTAAGTCTTCTTCTTTCTGTGTACTTACAAAACATGTTTTGGATGAATATTGACCTCTTCTTGTTGTTTGTGCTAAAGTTAATTATGGTTTTCCTGCTTATAAGCGTCTTGAAATGCATGGAGTCCCAGTTCCAAATTATGCTCTTGTAAATAGAGAATATCCATATCAAGAACTAGATGACTTTGTTGAGCAAGAAGATTTCGTTGAGGTTCGGGGGAAGCGTTTTTTGAAGCCTTTTGTTGAGAAACCTGTTGATGGTGAGCATACAATTTATTTTTCCTTTGATTAGGATGACATAATATTTTCCTCTCAAAGGAAGATGATATGGTAATTTCGTCTTATGGTGATATGCTAATTTGATAAAAATAAACACTTATATTTTTGTGTTATACTGTTTGACGTACAAGAAGTTGATGCTATAACCAGAATGTATTTTCACTTAAGTAAAAAATGAAAAAAAAAATTGAGAAGAAAAAGAATGACCACCAGAGTTGTGGTTGTCATCCATCTATATATAACTGTGAACTGAAAATGATATACAAGTGTGGGCTCTCAAAGGGAGGGTAGCACAATATAGGGAGAAATCAATTAATGTTATTTTGTGAGTTCATACTTTAAATTGGATTTTTTAATTAAACATTTAAAGGGGGTCCTTGTTTTATCTTCTTATCCATGTAGTTTTGAATTCTAATGGCGTATTTTTTTGCTCAAAAGGTGATGATCACAGTATAATGATTTATTACCCAAGTTCTGCTGGTGGTGGAATGAAAGAGTTATTTCGAAAGGTAGGCCCTTAAATGACATTCACTGAAAAACTTTTGCGTCATGAGCTGGGTACTACAAACACATGGTCATGGAATATGTTTTCTATATTTCTTGGGTATGAAATGATAGCATGTTGAGCTGTGGGGCTCACAGAGGTTAACACACTCTTTTGCCGCCGATGAACCTGCTTGTTGTTCACTACCTTAAAAGGTCTTCTGGGCCATCCATATACAGCACACCAGTTCTATCTTTAGAGGGGAACAGTGATATATTGAGAATGCACCACATTCGCTTATTGACTAGAGAGTGGGGGGATGGACTGTAATCTTTTTTCACTCACCTCTTTACTTTTTGTTTCAGTTTTCTTACGCATGTGTATCCTTTTTACACATAAACAGATGGATGACTAGCTCCTTCTAGTTATCGTTTTTCCCCTAGAAGATATATCGAATTGTATTTGTCAAACAAAAAAAATGAAACCTGGGGAGGTTAAAAGAGATCCTTATTCTCCAACATAAGTTGACAACAAATCCATATGGTAATGGCATGGTAAATAATCTCTGTATGCATTGCAGGTTGGAAACAGGTCAAGTGAATTTCATCCAGAGGTTAGGAGGGTGAGGCGTGAGGGATCTTATATCTATGAAGAATTCATGCCTACTGGTGGAACAGATGTGAAGGTTATTATAGTTTCTGTAAAATTTTATCTTATGATTTCTTGCACTTTCATTCAAGTTCTTGTTTGAGAGAATTTGTCTTATTTCTTATATTTATATATAGACCAGAAATATATAACCATTGTAATGTCTCCATTGTAGTACTACTTAAATAGTAGAGTATTGTTTAACTAAGAGGTTATCCATGTATGTATTTTCTCTCAAAAAACAATTATGATTGTGTATCTATCTATTTCACATTTATCAAAACCAAATTCTAGTTGTTGAGCTAAGATTTCAACTGTTTGATTTGTCATAAATAGGATGACTAAGTAATTGATTCAAGATATGAAATGCATTGTCCGCTGACTTAATACAAAGTCTCCATTTGGTATCTTGACTGTAGGTATATACAGTTGGTAAAGATTATGCTCATGCTGAAGCCCGTAAGTCTCCTGTTGTCGATGGGGTTGTCATGAGGAACCCAGATGGCAAAGAGGTAATAGTTAAAAAAAATTAATGGCAAGATTTTTTTTTCTTATTTCAATTTTGTCTATTTTGTACTTATCTATTGTATTATCTGTCTAATCTTATTTTAAATTTGTCAGTTAAGTGGTCAAATTGATTATTCTGTTTACTACACAAGAAAAGACCTTGCTTCAGTCATCTTCTTGTCTTCCTTTCATCTACAGTGACTTAGAGTTACATTATAACTTAAATTTCATTTCCTGCTTTCAATATCTTTTAGAGGAATTGTATTTCATTATCTCGCTGCAATATAATATCTTTTGGTTTGCAGGTCCGGTATCCTGTTCTATTGACACCAGGAGAGAAACAAATGGCAAGGGAAGTTTGTCTTGCTTTCAGGCAATCAGTAAGATCACACAATTATGCGCCTCATGTCCTTTCATAATACTCTGTTTTACTAAGCTAGATTGTGTAGCTTATGCTACTAGATTTTCTTTGTTCAATGCTTTCATGTATAAATAATTACAAGGTGTGTGAGTCCTCTCTAGTTGCTTTATGCACTGGCATGTTGCCAGTACTAGAATAGGGATTATTTCTATGTTTAACATTAGTGCTAGGTCATCCAGTGTAAGTGATGCATTATTCTGGATGGTTTTATAAAGCTCTATATGGACTTGCTGGTGACAACCATAATAAACAAATCTCAACCGAGAGTTGAAGATACCAACACAGACATGCTTAGCACAACAACTTGCTCCAAAATTTTCTCTGAAGCATCCCATATTTCAGCCATGACAAACTTAAGAAATCATAACTTGTTTGTTAGATCTTAGCATAGACTAATTATTTGTTTGGTAAAAAAATATTCTTTTCGAGTAGAAGACAGTTCCAAAATATCTGGCATGTGAAGTGTGTGAAACTAAAACATTCTCCGAGGTCTCTATAAGGTATCATATTATGTGATACCTAAGCTATATCCATGTTCACCATTTAGTTCCGTCGAGCTCCTAAAAAAACATTTAATTCCATCTATGAGAGTGCCATCCATCAATTTATATCAGATGTATAAGCATTAATTATCCCCACCTAGTGGGATAAGGCTTTGTTGTTGTTGTTGTTGTTGTATAAGCATTAATTTCTAACTTTGACCTACACAAATTTTCTGAAAAAAGAAAACTTCAGTTTTGACTTTGCATCTGGTAAATGAATCTATGTTTTCTGACAACAACAACAAAGCCTTATCCCACTAGGTGGGGTCGGCTAATGTTTTCTGACATTCTTTTTTTATTCTATAAGATTTTCTAAATAATTTATGAAATTATTTGTTGTTTATGACCATCATGCTTTCATTAATATTTCTTTTTTATTGTATTTGTGCCAGGTTTGTGGTTTTGATCTATTGAGATGCGAGGGAAGATCTTATGTGTGTGATGTCAATGGGTGGAGTTTCGTGAAGAACTCTTACAAGTAATTGTACCATTATCGACAATGTTATCTGTTGGAAAATCTTGAAGAAAGCTCATTTTTAGAAAAGTACTACAAGTACCATAAAATACTGGATTTTCTTCATGTTTTCAACAAAACTATCTTATCATGTAGGTACTATGATGATGCAGCCTGCGTACTACGGAAAATATTTCTTGAAGCAAAAGCTCCTCATCTATCAACTACAATGCCTCCTAATCTTCCTTGGAAAGATAATGAACAAGTTCAACCTTCAGAGGGACTAACACGCCAGGGAAGTGGAATTATTGGTACATTCGGACAGTCAGAGGAGCTTCGGTGTGTCATAGCTGTTATCCGCCAGTAAGAACAATCTCACTTTAAGATGTGTGCTTTGATTGGTCTGCTCGGGTTTTAATATTTGTCATTATTTTACAAGTGGCGACCGAACTCCGAAGCAAAAGGTGAAGTTAAAAGTTACAGAAGAGAAACTGCTGAATTTAATGCTAAAGTACAATGGTGGAAGGCCAAGAGCTGAGGTATGTCAGTTGATGTTGTTTCTGTAGTTGTAGCATTGTCCGACTCCAATACATCTTTTTTATTGCCCTAATTGTGTTGCAGACAAAACTTAAAAGTGCTGTCCAGCTGCAAGACCTCTTAGATGCTACCCGCCTCCTTGTTCCACGTGCTAGGTACATTTCTTCTTTTAATCCAAAGTCCTCATTTGTGGAGGTTCCAATAATGGCTTCAATTTTATATTATTAGAAGTATTTTCGAATTTATTTGATTGGCATCACTATTGGACTATAATTTACTGTATCAAAGAGGTCTATCACTTATTGCTGAGTTAAACAAGCTTATTTAGTTTGGATGTTTCAAGCTTACTCACTTTTGGCTTCATGGATATGATCCTTCCACCTTGAAAGTCTATTCTATTCTAGAGAGTACATCTTTATGCATTCTTAAATCTATCCGTCGCATCTACACTTTTTTTTTCTTTTCATTGCACATATACATAATTTTGGACGATTTTCTTTTTTTATTCTTTTAATTCTCTTTGATCCATGTTCATAAGATTCGACATGATTTTATGCTGGCTGTCGGGGCCTAACACAACCCTCCTCCTTTATCCGGGCTTGGGACCTGCTATAAAATATAGGCGGAGTTTCACAAATAAACAACTTAGAGACGATTTGAAAGTTAGGCTAGGGGAGGATATAATTCCTCAAGTGACAAAGTTTAAATATTTAGGATCAATTGTAAGACAAGATGGTGAGATTGATGACGATGTTAATCATAGAATTCAAGCTGGTTGGTGTAAGTGGAGGAAAGCCACTGGAGTTCTTTGTGATAGAAAAGTACCCAATAAAGTTAAAGGAAAATTCTATCGTACTGCTATAAGGCCAGCAGTGTTATATGGTAGTGAATGTTGGGCTATGAAGGGACAACATGAACGTAAAGTGAGGGTAGCCGAAATGAGGATGTTGAGATGGATGTGTGGTCATACAAGATTAGATAAGATTAGGAATGACCATATACGTGAACGAGTCGGAGTGGCTCCTATTAGTGAGAAAATGGTAGAAAATCGTTTGAGATGGTTTGGTCATGTTCAGAGAAGACCATTAGATGCGCCAGTAAGAAGAGTAGATCAAATAATCTGGAGTCCGATTAAAAGAGGGAGAGGGAGGCCAAGGCGGACACTTGGCGAACTAATAGAGCAAGATCTATTGGTGAATAATATACCGAAAGGTTTGGTTACTAATAAAGCGGAATGGCGTCGTATGATCCATATAGCCGACCCCACCTAGTGGGATAAGGCTTTGTTGTTGTTGTTGTTGTATTCTTTTAATTCTCTTTCAAATGATTGACTATGGGCAAGTTATTGTTTTTTTAGGAAGAGTTATTGTTTATTATGGTAAGTCTTCAAATGTGACCATGTGGGCACTTCAATCAGATCATTAAATTCCAGGACCCTGGATAACCAAATGTTTTATGTTTATCATACCAATTAACAGTGATGTGCCATCTTTGTGAGGTATAGCTACATGTCTCACGTTCTTTTAGAAGGAAATTGTAAGAGGCATTAAGTTGTCAATAAACGATATATCTCTATGTTAAATTTTGGTGATCATCCTTTTTCCTCTAAGAAAAAGATATATCTTATGCATTTGGAGAAAAAAACTTAGTGGTAATTGTCACTAGATACAGGTAATGAAGAGAATATTTTTATGAAAAAAGAACTTTTTATATCTAGGTCTGATCGTGAAAGTGATAGTGATGCTGAAGATGTTGAACATGCTGAAAAGCTTCGGCAAGTTAAAGCAGTTCTTGAGGAGGTATTTGACCTTCCTTTTGTTGGCTTCTTATCATAGACAAGTACTCACTCTTCCATGATATATTTATGGTTCGCTTTCAACTTCATTGATCCAAGTTGGACATCATTTCAAGTTTTATGAACTATGAAGTGTAATATTGTTTCTTGCATGGGTTTTTAAAAATGATCTGATCAACTTATGTGTATATATGATGGAATAGATATAGACCCTCCAATTGAAATCAGCATACTAATGTGGTTTTAGGCAGATTGAGTTTGCAGATTACCTTTGTACAATCAGAGTATCATGCATTATTTTCTGGGCATTGTGTTATTTCATATTCTTTCTTCTAATTTTTTTATTTATTATTTCTTCATGAGTTTTATCTTTTCCTTGTGCTGCACAGGGTGGTCATTTCTCAGGCATTTATAGGAAAGTGCAGCTAAAGCCACTTAAATGGGTTAAAGTTCCAAGGCCTAATGGTGATGGTGAAGATGAACGTCCTGTTGAAGCTCTAATGGTTCTCAAGTATGGTGGTGTCCTTACCCATGCAGGAAGAAAGCAGGTACTATTATTAAAATATCTCCACCTTTTATCCTATGGTTTACCACATTGGTCCACCTGCAGTTGACAAATTTAGTATTCTTGTTGACTAAATATATAACGGTTTAATTGGAGCTTGTGAAATCTCAGAGTTCTTGTTGTGGAATCTGTTAACAGATGGAACATGATGCGCGCTTCATGCATATTCATCATGCATCTTAATCATGTTGTCATTCTGTTTGTTCTTTTTTTCTAGGCAGAAGAATTGGGAAGGTATTTCAGGAACAATATATATCCGGGTACATGTCACTTTTCTATTTGTTACTCGTTGGCTTGAATCCATGCAAAAGTCAGTCTTTAACTGCTACGTGACAGCATATTTCATCCTTCTAAATTTCCTTCTACTTGTTGTTCATTACTCTTTGAATCTGTGAAAATTTTATTGTTCAACTTCGATGTGAGAGCGTATGTCCTCGGTCCAAGCTTGCTGATACTTGTCATTCATCGACTCATTTGTTGAACTTTATTGTTAGACTACCAAATGACAACCCATATTTTTCGATTCATGTGTTCTGGCAATAGTTGCAGGTCTTATGTGAGCTATATACAACATTCCATTCAACTGTATAATTTGTCTATCACTTGCAGTTTTTTTTTCTCAAATATATGATTCTTTCTGGGTCTAGACAAAACAATGATTCTTCACATGCTACTTCCCGTGAATTCGTTTCCTTTGATAATATTCAGGTGAAGGAACTGGTTTGCTTCGCCTTCATAGTACCTATCGGCATGATCTAAAAATATACAGTTCTGATGAAGGGCGTGTACAAGTAAGCCATAACAGACATACTTAGAGTGATTCTTATGCTTTTAATTTCACCATTATTCTTTATTGAAATATTGTCTTTATTGGAAAAAAAGACAAATTATTTATACTTATTTTTCTGTAGATGTCAGCGGCAGCATTTGCCAAGGGTCTTCTTGATTTAGAGGGGCAACTGACGCCCATTTTGGTGAATATCAAATTCTGTTGTTTATAGTGTAGGAAAAGGAAGTTGCTGAAAACCATTTGATCAGTTTTTTTGCTGATCCAGTCTGGCTCAAATTTGAGATTAATAGAGTAGTGTGATATGGAGATCCATAGGCTCAAATTTGAGATCGGCAGATTGTTGATCAGTGAGTGATCAACAGCTTCTTTTTTGTTAAAGCTTAAGTTTTCTGATTACTTGAAGTTTTATCTTGTTGTCTTTAGGTTTCTCTTGTTAGTAAAGATTCTTCTATGTTGGATGGGCTTGAAGATGCTAGCACCGAAATGGATGAAGCAAAGGTAGGTTTTGGACTTATTTGCTGCTCTTTAGCCCTACTTATGCAGAATCTTTTCACTTGAGGAATATCTAATGGTAATATTTTTGATTTCTCTGCATGTACCTTAGGTAATCTTGATAATGTAATTATGTGTTGTAACTGTTTAATGACAAATGTTGGTTATCTACTTATATTAGTAGATAACAACATTTTTTTAGGAGTAGGTGACAACATTGTAAATTTGCGAGGTCAGCATGCACTATTCCTTGTGAAATGGAAGAAGGATTTTTTAAAAAAAGGGGAAATGGAAGAAGGTTGCATCATGCAACGGTTAATTGTCAACCAAAATGATTTATTTATAGATAGAAACATCATAATTTTATGCATTCTGTTAAATAGCTTAAGAAAATATTAATTGTGCTACAAAATGGGTATTGTTGTCCAAAGATGTTAAGAAATTTGCATGTTGAAGAAAAATTTTAATTGTCTGCCACAGTCGTATTCTTTATTATGGCTGTGACAAACCATGCTTGTTTCTATTTTGCATTATGGACAGAAGTGTTTTCAGGTGGAAAAAAGAACACTTAAAGTTGTTTTTAAAAAAAGAGAACTGAAACAAAATAAAAGAAGCTGAGGAAAAAACGTGTGGGCGAGAACATGCACAGGGGAGATGAGACATGATGAACCATGGGTCAGGAAATTTTCAGGAAATAGGAGATAGGTGAGCACATGCAAGGAGGGATATTTACTCAACAGAAAAAGGTTTGATGGCATCTTATGGATGAATTTGTGATGGCTTTGTGACAAAGCACTTTTTGTTGCTTTTCTAGGAAACCATTTGTCATTTTTTTGGAAAAGGAAGCTAGTTGTCATTGCTTTTTAGAAAAGTCCAAAATTGATGTCATTATTCTTTGTTGAATAAGTCAATGGATGTCTGAACCTCACTACAAAACATCTGGAAGCATATTCAAGGAATTTATTTAACTATAATATCAGACGATCAAACACATGATCCAGGCATTTGAAAGTCCATGGACAAGAAATTATTAAATCGAAAGATTTTTTTTGAGAGGATTTAACAGCTGGAAACCTCTTCTCAAAAAAAAAAAAGGGAAACCTTGACCATATGCTCGAAAGTTTTATAAAGAGATGAAACACTACGCCCCAATGGCTGAAAATTCCTCTAAACAATCAAAATCTATCTGATGCTAACTATTCCATATTTTTCATTATGATCATATCTTATTAATCTCTCTTATCTTACTAGCATATGAACTTAACGCCTTATGATCACATTGCGATCCAAATCCCAAATGAGTAGAGATGAGAACTTAATTAATTATAAGATAAAAGTCATGGTGCTCATGCTACTAATTGGCAGGAGCTCATTACATAGTTTTGTTCATCCCATGATTAGAGGCATAGGTTCAGTTGTGTCCCTTTGCACGATTTCTCCTGTTTTTTCAATGAAAGAGTATCTCACCCAAGGATGATGCATCCTCCCCTGATATAAGGCATTCATTGTGGTGTGTACAATCACTGTCATAAAGTATACAACAACAACAACAAAGCCTTATCCCATTAGGTGGGGTCGGCTACATGAATCATACGACGCCATTCTGCATTCGTTGATCCATGTTCATGAGATTCGACAGAGTTTTACGCTGGCTGTCGGGGCCTAACACAACCCTCCTCCTTTATCCGGGCTTGGGACCGCCATTCCGCATTCGTTGATCTATGTTCATGAGATTCGACAGGGTTTTACCACCACCCCAGAAGAAAAAAAAATGCATGCCCCTCAATGTCAGAGGTAAGGATAACACATGCTAGATATGTATTTCATCTCTTGTTATCTGATATATGCTTGGAAGCACAATTATTCCATAGAACTAAAAACATACAGCCAGTGCATTCATTATGGTACCTGGCAAACAGTTCGACCAGAAGCCAAATGTACAACCTCGATCCCTTCCTTCTGGTGTGCAACAACCACATTTGGGACCCACCAAACTTGAGTATGATTGGTTATTGTTGGAACATAAAGTGATCTCTTCTTGGCATAACCATCACATATAACACATAATTGTCCAAACATAATATCCCAAATATTTTGGAATAATATCCTTGATATTCTGGAGTAATATTCTAGCATATTCTCCTTTCTTGTATTGCCTACCTTTATTATAAATAAAGAGGCATTAGTGTTTGGTGAATAAGTAGTGAAAACATATTTCTCAACATGGTATCAGAGCGGGTTGATTAGAGATCCGTGTGAGCTCCTCTAGCCGAGTGCTTCGTCCATGGCTCCTGAAAGTCCAGGAAGCACGAAGTTCTTTATCTTCATGTTTATGGCTCGATGATCCACATTTCTAGTTTCCAATTTTCTCTCTCTCTCTGCTTTTGGTTAACGTTCTTCTTTCTACGTCTTTGTGTGTCTCTGTGTTTTTTTCTATATTTCTCTTCCGCTATTTCCGCGTCTCCTTTTGCTACAAGATCAATCTTAGCAGTGCACAGGAGCTTGGAAACTATTACAGAACAAAACTTCATTTTTGCCTCTTCCATGTTTCCTTTGCTTTCATTAGTTTGTTGGTGTTATCGCTGGACTTGCCTTCGGGCCTCTATTGATCAAAGCAGCAATCCTAAATCGAGATTTTGTACCTTTGCGATTTCTCTCCTCTTCTCCACCCTTTGCTTTCTAGCAACTCCATGCCCCACAGGGGCATCTCTGCAGCACCCTAAGTCCTTGAGGGCTTCCTACGCCTTTGAGGCATCCTGCACTCCATAAGGAGTGTCCTACTGAACCTCTATTGATCGGAGCTTAACCTCTGAAATTATACCGGCGTCGTTGTTGACGACCGGACTTGGCCGACGTTGTTATCGACGATCGGAACCTTACTTCCTTTTTGGCGATGGTTCGCGATTGGCGTTCCTCAAGTCGTCACTTTGGAGTTTCCTCTCCATTTGCCATTATCGACATTCCACCGACGTTGTTGCCGGATTTGGGAGCTGCGTTTCCAGCTCCTCTGGTTCTCTACTTCCATAAAAAAATCTCTACTTGCCTCATTGGATGTTCTGCTACTGTCATTGCTAATTTTGGATTTGTTGAAATTAGCTACTTTGATCATTGTGTAACTCCGCCTATATTTTATAGCCGGTCCCAAGCCCGGATAAAGGAGGAGGGTTGTGTTAGGCCCCGACAGCCAGCGTAAAATCTTGTCGAATCTTATGAACATGGATCAACGAATAGAATGGCGTCGTATGATCCATGTAGCCGACCCCACCTAGTGGGATAAGGCTTTGTTGTTGTTGTTGTTGTTTTGTAGCTACTTTGATCATTGTGTATATTCATAGTTATTCACATCTGAATCCACTTATGCTAGAAATTGGGTTGGCATGTGCGATGGTTTAAATTTTATATGCCATGTAATTAAAAGCATTTCTACTTATTAATATCTTTAAAAAATCCACTAATTGAATTATTTTCATCTCCATATTAAGTTGTGTGATCTTTTCTTGCAAGTTGGCCACTCTTTTTTGGCAATGGCTTCCACTATGTGTTTATTTTGCTGCAATTTCTGCACATTAAGATCTTCCTTCAATTCATGGTCTACTTGGTTGTCAATGTTTGTTTTTGTCAAAAATGTTTTGAATGTTATTGGAGACTAAAGAGTCTTGGCATGAAGGTTTATCATTATTAAACATAATGTTGAACTTACTGGTTGGAAATTTTCTACTTCTTTTTGCAGTTTAGACTGCATGAGATCATAACATCTGAAGGCAAAGTTGTGAACAGAAATGGGTGCACAGAATTTCCATGGATGGTTGATGGCGCTGGTTTGCCTGCTAATGCTTCTCAACTTCTTCAACCAATGGTAACTGATATTGTGTTTTCGTAGTCGTTCAATACCGTTAGGCCTTTTCCTGTACATTGCATGCCAAGATCTATGATAACTTTCTTGCACGTGCTATAGACCATATGTGCAAAATGTTTTATGTTACCCTATGTATTGATACTCTTGTGCCCATTCTTTGCCTTGAGCTAATATTTACAGTTTCACAAAGATACTTAGACTGGATCTGTTGTTTGGTTATTTTGGTTGGTGTCTAAATTGGTTTATTACTCAGGTAACCAAATATGCATGATCATTCATCTAAATTGGTTTATTACTCTTGTGCCTATTCATTGCATTTTGACGATGTTTAACAGTTTTGCAGAAATACTTGAGTGATGTAGGACAAATAGTTTCGAGTCTTTCGAATGGTTATCTTTTGCTTAGCATCTGAATAGCTTTATAGACTTGGAATCAGAAGTACTAGCTAATATGAATTTTGACTTGGTTTCATGCACAAATTTAGAACATTACTGCAGAATATCTCTGGTGAGGTCATGTTATGAACTATTTGTCCCCAGGATTGATGGGGTGAGAATATCGGGGTTTAAAAGTTAGAACTCGTTGATGTTATGGAAATATGAATACACTGCTTCCCTGCTGAACCTGATTCTCTGATCTTTTAGTTCTCTTGTCTTGTTATTTCCTTTTCATATCTGTCCCTCATTCTCTTGTCATGGTTTTCATGAATGTCTCCTTGTTTTCATCTCTCATGATCATCGTCTCTTATCTGGAATGTCTTGTCTCATCAGTTCCATAAATTTATTTGATCGTATTGTATGAACGCTTGTTCTTTTTCCCTGAAAGAATCATATAGATGATTATTGATCTTAGTCATCCTCTCTTTCAGGAAAAAGAAACATCCGTCATACTTATTGAAATAGGAAAATCATTCATTTTAGATTGGCTTTAAAAACCAATATATGTTTTTAACAGATGAAGAATGATATGTTAAAAACCACTAAACTTCTGTGCTTAACCATCTTCTTTTAACAATCCTCTACACTGCTGAGGATTCTTAACATATCATTATTTAGCATAGATGCTTTCTATCAGAGTAATTGGCGATTCGTCCAGTTCGAGACAGAGTTCTGGTGAGTCTTGTACTGAAAGTTGGAATTGTGGACATCCTGGGCAATCAGTAGGGATTGGGCATAGATGTGCTTAGGTTCTTTGTGATTAAGTAGAATTAGTAGATCATTAAAAGCATGAAGTTATTCAGTAGTATGTCAAACTAGTGTTAAACCTTCATTAATTCAGTTTTTGGCAATATTTTGCCGGATTCATAATGGTAGTAAAGACTCATGTAAATTATTCTGATGGTATTGTTCATGCTTAACTCCGCCTATGTTTTATAGCCGGTCCCAAGCCCGGATAAAGGAGGAGGGTTGTGTTAGGTTCCGACAGCCAGCGTAAAATCCTGTCGAATCGCATGAACATGAATCAACGAATATGAATGGCGTCGTATGATCCATGTAGCCGACCCCACCTAGTGGGATAAAGTTTTGTTGTTGTTGTTGTTGTTGGTATTGTTCATGCTTAAATTTTTCAATTTGTCGTCATATTCTTCTGCTGGAGAAAAATCTAATTTTGGATGTTCCTCAGCGATGCTTTAAGTTATCCATTTTCATTGCAACAAATATGTTTGCTAATAGGTTGATTTGACAAAGAAAGTAACTGAACAAGTCAAGTTACTAGCTGAAGACGAAGATGAGGAGTTAGCAATGACGTGTTCATATACTGTGTTGTCACCTTATGATCAAGCAAAAGCTCTTGGTAAAACCACCATCGACGTAGCTCGCATAGCTGCTGGATTGCCTTGTGGTAGTGAAAGTTTCCTCCTGATGTTTGCTCGTTGGAAAAAACTCGAGAGGGATCTTTACAATGAGAGAAAAGAGTATGTGTTTTTAGAAATGTTTGCAACCGATTGTATTCCAAATGAATAAGATATCAGAATCTCATAAATTGATCTCACCTCTGTTAATTTGCAGTCGATTTGATGTCACACAAATCCCAGATGTCTATGACTCCTGCAAGTAAGTCCAATTTTAGTATTTTTGTTAAATTCGCATAAGTGCCAAAGATCTTGTCACATCAATTATGTTATGTTTATAAACAAAATTAATCGCTTACCAAAACAGGGAGTTTGTAGTGCACAACTGTATTTTCTTTATTTTCTTTTATTTTTGTATAATTCTTTCTTCTTTAACCTTGAATGACCACTACAAAATAATATGTTTAAGTCTGCCGTTAACGTCACATATAAGTAGTGCACAAACTCTATCTTCTTTGTTTTTTTCTTTAAATTTTGTAGAATTGTGGTTTTTTCTTTTGCCAATTCCAAATCAATGCTTATTTTTGCCAATTTGATGATATCATGTTATAAGTAGTTTCCCAAGTGATGACTATGAAAGGCTTCTTGTTTGGGATTCTGTAACTGATATTAACTCTACCGAATGGGTTCAAGAGAGTTTTTAAGTCAGATATTTGCTAATTTCTTATTTTTGCAATGTAGAATCAGATTCTTTTTGTCCTTGCCAGTGAGCAATTAGGATAGTTCATGTAAGGTTGAATCTGCACTTCTCCCAAAAATCTGCATTAAACCTCAATTACTGTCAAAATCCTTTGTTCAAGAAAATGTGTAGTACCATTTTTTTAAAAAATGAATAGTACAAGTTTAAAGCTATTTTGTGCAAATTTAAAACTTCATGAATAAAGAAAGAAAACATTGAAGCATAATTGTCCATCACCATATAATACAGACTTTAACCATCTTAAAGACTATTTCTTCCCCAAAGAAAGGGAATAAAGAAAATAATGATGTTTCTATATTGCTTAAGTCTTAAAAAACATTTTGGACCATAATTTGGCTTATGCTATCCAGAGTTATATTTGAGCTATTTGGTCAAATATTATTGTGCCAAAATTACAATGTGCGACAGTATAGGTTCCAAGGAAATTCTTTTGGCTAAGCAATGGACCTTTGTTATTACTCCTCTTGATAGGAACTACTTATTATCTATATTACTCCTCTTGGATATGTACTACCTGTTATCTCAAACATATAGTGGTTATAATCAGATGGTGACTTTCTAATTTATATATTGTGGCAGGTACGACCTTCTACACAATGCACATCTAAATCTTGAAGGTTTGTCTGAACTCTTCAAGATCGCTCAGGTAGTGTTTCCTTCCTCTCTAGGTGTCAAAGTTTCTTACATAAACAATCAATATAGAAAAATGAAAAGCTTGCAAAAGATTTTCATCCAATAGATGGTTCCACAATAAATATCACATCCCAGCCAATTCTCTTGCTCTAGAACGTGCAGACCAGATGGACCATAATTGAGCAAAGGGAATGGTGTGTCGCCTTTTCAACCATAAAGTCTGCATTGGGATCATATTTAATAGTTGTGTTGTGTTTGTTGCGAAGATAAAAGTGTTTTGACGTTTTTTTTCTAGTTATCCTATTCTCTCTTTTATAAGTCAGAAAGCCTCCATGCTCATTAAAATTGTCTGTCATTGAAGTTGCTCGCTGATGGTGTTATCCCTAACGAGTATGGAATCAACCCAAAGCAAAAATTGAAAATTGGCTCAAAGGTACTTGGTCTTTAGATTCATTATGACTGCATATTTTCTATTTTCTGTAAACTTTAAACATATACATTCTGATTTTTTGCCACTAAATGATATTATAATACAACAACAACAACAACAAAGCCTTATCCCACTAGGTGGGGTCGGCTACATGGATCATACGACGCCATTCCGCTCTATTAGTAACCAAACCTTTCGGTATATTATTCACCAATAGATCTTGCTCTATTAGTTCGCCAAGTGTCCGCCTTGGCCTCCCTCTCCCTCTTTTAATCGGACTCCAGATTATTTGATCTACTCTTCTTACTGGCGCATCTAATGGTCTTCTCTGAACATGACCAAACCATCTCAAACGATTCTCTACCATTTTCTCACTAATAGGAGCCACTCCGACTCGTTCACGTATATGGTCATTCCTAATCTTATCTAATCTTGTATGACCACACATCCATCTCAACATCCTCATTTCGGCTACCCCCACTTTACGTTCATGTTGTCCCTTCATAGCCCAACATTCACTACCATATAACAATGCTGGCCTTATAGCAGTACGATAGAATTTTCCTTTAACTTTATTGGGTACCTTTCTATCACAAAGAATTCCAGTGGCTTTCCTCCACTTACACCAACCAGCTTGAATTCTATGATTAACATCGTCATCAATCTCACCATCTTGTCTTACAATTGATCCTAAATATTTAAACTTTGTCACTTGAGGAATTATATCCTCCCCTAACCTAACTTTCATAACCTAACTAAATGATATTATAATATTGAGAAAATATAGGTTTCTAAATTAAGCACTGTGCATTATTTACCAAATTCATGTTTAATATAAAGTTTGACTCAGTTTTGATAGCACTCTTTTTGTTCTTCAGATTGCCCGCCGTTTGTTGGGCAAGATTTTAATTGATCTTCGTAATACGCGGGAAGAAGCCATAAGTGTTGCTGAATTAAAATTTAGTCAAGAGCATTCACCACTATCTGTTAAGGAGGAGCCTGAACACCAATTTAGGCTTCAGAATAAGAGCGAAGATGCAAGAAAGTCGTGTTCTGCTAGTGAAAAGTCACTAGACCAAGATGATGATGATGACAAGGAGACCAAATATCGATTGGATCCAAAGTAATTTTATTCTTTTCAATGTATTTCATTTTACCTTCTTCATTAACTAATCTTCCTATCAAACTTTAATTGTTTGTCTTCAGGTATGCCAATGTGAAAACACCTGAGCGGCATGTTCGAACAAGACTTTACTTCACATCAGTATGCATACTTTTTCTTATATTTCAAATCAAATTATTCCCTTCTCATTTTTTTACTTCACTTTTCGATAAATTGGTATGGTTATTAGCTTTGAATATGCAATTAAATTGTTAGAACTTAGAACATTCATATTTTGTCTTATTGAGTCATAATTATTCCGGATCTTTGCGAACAAAACAAATCAGTGATAACTTGCAGTTGTAAATGATGATAAAAACACTTCCAGAAAACAAGAGCCATATGTCATAGATTTAAACAAGTCAAGAGGTCTGGATTGCCGAAAAGAGAGACACCAGAAGAAAACATAATGCGGCCCACAGATCTCTTAATCTCCATTCTGGCAGTGACCATAATATCAAAGGCAGGGAGCTGCCTTTGCTAATCGAAATCAGAGGTCATCCTATCTATGTTTTACAATTTCTATATCCTATTAATGGCTCAAATCATAAGGACAATTACTTTATACCCATTTTCAGAGAGTTATAGTCATTTATGCACGATCAAACTGGATAGCAGTCGCATAAAATTGTTGAGGAAGACTTGCCAAATTCATCATCTCCATGCCACTTAAAATGGTTGAGTAATTGACGTGGCTGTCTCTCAAGATATAATAACTATGCAGGATTTTTGTTTAAGTTTTCCTGTGATCCTTGGACTAATGTCAGAAAAATGAGTTGAACAACTAGGAATACATTTTATGTTAGGAATATGTTTTGTGTATATGGGAGAGTTTGTCACAACTCTGTATTCATCCATTAACATTGAGTCCTTCAGGGCATTCGATATCTTGTTTCTTATTGCATGATTGTAGAATAACCTAAGCTTGATAGAGAAAGATTTGAATGGGTTTCTATATCAAAAAACCAATTTATAGCTTTTTGCCTTGTGTAAATTCATTGTATCGTGTTTGTTTCTCTATGTTAAGATGTTTAGGCATCTCCGATCTTTAGAAATAAGCATTTGTAATAGTATAATGTCGGTACAAACATCAACTTGCTCCTCTGGTTCCTTTCACAAAAAAAAAAAAGAAAAAAAAAATCCTCCTCTGGTGGCCAATAAATCATCAGTTGAAGACCTGGAAACAGTCTTCTATCTGCAAACTCATGAGGGAAACTGCATTCATATGAAGGGTTTTTCAGGGATTTGCTTTTAGGTTGGATTTATGATTATCATTATTATAATTTCTGATCACATTGTACTAATCATTTTATGATATATATTTGTCACTCACAGGAATCACATATACACTCAATGATGAATGTTCTTCGTTATTGTAACCTTGACGAATGTCTGCAAGGGGAAGAAAGTCTTGTATGCAACAGTGCTTTGGAGAGGTTATATAAAACAAGTGAACTTGACTACATGAGCTATATTGTTCTAAGGATGTTTGAGAATACAGAGGTATACAAGTTTTCTAGTTTTCCTTGATAACTTCCCATTGATATTTTATAAATGTTTATAATGTTTTCTTTGCGATTTTCTGTACATGAAATGTCCATTGAAGTTGGGTTCATGTATAATTCTCTCTTTGAGATGCGCTATTTGATGTGTGCAATGAAACCTTTTCTCAGTTTGTTAAATTAGACTCTTTAACTGACTTAGCTATAGCTTAGACTTTTAAGATTGGATGACTGCTGAATGTACTTGTGTTCAAAATATTTGGAGTTTGGTAGCATTTAAAATGCAAGTGTTATTTCCTGTGTATTTCTACCATCTTGTAGAATAAGTGGTGATGTCTTGCTTCTTGACTTTGCTTGTCATTTTATAATATGAAATATGATTCATTTGCCTAGAAAGAGCATCTCAAAATTCTCCAAATCCTTTTGGCTCTTCTTTTCTTGTGGTCAAAGTTAGCGAAGATTTGTTGTCATGTTTGGAATAGAATGTAGGAACTCAAGGTTGCTAGTTTTGAAGCATCTCGATCATTCTTTGGAGTCCCTAACTTGATTTTCAGCACAAATTCTTTCCGGTGCCTGATGGATGAATTATTATTATGCATCTTCCGTGTCTCCGTTGCATTAAGAGAAACACTAGTAATGTGTGCCCTTTTCTAAGACATGATTTCCTTATGAAGAAAATGTTCCAGCATACAGGATAAAAGTCATGTGATATGTATGTTCATCAGAAAACAATCTATTGAGACTGAAATAATACTCTGTTATGATTATATGAAGTTCCTGAAAATGGTTTCTGTCATTTAATATGCAGGTAGCTTTGGAAGATCCAAAGAGATTTCGGGTGGAAATGACCTTCAGTCGTGGTGCAGATCTTGGTCCCCTTGAGGTACATATTCTCATGAAACATTACCTGTAACTCAATGGGGTGCATTGGATCTAACAAGGTGGTATCCTGATCTCACTTCCCTTTGAATTGATTTAAAGCAGAATAAAGATGGTGATGCTGCCTTATTGCACCAAGAGCACACATTACCCATAATGGGACCAGAGAGACTGCAGGAGCCAACATCCTGCTTGACACTGGACAAATTTGAGAAGCTGATCCGTCCCTTCGCCATGCCAGCGGAAGATTTTCCGCCTGCGCCCACTCAAGCCTTCACAGGCTACTTCACCAGGAGCGGGGTGTTCGAACGCTTGGTCAGCCTATGGCCTTTCCACAGAAGCCTTAGCAACCTCAGGCAATAAGCAAAGCAGCAAAAGGTGTCGATTTTGTCAAGGTACCTTCTCAGTTTTGATATTCCTAGTTCGGTGATCCTTCTCAGAAGGTAGAAGAAAAGAAAGAGGGAGTTTTCATGAACCGATACAGATCTACCTTCCAACGAGTCCAATAGACTCCGAGTTTTAAACTGTAGAAACTGTAGAGATGGATTCAAAAACGTCCAGATGAAGGCTTTTTTTTTTTTTTTAAACTCTGCCTCAAGTTTATCAGTCCTGTGCAAAAGCAACAGTAGGAAAGAGGACCTGATTTTGGCTATGAAATTTAACTTCATATACCATGCATAGATGGACTATTGGTGTCTATGTCAGAAGTCATCAGATCTTTATGTTGGTTAAATTAATGATCACTTTGAGCTCCGCTAGAAAAAAAAAAGTTGGTCAAGTTCCAGAAAAGTGATTAGTCAGAATTTATATGTTATTATTAATACTAGGATTGATAAAACTTGAACTCACTTCATAGATCGTAGCTTATTTTTTTATGAAAATTTAACTCGTCTGGAAGTGGGCCAAGGTGACGTGCGGCAAATGAAAACAAAAGAAAAGAAAAAGAAAGGAAAGAAGCCATGCATTGAGTTGAAAATCAGTTGAGTAAATAGGAATGATTACAACGCTTCGGGAGAGGACTAGCAGGTCTCTCCTACTATACCACCGTTTCGAGTGGTAGAATTGCGACGTGTGATGTGGAGGACCATTTCCGGGAGTGCACTTTTCTGGAGTGCAAATTATGAAACTGCCACCATCACACTTAGAAAATAAACTAAGTACAAAAGTGAGTTGAAAAGGAAAATACATGGTAAGATAACTCGACGTGCCCAGGGGAGAAACTCCCGGGACATTCTTCCCCACTCAAGTCAGCGACGTCCCTGGAGCTGTGGCTTGGAATTCTTCAATCTTCTGCTTGAACTGCTACAAGTCTTCGGCTGTCTCCCAACTTGTGTCGGCGTCCGGTCTTCCGCTCCATCGAACAAGATACTCTTTCTTTCGATTCTTCGTGCGGACGGCGAGTACTTCTTCAACTTAATCAGTAAACTGCTGACGGATGGCCGGTGGGGCGCGATCTGAAACCCCGCGCTCGGGATCTTCAGTGTCTTCAACGAAAGGCTTGAGCAGGCTGACATGGAAGACGGGGTGTTGTTGCATTTGAGACGGGAGCTCCAACTTGTAGGCCACATTGCCTACCTTCTTCAGGATCTTGAAGGGGCCCTCGTAACGCCTAACGAGGCCATTGTGCAGATTCTTCTCACTTATCCGGAGATATTGGACTAGCTTCACCAGGACCAAGTCTCCGACTTCAAAGTTGACGTCCCGTCGGGCGGTGTCCGCCCACTTCTTCATGCGCTTCGATGCCTTGTGCAAACATGCTCTCGCTATGTCATTCTGCTCATGCCATTCCCTCGCCATGCGGTGAGCGGCGGGGACTTTGCCACCATAAGAAGTGGCGACGGCCTGGGGCGTCAGAAGTTGCTGCCCCGTCACTATCTCGAAGGGACTCCGATTGGTCGACTCGCTTCGTTGCAAGTTGTAGGAGAATTGCGCGATGTCGAGTAGCTTCGTCCAGTCCTTCTGATTGGCACTCACATAGTGCCGCAAGTAGATCTCCAGGATACAATTCACCCTCTCAGTTTGGCCGTCGGTTTGAGAATGAAGTGATGTCGAGAAATGCAGGTTGGAGCCCATCATCTTGAACAATTCCTTCCAGAAGTTGCCAACGAATCGCCCATCCCGATCGCTGACGATGCTTTGTGGTAGGCCACAATACTTCACTACATGCTTCATGAATAACTCCGCAGCTTCAGTAGTAGGATAACTTGCGGAGCCGGCGGCGAAGATGACATACTTGGAGAACCGATCGACGACCACCATGATGGTGCCTGCCCTTTTAGACTTGGGCAGGCCCGTGATGAAGTCCATGGAGACATCTTTCCATGGACGCTCTGGAATAGGCAGGGGTTCCAGAAGTCCGTCGGGCGCTTGATTGAGGTTCTTGTCTTGCTGGCAAACAAGGCATGTCTTCACGAAAGCTTCAATGTCGTCCTCCATTCTTGGCCAGAAGTAGTTGTCTTCGATGAGTGCCAAAGTGCGGCGGATGCCCGGATGTCCCGCCCACTTGGAGTCATGGCACTCTTACATGATAGTGCGCCGCAAGTTGTCGAAGAGTGGAACATATATGCGATGTTCCTTGGTGAAGATCAGCCCATCTTCCACCCAAAAGCAGCGTGTCTTGCCCTCCTTCGCCTGCTCGAACAAGTTCTTTGCCGTGGGATCTGACTCCAATCCCTTCTTGATCCTCTCGATGAGGTCGGCCTGAGAGGAGCTCATGGCCGCCAATTTCGCGCGTCGACTGAGGGCGTCGGCAACGACATTCGTTTTGCCAAGCTTGTACTCGAGGACATAGTCGAATTTCGCCATGAAATCTTGCCATCTTGCTTGCTTCGGCGAGAGTTTCTTCTGTGTCTCGAAGTAACTTGTCGCTACGTTGTCCGTCTTGATGTGAAATCGCGACCCGAGAAGGTAGTGCCGCCATGTTCTAAGGCAGTGAATCACCGCGGTCATCTCCTTCTCCTGAACGGCGTAGCGTCGCTCCGTGTCGTTGAGTTTGCGACTCTCGAACGCCATGGGATGCCCCTCCTGCATAAGAACTCCTCCAATGACATAGTCAGAAGCATCTGTCTGTACCTCGTAGGACTTGGTGTGGTCTGGCAGGACGAGCACCGGTTCCTCTGTCATGGCCCTCTTGAGAGTCTCGAACGCTTCCTGGCATGTCGGCGTCCACTCCCACTTCACATTCTTTCGGAGGAGATTCGTCAAAGGGGTCGTCACATGTGAATACTCCTTGACGAATCGTCTATAGTAGTTCGTCAGGCCAAGGAACGAACGCATGTCGGAAACCCGCTTGGGCGGCTCCCACTTCACGATGGCCCGAATCTTCGCGCCATCCATCTTCAACTTTCCACTTCCGACGATATGTTCCAAGAAGTGTACTTCCGGTTGAGCGAAGTCACACTTCTCCCGCTTGACGTAGAGCTCGTTCTGTCGCAACACCTCGAACACTTGCCGAATGTGCTCGATATGCTCCTCCAAGGTGCGGCTGTAGATCATGATGTCGTCGAGGTACACAACCACGAACCTGTCAAGGAATGGTTGCAATACCTTATTCATGAGAGTACAGAAGGTCGCCGGGGCGTTGGTGAGGCTGAACGGCATCACGAGGAACTCGTAGGAGCCGTATCTTATGACGCACGCCGTCTTCTGCACATCCTCCTTCGCGATCTGGACTTGCCAATAGCCTGAACGAAGGTCCAATTTGGTAAACCATCTTGCACCGCCAAGTTGGTCGAACAAATCCGCCACCAAGGGGATGGGGTACTTGTTCTTCACCGTAAGCTTGTTGAGCGCCCGATAGTCGATGCACATCCGGAGGGAACCGTCATGCTTCTTCTGAAAGAGAACCGGGGCGCCATATGGAGATTTTGAAGGCCGAACATATCCTGCATCCAATAGTTCGGTGAGTTGCTTATGGAGTTCTGCGAGTTTCGGAGGGGCGAGCCGATAGGGGACTCCATGTGGGGCTTTAGATCCTGGGACCAAGTCGATGACATGGTCCACTTCATGCTTCGGAGGCAACCGCTTTGGGAGTTCTGGGGGCATAACGTCCGCAAAATCCTCAAGAGTTTCAAGGACTTTGGGAGGTGTTGGAGTGGAGGGCCCCGGATCTTCCAAGATGACGGTCGCCAGGAAGGTGTGCTCCTGTTTGTGCAACCCCTTCGCCACTTGCATGGCGGAGAGGGTCTTCTGTTTGAGGTCTCCGCCTGACCTCACAGGGACGTTGTAAGGTCCCTTAGGATCGAAGATGACCATTGAGTTGGTGAGCGGGATGACACATGCAGCAATGTATCGCGGGATGACACAAGCGTTCTGCCGCCAACCGAAGTAATGAGTGCCCTTTCCTTTCGGACATCGCCTCGAGTAATCGAAGCGGCCTCCAAGGATCGCAATGCGAAGGTTTTGAAGGACACATTGGTGATGTCGTCCCTTCGAATAGAGATGGAGGTAATGTTGGGAGCTCATGCCACGAGTTTACTAATCGCAGTCCGCTTATCGAAGCGGAGCGTCTTCACAAGCATCCGCACGGATCAGTGAAGGCCCGGAACGACAACTCTTTCGCAAGGGTCGAGCCGCCCGGTGGACGAGTATGTCAAAGGTGTATGATCTAGGATGACAGGCATAATGACATTACTTTGTCCAAGGTGCGGACGGACGAGCATCTAAGGTGCATCCTCTTCGTGAACGAGCACAACGATCTCGCCCCGTCCATACCCTAAAGGGATTGTCAAAGCTTCAAAGGAGGTCCCAGGATCGGAAGAAGGCATATCCTAAGAACCCTGCAAGATGTGGCAAACTCAAGATGGCGTTGCCATCGCGACAACGTAGAATGTGGCAAACATGCATCCCAGACATGGGACAGAAGAAGTGGCAGTTCATCAATTATGCAAGCCCTGACAAGTTGGGACTGGAGGTCAAGATCGCATTATTCAGCATCGGCCAGATGGGCATGTTAAAGGAGGAAGTGAAAGGAATCACCGAGCTCCGCATACAGTGTTCCCAGGAGGATGAAGACCTAGTGTTGATGCTCTTTAAGCAGAGGGGTTAGAAGCTTTGGACTAGGAAGGAGTTGGAACGACCGGATCCTCCAACCTTCGCTCACTAGTCGACGCTGCCAAGTCAATCGGGACGAGTGTCATACCACCAAAGCCCTTGGGCAAGGACAATGGTGGGGGAGAGAAGCTCAAGTCACTGGGAGGAAGCTACTTATGCCGAAGACAATGATCGCCCATCGAAGCAGGAGAAGCGAGTCGAACCACAGGCACATCTGGGGAGACCCTCATCGTCGCTCACTATAACGACTGGGAGTGGACAAGGTGCAAAATGTTATACCAAAGAACCTTGATCCACCTCAAACCGTCGAGATATCTCTTGTCCACCAAGGGTAAGGTGGAGCTGTTCTCAACGCTCGGCAGACGAAGGACTCAATGTTGCAGCCATCTGCAACTTGGAGATAGCGAGTTGAACCACAAGGGAACGTGGGGAGACTTTCGTCGCCCACTATGGCGACTTGGATGGACAAGGCATGGATTGTCATATCAAAGAACCTTGCCCCGCTTCAAGACTGCCGAAACATCAGGTGATCACGAAGGAGGAGGTGGTCCTGCGCTTTTCGTTCGACAGAGGTATGGAAGACTCTATGTTACAATCATTTACAACATAGAGACGTTGAGTCAAGTCCACAAAGAGACATGAAGCATCCCAAAGTATCCGTGGGAAGACTCTCGTCGCTCATCATAGCGACACTAGGCACTCGAAGCAGACAAGCTACAAGCATCGACATCGGAGAGCTTGTGCTGTTTCAAGCCGTCGAAATTCAAGAATGATCATCGAGGGTGAGATGGTCCCGTACTTCGTATTCGACGGAAGGGAGACCTTATGCTGCGGCCATCCGCAACATGAAGGCATCGAGTCAAGTCATACAGGTCGAATGGCGAGACTCTTCATCGTGTTTTACACGACCCTGAGACAACTCTTCTCCGCGCTATTCCTGAAGGCATACAAGAGTTGTTTCACCCCCAAAGAAGCCAAATCACACAAGTTGACGCTGCGCAAGTCGAAGAGAAGTGAAACCAACAGAGACTTGATGGACGAATAGTTGCTTGATGAAGTCAGACCGCACATGACAGACTCCACTGGCGCTGCACAAGTGATGACCCCGGATTGGACGAAGGATCAACGAGCGAAGCGGGCCTGAGGGAGGAGTCCTCCGCGAGACCCCAAGGAGCGGGCATTCCTGGCGCTGCGTGATGCTGGTGAAGTCGAAGTCAAGGCAAAGAAGGCAAAAGACGAAGGCCCCGAGGAAGCCCGGACAGCGGCGTCGGGGGCGTCGCCGACTTTGATGGGGGAGAATGTCACGGGGCGTTTCCCGTGACATGAAGCGTGAAGTCTCGCGGCACCAGTGCCGCTCAACTTATAGCCTTGGCCGCTTAGCGTCGAAAACATGGAACACATGCAGCCGCCCCGCACTACGTATATTACGGAGTACCAAGTTATCCGTCCTTAGGGCATTTATCTTGTAAGACCGTCCTTATGAATGGCCAAGTAGGTGACATTCCCGTAGGGTACGTCTTTTACATCTTCAATATGTAATAAGACTCATATACCTACGGTACACTGGGAGGAGTTCACTAGTATCTTTCGAGGCCCAATTGTATGTTATGTTTCATCATATTTAATACAAGTAAGCTTTCCTTTAATTCTAGTGTCATGGCCTTGAGCGTGGGGTGGCAACCCACATCGGTGTCCCTTCGTGGCGTCCCCAAGCGCCTACATTAGTGCCGCAACGCGCTAATGCCACGGTCTCGTGACGAGTAGTCCAACACTCTAGTCGTGTCCGTGATTGAATGCCTATAAGAGCGACTCTCAGCATAGTCGTCTCGATCATAAAACTTCCGCTGCAAACTCAAAACAAGCTTGGTTAGGTGCCTATCCGCCTAGTCGCCTAACGTGGTCTAGTGTCCGAGAATGACCCCGTGATACACGCAGGTTGGCGTGGACGTCACATTGCACGCCGATGAAGCCGTCGTTGTTGCCATACGTAAACTTCACGACGGAATTCAAGCGGTTCCATTTATATATTTTGAATTCTAATTCTGTTTAATTATACTGATTTTCAAAAAGTGCTTATGGAAAAAGATAGTCATAGCAATCCATTCATCTGTTCGAACGAGACTTCATCTCCACCAAAAACTTGACGCCATGAAACGTCGTCTTCTCTTATGCTGCGTTTGATTTGGGAACATTTCGCGGAACATCGCGAAATGTTCCCAAACAACTTACGTGACGCGTGAGCTCGACGAGAACATTTTCCAAAATGTTATCGTCCAAATGTTCTTGTTATTTGCTTTTTTTTCCGTCGTAATCTTTGACTTTTTTTTAATTTCATCTATTTTTTAATTATTTTATAATGTATGTATATATAATTTATAATATATTAATACATTATTAGGGATATTATAAAATAATTTATTAAATGTTATTAATTAAAACTATAAAATAATTAGTTCTAATAATTAATAAATATTTATTAATTAAACTATACATTTATTTTTAAAAAATATATTATATTTGGATCTTAAAATATACGTAAATTATAGTATTAATAATATTTAAAATATTTAATCAAAATAAATAAAAATAATATTAATAATATAATGATTTACATAAATTATAATATTAATAATATATTCATAAAATAATAAATTATATTCTTAATTCTTACTTTTTATCCAAACACCCACTATAACTTATCCATCACATCAACTTTTTAAATCTCCATCATTACACTTTTTCATTCAAACACCAACACAAACTTTTCTATCACATCAATTAGTTCTCGAGAACAAAAGTTCTCTTAATATTCCCGTGCCAAACGCAGCCTTAAAAAAATCTGTTTAGATTAAAATTTGGCTTGTTATTGAACCTTTCCTCCTATCTATACTATTATCATTATTTTCTATTCAATTTTATTATTTATAACCTCAAGTCAATTATCACAACACTCTTCGATCACATCCTTTAATGATCCTTCCAACTAATCAATCCGATCCCGCAAACAAGATTTGGAAGTCAAACCACTACAGCACTGTAAGGAGACTCTTCCACGCCATCAGGAAGTGAACAGCGGCGGGCAGTGGTCGGAACTCGCCTGACGCCGGTCGACGACATGGGGAAGAAGGCGGTGCTCGTCGGCTGCAACTACGCGGGGACGAAGGCGGAACTCAAGGGTGTTGGTCGTCACCCGCGCTGAGCGTGTGGACGTCCTCTTCTTCCACTACAGCGGCCACGGCATCCGCATCACCGCCGAGTGCATCGTCCCCTGCGACATGAACCTTATCAACGGTCCGTTCGCCATCTCAATTTATTCTGCCATCTCGTCTTGGATCACGATTTAATTTTATTTAAATTTATTATTCTAATACAAATATTATGAAAAACTGAATAAATTACTTAGGGTCAAGGAAAATTAAAGAATGAAATTGATCCCTGTTCTTTTAATTTATAAATACTTATATTCTTTTATTTTTTTATGTTAAAACTTTTTTAACCTCATATCTTATTATTAAATTCTTCTTCTTCTTCATTCAATTATTTTCATTTTTACTTTTTCTCTCACTTCCTTTTTTCCTCCTTAAATTTCTCACTCCATTCTATATTTTTTTATCATTTTAATATTTTTAATGATGAATGTGATTAAATTTTTTGAAAAGTTGAATGATGATATAGATACAAAAAAAAATTGAATGGATGAGAAAGAGAAATATTGATTTGAATTTTTTAAATTTTTAAAAATTTTGACATGGAGGAGAGATAGAATGCTCACATGTCAGCGTTCTACCGATAAATGAACTATAAGCAATCACGATAATTGTGACCGAAATGTTATATGAAATTCGATGATCGTGATATTACAAAATGAAATTGGATAATCATATTGAGAATTCCCTCTTAATTAGTTGACCCTTATTGAAATACTCTATCTCTCTCTCTCTCTATATATATATATATAAGCAATCACGATGATTGTGACCAAAATGTTTATGAAATTCGATGATCGTGATATTACGAAATGAAATTGGATAATCATATTGAGAATTCCCTCTTAATTAGTTGACCCTTATTGAAATACTCTCTATCTCTCTCTCTCTCTCTATATATATATATATATATATATATATATATATATATAACAAAAGAAAGCTTAATTGATCTATAACTAATTAAGTAGCAAAAACTTTTTTTTTCTGCAAATCAAGTATGAAAGACATGAACTATCCTTCTTCTCTTAGAAATTGTCTTTGCTCTACCCTCCTTGTCTATCAAACAAACAAACATTCCATCACAAAATCATAATTTTCTGAATAATTAATAACAAAATTTTCCCAACCCCCAATCTACAAGTTTTAAGAACATATATCCAATGCATTTGATTGTTGAAGGGAACTAACCTATTATAAAGTGATACCATTATGAACCATTATTACAAAGTGACCAAATTAAAAACCTTTCTTGACCCATTTCTACTAATGCAACTGATCTATATATGTTTGAGTATATATATTATAATATATATATATATATATATATATATATGAAACCAGAAGTTTTAAATAACTGTTGCATAATTCAAGGCTCCTAAAATTCGACCTTGTGTGTGTGTGTGTGTGCGAGAGAGAGAGAGAGAGAGGGAGGGAGGGAGGGAGGGAGGGAGGGGGAGAGAGAGAGAGAGAGAGAGAGAGAGTCTTGTTTGTATTTCCTTTTCCTTTTAACGTCGAATCTTGTTTTGTTTTAGTTTTTGTAAATTCTAACTTTAATTCTGCCTATTTCGGGATGAATACAAACAGTAATCCGTCTCCACTCATAAGACTAGAACTTAGCTTTGACTTTTGTGTTTAGCACTATTAATTAAATAAAATAAAAATTTGCTTCATATTAGAACTCAATAATTGTTATTAAAAATATTTTATTATAGTTGTTAGTGACTAAAACATGCAAAAATTAATTATTAGCCTATAAACCTTTCCACTCACTAGCATGGTGAAAGAGAGAATTATGTGAAAGAGGTGAAGGTGTCTGTCAGTTGACCCAATGGGCCATATCTCATCGTGATGCCAATTTTGGTGAAATGACTTATTTCTCAAAAGTGAACTACTTACTACAATAACTTTTTTAACAAGTAGTTGTCTTTTTTTAACTTATCTTTTAACTCACTCTTCCCTTTTTCTTCTTAATAAGTAGGATAGGGGACAATCTTGCCCTCTTTCCCCTAATAATATTTTATTCATTATACTCTTACTAGAAACCTACAAATAGATGCATCTAATTATCATTCATAGTATGAAAAAAAATTACATTTGTTTATTTGTATTGCACGCTTATTTCGTCTCCATTGTTTTAAGGTGATATCCTTGATTATGTTTATTTATAAATATCTATATATATCTATTTGTTTTTAAGTGATGTTTAATGTTACAAATCGAAGTCTTGCTAGCATAGATAAATGATTATCCAAATATGAAATTTATTAATGTGTAGTCACTATCATAGTGTACGACCAGGTGCTCCATGGCTTGAGTGGATGACATGAACCCCATCCCTTATAAATGAAATATTTAATGGAGGTTGAATGAATCTCACATTATTCCAAAGATGCATCGTTCGGAATATTGTGTTTTCAACATCACGTCATTGTTTCAACTTAACCATAATACCTACTAAAATATATTATTTTTTTACTGGTTCTATTTATCTCCAAGAACCCTTATGCCAGAAGCCGCTTTCCCTATAAATTGAGCAGAGCAGTGGTCAAGAGTTCACTACAGCATTGTCCATCTCATCATCATGTTATCTCATATTTCGCCTCCTCACCCCTTCCTCGTATTCTTCTTCTTCCTCTTCTACACCTCCTCCTCCTCACTTATGACTTCTATGCCGATCGCCGAGAGAATTGCCAAATTATCAAGGAGTTGGAGAGACCCAAAATTTGATGCCGCCATCATCGTCTTGGTCGTGCCTGCCCCTTGACCTGCTGAGGGCTAGCGCGCGGAGGACGGAGACGTCTCCGAGTTCGTCTGGTTCTGTGTTGTTTGCAAGGTCTGGCGGTCCGCGGCATGGCCGAAGGGCGACTTTTACGACAGCATCTGCATAGCCATGGAGCTCCCGTGGTTTATTTTCCCAAAAACCTACTTGGGAATGGTCAAGTTCTACTCATTAACATTCCTTCATTACATTCCTCCTCATTGTTATGTTGGTCAATCTCCAAATGGAGAGTTAACAAATAGTTGAAGCATAACTAAGAGTCGATACTACCATCATTATCATGTCATGTCTGCCCCTTAGTTCATTGTTGGCTATCTCGTGAGAGACCAAGAATGGCTAACATCATTCAGTTTTATGTTTCTATGAAGGACAAGTGGTTAATGACATGACCAAAGGACATTGAGTGTGATGGCATGTAGATCTACATCTTTAACTCATCTTTCTTTTCTATTTTGGTTTCTTAATAAGCATGTTAGGGGACAATGTTGCCCTCTTTTTCCTAATTACTATGTGGTTCTGTCATTGTGTGAGCTCCTTTTAGTATATGTATATATATATATATATATATATATATATATATTGGAGTATGACCTCTTACTAAAATTTGCAACAACACTCTTATTTCGACGTGGACAACAAATGTTAACAATTGAAGATGACATATCATTCTTGAAATAAAAAATAATTATGTCAAAATATTTGATATTTTCACTAAATATCAAATATGTGTGCAAACATACTATACTCATTAGAAGTAAGTAAGTATCACGTGATCATTATTACCAGTATGACCAAGATTTTCTAACTCTGTCGTCAAGTTTATCATCACAAACATATATTGTATAATATATTTGTTGAATAAAATTTATGTAAGAGTTATTATTTTCTTGATGATTATATTACATAAGTTAGTGAGAATCATGATAGTAATCGTGCTCTACATATGTCATATTTTGCCATGTGTCATTTTTCATTTGTTCCTTTTGACTTGGCCATATTTGTTTTGTCACTGTCTATGGTCAAACTTATATAAGAGAAATGAGTTAATTTTTACATGTTTTCTTGTCGCATATATTTATAAATAATAACATAATAATATTTTAAAGGTGGTCTCTATGCCCCAACTCATCCCCCACTATATGAAAAATAATTATCATTCATTAAAAATAATATGTTGCGCCAAAGTACTATGCCAACTAGAAAATCATCACCCCTTCGCCTTGTCATCACAATAATTGAAAAAAATATCATCATGTCTTGTAAACATAATAATTTTTAAAGACTGTGTTAATAGTACACTAGAGAAATTCACAAAAAAATGTACTACATTTCTCACTAATAATATCTTTTCTATACTTACATAAACATGCACATATCATGCATCACTCAACAAAAATTGCTATCATAACCATCATACAAATTAGATGCTTTAGTTCTATTCAGACTACTTATGTTTCATAATTTCAAACTCATTTCATCCTAAATTTTATGAAAGATGTCACATTCATAATTCACAAATATTTATGCATCAAAGTAAACGTTACATAAATAACTTATACGAATGTATATTATACAAAACAATAATCATACAATTTATTTACATATAAATGAATATTGTCTGTCACACTCATATAATTAACATAAGCATGATAATAAACATACAAATAATCACACAATTATTATCACAAATCTAATTATACATTTATGTGACATAATTCTCAAACATGTACATAAATTCATGTCTTGTTAATTAAAATTTATTGCATAAATTTTCATCATATAAAATCATGCAATTCATTTTGTGTGTAATAAAAAAACATATATGCACATATTTCTATTCATAAAAAAATATAATTTTTCATAATTAATGTGCATATTTTACATGAAAATGCGATAAAAATAGTTTGTCCATAACTTAATAGAACTATGTGAATTAATTACTCACAAATTCACATACCACATATTATGCCTAATATGTAACATAATTTCATTTATGAACATGTTCTTTCATAAAGAAAATAAATTCCTTTTATATAGTCTAATTCACATAATAAACTAATAATGTGCAAATTTTTATTATCATTTCAATTTACATAAGTGTCACACTTAAATGCACCTTAAATAAATACAACATAATTATATGCATGAATGTCTAATTCATATGGAAATTTAATTTAAGTGTGACATAGTACACTTAAAACATATAATGTAATAACGTATATGAAAGAATTTTACTTAAATTCATAATCATATATAATGTATGAAAAAACAACATATTACTTTTATGTAAATAACAAATATTCATAATAATAGTAATATGAATAAATCACATGTCATACAATTTTCAGAAAAAAATATTCAAATAATTTTCTAATTTACATTACATGTTAATTTTGTTGTTTTCCATATTGATTCATCGCATTATTATAAAAAATACAAATTTTCGTAATAAATCATAATTTGATTATTTTTTATATTGAAACGAAGTAAGTACATATCACTCATTTTTATAATTAAATGTGAGATGATAACTAACATACATATTAAATTATATGAAATTCACATAATTAAAAGGCATAAGATACAAAAATCGCATATGCATAAATAATAAATAAGAATATTTAAAAATTCTGGAACTTTTTTTTTAAAATTACTCATATTTCTCTAACTCAATAATGTGCATAAATTAGAAAAAAAAGTCTAATTTCTCATATATATTTAGCATGACATACATCATAACAAAAATTCATGTCAAACATATAAATCACATTTTCTAGAAAAAAATTCATAATTTTCTGAGTTTACAAACATATTTTTCTTATTTCTCTATTATTTCCTCGTGTTTACGACAACTGATTTTTCAAAAGAAAAATTGTTCAACTAGGCAGGCTGTGCAGCAGGCCTTCAGACCGCGCGTCGTGTGTCCGCCCCGCGCGACGGGCTGCTGGCCCGCGCTGCTCAACGCATCGCAGAAGGCCGTCGGCCCGCTCACGCGCTTGTTCGCGTCGGACCGTGGCCCGCGTGTGCAGTTGCGCGAGGCGACGTCGCACGCGCACGCTCTTTGCGCGCGGCCCGCACTCTCTCGCCCATGCTGCACTGCGGGCCGCGTCCCGCGAGCTCTTGCCCGTGCTGCGCCCATAGTGCAGCAGCAGGCTGGTGGCCCGCGCTGACACTGTAGCGCGCTACAGTGCCGAAAACACTATAGCAATCCTTTTTTTTGAAATAAAAAATTATTGTACAAAAATTCAGGTTGAATTTTGTTGGAAAATGGCAACAAAAAATATTTCGTTAAAAATTACGCAGTCCAAAATGACATAATGAGAAAAGACTTTGGCTCGTGATTGAGAACTCGATGACAAGGAGAACGCTTTCCACAATTCAAGTGTCCGGAACTACGTCGGAGTTGTGTGGACTCTATATTACCACACCACAGGCATGCACCTTTTATAATGGTGCCAAAAAATAGCTCAATATTAGGGGGTGTAAGAAAAATTCGACAAATCTGCAAAACTTCTCCGACCCAAAAAAAAAATCGAATCGAAAAAAATTAAAAATTAAGAGCTTGAATATGATTTAGGATGATTTTTGATAAATTAAAAATCACCTCCCGAAATTAGGGTTCGTCCGAAAAAATCGTAAAGATCCGTGGCGCCCATTTTTATTTATAATTTTTTATTATATAATTGATTCATAAATTATTCATTTTTTATTATAAATATAATACTTTTTTATATAAAATCTCATGCTTTTCTATCACATTATCTAACTTTAATTTGGTAAATTTAAAATATTAGTAGTATATTTATGTTTGATATAAAATTAAATATTTTTATGTTAATTTTAATTTAATATATAATTTTAAAAATATTATATAAAAATAGAGATTCGAAAAAGTTGACCTGCTAGAGAGTAATTTTTATTTTTCTAAAATGATTTTTTAACTCAAAAAATTGATTCAAAAAATAATGAACGATTTTTTTTTTGAATAAAAAATCCGACTATACTTGAACTACTTTCATCCCCACTGCTCAGGAGGCAGTTCATGTAACTGCCACGTGCAGTTCACGAAACTGCATCATGCATATTGTGCATGTCGCACAATGGGCCGTGCAAGGTCATCAGGCCCATAAGGGCGCTCATGTCCAACACAGAAGCAGAGATAGATTAAAAAACGACGAGATGAAGGTTTTTTTTACTCTTTTGCTTCACAGAAACAGAAGGAACAGGGACCTGATTTTATTAAATTCATACCAGAGCTTTAAATTGATGATAACTTTGACCTATGCGAGAAAAAGTAGGCCAAATCCCAGACTTATTCAGAAATTATAGGTTTTTTTAATACTCTGGATTAATATTGAAATCTCAAGATCAAATAATGCATTCTGGTGTAATGCCTGACACCACTGCAGGCTTCTAAGCATTTGACAAGCATAAACTATCAACTTTGCCCTATTCCAACCATTTCCGAACTTGGAATCAAGCCCTTCTTTGGATTGTCCGAGTGGTGACTTGTGTTAAGGTGTTAAAAAATAAACTTCTCAACATCTTTTAAGACTATCTTGTGGTCAGTATCTCTTGTGTCGTTCAACCCAAAGAATCAAAGCTTGAATAGTCCAACATGTTAACACCTGTGTCATTGTGCATATGGTCATAGCAAATACATAAAACAAAATGTTCAGGTTGTACGGACGTGAGTCAAGACAGCAAATCCGTAATTCCATTTCTATTGACAAAAATGTAAATAATTTCAGTGGTCCTTTTCGCAGTAGGTGATTCAGATGTGAAGAAAACTTCCAACAGCATCGTAAGGATGTTAAAAAATATATATATATACACAAACCACTCGATGAGCCAAGGCTTTTAGATGCATATGAGAAAGCCATGCATTGTGAAGATTTAATAGTAAGCAACTTGAACTCATTTCGTAGATCTTATCTTACGCAAAAGTTTTTTTTAAAATGAAAATTTAACTCGTTTGTCAAAGTTAGACCTACGATTGGAGGTGATATGTGACCATTGAAAAGAAAAAAAAGAAGCCAAGCATCTCTTTGAGTTGAAAAAAAGCTCAACATAGTTTTACTTGTTCCAACCATCCACCCACCCACCAACACCACCACCCTCCTTTCTGGAGCATTCCTTTTTATCCTCCCAGAAGTTGCATCTGAATTTGCCTTCGGGTGACTGCGACTTGGACTTCACACCATTAATTTTAATTGAGGAATTGAGGGGTGGCACATCAGACTGGAATAAGAACCATTCGTTCTCGCTGCATGGACTCATGCGATGTGACTAGTGTTCCTGGAATGTTATGGATCTCAATTATTACTTGTTGGGCGCATCCCTCCAACAACCCATCTATTCCCCCATTAATCAGATAAAAATGTTTTTTTTTCTTATGTGCCCTTGGCAATCATGGTCTCTTTTTTTCTTAAACGGGATATCTAATTTTAATTTTTGAGAGTTTTCAACGTACACTCTGTTATAGAGAATGTAATTCTGCCACAAAATTTTTTGACTAATTGAAAAAGAGTGGCTTTTTGAAGGCACTTTTTAAACGAGGTATCTTTCTCTAGAGATTCTCGATATTACGTACTTGGACATTGCTCATAATAGTGAAACTTTTGATTTATAGAAAAAGATAAAAATGTTTTTGCTGCAACTTGTTTGCACCACTGATGTCCCCCACAACTTTGGGATCCATGAATCAGAAAGTAATTAATTTTGATAAAATATACTCGGTAGATTTTAGTTATTCACCTTTGGGCATATTTGATAAGTGAATTGATATTCTCTAATTCATATTACTGACCTTGGAAATTAAATCTGGTACTACTAATTTCTGGAATCTTTGCTCTCGAATTCAATCGAACTAGAATTTTCTTATTTCTAAAATTATTTACACAATAAATGTCTCAAGTCCAAACGCTACTACACTAATCCAATGTTTGAACGAAAATATTGATCAGGGTTACAAGTTTGCATGGCAAGAAAGTTAATAAATGTGGTAGATTAGAGGCATTGTATTTTAAGAGTAAATTATTGTCTTCATTTTGATAACAAATTAAATCTTTGCTGGTAGGGTGTGACAAGCTTAAAGATCTCATAAACTTCAAACTCTTCTAAAATCTTTCTGGCATGTGAGATGCATTTTTTTCCCAATTTCTATAGATAAAGTTGTGTTGCCCTTTGGCAGTATCACAAAGACGTTAAGAATGAGAGAAGATGTATTTTTTTTTTCTCATTGCAGACATAGAATCCAAAACTTAAGGAATCCAATAACTCAAAAATTTTATTAAAAAGGACAAAATATTCTGTTCATGAGTGATCTGGCAGACCTGAACAAATATGAAGTATCTGTTCATGAGTGATCCATAAATTTGTAATATCAAAATTTTAATATATATACATATATGTTACTTTTTACAAACACCAATTCAACTTTCATGTATTGTAATTATCATATAATAAATAATATTAAAATTTAAGAAGTAATATGGCGGAAGAAAGATCTTCATTGTGGTATCATAATTTTGTTATTCTTATATCGACAAGGACGCCCACGGAAGAACTATGTTCTCCTACCAAATGAATATTTGAAAAAAAAATTAAATTAAATTTGATACAATTTTACTAATGAATTGTATTGATGATATCTTATTAAATTAAAGTCATATTCGAACCTTTATTTTTTTTTTTGATTCGATTTTTTAAAAGTTGGGATAGATTTTTTGAATTAGTCAAATTTTTCTTACACGTCTAACGTGCGGATACTATTGAGTCTGAGTGATATTTTAAAATAAATTTACTATTTCATACACAAGAATATTTTTTATTTAATTTAATTTTCTGGAGTCGTATAAAGGATGAGGAGATCTTTGGCGAATTTTTTTTACATGCATAAAAATGTTTAAACGAGCTGTTAATTCGATTTAACCCAATTATTATTCTTTTGAAAAAAAATTTACTTTTTTTGGTGTTAAATATTTAGGATTAATTGTACGATAAGATGGTAGAAAAGTACCCAATAAGATTAAAGAAAAATTCTATCGTACTGCTATAAGACCGGCATTGTTATATGGTAGTGAATGTTGGGCTATGAACTATGAAGGGATAACATGAACGTAAAGTGAGGGTAGTCGAAATGAGGATGTTGAGATGGATGTGTGGTCATACAAGATTAGATAAGATTAGGAATGATCATATACATGAACGAGTCGGAGTGTCTCCTATTAGTGAGAAAATAGTAGAGAATCGTTTGAGATGATTTGATCATGTTCAGGAAAGATCATTAGATGCACCAATAAGAAGAGTAGATCAAATAATCTGAAGTCCGATTAAAAGAGAGAGAGGGAGGTCAAGGCGGACACTTGACGAACTAATAGAGCAAGATCTATTGGTGAATAATATATCGAAAGGTTTGGTTACTAATAGAGCGGAATGACGTCGTATGATTCATATAGTCGACATTATCTATTGGGATAAGACTTTGTTATTGTTGGTGGTGTTGATGTATAATAATAAATAAAAGAATCTGGGATATGTGGTGAAGTGACACGTAGGCAGACATGAATTATTGCAACGTAACCCCCCTCGTTACTACTTGCACGTTTCCCAAAGCTCCCAAAGCTCCATCGTCCGTACGCGAGGGACAAGATTCCCCCCAAATCCATCTCTCACCTCTCCGTACGGGGCGCCCACCCACCCACCCACGCGCACATGGGCCCTGTGGGCCCCACTCTCCCTAGAAAAATGTAAATAAATAATATAAAATGTATTTCACCACCCTGAAAAAAAATGTTTTTACTCTAAGATTGGGCTTCCCAAGGGGATCATTAGTAATTAATTAAGCTAATATTATTTAAAATGGACACTATTAAAACTTAATTCCAATTTAATTAAAAAAATTTACTTCTCTTTAACTTTTGAGACGTTTTTTTTATAAAAAAACTAGGTTTATTAATTTTTATTTATCTAACCTTACAATAAAAAATGCAAAAAAAGTCTAATTGTAAATCGGCGATGATAACAAAATCAAAATATGAGATTAATTAAAATTTCGACACCCCTTCAACTTCTCGTAGTTATTTTTCTAGGTTTCGGTTTGCTTGGAAGATTTGTATTTTGTGGTACTTGGGCCATTTCAAGTAAGTTGAGTTATGTGCACTTTCATTATTACAAAGAAAACAAAAGGCGCCCATATTAGTGGAGTGAAAGGATATAATATATGACATATGAAAAACTAAGATAAAAAAATTCGAATAAAAGAGGCAAAAAAGACTCAAAGATAAATGTAAGTACAGTATTTACGGATACAAATGGTTTTATACAAAATTATAACTAGTTAATAATAATAATAATAATAATAATAATAATAATAATAATAATAATAATAATAATAATAATAATAATAATAATAATAATAATAATAATAATAATAATAATAATAATAATAATAATAATAATAATAATAATAATGAGTTCAAGTGCACATTTAAAAGAGTGTTAAGTTGGTAAGTTACAAGTTGTTGGGGACTGAGACATGCAATTTGACTTTTCCTCCTCCTGACACGGAACTGCGGCACTTGTCCTCTTGAAATTAAAACAAACAATTTAGAAAAAAAAGTTGAATATTTTTGTAATCATAATGTTCACGGATTGAAAGTGATTAAATAAAATTTGTCAGATAATAAAATTAATGTAAAATTATGACGAATAAGATTAGACTTGAACTCGATTTCCGCTCCTGGATATTTTTTTTAAAAAAATCGAAAGTATACATGATTATTGATCATAAAAAAATATCTATATTTTTAAGCTGAAAATAATCAATTGCTTCTTCAATTAAAAACATTTTTACCCTTTTCATTTTATTTTACTGGTGCATTTTTAACACTGATATTTTAAACTACTGATATTATGATAGAAATACAGTATTTTTTTTACCACGGCTTTAAAATTTATATTAAATTATCGGAGATGTAATTTATATTTTTTTTTCTTCTCATTGAGAATATTTTTATGCAATAACTGATTAGCTTGTACAATATTGTTCACTTGGGGATTAAAAGATTTTTTTTCAAGCATAAGCAATATAATTTGTGTATACACATATGTGTCATCTCATCATTAATTTTTAAATTTATTTTTATGATCCGTTATCAAATTATCAATAGTAAATAAAAAAAATGGTTAAGTAATTATTCCTATTGTTAATTATTGAAACAAGCTGGCAAAATATCATAAAATATGGTTAAGCAAGCTAATATAACAACAACAACAACAACAAAGCCTTATCCCACTAGGTGGAGTCAGCTACATGGATCATACGACTAAGCAAGCCAATATAACATATGAATAATTATTCCTACTAATTAACTGAATTATGATGCATGACTGGAGAGACATATTCAAGGATTAAAAATGATAAATTTATAACTTCAGATTAGATGCAAAAAAGTTGAAGTTAAATTAAAATAAAATTAAGTGAAGCTTAAAAATTACCATGTTGGAAATTCAATCTTTGTGGAAAAAAAGGTTGACAGAAGATCCAACTTATATTGACTTAAAAAATTTCACCTATGATAAAAAAAAGTTTATATAAAAGACATGAAAAAAAAGTCGAATCGAAGTCAAGATGCTAACTTACAAAAACATCAACATTTCAGATTAGGTTTATTTGAGAAAAAAATATTTTCTATTGCTTATTCTTTTCAATTTTTTTTTTCGCATCCGAAGAAAGAAGTTAATCAATACGAAATCACAAGGTCTAATTAATTAAAAATCTATTTACATTTATTACATAGATATGATCCTGATATCGTGGAGATTATATATTAAAAAATATCTATACACAAAACGTTTGTTGACTAATTTCCTTCCTCCGAGAAATTATTTAGTTTATAAGATGCGAATCCAAACTTTATTGCTGTTACTATTTTCATAGCTACAATAATGAAATGTGCATGTTGATAATTTCCCTTACAATATTATAAGGTGCCATCCGTATACGAACCATCAATTTCCATCTAATGCTCACATCCGTATCGATCAATCAATCAAACCTCATAAAAAAAACATTAATTCCCCCTAAAATTTCTACATTACACAACATAATTTACAATAATGAAAACAGACATCATGACTAACGAATAGAGATACTTTTCTTAAGTGAATGTGATTTGGGTGGTGTCATTTTTTCATAGAGAAAATAGATATTTAAATTTCAGGTGATTTTTTAACGCTTAAAAATAATTAAATTTCACCCTATTTTTTTCGAGGGGTCTCAATTTTTTCGGATATATACTTAAACTAATTACTTTTTTTTAAAGAAATTTAGAAATATTAAATATATCATTAAAATTTAACTATAGTTAATGTAAATAAATCAAAATAACGGATTATTACATTACAATTGAAAATATCTAGTTAATTTTGTATAAAATTTATTAAAATAGATTAATAATTTAATAATATTTAAGTTCAACTGCATGATAATAAGCTAATAATGTACTTAATTAATAAATTTGAGTAACAAAAGATAAAATTATAAAATATTATTTACAAATTGAAGTAATAGATTAATTATAATAACTTTAAAAACTTATTTGGTTGGAGTCAAGTTCTTTCATTTTTTTTATAACAAGCTATAATTTATTTATTTCGAAAGACCGAGTTAATTTTTAATTGGATCCATATTTAAGTTTTTTTTGAAGTCGGTATGATTTTTTCAGGTGGTTAAGTTTTAACTTACGCTCCTAATAATATTAAGGAATTTTTTTATTGAGATAAAACAATAAAAATCAAATAACTTTTCGTACCCACGACCTATTTTTTTTTCTTCTTTTTTTTTGTGTGCCAAAAATTAAAATCCACACAAATCATGCCTTCCAAAAACCTGATTAGTGACCAACTGCTGCACGTCTCTGCTTAAAAAAATGTGCCCTTGTTCTTTGGGTGGCCACTGCACTCTGAAAAGATTTGTGGCACTGTTTTTGAGATAAAAAATGGATATAATGAGAAAATAATGATTTCTCTTCTATTAACAATTCTAAAGAATTAGAATATATTAAATTTCTCTCTCTCAGTTCCAACAAAGCTGATTTTTTTCAGCAATTATAGCACAATAATAAGGTTCTAAAGTTTTGCCAGAAACACATTAGTGACCAAGATGTTAGGAAGAGTAACAGGCCAACATTTTTCTTCATCAGAAAAAGGAAACATTCAATATTTGCAATTTAAGTACAAGCAAGGCAGACAGAGAACATGGGAAGGAAGTTGAATTGAATATTTGAGATAATGAGAGGAGAGAGAGAGAGGTGGGAGGTGTGTACCTGCCAAGTACATGGTCAGGGAAGGCTGAAATGACAAGAAAACCCCTCGGCACCTAACCCTCTCTTTGCATGAAAGAAGAGTAATCATACAATAATAATTATTACATAACATTTTTGAGGCCCCATCTCATCAATGTTTACTTCTACCACTTCAATTTCTTCACGTCAACCGCATAAATGCTCTTTAACTCTGCTTGGAAAACCTGAATTTCCACTTCAATGAAAAAAGGAGTGAGAAAAAAGATATCTTGGACTCTCTGTCTCTGTCATCTTCTCATTAACTACTACTTAATAAAACTAGCAATTAATTACCTATTTTCTTTTGCTTTTTTTTAACTTTGTGATGAAGAAAAAAAAGGGAGAAAGTAGCAGTCAAGAAACAACCAGGTGGCTGTATCTCTTTCTACTGCACATCTTTTTCTCAGCTTTTCTTTTTTTGTTTTCTTCCTTCTTTTTGGGTTCTTCATCTTTTTATCTTAAAATGGCTGATGATGAAAACAATATCTCTTTCACTCTGCAAATTCACCAACTTAATGTAAAATATATATGTGATTTTGGTATGCACTGTTTGAACTTCTCATCTTGACACTTTCTTAATGGAGCAAATAAAATAAGTTCAATTAATTTTGAAAGGTAGACTCAAAATATAGAAAGCACCACTGTAAGAAAAATTAGATCTTTATAAGATTCTAATTCATGAACTTGGAGTCAATAATGTTTTTAGGGCATATAACACTTCATTAATAAATGGAGTTTTTTTTTTCAATTAAATGTGTCTTCCATTTTAACTTTTTTGCAATTTTTTTTTCAGTTGTGTGTCCACCTTTTGGCTTAAAAAAGGCCTTTTTTCCCTTTCCTTTGAGGGGTTGTTTTCTTCTTTACAGCAGCAGCGGCGGCCTGGGCTGCGTGTGGATTTCCACTCACTCCCACCCTTCACCACCTTGTCCTTGTTCTTGTCCTCCTCTTCATCCTCCTCCTCCTCCTCCTCCTCCTCCTCCTCCTCACCTTCCTTGTTCTGGAATCCCTCATCCACCCACCATTAACATCCTGCAGCCGAAGCAGCAGGGACACCTGAGGCAGAGGAGAGACAGAGAGACTGAGAAGAGAGATGGGGGAGAAGGCGGTGGAAATGGAGGCGGTGCTCAAGGAAGTCGTCGATTTGGTAATCAGAGTGCCCTTGCGGCAACATGTTTTAGTTCCTGAGTTCTTCTTCTGCTGTGTTCTTACTGGCCGCAACTTTCGAGAACGGCTGCCGCGGTGGTTGTCGCAGGTGCTGCTGCTAAAACATCGACCTTTATTATTTGCTGTCTGGCGGTGTTTTTGCAGGAGAACATACCATTGGAGGAGGTGTTTGACAACCTGAGATGCAACAGGGAGGGTCTTACCTCGCAGCAGGCACAGGAGAGGCTCGCCATCTTCGGCCAGAACAAGCTCGAGGAGAAGAAGGTTTGCGTCCGCAAAGTCCCGTCTTTGATGCGCCCCCATCTTTCTGTCTTTGTATTCTTTCGTGCTCTGGGGGAAATCTCTTCCGGCGGAGTAGGGGTGCTGTTGGTTGCAGCGTTTTTTGTGTGTGAAGAATGACGAGTTGTGATTTCTGTGCGCTTGCAGGAGAGCAAATTTCTCAAGTTCTTGGGGTTCATGTGGAACCCGTTGTCCTGGGTCATGGAGGCTGCGGCCATCATGGCCATCGCCCTCGCCAACGGAGGGGTGAGCAATGAGTTCTTCTATGCCTTAGCAGCATACTTTCTCCATCCGTTTCTGCTTGTTGTGATTGTTAATTTGCTGCGGCTGAGCAGGGGAAGCCACCGGACTGGCAAGACTTCGTCGGGATTATCGCTTTGCTCATGATTAACTCGACAATCAGTTTCATAGAGGAGAACAACGCCGGTAATGCCGCTGCTGCCCTCATGGCTCGCCTCGCCCCTAAAGCAAAGGTTCGTGCTTTGCTGCCCAATGTTGATTGACTGAGTTTATCTGAGATGTCAATTTTCTGTTATGGCATTTCTTGAGGAGGTTCTCCTAAAAAAATATGTTTAGGGGGTTTAATTGGTGGATAAACTAAATGGCAGGTTCTAAGGGATGGCAGGTGGAGTGAGGAGGAGGCGGCCATCCTTGTCCCTGGAGACATCATCAGCATAAAGCTTGGGGACATCGTCCCCGCTGATGCTCGTCTGCTTGAAGGGGATCCATTGAAGATCGATCAGGTTCTTTCCATCATGTCTGTTATTTCCTAGTTTCAGTCGTGTTCTTTCGATTATAATATCATGTTCTCAATTATTATATGATGCTTACCTTTGAATCCTTCTTTCTTCTAGAGTGCTCTTACAGGAGAATCTCTGCCAGTCACAAAAGGCCCAGGTGATGGTGTATATTCTGGTTCAACATGCAAACAGGGTGAAATAGAAGCCGTGGTAATTGCTACAGGTGTTCACACCTTTTTTGGCAAGGCTGCACATCTTGTGGATTCCACGAACCAAGTTGGTCATTTCCAAAAGGCAAGCTAGAACAGATATGCAATTTCCGCTGATTTTAAGATTGCTTCTTGCATATTTGATATGATCTCCTGATGTCCACATATCCGATACAGGTGTTGACGTCAATTGGAAACTTCTGCATCTGTTCTATTGCTGTGGGAATGTTTGTGGAGATTATTGTAATGTATCCTATTCAACACCGAAATTACCGTCCTGGAATTGACAACCTTCTGGTTCTTCTCATTGGGGGGATTCCCATAGCTATGCCTACCGTTCTGTCAGTTACAATGGCAATTGGCTCTCATCGGCTATCACAGCAGGTTCTCTTGGTTTTTGTTTAATCAGGAAGTTTGATTTACTTTGTTTATGGAACTTAGTCGCCATTTGTCTGGGAAGTCCACAAAATGGATGTTTGTGCAGTTGTTATCTGACCAATCTAAGCAAATCCATTAATCAAATATAGCCACAATTAGCATCAAACTTTCTATGCAGACTTGATTTTTCTTTGCAAATTCCTGAAGGAAGTTATGTTTTTCTTGTCTCCAAACGTTTTATTGTTGAATCTTGATTTTGAAGTAATTGATGCAGGGAGCTATTACAAAGAGGATGACTGCTATTGAAGAAATGGCTGGCATGGATGTCCTCTGCAGTGACAAGACTGGGACTCTGACATTGAATAAGTTAACTGTGGACAAAAACCTTGTTGAGGTCAGAGAAAATAAAATATGTTTGTAAACTGTAACGCTTGTTGTCGGTTCATATTTATTCTCTCATTTTCTTACTTTGGAAAGTAATTTATAAATTAGGTTTTCACAAGAGGTGTGAGCCAAGATACTGTCATTCTCATGGCCGCGAGGGCTTCACGTACAGAAAATCAAGATGCCATAGACACAGCTATTGTTGGAATGCTTGCTGATCCAAAAGAAGTTAGTACAAATTGCAACCTTCCTTTACCTTTATAATTGTAGTCTTTGTTTTCTTTGAATTGACTCCTATTGTTCCTTCAACTTGGTTTTATCAAAAGGCTCGTGCTGGCATTCGAGAGGTTCATTTTCTACCCTTTAACCCTACTGACAAAAGGACCGCGTTAACTTACATTGATAGTGATGGGAAAATGCATCGCGTTAGTAAAGGTGCACCAGAACAGGTATAAATTCTGATACACTTTAGTTGTTAACCTCGGCATTCAACTTTGCAATGATTTTTTTAATATTTCTGTAATGCAGATCTTGAATCTTGCACATAATAAGTCAGAGATAGAGCGTAGGGTTCATGCAGTGATTGACAAGTTTGCTGAGCGTGGGCTCCGTTCACTTGCAGTAGCATACCAGGTAAACTTGACTTCTTTCCAGCATCTCATTCTGATTACTACATTTGTTAGAATGAGCCTTTTTTATTTTGAAAATGACCTGTGGTGTTATTACATGTCCCTGATTGTTCACTTATTTAGGAAGTTCCAGAGGGAAGGAAAGAAAGTCCTGGAGGCCCATGGCAATTCATTGGTTTATTGCCGCTGTTTGACCCTCCCAGGCATGATAGTGCAGAAACAATACGGAGGGCTTTAAATCTTGGGGTCAACGTCAAAATGATCACAGGTTTAGATACAGCTTATTTCTTCTATATTCAATTAGAGATAACTGCATAGATGTCATTTATTCAATATTCAAGTAGAAGGGGATTGTCCTGGGTAATCATGCCTGAACTTTGAATTTGTACTTGGGATTCATTGATAAGCTCTAAATATGGTCATTTAGCATGAAGTTTTTTTTTTTGCTAATAAGATGACTTTTCTTTTGATTTATTAAAACTCAATGTTCACTAGAGGTCAGTTTTATGTGAAATTGCTTTATCCATAGTCTGAGTTAATACTTGGAGAAAGACACTTTTGGCTGTATGGTTGGTTTTTTGTGGAAGAATTTTTATTCACCTATATAACTGCAATATAATTTATTGTTTGTTTAATTTTCTAATAATTTAATGTAATAAACATGCTCTGGGCTTCATTCAGGTGACCAGTTGGCAATAGGAAAGGAGACTGGTCGCCGTTTGGGCATGGGCACAAATATGTATCCGTCATCTGCTTTACTTGGTCAGAACAAAGATGAATCTATTGATGCATTACCGGTGGATGATCTAATAGAGAAGGCTGATGGTTTTGCGGGAGTGTTTCCAGGTACTTTATCATGTTTTTGCCTGGCTATTCTTTTAGAAAATAACATATATCTATCTTTCATCTTTTCAGAGCATAAATATGAGATTGTTAAAAGACTGCAAGCAAGGAAGCATATCTGTGGTATGACTGGTGATGGAGTCAATGATGCCCCTGCCCTAAAGAAAGCTGACATTGGGATTGCCGTTCAAGATGCTACTGATGCTGCTCGTAGCGCGTCTGATATTGTTCTCACAGAACCTGGTTTAAGTGTTATCATCAGTGCTGTTTTGACAAGTCGTGCAATTTTCCAAAGGATGAAAAATTATACTGTAAGTTGCTCACAATAATTATTAAATAATTTCATATTCACTTTGGTTTCTTCATTTGTTTTTATTGACAAGATTGTTCTATGTTTTGCAGATTTATGCAGTTTCCATTACCATCCGTATTGTGGTAAGCATTCATATTTGAAGATTGGCAGCATTCATGATTGTAAAAATGCAGACATACAAATTTACCATAATAACATTTATTTTTTTGAGAGGAAAATAATAATAACATTTATTGTTATTTTTTGTTGTCAGTTTTATGTCACCCATATCCCATGATGATGTTTTTACATTATTATTATTGTCTTTCCATGTATTAGCATTCTGGGGACAATATAAACATTGAGATGGACTTGTTCTGATGAAAAGATACCGACGTATAACCAGTCAAGATCTGCTTAATTTGTCCTCGTGTATGAATTATTTTTACACAAAAATAGTTCAATCACACTTTTTTTGTGTTCATTAACACATGCTTTCATCCTCTCATGTTCACTGTGCACCCTTTGTGCTGCATATTCATAGTCTTTGATGGACTATGCACTAGGTAAATTAGAGACTTCATCTGCAATGATGCCAACTTATTTTTGTTTGCTTGAATTTACAAGTCTGATGCATGACATTTGCCAACGCTTCTTGAACAGCTTGGATTTATGTTGCTTGCTCTCATATGGAAGTTTGACTTTCCACCATTTATGGTACTTATCATCGCTATACTCAATGATGGTAATTCCGCAGATGTTAAAAATTTTCATATTTCCTTTCAGATTAGTTGATTAACCTTTTGTGACAAGTGTCCTCTGTAATTGCCATCATCAGGTACTATAATGACCATATCTAAAGACAGGGTCAAACCATCTCCTCTTCCTGATAGCTGGAAGCTTTCTGAGATTTTTGCTACTGGAGTCATCCTTGGTGGTTATTTGGCAGTGATGACAGTTATTTTCTTCTGGGCGGCATATAAAACTGACTTCTTTCCGGTACAAGCTATTCTGTTTGCATTGGTTGATCTTTCTTCATATTCAGATTGCTATTCTTTCTAGGATCTCTCTTCTACTTAATCTCTTTCTAAATGAATTAATTTATTTGATGATTACCAGAGAATCTTCAAGGTTGAAAGCCTTGAGAAAACAGCACAGGATGACTTCCAAAAGCTTGCTTCTGCTGTATACCTGCAAGTGAGCACCATTAGCCAAGCACTTATATTTGTGACCCGATCACGCAGTTGGTCCTTTGTGGAGCGGCCTGGCCTATTGCTTGTTACTGCTTTCTTTGTTGCTCAACTGGTGGGTTCCCATTAGCAAGTGCATGTTGAACTTTAGAGTAACCTTTTTTATGACCTGAGTTCATATGATTTGCTATGCATGCAGATTGCTACTTTGATAGCCGTATATGCTGACTGGGGCTTTGCTGCAATTAAAGGAATTGGTTGGGGATGGGCTGGAGTCATCTGGCTTTACAATATTATCTTCTATATTCCACTTGATATTATCAAATTCCTCATTCGCTATGCTCTGAGTGGAAGAGCTTGGGATCTTGTTATTGAGCAGAGGGTAATGTGGACTGTGCAAACTCATCAATGTCAAAACCTTCATTATTACTTTTGCATAATTCTGAAGAATCAAACAAATTGTTCTTGCAGATTGCTTTTACAAGACAAAAGGATTTTGGAAAGGAAGCAAGGGAACTCAAGTGGGCACATGCCCAAAGAACATTGCATGGTCTGCAGCCACCTGAAACCAGGATGTTCAATGAAAGAACCAACTTCAATGAACTTAATCAGATGGCAGAAGAGGCCAAGAGGCGAGCTGAGATTGCAAGGTAAGTCCATAAACTTGCAGTCAAAAAGTATTTCTGATCAAACTTGCAAACTATTATGAATTGCAAACAGCACTTATTTCTTTTCAGTGTCTAAATGGTATAGTAGGTTTGGAGAGCACTTCAAGTACCATATTCATTGTTAATTCATTTTTTACCTAATGTGGATCCCGAGTTGAAATTTTACATTGGCACACTGCTTCTTTCAGGCTCCGGGAATTGCACACATTGAAAGGTCATGTGGAATCCGTAGTGAGATTGAAGGGCTTGGATATCGACACCATTCAGCAAGCTTACACTGTCTAAGTCAGCATCTTTTCATTAAATATAGAGCAGTAGAAGTTTGCTTAGACGGTTTCGAAAGACGGAATGACTTCTCAAATTATAGTCCATCGTAGGGCACCTAAATACATACACCAGGATAGTTTTGCAGTGATTTCTTGACATGTTAATATATGATGTTTTCCCTGAAAAGCTTGTATCCTTTTGCCTGTGATTTTTGCTTCTTTCTGCTTGCCCCTTACTGTTTTTTTTTCTTGGGTGGAAACTTGAGCTGCAAACTTAATTTTCTGTCCCGTGCATATGGTTTCCCTTCCGATTGAAGACTGTTGGAGATTTCTTTTGCTTAATTCTTCTTGTTTGTGGTTTATTATTGGATTCTTGGAAGGTGTCTTTGCCAATGCCAGCTCTTCCATGGGAAGGTAATAAATGTGAGGCCACAGCAGTGGCATGTGCTTTCACTATGTATCAGATCTGCACTTGGGCTGCAAGCCTGAGAAATTAAAGGCCACGTGACGGTTCATTAATTAGATATATGATTCTGATTTGTTCATCCACATGGGCACGACAGTAGTCAAACAGTTTCAACACTTGCCATTAAATTAGTCATCTCACATTGCATCGTTTGAATCTAGGCTTGCCATTTTAGATACAGAAACGTGGTGCCCCAGCGAAATTTGTTTTGTTTTCCCGTTTTTTTTTTTTGTATTAAATTTGTGGCTAGTTGGAACGTCAACAGGGAAAAAGAAATATCAGAATGATGAATGTGTGTTTCTCCACAGTGCAGAATTCACCCAGATAATTGCAGCCATTTGTGACGGTCCATTTATCCTTGAATTCATTTTCTAAAATTTTTTAATTTGGTCATGGTGTATCTTTTCATTCTTCGTCCAACTATCAATCGTAGGTATAGACCTCATCATCTGGACCCCCAGAAGAGTAGTTCTTTATCTTGGTACAGTAATAAGTCCTAATTTATTCGCTGTTCAACTGTTCTTCTTGGTACAGTATTAAAAGAGGGAGAGGGAGGCCAAGGCGGACACTTGGCGAACTAATAGAGCAAGATCTATTGGTGAATAATATACCGAAAGGTTTGGTTACTAATAGAGCGGAATGGCGTCGTATGATCCATGTAGCCGACCCCACCTAGTGGGATAAGGCTTTGTTGTTGTTGTTGTTGTTGTTGTTGTTGTTGTTGAAGCTCGATTAGTTTCTGTACAGAATTAGGCTGTCTCATCCCTATGCCTTAATTCAAAAGTTAATTGCAAAACAACAAATCATAATCAAGCATCACCAGCAATCCATGTACATACAACTCGTCTCATTGTTCCAAAAAAAGAAACAGAAGAAGAAAAGTAAGCTCTCACTACTCGTCTCTATGTATTTGCATCTCCTTACTAAAATTTCCAAGTGAGTCCTTCAGGGACCTCACTTTCCCGAGTGCATACCATGGTGAAAGGAAATGTGGTGCTGAGTAGATACATCAGGCCCCTCTGTTTGCTGGAGCAAAGGGAGGAGTCATAGACCTCATGAAGTCATGGTGATCAGGTCTCTTCGTGGCAATTAACTTGTTCGTATTTCCTCTGTCAGATATAGTGGACATGAACTCTGTGTGGGGGAGGTGCCTCAGATCTTGATTCATTATTTCAGATATATAGATGTTGACGGATTAACTTTGTAAAAAGCACCAAGTACTGTGTTGTTGTTTCTTGCCCACACATATAGTTGACGACCATTACAGATCTGAAAGCGGAAACAGGAACAGGTTGTCAGAGAACAGCATTCATGAGGTCCACGATTGTTCCCTTAATTTGCTCCGACAAACAGAGGGCCTGAGCCATCCATGCATCTGCAGAGAACTACCTTCCCTTTCACCATGGATGGGATTCAGGAAACTGCAGTCCTGAAGAAACCAAAGCAACTTGATTATGATCTGTCAGTGCTGCTGGCAGCTGATACAGTCCCAGTCTCTGTTCCCTCTGGGAGTCGAAACGAGGATGCCATTTCTCATGGCATGCATGGAACGCGGGACGTCTTCGAAGTCGTCGCTCGCCTCTCCGGAGATTTGGCAAGCAAATGACTCAGGGATGTAAACATATATTTATGGGGGCTTCCATGCACAGGGCCGGCTCAAGAGAATAATGTGGCCTAAAGCCAGAAAAAAAAGAAAAATAAAAGGAAATAAATTAACAATAATGATATATTTGTATCTTCTTATTAAAATTTATAATAAATTAATTTATGGAGCCAACAATTAAAACACATTTTTATACGTAATATTTATCAGAAAAAGTTAGTTTGGATATTGTTATTTTTGAAAAAAAGTGTATAAAATTTAAGAAAAGAAAATAGATTGATTAATATAGATGCATAAAATTGAGAAAATGACAATAGAATTTAAAATGAAAATAAACACCATAAATTGACTACTAATAACTTAATGACATTAGTATTAATAAATAATTGACACACTAATTCATAAATTAAAATACTTTAAATTCAACTATATATAATGTTTTTTTTTTCAAACTGTTTATAATATGTTATTACTTATGAAGGGGCCTTAAATTTTGGTGGGCCTCAAGCGCTTACCTTGGGCCGACCGTCCATCCATCACGCATGCATAGACTTATAAATAGATGTGGCGAATTTTACACAAGCTTTTAGCTCGAGAAAAGTATGAATATATTAATTTGTAAGAGATGTATATTAATATAATCTTACAATAATAAACCAAGTAGAAATATATATATTTTTTAAACAGGGGAGCCACGTATATATATATATATATATATATATATATATATATATATATATATATATAGAGAGAGAGAGAGAGAGAGAGAGAGAGAGAGAGAGAGAGAGAGAGAGAGAGAGAGAGAGAGAGAGAGAGAGAGAGAGAGAGAGAGAGAGAGAGAGAGAGAGAGAGAGAGAGAGAGAGAGAGAGAGAGAGAGAGAGAGAGAGAGAGAGAGAGAGTCATGTTTTCATTCATGTTGTGAAGAGTGGAAACATACGGGCCACCATACGATCTAAACTATCTCAAGCAATGTTTTACGATCAACCAAGTCACGGGATCAATCAGACTTTATTAAAGATAATATTATTGATAGTTTAAATATTAAACATAACTAATGTTATAGAATGTATAAAATAAATTAGTAGTAATTTGCTGACAAAGAAATATTAATATAGATATTGTTTATTGCATTTCAAAATATTAATATTGACAAGAAAATGACTCACAATTTGTTAATGTATTGGTTATTACTAAATATTTTATTTATCATTTAATATTAGTGATGATATATCAATTTATTTTACGTACCACTCTGATTTGTTGTTACTGTTATTTTACATCTTAAATATTTTACTATCATCATTTATATCTTATTACACATTTTTTAAACACGTATCCATATAATTTATGAGTAAATTTGAATATTTCTGTATCTTAATAATATGTGTTTTGATAATTTTAAGTATAGGTCCTCACCTATGGCTCTTTTTATTTTATTTTAAATAATACCCAATATTTTTCCCATACTTAAAAGAACATTAATTTTTATGTTGGTTTTTGCACCCTTAGTTGACAACATGTTTTCTCATTTTGTTGACACAAACCGATCGAACATTTAATCACAACAGTGAGTTTTGTGTTAATACATAATAACAAAGTTAAAAATAAAGCTCCCAAGAATCAAGATGTCTTGGGTTTATTGAATCAACTCCAAACTTATCAAATGCTAATTGGTGTAATCAGTGTGTATAACAATCGGGCTCCTCACGTTGCGCTTGCCATCGCTCCATGTGATCGAAGCGGAGGCGATCGAGTTGACAGTGAGAGGTCCGCCGGAGACGGTGACCGCGAAGCTCTGCCGCTCACGTATCTTCTTAAAGCTCAGCACGCTCGGCTTCACCGTCACATTGATCAGGGGACTCGCCTTTATCGACACCTTGTACACAGAGTTGGCGTCGCCGACGTTGGTCACCGTCCTCGGGAACTGCCCTGTGAATCGATCATACGAGTCGACGTATAACGCCATTGATGGGTAGTTCAAGTCGCTCGTGACACCCCTTGTGCTCGGACAGATGCTGTAATGCCCCGTCACCAGACTGATCTGATACTGGCTGTAGCCTTGGTTGCACAGCATCTGCACGTAGTCTGCTGCAGCAGCATCATAAATCAGGCCTGGATTGACTGCCTGCACAGGGTTAACTTGCCCGGATCCATATGCGAGTTCTACGTCTTCATGGAAGTATGGATTCATAGGCTTAGCTGCATTGCACAGAGAAGGCATATCAGATAACAAACAAAGATTAGTGATAATGCATTAGGCAATTGGTGGACTGCATTGATCACCTGTAGTCATGAGAGCTGACATAATTGCAGCTGGAGACCAATCTGGGTGGAAGGACTTCACGTAGGCAGCGGCACCGCTGACATGAGGGCAGGCCATGGACGTGCCGGAGATGATGTTGTAGGTGACTGAACGTGTGTCGTTCCAGTAACCCGACATGGATGCCTTCGGCGACCAAGCAGCTATGATGTCGATTCCGGGCGCGCTTATATCAGGCTGCGAAAATTTTTTTGGCGTCATCTGCATGAAATCATCTCAAGTACAAGGCATGAGGCTTTATGCAGGTTAGGTCTATTTAGCTGGATTTGTAGGTTGATCTTTATTACATTCCTTACAAGAACGTGCATCTTGTAAGCAGTTGCTGCTAGCAAAATTCACAGTTGGATCAACAATTTAGACAAAATACAGGTTGCAGATATATAGTCTTATAAGAAAATTATAGTTCACCTTCAAAATGTTCGGCGTGATGAGATTAGGCCCTCTTGAGGAGAAGGAAGCAACAATAGGTGCACTGGAATCAGAAATTGCTTCACTTTTGCGTATGTTGGCCAGAGGTGTCCTGAACAAAAGTAATCAGATCTTGAATCAGTATTTTAAATACATATATTGGCAGATTAACTTTGTAAATAGCACTGAGTAGAATTGTAACTTGCCTCGAGGTTTTAATATATTGCTGAAGCTTCTTGCCCATGGAGTTGCTGACCACTACAACTGGAAGAGGAAACGAGAACGAGGTATCACGTCGAGAACTGCTCACCATGACTGCTCCCTTCGCTCCAGCAACCAGAGGACCTGAGCCGTCATTGACGTATCCACAGAGAACGACCTTCCCTTCCACCATGGATGCATCCAGGAAACTGCAGTCCCTGAAGAACTCGAAGGATCCAGCTTGAGATCATTACTAAGGAGATGCAGATAGATTGACCATTTTTAATACTACAGAGAAGAGATTAGAGGGGCTTACATAGAATCACCAAAGTACACAAAGGGATATGACTTGGTGTCTGTTGAAAATGTGTTAAGAGAAGCGCCCTGCCAAATTAAGTCGATTAAGTCGATTAAGTAAGTCGATATGACTTGGAAACAATAATGTCGATGTTATAGTGAATGTTGAGATGTCTACCGTAATAGTGCTCTGGTCTCCGGTGAGCAATTTGGTTGTAATATGCCTATCAGTGCTGCTCGCAGCTGACACCAGCATCCATGGTGCAATATTGCTCACAGTCCCCCGCCTCGGTCCGCTGTTCCCTCCGGACGCCGACGTGAGAATGCCATGACTCATTGCATGGAATGCTCCGATGGCGATGGAATCTTCGAAGTAGTCGCTGGCCCCGGACGACCCCAGCGATACCGACAGTATGTCGACCCCGTCTGCGATGGCGTCGTCGAATGCAGCCAAGATGTCTGCATCCGCACAGCCGTTGGACCAGCACACCTTATAAATGGCGAGCCTCGCCGACGGCACCGCGCCTCTGGCCGTCCCTCCCGCCAAGCCGTAAAGGCTTGCACCGTAGGCACTTCGTCCCGCTGCCGTCGATGAAGTGTGAGTACCGTGGCCTTCGTAGTCGCGCGGTGAAGGGGGGTGTTCCATGTCGTTCATGCTGTTGTAGTACCGGGCTCCAATAATTTTGCTGAAATCAAAATTCGCATGGATCAAAGTTGCAAACTACTGATGTATGGAATATATGCTTATATATTCATACTTGGTGCACTTGAAGTTGACACAGACGCCTTTCCATTTACGTGGTGGAGGTCCAAGTCCTTTGTCGCTAAAAGAACTTGATTCAGGCCATATGCCGCTGTCCAACATTCCGATGATTACGTTGCTCTCGGTCGTCGGATTCCGGTTAACATTTTGAGGGAATCCCAGAAAATCCCATGATCTCGTAGTGCTCATGTTCAGGATTCTGTTTGGGAACACTGAAATTATTCCTTTCATGCCTGCATTGTATGTTTTGTTGTTATCCATGCATGCAATTCTAATTTGTTATCATGCGCATCAGAGACATACCTGCTAGTTTTTCTCTCTCTTTGGTGGTGAGTTTTGCTGCAAATGCAGCAAAACTTCTCGTATAGCTGTAGACCAAAGATTCCTTTGATGTGCTGCACGTATGTCATCAAATCGATCATAATTGTCATCAATCCAAATCTATAAATTATTCATATCTACTTTTATAAAGATGCAATTGAATGTGTTATAAGTCATACCATCCTTCTAGTACTTGATCCAGCAGGTTTAGATGAAGAGTTCGAGTTGAGTAGATTGAAGATGAAAGACCACCCAGGTAGACAATGTGAAGCTGCAGGCATAAAGCAATTGAACAAATCACTGAATATCCAATGCTTGGATGTAATTAATCAACCTTTAACATATATATGAATAATAACATCAGATTGGTTATATCCTAAACGAACGAATAATTAAGCACCATATATATGCTTTCTCTTAATTGTCACCTTTCTTTCATCAGTTGGCTCAACATTGGTTGGGAGGAGAGCAATGCAAATGACACATAGGAATAAGTAAACTGAAGAGATGATGGAAGCCATTCAAGTTATTGACAATGGAGCAAGTAATTGATGCAAGTCTTTATATAGGACGAGTCACCATTATAACCTTTTTTTTATGGTTGAATTAGGACTAGTTCATAAACTATGTGCAATGTACTCAACATAGCTCGATCAGTATCTCTTCTTAGGATAATAATGTGGTCCTAATTAACCAGGGGAAATGGCTTAACTGCGACATTGTGTCTTGAATTATTCCTTAGATCATCTTATGTCTATAAGGATGATTTGATTAATTCCTTCTTTTGGAATACCGGTCGAACAATCCAAGATATATAAATCTGTATTAATTTACTTGTATTTGATGGTTTCCTTGTCATCAATTTACTTAATATCGGAGAGGACATGGAGCCATGACAGAATAAATTAATTATAAGCACAAAATCGTACTAGCTGTACCCCCAAGATGCATTATCTATCTGCAATATATACGTGTTAAATATTACTGAATATACTGCTCTGTGTGTTGAGAGAGAGAGAGACTGAGAGAGAGAGAGAGGACCGATCCGAACTGGCAATGGACGCCAGCACGCGTTGACTTCATTTTAGAAATGATATCCTGTGATATTAGCCAGCTTGTTCAATTACGCGTTCATGGAAGAGATCACACTCCGGTTACGTCTAAAAAAAATCACGACAAGGAAATCGTAATTTTTTGACAAAATATTTTCGATGGTAGTAATTTTTTGACAAAATATTTTCGATGACAACATTTTCGACGAATAATATGGTAAAATTTTTTGACAATCAACGCCATCAGAATTCGAATTTAATTTATTATATTATAAAATTTAGGCGATTGTTACATTGCTGTATTATAATACAATTACATTGTAAATGTTCCAAGAGTTTTAGCTGTTGAAATTTCTGACAGATGGCTGTGTAATTTTGACAGTTCAAATTATTGGTATTCAAATTAAATGTATTATATTGTAAAATTTGAGCGGTCGTTAATTACATTGTAAATGTTCCAACCGTTCAAGCCGTCGGACTCGGATGGATGGTTGTTCGATAGCTCAAACTATCAGTATTCAAATATAACATATTATCTTATTAAATTTACTTTAGTGTAAATTTGTCATATCATATTGTAAAGGTTTCGTTGGATTGCGCTCCATCGCAAGTTTTGACGACTTAAATTATCAGTATTCAAATTTATAAAACCTGATCGACCCCGCATCCTTCAATTTTCCATTGCGCGATCTTGACTCCCTTTCTCTTCCTCGGCTCCTGCGACACTTGAAGTCTCAGCTCCGGTGACCCGACGTGTGTTCACCATGCGGCCTTCTCTCACTCTGTGTAACACCCCAAGATATCATCAAGGGTAATAGAGTAATTTTATAAGTTAATTATAATCCTTGATGAATTGAAGATGATCAAAAGGGGAATTTGAGAAGGAATAGAAATATAATTGAAAAATGAATATGAATAGAAAGAAAAAGTACTCGTACTTGAAGAAAAAATTAGAAGTTAAGTAGGATTAGAAAAGAAAAAAAGAAAAAAAATAAAGATTAAATCATATTAGAAGTAGAAATTATAATTAGATTGAGATTAGAGATTTCAATTTGATTTGAGATCCAAAAGAATGTTTAATGGATATAGGACTCTCAAATAGGATATGATTGAGAGTTTTATGGCTTAAAAATATTTCAGCCAAATATTATTTTAATCCGAAAATCAGATGATAAATTATTATGGAATTAAATAATTATGAAAATTAGAGAAAATAAAGAAATATAAGGATAAAATAAAAGTAGAGTTTGATTTAAAGAAGTTATGAAATAGATAAAAAGGAATTTGAGTAGAGATAGATTTTTTTATAAGTATGGTTATGAAATAATTAGTGAAATTTAGATTTAATTAAATCTGAATATTTAAGAGATGATAATTAATGATGAATGGTCATCATGGAGAAGTAGCCCAAGTCCCAATAGGAGTAAAAAACCTTAATTAAGAGCTACAAATATGGTCTAAAGGGTGACTAGAGATTATTATTTGCCTCCATCGAATTTCTACACGAGAGCCTCCTCTTTTTCCTTCATTTTCTCACAAACCGAGGCACCTAAGAGTGCGTGCGATATATCATTTCGAAGCCTCGACAAAGAAGAACAAGATCCAAGTGGTAATCAAAGGTTTCTGAACGCCAATAAAGATGAATCATCGGCTAAAGTCGCGACATCCGTGTAGTCCATAGAGAATAGGAACATAGTTGGTTTTTTAATCAACATAAGGTACGTAGGGGGATCCCCATGACGTCAATTTTCCATGACATGGACCCCTGAATTCTTCCCAGTTATATAGAGATTATCATGATATATTATTGGTATAGATAGGATATCGTATGGTATAAATAGGATGATCGAAAAGTCGCATCGAAACGCGTCTTCCCGACGACGATAGAACTCGGCCCGAGTAGGAATCAGAACCGGATCGGGTTGCAAGACTCGGCCCGAGTTCCCATTGACTCGGCTCGAATTCTGGTTTCGGCTCGGCTCAAGTACGTTGCAATCGAATTAGAGGTGAACTGGCTGATCCGGCCCGGGTTCCACCCAACCCGGCTGGGGTTATGTTATAGAGATAGGAAAAATTGATTTGTTGGATCAGATTTTGACATGTTCGCCCCTGACTCCATTGATAGTAATGGATGAATGAAAAACCAATAGGATTCGGATCGGATTTCAGACAGTCCGACTCGAGTTCCGTGAAGAAAATATTATCCGATTGAATAGAATGAGCTTGACCTAAATTTCAGAGGATCCGACCTGGATTCTACTAAAGATAAAAATTGCGTGTGAACTAACATGGTCCGGCCTGGATTTTGTCCCAGTCGGCCCGAGTTGATTGAATTGGAATCTGTTTGCACACCGAGCGAACCGACTTGAGTTTAACCTCACCCGTTTCGGGTGTAGTTAAAGGATGTTGATGAGTTATTGATTATAGTTAATTAAGATAATGGTTATAAGGGTGATTCCTGAACATAGTAGTAACATAATTGACTATTTTTTATTGATTGTTAATTGAGTTATAGATATGATAATCATTTATCATAGATTGATATATAGATTAATTGTAAATTAGCTACCGATAAACACCTTATCGGTAAAATTGAATTATGGACATGATGACACGTCATCACATATTGATAATTGATAACAAAGAATTGGAATAGATGGAAATCGATTATGGATAATAGGTGTATTAATTTATTGATTAACATCTAATTGATATGACATGATTGATATGATCCCATGATTGTATTTCAAATTGAAAATGCGCTTAAATTGATAAAGATATAACTCATAGGTAACAAGATAAAAGATGAAAATTGTAGGTCTTCATGCTTTGCGTATTGTGACATTTATTGTTGATTGGCCTCACGTGACATGATGTTCTCTTAATAAATGAAAGTTCTCGACATGACCTTATAGTTTGTATGGTAACTCCAAAGATTAAACAGATAATTGAACAAATGTATTGTGACCTATATGGTATTGACAATTGTATTGAAATTCTAGTGGTTAAAGAATAAATAATAGATAATTGATTGATTGACAATCGTATTGTGCCCTTGATGATATTGACAATTGTATTGTAAATTAATTAATTAACAATCGTATTGTGATCTTTATGGTATTGACGATTGTATTGCACCCTTTGCGGTTGAAGAAAAGGTATTTGACTAATTAACAATCGTATGTTAACCGTTATGGTATGGACGATTGTATTGCAATCGATATGTTGATAGATAAGTGAATTGTGCCTTAGTGGCTGATGGATAGTTGGTTTCACCCTAATGGCTGATGGATAGTAGATCACGGCCTTTGTGCCAGATCAATAGTTAATTGATAATTGCTAAATAAGGCCTCCATTGAATTTGGCCAATGGAATTATTAATTAATGGTAATTGATATTACAAGTGATTTATATTGATTGATGATCTTTAATTTGATAGTATGAATAATTATTATAATTGATCAATTGCTTATTGGTAATTGATAATTGTTATGGTATAGATTTTTATCGTTAATTACAAAATTATTTATGTATTATAGATTGTTTATAGAATTGATAGATTTTGTGGATATTGATATATGGTTCATATAAATATTATTATGGGTGACCCTACATATTGAGTTATCTCATTGGGCTTTGCTCTTGTATTTGGATCCGTACAGGTGATGGTGATGGCGATAGTGAGACGGTTGATAGCTCCTATAACGGGTGACATGCATATGAATATAGTGTCCATTATTGTATAGACATGGGTCTTAACCCACATGTTATTGGATATTGTATAAATAGCTTATGCATATTGTAAAGTTTATTGTAAAAATTAGTCTTTCGCTTATGTAAGCTAGTTTGTTGACTGGTCAAAGTTAAGTTATAGAATAAAGTGGCATCGTTGAGATAGCCTTCTGGACAGACAAAGAAAAAAAATCTCGGGATGTTACACCCTGGCCCCCTCTTCGGTTGCCCCATGCAGATGCGACCGATGAATCATGCATTGGATTGGTGGATAACCATTAGAGCGAGAAAATTTGAAGACCAAGAGGTGATTCCTTAGAATAGTTTTTATGAAGCATTTGAAAGACGTTATTTCCTTGAGTACTGTGCATACAGAAGCAACGAAAAATTTTTGGCACTGCACCAAAATCAAATGACAATGGACTACTATATCAAGTTCATTTAGTTGGAACAGTATAGCACTCTGCATATGAGCAAGAGTCAGCGAACAGACCAATTCGCCCTAGGCCTAAACTCCACTATAAGAAAGAATACACGATCAGGTCAACTGCAAGATCCTCAAGAATATAATGGAACTGACAACAAAGTTGGAAAGGAACTATGCACGAGAGAAGTAGGAAGTAAAGGATTAAAAAGAAATGACACTAGTGCAATTCACTAAGCAATGTCAACCCAGGGGAGAAGTTCGTCGTCAAAATAGGGGACCAAAGAGGCATAACAATGAGACACGCGATAATACGCAACTGCAGCCACAACTATCAGATAGAGTTCTATGTGCATATTGTGAATGCACATATGTTGAAGAATGTCAACTTAAGATAGATGCCGGCATTCATTGTAGGGATTTTGGGAATTTAATTCAAGGTAGAGTCTATAACATGGAAGCCTACGCAAACCAAGGTAATGATAATGATACCATGAAAGGTACACATACAACATAGCGAAACCTATTATCATTCTTCCATGTAATTAATGCATGATTGAATTTTATAATCACATGAGATCGCAAAATAGAAAGAACCAAGTAGTGCAATAGTAGAGGACTAGTGTATAGTAATGAAAAGCCCATCGAAATAGACAATCAAGTTATGCATTGATTAGTGACGTCGACTTAGATTCATTAGCATCGTACCTAAATTCGAGATCAAATTTTATTTTTAATAAATTTATAATGTAACACCCGATAGAAACCCAAGAAAAAAAATAAAAAAAAATAAAAGTTAATCAAAACTTATTAAGAGGTTTTGGTGGAATTGGACACCATAGCGCGTTTCTCTCTTTTTTTCTTTTTTTTTTTTTTGGGGGGGGGGGGGGGGTTGTCATTATTTCTAATTGTGTTTTTCTTTTCTTATTTTCACTCTCTCACACATTTATTTTATAAAATAATTTATTTATTAAATAAATAATAAATAAATAATATAATATTATTTTACTTAAATTTTAATTTTGTTAAATATTATTAAGTTTAAAATTAGTTTTATATTTAAATAACATGTTATTTTAATAAATTATTTTTTAATTTATGCTTTTATTTTTATTAATAATAAATTATACTTTATATTTATAATAATAATTTTTAATTTAAAATCCATTAAAAATTAATTCATCACATTTACTTTTTCCTATCAAATAAACTCTATAGTTTCTTATCATTATTTTCACTCCATCCAAATACACTCGAATTAATTTATCAATTCAACTATTCATCGATGACTTAAGAGGAATTATGATTCATTTTCAAACACAACCATGGGCTTGTTTGGTTGGAGCGTACTAGTTCCACCCAGTTAATTCCACCACTTTTTCTTTTCCTTTTTTTTTGGGTTGACATGTTTTTTATTTTGCAAACTCTTTTTTTCTTTTACTATTTTCTTCTTTTTACCTTTGTTATATAAAATAATTTACTTATTACATATAAAATATTTATAAGTAAGGATTAATATAATATTATTTAGTATTTCATAAAAAATTTAATATTTCATTAAATATAAATTATTAAAAAATTGATTTTTATATTTAAATAATGTATTTTTAACAATTTTTTTAATAAAAAATTAAAAAAATACTTTTAATTTTATTTTTTAACAAAATCTATGTTATATTTACAATATCTATTTTTATTCAAACATTCACTAAAATTAATCTATAATATCTTATTTTCCCTATCACATCAACTACTTCATTCCTATCATTAAATTTCACTCTATCCAAACACATCCGGAATTAATAAATTCAACTATTATGGAGAATTTGAGGGTTACGTTTGGAAATGGAATCGTGATTCCTCCTAAGTTCTCAATGCATAATTGAATTGACAAATTAGTTTGAAGTGTGATTAGATAGAGTTAAGGTGATAGGAAAAAATTGATGTCATGGATAAATTTTTGGTAAGTTTTGAATTAAAAATATTTATTATAATTATAAAGTATAATTTTATCATTAATTAAAATAAAATTCTAAAAAAAAGTTTATGGAAAAAATTTGTTAAAAATATATTATTTAAATATAAAATAAATTTTAAATTAATTATATTTAATGAAATATTAAATTTTTAATGAAATAATAAGTAATAAATAATATTATATTAATCATTTATTAAAATTATTTTATTTTTATTAAATAATTTATTTTATGAAGATATGGTGTGAGAGAAAAAAAGAAAAAGAAAGTGAATTAAAAAAAGTGATCGATCTCGTCAAACCAAATAATAAAAATGGAACAACTCTGGGAGAGGCGACCTTGGATCCACCCATTTAGTTCCCGCTCAGAAATTTAATTTCGGACTAGTGTTTAGCGAAATCGGGTGGAACAAGGGCATGGTTCCATTCCGATTTCACAAACAAACAGACTCGAGAGGAACTACGATTATATTTCCAAACTCAATGTATAAATTTGACAAGAAATGATGGATTTGACTCGTTCTCTCAAGAAGTTGTTTGAAAATGGGTTGTGTTATGGAAGTAAAAAAAATTAGGAGAATTTTGGTTGGAAACTAACATCGGCTATTCTACTGAATAAAAATTTAGAATAAGATCACTACAAAATTAAAAAAAATAATAATAAGTCTAGAATATATAGTAATCCTTTAACTTGAATGATCTTATAATTTTTTACTTTTTTCTTAGGACGGAGGCAATGAGCCTAAGAAAATTTGTGGGTGCCGATATATTAATGTTTGTCATTTGTTTAAAATTTTCACAATTTCTGATTAATTGTTGAAAAAGTTGGGCTATGTCATCAAAAGAAAAGTGGGAAACACATTATTATTATTATTATTATTATTATTATTATTATTATTATTATTATTATTATTATTATTATTATTATTATTATTATTATTATTATTATTATTATTAATGAATGAGTAAGCTTATTTGTAAACCCGTGTAAATATCGAAATTGGTGCGCAATAATGGATTTAATCACTATTCACCACTTTTCACTGCTAGATTAATATTATACAAAGTATACCTCAGCCAAACTATATTTATATGGACATTTTTATTATACACTCTGAAACTAAGAACTATTTCTAGGATTTCCAAGTGCAAATTCATTCATCATCGATATCACTATTTTCAGTCGGGAAGGCAGAAATCACCTCTTTCATTCCTACACATTAATAAAAAAAAACAATAAAAAGTTATAATTACTAAAGCTCATCACACAAAAAAGGATAGTGATTGTATCTTAAAAAAAAGAACACATTAAATCATTCAATTGAAATATCAATTGCTTTTTTCTATTAAAGCACATACCAGATATCCTTTCAACCTCTTTATCAGTAAGTTTAGCTGTAAATCCCTTAAAGATACTTGTAAAGGTCTCAATTAATACATCTTCCGGTTCACTATGCAATTGACATCATAAAAATATGTATTAACGCATTCTTATATTAACAGATGGTATTAATTAATTATTATAGTAACAGAAAAGACAAATTGATTAAGTCGAAAGCTATTGGTCAGAGACTTTACAAACCTGCCTTCAAGTATTTCATTTAGTATATCGATATATGAAGACTTGTGCACAATAGACCCATGGTACAATGGTCCCATGTATATAAGGTAAACCTACAAAGAATTAAGAGATGAATGAATATATGCTTTTCGATGTAGACTTTAATGTAGGGCACTTATCTTTAATTATTTAATTCATTTAATAATTACAATTTATTATTAAATTAGTAACGTAATATATATATTTATTGAGATAATTTGACAATGAAAAATATGATCAAAAGTTAAATAAATTGTGAGTGGTGTCATATTTATTAAAATGGTTCGATCACGAGTATCAAATAATTGGGTGATCTTAGTTATTTATTAATCTAATAAAAAAACTAGTGATTTACAGTCGTTCTACCTCCAGTACTCTATATATTCATCTTTTCTCAAAAAGTAATAGTACTATCTAACTCTGAAAATTAGGGTATTCTTGACAGATGAGATGTCAAATACTCCATCGTCTTCTGTATAAAGAAGTAATAAGTTTGTCGCCAAGTAAATTTGTTTAAGCTTAAGTAAATGACTCATGATGATCCAAACACAAAATGATTTAAGGTGATCTGGAGATAGTTTCCATAACACACATAATTAAACTACATAGGATTCTGAAAATAGCGTAATTTATTAACTCTATAAAATGAGTTAATTAGTACAGAAACCTTAATATGTCACCCAAAATATTGAAATTGCCAAAATAGGCAGCCTAAAATCATGAAAAGATTTTGAAAATTGAAACTTTCCTTCAACTATATTGAGATATAAGAACCAAGTCACGGTTATTTCAAGTGGTGCCACTCTCATGTGTACGTTCTAAGTGATTTACCAATATGATAGCGGGCAGGAAGAATTTTAACAATATAAATTATAAAATGACACAATATTAGAATTGAACTCTTTCAAATATAGTGTTTTGTAACAATATTAATATCACCAAAACTAGCAAAATGAATGTGTTGTATGCTTTGTAATTGTAACAATATATTATCTAGGTTTACCTTTCTATCCTCAGCCACATTAGCTGAGATTACGAGGGAAAGAGAAAGTGAGATCAAAGCGACCATCGCAAGAGCTGAACCCAGTTGGGACTTGATAAAAGCCATAGAAGTTGATGATAGAGAACCTAATTAATTCAATAAAAAAAGATATATTCTTGTAAACTTAAACTCAAGCTCTCGAAGTGATTAAAAAAAATAATCTAGAATGAACATAAAGACATACTAATGGGAATTTGGGTCATATCATGTCATATCCATATGGAAACAATTAATTGGATTATGCTTTTTAATGCATAAATGTTTACAATTGGAGCGAACCGAATTAGAATTAAGTAACTATGAGTTAATACAAATTGAATAAATAGATGAATTTGAATATATATATATATATATATATATATATATATATATATATATATATATATATATGGACATCGTGGAGTGCAACAAAAAAAAAATGATTGCACCTTAATTAATTATTCACACAAACATGCACACACATGAATATCAATTATCATAAGAATGAATTTATTTAGTTATATTCCACAATTATCCATTTGGAGGAGGGACATGAAGATGTATACTTCATGTAAAGAACAAATATTTCATCCATATTTCATAATCACAAAATGAGAGGTGCAAATTAGTAGTATAAGGTTAAAAGAAATATAGCACTTACATGCAAATTCAACTAAATGTTTAAGTTTAATTGGATTTTGATAAACTTTCGTAGTCTTAAGCATTTTCTATTTATAATAAAAGGATACCGCTAAGAATATTTTAGAGGATCTTGTAACGTTTTGACAGCTACATGAAAGAGAAACTGGCGAATAGGAGTTATCTATTTTCTATTAACTTGAAGGTTATAAATAGCTTCTAGTACCGGCAAAGAAGAAACATTACACTCCCATCAAGTTACTAATACAAAATTGCGCTATCTTTTTTTGTATTATTTTCCTTTTACCATCGTTCATTTTCTTTTCTACTTTGACATAAGAAGCGCTCCTTACATAACGCGTATGATCATATTTACATACATATGGCAGTCTTTTAAAGCAGATAACTTCCGTTTCATTATATTTTATTTTGTTGTGTGTTTCCTTTTGATAGTGGACAGTCTAAGTAATAAATTAGTTCATGATAAATATCCAAGTTTTGTAATGATCTAAAAAATGTTATGTTTTATCCTCTAGGCAGAACACAAGTTCCAAACATTCAAATAACAATTCCTCTAGCAAAGCATAAAAAAAAAATGCCAGCAAAATTGTTCAACCTCCATAACTTCCGTCCTGTGTGAATGAAATAATAAGTTCCAGCGGCCGGATCGGCCGTCGGGCGTTCGGATCCGGCCCCCAGCGATGGGATCGGTCGCCGGGCGTTCGGATCCGGCCGCTAGCCACTGGCGGCCGAATTTGACCGCTGGCCGGCTATTTTTTTTAAATTGTAAAAATTCTTTGCGATGATTTTGACCACCGAAACTTCAACGGTCGCCCGACGGCCGCCGAGATTTTCGGCGGTAGCAACGCCGATATTTGCGGCGGTCAACGAAACCGTCGGAAACTTCGGCGGTCACGACCACTGGAGTTTTCGACGGTTTTGTTGACCGCCGAAAATATCGGCGGTCGTGACCCTTCGAAGTTTCGACGATTTTGCGACCGACGCAAATATCGGCGGTCCCGACCGTCGAAATTTCCGACGGTTCATTCCAAACCGTCGGAAATTTGCGACGACCGTTTTTCGGACGTCCTGATTTCCGTCGAAAAAACCGTCGGAAACATCGTTTCTAACGGTTTTTGAAGAAATTACCGACGGTTTCGACCATCGGTAATCTCAATTTTCTTGAAGAATTCTTTGTAAACTTAAGTCTTCTACAGACCTTTACGTAAAAGTCCATATATAGGGGCCTCGGGTTTTTTGTTACGTGCATCAACTCCTTCCATATACAGCCATTACATTTAGGATTGACGGGCTAGATCAAAGTACGTAGTGGTTTATTTAACTTTGAAGCTTGAACCATTGCATTGCGCCTCTACCAGCCAGATGGAAGGGCATATATACTTCAGTTCAGAAGAAGACGAAATTTGATCATTAATCTTAATTCTCTTGTTCTGAATTCTATAGTTCACTTTATAATGAGGTTTGCTTGTATATACAATTAATCCAAAATTAATTATATATCTGAACCCTACATATAGACTAATGCATTCATGGGATACAGTACTTCACGTCGACGTTGCATGTTCCTTGGTACTGAAATGCGAACTAATTGACGCCTGCTATCACCCAAAAGTGATATTCATGCCGTACCGGCAACGATTTTATATAAAGCAGACCTGTTTGGCCTTGGCAAAGACATCTCTGCTAGTGATATGATTGCAGTGCTCTCTACAACGTATAAAACTCGCTTGCATGCCATTGACACCTTCGTTATATATTATCTTCTACATCCATACAGCAGAAGTTACTTCGAGCAGTCGCGATAAACGTATGATTCTCATCAATTAGATCAGATAACATTTTGTGAACGGGAGAGTTTGTGGATCGATGTGGATGGACTTTGGGTTGCCTGCCAACATTTGTGACCGTCCTCTTGAACGTGACCCCTGTGGAGCTCTTGTCCGAGTCAACAGCAAGAACTTCACTATAAGCATATGTTATTCTGCTTTTTTTTTTCTAAGATATATATACAGATAAGTAGATCTTTCACCAGCAGTTGAGTAATGGGATTCCATTTCAGCCATCGATGTTATTAGTTCAACTGAAACTTTTTAGGCGTGGGCAATGGTGGCACTGAATGATTTTATCATAACATAATTATCACTCATTCAACTTCTTCCTCATGCAACAAAACCTTTTGAGCAGCTATTGATATTCTGATGAATAAAATCTACATGGGAAAGTTTATGCTTAAAGTTATTGAAGAGTTTGTATTACTTGCAGAGGTTCTATTTATATGACACTAGTAAAACATATTAGTCCTTTTTTTTACCTTATATCATTTACTTTTCTTGAATAATTTGTACACGTATTCAGAATGCATATAACTCATAACATGGTGCTATATAATAAATGTGATTTTTAATTAAATAAGAAAAAATAACTTAGAAAGGTTGAGATTAAACTAGTCTGATGTAAAAAGAGATGTAAAAATAACTTAGATGGCTCAAACGTTAGAACTTGGACTGATATTGGACCGGCCCTTCTAAGGACTTCGAATCCGAAGGGCAAGAGGGGAAGGCCCAATTCGGCATGCAAAAGATATGTATTAACTTCAATATTTTTATTAAAGCTTGTGACCGCATCGTTAGATGTGAAATGTTTATAAGCACCTGTGAGCATGCTGTGTTTATTTGAAATGAGAAAAGAAAAAGAAATTACATACGTGGGATTAAAGTATAAATAGAAGCAACAGATAGTTCGATTTGGTTTGAATATTAACTTCTCTATATGTCTAACTTATTAGCATGATATTAAATATTTTATTAACATATGTATTAAATAATTTTTTTTCCATAATTTAATTATTTGAAAAGAAAAAGTAAGAGAATTGGAGGAAAACAGTCTTCTTCCATAAGCTCAGACTGTGGGCTCCTTGTTTACGGAGGGCTGCCATTGGCAACCCAACAACAACCCCATGAGAGGTGCGCAACAGCATATCTACATTTTATTTTCCATTGCGGGGTCAAATTTTTAAGTCAAATTTATATTTAAACTTTTGATCCTCACTAAGCAAATATTATATAAACTTTTGAGTCAAAATTTTAAATTCTTCTGAGTTAAAAAATTTATATAAGTGAATCGAATCAAGTTACATTTTAAATAATCTAGGCTCTTAAGTTTATTTAAAAATTAAATCCAAAAATTTGGTATAATCTTACAAATTTAATTCTGATTGTTAAAACCCATGGTAGATTTGTCCCATAAAATTTTTTAATTAAATCCTGATCGTCCATTTTAAAAGACTACACGAACATTGATGATAGTCTTTTTTTTTGTTATCTATATAATCATATCATAAAAAATTATATTTATTTCATTTTACTATGTATCTTCTTATTGAATTGTTTTAATACTGCATGTGAGACAAACATTCTCGAATGTCAAAATCAATGTTTATGGAATTTTTTGTTATTTCGTCTTCATTATTTAGTCTTGTTTTTTCTTTTTATAGTTAGGATCATCTACAACTCCATGCTATGTCATTAATATTTTTTTTATTCATGAATTTGTATACCTTATTGAAATTATGTGAATCATTTTTTAGTGTATATAGTTTTTATACCTATTTCAATTAATTTCAATAAGATGAGATCGACTTATGCACTGAAATAATTCGTGACGCACGAAAATTTTATTTCTTTTGCGCCCCTGCTGCAAGAGCAAGGATGCCTTATATCGACACTACGGAGAGCTATCGCATGCTCAAATGCGATGAGTAGTCGAATTAGCGCTGCACAACAGCCTGACACGATGGTCATTCGATAACGGGCTTTTCTTCAAGTATGGAAAGATGGAGCTCTCAGTCATTCTTGATTCATGCCGCCCAAAGCATATGATGCAAACGCTTGGTGCTGCAACGATATCGTTCCGAGCATCCTCTCAAAAAACCAAGAAGCACATCACCGAAATTTGATACTGTTGGCTCGGAGATCTGGATTGACCATTCATTCCCCTTTCCTCCGCAGATCATTCTACTATGGCTTTAGCTAAATGTCATTATAACACAAATAGATTTGCAGATCAGAAATGTTGCACGATTTGTGATGAAGAGCTCATTCTTGGCAAGGATATAGCTAACTTCTTATGCGGCGAAGAATACATATGTTTAAATGAGGTATGTACAATAATCTCTTTAAAATTGTGAACATTATATATTTGATTTGTTATGCTTCATGTCATCAATGGGGATTGTAATTTTTTGCTTCAAAATAGGATTTGATTTAGAAAATTGGATTCGAAAGAGGAGAAACATGATAAGAAATCATCAAGGAATTAGGATGAAAAAACATGATGTCATCATCATTAAAAAAACTAAACGTAGAGGTGAAGAAACATTATCGATGAATCATGACCAAAATTCATTGAAGAAATTAGTCAGATAAAAAAACAAGACAAAATGTCAAGTTCTTGCATTATATTATATCATCAATGCTGAAGAATATTATTGTAAAAGGAAGGTTTTGGATCTCATCCATATTGTCACCGTAATATTGATTAAAAGATGAATCAATTGATAAAAAGGTTTTCTACCTCACGTCTATGGTCTCTTTGATAAAGAGAATATTTTCTGTGTGTTCTTTCATCGGAATGTTAGTGTTAAGTTATTAAATTTATTCACAACCATGTAATCATCATTCAACAGTTTAGATTCATTGGATGCATATTAGTTGTACAACTTTTGGTTGCATATTATTTAGATACATATATGATATATATGTATATATTAACCATAGAATGTTTAATCCTTTGTGCATTTTTTTTGTTTTTTTTTTGTTTTTTTACATACTATTTCTTTTAAAACTAACAAACTTAATTGGATGCATACACTTTCAATTAAAAGCTAACTCAAAAAGCACTCTATATTAGTTTAAAAATAAAATCACATGTATATACAAGCGAAAAATAATGTATCAACATCACATTGATTATAGTCTAAAGATTGTTCTTATTAAACTTGTAAAATTTGAGTTCTTATGTTATTTAGTAGTTTTTTTAGTTTTAGGGTTATATGGAAGGAACATACACTGAGGAAGATGAGATCGACTTATGCACTGAAATAATTCGTGATGCACAAAAATTCTATTTCTTCTGCGCCCTTGCCGCAAGCGCTGTCTAAACAAGGAGGCCCTATATCGACACTGCGATGTGCTATTGCATGCACAAATGCGATTAGTAGTTGAATTAACACTGCACAACAACCTGGCACGATGACCATTCGATGGCGGGCGACTTTTCTTCAAGTATGGAAAGATGGAGCCCTCAGTCATTCCTAATTCAAGCCGCCCAAAGCATATGATGCAAAATCTTGGTGTTGATATCATTCCGAGCATACTCTCAAGAAACCAAAAAGCACATCACCAAAGATTGGTACTATTGACTTGGAGATCTGGATTGGCCATTCATTCCCCTTTCCTCCGTGGACCATTCTACTACAGCTGTAGCTAAATGTCATTATGACCCAAATAGATTTGCAGATTAGAAATGTTGAACGATTTGTGATGAAGAGCTCATTCTTGACAAGGATATAACTACCTTCTTATGCGACGAAGAATCCATATATCTAAATGAGGTATGTACAATAATCTCTTTAAAATTGTGAACATTATATATTTGATTTGTTATGCTTCATGCCATCAACGAGAGTTGTAATTTTTTTATATATAAATGTATATATAAACAAACCACATTAAGTGAACCATAGATTTCAGAATAATTATATAGGTGAACCCTACATATTATACTAATGCATTCATGGGATACAATATATGCCACGTCCATGTTGCATGTTCCGTGCAACCGAAATGCAACGTAAAAGTAATTAAAATATATTATAAAATTAATAAATATTAAATTATGGGAGCCCGTAAGCTGCTGATTTCACAATTGCATGGCATGGACTACTTAATTCCTTCTCATCTGGATGGTCAAATGTTTGTGGACGAGTAGTAAGTTCATACAACAAGTGCAATCGGCACTCACTTAATTTCCATCGGTCCATACAACTTGTTACAAATATTGTTTCGAGAATCGATGAAATTATAATGAAGAAGACAATACAAAAATTTAACGTAATAAAACTCTCTTGATCAGTGTAAATAAGAGAAAAATATTCATGGACAAAGAAAATTATCGTCAGAAAAAATTCTATTATGAGTAATAAAAAATACATCATGATAAAATCTTAATCCTTATATATAAAAGTTTTAACGGGCTCAAGACCTTCGCAATGCAACTGAGTCATATTCATTATAAACATATGTTATTCTATGTTTTTTTTCCAAGATATACAGACAAGTAAATCTTTCACCAGCAGCTAAGTAATGGGGTTCCACTCCAACAATGTTATTTAATTCAACCTAAACCTTTTAGGCATGTGCAATGGTGACAGTGAATGATTTTATGATATCATTCATTCAACATCTTCCTGGTGCAACCAAACCTTGTGAGAAGCTGCTGATATTCTGATGCATTAAACCTACATGAGAAAGTTTATGCTTTAACTTATTGAAGAGCTTATATTATTATATATATGATGTTTATGTTGGTCTCGAGTCGCTATTTTATGTATAATATGATGCTAGTTAAACATATTAGTCCTTTTTGTTTACCTTATGATGCACCTAATTTTGACAACTGATTCAAAGCCATTGATTAAATTCTTGAATAATTTGTACACCTATTCACAATGCATATACCTCATCACATGTCTGTTGATTAATTTAATTTTTATCAAATAGCTAATAATATATATTCCTGAAGTATATGGGGACTTATTAGATTTGGTCCTTTAGATGAGAATTTCCTCACGCACACCTAAACATTGATGGTCCACTAAGAGCTTATGTGATACCTTTTATGATAATAACTAGTTTAACTAACTCGCGCTTCGCGCAATTTAAATATATTTTATAAATAAGTGTAAATATATAAATATAGTATAATTTTATTTTTTATAATAATTTGTAATATATAAGCACTATTTTTTGAAGCTTACACTATATCTTAAAATTTGAACTAAAATAAATATTAATTAAGTTTATATTTTAAAATATTTAAGATGTTTATAAAAATATTATATCTTTCTTAATATTATAATAAGTATTATTTTACATTCCTGTACATGTGCTAAAAAATATATTACAATTTTGTTATCGATAATAAATATTTCATAAAAAATAATATCATATATTTATAAGAAAATGATATTAATTTTTTTTCAAATCCTACTCTAAATACTGATTAAAGGTGATATGATTAATATATGTGATTTCAAATTAAAAAATAATTATGACTCTTCATATCCACTTTAATGGAGTTAAGTAGATATAAGATATATGACTTTTTAAATTTAAAAATAATTATGATTTGTAATAGTTAGCTAAAACTAATTAATACACTTAATTTATCGTATTTTTTATTAAATAAATTTATGCATGAAGCCAAAGGGAAATAACTTTAAAATAGGATAACAAAAGAATAAGAATAGAATAAGGATAAAGAATCAACTTGTATTTTATGAAAAATATAATCATGATGTTAAATTTAATACATATTAATTAAGGATGTATATATTTATGTATTACTATTTATTATTATAAATATAAAGAGTCAATATAATGAAATATAAAGAGACAATATTTAATAAGTGAACATTTAATCATGATATGGGATTAAGATAAATCAAAGGTCATATCATTAATATATTGTGAATTTCAAATTCAAAATAATTATGCCTCTTTGTATTAATAAAAAAATATGGAGTCTAGTATATATAAAATATGTGACTTTTGAAATTCAAAAATAATTAATAGATGTAAGTTATTATAAGTAATAGATTTAAATTACCATAATGCATGAAGTCACTAAATAATTTCATAAAAAAGGAGGAAAAAGTTTACTCGTGCTTCATGCAATTTAAATACATTTTAAAACATATAATTGAAATATAATTTTATTGTTAAAATGATTTGTATATTCAATTACTATTTTCTAACATATAAAATATTTATAAATATCTCATAATTTGAACTATGAAAAATGTTCATTAAGTTTGTATTTTAAAATATTTAATATCACTATAAAAATATTACATCTACTATTAGAATAAGTATTATTTTATATTCATGCATGCATGTTACAAAATAATATTAAATTTTGCTATAAAAAATTAATAAATATTTTATCTGAAATAATATGATATATTAATAAGAAATTGATATTGACTTTTTCAAATTATAATACGGATTTAGATAAAGTATAATTAATATCACTTTTATTTATACAAATTTATATTAATATAATCTTAACTGCTTACAAAATAAGTGATTTTGACTCTAATGAAATGTATTATTTCAGCCATGTATTTTAATTCCATGTTTAAAGTTTTATCTCAAATGACTTTTATTGCTTTAAGTAGTAAATGCAAAAGTGATTAATGAACTTGATAGCAACCTTCAACTCCCCCCCATGCGTCGTCCAGGAGGAGGTTTTCGGGCTTGAGGCAGTGCTGGTGGCAGAAGTCCACGATTGAAAGGAGCTGGCAGTAGTAGTGGCAGGCAAGGTCCTCTCGTGTCCGTAGACCAGCTCCATGACGAAGTAAGGAGTGGCCATGACTTCCTGGAGTTCCACGATGTTTGGGTGGCAGACCATCCGCATGACCGTAACCTCCCACTTCACCTGCTCCTCCATGCTGACCCGCAGCACATCCTCCTTGCCCACTACCTTCATTTCCACGCTGCCGCCACCACGCAAGTCCCATGAAAGGTAGACCTTGCTCCATGTGCCATGGCCCAGGAAGCGCCCCAATTCCTACTTCCCCCTGCAAGACACCCTTCCCTTACGGCGGCGCTTCCACCTCCATTTTGCTTCTTTTATGTGATACTGATTTATCTACTTTATGTTAATTGCTTTCTTCGAGCTCTTTAATGGCGATGCATAAGCCAAGGATCGTAAAACGGGATAAACAAATGAGGGCTACCTGTCTTCGACGTGTTTCCGGTGGTAGCTTCGGCCGGCGTGCGGCTTGCACTTGCCGGCGAATTCAGTGCTCGATCTCCTCATCGTGCTGCATTCCCTTGAGGAGGAGCGAACACGTGACACTACAATTGGAGGAGTGATCTCGGGCGTTCAACCAATTTTTAGCTATAAGCGGCAGACACAAAGAATGTGCTAAATCACATTTTTTTTTCAAGCCTCAGGTGAAGTAAAGCGGGTGCCATGTCAAAATTCTCGCCGTCTTTATCAAGCCATCTTGCACGCATGAATTCCTTGCTCCAAAAATAATATAACAACATAATTAAGAGTCTGCATAATATATAATAACATTAATAAAAACATATGTTGATAAATTGTCAAAACTCAATATAACGTGCATAACAATAGTCTAAGACATTATGTAACACCAAAGAGTTAAAAAAATTGTGTAAAAATGATAAATTTAAATACCAAATAATTACAATTCATGCATTTTTATTAATAAGAGGAATTGTTAGTCCAAAATTGTGATACCTAGTACAGTTTTTTTTTCGAATTTCAATGTAACAATTGACAAAATGATAGAAGAATGAGTCCGAGAGTGAACAACATATATATAACGCATGTTTAAGCTAATGATCACTACTACATCAATTTATTAACACATGGTCGTCAAATAGTGCTTTGTTAGCAAGTGTTTGACGGTAACATAGTGGAAAACAAAATTACTTATCAAAGTTGAAAATATGGAAGAAACCTGATAAGCAGAAAGGAAAGGAGTTCATTTCCATGAAGAAATCATGGTCTACTAAAGCAAAAGTTGTGTTTGTGCACTAACAAAGCATGAGGGCTTATTTCGCTACAGGTACCATGGGTATATTGCACCAAATGAGAACCATGCATGTTGCTGAACAACCACGAGATTCAGAAAAAAAAAATGGAACACAAACATAACCTGCAGGTCAGACCACCAGTCTCCTAGCCCTATGGTAGTTGCGCACTTTCAACCTTTGAGAGGGTCCGGTAGCAGGACATCATCCTGTCGAATTGGTCGTCCGTCATGACTGCGTTCTCGAGCTCGAGGTCTAGGAGGCGTCGGAGGCCAACAAACTTGGGAGGGATCGCCAATCTGCACATGAGCAGCTTGAGCACATGGATGGTGAGCTCCTGGACGCCGCCATCCACAGGGTTTTGGTCATGCACTGTCGAGGAGATTGAGGAAGAGGGTGCAACTCTTCCTAATGGCCGATCCTAGGAAGTTGCTTGGAAAAATTCACAGGAGGTGAGCAGGAGGTCCAGGAGGGGGAGAAATGCCGCACCAGCGCTTGGAGAAGACGGCGGTGAAGGCCACAATCTTTTAACTCGTGCATAGGAGGCCCTCTTGATCCCCTCGTCTTCCTCATGGCAGAGAGCCATTAACATGCTTTCGATAGATAGATTTGGCACTTAGGGCCTGTTTGGATGTCACCTTTTCCAATGGAATAATAAGATTTTATTGGATTTTGGTCGTCGGTTGAAATTTTTTCGAAATGACTGTTTGGATGTAAAAAGAAGTAGAGTAAAATACAATGGAAATCAACTTATTCCTAAGGAAAATAAAATTGAGTACCGACCCCATTTTTTCTTTCCGGAGCACGTCAAGTCGCTGCCACGTCCCCCTCTTCTCCTTTTAATTGTATTTTCTCCTTTTTTTACCCCTTATTCTCCTTTTCTTTTATTGAATGTCTGAACATATTTTCCTTTTTCTTTTTTTTTTCCTACTTTGATATCCAAACATACAGGGATGAAAAAATTTCATTGGAAAAGAAACAAAGGACATCACTTTTTGAAAAGTGCCTTCCGTTGAAAAATTTCAAATCTTTGAAATTTTTTCTATCTCGCCAAACAGGCCTTAAAAAGAAAGAATTAGAATGTAGGACGTCCATGTTTGGTAGCACTTAAATAAATTCGATGTTCAATAAATTTAGGAAATACGTTTATTTAATGAAAGAAAGTAGACTTAGAGCCTTATATATAATAAATAAAATGGTCATATGAAGTGTCAGAAGTTTGCTTTGGAGGTGCAACACTTCATATTCCAGATGGAAAAGAGAGGAAAAAATACAAATAACAAAAAATTGAGAAAATGCTGAATGGAGAGCAATTTGAAACTCCTTGTGCATTGGCTTTATATAAATATAAGAAGTTTGCTTTGGAGGTGCAACACTTCATATTCCAGATGGAAAAGAGAGGAAAAAAATACAAATAACAAAAAAATGAGAAAAAAGGTAGGTACCAATGCTGAATGGAGAGCAATTTGAAACTCCTCCTTGTGCATTGGATTTATATAAATATAAGGTTGTATTTTTAATTAAATAAAAAATAACTGAGAAGTTGAGATTAAAATAGTCTGAAATGTAAAAAGAACAATGGGAAGGATAAAATGGCCAAAAAGTTAGAAATTGGACTGATATTGGACCGGACCAACTCCCAATCGTAAGGGTAAAAGGGGAAGGCCCAATCTGCCGACTTTCTTCTTTTTAGTTTATTCTTATATTACACACACTTCTTTTTATTTTTATAAATCTTATATTACACACACTTGTAATTTAAATAATTTAAAATAAAATTTGAGGAGTTTTGGTTATTGAATAGCATGCGAAGTATCTTATCATTACCTTCAATATTTTTAGTAAAGCATGCGACTGCATCGTCATTTGTATAAATCTGGATGTGAAATGTTTATAACCACCGTAGAGCATGCTGTGTTAATTTGAAAAGAGAAAAGAAAAAGAAACTACATATGGAGTAAATTTCTGGCCATCCAACTTAGGGTGCACTTATAATAAGGTCATCCAACTTTGTTTTATAATACGACGGTAATCCAACTTTAGAGTCATTTTAGTCAAGGTCATCGTGATCGGTTATTGTCAGTAAGCTAGTAAATCGTTGACGTGGCATTGATATAGATGCTTACGTGGCACCACGTTAGTATTTTCTCTCTCCTTTACGTCAAATTAAAAAAAAGTAAAAATTACCACATTAGCATTTTTCTCTCTGATCCATTCAAACTTTCTTTTGTATCTACATGATCATCTATCTTTTCAAAACTTTCGGACAATATCATTCAACTTTTTAAATTTTCAATCACGATCATTATTAAGAATTTAAAACAATAATAAACATAAAAAAATTTGAAGAGACTTAGGCTGACTCGGTACATTTTTTGCCATGACCTATTCGGATCGAGCCGTTCAAACTTTTTATGTGTATTAAATATATAATATTATAACAATTAATAATTTTTAATTATGAAAATAAAAAAATTAAAAAAATAACATACCAATTATATATTTATATTATATTATGATATTTTTATATAATATCGAGTCAAATCATAATGGCTCATCCAGCGGGTTGCTGAGCTAAACACAATTTTTTATATAATATTATGATAACTAATAATTTTGATTTGGTTCAACAATCCGTTGAATGTCGGGTCGTACCCAGCACTTCGATAGAGGAGCTATTACGATTTGACTCAACATATTTATTTTCTAATTATAATATCTTTTATTATTTTAAATTTTAGTGCAAAGAGATAAATAATGTGATATTTTTTTAATTTTTTTATTTCCTTAACTAAAAATAATTACTTATCATAATATTATATATTTAATATACATAAAAAGTTTGGGAGGCTCGATATGAATGGGTCGTGTCAAAAAATGTAACGAGTCAGCCTAAGTGTCTTCAATTTTTTTATGTTTATTATTTATTATTATTATTATTTTAAGTTTTTTAATGATGACCGTGATTGAAATTTTGAAAAGTTGATTGACCTTGTCAAAAAGTTTTGAAAATTGGATGACCTTGTAGATACCAAAGAAAATTTTGGATGGAGCAGAGAGAAAAATGTCGACCTGGCAATTTTTATTTTTTTAATCTGACATGGAGGAGAGAGAAAATACTGACGTTATGTCATGTAAGCATATACATCAGCGCCATGTCAGATGTAACCGGTCGCGATGATCTTGACTGAAATGATTTCAAAGTTCGATGACCGTGTGTTACAAAATAAAGTTAGATGATCTTAGTGGGAATACCCCTAAGTTGGATGACCATCATTGAAATTTACTCCTACATATGTGGGATAAAACTAAAAAGTATCAATAGAAGCTAGGGGTGTAAGAAAAACCCAAAGGAACAAAAAAATCTACTCAATTCAAAAAAATAAAAAATTAGGAGACCGGATACTATTTAGGGCGGTTTTTAAATAGAGCAAAATCGACCCGCTTAAATTAGGACCCATTCGGAAAAAACGTAGAGGTCCGTAGAGCCCACTTTTATTTATTAATTTTTATTTATATAATTAATTTAGATGTAATCAATTATTTTATTACTAGTGTAATAATTTTTTATATAGCTTAATATATTCCTATCACATTATGAAACTTTAATTTAATAGTTCTAACACTATATCCTATACTTAGTTGTAAAATTAAATAAGTTAATATTAATTTAATTATTATATATTTTTTTAAAAATATTATTTATTAAAATAGGGGCCCTAAAAACCACCCAAAAATCGACCCGTTAGAAAGTGAATTTTCTTTTTTCTAAATGATTTTAGGATGATTTTTGTGATTTAAAAAACTGACCCAAAAAATAATGGGTAAAATGGGCGTGTTGAGCGGGGCTGATGATTCACACCGTGTCACGCGTATATCCAGCCGTCCATGTGTGATCCGATATTTTATATTTTAATATTATATCGCGATATTTTGATTTCATCTCGTGCTCACAACATTCCCCTCTCTCTCTCTTGTGCGTGATCGGCTCTCTTCCTTTCTCGATCTCCGGCGAGCGACGACGATCTCGCTCTCTCTCGCGTGTGCGATCTAGCTCGTTCTCCCTCTCTCGGTCTCTAGCGAGGCGACGATGACCGACGAGAGCGACCGCAGGCGATCTGGAGCCGGCGAAGCGAAGGACGCTGTGATCTCAAAGTCAACGACATGAAGGCTGCGATGGTGAGGTGAGGTGACCTGGAGGCGATGGGGAGGTCCGCAAGGGAGGGGGCAACGGCGAGGTCTGCGATGGAGGGATCCAAGTGAAAAGGGGGCACGGTGACAGCAAATTCCTCGAGGGAGTGGCGACAACGAGGTCCGCGCACGGCGATGAGGATGGTGAGATCTGCGAGGGAGGGCAGATCCGTGATCGGCGAGGGCGACAGAGAGGCGGTGAGCATCTGCCGCCTCCCTCCCCCCCCCTCTCTCTCTCTCTTTCTGTGTGTGTGTTCGACAGCGTCCCAAAGTCCCAACCCATGGATCTTGCACTCGCCGGTGAATCTCGACGTCTCTGTGTGTGTCCCCTGCTCCTCGTCCTGTACCCGTCGGTGAATATTGACATCTCTCTGTATGTATTCGACAATGTCTCAAAGTTACCTGCACCTCGACCGGCACTCGCCGGCGATTGGGAAGAGAAACACGAAGGGAGAGAAAGAGGGAGCTGTCAACTCATCTCACGCGGCAGCCGGTGAATAGGGAGAAGAGAGATCAAAGGGGGGATCGAACAACAGCTCCTCGTGCAGCGAACGGGAAGAATAGAGATCGAAGGGGGAGAGATCAGCCTTTGTAGTCTGACTAATTTCTACTCCAAAAGCATAATAACAATAGTCGAATAGTCCATTCATTCAATTGTGCCCAATTAACATGTATAAAACAAATTGTATTATTATATCTATTGCTTTTTTTAAAAAAATTATGTTTCAATTTGGGGGATTATCTTGCCCTCCTTTCCCTACTAATTCACTTATCAAATCGTGTCCTTAATCGACTTGTATGATTTTCTACACACCTTCATAGTATCTCTTTTTCTTCCTCTTTTTTTCTTAACAAGTAGGTTAGGGAGAAATCTTGTCCTGCTTAATAATTAACATTTACGCTATATTTCTTTATGCAATATCTTCAAGAAGTCATATCAATTGTTTTCTGCTTACATATACACATACATTAATAGGGGAAGGAGGGCAACACTGCCCCCTAAACTACTTCAACGTGAGACAGTAGAAGTTTATATTTTCAAATTCTTTTTTTTACACTAACTTCTCCCCCCCCTTTTTTTCATGTACCTTCTATAGATTAACTAGCTTAATTATACTTTTCTATTATATTAATATTTTTTCCAATATTAATTTATTCTTCAAGTATCAATTTTTTTTAATTTTAATTATTACAAAAGACTAATATCTCATTTTTTCTAAAAAAATTATTTACCCACCTAGATAATGGAACTTCAAAATTTGAACACAATATATTATTTGCATTCAAATGTGTAATTGTTGATGGGGTGGACATAATATTCATCTCGCTTCGCTTTGTTAATAGATAACAAAATCACTAAAGTGAGGACCATATAGCCATTGGTGCATTCCATGCCATGCAACATGGAACCCTTACCTCACTTGTCATTGGCAACTCAAGACCTCGAAAAGGAATAGTCTCCAATGTCACTTCATGGATGGTTAGAGTTGTTGCTGCCACCACGAATCGTAGAATCGTGGATGAGAGTGAAGGAAGAAGCATCATTCTTGAGATAAGTATAACTGTATAAGCTCTAAATCGGATCGGCTAAAATGTTTTTCTAACCGATCTTGCCATTAATGCACACTTTTGTTTAAATTCTGATCATCTTCTCTATCCACACATATAAGTGTTTTACATTTTTTTGTTTAAATTAATAAATAGAGTATTTCCATTGATACATACCCAAAAGAAGTCCATAGTGTACTTACGCAATATTGGAACCTTGCCGTCACCAAGATAATAAATATGGATTAACTTTGATATCTCCAATTAATTATCCATATTAGGAAAATCTTAATTGGTTAGCAACTAAAGCAGTTGTTCGAAGTAGTTAAGTATCAAACTTATTTTTATATAAAGTTATGCTCAATTGTATGTTTCAAACTTCTCTCGTCTCAAGATTGTTATTTATCTTTTTTCTCATGTTTTTGTTACTTATCTTTTCCCTTATTTTTTAAGAATCTATCCAACTATCCTATTCGGAATATGAAGATGTATCAATCACATATGAAAGAGAACATATGTGATTTTCGAGGATGATATCCACGAATCTTCGGAAGGTGATGTTAAGGACATTAAGCTCTACAAGGATGACTCTGCTTGTCCATGATGCTGAAGTAATCGATGAGCTTTAGGGAGTGGTGGTGTCCTCATGCGAAACATTGTTAAGGAGCATACCATCTCTTGCCACTGACAATCTCGATGGAGAAGTCGAAGGCGGCGGAAGAGATTATGCATTGCACACATGTTTGCGTCACTACAATGACATGCTATGCCTATAGTAACGCCATCGAGGCCTCTGTATCCATGGTCCCTGGAGTCGATAATGCCAAGCACAAAGACTATTCGCTGACACCATTGATGACGAGGATGATCCACGAATGTTTGGAAGGTGATGTTAAGGATGTTTGGCACTACGGTGATGGAGGAGCTGTCCGTTAGAGGTTCGTCGCTAATGATGTCATACTTGAACTCCTTATATATGACATTGAAGTATTTGACGAACGCAAGGGCAGGTGGTGTCCTAGTGCGAGAAGCCATGATGATAATCGTACCGGTCCATGATGATTATCAGATATTCGATAGTTGTACTCAAACCTTTTTAATTCTTTCAATTGTCGAATAACCAAGATTTATTTCTATTATTAATATATATATTCAATAGATGACGAATTAAAATATAATTCATGACTATCGAATTGAATCGGAGAGTGAATACAAACACTAATGATGAAACTATGTAGCTCTATGATAGACAAGTACTTGATTATCACACTTGTGTGCTCGAAAAATTGCTAGCTGCCACAAGGCAATCTTTTGTGTACTTTTCACTGACCAAGTTTTTGTTTACTTTCACTAAAACAATCACAAATATCTATCAAAATATCATATTAAATTTGTGAAAAAATTGCATTTCCAATGAATTTTTTGATGGATAATCACCATTCGAAAAACATACATCACAAAGCTTTTTCAATTGGATTATAATATTCATTGTGAGTTCCAATGGATATCATATCGCATGATAAAATCTTCGAAAACAGACCCTTTGCAACTTGTGAAGGATGACTTTTGTCAAAAATTGCGAAGAGCGGCACAATCTTCATAAGTTCTGACGGACAAATCCGTCGGAACTTCAGAGACAAATCCGTAAAAAGTTTTGAAAGATGTTTCGCCCCTCGAAATTTTTGTTGAATTTGTCCATCGGCTCAGAATATTTTGCACTTATCCTTCGAAATTTTTGACCGATATATTCATCAACCATTCTAGAAGGAAACCCATCCGTCACAAAATAAATAGTTGATTACATTTTTAATATAAAAAATTAAAAGAATATTAAATTTATAAATTATATTAAATTACAAGTAATTTATAAAAAGTATTTTTTCCACGCAATATCTCTTTCATAGAAAGCACGAATTCCTCCCACTTTGGTTATTCATCCGACGATCTACATGTTCATGAATCAAAGGATTTTGAACTTTAAGATAATTTATTTTATAATATGTTGTTGAGAAGACCATAAGGGAATTCATATTCAGTAGTATGAAAGTATATTATATTATGTTATATTCTCAGTCCAGCTAATTTATCCTTTATTTTGAGAACAAAAAAAGAATCCATTAATTCGTTGACTCAGTTAATTTCATTCATGCATGGAGATTCAAGTGCAAACTACAAATGTCCCAATAAGAAGTTAATTTCGGATGTATCTTGGTGATGATGGTAAGAAGTTAATGTTTTAACTAGGATTATGATCTTTTATAGACAATTATTATTCATTATATGCAATGCTTTTTCAATTGGGGAGATTGACCAATTAATAGTACTTTGACTTCTTTTTCGTTCTTCTCTTCACAAGTAGGTTAGGGGGTAGTATTGCCCTCTTTACTCTACACATATTTCATTCATTCAATTGTGAGCAATTAACATGTAAATTAAAGTGCCATTATTCTCTATATTGCATTTAAAGTATTATATTCTAATTAGGGGACAATCTTACTCTCATTTTCCTAGTAATGTTTCATTTATTAAAATTGTGTTTGATTATTTTCTCACTTGAGATGACATTTTGAAATGACAAGGTGATCGTATTTAATATATTTTAGTTAATTGTATCCTCTTGACGTAGATGATTCAGGAAGCAAAAATTTGTCCAAAGACAACCTCTACGACACCATCAATTCTCCTCTTCATCAACCCCACCACCAATCCGTTCATAAACTTCTTCCTGTTCCTTTGCAACATCACCTTCAAAAATATGTTATAGGTTATGCGATCGGGATTACATGCACCGTCTAACATTTGACCCGCAATCCCAAAATGCATCCAACATCTTCACTCTTTAGCAATCCATCAAACAATATCTTGCTAGATGATACCATCAGTTCGACTTGTTTGTGGGTCAACATTTCTTAAACAAACTCATAGTCCTTTGATTATGAGCTATATTAACTAAGTGCAGTATAAATGAGGGAAAATATACATTTTAGATTTCTTTCTGAGGATTCAACCATCCCACCAGAATACAAATAAGTTGAAAATTATGAAAGAAAAGGAAAACTTAACAATAGCAATAAGAATACAAAGGATTAAAAGAAAGCAATCACCCATAATGTTTCACGGTAGAACAAATTTTTTGATGTTTCACTCCCATTAAATCCTTTTGAACTCATATAACGAAGAAATGAATGCTCTAGCTTCGACAAACAAGGAGACTTCACATCACAAAGGCAAAAATATCAAAGTGCAACTAAAGACAGACACCAAACGTCAATTGGTGCACATACAAATTTATTGGTTGCAACATAAGATCATTAGGAGGTGAGTTAGCTGTAGTTCGCCTGAGTACCATGAGCATGAATATGACTTCCATTGATCACCTGCCACATGAGATAATGGTAGAGGTAGTATGCAATTTGTTTTTTGCCAAGATAGGGTTAGACTATTATTTTCTTTTAAGTGATTAAAGCTTGTGTGTCGATTTGTTTTCATCAAAACACGTCCGTTCGATATTTTTCTTTGATATAAATTTTCTCATTTTGACCATGGTTTTTGTGATTTAACCTCAATTGTTATAATAATATATATATATATATTTCCATTGATGGATCTTTTGATCTAATATGAACAAATTCACATCAATTTTAATTTTATTCGATGATCATTTTTTTATGATATTTGAGGAATAAATTTCACTAAATGATCTCGAACTTTATTCTCTTTTTCAACTCCGACCTCCTACTTTACTTTTACTACACTCCAATTATTAACTCATTTCACCAAATTTCCTTTCAGATATATTCTATTACCTAATCATTTGGCTTATGTAACTGACTATTTAGAAATAAAATATTATAATAATATAATAATTAAAAAGGGTTCATCCTCCTCTCCCTTCGACGTTTATTAGACCTTCCACGATAAAGTTTTTATTAACTCACTTTTATACATTGCCTCACTTGTTTACACTTCACTCGAATGCATGTGAGATGAGATGAACTTTCTTGAAATTAATGATTTTACCATAATAAAAGATTTATGTGAAGGTGTGAATACATATAGGGTAACATTTAAAAAATATTATTATCACTCGTTATGAGTAGTTGATATTTTTATTTCTCTCGAATAAATTATAATGACAATAATACTGTAGGAGTGATTTTAACCCAACACTTATTCCCACGTCCTTAATCCGACAAGTGTAACATACTTCCATCTTTTTTTCTTGTTTCCATCATAAATGTCATGAGTCCTACAAATAAAAAAAATTGTTTGGTAAGAAAAAATAAGAATAAGATCTTTCTCGCGCTTATTCACTATCCTATGATATCGATCTTTATTAGGAAATGCCCGAATAGAATTGGAAAAACAATAATTACATCATTAGGTATAACTAGGTGTCAGGTGACCTTGCCCTGATTACCTTTGTTGCTTGATGCTTAGTAAATACTATAAATTTATTAATGTTTTCGACATGCATCAGCTACTACTGTGGGCTCCTAAATATGCAAATCCACTACATCGTTACATGGATACCCTTACGACAATAAATGTACTTTTAATTAAATTAGAAAAAGAACAACTTAGAAAAATTGAGGTTAAAATAGTCTGAAATGTAAAAAGAACAACGGAAAGGATAAAATGGCCCAACAATGCGAAGTTGGACTCATGTTGGACCCGGCCTTTCTAAGGACGCGCAGTCGGAAAGGCAAGAGGGGAAAAGCCCAATTTGTCGTCGTTACCTCCGACTTTGTTCTTATATATATATATATATATATATATATATATATATAGAGAGAGAGAGAGAGAGAGAGAGAGAGAAAGTGTTTAAGCAACTAAAAGTTGTACAATCAATATTCTAATGAATCTAAACCATTGAATGATAATTACATGATTAAGATTAAATTTAATAAAGTAATATTAAATTTAATAAATGTTGAATCTCAATTATATAATCATGATCTAACGATCCTTATTTATTAGTGTAAAGTAAACACTTTCTTAACAAAGTATTTTCTAACTTAATGAGTCAATAAATTAATAATAATTGTACTTATATGTAATTATGTAGAGGTTAAGTGACATGCAAAAACTTTTGTATAATTACTATGCAATCAATAAATTAGGACAATTACAAGATGATTATATGGTTAATATTTGACTTCTATTAAATTTAATATTATTTTTCAGATTAATTTCAATCATATAATTATCATTCAATGATTTAAATTCATTTGATGAATATTGATCGTACGGTTGCATTTATTTAATTTATATAATTTTAAAATATGTTTAGAATAGTTTTAGTTATTGAATAGCATGCAAAGTATCTTATCATTACGTTCAATATTTTTATTAAATCATGCGGCTATTTTGTTTTTTGTTTAATTAAAATGAAATTACATACGTGGGATAAACGCATAAATAGAAGTAACGAGTAGTTCTATTTGGCTTTAACATTAATGTATCTATATATGTCTAAACTCTAAACTACTAATATTTTCTTAAATATTTATATAACCTATATATGAAATATTATTGTTTTTTTCCATAATTTAGTTACTTGAAAAGAAAAATAAAAAAATTGGAGGAAGAGAGTCCTCTTCATAAGCTGGGACGGTGGGCTCCTCGAATGCGGTGGGCCGCCATTGGCAGCCCAACAACAACCTCGTGTGAGGTGTGCAGCAGCGTCAGCTCATCCCTAACGTAGGATTATTCTCACGTGTTCGTTTCCATATCACAGAAACGCTTAATTGTGAAGTATCTAAGTGATGTAGCACTATGCTCATCGCTAATGTATCTTGAAATGGCAGGTGCAGTGGTAACCTAACAATGTTGGCGTAGGTACTCATCAAGTATATCAAACTACAGACCTTGGATCCATGCTGATCGCAGAGGAATAATCTGGGCACAGGGAAGCGATCTGCTATGATCGTCTTCCCATCGCCACGGACAGGGAGCTTGTAATAGCTGAGAATTGAATGCATCAGGAGACAAGATACGATCTGCTGCTATTGAAGCTACGTCCAAAAAACGCAGGAGCAGGAGGAGAATTGAATGGACAAGGAATCAACGAGGGCTGTACAAATCAGGGCTATTATAATTGGTGGCGCTTTCTCGGTTCAAAAGCACCCCGGAAAGAAGCAGTCTAACCAGGGCTATTTAATGAAACCCTACGTTAAGAAATGAAAGTACTTAAACAGAACTGAATAATATGAATTTTGGATTTAGGGTGACTACGTCAGATGTAAACATGTACAAATCGATCGTGAGCAAACACGAACAAGTGATCTATCCATGCAACCATCTCGTCGGCTTGTTGCATCAATCTCTTCCCGAAAGAAGTAAGCAAAGACATTCAATCATAGGAACTAATGTAATGCCCCCAAATCGCATCCTGTCACATGATAAAATACGTTTCGAGGACGCTACGGATCATTCTTACGTGTAATGATAAATGCGAAATAATTAAATCATCATTAAGAATAAAGAGAGTAACATCATGAAATGCAGAAGACTGATAACTGACTTCATAAGAGTCCAAAGGAAAACTAATACATCAAGTGATAAAAAGAAAGAAAAAAACTATTCATCATCTAAATGACTCGATAACCATGTGCAGCCACCTACGAGCTCGATCTGTCACCGTTGGCCACCATCATCATTGAGACCTTGGCCTGCATTTAAGAACATGCAGGGGAGAACCTCCCTATGAGTTTTACAACTCAGTATGGAAGTAAAATAAATATCGTCATAGGATGATGATACTAAACATGAATCATAAGGTAACATCATAAGATAACATCGTCATCTGATAGGAAAGTGAATTATGATCATAAATAGAATGATAGGAGCATGCATAGGAACATATGAATAAGAGATCGTAAATAATCATCATAAGAAAATGCAAAAGTCAACATCATGAGAAAGGTTCTTTATTCCTATGTGTTTATCTTCTTCATCATCTTAATTTCATCGTTGACTTATTTGGGGTATATTTTAACCCACGGGGAGGCCTGCCTCAACCCGTCCATCATCATCATAACTGACAGAGCCAGTTCATAACTGACCGAGGTCAGCCCATAACTGATCGTCACCGGTCCATCATAAAAAGAACTCTCCATTTAACATTTTACGTCTTTTATCTTGCATCTTTTAATTAAACAAATCATATCTTGGTTAGAACTTTAAATCAGGATAAAAAACATGATCATGGAGAATAAATCAGAGATAAAATTGACATAATCATCATATACATATATTAGGATTAATCACATGGAACAGGGATTAAAAGATCATAATCATAGGCCTAATCTGGTCGGAACCCGAGCCGAGTAGGGAGAAACCCGGGTCGAGTTCATATGTGGTCATCCTCGGTAAAATCAGAGAAGTACCCGGGCCGGGTTCGAGTTACACCCGAGCTGGGTTGGTTCATCATCGAGTCGGGGCGGCTATCGCGCCCGACAAATTCTAGGCACGCAGAACTCGGTCCGGGCCGTCTTCAACTCGGGCCGAGTTCGTCCGGTTGCAGAGCTCCGAGAGCGCAAGAATGGCGGATCCGGATCGAGTTCTTCCGAACTCGGTCCGCGAAGGACCTACCCGGGCTGGGTTCATCTTGCGCAGAAACTGCGCGGACGCGCAGTTCGTGTTCCGTTCATCTTTTTCGGCGATGGTCGGCACAATTTAACATCATAGAACATCAGATACTAATCAGGAACTATCTAGAACACACTTCAAATCTAAAATCAAGATTCTATCACGAATCCATCCTAGTTCCATACCTTTTAGTTTATGTTCAAGAAACTGTTACTGCTGTCTTCCTCTTCCTCCTCTTCCTTTTCCTCTGTCTGATCCTCCCGATTCAGGTGCACGTCCAGCGTCGTCCGAGTCCTCTGGTTGACCTCCTATATAGCGGCGGCTGTCAAGGATAAGAGAGAACGAAAAGGGCGCACGTACGAGAAGAAATTAGGGCCGGCTTCGTGCGAAAATGAAAAAGGATTTTTGTTTGATCTAGCCTCTTATTTATAGGGGAGAAGTTTGAGTTTGGTTGGAAACCAATTCCTCTTAAAATTTGATCTCATATTTTATCTTTTTCTTATTTGTTTTATCTTCCTTTTCTTTTTCTTTTATTTCTTTTTTCCTCAATTAAATCTCGGGCATTACATCATAAACCCCTTAAAATAAAATTCATCCTCGAATTCAGTCAGAAGTTATGACTTACCAAATAATGTAGAAAATTCCCTTCGCATCTCATATTCGAGTTCCCAGGTTGCCTCGACACCTCGGTGATGGCTCCAAGCCACTTTGACTAGCGGTACATCTTTGTTGTTGTGACGTTGAACCTTTGTCTTTAGAATTTGGATGAGATGCTCCTCATAAGTCAGGTCATCTTTGAGGTTAGGTTCTTCATACCGTATAACATTCGCATCATCATGCTTGTACTTTTGAAGTATAGAAACGTGGAACACGTTATGAACTCGCCCATAAGATGGAGGTAATGCTAGCCTACAAGCACCCCTCTCAAACCAGCTCAAATATCTCAAATGGACCAACATATCTTGGGCTGAGCTTTCCTCTTTTACTGAACCTTATCACTCCATTAGTTGGGGAAACCTTCAGGAGTACTTGATCCACTGTCTGAAAACTTTGTTCACGTCGTCCTCTGTCAACATAAAACTTTTGTCGAGCTTGGGCTGCCTTCATCCTTTCTTGTATCAGCTCGACCCTTGCCGAATATTCGTTTGTCTTTTTCAGCTTCTTAGCATCCGAAATCTTCTTTTCACCTACTTCATGTCGGGTGAACGACATGGTCTCCCATACAAGACTGCAAAGGGAGCCATACGAATGCTAGAATGGTAGCTATTATTATAAGCAAACTCGATAAGTGGTAGGTGATCATCCCAGTTGCTCTTCCAGTCAAAGGAACAAGCTCTTAACATGTCTTCAACTGTTTGGATGATCCTTTCAGTTTGACCGTTTATTTGTGGATGGAATGTCGTATTGTAATTCAGTCTCGTTCCGAAAGAGTCTTGTAGTCCTTTCCAGAATCTGGTCGTAAACCTTGGATTTCGATCCGATACAATAGAGGTGTGAATCCCATGAAGTTTGATGGTCTCGTGTACATATAGATCCATAAGCATCTGCACTGACTGTTTTGATTTTATGGGTAGGAAGTGTGCAGACTTCGTTAACCGATCCACTACTATCTATATGGCATCATGTCCCTTCTGGATGCGGGGTAAACAAGTTATAAAATCCATGAAGATGTCCTCACACTTCCACTGTGGAATGGAGAGAGATGTAATATTTCCATAAGGTTTCTGATGTTCCACTTTTATCTGTTGGCAGACTAGGCACTTGGAAACATATTCAGCAATCTCTCGCTTCATGTCATTCCACTAGAAGATTCTTTGCACATCCTTGTACATCTTAGTGCTGCCCAGATGGATCGCAAACTCTGACTTATGGCATTCATCCATCACTTCTCTTTTAAGAGCTTCATCATTTGGGACCCATAGACGATCTCTATATCGGATCCCACCATCTGTTGAGAGCTTGAAATCATCTTCTTCCTTTTGACATCTTTCTAACATCTTCGTATACTCAGGGTCTTGAGCCTGAGCCTTAATGATCCTATCCACTAGATTCAACTGTATCTGGTGCATCATCGGTACTACTCCATTCCTTTCAGGTCTTGGCTTTCATAGGCTTAGCTCCTTCATCATTTTATACATACCCATCTTCTATGAGCTAGTGAGCCTTCCCACTTGCGGTTGAGTGCATCTACGACTGACTTCGCCTTACCAGGATGGTAATTAATGGAGAACTCATAATCCTTTAAGTATTACATCCATCTTCGTTGTCGCATATTAAGGTCACGCTAAGAGAAGACGTACTTAAGGCTCTTATGGTCGGTGAACACCTCAAACTGTACTCCATACAGGTAGTGTCACCAAATCTTCAATGCGAAGACTACCACTGCCAATTTGAGGCCATGAGTTTGGGTAGTTCACCTCATGCTTCTTCAGCTGCCTTGATGCATATGCGACCACTTTTTCATGTTGCACGAGCACGCATTCCAGTCCTGTGCCGCAAGCATCACTGTACATCACATACTCATCTGTACCTTTCGGAATGGTGACTATGGGTGCAGTGATCAGTCTGGCCTTCAGTTCTTGAAAATTGTTTTCGCATTTCTGTGTCCATATGTACTTTACTCCTTTCTTCGTTAGGTTCGTCAAGGGAGATGCAATCTTTGAAAAATCCTTGATGAACCTACGATAATAACCTGCCAATTCGAGGAAGCTGCGAATTTCAGTAGCATGTTTTGGCCTTGGCCAGTGGGATACCACTTCTACCTTGGAAGGATCCACAGAAATGCCCTTCTTTGAGATTATGTATTCAAGAAACATAATCCGGTCAAGCCAGAACTCACACTTGGATAGTTTGCCATATAACTTATGTTGTCTTAACTTTTCCAAAACTATCTTCAAGTGTTCCTTGTGTTTTTCTTCATTCTCCGAATAGATTAGGATGTCATCTACGAAGACGATGACAAATTGGTCCAGGTATGGTCTGAACACCCGATTCATGAGATCCATAAAAGCTGCAGGGGCGTTCATCAGTCCAAAAAGGCATCACGAGAAATTCATAGTGACCATACCTTGATCGGAAAATCATCTTCTGTACATCTTCATCGGCCACTCTAAGCTGGTGGTACCCACTTCGTAAGTCGATCTTGGAAAATACCGTGGCATTAGAAAGTTGGTCGAAGAGATCATCGATCCGCAGTAGAGGGTACTTGTTCTTGACTGTGACTTTATTCAGCATATGATAGTCGATGCATAGTCTTAGAGAGCCGTCCTTCTTCTTGACAAATAGCACTAGAGCTCCCAAGGGAGATACACTCGGCCTGATAAACCCTTGTCTAAAAGTTTATGAATTTGCTTCTTCAGTTCATGCATCTCGGCCGGTGCCGTCCTGTAGAGGGCCTTTGAGATCGGGGCAGAGCTTGGAAGAAAATCGATCCAAAAATCGATCTCTCGTGGAGGTGATAATCCGGAGATGTCGTCAGGAAAGACATTCGGAAATTGCCGAACTATGTCCAGTTGTTGTAGTTGGGTCCATGGTTGTCTGTCTTCATCACATTTGCAAGAAAACCTCTGCATCCCTTCTGTATCATCCTTTGTGCTTTCATGACAGATATGATAACCTTCTCATCTTTTCCCATGGTACCTCTGACGGTGGCCTTGTGTTCACCTTGGGTACTAATAAACACCTTCTTCTGTTTGCATAGTACGACTACATCATGGTAGGATAGCCAATCCATACCAAGAATGACATTGTAATCCGTCATCGGAATGATTATCAAATCTGCAGAAAACTTCTTGCCTTGTATCTCTACTGGTACCTCAGGAAGGTACTTGGTGGTGTAGAGCATTCCCATAAGAGTAATTATCTCCATAATGTAACTTATATCATGTAGAGGTAAACTCAAAGCAGTAGCATACTCTTTAGATATAAAAGAGTGCGATGCACCCGAATCAAATAGAACTATAGTAGGAAGACTGGCTATGAATAGTGTACCTCTAATGACTTCGGCGTCCGTCGGTACTGCATCTCTCTCCAAGTGGAAGACTCTTCCATGCACCATGTTGTTTCCACCTTTTGTGTCACTCTGAGCTGGTGCGGATTCATTCTTCTTAGTAGGACAGTCACGAATGAAATGTCCATGTTGACCACAATGTAGTCATACCCCACCCTTCATCCTACATTTCCCAATGTGAAACCTCCTATAGTGGGGACAAGCATCAGTACCCTGTGCCTACTACTAGAGTTGTTGACGTTGGGGCTGCAAAAAGGGTCATGACTTAATTCTTCTTCATCATAAACATCTTTAACTTCATGTTCATCATCTTTACCTGATAATGGGATTGTTGTTGGCAGTTACCTCACGAGGCTCATATGGCCTTGCCCGGTTATCCCGACGTTGATTCCTACGATCGGATCCTCCTCGATTCTGACGGCGATCATTCCATCGAGGTTGATTCTGAGCAGGGGGCTGCATGGGGGCATTTCCTTTCACATCCTTCAGTTCTTGTTGTTCCCTGGCATAGTTCCTTTCCATTGTGGTTGCTAACTCCACTGCCAGGCTCATATTAGCACATTGGCCAGCTATGGTGCTAGTCCTGATGGTCGGGTTTAAGCCTTGACAGAAATGACCCGCTTTCTGTCTGTCACTCATCTTGAGAGTGTTGTACCTCTCCAAACGAATGAATTTGACATGATACTGAGCCACTGTCATCTGATCCTGGCTCAATTGTAGAAACTCCCTCTGCTTCAGTGCACGCTGGTATGGTGGAAAGTAGTGTGCCTCAAATGCTTCACAGAAACGTTCCCAAGGAACGTCATTTTGTCCTTCATACTGTGTATCCACAATAGTTCTCCACTAGTCCAAAGCATCGTCAGTTAAAATGCTGGTGACGAACATGACCTTCTTATCTTTATCACAGTTCATTTGTTGCAGCTTCTCCTTAATGGTCCTCAACCATCTCTCAGCCTTGTCAAACTCGCTCAAGCCATCATACTTTGGAGGGCGTAACTTCATAAATGCCTAAATGGTGTCCTTAGAGGACACTGGTGGCGTAGACTGTACAGAAGGAAGCTGCACCGATGACGTCATGATTGGTACGACCTGAACAGATGGTATTAGTACGGGCGGAACCGTTGGTGCCCGTGATGGTGGGGGCTGCACCAGTGGAGACTGAACAGTCAGCTCCACAGCATGAGCCTGACTCATTTGGACCTCATTTTGATCCGTCCCCTCTTGTTGTGGATTCCTAATTCCGCCGCTATTTTGAGGTCATCTTCGACCCCAAGCTCTAGTAGTAGGTGCGCGGCGTGGAGGCATCTACATCATCATACATCATCATCTTAGAAAAACATCCTACATCTTAGGAGACAAGATAAACTTACTTGACTTCAGGTGGCGCGGTGATTGCTCATGACGCTTGCACATAGACTTGACATCATACTTTAGGACATGAGAATGACCTAACTTTATGTTCTGATACCTAACTATAACGTCCCCAAATCGCACCTTGTCACGTGGCAGAATACGCTTCGAGGACGCTACGGGTCATCCTTACATGTACATCATGTTGACCGAAAAGAAGACTTTGACTAGTCAACTCAGTAACGATAAATGCAGAATAATTAAATCATCATTAAGAATAAAGAGAGTAACATCATGAAATGCAGAAGACTGATAATTGACTTCATAAGAGTCCAAAGGAAAACTAATATATCAAGTGATAAAAAGAAAGGAAAAAACTATCCATCATCTAAAGGACTCGATAACCATGTGCAGCCATCTACGTGCTCGATCTGTTTCCGTTGGTCACCATCACCATTGAGACATTGGCCTGTATTTAAGAACATGTAGGGGAGAACCTCCTTATGAATTTTATAATTCAGTATGGAAGTAAGATAAATATCGTCTTAGGATCATGATACTAAACATGAATCATAAGGTAACATTATAAGATAACATCATTATCTGATAGGAAAGTGAATCATGATCATAAATAGAATGATAGGAACATGCATAGGAACATATGAATAAGAGATAGTAAATAATCATCATAAGAAAAGGCAAAAGACAACATCATGAGAAAGGTTGTTCATTTTCTTCATCATTTTAATTTCATCTTTGACTTATTTGGGGTATATTTCAACCCACGGGGAGGCCTGCCTCAACCCGTCCATCATCATCATCAACTTAACTGGCAGAGCCAGTCCATAACTGACCGATGTCAGCCCATAACTGATCGTCATCAGTCCATCATAGAGCTCTCCATTTAATGTTTTACGTCTTTTATCTTGCATCTTTTAATTAAACAAATCACATCTTATAAGAATTTTAAATCAGGATAAAAGATATGATCATGGAGAGTAAATCAGAGATAAAATCGACATAATCATCATCATACATAAATTAGAATTAATCACGTGAAACAAGGATTAAAAGATCATAATCATAGGCCTAATCTGGTCGGAACCCGGGCCGAGTAGGGAGAAACTCGGGTCGGGTTCATATGTGGTCATCCTCGGTAAAATCAGAGAAGTACTCGGGCCGGGTTCGAGTTACATCCGAGCCGGGTTCGTCCGATTGCAGAGCTCCGAGAGCGCAACAATGGCAGATCCGGGCCGAGTTCTTCCGAACATAAGGTACTAACCAGGAACTACCTAAAACATGCTTCAAGTCTAAAATCAAGATTCTATCACGAATTCATCCTAGTTCCGTACCTTTTAGTTTATGTCCAAGAAACTATTACTGTTGTCTTCCTCTTCCTCTGTCTGCTCCTCTCTGTTCAGGTGCATGTCCAACGTCGTCCGAGTCCTCTGGTTGACCTCCTATATGACGGCGATCGTCAGGGACAAGAAAGAACGAAAAGGGCGCATGTACGAGGAGAAATTAGGGCCGGCTTCGTGAGGAAATGAAAATGGGGTTTTCGTTTGATCTAGCCTCTTATTTATAGGGGAGAAGTTTGAGTTTAGTTGGAAACCAACTCCTCTTCAAATCTGAGATTAAATTTTATCTTTTTCTTATTTATTTTATCTTCCTTTTCTTTTTCTTTTATTTCTTTTCTTTTCCCCAATTAAATCTCGGGCATTACAACTAAAGCTTCCCTGTGATTATTATTCGTGCATTTTTATGTTTGCATTTCTTTTGACTGTTGAAATCAGACAAATCCACTGCTTGGGGCATCTTGTTTTCACGCACAAATAATACAGTCAAGCAAGTAGTTCTATCAAGAGATTCAAGACCACACATCTTCCATTCGGTTGTGTTTCCTTGTCCCACACAACAGCACTGTCAGCATATAGAACTCCTTTCTGCAAATGTTGCACAGGTCACGTACGGCATTCCGTCACAACAGAACCTTCAAGGTATATATTAACTAGTGACAACAACACCAAGTTATACATCTTAAGGAGAGGTAGTTGAGACTACGTGCTTTGTCCATTTGATCTCAAGTGTTCCGCTGGATGAAAAATTTTCCTCGATTTATTATATGTATCTATCTACGTGACTACGACTTACAAATGAAGGCATAAAAAAATTACATGTTCAATTAAGATTACTGCATGTTTTATAGCATAAGGTTGTAGAATTGTGAATCAACAAAACTTAAACAAGACTGATTATTTCTCTGGAATGAACAAGAATAACAACAAAGAAATGCAATTACGGAAGATGGTAATGTATAACCAATTGGCGTAAACAAGGTGATAAAGAAATACCATATCATAACATAATGAGGTCTTCAGTCATTTGCTTTTCTTTATTAAATCCATAACAATTGAGTGTGGATATACATTATGATGATTGGTCCAAATTATATATATACATTAATAAAGTATAGGTCCAAATTTTGAGATAACAAAAAATTATATATATTTGATTGGTCCAAATTTCAGGTTAGTAATTATTAATCTGAAGACTGTTCTCAGCTAGTACTGTAATAATTATATTCTTCTTTTTTTGAAATTATAAGGCACACAGATTGTTTATGCATAAAATGATATTAGAGAACATCCAGAATAATTCAATAATTCTTTCGAAACTGGTCCGAATATCAAAAGTTTCAAAATTAATTAATTTGGAAATTAAAGATACAAACTATATAAAAATTGGCAAAGAACAATATTTCCAATTTATTTGAAATTATATTCTTTTTAGAAGAATCGTTTATGCCGACCCCACCTAGTGGAATAAGGCTTTGTTGTTGTTGTTGTTTGTTGTTGTTAGAAGAATCGTTTATGGAACAGCAGAAATGATTAAAGATTATGTGGGCATGGGTGAAGAAGGCTTCAGGTTTCCAGGCCCAACAGTAATTTATCTTTGTTTTTGTATTATGTATTGATTCCACGGTCTAAATCAGAGAATGCAAAACAACATAATAAATACCGCAAATCAATATATGATGTTTAATTGTTTTCATTTTTATTATATTTATAATATTTTATTATGAATACAAAAGAAAAAAATGTAATTATATGTTATAATTTATTTTTTAAATGCTTCCTATTTCTTAATGTGAGTAATGAGCATAATTTGTAATCCAAATTTCTAATATATAAAATATTTTCTAGTGACTTTTCCATTAAGTAACTTTTTTCTTTAATTAAGTATATTAATTAATTTGTTTTGTTTATGTGTAATTGAAATCCTTGATGAAAATTTGACAAATAATTAGTGACAATGGTTTTTCATCTTATTTATCTTTCTTTTTTTTATATTTTTTCTCTAATTATAATATCTATTGTCAATATTTGACTGCAACTTTTTAATCATGATTAATGATATACATAATTTAACTAATAAATAAAAAGCCGAGTCAGTTCAAATTTTCTTTTATTCTATATTCTAATTTAATAAGATTATATTAATTTTAATACATGCTTGACAGTTCAAAGATTTATTTATTAGAAAAAAATCAATGGCTACAGGAAAAGGAAATATTTTATATTTCATGTATATTGTTTAGATATGTATATATGCATACTAAAATTGTTTTTGTGATAACTATATTCTCAATTTTTTACATGATTGTTTGCAGGAAAAAATATTTTCTTCCAAAAAACTAATAAAGTGGTAATTAATATAAAATTTCTCCATTATTGTACGTTTAAATTATAAACCGAATAAAGGTAATAGTCACAAAAGAAACTTTTTCAAATGTTTTAGACAAGAAAAGAAAAGCTAGGCATGGATATATTTGCACGCACATAACTATTTTACTTAAAGAGAACTTTTCATTTTTTATAATCTATTTTATAACTTAATAATGCTTCTTTTTTTTAAAAAAAACAACACAACATTTTTTTAAAATTTTTGACAATCAAATTCATCAAAAATCTCATACAATCCCTTAGAAAAATTTAATTTTCAACAAATTTTGCGACAGAAAGATACGTAGAAAAAATGCTCATTGGAAATGATTATTTGACGGCATTAAAATCATCGATATTTCGGACAAATACCACCATCGCAAAGATGACCTTCGGAACTTTCGACGAGACCAAGCTGTCGAAAGTTTTGAAAGATGTGCGATGGGTGATATCCGTTGGAAATACTGAAAGGCGAACATCAATACTTATATTTGATGTAATTTGGTTATTAATTTTAATTGTATACTTATATTTGAATATATATAGTTTACTATAAATATAATTACAGATTGGTTCAGCCTTCGAAATTATCGATCAGCGAAAATCCATTAGTAATTTCTAAGATTAGATCCATCGAAAAAATTAGTATAAAAAATATGAATCGTATACTTATATTATATTATATTACATTATATATTTTTTATTATAAATATAATTACCGATGTGTCTACTGACGAATGTCCTATTCTTCGATAATTTCGAAGGCAACAACCATCAATAAATTACGGACGACTTTTGCTGTTAGTACTAGCGATGAGCACTTTGCCCGTCGTTATATTGGAAGGATGTTTCTCCCCATCCAAATGCCGTTGAAAATTGTGAAGAATTTTATTTCATCAAAAATGTGTAGTTTTAGCAATGATCATAATTTATAATTCAAAATTGTAATATGTAAAATATTTTTTTAATGTCGATCCCACTAAGTACATAAATTTAAATTTAACTTAAATTTGATGCAATTTGGTTATTAATTTTAATCTCACAAAGCGCTAAAGGTTTTCACTAGTCATCCAAAAAATTTAACAACATCAATAATTTTCCTCATTAATATTCTTCAAGGTTACTTAGTTTATTTTTCAATTCTCATGCCACAATGCACTTAATGCATTCATTTCATAACTACCTCTTCTGGTATTACTTTTGAGACATTGAACACACAAGATACTTTCACTTATGCAAACTAGATGCATGATATATATGTTTCACATTTCACAAGAAGGCAATTCATCAACTAGAAAATTTATAAATCACCGCTCGATGATTGTGAAAAGTTTCAAAAACCACATAACAAAACACCGTATAATCCATGCATTCTGTCAACAATCGAGCAATTCTAATAGATCAATAGAGAAAGTAATTCCAGTAGATCAACACAACAATAAGAGGAAGTGGAAACAGATGGTGGAAGAGGAGAAAAGCTCAACTCTTCATTTCAAAAGTTAGTTAGTTCAGCACTACAAGTAGGTTTATATATATATTTACAAATAATGAAGCAGAGTGTATCAGAGTAGTAGTGTAGTACAACAGTCGCTAATGCAATGTAGTACAAATAGTAGTACATGACTCCAAGCACATATATCAGTGCATGTTGATACCCTCCTTCAAGTTGGCTGTTGGAAGATGTCGAACAGACCCAACTTGCTAAGTAGATGCTCATGCTGATGCCTTGACAGGGCTTTTGTTAAGATACTCGGTGGCTGTTCTGAAGTAGCTATGTAACTCAATTTGATAAGCTTCTAAAGAACACGTTCACGTACAAAAAAATCATCAACATCAATATGTTTAGTCCTTTCATGAAAAATAGAATTTTCAACAATCTGTAATGCTGGAAATGGATAGAGGAATCACATCTAACTAAACAGATCAGAATTTCATTATAAGCAATTCAGACATAAGTGAGACATTTAATTAAATCATTCAGATTTAATTATTTATTTATTAGTTTATTTTTTCTTTATTTTTTCAAATTTAAGATAATTTTCTAAATATTTAATATTGAAATTGAATTTCAATTTCTATTTTTAATAATATTGAATTTCTTTTTAATATTTTTTTTATAGAGGATAGAGAATCCGAGACAAAGTGAGATGGCTGCTATGGATCATTTGATCGGAATAAAATTTGGAATGGGTACACTTGTTGATATGAATAACTTGAAAAATAAAAGTTATATCATGACGGCCCATGTCAATTAATTATTTGTTACGGGGAAATCTTGCCCACAATGTATCTTTATCTTCCTTTTTTCATAATAACTACATTAAGGGGCAATCTTGCCCTCCATGCCCTAGTAATGTTTCATTCAAACAATTTTATTTATCCAACTTATATAACTAATGTGCATTGTCTTTTCCATTATTTTCTAAAGTAGGAAGACGAAGGGGATGAGGAAACATTGTAGAAATGGAGAATGTGGCTCTCTATGCTACATCCATGACCTGTCCCAAAAAAGGATGACAAGCGATGAGAACATATGTTCGAACGAACAACCTCAAATGGCAAACACATTCAAGAGGATGTTGCTTGAAAGAAGGTTAGGGGGAGTCTTGCCCTCTTTACTCAAGTAATATTTTTATTTATTCTAATTAGATTATAAAATCTTAAAATAAATAAAAAAAGATTTAGAATAGTCATATAGTGATCTCATTTATTATTATAAAATAATAGATTTGGCCTCAACCTGTCTCCCACAACCAATTTTGTATTTTTTAATTTAAAAATAAAAATCAAATTGAACCGGTTTTAATTGGTGCAACCCACTTTTGACATTTTCGATTTTTACAAAAAAAATTAAACTAGATTAAATTGGACCGGTCCGAACAAGAGAGACCAAGCTATGGCAGCCAAGCTGCCCGTGATGGATGTGGTTAACATAGTCCATCATATAATCCCATCAATCAATAGTAATAATCAAGCTGTTTAATTTTACATGTACCATAACAATATACAGCAAGGAATGTGATTTGAAAGATTAATTAGACAACGGCCATTAAGGTCCAAGTGATAGACAAGCTGTCCATGGATGATTCGAAATATTATTTACTTCTCACTGCTGACAGTTCTTACCTTTTTTCCTTGGACCATCCTATGCATATACATATTTATTTATTTATTTCAATATGGTGCATATCCATATTTATTGTACTAATTGCAAAAGTTTTTCTAAAGGCTCGTGACTTGTCTTTCAACATTAGTTGAGAATATTTCGAATTTATTTTATACAGACTACCTATCTGGAACTTTTAAGTAAGTGAAGTTATGGCTCCTAGTGAAAACATCTCAAGTGATCTTGTTCACGTCGAAACATATTTTTAGTTTACTCTACATGTATACTTCTAATATATTCTAAAGGTAAATTTCTCTAAATTTATGAATAAGCTAAATTAAGCATAATCAAATTTGATTGATTAATTAGGCGTAAGGGTACGAGATTTTAAATCACCCACATTTGTAGCATAGAGAGCTCATTAGGTGCATAAATTACTTGAAAAAAATAGAATAGTTTAATATGACACTTCAAACAGGAATAGGGGTACAAATATTTAATTGAATCAAATGTAATAATAACATGAATATCGCTTTGACAATGACATGAACTTAACATGTAAATCCTTTAAATGTAAATCTTTTATCAAACTTCATAATGTAAACGAGTAGAAGAATCACCTCCAGATAGGCAAATTAGAATTTCATAAGCAATTAAAACTTCGGTTAGGCATTTAATTAAATCATTCATATTTAAGCTGAATCAAATGTAATAATATCATGAATCTCACTTTGACAATGACATAAACTTAATATGTAAATCCTTTACCAAACAACATACATAAATGTAAAATTTTTTACCAAACTTCGTAATGTAAATGGGTAGAGGAATCACATCTAGTTAGACAGATCAGAATTTCATTATAAGCAATTGAGACATAAGTGAGACATTTAATTAAATCATTCAGATTTAACTAATCTGATATCATGTCGGCCCATGTCAATTATTTGTTACGGGGCAATCTTGCCCATAGTGTATCTTTATCTTCCTTTTCCATAATAACTACATTAAGGGGCAATCTTGCCCTCCATTCCCTAGTAATGTTCCATTCAAACAATTTTGTTTATTTTTTTTGACAAAAACAACTATGCTTTCATTAACTAGAGTTGATACAGAATATTGAGGATACCCAGAGGTGGATCATCCTCTAAAAAAATATCGCTATTCGATCGTCTATCAAAATGCGCTAAAAGGTCCGCTTCAGCATTACATAATCTGCCCACATGATTACATGTAAATTGAGCAAAATTTGAAATCAGAATCCAAATATCAGATACAATGTTTTTTATTCTCCATGGGCAGGCAGCCTCCCGATTAATAATTGAAACGGCAGAAGAAAATTTTGTCTATTTAACTTATATAAGTAATGTGCATTGTCTTTCCCATTATTTTCTAAAGTAGGAAGATGAAGGGGATGAGGAAACGTTTTAGAAATGGAGAATGTGGCTCTCCGTGCTATATCCATGACCTGTCCCAAAAAAGGATGACAAGTGATGAGTATCGTATGACGCTCGAACAAACAACCTCAAATGCCAAACACATTCAAGAGGATGTTGCTTGAGGTTAGGGTCAGTCTTGCCCTCTTTACTCAAGTAATATTTTATTTATTCTAATTTGATTATAAATTCTTAAAATAAATAAAAAAATATTTAGAATAGTCATATAGTGATCTCATTTATTCTTATAGAATAATATATTCGGCCTCAACCTACCTCCCACGGCCTAAAAAAAGGGAGGTACATCTACAACAATGAAGGCATCCCCGACGGCAATGATGTGCAAAGTCAACTACATGCATGCACTCTCTTTTTCTCATCTTTCATTGCATGGCCTGTGGCCTCAACCTGCCTCTCACACCCTATAAAATGGGAGGTACATCCACCGCAACATAGAAATTCTCGGTGGCGATGACGTGCGAAGTCGACTATGTGCATGGCATGCACTCTCTTTTTCTCATCTTTACCTTTCTTTTAACGTCGAATCCTTAGTTGTTCATTTTGTTTTAATTATTTAAAATTCTAACTTTAATTCTATTGATTTCAGGATGGATACAAATGAAAAATTGACCTGCATGATGAAAAATTGTCTTGATATTTTGGAGGTTCAATTATAGAACCTTAAGTTGTCATTAGTCAAAGAAATGATTCGTGAGAAGCTTCGACTTTGACTTCTCGAAAGAGAGAATGCAAAACTTCATGATTATATTCACGATAATCTGCCCAAGAGAAAGATGACATATTGAGAATATCGTATGCTTCGAAGGTGCTTCCAAGACTACCGTTGGGAAAAGATGTTGCAGTAATGTGGGGGATAAAGAGTACTCCATCAAGCATCGTCTTCAGACATTGAAGACTAGAACTTAGCTTTAACTTTTGTATTTAGCACTATTAATTAAATAAAATAATTTTTTTCTTCCTATAAGTACTCCATAATTGTTATGTTTTATCTAGTAGAATTGAGACGTTGGGTGTCAAAAACGAACACACGTCGCCCTCCATCGTGAATGCCTTGCATGAAGTAGTGTGAGTGCCCGCATGAAATATCATGCCGACCCATGTCAATTATCTATCATATTCATCTTGATTGTATATTATATATGGCCTAAATGCACCTAAGTCGCATGGAAAGAGATGCAGGCATGCCGATCCCTTTTTCGTTGTTGATAAATTGATCCACAGTACCTAGCTTATAGTTCATTTGTGCCCTTTCGTTGTAACCGCGACGACTCATATTTGAAGGGATAACTAACTGGACAGTTCGAAAGAAATTATAAATTAAAATATATTAATGTCTATTTGGGTTATATGAGAAGTTTCCAAATATAATTATAAATGACATCATACTATTTTGCAAACAAAAACCATAATTTTAGAACATTTGTGCACAACAAAGTTGTATATGCACCAATTGACATTTGGTGACTAGTTCTAATGACACTTTGCTATTTTCATTATGTGAATTTTCCTTAACATTCATTTGTTTGCTAGATTTAATGGAAGTGGAACAAATTAAATTTCATAAAATGATAATACGTTCAAATCATTAATTATAACAACAAAAAATTGTGTTCATTAATTGACTTGTATGATTTTCTATACATCTTCACAATGTACAGGGATAAATCCAGCACCCCTAACTTAATGGGTTGTAAATAATTTGTGTTTTTAAAGTAATGATAATTTTAAAATGGATTTAATGTTTATCATACGCATAAAATAAACATACACATGCTTTTTATCCGTCCGATTAGATCGGATGGATGTGCGCCCTCCCTTCTCTCTGGTCTCTTCCCCATCCGCTCTCTCTTTTCTCTCCCCCTCCGATCTCTCTTCTCTCCTCCGACCACCGCCCATCTCCGATCTCCGTCTCCGACCATCGCCGCCCCGCAACAGATCTACGAGCTTGACGTCGACCACCATCCGTCCCTGATCTGCGAGCTCGACGTCAACCACCCGTCCCCGATCTGCGCTGCCGTCGTCCTTGCTTCCCCATCGCCGCCGTCACAGATCTATGAGCTCGAGCTCCGCCGATGCCGTTCCCGTTTCTCGTGTGTTGCCATCACCGATCGCCTCGTCCTCCTCTCCGAGCGTTGCCGATGCACGACCCTGTGTCCTCTCTCTCCCCTTTTTTCTCCCCCTTCCTCCACATTGCGTCCCCGATCCGCCGATTCACTGCGCCACCGTCCTCCGTCCTCTCGTCCTCTGCATCCCCGATCGACGATCTATCGTCGATCGCCTCCTCCTCTTCGAGCGCCATCGATGCATCCGATTTGCGACCCCTACATCCTCTCTCTCCCTCTCTTTCTTCCCCTTCCTTCGCCCTTGTCCTCGATCCGCTCGTTGTGCCGTTGTCCGCGATCTGCGCCGCCCCATCTTCAGAGTGGTCAGCGGCGCCAGTGATGGCCTCGCGATTTGATCTCATCACCGGCAAGGATGGAATCCGCGCATGAACGCCATCTGTCCGATCTAATCGGACGGATAAAATGCGTATGATAAATATTAAATCCTTTTAAAATATATTGAACGATATTATTTAATTTTTTAATTAATGAGAGGAACTAAAAGTGATAAAAAAATGATTCTGACCAGTTATATATGTAGGGGTATTCAACGGATCGGGTCGACCCGCGAACCCGATAACCCGACCCGACCCAAACCAATATGGGTCAGGTCGGATCGGATTGAAATTTTCCAACAATTCGATGACTCGATCGGGTCGAGTTCGGGTTAGAATTTTCCAACCCGAGGTGACCCGACCTGACATGAACGACCCGATTTTTTATTTTTTAAATTTTTTTCTATTTTATTTAACCTCAAGCTTATATTTGATTTAAAATTTTTTAAAAAATAAAATAAAATATTTTAAGTACAAAAATAACATTAAATGGTTTAAAACTTTATTTTATGATTTAAAATAAATATTAAATACTATTTTTAATATTAAATAAATAGAAAAATAGTAAGAAAAAATTTTAAAAAAAAATGAATGGTCGGGTAACCCGACCACCGGACCCAACCCGACCTGACCCGAACCGAGTTGGGTTAAGTCGGATTTGGCCCCCAAAGGCCTTTGACACGACCCGACCTGACCAAATTTGGTCGGGTCGGCTCGAGTTTATTCACGGTCAGGACCAAGTTTCTTGTGCCTTAATGGCTTCCACACATTTATTATCGAAGGTGGTCCACTAATAAAATTAAGTTTATTCTTTGGGTAAAAAAATGAAAATGTCAATTAAGGAATGAAACCTACTGACGTAAAATTAATGCCATTAATATTTTATATTAGTGATATTTACACTAAGTAATCATAAAGTTTTATTTCTTCCTTAAATTTTGCTCATTCTTCTTCTTAAATTTCTCACCTCATATACAAAACATTATCAACCTTCCTTTTTTCCTTTCCATTATTTTTCTTCTTCTTTATTTGATTGTATCATTCCAATTTTTATTTTTTTTTAATTTAAAATTAAAAATCAAATTGAACTGGTTTTAATTGGTGCAACCCGCTTTTGACATTTCCGATTCTGACAAAAAAAAATTAACCATATTAAATTCGACCGATCCCCGTGATGGATGTGGTTAACATAATCCATCGTATAATCCCATTGATAAATGGTAATAATCAAGCTGCTTAATTTGACATGGACCATATACAACAAGGAATCCTTTGGCGTGATTTGACTGATTAATTAGAGGCGGCCATTAAGGTCCAAGTGATTTGACAGACTACTTATCTGGATTTTTTAAGTGAGGTTATGGCTCCTAATGAAAACATCTCAAGTGATCTTCTTCACATCGAAACATATGTTTAGTTTATTCTACAGGTATACTTCTAATTTATTCTAAAGGTAAATTATTCTAAACTTATGCATAAGTTGAATTAAGCAGAATCGAATTTGATTGATTAATTAGGGCTAAGGCACGAGATTTTAAATTATCCACATTTGTAGCATAGGAAACTCACTAGGTGCAGAAATTACCTGAAAAAAAAGAATAGTTTATGATACTTCAAACAGGAATAGGGGTACAATCATCTCTCCGAAACCTAGAACAAATCTAATAATTATTTCCTTAATCCCTCTAAATACGTAGTTACTGGTACTTGCTCGGATCAGCTTGTGTACACAACAAGTGGACTCCTAACAGCATGCTTTCCATCAGACCACACCACCGAAGCGGAGGCAACTGCAGCTGCTCCGAGCGGACCACCTGAGACCGTCACGACGAACGTCTGCGTCTCACCCAGTTTCATGAACGACAGAGTTTGGGGCTCGACTGTAACTTGGAGTTTAGGATCAGCTGAAACTTTTGTTGTGTACTTGGAGGCGGGGCTCCCAACATTTGTGACCGTCCTCTTGAACGTGACCTCTTTGAAGCTCTCACCTGAATCAACAAGGAGAGACATGGAAGGATAGTTCAGATCCTTAGGGTCTCCCTTTGCACCACCTGGGCAGGTGGTATTGCTGTCACCAGTGATGAGCCTAATCGATGATTCGTCGTAGCCTTCGTCACAGAGCATTTTTACATAGTCTTCAACAGTGGCGTCATAGACGAGCCCGGGGTTCAACGCATTGACTGGGTTAATCTGCCCAACTCCATAGGACAATTCAGCATAGTCCTCATGCTTGGCTGGGTCCATTGGAGTAGCTACAATGCGGAAGTAATAAAGAATGCTTAAAGTGGAATTAACACTTCACGTAGACAACATATATACGGGATTAGTCATGCAATTACCTGAAGTCATCAATGCCGACATGATCTTTGCAGAAGACCATGTCGGGTGGAATGACTTGACGTATGCTGCAGCTCCAGATACGTGAGGACACGACATGGATGTGCCCGAGATTATATTGAACTTGACCCTACGATCATCACTTTCAACACCCGTTAATGGTGCGATCTCGGACCACGCAGCCAAGATATTAATTCCTGGTGCACTAATATCAGGCTGCAAATGAAACATACGTATATATATATATATATATATATATATATATTAGACTATTTGTCACATTGATGTCCTAGGTGTCATCTTGATACCCATGATGGCATGTGTTAACTTATATACCTTTAAAATATTAGGTGTCATACGATTTGGTCCTCTAGATGAAAATGAAGCGACAATAGGGGCATCGGAATCGACAACTCCCTCGCTCTTCTGTATCTTTGCCACTGGGTTCCTGCCATGCCACCGGTGCTTAAAACTCTTTAAATAACACAATGCAAAAAGACGGAGAACTAAGCAACTATAAGATTAAAGAATTTTTTCCCCACACATACTTGGTTTTACTTGTGTATGAGAACATCCGGTCGCCCAGGGACGAATTCACTGCCACGACAGGATATGAATATAGGAAAGCACTGTCAAGTGATCTTTCGTCCACTATCACGGCTCCCACGCCACCAAATTCCTTGACAAATTCGTTGTTCGATCTGCCGCTGCATACAACTATGCTTCCTTCAACCGCTGAATCCACCAAATAGCATTTCCTGTAAAATAATAATAATAAGAAACGATCCAGGTGTAGTTAAATATGCATGCAAAACTAATCATTAGTTAACTGAAAAAAAAAACGTTGTTAGATTATTACTTTAATGTTGTCTCGTCACCGAAGTAAAGAAGAGGAGAAGACTTGCTTTGTGTAGGAAAGGTATTAACCGAAGAACCCTGGTAGAAAGTGAGAAGGAAAAGGTCGTGTTCGTAAGATAAGCAAACGAGAAACGCATGCATGCATGCGCTAATTAGGGCATCATCTACGTACATACCAGGATGGTGGTGCCATCTCCTAAGACAACTTTGCTGACGATGCGGCGGTCGATGCTGCTGGCGGCCGAGACTATCATCCATGGCGCCACGTTAGTCACGGTGCCCCTCGTGGGTCCGCTGTTACCGCCAGAGGCCGAAGTGACGATGCCCTTCTTCATGGCGTGGAACGCGCCAATTGCTATGGGGTCGTCAAAATATCGCGAGCTGGCAACTCCGCCAAGCGAGACCGACAAAACGTCCACGCCGTCGGCGATGGCGTCGTCGAAGCCGGCCAATATGTTCTCCGACGTGCAATCGGGCGCGCACACTTTGTAGGCGGCGATCCTGGCAGATGGGACTGCGCCCCTAGCGGTGCCTTCTCCGATGCCGTAGAGGCTGGCGCTCTCCACGCTCTGCCCTGCTGCCGTCGATGCCGTGTGGGTGCCGTGGCCTACCTCGTCGATCGGAGAACTTTCTGGGTCCGGCCCTGAATATACCCGTGCTCCGATAAGTTTGCTGTTAAAGGAGATTGACAGGAGATATTTAGTGATCCACTCTTTCTAGTTAAAGGCACGCTATGCACGTTCATGATAATCTTAATCAATGAACAGGTTATGTATCACTCTCATCTGGCACCAATATCTCCTTGTTTGTTCCATAAACAAATTTTATGTAGAATAAAAGAAGCATGTCAAAGTAATACCCAAAAATAAATCAATAAATAAATTAGTTTTAGGTTTTACATAGCTTTCTTACTGTATGAAAATACAATAATAACAAAGCCTAAAAAAATACTGATATAAAAATATGAAAGAGTACATATATACTTACTTGTTGCATTTGATCTTTTGGCAAACCCCTTTCCATTTGGCCGGAGGAGGGCCCAATCCATTATCTGCGAATGACTCGGAATCTGGCGTGATCCCGCTGTCTATGACTCCAACAATAATGTCGCTCTCCACCGTGGGATTTCTGGAGACATTTTTGGGGAAATTGAGAAAATCCCAAGACCTTGTTGTATGGTACGTGAAAGTCCGACTGGGAAAGATAGATACTACGCCTTCCAAAGCTACCACATAAAAAATTTAAACGGGAAAACATATAATCATACCTCCACTAAAAGATCACCAGAAAATTTAATATATTACATAACTTGATTTACCTCCTAAGTACAAAATAATGTATGTAATTGATCTAAAGAACATACCAGCAATTTTCTTGACCTCTTTTTCTGTTAATTTGGCGGCGAATCCGTTAAAGCTTTTGGTATAACTGTAGACCAAAGATTCTCTAGTAGAACTGCACCATGCATTGACAAAAAGTATTAATTTCTGCATTCACCTCTGGAAAAAAAATTTCTCGGACCAAATATCTTTTTTTTTTCTCATGAACATATAGATATTACCTGCCGTCGAGGATCCCATCTAGTAGATTGGTGTGGACTTCCTGAGTCAAAATCTGACCAGAAGGTTTCTCTCCCATGTAGACAATGTACACCTGCATTTGATAATGGCATGATATAACAACGTACGGATGTCATTTTTGTACCATGCATGTAAAAGTAGATGAATCGATTTGTAAAACTCTTAGCATGAGAAACTCGTTAGTATTTTTACCTTTCTATCTTCATCAACTGCTGATGCAAAGAAAGCAATGGATATTAAAGCGATTGAGGCGACGACTGCGTACTTGGCACGGTTAATCATTGGAGCCATGACAAATTTGTGACTCAAGATTACAATTAATTATGACAAGCAACTATACGACATTTCTTTTATAGTGGTGATATCTGTATTCCTCTTTTTTTAGGACAATAAAGAGGAAGGAATAATCTGCCTGCAAACATCATGCCATAAAATTAGGTAAATAATTGACCTTTCATTTGATTTTCAAATTTTATCCAGATTGTAGCTAAATCTTCGGCCATAATTTGCTGTTATTAATGAGTGTATCATTTATAAAAACATGTATTTATATGGTAGCATAACTATCGATTTAAAATTTGAACATATATGATCATGACATAATGTACATCAAGGCAAAAAAATAATAGAGATGAAGGAATTATTCCTTTTTTGCTTACAAAAAAATGCTATATATATAAATGTCAAAACTTTTCTTTATAACATTGTGTCCATGTATAATATTTTTTAAACGTGTCATTTATAACATTTGCAATTAATACGTGCCATTTATAACATTATTACAAAAATGAGATGTAAAGATTCTAAAAAACTTTAAAAAAAAAAGATAAATAAGAATGATGAGCAAACTATTCACAAAATTGTCATTAAATCCTCAGAATTTATAATTAATATGTATCATTTATAACATTCTTAAAAATGAGGTGTAAAAATTCTAAAAACCTAGAAAAAAGATAAATAGGAATGCTAACAAAAAAAGTAATGTAAACTATTCACAAAACTGTCATTAAATCCTCACAATTTACAATTAATATGTACCATTTATAACACTCTTAAAAAATGAGGTGTAAAAATTCTAAAAAAATTTAAAAAAGATAAATAGGAATGTTGAGCAAAAAAAATAATGTAAACTATTCAAAAAACTGTTATTGAATCCTCAGAATTTGCAATTAATACGTGGCATTTATAACATTCTTAAAAAAAATGAGGTGTAAAAATTCTAAAAAACCTAGAAAAAAGATAAATAATTTGCATGCAAACATCATGCCATAAAATCAGGTAAATAATTGACCTTTCATTTGATTTTCAAATTCTATTCGTTTACATTTGTATATTTTAAGAGATTGTAGCTAAATCTTCGGTCATAATTTGCTATTATTAATGAGTGTACCATTTATAAAACATGTATTTATATAGTAGCATAAGTATCGATTTAAAATTTGAACGTTATATGATCATGACATCCATGATGTACATCAAAGCAAAAAAAATAATATAGAGGAACGAATTATTCCTTTTTTGCATGCAAAAAAATGTTATACACATAAATATTACATTTATAACATTGTGGTCATGTATAATATTCTTAAAACGTCACATTTATAACATTTGCAATTAATTCGTACCATTTATAATATTCTTAAAAAAATGAGGTGTAAAAAATTTTAAAAAACCTAGAAAAAAAATAAATAGGAATGCTAAGCAAAGAAGCAATGTAAACTATTCATAAAACTGTTATTGAATCTTCGGAATTTGCAATTAATACATGCCATTTATAACATTCTTAAAAAAATGAGGTGTAAAAATTCTAAAAAACCTAAAAAAAGATAAATATGAATGCTGAGCAAAAAAATAATCTAGACTATTCACAAAACTGTCACTGAATCCTCAAAATTTGTAATTAATACATGCCATTTATAACATTTTTAAAAAATGAGATGTAAAAATTCTAAAAAACCTTAGAAACAAGATAACTAATCTGCATGCAAACATCATGTCATAAAATTAGGTAAATAAATAATTGACCTTTCATTTGATTTTTGAATTTTATCCACGTTTGTATATTTTAAAAGATTATAGCTAAATCTTCGGCCATAATTTGTTGTTATTAATTAGTGTACCATTTATAAAGCATGTATTTATATGGCAGCATAACTATCGATTTAAAATTTGAACGATAATGACATCCATGATGTACATCAAGGCAAAAAAATGATAGAGAGGAAGGAATTATTCCTTTTTTGCATGCAAAAAAATGTTATATATACATAAATCTTAAAACTTTTCATTTATAACATTGTGGTCATGTATAATATTTTAAAACGTGGCATTTATAATATTTGTAATTAATACGTACCATTTATAATATTCTTAAAAAAATGAAGTGTAGAAATTTTAAAAACCTAGAAAAAAGATAAATATGAATGCTGAGCAAAAAAGCAATTTAGACTATTCACAAAACTGTCAATCCTCAGAATAATATGTATATATAATAAAGTAAATATAAAAATATTAAATATTATATAAATCTAAAAATAGTAAGAAAAAAAAGAAAAATTAGATGGTCGGATAACCTGACATGACCTGACCCGAACCAGATTGGAATGAGTCGGATTTGACTCTCGAGGGGAGCTTCACTCGTCCTGACCTGATCTGACTATCTTTGGTCGGGACGGGTTAGATTTGTTTATAGGTGGGGTCCAATCCGACCCGTGAACATCCCTAACGAAGAGCTTACCCACCGTGCATGTTTAATTTTTTTGTTTAATTTTATTGTGTTCATTAATTTTTTTAAAATTTTCTAATAGACATGTGAGTTGTATAACCGGCAAATCAACTATATTCGATCAATGACTATAGTTGAAATAAAATAATAATTGGTAAAGTTTGAGCAAATTTATAAAATAATAATTATAAGATTCGCGAGCAAATTTATTTGAAGATTCTAAGGCCACTCCCAAAAAATAAATAATGAGTTCAATCATCATCAAATATTGTCAAAAGATTCTCTTGCTTTAAAAATAATTATTTGTTTTGGTAAAAATAAAATGACTGTTCTCTTTTGGGTAAAATAAAAATTACTATTCTTTTACACCTAACAAAATGATGTTCATGGCGATCTCACCCACTATTCTCTCACATAATAATTAAAATGGTTTTTAAATTTATAGAGAATCAATGTTATTACAAAAAAATGCTTTCTTATAATTTTTTAAGAAGTTTCATCTTATTTTGAACTACCGTCAATTAATTTATTAATAGATAATACCTTTGTTTTGTTTTGACTAAATTTTTTATTAATATGAATAATTTATAATGAAAAAAGTATAATACTACATATGCAAAAAGTGGCGGAGCAACATGCACTTGGATAGAGAAAAATATGTAGTAGTGCCAATCGCATAAGCAGTGTTTTATATTTAATAAATAATATTAAAATATTTTTATAATAAATATATTACAATTAATAAATATATTTCTTGTATGAAAAAAAAAGAGAGAGAAAAATCTAAAAGAAAAAGTAATTTAAAAACAAAAAAATTGTCACTTAAAACAAAGCTGAAAAAAGAAAAAAAAATCAATAGTGAATTGGTTCCACAAAAGGTTCAAACAAGAATCACATTAATAACTTAGTTTCATCTTGAAAACCAAATTAAATGTCATCGAATTCTTGACTTATAATCTTTGTGAACTCAGTGAACATTACTTCATTCTGCAAAATAATGTAAGTTGGGCATCCTTTTTCATTTAAATACAAGAAAAATACTTCAACTATGGATGGTTTCGATGGACCATCTTTAACCATTGGAAAATATTTGCGACGAGCACTTTTATGACAGGTTGCGCCTATAGAAAAATTTGTTGCAAATTGAATTTTCTGACGGATTCTTCTCATTTTGCGACGGCTCGGATCTTCGAAAATTGTCATTTCTCTTGTAGTGTCTGTTAGTGGGCTTTAATGAAAAAGAAAAGAAAAACACGTGCATTTATATCACTAATGTTATTACGAGGACTCACAAACAGTACATAAAATCAACTAATTTGTTGATATCAATTTTTAGTGTAATACAGTTTCATCTTGTTTTGATATTAGTGTTCTTTCTTGGCATATTTCTTCTCATTATATTAGAATCGTCAGAAAAATCCAGCCAATATTGGAAATAGAGATCAAATTGGATAGGATGAAAACAAATTTTCATTTTTTTTTTTCATATGAGATATTTCACTTTCTTCATTATAAATGTTTTATTATAATGAAATATTACTTTACAAGCGAGGTCAAAAAAGATATCAACGACTGATACAAATATTATTTACACTAAAATTGAATTAAACGTAATAATAGCATGAATCTAACTTTGACAATGACATGAACTTAACATGTAAATCCTTTGCCAAACACCACATAAAACGTAAAATCTTTTACCAAACTTCATAATGTAAATGGACAGATCACCTCCAGATAGGCAAATTAGAATTTCATAAGAAATTAAGACTTTAGTGAGGCATTTAATTAAATCAATTAGATTCAAGTTGAACCAAATGTAATAATAGTATGAATCTCACTTTGACAATGACATGAACTTAATATGTAAATTCTTGGCCAAACAACATACATAAATGTAAAATCTTTTACCAAACTTCATAATGTAAATGGGCAAAGGAATCACATCTAAGCAATTAAGACATTAGTGAGGCATTCAATTAAATCATTCAGATTTAAGCTGAACATAAGGTAATAATAGCATGAATCTAACTTTAACAATGACATGAACTTAACATGTAAACCAAACACCATACATTAATGTAAAATCTTTTATCAAACTTCATAATATAATGGGCAGAGAAATCACCTCCAGTTAGGTCAGATCAAAAATTCATAAGCAATTAAGACATGGACAATTCATTTAATTAAGTCATTCAAATATAAGCTGAAACAAATGTAATGATAGCATGAAATCATCGAGCATTATTATATGTAGCAAAGTATATTTTGTAGCATCTATCATCAATGAAGCTGGTAAGAGAAGCTTGAACTCACACCTTCCAAACCTGCCGTGAACAATTAGTTAAAGAACTATTGACAAGAATTAGCCATGAATACGTTAAAATTATTTGAAAGCTATTAAGCGACGGTTCTCCAACTTTTGGATTTTTTCCAATGCATGTTTTAGAAATTTATGAATCCTAGTAATTAATACTCAATTAAATTTGTATATATTCTCCTAAACATTACGAAACAATTGAAATTAAATTTGCATGTCGCTTAACAATGGAAAAGAATTGGAATTAAGTATAGGTGAAAACTAAAAAGGAAATAAATACGTCAAATTAATAAGGATAAAAGAATTAATGGAAATAGAAAAAGGAAAGTATGAAAATGAAAGTAAAGAAAAAAAATAGTAAGAATGATAAATTAATATATTTTCACCATAAAATAGTCTTGAAGAATTAATATAGTATATCAACAAAATAACTTAAAGTCTTTCTTATGACTATTAAATTTTAATTAATATCTGTTTATTATTAAAAAAGGTAATAAATATGGAAAAATAGTAAGGAGAGAGGAATTAATGAATAGAAAAATAAACATATTAAATAGAAGTAAAGAAGAAAACAAAAGGAAGTAAGAGTAATATACGGAAAAATAAATTAATATAGTATCATCACAAATAGTTTTGAAGGATTAATATAGTATATCAATAATTAAAAAAATAATTTAAACTCTTTTTTATTAATAATGAATTTTAGGCAATATCTTTCTATTATATTTTCCTGTGAATTGCAAGCTAATTATGACTAACATTTTTATGCATTATAATATATTAATTATATATATTTCTTTAAAATTATTATAAATAATATTATTTTAATAAAATTCAATTAAATCGGTTTAATCGTCACCCAATTAATCATTCATTCTGATTATTAAAAAATTCGTCTTAATATTTGTGTGCAAATACTTACTGCATTCTCCCTAGATACAAAATAGCTTTCAAAACATGACAAATAACGATCTGCCACATGATTGTTTCCTCATATTTTATGAATTGTTTCTAGTGGTTGGCATATTAATAATAGCACGCCTAGATATTCTTTCAAAAAAGTTTTTCAAAAATTAAGCTCAACATGTCCTCGTGTATGTTTTTTTCTACTGCATTAAGTATAAATAAATAATTGCCTGTGGGAAGGAGATCGGAGGAAGGAGGAGAAGAGGGGAGGCAGAGGAATTGGTCGTCAGAAGCAACTTTTGATTTAAAGGGAAAATTAAATTATAGAACTCTACGGCTGAATTTATACTAACATCTATCTAACTGGTAAAAAAAAAAGATTAGAATGGTATGACAAGATGGACAACACTGCTACATGACCAAAATAAGAAACAACTATATCTCTGCAAAAGCGACAACGGAGATGACGTGCCGGAACAATGACGCCAATTTGAAGACAGCTTGCATGGGGGGGAAATACCATAGGTGCCACCATTTACGGCTTCGACAACACGCCAGGGCGATACAGACCAGCCTCGAGAAGCCGGAGGAGAAAAACTCACAATCGGAGGAAATGAGTCGGAGCCCGAGAAGCCGAAGACGTCAGAGGACAACCGATAATCCAAGAAGGTGTCGAAAACAAAAACAAAAAACTCCAAAAACGAAAGCGACTTCCCCAGCAAATGAAAGGATGTATGCGGAGTCGATGAAAGCGAAGCGACTTCCCCACCAAGCTCTAAAAAAGGAGAGAAATCTGACGAGACAAAAAGCAACATCTGTGACGGTCACCACCATGAACGGAAGCAGATGAAACTCCGAAAAAACGGTGATCTCCAACATGAAATCTGTGATCGACACCATGAAAAATATGAAATCTCGAAGAGGGATGATTCCGGTGAAAGATGCCGGAGACAGAGAACGCTCAACGACGCGAAGAAGTTACCGGAGATAAAAAAAATAGAGAAGAACGATTCAAGCTCCAATGCCAAACACTCGTCTCCCATAAGGACACCGGAGGAGAAGAAGAAGAAGGATTCGAGCAGCGAAGAAGAAAAAAATAGACAACGACAATGATCGTCGGTCAAAAAAGAGAAGACACGGAGAAGAAGAACATAGAATAGAAGTGAGAAACTCGACAATCGCCAGTGATGATTGACGAGAAAGATCAATCGGGCGATGCACATAGAGGAACAAGAAACAGCTACCGGCAAGGCGCCGATTTTGACGTCGGCGAACGAAAGCGCTCTCGATGCCTGGGACGTCTTCGATGGTAAACTTCTCGGGTGTCAGCAACAGTAGGTTCGTCGCCGGCCTTCCCAAGACTTGCAGGAGCGATGTAGATTGTGAAGATTCACCCCGATGACAACCAAAACGGAAGAGCGACTCCAGTAGCTGGGGCCAACGGGTTAGACGACGAATCATGGCGGAGGAGCTCAAGAGGGTTGCCGAGAACATGGACGAGGCTCTGATACCATGTGAAATAGTGAGCTCCGGCGCGCTTGTCGGAAGGAGATTAGGGGAGAGTGGAAGAAGGAGAAAGAGAAGAGGAGACACATAGGAATTGGTCTTCATCGGAAGCAACTTTTAATTAATTTAAAGGGAAAAATTATATTACATCAGACAACAACATAAACTGAACTCTACAGCTGACTACAAAAAAATATTAGAACAATATTTACAAGATGGATAACACTGGTAAGAAGCGGCGACCACGGTTGTGATGAACGCCAACAATTTCTGTCTAGGAGCAGCGCCAATGGAAAACGCCGTGGAAGAAACATCCTATCTCGAGAAAGCAGGATTTCTGTTTACATTTTCACCAAATTTCATAAAGTCCCAACACCTTGTTGTGTGAATGCCTGCATGCATATGAATGATTACATGTGTGTTAATTAGATTTAACAATGTCATCCATATATATATAACTATATACATATAGTTATAAAATTAAGGATAATAGATTTTATACAAATTGATAACAATTAACCACACAATAATTAGTTTCTGGGGGCATACCAGCTATTTTTTGCACCTTTAGCTCTGAGTAAGATTAGCTGCAAAACAATTACAGTTCTTTGTGTAGCTGCACAGTAAAGACTCCAATGGTGAGTTGTAATAAATGTTGTTGGGACTTTATGAAATTTGGTGAAAATGTACACAAAAATCTTGATTTCCTGTATTTGGTTCAGTAGATTGAGATGAGATGTTTGTTCAACGGCCTTTTCAATTGGCACCGCCTCTTGTAGACAATGGAAACCTGTATTCAAATATATATAGAGAGAGATAGAGATTCAAATTATCAATACTATAACTGATGTTACATATAATTAATTAGCTATGTTTACCTTTTAGTCATCAGCACCAATGATATATATTGATCGACATAGAAATCAACCACGCCATCAGTAGGGACGAACCGATTACGGACTTGAATAAGTCCATTGCATAAAGCTTAATTACAACCTTATACCACTCACAATTCAAAACAACTTCACAAACTTTCTTTCTCACAATGCCTTCTACTTCATGTCTAGCCTCCCCCCTATTTATAGTGGTAGCTCTGTCTCTATCAACTTAATGAAATCATTTCACCTAATCTCTCTCTCTCAACTTTGACAATAACATGAACTTAACATGTAAATCCTTTACCAACATCACACATAGATGTAAAATCTTTTAAATGGGTAGAGGAATCACCTCCATATAAGCAAATTAGAATTTCATAAGCAATTAAGAATTTGGTGAGACATTTAATTAAATCATTTAGATTTAAGCTGAATCAAACGTAGTAATAGCATGAATCTCACTTTGACAATGACATGAACTTATCCTTTACCAAACGACATACATAAATGTAAGATCTTTTACCAAAATTCATAATGTAAATGGGCAGAGGAATCACCTCTAGGTAGACAGATAAGAATTTCATAAGCAATTAAGACATCAGCGAGGCATTTGATTAAATCATTCAGATTTAAGCTGAACATAAAGTAATAAAATCATGAATCTGACTTTAACAATGGCATGAACTTAACATTTAAATCCTTTACCAAACACCATACATAAATGTGAAATCTTTTACCAAACTTTCATAATGTAAATGGACAGATGAATCACCTCCAACTAGGTAGATTATAATTTCATAAGCAATTAAGACATCAGCGATTCATTTAACTAAATCATTCATATTTAAGCTAAAACAAATGTAATAATAGCATGAAACCATCGGCCATTATTATATGTAGAAAAGTATATTTTGTAGCATCTACCATCAACGAAAGTTGGTAAGAGAAGCTTAATAGTGACAGCGTCGAGAATGGAATGGTGACGACAGAGTGATGATGAGCAGCAATCGCGGAGCGACGACGCTGAGCGGCGACGATGGCAACAGTGGAGAGGCATCCACGAAAACAATGGAGGGGCGAGAGTGGGAAATGGCTACAATAAAGTAAAATGTAAAATTGAAGTTTGGGATTTAAGGTAATTTTTTTATGTCTCCAAGTAAAGTGACATTAATTTGACACTAAATTGGCGCAAAAAATAATTAAATATGGGATATGAGGTGTCGGTTAAAGTCAAAGTGGCATCTAACCCGGCGACGCTAAAATGGTGTGTTGTTGCGACTCTAATTTAGCACCATGATGAAAATAGAAGCTATTTTGATGCCAATTGGATGCCACCTCCATTGTGCCTCTACGGTGGCGCTAAATGTTAGTATTAATTTTTTTACATACACCTCTATTTCTATTTTTGTATTTACACTATTAAAGAAAATCATGTCACCTAATTCAATGCTCATAATGGCATGATTAAAAATATATAAATATTTTATATATAATTAAGATATGATATATATCGTATGTATAATATATTGACATTCGTGTATATACATGTAGGTATATAAATTAAACTTACTATGTTTATAAATAGAATGTATTGTATTAATAAATGTGTATATAAATTTAATTACCTAATTACATCAATATATATATATACATATATATATAAAGTATTGTTATATTAGCATTCTTTCTTTTAATACATGTATATATATATATTCTAATCTAACTATTAAGAAAAATGATATCACTCAATTCCATGTTCATAATTGCATAATTTAACAAAATAAATCATACATGTCTAGGATATGATACATGTTCATGTGGATATATATATATATATATATATATATATATATATATATATATATATATATTTATTTATTTATTGACAAATGTATATATATATATATCAAATTCACATTAATTAATACCTACTTAAATCAATATATATGTCTTTATATTTACATGTATACATATTGCATTTGTACATATCTCAATACATACTTGTATATTCGTATTCTTATACTTCAATGAATACAATAATAGTTAATATTTAACCAATTTTAATAATTAAAGCTTAGTATAGGAAGTGTATATGTATTAACATTAGCGCCCTATTAGGGTCACATTGGCGATGCAAGGCGCGCAGTGCAACATTAGCGTCACATAAGTTGTGGTGTAAAACATTTAGCGGCACAATAGTCGACACCTCTACAATGTTGAGCATAGCCTCGTACAACAACGTCGCACTGGCAACGGATCACTTGCAACGCTAAGTATTACCCAACTATAGCATCACAACTTGATGCGGCATAATACATTTAGCGCCACAGCCAACCGACACCACTACAATGCTAAGTATAAGCTCTCTATTTAGCATCGCATTGGTGACAGCTTGGTTGTGGGGCTAAGTAAGTCAATGCAGTGTCACAACTTGTCGATGCTAACTAGGACTGAAGTTTACCGAGCATTTGGTTGTTCTCACATGCATTAATAGTGTCCCGATAGCAACGAGAAAGCACCAATTGGGTGTCAAATTCTTGTGAAAGCGATGCTAAATCGAGGCAAGGAAGAGGTGATTTGTGTCGCGATTCGTTCATTACAAGAAATATAGTTTTTTTAGACCAATTATTTGTTACCAGCATCATAACTCATCATTAAAAGATGGCTTTAATGATTAGTTAAAATTTTTGCCATTGTATTTATAGTCAACGACGACCAAGATTTTTCTTGTCATTAAAAACTAATTAATGATCAGATAATACTTGTCACTAATATCTAAAATATGCCTCGCGCTATCTTTACCTCCCGCGTCAAAGCCCTAGCCCCATTTTACCCCCTTTTTGTTCTCTTTTTGTTTTCGACAGCCACCATGATTTCATGCTTTTCTCCTTCTGCCGATGGTGTGGTTTCCTCCTTCCGCCGATTTCTCTCTGCACTTCTTATCTAATTAGTAAACGGTGACGGCAAGGAGATTACATCGAGCTTCACTGCAAGCCCCATGGCTTTTGGTCGAAACACTTTGAGCACATGCACAAAAAGGGTCCATCTTGCGATCCCTGGTGATGATGCTCTTTGTGGCTTTTAGCAGTGGATTGTGTTCCTTTGTGTTTTCCCCTGATTGTGGAGTTGTTTTTTGTGCAGATGCTGAGTATTTATAGGAAGTTTTCAGCGGTACACAGAGAAAGAAATCCTTCACGAAGAAGTAAGCCTCTCATACTACTAATAGTGTTGCTTCATGTAGACTAAATTAAAAAATTAATCTGGTTAAATCTTTTCGCTTGAATCAATGATTTATACATCTTAACAATGATTCAACTGTGATTCGCTTATGGCAACCCATCACGGTGGTTGTTGCACGCTGCCCTATCACTGTCAACTTGACCACTATAGTCTTCTCCTCCCCAAATCTCCTATCACTGGCATGCCATTGCCGCCACGTCTCAATCAATTGTCATCATCAAACACGAACCCACTATCATCACACTGCCCTACCACTATTAGGCTAAACATTTAGGGATTTCACAGGTAACATTTATTTATTGTTGGATTGTGACAAGTGTTCTCCCAAATTTTGACTTGCTTTTGCTTGTTTATTTCCTGATTCCAACACATTAATACATACAACCATCATTTGTTGCTTTTGATTGTGACCATTGCTGCCATTTGCTTGCTCATTTCCTAATTCCAGTACATTGCTATTGTTTATCGATCTAATTCCAATAGGTTAGTCTCATTTTCTGTAACGTGATAATTTTAGCAATTTTTTGCACCCCCTCGTGCTATGTAAACGAAATGGAGACTTGTGATATGCACATTAGTATTTTGATTATCTTTGCATGGCCCGACTCGGATTTTCTAGGTTTTTTCCTGACACGGTTACCAACCGAGTTGGGACGGGGTCTCATTTTCTTGAAACTCGGTCGGGACCGGGTCCGGGTTTTAAATCCGGATCTAGTTTCGACCGATTAAATATATTATATTAATATTAAATTACTTTTAAATAGTATATTTATGTTTATTTTAAATAAAAATTTATATTTTATTTGGTATATATCTTAAATATATATTATTTTATATTATCATATATATAATTTAATTAATATTTAACATATTTTATATAATAACATTAATTTTTTAACTATTTTATTTATTCTTTAATATTTTTTATGGTCAAATCGAGACAACTGAGAATTCTTAATTTTTGTCCCGATTTGATCGGGATGTCCCGGTCCCGGACCCAACCGGGATCGGAACCGGGTCTCCTTTTCCGGAAATTCGGAGCAAACCGAATCAGAACCGGGTCAGCCGAGACCCGGTTTTGCTCACCCATATGTATGATTTTGATTGTCTCAGTAAGAGTTATTAGTTTCTAATTCTAATTCAGACACCCCCCTATGCGAGGGCGCCTTTAATTGGGAATAGTTTTAACTACTTTTGAGAAATGATCCCTTGTGTTAAAAATTAAGGTGTTATCAACACTATCAAAAAGGAAAAAAGTGTTCCAACTTATTATTATTCTTTTAGTGAGGAATCTAGCCATGGATGTTCAAAAAACGTAGGAGCCCACATGTCATGTATAAAACTATAATAAATTTCCTCTCATTTGAGATCCTATTTGCAAATAATTGAAAACACTGAGGCCTTATGTTGATAGGAATTAATAGCATTTGCTTGACATACTTCAAGCGGGAACAACAAATTTAGGAACACTAAAGAACAAAATTGATGAGTCAATGCATTGATGAATTACTTTCATACTTCATGTTGTTGTTATTCCAATCATTCGCCTTATGATTCCTTCTCACAAACAAAAGCTTTAAGGTCTTCTCACAAACTATGTTAATAATATCTTTTGGTTATATATTTTAATTGATCATGGTGATCTAGGTTGTGAGTGAAAGAAACTCAAAAAATAGGTCCAAGCTGAGGATGCCACATCATACATGCAGCAAACCCATTAGAGATATCATATATGAAAAGATGACATCAGTAATTTTATTCTTTTGTCCATATTTTATAATGTCATATTTACTCTTAAATTACAATATTATTTGTGACATGTTCATTTCAATTGAAGAGAGGGTCCGGATGTGGTAACTAATTTTTATGAAACTCGAAAAAAGGATAAGAAGCTTGTTGAACATGAGGCAATTGAAAAATATATGAGTTAATTGAGCATTCAATTGAATTATTAGCCGAGCTTCGTGCACACCGAGAAGAAAACAAATGCTCGAAAGAACATTTAACATCAGTGGAAAGTCGATTAGAACAAGTAATGGAATATATTTTTGGTGATGAATCTAATACCCAATCTCCAAAAGTAAGCCAAGAATCAAGAATTTGAAGAAGTCCATGAGGTATAAGTGTGATGATTCATTCCATTAATTAAAAGTTTCATATTTCTTATTTTGTGTTCTTAATTAATTTATAGCAAACCAAAAGCATCGTACCCATATCCTATTATTTGCTATTTGTGTTTATATGATTTTTTATTCTATTTATATTTTCTATTGTAGGTATATTATCATAATGAATTTTTGAAGTGTAAGTACACTTGATAGATATAGCCTTATTTTGAGGTGAGAAGCTATACGAACCATTTCACTAGTATCTTTCTTTTGAGTTGTCCTATTGATATAGTTTTTTATAATGCTTTCTTTTTCTTATAGGATTGAAAAATGACAAAGGATGATATTATATGGGTGTCTTGTCCAACAAGAAACATATTATTCTTCAAACATATGAAGGAATGATATACATGTAATCCTTGTTTCTTTTTTTTTTTTGGCACTTGGGACAAAGACACATTTTGGATCATATATGTTTAGATGAACTTCAACTTTTGTAATGAAAATATGGTTTTCAATGAAAATATGGATTGTTTATTTGTTGTTAAATACAAATGTGCCATGATAAGTTTATGATATATAAATTTCAGTTGTAAAAAATATATTCAGCGTTGAAAATGAAAACAATGCTCGAAGATTTAATGACCAGAATTCTTGTCGTTGTAAGCATACTATGAATTCAATTCCAAGACATTTGATGTCCGAATTTCTGGTCACTATATGACATTAGCGACAAGGTAAAAGCTGGTCGTTAATAACTATTAATGACGAGTCTTCACCTCGTCGTTAAAAATAGTGACCGATTTATCTCGATGTTATTTCTTTGAATGGCGAAGGTATTAACGACGAGTGACGACCAGATATATCCCATTTTTAAATATCTTTAATGACCAAATTTTTTCTTTCAACGACGAGTTATCTGGACATTAAAGGCATCCTTTCTTGTATGGCTGTAGCGTAGTTTCATCACTATTGGCATCGATTTAGCATTGTCGTTTGTGAGACGTTAAATGTTGTCGCTATTAAGCATATTTTTTTGTAGTGAAACCTACCATGAACAATTAGTTAAAATAATAACTATTGACAAGAATTACTGTGGATAGATGACTAATGTTTAACCACGAATACATTAAAAAATTCTTTTAAGGCTATTAAACGACCGTTCTCCAACTTTTGGATTCTTTCCAATGCATGTTTTAGAAATTTATTAATCCTAGTAATTTATACTCAATTAAATTTGTATATATGCTCCTATTACAAAACAAAGGTAATTAAATTTTCATGTCTCTTAACAATGGAAAAGTATTGGAATTAAGAATAGATGAAGACGGAAAAGGAAATAAATATGGCAAATTAATAAGGATAAAAGAATGAATGGAAATAGAAAAAGGAAAGTATGAAAAGAAAGTAAAGAAAAAATAGTAAGTAAGAGTGATATATGACAAAATAAATTAATACATTATCATCATAAAATAGTCTTGAAGAATAAAATAAAGGAATTAATATAGTATATCAACAACAATAACTTAAAGTCTTTCTTATGACTATTATATTTTAATTAATATATATTTATTATAAAAAGGTAATAAATATGGAAAAATAGTAAGGACAGAGGGATTAATGGAAATAGAAACATAAACATATTAAAATAGAAGTAAAGAAAAAAAATAAAAGGAAGTAAGCGTAATATACAACAAAATATATTAATATATTATCATCATAAATTAGTATTGAAGAATAAAGTAAAAGAATTAATATAGTATATCAATAATAATAATTTAAAGTCGTTTTATGAATATTGAATTTTAGGTAATAGCTTTTTGTTATATTTTTCTATGAATTGCAAGTTAATTATGGCTAACATTTGTATTTATTATATAATATTAATTATGTATATATATTTAAAATTATTGTAAATAATATTATTTTAATAAAATTCAATTAAATTGGTTTAATCTCCATCCAATTAATCATTCATTCTGATCAATTAAAAATTCGTCTTAATATTTGTGTGCAAATACTGCAGTTTCCCTACTTACAAAATAGCTTTCAAAACATGACAAAGAACAAACTGTTCCTCATATTTTACGAATTGTCTGTAGTGGATAGCATATTAATAATAGTAGATTTTCTTTTATTTTTTTTTTTGAAAAATTAATCTCAACATATAATAATAAATAATTCATTGCTTCGTTCCTCATGTATGTTTTTTTCTACTGCATTAAGTATATATCTCCAAGTCTTCCTTCTCTCTCGTTTCACCTCCTCTTCTCTGCCACTATTACCTAGTTCTTATCCACAACCACTACTTCCACCATCTCATTTGTGTTGCTTTCACGAGATTATAATGATCCTAAATTTAGCCCCATTTTAGATGTCGAATATAAGGGGGCGCTGCATAATTCTTCATAACTTAATTGGAATGTAACAATGTAGCGGAAATGTAATAAAATAGAAATAATTAATATAAAATACAATGAAAGACTTTAATTGCACATAAATTTTAAGATGACGACATCGAGCTCATGGGCTACATAAACTCTTACATCATAAACCCAACATAGAGGAGTAAATTACATGATTAATCTTCTAATTTTGAGTCATTTTCAAATCGGTCCCACAACTTCAATTTCTGATCAGAACGTCGCTCATCTTTGAGTTTTTTTGCACGATTAGTCCTTTTAACCGGTGATAGTGGGTTTCACGAGTACCTTGCCTACATGGCCACCACGTAAATCATTTCTCTTTCATCCACATCATTAAAAAATAAAAAACTAATAAAAATATATAATAAACTAATATTAAAAATAAAAAATGTACTCGTCCCCTTGACCGACTTCGGCATAGCAGAAAGGGGGGCCGGCACTCCCTTTCTCCCTCGCGCGCGACGAGAAAGACTCGAGGGGGTCGGCGCTCTCTTTTCTCCCTTCGCCAATTGCGAGGGAGAAAAGGGGGCGCCGACCCCCCTTTTTTGCTTCGCCAGCCGGCGAAAGGGGAAAGGGGGCGTCGGCCGCCCTCATGTCTTCCTCGCCACACAGCAAGAAAGAAACAGGGGGGCGACGCCCCCCTCGTGATTTCCTCGCCGGACTGTGTCGTCGCTACGTGATAGTTGCGGGCGGTGCAGGCATGGAAGACCAGGGGCCGCCAGCCTACGCTATCGTCAAGTGCTGGTCACACATATGACAGTTCGGCCGCCAGTGTGGGATGCCGAAATATGCTGCTGCCGTGCGGCAGTGTGGGTCAGGCAATGTCGCAAGCAACGTTCATCAAGCCTGGGCAACGTTCATCGTGTCCAGGAATGGTCACTGCTCGACGCCCTGCACGAACGTCGCGCAAGCGTGGTCATCGAAGCGCAATCGTCACACTCACAGATCAGGGGCCAACGCCAAGCTATCGATCATCACGCTCTGAGGGCCGAAGTTGTGGCCGTTGTCGTACAAACATCGAGCAAGCAGCTCTGCGAAAGCTCAACCATTGGCGACTATAGCTGCCGCAGCACAGAGGTGGCCGTCGTCACTTCGCGCGATGGTCGCGCAAGCATGGTATGTGGATCATGATGATGTGCCAGCCACCATTCCACTGCAATGATCTCGTCGTATGTCTCCATGGAGCGCAACATCGTGTTGGGATGCTTGTCGCCGTTGCACGATAATCGCACCGATGAATCTGTTGCCTTTACGCCTTGCGATAATGCGGGAGATCGGCGGTTGGCTGTCGCTACAAGAATGTTGAGATGAGCGGGCGCCCATCACTGATACGAACAAATAGAAAAGGTCCCTCCCACTTTCTCCCTCACGACTGGCGAAGTGGGAAGGGGGGCACCGGCCCCCCTTTTTTCTGCTTTGCCGACAGACGGCCGCTCCCCACCCGACGTTGATGGAGAGCGGGGTGTCGGTCCCCCGCCCGACGCTGATGGAGAACGAACCATCAGCCCCTTTTCATTTTTTTTAATTTTTATTATTTTTTAATGATTTGGATGAAAGAGAAACGATTTATGTAGCGGCCACATAGGCAAGGTAACTCGGATGCCCACTATCAAATTGAAGTTGGGAACCCATTTGAAAATGAATTAAAGTTGGGGGGCTAATAATGTAATTTACTCCAACATAGAGTTCACATAACATAAATACATAAGGAGTTCAGACAATATGACTCTAGACCCATATATCATATATACTTAACTTGCATATGAGAGTTCGACATCATAATAAAGATAACATAAGACAATGCAGGCCATCAGTCTAAGCACATGTGCAAATCGTCATTGTCATGAGGCCTCTATTACCAAGCCTAAGCCTCCTCCGTACTTGCCCGAATCCATGGAGTACAAGAAAATTCTCTCGTTAGATCATATTGAGATCCATACATGTTATGAACTTATAATATGATTTCAACATGTCATGACATATACATTGCAACATAATAGTGTTAGATATAAGTTTTATAAAATTATATTTTAATGATACAAATCTCGAAAGATTAAAGTTAATGCTCAAAAAGTTTAAAGAAAAAGGGATAACTTTATGCACTACACTTTGATTAAACAATTAATTATGATCATATTAGATTTTGGATTAATCATATATATCAAAAGTTGCAGAGAATTCTGTTAGCTTTCCATAGAATAAAGAATCATCTCATTTGGATAACTATGAAAAAAGTTATGCTTAAAATAGTACAGGGCGATCGAGCTGCTGATTGAAAAACAGGTCAACCAGTTCAGAATATCGATCGATCGGTCCAGAACACATGTCGACCGGTCAATGTAAAAAATGTCCAATTTTAACTAGTAAAATGTCGAGACTGTACCGATCGACCGGTCCAAAACACAGGCCGACCGAACAGTGTAAAATTCTCTAATGATCACATTTTTCATAAAAGAAAGTATACCGATCGACCGGTCCATATGTGTGGTCGATCGGCCTCCGAGTCAAATGAACAGTAACGATCAAATTTGAAGAAGAAAATTATGAAATAATTTTTGGATGACTTTCTCACTTGTAGAAGTCTATAAAAGGAATGTCAAAGCTAGAAGGAAGAGCACTCATCCAAGCCTTGAAGAAAAACTTCAAGTTATCAAAAGAAGACATTCTTCTTGAAGTTTTCATTTTTAGTTTTCTCTTCTTCTCTTGTGAGCTTAGCTTTGTAAAAGAGGGAAATATTTTATTTAGAAAAATACTGAGAGAGCTACTATGTAAAAGATGTTCAATATCTTACCTCTTGAGCAAGAGAAAAGATTAAGCTTCATTAGAGGAGAGATGTGCCTTACCTCTCGAAGCGGAAAAAAGCAGTGGTGTAAAGGTCTTTTCTTTTTTGCCCTATTTGGAATAAAGGAAGAGATTCTAGTAGAATCTCTGACGATCTCGAGGTCAGAGCGGGGACGTAAGTCAAGGTGTAGCCGAACTTCGTCAACAACCATTGTATTTATTTATGTTTGATTTTCTCTCTCTCTCCCTCTTACGTTATGTTTATGATTTGAATTGAAAAAGTTTTAAGAATCGATTTTAAGCTTCCGTGATAATTTTCGTAAAATTGATATTTTCGCTTGAACACCAATTCAACCCCCCTGTGCCCTTTGAGATTCTACAATTGGTATCAGAACGGGTTGCTCTTGTTTTAATATCAAATCATTTTAAGATTCAATCATTTCAAGATTTTATCACTTTGTTTTAAGATTTAACAATCTTTAGGGCTATGACATCAAGTGGTTTAATTTTGCCGAAGGACAATCAATTAGTCGTCCTCCCCTTTTAAATACATCAAATTTTGTATATTGAAAAATTATAATTTAAGCATATATTTGTTCTATTGATATTGACATGTGGGACATAGTTGAAAAATGTTATTATGTTCATCAAAAGTTACCTACTGATTCTAAAGAATAAGAAAAGAATTTTTCAAAACATGATTGGAAAGCCAAAAATATTTTTTATTGTACTTTGAATTCAACGGAGTTTAATCATATTTCAAGTTATAAAACTGCAATCGAGATTTGAAAAAAACTCATCACCACTTATGGAGGAACCGATAAAGTTAAAAATCTAGATTGAATATTTTAAACTACCAATATGATTCTTTCAAAATGCAATAGATCCATAAATGATATGGTTGCTTGATTTAATGATATTTTGAATGCCTTAGCCTCCTTGGGCGAGCCAAGATTTAATCCTCAAAAAGTGAAAAAGATTCTCATGTCTCTCTCTTCCCAATGGCATACGAAGAAGATCGTGATCGAAGAAAAAGATCTAAATAAATTAGATTTTGATGATCTTATTTATTCACTTCAAACATATGAGATCTCAATCCAAGAATATCAAGAAGAAAACATTAGCATTAAAGGCAAATGCAAATGAAGAAGACTCAAGTGAAGAAGAAGTGGACGAAAAGAGACTCGTCCGCTACACAAGAAAAGTAGATAAGTATCTCAAGTTGGTGAAGAAAGAAAAGAATGAGAAGCTTACTTGAAGATCATACAAAAATTACAAAGAAGAGACATCTCGAAAAGTTAAAAAGAAAAAGTATGAAGAGTCAAGTGAAACAAGTGACTCGTCAAGCTCTTCTAGTGATGAAGCATATTTATGCTTAATGGCACACGACGATGAGGTAACTTCTAATCCTTCAAATAATGGCTCATCGAGCTCTTCTGAAGAAAATCTTTTTTTACATGTAAATAAAGAACTTTTCTCCCTTATAAAAAGATATCTATCTATATATAAAAGCAAAGGTCAAAAGTGTCACGTGTCAAGCTCTCATAAATTGAATATATAAAATGATAATATTTTCATTATATAAACATGAAAACTTAAAAGTTAGTTATTAAAAACATATAATGATATTATTTATAATTTAAAATTCTATATTTGTAGCTATAAATAGAGGGACTTTCAATGTTCATTTGCATAATCAACACCTTTTTTGAAAGCAAAGAATACGTGCAGACCTACAAATATAGATCTGTGCATGATAAAAAAAATTTACTTGTATATAGGAAAAATTATTTATATGTAATTTATTTTTGTCTAAGAAAAAATGTTAAATGGCATGAGGGGCTTTTAGTTTTCATTTGAATACTCGACGTCCTCTTTGAAGGTAAAAAGTATGTACGGACCAAAATATTATGTCATCATATGAAATTGGAGTTAACAACATGCATTTCATACTCTAATTAATATAAACACAAGTTAAATGCATTATTCAACTACTAAAAATTAAGCATTTTTTCTAACAAATAATATAAAAAAATAAATGATATACTTTTTGTGTTATTTATAATCATATATTATTTTCGAATACGTAATCACCTAATAACAAAATAGTCAATCAAATTTAATAATTTTATTATTATGATTAAAAATTTGTTAATTCCTTATGATAAGTATATCTATATGTTTGTTTACATATATATTTTTTGTGTTAATAATATTTATAATCGTATATTATTTATATGAAATAGAAGACTTACATATATCAATCATTTAATAACTATGTTTTGTATTCATTTTATTTTTATTGAATAGTTTGTTATAAATTCATATAAGATACACAATCAGTTAAAAACAAAATATTAAACCAAACTTGATCATTTGTTATTATTATTATTAATAGTTTATTAATTGATTGAGAGATTCCATTAAACTAATAACAAATTATTCAAAAACTATCAACAACATATTAATAGTTTATTTATAAAGATGCCTAAGTCAAAAACTTGCATCTGGTTATATATATTTACATATATATATTGACAATTAATAAAAGAATCATTAACATTTTAATTATAATATTATGATAACAATTATAATAAACTAATATTCATTAAAATAATAGTTTAATAAAATTAATAATTTTAATAAGTATAACATCATTTAATGCTAACAATTGTTTATGTTAAAGTTAACACATATATAATTCATTTATATCCATATTTATATATCTATATAAAAGAAAATGTAGATTATACTAAAATTAGTTTTTAACGGAAAAATGATAAAGTATGTTAGCTATGATAGATAATAATAAATAAACTAATTTAGAATAATGATTAATATATATATAATAATAATATTTTAAGTGTAATTAACAATATTATATATATTTATATAAAAGCAAAGTTAAAATTTGTCAAATGACAACTCTCACAAATTCACCTATTATTATATTTTAAAATGAGAAAAAAGTTAAATTATATTTATTATAATGAGTAACAATAATATATATAAGCATAAGTAGAAAGTGTCACATGTAGAGCTCTCATTAATTCAAGTATAAAATGATAATATTTTAAATATATAAATACTCAAAAGTTAGTTATTAAAAATATATTTTTTATTTATCTAATTTTTTAAAATAATATATTTGTAGCTATAAACAAGGGACTTTCAGTTTTCATTAACATACTCAACGATTTTTCTGAAGGGAAAGAGTATATGCAAACTTACAAATATAAATTTGTACATGATAAAATAACATACACACATACACACATATATACATATATATAGTTTCTCTGTATCTAATAAAAATATTAAATGTTATTATTATTATATATAATGATATAATTAAAAAATTAGGTTCTCATATATATCTCGAGTTAAAAACTTGCATCTTCCTATCCTAATTATGCTATTTGTTTTTTCGGTGATATAATGATGATGATATTTATTGGCGATGAATATAAATATGATTAATTTTTAAATTATATTATTATGATAATTTATATCTACATCTTATATATAAACAAATGTTAACATATGATATGAATAAAATTTTATACATATTTTTTGTTGGAATTGTTAAACTAGAATCATGATATTAAAATTTTAGTTATAAAAATATATATTGTTGTTTATTTATATTTTAAGTTATAGATTTATAAATATTTGAAATTTTAATAATATACATTCTAATTTAATTTAACATTTTATATTAATTGCATGAAAACAATTAAATTAAATAGATTTATAAAAGAAACCATGTGCAATTGATTAGGTTGATTCATGATAAAAATATTTCATTGATGATTAATAATATTTTGGCTATAGTTAATAATATTATATGTATACTATTAAAAGAAAGGATAGATGGTGATACATGTCACTCCCTCATAATCTTTTCTTTTGGAATTAGATTTGATATGATGAATAATAAAGTATATTATTAAAATAAACAATGAAACATAACTGCTTCAAAATTAATTATAACTTGAATAAGGGTAATTGGAGTTGTCTAATTTAGTCTCACATTTAAAGCTTATAATATGAAAAGAAATGGAATATACTATAAAAAAGTGTAGATTTACAAATATGGTAGTTATCTATTTGTATTAAGTCAATTATTATCAATAATTAGAACGTAAGTCAGAGACACGTGATTGATAATAAAATAAAAACTAAATAAGTTTTAAAACTTAGGTACATATATGCTAAATATAATTTTATATTTTATATCTATATTCTATTAGAAGGAACAAAAAATATTCACATATTATAATATATATTTCATATCTTTTTGAATTATGCATAAAAAAATTGACATATTATAATATGAGTTAAATTAGGGTGCAATCACAATATGAGATTGCACATTTTACGTAATCAAATTGACATTATTTTGATATGACCACACAACCAATATGAATCATTGGATCAAAATTTTTAGTCCTACATTCAAAACTTGGTAAATCGTAAAAAAATTTAAAGGAAAACACATATCTAATTTGATTAAGAATGATTTATGACTAATTTAATGACAATATTAAAACAAGTTTTAATCAATTATTTATTTAACTATTAAAATGAATATATAATTTTAGTCGTATTAAGATAATGCAGTAACATATTATATTCAAATTAAATATTTTTAATATATTCTTAGATAGAATATTATATATATCTATGTGATTGTATATATATATATATATATATATATATATATATATATAATATTTTCACATTTAAATTTATTAAATGAAAGAGTAGTGATGTTTATTTAAATGAAATGAATTTGGTCTACACATGAGTATTTTTTAAATAAAAATGTTAAAATAAACTATAATATTGATTAGATTAGGACAAAATGAAAGTGTCTCATATTTAAAAGAAGGATACCTGTCTCATATTCAATACGTCTCGACATAAGTAGCGACTCCACAAATATGTATTTTATATCTATATTATATTTTATATGTGTATATACATGTATTTTAAAGGTACGTTATATTTATCTCAATAAGATATCTGATACATTATTGATGGGAAAATCCGAGAACAAGGAGAGAAGATCGCAGAGAGATTGCAGAAAAATAGAGGAGACACACGAAATTTACCCAGGTTCACCCTTGAGATGAGGGCTACGTCTTGCAAAGGGGTTCCACTATATCGTTTAGGTTTACAGCCGCCACACAAAATTACATCAGAAATTAGGCTATTAATAGCCTCTCCAAACCGGGTTTAAAACCCAAACAAATAGAGAAAAAACATAATCCGAACCACACGGGCCGACTAAACAAAAGCCCAAAACCCGTCTAGGTTTCGGGGGCGCTGCCCCCGAACCCCCACCCGCTCACCGGCGAGCGGGACCGCCGTCGGGGGGCGGGGCCCCCCGAACCCCCCCTTTCATTCGTACGCCAGCAATACTGTTAAGTGGGTAATACTCAGATTCCCCTAAGCTCACGTGGGCGAACCCGGTGTGAGAAACAAGGGGCCCTGAAGTATTCACCAACTCTAACAATTATAACTGATTATAGAATAAAATAAAAACATAAAAATAATATAATATACAGTATAATTTATTCAAATATGACAAATTTTAATTTTTTTATAAAGTACAAATCTGTCGATTGTGCTGCAGTGTATAAATTACAAATCAACCAGCTGTGTACTCAGCTCTCCCTTACCATTACACGAAGGAAAAGTAGCTCCAACTAGAGCACATTTCTTTATCTAACAAGAGGTTTTTTATTTTGACATTTGCTGAGATGTGGCTCAAACATTTTATACAGCCGTTTTATGTCTGTCTATATTAACAGAAGGCACTAAAAGCTGATCCTTCCAACCAACTAAAGTTTGGCGTAATGACAGCGTTCCAAGTGGCCGACGGACTAGTAGCCCGGGATCGATCCTTGGAGTCATCGCTTTGATCAAGGATATTGCCTTCGCCGCTCGAATCTCGACACCAGATTAGTTGGGGTTAGTAGCCCTGGACATCGATGGGTCTCAGATCGTGTGACCGAAAAAAAAAAAAGCTGTTCCTCTCGGAAGGTGAGAAATTGCGGAAGATCTTTATCCGTCGAAAAGTGTTAATCGAAAATGCGTAATTTCTTTATAATGAAATCATATGAGAAGGAAAGGAGGAAAAAAAACAGAAAAGCTTATCATCCAAATTCACTCTGATATCTTGATTAACAATCGACAATCAGAAAGGAGATGCATAAATCATCTTCTCAAAATGAGGAAAGGAAATATATAATAGATTTATTTCTTTACTTTGACCACACTAACACATAATTACTTGCTTTCGGATGAGGCTGTGTGTACAACAAGTGGACTCCTAACATTATGCTTTCCATCAGACCACACAACCGAAGCGGAGGCAACTGCAGCTGCTCCGAGCGGCCCACCAGATACCGTCACGACGAACGTCTGCTTCTCGTGCAGTTCCGTGAACGACAGTGTTTGCGGCTTGACTGCAACTTTGAGTTTGGGATCGGCTGCAATTTTCGCAGTGTACTTGGAGTTCGCGTCGCCGACATTTGTGACCGTCCTCTTGAACGTGACCGCTTCGAAGCTCCTGCCCGAATCGACGAGGACAGACATGGACGGATAGTTCAGGTCTTTAGGGTCGCCCTTTGCACCAGGCGGGCAGGTGGTCTTAGCGTCACCAGTGATGCGCCTCAGGGACGATGCATCGTAGCCTTGGTCACAGAGCATTTTCACGTAGTCATCAACAGTGGCATCATAGACGAGGCCGGGGTTCACTGCATTGATTGGGTTAACCTGCCCGGCTCCGTAGGAGAATTCAGCATAGACATCACATCTACTGCACTAGTTGATGACTACGTGAACCCCGGCCTGGTGCAAGGAATGCTTGGCAGGATCCATCGGAGTAGCTACGATATGAACGCAAGGAAGAATATATATATATATATGCTTAGAACTTAATTTAACACTGCACATAGACATCACATCTACTGCACTAGTTGACTACCTGAAGTTATCAATGCAGACATGATCATTGCAGAAGACCATTTCGGGTGGAATGACTTGACGTATGCTGCAACTCCAGATACGTGAGGGCAAGACATGGATGTACCCGAGAGGAAACTGAACTTGACCCGGCGATCATCAGAGTGATCGTCCGTTAATGGTGCTACATCAGACCATGCAGCCAAGATGTCAACTCCCGGTGCACTAATATCAGGCTGCAAATGAAACATGCACATATATATATATATATATATGGAGTTTGATAATCACATGGTTCTTCTCATCCTTTGCCACAATAGTTCTTGACGTATGTCAAACTAAGCGACTAACTAGTACCTTTAAAATATTACGGGTAACACGATTTGGCCCTCTAGATGAAAATGAAGCAACAACTGGAGCCTCGGAATCGAGAATTGCTTCGCTCTTGAGTATATTTGCCACTGCTTTCCTGCCATGCCGCCATTACAATCACAATTAAATGAGTCATCGATGCTTAATGTTCTTTACGTAACACTATGTAAAAAAAGGCATAAGAAACTACAGCAATTGTTAAAGTGAAGATTTTTTTTTCACGCATACTTAGTTTTACTTGTGTATGAGAAAATCTTCTTGCCGTCGGACGAGCTCACTGTCAGGGTAGGACACGAATACAGGAACGCGGTGTCAAGTGATTGGTCATTCACCAGCACCACTCCTTTGGCACCAGATACCTTGGGAACCATGTAGTTCCAACCACTGCATACAACTATGCTTCCATTAGCCGGCATACCCAGTAGCTCCATGCAATCCCTGTGGAACGGAAAGAAAAAAAGAAATCATCCAAGTGCAGTTAAATATATATATATATATATATATATATATATACATACATATATATATATATATATATATGTTAAAGCTGCTAAGACATTGATTGACTGGAAAACAATGTTGGACGATTACTGTGCTGAAAACTTGTCACCATAGTAAAGAAGAGGATAAGACTGGTTTTGTGTGGGATAGGTATTAATCGAAGAGCCCTGATTCAAAAAGAGCAGCATAAGCTAACATTAGTGGACCCAGTTAATTAATTATATAATATGGTTCAAACAAAAAAAAAATGCATGCACTGAGTAGGTCATGATACACGTACCACGATGGTGGTGCCGTCTCCTAAGACAACTTTGTCGACGATGCGGCGGTCTATGCTGCTGGCAGCTGAGACTATCATCCAAGGTGCCACGTTAGTCACGGTGCCCCAGTCGGGCCCGCTGTTACCACCGGAGGCCGAAGTGACGACGCCATTCTTCATGGCGTGGAACGCGCCGATTGCTATGGGGTCAAAATATTCCGGGTCAATACGTCCCGGGCCAAGCGAGACCGACAAAACGTCGACGCCGTCGGCGATGGCGTCGTCGAAGCCGGCCAATATGTTCTCCGACGTGCAAGCGGGCGTGCACACTTTGTAGACGGCGATCCGAGCAGAAGGGACTGCACCTCTGACGGTCCCTTTGCCGATGCCGTAAAGGCTGACGCTCTCCACGCTCAGCCCTGCGGCCGTCGACGCCGTGTGGGCGCCGTGGCCTTCGTGGTCGATCGGAGTACTTTCTAACTTCGTTCTTGAGTATGCCCGAGCTCCGATAAGTTTGCTGTTAAAGGCAATTATTAGCATGAGATGTCTAGTGATCCCCTCATTCAAATTAAAGTCACCCCATATGAATAGGTTGTGTATCATTGTATGACAATCATCTGAAACTGCTAATTGCCCAACTTCTTTGTTTGATTATGATCTATTTTATGTAGAATAAAAGAAGTATGCAAAAGTACTTCCCAACAATATAAGAAAAAAATAGGATAATATAATAATATGAGAACTTTTGATTAGAAGATTTGTAAACTTCTACTTTGGTACTCTTTCAAACATAATGCTGTTGTAAGAACTTGGGAGATAGTGAGTCCTTGTTACATTTGATCTTTTGGCATACACCTTTCCATTTGGCCGGTGGAGGTCCCAATCCATCATCTGCGAATGACTCAGAATCCGGCGTGATCCCGGTGTCTAGGATTCCGACAATTATATCGCTCTCCACCCTAGGATTTCTAGTGACATTTTTGGGGAAATTGAGAAAGTCCCAAGACCTTGTTGTATGGTAGGTGAAAGTCCGACTGGGGAAGATAGACACTACACCTCCCAGGACTACAAACATTTGAAACATATAATCAATACTTCAACTAGGAGATGAATAGATATTTTAACATATCGTAAGTCTCCTACATAGCAATAATAATGTACGTTACCGGCAATTTTCTTGGCCTCATTTCCTGTTAATTTTGCTGCAAATCCATTAAAGCTCTTGGTGTAGCTGTACACTAAAGATTCTCTTGTAAAACTGCACCATGATTGCCAAAAAAACAGTAATTTCTGCAATCACCTCTAACATTCGTTTTGTAGATTGTTTTAAAACTCAAATTATACAGCATATATAGGCTAGGAAATTCGAAATGAACATTTAGTATTACCTGCCCTCAAGAATGCCATCTAGTATATTAGTGTGGACTTCTTGAGTCAAGATTTGCCCAGTAGGCCTCTCTCCCATGTAGACAATATAAACCTGCATTTGATGATATAATTAAGCAAAATGTGAAGAAATTGCTCGTTCCTATTGAGTTCAATCACAGCATGAATTAGTTGTTACATGTTTACCTTTCTATCTGCATCTGCATCAACAGCTGATGCAATTGAAGCAGTGGACATTATTGCAAACAAGACGGCGACCGTCCCAAAGGTTGAACACTTGATCAACATTGGAGCCATGACTAGTAAACGAATGAGATTACGAAAGATATGGCACATTTATATATAGATGGTGGATAGTAATCTCATGGAACTTATTTGGATTACACTTGGACGGAATTTATTATTGAAAGCTGGAGAGTTCCTTTTCAGGGCACTAGAGTTAGGAAAATGCCATACCAAAGATATCGTTGAAGAAGGGAATATAACTGCATCAATGTCCTCTAAATATGTAGACGACTTTTCTTTTCCTTAATTTGATTCATGTATTCTGTCTGCTAACATCTCTTTGTTCAGAGATGTTACATCTTTTTTTTTTCTTTTGGCAGTAAAATCTGCAGCTGTATGCGTATTGGATAAATGCTCTATTTGTTCAGACCATGGATGATGCATGAACAGTGTAATAATTGTTGATTGTTGCTAATTCTTTCCTTTTTTTCTTGGAAAATTATATACCCCTTCACCCTTACATTAAATGCAAACGTTATTGAATTCCTTAATCAATTATGCTGCAGCCTTTATTATCATTCGTAAGCAAATTTAAGAAGTCTAGCTAGAAGCCATGCACTTGAGTTTTTAAAATGAAAAATAATTTTTTAAAAAAAATATATATAATAAATTGTACTAACGCAAATCAATAGATAAAAGTAAATATAAGTGAAATGTCAAATTCCGACGTTGGAGTAGGGAACCAAAGTGCATTGCACTGGTTGACATAGGTCTCTTTGAATTGAGGATTTTGGAGAAGTGAGGTGAAATATGGAGGAATGAAATTAGTTAAAAGTTATATTTTTTTATTTAAGTAAAGTGAGGTGGAGTGAAATAGTTAAGACATTTAAACATCACATTTTTCATTTCACTAAATTAGTGAAATGGAAAAGAATAAATAATTTTAGATCAAATTAATTCATAATTCCTTTTTTATTATCAAATAAAATCATTTTTTGTTACCAAATTAAACTATCACTTCTCTGTGATTGATATATTATCTTTTCTTCTTATATGAATATATATCTATTATGTTTTATTTTTTTAAAATGGATGAATAAAATAGTTCAAAATAATATAATAAAAATAGAAAAATAGGCAAAACAAAAAATAAGAAGAGAAAAATAAATTAAATCATAAAGTAATAAATATTTATTACTCATTATATATTATTTTTTTAGTAAATAAAACTCCCATTCCCATACCATTATTTTTTATAATTTACTATTCAAACATGATTTTTCTAATGGCACACCACACTCTACCACCATATCTCTCATTATGTCATTCCATCCAACATCTCCATTAGTTAATTGCCAAACAGACTTTAGTGACACCTAGATAAATTTTATAAACCTTATTTATTGTTGTTAATTTTATCTTGCAATGAAAAAAAAAAGTATGAACAATCTTCGCTTTCTTATATTTGAATATGATCAATGTTTAAACAACTTATACGTAATTATTCTAGTGTAGAACATTAGTAAAGTGGAAAAAAAAATCTTGAGAGTTCACTAAAGTTATTGGTTATATGGTTTAAGGCGGTAAATGAAATAACTCTTTAATTTCAACTTTTAACTAAAGTTATTGTTACTCGGTTAAAATTTTAGCGAGAAAAAAACTATAAAAGTAGATAATATGATATTTCAATAATTATTTGTGATTTATTCGTTTGTATACTATTTTTATTTTAATACTTGTATATCTATATTATTTCCCCTATTATTATTTAGAAGTATATTTTCTTTTAGGAAAAGTTTCAAGAAATTAAGCTCAGTATGCAACCATAATAATTGATTGCTTCAATCCAAATGTATGCTCCTTTTGAGCATTTAGTATGAACTCGTACTCTTCTCGCACCCTCGGCCTCACCTCTTCTCCGCCACCATTACCTCGTTGGTCTACACAACCACGCGTGACTTCTATAGTATCCATTCCAAATACCCGCTAGCTCCAGCCGATCATCACCGCATATTCGAATCCACATCGTCATCTACCTCTCTGGTGTGCTACTTGTTGGGTTAGTTATTTTTACGCGATGAACCCACTTCGAGTAGGAAAGAAAAAGAAAAACCGACGAGCAGTAGAAAAGAAGCAGAGGAAACAAAGAAAAAAAATGAGTCGGACTCATCTTCTACTTCGAGATGAAGACGTCCTCTCATGCAACTATAAAAGGATGAGAGCCCTTCAAACTATGATGCGCAGTTGAACGAAGTCATCAACATGAAAGAAATATTATATTTTTATAACTATGGAGGAAGACAACTTCGGGTATTCAATTCGAGAGATTGTTTTGACTCATATCTTTAATTTTGAGAGACATTTATTATGTGGCATTCAAGATTAATTCTTGAGATTATTATTGTATTCATCTGCGTAGTACAGAGAAGAGATTTTGTAACCTACTATTATTTCATAGTGAAAGATTTACGGCTTGCTCCTGTGATTTTTTCCGCTCACGTTGAGAGGTTTTCTACATAAATCATTTGCGTTTTTGGTTTGATTTAATTCCTTTATATTATTACAATCATCCCATTATTATTGTGCGCATTAAAAGGGAAAAAGAAGATAATTTCGCAACTATCAATTTAGCTTTTTTTCCCAATAGTGGTATTAGAGTCTGGTAGTAAAGCGCACATTACAATGGAGGACAATAATGCCCCAGTCGGATTCTTGTGCTAACATAAACAACTATTCTATCTGGAAGTCTCAAATGAAGAACTATTTAAATTGCAGGAACCTTTATGATCCAATCGAAGGTGATGCTGTAAAGTTCGAGGACATGGATAATAGAAAGTGAGGGAGGATCAAAACTAAGACAATAGCACAAATCCGACGACATGGTGTTTCATCATATCATTAATATTGATGAGTCCGTCGAAATGTGGAAAAAATTGCAAAAAATGTATGAATGCAAATCGTCGAAGAATAAAGTGATATTGATGAAGAAACTTGTTAACCTGAAGTACAAGGATAGTCATTCTATTGTAGAACATCTTGGCAGCTTTCAGAAATTGATTAACCATTATCCTCAATAAAGATCGTATTTGAAGATGAGATCTAAGTACTACTACTGTTGAGTTCATTGCCTAATAGTTGGGAAACGTTCATTATCTCTCTAAATAACTCTACTCCAAGCGACAGCTATCTTTAGAAACTATCAAAGATAGTCTCTTCAACGATGAAACAAGAAGGCAAGAGTAGAGTCTCAACAATAAATCAGAGGCATTCATTGTGGAAGATCATGAGAGAAACAAACAGAGAAATTCTCACAATCATGATAGATCAAAGTCAAGAGACAAGTCGAAGTCCAGAAAATAAGTCACATGTTATCATTGTGGCAAACATGACACTTCAAGAAGGAGTGCAAAAAATTAAAGCACGATCAGTCACATGAAGGGTCATACTGAAAAGGAGAAGAAGGGCAGTGGTGGAAATAACGTTTTGGTGGCTACACCAGATGATGTATATTTTCTTACTCAAGAAGAGGAAGAAGATGATGTTTGTGAGTAAAGATTCAGTTTGGATCTTAGACACTACAGCTTTGTTTCATGTTACCCCTTACAGAGATGTATTCTCAACATACGGAGAGGGAGCATTCGGGTTAGTAAAGATGATAAATAAGTTGGAGTCCCATGGCGTTGAAGATATTCACTTGAAGATCAATACATGATGCAAGATTGTGCTCAAAGATGTGAGGTGTGTATCAGTGTCTCAACCTAATTTCAATTGAAAAATTAGACGACGATGGATAGCAACTTCAAAAGGGAAGTGTGAAAAGAGAGGTTCACTCCTAGTGAAAAACACAAAGATGGTACTCTCTACAATATTGAAGCACAACACTGCACTGAGAAGATAAAATGTGACTTAACAGATGTCATCCTCTGAGTTATGACACAAGCGGCTTAGTCACATAGATGAGAAATGATTTCAAATATTAATTCAACGAAATATGCTACTAGGTACGAAAAATACTTCACTTGATGTATGCGTTCATTGTTTGACTAGTAAACAGAGTAGAGTTACATTTAATAAAACTTCTTCGTCTAAAAGTCCACACGTACTTGATTTTGTGCATACTGATGTCTGCTATATGAATGATAAAACTCTATGTGATGCTCTTTATTTTGTTACATTTATTGATGATCATTCTAGAAGATTTTGACATTTTCCTATAGCACATAAAAATTAGGTGTTGACAAAGATCAAGAAGTTTTATGCCAAAGTTGAAAGAGAAACTGACAAAAAGTTTAAGTGTATTCGGGCAAACAATGGTGACGAATACATAGGACCATTTGAAGAATACTAAACACCTATCACATCAAGCTTGAGAATATAATTTCCAAGACTCCTCAATAAAATGGTGTTGCTGAGAGAATTAATAGAACAATCGAGGAACATGTCAGATGTATGCTTTTACATGCAAAGCTATCAAAAAGATTTTGAAGTGAAACAATAGTGATCGCAGACGAACTGATCAACCACTCACCATTAGTACTTTTGGATTGTGACATACATCTGAAAGTCTGATCAGGGAAGCGTTCGGCTAGAGAGTTTTTGTTCACATTCCCAGTTATGAGCGATCAAAACTTGATAGCAAATGGAAAAAATGTATCTTTCTCAAATATGGAGATGAAGAATTTGGTTACGAATTATGGGATCCTGCTAACAGAAAGGTTATCAAAAGCATAAATGTCAAGTTCATGGAACATCAAATAATTGAATATCTGCCGAAGGACAAAGAGTCAACTACCTTCGCTGATTATCTAGTTGAATCGAGTTCAGTTAACGCATCAATAGAAAATGACATTGCTCCAAAAGCTTATCAATATTACAGTAGCAGTGATAGCAGCTCACATAATTTAGATATACCTTCAGATAGTCAAGACAGTAATGATGAGCTATATGTCGAGCATGATATGCAAGAGCCTCAGTTGACAAGATTGAATAGACAAAGACAAGAGTCAAAGTGGTACTTCCTGACAGAGTATGTGTTATTAACTGAAGGAGGAGAACTAGTGTGTTATCAAGAAGTTTTATTACACAAGCAGAAGATGAAGAACGTCCCATACGCATCTGCAGTTATGCAATGGTTTGCACAAGGCCATCATAAAATATAGAGTTGATGTGGTGAGTCGATTCCTATCAAATCCTGGTAGAGAGCATTGGATGCAGTCAAGTGAATTCTTAAATATCTTCGAAGCACACATCTAAGATATGCTTATGTTTCGAAAATGTTGAGCAAGTGTTAGAAGAATTAACTGACACTGACATGGCAAGAGATATTGATAGCCAAAAGTCAACTTCTGGTTACTTGATGACATTCGAATATTAGTTTCATGACAATCCAAATTACAGAAGTGTGTGACACTATCAACAACTGAAACAGAATATATTGCAGCTATTGAAGCATGCAAGAAAATTATGTGGATGAGACAATTTTCGAAGGACTTAGGTTTGACGCAAGAGAAGTACATTATCCACTACGATAATCAAAGTGCGATACATTTGAGTAAACATTCTAGTTTTCACTCTAAGTCCAAGCATATTGATGTCCAATATCACTGGATTCGCGACGAAATCAAGAAGAAAAAGTTCTTTCTTTGAAAGATCCATATTAACAAGAATATGTCAGATATGATGACGAAGCATCTATCAAGAGAGAAGGTCGAGTTCTACAGGGAACATGTAAACTTGGTGGATTCCTTCACATAAACAAGAAGGGGGAGTTTGTTGTGTTGGTTATTGTTACACGACGAACCCACTTTGTGTAGGAAAGAAAAATTGACAAGAAGTAGAAAAGCAACAAAGGAAACAAAGAAAAAACTGAGTTGGAGTCGTCTTCCACTCTGAGATGAAGACGTCCTCTCATGCAACTATAAAAGGACGAGAGCCCTCCAAGCTATGACGCGCAGAGAAGAAATATTATATTTCTACAACCGTGTCCACTAAGAGAGGAGAGAGAGAGGAGAGAGGAAGAGAACTTCGAGATTTGATTCGGGAATGAGTTCTTATCCGTTCTTAACAAAACTTCAGGCATTACTTCTTAGTAGCCTTCTCATCTATTCATCATATTCTAGTGATATCGTTCGGACTCCTATCCTCAGTTTTGAGAGACATTTATTATGTGGCATTCAAGATTGATTCTTGAAAATATTATTATATTCCTCTGCATAGTACAGAGAAGAGATTTTGTAACCTACTATTATTTCTAAAAGATTTGCTACTTGCTCCAGTGGTTTTTTCCTCTAACGTTGAGAGGTTTTTCACGTAAATTCTTTGCGTCTTTGATCTAATTTAATTTCTTTATATTATTATTATCATCCCATTTATTGTGCGCATTAAAAGGAAAAAAGAATATAATTTCACAACTTCAGTTCAGCCTTTTTTCCCAACACTACTGCATCGTCGAACTATCGTGAAGTGAATGCAGAAGTTGTCGTCTCCAACTTCAAAGTCTTCATTCATGTCATCTATTTGTTGTGACAGTACCTTTCAATTTGTAATATCGGCTTATATTCTTGTATTTCGGATGAGGTTTTAGTATAAACACGTGTGTTTAGGTGGCTAGCAATTGTTTAGGTGCCTAAAAGAGTATGCAATTCACTTTTATTATTCAATCAAAAGTTTCATCAGTTGCTTTCCTTTCTTATCTTCTTCTACATTTCCCCCATTTCTAAGATCTATCATTGGTGGAGTCCGGAGCTCACAATTTTGACATAATATGAGAGCCTAGGCGTCGTCAATCTGTGTGAGCTCTCCCCATTGCCGCGCCTACTTCACCATTGCTACTCAACATTTGTCGGCGTTCCTTCTCATCTTGTTTACCGTGGTGATATCGAGTTATAATGGTGCATGGGGCCCAGACGCCGTCAAGATTGCGAATGATGATGTGGATCATGTCGAAGTTCGTCTGCTCTCATTAGTTTCACTTCTTTGGCCAAGATCGATGTCGATCATTGTCTGCATCTAAGACACGAGTTGCCGATCAAGTCTTCTCCTCTATTGTTTCCTTGTTTTTCGCTTTGTGATTTGCTTGGTTTACTTTTCTATCTTTTTTCATCCACATTCTTCAATTGTCACGATCATTTTTTCTCTACTTCGCCGATCGAGTTCTTTATCGGCTTCTGGACCTTCAAATCTTTTCAAAAGGTGACGATCATTGTCTCTGATCCAACGTTCTTTGGGCTCATCAGAGTTTTCCTTTTCGAGTTGGATGGGTGGCGATTCTTCATCTTCAATCACCCCTTTTTGATGGAGTTCATCATTGTTTTCAAAGCTTAACCTCTCATTTTTCGGAGCATGCCATGACCCCTGGCACTAATCTTCATTGAAGAGCTCCACCATGAACGGAAGAAACAAGCTTGAAATCCTAACTTTATTGTGGAGAGTGAGAATGTGAAATGGGGAGAAGGTGACTGATGTTTGGAGCGGGGGAAATGATGGAAGGAAGAAGGGTTTCAGGAGGATTTTAGGGCTGATGTTGCTAAAGGACGAAAATACCCCTCGATTACACTCACTTTAAGGGGTATCATTGTCCATTGCTTTACTTTTTGTCAAAGAACAATTGTGCTCATAAGATTCTTTACTTTTCAAATGTATTTAGAGTTATTTTCGTAAATCTCCTCTAAATTATGATGATATTTTTACATCTAATTTCAAACTACGAACTTATTTTTTTGTATCCTTAAATTATCGTGACTTTTTCACTTTAATCATCTCGTCCACTTTATTATATTTTCTTGTTAACTTTACTTTTCTCATTTATGAAAAAACTAAATTACCCCTCCTCCATAACATATCAAATAACAAATATAAAAAAATTTTAAAAAAGAAAAAATGGAAAAAAGTGAGAAAAGCTTTCCCTCCTCTATTGTCGGCGACGCGGATTGACCTTTGCCAGAATTTTTTTCTTCTTTTTTATTTTTCATATTTGTTATTTTATGTATTACATGACGAGGCGAAGCCCTTGGACGAAAATTTATGAAATATTCTGTATGTGATTCAGAATTAATTTATTTCTTTATCACGAGATAAGTGTCATATATCTAAGAGATTAATTCATAGTCTCAGTCGGTATCTAATTCATATCATTTGTAAAATAAAGTACCTATATAAACTCTCTAAAGATCCAAAAAAAATAATTTAATCTTATAATCATCTTTTATTATTTTCATCTAATAAAATTCTGTGTCATCTTAAATTTCTTAAATTTTTTTGTGATGCATAATTATTCTCATGCAAAAATCATAGCTCAAGATTTCTCAACGGGCATCCAAAGTTTTCTCTGCTAGGTCTTAGAAGATAGCCATTAGATCTAGTCGTGTTGATAAATGACTGAGTTGACACGTTGTAAATCACAAGCAGCACACATAGTGAGGGTCGAGGGATATTTATATCTAGATCACTAAAAATGAATATTATGAAAGGCGAATGTGTAAAAAAAATATGTAAATTGATGATTGGATCAATAATTAAAATAATCGTTTAAATTATTTGATGACATTAGTCATGTAAAATAATCATAACTTTTAAATTAAAATTTGTTGTTAAATTATAACGTAACAATTAATTATATGTGTAATTTTTTTTATAAGTTTTTATATACATTTTTCTTTCTTGTGCGTCTTTTATTTATATATAATTATGTGCATGTACATACACAAATGGATCTAACTCTTGAACCGGGCGGTTGGTTCGGATCTTATAAACGGCATGCCTTCGAGTTAGTGGACCGTCGGCCGGTTACCGAGAGCAGAAATTAGGGTTTGGAGACGCGAGTTCCTCGTTGTTCTTTGCTCTGTTTTCTTTCCGCCTCCGCGTCCTCCTCCTTCTCGTCCGGCTCCTTTCTCAAAGATGGCAACCATCATGGCGACCACAGAGGAAGACCCTGTGCACGCCGTCGTCCGCTTGACCTCGGAACTCGCCTGGGCTGATGGCGGACCGGAGGTGCCCGAGAAATTTCGATCTTTCATCTTCATTCATGACTTATTTTGGATATTGCGTCTGTTTTGATTCGGTTTTTGGGCAGTTCACTTCGACCTAGTTCACATGTTACATCAGCAATCTGTATGGAAATTTGTTTTCCTGTTACCTTATATTACAAAATCCACATTTCCCCGAAAAACATATTATTTCTTAAACAGTGTGGCAATTTACATGTACATTTCGATGCAATCCACATTTGAAATGCTTTATGCGAGCAATTTTCCACTTATTTGGATGTTATGTTCATGATCTTTTGATATTACAAGTCTCTTCTTGCGTAATATGTTGTTCAGTAAGATATGAACTGACTGGTGTAGGGATTTGGGCACTGAAATTTTCTTCATTGATTTTTACCATAGGTTGCTGAGACTCAGGTGAGCAGGCTGTTGATGGAAGCGCAAGAATACATGGATATGGGGAGATGGTCGGACCTGGCTTCCCTCATACTCACCTCGGCAGACCTGATAACATCACGGGTTTCTGAGAAAGGTGAATCTTTTTTGCCATTGTATTTCTCAGATATGAAATTGGAAGTTTGTTAGTTCCCCTGATAACCTACAAACATGAGACATGTATAATGGCAGAAAAAGTTCATACGATGCCTTTATCTTTTGACAATGCCAACTTTGATCTTCCGTTAACATTACCATCACTTCAGATCCATCTCTCTTTCCTCGTATTATTTGTTCTCGAGTTCATTGTATTCGTTTTTTTTTTTACCTTTCAATATTCATTTTCTAAGATTTATATCACAAGAATGACCTTATTAGTTTAACAAGGCTGACTACTTTAGTACCCTTCTTCCTCAGCTAAAGCTCCGAACAAATTTTACTGTCCTTTCCATTTTATTTTCACATTAATTTACTTTTTAATCCTGGCTTCGTCATTCATATGCATATTTCTCCGCTATTTCAAGTATTTAGTTGTGAAATATATCACAACTAAAAGCCATAAGTTTGTGAGTAGGACATTGCCTAAAGAAAACAGAATAAGGCAAAATGAGAGAAAAATCGTATACTACATTTCTAATTAATTGACTAAACTATATAAATAAGTACAATAGGTCAACCAGCACTTCAGAATATCTGATTGATGTTTAGTGGGATAAGGCTTTGTTGTTGTTGTTGTTTAATCTAATTAATATCTCTGTGAATAGTAATTTTCTTTTAGCTATATCTATGTACTGAAACAAAGACCTAGCATGCCTATCACCATCAGGCTCCTTTTGTTTTCTTCATAACTATCTTTTCTCCAGTTGCATATGCTTAAGATCTTTGAACAGATTCATATTTGTTTTACTTTTTACCACTCCCCGCCACTTGTTTTATGCAGCTGTGGGTATATATGTGCTTACGTTGTGCACATATTAGGAACTAATAGATGGCATTTCAAACTGCAGATATGGAAGGCATCTTTACTGTTGTTTGTAGTCTTGTTACAAGAGCCAATACTCCTGATGAAGCACTGGAAATGGCAAAGCTAATATCTGGAAGAATTGCACAGCAATCGTCTGATAAACCTGCTTTAAGACTGAAGATGTACTATCATATCTGCTTCCATTGTCTTTTTTGTTGTTTTCTGTGTCTTACATGTCGGTGTTCTTGTAATAGGTTATTTAATCTCTACAACCTGCTGGAGAACCCATACAGCAAGTTCTATGTGTATACAAAAGCTCTGAACTTGGCTTCTAATGGAAAAGTGACTGAAAGTATTATTCCATCTTTCAAAAATATCGAAAGTTTTCTGCAAGAATGGAATATTGGAAGGATGGAGCAAAGACACCTTTTCCTCGCTATTGCTAGCATTTTGAAGGATAACAAGAGGTAGAGTCACATAAATGTCTCATTATGGTATTAGTGTCAGTTGTTTTTTGATCTTTTTTATAATCTGCAGCATGGCAAAAGATTCTTTTGCTTTTCTTACGAAGTATTTAGCAACTTTTTCTGATGCTGGCGAGGATGCAAATGACGTTAATGAAGCAAAAGATGAAGCTGTTCGAGCAGTGATAGACTTTGTGAAGTCTCCAGATATCTTTCAGGTAGGTTGTTGCAGTTTTATCATTTTCCAATATATTACAGTCATTCTATATTACAAGCTAAGCAAAAATCTGAGTTAAAACTAAGAATGCAAGGATGTTAACTTGTTCAGTTTTTTTTTGAAACGACGTTAACTTGTTCTTTTTATACCAAAAGGTTTGGTTACTAATAGAGCAGAATGGCGTCGTATGATCCATGTAGCCGACCCTACCTAGTGGGATAAGGCTTTGTTGTTGTTGTTGTTGACGTTAACTTGTTCTTTTTATCGATTATTTTTTTATTAGAGGTTGTAATGACGATTATCATTCACAGTGTGATTTGCTTGATATGCCTGCTATTCAACAATTAGAGAAGGATGGAAAATATGCATTGGTTTACCAGCTATTAAAGATCTTTTTGACACAAAGGCTTGATGCTTACATAGACTTCCATGCAGCAAATTCTACATTTTTGAGTAGCTATGGTATGCATCATATTTAATTCACTGCATCCAGTTCATAGATTTCATTCAATTTCCTAAGGCTAGTGTTTGTGCAGGTCTCGTACATGAAGATTGCGTAACCAAAATGAGATTGATGTCATTATTAGATCTCAGTTCCAAGGAATCCAGAATTCCATATTCACTTATTAGGGACACGCTTCAGGTAATCCAAGCTTCATTCCGTCACCATTTGCTTATTATGTTACGAGTTTATTGGTTGTCATTTGCTTGTGAAATACACTGCAGATTAGAGATGATGAAGTTGAATACTGGGTTGTTAAAGCGATAACTTCCAAACATCTTGTATGTAGGATGGATCAGTTGAATGAAGTTGTGATAGTCAGGTAATCTATTGACTGATTCGATATACAAATTTGGTTGACTAATTTTTCAGTTTTAATCAAATAAAATTTCTGAGCATGTCCACTGTTTCACTTGCAGCCAGCATACTGAGAGAATTTTTGGACTGCCCCAGTGGCAAATTCTCCACTCTAAGCTTGGAGTTTGGAAGGTAATATTTCTGTTTGATCTATAACACCGCTCCTGAAACCTCTAATAATATGTATGACAGAAATACTTAATACGGAACTTTCATTTAGGCCAATATCGCCCGTTCCATCAACACAATACAAACTAACAAGATATCCGAGGAAAGCCCGCAGGCGTTGCAAGGATTAGCAATGCACTGAATTTTGTGACTTGGAAAGATACGGTGGCCTGCTCAAAGATATTTCTGCAACTGGTTTGATTCCCCCCGAGAGAAGTGGATTGATTTTGTGCAAACAGCGTCAGCCCTCTTTCCCACAGCTGAGTCCGCCTCTTGGACGTGTTTCTTACTTGAAAGATTTTTGCGCCTCGAGGGTAATCTTTAGTTCTTGTGATGATTGATTTTCACTGTAGATTTATTTGAGATGTACAAACCTAAAAGATAATTATTCCATTGATGCGGAATTTACTTTTTTGGTTATCTGAATTGTACCGAGGGAGGCCAGAGATTTTGAGGTCCATTGCTAGAGGTAAGAATTTGCACTTAATTTAAGCTCTCTTTGGCCTCGATTGGTACGAGGATGGACTAGAACAATTCTCATAATTTTATCCAAACAAGCGGATCCACTGATGATAAAAAGTTAGATTTATTCTTAGGGGGACTCAAAATATGGCTGTTCTTAAGAAACGAGGTCTGGGATTTTTTTTTTGTTCTGCAACATAATTATTGCATCCGGACGAGGTCAGATGACTGCCTCATTTGGCAGACATCCATAAATTGGAATATTGATAAAATCGTTTAGGCAATAAAATAAAAAAGATGACTGCATCAGTGCATTGTTTTAGGAAAAAGAAAATAAACTAGTAAACTACTACAGCCCGATTCTGGTAACAAATTGAACGACGTCTTGTGCGAAATTAAACTTGTCATACTTCAATTTAGATCTTAAGAATAAGAGTCGCAAAGGTGTGTGTTTCTATTTTTTTAATAATTTCGTATAGGTTTCTTTATGTTTATTTATATTTGCCTCTACCACATTTTCAAATGCACTCATAAATTGCAAAAGTTTCACTATGAAGAAAATTTATGAAAAATATTTGTAACTTTTCAAATCATGGACATGGGAATTTGCCAAGCATGACGGATTGTTCTGAAAAAAAATAAAGTATTAATTAGTTTTTGGCTCCTCTTTTTTTAGCCGTCGGATAAAAAAGTTTAATCACCACGACTAAAACAAGGGGACGTGGAGTCACACACACACCTCCAATTAATTTCTATAAGATTGTTTTTAAAAAATAAGGTGAAACATTTTTTTAGGAAATACTAAGTGTGTACATTTAGAAGGCGAAAAATAAAAATTTAATTATTTATAGTAACACCATACTACCACAGCAGTGTACCACATCATTCGGTCTCAATGTGCCAACCCGAAGGTTGAGCCGGTACATGTGCACGGTTCACAACTTTTAGACCACACGAACTGGTGCAAGTCGAACTGGTCGGGTCATCTGCCCGTCCTCGCAATGATTCGGCTGTCTCTGCTCCGTTTCCAGAGGACCCGCTCCTCCCTCGCCGCCACCGCAGCTGCTGTCGTCTTCCTCTTCTCTCATCGCGCTTCTCCGGCCAAGTTTCAGCCCTCACTTTTCTCCCCCTTCTCCTCCCGGCCTCGCGGCGGCCGGCGTCGCCGCCGGACCTCTTCCACTCCTCCCGTCGACCACTCCCATCTGGACGCCGCCATCTCCAGCCTTCCCCCTCGCTTCTCCCCCTCCGACCTCTCCGCCGCCCTATCCTCCCTCCCCGATCCCCGCCTCTGCCCCCTCCTCCTCTCCTGGTCCCTCCACTACCAACCCCGCTGCTTTCGCACCGTCCCTGTCGATGACCGATCCAACAGCGATGACTCCTCGCCGGTGTCCCCCTTCCTCGCCACTGTACGGCGCCTGGCCGCCGCGCGCCTGTACGACGAGATGTCATCCGTGGCCTTCCTCGCCCTCTCCCTCCCCTCCTTGCCCCTTTCCCGCCCCCACTACGACGCCCTCATCCGCCACTTCTCCGAGGCCCGCATGCTCCCCCGCGCCGTCCACGTCTACAAACGCATGCTCGCCTCAGAAGACCCGGCCATCCGGCCCGCCGCCTCCACCTACAACCTCCTCTTCGCCGCCCTCCTCGACCGCGGCGCCTCGGACACCTACGTCCGCCACACCTACATGGACGCCCTGCGGTCGCTGTTCCGACAGATGGTCGACTCCGGCGTCGCGCCCGCCCGCTCCGCGCTCAACGCCCTCGTGGAGGGCTACGCGCGGTCGCTGCACCTCAACGACGCGCTGCGCGTGTTCCACCAGATGGGCCCCGTCTACGGGGTGGAGCCGGACGAGCGGACGTACGGCTGCCTGGTGCACGGGCTGTGCGCCCAGGGACGGACGCGGAACGCGATGGAGCTGTACGAGGAGATGAGGGGCAAAGGGATGGCGCCGGACGGGAGGTGCTACAACTCGCTGGTGTGCGCGCTGGCGATGACGGGGGAGACGCAGACGGGGGAGGAGGTCATGTGGGCGGCGACTCGGGCGCGGAGCGCAGTGGATCGGATAACGTGCAAGACGCTGCTGGATGAGGTTTGCAGGCGCGGGGGGATGGAGAGTGCGGCGAAGCTGTTGAGGGAGATGGAGGAGGAGGAGGTGGTGGATGGGCGGACGTACCGGGAGCTTCTGCATGCGATTCAGGATGAGTTCGGCGAGGATGATGGCGAAGTGCGGAGTTCCAGAATGATTGGCCGGAAGAGCAGGTGAGAATGCTGCTTCATTCTCATGGTTGGCAAGCAAATATGAAGGAATGAGGTGCAAAACCAGAAGTTATAACGCCCTTTTGATGCTGTTGGCATCTGGAATTGCATGGAGGAGTTGAGGTCATAAATCATGGACGGGATAACTGATACAGAAACATCAATTCAGTTCATAATACAGAAAGCAGAATTCAACATAATGTTGCTTGCTATCTGTGGGTATCATTTGGTACCTGAGGATTCAACATGAATGTTGGTAATGTGATAGATTCAATCGAAACTGCAAACTTGGAGGAGCAATTATGATAAAAAAAAGTTGGTAAATGTTTGGTTTAGTGGTTGATGTATTTATACAGCAGACTATGAATCAGACTACAATGTAGTTGCAAACTAGTTTATCACGTTTAGGAATCTGAGTTAGTCTTTGGTTTCTGAATTGCCGAATACTTATCAGGAAAAAGGTAATAAGTGGGCACCAGAGGAAAAAAAAAATCGTAGCACAATTACAATTCTTGATGCATATATAAATTGTAAATATTGTCAAAAAGCAATCCAAGAATGGATTTCCCAACTCCATTTTGTAATCAGTTTCAGTACGAGATTGTTGATGGATCATTGTCCAAGGAAGAAAACTTGAATTTGAGAAGTTCAAACATTACATATAAGAATCAAATTACAATCGATCATTTAGATATTTGTATGAAATTTCAATCAAAATCTTTCCATCCAATGGGCACATGCACAAAAACTGGTAAAATAAACACTATCAACAAGATCTGAACCACCAATAGAGGACAAAAGCTTCTGTCCATTGCTGTACTCGTTCATCAGATCAGAATCTTCCTCCGGCTGGACAAATGCAAGAACAAAATAGTTGAGAAACAAATAAACCTCAAGGACAAAATAAAAAGTTCAAGATAGTTTCATGAACTAGGCATGCGTTTGAAACAAATTTGTCTATCCTGAATATAATCACAAAAATGGTTGCTCAATGGCAACTATCTCCAAATAACTTTGGAACTAGAACAAGACAGGTAGCAAAATCAAAGTAAAAGAAGCGAGAGCAAAACACAACGAGAAGAAAAAAAAAAGAACAGACTATTTGGAAGCAAACAAATATTTTAGACGGTCAATTGACATTTCGATTTGCCAATGAAGTAAGCCATTTCAAATTGTGGTCAAGACTAATATAAACATTAACTCGTTCAATGACAGTTTAAGTCAAAAGATACAACACTGCATCTGAAGATTATGAACATGAGGTATCAGTAAAACTTATTAAAGTGGAAAGATGAATCCCGAAGACAACATAACTAAAGTTATAGCTATAAGCCTATAACTATCTGTCATTTTTCAATCATCAAAACCCCAATAAAGTAAAATATGAATAAAATGCTATTATAAGCTCCATCACCATGCTAAATCAACGAATGAAATGTGACATTATACTACTAGACTTGTTATGAATTAAAGTTGCAAATCACACTAAATTAACCAGGCAATTTCTTATGGCATTTTATACATCACTAGTTAGAAACAACTCTCACTTCACGAGTCATGGAAAGCACAATGTCATGTTGACGGATTAGATTACTGGCAATGTGGACAAGGCGGTGGGTTGATAGTTAAAACAAAGTCACGAGATGAAAAATTCACCTCTCGAATTCGCATCGACCACCACGAGGTGCATCGTCGCATTGTTCGGTGGGAGATGCAGAGAAACAGGAATGAGCATCTGGTTCAGCGGACTTCGCGTGCAAACGATTATGTCCTCGAGCTGCGTCTCCTCCTTCAACAGTTCGGCCAATTCCGGGACGCTCGTCCCGTTGAAAACCAATTGTGACCAATTGACGCTGGCGTCCACGGATCCGTCGTCCTTGGCGACGGTGTAGAAGATAGTCCGACCATCCACCCTTCGAAGTGGGCCATCAAAAGAAGCCGATGGCTGCCAAACAGTAGAAATAGACGCATGAGATAGATGATTGTAGATAGATAATATGTCACACTCGCAATCCTATAAACATTGGTCATTCAACATTTTTTATCAAAAGCTACCTCGAGCACATCTTTGCACGATAAATTAGAATAAAGAGGCCAAATTCTACGGTGCTTATTGGCGACCCCGACACTGACCTCTAATATTGCGATCTTATGGCGTTCACTGGTGGAGGTGGAAGAGTCATCCTCAGGCGGCGGCGAAGAAGAGCGCGGAGGCGACGGGGGCGGCGGGGGGGAGGCCTGTTGGTGCACAGAAGTGGCAGAAGGTCGGGATGGCTGGGGGAGGACCTCGACGATCTCGATGTCCCAGAGGACCCAGTCCTGGGTGGCTGTGCGGTGGGGCACATCGTGGGTGACGGAGTTGCGCCAGGGCGGGAGGCCGCCGTTGGCGCGGAGGTAGTTGCCGTAGCGGGTCTTGAGCTTGATCTGGACGCCCTCCCGCACGGGCTCCCACTCGAGGGAGGAGTCGAGGCGGCCGGCGGGGCGCGTCTGGGTGACCTTCTTGCCCGTCGCGCCCAGGAGGAAGGGCTCGTTGGACGCGGTCAGGTAGCGGCCGTAGCAGCTGCGCAGGCGGATGACGTTGGCGTGGCCCTCCACGAGCTCCACCGTCCATTTTGCCCGGCGGGAGGTGGATCCGCCGCCGGCCCGCTCCTGGGTGACGTGCTCCTCGTCCTCCTCCGCCACCAGGAACTTATCGTGCCTGCTCCGCAGCCGCACCGCCTTCGCCCGGTGAAGCAACTCCATTTCGTTTACCTCTCTCTCTCTCTCTCTCTCTCTCTCTCTCTCTCTCTCGATCTCTCTCTCTCTCTCACCGGCGAATCGGCAGATGCAAAGAAATGAGAAATGACGATTGGATCAATTCAGAAGATGAAGAAGAAGAAGAAGAGGATGAGAAGGGAACAGGAAACTTCTAATTTTACTACGAGTTTGCTTATTTTTGACCGGATTTGAAACGGATAAAAAGTGACCTACGGGAAGGACGCGTCAACGGCGGCGATTGAAACGAGGCACGAACGGAGATTTTATTGTTTTGTAATAATAATAATAATAATAATTGACAAATAGTTTATTTGTAAAAGATTATTATGAATAGATACTTATATGGCATAATGGAACAAAAAGAAAGAAAAAGATGAATTTAATCTTTTTTTTAATCTCTTTTCACCTAATTTCCAATCATAGACGATATGAGATAAGCATTCCTTTAATTTGTTACCTTGCACTCTCCTCTCCGTGGATATATTAAAATATACTAAAAGTCAGAATTAAATAAATACGAATTTTACACGTAAAGATAAATTTGACCTCTTGTTCCCTCTTCTTTATTTATTTTACTTTACCTTTTGTTACATTTTATTTATTTATTCCCTGGTACGAAGTATGATTTGAAAAGGTTCACATTAATTACCATAAGAAAACAAAAATCGTGGTTTTGTGATCATTGATGGGGAATGCGCCAAGTTATTTCAAGACGAAATAAATCACTTTTTTTACCATAAAAAAGCCATGTTTTGTTTTGGTATGGCTGGTCATTTTATGGTTGCAATTTGATCGCATTTGTTACGCCACGTCACAATTTTCCTTGCAAGCGTTTGCAATATGTGGCTCCCAACTACAAGGCAAACAAAACATTTCCAATTGCAGTCGAACGAAAAATTAATTTAGCTTCCAATTTTATTAAATAATTGATTTTTTTTAGGGAAAAATGTATTTGGAAATATCTGTTTCTTTTTTGTTACTTTCTTCGTAACTAAGGAAAAGTGCAAGAGGAGTTGGAGGCGGCCAGCTTTTATTGGTTTATACAAAAAAAAAATGTTGGTGCAATTTAATGCGTCACGACAATTTCTTTAAGTTTGGTGGGACTTATAAATGTTAAATTTCATTTCTTAAGTGCATCTCTGATATTTTATTCAATTTTCTTCAAACTATTATTGTTTATTTTTTTATGATATATATATATATATATGCTATTAGAAATGAATGGTTCAATGCTTAAATAATTTTTATCATGTGAATGATTGATCTCTTTTTTTATATTCGAAATAATTCGATATTCAAATAAGATTTTAATTAATTGATTGATAATTTTAGACAGCCGACTACTTGGTGGATGGAGGCCGCCCGCCGAATGCTTCGTGGGAAAAGCGTTTGTCCGAAACTTAAATTGTTGACGCGGAAACGAGTTAATCAAGTCTCCGTGGTTGACTCGAGCCCGGTTTGAATGCATCTATCTAGAAATTATTTCTATTGAAAGGTTTTATTTTTTTATAATTTATTAAATTTTTATATTAAAAAAATAGAATAAAAAGTAATGATTTGTTAACTTCATTTTCTTTCATAAAAATATTGAAAACAACGTGTGTGCTTTCATCTATTAGTTCAAAATAATAATAATAATAATAATAAGGTCTAGTTGTCACCACAGGATATTATGATAATTGATTATTCATTTTTTTGTGCGCTTTTGGCATAAATAATGGATAGTAGCTCCTGAATTTCTTATATCATGTGATTGTCGTAATTCTTATGGATAAATATTTATTGGGATAAGTAAGGAATAACTTAAAATAGAATAATTGAAAATTCATAAAAAAAATACGATATTGAATTTCGACAAAAAATTTTACTTCCCAAGGTGATGAACTTATAGAAACAATCTGAACTTAATAATTTTTTAATATCATAGATGTTACAAATTAAGAAATAGCTTGATACAAAATAACAAGGTTAACTGGATAAAAAAAACATCCTTCAGAAATATTTTTAAAAAATTACATGGCTTCTAGGGCTCTACCTAGAGGTTTTATTGCGGAAATTTAGTCCCACATGTGAGCTGTGCGTCGACGAGACGGGGGCCATAAGCCCAATTCATATCTTTCTCGGCCTTTTGGCTACGACTTGCCACTTTAATATCTTATACGTGGGTCATAGGCCCACTTTGATATTAAATTAACTTTTGTGGGTATTGGCCCATCACTATGGCTTGCTGCCGGTGCCTAATTCGCACGTCGCCCTTGCGTTTCATTGCTTTATGGGCCGGCGTCCATGGGCCTAGCGCATCCCTGTCAATTAATGTTTTTGTATTATAATACAAATTGGCGTGGCATGTTTATTTTGTTAATTTGCACCATTATTATTCTTCCAATTCAATTTTAATAGTACGAAATAAGTAATTGCATTTTTATAATTAGATGTTATCAATATTGTTAAGGATACATGGAGGAGAACCTATAGTGATTACTATCCTTAACTATATTAATTTTAGTTATTATGTTATATTTAATTCAATTTTTTAATTAAAAAACTGAAAAATTGCAACAGAAATAAAAGTCTAATCTTGATTCAATTTCAAGTAATGATTTAATTTGTTTACATTAGATGGAACCCTTTCTTCCCATATCTGATATTAATCTTTTTTTTTTAATTTTGGGTATATATATATATATATAAAGAAAAATTAGTTTGCATTAAATATTAATAAGACTCATAGAGTTATCGTACAAAATGTTGTCGACGTAAGGGGACTGTCGACCTAAAAATGTGCACCATTTTGACGGCCAAAATTAACAAGATAATCTATAGCAGAGTTCAAGGTTTTTGAGCAAAATACAATTGGGGCTGGGGCAAGACAGTCAAAATGGTGTCTCAAATGTCCGCCAAAATGTTGCGGAGGCATCACGGACAGCAACGAGAGCGCAGAATAATATGCATCAACAAGGTTATTAAAATCGTGATCTTGATCGATCCTACCTAGGATATGCGATCTCGATCTCAATTTTGAGATTGTTTTTATATGATTGGTAGGATCGTAATAACAAGATCGTAAAATCTTACCGATTCTACTAATTTAATTTTTTATTTTTTTTTTAATTTTCACCAAACATGATTTTTTGAGAAATAAAATTAAGAAAAATTTTATTGGTTATAGTTAAAATTTTAAAATATTTTTACACAAAAAAACTCTATTATAAAATATATATTAAAAGTTATTATATAATCCTACTTCATATTCATTATATTATTGCCATTTTTTGTAAATCCATATTAAATTACTATTATATAAATAATATATATATATCCATTTGTAGTAAATCTTAACAGGATATTACTCAAGTTAATAGTATTTATAATTTAAAATATTATAAATTTATTTTAAAAAATATTATTTTACATAGTTTTATATATTAAACTTTTTTTTAACATATAAATAGAATCTTATGATCTCCAATTCGATTTTCTATCTTATCGACCTCTTCCAATTTCAATCCCCATCGAATATCGGAATCAGTGAAAATTTTGATGCGGCAACAAGATCTCCAAGTACATAACTGAAATTAATTCTTGAGAGTTATTTCTTAAACCGGAATACCCACCGAATCCGACATTTCTGTTCCAACTTTATGAATTATATATGATGATTCAAACATCATCATCATCATCAATGGATCATCAAATTGAGGAAAAGAAAAAAAAAAGTTAGATAAACATTCGATTCCGAAGCAAGTTTTTTCCACGTGAAAACGAAACTTTCGGTGTCATGGCATGATCATGCAAAAATACTTTCGCACATTTGGAATCGATGTATTTTGATCGATGTGCAAACAATAATTCATCTAGAAGAAAGTTGGAGGAAGAAAAGTATACAAAGTCACATTTTTTTTCCTTGGAATCTTATTCCATCCTTCCATCTCAAGAGTGCTCTTTTCTATTCTTTTCCCTCTTCTTTTTGCTATCTTTTATTATTATTTCTTTTCTTGAATATGTTTTTTTTTTAAGAAAGTGCATTCATCTATGAAAATAGTAGAAATTGGCTTGATATAAGATACGCGAGATACAAAATATTGTCTTGATACAAAATATTAAAAACCAAGGTCATGTAATTTTGCACCCTACGAAGTTATTTGGTCATATATTATTCATAATGGACATTAATAGGATTAGGTGGATTAGTTGGATAATTGCAACTACTCCACTTTGTTTCAAGAATACTAGATAGAATACGTCAAGGAAGAAATATATTTGGTCATATATTATGTTAAAAAAAATTATGGATCTGAATTTTCGTTTCAAAAAGAAATTATCATATTCATATTGTGATTGAAATTTTAAAAAATGACCGAATTGATGTCTCATCATTATAGCTAATGAATTTGTTGACATAATCCGACAAAATCAGAATATATTAAAGTCGGTCGAAGTGTAGATGTATCCAGAAACCTCGAGATATCACTTGGCGGTAAACGAAAAAAAAAAGAAAAAAAATTAAATGAATAAGATAAAAAAAATGTGTATCATGTTTTCGTCTTAATTAATAGTATATAAATTCGAATAAGCTAGCTAACTTTGATATTATGTATTTTGTTTCGGTTACAGATATTGTGTATATTTTTATGCATTTAATTCAACTAACTCAATTTATATTTTATCACATGGAATAATTAAGAAACAGAAAAGTAATTATTAGTAAGGAACTAATAACTTCTCCTCAAAATTAATCATTTGATTTACGGACCTGAGAAGAAAAAATTGAAAAGAGAAAAGAAAGGAATTTATTCTATTGGAAAGAAATTAAGAGAAAAAAAAACTCCTTTTTTCCGTTCTCCTCTCAACATATTATTATTTGTTCAACGTATATTTTATTGTACATGTTACGAAAAGAGGGAGAGAGGGATCGCACGAAATATAGAAGAACACGAAGAGGAAAAACGACGGCGGCTCTTTGTTATGGAATAATGATGATTACAAGGATAGGTCTCGGTCTAGACCCCTAGTGAGTTTATATAAGCACTCCCTTTGACAGATGATAGGAATTACATACGGACTGGAACTCTAAATAAATTCCCTGAAAATAGGACACCTATCTCGTAATAAGGAAATAAATCAAATTCGAATCACAAACAGAATACCCCTAAAAATTTTTCGCTCAGGGGGCTCCGCCCCCTTGCAACCCCGACCCTCCACAGGCTCGCTGACCGAGCAGCGAGACCCCCGTAGGAAAATTCTGCTGAAACGTTTGACTATGTAGGGGGACCAATTGAGTTCAGATTCAAGAAATTATTAACAGTACATATAAAAAATAAAATGATCTAAAACAAATTTATTATATAATTTTTCATCTTTTTTAATTAAGTCACTTTTTTTCTTTAACTCTGTACCTTTTCTTAATGGACCTTTATATATCTAACAAATCCTTGAGGTAGGCGTCTGCACAACGCCCACCCTGGTCGATTGCGCAGAGTTTGTGGAAGATGCACGATCCAAAGTACGCATACCCTTATCCTGCTCAAGGTATGTAATCGTTCTCATCCAAGTTCCAATCTTTCTTCTTTTTTTTTTCTTTCTGCTTGGAAGATTTAGATGCTTGTGTAATGATCTTATCAATCCGAAGCATGCCCTGCAATTTTACTTACCATGCTCAAGTTACTGTAATTTGCTTGATGTCCAGGTTATTATCAAGGGCCGCCGGTGATGGCGCCGCCGCAGTATGCACCGCCACCGCCGAGGAGAGAGCCCGGGTTTCTTGAAGGATGGTGAGTTGTGAATTCGGTGCAGTAGCTTTTCTTTTCTTTTACAGAAAAAAAAAATCATGCAGAGATTAAGCCACCTGCATCTCTGGTGTTTCATGGATGTAGCCTTGCTGCTCTGTGCTGCTGCTGCCTGATAGACGAGTGCTGCTGCGATCCGTCCATCATATTCGTCAGCTGATGCCCTCCCCTTTGCTGCTGTTAGCATTCTGATTGGGTTGTACGACTCTCGTTAATGTAAATCCATGGAGTTTGAATTCATCATTCGGGTGTAAAATTAAATTTGATGTCTCGATGATAATGTCAGAGTGTTATCTCAAGTGTCTGCCTTTTGTTTTCTTCTGTTCTAATTTAATTTCTCGCTGTTATCGACGCTGATGCGATATGAATTAATTTCGACGACGATTGAAGCTGCAAGAATAATCCTGCGTTATACGGCAGTGTCATAAATTAATGCTGAGCGTTGATCTGTACGTAGCCTTGTTCATCCGGTGTTTATCCTCTGTTGCTGTCGAATTGGTGTTCTCAGCAAACAGCACAATACAGGTGCTGTTATAAGTAGCATTTCTGAACATCCCTAAAACTCGGCTTAATCTTGAAATCTGTCGCCATGCTCAAGCAGGACGTGTATACGAATACGATGGAACAAAACAAAAGAGAAGGATAAGCATGACACCTTGTTACGTTTGATGATAACATGGCCGGCATCTTCATCCTTCTCAATCTTTCTTCAGCTCTATCTTTATTGAGTCGGTTTGAGACTTAAGCGGCGGTGTCTGCGCCTTTTATACGCATAGGCCTCGACCAGTACGAGTGTTCTCTCTGTCACTGCTTGACAAAATAACATTGAAGGGAAAGAGGGATCGCAGAGGGGACGAGTGGGCATCAAATATGGCTATCCATATCCTTCTCAAGGTGATTATCTCAGTGCTCGTGACTTGTTGATTAGTACTAAATTCTGATGAGTGATGATGACCTCTAACGCTTTGACATGCATGGTCTGCCGTTAAATGATCGTTCTTGCTCAAGGTCACTATCAGTGGCAGCCTCCGGTGACGGCTCCGCCACAGTACGTGGCTGCTCCACCACCACCACCAAGTGGACCTGGTTTTCTCGAAGCATGGTGTAGTTTCTTCATTTGATTGCTCTTAATTGTGTCTGCTGCTGATCAATAAACTGTATTTTATTTTCGAGGGCTTTCTCTTCTCAGCCTCGGTGCTCTCTGCTGCTGCTGCCTCTTTGACTGGTGCTGTTGCTGGCCGGATCCCTTCCTGTTCCTGTGAACAGATCCTCTCCTGGATCATGGCTTGGAAACATTTGGTGTTTTTTTGTTTTAGGATCTCCGATCGATGTATCAATCAATGTCCTGTGCATCTTAGACTTGGACTTGGAACTTGTTTGACGCTTACATTGATATATATTTCGATTTTTTTTTTTTTGTCTAACTTACGAGAGGTCTCCGGTGTTTCTAATTATTAGCCTTCGATTAATTTAAAATCAAGAATCGAAAAGATATATCAGATTTATTTCCTCATATGATAAGCTGCCAGACTCAAATCCGGGATTCAACTCCTCTGGCACATTGGTATCTATTTGGATTCTATGGGAAATGCCAAAGATCTCGTGTACAAGTAATATGCTACGACCAGGATAACTAGATCCATTATTTAAATCTATATATAGGCCCTAAATATATATATATATATATATATATATATATATATATATAGTTAAAGAAATTTCATGATAAAGTTAATTTAAATCTTATTTTATTCAAATAAATTTTACTGATTTAATTTTCAATTAGTTTTGGAAAAAACTATATAATATAATTTATATTATATTATAATCTTATTAACATATATTTGCATTATAGTATTAATGTCATATTATAAAAACCTTTTAATTAAAATGAATATTAATATATTTTTTCATATATTATTTCTTTTAATAGAAGTCAATTTCTTTAATTAAATTAACAATATATATGGTGATAATACAAATTTTATTTTAATATAAATTTTCTATCTTATAATATAATAAAATGTTTCTTTAATTCTTACTCTTTATTCACTCACTCACTAAAATTTATCTATTAAATAAACTTTTAAATTCTTTACATTTTTTATTCAAACATCAAACCTAATTTTTTTCTATATAGTTGATTAATTTTCGGGAACTAACAGGAACTAAAAGTTCTCATGCTAAACACAATATATTATTATGAAATTTTTGTAATAAAGATTATCTATAACTTTCATGGAAGAGTTGAAATAATATGCAACCAAAAATTTTACTAGAAACCAATATGTTAATAATATTCTAATTCATTTTATATGATTTTAAAGATACCAAGTTAATACTAATTTTAGAAAAAATTACACCTTCAACTTTGAGGTTTGCTCAGCGGTACTCTCCAAGTTCACTTTGTAACACGAATGTCCTTCATCTTTGAACTTGTTTCACCCAAAGTCCTCCTTACCTGTGATCGGTCATTTCCCGGTCGCCCCGTCCATGTGGCGTCTACGTGGGGCATTTTCTCTCTCTTCCACATAAATTAGCCATCTGACGTGGAATGATTAAATAATAATAAAATATAATATAATAAGTAAAAAAATGAGAAAAGGCACCGCCCATCCCTCGATCTCCGGCTGCCTTGCCGGCGTCGGAGGGAGGGGGCCTTGTCGGTGCCGGATGGGGAGCCTCCCTCTGCGTCGTCGGTGAGAGTTCGTCGGAGTTCACAAAGGGGCAGCTTCGCGCCCCCTCTGCGGAGACCGGCCTATGTACCCCCTCCCCCCCCCCCCCCTCTTGTTTGTGTATGCAGGCCGGTCTCCACAGAGGGGGCACGACGTTGCCCCCCCCCCCCCCCACCATCGATGCCGATAAGATCGTCGGAGATCGAGAGAGGGGCAGTGTCTTCTCTCATTTTTTTTCACTTATTATATTATGTTTTATTATTATTTAATCATGCCACGTCAGGTGGCTTCTTACGTGAATGAGAGAGAAAATGATCGCGTAGACGCCACGTGGATGGGGCGATCGTGAGACGACCGATCACAGGTAAGGAGGGCATCGGGTGAAAGAAGTTCAAAGATGGAAGGCATTCATGTTAGAAGTTGGAGGACATTTGGTGTAATTTTTCCGCTAATTTTATAATAAAGTTTATCTAAAACCTTTTATAAAAAAAGCTGACAAATATCTTCTATCTAAGTGTTCTAAAATTTGTTGCCCTTATTATTAAAATTGATTACAGCATGTATGTTTTATTACCCTTATTAAAGGGAAACTAAGAGTATGTATAAACAGTATTTGACAACATCATGGATATAAAACTTCTCATCTTACAATTCATGTGTGTTGATAACTTTTAACAAATTAACTAATCAACATTTTAATATTGTAGTTCTCCCTTTGTCCAGTTAAGCTTGTCCTATTTATTCAATTTTTGTTTCTTTAATCAATAAAATAAAATCATATACTAGCTTATTACACTTAAATCTATATTATTTACTTGTCACATATATTTTATTTATATAACATTTTTTTGGTCAAAATTTACGAAAGATTATTAACATCATAGGTCTAAGAGTCCAATTCGAAACCATCACATTATTATTAGCCATTTCAACATATATACTAAACCAGTTTTCCGAATGTCATTTTTACTTCTTATGTCTCCACCCAAAATCAAAATATACATACAACTTTTTTTCGTGATTTTAAATAGGGTAAATTGCAAAAAAAAGTTCCAACTTTCGATTTATTCTCAAATCTAGTTTGAACTTTTATTTTTTACATAAAAAGATATGAACTTTGATATTGTTCTCAAATCTAGCCTAAACTTATATTTTTGCATAAAAAGTCATAAACTTTAATTAAAGTCTCAAATCTAACCAAAAGTTTTATTTTTAAAATTTTAAAAATAGTTGTAAATGTAGCCTATTATTTTGTTATTATTAAAAATTATAATTCACTGACCATTACATAGACAAGTCACAAAAAATAAAAGATTAATATTAATTTTTTTGACAACTTTAATAGTAAGTTAGTTTAAATTTTTAGCCTACTGTATTAGAAATTTCAAATCAACTAAAAAATACTCTAATTATAAAATAGGTTAAAAATTTAAACTAACTTACTATCAAAGCTGTCAAAAAAAATTAATTTTTAATATTTTATTTTTTATGACTTTTCTATGTAATGATCACTGAATTATTATTTTAATAATAACACAATAATAGGACTACATTTACAACTATTTTTAATATATATATATATATAAATAAATAGAGGTAAAAGCATGTGAGAGCATGACAAGCGACTTATTATGGTGATGACATGTGTCATCTATTAATAATAACTAATCATAATTATAATTTATAGTACTAATATTACATATTTTTTTACTAACTTAAACTAATCTAATCATGATATTATCTATATATCCTATCCTAAACTAAACATACTCTAATCTTCTATAATTAATAATATCAAGATATATCCGAACATGTCGTCTATTAACAATATTTAAACTAATTATAATTTATAATATAATAATAGCTATCCTATATGGACTTAAATTAATCCTAATCATAATATTATCCACACTTATATATCCTAATACTACATTATATATCATAAAACTAATCCTACTCTAATATTCTATTATAAGATATTTATCTAACTATAATTTTTTCTCACTTTTATTCAATAATTAAATTTTAAATATTATTAGTATCAAATATAGTGATAAAAATCAACGTATGAATTGAGTTTTATTTGTCCTAATAAATTATATGCAAATATTATATTAGGATTAGGATTCTTGATAGAAGTTTACGTAGAAATATTATATTGAGTTTAGTTAAAAGATCATGTACATCATAATTTTATCCTAATCCTAAAAAATCATGTAAAATCCTAATTTTATCCTATAGATATCAATATTAAGTATCTTAATATATCCTAATGTTTTACGTATCCTAAAGTTCAACTAAACTAAATTAATAAAAAACCTAAACTAATTTCTTAAAAGTCGTGATTAATTTTGAGATTCAAACACCACTATGTTTGTCTCTACATGCAGCAAAAGAATTAATTTTTAACTTTCAACGTATAAAACATTAACACTGACAATGTTCCAACATATTTCAAAATCTAATCCTAAACAAAATTCTAATCAAATTCTTAGTCAATTTTGCCTTCGATGTTGGAAGGTAATCCCTTAAATAAATTAATAAATTATGAACCCTAATGTGTTTGAAATTCTAATTAAAATACTGATATATAAAAGATGTGTCATCTAAAAAGATCAATATTTAAATTTACAATCTTAATATATTTCGAATCGTAGTATATACATATAATCCAAATATATCTGCAAAATTATTTCATTTTTTTCATAATTATGGATTTGTTCAAATAAAAATAGTGATAATAGAAAGTTAATTATATAAGGTAATTATATATGTGCAATTCAAAAATAATAATTCAATAAATATAAAAGTAAATTTAATTGGAGTATAATGAGTATGATTAAAATAAATAATGTTTTCTTTATAAATGATAATATGCAGGTATAAATAAAAAAACTTAAAGTAATGTTTTCAATTGAGTATAAATAAGTTTAAATAAAGAATTCAATTTGAGTCAAATAAATATTAATCTTTCTTATACTTTCTTTTTAAAATATAAAGGACAAGTATATAATCTTAGAAAATAAAGGTGATCTTATTGTGATTTTTATATAAGGTAACAAAAATAAAAGTAGGCTAAATTTATTAGCACAATTTAGTTATAAGCAATTTTTTTAGTATGATTAAAATAAATAATTTTCATTTATAAAAGATAATGTATAAGTAAATAATATTTACTTTGTGAAACATATTTTGTTATTTTTTGATTAAAAATAATTTAAATAAAGAAAATGTTCTTTGATTAAATAAATAATTTAATAATAATTCCTTTAATGTGTCGTGCTTGAATCGATCAAGAGGTGCCATGTCAAATTGACGTTATTACAATCCGACATAGTCCGTGCACAGCTCGCTCGGGCAGGTTGAATGGTTCGTTTTTAATTTTTTTGCTCAAAATTTATTTCTATTAATAATAATACAAATAATAATAAATTATAATAGGTGATATAAAAACTAATAATAATATATAATATTAGGATTATTAGATATATAATATAGTTATAATATATAAATAAATATGTAATATAAAATAAAAAATAAAAGAAAATGTGTTTGGTCAGGCCCAAGGAATTGCATGTGGGTCACATGCCTAACCGGCAGCTTATATGAAATTTCAGTTTTTAAGCAATGAATTCAATTGTCCAAAATAATTTAAATTAGAGAATTCAATTTGAATTGAAAATAATTAATTATTTAAGGAAAAATAATTTAATTAGAAGTTGGGTCTTGGTAATTTTAAATTGAATTTTAAACATTTCAAAATGGAATAACCTATTTATGACATTTAAATACTAATAAATTAGTTTTAATATAAACCATAATATTTTAATTATATATTATATATTTTTATAATATTTATAGTCCGTGCATTTAGGACTAGTTTTAAAAATAAAACTTTTGGTTAAATTTGAGACTTTAATTAAAGTTCATGATATAAGTTTAGATTAGATTTGAGAACAAAATTAAATTTCTTGACTTTTTTACGCAAAAAATAAAAGTTTGGGTTAAATTTGATAATAAATCGGAACTTGGAGCTTTTTTTATGCAATTTACCCTTTTAAATATTATATAGATATATACACAAAACTGGAAAGAAAATAAAATATACAAAGAAATCCTCACACCACAATATTTTTACGTGAAGAAGGAAAAAAATATGCAATTAAGAAGTCCAACCATTTGGGGTCTTTCTTTGGGGGGGGGAGAGAGAGAGAGAGAGAGAGAGAGAGAGAGAGAGAGATCTGCAATGAACGTGGAGGAGGAGGTCGGGAGACTGAAGGAAGAGATCCAGCGATTAGGCGAGCCGCAGCAAGATGGCTCCGTCAAGGTACGATTGCGACTTCAAGAACACCACACCATTAGCTAAAGTTACTATCCGACTGTTCTGTTCAAAGCGATCTGATCGCATATGAATTGTCAAACGCGCCGCAAATCTACAAGAGTCTTCCAATTATGATGCTCTTGCCGGATTTGCCGAGGGAATCTATGATGGATCTCAGCAGTTAAAAATCCCTGGCCCTTAAGATTTTATTCCAAGATCTGCTTTTCGGCTTGGATGCGTTAGCAGTTGCATAGAAGTTACAGGCCACGGTGATCCGATTCCATATTTCTTGATTGGCCGCAATCGAAATAGTTTCTCATCTCGCAACATATTTGATTTCCTGTCTCCTGTTAATGCACCAGAAGAACTGATTATCACATTTCTCAGATTCGATCATCAGAATAATAGAGAGTCGAAATTAGTAGAATAAGAACTGAAATCAAAGGCAACATGTTCCTGTTTTCTTCTGGTTGAGATTTGACTGTTGCTCTCCTTTTGGGAATTGTGAATGTTACAAAAAATGAAAAGCTAAAGAAATATTTAGACGTTTCATGGATAAAATATGGAATCGTTATTGATCGGACTATGTGCTCCATCATTTGCACCAAATTAGCACAGCAGTCTTCGGGTGGTTGAAGCTTAACTTAAATAACAAAAGTGTTTTGAGTTCATAAGTGTTTTGAGTTCAATGTGCATCAATAAAGTCTTCAATTTGAATTATCTTCCTGGCTTTGCAATCCCTCATATTTCATATGAATGATCAATTATTCCCCTCTTGATTTTATTCTTCAAAAACATTTAGTTTATGCTACAGTGAAGCTATTCTTTGGTTTAATATACCTGTGGACAGAGTGCCTGTTCTAGCTGCTAAGACACAGCATTTCTTTACTGCTTGCAAACATTTCCTGTTCATCCAAGCATAACTGTATGAATTTACAGGTGAAGTTTGGGGTGCTGTTCAATGATGACAGATGTGCTAATATATTTGAAGCACTCGTTGGGACCTTGAGGGCTGCCAAGAAGAGAAAGGTTGTCAAGTATGATGGCGAGCTGCTGCTCCAAGGCGTCCACGACAACGTTGAGATAACGCTTTTGCCTGCAGCAGACACCACTGCAGCCGCATGAGTTCTATCATGTCTCTTGTTCCCCTGTGAACTTGCAGTAATTTGTCATTCCTATCTAAAGGATTGGCAAGTATTTTGTGCTGCTAAATATTCATGGAAGAAACCATAACAAAGTTTATGTAATCACCATCTGATAAATGCTCCTGATCTATCATTACATAATGCAGAATTTTGGTTACCTATGGCAATGAAAATAAAATATCGTCGCATTGTCTAAAATAATTTGATGCGTATTTTGACAAATATTTGGGTCATCTCAGTAAAATAAAGTGCATGCAGTATTTATAATATCATCTTCTGATCTGCTTGGTTAAAGAGTCTTTCCCAGAAAACAAATCCTTATTTCTGACCACAAAATGTTGATGTCTGCACAAGTGAAAGAAACAATCCTGCCAAAATGATGTGATCGTATTAAGTTAATACATCCATCGACAAAGCACAGATCATTAACACATGTCAACAATAATCTTCCTGTATACCAAATCAATGTTCCTATGGAAAATAAATAAAGTTACTATACATCATAAGCTTTCTAAATAAAAAGGGTTGTGCAAATATAAAAGTTGGAATGAGACGGCAGCCATAAATTACAGGGAGCGACTTGGCCAATAAAGATCCCTTCTAACCTGCTCTAAATAATTGTTCTGGTCAGCTCAACTCACCACGCAGAACCAAATCAAATTACAATAGTTCTGACCATGTACATACTCCAGTCAATTATTCATAGGACTCATCTGCGCTCCTATTGCGATTGCATAGCTCTTAATTGAGTCCATCAACGCTGAAGTAAATGAACATGATCTGCAGAAATTTTTACACTACAGTCCAAGGTCATGTATTACTGTTTCTGCGGAGATGTTAGCTTATTGTGATCAGGGTCGTTCTTTAATGTCATATCACCACCAACCAGTTCATGGAAGGCCTCAACTTTTACTGGTGGCGTCCTCATGTTATAAGCATTCCTGCAAGCATGGAAGTGAGTTAGATACTTAATTTGACACCAAGATATTGTATGTAGAAGTCATGCGTGAAGTTATGATCGTCTTCATACTGTGCTTGGAATTGAGAGAGTTGGAAATTTGACATTTGTTTGAACTGCTGGTTCGATTGAGCATGCATATTTGCCATCACCATTTGTTGTCTTAGTTGCATTTGTTGTTTATTAAGTGCACCGCCAGGCATGCCATCTAATTGTGATTCCATCACATTTTCCAACTTCACATCTACCATGGGCTGCTCTTTGTCCATGATGACAACTGAACCACGTGGAGTGGAGACTTGACGTCGGTGCATTTTGTCCCATTGCTGTTGCTGCTGCAACTGCTGTTGCTGCAATTGCTGCTGTTGCAACTGTTGCTGTTGTTGCTGAAGGGTCAAATTCTGAGGGTGAATCATATTCATGTGTTGCATTTGTCTCTGAAATTGCTGCATGTATGTCACAAAAGTGAGATTTTTTTAGGGATCAGATAAGTTAGTTTAGGATCGACTGATTGCAAGATGTCTAGAAATAGAACCATGTGAAATCGTCACATTTTGTTAAAGATGAGAAATATTTTACAATAAGTTACTCACTGTGAAGTTAAGATCCATCAATAACCACCAAAGAATCATATATGCGAAGTCAGAGTTGTCTTAAACTCTTAATTAAAGCCTGTTTAGCCAATCCAGGTAATGAAATATACCTTATTTTTAAAGGAAAATATCATTTTCTAGAATTCAAATTCTGTATAGCATTTTAAAATTCAAACATTCTAAAATGGGCTAGCCCTTGCAAAAATTGTTTCCTTTTTCTTTTTATTATATCTATCAAAATCTCTAACACTCCGCTGAGCTTCCAAATAAGTCATGGAAATTATGGGTATGCCTAAATGAATAGCAATATTGGCACTGCCAGATTACACATAGAGACATCAAACTCTATTTACACTTCTCAAGATGAAACTTTCCTTCCCGTAATAACAACCACATTTTAAGCAACAAAGTTGAGCAACTCATGGATCTTTGAAATAAGAACATTCATGTCAACCAAAAATGCAAACAATTAAACAAGAATATGAAACAAAATATGTTGGAACTTTGAATTGTTATATAACTACAGTAATTTTGGCAACCAATCACATAACCCTTCATAAAAACATTATTTAGCTAATAGTTAACCTGGATAAGAACGAAAACTGTCCATGACAAGTTATATGCCATATAATGATTCTGCAAGATGATCCAGTACATATATATTACCTGAAGTGGTAATTATCAATTTTAACAGGAAGCTCCATTCATTTCTTGTAACACAGGGCAGTAATTGCCCAAACAAAGGTATGAACTTAATTGGGTCCCAGCTGCCTCAACATCATAAAATCAATGAATTTTGAGGTTTGACAAAGCACAACAATATTTGGATACTGTACCTACTTCTCCAAATCACTTGTATAACTCTTCAAAGTGTTGTCAACATTAGACCAAGTTGCAGAAGCTTCAGTTAAGAGAACATGTTTCACAGATTTTATTTTTTGGGGGAGAACATGTTTCATTTTTGTTCACCACAAGTTTACCTAGACGACTTTCGAAAATCAATTGAACCATAGAATCAAGAATAAGGGTTCATTCTTACATTTTGGGCTTGCAGAAGTGTATTCTGATGTTGTGCCTGCATTGCCCGAATCTGTTGCTGCGTATTATGAGCTAAGCTCTTGTTTCCATCCTTGGTAAGTTCAGTTAAAGCGCCAAGATTACTGCCAATAAAAGGACAGTCACAAAGACCTTGGCTTACAAGCCCATTGAAAAAACAAAAACTACAATGTCATAACAGCTATATAAAGAAAAAAAAAACTTTTGTTCAGCATCATTTAGCTCCCTCATAAATCAAAGCAAGGAAAAAGGAATGAAAGTGAAATTCATAACCACATGTCTAGATAAACAGAAAGTGTGTATCATACTAATGGTGATAAAAATGAACTGAAAGTATTTTCTTTTTAGTCGTACAACATTTAGTGAATGTGATATACGTGATAATACATCACTTGATGGAATGATGAAAAAACTTTAGTTGATCACTTAAATGTGTTAATAAATTGAATTTCTTTTGTCGAATTATGGGTCTCAGTTTCTATTCATCTTTCCCAATTGCATCATCCATGTAATACACACTTAGACAGCTTGCATGGATACACACAACAAAATGGTGTATCCATGACAAAAAAATACACCATGATTCTGACAAATCTGCCACTGCACTAAGATGATAACTCAACATTTTTTGCAAAAGCTCTAATGTTGACCAAGAAATTGGGATGTTCCCCCCAAAACAAAACAATCTAGAATCGATATGTATGAAATTGTCTGCTTACAGGCATGAAATGCATCTTTCTTCTTTCTTGCTGTCACATGATAAATTTCTTCTTTCCAGAACATATCTCATGTCTTTATGGAAAAATAAAAGTACAACTACAGAATACTGATATCATCTAATCGACTAACCAAAGAATGAAATACAACAACAACAAAGCCTTATCCCACTAGGTGGGGTCGTAACCAAAGAATGAAATATAGGAACAAATTTGCAGCTCATATGAAGTCCAAATATCAAAGAAAGAAAATACTGTAAGCTAAGAAGAACCTGTATCCAGAAATTTGAAGGAACATTTTAATCAGCTCAACTGATGAAAATTGCTTCTTGTAACTGTCACTCAGTAATCTCAGGATACGTCCTAGCTTACAGATGTGACTACTTAGAACTTCTGAGAAGATTTCCAATGAAGATTCAGATCCACTTTCAAAACCTACACTCATCAACGCACGTACTACTACCTTATGGGCCTTCTTGGATGCTTCTTCTTCACCAATTTCTCTCTCCCCTCCAGAACCATCTTTTCCCCTATATTTATTTCCCATTTTATGGTACTCAGGTATTATACCAAATCTTTCAATCATTGCCGCATTTCTATTTACAGTGGCTGGCAAGTTATCAAGAACCCCATATGGTTCTACTTCATGTTTCCTCTCAATTGTGTTTGTTGATAGGATTGCAAACTCAGGTACACAGTTAAATGGAAACATCAATTCTGGAAAATATGTACAATCCTCATCGCCTGAATTAGCCAGATCAGTAGCAAACTTTGAGTAGATAGAAGACTCGCAATCCATCTTCTGGTCAACCATTCCCATATTTTGCTCCCCTTTAAATGGTTGCCTCTTCCTTTTATGAGTGTTGCACAATTTAAGATAAGCAGACATACTTTCCGATGTTCGTTTTTGTGGCTCCTTGTCAAATCGTGGAAACATGTGATGTCTGCTTTTGTACATCTCAAGAGTCAGATTATACCATGCATGTGGCCGTTCCTCATGCCTATTCCTCTGGGATGAACCTGAACTTTCCATTTCATGGTACTTTGATGCAGCACCAGAAGGTGGCTTAGATTGGACCTGCACAAAGTGACTTCAGTTTACTATCCTCAGAAATTGTAAATAGTCTATAGTTTATTTTTTTTAAATGAAAAAGCGTGGTCGGCAGGATTTGAAGCATACCATCAACTTTTCATAATATTCCTTAAAATGTTATTTAGTCACTGGACCATTTCAATGCAAAGATATGGTAATCTATTATGCATGATATAATGGAAGTCTTTTTGCAATGTAATTTTGAAGTAGGATGTCTGCACTAAACCAAAGACATTTCAATCTCTCACCAACAAGGATGCTGTGCATCATTGATCTAACTTCAGCACTTAAACACATTTGAAAGTAACATTAGGAACTACCATGCCCTTCTAGTCAGTTACTTTCAGAAAGTATTTCTATCATTGTGCTCATTACTAATACATGAATTTTGTTTTGCTTGTAGTTGAAGAAAAGATGATGCTGAGTCACTGACGGGTAGGCATTTGGAAATATGAGATTGTCTGAAGAGGTTTATTCAGTTGATAGAGATAGAGTGAACAATCTCAAAGGAAGATCCGAAGATAGTCTTTCGTCTCCTCTAATGCTCTCATATGCTTCGCTCCTCATACAGCAATAACTTTCTACAAAGTCGGGGTTCTGGTCCATGATATCATGTACAATATGAAAGAATATGGATTGAAGCCACTTACAGTAACAACGAATTTAATATAATACTCCATTAATCCGTTTCATGTTATTGAGTAGACTTATTTACTTTCCTTCGTCAGTACAATGCATATAAAAAAAGGCAATTCTTCGTTTTTTTGACACTTTGATTAGTTAAGAAAAAACACATAACATTCATTTTCTCGAAAAGAAAGAATCTTTATAACTATTGAATCAGTGTGCCATTTTCTAGAACCAGGGTATAATTAGGGGGTAACGGCCTAGTACCTGATACTGAAGACCATCTTGCTGTTCATCCTCCAACGAGTAGTAAACATCATCCCCTTGCAACTGCAGATCTGGGCACAGAAATCAACAAACCAATGAAAGGAGACATCAGAATCGAGCAATTGATAGTAGAACAGTAGCAATTAATTCGATGCTGCAAACAGGACGCCGGTAACATACAACTGGGATTAAGGTTGGAGAGCGACGCATTTGAGGAGGGCAAGAGGGCGACAGAGGCCTTGTGGTAGAGGAGGGCGCGGGCGCGGAGCTGGAGGCGCAGGTCGGCCCGGCCGCTGCCACCGGGGCTGGAGGAGAGGAAGGCTTCCCAGGCAGCCGGGGAGGCGAGGTGGGGCACGAAGGCGGCGTAAGCGGAGTCCCCCAACCATGCGCGCCACGCTCCGCAGCTCTCCAGGCGCCGCGCGAGCTCGTATCCCCGTCCGTCCTCCCCCAGGAGGAGCGACGCCGACGACGGCATCTCGTGAAGACCCTCGTTGCCGTTCCGGCTCGAGAGATTTGTTTCGTTTTCGCCCAAGGCACGCGCCGCACATGGGAAGACTCGTGGTACGCGTGCGTAAAGATAACAGAACAATGTCTTGGACCGTTGTAATGGATCAATGGTAACGGATCATTAAAACGGTTTTTGGTCATACAACCTTGCCACCGAGTCCAAGATTGTCAAAATTTTATCTTTAAAAAGATATTTTTCTCACTACCGAAAAAAAAGATATTTTTCTAATATGCACACAAAAAATAGGAAAAAAAACAACTCTCTCTTAATCCTTTTAACGGCACGCAAAAGTGGAAATAAGCAGAAGTCCTTGAAGGTAGTTGTATGTTAATAAACTACTTAAGATTTTAAAATTATTGGAATTAATTAATTAATTAAAATTTAAAATTTATCTATTTAATTATTGGAATAAATTAGAATCATTAAAAACATTAATTAAAATATTAAATTTAATTAGGATTTAAAGTTATAGATTGATTGAAAATTCATGATCTAAGAGTTCTATAAATAAAATTTTAAGGTCAGTTGTCAAATCTTTGGTTCTCGATGTCCAACGATAATGGCACGATGTTTCGACGATAAGAAGAAAAAGATGTTGCATTAGCATTTTATTTATTAGTTAATATTGATTTTATTTTTATTATTTTAATATATTTTTTTATTAATTGTGCTAATCATATTGTTATCATTCTTGATTATATTTTTATAATATCTAATCATCATATTAGATCATATCATCATCATATTTGATTATACTTTGTTATCATATTCAATTTTATATCCAATAGTATTTCTGATTGAGTCTTGTTTCACCTAAATTAAATTGTTAAAAAAGAGACGTCTTAGGTGAACAAAATAAAAATAAAAAGTTGTTGAATCTCTATGGGTCTCTTATTGTCTTCAAACTCGGGATCATATTATTATTGAATTGAATTGGGTAGATAGTGTATTTAAAGATTTGAGACGTCATTTTTTAGAGAATTTATGGTTGTCCTATATTTGATCATGGCCTCCCGTCATTCACGAATTTGACAAGTGCTTCTCATTGAATTTGACAACTCATTGAATAATAAGTTATTGTTTGATGGGTTGATCCCCATTGACCTACATAAAAAGATATATGAAGTTTTCTTAATTGATCAAGTGCTTCTCATTGAATTTGACAACTCTGAACATTATAAATTGAATTAAAATCGAATCGAATTGAATTGGATTGAAATCGAATTGAAATAGAATAAATCACGATTATATGGATGGCAATTGTTATTACCCTATTGAATCGAATTGTTATTGATCAATGATAATTGATTATTGAATTGAAAATTATTAATTGAGCATTGATTTATTGATCAGAGAATTGATAATTGTTAATTAAAAATTATTATTTATTTATATTGGCCTTTTGACCATAGCTTAATATATTGCTCATATTGATAAATTATTATATTATTAACTGATTATTGTATTGATTGCTCAATGAACTTATTATTGATCATACTTTTTTAGTACATTGATTGTTTAGTAGACACTGCGTATTGAGAGAGCTATAGATCATAATCATGTAGGTGATTATGCTCAGTAACAGACAGATATTGTATATGTTCTGGATCGAATTGTCTAAATTTTATTATTTCTGCATTTATTAGAATTATGAACTTATTGATATTTTAATTATTTTGAATTATTAGCTATTATTATTGGAAAAATCTTTTGCATTTATTGTTTATATTCCACAAAAAATATTTTATAGATGATTGTGTAGAGTTTCTGAGATGACCCTGAGCACATAAAAGTCACGTGGGTCTCGAAGCATTACAATGAATCATAAGTTTATAACAACTTTATGATGCATTGAAATGGAATTCATTATTTCAAAATTTGTTTTGTACTTTATGCACATCAACCACATTTTTTTATTTTCATAATAATATATTTTCTTCATGCGACTTGATCAAATCCTATGACTATGTATAGATAGACAATTTAAAGCAGCATCATTTTATCATTTTCTTCTAAGTTTTTTAATTGCATATTGGAAGGCATAGACTGCCCAACATAGTACAACAAAGTAAAGACATATTTGACGGTTTGCAATAGTACAAATGTACAATAATATGATTATTTCATTATTTACAAAGCCTTTCTTGATTACAAATGTACAATGTTTGTATCATTATTTTTCTCTCGTTGATGCTTAAGATAGTTTTTTGGAGTAACAAGATAGTGGTGAGTGTTCTTCATGTAATGTGTACATCGTATAAAAGTTGATGACCGATATGACTTTATTAGTGTCACCCATCCCATTGGATATTTTTAGCATTTAATGTTACCAACCTTGTGGTTAATTCCTTTAGAATATGTTTGAATGAAGGGTTTAAAAAGAAAGGGTTAAGTTTAATTAGAATGAAGTGAGTTTAAAATTCTTATTTTAACTTTTATTAATTTAACTAGGGAACATGTTCGCGCTTCGTGCAATTTAAATAAATTTGTATATAATAAAAAATAATTCTCAATAGATATTCAATTTTTTTATAGCAAAATAAAAGCTAAAGTTTTAAAATGGATGCATGCAAAAAAATTGATATTGAATGTTTAAAAAGAATATGGAGTCAAATAATTTTGTCTAGATAATATTTTTTTTTGTCATGTTGCATGGAAGGATTGATGTACTAAGTCCAATCAGAAAGTTAGTTGAATAGTAAACTTTAAATAATTTATTTACTCAAATAGTAAAAACAATGCTCATAATTTGTAATATTTTTCTTTAAAATTAATAAAGCTAAATTAGTTCAAAGTAGTTATGCATTAATCAAAATATGCTTGGTTATCTAAAGATATTTATCACATTATAAAAATTCATATATTAAAAATAGTCAAACACAAAAGTGCATTAAGGATCACTACACCATAGAGAATAAATAATGTAAGTTATATGAATTTTAGTGAGTACATCATCCCCTAAAGAAATAAAACATCCCAAACAAATATTATATTGTAAGTTAATTATTCGTCTCTAGATAAAAGATAGTTACAAAAGTTCATGACACATTGTCCACAAAGAGATGTCAGTAATGCGTGTCATATTGTTTGAGAATCTAAGCTTAAAATACATAGTAGAAGCAACATGTTATTAAGTCATTTTGAAATACAATATAGTACTGAGTTGGAGAGAATTCGAATGTAAGAAAAAATGAAACATTTGACCTCTAGATTAATAATAAGATAGAAAGATATCTCATTCATCCACCTCCTACAATCATCATGAGATTTTAAACTTTTCAATTCACAAATTCCAACTTGTTAGCAAATCCTAGTGAAATAAATCTGAATAAGTAATATGAAATTTTACAGATTGTGATATGCCTAAGGATGATTTGAGATCCATCATTATATGCTTTTGTATTTGTTCCCATTTACTTTTGATTAGCATATTATGTTTTAGTGTATATGAATAGAAAGTTAAGATCATATTTATATGTTGGAACTTCAATTGCAATGGTGTCATAGTTTAGCACAATTATTCTAAAATAATTTGTTCATGAGATTACTAAGAATTAATTATTTTTTATCATTTTAATAATCGATAAAAAATTTGATTGTAATTGATGAATCATTTTTATGAATTCTATCAAATAAGCTTAGACGCTTTTTAGTTTCTATATTTATCATGGCTTGAAATATTGACATCATTTTGATTTTAAAAAAATCATTTAGTAATTACTTTTCTTCAAATACCTAATGTTTTAACCGATTGGAAATGCATTTTGAATTTGGACAAAAATAATGGTGCGAGCTAAAATTCATATTTTTGTCTCATTGATAAAATACTATAAATCAAGATGATATTGATAGGAGCTAAGAGTTTGGGGTTCAATTTCTATAATCATCAATCTAATCAGTATTTATCAATATGTTCTTGTTTGAACACCGAATTAATCAGATGTTAGAAACTCTCCACAATGTTAGGTAGAAATCGGAAAAAATATTTCATATTTATATAGTTAAGAGTTATTATGCATAACCTGAAATAAAATAATAATTATGCTCCTAAATGATTAACATGTCCATAAAATTATTTAATTCAATGCAAATTCTTTTAATTTACAAAATCTCCTTCAATTTATTGATATTATTTTTTAAAATATGTTGAGAGCGCAATAGATAACCCTTATTTTGTGGCATCCAACTCAAATGTGTAATAAAGATTGAATCAATTTTCAAAATGACCATTAAATTGTTTGAAGTTCAAATATTTGGAAATTATATTTGTCATCACATAGGAATAAAGTTGAGGTTGTAAAATCACTAAAATTTTTATCAAATTTGGTGCATGTATTATCTATTCAGACTATTGCAGTAATACAAGCAATGTATGAAAATAATTTGATAATTTCAAAATTCCAATAGGAAAATAGTGTTTGGTAGATGAACAAATGAGTGAATAATCAATTATTTAAGAATAATGTTAAACAAAAGTTACAGTAAGATTAAGATAATAATTCTAGTTTATATAATGAATAAGATGATTTCACCTTTTATTTATTTTTCAACTATATTTCATATTTTATTCACTTTATTAAAAACAAAATTTTAACTAAGAAATTAATTCACCTTTTGGAATAAATAAGAACATATTCTACCTTCGTATTCCTATAAAATTTATTCACAAACCAAACATTTAGAGATTTAGGCCAATGTTCTTATGATAGAGAAATAAATCAAAAGAATTATAATAGAAAGAAAAAAATTATAATATAAATAAATCAAAAGAATTATAATAGAAAGAAAAGTACCTTAAAATGCACATCGAAAATATACTATCTATAAAAATGCTAAAGATAGTAAAAAATGGGCAAGAGCTTTGTTAGGTGCTACCTACAAATTAAATTAGTAACAATTGCATAACATGAAAATGTTAAATGTAAAAGAAAGTAGCATGCTCTCTACAGAAGCTTTGATCTCCTTGCAATCCACCTTATATTCATCATCCTCCCCTCCAAAGGCTTGAAGAACTCAAAGGCTAATAATAATAATTTTAACTACTTTATGACATCGACCTCTAAATCAGAATACAATAAATATAATTAATAATATTTAATGGTCATGCTAGAAGGAAATAGAGACACCAAATGGTGTAAGAAATACTAAATAATCACATTTTTATATAATAAAGGATAACTCATGGAATTCTAGAAGTTAAAAGAACACTAATCTCTTCCTATCGGAAAAAAACACTAACCTTTGTTGAAAAAACATCATGAAGTATAAATAAAATGGTTTGTTAAGTTAATAGTAATTATTAAATTATAAATATCAGGATGTATGCAACGAAAAGTCATTACATGAAGTTACGCAAATGATAATTATCTAATACTATATTCTAGGGGCATTTAATATATAATAATATAACATACATATAATTTTTTAGTAGAATAAATCTTAGTTAATAGATAATCAATAATTATCTAAATTGATATTGGTACAAATTGCAAATAAATGCTTATAATTTATTTTCCAAAATAGATATGTGGCAAAAAAAATGAAGGCAATGTACCTTTATTGTTCGTCTTCCTCGACAGCCGAAAAAAGTACCACAAAAGCATTATAGATAGGCTCGCTCAGGCTCACCATGACATGATGTTGGGTCACTCCGGGTGCTGATGTACTATTAGAACTTTTGGAACAACAATGCATAGTCACTCTATTGGATCATCATCATTAATTAAGGAAATGTGCAAGGCACTTGGAGACGTCTGATACGTTCCATGATTAATATTGATCCAGTGCAGGGGACGGTGAGGTCTTGGAGGTGATCAATAGAGACAAGGCACATGTTGAGCAGCTTTCAACATCATTGGTTGTCGCGACATACTTGTTGGCAATTCATTGGGAGATGCACTAAACATACGTATGCAGGAGGACACGTCTTTTAGGAGATCTTCGCAATGAACAATGAAAGGGCTTTGGCAAGGTGTGCATCAGGAAGTTTGTGGAAGCTGAGCGTGTGCTATGTGCGAACCATGGGGATTCAGGCGGATGACCATGAACTACAGAAGCATGTCAAAGAATGGAAGCACATGGAGAAGAGGAGATCTTGGGTTATATTATATAGATCCTGAGAGTAATGCTAAACAAAGAAAATAAAGATAAAAATAGAAGAAATGGAGATATGTTCAAAAAGTTATTCATATTCCCATACATGCAGTGTCACTTCTTACTATAACGTGCATTTATTTGTGTAGTGGCACATTAACTATAGGATAGTGGATGAGTTGGAATATAGTCAGATGTGCATTATATAATAAAATGTAATAAATGAGACGTAGACAACAGAAATAATATTGATGGGTGAGTGGAGGTTACATAGGAGATATGCATATTAAAATGTGTAAAAAATTCAAAACATTTAGAAAAAAATAATATGAAATCCTGCAATGTTAATCCTCTCAATGCATCAACTATATATATATATATTAAGAATAAGTTGAGCTTCATAAGTCCATTTGATTTCAATTTAATCCATCAAATTAATAGCTTTGAAGGGTTAAAAATAGTTATTACCACTCTACCCTTATTTATTCTCAATGAAATAAAAAAAACAATTTTTCTTAAGGATAATTTATATCCAAACAAAGAATGGATGAAACTAAGTCAACCCATCCCATTATTTTATATCCAAACATATTTTTATAAACTCCCACCACACTTAACTTCACCAACCTATATTTCACTATCTTAACCCACTCCTCCATCATTAAAAAAACTAAATACAACCTAATTAAACATGGGCTTATGATGAATTTAATTTTAAGTCAAATGATGAGCTTATGAAGTCCAACCTATTCTTAATTAAATGAATAAAAAAATGTATCCAAACACGATGTAAAAATTTTAAACCCATCCATCCTAATTAAACGTAGCTCATCCCTTCTAAACCCTTCATCCAAGCATACCTTAGAGTGTATTTGGTTTTGTAATGATGGAGGGGGTGGGTTAGGATGGTGGAGTTTATGTTGGTGAAGTTGAGTGTGACAAGGGATTATAAAAATTATGTTTGGATATAAATTAATGGGATGAGTTGGATTTTAAATGTCTTTATTATCCTTAAGAAATTTTTTTTTGCTTATTTCATTGAGAAGAAATAAGAATAATGTTGGAATAATTATTTTTAACCTCTCTAAAACCACTAATTTTGTGAGTTCAAATTTAAGTCAAATGATGAGCTTATGAAGATCAACCTATCCTTAGTTAAATTAATAAAAGTTGTATCTAAACATGGTGTGAAAGTTTTAAATCCACCCAATCCTAATTAAAACTAGCTTATCCCTTCTAAACTCTTCATCCAAAAAATATTATTATTGTCATCTAAGTTGTAACAAATTTATGCCAACTCCATCTTACATAATTGACATTGTGAATATCATCACAAGTTTATTTGAAGGATCAACATTTATTACATTTAAGAGATTTCCCCTAAGAATGATTGGAAAAGAGAATCTTTCCTAGTATGTTAGTTTTGTTATCATCAAAAAATTTATTTTTTTCTATAAATGATAAAATTATATATGTATGATCTAGGATCATGTTTGTTTAAATAAAATGTCAAGTTTTAAGATTGCATGTATGACTTCTTTATCAAAGAAGTTAAGTCATAAGTGGTCTATTTAGTCTTGATTTAATTTCGTAGTTGTTAATTCCACTTTGTCCTCTTAAACTATAACAAAGTACTGCATATGGTTTCTAGAACTTCACTTTGCTATTTGAACTATTAACATATTGGCATTTTACATTTGTAGTCAATCACTTCAAAAAATATTATTTTTACTTCATTTTATTAGACATGAGTAAGAATTGTCCACACTCATGTGAAGATGTGACAATAATATTTTTTGAAGTGATAATAATGATATCTTATTTTAATATAGAATAATAATTTACCTTCCTCTCTCAAAGTGTGGGAAAATTGGATCATCATTTCATTGGAACCCTCTATTCCATTTTCAACTAGAGGCAAACACAATGATTTATTAAATTACATAGGTCCACCACATTATCGTCTTCACTTATAATAGATAATCTGATAATGGATAATGTGGATTGTCTAAGGGTGACAATCCAAATTGGTGAGTTACAATCTTTTTAATTACACTTTTCACATGTCCTTTAATGTTTTATTTAAATAAATTGCAAAATAATCAAAATAAAATATAAAACTTAGTTAAGCATTATGAATATATTACTATCATATTTTAATTGTTTTATAAATTTTAATTTATGGATGAATATATATATTTTATTTAAGTTTATGAAGTTCAAAATAAATTATATATATATTTAAATATAATTATTTTAATTAAGAGTATATTAATAAGAATTAATTATATATTAATTTATATATATTTATTTTCTTATAAATAATTACTTATGCATATTTTATTATAATTTTGTTTTCTTATAAATAATTATTTCCTTATAAATAATTTTGATCCGGTGCAAGGGACGGTGAGGTCTTGGAGGTGATCAATAGAGATGAGGAACATGTTGAGCAGCTTTCAACATCAGTGGTTGTCGTGACATACTTGTTGGCAATTCATTGGGAGGTGCACTGAACATATGTATGCAGGAGATCTTCGCAACGAACAATGAAAGGGGGTTTGGCAAGGTGTGCATCAAGCAGTTTGTGGAAGCTGAGCGTGTGCTATGTGCGGACCATGGGGATTCAGGCAGATGACCATGAACGACAAAAGCATGTCAAAGAATGGAAGCACATGGAGAAGACGAGATCTTGGGTTAAATATTATATAGATCTTGAGAGTAATGGTAAACAAAGAAAATAAAGATAAAAAAACAAAAGAAATGGAGATACGTTCAAAAAGTTATTCATATTCCCATACATGCAGTGTCACTTCTTACTATAAAGTGCATTTATTTGTGTAGTGGCACCTTAACTATAGGATAGTGGATGAGTTGGAATATAGTCATATGTGCATTATATAATAAAATGTAATAAATGAGACGTAGACAACGAAAATAATATTGATGGGTGAGTGGAGGCTACATAGGAGATATGCATCTTAAAATGTGTAAAAAATTCAAAACATTTAGAAAAAAATAATATGAAATCCTGCAATGTTAATCCTCACAATGCATCAACTTTATACATACATATATATATATATATATATATTAAGAATAAGTTGAGCTTCATAAGTCCTTCATTCGATTTAAAATTTAACCCATCAAATTAATAGCTTTGAAGGGTTAAAAATGATTATTACCACTCTACCCTTATTTCTTCTCAATGAAATAAAAAAGCAAATTTTCTTAAGGATAATTTATATCCAAACAAAGAATGGATGAAACTAACTCAACCCATCCCATTATTTTATATCCAAACATATTTTTATAAACTCCCACCACACTTAAATTCACCAACCTATATTTCACTATCCTAACCCACTCTCCATCGTTAAAAAATAGATACACCCTAATTAAACATGGGCTTATGATGAATTTAATTTTAAGTCAAATGATGAGCTTATGAAGTCAACATATTCTTAATTAAATTTATGAAAAATGTATCCAAACACGGTGTAAAAATTTTAAGCCCACCCATCATAGTTAAACGTAGCTCATACCTTCTAAACCCTTCATCCAAGCATACCCTTAGAATGTATTTGGTTTTCAAATGATGGAGGGGGTGGGTTAGGATGGTGGAATTTATGTTAGTGAAGTTGAGTGTGGCAAGGGATTATAAAAATTATGTTTGGATATAAATTAATGGGATGAGTTGGATTTTAAATGTCTGTATTATCCTTAAGAAAAAAATTTGCTTATGTCATTGAGAAGAAATAAGGATAATGTTGTAATAATTATTTTTAACCTCTCTAAACCACTAATTTTGTGAGCTAAAATTCAAGTCAAATGATGAGCTTATGAAGGTCAATCTATCCTTAGTTTAATTAATAAAAGTTGTATCTAAACATGGTGTGAAAGTTTTAAATCCACCTCATCCTAATTAAATCTAGCTCATCCCTTCTAAACTCTTCATCCAAAAAATATTATCATTGTCATCTAAGTTGTAACAAATTTATGCCAACTCCATCTTACATAATTGACATTGTGAATATCATCACAAGTTTATTTGAAGGATCAACATTTATTACATTTAAGAGATTTTTCCTAAGAACGATTGGAAAAGAGAATCTTTTCTAGTATGTTAGTTCTTTTATTATCAAAAAATTTAAATTTTTCTATAAATGATAAAATTATATATGTATGATCTAGGATCATGTTTGTTTAAATAAAATGTCAAGTTTGAAGATTGCATGTATGACTTCTTTATCAAAGAAGTTAAGTCATAAGTGGTCTATTTATGTCTTGTTTTAATTTCGTAGTTGTTAATTCCACTTTGTCCTCTTAAACTATAACACAGTACTGCATATGGTTTCTAGAACTTCACTTTGCTATTTGAACTATTAACATATTGGCATTTTACATTTGTAGTCAATCACTTCAAAAAATATTATTTTTACTTCATTTTAGTAGACATGAGTAAGAATTGTCCACACTCATGTGAAGGTGTGACAATAATATTTTTTGAAGTGATAATAATGATATCTTATTTTAATATAGAATAATAATTTACCTTCCTCTCTCAAAGTGTGGGAAAATTGGATCATCATTCCATTGGAACCCTCTATTCCATTTTCAACTAGAGGCAAACACAATGATTTATTAAATTACATAGGTTCACCACATTATCATCTTCACTTATAATAGGTAATTTGGTAATGGATAATGTGGATTGTCTATGGGTGACAATCCAAATTGCTGAGTTACAATCTTTTTTTACACTTTTCACATATGTCCTTTAATGTTTTATTTAAATAAATTGCAAAATAATCAAAATAAAATATAAAATTAATCAAATAAACCTTAGTTAAGTATTATGAATATATTACTATCATATTTTAATTGTTTTATAAATTTTAATTTATGGGTGAATATATATATATATTATTTAAATTTACGAAGTTAAAAATAAATTATATATATTTAAATATAATTATTTTAATTAAGAGTATATTAATACAAATTAATTATATATTAATTCATAAATATTTATTTTCTTATAAATAATTACTAATGCATATTAAACAGAGCAATGTATATTGTTAATAATTTAATAAGTGATAATTTTTCTTAAAGCTAATCCACAATGTCACATAATATTGAATGTATAGAGAACAAGTTAAAAGGGAAATCCTCCAACATTCTCTCCTATATTTGTTTCAAGGGTGGTCTTAATGTCGCTCCCAAAGTTCTTATTATCACTTCAAGTAGACTATATTGTCCTTACCTTTTTACTTTGAAACAAAGATAAAAAAGCCTTGAAAATTGTAACGTCTTGGACGAGGGAGGGTTTAGAGAAGGGTTATTTCTATAAATCACCTTAAATATCATGATTTTTCGCATCTAATCGTAAAATACAGACTTATTTTTTTTTATCTCTGAACTATCATGATTTTTCCACTTTAGTCCTTCCATCTAATTCTATTACATTTTTTATTACTTTTGATTTTTCTCATTTATGGGAAGGCTAAATTACCACTCCCTTCATAACACATCAAATAATAAATAAAAAAGGAAAAAAATCAAAGGGGAAGGGTAATTTAGTCTTTTTTATAAATGATACTTTTTTTACCATTTTAATCCTTCAATGATTTTTTATTTTTTATATTTATTAACAGAAAATGTAAAAGAAGTAGACGAAAGGACTAAAGTGAAAAAAATCGTGATAGTTTAGGAATAAAAAAATAAGTTCGTAATTTGATATTAGATGCGAAAAATCACTATAGTTTAGAAGAGGTTTATGCAAATAACCGTTTAATGAATAGAGTTGCCAAAAGAAAGATGAGTGGATAGTCACTAGTCAGATCTAAAAGGAGAATATTGCAAAAAAAAAAGGTGACTCTTCATCTTCTTATACGAGCTTTAGAAATAAAAAAAGCACAAACAAATTGAAGAACAAAATAAAAGTATAAGAGATATGCAATAGCAAATAAATATCTATAAATTTGGAAATGAATTATTTGTTTAATTGTAACTAATCGATTGAGCAACCAATTAATTTGGAAATGAATTAGTATTTTCTTAACAAAAGATAAAAACTTAATTATTTTTAAAATATTTTTTCTATTATATTTCACTCTTCTTATTTCCACTTTATTTTGTATATTTCTAAGACAAAATTTTTATGTCTAATTTTATTCTGATTTTCATATTAATTAAATTAATATGTTTGTCCATTAATATAGGAAGATGAGGAGTCACTCTTTCTTTGCAATATTCTCTATTCACACATCTTTCTTTTGGTCACTCTCAAAATCTCCCTCATTCAAAATTTTTTTTTTCAATACTCTCAAACTCTCACACATCTTTCTTTTCAAATTTTTTTATCTTTTGTTTAAAGTAAAAAAGTGAGGGCAATATAGTCTAATTGAAGTGTCATTAAGATCACCCTTGTTTCAATCTAATAACCTATAAGAAAATTAGGATTTAATACAACAAAAAAGGAAAAGGGCAAAGAGGGAAATCCAAAATTTCAAAATTTTTGAAAAGCCCCCCGAAACCGCCCGCCCCCATATGGACAAAAACACACCCGATCACCGTCCCGATCTCCGCCGCCTCCGCCTCCGCATCAAACTCCCCAGACTCTCTTGCATTTACTCCTCAAAACATCTCCGGATCCCATCTCCTCCTCTAAGGTGCTCTCTCTCTCTCTCTCTCTCTCTCTCTCTCTCTCTCTCTCTCTCTCCCTCTCTCTCTCCCTCTCTCCCTCTCTCACACAAACACACACACACACACAGTTTCAGCACAACCTCCCTCATTCTTTGTTTGTAGAATGTCGTGTGATCATTTGATGATTCAAATCGGTTCTCTACTTTTTATTGTGCATTTTTTGTTGTTTATCTCGCGTCAAATAGTTTTAGGTCATTTTCTCTTATGTTTGTCGTAGTAATTTGTTGTTAGGTCGGAGCTTATGGAAGGGGCGGCGGCGGCGCACAAGGAGCTGGAGGATCTGAGGTCTGAATTGGAGGCGCTCAAGGAGGAACGACGCGCCAAGGCGGAGCTCTGCGACGGGCTGCGACGTGCTCACGAGGAGCAGCTGCTGAAGCTCCAGCAGGCGAAGGCGGAGATCGAGAGGCAGGCGACGGTGATAGAGGCGAAGGCGGGGGAGGCTTCCCGGGCCGAGCGGAATTACGAGGAAGTCCGGCCGAGCTTGGCGGAGAAGGAGTCCGCTCTTAAGCATCTGAGCCTCGCGAACGAGAGCCTCAAGAAGAGCGCCAGGGAGGAGAAGGTGGGTTTGGACGGGAAGAACAAGGAGCTCGTGGCGGCGTTGGATGAAGCAAATGCGAAAAGGGAGGAGCAGGAGGGAATCTTGGCTGCGTGCCGAGAGGAAATCCGGCGGGTCAGAGGGCTTCTGGAGGCGTCGGAGAAGAAGTGCTCAGATGCGGAGCTCAGAGCTCAGGCGCCAAAGGAGGTTAGGAGAAGAGACGAGATGCTGATGAAGCTGGAGGAGGAGAAGGGGGAGCTGGAGAACCGACTGAAATGGAAGGTCGAGCAGTTCTGTCATCTCGAAGACGCACATAGCAAGCTTCAGGATGAGTTCCGAGGGGCGAAGAAGGAGTGGAGTTTGGACAGATCCAATTTGGTCCAAGAGATCCATGATTTGCAGACGAATTTGGATTCCCAGACTAGGCTGGCCGAGGACCTCCGCGTGCAGTTGGGAATGTGCAACCAAGCACTTGCTCATGAGGAGAGCAGGAGAAAGTTGCTGCAAGTTCAGATGTCGGAATCTAAGTCGCAGTTGGATGAGATTGTTTTAGAATATGAAGATGCCAGATCAACTATTGAAGCACTGACCACAAAAAGAGATGAGGAGATTGCATCACTCAGAAGCTCATTCTCCACAAAAGCAGCACTCTTTAAGGAATCCGAGTTCAGGAGATCACAGCTAGAACAAGAGATTCAAGAGTTGCAGATGTCCCTGAAGGAATACCAGGAAGCTCAAATCAACGAAACTGATGCTGTTGCTTCCCTGAAATCTTTGAGGCTGAAGTTTAAAGCTTTGGAGCAAGCCCACAAAAGCTGTTCTGACAAACTAAAAGCAAGCGAAAGTGAATGGGGAACCCAGATACAGAAGCTTAGGAATGAGTTAGATGATTGCACCTTCCAGTTGAGAGTCAAAGACAAACAAATTATGGACTTGCAGGTTCAGTTAAATGGCAGCGAGTCCATACTAGAGCAACAGAAGTTGGATATCGAGGAGTCATCAGTAATGCTCATTATCTTGAAATCAAAATTGTCAGAATCCTGTTCAAACTTTGAAGAATTTAAACTTGAGATTGGAACAGATACTACAAACATGGCAGAAAAAATTACCTTCCTGACAAGACAATTGGAGAAAAAGAATGATGCTCTTTTTCAAGCTCAGATTGATTACCAGAGGGAAAGGGAGATGGCTACTTCTATGCATTCCAGGATTACATACCTAGAATCTGTTGAGATGAAGTATGGTGCGCTGCAGAAAGAGTTTGAAACTTACAAAACGATGATTGAGGAATCATTCAGTAAACTTGACCATTTCAAGAAACAAGCTTCTCAAAAAGAGAAAATGCTTGAGGATGACTTAGGAAAAGCTTCAGATGCACTAGAACAGTTAAATCATGCTCTTGCTGAGAAAACTAATCAGTTGAGGTCACTGGAGTTTGAATTACAGCAGCAACATTTAGTTTTGGAAAAGATGGGGAAGCAGAAGTGTGACTTGGAAGTAGAATTGAAAAGTTACAGTGATGAAGCAAAGATGATAAGAAATGATCTAGAACTTGCATATCTGGCCAAGGTGGACACTGAAAGGCAAAGTGCTGAAGTGAAGGAGAACTTCCACAAGACCATAAAAGAGAAAGAGAAAATAATAGCAGATCTTAAGCAGCATATTATTCTTATGGAGGAAAGTAATGCAAGACAAAAACTAGAGGTTGACATGCTTGTCAAATCAGAGGTTGATAAATTCTCAGCAAAAGAGAGCAAAAAAATTATTGAAGCTTTAGAGGACATAAAGATCAGACTTGAGAAGAGTCAAGAAGCAGTTTGTGCGCTTGAGCAGCAATATAGGCTCAAAGAGAGAGAAATCTTGATGAACTTTGACAAAGCCAAAGCAGAACTTCTGGACTCTATAAAGGATAAACAGAATGATATCGTCAATCTTCAAAATCACATTGTAACACTTGAAGAAAATTTCTCCAGGTCAATGGAAGATCTCATTGCTTCTAGACATGCAGAGAGTAAACAGACGTCTGTACTTTGTGGTGCTTTTCAGGAAATTGTGGCAACTCACGTACTCGTGGAGCAAGAACTGCAATTTAAAAACATGGTGATAATTGAAATGGAGAAAGAGATGACTTGTTTACAAGAAAATTTGAAATGCAAGGAAAAAGCATCGCTTGATTCAAAAACTCTCGTTGAGCAACTAAAAGCTGATTTATTGATGCAAAGGTCGGAAGCCGAGAGGAAGCAGATCCAAGTTCTGAATGAGCTTAAATGCCTGAAGAGTGATAAAACAAATTTGGAAAACGAACTAATACAGCTGAAGGTCAACAGAAAAGCCCTCCATGACGAGATTAAGAAGTCTTCATCAGAGAGGGAAAAATTGGTTGGGGAAACAATGGAACTCCATGATATGATACAGGTGATGTTTCAAAGCGATGAGCAATTGATGATGAGCTGGGAGAGAGTGATGCACAAAGCCTCAGATGAGGATGCTACTATTGATTCCGAAAGGAAAGATCTTTGTACCACCAATTCAGTGCATGAAAAGAGCTGCACGCTCTCGACCAAGAACAAAGCAGAACGCATTGCAAGGTCTCCCTTGAAGGATTACAACTGCTAGTGCTTTTGGTTCGATTACATTGTAATTTGTACCAATTCAGGTTTCTCAACACTTGTCATAATCTTGATCCCCAGGGGAAACTGTATCCAGGGGAAACTGTATACACTAACATTTGTAGGCTATGTTATATGTATTTCATGGAATCTCGATTCCTGACCTGCAGATTATTACTCTCTCAAATGGTACCTTTACATTTAAGTTATTCAGTGTGGAGAGTCCATTTTCTATTTAAATGCACCATCTCAGCAAAAGCATCACAAGTGAACAGAAAGCACCGCTCAGCAAAAGCTTTTCTTAAACAGGTTCTGAGTTCAAGTCCATCTTGAGAAGTTGTTCCCCAGGATGGAAGATAGCAATAGCAGAATTGCTAACCAGGTACACTTCTCACCAGCCTTCTATCCTTCCAAATAAGAGACGGCATAATTGATCTCTTACATCAGTTTCTCTAGGTAACGCTCAATTTGTTGTCGATTCCTGTATCTGCTTAAGTTCATGAATTGAGATTTCAAATTGGTTTCTTATGTTAATCATCCAGGTACAAGTGGAACTTATTATTACATTTATACTCAACTAAAAATATACTGTTTCTATGTTATTCCAATGGTAGATGGCAGGTAGGAAGACAATTAAAATCGATAAATTTGGATCAAGCAGATAATTCAAATCCTTGTGACTGCATGCTTGATTCCTTGAGCCCGTGCCATGATGTTATTATTATCTTAATTAAAGCGAATTCTCGATTCTCAAAGTGTCTAGATACATGTTTTTGGTAGAAAAAAATCTAATGCTTTTTGGATGGTTCTTATAGACTAGAAAAAATCATTCTAACTGAAGGAAAAACCTCCTCAAATTTTTTTGGACGTTTTTTAGCCGCCACTTTAGTATGATTACAATATTTTAAAAACTTAGACGACAACAACAACAACAAAGTCTTATCCCATTAGGTGGGGTCGGTTACATGGATCATACGACTATCGTTGATCCATGTTCATGAGATTCGACAAGATTTTACGCTGGCTGTCGGAGCCTAACACAACCCTCCTCTTTTATCCGAGTTTAAATAAAAGAGTAAAAGCCACGTTAAATCACTCTTTTGCCTTCGAACACGCTGTTATTTTAAAAACTTAGACAATAAAATAAAATTTAGTACAATGCATCTAATATTATAATTAAGCTATACAAGTTTACACAACATTTTAAATATATAAAAGATGAGCTCCAAATATTAAATCATATAAAACTATAGTTATATCAATAATGAAAAATTAAAATAAACTTTATAGGGTATAAGAAGTTAATATTATCAAAGCAAATGTTTATTCATTAAAATTCCTTTTGCCATATGCAACACAAATATTCAAGGGGTTTTTTAGAACAAAATATTGGTAGCTGAATTTATATAACCAACATATTTGGATAATAATTATATGAATGAAATTCTACTTTTAATAAATTTTATATTGGTTAAATTCAATATCAATCACTATCAGTATTTGTTGAATCAATATTGATTGTATATATAAGTATGAACAATCAAATCACAAGAATATTCCGATAAATTGATTGGTGCTGGTCGAGAGAGTCGGATCCTCACCTTTGAACAAAAAAGATGAGGACGATCCTCGAGAACAATAAGATAAAAGGAAGGATTTGAACCATTCGAATGGTCATTCGAATGAATACTCCAAAATAGCTCACACAACACCAACAAGGTTGGGCCGGAGTGATAAAATTTTTTTTGCTTAAAGTGTTAAACTCAAATGTATGTGAATATAAATCTTTTTTGTGAGTTAACAAAATTAGTTAAGCTTATTGATACGTCAACTTTCAATTTATGAATAATATGTTTTTTAATATCGCACAAATTAAATTACCCCTAATGCTTTTCGGACACATAATAAATTGAACACACAAAGGAACTGACTAAAAAAAACTCCCATAGAAATTGTATCATCATCCTCACTTCAAATTGGTCTCATTAATTTTCTTTTCCAATGAAAACAACTTTATTTTATTTTTTTACAAAGATGACATATAAATAACAAGGTACTTAACAAGGACGAATCTAGAACTCTCAATTTAATAAATTCAAATGATAAAATATCCTTATTTTTATGTGAGGGCAATAATTACACAGCTCAAAGCGTGAACACGGTTTTGAAAAATAAATTGTGCGATTGATATGAATGAGTAACATATTCCCTTGAAGATAAAAATAAACTAAAAAAATAACCAAATAATTGTTATTTATTCAAATAGACTACAATATCCTTATTTGTTCAAATATTTCCTCCAGTTTTGCACAATATTAGCAAGCTAAAAAAGTAATTTAGGAAAAAATAACAAAATAATTGTTATTTATTCAAATATACTACCATTATACTCTTTGAAACTTTTTGTTCTGAAACTTTTTGGGTGACACTTATTGTCAAGGTTATCAAATAAATCCTTTCAATATAAAAATAAACAATCGTTCATGAGCTACTAAAAATGTCACAAGAAATCACCATTGGTTATTTTAATTAAATCATTTTAAAACAAAAGTGTCATCAGCCGTGCCAGTTAATAAAATTGATTGAAACTAATCAATCTCTTTTTTTTTCTTACAAAGATTAGTAATCTGTAATTAATGATTTAATTTAGTTCGTAAGCAATTATATAATTCATAAAATTATTTGACTGGATTTATGTTTCAGAGAATAGAATAGAATAATAGGGTTTAATGCGCATGCTACCAATTGCTACCACGATCTGGGCCGTCGGATCTTGGATCCACGGTCCAGATCGTGGTAGCATTCTCGGTCGTGCGATCTAGATCGACGGCCGAGATTTTTTTTTATTTCAATCACCCTCACCTCGATCTTTCTCTCTCCTCTTCGATCGCGTGCCGGCGCCTCCAATCTCGCTCCTCCTCGCCACTAGCGTTCCCGGGACCGCCTGCTCCTCCCGGTCGCCGCCGCCCAGCAGCCGCATCCAGATCTGGGCCGCCGGGCCGGGCGACGCACGACGCCGCCGTGCCCTAGCGCCGATCGGTCTCGCCCCGCCGTCGCCGATCTCGCCCCCTGCCGACTATCCCACACCTCCGTCGCTGTTCTCGCCCCCCGCCGATGATCCCGCCCCACCGCCGATGTTCTCGCCCCGGCGCCGCCGATCTCTCCCCCCCCCCCCCCCCCCGACGATCTCGCCGAGTCCGCCGCTCTCCCGCCCCACGCCGCCATTCTCGCGCCCTATTTTGCCGCTCCACGATCTAGATCTAGATCGCACGACCGAGAATGCTATCACGCTTTGAATCGTGGATCCAAAATCCGATGGCCCAGATCGTGATAGCAACATGCCACCAGCTGGTAGCATGGGCATTAAACCCTTCAGAATATAAATGAATGCCAAAATTGAGTGGGAAACAACACATTATTAATAAAGTATAACGAGTGTGTCACGTACCTTTCATGTCAGGAACATCTAAAGCATATGCATATTTTTTTAAAAGTTTTTTCGATATATTTCTTTACTAATAATTTAAGAATCCAATAACGAAAAAATAATTCAAACACATCAACAATAATTAAATTATATTTTTAACATTTTAAGAACTTATGAAAATTATTATTATTATAATAGATATAATGATTTTTTATAATTTAATATTATAAAACTATTATTATTATTATTATTAATAATTCTCTAAGCTGTCAATAAAAAAATATCGAAAAGTCGCCGGGGACAAATGTGGCATGCTCATTTTTTTTAATATTAATAATTTTTGAGGTCATTAACTAATCCAAACTTGGATAATATATATATATATATATAAATACACACACATATATTTCAAAATACGTTTTGTCAAATTGGTAATTTATAAAGGCATCTCTCGCTAGCTATTTGAATTATTAGTAATGTACTAATTAATAATAATTAAAAAATTACGTTTTTTTAATATTAATAATTTTTGAGGTCATTAACTAATCCAAACTTGGATTGTGGGATAATTGAATGATCATTAGTCTTTTCCTAAAATATAAATTTCACAGCATCTACAAGTCAAGAGTCAAAGGGTGCCCCATTACAGCACGTCCCTGATCTATGTTATATTGTGTATTAAATATTAATCCATATATGGTCTGATGACATATATATGGTCACAGTAGTTCAAAATTTAAACATTTTTTTTTGCTGTCATTAATCGGCGAGTTGAGGAATGCAGAAGCAACTAAGCCACTAATATTTCTATTATATGCATTATTGTTATTTTTTAAAGGGATAAAACATAGATGTGAATAAATTGTTTATCAAAACTATGTGGAACATAGTTCTACTAAACCATTGTGATTCTAGTTACAACTATTCATATAAAAATTTATAGGATTTATAGGTCGGTAATTGTAAGCATGAATTATAATCATATTTTATATCACCGTGAATAATTGAATTGACAAATTAATTCAATAGATAAATAAACATAATAATAATATTAGAAAAAATTATACGATGAATTAATTTTAATAAATATTTGAATGGAATATAAAAATTATAAATATAAAATAGAATTTTATTAATTAATAAACATTGAGTATAAACTAAAATTTTATGTTATTTTTAAAAATAATATATTATTTAAATATAATAAGTAATATTTAAATAAATTAAATTTAACCATTCACCGAAAAAAAAAAGTGAGACAAGTGGGAATTGAGATGATGTGACGTTCGTTTCCAACCAATGTGGAAGATCGATGAGACGTTTGGCACAGTGATTAATGGGCTGCGCCCCAACGTGATTCGTTAGGTGATGATAGTCTGGAGTTCAAACTTTGGAGTCGCTGTCTTAATCAGGAATTATAAATTATTTTGCTCTCAACCTCGATACTGAATTAGTTGGATATTAGTAGTCCAGAATATAAAAAAAAAACATATGAACTACTAGTTCAAATCATAAAAATATTGAATGTAAAATTCCTTTTGAAGTCCATTTGAGTTTTTCATTTTGAAAAGCAGCTGAGCTACTAGTTCAAATGATAGAAAAAGATTGAATGTTAAGTTCTTTTTTTGACCCATTTGAGTTTTAATAATAAGTTACATGACCATCAAATATAAGATTACTTTGATAACCATGTTATAATTCAGGTGATTTAGTATTATATTAATCGAATTAATTTAATAATAATAAATGTTCGTAGAGTGAAATCTAAGCACTTTGATTCATCTTTGTTATAATAATAATAATAATAATAATAATAATAATAATAATAATAATAATAATAATAATAATAATAATAATAATAATAATAATAATAATAATAATAATAATAATAATAATAATAATAATAATAATAATAATAATAATAATAATAATAATAATAATAATAATAATAATTGTTAACACTTCTGATGTTAGCAATGAAGACTAATGTTTTCAAATTTTTAATTCAGTATACACATGGGAATCAAATCAATAATTTATTAAGCCACTGTTTGGTATCATGTGATGTAATGTAGATAAATTATAGATTATTTTATTTAAAATTTTTAGGACCGGATCGGATCATTTTATTTAGTTATAATAAATTATAGACTATTAATAATTTTAACTTCTCCGATAATTTTAATTAGTACATTACTAATAATTCAAATAGCTAGCCAGAGATGCCTTTATAAATTACCAATTTGACAAAACGTATTTTGAAATATATGTGTGTATATATATATTATCCAAATCCAACTAAAATTGTACATTTTAAATATTTTATTAATAAATAATATAATCCAACGTCATCTTTTTTATTTTAACTTTTTTTCTACAAATATCTCATTATTTTGCCTCATCTTCTTTTATCTATATTCATTTATCTATATTTTTGTTTTATTTATTTGTAATAATATGTGATCAAAAGTTACAATAATTTTTTAGAGATATTTTGATAATTTTTTAATATGTGATCGAAAAAAATATATATATGTCGAATTCGCGGCGACTTTAATAACTGATGCATGACCGCGACAATTGACCCGAGCCGGACAGTTAAAACGCAAACATGCCAAAAGAAATGTTTAAAAAAATGTGAGTGGAGAAAAGGCCACGCCAGGACTACGACGACGGAGAGTGCGGTCGCCGCCGAGTGGCCGGGAACGTGCAGGCGATTTCGCCGCCACCATGAAGACTGCGTGCGGAAATGCCATCGCCGGAGCGAGCCGAACCAAGTGGGCAGCGTCGGTCGCGAGCGCTCTGATCCAGTGCTCGGCCGGCGCCAACTACTGCTTCAGCGTGTACTCTCAGTTGCTCAAATCGTCGCAGGGCTACGACCAGTCCACCCTCGACTCCGTCGCCTTCTTCAAGGACGTCGGATCCAACGTCGGCGTGCTGTCCGGCCTCCTCATATCCTCCCCCTCCTCCTTTGGCCGGCCATGGTTCGTCCTGGCGGTCGGCGCCGCCCAGGCCCTGGCGGGGTTTCTCCTCATGTGGCTGTCCGTGGTCGGCGCCGTGCCCCGGCCGCCGCCTGCGGCCATGTGTGCCTACATGCTGGTGGCCGCGCACGCGCAGACGTTCCTCAACACGGGGAACGTCATCGTCGCCGTGCAGAACTTTCCCGAGATGCGCGGCTCCGTCATCGGCATCATGAAGGTAGTAGTGATCCCCCTCCTGCTCGTCCGTCAGACACTGTTTGACTAAATTTGAAAACAAATCTAGTTTATTCTGACAGTATAGTTAGAATCATTTTATAATTCATCATGTTCATAAAGTAATCCAAGCTATTTGGAACATGTTCAGATGCTCCAAGTCGACTCCTTTTCTTCTGTGTTCTATGGCGAGTAAGGTTTCACAATATAGGACTGGACTTTGAGGCATCTTGAATGCCAAATATGTTGTGTCAGACTGTTGAATGGTCCTGCTGGGTAAAATTTCTTTATCTAATTGGATTTTCATGAGAAAAAGGTTATATTCTTTAGTACGTAACTACTCTCAGTGGAATTGTCGGAGGATAATATAGTTTCATGACTTCGTATAGCAATTTGTCTTGTCTGAACTCTGAAGGTTTTTGTTATAAAAAATTCTGCAACTTTTGGGGACAATGGGTTTGTACAAGTTTACTCACCAGTAAAGGAACCATGGATAAAGCAACTCAAAGGAAGTTTCGATTCTGCAAGTCATCCATGTAGTCTGTTTTATTCTGAATATTGGAAAAATTCCGTGGAGGCATCTCGCCGGCGACTTCGAGAGGACATGATCAGGCGCCGGCAACTTCGACTAGGGCAGGATCGTGAGAGAAGTATCATGTGAGGAGAGAGATGAACCAAAATTAGGTTGGAATTAAACTGGAATTAAACCGCTGTTGACCGCGCCTTTTGTGTTATTTGCCGTCCAAATTTGATCTGACATTGTAAGCAGCACTATACTCCCTAATTGAGTAGGGAGCATATCCATTAAATCCCTAAAAGAATGCTGAACATCTGAAATATCCTTTCTCCTTAGATGACTTTCTTTTGTTATTAAAGATTTCCTTTTTTTCAGTTCTTATTATTCAAGTGCTCCATCTAGTGGCATTGGCATACATCAAGGTCTCTACAGAAACATCATGCAAACATTAGATTTGGTAGAATATCACAATGTATTATGTTTTTCCTTCAAATATGTTGCATTGTCACAGCAAAATAACTGTAGAATTTATTAGATCCTAGTTTATCTACTTACCAACGAAGAGAATCCTTCACTTTGATCTATCTTTCAAATCCTTTTCATGTTAAATTTTTTAACCTGTTCATAATGTCCGATGAACTGATCTTACTTGTTGAGAGTAGGTTGTTGTTCCCTCCTTATGTATTGCCATTTTGTGATACTTTATAACTCACATGGCATGATACAAGCAGAACTGTATAATGCAAGAGTCAATGTACGACAGGAAATAGAAATGCAGGTAGCCAAGTAGTAATCTTTTGCTGATTCTGAAGCATGAATTCTACATCAAAATTGATCCTTCTGCATTAAGAAACTAAGTATGATTTTCTGCTTCCATGCAATTTTTACGCCTATCTGAAAACAATATCAAGTCAAGAAGTATTTTGAAATTTGGTCCTGTAGTTAACTTGTTTTATTAGGTCTGTCATAAAAAAAAGCAAAGAAAAAGAAAGTAAAATCATTTTATTCATACTGGATCAGATTGAATTAAATGGAGTTTGATCTTGCATAGAAGAACCACTATTTACCACTGTGATACGGTTTTCCGTGCCAAGTGTTATTGAACATTTATGTTACTTTCTTCTTTCTTATGTAGGGATTTATTGGTATAAGTGGAGCAATCCTTGTTCAAATATACCGGACAAATTCTCAATGGCAACCAAAGTTCTTTTCTTTTGATGCTGGCATTGTTGCCTTCTATCCTTACATTTCTACTTACGAGCTTCTCATCACCAGAGTTCTTCATATGAGAAGAAATTCATTGATAGTTTTTCACTCGTCTCTCTGGTGATTGCGGGATATCTTATGGTTGTTATAATTGGTGAACCTGTTATTAGAAAGAGTTCGATGCTCCACATTCTTTCTTTGGTGCCAATTCTTCTGCTCCTTCTATCTCTTCTGGCCATTGCAATTAAAACCCATATGAAACATTCAGAAGGTGTGGCAGAAAGTTCAAGCCATGAAATTGTAAGACTGATAGACGATGAGAGTCAATCAGGAGTTCCAGAACACAGAATATATGATCTGCAAACAGCGGCAAATCCTCGCATAAACTGCGATCACAATTCAGCTGATAAATCATCCAGAAGTGATGTGCAAAATTCATCCAACCGAGAACCTCTACTGGTCCCATGGGAGGAAAGTCTCAGTACATCACAAGCTATGATGACACTAGACTTCTGGTTGTTGTTTATAGCCATGGCATGCGGCATGGGATCAGGATTGGTACAGTGAATAACATCGGTCAGATAGGAGCCTCTTTTGGCTACACAAGCTTGGAAACGAATACACCGATCTCTCTCTGGAGCATATGGAACTTCCTCGGAAAATTCGGCACTGGCTACACTTCTGATCATTTCCTACGTGACAGAGGTTGGCCAAGGCCCTTGTTCATTCTTCTTACCCTCTTGGCCATGAGCGTTGGCCATGCTGTCATATCTTCTGGCCTCCCTGACTCATTGTATGCTGGTTCCATAATCGTTGGTCTATGTTACTGTTCTCAGTGGTCAATGATGCCGAGCATCACTTCTGAAATATTTGGCCTCAGAGATTTTGGCACCATTTTTAACACCATCACAATTGCAAGCCCCTGTGGATCTTATATTCTCTGTCAGAGTTATAGGATACATATACGACAGGGAGTCGTCATTCTCAGAATCAGGTTCAGAGTCTTGCACAGGTCGGCATTGCTTCATGTTATCGTTCCTAATAATGGCATCTGTTACATTTCTTGGGTCTGTTGTTGCCTTGGTGCTGTTCTACAGGACAAGAAGATTCTATAAGCAAGCCACTTCCAGGAACCAGAACTTGCAAGATTAAGAAATATAGTGTATAGTATTGTAAATACCAATGTAGATATTATGTTGAGGTCAATTGGAGACCTCATGCTTGCATTATATAACTTGAAGTAAACTCGTTAATAACTTCTCCAAATATCTCGGTTGTAACTTGTAAAAGCATTCGGCTAAGTTAAGTATTTGTTGATAATAAAGATAGGCGATTAAACATTCTATCACTAATGCAGGCTGGAATTGTAATCCTTAAAAAACAGGGCTGGAATTGTAATCGTCAGCTACTTTGCCACCGTCCTCGTTTTTCTTCGGGTCGGTTTGACATGCATGGCCCTTCTGCTCTGTTTCTTCCACCGCCGCCGCCGTGCTCATCTCTATGGCATCCTTGTCGTCGTCGGTGACCTTATTGGCAGCTTCCTCCTTGGCCTTCTTCAAGCCATCGATCAGCCTATGGAGAGAGGTCTCGGCGTCGTCGTCGACGAACTTGGGCATCAGATTCTCGGCGACTTCCGCCGGGGTGATGTCGACCTCCCCGAGCAGAGCGCTCACGCCGTCGTACAGGGGGTGATCGTGGACGCCCAGGTAGTTGGCGGCGAGCACCTTGAAGGCCTCGAAGCCGCAGTATGACATCTCGATGTGCTTGTCCATCCTTCCCCGTCTGATGAGCGCCGGGTCGAGCTTGTCGAGGTAGTTAGTGGTGAATATGATCAGCCGCTCACCGCCGCAGGCTGACCAGAGCCCGTCAATAAAGTTGAGCAGCCCCGACAACGTCACTTTGTTGTCTTCCTTGCCTTCCTGCAACCAGAACAACGACCACATATTGCGTGCAATTTGTTGGTTAATTTACAGGAAAAAAAATGCTTTTTGGGTACATAAATTTGGCTGACATGCACCTCCGACAGCGGCCGCATCGGGTTCGTCTTGTCCTCGGCGCTCTCGTCCTTCTTCTTCTCCTTGGGCTTTCTCTTGCCTGTGAGGTCGAGCGAGCAGTCGATGTCCTCGATGACGATGATGGACTTGCTGGTGGTCTCGATGAACAGCTTCCTCAGCTCCGTGTTGTCCTTGACGGACGTGAGCTCGAGGTCGTAGATGTCGTAATCCATGTAGTTGGCGATGGCGGCGATCATGGTGGACTTGCCCGTCCCCGGAGGGCCGTACAGGAGGTACCCGCGCTTCCACGCCTTCCCGATCTGAGCGTAGTAGCTCTTGCGGCGACGGAACGAATCCAGGTCGGAGATGAGCTCTTCCTTCTTCAGGGGGTCCATGGCGACCGTGTTGAACGTCGAGGGGTGCTCGAAAACGACGTGACTCCACACCGAGATCTTGTACCCGTGCCAGTCCTTGCTGGGGTTGTTGGTGTAGAGCTTCCGCTGCCGGTTGCTAATCTGGACCTCGCGCCCTTGGCGCATGACGTGCGGGAGGTAGGAGGTCATGACGAGGTCGCGGTCGCGGTCGCGCCGGTGGAAGGTGAGGACGTAGGACCTCTTCAAGTCGTCGGTTGGGTAGAAGGAGAAGCTCTGAGACGTCCGGGGCTTGGCGCGGTGCGACCACCAGAACCGGGCGTCCTGGAACTCGTCGACCACGTCCTGCGCGTCGTCCATGCTGAAGGAGGGGTTGCTGCTGTCCTTGGCGAACTCGACCCGGAGCCGGCTGGCGCGCTGCGAGCAGGTGGCGGCGTAGGCCTCACTGCGCTTCATGCGTTCGCCGGAGGTCTCGGCGATGCTGAGCTGTAGGTAGGGGTAGACGCGGCCGAGGAGGCGGTGGGCGTGCTTGGTCACGAACCGCTCCAAGTTGAAGGGGAAGTATTGATGGAGGAGGGCCCCGAGGAACATGATGCTGGCTAACACCGAGCCTGTGCTCGCCCACTGCAACTCCCACAGTGCCATTGCCACCGGAAACGACAGTACTTCTCCGTTCGCCGGGGAGAGTTGAACGAGCGCTTAATTCTTTGCTTCCATGGATCTTTATAGAGGCCCGGGGCAGTGGCCTGTGGAGTAGGTATCCATGTCGTGTCCATGGCGATGGAGCTGCTGTAACATTCAATCTTTTTATGCTAATTTTGCTTCTAATTTGACTTCGTTGGTTCGTGTACGAAGAATTGGAACAGCATGGCACATGAAGTCTTTATTATTATTATTATTATTATTTTTTAACGTGGAGTCTTTTTCTATGCTAAAATTTGCGACTTGCCATAATTATAGGGGAAGTAGAATATATTGTGGGCCCCGTTGCCCAGTCATGTGTTTCTACTTTCTATTGACCTTTTGAGGGTATATTTAGATGGAGGGTTAAATAGGATGAGTTGAGTTTAACTTTAATCGGAATTGAGTGAGTTTAAGAATTTTATATTTTATTAGATATTTTTTTTAGAAAAAAATAAATAAGAATAGGTTGGTGTTCATAAGTCTGACTTAAAATTAAACCTATCAAATTAGTGATTTTAGAGGGATTAAAAATAATTATTCCTATTCTATTCTTATTTTTTTCTCAATCAAATAAAAAGAAATATTTTTTCTTAATGATAAACAAATATATTTATCTAATTTAATCTTTTCTAATTAATGTATTATAATTTATATACGAACAAAGAGTTTATTAAATTAATTCATCGCATTCCATCTAACAAATCTCTCCATCATTAAAATATCAAACATAGTCTTAGGACTTGTTTGGTTCAAAATTCATTAAGAGGAATGGAAAGTAAAAAATGAGAAGGAAAAAAAAAAGAAGAGAATGTAGAAGAATGAGAGTGAATTAACCATATTTGATTGATATCATTAAAGAGAAAATGAATGAATGTTAAATGATTATTTTATTTAAATAATTTTATTCTTTATATATAGTTATATATTTAATTTATTTGCTTAAAAATAAAAACACATATTAAATATGATTTTTTCCTTCTTTCTATCTCGATTTAAAATGAAAAAAATGAAATTTTGAAGTGGAATGGAATGAAAGATAAAGAAAGGAACTTTCTCTCTCATTCCCCTTTAACTTAATTTCAACTAAACCAAAGAAACATATTCTCCTTCTTTTCCTTCTCATTCTTTATCCTCGTTTCACCCCGAACCTTAATGTCATTCCAAATTTTCTATTTTATCATTTATTTTATTTTAATTTATCTTTTCTCATCTTTTCATTTGTGCCTCTTCCATTTTAGTTTCCATCTAACTTTTCATTAATTAAATTTCTATAACTTTTTTCTTTTTCTATTCTCTCTTTCACATTAGTGCTTTTATTTTTCATGATAAAAATGTAGCAATGATGTCATATAATTTATATGAAAAACTATGATTAGATTAAATATATAAAAAATGAAAACTATATGAAATAGAATTAAAATTAGTGAAAATGGAAATAAAATACTATAGAAAAATGAAAAAAAAGAACATGGATTTTTCTTTGAAACAATTTCATATTCCAATTGTTTACTAAGTCTTTGTGTCCTTTTTACAATTTTCTATTATAATTTATTTATATTATTAAAAAAATATATTCAATATTACATTAATTTAATATATTGACCTTTTAATGTATTTCTTTATTTTTTTGTCTCATTGATTCCCACCCAACTTATTAAATATACGAATATGAACACATTAAATTAATGTGATATTTGTAATATACATAAAAGTAGTTTTGAATAAAATAAATCAACTCATAAAAAAATACAAGACTTAGTAAATAATCATAATATGCATTTGTTTCAAAAAAATCACTTCTTTTTTATTTTGTATATAGTTTTGAATACTTTATATTATTTAATAAAATTTGTCAATTTCCATATTAATTAAATTTATATGTATGTCTCACATCCTATATTGTATAATATTGATATCATATTTCTTATCATGAAGAGAGTAAAGAAGGAAAAAAGTGGCTAGAAGATTAATCAATGAAAAAAAAAACAGTTGGATGGAAAGTGAGAACTAAAATCCTAAAGACATAGGTGGAGAGGTGGGATATGATAAATTAAAATAAAAGAGAGGATAAAATGGAAAATTTGAAGTGTAATTAAAGTATTCGAGGAGTGGCATGAATCAAGGGCATCCTTAAAACTCAATGGAAGCCACACGCAATAAATGTTTAGCATGTGTATTAACCCACATGTGCATTAACTCCTTTCATGTCTTTCTGCCAATTATTTACATTAGGAATAATAGTAAATATGACTCAGAAAAGAATTAAGCACCGTCTTTTAAAATCGCCTAAGAAATTACAAAATCACTCTTTCAATAATCATGATAATTGAATATGTCTTCTTGTCCATTGTAAGAAGAACAATTTTGCATATTTTTATTCTCTTTCAACAATATCTTATTCTTTTTAATTTTAACCATGTATTATTCTATTTTTTAAAAGCATTTAATATAATAAATACTCATAAGTACTTTATAATTATAAACAATTATTCAATAAAATTTATATAGCGTGATGATAGATATAAATATTATGTAGCATATAGAATGCATTGCAAATCATAAGCGAACAATTTTACTCGTTGGATTGGAAATGGACGACCACATCGAGGCATAGGACTTGTGGTTGTTCTTAGACGGATCATACTAGTGAAGAGACATATTACAAGGTAGTTCTGAGCATTCATGTGACGATAAAAGCTTTAGAAAATGCTATTGTTGTCTATCATATCTCCTTTCTTCTAGAAAGAATAAGAACAAGTTTTTAGAAAAAGTTGGGAGGGAGTAAGCCCTTTCTAACTACATTGTAGCTCCATCCTTGGATAAACAGAATGTGTCGAATCGTGATAAGCTCGATTCGATCAAATCATATTTTATCTTGTTACATGTCGTATTATGTCGGATTGATATTACGTCAGCCGATCGGGTCATGACGAGTAATGCATCTATTTTCTTTTTTGCCTAGAGATATGATCTACTAAAAAATAATATATAATATAATATTATGATAGTTAGATATATAATAAGAATTTAAAACAATTATAATATGTACTTAAAGATTAAATTATATAATAAATAATAAAAAATAAAACACCTAATGCTACATCGAGTCGGCCCGGGTCAAACTTGTGTTCATTGGGCTTGTGTCGAGCATGCCAAGCCGACAAAACTCTGCGCGGAGGTCAGCCGTCCCCGCTGAAATTCATCTTTAGTTTAACCTAATGGAGATTGTAACAATAGCTAAAAGTATTCCACTTCAAATAGAAAGAAGGATGACACAATTCTCAGCTAGTATTTCATTGAAAATGTTGAAAATGCTGAGCAAATTATATATATGATTTAAGCAATTCAAGTCAAAAGCATGATAAGTTTATGTATAAAACTATCAAATGACAAGGAAAAAAATAGTATAATCACAAAATAATGTCAGTATATCAAGAAATATAGTATGGTATCCTAAAAAAAATAATTACTAGGATAAATGACTATTTTTTTAAAAAAATATTGACGTAATCAACAGACAAAAAACATCATATGATTATTTCTACAACTTTTTATTATAATATAAAAAAAACCTTATTCGATTCATTTCTTGGTTCTCCACTCTTTTGTGTTCTTAATGGATGGTCCCCTCCTTCCATTACCATTATAACCACAAAAGACATCATCACTTTTCTTCTTCTAACTTCAAGTTCCAATTAATTCCGTCAGAACTAGAAAGAAAAATGCATTTGACAATTGGAACCGGCCCATTCGATGGAATCACAATTGAAATTGGTGACCCAATTTTTTTTTTCAAATTCAATTTTTTGACGTGACATTTCCTTTTTTAAAAAGTATTTTTTTCTTTCCTTATTTTCTCTCTTACATTCCTCTCACAAAATAATTTATTTATTAACTATAATATATTTACTATAAAATAATTCTTTTAATAAAATTTATTATTTTTCATTAAATAAAAAATATTTTTTGTTCATTATAATCTATTTTTTAAAAAATTTTAACAAAATATTTTAATCTATAATCAATATTATTTATTATATTTTAATAATAAATTATGTTTTATATCTATAATTTCTATATTTTATTCAAGAGTCCACTAAAATTAATCTATCATAACATTTTTAAATCTCATCATTACATTTTACTCCATCTAAATACATCTTGAATTCAACTATTCATTGGTAGTGTGTGCAAAGTAGAATCGTAGTTCCTTTGAGTTTTACATGAATAACTAAATTGATAAATTAATTTGAGTGTATTTGAATGTAGTTGAACATAATAATGAAGAATTGAAAAGTTTGATATGATAGATTAATTTAATGAGTGTTTGAATAAAATATAGATTTAGATATAAAATATAACTTTTTTATTAATAAATATTGAGTATAAATTAAATTTTTATATTAAACAGTTTTATAAACAAATATAAACATAATAAATAATATTTATAATAAATTATTTTTAACAAAATAAAAAATTGCCCATAATGATAAATAATAAGTAATATTAAATTAATATTTTTATAAATAAATATATTATATCTAATATATATATATTATTTATGTGTGGAATGTAAGAGACATAATTTTGAACAAAAAGCAGGACAAAAGTTTGTTTTGAAAGAAAAAATGTATATTGAAAAAATTGTTATGTAAAAATATTCTATAAGATATACTTTTTAAATTAAAATTTTAAATATGATACAATTCTATATATTTGACCCATTGTTAACAAGGTAGGTCCGCCACTGATTTCACTAGCTTCACCTGCCAAATGTAATCATTACAAATTGAAAAGAACTACAATTATACTTATCAATCGCATTTGAGAACTAAGTTATGAGTTCTGATAACATACGTGATTACTCGAACTAAGAACCATGTGATTCATTTATCTTTTTACTTTTAAATTACACATATCGTCCTCCAACTTTAGGTTATTACCTCAACGGTCCATCAACTTCAATTTGTAACTGGAACGATCTCGAACTTTGATTTTCTTGCACGCATGGTCCTCCTACTGGTAATAAGTAATTTTTTTATTATTTTGCTGACATGACATAAGAAAATATAATAAAATAATATAAAATTAATTAAATAATAATAAAATAAAAGAGACGGCGCCGGAGAGGAGGGGAAGCGAGAGAAGAGAGGCGCTCCCCCGTTTGCAACTCGCCCACCCGCCGGCAAGTTGCGGAGGGGGCCGACCCCCCTTTGCAACTCACTTATCATTGCCAAAGTGGCAAACCATATTAAATATCATTGTCCCATATTAAAGTTGGGAATGATATTTACCAATGTAACAATATTCAGAGAAGCATTGAAATACCTATAGTAGAACTCCAATGTATAGTACTCCATGCTTTTGTTTCTCTAACTGCATTAAAACAAGAGATGATACACTCAACATGATAACATTTTATAACTAACAACTAGGAGGGTGCAGTAGGAACATGCTCTAATTCATTTAACAATTACCATGTAGGGCACTATATGTCAGGTGAAATGGGGGACCATAGCTCAAACCCACATGCACTAATTAATTTAACAATAAACATTTATGTACATAGCATGAAGTAGGGGACTATAGCACAAAATGACATGCAAATCATCAAGTAAGGACCATAGCACATTCTCGACGAAGTTGCCAACGCATGTACAAAAGAGAAATTTAAGATCAAGTACAATTGGTCATTTCATAAATAAAAAAATAAAAATTAACGAGAAAGTTAATAGAGGTTGACGGATGGACTTAAGTAGAAAATGCAATATAGTTCAGGGTCAGCGGAATATTTGAAAGTCGTTAGTAGACGCGAAAAAAGTTCATAGTTCAGGGGGATCATGAAAAAAACCCTTAAAAAATCCATTATTAATTAAATAAAATTAATGTAAACACTTTGTATACTAATTCTATTTATTGTATTACAATGATTTACTAATTAAATTATTTTATTATTTTAGAAAACAACATATAGTCTAATTTATATTATATTAAGATACTATTTATGTAAATTATTCATATTTTTTTATATAATTATTTATTTATGTATTATCATCCAGTTTGTAAAATAAATTATTTAATCCAATATTAAATCATTATTTTTACTTATTTATATATACTTTAATTAGTATTATAGTATAGTAAAATTAATCCTTACTTTAATATTATTTATTAAACCATTTTTTACATTATCTTAACTAATAATCAATTATAATATTTTTTGATATAATATTTGTATATTATAAAAAATTATATATTTTTATTTTTATTTATCTAAGCACTCATTAGAATTATCTATCCAATCAACTTTGTAATTCTCTATCACTATATATTTCATCCAATCAATTGACTTTTTTTAATCTAATTGATTACTAGTCCAGAACTAATAAGAATTTAAATTCCTTCATCAACATATTAGTGAGGAACACTGAAAAGAAAAGTAACATTTTTTTTTGCAAGTCTCGTCCATTGCAACCAAAGTGAAAAACTTTCTCTTCCCGAGAGCAAAACCTCATAGTTAATTTCAATTTAACTTACTACTAGGCTTCTAATGGTCTTAGTTAATTAAATTCCTGGCCTAACAAAAACGCATGTGACATTCCACTCCTCAAGGCCCAACAAAAACGTACCATAACGAAAAAAGTTCTTCCACAAACCACCTTTACAATAAGCAACTTCATCTACACCATAGCAACCGACCAGGTGAAATTGAAATGTGATTTTTCATCTAAACTGTTTCAAAAAGAGGGTGAGAAATATCGTACGAACACATATGAACATAAATATTTACGAAGTTAGCCTTAAATCGGGTTACGTTTTTGGGCGGCAGCTCTTTGTTATCGAATAATGATGATTACAAGCATACAAAATAACTCAGTCATCATAGAATTTATATAGGCTCTCTCTTTTATAGGAATTACAGATCGACTGAAATTTTAAATTAATTTTTAAAATAAGATAAATATTTCATGATAAGAAAATAAATCAATTTCGAATCACATACATAATATCCCTAAAAATTTTCGCTCAGGGGTTCCACCCCCTGCACCTATCTCGTCCCGATAAGTGAAATCTTCGTAAGAAAAATTTACTAAAGCGCCTGACTATAAATAGGGAGACCACAAAGAGTTACAAGTAGATTCAGATTCAAAGCATTATCAACTTATAGTAACTAGATGGAATTAAAATATGAAAGGAAAGATCACGATAATGAAGTGCCAATAAGTTTTTTAAAGACCGAAAAGTGAGAACTTAAAAAAACACCATATATTTTCTTCTCCTCTCCTTTTCTCCACGGAGAACAAAAAAAATAGCACCATAAAAATGGATACGGAGAATCCTTTTTTTTTTAGAAATGAGAAAAAAGATTCAACCACACATGAATGGACTCATTCATTTCTTTTTACTCTTTTCTTTCTTCTATTTTTTGCGTTCAACTACACAAACTCAGACGCAATACCAAAAGTCTACCATGGTTTTGGTGAAATTTCCATATGGAGGGAGCACCCATAAGTTGGATGCCACTATGGTCTTCTTGGAAATATTTTCTTGGAATACTTTCTTTGAAATTTTCTGTAAGTACAATCATCTTTGTCGAAGTTCACGTTCGCACAAGAACTAAACAAATATGAACTGATCGAATTAGGCAATAAAAGTTACTTAATCGATAATTATTATTGGGATGAACACGAGTTCGAACAGGCAACAAATGAGTTCGAGCACAATTCTCGCCACGTATCGGTTACAAAGGGCCGGAGCTAACACAATATTTATCAAGATGCAAATTTATGTCTTTTTACGCGCCGTCAACTTTGACATCGCTGCCCTTGTCGTCGTCTCCGGCAGCTTCGACACTGTTAACGTCGGCTTCGTCCTTCGGGTCGGTCGGAGTTGCTTGGCTCTGCTGTTGCTCCTTCTCTTCCTGCTCCTCCACTGTGCTCTTCTCTACGGCGTTCTTGTCGTCGACGGCGGCCTTACTAGCAGCGTCCTCCTTGGCCTTTTTCAAGGCGTCGATCAGCCTCTGGAGAGAGGTCACGGCGTCTTCGCCGACGGACTTGGGCATCAGGTTCTCGGCGACGTCCGCCGGGGTGATGCTGACCTTTCCGAGCAGAGCGCGGACGTCGTCGTAGAGGTGGTGGTCGTCGAGGCGGAGGTAGTTGGCGGCGAGCACCTTGAAGGCCTCGAAACCGCAGTAGGACATCTCGATGTGCTTGTCCATCCTCCCCCGTCTGATGAGCGCCGGGTCGAGCTTTTCGAGGTAGTTGGTCGTGAATATGATCAGCCGCTCGCCGCCGCAGGCTGACCAGAGCCCGTCGATAAAGTTGAGCAGCCCCGACAGCGTCACTTTGCTGTCTTCCTTGGCTTCCTGCAACCAAGACAATTAACGATGAAATATTACACACAATTTGTAGAGAAATGACTTCTTGCACATAAATTTCGTTAACATGCCCACCTCTGATGGCGGCCGCGGCGGCTTAGTTTTGTCCTCGGCGCTCTCGTCCTTCTTCTTCTCCTTGGGCTTTCTCTTGCCTGTGAGGTCGAGCGAGCAGTCGATGTCCTCGATGACGATCATGGACTTGCTGGTGGTCTCGATGAACAGCTTCCTCAGCTCCGTGTTGTCCTTGACGGACGTGAGCTCGAGGTCGTAGATGTCGTAGTCCATGTAGTTGGCGATGGCGGCTATCATGGTGGACTTGCCCGTCCCCGGAGGGCCGTACAGGAGGTACCCGCGTTTCCACGCCTTCCCGATCTGAGCGTAGTAGCTCTTGCCGCGACGGAACGAATCCAGGTCGGAGACGAGTTCTTCCTTCTTCAGGGGGTCCATGGCGATCGTGTTGAACGTCGAGGGGTGCTCGAACACGACATGGCTCCACACCGAGCTCTTGTACCCGTGCCAGTCCCCGCTGGGGTTGTTGGTGTAGAGCTTCCGCTGCCGGTTGCTGATCCGGACCTCGCGCCCTTGGCGCATGACGTAAGGGAGGTAGGAGGTCATGACGAGGTCGCGGTCGCTCCGGTGGAAGGTGAGGACGTAGGACCTCTTCAAGTCGTCGGTCGGGTAGAAGGAGAAGTTCTGGGACGTCCGCTGCTCGGCGCGGTACGACCACCAGAACCGGGCGTTCTGGTACTCGTCGACCACGTCCTGCGCGTCGTCCATGCTGAAGGTGGGGTTGCTGCTGTCCTTGGCGAACTCGACCCGGAGCCGGCTGGCGCGCTCGGAGCAGGTGGCGCTGAGGTAGTGCTCGACGGCGGCGTAGGCCTCGCTCCGCTTCATTCGCTCGCCGGAGGTCTCGGGTATGCTGAGCTTCAGGTAGGGGTAGAAGCGGCCGAGGAGGCGGTCGACGTGCTTGATCACGTACCGATCGAGGGGGAAGGGGAAGAAGTACTTCTGGAGGACGGCCCAGAGGAACATGAAGCTGGCCAACGCCGACCCTGCGCTCGCCCACTGCATCTCGCCCAGCACCATTAATTGTCGCCGCCACGCCCGGAGGAGCTCTCGCTGCTCGATTAATTAATTCCCCTCCCTGCGGCTTCTTTGCTTTCTTTGCCGTGGGGTAGTGATGGCTTCTTTCCTCGCATGCCGCTGCTTTTATACGTAAATGGCAAACGAGTGTGCAAGCATTTGTTTGATATCCAATTTAAAATTACACTGGTTGTAGTCCTCGTTGATAGCTTAACCTTGCGGCAACCCGAAAAATAATAAAAATTTCGGTCTTAATTTATTGGAAAGAAGTGTGAAATAATGGTTTGACTGCGACTGTGAAAGACTTTACTTTACCCCCTTTTCTATGAAATATAATACTTTAGTAAAATAATATCAATTTTGGTTCCATGTTTTCTCCTTTCAAGTCTGTTTTTTTTAAAAATAAAAATAAAAATCGAAGAAAATAAAATAAGAGGAGGAATGGAAAAGAATTCTCCCTCTCAAAATATGTGACAAGACCATAATAAAGCTACTTGGTTATATTTGGACCGATATTATTATAAGTGAATATTGTACAATTTGTACACATCTTTAATAGTATTTTTTAATTTTATTTTTTTAAGTTTTACTTGGCACTGAAGAAATATTAGCTAAATATTGCGTCCAAATTACATCCAATTATTTCAACATTTTCCCTTGTAATCTATGAAGAAGACAAATTTTGAACAAGGTCTGTTTCTTTTTCTCTCCTCCCTCACACGCACTTTTTCCTTTGAACAATGGAGAGTGATCATATATATGTTTATATATGAGATTATATTTTGCTATGACGTCTATATCTATTTCACCCAAAAACTTATGAAATCACCTAGTGATTTATAGTAGACTAGTAATTTTTCTAGAGGATAGTAAATTAATCATTTGTTTGCATTGGGTCTTAATATCGAGTTGAAAATATTTTAAAAAATAAGCTTTTACTCCCCCCCCTCTCTCTCTCTCTCTCTCTCTCTCTCTCTCTCTCTCTATATATATATATATATATATATATATATATATATCCAAAAAATTCCTCCTACCCCTAGTTAGCGACGGGCCTCCCACCGGACCCAATTTAGGACTTGGGGGCAGATGACCTCAGGAAAGATGGATCTAGTAAACTCATTTGAGCCTGCCAAAGTCCTTCCCCATACAAATGACACGGCAACTTATTTGGAAGCAAAATGAGCATTATTTCTTGCGACCCAAATACCCCATAGACAAAAAAAAAATAATGATTGAGGAAAGTCTAGCCTGCAAAGAAGGAGACAAATCAAGCGCCTCCCGAATCCATTCCCCATCATGCCACGATGTTTTAAAAGAAAAGTATAAGATAGATCATTTTAAACTAGAGATTAGAGAGTGTTTGAGAAAGAACATTCAAAGAATAGGTGGAAAATTATTTCAGCAGCTAAACCACAAAGAGGGCAGCACACATTTATACCATGATTAAATATAGCAATCATATCAAGAATGGGTAAACGAGAATGGGTGAGTTTTCATAAGAACATTTTTATCTTAGGTGGGGCAAGAACCTTCCACAAATGCTTCCAAATAGGTCGACCAAGTGCCAAATGCAGAGTGGGCTAGCGACTCAAAGAGAAATAAACAGAACTAGCCTTAGCATCACCATGCAGATCAGTCGATCCATTGGTCATCACCGTCTGAGTAAGAAGATGAGACCAAGGGAATCACAGTAATAAGATTAACAATCGATAATCCAAAATAGTTCTCAATAAGTGACAGATTCCATGCATTATGTTCTATTAGGTCAATAACATGAAGCAAATCTAAGGATACATGCATGTTAATATACGTAGGCATATGTGATAATGGAGTATTGAAAAGCCATGGGTCAAAAAACACAGAGGTGGAAGTTCCAGTAGCAATAAATTTTCTCATGTCAAACCTGATATCCTACATAGCTTGAGCAATCATCTTCCATGGTCAAGAGGCATGCGTGAGATCCTTGTCTTTCCAAGGCTCCATTGTCCCATACTTACTTTGAACAAGTTTCCCAATTATTTTTTTTCACCACTTAGTGCTCCTAAAATTCTTTTTGCCAGCAACGAGGTCCTAATCCAATGAAGATTCCTAATGCTCGATGAGATTGGACCACCCTCCATCCCAGTAAGTGCATACATGTTTTAGTGCCATTGTTGAACCACAGAAAGCTTCTAGAGTATTTTTCCAGAGAATGGATTAGCCCACTAGATATATAAATTGATGATAAGGTATGGATAAATATGAAATTTAACACAGACTTAATCAAGATATATCTACTTTCCATGCTTCTCAACTCCATCCAATTAGCTTGGAACACATTTATCCTGTAATTTTTGTTGCTGTCCTTTAGTGATACACTTATAAGAAATAGGAGCTCCAAGGTAGTTAAAAGAGAACTGACCCTGCTTAATGTTGAGAGTATACATTATTTTCCTTTTTTGTGATTGATTTAGTTTTTTAGGAAAGAACAGCTCAAACTTGTCAAAATTGACAGCCTGATTAGTAAGAGTGCCATATGCATGCATAATATCCTTGATTTTCCTAGCATTCTTTAAGGTTGCCCGCAATCACAATAAAAGGTCATCAACAAACAGTATATGGCTCAAAGTAAATGTACCAATGCTGAAAGGAATAATCAAGTTAGAGGAGGCTATCATATTTAGCATTAAAGATAGTATTTGAGAAATGAAAGTAAATAGGTAAGGAGAAAGAGGGTCACCCTGCCTTATGCTCATATGAGAGGGAAAGTAAGAGGATTGCTCACCATTTACCCAGCAAGAAAAGTTTACAGATTGAACACAAATAGTTATCCAGTTAACAAACTTTTCTGGGTAATTTATTCTAAGCATGATAGATGTTATTGCAGACCAGGACACCCTATCAAATGCCTTTGCCATATCGCCCTTAAACATAAAAAACTTTTTCCTACCTTATGGAAGTGAGTGGGAAATTTCCTGTGCAATAAGTTTGTCCTGTATAGATCGACCCTTGATGAATGCAGATTAACAATGGACAATTATGGATGGTAGGGTAAGCCTCAGTCGATTTGCAATGATCTTAGAGACAACTTTGTAGATTACATTACATAAGCTAATGGGTCTATAATCAGACACAATTTGGGGGTTCACCTTCTTAGGAATGAAGATGAGTGTTGTGTGCCCCCACTCAGTAGGAAAATAATTTTGAGTGAAGAAATTTTGAATTCTGGAAATGATTTTATAACCTATGATGTTCTAATAATTCTTATAAAACATGCTCACCCAGGATGCATAGACTAGAAGACATCATTAATTTCTTTAGAGGTCACTGGAGCCAGGAGTGAATCATGCTATTTAATATCTAAGGAGGGAAGATGAGGCCAGGAAGAGTTGTTTGTGTCTAGATGATATGGAGCCCATAAGTCTTTGTAGTAGGTACTAAAGCAATTCATAATGCCAGTAGTGCTTTCAATTTGTTGATCATTTGTGTTTTTAATGGAGTGTATGTGATTTTGTCTATGTTTAATCATGGTACCGATAGTATTTGGTGTTTTTATCCCCATTGTTGATTCAATTTGTCCTAAACTTACTCCACCACTTTAAACTAATTTGTCTTAATAAAGCTGCATGTTTGTGGTATAGGGCCCTTAGTCTTGAAGATTCACTCTGGGTGAGACCATTGTTTTCGTCATTGGATTCCAAGGACTGAATGTCCTTGCTTGCTTGTTTCATCCTCGCTTCAAGTCTTCCAAGGTCGTGGGTGTTCAAATGTATAGTTTTTTCCTTCACTAATTGAAGCAACTGGTAAAGGGACAAAGTATGACTATTTTGTTGTCAAGTTTGTTCCACAATCTTTCTGACTTGCCCATATTCAAATTAGAAGTGATCATATTTGAATACATGGTTTCGACCAAGGGTGATTAGGGTATTTAAGGTAAGAAGAAGTGATCAAATGATGTCCTTGGTAGGATTCTGACTAATGCAAATGGAAATTTTAATAGCCAATAAGAATTAACCATAATTCTATCTAATTTACATAAGATTTTAGCATTACCAAGTCTATTGTTACACCATATTAGACCCAGCCCATGTAGTGGTAGGTCAACTAGGTCATGCTGTTGGATCATACTTTGAAGAGCAGTAGATGAAGGAGAGTGCCTGAAGGGCGGACCTCCTCTCTTCTCAGAAGGACTGAGGATGTTATTAAAGTCTCCTAACACTACCCAAGGGACACCCTCAATTCTAAGACCCCTCAACTCATTCCAGAGATCTCTACGTATAGATCTCTACGTAATGTTCATTGAGTACGATGGATGATAGCTCCATCTTCTGCCGACGCCATGCCAGGATTAGGCCACCGCCGCACCAGGCCGGGCCAAGTCGGCAGACCACCAAAGCAGAATGTGAGTCATCAACATGAGTTTCTAGTAATACAAGAAAATCCAAATCTTGATTTTTATTTAAATTCCACAAAAAATTTCTAACCTTACTACGAAAAGCTTCTCTGCAATTCCATGATACTATTTTCATGAGTTAAGATCTAGAGGATGTTGCGGCATAAGGACGATATCAAGGTTACCTGCTCCCTCTGATTTAGTATATTTACCTATTTTTTCCGGTCATCCCCTTTTTGTGTGTCTCTGCTTGGGTAACTAGAAGGATGGGTTGGTAGCTGCGTTGAGCCTCCTGGGAGATCGCTCCGATCTTGTGAGTGGGGGTGGCACGATGTCTGCGTCCTCCAACTCCACCTCTGAGTCGGTTGCCTGGGCCTCTGGCTTAGATGTAATGTTGAATCGATCCATTGCTCAGTTTACCATTTCTTCATGAGAAAAGCCATTAGTATTTGTTTCTTTATGATTCATCTGAGGGTGGGAGCCGAAGATATGTGGGGGGGGGGGGGGGGGGTGTATGGATCGGAGATATAGTTTCGCAGATGTGGATGGGTAGGCAAGACTAGGGTGGTGACCAGCGAGGGGAGGCTTGGTTTAGAAGAGTTTATAGGGGGTAAAAAACGAAGAAGAAAGTTTTGGAGAGAGGGGGAGTGACAAAAGAGGTGAACGACGCGTTAGGGCATAGTGGTGTTTGCCCTAAGACAATTGGCAACAGATGCATGTCCGTAGAGATCAAACGGTCGTCATGTGCCCCTATGTTCTGAATCGACGTGCTAGGCGATACATCCAACGATCGAGAAAACTTGGTATTGGAGCCGTTGGATATCACAGGATTAGCGCCAGGTGGCAGCTGATCCGTACGTCTCCTCTGATCGGCGAGTGTCGAGGCTTCCGGATTCTGAGAGATGCCGCCGGCGACCTGCCGAGGCTCGACTCTACGCCAGTTATGCTCTCGGGGAGGGGGAGCAGCTCTCTGAAGCTCTCTTAGAGATTGCATCCAGGGATCGTAAAGGAGAACTTTCGGACAGGGGGTAGCTTCCTCATCTCCGGTGAACTCGGCCGTCTTCGTGGGGCAGTTCCCGAAATGGTGCCCCATGATTTCACACCTAAAATAGAATAAGGGGAACATTCTCATAGATAACGTGTTGAAAATAGCGACCGTTGTCCGACAGCTTTAACCATGCTCCCTGCTTTAGGGGTTTAGTGATATATATTTCCACACATCAACATACGACAGCTGATCATCAACCCGTAGTGGGTTCCCAAAAGATTCAACTAGGCGACTGATCGTCTCTGGCAAGCCCAGATCCAATGGAAGCCCAGGTAGTGTGATCCAAACCGGCATTGTTGCGAGATGATCCTCGTAGGGTTTGAAGAAAGGTTTCGCTTGCATGACATAGAGCATGGTTTGCCGGATCGTCCATGGGTTCTTCGTTAAGATCTGCATCTTGTCATCATTGTTAGAGAACCTGATCATAAGGAAAGAGTTACCCATTTCTCGAATCTCAACTGATCCGTCAAGTTTCCACAGGGGAGTGAGAGCCTCCATCAAATCCTTTGGAGGGATGTACGGGCCTATCACTTTACCGATAAGGCAAGAGTGGATCTTCACAGATCATCCAGCAGTTTCCTCGATGGAGATGCAGACCTCTTCCTTGATAGATTCCTTTAACGTCCGTAGCTGGTTGTGGGTAATGTAGGTGACCCGATGATTTAGTTGTCGGCGTACTACATCGGACCATGATCTGCTTCCTAGATGCGCTATCTGTCGGCCTCGACAACAAAGGGGTTTGAGAGGAGAGGAGGAAGAGGAGGAGTAGATTGGTGAACATTTAGGGCTAAGATGGTTGGGGGAAGGGGCAGAAGAGGGGGCGGTGGAGGAGGTGGTGACGGAGCGTCTGGCGGCATTAGGGTAACCTAGATGTTAATATGTGTGTGTATGTACATGTATAAAACAAGGTTTATAAACTCTCCTAACAAATCTCACTACAATATATATATATATATATATATATATATATTGCATTTCTAACGAAAATCACACGAAATCTCAATTTCTGACGAATTTTTCGATGGGATGACAAACCTCGAAAATCTTACCATTGTCGGAAAGTCATCATTTGAAACTTCCGATGGGTTCTACCCTTCAGAAGTTCTACGCCCTTCGAAATTTTTGACTCCTTACCTAAAGTTTTGAGTGACACTTTTGAAAGATGGATAGCAACCTTCCAACCATAAAACGTACCGTCGAAAGTTCCACGCCGTGAACTCATATATTTTTTTAGGAATAGCTATGCACGATGTTTTAAGAGAATTTTGTATACATAAGACTTGGGCATTAATTAACATAATAATTTGCGGGTATACTTCTCCAACTTTAGTTTCAGTATCTCTCTTGTCCTTAATTTTTTTTCCACAAGTAATCATCCAATTTTAGCTATTTTGCACGTTAAATCCTTTTATCATTTTAGTAGTTTTTTATTTAAATTATTAGCTATATATATAGGTATTATGTATTACATTATTCATATGGCATTATTAATTGAGAGTTAAAAACTTTCACAACCTTTCTTTTTAAAGGACAAATCACTTGGAAGAATCCATTGGGTAGAGAAGATACCAACCCACTTAGGGTTTGCTTGCCAATTAATTAATGGAGGGATGATATGAGGTGGTGTAGGGAGAGATGGCCATCTAGTAATTATTATATATAAATTATTTATCATGTCTATCTAGTAATTTAATTTCTTATCATTTAATTTATTTTCTTTTTTGTTTCATTTTATTTTTCATCTATTTTAAAAAGTAAAAAAATAAGAGATAAATATTTATGAATGAATAATTATAAATAAAAATTAATTCTATCAATATACTATTCCATATGATGGAATAAAATTATTTACTAATGTAAGAGAGAGAGAAAAGAGAGAGGTGGTTTAATTTGGTAACAAGAGATTGTTTAACTTGGTAAGGGTTAATTTGGTTTAAAATTATTTATTCCTTCTTATTCCACCAATTTGATCGAATGAAAAAATGTGGTGTTTAAAGGATTTAAAAATTCCATCCCACCCCTCTTAACTTCAATAAAAAATTTACCCAAACAAAATTTGGCTAATCTCATTCCTCCATATTCCACCCCACCCCTTCAAAACCTTCACTCCAGACATCCTCGGAAGCTAAAAGCAAAACTCACCCTCGAACTGAAAATTAAGCAATATAGACCTATCGAGCATGAAACTACAAGATTTTGAGAATATGAAAATTAAGAAAATCTTGTTTGACATGCATCCCTATCAAGCTCTAAGCCTATATGAATTTCAAGCATTTTTCTACCAGCATAACTGGGAGGTTGTGAAAGAGGCACTTATGCAATATGTCAAAGGGATATTTGATAGAGGAGAATCTGTTAGCCATTTTAACAACACATTCCTAGTCCTAATTCCAAAAGTTGAAAGGTTAGAGGTTGGAGTAGATTCTAGGCCAATAAGTCTCTGTAGTGTGTCATACAAATTGATAACCAATTTGTTGGCAAACAAACTTCGATCCATTATATCTGAAGTAATATCCCCATGCCAAGTTAGTTTCATCCTTGAAAGGAATATTCAAGAGAACATCATAATTGCACAAGAGCTCGTCCACCTGATTGATAAGATGAAGGGGAAAAAGAGCTTTGTGTCAATTAAAATTTATTTATAAAAGAGATATATGATAGACTCGAATGGGAATTCATCAATGAAAACTACGAGTGTACTATGGGATGGCCCACCATCACAGAGTTCCAAATGAACAGAGGGATAAGACAAGGATGTCCCATGTCCCCATATATTTTTGTCTTACGCATAGAACTATTGTCTTCGCTAATCAACATAGAGGCAACGAGAAAATAGTGGCACCCCATTCGTGATGGCGGGAATGGTCCATAGATTTCACATCTTCTTTTTGCAATCGATTTATTATTGTTTCCAGAAGTCTTGAAGAAACAAATGGAGGTGATCCAAAATGTTCTATAATGCTACAACAAAGCTTTAGGAAAAAGGGTTAGTGCATCTAAATCCCTTCTTTACTTCAAATCTACTTTTGTGACTACAGATGCATATGATGATGTAGCAAAATAAATTCTAGTCTCTCAAGTAATATAATAAATAGGAGTAAAGAGTGTCGAACAAATGAGGAATATTATTGATTCAATATATTTGATCTTATAAATTAATATGAGAGAAAAAACATAGGATATAGGCTTTCTAATTATAAAATAAATATTAAAAATAAGATTATAATAAAATAATATGGTGTTGAAGTTAGGCCTTATGATGAAAATAAATTAGGATAAATATTTGAACCATAAAACATAAATTTAATCTTTAAAGATGGATTATAGTCTCCCTAAATTATTAACATAACAAGATTAAGTTGTGGTCTCCATGAACCAACATCTCCTAAACCTAAGCATGCATATTAAACTACCTTAATTTAATAAGAATTAAAGTCTCCACAAACTAGCATTCCATCAAATCATATTAATATTAAGATGTATTAAATTGGAATTTCTATACTATTAATCACTCCACAAGCTAGTAACATTAATAGACCACACAAAGTCTGATTCTCTACACACTAGTTATCAACTTTATGTCAATTATTAAATTTCATAATAAATAAATTAATTTAATCAATTAATAATTCTAAAATCAAATACTCCACAAACTGGTTATTTAACTCAAAAAGCCAATTAAAATTAAAAGCACTAAACATTATTAAATAATTGAAAAAAGGCTTAAACAAATAAAATCCAAATAGTTTTCCTTCAATTAATAATCACATAAAAATAAAAACCTAAAAACATGGAGTTATCCTAAAATTTTTGGAGAGATAATAAAATAAAATAAATAAAATTGAAGAATTACACCCAAAATAAATAAAAGTAGAGCTCTCAAATTTGGGCAGGCTTGATCAGAATCGCGTTCAACTTTCAACTATTGCACCTCTTTCCTCTCGATCATAACCTATAGAGCTCACGGCTCAACTGTGAAATAATTCTAAATTTCAGGGCATGAATTGAGATGATGGTGTCCTCAAGTAACAGGTGTGAAAGGTTGATTATGATCATCACGTCAGTAATAATCAAACAATTAATTTAAATTCAAATTGTAATAAATTTTATCTTGTCTTTAATAAGACTTGAAATTTATTCATGAGTTGTATAGAGTTTCTTTTGACGTTGGGTCTTCCTCCTTAACAAATAAACTCAGACACGTCAATGGCTTTAACATCATCACATAACAAATTATCTTGTGTTTGTTAATCCCACTTGATAATAGTCTAAGCCAATTGTGATAATGAATCAACACCTTGCAATTGATAAGAGTCCAATTGAGATAATGGATAAGAGTATAATTGTGATCCAATCATGATGATTTAATTGGATTGGATTTTATCAGAGTATAATTGTGAATGGCACCTTGCATGTAATCGATGTTTCATTCCTTGTAATCCATAAAGATTGCACCTTGATAAGAGTCCAAATTGCACACCTTGATAAGAGTCCAATTTGCACCTTGATAAGAACCAAATTGCACCTTGCGCATTTGATAAGAGCATTGATGTTTCACTCCTATAATTGAACTTTGAACTTTTCCTTTGATAAGAGTCCAATTTGCACCTTCAATTGATGAAACTTTGTACCTAACTCCCGAGTCATGATAAGTTTCAACTATCAAGTGCACCTTCAATTGATATTATCGATTACACTTATAATTTGTCCAGTAGTTTAACTTTGAATTGCTTCTTGATAAAAGCTTCAATAACGAACTTGGCTAATACGTACGACTCATGTAACCAACTCTAATTAGTGAATTGTGACTTGTGCCTAGTGATTTAATTTGTTGCAAAACAAAATTCGTTTGTTGCCTTGATTAATTCATTTCATCAAATTGGATTTTTCAATTCACTCTTGTCTTCAAGGAGCGCCTGTGATCAAATCAATTCAAATGATTTTGGTGCTTGATTCTTCTTTAATCAAAGTTGCATTCGATTTAAATTTGACTTTCCCTTGAAAGTAATTACCAAAATATTATAAAATGTATACGTCATTATATTATAAAATATTATTTTATATTTCTCACGGCCGCAACTGTTGGAAGTTCCGAGGGCTGAGACCGTGGGAACAACCTATATACACTATTAATTTATAAAATATTATTTTATATTTCCTACAGCCGCAACAATGGGAAGCTCCAATGACTACGGCCGTGGGAACGACATTATTATTTTATAAATATTATAAAATGTACATTTTTATATTATAAAATATTATTTTATATTTCCCACGACCACAGTCATGGGAAGTTCCGACGGTTGCGACCGTGGGAACACCATATATACACTATTAATTTATAAAATATTAGTTTATATTTATCACGATTGCAGCCTTGGGAAGTTCTGATGATTGTGACTGTGGGAATGGCATTATTATTTTGTAAATAATATAAAATGTATACATCCTTATATTATAAAATATTATTTTATATTTTCCACGGTCGCAACCATCGAAACTTCCGACGACTACGAACGTGGGAACAACCTATATACATTATTAATTTATAAAATATTATTTTATATTTTTCACGGTCACCACCGTGGGAAGTTCCCACAGCTGCGGCCGTGAGAATGTCCGCTTTACAATATAAAATATTTTTTTATATTTTCCACGGCTACAGTCATCAAAACTTTCGACGGCTCTAGCCGTGGGAAGCTGCAATATTAATACGAATGTGTCTTCTATTATAAAATAATATTTTGTTTCTCACGACTGCAACCGTCAGAACTGTGGCCATGGGAACCATCGCTTTATAATATAAAATATTATTTCTATATTTCCCATGACTGGAGCTGTCGAAAGTTCTGACGATCGCAGTCGTGGGAATGACATCCTTTGCATACGAACGGGGCAATATCATATAAATTATTATTTTATATTTTTCACAGTCGTAGCCACGAGAATTTCTAATGGCTTTATAGCCATCGCAAAAATCGTCGAAACTTGCTACGGATATTCGACCGTCGGTTATTGTCCGTCAAAAAATCATGATTTTCTTGTAATGACTAGTCATAAAGCTTTTTCCTATCAGAGCATACTTGTCAAAAAAGTTTGGACCTCAATTCTTGATAGAAGATATTCATCATTATATTCAATTACTCTACACGCATAAATTAAAGGTAATTTGCGTGTGTCTAACTTTGGATCTAATATTTTTCCTATCATTGAACGTTTTCCATGGTTAATCCTCGCCATTAATTATTTTGCATGATTCTTTCTTTCAACAATTAAAACATTTTTTATTCAAATTATCTATAATGCTCCGAAATTTATCTCTCGCCATGTGGTCAATGTCTCCTTTCAAATTACATGGACTTTACATCTCTATCAACTATACTTAGTTACCAACATTAATGTGGAAGACGAAACAATAATAGCATATAACTATGGAAGCCTAAACAATAATACATGAATGTGGAAGCTCATAAATCTTGAAATAACAAATACAATATGATTTTCAACTCGAATACATCATTATTCACATAGACTTTATAAATGAGGCCATAAAGAGAAAATCAAGTGATAAGGAGCAAAGGCGGATCAAGATCAATTGTAGGGGTCATATAAGAATGCATGAAATGGATAAGTAAGATTCGATGCCCATCAAATTAAGTAAAAGAAACATATATAGTTGTTGTCAGAGTTTCTGACGTCCGCTCCATAAAATGGATGTCCGGTTCTTTTTCGAACTCTCCCAGCGAATTTCACCATCGGGCGCCCAGTCTAGTGAGTGGACATCCGTTATAGTAAAAGTTCGAGAGGTGTCACAGTCATCTGAGAGTTTCAGACGCCTTTCCCGATGAGAGAGTGGTTGTTAATAAAAATGCAAATATATGTATATTTTGGACGTCCGATCTATGGAGTCGACGTTTGATGGGCGCCCAATCTAGTGAGTGTATGCCCATTAGATCAAAGTGAGAGTCTCTATCTAATTCGAACATCCGATTTGATGGCTGATCACCCGATCTAGAAGGAGATTAATATCTATCTCATCATCATATCATAGAGGTCAATCTATTTCCATAGTGGATGTTTGGTATAGCAAATCATCCAAACGTTCGATACAGCGGTCATGACATTTCGTCGAGTGGTCCATCTGTTCACTTCAGAATGGACGCCCATTTGGAGTGGAGCGGTCTTTCGGTCTGAAGACTATTGACTCTCGACGAAAACTTTTAGACATCCAATTTTCCAATCGATCATATAATAAATCAACTCATGTGCAGGCCATTGTGATCTTTAGATTTTTTTAGTCAAGTTTTTAATGCCCAAAACACTTAGTCCAATATAATATGTATATATAAGTCTCATATCTAACAATCTAATATGTATATATAAGTTATGGTAGGAAATATCCAAGTATCATTCAGGTCCTCCAATCAAAATTTCATTAAACAACATAAATGATATATAAGTCTAAGTCCATAATTATTATAAAAATAAATAAGGGAGTTCATCCATTACTTGTTCAATACTGAAATTATGCCATAACAAAAGTAAATTATAGTCAATCTCATATCTAACAGTCTAAGCATTTTAGGCATAAATCAAAGGATTGCATTAATTCATGCATCCTAGTTTGGACTATATCACAACTTATAAAAAAAGAATTATCATTTTGAGTCATAAACAATCATCATATAGATCACAAATGTGGTTATAGATATGAAATCTCACTTAATGCCAATAAGCACGAAGATTTAGTCCTATCAATATAGAAAACTTCTCTAGACCATGCATGTTACCCTCCTAAGCATAGTACATTACTCTCAGTCATGGTTTATCATTTAAAGAAGTAAATAAACATTTTGTAAACATACTTCTACCCCCAGGAACTAATCTCATGGAAAAGATATCATTTATTATGTACATCTTTTTATCAAAAATGTTATTTGCATTGTTTATTCTTTCTTCTCCTTAGTTTCTCCTTCTTCCTTCTCCTTCTCCTACACCTTGATCACATTCCAATCCTCTCATTCACTTTTCGGTTCGTCCACAACAAGAATTGCAAGTGCGCTAAGAGCAAGGGAGTGAAAATGAGTAGAATACCAGAAGAGAGGAGTGAATTAGTGGCACCAATGTAACGCTACAGTTTACCGCGCATTTGCCTTTTCTCGCATGTGATATTAGTAACGACATAGCGTCGAGAAGGCGCCAATATAGGTGTCGAGTGATGATAACGCAAATGCGACGCTAATTCATGACTATTGAGAGGCAATTAACGTCTTCGAGTTCTTTAATTCATGACTACAGTTTACCGCGCATTTGCCTTTTCTCGCATGTGATATTAGTCACTATTTCGATTTTATTGGCATTGAATTAGCATCACTGTTTTGGAGTCTCTAATATGTGTGATTATTCGACAGATTTCTTATAATAGAATGAGTGAAGAGTGGAATTAAACATTATTTGAGGGATAAAAATTTGTTTCCCTAGTCCGAGAGCCACCTCAGAAAGTAAAGTCTCGAGTGTTTTTGCATTTCATTTGAGTTTGTGAAAAAAAACCAGTTCGTGTCTTTTCAATAAAATATACGAACTAGGGGACATCCGCTCCCTCCACGCCCGTTTTGATGACGCTACACATCATCATCATTTTTATTTTGAATTATGAGGTGTTACATTATCGACCATATATATATATATATATATATATATATATATATATATATATTCTAATTGTTTCTTCTCCAATTTGTTTACTTTCTATGAATAATATACATGTCGTTCGCATTATGAATGAGAGGAAGCTCATCTACTTTAATTACTGAACTACATGAAAATAAATAATTTAAAAAAACTTATATATATATATATATATATATATATATATATATATCAATCGAGGTGCAATCCTGCACATATATCCATCAACCGAGGTTCAATCCTGCACAAACACACACAAATGGAAAAAAAAGTCACGACGGCGGATCCGTGGCTCTTCTTTTTTATGGGGTAAAATATTCCGTCTTATATATAATTTATTGTGGACACATTTTTATTAACAAATATGAAGATTAAAGAAGACTTCGTAGGACATACAATAAAAAAAGTGCATAAGTATCAATAACGATTGGGGTTGGGATAGAATGATAATCCATTTATTTGGATTTAAGTAAGGTTTCAAATTTAAATATAATTTTTTTTATTGGGAGTGTCATATGTCACTATCACATATGTGATATAGAACGATCTTATCAAATTAATTGAGTTCAACAATGATGGACTATTGAATCTGTGATTAATACGTTCAATAACATTACGTGAGTTGGACAATCAATATCATTTTTTATTACTGCTAACAAAAAAAATACGTAGGTAGCATTATATTCTTTGACATAACTTGATCACTCGTGCATCATCGCAACCAATGTTATCAAAATCGAATCGAACTAGTCGGTTCAACCAGTTCAATCTCGATCGAAAACCCGATTTGGTTTAATATTAAAATCGATTTTGACATTGAATCGAAAAAACCGGTTGAATCGGTCAGTTGAACTGGGCCGGTTGAACCGGTTCAATGTAAATTCTGAAGAATAAAATTTTAAAAAATGATAAAAATAGGAAAATTTAAAAAGAAAAAAGGAAAGGAATATAACAAAGGTAAAAAAAGAGAGGGAATATGACATGTCTAAATTCAATAGGAATTAAAATAGAAAAGATAGGTATTTAAAATTGAATAACATTAAAATGAAAAATTATCAAAGGACATAAATAAAGGAAATAAAAAGAAAAGCGTTAAAGAAAAAGAAAAATAAGAATAATTTAAGATAAAATTTATTAATATAGAATCTATCATCAATACATAATAGACCTTAAATTATTAATAATCTATTTATATTTATATGTTAATCATTATTAAAAAAATTAATAAATAAAAAATATGTTATATTAATTTTTAATATGTTATTAGTATAATATTTATATACTATATCATATAATTTATATTATATTATTATAATTATTATATATAATATTATTTTAATAAAATTCGGTTCAATTCGATTGAACCCGATCGGACGGATCCGATTATGAAAATATTGATGACAATGGCTTGAATATATTTTGTGAACGACCCCTGAACGTTTACTATAATTATATATATATATATATATATATATATATATATATATATATATATATATTGCGTGAAGTTTTTCATAAATATTTGATTCTCGACATCTTAATTTTGAATAATGTGGGCAAGTTGTGGTCGTCAAAAAGGTTCATGACGCAGCGTGCTAGCGAGGAAATGACGTTTCACATGACCCACACCGTCACACGTGCGCATGACCGATTAATGGCTTGCTTTCTTCACGGTTACGTCTTTATATATATATATATGATACATATCATCCACGTACACATGATAGAATCTTCAAGGTAGCAACTTAGCAAGGTCGTTCGAGTCCACTTAAACTTGTCTTTATTATATTATATTATATAGATTATTGTCTTGAACTAATTAATAGGTTGTAGGGATTTGTCCATTTTTTTTATCAACACAATATGACACACACACACACACAATACATACATAAACACACCGCACATACAAAAACACGAATATAAGAATTGGTGGTTGGAAATGCAAATGCAAAGACCACTGTGTGAACCACGTAATTGTGCGTTGTATGGGCTTGACGTACCATCTAAACAAAATTGACTATGACCACATAATGTGATGCGTGCGGGTGAGAAATATTTTTATGTATTTTTCTATTTACGGACGTGGAGCGAGATTTGAATATCAAATATAGAATACGACATGCAAGATTTAAGACATTCATTGTCATTCAAAAAGTTATTATTTCCGACGGTTTGAACCATAAAAAATTATCAAAAATCTGCTGCACGGCTTGATTCACCGCCTAGCGGCCGGAGAGGGAGAGGGAACTGGAGAGAGAGCCAGCGAAGAGGGAGGGGGGGCCGTCGGAGGGAGAGAGAGCCGACGGAGAGAGACAGGGAGCCGCCGGAGGGAGAGAGCGTCGTCGAAGGAAGAGAGAGCCGCCGGAGGGAGAGCGACTTCGGTCGGTGGGAGTGAGAGAGAGGTCACACGGATGTGATATAGAGGGATGTGATGAAAAAAGTGGCGGGGTCGAGATGTGTGAATGAAATTAAAATTACCGACGGCCTTATCCGACAGTAGTTCCGACGGTCCTAGCTGTCACAAATATTAATAATAATATACAAAGCACAAGTGTTATATTATACTATATATTAATTTATTATTATTTAATTACCAATGGCCTGGACCATCAAAACTACCAACGGCCCGAGCCATCACAAATATTAATAATAAAAGACTAAACTTAAGCGCAATATTGTACTATATATAAATTTATTACTAATTTAATTACCGACGGCCTGAATCGTCTCATAATTAATCGATAGTTCTGATGGTCAGAACCGTCACAAATATTAATAATAAAAAAATTAAACATAGCTGTCGCATGCGAGAGAGAGGGATGGAGGTTGTTGCACCGATCGCCTGAATGGAGGGAGATGGCCGCGCCGGTGAGGGAGAGAGAGGAGAGGAGGAAAGAGGTAGAGAGAGAAGGTGAATAAAAAGAGAAGGAGAAGACAAAGGGAGAAGCGGGAAAAGAAAAAAATAGGCGGAAGAGTTTGACAAGATTTTTGACTTTTTGTCAGTTTAGGCCACAGAAAATGTCTTCCCACGATCGAAACAGTAGGAAATTTTTCCACGACTCAAGTCGTTGAAACATTTCAAATATTTTCCACGGCTTGAGCCATCAAAAATTCTGGCGAAAGATAATCTGTCGCAAAATTCTTCGCAAATTGAGAAGAATTTTCGTTTGTCGAAAATTTTCTGTCAAAATAAAGTCATTTTCTTGTAGTGATTAATGTAAATCGACCTATAGAAAAATAAATATGTATTAAGGTTTTCTTACATGGTAAAATTGTGTATATATATACACACACTAATAAATAATATCGCCATATATATGAAAAAAATCTAAATGAGAATTTAAAGAGAAATAAAATTCTAAAACGAAACTAATAAAAATAGGAACAATTATTAAATATAAAAAATAAACTAGCTATTTAAGACAAAATGAGTTCGCAAATATTAATAACTTTGCTTTGAACTTTTTACTTGAATATACATATATATATATATATATGCACTATTTTCAGTTGTACGCTTTATTTAAATCTATCTAAATATTCACATTCATAAAAAAATTACAAAAATAATATATGTAATGTATGATGTATAGGATATTGATGATAATAAAAAAATAGTTATAGAAAATAATTATATTTATTATAAAAAATAATAATGTGAAGAAGTTCGTAAAATTTTAAAATAATAGATATAATTATTGTTGGTAATTTAAATTATTTTTTTCTTACTATTAACGATTCTATAAATTAATAACAATATATATAATATATAATATATGAGAAATATTAGTGAGATATCAGAGATTTTGATCTCATCGTCAAATAAGTGAATATCAACTGTTATAATCATATATCAACGGTCCACATATCATGAGACTAAACAAGAGGTTGAACCTTATTTTTTTCATTTGAACCCTGTTCAACTAAGAGATTTCAATCTTCACGATCTTGGCCGTTGATGCATGATTATAACAACTGAGATTCACTGATTTGATGGTGAGATCGAAATCTCTGATCTAACACTAATTAGATTTAATGGGGGTGTAACCCCTTATGGTGTAACCTTGTGTAACCTCCCCTCCCAGAGCTGTCCGATCTAATGGACAGATGTGATCATCTCGGGAGATTAGGAGTCAGATCGTTCTTCTTCCATTCGCCTCTTCCTCGATGGAAGTCGACGGTAGCACAAGCAGGGACGCAAGGACAACGGTCGCCTCTTCCTTGATGGAGATCGATGACGGCGCAATGGTCGGCAGCTGCTGGTAATGATGGTCGGCGGCGGAGGAGAAGATGAGAGGAAGAGGAGGGGAGGTCGATGGGTATGGCAGTTGCAGGAGAGAGGGAAGGGGAGAAGGGGGCATCGATCGCGAGAGGGAAGGGGAGAGGGGGGGGGGGGTAGGGCCGAGCATGGACCGGGTCGACCCAGTCGACCCGATCCGCATCGACCCGGTGGACCGGTACAAAAACCTCGCATGGACATAAGTCGGTCCAGGACCGGGTTTACGTTCATGGAAACCCGACGGATCTAGGGTCGGGACCAGATCTGGAGTCTAAAAACCCGACCCGTGGCCCGGCCTGGGTTTCCAATTATTTTACGATTGTTTGCAGGTCGGTGGTCGCAGCTCCGTGCCCTAGCTGTGTGGTGTGCCGCCTCGCAGTCACTGCTGCTCACCCCCTCGCTGCTCGTTGTTGCTGCTCTCCGCCTCGCCACCCGTTGCCACTGCTCGCCGCTGCGCCGCCCGTTGCCGTTGCTCGTCGTCGTGCCGCCCGTTGCCACTGCTCGCTCGCCTCTTCATCTCCGTTGCCACTAAAGGTTCACGCGGCACGCCACCGCTAGCTTCGGAGACGACGACGGCAGTCGACAGGTCAGAGTTTTGCTCACTTCTTAGCTTCTCTAGCGACTTTGACATGGTTAGGTAGATCACATAAGTTGCCTCTTTTTTAGTGATTTTGTATCTTTGTGTTATCTTTGTTTGTTGGCACATTTTGTATCTCTGTAACTCTGTTGTTCACATATGGATAATGAATATGATAATTCCTACATGCAATTACTTTATTAGATTAATTCAATCACTTTTATGTTCATTGATTAGTTTATTTGATTAATTTAATCATATTGAATCATCGATTAGTGAAATGCAGAATGTTAATGGAGGTCCAATATTACAGGATATTGAATCATCGATTAATTCTTATGTTGCAATTTTTTGTGGTTTATTTTTATTTTTTTGTCAAAACCAGCTAAGATATTCTGTGATTTGTGAATAGAGGTCCAGAATAATGCAAATGCAATTGCAATGACTAACATAGGGCCCAATGGCCCTAATCCAACCTCGAGTGATATTATCATTGAGTCTGTCCAATCGAATTTAAACCTACACAAGGAACTAACGATGCTTCTGTGGAAATAGAAGTAGTTAGGAGAAAGCCTAGTAAAAATAAATCAGAAACTTGGAATCATTTTGAAAAATTTACTTCAGATCAAGAAGTTAGAGAAAGGTGCAAATATTGCAAAAATAACTTTGTCGCCGACCCAAATAAGCATGGAACTACTGGCTTATTTAAGCACTTGAAAAGATGTAAGAAGTTCCCACATAGAAGTGAAGTAAAGGGACAGAAAATGTTGGCACAAAGCTTGCAAGGAGTATCTACTACAACAAAACAATTAGTCCCTTATTCTTATAATTATGAAGATTGTAAAAGAGCCTTGGCTGAATTTGTGATATGTGATGAGCAAGTTTTTAGAATTGTAGAAGGTGATGGATTTTGCAAGTATTCAAAATGTTTGGAACCTAGATTTATGATTCTTTCGAGATTTGCTATTGCCAAATATTGCTATCAGTTGTATCTCGATGAAATGGTTAAACTTAAGGTAATTTTTAAAAAGTCTTCTTCACGTATTTGTCTTACTACTGATACATGGACATCTTGTCAAAAATTGTGTTATATGTGTCTTACCGCACATTTTATTGATGAAGATTGGGTTTTACACAAGGGTTCTTAATTTTTTGTCCAATTGAAGGACATAAGGGCGAGGATATTGCTAAAGTTGTTGAAAATTATTTATTAGCATGAGAAATTGAAAGGGCGTTCACCATCACTGTGGATAATGCTACAACCAATGATAAAGCTATTGATCATTTGAAAAAGAGATTGCATAGCTGGAAATGTTTGATATGTAACGGTGATTTCATCCACACCAGATGTTGTGCACATACATTAAATCTTGTGATTAAATATGGGTTACATGATATGAAATCAGAAATTGTGTCAATTCATGAAACTGTTTGCTATGTGAGATCATCTCCGACACGATTTAAAAAATTCAAAAGATTTAAACAAGAGGAGAAAATCACTAGCCAATCTAGTGTTATTATGGATGTGTCAACTCGATGGAATTCGACCTATTTAATGTTGAAACATGCTGAAAAATTTTAAAAAGTATTTGAAAGGTTGGTGACGAAGATAGGAGATACAAATTACATTTCAAAGAGAATGATTGTATGCCACCAACAGCTGAAGATTGGGAAAACACTCGAAACTTTGTGATGTTTTTGAAAATTTTTTATGATGCAACATGTACCTTATTTGGCTCATCTTTTGTGACATCTTCTTCTTGCTTTCATGAGATTGTATCTATCCAATCTCAAATTACAAAATGGAGTGATAGTCATGATGTGTACTTGCAAAAAATGGCATGCGACATGAGGTCTAAATATGATAAGTATTGAGAAAAACCCTAAAAATATTAATCCATTGATACTTATTGCTATTGTATTAGACCCTAGATATAAGCTTGGATATGTTGAATGGAATTATACAGATCTTTATGACTCAAGCATAGCTACTTGGGTAGTTAAAAAAATTCAAGATAGTATGTATTATATGTATGAATTTTATGCACAAGAAGCCAATCAAGGTTCAAATTCTCAAATGGAGAATACAAGTTCCACAAATGGGGTTGAAAAAGTAAATGTTGACGAGAAGACAGCTAGGATTCATCAATGGAGTAGACTACAAAAAGAAAAAAGAAGTACTGATAGCAAACCTAAAATTGAGAGATATTTGATAGAACCTTGCAATGGTGAAGGGGATTTTGATATTTTAAATTGGTGGAAGGTCAATTCCACAAAGTATAGTATTCTTTCCTTAATGGCACGTGATGTTTTGGCCATTCTAGTGTCTACAGTTCCTTCAGAGTCTGTTTTCAGCACTGGAGGACGCATTCTTGATTTCTTTAGGAGTTCTCTATCACCAAAAATGATAGAAGCTCTTGTTTGTACACAAAGTTGACTATCATCATCACATTTTAAGCTTGAAGAAGATTTTGATCAATTTGATGCCACTAACAATATAATTAAAGGTTAAATTCAATTAGTATGTTTCTTTATTTATATTGTTAGTCATTTTACTTATATTATGTCTCTTTACTTATATTTTTAAGCATTTTACTAATTACAACATTTTCGACATTCTTGTAGAACTTATCGGATCTACTCAAGTTGGACCCTCAAGTTCAATATTGGATCATATGATGGTAGACAATTAACTCTATATATTGTCAGTATGTGAACTTTAAATTGTGTTTAAGACTTTAAGTTCTAATCACCACCTGAATGTTGGATAATTTACATGAAAGATTGCAGAAGATCACAAACTTTAAGTTCTAAAGTCATTGTGACTATCAATGTTCTTTGATTACTTATCCTAACATTGCATATTTGGGCATTGGTTCTTGGCACTTGGCAGAAAACTTTTGTACCAATGTTGGCACTTGGCACTTATCCTAACAAACTTTAACTTCTTCTTGTTTCCTTTTGTATCTCAATAGGCTTATGCTATATCATCTAGAATATTATTCTGTGGAGGTGTTTTATGATTTTCTAAAATCATGCTTGTTACACCCCAAAAAGGACATGTATCCTAAAAAGAACTATGCTTCATACCTTGTTTGAATACATATTGTTAATGTGTGTGTTGAGATTCATGAGAAGAAAACTTCTGGTATAAAGCACAATATTGAAATGCTTGATTTATAAGCAACTTCAAAGGCAAAGCAGGGATGATACCAATCAGCAGGAGAAGGTTTCTCATCTGTGTCAGTAGTTCTGATTATTATTAATAATCTTGTTTGAAGGAATTTTAAAAATTAGTGGAAGTTCCTTCATTTAGATTTCTTGCTGTCAAATATCATACAAACCAAATTATGCTATCTTGATCACATTATACAAATGTGTAGATTGGAGTTGCTGTCAATATCTTGTTTGAACTTTGAATACATATTTATCCTTTTTCCTGTTTCAATGCTATAGGGTCAGGACTCAAGGGATGTACCTCTTCAGTCTTCATATGTAATGCTAATCAAGACTGCTGACCTGAATTTTTGTTTATGTTTATGTCCACAAGGCGTGCAATTAAGGTCCTGAAATGTGTCCACAAGGCGTGCAATTATGTTTATGTTTATGTCTCTATTTTTGGTTTTATCTTTGCCATGGAATGATATTATGATAACATCCAAACAACTTCAGCATCTTTTGAGGTGTTCTGCCAACAGTTTTTTGCTTAGTGCTTTCATTTGTTTCAGTCATTTCTATGCCATACACAATCAATGAATGTTTGAAACCCAATTTCTTGTAATCTTGTTTATGTATTATTCTCGGTTTTAAACCCAATTTTATTCTCGATTTTCGAGTCTGACACGGTCCCGGAATCGGCCGGGACCGGGTCTGGTTCTGGGTCAGAAATTTTTTGACCCGATAAAATTCGGGCCGGGTCTGGGTCTAGAGGAACCTGGACTCAAACCCAGGTTTGCTCTGGCCTAGGGGGCCGACGAGATCTGATGCTCAGTGACGACGATCAGAGAAGTGAAGAGAGAGCGCAAGGGAGAAGGGTCGAGGGTGTAACGTCGAGGGCATCGCCCGATGAGGGGGACATAGTGTCGAGGCCTTCGTTGGTGGTTGCCGGATGGAGAGCTCACAACGTCGATCGAGGGTCCCGCGCGTGAGCTTCTTCCTCTGAGCCGACGATCTGGCAGGAGGACGAGGGCTTCAGCGCCTTCGAGCTCGTGCACGAGATTCAGCGTCGAGGGCTTCGTCGGTGATCGTCGACGAGCTCGCTCGCGCGTGGGATCCGGCGTCGAGGGCTTCGTCAGTGGTCATCGTCAGGCAAGCTCGGACTTCGGCGCTCGCTCGCGCATGGGATCTGGCGTCGAGGACTTCGTCAGTGGTTGCCGGAGGACTTGCTCGGACTCTGGCACTCGCTTGCAAGCAGGAGGTCGGCGGATGATCCGCCACTCGTTAGCAGGCAGCCGCACACACAATCTCCAAATCAAATCTGAGCCGTCGTTAGATCGTTCGGCTTTGAGATGGAAGGTTACACCATAATATATATATTATATACCGTTAGATCAATGATCAATGGTCCATATATATGTATAGATGTATATATAACTTAAAAAATTCACATGTGTAAATTTATGTGAAGCCCAATATTATTCAGTTAGGCCTTTTCTACGGCCTACGGACTTCGAAAGGTTAATACTTTAAGCCCAACCCATAAAACGCACCAGCACCGAAGGCTCCGACTCCGGCGAATCTTCCGGTCACGTCTGTGAAGCGGAGAGCAGAACTGGGGAAGAGAGCAAGGGCGACGCTTCACTGCGCCGTTGTTCGATTGGTTTCGTAGGAAAAATGGAGCGTCGGCGGGAGAAGAGGAGGCGGATACCAGGAAGGAAGCCCCATTTATGCGTACCGAAACGAGATTTGCAAGAAGAAGCTAAAAAAGGTACGCTTTAGGGATCTCATTTGCTCTTGGTCCATACCTTTTTTTTTTTTTTTTGCCGGCTTTGGGCATTGCAATTCGGTACTTTTGTGGACATTTCCATAGCCATTAGCACATCCTTTGGAATTAAATTCGAACCAGAAACGCATCCTTCATAGTTAGATTGAGTATATGGCCGTAATGGTGAGGCAATGGTTGCGTCAAAGTTTCTTCACTGATTGATTGACATTTCAAGGACTGGTTTCTATATTTTCAGATTAATCTTCATTATTGATGCTGTTGAAGTTAAGAATTTGTGTTTCATCGATTTTTATTATTTTACATAGATTTCCTAGATTCACTGGCTCTTACACTTCTCCATTTTTATTTTGTTTTCTAGTGTAGCCAGCAGTATGACAACATATGCCATGTATTTGGCTGAGCACTGTGTCATGCCATGCTGGCAATGTTGCTGATATCCCTTGTGCTGGTGTCTTTCTGTTCTTTAATACGGTTTACTAACATGCCTGGCTTTTTGATATTTAGTACTTTTATACAATATGAAGATACATTGTTCTAATTGAGCGAAAATACAGGAGAATCTGACATTCGTATACTTTGGCGTATTAATAATAATATTCATGTCTCTGGTTGCTCATTATGTTTCTTTAAATTAGTCAGCTTTTGCAAATCAGAATTTACATTTATTGTCTTTCCACATTAATTATGAACTTAGAATATAATCTCCTCAAAATTCTTCAAGCTGGTACTTAGCAAATCCATCCTCGCATTTCTTAAGTTTTTTGTCAGTTGATTCATTTTTCCGGCATCTTTTCTTTTTAAGTTATGAAAATGGATCATCCATGTAGTCAATCCCGCCTAGTGGGATAAGACTTTGTTGTTGTTGTTTTCTTTTTAAGTACTAATTTCCTGCATCTTTCTAAAGCAGTGGATTATTCTGTTCTTAGATATTGTATGCACTGAACAGTTAAATGGTTGTTTCTGAAACAGGTTCGCATCTGTTCGTGGGAAGAGGGAATTGTTGCCCCAAAAGCAAAACCAGAACCACAGACTTCAACAGAAACTTCAGCTGCAAGATTCATACAGGCATTGGGAAATCAGAGACCTTTATTTGTCGTCAGTGCCCAAGGTGCAAGGCATTGATGATTCATGCACTGCTTTCTTGGAGGACATGAAAGCATTGTGTGTCCTTGACAACTGATTAGAGAACAGATGCTGGAGCTCTGCAACTCACCAAGGCATGTGCAATAACGTTCGAGATCTTCTGGTAACAGCATTTTGTGTCCCTCCCATCAAGATCAAAATCTTATATATTATAAAATCGGATAGAGGATCCTACCTATTAATAAAAAAATATATTTTGAAAATAATAAATATTTTTTTGATAAATCTATCGCAGTTAAATATTAAATTACACTTCACTAAGACATTTTTTTATTGAATCTTAACTCATTATATTAAAAATGAATAAAATATATTACGTTTCATCAAAATTAATTTTTTTTATAATAAATATATTTTTAATTAATATTTAAATAATTATACTAATTATATGAGATTGTATGGGATCAAGGATCATGTGAGTAAAATTAAGATCGTATTAAAATATTACACAAGATAAGATCGAGATGAATAAGAAGTAATAAGATGGCAAAATTGTAACATCTTAACATCTACGTGAAGATTTTGACAACCTTGATCCCTTTTGATTTTTATGCCAATTTCTTGTCAAAATTTGTGTTTTCTTCTCTGTGACAATTCCATTAGCATGTATGACAAGTGTAATTTTCTGCTTGTTTGCATATTTTATAGAAACATTTTAGTACGTCAAGAGTTTTATGGGTTGCTCCATGATAATTAAAAGGTTATGCTGTGGCATCTTACCTGTAGAAATATAAAAAAAATTGGAAGTGGAAATAGTCTTACTTATGGGTAACACTATTGTCATTTCAAAGATTACTATTAGTGCTTCTTGTCAACATTTTTATCCTTATTTAATAAAATAAAATGACAATAATATTTTGAAGTGTCAATAATATCACCCTTACTTATTTGAGTAGTGGCAAGTCCACATCTTGATGGTCACTGCCCCCTTCACCAGAGACAAAGCTTAATTGGTAATGGCAACTGATTATAATTTATTTTTCCTTCTTTTACTTGGCAGAACAAATCAAGATTTTGCCAAAAAGTTTCGGCGCTATGTGCAAGAAGTCAGCTATGGAGATTTCAGCTTTCACAATCCTGAAGACATGCACAAAATATGGACATGCACAAAGCAACAAACGCTTGAATAGTATGGCACCTAAACTTTTTTGGCTCCAATATTATATCTTTCCATCTTATGTAGTGTACAAAGAAGCCTTATTTTGTTTTAAAAGAAAAGCTTAACATGATATTCAAATTGTTTGGTTTATACAAGTCAGATTGAAATACTTAAAAGTTCATGAGCTAGACATGATCTCTCTCTCTCCTTATATCAAGAGGTCTTAAGTTCGATTTTCGCGAGTCCTTTTTTGTCGACTATATTCTTGTGTTAAGCCTATGATTATTCCTTGCAAGCCGAAAAAAATATGTTTCTTAGGAGATGAATTTGTCAAAAATTTAGATTTCTCAAAGGTTATAAAAAAAATGATTTGTGTTGAAACTTGAAAGTAAGCAAATGATAATGAAGACTGATAGAAGTTTTCTTTACAGTACCATTTGTTGATTAAAAGCCAAGCCAAATTTGATGAGTCTTGTTTCAGCCTTTTGGCCTTGGGATGTATGGCTAGAAAAGTTTTAAATCTTAAATACATGATATTGTAGTCCCACCTCAAACACTCTCTCAATGTGAGACGTAGAATGGGTTGAGAGTCACGACTTCCGAAGTTAGATATGCGATTGCGGTCTCAGGTCTGTGGTCGGCACCGGCTTTGATGAAAATAGAAATATTCTAGCTAACGATGGTAGAGGGCTGGAGGAAACAAGAGGAAAAAATGAATGGAATGGTCGGAAGAGAGAGCAAGTCTGGGAGTCCTTTCCAACTCAATAAGTGGATTTGGCAAAAGCACTTTGTATAAAAGTTTAACTTTTTATAAAGTTAAATACAATGTCAAATTTACCTACTCAAATACAAAAAAAAAAAAAAGATAAAAGAAAGAAAGAAAATGCTTCGATGGTATAAACCGAAAAGTAATATCTACTTCGTTGACAGCACAAATCAGAAATCACTGCAGCTCAATACGATGCATGCATATTATACTCGTGCTGATAATAGGAATGTCAAATTACTAAAGCAAGAGATTATAAGTTGGACTTTATTGTATCTTAGGAGGGTTATTATCTGATAAATTTTATTCGAGGCTAAATAACTCTAAAAAATAATGAGTTATTGTGTTTCGATTTCTTGATGGAACATACTGAAATTTGGGAAAAAAATAAGTATCCTTGCAATGAAGTGCCAATTAGAGTGTGAGAAAACTTGGTGTCGCTTTTGCAATCCAAAAAAGTTGCCTTGGTGCGAAGGGCATTTGTCCCTGCTTTGAAAGTTGTCTCTTTCATAGTACACTGTGGTCCGATTGTTTTGTGGAATAAAGTTTGGGATGAACTTTTTTATTCTGACTTATTACTCAGCTTGGATTAAGTGGAGATGGTAGCTTTGATTTCGAGAATCATCAATTTGGATAAGAGAAGTTGAATATTGAGGGTTCCGAGTATATAAAAAAAATGTTTTGAGATAAATTGGATAAAAGCTTGTTGTATCAAAATTTATTCATTGTAGTTTCTTCATCCATCCAAACATCAAATCGATTTTAGGCAATTTAAGCGTGTAAAAAATTAGAAAGATATTATTCTTGCTAAGTGATTCTTATCATGAATAATTCTTTTGATTAATAAATGATTTGAGGAAAATGTAGGGGTGTAAGAAAAACCCGATCAACTCGAAAAACTTACCCGATCCGAAAAAATCGATCGAAAAAGTCGAAAACTAATGGGCCGAATATGATTTAGGATGGTTTTTTGTAAATTAAAATCAACCCGCTAAAATTAAGGCCCAACTCGAAAATTCGTAAGGGCTCGTAGAGCCCGTTTTTTATTTATATAATTAATACATATGTTATCAATTTTTTTTTTATAAATATAATATTTTTTGTATAAAATTTTATACTTTTCTATTACATTATCAAACTCTAATTTAATAACGTTAAAATTTAGTAGTATATTTTATATTTAATATAAAATTAAATATTTTCCTAATAATTTTAATTTATTATATGTATTTTTAAAATATAATTGTATAAAAGTAGGCCCCGAAAAATTTGACCCGTTAGAGGGTGGTTTTTAATTTTTTTAAAATGGTTTTATGACGGTTTTTTTAAACTTTAAAAATCGACGCATGATTGAATTTTTTTTTGTACCAAAAATTTGACCTGACTCGAACTACTTTCACCCTTAGAAAAATGCATTAAAAAATTTAAATTTGTATAAAACCAAAAATGAATCTAGACTATGATCCCTAGCAAATTTCAAACTGAAAGTGAATAAATTTCGTCCACACCTCCAACTTGGACGCTCAAACCATGAAGATGCTGGCACCACTTTTTTATTTATAAGCAGGAAAATGTTGTGTTCACATTTTCTTAGTTGGTGCATGGACCTACTTAGTTCTTTTTTGTTCGTAAAAATCATATGTTAAATATTTGTCATGTGATTTCGCTAGGGCTTCTAGGACTGCTATTTTATTGACATAGTGTTAAGATTTAATTATAATCATCAATTTTTAATTATGTGATTCTAATTGACTATTAAAAAAAATGCATCGTCCATATATAATGGAAGTACATTTATATGATAACATAATCGTATATTTAACGTGTCATAATTATAATTAAAAGTGTCATGACGCATGACACGACTTAATTGTAATTACGAAATAAATCTGTGTCCGTCGTTTAATTCACGTAACATTAAGAGTTATATGCATCAATTAGATGTTGAAATCTCGTACCATCGTCAGAATTAAACAATTTGATTTCCAACGAATTCATTTTACGTACACAAGAATTAAATTCCGGAACTTAAGTGGTCAAGAGGGGGCTTATCACTTCACTCAAAATGGTCCAAACCCAATTTTTCATGTGAGGAGTGATGAGCTCAATCGTATGCATTATATTATTAAATGTAGAGGACAATGGCCAGTGGTGGGGCTCGTCTCGTCTCACTCGAATAATGCCGTTAACTTTGAACAGCATCACCGTGCAACTCCAAAAAGATGAGATAGAGACGTGGTATAACATAGATTCAATGTTTGAGACAATGGCCATTGACATTTATATATAATGTCCGAACGGTACACTTATTATATATAGAATGGTAACTCACTTTAGCATTCAGCTTTTTCTTTAAAAGAAGGTTTTTTTTAATTTGATACTGTGTATCAAATTAGATTGACTAACTAATAATATATTTTTTTAGGAGAACTAAGAATATTTATAGTTATTGATATATTTATAATCTTAATATCATCCTCAAAGGTTATTATTATTATTATTATTATTATTATTATTATTATTATTATTATATGGCTATCGTGAGTACACTTTTTTCGGCGTAAACTTTAATATTTAAATTTGTTGATAAATTGTAAGTTTCAAATTTTGTACTTTAAGATGCCATTTGATTCGTGAATATGTGTTGAAATAGGTGTGTAATCAATCATTTTTTGCCAAACGACGCATAGAATAGGATAAAGTACCAACATAAGTTGCACTTCATTCGAGACATTTTAATCTTATCGGGGCGCTGCTTTTCCGGTTGACGTATTCGACGAAAATGATCGAATACATGAAATTCGTCTTTGATACTAGGGATAGATCCGACATTTTACTGTTCATATTCAAGTTGGGCGAAAGAAGCGTCTGTAATAAATCAATACGACAAGGGGTAAAAATGTCATTTGACAACATCCTATTCCATAAAGAACCAAACAGCAATAGAACAGCACACCATCGATAAATGTCTTGTCGAATAAGATTTAATCGCTCGAATACAACGACCTATTCCCATGAATATATCTGGGAACTAAAAGGCGCCTTAAGTAACTGAAGTACTTTGATTAACTATATTGGTTTTCAAATTATTTGGCATTTCACAAGGAGACTCAACTACAAGTCACATATCACTCGAATTATATGGATTACGGATCAATTAATAGTCCCCTCCACCCCACCCTCTCGTTCACTCACACACACTCCACCTAACGCCATCACCTTCACCCCAGGTACTAATTAATAGAATTTTTTCTCACTCCACTCTCTCTCTCTCTCACACACACACACACAGTACTGAATAAAATTTCATCAGTTAGTTTGACAAAATAGGCCTAGTGACCTGGGGTCTCTCAACTCTATCCGGACCATCTAGAATCGAGATTCCATGCCCTTTGTTTTATATCAGATAAATCATCTAGCTTTATTGAATCCTTCGATCTAGAAACCAAGTTGTCCATTAAAAAAAGGTACAAGACCAGTAGCTGTTTTATCGATCACAAATTTATGCTAAAAGTTTTCAAAGAACAATGGTGTCTTTAATGAGAGGGCCACTATGATTCACTGACATGATCATATCTGCAATTTTTTTTTTCTTTCAGTAAAAGCTGATCGAATAATTGAGCAAAGGATCTGAAATCGACCAATATGTTTTTTTTCCTTTCTCGTGGTTCAGTCCCTGTCCCTTCTTGTCCTTACTTCAAGATTGGATAATGGGGTCAGAATGAAATCATATTTTTTTCCTGTTAACAGTACCATACCAATCTGAGTGGTTGTTTCAGACACCAAATACAGAAATCTCTGTGTACTGCCAATAAATGTGGTAAAGGGCATTCTTTCATGCATCCTGCCTCAAACTTCCAACTAAGTCTCTGCCATAAACTGAATTAAATTTCGGGTACTATATTAGTTAGAATCCCGAGAAAAATCTCAGTTTAAAGTGATCCACTAATCAACATTTGTCATACAATTTTTTAGAAAAAAAAAACTCAACACAAGTGGTCTATTTACTGCAGCTCCGCAACTCTATCATACCATTACATTCAAACAATATCATAAAGATCACGCTTTTATGACCAGAGAAGAGAACTCATCAAAACAATATCCAACTGTGAAAGCCAAGTGGGAACTGGGAACTGTGAAGCTGCGGCATATCTTGTTTGTCATGAGCATGCAAGCATGGTGGTGACATGACATTGAGAGACCCCACACATCTTCTCAGCATTTGACCATTGTCTGATGCAATGGAAACTGATGAAAGATCGCGATCAGAGTGCACAATCCCCCACTGCATCGTCCTTTTTCGTTTTGTCAGCCACCAAAGACGAAGAAATTTCCACTCTTTCTCTTTAAATTTCAATTACTGATAGTTTTAGTTTAAAATGATCTAGCATAGATTCATATGTAGATCAGTATATTTTTTGTAACCAGAAGAATATAGTATTATAGTTTAAAGTCTGATTACCTCTCTTCTTCTCACCAGCTCAACCACCCCCTGCTTCGGATCTTTTAATCTTTCAGATCTCTTTCAATGCCGCTTTGACTGCCGCACACCTTGTGGCAGCTGAGTTAATGCGCGCCAGTGCCACCATAGATTTGGTTATCCGCGTTCATGTCTCCTTCTTATTCTTCTTCTCACCTTCTGAGTTGAGCCAAGCGCCGCTAGCACTCTGTTTTTGGACGTGTCCAAATGGCCGAAGCGGCCAAGCATAGAGGCCTTCTCAAAATTGGTGCTTGAATTCTTATCGAATAAAAAAATTGCTTCTTGAAACGTCGCCCGAAACCGATGGCGTCTCCTCATCTCGGCTTCCTTCTCCTCCTCTTCCTCCCTTGCTGTTTCGCTCTGCAGCTGTGCACTGATTCAAGTTAGTCGCTGGGTTTAAGCCTGCTACATGCTGTTCCCTGTTTGCTGCGGCTTTGCCTGTGTGTTTTGATATATGTTTCTTCTGTGGTTTCTTCTGCAGGGGCGCCTATCTCTCTGAAGACTCCACTGAGCTTCTGCGGTTACAATGGCAGCAGCTGCTGCAACGCGACCGACGACGGCGCCATCGAGAAGGATTTCAAGTCCATGAATGTTTCTGATTCTGCCTGCGCCGCAGTTCTTAAATCTGTGCTCTGTGCGGTAATTTTTCTGCTTCTGAACAGACCTGCAAAAAAAAATGCATGCTCGTGAGATGCTATCGCTTGAGATCTGCTCGGAACACGGCCTGCATGTTGTTAGACAGATTGTTTCCTTAACAAATAGAGACATTCTTGCATGATTGTTCTGTGACAAGGATGTTTGACGCAAACTAATCTTTGTGGCCGGTAAAAAGGGCTCAAACGCCTCTTTGATGCTGCTGGAAGTAAGGAGTGAATGATAACGGGGTGTGCGAAGAACCAAGAAAAGTTGAATTTGGAGAATAAGTGGGCAAACTGATATTGTTCTGGCATGCTAGGCACTGTTTTAGGAGCAGGAACACATATATATACAATGACTTCTCCTCAGCACTGCTTTGAGAAAGATCATTCCACATTTTGTGCTGCCTAGCAAATGTATCAGAACACTAGAAAAGAAGCAAGGGGCGAAAAAAGAACTTGATGTTCTGTTTCCCTTATCGTTTAAAATTCCATCTTATGATTTTTTTCCTTATGGATTTCAACGCATTTTATCATTTAAAATATCTTTGCTTTTGCTTAGAAAATGTGTCTAACTGCAAGCTATTGCTTTTGTAGAAATGTGATCCATATTCAGCTGATTTATTCAATAACGCCCAAAAGATTCAGAAGGTTCCTCTTCTCTGCAACTCTACTGACTCCACAAGCTCGGCACAGTCCAAGGATGCTACTAAAGGCTTCTGTTCAGATGTTTGGAATACATGCAAAAACGTAACCATAAAGAATTCTCCTTTTGCTGCATTACCAGCCTCTTCATCCAAACTCACCGATCTGTGGCAATCAGAATCCGACTTCTGCGCAACGTTTGGAGGGTCATCGGGAGATGAATCATTGTGCTTTGATGGCCAGTCAGTTTTGTTTAACACCACATCGAATTCACCAGCTCCCAAAGGTGTTTGTCTAGAGAAAATTGGAAATGGTTCATACCTTAACATGGTTGCTCACCCTGATGGCTCGGACCGTGCCTTTTTCTCTAATCAACCTGGCAGAGTGTGGTTAGCAACTCTTCCAGCAGATGGATCAGGAGGAATGCTGGAACTTGATGAGTCTCATCCATTTCTTGATTTATCTGATGAAGTCCATTTTGATATTGAGTTCGGGATGATGGGCCTGGCATTTCACCTGGACTTCGCTAACAATGGTCGTTTCTTTGTGTCATACAATTGTGACCGAATGAAATCTCCGAGCTGTTCAGGGAGATGCTCATGTAATTCTGATGTGGGTTGTGATCCTTCAAAGCTTGGCCCTGAAGATGGAGCACAACCGTGCCAGTTCCAGACTGTCATTGCAGAATATAGTGCCAATGGTTCCTCAATGTCACCTTCAATGGTACTTGATTTGATTAACTTGCACTCAGTGCCATAGTTTTTTTTTATTTCAGGTATTTCACCATCTTAAAAAATATGTATATTGTAGAGACTAAATCTTATATTTTCAATCATAATCATGACTAGGCAACGAGTGCTGATCCATCAGAAGTGAGACGGATATTCACCATGGGCCTTCCATTTACATCTCATCATGGAGGACAGATACTTTTCGGACCTGCAGATGGATATATGTACTTTATGATGGGGGATGGCGGTAGCAAAGGAGATCCTTACAATTTTGCTCAAAACAAGAAGTCGTTGCTTGGGAAAATTATGAGACTTGACATAAACAATATACCAAGTAAGATTCTCAAGTCCTCAACAAGATATCTGCCAAGTCTTCCTCTGTCTTTTCTTTGTCATTTTAATCAGCATTATCTAAATTTCTTGTCTAATAAAATTCCTGCAGTGATCAGTTTTCTTTTGTGTATGCTCCAGATACTACACCTAATTGATTTATGATGTTCAGTTAATTTAGTTCATCTGTGTGCTCTTGCCTATTTATTTCCATTTCTTCATAGCTTTGATCCCTTAGATACATCTTTTCTCCTTTGCTTTGTCACTTGTACTGTGAGAGATGGATCAATTAAATCAATGAATCATCATTCTCCACTGAAATAATGGAGCCCATAAGTCTTTTACAGATCATCAATGAAGTGTAATGAATTATTTTCTTCACTGGTCAATACAGTCTGCCTAAGTGTTGAGGTCTGGAAATGCAGGTGAGAGTGTAATAGATGACCTTGGTCTGTGGGGTAACTATTCTGTACCAAAGGATAATCCATATGCTGATGATAGTGAGTTGCAACCCGAGATTTGGGCATTGGGTCTGAGAAATCCATGGCGTTGCAGTTTTGACATAGAACGTCCATCTTATTTCTTTTGTGCAGATGTCGGCCAGGTATTTTTTCCACTTCCTCATCGCATTAGAGTTTTCGCATCACATTCTATATTATTTTCTAAAAAAACTACAGAAAAAAATGAAATTTTCCTTTCACGCTAAAGAAAACAGTATATAAACATAATGAAGGTGGCAGGCCTTTGAGGATGCAAGAAAGAATCATGGTATCTATCAATAATAAAAAGGTAACAGGATCTGCTTAGTACTTAAGAGTTGCTTCTTCTGTCAATAATGTTAGAGAAGGTCATATCTGCCATGTCAGTCCACTAATCACCATCTATTGAGTCTTAGTTATCAGAAACGGATTATCTACTGGTTTGTGTTATATGTTTTTTCTTGAATATGCTCTTGTCATGCATGTTGCGACATGGCCTCTCATTTTTATGATTCACCGCTTCTACTGTTCTAGCTATAGCATATCTTCCTTTGTTGCCTGTGTTCCTTTCCTTGGAGAGCCATAAGTGCATGTTTGCAACTTAGTTGCGGCGTGCTGAAACTTTTAGGCCTTTCTTATTTGGTTGCCCTTGATGATATGGAAAGTAATGTCTAAAATAATTGCAGGAAGAGTACGAAGAAGTAGATTTGATCTCCAAGGGTGGAAACTACGGGTGGCGTGTTTATGAGGGCCCTGAAATTTATCAGCCCTCGTCAACTCCTGGAGGAAATACATCTATCAACTCCATCAATGCCATCTTCCCTATCATGGGCTACCGTCATTCTGATGTAAACAAGAATGAAGGATCTGCATCGATCACTGGCGGTTATGTCTATAGGTCTGCCTCAGACCCTTGCCTGTATGGAAGGTGAGTAAAGTTTATTATCCATTATCTTTTGAGAGGTAAAACCAAGACAAATGGAAACTAATACTGTCGCTACGAGATACTTACAATGTATCAGTTGATGTGAGGAACATTGTGTGAGCACTTCAAGATCAGGCTTTAGACATAAAAAAATTGATATCAGATGAATTGTTTAACCTGCTGATTCCTAGTTATATGATATTTTCAGGTACCTGTATATGGATCTATATGCTCTATCCTTGTGGGAAGGAACTGAGCAACCAGAAAATAGTGGAAACTACAGCAGCACCTTGATTGAGTTTAGCTGTGCCAAAGACTCACCAATTCCTTGCGATACTCTTTCCGGAAGTCCTCTTCCATCTCTGGGCTATATATATTCTTTTGGCCAGGATAACAAGAAGGATGTCTACATTCTGACAAGCAAAGGTGTCTACAGGATCGTACGGCCGAGCCGATGCGGTTATGTCTGCCCATTGGAAACTAAAATTGAGACCCCGGCCTCACCCCAGGGGACATCATCTGCTTGGAAACTGGAGAACCTTCCAGGAAGACTGCTGATTGTTATTGTTGCTGCTTTCCTTCTTCTGAGCAGTCCTTAGCTCTCTAGTAAAATCAGAAGCACATTGTGCAGATACTTGTGCTCTCATCTCCATGCAATGCCATAAGGCTGATAAGAATGATATCAGTCTTGGGCTATTATCCTGCAAGCGCAAGTAGAGATTCCGAGATCTTGTACACTTATCCATCCCGGATTCCCGAGTACCTGTCTGTCAGAATTTCTATTTCTGTTCCATGTGGAACTAAACTCTATGCTTTTTAGAGTTGTGAAAAATTTCTGTATCCACTCGGCTTTCATATGTATTTTATCCTCAAACACAGAAGACCGACCATATCTCGAGCTGATTCGGTTGGTATCAGTGTTTAATATGATTCATTTACACTCATGAGAGGCCTGGATTGCGGAAACAAGCATGCTTTAGAAATTCGCACAGCAGGAAATGGGGAAGCTTGACTAGAAAAATCTGCTGCCTAGACTTGCAGAAGGTCATGCGCCATTAGACTGCAAGGAAGGTGTCATGTGCATATGATATCAATCGTACGGTTGCTTTATAGATGGAAATATCTTTATAGTTGCTTTTAATCTTGTTTCTTCTCTTCCCTTTAGAACTAGCATTCTAAATTGTACAGGATTTACTTGTAGTGTAATTCGTTAGGCCGAGTTGATGTATCCCACATTTCTTCTCTTTGGCTCATATTGTTGAAGGCTTTGAGAAATGAAGTTGATTATATAAAGACAATTAACCTTCTCTCTCTCTCTATCTATCTATCTAAAGGAACCGTATATTAAAAAATAAAAATTATAGCCCAGAAAAAAGGTCCCATACAAATTTGCCTTTGATATAATAAAAGTTTGTGCAATTTTAATGTTGTAAAAATTTATTAACCCGGAATTTAGTTTCTAAAATCGGTGATTAAACATTTTTTGCTCCCGTTGGAACGCTCGGGATCTACACTCAAAAAAATTTTGTTTAGCCAAAATAATTTGCTTAGTTGAAATAAAAATGCAAAGAAAATTTGGTATTCATTTTGAAAAAAAAAACTTTAAGTACACCATTTATAACGTAAATATTAATTCTTAGATTCAATCAAGAACACCTTTTGCACCGATTAATAACTTTAATTATAAACACACAAAATATTACTGTTGTTTGTAATAAAAAAAATATTACTGTTATTTCTCCAAAATAAACGCGGCATAAACAGCATTTGCAAGCAACGCAGGCAGCGAAACGAGCAGAACTCAAATGCCCTTCCAAATCTCATCGCCAGCAAAAATTGAACCCAGGGGAGAACGGGGAGAGGGGGAGAGATAGGCCGCCACCGCCACGCCATGAAAGCAGCGGCCGCTGCGCCGGGGGCGAATCCCCTCCACGCCGCGCGGTCGCCCGCGGCGTCCATGGAGCGCAAATGGATCGCCCCTCTGGCCGCCGGTTCGGCCGTTTCGCTCCTCCTCCTCTTCTTCACCTCCCTATCCTCCTCCTACCCGTCCCCGGCCGCCGCCGCCCACCTCGCCCTCCTCTCCATCCTCCCGTCCGCACTCCTTTCCCACCCGTCCAGCCCTTTCGCGGCCCTCTACTCCCCCGCCTTCGTCGAGCAAAAGCTCTCCCGCCTCGCCTCCTCCTCGTCCTCCTCAGATCCTTCGGCGCCGCCGAGGTTCGCGTACCTGATCTCCGGCTCGCGCGGAGACGGAGAAATGCTGCAGCGCACCCTCCTCGCGCTCTATCACCCGGCGAACCGCTACGTCGTCCACCTCGACCTCGAGGCACCGCAGGAGGAGAGAGACGCCCTCCGGGACTTCGTCGCCGGACACCCGGTCTTCGCCTCCGTCGGCAATGTCAGGATGATCACCAAGGCGAACCTCATCACGTATCGCGGGCCGACCATGGTCGCCAACACGTTGCATGCAGCCGCGATCTTGCTGCGGGAGGGCAACTGGGACTGGTTCATCAACCTCAGCGCCTCAGATTACCCGCTTGTCACGCAAGACGGTGAGCGAGGCTGATCTAAAGATGAGATTTTTATTCAAGATTTGATTTTGTTTTCTGTTATTTGATGTGAATGTAGATCTGCTGCATACTTTCTCCTATCTGCCGAGGGATCTCAACTTTATTGATCATACCAGTAACATTGGATGGAAAGAGTATGTAAACTATGAGCCTTAGCTTCTGAATTTGGTTCTGTTCAATTGGTGTGTGCTATACATGCTACTTCAATTCTGAGAGCTTGAATTGCACGTTTTGGTTCATCTTTATGATCATAGGTTCCAAAGGGCCAAACCCGTAATAATTGATCCAGGGTTGTATCTGACGAAGAAACAAGATGTGTTCTGGATCCCCCAACGCAGGAGTGTACCCACTGCATTCAAGCTCTTCACAGGTGAATAATTTTCCTTTTTGACTTTACCTGAGATACAAGCTGTTTGCATGTCATAAGCAAGGACTATCCATATAATATTTAAAAAATCTCCGAGAATAGGTGATACAAGTGATGGTTATACTTAGATATTGAAGTTATAAAATTTCATTTAATAACTTGAATTTTATTTTATGGAGTATTACTATGGTTTTTGTGGCTGACTGGAAACTTAGATGCACGCCTGAGGACTTCCTATTTGTTAGTGCATTTACCAGTAGGTTATTCGACATCCTTCTTCTTAAAGCCTCCTGAGTGGCCACAAATCTTGATATTGCGAACAAAGTACTATTCATGTGAACATTAATATGAACTGAGACTTTTGATAGGCTATGTTTTAAGAATATCCTTTAGGATTTAAAGTTTATACAGAGTGCGCTTCAATTGCATATGCATCAATGCTTATAGAAAAAAGAAAAGAAAGGGCTTTATAGCACTTGCCTAGCTCCTTTCTCCTGCAATATACTCTGGAAAAAATGGCAGTGACAAGCACTCATTCATCTCTCCATCTGGGCACACACCTAGCAGAAATGGAAATGAGTCTGTCTGCCAAGCAAAATTGGAAGTAATTTTTCTATTAAGAAAAACTAAATTGTACGTGGAACTCCTGGCAGCAAGAAATAACCTTCTCTATTCTTGCAGCAAGCTAAAATGAAAGTAAATCCCCTCTACACTGAAAAAATTCAAAACAGAGCTGCTATTGGCAAACAAGTTTGGAAGGGGCTGCCATTGATGCCAAAATTGAAACTCTAACATCTTTGTTCCTGGTTAGATTCTCTCTGCCTCCTTTTGGCGAGCAAAATTGGAAGGGATCACTGTGCAGCGAAAAATGGAAAGGATTTTTTTTTAAACGAATGGAAGGGAGTTTTAAATGCTAAATTGGAATCTTTCTCTTTTGTACTATCTCTTCGGTGAGTAAAAATGGATGGGGATCTCCTTCCGGCAAAGAAAATTGAAAGGAATATTTTCTCCTTTGTGATTGGGGGGTAATAAATAAGAGCATCGCAGCCATTGAGTATATGAACGGCAGCAGACCTGCTTTGCATATATGCAAAAGTTCTCTGCTGTATATAAACATTAAGCCCTATCATTTAATATAAAACCAAGATGTGTTAAAAGGAATATATAACTACAATGTTTTTTTTATTGAGAAGAACCATCATGCTTATTGTTATCTTGGTCTTTATCTAAAAGCTAAATATGAAGCATCGAGTTCCAGTACTCGCGTGCATTAAGGCTAGTGTGATTGTGGAGTCTCTGAATGTAATCCTCTGTCCTTTCAGTCGCACATGAACTTGCACGCCTGAATGAGTAAATTTTCTAATGAATGTGAAATTGTGAATCATATAACTTGCTGGCAATGCATCGTTGAAGAATCTGTTGTAAGCACCATGATAAAAAAAAAACAATATTTCCTGGCCAAAGTATCACTAGTGCCCAACATAGTCATTTAGCCGTAGTATCCTACTATTAAAAAAGAATGAATAGTATTTCATATCGAAAGACATGATAAGGTCATTTTCAGAAACTTTCCTGCCAATAATGCAGAGGAGACCAAATTGAGCATCTATGTCTTAAGATCCTATAGCTGCTTCCCCCATGTTTTAGGACAAGAGTAAAATTATAGGCCTTCTACCCTAATAGTCGATGTTTAGTTATGAACTTTTAGCATAGTCCATTAATTTAGTTGCCTTTCATTAGATTTTCTTTTATTTGAGTTTGTCTTTTATTTGACTTCATAATTATTTGGCATAGGGTGTTTAGAATCCCTATAAAAACTCTTGTACGGTTCTCTTGAAATGTATGTTTTGATGAATAAAGATATATTATTACTTCATGTATAAATTAGTTAATTCCTGCATGGAATATTAGAGTTTAATAGTGGATTAACTTAGATTTTCTATGTGGATTTCAATCAAATCAGTAATCATTAAGTATCAGAAAGTTGTTACACTGTCAGATTAACCTCTTTGACCTGGTACATATCTCTGGCCACTGCATAATAGTGTTGCAGCTGTTTTGTGAGCAATGAATTTATATGATGACGATCACTTCACTAGTGAATAACAGACGCAAGAGGAGGAACACGTATTACTTGGTCTATGTATGCAACAGTTGGCATCAATTCTTCACTTTTCAATTTTGGAATTAGTATAGCTCATTTACGCCCTGCTTTATATGACTGCCATAGCCAACTTATCTCTGCAGGCTTCTCTCTACCTAGTCATCCTCAGTTAGATTAGCTTTCATTTTTGGTGCTCCAGTGTTACGTTGAACACTCAACTGAAACTAGCCAAGAATATGTAAAATAAGACTAGGGACAGATATTAGTATGCAGTTACTATTATGCCTTGAGATGTACAACAAGAAGCAGATATTTTCTTTGATGGCAAACTTTTGAAGTGGCTTCAGATTGTGTCTCAGGTTCTGCATGGATGGCACTCTCCCGATCCTTCATTGAGTACTGCATATGGGGCTGGGACAATCTTCCGCGAGCTGTCCTCATGTATTATGCAAACTTCATCTCCTCGCCAGAAGGTTATTTTCATACTGTCATTTGTAATACCCAGGAATTCCGAAACAGCACTGTGAATCATGACCTTCACTTCATCTCATGGGACAATCCGCCAAAACAGCATCCGCATTACCTGACAGTCCATCATATGCCAAGAATGGTTAGCAGCAATGCTCCTTTTGCTCGCAAGTTTAGGAAGGATGACCCTGTGCTTGACAAGGTAGACGCCCAGCTCTTATCCCGCCGGCCTGGCATGATCACTCCTGGAGCATGGTGTATAGGGAGTGGAGAAAATGGCAGTGATCCCTGCATTGTCGTGGGGAAAACATCCATTCTTCGTCCTGGTCCTGGTTCAAAAAGGTTGGAGCAGCTTACCGTCTCTCTCTTATCAGAGGAAAACTTCCGTCCGAGACAATGCATCTAGTCACACTGCTAAAAAGATTGGCATATTTAGTATTAGCTGATTCCATTAAAAAGATATCTTGATTCTGTAAGCATTTAGCACAATCTCTATTTAGTTTAAGCTTCTGGATCGACCGAGCTCCTGTATATTCTTTTGTCCCACCTCAAAATAGCAGTAAAGTGCTGCAAAATTGTCATTAGAACAAAATAGAACTTGTTATATATAAAAAAATATTTTGGGTAAGTGATGCAAATTTAGCTGTCTACAAAAAATTTCTCCTTCATGGAAGTACAAGTACCTCCGTCCAGCATGTCTCTGTCAAGTCCATGGTTTCAATTATTCTAGCAATAATGGAATACACTCGATGTGAGCTGCGTACATCGAGTGGTCTTGTCCATAGTGCTATGTTACCAGGTCATACGTGAAAAACTCTTCAGCAACTCTATAGTGATCCATTTCATTCTAATGGCTGTATGTAGTCTTTTGTTGTTCTCAGGCCAACTGTAAAATATAACATGAGGCTTGCACAAGTGGCATGTAAGTTGTGTAGTTACCACCAGGAAACATTTCTGAAACAATGGCAACATTCAGATCCATGGCATTTATATAAGGAAGCCTCTAATGACACTCCTTAAAGGCTTACTGCCACTCCAAAAATATTTAATTTGACCATTGTGCTCTTTGTGGCTTTATTATTTCGTTTTGCATTGGAAACTTCACTTGATGTTGTCCTGTGTACGACGCCATAACAAAAGTAATATGATGGCTATACATCCTGAGGTAAATATTTTTTATACAATTTAGATAAAGCAATGTTATGTACAAAGTTAACTATTTTTTTTATGATGATCCATAATAAGAGTAGTAAAAAAACATGAGAAATATCAGACATAATAAAAATTAAAAAATTAAAAAATTCAAATTAAAGTTACATAATGTTATTCAATTTAGAAATCAATTTACTTGACAGTTTTAGTTTGCGGGAGATAAAGCAATGTTATATATAAAGTTAACTATTTTTTTTATGATGATCCATAATAAGAGTAGTAAAAAAACATGAGAAATATCAGACATAATAAAAATTAAAAAATTAAAAAATTCAAATTAAAGTTACATAATGTTATTCAATTTAGAAATCAATTTACTTGACAGTTTTAGTTTGCGGGGTTGAAATTTTGTGTTACAAACAAAGCCTTACTAAATGTTCAATATTTTTCCTAAAAAATCAAATATATAAAACTAAAAATTTAATGATTATTCTTTTCTGAAAACACTTTTGCCCTTTTAATTTTCCGTTGGAAACTTAAAAAATCCTTTGGGTTATATTTTTATACATTTTCAAATATTATTTTTATAATTAATTTATGTAAATAGTTATTATACTGCTACATGAGGCCAAAAAGATAATATTCTTCTTATAGTTAAACTAATGGTATCGTCAAAAAAGAAAAAAAAATAATTAAGCTTACGGAGCTACATAATTATACGTAGCCTACATAAACCTGCAATCAAATAGATTGATTTTTTAAATTCAATAACATTACTTAACTATAATTTTAATTAGTTTTTATTGACGGATTTCTCATTTTTTTAAACTCTTTTTAGAATGAGTCACGAGTCATCGTTAAAAAAAATGAAGTATTAATACCTTTTTAATGACTTCGTACTATGACATAGAGTGACGCAACGCAAAATAATTAAACAACCAGGGACAAAACAGTCATATTAAATGTTTTTGGAGTGGCAGTAAGCCTTTAAGGAGTGGCATTAGAGGCTTCCTTATATAAAATGAGTTAAATAATAAGATCTGTGATGGAACTTTTGATGCATCATACATTGATTGAACCTATGGAAACTAATCTCCATCTACTAGACATCCATCTGGATAGAACCAGAAAGAATACAATGATTAGAAGAAAGTCTATGTTAACTGAGAAGTTCTCTACTAAAATTTGGATGTGCCCCTGCAACACACAGGAAGGCAACAAAATTCAAATCCACAATTTTAAGGTTCTCACAAGGAGCCGGGGTATTTTACAACAGGTGAGTACAGAGGCAACTAAGGACTACTTCATGCTGCCCACGAGAAAATAAAATAAAATCGGGGCAAACTGAGAAGCCAAACACTGTCTCCTTTCTGTTTCCAAATCTAAACTTCACAGTCCAGATTGCCAGCATCTTTTTCACCTGTGTGATCTCCCGGGACTTTGATGACCTCAATGCTCGCGAGCACCAAAATTGAGACTAGTATACACTGATGGAATCGCATAGACTTCAATCCAGGCGTATGAGATTAAGATCTTCTGCAAGGGAAGACAAAGTATGAACCTGCTCATGTGTTAGAAGTCAATTTTTTGTCTCTCATGCTCAGGCCATCATCAAATCCAGTTCCTGGAGCAAGTTCATTCAGATCCAGGAATCTTCTTTTCCCTACATCTGTGTTTGTCTGGTCTTCCGACTTCTCTACTGTGTTTTTCTGTTCCTTACCTATATCCTCCCCATGCTCGTGAGTTGCTTTGTTCTCTGGTATGTCTTCATCACCTTGCACATCCTGAGAATCCTGACTTGCAGCTGAAAGACGCAAATCTTCAGAGGAATCCAAATGTGCATGGATATCACTTGATTTGCCAATGTTTCCCGACTCTGTATCTGTGTCTGACAGCTCACATTGTTTATAACTAATTCGTGGACGTGTAGATCTTTTACTGCACCTGAGGCCTCTCTGGAGTTCATCAACATATCTTAATTTAGTATCACACTTACGGTGAGAAGGAAACTTCTCATCATGGTGGTTCTCTTCTCTGTCACTGGTACTTAATGAATATTCGTCCTCTTCCTCTTCTGTGATCTCCTCTTCCCAATGATATTCCTCATCCCCATCTGAGCCACTTGAAATCATTTTCCTCTGTTTACGGATTCTCAGATACTCATCATCATAAATTGCTTCTCCTACTATGTCATCATCGCTATCAAAGCCCATGTCAATATCCAATGGATTTCCAACATAATCCTTCTCTGAGTATCTCTGAGGTCGTTTCCTCCGTCGATTGCTAAATTCCAAAAGAGGAAAATGAACCAAAGTGGTATTTAATGATGCGTAAACATTTGAAAACAAACACATTAAAAAAATGATACCTGCGTTCGAGAAGCTCAGCTTGGTTATCCAGTTTGGTTTCCTCATGGTCATTTGAGTTAGAAGCCTGTCCATCTGATCCCACATCAGTTTGCAAGAAGCCATGCCATTTACCATTAGTAGGCACATCAGATTTTGCTCTTCTAACAACATTTTCAGGAGAACTCTGCCTTTTCCTTGTAAAGAAGGCATAAAACACAAGTTATTAACACAAAGTAACAGAAAAACAAGATACATCGAAACAGCATCATCATGGAAGAAATTCATGTACTTACTTTGTAACCTTGATAGCCTCATTAATTGACCGGTCATAGTCATCTGAAAAGAACTCAACATTAAACATGTGTTAATCAAATTAATGATTAAACCAACATCAGAACAAAGATGTATTAATATTGCATTGTTTCAAGCCAGAATACAGCTACTAGAGAAATCAAATAAAGCACAAAATTAAGAGTGCAGATGCTTCAATACAGAAAAGCAGCTAACCAATTCAGTTGTTTAATCGAGATATTTGAGATCACAGTAAAGAAAACAAAGAAAATAAATCACATCTGAATAGCCACCAATAATTCACATAAGATGAATTTGAAATCTCTTCACTCGATCCTTAGTTTATGTCACAGAAAGTAAAATACCAAGAAATACAACACAAATTAGAACAACTTGAAAGAAAAGTTGGAAAACATAAACAACAGGCATAAACAATATGCATTCCTAAAAAAATAACTCAACAGAATCACTTTCAGCAAAAGGATCAAAGTTTCTGCAACCAGCACAAAGGATATCAGCAGCTGGCTGGCATTGTGCCAGCCAAATACACAGCATATACTGTTATGCTGGCTATGCTAGGAAAAAGAAAAAAAAAAAGAAACGGGGAAAAAGTGTAAGAGCCAGGGAATATTGGAAACATGTGCATGAATAGCAAAAAAAATAAATAAATGGATGAACCGAACATTCTTAACTTCACCACCATCAATAACGAAGACTAATCCAAAAAATACAGAAAGAAAGACAACAATCTTTTTCACATATGAGAGAGAATAATCGAATGTGGTATTGGAAGATCAGTGTGATCACTTTGTAGCTTAGATGCTTACCAAAAGTGTATGTGACCCGTTTCCTATCACGAAGAGAGCGGCCTGATGAAAGTCCATCTGCCACTAAATAGCTATCTAGAAGCAGAGCTTCTCTATGTTGTTTTTTTAACAGTTTTTCTTTACTCTGCTTGATGATGGAGATAATGATGAGAATGAGATCCATAAGTACAATTTTCTTACAACATCTAACAATAAAATATGGTTTTGAAGCAGTATCAAAGAAATAGTTCAATTGTAAAAGATCATTTACCCTGTGAATTTTCTCAATTTCTGGAAGAAAATCAATCTTTAATTTCTTCCCCAGTGAGACTTCTGCTCTATTGCTACTTGAAAAAAGTTTCTCCTGGAGTATGAAGTGAAATAAATGATGGAAAAGCAAAAGTGATGGAGAGACAACCAATAGGCAATCTCATCATTAAAGCCTAGCTTTCTGTCACATGAATAGCAAGTTTCAAATCAGTAGTTCCATTACAAGATGAAAATATTACACTCACTGTAGTGGTACACTGACATTTATAATATTCAATAATTCCTTCAAATATTGGTACATTAAGAAAAATTCTGACATGGGCAATAACGAACAGATACTATAGCATAAGAGAGACATCATATGTCATAAGAGAAATGAAAAATCAATCATGAAATGAAGCAATACAAGAGCTGGTCTGATAGAACTTCAGCTTAAAATAAAGTACATAAAAAAGGAACCTCATGGCCTAACAAGTTGAAGGGCTTTCATGGTAACTAAAAGAACTGACTCAGTCTGGCACAGTTGAGACTAGGAATAGCGCATTCATTAAATGGTAGGGGATCACAGATCAACCTCCCCAATTAAAATACTGACGGGACTTAGTTAATCGTATGCAGATTGTAGTCCAAGTATCTTCAGTTGATTGACATATGCACTTCACTTTTTTTATTTAATTTTATTTTTGAGAAAGTCTATTGCAGACAACTGTTTGTAAAAATGCTTCCTTCTACATTTGACAGTCATCTTTTTTTTTAGGGGCCATTTGGTTGAGGGTGAAAGGAGGATGAAGGTTGGGAAGGGAGGGTAATTATTTAACCTAGTTTGGATGAGTTTTAATGGAGGGGAATGGAAGGAAACTTCAAACTCCCATTTTACTTTCAATCTCAAAATGGAGAATAAAAGAGGGGAAATGTTGAATTAAACAACAACAACAACAACAACAAAGCCTTATCCCACTAGGTGGGGTCGGCTGCATGATTTAATCCATGTTCATGAGATTCGACAGGGTTTTACGCTGGCTGTCGGGGCCTAACACAACCCTCCTCCTTTATCCGGGCTTGGGACCGGCTATAAAACATAGGCGGGAAATGTTGAATTAAACAAATTTCATAATTTGACCTTATTTAGTTAAACATATGAAGGCATATGTAAAGGGTACATTCATCCAAATATGATATCAATTTTTCTTTCATCCATCTTCCTTCTCCATAGTCATGTCATCCAAACAAGGCAAATTATTTCATCTTCATTCTTCTTCATTTCCTTCCCCATTCTTCCTTCCGCATCATTACCTTCCCTAAGACTAAGTGATTTTTACAAGTCATCTAACAGTAGAACTTTTAGAAGAGACAATTCTCTAGGAAATCCTCAACAGTCAGTTTTTTTAGAGGGAATCAGAAAAGATTTCAGTAAAAGGCTGTTGACGCTTGACAACATTCACACACATCTACAAAATAATAAGCCTCGGTATCTCATACACCTAATAATATAGGTCGATGACACCTAAACGAACAGAGCCTTTCGCTGCCAAAATGAAAAATAAAGAGCCTAGGTATTCTCAATTATCCATTCAATAGTGATATGAAAGTGAACATGCAGATTGTTGATATGCCAGAGTAGAAGAAATCAATGGCCTGAAAATAACAAATTTAAAATCTCGTAAAGTTCAATAAATTTCCTTTTCTTAGGGTTTTCAGTCTTGTTCCGTGTGGATCATGTTCTCATTAATGATCCTATACAACAATATAGATTACAACTTGTCTGCTTCCCCTAAAATAGAACAACTTTGTTTCAAAAAAGTATTCTTAAAAATGGAAAAGTAGGTGAAACATAAAGGGATGCGTAGATTAAAAAAGACTATTAGAAACTCACAGAAACATCTTGAAACTCATCCAAATTGGTCGCCACTGTTTCCCATTGGTAAGATACAAGTGGAGTAACTGAAGACCGCTTCATTTTCTTCTTTATCACGACCTGCCTAATTTCACGATACAACCGATGGCCAATAATAGGATCATCTTCGTACCTAATAATAAATAGATGCAGAAGTTGATACATTGTCAAATCAGGATAGAAGAAGATGCCAACATGATTTACTAGGAAGGAAAGTCAACAACATTAGCTGATTTTCCAGTTCCAAAGGCAACTATGAAGTCACACTACCAGTAAGATATCCCATGAGCATCACCACCAACTCGCTCTTTGCGAAATGCTGGAAGTTGGATGCGACGTTTTATGGAATTGTCAATGAAATTTCGAATGTCCTCTTGCTGCAAAGTATCATATCCCAAAACCAAAACTAGTCAAAATGTATAGATATCATTATTTTCTCGAAAAAAAAAACGTCGACATCATAGTATACTTTCTGAATTGTTAGACCCATTGAACCCAACATTGTTATTAATCTCTAATATTTCCCCTATGCCAATTTTGTGAGCAAAAGAATAGCTTGTGATAGAAAAAAATGTCCATAAAAAAATATAATTAATAGGAAGACTAAATACAAGTTAGAGAATTATAATCACCATGTTGATACCTCAACACGAATGTCACATAGGGCTTTCAGAATCCGCACACGTGTTCCAGGCTCAAGGTTTCTATATGTCTCAACCTCCATGCTGGCAAGTTAAAATTCTGAATAATGTTACAGTGTAAGTTCAAAAACTTAGAATTTCAAATGCTAAAACACTTACCCCTGGGATGCAACAATAGGAATCTCACCATCAGCAACCTGCATCCGTATTCTGGTTAGATTATTTTCCCCCATGAATATTATTCCATGATTGCTATGGAAGACAGTAATGTAAGATACGTACCCAATACCACCAATCTCTTAACTTCCTACATAAAACTGTAATCCATGTAGCACGTGTTAGTGCCATTCGAATGACAGGAGGTATTGACTGGCATGATGAACACAGGGATCAGTGACAATGTCCAAACAGAATAGCATCATATGAGCAACCTATTAGGTAGATGAACTCAAAGACACAAAAAACACTCAGGTTGAAGTATATAGTAGTATTACATTTGTCAGTCAAGGCAATCAATGTCTTTTGCATGTCACTTATTCTATTAAATTTGAAGATAAAAAATTAAATATTAAAAATCCAAAAAACTGATCATTTTACTTTAAGTGAGGAGGTAAACTTAATCTTGAAGAATGCTTAATTGTATGCCTCTAAAAAGCAATTAAGCACCAAAAGGAAGAAGCTGTACTATACTTGGAGGACATCCGAGAGTAAAATCTAGACAAGAAAAGAATGCAGACTTCAAAGAGCAAAGGTGCAAACTTCCAAGTTTGAGTACTGTCCTGGAAAGGTACAATCTTTAATACACCAATAAGCATGCAACTTTAAAGAACAACCACACAAGCAAAAATGACAACAATGCTACGAACTTTGCAATCGGATAACGAAGAATGAACCTTTAGTAGCGGCATGTGCACATCTTCCAGGGTACCATTAGGCGTAATTAACGCCGTCTCGAGCTCCTCCGCCGAGAACTCCACCCCGATGTTCAGGAACGGTCTGAAGACCTGCAGAAAAGCAGAAATAACTACGACATCACATACAAGCCCAAGAAGCAAGGGGAACGCCGTAAAGGTTGTGGAACCTCTACGGATCCAGGGCGAGTGGAGGACACATGGTGTGGGGCTGCGCGCTCACGTGGAGGAAGTTGAGGACGGAGGCGAGTTCCCACATGGAGCGGAGCTCCCAACGGGGGAGCATCGCGGGTGATTCCGGAGGTTGGACGAGCGGAGTGACGACGCGGACGCGTTGCGGCGACTCCTCCTTCTCCAGCCGCGCGGACTTCCGGCGCTCCGGCTGCTGTTGCTGTTGCTGCTGCGGCGGCGGCGGCGGCCGAGCGGGCTTGAACGAGGGGCGGGTGTTGCATGCGCGAGGGAAGCGTGGGGACTTTCTGGGAAAAGGATCGACGGCGGCCCTAGACGGCGGGGGGGAAGGCGGCGAGGCCTCGGCCGGCGGCGAGGATCTACGCTGCTCCTCCTCCTGGGGAGGGGCCGGGGAGGGGGAGTCGTCGGAGGACATGGGTCCTCGAAGCGAGGGTTTTAAGGGGGAGATCTGTCGGCGGAGGGTGGCCGTAACGGGAGAGATCGACGGCGGAACAGGAGGCGAGGAGGAGACGGCACGGCGAAGAGGCGGAGGCCATAAAAGGGAGCAAAAAAAAACAGAGACGAACGAATTGTTAGAGAGAAGGGCATTATGGGAATTTCAATATGAGAAAAATTAAACCCTTTCTATTTGTTCCGTCTCGTGTCTTATTTTAGGATTTTATTTTTTTTTAATTTTTTAGGTGTTCCATATTTTTTTAAAATATATTTCGTTTTTTTTTCCTCAAATAATTTTGCTATGTGTATCTTTTTTTCTTAAATGATTTTGATGGCCTAAAGTTCGTGTTGTTTGTATCAGTTTTTCTTCGATTTTTTGGCATTCATGGTGCGTTATATGAAATTTAATATAACATAACGTTAACTAATAATTAAAAATACAATTTTTTGGGTTTTTTATTTCATTTTCCAATTTGTTTTATACGAGTTTCTGTCAAACTTAAAAAATGAAAACCTAGTAAAATACATCATTATGATGTCAGCAATAATTAGGACAACAAAGCATATTAGCTCTCTGATTGGTCGGACGAGAATTTTCATCGTTGAATCATATTTACAGAAAATAATTTTTGTTTTGTAGTGTTTGATCTCAAAGTCCAAAGGTGGAATTATCAACTTTATATTTCTTATATTTCACATACTACATTATATAAACATAAATTTGAATATATGACACGTAGAACACGTGTAGCAAGTATAATTAATTTACTTCATTTTTATTTATTAATTAATATTTATATAATTAATTCATAATTTTTTTTATCACTCGTATAATAGCTTTTTCTATAGTTTAATATGTTCCTATAAACTCTAATTTAATAGTCTAATACTATATCATATACTTAGTTATAAAAATATTAACATTAATTTATTAAAATAAAGGTTAAAAAAACTAATTCGTTAGATAATGATTTTAACATGTTTTTTGTAATTTAAAAATCGGTTCGAAAATTTAAAGATATTTTTTTTAAATAAAAAATTCAACATCACGTGAACTCTTTCAACCCGTATAAAATTACATACATATTATTTTGCAAGTGAATTATATTAGTGGAAGGGAAAACTTCAAATATTATTAGCTAAAAATATACGTGTGAAGTGTTTTTTTGCATAACAAGCGATTTTACGCGTGCTTTTCTTTATTTTTTTTATATTTTTTTTACTAATAATTTAAAAGATAAGAAGTAACATAAAAATGATTATATCTATTATGAAATATAATAATATGCAAAAGTTCGTAAAAAATAAAAAAATGAATATAATTGTTATTAATGATTTGAATTGTATTTTTGTTATCACAATTCTCAAAATTATTGATAAAAAAATATATATAAAATAAATAAAAATATATTTAAAATGGCTTGATATGCGCTTCAGACGAAAAATATTTCACATACTCGTTAAACTCATAATAACAATAATAATAATAATAATTTTTTCAGCTGGTTTAGAGTAATTTTTTCACTTTCTTCCTTCGTTCTCACGGTGTCGGCGCGTAGGGCAAATGGTGACGGGATCTGAGTTCCAACTGCAACAGCGTCAAGCGAAGTGAAGCGCTTCCTTCATTCTCATGGCAAGGGAAGTCCGACGTATGGCGACGGGATCTGAGTTTCAATTGCAGAGACGTAGGGGAAGTGAAGCGCCTCCTTCATTCTCAGGGCATAGGACAAGGGAAGTCCGACATATGGCGATAGGATCCGACGCCGAAAGGCGGATGCTTCATTCTGGCAGCTTCGGGCGAAGGGAAGGAACTTGTTCGTTCTCACGACATAGGGCGTAGGGCAAGGGGTGTATGGTAATGGTGATGGGATTCGAGTTCCAACTGTAGCAGCATCGGGCGAAGGGAAGTGCTTTTGTCATTCTCACAGTGTAGTGCAAGGGCATCCGACGCATGGCGGTGAAATATGAGTTCCAGCGATGTGGAGCAAGGACAAATACTTCGTTCCGGTAGTCGAGCTTCGTTCTGGCAGCGTCGAGCGAAGGAAAGCGCCTCCTTCTCCCGACGTAAGGCGTAGGGCAACGGATGTCCGACATATGATGACGGGATCAAAAACCTTTATTTTTCTATTTTTTTATATGAGTTGTTCGGGATACTTGTAGCCAGCCATGTTATCCGAGTTCGCTAGGGCAGATTGAGAGAGAAAACAAATGCTTCATTTTCAAACAGACTTGAAAAATTAGTCGAACCACGCACTCCTAAACAAGTGAACCACGCCTTCCTTCAACGCCCGTCGATCATGAATCCAACAGATGTGAGAAAAGGGAGGACCAACATTAAATCCTTATTATTGTTATTATTATAAAAAGCAAAGAGAGATCTGCGCGTGTAATCATCTGATTAAAAAAAGTGATGAAAGCGACTTGGGGCTGTGACGATGCAGCGGTCGATCGCTCGCTCAGCGGCTGGCGTGGACTGCTCGCGCCCGGCGCTCGCGCTGGGGCGCCTATTAAATGCTACAGTGGGGAACCGAACCAAACACCATGTGGGCAAATCCAAGGCAGTCAACATCTACTCTCCTCTCTACACTCTTCAAGCCAGTAGAATACCACTGCTCACTCTCGGAGCTCCCTCCCTCTTCTTGGTGCCGCACAGATCTGCTGATCTTTATGCACTTCTGATCTAGGCGTCCCCGATTTCGGAAGAATCGAACCGGTCGGAGCCGCTCCTCGGAGATGGATCCGCCGTCGTTGGTGACACTGGTGCCGGAGATGTGGCAGTTCCCCATGGGCGGAGTGCTGCCGGCGGCTTTCAGCAGGATGGGTCGGATGGGCGGGGATGCGTCGGCGGAGGAGTCGACAGTGACGGAGCAAAGCGGTGGGGGCAAGGCGGCGGCCGGGAGGAGGAAAAGGAGGGATTTTTCGGCCGCGGGGTTGTCGGAGGACGAGTCTTCGAAGCTCGCGTCAAACAGTAGCGGCAATGACATGGTACTCCCTTCGCGCTCCTTTTGAGCTTCATTGCGTTCCTGTATTCTCTCCGTGGATAAAGGTGCACAGTGCGTGAAACTCGAGTTGTTATCTGTTTCTAGTTTGGACAATTTTGGTCCTAATTGAAGCCCCCGCGAAGGCTTCGAGTTGGGAATTTAGAGTACCTAATGGTTATCTTGCTTAAAGTTCCCCAAAAAATATATTGCCTAAAGAGCTTCTCAGATAAAAATGAGATATGGATTGAGCATAATAATGTGATCAATTTACCTCGAAAAAAACATAATGTGATCAATTAATGCTTTGACTGAATGCCGCAAAATGGAATTTCTTTTTTCGTGAAGCTTTGTTGTGATCTAGTCGTAGTCGTTAGAGGATTTTGAGTGGTTGACCTCATTATATATTTCTGAGTTGTGATTACTTGTTTTCTGCTCGACATTGTTAGCTGGACTATGTATTTGTTGATTCTGAAGCTTCTAAAAATGTTGATTTCTTCTTGATGGAGACACTTCATGTAACGCCCCCAAAATCGCCCCTCCTGCCACGTTGGCAGTACCCCGGGAGCGCTACACTGCCTGCTACACTATTGATCATATCATAACCTTGACCATTCAACAATGTGGCAACAAATATAATAATAAAATCAGTACGGACTTTATTGCGGAAGGTGGAAACATACTTTATTGCGGAAGAGTTGGAATATCAAAGGACACTAAGCACTTGATGCAGTACACTAGGAAGTGGGCAATGACAATAATATCCAATAAAATCTCGACAATGGTAACATATTTGATTATAGCGGAAAAAGACCATAATAACCTTCTGATGTAGAGATCAATTATTCAAATAATGGAATTACAAACGAAAGACATTATTGAGTGCAATGAGTCATGTGCAGCAACTCTTGAGCACTGCGTTCTCCATCACTCTTCTCTAGACAAGATTCTCACCTGCAAAATCCCAATTGCAGGGGCATCGAATACCCGTGAGCGAAAATGCCTAGTACAATAGAATCATAGGCTATAAATTAATAATCAAAACATGCTTGAATCAATAACAGATAAGCAACGAAATACTTTACCATGAACAGATAATTTCTTCTTTTCTCATTATAATCAATACTTTGGTTGCACAAGGCAATGGATCATCATAACTATATTTCATTCTTTACTATGTCCATGCTCTACTCTCTTCCGTGACTTTGCTTTGTCTTTACTATGTCAATCTCTGTACTTTGCTATACGTTACTTTGACATACTTTGTTATACTTTCCAATACATTATTTTTCCATGCTTTGATATACTTTGCATTGCAATACTTTGTTATGCTTTACTTTATCATGCTTACTGTACTTTACTTTACTATGCTCTATAGTACTGTGTCATACTGGATCATGCTTTACTTTACTATGCTTTACTTTGCCATGCTTTGATATACTTTGCCATACAATTCTTTGCTAGGCATTACTGTACTTTACCATTCTATACTTTACCGTACCATACTTTACTTTACCATGCTTTACCGTGCTTTACTTTACATATTTTACCATGAGTTATACTACATCTTTTACATTACTATGCAGTCCTTGAAGTTCGTTGTCCTATGCGAGCTCGACTTTATTAGGTTGGAATGCCGGGGGTGCCTCTCTGAATCTTTGAAGCCGCCCATAAAGGGAAAAGGGGTGGGTGTTAAGACCTCACCCAGTTCGGAAGGTAGGGGGAAGAATTCCTACAATTCAGGAACAGTGGTCAATTAAGAAACCTGTAGGTTCACTGTCTCCTCAGCTAGCTACCTGTCCCTCTGACACAATACAATAATCTTTAGGGGAAGGAGTGTGACCATTGCATCACCCTTCATTCGAGATACAGGTGGGAGAAGACCTGAAATCTCAGGAATAGTGGTCATTGAAGACAGTAGCTTCGCTGTCCCCTCAGCTAACTACCTATCCCTCTCTATGCAATGCTATGATACCATCACAGTGGGATTATTAATACCCACCTCATGACGTTGGCCGTGGTGGGGCTATTAATACCCACTTGTTGGCCTCTCTGATCTGTACTTTGGGGCGGCACATGACAATTCCGTAATTTCATCTTTGCTTTACTTACATTGTTAATCATATGTAGAATTTAGAAATCATGGATCAGAGAAAAAGGTAAAGTCAAACCCCTTTTCCTGAGTGAGAAAGGCCCATTACATTCTGTACTATATTGGACATGGTCTCAAGTGGGCCTAACAAAAAGTGGGGCCCAACTATGAAGTTCGAATCCAAAAAGGTCATTTACGTCTTTTGTAATAGAGTCCAGACCGGGTAAGGGAAATCCGGTTCGAGTCTTTTGTTTTAAGATCCATGTACGTGACTCGGGCCGAGTCGGGGTTCAACTCGGGCCGGATCAGTGTTCGTACTTTGAAATCGATTTATAATTCTCTCTGTCCTCGGATTGGTCGACCGCTCCCATTGGCCGGACGACCATTTTCTTGCGCCGAGTCGGTCGACCGTCCATCGGTCGACCGCTCCTGACGGTCACGCATGTGCCTTGTCGAGCCGGTCGACCGATCTTCTTGAACCGGTCGACCGCTCTTAGCGGCATACCTGCGCTTGATCATCGGTCGACCGTCCTCGTCGGATCGGTCGACCGTTCCAGACGGACACTCCTTTGTTTCATCCGATCGGTCGACCGATCATATAGAATCGGTCGACCGATTCTGCGGCCAGACAGAGCCGCTGATTATTTTCTTTTTCGGCCGACTTCCGGCCGTCGGATCGCGACGGTTACTATACAAAAAGTGTACTATAAAGTCTCTAGATCACTATGGAATCATTATACACATGATATAATCAATAATTTATTGCCTATGGGGATTAAACGTCTAAGGTACCTTTTTCGATCGTTTTCCGTTCGCCGGCGATCTTTGCGTTGTCCTCTCTGGCGCCAATCAGTCCTGACCGGCGATGGGGTGCGGATGACCTTCGAGCACGTCGAGGAAGGGACGTTGTGCATCGGATCTCCGTTGGATTGCCCCTGTTCGTCGCTCCTGTCGCTCGGTGTGCGCGCCTCGTCGGAGCAGGGGAAGAGGAACGGAGGAGGCGGTGGTGGTAGCCGTACAGGGGGAAAGTCCAGAGGGGCACGAAAGCTTCTCCTCATGCTCCTTTTATAGCTTCAAGCTGGCCTGATTCGGGGTGTAATTGGAGAGTGAATCGGGGAGAAAATCTCTCTCCCGATTTATTATTCATCGTTTCCTTCTTCCTTTTTATTTCAAATCTTTTTCCTTTCTTGCTCCTCCCATGATCTGGATTTGATTTAGCATTTAAATTCTTTCCATGTTTGTGTTGATTCTTGACAGACGTTACACAATGTGTGTTCGAATTCAAATCTCTTTCTTATTTGGATCCCTCGGTGCTTTAATTGTATTTATTTGATTTGAATTAAATTCCTAATTCCCTTCCTCTTTTGATCTTTCCTTCTCCTGAATTTAATTTTGCGTTTGAATTCTTTCCATATTTGTGTGGATGAAATTTTCCAGCTATTATACGTTTCGAATTTTAAATCCTTTCCCCTTTTGTATTCTTCCATGTTTTTATTCTTTTGAACTCCTTCCTTAATTACAATTTACGTTTGATTCTTGATTTCTTCTCATTAATTGCAATTGATTTGCATTTTGAACGTTTCCTTGTTTTTGAATTCGTTTTCTTCTTTAAGAATTGATCTCAATCAATTTTCAATTTGAATTCCCCCATTAATGGTATTAATTTCAATTGATTTGAATTTGATTTCCTTCATTGATTGCAATTGATTCCGATCTTTTAAACGTTTCGAATTCTTGCCTTGATTGCTAATTAGATTTTGATTTTCTTTCATTAATTGCATTAAATTTCAATTTTGAATGATTTTTCCTTATATGGAATTTTGCATACTTTACACTTCAACATTTCTACTAGTCTATGGATTACTAGCAGCTTCTGGACATCCTTCTTCCCTTCGTAAAAATAAACAATATTAGTTTGTAATAAAAAGTTTAATGGTACATTCAAATTCTTCTTTCTGTTGCATGAAAAGTACCTGTTATTTGGAACCAGTCATTGGATACTTTTTCCTTTAATTAGTGATTTCTAATGGGCTTCTTCTTTTGTTCCGTTTACATAAATTAATGTCCTTGGCCAACACAATAATCAAAGATACTATATGGAACAAAGTAGGAGCAGTAATAAAAAAATAGTTCAATAATTGCATGGTTTTTGATAATAGTTCATCTTATCTTCATTTAAGGAAGGCAGACTACAAATCCGTATGTTTCAGATATATACCTATATGAGACTGACGATAGAAGAAGTCTTTTACAAGCCTGATTTTTATTTCTCGTGGTGGTCTGGAATTTGCATCATGTTACTTCAAACTCACATGTCCTAATGTCCTCAGGAGTTTCAAATAATATATCGGAAAGGCTTCGATGATAGTAAAAAGAATATGTAACTGCCAAAGCAATCTCATCGTTGATGTTTGCAATGTTTACTTTTAACTATATTCCTATTTTTCTCTTTCTTACAAAACTATGTCCACGTTGTTTCTGTTATATGAACAATATATGGTCACACCATTACTGTGCATGGATTCTTTCTTTCATCTTGCACTATTCCACATTTTCCCGTACTTGATATATAACTTCCTGTTGATATCTCTAGTACTGATAACCATGTGTTTCATGATTTGTCTTTATTTGCAGCATTTGTACATTATTCATACTCTTAGAATTTCTCAAGTTTGAGCTTCTATTTACTATTGAACTTCTGATGATGCATCTTCGGGCATGTCCATACAAAATGAATACCGGGACAACTAGTTTCTATCTTTGCCCTTTGAGTGAAGATTTCCTTTTTGCAGACTGATACCGAAGCTAAATGTCTCAAAGCTGTTAAATGTACCGATGATAACGGTAACATTAAAACTGAGATTGAGGCAAGTTCTGGCACTTGTAACAAACTATCTGATCAAAATCCTCAACTTACTGAGCCACCAAAGCAAGATTACATTCATGTTAGAGCAAGAAGGGGTCAAGCAACAGACAGCCATAGCCTGGCAGAAAGGGTAAGCATATTTAGCATTGTTGCCATGACATTGTTTCTGAACTCTTCTTGTTTAACTTGAGTTTTGGGTGAAGAATCCTTTGACTGCCTTATAAGACGAGAGAGAACAATAATTAGTGGCTCAATACTTGCGTGTCCTTTTTTGTAAGGAATACTTGCATATCTTACTGTGTAAACCTCGAGAATTCTAGAATAAACTGATAAATTATCGAATGTTGAGGTCTTATTTTGGTAATGAAATCATCTTTGAGTTGTCATATTACTTATTTCTTTTCTAACAGGCAAGGAGAGAAAAGATAAGTGAGCGAATGAAGATTCTTCAAGATCTGGTTCCAGGATGTAACAAGGTGCATGACTATTTTAATCATGTGTCAATGCATTTACTATGTCTTATCGTAGACAAAACTCTCCAATTATTGTTTATACGAATTATCCTCTAATCAGGTAATTGGCAAAGCATCGGTTCTTGATGAGATCATAAATTATATACAGGCTTTGCAGCGTCAGGTTGAGGTATATTTTTCTCCCTATACAGTATGTATTATCTTATGTTTATCTTGTAGTTGTTTCAACTGAATTTAATTGCGTATCTGAATTTGTAGTTCCTATCTATGAAACTTGAAGCTGTTAATTCACGTGTGAACTCAGGAATCGAAGTATTCCCTCCCAAAGATGTAAGTTGACTGGTGCAAGATGCTAATTAACTTTGTATGTATGTCAATTTCACAAGCGAGGCCTCTTCAAAAAAAATCACAAGAAACTGATGAAGAATATATTGCTTGAACTTCTTCTCAAGAAAAAAATATTGTGTGAACTAGAGAAACCATGTTTTTTTTTATCTTTCTGGCCTGCTGGTGATGCTACTCTCCGCATTTTGTTAGTGCACAAAATGGTATCAAACTTATTTACTTGTTCTCTTTCTACTCAAAGCTTAAACATAACAGATCACATTGATTTGTTGGGGTGCAACTATTATTGATTCCTTGTCAGGTAGCCTTAAGTTTTGTGGTTAAGGTGCAATTTGCTTCATCGAAAATAAGTTGCAGAGGAAAACAGAAAACTTTTCCGGGGAAAGCATTTTTTGACATCCAGTTCTTTTTTTATTTTTTGAGATAGAGACAAGAGGATAGGTACATTGTTGCTTACAATACCACAGCCAGTCTTGCAGATGAGAACAAGCATACAAAACAATTTTATTTGCATAATGGCTCTCAAAAAAAATTTATTTGCATAATGTAGTTTCCATCCAAAGACACCCAACAACAACAACAAAGCCTTATCCCACTAGGTGGGGTCGGCTACATGGATCATACGATGTCATTCCGCATTCGTTGATCCATGTTCATGCGATTCGACAGGATTTTACGCTAGTTATCGGGGCCTAACACAACCCTCCTCCTTTATCCGGGCTTGGGACCGGCTATAAAACATAGGCGGAGTTATATTGCCCAAAGACACCCATTGATTTCATATTGCCCATATAAATGCAAAATGCAAGTGGTAACATCGTCGGATACCCTGCATCATGCATGCCCTGGTGTCTAATAGATATCCAAAAATCATCCACCGAGCTTGTGTCTAACCAAATACAACGTTATATTACAATTACATATAATTCCTTTTTATACTTATAGCATTGAAGAAGGACCAAGAGGGAAAATGTTTTCCTTCTTCAGAAGTGGAAAATATCTTCCCTGTATCCAACTTCTTGGTCAATTGTTGATCAAGATGTTCTTGATTGCCAGACACAAGAAAACAGGAAAATATTTTCATCCAAGCAAACAGAACCTAAACATATCAATTTTCTTGTACCATCTTACATACCATGTCACATATGTGATCCTTTCCTTCCACCAAAAAAAAAAAAAAAGAAAAAAATATGAGCTTGCATCTTTGTTATATCTGTTCAACTTTCATGGCAGCGATGCATCAATCTGATATGCTTTTGGTCACATCATAGAATTTTTTCGCACTCACTCACTGAACTTGCTGCTTAAGTAAGCATGGTACTAGTTTAAAGTAACACTTTATTGATGATTTGGATTATTCATCTTCTTATAATTCTCAACTAGAATTTGATGCCTAAGATATGACTAAACATACTGCACAAATGATGTCATGATGATAAACTAGCTTTTATTAACAAACATGGTGATATGGATGTGATACCAATAGGTGGACCATGCACTGTGAGAGTTTTCTTTTTCCGGTAAGCTGTAGCTACTCGACAAGTATATGACGTCATATTAGAAAATTTGTACCTAAATGAGAAAAGATAAAGCCTGTAACTTAAATGAACACTCATGAAATCTTTCTCTTTGGGGGTGTGTAACTGAAACTTGTAACTTAAATGAACACTTGTAACATCTTGCCATTTTTAAAAACTTTGCAACTAACTTCAGCAATATGTTTAGGATTGTTAGTGCTCTTCATAACCACAGTGCAACTAACAAATGCTAACTTAACACGGACTTTTTTTCAGAGGAACACTTACTGTGGATGACTTTTGTTTTGGCTTCATGCAATGTGCCTCAGCCATGAAGTCCCTTTTTGGGGGGTTCTGTTTTTTTGTACTTATTTGTTATAACTGAGATAATTGTGGATTATGCCTAATTAGTCACTAAAAATCAATCTAACGTTTAGTTTTTCTTTCCTCAGTTTGGTGCTGAGACATATGATACTGCTTCTAGCTTGGCGTTCAATTCCCAGGCAACAACAAGGGAATATGGACAGGGTTCTGCTACTGAATGGCTTCATATGCAGGTCGGCGGCGCTTTCGAAAGAGTAACATAATTACAGCAGGTTTATCTTAAATACGCCAATAAGTGTCATGTACTTGGATAAATAAATCCATGGGTTTAGACTAGTGGTATTTGCATTGGGTAGGCTATGTATTAACTTTGCTCTAGACATCACCAGTTTCATCTGTAGTTTATGATGTCGATAAGGTGCCGAAACACTTTGTATCTTTCTAATACATCATTATTGATTGTTCCTGCCTTATGTATATCGAAGTTCCAAGTGTTTTTTGTGTTCTATCTCGTGTAGTCAGAGATGATATGAAGATTGTTTGAAATCAAATTCGAAAAAAGCGAATGCAGATAAGGAGGTAACAAAATCAAAGTCCGCCAATGCAAGAACTCGTGGCAGCTGATCCATAGACAGTAACAAAATGGCATCCTTGTTGATGAAACAGCAAAACAAAGTGTCTCGGTGTACAAAATATTTGAGCCATGCATATAAGGAGGAAAAATATAAACGACTGCCTTAACTCAATTGCTCAAAGATGTCTACTCTCCACAGCGCCATTTGGTCCCTATCTAGATCTATATACACTGCCAAGTTGAGAACAATAATTGACTTCTAGCATGCTATCTGGTCTCTGTAAGTGGAGATCTCCTCAAATATGGGCAGCCTCTTTGTCCTGAAGGGCGACCACTCGTTCATGATAAGATCTACTCTCTCCATGAACCCTTCATCTAAACTGAAGTCGACCTCCGGCGCCGGCAGCTCTTGCTGCAGTCGATTACCAATCCCGCTCAACAACTCCTGAGCCCTGATTATAATCTTGTCATCGTCGGGACCAGGGAACCTGCGTTGCACAATGTCCTTGAGCACATGGCATGCCTCGTCGGTGCGGCCTTGCTTGATCAGGCAGATGCCGAGGTTGCACGCCTTGTTGGCATCAGGCTCAATTAGCTGAGCCTTTTGGTAGACTGCCTCAGCTGCATCGTAGTTTTCTTGCTGCATGTAGGCCCAACCAAGATTTCCCTGTCAAAAGGAGAAAACAATCAACGAATGTTGCAGTATTCATCAGCCACAGAATCTGAAACAGAGAAAAGAAAAGGAACGGTCCGTGGACCTCATAATGAAGCAATTTCGTACTCGTGCAAATGTAATAACTTGGAATTAAATTGATCAATTATAGTACCAGTATCCGTGCAGTTTCTTGCTTGATGGAGACTTGGAACTTCTTGCCATGGGACCGTGCCGTCTTTGTTGCCTTTCCATTGAAGGCCTCCCCAAGATATATCATATGCAGTTTCTGTCTCAAAAGTTGTATCTGTTCTTCAATCCTTCCGCATTTCTGGATCAGCCAAAACATTGCACCGCCATTAGCACAACGAATTTGATTCATATATCTCATGCTTAACAAGCTCTTGCGCTTTCTGTTAACATGAGAAAGAAGATGATACCTTGTAAAGATCGATTAGTAGATTGTCCAGGGATTCCTGTGCTTGTTTTGAGCACAGGTGTCTGAAGGACTTGATAGCTTCAATTGCTTCCTCCGTCCGATTTTGCTGCTTCATCACCACCGCCATGTCCTTCAGTGCACTGTCCACTCTATCCCCAACGTTGATGGCTTTCCAAAACCATAAGATTGCCGTATTATGGTCCTTCTCCACTAGCTGATTCATTTGTAAATAGACCACATTCAGCAAATGCATCCAGTAAGGAAAAGCAATCACAGTACTAAATAGAAGCAAAAAGGCACTACAGAAATATTTGTGGTTCAATGTTCAGATAAGTTCCGAGACTATATGATCAAAAATGAAGACACGAGTGTTGTCATGGTTTATGAACCTCTTTGTCTGATTAAGGCAACTGATTAGTTGAAGAATCTTCAAAGTGCAGATTATGCTCGCCCTGGAATAAGAGAAACATAATCTCCGGATATGGTTTCTTCTTGTTTCACTATGACTACTACATTTGCCATATGAATCTTTTTTTTTTTTGAGGAGTTTGTCATATGAATCTTGTATATGCTTAAGCCATAGATGATACGTGCACACAACAACAACAACAACAATAAAGCATTATCCCACTAGGTGGGGTCGGCTACATGGATCATACGACGCCATATTCGTTGATCCATGTTCATGAGATTCGACAGGGTTTTACGCTGGCGGTAGGGGCCTAACACAACCCTCCTCCTTTATCCGGGCTTGAGGCCGACTATAAAACATAGGCGGAGTTACATAATACGTGCACACATCTGGCAAAATTCATTTTGACTTGGTAGACTGTTGCAGTCTATCATTCCCTTGTACAACATGTTTTGAAAAGTCTTATGATGCTTCAGCCTTTGGGGAATTTTGTTTCTTTTTCCCTTAATTTTCGACCGAGATGGACAAAAAAACAGTTGACTCGATCTCCCTCTGTTAGCATGAACAGGTCCTGGTTTTCCTTTTCCTTGGGGCTTCTGCCACATGGTGGCCCCTTTCAACATCCCCAACAAATTCCAAATTGGACATGGTCCATGCTCGGTCAGGGCTGTTTTTCCTATTCACACTCCATAACTTTTTTTTTTCCTTTTTATCAATTCAGGGCATAAATTAATCTTCTCTGAATCATGCAGTGATATGCCCCCTCAATCAATTCGACCAAGATTGTACTTTTAGTTGCTTTTTCAGGGACATGTTGATAAATCATGCAAGAATATGGAACTCAGGAAACATGAGATATCTCCAGCCAACAGCAATTTAAAGGAAAATTCAACTTGGGATGCAAACAAGAGATCTCAAAGAACGATCACAAATTGAACAACACAACAACTAATCAAACACAGCGTGTAGTTCTTATGTCCATGCACAAGAGACACACATCCACAATGGAGCTCAAAAGGAACTAAACAAAGAACAATGCTAACTAATCAGCACAGATTGAAGAGAACCTGAATGAGAACAAAACGACATGACAAATAAAGAAATTAAACTCATTTTATAGATCATAGAAATCACAGTACACCAAAAGTACTCTGGTGTGCACAGTGAGAACTGCGCTTGATCCCACCAATATCAGCAGGTTGCAGAAACTAAGCAGTGCACGCCGATCAGGGCATGGCATCTGATTCAAGAGCAATTCATAGCATGCGTCGATGCATGTACCTGGAGGTGCTTGGCTTTGACATAAGGACTGTCGCCAGGAGGAACCTTGTGGATCACATGAAACATATTCTCCTTGTTGCTCTTCTTCTCCCCTCCTCCTACTCCTCCTGCTGATCTCCTCCAATTCCCGGCAGCACCACCAATTCCTTCTCCCATTGCTCTCTTTCTCTCTCTCCCCCTAAGCTGAGAGGGCTCTTTGCGCTGCTCCCTTTACTCAATTGACAGAAGAGGAGAGAGAAAGATGCTGCTGATTAAGCAAGCAGACCCTGCACGTACCTGGACGGGAAAGCATCCAGATACGTAGTAGGCGAGAGAGGCATTCTGACGCATCCACGTGTCGCGAGATCAGGTGGGTGAGGTGGTCATCCGACGACTATAAGTGACCGGTTTGGGTCGAAATCCGCGGTTCGTAGCCGTAGTCTCTTTGTCCGGTTCGGTTTTATCGTGGGCGGGCTACGTCGTGATGTAATCAGTAACTAACGGCGCCACGCTCGTGGGAATTGATCACGTCCTGTGGGCAGTGACGACATTTGCCGTCACGGCGTTATCCCGCTTGGCGCGGTCTTCTATTGGACCACATAATGGATATAAAATATGGATTAAAAATAAAATTATCTTGTTTATTTTTAACTTTATTTTAAAATTAAGAAAATATTGCCTCGATCTAAAATTCACACAATTTAATTGTAATATTATTTTTGTGCCTCATTCTTTGTCATATATTATCATGTGAAAATATAAGATGGATTAATGTACCTACAAAGCATCTTAGGGATGATGAGCGCATCTCAATCGTTGATCCATTAATCAACGGGTGAGATAATTGATATTTTTAAATAATGAGATTTAATCACTTTTGATCAGATTCATTAATAAATGGATCAATGGTTGAATATGTTCAGCATTCCTACAAAACAAAAGTACTTTGATATGCACTTGAGTATAAAAGAAAATAAAATAATTAGAAGAGCGTGTTATATATATTTTTGGAGTGTCAATGTTAGATTTTTTTTTTCACCTTTTCCAAATGGTAAAGTGGAAAATAATTGTTAGCTATTAAAAGGAGAAAATAGAAGCAACTTGATAGAGAAGTTGACAATAAAGGAAAATAAAAAAAGGACAATTCAACGGACGTGATTATTTATTTAGGACCATTTAGTTTAGTTGATATATAATAGCTGATTATTTTAACTCAATTAATTAGCTTAAAAGTGGGGGAAAATAAATAGTAGTTTAAATGGAAATTAGTAACAAAAAATAATTAACTTTTTATATTTGTAATGAAAAAACATTATTAAAAATAATTAGTTACCCGTAATTATATGATCAGTTAGTTGTGACGATATTTGATTAATGAGACTCGTAACTTATGGTTTTGTAGTTTTTAAGGTTTCTTTCAAAAGTTTTAATTAAGTATTCAACGATGTATTGGTCACTTTTTCATGAAAAATGGCAGTTATAATTATGACATATATTTATTGTTATTATGATTGTGAATAGACGATACGAATCATGACGGATAGAAATATGTGACGTATGCGGATCCACGTCATAATAATTGTGATATAAATCCTCATTCTTTTCGAGGATATACAAAGAAACCACCCCAATCCAAATGAGATGAAAATTTACGCGCACGTCTTTTCACATTTTTTATGCGTGTTTTTAAGAAAATTTGCACGTGCGTCTTTTCACATCTTTTACGCGTGTTTTCAAGCGAAAATTTCAAAAGACGTAAAATTTTCGACACTTTCATGCTTCAATCACGTAGCGATTCCACAATTATCATAACATATATATAATTTTTATTTCTTGCTTCAATCATCTAGCGATTCCACAATTATCATGAAAAACACTGCTTTTTATATACTCTTTCTTTTGGCATATATTTATTATTATCTCCCCATTAAATATAAAACATGCATGAAATTTTTTTTAAATGATGCCGATGATATGGCAGCAATTATTCGCATAGTTCACATATTAGAGATCGCATCACATAATTAATAATAACAAATGAGACTTCAAAGAGAAATATTCTAAACTCCAAAACATAATAGCAAACTTTGACCCCTGAACACTCCTTTAAACTTGTCTCGGCACAAATCGAAGTTATACATATGACTTAATTTCTTTGTTCTCTTTCAAAATATAATCATGCCATACAAATTTAAACACATAAATTAAATTATTAATCCAGAAGGTATATACGTGAAATTACATAAAATAAACTAATTAAGCTGGTTTGTTTAATTCAAACATCAAAGTCGAAACCTTCTCTTTTGTTGGAGGAGTGTTCGCCAGATTGGGTCGATCCGATGAACCCGATAACTCGATCCCAATTCAAATCGTTTGGATCAAATGAGGTTCGATGGTCGGGCCATGTTCGACATGATCTAAGTTTAACCCGACCATGGGTCAGATTGACTACGATTTGAAAATTTTCAATTCAAGTCGTCCCGATCTGATTTGAGACTTGATTTTTTTTTATTTTTTCAACTTATATTTTATATAAATATTGATAAAATATTTTAAATATGTAAAATAATATTTAAACACTTTGCAAATTATTTTTATGCTTTAAAATAAATATTATATAATATTTTTGTATTAAATAATAAAATAGTAAAAAAATAAAAAAATAATGGTAACAACCTGATACATTCTGTCCCGAACCGAGTGGGGTTGAATCGCATCCAACTCTCTAAAAATGCATAAATCGATGTGACTTGATCCAACCAATTTTTATCGAGTTGGACCAAATATGGGATCTCAAAGACTCTATTTGTCTAGTGTTGGTTAAGTGAATCACAAAAGTGACACATTTATAGATATAGATGCATGATTACTTTATGTAGTGAAAAAGGAATCATACTGCGAGATAGATGCATGATTACTTTATGCATCCTCGAACGGCAGAAGTTGGAAAATAATGTTGATTATAAGAACACAGTCATTATGAAGTTTATATAAAAACTTAATTCTATAACTATTAATATTTCCAAGGCTCTATCTCAAGGGATTTCTCTAAACCCCCTTCCTTAGGATCATTGTTTGAGATATATGTGTGTGTAAGAGAAATATTAATGTGACATCACATAAAAGTGGGTGCACTGTGCAACCAATTCATTTGAACCGTCCGATTGCCAATGAACGACGATCCACATATGCAGTCGTGCAATCCACATCTTCCTCCTCTGCTCCAGTCGTGTGTAGCTACTTCCTCTGGCCACTGCCTCTATCACACATGTCATCCTCCCCCTCCCGCCCCACCCCTTCCCGGACAAGGATCGACGGAGGGATCAGTGCATCTCGAGCGACAACCGCATCGGGCAGCGAGGGGAGATCGGCGAGGGAGGGTTGGCGGCGGCTTGCGACCTGCGAAAGTGGAGGGTGAGGATTCGCCAATGACCTGCGAGAGCAGAGGGCAGTGAAGCCGTAGACAACTTGCGACATGACACCTTTTTGCTTCCGCCTTGGCCCTCGACGCCCTCACAAGTCGCGCTATTCCCACAACCATTGGAGCTCCATCTGCATCCCTCACCCCACCATCACTAGAAGCAGAAGAAGCACTTCCACCTTGGCGATCTCTCGCAAGTCATGCTACACCCACGACCACTAGAGCTTCGTCCTCATCCCTCACTCCATTGTCTCCGGAAGCAAAAGAAAAAAGAGGAGGATGCAAGCAAAGGGGAAGTGCTTTGGTGGTTGTTGATGCACGATCGAACGACTGGAATATGTGGTCGCAAAGTACACCTACTTTTATATGATGTCACATTAATATTCCTCATAATATAATATAATATAATGCCCACAAATATCATTTGAATATATTATTGATATGTCTTCATCACTTAACCAATAAAGATTTACAATGAGCAGTAAACATTTTGTTAAGTTAAGATTGAAATTTGAAACCTTATATGACAAAAATTTTCTAAGGATCTCAATTTATAGCATCACGTCAAACAATTTCCCGTCAAAATAGAAAAAAATACAATTAATCTAGGATATAGAGAAATTAATCACAATGAAAAATAAAGTATTTTTTACAAATGTTACTATTTAATCCTAACAAAGAGTAAAAGGTGAGGTAAAAAATTAAAAAAAAGAAACTGATGGCAAACCCTAAAAGGGATCATTTGATTGATGAAATATGTTCAATTTTGAGGATGTATTTAAACAAAATTAAGAATAAGATTTAATCGATCAAACTTTATTTTTGTAAAAAATATCTTAAATACTATAAATCACTATCTTAACAGCCAAAATCAGTGCACTATTTTCAAAACTTATAATCATATTTTTTTTTATATTTTAACCATACATTATTATATCAATAATAATGAACGTCGGTTATTTAAAATATTTAAATTAGAAAATACTATATTTTTTGTCCTCTTCAAACTAAATAAAGGATATAATAAGAATTATTTACTTTTTCAAAAAAATTATATTCTTTTATTTCATTTCACTCAAAATACTTTTCTAAACAAATGGTCTAAGAGGTCATTTGGTAGAGTAGAATAGGATGAAATATCGCGATATTCTGATAATATAATAAAGGATAAAATGGGGGTTCCCCCATTTAAAATGGGGGAACTTACCCCTCATTTTATTGCGCCCGTCCGATATCGATCGGACGGGCGCCGTTTTACACATGAAAAAACGGCATTTTTATCCAAAAAAATTGGGTGAACCGGAGGGCGTTCGACTGAACCGGCGGACGCGTGAACCGGTCGTCTTCGGCCGATAATAAAAAGGGTCGACGCAATAAAAATTTTGCCCCTTTCACCCGCATTTTCTCTCTCCCTCTTTCTCCCCTCGCGCGACGACGACCAGCCGCCATCCACGACTTGCACCACGTCCGGCGACTTCTACGACGACGTCCGGCGACTTCGACGATGACGTCCGCGCGACCACGATCGGCCGCGACACGATCCGCGCCACCACGACTGCCGCCGACCAGATCCACGCCACCACGACCGCCGCCGACCAGATCCGGACTACCACGACCGCCGGCCGACCAGATATGGACCACCACGACCGCCGGCGGGCAGATCCATTCTTCTTCGACCAAATCCATACGACATTCGCCGATCTGAGACCGCCGGCCGACCGTCGACCAGATCCGCGCGATGAAGACCAGATCCGCTGAACTTCGCTCGGATCTTCAACCACGAGGTACTTTCCAACAGATCTGCCGGTTTGTTTGTACCTTTGCCGGTTTTCTTCTCGGACCAACCCCTCTCTTTGCCGACAGATCCGTCGCCGGCCGCCCTCCCCGCTCGCACGACAACGCCCTTACGCCGCCATCCTTCGTCGCACGCAAGATTTACAAGGACACAGATAGATCTTACTACTCTGTTTTTGCTATGAGGGCTATTGACGAGGGAAAAAATGTGGTGGAATTTAGTAAATCTAAAAATATTTATGCAAAATGTTCATGCAAAAAGTTCGAACAAGAAGGAATTTTGTGCTGTCATGTTCTCTGTATATTGCAAAAGAAAAGTGTGAATTTCTTGCCTGAAGATTATGTGCTTCATCGTTGGATCATAAATACTAGATACACAAAAGCACATGACATTTATGTTTGTCAATCCACTTTCGGTGATAGCATATCACCCTTGGCAAAGTAATCTATGGAAAGTACAAACGATGGGTCTCATTTCACCTACACATTTACAATGTGGGGCGCCAACTATAGATGATCTCATCTTGAAAAGGAGTGCAATTCATGTGCCAAGTGAATCTATAGATGCAAGTGGAGCAAGCACAAGCCATTTTCAAACAACTCAGTTCAGCACTACTGACTTACCACTTAGTGAACCAAACTCCATAAACTTGCATGACTTATAATTTACGATCCGGGACCTACTTTGTGTGAAGTCTAAAGGCAGGCCTAAGAATATTGCAAGGATGAAATCTGGGATGGAAATTTCCATATCACAGAATGATTCGAGAAAGAGGAGTTGTAGGAAATGCGGAAAGCAAGGATATGACAAACGAAAGTGTCCATTATTGCAGATTCATTTACTTTTCATTTAATAATTCATCTTCATTTACTGAAAGTTTAATTCGTCTTTATATTTGATAGGGTGCTGAGAATGAAGGTCATGACTGAAGACCTATTTATGTTGGAACTTATTTTGTGTTGTAATATGTTGGAACTTATTTTGTGTCTGAATGCATGTTGGAACCTACTTACTTATGTTGGAACTTACTTATATTGTAACTTATTTATGTTGGAACCTACTTATGTTGTAACTTATTTTGTGTTGTAACATATTTATGTTAGAACCTACTTATGTTGTAACTTATTTATATTGGAACCTACTTATATTGTAATTTATTTATGTTGGAACTTATTTTGTGTTGTAACATATTTGTCTTGATTTGTTACATTCCCAAACTTGATGGCTTTCGTAACATTCCCAAACTTCATGGGAGAAATAGTTTCACAAATTTCATGGTTCATTTATCTTGATTTGGCTTCGTAACATTCCCAAACTTCAGATGGCTTTCTTGACAAAATCTGCACTAGTTTCATAGGAGAAATAGTTTCACAAGGAAGTCATTGTTGAAAGATGTTACAGTAATGTGTACTAGCACCTCTTGCAATTATAGCAGCCTCTAGAGAGTTTTTGGTGAGAGCAACAGACAAAAAGCAAGCATGTTGGTTGCTTCCACATTTCTATATGCAAGTGGGTGATCATGCATTCATGCTGGAAACTCCTTTTGTTCATGATTCATAAGCGAATTGCTTAGTCTACGCAGTTTTGTAATCTTATCAGACATGTAACCTTTTTTCTATCATGCATTCCAATTAAACAGCTACTGTTCCAACATATCGCAAACATGCATACAACATATCACAAACATGCATAGAACATATCGCAAGCATACAGCATCTTACAAACATATCGCAAATTGCTAACTAAACATAATTACATACATGTTCATTACAAACTGCTATGACTACATAAAAAGAAAAAGGAAACTAAGGATTACAAACCCTGCAACTAAAGAAAGTTCATTTTAGCTAATACAAATGATATTATCATTCCAAGAAGTAAATACATAATTTTATCTCTCCTTGCAACATCTTCATAAGCGATAATTTTATTGAGCAATCCTATTAAAATGATCATATATTTATCCGATCTTCGTCTTTGAACTTTTTCATCGTCCTTTAACAAGCTTCGAATATTCTTATGCCGATCATCCATAGTTGGATCGAACCACTGAAAAAAATTACAATCTTCGTGCGGGGGCTTACCCTGGAAGAACATTATACACAAAATGAACATCAAACGATGAAATAGAAATGAAGACCAAAATACATTACTTATTGTCAATGAAAATGTTTACTCGATTATTATCTGTCCATGAAGTTTGTAATATTGCCTTATCACCACACGCACAAAAAGAAATATCTAATTGACATGATATGAAAGAGGTAGAAGATGACATGGCTGACCTGTGAAACCCTAAAACATGCATGCATACATGAACACGATGAAGGGCGATGAAACAATAAGTACAATTGAAGTTCAGATAAACATAATTAAGTAAAATTAAACTTCAGTTAAACAACATAACGTGCAGAACGATACCGTGAGGGCGTGGCGGGAGCGTGCAGAACGGCAGGGCGTGCGAGGGCGGAGTGCGATCGGGGACGTGCATTTGCGGAAGGTCAGGGTGCGGCCAGGCCGGGGTGCGCGGACGGGGGCGTGCTGGGGCGTGCGTGCGACAAAGGGCGGCGGCGGGGCGTGCGTGCTACGACGTGCGACGAAGGGCGGGCGGCGGGGGCGTGCGTGCAACGAAGGGCGGCGGCGGTGGCGTGCGTGGGCGGCGGCGTGCATGCGACAAAGGGCAGCGGCGGGGGTGTGCGTGGGCGGCGGCGGCGGCGGGGGCGTGCGTGGGCGGCGGCGGCGGAGGGCGTGCGTGCGATGAAGGGCTGCGGCGGGGGCGTGCGAAGGGCGGCGGCATGCGTGTAACGAAGGACGGCGGCGTGCGAGTGGGGAGGGCGGCCGGCGGCGGATCTGTCGGCAAAGAGAGGGGTTATCCCGAGAAGAAAACCGGCAAAGGTACAGACAAACCGGCGGATCTGCCGGAAAGTACCTCGTGGTCGAAGATCCGACCGAAGTTCGGCGGATCTGGTCTTCGTCGCGCGGATCTGGTCGGCGGTCTCAGATCGGAAAATGTCGTATGGATCTGGTCGAAGAAGAATGGATCTGCCCGCCGGCGGTCGTGGTGGTCCAGATCTGGTCGGCCGGCGGTCGTGGTGGTCCGGATCTGGTCGGCGGCGATCGTTGTGGCGCGGACGTCATCGTCGAAGTCGCCGGACGTCGTCGTCATCGAAGTCGCCGGACGTCGTCGTCGAAGTCGCCGGATGTCATTGTCGAAGTCGCCGGACGTCATCGTCGAAGTCGCCGAACGTCGTCCAAGTCGTGGATGGCGGCCGGTCGTCGTCGCGCGAGGAGGGGAGAAAGAGGGAGAGAGAAAATGCGGGTGAAAGGGGCGAAATTTTTACTGTGCCGACCCTTTTTATTATCGGCCGAAGACGACTGGTTCACACGCTCGTCGATTCAGTCGAACGCCCTCTCGTTCACGCGGTTTTTTTTAATAAAAACGCCGATTTTTCATGTGTAAAACGGCGCCCGTCCGATCGAGATCGGACAGGCGCTGTAAAATGGTGGGTAAAACATTAAATGGGGGAACCCCCCATTTTATCCTATAATAAAACATTATGTCACACCCCATCTTTTTAAAGATGATCTTGAAAACACTCCACAAGCTTAATATAAATATTCTTTTGAAACATAAGAATATTTAAACCTCCAATCATATTTTATTTTTTATAGCGTATCCAAATATTATTATATTATTATTTTTTTAGGTGGCCAACATCCGGTATTTGAGAAGCGGACCGACGATCCAACTCGCGCGACGCTAAAGAGCGTACCGTTCATAAGTTGGAGATCGATTCACCATCGACCCCAATTAATCTGGTCGCCCCGCATCGTGTGCCTAGCATTGGCAGATGAAGCTCCCAACAAGAATTTTTTGCATCCGCAGATACTCGAATCCAACACTTACTTAAGCGGAGAGAAGCCGCTTACCACTTCACCACAACCTATTATATTATTATAACAAATGTCAAGTATTTATAATGAAATATTATATTTTTTTTATCCAAATACAAACAGAATTATGAATATTCTTACTTTTTTTTAAGAATACAATATTATTTTACTTTATTCCATAAAAAAAACATCCTCCAACCAGACGACCCTAATGTCTGATACAAACATGAGTTTCAAAAAAACAAAGTTGTTGGGTTAGGGAATATTTCTAAATAGAAATAACAGAAGAGGTTAAAACAAATCTTTTGCTATCCAAAAATCTTGTATGGACATTCGAACTTTTTTAAATTATTTTTCAAAAAGATTTACAATAATAGGTAAAAAAAATTTGCGTTCTAAATTACAAGTAAGACCCCAAAGTGCAGCACAAATCTGGGACTGTTTTGTTTCTTTTGCATCCCTCACTTGCAAAGCAGACGGCGAAACCGACGAGTTTGATTCTCTCTTTTCTTTGAGCTATTTGTCATACCTTCAAATTAATTAGGGTGAAAGTGTTTTCGATCGATTTTTCACATGCTCAGTTATTCTTTGAGTTTTAAAGTATAAAAATTATTCTAAAATTATTTATTAAAAATAAAAATCGAGTTAATTTTTTTGGGTGGTATTTTTAAGGCCCTATTTTAATATAATAATATTTTTAATATATATAATAAATTACAATTAATATAAATATATTTAGATTTATAATTAAATATAGAATATAGTACTAAAACTATCAAACTAGAGTTCGATAACAATATATTAAATTATAATAAAAATGATTATACCCATAATAAAAATTGATTACCTATGAATTAATTATATAAATAAAAATTAATAAATAGAAATGGATTCCATTGGCCATTACGATTTTTTCATATGAGGTTCTAATTTGAGCAGATCGGTTTTGTTCTATTAAAAACCAATCCTAAATCGTATTGGGAGGAATATTTTGTATGAATGCATTTATGATCTATAAAAGAATTATATATACAGTTTAAAAAAAGAAAAAAAATGAGAGTGTCAGGCACTTTTTATCTCACGTGTTTGTCAAACGGCTTTCCATATATTTTTTCTATATTTTTAATATGTTTCATTACTAACAGCTTAAAGGATCGTTGATGATAAAAAAATAATTCTATAGTATTAAAAATTATAAAAGATTATCATATCTATTACGAAATCATATTTTTATTATCATCAATGATCTTCTAAATTATTAATAAAAAAAGTTATTAAAAAATAAAAAAAAATATGTGTAAAATCGTTTGACGCGTTCTTAATATGAAAAACATGCTCATTAAACTAAGAAAGAAAAGTTATTTATAATTCTATATATTTTCCGTTCGATAAGTCGGATACTAACAATTCTCAAAAATCAATATCATATAATATTCGAACAAACTATGATTGGGAAGAGACTGTCTGTCGTTTCCTTTTTCTTTACTACAAAAAAGAAGGCACAAAGTATAGGCAAAACAAGATAAATTAAGGTGATAGAAATCAAATTTTAAATTTAAGAACAAAAAAATAGGTCACATAATCATGTTTCTATATGCACTCTAAGTAGCATTAATAAGTAATGCGTGTCGGCAACACTTTTCTTGTTGTTGTCGTTAATACACCAGCACTTGTGTTCTATAGTTGGGACCGAGGATACTGAGAAGTCCATTCTATGTCCCAGTGTTCTTTGTCCTTGGAATTGGAAGTGGAATTCAAATGATAAACACTTTATTTTAATCACTTCATTTACCCAGAACTCAAAGTTTTGAATTACACATTTAAAATAGACGGATGATATAAATTAATCTTTCCAACCACTCTGTTATTGTGACGACAATAAAAAAAATAACGTTGAACCTTGGAAATTATTGTTCTAATTTTTTTTTCATACTAATAATCAATATAAATGTATGGACATCTCTATTGAAAATCTCATCTGGCACTACTGATGAAGGTCCAACGTTAATAATATTTTATTTTTTTCGACTGATACCACAAAAAAAGGTGGTTAAATAGAAATTTAAATCATTATCATCCTGATTTCGCTTTACTTTCCAACACCGACCTTGACGAAAAAAATTATTATAATATTAATGCAATTAATACTTTATTAATTAAAGCATCTAACTGTTGTCAATTTTCGTGTACCGAAATCTTTACATGACATACTCATTTGCTATTTAAAGAATCATGATGGAGACCAGTGTAAATTGATAATAAAGTCAGAGCAAATCGTTGGTACCTAAAAAAATTCGTTATGATGTTATATACAAAATTAAATTGCAGTCAAGTTATAGGGTATTACCTACTTGTACCTTGCAGTTAAATAGGGTTGGAATAAACATATACAATCTTCCTCGTCCGATTTATAGTATAAAAGTTTCTTGTATTATCTTTTTTTTCGTTAAAGACTCAGTTTCTCGTAACAAATCGTACATAACATTTCTTCCTTCTTTAAATGAAAACATATAATTTTTTTGTATAAGAATTGGAAATAATTGGGGAGACGTTGAGATTATTTTAGAAGAACGCATAAAAGACATGGTGGGAGAGAGAGGGAATAAATAAATGGGGCCAACTTGTTATAGATCTAAAAGAAAGGTATCAACAAAGTATACTAATTAGGTAGGATCTGCTAAAAGGAATTGTCAAGTGTTCAGATAAGTTTGGCAGGTGTAAGGATTAGAACTTGGCTTTTTATCTTTAAGATATTAGGAATACTTAAGATATTTTGGTAGTACATAGCTTAAAGGGGAACCAGATGTTTGAGATCTCAAAGGTCTACTACACATGGAAAAAAAAATTTGAGATGCTTGAGATATCAAAGGTCTACTACAGATGTTTGATCCACAGATACATTTGGGAAGAGGGCAAAAATAGGAAAAGGGAGGAATTCTTGCATGCTTCAAATACTTCCAATAACATGGGAAACAAACCGATAAACAACAAGGCCCGAAACAGATTCAAACATAATAAACAAAGAGGATCTCTCTCATATCGCAAAACCCATTGAGATTATATATAGTAGCGAGACTTGCCTTCTGCCAGATAAAAGCCAAGCATGCAACACCCATGATAACACTCCGAGGACTCCCTTACATTACTCCATTTGGTTTCCCCTCCCTCGACCGCCCATCCTTCCCCGACCTCCGCCGCCGCCACCACGTCCATAGCCTCTTCCACCACCTGCACCTCCTCTCCTGCCCCCTTCATATCCAGCACCTGCCAGAGGAATATTTTTGAGAGACGAGCATTATCACTACACAACTCATATATCACATTACTGAAAAAAAAAACACATTACTCATGTGTTACAATCATCCTTTTTTTCTTCTTTTTTTATATTGGAGATGGACACAACGAAGTCACCCTCTGTTGTGTTGCACTTGCATATGATTATGCTTAGATTTTACAATCGATCTCCCAACTATTTTCATGATCTCAATTCGCTACCTTTCTTCTATCCCATTTTGGTCCCCAATTTTATATTTTATCACAAAATGATCCAACTTATTTTCTTTTTTTTAGGAGAATGATCCAACTTATAAATGTTAAATGAAAATGATCCTCTTAACCAATAGAGTTAATTCCATTTTCCACTCCTAAACTACACCAAATTTACCCCCTCAACTTCTTAAATACTCCCACTTAACTCTAAATACTTAAAATATATTTACTTTTGATCATACAATTACTTTCTTAACCTTATTACATTTTATATAATTAAATTAAAAAATTAAAAAATCAAATGGGACCAGTACTGATTTGAAGTTAGGGTATGGGCCCCATTTAACCATTGATTTTATAATTTTTAAAACTAAATGTACAAAATTAAGCAAGGGTAAAAAAAGTAAATATATGGCTTTTGGGTATAAATGGAAATGTTTGGAAAGTTGAGGGAACATATGAGCGGATAATTTTGAAGTCTAGGAGGTGAAGTGGAAATTTGGTATAGAGGTGAAAAATGGAAATAACCCTGACCCATAATAGTAGAAGAATAAAAAAGTTATGATATGAATGCCATGAAACATCCAACTCGAATGATATATAATGTTTTATAAAAAAAAAATATTAATATTTAATAAATAAATAACATCATATAAAGTTCATAGTAGTGACGGGCCTATTGCCCTCCATCTCTATCAAAGATGAGAGAGGGAGCATGTGAACACAGACCGCTCTCATTTTTAAAATTTGTATAATATAAATATTATAATATATTAATGTATTTCATATAAAAAAGAATAGATCATCTGAAATTTCGAATTTTCATAACATTGATGTCACATGTCATTCACGACAACAAAGTTATCATTTTACTCCATTTTCATCATTGTTTATTATTTGTTCCATTTTTTAAATATTGCTATTGGTTAAAAGAATAAGCTTCAATATTATTTATAAGTTTAACAGCCATTTGGTTATAAAATAAAAATGGAGGATCAAAGTGGGATAGAAGCAAAGTTGAGGGATCACTTTATTACAAAATAAACATGAAGAACTAGAGTGGGGTCAAGAAGATAGTTGGGGTATCATATGTGAAAATCACTTTAGTAATGTTAGATAGGTATTCTTCTCCTGTTTTGAGATGATTTACGTATATTTTGGGGGTGTTTGGTTGAAGATTAACAATTCAAACTATAAGTTATAACAAGAATAAGAAAAAAAATAATTATGTTTGGATGAAAGTTGACTAAGATTTTTTATTTTAATTTATTTTTTTCTAAAATAAACGTACATAGACACAATGAGGTATTCTGTGTACTGAAAAGAACTGTTAATCTTTGTTTTTTTCCAAATTCCGATATGTTGACTGAATAGTAAGCTTTATAACAAGGAATCACAACTTATTCTAGTCTTTATTTGTTTTAGAAACAGCACTTCTCAAACTTAAAACTCCAAGAAAGTTCATACCAGTAATTAGTTACTACATGACATATGATCTACCGCCAAATAAAATAACTACAGCTAAACAATCTTGGTTGCAGGAAGGATAGGAACAAGGAACAAGCCCTTATTGCATCTTATACTGGGCAGCTTACTAAAGAACCCAAGTGGAAACTAAAGTTATTGCCAGAATTTAACTTTTTTGTTCATTTAGGGCAACCAAGGTATAGTTTTTTCAAGTGTTATATTGGGCCATTCACAGAACCTTCATGATATCTAAATTAGCTCCTTCTAAAAAAAATATCTAAATTAGCTTTGTGATTCAGTAACAAAAACGCTTTTTTAAATCTTTTCATTAGAACAAACAAAGCACAAGAATATGAACCTTCAAAGGGCTTACCATGATAGTTCCAACCTCCTCTACCTCCTCGTCCACCACCTCGGCCCCCATTCCAGCCCCATCCATTTTCTACATGTGAAAAGAGGAGAATGAATTTCTAAAGAATGGAAAACATTATGTAGGCCTCAAAGAAAATACTTCATTTTTAATGAAAGAAGAAAACATAATAATTCTCATTCCGAGTAAAAGATAAATTCTCATATCGGCATTATCCTGTTCAAATAACATGACATTACAACAAACAACAACAACAAAGCCTTATCCCACTAGGTGGGGTCGGCTACATGGATCATACGACGCCATTCCGCTCTAATATATTCGTTGATCCATGTTCATAAGTTTCGACAGGATTTTATGCTGGCTGTCGGGGCCTAACACAACCCTCCTCTTTTATCCGGGCTTGGGACCGGCTATAAAATATAGGCGGAGTTTCAAATAACATGCCATTATAGAATAAAAAACATAACCTGATATTATATGCAAATTCAAAATCAGATTACCTTGATAGTTGTTATAGCCACCACCATATGCACCATAGCCGCCACCATATCCACCTCCATACCCCCCTCCTCCATATCCTCCATATCCTCCTCTCGCCCATCCCCTTCCTCTTCCGCCTCTACCACGCCCACGTCCACGACCATATGAATCTGCACAAAGAAAAATAATAAAGAAATAGTAATACTCAAACATTTCAGTAATGACCACACAACTAAATAATTCAATACCTTCAGCAATTTGTTGCTGCTGATACTGTTGTGGCTGTTGATACTGTTGCCTAGACTGATATTGTTGCTGCTGTTGATACTGTTGTGGCTGCTGAATCCTTTGTTGCCGTCTTGGCTGCTCAACATGCGAAGGAGCTTGGTACCTTTTTAACCACACAAGAAGTAAAGCCTGTAAGTTCAACTATCATGCACAATACCACGACAAATAAATGAAGAACAAGTGGAGTACCCAGGTGAATTCTTGTCCAACTCCCTTGTTGACAGTGTTATCGAAATCATTGAGACATGACGAGTCATCTCGAGACTGCCAAAGCATAATAGGGGAAAATGTTATAAAGCTACATGGTGGAAAATACCATACCATGTACTCAAAGAAAAGGATGACAAACTTACGGTACAAGTCCTTCCTCAATTGGTTCCCAAACATCAGTAATGCTGACTGAACTGATGGAAGTGTCCTGATGTAACCCAGGAGACCTTTTCTGCATACAGTGATAAACCAAACAACCAATAGTTAAAGCTAGTATGGATTTACAAGTTAGAATCATTTTTGTATGTAAAAGTGTCAAGTAAACAACCTTCAGAATCTCTACTATAGCAACTGTCTTGCTGATTGCCTGTCCCATTCCCTTGAGAACAATTTCTCTAGCCCTCTTATCCTGAATGCAACAATTTTACAGTGTAAAATATCAACTACGACACACCATTACCCTAAAAATTGACAAAACATATATGAATCATATACAATGGGTGCAAAGTCCAATGTTGTTAAACTCCAGAGTCAAACTCTTAAATTCGTAAGAGTTTTAAGAGTTTAGGTAAGTAAAACGAATCAAATTAGCGTAAACTCTTAGATTTTAAATAAAAAATAGTTTAAACAATTTTGTAGACTCTTATAAACGCTTATAGAGTCTATACGATTCTACACAAATTTATACGATTCTATACAATTATCACAAATATTTATTTTGCAAAATAAAAAGGTTGTAAAATCTTAATTATTCTATTTATTAATGTATTTGTTATTAGAATAAAATTATTAATTATAGTGTAATAATTTTACTTATTTTTATTTTGTATAAGCTTTTTTTATCTCAATAAACAGAATAATAGAAAGTTAGTTAGTATTTATTAGTTATAATTGATAGTACTTATTTTTTATTACTTTCATATTTATTTCATTTGAGTAAAATATATTAGTTATTTCCAATTTATGCATCATATATATGTGAATTACTTAAATATTTAAACTTATTTGGTATATAGATTCTACAAATTTCCGAGTCGATTCTACGATACGAGTTTATCGGACAAAAAACGAGTTTATCTAAACTCTCGAACTTGACAACATTGGCAGAGACAACATGGTGTGAATCAATTCTGTAAAATCTTGTTTAAATATCACAAAACAATCAAATGAAAGGGGAAGATGGCTCAACCTTTTATTAAGAGTAGTCATAACAGTTTTACCTACATTTCTACAGTTTAGGCACCAAAAATTAAATAAAATTACTCCAATGAGAACTTAACTAAGTATTATATTATTTTCTTTTAGACTTATATTATTTAAATAAAGATCATCATGATTCATGATACCATAGATACACTACTGGTTACGCCTTTATAGAACAACAATTATTTTATTTTATTTTATTTGGGAGAATACACCAATTTTTAATTGTTTACGCTGCTTCAAGACAAACAGTGATTGCATTGAGATGTTATTTTAAATTGAGCCGATTATTCTATACGGGAAAATTTTGATTAAAATTAAAGAAAATTAGAAATTTTCTAAAAGGTAAAACGTAATTACACATTTTGTTTAAAATGACATTATAATTAATAAGGAAAAAACTAATATGACAAAATAAATGGTCAAAATGCAGAAGATATCAAACAAAGCAACATAGTTGTGGTTTGGTTTATGTTAAACAAGGTACAAATTACTTTGGCAGTGAGTAATCTTATTCACTTAATGATGAGAGGCAGTAAAAAGGCTATAACATAATATCCGTAATAATAGGATTCCTAAAAAGTACATAAAAAATAATACAATTGGGAGATAACTGCCTCTTGCATATTCACGTGGAAAATTAGAGAATCTGATTACATCAAGAGCATGCTTATAAGATATAGTTTTTTTGAGAAAAAATAGTAATCTGAACTATGCGCAGATTATGTTAGTAAACGAAAAACATGAAGAGGCTGTGAAGCAAGACACTAATAATGTAATTTTTTTTCATATTTATCCATAATCGCCATTTGTCTCTTCACAGCATGTAAGCCTTTGTATCACATAATGCATGGAATATTTTAACCATGAGAGGTATTTGGATGCTCCAAATAATGCCTCATCAAGTAGCAAGGCATCAATCTAATTCCTGCTGGCGACCACCATTCTAGGTATACTAATTTTGTATCAATCTATGAAAACATTAAATAGAGAAAAAAAATTTCAACTAAGAATGTATAACTGGAACCATTTCAACAATGTCACCACTCTTGAAGCAACCAAAATGCTTTTTCAGCTCATCACCAGCAGACAAGTATGGAACATAAAGTTTGGTTTCATGTTACTTTGGGACCGTCTCCAATGGAATCTCCTTTATCCTCGTCCATTACAGACACAGACGAAATTAACAGATTCATTATGATTTCTATATCCATCAATGAAGAAGACTCATTGAAACTGAATCCTAGTATTGGACGGTGGTCCATAAATTAACCCATAAAAGATCTACCATTCAACATAAACAAAACTCTGCTCTGTCACCATTAACATCACTCACACCTAATAATCCCTTTTCTGCGTCCAAAACTGCATGCTCCTGGCACCTTGGAGTTCGTATTTTCGACTGAGAAATCCCTTTCAGGGGAAAGGGTAATCAAACTTGAATGACACACAAAACCTTGTCTCACGACTTCATAAACCACGCACCACGAGAAATCCAACAGAATACGATTTAAACATAAATAGTTAAATTTGAGGTGCGAAGAAACTTTGAACTCCGGGTAACTCCATCAAAGCATCGTAGATCGAATCTGCAAACAGAGATTTAGAGAAGAGAAAGGTCCGAACGGAAACCTGAAGGAGGGTGGTGGCGTAGCTGATGTAGTTGCGGATGAGGCCCTGGGAGGTGATGCGGATCTCATTCTCGCCGATGGCCGACTCGGGCCGCGGCCTCTCAACCCTCTGGTACCGATCCATTGACGCGGACTACCCTTCCCGGAACCCTCCACACAACGGCGACGGCGAAGACGATGACGACCGCGAGGGCGGCGGCTGTAAGGGGAGGAATGGATCGCCGACGGGTGATATAATTCGGATTAGGGTTTTGAGGGAGGGAACAAAAACCCTTGAAAGAAAAGAGAGGACCGAGATTTTATCGGGATTTTTTTTTCATTTATTTGTTTGGATGAAATCAAAGTCCAGTCCTCCTGCTTGTTGCTAATTACAATAACGTCCCTCGTTTTTTTTTCTTTTTTTATATTTTTCATATGACAGTAAATATGATTAGCTGATTAATTTGTTTTTATGAAAAATCCTTAATAATTATGTATTTAATATTAAATAAAAAATTTTATATACTCGTAATAAATATAAGGGTTATTTCCTTTTACCACCACTAAACTATCGCGAATTACTACATCTAACCCCAAATTACGAACTTCATTTTTGGGGTACCTAAACTATCGCGATTTTTTCAATTTGATCCTTCCGTCGACTTTTCCGTTATTTTTCATTTTTCGTATTTATGGAATGTCCATTATACCCCTATCTTAGTCCACTCATACATAAAAAAATATAATAATAAATATAAAAATACTTTTTTAAAAAAAAGAAAAAATAGACAAGGCCCCCACTCTCTTTCCCGGCGGCGACGACGACGCAGAGGAGGGGGCGCCCCCTTCCCTCTCTCTCCAACCCTGGGAAAGATCGTTGTCCCCTCCTCTGACGTCGACGACGACAACACAGAGGGGGGCGGCCACCACACACCCCTCCCCCCCTCCTCCCCTCTCTTTCTCGGCGTCGGGAAAGACGACCCCCCCCCCCCCTCCTCCCCTCTCTCCGGGAAAGAGAGAGAGGGGGGTCGCCGCCCCTTGTCTTGTTTTTTTTAAATTATTTTAATATTTTTTATATAAAAGTGGACTAATACAGGGACATAATGGATATTTTTATAAATGTAAAAAATAAAAAATAACGGATAAGTTGACGGAATTGGACGGAATGATTAAATTAAAAAATCGTGATAGTTTAGGTACTCAAAAAATGAAATTCATAATTTGATGTTAGATGTGATAATTTACGATAATTTAGGAGTAGTCAGAGGAAATAACCCTAAATATAATAGATGGTTTGAGAAGGGAAATGCTTTTTCCCCTCGCTCAAAAACGTGTATTTATACTTAACACAATAATATTTTATTTTTTTAACTAAGAATTTTTAGGTTGTCAGATAACTACAAATATTTTCATCCAAAAGAAAATAGGAGTTGTATAATCAAAATAAGTAATGTAAATAAATAATACATATAATATTGATATTGTTTAATGTATATATTTTTATCCAAAGAGCTCAGCTCAATTATTGCAAATAATGTAATATTAGATGAATATATTCTATTTTAAAATAAGCCAATAATTTCTTTTATGGTGTGAAACATTATCTATTTTGTGTGACTTCTAGCTTTTGTTTTTTATTGTTGGCACAATGTGAAACAGCTGGAAAAGAGAAGAAATTATAACAAAATGAGTTGCATATGAATGTGCAATGTGCAACGGTTTCTCTAATACTTTATTAATGTCGGTTTAATTGTTTAAGGTTATTAATTAAAATATGATAATAAAACAATGAAGAAACAAAATTAAACCTCTTGTTGCAACGACAACAAATAGGTTACAAAAAAAAAAGTTAGAAATAGAATCTGATAATCTCTTATTTGTTCTTGTTTTTTCTATTTTCAAAATTTTGTATACCCTTTGGCATTTTGAAAAAAATCCGGTACTTTAAAAAATGGACATTATTTATAGGGGTAAGAAAAATCCGACCAATTTGAAAAACTTATCCGACTCGAAAAAAACGAAACGAAAAAATAAAAAATTAGGAGTTCGAATATGATTTAGGATGATTTTTAATAACTTAAAATTCATCCACTAAAATTAAGGCCCACCCGAAAAAATCATAGGGACCGGTGAAGCTTATTTTTTATTTATATAATTAGTACATATGTTATTAATTCTTTTATTATAGATATAATATTTTTTGCATAAAATTTTATATTTTTTTATCACATTATCAAACTCTAATTTAATAACTTTAAAATTTTAGTATTATATTTTATATTTAATATAAAATTTAATATTTTTATATTATTTTAAATTCATTATATGTATTTTTAAAATATAATTATATAAAAGCAATGTCCCGAAAAAACCGACCCTTGGAGGGTGATTTTTATTTTTTAAAATGATTTTAGGACTATTTTTAATTTTAAAAACTGACTAAAAAAGTAACGGTTAAATTTTTAAAATAAAAAATTTGACTCCACCAGAACTACTTTTACCCCTAATTATTTGTATGCACGGAGCATTTCTCAAGGATTTGGACTCTTCTTCTTGACCTTGTACATGGAGAGACCACTTTTTATCTTTGAATGGTTATTTGCCGGTGTCATTGACTTATTATTGCTTTATAATACATTTCACAAGTTGTATTGGTAAAAAATATTACAGAAAAAATCATTTCGTTTTAGGAATATTGGCTATGTTAAATATCAGTAGGATTGAAACTATTAGGATAAATCATCATGCAAAGCTTCAATCTTTAGCATTTGTGGTCTCCGAAATTTCCAAAATTTTCTTTTGTGTATAGTTACTATAGGATTAAACGCCAAGCTAAGCATATCAGTAAAAGAAATCTCATTAAGCAATCGACCCACTATCATCATATAGATTTCTTATTTGCGGAAACGAGGACTATGTGCAAAAATATGTCCGAACTGTGTGTGGGCTTTTCTGATTAATCCAACTCATTATAAGATAAGTGTGTTTATGAATTAATTAAGGGATTATTTATCTAAGCTTATAAGTAATCTAGATCTGCATCACCTCTCTCTCTCTCTCTCTCAATATTGATAGATAATAAGTTCAAATTGGTTAAGTTCTTATATTGAAGTTTGTGAGATTTAGTTAGTGAAGAAGTTGTCCATTGATGATAGATCATGTTTTCATTTTAGAGTTAAATTAGAACTTTAGTAAAATTGTTATATCGAGACATTCATTCGTCCTAATTTTCATCCAATAAAAGAGGAAATTGTGGTTTTATGTTAGAATTACTCTTTAAAACAAATTTTGGTGAAAGCGAAAGATAATTCTCTTGTTTGGATTTTTGTGTTGTCGCTATAAATTAATTTGAAGATGTCGATGCTATAGATGTTAGTTGATTAAGTGTTTGAGGATGGAACCAAATTTTCGTTCAGCTTGACAATTGAGGTATATAGAATTTGGATAAAAAAAATTATCCCAAATTTTATAAGAGTTGGAACAAAATTTGGCAAGATAAAATTTTAGCTTGAATTTAAATCCCAATTAAGATTTACTATTAAATGAAAATAAACCCTAAACATAATTTGATCTTTATGTTGGTTCGATCAATATCCAATGTGAGTATCCGAATTAAATTGTTAACTATCGATTTTACTTATTGGGGAAGTAAAAAAAAATTTAAATAATGGTTTAAGAATTGAAATTAAGATTAAAAGTTGTCTAAGAAAATCATATATGGTTAATGAATAATATAAGATTGTTAATTTTTTTCAGAATTAATAATTGAAACTATATAGAAAAGGATAATACACCTTGGAATGTTATAAGATAATTTATCGGACAGATTTTAGTATCGTACAGTAAGGATTAAGTGATGATCATAATAACAATGGTAATGTTAGTTCAAGAAGATTGTGTGATGTGATAAATTTAGTATAAAATTTTGTATAATCGTTTATTTCTAAAGGAACTTGAAATAACGTGAATAAGTATTTTAATGTGATAATTTGGATTCAGATAAGGTGATAATTTGGACCCAAATAATTTAAGTGTGTGGATTTATCCATAAAAATAGAGACGATGGTCTTTGGACAATTGCTTGTCTCTTTTCCTTGACAATATGGAACATATTTTATTCAACATGATACATGTAATGCTTTTATGTGTATGAATGCCTCTATAAGATATTAAACTAATTTTTAATATGTTACCTTATTACAATGATGAATTATATATGATATGAATTTATGACATTGCTTTTACAAGTGAAATTATTGAAGTACTTGAAACATCGCTGATTATGATTCGCTTAGATATGTGTTAAACTGCATTCATGAATTGCACGTCAAAAACTATTTTTTGCATGTGTTGGATGTCTTATCAACATCTAGATGACCGTTTGGGAGTGGTAATTCTTTTGACATGAAACAAGACTTGAGTAGTGGAATTATTGATCGAAAGACGGCCTAGTAAATATATATACACATATCCTTTGGCATAAAATAGAGCATAAAGGGAAGATAATAGATTATTGCCCTTAGCATAAAATAGGGCCTCAAGACAGATGTTATAACTCTTGGCATAAAATAAGGCTTATGCTTGAAATAGGGTCTGAGGAGCAAATACGTGCGCATGATACCATGAGTTGAGACCGTGTAAGATGGAACATAAAAATAAATTTTATTGCATTCATGACAAACATGTGCATCAATTTCATTTGAGTTTTATTTACATTGCAAAGCGTTTGATTTCTAAGTTTTAAAATTTATGAATTTTCATTAACCATGAACTTATTAATGCTCACCCCTCTTGTTTAACTTTTGCAAGTAACTAATAAAAGTATGATTGAATGTTTGCCATGAAACAGGAAATGGAAAAAGGGAGTTTAGACTTGAGCATGGGTGAGGGATGTGTGGCTTATTTGCAAAACCTTTTTATTTCATTCGAATTGAGTTGCCTTAATCGATATTTCAAATTTTGTATTCGATGCTTTATGAAGTATATATGGTTTTAGAGTTGTCTAACCATAATGAAAGCGATTGTCGTTCAAATATGATTATCGAGCATCTGACTCATGGATTTAGTTGGAGAGTAGGCTTGAGGCTCACTGTTTTGAGTTTGAATTCTTCATTTTACTTTTGATGATAAATAATTAATATTGTACTTATAAGTTGTTAGTAATGGTTATTTACTAAAATTTAATTGCCTTAGATGAGGTAATATTAAATGTTGTATAAGACACATGGACTTGTTTACATTCTTTTAAAAAAACTAAAGAGTTAGTTTATTTTTTAACATTGAATTTTTGTTAGATTTTGATTTTGAATTAAAATGTTATTTTTACGATTTTATCCCTTGTGGTGCCTGATGGATGTTGGACGTTACATTTGTCACAAAAAAATAAAGATAGCATGGGAAATTGGAGATTAAGATAGGTCACATGGAGAGATTAAGAGAGAAAATCAGTAGAGGAGAAAGAAAACTAAAAAGTAAAATAATTATCAATTAAAACATTCAATCATATTTTAACCAATGATAAGGAAACAATATTTAGAAATTGCGGGATTAAAATTAAATGGCAAATAAAAAATAATCATGTCCTCCCAATTTTGTAAGACTCAACCGAAAAAGGTTTGGAATTTGTTTTTTTTTTCTTTGCAAAAATATTTTCAGTTATATATTATACATGCAAAAGTTAAGTTTAAAAAAAAGCAAGGAAAAAACGAGAGATATTATGTGTTAACCTTGTAACGTTTCTAATTTGATGTCGCCGGAAAAGAAAAGGAAATTGATGTAAAAACTTACAAGTAGTTACATAAAATATAAAAACATCAAAGGGATTTTTTTTTAAAATTCAAATGACTATATTGTAATGTAAAAATGGTTTTTTTGCATAATTTCTTTGTCTTTTGCTGCTAAATGAAATCATCTTAATTAGACACGCACTACAATTTCTAAGATTTATTGGTTTTAGCTATTTTATTAGTTGCAAAAACATATATAACAAAATAAATATAAAAAATAGAAGGCATGCTAATCTAGTTTCTTAAAACGGAATTTTAAAACAAATATTTAGATAATGGATCCAGGAAAAAAAAAGTATTAGGTGACTTTAAGGCCCGATCTAAAACATAATACTGTGTAACGTCAATTAAATTAAATCTCTTTTACTTTTATTACTCTTTATCACGTCATTCATTATATTATTATATCCTTTATTTCAATTTTATTTCAAAATAAATATTTAGTATATTTTTCAGACAAAAAAATAAAACTAAATTTATTAACTTCCAGTTTTATTCTATTTTTCTTTGTTTCACCGTGTTAATTTTAATCTGAACATTTTAAACTTAAGCTTATGTTTAAAATTGCTATAATTAGCTTAAAATAAAACATAAATTGCATTTAAAAAGTGTGAAATAAGTAAGCATATAAAATGAAATATTGGTAGCACTCAATATTGATTAATATTATTAAAGAAATTTATACATTATATTTAATGTTATTTATAATAAGAAACACCTAATTTTTGTAGCTTTATAAGAGCACCAATTACCAAGAAGTTTAAACCTAATTTGAAAAGCTAATGAGACATATTAAAAATAAGAGTCACTGGTGCGAGCACTTTTTTTTTTTTTGTCGAATGGACCCTCGTCCTTCCAATTATTTGGTGAAAAAAATTCGAGCTATCAATGTTAAGTATTAATAAAATATGTAATAAGATGGAGGGGAACTCAAATTAGTAACGAGAGAATAGTAACAACACCAGATGAGAAAAAAATATATAGAGGGGGAGGTCAATCTTATGGATGTGGAGTAACTTATAACAGAGAAATGGCAATAATATATAATATTAGAGGTCAGGGCGGACCTAGGACCCTTCATCTTATAGGTGCAATTTTTTTTATTTTCCTATAATATAATAATATGAAAAATATTATATTCTAAAATATATCTAAATCATGAATCAACTAAAATGTAACATATTCAACCATTTTATTGGTCTCCACTTTTTATTGAATAAACTTGTTATCAATATCATTAAACAAATCCATAATGATATATAATCATTCACAAAGGAGTTAGTGTCAAATAAAAATACATGGTGATTGTTTATTGAAATAATAATAAAATGAAGTCAATAGCGATCTTGTTTTTTAAAGTTAGTTATAATTGTATCACTGAAAAGATAAATTAAAGGGTTACGATAAACTAATGAAAATTTATAAACGAATGATATTGGTGTTGGCTGATGTGTTCAAGACGATGTGCATTTCTGTTGTTTTGTTTTCTATTTTTTCGTCTATCGAGTTGTAATGTCAGTGTAACGATCGTTACCTTATCGGCGGTTATACGACATATAGTTTTATAATGTTTTCTTAGTTTATAACGTTTCTTGTACGAGTATAAAATCACAAGAGGGCTTGTATTTTTAGATCATCTTTTTGAATAAGAAATGATAGCTTTCCCTCCCAATTCGAGTTCTTCCGTTCTCTTCTGCAGGTTTCTATGAATCAGAGCTAAATTCATATCAGATTACTTTTCATGAGCAGTTTTAACATGGTATCAGAGCCGCCTCAATTTCTTCATATCTGAATCTTCTTCTTGTCTTGAATGCAAGATAAGTCATCCTGGATCTAAGTTTTTTTTCAGATTCGTTTTGGATTGATTGGATGCATTTCTTCTTTGAGTAATCAGTTGGATCAGATATGAGTTTTGAGTGTATTGTTGTTTCTAGTTTTCTGAACTCTGAATTTAATATGTCTGATTCAAATACCTCTACCTCTGCGATGAATTCCTTAGTGCTTGATGTGATGAATCCCCTCTTCTTGAGTGCATCAGATACTCCTGGACTGGTTTTAATTCCAGATCAGTTGATAGGTGCAGAGAATTTTGCAGAATGGAGTGATGCCATGTTTAATGCCCTTTTGGCAAAAAATAAATATGTTTTTGTGGATGGTTCCTTTACAATAGATAAAGTAGATGAAAATTTCAAGTTTCAGTGGAAGAGATGTAATGCCTTAGTGATCTCTTGGATTCGTATGTGCTGTGCCAAAGGCCTGATTAACAGGATTTCTTATTCTCAAAGTGTTGATGTAGCACTACAAGAAAAACACGGATTACCGACGGTCCGAACCGTCGGTAATCAACCCGAAAACCGTCGGTAACGCAATTACCGACGGGTTTTCAGTCGGAATCGATCCGTCCGAAAAATGCTCGTCGCAAATGGATTTGCGACGGTTAAAAAAATTCGTCGAAAATATTGACGGTTCTGACCGTCGGAACAGTCCCCGACGGTTCGAACCGTCAAAATTTTCCGACGGTTGCAACTGCCGGAAAAGTCCCCGGCGGTTGCAACCGTCGATATTTCCGACGGTTCCAACCGTCGGAAAAGGCCGGCGGTTCGAACCGTCGGTATTTCCGACGGTTGCAACCGCCGGAAAAGGCCGCGGTCCGAGCCGTCGAAATTTTCGACGGTTGCAACCGCCGGAAAAGGGCGGCGGTTCGAGCCGTCGCAACTTTTCGACGGTCACAACTGTCGAAACTTTGGACGGTTGTCGCAACCGTCGATCTTTAGACGGTCGCAACCGTCGCAAATAATTTTTTAAATATAAAAAAATTAGCGGCCGGTTCCGATCGCCTGGCGGCCGATCCGGCCGCTGGAGGCCGGAACTGGCCGCTGGAGGCCGAAACCGATCGCCTGACGACCGATCCGGCCGTTGGAGGCCGGAACCGACCGCTGGAGGCCGGATCCGGCTGCCTGGCGGCCGATCCGGCCGCCTGGAGGCCGGATCCGACGGCATGGCGGCCGGATCGGCCGCTGGAGGTCGGATCCGGCCGCCTGGAGGTCGGATCCGAACGGCCACGGCCGGATCCGGCCTCCGGCCGGCCGACAACAGAGAGAGACGCCGGCGCGGAGCGGGGGAGAGAGAGATACGCCGACGCGGGAGAGGGTCTCCGGTGCGGGAGAGGATCACCGGCGTCCGGCGTGGGAGGGTCGCCGGTGTCCGACGCGCGGGGTGCTCGCGGCCGGGAGAGAGAGAGAGGAGAGGAGGGAGAGAGAGAGAGGAGTGGAGGGAGGAGGGAGAAAGAGAAGAGGGAGGAGGAATATATATAAAGAAAAAAAGTGGAAAGAAAGCGGGAAAAGGGAAAAGAAAGCGGGATAACGAAATTTTAATTACCGACGGTTTCGGCCGTCGAAAACGTAAATATTAAATATTTTTATAATTACCGACGGTTGTGACCGTCGAAAATATATTTAATTATATATAATATTTATTTTTTATTTTACCGACGGTTTGAACCGCCGGTAATCGTTATCGACTGTCAAAACCGTCAGTAATTGCGACGGTTTGGACCGTCGCTAGTTATATTAATAAAATACTCTTTATACGATATTATTATACATTTACCGACGGTTACGACCTTCGGAAATTGCGACGGATTTTGCGACGGACGGATATCCGTCGAAAATATCGACGTTCCTAATTGTCGAAAAATTAAATAATAATGTAATAAATTATATAATTAATTTTTTTATTTCCGACGGTCGTGACCGTCGGAAAATCCGTCAGAAAATCCATCGGAAAATTTTAATAATAATATAAAAAATACATAATTTAATTTTTTATTTCCAATGGTCATAACCGTCGGAAAAGTCGTCGGAAATTGCGACGGATGGGTATCCGTCGAAAATATCGACGTTCCTAATCGTCAAAAAATTAAATAATAATATAATAAATTATATAATTATTTTTTTATTTCCGACGGTCGTGACCGTCGAAAAATCCGTCGGAAAAATTTAATAATAATATAAAAAATACATAATTTAATTTTTTATTTCCGACGGTCATAACCGTCGGAAAAGTCGTCGGAAATTGCGATGGATGGATATCCGTCAAAAATATCGACGTCCCTAACCGTCAAAAAATTAAATAATAATATAAATTATTTCCGACGGTCATAACCGTCGAAAAATCCGTCGGAAACGGAATCGTCGAAAAATCCGGCGACGGATTTAGAATCGTCGGAAATTATCCGTCGGAAAATCGCGATTTTCTTGTAGTGTAGTATGGTCAGATTTGAGGGAAAGGTTTCAAAAGGTTAATTCTATGCAAGTGTACTATGTGGAAAATAGTTTATATGAGCTTCGACAAGGACAATTGCCAATCTCTGAATATTTTTCACAGCTAAAGTGTCTATGGGAAGAGTTCTCTCTTATGACACCAGAAATTCCTACCACAGGAAATTGGAAGGAGTATGCAGATTTTTTGGATCAAAGAAAACTTACAGATTTTTTATGGGTGTGAACGATAATTTCAATCATGTTTGAACTCAGATCCTAATCATGCTTCCCCTACCTTCTATTAATCAGGCTTACTCCTTATTGGTTAAAGAAGAGCAGAGACAAGGAAGGCAGGTACATATTGGGAATGATCAGCTGGCTCTCTCTGGAAACAAAATTCAGTCAAAACAAAAGAAAGACTACCAAATTATTTGTGATCATTGCAAGAAGCTTGGTCACAAGAAGTCTCAGTGTTACAAACTGATTGGGTATCCATCAAAATACAAGAATAAGGCACAAAATTCTGCACAGAATTCTGCAAATTCAATTACATCACAGCATACTGAAATGGACACAGTTAAGGAGGATAGCACTGATGGAAGGCTAATCTCTCCATTTACAGAAGAACAACAGAAATACCTTTTGAGCCTATTACATATTAACCAAGAAAAGTCATCTTTGGAGCATTCTGCTAACATGGTAGGTATCCCCTCAGATTCTTTCTCAAAAGAATGGATCATTGATTCAGGTGCTTCAAGTCATATGACTTCCCATAAAGAGTGGCTTGAATATGTAAAGCATTTGCATACTAAGAACATTGTTTCTTTGCCAAATGGCTCTACATTAGCAGCAACTCATACAGGATCTCTGATTTTAACTTTTGACATAAAGCTTGATAATGTTTTAGTTCTACCAGACTTCAAATTTAACTTGATATATGTTGCCCAATTGACAAAGGACTTGGCTTGTGTTGTCTCATTTACTCAGAAATATGTTTTCATTCAGGCTTGTCAGAGTGGCAAGGGGAGCCAGATTGGTGAGGCACGAGAAGGGCTTTACTACCTGTTGAAGAGTCCTTGTGTTTTTAAGTCTGCAGCAGGAGGAGCAGCGACCAATCATAGTTCTGATTCTGAAGTTTGGCATTGTCGACTTGGTCATCTGCCACTGGACAGAATGTTGTTAATTCCTGAACTACAGAATTGTAAATTTGACAAAGACAAGTCTCATTGCATTGTTTGTCCATTGGCTCGACAAGCACGTTTACCTTTTCATTCTGTCATAAATAAATCCACTGATATTTTGGATCTGATTCATATAGACACTTGGGGCCCTTTTAAGAGTCCTACACATGATGGATGTAGTTATTTCATGACTATTGTGGATGACTGCACAAGGCTGACATGGATCTATCTTTAAAACAAAAATCAAATTGTTTTGTTGTTCTATGTAGTTTCCTTAATCTGGTTCAAAATCAATATAACAAGAAAGTTAAAAAGGTTAGAACAGATAATGGATCTGAGCATCATAATTCAAGATGTAACTCTTTGTTTTCAGATAAGGGAATATGGCATCAAAGTTCCTGCACTTATACTCCACAGCAGAATGGGGTTGTAGAGAGGAAACATATGCATATTCTTGAAGTGGCTAGGGCCTTGCTTTTTCAGTCCAACTTGCCTATCAAATTCTGGGGAGAGTTAGTTAAAACTGCTGTTCATATTATCAACAGGCTGCCTTTGAAAGTTTTAAACAATAAATCCCCTTATGAATGTTTTTTTCAGAATACTCCCAATCTTTCCCATCTTAAAATCATTGGATGCCTTTGTTATATCACTAACAAAGTTACTTCACACAAATTTGATAAAAGGGCTTCTCCTTGTGTGTTGCTGGGATATTCCATGACTCATAAAGGATATAGAGTTTTGGATCTTTATACCAATAAAATTTCAATTTCTCGAGATGTCAAATTTGTTGAAAATCTGTTCCCTTACAAATCTGATAAATTGTTGCAAGATCTTACCCTCTCACTGCCTGCTCCAACTATGAATCAACAGACTGGGCTTGATTTTTTATTTCTTGATTCTGCAACTAGTTACTCTGATGGCAGTGGTTCCATTCCAGTGAATTCCATACAGTTTGATTTGATGATTCCTGAATCATCTTTACCAGTTAGTCAGTCTACTTCACATGATTCTACAGAGACTCCTGATATCATTTCTTCACCTCCTGTCATACCTGCTATTTCCAGACCTAAAAGGACTCTGAAACCACCTGGTTGGATGCAAGATTATGTTGCCACATCAGCTCAATTGACTTCAGTTGCTCATCCTTTGCACTCTGTGGTCTCTTATCATGCATGTACTTCTCATTATCAGGCTTTTCTCACTGCTATTTCCAAGTTTGAGGAATCTGTTTCATATAAACAGGGCCATTCAGGATCCAAGGTGGATTGAGGCTATGTCTGATGAACTCCAAGCTCTGCAGGATAACAATACTTGGGAAATAGTTTCTTTACCTCCTGATGTTAAACCAGTGGACTGCAAGTGGGTATACAAAGTGAAAGTTACTTCTATTGGTGAGGTAGAAAGGTTTAAAGCCAGACTTGTGCAAAAGGATACAATCAAAAGGAAGGGGTAGACTTTAAAGAAACATTTTCTCCTGTGGCCAAATCTGTTACTATTAGGGCTGTCCTCACTGCAGCTGCTCAATTAAATTGGTTCATTTTCCATTGGGATGTAAACAATGCCTTCCTTAATGGAGATTTGTTTGAGGAGGTATACATGGTTCTTCTTGAAGGCTTACAAATTCAGGGGGAGTCCAAGGGCAAGGCTTGTCGATTAATTCGTTCCTTATATGGCTTGAAACAAGCCTCCAGGCAGTGGAATATTAAACTCACCGATATCCTTGTGGGTGCTGGTTTTGTACAAAGTCAGAATGACTATACACTTTTTACTAAATCTCACGGGAGTGAATTTGTAGCCTTATTAGTTTATGTGGATGATATCTTGGTGACTGGAAACAGTATACAGTTAATTGAGTCAGCAAAAAAGGATTTACAGCCACATATCAAGATGAAGGATTTGGGTGAGTTGAAGTTTTTTCTAGGAATGGAAATTCTAAGGTCTTCTGCAGGCATTATTGTTAATCAGAGGAAATATGCTCTAAATTTACTCACTGATTTGGGACTTACAGTTGCCAAACCAGTTTCTACACCCTTTGAACAAAATCTGAAGTTGACAACTGTCCAGTATGATCAGTTGTTTGACAAGAATACTTCAGATAAACCACTGGATTCTCCTGAAGTATTTCAACGACTCATTGGTAGATTGATCTACCTCACACATACAAGACCAAATATAACTTTTGCAGTTGGTCACTTGAGTCAGTTCATGCACCAAAGAATTCTCATTATTAGGCAGCTTTAAGATTGTTAAAATATATCAAGTCTTCACCGGGTCGTGGGCTCTTGTTCTCTACAGTCAAAGACTCCACAGTTACTGCTTACAGTGATGCAGATTGGGCTTCTTGTATTCTCACTCGTAAATCTGTCTCAGCTTATTGTATCAAAGTTGGCAATTCTCTGGTCTCCTGGAAATCAAAGAAATAATCTGTTGTGTCACGGTCTTCTACAGAATCAGAATATAGAAGTCTAGCCTTGACTGTTGCTGAGCTCATATGGCTAGATCGATTGTTTGTTGAACTTCAGTTACCTTTACAGCATCCCTTTAATCTTTTCACAGATAGCCAAGCAACAATTCAAATGGTAGACAACCCAGTTTTTCACGAACGGACCAAACATATCGAGATTGACTGTCATTTTATTCGTGACAAGTCTTTGCAGAAATTAATCAGCATTCTTCATGTGGCTTTCAAGGATCAACTGGCTGACCTTCTAACGAAAGCTCTTGGTCGACATCAGCATGAATATTTAGTGTGCAAGTTGGAGATGTTTGATTTATTTGAACCCCCAACTTGAGGGGGAGTGTTGGCTGATGTGTTCAAGACGATGTGCATTTCTGTTGTTCTGTTTTCTATTTTTTCGTCTATCGAGTTGTAATGTCAGTGTAACGGTCGTTACCTTATCGGCGGTTATACGACATATACTTTTATAACGTTTTCTTAGTTTATAACGTTTCTTGTATGAGTATAAAATCAGACGAGGGCTTGTATTTTTAGATCATCTTTTTGAATAAGAAATGATAGCTTTCCCTCCCAATTCGAGTTCTTCCGTTCTCTTCTGCAGGTTTCTACGAATCAGAGCTAAATTTAGATCAGATTACTTTTCATGAGAGTTTTAACAATTGGAGATTGTTTTATACAACTCTAGAAGTGAAGAGCTAATTACCAAAAGATATCATGTAACAATAAGAATATAAACAATCTGTCAAAATTTATTTCAAAACATAAATGTAGAAGTAGGCTATTTGTATTATCTAGATTATTTTAATTATTAATTGAGTTAATAGTAATACTTATATAATACACTTTAGAAATTTAATGGGGTCAATTGACCCATTAATGTACATGTAGGTCCGCCTATGAATGAAGACAATATATAAGTGAGATTAAAAAAAGACTAATTAGCATAACTGAAGTTGAATTAATTAACATGAGATAGCTTAAACAAGACTTGACACAAAGCAAAACAAGGGAAACAATTCATCATACCAAAAGGAACCCCTGGACGACATGCATGCAACAAAACCTAAGTGATCGACCTTATTCTTAGCATAAAAATTAAAAACACCAAGTTAAATCCCCTGATCATGAACTAGTCAACTTTGCCCTCATTAATTAAGACCACCCACATGGCCACATCATCACGTACGTCCCTCCTGCCGTGCATGCATGCACCCATTTCACATGCACTGATGCACGTAGCCCTTTCAATATTCCATGCACGCGACTCTCGTGGCCAACGACGGGCCATCTCATGGGAGGTGATGGCCGAAGCCCCCACCAAGACCGGCTCCTCCGCCGACGCCCCCGCCCATGCCGCCGCCGCCGAGACCGCCGAGTCCACCAAGGCCGAGGCCGCCAACGCCACCGAGGCCAGCGACCCCACCAACGCTGCCCAGGCCGCCGCCAACTCCGCCAATGCCGCCACCGAGGGCACCGATGCCACCGAGGCCGGCGCCTACGCCTCCAAGACCTCCCCCAACGCCGGCGGCCGCGCCGCCAGCGCCGCCGAGGAGGACTGGCACTCCGAGCACGGCCGCGCCGACGCCGCCGCCGAGTCCGCCGTAGAGGATGCCGTTCTTCTCGTCCTCCACACCGACAGCATTGCCGGATTCCGGGTTGGTGGTGGCCACCGTTGCCGTTGCGGTCTGGTCTCCGGGGACGTTCCTCGCTTTAGCTTGGCCCAGTGCAAGGGCTACCACCACAGCCAGCATCAAGGAGACCACACAAAACTTTGCCATCGCTCTCTCTCTCTCAGCTAACACTCACACTGTTTGGTACACAGAACTAAGGAATTGGAACTTGCACACGGCTTGGAGATGTGTTTGGAGATCCTTTATATAGAGGAGGAGTTGGGCCGTGACAGTTCGGGGAGCAGTAAATGTTTGAGAAACCCTCATAACTCCCCGGACAGGTGCACCTACAGAGAACCGCATAGTGAAGGAAGGAAACATTAATGGACAGCATTAGGGGGACAGCTACGGAGACCCTCATGAGTACATGCATGGGACTTTGTAGCTATTTCTTAGTCGTGTGTGTCTCAGCTGTATGCATCTGAGATAGGCTTGGAGAGTAGCATCGTTAAATTCTTAGGTGTATATATATGTTATGTGAACAACTTAATTATATGCATGCATGGCTCTCTTTACGTCAATTAAGGATGATGGCAGTGGATTATAATGAGAGAAATTAAACCGAGACAACAAGTTACTAAGTCACATAATGATAAAGCATAAATTAACTGTGAGATTCAAAGTGATGGCAAACTCGATCAAAGCATAATGAAAAATATAGCTTTTGCGTTTTCTGATCCGGCGGTGGGCGTTAGCATTAATTTGTTGCTCGAATCATTCCACGGGTGGTACGTGAGAAATAATTAGCAATGAAAGAAAATATTTTATGAACATGGATTAACAAATTCGACCCGGGATAAAGTTGAAATATTTATATGAAAAGAAAGAGAGAAAAAGCATAATGCTCTTTGTTCATGCATGATGCCCGGATGCATGCATGACACTTGTGACGAAGGCACCGTACTCATGACTCTTGAGCTATGACTTATAAGATTCGATGCTGCTTCCACAGCGGCATGGGGGAAGGTGAATAATTATTATTCTCAACATTTATTGTCATATATATATATATATATAATGAACATGTATAAATTATATTTTAGCAAGAAACGTTAAGCATCTGAACTCTGGTTGGGCGGCGATAATGCAGACATGCATCTTAATAGGTCAAACTTCAAGTTATTAACTGGCCAAGGATTGGGCAAATTGAGTGGTAATCTTTTTTTATTTATTTTAGTATAAGGAAAGAAGAAAAAATAAATGAAACACATATATAAGAAAGTAAGGAATGTCCAAATCTGAAAGAAATAAATTTTTTTATTAAGTGCTCTTGAAAGGGAATTTTATTATACTTTTACGTATCACAAGCTAAGAATACTTTGGAGATAGCATATGTAGTATATAATATGAGTTTCCGTTGTATACTTTAAATTCGATTCTTTTATTATCTATGCTAAAAGAAATCAAAGCCGCGATGATTTAGTCATTAAATCATGGCCGAGAAATGAAATGTCATCAAGTGGAAAATAAAATTGATATCTTAATTATCAAATAATTGCACAATTGATTGACGTTCTCAATTTCAAATAAAAATTCAGATTTATTATTGTGAAATAAAAATTAATCTTTTTCTATTTTTCGTAGTGCATCAAGCATGTAGTTATCCCTGAAAATTAACAATCAAGGAAATTATTAATTTCATCGATCTATAAAAAAAGCTAGATGCGACTTCCGCCAACTTATGAAAAAAATTACACTAATTTTAATTATTAAATTAATAAAATAATTATATGTTAATTTAGAATATGTGTTAGATAGTATATGTGATTAAAATTAAGATAATTGAATTATTCGATGGTTGTGATCAAATCAATGTAACAAATATGATTAAATCAATTATTATAATTTATTAAGTCTGAAATGTTATTTTTTAATATCATATTACTTTAATAAATGTATTTATTTCATCTAAAAAGTATATAATTAACTTAATAATAAATTGTAATTATTAAATTAATTAAATCAAAAGAATGCTCGACATTAAAGTGTGAAGCGTAGTGCTCGACATACTTAGTAATTTCAAAATTTAAACAAGAACAAATATCGATTAGCACGTAAAAATCACAAGATTAAGATTTCTTTTAAAAAGTATTTTAGTCTTAGATTAATTAGCAATCTAATAAGCGTCATTTGCCAATTACCATGTATTTAAGCATCAGCAAGTCAACAGGATCTCTCACATTAATCTCACTTCGACTTTGCACTGTGCCTGTCTCTTTCTTGGAAAATGAGCCTCCTTAATACCACTCCTGTATCTTTAATATCATTCATTTTATTTTATTTTTAACTTTGACAATCAATATTTTAATGATATATATAATCTCATATATATATATGTATATATATTATATGAACATGTATAAATTATATTTTAATGTCAAGCAATAAATTAGCGGATGATTACTTCACGTAGGATAATTTTTTTTGCTTAAAAAGATCTATAGTTTTGTGTGAGCTTTTAAAATAAAAAAATTCTAAAAAAAATAAAAGATAGAAAGGTTTTGGTTTTTAAAAGCTTAAAATTAAATTCTAAAAGTTGGCATTTTCAATTTAACTATATCGTAGTTAACATATTAACATCACAGTTCAAGATAATTCAACTTCTTCCAAATGGGTTAATTAATAATGTTCATAGTAATACTCAATTTAATGAAGGATAAGTGAAAAAAAAACAAATTTAGAAATATTATTAGAAAATATAAATTATATATATATATATATATATATATATATATATATATTAAAAAAAGTTCAGATTGGACTCATTCAAAAGATGTTCTAATTTAAATGGATAATTTTATTTGCTCCAAACAAAGGAGATCTACTATTTAATCAGGTCTAAATTTTAATTTTGTTTTGGATAATTTTTTGAGTGGGGATAAACCTTATTTTTTTGAAACGATGAAAATTATATTAACTTGTTTAGGGAGTTTGCATCCTCATACATAATTTGAAGGAGTCCCCTAAGGGGGATCTTCTTCCCAAAACTTATTGCCTTGTGATAGTCGGGCATTGTCGGCCAAAAAATGTGCCGCACCATTTGCATTGCGACTAATGTGGTTACAAGAAAAGAAAGAAAAATTTGAGGTGATATCCCAAATGTCACAGACAATAGCACACGTATCCTCCAATGTCTCTTGCATCTTGTTGATCATTGCTACAAGTAGTGCCGAGTTAGTTTCGACTTGAATGCTATGGTATCCACGATTTGCACAATAGAGGGGTCCCTCCAAAAGGCCTCTAGTTTTAGCTTCCAAAGCCGAGGAGAAACACTAAGTGATTGTACCTGCAAAGACAAAGGAGGCATTAGCAGACCAAAGCAAAAAACCTACACCCCCCAAAGCCATTGCTCACAAATGAGCCATCAACGTTTAACTTGAAACACTAGCTGCTTGAGGGCTCCCATCTCACCCGGCTTGGACTAGATGGGGAAGTACCCTCAGGGTTGTGGACCGGATGCAACTCATAAAAGCTAGCCAAAATCTTCTCCCAAATGATAGTCGCAGTTGTCTGAGCGGAGCGAAAGTGAGAGTCGTTGCGGGCTCTCCATATACTCCAAAAGCAAAGAACAATGGGGGTTAAGATTCTGGAACATGAGGGGTGTCCAAGGTATTCCCCTCAAGAATTTAGTCCCCATCAGGCCATGGAAGGAAGTATTTAAAGGTGTAATGGGTTCTAAGTTGGCACAAATTCCAAATTTAGGCAGCAAAAGAGCATTCAAAGAACAAGTGTGAAATAGTTTCCGATGAACAATTACAAAAGGTACAAAAAAGGGTTTATGGCATTATGAAAATGAGCAAGCATCTCAATAGTGGGTAGGCGATGATGAGCAAGTTTCCAAACGAAATTGAGTATCTTTGGGGGGCATCTTTATCTTCCACAAGTCTTTCCATTCAGACCATCTTGTAGACTGATGAGTTAAAGGGGGCTTGCCTATAAAGTTATATACTGATTTAGCCATCGGAATCTCAAAAGGATTCGACATCCAGATCCACATGTCATCATAGAGTAGTACAGGCAAGTTTATCTTAGAAATCTTATCAATTAGAGTAGAGCCAAAATGAAGAGATAGTTCCGAAAAATCCCATGCTGCACTTGATATAAGATCTTCGACCCTTAACATAAATCACCGTGGTCCATGTTAATAAAAGTTGGCATTAAGCATAAAGAAGTATTAAAAATCTATGGATTAGTAAAAATAGAAGTACTACAACCATTCCCAATTACCTTATGAAGGACAAGCTTAATATTATTTAAGCACTCTAAAATCAGTTTCCAGCAAGGAGTCACCTTATGATAAGAAGAGTTTGTTATCGACCATGGGTGAGGAAGACCATATTTGTTGATTGCTAAAGTGACATATGGATCTAATTTGTGATTTAGAATGGACAGGGTCCTACGTGCCAAAATGACAAATATGATGTGATGAAGTATTTTAATCCCCAAACCGTCCACATTCTTGGGTAATTGGACAGTATGTCAATTGATCAAGCGTAAGCCTTTTTTATCATCGGAAGATGCCCAGAGAAAGCCTCTTAACATTCTTTCAATGGATCCGATGAAGCCAACTGAGTTATATACAGAGCTTAAAGAGTAGTTATGAGTGGTATGCATGGTAAAATTAATAAGAGTAATCTTGCTAGCATGTGAGAGAGTTTTCATTTTCCATCCAGCAAGTTTGTCAGAGATCCTATCAGTGATATGAGACAAGTTGGATTTATTTAATGATATGTATGATATGGGTACTCTAAGATAAATGAAGGGGTAGGAACCCTCACTGATATTTAGAATTCTTTTGAGATTTGCCCTTCTCCTACTATTAAACCTGAGGCAAATAAAATGCAGATTTTGTAAGGTTCATTTGTTGATTGGTTAGTGCTTTATATTTACCAAAGATATTTAGTATTATTTTACAATTACTAGCTATAGCTTCCATGCACACTAAGAAGTCGTCAACAAAGAAAATGTGACTAATGAAGGGATTGTCAACCTTGAAAGGTTTAATTATTCCTACCTCTACTTCCATAGTGAGCAATGAGGTGAAAGCTTGGGATACTAGTATAAAGAGATAGGGAGAAAGAGGATTTCCTTGGCGGAGGCCATTGAAGCTCTGGAATGGATGAGACATGGATCCATTAATGTAACAAGTGAAGGAGGGGGACTTGATGTAGCATTTGATCCAAAAGATAAATTTATCCGGAGAGCCCATAATCGTTAGGGCATTTAAACTGCTTCCCAAGATATCCCATTGAAAGATTTCTCATGCCAACTTTGAGGATTTGGAACTTTTTATGGTCTTTAGTCATAAACTGAGAGATTTCTTGAGAAAAAAATTATCTTATATGTTTCTATTGGCCACAAAAGCTGTGATTTGTCAATAATATCAGGTAATACTGGTTTCAGTCTATTTGCAAGAGTTTTAGCTATGGCTCTGTAAACAACATTGAATGAAGATATAGGTCTAAAATATGCGACCATTATTGGATGTGGTTTTTTTTGGAATGATATGCATGTTTGGAAAAAGTTTTGTATTTCTTTAATTACTATTGGACCAATAGTTATTTAATAGTTTCTATAAAATTCACAAGTAAACCCATCTAGCCTAGGGGCATTGCCCGAGGCCATAGACCAAAAGGACTTCTTGATTTCCTCTACAGAGACAGGGGTAGTTAAGGTGGCCCTCCAGTGGTATTGGAGAGTGGGAAGAGGGGGCCAATCACTAGACGTCTGAGGTTCATGGACCCATAATGTTCTAAAGTGTGAAACAAAGGTAGACCTAATGTAATTGCTGTAAGTTATTGTGTTGCCCTCCTGGTTTTGTATAAGGGTAAAATTGTTGTGTTTTTTGTCTCATGATCATGGATAAATGAAAAAATTTGATATTTTTATCTCCATCCATATGCCAGCTAATTCTTGAATTACTCCACCATTTAACACTTATTTGTCTTGGAATTGTTGCGTGATGGTTGTAGATGATTCTCCCATTTTCAGTAAGACTTTGGTGTTCATCTTTCCATTCTAACCTTTGGATATTATGTTTGATTTGTTCTGCCCTATTTTCCAACCTACCCAAACCTTTCCTATTTCACTTTAGAGTATGCTTTTTGACTTCTAGTAAATACTATTGGATGGGGCTGTGTGGATCACGGTTGGCCCACACATTGGAGACGATGTCTCTAGGCTCTTGATATTCAAACTAGAAGTATTCATACTTAAAAGGTCTTGGGGTATGTTTCTTAGAGTTTGAATTTATTAGAATGAGAGCATGATCCGAAGGGCCTCGAATCAAGGTAGTGAGATTTATGTTTGGGTATTTGATCATCCATTGATGATTGACAAGACATCTATCTAATCTACACAAGACTCTAGCAAGATTCTTGGGGTTGTTACACCATGTGAAACGATTATTAGTCACAGGTAGATCCAAAAGGCCATTTTACTAAACAAAAATCCTAAAAGTTTTAATTGATTTTGTTACTTTAAAGGGTGTTCCACCTTTCTTGTCCTCAGGATTTAGAATACAGTTCATGTCTCCCATGACAAGCCAAGGTATGTTATTAAAATTAACATTCAAAAAAGAGTTCCACAGATCATTCCACATGTTGGGAATAGTACTAGCATAAATAGCTATTAACAAGAAAGAAAAGTTTTTAAACGTGACCACAACAATGCAAAAATTGAGACTGTTGGGTAATAGAGGTTACCTGAGCAGAGCCATTCCTCCAGGCAATTATGATGATGCCAGAGGCTCCAGTACTTGGCTTCTGGACACCCGTCGAGGACCTACCTAGTTTCCTAATGACTTTTTTCTGATTCGACTTGAGAAGTGTGTGTTTATAGAAGTATGATGCAATTCAGATGATGTTTTTTAATAAGGTTATATAAGGAGTCTCACACCTTACCTCTGTCAGCACCATCGCAGTTCCAAGAGAGGATCTTGATCATTTAACAAGGTAATTGGATTTTGTTCCTGAGCCAACTATTGCCACCCAAAGCTGTATGGAAGAGTTAGTGTCAGTATGAGATATGGAGGAAGTATCACGCTTACCTGATTTACGCTTTCCTAGCTTCTTATGGGACCCATGTTAGGTGCTGAGGGGAGAAGTGGTTAGTCACCTTGCGATCGCGCTTGGGCTCAGTGAAGATGTTCGGGATTAGAACATCATCGACCTCCTCCAACTCTTCTTCAGATGAGATCTGGCCCTCCAAGATGCTAGGGTGGCATAATACACACTTGACTTGTGCTACCATGTCCTCATGGAGAGATTGGTTGTTTGGAGCAACCTTGCCTCCATGCTTGTGCGGTGAGGAACCTATAGAAGGGGGATGGGGGGAAAACGCTGCTAAGTCAAGCGAGGGCGGAGAGAGTTGCCCTGCGCCCGTTCCCTTAGTTATGATAAAATCGAGGAGTTTTGAAGGGTTAGATGGGGTTGCAGCCCACGCGGCGTGAATCCATGCACTTCTATCGCATCCAGCACATTCAGACCCCTCCTTGGATCAGTGACGTGGTTACCATCCGATTTTGCAATGACACTTGGAGAAATCTCCCCCGCCTCGACTGCAACGAGCACGTGGTGCATCTCGGGACCAACGTAGCCACTAGCTATTGTTGAATTCGATGGTGGATCATCTCTGCAGATGCTATCAAGATCGTTGATTGTTAGGGAGTCAAACTGGTTGCTATTGCCCGATTTGGGAGAGTGCGCGGCGGACCGGCCCCAGTTCAAGTCATCTCGTCTAGTAGCCTTCTCCGCCGAAGACGGTTGCTACACTAGTGGTCGGTGGCATGACAGAAAAGCCCTCATCCATGTCCCACATAGGGGATCTGGATGGGAGGAGTCTTTATTCGAGAAGTGATCCAATCAGTGACCTATAAAACCACATCCAAAACAAAACAGGGGGATGTTTTCATAAGAAACGCGCTGAAAGTACCTTGTACCATTCGGCAGGTGGATCCATGTCCCCATCTTCACCGGCACAGAGAGATCGAGTTTGATGCACATGCAAACGAGATAGGTCTTTCCCTTTACCGTGTTTTCATCTAGCTTTAAAGGAGTACCAAAGATGGAATCTATGCGTAAAATAATTTTCGTATCATAGAGTTCATAAGCTAAACCAGGGAGCAAAATCCAAATAGGAGATGAAGAAATACGTGGACGAAAGAAAGGGTTAGGTCTTGATAGATTTAGAATGTTACCTCCGTAGTTCCATGGGTTTTGGGTGAGGACCCTAGCGCTATCTTCCTCTGTTTTAAACAGGAATAAGTAAAAATAGTTGACTAAATCGATCACCCTAGTGATGGGGCAAGCACCCCACAAAATGGATAGATCCGTCATCAGTGTTGCGGTCCCGCAGATCTTGTCTCCAACCAGACAACCGATGAGGCCACGCCGCAGATCTGCCGACCTATTTTGGATTTCCTCTAAGGAGATGTGGATCTCATCCTTGGAAGCCTCCTGAATGGCCTGCAGTCGAGCATTAGATAGTTTAACAAGGTTTGGAACAACAACTCTATGATTTTTTACCATGTCCAACTAGCGAGGTGCCTTAGGATGAGAAGAGGAGGGTAGGTGATGGAAGGAGGGAAGGGGAGGGGCGAGTGAAGGTCTGTCTGGGGGCTTGAGGGGTTGAGTCATGGAGTTCTCAAGACCTTCATTGGAAAGCAGATATCTGAAGAAACTTGAGTGCTACTTCTTTGGATGGTGGCCTTGATAGAACATATGAAGATATGAGATGAAGCCAATATTTTTCAGCAACAGTACTCCTCTCCTTTACTCGTGAGATAAACTTTTGGATGTATAGAATTTTATTTAGAGAAGATAAGGGTGCCACTAATTGTTTCATTACATTCATGTATGAATAATATCATCACCGACCTGTTGCCTTTTCATCAAATAATCTTCGAGTTGCAATTCTAATAAGTCTCATAATTCAATTTTTGAGTGTTATATGCATAAATATGGAGTTAATATCATAGCGATAGTGTTTTTATTATGGATTTAATGGCTGTCCCTAGTTAGGTGAGGGGGAGAGTCCATCATACTCTATCAACCCTTAGATTCAAAATGAAGGGTTAGATTAGAGACAATCGATTCAGGAGCGGCTTAGAACTGATTCATATGAAACTTCTCATGCATGATGAAGTGCTTGACTGCTAGGGCCACTGAGTTGTCACTGTCGCCGCCAAGCTGTCTTCGATCTCTTGCACGATGCCGACGAGATCTGCATCACTTGTGTCTCTAACAATGGTTCAGCATGATCTGCATTGTCGTGAGCTATGTGTCGCCGTCGAGATCTGAGTCGCATCGTCGCCAAGATCTCACTCTCCGATCAAATTTGTGTCACTGCCAAGCTGTCGCCAGTTTCCTGCACGACTCTGCCGAGACAACGCCGCGGTAGTTTAGCACGATCTATCTTGCCGTTGAGACCTGAGAGGTCTCCCTCGTCGATCAGATTTGCATCGTCGCTGAGCACGCAAGGGCGGATCCAAACTTGAAAGATGAGGGGTGGGGGTGGGGGTGGTGGTGGTGGTGGCAGCTAGGTTAGAACATGCAACCTGTAAGGTTGTCACAAAGTGAGCAAACTATCATACTAAAGCTAAATTTATGCTTATATTTCATATATATTCTATTTAATGGGAGCCAAATTTTATTTATAACCTTAAAATTTATACATTAGCATATGTACATAATAAAAATTTTAAAATTTGAGGAGGGCAGGGCCGATGTACCTAGGTCTGCCCTTGCAAGCACGTGAGGTGTGAATCGACGAACTGCCACCAAGATCTATCATAAGAGGTCGTCGTTCTCTCGCACGCCGCAACCATCGTTCCATACGATGCCACCGTCGTCGAGATCTTGCAAGTCGGATCTGGCAAGCATGCACTCGGACGATGCAGAGAAGTCTGGCACGGAGGTGAGCAGCGAGATGTTGACTGCATTAGGTGAAGCGGCGATGACGAGTAGCACAAGAACTCCTACCTGTTCTTCATCTTGAGCATTGATGCACGAAAAATTATGCATTAGTTTAGGTCATTTGATTAACATTTTAGAATGTTTTTATGTTTAGAAAAGAAGAGTTTTGATTTATTGTCATATAAATTCATTTAGATTTGATTTCTACCTAAATCTGGAAATTATTCATGGCAGGATATGAGAAAATGTCGAAGAAAAAGTCTAAAACAGTTCAGAAGACTGTCGCGGCCGTGACAGTTCTTGTCATGGCAGTGACAGGAAGAGATTTCAAGCAAAAATCAGGATGTTACTGTCATGGCTGTGAAAGCTTCTGTCATGGTCGTGACAGACAATTTCCAGCAGAAAATTTGGCTGTATTTTTTCAACATTGACAGCCTTCTGTCACGGGCATGCTAGAGCATTGCACGACCGTGACGGCGGTCTGTTAGACCATTTTAAAGTTATTTTTATCCACTTTTTGGATATATTTTTTGTTTCTTTCCTTGGGGGATGAGAAAACATATAAAATGAGGCAGAAGAGGGCTTGAAAAAGTATCCCTGGAGCATAGTTTTAAAGCCTACAAAGAGGAGAAGATCGAGGACAATAGCGAAGCTCTGCCGGAAACTCGAGAGAAGACGCGCTTAGCCTATGCTAGAGTTTTTGTTTTCTTTTCCCAATCTTTTTTCATTAGATTTGATGTTATTATTCTCAGATTTATTCTTTCATTAGGACCATCATAGTTGAACCCTATTTATGTATTGGATTCTTCATGATATTAATTTAGTTTGAATCTTTAATAGCAATGCAATTTCATGTTTAATGCTTTCATTTGATTCCATGATTTATGATTTGATTGCTATCTGAGAAGAAGTGATTATTTTCATAATAATTGCTAAGGATTGATTTTAATTATTGCATGCCACAATTAGAGAAATCGAAAGAGACCTGATTTGTGCAGTTATTGAGGTGACTTGAGAAAGCCCTTAATATTAATTCTGATTGAATGCATCTTATGATTTAATTAAGTAAATTAAAAACCAAAAGGATTGATTTATTTTAATTATTCATAAGATAGTAGTTAAAGTCTGAAACATTGGTTAACCAATTTTGGGAATTCACTTTATTATTGATTCAACTAATTCTAAGTTAAGAAAATTCATTACATTCTAGTGGTGATAATTAGGTGCCTTAATCATCAAATCATTATTTCTCCAAGTGATCATTTCTTTTATTTTTATTATTTTCTTTTCATACACATTTGAAATCATATATTTCCTTAATTTCTCAATTAACAATGTTAAAATAGAATCTAAGTTATTAACTGTCCTCGCGGGAATGATAACTCTACTCATTCACTTTATTGCTTGAGCGACTAGTGCACTTGTTAACGTTTGCTATCAAATCTACACGCATCAAGCGTGTACTTGGTGAAGGCGGCGTTGGATGCGACGAAGACAAAGGTGTTGACGGAGGAGATGGAGACCGTCTTGCCACCATTGCTGATAGTTCAACATGTGATGAATGGGCTGCCGCGAGACGAGGAAGAAGCGAAGGCGTTGGCGCCTACACGGTGGAGATGATGAGGTCAGGTGAAGAAATTGATAGCACTTCGACCGGATCCGAATCGACGCCGAACCGCTCCCAAACTGATCACTTCTCTTCTGAACCGCTGCCTCTAACCTAGCCCTTCATCTTAGACCCTATACTTTATGGAGTAGGGTGGACTATCCCCTATTTAAGTAGTGGGGACAATCATTAATTATTATTATTATTATTATTATTATTATTATTATTATTATTATTATTATTATTATTACATTTTTCTATGTTGCATGCCTAGTTCTTGAAAAAGAGTAGAATAATTATTTTCATAATTTTAATTTTTCAATGAAAAGTTAGATGCGAGGATCTTTTCATGATACTTCTCAAAGTTGTTTTTTCTAAATATTTTTAGCAAAAATAAAGTATTGTGCCATTTTCTAGTGGTTTCTTCATATCTAAACATTTATCTACTCTTTAATCAATCAATTTATCCTAATAATATTTTTAAAGATAAATTATATATATATATATATATATATGAAAGTAAATTAAAAATTAGCCCCTCTAAAAATAGTTTTAAATTAAACCAAATCTCTACCACATAATCAATAGAGATTAAATTACATGAAAATTTTATTACGGTAATTAAAAATGGAGATAACTCATAATGGTTAGAATATTATAATTTATGACTAAAACGAACTCTTACCATTTTTTATCTCATTTTATTAAAATTGTCAAGTTAAATCCAGCTATTTTGTTGGTATTAGTGTTGAATTTTCTTTTTCATAATAAACATGATGTTTTAATTTTATATTTTTTTATGATAACAATCATATGAACGATAAATGCTTTATAAAATTAAACGTGAAAAATAAATATATGCATTGAAATTTATGTTTGAATATATTATTTTATGATGATATAACATTGGCTTTTATTAGATGTGTGAATAAGAATTTTCGGAAATTTGACAAAGAAAAGAAAACCAAAAGATTAGGGTTGATTGATCGACCCAAATGATCGATCAAGTATGTGCAACCGGCTAATTAAAGAATGAAGGATCATTCCTAAGTGTTGATCCTCAATAGTACGGACAATAACTGAAATCACATATTGAATCATGAATATGAATATCATGTATGATATCATGTTGGACTCACGTACTTATGAATATGAATAGATGTAGTTGGTCAGAGCATGTATCATCTCGAGATTTGCTTGTGTAGGTTATATCAATGATGTTACTTAATTCTATGTCTGAATTTATTTATTTTTTATTTTAATCCGCATGAGACTTACATTAGCAGAAGATTATGACTTACATCTAATATATTACTTAATCGGCCAACTGATTTGGAACTGGTTCAATATATTTTTTTTAAAAAAGCCAATTTTAAATGGAAAGAAGTTAAAAAAATGAAAGGTAATTTTTTAAAAAAAGTATAATTAAGGAAAGAAGTAATAAGATGCTAAAAACAAAAAAAAAAAAATAGAGAGGGGAAAATAAATATAGGATGTATAATTATTATCTGACTAATTTCATAGATCTCCCCCGAAGTATAACGATTTTTTGTGTCTAACCCTAATATATATACTTACCGTAGCGCATTCTTAAATTATATTGTAATTTTCACTTTAATCCATCAATTTCATTATGTTAACTTTTCTATTTTTTCTATTTATTAAAAGATTAAATTACCCTTCTCTATTCTCTTTTAATATTTAAAATTTTAAAATAATATATAATAAAAAATATTAAGGGGGGTGTCGCCCCCTCTCTATCGAGATCATGATGGGATCCGATCTAACCTAGTGTCGTACCGACATGACACAACTCGGGACCCGATCAAATCCGACTTGACCGAATCGAACCCTGGCCCGACATGATTCTCCATATATAATCTCCTCTGACTTGACATGAAGACTTCTCTGAATTGATGTTCTGAATGGTTTTGACAACCTTGCCTCTAGACATAAAGAAGAAAATAACTATTGACTTGAATAGAAATCTTTCCCGTTACCTTGGCCTCTAGATCATACACATTCTTCGAATGGTTATGATGATTCTTGAGGGTGAGTAGAACTTGCAAATGAGACCCTATGATGTGGTAAATGTAAAGAAAATATAACGAAGCGCAAATGTCTTTGACATAAGCAACATATGTGGGTATAATACTGAAGACATGACATGGCTATTGAGTTAAAGATAGCGTTGAGGCAGAGGAGACAACTATCAAGGATGTTTCCATTGATGATGATGAGGTGACATGATCATCTATTATTGGAACTTCAAAGGATGCATGTGCAAAACATATGGATGGTACCCAGGTTTGTGCATCAAGCAATACACGATAAGAGTACTCTTATTCTATTGGTAGCTACACTTGTAAAGCCGTGACACTACAAGAAAGAAGCAAATTACAGACGGTTTGGACCGTCTATAATTTGCCCAAAACCGTCGAAAATTATAATTTTCGACGGAACCAATCAGACGAAAAAATGGTTGTCGCGAATCGATTTTTGACGGTTGGAAAAAACTCGTTGAAAGTTCCTACGGTTGTGACTGTCCCAAAAGTCCGACGGCCGCAACCGTCGAAACTTTCGACGGTTGCAACCGTCGAGACTTTCGACGGTCATCGAAACTTTCGACGGTCGTCGAAACTTTCGGCGGTCGTCGCAACCGTCAAAACTTTCGGCAGTAGCAACTATCGAAACTTTCGGCGATCGTCGCGACCATCGAAACTTTTGGCGATCGCAACCGTCGCAAAGAATTTTTATAATATAAAAAAATAGGCCCGCTAGCGGCGGCCGGATCCGACGGCCAATGGCCCGAACCAGCGAGGTGGCCGATCAGGCTGCCCACGGCCAGATCCGGCCGTCAGGGGGACGATTCGACCACAACAACCAGATCCAGCCGTCAGGTGGCCGATCCGGCGGCAATGGCCAGATCCGGCCGCCAGGCAGTAGCGACCAGATCCGGGCTGGAGAGAGAGAGAGAGAGAGAGAGAGAGAGAGGGGAGGGTCGCCGACGGGTCGCCGTCCGGGAGGGAGAGGATCGCCGACGGGAGAGGGTCGTTCGGGAGGAAGAGGGTCACCAGCAAAATAGGAGAGGGAGAGAGAAAGGAGTGAGAGGGAAAGAAATAGAGTGGAGAGAGGGAAAGATGATATATATAGGGGTTGAAAGATGGGAAAGCAGGAAAACGAAAAAAAAAACAATGGGAGAGTGATTTTTTAATTACCAACGGCTATGACCGTCGAAAACTATAAGATTTTATAAAATACACCTTATATTATATTATTTTTCATTTACCGATGATCTTTGCGACGGATAGATATCCATCGGAACTTTCGACGTTCCTAATCATCAAAAAATAAAATAATAATATAAAAAATTATGTAATTTATTATTTTTTATTTATCGAAGGTCAGGACCGTCGAAAATTACGACGGATAGATATCCGTCAGAACTTTCGACGTTCCTGATCGTCAAATAATAAAATAATAATATGAAAAATTATATAATTTATTAATTTTATTTCCGACGATTGTGATCGTCGGTAATTCCGACGGATACCTTTCCGTCGCAAATTGCGACAGATTTTGTTTCGCCGAAAATGGCCCGTCGGAAAATCCTCATTTTCTTGGAGTGTGAGTACCACTGCCACCACCATCCATCTCACATGATAGGGTCCCTAGTGTCACCAGCCACCTTAGGCTGACATTTGGGACATGGAAAGTTTACGTCACAAGGAGAAATGGACGCCCGTTTCTCAGGTAGCGGGCGATCTCTATCCGCAGTATGTAAACTTGGGCCATGTCCATCCCAGAATGCGTTCAGGACATCTAGGGGACAAGGCAACTGCATCTCAATGGTTAAGTGTCAAGTAGAAGGCTTTACATACCTCTTCAAGAGGTTGGGACGAACAAAACTCATCTGGGACGATGGGGCATGGTGGTGCATATGATGCACGGAAAATCATGTATTACTTTGGGTCATTTGATTAACACTTTAGAATGTTTTTATGTTTAGAAAAGAAGAGTTTTGATTTATTTTCATATAATTTCATTTAGATTTGATTTCTACCTAAATCTGGAAATTATTCATGGCAGAATATGAGAAAACGTCGAAATGAAGGGAAGAAAAGACCTAAAACAGCCAATAAGATTGTCACGGCCATGACAGTTCTGGCCATGGCCGTGATAGAAAGCAAGAAAAAATTAGAAGTTACTGTCACGGCTGTGACAACTTCTGTCACGGCCGTGACAGTTTCTGTCATGGCCGTGACAGACAATTTCTAGCAGAAATTTGGCTAAGTATTTTTTCAGCCTTGGCAGCCTTCTGTCACAGCCGTGCCGAAGCCTTTCACGGCCGTGACAGCGGTCTGTTAGGCCATTTTAAAGCTATTTTTATCCATTTTTTAGATATATTTTCGGTTTTTTTTCTTGAGAGAGGAGAAAATATATAAAAGGAGACAAAATAGGGCTTAGAAAAGCATCCCTGAGCATACTTTTAAAGCCTAAAAAGAGGAGAAGTGCGAGGACAACAGCGAAGCTCTACCGGAAACTCGAGAGAGGACGTGCTTAGCCTATGCTAGAGTTTTTATTTTCTTTTCCCAATATTTTTTCATTAGATTTGATGTTATTATTCTCAAATTTATTCTTTCATTAGGGCCATCCTAGTGAACCCTATTTATGTATTGGATTCTTCTTGATATTAATTTAGTTTGAATCTTTAATAGCATTGCAATTTCATGTTTAATGCTTTCCTTTGATTCCATGATTTATGATTTGATTGCTATCTAAGAAGAAGCGATTATTTTCATAATATTGTCTAGGGATTGATTTTAGTTATTACATGCCACAATTAGGGAAATCGAAAGAGACTTAATTTGTATAATTATTAAAGTGATTTGAGAAAGCCCTTAATATTAATTTCGATTGAATGCATCTTATGATTTAATTAAGTAAATTAAAAACCGAAAGGATTGATTTATTTTAATTATTCATAAGATAGTAGTTAAAGCCTGAAACATTGGTTAACTAATTTTGGGAATTCACTTTATTATTGATTCAACTAATTCTAAGTTAAGAAAATTCATTACATTCTAGTGGTGATAATTAAGTACTCTAATCATCAAATCATTATTTCTCCAAGTGATCATTTCATTTATTTTTATTATTTTCTTTTTATTCATATTTAAAATCAACTATTTTCTTAATTTCTCAATTAACAAGGTCAAAATAAAATATAAGTTATTAACCGTCCTCGTGGGAACGATAACTCTACTCATTCACTTTATTACTTGAGCGACTAGTGCACTTGCTAACGTTTGCTATCAATTCTACACGCATCAACATACCAAATGCTCAGTTTGGCATTTTGGGATGTTGGCGTCTCAGGACCAAGGGGTCTCATCCCATTCATCCCTCAATAGAAGGGAAGTCACGAGGAAATCACCGGCCGACGAATTATTCTGGGACACAACCATTGGCGGGAGTGGCAATTATAACTGCCATGGTGCCAAGCGAGCGACGGACGAGTACGGAGCAGCAGTAAGAGGCTTGCGCATGCAAGGCATGGTCGGAGATGATCAAGTGACAAGAGGATGGCGCGAGAGTCATCCGCAGCATGAGGCTTCGAGCAGGGAGTCGGGAGGCTGCATAGGGGTTTTGTGCGAACCGACGCTATGAAAGGGCGCTCGGCCATATGGGCAGTTAACTTGCATTTGAATTCTGGCGACAGTTGGTTGACCCCTAAATTGTATAAATACTTGTACTCGTTGCCAATTTTGAATGAGTGAATCAACAACATTTTCCCCTACTTCAAAGTTCTTCTATTTACATTGCGAATGTGTGCGAGGGTGTGCGAAATACTGTCCCACGGACGTATTTCGTGTGAGGCTGACTTGAACACTTCAACGAGGAAGAATCAAGGTTGGTTGCACAAGTTTCTATAGAGAGAAACTAAGGGCGTGACATTAGGGAGCAACTTATTGAGATTCTAGATGAATGACAACACACCCTGTGATGATGGGGACATGAGCTTTATCATGAAGTTTCAATAGTTTTGTTCTACTTATGGTTTCACTCTGTTGACTAGAGAGGATATGATACTCTCGACGAGTCCTAGGAATTTCTAGTAATTTATTATTATTATTTTGTGTTGCCAACTCTCGATATCTGTGAAGTGTTGATTGACCAAGATAAGCCCTAAAATAATTTGACGAAAAATTGAAATAATGAATTGAATTATGGACATAATGTACAATAACAAATTCAATAAATAGATTGGTAGATGGGCTGGGGCAGAACCATGTGTAATTGGGGTGCCGCATATAAATCAAAGGTTATAATTTCTAGATATGTATTTTTTATATGCATATAATATTTAAAATTTTAATGCTTGATCCTCTTAAATTAAGTTAACAATTATTAAATTAAATCAAGGTTAGTTGGACCGACTGCGAGCTACATTGGTTGAATAATCAGATGGTTGGATCAACTTGAGTGCCAATTATCAAAATTTTTTCAATAGCTATGTTGATCGGCTGATCGAGATCAAAATCGATCAAAGAAATGTTGACCCAACACTAAGCTGATTGCATGGCCACCACCAAACAACCCCTAAAATGGCTATAAGTATTTCAGAAGTAATTGTTCAATAATAGTCAAATAATTTTATAGCAGTATTATGCTCTTGGATCACTTTTTTGGAGCTTGATTTGTAAATCCCTATCTCCTTTGATTCAAAGTTAGATTATTGTAGCAAGAGAGTGAGTTGGAGAATTGTGAGTTTGAGTAATTTTTGTAATTGGATATTGTGGCGATTATTTTCTTCTCTTAGACGAAGAAGTTTATAATTGTAAGAGTATTCCATATATAGTTCAAGAGAAAAAGAGTTAAGATAGTGGAACCCATAGGTCTGATAGTCGAAAAGTTGGGGGCCTGGTCAAAGCATTGGAATGAACTATGATAATAATATTTGATTTTAAGTTTTTTCTTGCCTTTGTATGAAGTCAATTTAAAATTAAATTGATTGATTGTCTTGTGATCCAACAAGTTCAATAACATAAATTCCTTCTTTGGACAATTCAAAATGTTGAACTCATTTGGTCTGAATGCATGTAAGTTGACATGAAAAATTATGATTCATAATATGTTAATGAATGGTGTTGAATTCATAGCTTCATTTGTACTTGTGTAGTATTAAGTTTTATATCAAGATGGGTACAAGGAATAAATATAATGATAAAATTATTATCTTCGAATAATTAAGAGATTCATAATTAATTTTTTCTTTTCGTTATTTCTTCACATTTATTCAACCAAACATGGAAGTATTGGAACCTATCAAAAGAGTCGCACGATACATTTCACAATGCAATGGAAGAAGAATTACCAGACAAAAGGAACACTAGTGAGATTGGGTGCACTTAGTAATGATTTGCATTTTTTTCCAATTGATATTTAACTTGATAAAGATAACAACACAAATTCAACAAGGAGAAACATTCCTGAATTTGATACCTCACCTCTCGCCCTTTTCTTGGAATCCCCAAAGATAAAAGGCAACAATTCAAAAGAAAAATAGAAGCAGAATGAAGTGTTAGGATTTTTGTACGAGAGAAATTATACACCGCAAGAAAATTCGAAAAATTTAAGGCGACATAGAGCTTTTTTTATGGAAAACAGAAGATGATTATAAAATTAGATGTCTTTTTGTTAAGACCCCTACGGAGTTTATTTAGGCACTCCTTTTACATATGAAAAAATTTCATACCCATTGGGACTTTAAATTAATCCCCAAAAATAGAACAACTATTTCATGACAAGAAAATAAATCAACTCCGAATCATAAGTTCAGTTGCAGAGAGGTGCACATTTGAAGTTGATGGAGTACTTAAGGTCTTTGTTGCAGACATACCGAATCTAGATAAAATCTTCTGAATGTAACTTTTCTGAGATAGAAAGAGTTTACCTTTACACGATCCCTGTAAATCTCTATCTTAAAATTTTCTTTGCTGCACCAAGATTCTTCATATCGAATTCTGCACTAAGGAACTTCTTCAAATTCAGAATGTCTTCCAAATTCCTAGCAGCAATCAACATATAAACGAGACCTCCGTAGTGCGATGGCGCCTTTTACTTCAGTGTCTCGGAGTCCAGATGTATTTTCAGTTGGGACATGATTCAAGACATTATTAACAAATCTCCACCTTGAATTGAATCCTCCAATCATATATCTAACACTTTTTACCGCCGCCAGTCTCAACTTGGGACTACTGTCACCTATCAATATTTAGCAAGTTCAAACAATGTTAAAATTTGCTAGTAGGAATCGACTTGGTGAACATGTCCGCTGGATTATCTTCTGTGCCGACTTTCTTCAACTTGATTCTCTTTTTAGTACGGATGAAGTGATAGCTGACATCAATGTATTTGTTTCTTTCACGATGCACTTGATCCTTGGCTAAGCATATTGCATTTAAACTGTCACAGTACACTATAACCTGATCTTGTTGTAGTCCAAGATCTCTGACAAAGTCATTTAAGCAGATGCATTCCTTAGCAGCTTTTGTATGCCATGTACTATGCTTCTGTGATAGACAATGTAACTGATGGGTAGAGTGTGACTTTCCAACTAATAACAGAATTGGCAAGAGTGAAAACATAACTTGTCATTGATCTTCTCCCATCAACATCTGCAGTATAATCTGAGTTTGAATAACTTACAACCAAACACTCTTTACCACTTCTGTAGATGTTACTAATGTCAGACGTTCCTCTCAGATATTGGAAGATACGCTTTACTACTTGCCAATGCTCCTTCCCTAGATTGCTCATAAATCTGCTAAGCACACTAACGACATGCACAATATAAGGTCTTGTGCATACCACAACATACATCAAGCTTCCAACTTCACTAACATATGAAACTCGAGACATGCACTCAATTTCTTCATCAAACATAAGTTCAATTGTAGAGAGGTGATATTTGAAGCTGATGGAGTATCGAATCTGGATAAAATATTTTGAATGTAACTTTTTTGAGACAGAAAAAGTTTACCTTTATGGAATCCCTGTAAATCTCCATCACTTAAATATTTTTTACTGCACCAAGATCTTTCATATCAAATTCTGCACTAAGAAGCTTCATATTATGAATGTCTTCTATATTCCTAACAGCAATCATCATATCAACAAGACCTAGTAGCGCGAAAGCGCTTTTTATTTCGAAGTGTCTTGGATCCAGATGAGTTTTGGATAGGATTCATGACATTATTAATAGGAAGAATCACTGTTCGTGATTACAAGGTTGGTTGATGAGGGCAGCTCTGGTTGGTATTTTCCTGGCATGCATGTTGTGAAGCACAGCTGCTCATGCTGCTTCAAGATTGAGGCTTTGTTTGGTAATGCTTTTGTAGAAAACTAGCTGTATAAAAAGTAGTTGTCGATTACTTTCGTCGGTAGCAGCACCTAGGGTGCTGTAGAGAAAAGCTAAAAATTGGATGTGGTTGCCTGATTTCTATCAAGAAAAGTAATTTTAATATTTTTACCATACATCCAACATTCATAAAGAAAGTCATATTTCTCGGACAACACCCTTTGCAAGGCAGTCCCAATGGCTCGATCACTAAGAAGCAGGTAGAAACTCCATGGATTGGCATAATTTCTTCAGTAGCAAAAGAAGAGTACCCAATGAGTCTGATCCCATCCACAACAAGTACAACTTTACCACCATGTTTTGCTTTCATGCATACATGTTTTTACTGTTTCTACGACTTAAATTTTCGTATGTACAATGATGTTCAGGCACGAAATAGTCCGATTGAGGAGTGAGATTTTGTTACATTCAATAGTTGTTCATTTCAGGTCAAATTCTGATGGTGTTGTTAAAGTAGCGACCAATTCATTCATGTTTGTTTTCAGAATGAATCTCCTATACGTCATATTACAACTTCAGCTTAGCAAGTAGCTATATAATGATGTGATAACTTGCTTAGATTTCTTTGACATTTAGTTATTATCATTGTGCATCCTACATATAGGGCTTCAAATGCAAAACTGCAGTGATAAGCTTCAGAATATTCTCATTCTAGCACACATAAAAGTTCAGAAATGAACAGTGAGCATATGCCTCATCTCTTCACCTTGAATTGAATCATCCAATCAAATATCTAACCCTATCTACCACCGTTAGTTTCAACTTGGAACTACCGTCACCTATCAATATTTAGTAACTTCAAACAACGTTGAAACTTCTTAGTAGGAACCGATTTGGTGAACATATCCGTTGGATTATTTTCTGCACCGATCTTCTTCACCTTGATCCCTTTTTCAGTACGGATGAAGTGATACACGACGTCGATGTGTTTGGTTCTTTCATGATGCACTTGATCCTTGGCTAAGCATATTGCACTTAAACTGTGACATACACTATAACTTAATCTTGTTGTAGTCCAAGATCTCTGACAAGACCTTTTAAGCAGATGCCTTCCTCAGCAGCTTCTGTATGCCATGTACTCTGCCTCTGTGGTGAACAATATAACTGATGGCTGGAGTGTGACTTTCTAACTGATAACATAATTGCCAAGAGTAAAAACATAACATGTATTTTCTCCCATCAACATCTACAACATAATCTAAATTTGAATAACCTACAACGAAACACTCTTTACCACTTCTGTAGATGATGCCAATGTCAGACGTTTCTCTCAGATATCAGAAAAGACGCTTTATTGTCTGCCAATGCTCCTTCCTTAGATTGCTCATAAATATGCTAATCAAACTAACGACATGCATAATATCGAGTCTTGTACATACCATAGCATAATCAAGCTTCTGACTTCACTAACATATGAAACTTGAGACATGTACTCATTTTCTTCAAACATAAGTTCAGTTGTTGAGAGGTGCATATTTGAAGCTGATGAAGTACTTATGTTCTTCACTGCGGACATACCGAATCTGGATAAAATCTTCTGAATATAACTTTTCTGAGACAAAAAGAGTTTACCCTTTACGGAATCCTGTAAATCTTCATCCTTAAAATTTTCTTTGTTGCACTAAGATCCTTCATATCGAATTCAGCCCTAAGGAGCTTTTTCAAATTCTGAACATTTTCCATATTCCTAACAGCAATCAACATATTAACGAGACCTCCGTAGTGCGAGGGAACATTTTACTTCGGAGTGTCTTGGGATTCAGATAAGTTTCAAGACATTATTAATAGGAAGAATCACTCTTCGTGGCTGCAAGGTAGGTTGATGAAGGCAGTTTTGGTTGGTATTTGCCTGGCATGCATGCTGTGCAGCACTGCTGCTCATGCTGCTTCAAGATTGAGGTTTCGTTTGGTAATGCTTTTGCAGGAAGCTAGTTGTATAAAAAAAGTAGCTGTCCGTTGCTTTCATCGGTAGGAGCACTTGGGGTGCTGCAGAGAAAAGCCAAAAATTGAATATGGTTGACTGATTTCTGTCAAAAAAAGTAATTTTAATATTCTTATCAAACATCCAATATTCAAAAAGCAAGTCATCTTTCTCGATCTGAGCTCACCAAGAAGCAGGCCCAAAAACTCTATGGATTTGCATCATTTCTTCAGCAGCAAAAGAAGAGTACCCAATGGGCCTGATCCCATCCACAACATGTACAATTTTACCACCATGTTTTGCTTTCAAGCATATATGTTTTTACTGTTTCTACGGCTTAAATATTCGTATGTACAATAATGTTCAGGCATCGGAATAGTCTGATTGAGGAGTGAGATTTTGTTACATTCAGTAGTTGTTCATTTCAGGTCGAATTCTGATGGTGCTGTTAAAGTAGCGACCAATTCGTTCATGTTTGTTTTCAGAATGAATCTCCTATACGTCGTATTACAACTTCAGTTTAGCAAGTAGCTATATAATGAAGTGATAACTTGCTTAGATTTCTTCGACATTTAGTTATTATCATCGTGCATCCTACATTTAGGGCTTCAAATGCAAAACTGCAGTGATAAGCTTCAGAATATTCTCATTCTAGCACACATAAAAGTTCAGAAATGGACAGTAAGCATATGGCCCATCTCTTCATGCTCAAATCCATACAAGGCTTCCACGTACATATGTTTTTCTGCAACCAACTATATCCTTTGCCACAGAGATCTTTTGTGTGGCTCCCACTGAAGGAACATGTTGGGTCAGCATACGAGATTGCAATGGCGATGGATGCATAGTTGCTAGACAGATGTGAAATATTCACCTGAATCTGTACAAACTACACAAGCAAGTTGATTGACGATTAACTCGAACCGTCACCAACTCATGCATGCACTTTTTACAGGAGGTCAGGGAAGTCCAGACGGCCGCCGACCAGATTGTAAGTGGCGGCGGTGTTGGGTGGGGGATGGACATTTGGAAGCTCACCCTGTTCGCAATGTGGATTAAGTACATAGAGAGATGTAGTGTGTGTCCTATCTTGAATGTTAACTAGGACATTTGCAGCAGTAATGTCCCTCGCTTTTGCCAAAGTGTCACTGCTTTCAGAGTAGCTGGTGGTGCCTCACAGCAGAACAACACATATCAGAACTCAGAAGATTCAAGCCAAAGATGGGAGCAATTTGCTATAATACACGACCAAAGTATTGATAGCAGTAATACACACAGAAAGAAGACAGATAAGCCAAGGAGCTGTTATTTGGTCTAGTAGCCAGCTGCACTCACATGATGACATTGCAGTAACAATGTATACATTGAATCAATCAACAGGGCATGCATGCAGCCATTATTGTTCTCCTCTTTCTCTTGGTTTTTTTTGGGTCTGATTGGTGTCCTCTTAGTAAAGCAATCGCACCAGGTTAAAGAGCCTTTAGATTTGTTTTTAATCTCACTTTTTTTTTCTCCCTTTTGGTTTCATCTCTGCGTTGCTCACTTTGAGGGCACTGTTTTGAGTATCTGGATTGTGTGTATGACCAGTCCAAGGGTGCATTCAAAAGTTTGCTTAAAAAAATTTGCATGAGGTGTACATGTGTAGTTGTAATCAGCACAGCTTGTAAAAACAATGGAATAACTCAAAGCGATAAAAGGAAAAGGAGAGAGAGGGGATTAAAGTGAGTTATGTAACTTGCTTTTCCTTTTGTTACTCTCTTTATTGCTTCTTTTCTTGTGCAATTTTTTGAACTGACCGAGGTGTAAAGACTTGGTCTAAAGCAATTTCAGAGGGTGTGATCCTTGCTCCGAGTTGGGAACCCTGATATTTTCTAGTTTAACCTGAAATGAGGTTGGAACAGGGAAAGTACATTACATTTTTCATTTATTTTTCAAATATAACGCACAAGGTTTTGTTGCCTTTGCAATTTCACTGAACTTTAAACTTAAACTTTCCTTTTTGGACAAAAAACAAACTAAAAAAAGATTATTTTCACTTACAGAACTCCACTTAACTCAAAGCTGTTCATGTTAGAAACCATGGTTGGAGTTGCTTACTGCTCCCACCGAGAACACAGAAGTAAAAAAATTATTTCTTTGTTGACAATAATAATTCTGGAGCTTGAACTCGCGCTTACATACAAATCTGAGCATTTGCTTCCAATCCATTAGCTTCTGAGTAAATGTGCCTTCTATTTCCACTTGTCAGTTCTCTTTCTAAAGACTCCTTTCCTGCATCTGCGAGGCTTCTAAGGTGTAAAGGATAAGGGGCAGTCATCTGAATCCAGATGCTGCACTATTTGCGAGTGTCGATCTGTAGCAAGACCGAACAGTAAACTGAATCCCATGCAAACTCAGTGCAACTACAGACCTGAGATTTGTTTACATCTGCAAACTTGCATACAATCCCATGCAACGCAACCTATTATTCAATCCAGCGGCTGCACTGAGATATCTCTCCAGAGGCCAAAAGGTTTTAAACTAATCAGATAAAAGAACTTCGAGGCAAATCGCTGCTCGTTCTGCATGCTCGAAACTCGAGGAGCGAGTTCGCAGCTTAAACGGGGAAAAGAGCCCCCTCACATTACATAAAGTTGCAAAAAAAGAAGGAAAGAGAGAAAGAAAGAGAGAGAGAGAGAGAGAGTAATCACACAAAGAAGACTAGATTTTGATGCATGGTACAGACTACAGTGAGATTAAGGAATACGGAACAGAGGGCGGGATTAAATGGTGATAGCTACATGGCATATGCACATTCCCTGAAAATTGACACCTCTCCAACTGGGAGATCCCATATGGAATGTGGGTCCTTTCTTTTGGTTCCTAAGATTCAAATCATTAAAAAAAAATAGATTGCTTCTCTCTCTCTCTCTCTCAAGTGTTAACACACCCTCCCCTTCGAGGTCCTACAAAAGCACAGCAGGAATCTCCATCAACTCCAAAGCTCAAGATTCAAAAGAAAAGGAAACAAGAGGAGAGGCAAAGAATTCCAACCCCTTAGCATATACACAACTCCCCACATCACCTTCTTGTGTTGCCCCACTCCCTTCCCTCCTCTCAGTTTTTGGCTCCTCATATTTCTCTGCCATCTTCCTCTGCCAGAAGGAGGAGGAGGAAGATCGAACGAAGGAGAATGCTCAGGACACGTAGGTCCATGAGGGACTGGGTCGGTGGATTCATGGCGTGCCTGTTGTGCATTGGCCTTTTGATGTCTCTGGCCTTAATGGATAGTGGAGGAACTAAAACTATACGACCACCGGCTGCTGCTGCTACTTCTGCAACAGTGAGCTCTTCAAGAATGAGGTCTACAGGCGGCATGCATTTGGACCCCTTCATCAGTAGCAAGAGAAGAGTACCTAATGGCCCTGATCCCATCCACAACAGGTATTATTACTCTGCTATGCTTGACGCCATTCCCAACTGTAACGCATCCATGCACTCGCTTACAAGCATTTTTCCTATATTTCTACCACTAAATTATGCGTGCATTGCAACTTGCTTAAGGGGGAGTTTCCTGAGGTGTCACCTTATCATGCAACCTTCAACCTTTCATGTTTTTTTCTTCAGCAGCTTTCTCAGCTGCCTCTGTTGTGATGGCACTCTTGATGACCTACGATTTCGGTTGTCAATTTATGTTTGTTCTCAGAATCTACTGTGCCTCACTAGATGTACAGTGTCAGTGACCTCTTTAGTTTAGAGTATCTACATTACTGTCATATTCTGAAAATTGTGCTTCTGGTGATCACACCTCCATAGCTTACTTATGCTTTATGAAACTTGCACACACTACTCAATTTCTTTTGAACAGTTGGATATAGAAAGTTCAATTAAGTCTGCAATTGAGTGGTGATTTGACTAATTTCTGTTAAGCTGAGTGTTGGAATTCTTTTCCCTTCAGTTTCTTCGAACCTCTTTCCGGTATAATATTTATTATTTTATTACAATAAGAAATAACTCAATGTTATTGGAGTGTTCCCATCAGCCTCTAGAAATCTTATGCACAGATGGTATGCATCCACCCTTTTTCCTTCTTTCTTTCATGCCATGATAATTAATATGAAAATAATTCTCAGGGAAAAACACATCTTAAGTTCTAAATGGAAATCTCATCTTTCTAAAGACTCTAAACAGTGCCTAAACAGTTAGATAAAGTCGAGTCCTAAACTAATGCATGCGTAATTCATTGGTAACAGGATATGTGCACCTGAATTTAGATTATTTTAGCAGAACAGAATGCATAAAGTAGCCTTGGCAAACTTGCACCATCAGCACCATGAGTTCAACTCTTGACCACAACCCTGATGCACTTTTGATTTTTCAGGAGGGCGGGGAAGTCGGCGCGGCCGCCGAGCAGAGCGTAGTGGCGCACTTGGGGGGGAGGGAGGGAGGGGAGGGGAGAGGCAATTGGAAGCTTCCTCTGTTTGGGAGAGGTGCATTACATGGAGAAATGTGGGCGTCTTATCTTGAATGTTTAAACTATGAAACGAAGGGGCCATCTTTTAAACACTCCTAAGACATTAGCCGTAATATCCCTTGCTTTTACCAAAGTGCACTGCTTTATGAGTTGTTGTTCATGGTGGTGGCCTTGGTGCACAAAGCAGTCCCAACACAAAAACACATTCAAAGATTCTTGGCAAAGATGGCAAGGAAAGCTTTTGCAGTTCGTCACTTTAGCAAGTGATAGATCTGATATCCCTCCGGCTCTTACATTTTTAAGTGTGTCGAGTGTTACAGAAGGGAGGGAATGTTTTTTATTTTTTTGCATGAGGGAGGCGGAACAAAGATCACAAGCCAAGATTTATCTCATGACACACTCTCAAACAGATGGACACAAGAGATGGAACGGAGCCCAAAAGTTGTCTCTAGCAGGACAAGTTGCTGCAACATGTCACATTACATATGTACTGAGTCAGGCAGTGCACCATTCATATTTTTGTGTTTGCTTCTTCCTTTATTTTTTTTTTCTGATTGCTGCCTTGTTAGCAAAGCAATCCCAACAATTAAAGAGACAGAATCAGATTTTGTTTTTAATCTCTCACTTTATCTCTTTCGTCACTCACTTTGAGGGAGCTGTTTCTGTTTTTGGTCACCGAGAACGGGGGAGTGCCCAGTCCAAGGACCGTTGCAGAGTTTGCTTAAAGCGTCGCATTGAGGAGCCATGAGGTGTAGCAGTAATCGCCTCCAAAAATGGAATAAATCCAAATCAAAGAAAAGGAAAAGGTGGGAGAGAGGGGGAGAGAGAGAGGTGTGGGTAAAGTGAAGAGAGGCTGTAACTTGCTTTTCCCTTTTGTTTCTCTCTCTTCAGTGCTTTTTTTTGTTGCTGTAATTTGAACTGACCGAGGAGGTGCAAAGACCAGTCCGAAGCAATGGAGACTAGTTTCTTAGCTGTTCTTCCTGATGCAAGGGAAAAGTTTGAAGTTCCTGAATGATCCAATTTAATTCATTTTGCATCATGGAGGATGAGGAAAAAAAAACACGATTGTTAAAACCAATTCATATCTTTCTTCAAGTGCAAGTTCGGATAAGCTTCGAGTTCAATATCGATCGAGTTTAGAAACCAAAATAAAGTACCAAGGCCAGGTCTCAAAACAAAAAAAAGGTACCAGCGTTTGATTCCTAGTAGCAAGTACCTCACAGATCCTTGGCAAAGTTCCAAGCAATGGATGGATTCTGGTCGTTCTGCTGAGAATCCTAGCAGCAAATCTTTTTCTTCCAGGTATATCAACGTCAATAGGCTGAAGGACGTGCCAACATTCGGGGATCTTTCGTACAGATATCCATATCTAGAGGAACCTTTGAGTGCTTCAAATTCTCACAAGTGGTTGTGTACTTTGATTTGAACGGTGGATTAGAGTTCCAAGTTCTAACCAAATTGGTTTTTTTTTCTCAAAAAGAAATAATATCTATTCAAATAACAACAGGGAGCTATCTATCTGCATATAAGAGTTGGAGAAAGCCCGGAGTCTTCTCCCAGACCAAGATTTGCAAGATGATTTGTGACTTGATTAGCCTGCCTATAGTAATGTTTCATATTCCAATGTTCAAAAGAAGAAAGTAACAGTGTAATATCCTGTATAATTTCTTTAATGAGCCATGGAGTATAATTTTTCCATGAGTTATTTTCGTAAATCTTCTCGAAACTATCGCGATTTTCTGCATCTTAATCTTAAACTATGAACTTATTTTTTTTATATCCCTAAATTATCACGATTTTTTTACTTTAATTCTTCCGTCTATTTTTGTTATATTTTTCGTTACTTTTGATTTTTTTTCCATTTATAAAAAGACTAAATTACTCCTCCCTTCATAACAAATCAAATAATAAATATAAAAAAAGAAAAAAAATTGGGGGGAGGGGAATTTAGTCTTTTCATAAATGATAATTTTTTTTGTTTACCACTTTAATCCTTCAAATGCTTTTTTTATATTTGTTATTTCATATTTTTTTGGAGAGAGGGATAATTTAGTCTTTTCATAAATGAGAAAAAGTAAAAGTAAAAAACACAATAGAACTAGATGGAAGGACTAAAGTGAAAAAATCATAGTAGTTTAAGAATACAAAAAACTAAGTTCGTAGTTCGAGATTAGATGTGAAAAATCATGATAGTTTAGTGGAGATTTATATAAATAACATTTTTTTCATATACCTATTGCACTTAATACCCTCGAACAGTGCCAACGACTCAAACTCCAAAATAGAATACCTAGATCGCTTAAGGTCAACAAAGTGGTGAGAGTATAGAATAAATCTCGCATCCCCTGTCTCTCCAGCTCCGGGGAAACAACCATTCATATTATTAACATTTTTTTTGCTTTCGGTCGAAGCACTTGACTACTCTGACGTTCGGACAAGAACGATATGGATAAATTCTAATTGAAATGGTGATTCTAAGAATCAAATATGGAGCTACTAACACCCGCAATCTCAAAACACGGCATCGATATCCGATTATCTCAACCAACTTGATTGTATTATCAACATGTTCATTAAAGCAAACCATCACTCTCTGTAAACCACAGTCACCTTAACCCATATCCCATAAGAAAGAAAAAAATAGTTAACAATTTGAATTTTGAAATGGAATCAAGATTTTGACCCTCAAACACTCAGGAATGCCAATAACGTGTGAGCTCAAAATTGTAATTAAGATCCTGCTTAGACAATTTACCCAGTGGGTGCACATAGAATTTAGTTAACTATATATTGTAAAAGTTGAAAAATCATAAATATTTTAACTAGAAATTGCATTTAAAAAAGAGAAATAAAAAATATAATCAAAGAATATATTCCTTTAATGATGTAAAATAGTAAAAATAAATGGTATGTATTTGAGTCATACAATTTAAATTATTTAAGATAAATAATTTATTAATTATAGTCTATCAATGAAGATTATTGGTTTCAAATAGTTATTTGACATAATTGTTAATTATATTGAAATTACTTTGTAATGTAAAAATATTTTTAACTATGAAATAGAATAATAATTATGTAAATGATATTGGTTACAAAAATAATATAAATGTGAAACAACTTTTGCATATATATAATTTATCGTGAAATAATTTTTTATCTTTAGTAAAGAATGAAATAAAATAAATTATGGATTCAAGCTATAATAATAATAATAATAATAATAATAATAATAATTAAAATTGTATCACTAGCATAATAAGTAGAAATGCACAATTAAAAAGAGATAAAAATAGTATTTACTGTAATTAAATAAATGATCTATATTTTCTATTATAATGATAAAAATAAATGGTATTCCTATAAAATTATAAAATCCACTATACTAGAGATAAATATATCTATTATCAAACATAAAAGTAAAAATAGAAATATAGGACAAATCAAGTGGTTAGAACCTATAACTTGTGATATACATGCTCTCATCTCTAACCACAAGAGTCAACTAATATTTTTTAATTATATATCTAGTTGGTGCACGTGAACCCATGTGGCTCCCCCACTCCTTACTAGTTACCATGCTAGTCCAAGGACTATCCTTATGATTTAATAGGTCAAAAATCCCCTTAGCCACAAAAGATGTTCCCATATTCCTTAAATTCTTTATTCCAAGGCATCTTAAGTGTTTGAGCAATCGAATTGTTTCCTAGTTAATTAGATGAACACCCCTTCTCCCACCATCCCATATTCTAGAAAAAAAATACTTAGCATGCTTTTCAATAGAGTTTAAAATTCCATTAGACATGTATGTTGAACTCATTGCATACATGGGATATAAGTAAGAACAAAATAAATCAGAATTATTTTATCAACTTGGTTTTTGATAGCTTTTGTTTCCATCTAGAAGTTCTAACCACAATCTTACCCATAAGAGAGGTGGGAATATATTTGTAAGAAATGTTAACATCAAGGTAGGAGGATGGAAATGTAGTCTCTTTAAAATTTAAAATGCATTGATATTGATTTTATGTGCCTGGATAGTTGAGGTCGAAAAAAGATTTTAGATTTAGTTATATTTATCCTCTGATATGTTAGTCTCTCATAGTTATAGAGAAGCTATTTAAATGCAAGATGGTTATATTTGATGGCAGATAAGAAGGTCATATGCAAACTTTAAATGACTCATAGTGAAAGTACCAAGTGAGTAAGGTATGACACTAAAATCTAATAGCAAGGTTCTTTTGTTATTAAATATATCAAACGTCTCACATTTATGATATAGATTAAGCACCCAAAAAGGTCATTTCACCTAGGAAAGTTGGTTGACTTAATTAGTAACTTGAACTTTTGAGTTGAGACACACGTGCTCAACGTCCAAAATTTGCAAGAACCTTAGCGGCTTTATTAGCTTGCCGATATACATGTGTGATTTCAAAAGATACAAAGTGAGTTAACAAAAAACAACAATAGGTGATCAGGTTGCCAAGATTATTTGCTGTTCATTCACGTTTGTTCATAATTTGTACAAGATTCTCTAAGTTGCATTCAACTTTGAGGTGCGTGATATTGCATTTTCCCAATTTGCAGCATAAGCCTCATGCCTCAACTTTGAGGACCGTATGAAACTTTCTACATATGACCCTTGCAGTGTTAAAAATATTTGAATGAGATATGATGATAAACCATCTCAAAGATGAAAGCTCCAACCTTACCCATGTGGGGTCATGGGGGGAAACTTAAGATTGGGTAGTGATATTGATTAGAACCTGCCAAAGCTCTTCCTAGAACTTGAAATATTTATCATTGTGCATGGACCAGATGCCTTGCATAGTACAAAATCACATAAAGTAACCTTAGTTTGGAAGGCTTGTCAAGGCAATCATCCTCAACGAATCTAGTTTCCCTAATGCCATGAAGGAGGTGGGAGAAGGGGAAAGGATAGATGTGCTTGTGGTTATATCCATGATTTGGTACTTAAATGACACTAAGAAAATAGATATTTTTTAATCAAGTGGCAGGCCACAAAGAGGAAATAGATAATAAATTGAGGGGGTAAAACGGTGTAAAAGATCTCAGATAAGTAGTTTGTCATGAGTGAGCTTCCATACAAAATGAAGTATCCACCACGCTTCCAGCTCATCCAATAGTCCCTTTTAGCAAGTAGATATTCCAATAGCCATTTGATATCAGGACTAATACATGTTTGTTCTCAAGATTATCACTATTGAAAATGTAGTGGGAGAGGTTCAGTGAAATGTTAAAAATTCATGAATCTTCTAGTATGGATGTGGAGGATCCATCGGGAATTGATTTGCACATTCCTAGTTTGACATCTTTAAAATTATTTAGCAACAATCTCTAGGACCAAGCACCAAGCATGGTTGGCAGTTGAAGGAGCTGTAGCCAAGCAAGCAATCGTCCATATTTATGAGTGACTAGCGATACTCATATGTTAGGATGCCCATTTAGCATGGCAAAGAGTTTCTTGGTGAGAAGTGATTATCGAATATTATTTAAGTTACGAAGGCCTAGATCCCCTAGATGCATGTTTTGTTGTACAATATCCTAGTTGATAAGGTGTATGCCCAAACGGATGCCATCTGATGACGAAAAATCAACATGTATATTTTTCAAGAGTCTCAATGAATTGAGGGCATAGTGTAATTTGATAGTACGACGAGAATAAAGTTTATTAATGCATCTTTGTCCATCTCATTAAGAAAATTTTCTTTCCATCTTGATAATTTAGTGTTCACTCTGAATGAGAGAAAAGATCGTTGGATACTAATGAAAGGTTTGTGTGAAATAGGTACCCCTAAATATATAAAGGGGTGGGAACCTATACTGATCTCCAGTATATTCCTAATCCTTTTCTTATCGGTGTGGTTAAGGTTGGGAGGGAGGAAGATCTTGGAGTTGTTAAGATTGATGTGTTGGTTTGTAAGCATTTGGTATCTTTTGAAAACATATTTGAGTTTTGCACAGTCGTGGATGCACAAAGAAGGAGGTTGTCAGCGCAAATTCAGTGCCTAATTGCACATGAGTCAATTTTAAACAACTCAATAGATCCTTGGACAACCTCTGAGTTTATGAGAGATATAAAAACTTGCTATTAAGTTGAAAAGATAAGGGGATAGAGGATCATCATATTAGATAAATCCTTTTGACAAATTCAATGCCTAATTAACATTGAATAAATTAATTAGATTGACAGCAATTTATGCAACAGGTAAAAGCAATGTGAGTTTAAGTAGCTTTTATTTCGAGAGACAAAATTTTTCGAGAATTCCATTTTGGTTAAAATGTTTAGGATAGTAGACAATGAAACTTTGTCAAAAGCTTTGTCCATTCCACTTTAGTTATCATCATCTCGTAGAATGAAGTAGTTATTAGGCAACGAGGATGTTGTCCTATATGGGATCTATTAGTATAAAGAACTATCCTTTGTACAATAGGTTTGAAGTCAATAACATTTTGCAAATGAGTCCTTTCGAAATAAAGATGAGAGAAGTGTCACTTCACTTGGTTGGCAAGTGATTTGAAACTATCAAATTCATAATTGACTTAGATGGTACATGAAGCAAGAAAGACACCCTTGCATGAAGTGGTTTGAAGTTTGAACAAATTGAATAATCAAGATTTTAAATGGTTAAACATCATATTTATTGGTGGAGAAGAATTAAGTTTCCAATTACATACGTGAATTAATATGTATGCTATTTGAAGTCCATAATGCGATCCATTAACTATTGAAGTTTGTGACAATTTTCAAAAAAAGGCATGTCAAGAGAACTATCTACTAGTCTACTAGATTCTGTGTAAAGAGAAGACAATGTTTGAAGAAATTATTGTCATATTTTTCCTTAAGTTTTTCATTAAATTAATTATGTATATATCTTTAGTGTTTGAAATTATTGCAAATGACGTGGAATTATCAAGCGCATATCTTAGATGGTGTATGATGCAAGAAAGATGTCCTTGGATGAAATTATCTAAAGTTTGAACCCCTTAAACAACCAAGATTTTAAATTGCTAAATGTTAGATTTACTGATCTCCAATATATTCCTAATCCTTTTCTTATCAGTATGGTTAAGTTTGGGAGTGAGGAAGATCTTGAACTTGTTAAGATTCATGCCACTACAAGAAAAGTGACTTTTAGCGACCATAATTAACGAAGAGATTCAAATATGATCGTTAAACATCGCTTTTAATGACTAGAAAAAATTTAGGTCGTCAACAATAAGGATCAGAATTTTTCTGGTCCTTAATATTCTTATGACTGGACGTTAAAAGTCAACAATAATGACCAGAAAAAATCTGGTTCTTAATATTCAAATTAACGACCATCATCTTGTCGTTAAAAATATGAAAGAAGAAAAGAACAAGTAGGTATAGAAACATAGTCCCATATTCATTATAATAGTATGATGAGAGCAAAGAGACAAGTATTAATAGAGGAGAAGACTAATGGGCTAATGTAGAGTTTTATGGAGAAGGTCCGACTAATGGGCTAATGTAGAGTTTTATGAAGAAGGTCCATCTTTGGATCTTTTCTATATTTAAAATAATATTTTTATCAGATTATTTGTTCATAAAAAAACTTTAAAAAATTGATCGGTTCATTCAAAATGTGATTCAATCCGGTGATGTCTTTAGCGACTAGATGAGTGGTGAACCAGCATACTAGTCGCTATTGAATTTTTAAGAAAGAGAATTACAGTGGTCCTTAAAAAGTATCAACGGCCAGTTATTCACACTGGACGCTAAAATCTTTTAGCGGCGGGACCTATAGCGAAGAGCCGTGACCAATTTTTTCTTATCGTTAATGAGTATTAACGACAAGATGATAACTTTTAACGACTACATATCTTTTTGCTAATGACCTAATTTCTTGTAGTGTGTGTTGGTTTGTAAGCATTTGGTATCTTTTGAAAACATATTTGATTTTTTTAGAATTTTGCAGAGTTGTGGATGCACAAAGAAGGAGGTTGCCGGCACAAATTAAGTGCCTAATTGCGCATGAGCCAATTTTAAATGGATCAATAGATCTTTGGACAACCTCTGAGTTTATGAGAGATATAAAAACTTGCTACTAAATTGAAAACATAAGATGATAGAGGATCACCATCAGTATAAGTTCCCACCCCTTTATATTAGAAGTGTTACTCCCTTTATATCAGAAGTGTCACTCCACTCAATTGGCAAGTGATTTGAAACTATCAAATTCATATTTGATTTAGATGGCACATGATGTAAGAAAGACACCCTTGCACGAAATGGTTTGAAGTTTGAACAAATTGAACAATCAAAATTTTAAATGGTTAAATGTCAAATTTATTGGTGGAGAAGAATTAAGTTTCCAATTACATACGTGAATTAATATGTATGGTATTTGAAGTCCATAATGTGATCTATTAACTATTGAAGAAGTTTGTGACAGTTCTCAAGAAAAGGCATGCCAACAAAATTGTCTATTAGTCTAATACATTATGTGTAAAGAGAAGACAACATTTGAAGAAATTATTATCATATTTTTTTCTTAAGTTTTTCATTAATATATATATATATATATATATATATATCTTTAGTGTTTGAAATTATTGCAAATGACATGAAATAAAAAAAACTCATATTTAAGATGGTGCATGATGCAAGAAAGATGTTCTTGGATGAAATGATCTAAAATTTGAACTTCTTAAACAACCAAAAATTTAATTGATTAAATGTTAGATTTACTTGTGGAGGAAAATTAAATTGCCAATTATGCACATGGAGTTAATGATGTACCAAAATTTCATATTTGCATGCATTTTGGGGTCCATAATGTGATCCATTAATTATGAAAGAAGTATGGGGCAATTATCAGGAAAAGGCACATGCATAGAAATGTCTATTAGTCTAATACATTTTGTGCACAAATGATATATCATTTGAAAATTTTATTAAGTCACTTGCCATAATTTCAAACACGAACGAGATATCTATAATAAATTTATTGAAAGCTTAAGGAAAAAAAATGAACCTCACAACAATTTGTGCAAATGTTATCTCCTCTTTGTATAGAATGTATCAAACTAATAAATAAAAATTCTAAACATAATAATAATTTCTTCAAATGTTATCTCCTCTTTACACAAAATCATATATGAATGATATGGTACATGATGCAAGAAAGATGCTTTTGGATGAAATGGTTTAAAGTTTGAACCTCTTAAACATCTAAGATTTTAAATGGTTAAATATTAAAATTGGTGGAGGAGAATTAAGTTGTCAGTTACGGACATGAAGTTAATGATGTACTAAAATTTAATATCTACATGGCATGATGTGATACATTAACTGCAACATTCCCCACCAGCGTGTGATATTGTTCGCTTTGGGCCTAAGCCCGCACGATTTTCTCAAAACGCATCACCTGGTATCAGAGTAGCACAGCGGCTCACCTCTATACTCAGTGTGATAGTCCCACATGCATAAGTCACGGGAGAGATGCTGGGTATATATGGGAATATGTCCTTTATTAGGTGTGACGCATTTTGAGAAAACCGTGAGGGCTTAGACCCAAAGCGGACAATATCACACGCTACTGGGGATCTTACATTAACTGTGTAAGAAGTTTGGTGTATTTCTTAAGAGAAAACATGTCAACAGAACTGTCTTTGTTAAAATCTATATAAAGAGGAGATAACATTTGAATAAATTATTATTAGGTTTAGATTTTTATTTATTTTTCCTTAAATTTATTAATGATATCTCGTTAGCATGTGAAATTGTGGCAAGTGATTTGGAACTACTAAATTTATATTTTATTGAGAAGGCAAATGATACACGGAAGATACCCTTGGATGAAATGGTTTGAAGTTTAAAACCCTTAAATAATCGATTTTAAATGGTTAAATGTCAAATTTTATGGTGGAGTTAATGGTGTACTTAAATTTGATATATGCATGCTATTTTGAGTACACGATGTGATCCATTAACTATATTAAATGTGAAATATGTAGCAGTCCTTAGGAGAAGGCATGTCAACATATTCGTCTATTAGTCTGATACATTCTACGCAATGAGTGAGACCATTTGAAGAAATTAATGTAAGGTTAAAATTTTTTCCTTAAGTTTTTCCTTAAATTTATTATAGATATGTCGTTAGTGTTTGAAATTGTGACAAGTGACTTGTAACTACTAAATTCATATTTAAATTAGACGGCATGTGATGCAAGAAAATATGTTTTTGGATTAAATTGTCTAATGTTTGAATCCCTTAAACATCCAAGATTTTAAATGGTTAAATTTGTTGGTGCAGGAGAATTAAGCTACCAATTACAAATGTGGAGTTAATAATGTACTAAAATTTAATATCTGCGTGTTATTTGGAGGCCATGATGTCATATATTAACTATGTAAAAAATTTGATGCCTTCCTTAAGAGAAGATGTAACACCCCAAGATTTTAATAAGGGTAATAAAGTAATTTACACAAAGTTAATGGATAAAAGGAAAAGAAAGAAATATTAAATTCCATTGAGAGTATAAATCATAATTAGATTGAGATTAAGGATTTGAATTTGATTTGATGTCTAAAAAAATGTTTAATGGATATAGGACTCCCAAATAGGATAAGATTGAAAGTCTTATGGTTTAAAAATATTTCATCCATTAAAATAATATTTATTATTATTTTAATCCAAAAATTAGATGATAAAATATTATGGAATTTAATAATTCCAAAAATAAAGGAAAATTGGAGAGGAGTTTGATTAGTGATGGAATTATTTAATTAATTTTGGAATTTATTTTATTCAATTATTAGAATAAATATGAATTGGTTAAAGAAATTAAATAGATGATTTAAATTTGAGTGGGATTAAATATTATAGTTAGATTATAATTAAGAATTTTAAAATCTTATAAATAAGGATGTTAAGGTCGGTCATTGGGAGTTATTTCTCCTTTGCTTTCGCGATGACGGGCGTGATGTTTCAGCGACAAAAAGAAAGAGAGGCGCAATATCCCGGTGATAGGAAGGCATGAGTGGAACGGCGACTGGACGTGAAATTAGGTGATTTTGTTTGCTATTGTGATGTATGTTTTACAATGCATTCTAGTTTGAAATTTTTATTACGATTGCAATTTTGCACTGAAAGAAAAAAGGGGAGTTTCACGGCCGCAAGGGATAGAGAGAAGAAAAAATGAAGGAAAAGATATAGAGATGATGGGACGTTTAGCTCCCAAAGTAGAAAAAGGAAGTTTTACGACAGCAAGAGATGGAGAGAAGAAAAAAAACAAAAAAAAGGGAAAAATTTTTATGTCCACAAGAGATGGAGAGAAGGAGAAAAAGAGGAATTGTGGATTTAGCGGCCAAAATGGTTGGCTGTGAAAGAAAGAGAGAGAGAGAAAGGACAAGAAAAAAAACATGAGGTCAATAAAGAAAAAAAAAGAATGCAGACACGTGGAGAAGAAAGAAGAAATAGATATTTTCTTTTCTTTCATTTATGATTTTTGTATAGTTCATTTATTAAATTTCTCGGCTAGGAAAAAATTAGAATATATAGAGAAAAATGATTGATATTGACTGTGCATTGTCCAAATGACGATATGGAAAATTGCTACAATTGAATTAGATAATTGAGACATTCATGGTCGACGGAGGCCGTTATAGTCAATGGATATCCTTGTGATCGATAGAGATCCTTGTGATCGATTGAGGCTCATTGGATCGATAGAAATCGTTATGGTTAATGGATGTGTTCTTAATTGAATTGGATTGTTAATTGAATTGCATCGTTGATTGAATTGCGCCATAGTGACTGATTGATAATTGAATTGCTCCCTAGTGGATAATGGAAATTTAAATAGATAAATTGTTAATAAAAATAATAATTGATAATTATTTATTGTGGTCTTCACTGACCTATGGCCAATTGGTACTTGATTTAAGATAATTGAATTGAATTTAACAGATATTGTTCATCAATAATTGATGATATGGATATTTACTACGATTGGTCAAATTATTTATGATTTATTGATTATTGTTAAATGTTATCTATTCTGACCAATTATATATTGTTATGGATAATTATTTATTGGTAATATTGATATTGACCATGGTTCATATTGTTTATTGTTTAGTTCGTTGTCCGGTCAAAGTCAAGGTATAGAATTGAGTAGTGTCGTTGAGATAGGATTCTAGGCAGGCAAAAGAAAAAAAATCTTGAGGCATTACAAACCTGTCTATTAGTATAATAAATTAGTCTAATAATTATGTATAATAAATTAGTCTAATAAATTACATATAATAAATTAGTCTAATAAATTATGTATAATAAATTATGTATAATAAAATACGTCAATAAACATGTCTATTAGGGGGAGTTTCTCTAGAGGTAATCTTTGTATATTACCATGTAATGTTGTATTAAATTACTTGAGTTAATCACATTACCCTGTTCACTTGTGACAGATAATGGGTAATCTGCATTGCCCATGCAATCCACATTGCCTATAAAGTGACAATGCAGATTGTCTATGTGAGGATAGACAATCCGCATTATCACCTAAGTTGTAATCTTTTAAATTTTACTTTTCGCATTTGTCCTTTACAATTTTATTTAAATAAATTCTAAAACATATTAAATAAATTATAATAATAATTAAATAAATTATAAAATTAATCAAATAAATATTATAATTATTATGATTGTATTATTATCATATTTTAAAAAATATATTAATTATTTTTTAAATTTTAATTTTATGGGTGAAAATATATATATTTGTTATTTAAATTTATGAAGTTAAAAATAATTTATATATCTAGACATAATTCTTTTGATTAGGAGTATATTAGTAAAAATGATATATTAACTCGTAAATCTATATTTTCTTATAAATAACTAATATGGATTGTCAGATAAATTACTTATGCATACTAAATAAGGTAATGTACATTGCTGACAATTTAACAAGTGGTAATGTTGAATGGCAATGTAGTGAAGCACCCTTAGTTTAATAAATTATGTATAAATAGGAGATAGCATTTGAACAAATTGTTGTGAGGTTGTGATTTTTTTCTTAAGTTTTTCTTTAAATATATTACCAATATCTCAATAGTGTTTGAAATTATGGCAAGTGACTCGGAACTACCAAATTCATATATTACTAATATGGTTAATGATAAAAAAGATGTCCTTGGATGAAATGGTTCGAAGTCTAAACTCCTTAAACAATCAAGCTTTTTAATGATTAAATGTCAAATTTACTAGTGGAGGAGAATTGAGCGTACAATTAGGTACGTGGAGTTAATGATGTATTGGAATTTGATATTTGCATGCTATTTGGAGTACATGATGTGATCCATTAACGGTAGAAGATGTTTGGAATAGTTCTTAAGAGAAGGCACATCAATAGAATTAACTATTAGTTTGGAATAGTTCTTAAGAGAAGGCACATCAATAGAATTAACTATTAGTTTGATACATTTAGTGCAAAGAGGAGATATCATTTAAATAAATTATTATTAAGTTCATATTCTTTTCCTTAAATTTATTATAGTTATCTCGTTAGTGTTTAAAGTTGTGACGAGAACTTGGAACTACCAAATTCATATCTGACTAAGATGATACATAATGCAAGAAACATGCCTTTGGATGAAATGGTATGAAATTTGATCCTCGTAAATAGTTTTAAATGTCAAATTTACTTATGGAGGAGAATTAAATTGCCAATAACGTACATGGAGTTAATGATGTACTGCAATTTGATATCTACATGCTATTTAGAGTCCATGATGTGATTCATTAAACGTGGAAGAAGTTTGGGGCAATTATTAGAAGAAGGCATGTCAACAGTATTGTCTATTAGGTTGATACATTTTATGAAAAACTGAGATAACATTTTAAAAAATTATTGTCACGTTCAGATTTTTTCCTTAAGTTTTTCTTAAATTTATTACAAATATCTTGTTATTGTTTGATATTGCGGCAAGTGATTTAGAGCTACCAATTTTTTGTCTGACTAAGATGGTACATGATGCAAAAAATATGTTTTTGGATGAAATGGTATGAAGCTTGAACCCCTTAAACAACTACGATTTTAAATGATAAAAAATTAATTTACTGGTGCGGAGAATTAAGTTGTCAATTACGTAGGTGGAGTTAATAATGCATTGAAATTTGATATATGCATTCTATTTGGAGTAGATGATGTGATCCATTAACCATTGAAGAAGTTTAGGATAGTTCTCAATAGAAGTTGGGATGAGCACGGTCGGTCGACCCGGACCAACCCAAATTCTCAAGAAATATTCTTGACTCGATGTATAACCGGTTGGGGACCGATTTTAAGTTGGAGAAAACTTGGTTGGTTCGATCCAACACTAAAATTTCTAACCCGAAACTAGGTCCGGTTAAAATAAAAATATAATTATAATAATATATTAAACTTATATAATTTTAGAATATTCTAATATGATTTATCTAAACTCAATCCATTCCTAATTCAATTCCCAGTTCACAACTAAAATATAATTATAATAATATATTAAATTATATTTAATTGTATTAATATTAAATTTTATTTTAATAACTTTTTTGTTCCATTTTCAATTTTATTCTTAATTTTTCAAGACCCCAACCCTATTTTGTTATCCCCTAAATTGAAAGCACGTCAACAGAATCGTTTATTACTATGATACATTCTCTGGACATAGGAGATAATATTTGAAGAATTTGTTGTTAGAATTGTTTAATACTATGATACATTCTCTGGACATAGGAGATAATATTTGAAGAATTTGTTGTTAGATTCTGAACTGTTTTTTTTATTAAATTTGTTACATATAGCTCGTTAGTGTTTAAAATTAGTGTTACATATAGCTCATTAGTGTTTTAAACAAAGATTATTCTAAAAGTAAATATAGTACTTATTTCCTATTTTTCTCTAAATTTTTTTTACAGCATTTTCTGTTCAATTAAAATTAATATAAAAGACCTTGTGACTCAAGCAAGTCAACTTTAGCAAGGTTGCATTCGGAAGTAAACAAATAAAACTGAAGTGTATTCTTAATTATTATAAAAAATCAGATAGTTTTATCCTTTGACTTTAATATTCTTTTTCTTCTAATATAAAAAATAATGTAATTCTAAAATAAATATGACAAGTTTAGAATGGTTTCCTGTACTCTTTCTTAACAGCGTTGGAAAAGCTACCGAGTAAGATTCTCCTTTAAAAGTAACTACAGGAAGGATGAAAGAGGAATTATGGAGAAGACCACCTCCGAATCCAACACCAGAATCCAATCCCTCGACAAGCCGCCAAGTCAACCCGTCCGACAAATCCATGGGCCAAACCGAAGACTTCAGAAGACCGTCCTTTCCTGATGCGGCCCCTGGTAAGTGTCCAAAGTGCAGTAGTAAAACATTCAAAGCAGAAGCCTCCCCCTCCCACCCTCCTCCCTCCTGAAACCAGTGGGCGCCTCCAGAAAGCAAACTCCTCCTCCATTGAGGACCATCTCAAGCTTCCTCGTCTCTATAACTCGCAGGCGGAACCGAACTCAAACCCTTCTCCTTGAACACCCTGAAGACGCATCTCTTCTTGCCGGCGATGGGGTTATTGGGCTCTCCTCTGGCCTTCTTCCTCTCCTCTCTGGTCCTCGTGCTGATCTCCCTTCCTGGACAGCTTCCCGTCGGCATTGCTGAGTCCAGCTTCTACGACCTGAATCGAGTCGTCCAACTCGCTTGGAGGCCGAGGTAATTAATGAATGAACTAATCAATTAATTCCAGTCTGTGATCTGCTGCGCTGTTCTTGATGGGAGCATCTGCTCTGTGCACTGGTTTATCGGCAGAGCGTTCCTGTACAAGGGGTTTCTTTCGGATGAAGAGTGCGATCACATCATCAAGTTGGTAAGCATGCGAAGATATGATAAGAGGAATCAAGTTGGCATCTTTGTTTGAGTTTGATTATTCATGTTCTCTCGAACTTGGGATTCAGGCAAAGAGAAAGATGGAGAAATCCATGGTCGCCGACAACGATTCCGGGAAGAGCATCATGAGCAACGTGCGAACCAGCTACGGCATGTTCATTGACAAGCGCCAGGTATAATCTTTGTGATCAAGCTGCGCGTTTTGCTTCTTGATGTCATCTGAATAATCTGATGCATGCTTTTATTCTTCTGAATCCATATTTTGATGGGGATCAAGTTAACCTATGGAGTTGTCATCTTATCACTGTAATATAACATTATAGAACATGATTATGTGGCTTTTTAAGCTGCACAAATTATTGTCTTGAAAGTTAATTTGTCTTTCTTGTCTGCATGAAGGATGAGATTATTGCAAGAATTGAGCATAGGATTGCTCAATGGACCTTCCTTCCAGAAGGTCAGTGATACAGTCATTGTTAACACAAACACTTTATTTTTCATTTTTCTTCCTTTCTCTTAAATTCGTATTTTGTTCAGAAAATGCCGAGTCCATGCAAGTATTACGTTATCAGAAGGGCCAGAAGTATGATGCACATTTCGATTATTTCCAAGATCAAACCAACATAGCTCTTGGTGGCCATCGTTTTGCCACCGTTCTGATGTACCTTTCTAATGTCCGCAAGGGTGGAGAAACTGTGTTTCCAAATGCAGAGGTAAACATTTACATCCATCAACATCTTGTGCCATGATTACACCAGGCATAAATACGACGCTACTTGCACATGTTGCAGGGAGCACAGGAGAAGGATGACAGTTGGACTGATTGTGCAAGAACTGGATATGCAGGTATGAACCGATCGTGCAATTCAAATCATAAGAAACAGGAAAAAAAAAAGCTTTAGCTTGAATAATGATCATCCTACTTTTCTTGCAGTTTGTCTGATGAGTTTGTCTTTAGTCTGTCTGATGAGTTTGTCTTCTTGCAGTTAAACCCCACAAGGGTGATACTTTGCTCTTCTTTAGCCTTCACACTAATGCGACAACGGATGCGGCAAGTTTGCATGCTGCATGCCCCGTGATAGACGGCGAAAAATGGTCAGCAGCAAAATGGATTCACGTCAGATCTTTCGACCGCCCTCCGGTGAGCTCAGGTGATGGATGTGCAGATCAGAATGATCTCTGCCCACATTGGGCAGCCAACGGAGAGTGCGAGAAGAATCCTATATACATGATTGGAAACAACGTGACCACCGGCTACTGCCGGAAAAGTTGCAGGGTTTGTGATCATTAAGTCTCCGGTTGATGTTTGTAGAAGTGATTTTTGGATTTGTTTTCTGAGACATTCTGTAGCATCATGTGCCACGTTCTGATCCTTTGAGATGTAAATAACACTACAAACATCTACCCTTGATATCATTGCGATTTCACAAAAACATTAAGTTTTGTACAAACATTAGCTGTTAGAATTGGTGAATACTTCAGGGCTCCTTGTTTCTCACACCGGATTCGTCCACGTGAGCTTAGGAAAATCTGAGTATTACCCAATTAACAGTATTGTTGACGTACGAATGAAAGGGGGGTTCGGGGGGCCCCGCCCCCCGACGGCGGTCCCGCTCGCCGGTGAGCGGGCGGGGGTTCGGGGGCAACGCTCCCGAAACCTAGACGGGTTTTGAACTTTTGTTTAGCTAGCTCGTGTGGTTCGGATTAGGTTTTTTCTCTGTTTGTTTGGATTTTAAACCCGGTTTGAAGAGGCTATTAATAACCTAATTTTCTGATGTAATTTTGTGTGACGGCTGTAAACCTAAACATATAGTGGAACCTCTTTGCAGAACATAGCCCTCATTTCAAGGGTGAACCTAAATAAATTTCGTGTGTCTCTTTTATTTTTCTACAATCTCTCAACGATCTTCTCTTCTTGTTCTCGGATTTTTCCATCAAGAGAAACAATTGGAATTTTGAGTGGTGGTGATATGTTGATCTTTAGCAAAACGAGAAATTGGATGCCGAGTGGTTCTGTGAAAGATTAAGTTTCAAAGTCTGTACACAAAAAAAGTCACGCAATTGAGTTATGTGCTTACAGCTAATGCCAGCAGAACAACAAGGATGTAATAAAAGAATGAGGTCACATATTTATAAATATTCAGTAACATAATTTACAAAACTTTGAAGGCTGACTTCCCATTTTGGGTCCTTTGCACAAGCTGTTTTTCGAAATTGCTCTCACAAAAGAGACAACTCCATTGTACCCAACAAACACAATGAAGCGATGAAAGAATTAAAGAGCTACACCATATATGTAAGGTAAAAAAATCTGACATATATTATCCTACCTAGCAGACAACCTTAGCAATCATCTCATGTTGCAACATTGAGAGTTTCCTGCCTGTAACTTATCCCACAGGCAAAGCATTTGCCTGGGAGACTGGTAATGCGCAGTATAGTAATGATCTATGCAGCCAAATTGACAAAACCTTAAGCTGTGCACATAGTCCACAGGTTTTGAACTGTTGAATTTCCCAACCCACATTCCCATGCTCACGTCTTCCATTTTGAATAGCTGCACCATTTAAGATCAATTAAAAGGACGTCAAACAAGATGTGCAGCTAAAAGTACTTTCCATGATTATGTACCCAATCGAAAAGAAAAATCGAGGAAAACCTGCAACTATGTATGTTCCATGATCTTGGAACTATCAAACAACCATGATTACGAAACCAATAGAATAAAATGGAGCAACTCTGTAATTATGTACTTGTCATGATCTTGGAACTATAAAAGTACCAACTCAATAGGTTATATATTTCGTCAGAAGTCATTCAAAATCACCATAATTTATTCCTCTGAAATGCAAAGCACATAATTTGAAATGTTGCAGTATATTTCAGATTAATCAAGAATTTAAAATTAATACTTTATTATTTTCTTGGCAAGCTTCACTTATTTTATTTTGGAAAAAAGTTACTGAATTCGAACTCAACCCTGCAGAAAGTTAATGAATTCAAACACAACTCGGCAGGCAAGCTCTCATTAGATCGGTGATGCTCTTCCAATGTGAACAGTTCCCAAATTCCATACACATGATAAAACAAAAGAATCTTACCCTTAATGTATGCTTCTCAAACTCTGACACGATGTAGTTAGCTATGTCAGATGACACGACATAACCTGGACCATTAGCATAAGGTGGGTAATCTTCCTCAGGCCATTCCTGTCAACAAACATCAAAATTTTGTTAGTATTTAGTAATCCTAAAGTTACCATACACATCACACAATACGTATATTCACAAAAACTGTTCATTATGTTCCCTGAAATGAGAAAAGCAACATAGTAAGCCACAATATTTAATGGCTATGATGGTATTTGTTATCTCACAGGTAGTTACTTAAGAACAGTGACAACAAGACAATAAATTTGTGCACTTCAAGTATGCAATGTACATCATTGCATATATTGGTTTCAACTTCAGTCCATCAAACAAAATTTCACAGCATAAATCAAAATGCCTTTTAGCACAGCCCCACCACCAGGTAACTAGAGTACACGGACTTGCAACAAAAATGGAGTTCACATACTCAGGAACAACTAAAATTGAGATGAAAAATGTTATTCCATAAAGATGTTACAATGATAAACTATCTTATCAGAATCAATTTTACTTCATAATCCCAAGATGCCACTTGCAAAGTTTCCTAGCTATTTAACACTTGTGCACAAGCTTAGAACAAATTTCCAGTACAAAAAATAAGAATCACACATGTTGAAACATCAATTTCAGGTTCCAGAACTTATATGACAGACAAATGATATACAATGGATGCCACATCGCACGTTTGTGGAAACCAAATCAGCAATTTTAAAGGGAGAAAATATAGTAAAATAACCAAAAGGTAATCAAGAGAAAACAAGAAGATATTACTTGGAAATGGTCATACGAAGTTCAAATCATAAAATGCTTTAATGCTCCCCAATTATCATTTACCATCAATATTGAATATGAAACTAATCAGTAAAAGATATCGCACATGAATTCTGAAAAAAATAAACTACATACCTCATAAGTTACTGCCCATTTTCCGGAGCGCAGGGGCTTGTGGTAGTAATTTATATTTCCAATGTATAGACTTCTGTCACTTGGAATTTTCCTCACTTCTTTTATAACTGAGTCAAGTCTGACAAATGTGTCATCATCGCATTTCATGACATACTTTGCCAATGCAATACGAACCTGTTTTATTTGTAAAAAATAAGAGGGAATGTTTGAAAGGATAAACAAGAAAACTAAAACTATATAACTGAGCACCAGAAAAAAATTCAAAGAACTATAGTTTAAACCTTGACAGTGTTGAACTTGATCTTACCCCATATTCACAGATAGCAACAGTCTTTAGAACAACAAGATCATAACTATCCATATACGGGACAATTACGATGTCACCAAAATATTCTGCCTCTTTCTTCAACTCTGAATTGACTTCCTTTCTTGCATGCTGTCCAATTTTAGAAGTATTCATCAAATTTCATGAACATTTAATGCAAAGGACTAGGAAAACAACAATGCAGCTCAAAGTTACCACTTACCAGAGCAACAAAAAACCGGGCAACCACATTTGGAGACTTCCTGACAGCAGACATCCATGACTTCCTCACAGCCATGCGCTCTGCAAAATGATTTCCAGCTGAAAGAATGCCAATGAAAAGTTCAACAGGTTCACTAGGAAGTGGCGGGGCCTGCAATTGAGCTGACATTTCTAGGTGCCTTTTTGGAGCAAAGCTAAGGTGTGATGCAGGTAAAGAAGCAACAAAGATGGACTCAACGTCAAGATCCCCATTCAATGACAGGCCAGTTGCATCCTCGAGTGTAAATCCCTGCAAAGAAGGACAGATAGTAAACCATCGGAAATTAGTTATATTTGTTCTGCAATTAGCAAGATAAACATCGATCTTTTGGCTCACCGTGCGATATGGGAAGGATGTCACATGCCTTCCGTCAACATTTATATGGAAACCTTCCAAACCAGCGTTAATAGTTAAAACAAACAATTTGCCTTCTGCAAAGGGATAAGGCCAATCGAGAGAAAGCTTCTTCGTCCTGCCAATGAGCCGATTCAACCACCAGACCATTTTACTCTCCTCTGACTGACTGTCATCACCAGTGATCCATTTCTCGCACTTCAACAGCCCATCAACTATAAAGGAAGACGTTATTAAGAACAGGAAATTCATGCAACAAAAACCGATAGCCAAATTCAAAGTAAATCAAGACATAAGAATTTGTAATAATGCAGAAAGAAAGAGGAAAAACTTTTCATCAGGAAAGAGATTGGAAGCACAGATTTTATTCGAATTGCTTTGGCTAAGAGAAACAATGTAGGTATAAAGATTGCCACCTACCAGTCTCTTCATCGGCCTTGGACTTCCATCCTTCGCACCGCTGTGAGGAGCCCCATTGTTGCCGGTAACAGGTGTTCTGCTCAATGACCGGCTTGCCGCTCCAATCTCCCTTCAACCGGGGGTTGAAGTGAAAGATCCTGGGTGGCTCTTCGCCATCCACCGTCTTCAGCCCCTGGAGCTCCAACATGAACTGCGAAACCATAACGGCACCACTCGCATCCTTCAAAGACGATATCTTGGGGTCGTAGTCCGCATGGGCCAGCCGTGGCTTCGCCACCAGGGTGATGTGCGATCCGAGCGTCAGCCCGCACGGTAGAACCACCACTCTACCCCGTTCCTGCAACTGCGCGCCGGTCATCGTGATCGACTGAGGGCAGATCTCCTCGACACGGTCCGCCTCTGCTGAGGACGCGTCCTCTGACGTCAAGTTGACACCTTTGAGCTCCTCGAAGAGTCTCAGTCCGACTTCCCACGCTTGACTCGCTGACCTGTGAAGTTCCGAGAAGGACCTGCTGGCGCTGGCATTTAAGTCAGAGAAGACCAACCCGGAGACAGAAGGGGACGGCCGGCGGGTGCGCCGCTGTTGGTCCGGGGGCGGGGCGGAAGAAGGGGACGAGGAAAGGAGCCTGTACGGAAGAACAAAGGGCCGAACGGGGGCCGAGCGCTCGATCGTGTCCTCCTCGCTGCCGAGGGCGAAGCGGCGTGAGACGGCGTCGCCGGAGACGAGGGCCCCGGAGCCGGCCGCGGACGGGGAGAGGAGTGAGACGAAGGGGAGTTCGCAGAGGAGGAGGAACGCGAGGCAGGCGGCCCCCAGGAGCAGGAGGACGCGCAGAAGCCTCCTCTTCCTGCGATTCCACGAGGTAGATAAAAATCCGACCTTTGCTCGCCTCATTTCGCCTACTTCTGATCTGCTCCTCCTCCTTCCCCTCCAACTCTTTGGAGATCAGAAAAATTGCGGTGAAAACTGAAGCATAAATCGAGCTGCGAATCAAGAAAATGGAGCGGTTCCAGGGATTGGAACCCTAATGGAAAGTTGCAGAGCAGAGAGGAGAAGAGTTGTTATAAGCGGAGAACAGAAGAGACAGAGCCGTTTGAAAGGGGTCTCCCGGAACTCATTATATATTATTTTAATTAATTAATAGCTGTTTTTTTTATGCTTATGTTAAGAAAAAAAATAAATATGGGAATAAATAAAAAAGAACATTCTATGAGAGATCCCCTGAATATGGAAAACAGCAGAGCACAAAATTAAAAAAAAAAGGAACAACTTTTCTAAGAGATTCATTTTTTTTACAACTAATATTTAATGCATCTGAGTTGTAAGTTGGTTTTATTAGAAAATATTTTTGTTTCAAGTCAGTTGAGTAATTGCTCACTAGTTACCAAATATAACTATCATGAATTCTTTTTTTTTTCCAATATAATCAACATTAACTAAAAAGCATAGAATCATAATTACAACTTTCAATCTTATAAATAAGATATCTCATATATATCTCTACATTAACAACTTTTCAATCACACCTATAACTCCGCCCAAATTTTCTAAAAAGAACACTTAATTAAAATATAATAAATAAATCTTTAAGTTATGCTTTAATATATATTTGTTATATTATTGGTCAAGAATATTCTTGCTGCAGTGCGGCCAGTTTGCTGTTTGCTGTTCGGTGGACCAGCTGGTGATCGCGTAAGCAACCGACCGTTGGAGTCGTAAGCTTTCGGTGTTCATTGTTTATTATTATTAAAAAAAATGGACATTATAATTATTTTTATTTTTTTTCCTTTCTAGAAGAAAATAATAAAAATAAAGAAACCGTGTTTGAATTGTGTATAGGAGCTGGACGTTTTTGGTTGCCCAGTCTGAAAGGTGGACTCTTTTACCACACACAAATAAATTCATTTTAATTCTTAATAATATGCACTATTTAATTAGAAATCTTTTTCAATTGCAATATATATATAATAATAAAACAATTGGATTCTAAATTTCTTGATCCAATTAAATAATGATTGGGTAAAGTTACTAAAGTAATCAATTAAATCGCCATTAATGAGTGCATATGCTATTATCTGGTTTTTATTTAATTTAACACTTCATGATTCATGCAAATCTTGGTCTTGCTGTCAATGGCAATAAAGTCATGAACGAATGAATGAAATAATATTATTAATTAAGAAAGGGTAGCATTTGATGATATATGGTAATATATTTATTATAGTGGAGTGTATGAAAATTATTTATTGCACAAATGATTTGCAAGAAGATTTTTTCCCTATATATACATATAATTTATTAGTGAAATATAATTAATAATATCAATTTTTCTGTATTCCGAGTTCATGTATGTATAGATTTAATCCAAGTGAGATTGAGCTCATCACGATGAGCTTGCTCAATATGAATATGTAATTTTTTTTTTTTTTTTGTTTCTTCAAGTGTAAGTTTTTGGATATTTTGAAGCTTATTTTTTTATTTTATTATGATAAATTTAAATTTTAAAGTTTTGCCAAGAAAATGTGCACACCTAACTCTAATCAATTTGGCACGGCACCAAACGCGGAAATGTTGTTGATTCTTGGAACTTTCTTTGGGCGTGACCCTCTGGGAGGAAGCCCTCGCCGTATAAGAAAACCAAAAAAAAAATGAAAATGGAATTATGCAAGTTTTTTTATTAATTAAGAAATAAATTTGAAAATTTTCTAATTTTTACGAGTTAAAATTGTGGTAGTTCATCAAAATGGCTCGCACACTGGTTACATTTGTAGACTTTGGGTTGTCGGTGGACCTACTAAACCTCTTATTTATTTATCTTTTTGTTTTTTCTTGTGTTGAGAATATGTTTTTTTTTCCTTTTTCTTTAATTATCAAAAGTTTTATTTTTCGTGGTGATTGGATAAGGTATCAATACCGAGAAAAAGGAAATCATGTTATTCATTATTTCAATAAAAAAATAAAAATCAACGAGAATTTAGATGGAGTGATAAATGATTCTTTGCTTAAGCAAGATCTCGAGTTCAAGTTCTTATAAATGTAAAAGATTTCACTTATAAGTCAGGTACGTGACACGGGTCGTGACACGGGTCGAACCGATTGAACCTAACCAAATTAGTTGGCTAGCCAATTTTTAATCTGCGGACAGTGTGCTTTGTAGTGCCGCACGAATTGGATCGTCAACCACCAAGGGCTGGCCACCCCAAAAAATAAAAAAGATAAAAAATTAAAATCAATTGAATAAAACATGAAATTTTCCTTTATTTAGAATTTTGAATTATATGGAAGTAAAAATTAAAATATCATTCTTCTCATTTAAAATTCAAATAAAGCATGCATTTTATAAATAATAAAAAATGAACTAACAAAACTCAAATCAGATTAGCCCTATAAAATTTCTTTTTCGGTGTTTGTAGGTAAATATAGTCTAGAAGTCATTTATAAGAAAAAAAAATACGGAAACTAAGAACGTTCTTTTGTGAAGAAAGTAGGCAGATTAAAGTGACCAATAAAAGTACAAAAAGTCATGGAGTAATTAATTTAATTAGAATTCATTGTTTCGCTACTTGCGGGATCATCAAGTTAGTCAAATCATAAATAGGTCATGTTAACATGGATGAATCTAGACCAAGAAAAATCAATTTCCAGTTATAGACAAAACTGTGTTAATTAAGATACAAGTTCTAGTGGGAACGAGCAGTAGATGAAATATGTACGTGCGACAGTGCACTATCAATGAGGTCTTAATTTGGCCAAGTACCAGGTCCCAGAGACAACACAATTCCCTCCAGTTCTCCAGGTTGCATTTCACCTAACAAGGGGAGAATAAAGGCAACTAGTGCAAGTATATGTTTCCTAAAAGCATAATAGAATAAAATCTAACAACTTTAATCACAGGGAACATTTCATAACATCACCAACATGAAAATACCATGCAGTGTTCTTGCATAATTTTCTGTACAGTGGTAAATGTATACCGGGGATTATGCCAATCTAATGTGCTGTTAGCAAAACAGTAAGTAATCCTGGAAGATTAACATATCATCATAAATTTGGGCAAAAGAACATTTCAAGTGTGACATTGATGCTCCAACATGCTAAGAAAGGAATACTAAAATCTAACCTGGAATAAAGAAGTGTAAGCTAAAAGCTTCCACATTTATGAATTTATCTTATGCTATGCTATGTACAGGAAAATAAAAGGAAATGTTATTTCTAGCACGACCTTCCGACCACGCGCATGAGCTTACACCATATTATTCAAGAGAGATAATGCCTTCCGAAGCTTGGGTTGTTATAGCGGCTGCAACCTCAACTGGAGGCAATAAGAAGTCACAAGATCTGCCTGTTTTAATCCTACGATATACGATGAAGCAGCAGAGCAGCTCTTCAATGGCCATCTCCATTCTCCAAATGTATGAGGCAACATAAAAATGAAAGAACAAATTAATATGCAGGCCACATTCAGGCCACATTCTCCACTATGTTACGCTTCAGGTAAGGTCACCAAGACAGCTGCAAAACCTCCAAATTGCGGCTGAAGATCTATGTCATCTCACATTGCAGCACTGAGGCTTCCCTGACTGCAACTTGTCCCACATGCATATCATCTGACGTGGAGACTGATAATGCGCTGTGTAGTAGTCGTCTATGCATCCGAACTGACAGAACTTCAAATTGTGTACATATTCTACAGCTCTGGAATTATTGAACTGCTCAACCCACATGCCCATGCTTACATCCTCCATCTTAAACAACTGCATTAAACACCAAGACCGATTTTAGATCTTATCAAAATGAGAAACTGAATATCATATCTTATAACATTTAACCATTAGCTAAAGATCCTTGATAAGTGAACGAGAACTTTTTTTCTTTTACTCCAAACACTTGAAACAGTTTCCTTTGATTAACAATGTTAAAAGATAGATGAACTACAAGAAAGAAAGTTCTACTTACATTACACGCGGGTGATCAAAGAAGTATTACTTACCCTTAACCTATGCTTCTCAAAATTTGACACAATGAAGTGTGCAATATCAGAGGATATCACATAACCAGGACCATTTGCATAAGGAGGATAATCCTCTTCAGGCCATTCCTGAAATGGAAGAAACTCATTATAATTTAGTACCATGAGAGGACATACATGTGGCAAGGCAAGGAAGGATGATACCAAAATAATAAAACAACACTTAACCATGCAAAGTTTTGCCAGGACTAGAAAATTACTGGTATGATCGAAAATAGAGAGAAGAATATATATCCAACGAAGCAAAAGAATAAGAATATAATGACAAGCTCTTCACTGAAATCAAACTAATCAATCATGCCCTGTTGTGCTTGTGCCATCTGGTGCTAAGGCTGAAAGAAGCATAGAATTTTCTTAAGACCACACAGAACCCCAAAAGCAACCTAGAAAAACTTGACCGGCCTACCTCAAAAATAAGCATTCGTCTTGGCTCCTTCAAATTAAGGTTCCAAAAGCCAATCAACATGCAAGGGGTGCAAGTTTATAATAGCTCTTCACACACATAGCTCATTGCAAAAAGTGAAAAAAGCAAACAATATCAACAACCCAGTTATTTTCTCTTTTCTCTATATTCTATTCTTTCATTTTAACGCTCACAGGAATCATGATCACTTTTTTAGGGTAAAGAAGATTCACTTTTTTGGGGGTTGAGGAGTGGGGGCGAGTGATAATGAAGATCACATATACACATCTTGCACAATTATAAAATGTTTGTTGTTAATTTTCAATAATTATCTGCAATGCCCTCTCAAAGAAAATTATCTGCAATGCAGGTGAATACAACCAGGTGTATAATTATTATTCTTTGGGGACTGTGATGTATATGATTGAGCTTGGAGTGTAGAAGAAATAGCCTGACATTGGTCATTGAGTTGGAAGATATATCTAATGTAAAACTAAAAATTAAATTAACCTAGGCTAAGAAACCAGAATAAAGGAAATAGTACCCTTTCTTTTACCAAAAGTACTTGAAATGGGAGATATATTGGTTTATATAGCAAAAGTCCAATGTGCTAGGATATTATTTTTTTTAAGACCAGAAATTAGTTTTTAGGAAATTAGCAAAACTAGGCAAAGTCGCATGAGTGATAATTGCTAGTACTGATATCAGAAAGTTGCAAGACCAGTAAATAAATTCTCATAAAAGAAATTCTTGTGAATAATATGGACATGCACAAATGCTAAAGTTATGCTTGTTCCCTGTTACTCTAAATATAGTCACAAGAAAATGTATGGGTTATTTACCTCATATGACACTGCCCATTTCCCATCACGCAATGGTTTGTGATAAAAATTCATATTCCCCACGTACAAGCTTCTATCACTAGGGATTTTCTTGATTTCACTCATCACTGATTCAATTCTAATAAAAGTGTCATCATCACATTTCATTATATATCTTGCAGACACTGCACGAACCTGGTAAGCAAAGAAAGGAAGGGCATCATTAATCCCATGATTCCCATCCCATTCTGAACCGATTGATAAACAAGAAAAGGCATTGGGTTGCTAGTTCCACAAACCCCATATTCACATATAGCAACAGTCTTCAGAACAACAAGGTCATAGCTGTCCATAAAAGGCACCATGATAATATCCTGAAAGAACTCTGCCTCCCTTTTTAACTCAATATTTATCTCCTTTCGACCGTGCTGTCAGGAAAAATATTCATTTCAGTATCACCAAAAAGGAAAACCAAATGCAAAAGTTCGTGAATATAATCAACTATGAATTTTACCAAGGCAACAAAAAAACGTGCCACCATACTTCGTGAGTTTCTGATAGTGGACATCCATGACTTTCTTACTGCCATACGCTCTGCAAAATGGTTTCCTGCAGAAAGGATGCCAATAAATAGTTCAACAGGCCCATCAGGAAGTGGTGGGGTCTGCCATTCAGACAACATCTCCAGATGCTTTTGTGGAGCAAAGCTAGGGTGTGAGGTTGGCAATGCAACAGCAAAAATGGATTGGATGTCAAGATCTCCATTCAACCACAGTCCAGTTGCATCCTCAAGCACAAAACCCTGAAACAAATAACGTAATGTTAACATGTTTGTTATGAACCATGTTTGATGCCAAGAGGTATCGTTTTTAGGGCTTGATGGTGAATCTTACAGTTCGATAAGGAAAAGAGGTCACATGCCTTCCATCAACATTGACATGGTAACCTTCCAACCCAGCACTCAGCGTGAGAACAAACAACTTGTCTTCGGTAAAAGGATAGGGCCATTCAATAGAAACTTTCTTTGTTCGACCGATCAAACGGTTCAACCACCATGTTGTCTTCGACTCCTCAGTTCTATTGTCATCATCACGGATCCACTTTTCACATTTGGCCAGCCCATCAACTACAAGAGTAATCATAATGCATCTGTGACTAACCAATTGAAATACATAACCATTGACCCAATTACAAATATATATTGGTTTCCGAAGATACTCTCTTATTTTAAAGCATTCAAGCACTGGCTGCCTATTCAGATTACAATCCAGCATAGACATATCATGCACAATCCCAGAAGAAAACTTGCTGAATATTTTCATGTAGTACATCTAGAACATTTCAACAAAGTAGTATATTTTAGATTTTTGACACTCTTTCAGGAAGACAGAGGAGCAACTTTGGTGGCATGAGGAAGTGAAGTTTGCCGACCTACCAGTAAAGGGGATTGGAGATTCGTCCTATCAGAATAATGAATATCACATTTCTATCTAATTGGAGCCAGCAGATTATGGAAGCGGAGATGGATTTATGGTACTCTATCTTTTTTGCTTGCCACAGCCATGTGATATACTAGGAGCCTATAACCTATGTGAGTCCGAGCAGATCATCATTCCTAAGGGGAGTGGCAAGAAATCTTCAATATATCAAACATTTCTTTGCACCACCCATGGATTCAGGAAAAGGTTTCTGATTTTAGACAGGCGAATGAACAGTGAGTGGTCCATTATTCTCTTCCTTCACAAGACTATATGCACTGCCTTCAGATTGTCACACTGATGCAGCAAGTATTGATGGATGACGGCAATCAAGAGGGAGTCTTGGATGGCGATATTAAGGTTCTCTCTGTCAGACTAAAGAGTGGACAAGCAGCTCAACCTTCTCGATAGATTGAGAGAGTGGGATGTGGACACCTTACGCAATGAAGGATGGACATGGATGCTGCGCTGGTCTAGTGTCCATCGGCTATGTACCACAGTTTGGAGCAGGGGATGCAGCTCAGAGGCTAATTTAAGTGTTGACTGTTACTTGATATAGAGACTCATTATTCCTCTAAAAATCTGCTTTTTTTGCATGGCTACTAAGGCGTCAGTCATTGCTTATAATGGCGTACATGGGGAGATGGGAGTATTCTGTGAAGGGAATATTAAAGACACAGTACATTTTTTTCTTTCAATGCCCACTGGCTTATGGGGTGTGGGTGTGATTCATAATAACAGCTTAGATATGAACTGGGAGCAGAGAATCCAGGCGATCCTTCAGCGAAGGTCCAGTGCAAGATGTCCAGGCACATATGCTTCTTCCCGCAAGAGGGCTACTGAAATGGTGTAAGTAATTGAATACAATGTGCAGGTAGTTAGATCACTAATTACAATTGGGCAAGTAAGAAAGGCTACTGAAATGGTGTAATTACACATTGTACTGAAATGGATGGCTGACACATTTACGATCATAAATTCTTGATACTTTAAGATGAATTACAACTGAGCGAGCGAAAGGCATCATTTTTCTTTAGATCAGATGGTACGCGGAAGCAAATACTTGCGAGGGGTTTATGGTAAGGAAAAAAAAATTTGACGCAGATGTTCGAAAATTTTCCCCAGAACAAGGTCATGAACGCAGCAGCTAAAAAGACGAGAGCTCAGGAGGCGTACCGGTCTCCTCGTCCGCCCTGGACCTCCAGCCCTCGCAGCGCTGCGCCGATCCCCACTGCATGCGGTAGCAGGTGTTGAGCTCGATCACCGGCTTCCCGCTCCAGTCGCCCTTCAGGCGGGGGTTGAAGTGCAGGATCCTGGGCGGATCCTCGCCGTCCACCGTCTTGAGCCCCTGCAGCTCCATCATGAACTGCGACACCATGATCGCCTCGTCCCCTTCCCTCAGCAACGTGATCTTGGGGTCGCGCTCGGGGTGCGCCTGGCGCGGCCTCGCCACCAGCGTGACGTGCGACCCCAGCGTCAGCCCGCACGGCAGCACCATCGCCCCCAGCTGATTCCCCTCCCGGAACTCCGCTCCGCTCATGACGATGGAGTACGGGCAGTGCTCCTCCTCCGTCCGGCTCTCGTTGGCCGCCGGGGAGGCGCCCGTGGGCGCGGCATTGATGATGAGCTCTTCGAACAGCCTCCCGCCGGCCTCCCACGCGTCCCTCGCCGCCTTGTGCAGCCCGGAGAAGGGGCCCCCGGTCCAGGCGGTCGCGTTCTTCCCCTCCTCCTCCCGGAAGACGAGGCCGGACAGGAACGTGGGCGTCCGGAGTGCGGGAGACGCGGCGGCAGCGGCGGCGGCGGACAAAAGGTAGGGGCGGTTAGCTGGGCGGAGCGGCGCGGACCGCTTCTCCTCCTCCTCGACGCCGAGGCGAAGGCGGACGCCGCCAACGAAGCCCCCGCCGCCGGCTCCTCCTGAAGCGCCGGGCGTTCCCCCGCCGGAGGAGAGGAAGGGGAGCTCGTAGAGGAGGACGAGGGCGGCGTAGAGGACGAGTAGGGCCTGCAGGGGCCAGTGCCGGCGGAGAGAGAGCAGTGCCTCCAGGTTCGCCGACGATCTCCGCATCGCCGGAGCCGGCGATCACCACCACGGGCGAACACGAGGAGGAAGCCTTCAGCAAAACAAACGCCCAAGGGCGATCAATGTATTTGATCTCTCGGTGGGATCGGACAAAAAATCATGTGGGATTAATTGTTGCCATAAAGAGAGAAAACAGAGGAGAAGAGAAGGTGGGGGTTTGCGTTGCTTCGGAAGGACAGCGAAAAGTGGTGGGGGGACTTGGAGATGGAGTAAAATGGGAATATCATATTTTCCCGAAGCAAAAGGTGCTCCTTAGAGAATTTTTAGGACAGATCATATTTGAAATTTCAAAAAGCTATTTACACCGGAAAAAAAATCGATTATTTTTTTTCATCTTTAATTATTCGATTAGTAATATTAAAATTAGTGTATAAAGATAATGATACTACTAATCTTCTAAGATTTTCTTAAGTATGCAATCAACTTTCTTTATAAGTAATATGCATTTCAATATATAGATTTAATCTTTATTAATTTTAGAATTAATTTATTGAGTTTAATTTTAGTTATATAATTATCATCCAATGAGTTCAATGATGTCAATTGCATATTAATTATAAAAAAAATTGACTGTATGTTAAACTCTATATATTACCATGCAAAAAAGAAAAACAAATATTCACATAATAAGATGGTTACAGTAAAAACAAATTTGCATGCTGCAATTGCAACTAGTACGTATGTGTACAAATTTTGCAATTAATTTGACATCCAAATAAAATTAAAATAAAAAACTGATCGAATTAAATAAAATTGAATTCGACTACAAGTCCATTTCTCACGTTAAGTTTAGAAATTTAATTTCGTTATTCTAGAAATTCGTCTACATAGTTCTTTAATGGTTCCATTTTTTACTCTTCCACCGCGAATAACTCTTAATTAATTCTATAAAGGTTATTTTTTTTATCATATTCTTAAAGAGATCAAATGGGATTGACAAGTAGATTATGTTAAATGTCAAGAATAAAAGTACATTATTGCCTATTTTGAATAATTAAGATTATCTAACTATTTGGGCTATTAATCATCACACGTTCAACTTTGTGTTTGCTCACTTGCGTGCTGTGAGTCAATTTTATGCCATTTTCACTTAGTTATCCAATCGTTTTTTTGTTCTCAATTGAAAAAAAAAACTAAATTCCTCTTTAACAATAAAATATGTTATTCAAATATATTTTATGTCATTTAATTTTAGAAAAAACATAATGGATAAAATTGCAATTGTACCATCTGAAAGTTAACAACAAAACATAATGGAATAAAATGTAAAAACTTTAAAGTGTCATTTATTATTATTATTATTATTATTATTATTATTATTATTATTATTATTATTATTATTATTATTATTATTATTATTATTATTATTATTATAATAATACCATGTAAAGCATGCATAAACTTTCACCAATGTGTTATATGGGGGTGGAAAAGTTTTGGCATGTCATGCGATCATGCTTTGGCTTACACGTTGCATGCATGGATGCCACGTTATGCTATTCAAACGCCGCATTAACGAGAACAATCAATTTCCTTAAATGATATAAAATAAATAAATCTAAGCGATACAAAATATCAAATAACATTATAGTTTTCTTAAGAATAAAAGCTTTGATTACTTTCACTAGTTTACTTGTTAGTTTCGTCCTCTTAGATTCCATAAATAAATCATTTGACAGAAGTCCCAATACAATAATTACTCATTGATTTTTTTTCCGAATTTATAGGAGCTAACTACGTGGAAAAAAACTCAAAGAAAATCTTATTTGCAATTATTTTTCCGCACCGAGATAGGAAAGAAAACTATTTACTTATTTACATTTATTTTATCCGCACCGAGATGGTAATAATTTCAAATATTTGTGCTTAAGAACAAGGAAAAAAAAACAGAAATCGTCCTTGTAAAATTATTCGTCCGATTGGATCCCGGATAGACGAGTGAATAAGTCGTTATTCGGTCGAAAATAGCCAAACGACACACAAAATATGATTAATCCTCCACAAGCTCCTCACATAATTAATTAAGGCGTGTACCAGCTCCTCACATAATTAATCAAGACGTGTTTAATCCTGTCGGCTTACTATATTCTATGATCGTTTGGAGAGTATTGACGTCATTTAATTATTTACAGGATTATTTTCTCAAATCACTCTTAAATTATCACGATTTTTCAGATCTAATTTCAAATTATAAATTTCATTTTTTGAGTCCCTAAACTATTGTGAATTTTTTAATTTGATCCTTTCGTCCAATTCCGTCAACTTCCTTATTAACTTTGATTTTTTGAATTCATGAAAAGCCCATTATACCCTTGCCTTAGACGCCAAAGGTATGTAGGAGTATAATGGTCTTTTCAAAAATTCAAAAAATCAAAGTTAAGCGAGAAGTTGACGGAATTGAGCAGAATGATCAAATTAAAAAAATCGCGATAGTTTAGGGATAAAAAAAATGAAGTTCGTAATTTAAAATTAGATATGAAAAATCGTAATAATTTATGAGTGATATGAGAAAATAAGTGACTGCTGATTTAAATACGTGCGAGGGGTGTTGGATGTCATTTCGCACATCCTTATTATCTAGTGATCCAACCGATTTAATCGATATTATTTTTCCGAATAAAACTTTAATCGCTAGAATATATAACACATGAGTATACAAAATTATTATTCGTGATCAAGAATCCAACAAACACAGGGCCATGTCAGTTTTGTGGGAACTCCATTGATGGAATGCATGCTGTTACCTTTTACTTGGCCTGTAATGTTTGAGATGGTGCCGTTGATTCCTTTTCTTTATAGCTCAATCCCCTTTTGCACGTTGCAGAGCTGCTTTTTTTTTCTTCCCCTGTTGGAGCAACACATGCATGCCATTTTGAGGAACAGAAAGGCACACATGGCATTCATTGATATTGTTCTTATGGACTGGCTGCAGCAGTGTCTCTGCTGGTGGAAGTATTCTCCTCTATACTTCAGCAAACAAAAAGAGAAAAAAAAAAAAATCTCTGATTGTGATATCTTCTTTTTGCAGATTCTTCTTGCCCACTCTGCAGAAAGAGAGAAATTTCAAGGACTCATTCCCAATTGAATGATTTCAGAGTTGCACCCGGTGTTTTTAAAATCGGACCGGACCGGTCGGTCCGACTGGTTCAATCGCCAATCAGTAGTCGGTCCAGTTTGTTTAGTATTAAAAACCGTTTTATAAAAAAAATGGATTGAACCGGATCCGGAAAACCGGTTCCATCCAATTTTTTTCATGAAAAATAAATAGAAAAAAGGAAAGTATATTATAGTATTAATGATGGAAGAATATGAAGAGAAGAAAAATAAGGGATTAGATTTGATATGAGGAGAAAAATAATGGATTAGATTTTATAGAATAAATGTAAAAAAGGATATTAGTAATAAGGAAGTTACATTTGAATTTGAAAATAAAAGATAAGAAGATAATAATAATGTTAAATTTAAATAAAGAAGAAAATTATCATAAGATGATAAAATTTAATTTATTATAAATAATGTATATTAAAAATTGAAACATAAATAATATAATAAATTTGATAGGATGATTGTGAATAAGGAAATAGATAATACTAAAACGTGAGAAAATAGTATAAAGAAATATTCAAATAAAAAAATAAAGTTATTCATGAAATTAACTAATATATAATTTAAAAATATAAAAATAATTTTCTACTATTTGATTAATTTAAAATGATGATAACATGCTTTTTATTTTATTACTTATTACCTTTTATACTTTAATTTATAATATATTTTTTGAAATAATATAAATAATTATTTTAATAAAAATTCGATTCAATCCGATCGAATTCGGTTGAACCGATCGAACCATAATCTAGTTCGCCGACCGATTCGATCACCGGTCCAATTTTAAAAATATTGGTTGCACCACAAGAAGGAAGGAACTCTACATCTGGCTTCCAAATTTTTCGGTGCCATTTTGTTTCTTCTTCCTTCCTTCCCCTTGAGTTAAAAAAAAAAGGAATGATAAAATCGTGTACGTCCATTTTATTTTTTAAATTTTCGTGTCCATCCACATTACTTGCTGTCTCCAACGTGCGAATAAATAATTTAAAGTTGTAAAATTGTAAAAATAAAAGCCCATGCCCGAGGAGAGAGGAGGGAGTAGTGGGCCTCAATTTTTTTTAAAATTATTATGTTAAAAAATTAAATTATTTGTTTGTATAGAGTGAAAGTGATTGCTATTTGTTGGTCCAAAAAGATCATAGGATACTTTTTGGATCGATATTTTAAATCACAAAAATTATCTTAAATCATTTAGAAAGAAGAGTCAATTTTTTCTGACATCTATTTTAATAAAACAATATATTTTAAAAATATATATAATAAATTAAATTTTATATAACATATCTAAATTTATAACTAAATATAGGATATAATATTAGAAGTATTAATTAGAGATTATAAAAGCATATTAAATAAAGTTTAATTTAATATCAATAATACAAGAATAAATATTTATGAATTAATTATATAAATAATAAATAATAAATAGAAGCGAGCTCTATGGTCTTTATGATTTTTTTAGGTAGGGTCTTATTTTAAATGAATCTATTTTGCTCTATTAAAATATCATCGTAATCGGTCTTCTAATTTTTTTTTCTTATTTCTCTGATTTGTGATTTTGAAGTTGGATAAATTGTTCAGTTGGATCGAATGTCCCTCGTCCCTAATATGTTGGCGTGAAATTTAAAAAGTAATGTGGTACGGAGAAACGAGAAAGTTGTTTAGCCAGTGAAATATTAAAAAAAAATCCACTACAACCAAATTGCAGAGACAAGTATTAAACAGTGAAAACAGACTTGGTTATAATTAATATTGTTTAAAAATAGTGTAACTGTTTTTCTCTTTTTTTTAGATTAGATTTTTTTCGATAACAACCTATCAATATTCAGGATTACTAGCACATGACTAATTCGATATTGTGACGATTCCAAAGATCGATCCAGAAATTATTAACACATGTCGAATCACTTTAGACGCTTTTATCACTACAATAATCGTCGTTGGTTCGAAGAAGAACCTTTTGCTTTGTAGTAAGCACCACCATAAAAAATTATTACTCCCAAGTGGACTAATCTGTAGAATTCAGACAGGAACCATCATATGGTGCATAGGATCCAAATTGAGTTATTATTATGCTGTAATTTCAGAAAATAATCTCAAGGATCAAACACAATGGCCATGCACATTTGATGCTTGTCTTGTACTTTATGATATTAGGACATGACAGTGGCTCAACTTGTTGACATGACAAAAAAATATGAATATTTATCAATAATATCGATTTGCGAGCTGCTTCATATTATAAGGGAAATTTGCTCTAAAGATTGCGAATTCGAGTTTAGAAAATGTTAAAGGGTATTATTTTATGGATATAAAGAAGTGTACAGAACAGTTGGATAAAGACCTCGATTAACGCTATTTTTGACAATTTGGTAGTTTAACAACGAATAGTAGTCTGATCAATTTAAGTATTACAATTTAATTAGCAAAATAGTGGTCGAACGATTGGACTATCGAATAGAAGTTTAGAGGTTCAATTAAGAGATGAATAAATTAGGGTTTGAGTGCCAAACAAGTTGGACTACCGGCATAGTTTTTAGAAATATTGACAATAAAAAAGGATTTCTTATGTTAATCCCCATCAGCCCCACCGTCGATGTTGTCTCGCACATGGTAGATCACTAAGAAAAGGGATTAATATTTCAAAAATCTTAGAAGGTGTTTATGTTAAGAATATAAAATTAATTATGTTATTTTTTCTAACGACTTAAGTTTTTAGAAAAATTGATTAGTACATTAAATTTAACATGATATCAGAGTCAGAGATTCCGAATTCAAACATCGTTAAGCTTTTATTAAAAAAAAGTAATTTCCTCCCTTAATTGTCAATGTGTTAAGTTTGGATCAAAGTTATCAACAGTCCAAACGTAAATAAGAGTGTTAAAAATATAAAATCAATAATGTTACTCTTTCTAATGGTTTAAGTTTTTAGGAAAATTAATTAGCACATTAAATTCAACAGTTTCTCTGCATGTAATTTTTGAATTTGTATAATATTATATTAAATTAACTAAGTCGACGTATTATCCTATTTACTTGTAATGCCTGTGAGAGGAGCGAGAATCAAGATTGTCCCTTAAGTTGTAATATCTTTTATTTCACTTTTTGCATTTGTTCTTTAAAATTTTAATTAAATAAATTGTCTAATTAAATAGATTATGAAACCAATTAAATAAATTACAACATTAGTCAAAAAAAATTATCTACTTATTATGAATATATTATTATATTTTTTAAAATATACTAATTATTTTATAAATTTAATTTTTATGGGTGAAAAAATGTATTTGTGATTTACATGTTCAAAATAAATTATATATTTTTAAACATAATTATTTTGATTAGAGTATATTGGTAAAATTGTATATTAATTCAAAAAATCATTTTATAATAAATAATTAATATTAATTATGAGATAGGTTACTTAATGCATATTAAATAAAGTAATGTAGTTACTGATAATTTAAGAAGTGATCATTTTTTGAATAGATAATTCATATTATCAGATAATCTTAAATGATAATGCACAACATTAGAATTTGAGATTAAATATGAAATTCAAAATGATCTTCCAATCAATTAAGCAGATTAGATGTCCAGAGTCCGGATCTTGGTCATGGATGTCAAAACATTATCCTTTTTCTAATCATGAGTGCTACGTCTTGAATTCTTATTATTTTGCTTTAGCATTTTATTTCTTAAAGTGAAATTATCTGCACTTTATTTCTTGAATGTAGGGCAGATGTAATAATTAGTTGTTTTTTTAATTGTATTTTTTACAATCGAGGTATTGAGTTGGAAGTATGTGAGAATCTTATCTATGGTAGTCATGTGTCGAACCACTCCAAACTTTTCGGGTACTATAGTGGCAATAAAAAAGTCTTGTAACCTTTTGTTGAATTATTTTTTTAAACTTTGTCGGCTTTGGAAAATAATAAAAACGATCCAACTACACGATAATAATTGATTATACGTACACATTGCTCTAACAAAAATTTTCTAGTTGAATCGAGACATTCCTTAATATATCACTTCAATTTCTTTTGATTATTTTTCAACTATTTTAATGAGCCTCCAAAGAACTTGTAAACCATAATTTTATCATCATTACAAATGGAGCTCACAGTATAAAAAAAAGATGTTAGAATGAAACTAGAATAACAAAACATTTGTTCTAACATATCCTCCTATCAAATGACTAACCCACGTTACTAATTGTGGTTGACTCAACTGACAGCAGAGTTGAGTTTCAAGTGCTTGATGAGTGCTAGTAGTTTCAGATTCGAGTCTTGAAGTCATCATTTTAATTAGAAAATAAGTTATTACTGCTCTATCTTCTCGACTTTAAATTAGTCGAATGATAATAATCCTGAACATAAAAAACATCTTATAGAACTAAGTCGGCATTAAAAAAAATGAGTAACCCACATTGCACATTTGTATTAAAGGACATTATTACCATCATGGGGAAGAGCCACAAGGCAAAGGGTACTACTATTGGGTTGGGTCAAAAGGAGGAATCATGCATGATGGGAGGGAGAATGAGAAGAAAGATTCAAAATGAGCCATCATGCATGTTTTACCTATTCATCCTTTTATTATTTCCTATGACCCATCGACAAAGGTCCATTAGCAATTCTGTTAATCTATATATGTTATATTGTTGCTCAAAAAGCAATGTAATAGAGTCTGATTCTGCCATATTTCTATTGGGGATAAGAATTACGTGGGGCAAAAAGTAATTCATATATATGAGTAACGAATCGTGATATGATGGTTCACAAATAAGTGTTATCAAAATATATACAAATAAGTGTTTATTTATGAACTGTCGATCCAACGATAACCCATATATATGAATCATCTTTTTCTCCACGCAATCCTTATTTTCATTTCTATCTAGTAATATATGTATATTTCTATTAATATAGACAAAAATATATAAACTTGTAATTTAGTGGTGAGATGTGACATTTTAAGTACAGCAATGCAATATTATTCTAATTTTAACATTAATTCATGATGTTAATACCTATATATATTTTTAAAATATTAATTCATGGAAAACTACCACATCATAAATTTATAATAACAACAATAATTAATACATCAGTAAATAATAATTTCATCATTAATATGTGAAAAATTAACACAACAATAAATTCAGTAAGAATAATAAAAGGAATTAGGAATTCCATTTATTTAAATATATTTCTAGTTTTATAATATAAAAAAATAAAAAAGGTGGAGGAGAAAAAACGAGAGCGGGAGAAGCTGGCGGCAGCAGGACAGCAGATGAGCGGCGGCGGCGGCGGCGGCAGCAGCGGATGAGCAGCGGCTGCGGCAGCAGATGTGCAGCGGTGGTGGCAGCAGGACAACAACTATTGTAGGTGGGATCGAACACGAAATGTAGAAGTGAACTCGTAAAATCGTCCGAAAACTCGACGAGCTGGTCATCGCCGGAGAGTAGATTTGATCCGAAGGTTTGAATCGTCTTCGGATCGCAGGTGGCCTGTTACTGGTGAGTGCATCGATGAACTCCAAACTAAATAATTTTCTTGAAGGTCGGACTGACGGTCGCCGGGGAGGAAAAAACCCGCCGGCAGGCTGCTTGGGGTTGAGAACCGGACGCCTAGTTGGAATCTTAAAGCCGCACATAGGTGTATCTACTTTTATTTCGCGTGTAGAAGTAACAAGGAATTAAGTGGATGCAATGGTGAATTTATTATGACTTGTAGGAGCAATTTGGAACTTGTTAGTGGATTCCTTCTGTGGAATGGATTTATTATTATGTGGTTATTGGAAGCTAATTAAGAATGTATGAGTTGAATAAACTGTACATAGTTTATGCTTGTTGGAGAGTGTATCCTTAAACTTCAATTGTGTCAGTGACCTGTATGATTAAATGTCTAAGCTACTTTTGAAAATTAGCGTAGCACTATCCTTTTTGTTTTTTTGAAGGGTGAAGTTGCAATGTCTCATTGGCCAAGCATGGAAAATGGAATGACGGAACTGGAATTAATTCTCAATAGTGAATATCATAATTGTTTCACTAAAAAACATTGGCTTCAGACTTTCTCCATTACTGGTTTTTGCTAAAGGCAACCTCCTTTAGGAATGGTAATATATTCAAATGATAGGAGTCATGTAACTGTGAGCTCTTTTTAAAGCAAAAACTTGGCAAAACACACCACTTTGTTGTTCTATTTATTGTCTGGAGTAAACTAATAACTTCATTCTAGGACATTATTAGATGGGGTAAAATTATCTGTTACAACCAATCACATTCCCTGTACAGTTTTCCTTCACTGTTCAATGTCTAAGCTGAAAATTTGGTTTGCGACTTTGTTCTTGATCCTTCAACCTTATCCTCCTTTTCAGGTGTGGTAATCGAGGTGATAAAAGATTGTAGTGTACATCCTTCCGTGGAAGCAACTCTACAACAACCATGACTTCATTGTCTCGCCTCTGTCTATTCTCATGGATCCTTCTGGTTTTCGTTCATTGCCTCTTTTGCTCCTCTGCCTCGTTCTCTCTCCCCACCAAGTATGGAGACTTACTGTTACTATTATTACTGCATTGACCTCTATTTGTGCTCAAGCTAACTTTACTAGTTACTGAGCATCTTCAGCTTGGATGCGAAGCCATTGTATGTTGGGCTGGAGATCGTGGCAGAATCCATGGCCTTGCAGTCTGACAGACGCATTTACATTGTGTTGGGTCTCGAGGACTCCATGTGGTACGAGGTCAAGATCTCGTACCCGGCTTCTGTATGTTCTTTGCCTCAGTGAGACATTGAGTTCCTGACGTGGTCATTCTTTTATGACTGACATAGATTATGTGTTTGCATGCATCAACCCAATTGGTTGATGATGGTAGATTCCAGCTAGATTTTCCATTGAGCTGATGAAGAATGCATCCCTGTCAAGGCTTACGAAGAATCGGAAGCTGCTCAACACGGAGAAGCTGATCTTTAAGACTGATGGTGATCAGGTAAGAACGGTTGGTACATTGTCTCGCCTGGTTTTGGTTTGTCATGCATATGCTTGTGGCATGATTGGAAGACTAATTATGCTCTCTCGCAGGATAATGTGTTGGTTCAAGTGACTGTGGAGGCTGCCGGGATTGTGGCGATGAGGAACGTGCCAGAGGGAGAAATGGTCATGTATAATATTGGTAAGTGAAAAAAGGTTACGTTTTTTTGGGGAAATCTTCAATAATATGGTGATGTGTTTCCACCAAATTGTTTTTGGTAGTCTACGTGTGTGGTGTTGCATGATCTAGAAGACAAATCCTACCAACATTTAGTTCCATGTTCACTTCCTCTAAAAAAAAAACAAGTTCACTTATAATCTTAGTAGAAATATAAGAAAAAAGGTGAACCTTTTAGATATAACTCATGGCCAGGCTTCCTTCCAGCTCTATATTCCTTTCCTGTGGAAAACACAGCATAGGATGAGCTGCTCTAAAAAGTACATCTGAGTTATGATAAAAGCATCACATCAACACAGGGCTTTGATATACATTGCACGGTTATCAGTTTTAATACATAACCGATTACTATCCAAACTTTAGTAATCACCCTTTCGTTGTCGAAAAGAAAGGATCTTGTCAAAAGGTCATTATTTACATCGACAAAACATGCGTAAAAGTTTCCCATTCTGTCTATCCCAAAGAACCTGCTTCCCTTTTTTTCTGTTTTCAGAGTGGATTGCCTGATGCTTCAAACATTCTTAATTATATGAGGATGACCCAAATATAAATCTCATTGGCTAAACTCTTTGAGATATCATGTGATTGTGCATAAATGGTAAAAGTACATTCTCAAAAAAGAAAAAAAAAATTATATTCAGTAAATGGGACCGAGGGTAGCATTAAAATGCAGTCCGACCTGTGATACAGTTCTTCTCTCCATCTCTGAGAGTCATAAATTTAATTGAATACAAATCATTACTTTACTCTGGACCCAGCTGCTATGCGCAATTGATTAGCTGAAGAATGGAATGAATAGCCAACACCAAACCTTTTAAAAAAACCTTCATATTTTTGCGTCAAATTAAGCATGCTACACTCAGATGAGCAAAACCCACTTGTTCTGGGGTTTTAGTTTGAGATGTTAACCGCATATCTTGTTCTTTTGCAGTATGTGATCAATTGATTCTCGGGATTCCACATAATGCTTGGTGGGTAGGAATTGCAGCTATCTTCTGTTTGCTTATGGGAGTGATTCTACCACATTTTCTTCCAATGCATCTGTCAGAAACAAAATTCTTTAACTCAAGAGATGTAGCTGCAAACAAAACTTCATGAGCTCCTCCTGCTGCCAAGACAAATTTGTTAAAACCAAACTGAGGCGGAAACTGAACTGTTAAAGAACCTTCCTTTCTTTGTTTTTTTTTATTCTTCGATCTTTGTATTTATCTTAAGCATAGTCGTAATTTTATGCTTTTTAGACAATTCGAATTATTCATGTGGTTATAAGTTTCTTCGAAATATCTTTTTTGATTGGCAATAAGATATTATGAAGGCATTAGATGAAATCATTCGTGAGAACTTTCAACTTTTTTTTATTGTTAGGTATTGAGGCATTCTCCCGTAGTGACTTCCACATTATATTTGAGGAGATCCTTGTTATGAGAAGCTTGATCATCTTCTTGGACAGTACAACAACAACAAAGCCTTATCTCACTAGGTGGGGTCGGTTACATGAATCATACGACGTCATATTCGTTGATCCATATTCATGAGATTCGACAGGATTTTACGCTGACTGTCGGAGCCTAACACAACCCTCCTTCTTTATTCGAGCTTGGGACCGACTATAAAACATAGGCGGAGTTTGGACAGTACATAAATGTCAAATGAAGAGCTTACTTCGGCAACGAGTACAAATAAGAGTTATACACTGAAAATTCGAGAGAGCACATTTTTGCAGCTCAACAATTCCATTTTTTTTATTTCACCCCCAGGAAAAAAAACAATTGCATTTTTAGCTGTGGACTTATGATGTATGTGGACATTGATTAAATATATTCCTTCAAGAACATTATTTGAATGCACTAGGATTATGAGTTATGGTACGACGCTTCACCAAAACTTAGTTGAGTAGAAACTAACCCATGTCTTTTTTTTTTTCCTGACAAGAACTACCAAATTAGGCATCCTATGCCCTCAAAAGGAGTTAACTCACCAGCTTCGTGTGGTAATATCTTACCCTTGGTTTGATGTCAATATTTGAATTTTGTTGGTCTTGACAAATGTTTCCATACTTGCATGTTGGTTAATGTATGTTAACATTTTGCATATTTTCTATTGCTTAATATTTGGGTACATTAAACCTGTCTTATGTACTCTTTCAGCATTTTTTTTTGTCATGAGATGGGGAAAATATGTGCAAAAACACTGCACTTCCTTCATTTGCATGGTCATCTGACGGTATAGGTCTTCTAGCAGAATTTAGGTGCATGTTTAGTCTAATAATGACAAGTAAATGTTACTTTCTTTAAGGCATAACTTTTAGGGCGCCCTTTGCATGGGCATATGAGAAATTTTTTTCTTTTTTAAAAGAAGAGTGTGGGAAACCAAGGTTGGTTGACTTAGTTGACTAGCGGGGATGCGCACGGGTGCTAGTAATCCCGGAATCGATCTTTGAAGTCGTCACCTTGACTAGGCAATGCCATTCCACGCTCTTTCTTCTTGACTTCGGATTAGTCAAGTGCTAATAACTTTGAACACCGATGACCTCCCGTAGACTAGGGCCGGCATAAAAAAAAGAAGAGTGTGGAAATAGATGTATTACCAATTTTCTTAAAACAATTAATAAAAATGGGAGAAAATATTTTTATTTAAGAAAATCTCAACGAAATTTGAACTTATGATCTCTAACTCTCGTATTATATGAAAATTAAATGTAATGATCATTTTTTAAAACTTAAATTGTTAGCAAGAATAACATCATTAATTTTACAATTTTAACATGCATAATAATTTTGTCATGGAGTAATGAGGATCAGCCATAACTTCAGTTGTACAGTTCTCTCTGCCGAGACAAGGAATCTCCCCAAGTCCAGAACACTTATTAGAGGTGATGCATTTGAACTTCCGGTGCCACTTTAAGTTGTCTGACAGTCATCCATAAGTTTAATTGTCAGAATTGAATTGGATGACTGATTCCACTACTTATCACCTTGGTTGAAACGATGGTCCAGGTTTTGCTGGTCAAAATCAACTAAAAATTCAGGTTTTTTCTGGGATTTTGGGATAAGTGGTAAATGAAACGTAGTATAGATTTATACATATTTAATAAAATATATGTAGTTGATATATTTTTTTTATGTTATTATTATATTACCATTGAGTCCAACCATTCAACTTGATCCCTTCAACTGATTCAATCTTAACTGGAAGCTTTTTCTGTTTAATTTATAGTCCTGTTCTTGCAATATTAATTTGGACTCGGTTGAAGATGCAGTAATTGTCTTCCATTTGGTAGGACATAAACAACATAAACAGCCATGACACTAAGCAAAGCCAGGGTTAAATCTACAATTTGTCATTATGGAAGGTTGGTGACATTTAATAGCCAGATGTCAGATCTAGGTCTTGTTTTGAGTTGGTGGATGAGAATAAAATTCAATTATTCCAATCCATGACTGACATGTATCTTTTGATTTTTTTTTCTTATCCCCAAATTAGCTTATTATCTTTTAATATGAAGACTTCTTTTGTTATCTATACTTGTATATGGAAATGCAATTAAGACAAATGTGATGCAAACTAGTTCCGGATTCTGTTCATTATTTTCCTGCAAATAACTTTCAAGGAATTGGCTTCCTTGTTACTGCTGTAGAACTGAACAGTAGTTATTATCAAATTTTCTTTTAGTTCCTGTTGATGTGCATTGATTATGTATGTTTTACCCCAACTGTTCCCATAACTTGGAACTATATTTTCTGTGTTTGTTTGGATGGCAAAAAGTATCAAAATGTTGTTTGCGAGTCGGTCGCTTTACTTTTAGCTATTCTTACAATGTGACAAAATTCATTTTGTTCTTCTGTGTAGGCCCTTCACCCTTCAGATGCAGTCATAACAGAGAGGAATTCACCATTGTAGACGGACCTCTCTACCTTCTTGTGTTGTTGTACTGCCTCATGACAGAATTATGCAAGCAGTAAGTTCCCACAATCCATCCATCTGTTTCACTTCTCATGTTTAACAGAGTTATTAACATCCGACTAATTTGAAATCGTCGTCAAAGTTAGCAATTTGAGAATTAGAATCGTGTCCAACTCGGAACACTAACTAATTTGGTTCAAAATAATTGAGAAATTTGCAAAATTATTAGCTAAGGGTCGTGATGCAGATCCAATGGGGGCACATGTAGTGCAGCAGTGTTATTAAATGAATTGGCGGCCTTGTCCGCACAACCAACAATGCCTTGTCTATTGAACAGCTCGATGATGCGTGCCAACACCCAATTTAAAACCCCAAGGACCCCCGTAACAAATAATTCTGGGGTTTTGTACGAATTTATAGAAGGCTTTCAGCGTTAGAAATTATTGACATCCGACTAATCCCACAATCGTGAAAATAGAGCAGTAATAATTCTCAAAATGATGATTCTAAGATTATAATTAAGGACTATTAACACTTGTCCGAAGCTTGGAATTCATTTTTAACTAACTTTAAAATGACTAAAATACACTAAAAGTTAAAAAAAAGTTAAAATAACAGTTTGTTAAATCATATCCGTAATTTCTAATCATATCCGTAATTTCTAACCATATCCGTAATTGATATTCATAGCGTAATTATAATTTCTACGGTTAACTGTTAAAAACTACGAATTATTGTCGGGTAATGGAAAAAGATGGTGCACCGGGTAATAGAAAAATATGGTGCAAATGCAAGTATCAAGATTTCCAAATTAAATTTGGGACAACAACAATTTCATGGAGTCCAAAGAGAATACCATTATTAGAGGTGAGCAAGGGGTCGATTAATTAACCAATTACATAATTCGGTTAATTTATCTAATTGCTAAAAAATCTAATCGGACAAAGAAATCGATTAAAACTAATTTCGTTCAGCCCGGTGAATTCATCGTTTAAATAAATAATAAATATACTATGAAAATTGGATATAATGTATATCCTCCCCCCTAGGATGGCCCTCTGCGGCCGTCAGATGCGGATCCGATAATTGTCTTATTTTTGCACGGCTCACTAAAGAACAAAGACGTGGTTCACTACAAAATCGTCGCCGCCCTTCTCGGGGTACCGCTTCCAGCTACCGCTGCACAGAGGGAAGCGCACACCCCCGAAACTCTCGCAGGCCCTAGGCATGCCACCCCTCGATAAGGAGCTTAGTTCCCCTGACTCGTGAAGGCGATGGATCTCTTCGGCGTCGCCGATGTACTGTCCTTCGATTAAGACTTGGGGGAGGCTAATGTGCTGTCGGCGTCGGCCCAAGATCCCTTTGAACTCCATGAGGAAGCCAGAGTCCATGGATAGGTCGCGCTCGTCAAGGGCCACACATAAGCCACAGAGGATGGAACAGATGGTGTGACAGTCCTCGAAGGTCCTCCGGACAACGCGGAGGGAGGTGTAGTAAATGATGATCCGGTGGTTGGAGGGGGAGGGAGTGGGGGGGATCGAAGTGCGTGGAGGACAGCGGAGGCGACGCGGACATTGTTGAAGATGCGGTGGGCAAACGACGTAGAAGAGGCGGACACTGAGGAGATAACAAGCAGAAGGGCTCGTCGGCGTCGTCGAAGATGAGAGACATGACGTCCTTGAGGGTGCAGAGGGAGAAGGAGGGGGTGCGGGGAAGCAGGGAGGCAAATCCGTCGAGGACGGTGGTGGACATAAAAGAGTTCCAACGGTGGAGATTGACCCACGACGGCCACATTAGGGTTGACTTCAACGATATGAGATACGAATCAATACGAATTCTTGAACCACGCTCCCCTTTAGTGAACCGGGTGCCCCTTTAGTGAACCACGCAAAGATCCGATGGCTGCGAATGGGCTGAGGACCATTCTCCCCCATTATAGGGGGAGGATATACATTATATCCATAAAAAAATTCTTACAAAATTCACAAAAACAATGAAAATATAAATGAAATGTGTATTCAAAATAAAAGGTAAATATTAAATTTGAAATGGTAAAAAGGTAAAAACCATTAAATCATTGAGATAAAAACTAATAAAACAAAAATATAAATTCATTTACATTAAACAAGTTTTTTTAAAAATATGACATATAAAAAAGTAATTATTAATTAATTTGTTTTAGCTGAAATTTTGGATAATTATCCATAACCAACTCATTGAATTTGTTTAACATACTTTTTCATTAATCGGTTAGAAAATCGATCAATTATTCTATAGTGAAATGGATAATTATGCCCAGCCTTAAGTCTTCTTGACTTAACTAGTGGATGGAGTGAGTGTGATTTATCATTTATGTACCTTTCGAATATCTTATTTATCTTTCCTTTTTTCCCAATTTAGAGCTCATGTGATATGAGATCTCAATAGTACTATTGGGTGAAGGTTAACTTGTTACATTATAATATTAAAACATAAAAAGTAACTTGTTATATTAGTTATAACAATATGAAAAAGTCATGGATCAAATATCCCTACACTTTTATTTATTTAATTTTTTAAACTTGCCCTCCTCGTACTTTTTTCTCTAGTGTCACCAACTCTAAGATTGCCTCCATGAAAATATGTGTCCCAAGGCTAAGTCAGTCGTATGCATAGGAATTCCGAGTTGTTTACTCACCCTAGAAAACATACTCACCCAAAAATGAAAGACACCCTTCCTTTGGCTTCTGAAAGTTTATAATGGCAGCAGGAATATTATTAGGGATATTGACTCACAGAACTTCACTAGAAGATGCCAAAAGTTCTCTAAAAATTTCATTATCTTGTTTTGCCCGAGTTGGGCAATTTATAGGCTAAGGGATGGTGATCTTCATAACTTCCAAGGACTTGGTAGAAGTTTTAAAACTATCTGCACCTATTAGAATAGTTCAAGAAGTGTCAACACAACTTCCAATAGTTTTGAAACTACTTTAACCACCTAAAACTGCCCTTCCCATTATCCAATCCGAATTGGCCCTGAAAGTGTCACCTTTCAACCCATTTAACCCTTAAACCAACTTGGTCCATGCTGGGACAATATCTTCTATGTTTTGACACTCTTTGGATTGTGCACCCTTTGGTAGATGTACTCTTTTATTTCCACACGAATTGGGCTACCAATAAACATAAAAAGTTTCCTGAACTAGGCTCGTCTTTAGCTAAGCAATGTCTCACATGACAGTTGATCAAACTATCATTGAGAATGGATGTGTCCGCTCGGCAATTAACAAAACTATCACCGAAATATGCCAATGTACACTCGTAGTGAGCCATTGCTGCCCGCATATGTTGTCTTAATGTTGAACTTCTTGATTTAGGCATACGAGCAAGGTAAGGACGTTACAACACTCCCTCTTCAAATCATTGTCATCCTCGACAACTTATCGAGTTAGAATCAACTCGAGTTCTTGTCCCAAATCATGCCCTTATTTGCAGGTTTCCCATACATGACAAAGTTCATAGACTTATATTTTGTTTCCCCAACCTAAATAACTAAGCCTACATGCTACGGACATTGTTGCTTTTGCAAATGCACAAGGTTCCAAGTCAGCCAACAAGTCTTAAAATTGTCCTTATCCAACCTAAAACGTGAAGTATCTTTCAAGAGTTCTATCAATTTTCCGAATACAATTTCACCAACTCATATCTCGGACCTTCGTTTGTTTACATAGTTTTCATCTATGCTAGACATCTCTCCAATGCCCAATTCGATTAGTTTTCTCTCAAGCACTAACCCAAATGCTCCATGAACATTTCCATGTCGTATTGGCATAAGTATGACTCTGATTCATACCTTCATAGGCACAAAGTTCCACAAACTGATTTTTTTGTAATCCTTTTGGTTTACTCCTTATCGTCTATTGATAAGTTTTTGCACTAATCTAGAATACAACATACGTTGTCATCCTAACAACGTCCCATGCACCATTGTAAAAATGATCAATTTGTCCCAATGATCATTAATGGAACAAACTCATTTTTTATTCTTATGGATATAGGTACCACCCATGATCAGTTGCATCGGATAATCCACTATCGACTATTTGGCTGGCCAACTCCTTCGGATAACTCATGTGTTTGCGCCAAAATGATCGAATACCTTAGTCATCTAATCGTCCATCCCTCAAATAACTCTTGTACCTTTCTATCACACCAGAATGTCTACTTTTGAGCCATTCCACATTCGAGAACATGTGTGAGTGACCAGTTCTTTCACGAATGATAAGATCCCACCCAAGATCCTAACGAATGTGATATTTCCCAACATTCATTTGGCATGGTCGATCCCCTCAGACGCATCACGTCCTTCAACTCTTGACTATCCATCGGTCGAGGTCATATGTCTCCAACCATCTTTCTATCGCACCACCCATCTCTTGTTTGGGTTGAGCTAGATAAAAATCTTTGCCTATGTCATGGACCATTTTAGATGAGTCCCCATTTCATTTTCAAGAAATGACTCCTTGTTCTAGTCCGTGTCATGATCCGACACTGCCCTCATCCCTCGCCTTCATCAGGATGCACCAAGTTGCTAGGATGCTTATGAAGCCATCCTAACATTGAACAATTTTTGCCTGACCGCTCAATTGCTTAGGGTTTACTTGGTTGCATCCGTAGCAAAATGAGATGCATACCAACAACATCTCCCAATGAACGTTCATCACCTGAATGACCATCCAAGCATGGAATCACATGCTTACAATCCTTAGGATGTCCGCCACCAACATTCCAGCATATGACCCAACCTAATCCATTGAAATGTTTACCGATAACATTTCAGAGCATCCTCCCAAATGTTCTTTTATCTAGAAGTACATGCTACACGTATACCTCAAATTCCATCCAGACACACTCCACTGAACACATGGTCTACATGTCCGTTTTCTTCGTGAAGTTTACCCGTAAATTCACTAGACATCCATCCAAATGCCCAAGCCATCCTCATGATCTTTACCCTTAACATCCTCAAGTATTCGTCCCAATGCTTATTAATCTGGAACATGTGTGCACCATGTTCATATTCATGCAGCTTTGACCAATAATGTTGCTTTGCAAGACTGCCATTGCGCTCATTTCCCCTATAATGCTTTGTCGAGTCATTCTTAAACATTGACACTAGTACCTTATCGATCCAGAACACTTGCCCAAGGTGTTCACCAACATCCATGTTCTTCATACATTACATTGAACATGTCGCCTAGAATGTATGCTAGCCGCATTTTTTCGCATGCTTCCCTTTGTCTTAAGTAACAAATGATCCCAACCATCTTCCCATGGACAAATAGAACAAGTGCTCCTTCCATCATGCACCATTTGTCATTCGTCTTGCCCTCCCTTCATTGAGTTGCCCATGTCCACTGCAAGTTTGCCTCCTTGAAGATGTGTGACACTTAGACCTCAAGGCTAAGTTCAAGAATTTCAAGTTGTTTACTCACCCCAACAAACACACTCACCCAAGGATTGAAGACATCCTTTCTTTGGCTTCATAAAGTTTATAATGGCGGTGGTGATGTTACTCAACACACTTAGAGGAGTATTGACTCATAGAACTTCACCATAAGGTGCTAGAAGTTCTCTATAGATTCCATTCTCTTGTTCTTTTTTGTAGGCTGCAAGATGGTGGTTTCCATAACTCCCAAGGAGTTAATAGAAGTCCCAAAATTGCTTGCACATGTTAGAATAGTCCAAGGAGTGTCAACACAACTTATAGCAGTTGTGAAACTCCCTCAAACCACTTAAAACTTCCTAACTCTTATCCAATCTGAACTGAACCTAAAAGTGTCACATTTCAATCCATTGAACCCTTAAGCCAACATTGTCTATGTTGAAATATCATCTCCCTATGTTCTAATATCTCTTGGATTGTGCACTCCTTGGTAGCCCTTTTATTCTCACATGAATTGGGCTGCCAACAATCATGAAAAGTTTCATTGAATTGTCATTGAGAATGTACATGCCCGCTCGACAATTAACAAAGTTAAGGGCATTACACTAATTTTATTAGTTTCGGGTAGAAAATTATAAGCAGTTCTATATCAATTAGACTAATCTCACTTAACCCTTCGACTCTACATCTACTAAAAGTTATGATAATTAATAAAATAGATTTATAATTAAGTTTAAATGTGTCTGACTACTAATTTAACTCAATATGTTCTACTTGACTTGATTCACTGTACTCTTACACGTTGTATTATATATAATGTGTGTAAATTTTTAAGAATATAAAATTATTACACTATAAGAAAATATGAACCTTTCCAAATCTATCACAAAATGATGTCAATTCGATGTAAAATCTTAGTTTGTGAAGGATTGGCAACGGATAGTAATCTCTCACTAAACTCTAATTGGATGCAAATAGTTCGCGTTGAGAGATCGTCAACACAAAAAATTAGTAACGACTCAGTCACTACAAAATCTGACACAACTTTTTTGACACAAACACCTATCTGTCGGTATATTTTGCAGCGAGTTATCTGATGCAAATTGCTTCGCAAATGGTGACCAAAATGAGAAAAAAATATATTATGTTCGCGTATTTTTTTTGAAAATTCAATATAACATTAAAATAATAATTATCCATACAGAATCAAATATACATAACTATTATCAGAATTTATTTGCCATCCATCAACTCCGAACATATGAATGCATCAGTATCCCATAAGATTTTAACTCCAGAAAAAAAAGAAAGAAAAACTCCAACTCCTCTAAAAAGCACTTCCTTAAATTAGTTTGTAGCACCCATTTGAGGACTGCACACAAAATAAAGAGCTGCTATTAGGATCACATGAAATGTGTATATGTAATATGGAAGAATAAGCACATTCTAGAGCTTGATATCTGACTACCTGATTATTAACCATATGTATGTAACTCAATAAAAAGTATGCATATTATTGTTTTTCTAGTTGTTAATATGCATGTTATTAACAATTTGCATGCATTAAAGTTGTTCGCGGCCACGTATAGGTGTATATACATGAACCAAGCGAATAGATATTAATGGTGACAAAAATCAGAATTGGAAAACAAAGAACTCTAACTTGTTGGATCAAATCACATCCTCGGCAAAAATCGATATGTCATTGAAGAATCAAAGATAGGAGCAGAGGCAATATCTCTCCAACTTTTGGAGGTGTTTGGATATAGAACTTAGGTTAAACATCCCCGTTGGTAGGGCTGGACACGAGCTAGGTTTCCATTTAAATAGGCCAAGCCTATTACAAAATAAAAATATTTAACCTGGTCTATAGCCTGTAATAAGCCATGAATATAAATTTAGCATGACTTATTTGATTAACTTTTAATGCCTGACCTAGCTTACTAGCCTGTTAAGCGAAACAAATTTTTTGATGATCTACTAGATTATATATAATAAATCTTATTTATTAAAGAAATAATAGATATGAACTAAATAAAAGAGACACCACTAATATATTTTTTCTAAATATATAATAAAAATAGTAATATTGAATTTAAAATTTAAGATTTAAAAGATGAAGGATTAAAAATTATATATATAATATATTAATAAATCTTGACATGATGAGCTATAAGGCTAGGTCAATTATTAAGAGACTAAGCTTTTCTAAGAAAATAAGCTTTATTTAATATTTCTGCCAGTTTGATAATAGGCCGAGTCGAGCTAGGCCAAAAATAGATCGAGCCACGAGTTGCTCACGAACGATTCGACTTATTTCCAGCCCTAATTCCCATTGAAGTTCCCATCTCGTGACGCTTATTAAGAACTTGAATTTTTTTACTTTTTACTTTTTTCTTTATTTTTTTAATGTATATATATTATTTATTTACTAATACATTATTATTCATCTTATAAAATAAATTATTCAATTTTATTAATTATAATATTATTTAGTCCTAATGATTTAAAACATTATATTAATTAGTTTAACTATTTTTTTAGTATTATAGTATAATAAAATTATAAAAAATTCATATAAATTAACTGAATTGATGTAAACGTTATATTAATTATACTTATTGTGTTATAATATTAATTAAATAAAATTAATGTAAAATCTTATGTATAATATTATATTTATTATAATATAATTTTATTAATTAAAATGCTCAAATTTTTTTAGAAATTTTTTTTATTATGTTTGGATCTTAAGATTTATGTAAGCTTTAAATAAATAAATACATATAATATTTTTATTTACTATAATTTTATACCTCATAAAATAATAAGTTATATTATTAATTCTTACTCTTTATTCAAATACTAACTAAAACTTATTTATCAAATTAATATTTTAAATTATCATCATTACATTTTTGTCTAAACACCCACTAAATTTTTTTTATCTAATCTATTAGTTCTCGAAAACTAAACGAGAACTTAAAATTTTCATCCAAACACAATCTTAGATGATAAAAATCGAGGCTGGAGTCGGCAACCAGCGGCGAGCACAACGGATTGGAATGTGCCGTGGACAACTCAATCTTGAAACTGCCTCTTCTCCATCTGAAAACCCTCTTCTTCTTTGAATGAGCGATGCACTACATCTCATTTTTCTTTTACGGCCGATATAGTGCATCGCTCAACATTTTGTGATAGATTATATATCCAACGCAACTACATTGTGTTCACTAGTATCATGTGACGGATGTCATGTGCGAAGATACTATAAATCAGCCACTCATTATGAGTGGCTAATTAGTGCACATCTGCATTTTGAACCACGTTTACGAAGGATCATCAGAAATTGTTATTTTTCTTGTAGCGTATTAATATTATTTTTTAAATGGTTTTAATTTTTTTCAAAATAAAATTGATTAACACATCAACTTTTAATTAGCCTGATGTTAAAATGCCAATAATTCAAATCTCCTTGAGCTTTTATTTGCAGTTAGGCACATCAAAATAAGCAAACGTTACATCTTGGATCATATCCCCTTTTTGTTGCAAAAGTTTGCCCTGATCTGAAGGAAGAAGAAAGAAACATCAAGGCACAGGGATCGGTAAGGTGATGGTGATCACTCTGATCGTTTCGCTTCTGATCGCGATATCACGAATCATGACCTGCGTCACTCCCACGTTTTTGTCGATGCCACTTTTTTCTCCGATCTCTGTCTGGTCAATATCACAATTTAATTCTATAATATACTCTTGTTCTGTGTTTTTTAAAAGAAAAAAATCATATGCATCGTGGCATAAAAAAGGCCAACACATTACGTAAGTAAAAGTACGTATTGACCCCATGCATGCGTGAGGCTGAAATTATATTTTATTATATGCATATATAATCTTTTCTTTTTCTTCCTTACGTAATTTTATTATATGCATTCTTTGTAGGTTCAGATATATAAACTTTGTTTGATAAAAAAAATAAAAGAGAATATATATATATATATATATATATATTGAAAAGATGAGTCTTACTTCGTAAAGAAACACTTGTAAACACAAACTAATGTAATTAAATGGAAGGTTGAGAGCCACTTTTAATGTCTCAGAAAAGTTCATTCTATAAGTTTCCTTTTTACCATGCAACTGCAATTAATGCTCTCTTTCTGCATGTCAAAACCTCTGTGCATGGGGTTGGCCACGTGCATGCCCTTCGTCACGGGTGCCGGCGGCACCCTGCGGGCTCCGACGCCGGACTGCTGTGACGGCTTCAAGGAGGTGGCCACCAAGAGCTTCAAGTGCCTGTGCGAGCTGATCAAGGACAGGGACGAGCCCGGGATCGGGTTCAAGATCAACGTCTCGCGCGCCCTGTTCCTTCCTTCCAAGTGCGACGTTCCTCTCAATGTTACGGACTGCCCGAGTAAGTATTATGCCTGATCGATCAGTAGACCAGGCTACATGCATGCAAACTCTCTCTCTCTCTCTCTCTCTCTCTCTCTCTCCACCTTCGGTAATAACTCGAGTACTTTTGTTGTGGTCAATACTCGAAGTACTTGTACCTGGTGCATTTTTGCATAAGAAGAGCAAAGTAGCTAGATGTACTTGATCTGGTAAAAGGCAAAGTTGCCTTGTTCACGTCTCTGCAGACACCACAGGAGGCCATGCAACAGCTTTTGTTCCTTCTTGATAATTATGAAAATATTTTTCTTATTTGAATGACTTCACTATTCAACACAAGAACAAGAACAAGAACAATAATATAAAAACACGTTGTTTAGCCTGCGGCAACGTGGTTATTGCATGATATGTGGAAACTTTTATTTGTAATTTGATTTATTTATTATTCACGCACGCTTGCCCTCACGATTTTGAGATGATCAAAATATATATTGGCTAGGGTACGTACTGATGAGCTAAAATATGTATCATTTTGTTCCTTCAAAAACAACTACATATTATTCACATGATTATGCTTTCGATATATATTATATATATATAATTTAATATTTTTTTCGATAGATATATACAATATAATATTAATTGCATAATATTGTATGCAGGAGCGTTGGAACTGGCTTCCAACTCAACAGAAGCCAAGGAATTTAAACAGTTTGGTGAGGAGTTGCAGCACAATGCTGTTACTGGCAAAGGTAGCATTATCCTTCTTCCTGTTTAAATTGGGGAGTTCTCATCATTCATCACTGTTAAATGACCTCATCTATGAAGCCGAACATTAAGAGTGGTTATCATTAACTAATTTGCACGGCCATGACAAAGAGCACAAAATTACACAAGCTAATTAATGCCTCAATTTTTTTTCTTCGTTAGGAATGGAGTGTGAATTCTACTGTATACTGCTGCATTGTAAAATATCTCAAACTTTAAAAAGAAAGAAATTGTTTAAATTTGCATCAGTACATAAAATATTCAAGAAGACATGTGAGGTAAGCTCTTAGATCGAACACAACAGCTCGAACTATTCATTGGAAGGAACATGCACTGTTTGAATAATTAGATCGGTGATGCATGCGTTATAACATCACCATTTTCATCAGAACTTTATACATATAATTCTTGGTTCCTTATTTTAGATATATATTAAAATTAAAAAAAATATTTCTATTTCACTTAAAGTTTTATCTTTTAGGACAGCTAACATCTAACTTAAGAATACAACTAATTTTATTCATTCCTTGAATCACTTAATTTAGATTTTTTTTTCTTTTATATATATGTCATGTTTATTTTCTTTTCTTCAATATGAAGAAAAAGGTGGCAAGATCTACTACAACCAAGATGACTTGTTTTTGAGGCCATAATTAAAATCGATCACCTAAACAAATTAAAATCGATCGAAACCTTTCGATTAATCATGAGTAATTGGTTGTGGCCCTGTCATGCTGCCTTTTAATTGATTTGGTATACGGATCGAACAATTATGGCTCGTCTTCAATGCTCATCTTCGTAGATGGAGTGAACTCGTCTAAGAGGGAAGACGCCAAGAACAAGCAGCCGGACATGAGTGCAGGAACTGGAAGGCGATGGCTCCAATTGGGAACTGGAGATGCTGTCTGTGCAGTTCTACTTCTTGTGCTGCACATCGCCTCTTCGGTCTTAGAAATTTGAGCATTAATTATTCACCACTTGGTCCACGTCCAAGCTAAGCTCACTTCCTATGTACTTACATTAACTGCAGCCTCTTATTTCATGTATCCATCTACTAGTTTACCTTCAAGGTGTTTGCTTTTCCTTTTTCTCTCTTCGATCCTTCTCCTGCAATAAATTCATATTTCAGAATTGTTCGAAGTCAAAGCTTTACTACTCGATGGTAATCATCAGAACTTTTTATCCAACCATGATGAATATATATGTGGCTATGAATGACATAACTAAAGATAATATATGGGTGTGTATATATATATATATATATATATATATATATATATATATGTATATATATATATATATGTATATATATATATATATATGTATATATATATATATTACACACACACACACAAAGAAAAGATATATCTATGTAACATATAATTCACATGACAAACTATAGATTTGTGTCACCTACTATTTCATCTTAATATGAATAAAAGTTCAATTCTGGTCACAATTTGAATAAAAAGCAACCTTGATGAGATGATAATAGTAAATTGAGTCAAGGTCTATTTACAATCAAAGGAACAACAATTAATACGATCTTGATTGATTTCATCCGTTGGGCCAAATATTTTTGCCGGGACATGAAAACATGTGCTTTGTATTGCAAATAATTTGCGTGGACAATTAATGATCGATAAGGTAGTTGTTAGTTGAACCTAAATGTGATGCCAGTCTTAATTCAAGTGAGATAAATGGCATATTTTACTTAAATGGCAAATTATGAATGAAGAGTTGGTGGATGGTCTAGAGTTCCAATTCTTATCAACGTAGAAAAAATTTATTAAGAACTTCACACGTCACTATCACGTGCACGATTCGCTATCTGCGATGATTTAAATTATTTGCAGATATAATTTGTAGATAAAAAGATGGATGTGCACCCACTGAATCATAAATTTTGAGTTTTGAATTGACAAATTAGTTCGATGTCTTTGAATAAAATGGAATGTAATGATGAAAAATTAGAAAGGTGATGTGATATAAAAAATTTGATGTGATAAATTAATTTTAATGAGTATTTAAATCAAATATAGAAATTTAAATATAAACTATATTTTTATTAATTAATAAATACTGAGTATAAATTAAAATTTTATGTTATTTTTTTTACAAGAATGATATCTTATTTAGATATAATAAATAATATTTATAACAAATTATCTTTAACAAAATATAAAAAATGTGTTCGAAATAATAAATATTAAATAATAATAACTTATTATTATAATTTATAATACAAATATTATATTTAATAAATAAAATGTTTTGTTAAATCAAATGAAGAGAGAGAGAGAAAAAGGATTTGAAAAAAGAAAAATCAAGTAAAAAAAGTTAAAAAAATAGCGACCTCAAAAAAAGGTGAAACCTCAAAAAACGCTTGTAGGGTGGGACGCTCAATTTCCACTTGGAGTTCTCAAATTCCACTTGGATCTAACTTTAAATTATGAATTTATTTTTTAATCTCTAAATTATTATAATATTTTTACTTTAGTCCTTCCGTCTACTTTTGTTACATTTTTCGTTACTTTTATTATTTTTATTTATGAAAAAACTAAATTACCCCTCCCTCCGTAGCTAGAGATGGAATTTCGGGCGGGCCGCATGGTCTGGCATGCCGCTGGCCAACCCAAAAGTCGTGCCCTCCTGGCACGAACACGGCCCACGCACGGAAATACGTACCGTGTTGTGCCATTTTGTGTCGGGTCGACCTTCTGCACTGTGAACACGATACGTCCTAGGCACGGTGAACACGGATTCGACACGACACGACCTATTTTGGCACGGACACAGACCACACATGATGCATAACACGGTGCGCGCTAAAATCACACGGCTCATCTTGTCTTTCGATTTGACAACTTGATCATGGATCGATGATTACGGGCGCGTTATGAGTACAACAAGGGATGTATTTAAAGCAACGCGGGCCGTGTTAAACCCCCTCCGTCACTTATAAAATACGACCGAACTCCCTCCCCTTCCTTCATCACTCTCATTATTTTTCCCCTCATCTCTCTCTCTCTCTCTCTCCCCCTTCCCCAAATGGCCACATCCACATCCCTCCCTTTCTCTCTCAATCTCATCTTCTCTCATTGAATAAAGTAAGATATTATTTTCACAATAATCTTTCTTAGACTTATTTCGAGTGATACTGTCTTTTCTCTTGAAATTGATCTAATTAGCGACTGTTGTGAATATGATATCATGATTACATAATGAGAGTTTAAAAATTATAACTATATAATTATTAAAGTAGTCAGTAGTCACTAAACTAAAGTCATATAGTATAGATTATAGAATAATACTAATTATATTATATACAAAGTAAATTAAAAAAATAGAAAGTTTGAACTTTAAAAACACATTTCATTTTAACTTTAGTATTATTTTATTACATAATTTATTATTTTCATTTCTGACGGTTGTGGCAGTCGGAAATTCAAATTCCGACGGATCGATATCCGTCGCAAATTACGATGAATTTCTATCCGTCGGAAACTGCCGTCGGAAAATCGTAATTTTTTTGTAGTGAAAAATTTAAAAATATGCACAAATATTTTAAGTACAAAGTGGTATTAAAAATGAAAATTACATTTGATTAAGAAATATATTTTCTTAATGGTATAAAATAACAATATTAAATAACATGTATTTTAATAATAAAATTTAAATTACTCAAGATAAAAAAAATATTAAGTATATTCTCCTAATGAAGATTATTTGTTTCAAATACTTATTTGGACATAATTTTAATTATATTGAAATTACTTTGTAATGTAAAAATATTTTATGACCATGTAATGGAATAATAATTATGTAAATATAAATCTAACATAATAATATTTAATATGATGATATGGATTAACCATTTTTATCAAAAGATAAATAAATAGCTGGACAAAATTAAACATTACAATATAATATAAATATGAAACTAGTTTTTTATATGTAAAATATTATGAAATATTTATTTTAAATTTAGTAAAAAATGAAATAAAATAAATTATGGATTCAAACTATTTAACAACAACAACAATAACAACAAAGCCTTATCCCACTAGGTGGGGTCGGCTACATTGATCATACGACGTCATTCCGCTCTATTAGTATCCAAACCTTTCGGTATATTATTCACCAATAAATCTTGCTCTATTAGTTCGTCAAGTGTCCGCCTTGGCCTCCCTCTCCTTCTTTTAATCGGACTCCAGATTATTTGATCTACTCTTCTTACTGGCGCATCTAATGGTCTTTTATCAGTATTTCTTGTCAAGAAAAAATCGATTTGAGACCTATGAGTTCCACTTTTGTATGTGATTAAATGTTCCTCTCTCTTCCTAAAACAAGTGTTAATAATCTTAAGGTCGTATGCTAAAGAAAAATCAATAATAGTTTGTCCTTCATCATTCAACTCCTCAAAACTAAAACCACCATGAACCCTTGCATGTGGTCCTGCCTCTTTACTAACATGTCCATTAAGGTCTCCCCCAATATAAACTTTTTCGGTTGTTGGTATACTTTCAATCAAACCCTCCATATCTGCCCTCAAGCTATTTAACAAAAATAATAAAAAAATATATTTCACATAATAATCAGAAATGCATAATTAAAAAATAATATTTATTATAGCAATAAAATGTGATCTATATTTTTATTACAATAATATAAATACTTGATATTAATGTAAAGTAATAGAGATAAATATATTTACAATCAAATATAAAAGTAATAGAGTAATAAGAAAAAGAATCGTTACCACATCTAACGAACAAAGCTTACACTGTAGCTATATTTTTTGCATCTAACATCAAATTTATTATGAACTTATTTTTTTATATCCATAAACTATCACGATTCTTTCACTTTAGTCTGTTCGTCTACTTCTGTTATGTTTTATGCACTTTTACTTTTTCTCATTTATAAAAAGACTAAATTACACCTCCCTCAAGAAAAATATGAAATAACAAATATAAAAAATAAAAAAAATTATTGGAAGGATTAAAATGGTAAACAACAAAAAAATTGTCATTTATGAAAAAGACTAAATTACCCTACCCAATTTTTTTCTTTTTAATATTTATTTATTTGATGTGTTATGGATAAAGATGGACAAACGGACCGTGTCGGACCGTGCTCGGGCCGGTCAACCCGTGTTTGACCGTGCCGCGAGCCGTGTCGTGCCAACATGGTCCGTTTTCAAAACAAGTTGTGTCGTGCCACACAGACCATTTTGGACCCCGACATGGTATGAGCCTGGCTTGACCCGACCAGCCGGGCCAGGTCGTGCCGGGTCGGACGACCCATTTTTTTAATTTTTTACCTTTCATGAACTTTTATAATTTTTAATTTACTTATTAAATTATTATATAATATAATCGGCCCATTTTTTATTATAATTTTTAATTTACTTATTAAATTATTATATAATATAATTAGTATTATTAATTTCTATAATATATGACTTAGTGAGTAGTGAGTCTAGTGACTACTTTAATTATTATATAAACAATTATATAGTTAAATTGTCAAATACATTGTCATTAATTTATAATTATTAAGTAAATAAATTTGTAAAATGAATAATTGAGTACTAAGTAAAAACTAATGGGTTATAACTTATAACTTATAACCTTATACATAAAATTAATTGGTAAGTATTTAATAAATATATACTAGTAGTATTAGTATACTAGTAATCTAGTTCAGATAGTTAAGTACTAATTTACTTATTACTATATACTAAGTTATAACTAGGTTATACTAAGTGGTCCGATTATAACTTAATTAATTCGTTTAAGAAATTATTACATTAATGATTTCAAGATTGATCTAAAGGTATCTTCTTATTAAAACTTAATTAGATACAAATGCATCCTGCTGGATTTTGTATTATGTATTTTTTTCATAGCTTAAACATCATCGAACAAGATCAATGATTAGAATGCCACAAAAAAGTAAGTCATATATTAGTTAAACAATTATATCTTAACTACTGTTGATGTCAAAATCAATGATGTTTCTTAATTATGATAACCAAAGTATTCAAAATCTCAATCTACATCTTAAGATCTTACGATTTTACGAACTTATTGTCCCTTACCAATTTCGATATCTTAATTTTTGTCATGTGATGTTACGATCTTATCCAATTTTATACGATATCATATCATTAATATAATCATTTAAATATTATTTAAAAATATATTTATGATAATAAAATTAATTTAGATGAAGTTTAATATGTTTTCTTTATTTTTAATATGTTTTGATATAATTTTTCTTAAGAAATGATAAAATATGATTTATTGAGGTGAAATTTAATATTTAAATATGACAAATTTATATATATATATATATTATTTTTTTAAAAAATATTTTTTTTATTAATAGGTAGGAACTTAGGATCACTCAACTCCGATCTTATGAAAAATCTCGATCTCGACTACGTTGATGCTAACTCCAAGTAAAAAGTGAGGAGTATTTACAGTGTGATGTTATATCTGAACTAATAAATTTTGGATACGATTCTCATCAATAAATTACTGGCTTTGTTGCTGTAAAATTCGTTAATCTAACGCCAACGAAGAAGTTGTTTCAAAGCTGCTCGACAGCAGAAAATTAATCTAAAAATCTTTTAAAAATTTACTCTTTAGCAAATTGGATTCCTCGAATAAATTTTTAGGCTCCCTATTTTAATATGATAATATTTTAAATTTTAAATGATTCAATAGATTTTATTATAAACACAGCTAATATTATAAGTAAAATATAAAACTTCACATGTCAAAAATAGTTCTAAGATATAATAGAAGAATATTAAATCATACAAATATTATATTGGTAACTTAAGATGATAACTTATACAATAAAAAATATAAAAAACTATTTATAATAAGTCAGTCTCTTACGATATTTTCTAGAAGACTATCCTATAATTTTTTTTATTTTCAATTCAAATTCTTTTAGTCTGGTAGATTTCCGGTTGATAGAATATTTCTTATGCTCCTAACTCTTCGCATATGATTAATTAGTTGAAAAACCAAGAAATTTTCTTTTACTAATTGAACGTACTTCAAGAAAAATTACACTATATTTCTGTTTAAAACCTAAAGGACATTGAGCAACTTCAAGAATACTATCAAGAAATAATACTGAAACAATATTTCTGATAAAATTTATCAGAAATTTAATATTTTTTCCATTTAAAGGTGAATTTAACCCAGAATGGGGCACGAGTGCAACTTTGACAATTTTTAGGGCAATTTACAGATGTGAGTATCATTCATAATTTTTTAATGTAATAATTAAAAGAGGAACAATTTCATTTTATCTCATAATATAATTTAGATAAGTACAGGAGGAAGCTTTTCTGTTGATTTTTTTTTTCTTTTTTTTTGAAATAAACCTCCTAAGAAATTACTCAGCGGTCACAGTTAGGCTTAGAATTCATGGAGAGCTGCATGTTCTTGAGGTCATAGGCCACGTACATGTTCTCCTGCGCGATCGTCCCTATCGTCGCCCACTGCTCGCCGGTGGCCGCCATCATCAAACAGACCCTTTCGCCGTCCACCGCGGCGTAGGTGTTCAGCAACCCCAGGCCTATGCTGTACTCCGACTGGAAGTGCAGCCTCACCGACGGCAGGTACAAGGGGCTGATATCGCTCTCGGAGCCCTGGAAGCACAGATCCCACGGCTCGCCGGACAAAGAAGACCCGGGCACCTCCGGCAGCTTGCTCAGCCTGCGCACGGCCGCCTCCACCATGTCGTAGGCGGCCTTCGGCAAGAAGGTGAGCGGCGACAGCGAGTCGAACTGCAGGTTGCAGCTCGCCCTGAACGTCCCCGCCGTCATGTTCAGCATCTCGGACTGCACGCTGATGCCGACGAGCGGCGGAGGCATGTACCGCATCTCGAACGAGTACTTGAAGCCCGTGCACACGGTCAGCGGTATGATCAGCCCCGTGAACTCGACGCTGTCGTTGAACCGCAGGTGGCTGTTGGAGTTGCTCGGGCCGCGGGCGAAGCAGTGCGCGAACCGGTAGTTCACACTGCTCGCCATCTGTTGCACGAGGGAGAAGAGTTTCGACCCGGTGAGGCCGACCCTCGTCGACGCCGTCCGCGTCCCGAGGTTGTCGTTGCCGGCGCACACGAACCCGAAATCTTGCTGCATCACGTTGCCGCCCACGTACGGGATCATGGCGAAGTCGCGCATCAGGACGCCGGTCGTCTCGACGCCCTCGGTGGGCTCGTAGTAGACGCCGCACCTGGGGCCGCCGTACCCGGCGCACCAGCTCTCCGTCGCCGCGCACACGGGGTCGTCGCAGGTCACGTATTTCCTGGTGTAGGACTTGGTGGGGTCGTAGAGAGCTCCGTGGGGCCAACGCAAGCGGAGCAGCGGGTCCACGCAGGGCGTCTCGATGAGAGGGCCGGCGACGTCGACGAACCCCGTGACGTTCATTGGCGAAGGCATCCCGAGCCTTAGCGTCATGTGGTACTCGCCGCCGACGTCGTGGAAGCCGGAGTAGGATGAGCTCATGAGGCCGTGGCGGAAGAGCGAACGGCGGTAAGCGGCGCGCCAGCGGTCGGCGTGGGTGGCGTTCGGGTCGTAGAAGGGGGAGGAGGGGGAGTCGCGATGGATGAGCGGGACGACGAAAGGCTGGGCGAAGAATGGGAGCGCGAGGAGGAGGAGGAAGAAGAAGGAGAGGCCGCACCGGCGGCGGCGGCAACTGTGGAAGCAGTCGACGGCCATGGCGGGATATAATTAACGGATTGGATGCAGATAATTGGGATTCGCGTGTTGGGGCTCGACATTTATACGTCATTTTCGTGATTGTTAGGTTATATAAATATGATATCTCGGCAAATTAAACATTGTGAAATTTAATTATTTAGTTTAGATAATGCTCACTATTTTTTAATATTTCTTCTTAACTAATTGAGATCTCTTAATTTTAACCAATGATACACGATTCATGTGTAAAACAAAAGTGTGTTGGAGTTATTCTTTATTATTCTCATAAAACAAATCTCATGTTATTTACTTGTCCTCGTAATAATAATGAGCAATAATGCCTAATAATAATAATAATAATAATAATAATAATAATAATAATAATAATAATAATAATAATAATAATAATAATAATAATAATAATAATAATACACTTTTTCTTTAATAAAAAAATCACTGCCAACAATTAATTCACAAAGGCCAACGACATCTTATTGCTCATAATGGATACTAATTCCAGTCTTTACCATTATAAATCATAATTAATTCTTTATTAATTTAGTCATTCCATAAACAGCTCTTGATATTTGCCATCCATGAAGTATGAAGTATGAACACTACCCTCTTAATATTTGCCACCGAAAATTGATTACCGATTTTTTTCTCATTAATTAATTAATTATATCTGTGTCCATTCCAATGTCTTCATAACCGGACCGACGACTGGACCGGACTTCTTATTGGGTCGCGGTTAGACCGGTCCAACCGGATTCGATCGGATTGAACCGAATTTTATTAAAATAATATTATTTAGAATAATTATAAGGATATAATATAAGTTATATGATGTAATATATGAATATTGTACTAATAACCTATTAAAAATATTAAAAACTAATATAACATAATTTTATTTATTAAAAATTTTAATAATGATTAACATATAAATATAAATAGATTATAATTGACTTAGTATCTATTATTTATTAATGCTAGATGCTATATTAATAAATTTTATCCTAAATTATTCTTATTTTTTTTTTCTTTAATACTTTTCTTTTTATTTCCTTTATTTGTGCCCTTTAATAATTTATCATTTTAATGTTAATCAATTTTGAATTCTTACCTTTTCTATTTCAATTCTAATTTAATTTTATATATATCATACTCCCTCCTTTTTTACCTTTCTTATATTCCTTTCCGATTGTCGGCCGGTTCGTGATTGAACCGATTGAACCGGCCGGTCCGGTCCGGTTTTGACAACATTGGTCCATTCCATTGTCCACCATTCCTAATCAAAGTATTACTTTTTTTGTTTTTTTAATCTAAATTACCATTTATTTATTTCTTAAAAAAGAGAACCTAATTTCCTTCCCTTTTTAATTTAATTACTTTTATTTTTTTTCTTTACAATGAGCGCATCTTTCTTAGTGGGATAAGGCTTTGTTGTTGTTGTTGAGCGCATCTTCCTGAAACAATGTCAACAATGCTAAGAAAAATTTAATGTTAAATTTAATCAATGATTTTGCATATAAAGAATAAGTGTTATTTATATTTAAAAATTATCACAATACCATTTAGCTTCGTCCTGTTTGACTCAAAAATCATTTGGAAATGGAAAGAAAAATGGGAAAAGGGAAAAAAAATGAGAAGGGAAAAAAATGAGAAGGGAAAGGAAGAGAATGAAGGAGAATAATTAATCTTGTTTGAATGATAATAAAAAGGGAAGAAAATGAAATTTTAATATATTTAGGCTATTCTATTCCGTGAGTCGGCTCTCAGACTAATGAATAAGAAAATACATTTTTCACTCAAGGCCAAGCCAATGCTTTTCATGCATGCAAACATAGCCAAGATTCACAACAATGTTTCATTGTATAAGAAAGTTTATATCACATATACTGAGTGTTAACTTTGCAATAAAACCTCTGAACTGCTCTATTGGTTGCTGGATGGTAGTGCTTCGAATTCAGTCACAAGCACCATTTTGTGTGTGTCTGTGTGTGCCATAATTTTACTCTATTTCTGCCATTTCATAATTCCTTTATCATTTATTACGTTGACAAAATTCTTATATTGAGTAGGTGTTCTTTTATAAAAGAATATTTAACTTTTTTTAGTTTGCAGTTTTATTGTTCAATAATATTTTAGTTATAAAATGCTATCTGTGGATAATCTGGATTAGAGATTTTTTGTTTAGAAAAAATGAATTCAGAAGTCCGAAAAGTGATGGAAATTTGTTTAAGGCATAAAAATATGATTTTCGAAAATGTGAGAATTTAGAAAAATAAAGTCCCGATAATTGTTCCTATATGTTAAATTATTCTAAAAGTATTTTTTAAAAATTTTTAGGAGGTGTGTGAGTTAAGTAAAATGTAGACACAAAATTAAAAAATTTGTGAAATTACGATTTTTGTTCTTCAGACAAAAAAATTAGATTCTGATTCCTTGATTATTTATTTTTCTAAATATTTTATTTGAATCCAAATGGGGGTAATTTCTTATTTACATGTAATGCCTTAAGTAAATAAATAAATAAATAAACAAATGAAGAAATGCAAAAGACATTTACTTCAAGGGAATTTTGGAAAGAACCACATACACCAGTTGAAGTCGTATCTCCCTCTCTTTTAATACTTATCCTTTTACATTTTACTACCTTTCTCTAACCTTTTCACCACTTTGGCCGAACACCTAAGGCAAGAACAAAAACACCAGTAATTGTTGAAGGAATTTGAGGAAGGGAAGGGGCAACTAGGATTTTAGATTTTGGTAAGTTCCTACTTAATTTTTTTAGATTTTAACTACATAGTTCCTAATTAGGGTTTCTCTGAACCTGTCTCATCTATTCATTTTCGGATTTTACTTAAACATGGGGCAAAGCTCATGTTGTTCATGGGTAAGATTAACCCTAGTCATGTTTAATTGATTCACGAATCTTTAGCTACATAATTCCATACCTTCGATTGATCAAAAAATTATGAAATTTATTCTGGTTGATCCTATATGAGTCTACTTTCATTGAGCTTTTTAATATGATTTTTGTAGATAAAATTATGCTCTTATCTTTAAGATACTATCACTCTGTCTGCCGAAATTGCTACCGAATTTGTAAATTATGTATTAAATTCAATATGTCGTGGAATTGTTTAATAATTTAGGGTGTTATAGTCACTTATGTTAGGTTTCATTGAGAATTGAAATCACTAGAAAATGATATACGTAGTGAAAGTTATAAATATTTTACCGAGTCTTTCTTTTAAATAGTGAACCCAGTGAAAATTTTTAAATATTTATGTAATCTTTTAAATAGTATATCAGAAATCAATTACCTTCATTCTTACATATACTTAATGCATAATCATCACATGAATATATATATATATATATACATATATATATATGCTCAATTTAATTAGTATCATATATATACATAAAATTATATTAGTATCTTTCACTTTATTTTCGCGATTAATCTAATTGTACAAAGTGGTGAGGACAACTATTAATCTTCCACTAAAAATTTGTTAATTTGGTAAATGTTTATCTTTTGCATTTATTTTATTCTCACTTAAAAAGGCACAGATTTTGGTTCGAAGCCCTAATTTGTCATTTGGTTCCATACGGTAAATTGGATTATGGATGAGCATGAGGTGGCACTTTGGTTGTTAGATCTCAATCCGGTTAGTAAAATTTTACTATCTTATTATCCCATCCAAAGAATCTCAAATATAAGATTTATACCGAATATATAGTTGGATCTTAAGATCCTACCTATCCTCAATATTAGTACAAATCAATTTATTTAGTAAAAGGTGCGAAAAAGCGTGCGAACAAAATTTTGCACCCCCGAAAAACTTTCACTAGAGTCCATTTTTTCGTCCCAATCATCTCACCATGCATCAATAGACACGAAAGTGTAAAAAATTTTGCATATTTTGACAGCGTAAAATATTTCACTTTTTTTTACCTTCTTGGCTGAAAACACGAGTAAAAGGCGCGCGCGCGAAATTTCGCACCCCCAGAAAATATTCGCCCATCACTAAGAAATGAAAAATTCATTTCTCCCAAAATATAAGTTCAAATACGATGATTCCACCTCTCACCGAACCCTTGGAATGTCTATATAAGCATATCCATATTTCAAACCCTAATTCACTATATTCTAACCGTGCCCTGACTTACAAATGGAACTTGTATCAGACAAAAAATTAAAAATAATATAAAATATTTCGGGAACATTTTATATAATTTTGCTTTTATATATTGTGCATATTATTCTTAATTTTGTGAGCTCCAATATCATCTAATAATTCATATTATGATATGAATTCAATCTTATATTGTCTTTCATCAAAATTAAATTTCAAATTACTAAGTATTATATCATGTTTTAATGAAATATTATACTTCTTTAATATCAAATATTATTATTTTGAATTTTAAGAATATTATATTGTATTACATATATATGATATAACAATATATCTTAGATTTGAATATATGTTAATAAAATATTAATGGTCAATGTTAATTAACTCATATATTAATACAACATATAAATGTGTTATTTTAATTATTTCATATTAAAAATAAAACTTTTGGAGTTATTTTTTTGTTGACCATACGTAAAGGGATCAAGATTGGGCTTCACATCTTGAGACTCGACCGAAACATGGTGCCCCAACTCGGTCGTAACGTTCGACCACCCCCTTCATCTAGATCCTCCGCCCTTCCCCACGCCGGCGTCCGATCTGACCATATCTGTCCGTTTGTGGCCGCAGTGGTCAATTCCGGTCGGTGAGACCAGATCCGGTCGCTCGCAGCCTCAGCGGGTACTTTCGGGTGCTCGTGGACGCGGCAGCCACTTTAGGACGATCGTGACGTCCAAATCTGGACGTTCGTGGCCGCAACAGTCAAATCCGGCCGGCAGAGACCAAATCCAGCCGCGGCGGCCACTTTCGAGCGCTCGCGATCGCGTCGGACACTTTCAGCGGTTAGATCCGGCGGCCGTTCGTGGTCGCGGCGGCCAGATCCGGCAGCCGTTCGTGGCCCCAGCGGCCAGATCCTGCCATGTGAGTTGGGTGTGACGTCTTCATCCGGCTCGACGGCCACTTTCGATGGGGCAGGACAGTGGCATGTATAGTTTAATTTTTTTACAGCATGTTGATGTACTTGCATTTGATGTACATGACTTTGTTCTCTAGTTTGATAAGCATTGTGAGGTTTCCCCTTTCGACAACTTCAAAACTATAAGAATGCTAATTGAGTGTTACATAAGTCTAAAGATTATTATTATTTTTTGTTTTCTTATGTTCCATTTATATGCTGGTTATTGGAATTTTTTTATCGTCGAAAGTTATTCCAAAAATGTAAGTTATTTATTTTTATGACATTATTATTTCTATGATTTGATGGGCAAATATGATTTCCATTTCTTGTAGTATTTATGAAATATTTTAGATTGTCTATTTTAATTTTCGTTAGTTAGTACTAATGTCTCATTTTAGAATGCAAATATGATTACTTAGTGGGTATGATGTTTATTTGATATTTTATTTAGAACATTTCTTAGTGATATTAAATATGTTTAATTTTATTATTCCATCCGAAATACATGTTTAGAACCTTAAAAGATTTGTAGCGATTCTTTATTCATATTTATTTACACCCGAATTCCCAATTTTCGTGTTTCCACATTAAAAGATTTGTATAGTGAAAAGATTATATATTGATATGCCTCTTATTCGAAGATTGTAAAAATTAATAAGTCTAACCTACAAATGATGCAGAAATTATGTCCCCACTGAACGATCGTCGATGGATGTACAATAGAAATAATTTTGGTCGTAGAAGTTTGACACAAGAATTCATAGATGGCATTGAATATTACACTAGTGTGGCTTGTCAATCTTTACAATTCGACGGGAAGGAACAATTATGTGTACTTGTTTGAAATGTTATAGCACAAAATTGCAAACGTTAGAGACAATTAAGGTTCATTTGTATAGAAAGGGGTTTAAGTCAAATTATTGGTAATGGAATGATTTAGGTGAAGGAGAACCATTAACAAGCATGCCAAATCCTGAATTTCATTTTGTCGATCCTCATGAAGGATTGACTTCACGATACGTACAATTAGTTTATGACGTTGCTGCAACTGAGTATGGTAATATATGATTTGAACAGGATGAAAAGACACTAAATTCAAAAGCAATTGATTTCTTTGAGTTGCTAAACGCTTCGAGCCAACCCTTGTTGTCCGAGTGTGAAAGTCATTCTGAATTATCACTTGCTATTAGAATAATGAATCTGAAAGTAGATCATAATATTTCACAAGCATGTTTTGATGCATTTATAGATATTTTAAAAGAGATCACACCGTCCGAGCTCGCATTCCTGAAAATTATTATATTTCAAAAAGACTTGTTTCTAAACTTGGTCCTGGTTCAACTAAAATAGATTGTTGTTGCAAGGTTGTATGTTATATTATGATGACGACGTCAATCTCAGATAATGCAAATTTTGTTGGGCCGAACGATATAGAGTGACTAACAAGACTTAAGTAATTGTGAAGAGAATGCATTATTTGTCTCTTATTCCAAGACTTAAGAGATTATACTCGTCTCCAGGGTCAGCGTCGCAAATGAAGTGACATGCATAACATAATACTTCTAAAGATGTCATGCTTCACCCATCGGATGGTGAAGCATGGAAATATTTTGATCGTATGCATACAGATTTTGCAAGTGAAGAAAGAAACATAAGGCTCGGATTATGCGCAGATGATTTTATACCATACGAACAAACTTCAGCTCCTTATTCATGTTGACCGATCATAGTAACACCATATAATTTACCTCCTGAAATTTGTAAGTTCGCACCTTTTATGTTTTTGACATGCATTATTCCTAGTCCTCACAGTTCTAAGCAGAAGATAGACATATATTTATAGCCTTTAATTGACGAGTTAAAAGAATTGTGAGATGGGGTCATCACGTATTGACTAAACAAAATTTTACCTTGAAAGCTGTATTATTGTGGACAATTAATGATTTCCTGCCTATGAGATGTTATCTGGTTAGATGACTGCAAGGAAACTAGCATATCCATATTGCATGGAACACTCAGGTGCATTCACTTTGAGAAATAGGGGTAAAAATAATTTGTTTGATTGTCATAGACAATTTCTTCCAGCATATCATCCTTACATAAATAATAGAAACGCATTTCAACGGAACAGAGTTGTGCATGATATGGCTTCGGTCAGACGGTCAGGACTTCAATTATTTCTCATCGTCAATGCTCTATGTAAAATTATCGACGATCCAAATGTCATATACAATGGGTATGATGTTTCTCATAACTGGACCAAACGATGTATCTTTTGGGATTTACCATATTGGAAGAATTGTTTGATACGTCATAATTTGGATGTCATGCACATTTAAAAAAATATGTTTGATAATGTATTCAACACTATAGTGGACATTAATAGTAAAACAAATGACAACCTCAAGGCGAGACTAAATTTGAAGGAGTACTGTCGACGCCCAAAGTTGCATTTAATTAATTTAACTAACAGTTGATTATCTAAGTCGAAGGCAAGTTATGCTCTCACAAAAGAGCAGAAGATGCAAGTGTGTCGATGGATCCAAGAGCTTAGAATGCCAGATGGTTATGCGTCAAATTTGACAAGATGTGTGGATATGAATAACTTGCTTTATTTGGCATGAAAAGTCACGACTGTCATATCTTTATGGAAACCTTACTTCCTACTGCATTTTCATCTTTGTCGGAGAAGATTTGGAAGCCGATCACGAAATTGAGTCAATTCTTCAAAGAATTGTGTTCAACAACAATAACTGTGGAAAATATGAGGCAATTGGAGCATAATATTCTGATAATTTTGTGTAAGTTGAAATGAATATTTCCACTATTATTTTTTATTCCATGGAGCACTTACCTATTCATTTGTCATATGAAGCAAGGGTTGGTGGACCAGTACAATATAGGTGGATGTATCCATTTGAAAGATATCTTAATCGAATTAAAAGGATGGTTAAGAATAAAGCACATGTCGAAGGCTCCATATGTGAAGCTTATATGATTAAAGAGGTCTCGTACTTTTGTTCATACTACTTTGATTCTCATGTTAAGTGTGTGAGGACCAGAGTTCATCAGAATGATGAAGTTCCGGAATAAAGGTCTAGTATGATAACGTTGTCGATCTTCAATCAATTGGGAAGACATTATAGAAAGTCAAGAAGTAGATGGCTGAGTAATGCGAAATTCAAGTCGACCACGAATCATGTCCTCCTAAACACTCAAGAGGTGCAAGGATACATTAAGTAAGTTTACGTTCAAAGCGTTTTTCTTTTTGTATCATAAAACTAAAAATTAATTAACCTATTATTTCATATGCAGTGCTTTCTTACAGTACTACAATGTCCCTGAATAACATATACAAGATAGAATCAAGAATGATTTTGCATCGTGGTTTAAGGATCAGGTAACTCCTATGATGTTAGTGTAGCAATTGTAGATGATGATATTATGACATTTTCATTTTTATTTTAGGTTCACAGTACCACAATATCTACTACGTCAGGTCTCCATGATTTGGCATGGGACCGAGTCAAGAGGTCAGAAGTTTGCTAGTGTATTTTGTGAATGGTTACAAGTTTCATACAAAAAGTTGGTCGAGAGGAAAGAAAATCATGAACAGTGACGTCTATGTCAAAGGATCCACAGATGGAGAAAATGAGCATGACTATTACGATATTCTCAAAGACATAATTGAGCTAGAATACACTAGAGGTAATAGAGTCACATTATTTAAATGTAATTGGTTTAATCCGAAAGAAAAAAGAGGGATGCGAGTTCATAAAGATTTCAAAATAGTTGAAGTACGTCACAATAGGTGTTATGAACGTTTTGATTCATTTATTATTCCATCATCTACAAGACAGATATATTATGTATCGTATCCTGAGAAGACGAGGGATAAAGCTCAATGGTGAATTGTAATTAAAACGAATGCAAGAAGTAGGATAGAAGTTGATGGTGCGTTGCAAGATGCATACCAAGATGACTCGCCTACATTGGTGGCAACAATTGTTGATACAGAGTTAATTGAAGATCTACAAGATTCAGAATAGTTATTTGAAGACTTTGATAATGTCGAGGTACAAAATGATGATGAAAGCGCGAAAGAAAATGAATTTGAAACTACGCCATCTTTATATGACGATGATGATGAATATCAATCATGTAGCAATTCGGATGATGATGAGTAATGTCATTACTATCCAAAGTTATTTTCATGTAATATCAATCATGTTATTACTATCCATTGCTATAATTTAGATATCTTCTATTCAAATGGTTTATTTAAATTTTAAACATAGTTCGCGATGCATGCTGAAGATCATTCGGATCGACGAATACCTGAAGAGGATGGTGCATTTCCATATTCAATTCCTTCTCGTGAGTGTTTAAAATAATGATCACAAATAATTTGTTTATTTTTTCAAAAGCGTCTTCAGATATTAGGAGTTGGTTCTTGAGTTATACATACAATTCAATTCATGAAGATGCGACACAAGATGTAGCCGAATGTCAGGTTATTACAATGTAACTATAGTGATTGCTGTATGAAATGTAAATTTAAAGTGCATTAAATTTTATTTCATGTAGATGTTTCATTTTGGGAGAGGAAAAAATAAGGGAAAGGAGAAAGTCGTTCCTAGAGATACTTTTTCAGACAAAGTGCCTATACCACTCACGGGCATTCGCATAGTTGACCGTCGGCTCCTTCCTCTCTCGCTGATTCAGCAAAGCCCGTTGGAGCTCCTAATATTGCGGACATGGAGACACAATTGCCGGAACAACCTTGAGATGCAGGCTCGTCAAATCGTGAATACAAAGCATACTTACAACCAAATGGTAATTTAGGGTAAATGCTATTTTATGTTTTTCAAATCACCTACATTTTTTTGTTTTTCACATCGTAATTTATAATTTTATATTCGTAAAGGTTTGTACCATCGAAACCTACGACTGCCGCTATTACCAAGGTACTACGACATAAGTATAATAATACGTGGCTTACATGGAGGAAAGTTCCATATGACACAAGACAAATGTTATTTAAATAATTTCAGGTATCCTCGGAAGCCAAATTTGGCCATTTAAATTTATCTTCATACTAATTCAATTATTTTTATGTGCATGAAGGCTGATGTGTGGTGGGATCCCGAGCACATGGAATAAATGTGAAAGGCTTTTAATTCTTGGTGTTCAAAGAGATTGTCCTCAATGCTTTTAGAAGCTCGAGCTACAGGAGAACGATCCAATTGAATCCCTGAGACTGTTTGGATCAAATTTCTAGAAAAGTGGTCTACCGAGGAGTACAAATCTAAATGCGAAAAAGAAAACACAAGTCGAGAGTTTGACGAGGGAGCCTGCTTGCATTCGGGTGGATGCATATCCACGAGCACGATTGCGAAAAGAATGGTAAAGTTTTTGAATAAATTATTATATTTTAAAAAATATTATACTTTGTTTGAAATTTTTAACTACAGGAGAATGAGACGAGTAGAGCACCTACTCAGGATGAAATATTTCTCAAACCCATCAGAAAAAATAAAAAATATGTTTCATCGTTTGCTCGAGAGACATGGGTAAGAAAATATTTCATAACATAAAATAGTAAATTCGTCATGTAAAAATAGATGATGTATTTTTCTTATTTCAAGAGGGTTACAAAATAAGAGAAGTCGAGCATATTATTGGGTCAAAGTTTTAATGACATATAAAATTATATTTTGATGAAACAAACCTCAAAAGATTAAAGTTAAAATGTTGAAAAAATTTAAGAAAAAGAGATAATTTTATGCACGAACTTTGATTACATAATTTACTATGAAATGATTAGATTTTTTATGAATATTGATCATCAAAGTTGTAAAGAATTCTGTTAGCTTTCGATAGACTACAAGATCATCTCATTTGGATAACTGTGTAAAAAAGTTATGCTTAAAATAGTGCAGGACGGTCGAGCTGCCGGTTGGAAAATATGTCAACCAGTCAGGAACACAGGTCGACCGGTCCAGAACACAGGTCGATCGGTCTGTGCAGAAAATGACCAATTTCAACCAGCAGAATGTCGAGACTGTACCGGTCGAGGTACCAGTCGACCAGACCAAAACACAAGTCGACCGGACAGTGTAGAATTCACCAACGATTATATTTTTTATAAAAGAAAGTGTACCGGTCGACTGGTCCATATGTATGGTCGACTGACCTCTCAATCAAATGAACAGTAACGGTCAAATTTGAAAGAGAAAATTGTGGAATAATTTTTGGACGACTTTCTCACTTGCAGAAGCCTATAAAAGGAGTGCCAAAGCCAGAAGAAAGTGCACCCATTCAAGTATTGAAGCAAAACTTCAAGAAATCAATAGAAGATCATTTCTCTTGAAGTTATCATTTATAGTCTTGTTTTTTTCTCTCTTTCACTCTTGTGAGCTAGAATTGTAAAAAAGAGGAATATATTTTTTTTCAAAAAAATTAGAGAGAGCTCATGTGTAAAAGAGGTTTTAAATTTTACCTCTTGAGCGAGAGAAAAAGATTAGCTTCCTAAAAAGAGAGGTTGCCTTGCCTCTCGAAGTGGAGAAAATGTGGTTGATGTAAAGGGCTTTCTTCCTTGTCCCATTTGGAATAAAGAAAAAGATTAGTGGAATCTCCGACGGTCTCGAGGTCGAGAAGGCGAAGCGGGTACGTAGGCCAGGGTGTGGCCGAATCTCGTCAAAAATCACCATGTGTTTGCATTTAATTTTCTCTCTCTCTCTCCCTCTAATATTGAATTTATGATATAAATTGTAAATGATTTAATAATCGATTTTAAGCTTATACGATAGTTTTTGTAAAATCGATATTTTCGAATTGAACACCAATTCACCCCTCTCTTGGTGCCTTTTGGGATCCTACACATATTACACAAGCCATGCACGAGGGGACCACAACGCTGACCCCTCGACAACTTTGGACAGACCACGTCGGCATCAAGAAGGGTCGCATTTACGGTCTTGGATCATCTGTTAGTAGTGCTGATATTGAATATGACCATAAATTGATATCCGATTCCTCGAGACAAGATATGCAATGAATGTTTGACAGTATGTGGGAACACCGTTTATCTGATGTCGGACAGGAGATTAGATATGATGTTAACGTAGGAATTCGGACAAGAGTTCGAAGAACGTGAGCGACGCATGACATTAGCTCAAAAGAAAGAGATGAAGAAAATGATGCGTTAAATGATGCTTGGCAAGCTCGACGACGATGACGATGATGTTGTATTGTATCCATGTTGTATTTGACGTTAGGATGTATTGACATTTGACGTATTTCAATTTCATTTACTTTAGTTTGGACATTTGGACATAAATTATTTATTTAATTTGCTTTTAAATTATTTACCCAAATGATTTATTAAATGTTTTTTTAAGAAGTGCTTTTTAAATTTATGTTTATTTAAATTATTGATTTACGTTTGTGTCAATTTTTTAAATTTTTTTATTTCTTTCGACGGCTCAGACCATCGATAATATCATATTCGACGATTTTAACCGTCGATAAGCATCGACGGTTTGAGCCGTCGAAACATATAGACGGTCGGACCCGTCAATAAATATCGACGGTTCAAACCGTCGATACACTATTGATGGCTATAACCGTCGATAGTATCGACGACTTAAACCATCGATAAATATCGACGGCTCAAACTGCTCGATTGTTCGACGGCTTGGCCACCAAATTGACGTCGAAGATTTCGATGGTCAACGTGGTAACCATCGAAAATAATTTGCGACGTGTAGTTTTCGGGTGGATACTATGTATCAAAAAATCCGTCGAAAAGTACCATTTTTGATGATTTTTTACTCAACATAGACGGTCGTAATCATCGAAAAACGTGATTTTTCTTGTAGTGCATGAGTTCGAGAAAAAAAAACCTAAAAGATGTGATACCATTGTTACATTTGTAACACATAAATCTAAGAGTTTGTGTAATATCTCTTCAAGCAAAAGGGGGGGGGGGGGGGGGGGGGGATTGAATTCGTTATAATAAATTTGAATGGAGAATGAACCGTGCTTAAGCCACATTAACTTCTTCTGACATCTTATTTGCGTATCACTGGGGCTAATGTGGCTAGTAATTGCAGAAAGGTTCTCATTCTACTGAAATTGTATGCTGGACAATCATGGAACCTTCACCACCTCCATTAACATTTATGATAGAATGCTTAAAACATCATCGATGAAGATCAATGATTAGAATGCCATGGGAAAAAAAGGTAAGTCATACATTAATTATACAATTATATCTTAACTACTGTTGATGTCAAAATCAATTATGTTTCTTGATTATGCTAAACCTAAATAAAAAGTGAAGAATATTTACAGTGTGATGTTTTATCTGAACTAATAAATTTTGGATACGATTCTCCTCAGTAAATTACTGGCTTTGTTGCTGTAAAATTCGTTAATCTAACGCCAAATAAGAAGTTGTTTCAAAGCTGCTCGACAGCAGAAAATTAATTAGCATTAACAGTTCTTTTTTTTTCTCAAATTAATGCTTTCCTTATAGTAAAAAATCAACATTTCTGAGTCGGTCCAGAGAAATTAAAAAATAATCTTCAAATCGTTTTAAAAATTTACACTTTAGGAAATTAGATTTCTCGAAAATTTTTAGGCCCCGTATTTTAATATGATAATATTTTAAATTTTAAATAATAAAATAGAACTTATTATAAACACATCTAATGTTATAAGTAGAATATAAAACTTAACATGTCAAATCATACAAATAATAATAGAAGAATATTAAATCATACAAATGTTATATGAGTAATTTAAGATGATAACTTATAAAATAATAGTATGAAGAAAATATTTATAATAAGAAATGTTGTCTCAGTCTTTTACGATATTTTTCTAGAAGACTAGATGTTAGTCGGATTTGGTTGCAGACGACTGAAATTTTTTTAACCTTTTTAAATAAGTTTTTGACAGGTGTACCCATCGGAAGTTCCGACGAATTTGTGCCCATCAGAAGTTTCGACGTCGGGATGTAGTCATCGCAACTTCTGATGGATCCGTGTCCGTCAGAGTTTTTGATGGGAGTTTCCCGTCGAACCTTTCAAATGTCGACTTTGTGACTCGTTATCCATCGAAATTTCCGACGAATTTTTGGAGTACGTAGAAAAATCGTTTCCGATAAATATTTTTCTAACAATGACGCTCCGTCAAAAAATAAATTCCCAATCAATTTTGTTGAATTTTCGATGGATTTGACTGTCGAAAAACCGTAAAATTGTTTTAGTGTACCACTGTACCCTAAAATCTAATCAGATTATTATTATTTTTTATTTTCAATTCAAATTCTTTTAGTAAGGTAGATTTCGGGTTGATAGAACATTTCTTTCGTTACTAAGTCTTCGCATATGATTAGTTGATAAACCAAAAAATTTCTTTCGTAATTGAATGTACTTCAAGAAAAATTACACTATATTTCTGATTAAAACTTAAAGGACATTCAGCAGCTTCAAGAATACTGTCAAGAAAAATTTTAGGAATACTGTATTACTAGTGATATTAAACTTTATTAGATTTTTTATTAGTGTAAAAAAACTTCAATAATTGAATGTTGTGAAGAAAAATGACCGAAGGCCCTCATATGTCAATTCATTATTTTCTTTATTGGTGATAAACTTTATTAGATTTTTAATATTTTCCATTTTGAGCTGAATTTAACCAAACATGCTTTTACTATTCATTATTTTAGTATAGCTAACTAATTAATGACATTTGCCAAGATAATTAGTTATCAAGATTGAGTTAATGTGAAATTAGTTAAACCATATTTGTTAAAAAGTGATAGAGTGAAATAGCTAAGTTATTCAAACATTATATTTTTCTTTTCACCAAATTGGTGGAATGAGAATGAATACACAATTTTAGATCAAATTAATTCTTAACTACTCTTTTATTACCAAATAAAATCATTTCTGTTGTTACCAAATTAAACCATCTATCTTATTTTTCACCTTTTAAAATAGATGAATAAAATAGTTCAAAAAATTATATAATAAATATTTATTATATTAAATATTATAAATCTTTTATATATAATAAAGGGTAAAAATAATTTTTTAATAAATAAAATTCTCATTTCTCATACCATCAATTTTTTTTATAACTTACTATTTAAACACAATATTTCTAATAACACACCACACTCTACTATTCCATCTCTCAATACACCACCAGATCACATCCCTCCGTTACAAAACAGATCATGTCTTATTGCATCACCCCATTCCACCCATTCCATTATTTAATTGCCAAACTGACTATTAGACTCACATAATTATCCTATTTAATTGCCAAATAAACCTTTGACTCTTAATAGTATCATTCAATAACTGCTTGAAAACGTTTTCTTAAAAGTCAATTGACACGAACTCCTCATCTTATCATTTCTTATCCTCGTCTTATCATTTCTTATCCTTCTACACGATCTGTTGAACAAACTCTCTCTCTCTCTCTCTCTCTCTCCATTTTATCTCATATCTCTTATAATTTAGATAACTACAGGGTGAAACTTTTCTGTTGATTTTTTTTTTTTTTTTGAAATGAACCACCTAAGTAACTACTTGACGGTCACAGTTAGGTTTAGGATTCATGGAGAGCAGCATGTTCTTGAGGTCATAGGCCACATACATGTTCTGCTGCGCGATCGTCCCTATCGTCGCCCAATGCTCGCCGGTGGCCGCCATCATCAAACAGACCCTTTCGCTGTCCACCGCGGCGTAGGTGTTCAGCAACCCCAGGCCTATGCTGTACTCCGACTGGAGGTGCAGCGTCACCGACGGCAGGTTAATGGGGCTGATGTCGCTCTCGGAGCCATGGAAGCACAGATCCCACGGCTCGCCGGACAAAGACGACCCGGGCACCTCCGGCAGCTTGCTTAGTCTGCGCACCGCCGCCTCCACCATGTCGTACGCGGCCTTCGGCAAGAAGGTGAGCGGCGACAGCGAGTCGAGCAGCAGGTTGCAGCTCGCCCTAAACGTCCCAGCCGACACTTTCAGCCTCTCGGACCGCACGCTGATGCCGACGAGCGGCGGAGGCATGTACCGCATCTCGAACGAGTACTTGAAGCCCGTGCACATGGTCAGCGGCATGATCAGCCCCGTGAGCTCGACGCTGTCGTTGAACCGCAGGTGGCTCTTGGTGTTGCTCGGGCCGCGGGCGAAGCAGTGTGCGAACCGGTAGTTCACACTGCTCGCCATCTGGTGCACGAGGGAGAAGAGTATCGACCCGGTGAGGCCGACCCTCGTCGACGCCGTCCTCGTCCCGAGGTTGTCGTCGCCGGCGCACACGAAGCCGAGATCTTGCTTCATCACGTTGCGGCCCACGTACGGGATCATGGCGAAGTCGTGCATCAGGACGCCGGTCGTCTCGACGCCCTCGGTGGGCTCGTAGTAGACGCCGCACCTTCGGCCGCCGTAGCCGGCGCACCAGCTCTCCGTCGCCGCGCACTCGGGATCGTCGCAGGTCACGTATTTCCTGGTGTAGGACTTGGTGGGGTCGTAGAGAGTCCCGTGGGGCCAGCGCAATCGGAGCAACGGGTCGACGCAGGGCGTCTCGATGAGAGGGCCGGCGACGTCGATGAACCCCGTGACGTTCACTGGCGAAGGCATCCCGAGCCTTAGCGTCATGTGGTACTCGCCGCCGACGTCGTGGAAGCCGGAGTGGGAGGGGCGGATGAGGCCGTGGAGGGAGAGCGAGCGGCGGTAAGCGGCGCGCCAGCGGTCGGCGTGGGTGGCGTTCGGGTCAAAGAAGGGGGAGGAGGGGGAGTCGCGATGGACGAGCGGGACGACGAATGAGTGGGCGAAGAATGGGAGCGCGAGGAGGAGGAAGAAGAAGAGGCGGCGCCGGCGCCGGCAACTGTTGAAGAGGTCCACGGCCATGGTGATAAATGGAATTAGCGTTGGGGTTGGACAATTATACGTCATTTTCGTGATTGTTAATTTATATAAATATGATGTTCGAACATCCTGAAATTTAATTATTTGGTTTAGATAATGCTCACTATTTTTAATAGGGATATATTGAGATGTAAAGTCAAAAAGGGTTTCTAAGTGATTGGATCAATATTTAATGATAAACGATCATTTAATTTTTTTTGGAAGATTTTTAATGGTTGGACTACATGTTTAAATTTTTTTCACATGCTTTTTTCTCTTTTTAATATTGCATGTTAACTAATTGAGATTTTTTAATTAATTATATATGATTGATATGTGAAAGAAAAATGTGTTGGAGTTATTCTTTATTTTCATAAAACAAATATCATGTTATTTACTTGTCCTCGTAATAATGAGCAATATTGTCTCTTAATAATAATAATAATAATAATATACAGCTTTTCTTTAGTAAAAAAATCACTGCCAATAATGAATTCACAAAGGCCGACAACATCTTATTGCTTATAATTAATACTACTTCCATTCTTTATCATTATAAATCATAATTAATTCTTTGTTTATTTAGTCATTCCATAAAACAGCTCTTGATATTTGTCATCCATGAATCAATATTTTATCCTAAACCCTAATCTCGGCCTAATCGATTGCATCGCCGGCTGAAGACATCAAGAGGCTTAAAGCAAGATTTTAAGATTATATGATGAGGCTCTTTATATATATATATAAAATATATTTCTAAATTTTTTAAATACAAAATTACTAATCAAATTGTCATAGTATACTTCTTTTAGCATTTCTTTTTTATTATTAATAATAAGGCATCTAAGCCCTTTAATCTTTCTTGTGGATCTCAAATAAGAATTTTCTAAAAAAATTCTTAAGACATTTAAACATTCTTGAGACATTTTCTAATAAAGAATTTCTCAAGAGTTTCCTTCTTAAACTGTACCAAAGAATTAATTCTTTTTTTAAAAATTTTGAATAACCAAATCCATAGTTTCTAGATAGCATTTCAAAAGGGCGAATCATCTTTTTTTAATCTAAATTACCATTTCTTTATTTCTTTAAAAGAGAATCTAATTTTCTTCCATTATTAATTTAATTACTTTTATTTTTTGCAAAGAGTGCATCTTCTTGAAACAATGTCCACAAATTTAAGAAAAATAAATAAATGTTAAAAATTTAATCAATGATTTGGCATCTAAAAAATAAGTTTTTATTTATATATTAAAAATATCACAACACGATTTTGCTTAAGAATTTCGTAACCCTTGGGCCGGCTCTTTGCATTAATAAACAAGAAAACACATTTTTCACCCAAGACATGCATGAAACCATGCAAGCATAGCCAAGATTCACAACATTGTTTGATTGTATATCAGCAATCAATTACCTTCATAGCATATCAATTTGTCCATCACTATTATAAGGAGGAAACATGTAGTTGTCATTATATTTGTATCTTCCCTTTTATTTTCGTGATTAATCTAAGCGTACAAAGTTTAGTGAGGATAGGGGTGTTCACCGGGTATGGTCAACTCGTAAACCCGATGACCTGACCCGACCCATCCATGGGTCGGGTCGGATACGGGTTGAAAAAATTCAACCCGAGTTGACCCGACCCGACCCGATTGACCCGATTTTTTTAAATTTTTTTTCCTTTTTAAATTACACTTAAGGCTTATTTTTTATTTAAAAATTTTATAAAAACTGAAGTAAAATATTTTAATTACAGAAATAATATTAGATAGTTAGGAAACTTATTTTATGCTTTTTAAAATAATATTAAATAATATTTTTATATTAATTAAAATATAAAAATAGTAAGAAAAAATAAAAAAAAAAGAAAATTGGGTGGTCGGATAACCCGACCACCGATCGGGTCAGGTTGGGTCGGATCTGGCCTGCCTAACACCCTTGACCTGACCCGACCCGATCCGGTCCAACCCGACCCGTGAACACCCTTAAGTGAGGGGACACCTATTAATGTGCCACTATAAATTTGTATTTGGTAAGGGTTTATTCTTTTGCATTTATTTTATTCTCACTTAAAAGGAACAAATTTTGGTTCTGAGCCCTAATTTGTCATTTGATTTCAGTCCATAGATTGGATTATAGGTGAGCATCAGGTGGCATCATGTGTTAGATCTCAATTCGGGTAGTAAAATCTTAATATTTTACGATCTATTCTGAATATATAGTTGGTTTTTACTATTAGCAGAATGTACTATTCTGATATTGGTACAAATCAATTTATTTAATGTTAGAAAAATAAAAATAAAAATAATAAATCTTGAGGAATTTTTATCTAGCTTTGCTTTTATATATTGTGAATATTGTTCTTACTTTTGTGAACTCTAATATAATCTAATAATTCAATATTATGTTATAATTTAATCTTATATTGTCTTTCTTCAAAATTAAATTTCATGTTGTATTATATCATGTTTTAAAGAAATATTATTATTTTGAATTTTGTATTACAAATGATATAAAAATATGTTTTAGATTTGAAAATATGTTGATAAAATATTAATTGTTTTAATTAAATCATATATAAACATAACATTTATGAATAAATATATCATTTTAATTATTTTGTATTAAAAATATGAATTTTGGAGTTATCTAATTTTGCTAGCCATTTGTAATTGGGACCGAGATCGGGCTTCACATCTTGAGACTTGACCGAACACTATAAGAAAATTGCCTATTTGCAATGGACAATTTCTGATGGACATGAATCCTTCGTATTTTCTGATGGCATTTTGAATGAATAGAAAAACATTCCGAAATATCGAGAGCAAAAATGTCCTTCACTAATACAAATGTCAAAGTTTCAATTCGTCGGTAAATTATCGATAGGCCTAGCTTTCAAAATTATCGACATATTTAAATTCATTGGTAATTTCGAAGGATAGGCTAGTTGGTAAGTATATTATATTAATATATACGTAATATAATATAATTATATGTTTAATATTTTATTATCAAAATTATCGATGGGCTTAATCTATGAAATTACTGACAGATTTAAATTCGTCAGTAATTCCGAAGGCTAGACCCATGGTAATTAAATTAAATATTTTATTATTAATGTTTACAATATAATATAATACATATTTCTCTTTCTACATTTACTTATATTCTTTACTTGATGTATTAATAAAATAATATATTAAATAAGTTATCATTTTTTTCATTTTCTCATAATTATCTTTAATATTTTATCTTTTTACTCATTTTCCTTTTAATATATTTATAGATATAGAATGTAGATTATAAATATATTTAAAATATAAAATAGACAAATTTTAGTGAAATTAAAATATGTTAACTTCCTATCCAATATATAACTAATTTTAATCATAAGTATAAATTTTGGATTACATCTTGGATTAATAAATTTTAATCATGTCCGATGGGAGGCACCCATGGCAGCTTCTGAGGGAACTTTGCCCTTCAAAGTTTTCCATGGCAGAGCCTGCAAAATTACCGACAGTTTCATTCTCTCGTTGAAAACTTTTGGCGACGAGGACTTTTCCGACGATGCTCTTTCTATCGAAAAATTGTTAAAAATTTGTTCATACGGATTTCAAAAGATTTCTGACGGATTTGACCATCGAAAATTATAAAAAATGTTGGTTCAAAACAAGGTCGATATTAGATTCAAATTATAAAAAATTATATTTATGTTTATATTAGCTAATATTTTCTTTTTAGTATATATTTTAAACATGCAATATATTATATTATTATATAAATTAATTTAATTTATCATCATTCTATTTATATCATAACATAATATTTCTTATTATATTATATCTTTTATTTAATGTGATTGAATTGGGACAATTAGGATCATCTTAATTTTTATTCCGTTCGATTGAAGTCATAATAGGGATCAATATGATTTTTTTAAAAGGAAAACATTACTTCAAACTGTAGACTGGTTGGGTTCGAGATTTGGATTTGCTTTGTGTTTGGATGAGGAATTTAGTACGGGTGGGTTAGATTTAATTAGAGCGGGATGAGTTTAAACATCTTTTGCTTGGACACTATTTGTAAAAATTTAACGAAGATTAAGTTGGCATTTATAAGTTCATCACATGACTTAAAATTAAACTCAATAAATTAATGATTTTCAAGAGATTAAAAATAATTATACTCATTCTACTCTTTATTTCTTCTCAATCAAATTAAAACTTTTTAAGGGTAATAAAAATATTCACCTAAATTAACTTTTCCTAAAATATGTATTATAATTTGCATTAAAATAAAAAAATGGATTAAACTAATACAATTGATCTCATAAATTTATATTCAAACATGATTTATATAAATAACATATTCTCATAAACGAACTCACAATCGCATTAGATGACTAACTCGATTGTGGTTGGATCAATCTGATTGAGTTTAGACCGACTAAAATTGGATTTATTGAAATAATATTATTAATAATATTTCTAGAAATATATACATAACAAATATTATATTATGCTAAAAATTAGTAACTACTAAAATTTGAATACTCAATCAATATTATATTATTTATTATTTTAAAAATATTATTATTGATAATAAAATTACTCCTAAATTGTTAATAATTAATATTGATTGATTATTATTAAATTTTATTTATCATTAAATTATATTAAAAATATGCTAATTTTTTTTACTATAAATCACTCTTATGCTTTATTTTTATTTTACTTTATTTTTTCATTTTTTTTCTTTCTCTCTTCATTAATTTTGCTTCCTTTTTCCCATTTATTCTTCTCTCTCCATTAATTTGTTTTATCATTTAGTGATATTACTGATATATTAATTTATGCTTACCATAAACCACTCATTTATCTTCATTCATATTTTATTTTATTTTTTCCATTTTTTCCTCTCTCTTCATTTATTTTACTTTTCTTTTTTATATTTCTTCCTCTCTTTTTGTTTTAGTGATTTTGTTGATTGTTAATTCAAAAGAGGGAACACCTTCATTTTTTTCCTAATTTAATTAATTCAAATGGACTTAATGGGCGTGTCCCTCCTTTAAATGAGGGACACGATGTCTCTCTTCTTCTTATTCATCAGATCAAGACTCTATGGATTAGATTTAAAGTCTTTAAATGGAAATGAATAAAATAAAATGCATAAATTTCTAATCTAATGGATAGAAACATAGGGGACTCTATTAGTTTCTTTCTATTTTTTCTTTTCTTCTTAGTGGTTTTTCAGTTTTTTTCATTTTCAGTTGAACAAACTTCCTTCGAGTTCGCCAGTTTGTATTGGTTCAATTGGTTTTTTTTCAATCAGACTATCTTTCTGATTTTGGCTTCAAATCGAATTGAACTGACATCAATTCATGATTGAACCGATCAATTTATTTTGATCTGATTTTAATATTATTAATAAATACTCACCACACTTAATCCCGCCAACTCATACTCTAATAGCCTAACTTATAGTGATATATAACTTTTGATTAAGTGAAATAATAAGTCGATTTATTGTAAAAGTAAATATTTGTTCATCTTTTTATTATAGAAATGCAAGTATGCAATCTTATGATATCTTGGAATTCGGTGAGAAAGAAAGAAGCGTCATTGACCAATTATGTACTAATTTGATGTTTTTAAGGATGAAATAGATAAGCACAGTAAGTGAATGTTTTTCTACGCATAATTTTTGTAGATTATTATGTAATATTGTGGTAAATCACATGAGCTCATCACATTACTTTGTTCACTTGTAATATGTAATGGATAATTCGATTTGCCTATGCAATTGATATTGCTTATGTAATTGATATTGCCTATGCAATATAGCGGATTGCTACTTGAGTTGCAATTTTATTAATTTCACTTTTCACATTTGTCCTTTAAAAATTTATTTAAATAAACTATAAATCTGGTTAAATAAATTATAAAATTAATTATATTTTAATTATTTTATTATATTAATTATTTATGAATATATTAATATTATATTTAAAAAAATCTTAATTAATTATTATTAATATATTATTATCATATTTTAAAAAATATATTAATTATTTTATAAATTTTAATTTTATGAGTGAAAATATGTGTTTTGTGATTTAAGCTTATGAAATTCAAAATAAATTATATATAAATATAATTATTTTGATTAGGGGTATATTGATAAAAAAACTTATATTAACTAATAAATTTTTTTATTATAAACAATTAATATGAATTACCAGATAGATTATTTATACATACTGAAAAAGGTAACGTACATTACTGGTAACAAGCATAATCCTCTACCCGCTGCCTTTAGATTTTTTTTTTTCGTTTTCAAAGTATTAGTATTTGAACAATTTGATATTCGATAAAAAGCAAAAAAAAAAAAAGAAAAAAAAGAAAAAAAAATCATATCAAATTCATTACTTTACAATGGATACTATTAGATTTAGTATCAAACTGTGACCTATCAACTACTCTATCAAGTTATAAACAGACGTCTGTTTTGAAATTAAACCATTGATTTACTTTTGAGTTTCTTTTCAATTTATACATCACAAAAGAGGACATTTGACTGTTTTGTTGTAAGCTTCTAGAGAATAGTTACTACATTATTATTATATTATTTTTTTCTTGTTACTTCTTTCTATATTCATGTACATGTTTAAAAAAATATAAAAACTAAGTCTACTTTACATTAAAATATATGTGTAAAATACTCATACATTTTCTTATTATAAATTACTCTCGCAACCCATTGAAAAATAATTTAACCATACATAGTCTGTCATTATATTAGAAACTTTTAGGACCTAATTAACTACATGTCTATGTGTGTGTGTGTACGTGTGTGTTAACTGCCATGATTGTCCTCGTCGTTATGACGTTAGCATCTATTAAATTTTGTTGAATTCACACTCTTAAATTTTAACCATATCAAATTTATCTTAATGAGCGTTAACTGGTTAACAGCAAAATCTGGCTTTTCATCAAATAAACGCATGAAAAATACGCAAAATATTGCCCAAGATTCATATCATTAATCACTAATTGACCAATTACATTCATATATGTATTATATCGACTGTATATGTGAATACACTTTGAATCTAATATGAGGTTAAGTACCACCAATTAATCCATGCATGCAGAGATCATGCACAGGGCTTCGGGTCCATGGCCATCTGCATCTCTTTCAGATCATATGATACGTAAAAGTCTTGCAGTGCCAGCGTTCCGATCACCGTCCGGTGGTCGTCGGTGGGTGCGATCAGCATGCAAACTCTGCTGCCGTCGACCTGAGCGTACGTGTTCACCTTCGGCAGTGCGATGCCGATGCCGGTCCCCAATTGCAGCGTCACGGACGGGAGGCTCTGGACGATGTCCACCTCGGTGCCCAGGAAGCACACGTTCCACGGCTCGCCGGCAGCCGCGCTACCCTTCCGCAGGTTGCTCTGCTCTTCGACGGCCGCCGCCAGCCGATCGAACGCAGGCCTCGGCAGCAACGTGAGGGGCTGCAACGAGTCGAACAGCACGTTGCAGCTGGTCCCCAAATCCGACGCCGAGAGGTTGAGCATCTGGGACCCCACCATGAGGTCCGTCAGGGGCGGCGGCGAGTAGAACACCTGGTAGCTTTGATCGGTGCACTTGGTCAGCGACATGGCCACCCCCGTCATCTCGACGCTGGCGCCAAAGCTCAGGTGGCCGGCGGTGTTGTTCGGGCCGCGCGCGAAGCAGTGCGCGAACTTCAAGTCGTTGCCTACTTGCTGCAGGAGGGCGACGTCCGATCCCATGATCCCGACCCTCGTTGACGCCGTCGCGGTTCCCACGGCGTCGCTGTCGACGCACCCGAATGACAGCATTTCGACCGCCAGCACGCCGCCGTCGGTCGCGATCTCGGAGTAGTCGCGCATCAAGGTGCCCTGCGTCCAATCCCCCAGTTTGAGGTCGAAGGTGCAGGCGTCCTCTCCAGGAGCGTGGCACTCGCTCAGCACCATGGCGCACTCGGGGTCGTCGCAGGGGACCGTCTGCTTCGTGGTGGAGTTGCCGGGGTCGTAATGATCCCCCGGACGTCCTTTGCCCCAGTCCCCGCAGGGCGTCGCGACGATCATCCCGGCGACGTCGAGCCACCCGATGAGGGGCATCGGCGAAGGGTTTCCGATCTTGAGCGTCATGTAGTACTCGCCTCCGACCGCATCGAAGCCCGCAGCCAGACCGCGGCGCGCGAGCGAGCGGCGGTGGACGGAGCGCCAGCGGCCGGCCTCGGTGGCCGCCGTGTCGAAGAAAGGGGAGGAGGGGGAGTCCCGGTGCCTGAGCGGGACGACGAATGGCTGCGCGCAGGACGGGAGAGTGAGCAAGATGAGGAAGAGAAGGAGGTGACAGCGGCGAGGGTGCTGGAAGAGCTCCATGGCCATGGCGAGAACAAGATTTGCTCGCGCAGTAAAAAGTTAGATTCCTCGTTGGGTCTTGGCATCAATTTATAGAGTGCAATTTAATAGCCTACTGCTTTATATAATATATACTAGGAAATTTTATTTATTTAAATTAGATATTTATCATCGTATTGTGCTTAATAATTTGTTATAATTTTGGACTAGATATATAGTTACTGATAAAAAAAATATTGGTATGATTATTATCACTCTAATATTTGACGTATAAATCCTTGACTATATATGAATTCATCAAGCATTACCAGACTTTCACCTTTCGGAATAATAATAATAATAATAATAATAATAATAATAATAATAATAATAATAATAATAATAATAATGCATTGAATCCTATTTTAATTGGAAACCTGTCTATACCTTAATACACTCCGAAGTAAAAAACATCCTCGCACTTCCTATTGTGATGGCAGTGGGGGTCCCCTTGGATCTCCTGCCGGAGGAAGGGGGTGGGGGGCTGGGCGAAAATTTTATGAGGTATATTGTGTATGTGATTTGAAATTAATTTATTTTTTTTATCATGGGATAAGTGTCTAATTTTTGAGGGATTAATTCAATAGTATGAAATTTCTACTATATGTAAGAGGGAGTACATATATAAAATCCATAGGGGATTTGAACGGAAATCAATCTATTCTCATCTAATAAAATTTTGCGACCACTAAAATTTTTTGACGCTTTAAATTGTAATATTGTTTTGTTCTCATCAGATCAATTGGTCAGAATCTGACCACCTATTTTTTATTTTTTCTTACTATTATATATTTATTTAATATATAGAATATTATTTAATATTTATTTTAAATCGTAACATAATTTTTCTAATTATTTAAATATTATTCCTATACTTCAAACATTTTATTTCAATTTTTAAATATAGAATTAAGTTTAAATAAAAATTAATAAAAAATTAGGTTGGATCGACCAGGGTTGAAAAAATTCAATACGTACCCAACCCGACTCATGGTCAAGTCTGAGTATAAGACGGAACGAGTCTGACCCGACCTACACTAGGTCGAGTCAAGTCATCGGTTTCATGCTTTATATATATATATATATATATATATATATTATGCGCTTGCATCACTAGGGATGTTATGCATGGATGCAGAGCGATTGTGCACCATTCATATGAAGATCGACCATGCAAAATTGTGGACACACACAGATTCAATCATGGACATCCATCTTTGAGTGACGGCTCAGATTCAACCTGGACGAATGGTTTGAATCCCTAGCGCTGCTGCAATTGTTCAACTAGACGAATCTGAGCTCTTGTCAGGTGATCACCTTTTCATGTGTCCGTCTTCTCCAATGGTGGACGAATCTCATCAACATGAGTCTTGGGTGACCGCCTTCTCGAATGGTGGGTGAATATGATCACCAGAGTCGATTATCTTCTCTGCCTCACTTCCTTATTGAAACGAAACAATAGGCGATTGTAAAACTTCAATTGGACAAATCTTAGCATCATGTTATCGTCTTCTTAGATTGCCATCTTCTCGAATGGTGGAGGAAGACTACCGAGTGTTCTGAGGGATCCATACGAACTTGAGCAACACGAATCTGAGTTGACATTGTCTTCTCCTCAACCGAACGTGTACATCAGTGTGGCGTCATTTCCTCCGGTGCCTCCAAGTACGTTCCTTTGACATGTTATATTGCATGTTCGAGCATAATTTTGTCCACAATTTTGCATCGTCGATCTCCATACAGACGGTGCACAATTGCTTCGCATCCATGCGTAACATCCCTCGTGACACTTGCACATTATATCTTATATGTGTGTGTATATATTGGGTGTAATGGGGTGAAGTGCCCATATAGTGGATGCCATGTAACGCCCTTATTATAGTTGTTCATCTGATTTCAACGATGCATATCAAATCCAAAAAAAATTGAAATGATGACGTGAGACCTGACTCTCTCTCTCTCTCTCCTTGATGGAAAAATGAAAATGTCCTAGGACTACTTTCTTTACTATCGTGGAAGACAAGCGTTTGCCCGTCGAAGCTTTGCCTCCCGTTGAGCATCGAGCATTCCTAGGGTCTTCCTATCACCCTCTTCAGTCCCCTTTGCCTCTCCCTCATCGGCCTCGAGGCCCCTCTTCTCTATTGGACCTGCGGAACTCGACCCGCCCATCTTCATCATCTCTAACTTTTTTCTAAGATGGATGCACCGCTCAAGCGTCGAGCTAGGCGTGCCTCGCATTGTCTTCTTCCCCTCCAATTCCCTCTCGCTCTCTGGCCTCCACTTCATGTGGCAAAACATGCCAAAAACCCACAATCCCGACGATCCCCATGAGCTCGTCCATTTTGGCTCTTTGATGGGATCACTGAGCTACAAATGACTTGAGATGCATCACGACTTCAAGGCCTAGAGGAGGGAAACCTTGTATATGATTCCTTTAGGGATGGACTTTTTACCAACACCAAAAGCTAGGAGTTCATCTTCAAAAGTTTCTAGGTGTCGAGAGTGTGTATCTGGATCATCTGGGTCATGAGAGGATTTGGGTGGTGGGGTCTCCCTCCGCTGGGCAGCACGGTAACACACGTCATGCGGGGCTCCTACCAGGCGGAGGAGCTCTTGGCATGGCTGGATGGCTGCGAGGAGGTCTCAGTGGTGTACGTGTGCTTTGGGATCTAGGATGTGCTATTGCGGGAGTAAGCAACTACCCTGGCCAGGGGGATTGAGAGGAGAGGCGTGAGGTTCCTATGGTGCGCAGCCAAGTCCACTCAGTGCCCTCGTCAGAGCTCTGCCCTCCCATCAACAACTCCACCACCAAGTAGATGGTCCCCTGTGATGACCTTGAGTGCGTCATAGTGTTGAGCGAGTGCCATGCTCTACTTCGCGCGTGGTCTGGACAACATCGTCGACCACCTAAGCTTCGGTGCCAATTTTGAGAGGACAAGGGTGACCATGTTGCTGACCAAGATATGTGTGTTGCTTCGAATTTAAATTACAACATCAAAATGAGATGAATGATCACGATATGGACATTGCACGGTGTTCCACCATATGAGCATTGCATGACCATTATACCCATATATATGGGAATAATGGGGGTGCAATGCCCATTACATGGAACGCTTGAATCTTGGTTGTCCATTTCTCTTGAGTAGTGTAGATAAAAGACCAAGTAAACCTGTCAGAGAAAAAAATGCACATTATACCCGAAACGTCGGAGGACGACCCATTCACGACAACAAGCTCGTAGTCCGTCAACGCGCAAGCAGCGACGCTCACTAGTGATGCCCCCCTTTTCACCGCGCGTCATCAACGATGCAAGAGAGGAGGCGACGACGTTGGCGAGTGCCCCCTCACCCATGAGAGATGTCGCCACTCCCCCGTCAATGACACGCAGAGGGGGCAATGCGGCATGTCGCTGACGATGCGAGAGAGGGGGTGGCGTCTGTCACAACCTCCCTCCCTCACCAGCGACATCGACTATTGCATCCCTCCCCCATGATCGACATTCATGCTCCCCTGCTGCGTGCACTGATCCCTCCCCATCCCTTTGACAGCAAGATTTGTGACCCTCCCACCTCCTCCCAAGCGACCTTGTCGCTCATCGCACAGACCCAGACCACAACCAACCTCCCTTGATGGAGGAGAAGGCTATGGTGCAACTCCTCGACGGCAGCTCGTTGCACGGAGAGTTCTGACGTCCCTCTTGGTTCGACATGTGATCATTTGATGGTCTTGAGGCCGCGACAACCTTGTTCATCACAACCTCCTCCTCCCCTCCTAATGCAAACTCCATGAGGCTCCTCACTGCACCTATGTCGATGCTAACCTTCTCCTTCAGTCGTGGCTCTAGCAATGGCCACCGAGAGGTCATCCACCCACAGTGTGTCGGAGTCCACCGCTGTGAATGGGTGGTCTGCCATGCTAAAATTCGCTAGCATCACAGAGGGGACGAGCGGGAAGTTGGGGCATTTAGGTTCGGTGGTGCACGTGAAGCCTCACTATTACTGATGAACCTTGTTTTGGCATATAACCTAGAGGATAGCCTATCAACTTATAGCAAGACTTCTTATCATGCTCCTTGATATGACAACGTTTACAAATTAAATTCCAATCTCTCTTCTGTTTTGAATTAGTGTAATTTGTAACTGAATCAAATGACATTGCAATAACAATAATGAATGCCTCTTTGGCTTTTTTCATGTAATGACATTGAATATACCTGTTGACAAGATGGCAATGGATTCATAAGAAGCATTACAAGCAAGGTCGTCAAGATCGAGATCTTACATAAGATCGAAATGAGTCCGTAAGATCGAAGATCGTGAGATTAAATCAAGGATCATAAGATCTTACCTATATATTAAAATATTAATTTAATATATAAAGTTATATTAAAAATATCTTTTAATATTCTATAATTATTTAGATTATAGATAATATTAAATTAACTATTATCCCATTAAGATTTCCCTACACATGTATACATATATTACTTATCTAATAATAATTTAATATGAATTGACAAAAAAATGATAACAATATGATTAATATGAAGTAAAATTATATAAAATATATTTTAGTAAATATATATTGATATTACATTTATTTTGTTAAAAACTAACTTTAAAAATTTTGGTTATAACCAATCATCAACTTATTCTTAATTTTATTTCTCCAAAAATCATGTTGCACTTAGTCAAAATTTAAAAAAAATGCAAAAAAAATGGAACAATATCAGTAGGATCGGTAGAATCTTGTCCACAATCCTACAAAAATGATCTCAAACATGAGATCGAGATCATGTACCCTAGGTAAGATCGTAAGATCGTGCGATCTTACGATCAAGATCGCGATCTTGACAACTATGATTACAAGAAATATGTCGACTATCGACTAAGTGAGGTGCCACTAAAGTGACGCTAAAGTGTGACTAAAAAAATAGTAACAGTTTAGCTGTTATGATGCCACAAAGATGAGGCTCTAACGTTCGATAGCTGATAGCATTGCCATGGCATCAATAAGGAAGACGATGCTATTAGCGTCAACCATCGAATTAAGGATTTGACTCCTTATTTGTGCATGTGCATCATTCAGTCCCATAAGAAAATAGTATAAGTGCTTGTCCCTATTGAATTAAGCATATCTGACTGATTTATCACAAGAACATGACGAAATTTCCACATTTGATGACATTAAGGTGTCATGGAAGGCCAAGAAACAAGATACAATATTGAGATCTTTTGCAAACAAGAGTATGACGTCTACTGCAGTGGAGATAATTTGGATTCAGACAATTTTGAAGGATTTTGAATTAACTTCATATACAACACATCTGTTTTGTGATAATAAGGTGACTACTCAAATTGCAATTAATCCTATGTTTCATGAGAGGAGCAAACATATAGAAATTGATTATCATTTTATTAGAGAGAAGATATCGCAGAAGATCTTAAAGTCGTTATATGTTAATACCAAGGAATAATTAACCGCTGTATGAATGAAAGGTCTCGTTTCTTCGCAATATGAGAAGCTAATTTGAGCAATGGGGATCTTAGTTATACATATGCCTTCTTCTACACACTTTCAACTTGAGGGGAAATGTACATAACACAAGTTGCTAATCGTGAATAAATGATTTGTACACGTAGGATTAAGTTGTATATGTAGATGATCCTAGTTGAAAGTCATTATAACTGTGGTACTATAATAGCTTTCAAGCTTGCTTCTCCTGATGAGCTGCCAATATCTTGTGACATAAGGAACTAGGGATTCAAGATTGATCTTATTGTTTAAATGAAGCACTCAGCAAGCAGAAGACCAATGAAATTGTGAATGTCACAATTTAATGATTCGAATGATAAAAAAAGACAATCTATGTTTGAAGAAGAACACTCAAGAATCAGATGACAAATCACCATAAACCTTCAGAAAATAGAAGTTGGGAAATCTTGAGTTATAAGATCAAACTCAAAAGAATTCCTAGCTTGTGAATATATCTCTCACTTCTGATTGTATATCTATCCATGATGTCCGATTGAATCAGCACTTCTGCATCGCATCCACCGTTACTATTGTAACCTGATACCATGTAAAATCGAATGTAAGCAATTGATCTGACGATATGAATGGAAGCAAGAAGAAGAAGATGAAGGAATCAAGAAGAACTCGTATTGAATGAGAAGAAGCAAGTAGGAAAACTACAACAGTCTTTATATTACTACAATTACAACGGTTTCCTGCTAGGATGAACAAGCCAAAACTTTATACCAACTATGACATAAAAAGGGACAGGGGAACCACGAAAGGGAAACTCCAATAGAGTAACATGGAAAGACGACACATGAAGGGATAAAATGCAAAGAGAAAGATGGGCCCAGTGGAGCGGAACTCAGTGGATAAGATGATAAAAGAAAATAGCGCAGAAAATGAATAAAGTAGAAACTCCAATAGACACATGAAACAAAAAAAATGAGATCCCAAATTTCAAAGGAGTCTCAAATAAAATAGGGAAGAAAAAGCAATAAAATAGGGAAGAAGAAAAAAAATCTTGCATGCTTAAAAGCAAAATGATGGCAGAAGTAGATAGTAAAAAAAGAGGAGTCTCAATCCAAACTAAGGCAAGCATTTAAATATGATAATATATATATATATATATATATTAATTCTAATTATTGAGATTTCTGCCAAGAAGATTTTTCTGAATTTAAAAGCTGTCTATTTTTTTTCAATTTTAATAAATTACCTTTTTTGTCAAGTTGAATCAGTATTTTTTTTTAAGTTTATCTATTTTAGTCACATATCCCCATGAAAATATATAGTTGCAAATTTTCATTGTCTTATAATTACTTATGCTGTCCTAAATCGGTTGGCGAGCAACAAAAAAAACAAAAGTTGCAAATAAACGGCAGCAAGGCCGCGTTCAACTGGTAATGAGGCGCGACCTCCGCGGCCCACTTCAAGTAAAAGGGGCGGCTGCATCTTTGATGACCGCCCTCCTCCACCTCCCTGCCGTCGCCGCCGCCGCCGCCGCCCTCCCCTTCTCCAACGCCTCCTCCCCTGTCACCGCCCTCCACCTCGGCCGCCGCAACGCCGCTACCACCACCATGGCCACCAGCTCCGCCGTCGCCGACTCCGCGGTCCAGCAGCAGAAGCGTCTCCTCCGAACCCAGATTCGTCGGGCTCTGAAGGCCTTTCCCCCTGATCAGCGATCGCAGGAAGGTACCGTCTTTATGTACTTTTTCTCATATATTAGGCTGCAGGAGATATAGAAACCAATCTTTTCGCGTTTCGGGCATGCATTTTGCGGAATCAGATCCTTGTGTATCATGATAATTAAAAAGAAGAGGAGCGCGAGATGCTGAGGAGAACTATCATAACTTTAGCAATTGAGTAAGAAAATATCGGTGCTTCTGAGGATAGAATAATTTAGTTTTTATGGAAAATGATGGCATTTCGAGTGGTCAGCAAAAACTCGGTCGTTTTCCTCATAAGTTGTCAAAGCATTTATAGTGGTTTGATGATCTTGCTTGTCAGTCAATCGGCTCCTACACCTTGTCGTTTTTCCGCCATCATATTGTTATTATATGCATAAAATGAACGTCTATCATGAATCTCATTCTACAGTCAGACAAATCGTTCTTTTGTCCTGATTGGTGGTGTGGATAAGTGGTGCTTGGTTTCTACTGTTGGTCTATCTCGCAGAAAATGCAAACGGTGTTCATAGTAATCTTGCTTCGATTTTTTTCCAAAACATCATACATATATTTTTTTTTCTATATTTTATGTGTATATATCTTGCTGGAAATGTTATGAACTTAAGAAGTGCATGCCATGAAATGACCAACTGTTAAATGGGTTTGATATAATCTCTTTGTCTTAAGGAGAACTTTACTGTGTTTCAGATCTAGCAATTCAGAACAATGTACTGGACTCATCTTGGTTTAAGTCTAGTACTGGATTATGTGCATACATAAGCTGTGAAGCCCTACGAGAAGTTGACACATCAAGAATTTTGGCAGAAACTTTGAAGTACACGAATGCTGGTATGCCTTGTGGTCATATATATATATTGTGGTCATATTTTTACTTTTCACCTTTCAATTCATATCATAACTTACACTGATAACTATGTTGGTGCAACCTTTTCTGATTAGCTTGGATAGAAACTATCAGAAAAAAAGAGTGTGAAGTAAAAGTGGACCAAAAAAATTAAGACCAAGAAAAATTAAATTTCAATCGATTTCCAAGTCTCTTGGAGTGGTTCTTATGTCTACTAAGGCAGCTAATAGCAAATACTTGTATGTTTATATGTTGCAGATAATAATATGTGCTCCATAACTCAGTTGAGATGTAAAAATGTCAACCTTATGAATGGAAATTAAGGGGCCCGAGTTTTATTAACTAATGATACAAGTACAACTTTCAAATCTGGAGAACAGGGTTTTTTTTTTACTTCAGATTTAGTTATAAGCTTATCCTTTACTAATTTGATTTGATGCATATCCTTACCGTTCATTTTCAAGTCAAGGTGATGACACACAGGGAAAGAAAAGGTTATATGTTCCAAGAGTTGAAGACATGAATAGCAATATGAGAATGTTAAAAATCTCAACTGTTGAGGACTTGGTGCCAAATTCAATGAAAATCTTGGAGCCGTCTCCACTAACTGCTGATGGCAATGAACGTGAAGATGGTAAGATTTCTAAAGTGCACTTGAAGAGATTTTTAGTTTTCTACTTTCACCATTTTGTTTTCTGTTATCTCAATAACCATGCATATGGAGTGGAACTTTGAATTAAAAAACCATGTCATTGTTGACCTTCAACCTTTATGCCAAGTATGTGAATCTAGTCTTGTCTGAATGCTTAAATGTGATGTTTTGTGTTTAATTCTTATTTCAATTTGGAAGAATTTTCTTCTTAAGACTTGTTTATCGATATTAGAATTAATTAACCTTTCTTCATTTCTTACTCGAGAAAATTAGCCGCCCTATTTAGATTTTCATTTTCTGAAATATTTAGGTGAGATATTGTCATTAGTTTACGTAATACTACAAGATGTTATTGTATTCAAGGTTCTTACATAAGATCGAAGATCTTCTTCGTAAGATCGAATCGAGGACCGTAAGATCTTACCTACTAATGAAAAAGTATATTTTGAAAGTAAGGGCCAATAAGATTGTAAAATCGTGTAAGATAAGGTCTAAATCGAGATCTTGACAACCTTGATCGTATTGCCTATATTTCCAATTCCAATGAATTTTGTGCTTAAAGAGGACTTCACAAAAAGATTAGTTGAAGTCTTTCACTTATTGAGTCATATCGCAAAACATGATTCCTTCATTTAATTACAGCATGTTAGAGCCAAGATTTGGATCTCGTGTTCTGTATATTTACTTTTTTATATTATTATCTCACTATTTAAGTTTTTTTATGTGGTTGCATGTCTAAAAGATATTTTTTGCAGTTTTGCTTGCAAGTCGACCTGTTGATATCTTACTCTTACCTGGTAAATGCTTCATCCTGCTCAGTTCTTATCATGCGACATTTTTTTATAGTAAATCATACAACATAAATAAATGATTACTTTATGTTTAATGCTTTTTCCTTTAGGACTCACATTTGATAGACAAGGAAGACGCCTTGGACGTGGTGGAGGGTAGGTCTTATGTGATTCTACTAATGCAGTTCTTTTTCGATTGTAGGTGAATGAAAATAAAACAGGACAATGTTATGTGATTATTACATTTCATACTTACACGAACGTGTCAAATGAGACAATTAAATCATTTGACTATTAAACTTAAGTACTGACTTTCCATTCTCAATGCATGTTCTGGAAAAAAAGTTATTATGATGTCTTTTTAAAGAAATACCAAGAGCTGGCCATGGAGCGAAGTTGGAGAAGGCCTCTTTTAGGTACATTATTATTCCCATATCTATCCTTGTTTAATATACGAGTCAAAAATCTGATCTGTGTTCTTCTGTGATTGTACCTTTGAAATACCAATAGCATGGGTTTAAACTTTCTCTCTGATTTCCTCAATGTTGTATTTGGTTTTGGCTTTATTTAAATGCAGTTGCGCTTGCATACTCTGCCCAAATTGTGGAAGATCATGTGATCCCGATGACTGCAAATGATGTCCCGGTGGATGCTCTGGTTTTGGCATCAGGTGTGATTCCGATTAGTCCAGAATCCTTGGAGAGGATGTGATAGATTTTGGTCCCCCGAAGAGTGCAATCTCCTGGCCCCTTATGTATTACGACCAGTCTATGTCGTCGAGGTCGAATTCCATCGTGAATTGTAAGATTCTTTGATGAGTTTTCTGTCATCAAATGATGTATTTTTTTAGAAAAAAGAAAGCTTAACTATCGATTAATAAAGAGGGAAGGGAATGATGTAATATTCTGATTGATATCAGATCTAATAAGAACAAAAAATATGCCCCCGGTATATACTTTTTTTTCTCTTTTTGTTAATATTTTCTTTTTACCCTCAGAATTGCATCTGTAAGCAAATACAAGTGCATAAGGTTACATTATATTGGTTAGATGCTCAAAGATCAATTAAATTCAAGAGCCTTATCCTTTAACCAATTGATTTTAGATGTGACGAGAAGGTGAACTTGGATGAATGGTAGCCACTCTTGTGAAATCAAAATGTTGATTTTAGTAGGATCATGGTCAGATACGGAGTAAATTTATGTATGATCATCGAATTGTAACCATTTTCTTTAGGTCAATCTTAAAATTTATTTTGTACCAAGATCATCCAGCTAAAAAAGGGTTCGAGGTAACTAATCATTTTTTATATAGAGGAAAAAATACAAATATTATTGTCAAAACATCCCTATTAAGAATTGAAATATTTCACTAAATCTAGTAAACTTGTAAATATAGAAACACTGAAAACTACTAACGCCAAATCACAATCGTTTCATTCAATTAACAGCGTATAAAACCAGAGCTGATGGATGTTAACTGAGTTCGGAGCTGAATAGACCACATCACATTTCGGACCAATAACTGATGCACAAAGACATTATTAACAGTTTTATATATTACTGCTTACCAGTTACGAGGAATGCATCAAATCATATTTCTTGTTGTGGATGGTCTTTCATGCTCGTCTATAGACATAGTCAAGACTCAAATTGTCCCAAAACACACAGCATACAACTTTGGTTAAGTGATAGATCAAAACAAAGGATTCCGATGTAAAAGAAAACATGGATCATTTCTAATTGTAAAATTCTACTTGTTCAGAATGCTTGCAATAGTCTCCAGTTCCTACAAGCAGGAAATGCAGTGTAATAAAGGAAGCAATGACTATATTGTAGTTGTAAAATAAACATCTCAAAATGTTTATGGAACGAACAATTGGATAAGATGCGAGTATTTTCGTTGAAGGACAAATGAAGTTCTCGCTTCTTTTTATACTTCCAGTGCAACTTTGTGAACCATGGTCTCCTTGTGAATCTGGTGGCAGCTTTTCTCGACCAGATCAAGAAGCTTCTCCAAGTTGACGGCCCATGAGTTTAGAATTTCATTACTATCCTTGGCTGTCCGGAAAGAGACAATACCCATCGGTCTATCGATCTTTGCAAGAAGCGCCTTCGAAACTACCATATCTGACAGATGTTTCTCTGCTTCCTAAAATAAAATACGAAAAAAAAATGTTGCCAATGTGTATTTCTGAAAGTTAATGCACAACAAATTCCACTAGATTATATTAGGTCTAGAAAGCTTATGTAATATATTAGCCCCTCTTGGGCACCAATAGCCTAAGAAATAATAACGTGCATGAATGGGTCAGATAACCCAACATAGTCTCACTAGGAAGTAGCAACAAGGGACACTAAACCCCCATAGGTCTTATGTTGATTTTTCTACTGTTCATGCATCCTGATTACAAACTTCTTCATGTTAGAGGAAAGCCCCAAGAACATGTGGAGGCTGATGCCTTCCCGATGCCAGAATGTTAAGGAAGTCTCATATCCCCTTATATCATCATGAAACTTGGATTGGAGTGTCCATTGAAGCATAATTAGTCAAGGGAAAAGACAATAGACCAGAATTCCATGAATTATAATTTCAGAACGAGTAAAGGTAATTATAGCTGTTCAGTTTATCGGAAAAGAAACATCAGCAGTCTATGATAAGTCCTCTCATCTATATATAATGTCCGGTAAAACAATTTTGACTAAATTAGACAAACAAAGGGAAAAGAACAAAGAATAGAAAATGCACCTTCTCAAAACAGAAAAAAAAGATGCACCTGCTGTTAATCTTCTAGTATCTATAAGTTCTCAATATATGATGCCCAAGGAAATGGTATGGGAAAATAGATTAATTCACAATGTAAATCACCAAATGACTGAAAGGTTAAAAGAACTATAGTAATGTTAAGGAACTGGAATCAAACCTGCAAACTGAGGCATAATAAATCTGCAAGTCTCTTCAAGGTTATCCTTGAATAATACTTTGATACCACCAATATGTTCTGGAAGAAGATAACAGATAGAAATCTTTTAAGGTCATAACAGCCATATGGCAATTCATACACAATTAAAGAGAGTTCTCGAGAGTACGTGTTCAATGATTCTAAGTTTCAAATCTTCAGCTGCCTTGGGAACTAGAGATCCTCCAAGAAGATTCTTCTCATTATCAAACTCATCCTTGAACATCTCCCACAGGCTTGTCCATTGGATCACCTCCATGGTCACAAGTTGCTTCAACAGAAGTCTGCGACAACAAGCCACCAAAATTATATGAATGCGAACTAATAATAATAAGCGTACTATACAATACGGAAAATTCATAAATAACCTTTATTCCACATCAAAATAACTCAACACCTTGTCCATTAAGAAGTAGATCAAGAGCAACCTACCGGAAATGTGGAATTTCAGAGAGGTTTTTATCCTCTAGACTAGAGTTGAGAAGGCTTGATTGCATAGGATCATGGGGTGACAACACTAGATACCAACAAATTTTGCGTAGTACCTAGAATCAAAGCATTTCAATAAATAAGTCTTAACAAACTTTTAGAGGATATGAAAAGAAAAAAGGCGCACACATTTACCGGTATCCACTGAGCTGGATCTTCTTTCACAGATGGAATCTCATATATTGCCTTGTAACAACGGCAAATTTCGAGGTAATCATTGTTATGAGAATGATAACTGCACAGAAATGAAATGTGGTAAGTTACTTAAGAACAGGCAAGAAAAGGATAACAAAGATATTATATAAGAAACAGAACTGACAAAATTATGGAGATTTATTGGATATGTAATACATTCCAAGGACAGTTTCAAACAAAGATAAAGGAGGTAACATGGATCAACTTCAGTAATGAGTAAAAGATACCAATGATCAGCTTTGTTCACCAACAATATGCATGTAAAGACAATTCAACTAATAATTAGATCATAATTTTTTGGCAAATTACACGTTGCTATTTGACTATATAAAACAAATATGGAATATGGTAATTGGATTAGTATTTTCAGAGAGTTTTGATTTAATTCTTTAGTAAAAACACCAAAATACCAACAAATGTGGATTGTTGTTATGTTATGCAATCTGAATATCCCACAAGAATTGATCTTATTCCTTTTGCAAAGCTCCCCACCCCCACCAAAAAGAAGAGCATCTGTTGTGAGGAAAACAATTTTTTTCGAGAAAAATAGATAGAGTTGCGAGGAAAACAATTTTTTCCAAGGAAAATAGATATAGAGTACCATCAATAACTTATAGGCCGCAAAACTAATATGCTATTTTCTAAAAGAGACAACAATAGAAATTTAACATTAAACATACAAATATATAGTTCAGTAGTGAGTTGAAAAACAGAGATATAGTTTTACTAAGTATATTAAACATACAAACTATATATTAAACATACAAATATATAGTTTTACTATAGTTTTTATTTCTGACAAAGCATACAAGATATTTGAAAGAAAGAGATTGAGTAGAATCCCAGACTTAAATCAGGAACTAAACTTGTAAGCATCACATACCGAATCATCAATTCATAATAGATACGCTTCAACTCAAGAAGCGAAGGAATATCTGCAGGAGCTTCTTCAACGATATTATCACCTTCCTTTGGTTTCTTCTTTTCCTTTGAAGAATCTGCATCAAATACTCGAGGGCTAATTTTCCTCGATAAAATTTGTGCACGTATATAATCTTGACGATCCAAGCATAGTCGAACCTGTAATTATTTCACAAGACAAGCATGTATAACATCATGAATTGATAGCAACAACTTGCGGTAACTTCCTGATCATAAAAAGAAAACATACTTGTTCCAGGATGAAAGCTATCTTTTCAGTTTTCGCCATTGCTCCAAAAGTTTCTACCTGAGTTTGCCATCGACAATTGTAACAAGAAACGGATTTATATTGGAGAAGAAATGGCATTGTGAACAAATTATCAGCTAAACTTTAAAATACTATCGTTTCCCTTTACAAATTCATCTGCAACTATCAGAAAAGACAAGTGGCCACTTACAGCAACTTCTTGCATCAAGTCAGCAGCCTCAGCAATGAGTCCTTGTTCCTCTTTAATCTTAGCAAGCCTTCTTATCAAGCGAGCCCTCTCTATTTCAACATATATCTGTAAACACATTCAGAAACTTAGTTTGCAAGCAACTTGGTAGCAGATACTAACTCCCAACATATATCGCTTCACCCACCTTTCCAGCCGAGACATTGTTCAATGTATTGATTAACTCAACTCGAGTTTCAATGTCAGGTGTATCATCAATATACTGCATCGCTTGTTGTACCATAGCAGTTACTGCCTAAAAACAGGCCACTAAAATAAATTAGCATACCAATGTGCTAACTACAGCCAATGTAATAATCTATATAAACCAAAATCCACTCTTGCTGTTTAAACTTTTTGGCTCCTCATCACTATTAGGCACTCAGAACTGTTTCATATGACCAATTAGAACTGATACAATTTATAGAAAAATAAACAAATAAAAAATATAATTCTGCTATATGATATGTTACCAAAGTTTTCTTATCATGAAGCTTTCAACGGTGAAATACATTGAATGCATATCGAATATTCAATTCAAATTGCTGCTGCTTCCCATATCATATTTCACCAACAGGGCTGAATGTGCTCAAAACATTGATTTGAGAGATTAACATGCACAAAAGATTTAATAAGCACCATAGAAAATTTCAGTATTTCATGTTAATATATTTTTACGAATTAAAATTTACGATAACATTTGGGACTGCCAAGAATTTCTTCTTTTTTTTCTCGGCAGCACCACGGATCAAGCTAATATATTCTTCAAAGTAAAACATTTTACCGTATGCTTAAGAACTATAATACTATATCATAGGTATTTCTATATTTGGACAAAATGCCCTTTCCATAACAACAAAAACTGGTTAATGGACCATAAATCTGATTGCGGCAGTCACGTCTAGTTCATAACCAGTCCTACTCAAAAGGACATCTGCAATAGCCGTAATTACAATTCATATGTTCTCCATTTCTTTAATTTATACATCTAATTTATTATAATAAATTTGGTGTGCAACCTCATAATATAGCAGCATGTATCATAGTAGGTTTCATAGAAATTCACCGCTACAAATTTAGAGTTTAAATAAACAATGTCCCTTTTACCATTTTCCTGTTTCAAGCGCCTTTACTTAAATAAATGAGAAGAAGAGAGATATTTTTACTATCTGACTGCTTCCATGCTATAAACCTTCTTTCTATTCACAGTTTAAACTCCAGTGTCATGATTGAGGTTTTCATATAAAACAAAGCAACACATAACCATGCAGGTTGGTGGCAAGTTATTGTAAAGGATTTCAAGTCTCATGGATCCTTTGGATTCCACTGGTCCTATCCATTTGAAACTTGAAACCCTAGGGATCTTTTAACTGGATAATAAGTGTAATCATGTAAAATTTTCATTCTGTTACCAATAGTTCATTTGCACCTCATGGACCTTTCTGTAGAATGCTTTTTTTCCATTCTTTTAGTACGAAATCATATTCCAGCAATCCAATGGTTGTTAGTTCTATAGCAAATCCTCTCTCTCTCTCTAAAAAGAAAAAAAACAACTTGCAGCCATTCCATCCAGGAGAGCATCTTAAACTTTTATATAGCTTAACAATGTCCTAGAGGAAATAGGAAAACATAAATGTGTATAGTTTCAAAATGTTAAGAGCCCAACAAAGCATAAAGGATTCACCAACAAAATTTAAAAAAAAAAAAGCTTGCAAAGCATAACATAGAGTCTACCACATACACGGTCGTACAAGTTATACTTGGGGAACACACTTGCAATATGGCTTCTAGATGGATGTGAGCAAGGTGCTCAAATCCTTCATCTTCTCAAAAAAAAAATGGCTTCTAAATGATCTGTCCAAAGAATACGTATGTCTATCATTCTGGAAAGATTTATGTTGCATAGGCTAACATTTTTTAAGGTTTCACATACTAACACTAGTAATGAACGATTTTAGCAGCAGAAAGGATGCCTAGTTAACAGATGAAAAAATTTTGAAACTTAGCACCTGTTTAAGTTGGCCCCTTCTTTTTGAGAGAAGAACAATCTGGTCATTAAGAGTCTTCCACGCTCGTGCCTTATAACACAGCTCGACTATGTCAGTGACAACCTTCTTAGTCCCTGCCACATCTCCTGCGAGCCTCATCTGCTTTTCCACATTCAACAGAGATTCTATTGAAGCATCTAGATTCTCCTCCTGCGATTCACATCATTTTTACTCATTACATACTCGTGTTCATTAGGATGTGCCAGTATCAAGTACCAGTTGTGTATTACAAACTCCCATTTAAATTTAAAATTTTAAAATGGGAAAAATGAGAATAACATTAAGATTCCCAGATAAAACAAGCACCTTGACTACATAAATAGGTCAAACCACTTCTACTGTGAAACCTGTATCGCAGAGCACAAATTTCCCCTAAAAAAATTCTTCTTGTTTTTTTCAGGAAACATTATATCTCTCCTTAATGCATCACCAATTAAACAGAAATAGACAATTAAACGAAGAATCAGCATAATAATCTCTTAAGAGGTGCAGAAACGCAGAAGAAGCCCTAATTTCACAAAATCAAACACCGTAAACAGGAAAGCTAGCAAGAATACAAGCAACACAAGTCACGAAACGAAACGATAATCACGAAATGCAAATGAATCACAGTAAAACGACAAAGTCCCCGAGGAAATGGATGAATCGGAAACAACAAGAACGAATCTTTGGGCAACAAACAAACGTAAGGGGCAAAGCATATCGCAATGGAGGTCTCAAACTACATCGGCACTCACCATTTTGGGCAGAGATTTGGGAGCTACAGTGAAGAAACCCTAATAAGGAGATCTGGGCGAGGGATCGAGCGAGACGAAGGCGGTAAAAAAAAACGTCGTCCACAACCTTCTCGCTTTTCTGGTCAGCAAGTAAAAAGAAGAGAGCTGTCGGGTCGCACCCATTCGGGTATTATTAACGCGATCCGGATTTCACCCGAATTCGCATATGTTATTCTTTTTTTAAAAAATATAGTTAGTTAGTTAAATAATAATTAATAATAAATTAAGTGAAAATGGCCGGAATAATAAGTTTCGAATGAAAAAAAATCAATATTTAATTCGTAAAAAATGTATAGTCATCAAATTAATTGGACAATCCAAAACTGTTCTTTATGCCTTTTGGGGATTGTTTAGTGAATAAAATTCTTTTATCATATGTATAAAAATTGTGTAATTCTTCGTATCTAAGTAAAATTTTGTTATCGTCGGAAGACCCCCAATTAAAGTTGAATTAATTTTCTCAAATTAAAGTTGAAGTTCGTAAATGTTAGGCCCGTGTGATTATTTATTCAAAAAGCTTGCATTATTAACGTTTTGATAAGTGAATAGCAATTTAATCGATGGATCAGTGGGATGATCGGTGGTTATAGTTTTTAATAAATAAAGTGTTTGATAAGCTTAACGCTATAATTAGTTGATGAATATAAAATGATATAACTGAACATATGATATATTATTTAATTTAAGAACTATACAAATTTTATTATAATGCAATAAATAAATTTATTATATTTCAATTAAATAAACAATTTTCACAACTAATTTATTTTGTTAAAATATATAAAAAATTATATTGGCAATAAATTTTATGTAGAGCATACATGAGATTAAAAATATTAATTATTAAATCAATTTTTATTCATTGTTAACATATAAAAAATTTGTAATTAATTAAGTATCATTATAAAAAGAAATATAGTTAAATGATGATTAAATAAAAATGAACAAATAATAAGATAAGTTGAGAAAAGAAATAATGCATTTAAGAATAAAATTGAAAAAAATATAAATTATTAAATGCTACTAAAAATAAATTTTCAATATTTTCATACGACTCAAGCGCTACTTATTTTGTTATTTACAAAAAAAATAGTGTTTGAATTGCCAAATAAACCCTTCAAATATTTATCAAACATTTATAATAATATTTTGATTTTAAAATGATATCCATTACAAAATACTCTATTTTTTTACCAAATAATCACTCTGGTAATACTAAATATTTATGTGAAAAGCAATAATAGGTATTTGAGTTTGGTGAGAACATTATAAAAACAAAAAAAATGTAGAAAATGGAATTATATTTATAAAAAAAATCGAAAGTAAAGTTTTTTTTAAAAAAACATGTTTGGTTTGGTAAAGAGATATTTGTTTGCCTTTCGTTTTTCCACGCCGGCTTCGTAGGTGCTCCTAACTCCACCTTGTAAAGTTTAGAAATATTATAAAAAAAAAGATGGAATAAAAATTAGATGATTATATAATAAAAAAATTAATTAAATAAAAAATAAAAAAGGGGAGAAAGCTTAATTAGGGTTTTCTTCATCTCGTGGTTCCCTTCGCTTCGCCCTTGTCTTCATTCATTCGTTCGTTCTTCTTCCTCTTCTTATTGCTTCCGTGCTCGTTCTTCCCTCCCGCATTCTCCATTCTATTGGTTTCTGGAGTTCGATTCATCTCTCACATTGTAGGGTTCCTTGGCGGCTCTCTTCCAGGTATTCTCCTTCTTCTGCCCCCCCTCCCCCCAAAATTTGCGTTTTTTATGCCGTTGTATTCGCTTCCCCCCCTGAAGCCGCCATTTTTTTCGATGGCAGCTGGATTTTCTCCGATGTTTTTTTTGTGTGTTTTTAGGTTTCTATGGCCTTTGTTTTGTCCACTTTGATGCAGATTTGTTCGTTTCTTTTTTCTACTTCTTCCCTCTCTGGTTTTCTTCCCTCTGTGTTGCAGGAAAGTTGAATTATACAATGTTTGTTTGTTTGCTTTTTCTATGGGTGGATGACTCTTGGATACGTAGGTTTGTTGCGCGGTTCAAGGATTTGTGATTTGGGTGCGTGAATTATGCGAACTTCATGGGCTGACGCAGTCGCCAACGCCGAGAGCTCGGCGCCCGCGATAGGTGGTCCTTCGTTCAGTAGCAACCCCGCTCCTGCTGCTGCAAATGCAGGTGGTGGCGCTGGACGTCCTACATATATCCCGCCGCATCTCCGCAATCGTCCATCCGTCTCCGAGCATCAGGCGCCGTCCCCTGTAGTTTCTGATGGTCTTTCAGGCGCTAGGGGCCCCTCTTCCTATGTTGCGCCTGCTTCTGGTGGAAGCCGGTGGGGCGGTGGTATCAGTTGGGATGCTGGCAGACCTGGCATTGGTGGAGGTAGAGTTGGAGGAGCAGGTGGTTGGAGTTCCAGAACTGGTGGTTGGGACCGGAAGGAGCGGGAAGCTAACCCTTTTGCAAATGATGATGAAACAACAGAGTCTGCATTTGATGGACAGGAGAATACGGGCATTAATTTTGATGCTTATGAGGACATTCCAGTAGAGATAAGCGGTGATAATGTTCCCCCACCCGTGAACACATTTGCAGAGATTGATTTAGGAGATGCACTTAATGAGAATATCAGGAGGTGTAAATATGTGAAGCCGACCCCTGTGCAGCGTCATGCAATTCCAATCTCACTTTCAGGGATGGACCTAATGGCCTGTGCACAGACTGGCTCAGGAAAGACAGCAGCCTTTTGCTTTCCCATCATTAGTGGGATCATGAGGGGTCCGCCAGCATCAAGGCAGCGAGGATCAAGAACAGTTCTTCCCCTTGCTCTGATTTTGTCACCAACTCGTGAACTCTCTGTTCAAGTATGTTGTTTCACATAAATTTGGTTCCTGACTTGAATGAGTAATTCTGTTTCTAAGTTGGACCTTTTCCACTAAGACCCTGCAATGCTCTCACGATCTCATTATTTTCTTTTGTTTTCCATTATTTTCATGGTTCTTCAGATACATGAAGAGGCAAGGAAGTTTGCTTATCAGACTGGGGTCCGAGTGGTTGTTGCATATGGTGGAGCTCCGATCACTCAACAGGTTATTTTCTCAATATCATGTTTAATGTTTCCCATAATTTTGAAATATTTTTTTTTATATCAATGCCTATGTAATTCTTTGAATAATTGATTATTGACTGTAAGCTCCCATTCAAAAATAATTGAATGTAAGCTTATTTTTCTTCTATTTTTCTTTTGGTGTTCTTGTTGTTAAAAGAGAAATGGTGATATGATATCAGATTTGTAGCTTTATCATGTTTATTATGGTGTCCTTGTATAAGTGCACGTACTGAATTAAAGCTTTCGGTGTAGTGATGTTGAAGTGTGGTCTATGTAATGACTATGATCTTATTGAATGAAGAAAATAGGAAAAAAATGATAGAAAGAGGATAAACAATTTGCCTATTGCTAATATATCATTTTGTTTTTCCCCCCATTGGATTTTGCTTTCATGTTGTTTTCAAAGCCTTGAAATTGGAATACCAATGAGTATTCATCCTTAGAATAATTATTAAAAATATGATTTAGTTAAGCAGAAGAAAAGAAAAATAAAAAGCAGAAGAATTTGCATTTAGCTGATATATTATGGACTCTTGTCATTTTGATTTTGGTTCTGCGTTGTTTTCTAAATTGTGAATCAAATTGTTCATAAGACAAATCTTTAATAATCAAGGGCTATTCTTTCGTAGCCAAACGCTGTATTAACAAAAACTTCCCCTAGCAAAAAGCTTGTTAAATGGTCATCACGTTTTTTGTTCCATTGCTAGTCCGTTTTGCTGATGAGAAAAATTTGCATTCTATATTGCAGAAGTTTTAATTTTAATAAACAAACACTGTTATCATAATATATGGTTCCAGTTTTAATAAAAGAACATTGTTAATCTGTATATCTTCCCTTCCTCTATTATAAATTGCAACAAGGTTATCATAGTATATGGTTCTTCCTGTTGCTGCATTGCAAAGTTCTTGTTCACGTGAGATCTTTGTATGTGAATTCAGTTTAGCTTGTTGCTGTCACAAAAAATACCTTGTTGCTTAAACTTCTCTCTTCCTTCCTTGTTTTACACCAAGTTAAATTGTGGTTTAGAAGCACAGTTCTCACTCATTGCCATTGGTTCACATTACCCTTGATGTTTTCTTATTGTTATTTTTTGAATTTTAATCTTTCTTGATACACTGTATGAAGTTTTTTCCTGGGGTTACTCTTTGTGGTAATGTGCTTGGTTATACTATTCATGCTTATGACATACATTCACACGATGGTTTTGTTTTGTGCATTTGGTCTAGATGTATGTGGTTGGTCTATCTACAGATAATACCATTGAATAGCGATGCCTTCAACAATGAAAGCAGTGTTCTCATTTATTTTTCTTCTTAGATATATATTAGATTAAGACATTGTAATTTTTTTTTGAAAACAAGACATTGTAATAACAGACGAAGATGATATTTCCGTTCTCTGTGAGTTAGGTCTTCTTGTGTTTCAGTCACATGTTAATGGTACTCTAACAAACTATTAGTATTATATTTATAGATGCCTAGATTTTCCATTAACAACTGATTAGAGGATCACATTATAGGGGTTTCATTGACATTTCGATAACGTGGATCATGTTAGCCAAAACGGCTTTCTATGACAGCTTTTGCTTTTCAGTGTCTGCCATTTCACTGATTATTATCCATACTTGGCAGTTGCGGGACTTGGAGAGGGGTGTTGACATACTTGTCGCTACTCCTGGTCGTTTGGTTGATTTACTTGAGAGGGCTAGAGTTTCGTTACAACAAATTAGATATTTGGCCCTTGACGAGGCTGATAGGATGCTTGATATGGGATTTGAGCCACAAATTCGGAGAATTGTTGAACAAATGGATATGCCGAAACCAGGAGAAAGGCAGACAATGCTCTTCAGTGCCACATTTCCAAAGGAGATACAGGTTGGTCATTCTACCTGTCGAGCTTTACTCTACCTGATGTCTGAAATTCTATCTGTTTGCATGGGATACTTATTAGTTATTTCTGAACTTTTAATTCTATTTATTAATATCGCTGATTGATAATCATTGATGATTTAGATACACATATTCATGTATAATTTTGCAATTTATTTTTGAGGGGCATGACAGTGCCGTAATTTAAAGCATCTGATGTCACTTTCTGACAAGAATAAAACACCCTATTCAATATTTCTTCATTTAAACAATATCACATTAATTATCTATGACATGCATCTTTGGAGACCAAATCCACAATGTTGTACTGTAGACAAATTTTAAAGCATCTGTTGGTAAATAATGAACTCCGCCTATGTTTTATAGCCGGTCCCAAGCCTGGATAAAGGAGGAGGGTTGTGTTAGGCCCCGACAGCCAGCGTAAAACTCTGTCGAATCGCATGAACATGGATCAACGAATAGCGTCGTATGATCCATGTAGCCGACCCCACCTAGTGGGATAAGGCTTTGTTGTTGTTGGTAAATAATGAGATTGATTTATGCATTCTGGAATGGACAATGCTTTGGGCAAAGATGTCAAAAAGTAGTGGAGGTGTTTTTACTGCATAGCACTTGTGGTTATATTAAATGTTACAACATTGTAAAATATGCAAAATAAAAAAATGATGCTCTAAAAACTGTGACAGAGTGCCTACATAATTTTCTTTTTTATCTACATTGCTTAAATTTTTTCAAGGCAAGAAGGAAAGGATGACTGGGACAGAGGACAGTCATCCAATTTTTATCTTATAGCTGTTTGAAGTTTGGTTCTTTTGTGTTATTATTGTTTTCTTCTGTTGTTTTTTTTAAACAATGAACCTTCAGGTACATACTCCAATAATATGCCACTTTTTTTTCATGCAGAGGTTGGCTTCTGATTTCCTTAGCGATTATGTCTTTCTTGCTGTTGGGCGTGTTGGTTCTAGTACTGATTTGATTGTTCAGAGGGTTGAGTTTGTACATGAATCAGATAAAAGAAGCCACCTTATGGACCTTCTTCATGCCCAAAGAGCTAACGGTGCTCATGGAAAGGTATGGCTAACTTGTTGCAGTAGGTTTGACTTTAACATTAGTACTTTTGCTTAACTCAGAATCATGTACTTGGTTCCTTATATGTTTGCCTTGGGAGTTTTTCTAGAGTTGATTCTATTTTTCACATTTTGTTCTTTCTTGGAGGGATCATTTCTTTTTTTCCTTTTATGCAGCAAGCATTAACTCTTGTCTTCGTGGAGACAAAAAAAGGTGCTGATTCATTGGAACACTGGTTGTGTATGAATGGCTTTCCAGCGACTACCATTCATGGAGATAGGACACAACAGGTTAGTGAACTTTTATTTATGAGTTTCTTTCTTGTTAATAATTTTGATTGTCTTTGAATTGTTAGAACCAATCTTTAATGATTTACTTTGTTGTCTCCCACTTTTTTGGCCGGTTCTTGGGCTATATGGCTTCAGCGTAACCGGGTGTTGTTTTGTGAGGAGCGATGTCAGATCATATTGTACACCACACCTCTTTTTTTTGCAAGAGTCGGGTTTTGGATAGCTGATATACTTTTCCATTTTTTGTTGCTCTCTACGAGAGCTCACACTTGTATATCATTCTCATTCCAGGATGACAACCGCATAACCAGGTGGTCATCCTTTTTCTTCTCAAAAAAAGTTTATATCCAAATATTGAGAGGAACATAACCAATGTATTGGGTTCCATCCAAATAAAGCAAAAATAACCTAGCAAAGGACAAAATATGTTGAGATCACATCTTGGTGATTGACCTGTATTCATGTCAGAATTGAATTTCGTTCATCAATAAGTAGGTGCTTGGAAGTAAAACTTGAGTTGTCTTTCTTACTTGAGGGAGTGCTGTCTTTCAAATTTGCTAGATTTTGTAAATGTTAAATCTTTCTCCAACTAGTTGTTTTATACATTACTAAGAACACTTGAATTTCCTTGCTGATATATTGTTTATATGCATCTAGGAAAGGGAACATGCACTGAGGTCTTTCAAGAGTGGTGTTACTCCTATCTTAGTTGCTACCGATGTTGCAGCCCGTGGGCTGGACATCCCTCATGTTGCACATGTCATCAATTTTGACCTTCCTAATGATATTGACGACTATGTGCATCGTATTGGAAGAACTGGGAGAGCTGGAAAGACTGGTCTAGCCACTGCCTTCTTCAATGAGAACAATTTGTCTTTGGCGAAATCATTATCTGAACTTATGCAAGAGGCAAAACAGGAGGTTCCTGAATGGCTCTCCCGCTATGCAGCAGCTCGTCCATACGGGGGCGGTGGAAGAAACAGGCGAGGTGCTGGTGGAGCCCGTTTTGGAGGTCGTGACTTTCGTCGTGATTCCTCCTTTAGAAGTGGAGGTGGAGATTATTATAGTGGTGGCAATGGCTACGGAGGTGCTTATGGGTCGTCTTCTGGTTATGGTGGTGGTGGCTATAGCGGGGCAGGGGTGACAAGTGCATGGGATTAATCCACATTTTCTTGAGAAGTATACTTTTGGTAAGGTTACAAACAACATCAAGGGCTAATATGGTTGATACTTGTCCCATTTTTAGTCTTTTATCATTTAGTGCTTCTCTCATCAGACATGCTGCTCACCACGATGACAGTTTCCTAAATGAGAGTGGTGGTGGCTAACTTCTAGATTTTTGTGGATCTAGGCAAGTTTTCTTCTTTCTATTTTTTTTCTTAGATGCATTGCGAAGGTTGTAGGATATGCAGTGAGATGGTGTAAAAATGATCTCTCTCGCAGTTTATTTCGTCTTAGAACATGGGATGATAACTCCTAAAAAAAAAGTAAAAAAAAAAAACATGGGTTGATAGAAATATTTGTTGATGGAAGAGGGGGAAAAGAGATGGAATTATGTCAAGTTCTAGTTTTGAACCATTGTAGTTTGCTTATGATACTGGGATACATTTCATTTGGAGCAAATGAAGAGGTGCAGTTTATTTTTTGCAGGTTTGTGAATGTTATTTCATTTCATGAATGGATCTTTGGTTCTTGGTTTGTTGCTCCTGGTGGCGATCTTTTTTTTTTTTTTTCTTATCTCATTGCCAATTTTTTTCTTACTAATTGGTTTTTTTTCTAATTATACGTGATGTTTATTTGATAGGGATTAAAATTCAAAATTTTATTTGGGCGAAGATATATTGTGTCATCTGAATAATTCCCTTTGTTAGCATTTAGATATGATTTCGCTTAATCACACAAGAACAATTAAACAAGGCGAGAAGACAATATATTCCTTTACATAATAATAATATTCGCGGCATGGTGAAGGAAAATTCAAATGTAATACACGGCAGGCCACTACGTGGGTTTCTTTATTTTCTTGTGTTTGCAAGCAAAATACATATTATGAATAATTCCGGTTATCAATTTTTGTTGTATTTTAATACGTAACAAATTATTTGCTTCGCAAATGTCAATTTTTTCCTGATCAATATGAATCATACATGGTCTAAATTAATTATCATGTCAGCCTCATTATTGTTCAGCACAACAATACAAGAGTTCACATATTGACTTGACCATAAGTTTCAATATGTTTTGAATAATTTTGATTTCCTGAAAACTAGATTTTCAAAGGATTATTTCAAGTGTATTTAATATTCTTTTGCCACTCAACACATATCCGAAACTCTCTCGGACTGGAGGCTTTGAAATCTATTGTAGGTTTCTTAGATTCTATTTGACATTATTAACGATTTGATAAGCGGATAGCGGATGATGATTAGCAGAAAGAGATTGTAACGAATGAGTGTTTGATAATTTTAGCGGTAGAAATAGTTGATGAATATAAAATGACATAATTAGACATGCCAAATTATTTAATTTAAGTACTATACAAATTTTATTATAATACAAAAAAAATTAAATATTTATATCTTAATTGAATAAATTAAATTTCACAACTAATTTTTTTTTGTTAAAATATATAGAGATTTATATTGTCATTAAATTTTATATAGTGCACCAATGATATAAAAAAAATAATTGTGAAATTATTTTTTATTCATTGTTAATATATAAATAATTTATAATTAATTAAGCATGAATATAAAAATAAATATAGTTAAATGATTATAAAATAAAAATGAAAAAAATAATAAGATAAGTTAGAAAAAAATAATATATTTAAATAAAGATAAAATTAGAAAAAAATTATAAAACACTAAACTCTAATTGCTAAACATAATAGAAGTAGTTTTTTACGTCGAACGCTATTTATTTTTATCATTTATCAAACAAAAAAATTCGTTTTAACCACTAAACGCTACTTGAAATGCTAAACAGAATCTTAATCTTAGTATATCAGGATTATAAATAAGAAGTACAATTACTTGGTTCTTTTATTCCGTTTCTGAATGCAACAGTAACACCAATCATCTATTTTTTTTTCTATGATCCTAATTCCTAACTCTATATTTTCATAACTCAAATTGTATACTAAAAAACAAATATAATATTTTGATTATTACAAGCCGGTGGCTGTAACACGTTGGATGATTAATGTAATTCCCTTGTACAAATATGAACGCATTGAAACTACCGAAAAAAAAATGTGAACGCATTGAAACGTTGGTTCCTATATCAGAACAGAAACCATTCAAAATGTTCATCTCTGCATTTTATTTGAGAAGCGTGTGATGATGCTCCAGGCATCAATCGAAAGACGATCATATCCGTGCATTAAACGCCCTGAAATCTTCCATAATATTATTCCATTAATTGTGATGATTCGAGGCATTAGTTCTTACTTCTTCTGTCCACTAAATATTTCTCCTTCTGTACGCATTCAATGACTCAATTAAACCCATGATCTCTCTCTCTCTCTCTCTCTCTATACATGAACCAACGAAGAATATAACATTTCCTCTCTCTCTCTCTCTCTCTCTCTCACCACCCTCCACCAGCATTTCCTGAAAGGCTGAAACTACATTGCGGGACCAAATGGCTGAAAGTTGCAGTACGTCTCAAATGATCATTTCTCTTAGTTACATTACATTAGACGCGAATCCAACTTTTTTTTTCCTGTTTTTTTTTTCTTTTGGCTTCTGAAAGAACTGTAATGCCATCGTCTTTATATTTTATGATGTTCTAACTCTGCGCTGCGTGCGTTGCATGCATGCAGCGGTGAAGTGGGAGTGGCCGCAGCTCGTGGGGAAGAAAGGGTCGGTGGCGAAGGCGACAATCGAGAACGATTCCAACCACTGGATCAACGTCCAGTACATACGCTGCGACGCCCCGAGGCCCCCCAACGTCAACTGCCTCCATGTCTGGCTCGACGTCAAGGTCGGCCCCGACGGAAGCTTCGACAACGGCACTGTGTGCCGTGTGCCCAAAGTTGGCTGATATCATTATGTTATATCATATCATGGAGAGAGAGAGAGAGAGAGAGAGAGAGAGAGAGAGAGAGAGAGAGAGAGAGAGAGAGAGAGAGAGAGAGAGAGAGAGAGAGAGAGAGAGAGAGAGAGAGAGAGAGAGAGAGAACGAGAACGGCATGCAAGCAATATACGATCTTATCATTCATTCCTGTTAGGCATGCAGTGATTTAGTTCGTCCATCTATGGATTATTTTCTGAAATAATTAGTGATGAATAAAGCACGTTCTCGCCATTTCGATCCCTTTTAGCTGATCAATTATAAGTTGAAGGATCGGCGTATAATTCTACTTAAATACGTAGGATCTGGAGTGAGATGGTGTGGTGAGTGATGGGGTGGGGTGACGTGGTGTGGTGAGTGATGGGGTGAGGTGACGTGGTGTGTCATTAGAAAGTTCATGTTTGAATAATAAATTATATAAGATGTGAGGTGGGATAATGAAGATTTTATTTGTATAAAAGTCATTTTTATCATTCATTATATATTTAAAGTATTTATAATCGTTAATTAGGGGTGAGCATGAATCGGGAGGACTGGTCGCCCTCGTCCGCACCGGTTCGGATTTTTCAAATTTTTTTCCGACCTGATAGATAATTGAGTCAGAACTAAGTCTCATTTCTTTGACACTCGACCAAGTCAGGTCGAGACCGAATCCGAATTTTACGTTCTGACCCGATTGAATATATTATATTAATATTAAATTATTTTTAAATAGTATATTTATGTTTATTTTGAATAAAATTTTATATTTACTAAAAAGTTATATTTAATAAAATTTATAGATAAATATGTATTCATATTAAAAAAAAAGATAAAATTTGGTAATAAGAGAAATAATTTAATTTGGTAATAAAAAGGGGAAAGAGGTTAATTTAGTCTAAAATAATCTATCACTCATCGTTCCACCAATTTGGTGGAATGAAAAATGTGATGTTTGAAGGGCTTAGCTATTCCACTCCACCCCTCTTAACTTAAATAAAAAATATAACCAAACATGGTGTAACTAATTTTATTCCCTCATATTTCACCCCACCTCTTCATAACCCTCAATCCAAACATACCCGTGTTCATGGTCAAGATGTTTGCCCTTTATGTTTTATATTTTTCTTCCTTAATAACAAAAGAAGAAAAAAAACGTCCACAAACATCTTTTTTTTATAATGGTGAAAAGAAACGACCATTAAAACTAAGAATTTAGAATATGTTGCGATTATTTGTTCTTTTGTGCCATTCTTTTTATGATATTGAGTTCACGGTACCTTCCGTGACAGAAAATGGCAGAAAGGTTTCCATTAATGATGCTGAAGTGTGATTGAATCAGAGAAAGAACATTGTCGGAAAGAGAGAGGATAAATTATTTGCAACTAGCTAAAATGATTCATTTTGCCTTTTTTTCTCCTGTTGGATTTTGGTTCCATGTTGCTTTCAGAGTCTTGACATTGAAATAGGGTGATTATTATTAGAGGCATGATCCAGTTAATTAGTGATTGCAATGAGGAAAATAAAATAAAAAAAAAATGAAAGAAAGAGAAGATTCTGCATTTTGATAATAATGTTATGGAGTTTTGCCGTTCTGATTTTGGTTCTGGGTTGTTAACAGCACAAACCCTGAATGAACACTAAGGACTTTTCCTACCTTTGGGAAGTGTACACTTGTAAGTACACATGGCGATCACTTTTGGTCCATTTTTTGGGCTGTTTATTGTTGAGGAAGATTTGTATCCTCATATGGCAGCAATTTGAATTTTTGTGTTGAACCATGGTTAAGGGTTATTTACATAAATATTCTTTAAATTATCATGATTTTTCACATTTAATTTCAAACTACGAATTTATCATTTTGAATTCTTAACACGATTTTTTCACTTTAATCCTCCCGTTACTTCTGTTACGTCTTTCATTAGTTTTACTTTTTATTTCATTTATGAAAAGACTAAATTATCCTTTCATCCAAAAAAATATGAAATAATAAATATAAAAAAATAAGAAATTTGTTGAAAGAATTAAAGTGTTAAAAAATGTTATTTATGAAAAAGATTAAATTATCTTCCCCTATTTTTTTCTTTTTATATTTATTATTTGATATGTTATGGAGGGAGGGATAATTTAGTCTTTTCGTCGAGTGATAACTTCGTTAACCAACTATGTAGTAATTGCTAATTCATCTATTTATCGATTGTTTCATGAGATAATTGTGATCAATAAAGCATGATTTCCCCACTTCCTTTAATTAATTAGTTAATTAATTATGATAAGTTGAAGGATCGAATAGTACCATTTCGTAGTATTCTAAAGAGAGCCCCTAAACATCATTTGGTTGAGGTGGTGAAAATTAATTATTGAAACATAAGAATCAAATTAACATTGTATTATATTTTTTCATTCGTTTTAGTTTCTTGGTTTATACTGGGTCCATGGTATCCTTATCTTCTGTAACAAAAAAAAAACAAATTATAAAAATAATTAATATATTTTGACTAACCTCGACATAAATAGACTCTATCATGTGGTCTCTAACTTTTGTGACGCAATTTTTAAGTTCACCCTAATTTATTATTATTCGTTTTAGTTTCTTGGTTTATACTGGGTCCATGGTATCCTTATCTTCTGTAACAAAAAAAAAACAAATTATAAAAATAATTAATATATTTTGACTAACCTCGACATAAATAGACTCTATCATGTGGTCTCTAACTTTTGTGACGCAATTTTTAAGTTCACCCTAATTTATTATTAATGGAGATCATTATTATATGCCAATAGTAAACTAGATCTGATGGGCATTAGCATCTCTCCATCATACGATAATAACACCATTAACAACTAATTAATCATTCAAACCTCTTTACTTCTCTTATTATTATAATTTATTGTTATTACTCTTCGCGATCATGATATTTTATTATGATATTTCATGAATTGGTGTTTCAACGTCATATTTTAAAAACACTCACAATTCATTTAATTTAAAAATAGTTGATTTAAGGAGGTAAAAGGAGGAAATTCGATTTCATGATAATGACAGTAATTAATGTCCGACATAATTACTTGATGCATTGATGGCAGCAAAATATCTATGGAGTGAGAGTGACATGAACTAATCGATAATTAGCTTTTTGTGTAACCCTAACAGCAGCCGAAGGCCCAGGAGATATTTTTCCTCCTTTCCAGTTTAATTAGCATTAAATTGTGATGTTATTTGTTGACTTGAAATATATATTTATTTTTTCTTTAATCAATTTGGTTCATTGAATCTCGATGAAGAAAGAGACACTAAAATAATAAAAAAACAATTAAACCTAATAGCATTACAATAGATCCGAAAAATAATATGTATATTTTGGTTCCATCGAAAGTTGAAGAATAATTTGGTATTTCTTTATCTCCTAATAATTATTCATTATTTCACTCATCATTAACAATAATATAGCTCTTAACAAAATAAAACAAACCTCTAAGAATAACACACTGTTAACGATTAGTAACTCTTATTCAACAAATTAATCTGTCGAATCTCATGAGCATATCGAATTTTACTGTATTTTTTTTCCTTAGGATACTCCGAAATATATTAAATTTTAATTTCAGATAATATGAAACATTTTTCTTCCACGATTAATGATTGAAATATAACATCACCTTTTTTTATTAATATATACGAAATTAATTTATTAATAATGCTTTAAATGCGTTTTTATTCTCCAAAAAAAATTAAATTCGTGACCCAATAAACTACGCAACTAACTAAATCCTTGTCGAAAGAAATAATAACCGTCAAAATCTAAGCCGAGAACGTGGAGGTCCGCGGGTAGATTCCGAGAGATCTAACCTTCCTTTTATTTTTCATTAATATAATAATAATATAAAAATAATTATATTTTTCATTAATATAATAATATAAAAATAATTATAAAATGAGGGAAAATATAATAATATATTATATTATATAAATATAAAGTAGCAACAAGAAATGCACAGAAGACAGAACCAGAAAAAAAGGGCGCATACGCACAAAAAAACAACAACAATTTCCACAAGATGACAACAACAAGGCAAAGGGCCTCCAATGGCATCCAATGGGAAGCAATCAAACCATGCCATATAATTCGACTCTGAGGACCTCCTCCCTGCCGAGCTTTGGAATTCTTGTTACCCAATTGCCTACCCGCCGCCCGCTAAAATCCCCGTGGCAAAGTTTTGGAATTGTTGTTGCCTTGTGACAGCGGCGTGTGTGGAGGGGAGAGAAAGGGACAGCAACAACAGCAGCATTAACAGGAATCAGTCACTGCAAGGAATAGGTAGCTTGGTCCATGAACCAACCCCCACAGAGCTTTTCCCAGTTCTCATGTTGATGAGGTGCGAACTGCCTGAAGTTGCGCCTTTTGGCTCCATAGAGAGCGATAAGAGGTATCTGTTACGTAGCTGTCTCGTGAATATTCTTGCTTCTGCGATTCTCTGAATAAAGATGGGTTCTTGTAGAATAAGTTCCCTGAATTTTGTTTTTTGAAATCCTTTTCTTTTTTTGCTGGAATTGAATCGTCGTGTCATGGTTAGCCGTTGCTGATCAGAAGGCGTGCAAGAATTGAGAGATTTTTTTTTTTGTGTGTGGGTCAATTCGGTTTCTGTTGATCTTCTTCGAAAGGGCGAAGGAAATTGTTTAGGGAAAGATGAAGAAAGAGGAACGGAGGTTACTTCGATCATATAAGTTTCTGATTCCTATCTGCTATTGAGATTGATTTCAGTTGTGGGCACCTTCGCCTGACGTTGGATGAAGCCAGGGTATAAAATTTTCCGTGGAGAAGGAACGGGATTTTGTTACTGATCACGCAGCTCTTCTTAGGGTTTACACGTTCTGTGCTTGTAGTTGGTGCATCGCAGATGGAAGATTTGTCTCTATCTGAAGATTTTCCTTACCTGATGTGGTTTTCTTGTCAGAAAAAAATAGTATTAAATTTTATTTACAGCCTGCTAGGTCGTGATGCTAAGTTTGTGCTGATTATTCATAAATCAACAAACTGATGAAATTAAGATATGAGTCTGCCATGTCCACTAGAGATCTTTTAGATGTTTGGTAAACAAATTGATGAAATGTATATATCATACATGAAAACACATTATATGAACGGAAGAAGGTGATTTTTTATTATTACAAACCATTCGCATCTTTAATAGATTCTATTGGTTTATCTCAAATGTCAAAGTTGAAACTCAGAGAAAAAAAAGGTTTTTCATGTGACCTGCTGTTGAACTTGGATAGAGTAAAAATACAAAATTTTCAGTTTATCATTGTGGTATGTAGAGGCAGCCTCTTGTTGGACCCTCAAATCCTATGCATGACTGGCTAGTTTCTGGAGCTCACAAAATGATTGCCGGGGATGAGCATGATTTTCTTAAACCAGTTTAAGTTTCTCATTCTGTTTTTCTTATTTTGTGTAGGTGATAACATCAAAGGGATATCTAAACTGAAGCCGTCTACTTTGCTATGACTCATTTTATTGATGAGAGTTTGCCATTTGAAGACATGAATGATGATCATTTAGGAAGATTAGCAACACTTTCTTATGGCTCTGGTCACATGCTAAATGACATCACAGCAGCATGTTGGTTTACTTATTTGTTATTGTTTTTGACTGATATTGGACTAACTCCAAGGTAATGACTTTTAAGTGATGTTGAACTCCTACTTTCTTGTCAGATTTCCCATGCTCCACTGTTTTTTCCTGAAAATTTATTGTTTGTTGGAACCAACCTGTGGAAATGATATTGAGCATCATACCTAAATCACTATTTATCAAGTTATTATATTGTTAAAGGTGAATCTAGCTAAACCTGTTTCTAAGTGATGTTTCACCTTCACAGTTATCTTTCCTTTTGGTTTTGGTAATTATTTTATTGTTTATGTGAGTCATCCTCTTCTTATCATTTGCTTTCCTGTATGTTTCTGTGAAGCATGGGAACTAAACCTGCTTTGGCACGATCATAGGATTCTATATACAGGATGTTGGAAAGATATATGTATAGAAAATGTTGTTTCCTCCTTTTTTGCCGTTCTCTTCTAGAGAGCGTACCACATGTATATGGCGCTTCCTTTCAGTGATATACACATGGATGACAATCGAAACTGGTAGTCATCCTTTCCCTTCTCCAAAAAAAAAAAAAGAAAAAGAAAAAGAAAATGTAGTTTCCTTGTGTGCTACAAATGAATCATGCGTCATATGGTTGATGTATGTCGATATTTTGCATCGTATATTCTCTGAGGAAGCTCCAATCAATATTATCTGCATCCTTTTCTCTTTGAAATTGATTTTGCCCATGGGTTGGGGTGGGTGGGGGGGGCACATGTTTCATTATTCCCTTCTTGACTATGAAGCATATTCTAAAGCGTCCATATAAAAAAATTTAAATACAATTGTATATGTACAAAGTCTTGGTACATGTAAGGGCTGTTTGATAGGGGAACAAAAATGAGAACAGCCCCCTTTTTCTAGCTTTTTCATCCAAACAACCTTTTTTATATGCTGTAGGCCCCATGCGCCATAATGACGAGAACATAGAAAAATCAGATAAAAAATGTTCCAAGGGGACCCAAGAACTCGGGTGTTCTTGCTCGAATTACAAAATAGAAACAAAAGGAGGTCCACTGCCCTTGACCCTGGAACAAATATTGTGAGCCAAACAGCCCCGTATAGTTCAAGTTTGACATAACATGATTCATATTTCTGAAAAGTGCAGAATGAATTTAACAAGAAACTGATAAATGCTTGTAATTTGGAGGTATTTTATTACCTAAATAACTTGGTCAGTAATATTGCAACTTTTTATGTTGTGAACTGGAGCCATTAAGGACAGAATAGCGGAAAGACGCGCGACCCACGCCTAGGGCACTGGCGACCCGCGCGACCCACGCCTAGGGCATCCAGCCCTTACATCGCCTGGGGGCTTCTCCCCGGCGGTGCCACCGCCATTGCCAGCGACCCCCGTCGGCGGTGCCACCACCGTCTCCGGCGACCCCCACCGGCGGCGTCACCGACGAACGCCTTCTTCCCCTCTGCTTTGCTCGTTCGCCTGCTTTTCCCTTCGAGCACGAGAGCTGCGGACTAGGGCATTCAACCGCCTAGGGCATTCAACCGCCTAGGGCATCCTGCCCCCACACCACCGGCGGTGCCATCGCCGGCGACCTCCGCCTGTCTCCGACGACCCTGTTGGCAGCGCCTCCGACGAACTTTGTTTTCTTCCTCTCTCTGCTGTCTTTTTCTCGCCTGCTTCGGCTTCGCCGCCTCCTCACCAGCTGCGCTCCGGCGGCCTCTCCCCTCCCCCTCCGGCGGTGCCACTATCGTCTCCAGCGACCCCTGCCGGCGGCGCCATCGACGATTTTTGGCTTTCTTTCTCTTCCTCTCTGCTATTTTGCGCCCCTGTTTTTGCCTGTGACCTCCGGAACTGTGGACTAGGGCATCCTGCTGCTTGACCACATCGTCTGGGGCTCCTTCCCTGAAAAACACTAGCAGCCCGGCGGTGCCACCACCTGCCTCCGGGGGTCGGCGCCACCCTCCCACATGATCAGATGCGGCGCCGCCCTTTACATTTGGCCGATGTTTGGACCACCTTCACTCGAGCCCGTGAAACCCGCCCCCACCACCAATCGCCTTCTCATTGCTTCAGGTGCCTGGACGGCGGTCACTTCGCCCAGGACTGTTCCGGCCCCCTTTGATGCTTCCGATGCAGGGGCGAGGGCCACCGACAGTCGCTTTACCTTAAACCTCCGCTGAGGCGAACAAGTGTTGGTTCCGCTAACCTCCCCCCTCCCCCGCTATTGAAGCTGCGGTGACCACCATTACCTTACCTTGGTCGCCGGAGATCCAAAGAGGGGTGGACATCCTTAGCGGCTGCGTCGTCGGTGAGATCACTGGCATCCCCCCGGAGTCGGCAGCTCTTCGCTCGGTGGTTATCGCGGGAGTTGGCGTCTCGCCTCCGTTTCATCTTAGCCGAATCTCCTCCTCCCTGTGGCTGCTCATCCCTGGGGCTGCACAGCAACGCGACCATCTCCTGGCGACTCCAACCGTTGTGTCGCCGAGCACCATGGTCCGGTGGCGCTCCTGGAAAGCGGAAGATGGTGCAGCAAGGGCGCCACAGGGGATCCACCGGTCGGTGGACATTCAGGGGCTGCCCCTCCATCTCCAGCGGCCGGAGATCGCCCAGGCAGTGGTGCAACAACTAGGGAACCCCATCTCCATCGCCCTTCTGGCACTGGGCTCGCCGGATCTGTCCATCACCTCCGCCGAGGTTGACCTGCGCCCAGGAATCAGCCTCCCGGCATCATTGTTTCTCAGCGTAGACACTGATAACTTCGTCATCCAGGTGCGGTACTCCGAGGGGTCTGCTTCATGGGCAGAGGTGCTCGCCGGTCGCCCGCCATCGTCGCCTCAATCGTCAGCTGTCCGTCAAAGCCTGGCCTATCACAGCAGATGCGGATGGCACGTGTCAGCGCTGAAGACCAACACCTCTCGAACCCAGCATTCCGAACCTGTGAACCCAACGCACACCCTGATCAGTCCGAGCCACCACCACCCAACCTGCAACAACCCACCACCACTGCTCCACCATACACTCCCTTCCCACCCATCTCCACCATGCTTGCAATCTCCCCTCCGCCACAGCAACCACACCACACCAGACATGCAGTGACCACCCCCACACCCCCGCCGTCATGCGTGGTGAATTCCAGCCATGCTGATGACCGGACACCACCGAAGCTACATCAGGTCGCCACACTTCCCTCTCAACCAGTTTCGCCTCAACCCCCCGACCTTGGCCAGACATCTTCAGCCTCACTACGATTCTCACCACCCGTGCTCACGGGCATCCCGGTGGTCATCTCCCTAACGGCCACACCCACCGGTGATGCAATCACAACTTCCCCCCTCTGCTATCAGCGCCGTAAGGTCACACAGTCAGTCACGCCGCCACTGCCAGGGAATTGGCAGCCATCGTTGCCGCCGCATCAGCAGCCTATGGAAGGAGCATCACAGACCGGGCCAGTTCTGCCGAACGCCGACGTTGGCGCAGATGGAGTTCACAGGGCAGATGAGGTGTCTAGCTGCGGTGTGGCAACTACCGGCCTCCGTTGTACCCGCCGGAGGGCACTAGCAAGAGGCGTGGCCTTGCACCGGCCCCTACAGCGCATGCTCACCCACCCTAGGGGGAGCCACAAAAAACGTCCGGCATCGCCACCATCAGAGGGACAGCAGTCGCCCACGCATTCTTCATCGCTGTTGCAGTCAGTGAGTCAACAGCTGTCCATACAGCCATCGATGCTGCTGCCCCAGCAGCCCGTGGATGGGGGTGCGCCGCCTAACTCGCTGGCTACTGAGGACAGGGACGATGGGGTGTGTCTCCGCGCTGGGTGGTCGGATGAGGAGATTCGCCTAGTTGCGGAGGCTGCCGGCTTCCACCACACACGTCGGCGCCCCCGGGAAAGAGGAGAGGCCTCTCAGCATGGGGATGCTAAATTCATGGAGGGTGGAGGTTGAGTGGACGGAGCGCCCAATGATTTTTTGGGTCCCAGGGATTCCTCATCACCGAAAGGGTGTTTTCATAAGTGATTCGAAGGTTGTGCGGCGACCACTTCTGGGTTCAGCACAACAGTGATCGAGATGGAGGACGCTTTGGTGATCACTTTTGGATGGGGAGAGGCCTGGTGAATCTTATGGTATTCTTTTGTTTTGTGCGTGGGGAGAGAGGCCTGGTGAACTTTTTTTGTACTTCTTTGTTTTGTGATTGGGGAGAGAGGCCTAGTGAATCCTTTGTACTCAGCATCTTTTTGGGGGACCGGGGTTGTGGCTGAACGAGATATTTTCCTTTTGTTGATGCTCTCCCTTGTGAGCCTACACTTGTAAAAGTTTCCCATTCCATAGTTATATACATGTGGATGACAACCACACTCCTGGTTGTCATCCTTTTTCTTCTAAAAAAAAAACTTTTTATGTTGTAAATAATGCCACTTGAACAAAAATTGACATAAGATCTCTTAATGTTTATCTAAAAAAAATCTCTTAATGTTTCATAGTTTATGCATAGGTCATTGTATAAATATTTCTTGCACATTTTGATTTGTCTTATAGTCCCAATAAACAATGGCTTCCTGGATGTGACTGGACCACAGATTCTTTTTCGTTTTAGTTAATCCTATTATTTGTTAGATCTTTAAATTTTTTGCTTTGTATTTCACACATTCCTTTTGTCTTTTCTTTAAAGCATGAAACTTTCCTTTCTGTACGTGAGCCCTTTTTCTTAGGATTGGATTCTCATTCTGTAATCCTTCTGTGTACTGGAATAACCCATGGCTTCATCTCTCATTTTCCTGACTATCTTTTGGATGAATTCGATATGTGGACATCATTTTATAGTTTGGTATTTCCTTCATTTGTTATACAGATTTCTTATTATCTATTAATTTTCATGCAACACATGGCAGGCCAGAGGGCAATTCTGAATATTTTAATTCCTTATATCCAGGGATGCAGCTATTGTAATGCTTTCAGGCCAAATTGCTGATGCCTTTGCTACAATTTTTGTCGGAGAGCTGGTAGTTCATCTTTTCTTTTGCAATTCTGTATGAAAGTGAGGCCTTTTATTTGCTGCAATCTAGTTTTATCACTGGCTGGCACAAGAAAATCTCTTGTGATAGAGTGAAAGAGGAAATCATTCAAGTTGCTTTAACAATATTACCAATATTATGTATATTCCATGTTCACAATAAACAGAATGCAAATAAGTTATGGGTTTAATTACACACAAACATCGGTTAAAACATGTACCTACAAAGCACCTAGGCATGCCGAGTGCATTCAGACCGTGGATTTGTTCATCAATGACTCATATTGCGAGTGATCATATCTATTCTTTCAAGTGTGCCCCTTGATCTGAGCTGTTGATGAGCGAATCAACAGTAAGGATAAACTTGCATCCCTACAAAACAGAGGGTGCTTTCTAGATGCATTAAATTCATAAATTCGTCATCTAAATGTTATATGGGTGTCACCTGACGAGCTACAATGAGGCTGGGATTTCAGAAGGTAATGATTTTGTGAAACAAAGTACTACCTCTATAGAATTAATCCCATGTGTTTGTGTTGTCATCTACACTCCACAGTACTTCAAGTCTGCACCATACAGATCAACTTATGGGTATAGTTATATAGGTGCTTTAAGGCATCACATAGGCATAGTGGTCATAGGTTTACCATTTGAGTATAGAGAAAATGTCTTGTTCCATGGTTCGGTGTTAATTAAACATTGAAATATCAATTTATACATAAACCAACATTTTCAAAATGAGCTCACTATTTCAGACTTCTTTCCCTAGCTCTTCGTTCTTACTTTCCCTAAGATATTTTTCATTGTACCATATCTTAGCTTTTCCATTATGAAGTTTTCTTATTTCGGCTAATCACTTTTCTTCACTTTTGTTCTCTCACAGATAGATCGGTTTGGGCATTTCAAGCTATGGCACGCTGGAGGATCTTTTCTGGTTTCTATTTCTTTTTCGTCTGTTTTTGGTGCTTGTGTCCCTTGTAAGATCCTGGGTACTAATTCATCTGCAATGCAAACTATTGGATATAGCACATTTGCTGCCATCTTTAATGTGGGCTGGGCTGTAACTCAAGTTTCACATATGTAAGCATATCCTTTTGGATAAGCTATATTTCTTTGGTTTATAAATGTTTTCGCTATTTCTTAATGTCACTAAATAGTGCTGAACCATTTGTTTCTATTTTATCCTTTAATTTATTCTCAAGGTCCATGGTAAATTGCATTACTCTAAATCCAACCATCAGAGTTGCACTTGCCAGCTGTCGTAATGCCTTCACCATGGTAATAACATATCCTTGTCATACTTAAATTACTGATCTTTCAGCTTCTGTTCTTGTCATTCTGAATGTTAAAACCATGAACTGATATGTTTTGGAGTCTATTATTAAAACATTGGTTTATGAATATTTTGTGGTTTTTGAAGGTGGCCAATCTCACACTATATGGAGTTGCTTTAGCTGTATTCAGTGTTTATAGTTCCAAATACACAGCTGATATCAAGGTTCAGGTATGTTATAAGTGGAGGCCTTCTTCTTTTTAATTATATGTTTTTTATGCTTTATATAAATTATATGTTTCATACATTTCAATCTCATATGACTAAATTGCTCAGTATCGTTGGATTGCATACTTATCGATTATGATTGGATGCTGCTTCGTGGGAGTTTTCTTGTTTGGAACCAAAGAACCAAGGTCCGGAGCATCAATCAAATGCACAATATTTTGTGGATTCTTATTTTTCTGTCCTTGACTTCGAGGTATATTTCCACTTATAGAATGAAGCAGCAAATGCAGTACACTAAACGAAGTCAGATCTCATGGACCTACTGGTTTAAGAAAATCCTGTACTACCAAGTTGCTCTGGTTTATATGCTGATGCGACTAGTTACCAATGTCTCGCAGGTATACACTCTTACAGATATTTATGGGCTTAAAACTAAAGTGGAGGTTGCTGCCTCCACATAAATGTGTAAACTTACATGGGATTTCTGTTTTTTTTCCCGTCGGGGGAACTAATTGGTAATCCTGCTTGTAGCTTCAGGATACATGTAGTTAAGATAATAAATTATATTGAAACCTAGTTTGTGATATTATAGGCAACAACTACTTTTCATAATAATGCAGAGGGAGCTCTCAAAAAACAAATAGTGAAGAGGGAAATCTTGATGCTAGTTATGCATTTCTGTAAGGATGCTCCTGTTCCTGCATTCTTTTCTTTTTTGTCTCAAGTTCCATATTTAACTAATATTTTAATTTTTTTTTTGTTATGTGAGCAATCTTTCACTTCCAAGTTGGAGATCGTTGTAGTTACTACTTGGGTAGCATGATAAATTGATGAGAATCTTATGCTAATAAAAACGTCAGAACACTTGGGCAAACTTTTGTGTCAATCAAGAGACATTTACATTTGGGATGAACACAAAGGTTTCATGCCTTAATAAACATTTAAAGTTGTTCTTACATTTTGGCCCTTTGAGTTATGACGTTTCGTAGCTTTTAAATATGAAGGTTCCATAGAATGTCTATTCAACAACAACAACAACAACAAAGCCTTATCCCACTAGGTGGGGTCGGCTACATAGATTATACGACGCCATTCCGTTCTATTAGTAACCAAACCTTTCGGTATATTATTCACCAATAGATCTTGCTCTATTAGTTCGCCAAGTGTCCGTCTTGGCCTCCCTCTCCCTCTTTTAATCGGACTCCAAATTATTTGATCTACTCTTCTTACTGACACATCTAATGGTCTTCTCTGAACATGACCAAACCATCTCAAACGATTCTCTACCATTTTCTCACTAATAGGAGCCACTCCGACTCGTTCACGTATATGGTCATTCCTAATCTTATCTAATCTTGTATGACCACACATCCATCTCAACATCCTCATTTCGGCTACCCCCACTTTACGTTCATGTTATCTCTTCATAGCCCAACATTCACTACCATATAACATTGCTGGCCTTATAGCAGTACGATAGAATTTTCCTTTAATTTTATTGGATACTTTTCTATCACAAAGAACTCCAGTGGCTTTCCTCCACTTACACCAACCAGCTTGAATGTCTATTCAGACAAACATTTTGAAATAGATCTTTTTTCTTAAAGGTATTTCCAGTTGCCACAGTTTGCATGTTTTTCACGGCATTTAAGTATTGATCCTTTTTCCTAACTTTTTTTTAGGGTACCTTTTGCCTAACTTTTGTTTTAATACTTCTGCAGACACTTCTTGCATTTTATGTCATTAATGATTTGGGCATGAACCATTCTTCAAAGGCCTTGGTAAGCATCTACAGTTAACATCTCTCAGAAAAAAAGCATCTACAGTTAGCAGAGAACTTCAACTTAGTAGTTCTAACACAATGCACATGTTTTCCATGTCCATTTGCATAATAATTGATGTGGGGACAAGTGTCAAAGTTTGTCTTGCATTCTCCTAACAGCAGAAATCTATCCCTATTTGTTATTTTAAGCCTTAGAAAATGGAACATAGAATCTTTGGATGTGATATTTTGCTCAAAAAAGAAAACGAGGAGAAAAAAGAATTTTACCCTTCTACATGTTAATTCTGTGTTATGATTATCCTTAGAAGTGTGAAATGTTTTCCTTTTTAATCTTTCCTGGACATTATGGTAATGTCAAAGAGAAAACTTTGACCTGGTTGTTTTCAAATTCATTGTTTTGTCTAACTTCGTGCTAAAGACTTCTTTGGTTCTTTAGGTTCCTGCGATAATCTACATATCTAGCTTCATGGTTTCAGTTATTCTCCAGGTCTGGATCATGACATGGTTTGGCATTAATTTTTAGCTTTCTCCTTTGGTTCATAATGAAACTTAATATCTGCATGTCCAGGAGATTAGATGGAATGGACAGCGCCTCAAGGCATGCTTTACTGCTGGAGCAATTTTGTGGATGTTTTCTGGTGCAGGGATATTTATTCTTCCTGGGTCATTGCACAACTTAATGTATATTCTCTCAATTGTTATTGGTGTTGCAAATGCCCTGATGACGGTAATGTTCATAATGATATATGTAGATTTTTTCATTTTTGTGTGTTTGTTGATGTTAACTGGTAGTCTTGCCCGAGCAGTTTATTTGTCATCATTCTCTAAATGATTTATTTTTTAATGTGTTATTCATATCTCAATAACTATGTTGTTATTGGTGTGATTTTCTGATTAATACATCACAATCATTGTTCTACTACAATCTGATAATACTCCTCTTTTCTTCTTATTCATAATTCTTTCCATTGGTAAAGATGCACATATAATTATTCCTTGTGAGTTGCATGATATTGATCTGAATTGTAGGATGATGTGTTTATTGTATTTCTACTATTAATTAGTCAATTAAATCACTTGCGAAACTTCTCTCCCTAATTCAGATACCTGGCTTCTTAGTGCCACCGTGTACTTATCTATGTATTGTATATCATAACTTTATTTATATGGACTTGAATTTCCTAATAGTATGAGAATCGTCGAGACTTGCCAAAAGATTGTTCTCTTGGTGCCTATGTTGGCACCAGTTCTGGAAATACTCATCACATAGGATGTGGTAGCCTTTTCATCTTATGTAGACTTCATATCGTTGGTAACCTTATGTATGATGGTTAAAGATGCTTTCTGTTTAATCGGAGAGGAAGCATGATGCTTTAAACTGGTTGTCATTTTTCACGTCTTCTGATTGTCTTGAAGAATTTGTATTATGATGAAGCTGACTTGTTTATCCTTTTGGTCAACTATTATAAGGTTTTACATATATATTTACTTCCAATATCAGAAGTTTGTACATCTTAGTTTCTTATATCTTAATTTCTTTTTAAATAATAAATATTTCATGTCTTTATGGAATCAGGTGTCTGGAATCAGTATGGAAAGTGTACTGGTTGGAAATGACTTGAATGGCTGCGCCTTTGTTTACGGATCACTGAGTTTCTTGGACAAGTTATCATGTGGGATTGTCATATATATTCTTGAATCATACCAAGGTAATTTGGTTATAGTTACGCATGTCACGGACCATGTTAAATATGAGTTTCTTAATGATTAAAAGAACCATGTTCAGTGAGGTAAAGCAAACATCAACTTGACATTCTCTTGAAAACGTAAGCTTACCAGCCTTTTCATAAAGGCATTGCTCGTAAATCTGGGGATGTTGACCATTTTTCTGGATCTGAATAGCATGATCATCAATTAGATGGATGGTCTAGAAAGTTAATTGAAAAACAACATATTCATAGTTAATCCCGTCTGTCTGTTTCTATGTTCCTAGTATCTTTTATAGGAATTTGTACAGATTTCGGATCTCATTCGGATTTCATTCTGTCATTTAATTTGCGAAGTGTATACCACCTAAAAAGGTTTGACTTGGATGGTGGTGTTGGTAACAATTCTGTATTTGTCTCTTTTCCCTTGCAGAGCCTCAACTTGCAACCACAACTCGCCCAAGCTATTCGGTTACGCGATACGGTTTGGGAGTGTTACCTCCAGCTTTGGCACTTCTTTCTGCAGTCATTACTTATACAATGAAACTCCCAGACACTCGTTCAAGGACAATGGTTGAGCCACTTCTTGCCTAACATGCATTTTCAGAATTTTATTCACATAATCAAGGCATCGATGTCCTGGTATAGAAGAACATTTACATTGGATCCAATCACTATATATCCATCCTATTGAAGAGCAAATTGGAGATCAATCTTGTTGATCTTTCTGAAAGATGTTCAAAAAGTCTTCCATCATCAATATTTTTCGCAGTATTTAAAGATTCAGCTGCAAACTTAACGACAGAAATATGCAGAATGCGTAGGTGTAACAGAGGATTAGATCATTCATCAAATTGAGATGGCTGTTGTTTGTCATTTGTTTCTAATTGTCGATCATGTGAAACATGGCAAACTTTTGTATATAAAGATGCATCTTTTGATTCAATGCCTTCTTATCATGCCATTTATTAAAATGGCATTTCCTTCTGAAGTCATTACCTTTTATTTATTACTAAAACTAGAACATGCACTCCTCGCAATTAAAAATAATAATTATCACTGTAACGAATTTGCATCCACTAATTACCTCGATTTCTACATTACAAAATGAATGTGCAAGGCGTTCAACATCCACAACTCATTTTGATAAATATGAATACCTCGAAAAGAGATGATTTGACCACAATGACCTTTTATTTCATCCAAATTTCTTTTCTTATATGACGCTTATGCCGTTAAATGATTCTTTCATACATGTTCTACATGCATGAGCGAAATATGGCATATGATCATTGTTTGAATTAGCTAACAATGTCAATTTCGAAGCAATCGGTTAGGTTATATATCGAATATGATTCTATGTCAATTACATGTTCTACATCCAATTTTCTTTTCTTATATGACGCTTATGCCCTTAAATGATTCTTTCCGAGTGTGATAAAAAAAATAGATGTGATGGATTAGTTTTAGTAAGTATTTAAATAGAATAATAGGTATTGTAAACATAAAATATAAATTTATCAATTAATAAAAATAAAAGTATAAATTATTTTTTATTTGCAAGACGACATGTGTCATATAACGAAAATATAGTATTTAAAGTAATAATAATAAACGTAAAGATATCCTGATAATAATCACATTAAACTTTAATATTTTAAATTAGTAATAATCATAACTTATATAGAATCCTAATATATAGCATAATTTAGATTATATGATATCCGTATCATAAAATTTAGTATACTAAACTTGGTTACCCAAACATATCCTAACATTAATTTTAACCCTATTTTTTATATTAAAATTATTAATAATAAGAATATAAAATCTTAATTTTATATATTAATTTCGGATATGTTTAATTAGAAATATTAATAATAAAAATTAGTTATATAAGATAATGATATATACACAATTTTGCAAGTACATGAATATTTTAACTAATCTAATCTATTTCTAAATCTAATCATAATCCCAATATGCATATAATGAATGATCTAACTAAACAAATATTTAAATTAAATTAACAATCCTAATCTGTTTCAAATACTAATATATAGGAACTATATGTCTCTTAATATTTAATTTCGAAATTATTTAAACAGAAATGTTAATAATAAATTATCAGAAAATAAGATAATTGAAACTGTAAAGACACTTTTAACAATTTCGTATGTCATCCGCTCTAAAATGTGGATGGCATGAGGATAAATCTCATATTTCCATATGAGAGGACTGCTATTCAAGAAGACCTAGAAGTTAATTATTATTCTTCTGTGATTCTATTTTTTTTTTCCCAAAAATCTTTATTTCCTTTCTTGGTTTGCCCCCTCATTGATACTTCATCCATGTGATAGAAAAAAAAAATCAGAAAAAGTTTCGAATTGTGAATGATAATTTTTTTGTGATTTAGTTTGAAGAAGAAGAAGAAGAAGTTGTGGTCAATATTATTGGAAAACATAATAATGAAAAAAAAACAGGTATTTTAAGCTTTTGCTGCAAATTCTATAATTCTAAAAAGTAATAGAAGATTAAATCTAAAAGTTAAAACTAATTGGAATATAAGTATATTCTTTTGTATAATGATTTATAATTTGATTTTACCTCATAAATGAGGCCACCCCTTTATGTTTGACAGAATTAAGTGAAATCAAAGATTAGTTTCATTAAATAACTGGATATTTAATGATCACCAGCATTCAAAAATGCGAATTTGTGCATTTAATGTCTAAATCTTCTTCTTAATTACAACCCACTAGCTCTATATGAACTTATCAACTCCTATATTTGGATGAATCGGTTTGACTTATTGAACAAAATTAATATTCTTCTTTCACAACATACTGAGATATTTTTTTTGGTCTTGCTTATAATATTTTGAACATTTTTTATTTTTATTTTTGTAGATCTATTCCATTTTTTTTCCTCACTACATTTCGTTAGTCATATTATCAGCTTAGCAAATTTCACTGTTATATTTTATTTTCGTCAGCTCCCACTTCATCTTACTCTTTTTTCTTCTACCAATGCAAACTGTTCGCAATAAGTAATTTTTTTCTTCAATGTTAAATTATTTTCTGTAATACACAAATTTATGTTACTAGCAAATTATTAGCAAATTTATGTTATGTAATACACAAATTATTTTCTTCAATGGATTTAAATTAATGGAGGGCGTCGGTTGGATGAAGAAAAATGAATGGCAAATGAAATATTTACTAGAATAGGTACATTAAAAATCTTTTTAATTATTAGCACAAATGGTCCCATACATCATACATGTACTGTACAATAAGTGCATAAGTTGCAATTATTTACTAATCGTATTATATAAATTTAACTATAGTCTTGGCATGATTTTAACTTCTATGATATTTTTTTTTGATAGTGACCTAGTGTTGTCCGGAACTATTACCACCCAACTAATTCCCTCAAACGAAAAGGTATATCCTAATCAACGGTGACGACTTTGATTATATTTTTCGGTACCCATATTTGAGTTTTCTTTTAGGGTGTCCAAAAGTTTAATGTCATTTCTCTTTACTTATTATATTCTCTATATTTTATAATATAAAAAATGAGAAGATGAAAGGTCTTCTTCTAAATAATTATAAAAAATAAATATAGCTCATTTTACAAATATCATATTTTACCTTTTTCTGATTGTTTCTTCTACAAATATTTTATTTGACTAATAAACATATTTTACTTTCTTTGATCAAGAGAAATGGATATACATGAGTTTTCTTTTCTTTTTTTAAGATTAATTAATATAACTTATTTTGTAGGCAGTAGTTATTTTTCTGTCCCCAACATCTTTTTCTTTCACTAATCGAACAATCTAAAAATAATAATCTGGAAAAATAATGAAAAGAAATAAACATGACAAATTTAGTTATAACAAGTCAAATAAAAATTTATTTATCACCAATAAAAAATAATATATGCTTGTCAGACATTAAATATATTGTTTGAGGAATAAGCAGAAAACATAAAAAAATAAAATATGATGACAAAATGTATTATGCTCTTTTTATACATTTTTATGTTACGAAAATAGATGATATGATAGATAAAGTTGAATGACATTAAAATATTGGCGTTGACATTTTTCTCTTTTTGAGTGCTTGTCTGAGTTTACGGGGTAACATAGAATAATTTTAAAATTCGATATCGGCGAACTACAAACCTTCCTACAACGCTTGAGCCCACAAATAATGGTTAAAGAGAGCTTTCTTTGATTTATAATCTCTCTCTCTCTCACACACACAAAGATACACACCAGCACGACGTATTGATGACTCTCTCTCTCAGACACAGTATAGTGGTCACTTTTTAGGACCTGAGCAGAGTTCAACATCAATGGGGAAGAGGTGTTGGTTATATTTACAGTGTCTTAACTACAGGCAAACCATGTATAGCTGCATGCAACTTCGTGTTTCCTTCTGTGGTCATCCATCACAATATTAATTGTTTGGCAGCAGTTTAAAATTTCTGCTGCAATGCAATCATATTTGTCCATTGGCATGTGATCCGTTCGTATTTGCTTTTCCTTACATGCATGAACTCCCATATATATCATATGTATATGTGAATCATGACACTAGGCGACTTAAAATTTCTAATCTGACTTTGGGGGTGATCCTAGCTATCCATAGCAGATTAGGCAAAGGTAGCAAGGTCCACACCTCATTCCACCTGCATGCAACATTTGCACCTCTCTCTGTGCTCATGATACCATGAGTTGTTGGTTGCTGGCGATAATGAAAGCTTCAGCTGGCATTTCAGTTGTATGCAGTTGCAGGGCCTCAACCTCGTCTATTCAGTCATGATGAGATAGGGCTGCAACTTTGGCATTTTATTTGTTATTGCTTGTACTTAATGAAACTCCCATGCACCCCACATTTCCATTCTTTCTGAAAAATGAAATTTGTTGAAATGAAAAGTATACAATAAAAGAAACGAGACCTTGCAAAAAGGAAGGAGAAAAACAACTTCTAACTATAGACATCTGTTCACAATATTCTAAGCCTATTTATACTATTACTAGCGAACTAACATTTGTGACTCTAACTCTGCAACTCAAACAACCTTCTCGGCAGCATCTTGATATATAGACCTCTCGTCTGTAGGTTGTAGCCCACTCCACGCCCTCACCTTCTTTGCATCCCTCAGCTCCATAGCTTCCATGGCTTTGGTCATCTTCTTTTTCCTCTCTGCCCTTCCAGTAGTTGTCCATGCCAATAGCAGTGCACTGACACCATTGCAACCACTCCATGCCCATCTCTATAGAGTTCATACCAACTATTTCGCTAGATCCTCAACGATTTCATGCCAAGACGAATGGTACAGATTCATCTTGGAGCAGTCAACGGACGCCGCCGCAGGCTTAGAGGTTCCGGGTGTCAGCTTCTTCGGCTATGATAATGGAACTACCAAGGGAATGGCCCCAGGGCTTGAATCGCCATGTACAAGGCCTGCGACGTACATGGCGATTCGAGCCCTGGGGCCATTCCCTTGGCAGTTCCATTAGCATAGCTGAAGAAGCTGACACCCGGAACCTCTAAGTACAAGGCCTGCGACATATCTTCTCAAAAAAAAGGCCTGCGACGTATCTGGCTGCAGCGATGCTGACATCCTTAAGGCTGTAGAAGCAGCCATTGAAGATGGTGTTGATTTCCTTTCGATGTCACTGGGAACTTACGAATGGGTCCCTTACTACGAGAACGCATTCGCAATCGGAGCGTTCACCGCCATCCACAAAGGAATCTTCGTCGTGTGCGGAGCAGGCAATAGCGGTCCAGCCAATTCCACTGTCACCAACACGACGCCCTGGATAACGATGGTCGGTGCGGGTTCTATTGACCGAAAGTTCTATGCCAGAGTGGTCTTGGCCAACGGCGAAGTTTATGTTGGAGAGAGCCTCTACGCCCCAAGAGCCTTGAACAATGACAGTGTGGTGCCCCTATACTTTGGAGATAACTGTGAAACAAAGTTTCTAAATCCTGATGTCGTTGCAGGGAAGATAGTTGTATGCATTGGGGCGGATAATGTCACAATGAATAACGCATCTGCACCCATAAAAGCTGCCGGCGGCGTCGGATTGATAGTCGTCAACATGGAAGAACAAGGGGAAATAATATTAGAAGATACTTACGATGTGCAGTCATTGGCCATATTAGGCAACAGGGATGGTGCTAAATTGTTATCATATATGAAGAAGTCGCATTGACCGACGGCCAAATTAGAGCTGTCTTATCAGACCACCATCGGCGGGAGCAGAGCACCGATCGTGGCTTCCTTCTCGTCCGGAGGTCCCAACTATCTCATTCCCCAGATCTTAACGCCCGATATCATCACGCCAGGCATGAAAATTCTTGCTGCTTGGCCAAGGGGGGGACGGGTTTAGCCTGAAATCAGGGACTTCGATGTCCTGCCCACACGTGGCTGGAGTTGCGGCACTGCTGCGTCAAGCCCACCCCACCTGGTCACCTGCCATGATCCGCTCGGCGATATGACAACCGCTTCACACCTGGACAACACCTACTGGCCGATCATCAAGGACGACAGCCTAAAGAAGGCCACGCCATTCGACATGGGCGCGGGGCACGTCGTGCCCCAGATGGCTAGGGACCCGGGCCTCGTGTACGATGTCGACTTACGGGACTACCTCGACCTGCTGTGCAGCCTCGACTACACGGATGACCAGCTGGGTGTCTTCGATCCCACCTTTAAGTGTGACGCCTCGAGACTCAAAACAGGGCCGGCGGATTTAAACTACCCGTCCTTTGTGGTGATATTCGACAACAAGACGAGCGTGCACGTACTAAAGCGGACGGTGAAGACAGTATCGAATGTGCCCAACGAGACTTATCGAGTGAGAATCATGAACCAGAGGCCGGAGAAGATAAAGATCACGGCGGAACCGGAGGCCTTGGTGTTCGAGAAGACGGAGCAGACCCAAAGTTACGATGTCCGCTTCGAGAGCAAAGCGGCGGGGCGTCGGGGCGACGTGGAATTTGCTTATGTTGTATGGGAGAACGACGTGCACGTTGTGAAGTCCACCGTGGTGCTGATGTGGACTTAGTTTAATGTTGGGCCTTGCTGTCCGCTCCGATCTGCGCATGGCATTATCCACGGGTTATATTTAGTTAGTTCGTGATGATTAAAAGAGATAAACTAACTATTAAGAAATGTATTTGTTATATTTATTATAGTGATATTATTGATATTATTTATCTTTAACATACCCAAATTGATATAAAGGAAAGATTAATCTTAATTGGACTCAAATTAAATTATTTATTTCATAATATTTTCTATTTTTGAAAATAACATTTTTTAACAATGAATTATATTCATCTATACATTATCATTTAGAAAAAAATATTATTCTAGTCACACTAAAAAGAATATGCTTCTAATCAAAATATGCTAAAAAATTAACCTTCTTTTATTTTGTTAACATATAATTAATTCAAAAATAAAATAATTTTTCATCAAATTAACAATAAAAAATTTAATCTAAACATTTTTTTGGTATACGAACCCTAAACCCTAATGAAATATTAATGTCATTAAATTACACGTATTTTGTATATTAGGATTTTGATTAGAATATGAAATAGATTATGATTATTGTATTTTAATGATTAGTTATAGAGTTGTTTGCAGGTGATGAACTAAATTACGTAGGATGATTAATATACACGGTTTTTCTTACTGTAATCTGATAATATATATTTATATATTAGGACGATATTATCAATGTTAATATTAGGATAAGTATTAGAATTAGTTATATTATTTTCAGGATTAGTTACGTTTAGGATATAAAGTTAACATATGTAAATATTTTTATAAATATTATGTTAACTTTGGAGGATTAAAATTAGGATTAGTTTAAAATAATTTTATATATTTGATCATTTAAAAAATGTAATCCGATAGGATGTAGTGTGATTAGTTACGTTTTTTACTCAAAGTTAACATATATAGTACTTATTTATATATAAGGATTATTTTATTAGGGATAATATTAGAATATTAGTTATATTATGATTAGAATTAGTTATGTTTAGAATGCAAAGTTAACATATATAAACTAATTTTTATTAAAATGACACATGTCATCACCATAATAAGCCACTTGTCATGCTCTCATGCCCTCTAATTTTACCTCTACTTTTATATATATAGATTATTATTATTATTATTATTATTATTATTATTATTATTATTATTATTATTTCACCATTGATTAAATAGGCCTCGGCCTGACGGCCCTGGTATGAATCACTTAATGGGCTGTTTGATTTGCTCCGCTGCCTGTTAATGTGAAGTAGTGGGCTGTGGGCCTTGTTTCTATTTACTTTCTATATTTTTTTTAATTAATCTCACCGGCAGAAAAGTTAAAATAGACTTTTTAAAGTGAATCAAAAACCCCAAAAAACAAAGCTTAGATCCTTTCCTTGTCATCCCTATCCATCTAAGAAATGTACCTGTCCATATAATATTCTAAAGTTATCTTAGTACAACAAGAGTAATCTCTAGTTGCTTGTTAATTGAATTCAGACGGCCACAATTCTGACGTTGAGGGGTCAATAAGATCTAGTTGCTGTTCTTACCCCTAAAGACTAATCTCTATCTCACTACAACCATTAGCCACTTGTGTTCAGAGAGTCACACTGAGAAACAAGATATAGTTGTCCATACGTTCGAAAAAATAATCGGAGTTTTTTTCAAGTTCTTTGTGAATAATTGGATTCACAAATTAATAAATTATATGTTTGGATGAGTGAAATAGATTGAAAAAATTGATATGATAGATTAATTTTGATGAACAAAATATTAAAATTGTAAATATAAATTATAGTTATATTAATTAATAAATATTGAGTATAAATTAAAATTTTATGTTATTTTTTAAAGAATAATATACTATTAAAATATAACAGATAATATTTATAATAAATTAAATTTAACAAATATAATTTGTGTCCGAAATAGAAAATGCTAAATAGTATTAAATTAATCCATTTATAATAGATATATTATATTTAATAAATAAATTATTTTGTGTGATTTATAATAGATATATTATATTAAATTATATTTAATAAATAAATGTAAGATTTGAAAAAAAAAGTCATGTCAATAAAAAAATAATTATGATATTCTGATTTTACCAAAAATGTGGATGGAGATGATGGCAATGGAAGACAAGAACCATTAGTCACGACCGATCTTGCCGTTCATATCCTCAAAAACAAACATATCTTTTCTTTTTTTTTTCTTTTTGCAAAATTTAAATATTGATTAGGATTAAGCACACCAAAATGGTCAGGTGAGGACTGTACTGAAGCTTAATATATATATATATATATATATATATATATATATATATATATATATACACACACCAAGTTATTCGTAACCTAATTATTTAATATTATAATATATTTATATGTATTATATATATTATTGCAACTTTTTCTTAAATATATTATGTATAAAATTGTATTATTAATGATAAATAATAAAATGAAGGTTTGAAACTAATATGAAGGATTAAGCACACCAAAATGAAGGTTTGAAACTAATATTAGTGTTTTGCATCATCTTTACTACTCTGATTTGAAACCATTTGTTCCAATTATTTTTAGTCGACTTATTTCTTTGTTCAAATAAAGGCCTACTATTCCAATTTATCTTGCCATTAAAAATCAATTTCAAGAAATTAAAGCAAATTTTTTTAGTGAACGGAATCATTTTTTTAAAGAAGTTGTGATTTGTGTGTTTATGTTTGCATTGGATCCATTGTTCAAGCAAAATGAGTTGGCTCTCTCTGAGCAAACCTGAATTTGTGTCGAGGTCCGTCTTGACCCACTCCCAATCTAGTTTTTGTCGGGTTAACAAAATTTGGACACGGTATCAGTAGTGGTCCTTGAAGGAAATATCAAATCAAGATTATAGTAATATTAATAAGGATTCTATCCGTTACAACGGAAAGAAAGTTCATCCGAGAATATCGCATCAATAATTCTTCTAATGGTATTGGTGTTTAAGACTTACACACTCGTTTAGGATCACAACCATTGTGAAAAGATGACGAGGGGTGGTAAGTATAGGAAAAGAGAAAGACATCCTCGTATAATAATTAATATATTATTATAAAATGAATTGAGAGAAGAATTGTATAATTTCTTCCCTCTCATAATCGCTGCCGCACGGTTGCTGCATTCGGATGTTCCTCGTACCCTTTCCATTGTGTGATTGAGTTCTCAGTCGTGGATGCAGAAGAATTTTCTTATGTTGCGATTATACTTTTATTTTATTATTACCAATTCAAAAAATTAATATTAGAATCAAATAGACTTTTCTCATCATATTTTTTGTATTGTGCTATTAAATAGCGCAAGTTAAATTTTCTTGTTCCTATGTTGTGTGTTAATCGCCTAAGTAGATGTGAAATGGGCCGTAACCAATCTTTTCCTAATCGGACCTTATTGGGTCGCGATTGGACTGATCCAATCGGGTTTGATCGGATTGAACTGATTTTTATTAAAATAATATTATTTATAATAATTATAAAAATATAATATAAGTTATATGATATAGTAATATTAGGGGCGTAAGAAAAAATGGTTATTTCCTTTGACCATCTCTAAACTATCACGATTTTTCACATCTAATCTCAAACTACGAACTTCATTTTTTGGGTCCCTAAACTATCACGGTTTTTTCAATTTGATCCTTCCGTCCAATTCCATCGATTTCTTCGTTATTTTTTTTGCATTTATGAAAAGTCCATTATACCCCTTTTTTAAATATCTATTTTTACATAAAATAATATATAATAATAAATATAAAAATAATTAAAAAAAATAAAATAGCCACATGTCACCGAAGGGGGGCCCTCTCCCCTTCCCTGCGACCTCCCCATCCCGGCGTAGGGAAGGAGGAGGGGGGCGACCTCCCCACCCCCCGCGCCGAGCGTAGGGAAGGAGGAGGGTGGTCTCCCCCCTCCCTGCGACCTCGCCGCCCCGAGTGCACCCCTCAAGGTCGCAGGGAGAAGGGCTAGCCCCCTCCTCCTTCCCTATGCTGCCCCGAGCGCACCCCCTTCCCCGAGCGCTCCCGTCAGCGCGGGGCGGCGACCCCCCTTCTCTGATGACACGTGGTCATTTTTTTAATTATTTTTATATTTATTATTTTATGTAAAAATAGACTAAAACTTAAAGAAGGGGTATAATGGACTTTTCACAAATACAAAAAATAAAAAATAACGGAGAAGGCAAGAATTGGACGGAAGGGTCAAATTGAAAAAATCATGATAGTTTAAAAATTCAAAAAATAAAGTTCTTAGTTTGGGGTTAGATGTGAAAAATCGTGATAGTTTAGGGGTGGTTAGAGGAAATAACCCTAAGAAAAAAACCCGACCAACCCGAAAAACCTACTCGAACTGAAAAAATAAAAAATTAGGAACCCAAATATGATTTAAGATAGTTTTTAAAAAATTAAACTCCATCCGCTGAAATTAGGGTCCCATCCGAAAAAATCGTAGAGCCCGTGGAATTCATTTCTTATTTATGATTTTTTATTTATATAATTAATACATATATTATCAATTCTTTTATTATAGATATAATATTTTTTTGTATAAACTTTCATACTTTTCTATCACATTGTCAAACTCTAATTTAATAACTTTAAAATTTCAGTAATATGTTTTATATTTAATATAAATTTAAATATTTTTTATATTAACTTATTTATATATTTATAAAATATAATTATAAAAAAGTAAGGCCCCAAAAAAATCACCCGAAAAAACCAACCCGTTAGAGGGTGTTTTATTCTTTCAAAATGATTTTAGGATGTTTTTTTAATTTTAAAAACCAACCCAAAAAAGTAGCAATTGATTTTTTTTAAATCGAAAACCCGACCGACCGATCTAATCCCAACTACTTTCACCTCTATATATATATGAATATTGTACTAATAACTTATTAATAATTAAAAAATAATATAACATAATTTTTATTAAGTAAAAGTTTTAATAATGATTAACATATAAATGTAAATAGATTATTATTAATTTAATATGTATTATTTATTGATGATAGATGCTATATTAATAAATCTTATCTTAAATTATTCTTTAATACTTTCCTTTTTATTTCATTTACTTATGTCCTTTGATAATTTTTTATTTTAATATTATTCAATTTTAAATACTTACCTTTTTTTATTCAGTTCCTATTTAATTTTATACATATCATATTCCCTCCTTTTTTAGCTTTCTTATATTCCTTTCCTTTTTTTCTTTATTAACTTTTCTACTTTTATCATTTTTTAATATTTTTTTTAAATTTGAATTGAATCAGGTTCAATCACTCTATTCAACTAGTGGGTCCTTCAATACGAAAAATGGTTTTGATATCAAATCGAACCGGATTACCTGAACTAGTCCGATTTTTTATAATATTGGTCGTAACCTTGCGTGTCTTCTCTTTTACTGTTAGTGCAGATGTGTAGTAGTTGCTGCAACATTTTGAATTTTATTTAAATCATGCAACTAATTAGTGCGGCTGTTTGTCAGGAGGCATGTTTTTTTTTGCATAGGACGACTCCGTGCAGTGGCGGAGCCAGAAATATTTTGTTTGTGTTCATAATTATTAAAGCACTTGAATAAATTTAAAATTTTTAAAAAATTGAATTATTTCGATAATTGATTTCGACGAGATTTCATTAATGAAATCTGTCAAATACATCATCATTGCTAAGATTACAAAATACATCTTTCTCAATATAAGTTATCAAACAATCGTTCATCCACTGATCTCCCATTCGATTTCGCAATTTGGTCTTTATAATATTCATCGCAGAAAAAGCTCTCTCCACTGTTGCAGTTGCTATAGGTAGAATCAACGCCAACTTTAGAAGTAAACATACCAAAGGATATATAATATGTTTTTCTGTTTCTACTAATTTCTGAGAAAGATCGGCAAGTCCGCTCAAACTTTGAAAACGATCATCTGAACGTACATCCACAATATATATTGCTAATTGATGCTTTAGCATTGTCAAATCTGCTTCTGAAAAATCATTTGGATAGAAGCGTCCCATCTTTATTAGTTTCTCAATATTAAAAGCTTGAAATGAATCAACGAGATTAAGACATGCCACACAAAGAAGCAACTCCATATTTGTTTCATTAAAACGATCATTGAGCTCTTGAAGCAGCATATCAATAACCATCACAAAAAATTCAACTCGATAATGATGTAGTTTTGTTATCTTTGTGGCTCTACATTTTGATCTTCCTTCAACAACAAATATGTCATCCATATTAGGAACTGAAATTTCATGCCTCTCGCAAAAAGAAGAAGTTTCACTTATAAGCAAATTCCATTTCTCATCTCTCATTTTTTGTAACTCTTCTTTGCACGCTTTAACAAGTATCATAGCATTTAGAATATCTTGATCTTTCCTTTGTAATGATAATGACAAACCATTTGTAATTCCCAATATGAATAGCATCACTTTATAACTAAAAGCGAAATCAAATGACTGTAAATATTTCAAAAGAAAGTGTGCTTCAGCTCTTTTCTCAGATTGAATTGCTTCGTCTTTGACAAATTCTAGTACTTCAAGAAGAGTTAAAAAAATATCTTTCAAATTCATAAGCATATAATAATGTGATCCCCATCTTGTATCACCAGCTCTTTTAAGGTTAGTTTCTTGATTTAATCCTCGACCACTTGTAATTCACCAATTCTTAAAGCTTCTGCTACTTTAGCTGCGTGAATTTCTCGAAATTTATCTTGACGCTTACTAGAAGCTCCAACTAAATTAGAGAGCATAGTGAGCCAATTAAAAAGGCTGGCAACATCGACATGATTTTTTGCGACAGCAACAAGAGTTAACTGAAGTTGATGAGCAAAACAATGAATATAATGTGCTGATTTGTTTTCTCTTAATATTAAACTTTTCAGACCATTGAATTCACCTCTCATATTACTTGCTCCATCATAACCTTGACCCCTTATTTGTGATAGATTTAACTTGTGTTGAAAAAGTAATGAATCAATTGCTTCCTTAAGAGATGAAGTACATGTATCTTTGACACGAACAAGGCTAAGAAATCATTATTTAATTATGCCTTGTTTATTTATGAAACACAAAACAACTGGCATTTGTTCTTTCTTCGATACGTCACGAGATTCGTCGACCAAAATTTCAAATAAATCATCTTGAAGATCATCCAATATAAGTTTAGTTGTTTCTTGTGCAGCAGAATTTACAAGGTCTTTTTGAATATCATGTGACACATTTGTTGATTTTTTGAAGCATTTTTCAACACAACTTTAGCTATATCTTCATTGTGGTCGGCAAGAAATTGTAAGAGTTCACGAAAATTCCCTTTATTTTGTGAATTTTCAGATTCATCATGTCCACGAAAGAATAATCCTTGATGTAAAAGAAATCTTATACAACCTAAAGAGGCATGTAAACGGATTGTGTTCTCGTTTTTTACTTGAGTAGATTGCTTGTTGAGGATTACATGAATAGATTGATTTTGCTTCATTAAATCTTCACATCTACTAACTGCTTGATTATGAGGACTTCCAACTCCTCCAACATGAATATCAAATCTCTGCTTTTTGTTCCACCATTTATAACCTTCGGTGACAAATGCATCACCTCCGCTCTGATTTCTAGTATCAGATTTGAATAAATAGCAACACAAACAAAAAGCTGCGTCTTTTGTAATACTATATTCTAACCAATTCGGATATTGTGCGAACCAATTAGGATTGAATCGACGCAATTTACCCCTATGTTCGTTTGAGGAAAATTATAATCCTGAGGTTGAAATGGACCTCTTAATAAATACATTCTTCGAATTTCATCTTGATCATTAGGATGATAACTTGAGATTTTTTTTCTTTCTCCAGGATCGGATGGAAGAGTACTTAAATCAATTCGATTTCATTTAGCAGGATGTGATGAGTCATTCAAAATATTGTCATTATCATTTCCCTTTTCCTTTTCTTGATCATCATGAAAAGCAAGTGGTCTTTTTTGAAAGTACTTTTCTAATACCATAATTAATTACAATAATAAATTATGATAAAAAATCATAAGTAATTATTTTTGTAAAAAAAACTATGATCATAATAGATAAGTCTAAAGGTAAAAAATATATTAAAAGTTAGAAACATAATACCTGAGCTAAAAAAATTGAAAAGTGAAGAAATAAAATTTCCTTCTTTTTTGGATTATGATGGAATATAATTTTATTTTCTCCCAATAGAAAGAATAAGCAATGAAAAAAAATTGATTTGAATTAGGATAATAAATCTTATTAGAGTTGGAGTGGGCCTTCTCTAAATAAAGAATAAAAACTTAGAAAAACATTAATTAAATTCGGAGTGGGCTGGGAGTCTAGTTTGGCTCAGAATCAAATTCTGCACAATACTAAAAAATAGGACAAAAAACATCTTCTTGTCGGATTCAAACTTGGGTGGGTTCACAAACACACAACTATTTCACCATATGCACTGAGCTTTGCTCCATAAAAAATTTTATTTCATCAGTGCCTGCACGTGCAGGCGGCGGCAGGCACGTCCCTCCGCCCGCGAGAGTGTGGCATGTTTAAAAAAAATGGAAAAAAGGTAGGTGCTAAGCGCCCTCATACTGTAGTGTTCAGGCGCCTCACGCGCGCGGGCCCATGACCTGCTGCGCGTGTCGCTTCAGGCACACCGCGGACAGCCCAGTGGCCCGCTGCGTGATTGCATGGACACACAGCACGAGCACACGCGCCGTAGGGCCGCTGAACAGCCCGACAGATGAACATCCTTTTTTTTTTAAAAATAGAACAGAATTTAGAAAACTTGGAGAAATAGTTAAAAATTGATAAAAATATGTTTTTGGACACAAAAAAATTCAAAATATTTCTTAATAATATGTGATTTATTTTTTGACATAAATTATTCTATGTCATGATAATCATGTTATGATAAATTAGAATATTTGTCATTTATGCACATTATTTGGTTATAAAAATATGAATAGTTTTCTGAAAGTTTCAGAATATTTAATATGCATATTTTTTATTTATGCATATGTGATTCTGCTTATTATGTCATGTTATAATGTGATAAATTGATATGGAAAACATTGACTGAAATCATCATGTAATGCAAATTAGAAAATTATGTGGATATTTTTTCTTAAAATTGTATGACTTTAATATGATTATGCATATTTATTAGTGCATGAAATAGTAATGATATGATTATGAATTTAAGTGAAATTCCTTCATATATATTATTACATGATATATTTTAAGTGAAGTATTTCACACTTAAATGAATTTCCATATGAATTAAATATTCATGCACATTATTTTGTTATGTTTACTTAAACTGTATTTTAAGTGTGACACATATGTAAATTGACATGATAATAGAAATTTGCACATTATTAGTTCATTATGTGAGTTGGACAATATAAAAAGAATTTATTTACTTTACATAAGAACATGTGCATATGAAATTATGTTACATATTAGACATAATATGTGTTATGTGAATTTGTGAGTAATTAATTCACATAATTATATTAACTTATGCAAAAAATTATTTTTGTCACATTTTTCATATGAAATATGTACTTAATTATGACAAATTATATTTCTTTATGAATAGAAATATGTGCATACATGTTTTTTTATTACACATGAAATGAATTCCATAATTTTATGTGATGGAAATTTATGCAATATTTTTTAATTATCAAGACACGCATGATATGAATTTATGTACATGATTAAGAACTATGTGACATAAATGTAGAGTTAGACATGTGATAATAATTGTGTGATTATTTGTATTTCTATTATCATGCTTATATTAATTATATGTTATATGAGTGTGACAAACAATATTAATATATACGTGAATGAATTGTTTGATTTTTTGTGTGTATAATATACATTAATATATGGATTTATGCAATGTTTATCACTACAATAAATTTGTCGATTGACGACGCAGGCTTATCGTCGCCAATGTTTTTAAAACCGGATCGGACCGGCCGGTTCGACCGCGAACCGGTCATCGGTCCGGTCCGATTGATATATGAAATCCGTTTTTGCAAAAAATCGGATTGAACCGGGTCAACCCGGCCAAAACCGGGTTAAACCGAAAAACCGGTTCAATCCGATTTTTTTCAAAAACAATAAATGAGAGGTGAATTAATGGGAAAAAAAAGAAAAGAAGGAAAGTGTATGATAATAGGGAATATGGAATAATAGAAAAAGAGAGTAATATAAGTGATTTGATTGCAAAGAATAAATGGATGTAAATAATAAGGAAAGTAATTTGAATTTGAAATGAAATTGGAAAGAGAGTAATAAAGATAAATTTGAAAAAAAAGAAAAAAATTATCATAAACATAAATAAGAAGATGATAAAATTTTAATTATTATGAATATTATTATATAATAAAATATGAAAAAATGGAAACATAATTATATAGTAAATTTTGTAGGATGAATTTATACAAAAAATCAAATAATTTGGAAAGAAAAATATGAAATTGAAAAATAAAATGAGGGCAAGATAATAGTAATAGAAATAAAAAGGAAATTATTCATGAAATTATTAAATATTTAAATATAAAATTAATTAATGATAAACAATATATATTCTTGAAATGTAAAAAATAAATTATTAATATTTGATTAATTTGAAATGATGATTAATATACTTTTATTTAATTATTTTTTACCTTTTATACTTTTATTTGTAATATATTGTTTTAAAGTAAAAAATAATATTATTTTAATAAAAATCCAGTTCAATCCGATTGAACCGATTGAACCATGACCCATTTGGTCGACCGGTTTGATGACCGGTTTGTTTTTAAAAACATTGGTCGTCGCTAAGGCGACATTAATGCTTGACTAAACGAAATAGCCACACATTAGCGTCGATATGGCATCGCAAGCTAGAGACATTAGCTTTCGGTAGCTATTAACGTCGCAACGGTGTCGACGACAAACGTGATGCTACTAGCCCCACAACTTGATTTATTGCGACATTGCCATGTCACAAAAAGGGTCTTTGCGAGGAGTTTGAGGGCATCGCTAATCCGACGCTAAGTTGGCACTGAATACTATGCCGCTACTTAGACACTAATGCGGCGTTGAACATGATGTCGTTTATCATCTCGGTTGCGATGCTAAGTAATGCGATGCTAAAATGGCTCTAATGTGACGCCAATTGCGATATATTTGAAATAGTGTCTAATCATCTTGGGTCGCAATGCGACAATAAGGAGACGTTAAATACCAATAATTTTGCCCCATTCCAACCATTTTATTTCCTTCCCACACCATACAAATTATAGAATACATATATCATTCTTCACATTGATAACAATAATATTAAAGAAAAGAACCATCACAAAAGAGTTAATAAGATAGTAAAATGATATTACACATCATAACAAAATATATCAAAGATACATAGTAATAAAGTTTCTATCCTAAATCATTATCATCGTCGTTGTCATTCATGATATTCGACGCCGACGTAGATTGAGTATGTGGCTGGAGCACGATCTGGATCGCCTACAAAAAGAGAGCCAAATGTTGAGGAAGCTACTAAGCTAGTTGCTTCGAGACGAGTCTCTTATGCTGTCCAACGTGAGCTTAGGTGCAGTGGATGAACTCGGAGTACATGAGCCATCTGCATATCCTCCTCTCCTTCTAGGAACCTGAGCGATTGTGCCTAGACCACGCAGGTATCATCGTGTCGTACCAACCACCTCCTCCCAAACAACAACGTTCTCTACAAAATAGACAAATTATATAAAACATTACAAAACATATAATTTATATAACATCAAAAAACATATAAACATATAAAATATTATAACATTAAAACAATGAATAATTTTCGAGATACATTACCTGGTGGCTGAGTATTAGGATCATCTCCATACTTATCGGCCATCTTTTGATTATATGCATCCTAAAAAAATTAAACATTGCATATTTGAAAAAAAATCATTTATGTTAATGTGAACAACCAAGCGAACATGTGATGATACTTATCAGAACTCTACGAGCAATGAGCATGACCAAGTCATTGGTCTTCTTGCTATTATGTGCAACCTCGAAGACCGCGCAAAAATCTACGATACCACCTTATTTTTCCTCCTACAATAGAGTTTCAAATTTTATAAAATGAATATAAGATAAAAGTTTAATTATTCCATTTTGTATCGACATTACCATGCGTCTTCGATGCTCATCAAATCGAATGTAGCCGCCTGTGTGGATGTGCTCCTTTGGCTTCGAAAGACTGTTAACTTTGGCACTTTCTTTGCTATTCTTCATCCATCCCGTATCAACATCAAATACTTAGACTTTGTAAATTACAAATTTAATAAAAATAATCCAAATGTAAACTTACCATTTCTTACATAACGACTCCCAAACTAGATGCCTAATATGTCTCGAACATCTTTATATGCTCTGCTCCAAACTTAGGCCAGTGGACGTAACGGCTTTGTGAAACTTATATAACCGATTTGTGAGACATTTCGTAGCCGCCACCTCAAACATTCTCCGGATCATCTTTAAATTTAGATTCAGATGAAACTGATTTACTTCCTAAAAATATTATAGATGTTAGTAATTTAAAATAATATAAAAAAATCTAATGCAAAAAGATAGAATATAAATGATATAAAGATGCCATCCTGCACTTGAATTGAGACATCTTTCCACGATCCTGTCCCTTCCGGCAAGTGAGAAAGGACAAGAGCACTATCATCTTGCACGATAGAAGCGAGTATGAAAGTGGTCTTGCAGTTTAGAAAGAAGAATGAATTTTGTGTTTATAAGCAAAACTATAAAGCGGGTATGAAAGAACTTATTTAACTTACGATCGAGTAATGTTGTTCACGATGACAAATCCGTTATCGTGAAATCCCTCTTCTTTTTTCGAAGACATCATCCATTGCAGTTGGAGTAGGCTAAGAGGGTCTGCCATGATCGACAGGGCCTAGTACAAAATAAATCATTTGTGTAATATAAAATTAAACTATGATAGTTCATATCAACAATAAAGTTCGCACCCTTCTAGTTATTAAGTCTTTGAATGTAGTGGACAATTCAATGGATCTAAGCCATTGAACATTAGTAATGATAACAAAATTCCTATGTTACACTCTGGTCCTTTTACCCTCTTTGTTTTGTGTTATATGTCTCGAATTTGTCAAGTGCTTAGTTTCTATTCACTACTTCATTCATGACAATTCTTGCTACTTTGAGTTTCAATTATTTTCTTGTGAAGGACCGTCACACTCATTGGGCACTACTATGCAGCACAACTAAGGTGGTTCTCTACCTTTTTCCTCCTTAGTCATCACCATGGTCACAACCACATGTCTTCTTCTCAGCACCTAAATGACCCCTTTTGGTATGCTTCCCTCAGACATTCATCTACACATTATTGCCTCTATTGTTCATCAAAAAAGTCTTCCTCAATTGTCTCGGTCAATTCCTAATTGTCCTAGCTGCCTCCTGAGACAAGGTTGGCATTTCTTCCAATAGAGACTAGAGATTCTGCACCCTTAGATTTAGTTCTTGTTGTTGTGTGAGTTCTGCACCACTTTTGTCTTGTTTTGGTCATAAATACTTTGTTATTTTTTTTGGATGATTTTTCGAAATTTATATGGTTGTATCCCCTATGATACAATATGGCAAATAAAGTTTTTTTATACAATTTTCATCTAACATTGGTACTTTCACTTTGACTCTGGGGTGAGTTCATTAAACTTGCATCTTAGTTTGCGAAGTGTGGCATATTGAAAATCTGCCCTCACACACATGGGCAAAATGGTGCAATTGAATAAAAAGTTTGAAACATTGTCGAAACCAGCCTTAGACAAGTTGCTCATTCCATTGTCCCACACAACCAATACTATCACCACTTGATCTTATAAAGCTTGCCTATATTGCTTCCCGATCAATGAGCCCACAATTGATGAATAGTTCTCTACTGGATTATATATCCCTTGTAGAATCCTAAAGGGCTTCGAAGATCGAGAATCGAGAATTGTATGATCGGATCGAGGATCATAAGACCATATCCCATGAATAAAAACTATATTTTAATATAAAATAATTAAACAATATATTTATTCTTAAATGTTATATTTATAAATAAGTTAATTAAATATTGACCATTAATATCTTATTCCTATTTCCAAGGTAGGGACTTGATTTATATATATACACATAGAGTCCTTGGATTTAGTTGAGCCGTGAAGTGCGTGGGGAGATGAACTCTAAAATTCTGCCAATAAAACAGCCGGATTTGATTGCTGGAATCATGCATATATTTTCTTCAGTTAATTTCGATTATGTACAATGATCCACTACAAGAAAAACCCCGATTTCCGACGGTTCATTTTCGACGGACGTAAATCCGTTTGAAGCACCGACGGATTTTTTGACGGATCAAATTATCCATCGAAATTATCGTCGGATAAGTTTTTGACGGTTTTAGCCATTTGAATTTACGACGGTTGAAAATTCGTCGAAACTTTATGTTGAAAGTTTCGATGATCGTAACCGTCGAAGATATTAAAACCGGGTGATCAGTTTCCATGCTGGTCTTTCGATGGTTCAGACCGTCAAAAGTTTCGACGGTTCATGTATCCGTAAAACTTCCAGCGGTCTTAGCCATCGAAATATCTTAACGTTAATGGGTTATCTATATTTTCATTTTCGATGGTTCCGACCGTCGAAAGTTGCGACGTTTCACGGAACCGTCGATATTTCGGCGGTCGGACCCGTCGTAATGTTAACTCATTTTCATTCTATTTTAAATATTTTCGACTGTCGAAAGGGATTTATATAATTCTCTTTCACTTGATTTATATTATTATATATTTCGACAGTTGAAACCGTCGAAAGTTTTGATGGTTTGGAGAACCGTCGCACGTTTCGACGGTTCGTCCAGCGGGTTTGACCGTCTGAATTTGAATTAATATTTTATTGTGTTTACCCACTTTTTGACGGTTCTGACCGTCGAAAATGGACTATATAAATATCTGACCTCACTATCACTATTTCAGTTTCCCTCTCTTCTACTCGATCGCGAGCGAACTCCTCCACCGGCGACCTCCGTTGAGTTTCCCGGCATCCGCGTTACACCATATGCCTGCCAGCTGGACCGTCGGCCGACGTCACCTGTGAACGAAACCCTCCGCCACTGCATTCCGCTCGCGCGCGTCCCGCCGCCGCCGTCCATCACCAGTAGGTCGACCCACCGCCGCCTCTGCAACCTCCGTCTCCGGCTCAGGTAGGCTCCCCGACCCATCGCGCGCCTCTCTCCTAGCCTCTGCCCTCCCCCTCTCTCGATGCGCTCGCGACAGCCGGCCAGAATTGGCCGCAGTGGCCAGATGAGGCCGAGGTGGCCAGATGAGGCTGCGGCGGACTGATCCGGCCGTCGCGACGGACTGATCCGCCCTCCGTGCGTGGCGGCCAGATCTGGACGCGGCAACGGCCAGATCCGCCGGCTGCGTGTGGCGGCCCGATGCGGCCGCGGGTGTAAGCCCGATGCGGCCGCGCGCTGAGGCTCGATCTGTCCATGGTGGCGGCCAAGAACCGGGCGCGGAGGCCTCCGGCCAGAACTGGCGTGGCGGCCAGATCTTTTCGTTTCTTTTTTTCAAAATTTGAAGTCTATAAGCAACTCATTATTTTCATCTTTGTCTTCTAAGTACATAATAATTTCATTATTAGCATGAATGAGGAGTGATATTTTAGTGGGATCTTATAAGTGCAAAAGAACATGTAGATCGAGTCGAATTTGGATAATGCATACATGCTTATATTTTAATTTTTCGTACAGCACTTAGATTTCTTGCTTGAGGCTCCTTTCGATAACCTTGAAAGTGTAAGAATGCATAATTTGAGTGTATCATAAATTTGGTCTTCATATGTTTTCTTGTCTATGTTTGATTTAAATGCAGGTTTTGAAATTACTTTGTTGTCTCTGTCACTCCAAACGATGTAAGTCTTTAAGTCATTACTATTTATATGTGTTGGCAATGAAATATGAATTCTATCACTCCAAACGACGTAAAGTTCTTAAATTTGTTACTTTATATTTCATTCATTAGTTCTTATTTGTTATTTTATAGTGCAAATATGATTACTTTTAATTAGTGTTTACGATGTTCCTGATTAGTTCTAATTAGTATTTATTTTTAGTTCATATTAGTGGTTATGCCATTCCTGATTAGTTGTAATTACTGTTTATGATGTTTCTTCGATGTTTTATTTAAAGTTTAATATGTGAACCTTTGTAATGAGTGTCAAATTTTGACCAGTTTTGTACACATAAATCCTTGTTCTTCGTGTATGCCTCTTATTAAAAAAATTTTAATATTTAATTACTATAACTTGCAAATAATGTAGAAATTATGTCATACTTGAATGATTGTCGATGGATGTACAATAGAAATAATCCTGATTGTAGATGTTTGACACAAGAATTCGGCGTTGACTATTACACTAGTGTGGCTTGTCAATATTTGCAATTTCAACGGGAGGGAACAATTAGGTATCCTTGCTTGAAATGTGTTAGCACAAAGTTACAAACGCTAGAGATAGTTAAGGTTCACTTATATAGAAGGGGTTTCAAACCAAATTATTGGCAATGAGATGATTTAGGTGAATGAGCACCTTCAACGAGCATACCAAATCCAGGTCTCCATTTTGTCGATCCTTATGAAGGATTTACTTCATAATACGAACAACTAGTTTATGACGCAACTGCAACTGAGTATGGGAATATTAGGTTTGAGCAATATGAAGAGACACCAAATCCAGAAGCAAGAGATTTTTATGAGTTGCTAAACGCTTCGAGCCAACCCTTATGGTCCGGGAATGAAAGTCATTCAGAACTATCACTTGCTGTTAGATTGTTGAATCTGAAAGTAAATCACAATATTTCACAAGCATGTTTTGATGTATTTCTAGATATTTTGAAAGAAGTCACATCAACTAGGCTCGCATTCTTGAAAATTTTTATAGGACAAAAAGATTGATTAATAAACTTGATCTTGGCTCAACTAAAATAGATTATTGTCATCCAAATTATATCTACTGCTGAAAATAATAAATAACGATATACATATATATGTATATATGTATATATATTTCGATACAAGAGTTGTTAAGGGAAATGTTGTTGTAACAATATGAAGAAAAAAATCTAGCTATGTTAATGTATCTATTATCTCCATCAAAGAAATATGAAGAAAAAAATAATAGAAAAACTGATATGGACCATTCTAAAATAATCTAGCTTGAGTAGTTTTATGGATCTATTAATTCTTTAGAAGATCTAATGCATTAGATTATTGCAGAGGTTGACAGCAATGAATGGGAGAGGGCGAGAGAAGAACGTCCCGGATGAGGATGAGAATCGATCTCAACATCTTAATTAGCCATCTCTATTGGGATCACCGATCAGTTGGAGATAATTAGAGGCCGACTTGTTGGATTCAACTTGTATCTAGCTAGCTAATGAGAAAGAAATGGGCAAAGGATGCATGCTTTATTGATCATTAATGGATTATTTCAAAGATAGCAATCCATAGATGGATTACCTCTTCTTATTATATAAAATAAGAGATTTCTTTCTTGTCTATACTATACAGTGTTATACATACAATTAATATCGCGATGAAGAAAATAATGTTCCCGCTAATACCTTTAATAAAAGAATTCCCCATCAAGCATTATAAAAAAGGAAGATAACATGTGACTATGAATAATGGAAAATAATTATTGCATTATGAAAAGCCGAAGGAACCATGAACACTGCGTCGAGGAGGAAAAAATTGAAGAAAAAGAAATGATGGAAACTGCATGCGGTGGCAAGAATATATACTCATCGTATATAGCAACTTGAAAGAAGCGGAGATAATTATTACGCATAATAGATGCAGAGAGTTTGGGACTCGGTGGCTTACACATTTGCTTAATATAGTAGTTTCAGAAGAAATGCTGAACAGAAAGAGATGGAGATGGATAAGAATTGATGTTGTTGCAAGGGAGGGACCTGATTTATATACCGGGGCGTTTGATTGATGGATAAAAGTTGAAATATCTTGATATCACGGAGAAATAAAATATGGTTAAGTTGGTCAAATTTTATTTTTTATAAAATCATGTAAAAAATCGTGAAATCACAATATATAATCCCATTTGAAGAATATCTATATTCTTCTAAAATAACATAATAGAAATATTATGCTTCTTCTTTTTTATTTTTTCATTATTTAACTATATAGTATTATATAATAATAATTATAATAAATGTAAACTATGTATAATAAAATAATTAAATTATAAAATATAAAATTTATTTTTATTCAACCAAATAAGACACAATAAGAATATAATTAACTAACGTTAGAATACTATATTATTTAGAATAAAATTTATTATCCTTTGAAAAATATTCTCCAACAAAACGTCCCGTTTAGAACAAAATTTGTTATTCTTTTGAAAGATATTCTCCAACAAAACTTCGTTGGATTTAGTTGAGCCATGAAGTGAGATGAACTCTAATATTCTGCCAATAAAACAGCCGGATCTGATTGCTGGAATCATGCATATATTTTTTTTTCAGTTAATTTCGGTTATGTGGAGAGATCGATCAATGCGTATAATGGAAGATTTATTCATTGAAGATTGCAATGCAAAAAGAGGAATTAATGGCCATTGAATGAGGAATTAATGAAAGTCTGGTCCATGTATATGAGCTGTAAATCCAAAAAAAGAATTTACATGGTTGCATGAAAATCTAAAGATAAATTATTATTTAAATTTCATAATCAAGTTTTAATTTAACGGCCAATCTACATATCTACTTTTTTAAGAGATTTACACATTTTTTTTCTCATAAAGAAGGGATATATGGAGGTATAAACAAACGAAATAAATCCAATTGAAACTAGACCGGGTTGAGTAAGCAGAAACGGATTCCATTCCGATGTGAGGATTTGAGAGAATAAACCACAATAAAGCATGGAATTACGAAATTAAGAGGGGAATAAGAGGATGTCGAGAGAAAACTAAAAGAAAAAAATAGAAACAGAAGGGAAAAAATATGGCTGTGTTTAGAAAGCACACTAAAATCCTGTAGACAAAAGAAATATACTAAAACTACACGCACACATAAGTTGGAATTCACAAGCTGTTTAGAAATAATTGGTTCAAAAAAATATTGAACCCCTTAAAAATATATAATTGATAAATTTATGTTTACGTGGTTACCTTTGAGGGGTTGTCCTGCACCTAACTAAGTTTGTCAAGATCTCGATATAGATTTTAGGATCTTATAACACTATAAGAAAATTGACGATTAGCGACGCTCGGTAACATCACAAATTATGGTGACGCTAAATAGACGTCACTTGCGCCGTCGTGGCGTCCACGTTTCTCACAAAGAGATGCTATTGACCTTAATAGCGTCTCATCAGTGTGTTCTTAGCTATTCAGGAAATAAAGGCTAATGAAGGCGCTTTGGAGACACCAGGTAGATGCTATTATTGCGCGCCATGAAGTGAAAATGCGCGGGAGAACCTAGCGCCGTTCTCGCGTCGAAATCGCTCGACGCTAATTTCACGTCTCACACATTGCGACTCTAGGGAGACGCTATCTGGTGTCGCAAATGAAATGACGCTATGTAGACGCCAATGTGATTACTTAGAAATAGATAACATATAGGCTATCTATATTTATATCGCTATTTGTTTTATATTTAAACCCTAAATCCTATGTATTATCTATACTATATGTTAATCAGTAAATAAATTAAATATTATATATGTATCTTCAACATATATATGTATTCCTACATAATTACCTATATTATATATATGTACTACATGATTACATATATACGTATTTCTACATCATAAGAGTGTTCCTAAATATATAATTTGTTACCTATATTATATATATTATTTATACATACAATATATATCATATCTTAATTATGCATATATTATTTTTATATTCTTAATCATGAAATTATGATGATTGAATTAAGAGAGTGATTCGCTACAAATTATCCTCTTTTAGCGTCACCGTGGAGACTCAATAGCGTCTACTTAGCATCCAACTAGAGCCGCCGACATTGTCGAAGACATGGTGACACTATTGGCGTCTCTATAGCGTCATCATCTTGAGACGCGAATAAGCTTGAGACGCTAGTTCGGTGCTACGGGGTCGCTAAACGTCTCTAGCGACTCAATAGTGTCTGTATTGCACCGCCGTAGCCGACTTTTTATCACACTCGCTTAATCGGGCACATATAGACATATAAATACGTGTATATACTTGTATTTATATATAATAAGTACATATATACATATTATTATTACTTATTTTCACGCATAAACATATACATACATATATACACTTGGAATACGTATACATATACACGTTATCTATATATGACTCGCACATGTATAGATATATACATACACGTATATACTTATAATACATGTAGATAAACACATTGTTGTGACTTAATCTCCCACACGTAGACATATACATACACATATATTACATATATATATATATATATACAATTTTGTTATAGACACATATACATATAGACTTATAATTTTATATACATACACGATAGATTGTTGGAAGGGAATAAAACAACTGGAATGGGGCGCTATCGATGAGATGCTATATTGATAAATAAAATTACATAGATAACAGAAAATTAGAAATAGAAAAACAATAGTGTCTCTATGGCGTCACAATTTTGAGACGCTAAATCTAAATAGACGCCAATGCGACGCTATGATATCACTATAGTTACTTAACGACACATAAGCCTCTCTATAGTGCCTCATTAGCCAAATTTTTATTAAATTGGGCGCCTATATAGCGTCTACGTAGCATCGCGATAAAATGAGATGCTAAAGAATTTACTTAAATCCCTAACCCCTCTACTTCATTTTCACTATTTACTATTTACTATTCCCCTTCGACGATCGACGACCGATGCCCGACGGCCGCCGCCTCCACCTCCTCTGTCTCCCTGCGCCGACCTCCGACGCCTCCTCTGCCGCTATTCGCCTCCGCCTCCTCCGCCCACCGCCTCCTCTGCCTCCACCGCTCCCCTTGACCTCCTCCATCGTGCCCCTCCGCCTACTCCACCGCCTCCTCCACTGTGCCCCTCTGTCGCCTCCGCCTTTGCCTCCTCCACCACACCCCTCCGCCTCCTCCATCGTGCCCCTCTGCTGCTCTCCACCGTCGCCTCCGCCTCCTCCACCGTGTCCCTCCTCCATCGCGCCGACATCCGCGTCCTCCTCGGTCGGCCTTCCACCGCCTCCTCCTCCGCCGCCGCCCTCCGCCTCCTCCTCCTCCACCGCCATCCTCCGTCTCCTCCTCCACCGTGATCCTCTGCCTCCTCCACCGTGCCGCTCCGTCACCCTCCACTACCGCCTCCGCCTCCTCCACCACGTCTACCTCCGCCTCCGCCGCCCTCTGCCTCCACCGCCGCTGCCTCCTCCCTCCGCTTCCTCCGGCCGCCCACTGTGCTCCTCTGTCGGTCGTCGTCCGTCGCCTTCCTCCACCGCTGCCCGCCGCCCGTCGTCATCCCTCTCCGGTTAAGAAGGTACGAGTCCGCCACCATGTTAAGTTAAATACTACTTAATTACTTGAAACTATTGTTATTAAGTTGGTTACTAATGCATGTTAAGTTAAATACTACTTAATTACTTGAAACTATTGTTGTTAAGTTAGTTACTAATGCAAGTTATCTTAATTACTAGAACCTCTTTTGATAAATTTTTTTTCATAATTCTAGAACCTTTTTTATCATGTTCTCATAAATTTTACTAATGATGTACTTCGACATTCTTGGTGATAAAATGAGATTATGATTCGTCGATGAAGTACTTGAAACATGTGATTTTTGACTTCGTAAGTTCAAAATCACACGTTTCAAGTACATGAATTTATTGACATATGGCTTAATGTTGTCCGTTACAAAAATGAGGAAGCCAGATCATAATTGGATTCGTTGTTGGAAGGATAAACATGGCGTCATAACTGAAGAATATAAGGATGGTGTTGATGAATTCATTAATGTGGCATATCAAAATGTAGGTGTTGCTTCTTCATATGGCGAAATTTTATGTCCATGCTGGAAATGCAAATGTTATCAGTGGAAAGTAAGATATGATGTGTAGAAGGATTTACATTACAATGGTTTTTTGCTGACATACACAAATTGGTTCTTTCTTGCGGGTCCGGTTTAGTATCGATGGATGTATCCTTTCGAAAGGTGCATGTTATATTTGAAAAGGAAGGCGAAGAATAAGGCAAAAATTGAAGACTCCATATGTGAAGCATATTTCTCATTGAAGAGGTGTCAAACTTCACTTCCAAATACTTTGAGCCACACATACAATCACGACACACCCAAGTTCCAAGAAACGATGATGGTGGTGAAAGAAAAGTTGACATGAATATTCTGTCCATCTTCAAATACCCATGTCGACTTCTTGGTACAGGACACAAAGTTATCTTGAATGACAGAGATCTCACCGCCATTGAGAATTATGTTCTTGCAAATTGTAGCGAAGTGACGCCGTATCTCGAGTAAGACAATTTGTTTTAATTTGTTATATAATTTAAAGTTAATTGTTGCTATATGATTTCATTAATTGAAAACTATGAATTCAGGAAATTCGAAGAAATACAACGAGAAATCAATCCATTAGTTTCAAATGATGAGTTATTGAAACTACGAGATGAACATTTTGCCGATTGGTTGAGATGTGAAGTGAGAAATCTTTTCGCTTGTTCTTAATTGTTATAAGTTTGTAACTTGTTATAATTTTTTTAGTTATTTTTCTTGTAGGTTATTAATGGCTCAGTCATAGAGAACAAAATACGAGATCTCGGTCATGACCCGAAGAAACAAGTTCTTAGCTACTGCGGCGCCATAGTCAATGGATATCGGTTTCATACAGAAGAATATAGCCGACAACGTTCAATTATTAATAGCGGCATATGTGTTTTAGGAAGCATGTACGGGGATAACAACTTTGATTACTATGGTGTTATAGAAGACATCCTAGAATTGTCTTATTTGGGAAAATCTAACAAAGTCATTGTGCTAAAATTCTGTTGGTTCGATTCAGAGAAAAAGAGTTCGATTGATCAAAAGTTTAAATTGGTGGATATTAACCCTTGGTCGAGACCTTAGTCATACGATGCATTCGTATTGGCGGAACAAGCGCAACAAGTGTACTACACTAAGTATCCATCGAAAAGATCCAAGGATGAATGGTGGGCGTCATGCAAGGTGAGGAGTAGACTATTCTTAGCAGAAACAATGGTAGATGACAATGAAACATCATCTTTACACAACGATGTGCCCATGGATGATTACTATCAAGAAGATAGAGTGAATGAGACGATTGATGTGGCTGATGGAGTTGAGAATTTTCAATTGGTCGATGACGCTGAGCCAATGGAAGAGTTCAATTCAAATGACCTCTTGGAAGTGAACTTTGATAATTTCGTTGATGATGACTTAAACCAAGATTATAGCGACGATGATGAACATGATGAAAATGAATCAGTATATGAAACAAGTGAATGAATCCCATAGTTATTCTAATGACATAAGCTTTTTACTTCTTTTTTAAGTTATATATGGTTACCGATAATAAGAGAAGATTATTATTTTTTTTAGTCATGGTTACTAGGGGTCGAGCATCTAGGTCATTTCGTTCTTTCAAGCGTTCACTCCAGATGAGTCAGCCATCACAACCATCAGGTAATATATTTATTGTCAGCTACTTATTTATAGTTGATTATAATAGTTAAATTCATTTTTTAATAATATCAGTTCCTCCATCGCTGACGGGGCACGTAGCCGGATCATCACATAGTAGGCAATCCATTGGTGGTTCTGTTCCACGTATCACTCCAGGTACGTACACATTGTAGGCGATACACAGTAGGAGATAGAGTTTTTTTATATATTTTGCTTTTGTGATAGTTGCTCCACCGTCGACGGGGCACATAGTCGGGTCGTCTCGATCGCACGACGACAATCGTCATGTCACACCAGGTTATCTTTTGTATATTCCATAATTTTAAATGAAAGGCAAATTTTTTGTATTTTCTTATGACAACAGTTGCTACTCCACTGCCATCGGTGAGAATACCAGACGTTTCATCACATTCTAGCATTGGCGAGCGACATCTTACGCCAGGTGATATATTTATTATTATTGACATTTCTCAATCAATTATATTAATTATTTTTTTAATAATGTCAATTGCTACGCCGCCGATAGCACAAGCACCTGGCTTAATTCAATCAGACGAGTGGATTGCCACTGATCATGCTGTGGTATACATCAATCGAGGTGAGAATATTATTGTACATATATCAATTATCACAACTTTAATTTGGTATGACACTAATGATTTATTATGTATTAGGGCTCGTAGATGATGTCGGACCTTCTCAGCCTACCCCAACTTTACCGGATGATGATTCCTCTTTGTGAATAATGGGGTGATCATTGTGAATAATATTGCTCGATCGTAAGTTAAATAAGTTGTTCAAATTTTATTATAGTTTTGGTTATCATTGAAAATTAATTCTTCTTTGTAATTGGTAGGACCAACTAATACCGTGTGGGATGTCAGTGCTCTCGTTCCCACTTGTCGGAAGGAGCAGGATCCTAAAAAGATGTCCCAATTCAAGCGTTGGATGACATCTTTCGAGCTTTTACGGTACGATCTTCTATTTGGGTTACATAATTTGATTTATATTAATTACTAAGTTTTAACGTATTTTGTAGGAGGTAAATCAGTTTCATCTGGATCTTAGTTTAGGGATAATTTGGAGAGCTTTTGAGGAGGTCGTTGTGAAACGCTTCCGAAATCGATTATACAAGTTTTGCAAGGTCATCATGTCCGCCGGTCTCACTTTGGAGCAGGACATACAAAGATGCCCAAGGCATATTAGGCGCTCGATTTGAGAGTCCTTATATAGGAGGTGGTAAGTATGTTTATTTTTAAATTATTTTTATTAAATTTATAGTTTTTGAAAGTGTAAGTATTTGATGTTCACAAAGGACGAATGAACGATGGCAAAGAAAGTCGAAAAAGGCAAGAGTTAATCGTCTTTCAAAGTCCGATGCCCACATCCACATAGGGGGGTCAATGTGATTTGACGAGCATCGACCGCGCATGATAATTTACATATAAATTCAATTTATCAAACTTTTTGACTTATACTTATGTTATCAAATTTGAAACTTTATTGTAGGAGGAGAAAGACGACAGTCCCGTAAACTTTCGTGTGGTCTATGAGACCATGCATAAGAGCCGGAAGACAAACGACTTAGTCACGCTCACTGCTCGTAGACTTCTGATAAGTCTCATGACATGGTCATTTGGTTGTTGACGTTAGTGTACTGATCACCTCTTATTATGCTCATAATCATTATTTAAAAGTTGATCATATTTAAATAGTTTTTAATCATTATTAGAGGAAAATTTGAATGGATCAAAGAAGGATTAACTACTTTTTAAATTTTGAATTTTGAACAGGGGGAAATAAAAAGGAGGAGGAGAACCCGGAAAAAGGAGAACGGAAGACAAGGGGATAGAGAAGAGAAGATTGAAGTTGTGAATTTTTGATATAAATCTTTCTTCACTTATTCAACGTAATAAACAGGTTGGTACAAACAATAATATGAATGAAGGAGCGACGTTTGCTAATGATAATATAAAACCATTCTTAGGTATGGTCTTTGATAGTGAAAATGAAGCATATGAGTTCTACAATCGTTATGCTAAGCTTGTTGGGTTCTCTGTGAGAAAATCATTTACTAGAAAGAATAAGAAGACAAAAGAAATTGTTAGTAGATTACTAGTATGCTCAAAAGAAGGGCACAAGGAAATTACTGAGAATGACATTAAAAGGCAAGTGAAAAGGAGGAGAGATGTTCGTTTTGGTTGTGAAGCTCACTTACAAGATGCAAAGAGAATAGATGGAATGTGGGAGGTAAAAAAAAATTAAAGAAGAGCACACCCATCTTCTTGCTACACCGACAAAGGTTAGAAGGCTACGCTCACACAACACAGTTGTAGACTCTTCCAAGGAAGTAATGTCAAACTTACATGATGCTGGAATGGGGCCAAGTAAAATTGCTAAAGTTCTTAATTATTCTGGAGAACCATCTATTACTACTCAAAATGTAATGGATCATTTGAAGAAAATAAGGAAGAATAATGTCGGTGAAGAATGCTTGGGTGTCATTAGATATTTCCAAAGCAAAATGACTGACGATGAAGAGTTTATTTTTGAGTGGAAAGTGGACGAAAATAGCATGGCAAGAAGTGTCTTCTGGGCAGATTCAAGGTCAAGAGATAATTATTGCACTTTTGGAGATGTTGTAAGTTTCGATACAACTATAGAACGAACAAATTGCGTATGTCGTTCGCCCCTTTTACACCTGTAAATCACCATAGACAATCGATTTTGTTTGGTTGTGCCTTATTAGCCGATGAAACTGAAAACACATTTGCTTGGCTATTTAAAATATGGTTAAAATGCATGTTTGGAAAACACCCTATATGTATTATCACAGACCAAGATATTGCTATGGGCAACGCAATCCGAAAAGTCTTTCCAAACACACGTCACATGTATTGTATATGGCATATTAAAAAAAATGCCATGATCAATCTTCATGATTTATATGCTAAGGATGGCTTCGAATCAGATTACCAGAATTGGATTCATGGTTCTTCGAGTACTAAAGAATTAGATGAAAAGTGGTTATGTTTGAAGGAAAAATATGACATTTAGAATGGTCATTGGCTTGCTATTATGTATGAAAAGCATCGTCATTGGGCTTCAACTTATTTGAAGAATGTATTTGCAGCAGGCATGCGCACAACTCAGAGATCCGAAAGCATTAACGCTTTTTTTATTGGGTATGTAAATTCTAATACAACCTTAACTGATTTTGTACACCAATACGATAAGGCAGTTTGTTCTCGTCGTGAGGTGGAAGAGCGAGAAGACTTCAAGTGTATGAATAGTCAGGCTGCTGTAATTACAAGAAATCAGTTAGAATTACATGCGGGTTCAATCTACACTAAAAAAAACTTTTCCTTGTTCCAAAATCAATTCTTGCACATGTTTGATTTTCATTCTACTAAAATTGAGGATATGTCACCCTTAACTGTCTATTCGGTGTATTTGGGAAGGACAGAAGAGAAAAAGAAGAACATAGTTGTGTACAATGATGATCTGATTGTATCAGTCAGTTGCTCTTGCAAAATGTACGAGCGGGATGGAATATTCTGTTCTCACATCTTATGTGTTATGAACAATGAGAAGGTTGTAAGGATTCTAGAATAGTACATCCTTAAATTATAGCAATCGTATGTTTAGCAAGTTATAGCTTAAATTATAGCAATCGTATCAAGTTATAGCACCTTATAGTAAACGTATGTTTAGCAAGTTATAGATTAAATTATAGCAATCGTATCAAGTTATAGCACCTTATAGCAAACATATGTTTAGCAAGATATAACTTATAGCAGCAGGAGGAGGAGGAGGAGAGGAGCCATAAAATAATAACACTGATTAGCAAGCACACGGATGATTGATTCATTCATTCCATTTATTCTCAGTTTGTGATTTGATTTGTGGCATCATCTGTTGGGTGGGTAGCCCTAAACTTTGATGCATTCGTCATATGGAATTGGCATTATGCAATGAAGAGTGCCACAAGATTGAACAACTGGAATTACAATCCAAATAATTAAAACATCAAAGTTTTACACTTGATAACTAAAACAAAAGGAACTGTTAATAACTAAAACCGAGGCAATGGTTCCGACGATACATATTTCAGAAACAAAAGGAGCTGTTAATACATCCATCCTTCTAATACATAATGACAAAGTAACTAAAACAAGTCTATTTTACAAACAACATAACAGAAGATAACTCCAAAAATGAAATACAAGATTTTCAGTTGTTCCATTCTTCGGAGTTTTCTTTCTTGTTCCACAACATTATTGAGCAATCCTATAAAGATCATTCTTTCTTTGTCCCCTTTATGTCTCAGGTTTTGTGTCATTTCAACTTCTGTGAGCAATACTTTTAAGATGTTCTTATATTGATCTTCTATCTCTGAGTCGAACCATTGGAAAAATCCGCAATCACTTGAGGGAAATTTGGTCTAGAAAAAGTATTACTAAAGCACACATTAAGAACTATTATTTATCTAATTAGAAATAAAAAGAATGAACTTTACATACTCGATAATTTGGACAACCCCAAAATCGTCTTCCTGGATTTTTCTTTGTCCATGAAGTATTTAATTTTGCTTTCTCCCCGCAAGCACAAAATGGAACATCATCATATGAACTATAGCCTAAAGATGACATCTTTGACAAATAATAAAAAAAATTGTTACACAACAATTTATCAACTAAGAATAGGAATTAGTAACATAATGAAAGTCTTGCTGAAGAAATGTGACAGCATAAACATGTACATATCATGAATCTGAAATTGCCATTTTGATACATGGTGTTGAAGTTGTATGAAACTACTGCACCCTGCCAGTTGATACCTGAAACTACATTTTGATACATGAAATGTCTTTCAAGAGCAGCAGATCATGTCTATGTAAAAGAAAAGCAACAAATCCTAACATATTGGAAATACAACTATCCATTTCGGCATATAATTTCTTTTGAACGAAATATGGAGTAAAAGAAATGAAATACATTTCATATGAAAAGGACCTTGCAGGGCGGCGGTGTCCAAGCCAGCGTGGTAGGTTCCAGGGTAACGGCGGTGGGTTCCAGGGCAGCGGCGATGGCGTCCAAGGCAGCGTGGTGGGTTCCAGGGCAGCGGCGGCCAAGGCAGGGTGGCGGGTGCTGGGGAAGCGGGTGCCAAGGCAGTGTTGTGGGTTCCGGAGAGGCGACATCGAAGGCGGGTAGCGAACAGAAGGACCTAGATCCTGGTCCGGGGCTTCATCGTCGAAGGCGAACGTCGATGCCCTAGATCTTGCAAAGAACGGGAGGCCTGTGTCGCGCGAAGTCAGGGGGGTTCGGGCAGCATAGTCAGGTGAACGTCGATGCCCTAGATCCCACCGCCATCGATGCCCTAGATCTCACACGGAATGGGAGTCCTGCATCGCGCGGAGTTAGGGGGTTCGGGGCATCGTCGTCGAAGGCAAACGTCGATGGCCAGGAACCCGCCGACGCCGATGCCCTGGATCTCGCACGAAATGGGAGGCCAGTGGCGGCCAGAGTCAAGAACCCGCCGGCCGCTGATGCCCTAGAAATGGTGTTCGTGAAAATGGAGCGCGACCTATGCAGCCGATGCCCTAGAAATGGTGCGGTCAAAAATGGAGCGCGACCACGCGAGGGAAAATGGAGATGATGAACCAAACCAGGCATCGTCCCCATACGTGAATCGCGCGACGTGAAGCTTGAACCCATACGTGGACTGTGCACCATGATCCCACCGTCAAATCATAGATCAACAATGGAACACAACTGTGGATCCATTTACGGTCCACAGTATCCTTTTTCCCTTTATTTTATTTTCTTAATAGTATGTCAATGAGGCAAACAAGTTCAAGTCTCCCAGAGATAGTTTTGGCCATGGGATGCATGCCACGTCCATCGCCGCATGTTCAGAGGTCCGGGACGTCAGCTTTTCTGGTTACGCCAAGGGCACTGCCAGAGGGGCGGACATTCTCAAGGCCATTGACGTGGCTATCCGACACGCTCCCTCTCCCTTGGGTCCACGGATCCCGCCCCATACTATGAGGACTTCATTGCGATCAACACCTTCGCCGCCGTTCCGAAATGGGATTTTTGTTGTCTGCGCAGCAGGCAACATGGGCCCTAACAACTCCACCCTCGCCAACACCGCGCCGTGGGCAATGACGGTCCGCGCAGGATCGGTTGACCGCAAGTTCTATTTGTACCTCATCCTGCGAAACGGAGAAGTCCTCACAGGGGAATCCCTCTACCCTCGTAGGGTGTCGAAGAACAACAGCATGATGTCACTATTTTACGGAGACCACTGCCGATCGTTACCTCCAAAACCCATCGTCGGAAAGGTAGTGGTGTGTCTCGACTTCATTAATGTGATGATGTCTAATTCATCAGTTGTCATAGAGAGGGCCAGCGGCGTCGGACTGGTAGTGCTCAACACCCTTGAGCAAGGGAAAACTCTTCCAGACGATGTCTACCCTGTACCGTCTCTCAGTCTAGCATACAGAGACGGTGCGAATTTGTTATCCTACATGAAAATGTCGCATCACCCAGTGGCCAGAATTGCACTATGTTATGAAACCACTATCGGCGGAAGCAGAGCACCGACGGTGGACTCTTACTCGTCCAGAGGCCCCAACTACCCCCTTCCTGAAATCTTGAAGCCGAATTTTATTGCGCCAGGGATGATGATCCTTGCTGTTTCGGGAGTCAGCTATAGCATACATTCGGGGACTTCCATGTCCTGCCCGCACGTAGCTGGAATCGCAGCATTACTCCGCCAGACCCATCCGACCTGGTCGCCTGCAATGATTCGCTCGGCGATGATGACAACAGCCTCACACCTGAACAACACCTACAGGCCAATAATCAAAGACGATGGTCTGAAGAAGGCAACACCGTTTGACATGGGTGCAGGGCATGTTGTCCCGCGGATGGCCAAAGACCCGGGCCTCGTGTAGGACGTTGGCGCGCAGGACTACCTCGAGCTATTGTGCACCTTCAACTACACGGAAGACCAGTTGAGGGTCTTGGATCCCATCTTTAAGTGCGGCGCCCCGGCCAGACCGTTCTTCGAGGTGGTGTTCGACAAGGGGACGACGTTCCTGCACGTGCTAAGATGGACGGTCAAGAAAGTTTCGGACTTGCCCAATGAGACGTATCGCGCGAGGATTGTGAACCGGCGGCCGGAGAAGGTGACGGTTGCAAGGGAACCCACTGCAACCGTCACCTTCTCCGGCCGCCAGTTCACAATCTTCACACGGTACGTCTCGTTGGGCAAGTATGTTAGCACGCGCATGCTCGTCCCTTGTCGAACACCACCTGCCGGTCCTGCTTCGAGCTCCCGGGCGCCACGCTTAAAGATGGGATCGAAGACCCTCCTGGTCTTCCGTGTAGTTGAAGGCGCTAAGTAGGTCGGGGTAGTCAGTCCTGTGCTAATTTATATCATTTTGATAATCCAAAATATTTTATTTGTTTAAGAGATTAGGCCTTTTTTATATAACATTGACAATATATACATTGTTAGCTGATACTTTATTCCTACAGCTATTAAACTAACATTATTCTTTCCAAAACAAATAATTAACTATAATGGCCTTTTATCTTCACCAATTTTCTTTTGTTTAATGATTTTCCTTCCATACATTTCCACTATGCATATATATGCATTCAAGTTTTATCGTCCGTGCAATAAATCATTTGTTGAGTATATCATTGAGGATATCCATAAAGATTAGTCTCAAGACAGTTACAAGTCACTAGATGTGGATCATGTAACTTTGCAGCATGGTTCAGATGTGGCTCCTGATGACACACGAGTTGACTCACCAGGTCAGGGAGAAGAGGAAGTCACAACCGACCCTTGTAGTGATGATGATGGTGGTGGTGCTCAACAGAATACTAGCACATCATCATATGTTGTGCCTCAATGCAATTCCACGAGGGAGAGACGTCCCTCCACCGGATATCCTATACATTATTATACTTTATTGACTAATAGTGGTGAGTATGAAAGTCTTGCAGAGGCCTTAGAGGATACACAGAAAGATAAGTGGATTGAGTCTATGGAGGATGAGATGAAATCTCTCTATGACAACCAAACTTTTGAGCTTGCCAAGTTACTTAAAGGAAAGAGTGCCTTGAGGAATAGGTGAGTTTTTAGAGTGAAGAATGATGTGAACTCTTCTAACCCTAGGTACAAATTAGGTTGGTTGTGAAGGGTTATAGTCAGAGAAAGAAAATTGATTGTAATGAGATTTTATCCCTTGTGGTAAAGATGTCTTCTTTCGGAGTGACTTTTTGGTTTAGCTGTTAGTCTGGATTTGGAGATTGAGCAGATGAATGTGAGGACAACTTTTTTACATGGTGATCTTGAGGAGGAGATCTATATGACGCAGTCAAAAGATTTTGTGGTCAAGAAAAAAGAAGATTATGTTTGCAGAGTGAAGAGCTTGTATGACCTGAAACAAACTCCTAGACAGTGATACATGAAGTTGGAGTCATTTATGCCAGAGCAAGAAAAATGGTTATATGAAGCGTCACATCCTCCACTTAAAAGCAGCAAAATCACCCATATAGAGAAAAAAATTGTAGTTGAAGTTTCAATGCTCTTTGATATTATCAGACCACTTCATATTCCATTCTGGGAAGAGCTGACGTCTTTCAAATTGCTCTTTAATGATATAAGACCACTTTATATTTCATATAGAGAAAAATGAGGAGAAAATGATAAAAAAAAATAAATAAGAAAGAAGATAAATAATAAAATATAAGAAGTGAGTCTTTAGGCATGTAACTAATCTGGGTGTTGTAATCGCCCAATTCAAGTGATGATGTTTCCTTGTAAATTTATGGGTCCTACCATACAGTATTTATGTTATAGAAGATTAATATAATTTGTATACTTTTGAAATCAACCAATTATTGAAACAAATGAAGGTCAGAATTAAACAAAAGAAATTTAAAATCACTTCATCTTTCATATAATTAGACAAAGGTTAATAGTTTTACTAATATAATATGTGTACTATAAAATTGATGATAGACTATGGAAAGAAACATGACATTGATTTTAATTAATTATATTCAATTATAATTAAGGTACTTAATTTAGTGCTCGATGATATTATTACTATACAATTTATGAGTAGTGGGTTAGAGGAGTTTTGATGAGATAGTCGGTCATTTAATCCGGAGATAGTGCATAATTTTACACGATGACAAAAAGGAGTGGTATTAGGAAATGAAATCGAAGTGGACATTAAGTGAGAGAGTAGTGGGTTAAACGAAGAGTTTGAGTGAATCGTGCAAACGGCTAATTAAAATCGCGCAGGCGGAGCGAATCTAGCGCCTGGCGGCCGATCTGGCCATAGGGCGACCTTGTTTTGGTGTCCGGCGGTCGGATCCAATCGTTGGATATTGGATCCGAGTAGGCTAGATCTGGTCACTGATTGTCGGATCTGTTTGCTGATATTGTCGGATCTGTTCACTAATGGATGGACGAATCCGGTCGTTGGCGGCCGGGTCCGGTGCCTAGCCATCGCATGAGCCGTCTCGACCGCATCCACGGTTTGGTGGATGGATTGGCACCTGGTGGCCGCATCCGGTGCCTTGCAGCAGCATCCAGTGTTTGGCAGCCGCCTCTAGCACTAGAGGCCGGTTCCGCCGCTAGTGGCCGATTCTGCCAGCGGCAGAATGGGATCCCGTTGCAGGCATGACTGGATCTGGTGCCTGACGGCTCTCTGGCACTGGCAGCCGGTTCCGCCGCTAGCGGTCATCGGATCCCATCGTAGACGCGGCCCCATCCCGTCACAGGCGTGTCCGATCCGGTAGCAGGTTCACCAGAACGGCCACCATCTTACCCTCTCCCTCTCTCTTCTCTCTCCCTCTCACCCACATCTCTCTTCTCACTTGGCGTACTCGCAGTTAGTCATCTCTCTCCTCTTCAACAGTGGCAGTAGCGGCCGGCTCGACTGCCATTCGTCTAGATCTTGCCGCAGGGTGGTTGATTCGGCCCCTTGCCGCTAGATCTGGCCACAGGGCGGCCAAGCCAGTCGTTTGATCTCTCTGATGACCAGCACCTCAGGACAACGACAAGACCGAATGCCTACGCTAGATCCGACCACAGGCGTCCGACTTTTTTATTTTATCAAAAAAAGTTTCCGACGGTTGAACCCGTCGGTTATTTCGGCGGGTTTGCCAATCGTCAGAGCTTTTGACAGGTTCTTCCCTTGGGAAACTCCGAAGGGAGATATTCCTTCGGATCTTCCAACGGTAGGACCGTCGGAAACTCCGAAGGGTACCACCATTTGGAATTTCCAATGGATAAAACCCATCGAAGCTTCAAAGGGAGACATCCTTCAGAGTTTTCGACAATTATGTCCATCGAAAACTCGTCTAAAATACCGGAAGGATTTAGTTTCCTTCGGTAAAAAATTATCGACGAGTAATTTTTCAACGATCATGTACCCGTCGAAAAATCCGTCGGAAACTAAAGTTTTCGACGAATTTAATGAGATTTCCGACAAATTTGTTCGTCGAAAATGGGTAAAATTATTGTAGTGTAAGAGATCTTATCAAATTGAAAACATTAAAACAATTTAGAAAAAAAAGACATAGAGAGTTGATTCTGTATCCTTATATATTAATTAAGTTATGAAAGCAATCCCTTTAAATCATAATTGAATATAAATATATTTAATAGTATTTAATGATCATGTTAGAAAAACACGAATGCAACTGAAAAATCAATATAATAAATAGATTATTATTAATATGATTAGTGATGCATGCGAAAAGGGATCGTCAATTAAGATGCTTCCCATCCTCGTCCTGCATGGAGAGTGGAGATGTTCCACTCTCCCCCTATCTCATCCTTGTCCTGAACGTAAGCTAGAATATTTTAGAACGATTTATTTTAGAATATTTTAGAATATCCAAAAGAAAAAACATAACGTAAGTAAGTAACAATGGAAAATGGGAAACAATTATAAACATTTTGTATCAACAAAGGCAAAGCATTTGAAGAGGATTCAAGAAGTTAGAAACGGTGGTGACAGGAATAATACATCCCTAACAACTTGGCAGAAGTATAGGCAATGACTATGAACATATAGTAATATGTCAAAGAGTTTAGGACCCTGATGACTTACACATTTGATTGATATAGTTTCAAAAAAATGCTGAGCAGGGAGAGATGCAGATGGATAAGAGTTGCCATTGTTGCAATGGGATGGGCCTGATTTACACTACAAGAAAGAAGCCAATTACAGACGGTCAGAATCGTCTGTAATTTATCGAAAACCATCGGAAAAGATGATTTTCGACGGATCGCATTCGCGCGAAAATGATGCATCATAAACTATTTTCGATGGTTATCACACAACCCTCGAAATCTTCGACGGTCTAGTTGGCGGGCTGAGCCGCCGAACAGTAAAGACTTGAGATGGTTTTGGTCGTCGATATGTCTCGACATTTTGATCAGTCGACTATCGGAGTTATCGATGACTCAAACCGTCGATGTATATTTTGACGGTTAAAACCGTCGATGCTTATCGACGGGTTTGACCGTCTAAACATTTTGACGGTTCAAACCGTCGATGCTTATAGACGGATTTGACCGGCTATACATTTTGACAGTTTAAACCATCGATGGTTATTGATAGTTCCAACCGTCGATTATGCATCGACGGTTCGAATCGTCGGTACCAATTTAAAAAAAAATGACACAAACAAATTAATTTAATAAAAAAGCATAATGAATTAAATGACCAAATTGAAATTACATGTCGCACATAACGCCAAATGTCAATACAACATCGTCAAATGTCCAACTCCAAATGTCAAATGCAACACGAAGAAGCTACAGTACTAAATCGTCATACCAGTACCTATGCCCAGTGTAAAAAATATATACTAAAAAATATGTGTGATGCATGGTTTGAACAAGAGACCTCCAGAATGCCATATGCAACAAACCAATTTAGCTCGGACAACATTTGTTCAACTACTACTATTTTACTACTTATCCAGTGGGTGCACGTGCACCCACTGGCGCCCATGTGGCTCTGCGCTTGCGCCTGAGACGAACAGTTGCAGAGGCGGCGGCGGGTCGCATAGGCGGCGCATGGTGGTTCGCTCAGTCGACGGGTCGGGAGCGCAGGTCGCCGGATCGGAGCGAAGCAAGCAATGGGGAGGGAGGGAAACCGAAATAGTGAAAGAGGGATTAGATATTTATATAATCCATTTTCGACGATCGAAACCATCGAAATGTAGGTAAATAATACAAAATATTAATTCAAATTTGGACGGCCCAAATCGCTGAGAGTTTCGACAGTTCTAACCGTCGCCTAATATAAATTATATATCTTTCGTTTCGACGGCCAAAACTGTCGATAATATTTAAATTATATATAAAATGAGTTCAAATTCCGACGGTTCTAATAGTTGAAACTTTCGACGGTTCCTCAAACCCTCACAACTTTCTACGGCTAGAACTGTCGAAAGTAAAAATATAAATAAACTATTATGTGTTGTTAACGTTAACATATTTCGACAGCTAAAACCGTTGAAAGTTGACGGGTACAAGAACCATCGAAACTTTCGACGGTCAGAGCCGTCGAAAGACCACATGGAAAACTAATCGCCCGAATTTATTGTCTTTGACGGTTACGAGCATCGATAATTTCGACGGATATTTCGACGAATTGTAAACCGTCGTAAGTTCAGACGACTAGAACCGTCGAAAATATCTCCGACCATAATTACAATGGATATTTTGATCATTCGAAAAATCCTTCGGTACTTTAGACGGATTTGGGCCTGTCGAAAATGAACCGTCAGAAATGTTGCTTTTTCTTGTAGTATTATATACGCGGGGAGATGAACACTAAGGCTCTGTTTGGCAAAGCTAGCGGTTTGATTAGAGAATAGCGGTTCGACTAGAGGATAGCGATTTAACTAGAGTATTACGGTTAGCTATTATCGGATAACGGATAACGATTTGTCTATAAATCCAATAAAATCTGTTTGGTAAACATAGAGGTTAAATTAGCGTATAGTATAAAATGACGAAAATAGACATAACATATAACTTGTGATCATTTTTATATGCATCATATTCATATAATTTAATTTAAAATAATTATTTTGAATATTAATACTTTTAAAAATCTTATTTAATATAAAATATTGATTAATACAAAATAAAAAAAACTTATTTGGGTTGTAAGTAAAATTAAAGATGTGATATATAAAATAAAAATAATATATGATATTTAATAAGTAAATATTTTTTTTACTTTAAAAATGAGGGTATAATAGGAAGAAAATATGAAAACGCTACCTCTATACTCTATAAGCTAGTAGGAGTATAATATATATATAATATATATATATCTTGAGATAATTTGATTATATGCAGCAATTAATGAACGTGGATAATGGGAGATTTGTTCGTTGATGATTGCAATGCATTAATTCATAATCATATTTCCGTTACGGAATATTCGACCATTAATGAGGAATTAATGAATTTCTGTTTCATCGTGTATATTTTTGTAATAGTAAGGGAATATGTAAAGAGCTCAAACCACGCGAATGGACTTTTTTTCCTTGGGAGAAGGGAAAAAAAAAAGGAGGAAAAAGAGGAAGCATCGTCATGACAATTTTGGATGCCATAAACGTAAAAGTCCTATAAAGAAAAGGAGAAGGGAATTATTTGGACTCCACATCACCAAAAGGATCCTTATGTGAGAAGTGAGAACACTTCAAGAAAATCATCTATGTACGAGGGACAATTTTTTATGAACAGAAATTTTTTGCATTTTCAGACAACATTCGAGACGGATTGAAAAAGTCTTCCGAAATACTAAAGGTCAAAAAGTTCTTCGCTAATACGGACCATAATTTTTTGTCGGTAAATTACTCCTCTCTCTACTCCGGCCACTAGATCGGATCTAGCCGCTGGTATTCGATTTTTTTATATTTTAAATAAGGTTTGCAATGGGAATTCCTATTAGAAAGACGTCGAAACAATCGAAGGGATCCATCCGTCGAAAGTTTGGAGGGGTGTCTCCCCTCAAAAGTTCTGACGGTTTCATTCGTCGGAAACCGCCTAACGACGAGTGATTTTCCCACTGGTGTGTGTTTTTTCGATGAATATAGCGAGTTTTCCAAAGAAAAAAATTCTTCAGAAATTGGTATTGTAGTGTTATTCTGTTAAATTATATAAATTTAACCTTTTTATGATTACATATATATTTTGTTTCATTCTTATTTATTTATCCTTTGTTATGTTCAATTTTATTATTTCATAATAAATTACATTTTCCCATTTTTAGTTATTTTAGCATATTGTATTTAAAGTACTATTTTTAACTAACTAGGTTTACAATTTATTTCATTATGAATGCTTTTTCAAGTACCGATTATATCATTTTCATAGTCCAAACTATTTTATTTCTTTAATATATTAGTCTCTTTTTTTTATATATAACATTCATAATATCTTCAATTTTAGCTGATATTTTGTTTCTATCGCTATTAAACTTTAACATTATTCTTTCCAAAACAGATAATTAAACTATAATGGCCTTTTATCTTCACCAATTTTCTTTTGTTAAATGATTTCCCTTCCATACATTTCCACTATGCATATGCATTCAAGTTTTATCGTCCGTGCAATGAATCATTTGATGGCTACATGCATGGACTACATATGACACATGAACGAATTACGATGCAAGATCATTGTTCTAATTAGTTCATAAGTTTAATGTAAACCATTAGATCGTAGAAACACAATTCAGAGTTGTCATCGTTCGTCAAGATATTTGGATCATTGCAATCCTGATCATAATTACATAAGTGAACAATCTTTGCATTAAATGACTGGATATTTAATTATTCAAACAAGATGGTAATCTTTGCATTCAAATTCTAATCTCTGCATTTAATTCTAAATCTTCCTCTATATAAAACTAGCAACTCCTATCGTTGGATTGACCAATTCTACCGTCAGCATTGTTTGTAGCTACATTGTGCAAAATGGCTGATATGAATTCTCGACCTCGTAAGTCTCAGTCTCTGCACATTGCTTTCAGCTCTTTCATAAGCTACTAGGATCCATTCTTGTTCTTACTTCCAGTAATTGTAATTTCTTTTTCTTCATTTTTTCTGATTGTCATGTTTAAATATTTTCACACCTAAGCCAATTTTTTTACTCAATATAAACCGTCCCTATCATCTTTCTTTTTTTAATTTCGCAACAATTTTAGTTTCTATTTTAACATCTTTCTTCCTTTTCTTCTAATACAAGTATCCAGAATACTTACATATTTCTTTATCATAGATAATTTTTCCCATTTTTAACATTGCTGTTTTTATTTTCCCTCATTGGGTTAATTATGGTCTGTAAAGGTTGTTTCAAAGAAAATGACTTTGGGCGTGGTAAAAAAAAAACAATTGTCATTAATGAAAAAAACGGAATAAGGCACAATTCCTTTTTTTCACTACGCAAAACCATTCAGCAATTTTCATAGTATTTAACAGTTTATCCTTTAATCAAATATTATTTTCTTTTAATACAAATAATTATGGTCAAACATATTAGTGTTTTTTTTTCTTTTTCCTCAAATTTATAAGCCCGCCATATTTCTTTTCATAGTAGCTATCCTTTTCTTAACTCGATGTTAAAGTCTAATCTGTAATACAAACAAGAAATTTAAATACTGTTTTGGACATTATCTTTTTTTTTTTAAAGAAAGAACACATTTCAGATGATTTCATGTTAATTAATTATATATACACTGCATGAATGAATGATGCATGCAATGCAGCAAAGTACAGGTGGCCGGAGCTGATGGGAAGGAAAGGGTTAGAAGCAAAGACAATCATCGAGGAGGAGACGAGTCACAGGGTTCATGTGGAGTACATCTCCTGCGACGCCCAACGCCCCGGGGGTTACCGGCGCGACCATCTTTGGCTCGACGTCGACGTCAGTTCCGACGAAAGCTTCGACAATGGCATTGTGTGCACTGTGCCCCAAATTGGTTAGATTCTGTGAGAGAGAGAGAGAGAGAGAGAGAGAGAGAGAGAGAGAGAGAGAGAGAGAGAGAGAGAGAGAGGTTTGTAATAAGTAACCCATATGTTTTGGTTGGATTTCCAATAAAATGATTTTATGATCGATCTGCGAAAATTCCTCTCTAACTAATTATGTAAGCTTCATGAACGATAATTTGCGCATACAATTATATAGTCCAACCTTTTTTTGTAATCATACTTAACTTTTTCAGTAATTTGAATTTTCTCAAGTAGTGTGGAGTTTAAAATTTTAGGGAGCAGAAATTAGTTACATTCATACTATACTATAATGGGAATTATGTTCTATATTTTATGTGTTTGAGAGTCCTTGTGAGTAATCCTTTTTTTCATCTTCGGGTGTAACTCAAAATAAAAAGAAGAGGTATAATTCATTAATATATTTTTAACGCCCAGGACACCTTTAAAACTAAAAGAAAAAGAGAAAAAAATTAAATAGAAGAAAAGATAAATAGGAAACAAAATCTTAAGATCCAAGGAATTAAATTAAATTTTGAAGTCCCAATTGTTCTCAAATTCCTCTCCTATAAATATGGGATCAAAATAAAGCATGCAACCTCTTATTTTTCCCATAAGTGGGTCCTAATTTCTCCCTCGTTTCGTCGTCTCTCGCCTTTCCCTCCGGGTGATTGATTCCACCAATAAGGGACCAATCGAAGAACTTAGACACTGACGATCGTGCATCTGGACAAAGAGGAGCGGTCGGAGAAAGAGGAAGAAGAAGAAGATAGAGTAAATAGTTTTTGTCCTACAAGATATGAAATTATGGTAGATTCATCATAAATCTTGATTTTTAGATAGTTAGTACCAAGTTATAGTACTATGATTTACAATAATGCATGATGCCGGTCGTCGTCGGAAAGACGATCAGAAAACCCCCATTTTCATCACGTTTTTTCTGCGTAAAGAAATTCTACCCGAGTTCTCTGCAACCCGGCCCGAGCAGATCCAAACTTGGACCGAGTTCGTCAGAACTAGGCTTGAGTCAACCATTGTCGAGATCTCAATGAAGATGAATCCAGCCCGGGTTATTGATATCCTGGCCCGGGCTGTCCCACGACAAAGTCGTGTCGACCGCGACTTTAGCCGAGTGGTCAATCGAACTCGGCTCGAATGTAACCCAGACCCGACCCGAATTTAGTCATGACTTTTCTAAAAACGTGTCTTATGAACCCGGCCCGAGTTCCAGCCACACTTGGCCTGAATTCCGAGGTTATAAAGACAAGGATATAAATATTTCCCTCTATTTTACTGCATCCAAACAAGGTAAAACTCTTTCCACCCGTTATCTTTCTTTTCCTTCCCCTTTTCTCTTCCCTCGCGTTCTCCTCCTTTTCCTTTATTGATGATTGGAATAACTATTATTTCAATTAAAATTTCACCAATAGTCACGCAAAAATAATTTTGGATGAAGAACATCAGCAATAATTTTTTTCTAAAAACTATTCTTTACAGAACCACAAAATTGTATACTGTAATTAATCAGATAATACGTCAACAAAAATAAAGAATTGTAAAGAAATAATTAATTCACTATAAGATTAATCTAAGCAGAAGATTAGTTACAAAAATATGAATCAAATCAGCTTCATGATGGGCCTTTTCAACGGAACAGCCCCATATGAATAGTATTTATTTATTTTTACGGGAAACGTTATCCAATAAAAAATGCAGAATATTAACCACAAAATAATTGTTTATTATAATAAGTCCTCAAATGAATGTTATAGTAAATAAACATTACAAATTCCATGGTAATTAAACCAGAATAATAAAAATTGTATTAATTTGCACAATGATAAGTAATTCTATTTTAATTGATGATTAATTATCTTGAACGATTATCAAGTAAGTATAAAAAACATAGAATCTAACACAATAAATATTGCAGTAGGAAAAATAATTGATCTTATAAGAAAATTTGAATAGTAAAATTAAAATTTGCAAATGAATAATACTGAAAAATAACAATAATTAGCTATAACCAGTACTCTACAAATTGAACATTCTACATACGCAGAAGTGCCTGGATATCAATTTCCGAAACGAATAATGCAATCTGAAAATTATATCATCTTCAAATAAGTGATTAGAATTTGAAAATAGTAGTAAAAAATATTTTCAATTAAATTATAATTCAAAAAATTATAAGCAAAAAAAATAATAAAGAAAAAAGAATCACATGCAGGATTGTTCACCGGGTCGGATCCTAGCATCCGACCCGTCCCACCAACCCAATTTATTTTTTAATTTTAAATATTTTTTATTAAATTTAAGTATCTTATACCATCTAAAATTTTAAAAAATATAGAATAATATATTTTAAATATAGAATAATATGTTGATATTTAAGATAATATTTTTATGCCTAAAAATACTTTATTTTATATTTAAAATAAAATCATAAGGATAACCCAACAACTCGATCTGGATCGAGTCGAATTGGGTTGGGTCCGTCTCAAAATAGTTTGAAATTCGATCCAACCCGATCCGACCTGACTCGAGTTTATTCACGAGTTGGATTTGATTCGTCTCGTGAACACCCTTAACCACATGAGCTGATTTATTATCAAAACTAATCCTTGGGTGCATCCGGACACATGGTCATGAACAACATATATACGGGCCTTACAGGCATAATTTGCTAATTTACAAAAAATACATAAACATCAAATGTTTAAACTTTTGAGCATCGTTATTCTTACATTCTGATCCGACTGATCGGTCCTAGCGTGACTCAAATTGGTCTATGGGACAGGGGATAATTTTACGCGCTATCCTTCAATTTTAACTCAAGTCGATTCTTCAATTTTATTTTATCCTCTAAGTTTTGACATAAATTTCTTACACAATGAAGACACCCAAAATATTAAATGAGAGTGCGGATTCATGATGTAACTGGAGGATGTGTGTAATTTATTCATGCGTCAGGGCACATCTGGCTCAGTCAAGTCTTGTCAAGTATCGGATTGGACTGATGAATTCCGATGAGTTGGAAGCGTTGGTGGGAGGTTCACTTTTTATTTGAAGTTAATGGAAAATAATATTAGAGGAGTAGTCGCATATGGCAAGGGGCTCGGCATCGACCTCATTTCGTGGAAGCTTCTATGGCGGATGGAGGAGTTCGACTGTCGCTGCCCGCTGCTCACACACACCGCGCGATGCTGATCTGTTCGCTACGGGCTGCCGTTGCCAGATCTTGCTACAATTCACGACATTCCCGTTGCTGCTTCTCGCTGTCGACGTCTTTGATCGCTATTGTCGCTGCGATGTCGTTGTCGCTGCTCATTGTCTGCCCTTGCTAGATGTCGCTGCTACTATCACTTTTGCTGCTTCCCACCGTCGCTACTGTGGTTGCCATAGGGATGTTCCCCGGTTTGGATCGACCTGTGAATTCGATGATCCGACTCGACCCGAAATGATTGGGGTCAAATCGAGTTGGTGATTGGGTCAGATCCGACCCAATCGGGTACGGGTTGAAAAATTTCAACCTTAATTGATCCAACCCGATCCTACGACCGAAACTTTTATATTTTTTATTTAAATTAATTTGTTTTGATTTAATTTATATATTTTATATGATTAAAAAAGTAAAAATATGAAAATAAATCATTTAAAATATAGAAACAAATAGTAAATAAATAAACTGTTATTTTTATGATTTAAAATAAAATATTAATATAATTTTATATTACATATATTTAAATAAAGAAGAAAGAAATTAAAAAAGAAAAAAAGAAAAAAAACGTCATCGAGTTGCTGCCACCGCCTTCAATGCTAATGCTGCTACCGTTGCTCGAAGTCACCGCTACCGCTGATGCCACTGAAGCTAAAGTTGACGTTGCCGCTGCTTGTTGTCTGCCCCCGCCAGATGCCACTTCCCATTGCTTGCCGCCAACGCCACTGTCGTTGCTCACTACCACCGCCGTCGCCGTTGCCAGCGTGCGGCTGCCACAGCTCGATGCCTGTCTGCGATTCGATCTTTGCACGTCTGGTTCGACTTGCTCTCCTGGATGTCGTCAGAAGTCATTCACTGTAGGTAGGAGGCTCCTACAAATTATATTACCTAAATATTTATTTAACTTATTTCTTAAATTATTTTCTTTAGGAGAAATTTTTTTAATTGTTTAGATTTAACTACAAAAAAAATTAAGTCACTAATTAAAAGTTTAAAAAATACAAAATATACTATTATCTGATCTTTCTAGTTTAAATTCATAGTAATAACAAAATAGAGAAATATGAACTTATAAATTATGATTGAACATGTTAAAATTAAGTGAAACTTTTTTCACATTTGATTTGTTATTTTAAATTATAATATTGTACTTTGATATATAAATGTAGTAACTATTACCAAACTATGTCAATAAGTATATATTTTATATTTTATACTATTTTAATATGTTCGATCAGGAACTTTACAACATTGGTGAGCGTGCAATGAAACAATCAACTGGCCAAAGAGAAAATAACGGGGAAGAAAGCATGCTTTTTTTTTTTCGGTTCGAGAGATCCATCGATTCTAAAGTTGGTAGCATTTTCGATGTTTAGACGGAAAAGATACGAATAAATCCTGCCAAAATGGAAAAAGCATGCTTTATTGATCACTCCAATTTATGACGTGGCTGCCCAAGCATGCTTTTAGAATCTACGTTGTTTTTTTATATTTAATTTTCTTTTATTTTAGGTGATCACATGTTTGCATCTTCTCCGAAAAACTTATATATTTTTATTCCATCTAAGAAAAATAAATTCAGAAATTTGGGCATGGCAAGTGGAATTTCCGAAGAAATATTATATATATAATTATTAATTAACATGATAAAAATAGATACAATTTATCATTTTTTTAATTATTTTGTTTTATTAACCACAAATATCAAACAATAAAATCACTGCGCGCACTTGCTCTTATCCTCTCTCTCCTCACATCTTTCTCGACCTCCCTTTTTGTATTCTTTCCATATATTTCTGAATATCAAATCACAAAAGTTGTTAACACAAAACGATTTTATACGACGATAAATAATTATTTATTTTGTACAATAAAAATTTTGAAAATTTTTAAATATTTTATTTGATTAATGTCTTTGTTATTTGAAATGGAATTATTATCGTAATTAGAAATTTTAGTGCCACAATTTTACTTAATTTTTTAATAAGTTTTTATCTTAATAAATATAATCATTGATAGTTAATTAACAGTTATAAGTTGTAACTGATAGTACACATTTTAATTAGTTTCATATTTATTTCATGTTAGTAAAATATATTGATTGTTTCTTATTTATGAATAATAGATATGCGTCTGCAAATGCATAACAATTAAATTTGCTTGGTACATAAATGTTACGAATTCATAAGTTAATTCCATGTTACACAATTTTGGAACAAAAAAAAAAGAGTTAAACTCACAAACTTGACACATTGTTTAGGAAGAACTCTGAAACGATATAATCACTAGGCATGTAGTTTTATTCGTTTGTCTTTTATACTACTTGCTAGGGACTGAACTTTATAGATTTTTTTTCATTTTTTTAAGTTAAGCTAAAATTAATTAATTTTAGTTTTATTTTTAATTATTTTATTTTGTAATATGTTGGTCCCCCTAAATAATTTTTTAGTTCCGCTACTTGCCCATCGTTTATACATCATCATTTAGTTCTCAATGAATCTGTATACATCCACCTTTCATCTTTTAATTTTTTATCCATGCATATAGATCATAATTTTAGTAGTATAAATCAATTAGTGTTTAAATTATTAGACTATGGTGCATAAATTTAAAGATGTGTACACTCTGAAATATTTTCGGACCAAAAAGAGTCCAAGGTTAGAGAGATAAGACCAAAAAACATGAAAAATGAAAAGAATTAAGAATAAAATAAATAAATTAGGAAAGAATGTTATTTAACTTCCAAAGGTCAAGAATGTGAAGGGAAGGCGTAAATTTATGAAAGTGTGAGGTGAGAGGCAAGACAAAAAAAAAATTGAAATGATTTTCTTCTCTCCCAATCATGACTGTATTTTTCGGTCATCTGAGGATCAGACACCTGCTCTTTTCCTTTTTGATTTTTTAAGTGCTACATATAAAATATGATACATAAATTATTAACTCTATGGTTTTAAAAAGACACAATATCTCATATGATTTTTCTCTTGATAAATATATCATATCTATATTAATAATAAAGGTCGACAACGATATATGCTGCTGCACACATAGGCACAGCGGCATTCTTCACCTACCATCCACCATTAATGTACATTTTGTGCCCATCATGAGATGCACAAAAATGCACATCAAGCTGTAGACGATGTCAGCATGTGCATTTTATCCGAGTAAATAATATTCATTCAATGATCTTTATAAATAATTTAGCTTTAAAGCTAGAAAACTATCTGAGAGATAAATGATTATAAATTTAAAATATATAATAATCATGATGAAACACCAAAATTATTCATATATATCTAAGTTCATACAAATTAACTAGCTGAACATAAAATATTCGATAATTCCATGTAGAGATAGAGGCCCCGTAAGCCGTGAATCAAGTCCACATGAACACCACGGTGGACTTCACTATGTGCACGTCGCTCTCCCACACAACGTACCCAAACTCCATGTCACCCGGATGAGCCGCCGCCTTGCTTTCGAAGTGGGTCCTGTAAGTCTGAGTCTGGGACACCCTATCGAACACCAAGGTCTCTGGCTCCACCGTCACCGTCACCTTCTCCGGTCGGGGGTTCACGATCCTCGCGTGGTAGGTCTCCTTGGGCATGTCAGATACCTTCTTCACCGTCCTCTTTAGCACGCGCACATGCGTCATGTTGTTGAACACCACAATGAAGGATGGGTAGTTGAAGCCCGCCGGCCCTCCTTCTAGCACCGAGGCACTGCACTTGAAGCTCGGGTCGAAGACTCTAAGCTGGTCACCGGTGTAGTTGAGTGCGCACAGGAGGTCGACATAGTCCTGGACGTCGACATCATACACGAGGCCCGGGTCCATGGCCATCTGGGGCATGAGGTGCCCCGCGCCCATGTCAAACGGTGTAGCCTTTGTCGCACCGTCGTCCTTGATGATCACCCGGTAGGTGTTGTCTAGCTGTGCAGCGGTCGTCATCATTGCCGAGCGGATCATAGCAGGCGACCAGGTTGGGTGTGCCCCGCGCAGCAGTGCGGCTACTTCGGCAACGTGAGGACAGGACATCGAAGTTCCCGACTGCAAGGCAAAGTTGACCCCTTCCGGCCACGTGTCGGGAGCCTCTCCTGGCCAAGCGGCCAGGATTGTCGACCCTGGCGCTATCAAATCAGGCTTCAAGATTTCTGGAATCCAGTAATTGGGGCCTCTGGACGAGTAGAAAGCCACTATCGGTGCTCTATTCTGGCCGATGGTTTCATGAGAGAGCTCGAGCCTGGCCATTGGACGAACTGTCTTCTTAATATAAGTTCGAAGCTTCTCGCCGTCCTTGTATTGTATTGTGACATAGGGCACATGGTAAATATCATCTAAACTTGTTTCACCCTGCTCCTTCGGATTGATGATCACCAATCCGACGGGCAATGATGAATTACTGTAGACGAGAGCATCTTCCTCGCACACCACTATCTTCCCCTCAACTTCTGGAAGTAAAGTCCCGCACTGATTTCCTTGAAAGAGAGACGCCATGATGTGATTGTTCAAAAGCCTTTTGGGGTAGAGGCTCTCCCCTATCAAGATTTCGCCATTGTCCAATATTATACGAGCGTAGAATCTTCTATCTACCGAACTTGCGCCGACCGTTGTCATCCATGGCGCGGCATTAGACACTGAGGATTTGTCAGGGCCGTCGTTGCCTGCTGAGCAGGCCACAAAGATCCCGTTGCGGACAGCAGCAAACGTGCCTATCTCAATGACATCATTGTAATACGGGTTGAACTCGTTGGGACCAAGGGACAACGAGAGGATGTCAACACCGTCCTCCACTGCCGTTTCCACGGCTTTAAGTATATCAGCATCGCTGCAGCCCACTGAGCTGCTACATAGCTTGTACATGGCAATGCGAGCTCTAGGGGCCATACCCTTGGCAGTGCCGTTGGCATAGCCACAGAAGCTTGCATCCCGGACCTCTGAGCCTGCTGCGGTAGAGGCTGTGTGTGTCCCATGACCTAGAAGATCTCTCGGCGACTTAAAGTCACGAACCTCATCATATCCATGAGCTGTTATGCCCGAGTCGAAACGCCGCGCCCCAATGAGCTTGTTGTTGCAGCAGCTGGCATTGAAACGTTCGCCGGTCTCGCACTTGCCTCTCCAGCGAGGTCCGATCGGAGGTAGCCCCTCATCATGGAAGCTCAGGCTCTTCGGCCATATACCGGAGTCCACCAACCCAATGATAACATTCTCGCCCCCATTAGATTCCACCATCAGCGCGGTGGCGGAGCTTAGTCCGAGGAAATCAGGGGTCCGGGTGGTGTGGAGGTTTCTCACCCTGTCCTTATGGACGCCCACTACTCCATGGACTCCCGAGAGTCGTCTGGCTTCTTCAGGGGAAAGCACCGCCACAAATCCCTTCAAGACAGTGTCGTAGGTATACACCAAACGGGTTCCGGCGTCCCCATCGTCCTTGGAGATGGCGTGCTCTAAGTTGAATTTGTACCATTCATCTGGGTTAGCAAATGTTGATGGCATGGCAAGGTGGCTGGTATGGACGATGTATGGGCGTGTTATCATGTTTAAATTCTGAAGTCACTGTAACGGTTGTTGGATGTCCGTCTGTCCGCGTTTATTAGTTTATAACATTTTCATTTTATATCAATTTTCTGTACAGTATAAAAACGTAGAAGAGCAGAGTTGTAGATAGTTTTTTTCAGAGAAGAAATGAAACAATTGCAAAGCTTTGCTCCCAATCTCTTGTTAGTTCCATTCAATGTTTACAGAGTTGCAAGGTTCTAAGATCACAACAAGGCTTCTCAACATAGTATCAAAGCAAGGTTTAGGAGTTCTGGATCAGTGATTATTTGGAGCTAAGTAGTTGCAATCCCATTCATATTTACTTTTTGTGATCGCGATTTCTTTCAGATCTGAATCTGTGTTCTATCGCCATTTCCTTCAGATCTGAATCAGTGTTCTATCTCGTTCTTACAATCGAGTTTTCCTTCTCAGATCTATTTTTCCTGATATCTGTTGTTGCTAGTTTCATAAACTGCAACATGTCTACATCTGATTCAGCTGCATCGAACTCATTTGTGATTGATGTATTGAATCACTTATATTTAAGTCCATCAGATACTCCAGGATTGATAATGATTTCAATCCAATTGTTAGGATCGGAGAATTATGCTGATTGGAGTGATGCAATGTTCAATGCCTTATTGGCGAAAAACAAACATATGTTTGTCTGCATTTCCAATGGAAGAGGTGTAACGCCTTAGTAATTTCTTGGATCATTAGTACTACATCGAAGGGTTTGATGAGCAGGGTTTCTTATGCTCAAAGTGCTCATAAAGTGTGGGCAGAATTGAAAGAACGTTTTCAACAACACGATTCTGCGCAGGTTTATTCACTAGAAAATGAATTGTACAATTTACGTCAGGGTTCTTTGTCAGTTTCAGATTATTTTTCTAAACTGAAAAATCACTGGGAGGAGCTCAGTCTTATGACTCCGGAATTGTCAAGTGTAACTCTGAATGATGTTTATAGAAATTTTCTTGAACAAAGGAAATTGTATCATTTTCTGATGGGAGTTAATGATGAATTCAGTCATCTGCAGTCACAGATTCTCATGATGTCACCCTTACCTTCTTTGTGTCAAGCTCATTCTCTACTTGCAGAAGAAGAACATCGAAGAAAGAGATCTGTTCATCCTGATCTTGATCCAGTTGCTCTAGCAGGAAACAAATTTCAAGGAAATTATGGAAAGCCAAGAAAAGACATTGTCTGTGATCATTGTAAAAAACCAGGTCACAAGAAATCCAGTTGTTATAAGCTGATTAGTTATCCTGCCAATTACAAATTTAAAGGTCATTTTCAAAATTCAGCAAACACTTCTCAAGCTCATCAAACACCAGATCATACTGTCAATGTGGAAAATACTCAAAATGTAGAAGAGTCTGCAGTTGCTGATAATAAGGCTCTTTCTCCTTTTACTGAAGAGCAACATAAGTATTTGATGAAATTCCTTAATAGCAATCCGCAAAATACTACACAGGATCAGTCAGCTAATATGGCAAGTAATTACTCTTCCATCAATTCTGCTGAATGGATTATAGATTCAGGTGCTTCATGTCACATGACAACACACATCGAGTGGCTTTCCAATGTTCAATCTCTTTATACTAAGAATGTCATTACTTTACCTGATGGCAGTACATCTATAGCAACAAATACAAGAGTTCTCAATATCAGTTCCAAACTTAAACTTCAAAATGTTCTTTGTGTCCCAGATTTCAAGTTTAACCTTATTTCTGTGGGTCAGCTTACTAAAGACTTGGGTACTATGATTTTATTTACACCAGATTCTGTATTCATACAGGACTCTATGAATGAAGTGGAGAACCAGATTGGTGAGCTGAGAAATGGACTATACTACCTGCAGAAAACATTTCAGAGTACCTGTGCAGCAGTGCAAAGGAGTGAGATGGACCTATGGCATCAAAGACTTTGTCATTTACCTTTTGATAGATTGAAACATTTGTCTGTAATGAAAGATTGTAATAATGAGAGTATTACTCATTGTCCAGTTTGTCCTCTAGCTAGACAGACAAAACTGCTTTTCAATTCTGTTGGGAAAAGAGTTACTCAGCCCTTAATTTTGATTCATGTTGATACATGGGGACCTCTCAAGATTTATAGATATAATGGAAACAACTTTTTTGTTACAATTGTTGACGACTTTACAAGGTTGACTTGGGTATATCTGATTAAGTATAAGTCAAAATGTTGCAGTGTTCTCCAACATTTTTTACACATGGTGGAGACACAATTTGATGCCAGAATTAAATATGTTAGAATTGATAATGGTTCTGCATATTGTAACAACACCTGTCAGAATTTATTTCAAAGTAAAGGGATAATCCATCAGAAATCTTGTACTTGCACACCTCAGCAGAATGGTTTAGTTGAGAGGAAGCATAGACAGATACTTGAGGTTGCTCGAGCCTTACATTTTCAGTCAAATTTACCTCTTAAATTTTGGGGATATTTGGTTCAGGCTGCTGTCCACATTATTAACAGACTTCCATTGAAGATTCTTGATAACATTTCACCATATGAACTCTTTTTTAAGGAAAAGCCAAATTTAAGTGATCTTCGAGTCATTGGTTGCCTATGCTATATGACAAATAAAGTGATAACTTCAAAATTTGACAAGAGAGCAATTCCTTGTGTTTTTCTGGGGTACTCTATGGTTCATAAGGGATATAAAGTTGCTGAACTAGATACTGAGAAGGTCTCTATTTCCAGAGATGTCAGATTTGTAGAAAATGTTTTCCCTTATAAATCCGAACTTTTTCAGCCTTTATCTGATTCTCTTAAAATGTCTATTCCACCTACTGTTGTCTCCTTTCCAGCTGACTCTCCATTTTCTATTCCTTCATGGCCCTCAGTTTCTATTTCTCCTTCTCTTCCTACCTTAGAATCTTCAGATTAAGTTTCACCCTTACTTCCTGAATTCACTTCTTCACCTTTATCTCCTTCCTTACCTCCTTCTTCTTCTCTTTCTCCTGTCTTACCTCAAAGAGCTAGAAGAGTCATAAAACCTCCTTCTTGGCTTAAAGATTTTGTTGTTTCTTCTGCTAGTGCCACTGTTGCTCATCCTATTCAATCAGTCATCTCTTATCACTCCTGTTCTTCCACATATTCTGCATTTCTTTCTGCTCTTTCCAAGGTCGAGGAACCTGGTTCCTACTTACAAGCCTCTAATGATCCTCGATGGATAAAGGCAATGGATGATGAATTGCAGGCATTACAGGATAATGGTACTTGGGAGCTGGTTTCTCTTCCTCTTGGCAAAAAAACTGTGGGATGTAAGTGGGTGTATAAGGTTAAATTGACTTCTACAGGTGAGGTGGAACGTTTTAAGGCCAGGTTGGTCGCTAAAGGTTGTAACCAACAGCAGGGTATTGACTTTAAAGACACCTTTAGTCCTGTTGCCAAATCAATGACAATTCGAGTCCTCCTTTCTGCTGCTGCTAAACATGGATGGTCACTTTTTCATTGGGATGTAAACAATGCATTCCTTAATGGTGACCTTTATGAGGAGGTTTATATGGACATTCCTGAAGGATATAAAGGTGAGGGGGAGACTTGTGGCAAGGTTTGTAAACTTCTCAGATCCTTGTATGATTTAAAGTAGGCATCTAGACAGTGGAATATAAAAATTACTGATATTCTGATCAGCCTTGGTTTTTAGCAGAGCAAGAATGATCACACTTTGTTTACTAAGTCTTCTAATTCTCAATTTATAGCCTTATTGATCTATGTTGATGACATTTTAGTGGCAAGTAATAGTCTGAGTTTAATTGGAGCTACTAAGAATTCTTTACAGCAACATGTCAAAATGAAAGATTTAGGAGAAGTAAAATTCTTTTTAGGGATGGAGATTCTTCGTTCTTCTTCTAGGATTCTATTAACTCAAAGAAAATACACTCTAAACTTGCTCACAGATATGGGTCTTGCAGTTGCAAAACCAGCAGGCACACCAATGGAGCAGAATCTGAAATTGACAACTGCAGAGTATGACAATTTCTTTCCACCATCTGTTCAAGATAAACTTCTTGATTCTCCTTTGGCTTTTCATCGACTTGTGGGGAGATTAATTTATCTCACCCACACTAGACAGACATTACATTTGCAGTTCGATATCTCAGCCAGTTTATGCATCCTCCAAAAGAATCGCATTTACATGCTGCCATGAGAGTTGTTCACTACCTCAAATCTGCTCCTGGTCGTGGTTTAATATTCTCTTCTGCTTCTGATACGAGAGTTGCTGCATTTGCAGATGCGGACTGGGCCTCTTGTATCCTTACACGTAGATCCATTTCAGCTTTTTGTATCAAGGTTGGAGACTCTTTAATTTCATGGAAATAAAAAAACAGACAGTAGTTGCAAGATCTTCTGCTGAAGCAGAATATCGCAGTTTAGCCTTAGCAGTTGCAGAGTTAATATGGTTGGATCGAGTATTTGCAGAATTGGAAACTCCTTTACAACATCCTTTCGCTATATTCACTGCCAGTCAAGCGGCTCTACAAATGGTGGAAAATTCCATTTTTCATGAAAGAACCAAACACAGATGTGGATTGTCATTTTATACGTGATAAGTCTTTGCAGCATCTGATTAAACTTTAACATATTTCCACCAAGGAACAGCTTGCAGACATACTTACGAAATCTCTGAATAGTCATCAACATAGTTATCTTCTTTTCAAGTTGGGCATGTTTGATCTCTTCAAACCCCCAACTTGAGGGGGAGTGTTATCATGTTTAAATTCTGAAGTCACTGTAACGGTTGTTGGATGTCCGCGTGTCGGCGGTTATTAGTTTATAACGTTTTCATTTTATATCAGTTTTCTGTACAGTATAAAAACATAGAAGAGCAGAGTTGTAGTTTTTTCAGAGAAGAAACGAAACAATTGCAAAGCTTTGCTCCCAATCTCTTGTTAGTTCCATTCAACGTTTACAGAGTTGCAGGGTTCTAAGATCACAACAAGGCTTCTCAACAGGACGGCGTGGTTGCACCGGTGGCATATTGCTGTTGGCGGGGACGAGGAGCACTTGAAAGGCTGAGAGCAGAAGGAAGACCATGAACGCCATGGCGATGCAAGGAAGGTGGAGGAACGATGATAGCGAAGAGTAGCGTAGGAGTTGGGAGTGACTTCGGAGGAGGGATGGTATACCATATATATATAGTACGTACGTCCTCACCTATAAGAAACTAAAAATCTCAATTGAAATAAAAACCATAATAAAGATCATTTGCTGTGCATGACTCGTTGCTTCTTTCCTTTTCTTTCATTGTTTTACATTGTTCCCGTCGGAGGCATATCGATGTGTTTATGCATGTATGTTACGCATGAATGTTTAAGAAATTAGCAACGAAAATGCATGAAGCGCAAATTACGTGTTCTTCAAAGAATGTGACGGTCAAATGTAGGTCATTTGACTGTGTGGAATGTAGGTCATGCTGACCGTGTGGAATGTAGGTCATGCTGACCGTGTGAATGCACATCGATCACTATAAATGTATGATACTTTCTGTAAACAAAAAAAAATATTTGTCATGTGAGTAATGGCATGAAGCCATAAAACTGTCCTCACTTCTTCACAATGTTTCATTCTTAATTCAACAGATATTTGTGATGCAACCACGGAACGGATACATTTATTTATATATATAAACTGTAAAGAAAAAGAAAGAATGTTGAAGTCTTAGATACATGTTTTAATGTACATATTTTTGACAATGCCCCCTAACGTTATAATTGAAATATATTATTTATATTTATGAGAAAGTACTTGTCATTGCGTAATTATTAATGGAAGATTTCATAAATATATTTGATACTTTAAATTTCCTTCTATAACAAATCAATTTTACTAGTTAAGTAACAGAAGAAAAACATAATTAGTTAATTATATTTTTCAATGTTTTAAATTTAATTACTTTGTGTAAATCTATATATATGACTCAGTTCAAGCATTGATTATAGATTAAATTGATAGTAAATACGATTGTGTTATTTTACATATATAAAAGAAAATAAATGTAGTATGGAAAATAGAACATATTTTTACTTCAAAATTTTTGACACCAAGAATAAGGACACTTTGAAAAGTGTAGGTGGAGTTTGTTCACGGCACAAGCTAGCAACATAAACTAATTGTCTTTAACTTGCCGACGTCCACGACACCCATAGTTGCATCATTAAAATTGAGTCGCAAGTGGACGACGTCAAAAATAGCGTCTACAATTTAACAACATTGATTAGAGATAGAAAAGTAAGTGTCTTAATAATTGAGACGCAATTAGCAACACAAAGTATTTCGTCCCTAATATTATTTTTGACACCAAGAATAAGGTCGCTTTTGAAAGCGCAGGTGACATATTTAAGGACGCAAAAAATGTGTCCATAAGAACATAAATTTGTGTCCTTAGATGTGATTTCTCTTGTAGTGTTTATAAGAAAAGAGTAATCAAGATATCTGAGCTATATATACTTCATTATTGGACAATAGATGCAAGATATTCTAAGGCACGAAAAGTAGACTTGTCACCGAAAGATCAAGATATTATAACTCCTATGCAAAAGTGGACTTGGCATAGTAATCTACAAAGAGTTGGAAATTTAGGTATGCTTTCAGTTGAACATTTACAATTGGGGGCTCAACTTGTAGATGATGTTATCACTAAATTGTTATCTCTCAAAGTTGATGATAAAGAAATGAATGCAATTCAAAAAAGTTCGAATGGAGCTCTTGCAACAAAGGATAATACCTTAGAGACATCTCAGTTTTCTATACGAGACCTACTCGTGTAAAGTCAAAAGACAGACAAAAAAATGTGGAAAGAATTAAATCTGGTATTGAACTCACTATGTCACAAAAAGAGATTAAAAATATATGTGGAAAGAGTGGTCATGACAAAAGAAATTGTCCTATCTTCAAGGTCTTTTTTATCATTATATTTGTGCAATAATTGGATAGTATTAATTCTTAAGTCATATTTTAATAACTTTTGGTTTTTGTTTAAAAATATATGGCCAGGGAGTTGAGCAAGCAAAGTCTGCAAATGAGAATGAATGAACCCAAAAGGGAAGCAAGGTTCAACAAGCGCCTTCGGTGTTGCAAGAAATTTAAATTTTACCTATTGAATCATTTTAATGTTTGCTTGTTCGAATGTAACCATCATTGGTGGAGATCTGGAATTTTTTTCTTGAATATTTATATTTTTCCCTTTGCGATTAGTATAATATTTCTTAGTGCCTATATTCATGCCGAGTTAAATGCATGTTGTTATTAACGAATTTAGAAACAAATTTGAACCAAAATAGACCCATGACAATTATATGCATCATGTAACAATAATCCTCCGCACAAGTTCATAGACATTGTCATACAAGTTCACATGAGCATCCTAAGCACAAACAAGTTTTCACATTGTGTGATATATTTTGTTCCTCTCAGACACTTCATTCATAGTTCGAACAATCATCAAACATGCACTATAGAGTGATGCATTATAGAGATAATCTTCCAATGCAGAGGTTGTGAAGAAAACAAGATAAACATTGCCTCCAAATGGCTTGCTGCAGAGGTTGTAACTTGCGATGCCAGTTGCTGCCCTCCTCTCCACCTTGGTTGGCAATCGTCCTCTCTCGGCAGCCCAGCAGGCATTATGACTTTCAGCAGTGTGTGAGATCCCAGATCAGTTGGCAGTCCAACATGAGTAGATCATCCAGTCCATTAACTCAATTGTTGAGAGACACATAGACCTTTTGCATCTTGACCCTTTCACTTCCCAATTCCAGCCATCTCTCACCCCATTCATGTTTTGCTGCCATATAATTTGAGGAGGGCAAGCTCGTCTGTTGGTCAGACATAGGGGAGCCAAAGATTGTAGCATTGTTCCACTTCCCAAATCAGTAATCTTGGACTTGTGCATGCTTAAGTTTTCAATTGATAATTTGAAGAAGCAAAAATGAAATAAATACCAAATCTAAAAATTTTAGCAAATTAACAAGAAAGAGTAACGACCACAACTTTTTGTGTGCAAACTGCTAAAAATTATGATGAAAATGTTTATGAAAAAGTATTAGGAAATAAATACGATTTGAGCAAAAGAATACAAAAATGGCATAAGGATTTGCATCCATCATAAAAGTTGGGAGAGATAAAAAACTAAGACTGCAAATTTTAGCAGAATATAGAAGAGTTAGTTTTTAGATTCATATTGCAACATTTCTTTTAATATGAAATGTAATCAAATAATGGTGCTTCATGCTTCCTCTGTTATATACAAAAATATTAGGAGAAAATATAAAAAAGATAACTTAAATCTCTAGAGCTCTCATGACTACGAAAATGATCAAAAGTAACAAACTGGTGTAGGAGTGGTGTTGGATGATGATGTATTCTTGACAGTGCAAGGAGGTACTTGACTATGACGGGATCTCGACGAGAGATACAGATCTTTGTTTTTCTTTGCCGGTCACAAAGGAGAAAGAGGATTTTTTTATGCAAAGAAGGAAAGTTTTAATGGTTTTCTTTCCTTGCAGACCACGATAGGATTGGAGGAAAATAATGGTTTTGCAGGTTAACTATGGATTTAATATGGACCATTGATTTAATATGAAGGGTGCAGATAAGGGAGTTCCACAATAAAATCGTTAAAGGGTGTTTCACCCCCATTTTATCCTATATATATATTAATCTGATTGTTGTTTAAGTTAATCATCTTCGATTCTAGGTTCTAGGAGCTTTCTTCCACAATTTCAGAAGATTGGATGTTTATGATCAATTTTCATCGAGGATAATAGAAGCTAGAAATATAAAATAAAAAATTCTGGTGCATTTGTTTAATTGCATTTCCTTTAATTTCTCTTCAAAACAAGTATGAAACATCAATTAAACAAATATCTCTTGCACTTTCATATAAGAACACAAAAAATGAACATTCATATTTTGCAGGATGCCAAAAGTTTACGTACACGGTTCATGCAGAATGCATGCAAACAAGATGAGATCTTAGCAATAATAAATATGAACAATATATATCGTACGGATTAGTACAAGATGAATTATGATGATGTATCAGTGCATTCTGTTGATGATGGTGCTGTTGGGATATGGGATAATTGTGGCATCCTTCCAGGCAATTGCTTGCCTTGTCTAGTTACCACAGTGCTTGCGACCGAAAAGAGAAAATCACTAAACTCTAGCCCACCAAATTCAGCTAAGAAGGCATCCATGAAGCTTTCCTCAAGTGGAAATCAAGGGAAGCACATACTACATCAACATTATGTTATTTTTTTAACATAGTTGCACGGGAACAAATGCTCAAATTTAGTTTATAATTCCTGATTAAGAAATGACATAAGTCATTTTTTATTAGTTTTTGTGAATATAAATTCATATTGTTAACCTTTCCTGATTCATTTCTTGCTAGTGTCTACAAAGCCCTTTCTTGAACGGCCACTAGCAGGCTCTCAAATTCCATTCTGCTTGTTGGAGAAGAAAATACTTGATAGCTGGTCACATATTGATCCTTACACTTTCAAAGTTCGATCGAGGAGAAAATTATTTTAGGTAGGTAAAGTAAAACATTCATATCTTTCTCAAGCATATTGTTGAATTATGAATAACTTAACTTGCACGATCTGAAAGAAGATTAAATCTGTGGCCTGGGACAAAAAGAAAGACTTTGCTCCAAATTCTGCTCCGTATTATCCATTTGGTGTTGATGTCTACCTCTCTCAGCAAAAGATTAATCACATTAGTCGATTTGTGCAACTTCCGACTGCAAATTCATCGAGCAAGATCCCTCCTATGCTTGTAGTGAACTAGGTCTACATAACAAACTGTACTTGAATTAAGTTTAGTTTGTCTAAGTTATTCAGAGATGACTAGCAAAAAAACACTCAATATACAAGAAAATCAAGTTGATGATGGCAATTTGATTTCAAGTATTTTAACTCAATGCTTGATAATGAGACAGGGACAGATGACCATTGTTGTTTATTTACCTTGTCTTTGCTAACAAAACTTTTGAGAGGTTTTTTTATTGAGAGGGCTTTGCTAACAAAATTCTCAAGTTTTATGGCTATGATTTATATATGAGCTCATTTGGGTCCACTTTCTCGTTGGACCCAAATAAATATTTTTTGGGACTCAAAATTAATTGGTCCCTACTAAATGTTAATTTTGTTGTAGTGGAGAATAAAACCTCATGTTTGCATATTCCACTATATCCCACTTCCATCTTTCAGGGAGAAACTGACGGTGAAGGAATTAACTTTGTCTTTTATTTTAGGATTTCTGAAAGCTACTCAAAAGAACTTCCGTCGCATTTTTTGGAAAATATTCGAGTATGCCCTTTCTCAAAGTTTTGTTTTTTTTATCCTTTATAACTTTGAAGTAATTCAACCAGTTTGCTACATATTGAGTGCTGTTTAGTTGCTTAAACATCTGCATGATTTAATTAATACGTCCAAGTACCTTTCTCTATCTCTCTTTTGTACGCAACAAAAGGTCTTTTGTGATCCTGTGCTTAACTAAAGTTACTTTGTGCCTTCTAATTACAATCTTTTCAGCAATATGTTCTCGTAGATTTTATCATAACATGATTCATCATAAGAAATATCTATTCTAGGGAACCCATTGGATTTGTTCTATTGTTTTTCTAAACTTTAAGGAAGGAACCCGCAGTATCTTTCGATGGGCATAATAGGGGTGTTCACGGGTCGAGTTGGACCCGACCCGATCCGACCAAATTTGATGGGTCGGGTCGGGTCCAGGGGATTTGGGGCCGCAAATCCGACCCAACCCGACCCGGTTCGAGTCGGGTCGAGTGGTCGGGTTACCCGACCACCTAATTTTCTTTTTTTTTAAAATTTTTTTGTTACTATTTTTATATTTATTTAATATAAAAAATATTATTTAATATTTATTTTAAAGCATAAAATAAAGTTTTAAACAATTTAATATTATTTCTGCACTTATAATATTTTATTTTAATTTTTTTAAAATTTTTAAATCAAATATAAGCTTAAGTTTAAATAAAAAAAGAAAAAAATTAAAAAAAATAAAATATTGGGTCAATCGGGTCGGGTCGGATCAATTCGGGTTGGAAAATTCCAACGTGTACCCGACCGTCGAGTCGAGTTCGGGTCGGGTCGGGTCCGACCCGACCACCGATCCGACCCGACGGGTCGGGTCACCGGGTTGACCCGACCCGCTGAATACCCCTAGGGCATAACCAGTAGTTTACAACTTTACACATAATTACCAATTCCTGATAAGGTATTGAATTGCAGATGAAAAATTCAGAGACTTCCAATCCAAATGTGTAAAGATTAAGCTAAATTATTTTATAACACTAAAACATAAAAGATATCTAGAAGTTCTATTTCGTTGTATTACACCAGTGCATTCCCCACTCCCATTTTCTTCCTTTTCAGGATGGTCATGTGTATCAGTAATTATTATTTAATTTGGTCACAGAAACTAGTGATATTTTTATCTTATCAAACATATTTTTCTGTCTTTTTTTTGTGTCTTCAACAGTATAATAATCTATTGATTTAACTGCACTTCTTATTTATGTGCTTCTTGCTTCATCTTTCTATAGAACCATCATAATGGTTTCTATTTTTATCGGAAGTAATTGAAGCATTATAAAAAACACATCCTCTGCATTTCTAGGATCAAATATTAGTTCAATATGCCAAGATTGTACATAATTAAATGACAACTTTTGTTTTCCAAGATAGTTTATCAGTTTGAATTTTGAGGTTGAAAAGAACCACATTTACACTTGCATAACAATGTTATGGTATCCATAGTCCTTTGGCCTTCAGGAAGTCATTTTGGTTTGTTTGTTCTGCCTGACTCTTCATATAGGGTATGAATAATCTTCAGGCCAAGTAACTACAACTGAAAATAGCATTGTCTTTTCTGAGCTACATTATCCTATTAGCAGATTCGTTCATGATTTCTGTTAATGTTCTAATTGTTTATTTGACACAATAGGCTATGCTTTCACATGCTGTAATTGATACAAATGTTACTGGGTTTTCAGTTAGACATTGTTTCTTTGTAGAGCTGTACTTTTTCTAATAGATGCTGCATATCATAAATCAGTCTTATGGATTTGGAGTATCTTACTCATGCATGGTTCTTTCTTTGGAACAGAGGTTAATTGATGATGAAATGGAAAAGGTCAAAGCCTTTCCCATGGACTGATGGAAAAATTCGAGAGCAAGGAGAGAAGATAGAGATTGTAGAAAAATAGAGGAGACACACGAATTTATTCAGGTTCATCCTTGATATAAGGGCTACGTCCTGCAAAGAGGTTCTACTATATCGTTTAGGTTTATAGCCGCAACACAGATTACATCAGAAATTAGGCTATTAATAGCCTCTCCAAACCGGTTTTAAAATCCAAACAAACAGAAAAAAAACCTAATCCGAACCACACGAGCGGGAACGCCGTCGGGGGGCGGGGCCCTCCGAACCTCCCCTTTCGTTCGTACGTCAGTAATACTGTTAATTGGGTAATACTCAAATTCTCCTAAGTTCACGTGGACGAATCCGGTGTGAGAAACAAGAGGCTCTGAAGTATTCACCAACTCCAACATGGACATGATAGTACCGTTCCGTGAAAGGCTAAAAATACTTCGTCGGATTTCAAATATGGAAGATCTTCCTTTAAGTTCAGCTGAAAGGAAGCTTATGCATGCATATAATGAGAAGCCAGTGCTTTCTCGGCCGCAACATGAATTCTATTTGGTGAGTTTTTTTCTCTTTGTTGGTAACGTTTATGCTACTGAATGGAAGGTATAAAAACTACATGTTCTGAACATTGCAGACATAATTCTTTAAAAAACACTAAGATGTTTATGTAACAAGGAGGTAACAATATGATCGATTGATGAACCTCAGTCTGCAAGAAAATTATTGACTCTGGCAATAAATCTTAATGGTGGAGTCCACCATTCTCATGTTGTACATTTCTTCCATGGTTTCTTCAAGTTACAACCATAACATTTTATTTCCTTCTTCCTTTTCTTTTGTGTTTAATGCTTGGTTTCTTATTAGGCCATTGCAAATACTGGAGGAGAAAATAGTGATTTTATTTGTTTTCATTCTCTCGACTATTTTATGCTCTCCAACGTTTGTTATTATGGAAAGGATTCCATCCTGGAAATTGATAAACTGTTCTGAATTTTTGTGAATCTTACTTGCACTTTCATTCAACTGAGAATTAATCTTCACCGTACTAACTAGGGTGCTGTGACATGACTATATTATCCAGAAGTGCGTAAGTTTTCTTATGCTTTTTTGTCCTCTGCCAACTATTTTACAGGGGGAGAACTATTTGGAAATTGATCTAGACATGCACAGATTTAGTTACATCTCAAGGAAAGGGTTTGAATCATTCATGGACAGGTTGAAGTTGTGCGTCTTGGATTTTGGTTTAACGATACAGGTAGCTCTTCTATTTGCCACTAACGAACATGGGAAGAAATAAATTGCATTGCTAAACTAAGCTTAACCTGCTGGTCCTTTGCTGCAGGGAAACAAGACGGAGGAGCTCCCAGAGAATCTCTTGTGCTGCATACGACTAAATAAAATAGATTACACACATTACTTTCAACTTGCTACTCATCATCCTTGCATTGCCACCTCCCCAACTTGAACAGCTTTAGTCATTAACATAATTCCAAGTCTGAATGCTGCATTTGAGGCTCAATCATTTGGCCTAATAAACAAGATTTCTCAGATGATTTGCCGGGACTTAGGATATGGCGGTTATCGGTTCTCGGCAAATAAATCAAGGTCATCACGTATACACTGATGCCATACATAACACAAGTGGTTACCTGGACATTACTAGCATTGCTGACCGTTATTGTTACCACCAGTACATATCTCACTACCATTGTATCATCATTGTTGGATCCAACTTCCTCTGAATAATGGAGGATTCTGTGTTTGGTGTGACACATTTCTTATGTCACACATCTTCAGAGGCCATCATTAATACAGCCACAAATTGCTTATCTTCTGCGTTTCAGGCACTTTGGAAATTTCTTTGTAATAGCAAAATTTGCATAACAATATAAGTATATTTTTACTTAGATAAGAAAATGAAGGATATATATGATTTGTCTTGTGAATATAATGGTAACTAAATTTCACATCTAGAATGTTCGTAAGAATATTTTGCTCAATTGTTTAGTTGGTTTATTTGTTGTACTAACTGAAAACTTATCAGGATAAGAAGTCTTCATTTTCATTGTTCTCCTCTGTGAATGAAAAAAGACAAATCCTAGTTCCATCTCTTCATTTTCTTTTTCCAAAGGCTCTCTTTGCCTCTCTAACTACAAAATAATTGGCTCATCTTTAAAAGAAAGGAACCGCCAATTGAAAATGCATGTGCCAAAGCTTTCCTCATTCATTATCCGCACACACAATTGTTTATAATTACTTTGGAATGCATGGTTATATTAATTATCACTACTAAGTGTCCGGAGAAGAGATCCATATCAGTTGGATTCTTATTAATAAAATTTATATACTTTTTATGCTTTAAAATAATCTTTAATAAGTTCAAGAGCCTTTATATATATATATATATATGTATATAATATCTGATTGTTGTTTAAGTTAATCATCTTCGATAAGTCTAGGACCTTTCTTCCAAAATTTCAGAAGATTGAATGTTTATGATCAATTTTCATCAAGGATAACTAAAAGTCGAGGTATATGCACTATGGCAAACCAAGTTTCCATAAAATTTAACCCCAAGGAGAACAAGATCTCCATAGAAGCTAGAAATATAAAATAAAAAATTCTGGTGCATTTGTTTAATTGCATTACCTTTAATTTCTCTTCAAAAACAAGTATGAAACATCAATTAAACAAATATCTCTTAATTGCACTTTCATATAAGAGCACAAAAAATGAAAATTCATATTTTGCAAGATGCCAAAAGTTTACGTACACGGTTCATGCAGAATGCATGCAAACAAGATGAGATCTTAGCAATAATAAATATGAACAATATATATCGTACGGATTAGTACAAGTCGTGTTGCCCTGAAGCGGGAGGGCTGGTGGTGGGAGGAGGCCTCGCGCAAGTACAGAAGAAGGTCCAGAGGGAAGCGGCGGGGGTTTGGACCTGCGCGACGGCCGCAGCTGCGCCGAGGCCGTCCGGGGGACCGCGGTGGCCGGGACCGGCACCGGCAGACAAGCCCAGGGGATGATCAGGCTCCGCTCCCTTGAGGTCCATTGCGCGCAGAGGGTCGTTCCAGATGCGCCCCGACGAGCCCTGCCACCGGCTCTTTCTCTCTCTCTCTCGGTTGAGTAATGGCCAAAGGAGGGGTTGCTGAGATAAAGATAAATATGTAGTCCAAAGACAGATTAATAAGAAATCATAGTCCTAGTATAAGAAAATTAAAAACTGAAAATAAACGAGTACACACATCTCATTGGTAGGATTCGAACTCGTGATCTCTTGGTCGCCAGGTCATGGTGTGCGTCACTGCACTACACCCTTATTTTCAATCATAGTTTATTTTTCATTGAGCATTTTAAAGAAAATAATGTAAGTGAATTTGGTAGATAGGGTTTATGGATTCACAATACGCATACGAGTTTATTTTATACGTGTAGAAAAAAAAATGCATTTATATGTGTAATCCAATCGTTGGATTGAAATTTGATGATAGATCTTAATATAAAAGGTTAAGATAACTTTAATAATATCATCAAATAATTTAGATGAACATTTATTATTAAATATTGATGCAAAATCTACACGATTTACACCTCCATAAATCCACAAATACTAGAAATGGATTGAATTATAATATGAATTCTAAATCAAGTAATTCATTTTTATTCAAAATTAATGAACATTCTAATAATGTGGAAATTTAATTTTATTACATTAGTCTTTTGTTCTTTGGAATATATTTGTTTCAAACGCCAAAATTCAAGAACTAATAAAAACAATAATAGACTACGAAGTGGCTATAAAGAATACAAAAGTAATTAGATGCCATTTTAAAAATTAAAAGTGTAGGGGCCAATAACTAATATATTGATCATTCTAGCATTTTAAAATATTTCAATCAATCATTATCATCATTATTATTAATTTGATGAAAAAACGAAATGATACTTTGACATATGAAATACAATAATAGTGCTAAGAAATAGAAGAATTATAATAAAATAAAAGAGTAGAACAAGCCGTGGCTCAAAGTAGGCCCATTGCCTAAATATGACAGAAAAGGCATACATCTTTCTTTCCCTTGTTAATAGGGATATTATTTAGGAATCCAATCTTTTGTTTGCAACATCGAAAGTGGATTAATTGTCCTATATATAATTACAAAATGTCCCGTTTTAAATCTGGTTTGAATTAAAAGTAAATTAAAATTTCTTATTTGATTTAAACCATGCACCAATTAAGACGCCATCTTACGATAATATAGGACTAACAAATTAAACACAAGATGACTTCTTATATGTCAAGTTCTTGCGTAAGCACAAACACTGTTAAATAGTTATAATAACAATGTGGTTATTGTATAATATTATAGTTCATGCTGCAACATCTACATATACATGCACACACTTTCTAACATGATCATGATATTTTTGGGGATAAGAATGTGTTCGAGTACACCTACTTTAAAGAATGGTTTAAGGAAAAAAATGAACTCACAACCTTATATATAAGTACGCACACGCACATATATGCTTAAAGTTTTACATACCAAAACAAATAATACAACATATCTTAATTAGAAATTGTTTGGATAGCTAGGTTAAGACATCAATTCAGCCATCAATCTATTTTGGTGACTGACTAGAAACACATGGATGTCACACTTCTTAATCTAATTAGCAACACAAATAAATATATAGCTATTAGCTCATGTGGCTCCAACTTAGGGACTTGAAAGCTTCAGCAGACTTTATATACACTTAACAAGCTTACAATTGTCAACTCCACGCATTATGCTTATGTACAATAGCTTAAATGAAACGCAAACGAACCATGCATATACATCTAACAAAAATAATTTAGGTAGACAAAAATGCATAAAAAAGTATAAATTATTGGTCTTTTTCTTTATCTCTTTAGTTGTAGGCGTACACTAGGACGCTTTTGGTTATCTCGCTTGAATGGTTCTAATATGTACAGGAATGCATGAACCAAATTTAGAATAAACTGGGCAATGCATGAATACATAAAAATAGTGGAGTGTAGGCTACAAGCAGCAGGGATGGGACGCAATCAACCCTGCACTGCAGTCATTTAATGATTCAATTTGTATTAAGAAAACGTGGCTTGAAATCATTCATGCATCGGATCCTAGCTATCTGTCACAGCAATGTCTTGGAGAATTTTTCCAAATGAGATACAAAGATGGTCAGAAATAATTGAAAAGAAAATCATATTAGTTAGATAATTCAGAAATATTATATATATATATATATATATAGAAATATTAACATGCGTATATCATCACCATAATACTATCTAATCAATAAACAATCGCAAGATCGATCGAACCATTTGTCCCTATGGGATGCAACATTCAATTTTCTCTTATCAACATAATTATTCTATCAATTATCTTATTAATTCAGATATTTGAATTTGGGTAAGCAATGATTCTATTATTACTGTCGAACACTAACCAGGCACGCGAGTTTTTTTATTCAGGTTTATCATTTTATGGAACTAAATTAATTATATATATATATATATACATATATATTATTTTTTCGATTAAACAAAACTTAATATAACTCCATCCGATTTGCATAAAATGCCCACTGCTCTGCCCGTCCATGCAGAGCTCATTCTCTCCCAGAGGGGACAAAATGGTGACCGCCTTCCGCTGCCACCTCCTCCTCCCCCTCGTTCCGGTGATCATCGCCGACGCAGGATTCACCTCTGGGGACCCGAACGCCGAGGTTCATGATCTACTGCCGAAGTTGGGTCTCCCGAAAGGGCTGCTCCCGGACGCGGTGGTCGGCTACTCGCTGACCGGGGACGGCGACTTCACCGTGGAGCTGACGACTCCGTGCTACATGCGGTTCTCAAGTATCTTGTGCTACGTGTAACGCTCTTAAAATCTAACCCCAATTTGAGTCATCGAACCCTAGGCGACGTTAGTTTTATCATGTCCTAATTTCATAAAATATTGCAGCGGAAACATAATAATAAACATAAACAATAATATCATAAACATCGGAAGACTTCTTCATAAATAAAATAAAATAAAATTTCAAGATACATAAATTGACCCATGGGCCTAATAGGCTTTACATACTCAACAAGGATTCGTAAAACATAATGAGTTCAAGTAAAAAAATATGACTCAAAAAGGCCAATAAGTCATACATACTTAACTCTTATAAAAGTTCAACATAATGACATAACATAACATAAGATAACTTGGGCCGTAGCCCGATCCATCCATGTGCAACGTCTCAGTCATGAGGCTCTCGCCATCAAACCTAAACCCCCTCCATACCTGCACGGATCCATGGGGTGCAGGGGATTTCTCCCGTTAGAGTATGTTGAGGCCCATGCATGCTATGATCTTATAACATGATTTCTATATGTCACGACATATGCATTGCATCATAATAAAACATAGCTTGCACTACAAGAAAATTATCATTTTCCGACGGATAGAAATCCGTCGCAATTTGTGAAGGATTTTACGACGAAAATATTTCCGACGGAACAATCGTCGGAAATAAAAATAATAAATTATGTAATTTATTATATTATTATTTTATTTTTCGATGATTAGGAACGTTAATATTTTCGACAGACATCCATCCGTTGTAATTTTCGATGGAATTTTCGACGGTTACAACCGTCGGAAATAAAAATAATAAATTATATAATTTATTATATTATTATTTTATTTTTTGATGATTAGGAATGTCGACATTTCCGACGGATATCTATCCGCCCCAATTTCCGATGGTCGTACTTATCGGTAAATGTATAATAATATAATATGAGGAGTATTTTATTAATATAATTAGCGACAGTCCGAACCTCGAAATTTTTGACGGTTCCGACCGTCGATAATAATTAGCGACAATTCACACCGTCGGTAAAATAAAAAATAAATATTATATATAACTAAATATAGTATTTTATTTTTATAATTAAATATTTTTTTACGATCACAACCGTCGGTAACTTTAAAAATAATTAATATTTACTTTTCTGACGATTGACCGTCGGTAATTAAAATTTCACTATCCCGTTTTTTTTATTTTCCCGCTTTGTCATCTTTTCACCTATATATATAATATTTATATATCTACTTCTCAATCCCACTCCTATCTACTTCTCTTTCCCTCTCTCCTCTCTCCTCTCACTCTCCCTCGACGACCTCACCCGCCCGACTACCTCCCGGCCGGCGACACTCTCCCTCCCGGACGACGATCTTCGGCGACCCTCGTGCGCCACTCTCACTCTCTCTCCCCCTCTCCAGAATGTGGCCTCTGCGGGCGACCGGATCTGGCGTCGGGCGGTCGGATCTGGATGCGGCCGGTCGGATCTGGCCGCGGGCGGTCCGGCTATCGGATCTTGCCACGGCCCGATTTGACTGGCCGCCAGCGGTTAGATCTTGCCACGGCCCGATCTGACTGGCCGCCAGCGGTTAGATCTGGCCGGCCGCCAGCGGTCAGATCTGACCGGCCGCCATGCCGGCGTGATCCAACGGCCGGATCTTATCGCGGGTGGCCGACTAATTTTTTTATATTTTAAAACTTCTTTGTGATGGTTCCGACCACCGAGAGTTCGACGGTTGTGACGCCCGTTGAAAGTTTTGACGTCTGTGATCGCCGAAAGTTTCGATGGATTGCGACGACCATTTTTTCGACGGATGGGTTCCGTCGATAAATCCATCTCTAATCAGATTAGAGATGATTTTTGGGCTGATTATAGATGGTTCAACCTTTTTCTTGTAGTGGAATGACTTAGGACATAAAGACAAAGATGATAAAGATGAAGAAGACACCTATGAGGATGCAATATAAATGTCCACTTGTCACATCATATCATGACATGAATAAAGATGACTTTCTTATCTTGTCACATCATATCATTTCATCTTTCATCTTTACTTTCTTATATTGTTGATTGAGAAGAGTGATGGCTCATAGGTCATAACCCTCACCCGTAGGTGATGTGAGGTCTTTACCCGCCTCCGTTGGCGAGGTCTTAACCTTCATTCGTCAATGAGGTGTTCCCCCACCCGTTGGTGGAGCCATAGGTAGAGTACGGATTGGTCCCAAGTCATAAAAATGTCACACCTTCATTAATCCGTCTTTTAATCATGTTCATCAATACATATAATCATTCAATACATGTTACATGTTTTGACCCTAATTAAGGTCATACAAGCTTCAAATCATGCTAAGTGTGGACATTCAATCATAACCAATCATCTTCCAGAACAGACGACCATTTTCTCTAGTAGTCAACCGCTGAACTGGATATCGGACAACCGGTAAGATTATCGGTCGACCGTTATGGCCTTTTCGAACGACCGAAATTGGGCGTTTGGTCGATCGCTAATCACAAAGAGCAACTGCTCTCTAAATCGGACGACCGTTGGAATAACGGTCGACCATTGGAATAACGGTCGACTGTTGGAGGTGTTTCGGATGATCGAAACAGGGCATTTGGTCGACCTCTAATCACAATGAGCAACGACTGCTCAAATCGAACGACCGCTAGGAAATCGGTCGACCGTTACATGACTTTCGGGCGACCGAAACAGAGCTTCGGTTCGACCGCTAATCACAGAATGTAATGGCCCTTCCGAATCAAATGATCGGTGGAATATCGGTCGACCGTTGGACAAAGTTCGAGACTACATTTGTCTCCAGAATGGTCAACCGATAATGTATCGGTCGTCCGTTCTGAGACGACAGACACTCCATTTTTACATCTTTTTCTTCCTAATCTTGCATACATTGACATGTTGGGTACATATTGATTTCCAAACATCACATGAAACATTCTTCAATATTCTTAGCATTCTAACAATGAAGTAAATGGTGTATTCACATGAGGACATCAAACGTGCTAACCAAGTTCATAACGTACATGAGCTTTAAACGATTTCATAATAAGTTAACATAACACAATAAACATTCTAATGCTGAGCATAATGAGCAATAGAATATTAATCTATGAAACACATGACATTCAAATCACGATTAACATTAGCATAGAACTTAATGAACATAAATCTCAAATGCACACTCCCTAATCATGCCTTAATAAGATCTAGTTTGACGTTAATGCCTCTTAATCCATACAAGCACACATCATTAAGAGGATGATTAGGGTTTAGGATCCCCTCAAACATACCTTGCTTAGCTATTTTCTAAATCCTATCTTCAAGAGTCCTTCTTCCTCTAGCTCCAACCTCTCTTTCTCCCTCCTAACTACTGTTCACGAGCTTAGAAGAGGTGCTATAGTGGAATGAGAGTGGTGGATTAATGGAGAAAAAATGAGAGAGTTACTTACTGTAGCTACAGTAACCGTGTTACTGTAGCAAAGGGAGCTTGGGGGTGGTGGCCTAATACTCTTGGGGAAAGAGAGATGGTAAGAGAGCTTACTGTAGTATAGGGGCTTAAAGAAGTTGCTTTCGGCTGAGGTAGATAGAGAAAACTTTTAGCTTTTAGGTTATAACATGGTGTTGGGTTGTGGGCTTAGGTGCGGTTGGGCCTTCTATTTTTTTTTCATTTTCATTTAGGATATTACAACCTACCCTCTTAAATAAAAATTCGACCTCGAATTTTAGTAGATCTCAAATTACTTACCGAAGAGTTTCAGAAATTTCTCTCGCATTTACTCTTTGAGTTCCCATGTGCTTCTTGTCCACGGTGGTGCTTCCATACCACTTTGATCATAGGTATGGTCTTGTTCTTGAGATGCTTCTCTTGGTAGTCTATGATCTCTATTGGTGGCTCCACATATGTCAAGTCCTCCTTGATATTTGGCTCCTCAATTCGAATCACATTTGCTTCATCATTAACATATTCCGGAGCATACATACATGGAAAACATTGTGAAGTCTTGCACAAGAGGGTGGTAGTGCTAACTTGTACGCCGCTTCACCTACTTTCTCTAGGATTTCAAAATGTCCAATATGTCTTAGTGTCAATTTTCCTTTCTTGCTAAACCTCATTACACCTTTAGTTGGTGAAATTTTGAGCATGACATGTTCACCCACTTCATAAAGTTGTTCTCTTCTTCTTAGATCCGCATAGCTCTTTTGCCTACTTTGTGTCGCTAGCATTTTTTGCTTGATAAGTTCCACCTTATCAACATACATGTGGACCAAATCCGGTCCAAGGTATCTTTCTTCACCAATTTCATTCCAACATGTCGGAGAACGGTAAGGCCTCCCATATAAAGCTTCAAATGGAGCCATCTTGATATTTGAGTGATAACTATTATTATAAGCAAATTCCACCAAAGCATATCCTCAAGAGTTTGTATTGTTCTTTCACTTTGGCCGTCGGTTTGAAGGTGACATGCCTTGTAAAATTTAGCCTTGTTCCAAAAGCATTTTGGAGACCTTTGCAAAATCTTGAAGTGAACTTTGGATTTCTATCCGAAATAATAGAAGTTGGAATTCCATGCAAATAGATAATCTCGTTCACATATAGTTCTACCATACTTTTCATGGATTGACTCACTTTCATAGGAATAAAGTGAACCGATTTTGTCAAATGATCCACTACAATCCAAATTGCATCATGTCCTTTTCAGATTCGAGGTAATCCTATCACAAAGTCTTGTCATTTCCATTCCGGAATAGATATGGGTTATAATTTGCCACAAGGCCTTCGGTGTTCGATCTTGACTTGTTGGTAAATTATGCACTTAACTACATACTTAGCCACTTTCTTCTTCATGTCTTCCTACCAAAAGTTTCTTTGTAAGTTCTTGAACATCTTGATACTTTCGGGATGAATTGAGAATTTGGACTTGTGATACTCATCCAAAATCTCTCTTCTTAATGTCTTGTCCTTTGGTATCCACAAAAGATTCTTGTACCTAATTGCACCATCTTCACCATACTTGAAGTGATTTCTTTCCCTTTGACAAACATTGATCATTCTTGTATACTCCGGATCTCTTCTTTGAGCTTCAATAATTCTTCTCACCAAGCTCGATTCGATCACATGATGAGTCATACACATGATCTTTCGGCCACAAATGCTTGGGGACCATTGCACTATGCTTCCCACAAGATTCCACTTGTGAATACTTAAACACCCAAGTGATCCTTCCCACTTGCGACTTAGTGCATCGGCAACTACATTTGCCTTTCCGGGTTGGTACAATATTGCGAACTCATAGTCCTTAAGGAACTCAAGCCATATTCTTTGCTTCATGTTCAATTTTTTTTGTGAGAACACATACTTCAAGCTCTTGTGATTCATGTATACTTCAAAATCTTCACCATATAAGTAGTTGCATCATATCTTCAATGCAAATACAACCGTCGCTAACTTTAAGTCATGAGAAGGGTAGTTGACTTCATGCTTCTTCAATTGCTGTGAAGCATATGCAACCACTTTGCCATGTTGCATAAGTACACATCCTAATCCGGTTCCACAAGCATCACTATAAATGACATAGCCTCCACTTCCCGAAGGAATGACTAGGATTGGTGCTGTGGTGAGTCCTCTCTTGAGTTCTTGGAAGCTTGCTTCACATGTTTGTGACCATATAAACTTCTCGTCTTTCCTCGTCAACTTTGTCGTAGGTACGATTATCTTGAAGAAATCTTGGATAAACCTTCTATAGTATCCAAAAGTCCCAAGAAGCTTCTAATTTCGATCATATTCTTGGGCCTATTCCAATTGCTCACTGCTTCAATTTTAACCAGATTCACAGCCACTCAATGCCTTGATACAATATGTCCAAAGGAACATCACTTCTTCAAGCCAAAATTTACACTTAAAAAATTTGGTGTAGAACTTGTTTCTTCTCAATGTTTCCAACACAATGCGAAGATGTTCTTTATGCTCTTCAGGGCTTGATGAGTAAATGAGGATGTCATCCACAAATACAATCACAAATTTGTCCAAGTATTGACAGAATACCCTATTCATCAAATTCATGAATGCGGTAGGCGCATTTGTTAGTCCAAAAGGCATAACAAAAACTCATAGTGTCCATACCTTGAACGAAATGCCATTTTGGGAACATCTTGCTCGGCTACCCTTAATTGGTGATAGTCACTTTTTATGTCGATTTTTGAGAAAATCGACGTCGATGATAATTGATCGAAAAGTTCATCAATTCTTGGCAAGGGATACTTGTTCTTTACTGTTACTTTGTTGAGCATTCGGTAGTCGATGCACAATCTTAAAAAACCATCCTTCTTCTTGACAAAAAGTATCGATGCGCCCCATGGTGAGACACTTGGCCTAATGAATTCTTTGTCCAAAAGCTCTTGCAATTCGGTCTTTAATTCATGCATCTCCGTCGGAGCTATTCGATAAGACGGCTTTGAAATAGGCGCGGTACCCAAAAGTAGTTCAATATTGAACTCAACTTTCCTTCTTGGCGGCAATCCCGCAATGTCTTCCGGAAAGACATCGGGATATTCTCTTATCACATCCAAGGATTCAAATGCCCTGGATTGTGAATTCGTCTTAATGACACTTGCAAAAAATCCTCTTGCTCCTTTCTTGATCATCTTGGTTGCCTTAGTTGCTAAAATTAGCACATTGACTTCTTTGGAGGGAATTCCTCGAATCATTGTAGGTTTTGCATGATTATCACCTATAAAAATTTTCTTTTCTTTGTAATACATGCGTGCATCATTATAGGATAACCAATCCATTCCTAGGATTACATCATAATCTATCATAGGAAGCAATATAAGGTCACATGAAAAATTCTTCCTATCTATTTCTATAGATACATTGGGAACATATCTTCTAGTTGATACCATTCCGGTAGAAATCACTACTTCTAGTTGACAATTAGTCACTAGGGGTTTTACTTCTAGCATTCTAACAAATGCACAAGATATAAAGGAATGGATTACTCCCGAATCAAAAAGAACATTTGCATAGTGTCCGACAATTAGAATATTACCTTGGATCACATCATTGGCTTGGGTAGCTTCCTCAACTTCCATGACGAAAACCTTTGCAGGAGCTCTTGGTGAGTTTGCAACCATTTTTCCTTTGTCTCTGTTGTCCCCTCGCTTCTCCGGGCAGTCTCTTATGTAGTGGTCTATCTTGCCACATTACAAACATGTCATGGTCTTGAAGCGGCATTCACCGGAATGAGGCCTCCCACAATTAGAGCATGAGGGTCTTGTTTGTTCCACTTACATTGGAGAATGATATAGTGCCTTCCTTGGGCTCTTCCCTTCGTGTTTCTTGATTGTTTTCCCTTTAGAAATCATTATTTCCTTGTACTTTTCTTCATGTTCAGAGGCAAGTTCTACTGCATCCTTCATGGTGGTGCAACAACCACTCCTCACCCAAAGTTGCAACTCGGGAGTCAAACCATTAATGAACCTTTTGGTTCTCCTTAGTTCATTCTCATTGAGTTCTCCATACTTTTCCAGCCTTAGGAATGTGTTCAAGTATAGGTCCACAGTCATGTTGCCTTGAACGAGATTTAAAAATTCGTCCCTCTTCTTTTCCTTAACATGATCGGGAAAGAAGCGAGCTTCGAACGCCTCCATGAAGCTCTCCCAATCAACCTCTCCCTCTCGAAGGTAGTCTTCAAGAGTGTCTTCCACCATGCCTTAGCTTGTCCACAAAGGCGATGCGTAGTATACATCACCTTGCGATCTTCGGGACATCCCATGACTTTAAGGATATCTCCTATCTCCTCAACTCATGATTCAGCCAACTCAAGCTCGCCTTCTTCATCAAACTTCGGAGGTTGGAGCAGAACCTCTCAATGGAGTAATCCGGTTCATTAGTCCTTTGGACATTTTGTGCCGCCCGAATTAATCCATCAAGGAAGGCATTCCTTTCATGCTCCTCATCAACAATTGCTCGTCTTGGTGGCATCTACATTCACAATTCAAATAAACATATCATTAGCATGAGTTAATCATGGAAAAATATATACCTTTAGGTTCGGTGGCACCTCATGACGATTGCACGTGGACTTTACACTTAGACATTTTACTTAGACACTTTAGCCAACATATGGCTTACACTTCTTAAAATCTAATACATACGAGCAAAACTATGGCTCTGATACCAACTATAACGCCCCCAAAATTTGACCCTAATTTGAGTCGCCGAACCCTAGGCGACGATACTTTTGCCATGACCTAATTTCATAAAATATTGCAGCGGAAACATAATAATAAACATAAACAATAATATCGTAAATAGTGAAAGACTTCTCATAAATAAAATAAAATAAAATCCCAAAATACATAAACTGACCCATGGGCATAATAGGCTCTACATACCCGACAAGGATTCATAAAACATAATGAGTTCAAGTAAAAGAACATGACTCAAAAGAGGCCCATAAGCCATACATACTTAACTCTTATAAGAGTTCAACATAATGACATAACGTAACATAAGATAACTTGGGCCGTAGCCTGACCCATCCATGTGCAACGTCTCCGTCATGAGGCTCTCGCCGCCGAACCCAAGCCTCCTCCATACATGTACGGATCCATGGGGTGCAGGAGATTTCTCCCGTTAGAGTATGTTGAGGCTCATGCATGCTAAGATCTTATAATATGATTTTTATATGTCATGGCATATGCATTGCATCATAATAAAACATAGCTTGTATGCATGCTATGAGTTACTTATGCACACTATATGGCATATGAACAATATCATCATAGCAATATAAGATAACATATAACATTTTCATACTATGTTCAAGCATATAATAACTCATCATCATACTTATCATTATGCTAATGCATATCATGAATCTTATCTTACTTTACTTTGTCATCTTTGTTCATATCATGATATGATGTGACAAGTGGACATTCATATTGCATCCTCATAAGTGCCTTCTTCATCTTTATCATCTTTGTCTTTATGTTCCAAGTCATTCATCATTCATCTTTTCATCTTTCATCTTTACTTAGATACTTTCTTATCTGGTTGATTAAGAAGAGTGATGGCTCATAAGTCATAACCCTTCCCCGTAGGCGAGGTCTTGACCCTTATTTGTCGATGAGGTCTTTCCCCACTCGTCGGTGGAGCCATAGATAGGGTACCGATTGGTCCCGAATCATAAAAATGTCACACCTTCATCAATCCGTCTTTTAATCATGTTCATTAATACATATAATTATTCAATACATGTTGCATGTTTTAACCCTATTTAAGGTCATCCAAGCTTCAAATCATGCTAAGTGTGGCAATCATCTTCCAGAATGGATGACTATTTTCTCTAGCGGTCGACCGCTGAACTGGATATCGGACGATCGGTAGGATTATCGATCGACCGTTATGGTCTTTTCAGACGATCAAAACTGAGTGTTTGGTCGACCGGTAATCACAGAGAGCATCTACTCTCTAAATCGGACGACTATTGGAATAATGGTCCACCATTGTAGGTCTTTTGGATGACTAAAATAGGGCATTCGGTCGACCTCTAATCACAGTGAGAAACGACTGCTCAAATCGGATGACCGATGGGAAATCGATCGATCGTTACATGACTTTTGAATGACCAAAAATGAGCTTCGGTTCAACCGTCAATCACAGAATGTAATGACCCTTCTGAATCAGATGACCGATCGGATATCGATCGACCGTTGGACAGAGTTCGAGATTACATTTGTCTTCAGAATGATCGACCGATAATGTATCGGTCGCTCGTTCTGAGACGACAGACACCCGATTTTTACATCTTTTTCTTCCTAATCTTGCATACATTGACATGTTGGGTACATATTGATTTCCAAATATCACATGAAACATTCTTCAATATTCTTAGCATTCTAACAATGAAGTAAATGGTCTATTCACATGAGGACATCAAACATGCTAACCAAGTTCATAACGTGCATGAGCTTTATACGATTTCATAATAAGTTAACATAACACAATAAACATTCTAATTCTAAGCATAATGAGCAATAGAATATTAAGTTATGAAACACATGACATTCAAATCACGATTAGCATTAGCATAAAACTTAATGAACATAAATCTCAAATGCACACTCCCTAATCATGCCTTAATAAAACCTAGTTTGGCATTAATGCCTCTTAATCCATACAAGCACACATCATTAAGAGGATGATTAGGATTTAGAATCCCCTCAAACATACCTTACTTAGCTATTTCTTAAATCCTATCTTCAAGAGAGCTTGGGGGTGTTGGCCGAATACTCTTGGAGAGAGAGATGATAAGAGAGCTTAATATAGGGGCTTAAGGAAGTTGCTTTCGGCTGAGGTAGATAGAAAAAACTTTTAGCTTTTAGGTTATAACATGGTGTTGGGCTGTGGGCTTAGGTGCGGCTGGGCCTTCTGGTTTTTTTTTCATTTTCATTTAGGATATTACACTACGAGAAGACGATCCGGGGGAAGGTCACCTACGGCGCCATCTCCGAACGGTTAGGAGTCCAGGCCAAGAAGCACGTCGTGTGGGTTTCCATCAACAGCATCAAGGCCCGCAACAACGGCAACATCGAGTTCAAGGCGGGATCCATCTCCGAGTCCCTCCCGGAGTCCGACTTTGAAGCCGTCCCCATCTGCAGGAAGAAGGCCGTCTCCTCCGGCCTCTTCCCTGAGGAACAGCTCCCTGCCGCTTGCCAGGTACTTAAACAATTGTTTGAATTCTAAAACAACGGTTATCTTTTGATATTTATGCTTCGCATTGGATTAATAAACATAATATTGTGATCGTGAAAAAACTCATGTCACGAAAAGAGGGAGAGAGTGATCGCACGAAACATAGAAGAACACGAAGAGAAAAAATGATGGCGGCTCTTTGTTATGGAATAACGATGATTACAAGGATGAGTCTCTGTCTAGACCCCTAGGGAGTTTATATAGGCACTCCCTTTGACAAATGATATGAATTACATACGGACTAGGACTCTAAATAAACCCCCTGAAAATAGGACAACTATCTCGTGATAAAGAAATAAATCAATGAGACCCCCGTAAGAGAATTCTGCTGAAGCGTCTGACTATGAAGGGGAATCAACTGGGTTCAGATTCAAGGCATTATTAATAATTCAGATATAGGGTCTGTCACCTTTTGTTTATTAATTATATGCATATATATATAAGATTGATAGAAGTAAAAGTAATTAAAATAAAATTAATATACTAGTGGCATTGATAAAATAAATTCGAATTTGAGATTTGTTTCCATATGTGCAGGGTGTTCCAAAAATTTTAATGATGATATATTGATCTAATATTTGTGTTATAACATTAAAATATAAATATAAATTTAACATATTCATTGTCATATTATTAAGTTATGAAGTGGTGATGGGTTCAAATGCCCTTCGTCTCTGGTGGTGGTAAGCTTCAATGTATTCCAAACAAATATTATAGAGAAAATTATAACTTTTCTTTTTCAGGTCTGGCTTAGGTGATATGATGATATGATGCTGTCAAGCATCTTATCCTTTGAAGAATGTAATTTCAAATAAAATTTATATCTTGTCAAGAATCTGGTCATGTTATTATACTATGCATGCTTGTAATCCAATATTGCTTCATTGAATGACGTATGGTTTCACAAATTTTTATCATATTCATTTTTTTTGTTAAATTGATGCTAAAATGAAAAAGTAAGAATTTGATTTGACTTGATGATGTTGAAAATATAAGGCAAAAAATTGAAAATATTGTCTTAGATTCCTTAGTTTTTGTAAGCAACATTTTTTATAAAAAATATTTTTTTTTGGCTGTATATCAATGTTTCTATTCTTTGGTATCGTGGTTGTTCTTATTCTTTGGTATTTTTTTTTCTTTTCTTTGATGATGTATTAACTTTCCTCTTATATTTAATTGAACAAAATAATGTCATAATTGTAACGCTCTCAAATCGCACCCCGTCACGTGGCAAAATCTACTTCGAGAACGCTACAGTCATCCTTACGTATACATCATATTGACCAAAAATAAGACTTTGACTGGTCAACTCAACATCGATAAAAGCGAAAGACAAATCATCATAAAATAATAAAAGAGTGTGACATCAAAATATGCGAAAGACTGATAAAGAACTTCATGCGAGTCCAAAGGAAAGCTAGTACATAAAACTAAATGACTCAAAATACCCATGTGCAGTCACCTACGAGCTCGATCTGTCACCGTTAGCCACCTTCATCATTCTGACATTGACCTGCATTTAAGAACATGCAGCAATGAGTTTTGCAACTCGATACGAAAGTAAGATAAATATCATCATAATATCATGATACTAGACAAAAACCATAAGAATATCATCATCATATAGAAAGAAAATAGACATCATCATCATAACAGTAAAAGAAGTCATATAACTTAGCATATGGATAGGGAATTCATAGATCGTCATCTTCTTGAGATCGCAAGATCGAAGATCAGGATAGATCATGATAAAACATCATAAAAGTGACAAAAGTCGATCATCATGATTATAAGATCATCATCATAATAAGAATCATGAGAAATCATCGTATGAACATGGATAATCATGGAATAAATCATCTTTATTGAACATATTAATAACTGATCAAAAGATCATGAAAAGATCATCATATAAGTGGCAAGAGCCAATAATCATCATAATGAGATTTCGTTATTAATATGCTTCATCGTCTTCATCATCTTATTATTATCTTTGACTTATAGTGGGGTATATTTTAACCCACGGGGAAGCCTGCCTCAATCCGTCCATCATCATCATCATAACTGACAGAGCCAGCTCATAACTGACCGTAGTCAACCCATAACTGACCGAAGCCATCTCATAACTGATCGGAGTCAGTTCATACCCGGTCGTTATCAGTCCATCATAAAAAGAGCTCTCCATTTAACATTTTTCATCTTTTATCTTACAACTTTTAATTTATCTTTATTAGGACATAAGGATCATGATTAAGAATTGATCATCATAAGAAAGGATTAACAGATCATACTGATCAAGAGTCCTAATCATCATCATTATTTAACACTTATTCAGAGCTTCAAGATAGGATCATGGAGAGATAAACATCTTAATCGTCATCATAAATAGATCAACATTGATAGATATGAATCGGTGTCATCGCCGATATGATTGGATTTGACTTAAGTAATCATAATAAGGGTCATGAGATCATAGAATCATACTAGACATCATCGTTAGTAAAGACATAAATAATATAATCATCATCATGACTTTAGATCAGGATTAAGCACATGAATCAGGGATCTAAATATCATAAAATCATCTTAATTAGTATCAGAACCCGGGCCGAGTTTGAGTCACACCCGGGCCGGGTCGAGTCATCGTCGAGTCGGGATGGCTGTCGCGCCCGACTGTTCTTCATACGCGGAACTCGGTCCGGGTCATTTTCAACTCGGGCCGGGTTCATCCGGTTGTAGAGCTCATAAAGCGCAGCAATGGCAGATCCAGATCAAGTTCTTACGAACCCGGTCCGGCGAAGGACCTGCCCGGGCCGGGTTCCGATGAACTCAGGCTGGGTTCTTCTTGCGCAGGAATTGCGTAGGCGCGCAGTTCGTGTTCCGATCATCATCTCCGGTGATGGCCGGTACCAATAGATATCATAGGACATCATACTATAACTAGGGACTATTTAGAACATGCTTTAAGTCTAAAATCAAGATTCTACGATGAATCTATCCTAGTTCCATACCTTTGTGAAGTTTCCGTTGAAACTCCACATTCTCATCTTCTTCCTCTTCCTATTCTTCTTCTTCTTCCTCCGACCGTTCCTCTCTATTCAAGCATGTTGTCATCGGTGTTCACGTCTTCCGATTGCCCTCCTATTGGCGGCAGTAGCTCTGCGCGAGAGAGAGATGCACACAAACGAGAGAAAATTAGGGTAGGCTTGTGGGGGGTTGATTTGTTTGATTTGACCTCATATTTATAGGAGAAGATTGAAACCAATTGGGACTTTAAAAAGATCTGATTTGTTTCTCTATAGATGATTTTAAATCTTTGATTCCATCTTTATCTTTTTCCTAATTAGTTTTAAATCTTTTCATTCTTCATCTCCTCCTATTCAAATTTTATCCTTTCCTCTTTTATCTTTTATTTTGTAGAATTCTCGGGCATTACATCATAAACCCCTTAAAATAAAATTCATCCTCGAATTTAGTCATCGGGTAGGAGCTTACTAACAAGAAACTTCTTAGGTCATTCGTGTGATGGTCCATCACACACTTAGAAAAAAACATTTATTCCTCGTCGTTCCATCTTCATCATCTTAAGGGCATAGTCCTTTCCTTATCATATGCATTAAGACAATGAGTCCTTTTTACCATAATATACCTTAGGGCAAAGGTCATTTCATCATATAACATTTTCTTTCATCTTTTCCTTCATCATATGGTTCATCTTTTCATCTCACCCTTGCTATAATTGGGGAATAAAAATATACTTCAGCCAACACAATAATGTGTTACTATCTGAATCATCCACATATCAATTAGAGAGTTGCCTCATACGAGGTTGTAAACTCTTCTTTAAATAGGCCATGACCATGCTCTTTTCATCTTGCATTTCTCTTAATTTAACATCCTAAGTTCTGGTTACAAAGGATCAATTAAGACCCTTGGGAGCAAAATCAGTTCCAAATCATCATGAGAAAACATATGATGATGTCATGACATCATTTGGATATATCTTGATTTTCGATCAAATCAGTAATTTGGATCAAACGTCTTTAATACAACTTGATCATCAGGTTAAAGATCTGTCTACATCTGTCTTTACTAGCATAAAATTTTTTATCATGCCTAAGATGTTTTCATCTTCTATATATTAATTCAACTTTCTTGGCATGTTCATTTTGTTTATGTCAACTCTTTGACATTTCAAAATTTCTTTTCACCTACCTCATTCTAGATAAGTAGCATACAAAGTCTTGAAGGAAATTTTGCAAATGACATAATCCTTCTTGACAATAGAAGTCATCATGAACAATGACATAGAATCGATAAGCATCGATGGGTGAAAAATGAACATTATCTCATGATTAATTCCACAAAAAGTGATCATTATAATCATGAGCATACGACATGATCATCGTCGATCCTAAAAGTAAAGGTCATTAATGCAGCATATGATATAGTTGATTATACAACTATGGGACATCATGAGAAAATTAAGAAAATTGATTATTTAGCATCAAAAAATGCATCATCATCATAGGATGATTCCTTCATTATAGGATAGTCATCATGTGGATCATTAAGATTAACAATGGCATCACCTAGCATGGTAGGAGAAAATTATCATAAGGGTCATTAACAATCAAGTACATCAATTTACAAAATCGATGATCATTCACAAAGTGTCATTGAACATAATACATCATAATTAGCAAGCATCATCTTAATGGACACAATTGATTATAAATTATATAATCATTGTACATGATCATAAAGATCATTAGGATTAACATTGACATCATTAGATAGGATTGTCCTCCTAGATAAGGACATCTTTATATAAAATTTTTAACGTAATGCATCATCTTTTCATAAGATTTCTGATGCTCTACTTCTTCCACATTGACATGCTGAATACTTAGAACATATTTTTGTATCTTCATGTTTCATGTCATTACTATTTGTTCATCCTTATACATTTGTGTACTTGTCAAATGAATCGCAACCCAGACTCATGGTTACATTCTTATACTTTCTTGTACTTTCCAAATGGATCGTAACCCAAATTTATAATATTCATATATTACTTCTTCTTATAAGTCACAATCTCAAATGGACCGCAACCCAGGCTTATATTATTCATCCAGTACTGCTCTCTTTAGGACTTCATCATTTGGGTTCCACATGCTTAATTCCGTCATCATTTTATATTCACGCGGTCTTATTGAAACCTAATGAGCCTTCCTTCTTGTGTTTGAGTGCATGTGGAACAGACTTCATTATCATGATGGTAATCTATGAGGAACTCAGAATCTTTTAGAAACTTCATATAAGTAGTATTTCAGGATAATACTACAACCTCAAAATCCTTCCTGAATAATTGAGGATAATACCACAACTCATTTGAGTTCCTAAGTTAGTTGTTTCATCTTATACTTCTTTAATCGTATGTTTTTTTTCATGTGGATTTATACTATCTTAGTACTATCAGTACCAATCCACATATGTTCCTTATATTGCTTTGAGGATAGTCTGAACATCACGTTCATGAGGTCTATATGAGTTTGAGGGTGTTCATTAGTCTAGTGGCATCACTAAATTCATAGTGATTATACATCGACATAAAAATTACCTTCATCATATCTTCTTCAGCAATCCGAAGCTACTATTACTCACTTCATAGGTCAACTTTGGAGAACATCCTGGCCTTAAATAGGCCATCTATACATGGAAATAAATATTTGTGTCTTGATGGTTGTTTTATTTAACAACTTATAAATGCATCTCTAAATTCATAGAGTCGTCATTCTTCTTTACAAAAGAAATGGAACATTCTAAAAATGAGACCCTCGATCTCATAAACCCCTTGTCTTAAAGTTACTAAATTTGACTCTTCAATTCATGTGTCATGGGGCCTTTGAAATCAAAGTCATGCTCGAAAGGAGGTCGATATGACACTCAACTTCTAACTATAGTTTTTAGTTCACTTGGGTACTCATAACTATCTTCTTCTTCTTGCATAATACTTATATATCTTAGGAGGAAACTCAATTGGCATTAAGAATCCCATCATAATCCTCCTAAGAATTTCTAACCGATGTGAACAAAAGATCTTATCTTCCATCGTCTTTTGTACCAATAGGACGTATTTTATGGTGTGAAATTATTTTCATAGGGTCATCATCCTTAAAAGTAGCTTATGTCATATAAGTGTCAATAGGCACAATAAGAGTGTTGTTCATCATCGTAGATAATGAAAACATATGATTCGATAAGATTGATAATGGAATCATGTCAATCATCATCTTTACCAAATAAAATATAGGTCAGTAACTTTTTCTTACTTATGTTCCTAAACATCATCATGAAAGGGCTCTTCTTTAATAGTATGAACAACTATATAGATTGAGGTCACATATGAAATCAATAATAGAGATTTGGTCAAATCATCATTTGATAAATACTTCCTCATCCTAGCACGATGGACAATATGAAGTGTGACCTGAGAAAGATATGATAAGATATAAATGTTATCATGTCAATTATCACATCATGAAATTATTCTATTTTCATATAGTACATCATCATTGGTCATCATTATAGACATCGTAAAGATCAATATTAACCTAAGCAAGTATCATAAGTTAAGAGTTGACATCTTAATCATTCAACTTATGAAAGAAGGACAAACTTACTTGACATGACTTCAGGTGGCGCGGTGACTGCTCGTGGCATTTGCACATGGACCATGTATCATATACTAGGACATGAGAATGCCCTAACTTTAGGCTCTGATACCTAACTGTAACACCTCCAAATCGCACTCCACCACGTGGCAGAATACACTTCGAGAACGCTACGGGTCATCCTTACGTGTACATCATATTGACCAAAAATATGACTTTAACTGGTCAACTCGATATCGATAAAAGCGAAAGACTAATCGTCATAAAATAATAAAAGAGTGTGACATCGATGCGAAAGACTGATAAATAACTTCATGTGAGTTTAAAGAAAAGCTAGTACATCAAACTAAAGGACTCAAGATACCCATGTGCAGCCACCTACGAGCTCGATCTGTCACCGTTGACCACCTTCATCATTCTGACATTGGCCTGCATTTAAGAACATGTAGGGGAGAAACCTCCCAATGTGTTTTGCAACTCAGTATGGAAGTAAGATAAATATCATCATAATATCATGATACTACAAGAATCATAAAAATATCATCATCATATAGAAAGAAAATAGACATCATTATCATAAGAGTAAAAGAAGTCATATAACTTAGCATATCGATAGGGAATTCATAGATCGTCATCTTCTTGAGATCGCAAGATCGAAGAACAGGATAGATCATGATAAAACATCATAAAAGTGACAAAAGCCGATCATCATCATAATAAGAATCATGAGGAATCATCGTATGAACATGGATAATCATGGAATAAATCATCTTTATTGAACATATTAATAACTGATCAAAAGATCATCATATAAGTGGCAAGAGTCAATAATCATCATAATGAGATTTCGTTATTAATATACTTCATCTTCTTCATCATCTTATTATTATTTTTGACTTATAGTGGGGTATATTTCAACCCACGGGGAGGCCTGTCTCAACCCGTCCATCATCATCATCATAATTGGCAGAGCCAGCCCATAACTGACCGTAGTCATCCCATAACTGACCGAAGCCAGCCCATAACTGACAGGAGTCAGTCCATACCTGATCGTTACTAGTCCATCATAAAAAGAGCTCTCCATTTAACATTTTTTATCTTTTATCTTGCAACTTTTAATTTATCTTTATTAGGACATAAGGATCATGATTAAGAATTGATCATCATAAGAAATGATTAACAAATCATACTGATCAAGAGTCCTAATCATCATCATCATTATTTAACACTTATTCAAAGCTTCAAGATAGGATCATGGAGAGATAAACATCTTAATCGTCATCATAAATAGATTAACATTGATAGATATGAATCGGTGTCATCGCCGATATGATTGGATTTGACTTAAGTCATCATAATACGAGTCATGAGATCATAAAGTCATACTAGACATCATCGTTAGTAAAGACATATATAATATAATCATCATCATGACTTAGATCAGGATTAAACACATGAATCAGGGATCTAAACATCATAAAATCATCTTAATTAGTATCAGAATCTGAGCCGAGTAAGACAGAACTCGGGCCGAGTTCATAAGACATTAAATCAAGAAATCATGATATAGCCCGGGCCGGGTTCGAGTCACACCCGGTCCTGGTCGAGTCATCGTCGAGTCGGGATGGTTGTCATGCCCGACTGTTCTTCGTACGCGGAACTCGGTCCGGGTCATTTTCAACTCGGGCCGGGTTCATCCGGTTGCAGAGCTCACAGAGCGCAGCAATGGCGGATTCGGGCCGATTTCCTACGAACTCGGTCCAGCGAAGGACCTGTCCGGGCCGAGTTCTTCTTGCGCAGGAATTACGTAGGCGTGCAGTTCACGTTCCAATCATCTTCTTCGGCAATGGCCGGTACCAATATATATCATAGGACATCATACTAAAACTAGGGACTATCTAGAATATGCTTCAAGTCTAAAATTAAGATTCTACGATGAATCTATCCTAGTTCCATACCTTTGTGAAGTTTCCGTTGAAACTCCATGTTCCTCATCTTCTTCCTCTTCCTATTCTTCTTCTTCTTCCTCCGGCCGTTCCTCTCTATTCAGGCATGTTGTCATCGGTGTTCACGTCTTCCGATTGCCCTCCTATTGGCAGCAGCAGCCCGGCGCGAGAGAGGGAGATAGAGACGTACACAAACGAGAGGAAGTTAGGGCCGACTTGTGGAAAAAATAGAGGGGTTGATTTGTTTGATTTGGCCTCATATTTATAGGAGAAGATTGAAACCAATTGGGACTTTAAAAAGATCTGATTTGTTTCTCTATAGATGATTTTAAATCTTTGATTCCATCTTTATCTTTTCCTAATTAGTTTTAAATCTTTTCCTTCTTCATCTCCTCCTATTCAAATTTTACCCTTTCCTCTTTTATCTTTTATTTATCTTCTTTTATTTTGTAGAATTCTCGGGCATTATAATAATTAACTAAATATTAGCTCAAGTACTTCGAACATTGAAATAATAAGCTTGATTCTTAGTGGTCACAGTTGATAATTGTTACATTTTAATCTTGTTCATAATTACGTAAAAAATGCTTAAAATTAAATTTTATTTCGACATTTAATACATTTAACAATACAAACTTTGTGTTTGCTTTATCAGGAAACAAAAGAAAACTTAATTAAATTTCTTTCATACAAACTACCAAAGGGGAACACTACAAGAAAACTGACGAATAATGACACAAATTAGCATCACAAATTATTGTGATGCTAAATCGATGTCAAGAGCGTCACTATAGTGTCGAAGTTGAGTTACAGGGAAGCGACACTAACTGCCTCCCAATAGTGTCACCTTAGCGTCACTTTAGCATTTACATGATGTCGACGCTACATACGGCGCCATGGAGATGCTACGTCACCGCTATTATATACATGTACATCTACATATACATGCTCACACTTTCTAACATGATCATGATATTTTTGGGGATAAGAAGAGTTCGAGTACATGTACATGCACACACTTTCTAACATGATCATGCACACACTTTCTAATATGTATATGCAACATCTACATACACGTGCACCCCTCGCCAGCGTTACCTCGCTAACGTCTGCAAAGTAAACTTTTTATTTTTATAATATATTATTTTATATTTTTCAATGTTAGATGATATGATGGAAGGACAATTTGGTAATTTTATAAATAAAAAAATAAAAATTAACGAAAAAGTTGAGAGAGGTCACTAGAATAAAACACATCATTAGAGAAAGGAAATTTATTCGTTAATATTCAAAATTCAATCGTTATTGGTCATTAGCAACCAACATTTTCCGTCATCACCGGTCGTTATAGATGCCACCGTTAAAAGTCAATAACGATGGCTTAAAAGGTGTCGGCCATTAAATGTCATCAACAATCAGAAAACATCCGGTCATTAAATCCAAATAAGGACCATTAGGTAGGGGGACACCTATTGTCCGACGACGACGGGGAAGAGGGACCATGGGCGAGGGTGATGACGGCTGGCGCGAGGCCGATGGCTAGCACGCGCGCGCGTGGGGAGGGGGACGTTGGTGCCTCCGCCAATGGCTAGGGCACGCGCGCGCGGGGACTAGGAAGGGGGACGCTGGTGCCTCCGCCGATGGCTGGCGCACGCGCGGGGGGAGACGGCTGCTGTCCGACAGTGGCGGGGAAGGGGACCAAAGGCGGAGGAGGACGGCTAGCGCACGTCGCGGGGGATGGGGCGTCACGGCAGAGGAGAAGGGGGACTACTTGGGGGCGGATGGGGAATGGCCGGGTGAAGTGAAGCTTCGATCTATAGCAGCCAAAGACGTACGTGGCAGATTGTGAGGAGGAAGAGGAAGGAGAAGAACTAGGGTTTTCTATTAAATTTAATATCATGTTTTTTATGGGAGATATTATATAATATTTTTATAATGATTTTTCTTTTTATTGGATTTTAGAACATGTAATGACGGTAATTAGATATATAAACTATTTTTTTTTAAAATTGGTGTTGTCTCAAAAATTTGGATGAAAATGTTTAGTTCTCGGCATATAAAATATTAATTACACATTTACTTCATCTTAATTTATAAATAATTAATGATGATAAAATTTAATGGCCATTACTAATCACTTTTAACGACCAAAATTAATTTTTTTGAGATGAGCAATTTTATCTTTCGCTAATAATGTATTTATTAATGTCCATATTTTTTTCTTGCCACTATTAACTATTTATAATGACCATTTTTTGTCTCGAACGTTAATAGTTGGTCATTAAAGACCCCTTTTCTTGTAGTGGTTGACAGATGAATTTAAGGGTGCGTTCACTGCATTGCCATTCAATATTACCTAGCAACGTAGATTGGCTCTCAAAAAGATTACCACTTGTTAAATTGCGCAATGCAGATTACCTTGTTTAGTATGCATAAGTAATTTATCTGATAATCCATATTAGTTATTTATAAGAAAATACAGATTTATTAGTTAATATATAATTTTTACCAATATACCCCTAATCAAAAGAATTATGTTTATATATATATTATTTTTAACTTCGTAAACTTAAATCACAAATATATATTCTCACCCATAAAATTAAAATTTATAAACAATTAATATATTTTTAAAAATGATAATAATATAGTCATAATAATTATAATAATTATTTGATTAATTTTATAATTTATTTAATTATTATTATAATTTATTCAATGTGTTTTAGAATTTATTTAAATAAAACTATAAAAGACAAATGCGGAAAGTAAAATTTAAAAGATTCCAACTCAAGTGGTCATGTGGATTGTCTACCCTCCCATAGGCAATCTGCATTGCCACTTCATAGGCAATGTGGAAAAGACGATATAATTCAAGGGAAGTTAGCGGAATATTCAAAAGACGTGGATAGACATGAAAAAAGTTCATAGTTCAGGAGATCAATGGAAAAAATTCTTAAATAAATAACATTTTAAAATTATGTGCAAAAATAAGTTAGACAAGAGAAGAAATGCCGCTAGATGTTATTTTTAGACCTCACATAATTGAAGGGCGGGTCAATGTACCATTCACTAAATTAATTATTAAAATAATCTGCATTAGTTGTTTGTATGTCTTGGCCTTCAAAATCACCCTTATATAATTGAACTACTATAACTCACCTAGTCTCCGCCATCCAACGGTTCAGTTCCCTGAACCGGCCCTTTTCGATGTTGCCCTAGCCACGGTTGATCCCAACCCTACACGTGGCAGCATCCACTCTGCTTCTCACAATCTCTCCACTGATATTCCTCACATGTCGCGTGTGCCCACTTCTCCCCTTTTAACATCTCACGTGACTAGCGAGGCTCCCCCCCCTCCACGTGACCAACCTCAACATCTCGACCTCTCCTTCACAAACGCTCCTCCCTCAAGCTACCTCACCGGGGGTTAAAACCCTAGTTCGTAGCGCCCCAGACTTTTCTTCTTCTTCTGTGCAGGGACATGATGGTTGAGTTGCTCAAGTGTTAGAAAGATTTCAATCCCCCCAGCGGGAGGAAGCGCTCGATTTCTCGGAGGATGGTTCCAGGAGATCGACGAGGAGATCCATGTCGAGTCCATCCCAGATTCGCGTCGGAATCGAAAGGCGACCTCCCGTTCCCCCCACCATCTATGCACTCAAAGCGTCCAGCTGGAAAGAGAAAACAAGGTAAATCTAAATCAACTCAGGCAAGATCTAACTCCTTACCCTCCTTAGCGCAGTGCTCAGAGGAGGCCCTCCCACTATTAAGTTAGTAATGCGAGTCCTCTCCTGGAACTGCCATGGTGCGCTTAGGAGTCGAGCTCGTGATCACATCCGTAATCTCATCCAGGAACAAAGTCCGGATGTTATCATTTTGCTTGAAACACACACCTATGGTAAGTCTTCTGAACTAGTCATTAAACGCTTGGGTAGCTCCTGGACTGGTTGTTATTTCGAAGGGACATGGGCCTCGGGTGGTATCATAATTGCCTAGAAATTAGGTTGCACTACTGTCTCAGTGGTAAATACCTCTCACCAATATATAAATGTTGTGGTCACTAATGATGATTTTTCCTTCCTTTTGTCTGCTATATATGCTAGTACTTGCCCATCTATTAGGAATGACCTTTGGAACTCTCTTAGCTCATTTGATTTTGACGACCTGCCTTGGGTATTAATTGGATATATGAATACTATTATCTCAGCTGGGGAAAAGCAGGGTGGTACTCCATTCTCACTCAAAAAATCCATATCTATTTTCTATAATTTCTTGCAAAATCAAGGTCTGATATTCCACTTACTGGTTCTCAATATACCCGGTGTAACAACCGGTCACAACAGGCTAGAATATTATGTAAGCTAGATCGTGCTCTCATAAATTATCATTGGTTAACTATGTTTCCAAATATCTCCCTCGAAGCTTTAACTAGGGGAACTTCTGACCACTCACCCATTTTGTTGGACACAAATAATAAGCCCCATAGATCTAGTAACTTTAAATATAAACACTTTTGGTTTGAGTATCAGAAACCTAGAGACATTGTTAGAGATGTGTGGACCAAAAGGAACAACTCCACTTCTATTCAAAAATCTTTAAATGACACTAGGACTTTGACTACTAAATGGAATAGATCCAACTTAGGGAAGCTAGAAAATAGGGCAGCACAGGTTCAACAGGAAATCACTAGAATACAAAGATGAGAGGCAAGGCCTATCTGACTATGAACTTCAAATCCTAAGATCCAAATATAATCAACATGCTGCTTTCCTCAGGCAAATTAGTATTAAATGGTGGTCCAAATCAAGAGTAAATTGAATTGAGGATGGAGATAAGAACACAATTTTTTCATCTGACTACCATTATCAAACATAGGAGAAACAATATCACTCAATTAAAAGATGATGCTGGTAATTTATTAACCAAGGAACCTGACATTCAATCATGTTTTGTGAAGCATTACTCTCAGGGCCTCAGACTCCCTCCCGTCTCCTAGAAGGAGTGACTGGCCACCTTTGCCTCTGCTTAACCCATCATGGCACTCTAAGCTCACTGACCAAATCATTGATAAGGATATAAAAGATTGTTTTTGGCACCTTGCCCCTGGTAAAGCCTCGGATCCTGATGGATTTATTGCTGAATTTTTTAGAAACTATTGGGATATAATTGGTAGGGATATCTATAATGATATCCATTTTTTCTTCACTCACAATAGTCTGCCAGCTGGAACTAATCTTACAGCTATTACTTTTATTCCAAAAAAGCAAAATCCATCTAGGGTAACTGACTATAGACCCATTTCCTTGTGCTCAATCATTTATAGGGTCATCGCAAAGTTTTTGGCTAATAAATTGAAGCATACTCTAGATACACTAATCGACAAGTCACAAGCTATTTTTTGTTCATGGTAGATCTATTCAAGACAATCTTTTCCTAGTGCAGGAGATTTGTCACTCTTTGACTAAGGGTAAGTAAAAACACTTAATCATAAAAGCAGATATGGAGAAAACTTTTGACAGGGTTTCTTGGAATGCAGTCCAAATGGTATTAAGCCTAATGTCATTCCCTCCCAAGTTTATCACATGGATCATGGTATGCATAAAATCTCCCACATTCATATATAATATAAATAGGACATTTTCTCCACCATTTAAAAGCAACATGGGGCTTAGGCAAGGGACCCCCTATCACCTTATCTCTTCATTCTTGTGTCTCAAGTATTCTCTTCACTATTAAATCAGCAAACAATCAGGTGTGTTATTCATCCCTTTAGCATTGGTACCCTAACTGTTAGTCATCTACTTTATGCAGATGATCTCACTGTCTGTATGGCTGCCACAGCTGCAAATTGCAAAAACCTAATGAGGCTTTTCAGTCAGTATAAGTTACTCACAAATCAAACTATCAATCTGGACAAGTCTGCCATATATTTCCCCCCAAGGCTAAATATTAGAAGAAAAAATAAAATCAAAAGTATCCTTAACATACCCACGGGTTTCTTCCCCTTTACCTACATAGAGGCTCTTATATCTTATAAGAGGTTGCCTGTAACCACATTATGTTCAAGTCTCAGTCCAAGCTGTCGGGTTGGAAAATGAAAACTCTCTCTCAGGCAGGTAAAATTAGTCTTATCAAAGCCACTCTTTCCTCGATTCTAAACTACTCTCTAGGATCAATTTACACATCTGTTGGCCTGCTGGAATCCTTAGAAAGACTATCCAGATTCTTTCTTTGGTCTTCCTCTGGTGATGGACAGAGAATCCATCTTATTAATTGGCAAACCACTCAATTACAACAATCTCAAGGGGGTTTAGGCATCAAATCTTTAACCCATATGAGAACTGCACTGCTTGCAAAACGTGTCATATCCCTTCTCAACCAATCAAATGAAGTTTGCACTTCCTTTATGATTCAAAAATATGGTATTTCTCACCCTTGGCATGCTCATACTGATCCGGCAAGTGAAAGGTATAAACTTGCTTGGAGTTGGAAAATTCTTATGCTGACACTTGATAATATTAAGCTTGGCTTAAGGAAGCATATTGGTGATGGTTCGACTACACATGCTTATTATGATCCTTGGGATGTTCAATATACCTTTTAGTCACATGCCTACATATGTAAATGTTGAGTCTCCTTTAGCTACTCTTACTATTGCTGATCTGATATCTGTCTCAAATTGGAATTTAAGCCTTCTTGCTCTCCATGCTTGATAGAAAAATTTTTTGCTATTATTCTGCCTGCTATTCCCTGTGATGATAATTGGGTGTGGACTCCAAAACCTTCTGGGATTCCTACTGCAAAGTCAGTATATAGAATGATTAGCAGGCCATCTGTGCCGCCGCCCCTTCGTAATATAAGTTCCATTTTTCGTAATATAACTATTGTGAATCGACGGCCGAAAGACGGTCGGAGATGGAGAAGAAGGTTGGCGCGAAACCGCGCACCAGTGACCTTGCCCAAGTCTCTGCCGACTCGGTCGGGGTATGCCAGGACACTGTCCGGGTCTCCTAGAACCCGGCCCGTGTTTATTGCGTCGAGAAATCGTGCAATCACCGCACACGACCCGATCTAGTCGGATCGCAACCCGGCTCGAGTCGAATCTCAACACGGACCAGGCCGTGCACCTTGATCCCGGGACAGCGTCCCGTCCCAATTTTCATAGATGGGCCCCACTTTCGACAGGCCCACTTGAGGCCATGTCCAATATCGTAAAGTTCATAATGAGCATTTCCCCAAAAAGATAGGTCTAGTGTCATAATGAACAAAGTAATAGAACATAAATTTATTGCCTCAAGAAAAGGGACTTGACTCTACATTTTCTCTGATCTACGATTTTAAATTCCATTGATGATAAACAATATAAGTAATGCAAAGATGAAATTACGAGATTGCTATGTGCCATCCCAAAGTACAGAGTAAAGTATGGTATAGTGCATAGGACGGGCAGGTAGCTTGGCTGAGGAGACAACAAATGTCTTTATCGACCATTGCTTCTGGGATATAGGTCCTCTTCGCCCTGTATTTTTCGAAAAGGGTGATGCATTGGCATCTCTCCTTCCCCCGAAGAGGGCATCATATGGTTTATATGTTATAGTGCCAGAGGGACAAGTAACTTGACTGAGAAGACAACGAACCTACAGGTCTCAACAATCACTGTTTCTAGGATACATGTCCTCTTCCACCTGTATTTCGAAAAGGGTATGCCTTGGCATACACCTTCCCTATGATGAGCATCTTGGCTTCATAGATGTATAGAGGCACCTCTAACTTCCCAACTTAATCAAGTCGAGCTCGCATAGGACAACAAATTTCAAGAATCGCATAATAATGTAAAAGATGTAGTATCACACAGAACAAAGTAAAGCATGATAATATATAGTAGAGTAAAGTACAGAACATGGTGTTGTTAAAGTAAAGGACAAAGCATAGAGATGAATGAAGTATTGTTCATTGCTCACAGTAATTAAAACATGGAGACCATTGATTAAAGCATGGATTATATTGATCACCATTGTTATTGTTAATTATGATTTGATTCTCATTTTATCGTCTACATTTCTATTGTACTGGGCGTTTTGCTTATGGATATTCTATGCCTCTGCATTGGAATTTTGTAGGTGAGGACCCTGCCAGGTGATGGAGGGTGCAAAGCTAAGGACGGCTGCACATGACTTGTCCAATGCAATAATACTCCCCTCTTTTATTTCATTATTCGAATGATTAATTCTTGTATTCGAAAGATATTATGGTTTCCTCTTTCGACATTGCACATGTGATCATTTGTTCGAATTGTTTGAAATATGTGATCTTCTCTTTTTTCTTGAATGATTTCATTAAATATAGATGTCCTTTGATTTTCCAATAATTTTCTTCTACAAGTCCCTCCTTTCATTGGTTTCGCTATTATTTTCATTGTCACGTGACTCGTTTGTGGCAGAAGGGCCGATTTTAGGGGCGTTACAAGTATTCTTTATTTGCATGGCCATTGTGAATTTAGGGTCTATGGAGAGCTGGCTAAGAATCTCTGGGAGTCTAGATGAGGAGAAAGGCATGGATTCTGCATCACGACGAGAGAGCAAGGCAACATCCTTGTAGCTGCTTCTTTTGAAGGCCAGCTTAAATTTGACATCAGGCTTGAAGTCCTCCTCCTGGAAGCAGATGGTGACGTTTGGGCCATAGCTATTTGTGTCACCACCTAAATCGTTCGTACACATTACATCTAAGTTAATTTAGTCAAGGATGCTCTTCTCTTTTTTTTTTTAATTACTAAGAAAGTGAGTAAACCAATTAAATTAACTTAACTTTAGAGGATAATGAACAATCAAATATTTTATTTTTTTGGTTTATCTTTCAAGATCTTTTTCATAATTACTAAATTTTCTTCTGTCAGATAGGAGAGTGTGCAATTAAATTAATTAATTTAGTCCAAGGATGCTGCCGCACTGTAACTTTCTATTGTTTTTAACTTATCTTTACCATAAAATGAGAAGAATGATCCATCTAAGAATTCTTTTATACTCATTGGATTTTTCTTTGCACCTATGAAGAAAAGTTATTAAGAATGTGAGCAAAACCATTAAAGTAGTTTAACTTTAGAGGACAAAGAAGTGAAAATTATTCTCTTTTTGCTTATCTTTACTTGATCCATCCAAAGATTCCTTTATACTCGTTGGATTTTCCTTTGCACCTATGAAGAAAAAATACTAAGAATATGAGCAAAACTATTAAATTAGTTTAACTTTAGAGGATAATTAGCAGTGAAAATTATTATTTTTAGCTTACCTTTATCAAGAACGGAGAATTAAAAGGGGAAGAATGTTCCATCCAAAGATTCTTTTATACCCGTTGGATTTTCCTTTGCACCTATGAAGAAAAAATACTAAGAATATGAGCAAAACTATTAAATTAGTTTAAATTTAGAGGACGATTAGCAGTGAAAATTATTGTTTTTAGCTTATCTTTACCAAAAACGGGGAAATAAAAGGGGAAGAATGAACCATCCAAAGATTCATTTATACCCATTGGATTTTTTCTTTGCACCTATGAAGAAAAAATACTAAGAATATGAGCAAAACTATTAAATTAGTTTAACTTTAGAGGACAATTAGCAATGAAAATTATTATTTTTAGCTTACCTTTACCAGAAACGGAAAATAAAAGGGGAAGAATGATCCATCCAAAGATTCTTTTATACTTTTCTTTTCACCTATGAAGAAAAAAAATACTAAAATATGAGCAAAACCATTAAATTAGTTTAACTTCAGAGGACAATGAACGATGAAGATCATTTTATCTTTTGGTTTATCTTCCAAGATTTTTTCATAATTACTATATTTTTGGGTGTACGGATGAAAAATTGGAAGTAGAAGAATGTGCAATTAAATTAATTAATTTAGCCTGAGGATGCCCATCACTACCACGCTATAGCTTTTTATTTTTTTAGTTTACTTTTGCCATAATAGGGGAAGAATGATCCATCGATGGATCCTTTTCTTTCCTTTGCACTTATTGATGAAAAATTACTAAGAAAGTGAAAACAATGATTAAATTACTTTAACTTTAGATGATAGTGAACATTGATAATTATTTTATCTTTTGCTTTAGCTTTCAAATTTTTGTTTTCATAATTACTAAATTTTTTGGGTCTACAAGCGAGAAATTGGACGTAGGGGAATGTGCAATTAAATTAGTTAATTTAGTCCGAGAATGCGCTGCATTGCCGCACTGTAATTTTTTATTTTATTTTTTAGCTTACTTTTACCATTATAGAGGAAGATTGATCCGTCTGGGGATTTCGTTGGATTTTTCTTTGCACCTATTGACAAAAAATTAGCGAGTGAGTAAAATTATTAAATTAATTTAACTTTAGAGGATAATGAAAATTATTTTATCTTTTGGGTTTTTATCTTACAAGAATTTTTTTGGGTTCACTGTTTTTTAATATTCCTGGGGATTATATTTTTCTTAAAGACACCTTTTTCTTCTGACAAAAAAAAAGGAAAAATGATGCCTTTTTCTCTTTGTGTGCGTGAATAAAGATTAAATAGTACTGTACCAGCACATATATCATCTTAAGGAGATGTATAGAATTAAGCTGCATGCATGCATACCCTTATTATGTAAAATCTCCGTAATGAGATTTGGCATGGGGGTGTTTGGAAGTGCCGACTGCCAATATTCCTCCTGCGGATTCAATCCTGCATGGCTCTCTGCCACTAAGAGAAAGAAGAAGAGGAACAAGGAGAGGGAAGTGGCCATGGAACTCGCAGAATGTGACTCCATCGATGGTGCCGTGGAATGCATGCATGGGATTGGGGGCAGTATTTATAGTAAGACGAATGCTAATAAAATATATGAGGAGGCATTCATATTTTGGACCTTGCAGATTCAGGAAAGTTTTCTGTTGAGCAAGTGCAAAAATCAAATAATTACCTACACATGAAGACAAGATTAATTATTTGTAGATCTCACATAATTGAAAAGTGGATCAACCATCCTGGGGCGGACCCACATATAGTACAAGGGGGCCTTGCCACCCTCCTCCTCTAAATTTTGAAAAAAAAATTAATTATATTTGTATTAATATAATAATTTTATAATTAAAATTTGTTAGGAATTGCAGATTCATCTACTTGCTTGCTACAATGGTAATGACATATAAAACCTTTGTAAAGGTGGAGTGTTCGAACCTATCTACACTCGCATATTTATTAACTTGGCCCCCCATTAATAATTATTTTGGCCCCCTCATTACTAGGGTGGGTCGACTCGATGAACCCGACGGTCCGATCTGTCAGGTTGGTCCAACCCGAGTCAACTCGACCTAATTTTTTATTTTTCTAAAATTTTTTTCCTAGTTTTTATTTAAATCTAGGCTTATATTTACTTTAAAATGATTTTAAAAAATAATATAAAATGTTTTAAATATATAAATAATATTTTAATAGTTATAAAACTTACTTTGTGCTTTAAAATAAATATTTAATAATATTTTTATATTTTAAAATATAAATTAGTAAGAAAAAATTAAAAAAAAGGAAAATTGGGTGGTCGGGTAATCCGACCATCCGATCCGACCCGAACCGGGTCGAATTTTGCCCCCATGGGCAGCTTGACCCGACCCGACCAGATTTGGTTGGGTCGGGTTGGGTTTATTCACGGATCGGGTCGAACCCAACCCGTGAACACCCCTACTCATTACACGTGTATTATTTATTTATTTTTTTACTTTTACCATAATAATAATTATAAATAAAAGAATTCATAATTCTTGTGACGGTGACATCTATATCTATTTATATTATTATTAAAATGAGGATAGTTTTAAAGAAGAGTGTGAGTAATAATTATAAATAAAAGAATTCATAATTCTTATGACGGTGACATCTGGTCGGGTCGGGTCGAGTTTATTCACGGATCGGGTCGAACCCAACCCGTGAACACCCCTACTTATTACACATGTATTATTTATTTATTTTTTTACTTTTACCATAATAATAATTATAAATAAAAGAATTCATAATTCTTGTGACGGTGACATCTATATCTATTTACATTATTATTAAAAGGAGGATAGTTTTAAAGAATTATGAGTTAATATTCAACTTTTATTAATATACCCCTAATAAAAAAAATATGTTTAGATATATAAATTATTTTTAACTTCGTAAATCTAAATCACAAATATATATTCTCCTATAAAATTAAATTTATAAAATAATTAATATACTTTTAAATATGATAATAATATATTCATAATAATTAATTAATATTTATTTGATTAATTTTATAATTTATTTAATTATTATTATTATAATTTATTCAATGCCTTTTATTATTCATTCCATCTTCCATAACTTGACAGAAAAGATATATATCTTTCTTTCCCTTGTTAATAGGGATATTATTTAGGAATCCAATCGTTTGTTTGCAACATCCAAAGTGGATTAGTTGTCCTCTATATAATTACAAAATGTCCCGTTTTAAATCTCGTTTGAATTAAAAGTAAATTAAAATTTCTTATTTGATTTAAACCATGCACCATTTAAGACACCATCTTATGATAATATAGGACTAACAAATTAAACACAAGATGACTTCTTATATGTCAAGTTCTTATGTAAGCACAAACACTGTTAAATAGTTATAATAACAACAACGTGGTTATTGTATAATATAGTTCATGCTGCAAAATCTACATATACATGCACAACTTTCTAACATGATCATGATATTTTTGGGGATAAAAATGAGTTCGAGTACATTTACTTTAAAGAATGGTTTAAGGAAAAAAAATGAACTCACAAGCTTATATATAAGTACGTACACGCACATATATGCTTAAAGTTATACATACCAAAACAATATAATACAAGATATCTTAATTAGAAATTGTTTGGATAGCTAGGTTAAGAGATCAATTCAGCCATCAACCTATTTTGGCTACTGACTAGAAACACATGGTTGTCACACATCTTAATCTAATTATAAATACAAAATAAATATATAGCCATTAGCTCATGTGACTCCAACTTAGGGACTTGAAAGCTTCAGCAGACTTTGTATACACTTAACCCTTCTCAAGTTTGGCGCTCACTTTTGCCGCCAACACTCTAGGATACCTTCTTTACACTGAACATGCTCTATTTTAATTTGCAGATCAAGCTCACACTGGCCAACAATACTAACTGGGCAACTATCTTCGGTGTTGCTTGCTGGCACATCTGGCTCTGGAGGAATGGAAAAGTTTTCAACTCCACTACGATGGATCCACATGGCCCTGCTGACATCATCATCCGTGCAGCGCAAACCACTCAGCTTGCCATGAAACAGTCCTCCCTTCTGGTGCAAGGAGACCCCAGCCCCCCAGACACATCCTGGTCACGCCCACCAGAAGAATGGATCAAATGCAACGTCGATGCGGCCACCTCTGGTACCACTGGCATTTGTTCCCAAACTGGAGTTGGTGGAGTTATCCGCAACAGCGACGGTCACTGGCTCCTTGGCTTCATGCGTCGCGGTGGATCCTCCACTTGCCTCGAAGCGGAACTCCTTAGCATTCACGATGGCCTCTGCCTGGCATGGGAACGAGGCTTCCGCCAAGTCATTATGGAGTCTGACTCGCAAGCCGCAGTCCAAGTTTCAAATAACCTCTTCACAGCGGCCCCTCACATCTCGGAACTCGTTGATGCAATCCAGATCATGATGCGGAAACCATGGGACGTCATTGTTCAGCATGTATACCGCGAAGCCAACATGGTGGCCGACACACTTGCCAAGAGAGCTCTGACAGTTGCTTCCCCAGGCTCGATCCTATCCTCCCCACCAGCTTATCTAGGGATACTTTTGTACTGTGATCTCGCGGGCCTAGCTGCTCCGCATTTTGCCTTTTAATGTTGCTATATAAAACGCGTGGAGCTTAGGCTTCTCTCTCCCCACCGAAAAAAAAAGAAAAAAAAAACAAGCTTACAATTGTCAACTCCATGCATTATGCTTATGTACCATGCATATACATCTAACAAAAATATTTTAGGCACACAAAGATGCATAAAAAAGGTATAAATTATTGGTCTTTTTCTTTATCTCTTTAGTTGTAGGCGTACACTAGGACGCTTTTCGTTATCTAGCTTGGATGGTTCTAATATGTACAGGAATGCATGAACCAAATTTCGAATAAACTGGGTAATGCATGAATACATAAAAATAGTGGAGTGTTGGCTATCTTAATGCACCTGGTTGTGTAGGCTACAAGCAGCAGGGATGGGAGGTAATCATCCCAGCACTGGAGTCATTTAATGATTCAATTTGTATTAAGAAAACGTGGCTTGAAATCATTCATGCATCGGATCCTATCTACTTGTCACAGCAATGTCTTGGAGCATTTTTCCAAATGAGATACAAAGATGGTCAGAAATAATTGAAAAAAAAATCACATTAGTTAGATAATTCAGAAATTATATATATATATATATATATTTATATATATATATATTTATATATATATAAACAACCACAAGATCGATCGAACCATTTGTCCCTTTGGGGTGCAACATTCAATTTTTTCTTATCAACATAAATATTGAATATTCTATCAATTATCTTATTAATTAAAATATTTGAATTTCGGTAAGCAATGATTATATTATTAATTACTATCCAACACTAACCAGGCACGCGAGTTTTTTATTCAGATTTATCACTTTTTATTCTTATTATTTTTTCGATTTAAACAAAACTTAATATAACTCCATCCGACTTGCATAAAATGCCCACTGCTCCGTCCGTCCATGCAGAGCTCATTTTCTCTCGCAGACGGGACGAAATGGCGACCGCCTTCCGCTTTCACCTCCTCCTCCTCCTCCTCCCCCTCGTTCCCGTGATCTTCGCCGGCGCCGTAGGATTCGCCTCCGGAGACCCGAACTCCGAGGTTCACAATCTACTGCCGAAGTTGGGTCTCCCGAAGGGGCTGCTCCCGGACGTGGTGGTCGGCTACTCGCTGACCGGGGACGGCAACTTCACCGTGGAGCTGAGGGCACCGTGCTACGTGCGGTTCTCGAGTATCGTCTGCTACGAGAAGACGATCCGGGGGAAGGTCACCTACGGCGCCATCTCCGAACTGTCGGGAGTCCGGGCCAAGAAGCACGTCGTGTGGGTTTCCATCAACAGCATCAAGGCCCACGACAACGGCAACATCGAGTTCAAGGCGGGATCCATCTCCGAGTCCCTCCCGGAGTCCGACTTCGAAGCCGTCCCCGTCTGCAGGAAGAAGGCCGTCTCCGGCCCCGGCGGGTTCTTCCCTGAGGAACAGCTCCCTGCCGCCTCCGAGGTGCTTAACAGTTGTTTGAATTCTGAAACGGCGTTTATCTTTTGATATTTATGCTTCGCATTGGATTCATGAACATAATATTGTCATCGTGAAAAAAACTCAGATATAGGGTCTGTCACCTTTTGTTTATATATATATATATATAAGATTGATAGACGTAAAAGTAAAATAAAATTAATATATTACTGGCATTGATAAATTAAATTCGAATTTGATATTTGTTTTTATATGTGCAGGTTGTTCCGAATTTTTTAATGATGATACATTGATCTAATATTTGTGTTATAACATTAAAATATAAATAAAAATTTAACATATTCATTGTCATATTATTAAATTATGAAGTGGTGATGGGTTCAAATGCCCTTGGCCTGATCTGGTGATGGTAAGTTACAATGTATTTCAAACAAATATTTATAGAGAAAAATACTAATATACAACTTTTCTTTTTCAGGTCTGGCTAATTAGGTGATATGATGCTGTCAAGCATCTTATCCTTTGAAGAATGTAATTTCAAATAAACTTTATATCTTGTCATGAATCTGGTCATGTTGTTATACTATGCTTGTAATCCAATATTGCTTCATTGAATCACGTATGGTTTCATAAATTTTATCATATTCATTTTTTTGTTAAATTGATGCTAGAATGAAAAAGGAAGAATTTGATTTGACTTGATGATGTTGAAAATATAAGGCAAAATTGAAAATATTGTCTTAGATTCCTTAGTTTTTGTAAGCAACATTTTGTTTTATAAAAAATAATTTTTTGGCTGTATATCAATTTTCTCTTCTTTGGTATTGTGGTTGTTCTTATTCTTTGGTATTTTTTTTCTATTCTTTGATGATGTATTAACTTTCCTCTGATATTTATTTGAACAAAATAATGACATAATTAACTAAATATTAGCTCAAGTACTTCGAACATTGAAATAATAAGCTTGATTCTTAGTGGTCACAGTTGATAATTGTTACATTTTAATCTTGTTCATAATTACAGAAACAATGCTTAAAACAAAATTTTGTTTCTACATTTAATACATTTAACAATATAAATATTGTGTGTGCTTTATCAGGAAATAAAAGAAAACATAATTAGATTTATATCATACAATCTACGAGTGGGGAAAAAGTTTGACGTCTGAATCAAATATCAAAATATCTTTACCATCAGAAACAAAATGTTTCACACAAATAATGCAACAAAATATTTATTGAAACTTTTAAAAACGTATAAAAAGATCCTAGTTATATATCTCTTCGTTTTCTTTTTCATAAGGCTCTATTTGCCTCCGTAATTGCAAAATAATAGGTTCATAGGTAATAGGAAGGAAAAATCAATTGATAATGTATATGCCAAGCTTTCTCGTCTATGCATGGAGTTCTTATTCATGTTTTGTACACCCAATTGTTTATGATTACTTTGAAATGCATGGTTATATTAATTATAAGTACCAAGTGTGGGGAGAAGAAATGAATATCACTTGGATTCTTATTAGTAAAATTTATGTACTTTTTTAAGTTTTAATTTTTAATAACTTCAAAAGGCTCTCTTTATGATGGCAAGAAATGATATATATATAATTGTTGTTTAAGTCAATTATCATATGAAGATAATAAGGAAAATTTTGAGAGGTTGACACTTTTGGAGGAGATGCTTTTTGGAGCTCCCTTCAGGAACTTGGCACATGTGACAGGTCAGGGTGACAAAAGTGAACAGTGTCTTTGGCTAACACATGGGCAATATGGCTGCAGGATAACTGCACCATTTTTTAGGTAGATGTTATACTGGGAATAATAAAGAAAGAAAGCAATCATGTCATTTGGAAACAATCCCACATGAAAATGTTACAGCACGTGCTTACTGTTTACAGGAAATCATTGTCTAAATTAAATCTCTAACTACAATCATTATCTCTGGTTTGACCAGCACTTCCTCCAATCCAACAGTTCAAGAGTCGCAGCATGTTCAACAATTTACTACTTTCTTGAAGTAGATATAAATCAGAAACAGCAGAAATCATTGTACCTAAAACTGTTAACAATATATTAAAGCATAAAATGAGCACTACAATCTTTTTTTGTTCTTGAACAAAACTCATTTAAAAAAAAAATCAGCACTACATCTTCCATGTGTTAAATTCCAAATGCCAAAATACATAAGGAAAACAGCAATTGCCATAAAAGATGGCAACTGAGTGGCTAAAAGTAAACATATATGTGCGGAAGATTTAACAGTCAACATAAATGCAAGAGAAATTTATTTAAAATTTTAATATAATTTAGGCAATCTAATACCCACCTAAGTAGACCTGAGTAACCTGCAATTAAAGGTACAGCAATTTCCTCCAAAAAATTATGCAACTAATTCTCTAATTACCCTTTGAAGAACCTTATTCTCCACTCCCCTTACAAATTATGCTATTTTTTACTAGAATAATGCACATTTGTCAGGCTGATACAACTCACCAAACACTTGCAAAAAAAAGAAAAGAAAAGAAAAGAACACTCTAAGAACACACACACCTCAAAATCCCAAAGGTTAGTAATTTTCAGAAAAAAAAATCATTCGTTGTTTTCTATTGCAAATGAAATAACAAAAAAAAAAAAAGAGAGTGAGAGAGAGAACTGAAACTTTAAATCGGTCATAGCGGCCGGTGTTGTCTCCTCTTGTCATTTGGTCCAAGTTACCGGCCCATTAAACCGGTTATAGCGGCCGGTACAAGTGCTCGCCCACGCTCTACTGTGCTCCTTTTTTTAACCCTTCGCAAATCGCAAGCCTCGTCAAGTCGCCAACACTTGCTCGTGCTAAATGGCGCCTTCGTCGCCACTGTCGCCGGACAACTCCTCGGTGTCCTCGTTACGATCGGCGCCGGACTTCGGCGGAACGGAGGATGAACTAGTCGCCCTTTCCTTTCTCTCAATGCTCTCCGCTTCTTATTACTGTTCGAGGTAAAAATGCCACTTTTTCTTATTCTTCGTTCACATTCGTCCATTTATCCTGATTAAATCTTGATTCTAAAATTTTGACTAACTTTAGAATGTCTTAATTGATTGACATCATACTTAGTGCTTGACTCCTTAATAATGAGGTACAAATCTCCGGCTCTTGCTAATCTTTTATTTCATCCAATAGGTACTTTGGACCAGTGGAAACTAGAAACTGTGGAAAGAACCGTTTTCTCTTAGCTGTAAAGAATTCGTTCAGGCAGGTACATATGGCCAAAGCCAATTGTGAAAATTCACGAGGATCATTTATCATTCTAGAAGGACTAGATCGCAGTGGAAAGACTTCACAATCAAAAGGCTTCTCTTTTACTTAAAAGGCAAAGGTTTCATCAGTGGAGTCCTGGAGATTTCCCGACAGAAGCACTTCTATTGGACAAACCAATGTTGTCAAACACTTAAAACGGACACAAAATCGTATACACGTAACTCGACACGGCCGATTCTACCAGAAAAATATTTTACATATTAACTAGCATAGATCGAAATAATATATATCATTTTTTTAAAAATGAAGCAAAATTTTCAACCTAAAATCTTCAAATCATCCACCAAGTTCATACAAAATAACAAATTGTCAAATGATCATATGTCTACAGGCTACAAGGCAACTAGAGTAAATATAACATTCTGAGTTCCAACCCCCATGGTTCATCTAATCACAAATACACACCTTGGTCCTCTGTTTGCAAACACAGAGAAAGAGGAAGGATCCAAGGGAGGCTTTGCTGTTCGCAAAGACACAAAGAAAGAGGGAGGAACCGAGGGAATGCCTCTGTTAGAGAAAGAGGGAGGGAGGGCATACCGGCAGCAGTAGAAAGAGAGGGTGGACGGCTGCAGGTGGTCAGCGGTGGCTGCAGGGATGAATAGCATGAGCAGGGCGTCCTTAGGCGGCGAACAGTGAGGTTGCACATAGAAAGGAGAAAGATGGCACAGTAGCAGCCACATACAGAGAGAGAGAGAGAGAGAGTCAACGGTCAGGGGGGAACAACGCCGAGAATCAGCAGCACAAGCAGGGGCGAACAACGCCGAGAAGCAGCAGCACAAGCAGGGGCGAACAATGACGAGCAGCAGCAGCACGGGGGCGGGGCTGTAGGCGGCGAACAGTGCAAGAAAGGGGGCTGCGGAAGCGAACACCAGCAGCGATGTCGTGGTGGTGAGAGAGAGTAGCGGACGAAAAAGGATTTTAGGGCTTTGCGATTTGGGAGAAAAAGCAGTGGCGTTCTCACGGGAGGGGGAAAAAACGGAATGCGATTCCACTGTTTCCACGCGTCAGAACGCGATTCTACTGCGACTCGCCAGAACGCGATTCCAGCTGGAAATGAACACGTTTCGCCGGGGTGAACTCGTAGAATCGTACGATTCTACGAGTTGACTCGCATTTTTGACTACCTTGGGCCAAACCATATCTGCATATCTAGCAAATGAGTCTGAATTAGATGACAGAACAATACATTTGCTATTAAGTGCAAATCGTTGGGAAAGGAGGTAAAGAAATGTTCTATTGAACCCCATATCATTTTTTATTTATATGGGATTGCTTGCAGCTAATGTTTTCTTTGTGTTATGTATACAATTTTATCTGTCATTGTTTTTACTTAAAGAAGTTTTATCATTGTTTTAAAGCAAATTTTTAGGAAGTAGATGCTTAAATATATATTTTTAGAAAACCCTAGAATTTACTATTTATGCAAACTATGTTATGGTTACCTGGAAAAAAGAAGTTGCATTATGTTCTTTAATACTGCTTATGTGTGTTTCACAATGCAGTTCTAATCATTGTCAAAGCAACCTATCAAGAAAACAGATGTCATGAAGCATTCTTTTACAATGTGCTGTGTTGTATCCTCTTTGATGATTTCATATTCAGTGATATGGTTCTAGCCATTTGCAAAGCAGCATATCAGTTTATTGAGAACAAATTATAATCGTTCTCAAAGTCAATTTATTGAGAAATGTTCTAATAGTTCTCAATTTAACTTAATGTACTGAGGAAAAAGGTGTCATGAAGCATTCTTTTACAATCTGTTGCGTTTTTTCTCTCTGATAATTTCATATGGTTTATGATTTACAGACTATCAATGGAACAAAAGCTATTAAGTGGAACCTCCCTTATTGTTGATTGTATTTCCTATTTTGGAGTAGCATTTTCTGTTGCCAAAGGGCTTGACGTAGAATGGTGCAAGGTTAGTAACAAATGGGCTTCATCATTTATATTACTCTTTGATGGTTTTAACTATAACTAAGGTTTTTCAAAATGCAGGCTCCTGAAGCGGGTTTGATAGCCCTTGACTTGGTCAATTTCTTGATATATCACCAGAGGTACCTTAGAAATAATGTCACTTTGCCTCTAGTCTGATTTCACCATTGGTTAAAACAGTAAAAAAAAGACTACTAAGTGTTCAAATTCCATTTGCTGAAACTTTTGTACAGTTTTATGCTCAAAGGCTCTAAAGATGCATGTGTTACTTTAATTGCAAGAACTATGTAACATGTTTTAAGTGTCAGTTCACATGAAGAGGAAATCACCTGTGGCACAAATTTCTAAAGTTAAAAATATTTTGGGCAAACCTCTTGTTTAGTTATCCAGTTGACTATAAACTTCCCCTTTGGACGAAGAGTTGAGTGCAAACTCTATTCCATGTCACTAGTCACTCATATGAAGGCACACTATGCAATGTGAAGACACCTTGAACATGAAACTGACTTAGAAACCCTTTGAGGTACTTTGCTATGCAAACCTAAGCAGTGTCAAAATTATTAACATTGCTGGTAGATGTTTGAGTCAGCTAATCAAATCTATTCAGCCATATTCAAATGTGATTTTATTATACAAAAAAGAATCTGTGAGGTAGTGGCTGTAGGTTTTATTGGTTTATGTGACTAGCAGAGTTTCTCTCCTTTTTGTCAGTTTATTTCCATCAACAAGATTTACCTGATTCCAAATTGTATGGACTTCAAACATTGATCCTTGGAAGCATAATTCTTTCAATAACTAACATGTTTGTATTTTGATTTTATCATTGTGGAAAAAACTACAGAACTTTCCTGATTCCAATTTCTAGTTACATTTTGGTTTTTATTTTTTTATAACTACATAATATTTTACTTCTAAAATTTATACACAATTTTACTGTGCATTGCATGCTCAGAAAGCTGCAGAAAGAGATTATGGCAGTGAGAGATATGAGCAATTGGAGTTCCAAAAAAAAGTTGCACAACATTATCATGCTCTTTTTGATGATTCATGGAAGGTATATATTATATATGAATTTGATGTGCCTTAACATTCTTTTTTCTTTCACTACAAACATTGATTTGGAATATATATGATCTATATAACAAAACAGTAGTCAGATCTTATGTGTTTCAAGTTACATCATCAAATTAGAAATCCTTCACTAAAGGTTTCCTTTGGTCAAATTTTGTGTCGACCATTATGCTATTGTGTTGGGACCAATGTTGTCAAACACGTAAAATGGACACGGAGGGTTGAAAAAAATGTAAATCGTGAACACACAACATGAAACAGCCGATTCTACCAGATTATTATATATATATATATATATTAATTAGCATGAAACTGAATATGATATTATAATTTCTTTATAATAAAGCAAATTTTTCATAAAGTTATCAAATATTAAGCATACAATAATCTGCCGTGTGATGCCTTAGTTACCTCCGCCTGCCGCCATGTGTTCCAGCCGTCTGCTGCTGTGCGCTGCTGCTGCCTCGTGTTGCTGCCGCTCGCTGTGAATCACCAGTTTTCCCTTACTCCTCCCTCCCTCGATCTCTCTTTCTCTTGCTGTTTTCTGGTGCCATTCTTTTCTGTGGCCGGTCTCCCCTGTTCACGACCTCAGTGCGAAGGTGAGGTGAGGGAGCAGCCTCCCGGCTCCTGCTCCCTGCTCACGAGTAGGGAGGCCTGCTCTATTGTCTCTCTGCTCCCGGCAGCGCCTAGGTCTCCTTGCCCGTGAGTTCTCCCTGCTCGCGAGCAGGGAGGTGCTCAGGTATCCTCGTGAGCACCGAGGTCTCCCTGCTCGCGCAGGACTCACAAGCCTTGTGAAGATGTGCATGTTTAAAACTTTAAGTTAGGAATTAGGGTTATATATGTAACAGTTATTGTCCTCTCTCTCAACAAATTTTTTTTTTTGCTTCCACAACCAAAGCCTACATGCATTTATATGTATATTATTCATCAACTCAAGGTCCTTTAACATTTAGCAATAAATTGGTTTCTTTCCATTATTAGAAAGTTTGCCACAGGTGAGAGCGAGAGAACGAGCGAGCGAGAGAGAGAGAGAGAGAGAGAGAGAGCAGCATCTGCGCACCTGCCTTATGTGCGCCCTTATCAGCCGTTTTGTGCCTGTGCGCCCTTATCAGCCGCTGGTCACTGCCACTGCACTCATGGAGAAGAGGCAAAGAGTGAGAGAGAGAGGGAAAGGGTTAGAACAGACTCGGGCGCGCCGGAGAAGATGGTAGAAGCACTCGCAGAAGAAGAGGGTGGTAGAGGTGGTTGCCGGAGAAGAAAATAGAGCTGCCTTTAAACCTTGCACGTGTCGGAGGAGAAGGCGAAGAGAGAGAGAGGGTAAAGGCGATGAGGGTACTTTAGTAATTTAATTATTTTTATTATATATTATTTTATACCTTTAAACATTAAAATAGAGGATCAGGGTACTTGTCATTTAATAAATAGAAAAAAATTAAAAATAACAGAAAAGTTAAAAGAATGATGGAAATTTCATTATAATGTAGGGACGCATTGCAGTGAGTTCATATATTAGGATTAAATGCGAAAATTCGCGATAGTTTAGGGGAGGTATAAGGAAATAACCACCCAATGGAAAAAAATGAGCGACCGATCTGAAAGCGAAGCAAAAACTTGCGAGAAGATCCATGGCCGTGCGATGCGATCTGGACAGGCGCCTCTATCTCCATCGTTAGATCGCGATCGGATGGCCTTCAATTCACACGGTGCTGATCGGCAGGGCACCCTCTTTTCTTCTCTTGTTGTTTCAATGGGAATATAAGCTTTCCGATTCATTTTGCTTCTGAATCTGTCTATTAACTTGTGAAGATCAACATCTAGTAGTTTTGTTTTCTTTGATTATAGAAATCTGAGGGATTTATGCAATCAATTTATGCTATTAAATGGATGCATTGTTCATGTTTTTGTTCTTTCAATTTTTATTAAGTTTTCAACTAATAAATAGTGGTCACATTCAGCTAATGAAACTATTGAAGATGCATGGTACGATACACTTACAGCTATAGATTCTGATGAAGAGGATTTCCATAGCATCCACAGTGGTATGTGGCGCATAAAGTTTTAGACCCAATGATCCAACGATGTACTTCTTCAGGCCTGTTCCAGCTTTCTTATCATTGATGTTTCATATAAATTTATGCAGATGCTTTCTCTATCAATGACTGTGATGGAGATGCTAGATTGAGTTCATGTTTCAGAGATGCCATTACTGGAGTAGGTGTTGCAAGTGCTTCATCCACATCTTATATTGATCTTCACCACAAAGGTCGCTGGTCGTCAGAGCAGGACACAAGAAATTTTGACAATAACACAAAACCTTTCGTGAGTTATGATGATGTATCAGTGCATTCTGTTGATGATGGTGCTGTAGGGATATTGGATAATTGTGGCATCCTTCCAGGCAATTGCTTGCCTTGTCTAGTTACCACAGTGCCTGATAAAATCACTAAACTCTAGCCCACCAAATTCAGCTAAGAAGACATCCATGAAGCTTTCCTTCAAGTGGAAGTCAGGGGACGCACATACTACATCAACATTATGTTAGTAATTGTTTCTCTCTTTTATCTTTATACAGTACCTTTTTTAATTAATTTTTCCTTGTTTCTAGAGTTTTCGTATGATTTCAAAAATCATCATCTGTAAGATCATGCATTATCTTCTTCTTAAGTAAGTTGCTGTCTGAAGATATTTGCGCACAATTCATAAAAAGTGTTATTGTTAACCTTTCCTGATTCATTTCTTGCTAGTTTCTACAAAGGCCTTTCTTGAACAGCCACTAGCAGGCTCTGAGTCTGAAGTTCCATTCTGCTTGTTGGAGAAGAAAATACTTGATAGCTGGTGACATATTGATCCTTCCACATTCAAAGTCCGAGGAGAAATTATTTTAGGTAGGTAAAGTAAAGCATTCATATCTTTTTTGAGAAGGTAAACATTCATATCTTTCTCAAGCATATTGTTGACTTATGAATAACTTAAGTTGCACGTTATGACTAAGATCTGAAAAATGATTAAATCCGTGGCCAGGGACAAAAAGAATGACTTTGCTCAACATTCTGCTCCGTATTATCCATTTGGTGTTGATGTCTACCTATCACAGCAAAAAAGTAATCACATTAGTTGTTTTGTGCAACTTCCTGCTGTAAGTTCATCGACCAAGATCTCACCTATGCTTGTAGTGAACTGTCAGGTATATATATCCATGTCATTTAGAAAGATAGGTCTACATAACAAACTGTCCTTGAATTAAATATTGTAATTTGTCTAAGTTATTCAGAGGTGGCTAGCAAAAAAAACACAAGAAAATCAAGTTGACGATATTAAACTGATGATGTCATAATTGATTTCAACTATTTTAAGATGATGCCTGATAATAAGACAGGGACAGATGACCATTGCTGTTTACTTACCTTGTCTTTGCTAACAGAATTCTCAGGTCTTGTGGTTATGATTTATATATGAGAATAAATTTTCTCAAGTCTTATCATTTTTGCAGATTCCACCATATCATGCTTCCATCTTTCATGGAGAAACTGATGGTGAAGAAATTAACTTTGTCTTTTATTTTAGAATTTTTAAAAGCTACTCAAAAGAACTTCTGTCGCATTTTCGAGTATGCCCTTTGTCAAAGCTTTGTTTTTTTTTTCCTTACCCATGCCGTTAACATTTGCAAACCCAGATGAATGGTACAAATTCATCGTACAGCACACCATCTCCAAGGAAGACGGAGAAGCCGGAACCCATTTCGGGTTACCTATGACACCGTCTTGAAGGGATTTGCGCCGGTGCTGACTCCTGAAGAAGCCAGACGACTCTTGGGAGTCGATGGAGTAGTAGGCATCTATAAGGACAAGGTGAGAGACCTCCACACCACCCAGTCCCCTGAGTTCCTCGGACTAAGCTCCGTCACCGCACTGATGGTGGAATCTAATGGGGGACCAGGTGACGGAGCTTAGTCCAAGGAAACCCAGGGGACCAGGTGGTATGGAGGTCTCTCACCTTGTCCTTATAGACGCCTACTACTCCATCGACTCCGGAGAGTCGTCTGACTTCTTCAGGAGTCAGCACCGCCACAAATCCCTTCAAGACGGTGTCATAGGTAACCTGAAACGGGTTCGGGTTCCCCATCATCCTTGGAGATGGCGTCCTCAGCGATGAATTTGTACCATTCATCTGGGTTTGCAAATGTTAACGGCATGGCAAGGTGGCTGGTATGGATGATGTATAGAATGCGAGTTTGCAACGGTGGCGAGGAGCACTTGAAGGGCTGAGAGCAGAAGGAAGGCCATGGTGATGCAAAGAAGGTGGAGGAACAACGGCAACGAAGAGATGCGTAGGAGTTGGGAGTTTCGAGGGGAGATGATACTCGACGAGCCGGAATATCCATATGTAATGATCATTTGTTGTTGCATGACTCACCTATAAGAAACAAAAATCTCAACCGAAAATAAAATCCACAATAATGATCATTTGTGGTGCATGGCTCGTGGCTTCTTCCCTTTTCTTTCCTAGTTTTCATTGTTATTGTTCCTGTCGCAGGCATATCGACGTGCATGCATGAAGGTTTACAAAGGCATTGCATGAAGCGCAAACTACGTGTTCTTCAAAGAATGTGAGGGCCAAATTTTGTTTGATTCTTGCGTCTATTTGCGAAAATGTAGGTCATGCTGACGGTGTCGAATGCACGTCGATCACTATAAATGTAAGATATTTTCTGTGAACAAAAAGAAATTTATTTGCACTGCGAGTAGATGGCATGGAGCCATTAAAACTGTCGTCACTTCTTCACAATGTATCGTTCTTAGTTCAACAGTAACTGATATTGTGATCATGCAATCATGGGACGGGTACATTTATTTATATATAAAAACTGTAATATTTCAGGGAAAAAACAAAAGAATGATGAAGGTTCTCACCTCACAGGGACGGAGCTATAGTCAGGACCGTCACTTTTTCAAGTCTTAGATACATGTTTTCTATGTACATATTAATTATGACAAAATATATGACATGGCCCCCCTAACGTTATAATTGGAATATATTATTTATATTTATGAGAAAGTAGTCGGCATCGCGTGTTTATTAATGGAACATTTCATAAATTTAATTACTTTGTCTATATACTCATTTCAAGCATTGATTATAGATTAAATTGATAGTAAATACGATTGTGTCAATTTATGTATGTACATCCACGTACATAAAATTTAACATGCTAGGCGAACATAAAATAAGAATAAAATAAATGTATTATGGATATAAGAATGTATTTTTTATTCAAATGGAAAATATTTTAAATAGAAATTTAACATCGCTTCTATTGTTTTAAAATTCCTAGAGTATACATATATATATATATATATATATATATATATATTATATAAGTTAAATTAGTGTGCAATTATCGTCGTATGTCCACTATACCATGCCTTAATTTTCAATTATGCCAATTATTAATGATATTAATAATAATTTACAGTTGTTGTTTTCATTTCTAAATTATCTTTGTTCTCGTATTTACCATTAATTGTGTATCTAAACTGTAGTTTCAATTTAGCCCTACTCACTTTATCTTTCAAATTAACTATATCCTCACTAACTTTTCTCATATAATAAAGTTACATATATAGGTTATTATCAGGTTATTGACCGCGTAAACGATTTGAAATTTAAAATTTTAGATAATTATAAAAACCTATTTCGCTTAGATATTTTTCTGTACATTTTAAAATATTGCATGCAATTTAACGTTATTAAATAAGGCGATTTTTGTGTACTTAATCCTGAAAGTCATTGGGTTGGATTTTTTTATATTTTGATTTACTTGAATTGAATATTATTACCGTACACAAGCATTTTTCTCTAAACTATTTACATGGTGCATGATGACATGCTATTTATTGTAGTTAGATAAGATTAAATTTTAATTGAGTACTATTGTTCCCGATCGGAAAAACACAATCGCCTAGATCAATTTTTTTCCTCTTTGAACAACTTTATGATGGTATTCTATATTTAAAAAATCCTCCAAATTATATATTGAATATTTAGATGATAAAAGATCACAACATACAAATCACTTTCACTTCTAAAATTAAAAACAATAAAATATCATATAAATGTAGAAGAAACCTAAGAATGCGAGGTTCTAATTCGTGGTTCACATTTTATCTTACACTACAAGAAAATCGCGATTTTCCGACGGATAATTTTTGACGGTTCTAAATCCGTCGCAATTTGCAACGAATTTTTTGACGGTTCGGTTTCCGACGGATTTTTCGACGGTTATGACCGTCGGAAATAATTTATATTATTATTTAATTTTTTGACAATTAGGAACGTCAATATTTTCGACGGATATCCATCCGTCGTAATTTCCGACGACTTTTCCGACGGTTACGACCGTCGGAAATAAAAAATTAAATTATATATTTTTAATATTATTATTAAATGTTTTCGATGGATTTTCCGACGGTCACGACCGTCAGAAATTAAAAAATTAATTATATAATTTATTATATTATTATTTAATTTTTCGACGATTAGGAACGTCGATATTTTCAACGGATATCCATCCGTCGCAATTTTCAACGACTTTTCCGACGGTTACGACCGTCGGAAATAAAAAAATTAAATTATATATTTTTAATATTATTATTAAATGTTTTCGACGGATTTTCCGACGGTCACGACCGTCGAAAATTAAAAAATTAATTATATAATTTATTATATTATTATTTAATTTTTCGACGATTAGGAACGTCGATATTTCCGACGGATATCCATCCGTCGCAAAATTCGCCGCAATTTCCGAAGGTCGTAACCATCGGTAAAATAAAAAATAAATATTATATATAACTAAATAAAATAAAAATATTTATTATTTACGTTTTCGACGGTCGAAACCGTTGGTAATTAAAATTTCGTTATCTCGCTTTTTTTTCCCTTTTCCCGCTTTCTTTCCACTTTTTTCCTTTATATATATTCCCTCCTCCCTCTTCTCTCTCCCTCCTCCCTCCACTCCTCTCTCTCTCCCTCCTCTCCTCTCTCCCTCTCCCGGCCGCGAGCACCGGATCGGCCTCTCCCGCGCGCCGGACGCCGGCGACCCTCTCCCGCACCGGCGTATCTCTCTCTCCCGCTCCGCGCCGGCATCTCTCTCTCTCTCTGCTGTCGGTCGGATCCGGCCGTGGTCGTTCGGATCCGGCCGCCAGGCTGCCGGATCCGACCTCCAGCGGCCGGATCCGGCCACCAGCGGCCGGTTCCGGCCTCCAACGGCCGGATCGGCCGCCAGGCGGGCCGGTTCCGACCTCCAGCGCCCGGATCCGGCCGCCTGGCGCCGGATCTGGCTTCCTGGCGACGGATCCGAACGCCAGGCGGCCGGATCCGAACGCCAGGAGGCCGGATCCGAACGCCAGGCGGCTGGATCCGAACGCTAATATTTTTTATATTTAAAAAATTATTTGCGACGATTACGACTGTCAAAATATCGACGGTTGCGACGCCCGTCCAAAGTTTCGACAGTTGGGACCGTCGAAAAGTTGCGACGGCTCGGACCGCCGGCCTTTTCCGGCGGTTGTAACCGTCGAAAATATCGACGGTTCGAACCGCCGACCTTTTTCGGCGGTTGCAATCGTCGGAAATATCGACGGTTCGGACCGCCGGCCTTTTCCGACGGTTGCAACCATCGGAAATATCGACGGTTCGAACCGTCGGGGACTTTTTCGGCGGTTGCAACCGTCGGAAAATTTCGACGGGTCGAACCGCCGGGGACTGTTCCGACGGCCAGAACCGTCGATATTTTCGACGAATTTTTTTCAACCGTCGCAAATCCGTTTGCGACGAGTCTTTTTCCGACGGATCGATTCCGACTGAAAAACTGTCGGTAATTTCGTTACCGACGGTTTTTGGGCTGATTACCGACGGTTCGGACCGTCGGTAATCCGCATTTTTCTAGTAGTGTTATTGAAGTTTTAATGAAAAAATATTATTTAATAAAAATAAATAAATAAAATAAAATAGCCAACTACATATTAATGTATAACGAGTGCATTTATCAACAATTTATTAAATAATATGCTCTTTACAACGGCACAAAAATCAACCCTAAAAATTTTGATCATTCAGGACAATTTCGCGCCGTTAGTACGTTCACCATACATCATTTAACAACAAAACACTTGAAAATTTAGATAAACTCATAATAAATAAAACTTTTTATTAATCATACCATAACTAATAATTTAGAAAACATTAAATGCGCAAATCTTCGGTACACCATTAAACTCAATGTTCAAGTAGAACTATAGACTTATTTAAACCTAAGCGTGTGCACCTGCAACACTTTGTCATGAGCTTGAGCTGCTATCCATTACTTAATCTTGATTACCTACATGGATTCAGAATACAAAATTTCTCAGTTAGAGTATCTATACTACATGATATGTATCATCATTATAATAACATTAGCATATGAACATGCATATTATGAACTATATCATGAACTTACATTCATTCTTCATATAATATTCATGAAACATAAACATCATGTCATATATACCTATTTACTTCAAATCCATCCTCTTCAAGTATCATACAATAAACATACATTCATATCATTCATAACATACATGGCATAATATATCATTTCATTTTTATTGTCATGTACATTTTAGGAGTTTCTTCATAACTATTTGATCCTTACTTTTTGACTTCTTTCATACTTTACATCTCTTCAAGGTTGCTTTATAACCCTATGGATCTTCTTTCATTCTTCTTTTATTTCTTTATTATGTGATCCTTCATGTGTGATCTTCATTCTCCATCTTTATCACATAATAACATCTTGACATTCATTCCATATTATAAGTCATTCATAGGAACACACGTCATAATAGTGAGGGACTTTATTCCTAATTATCTTTAGGAATACACACACTTCATGATGATGGACATTGTTCCTTGAAAAGTACATACACAAATGCAAAACTTTACCTCTCAGGCTTAGATCCCTTTGAAGTACATACATAAGCGTAGAACTTCACTTTTCATTTTTACTTTATCATTATCTTAACTTTCTTTGTTATAAAATACTTTGAAGTTAAACTTCACTTTCATTCTTACTTTATCATATGATATCTTTCATCTTTACATTGGAAAATCTCAAACACTTTTCAAGTGATAGGCATTATTTTTCAAGAAGTCTCAATCACCATAAGGTGAAAGGCATTTACTTCTCATCTTTATATTCAATACTTACTTTCATTATATTCATCATATATCATGCTTCGTCTTTGTTTAATAATTAGTACATGTAGGGAATTGAAAAATCTCAAACACCTTTTAGGTGATGACATTATTTCCAAAGAAGTCTCAGTCATTATCACTTGAAAAACATTTACTTCTGGGAAATCTCAAACACCTTCTGAGTGATGACTTTATTTTCCAAAGAAGTCTTAATCACCGTAAGGTGAAAGACATTTACTTCTTATCCATCTTCCATTTTTACCACATCATTTCATTAGTTCATGGGGCACTGAAAAATCTTAAACACTTTTTGGATGATGTCATTATTTTTCAAAGAAGTCACAGTCACTATAAAGCGAAAGACATTTAGTTGTAGGAAACCTCAAACACCTTTAGGGTGATAGGCATTATTATCTAAGAAGTCTCAATCACTATAAAGTAAAAGACATTTACTTCTTATCACATTTTTTATCTTTACATCACAATTACATTTGTCCATAGAGCACTGGAAAATCTCAAACACATTTTCGGTGATGGTATTATTTTTCAAAGAAGCCTTAATCACTGTGAGGTAAAAGGCATTTACTTCTTGTCCTCATCTTTCATCTTTGCTTAATTGATGACTTAGGGCAACATCATTACAATTAGGTCAATGGCCTCTAGGAAATCTCAAACACCCTTCTAGGTGATGGTATTTTTTTCTTGAAAAGTCTCAATCACCCTAAGGTGAATGGCATTTACTTCTTTAGCATAATATATACCAAGACATTTCCTTCAATTTCATACTTCATTAATCATCAATTCATCAAACAGTCATATCAATCTTTCATCTTTGAGCCTAATTATGTTGAGCATGCATTACATGTCATATGCAATCAATACACATCCATACATAACCTATATACATTAGAAAATAGGTTGAATATATCTTACAAGGCATTTTCCAGCGTCACAGTCGTGCCCAAAAATGTCATGGCCATGCCCATCATTGTCACGGCCGTGTCCATCACAGTCATGGGCATGCCTACCCTTGTCATGGCCATGCCCAATTTTTGTCATGGCCGTGCCAGCATCATCCATTCCAGCCTTGGCCAAATTTTAGCATCGCTCTTAGGGACATAACCAACTTGGTCACGACCGTGCTTGGACTTATCATGGCTGTGACAAAGGCGTCACTGGCACGACCAAAGGCTTTTTATCGCTTCAATTTTGTCCGCTTGGTCACGGCCATGTCGGCGTCTTAGAATCTCGATTTTAATTCGAAAATTTTGATCTTTGAGATCCAAACTTCAAAAAAAATAATCTAAAACATTTTAAAGATTATAAGTATGATCTCTTATCATCTATGTATCATGGAGCACGTTAAAACATGCAATCTCCATTCTTTATAAAGATTTAGGATTTTTTCCTAGAAGTTCATACACCAAAATCTATTCTCTGCATAGTATTTTGGCAGCAGTTACTAAATATCGATAACTTAACTTATACTTGTTCTTTTCAGATGATTACAATTTTTCACAGAAAGATAACACGAACATTTAATTTGTGAATAAATTTCAAACCCACCCTAATTCAATATTTATAATTTATGATATTTTTTACAATTTTGTCTTGCTATTACCCGAGACAGCATGATAGTAGTCCGATGTTTGGATCATAAATATTTTTATACATCTTCAAATCATATAAAACAAATTTATTTGGAAACTAGATTTCGAGAGCTTTCCATCCATATATTATTTGCAATTTTTTGTAAATTCATCCAAATAATTATTACAAAACAGTCACAAATTTAATAGATTATGCAACATAAATCATAGAACTCTCATTCATGCAACCCTCAATTAAAATCCCTATTAAGAACAAAGTGTTCTTTAAACTCTCAATTCAAACAAAACATCATTGAAAGGGAAGAGAGGAGTTTGAATCCCCTTAACATACATTTAGGCTTTAGATCTAAAACATATTTTTCCTAATCTTCTTGTATCATCTTTCATCATCTGGAAACATCTAGGTCTTCTTGTCCTTTTTCTAGAAACCTTGATATTTTCTTTGTTGATCTTAAAACATAGTCATGATGAAGAATAGGGCTCTAGATCTCCTAACCTTAGGTTTTCTTAGTGGAGAAGAAAAAGAGAGAAGATGAGTTGACGATTAGGTTTTTAGGGAATTAATATGTTTGTTAGTTCTTTATATAGAATTTACATTAAGCTTTTGGTTAAAAAATCCAAATTTTTGGATTATTACACTTCTACTAAGGTACTAAGGATTGCATTGTTATATTTAATTATCATATATTTTTCATTCTTTTCTGATTTATAACTTTTCCAATCCAACATACTCATAAGTTTCTTTCCCTAACTGCTCAAAAAGGAAAGTTGAACAAAACTTAAAACAATACATTTATGTACAATGATGGTTTATATATTGATGATTTCTTAGTGATATAGTTGTATCATCAATAAATACATAAAAGAAACTGATATCTGATCACATCATAATCAAAATATGTGTCTATTGTTGGTGATTAGAGTTGACTTTGTAACAGTGGTTTGGAGACATGTCAGAATTCAGGTAGTTATAACTGATGTATGCATCGTTTAGTTAGTGACAGTATAACCGTCGATAACTCTGTAACAGAGGACTCTATAACACATATAAAGAGATAACCCGTGGCTCTAATCAGATTGATTAAGAGTAATTTTTTGGTCCAAATTATTCTCTTCAGTAAAATCGACATGGTAAAGTTGCGATCTGAAGAAGGTGAAGGCGCTACATTGGAAGATCTGCACAAATCTCTTTCCATGACGAGATGTTGTATCAGGTTTCTTGTGCAATTCATCCTTATTCATCAGTGATTCATCCTTGTTCATCATCAGAGTTTTTTTCTAGTTGATTGGCCTTAGATCTCATTTTGTTGGAAGCTTGATATTTCTGTTCTAGCATTGTTTCTTGTTCTTCATACTTTTCCGATAGATGGCAAATCCATCAGATTCTAGGAATTCTTCTCCTGTTCTTGCATTGGATCATACACATCCCTTGTATTTGCATCCATCATATTCACCTGGGCTTATTATGGTTCCTGTTCGATTAAATGGGTCTGAGAACTACTCAATGTGGAGTAGGGCCTTTTTGAATGCACTCTTAGCAAAAAAAACAAATCAAGGTTCATAGATGGATCATGTCGGCTAGAACACTTTGATATTAGCCTGCAGTATCAATGGAAAAGATGCAACACACTTGTTCTTTCATGGATCATTTCAACTGTTACAAAAGGTCTCATCGGTAGTATAACCTATGTCTCAGAAGTCTGAAAGGACTTGAAAGAGAGGTTTGATGTCATCAACGCTTCAAGAACTTATCATCTTCACAGAGAAATAGCGATGCTTACTCAAGGAACGATGACAATTACAGAGTACCATACTAAGTTGAAGTTAGTTCGGGAGGAACTATATGTTGTAATTCCATCTCTTGGAATCTCAAATCCAGAATGCATCATATACTTTCAGCAGTTAAAATTTTTTCAGTTATTGATCGGGTTGAACGTTCATATGCAACATTAAGGTCACATATCATTTTAACGAGGCCATTTCCATCAGAAAATTAGGTGTATGATATGGTTCTGGAAGAAGAGCAACAACGAAAGCATAATATATATTTAGCTGGTCATGGTTTAGTTAATTCAGCTCTCAGTCTTACAGAGGCAAATGCAACAGCTTATAATTTAGGCCAGTCACAGAACTAGAAGACAAAAAAGAATAGTAAACACTTGATATGTCATAAGATTGGACATGTTAAGGTATAGTGTTACAGACTTGTTGGTTTTCCTCCTGGTTTCAAATATAACAAAGGAAAGAATCAGATTAATGCAAATGTTGTCCAGACTGAAAATGAAAAATTGTTTGCTAATTCTTATAAAGCAACATGTTCATCTAGCTTACAGGGGAATTCTTCAAATAACCTACAAAGCTCTATGATAACTAATGACCAATATCAGCTGATCTTTGAAAATCCTAAATCATAGTTCAAATTCCTCTGATGCTGTAGCAAACATGGCAGGTAATGAACCTTTTTGTTTCACTTCTTCAACAATCAAATGGATTGTTGACTCGGGGGCATCAGATCATATGATATGTGATCCTAATTGTTTTTCTGAACTGAAAGAGCTTAAACAAGTAAGACAAGTTAAATTATCAATGGTAATATATCACACATTACCCATATAGGAGTTTGTCTTATGAATTCTCAGCAAAGCATCAAAGTCTTATATGTACCAGAGTTTCAGTATAACTTGTTATCAGTCTCCAAACTTTTCAGACTTTTCTGTGCAATGATATTTTATCTTGATTTGTGCATATTTTAGGACCTCATCACTGGGCAGGTCAAGGGGATTGGTAGATAGCATAATGGCCTATACTTCTTGCTGAAAGGAACTTCAGGAGTAAATGTTGCTGATAAGTGATAATTTGTATTCTAGTCACAATTGTAATGGTGTGACAGACACTCAAAAAGACAAAGTGCATCTTTGGCATTGTGGACTAGGACACAGACACTTTCCATACTGTAATTGTTCCTAATATAGTTGGCAAATGTCATTGTAAAGTGTGTCATTTGTCAAGGCAGACTCGATTGCCTTTTTCAGTCAGTACTTTAGTATCAAAATGTCTATTTGATTTGGTACATGTAGATGTATGGGCCCATATCATTTACCAACATATGATGGTTATAGTTTTTTTCTCACTATTGTAGATGACTTCAATCGAATGACATGGATCTTTCTTCTTAAATTCAAAAGTGATGCAAGGATGCACTTAAAGTCTTTTGTCAGCATGGTTGACACTTAGTTCAACCACATAATTAAAGTTATAAGATTTGACAATGGTTTTGAATTTACTAATGCTGATTGCTGCAATTTCTTCATGGATAAAGGAATTACTCACCAGACCTCTTGTGTCTATACATTTTAGCAAACTAGAGTAGTTGAGCGCAAGCATCGTCACATACTTGAAGTAGCTCGCTCTCTTAAAATTCAAAGTTCGTTGCCCCTTGAGTTTTTGGGGGATTGTGTCCTTACATCAGTTCACATCATTAATCATACTCCCTTATCAATTTTTCACAATAAAAGTCCTCATGAAATGTTGTTTGGAACTCAACCCGATCTAAATTACTTTCGAGTATTTGGCTGCCTTTGCTATGCTACTCTTTTACCTACTGGTGACAAGTTTTCACCTAGAGCTACTGCTTCCATTCTCATGGATTATTCAACTACTCAAAAGGGCTATAAGATTATGAATCTGGATACTGGCAAATTCATGGTTAGCAGAGATGTTCACTTATATGAGGATATTTTTCCTTTTTTTGGTTCTTCTGCTTCACAGTCTCCCGCTAAGTTTTCAACTGTTCAGCTCTATATGACGACCCTTTTACAAACTAACTTCAAGCTCAAGGACCTTGGACAGCTTAAAATTCTTTTTGGGATAGGAGGTTTTGAGGTAAAATAAAGGGATTATCCTGAATCAGCGTAAGTATGCATTAGATCTTATTGCGGACTCAGGGGTTTCGATTGCTAAGCCCGCAGATATCCCTTTAGATCAAAGTGTAAAGCTTACTTCAGTGGACTATGATAGTCAGTTTGGTACGGGTTCTACTACATATCATTTATTTTCAGATATAGCTGCTTATCAATGTCTAGTAGGCCGGTTAATATCACTAGGCCAGATATTTCCTTTGTTGTAGAGCATCTTAGTTAGCTTATGCACCAACCAAAAGCCTCACATATGGAAGCTGCACTTCGGGTTGTTCGTTATCTTAAGGAAGATCTAGGGAAAGTAGTTTTCTTTACATCAACAAAAAGTAATCAATTGCAAGGTTTCTGTGATGCTGATTGGGCCACAGGTTATTGTGTTAAACTTGGTGAAGCACTCATATCCTAGAAATCTAAGAAGCAACCGACTGTTTCGAGGTCCTCTGCAGAATCTGAGTATCGAAGCTTGGCCAGTTTGACATCAGACATTATTTGGCTGGAACGAGTGTTAGCAGAAATGACAGTTGAAGTTCAGAAACCAATTGTGATTGGATGTGACAATAAGGCGGCACTTCATATAGCAAATAATCTGATTTCCATGAATGCACGAAACACATTGAAGTGGATTTCCATTTCGTACGGGAAAGGATTGTATCTAAGCTTATCAAACCTGTTCATGTTTCATCATCAGAGCAGCTCGTAGACATTTTCACGAAAGCTTTGAGCATCAAACAACGTTGTTATCTTGTATTCAAACTAGTTATGATCAGTGTTTATCGTACTTAGTTTGTGGGGGAGTGTTGGTGATTAGAGTTGTGTGGCCCGGAGACATGTCAGAATTGAGGTAGTTATAAGTGATGTATGCATCATTTAGTTAGTGACACTGTTATTGCCAACAACTTTATAACAGAGGACTCTATAACACATATAAATGGTTAAGCCGTGACTCTAATCAAATTGTTTGAGAGTAATTTTTTGGCCCAAATTATTCTCTTCAGTAAAATCGACATCTATATCTTAAATATATATGTATTATTAAGTTTCAATAAGAAAACGGAAAAAGTGTTGGACCAAAAAATGATACACATCATCCGATTCAAATCGAATGGACAAGAAGTTGGGCTGTAATTTACAGCATATATATATTTATAATTTAAGCATGTTCTTTTAGAAATATAGAAAAATAATAATGCACTACCTGACGTCTAAAATTTTGAGCGTGCAAGCAAAATAGAGACACGCGTGTGTCAACTGTGAACCTATATAATATATCGCCCCATCAAGTTGTAATTAAGTAGATATAGAAAAGTTAAATCGATCGGGGAAGAAATTAAGCATGCTTTATTGATCTTTAATTACTTAATCAAAGATCAATAATGATCCGGAGATGGATTTATTTAATTACAATCTGACATTGCTGCCCAACATGCCATGCAATGCCTGCCGCTGGTTCTTTCTTCGCTTAGCCAATGCTGACGACATTGCACACAATGCCGTTGTCGAAGTCCCCGTCGTCGCCAACCTCGACGAAGAGCAAAACACGGCCAGTCTTGTACTCATCGATAAAGCGGTGGCCGCAGGGCATATAAAGGACGAGAACATTGCAGTTGGGATCGTTCTCAATAATTGCCTTGGCTTCCCAGCCCTTCTTCCCCACCAGCTCCTGCCACGCTGCAACAGAACACACACAAAAACAAAAAATAAAATAAAATAAATAGAGATTATTTTCTGATTGAAGTATCTTTTTTTGTTGCTGTTGTTGTTAAATGCTTTATTCTGAGCATAAATACTCACATATATGCAATGACTTCGACAAGGGAAATAATTTTGATAATGAGAACGAAATTATTGTGTAAAGAATGAAATGCCATGGAAACTTTGCATGGAACAAGAAATATTTGAGACAAGAAAGAAATCAATAATAAGAATAACTAAACGCTGCTGCAGGAAATTTGGAACGATCGAGAACTCATCCTAACAGCTTGAAAGAACTGTGGGCATATAACAATTATATATTCATAATAAAAGCAGAAACTCGCTTACACATTCTTAGTTTCAGAAAATGCTTAACAAGGAGCGACTGATCAGATGGATAAGGATTGCAATTGTTTCAACGGGAAGGACGGGATATATATATATATATATATATATATATATATATATATATATATACACTAATCTAATGAAATCAATTAGTATTATGATTTAAATAGATATTAATACCGTCAGGATTTAACATTTCTATGGAATAGATATATAATTAAATATTATTAGGTAGTAGGATATTCTAATGCAATACAAAATATTATTTATTATATATATTAATATTGGGGATAGTTTAAATTGTTTTACGTATTTTATCTTTCTCAATGCAGTTGGATATTATATAGGGATTATAATTAAATATCAATGTATAATAATCTTTATAGATTCGGATTATGTTTAGGAACGGTTAGGATGTGAACGTACTAGGTTTAGTTATATTAATTATATTATTATTAGAATTAGTTACGTGAAGGATTAGGATCAGATTAATTACGTGATGAAATTTTATATTAGGATTAGGATTATAGTTAATATCTATATCTATATTATATTAAAAGGAGAGTACTTTTCACAAGAAGATGACATTTGGCATCATATTATACTGTCATGTGTCCATAAAATTTTTTTACAAATATATTTAGAAGTATAAATTAAAATATTAATTAATATTTATTAGTATAATCGAATGTGTAACCGTCTAATTGTGCCATGTACAAAAGTCTTTTGGAAAAGTATTATAAATAATAAGTAATGTATATATGCACGTACACCTAATAATTAGCACGTAGGAATTGTAAGATGTAATCCTTCAATATTAAAAAAATAGTTATGGATAAGGAAATTTCATTGGGTATTCCTAAAAATATTAAAATACTCAATATATAATAATTGTTATAATATTATAAATCCAAAATAAAAGTATAACAATAACCGTTCCTTCACAACTTCGTTAAAATACTAACATGCAAATAACTTTATTATCTTTAAATTATAACCAATTGAATTGATGAACATTGTCTTCTGGAAATTAATATTTAATTTTTCAGATAACATATAAAATTGATTAGTATTCATATTAGTTAGTCTCCAACAACCGTTGCATAACATTTACTTATTCACATTCAAAATTTTCAATTAATTAAAGTTTGAAACGAAGTACAATAAGAAACTAAATGTTACGAAAAAAGGGAGAGATGGATCGCACGAAATACAAAAGAACACGAAGAGGAAAAACGACGGCGGCTCTTTGTTATGGAATAATGATGATTACAAGGATAGGTCTCGGTCTAGACCCCTAGGGAGTTTATATAGACACTCCCTTTGGCAGATGATATGAATTATATACGGACTGAGACTCTAAATAAATCCCATGAAAATATGACACCTATCTCGTGATAAAGAAATAAATCAAATTCGAATCACAAACAGAATACCCTTAAAAATTTTCGCTCAGGGGGCTCCGCCCCCTTGCAACCTCCGCAGGGGGGATCCCCCTGGATTCTTCCCTTGATCCCCCACAGGCTCGCTGACCGGGCAGCGAGACCCCCGTAGGGAAATTCTGCTGAAGCGTCTGACTATGTAGGGGGACCAACTGGGTTCAGATTCAAGGCATTATTAACAAATCTCCACCTTGACTTGAATCATCTTCAGAGCACAAAAGTACGCCACACTGCCGCCAGTCCCATCTTGAAGCTATTATCAAGTATTTATGTTAAGCAAGTCCAAACAATGTTGGAACTTGCCATAAGGAACAGATTTGGTGAACATATCAGCTGGATTGTCTTCAGTGCCAATTTTCTTCACCTTGATCCTCTTCTCACTGCGGACGAAGTGATATATGACATCAATGTGTTTGGTTCTTTCATGATGTACTTGATCCTTGGCTAAACATATTGCACTCAGACTGTCACAGTGCACTATAGCCTGCTCCTGATGTAATCCGATATCTCCAACTAAGCCTTTTAACCAGATGCCTTCCTTGGCAGCTTCCATCAGTGTCATGTATTCAGCCTCTGTGGTGGACAATGTAACTGATGGCTGAAGTGTAACCTTCCAACTAATAACTGAACTGCCCAAAGTGAAGACATAGCCTGTCATAGATCGTCTTCCATTAACATCTCCAGCATAATCTGAATCTGAGTACCCTGCAACCAAACACTTTTTATCATTTCTATAGATGAAGCCAATATCAGATGTTCCTCTCAGATACCGAAAAATTCGCTTCACTGTTTGTCAGTGCTCCTTTCCTGGATCGCTCATGAACCTGCTGACAACACTGACTGCATGAGCAATGTCTAGTCTTGTACAAACCATGGCATACATCAAACTTCCAACTGCACTAGCATATGGAACCCGAGACATGTACTCCTTTTCTACATCTGACTTTGGTGCGAAGGCAACAGAAAGATGAACATTTGCAGCTGATGGAGTATTCAAAGGCTTCGCTCCAGACATTCCAAACCTGGATAAAATCTTCTCAATATAACTTTTCTGAGATAAGAAGAGTTTACCCTGTGCGCGATCCCTTAGAATTTCCATCCCCAGAATCTTCTGTGCTGCACCAAGATCTTTCATGTCGAATTCTGCACTGAGGAGCTTCTTCAGATTTTGAATGTCTGTCATGTCTCTGGCAGCAATAAGCATATCATCAACATACAAGAGCAGATAGATGGTGAAGCCGTCATTCACCTTCTTATGGTATACACAATAATCATAGGGACTTCGACTGAATCCCTTACTGATCATGAAGCTGTCGAACCTCTTGTACCATTGTCTGGGAGACTGCTTCAAGCCATACAGAGATTTCTTCAGACTGCAAACTTGATTCTCCTTTTCAGGAATGGAGAATCCCTCTGGTTGGCTCATAAGAATATCTTCTTCAAGTTCTCCATGGAGGAAAGCAGTCTTCACATCTATTTGCTCGAGCTCTAGATTCTGATGTGCTACAAGAGCAAGTAGCACCCTGATAGAAGTATGTCTGATAACAGGTGAGAATATATCATTGTAGTCCACACCTTCTTTCTGACTATAACCTTTAGCAACCAATCGTGCTTTGTATCTCGTGCCTTCAACTCCTGAAATTCCTGCTTTCTTCTTGAAGATCCATTTACAGCCAACAACCTTCCTACCCTTAGGCAACTTGACCAGCTCCCACGTCTGATTCTTGTAAAGAGATTCCATCTCCTCACCCATAGCAACGATCCACTGTCCAGATTCGGCACATGTGATGGCATCCCTATAAGAGGACGGCTCTAGGGACTCCACCTCTTCAGCTACCTGTAGTGCATAAGCAACCATGTCCTCGAAACCATATCGCTTAGGAGGACCCACTTCTCTGCGAGGACGTCTAGCAGCAATTGACTCCTCTTCAGGTTGCTCATCAGATTCTTCACCTTCTGGTTCTGCTTCTTGATGTGATCCTTCAGCATCATCCTCAATTTGAGTGATTTCAACATCCACCTGTTTACTGACACTCTCTTCAGCCTCCACCTTCAACTGAAGCATTGATGCTTCATCAAAGGTTACGCTTCTGCTGTGGATGACTTTGTGTTCTGAAGGAGACCAGATTCTGTAGCCCTTCACTCCTGCACCATATGCACCATATCCCATGAACACCCCTTCTTTGGCCCTTGGCTCCAACTTCCCTTCACTGACGTGATAGTATGCTGGAAAACTAAAAACTTTCAGACAAGTATAATCAGCAGGATTTCCTAACCATACCTCAATTGGAGTCTTGAGATCAATTGCAGTCGCCGGACTTCGATTCACCAAGTAACAAGCTGTGTTAACAGTTTCAGCTCAGAATGTCCTATTCAGGCCAGCGTTAGAGAGCATGCACCTTGCCCTCTTCAGAAGTGTCCTGTTCATTCGTTCTGCAACTCCATTCTGCTGTGGAGTATCCCTGACTGTGCGATGTCTGGCAATGCCTTCATCTTTGCAGAACTGGTCAAATTCAGCAGAACAGAACTCCAAACCATTGTCAGTGCGAAGACGCTTCACTTTCTTCGACGTTTGATTTTCCACCAGAACCTTCCACTGCTTGAAGGCCTTGAAGGACTCACTCTTGTGTTTTATCATGAATACACAAGTCATCCTCGAGTAGTCATCAATCACAGATAGAAAGTACCTCACACCTCCTAATGATGGAACACGAGAGGGAACCCCAACAATCGGCGTGGATGTAGTCAAGTGTCGCCTTCGTCCTGTGCACTTCCTTGCCAAACTGAGACCTTCGCTGTTTGCCGAATACGCAGTGCTTGCAGAAGTTTATTTCAGATATCTTCTTCTCCCTTAGAAGACCTCGTTTGCTGAGGATATTCATCCCGTTCTGACTCATATGCCCAAGTCGCATGTGCCACAGCCTGGACCTATCTGATTCGGATGAACTAGCCACTGCAGCAACGCCAGAGACTGTCTTGCCTTGTAATACATACAAGGACTTCTGTCTGACTCCCTTCATAATCGTAGCATCACCTTTCATGACCGTGAGGATGCCTCCAGCAGCATTGATCTGACATCCTTTAGAGTCGAGGACTCCAAGTGATATCAAATTCTTTTTCAGTTACGGAACATGGCGGACATTTGTCAGCGTCCTCACAAGATTGTCATGAGTCCTGATCTGCACAGAACCGATCTCAACTATCTGACAGGCTGCATCGTTGCCCATGATGACGTTTCCACCATCAATCTTCTGATAAGTTGAGAATCACTCTTTATTCGGAGTTATATGATAGGAACACCCGGAATCCAGAACCCAACTATCCGCCAGACATCCTTGATCAGAAGCAGTCAGAACCAAATCATCTTCGGAATTTCCTGTTTCATGTGCCACCGCAGCAACAGAGGCCTTCTTCTTCTTCGGACAATCCTTCTTCCAATGACTTGGTTCCTTGCAGTAATTACAGATGTCTTTCGCAGTGATTTTCTTCTTCTTCGACTTGGATTTCTTTGAATTCGAGGACTGTCCCTTCTCTGCGATTGATATCAAACCCGTGGCCTGAGTCTCTGCAGAATTTCCAGATGCCCTATGCCAAAGTTCACGAGTATGGAGACTCGATCTTACTTCTTCCAGACTTATAGTTTTCTTCCCGATAATCATAGACTGGACGAAATTTTCATATGATGGAGGAAGAGAAACTAACAGAATTAGGGCAGCATCTTCATCCTCGATCTTAACATCGATATTTCTGAGTTCCATCAACAAAGAATTTAACTGATCAAGATGTTCCTTCAGAGGGGTACCTTCCTACATGCGGAGAGAGAACAGACGTTGCTTCAACAGCAACTTGTTGGTGAGAGACTTCGTCATATATAGACTCTCGAGTCTCAACCACAGACCGGCCGCTTTTTCTTCATCTGCGACCTCGATTATCACCTCATCCGTCAAACACAACAGGATCATCGAGTGCGTCTTCTCCTCCTGTGCCGCCAAAGTTGCGAGGTCGATCTCCTTTTCTTTGTCTTTCGAATCTTCCTCCTTTGGCTTGTTCTTCGACACGTTTGAGAGCGGCGCCCAGACTCCTTGTTGCTTCAAAAGTGCCCGCATCTTGATCTGCCACAACCCGAAACTATTTCTGCCGTTGAATTTCTCCACACTCACGCTGTGCGACGCCATCTCCCTGCTGATCGAGAATCGTTGACAAATCCTAAAGCTCTGATACCAGTTTGTTACGAAAAGAGGGAGAGAGGGATCACACGAAATACAAAAGAACACGAAGAGGAAAAACGGCGGCGGCTCTTTGTTATGGAATAATGATGATTACAAGGATAGGTCTCAGTCTAGACCCCTAGGGAGTTTATATAGGCACTCCCTTTGACAGATGATATGAATTACATACGGACTGAGACTCTAAATAAATCCCATGAAAATATGACACATATCTCGTGATAAAGAAATAAATCAAATCCGAATCACAAACAGAATACCCCTAAAAATTTTCGTTCAGGGGGCTCCGCCCCCTTGCAACCCCCGCAGGGGGATCCCCCTGGATCCTCCCCTTGATCCCCCACAGGCTCGCTGACCGGGCAGCGAGACCCCCGTAGGGGAATTCTGCTGAAACGCCTGATTATGTAGGGGGACCAACTGGGTTCAGATTCAAAGCATTATTAACACTAAAACCAAAACAGTTATCAGAGATTTAGAAAAATGTACCATCTTACCATCTTTTGCATCCACAACAGTTATCAGAGATTTAGAAAAATGTACCATCTTACCATCTTTTGCACTATAAATGCAAAGGGAAAGCCCACTCATTTCGTCGTGTCCCATTCACAAACTCCATTTTATAATGTTGAATTTTACAACTATGCATCATGATTTTACTCTTGAATAAATTTTTTATACGATTATGATGAAAAAAGTATGATCACACAATGAAGCATTGGGTCAAGAGTTGATCATGCAAATCATCCATCACTTCATCTTTAGAGAAAATTGATTTTAGAAATGGGAAACCAACATCGTTCATCACTTCGTATGATTAAATGGTAAGTATGTTTTGACATGGTCATTTTTTTAAGTAAAAGTATTATGATCTTATGAACATTCATAAGATTTTGGATTCCACATATTTCAAGCATTCATTATTTCTTTAAACAAAATTAATCCTTTTATTGTGTTATAATTTTTTCTATAGAAATTTTCTTCCATTGATATATTTAATACTTTCTCTCATCATTAATATTCTCCACATTCTTTATTTTCCATGGGCTTCTTTCTTTTGGGAGATGAATTAGTATTGGTTAAGCAAATATATGTATCTCCTAATTTCTTTCAAAGTAAGTTTCATTTGCTAGGCATAGAGACAAGACAAGAATTATTTTTAAGTGATTATAAATTTCACTGATGAAAACTTTCTTATGTTGCATTTAGGAATATCTGCGCGACACAATTTTATTAGTGATAATAATATAGTAGCGATTATTAACAAATGTCAAAACATGTCATGGTGGCCCATGGCTTCGACGGGGCTCTGTAGGTCGCGGTTTCGATCCCATTTAGTGTTGTATTATATTTATTTTTTTTTCCTTGTAGTTTATCTAGCATTGGTTTTTTATCAAAACCTTTTTCCAGTTGTACTTTACTTTTTATATTAATATCTTTTTATCTATTTTTTTTGTTATTCTTAATATTATTTATATTAATATTAATACTTTTTATATTAATATTATTTATTTTGAGGACACAAAAATATTAATTAAAGAATTCTAACATATTTATGTTTTATATTATGTTTAATTATTAAATTTATTAGACTAATTTTAATTTAATATAAATATTTTGTAGTTAATCATGTCATTGGAAAAATATCTCAAAAAAATATGAGATTGTTTGCCATTATAATTTCTAAAATGATATTATTTTCCATTATAATTTATAATGACATGACTTATCGAATATATATTATTTCTTTACAAAAAATATTTATTTTAGTTTCATAATTTATTTATTTATAAAATAATATGTGGATAAATTTGGATTATCCATCCCATCTAGTGTTGGATTATAATCAAAATATTTTTTCAGTTGTATTTTATCTAGCATTTGTTTTTTATCAAAACTTTTTTACAGTTCTACTTTACTTTTTATATTAATATCTTTTATCTATTTTTTTGTTATTCCTAATATTATTTATATTAATATTAATACTTTTTATATTAATATTATTTATTTTGAGGACACAAAAATATTAATTAAAGAATTCTAACATATTTATGTTTTATATTATGTTTAATTATTAAATTTATTAGACTAATTTTAATTTAATATAAGTATTTTGTAGTTAATCATATCATTGGAAAAATATCTCAAAAAAAATATGAGATTGTTTGCCATTATAATTTCTAAAATGATATTATTTTCCATTATCATTTCTAATGACATGACTTATCGAATATATATTATTTTTTTACAAAAAATATTTATTTTAGTTTCATAATTTATTTATTTATAAAATAATATGTGGATAAATTCGGATTATAAATTCTCGTTAATCTTATTATATGTTAGTTAGTGAACCTACTCTGAAATGTTCCTAACTCCGCCATATAATATAATGTATATTGTACAAATGTGAAAAGTTTCTAGGAAGATCCAAAAAAACGATTTTTTTTTATAAACGATTTGAATAAATATGTTTCAAATTCAATCATTTTTATGAATTTTCTTTATTATACAAAACATAACTCATTTTTATTCATATAAGAAGACGTTTAATGCTTTTATAATTCAAGTCTATGTGTTTTTATTCATCTTATTTGTGACGGTAGTAGTGGAGTGATCATAAAAGGGAAAGGGTATACTGTCACATGCCATGTGATGAGTGCATGCTAATAATTATTTTACCATTAGAAGACATTAGAGAATTATTTGTATATAAAATACAAAGTTAATATTATAAATAAAAATATTAATTAATAAAAAAATTATTTTCTAAATTAATATAACGATGAACACATTCCTTATAGACATGGATCACTCGATCTCACAAGCTTATTTGCAAAACTTAAGAAAGCAATTTAAATACTCCTAATATGTAAAAAAAATATTATTTATGCAAAAAAAAATTTTCCTAAATATAAAAATATAATATGATAAACTAATTCTCCATCCATCCATTTTATAACCATAATCATTCCAAAATATTCATTAATATCTTGAAATCTATAATGCGATGGATGCGTAGTGAACAATATGCCAAAAAAATTATGTTCTTATTTTATGTAATGTTATTTAATAAATTGTTGTTTATTTATTTATAACCTTCTGGCATGCTAGGTAACAATTATTCTTGGCACCAGTTTAAGAGTTGAAAACTCATGCAACCTATTAGATAAATTCAACTTTTATTCAAATATTCTATTATTAGTACTACATTATTTTTTAATGAAATACAACGTCGTTACAAACTAGGGGATAAGAAGAAATATTTGTATATAAAAATATCAATTAGGTGTTAGTTTTGTAGAGTAACGTGGAATTCCTGTAAGGTAAAAGACGGTATGATAATTCATTGTCAAGTGAAATTTTTTATTTAAATTTTCTCATGATTTTAGAAAATGCTAGAATAATTCCATTGCCATCATAATTAATATTAGTTCTTTTTGTGTTTGATATTTTTTATGATAAATAGGTTTGATATTACCTTTTAAATATAATTGTATAATAATATATCAGTATTCTGTTATTTATATGATAATATTAACCAAATTTAAGTTATAAATTTCCATATTAAATAATTTTTTCACTAAAAGATAAGAATTTTAATAATTTAATCTTCATTTGTCATCTTGCTACTATATTAATTTGGTTAATTTAAGTATGACCGTGCATCTCCATATGTATTGTTTTTATGAATAATGTATTTGTTTTTTTTAGACTAACCAAATAACTGTACTCACAAGTCTCAACCACACAAAAGCAATAGGGTCAGTAATTTAAATATTAGTTTTAAATGTAGATTTGTCATACGAAGAAACAATGAAACATAGAAAGAAACAATGCACATTTAAACCATAATAGATGTGAAGTTCAATTTGATATTTAAAGTAATTATTATATTAATCAACATTTTATTAAATATAAATTTATTTGTCTTACATCCATGCATGTCTTGCCTGTTTTATTCACATAGTGGAAAATGGTTCATAATTGTAAATAAATTGGCACAAATTGTGAAAGATTAGACAGAAATAATCTTTCATTCTGTTCATGCTCTCAATTATATAGCATTCATGATATAAGATTGCATATGAAAATTAAAACAAGTGTTGACATTGAATTTTTGCAATGGTTACAAAAAAAAATGACCGTGTCTTTCCATCACATTACCATTCTCTATTTGAGAAAATTGAATGAGACTCCCATGATTTGGGTTATGACCTAATTCTTTTATGTAATTATGGTAGAAAGAAAATGATGAAAAGTAATATGATCATACAAAATAATCAGATCAAGACTTGGTCACAATATGTAAACACATATTGCATCCATTAGTTGTCCAGAATAATATTTATTATGAATTGAGTTACAATTTGATCTTTACTTGATTGTGGAAATAAGAAAAGTGAGAAAAAACATACAAATAAAAATTGAGTTTGGTCACTGATGATTTGAATTGTGCATGCCATTAATTAGTTTCATAAAATAAGACTTATCATGATTTAAACCGTAAATTTCTTTAACTATTGTTTTTATTTTAAAAAATAATTTAGTTACTTCACTTTAACTTTTATAATTCACTTTAAAAATACATTAGTGAACAAATTTTATATTGTATAAACATTAATAGAAAAATACTAAGACATGATAATGTTTTTTTAATTAAATGGACAAATGACTAAGTAAATAAATCATTAAATCAAGCATAAATATTGTGTACTTCATAAATTGAAGTTTAAATACATTTATTTAATTATTTATTTAAACTAGAAATAAAAGTGGTAATTACTAAACACATGATTATTATAACACTGTTAATTTTACTTTTGCACTTTCCGCACATCGTGCGGGGGTCATACTAGTTATAATTTGAAGTAGAATGGGATTATTAACATTAATATATATATAATTATCAATGTTATTAAAGTCCTACTTATACTCATATTATTAAGTAATCTAAAATTAAAAGAATAAAACTTAAATTAGGCTTATGGTTAATATTAGAATTTTAAATAGGCGGGGATTTTCCATGTTATTGGAGTCATATTTCTATTCAGATTATAATGATATTATTATTCTCGAATCTATTTACAGAAAATAAAAATATCTTATAATAAAGTTTGTTAAATTAGACAATAATATTTCTGAAGTTAGAAAAACGGATTACCTTTAAAAGATATATCTAATTTGATTAGGAGTAAATTTAAAATATTAATAATAAAAGTGTGTTATATACACAATAATATATGTCCAAATTGAATGGAATTTCATATGAAAATTAATAAACTTAAATAGAGTAGAAGTAGGATTCTTAGTAGGTTCAAATGAGAAAAAATAAATAGTTCAGAATAAAATATAAAAATAAATTTTAATTTATTCTTATTTTCATATTTAGAGAATAACATTTGTAAGACGAAAATAAAAGATATTAAATCTGAAAGGTAAATATAATTTGATTACTAGCTATAAATTTTGTATGAGTAAATCTAATCATATTATTATTTTCAAATTTATTTATATAAAATGAAAATATCTTATATTAAAGTTTCTTAAATCAGGTAACCACATTTCTAAAAACAATATTTAATTAAAAAGGTAAATCTAATTTGATTAGGAGTAGAATTTTCAGATTTGCAAAAAATATAACCCAATAATATATGTTCAAAATAAATGAAATTTCATGTGAAAATAAACGAAATTAATTTTAGCAGAAGTGGGAGTCTTAATAGGTTGGAATTGATAGAAAAAAGAAACAATGAGAATTAAATATGAAAAAAATTCATATTTGTTTACATGAAACAAAAGTTATTTTTATAACAAAGTTTGTTAAATTGGTTAATAACATTTTTAAGTCGCAAAATACAAATATGAAATTTAAAATTTAAATCTAATTGGTTTATGAGTAGGGTTTTTGGTATGAGTAAATCTAATCATAATATAAGTACAATTGAAAACTAAATGAAATTGTATATAAAAAAATAAAGTTATTTGAAACCAAGTAAAATATTTGGTATTTAAAATGGATTTAATCCAGATTCTTTAACTTTATCTGTTTCGACATAGATAGTGATAAGTTTTTTCCAAATCTCATTTGAACTTTCACAATTGAAAATTCGATTAAATTATGTTGAATCCAAAGCACAATAAAAAATATAGCTTTCCAATCCAATTTTGAAAAAAAATTTTGTCATTCGTCATAATTTGAAGGTAGTTTTTCATGTAAATAGTAGTCTTTTTCAACAATGTCCCACATGTCAATGTGAACATGTATACTTGAATCCTAATTTTTCAATAAGCAAAATTAGATGCATTAAAAAATGGTGGACGAACAATAGATTCACCTTCCAAAAAACTGAATCCACTTAATGTCATGGCTCTTAAAGATTGTTAAATCTTAAAACAAGATAATTAAATCTTAAAACAATTAGATCTAAAAATGATTAGATCTTATAGATTTGATACTAATTGTAGGATCCTAAGGGGCACCAGGGGGAGAGGGTGAATTGGTATTCAATCCGAAAATATTGATTTCACAAAGGAAATATGAAGAGAAATCTTAGAAAGGGAAAAAGAAAAATATGAAGAGTCAAGTAAAGATGAATCAAATGACACATCAAGCTCTTCTAGGGAGGCTGCATACGTATGCTTAATGGCTCACATCAATGAGGTAATTTCTAACCCTTCAATTTCAAATAATGACTCATCGAGCTTTTTCGAAAAAAATATTCCTTTAGATGTGAATGAAGAACTTTCCTCCCTCATAAAAAGATATTTTTCAATTAAGGAGGAAAATGAAAAATTATACATGAGATTGAAAAATTAAAAGTAGAAAATGATGCATGTTTATGGAGAATGAAAATCTCAAATGAAATTGAAACTTTGGAAATTACACATACATATGAAATTGTAAAACTAGCATGTTCATTAGAAAAAGTAAAACAAGAAAATGCCTCTTTGAAAAATACACAAAATAGCAAGAAGACTATTTTTCATATAACGAAAAATAATCTTAGAAATCATCTTGCACATAAAAATACTTATTGAAAATCCAATCATTCATATGGTAGAAAATCACATTTCAAATGTTTTACATATGAATTTTATGATCATTATGCATATTAATGTAAAATAATAAAATCATCACAACATGACATAATTTGAATTTCGAAAGGAACATTGTCTAAAAAAATAGTACTAAAAAAGTTTGGTACCAAAAGTTACTTGATTGTTTCAGGTGTGCCTCACATGTAAAGAAAAGGACGAATGAAAATGAAAATGTAAAGGCACAAATGTTATTGTAAAAATAACATTGATTATACTCTTATATTTTTTATGGTTCTTAAGTTTGAAGCCTATTTTCTGATTTTACTCAAAATTTCAAAATTACTATTTCTTTGAAAGAAAAGAAAGAATAAAATTGGTCATAGTGATAAGGGGAGCATGTTAAAATTTTCAATCTTTTTTTTGACATATCATTGTTGTATCAAAGTTCTATACAAAATTTTGATTCTTAATATATTTTTCTGTGGCTTTCATAAATAGGTTTTCATTATAAAATAGTCATAAATTTAGGGGGAGTTATCTTTAACATGCAATACTTTACATGTCTATTATATGAAAAAAAGGGGAAGAATAAAGTTTTTGAAAATATGATTAAGGGGGACTTACATATGGTTTTTTATATGCTTCATATACAAATTATTCTTTTTTATGAAACAAAAGGGAGAAAAATATGATATGAATATAACCTTATATGAAGAGTACCTTACAATTAATATTTATGAGAATATCCACCATTGTAAGGAAAGCTAAGTGTTAGGGGGAGTAAAATTGATTCTACAAGAATTTTATAACTTTTTCGCAAATTATATAGTTTTCATATTTCTCAATTTGTCTTCATAAAAAATGAGGAGATTGTTGGGTTAAAGTTTTAATGTGCTATATAATTATATTTTGATGATACAAACCTCGAAAGATTAAATTTAAATATTGAAAAAGTTAAAATAGATAACTTTATGCACTACACCTTGATTAAATAATTGATTATGGTCTTGTTAAATTATGGATGGAAGATGATTATCAAATTGTAAAGAATCATGTTAGCTATCCACAGAATCCAAGACTATCTAATTTGGATAAAAAACAGAAAGTTATAGAAAGGATATAGGATACACGGTGGAAGACATTAAAGGCCTCAGCCCTTTGTGCATGCATAGAATTCCTTTAGAGGACAATGCCAAACCCACCAAAAATTTTCAGAGAAGATTATATCCCATTCTTCAAGAAGTAGTAAAGAAAGAAGTAATGAAACTACTTGATGCAAGATTAATCTATGCCATTTCAGACAATAAGTGGGTAAGCATAATCCAGTTGTCCCAAAGAAAGGGGGATGACCGTGGTTGAAAATAAAAAAGAGAGAATGTAGCTAAGCTCAACACCACAGGGTGACGCATGTATGTTGACTTTAGAAAACTTAACAAAGCAACCAGGAAAGATTAGCTAAACATTCTTACTTCTATTATTCTTACTTCGGATTTTAATTCCCTAGTAAATTAAAATTGTGATGGACTGGGCCACTCAAGCTTTCGAAAGTATATCCATCGGGAGTGGTGGAGCTCGAGAGAAACGATGGAGGCACGTTCAAAGTAAATGGTCATAGAATGAAGTTGTACAGAGAACCATACATAGTGATCACTGAAGACACTCTTCTACTCCAACCTCCTCTAGTCAGCTGATCATCACTCCCAACAATGTCGAGCTAGAGACATTAAACAAGGTCGCTTCTTAGGAGGCAACCCAAGCTTTATTACCTTTCTTAATCCAATTTTTCGTCCTTTTAGAAATAACGAGCATCCAGTAAGACGCACATGTTAGAGGAAAGTCGAGTACAATAGGTGGAAGATGCATTGTTAAGACCAAGGGCAGGAACCAAGTTTCAAAAAGCGCGGGCCATTTCACTGAAGTACGAATAGGAAAATGCTGCAGGTCACCAAGGAAATGACAGCCTGCCATGCAGTACAGCCATATCACAAACAAAGTCAATCAACGAATCACCTTCGGGACCCGCCATCATGATCAACCTGACATAATGGTGAATTCGTACCCACATGGCCTATCCTCGTAACCTCTCTCCCCACTTTCTATCCTTTTTGAAACCGCCTCTACACCACGTACAAGGCGCAGTAACCCATTTTCCTCATTCAAAATCCACTCTTCATAGCTGAAATCCTTCATCTTCTCCAAACCCTCAATCTCTCTACAAAAATCCTCTTCACCAAATATCCTTCTCCACCTTCACCGGACAACATGGTACTCACCTAGAACAAGTCGAGAGGTGTATGCTGGACACCCAGGAACTCAGGCCCCCGACGGATCATTCTTAGTGACAACGACGAAGGAGTTCCTCAAAAAGCGCCTACTCGGATGGAGATCCCTCTACGAGCGCCTGCACCACACCTGTGTATTATGCTTCACGACAGCTCTAGCAGATCCTCGTGGAAAATTGCCGCGAGAAGCGAACAAGCTACCCAAACGCACAGCGCTGAAAAACCCTCGGATACAAAAGTGACAACTAAACCATCAGAAAGCACACGGGCGGCCAATGCATGAATCTGAGCCACAGACAAGATGTCGTCCCAACTACCAGGCAGGAGGGTCAAATCGATAGCAAGGAAGCCACCCTGGACACGACCGATGACAATGATACAAGAAGACACCTCTAATAGCAAAGGAACTCTAAGCAGAGATGACAAGGAAGGGACAGAAGCATATCAAGATCCTTGAGCACGGACTTCAGAAGTATCGCAACCAACCAAGCCACAACACAGAAGACGCTTTGCTTCTCCTCCATAGGCCGTCTAGGAAAAATGAAGCAAGATGAGGACAGACCCAAAATGCCAGGAGTCGGTTGTGCAACCAACCATTGAAGAAGTAGGTCAGTTCCTCTACCACTTACCTTCACCCATTCTCCATTCGCCAAAATCTACATCCGTCGATCACCACTGGACCTGAACAAGACCCTTTCACCTTCCCCCTCAAAACAACCTTCTCCACTTAAGTCACCCTCACCTATTTCAAACCAACAATCTTCATCTGAATATTCCAGCCACCCAGTCGAACTCTCTCTTGGCCATGTTTCCCCAAGTTCATCTTCTTACAGGTGGCATGGCGAACGTTCGCCTTCAGCCTCTAAACAAGCTCCTAGTCAACTGTCTACCCCTTCGTCTGAAAAATCATCACAAGGAACGCACTCGACACACTGTTCAACTCCTGTCTTCCCCTCATACATTGGACAAAAATCCTGACCTCCTCTATCCTCTTGAAGAAATAATTTTTTCTTCTTCTCACCAGCGACGCTAGTACCATTCTCTCTTGGCACGCCCCATCCTCTCAACGAAATTTTTGCATCAAGATGTTTTGTTCTCTCTGGGTTTTCTCAAAGATATAGAGCGCTCCACCGAAGCAATGGGTACTCAAGACTTCTTCATGTTTGTCTACCCTACCTATCCTCGTCTCGTCCTAGAATTTCTCAACTCCTATAAGGACGATAAGAAATAAGAGAACATCTCTTTTCGCCTGTTCAACAAAGATTTTCAGTGGTCATACCAAAAACTCAATCAAGTCCTCGCTCTTCCTTACTTTCCCGAATGCCTAACCTCCCAACGTTTTAACACCCTAGGCGTCCTAGCTAAGATCACCGATGATCATATTGAGAAGGCAAGAGCAAGAGCTTCCGCGATCTCTAATCCAATTTTTAGATACTTTCATCCCCTATTGTCGTCCACCATCTTGGGGAGAGCAAACACGAAATCTCATGTTATCGACTCTGACCTATTAATCATTGACGCATTTTTTTATGGGAAGAAGGTGAACCCCTTGGGACATCTACTATCAAATTGGAACAAATGCATTAAATTGAAATCAAGCGCAATTGCATTTGGAGGGATCATCACTACCATTGGCATCCACTATGATCTGGAGCTTGGATCTTTTGAGGTAGCTCGAGGATCAATGACAATAGATATGAAAACACTCTATAAATGGAACCTGATCTAGGTACAACAACACCGTAAGTTCTTGCTCGTAAAAAGAACTCATCATAAGATGCAACTCCCAACTCCGACAAGGTTTCCATAAAATCCAAAGCTAACTGGAAGATTACCCCAGAACACTTCAGGCAAAGTACCAAGATGGCTCAGTTAGCACCAAAACAAGTACCCCATCACTCCACCGACCCGGAAACAGCAACCTCCAAAAAAAGGAAATCTCCGAAATTGAAATCGGCAAACGAAGATGCTCCTTAACCGTCCCTCTCCGACCTTCAACAAGTTATCTCTTACCTCTCCCTACAGGTACACAAACTGCGATGAAGCAACATCCATATCAAACGCATGCTTCAAAGCCAAACTGCTGCTCTCCAACGCATTGAAGAAAGTCGGGGAACCCCGAGTTCGCCCACACACCCATCTTCCTCCTAAGCCCTATTTCTCGCCCCAGCTTGAACACACTGAGGACAATGGTGTGTTTACGTCTAGGGGTACAATGATATATTTTTACCCCATTTCCAGATCTTTTTAGCATACCATTGTAAATATTATGTTTTGATTTAAAAGCCATGTTATTCCATTATTTCGGAAATCCTATGTTGACATGCATCATATGAACTCCTTTTGAAAATTTTTGAATTGCTCTTCGGCATTTAGCTAAGAAACGTCATGAAATGCATTATTTACCCCTCACTCTGTGTACCTAATATGCCTGAATATTGATATTTCAAAGATTTCACAAACTTTAAATTTGAACCTAGTATGACATCAAAGCCCGTCATTAGATATTGGATAGTCCTTTACATGCTATTTCCTAGGTTCATTCATGCAATCAATGATTTGTCACTTGCTCAAAACCTGCTGACCGACATTTTGAAATGTTAAAAACGCGCCTAATGTTATGCAATAGTTCTTCCTTTCATGATAAGAACTTTTTCTTTTGTTTTCAATAAAAGCATAAGTGCCCCTATTATTCTAGGAAGAACTAGTGGGGAATACTGTGGGACTCTATAAAAAAAATTTGAATAAATAAAGCACCAATACCTACTCCATTGTTTTCCCCATTTTGGGGAAGACAAGAGTATGCCCTAGGGCACCACTAGCACCCTATGCACATTATTACAGGAAGAAAAATTAGGGACTATTGAGTGGAACCTCCGGTGCTGAGAAACTTATTTTATCCCATCATGTAATTGAAGAGCTATCGTGTATAAATCCAAAGAACTTTTGAAAAGGAATAAGTTGGTCAGCCCCTTTTCAGCACGAGGACAAACAATGTTGTATGAACATTCCTAGGAATCTACATGTAAACAACCATTCAATAGGGGACTTGTGTACCCATTAGCATAGGAGCTTCTGTGGTGATATTAACAGGGCAGTATTAAAATAAGTTAAAAATGGCTAATGACAAACATGTGATGTCAGGGAAAGGAGTGAGGAATTATGATGCATGCTCATGATATGCTACAAGCTTAAATTCGTAGCTGATTGCTTGAGGACAAGCAAAACTTTAAGTCTGAGGGGAGTTGATTTGGAGAATTATGGTCTATATTTTTATCCCTATTTTGCATCCACACAGTACTTATTATATAAATATTTCTTCACATAGACATGTGCATGACATGGATTTAATGCATTTAATAAGTCCACAAGAACGTTCATTTGCACTAAAGTTTGCTTATGCCGTCTTGAATATTTATTTGATTTATTGCCTCTTTGAGAGCTGATGAGCTCTAGGGGACGAAGTAGAGCGGCCGAACTATGCACCATTGTCTGCACTAAGGACTAATGATTTGCTATCAGGCTAAGGATGGAGCCAAAGAGAAAGGCAGAATAACAAACACTATCTACGATTGGGGACCAGCCAGCTCCTTCACCTCCCTAGCGCAAGGAAGCTTCCCAAGCAGCAAGGGGGACCACAGAAAAGTTGTCAAGCCGCAAGTTGCAGCAGGAGGACAGGCAGAGAAGGAGAGGAGAGAATCGACAGGAGGCAAAAAGCAGAGGGGCAGATATAAAAGGGAGAAAAAGCTATAAGTAGATGGGAGAGCTCTTTGAGGAGAAAAAGGAAAATCGCAGAGAGAAAGGAGAGGACAAAGTAGAGTCGAAAAGAAAATGTCTTTAACCATTCATGGAGAAGGGTGTGCTCTCCACATGACTTATAACTAACCGGCCCTGCTGTGGTGCTTATGCGACTTGGATGGATGTTCTTTAGTTATGTTTTCTTCTGATGCTTTTCATGATCAATGATCGAGTATTGAGCTCTCTTGCATTTTTTATGAGATCGATGTGGTCACTGTTTTTACTATTTGATTCCCTATTTTCTGAACCTATGCATAGATTTGAGTTTATGAATAGTCTTTATCCTGAACCCCGACCATAGGGATATATTAGGTTGCATCGCAGCCAAACGTGGAGAAATCTAGCCTTGATGAAGACAGTTCCATGCGTTGTTCTTACATTTTCCACGTAGTTATAGTATAGGAAAAGCTTTCAAAATCACTTGTTGTCTTGCACCTCCGACCGTAGGGACATATCAGGCTCCATCACGACCAAACGTGGAGAAATTTAACTTAAGGAAAGCAATGATTCATAGTGTCAGTCTTAGTAGAATCAACAATGGAGTTCTTCATGGTGTGGTTTAGACGTCGTTCACCCTTTAACCCGTGACCTGAAAAGGTTGTGTGCACTCCAGATTTTTGGCAATAAATGACTGAATTGAACCAGAGATTTGGGATTATCTTAAATGATTTTAAGAGATTTTCGCATATTCTATTTCACCATTGATGTGTTTGATTCTCTCCGAATTTTCTGGGAAGTCCAATCCAAAAAGGAATAGTCTTCAATCCTCGCTCAAGTCGGTGACCCGAGTAGGGTAGACAAGAGAAGAGCTACCTCCAAAGGACCTCCCAGTAATTCCTAGTTTGTATTTCATGAGTCAAATTTCTCTTCTCCTTTAAAAGCATCTACACCATCTCGCTGACATTGATATCCTGCATTCTACCCGGGAGGGAGATCCTCATTCCGCTAAGGCAAGCGCTAGCCGATCGTAACCTCCTTGTCTTAGGCATATTTCTTTGAATGCTCGATATTCGGTGGACACGAGATTACTCTCAAATCCTAAAAGAGGCTCAATCCATACTATGATGTTTACAAGTATTCTGTTTACGAACCCTCTCCACGTTGCAGACACAAGCTTATCACCAACACGAACGTGTAGGTACAGAGTCAGGTGCTTTCACCGTCAAGATTAACCAAATGCATGCGTGGAAAGGGACCTCGGTTACGTTACTCTTATCATGTCAAACTAAAGAACCTTAAATCTTACAGCAGAAGCACCTCCCATAAGTCCTCAACACGTGTCTTTGATTTACTGTCTCGCATTCTTCTTTAACATTAATCATCATCTTTATGACGTTTACTCTCTTACATTGTGAAAATAAAAAGGAAAATAAAAAAACATTTAGTTCCCTTTTTACATTACATTGCCATCCTTTTTCTTCTCTTGTTTTCAGCGCTCACTTTTCTCACTGACTTGGTTTCGAAGGATTTTTTCAAAGATTGCATAGGCATAGCTTCCTTGTGGATCAAACCTCAAGCATTACAATGATGCACCGTACGCTTGCGGATCGCATTTCGATAGTGTAGAGACACTATAAATTTTAATACTTTATTTGTTATATACTTTTATATCAAAGGGTAATACACTTGAATATTGGGTAGACCTGTCTTAGAGGTTTTTGTCTCCCCTTTCGTGCGATATTCTCTATACACACTTTATGCGAATCATTCTCCTCTTTGACTTCTTGGTTTCATACAAATTTGTACTTCATGTCGATATATTTTCCCTTGCAATGGTATTTCTCGTTGTTCACATAAGCATAGCTAAAAACTTGATGCGTAAAATGATGTAGCAAAATAAAATCGCTAGCAAGTGCACTAGTCGCTCAAGTAATATAGTAATAGGAGTAAAGAGTGTCGAACCTATGAGGAATATTATTAATTCAATATCTAATCTTATAAATTAATAAGAGAGGAAAAACATAGAATTTTGGAAATAGGTTTGTAAAATAAAGAAAATAAGATAAAATAATGGTGTTGAAGTTAGTCTTAGGATGATTAATTAATTTAAGGATAAATATGTGAACCAGAAAAGATAAATTAAACTTTTTAAGATGGATTATGAATTTCCCAAGTTATTAATTTACAAGATTAACATCACAAAGACCACAAACTGGTAATTCTGCTATTTAATCCAGCAAATCAAACTATCTTAAATTTAATCAAAACTGAAGTCCCACAAACTGGTATTCGTCAGATGAGATTAAAATTAAGATGCATTAATATGAAAATCCTAGACAATTAATCACTCCACAAATTGGTATCGATCAACAGACCACACAGATCTAATTCTCCACACACTAGTTATTAGACCTATATCAATTTTTAATTTCTCAATAAATCATTTAATTTAACTAAATAAAATCTGGAATTAAGTAGTCCACAAACTAGTAATTACTTTACTCAAAAATTTAAATAATTAAATCAAAAGCACTAAACACAATTAAAAATTGATCAAAAGAAATTTAATAATAATAAAGTAAGGGTTCACAGAATTTCCCTTCAATAATAATCTCTTAAAAATAAAATCACTAAAACATGGAGTTCATCCTAGAATTGCAGAGAGATAATAACAAAATAATAATAATAATTGGAAGAATTACACCATAAAATAAAATCAGGATCCTTGAATGTCGTCGGAGCGTCTGGAACAACCGTTCGATCGAATCTCTCTCTCGTCGAAGCCCGCGAAGCTCACGACTTGCCGTGGAAAAAAATCAAACTTCAAGGCACCTGGAATGACGGATTCTTCACGTATTTATAGGTGCGGACGGGTGATCACGAGCGTACATCGTACGGCCAATATTTGTCTCGGCCCAAAAAGATAAACTCTTTTTATCTTTACCCCTTCTTGGAATCTCGGCCAAAATGATAAACAATTCTTATCTTTACTCCCAAAACGATGAGTTCTTTTACTTATTACGCTCAAAACGATAGGCTTCTTATCTTTACCCCCTTCAAATCTCGGCCAAAACGGAGATTTCCTTGCCATTACGCCTAAAAAGATAACATCTTTTTTATCTTTACCCCCTTCAAATCTCGGCCAAAACAATAGGTTTCCTTGCCATTACGCCCAAAAGATAAAATCTTTTTATCTTTACTCCCATCAAATCTCGACCAAAACGATGACTTCTTCTTGTAATCTCGGCCAAAAAGAAGAAGAGTTTTTTATCGTTACACCCAAAATGATAAAATCTTTTTATCTTTACCCCCTTCATATCTCGGCCAAAAAGTGATAATCTTCTTTTGTAATCTCGCCCAAAATGATGAATTGTGATCTCGTTACGCCCAAAATTCAAGTTGCATTCGTTTTTACCCCCAATGAAGTAAGATGTAATTTATCCAACCATGACATCATCTCGGCTGAAATATAATTCTTTACGACCGATTCGTATTACCTGCAAAATAATTATAAGAATTAAGTAAATTCCTCCTTAGTTAAATTATTCAAAACATTAATAATCAAAATCGATAAATCTGGAATTACGACTTAAAAGTGACTAAAAATGATGCATGTCATGAATAAATTACAAAAAAACTAATTAAAATAATAAACTAAAATATGTTGTATTTTGCTTGCATCAATAATTGATTGATTGTCACAGTGAAAGATCATCTTCTTCATTGCATTTTCTGAAATCCTCAAGTTTTGAAGGAATCTTTTAAGCTATAAGGCCTCTTGTACTGCCATTGAACAAACTATGAATTCTAGCTCCATAGTTGATAGTGCCACATAGTCTTGTCTCTTGCTACTCCGAGTAACAACACCATTGCTGAGCAAAAAAGTGTATCCGGAGGTGATTTTTCGTTGATCAACATCACTAGCCCAATCGACATCGGTGAATTGAACAAGTCGTAGACTTCCTCTATGATAGCAAAGTGCAAGATATGTAGTACTCTTGAGGTATCTCATGATTCTCTTCACCGCCTTCCAGTGTTGGCATCTTGGATTAACCTGATATCGACTAACTAGACCCACGTCAAAACATATGTCCAGTCGAGTACACATCATAGCGTACATCAGGCTGCCGACCACACTTGCATAGAGAACATTGCACATTTCCTTTTGTTCCTCTAGAGTTTTAGGGCGCATGTCCAAGCTTAAAACCTCGCATTTCATAATAGAAGTGTCAATGAGTTTGCATCCATCCATATGAAAATGTTCCAAAATTTTCTTTATGTATGATTATTGCGACAAAGCAAGGAGTCATTTGGAACGGTCATGTTGGACTTTCACATCTAGTATGTAGGCTGCTTCACTCATGTCCTTCATCTCAAACATGGAGGGCAACCACTTCTTAATGGTAATCACAAAATCCCTATTATTTCCAACTATTAGAATGTTGGCCACATATAATATTATGATAGCAAAATTATACTCGAACTTATGAACATACACGTAGTGATCTTCAACAATCATGTTAAAATCGCACGAAATGATTGATTGATAAAATTTAAGGTACCACTGTCTAAATAATTGTTTGAGTACATAAATGGATCGGCGCAGTCTGCAAACACTACGCTCTTCATCTTTTACAACGAAGCCTTGAAGTTGCTCTATGTAAATTTTCTCATCTAATTCTACATTGAGAAATCAAGTTTTTACATCCTTTTGATGTAATTCTAAGTCCATATGTGCAACTATAGCTAATATTATTCGAATTGAAACAAACCTTATAATAGGTGCAAAAGTTTCTTCATACTCAACACCCGTTGTTTGGGTGAAACCTTTCTCAATTAGGCGGACTTTATATCTTTCAATTGATCCATGTTTAATTTTGAGAACCCATTTATTCTCAATTGCCTTACGGCCAGGCGGGAGATCAACCAAATTCCAAACTTAATTTTTCTGCATGAACCCTAACTCCTCCTTCATTGTTTTAATCCATTCTTTATTAGCAGGGGATGAGAGAGCCTCTTTAACAGATTTGGGCTCAAGTTCATCTTCCAGACTTGCTATGTGGGCTTCATGTGGTCAACGTTCATGTAGCCCTTCGATTTTAAATCGTTCGCCGTGGAATATTTTTTCTAGTAGTACGTCGAAGGAAGCTTTCAGGTTCGTTAGTTGATAGTTGTGAATCTCTCCCACTCGGATCAAGTTGTGGGACGGAGAAGACAAACTCCTCAACTGGTTGATCTGTTTGTGCTGTCAACTCAGGATCTTCTTCTTCATTTAGGAGAAGTCCCTTGTCTATCTTGCTTTGCTTAGAAAATTCATTCTCTATGAATGTCACATCTCTACTTTCAATTTATATTATTGTACCATCTTCTCTTTCACCTATGAATAGATAGCCCTTAGAGGTATCACAATATCTTATAAAAATACATTTCTGCCCTCTTAGACCCAACTTTCCATACTTATAAAAGTTATTTAGAACATAAGTTGTACAATCCCAAGGCAGCAAATAACTAAGGTTAGGCTTTTGACCTATCCAGAATTTATAAGGAGTGGTAAGAACAGATTTCGATAATACACGGTTTAAAATGTAGGCAGCAATTAATAGTGCATCTCTCCAATACAAAATTGAAAGATTAACTTGCCCCATATCAAATAGGGTACAATTCCGTCTTTAAGCAACACCATTTTATTACGGAGTTATTGGTACTGTTAATTGCCTAACTATACCATTTTCATCACATAACTTTTTGAACAAGACAGAGAGATATTCGCGTCCATGATTGGTTCAAAATGCTTTAATTTTGCTATCCACTTGATTCTCTGTCATGTTCATGAATCGTACAAAATAATCTAAGGCTTTGGACTTATGAGAAATCAAGTATACGACACCATAACATGAATAATCATCTATAAATGTGATGAAGTAAGAAAAATCATCTTGCGTGAACATTCATCAAACCACATATGTACGAATAGATTAATTGTAATGGGTACTCGACACATTTTCCCTTTCCAAATGGTGTTCTTGTTTTCTTGTCAAATAGACATTCCTCACAAGTTGGAAGATCAACTTTTGTGAGAGTCCCCAAGAGGCCTTCTCTATCAAGTCTATTCATTCGATCTTGACCACTATGTCCAAGTCTGGCATGCCAAAGATTGGCACTTTCATTCATAGATAGAAACCATTATTGAGAAAGTCATTGCATAGAAGAACATTGTCAACACATATCGTCATTTATTTTCTTTGGAAACTTATTACATAACCAAACTTGTCTGAAAGCTAGAGCATATAGAACGTCGTGAAGATAAAGGATTTGGCCGCTGCGAAGTTCTAACTTGCACATTCCAATGTCTAGGGGTGTTCAGTGGGTTGGGTCGACTCGCGAACCCGATGACCTGACCCGACCCAACCCGACCCCGATTTGGGTCGAGTACGTGTCGAAATTTTCCGACCCAAGTTGACCGACCCGACTTGAATGTCCCACTTTTTTTATTTTCAGACTATATTTTATACTAAAAAATTAAAAATATATATTAAAATAAAGTATTTTAAATGTGTAAAAAATAATATATAAATGTTTAACAAATTATTTTATACTTTTAAAATGAATATTATGTCATATTTTTTATATTTAATAATAGAAAAGGTAAGAAAAAAATTTAAAAAGAAAAAGAAAAAATGATGGTCGGGTAACCCGAGTCCGGGGTCGGGTCAGGTGAAACACGACCCGTGAACATCCCTACCAATGACTTTAACTTCAACTCTTTCATTGTTGTCAAAGAAAATCCATTTGCTCCCCGCACTTATTCGACAAAATTTCACGAAGACCCTACAATCTCTCACTACATGGTCGGCGACTCTCAAATTTGCAATTCACGAAGGATGAGTTTCAACAATTAAATTACAACTAGAGACATAAGAAAGAATCATGGTCAGGCCAAACCTTCTTGGGCTCAGTGCAATCACGAGCGAAGTGACCATGTTTGTTATAATTGTAGCATTTTACTTTATTTGTGTTTGTCTTGCCGCCACGTTTGTGCTAGTGGCCTTGGACTTTCTTTTATCCAGCATCTCCGCTCCTTTTATTTGGTTGCAACTTATGCGACCTTTTCCCTTAGATTAGGATCAGCTCTTTGTCCACCATTTTCAGCAACTAATGCTTCAGAAGATTGATTCGTGGCTTGAAGGGCCTCATCCTCCATTTCAATGTGGTGAGCAGCTTAGCTAAAAGTTTTGACACTTTCGTTGTGCATCAAGTTACAAGCGTGTGTTTCCAACTTTTAGAAATAGAACGGATTAGAGCCTGCACCTGTTGCTCTTCATCGAGCACTTGTCCCACATTTTTGAGTTCATGGTTCATGTTAGACATCTCCTGGATATGCTCCCTCATCGTATAATTTGGTCACTTCCGATAAGAGTCAAATTTGACCATGAGCATCCAGCGCTTGGTGGACATGGTGACCCCATGCTTATTGCGGAGCACCGCCCAAATTTCGAATGTTGTCTTATAGACTTCGAATTAGCACAAGAGGAAATTGTTCATCGTGCTCAGCAATGTAATGCGAGCAATGCGATTCTTCTTGGTCGAGGCCTGATATGCCTCCATGTCCATCTCGCGTTGGGCATTATTTTCAAGTGCAGGTTCATTGACAACATGGTTAATGATCTCAAGGACCTTTTGTTCTTCTAATAGATATTAGATCTTGCGGTGCCAAATATTATAATTATCGTTATTGAGCTTTTTAGTCTTATTCAGGTCAACAATTATTATTTTGAAACCAATAGTCTAATTTGGTCACAAAAATAAGTGAAATCAGTGTTATGCATGTTATTATTTGTTCGCAAACAACATAAATATGAAATAATAATATTAATGAAGTAGTGACATCGAGAGATTGTTATACTCCCGCTCATCTCTTACTATCTCCAAAAAATATTATCAGTCATTATTTCAACAATGCGACGGAATTAATGTTTGAATTTTGAATCAACACATAATTCAAAATTCTCTACTCTATATATTTTGAATCAACTTATAATTCAAAATCACTGAAATTCATTTCATGTGGTGCACCAATTATTTTTAATATGAATCAGGACTAGCGCAACGGAAGCTCTTCCCTGATGGGTGACAATTAAATAACCGTGCACTATCCTTCGCCTCGACATTACATCAAAAAAAATTATGTTAACACTGTCACACATCAATTTTATTTTTGAAGACTGTGTCGACCATGCACTAGGCTAGTTCATCGGAACCTTTATAGAGATACATTTTGGGTCACGCACCACTCAACAGAAAGACATTGGTTATTGTGGCAATATTTGAATCTCAATGTGTCTTAGTTCTACAAAAGAACTACCTATGTTTCATGCATTCTTTAATTACCTATAGTTTGTATAATTAGACCAACTAATTATTTTCATTATATGCTTGCATGAATCATTAATTTCAGCACATAGCCAAAAATAATATTGTCGTATTAATTAATTCTCACAAAGGAATTAATTTAATTTGTTTAATTTCAAATTAATTTGAAATTCTAAGCTAGTTATCATGCTTAACAAAATTGGACATACCGATTTTAAATTCAAATAATTTTAACACATAGTAAATGTTTTAGGAAGGCAATTATTTGCAATAAATTTTGCACATATCAATTTAATTTCATATTATTCAAAATGCCTTCTATAATTGAATTTAGATCACAATAATAAATATCATTATGACATATATAAATGGAGATATTTATTTCATGCATGATAACACATTTATTAAGCAATATTTGTTATTGACATGGAAATCTAGTCATTTAATTAATGCACTAAATCAATAAATGATTTTCTTTTAATAGCATTAAATTGCATGCAATATTTCAAAAAAAAACTATACGGAAATACATATTCTTCCTAATTTTCCGAAATTTTATAATAAATATTTTCTATTTTCTAATTATTTTTAATATTTAGGAGAAAATAAAAAAAAGAAAAAAACTATTTGTTGGGCCTTTCAGGCGACCCATCTCCCAATGTGCATGGATGCAATATCTTTGCATTCAAATTGAGCCCTCCAGCAGGCCTTGTGCTTGCTACTGGAATAGCTTTCTTTTTTCTGCAATACATGCATAAAAAAAATCTAAACAATTTGTCAAAAAATATTTAAATAATCATAAAAAATATATTATGGTCTAGGTTGATCCATAATATATTTGTGATGACAAAAACCATTTGTCCCTCGATTGTGGTCATATAATTGAGATGCGTAGATCCAAAAAATAATAACAAATATTATTTTTTCGGTGCAATCACGAGTTCGAGAAAAACTAATGTAGGATTTATAACATATATAAATCGTAAAGGTTGCAAAATACCTCTTGCAGCAGAAGCGGGTAATCAAGACTTTTTCACGAATTCTTGACGAACACACTTGCACCTCGGGATCGATGACCGAACCTTGGGGGACGGAACACTTTTCCATAGCACAAGTACATCTGGATGAATCTCTATGAAAGCGTGTTCAGGACCTCTGATATGAGTCCCTTTTTATAGTGTAGGGAGACTTGGGAGAGGGGTAAAGCAAAACGCATCATGTGCATCCATCCCACGGTCTACATTGTGCGCACGTAATGCCCATGTGGGCATTTTTCCAACACGTCTAATTAGCATCGCGTTGTTTCGCGAAACTAAAAAACTTACCTTAAAGCCCTAACCCCTCTTTTTGGATGGTGGAACCTACATTGGTAAGGGGTTGTGTCCCATGTTGCCACAGACCAGACAGAGGTCAAGGCATGGTGCAGTTCTGCCATGGCCACGTCCGTGGTCTCGAGGACGTGTCTGGGTATTTGGAGATGGTGGGTTATCGCCGGAGGCTATGATTTTTGTGTAATTAGCTTGGGTTGTCAGTTGTTCGTAATGACTGAAGTTAAATATCATGATTCAGGAGAAAGGTGTGTAGTTTTTGTTCTTGCTCAAAGGGATGTGATAATATCACTTTAATATGATCCCAAGTTGTTGAAGATTGTTGGATCCCAAAGGGCACCAAAGGGGGTGAATTGGTGTTTAAAAATAATATTATCGATTTCACAAAACACGTCGTGGAAACTAAAAATTGATTCTTTAAATCTTTTAAATCAATGCAATTCAGATCATATCACAACCATAGTATGAGAAGGAGAGAAAGAGACGTTTCAAACATGATAAACGCGATGGTTGTTGACGAGGTTTAACCACACCTTGCCTATATCCCCGCTCTGACTTCTCAACCTCGAGACCGTCGAAGATTTCACTAAATCTCTTCTTTTGTTCCAAATGGGGCAAGAAGAAAAAGTCCTTTACAACAACCATATTTTCTCCGCTTCGAGAGGCAAAGCAACATCTTCTTCTAGGAAGCTAATCTTTTCTTTCACTCAAGAGGTAAGATATGGAACCTCTTTCATACATGAACTCTCTCAATTTTTTTGAATAATTGTTTCTCTTTTTTACAATGGGAAGCTCACAAAGATAGAAGAGAGAAAGAAAAGAAAAACTAAAATAATAACTTCAAGGAAAAAAAATTTCTTTTGATAACTTGAAGTTTTTCTCCAATGCATGAATGAATGTCATTACTTCTAGCTTTGGCACTCTTTTTATATGTTTCAACATGTGAAAAGATTCGTCCAGAATTTATTCCATAATTTTCTCCTTAAAAAATAGTCGTTACTATTTATTTGACCTGTAGGTCGATCAATCGCATATCTAGATCGATCTATGTGACTGTTGCGCGATTTCTTCAGTTTTTATGCTTGATCGGTCAATCGAACTATCGATTCGGTCACCCAACCGATATAATCTCGACGTCGACCAATACATCGACCGGTATAGTCGCGACGTCGACAAGTAGAACTAACAGTCATGTATTGATTGGTCCACCAGTATCTCCAGTCGGTCGACCGGTATAGTCTCGACTAGCTTTGTGATCGGCATGTTGACCTCCCTTCACTATTTTAATAATGTATTGATTCTTTACAATTTTGATATTAATTATTCATTCAAAATTTAATATGATCATAGTCAATTATTAACTCAAAGTTTAACACATAAAATAGTCCATTTTTATTTAAACTTTTTTAATATTTAATCTTAATCTTTCAAAATTTGTATCATCAAATATAATTTTATATGACATTAAAACTTTACTCAAATAAACATGATTGTATGAAAGCCTGAGGCGGACAGCTATCGTCAGCCAGGTATTTTGGTGCGTGTCACATAGGCGGACATAACCATGTCGCCCTTTTTCAAGGTCTGCAACTGTATTTTTAATTGTAGTAAATAAGTGCAATTGTATTGTTAATTGCAGTAAATAAGTCTATGATGGCTCACCAAATGCGTTCCCCACATCGGTCGGATTTTTTCAGAGATGGACACAAGCAGCAAACTTAATAAAACTTGATCTCTCCAACTGATGTAGGGAGCGAAGAGGGGAGAGCTTTCACCAACAGTAGTGTTTGGTTTGTGCCATTCATTAAGCCTTCAAGGTCGGACACACCTAGCAGCGGTAGAAGTTGATTTTTCCAGAGTAAATAGTTGTTCGTTGTTAGTTTCATTGCGGTGGCAATTTGAAATGAAGGCATGTGACTGGGTTGGAATGTCACCTTGATGCTCTGATACCATAATAGAGCTAAAAACAATTGTTATATTCAACATAACTTTAATTATATTTTGTATCAATGTATATACAATATTACAAGAGTATTAAATGCCAAAATAATAGGATATGTAATAAAGGTGAATAGTGGAGAGAATATATTATATTATAGATGATCGAGTCTTCCACAGCATTAGTGGAATGAGTCTTGCTCTGCTGATGCTGGTTGTTAATTCTCTAATAGATATTAGAATTTTAGTTAGTTAAAACTTAATTCAATCCAAATTAATACTTTAGGGACGTTTCTTTAGAGGTAATCTTTGTAGATTATCAGGTAATGTTGTATTAAATTATTTGAGTCCATCACATTACAAATGGGTAATCTGCATTGCTCAGGCAATCCACATTGTCTATGAAGTGACAATGTAAATTGTCTATGAGAGGGTAGGTAATTCACATTATCACCTGAGTTGCAATCTTTTAAATTTTACTTTTCACATTTGTCCTTTATAGTTTTATTTAAATAAATTCTAAAACACATTAAATAAATTATAATAATAATTAAATAAATTATAAAATTAATCAAATAAATATTATAATTATATGACTATATTATTATCATATTTTAAAAATATATTAATTATTTTATAATTTTTAATTTTATGGATGAAAATATATATTTATGATTTAATTTTACGAAGTTAAAATTAATTTATATATCTAAACATAATTCTTTTGATTAGAGGTATATTGGTAAAAACTGTATATTAACTCATAAATCTGTATTTTCTTATAAATAACTAATATGGATTGTCAAATAGATTACTTATGCATACTAAACAAGATAATGTACATTGCTGACAATTTAATAAGTGACAATCTTTATGAGAGACAATCTACATTACTAAGTAATGTTGAATGACAATGCAGTGAACGCACCTTAGAAATAAGTTTCATCTCTCTCTAAATATCTTCGTCATCCAAAAGCAAATTTTCTCCTCTCCTTGTTTCTCATTTTTCTCTAACAATTTTTTTCTTAAGTTTCATCATATATGCATTTTATCCCAATTAATAATATCCATTCAACATCTTTATAACACCTTAATTTAAAATTAGAAAACTACTCTATTTACTTTTTTTAATGTCGATCGAGTATTTTTTTTATTTGTCAATCGAGTTGAGAGTTTGCCATATAATTTACTTTTTGAATAATAAAGTTAATTTGACATTTTTATTTGAGAACGGAACAGCAAATTAACTGGACATATAATATTGGATAATGGCATATGTAGAGACGGACGCCTTAAATCAAGTCCACATGAACACCACGGTGGACTTCACTATGTGCACGTCGTTCTCCCACACAACGTACCCGAAATCCATGTCACCCGGGCGAGCCGCCGCCTTGCTCTCAAAGCGGACCCTGTAACTCTGAGTCTGGTACGCCCTATCGAACACCAAGATCTGTGGTTCCACCGTCACGTCACCTTCTCCGGCAGCCAGTTTACGATCCGCGCGTGGTACGTCTCGTTGGCGTCCGACACCTTCGTGACCGTCCTCTTTAGCTCGCACACGCGCATCGTGCTGTCGAATACCACAATGAAGGATGGGTAGTTGAAGCCCGCCGGGCCTGCTTCTAGCACCGAGGCACGACACCTGAAGCTGGGATCGAAGACTCTAAGTTGGTCATCCGTGTAGTTGAGTGCGCACAACAGGTCGACGTAGTCCTGGATGTCGACGTCGTACACGAGGCCTGGGTCCATGGCCATCTGGGGCATGACGTGCCCCGCGCCCATGTCAAACGGCGTCGCGTTCCTCAGACCGTCGTCCTTGATGATCATCCGGAAGGTGTTGTCCAGCTGTGCAGCGGTCGTCATCATCGCCGAGCGGATCATAGCAGGTGACCAGTTCGGATGGGCCCCCCGCAGCAGTGCCGCAACTCCGGCAACGTGAGGACAGGACATCGAAGTTCCCGAAAGCACAGCAAAGCTGACCTCCTCCGGCCACGCGGAGGGGGTCTCTCCTGGCCACGCGGCAAGGAGTTTTGACCCTGGGGCAATCAAATCAGGTTTGAGGATCTCCGGGGCAAGATAGTTGGGGCCTCTGGAAGAGAAGGCGGCTACTGTGGGTGCTCTACTTCTGCAGATGGTGGTCTCGTGAGACAGCTCTAGCCTGGCCAATGGGTTAGGTGTCTTTTTCATATAAGACTGCAATTTATCACCGTCCCTGTAGCCTATGCTGACATAAGGCAGATGATAGATGTAATGTAAAATCGTTTCCCCCTGCTGCTTCGTGTTGGCAACTATCAGACCGACGGGTACCGAAGAATTATTGATGGAGATAATGTCTGGTTCGGTGGCCACGCACACCACTATCTTCCCTAGATCTTCTTCTGTCAAAGAGACGCATTCATCTCCATAGAACAGAGACACTAGACTCTGGTTGCTGAAGAGTCTTTTGGGGTAAAGGCTCTCCCCGAACGAAAACTTCGCCGTTGCCGAGGATGATACGGGCGTAGAACTTTCTGTCGATTGTGCTTGCGCCAACCGTCGTTATCCATGGCGCGGCATTGGCAACTGTTAAGGCGTCGGGGCCGTTGTTGCCTGCTGAGCAGGCCACGAAAATCCCTTTCCGGACAGCCGCAAACGTGCCGGTCGCAGTGACATCATTGTAGTACGGGATTAATCTGTCGGGCCCAATGGACACCGAGAGAATGTCGACGCCATCTTGGATGGCCGTTTCAATGGCTTTCAGTACATCGGCATCGCTGCAGTCGGTTAGGTGACATGCTTTGTACATGGCGATGCGAGCTCTTGGGGCCATGCCTTTGGCAGTGCCATTGGCATAGCCGAAAAAGCTTGCGCCACGGACCTCTGAGCCGGCGGCGGTGGAGGCTGTGTGTGTCCCATGACCTTGACGATCTCTCGGTGACTTGAAGTCACGATCCCCGTAGCCATGTGCTGTTATTCCTGAGATGAAAAGCCGCGCACCAATGAGCTTGTTGTTGCAGCAGCTGGCGTTGAAACGTTCGCCGACCTCGCACTTGCCTCGCCAGCGCTGTCCGATCGGAGGCAGAACCTCATCATGGAAGCTCCGGCTCTCGGGCCATATACCCGAGTCCACCAGCCCAATGATGACATTCTCGCCCCCGTTAGATTCGACCATCAGCTCCGAGACGGAGCTCAGTCCTAGGAACTCGGGGGAGTGGGTCGTGTGGAGGCTTCTCACCCTGTCCTTGTAAACGCCGACCACTCCATCTACTCCCGAGAGTCGTCTGGCTTCTTCAGGAGTCAGCACCGCCGCAAATCCCTTCAAGACGGTGTCGTAGGTGTACAGGAAACGGTTTCCGGCGTCGGAGTCGTCTTGGGAGGTGCTGTGCTCTACAATGAATTTGTACCATTCATCTGGGTTTGCAAATGTTGACGGCATGGCGAGGTGGTTGGTATGGACTATGTATGGGAGACGTGATTGCAGCGGTGGCGCACTGCTGTTGGCGTGGATGAGGAGCACTGAGGGCAAAAGGAAGACGATGAAAGCCATGGAGCTTGAGAAGGGGGCGGGTGCAAAGAAGAAGGTGACTGAGGGAGTTCGGAGAAGGGATGGAATTTGACGAGCCGTGCAATCCATATACGTACATTATATAGTACTTAGTTTTTTACAAGTTTAATTTTGATCTGGAACGTAGTTTAATAACATTACGGTAAGAATCTTACTATAAATCTTTATTAAAGCATTTAAACCTTTAATTTGTTCATCTCAAATGTGAATGTTTATTGCTTGACGTAAGTCTGTGCCCCAAGTGTTCTTTCTTTCTTATCTCAAAATTAATAATAATAATAATAATAATAATAATAATAATAATAATAATAATCGCCACACGAATATTATTTACAAAATATTTTCCGTAAATAAATTTTGTTTAAGGGCCGGGTCACTTAATTTAACTCTATACTACAAATTGGCCGCTCGTTATTAAAAACTGTATTCACACAAATATCATTTCAGTTTTTGGACTTCTGAATTTTTTATTTATAAATCGATAAAGATACTTCTTCTTCGAAAGGGAGAAATTTGACAATTGCATTTTCCTTATTAAATTAATTTTTTAATATTTTGGTTCACTATAATCACTAAAATTATCTTGACATTTGAAAAAGTAATTAAAAGAGAGACAATATGAAGCATGCATCACATTCGAGAGAGAGAGAGAGAGAGAGAGAGAGAGAGGGAGAGAGAGAGAGAGAGAGAGAGAGATACCATAATCCAATGAGCCCGAGTTCGAGTTTACAGTAGTCCGGGCAGAGTGGGCGGTCGTCCAGTTCTTGAAGGATCACAAGGGAGTCAAAGTTTGACCAGTCTACGTAGTTCCTGTCCATGCATAAAAATTGCATAGTTGACCATGGGATGTAAAATAACACTATTAGATGTTAAAAAAACATAGACATATTTAATTAACTTTGTTTCAATTGTTTTATATTATTATATGTTAGATCTCGTGCATAGTATTATAAAAATTGAATGCTTATCGAAAACCATAGTATCATAATTAATTTAATGGCAGATCAAACCTGTGACAATATTTCGTTATAGAATTATATATATATATTAATTAATTTGATTTAAAATAATATAAATATATATATAATTATCAAACCTGTGACAACATTTTATAAAATAAAAATTATATTAATTTGATTGTCTGTCAAGATTCAGGAATTATGCGGTGCTGTAGAGCATGCAAAAATAATTGAAAAAGAAATAAAATAACGACCATTCAGGAATTGTGCATGACTCGTTGCTTCTTTCCTTTAATTTCCATGTTTTCGTTGCTATTATTCCTGTCGCAAGCAAACTGTGAGCAGCAAACATCACGAAACCCTAAGTCATCCATCCTTAATTAATTGCATGTAAGCGTGAACGTTTAAGAAAACAACGAACATGCATGAATTCTCACTCAAAGTGTTCGACGTCCAAATTGTGTTTGCTTCTTGCATGCATCTATTTGTGAAAATGTCGAATGCACATCATTAGTAAGGATAAAATAGAGATTGGGGCGCTCGTATCGTCCCGACTGTCGGGACGCTCTTTATGGCCATCGGATTTTGTTTCAACGGTCGATGTTAGAACCGCTCAACTTGATCGCTTAAACATATGAACCAGGGGTTTTTTCGTATGTTCTTTTTCGTAGTTCCGATCGCCCCTGCTAGGTTTTTCCCACAACGTCGGATGCTTCTTCCCCGGCGCCCCTCACGCCCCAACGCCGCTCGAGTTGCCGATCGCTGACATTGCTCCACTCGTCGACATTGCTGCCCCGATGGCGCTCACGCCCTGACGCCTGAACCCCTGACCTGCCCTAACATGTTGCCGATCAAGGCTGCTCTGCTTGTCGACGACGCAAGCTTCGACACCCCTCACGCCCCAAGGCCTCTCGAGAGCTTGCGTCACGCTCCCATTTTCTTCTGCCCTAATGTGTCGCTGATCGAGGCTGCGCTGCTTGCTGACCAGTTCGCCAACGCCGAGAGCCTGAGGCTGCCTACTGAATTGAAGTGAAAGCTAGGGTTGGCATCTCGACATTTCTCCCCAAGGTGACCCTCTTCTCCATTCTTACGTAATTTGTGTCTACTGTTGCCTATGTTGTGTGTTTTAATTAGTAAAATAACTTACAGATGATGTATATGTATTTCTATCTCGTGACAATTAGATTGTTGGTTCCTAAAGCTTTCTTCGGACCTTTGTGCAAACAAACCATGTATAACCTAATTTTTGTCTAATTTTCTAACAAATGCAATGCCCATGTATCTGGAAACCACACTAGAGAGTTCCCTGATACAATGAAAATTTTTAATTATACATATTTTAAACTTCATTATTCAATATGATTATATTTGTTATTTTATTGAGGCAGATTGTACTGTTTGAATTTATAATATAGAAGAAGAGATTAATGAGGAGTCGAATGTTCAAGACAGTGAGGAAGAAGGCAATGTTGAAATGCATGAACATGATTTTGTAAAAGCTTACGAGCTGCCAAAACCTTACGTTGGTATGACATTCAATAATGATGAAGAGGCCTACAAGTACTATAACATGTATGATAAAATGGTGGGTTTTTCTATTAGGAAACAAGGTTGCCATAAATCTAGGATCACGAAGAATGTCATTAATAGAACTTTTGTTTGTTCTAAAGAAGGCCATAAGAGATTCAAGCAATCTATTGAAAAGGTCATCAAACAAAGGAGAGAAGTTAGAAATGATTGTCTTGCCCACTTATACGTGAGACTAAGGAAGGATGGAAAGTGGGAAGTAAGAAAATTTCAAGACGAGCACAATCATGTTTTAACAACTCCCACAAAGGTGAAATTTTTGCGATCACAGAAAAAAACTTAGGAAACTTCAAAAGAAGCCATTGTTAACCTACGAAAATTTGGCATGGGCCCATCAAGAATAGCTAGGGCATTGGATATGTCTGGTGAACCTGTGGTATCAACACAAGATTGCATTGATCATTTGAGATGAAGAATAAAAGGCAATTTTAATGTTGAATGTCTTAACATCATATTGGTTTTTCAAAATAAAGTAAGTGTTGATCCAGGTTTTTTTCATAGATGGAGATGGCACGATTTTGAATTTCTTTTGGGCTGATGGTAGGTCAAGAGATAGTTATTTAACCTTTGGCGATGTTGTCGTATTTGATACAACATACCGCACAAATAAATTGAAAATGCCATTTGCTCCCTTTACCGGAATCAATCAGACGAGACCGAAGAGACTTTCATATGGTTGTTCGAAAAATGGTCTGAATGCATGAATGAAAAACACCCAACTTGTATTATTACGGATCAGACATTGCGATGGATAATGCTATACATAAGGTTTTTCCATGTACAAAGCATATTCTTTGCACATGGCATATTGCTAGAAACGCAATGAATCATTTATGACTTATATGCTCAAGCCAATTTTAAAGAAAAATAAGTGGCTTTATGGTTCATCAAATACAGATGAGTTCGAAGAGGGTTGCTTCTTTTGAAGCAGAACTTTAATATTTCGAACAGGCATTGGTTACATGTCATGTATGAAAAATGTCAACAATGGGTTTCATTATATTTTGAAGATATTTTTACTGCAGGTATGCGTACTACGCAAAGGGCTGAAAGTATTAATGCATTCTTTGATGGTTTTGTTAATGCAAATACATCGCTCTCAGAGTTTGTACAACAATATGATAGCACGGTCCAAAGTCATCGTGCACTAGAAGAAAAAGAAGATTTTCGGACCATGAACTCATTGCCTACTTACATTGCAAAAAGTTCATTGGAGGTTCATGCAGGCAATATGTATACACATAACATATTTTGTAGGTTTCAAGAAGAATATGCAAAATCATTCTGCTTATATGGACATAAGATTTTCAAAGATGCTGACAAAGTTGTCTACTCTTAGCATCCCATGAAAGATATTGATGAAGGCAAGAATTTCGTCGAGTTTTATCATCATGCGTCAATTTTTATAAGACGTTCTTGCAAGAAATTTGAACAGGAAAGTTTATTTTGTTGTCACATTTTGAGTGTTCTCCACAAAAAAGGAGTAGCGTTGTTACCTGAGGAATATGTACTCCATTGTTGGACAATAAATTCAAGATATACGAGTGCACATGCTAGTTATGACAAAGCATCCTGTGGTTACGATTCTATAACCCCATTCAAAAGTTGACTTGGCAAAGTAATTTGTGGAAAGTACAAGAAATGGGTTTGACTTCAGTTAAACATTTATAGTATGCAGATCCACTTATAGATTATGTTATAAAAAAGATTAGTGCCTTCCACAATTCAAATGTAACTACAAATGCATGTGAAGCAAGTACTAGTGTGGTTCAATTAAGTCAGCCAAGCAATAGTGAATTTCATGCAAGTCAATCATCGGCCACTATCAATTTACAAGAGTCACAATTTGTGATGCGCGACCCAATCCGAGTGAAGTCTAATGGTAGACCAAGGAATGTTGGAAGAATTAAATCTGGTGTCGAAATTTCCATGTCTACAAAAGATTTTAGAAAACGGAGTTGTGGAAAATGTGGAAAAAGTGGACAAGATAAAAGAACATGTCCTTTATTGAAGGTAAAATATCCAACAATGTATTTCTATTTTCCCATCTAACGCTTGAATAATCTTTGATGTGGTTTCCTTTATGAACAGGACATACAAGATCAACAACAGTCACAACAGGACATACAAGATCAACAACAGGACATACAACATCAATAAATTCAGCAAGATTTGGGTAATTTCTTCAAAACTATTGTTTTGTGTGTTAACTTTCGATTTAGCATGTCCAAGTTGCAATTAGTATTCATCTCTTTCCTGAAACTGAGCTGTGGTAAGTATTTTCCTATTCTTCTTTGTTTATGCCTTTTACAATTTTTTTTCATTCTTGTAGTCTTATATATATGTCTCTTTCTAGCCTTCATGATGTAGCGGCTGTGAGTGAATCAGTCTAAGAGTCGGACATGAATTCTTTTGTTCAACCTGGAGACATAGATGAAGGCTATTGTCATATATGATGATGGAAAGGAACCCAAGAGCAAGATTGAGCTCATTGAAATCTTAGCCCACTAAATAAGATTCTGCTCAGCTGATTCTGCTACTGAGATTTGTTTCAGATTCTACCAACAAGATATATATGATGTTAGGCACAGCAACACACTGAGCACAAGCTATATTTGTTTTAAATTCTGCTGTAATATTGTCCAACAAGCTATATTTGTTTCAGATTCTGCTACAGTATTGTCCTATTGATTTCTTGTATAAACTTTTGTGAGGGGATATGATATTGAATTATTTGATCTTGATGTTTCCTTGGCATGTTTTCTGATATCATATTGGAACTAGTATCTTGGCCTTTTGCTCTTGACTGATTAACATATCTTTTTGTTTGCATATATGAGGTGAAATTTGACATAAAGTTTTAAGTTCAAGTTCCAAGCTGTCTACTATTAATACTCATTTTTTCCATTTTGTTTGAAAGGGAGGTCGAGGAATGAGATTTAAAGTGTGTAACTACGGGTAGAATAGCCTTGATTCTAAAACAGCGATTCTAAAATCTAGAAAACAGATAAAATACCCTTCCAAGCTGAATTCAAGTTCTAAATCTATCAGAATGGAATGCTAGGCATCAATATTGTACACAGTGATAAATGAATTGTATATACAATGATGATCACAAACATTTCAGTGACTCTCATGCCAAAAATCTGTAAATCAGGATGGTCACGGATGCCAATCAATCCAGCATGGATGCAAGTTTATTCATATATTCAAATGGAATTCATGCTTACAAGGAGTGTCACACAAACAATGTTAATATAGAGTAACACACAAACATCCAAAGTTAACATATAGTTGCATATCTCAACACAGGCTGAAGGTACATCCAATATATATATATATATATATATATATATATATATATATATATACATAGAAGCAAATCACAACGATAACATGAGCCAAAATTGAAGCAAATGCTAGTTCATAAACATAGTGTCCTTAGGAATGTTCGACATGCAAACCACGCGATAGCAAAAAACAACAAACCTTACAACGTCTTAACAAAAAAATAACATGGTCGCTAGTGTCGTGTCATATAAACACGACTAAAATAGCTAAAACAACAACAATTATAAAAAGAAATTTACAACATAACAATCTTTCATTTCTATTCATCCTAACTTCGTCTTCAGCTTCCATCCTATCTATCCTATCGATTTTATGCAGCAATCCATTTATGACATGGGTAGGTCTTTCTTCAAAACATGAATCCATCCATTTGAAGTATTTGCATGATTCTCTTTGCTGCAAGATAACATTAAAAAAAAGATAATAAATATTTTAACAAAATATTACAAATGAACAATAAACAAAACTTACTCCATAAAAAGGACATCCATAAAATCTTCGATCAGGATTGCGTTCCGTCCAAGATGTTTTTATCGCTGCTTTTTGTTGACAATAAAACTTAGGATGTTCCATGTCTACTCTCTCTCTCCTCTAATTAAAGGAAGAAAGAGTGATAACTAATATGATCTAGTACTAAGTAGCATTATAACTTGCTAAGACGAGCATTAATAGCTAGGTAAAATTAACTTGCTATGAGCTAAGTAATGTCGAGATGCCAACCCTCTTTAGGTTTCACTTCAATTCAGTAGGACATATGCAAATGAACTTGAATACCATGTCGGCCTCCAACATTGCCTTTAGGAGAAAACAGAAAACCCAACTAATAATCAACAATCAGAAGAAAAAAAGATGATAACTGTTACCTGGCCATGACATTAACGACGGCAGGCAGCAGGAACCAGGCAGCGCAACCACAATCGGCGAACTGGTCAGGGGCGGCACAACCACGACCGGCGACGCCGTAGGCCAACAAAAAATGGCAGCGAGAGCGGCGTCGGGACGTGAGCGAACTCGATCGGCGACGTGCTAGGGCGGAGAAAATTGGGGCGTGAGCGGCATGGGGGCAGCAATGACGCAAGCTCTCGAGAGGCTTGGGGCGTGAGGGGTGTCGGGGCAGCGCCGTCGGTGAGTGGAGCGTCATCGGCACGACAGGGGTTCAGATGTCGAGCGGCGTCAGGGCGTGAGCGCCATCAGGGCGGCAACGTCGGCGGCGAGTGGATCCGAATCGGCACGCGGCTCAACCTCGATCGGCAACTCGAGCGGCGTTGGGACATGAGGGGCGCCGGGGAAGAAGCATTCGACATTTTTGTGGGAAAAACCTAGCAGGGGCGATCGGCTTCTGTGGGAAAAATCTAGAGGGGCGATCGGAACATACGAAAAAACCCCAGTTCAGATGTTTAAGCGATAAAGTTGAGCGGTTCTAACATCGGCCGTTGAAACATAATCCGACGGCAATAAGGAGCGTCCCGACAATCGGGACGATGCGAGCATCCCGACAGTCGGGACGATACGAGCGTCCCGACCTCCATTTTATCCAAAATGTAAAGATATATTCTCTAAAGAAAAAAAAAGAAATTTATTGATGCATGGCGCCACTAAAACTCTCATCACCTCTTCCCTATATATATATATATATATATATATATATATATATATATATATATATATATATATATATATGGGTAAAATGTAGCTGCTGAGCATCAATTCTTAGCATATATGTTGAGCACTTCTTAGCATATATGTTGAGCACATCTGAGACGTCCATAATGGAAGGCATGCGATTATAGCCATCGATGTCTTTTCAACGGTCTAGATGCATCTCGCGAGTGATAGGATTTAGACGTGAAATTGAATCTTAATCAATACTGCAACATTTCTCACACACGGCCATCACCGCCCAGCGAGTGCCTCGCCGCCACTTGCTACTCAAGGTTCGCCTATTCACGCTATGGTCGTTCTTCGTTATTTCACCTGTTAATGCAGCCCTCGTCGTTCTTCTCCAGATCCCTTGGTGCCAGTCTGCACACAGCTATCACAAGTTCACATTGCCCTTCCATCTTCTCTGTTGTCCATGACTCACTGATTTGGCAATATGCTGTCGGCTCTATTTGAAACGTCGTCAAACACATTGGCTCCTGTGCAATTTTGTTTGTCCCGTGCATTTTCTTTTCTTTGTCCTCGTCATTCTTTGTCCTATGCATTTTTCTTTTCTTTGTCTTTGTTCTTTGCCCTGTGCATTTTTCTTTTCTTCGATCATTGGACTGTATTTTTTCTTCAACCCTTGTGGGCGTCCATAGCAGCCATTGTTGCCGCAATATGTGCCTAAAAGGATTGCAAAACTCTCCTGCTAAGAGACCCTTGGTGCCCTCGTCATTGATTTGAGCTGGGAACTAAATAATGGAGGAAGAAAGAAATGTCCTAATGGTTCCGGATTGGCGCCCATATAATAAAAATCAGAGATGTGATCTCCTTCCTTGCACTCTAATATATGTTCCATGGAGAGAAAATGAGTTTAACTTGAATCCAGGGGCATGTGAATAGGTGATGAGAGCTTTTGAATGGAAGGGGCAGCTGGACGGAGATATGAGGGGATGGAGCGGCCACGAAAAAAATAAAAAAAAATCAGCTGTTCATCTACCTTTAAAACTCTCACGAGATGCATCTGAGACGTTTAAAATAAATTAATGGTCACGATCGCATGCCTCCTTCACTTATATCAGCGACCGTGGATTTTCATTATGGACGTTTCTGATGTGTTCAACAGAATTAGTGCTCAGCAGCTACATTTTACTCTATATATATATATTCTTAATTTAGCAGTAACTGATAATGCAATCATCGAAGGGTAAGTTTATATATAAACTGTAATATTTCAGGAAAAAAAAAGAAGAAGAATGATGAAGGTGGTCTGACTTTTACATATACAGACAGTGAAGGTGGCCGAAATATATAATTGAAATAAATTGAGTGAGAAAATATTTGTCATCACGTGTTTTATGTATGGAAGATGTCATAAATATATTGATGATTCTGATTTCCTTCTGTAACAAATCATCTTGACTAATTAAGCATTAGAAACAAAACACTATTTTATTTTTCAAAAATTAGTTTCTATTTTCATACAAAATTTACAATGCACATATTTTATATTGTCATAATCTTTTGGCTGGCTCATTAAGATCATACCTATTACATGCCGGATCTTGAAAGTTTATTGTTTTTACGGCGCCATGACCGTAAGCGGTGCCGTATATATGCTATTTTAAATAATTAGTTTACAGTACTTGTTATTTTCAATTTTTAAATTATCTTTGTATGTCGTATACCGTATTTGTTATTGATTGTGTATCTAAACTGTACTTTCGATTTAGCCCTGTTCACTTTATCTTTCAGCAACAATCAACAAGATTCGAGCTAACTTTTCTTATAAACGCAATTACCAACAATTTAATAAATTTGATGGGATGGACTTTCAAAATGACATTGTATAAATCTATTCTTCTTGGCATTAATAGATAATGCAAAAAAAAATTCACCAAATAAATTTTATCCAAATTGTAAACCCGTAGGCACAATGGATTTGAATCTTCACCCCTCAAAAAAATTTAAATGCACCATTTGATCTCTATTTATGTCTTTTAATATTGATGCACTTTTTTATCATCATGTATATACACTTTCATCTTATGCACCTTTTAGTACATGAACACATCATGGCCCGGCGACTCGACGACCTCCCACGACTCCGACGACCTCTCTCCCTCTGCCTCCCCCTCTCTCTCGCGGCTTCGTCAACCTCCCTCGGATCAGACACCTGCGGACACCACGGAGGTCTTGCGGCTGGATACGGCTGCTTCCCTGGCTCCCGCTCCCCCTCTCACACTCTCTCGAGATCGACCTCTGCTGCCGGATCGAATCGCTTGGCTGTCGAATTCGGTTGTAGTGTCCGATTTTTTATATTCTAAAAATAATTTCCGACGGCCGATCCTGTTAGAACGTTCGATGGAAGCAATCCCGTCAGAACGTCCGATAGGGCTATCTGCCGAAGAAAATGCTGTCGAACGTTCCAACGGGAGACTTCACATTGGAGGTTCCGACGGGAGAACTCTGACGGGGAACAACGGGTGCCCCTTCGAAAATAAGGACGAATTTTGAAATCCGTTGGAAGGTTGTTAGTGACGTCGGAAAATTGTTACGATTGTCTTCTCGTCAGAAAATCCATGGAAACTGACGGTTTTGACTGCGGAAATCGTTTAGAATGTTGTAGTGTTAATGACAATATTTCCTTTAAGCCCATGTCTTTTTAGGTTCCAGTGTCCTCATATGAAGGGCAATCTTATAAAATTTTGATATGATAGATAATTTATAAGAGATATAAATACAACTTCACAAATAAATAAGAGCCTACTGGGGAATGATATAACACTTGCAAGATGAAAAAAATAATAATGTAACATATTAAACAAATGAAAATATTATCACTAAGATCACGCTATTAAAAGTAAAGTAATATAAGAAGTATTTCATGTGAAAATAATTCTCAATAATTTAACCTTAATTACTATTATGCGATATGGATGGTTATTGTTGGACGTCAACCGCCCATAATAGACATTTGCTTGCATGTAATTTATTAATTACATAATGTACATAATAAAACTGCACCGGCAGTTTATGGAACTGCTAATACAGAGTTATACGGACACGGCTTGCAGGTTGACGACGTCCGCTATTTGCCCAGTGATTTGCTGAAATTTGTGGTATCTGGATTGTGACATTGCGTCGATGTTCCATACATGATCGTCGTCCCGATTACGTAAACTACACAATGTAAAAGAACCTTATTGATTCCGCTGCAACGATATAATTTTTTTGATTTAGTAGAATAGTTAAGTCGTCACTAATATGATAGTTCATCTACTTATAAGATATAACAAACTTAAAATCATGAGAACCGGTAAAGCAGAATGGGTTCATTATAATCACAAAAATTATCTTGACTTTTGAGTTTTGAAGAAGTAATTAAAACTAAAAGAGAGACAATATGAAGCATGCATGACATTAAAAAAAAGAGACCAAACTCGATCCAATGAGCCCGGGTTTGAATTTACTATAGTCCGAGCAGAGTTTGACCGGTTCTTGAAGGATCACAAGGGAGTCAAAGTTTGACCGGTCTACGTACTTCCTGTCCATGCATACGAATTGGAAAGTTTATCATGGGATGTAAAAATAAAATAACACTATTAGATGTAAAAAAAAATAGGCATAGTTAAGCATAGTTAATCAACTTTGTTTCAATTATTTTATATTATTTTAAAATAGATTTCATACGTGCATAGTATTATGAAAAATTGAATGCTTATCGAAAAGCATAGTATCACGATTAATTTAATAGCGGATCAAACCTGTGACAATTTCTTTATATATATATATATATATATATATATATACACACACACTAAACGAATTGATACATACAATCGATAAAATAAAAAATTATATTAATTTGAGTCAACTTGATTCAGAAAAGTCACTGCAACAGCAAAAAAAAAAGATTAACGAATGATGTGGTGCTGTAGAGCAAAAATAATCGAAAAGAAAAAAAAATAACGATCATGCGTTGTGCATGAGTCAACAACTTCTTTCCTTTCCTATTCCTGTCGCAAGCAAGGAATTGCAAACATCACAAAACCCTAAAAGTCGGTCGTCGATATATTTTGCATGCATGCATGCATGTAAGCGTGAACGTTTAGGAAAACAACGAAACATGCATGAAGCTCCAACGACGTGCTTGCTTCTTGCATGCCTTTGTGAAAATGTGGGTCATGCTGATAGTGTCGAATGCACATCATTATAAATATGTATGACATTTTCTGTAAAGAAATAAGAGAAAGAAAATTTTGTAATGTGACTATGGATGCATGGCGCACGTAAAACTGTCATCACTTCTTCCTGATATATAGTTCTTAATTTAACAGTAACTGATATTGTGATGCAAGCATTGAACGGTACGTTTATATATAAACAGTAATATCTCAGGGCAACAAAAAAACAAAAGGAATGATGAAGGTGGTCTGATTCTTGCATATACACACCATCACTTTTTGATGTCTTAGATCATGCATATATATATTATGGTATACATATATATTACTGATGGAATATACGAAATGCCAAAATATGTAATTGAAATATATTACATGAGAAATATTTGTCATCACGTGTTTATTTATGGAAGATGTCATAAATATATTACTGATTCTGATCTCCTTCTATAACAAATCATATTGACTAGTTATAAATAATCATTAGTAAAGCGTTTGAAACAAAAAAAAACATAATTAGCTAGCTAAACATATTTTAAAACTTTTAAATCCAATTACCTTGTCTATATATATTTGATTCATTTCAAGCATTGTTTAATAGGAAAAATTGGTAGTAAATATAATTATGTATTTTGCTACGTGCGTCGATATAATTAAACTTTGTCTATATATGTTTTTTGAATAAATATATTTACTAAATACTAAAATAATGGTCAAAATTCTATAACTTCTGCAAGCTCAGAAATTCATAAGGTGTAATATAAAAAAATGTTATCACATATTTTTATTTCTTTTCTGTTTTATACATTTTTTACATTAGGAATTCGGAGACTATATGCCCACCATTTGTATATTGATAATTTCTTAATGATAGAGTCGAACCAATCAAAGCACAAAAGAAACTGGTATCTGATCATGTAGTCATAGCATAATCATAATTGGTATCTGTATCTTAATATATATGTATTATTAAGTATTTCAATAAGAAAATGGGTAGTGAATATAATTTTACTCTCTATTACAAATAGCAATAGTCTCAGAGTCATTACGGAGAATATCAATATCTGCATTCGTCTACACATAAGACTAAGAAAAAAAAAGTAAACATTTATAATAAATATGACCCGTTACCATTTTTTCTGTAGGGGTTTGTTACTGGACTTTTGGAAGAAAGCATATGCAACTCCATGCTTCTTATTTTAAATGAACTTAAGAAGTGACTCTAGAATAAAGCTGATGCATTATGTTGATATCTCAGGATCTTTATAGTGTTTAATCATGATAAGCTTACTGGCATGATTAATCAATCCCCTCTCACCTCCTTAATTGTAGAGTGAAACACACAAAAGCAACAATAATGTATACGCCTTCCAACAAGTGTGTTAATTATTCAATTGCATGCTATTATTAGTATATTTAATTAAAGGAGTTTGGTGGTAGGCAAAAGTCACTAAATTGAAATGATCTTTTTTTATATTATTTTTGTGTTGTCCATGTGTTTGAATATTGAAGCGAAACATAGGGCTAGAAAGACCAAACGGAAAGGAAAAAAATGAAAAAAATCATTTAAAATATTTATTTTTCTCATCCATTAAATTTATTTTTTAATAGTGAATGAAAATGATTGCAGAGGAAAGGAAGAGTACAAAAAAAGTGAATCAAGGAAGGGATGAAAAGTCATTCAACTCAATTTATAGTAAATAACTTTTAAGTCAGTTGAAAGGAAAAGGAAATTAATTGGAAGATCAAATTTAACTTCCCCTCAATCTTAGCACATCTTAAAATGTTCAATGATTTTTTTAGTAAAAAGAAAATTAAGCTAATTGAACAAAATTTTATGCCACTCCCATCACCATATAGAATTTAACAATTGAACAATTTTTTTTCTAACATATCTTTCCTTGTCTGAAAATTATTTATTTAATTTTAGGTGTCAAAATTCAAAGTTGATTTGTAAAGTCGCACGTATCTGCTTTTTTCTTATAAACATGACATGATTTTAGTTCAATTCTATTTTAAAAAATTTTGAAACAGAAATATCCAACTTATATATATATTATATAATATTTAGCAATTACAAGTTTTGATCATTAATTAATCAAGATGAAAGTGGTTAACTAAAAGTTCAACTCTCTCCCAAATATAATGCAAATTGTTCAGGGTATATACTTAGAGATAAACAAATGGGCTGGACCGGATTGCGATTCGGCCCATCAAATCGGGTCAAAATTGTGCGGTGCCAGCAACAAGACACTGTTCGAGATGGGTATGTGCTCCCAACTCGGACCGGGCGGTCCAAATCTTTTTCCCAAACACCAAAAAAAAATGTGGTAAAGAAGTTTCTCATTGATATAATGCAAATCTGAAGAAGACGAAGTGCAATAAAATAAAAGACAAGAGAATTATATCATGGTAATTGCAGAACTCCTTGATGAATTTATGACAAAGCCATAAGCTGAAAGGTCTTGGAAGAACTCAATAGTGGTGCATCGACACTGCTAGCACCAGAATCAACTAAAAACAAAATCATTGCAACAACAGTTGAAATCTTTCCACGAGTTGAAACTCATAATCTAATCATTGAACAAAAACGTTACATGATGCATGTAAGCTCGACCCTTCGGTACAATAATGCACCCACTTTCTTCAAAAACACATTGAAAGAGTACCAACATGACTTCGGTCAACCTCACCATCGAAGTTTGTAGATTGGCAACTCTTCTACGCATGCATACGTAAATAATACTCATGAAAGAAAAAGTTTGGATCCACAATTGAGCTACTTTTGTCATCAATCAGTCTGCATTCCCTCGGCTTGTGACTGAGAAACATTGACTTTGATTTTTGGAAGAGTAAGAGAAGGATCCTCCTTGAGAACAGCAGGCGCTTTGACCAAGGAAATACCCTGCTCCAACTCCTTCCGTTCTGCCTGCTTCTCTTTGGCCTTTGGACCCTTCATCCTGTGAGATTTTCATCAAGAAACCAAATAAGAAAAACAGAACGTTTATGAAAAAAAGAACTGGAGCACAAGAAACTTGACAAAATCCACAAATAAAATAGTGCAGAAGAAACCAACCTCCTGGCAATGTGCTTATTTTGTCTAGCCGCTCTTATTTCATCAATTGTCTTCATAGCCTCAAGGGTCCTCTCAATAACATTCCTATCATACCTCTCAGGCCTGTTACGCTTCCTCTCAAATTCAAATGTGGAGTCCTTCAGAAGAAAGACATAATATGAGAACAAAGTGATTCTTTCCCTGTACCAAGCTAAACCCAAAATTAATCTATCAAACTTCTTCATATACCTGAGTCATATCCTTCCCATGCAGTCTCCTGTATGCCTTGGTCCACTTCACCTTCCGAGGATTTCTTTTCATTTTGAAGTTCTTATGGCATTTAGAGCGGCAAAAACGAAAAATCTGCATATGCATGTTTGTCAAAAACCAAGAAATTTTAATAGAAGAGATTACATGCATTAATTCAAGAACAAGAAACTGCACAAATGTATGGATCTACACACAACATATAACCATATATCTGAGATAAAGCAAAGAATGCCTCTCATTGCATCGTGTCTCATGATCTGTGTTAGTACATGTCAGCCATTTCACGTATCTGTGGAAGTGCAAAGTGTGACACATAATAATAAAACTGCATAGTATCAAAACATGGTACCTTACTTATACTAGCTGGCGATCAGTGCTAAAATAACTCCAATACGATTACAACTGACTCTTAATTGAGTTAACGGACAACGACCAGTGGAACTACTGAGTACTCAGAACCAATGTTCTCTTTCTTTCATTTTTTGAGAGGAACCAATGTTCTCTTTAAAATCCATCATTCACATGAACTGATTATATCGGGAACTTAAAGATTTGCTCTGTATTGCACTCAACTGAATTATAACTTCCCTGAATTAATAGAATGTGAAATCTAACAAGTGATCCATGAACAATTCCTGAAGTCTTACTTCATTTCAAGATTGATTATAACAATTATTGAACAATTCTATTCTCGTGAGATTACTCATTGAAGGAAAAACCACAAATTTTTTTTTAGGGGTGGAAAAACCACGAATGCCTAAAAGTTTCTAATCATCTACTCCTGTACAAATATTGAAAGGGTGTTCCCTTTCTTCTGTTCTGATTAGGGAGAGCTCCAAATCTATTAATCAGAAAAATAGCAAATAAGAGGACATCGATATAGCATCAGATTGTGTGGATGAGACAATGGGTCATCATAAAGCCTCACCTTTGCATCGTTCCGGACAAATTGAATACCATGGCCTGGGTAAATGGTGGAGGAGCAGAACCAACACTTCTCTAACCTCATATTTTACCCACCCTAAATAACAAACAAAAAACAGATGTCAATGTTGCAAGATCCATATGTTTTTTGACGGACACAGACGATAATTCAACACATGAAAAAAAAAATCATACAGATCAGTAGAAGCTGCAAAAGTAGGAGGGGAAATTGCATATATGATAAAAAAAAAAGAGAAAAACTACACGCATACAACAACAGCAGTGGCTTAACTTAACACTTTTTTTTTTTTAGAAGAGCTTAACAATTATACATCGAAAGAGAAATCCCCACTCCCTCTCCTTTCCTGCTCTCGGGTCGGCAGATGTATCTACATCCCTGTTGACGTCGAGCCACGCCCGGAACTCCACCTCCTCCATCGATTGTTCTCTGCGAGGGCACTGTCAGATTCCTCCTCCGGCTGCGATACACAAGGAAGCCCGCCTCATGGGCAGAGCAGGAGACCTCTTCATAAACACCGGTCTCCCTCTTCACGAGGCTTCCGAGCCCTGCGCGAGCAGGAGACCTCGGCGCAGACCTCCCTGCTCGCGAGCAGGGAACGCGCCGCTGCTCCCTGCGTGCTGAGGGAATGGCGCGTGCGACAGAAAAAGAAGAGAGATATTGATGGAGGGAGGAGTAAGGGAGTACAGGCGGCGACTCACGGCGAGCGACAGCAGCAACGCGAGGCAGCAGTAACGCACAGCGGCAGACAGCTGCAACACACGGCAGCGCACGGTGGCAGGCGGCGGCAGCGGTAGCGGAGGTAACTAGGGCATCGGCTTTTTGTTTCTTCCTTAATGGGTTTGGGCTCACGTGGTCACGTGACCACTAACTTGGCCGATACGGTTTAGCTCAGCATAATAGTGGCCGATACGGTTCCTTTTTTTCCTTTTTCATAGCTCGCGAACCGGTTTTGTCCTGAGAATCAGCCACTCAGTCGTGTGTCCAATCAAGTGCTCATCTTCATTTGTCGAAGATGGTCTGAGCTTTGGCGTGCGTCCGATCAAGTGTTCATCTACGGAAACTAACGAAGGTGTTGTTGTTTCAGAACCGACTTTTGTCCTGAGATCCGACTGCTTGTATCCTGAGATCTTTCGTAAAACTTCGATCTTTCGTAAAACTTCTTTCGGGATGGCCTGAGCTCCGACGCGCGTCCCATCGGTTGCTCATCTGTGGCGAACCGGCGAAGGTGCTGTTGGATTCGGCGAAGGGAAGGATGATCCGGGGCGTTGAGGGTTGGTCCGCAGTGCACGTCTGGCCGGAGCTCCGGAAGGTCGTTCCGACGAAGGTGTTGTTGGATTCGGCATAGTGATAAAGTCTGCATATTACATTGTTTTGATAAGTTGTTCCGGCGAAGGTTGAAGGTCGATCCGATAAGTCTGCATATTTCATTTTAAGGCAACGTGTTATTTCTTTTAGTTCTTTGTGTCATGTTATGCATCTTAATCTTCTAACAAATGAGTTTTTTTTTATTAACATAATTGATTCTGTTCCAAGGATTCTGTAATGCTTTATCATAGCTAATAGTTGATGAAATCAGAAAGATTTTGCATAATTGGAGTGCCAACAGTTGAATTACTAAAGGGATTAATTCTCATGGACCAATTATCAAGAAATTAAAAGCTTGAACTTATCATTTGAGAATAGGTTGAGACATATTTCCGAAACGTATTGTCGCAAACATTTTACTTAAGTATTGTGATGTTAATATTGTGAATTGCATGCCTAGTATATGTATACCTTTTAATCTATTGTTGTTGCATTAATGTTGTTTTCGCATTTGAGGATTCCACATGCTTTCCTGTATGGATATGGAAGCAATTGAAGGTGAATGTAATGAATTTGTAACTAATATTGATTGTATCGAGGGAATGGAAGACTGGAACGAGGAGTTGAATGTGGATAACTTTCAAAGTTAAAAAAAAAATTATTATACCAAAGCCTATGACATTTGATAGTGATATAAATTCTATAATATGTATACTAGGAAGGTGAATTTTTCTATTAGAAAACATGTTGCATATAAGTCTAAAACTATAGGAAATATTGTAAGCAGATACTTCGTTTGTTTGAAAGAAGGAAATAAGAATGTTAAGCAAGATTCTAAAAGGCACAAAGAAAAGAAGTTAGAAATAGTTGCCTTGCTCATTATATGTTGGGCTAAGAAAGAATGAAAAGTGGGAGGTGAGAATATTTAAAGAAGAGCCTAGCCATCCTTTAACAATTCTATCGAAAATCAAATTTTTGCATTCACATAAAGGAATTTCAAAAACTTATAAAGAAGCTATTGTTAGCTTGAATGGATACGACATGGATTCATTAAGGATAGCCAAAGCAAGCCACTTTTAACAGCACAAAGTTGTATAGATCATCAGAGATAAAAAAAAAGTAAGCTTGGTAATGAATGCCTGAATATCATTTCGTACGTGTTTTCAAAATAAGATGTGTAGATCCGGGTTTCTTCTATAGATGGGAGCTTGATGCGAAGGGCACAATTATGAATTTTTTTGGGCCGATGGCAAATCAAGAGATAGTTACTTAACTTTTGGCAACGTTGTTACATTTATGAATGCCATTTGCTCCATTCACTAGGATTAATTATCACATAAGGTCTTCACTGGCAGACGAAATAGAAGAAACATTTATATGATTGTTCCAAATTTAATCTGAATGCATGAATGAAAAACACCCTACTTGTGTGACCATGATATTGCAATGAAAAATGCAAACCGTAAGGTTTTTCCACACACCAAATTTTGCGCATGACATTAAAAAAATACAATGATTAGTTTACAAGATTTATATGCATGAGGTAAATTTAACAAAGAGTATAGTAAATGGCTTTAGTGTAGATGTATTTGAAGAAGAGTGACTTTCTTTGAAGGAAAATTTAATATTCCAAATGGACATTGGTTGGAAAACACGTACAACAAACGTAGACAATAAATTCCATTATACTTTGAAAATCTTTTTACTACAAGTATGCACACTATCCAAAGAGTAGAAAGTATCAATGCATTCTTTGATGGGTTTGTTAATGCAAACACATCATTATCTAATTTTGTAAAGCAATATGATGTGGCTGTCAAAACTCATCGTGGATGCGAAGAGAGAGAAGACGTTCACCCTACTTATGTAGTGAAAAATCAACTAGAAGTTGACACAGGCAGCGTACACACACAATGTGTTGTGTAAATTCCAAGAGCAATATTCATAGACCTTCAAGTTGTATGGACATAAGGCGTCCAAAGATGTTGAGAACTCTATTTACTTGGTATAGCTAATATAAAGCGTAGATGAAGCCAAATATATTATCGATTTCAATCACCATGAAAAATCTTTATAAAGTGTTCTTGCAAGAAATGTAAACAAGAAGAAATATTTTGTTGACATATTTCATGTATTCTGAATAAGAAAGGAGTTGGATGCTTGCCAACGGAAAATGTACTTTGTAGATGGACAATAAATGCTAGGTATAAGAATGCACGTGTAGTGTACGATACATCATGCTCTTATGTAGTAATTAAAACTCCCTTTCAAAAATTATCATGGCAAAGTAACATATGAAAAATAGAGGAAATGGGTCTAAGAGCAAAGAAAAGGGTCAAGAAACTCAAGGCCACTAGCCCAATTATTTTTTAGTAGCCGTGGAAGAAACAATTATTTCTCTTTTTATCATAATTTTTCATTGATTCCTCCTAAAGATTTTATTTCAATTGGAATTTGTAATAGGTAAATGACTTTTTTCTCCTAAAGTTAGAATCCCTCTAATGCATTCATTCATCAATTCATTGCCTTGGATAGACATTTATAGTTTGGAGTCCCCATTATAGATGATGTTATAAAGAAATTTAGTGCCTTCAAAATTGATCATCAACAAGTGGATGTGAGTCAATCAAGCACTAATGATGTGTTTGTCACTATGAGTCAACCAACCATCGTCACCTTACAAGAACCGCAATTTGTTATACATGATCCAATTCACATAAAAGTTAACGGTAGGCAAAAAAATGTGGAAAGAATTAAATTTAGCGTTGAAATGGCCATGTCACAAAATGATTGAAAAAAGAAATTGTGGATAGTGCAGAAAGAGAGGACACAATAAGAGAAAATGTCCGATGATGAAGGTATAATTACTATAATATCACATATCTATGTCTCAATTAGTTTCATATTTTTACATACATCAATCGTTGTCCTCATTATCCATTTTGTAACATGATAATGAATCGCAAGCCAGCCGACAAGATAGCTAAATTTGCAGGTTTTCTTCTCTATTTTATCTTCTAACTTATGTGTTCATACTTTAATCTAAATCATATTTAACTATTTAATATGCTAATTTTTATTTTGTCCAATAGAAAATTATGTCTATTGCTCATATCCATGTTATAGATCCTGCATTATGGAATATTGAATCACAGAAATATACACTTTACTCACTCAGTAATTTATCTCATATATGTTATAATCCTTCGATAGAAGTTTGTTATGATACGCTTCTAATTTCATGTTACAGTTGCAACCTCAAGTCTAACTACAAGAAATCAAGAGCAAGTGGTTAATTGGTGCTTGTGAAGCAAGTGTGCATGTAATTTCCATGGACCAAGTGTGTCTTCATGATTCTTTGCATTTATTTTTGTAACCATTTAGTAACTCTAATGTTATACATTGTTTCACTATGGAATACGATTTTGTTGCTTTCCATTTGGCAACTATATGTTTTACGTCTACTATGAAAACATTGCAACCAAATTGACAAAGCCAAAGAATCAGATACCAAATAATCTTTATGTATGTAATAATCTCTATTGTCATTTATGCACATGAGACATGGCCTCCGTTTTTTCCCCTCGTGTAACCTAAAAAAAGGATTTAGAAGAGAGTTTATCAACAACCGCTACAACCATTTGCAGGCTTTTCCAAGTTGTACATAATGAAAACTCCAAACTCTTTGCACATCATATCATTTAGATAAAAAAGTGAGAAGTGTATTGAACCTGCGATACACAAACTTCTTTATAGTGATCATTAGGTCATTCCACAGAAAAAAAATCATTAGGGCCTACATAAGTTAAAACTTGTCCTTTTTTCTTAACATTCAATTTGGGTATAAGAAGCTCTCATAGGCACAATAAGGCACAACATCATAATCCAAGTCGCAATGGTATAAGCATTATAAGATCACATCATCAAGATATAAGAGCAAAATAATACTTCGAAAATATCAAAAATACTAATCAAAAGCACATGTGTGAAATAATCAAAAGTAGTCACTCATACAACTATAAAAGTATTCACTTATACAACCATCTACTATAATTCTACGAACAACACTTAGCCTAGTACACATTCACTACTACATTTAAGATAACGTGAACAAATGTACATGTTATATAAACATGACCATTACAACTAATATAACAAACAATATGAAAACTAATTTACACACAAAGTTCATTCCATTTCTATTAATTAGAACCTCATATTCAAATAACTCATTTACAGCTTACATGTGTTGACTCTTCGTAATAAACCATTTATCACATGTAAGTCATTCTTCAAAACATGGATCCATCCATTTGAAATATTGACATGCTTCACTTTGCTACAAGATAAGAATAATTAATAGACATCCGTAGATGATATGAATGTACATTTAAAATAGACATACATATTTAAGAACTCATTCCAAAGAATCGACATCCATCGTCGACCTGGATTTCGTGTTCATGATGTTCTTACCACAACCTCTTCTTTGCAATGACATTTAAGCAATGTCATTTTACTGAAGAATGCTATGTAAAAAAGTTTGAGAATAATTAAAATTGTGCACTGTTATAGTTTAACTACTTATCAAATCTTCAAAACATGCAATTTAACTACATGAGGCAATGTTAACACTAATCATGTTAATAAACTACTTTCTATATTATCAATAGAACCAATTTTTGGATCAATAAGCCACCATATTTAATTTTGCTAGAGCAAATGACACTCTAGGAGAGAATTTGAGAGTCTGAATTATATCCTTTTCAAATAGGATTCTAACTCGAGAGAAGAAAAAGAATACTAACCAAAAATTTCCACTTAATATAAATCTTCCAGAATCAATCAATATTTGAAAACTACATCAGCAAACAAAATACTAACAAGCTAGGGCATATTAGAACTAGAAAATGGAAGCTAGGGCATATGAACCGGCAAATGAAATCTAGGGCGAGCATATGTAAAGTGACATGTCTTCTAACTATGGAAGCTAAAGCAAACATATCTTATGTTATCTAGTTGGATCGTTCAAAGCTAGGGCAAAGAAATCCAAGGCAAATAAAGCTTCGGCAAATGAACACTCACCATCGGGTGTAACCCTTCCAAAAACACGCCAGGTGAACCTAGAGGAGGGGAAGACAAAATCACGGCGGAGTTTTCAAACGCTGGATCGACCTTCACCTCAAATCACCGGATAGGTCTCCTCTCGAAATCACCAAATCGGGAAGAGCTTCAAAAGGAAATTTGTTCAACCTCGCTCTCACGGATGGAAAATGTCGTATGAAAAATGTGGATGCATATGGAAGAAAAAGGAACACGTGAATCAGCTGGATTCTTCGGGCAAAGCCAATTCACGAGGCATCACATATGGAAAAAGGATCTGTGAATCAGGCGCTTCTATCACCCACCATCTGATTAGATTGCACGGGCACTGAGGCATCTCCATATATAAATATAATGAAAGTACGAGTTCTAGTAAAAATTAGATACCAATGGAATCCAAGTATTAAACATAGTGGTGCTAAAATCTCGATCCACATATGATGAATATTATATAGTGAATTGAAATATTATAATTTATAATAATTATTAAAATTATTCATTAGTATTTAAATGTGATAAATAGATTAGTCTATTTTGAGCTTAAAACTCTATTTAAATCTATCAACACCTCAATTTCTACTTAAATTATTTTTTTCTTAAATAATTAATTATTTTCCAAAAAATAATTATTTTCCCAATTATTTTTATTTCTTTTTATAAGGAAATAGTAATTTTCATTGGATTTAAATTGAAAATTATTTCATTTAATCATACTCAAATTGATAAAAAAAAATAGATTAACCTTGGTTTTACTCAAGTTTATTTTTTTTTTATTTTACATGATTTTTCAATTTCAGAAATAATAAATTATCTGTTAAAAAAGAACAATTATTTACTTATACAGTATCTTTAAGAAAGAAAATATTATTATTTTCTCTTAATTCGACTCAAATTATATTATTTATTTTAAAGTATTTTTTATTCTGAAACTAAATAAATTTTCTTTTAAAAAGGAAATATTGTAAATTATTTTAAATTAGTATTTACTTAATATTAACTTTTAGAAAGAAATATTATTTATTTTAATCATAACCAAATTGATAAAAATAAAATATTAATCTTAACTTCATTGAAATTGAATTCTTTATTTTAAATAATTTAATATTTTGAAAATAACAAAGCATCTCTTAAACAGGAGTTATTGTTTACTTGCATACTATCTTTTAGAAACACAATATGATTTATTTCTATATATAGAAATAAATTATCATTTTAAAAGGAAGTATTTTTATTTTTAATCATACTCAAATTGATAAAAATCAAAGATTAATATTCATTTAACTCAAATTGAATTTTTTTTGTTTATTTTTTAGTTCCGAAAATAACTAATTATCTTTTAAATAGGAATTATTATTTTAAAGAGGAAGGAATTATTTTTACTTGTAATCATACTCAAATTAAAAAAAATAAACTATACATATTACCTTATTTAATCTTTTTTATTTTTATTATCTTTTATAACATACTATTTTCTGAAAAAGTTAAATTTGATTTGTCTATATATTATCTTATATGAAAATTTGACACATGTCATGTCATACGGTGCTTTTACATACATATATATAATATAATTTTATTATTAATATTTCTTTTTAAACAAATTTAGGAATAATTAGAATGATTAGTTTAAATAATTAGCACGTATTGCATGTATTAGAATTATAAGTAGAATTTGAATAATAAGATGTATTGGGATCTTACTAATGCATTAGTTAACAAATAACAAGATATGTCCTCAAATATTATTAATACATTACTAGTATTTATTGTAACACCCAAAGTTTCATAAAAAAATTAAAACTTTTATAATTGCTAACGTCGGACTTTCGGGCAACCAAAAATTTAAACGGATGCTCGTTATTGTGATGGAGATGCCAAATCAGTCGACGCACAACTGGACGATCGAAACTCTTTCAAAACGAAAAGAGATCGATTTTGATTCTTCTCTCTCCCATTTACACCCTAATAACTCAAGAGATTTGGTAACCCCCTCCCACTCAATAGTTGAGGTGATTAATGATCGAAACCCCCATGATTATGCCCTTTAGGGTCTGTTTGGTTGGAGGTGAAAAGAAGGTAAAGAGTGAGAACTGAGAAGGAAAAGGAGGAGAATTTATTCCCCTCGTTTGGTTGAATTTAAGTTGGAGGGAAAAGAAGGGAAAAGTCTTCTCCTTTCCCTTCCATTCCTCTCTAATATTCCATTTTTCTTTCCCCTCCAAATCGGGATGGAAAGGAGGGGAAAGACATATTAAGTATGAGTTTCCAATTTTGACCAAATAAATTAAACATACAACTATATATGTAAAGGATAAAATCGTCTAAACAAATTAATCACTTAACATTCATTCCCTTCCCTTCCCTTCCCTTTAATGATATCAACCAAACATGGTTAACTATTCACCTTCATTCTATTACATTCCCTTCCCATCATTTTCCTTCCCACTCTTTACCTTCCCTTTTCCTTAATGAATTTTGAACCAAACAACCCCTTAAAGTCTCTCTCTCTCTCCTCTTCTTCATCTTTCTCATTCTTGCCCATTGTTGCTTCAGTGTCATTTCTTTGTGGTCACATCCAGAGGAAGAGAGGAGTGTCCCAACAAGAGCTCAAGGTGCAAGAGAGCAAGAAAGGAGAAGAGGACACAGGTGGAGCTTGATCCGACGAAAGGACGATCTAGAATCGATGAAAAAAGGTGTGTTATTCAGGATCTAGGTCATGGGATAGAGTCTTGACAAAAATGAATGTTTTAAGGACCACAATAAGATTAAGATTCATATTAGTATGGCTAGAGATTGTGCCTTATGATTTTTTTTATTTATGGTGAATTCATTGAATTCTTGAATATGTTGAATTCTTGAACATATGATGAATGATGGTGCATGCTAAGAATGATCATTGTTTACTTGATATGATCTTTGCCATAAGTTTTAGGTAATAGTAAAAGGATTCTTATATGTCAATTGGTCTAAAGAAAATGTTCCTGTTATGATATGAAGTACACCCGAAAAAGATGACATGTTATGATTCATGTATTGCGTTAGGACTTCTTAATAATTGTTGATATATTTGTACATGATGAAATTATGTTAAGATCTGCCTCTAAATCATGCTATATGTTAGGTACAATGTTAGATAGTGATAAGCCTTTGTTTGTATCAAAAACTAATTGGAAACTTAAGGACTCCGCAACGACGACTTTGTCGATCTGAAATGGGTGATCGAAATCTCTTTCAGACGTTCGAATCATCTCAATCGAATATAGAGAATACCAAATCAGCCACCTGATCAAATCGGATGACCGATGTGAACCAAAACGGAAATCTAAAACTCATTCAGATGATCGAGATGAAAAATGGTGATGATAACCAATCGATTGACCGAAACTATTTCAGGCAAGCGATCTAGAGTATTCACACTAGAAGATAATTCGACGGTCGATCGAGATATTTTCAATCGACCAAGAATCATGGAACTAGTTCCAACGGACAATCGATCAATTTTCGGCCGACTGAAATGCTCGACCTAAAGTTCAAGAACCTTCTTATGCTATAATGGATGAATGAACACCTTTCGATCGATCGATTCACATACGACCTTGGAACGGCCAAAAGATGAACTTGGAATGGATGGCCAAACCATTTTCGGTCGATCAATGAATATTGATCAAATGAACATCCAAACCTCTTTCGGACGACTATTTAATGCTCACCAAATGGACGATCGCTCGACATTTCGAGCGTCTGATATGTGGATAGAGAGAATATGACCTTAATCTAAACAACCTGATTTGACAAGTCTCTGTCCACTTGATTGATACTGAATTACATGAACTCAAAGATAATATGGAGCCACATTTTGCTCCTTGTAGCCTTGATTGATCCAAGTGAACAAAAGATAGGTTCATGATTAATAATATAAAAGACAAGAGCTACAATTGCCTACTTAGGTGGGAGTTTGTAATAGCCTTGTGTGAGACATTCCCTCGTGGATATTCTCCACCTACAGATGTTTTCACTTTGTGCGAGGCTATCTTGCCCGATGGAAGACTTTCCATGGCATTGATCCCCCCAATGGCCCACCATGTGTGTGTTTGCAATGGTATTCCCTAAAAGTGAAGAGCTCTTCCAACTTATGAATAGGATGAAAGATTATGAATGACTAAAGATGAATGAAAGAATTTTGGCCCTACGAACGTGAACATAAATGTGAACATGAACAATGAACATGAATATGAACATAGAAATGAAAGGAAATGAAAAGACATAAAACCAAGATGATCCCTTGAATTGTTATCATATCTCCTCACTATGTTTGTTTCATGCTTATTTTGATGAACTTCCTTATAACCTATTATGAATTCACACTTAATTTTATGCTAATAGTTGAGCTTCCTCCCCTCCACAAGTACATGATATGATTATCATAGAGTCTAGATGGAGTCTCTTTCCTTTCTATAGATTGAGTTGCGAGACGACGTATGATACTCGTATTATGTCATGGACTTTTATATTCCATATATGATGCACTTTTTATTTATATTACTTCTACATTTTTCTTATTCAAGTGTTATAATATTTTAGTTTAAGTCTTCCATTTACGTGCCATTTTTTTACCATCTGGTTCAATGAAAGAGTAAAAAACATACCGAAGAAAGTATTCTCTTTACACAGAGCCAAACGTTAGGACTCTCTTTACATCCTAGCGTAATCTCAACATTCAATGTGTATTCCTGAACAATCTATTTTTTTAATTATTTAACCATTTCATTTTACCAAGTTCAAAGTTAGCCAAATTAGTCAACATTTATATGTTTCGATGCAACAACAAGATGTTATTTGTAACAAGTAGTTTTGTTGGTTGGTTAATTGGTCACATTTTCTTCATGAAATGGGTTGGATTGGTATTACTATGGATACGACAAAATCTATACATTCTAAATATAAGTATGGACCATGTGCACCCATCATTATTTAACCATTTCATTTTACCAAGTTCAACGTTAGCCAGATTAGTCAACATTTATATGTTTCGATGCAACAACAAGATGTTATTTGTAACAAGTAGTTTTGTTGGTTGGTTAATTGGTCACATTTTCTTCATGAAATGGGTTGGATTGGTATTACTATGGATATGACAAAATCTATACATTCTAAATATAAGTATGGTCCATGTGCACCCATCGGAGCAACCGCCACACTCAACTGCCATGATGTAAAAGTAAGAATGTTATATTTTCATGATTAAGATTTGTTTTATTGAATCACAGTACACTCTTACTTAAGAATGGTGGTACCCTAGATAGTTTCAGAGAGGTCTTCGAAGCACAGTACACTCTTACTTACAAGAGGAAGGAGGAGTTCAGAGACCTGCACCAGGGCAATATGGCAATGGCTATGAGTATCATGCGCACTTCATCTAGCTAGAGCATTACAACACCGACTGCATGGACTAGTCTGACCATGCCGAGTAGTTCCTCAACGACCTTCACCCCACCATCCGCAAGAGGGTTGCCTCGAGGACAGAGTTGAATCTGCACAGACCTACTCGTATGACGAGCATGATCAAGTGTGAGATCCAAATGCGAGGAGAATAGATGAAGAAAGAGCTGATATGACCAGCCTAGGCGGCCAAGCCAATATGGGAGGATCGCCTCCCAGCACGCTGAGATGCTTGTCGTGATCGCCGCCATCAGTCGTATCTGCAGCAGTAGCACGAGGCCCCTCGCTAGCCTCAGCCCGCACCTTGTGAACCTTACGTTAAGTAAGGAAACAAATGACATGACTTAGGAAATTATGTAAGACAAAACTAATGAACAATGAACGTGAATTACAGCCACAACCTCAAAGACAGACCCCTACCCACAACCTCCATGATAACCACAGGCACCCCAGCAATCGGGTGTGCCAAGCTACGCTTATTGTAATAGGTCACATGAAGGAGAGTACCGTGTGAAGAACGACACATGTATCAGATGCAGAAAGGCCGAGCACTTCGTCCGGCACTATCTAATGAAGAACCGGAGAGGAGCAGGTGGAGTACTAGGAGTCTCTACAACATCCAAGCAGATGCAGCTCAACAGGATAGCGATGTTATATAGGGTACACTCTCGATAGCAGGCTTGCCCATGGTTGTATTGTTTGATTTGGATTCTTCGGACTCCTTTATTTTTTAGGTTTGTATCTCTACACTTAATGTACCCATTAGGGGAATGAGCCGCAGTATGAATGTAACAACATTTATGGGAATCCTCCACACAACGAAGTACCTTCGAAGGTACCAATTGTAGTGCATGAGAAGAATTATTCTGTTGATCTTACTATAATCCCATGGTGGACTACGACATCATCTTATGTATGGATTTACTGTCATATGCGTGGATAATATGTAAATAGAAGAATATCATCATCGACAACCACAGCGGCAAGAAGACGATGATAAGAGGGACGGCAACATTAGACAATAAAATAATTGTATAAGACACACAAGTTGCTATAGAAAGGATGCAGAGGGTACCTAACTAGTGTGACAACAGTTAATGCGCCTACTTCAGCTCTGCACTAGATCGATGTGGTAGGAGATTTTTCAAATGTCTTTTCAGAGGACATCTCTAGATTACCGCCTAGGAGGAAGATCGACTTCAAGATTGACTTAGTAGTAGGGACGACACTGATCTCTAAGGCTTGCTATGGCGTGGCCCTAGCGGAGATGCAAAAGCTGAAGAAATAGATTTAGGAGCTACTCGACAAGGGATTCATCTGACCTAGTGTGTCCTCTTGGGATGCTCTGATACTGTTCGTGAAGAAGATGGATAGGTCTTTACGACTGTGCATCGACTACCAATGCTGAACAAGGTCACCATCATTGCTCAAGATGTACGACCTTTTGGATCAGTTGTCCAAAGGCCTCAGTATTCTCGAAGATCGACTTGGGGAGCGGCTAATGAATGCACCACCAACTTTTATAGATCTGATGAATAGAGTGTTCAAGTAGTAGTTGTATCAATTTGTGATCGTCTTCATAGATGATGTTCTAATCTACTTTTTCAGCCCAGAGTAGCGCATGGAGCATCCATGAATCATCTTAGAGACTTTGTGATAGCATTGACTTTATGTAAAGTTCTCTAAGTGTGAATTTTGGATTGAGCAGATGATGTTCTTGGGACATATTGTGTCCAGACACGGTATAACAGTGGACCAAGTGAAGGTCGAAGTAGTGACCAACTAGGATAGAATGAATAAATTAACGAAGATCCATAGTTTTCTCGGTCTAGTGAGTTACTACAAGCGGTTCATCCGAGATTTCTTGAAGATTACAACCCTGCTCACCCATCTAACGAAGAAGAATAAGAAGTTCATCTGGACGGACAAGTGCGAGAATAGCTTCCGAGAGTTGAAGAATCGACTGAGTTCTGCTTCGATCCTCACCCTTCTATCGGAGAGCGGAGGGTACACGATCCACAGCGACGCTTGCGACACCGACATGAGATGTGTCCTCATGCAGAATGGAAAGGTAGTGGCCAACATCTCAAGGCAAGAAGCATGAGGTGAACTATCTGACATACGATCTAGAGCTGGTCGTGATCGTGTTCACACTGAAGAATATATGTACAATGAGGAATTTCAGATGTTCACCGACCACAAAAGCCTGAAGTATGTATTCACCTAGAAGGACCAAAATATCCTACAATGGCAATGGATGGAGTTCCTCAAGGACTATAAATTTGCGATCAACTACCACCTTCGGGAAGGCGAACTCGATGATTGACGTTCTCAGTCGAAAATGGGAGGCTTCTCTGCCATTCCTCCATCTTTGCAGGTATGAGATGATTGAGGAACTTAACTAGTGGAATCCTCGAGTTGTAGGACACATGCCATACTAATGATGCATCAGCCACAATCGAATATGATCAGTAGGATTATCACAACAAATATGGCACACCAATTACACGAAGATACTTAAGAGGTGCCAGAATGAACCAAGGGATTTCAAGATCAGCAACGATGGAGGGATCAGATATCAAAACTGCCTCTAGGTTTCAAATGATGCTACGGTCAGAAGAGATGTGCTCAATAAAGGCCACAAGTATGAGCTTGTGATACGTCCAGGTAGCACGAAGATGTATAGGGATGTTAGACGCAGCTTCTGGTGGCACGACATGAAGATTTAGATAGTCGATTATGACTCCAAATGCCTCGTTCATTAGCAAGATCAAGATCGAGCACCAACAATCGTATAGAATGATGAAGCCACTAGGAGTGTCAGAATGGAAGTGGGAGAACATCACGATGGATTTTATCTTTGGAATGTTCCAGACACAAAAGGGTCACTACCTCCTTCGAGGTTTAGGAGTTAGTTGACAATAGAGCATGTAGGTTATCCCTACCTCCTTCCTACGAACGAGTGTACAGTGTCTTTCGCATCTCCATACTCTGAAAGTAAAAGCATGGAGATGCCAACATTACAAGAATTGAAGAGTCCAACATGAGGAAAGATATGACCTATGCGGAGTACCCTACGAAAATCTTGGAGCACCAGGTATAGTATCGGAAGGATAAAGAAGCGCCGCTGGTCAAGGTCGTGTGGATGTATCACCACGGAAAGGAGGCAATGTGGGAACTCGAATTGGAGATGCGCAAGGAGTTTCACTACAAGAAATTGAGTCATTAGCGAAGAAATATATAATCATTAAAAATTATCATATTGTCGTTAATACTTATCAACGATAAGAAAAAACTGGTCGTGCTCTTCTAGTCCCGTTGCTAAAAGCTTTTAGCGTCCAGTGTTAATAGCTGGTCGTTGATTCATTTTAAGGATCATCATAATTCTCTTCCTTAAAAGTTCAATAGCGACTAGTATGTTGATCTCTATATAACTTACAAGGTCCACTCAATTAGTCGTTAAAGACATTATTTATGTGTCAGAAGAAACTTTTTAAGGACCACTTTTCTTGTCGCTATTATTATTATTATTATTATTATTATTATTATTATTATTATTATTATTATTATTATTATTATTATTATTTGAGGACAAATATATGATCGTAAATACACTTTCAAAATTCAAACTCATTTATGTTTAAAACATCAAGCATTAAATCGATTATCCATACAATATTCAACTCAAATATTCATATGCAACATCCAATCTTTTAATTCAAATTTTTACAAATTTAGAAAAATTACACCAAACGCCCTTCAACTTTGACGTTTGCACAGCTCACCCTCCAACTTTAATTTGTAATAAGAATGTTCTTTGTTTTTTTGACTAATTGCACCAAATGCCATTTAAACCGTCAATTGTCCATCTCCGATCACATAGCTGACGTGGCGATGTTCTCTCAAACCATTCTCCTCGTCGCATTCTTATCCAACAAGAAGAACGGGGAGAAGGGGGGAGAGATGATGCCCCCCCCCCCCCCCCTTCGTTCTTCTCCGGCAAGAAGAGAGGGGAGCTGCAATGAACATATAGCAAGAATTTTCTTCTATTCATCTTCATTTCCAATCCAACGAACATTCAACAAAAATTTGTAAAATTGAAATGAGAATTACTATTGACAATAACTAAAAATAACTTTACTTATAAACAATTGAGATTGTGTACTCACCAATAAAAAGTTTCAATCCGTCAAACACAGTCATTATTTTAGGATCCATTAAAATAAACAAGACATAAGGTATTTGTTTCCTAAATACACACAAAATATTTTTGTGGTGTATTAAAATGCCCTAGTTCAAATAAAAAACTAAAATTAAAAGGATAATATCCCACGCCACATAAAAGAAAATTTGTCACATAAACTTAATAGTATAATATAGTAATTATATATTTGTCATATTGATATGTTGCCACATGTATTTAATATTTATCATTTTAATTAAATAATTGGTATACATGAAAGTATAAAGTTAAAAAAGATGCATAAATTAACTACCCAACTATATTTAACTTTAGTTTTTAAAAAATAACATGATAAATATAATTTTTTTGTTAAATTTATTTTTATTGTCATTAGTTAATCTTATTTTTACATTGTCCGCATGTCATGCGACTCACATACTAAATTTCCATTAAGAACTTGAACTATGATTGTGGTAGGAATGATAAATTGATTGATACATAGTAAGCAATTAAACCTTTTTTATGATAATAAAAAAGAGAGGATCACAAAATTATATACCATATGTGTTGTTGAATTATACGGGACAAAATTACTTCATTTGTAATTTTGAACATAAAAAAATTATATGGTCATATAACCATTAAAATTTAGTTATTGATATAATATATTTTAGTTACTGATAGAACTTAGTTATTGGCCATAAATATTTATGATCTTTTAATTGTTATAGGATATTGTCATTACCATATAATTTCTAATTTTGTAATTAATCCTTTTTATTTATCTTTATGTGTTATCTTATCTTTATAGTATTTTAATACAATTTTATTCCTTATTAAAATGCCATGATTGTGCAAGTGCTATCAAGCTTATAAGTGATCTTCTTATGAGTCTTTCACTTTCAACTATTCTATAATTATAAATAAAATGTGACATCAAGCATCTATCTAAAGCTATCCGTACATATAGTACATGTTTCATGTAAACTCTTATATGAACATGGAGTTGGATGTCATCGACGTATATGTTATTCACACCAACATTATCTCATGATCGTGGTCAAGAGGTTGAACCAACGTTCTTTTATGTCGAAGTTGTTGACAGGGGAAGGACGGCACCTTTCCTTGTGGTATAACCCTAACCAAGTTATGCTCAAGTTGGAGGACCACGAGTTTATGCAAAGATAGTCCATATATGGTGCCTTTATGAGCGACGAGATCAAAGAGGGCGCCTCCATACTCATCAAAGTCATTTGTAAATGACAATTGCGTCCATTCTTCGTCTTCGTTTGGATGACAAAATGTTATATTTGTCCTGTAATATTCTGCGAAGATGATGGCACAACTTGAATTGTTGATGGGAGTTGTAGACATGATTCCTACCATGCCACCAGATTCTGTGCCTTGACCGAAGCCTTTTGGGAACTTAGGTAAGTTTATCTTTTGGCGAGTCACCGGGTTGAAGAGGAAACAATCTTTGGAATATTCCTCGTCCTCATCATGAACCTCATCCATCATGAACAACCAGCCGTATGAGCTCAAGAGACAACGTTTGTTAGACATCTCCATTATGTTGCAAAATACATGCACAACTTCTGCTTCCATGTCATAAAAGGTAGTGGCTCTGCCATGCTTTCCATGGCAGCAGGAGACTAGCCAAGGAGCCTTTTTTGGAAGTGGTGGACCCCTGATTCAACTTTGACATCCTACAAAAATTTAAATAAAAAACATTAGACAAAATAGATAGACATAAATATTAATTAGGTGAAGAAATGAAGTGTGCGTACCTTTAGTGCTCCAATAAACTTGGCTAGATATATAGTGGACAATAAGCGTATATGGGTAAGACAACTTGTTAATGCAGGAGACGTCTAACTGTGACTACAATGCATAACCCGCATATGAAACAAGTCACTACAAGAAATAGAGGGATTACATACGGTCATAACCGTTTGTAATTTTTCCTAAATTCGTCGGAAATGGTGTTTCCGACGATTTTTTCGACGGAAGCGAAAACGTCCGAAAATTGCTCGTCGCAAATAATTTCCGACGGTTGGAAAAGAAATGACGCAAATATCGACGGTCTTGCTACCATCGAAACTTTCGGCGGTCATCGCACGATCGTCGAAGTTTCAGCGATCGAAACCGTCGCAAAGAATTTTAATAATATAAAAAAAATTAGCCGGCCGGCTCTGATCTGGCCGTTGGGGGTCGGATCCGGCCGCTGGGGGCCGGATCCGAACGCCCGACGGCCTATTCAGCCGCTGGGGGTCGGATCCGGCCGCTGGGGGCCGGATCCGAACGCCCGACGGCCGATCCGGCCGCTGGGGGTCGGATCCGGCCGCCAGGCGGTTGATCCGGCCGCTGGGGGACGGATCCGACCCGTAGCGGCCGCCTGGCGGTCTGGGCCGGGGAGAGAGAGATCGCCAGCGGGAGAGTCGATGACGTCCGGTAGGCTCGCGCGGCCGGGAGAGGGAGAGGGAGAGAGAGAGAGAGGAGAGGAGGGAGAGTGGTCAGGAGAGGGAGAGGGAGAGAGGAGAGGCGAGGAGTGTGTTTTATATATATATTTCAAACGATGAGAAAACGGGAAAATGAAAAAAAAAGTGAGATAACGAAATTTTAATTACCGACGGCTCTGGCCGTCAGAAAAGCATATTTTAATTATTTTTAAAGTTATCGACGATTATGACCGTCGCAAATTATTTAATTGTAAAAATAAAATATTATATTTAGTTATATATAATATTTATTTTTTATTATACCGACGGTTTGAATCATCGCTAATTATTACCGACGGTTGGAACCGTCGAAAATTACGACGGTTTGGACTATCGCAAATTATATTAGTAAAATACTCCTTATATTATATTATTATACATTTATCGACGGTTATGACCGTCGAAAATTGCGATGGATTTTGTGACGGATGAAAATTCGTCAGAAATATCGATGTTTCCAATCGTCGAAAAATAAAATAATAATATAACAAATTACATAATTTATTATTTTTATTTTTGACGGTTAAAACCGTCGGAAAATCCGTGGAAATTTGCGACGGATGGATATCCGTCGGAAACATTGACGTTTCTAACCGTCAAAAAATAAAATAATAATATAACAAATTACATAATTTATTATTGTCATTTCCGACGGTTGAAACCGTCGGAAATTACGACGGATGGATATCCGTCGGAAATATCGACGTTCATAATCGTCAAAAAATAAAATAATAATATAACAAATTACATAATTTATTATTGTCATTTTCGACGGTTGCAACCGTCGAAAAATCCATCGAAAATATTTTCGTCGCAAAATCCGTCGCAAATTGTGACGGATTTCGAACCGTCGAAAATTGTCCGTCGAAAAATCACGATTTTGTTGTAGTGAGTGTACATACGTGCTTCGTTTATTTCCATTACGTCTCCGGTATAAAATTAATAAAAGGTAAATAAGTTATACCCTTATCCCAAAATAAATTATTAACTTAATAATAATGAATAATTTTCATGTCCTCACGAACTTCTAGAGCGGGAAAATCTTCGACGGCCACCGTTTTCGGAGAGAACTCATCCCCGAGAAATTCCGGAGCTTAAGAAAAATGACGGAGGATGCGACCTCCCCTTTTAACCTCCAGTCTTTCCTACTCTGCTGATCTCCACTCGGCCACACCCTAGTCCCAGGCACGTGCACGTCACTATCTCCTCATCGCCAGCGTCATATCCTTGGCGACGTCGTCCCTCCGGAATGACCCATCCTTCTTGTCCCTCGCCACTTCGTCCTGATGTTACTCTCCAGCAACTGCAAACAAAGTCCTTGTTCGATGGCTAGAGGGAGCACGATGAAACGTAGTCAAAGTGGAGCCCTTCTACCACCGAGCCCCATCCATAGTGCATGAAGAAGCCTCCGACTGGACGACTGAGGCAAGACCTTGAGCTGAGGAACCCACCCCATGACCACGTCGCTGCGGCCGCGGACCCACTCCTCGAATCCTTGCGGCAAGAGCTTGTCCATGTCCTCCTCGACGACCATCGTCGGCCTCCTGAGCGCTCAGAGCAAGGCCACCTTGGACTATTCGAGCCCCAGGGCAGCTCATGCACCAGCACTACGTTTAGCATGGCCTCACTTCCGTAGGCTCCTATATCTCAACAATAACGAATTATATATATATATATATGTATATATATATATATAATAATTATAAAATGGAGTTGTGAAGCACCCTTTCTTATTGCAATCCTTCATATTAAATCTGATGGCTCAAATCACATCTAATCGGATACCATCAACATTGGTTGAGATTCATCTCACAAGATGAATGTTGGTCTCCCTCCCCCTCTCCTCTCTCTCTAGATTCGGACCTCCTCCTTGCCGGACTTCCTCTCCTCTCTCAACGCTGATCATCGGACTCTTGCCTCGTTGCACTCGCGTGCTTCTCGCTTCGCCGAAGATCGAGTTGCAACGCGAGTTGTCATCACCTATCGATCTAGTTGTAGCGATGGCGCTCGATTGCCTTCGTCCTCACCTCGCGGTTTGCCCTCGCCGGAGATCGAGAGAGGGAGACAAAGATGATCCTCGTCTCATGATCGAGTTGCAGCGCCTTCGTCTCATGATCGAGTTGAAGTGCCATCGCCGTCATGGTTGAGTTGCAGCGGCGTTGCCCTTGCGATCGAGTTGCAGCGCAGGCGATCGATTGCCCTCGCTCCTCATTGTCGCCTTGTCGTTCGCCCTTGCCCTGTCGGAGATCGAGAGTGGAAGACATAGATCGCGCCAGAGATCGACGTTCGCCCTTGCCATCACCTCGTCGTCGTCTTGCCTCGCGGTTCGCCCTGCTGAAGATCGAGAGAGGGAGACAAAGAATGCCATCGTCTCATGATGGAGTTGCAGCGTCGTCGCCGTCATGGTCGAGTTGCAGCACCGTCGCCCTTGCGATCGAGTTGCAGCGCCAACGATCAACGCCCCCGCCTCGCGTCGTCTTGTCGTTCGTCCTTGCACTGCCGGAGATCGAGAGTGGAAGACATAGATCGTTCCAGATCGACGTCTCCTTGCTAGAGATCATCGTTCGCCCTCGCCCTCACCTCATCGTCATTGTCTCCGCCGCGGCAGCGGCCTCCAAAGAGAGGGACAGAAATAGAGAGAGAGAGAGAGCAGGGGATACAGAAGGGGGAGATCAGAGAGAAAGGTGAGAGCAGAGTGAGAGAAGTTGTGAGCCAAAATATTGCAAGATGACATCAAAATCTCGTTAAAATTTCGTGTGTGATAATAGGAGCCATTAGATTGATCTGAATGGTTGTAGATCTGCTTCGTAGGGTATGAAGCAAAGGGTGCTTCACACCTCCGTATTATCCATATATATATATATATATAATTTTAACAATTATAACGTATTTTATTTTCAAGTCAAAAGAGAATATTTTTAAATGCAAAAATGTTTGACAAAATTGGACCCTACTTTTTGTGCCAAGTGTAATAAGAGGTAATATGATACTTTTTAAATTGACTTTTTTATTTATGAAAATATTTAATCAAATTATTGGTGTACATGTAAGGAAAACAAAACATAATACAAAGACAAAGACAAAGGGAGAAAACGACACAAAAAAATGTAAGGGAAACAAAAAGGAAGGTGATGTGAGTCATTTAAAGGGGGAAAATGACACAAAAAAGGCCAAAATCTCAAAATAAAAAATAAATAGGCATGCATTGCACTCAGTTGTACGAATTTAGCATTTTGAGAAATGATATTTGATCTCGAATTTATTGTTGTTAAGATAATCTTTTGTTTGCATGCTAGTCTGCACCCTACTCCATATAAAAGTTTATCATGTTTTTTACACAATTTGCTAAGTCGAATGAATGGAAGAAAATCATCTCTTATGCTTCAGATGTGACTAAGCGTTCATGCGACACAAGACGAAGCGGCATCTGCTTCCTATACTCATTTAACCCATATATGTTATTTCAATATATATATATATATATATAAAGTACAATAGACTAATTCTAATTTTATTATACTTCTCATTTTATTGTAAATATAAATTTTTTACTTCAAGAAAATAATATAATGAATATATATTATATAATTTTCACAATTGTAATGTATTTTATTTTTAGGTCAAAAGAGAATATTTTCATATGCGAAAATGTTGGATAATCATACACATGTCACATGTGATGAACAAAATTGGACCATAAGAGTTAATATTATAATGTTTAAATAAACTTTTTTATTTTGAAAATATTTAATCAAATTATTGTTGTAGAGGTAAGGCAAACAAAAAGAAGATGGTAAAAGTCATACAAAGGAAGGAAAACAACACAAAAAGGCCAAAATGACAAAATGACAAAATAAAAAAACAAATAAGCATGCATTGCACTAGTTATACGATTTTAGAATTTTGAAAATAATATTTCATAGAGAATTTATTGTTACTAATATCACCTTTTGTTTGCATGTTTGCACTCTACTACCAACAAAATATTATGATGTTTTTTATAGGATTTACTAAGCCAAATGAACTAGAAGAATGCTCGTATGACATCAAGTACTCGCGCGACACATGTAATCCATATATGTTATTTCAATATATATATATATATATATATATATATATATACATGCATATATACATATATATATGTGTTTATATATTATACAATAGACTAATTATGATTTTATAACATATATATATATTCAGCATTCCTATTTATATTTTTTCTAGTTTTTTTATAAATACATATTTTTGTAATTCAAGAAAATAATATATATATATATATGCTTATTTTGTTGTTATATCATTTTCACAATTATAACATATTGTATTTTCAGGTCAAAAGAGAATATTTTCAAATGCGAAAATGTCATACAATCATACACATGTCGGATGTGATGAACAAAATTGGACCCTACATTTGTACCAAGTGCAATAAGAGATAATATAACACTTTTTAAATTAACTTTTTTATTTATGAAAATTTTAATCAAATTATTATTGTACATGTAAGGGAAACAAAAAGGAAGATGGCACAAGTCATACAAAGGGAGGAAAACAACACAAAAAAAACCAAAATGATTAAATAAAAAACATATAAGCATGCATTGTAATTCAAGAAAATAATATAATGAATATATATGCTTATGTTTTTTGTTTTTTATATAATTTTCGCAATTATAATGCATTGTAAGGACGCTCATGGAGATGGTCAGCCAATCTCGCGCTGATCTCGGAGATCCACTCCGGCGTCCTCTCGACATCCTGCGCTGGGCTCGCGAGCGTCCCTCCATCAAATCCGACGGTGGCCCGAAGAAGGCGAGAACGGATGATGGGAACATGTTGAAGTAGGCGCATGGGACCCCAAACTAGGAGGTGATGGGCGGCGCCTAGTAGTGGGCGAAGTCAATCAGGCTGCCTCCCCACTAGTGAAGATGCATAGCACTTGAGGAAGCCCGAGAAGGCGCCGGTGGGAGCCGCACCCTCGACCTCGGCCATGCTCGCAAGTGGATACTTCAAGGAGTCCGAGGGGTCCAAAGAAGCCTACTTTATTATTATTATTATTATTATTATTATTATTATTATTATTATTATTATTATTATTATTATTATTATCATCATCATCATCATCATCATCATCATCATCATCATCATCATCATCATCATCATCATCATCATCATCATCATCATCATCATCATCATCATCATCATCATCATCATCATCATCATTATCATCAACAACAACCACATGCATCATCATCATCAACCACAATTCATGACACATGTATGCAAATCATAAATCCTATCATTTTTTAAAATTCTAAAATCCTGAAAGTAATCATACAATACATGCCATTTTTTTTGCCTTTTTGTCTTCTTTTCCTCCACTCGCGGCAACTTTCTTTTTGTTTCTCTTACTTGTAAAACAATGATTTCATTAAATATTTTCAGAAATAAAAATAATAACTTAAAAAGTATCTATTACCTTTTATACACTTCGTACAGTGGTCCCACCTTGTTCTTGATATCCTGATGTTCAGGGTTATCCAACATTTATGGCATTGAAAAATTTTCTCTTTTGGCCTGAAAAAAACTTTATAATTGTAAAATATATATATATTCATTCTATTATTTTTTGAACTGAAAATATATTTAAACTATAACATATTCCTCTTGTGCGCCTAGAGGAATGGCACCTCACACTACAATAATTTTGACAATTTTGGATTGTCAAATCCATCAGAAATCTCATGAAATCCTTCGAAAAATCAAATTTTCGATGGAAAAACGATCATCGGAAAAGCTCTCATCGCTAACAAGTTTCTGATGGATAGCGAAATCGGTTGGAGGTTCCGAAGGACATTCCGATGACCATGGTCGTAAGTACTGATAGGAAAGTTCCGTCAAAATTTTCGAGGAAAGTTCCGTCGGAATTTTCGATGGGCAGGGGCACGTTGGAGGTTCTAACGGGAAAGCCTCGTTGGAACCTCCAGCGGGAGGCTTCCTATTGGAACTTTCGAGGGAACTCACCCGACAAAGCTTCCGATGGAAAGCCTACCATCGGAACATTTGGCGGAAATCTTTCGGCGTAACACCCGGCGGAATGGAGCCGCTGTACATTCCGACAAGGTGGCTCTCCTAGGCTCAACCCCCAAGCAAATGAAGTAGCTCAGGCCCCATCGTAATTAAGGTCACTTATTATTGAGATAATGTATTATTTATTTATCAATAATGATAAATTTTACTTATTAACATACAATTAATTAATTTTACTTATTAACATATATCAGTTTAACTATTTAACTTAAATTTTATTCTCATTAATTATATATTTAGATCAAAATAAATTCATAATAATTGAATACTATTTTTATGTTCATACAAAGGGAGGAAAACAACAGAAAAAAAAACCAAAATGATGAAATAAAAAACATATAAGCATGCATTGTAATTCAAGTAAGCATGTACCTCAAGGAGTCCGAGGGGTCCAAAGAAACCTACTTTATTATTATTATTATTATTATTATTATTATTATTATTATTATTATTATTATTATTATTATTATTATTATTATTATTATTATTATTATTATTACATCATCAACCACATGCATCATCATCATCAACAACCACAATTCATGACACATATATGCAAATAATAAATTCTATCATTTTTCAAAATTCTAAAATCCTGCAAGTAATCGTACAATACATGCCAATTTATTTTATTTTATTTTTTTTGCCTTTTTGTCTGTTTTTCCTCCGCTCACGGTAACTTTCTTTTTGTTTCACTTACTTGTAAAACAATGATTTCATTAAATATTTTCAGAAACAAAAATACTAATTTAAAAAGTATCTATTACCTTTTATACATTTGGTACAGTGGTAGGGTCCCACCTTGTTCTTGACATCCTGCATCTTCAGGGTTATCCAACATTTGTGATATTGAAAATTTTTCTCTTTTGGACTAAAAAAAATATTATAATTGTAAAAAGTATATATATATATATATGTATTCATTCTATTATTTTTTTGAACTGAAACTATATTTAAAGTATAACATATTCCTATTGTGCGCCTAGAGGAATGACACCTCGCACTACAATAATTTTGACAATTTTGGACGGTCAAATCAATCGGAAATCCCATGAAATCCGTCAAAAAATCAATTTCCGACAGAAAGATGATCGCCAAAAATGCTCTCATCGCAAACAAGTTTCTGACGGATAGAAAAATCGGTTGGAGGTTCCGAAAGACATTCCGACCTTGGTCGTAAGTACCGATGGGAAAGTTCCGTCGGAATTTTCGATGGGTAGGGGCAGGATGTAGGTTCTAACTTTCGAGGGAACTCAACCGACGGAGCTTCCGATAGAAAGCCTACAATCGGAACATTTGGCGGAAATTTTTCGTCGTAACACCCAGCGGAATGGAGCCGCCGGACATTCCGACCGGGTGGCTCTCCGATGGTAGGGCTGGCTCAACCCCCAAGCAGATGAAGTAACTCAGGCCCCATCATAATTAAGGTCACTTATTAATGAGATAATGTATTATTATTTATCAATAATGATAAATTTTACTTATTTTCATACAATTAATGAATTTTACTTATTAACATATATTAGTTTAACTATTTAACTTAAATTTTATTATCATTAATTATATATTTAGATCAAAATAAATTCATAATAATAGAATATTATTTTTATGTTCATACAAAAGGAGGAAAACAACACAAAAAAACCAAAATTATGAAATAAAAAACATATAAGCATGCAGTGTAATTCAAGAAAACAATATAATGAATATATATGTTTATGTTTTTTTTTTGTTTTTTATATAATTTTCGCAATTATAATGCATTGTAAGGATGCTCACGGAGACGATAAGCCAATCTCGCGCCGATCTCGGAGATCCACTCTGGCATCCTTTCGAGATTATGCATTGGGCCCGCGAGCATCCCTCCATCAACTCCGACGGTGGCTCGAAGAAGGCGAGAACGGATGATGGGAACACGTTGAAGTAGGCGAACGGAACCCCAAACTGGGAGATGATGGTCGGCGCGCCCATTAGTGGGCTAAGTCAATCGGGCTACCTCCCCACTGGTGCAGATGCATAGCGCTTGAGGAAGCCCGAGAAGGCGCTGGCGAGAGCTGCACCCTCGACCTCGGCCATGCTCGAAAGTGGATACCTCAAGGAGTCCAAAGAAGCCTACTTTATTATTATTATTATTATTATTATTATTATTATTATTATTATTATTATTATTATTATTATTATTATTATTATTATTATTATTATTATTATTATTATTATTATTATTATTATTATTATTATTATTATTACATTATCAACCACATGCATCATCATCATCATCAACCACAATTCATGACACATGTATGCAAATCATAAATCCTACATTTTTCAGAATTCTAAAATCCTGCAAGTAATTGTACAATACATGCCAATTTATTATTATTTTTGCCTTTTTGTCTTCTTTTCCTCCTGTCACGGCAACTTTCTTTTTGTTTCTCTTACTTGTAAAACAATGATTTCATTAAATATTTTCAGAAATAAAAATAATAATTGAAAAAGTATCTATTACCTTTTATACACTTGGTACAGTGGTAGGGTCCCACCTTGTTCTTGACATCCTGCATGTTAAGGGTTATCCAACATTTGTGGCATTGAAAAGTTTTCTCTTTTGGCCTGAAAGAAACATTATAATTGTAAAAAGTATATATATATATATATATATATATATATATATATATATATCCTTTCTATTATTGTTTTAAATTGAAAATATATTTAAACTATAATATATTCCTCTTGTGCGCCTAGAGGAATGGCACGTCGCACTACTATATATATATATATATATAATTAATACGTGTCATTTATAACATTCTTAAAACCTATTCATTTTTTAAAAAAAATTGAGGTGTGAAAATTCTAAAAAAACTAGAATAAAGATAAATACGAATACTGAGTAAAGAAGCAAGGTAGATTATTTACAAAATTACCACTAAATCCTCAAAATTATATATATCATGTAAAAAATGCTATTCACATAATGATTATGTTAAAACTTGTCATTTATAACATTGTATTATGCAATTATTACTTGTCATTTATAACATTCTTAAAACCATGTCACTTTTTTTAAAAAAAATTGAGGTGTTAAAATTCTAAAAAAAATAGAAAAAAGATAAATAGGAAAGTTGAAAAAGAATCAATGTATATTATTTATAAAACTGTCACTGAATCCTCAGAATTATATAATATATATTGCATGTAAAAAATGCTATTCACATAATGATTATGTTAAAAATTGTCATTTATAACATTGTGTTATGCAATTAATACGTATCATTTATAACATTTTTAAAACATTCTCACTATTTTTAAAAAAATTGAGGCGTAAAAATTCTAAAAAAATAAAAAATAGTAATGCTAAGCAAAGAAGCAATGTAGATTATTTATAAAATTGACACTGAATTCTCAGAATTATATATATATATATATATATATATATATAATTTATAACACTGTGTTATGAAATTAATACGTGTCATTTATAACATTCTTAAAACATTGTCACTTTTTAAAAAAAAATGAGATGTGAAAATTCTAAAAAAAATTAGAAAAAAGATAAATATCAATGCTACGTAAAGAAGCAATGTAGATTATTTACAAAACTCTGTAAACCTCATCGTAGAAACTTAATACGATGTAAACAAAGAAGAAAAGAAAACTCTGTAAACCTCATCGCAGTACAAACTCGTTCACAGGGCTTGAAATTGGATCTTGTTGCCCTCCCTCCGACTGATATGTGCAAGCGAATTAGAAACGTGGAGAATGAGAAGCATCTATATTTTTATAAACTCTTTCCTGTGAGTTCTGTCGCTGGTGAGCAAGGTAGCGATGATGAGATCGAGCAAGGCGAGGCGCTCTTGGGTCGGCGACGGCGATGGTGAGGCACGCAGCGAGATCGTGAATGGCGAGATCCCCGACACTACATGAAAATCACGATTTTCCGACGAATAATTTTTGACGGTTCTAAATCCGTCGCTATTTGCGACGGATTTTTCGACGGTTCCGTTTTCGACGGTTATGACCGTCGGAAATAATTTATATTATTATTTAATTTTTTGACGATTAGGAACGTCGATATTTTCGACGGATATCCATCCGTCGTAACTTCCGACGACTTTTCCGACGGTTACGACCGTCGGAAATAAAAAAATTAAATTATATATTTTTAATATTATTATTAAATTTTTTCGACAGATTTCCCGTTAATTATATAATTTATTATATTATTATTTAATTTTTCAACGATTAGGAACGTCGATATTTTCGACGGATATCCATCCGTCGCAATTTCCGACGACTTTTCCGACGGTTAGGACCGTCGGAAATAAAAAATTAAATTATATATTTTTAATATTATTATTAAATTTTTTCGACAGATTTTCTGACGGTTGTGACCGTCGAAAATAAAAAAATTAATTATATAATTTATTATATTATTATTTAATTTTTCGACGGTTATGAACGTCGATATTTCCGACGAATATCCATCCGTCGCAAAATCTGCCGCAATTTCTGAAGGTCGTAACCGTCGGTAAAATTTCTGAAGATTACCGACGGTTCAAATCGTCGGTAAAATAAAAAAATAAATATTATATATAACTAAATAAAATAAAAAAATTTATTATTTCTGTTTTCGACGGCCGAAACCATCGATAATTAAAATTTCGTTATTCCATTTTTTTTCCTTTTTCTGCTTTCTTTCCACTTTTTTCCTTTATATATTTTCCCTCCTCCCTCTTCTCTCTCCCTCCTCCCTCCACTCCTCTCTCTCTCCCTCCTCTCCTCTCTCCCTCTCCCGGCCGCGAGCACCGGATCGGCCTCTCTCGCGAGCCGGACGCCGGCGACCCTCTCCCGCACTGGCGACCCTCTCCCGCGCCGGCGTATCTCTCTCTCTCCCACTCCGCGCCGACATCTCTCTCTCTGCTGTCGGCCGGATCCGGCCGTGGTCGTTCGGATCCGGCGGCCGGTTCCGGCCTCCAGTGGCCGGATCCGGCCCGCCTAGCGTCGGAGGCCCGCCTAGCGGCCGATCGGCCGCCAGGCGGCAGGATCCGGCCGCCTGGCTCCGGATCGGCCGCCAGCAGGCGGCCGGATCCGGCCGCTAATTTTTTTTATATTTAAAAAATTATTTGCGACGATTGCGACCGTCAAAAGATCGACGGTTGTGACAACCGTCTAAAGTTTCGACAGTTGGGACCGTCGAAAAGTTGCGACGGCTCGGACCGCCGGCCTTTTCCGGCGGTTGCAACCGTCGGAAATATCGACGGCTCGGACCGTCGGCCGGCGATTGCAACCGTCGGAAATATCGACGGTTCGAACCGCCGGGGACTTTTCCGGCGGTTGCAACCGTCGGAAAATTTCGACGGGTCGAACCGCCAGGGACTGTTTCGACAGCCAGAACCGTCGATATTTTCGACGAATTTTTTTCAACCGTCGCAAATCCGTTTGCGACGAGCGTTTTTCCGACGGATCGATTCCGACTGAAAAACCGCCGGTAATTGCGTTACTGACGGTTTTCGGGCTGATTACCGACGGTTCGGACCGTCGGTAATCCGCGTTTTTCTAGTAGTGCGAGTTGCTAGGGCACAAATTGAACTGCTTCAATTTTTACACCATTTTTTTTCTAAGATAAGAATGAACCTCGTTTCATTATACATCGTCCGATCAAATTGGACGGATGTGACATTAGTAGGAGGCTCTTACCTATTTGAATAGGTAGGAGCCCCATTAAATCCTTAATACTTTCTATAGAGTATTATAGTATGGAATAATAAAATAAAATAATATATTTTATAATTATCTTTTATCTCAATTAGCTTAAACTACATAATTACATGTATAAACAATTTTCATTAAGCATATTTACCTTGTGCTTAATATCAACTTCTTTCTTTTATTAAGTTTCTATGTTCCTTTAATTTGTTTTGTTCAATTTAAATTTAATATAAAAAAATATTAAATAGTTCATTTGTCTATAAGATTTATATGCCATTAATTTAACCAGGTAAAACATTTTATTATTTTATTTTTTAGATATATAATTATGATATTTATTGAACTTGTATGGCATTGTTTGTACCATATTTTTCATAGCCCAATTATGTCGTTATAAAAAGAATTTAAAATGAAATTTTTCATAGGCTAATAAAATGACTACTATTTAAAATATTCATCTCATTTTTTATATTAATAATTATTATAGGTTCTAGTTATATAAATTACTGAGTATATGTTCTTTAAAAAATATTTGTTTTTTTTTAATTTTTCTATTTTTATTATTTAACAATATTTTAATTAGAAAAGCCTATATACATGGATAACTTGAATTAGATTTTTTTTGTCAAGAAAATTATTTTAAAAATTAGAGATTCGAGCAAGTGTTGGTCAAACCAGAGATAATGATTGTAGTTAGAAATTTAACTTAGGCAATGATTTCCTGTAAACAGTAAGCATGTGTGTGGTGCTGTAACATTTCATGTGGGATTGTTTCCAAATGATATGACTGCTTTCTTTCTTTACTTTTTTTTTTATTTCATTATTTGGATACATTCTTTTTTTCTTATTAACTTGTGCAATGCGATTGATACACTCTGTTCGAACTGACTTGTTCTCATATGTTGGTTTGTGTGGCTATTTGTCTCACAGGCATGTTTATGCACATGTTTTTTCTTATTAACATGTTTTTTTTTTTTTTCATTGTTTGGTTCCTCAGCATTTAAAATAGAGAAGCAAGTCCCATCCGCTCGCTCACAGGACTGCTAAAACAGAGACGAAAGCCTCCACTCATTTCATCTTTATGTACATGTGATGTGTGAAACAACTGGATTCGGTGATTCGGTCACCAAGAAAGGTTTCAGTTAGAAAAAAAAAATGTCTGAGATGCTGTCTGAGGAGGAAGAAGACTGCGTACATCGCCAACTCTCCTACCGAACCCAAGTAGAAGAACGAGTCCGGTGAGAAGCCCTTGAACTCCATCGACGACGTGAACCAGAGGACGGCGGTGAGCACCTGGGTGGCGCAGAGCTCGGGGAGGAAGGAGAGGATGAGTCCACCAAAGGCTGCCCCTTCCTAAAGGTCAAGACCCTGTGCGGGGAGTTGCCGGTGCAAAGAAGAAGGTGAGATTGAAGAAGATGGGAGAAGAACTCCAACAGTTGTCAAGAAAGGAGGAAATCGAAGAAGAGGAAGAGGAGAGCAAGCGTTGATGAGGCCGACCTTAATTTTTTTCCACCAATGGACGCCTCTTCCCGAGGGATCTGACTCGACAACCCCAAACAACAAAATCGAAAAGTTTTCTAAGAACGAAACATAAACTATGATTTTGACCTCTTCCACCGTTCCAAGAACAAGTTCAGTATGTCATGTAAACTTCAAGTGAGTTCAATTGTATCCTTTTTTTTTTCTAATATGTTCTTTTGTTGCAAATGTATCATGGAATATGCACTAAGCTTCAAGATTACACTTTGATGTGGTGTCTCTATTTATATTCCGTCGTTTATTTAGGGGGTATTTATGTTGATTCTTTCTATTTTTATTGTTTCAAGCTTAGTGAGATAAAGGTATCTCGTTAAGAATTATTTTTCCAACATGCCTTTATTTGTCCTTTGATCTCTTCTTATTTGCAGCGAGGACTCACAGGTTCTTGACAAAAGTAGTGGAGTTCTCCGTAACAAGTTTATTTCCACAACAGAAGACATACTAGTTTGTGCTGTTCATCCTCTCAATGGTACTATTGTTGCTGGATCCAAGGTTAGATTATGTATCCGAACTATTTCTCTAAAAAACTTATTAAAATATAATATCTATGTCATGTGTGATATTTGATTGTTTCAGTCATAACTACTTCTTGTTTGCTAACGGTAAGAACCATTAGTTTTTTTATTATTTTCTAATAGATCTAAAAGTAACTGGAACTACTTTTCGACCTATTAACTATTATTTTAATAATATTATTATATGTATATATTATATATTATATGCATATATTATATTATTTATTTATCATTTTTACATTATCATAATTATAATTTATTTGGGTCTAATAACAAAAAAATTGCATTTATTATTTATTACAATTTTCTTAGTGTTATAATAAAATAACATTTTCTATTATTATTTATTATGAAAAAAATATATTTTCTTGTTTAAATATTGGCGTACATATTTTTATTTATTTTGCTTGTCATATATCATAATAAAAATTAACTAGTATATATTACAATAATTATTAATAATATTAGTACAATATAAATAAATTATTAATTATGGTATTCTAAATAAGTTATAATAATATAATTATTTTATATAAATATGGTGTTAAATTTTCTTTTATATTTTTTTTTAGTTATTAATTAGTTTACCTTAATTTGTTTTCTTCTATCTGATTTGTTAATTATAAAAAATATTGTATAATTAATAATATACAAATAATCTTTATAAAAAATAAGATATATATATTTCTTACTTTTATCCAAACACTCACTAAAACTTATGTATCAAGTCAACATTTTAAATTCTCATCATTATATTTTTTTTATTCAAACACCACTCTAATTTTTTCTATGTAATTGATTAGTTATCAGGAAATAATTTTTTCTCAAACTTCCTTTATCAAACATAGCCGAACATGTGACTTAAATTATTGCTCACATTGATGTCACCCAAATATTGCCATAGGGCATATAGCTCATCTTCTAATTATATATCTTTGATGAAAATTAATCATTAACATTAAATCTTTTGAAATTGTGGGAGCAAGCTCCTAAACTTAACAAAGATAATTGACTTAAACAACAATTAGAGAGATATAAGATTCAGAAGTGTTCATTTCCTTCCATCAGTGGCGGAGTCTAGTGGGTGCACGTACACCCACTCGATAAAATTAACTATTAGTAGTATTTTGTACAATTATGTCTGTTTGCCTCAATGGTTCAACTCTTTGGTGACCATATTAAAGGTTCGATCCTCTTGCTCGCACTTTAGATAGATTCTTTTTCTCTTACTATGAGAAATATTATTTCTCTCTTAAATTGTATATTTCTTCTTATTATATTTTTTATATAGTATTATAGTACATAGTTAAATAAAATAATATATTTCTCAATTATTCTTATATCTCTAGCTTAAATTATATAATTTCATATATAAAAAGTATCATTAATATATCATTAGGATAATATATTTCATGATCTTATTAATTGAATATGCTAAGACATCATTTTTCTTACTTTTTATTTGATAATACTTTTTTTATTATCATCGTAAATATGTGGTCACATTATACCAATTATCATGAAAAATAAATTTCTTTTTTAAATTATACATTTGTCCTTATTATATTCTTTATATAACATTATTATATTGCATAGAAAACTAGAATAATATTTTTACTAATTATATTTAGTCCCAATTAACTTAAATTGTATAAGTACATAATAAAATATAATTTATTTGTACTATTTATATCACTAATATTTTTTTGATCATGTGATTATACATAATTTTTTCGTATTCAAATACAAAGTTGATATGATTTTGGTAACTAAAATTAATACTTTTATGCATTATAATTGAAAAAAATTATGAAAATTTTATCATTTATGTCGATAATAATTTAAAAATTGTTAGAGTTATTTGTAAACCCCAAATTAAGTATGACTTCTCCACGACCTTCCATCATAAAGAGAGCCTTTTGAAGTAATTAATAATTAAACATAAAAGAGTACATAAAATTTATTAATAAGAATCGAAGTGATATACATCTCTTCTCCCCACACTTAGCACTTATAATTAATATAACTATGCATTTCAAAGTAATTATAAACAATTGGGCGTACGAAACATGAATAAGAACTCCATGCATGTACAAGAAAGCTTGGCATATACATTATCAATTGATGTTTCCTTCATATTACCTATGAACCTATTATTTTGTAGTTACAGAGGCAAATAAAGCCTTATGAAAAAGAAAAACGAAGGGATATATAACTAGGATCTTTTTATATGTTTTAAAAAGTTTTAATAAATATTTTTTGATGCATTATTTGTGTGAAACATTTTATTTGTGATGGTTAAGATATTTTGATATTTGATTCAGACGGCAAACTTTTTTCCCACTCGTAGATTGTACGATATAAATCTAATTAAGTTTTCTTTTGATTCCTGATAAAACAAGCACAATGTTTGTATTGTTAAATGCATTAAATGTCGAAATGAAATTTTATTTTAAGCATAATTATGAACAAGATTAAAATGTAACAATTATCAATTGCGACCACTAAGAATCAAGCTTATTATTTCAATGTTCGAAGCACTTGAACTAATATTTAGTTAATTATGACATTATTTTGTTCAAATAAATATCAGAGGAAAATTAATATATCATCAAAGAATAGAAAGAAATACCGAAGAATAAGAATAACCACAATACCAAAGAAGAGAAACATTGATATACAGCAAAAAAATTATAAAAAAATGTTGCTGACCAAAACCAAAGGAATCTAAGACAATATTTTCAAATTTGCCTTATATTTTCAACATCATCAAGTCAAATCAAATTCTTCCTTTTTCATTTTAGCATCAATGTAACAAAAAAAAATGAATATGATAAAAATTTATGAAACCATAAGTCAATTCAATGAAGCAATATTATTGGATTACAAGCATAACCTAATAACATGACGGGATTCTTGACAAAATACAAAGTTTATTTGAAATTACATTCTTCAAAGGCTAAGATGCTTGTATCGCCTAAGTCAGACCTGAAAAAGAAAAGTTGTATATGAGTACTTTTCTCTATAAATATTTGTTCGGAATACATTGTAAGCGAAGGGCATTTGAACCCATCATCACTTCATAATTTAATAATATGACAATCAATATGTTATATTTATATTTTAATGATATAACACAAATATTACATCAGTATATTTACCATTAGGAACCCCCTGCACATATAAAAACAAATCTCAAATTCGAATTCAATTTATCAATGCCACTAGTATATTAATTTTATTTTACTTTTACTTCTATCAATCTTTTATATATATATATATATATATATATATATATATATATATATATATATATATAAATAAACAAAAGGTGACAGACCCTATGTCTGAGTTTTCTTCACGATCACAATATTATGTTCATTAATCCAATGCGAAGCATAAATATCAAAAGATAAACGCTGTTTCAGAATTCAGACAACTGTTAAGTACCTCGGAAGGCGGCAGGGAGCTGTTCCTCAGGGAAGAACCCGCCGGGGCCGGAGGAGACGGCCTTCTTCCTGCAGACGGGGACGGCTTCGAAGTCGGACTCCGGGAGGGACTCGGAGATGGATCCCGCCTTGAACTCGATGTTGCCATCGTCGCGGGCCTTGATGCCGTTGATGGTAACCCACACGACGTGCTTCTTGGCCCGGACTCCCGACAGTTCGGAGATGGCGCCGTAGGTGGCCTTCCCCCGGATCGTCTTCTCGTAGCAGACGATACTCGAGAACCGCACGTAGCACGGCGCCCTCAGCTCCACGGTGAAGTCGCCGTCCCCGGTCAGCGTGTATCCGACCACCGCGCCCGGGAGCAGCCCCTTCGGGAGACCCAACTTCGGCAGTAGATCGTGAACCTCGGAGTTCGGGTCGCCGGAGGCGAATCCTACGGCGCAGACGAAGATTACGGGAACGAGGGGGAGGAGGAGGAGGTGAAAGCGGAAGGCGGTCGCCATTTCGTCCCGTCTGCGAGAGAAAATGAGCTCTGCATGGACGGACGGAGCAGTGGGCATTTTATGCAAATCGGATGGAGTAATATATATATATAATTTAGTTCCATAAAATGATAAACCTGAATAAAAAAACTCGCGTGCCCGGTTAGTGTTGGATAGTAATAATAGAATCATTGCTTACCCAAATTCAAATATTTTAATTAATAAGATAATTGGTAGAATATTTATGTTGATAAGAAAAAAATGAATGTTGCACCCCATAGGGACAAATGGTTCGATCGATCTTGTGATTGTTTATTGATTAGATTGTATTATGGTGATGATACACTCACGTTAATATTTCTAATATATATATATATATAATATTTCTGAATTATCTAACTAATATGATTTTCTTTTCAATTATTTCTGACCATCTTTGTATCTCATTTGGAAAAATTCTCCATGACGTTGCTGTGACAAGTAGCTAGGATCCGATGCATGAATGATTTCAAGCCACGTTTTCTTAATACGAATTGAATTATTAAATGACTGCAGTGCAGGGATGATAACCTTCCATCCCTGCTGCTTGTAGCCTACACAACCCAACCAGATGCATTAAGATAGCCAGCACTCCACTATTTTTATGTATTCATGCATTGCCCAGTTTATTCGAAATTTGGTTCATGCATTCCTGTACATATTAGAACAATTCAAGCGATATAACGAAAGGCGTCCTAGAGTACGCCTACAACTAAAGAGATAAAGAAAAAAGACCAATAATTTATACCTTTTTATGTATCTTTGTGTGCCTAAAATATTCTTGTCAGATGTATATGCATGGTTCGTTTGCGTTTCATTCAAGCCATTTTACAGAAGCATAATGCATGGACTTTACAATTGTAAGCTTGTTAAGTGTATATAAAGTCTGCTGAAGCTTTCAAGTCCCTAAGTTGGAGTAACATGAGCTGATAGCTAAATATTTATTTTGTGTTGCTAATTAGATTAAGACGTGTGACATCCATGTGTTTCTAGTCGGTTGCCAAAATAGATTGATGGTTGAATTGATGTCTTAACCTAGCTATCCAAACAATCTCTAATTATGATATGTTGTATTATATTGTTTTGGTATGTAAAACTTTAAGCATATATGTGCGTGTACGTACTTATATGTACACTTGTGAGTTCATTTTTTTCCTTAAATCATTCTTTAAAATAAAATGTACTCGAACTCATTCTTATCCCCAAAAATATCATGATCATGTTAGAAAGTGTGTCCATGTACATGTAGATGTTGCAGAATGAACTATATTATACAATAACCACATTGTTATTATAACTATTTAACAGTGTTTGTGCTTACATAAGAACTTGACATATAAGAAGTCATCTTGTGTTTAATTTGTTAGTCCTATATTATCATAAGTTGGTATCTTAAATGGTGCATGGTTTAAATCAAATAAGAAATTTTAATTTACTTTTAATTCAAACCAGATTTAAAACGGGACATTTTGTAATTATATATAGGACAACTAATCCACTTTGGATGTTGCAAACAAGAGATTGGATTCCTATTAACATAGGAAAGAAAGATGTATACCTTTTCTGTCAAGTTATGGATGCAGGAATGAATAATACTAACAAGAACAATAAATTATCCACCACTTTAATTTTATGTTGGTCCATATATAATAATTCCGGTTTAGATCTAAGATACCATGATCTATTACTGTTCATATAATCTTTTTTAATAATAAATAAAAAGTGTATAAGTTCTTGATTAGTCCAACATTGCTCAAATTAATTTATATATTTTCTGTACCAAATCAAAAGCAGACTTGACAAAAGTTTGCATGCATCTCACAAAAGGTCTAGAATTTTGTTTTGCTTATGTTCCCACAATTCACTAAAAAATATCTCAAAATTTATTCAATGATAAAAGTCTTCAACTTTTAGTGTCAATTGGATTTTCTTGGGACTCTCTTTATGAAAAGAAAATTAAAAATGGAAATAAAATTTTCATTGTTTATTATCTTGTTTTTAAATGCATATTAAGGTCATGGGCCTACTTTGAGCCCACGACTTGTTCTACTCTTTTATTTTATAATAATTCTTTTTTATCACAATTATTTTATTTTATATGTCGAAGTACCATTTAGTTTTTTCATCAAATTAATAAAAATAATGATAATGATTGATTTGAATATTTTGAAATGCTAGAATGATAAATATATTAGTTATTAGCACCTACACTTTTATTTTTTTTAAAATGGCATCTAATTACTTTTGTATTCTTTATAGCCACTTCGTTGTCTATTATTGTTTTTTTTATTATCCTTTGAATTATGGCGTTTGAGACAAATTTATTCCAAATAACAAAAGACTAATGTAATAAGATTAAATTTCTACATTATTAATTTTGAAAATGATTAAAATAAAAATGAATTGCTTGATATTGCTCTTGTCAAAAAAACTTTTGTTTACCTCAATATATAAAACAAACTATTGTTAATCCATAAACCCTATCTACCAAAGTCACTAACATTATTTTCTTATTTATCTATCTTTGAACTACATATTTATTTTTATATCTCTCTCAAAAAAAAAAGTATTGTTCATGCAACATGCAACACATTGACAGATCACATCAGAACAAATTCCCCCGCATATCTCAGCACCCCTCCTTTAGCCATTACTCAACCGGCCGAGAGAGAGAGAGAGAGAGAGAGAGAGAGAGAGAGAGAGAGAGAGAGAGAGAGAGAGAGAGAGAGAGAGAGAGAGAGAGAGAGAGAGAGAGAGAGAGAGAGAGAGAGAGAGAGAGAGAGAGAATGTCATCGAGGCTCCAACGATCGTCGGTGTCGTTCCGGCGGCAGGGCTCGTCGGGGCGCATCTGGAATGACCATCTGCGCGCAATGGACCTCAAGGGAGCGGAGCCTGAACATCCCCTAGGCTTGTCTGCCGGCGCCGGTCCCGGCCACCGCGGTCCTCCGGACGGCCTCGGCACCGCTGCGGCCGTCGCGTCCGCGAGCCCGTCGTCGCGCAGGTCCAAACCCCCGCCGCTGAAGCGGCGGCGGCGCGGCGTCTCAACCTTCTTCTGCGCTTGCGTGAGGCCTCCTCCCACCACCAGCCCTCCCGCTTCAGGGCAACACGACTTGTTCTAATTATCTGTACGATATATATTGTTCATATTTATTATTGCTGAGATCTCATCTTGGTTGCATGCATTCTGCATGAACCGTGTACGTAAACTTTTGGCATCTTGCAAAACATGAATTTTCACTTTCTGTCATCTTATATGAAAGTGCAAGAGATATTTGTTTAATTGATGTTTCAAACTTGTTCTTTAAGAGAAACTAAAGGTAATGCAATTAAACAAATGCACCAGAATTGTATATTTTATATTTCTAGCATCTATGGAGATCATGTTCTCCTTGGGGTTAAAGGCTCTTGAACTTATTAAAGATGATTTTAAAGCATAAAAAAGTATGTAAATTTTATTAATAAGAATCCAACTGATATCGATCTCTTCTCCCCACTAATATAAACATGCATTCCAAAGTTATTATAAACAATTGGGTGTACGAGTAATGAATGAGGACTACCTCATGCACATTTCACTCATATATGAGAAAGCTTCGGCACATGCATTTTCAATTGATGCTTCCTAATTTCTTTTACAGATGAGCCAATTATTCTGTAGTTATAGAGGCAAAGAGAGCCTTTTGGAAAAAGAAAATGAAGAGATGTAACTAGGATTTGTCCTTTTTCATTCACAGAGGAGAACAAATCATAAACAAAGTAAGAGACTTCTTATCCTGATAGTTTTCAGTTAGTACAACAAATAAACCAACTAAACAATTGAGCAAAATATTCTTACGAAAATTCTAGATTTGAATTTTAGTTACCATTATATTCACAAGACAAATCATATATATATATATATATATATATATATATATATGCAATTTTTGCTAGTACAAAGAAATTTCCAAAAGTGCCTGAAACACAGAAGCTAAGCAATTTGTGGTTGTATTAATGATGGCCTCTGAAGGTGTGTGACATAAGAAATGTGTCACACCAAATACAGAATCCTCCATTATTCAGAGGAAGTTGGATCCAACAATGATGATACGATGGTAGTGAGATATATACTGGTGGTAACAATAACGGCCAGCAATGCTAGTAATGACTTATCACCTGCAAATCTTTGTCCAGGTAACCACTTGTGTTATGTATGGCATCAGTGTATATGTGATGACCTTGATTTATTTGCCGAGAACCGATAACCGCCATATCCTAAGTCCCGGCAAATGATCTGAGAAATCTTGTTTATTAGGCCAAACGATTGAGCCTCAAATGCAGCATTCAGACTTGGAATTATGTTAATGACTAAAACTGTTCAAGTTGGGGAGGTGGCAATGCAAGGATAATGAGTAGCAAGTTGAAAGTAATGTGTGTAATCTATTTTATTTAGTCGTATGCAGCACAAGAGATTCTCTGGGAGCTCCTCCGTCTTGTTTCCCTGCAGCAAAGGACCCGCAGGTTAAGCTTAGTTTAGCAATGCAATTTATTTCTTCCCATGTTCGTTAGTGGCAAATAGAAGAGCTACCTGTATCGTTAAACCAAAATCCAAGACGCACAACTTCAACCTGTCCATGAATGATTCAAACCCTTTCCTTGAGATGTAACTAAATCTGTGCATGTCTAGATCAATTTCCAAATAGTTCTCCCCCTGTAAAATAGTTGGCAGAGGACAAAAAAGCATAAGAAAACTTACGCACTTCTGGATAATATAGTCATGTCACAGCACCCTAGTTAGTACGGTGAAGATTAATTCTCAGTTGAATGAAAGTGCAAGTAAGATTCACAAAAATTCAGAACAGTTTATCAATTTCCAGGATGGAATCCTTTCCATAATAACAAATGTTGGAGAGCATAAAATAGTCGAGAGAATGAAAACAAATAAAATCACTATTTTCTCCTCCAGTATTTGCAATGGCCTAATCAGAAACCAAGCATTAAACACAAAAGAAAAGGAAGAAGGAAATAAAATGTTATGGTTGTAACTTGAAGAAACCATGGAAGAAATGTACAACATGAGAATGGTGGACTCCACCATTAAGATTTATTGTCAGAGTCAATAATTTTCTTGCAGACTGAGGTTCATCAATCGATCATATTGTTACCACCTTGTTACATAAACATCTTAGTGTTTCTCAAAGAATTATGTCTGCAATGTTCATAACATGTAGTTTTTATACCTTCAATTCAGTAGCATAAACATTATCAACAAGGAGAAAAAACTCACCAAATAGAATTCATGTTGTGGCCGAGAAAGCACTGGCTTCTCATTATATGCATGCATGAGCTTCCTTTCAGCTGAACTTAAAGGAAGATCTTCCATATTTGAAATCCAACCAAGTATTTTTAGCCTTTCACGAAAGGGTACTATCATGTCCATGGGAAAGGCTTTGACCCTTTCCATTTCATCATCAATTAACCTCTGTTCCAAAGAAAGAACCATGCATGAGTAAGATACTCCAAATCCATAAGACTGATTTACGATAAGCAGCATCTATTAGAAAAAGTACAGTCCTATTTGTATCAGTTACAGCTGTGAGAGGATAGCCTATTATGTCAAATAAACAACTAGAAAAATCATGAACATATGTGCTAATAGGATAATGTAGCTCAGTAAAGACAATGCTATTTTCAGTTGTAGTTATTTGGCCTGAAGATTATTCATACCCTATATGAAGAGTCAGAACAAACAAACCAAAATTGACTTCCTGAAGGCCAAAGGCCTATGGAGACCATAACATTGTTATGCAAGTGTAAATGTGGTGCCTTTCAACCTCAAAATTCAAACTGATAAACTATCTTGGAAAACAAAAGTCTTTAATTATGTACAATCTTGGCATATTGAACTAATATTTGATCCTAGAAATGCAGATGATGTGATTTTTATAATGCTTCAATTACTTCTGATAAAAATAGAAACCATTATGATGCAGGAATGGGGCAGATCGACGTCTTGTCTGCTCGCGATTGGCGGCGCTCGAAGGCCGGCGGCGATTGTAGGAATGGCAGGCACGAGAGAGGAAACGATGGAGTGAAGAGAGAGAAGAGAGAGGAGAGGAAAGTGGGAGAAATGATCTGGACCGTTGTTTAAATTGGACGGTCCAGATTAGGGTGTTGCACCAGGTTTCACTCTGGGGGTACACCTCCATTAATCCCTATATATATAAATTAATGGGGTGTAACCCCCTTTGGACGTCTCATGTGCAACCCCCGCATCACATCACAGCCACTTGATCTGATGGACGTCTCATATCACATCTCCTGCCCTTTGCTTCTCTCCTTGATCGAAGGCGGTGGTGGGCGCCAGATCGGGGACGAGAGGATGAGAGATGGCGGTGCAATGGACAGCTACTCGATGGATCGGGGACGCAAGACGGAGGAAGCGTCAAAAAGCGGGAGAGAGAGGATGTAGGGGAGTGGGGGAGACGCCCACTACAAGAAATAAGGGGATTACAGACGGTTTCAACCGTCTATAAATTCTCCAAAAACCGTCGAAAATGATGTTTCCGACGGATTTTTCGACAGAATCGGGACGTCCAAAAAATGGTCGTCGTAAATCAATTTCTGAAGGTTTGGAAAGAAACGCCAGAAATTTCGACGGATTTCGACGATCGTGACCGCCGATATTTGCGACGATCGATGAAATTGTCGAAAACTTCGACAGTCATGACCGCCGAAGTTTTTGACGGTTTCATCGACCTCCACAAATATCGGCGGTTGGTACCGCCGAAAATTTTGGCAATCGTCGGGCAACCTCCGAAAATTTCGGCGGTTGTCGGGTGACTGCCGAAGTTTCGACGGTCAAAACCGTCGTAAAGAATTTTTATAATATAAAAAAAATTTAGCCGGCCGGCGGCCAGATTCGGCCGCTAGATGGCCAACGCCAGTGGCCGAGGTCGCCAGGCGGTCGATCGGGCCGCTGGGGGCCGGATCCGCCGCCAGACGGCCGAATCCGGCCGCCAGAGGCCGAATCCAGTCGCCCGCGGCCGGATCCGGCCGTTGGGGGATTCGGCCGCCAGGCAGCCCGGGCCAGAGAGAGAGAGACGCCGGCGGGAGAGGGTCGCCGGCGGGAGACGCTGTCGAGAGAGAGAGAGAGAGAGAGAGGAGAGGATGGAGAGAGGAGGGTATATATATATATATATATATATATATATATATATATACATATATATATATATATATATATATACATATATATATATATATACATATATATATAGGTGGAAAGTTGAGAAAACGGGAAAATGAAGAAAAAGCGGGATAATAAAATTTTAATTACCGACGGCTCTGGCCGTCGGAAAAGTAAATATTAATTATTTTTAAAATTATCGATGGTTGTGACCGTCGAAAATTATTTAATTCTACAAATAAAATATATTTAGTTATATATAATTTTTATTTTTTATTTTACCGACAGTTTGAACAGTCGCTAATTATTATCGACGGTCGAAACATCAGAAATTGTGACGATTTGGACTATTGCAAATTATATTAATAAAATACTCCTCATATTATATTATTATAAATTTATCGACGATTGCGACCGTCGAAAATTGCGGCAGATTTTACGACGGATGGATATCCGTCGGAAATATCGACGTTCCTAATCGTCGAAAAATAAAATAATAATATAACAAATTACATAATTTATTATTTTCTTTTCCGACGGCCATAACCGTCGAAAAATTCATCAAAAATTGCGACGGATGGATACGTCAGAAATATTGACGTTCCTAATCGTCAAAAAATAAAATAATAACATAACAAATTAATTACATAATTTATATTTTCATTTCTAATGGTCGTAACCGTCGAAAAATCCGTCGGAAATTATGACGGATGGATATCCGTCAGAAATATCGACGTTCCTAAACGTCAAAAAATAAAATAATAATATAATAAATTACATAATCTATTATTTTCATTTCCGACGGTTGTAACCATCGAAAAATCCGTCGAAAATAATTCCATCGCAAAATCTGTCGCAAATTGAGACGGAAATTGCCCGTCGAAAAATGGCAATTTTCTTGTAGTGGTTGGTGGTGGTGCAACGGGCAACGACAGATAGATGGCCACGTGCAGAGATTGATGACAGTCGTGACAACATATGTGTTCCAGAGAGGAGAGGACGGTCGGCGCTTGCGAAGGTGAAAGGGACGGTCGATGATCGGAAAAGAGGTCGATGGCGACGACAATACTTGGAGGAAAAGGTGCTCGGATGAAGGAGGGCGATCGGCGACGGAAGATGATGCACGATCAAGGAAGACACGCACGATCGAAAGTGGAAGACGATGTGAGAGAATGAGAGAAGAGAGAAAATGTTAAAATAATTTGAATGGTACATTTAAAATGGACGGCTATGATTGGGGCGCTACGCATAATTCTACCAATTAAATTGACTAATTTGTATGTCGTATATTCACTTCTTATGAGTGATGCTTATTAGTTTATTATCTATCTTTTTTTAATTTATTTTCTATTTTTATATTAGGATCAGTCACCTTTGTATTTAAAGAAAATTCTCTCTCAAAAGAAAGATTAGCTTTCGAACCGTCGATTGGTACGTATTTAAAATGAATCTATAAAAATAAAAATAAGATAATATTGTACATAAGTCCATTACGCACTTGATGGTGCATTTAGTTATTCACTTGATGGGTTGAAATAGATGAATGGTTCGTTAGAAAAACATGTTAAGGTTTAAAGTTTTAAAAAAAAAACTACAAAAGTTTGTACTTTCTAACAGCTTGACCAAGCTTGTAAAATAATGAAATACTCACGCGCGTGGTGCATGAGATAGATTTAGATTTTGGAGATGGCAATTAAGGCAGGGTAAAGTCCTATTTAAAATTTAGATTTACTTTTGAATATGACATCTCAACATCCATTTAAACTTTAGGTTGAATCTTACACATTAGACATTATTAGTGCACATAAAACTTTTTGATAAAATCATCTCTTTAATTTACAAAATTATTCAAATAGGAGGATGAGGTTTTATAAAAGAAGAAAACTTCTTGTATATAAAGAAAAGAAGAGCTTTTCCTTTCTATCCTAATATGGCTCGTCCTATTTTATATCCATTGTCCAAGTCATATACACTCATGGTACATCTAAAAAAAATTAGATGAATAAACACATTCGTTCATATTCATAACACCATGTGAATAATAGAAAGATCTTGAAAATCAAAATAGATTACAGTAATCAATGTGAAGAAACTGAAATTAATGTTCATCATGGCTCAACAGTAGATTAATCATTACGAGGCAAAATCCACAAGGGCGACGACCAGGGAGATAGAAGGTTAGGCCAAGGCACAATAGTGCTTACAGCTTGAAGGGCCATGTCAAAGCAATGCAAGTATAGTGCATTATCATCATCTCCTTGGCCAATGTAGATGCAATCCCCTCTGACAGTAGGCTCATCTTTGACGTTGATCAACATGGCCAAATCATCACACACAAAAATTGCACGATTGTGACCCATACTTTGAACTTGAACCCAGTCCCTTCGGCACGCATTCCACTGGGCAACATTGACCATGAACATGGAGTTGGATGTCAACGACGTATATGTTATCCACACCAACATTATCTCATGATCGTGGTCAAGAGGTTGAACCAACGTTCTATTATTTCGAAGTTGTTGACAGGGGAAGGATGGCACCTTTCCTTGTGGTATAACCCTAACCAAGTTATGCTCAAGTTGGAGGACCACGAGTTTATGCAAAGATAGTCCATATATGGTGCCTTTATGAGAGATGAGATCAAAGAGGCCGGCCTCCATACTCATCAAAGTCATTTGTAAATGACAATTGCGTCCATTCTTCGTCTTCATTTGGATGACAAAATGTTATATTTGTCCTGTAACATTCTGCGAAGATGATGGCACAACTTGAATTGTTGATGGGAGTTGCAGACATGATTCCTACCATGCCACCAGATTCTATGCCTTGACCGAAGCCTTTTGGGAACTTAGGTAAGTTTATCTTTTGGCGAGTCACCGGGTTGAAGAGGAAACAATCTCTGGAATATTCCTCATCCTCATCGTGAACCTCATCCATCATGAACAACTAGCCGTATGAGCTCAAGAGACAACGTTTGTTAGACATCTCCATTATGTTGCAAAATACATGCACAACTTCTGCTTCCATGTCATAAAAGGTGGTGGCTCTGCCATTTCCATGGCAGCAGGAGACGAGCCAAGGAGCCTTTTTTGGAAGTGGTGGTACCCCTGATTCAACTTTGACATCCTACAAAATGGTTAAATAAAAAAAAATAGAAAAAATAGACAGACATAAATATTAATTAGGTGAAGAAAGAGAAGTGTATGTACCTTTGGTGCTCCGACAAACTTGGCTAGATTCATCCTTTTCTTGGCAGAATTCTTCTTCTTATTCTTACGCTTGTAGAGTTCTGCCATGGTGAATCAGTTGAGCAACGATGTGAATCCTGTTTAAAAAGTAATTACACATTAATTATACTTTTCTAGATATATATAGTGGACAAAAAGTAAGCGTATGTGTCTGTGTAAGAGAACTAGTTAATGCAGGAGACGGTTAACTGTGACTACAATGCATAACCTGCAGATGAAACAAGTGTACGTACGTGCTTCGTTTATTTCCATTACGTCTACGGTATAAAATTAATAAAAGGTAAAAAAGTTATACCCTTAGTCTCGAAATGAATTATTAACTAAATAATAATGAATAATTTTCATGTCCTCACGAACTTCTAGGGAGGGAAAATCTTAGACGGCCACCGTTTTGGACGGTCGTGCGTGGAAGGATTTTTAATTTTTAAACTCATAGATCCACGGAGCTGCCGTCCAAAGTGGTTTGGCACCGAGATCTGCATGTCATCTAACGCGAAGAAACAAAATAGAAGAAGCGATCGAAGGCAGGCATGCTAATTATGCTGGAAGGCAAAGGAAGAAAGTAGAGTGGAGGAAGGCAGAAGCGACTCCGAGCGATCACAACGAACTCAAAATAATATTTTGTGAAGGAAGTGACGAGTTCGCGTTGGCTTGGGATATAATGCATATATCATACCTCCTTTCTCAGAACGTGCAACTTACGAACGCAGAAACGTGCAAACGCAGGAAGACGATAAGAATATTTATGGAGGAGATCGAGCGGGGAGGATTTATAAATCGATTCTGGTTCCGAAACTTGTTTAGAATAAAAGTCCTATTCCAATTAAGTAAAAAAATAAGCAGCAAAAAGGAATTATGGAATAATTCCAGCAGTGAGCAGATCGTATGTACAAATTAATTATGCGTGCACAATTAATTAATTCCTCTAATGTCATCGTCAAGATAATAAACAATAATCTATATATATATAAGTAGAGATAAAAGCATGGAGTATATGGAGTATGAGAGCATGTCAAGTGGCATATATTAATGACATGTACGTGTCTTATATTAAAATAGAGTACGAGATCACAATTTATTTTATATTCTAATCATAATAATATATATGATATATCGGATAGAATCCTAACTATATTAAATATATATCCATATATATATATATATATAAGATGAAACTTACTTGTGATTTAAGAGTTATATATAATATTATCTTTCTTAATGTATGTTACGACTAGAATTAGGATACAAAGTATAATAATAAAATATTTAAATGTGACAAGTGGCATTACGATTTACAATGCGTCGACATGTCTTGTAATAAAACATATTTAAATAATCTATTTCAAATCCTAATATGTGCCTAATAAGTATTTAAATTAATAATGCTAATCTATTTTAAATTCAATTATAAGATAATGTTCAGATTATATGAAATAAATTAATAATCGTAATATAACACAATATACAATTATAAGATAACGTATTATGTTCAGATTATATGAAAGAAGTTAATTAATAATCGTAATATAAGACAACAATATATGTGCTGGGAGTCCATGTAAATATAAAATAAAATTATCGAGTGGGCGTATGTGCGATCTAATAAAATAAGTATTGAAATTAATAAACCTAATCAATTTCAAATTCTAATCATAATATATTATTTTATAAAATTCGTTATCTGATCCCATATTATTTTTAGATTACATGAAATAAATAAATTTGTAGTCCTGATTTGTAAATAATATTCCATAAGTCTTATATATCATACTCATTAAATATATAAGATCCATATCCAAATATTTCATACTACTATAAAATTATATGAGCTCCATATTATTTATAGATTAGGTGAATTAAATCAAAATATTATTAAATTATCCTATCTATTTCAATATTATGTGAAGACTTAAATGCGTATAATATTTAAATAATATGTCTACTTGGGAAAAGGTAAAAGTTAGCTCTGGTAATAATATTTATAATCCTAAAAGAATTCCTTGATTAGAAGTAGAATTCTTTTTTTGATTAAAATATTTATAAGCATAAAAATAAAAACCTAATTTGATCAGAAGTAAGTTTCTTTTATTTTTAGGATTGCAAACGTTATTACCTTAGTTAAAAAAATATAAGATATTTTTATTAACTGAAAAATAAAAAATAATAATAGGTTATAGATATTATTTCTCAGATATATATAAAAAAATATTATGTGGGAAAATTTTGAATACAGAAAATTTTTTGTTTAGTCAAAAGAGTCGTACCTCAAAATCAAATTATATTTACCTTTAAATTTAATCTTCTCTTTTTTTGTTCTTATAAATATTTTAATCAAACGGAAAATATACTTCTAATAAAATTTGTTTTGCTTTTGATTCTAATATCCTTTTATCGTTTATGCATATAAATATTTTACCTAAATGAAGGTCATACTTCGAGTTAAATTAGTGTTAACTTCTATATTTATTCTTCTTTTAGGATTATAAATGTTATTATCCTATTTAACAAATTTTTAGTTTAAGACATGTTTTTTATTTTCTGACAAATATTATATATATAATTTTCAGCTATATAAATTATATTAGCACAAATATTCAATTATGATCCGAAGATGCATTCTTATGAGAACACTAATATTCACTTCTAATCTTTATTTATCATCGAATTACATTGAAAAAAGATCAAATATATAAAAAAAATTCTATTACTAATATTAACATATATATGTAATTCTTATTAATATTACTTTGCTATATATTTGTATACCTACAGCCAAGAAAATATTTTCTTATTTTTTGAAATTGAAATATTAATTAAAAAACTTAATTTTATAAGATATTAAGATATGTATAAATGAAAACAAATATTATTTAAGAAAATTATTTGAGTGAAAGTAGGGATTGATGGAATTAAAAAGAAAAATATATTAAGGAATATAAGAAAAACACGCTAGAGAAATCTATTAATATATTTATAACTGAAAACTAATTGACATCATTATTTTCAAAGAATCTATGTAATCTAGGTATATGCCAATTTTAAATCCAATGCAAAAATAATAAATTATTTAAGTACGTAAGGCTCATAAACTTAAACAAGCAATTATATATTTTTTGGAATTTATATGATAATTAAATCATATATTTGAATGTGTTTAATGGGGCTCCTACCTAGATGACTAGGCAGGAGCCTCCTGTCACGCCCTTAAGCTCCTTGACTCGAACTTTAGCGTGCGGCTCGGTCGTCGATCAACCCCGTTCGAACGTGTCCCGGACACAACATGGATGCACAACGAAACACCCACCTAGTTGGAGAGAAGAGAGGCTTCACAAGATAGAGAAAAAATAGAGAATTTATTGAGCAATCTCAGATTGTTTAGGATGGTCTTACATGCCATCATTACATGTCCTTTTATAGGGCCTAAAAGAAAACAACTCATAGTCTAAGTTATGGACCTAATCCTACTAGGCATGCAAGCCCTTCTCTAGAAAAACTTCATTGGAGTAGGAGTAGAAATCCAATATCTTGAAGACCTAGAAGAATTCGGCCAGCACCTCCTTCAATGTCCATTTTGAAGTCAAACTAGTCAGGCCGCCCTCCTGACGCCCTGCCATGTTTGGGGCGCGCCCGTCGGGACAAGTCCGAGTCCTACTATGATTAGGATTTCAACTCCAAGTGCCCCTCAGTCCAAGAAGAAAGTTCGGCCCTCCAAGAATCCGCCATGTCCTTCTTGTCATCGAAAACCGGCCAACTCCTATTCCTACTAGGAGTAGGAATCCTTCCGACCCTACAGTTCTCGTCCAAGCATCTCTCGAAGTCTTCCTTCTCGTCGACCATCGAGATCTTGGAGCTGCTCTGGCCCAAAGACTCCACATGTCACTCGATTCGCATGGCCGTCCAAGTCCTACTTGGACTACGAGTCCTACTCCTAGTAGGAGTAGGAGTGCGCCATGCCTCCGCGCCCATCGCACATCCCCCATGTCCCAAGCATACTCAGAGGCTCCTCCTCGATCTCCTCGCATTCTTGGACATCGTCGTTCATCCTCCAAAGCCTCATGCTTTGGTTCCAGGCCCCGGATCGCCTCACGCGTCCCAGTGCATCTTGCGTCGCTCGCTATTCCTGTGCGTCCAGCTTGCGGCCGCTTCGTCCCAGCTCCGTCTGGGACGTGGCAGAGGTGAGGCGTGACATCCTCCCCCACTCAAGCCATTGCCTTCCCTGGCAATGCCTATTCTTGCTGCCACACCCTTCATCCAAGAAAGCCTTCGACTCGCCTCCTGGATTGCATCGTCCAGAAGACCTCTGCGTCTCCAAACTCGATTCGTCCAGAAGACCTCCGCGTCTCTGAACTCGTTCATGACTCCACCTCGAGTCATTTTTTACCATACGCTCCTTGGTGTCAACTTGCTGTCCAAAGGTTCCACCCTGTATCAATTTTCGGTCCGTTGAAGATTGTGAGACGTAGCTACCTTGCTGTTGTCCCGGGGATGTGACCTGCGTGCCACCTCCCGAAGTAGGGCCTCATTGCCTACTTGTGCGTCTGTGCTGTCCGAAGGCGCACTCTACAGTAGTCTCCACTCCGCTGAAAACTTTGGGATGCAACCTCCTCGTCGTTTCCCTGGGATATGACCTCCTCGTCATATGCCCGCCCCGGACTTCGGTACCTTCGCGTACCGACCTACTCGCAAAAGTCTGAGGTTTGGTGGACTGCACCCACAACTCAAGATGTCACCCGCGACACTCTAACGCCAATCTTTGGTCCGTTGAAGATTGTGGGACGTAGCTACCTTGTTGTTGTCCCGAGGACGTGACCTACACGCCACCTCCCAAAGTAGGGCCTCGCCGCCTACTTGTGCGTTCTTGCTGTCTGAAGGCGCACTCTGCAGTAGTCTCCACTCCGCTGAAGATTTTGGGATGCGACCTCCTCGTCGTTTCCCTAGGATATGACCTCCTCATCATTTCCCTAGGATATGACCTCCTCGCCATATGCCTGCCTCAGACTTCGGTACCTTCGCTCACCAGCCTGCTCGCAAAAGTCTGAGGTTTGGTGGACTGCACCCACCACTCAGGATATCCTCCGCGACATCCTAATGCCAACTCTCGTCGATGGCTGCTTCCCTGTGCCACCGACCTTCGAGAAGACCATTGTTGGCCTTGGTCATCCCACTCTGCTTTGCAACCTTTAGGAAGGATGATCCGGCGCCGGTCAGCCCAAGGAGCTCCACTCCTCGACCTACACGTCTCCTCATCCAGAAAAGATTCTGCTACTCCAGAATCAAGCCACCCGCTCTTGTTCTCTGGACAGTCTCGTCGCTGATGTGCTCTGCCACATCCGATGTACTTGCGCATCCCCGTTCTGCCATCCTGCGCCCTAACCTCTGAACAGTGTGAAGTCAAAGGATTTGATGAGTTTGTCCCCTCATCAAACCTGTCGCCGTGCACCTCCTACCTCGAGATGCACTCCTCGATGGTTGAACACAGTAGAGTCACTTCGGCTTCCATGGTCGGAGATCTTTCATGGAACCCCTCCTCTACTCGCACTGCCTCCCTTGCAAGTTCCACCTTGAACTTTGCCTCCATGGAAAGAAAATATTTTGTTGCGAATGAACAAAAACGGAAGACTATGTTCAATTTGAATCGATCTCAATTAATCTCTTGTTACTACCCATAGGAATCAAGTGTGCTTGTCCCCCCCCCCCCCCCCCCCCCCCTCCCTTACCATGATGGGGATCAAATGGCTGTTCATGTACCTTTATCTTTGGAAGCTCAAGCAGAAGCCCGTTTTTCGACTATAATTATCTAACACACGAGCCTCCAGCTCTTCGAGAGTCTTCTGGATCCGCCGGAAGTCCTCTCCTTGCACCATGTTCGGGGCTGAATCCTTATCTCAACCCACCTCTGCAACCATGGCTGAGAGCCGCCTAGCATGCATGCTCTCTCTCTTCACGGGCACTTCGTGATCTGTCCCCGGAGCGCCCAGATGCAACCCTCCTCAATCCATCCTCACCTTTGGGAATAAATCTATGAACTCCATGCCTAGGATGAGTTTATGATCGTCCAAGTTGACCACGATGATGTTAAGCGTGCCTTCCCAGCCTCCCACCTTCGCCTGGACGTCTTTGGCCGTACCAAAGATTGGCTGGGTCTCAGCATTCACGATCTTGATGAGCCCTGGTTCCTTGACAAACCCGATGCCAAGTCGCGCTGCTTCCTGTCTCGACATGAAGTTGTGCGTAGCTTTAGTGTCCACCAGAGCGGTCGTGGTATGTCCATCTACCTCGACTTCTACGAATATTAGGCCCTTTGCGACCTTCTTCACGTCCTTCATCAAAATCGCTGCAGCGGTCATAGCCAAAGCCATAATAGACCCCATGTGAGCTGCACCTTGTTCATCATCTGAGGTAGACGCCATAGCGGCTAGGCCCATCTTGTTGTCGCACTCCCTCGCGTAGTGCGGCCCTCCACAAACAAAGCACCTCGCTGGCTTCCTTGCGCCACCTTTTCTGGTCTTCACCACCTTCTGGTCGCCTCGCTCGCCACTAGAGCGGGGCTTGTCCTCCAACGACAAGTCCATGACCTTGACCTGCGCGCCAAGATCCTTGTTGGTCGCATACTCCACTAGAGCTTCAGCCGCGACCAATGCCTCCTGAGAAATCGGATGCAATCCTCCTCGGTTCACCCTCACCTTTGGGACAGAATCAACCAAACTACGAACCTCCTCGCTCGTCTCTTGAAGACTTCTGCCCAGCGTCTCCACATACTTCTCTATGTGGCCAACGCGATCTCTAGACTTTGCTCGCATTCCCTTCCTCTTTTCCTGACCGTTCGCACCTTGGCCAGCACCTCGCATACCGTCCTCGGTCTCCAGCGAACGACCACTTGTAGAAGGACCTTCTCCGTCTCTAGACATCTCAAACTCTGGCTCTGATACCACGTTGTCACACCCTTAAGATCCTTGACTTGAACTTCAGCGTGCGGCTCCGCCAAACCCTGCTCGATCGCCGATCAGCCCCGTTCGGACGTGTCCCAGACACGACCTGGATGCACAACGAAACACCCACCTAGTTGGAGAGAAGAGAGGCTTCACAAGATAAAGGAAAACTAGAGAATTTATTGAGCAATCTCATATTGTCGAGGATGGTCTTACAAGCCTTGATTATATGTCCTTTTATAGGGCCTAAGAGAAAACAACTCCTAATCTAAGTTATGGACCTAATCCTATTAGGCATGGAAGCCCTTCTCTAGAAAAACCTCCTTGGAATAGGAGTAGAAATCCAATACCCTGAAGACCTAGAAGAATTCGGCCAGCACCTCCTTCAATGTCCATCTTGAAGTCAAATTGGTCAGGCCGCCCTCCTGGCGCCCTGCCATGTCCGGGGCACGCCGAGTCCTACTAGGACTCGGACTATTTTCTTGTGGCCTCTCCCCTTATTCAGTCCTCCTATGATTAGGAGTTCAACTCCAAGTGCCCCTCGGTCCAAGAAGGAAGCTCGGCCCTCCAAGAATCTGCCATGTCCTTCTCGACATCGAAAACCGGCCGACTCCTATTCCTACTAGGAGTAGGAATCCTTCCGACCCTGAACTTCTCGTCCAAGCATCTCTCGAAGTCTCCCTCATCGTCGACCATCGAGATCTTGGGGCTGCTCCGGCCCAAAGACTCCACTGCCGCTCGATTCGCATGACCGTCCAAGTCCTACTCGCACTAGGACTTGTCCAGGGCATGGCCACCTCGTCGCGTCCATCCTTCTAGCTTGCATGGTCCCTCCTCGGACTTGGATTTCTTGGCAGCTATCCTCAGCCTTCCGCACTCCGTTGCCAGAGTCCAACTCCTACTTGGACTAAGAGTCCTACTCCTAGTCGGAGTAGGAGTGCACCGTGCCTCCGCGCCCGTCGCACGTCCCCCATGTCCCAAGCATGCTGAGAGGCTCCTCCTCGATCTCCTCACATTCTTGGACATCGTCCTCGTCCTCCAAAGCCTCCTACTTTGGTTCTAGGCCCCGGATAACCTCGCGCGTGCCGGTGCACCTTGCGTCGCCTGTTGTCCCTGCGCGTCCAGCTTGCGGCCGCTTCGTCCTAGCTCCGTCCTGGGACATGGCAGAGGCGAGGCGTGGTTATAAGGGCCAACTGCAGGATTAGTGCCTAACAAACATAATTTGTGAAAACCAATGGTGGCATTGGTTCCTAAAGAATAGACCATCGACTATTTCCTAAAACCTCTCTTAACGGAACCCAATATTTTCGCTTGCGTTTTTCGATCTGTTGATGATAATGGAGCAAGATCTCTATGTCGATGTTCGCAAGCGCCAACCAATGATCCCTCCCTCAGGCATGTCTAGCCATGTTCAGGTCCTCTCTTTCTCTCAGGCGAAGTCCGCCAGGCATATCGGGCACTCGGTGTCCAGGATGCCGGCGGACGGGCTGTAGGCGGCCATGGGGATGCGGCGGAGCGCTCGCTCCTTGAGCCCCCTAGCCATGAGCCTCGTCTGACCTCCTCCGGCGTCTCGAAGGCCAGCCGGTGGCTGCACTCTAGCGCACACCGTACGATGGAGTTCAGCCCCAACGCTCATATGAGCGTGCAGAGCAGAGCTGCCAGGATCACCATGTTGGTGTCGAAGTTGGAGTTGGTGCTGCTCCAGCTGGCGTCGCCGAGTTTCAGTGGCGGCGATACCTCATTGCCCATGCCCAGCAGCCCCCACATGGATGGGGTTCGCGGCGTACTGACTGGGAAGACCACCACTAGCGAATCAGATTCTGGTGCCATTTTGGTGCGGCTGAAGGCGTTTGTTGTTGTGACAGCAGAATTTTATAGAAGTTTAATAATTTCATACAGAAGTTTTGCTAAGCAATTTAGTTCTGTGCATGAACTATTAATTAATTTGCCCCTGTAGAAATTGGGACTGGTCACGGGACGAGCTCTCTTCATAAAATCTCCCTGCGACCATGGAGTATATTTACAGGAATTCAGACATAACTGAAGCTTCACTACATTGGGCACTCTCTGGTGAGATCATTACACCACAATTTCCAATTAGGCTGAATAATTCCAGTTGCTCATTTTGTTGATTAGGGAACTCTGATAGGGCTTGCATCTTTCTCGCAACACAGATTCCTGCCAATGGTAAGGTCAGGAGTTGATGCATGCAAAATATAACATATTTTAGTTTATTATTTTAATTATTTTTTTATAATTTGATCATGGCATGCATCATTTTTAGTTATTTAAATTCATAATTTCGGATTTATCAATTTTTATTGTTAATTCTTTGAATATTTTAATTATGGATGGATTAATTAAAATTTGATAATTATTTTGCAGGAAATGCCGAATACACAATTATCCGAGGGATTATGTTATCGGCCGCAATTCAGTTGCAATATGATTTATCGGCCACAATTCGATAATCAAAGTTTATCGGCCGAAAACTCCGACATCAAAGATCTATCCTTAACCAAGTTTATCGGCCGAGGACATCAAGTTGGGCAAAACACCATATGACTCAAGTTTATCGGCCGCAATCCAAGAGTTTATCCTTACCGGCCAATATATTTGGGTATAAAAGCTTATCACTAACCAAGGATTATCGGCTGAGATACAAATAAGAACATTTATCTTGGGGGCAAAACGTCATCACCAATCAAGATTATTGGCCGTAAAAGTCCAACCGTAATGGAGATGAAGATGTATCATTGGGCGATAAAGCATTAAGAAGCTTTGATTAGGGGCCCAAAACACGTCATGCATTGAGTTTATCGGCCGCAAATCAAACATGAATTTTTATCCTTAACCAACAATCATTGGTTGAGATTATCATATGGACCGAAATCTCCAATCATTGGGCAAGTATCGTGGCCGAAAATTATCAAGAAAAGATTATCATCAGGTGCTAAACGGATAAATTTTTATCGTGGCTGAGATTTAAAAGTCAAGTTTATCTCAAGTTAAACTCGGCCGTACGATTTCACAATTATGATCAATTGAAGACCGTCCGCACCTATAAATACATGAAGAAGTCGTCGTCCCAATTCGCGCTCTGAAGTTCAGGTTTTCTTCTACGTTGAGTCGAGAGTCTGCAGACTTCGACCAAAATGAGAGAGGTGCGACGGCTGGAAGTCCGAGAGGCTGCCCGACTGTCTGCCCAAATTCGAGGATCCTAATTTTACTTTGGGTGTAATTCTTCCAATTTCTATCATATGTTATTATCTCTCCAGAATTTCTAGGATGAACTCTATGTTTTTAGGATTATTATTTTAGGAGATTATTAATTGAAGGAAAATGTTTGGACCCTATTTTATTTATTTTAATCTTTTTTTATCAATTATTAATTGTGCTTAATACTTTTATATTAGTTAATTGAATTTCTGAATTAGGCTATATCAGTTTGTGGAGTGTTTAATTTCAAAATTCATTATATTAATTTCAATTGATTTTAATTGATTTTATTTGAAATTAATAATTGACATAAATTTGATAACTAGTGTGTGGAGAATCAAATTTGTGTGGTTTGTTAATCTATACCAGTTTGTGGAGTGATTAATAGTCTAGGGAATCCAATTTAATGCGTCTTAATTTTAATATGATTTGATGGGATGCCAATTTGTGGAGACTTCAATTCTTATTAAATTAAGATAGTTTAATTTGTATACTTAGATTGAGGGGATGCCAGATCGCAATTTAATCATGTCAAGTTAATACTTTAGGGAGTCTCTAATTCATGTTTAAAGATTAAATTTATCTTTTATGGTTCAAATATTTATCCTGATCTATTTTCATCCTAAGGCCTAACTTCAACACCACTATCTTATCTTTATCTTATTTTCTTTATTTTATTTTATAAAACTCATTTTCAAAATCCATGTTTTTCCTCTCTTATTAATTTATAAATTCAGATATTTGATTAATAATATTCCTCGTGGGTTCAACACTCTTATTCCTATTTCTATATTACTTGAGCGACTAGTGCACTTGTTAGCGATTTTATTTTACTACATCATTTCACACATCAAGTTTTTGGCGCCGTTACCGGAGAGTATTTTATTAATTAATTTCTGATTTTTATGAATTATTAAAAGATGTAAATAAATTGTAAATAATTCTCTATAAATATGTACTATTTGTTTTAATTTTTTGTGAATAAACTAACATCTTTCTTTTTGCAGATAAAAGTCACGGGATTATAAGTTGATTTTGGATTAAATTTGCTTACCTTCGGCCGATATTCTCCTCTATTTTAACATTTTGACACCGAGTGGATTTTTTTATTATGACTTAGGGATTTTACGACCATGATTTAATTTGTCTGCTTTACTAATTTTACGGCCTCGCAATCGTTTCTGAGTTCTAAACTTTCGATTTTGCAGTCGTAATTTTAACTTCTGTTTTGCGCTTAATGATCGTCCTATTTGATTCTAAATTTGTTTGATGCAATTTGTGGCCGTAAAGTTCTTCATCTATTTTTGCGACTGTAAATATTGAAATCTTCTGAACGTATACGTTTGATTTGACTCGTTTCAACTTTTGCGGCTGATAATCGAAATCTCTATCCATTAGCTCATGGTTTTTACGGCCGAGAATTGATCTCTTAATCTATTTTGCGGCCGATATTTTTTGAACCTTTGTTTTTATGCACCATACTGATTTGACCTTGTTTCGGCCGGTTTATAGGTGGTTATGTTTTACCCCCTATTTGGATCACGTTTCGACTTAATTTTCATTGATTAATGTCCGATTTACGCCCCGTACGAATTTATTCTTTCTCTGCCGTAATAATTCATTTATCGACGTAAGAGTCAGAATAATACATTATTTATTTCGGCCGAAACCTTGTTCTGTTTACAACCATTTAAATCCGATTGTCGAATTCATTTTGGTCGTAAAATATCGACAATTTTTGAAATTTGTCTTGCAAGTTCTCCTTCATGTTATTCTTTTACGCCTTGGATTTTCTAATCTATTAGCGCATGAGTTTTACGGCCGAAATTCCACTCTATCCATGATGATGAATTATTTTCTTCATCTTGTATTGGGGCCGACTTCGATGATTTTATTTCGGCCGTAATTTAACTAGTTTTACGCCTTCATGTTGATTAATCCCTTTCGACGCTGTTTCATGGTTTTTACGGCCGAACAAGCCTCGGGTTACTCTATTTCTCAACTAATTTAATTTCGACCGAGATATGTTTGGCGGTCGAGCTATTGTTCATTAACCTCTCAGAAACTATTTTTGTTGATTATTGCTTTTGCGGCCGTAATGTTGCACATGGTTAAGTTTTACGGCCGAACGAGTGCATGATTTTTTACGATTATCTATTTTATTTACTTTCAGTCGAGTTATTTGGCATTTGAATTGGTTTGAAGAGCGTTGGCCGTAATTAGGTTTCTGATAAATTCCTCTCGAAAATTAATTTTAATGACGAATTTTCAATTCTATAAGCCCGAAAGACTTTTATCGATTTAAATCTTATTTCTTCGTGACGTATTATCTGTATTTTTTTGTATTTTTTTCTTTTATCTTACTGAAAATTAGTTGTTGCATGTACTATTATCACAACTAATCCTGGAATCTTCTGATAGTTCCAGACATCGCACAAGGAGTTCAAATCCAATTTTAGAATTTGATCCTGAAATCGAAAGGACTTCTCGCCGATTAAGAAAAGATATAAGAAGAATGACTGAACAAGCACGCAACAATCAGAGACTGGAGCAACAAAATGAACTAGTTCCGCCACAAAATAATCAGCAAGAAGATAAAGCAGAACTCTCTATGAAAGAATATGTCTCGGCCAGATACAATGACCGAAAATCGTGCATCATGCTGTTGGATATTAATGCAAATAATTTCGAGATGAATCCGTCAATCGTGAGGATGATACAAGCATCTCAATTTGGAGGAGGATTTCATGAAGACCCTCACGATCACCTTGACAAATTTCTTGCCACTCTTAGCACTTTTAGAAATAATAATGTTTCTACTGAAGTCATTCGTTTATTATTATTTCCTCAATCTTTACATGACAAAACTTCCACATGGTTTAAAACTTTACCTGCAGGATCGATTCATTCATGGTTGGAGCCGGTAGAAAAAAATGTTGGAAAATATTGCCCACCACAAAAAATAGGCAAATATAGAAGAGAGCTAAGGGCATTTGTTCAAGATGATGATGAAACATTATATGAGGCCTGGGAACGATATAAGGAACTATTAGCCAGAGTTCCTCATAATAGGATTCCAAAATGGCAAGTGATGGAAGATTTATATCATGGATTGTGAGCTGCGGATCAAGATAAGCTCGACCAATCAGCAGGAGGGACGGTGTTAGAATCTAAATTCCCTAGTGAGATACATGATATTATTGAAGCTGTAGCCCTCAAGTCAAGCCAAGAAAGGAGATCACCTCGTCGAACTCATGATGTGCATGCTAAAGAAAGTAGAAATTCTTCTAAATTAGTGACTCAGCTGGAGTCACTTAATCAAAAATTTGAGCAGATGATGTCATTAATGGTGTGCAACAACTGTGGAGGAGGACATGCAAGCAATTATAGCCCTACAGGTAACACCTTCGATTCAAATCAAATTGAAAATGCTAACTTTATTTCCAACCCATTTTTCAGGAGCAACGATTATGGTTGGAGACACAATCCGAAGTTTGCCTATAATCAGAATCAAGGCCAACCTTCTAGTCCATCAAAAGATTATATACTGAAAAGGCAACCTGATGCTCCCCAATATCAATCATCAAATCACATGCAGGAGATGATGGCACAGATCATAGACATCATGCAATCATTGCAAAAGAATATGGAGTCTAGAGCCACAAGTCAGGATGCGTCAATTCAAAATTTGGAAAGACAATTAGGCCAGATAGTGGCACAATTGACTGGACGTACATCGGGCTCTCTCCCAAGTAACACAGAGAAAAATCCAAGGGGAGAAGAGCAAATTAGGCCTTGATTATCCCCAAGACTAAGTCAAGCTGAAGAATATAAATCAGAGTTATTTCTCTCTCTTTCTTTAGATTTTAATTAGTTAGTGATTAATATCTTAGTTACATAGAATTAGTTTTAATGATAGTTTTATTTTATTCTAAGTAGACATCTTATTCTTTTATTTATTTATGGAGTCATCTAATTAAGATTTAGTGCAAGGAGAAATATTTTGGACTCGGCGCTCACAAACGCATGTCATGCATGTTGGTGCCGAACTCCAGTCGATCAATGTCGAACAGCCTCGAGACCTCGGACAAGACATACCAGCCGCTAAATTTCAAACCCAGACAAATTCGGCCGCAAAAAGTGGGTCCACACCAACACATAAAGGACAGCTTATATGCATCACATGGCGGGCGCAAAATACAATGGATTATTTATGCCACCTGACGACATCGACATGACCTTACGGGGGCAAAAGACCAAAATTTTGGAACCCGGTTTTCGACATTGACATGACTTATCGGGCGCAAAAGAACGATGAACTGCGCCAGGGAAACTCTGCACACCGAGATGACATATCGGCCGCAAAAGCTCCCAACTCGCCATGCATACATCTTATCAAACACGTGCATACATTGCGCTCGTACTCCAATGGATTTGACCGGTCATCACACGTGTACAGGTAAGTTTACGGCCGTATTCATCTATAAATAGTAATACTATTTCGTTTCATTTGCAGGTCACCTACTTTGCACACCTCCTTTCTTCCGATGTGCTCGAATTCCGGCCGCCAACCTGCCCTCTTTATATTGCGGCCGAGATCCGGGATGCAAAGCAAGGTTCGACATACCTTTCCTAACTGTGGCCGAGAATCACCAAAGCCTTCGTACCGGCCGCAAGCTGCAAACACTCCTTCATACCAGCCGCAAGCTACAACCACTCCAATCTCGGCCGAGATCTTCACCGATAACATATGGCGGCAGAGAGTCAAGGTCCTTCCTTGATTATCGACTGAGAACCTTCATTTTGATTTTGTTGATTTTGTGGCCGCAATTTCCATCATCAATAGCACTGCAACAGTCCAATTGCGGCCGACATTTCTTCTTCACCGTCACCGAATTGTGGTTAGAGTTCTTCATCGACATGTCATCACTGAGGCCGAGCTCCATCGACACCATTTGCGGCCGAGAAGCCACCTTTCATATCGGTCGAGACTAGCACTGAAGTCCATAGACGTTTCTTTGCACCGGCCGAGTTTCCCTCTTCGTCGACTTAAGGCCGCACTCTTCACCAAGGCCGAGCACTTCACCGGGCAAATTTTATAATGGGGCGATTCGCTAATATTTGGAGGCCGTTGCGATCGACGACATCCGGACGCCCAGCCCGCGTCGGAATCTTCACAATTAATTTCATATCCGGGAGATTATTATTGGACCAAGCATGCTTACCAAGATCATTTTGAAAGAATGGCCGTTGTACGAATCAATGCCACCAGATTTCCAGACACTGAGATACTGAGGGAGTACAATTTATTTGCAGATATTCATTTATTATTTTCTCATATTGGCATTTCAGATTTTGTTCAACAGTGGTGGCCGACATATAAAGTCCTTACTAAGGAATTCTTATCATCTCTCGAGGTCTTCAATCTGGATGGCAGACAATACGATCAACCTCGCATTTCTTTTCAGCTATACAGGCGACCCTTCACATTGACCTTAGAAGATTTTAATAATATTTATGGTTTTCTCAACTATGGGGCTCGTTCTGTTCCTACTGACTTTCATGCTGAAGATTTTTTAAAATAGATAACTGAAGAAGATCGATTGGTCTGGAGTACAACCAAAGAAAGTACAATCCAAAATCCTGTCCTGCGCTTCGTCCATCGCATGCTCAGTAACACCTTTAGTGGACGAAGTGACAGTGATGGAGCCGTCTCGGAGGGAGAATTATTCTTGATCCACAGCATGCTCCACAGGACACAGGTCAATGTTGGTGCATTTCTCATTTGTCGTCTTCAACGTCGTACCACTCTTCGGAGCAATAGTGTCGATATGGGCGCCCTTATCACGCCAATAGCCCAACATTTCAGACAGGACCTGGATGATCTTGAAGTTGTTCCAGGAATTGCCCACCTCAACCGATGAACCATTCTGGCCATGGGCCTTGCCAAGACTAACAATGCAGGGGTTAAAGTTTTTATTTTTAAAGAAAGTGATTTGGAGGTGCCTTGCAGTGATCGAAATGCATTTACACCAATTAATCCTGATAATTGGTTACTTTTTAGGCAGGTCATAGCTCCAGTAATCCCACCTGCAGAACCATCTACCTCTTTCGGACAACCACACTAGGATCAAACATTCTCCTGATTTGATTCTACTGATTATGCGGCAGCTCAACACTACTTTCAGCATCCTCAGGAATTCCAGGCTGCATCACCGGCAGCTTCCCACATCAGCCCATTCACCTTATATGCCGGTGCCTTCGCCGATTCCATCTCCTGCACACGAGAGCTCTTCTGATTCTTCATTTATACCGACCACTCCTTATTAGGAACGCAATTCGATGGAAGTATCTGCCCCTTTACAAGAACCTGTGCGGAATCACTATATAGCACCGGATTCCACTTTTACTTCAGCCCTAGAGCAGACTTACTATCTACCTCCGCCACCTCAACCTGACTATGCTTCCATGCAAAACTTATGGGAATCAATGTATGACGAACAACTTCGTCAGGCAGGAGAGTTCCGCGCTTTTGAGGAAGAGCAACTTCGTCAAACAGAAGAGCTGCACGCTATTCAAGAAGAGAAACATCGACAGGCCCAAGAGTTTACCAACATTCGAGCTGACTTTAGAAATATGGATGATCGTCAAGGTCGCTTTGAATCCCTCCAGAATTAGCATGTTCGCATGACGAGGCGCATCCATGAGTATCATATGTGCCAAGAAAATCTTGGCTACTCCCATCCATCGTCACCCCACAGACAATAAATTCGGTTGAGTCTTTTCCTTTTTCTTTATTTTTCATTTTTTTTATTTTTCCTTTTTATTGAGTCTGTATCACTTTTTCTTATTGGCCTAACACTAAGGACAATGTCTGGTTCAAGCTTAGGGAGTTTGCATTTCATGCATTGCATGTTTCTTTCTTTTTATTTGCTTATGTTTGCATGTATTTTTGAAATCCAAAAAAAATGAAAAATTAAAAATTTCCCAAAAATATCATTGCATGCATTTATTTTTGCTACCATCTTACTAACTTTTGTCTTACTGTTTTAATTATCTTTAAGTAAAAGTTCAAAGACATGTCGTTAACTAATGAAATTTGAATGTTTTTCTTTCTTATCACTTGTTATTTTAGTATCAAACTTATGGATTGTGTGCCTATGCTAAATAGAATTACGAATGACTAGATGATAAAATCATATTTATGTCTTTTTATTTATTTCTTTTAAGTCTTGATAGTAGTAGCCTTCTTATTGACCATATCAAGTACTTTTTGAGCTTATATATAAAAAAAAGAGAATAAAAAGAAGGGTTAGTTAAACCCCAACAAAAAAAAAAAGAATAAAGTTATGTGCAGGTACAAAAGTATTATCCGGAACCAAGGTGTGTTCGGATAATTAGATCCATAGGGGTTCATGCCTGGCGACCAAAGGGAAACTACTCTGGGATCCGTCGATCGAAAATCTGTTACATGAACCATCTTGCGGAATATGGAGAAGCACAAGAGTACCGAATCATGGCTAAGTTCGAACTCTTCATTCAGAACCTTGGTTGTTCGGGCAAGTAAACTCGAGAGGTGCCTTATCACCCTAAGGCCATCTGGTCTGGGAGTCATCAGTCTAAAGTCCGCTACATGGACTTTCTTGTGCAACCCTGCTTGAAGATTAGAACTTTTAAAATGATTGAAAATAAAAAAAAGAAAAGAAAAAGTTTTAAGCTCAATTAGTACTTATGTGTTCAATATTAATGCTAGTATTTGACAGACAATTTATTTTTCTACAAGGCTGAATTTGATATTATTTAAATTTGTGTAGCATTCAGAACCTTTATGAAGCTAAGTGCATGAAAAATGGTGAGATACTGAGTAGTAAATGTGCAGAAGAACTATGTGAGAAAATTAGTCAATTGATAATGTGGAGGCTATGATAGAACTTTCTTAAGCCTTGCTTTTGAATTTTTGCTTGAGGACAAGCAAGACTTTAAGCTTGAGGGAGTTTAATGCATGCAAAATATAATATATTTTAATTTATTATTTTAATTATTTTTTTGTAATTTGATCATGGCATGTATCATTTTTAGTTATTTTAAGTCATAATTCCGGATTTATCAATTTTTATTGTTAATTATTTGAATATTTTAATTATGGATGAATTAATTAAAATTTGATAATTATTTTGCAGGAAATGCCGAATACACAATTATCCGAGGTATTATGTTATCGGTCGCAATTCAGTTGCAATATGATTTATCGTCGCAATTCGATAATCAAAGTTTATCGACCGAAAACTCCGACATCAAAGATCTATCCTTAACCAAGTTTATTGGCCGAGGACATCAAGTTGGGCAAAACACCATATGACTCAAGTTTATCGGCCGCAATCCAAGAGTTTATCCTTACCGGCCGATATCTTTGGGTATAAAAGCTTATCATTAACCAAGAATTATCCGCCGAGATACAAATAAGAACATTTATCTTGGGGGTAAAACGTCATCACCAATCAAGATTATCGGCCGTAAAAGACCAACCGTAATGGAGATGAAGATGTATCATTGGGTGATAAAGCATTAAAAAGCTTTTGATTAGGGGCGCAAAACACATCATGCATTGAGTTTATCGGCCGCAAATCAAACATGAATTTTTATACTTAACCAACAATTTAGTTTCGCGATCGAAAATTCCAATCATTGGGCAAGTATCATGGCCGAAAATTATCAAGAAAAGTTTATCATCAGGTGCTAAACGGATAAAGTTTTATCGTGGCTGAGATTTAAAAGTCAAGTTTATCTCAAGTTAAACTCGGTCGTACGATTTCATGACCGTGATCAAATTGAAGACCGTCTGCACCTATAAATACGTGAAGAAGCCGTCGTCTCAATTCGCGCTCTGAAGTTCAGGTTTTTTTCTACGTTGAGTCGAGAGTCTGCAAGCTTTGACCAAAAAGAGAGAGGTGCGACGGCTGAAAGTCCGAGAGGCTGCCCGGCTGTCTACCCAAATTCGAGGATCCTAATTTTACTTTGGGTGTAATCTTCCAATTTCTATCATATGTTATTATCTCTTCAGAATTTCTATGATGAAATCCATATTTTTAGGATTATTATTTTAGGAGATTATTAATTGAAGGGAAATGTTTGACCCTATTTTATTTATTTTAGTCTTTTCTGATCAATTATTAATTATGCTTAATACTTTTATATTAGTTAATTGAATTTATGAATTAGGCTATACTAGTTTCTGGAGTGTTTAATTTCAGAATTCATTATACTAATTTTAATTAATTTTATTTGAAATTAATAATTGGCATAAATTTGATAATTAGTGTGTGGAGAATCAAATTTGTGTGGTCTGTTAATCTATACTAGTTTGTGTAGTGATTAATAGTCTAGGGAATTCATTTAATACGTTTTAATTTTAATATGATTTGATAGGATGCCAGTTTGTGAAGACTTTAATTCTTATTAAATTAAGATAATTTCATTTGCATACTTAGATTGAGGGGATGCCAGTTTGTAGAGACCGCAATTTAATCATGTCAAGTTAATACTTTAGGGAGATTCTAATCCATCTTTAGAGATTAAATTTATCTTTTATTATTCAAATATTTATCCTGATCTATTTTCATCCTAAGACCTAACTTCAACATCAATATCTTATCTTTATCTTATTTTTTTTTATTTTATAAAACTCATTTTTTAAAATTCATGTTTTTCTCTCTTATTAATTTATAAATTCATATATTTGATTAATAATATTCCTCGTAGGTTCAACAGTCTTATTCCTATTTTTATATTATTTGAGCGACTAGTACACTTGCTAGCGATTTTATTTTGCTATATCATTTCATGCATCAGAAGCAATGCACGAAAATGAATTATAATTCTCTAAATGAGACAATCTCCTCATTACTTTGCACGTGTCAATCACTAGGGGGAGGGATAGTGGTGTTTGCCATAGCTCCAATTGAAGGTAATTGTTTTATTAGATAAATCATTTAATGCATTTTACACATTTGATGATCATTATTTCACTCTGTTTTCCCTATTGAACTTTATGCTTGAAATTGTTGATAACATGCTATGATGTCTCCATAACGTAATGGAAGACAATGAACGTAATGGTGATGGTGGACGGTGATGCGGAGTGGTGGAAGGCAGACAATGACTCCGAGCGATCAAAAGGGACTCAAAATAATATTTTGTGTGCATGCATGCATGCAAAGGAAGTGACGAGTTCGTTGGCTTGGGATATAATGCATATATCATACCTCCTTTCTCAGAACGTGCAACTTAAGAATCTTATATTTATATAAAGCTCATAGACAAGGGGAAGTTTCAAATCGCTCTCCACTCACCATTGTTGCTTATCTTATTTCTCATTTTTTTTGGTTATTTATATTTTTACCTCATTTTTCTGTATTTAGAACATGAAGGGATCTATAGTTTATTGCAGTTTGAAACGTGTACGTCAGTTTTTTTTAATCCTCCAATTCTGAACTTGACTCTCCATGCAACCATTTTATATACTTTTCACTTTCTTCCTTTTTTGCTTTTGACTCATCTTGCTAACTGAAGTGGAAGATGAAGAACCAAGTTTCATTTTGGAAGATGAAGAGAAACAGATTTCTTAGAAGATCAAGACATAGTTTCTTCCTATAAAATCCAAGTTTCCGAAGGGCAAGTTCCAACTCCAGTGTTCATCGGTTCCTTGAGTTTTAGAGTTCCATCTTAGTCCGGAAGCATTATTGTGTTTCTTTTATTGAGAGTGAAACCATGATTAGGGTAGAGTGAACTGGGCGGCTGCATGCTCTCAAGTCAAGTGTCAACATGGACGTGGAGCTGGAAGACGTCATCGTCGTTGGTAGGATCCATGACCACGGTCTTCTCCAATACGTAGCCATGCGCGCTCCGAAAGTGACCGCTCCCAACGACGATGGCATACTCCCTCTCCTCCGCCGTCAGCAGCGGGTTGGCAAGCGCCAGCCACCACGAGCGTGCTCCCCGTGTACTCTCTACGCTCAAGGAACACCAAGTTGGCATTGATAAGGAGGATGAGGCCTTCGATGGACGCCCGGACATAGAAGCCCTACGTCAGTAGGTTGTCGATCACTAGCACATCCCCGAAGTTTATGGCCTTCGTGTCCTCAGGGCCCCTCACCACGCGCACCGCCGTTCAGGTACAAGGGCAAGTGGGTGTGTCCATCGGGAGCCGCCGCCGCTGGCGCCACAATTGTCGGAAAAGGGTCAGAACTAGCCATGAACTAATATATATATATATATATATATATATATATATATATATATATATATTTATATATATATATATATTAGATTATAATAACATTATTCTCTAACTTAATAATCCACTATTTTAGGAGGAGACGTCTCTCGCATTCCTTTTGTCTTACATGTTGTGTCCTCGAGGCAATTCTTGAAACTGCTCGAGGCAATACTCATGAACGCTGGGATAGCGCAGGGCGTCACAAACCAAATAGCTCTCTCCAGGCTCTCTGGCGTCAAGAGCATCTATGGGAGCACAATGCTGCTGCACTTTGTCGTGCAGGAGGTCCTGTGATCCGAGGGCACGCGACTAGCGCAGGCCATGCACAATAAAACGTTCCAAGTAGTTCTCCATTCATCATTTGTTGTTATCTTTTTCCTTGGTTTTTCTATTTATTTTTTTTTCTCTTGGAATATGAAGTGGTGCATAAGATTGTTCTCCAAATGACAACAGTTTATTTAGAAATAGAGTTCAAAAGAGGACTTCGTCCACCTCCATGGCAACGACGAGCTTCATAGGGATGTGTATGACGTCTTCTCTATATTTTTCTTCTTTCCACCCTCCACGGTGATGTGACGTTGTGAGTTTGACGAGCGGGTCACTGCACAATGCGCTCAAGCACGGGCGTTTGGATTGGCCGATGGGGTACAAAATCACACTCGGCGTGGCCACCGGAGCTTGAGTACCTTCACATGGTGCATTAGCCGTGAGTCATCCACCAAGACCTGAAGCCCGCGAACATGTTGCTCGCCCATGAGCACAACTCTCGGACTCACGAAGGTGGTGGATGAGGTGTTGAACGGGGCTCCGGAGACAATGACAATAGCGACGAACAAAGTTGCCAGGACCGTGGGTTACATGGCTCCGGAGTACTACCTGTGACGTGTACAGCTCGTGCTGGTGATAGGGAGGTTTCTGACCGATGAGTACTTGGAGACGACGAACCAGCAGTGGGTGTGCGGCATGATGCAGTCGAAGGTGGTGGTGGATTGGCCGGGAATGGTGTTGAAGGTTGCATGCTTCTGCACCGCTAATGACCCAAACGAGAGGCCTAATATCAGGGACATTACATCATGCTCTCTCAGCTAAGCGATTATATGTTCATCATTTGTTTTTATCTTTAGCTTGAAACATTCATTTCCATTCTCTACCATCCAAAGGACGCCAGTTTCCTATCACCCTCCAAATGATGCCGATATAAAAGGGAATATAGCTTGAAATGTGTATCACCACCCTATTTTATATTGGCCACGAATAAAGCTTTATCATCATTTATCAGCTTTATCATAATTTGTAATTTATAAGATTTATAATCATTTGCTTCTTTAAATTATAATAATAAATAATTATATAAATGCATCCTTAATTCATGTGTGTTAAATTCAACAACAAGTTTAAATTTTCACAAATTATAAGTTGGTTATTTATATTATGTTATATTTTGTAATACTAAAAAATAATTACATATAATGCATCTTTATGTTTATTAAAACATTATCAACATGATTAAATTTTCACAAATTACATAGTGACGCTTTATATTCCATTATATTTTTTAATAACAAATAATCATATATAAATGCATTCTTAATTCATGTGCAGTAAAACTTTAACATCATTATTAATTTTTCATAAATTAGAAGATGACTATTAAAGTGGATATGCAGAGTCGTAATTATTATTTTTTAATTTAAAATATCACATATGTTAATCATATCATGTTTAATTATTATTTACATTATGATCTTATAAATATATATTATTTAAGATATATAGAAATTTATAATATGTTATTTACATGCATTAATGTAAAATAGTACTTATTCTAATATTATGAAAGACATAATATTTTTTTATAATCATATTAAATGTTTCAAATATAAACTTAAATAATATTTGTTTTAATACAAATTATAAGATGCTTATAGATATAGTATATGTCACAAAAAGTAGTACTTGTATATTATAAGTTATAAAAAGAACATTATATTTTATTTATATATTTAAGTTTATTTTTTAAAATATATTTAACTTGCGCGGAGCGCGAGTGAGTTAAACTAGTTTAAAAATATTGTCAATATGAAATTAAATATAATCTAATATATAACCTAATTTAAAATTAACTTGGCGACTACATCATCATCATCATCATCATCATCATCATCATCATCATCATCATCATCATCATCATCATCATCATCATCATCATCATCATCATCATCATCATCATCATCATCATCATCATCATCATCATCATCATCACCACCATCATCCTCTACCACATTCATATATGCAAAAGAATAATTTGATCTGTAAAAGAATTGAGTTTCTCAAAAGAATAACTTGTCTTCTTTTCCTGCAGTCGCGCCTCCAGTCGTGCCGACTTTCTTTTTGTTTCTCTGATCTGTAAAAGAATAATTTGATTAAATATTTTGATAAATAAAAGATAATTTTAAAAAGTATTTATTACCTTTTATACACTTCACACAGTAGTAAGGTCCCTCCTTGTTCTTGATATCCTGCATGTGCAGGGTTATCCAACATTTGTGGCAATGAAAGATTTTCGCTTTTGGCATGAAAAAACATTATAAGTGTAAAAATTATATATATATATATATATATATTCATTCTATTATTTTTTTGAAAATGGTGGCCGAAGTGGAGCCCTTCGCCACCGAGCCCCATCCGCGCATGAAAAAACCTTCGACGGATGATTTGTAACAGAGACCATTTAAATCTTGTTTCATTTCATTTTCTTTTTTAATTCCTTGGTTAAACTTTTTTTTTTATCCCTTGGTGTGTAAGAATTGAGTTCCTTGTTCCACTGCTCATGTCACACCTTTACCTGATATATTTATCTGGTGGTGACTCTGAAACTTTATGCAAAGTGCATTTACCTAATCCATCATGAGTAAAGTTACTAAAAAAATGTGTTGCGATCACTCCTATGCAAGTTTTCTGGATCCTTAGTAGAGACGAAAAAGCTTGTAGATAAAAAAATACAAATAATTTGTTGTACAACCTTACCAATGAAGAAAAAAGAAGAAATTAGATAGACAGTAAATATTTCTGCAGCTGATCATATGCTGCAGCATCTCTTCAAGCATCATTGAGTTTAAACAAAGAATATGTAAGCAAGAACATTTATGGTCATCTCACATTCCGTATATAGGTTCTTTATAATGCAGGAAGACTTTCGAGTGTTCAATATATTGCATTAATAACTTGCAGGCGTTGAGAACATGAAGGCCTTGACATCTTTGATAACTGTCTAAAAATACAAGGCCAGATTTGTCTGAGAGGCATGAAGAAATTTTTTTTTTTTTTTTTGTAAATTAGCATACAGTAAGATCCAAAATAAGCATGGATGTTAATTTGCATGCAGTGTAGTGGGCTTTAAAACAGGAAACCTTCGTGACATGATACTTTTAAATGCAAGCACATGCTTTTCTCTGGCAATATATGTGCAGACAATACATCAGCTTCCCTTTATAGTTTCATGAACACTAAAGGCCCAGTGATTGATCTTGTCCTTTAATCATCATTGTTCTTCTGGATTGTTATTAATTTCTTCCTGAAGAGTTCTGTACATGCAGATAATCTTTTCAAGCACCCATCTAGTATCCCCTTCAAATGGCAACAGCCAGTAAGCATAATTGCATACATGTTTCCAATCAATCCAATAGTATGATAAAATCATGTCTATTCCTTTTTCTCTCACTGTCTATCTGACAGACTCATACATTGTAGCCCTTTTCACTATATGCTGCAAATTGTGATGTGTGGAGATATGGGGGCATCTCCATATGAAGCAAATAAACAAGGCGATCTGCTACAGGACTGTGCTCTCATGGAGCTTGAGGTATGTATCAACATCACTTGGCATACTCCATGGAAGATATGTAATTAATATTCACATGGTTTGATAGAGCCGTGGACCACGTCCAGGTCCAAATAACTCCGTTCCCAACTACCCTTCTCATCTACAGTACCTGTACCACAGGCACACAAATGGCAAACGCAAATCCTTAACATTTTGTCTTACTGCTGCCTGTACTCATCAACTCCCCCTCTGCTCCTTTGCCATCCACCGTTCCACCTCCATGATCTCTACGTGAATTCTGTGGAAGAACACTTTCTTTACTGTTTCTAAGTTTTGGCTAATGCTCAAGTTGATGTATCTTCTGAGAGTTTCTCTGCTTCCAGTATAAAATAGAGAAAAAAGAGGGGACTGAGGCATAAAGAGAAAGAAACAACAGGGAAGATTACATCAAAATATTCCATAGGGTGAGGCCTCTTCCTCCAATTTGCTAAGCCTCCATTGAAGCTGTTATTATCACCGAATGCTACCTATTATTTGGTCAACATCAGAGTCAATTAGCACCCTTTTGTTGATTAACAACTACTCGACAGCATGTTCTATTTTTTTTTTTTTACTGCTGATACATTGGATACCCCTGAATCACACAGGTTTTTTTAGCCACGGCAGACAGGTATGACATCCTTGTGCTTAAATTATTGCAGAAAACTTAAAGGGATCCTTGAGAAAATAAAAAGAGGATCTTATATCCATGCACTAAATTTCAAGTCAAGATAACAAATGCACTGTGCAATAATCTAAGTATAGGTAAGAAAAGGTTAGGCACCAAAGTCCAATTTATTAGTAAAGGCTATGAGCTCGCAATCGTCCACTTCCGCCAACTGCGTTTACCGTTGAATGTCGAGAGGTGGAGAAAAAGAAGTTACAGAGAGAAACAGACAGGAGAACAACAAGAAAGAAGAAGGTGAAAAGTGTTTTCTATTCAAATGAAAGGATCGACACTTATTTATACTACTAACAATCGAGATGAAATGATTTAAATCGGATGCACCGGTATAATATATGCTACAGACTAAGAAACATGAGAAATACGATACAGCTTCAGTGTTCTTCATGCAACTTTCAGGTGGCCGACGCAGACTCTCGGCAACACCAAGAATCCAAGAACGCTGTGGATATGCGGAGAGCGGGATGATCTTGGCAACAAGACGGAATCCAAGAACGCTGTGAATATTTGGGCCATGGGCCTACTTTGAGCCCATGGCTTGTTCTACTCTTTTATTTTATTATAACTCTTCTATTTTTTTATCACGATTATTTTATTTTATATGCCAAAGTACCATTCGGTTTTTTCATCAAATTAATAATATGATGATAATGATTTATTGAAATATTTTGAAATGCTAGAACGATCAATGTATTAGTTATTAGCGCCTACACTTTATTTTTAAAAATGGCATCTAATTAGTTTTGTATTCTTTATAGCCACTTCGTAGTCTATTATTGTTTTTATTAGTCTTTGAATTATGGCGTTTGAAACAAATATATTCCAAAGAACCAAAAACTAATGTAATAAAATTAAATTTCTACATTATTAGAATGTTCATTAATTTTGAAAATGATTAAAATAAAAAAATGAATTACTTGATTTAGAATTCATATTATAATTCAGTCCATTTCTAATATTCAAATATTGCTCTTGTCAAAAAACTTTTATTTACCTCAATATATAAAGCAAACTATTGTTAATCCATAAACCCTATCTACCAAAGACACTAACATTATTTTCTTCAAAATGCGGAATAAAAAATAGGCCGTGATTTCGATCTCTTCTCCCCACATTTAGGAGTTATAATTAATATAAATATGCATTCCAAAGTTATTATCACTACAAGAAAATCGCGATTTTCCGACGGATAATTTCCGACGGTTCTAAATCCATCACAATTTACGATGGATTTTTCGACGGTTTGGTTTCCGACGGATTTTTCGACGGTTATGACCGTCGGAAATCATTTATATTATTATTTAATTTTTCGACGATTAGGAACGTCGATATTTCCGACGGATATCCATCCGTCGCAATTTCCGACGACTTTTCCGACGGTTACGACCGTCAGAAATGAAAAAATTAAATTATGTATTTTTATATTATTATTTAATTTTTCGACGGATTTTCCGACGGTCACGACTGTCAGAAATAAAAAAATAAATTATGTAATTTATTATATTATTATTTAATTTTTCTGACGGATTTTTCGACGATTACGACTGTCGAAAATGAAAAATTAAATTATATATTTTTTATATTATTATTTAATTTTTCGACGATTAGGAACGTCGATATTTCCGACGGATATCCATCCGTCGCAAAATCCGCCGCAATTTTCGAAGGTCGTAACCGTCGGTAAATATATAATAATATCATATAAAGAATATTTTATTAATATAACTAGCGATGGTCCAAACCGTCATAATTACCGATGGTTTTGACTATTGATAACGATTACCGACGGTTCAAACCGTCGGTAAAATAAAAATAAACATTATATATAACTAAATATATTTTCGACGGTCACAACCGTCGGTAATTATAAAATAGTTAATATTTACATTTTCGATAGCCGAAACTGTCGGTAATTAAAATTTTGTTATCCCGCTTCTTTTTCCCTTTTTCCGCTTTCATTATCCCTTTATATTCCTCCTCCCTCTTCTCTCTCTCCCTCCTCCCTCCACTCCTCTCTCTCTCCCTCCTCTCCTCTCTCTTTCTCGGCCGAGAGCACCCTCTCCCGCGCCGGACGCCGGCGACCCTCCCGCGCCGGACGTCGGCGACCCTCCCGTGCCGGCGACCCTCTCCCGCACCGGCGACCCTCTCCCGCGCAGGCGTCTCTCTCTCTTTCTCTCTCCGGCTCCGCGCCGGCGTCTCTCTCTCTTTCTCTCTCCGGACAGAGGCCGCTGTCGGTTGAATCCGGCCTCCAGACGGCCGGATCGGCCGCCAGGCGTTTGGATCCGGCCGCCAGGCGTTCGGATCCAGCCGCCTGGCGGCGAATCCGGCTTCCAGCGGCCGGATCGGCCGCCGAGCGTTCGGATCCGGCCGCCTGGCGGCGGATCCGGCCCCCAGCGGCCGGATTTGGCCGCAGTCGGAGCTGGTCGCGGCCCGATCCAGACGCTAATTTTTTTTATATTTAAAAAATTATTTGCAACGGTTGCGGCCGAAAGATCGACGGTTGCAACGCCCGTCGAAAGTTTCGACAGTTGCGACCGTTGAAAAGTTACGACGGTTCGAACCGCCGGCCTTTTCCGGCGGTTGCAACCGTCGAAAATATCGACAGTTCGGACCGCGGCCTTTTTCGGCGGTTGCAACCGTCGGAAATTTCGACGGTTCGAACCGCCGGGGACTTTTCCGGCGGTTGCAACCGTCGGAAAATTTCGACGGTTCGAACCGCCACGAATTTTTTTCAACCATCGCAAATCGGTTTGCGACGAGCGTTTTTCCGACGGATCGATCCCAACTAAAAAACCGTCGGTAATTACGTTACCGACGATTTTCGGGCTGATTACCGACGGTACGGACCGTCGGTAATATGTGTTTTTCTAGTAGTGTATAAACAATTGGGTGTGCGAGTAATGAATGAGGACTACCACATGCACATTTCACTCATATATGAGAAAGCTTCGGCACATGCATTTTCAATTGGTGCTTCCTTTCTTTTACAGATGAGCCAATTATTCTGTAGTTATAGAGGCAAAGAGAGCCTTTTGGAAAAAGAAAATGAAGAGATGCAACTAGGATTTGTCCTTTTTCATTCACAGAGGAGATCAAATCATAAACATAGTAGAGACTTCTTATCCTGATAGTTTTCAGTTAGTATAACAAATAAACCAATTAAACAATTGAGCAAAATATTCTTACGAAAATTCTAGATTTGAATTTTAGTTACCATTATATTTTTTGAGAAGATTAGTTACCATTATATTCACAAGACAAATCATATATATCCTTCATTTCTTATTTCATATTGTTATGCAATTTTTGCTAGTACAAAGAAATTTCCAGAAGTGCCTGAAACACAGAAGATACGCAATTTGTGGTTGTATTAATGATGGCCTCTGAAGGTGTGTGACATAAGAAATGTGTCACACCAAATACAGAATCCTCCATTATTCAGAGGAAGTTGGATCCAACAATGATGATACGATGGTAGTGAGATATATACTGGTGGTAACAATAACGGTCAGCAATGCTAGTAATGACTTATCACCTGCAAATCCTTGTCCAGGTAACCACTTGTGTTATGTATGGCATCAGTGTATACGTGATGACCTTGATTTATTTGCCGAGAACCGATAACCGCCATATCCTAAGTCCCGGCAAATCATCTGAGAAATCTTGTTTATTAGGCCAAATGATTGAGCCTCAAATGCAGCATTCAGACTTGGAATTATGTTAATGACTAAAGCTGTTCAAGTTGGGGAGGTGGCAATGCAAGGATGATGAGTAGCAAGTTGAAAGTAATGTGTGTAATCTATTTTATTTAGTCGTATGCAGCACAAGAGATTCTCTGGGAGCTCCTCCGTCTTGTTTCCCTGCAGCAAAGGACCCGCAGGTTAAGCTTAGTTTAGCAATGCAATTTATTTCTTCCCAAGTTCGTTTGTGGCAAATAGAAGAGCTACCTGTATCGTTAAACCAAAATCCAAGACGCACAACTTCAACCTGTCCATGAATGATTCAAACCCTTTCCTTGAGATGTAACTAAATCTGTGCATGTCTAGATCAATTTCCAAATAGTTCTCCCCCTGTAAAATAGTTGGCAGAGGACAAAAAAGCATAAGAAAACTTACGCACTTCTGGATAATATAGTCATGTCACAGCACCCTAGTTAGTACGGTGAAGATTAATTCTCAGTTGAATGAAAGTGCAAGAAAGATTCACAAAAATTCAGAACAGTTTATCACTTTCCAGGATGGAATCCTTTCCATAATAACAAGCATTGGAGAGCATAAAATAGTCGAGAGAATGAAAACAAATAAAATCACTATTTTCTTCTCCAGTATTTGCAATGGTCTAATCAGAAACCAAGCATTAAACACAAAAGAAAAGGAAGAAGGAAATAAAATGTTATGGTGGACTCCATTAAGATTTATTGTCAGAGTCAATAATTTTCTTGCAGACTGAGGTTCATCAATCGATCATATTGTTACCTCCTTGTTACATAAACATCTTATTGTTTCTTAAAGAATTATGTTTGCAATGTTCAGAACATGTAGTTTTTATACCTTCCATTCAGTAGCATAAACATTATCAACGAGGAGAAAAAAACTCACCAAATAGAATTCATGTTGCGGCCGAGAAAGCACTGGCTTCTCATTATATGCATGCATGAGCTTCCTTTCAGCTGAACTTAAAGGAAGATCTTCCATATTTGAAATCCGACCAAGTATTTTTAGCCTTTCACGAAAGGGTACTATCATGTCCATGGGAAAAGCTTTGACCCTTTCCATTTCATCATCAATTAACCTCTGTTCCAAAGAAAGAACCATGCATGAGTAAGATACTCCAAATCCATAAGACTGATTTACAATATGCAGCATCTATTAGAAGAAGTACAGCTCTACAAAGAAGCAATGTCTAACTCAAAACCCAGTAACATTTGCACAATTACAGCATGTGAGAGCATAGCCTATTGTGTCAAATAAACAATTAGAACAACAACAACAAAGCCTTATCCCACTAGGTGGGGTCGGCTAGTCAAATAAACAATTAGAACATTAACAGAAATCATGAACATATCTGCCAATATGATAATGTAGCTCAGCAAACACAGCTATTTTCAGTTGTAGTTACTTGGCCTGAAGATTATTCATACCCTATATGAAGAGTCAAAACAAACAAACCAAAATGACTTCCTGAAGTCCAAAGGCCTATGGAGACCATAACATTGTTATGCAAGTGTAAATGTGGTGCTTTTCAACCTCAAAATTCAAACTGATAAACTATCTTGGAAAACAAAAGTTGTCATTTAATTATGTACAATCTTGGCATATTGAACTAATATTTGATCCTAGAAATGCAGAGGATTTGTTTTTTATAATGCTTCAATTACTTCCGATGAAAATAGAAACCATTATGATGGTTCTATAGAAAGATGAGGCAAGAAGCACATACATAAGAAGCGCAGTTAAATCAATATATTATTATACTGTTGAAGACAAAAAAAAGACAGAAAAATATGTTTGATAAGATAGAAATATCACTAGCTTCTGTGACCAAATTAACTAATAATTACTGATACATATGACCATCCTGCAAAGGAAGAAAATGGGAGAGGGGAATGCACTAGTGTAATACATTAGGATAACATTTTCTTGCTCTGCTGGATAAAAAAAAATACAACGAAATAGAACTTCTACATATCTTTTATGTTTTACTGTTAGAAAATAATTTAGCTTAATCTTTACACATTTGGATTGGAAGTCTCTGATTTTTTCATCTGCAATTCAATACCCTATCAGGAGTTGGTAATTATGTGTAAAGTTGTAAACTACTGGTTATGCCCATCGGAAGATGCTGCAGGTTCCTTCCTTAAAAATTAGAAAAACAATAGAGCAAATCCAATGGGTATCCTAGAGTAGATATTTCTTATGATGAATCATGTTAAGATAAAATCTACGAGAACATATTGCTGAAAAGATTGTAATTAGATGGCACAAAGTAACTTTAGTTAAGCACAAAATCACAAAAGACATTTTGCTGCGTACAAAAGAGAGATAGAGAAAGGTACTTGGACATATTGATTAGATCATGCAGATGTTTAAGCAACTAAACAGCACTCAATATGTAGCAAACTGGATGAACTTCAAAGTTATAAAGAATAAAAAAGAAAACTTTGAGAAAGGGCATACTCGAATATTTTCCAAAAAATGTGACGGAAGTTCTTTTGAGTAGCTTTCAGAAATCCTAAAATAAAAGACAAAGTTAATTCCTTCACCGTCAGTTTCTCCCTGAAAGATGGAAGCGGGATATAGTGGAATCTGCAAACATGAGGTTTTATTCTCAGATACTTCTTTTGAGAAAATTTATTCTCATATATAAATCATAGCCATAAAACTTGAGAATTTTGTTAGCAAAGCCCTCTCAATAAAAAAAAACCTCTGAAAAGTTTTGTTAGCAAAGACAAGGTAAATAAACAACAATGGTCATCTGTCCCTGTCTCATTATCAAGCATCGACTTAAAATAGTTGAAATCAAATTGCCATCATCAACTTGATTTTCTTTTATATTGAGTGTTTTTTTGCTAGTCATCTCTGAATAACTTAGACAAACTACAAAACTCAATTCAAATACAGTTTGTTATGTAGACCTATCTTTCCAAATGACATGGATATATACCTGACAGTTCACCACAAGCATAGGAGGGATCTTGCTCAATGAATTTGCAGCCGGAAGTTGCACAAATCGACTAATGTGATTAATCTTTTGCTGAGAGAGGTAGACATCAACACCAAATGGATAATATGGAGCCGAATTTGGAGCAAAGTCTTTCTTTTTGTCCCTGGCCACAGATTTAATCTTCTTTCAGATCTCAGTCATACCGTGCATTTTAAGTTATTGTTAATTCAACAATATGCTTGAGAAAGATATGAATGTTTTACTTTACCTACCTAAAATAATTTTCTCCTCGGACTTTAAATGTGCAAGGATCAATATGTGACCAGCTATCAAGTATTTTCTTCTCCAACAAGCAGATTGGAACTTGAGAACCTGCTAGTGGCCGTTCAAGAAAGGGTTTTGTAGACACTAGCAAGAAATGAATCAGGAAAGGTTAACAATATGAATTTATATTCACAAAAACTAATAAAAAATGACTTTATGTCATTTCTTAATCAGGAATTATAAACTAAATTTGAGCATTTGTTCCGGTGTAACTGTTCTAAAACTCAAACTCAAGTTGTCATAAAACAACAATACATTTTATGAATTGTGCACAAATATTTTCAGGCAGCCACTTACTTAAGTAGAAGATAATGCATGATCTTACACATGATGATTTTTGAAATCATTTGAAAACTCTAAAAACAAGTGATAATCAATTAAAAAAAGTAACTGTATAAAGATAAAAGAGAGAAGAAATACTAACATAATGTTGATGTAGTATGTGCTTCCCCTGACTTCCACTTGAAGGAAAGCTTCATGGATGCCTTCTTAGCTGAATTTGGTGGGCTAGAGTTTAGTGATTTTCTCTTTTCGGTCACAGGCACTGTGGTAACTAGACAAGGCAAGCAATTGCCTGGAAGGATACCACAATTATCCAATATCCCTACAGCACCATCATCAACAGAATGCACTGATACATCACAAAAGGTTTTGTGTTATTGTCAAAATTTCTTGCGGCCTGCTCTGAGGACCAGCGGCCTTTGTGGTGATGATCAATATAAGATGTGGATGAAGCACTTGCATCACCTACTCCAGTAGTGACATCTCTTAAACATGAAGAACTCAATCTAGCATCTCCATCATAATCATTGATAGAGAAAGCATCTGCATAAATTTATATGAAACATCAATGATAAGAAAGCTGGAACAGGCCTGAAGAAGTACATCACTGGATCATTGGGTTTAAAAACTTTATGCGCCACATACCATCCTGGATGCTATGGAAATCCTCTTCATCAGAATCTATAGCTGTAAGTGAATCGTACCATGAATCTTCAATAGTTCCATTTGCTGAATGTAACCGTTATTTATTAGTCTGAAAACTTAACAAAAACTGAAAGAAGAAAAACATGAACAATGCATCCATCAAATTCTAATAGAATAAGTTGATTTCATAAATCCCTCGGATTTCTACAATCAAAGAAAAAAACTCTTAGATGCTGATCTTCACAAGTTTACAGACAGATTCAGAAGCAAAATCAATCGGAAAGCTTATATTCCCACTGAAATAACAAGAGAAGGAAAGCAAAACTATCAGCGCCCAACAACAGCAACCAAAATCATCAAAGCCTCAACCTTTTTCAGGAGAAACATTCGATAAGGAAAAGTCGGTTAGTGTTGAAACACAGACAAAATCTCCATATGCACAGAAAAGAATACAAAAAGAGAGAAACCTGAAATAGAATCAAGGAGAAGGTGAGCACGATGGAAAGAAAAAGGAAAAGAAACCGTCGTTTAGATCACAAGCAGCTCAATGCGCATCAAAGTCCAACACGCAACAGTCAAAATCACAACTTTTCTCCCCAAAAAAAATCCAACCTTGGAACGCCGGGTTGCTGTAACAGTAGCCGACGCCCTGATCCGCCAACCCCTCGTTCGATCCCTCCGCCTCCTCGATCGTTCCCATCGCCGCCTTGCTCGCCTGAGAGGAGGACCCCTTCCTTCTGCCGACCCTCCTCCTGCGCTGCTTCTTCAGCGTCGCCTCCGACGACGATCTCCGCCGCCCGCCGCCCCCCACGCACTTGTCCGCGCTCGATACGCACCCTCCCATCTCCCCTCCCTCCCACACTTCTTCCCCAAAACGAGTCGGCGAAAAGTAGACCGAGGAGGTAGACGAGAAGAAAGAGGAAGCGGTCTCCGAGATCCCGGGGCGTTAGCGGAGGAGTAGAAGCAATAAAGATGGCAGCTTTGTTTCTTTTATCGGTCGTCCAATCCAATACGAATTCTACACAGCAATACGCGTAGCTATGTTGCCGCCAAACCGCGGGCGCAGTGCGCGGGACGGCGACGAGGAGGAGGAGGCGCAACTGCTACATGCGTCGGAGGGGGGCGACTGCGGCGCCCACGACGACGCGCACGTTTTAGCGTATTCTTATTGTTCCTGTGCGGAAGACGAGCGGGGTCGGCGTACGTGTGATGCCGCGATCCATCGCAATTTGGATTACTGTACAAATAGGATTCATGTGTTCATCTTTGTGGTCCTTGGGGCAACAAGACTGGTAAAAGATGTCGTGTCTGCATGATTCATTTGAAGATGTGAAGTCTCCCCTGGTCCAAAGAGAGAAAAAAAAGATGCGATTTTTTTTTTCAATTAACTTTAAAAATGCCGTCTTTTTTGACGGGACATAAATTCTTATTTTTTCACCTTTTTTGGACAATTTTATATTTGAACTGAAAATTTGTAGTGCATAATATTTTTTTTGGTAAATGCGTAATATATTTTGATATATTCATTAAACAATTACTGATATTTCTTTAATTGCTTTCACGGCAACTCCCAATTAATTTTGGTTGAAGGTAATATAATATATAATGTCACCGTGTGAAATGATTTTACATATTTTTTTATTTTTTAACATCTAATATAGATGATCATTAATAATAAAAAAATAATTTTATAGTATAATAAGTTATAAAGGTCCATTATATTTATTATGAAAATAATAATGTGCATAAATTAGTAATATTTTTTGAAAAATGATGAATCCATATCCATCTTATCAAATATAAGCAATTATTAGTATCTTATGGGTCGTTTGATTGGGGAACCGGGAGGAAACCGCAACTTTTTTCCGCTCGATTTCGTCAAACACCGTCCCGAAATCCGATTCCGGGGCGAGAACAAAGCTAGACCCCGATTCCACCACTCCGGAGGTTGCCTCATTTTTTTTATTTTATTTTGGTGTTGACGTGACATTTATTTTTTTTTAAAGTTTTTTTCTTTTTTCTTCACACACTATCTTCACTAAAATAAAATATTTAATAGATATAAAATAATTTTAATAAGTGTTTAATATAATATTATTTATTACCTATTTTTTATTAAAAAATTTTAATATTTTATTAAATAAAATTAATTTAAAAATGATTTTTATATTTAAATAATATAATTTTTAACAAACTTTTTCTCATAAAAATTTTTTATTTTACAATTTTATTTTAATTAATAATAAAATTATATTTTATAATTATAATAATTATTTTTAATTCAAAACTCATCCAAAATTCATCCATCACATCTACTTTTTTCTATACATCAACCACCTTATTCATCATCATCAAATTCCACTCCAACTAACAAACAACAACAACAAAGCCTTATCCCACTAGGTGGGGTCGGCTACATTAAATATATCCGAATTAATATGTCAATTTAACTATGCACAAGGAACTTAAAAGGAACTACTATTATGTTCGAAACGACTCCTATATGATCTAAGAAAAATAAATGGGCACGTGATTTTCAATAATTTAGGTAAATTCGTATTGCATGCGTGTTAAAAAGATTCGTATTTATTTTACTAAATGTAGGGTAGGGAGGACAAAAAAGTTGGAAAGAAAAATAATTCTCGTGATTTTGTCTTCTAGGTGAATTGATTGTAAGCTTGTTAATTTGAAGAAGTCCAAGTTGAGAAATGAGAGCCCTCTTCTCGATAAAAAGAATTAGAAAAAAAAAAGGAAGACGTAAAGGTGATGTTACCATGTCAGCAGATCCAAGAGAGTTTGATGTGTTGCAAAATGAATAATATATAGCTGCGATGGTGACGTTCAATCAAGAGAGGAGAAGAAAAGTGTACGTGGACAATCATGCAAATGCATAAAATATTGAGAAAAGGAAAAGGAAGGGAAAAAATAATAAATTGAAAGTAGGTATAAATTTATCTTAAACTATTCTATATTTAATTCTAAATTATAAACTTATTTTTCTTATATCTTTAAACTATCCAATTTTTTTGATTTTAGTCCTTCCGTTTAATTTTGTTATATTTTTCATTAATTTTATTTTTTTCTTATTAATAAAAAGACTAAATTACTCTTTTCTTCAGAAAAATATGAAATAATAAATAAAAAAATTATTGGAAGAATTAAAGTAGTAAATAAAAAACTATTATTTATGAAAAGATAACAGAAGTAAACGAAAAGACTAAAGTGAAAAATAGTAATAATTTAGAGATTAAAAAAATAAGTTCGTAGTTTGAGATTATATATGAAAAATGGTTGAAAGTATCTCTAGTTTGTTGCTTGTTAGAAGGGTATGAATGGGTGTGCATTGGACTTAGGAAAAGTAGGTTTACTTGCTCATCTAGGACGAAATCTAACTCATTTAATTACTAAGATCACTAATTATTTGGTTGTTTATACACATTGATACATCTTACTTGAATTTTTTTCTAATAAAATGAGATTCTTAAAATTAAATTTTTATTATATTTACAAAAGGATAGCACTAAAATTACTTCGGATTTCATCCAAACATATTGACATCATTTATTAGGAGGGAGAAGTTAACTTTTGGAATAAAAAATATCATTACTTTTTTTTTTTTATGGGTGGATTTGCGGACAAAAAAAAAGATACTATCAAATAACACATTTTTTTGTTATCAGTCTTGGATGTGTTGTGTGGGAAGTGATGCACGGTTTAACTCACGGACATTGACGATTATGCGTACTATTCATAAATTGATAAGATCATATTTATACATTCCCTATCAAATATCACATTGAATTCAGAATTATTATATCTTAGCTGTTATATGGACGGCAAAGTAGGTGTTCATGTCACGGGACGTTTTCTCGTGACACGAAGCGTGAAGCCTCGCGGCACCAGTGCCGCTCAACTTATAGCTCTCGGCCGCTCAGCGTCGAAACCATGGAACACATGCAGCCGTCCCGCACTGCGTAATATTACGGAGTACCAAGTTATTCGTCCTTAGGGCATTTATCTTGTAAGGACATCCTTATGAATGGCCAAATAGGTGACGTTCCCGTAGGGTACGTCTTTTGTATCTTCAATATGTAACAAAACTCCTATACTTACAGTACACTGGAAGGAGTTCACTAGTGCCTTACGAGGCTCAATTGTATGTTATATTTCATCATATTTAATACAAGTAAGCTTTCCTTTAATTTTAATGTCCTGGCCTTGAGCGTGGGGTGGCAACCCACATCGATGTCCTTTCGTAGCGTCTCGTGATCCTTTCGTTGCCCCTTCGGACTTGAAGCGCCCAAGCGTCTGCATTAGTGCCGTAACGCGCTAATGCCACGGTCCCATGACGAGTAGTCCAACACTCTAGTCATGTCCATGATTGAATGCCTATAAGAGCGGCATAGTCATCTCGACCATAAAACTTTCTCTACCATTCAAAACAGGTTTGGCTAGGTGCCTATCCGCCTAATCGCCGCACGTGATCTAGTGTTCGAGAATGACCCGTGACAAGTGGTATCAGAGCAGTTCTTCCTGTTCGGATTGCCCAGCGACGATGATTCGCTTGTGTCGTCGCAACGTGCCCTGGCGTAGAAAATGTGCTTTCGCTCAAATACTCCCTCACGCCCAGGTGCACTGGTACCATGGTCTTCGATCATGAACGCCAACGAGGAATGCGTGGCAAGCTTCCTCGCCGCACGCTTAGTCGTGCCCCGCAGCATGTTCCTCATACACCTGTGTCGTGTCAAGGAACATCCGTCATGCATTATGATGGCGGACTGATCGTCCCGCCTAACCGGGACAGTCATGCGTCGCTCACTCGAGTATATCAACCATACTAGGTATACAGTCGGCATCTTGAAGTGTCGCGCTGCGTCAAGAATGACCATATGCTTCGCATGATGGTCTTGCGCTACCCATACCAAAAGGTCGCTTACACAAACGTGGTGTAACTCGGAGGACCCGCGTCACATTCAAGGACTGTCGATCATGCATTATGATGATAACCTGATGCTGCTCGGTATTTCGCAACGTCGCATCGCATGCCCAGTCATGCAACGTGAAGTGCACAATCACTTCTTTCGCAAGATGGAGCGAAGCGTTGATTACTTGCAAACACTTGGGGATGAGCTGTCAGCCTTGCCTGCCTCGTCAAGTGTCGTCCTGCAAGCGGCGTAACATCATCCATCAAGGAGTGAGACGAACCTGATATATGCCAATGCAAATCGACGCCTCAACTCAGCGACCAATTTGGCAAATGGTCTGAGCGTCGAGCATCGGCGAACCTTGGCATGCTGCTGTCAAGCGTTCCGCCACCAACCGAAGGAAGGAGTGCCCTTTCCTTTCGGACATCGCCTCGAGTAATCGAAGCGGCCTCCAAGGATCGCAATGTAAAGGTTTTGTAAGACACACTAACGATGTCGTCCCTTCGAAGAAAGATGGAGGTGAAGTTGGGGACTCGTGTCACGAGTTTACTAACCATAATCTGCTTATCTAAGCGGAGCATCTTCACGAGCATCCCCATGGATCGGTGAAAGTCCGGAACGGCTACTCTTTCGCAAGAGTCAAGCCGTCTGATGGATGAGTATGTCAAAGGTGCATGATTTAGGATGACAGGCACAATGGCATTACTTTGTCTGAGGTGTGGATGGACGAGTATCAAAGGTGTATCCTCTCATGAACGAGCACATTGGTATCATTCCGTCCATACCTAGAGGGATTGCCGAAGTTTCAAAGGAGGTCCCAGGATCGGAAGAAGGCATATCCCAAAAACCCTACAAGATGTGGCAAACTCAGGATGGTGTTGTCATCGTGACAATGTGGAATGATGGGACAGAAGAAGTGACAGTTTATCATTTATGCAAGCGCTGACAAGTTGGGACTGGAGGTCAAGATCGCGTTGTTCAGCATCGGCCAGATGGGCATGTTGAAGGAGGAAGTGAAAGGAATCACCGAGCTCCGCCTACAGTATTCTCAGGAGGATGGAGCCCAATGTTGATGTTCTTTAAGCAGGGGGTTAGAAGCTTTGGACTAGGAATGAGTTGGAACGACAGGATCGCCCAACATCCGCTCACTAGTCGTCGCTGCCAAGTCAATCGTGACAAGTGCCATACCACCAGAACCCTTGGGCAAGGGCAATGATGGGGGAGAGAAGCTCAAGTCGTAAGGAGGAAGCTACTTATGCCAAAGACAAGGATAGTCATCGAAGCAGGAGAATCGAGTCAAACCATAGGCACATGTGGGGAGACTCCCATCGTCGCTCACTATAGCGACTGGGAGGGGACAAGGTGCGAAATATTATACCAAAGAACATTGTTCCACCCCAAACCGTCGAGATATCTCATGTCCACCAAGGGTAGGGTGGAGTTGCTCTCAATACTCGACGGATGAAGGATTCAACGTTGCAGTCATCTACAACTTGGAGACAATGAGTTGAACCACAAGGGAACGTGGGAAGACTCTCGTCGCCCACTATGACGACTTGGATGGACAAGGCATGGATGGCTATATCAAATAACCTTGTCCCGCCTCAGGATTGCCGAAACATCAAGTGATTACCAAGGAGGAGGTGGTCCTGCACTCTTCGTTCAGCAGAGGTGTGGAAGACTCTACGTTATAACCATTTGCAACATAGAGATGTTGAGTCAAACCCACAAGGAGATTGAGGTGTCCCAAAGCATCTGTGGGAAGACTCGTGTCGCTCATCATAGCGACCCAAGACACCCGAAGCAGGCAAGCTACAAGCGTCGACATCAAAGAGCTTGTACTGTTTCAAGCCATCGAAACTCAAGAACGATCATCGAGGGTGAGATGGTCCCGTACTTCGCATTCGACGGAAGGAGGACCTTATATTGCGGCCATCTGTAACATGAAGGCATCGGGTCAAGTCATGCAGGTCGAATGACGAGACTCTTCATCGTGTTCTGCATGACCCTGGAGCAACTCTTTTCCGAGCTATTTCTGAAGGCATACAAGAGTTGTTTCACCCCAAAGAAGCCAAACCACACAAGTTGACGCTGCGCAAGTCAAAGAGAAGTGAAGCCAACAGAGACTTGATGGACGGATAGTTGCTTGATAAAGTCAGACCGCACATGGCGGACTCCACTAGCGCTGCACAAGTGATGACCCCGGATTGGACGAAGGATCAGCAAGCGAAGCAGGCCTGGGGGAGGAGTCAAGGCAAAGAATGAAGAATTGAACGAGACAAGCGAAGTCAAGACTGAAGACGAAGGTCCCGAGAAAGCCCAGACAACGGCGTCGGGGGCATCGCCGACTTTGGTGGGGAAGAATGTCATGCGGCGTTTTCTCATGACACGAAGCGTGAAGTCTCGCGACACCAGTACCGCTCAACTTATAGCTCTCGGCCGCTCAGCGCCGAAACCATGGAACACATGCAGCCGCCCCGCACTACGTAATATTGCGGAGTATCAAGTTATCGCCTTTAGGGAATTTATCTTGTAAGACCGTCCTTATGAATGGCCAAGTAGGTGACGTTCCCGTAGGGTACGTCTTTTGCATCTTCAATATATAACAAGACTCTTATACCTACGGAACACTAGGAGGAGTTCACTAGTGCCTTCCGAGGCTCAATTGTATGTTATGTTTCATCATATTTAATACAAGTAAGCTTTCCTTTAATTCTAGTGTCCTGGCCTTGAGCGTGGGGTGGCAACCCACGTCGGTGTCCCTTCGTGGCGTCTCGTGGTCCCTTCGTTACCCCTTCGGACTTGAAGCGCACAAGCGCCTGCATTAGTGCCGCAACGCGCTAATGTCATGGTCTCATGACGAGTAGTCCAACACTCTAGCCATGTCCGTGATTGAATGCCTATAAGAGTGACTCTCGGTATAGTCATCTCGACCATAAAACTTCCGCTGCCATTCAAAACAGGCTTGGATAGGTGCCTATCCGCCTAGTCGCCGCACGTGATCTAGTGTCCGAGAATGACCCGTGACATTCACAGGGTGTTGGTGAGTAATTCACATCCAGCAGCTGACATGTTGAGCTCATGATGACTTTAAACAAGTTGGGGATTGATTCATGGTGGTATGCGTTTCACGCATTGCCGTTGAGCCTCTCTAATAATATGAATCATATTTTTGTGTTCCATGACGACGACCAACCAGTCTCTGTCAAGACACAAATGATCAAGCAGCCAATCATTAAATGCTAAAAAGTTTAGGCAAATGTGGCAATAAGAATGATGATTTCATTCAATCCAAGGGGAAGAAGAACAAAGTAAGCGAGTACAGCTACAGATATATAAAATTGGAGACACGAGAATTCGCAGTATGGACCATTCATATAAAGTTGAACTTGCAGTACCAAAATAGATATATGACTTTGGTATGACAGCTAGCTAAATTAGTTTACTATTGAGAACTTCGTCCTCTTTTCCAATGGACTTTTGTGAGGGGATTTCAGAATTCAGATCCTTTTTTCTTTCTCCACTGCATCACCGAGTTCTCCATTCAAAATGTCTGAATGCACTTGTCGATCTCGAGTGTTTTGTCCTTGCTTTCGTATGCTCCTCCTCGTTTAAACAAAATTTTCGATTTTTTTATTAAAAGCTTTCTTAAGCACACGACACGAGACACTTGATAATAGACCGACTTCAAATTTATGAATAATACGTATAACCATTAACATCGTGTGTCGCCTTCACTTTCTAAAAAAAGAAAGATGAGCTACAGATCCATGAAAACAGCAGGCGATATTTTTTCATCATGATTCGGATTGGAAATTTGTTGATCCTTTTGTGGTTTATTCATGAATGGATCGGACAAGATAAATTTGACAAATCTTTTCCACTGTGCAGCTGCAGGTTTTGCATGGGAGACAACTTTTACCAGCGAAGGCCATGAAATTGAGTGCAGCTGTCCGGTTATTTCTGAAAGCTGTCAAGGGAATCAATGGCTTCTGACGAGAACATAACTCACTGTGCAGGAAATGCTGCTGCCCCCTGGCTAAATGAATGGATAAATTGTAGAATACTAAATGTAGTGTATGTTAACCAAAAGGGTGAGAATTATTTTTACAACTCCATGAATGTTCAAGGTGGAAAATTAAATCATGCGAGGTCCAACTCTCTCTATTCAGGACCAAAAATGCATTTCGTATCTCATTTACGATACCTAGATGAAGTCTAACCGCAAGAAAATCACAAGGGATTTACCTTATCAAAAGGAAAAACAAAAGAGAAAAAAAAAGAATAGGATAAAAAAGCAATTTAGAAATCAAGATATATCTTGATTTTTTTTTATGACAAGAACTGAAGACACGATTGTTCCTAACCTCAAATCTAAGTTATGACCACTACTTGAGTTGAGGTGGTCAAATATATGACAGGCCTTTGACCCTGACACGCTGACAGCAGTCTCAGGATATGCCAAGTAGACCCTGCCCTCAATGCTGCCAACACGTTGCAAAAAATTATTTGCAATGTTTAATCATCAAATATTTGCAATGTTTTAGCTTTCCACCGAGGGAAAAAAAAGCATACGCATGGTGGAATCAATACACAATGGATTCCGAGTTGCAATACAGACTCCAAAATAAGCAGATGACCAAAATGGCTCTTGCTTCATATAGGACATGGAAAGCATAAAAACTTACATAATTGGTCTTTGCGGTTCATTATTGAAAAAGAAAAAAAATTGGATGATGTGTCAGTGGTGTATGCGAAAGGAATCCGATTCAGGCCATGCGAAACAACTGCAACAACATGGCGATGAATACTTGAACTGCACATCCACTCGGCTATATAAATCAAAATCAACGTCGCTGCTGTGAGGAACGTCTAATGTGCATGTTTTACTCCACAAGCCCGCGTTGCTTGAAAACATCGAGCATTGTCACTCCGATCTTGGCCGGAGACTCAACCACGGTCACACCTGCTTCTCTCAGAGTTTTAATTTTATCCTGGGCAGTACCCTTCCCGCCAGACACAATTGCTGAAGAACAAAAAGAGCAGAATTGATAAATATGAAGAACAGCGAATGATCAAGGACGTAGAAAGTACAAATATAGTCACTATTACATTTTTTTCCCGTTAATGAGTGAAATCTGCACTGACTTTGAAAGAGACATCTAATGCTTGGGTATTTACTTTAAAGAATAACCCTCATTATCAGGAAAAAAAAAACCCTTAAGCAGATGTTTGGAATTGTGAACTCATTGCTCTATATAAGTAACTCGTGGTTGAAGATAAATCATGTCGTTATCCCCCTTTTAACTTCCCATGGTAATGGAACACCCTTAAACAACTATGCTAAGGCCCAACCACTGTCCAGCTAACGCATGATGACAAAGTAAAATGTATCACGATACATGACTTTGACTAGCACAACCCTCATACAAAGAATATGCTGTGTACTGAAAAATGTAATTAAGGAAACACATCCTGAGATTCAAGGGAAAGAAACATTTGCTTACCACGAAGACATTAGCATGTAATAGAAGTTTAATTTTTTTTTTTTTGAGGAAAAAATAAGAATAGAAGTTAAATTCAACACTAGCAAGAAGCTTTCCTATTTAGTGGCCATCACAACCAACAAATCACATAGACTAATGTGCAGATGTAGGCGCTTCTGCACCATGGCACTGACATTTAGCGAATGTGAAAGACATGGTAGTCTAAAGCCCCTAAATGGAGTTTCCTCGTTCCTCTCTTTCTTTTCAGCCCAATATTTGTTTGCAAGGCCAAAACTTGTTAGGCAATTTGTAGACAGAAAATCAAAGAGATCAATTTGTGACGGCTCAAAAAATTATACGCACTACTACAAGGGCATCTTTTCTTTATTCCAGGGGAAGACCCATACACATTGTTCTCAAAGATATTACACAAAACTGAAGCTAGTATGTTGAAAAATCTCGGAAAAGCTAAATATGTGGCAGAACATTAAACAAACCAGTAGATAAATTGCTGAAACATGGTTTTTCTCATGAGTTCAAGAAATTTTTTTTGAAATTTACAAGTCAAACTTTATATAATCGTGCTCTCAAGTCTCAACATTAATTTTTCAGCCAAGGTCAACGATCCATTGATGTCCGAAGTTACTAGGACATGACTGATCTCGGACAAAAAAGGAACAAATAAATTTTGATAAGAGAATGAAAGACCAATAAAACAAAGAGTAATTACAATAAAAGCTCAGGAAACATCTTTCATTTTGTTATCCTCAGCAAAATCCATTCATCTGTTTGTTACAGTTAATATCAGAAGTCTGGATACTTTCTTGGTTTAGGATTTCCAAACAACTTGACACTTAATCTTTTCACTACACATTGATGAAAAGTGTCCAACCAATAGACAAAATGTTTGTCGAAGAGAAAAAAAAATTGAGGAAAGAATGTAACAAAAAACTTCATCTACATGGCTTTTACTCATCTAGTAGAAGAAAACAAAATAACTTCAAAACATGACCAAGAGAACAAATATCAATAAATTCCCATGTGATGTGTAACTAGTTCAGAAATAATTAATGGCATGGTACTTTTCAACCTCTTAAATCTGCATAAATCATGATAAATAGGTTCACACTTTCCACACTGTACATATGTACACGTATAACTATATAATATTGTTATTTAACTCTTAGTTACATACAGATGTCAGATTCAAGAATGAGAAACATCTAAAACTCATGAAAATATCAAACTCACCTCCAGCATGTCCCATTCGACGACCAGGTGGGGCAGTGAGTCCAGCTATAAATGCAACAATTGGCTTCTCAGTTTTACTTTCCTGTTCAATTCATAAAAGACAAGATAAATAAGATGTAAATCTATGCAAAATGTAAATATCTGAACAGCCAAGCAAAATAAAATAAGATATTTAGTAGTAACAGTGACACTGAGATGTATCATACTCATCCTTGGCAAGTAACATTTTCTTCCGCGATCGTCAACGGAAGTGTACACTGACTAAATATGATCATTAGAAGTCTCTGAAAAACATTGCCTAAACCCAACTGTGCAAATAAATCTAACTAAAAGGACACAGTCCAGAAACATATGTTGGTTCAAGACTACCTTTTCCAAAGAGCTAACGGCCTATATGCATACACACACACGTGCAAGTTATCCAATTAAAACGTTGATTTTTTTTAACGAAGAAGGTATAAATATGATACACAATTTATTTTGATTTTTTTTGCACTCAAAACTAACTGACAAAAGGTATAAATATGATACACAATTTATTTTGCCCGTGAACACTCATTAGAAGCATGAAAGGTCCTACTGCATGTGAATTGCTTTAAATATTGATCCATGAAAAAATAAACTCATATTGAAAGAAAAGTTTGCGTTGTAATTTTCAATTACTTTGTAATTATCTGTGGTAAAAGAATCATGAAATTTCTAGGTAATAACAAGGAAACGACCTGGGCAAAAGAAATGGCTAAGAAACCAGCTCAGAATCTGTGTTCAAAAACCCATAATCAAGTTATTGGTTATGCATGTGAAAGTAACAACACATGGGATGCAATAAATCAAATCTGTGCCAGAAAATGGCATCATATATTCATTTACTTTTATCAAAGCAGCTGCATCTTCTTCTGCTGTTCCTCCAATCTCTCCGATAAGAACTATACCTGAAATGCAATAACATTAAACATTTAATGCACAGTGCTCGGTAGTAGGACCTCCATGATTCTTGCATGATAAGAGTGATACACAGCATAAAATTATCTGCCAATATAGCAATCTAAAGTTTGGTGTGGCAAATAATGGCATGGCATGGTATATGCTGATCTATGGTTAACCTTAAGATTAGTCCTAAGTTAAATATTCAGTGCAAGTTCAAAAAGTACTATGTTACCTCAAAAAATGTTGACTTGACACTCACCAAGCCAACTTATATCAGTAAGTCTTCAGATTAATAAAAATAATCTACATCAAGCATTCAACATATTTGGCAACAATGGAGGATTGCAAATCGAGGCAAACATCCTTTCCACTGTCAAAAGAATATGTTTGGCAGCAAGAAGTGAAGAAGATGAAGATTGCTGACGCTAAGGAAGGCCACTTCCTTTTCAAGGCAATCATAGGTTTCAAACTCAACTAATTTCATATGTTAATTCTACAAGCCAAAATACACTACATCAGTACAAGAGATTACAAAAGATCTTTCCTTCTTCATATGACAATACTAAACATCTTTCCTTCTTCATAGGTGAACTGAAGAAACTTACACGCGTGATCCCTCTCGAAGGGAGCTGAATTTAACCATGTGAACTCCCATACTACAATAACCTTTTGTTATCTTTGCCTGTTGACGAAGTCATCACCCCCATGACCGTTATGGAAGAATTTCAATAAGTTATCCTTTTTCTATCCACCACAGGTACCTCTTTACTAACTTGCTACCACAACCAACCAAACCCTTTGGTTCACTATACCCAATGACCATGAACACTGTTTCCTATTACCAAAAGATGCATTACTCTTGCTTTCCCCATTCATTACTCACCTCACTCATTCCAGAAGTTGCAAGTAAAGATTCTCCTAGTATATTATAATCTTTGGAAATAAAAAAACTGTTCTAAAATTTGCATAGCAAGAAACACTTTATTGCTTATGTTTATAGTGCTACTTTATCTTTTAGAAAGTTATCAATTCAACATGTTTGACTAGCATGATGGTTGAAACATCACGAACTGAACCAAAAATGAAAATACATCAGCTTGATCTTCTCAAAGAAATGTGCTAACCATTTAGGCTATAGTAGCAACCTCCAAAATTGGAAGGACACAAAATTCAAGAATGTGGTGAATCAACCTCTAGAGTAAGACGAATTTGAGGAAGGGGTAACAGAGTAATGAAAGTAAAAGGCTCATTTTGATGTCATAACAAAGGACTGTGTAATTTTGGAGTAAAATGACAATAAAGACAACAAAAATATAATACCTTCAGTCTGAGGGTCGTCAAGGAACTTTGTCACCACATCAACAAAGTTTGTTCCATTGAAGGGATCCCCACCGATGCCTACACAGGTAGACTGTCCCAGACCAACAGCAGTAGTTTGAAATACCTGCATTCAGCAAGCTACCAGTTAACTATAAGTTGATATTTTCTGTTGATAATGCTAAGATTAAAAGAGTCATACCGCTTCATAGGTCAAGGTACCAGATCGTGACACAATCCCGATACGTCCTGGCTTGTGGATATACCCAGGCATAATTCCAATTTTGCACTCTCCAGGCTTGATTATGCCAGGACAGTTAGGTCCAATTAATCGAGTTTTTGATTGTTTGTTAAGAGCTGCTTTCACCCGAACCTAAAATGGAAATCAACTTTAGAATTGCTTAAAAATAATTCATCCTCTAGTTTAATTAGAATTACAAAGGAAAAATAAGACAAAAACAGTAGTATGAAAGTGAGACGACTAGTTTCTAACATTAAACAAAAATGTTAGTAATATGATTAACACTCCTGAAAAGACATGGATAATACAAGCACTGTCCAATTTAAGCGTACAAGAAAATATTGCGTAGGAAGATTTTCATGAGTTTAACTAATATCAATCAAAGTTGTCAAAATCACGTCTTGGGACATAAAATAAGACAATTTACATGTTCATCTCTAGAGTTCGCGATCCCACCATAAATCATTCTTGGCCAACGTGTGGTAGGAGGACGTGCTGGCCTGTAAAATTCATTGAGACACGAAACCACCTATGGCACAAATTCTTATAACTCACAAAAAGCACTCATCTCAGTTTTGTTTCACTGCTGTCCTTCTTCTCACCACTGCTGCACATCTCCCGCTGCCGCCACTGCTCATTTCCTGCTCCACCACCACTGCTCATCAGCTGCTGCCACCACTGCAGTTCATCGGTGGCCGCTGCTGTCCTGGTGCTACCACCTGACTTAATAGGTTCTCCCACCACCACTGCTCATCAGCTGCTGCCACCACTGCAGTTCATCGGTGGCCGCTGCTGTCCTGGTGCTACCACCTGACTTAATAGGTTCTCCCTCTTCCTTCTACCTTATCCTCCTCCTCTCACTCTCACTACCCACCCCCACCCCACCCCACCTCTGCGCATGCGAGCAGGGTTGCCCTAAAGCACCTGCCTATGAGCATGATCCTCCCTCCTGCTCGTAGACAGAGGCCTTTGGGCTCTCTTTTTATTTTTTATGTTATAAGATAAAATCATTCTTTCAGTTCCTACTCCTGATGTTCGACTATAAATAATGTTTCTCAAAGAAAATGCAATTATTAATTGACACTATTAATAATGCAATTTCCTGTTGATAAGTTTAAGGGGTAAGTTCATTTCAATAGGTAGCGTTGCATTACATGAATTAATGATAACATTAGGATTTTGTGCATTTCGTACTTATAAGTTCAAAGAGGAGTGTACCCTCAAAAAAAAAAGGTTCAAAGAGTGTACCCTCAAAAAAAGTTCAAAGAGGAGTGTCTCTCAGCACGAATATTATGGGTTTATTTTTTTAGGAGAATATTATGGGTTTATATATTTTTCTTATATATTAATATATGCATATATTATTAATAAAAATATGGTAGATTCAGACGTTCCATATTACATGTCTACAATTATGTGTTTCCTCGATCCTTCTATGTCATTTCCATTTTACGAGTTGGACAACATCGATCTAAACAATCACCAGATATAGAATATCAAGCACAAAAAAGAGAGACGATTGGATCAAACTCCAACGTCAAGAAGGCAGATATAATGTCTTTTAATACTCACTACATGATGTCACAACAAAATGCTCAAGAAATTCCGTAAGGCAATTAACTTCAGAAGCATAAATAATACCTAACAAATCAACATAAAATCCATCTTAATCCTTTTTGGCACACATTAGAAGCCACTTGGCAATGTGGCTGACTAGAAACATAATAAGACAAAAAAAAATAGGAACTATGAAAGCTAATGAGATGTACAATAAGATTAATATTATGGATCTTCTTGTCCTAGTTATTAGTCTTTAGTTGTTTTTTTGCCTACAATTTAATTAGGAGCCATTAGGGATTTTTCTTATATTAGGTTTCAATTTTTTTAGTTTGCCTTTTATTTTATTTCCTAGTTATTGGCATAGGATGTATAGAACCCTATAGATACTCTTGTATGGTTTCTTTGAAACATATGCTTTGATGAACAAATATTATTTCTGATTATTACTCAAGCAGTTAACTCAATTCGATTTAGGAGTAGATTAACTTAATTGACCTCCATCTTAATGGTACCCAAGAAAAAAACATATATATTTACCATGTCATGCTGGGGAATGCCTTCCGTAATGCATACAACAAGATCTAACTCAGCTTCCATAGCCTCCATAATTGCAGCAGCAGCAAAAGGTGCAGGAACATAAATAACTGATGCATTCGCCTTTGTCTCAGCTTTTGCTTCAGCTACTGAGTTGAAAACAGGAAGACCCAAGTGTTCAGTTCCACCTTTCTTAGGTGTCACTCCAGCAACCTAATACACAAGTAGATATATTCCAGTAAGTTCCATAAGACCATTATTTATCAATTCAGTGTAGCTCATGACTTAGATTTTTGTTGCTCTAATGTCACAATAAAAATATAGAACCACATCCAGAGGAAGGAAAGGAAAATGATTTAGGTGTCTATGTTTTGGGAAACAGAAGTCTTTTTTTTTTTTGAGAGAGAGAGAGAGAGAAAGAGAACAGAAGTCATTTTTGAAGGGCAAGAAGGAGACTGTTTGATTACAGTAGCCATAGATATTCTTATTAAACCAGTAGCTCTTGTTGACTAAATCAGTGCCCGTAGTTAATGTTGTATATCAAAGTCAGATGTGATTCCTATGCTGTATATATTTCTTCTGGATAAGACAAAAAGAACCAAACTTGTGAATACAACAGAATCAAATAACCAGAAAGGGGAGCCGGAGCCAGGTAAGTCTTCATAACTTCGAAGAGAATAAAAATCCTAAATTTGAAAACAGAAAGAAGGGACAAAGTATTGATGGTCATCCTCTCCCGGTCAAAAGGAACAAAAGATATTACACGATACCATGCTAAGTCCAGAATCCCACTCATCCAGGCGTAATGAACTGGTTTTCCTGACTCGATTTCAAAACATTCACAAGCCACCAGAGGTGTACAATCTCTTCCTTCCTCCCACCCCAGGAAATAATTCACTTCATCATATTCATGTTTCAGCACCCTTTCACCTTTTCATTCATTTGATCCATGGACACTTCAACCACAATACATCCAAACACGCATATGCAGTATACAAAATGCAGATATAGGAAGAAACGAAAATTTATTGATCACTATTTGGTAAGATGTGATCCTACGAATCAGCACAACAGTTTTGGAGTCGAGATCGATCGGACGCCATGCCTACAGTAGTCTAAAAGGGGGAAATCATGAAATTGTTCCACCCAAAAAACGAACAGAAACATTGATCAACCAAATGGCTGCACATTCAAATATCATTCCACACAAAAAGCAGAAAACAAAAAAAGAACTTGAATCTCGAAATAAGGGTGGTCGGAAAAAATACCATCTTCGTGCCATACTCGATGGCCTGCTCGGTGTGAAAGGTACCGTTCTTGCCGGTGATTCCCTGGCAGATCACACGGGTGTTATGGTCCACGAAAACCGCCGGAGGAGGAGGAGCCGCCGCCGCAGCCGCGAAGCCGCGTGCCTGGCGAGCGGAGGAGGAGGACGAGCAGAAGATCCTGGAGGCGAGGGATCCAGCGGTCTGCAGCGCTCGGCGAGACATCGTTTCGAGACGCCGACGGCGACGATCGGAAGCGCAAGGAGAAGTACCTTCTCTGCACTTTTTTTTGTTGCCGTTTAGGAGTCCAAATTGGTGGCGCTGTAGGGTTTAGTTATTCCCAGAGAAATTTAAAACACTATTTTTCCTTTTATATATATATTTTTTTTAAATAGACATTTCCTTATTTCTGGGATTTCTTATTTTTATTATTATCTACATTTTAGTTTCTCCTTCTTGGTGATGTTATTGTATTTTGACAACAATATCTAAGCAGCAGATTTGACATATATTTTAACAAAAATATTCGTTTCATATAATTTTTTAATTTTAATATTTTATTATTAAATAAATATCATTTAACTGCATCTTTTTTATTATTTGGATCTTTTATAAATAACTTTTATTTTTTTTACTCATCTTATTTTATCTATATTCATTTTATTATTATTTTTACTTTATTTATTTAAAATATTATATGATGAAAGCATAAAATAATTTTTAAAAGTATTTTAATAATATGCTCTCTAACTATTTTAGTCATTATTTATATTATTAATATTTGTCAAATATTATAATGTGATATTATTGATAATTTAAATAATAATAATATATTTAAGAGGTGATTTAAATTATTGATTAATTAAATCGATAATGCACCAAATAATCCTTATTTTTTTAATTGATTTTGCCAATTTTTTTATATAAAAAAAAGAATCTATTTAATCGATGTGCAATAGACACGCAACAATTTCTGTGTTGGACTTCCGTTATTAAGTGTGATAATAATAATAATATTTTTTAGTTTATTTCATGAAAAAACTAAAAGATTCTGTGTAACGTCCTGAAATCGATCAACGCCACGTGGCGAAGATCTATTCGAAGGCGCTACGAAAACACTATAACTTTGATTAAAAATTGACCAAATCTCAAATAAAACAATGGCATGCCAATAATAAGAGCAAAGAAGGAAAGATAGAAATATTATAAAAGTGAAAGTTCCAAATTATTACAAAGTTCATGATAACCAAATGTCTGAATTACATCAAGCTCATAATGCGAAAAATAAAGATAAAGATAATTAGGCCCTCTCTTGGTTCATGTGCTTTAGCATCGCTGGTCGCGGCACACGATCTCAACACCATCACTGACCTGGCCCTGTGAAAATTCAACAAAGGGGAGGAGGTCCTCTCGTAAGCTATACAGCCTAGTGGGGATCCATAAAGTACTCAATGCATAATAATAAATAGCAATAGACAGAATTAATAATCATCTGTAACAATATCAAATTTGAGAACATAGGATCACTTGATTGAGATATCCATGGATAATAGAGATAGAGGTCATGAGTCAATCTTATAATCATGAAGGATTTCAGTAATCATACTTGATCAAGAATCATCTCTCATTCATAGAGGTCATGAGTCAATCATATAATCATGAAGGATTTCAGTAAACATGCTTGATCAATAATCATATTTCATTCATCATGTTCTTATTACATTTTCATGCTCCTTGGGCTCTTGAGTGCCCTCAACTTGGGAGATTTATGCCAGAGCGATCAATACAGCTTTGTGCAGCCAACGAGGGATCAAGTCATGGCTAAGGGAGCGACCCAAACATGAAGCACTCAGCATAAGCTCTGACTACCACTCACATAACATGTTCATGTCTTTCTTACTTAATCTCTTTATCACTTTGTCATACTTACATATCATGATAGGATTGAATCATAGAACGAATCATAACAAGATTAAGGATTCAATCACATAACATATCCAAATAGTAAGGAGTAGCATAACACAAGCATAGAATGAATCTCAATCAAAACAGGGATCAATATGCAATCTGGATAGGTATCGGTCGACCGATCCTCACTGATCGGTCGACCAGTTTTCGGACATCGATCGACCGATATATCTACATCGGTCGACCGATTGGTCTTCACATGATATAGTGAACAAGTTCTACACACTGGTCGATCGATATCTCTGAATCGGTCAACCGAGAACACTTAGACTAGAAATGAGCTTCGATCGGCCGATCGATACAAGGCTCTGGAGGAATGATCAGTCGACCGGCCTTCATGGAGCAGTCGATCGATATTCACATCACCGGTCGACCGATCTGTATGAAAACGGACTCGGACAGAATTGTGATAATCGTGATTTTCAATTCAAAAATGCAATCAATGCATAAAATCAATCATCTAAGTCTAAGGAATTAATATAGAACATATCTAGATCAAAAGGAATCACAAACATGGAGCAAACACGGTAATACAATCAATCTATCATTCTTTCATATCATTTTTATCATCAAGAACACATTATACGATAAGAACCTAATTCCAATCAATTGCTATCATGTTATACAAGGAGATTTCGGTATCACCCACCTTTTTTGTGATTGATCCTAGCTTGTAGCCCTTCCAATCACAATCATCACATTCTCCTTATTATTCTCCACCTAAGAAGCATTTCATTGGGGGAGAGGGAGTGAGCAATGGACCTATAGATTAATTGATGCAGAAATGAAGATAAGAACTAGATAAACCTTGTTGTAACTTTTTTGCCTTTGCTGGATGAAGAGCCTTAGGGAGGAAGAGAGAGAGTGAGGAAAGAAAAATGATGGCTAAGGGAGAACTTTAGGGCAATTAGCCTTTTTATAGGGTAGTTGTAGAGCTATTAAGCTAATGGGCTCAATAATTAGGATATTGATTGGTCTTCACAATTAGTTTCATTTCTAATTATTTTATTTATTATTATTTTTTTAAATAGGCTGGGTATTACATTATTACCCCCTTAAAAGAAAATTCATTCTCGAATTTTGCACTAAGTGGAGATCTTACCGAATAGATGCGGAAAGTCCTGGCGCATCTCTGACTCAAGTTCCAATGTGGCCTCATCGTCGTGGTGATAACGCCAGACTACTTTGACCATTGGTACATTTTTATCCTTTTGGCGATGTACCTTCCGCTCCACTATATGAGTCGGATATTTCGCGAAGGTCAAATCCGCAGTTAGATTTGGCTCTTCGATCCGTAATGCATTAGCAGCATCATGCTTGTACTTCTTGAGCATGGAGACATGGAACACATTATGCATACACCCATAGGAATGTGGCAATGCTTGTCTGCATGCTGCCTCACCTACCAACTCGAGTACCTCAAAGGGTCCCACATACCGAGGGTTGAGCTTCTCTCGCTTACTAAATTTCATAACTCTCTTCATAGGGGACACCTTTAGCAGAACCTGATCTCCAGCCTGAAAGATCTGCTCACGTCTGCTCTTATCCGCATAACTCTTCTGCCTGCCCTGTGCTGTCTTCATCCTCTGCTTGATCAGCTCCACTTTCTCAGCATACTCTACAGTCTCCTTCACTTCTTCCTTGCTCATGATCTTATCTTCACCGACTTCACCTCAATGGGCGGGTGAACGACAAGGTCGGCCATATAAAGCCTCAAAGTGCGCCATGCCGATTTTGGAATGATAGCTGTTATTATAAGCAAACTCAATCAGATGAATATGCTCATCCCAACTGCCCTGTCAATCCAGTGCACAAGCTCGCAACATGTCCTTTAATGTTTGTATAGTCCTCTCAGGCTGCCCATCGGTCTGAGGATGAAAGGCGGTGCTGAAATTTAGCCTAGTGACAAATGCCTCCTACATGCTCTTCCAGAATCTAGCAGTGAATCTGGGATCTCGATCTGAAACAATCGATGCTAGAATGCCATGTAGTCTAATCACCTCCCTAACATACAAGTCCAACAGACTCTCTACCGACTGCTTCCATCGGATAGGGATGAAGTGCACCGCCTTAGTGAATCTGTCTACTACCACCCATATGGCATCATGACCCTTCTTGGTCCTGGACAAATTGGATACAAAATTCATAGTGATATTATCCCACTTTCACTGTGGGACATCTAGAATCTTTAACTTCCCGTAGGGCCTCTGGTGCTCAATCTTCACCTGCTGGCACACTAGACATCTGGACACGTACTCAGCTATCTCCCTCTTCATGTCGGGCCACCAGTAGCTGCGTTGTACATCTTTGTACATCTTCGTGCTTCCAGGATGGATAGCAAACTCGGACTTATGGCACTCGTCCATCACTTCCCGTCTGATGGATGTATTTGTGGGAATCCACAATCTGTCCCTATACCGGATTCCTCCGTCTGCTGATACTTGGAAGTCCTTCGGCTCCTACTGACATCTCTTCAACACCTTCTGGTACTTGGGATCCTCCTTCTGAGCAACTATGATCTTGTCAATCATACTAGGCCTCATTTGATGCATCATCCATATCGCTCCATTATTGCCAAGTCTGGGACACCACTGGTCTAACTCCTGTAATATCTCATACTTCCTTACTTTGATGTAAGCCAGTGAACCTTCTCATTTCCTGCTCAGTGCATCCGCCACTGAATTTGTTTTACCGGGGTGGTAATTAATAGCAAATTCGTAATCCTTCAAGAGCTCCAACCAACGGCGCTGCCTCATGTTAAAATCTCTCTGATAAAAAATATACCTGAGACTCTTATGATCTGTGAAGATCTCAAAAGTCTTCCCATAAAGATAGTGCCTCCAGATCTTCAAAGCAAAAACTATAGCACCTAACTCCAAGTCATGCGTGTAGTTAATCTCATGCTTCTTCAGCTGGTGAAGCATAGGCCACTACTTTACCATGCTGCATTAGCACACACCCTAAGTCTGTCCCACATACATCATTGTAGACTACATATCATCCGCTGCCCGTCGGAATAGTGATGACATGTGCTGATGTCAGACGATCCTTCAAGGTCTGGAAGCTCTGCTCACACTTGTCACACCAGATGAACTTCTCCGCTTTCCTCGTGAGATTTGTGAGCAGTGCTGCAATCTTGGAGAAGTCTCTGATGAACCTCCTGTAATAACATGCTAATCCCAAAAAGTTGCATATCTCAAAAGCATTCTTCGACATCGCCCAATTAGTCACTGCTTCTAGTTTTGCAGGATCCACTGAGATGCCTTTCTTGGAAATTATGTGTCCCAGAAACATGATCTCCTTCAACCAAAACTCACACTTCGAGAGTTTGTCGTACAACTTATATTGGCGTAGAGTCTCCAACACTATTATGAGATGCTCCTGATGCTGCTTCGGGCTGGACGAGTAAAACAGGATATCATCCACAAACATTATGATGAATTGGTTCAAGTAGGGTCTGAAGACCTTATTCATCATATCCATAAATGCCGCAGGAGCATTCATCAGTCCAAATGGCATCACTACAAACTCATAGTGACCATACCTAGATCGGAAGGTTGTCTTCAGTATGTCCTCCTCAGCGACCCTCAACTGATAATAACCGCTCCGCATATCGATCTTGGAGAACACGAATGCCTTGGATAACTGGTCGAAGAAATCATCAATGCGAGATAGTGGGTATCTATTCTTCACCGTCACCTTGTTAAGCATCATGTAATCAATGCAAAGCCACATTAAACCATCCTTCTTCTTTACAAACAGTACATGTGCTCCCCATGATGAGACACTCGGACGAATGAAGCCCTTGTCTAATAATTTCTGGATCTGCTTCTTCAACTCCTGCATCTCGACCGGTGTCATGCGGTACGGTGCCTTGGAGATGGGTGCAATGCCAGGTAGAAGCTTGATCTTGAAGTTCACTTCACGCCTCGGTAGCAATCCTGAAGTATCTTCAGGGAAAACATCTGGGAACTCGCGCACTACATCTATCTATTGTAGTGCGGTGGCTGGGGCATCGGTCTTCACCACACTTGTCAAGTATGCACAGCATCCTCTCTGGAGCATCTTCTGTGCCTTCATAGCAGAGATGATCACTTTCTTGCTTTCCGATGGAGTACCCCTAATGACTGTCTTTGGCTTGCCCTGTGACCTATAGTGATCTTCTTCTACTTACAGTGTAGAGCTGCATCATGGTAAGAAAGCCAACACATCCCTAGAATGACATCATAGTCTATCATCGGGATGACAATAAGATCTGCAAAAAAATTTCTCTTGTCCACGATGACAGGTACATTCAGAATGTACCTAGCCGTGTGAAGATCTCCCATGAGGGTGCTCACCCTCATGGAATGAGGCATCTGTTGTAGAGACAAGTCAAGAATTTGGGCGCACGACTTAGAGATAAACGAGTGTGTGGCTCCTGAATGAAATACGATAACAGTAGACATATCAGCAATAGGAAGGGTACCTCTGATAACATCAACAGCATTCGCCTCCATGTGGTGTACCCTGCCCTGGACTACGGGGTTTGCGCCTCCGACACCTCGATTATCCCGACCCTTCTAGGAGGCTGGGGGTAGTTTTGGGCAAAATGCACGAACTGTTCGCACTGAATGCACGCACCAGTCCTCAAGCGGCATTCATCATCATGATATCGCCGACACTGAGGACAGTGAGGCCTTTATGGAGCTATTGGCGCTGGTGGCTGAGGCTGACGTGGAGGTGGTGGCAGCTGTCTCAGAGGCTATTACACGTAAAGTTAGTTAATTTCTACGCTGTAACACATCTTAAATTAACATCTTGAAATCTTTATACCTGACGCTGTGCTGGTGCTGGGCGCTGATGGGGTGGAGCATAGCATGGGGCCTCTCTTTGATAATAATGCCTATAGCGGTGATCGCGATGATCGTCCCTCCTGAACGGTCGGCGATCTTCAATTCGCGGTTGCTGCTGCCCTGCTGACTTGGCTGGGGCTTTTGCCTTGCGCTCAGCCTGGTCCCTCTCCATGCGAGTAGCTAGTCTCACAGCCTTCTCCAAGGTGTCACAGTCCCTAGACAGGACCTCAGTCTTCAACTCTTGTTGCAGTCCATTAATGAACTTATTTGCCCTGATGCGTCCCACAAAAGGCATAAGGCAATACTGCTCCAGCGTGACAAACTGAGTGTGGTATTCCACCACAGTCATAGTTCCCTGCACAAGCTCCAGAAACTCCTCATGTTTACTGACCCGTTCATGCTCAGGGGTGTAACGTTCAGCAAATGCCTCCTTAAACTCCGCCCATGGTATCTCCTCCTCTTCCAGCCCTCTAAATCTGGTGGCTCTCGTAGTCTTCCACCATCCCATGGCAGTATCAATGATCATGTGAAACGCATACGACACCTTCCGCTTCTTAGCACATCGCATCAACTTAAATATGCGATCCAATGTCTCTATCCATTGTTCCGCCCTAAAGAAATCTGCCTTGCCCTCAAACTGCGGCGGATGAAGTCTCGGGAATGCCTCAATAGTATCCTCAGGTTCCGCTTCTCGGAGATTCCGTGTGCGACGTCTGTTCGGGGACTGGCTACCTCCAATTTGACTGCCCCCAGTGGGTCAGTCTCATCCACATACTCATCATGTACTTGCGCCTTCGCGCTGCGACCTCGTCCTCGGCCGCGGGTGGGGGTGCGGCCTCGACCACGACCCCATCCCCGGCCTCGTTGGGCTAAGATCTGTGAATCAGTGATTGGGCCCTCTGGGCCCTCCGACCTCTCGCTCCTGGATCCTCTCTGATCGTCTCGACATCCTTACCTTTAATCATGAAAGAACAATACATTCAAAATCAATACCATATAATAAATATGAATTTGACTTACAATCCTCTTTTGGTAGAGAGTGTGGCGACAGCTCAGCGATAGCACATGAACCTCTCTTATACCATACCTACAATAAGACGTCAAAAGAGTCCGAACAGCGGCTCTGATACCATAAATGTAACGCTCCCAAATCGATCAACGCCACGTGGCGATGATCTATTCGAAGGCGCTGCGAAAACACTATAACCTTGATTAAAAGTTGACCAAATCTCAAATAAAACAATGGCATGACAATAATAAGAGCAAAGAAGGAAAGATAGAAATATTATAAAAGTGAAAGTTCCAAATTATTACAAAGTTCATGATAACCAAATGTCTGAATTACATCAAGCTCATAATGCGAAAAATAAAGATAAAGATAATTAGGCCCTCTCTTGGTTCATGTGCTTTAGCATCGCTGGTCGCGGCACACGATCTCAACACCATCACTGACCTGGCCCTGTGAAAATTCAACAAAGGGGAGGAGGTCCTCTCGTAAGCTATACAGCCTAGTGGGGATCCATAAAGTACTCAATGCATAATAATAAATAGCAATAGACAGAATTAATAATCATTTGTAACAATATTAAATTTGAGAACATAGGATCACTTGATTGAGATATCCATGGATAATAGAGATAGAGGTCATGAGTCAATCTTATAATCATGAAGGATTTCAGTAATCATACTTGATCAAGAATCATCTCTCATTCATAGAGGTCATGAGTCAATCATATAATCATGAAGGATTTCAGTAAACATGCTTGATCAATAATCATATTTCATTCATCATGTTCTTATTACATTTTCATGCTCCTTGGGCTCTTGAGTGCCCTCAACTTGGGAGATTTATGCCAGAGCGATCAATACAGCTTTGTGCAGCCAACGAGGGATCAAGTCATGGCTAAGGGAGCGACCCAAACATGAAGCACTCAGCATAAGCTCTGACTACCACTCACATAACATGTTCATGTCTTTCTTACTTAATCTCTTTATCACTTTGTCATACTTACATATCATGATAGGATTGAATCATAGAACGAATCATAACAAGATTAAGGATTCAATCACATAACATATCCAAACAGTAAGGAGTAGCATAACACAAGCATAGAATGAATCTCAATCAAAACAGGGATCAATATGCAATCTGGATAGGTATCGGTCGACCGATCCTCACTGGTCGGTCGACCAGTTTTCGGACATCGATCGACCGATATATCTACATCGGTCGACCGATTGGTCTTCACATGATATAGTGAACAAGTTCTACACACTGGTCGACCGATATCTCTGGATCGGTCGATCGATAACACTTAGACTAAAAATGACCGATACAAGGCTCTGGAGGAATGATCGGTCGACCGGTCTTCATGGAGCGGTCGACCGATATTCACATCACCGGTCGACCGGTATACAGGATCGGTCGACCGGTCTGTATGAAAATAGACTCGGACAGAATTGTGATAACCGCGATTTTCAATCCAAAAATGCAATCAAGGCATAAAATTAATCATCTAAGTCTAAGGAATTAATACAGAACATATCTAGGTCAAAAGGAATCACAAACATGGAGCAAACATGGTAATACAATCAATCTATCATTCTTTCATATCGTTTCCATCATCAAGAACACATTATACGATAAGAACCTAATTCCAATCAATTGCTATCATGTTATACAAGAGGATTTCGGTATCACCCACCTTTTTCATGATTGATCCTAGCTTATAGTCCTTCCAATCACAATCATCACATTCCCCTTATTATTCTTCACCTAAGAAGCATTCCATTGGGGGAGAGGGAGTGAGCAATGGACCTATAGATTAATTGATGCAGAAATGAAGATAAGAATTAGATGAACCTTGATGTAACTTCTTTGCCTTTGCTGGATGGAGAGCCTTAGGGAGGAAGAGAGAGAGTGAGGAAAGAAAAATGGTGGCTAAGGGAGAGCTTTAGGACAATTAGCCTTTGTATAGGGTAGTTATAGGGCTATTAGGCTAATGGGCTCAATAATTGGGCTATTGATTGGTCTTCACAATTAGTTTCATTTCTAATTCTTTTATTTATTATTATTATTATTTTAAAACAGACCGGGTATTACATTATGATTTGAAGAAGGACATTTTTTCAAATATTAAAGAAGGTGGATCCTCATGTTTTTCACACTATGTTTAACTCCTCCAACACAAATACTTGAAGTTGATTTTATTTTGAAATGTCGTGATAAATATAAAACAAAAACTAGTAACATGACTAATCAAGCATTCTATATTCACTATTCTCCAACTCTTACATAAGTTTCACAAAGAATAACATATATAATTAAGAGGAATAAAATTTTAAGATGGAAATAATAAACTATTTTAATTATTATGATAACCAAAACTAACTAAAATGATCATCTATTAGAGATATTATTTTACTATTCTAAGGCATAGTCTTAGCACAAAAATATAAAAAATGGTTTAAGTATAATTATAACTATAACTAATTAAAACTATAATTTATATCTATATAATATTTAAAACAAACAATAATAGGGCAAAAATATATATCTTATCTGTAATTATAATCGCATATTTAATTATAGTCAAAATAATTTATTCTTGTCTTAGTACCAATATTATGGCTTGGTTTGACAAAGTTAGCATATTAATTAGTGGATAATTATTATATTAGAGGATAGAATGTAATTAAATATTAGCATATAGTGGTTTTATTTATAAATTTAATGGAATTATTTCGTAAATATAGCAGTTCAACTATTGTATAATTATATAATGACACAAATGAACATAAGAAAATATTTATACTCACATTCATATTATTTAATTAATTATCTTTTATTTGTATAGTATTTTTAAAGCAAAATTTTAATACAAAATTTATTTATTATTTTTAAAATAAACTTCTATTTATATTATAAATAAAATTAAAGAATCATTTAATTTAAATAATAGAACAAAGTGTTTTAAAATTCAACAAAGTTTTTTATTTACATGGAGGTATATTGTGAATATGTAACGATCCGAAATTCACCTTAAAAGTTTTGAGCATTTAGAAAAATTTCGCGTCGTTAGCCCATTCGTCATATATAATTTGATAGCAAAAGACTTGACAATTTTAAAAAATCATAATAAATAAAACACTTTATATTAACCAAATAGACTAATATTTCATAAGATATTAAATGCATAAACTCTCCATTACATCATTAGCCTCATTATTCGTCTAGAACCTTACGACTTATTTAATCCTAAGCATGTACAACACTTCGTCATGAACTTGAGTTACCATCCATCAATTAATCTTGGTTACCTGTACGGATCTAGAATGTAGGATTTCCTAATTATACTATGTAAAGGTCATGTATGCTATGCTATTCTATCACATGAAACTGCACGTAGTCCTCATAATACTAATAATAATATATGAACATGCATACCATAAATTATATCATGAATATTACGTGATATTACATCACACTTACATTCATTATTCATATAACATTCATGAACATAAACATAATGTCATACCTAATTAACTTCATATTTATCACTTGTAAGTATCATACAATATAAACATACATTCATATCATTTATAATATACATGACATAATATATCATTTTGCTTTCATTATCACGTGCATTCTATGAGTTTCTTATCCTTACTTCTTGTCTTCTTTCATATTTTATATTTCCTGAGGACCACTTTATAACCCTTTGTATCTTATTTCATTCTTCTTTTCTTTCTTTATTATGTAATCCTTCATGTGTCATTTTCATCCTTCATCTGTATCACGTAATTTCATCTTGACTTTCATTTCATATCATAAGTCATACTAGGAACACACATCAGAATAGTGAAGGAATTTATTCTTACACACACTTTATGATGAGAGACATTATTCCTTGAAAATACACAGATGCATAATTTTACTTCTCAGGTTTAAAACATAAGTGTAGGACTTTACTTTCCATCTTTACTTCATCATCATCTTAACTTTTTTTGTTATAAGATACTTTGAAGTTTATTTCACTTTCATTCTTACTTTATTTTATAACATCTTTAATCTTAACATAGTTGAAAGAATCATATCACATCATCACATTGATATTTACATCACATCCTTGGGAACATGCACATAATAATAGTGAGATATTTTATTTCATGGAATACGCACATTATAATAGTGAGTGACTTTATTTCGAAGAATACACACATTATAATAGTGGGAGACATTATTCTAAAGAATACACACTTTTCTGATGAGGGACTTTGTTCCCTGAAAAACACATACACAAATGCAGGACTTTATTTCGCGAGCTTAGGTCATCTTGAAGTACATACATAGGTGCAAGAATTTGCTTCTCACCATAGATAAGTAACAAGGACATTCTTCTTCAACTTTAAGTGCATTATTCTTTGTAATACAATAATCATTCATATCAATCATTCTTCATCTTTTAACCTAATTACGATTGTGCATGTCTAAACGTATGTCTAGGTGATCATCAATACATCAATCAATATTTCATAATCATATATAAAATATATGAAACATCAGAAAATATTATACATCACAAATAAATGTATTTGAAATGTATATAAACATTTAAAGAAAATGCATAATATTAACATAACAATTGTTGACATAAATAATAATATGTCAACACTCCTTATTTGACAATTATGACATATCATCAATAAAAAATTATAAATTAATAAGTATATGTTCATTTTGATTGATTCTAATTTTCCTACAAACTATACTTTCATAGGAATCACATATAAGGGAAGAGCGCAATGGCGCACACCATCACTTGAAGACAGAGGGGTCATGAGTTTAAATCCCACCAATGAGACATATGTACTTTTTATTTTAGTCTTTAATTTTCTTACCTTTGATCTATGGACTCCTATGTATCGAAAAAAATATGAATCATATATAAAATTCATGGATTTTATCTTTTTGGGATTTAATTTCAAAAATTCATATTAACTATCGAGATATATTCTTTACATAGTGACAGCATACATTATAATATTAAATTTCAAACCCTAATTCAGTATTTTCAATTTTAAGATAGATTTTACAAATTCGTCTCGCAGTTACTCATGGCAGCATGATAGTAGTTTGATATTTGGATCATAACTATTTTTATACATCTTCAAATCGAATGAAACAAATTTTTCTGGGAACTAGACTTGGAGAGCTTTCCATACATATATTATTTATAATATTTGGATAAGTAAAACTTACCAAATAATTATTACAAAATAGTCATAAATTTAGATTTCCGATGAATTTGTTCGTCGAAAATGGGTAAAATTATTGTAGTGTAAGAGATCTTATCAAATTGAAAACATTAAAACAATTTAGAAAAATGCAATCATCAATCAAAATTTCTCTCAAGAACAAGGTGTTCTGAATCTCTCAATTTAAACAAAACATCATTAAAAGGGGAGAGAAGGGTTTGGATCCCCTTTACATATCTTTAGATTTTAAATTTTAAATTTCCCTTTTCCTAATCATCTTGTCCTTCTTTTTCATCATCTAAAATTTTCTAGGTCTTTGTTGTGAGAAATATGTGCAAGTATGAGAAGTAGTGTTCGCACGCTAGATGCGGGTATGTAAAGATCGAATTCCCTTATGCAGAAATATAAATAAGTTTTAAATTTATAATCCCAACTACACTCCTCAAGTTGCAAGTATACAACCGTTGTCGTCGTACATATTGGGGTCGATCTACAGGAGAGAATTTAGATTATATTTCACTAATACTATCGAGAGAGTATCATTTACTGAGAAGAAATGACTAGAAGAAGTAAGAGTATATTTTGTATTTTAGATTTTGTAATTTGTTCATTTCGCACGCTAGATGCGGGTATGTAAAGATCAAATTCTCTTATGCAGAAATATAAACAAATTTTAAATTTATAATTCCAACTGCACTCCTCATGTTGCAAGTATACAACCGTCGTCGTCGTACATATTGGGGTCGATATACAGGAGAGAATTTAGAATATATTTTACTAATACTATCGAGAAAGTATCATTTACTGAGAAGAAATGACTAGAAGAAGTAAGAGTGTATTTTGTATTTTAGATTTTGTAATTTGTTCGTTATTTTCGTGTTTAACTAGAAAACTCGAGTAAAGTAAAATCTAGAATAAGTATCATTGGTTCAACAGTATATAAAACAGAAGCACGAGGGATCATTCTTATGGGTGGACTCGGCGAACAGATATTGTTTCTTTTAAGATTGCATTCGGATGATGATACTAGTGGGTATTTTTCATTCTCATAAAAGATAACCTTTGGTTCTCCTATTCTCGTATTTGAACCAAGCCACTTCACCAATAGGTGATTTCATATTAGAAGTTCGTAGAAACCCTCTCTCGATTCATTCTACATAGGAAAGTAAAGACCATTATTACGATTCCTCTTCTCTACGGCCATGCTAACCATTCGGCTCATAGCATGTTGTTAACGACACACGTTCCCTTATCAGGAAACCATCGCATGAAGAAGAACTTGCAATCACAGCGTTCACTGAAATAACAATAATATCAAACACCATGAAAGCACATCATCCAAAATCGAGTAAAAATATCAAACCAAATCCAAACACATCAAATGATCCCTCAGCCTCAGATGTTGATTAGTTAGACATACTGAACTTAAACTTCAAGCTAACATAAAAGTTAATCCAATAGGATAATGTGTGGAAATGAAGGCATAAATTAAAGTAAATATTCATTATGCTCATAGGAGTGACCGAAGATAATCTCCTCTTCATTGCTTCCGATCCTTCTCCCTCACTCTCATTTTTGGTATCTTTTTGTTCTGCCCCCACTTCATTGTTCTGATTTTGCTCTTTTATATCATCTCCCCTCTAGTTCTCCTCTTTCCCATCTGTGCCACTTGTCTCTATTAACATCTTTAGTCGTTTGAATCTACACGTTATTAAAGGACAAGACCATTGTAAGTGCACAATCTATCTCATGAGATAAATGGTTATGCCATTCCCATGTTGTGAAGAAGAATGATCATTTCATTTCTATTTTGACACATGTGAGCACGAAAACAATTTATCAACATTCCGGGAAGGCATTTTATGAAAATGTCATTCAAATCATTACCAACTTGTAGAAAAATAATTGAATGTCAAATAAATTATTGCAATGACTCAAAAATAAGCACAAGTGACCAAATTCCATCATCCTAGAACATTTAACCTACACCCCATCTCTCCATTTCTTTTGCAACAATCTAATTATCTCAATAGCACCCTTGTATAAGAAGGTAGACAGATCATAGTAGACAATCCAACCTCTTCCATATCTCGTTATCACCTGTGCATGAGAAAAAATCAGAGTCCAACCTCCTCATGGTATCTCAAGTCGTTGTTCAATACATTCAACACCGTTGTTTCATTATTGTTAACCATCTTTGCTTGCCATCCTTTCCTTTACATAATAGAATATTGTAGGAACTGTCTTCTCACACAATCACCAATCAGATTCAAATACATTTGGTTGCAACCTAGTGGGTCTATCAAATTGGCCCGCATACAGTTTGGATGTTACAGTGCGATTTTGATGTCACACATAATAGTGAATAACTTATAGCTAATAAATGGTAGTGCATAAGCTAAGGAGTCATGCATGCCTTATTTTTTAAAGTACTGAATTACTAATTACTGACCCTCTAAATTGAAGTGTTGGAGAATAGGAGTTGGACACCAAGAAAATGGATGATGAAAATACATACTTTTTCTTTTGAAAAGTTACTACTTTTTCGAGATGAAAAAGGATGATTACCAAGACTCAAAGTTCAAATTTTTATCCACTCACCCACTAAACTCTCAACTATAACCATGATGTTTTCATAGTACACTCTCCCGTCTAAAATGCATCCATTGTGTTATAGCCAAATAGACCTCAGGACAGCAAAAGGGGTCACCCTTGACCCGTTGTCTTCTTTGATGATAAACTCGAACTTGTTGCTCTTGTCTTCCACCCAATCTCAACGAACTCCAAAAGCTAGCAGATGAATTACTGTCAATCCACCCCATATTCTTTAAAACATGTCTCCTGGGCTACCATGCAATTGGAAAATAAGTGATATCCTCCTTTTGTGGACTACAGAGAACACACATCATACTCACTTCTTGACACCATCTTTATCTATATCATCATGTTGGCAGTTTGCGACTTAGGAGCCTAACAAAATTTTTCAAGCCTTGTGGGATTGGTAACTTCCAACTTATGTTAAAGTCAATTCTTAAGTAGTCATCACCCAAACGGTTATCCATATCCAACAATTTGTACACCTCCTGAACTACGGAACTACTAATGGTCCAGATCTAGGAATCAGTGTGAGAGAAATATGGAGCCTTGCCCTTGAGGATACCATTGATGAGATGAAGTGTTATAGCTAATGGTCCGTAAGTGCCGTGCAAACTAGGTGTGTAGACACCATTCTAACATGATTCCTAACCATTGGCGAGCAACCATTTTCACAAATGTGATCACATACAGTCTCCGAATATCACAGAAAGTGGAATGCTTGTAGCCCACTTATCCTCTCATAATATGAATAGATTATCAAACCCTAGTGGCGCTGCAAAGTAAAATTGTACATTAGGTATTGCACCTACAATATATCTCCAAAAAGTAGAAGCCCAAGGTGGCACAGACATTCTTCCATCTTAGGATAAAATCTATCCTAGCAAGTTTTCAATAACAAATGGAACAAAATAACATTATCTCCAAGGAACCAAATAAAAAATCTGCTTGTCCATCTGCAATAACATTCTGCCATCCTAGGATAAAATCTTCCTACTCGTTCCATGAGTTCCAATCTCGAGTTAAAATCCATCCTTTGAACAAATGGGGTCCAAAATAAAGTGAGAGGAAGTCCGCTCCTAGTCATTCATTCCTTTACACATTATCCCCCATGCAAAAATGGAAAGAACAACAATTTCCAAGTAAATAAAAGCCCCACACTTTTTTATTGGGCCCGTCATTGCTCTACTTTTGGTCCTGGTTTGATCCACATTGACTATGCATGATGTGTTATGAATGCTCATAATAAAAAAAGTCAGCTCGCATTAGGACAACACATATATATGTTCTAGGAATTAATTAAAGTAAAAGATGTAGTGAAAAGAACAAAAAAGAACTAAATTGAAAGAACAAAAAAAAAACAAAAAAAGAAAAGAATGGAAAAAAAAGAAAAGAAAAGAAGAAAATTGAAAGAACGGAAAAGAACCGTATGACAAGAACATAACAAAAATTAGAAAGAATAATACGGAACAAAATAGAAAGGTGAAAGAACAGAAAGAATAGAAAGGAAAGAATAAAAGTGTTTGTCTCATACTGAAAGCTTGCCTATTTTTATTAAGTCTTCTTATTCATTTGTATTGTCTTATGTACTACTCATGAAAATTCTATTTTCCTGTGTTTGAATCCCACAGATAGTTGAATCGAAAAGTAAGGATGGAGGCATGGACATCAACAACGTTCGTGGTGATGTAAGCATGCACGTGGAGGTTGAATCAATTAAAACTTGTATAGTTATATGATGTAAAGTTAAATTACCTTTGGAGGACTATTAGGAAAGAATAGTTAGAAAGAAAAGTCGCTTCCACACTCTGTTAAAGAAAGATAAATAGTTATTTCGCTTCCACACCTTATGTAAGAAAAAGTCCAAGAAGAAGAGATTGTAGGTAACGCTGACCCAAATAAGCCCAAATGCCACGTGGCAGGAGGGTGAAATTTCGGAGCGTTACAGTTGGTATTAGAGCAAAAAGGTCCTAGGTCTTCCTTAGGTCAAAGTAAGTTAAGGTTCATGTGAAAAGCATCACGAACAACTACCACGCCATCTAAAGTATGTTTTGATTTGATATTTACTTTATCATTTCTAAAGAATGCATTGACGTTGTACATGATCAAGATAATGCACAAAGATAGGTAGACATGCCTTAAGGGAATAATATCGACAGTAATTGATAAATTAATTTAATGCAAAAAGTAGCATAAGAATAGTCAATGAAGAGTATGGTAGTTACAAAGGATCTCAACATAGTGAGATTTCTATAGATAAGTTCCTTATGTCCATATTATCCCAACATAATAGGATTGACTTTTGAGATTAAAGAGTTACAAGGTTACAAAAAATTAGGACATGTTTGAAAGAAGAAACTCATTTAGTATGATCTCCGATTCGTATTTTTCATATCGAAATCTCTGATCAACGATAGAACAAGATCCTTTTTGCATCATATCTAACTGATTCCTTGGTTCGGACCGAAGAAGTAATGTCGCTCGATTATTATCAAACTGACTGCAATCTTTTTCTGTCCGTGAGGATCCCACCAGAGCGCCTTCTAATTCTAATAGGCCATGAACTAGATCAGAATCATTCTCAACTAATCCATAAGAAGTGATCCAATTTTTTTCATCAGCTCCGGGTGAAGACCAAAGATCTTGAGCGACCGATCCGGCGGAACAACTCAAAAGATAAAGAAGTATCGTTAATTTCTTCATGCTCGTTCCAAGATCGAAGTACCATTTGTACAAATAAGAATCCCCTTCCTTACATGATTTCTTCTTCATATAGATAGATATAGGATCTATGGGGCAATTACTTAGAAGTACATTTTATGCAACAGCCCTTCCTATCTGATAGAAAAGGATCCCATGATCCTTGGAAGATCCATCGACCTGAGACAAAGAGAAAGGTCTATCTATTTTCTTTAGTTATTCAGTTAAACCAATGATTCGTTATTGGAGCAGATAGCAACAAGCATTTCATCGGACATGCGTATTTTTTATTTTCCGATGGATTTACATGGTTTCATTAATGGAAATTGTTTGATGTAGTGAGTAATAAGTTCTGGTTGTTCGCCGTTCAAGAATTCTTGTTTAGGCAGTTCATATCATCCATACATAGTGTTTTGATCTAAGATTTCAATTCTTCCATGTTTCAGCAGTAGCATATTGTTCCATGGAGCTAAGGTCCAAAATATAGAATAAAAAGTGTTTCCACGACTCTACCACCCGGCCAATCCTGTTCCACTTAATCCCTGGGGTATTAGGGTACTTCACATAATTATCTTATTTAGTATTAAATGAATACACAGATAATAAAGTAAAGTGTATATTATGGGATGTGATAAGTAAAGGAATTAATATGTGATATGGTAAATTCTTACAGCGGAGCTAAAGATTCCTAGGTCTTCAATATGTTAATAGTTAGTCAAGGGCTCATGTGCAACCATCACGAATAACTGCCATGTCATCCAAGTAAGTAAAGTACAAATTTAGTTTGACTTATAATTGTCTTACTAAATGAATGGTATTGCCTTATAGATGATTCCTACTTAGGGCATCATGAATAACTAGTTGAGTTCAACCCAAGGGGATAATATAGGCAGTAATCAAAATTTTGATCAACTGCGGGTGAACCAAAAATGGATCCACAATGTGGATAACCCTCATAAGAAATGTCGATAAGGTGAGATTATTGTGGGTTAGATCCTTAAGTCCAAACTACTTTAATTTGATAGGTTGACTTTTGAGATCAATAAGGCACAATATTGGAAAGAGAAATAAAATATGACATTAACATAGGAAAAATAATCCAAGAGGATACTTAGTATATTTCGCATAAATTATTATTATTTTTTTAGTAATAGTATATGAATGAAAGGATAATAAAGTAAAGTATATGTTAAATGGTATGAAGGGGTGAATCGATTAGAGGATACCATCTCATGATTCTTACATAGAGCAAAAATTCGATGATGATTTTTTCTTAAGGGGGTAACAATGTAACACCCCGACTTTTTTCATATTAATAATTAATTTTCGTAATTAAAATAAATTTAAATTTTAGGATTTATTAAAGAAAGATAAAGTTTGAAAATAAATAGAAATATATTTAGAGGATGGATAAAAGAAGAAGACAAGATAAGATAAAAAAAGTCTGAATGAGAATAGATAGAATGATTCCTAATTATATTAAGAGTTGAAGTTATAATGAGATTAGGGATTCAAAATTTAATTTGAATCCAACTAGAAGTTTATGATATAAAAGAAGTCCTAATGAGAGTTAAGATAAGAGTTTTATGTCCAAACATATTTAGAAGATAAAATAATATTATTATATTCTGAAATTAAAAGAAAATAATAATTATTTATTTAATTCTAAAATTCAGGAATAATTATATTTATGAGAAATAAAATAAAGAAAATATAGTTTGAAGAGGATTAAGGATTGAATTAGGACTCCTAATGGGGTTGAAATTAGGAGTTTTAAGGATAAAAATATTAAGAAAATAAAATAATAATAAATTATTATTTTAATTCCGAAAATCAAGGAATAGTACTATTGATTAATTATTTAAATCTGAAAATTCGTGAAAAATAAAAGATAAATTTAAATAAGAAGTATGAATAGGAGTTCTAATTAGATTAACTTGGGAGACTACCCCATAAGTAGACCCCAAAGAATCTCCTCCAACACCTCTCTCCTCTATACTTGAGTTTTTCCTCTATTTTTGGACCACGTTTTCTTCTTCTTCAGTGCGCGTGCATGGGAGTTCCGACCGGCCATCCAATCTCGGATCTACCATCTGTCCAAGGACACTGGCCTCGTGGTTAGCCTTCACCGGATCTCGCCGAAATAACGTCTAAAGTCTTGGGTTTCATGTAGTCTGAAATAGGGAAGGTACGTAAGATTTCGGATTCACTTTTGAATACGATTTTTTTAGTGAAATAATTAAGATGATGTATGAGTTAGGATTGGTATGTGTTCTCCTGTGTTCCAAGAATAATTTCATATAGTTCTTATGTCAAACGAAGTACTGTACCGAAAGTTATGCTAGGACAAAGTCTTGAAAAAAATACTACAAGAGTTCTGATAGTCGGAACTCGGCCCGCGTAGCATGAACTCTGGTCGGGTTCTGTTGTGGAATTGTAAACTCGGCGGAGTCCTTTTCCGAATCTGACTCAAATTCGAAGAAGCCCGGCCCGGGTGTCCGACACCCGGCTCGGGTTTGCCGCGACATGTTTCGATCTTCGACTACTTAACGACTCAGTCCGCGTTGGGTTCATACTCAGCCCGGGCAAGCGAACATCATCATAGAAGATGACGAGATCGGCGAACCTGACCCGAGCTACCTCGGACACGGCCCAGGTTCTACTAGGAAAAAGAGAAAAGTGCAACACCGAGAACCTGACCCGAATTTCGGTGTGCGCGGATTGAGTTCGGTCACACCCCGGTCCGAGTTTGATGGCACACAATCCGAATTTATGGAACCGAGAAGAAATTAGTTGTTAGACGCCAATTAGCCAACAAAGTCAATTAGCCCATTCCCATAGTAGTAGTCGTTAAACGCCATGAAAATGGTCGCATCGGCTGTCAGATTTCGGTCCACCTTCACTAGGGGCGGCTACGGTGGTGCGAGAAGCAGGTAAGAACTCCTTGGCGGATGGGTTCAAGTTGGAGAGCAAGTCGATGAGCTCTCGCACGTCGCGCTGGTACTTCGTCTCCTTCTCTGGCTTCTCCGCATCCATGTCCGCGGCCTGCGGTGGCGGCGACGTCGCCGCCTGGCAATGGACGAAATGATCGTCGGCGCTGATCGGATTCAGCCATGTTTATTCCCTTTGACGAATGAGAACAGGGCAAGACAATGGATGGAATCTGCACGGAGGATGAATGGGAATTGGAAAAAGAATTCGACGTGATCGAGCGGAAAAGCTCAGCAAAAAGCCATCTTTTTCGCCATTGCTCGGTCGTTTGTGGTTTTGTGGGCGGTACTCTGTTTCCCGATAATTTAGTGATTTGATGTGATATGACGAGGTGAGAGATGACAGAGGAACTAGAGAGCGCGATGAACCAAAGACGGAGGAGAGAGAGAGAGATGTTGTTGCTGTGTTATATGTTTCAGTGGAGAGAGGTGTGTAGAGACAAAGAGAAGAAAAACGAAAAAAAGTTTTTTCCCCTTGTATAATTCCATTAATTATGAACATAATTGAATTCTTAATTATTCTTGTATAAGGCAGAAAGATGATTATGAATGAGGGGCAATTTCTTGATATCATTGCATGTAAGAATCAGTCAAATTGAAGTTTGATTTCATGCATACAATTAAGGAAAAAGCAATATGCAAGTTAAATATGAAACGTTAGTGGATGAAACATGTCATTACATGCATTCGAATTAATTGAACCAGTCCTAAGTTCATCACATACAATTAAGAAGATTAATTCATGTATTCAAATCTTAAGGAACAAGGAAACCGTCAATAACATGAAACAACGGATGAACCATTCAATTACATGCCAATCGTAATATCCAAGTTAACATGAAATAGCGGATGAAGCAGTCAAATGTAATCACATTGAAACAACCTCTCCTACCGGAATGAATGAAAAAAAAAAGACAGCCTTTTACTAGTCTAAATATGTGGAAGAATGTTATGGGGTTCCGATCTAAATGCCTATATTTTTCTTTACATATATACCAACCGTATTTTATTGATTAAGATTTTACCCAGTTGCCTCCTTCCTGATCAGGCAAACAACGCAGCTATACTCGCTAAAGATATAGAATCATAAAATAATAATAAACTGGCCTAAGAAAAATAGTTGCATACGCAGTCAAGCAATGAAAATCTGAAATGGAACAAGGAGATTGCTACAGCCAAAACTAAAGTGTTTAGCAAATCTTGGTATATTGTCATAGGAAAACAGCATACCATTAAGTAAGGTGAACACCAACGACAATTAATATCGATCATTTTTCGAGGGAGGGTTAACAAGGGCCATGTGATAAAAGAAGATAAACTGGCATGAGGAAAATAGTTGCATACAAGAGTCAAATAAGTCAATAAATGACTGAAATGGGTCAAGGAGATTGCAACAGTCTGGTGTTGTCTGCTATCACATAAAATGAACAAATGAATTTAGACTCAACTTCTGCGTGGTCGATATTCTCCCATAGCACATGAATAAGTAACATGCATGACAGTTGCCATCACCGAAAAGTTTTGGTTTTAACTTTACAATCCATCAACAACAATTCAACATCCTGCTCATTGATGCAGATGTACCACTCATGTATGACTTTGACAGAAGCAATGACCAAAATCGGTTAGCAAAATTAATCACCATCATCCAACTGCGGAATGTGAAAATACCAGCAAGTCAGTAAGTCATCCTTGTTAAAGAGCACACCTTGTTTGTCCAACAGAATTACCTTGTATATAGAACAGACATGCTGGAAATATGTAATCTTAATACAGTGACATACAATGGCTTCAGATATGACGAGCAAAACTCACTGATTAACCTTCTTAAAAAATCGCTAATTTATATATACACACATACATATATATATATATATATATAACAACATATTTTATAGCCTATGTTTTATAACCGGTCCCAAGCCCGGATAAAGGAGGAGGGTTGTGTTAGGCCCCGACAGCCAACGTAAAACCCTGTCGAATCTTATGAACATAGATCAACGAATATATATATATATATATATATTGAGGACATGAATGAAAAGGGTATCTTGCTTTTGGCAAATAAAAAATAATCTAAAATGTAGTTTAGGAAGTGCGAAAAATCGCGATAGTTTAGGAAAGGTTTATGGAAATAACCCTAATCTTTTATCTTACAAAGGTCCACAAGATTAATTAACAATTAAATACATAACTATTAATAGTTAAACAATTATAATACATAACTATAGTTGCTTGTTCTTTTTAAATTGATTTAAGCATATAAATGATTATGTGACTAACTTATAGTTAATTTTTTCATTTATGCACTAAATAACTATTTTCCCAACAAATAGAAAATAAGAATGTAATTTATCTATATAGGATAATTTGTTTTATATAATAATAATCCTTATTTGTTATATAATAATTTTCAACCAAATGACATCCTACTATGTTGTACTGCACAACAAATATTTTTTTATATTTTAAGTAAATTTCTCTATGTATATTTTTAAAATAAACTTTCTTAACTATATAATTTCAATTAATATTTTAATTTTTTGCTTTTGGCAAGTGTAATTATCTATTTGGTTACTGCTCTCTCCTCAATACAATACAATTTCGGGTATAATCCTATATTGTTCACATTTCGTGTATACAATTAAATTATTTGGTGCAATAATTATCATAAAAGTTTGGCTAAATGCTATGTTGCCCATGGTTGTAAATCATTTTAAGTAAAACTTAATTATCATGCCATGGAATTGGTTCCAAATCTCAACTGTCATTATTTATCAATCAAATGACATTTATTTAGTTGTTTTCAATCTGTGTAGTTTTTTTTAATATGCACAATATGTAGAAAAGTTGTGATTTTGTTTGTAACGGATCTTGAATTAGTTTGGTTAATTACACGTTATTTATTATTGTATTTAAATGAAATTATTTTTTAGTTTTTATATGTGTGTTTTTAACTTGTGTGGTGTAATTCAGTTTTCTTTTTCCTCATTAAGTCTATTTCATTGTTACTAATGTACAAAATGAAATATATATTTAATTAAAATTTAAATTGAGTTAAAATATACATAGTAGTTATATATTAACTGAATGATCGTGTAAAGGTAACAAATAAAAGTATTTAGTTATCATATTATATTACTTATATTAATATAATATAATGAAATATAAGTTGTCTACATAGCATATATTTATGTTAAAATTATTAGTATAACTTAAGATTAATTTTTTTTACAATATAATATTTATAATTATTACCTAATTAGTCTCAGTTTGTTTTTCTTCACCAGTTTTTTTTTGTAGTGATTATAATTTATTGGATAATATAACATATATATTAAAAATTAATTTAATTTTTTTACTATATAACTATTATCCACATATATTATAACTATAATTGTTAGTTACTTGTACTCTTACCACGTTCTAATCACCATACATATTAATTAGTATTATAATATTTTGTTTTAAGGAGATAATTAGTATTATAATACATTATCATGGCAACATTTTTATAAAATAAACATTGTTTTATAAAGAAAACTTTAAGGACACATGGCAATAATAAAATATAATTAAAAATCTTAAATCATATGCGTTATTTTGCAAAGTACTAATTACCTTTTGATTTCAGATTTCTGCACAGTTGTGAAATTTCACAGATACAAATCAAAAGTTCATGTTGTACCACCACAATCTAATTATATATCAATTAGTATTTATTTAATATATCCTTTTAATAGTTAGTTATTTGTATGGTTACCACACATTCTAATTACTATACATATTATTTCATATTATAATATGTGATATATTTTTTTAAGGACATGTGGCACCATAATATTATGCAAAATGTCATCTTCTCATGGATACCATTGTCCTTTTAATATAGTATAAATTTTAGTTTCGCTATTTGTGTGGTTCACTGTTGCATAACCACATTCACATGTGTTTTATGGTGCATTCTTCTCTGTAGATATTTTGACATTTGAGTATATTTAATACGTAACTCCGCCTATGTTTTATAACCGATCCCAAATCCGGATAAAGGAGGAGGATTGTGTTAGACCCCGACAGCCAACGTAAAACCTTGTCGAATCTCATGAATATGGATTAACGAATTGACGTCGTATGATCCATGTAGTCGACCCCACCTAGTAAGATAAGACTTTGTTGTTGTTGTAGTAATTTAGGAAGTGCGGCATTTTGGAAGACAAAATATGACTAACTTCTGCAATGTAGTCTTTTCTCTTACACAATGTAGGTTCTGATTCTCTGAATCATCAGGTTTCCTCGCGAATAGTCTCCCTGGATAGGCAACAGTGTTACACAGTACACTGCTTCTATCCATTATAAATCCAGATGCTGGATCAGTCAATAAGATTATATTGCTTCTTGGCATTGCCACCTGCAGAGTTCTACATATAAGAAAAACAAGTTAAACATGAAGGAGAAATCAAAAGTTTGTAAACAAGACACAATCATACATCAATTATGAACTTCACAAGAGAATGTCATACAAGACACTAAAAACTGAAGCGGGTCATAAACGTTTTATTTTATTGAGGTTCTTTGGATCACATAGTTGTTGGTTGCAAAGGAACACCGGCTTATTTGATGGCTTCGTAGGGATGTTGCCAACCGGAACAAGAGGAGCAAATGGTTTGCGTGGTGTCTCAATTTCTCGCATGGCAGCCGTGGTGTTTTATGTTGTCTTCTTAGCTTGAAGACCAGAGACATCTAGGCCTCTTGCAGCTGCACGAAACAGGATTCACAAGATTAAAGGTGCAAAATTTCAGAAGCTTTTCGACTGTGCGAGTGAACGAGGAGGTAAATGGAAGCAACTAGGAGAAAGAGTTCTGGGATCATCTGTTGTCTTCTTGTTCGGGCGTGCTGGCTTTAGGGGTTGAAGCACGGCACCACCAAGAGAGAGCCTTCTGTTTGCACCCCCCAGTGGACGTCCTCGGCACTTTCTTTGCATTTGGCGTCTTAGAGGGGCTGGGTTTTGAATCTTTGATCCATAGAGTACTTCCTGCTCGGCAATTAGCTTCCCCTGAAGTTTCTTCTGGTCCTGAAGCAGTGATATCAGAGCTTCAAATTTTACAAGAGTTTACGTGAAAAATCATTACCTTTTGTCTGTTGTGTTCTTGCTCTTTCTCTTGCCGAACTATGTTGTAGTTCTCCAGCATTGACATAAGGCGCACCTGCAAGAAAAATATAGGAGTAAATTCCTGCAAAGTCAACTTCTTTATTCCTTCTTTCGTTGCACTAGGAATCTTAGAGGTTCTTACGCCATCACATGTGAAATAGATTCCTCTTTCTTTCTCCCATTGCATGACTTGGGCTGCAAGACTTCCACGATTGCTGCACAAGTAATAAAAATCAAATTGCTGCATAAGTGCTTCCAAATTTGGCAGCAGATGTAGAAATAAAATGGTGCGTCTTAGACATAAAAACTATGGATGTTGCGAATGCAGACCTGGAATCTTGTTGACTAGAGCTCGAGCTTTTTCTGCACGTTTAAGTGTCAAGTGCGCCCCTTCCACCACTGAAGCGATTTTCATCCTGCAATGCAATGTAGGCAATTAACATACAAGATGCGAAGAAGGACAAAAGTAGCAATATTCACGATTGGGGTGAAATCCTAACCCTGTTGTACTCCTCCAACCAGGACTCTTCCTCACACGCGGTTATCCATTTTTCATCTTTCTCAAGGATATCTTTCCTGCAAAGAGCTTCCTCTTTGACGACTGCAATCTGGACCTCAATCTGTTCCAAGACTGCAGCGGCATCAATAGCTCATGAAACATATTAGATATAAAATATGAAGCAATGTAGAATAAAATATGGTAGAATTTTAGTGCAGAAAATCAAAGCTACATTGTTGAAGATGTCACAAACTAGTACCAGCCTCAACAACATATATCGCAATCTCTATCTCATCATTTTTTTCAGCAAGAAGATGAATTCGTCTAAGGAGTTCTTCTAATTCTGCTTTCTTCTTGAACACCAACTGTTTCATCTTGCTAACTTTTAGCTGTTCAAGTCTCAAAACTTCAGCCTCTACCTGCAATAATAAGGTGATGCTTTTCTATCACTTTGGCATACAAGAAAGAGAAAAAAGACATTCCTCTTTCATTTCTGACTTACGTGGTTGATGAAGTCCAGTGAGAGAGTATTAGCTTCAGTAATTTCGTGTTCCCAAGCAGCTATATTACATGTTACATTCTGAAACATCTGATGTTCTTCAATTGGTGTATCCATTAGATTCCATAATTCCAACATGGTAGTCGCGAGATCTTGAAGCTGTCATAGTTAAAGACTTCAAGTCTTAACTTAGAAGAGGATGAAGAGTACCATATAGAATTTTTTTACTGGCTTTATTACCTTCTGCATTCTTTCTATTTTTATCTCTCGTAATCTCTGTATGGCAGAGGCAATCCTTTCAATAGTGACATTGCTTATGTTCTTTGATCCTTCAGTTTCATTTAAGCTTGGATGTATATCTCTAATCGTTTCTTTAAAATCTATTCCAAGCACAGCACATAAAGAATTTAGTGTGTTCACGTGTTCCATCGATTGCTTCAAGCGATCGCTCTGCAGCAGAAAGGAAAATATTAATATAAGCAAAGACGAGAGCCAACAAGAATTTGATACTTGCAACTGCATTGACAGAAATCCAGAGGTCCAACCTTCTCCTTCTGAAATGATTCCAGCTGTCGGTATAAATCATAAAGCTTTCTTGTAGACAAATCAGATTCATCTAGGTTGAAAGAACTATGTTCACTAGGTCTGATCTCGGTTAATATGATTCGTATCTGATCTATGACCTGTAAAAATTGATTCAATCTTTCAGTTTTTCTCTTCCTCATTTCGTCTAGCTGTGGAATGATGGTGTTTAGCTCTTCCCTCAGACTACCAGCTTTCTGATTACACTGACAAAATAAGATAGAACAAGTTACGTACTTTCTGTAGAATTTAACAAACTCAAAGAGTACGGTTAAGTTGCAAGGGAAGTTTCCTCCATTGACTGCTTAAACAAGCAACAACAACAACAAAGCCTTATCCCACTAGGTGGGGTCGGCTACATGGATCATACGACGTCATTCTGCTCTAATATATTTGTTGATCCATGTTCATAAGATTCGACAGGATTTTACGCTGGCTGTCGGGGTCTAACACAACCCTCCTTATATGTATCAGTATCATCATATAAGTCAATAAATCAAGTAAGCACAAGTACTATGGATTATCTTTGACAGTTTAGATATCAAATACTAAGATGTACAATTAGTTGTTTTTCAATCCTATAGCATGGACAAACCTGCCTTATATGCACTGGTCTCTCACCCACTGCTGAGCAGATGGCTGCAAGCTCTGCTTCATATTCAGCAATTGCTTGGCGTAGCTGAGCCCTGCAGTGGTTTGCCTGAGCAACCTTTCTTCTATATACCTCTAGGCACTCCTGTTCTAATTCAGCTAGCATTCTATCTCTTTCCGCATCACATTCACCAACTTCGTCCAAATTATCTGAAAGGACAGATAATATAAAACGTTTTAAAGGTGAAAACAATGCCTAAATGTTAAGAAATTCAATTGTCACCTTCATATATTTAAGAAATATCACAAACAATAGTGACAACAACAAAATCAATCATGCAGCTATAGAACAAACCTGAAGTTCATATAGAAGAGAACCACATGCTGTTTCCAGCTGGGAGGGTTGATCCGTTGAGACACGAGTCATGATGATCAAACTTGTCCGTGCAACAGTAAGCCGTACCAATAATGCTCGGCAAGCTTCGCGTGGTCAGGAATTATGGGCTAATGAGTAATGTTATAGTTGCAATCATTCAATCTCAAAGGGAAATCATTGGTCTGTATGCAGATTTGCAAACACAATAATAAAAGGAGAAAAACTGTGAAAATGGAATACAATATTTCTATAAAAATATCTATGTAACAATCAATTATGTATAGTTTCTTCATATTTCATCTCTTAAAAGTTCTTATGCTTGGATAGAGGAGAGGAAGAGAAGGGCAATGAGATAGGGAGGGAAATGGAGTTTAAATTTCACTTTCCACTGTAAAAAAAGTTTTTATCTAAACAAAGTTACTTTTTACCCTCCTTTCTTATTATACTCCTTTCCATCCAATCCAAACACATATTCATAAAATATATACATTTTAAATAATACCATCCTTATGTTTTTTTTATTTGGCAAACAAACCTACATTAGAAGCTCTATCCAAATTGTGGAAAATATTTTCCAGTCCTAAATTTTATCGTAAAATGTTTTCACATGACATATAATGAGTTTGCACTTTTTAACTCATTTTTCTGAAACACAATCAAATAAAACATGAACAGAAACAAACAATTTTCAAAACGTTGCTATAGGTATAAATATAGCTTCATCAAAACATCCTTGCCGCAAACATTATTATCTAATTTAAGGGACCAATAAGCTCACACAATTTTTCAATTTGTGCCTTTCTGTCTAATTTGTTTTGGATGAGTGGACTGCCCACAAAAATAACAGGGGAGAAAATCACCAAATCTCTTACCGGAGAACTATTCTACGTCAAGCGGGTAAGAGAAATGGTGGTCGTCCGGCGGTGAACTCCGGCGTCTTGGGTGATCAGTGTGATGCTCTGCTCACCTATCTATTTTCTGTCAGAAGAAGCAAGTAGGAGTCCAGGAAACAAAAGGAAAGGGACATAATACAACACAACATTAACATAATGATACTAAAAGTGACATAATGACAATTATCGTCCATGTGTATTTGTCATCCGAGCAATGTCGTTTGACACACTATTTTACGAGGATAGAGAAGGAAATCCTTCCGCAAATACAAGAGCTAATGTGGTAATATCATAATTCATAAATGTAAGTCATGAAACAGTTCCTCTAAGCACATTTAAACAGTGACTCTTCAAGCATCATATAAGAAAACACATCAATAAAAGATAAAACCTAGTCATGGTGTAAAACATAAATGAGACATCATAGTCCATCCTATGGATAGTAATATAAATAAGATAAATATGGGATCATAGGCTCGTTCATTGATTCAAAATTGATAGTCACATCTTACTTTAATCAGGTCAGATAGTTCGTCTCCCATTTTGAAAGGATCATAAAAACATAATTTATCATTGTAGGAACATAGTTCCTTTATCATCATCTTCTTCTTCTTAATATCATTGTGATCTTTCATATTATTCTTATTAATTGAAGGAGCTCTCCATTTTTAAGGGTATACTATGCAAAAAGATATAATCTATGCCATTATGGTAAGTGAGGAATTAGTCCTATGACGAGATATAAAGGGAAGGATGCATCATCCATCAATGGAATCCTTTTCGTTATTTTAGGTGGAGCAACCCCACATAACAAAATAGTGGTACATAGTATTTTCCCTTCATCGAGTTGTGTACCTTCATATTTCGATTTTGATTACACTATATGCCTTTTAAATATCATTTTCTTAGTTCTTTTGTTACATAGGTATAGACAATAGCAATCAATATTTTTTAATTTTTTAAAACTTAATTACTATCTTTGATCACATGGACTGAATCAAGTCATGCAGAAACAAAAGTGGATACTAATAAGCAGTAATGATCCTTTATGAGTGTTAGGAATAGTAAAAGTTTGACTAATTCAATTTGGATTCCTAAATTTGAACATGAATTTTTTCTATTTGAGTTTTAGATGTCTTGAACGTAAAGTGGGGGTAGCCGAAATGAGGATGTTGAGATGGATGTGTGATCATACAAGATTAGATAAGATTAGGAATGACCATATACGTGAACGAGTCGGAGTGGCTCCTATTAGTGAGAAAATGGTAGAGAATCGTTTGAGATGGTTTGGTCATGTTCAGAGAAGACCATTAGATGCGCCAGTAAGAAGAGTAGATCAAATAATTTGAAGTCCGATTAAAAGAGGGAAAGGGAGGCCAAGGCGAACACTTGGCGAACTAATAGAGCAAGATCTATTGGTGAATAATATACCGAAAGGTTTGGTTACTAATAGAGCGGAATGACGTCGTATGATTCATGTAGCCGACCCCACCTAGTGGGATAAGGCTTTGTTGTTGTTGTTGTTGAGTTTTAGATGTCTTGAACTTAGTAGCAGATGACAGATTTTGTTGCATACTTTTGTTAAAAAAATATAATTACATTCATGGCTTGAAAATTCAAGCAATATGGATTATTGTAAAATTGTATATTATGAAGCATTATCTATATTATCTTAAAAGAAAAATTGTAACTAAGATTTTCATGAAATCATTGCCAAGTATTTATCATGTATTTAAAATCTTACATGCTTCCAAATAATTAGAACAGTGTGTTCTAAACGAATATAACACATGTTTATACATATCATGAAATCAACATCAAATATGAGACATTAAACAAAACTTTCTTTTGAATTGATGATGAGCTGGCAATCAATTCTCTCATCAATCATCAAGATCAACGAATATTATTTTCTAGGTGTAGAGAAAAATAAATCGGAGAAAGAGAATTAGACAAAGCAATAATATTTCTCTAGTTTGTAATTATCATATTCTTATGTGTCAAATTAATATCTATTCATGTTATAATCATATGATATTTTGTATCATCTACGCATTGAGTGGGTCATCATACTAGTTTTATTTAAGAGCGAAAAGTTGAAAATATCAGTGTGATTACAAATTCAATGCTCCACCAATTTTTCCCTCTTTATAACTTATATATTAATTATCACTAATTTGGTATACAGTTAAGCGATAAAATTAAATCCATAATTAGGTATCTCCCTCTTCATTCTATAATAATGTTATTACGAGTTTTATCAATTTTATTGCATATATCCATATATCTACATATGTATAATTTAATGATCAAGGAGAATTACAAATCATAGTTACCAATGTTTATGCATTTAAATATTGAAAATTAATTTTAGCTAGTCATTCCTTGGAACTATTATATTAAATTTCTTTTCTTTGCTTTGTATCTAACATATGAATCAAAATAATGACAAAAATTGAAATGTGAGATACTGCTTAATAATCAAGACAAAGCATGAAACTATCAAAGTGTCCATTAACTAATATATCTAAATATGTTTTTTTTTAGAAAAAAATACTTTTGAGGCATATTCTTCTTTCAACCTTTTTCCAATTTTTTAGTATGAGTATTTTTCTCTAATTTTTTAAATGGTGTAACACAACAATGTTATGGTATCATCATATTTAAAAGTGTGATCAAAATAATTTGGAATGAATTGTGAAAAGTTCTTACAATCAAAGTGTGATCCAAATATTTATTATTTTTTAAAAAAAAATATTTTTTATTAATAAGTAGGACCTTATAATCTGGATCTTGACAACCTTGAATTTTGCCAAATCACAATGTAGAAAGGTTGTTGAATCACAAATGAATAAATCTTAATAGTGGGAAAATACTTTGTGTCATGAGGAATGTCTTAGCACAAACATCCTCTTCTATTCCTTTGTTCCCCGTTAAGCATTTCTGAGAAGCGAGGTCGACCTATGAACGGTAAGTCGGGCTATGAGTGGCATGCGACGAGGCTGACAATGTGCGATGATCGTAGCTTGTGCGCGCCAAAGTCGGACAGTGAACGGCGAGGTCAAGTTGCAGATGTCGAGTGATGATTGTCAGGTTGCGCAGGTTGCAAGCGTCAAGTGTGAGTTCCAAACTTGGGCGACGATCAACGAGGTTGGGCTTTGAGCAGTGAGAATGGGTTGCAAGCAATGAGCAGCAAAGTCGGGTTGCGGGTTGCGAGCAATGAGCACGGGTGGAAGGTTGGACAAGTTGGCAGTGGCGAGGATGATCACAATCTTCCTTCGTATAATTTGTGTACTAGCTGTCCAAGAGCATCTTTCAATTCCGATTGCTAGTACAACTATAACTGCCTAATTCCTGAAGGATGATTAGGACCCGTGTGCCAATAAGCAACATTGAACTTCATGGGTTAATTGCAACCGCTAATTGCATATAGGCCACCAAGTATGAGCATTGAAAATATTATGGATAATAGCAACTCTTTGCAAGCATAAGAACAACATAACAAACACTTTTCTTTGCATCAAAGTAGTGGTAAAAAAGAAATACCAAACAAGGCATCCATGGAGGCTTAACCAAAATCCTGCACAGTTAAAATTGTGGCAGAGATAAATAAACACTATTCCAATCAGAGCGAGCGAGAGAGAGAGAGGAATAAAAACCATTAATCATCTTGCAATATGCTACGAGAGAAAAACGGTGACATTTAACTTGTTGAATCATTATAATATTAGAAATATGAACAAAGGTGAGATAAGATAAATAACTACAATAAGAAAAATAGATCAAGAATGACATCCTTATGGCTGTAAAGGTTTCTCGAGGAGAAATGTAAAACTACGATTCATCATAAGTTATGCAAAATACCAAAATATGGAATCACTGGACTTCCATAGACGACTTGTGATTTTGATCTCGCACATGCATTTGTTTCGTGATGCACATTGGCCACCATCTTTGAGGACAAGGAAAAGTAGTATATTAAAATTATTGTAAAGTCCAAGAAGAATAACATTCCATATCCTGCAATTGAAAGAATTAAAGCCATCTCCAGAGCAAAATGGACGACTATAAAGTATACAAACCCACCATTAAAGATTAAATCATGACAGTACATAAACTGTCAAATACTTATCTATGAACAAGTTCTTCTATGTCATAAAATGTTTGTTGAGATATGATTTGCATATCTCTTCATATCTTTCCATATCTTTTCATATCTTCGCATATCTTTGTAATATTAGTTAGGATTAGTATACCAAATTTTTTGGGATAGTATCTCAGATATTTTGGAATAATATCCCTGATTTTCTGAAGTAATATTCTCTCTCTTGTATTGCCTACCTTGATTATAAATAGGTGGCACTAGTGTTTAGTCAATCAATAAGAGAACATCTTTCTTAACATGGTATCAGAGCAGTAACGATCTGATCCTTATTCCTCTCCTCCTTATTCCTCTCCCTTCCCTCCTCAATCTAGATGGATGATAGGTCTATTCCGACCTAGATTAATAGTTCTCAAGATCGGCGCTTGATCTTTTTCTCCGTGGAATTCATCTCTCTCAAACTCCGCCTATGTTTTATAGCCGGTCCCAAGCCCGGATAAATGAGGAGGGTTGTGTTAGGCCCCGATAGCCAGCGTAAAATCCTGTTGAATCTCATGAACATGGATCAACAAATATATTGTGTAATTCATCTCTCAACCATGGCCGATCAGAAAGCTTCATCTAGCAACTCTGGTATTAAATCCACCCTCAGCGCTCCACTCGGTATCAATATCAAACTTGATGGTACCAATTATCTCCTCTGGTCCACGACATTTGAGCGCTACGTAGGGTCCCACAGGAAGAAGCATATCCTCACCAAATATGAAGAACGTACAGAAAATTGGGATGCTGACAATGATTGGGTCGCCTCTGCCATGCTCAATAGCATGACCGAATCTGTTGCCAAACAGGTCATGGTTTATAGGTCAGTCAAGACTGTGGGAGGTACTTCAAAAACTTCACTCTTATAAAAGCAATATATCTCGCCTTTACAAAGTTCTTGAAGAAATCCAATCATGTAAGAAAAATGATCAGCCATTAGCAAATTATTTTGGGACATTAACTAACCTCTGGAATGAGCAAGATATCTATCAACCTCTCTCTACAAATATCAAAGTGTTGGCTGAACAACATGATCAAATTAGATCCGTTCAGCTTCTCTCTGGTCTTGATCCTGAATATAAATCCGTCAAGGATCAGTTGATGACACAAGAAACTATTCCAACCCCTGAAGAAATCGATGCTCGACTCTCCCGTATCGATGATTTCTCACCTCATACGGAAGCATCTGCACTCGCTACACGTGGAAGAGGAAGAGAATTTTTCCCTGACAAAAGCAAAGGCCGTGGACGTGGACGAGGAAACGACTCTGGAGGACGTGGTAAATTCTTTTGTGACCACTGTCATCGATCCAATCATCCCTCTGACCGTTGCTGGGAAAAGTTTGGATATCCTGCTGATCATCCAAAGGTTCATGCTGCCACTACAAATGAGTCGGATATTCTAATATCAAAAGAAGAGTATGATCGCCTTCGTTCTCTGTCTATTACTGAATATCAACTGCTGCTGCTGGTGCTACTGTAATGCATCATTCAGGTACTCTTGCTCTCTCTACTAGTTCTCAATTTGACTGGATTGCCGATTCGGGTGCCTCCTCACACATAACAGGTGATGCCTCTTTCTTCTCATCCCTCAAATCTCTATCGAATCAACTTAATGTCAAAGTTGCTGATGGTTCTCTCTCTCCGGTCACTGGCCTTGGCACAATTTCTATTAATTGTGACCTCTCCCTTGATAATGTTATGTATGCTCCAAAGTTTGCTCTAAGCCTTCTTTCGATCCGCCAGCTAACAAAGTCCTTAAATTGTCGAGCACTTTTTTATGACTCTTTTTTTGTTCTGCAGGATCTCCAAACGATGAGACAGATTGGTGGAGAATTTGAACGTGATGGACTCTATTATCTCCAGCCATCTACCAAAAATCTCACAGCCTACACTACCAGCATTTCCCTACAACTCTATCGCCGCCTAGGTCATCCCAGTTTGACTGTTCTTCGTCGACAATTTCCTAACATTTCAAGTACTGAAGTTTTTGAGTGTGAGGCTTGTCAACTAGGAAAGCATCATCGTACTGTTTTTCCACCTCGCTTTGACAAACAAGAAAAAAGTCCATTTTCACTAGTGCATGCTGATTTGTGGGGTCCTTGTCGAGTTTCCAATAATAGGCATTTCAAATATTTCTTGTTTTAGTAGATGATTTTTCTAGAGTCACTTGGGTTTATATGTTGCAAAATAAGGCAAAAACTCCTCGAATTATTCGAAATTTTTTTACAGAAATAAACCCAGTTCTCTACCTCTATTAAAGTCTTTCGCAGCGACAATGGACTTGAGTTTGCAAATTCTGATCTTTCATCGTTTTTTAAATCTGTTGGTGTAATTCATCAAACTTCCTGTGTAAAAACATCTCAGCAAAATGACGTTGCTGAACGAAAACTTCGCCACTTGCTGGATGTTGCTCGCACCCTCCTCTTCCATATGAAAGTACCCTCCACCTATTGGCCAGATGCCGTTCTCACCGCGAGTTATCTCATTAATCGAGTTTCATCGTCGGTTCTCAATGGACAAATTCCATTCCATCTCCTTTTCCCAGGAAAGTCTTTGTTTCCTGTCCCTCCTCGAATTTTCGGATGTCAATGTTTTGTTCACCTCTTTCACACTGATAAGTTAGCTCCTCGAGCAATCAAGTGCATCTTTTTAGGATACTCGCGAACTCAAAAAGGTTACGGGTGCTATGATCCTACTTCTCGCAGGTCCTATATTAGTGCTGATGTTACCTTTTTTTAAGTCAAACCTTACTTTTCGGACCCTGTGGATAACCATGAGAGTCATCTAATTCCAATTCCTGACTCATCACAGGATCTACCATCACAACAGTCACAGTCTCCTCCTCCGTCGCCTGCACCACCCCTAAGAGTTTATAGCCGCCGACATACTCAACCTCCACAACCCCCACCGGACCTTGATGATGAACCACTCTCCACGATTCCATCACGTGATCCTCCAAACAATCCTGACTTGTTGGAAGGAGATCCTCCTCAGGTAACTCATGACCTAGATGTTCCTATTGCACATCGCAAGGGCACTAGGTCTTGTGTGAAATATCCTCTATATAATTTTATGACTTTTGATCATTTGTCTCCTGCTGCCAAAGTTTTTTCAGCTTCTCTTGACAGTTTTTTTATTCCCTACAACAATTCTGAGGCATTCCACCATTCGTGCTGGAAAACTGCTATGGATGAGGAGATGTCTGCTCTGCAATCTAGGAAGACTTGGGAACTTGTAGACCTCCCAACTGATGCAACAGTAGTTGGTTGTCATTGGGTGTTCACCCTAAAGTATCGTCCTGACGGTACAGTTGATCGTTATAAGGCTCGTTTAGTAGCCAAAGGTTACACTCAAACTTATGGAGCAGATTATTTTGAGACTTTCTCTCCAGTTGCTCGCCTTAATTCTATTTGAATCTTACTTTCTATTGTTGTCAACTCTGGGTGACAAGTTCACCAACTTGATGTTAAAAATGCTTTTTTATATGGTGATCTTACTGAAGAGGTTTACATGGAACAGCCGTCTGGGTATATTACTCAGGGGGAGTGTTCAAAGGTTTGCAAGTTGAAGAAAGCAATTTATGGACTCAAACAAAGTCCAAGAGCATGGTTTGAAAATTTCAGCAAAGCTATTGAAGAATATGGTTTTAGTCGATCCTCTTCAGACCATTCAGCATTCTCTTTACATACTTCTAAAGGTTCAGTCATCCTCATAGTTTATGTAGATGACATTTTAATATCTGGCAGTGACACTGACGATATTTTGGCAGCAAAGAAGTTTCTGCAATCTCAATTTGTGACTAAAGATCTTGGTCTAATAAAATACTTCTTAGGCATTGAAATAAATCAGTTTGATGATGGATTCATTCTCTCTCAAAAAAAGTATGTCTTGGACCTATTAAAGGAAGCTGGTATGATGAGTTGTAAAATAGCCACCATTCCTATGGATCCACAACTACCTCTAGCAGATTTGAGCAGTCCTATTCTAGAAGATGTCACCAGATATAGAGCTATGGTTGGTAAACTTTTGTATCTCACTGTAACTCGTCCTGATATTTCCTATGTCGTTGGTCGTCTAAGCCAATGTATGCAAGAACCACGTGAAGTACATTGGGCAGGTGTATGTCAGGTTTTACGATATCTAAAAGCCTCTCCAGGGAAAGGTCTTCACTTAAAAAATCATGGACATTTAAAAGTGTGGGATTATTCTGATGCAGATTATGCCGGGGCTCATGAAGATAGAAGATCAACTACTGGTTATTGTACTTATGTTGGTGGAAATCTTGTGACATGACGCAGCAAGAAACAAGATGTGGTCTCACGCTCTAGCGCTGAGTCAGAATATAGGGCAATGGCTCATACTACATGTAAACTCTTATGGGTCATCTCTCTTCTACGTGATTTTGGAATTTTGGTTACTTCTCCAGTACCTATGTATTGTGATAACAAGGCTGCAATATTTATTGCAAACAATCCTGTGTTTCATGAGAGGACTAAACACATAGAAGTGGACTGTCACTTCATTCGTGATGCTATTACAACTAAGAAGATATCCACTTCACATTTGGCCACTGAAGATCAACTAGCTGACATCCTTACTAAAGCACTTCCTAAGAAGAAGCTCCTGAATATATATTCCAAGCTGAGCCTAAATGATATTTACGCTCCAACTTGAGGGGGAGTGTTGAGATATGATTTGCATATCTCTTCATATCTTTCCATATCTTTTCATATCTTCGCATATCTTTGTAATATTTGTTAGGATTAGTATCCCAGATTTCTTGGGATAATATCTCAGATATTTTGAGATAATATCCCTGATTTTCTGGAGTAATATTCTTCCCCTTGTATTGCCTACCTTGATTATAAATAGGTGGCACTAGTGTTTGGTCAATCAATAAGAGAACATCTTTCTTAACAATGTTGATCATGAACCTGCAAAATCAGGAAATCTGAATCTGGAATCTTACTTTTGCTTGGTAAGTCGTGAAAGTTCATGATTTCAAGTAACAACTTGGAAGTCAAACTGACTTGGAATAGAATTTTCAGATCAGACATAACAAGAACATTGATTCTTCATTAGAGTAAAAAACAATAAGACTACCCTACTTAAATTTCTAAGGAAAAGCTGGAAAACAATAAAAACTAGAGGGGTGTTGTCTGAACAATGGCAGTCAATATAGCTTTCTCCAATGATTCCTCCGCAACCCACACCGAGCTTTGTCGACGTAGAAGTTCTTTTTCTTCAGCTTTCCTATCTTCCCTCAGTTTCTCTTTTGCCCTCCAACTTTCCAATTTTTGAGCTCTTTCTGCCAACTATAATCACACGAAGACAAATATCACAGGCTGCACACAACTGTCATATGTAACTGCAATATATTTTGCATAATACAGAATTGTAATATGTTTTCAATATGTCTATCATAGGTAAGATAAAGGAGGAACTTTGCTGACAATAGGCTGTTAAGAAAGTTCAATATATTGTATTCTCTTTTTTTGCTGATGATTCACAAGTTAGGCTTTTGATTCACGATACAACTGGACAAATTTACAGTTTATGACTTTCAAATCATAGTAAATAGAAGCCTGATAATTGAAGTTCGTAACTACATTATTCTCAGGAGAACGGTATATACTATTTTCTTTTTCAATAGGTCTATTTAAGGATAAGCAACCGCCGACATGAAGTGTATGATTGTCTATACATTAGTGCAATCAATCGATAACTATGTGTTGTAATCTCCTTTTTATTGGAAAAGAAAGAAAATGGTTTCACAAAACCAATGCTGTTTTGTCTTTTCTCATTTATTTCCTGTTTCTAGCGAGCAAGTTGGGTGTCCCTTCCCCTGTCGGACAACAGCAAGATAGGAGGGGGCGGGGAGCATCCCCATCTTTACCCACTGGTGGTGGGGAAATTGATAATCTGAAAAGATGACTGCCAAAATGAAAATATGGTAGATTCCCAATCAGCTAAATTATTAATTGTGATTGTGTTGAAAATCCTTGTACTTTTTCTGCCCAACACTAGTTCCAACTTTGGACAAAGTGCAAGCTGCAAAAATCCAAGAGCAAGAAAATCAACTGAGAGCAGCTGCAAACATTGGAGAATGTGCTTTTCCTGTTCGATTTTTCATTGATAATTCATAAAGGATCCATGACCACATTTTGGTCAATGGCAGCAAACTAAGCACCAAAAAAGAATAATTTTGATTTTGATTTCAAATAACCGCACTGAGAAAAATGTTGATACAGGGTTACTAATACCACTGGATCAGAGGCAGCTCCCAGCCTCTCTTCCTGCTCATCTCATGGATTCGATGAACTTTGGTGATGGTTCTCAGAGTTAGACAAATTTCCACTTACAAAATTGATAAACAAACATTTTTAATGTAGAATGACGAAGAAATAGGAAAATCATGATGGATACAAGATTGAATTTTTCTCCATCAAATAAAGATTATCCGTATTTGTATACTTCATGAGACCTCAAAATTTTCAACAAAGTTTTAAGCTAAATAAAAAATATTACACATCAAAACGTCTACTAACACTATAACGGCCTATATATATTCTATGTATAACATAAATTCAGTAAGCTTTTACCCCTTCACAGATTCCTCATTGTACTAATTGAATATGAGAAATGATATATAGCAAAAGAAGAAACATTCACAAAATATAACATTCATAAATCAAAGTGCCCAAGTTTTTTGGACCTCATATTAAGATGGCCCTTTGTGTCGTTCAATCATCAATAAAGATACCACATGGTCAATGATATGAACTTTATTGTCACTCAATGCAACAACAAACAACAACAACAAAGCCTTATCCTACTAGGTGGGGTCGCCTACATGGATCATACGACTCGTTGATCCATGTTCATGAAATTCGATAGGGTTTTACGCTGGCTGTCGGGCCTAACACAACCCTCCTCCTTTATCCGGGCTTGGGACCGGCTATAAAACATTGTCACTCAATGCAATGGTTGCAAAATACTCCAACATTTGGACAATTAACAATTAGAAACAACTTGTTCTTTTGAAGAGAAATAATAAACTACTTAAGTTTGCAAGAGGCAGGAAGAAATTGAAAGGTCCATATTATCGCTATCCATACTATTTACTATGTGCTCAAATGATATCATGATTCAGCAATTTACTAATTAAGTGATACAAGTAGCTCAAGTTATAGATGCTCAGCATTTGCATGGATATAGGTCATCCAATCCAAACTAGCACTGCCCGTGGATCATAAATATCTTTTCTGTATAACCACGATGTTACTTTGATGGGCAGAATAAATATTTAGTTCTACCAGAGTTTATCACTCACAAACATTTGCCGAAACTCCTCCTCGATGACCCTACGCTCAGCCGCACGGGTCTCGGCAGCAGCAGCCTTAGCCTTCTTTCGCTCCTCGTTGGCGATACGAGCGGCCTCACGGCGGGCGTCATCCTTGCGCTGCTTCTCCAGGCGGAGCATCTCCATCTCGTGGGCATACTCCACGCGGAGCTGCTTCATCTGCCTCCCGTAGTCCCGCCGGAGCCTCTCCAGCTGAGCGGCGGCCTCGCGGGGATCTGAGGCCGGCTTCCAGCTGCCGAGGAAGTCACTGGGGCTGGAGAACTCGTGGGGACGCGGGGGCGGGTAGCGACGGTGCCGTTGCTCAGGCGCAAGCGGCGGGCAGAACGGATCTCCGGAAGATCGGGTTGTACTCTCGAACCGGAGGAATTGAGCAAGGGCCGGCGGAGAGGGCGATGGTGCCGGAGGAGGAAGTGGCCGGCGGCAGAGGAGGAGGCGGGCGGTGGCCATGACGGAAGAAGGAGGCGGAGAGGGCGATGGTGACGGAGGAGGAAGGCAGTGGCCTGGCGGAAGAAGGAGTTGCTGTGCCTGCGGGACTTCTAATTTCCTGTGGACGGAATCCTGTGGACGAACCCCTATAAGTTGGAGCAGAACTATTACATTTCTAGTTTTTTAATTTCCTTAATAAAATCTCTCGATAACATGACAAAAAAAAGAATTATGATTTTTTATTTCTTCTAATGGACTTGGGAGAAATCAAGAAAAGGCCGAAGCCCACTTATCCATAAATATGCCTGCAAGCAACAAATCGAGTGTGGTTCCTGCCAACGGATCCCCGCTCCCCGGCGGCGATTATTCCGGCGTCATGACGCCGAGCTCCGGAGACCTGGCAGGTAAGAGAAGATGCCTCAGGCGGCCACCCGCTCCATGAGATGGAGAACGATCTCTTCCGTCTTCGTCCCTCTTTTGTTCTCGAGTTTGTCTCTCTATCTATTATTAAAGTAAAATGAGCTTTTAGTTACAACATGTATGCATTAAACAATTGGAACAAATATTCTTTATCAATGGGCCGTGTCTATCTAAAAACCATACCAAGAAAATAATAGTAATGTTAAAATTTAACAATTAAGTCACAATAAGACTTCATTTATTTTTTTCAACTATTTGAAAATATAATTTGTTGATTTTTTATAATTTGGATCCAAACCGAGAAAGTTATCTACCGGAATGTTGGGCACGACACGAATACAAGCACAGCACGATCCGGCGTGATCCGAGCCGTTTGATCTGATTTTAAAATGGACTGGGCCAGCACGACCAACGACCCGGGTTCAAGTCGTGGCACGGCCCGTTTGTCTAACACCACCCCGCGAGGGGTCAAAAAATTTCTTCGAGGCCAAAAGACCGAACGCCTGGCGGGCAGCGAAAACTTGAATTTTCCGTTGGTGCCTCGCAGTAAGGGATAGGAGGGTAGAAGCAGATCGCTCGCTGCTAACTCCATGGGCAACCTCGATGAGCAGATCTCGCAGCTCATGCAATGCAAGCCCCTGTCCGAGCAGGAGGTCCGGTTCGGGTTTCCTTCTTTTTCCGCTTTTGGTGCTGTCTTCGATTTGTGCTCGTCTTTGTCTTTCTGTTGTTCCGAGCTCATGCTGGCATCTGATGGACACATTTTTAGGCGGGATCGATGTGAAGGCCTAGACTTTGTGAGAGATCTAGAGAGTTTCAGTTTTCGTGATCTGCATAGGGTCATTTTCCTTTTAGTTTTTCGGCAATCCGGGCACATGGATTGTGCAGCTAGATTGGATCTGTTCCGGTGCATATTGTGCTTGACTGTCGTCTCCTCTTTGATCGGAAGATTTGGAGGGACTTTTTGAGCGATGACACGAACGTTAATGTTAGCTCTTAACTTTTTTTGAATTTGTGTTCTGGCATGCATCAATCGTTCTCTATATATCATACAATGCAAGGCAAGAACTTGGAATTATTTGGAAACTAAAAGGAAGGCTCATTAAAGTGCATGCATTTTGATTCTACATTAATCTTGAAATTGATTCTTTGAATTAAGACCATCCAAGTTCATGCATTTTGATTCCTTCGCAAATGTTGGAAATAATATAATAGTTATAAGTTGATTTTTAACCTTTTACATATTTGTAAAAGGAAAAACTATTAAAGATTTCTTGTGGCATTATGAAAGGTTCTAGTGTCCTTATGAAAGTTACTACTTTTTTCCCTTTTATTGCTCTACTTTTTAAAATTTGAAATTTCTAAGGAGAGAAATATGAGACCTTAATAGCATTTTATTTCAGTGATACCTTGCATACAAAGACATTATCACATTAAATTCTTCTGCGGTATCCACGTCTTTGATAAAGTATTTTGTGTCACTTGGGAGCTGATTTTGATTCATGAGTCCCCTGATTTTGAAAGTTTGCTTTCGATGAACATTCCCAATCAAAATAAAACCAACGTTAACATTTAATAAAAGTTTTAGATCAACTTACTGTTGTTTTTTTGTTAGCCTGGTGTTTTCTTGTTGCTACTGTTTTATCCTCTGCAAGTTAAAATTGAAAAAGTAGTCTAACAAGCACTTAGCACATAATTCTATTTCACTTTGATTGTAATATTTGGTATGTGAGGTGTGTCCCATTTTGATTTGTCTTGTTTTTTGTGGGCTTGCTTTAGTTCCACATTGTTTTGCTTGTCAATAGAGTGCATGATTCTAGATTTGTTTTGTAGGGTGGGAGCATTGAGCTACACACTTGAATGCACTTAAATTATTGAAACGACTCTTGTTAAGTGGCTTGCAGGTTTTCTTTCTGAACCCTTGTCATCCTATAATCTATTTGTTATTTGTAATTTCGTGTTAACCTTATTATAATCCATAATATTATACTTTATGTTAGACTGAAAAGTATATCAGGTATAAGTTGCTCAAGAAATATTCTTTTCAGCATTCATCTTGAGCCTTTTAAGTTCTAGGATAGTAGATCTTTTCTCTTCGCTCTTTTCTAAATAATCACTTAAAAGCTGACCATATATTTAGACTGTATACACTACACATAACAGGATGCATATTTTTGTTGTCTCATATATTCTATTTTTTCATATGGGATGGCATTGTTAGAGATTCTCCCATGTCTGAAACATGCATCGTGATCCAGATTTTCTCTGATGCAGGTTAGAGGGCTCTGCGAGAAGGCAAAAGAGGTGCTGATGGAAGAAAGCAATGTCCAAGTGAGGCTTGTTCTCTAACACTTTTCATCTATCTTTTCAGAAAACAACAATGTTGATTTAGCTAATGAAAGCAATCATTTGATTTGTCTGCAAAAAGTGTTATCTGTTTGTGACCAGGGTTTCCTGTTTGAGTTTGCCTCTGGAGTCAATATTCTCTAAGATGTTGGCCAACATTTTCAGCTGAAGAGAATGTTTTTCTCTAGTTCTTCATTTCTGCATTTATTATACAATTTTAATTGTTCCTAAAATGATGCAATATTTAATTGTGCTGGGAAATTTCTCTCGTGGAATATGTTATTTCCAAAGTGTTTTTTGATATTCTGACCTACTAAAACGCTTTTCATTTCTAAATTTGATGTTCCATAAGTTTGTTCTTAATATATTTTCCTTCTCTTATTTGGTTAATTGATCTTGGTCTTCTGTATTGGAATTGCCATTTTTCTTCGCTTTGCATTAACCTGAGGATCCCTTTTTATTATTATATTTGTGTAACTTTTATTATAAATTGTTGTTTGGATTGTTAGCCTAGTTGCACCCATTTGGACATTATTATAATGATTTGAGATACATATATTAATCTTTTTTCAAGTACATATATTAAATTGCATGTTTGTTTAAATATATTTGTTGCAAACGTGAAGCTGTATTATCATTTTTCTGACATGTGTTTGAATTATCATTCATTCGTGTTATTTCTTCTACTGCCATGATGTATAACTGTGTATTATTGTGCTTGGACTGAAAACATGCAGAAGGAGTTTCCTTTTAGTTAAACTAACATTCTTTTCTTTGCTTTCTCTATATCTTTGTTTCTTTATGAATGATATTTGATGCATCCAGAATATCAAACACAACATGGGTTCTTATAGTGGTATTCTATCATTAACAAGTTCCAGTTAGAGAATTTGTTCCAAGGGACAGTAGATTAGTTTGTTCATTTGTTTTCACATTTATGTTTTTTTCCTGAAAGAAACATAGGAAGTCATTTCTTTTGGCATTGGATTTTGGTATAACTTTTCGCGGATGTGATGTAAAATCTAGTGCTTCATGTGGTATAACTTTTTTGTCCTGCTTTTTCCTGAAAGAAACATAGGAAGTCATTTCTTTTGGCATTGGATTTTGGTATAACTTTTCTGGATGTGATGTAAAATCTAGTACTTATGGGTGATTGTAATAGTTTCCATTTCCAATTTTTTTGTCCTGTTTGCTTCTATGTAAATATTTCTATTTCTCTCTTATTCTGGCAAATTGCAGCCTGTGAAGAGCCCTGTTACAATTTGTGGGGACATTCATGGTCAATTTCATGACCTAGCGGAGCTATTTCGAATTGGAGGGAATGTAATCACTGCCTTCCCTTAACTATATGCAGTTATTTAATTTTTTTGGAAGTTATTGCAGTTATTTAATTGATTCAACAGTTATTGTTGTTGACTGCAATCTTTATTTTTTTGCCAGTGTCCAGACACAAATTATTTGTTTATGGGTGATTATGTGGACCGAGGATACTATTCTGTTGAAACTGTTACAGTAAGGAATATATCGTCATCTTGATTTTCGATGTTGTCAAACATTCACATGATTCTCTAAAAAAAAGACATTCCACATGATGATATCTTTCTATCATCACATGTCGTTATTTTCACTTTAAGGAATATGTCAATTACCAAATACTGCTAATCTTTTGTTATGTTCTTTTGTCCCCATGTCTAGCTTTTGGTGGCCCTTAAGGTGCGGTATCCTCAACGGATCACTATTTTGAGAGGAAATCATGAGAGTCGTCAGGTACTGCATACTTGTCTTTCTCTGTTTGCTTAGTTAGCTTAAGTATTTGCACTTCGATTTATGATCATCCTCCCTTGTTTGTCCGGTTTATAACCATTTCGTGCTTTAGTTTCAGTATTTGCACTTCGATTTATGCTGATTGTTTTACTACATTGCAGATTACCCAAGTTTATGGGTTTTATGATGAATGCCTAAGAAAGTAAGTATTTCTCAACATTATTACCTTACATTTCACTCATCAGTTGTTGTTGTTGTTGTTGTTTTGGTGTTGCCTTACTTCTTACCTATCTTCTAAATTTAGTTATGCAATATGCATGCATTTTTTTTTTATAATACCAATAAGCATTCAATTCTTTCACTGCAAAACCTGGTATCCAGTAGACTACTAGCCGCTGACCAATAAACGTTTATTTGAACTTAGGAACCTTTTAGATTTATCATCTATAATCAAGTATGTTGCCTCTTTCTGGATTTTCAACTTGATTTACAGGCTTAATATGGTATTTCTACTAGTTTTAATATAGTCCATAACAATATATTTTGCATCTATGACATGGTTGATACTGTTTGCCATATTTGTATGTATCTTTTTTCTTTTATTGTGAGCCTTTGGTGGCGTAAACCCTGGTATCTAGTAAACTACTAGCCTGTGACCAGTAAGCATTTATCTGAACTCTTAGGAATCTTTTAGCTTTTATCATCTATATCAAGTTTGTTATCTCTTTCTGGAATTTGAACTTGATTTACAAGCGTAACTTGGTACTTTTAGTAGTTTTAATATCTTCCTTAGCAGTATTCTGCATGTCTATGACATGGTTGATATTCCTTGTCGTATTTGTATGTATCTTTTTATTTTATTAAGAGCCTTTGGTGATGAAAGTCCATCCTTATGTAGTTAATTGATTTATGCTATCCTATGGTGTTCCACTTTTGTCAGGGTTATTGGAACCCTTGGTGGGCTACTATATTCTAATAATTTCAAATTAATAGTTGCACCATTTGGGCAGCCATCTGTTTGTTTTTTGAAAAAACTCATTTCTTGGATAAGTGTGCTATGTTGGTTTTTCTATTTTTTCTTTTGTGGTTCACAAAACCTATTTAATACTTATTTTATTGTTCTGTTTGCAGATATGGTAATGCCAATGTGTGGAAGGTTTTCACAGATCTTTTTGATTATTTTCCACTGACAGCACTGGTTTGTATTTCCTGCACTCTTCAACTTATTATTAGTATCTCATTTATCTTTGATTTTAGTGCATTATCTGTGTTTACATGTAAGTAATTTCATTGAATCATTTACATTTGATACTTCTTGTTTCATTGGGATTTTCCATTAACTCCGCCTATGTTTTATAGCCGGTCCCAAGCCCGGATAAAGGAGGAGGGTTGTGTTAGGCTCCGACAGCCAGCGTAAAACCCTGTCGAATCTCATGAACATGGATCAACGAATATATTGTGGCGTTGTATGATCCATGTAGCCGACCCCACCTAGTGGGATAAGGCTTTGTTGTTGTTGTTGTTGCAATGTCATGAAGCTGCATACATGACCTACAAATGATGATTAGGTGACTTCATAGTATCAGTAATACATTAGGCCTAAGTGACACTATAAATTGTTTTACAGTTTAAATGTTTCCCACTTTTTAATAAAACAGGATTGCAATTACAATGGCCTGTCATCTTGCGCCTCTAAAATATGCTTCTTTAGTGTTATTCATCTCTATCTTAAGTTTTTTTTTTCTTTTCACCAGGAGGTTAAAGTGAGGTTGTGACAAACACCAAAAAAGGAGAAAAAAAGACAACAAAAAGGTGCTTTTAGACTTGAGACTTCATTAGTCTCGCATATACTTTTCCCTTGTTTACTACGGTGCATCCTCCCACTATTATTCCAGGCCATGTGGGCTAATCGATTATCTCAGTCATGGTGTTGACCATTTCAAATATTTGTTTTCTTTATGGGACACTGCTTCTTGAGATATGGATACTTTTGTTATAATGGATGTTTTCTGATGGGAAGCAAGTTAATCTGTTGCCTCGAAAATGACAAGATTCCGGCTGGTGTTAATGAATTATGTTGTTTAGGTTAAAATATTAAATATGTGGTCATCATTTTTACCGAGGTTTCCCAGTATGTTTTTGGATTCTAGCTAGTATTGTTTTCATATTCACATGTTTTGTTATATGTCTATATGTTATTTGTTTTGCCTTGCCTTTGTTATACCCAGCATCAGTTTGGCAATGCCATCGTTTTCTCTGTCTACTCAATGTATTCATAAATTCACAGACACTATTGTGAAACATTCTGATGTCAGTATCATTAGCTCTATGGTGCTTTGTTATCTTTGTGGTCTTAGTTTGTGAATGTCAAGATTGATGTTACCTCCACCTTCACTCTCCATGGTCTTTTTGTCTGACCACTAAAGTATCCTCCTGATAGTCTTTCATCTTATCAAAGTCTCTTGCAATGTACTGCATAGCATCTAAGTTCTTGTGCTTACAGGTTGGATCAGAAATCTTTTGCCTACATGGTGGATTGTCACCATCTGTCGAGACTCTTGATAGCATCCGAAGCTTTGATCGTGTTCAAGAAGTCCCTCATGAGGGTCCTATGTGTGATCTATTGTGGTCTGACCCTGATGATAGATGTGGCTGGGGAATCTCCCCTCGTTGTGCTGGGTATACCTTTGGACAAGTAAAATGCTTTCTTTATTTGAATTTTATTCTACAATATGTCTCCTAACTTGTTTCCTATTCCAGGATATCTCTGAGCAATTCAACCACACCAATAGCCTTAAATTGATAGCAAGAGCTCATCAGTTGGTCATGGAGGGATATAACTGGAGACATGTAATGATAGATTTTTCTTTTATTAGCTAACAATGTCCTGTTGGAAAATACTTTTGAGTTTGCATTCATAGATATTTTATATGTGGATACAGGAAGGAAAGGTCGTAACTATCTTTAGTGCCCCAAATTATTGCTATCGATGTGGAAACATGGCATCCATCTTGGAAGTTGATGATTGTAAAGGGCATACATTTATCCAGGTTGTAGTCCTCTTTGACTTGGACAATTTCTATATTCTATGATCATTGATATTGCTATGTAGTTCTACAGGATAGGCTTGGACAATTCTATCCAAAGAAATTTTTGAAATTTAATTTTCCCAAATATTTAATTTAGTTTCATGTGTGTTTTTGTGCATATTAACTACATATTAATATTCTCTGTTTTGATCTGCATACAAATTGGTTGCATCCATCAACTCAAATTCTCACCCATCAAACTTGTGGCCCTTCATTGAGCTTACCACCCTTGGTATTTTGGTATTTTTGTGTAACTGAGTGCAGGCACAGTGCAAAAATGTTCGTGTTTTATCGTAGTGTAGAATACTGTATATAAAAATGAAAGTCTGTTAATTAATTATTAAGCCACTTCTCTAGACAAGTGTTCTAATGCATGCTTCATGAGTTCATTTCGGGGATGGCTTCTTTAGGTGTCAATTATGTGGATATATGTTAAAGAGTGCATATTGAGCGTGTTCTTGACATTGAATTTCTTATGCGCACAGTTTGAATCGGCACCCAGGAGAGGAGAACCAGATGTGACTCGAAGAACGCCCGACTATTTCCTGTAAAGCAAATTTTGGAGGTATAATGCTGAATCCTGGCAGCATCTAATGGTTGTTGGATGTGATTATAATAGCTGATATTTCTTGGAGCGCACGATCAGGTTAAAGATTTTTTATTCTACCTTTGCTATTCTTAACGGTTTAAACTGTGCGGCTTGCTTTGCATATCGTGATCCATGCCTCACTACTCAGTCTAAGTTATTAACCCGTGATGGAAGCTGCGGTCGAAGGCCAGTGATCTATGCCAGCACCAGCATGAGCAGGCAACAGTTCTCATTGGGACTCTCTGTTGTCCCTTTAATTTTTTTCCCAATTTGTCCCTCTTGCTCCTGTAGAAAGTAGACTAACGGCTTGTTCCAACACACTTGACAGATCTTTCACGAACTTGTTCTCATAACTTTGCATTCAAAATTTAAATCGATGAACACAAGTGCTGTAATTTCAAATGCTTCCGCGCCATCCAATTGAGCAACGTTCTTAATGTTTCAAGTATGGCATTTTACTTTTTAAAAAAAAGTAGGTATTATTACAGTGCTTTGTTACTGTTTCATGCAGTGTAATGATTGCAGAAACCTCATTGTATCATGAACACAAGCCTCTTTTTATCATTTTTTTTTCTATTGAGTTTCTCTTTAAATTTCTTAATGCTGTTTTGAGCAAGGTGTCCAAGAAAACAACTTTTCATCTACCAACTCCATATTTATGCTCTGCTCACACTTTGCGGTATATAAATGGAGCTTAATTTTTCTTTGTCCGCATTTCTTGTTAGTTTCAACTGCTGAAACGATTTGCTTTTTTAAAAAAGTTTATTTTACTTGCATGCTAAATATATAAGATAACAGTGAAATAAGTTTTAATAGTAATGAAATGTCTTGTTCGTGCATTTTTTAGCAAAGGTTACAAGTGAACATAATTTATTTTATTTTCACACGCCATTTTCTTTCACACCAGTGAAGACCTTTGGTTATTTCTGAACTATCATAATTTTAAAATGATGGATATAATAACCATGTACTCGGTACCGTAAGACTATTCTTCGATCATAATAAAGAAATATAAAAAAATTTAAAATAGAAATATTTCATCTATAATAAATTGACAAATGTCACAAAATGGAAAGAGATCTGTAGAAAGTAAAAATCAAACCCGAACCATAAACCCAAACTTGGTTCATTTTTATTTCTGTTCCAATCGCACGCGAGTACTTGCTGTCGCTATCTCATTCTTCAAATTAAGGCAACTCGACCAAATTGCTATGATGTTTTGTTCTTATAAATGTCCATTTAATATTTATCAATTTTTAAGGGTTCTAATTATCTTGGGTTATTTTTTTATACCTCCTAAAAACTATCGCGATATGAGAATATCGTAACGCCTTTCTAAATTATTCTACGATTTTTACTTTAGTCTATTCGTCTATTTCTTCTATTAACTTTTCTTATTTTTGATTTTTTTTATTTATTAAATAATTAAATTATCCTTCTCTTATTTTTTAATAAATTAGAAAAATAAAAAAAATAACAAAAAAAGTTATAAAAAATAAACGGATTGACTAAAGTGGAAATCAAGGAATAATCTAAGGAGACGCTATGATGAGTTTATAATAGGGTTAAATACGAAAAATCATGATAGTTTAGAAGAAATATAAAGAAATAACCTAATTATCTTTTATTGTTTTTCAGGCAAAAGTATATGTTGATACATTTTATAATAGGAGATGAAAAAATATCAATTACTTGTCAAACGGAAATGGAATAAGTGAAATTTCCATTTTAAATTCTAAAATATATTTTGATGTTATTATTAGCATTCTACTAATTCAAAATATATAAAAAATAGGACGATAATAATTTATTGCATGGAAGCTAAGTGCTAGTAGCACTCTCGATCACTTCGGAGTAAACTCCGGTAGCGGTCAAATGTAATATTGTTCGTGCTTTTTCATCAAATACTTAAAATCTCATCGGTTTTCGTGTAAGCTTTTTTTTTTAATCGTCTCTAACGTTCACGTAACGAGAATAGATTTCGACATTGCCAAAAGCATCCAACGAAGCAGCGTAGTAATCCTGGCAGTGCACTTTCTGTTATGATATCTTTTCTTTTATTTTTAAGTAGTCAGCCTCTGGTATCCGATAAGCGGTACCGACGATTTAATTCACGTAACGCTATTGAACACATTATCCATAAATTGAAGGTCGACCCATCATCGAGCCTAACTAATCGAATTAATTCGTCCCAGATCATGTACCTAGCAATGGCATGTGAAACTTCCAATAAGAATTTTTTGCGTTCATAAGACTCAAATTCGAGATCTTACTTAAATGAGGAGGAGTTGCTTGTCACTCTACCCTAACCCTTGTTGGTTCTGATATCTTTTCTGTATTTGCAATAAGATATCTTGTATATTCTCCTTTTAATATTTACAATTCACATCTTTTGGTCATCGCATGTGCTAAGTGAACTATTATTTAATTTTTTTCCCCTTTTAGAACTCAAGATATCTCCATTTTCCATGACTTAAAATTCTATGTATTTTAATCATTTCTTTTTTATGGGTGTGTTTGGTATAGAGATTTTGAGAAAAAGTTAGTTCTAGAGAATTAGATATAAAATTTTGGGTTGATGTTTGGATGAAAAAAAAATGTAATGATAAAGATTTAAAAAATTGATTTGATAGATAAGTTTAGTATGTGACTGGATAAAAAGAAACAATTAATAATATAATTTATTATGTTACGAGGTATAAAATTATAGCAAATAAAAATATGTTATTAATATTATAACTTACGTAATTTTATTATATTATTAATATTATATTTATTTATTTCGATGAAATCTTTTAAATGTTATTAATATTATAATTTATGTAAATCTTAAGATCCAAATATAATATAATTATCTATAAAAATAATTGAACATTTAATTAATCAAATATTTTTTAATTATTAGAAATAAATATTTTATAATTTTTAATTAAAAAATTAATAATTTATTTTATAAGCTGGCTAATAATGTATTAATAAATAACTAAATAATATATAATTACACTAAAAATAATTAAAAAAAGGAAGAAGTTGGGGAGCTGAAAAAAAAAGAAATAAAAGTTAAAAGGTGACGATTGAAAATACAGAAAGAAAAAGCAAAATAAATAAATAAATAAGGCAAGAACTTACGGCTAGAATTTTTGACCAAAAGTTTTAACTGTACATCACGATGCAAGTTCCCGTCGTATAGGCTGTGTTTGGAAAGGATTTTGAGTTCACAAGAATTAATCAATTTGATAGAAAAGTTTAGTTGGTGTTTGGATGAAAAATATAACGATGAGAATTTAAAAAGTTGATTTGATAGATAAATTTTGATGAATATTTGGGTAAAAAGTAAGAACTAAGAATATAATTTATTATTTTATGAGATATAAAATTATAGTAAATAAAAACTTTATACGTATTTATTTATTTTAAATAATAATTACTAGCACATAAAAAATATTATATGTAATTATTTATTTATTTTTTATTAAAAAATAAGTTAATAACATATAAAATACTTATTCTAAAAACAAATGAAAATTTTAATTAATAAAATTCTATTATGTTAAATATAATATTATACATAAGATTTGCATTAATTTGATTTAATTCACATTATAATACAATAAATGTAATTATAATGTTTTTCAGTTAATTAATATGATTTTTTTATAATTTTATTATACTATAATACTAAGCAAAATATTTTAACTAATTAATGAAATATTTTAAATTATTAGAACTAAATAATTTATAATCAATAAAATTGAATAATTTAATTTATAAGTTTAATAATAATGTATTAATAAATAAATAATATGTACATAAAAAATAATTAAAAGTAAAAAAAGGGAAGTTCTTGCTTTCGATAAGAATAAGAAAGAATTTTTTATTTTTAAAAATAGTCACGTGACCATAACTTTCTAATAAGTAAGACGAGTGACATCTTTGTTCTTGGGAATTAACGAGAACTACAAAAACTTTGTGATGTGACATCTTTGTTCTAACATCTCATTTGGAATACCTACTGAGTCGTAACTTTTAAGTTGATTGGACACACCTGATTCTCGAGGTATCGAGGTGAGTTCTCGACAAAGTTCCAATCGATCCGCGAAACTTTCTTACCAAAAATTTTCAAAACTTTTGCCTTTGAACAAAACTTTTGTTCCCGTGGGCTCAAAACTTTTTGACTGCCAAAAAGTTCTTAAATAAACACAGCATGGGTGGTAGAGCATCAATTAGATCAATCTAATAAGTAATAACAATTATTTATTAAACAATATTATTAGCTAAATAGTTGTTTTAATTGTGATCACTGTTGGAGTTGGTGAATACTTCAGGGCCCCTTGTTTTTCACACCGTGTTCGTCCACGTGAGCTTAGGGGAATCGGAGTATTACCTAATTGTCTGTGCTGCTGGCGTTCGAACAAAAGGGGGTTCGGGGGGCATCGCCCCCCGACGGATTTTGGGCTTTTGTTTAGCCGGCCCGTGTGGTTCGAATTAGGTTTTCTCTATTTTGTTTGAGTTTTGAACTCGTTTAGGAGAGGCTTATTTATAGCTTATTTTTATATGTAATATGTGTGGCGGCCGTAAACCTAAACGATATAGTGGAACCTCTTTGCAGAACGTAGTCCTAATCTCAAGGGTGAATCTGGGTAAATTTATTTGTCTCATCTATTTTTCTGCAATCTCTTTGCGATCTTCTCTTTCTGATCTCGTATTTTCCCATCAATTGGTATCAGAGCTCAGATTGTTTGAGGAATTATGGTTAATTCGAAGGCGATCGAAGAGTGGAATCGGATTGATAGAAAGACAAAGGGTTTGATTCGGCTTTGTCTCGCGGATTCAATTCTTACGAATATGATGAGCGAACCTACAGCCAGAAATCTGTGGAGAAAGTTGGAATCCCTATATCAAAGTAAGTCACTGGTTAACAAGTTATTTCTGAGGAAGAAACTATACAATCTACGAATGCATGAGGGTGACTCGTTCTCTACACATCTTTATAACTTTAACACGATGATCAGTCAACTTGTATCAATCGGTGTTAAGTTTCAAGATGATGATAAGGCAATAACATTGTTCTGTTCACTGCTGGATTCATGGGACAATTTGATTGTCGTGATTGATGGCAGGGATAAAGAACTTTCATATGAAAGTGTGTGTGCTGCCTTGTTATGAGAGGAAACACGAATAAAGGGATCGACAAGTTCTGATAAAGAGACGCTGGCGGCCAGAGGAAGACAACCAGAAAGGACTCAAAATCAGAGAGGGTCTAGATCCAAATTTCGTGGGCGTTCAAAAAGTAAAGATAAGAAGGTGCAATGCTGGAGATGTCAAGAGTGGGGCCATCTGAAATGAGATTGCAAAAACAAACCAGTTTACAAGAAAGAAGCTGAGTCAACCTCGGACAAAAAGGAGGCTGAGGCAGGGGATATGTATCCGGCTTCTACATGTATGACATAGTCAGATAAGGATGTCTGGCTCATCGACATTGCTGCTTCGTACCACATGACACCTCATAGACACTGGTTTTGTGAATATGAGGAGTATAATGGTGGGGATGTCATGCTCGGAGATGACACTGCGATTCAGATTGTTGGACGTGACAGGGTGAATTTGAGAATGAGTGATGGCACGGTGAAGACTCTATCAGATGTGATGCATATACCACTTATGAACAGGAGTTTGTTATCTGTTGGTACAATGGCTGATTCGGGTGTTATATTCAGTTGAGACAAGAATTCGTACAAAATTATTAGAGGGTCTATTGTGATTGCACGAGGGGTTCGCTATGGCACATTGTACAAGTTGCTCGGAGAGACGATATCTTTGGACTGCGAATTTATTTTTGAAGAGGCCAAAGAAGATGAAGATAACGCATCTATGCTGTGGCATCAGATATTAGGCCATATCAGTGAGAAAGGACTTTCTACCATAGCATCAAGTCAGATGGTAGAAGGAGTTCCAGATTGTTCTGTGGGCTTCGGGTTCTGTGAACATTGTCTTCATGAAAAATAGAACCGAGTCAATTTTCAACACACAGGTACAAGAGCAACAAAGATTCTCGAATTGATCCATAGTGATGTCTTTGGACCAACTCCGACTCCATTTATTGGAGGGTCCAGTTACTATGTCTCTTTCATACATAATTTTTCGAGATACAGTTGAATTTATTTTATCAAAAATAAATCAGATGTATTCGATAAGTTTCGAGAATTTAAGTTTTGGTGAAAAACCAATTGAGCAGCAAGATCAAGGTCCTTCGTACAGATAACGGAGGTGAATTTTGTTCAGAGAAGTTTGAGCAGTTCTGCGTGGACAATGATATTGCAAGGCAGAAGACAACTCCATATACACCTGAGCATGATGGAGTAGCCGAAAGGTTAAATCGGTCACTCATATAGAAGCCAGATGTATGCTGAGTTGGGCTGGATTGGGGTAAGAATTCTGGGTAGAAGCTGTAGCCACAGCCAACTATCTGAAGAACCGCTCACCGACCTCATCAGTGAATGATCGGACACCTTATGAGGCAATGTTTGGGAAGAAGTCAAATTTGTCTAATGTTCGGGTATTCGGATGTGACGCATATGTTCATATACCCAAGGAAAAGCGGAACAAGCTTGACAGTAAGTCTGAGAAGAACATATTTGTCGGATACAAGGAATGGGTCAAGGGCTATAAATTGTGAAATCCAAGAACAAGGACTATCGTATACAGCAGAGATGTTATTTTTCGTGAATCACGATCCCAAGTTGAGGCTCAAGAAAATGATGAACTCAAGAAAACTGTAGTGTTTGAAGAAGATTCTGATTCTAAAGCTGCAGAGGTGATTGCATAAGATACTTCAGTTGAGTCTGTTCCAGAATCTAATCAAGAGGACTCGGTTAATAAAGTTGAAGATGCAGATTCAGATGAAGACCCAGATATTAGTACCATACCAGTTCTCAGGAGAGTATCATCGGAGAAGAACCTAGTTCTGTAAAAGATGCAAGGTCTATGGATGATGCAAATCAGTGAGAGCTTGCTATGGCAAATGAGATGCAGTCACTGAATAAGAATGAAATATGAAGTTTGTATAAATTATCTAAGGATAGAAAGGTAATTAGTTGCAAATGGGTGTTCAAGCGAAAGCTGAAATTGGATGGGTCTGTAGAGAAGTACAAGGCTAGACTGGTAGCTAAATGGTACTCTCAGATTGAGGGAGTCGACTATGATGAGATTTTTTCTCCCGTGGCGAAAATGATTTCAATCAGATTTGTTTTATCTCTGGCAGCAGCATATAATATTGAGGTAGAGCAGATGGATGTGAAAATGACATTTCTTCATGGGGACTTGGAGGAAGAAATATATATGAGACAACTAGAAGACTTTGAAGTTCAAGGTAAAGAGAATTTGGTGTGCAAATTGAAGAAGTCTTTGTATGGATTGAAGCAGTCGTCAAGGATGTGGTACCAAAAGTTTGATACGTACATGCTCCAACTCAAATTTGTACGTTCAGATTCTGATCATTGCGTCTACATGAAGAGAGTTGACGATCAATTTGTCATTCTTACACTGTATGTGGATGACATGTTATTGATTGGAAACAACATGAAGTTGGTGAATTCAGTGAAGGATTTGTTGGCCAAGAAGTTTGATATGAAAGACTTGGGGCTGGCGAATTTTATTTTGGGTATGCAAATTAGAAGGGATCGTCAAAAGCGAAAGTTGTGGCTAGGACAGGAGAAGTACATAAAAGAAATATTGAAAAAATTTAATATGTCGGACTGCAAGCCAGTGGGTACTCATATGTCTTTAGGAACCAAACTTTCTGCAGAGCAATGCCCGAAGACGGATGAAGAAGCTGAAGAGATAGATCGTGTGCCATATGCAAGTGCAGTGGACAACTTGATGTATGTCATGGTGTGCATGCGTCCAGATATAGCACAAACAGCGGGAGTCTTGAGTCGGTATATGTTTAACTCAGACAAGGAACACTGGAATGCTATCAAGAGAGTTTTCAGGTACTTTCGTGGAACTTCAGATCTTACTTTGTGTTTTGAAAGTACAGGAAAAGAAAAGAGGCTTGATATTGTAGGTCATGTAGATGCTGATTGGGGTGGAGACATTGATAGTAGAAGGTCCACTAGCGAATATATTTTTACATTATTTGGGGCTGCACTAAGTTGGATGAATAAGAGACAAAGCGTGGTAGTACTTTCTTCTACAGAAGCTGAATATATGGCTCTTACTCATGATGCAAAAGAGGCCATATGGCTACGACGGTTGTGCTTGGAGCTCGGATTTGAGCAAGGTGCCATGGAGGTGAAATGTGATAATAAAGGTGCTATTCAGTTAGCTAAGAATCCTGCATTTCACTTACGCATAAAGTATATTGACATCCAATATCATTTCATTCGAGAAAAGGTGGAAAAAAAAAAGTTCAGATTGAAAAGATTGATACAATAGAGAATAGTTCTAAATTTCTAACTAAAGTAGTTACATGTGCAAAGTTTGAGTGGTGCTCTACTGCTATCAGATTGAAGAAGAATGTTGCTGGCAAGGCTCTCATTAGTGTGAAGTATCCACCAAGTGGAAGAATGTTAAAGTTGGTGAATACTTCAGGACCCCTTATTTCTCACACTGAGTTCGTCCACGTGAGCTTAGAAGAATCGGAGTATTACCTAATTGCTTGTGCTGCTGGCGTGCGAACAAAAGAGAGGTTCGGGGGGCACCGCCCCCTAACGGCGGTCCCACTCGCAGGTTTTGGACTTTTGTTTAGTCGGCCCGTGTGGTTCGGATTAGATTTTTCTCTGTTTTGTTCAGATTTTGAACCCATTTAAGAGAGGCTTATTTATAGCTTATTTTCATATGTAATCTGTGTGGTGGCCGTAAACCTAAACGATATAGTGGAACCTCTTTGCAGGACGTAGCCCTAATCTCAAGGGTGAACCTGGGTAAATTTGTGTGTCTCCTCTATTTTTCTGCAATCTCTTTACGATTTTCTCTTTCTGTTCTCGTATTTTTCCATCAATCACCATAAGTGGGTCGGCTAATGATTATGATCGAACTCTTTTACATATTTAATTGTTTTTATGTCACAATATTTATTGGATTAGCACGATGAACATGTATTAATTCATCTTTGAAAGTTTAAAAATTAAGCAACTTGTAAAAAAATAAAGGATTATTTCTTCTAACCATCCTTAAATTATCACGATTTTTCAGATTTAACCCCAAACTACGAAGTTCGTTTTTTGGGTCCCTAAATTATCACAATTTTTCCAATTCGATCCTTCCGTCCAATTCCGTCAAATTTTTCGTTAACTTAGATGTGAAAGGTCAAAATTACCCCTTCATAAAAAAAAGGGCGAGGGTGGCCGACGCATGTTGCCGCAGCCACAGTACCCCATGACGACGCACGAGTAATGAGGCGCTGCGTCAAAGACTGCAAAGAGGTGGGAAGGAACGGGTAGTTCAGCGCCCTGAGGATCCTCTTCTTTGTCGCCGCCCTCTCCAGCTTCTTCTTGATCGTGAGCGCGTGTTTGTCCACAATCTTCATCGCGTAGACGTATTCCGAAGCTCCCGGGACACAAGCGCCACGGACTCCTCCCGGAGCCGGCACAGGCAAACTGTACCAATGTCGCCGCTCCCAATCCAGCGGATTAGCTTAAAATCCTGATGTCCAACGCCTACCGGAATCCTCCCCGCGCCGGAGCGGCTTAGCTGTCCAAACGCCGGCAGGTAGTCCGGCATCGCTTGGCTGCTCAACCGCAGGAGCCGCGTCGAAGGAAAGGCGAGAGAAATTGCTGCACCGCATCTTCGCAGCTCCCGTCTCTGCTGCTCATTGAGCTCTGGCTCGAGTTCAGCGCCTCCGAGCCCACCTCGCCATCGGAATCCGGCATTAAATCCATCGTCTGCATCTGCACCCTCACAAAGCTCCTGCAACTACGCCTACTTGAGCAAACTCGAAGACAGCAAAATAACACAACCTTAGTTTTTTCCAGTGACAAAACAGGGGAGTACAAGAAGGGCACAGGGAACCCCCCGAAAAGAGGGATTTTTTTGGAACCGTCCCCGGAATCAGACAAGAAACGCGAACAATTGCAGACAAGGAGCCATTTTTGTCAATATATTATGCTGATCCTATTAGCAGACAACACAATCTGTGACCAGTAAAAAGACAGTTGTCTGTTCTGTTGACCTGCTGTTCCAGGATCATCAAACAGTGGCACGCACCGGAACGAAATAGAAGGAGAAGAAGAGAGCGGGGGTCGCCGCCCTGTCTCGCCCTTGATGGACGCAGAGGGCGACCCTTGATGGACGCAGAGGGCGACCCCCCCCCCCCCCCCCCCCCCCCCCCCCCCCCCTTAAGAAAAAGATAAAATTGGACTGAATGATCAAATAGAAAAAATCAAGATAATTTAGAGATAAAAAAACAAAATTCATAATTTGAGATTAAATCCGGCAAGGAAATAACCCAAAAATAAATAATTGCAACACCTACAGCGGGTGCAGAACTCTCAACTTTTTGCTTTTGACTCTTTTATACATCAAAGTCAAAATGATAAGCAATTTGTAATATTCTCCCCAAGATTAATCAAAATAACAATGAACTAGATTTTTATCCGATCACACAATCTAATTGTGTCTAAGACTGCATGGAGGAAACTTTTATAGTTAGCGTCTTCCATTTTTTCTCCCTCCCTCGCAACAAGAATCGCAGGGATTAATTGCACAAGTTACAAATTACTCTCTCTCTCTCTCTCCTCTCTCTGCGAGTGTCAATCCAAAGTTTGGCAGCTTATTTTGATTCTTGTAGATGGAAAAAACATCAACAGACAGAAGACAAGTGATCAAAAAAGTAATTATCTACCAAGTCTAGCATGCAATGTAACGAGCATCATCTGCTGAATCATCTGGTGATTAATTATAGGAGCAAGGAATCAGAAATAACTTCCAAAAATATACAACGCTTTCAGAGGGCAAAGGAAGAAATAAAGATGACAATATAGGGCCATGCAATATTCGAAGCACATTTGATGAGTAAGGCACCTAGTAATTCGCAACAAGAATCGCAGGGATTAATTGCACAAGCTAGAAATTAGGATTGTGACAATTGCCTAGCCTGAAATATGCTTCCAAGTTGCTCGTACAAAACCTGTTGCTCCTCAAAGGAAAGATTCCTCAAGATCTGTAAAACAAACCCAACAGTGTTCAGTAAGTAACCGATAAAACCCGCATCCGGTTAATATATTAAGAAACCTTATTACCTGGTCCAAAATCGTTTCTACCGAGAAATTTTGGGGCAACACAAACGATTGGTGATATATGTATGCGAAAACAGCCATGACCATCTGTATACAAATTGCAAAGAAACATTAGCCGTCAATGCCACCATCTTGGATCACAATCCAGTATATAACTCAATGCAATGCAACAAATTCACACACGGGCATAAGGAAATACTTGGAGAAATCTCTTCTAACCAAACACAAATAGACAAATAACAGTGGATCAATGATCATGTTTAGGTGATTCTGAATTAACAAAATTATAGAAACATTTATTCTTTGGAGTAATAAGTTGGAACAAAGGTGAGACAGAGAAACAGAACAATCCAATTTTTTCTAACTTGAAAATTGATGTTTTAAACTCCGCCTATGTTTTATAACCGGTCCCAAGCCCGGATAAAGGAGGAGGGTTGTGTTAGGCCCCGACAGCCAGCGTAAAACCCTGTCGAATCTCATGAACATGGATATATGATCCATGTAGCCGACCCCACCTAGTGGGATAAGGTTTTGTTGTTGTTGTTGAAAATTGATGTTTAAAGAAACTTACTTGACAATCCATTCTATCTGTGATTCCACCGTGTCCTGGAATGCTATCGCCGAAGTCCTGGAAATTGTAGGGAAATGTAAATCATTATGTAATATCCTGTTTCCAGAGCTTAAGTTAAAAGAAGGATGTAGAGCACCTTAAATTTAAAAGCCCTCTTGAAGCCACTAGCAAAAAAACCTCCAAATGGTGCTATTATTGATGCAAACAGACCAAAAGCTAATGCATGCTTTTGCACAGGCGAAATTAGTACTTCTTTCCATGGGAACTGTAGGAATGACATTGATAAGATGGATATAAATTGAACACAGAAAATAAGCCTCACTAGATTCAGTCAAATAAGAACAAACTTTGAGGACAAAGAACTAAAAAGTAAAGAAACAATATTGAAGCTTGAAAAAACATCCATTTAAAAGAGGATCTCACTATTCTGATCATGTTCTCAGAGAACAGGAGTTTAAATATGATGCAGCTGAGCAGCAATTGGTACTTAAGCAAAAAGGCTTGCTCAAGGAAGCTCTATTTTTTTAGACTGTGACTGACTCTAAACCATATTTCTAATGAAATAAGAATAAGCAGAAAGGCCATACCAACGATTTCTTTCTTGTGCGAGAATAATATCAGTTAATACCACTTGTCTGACAACTAATGTTGAAAAAAGACTCCAGAGAGAAAAGGAGCATAACACAATCATTTAGTAAACCACATAACAGTGCTGTCGCAGTTCAAGAGTTTTTTTTTGTGCTGTCGCAGTTCAAGATATAATAATTCATCAACATACAGAAGAACATTTACAATGATAGATGAAGGAAATAAGTACTCCTTATCATGGTTGTCAGGATCCCGATCCGGATAGTAAGATCTTACGATCTTACGATCCTCCGGACAGAAAACGATCCCGATCCTATCTAGAGGATCTTAAACGTAGGATCTATACCGGATCTATAGTCGGATCTTAAAATCGGTAGGATCTTACGATCCTAGCGATCCTACAATATTAGCACAACTTAATTTATTCGAATAAAAAAATAGAAGTAAACATAAAGGTCCTTGAGAAAATTAGATCTAACTATTTTATTTATATATATTGTATATCTTAGTCTCACTTTCATGAATTTTAATATCCTCTAATGTTATGTTATGAATCTGATACTATATTATCTTACATCAAAATTAATTTTTATTATTGCACATATACTAAGAATCATATTGCAACGAGATATTTTCCTTTTGTTGATGCTCTCCCTTGTAAGCCTACACTTGTAAAAGTTTCCCATTCCATAGTTATATACATGTGGATGACAACCACACTCCTGGTGGTCATCCTTTTTCTTCTCAAAAAAAAATTTAATAAATATTATAATTCATTAAGATAAAATATTATATATTATTATTTTAGTATTTTTTAAGAATATATCATATTGTCTTTTGGATGATATAAAAAAATTATCTATTAGACTTGAAAATATCAATAAAGTATTAATGGTCAATGTTTAATTAACTTATATATAATATTATGAATAAATATACTACTTTATTATTTTTTATTAAAAAATAATTTTTTATTCATGGGGTAGGATCTTACGATCATCGATCCGATCCTGCGATCCTCGAAGCCCCTTACGATCCTACCTCGAAAAGTGATCCTGACAACCTTGCTCCTTATAGCGAGCAGCGCCCAATAATGCATGAAATCAGGATTCACTTGATTAAAGAAAAAAAAAATCAAGGCAAGTCATACCCATTGTGGAGCCCATCCTGCTAAAGAGTAGAATACAGGTTTGAACATTGGACCAGGATCACAATGAAGCCATCCAGTAGATAAGTCCTTCGAGTATATCACCCATTAAAAAAGAAATGTAAAGCGATAGAGAATTAGCACATGATAGGAGAGAATTCTGTTAAAGAAATTACCTTTCTTGGACAAGTTAGCCACTGGAAGCGGCCCAATAAATTTGCTAGCTGCAAAGAACAAATAAGTCATTGAACTATCAAGAAAAAATTTGTGATGAAAATATATGATAATCATTTGCAAAATCTTTTTTATGGTATTGTCTTGCAGAAGTTTTTTTAGGCAATGATCTAACACTTGTTCAATGTTGATTATCGATTTATCATAGTTGACCGATAATAGAATAGCACCTAAGTATCTTTTCAGTAAATAACATATCCTACATGTTACTAGTGTAGTCAATCATATAGGCAGAAACAAAATGCAAATTCAGGAATCAGCTGTGTCAAGTATTCTAGTAGAAAGCCCAATGAGGAAACTTCAGAAATTTAATGAGAAATAAATTTTACATCTCAGTTTAAAATTTATTGCACCAAGCATACTAGTGCATGACTGGAGACAAGATTTCTTTTTTTTTTTTGAGAGAGAGAGAGGGAAAGAGGATGGTTAACCATCTAGTGAGGCATCTTTCATTAATTCAGAGTAAAAGAGTATTGTGATATCTTACATGATTCAGTGTAAAAGATAGACAATCTCCTAACTACTAGTCGCCAACTCCCATATGACAAGAAAATATTTAGCCTCACAATGTATGCAAAAGCTTGTCATTGATATTAGGATCTCGACGAAAAGCTTGATCCCAAGTTAAGAGATACCTAAGGACTGGTGTGCCAGTACTTGATACATTAATAATTTACTGCACATTGTATAGCGCCTCCATGTACCATCTCTCAATTTGCTCATCTTATCTCTCTTATCTATTATTTTGTTTCTCCATCTTTAAAGTAGCACCATTAGGATTTCATGTTCATGGTGTACCACCTAAAACCAAAACAAGTAACAAACTTTTGCCCATGACATAGATGTCCCACCACGCCAGCTCCCAGAAGTTAGAAGGTGGTTTCACAGATCCAAACATCCCCCTACTCCCACCCACCCAAAAGGACTAATGCTAGCATGTACCTATCTGGGTTGATTAACAGGTACCATAAAGAAAAGTTTACCACAAGACTAACAATCCTTCCTTAGCACTATAAAATAAAACACAACGCATACGTTAGATAACAATGTCGTAAGTACTTACCACAAAAGCAGAAAATATAGTTGTGATAGATGCACCAATAAAACCTTCCCATGTCTTTTTTGGTGACAATTTGATCAATGGTGTCTTTCCAAAGAAGAATCCAACAATATATGCAGCAATGTCATTAATCACAATAAGTGAAGCTGGTAAGAGAAACCTGCAGCAAGAAATACAGTTCATTTCAATAGGTTCACCAACAAATAAATAAAGAAAAAACATGAGTAAAAAATATGGGACATAGTATATTTGAGTTATAAAAAAAGAGGGATTTAGCAATAGAAAATGTTTCAATTTCAAACCAATTTTAGGGAAAGAGTTCTCTGAGACTGTTTACAAAGGCCAAAGAATATATATAAGAAAAATTGTTTGAAGCAGAGATAGTTGCCAAAGATGATTATCTAGGTTTAAATCTATTATCCAAAATCCTAGAACCCTGACTAAACTTGTTTGAGATGAGTTAAAGGTAAATCTCTCCCAGCAGTTACTCTTCCTGGAGCTGATCTTGTAGCCTCTTACTGGGTTAATTTGCTTTCAGTTGAACTAACCAACTAGTGGTATTAACTGTGTAATCTAATTCATGCATACTGATAAAGTGACAGGTGTACAAAGCAACCAATGCATGCTATAAGTGTATAAGCACAACACAAATATGAAAAATATCTAATTCTAGATGACTGCAAGAGGATAAGATATGTAAATGAATTCTTACCAAAAAATCCCTTCAAATATGTTTGCGACAGTGAAAGAGGATTGTGCAAAAACCATGAGAAGGATCATGTGTGTCCATGCATATTGGCTAAACTGATAATTATACATCTTCTTCTTAAGTGTGAGAATAAACCACACAAAACCTGATAGCATGCAGAAGCATCAATGATTCCAGCAAATATAGACAGCATTATGAACAAGTGTTATACTTACAAGACAAAAATAGCAAAGATTATCACCAGAAACTCAAAATAAGGACTCTAAGATTGAAATGTGTTGATACTTTCATCAAACATTCTTTTGAAGGGACCATTGAACGCTTCTAAGAACTATTTATACGTATATTAGGACTGTAAATCCTTGAAAAAGATTTAGGCAGCTGTTAAATCACATTGTGGAGTCTATGCCATAGTATTTTATTATCAACCGGTTTCCTCCATCTATTTGAATATTTTGTATATTTCTATGCTGTGACTACACATAGTTTGTTCTTTTATGTTTAAATGGCATTCATGATGTCACCCACCTTTAAATCAACTGAATTGATGTTGTATAAAAGCTCCTAAAATCATGATGATATCTAACAAAGTTGCTTAGTTATCTCTTTCCCTCTCAAAAGAATAAGATACGAAATCATGAGGATATGCATAACACAAACTTGAATTGTGTATTTAAGCATACAAAAATATTTCCCTCTCAAAAGAATAAAAGATGAAATCATAAGGATATATACTGAACACAAACTTGATAATTTTGCATTGTGCATTCAAGCATACAAAGATCTATTGGCAACATGGCTTTTTCTCTTTCTATAAAAGAAGATGTTAAGAGTAGAATATTTATACAAGTCAAACAAAGAATCATGGAAACTGTTACCTGCAATATAGAGGAAGTAGCATATAAACATCTGATACTTGATAAGGCCACTAACAAGCTGGTATAACAATTTGTCTGAGGTTACAGTATTAACAAGTTGTCGACTAAGAAATCGTCCATAAGTAAACAACATGGCTGTGAAGAAGAAATGCCTGTTAGCAAATGAAGACATAATGACATTAGCATGGACTTCAGAGAGTCCCATTAGAAAACAAAAAGTTTTTTGAAACTAACAAAAGCTGTTAACTATTTGAACCGAGTACAAGAAAGGGGCCATGTTACCAATTCAGGAGCCTAAACCCTGGAAGCTGTATTTCTTCATTTGATCTTCTTAGTAGATTAAACAGCTCTTTTGCCATAAAGATTTGAATGACAACAATCATGGCCCATATATATAAATGTCCCATGAAAATTATTAACGCAAAACCACCAATCATCCAGAATGTTGAATAAGTGCGGACAAGCATTGACTTGTATTTGTTGCGGTCATTGACAAGCAAATTTGATCCATTGGTTTTATCTGCATCAGACGGAACCTGAAACCAAAGAAATTGACTTTTATAAACTTTCTAGCAAGAACTATAAGGACAAAAGATCAGATTACCACTCTGAGAATATACAGATGCAGAAATAAATGGAAATGACAGGAAATGATGCATGCCCTTATTCATTTTTTGCATAAGAAATGAAGAAGCTTCTCACAATAAGCAAGATACATATTAGTCCAAACAGTTTCAATCACAATAACTCAAAAGATACCAGTGCCTGTTATTTAGCCAAACTAAGATATATGGTAGCATTTTTCTTCAAAAATGAAGAAGCTTCTCACAATAAGCAAGACTGGAGCAAAATACATATTAGTCCAAACAGTTCAAATCATAATAACTCAAAAGATACCAGTGCGGCAGAGCCCATTTACCCAAACTAAGATATATGGTAGCAATTTTTCTTTTTTTTGAGGAATTATATGGTGACAAGTTAGGCTGCTAAATTTATATAGAGTTCAGGGTCCCAGGAGCCTTTAAGTGCTTGTAGTCAGATAAAGGAACCAACCTCAGTAGAGCGTTTCCGATGCCGAATCCGGCCCTGATGGCTAGTATTGTCATTGGAGGTACTATCTTTATGCATTTTTCCAATCGAGGCTCTGTTATTCTCTGCAAGTGGAAAAAAATTTAAGAAATTTAGAATTCCATATGATAAAATTTGATAGAGCATGACCTAATTACTAATTTTATATTTTTTTACATTTTGCATATCTTCTAAGATATATATATATATATATTTACAATTGATATATGAATAAAATGAGCACGTCAAGCACGCACTAAATCAAGCAAATTTTCAACTAAAAATTACGAATAATGTTGGTTCGAAAATATATTGATCTATGGATGAATTTTTGGCATCATTTTGAATCCAAAATCCACTTGACATGCACACTCATTGAAACTGGAATGTTTATACAATGTACGAGCTATAATCCAAAATATGTTGTCACTGTAGGATAGAGCAAGAACTATCCACACTAACTGCATGTATTTGCCTGACTTAATAGCTTGATTATGATCTAGGCTTTTATCCCTCAGAGTTCAGTTGCAATTCTCAATAAACTCAATAAGAGGGTGATACATGGTTATGTGGTGTTTGCACTGTGTAACCATATAGACTAGCCTTGAAAGACATTATAAGTGCATGATAAACAAAAATTGACAGGTAACAGAAAAATAAACCTTGTTCACTAGTCGAGGCACCTGGTTGAATGCACAACTCAGCTGACGAATCCACCCCTTATACCCTCCATTTTGTCATCTTAAGCATGCTTCCATATTAGAAATATATGTTGTGAACTAACCAGATAAGAGGCACATTAGCTTTGATAGGCAAAGGTGGTTGGAAATAAATAAAATCACAAATAGAATGTAAATCTAGTCCTAAATACAGGAAGGAACAAGCAATAAGGAAACCAATGTAATACAATCGGAAAAATAAACTCAACTACATTAGAAACTCAGCCCATGGGTGAAAATAAGATAACCCACTCTGTCGAGTTTGAACGACTGTTCTGTGCAACCCCTGAGTTTCCCAGAACAAGATTAACGACATGTAAAAAAAACAATAACAACAATAGGTAAATAGGGTTCCAATGTTTGGTGTTTTCTGTAAATAAGGTTGGTGAAGAGAGTTGTAGAACATTCTAATGCTCTCTATAAAAATAAGATTTTGAAAAATTCTGTGAGCATGACGGATGCCTTAAGCCACTAAACTTGCAAAGAATCCATGTATCAGAATCCTTTTCTGAGGGGGATCTATCAGAAACCGTTATGACAAGGTTTCCTCCTGAACGACACCAATGTGTGCAGAAGAAAAAAGGAAAACTATGCTTTGTATCTGACAAAGAACTAGTATATACAACCCTTAATAATATATATAGGGAGGCTACCAAAGATAACTTGAGGTGGATAGGTTGGTTGCGACAATGTCGACACCAATCTTGAGATTTTGCTTTAAAACTTTGTATTTAGCTTTTATGCACACTTGTATAATTTGGTAGTTTTAAAGCTTTAATACAATTCAGAATGACTATCCACACTTAGCAGTCATCCCTTTCCTTCATTAAAAAAAATTAAAAGTGATTTTTTTTTGTGAATATGTGTTGTTCCGTTTCCGGGAATCCTCCCATTACTCTATATGGAGAGTTCACTTTTCTAATAACAGAAGTGAATAGATAACTACTTGTGGAAGAGAATAAAGGAGCTAGAATGTAATCAACAGGTAATTACTATTATCTTGTTAAAGATCATCAGAAGTTCTAGTTCATATATCCTTCATGAAGGTTAGGGCACTCCCAATTTTCCTAACTAGTGTAACGGGCTTACAATTAGTGTGCTTAAGCTGGAAGAAAGTTTACTATATTTACATGTATATTTAAAAAAAAGAAAACTGGAAGCTCAAATCCCTTTTGTCTTCCTAACATCTTTTATTTGGTCTATTTACTCCAAATAGTTTTTTTTTTTCATTCCATACTATGCCACTTTCCTTCTCTTTGTCACCCGAGAACAGTTCAAACAGCTTAACGATCAATTCGTATCAGAAATCAATCAAAGAACTAAACGTGGCTTCTATTCACAACAAAGGAAAGAAAAAAAAAAGCAGCAGTTACCTATCCACAGCCGTCGCTCGTGCTCGTCTGCCGCTGGGAGAAGAGGACGGAGGAGAAGTAGAAGAGACGACGACCAATAACAGCACTTTATTAATTCTTCATTCGTTGGCAACAGAAAAAAAAAGATTCGATTTTTGCGGTCACCGAACTGACAACTCACAGACCACCAGCACTCCGCGGGTGTGCCCAGGTCAAAAGGACCCCGGACGCCACCGACCCGCAACCGGAACCCTAACGCGACGCCGGCGGTGGCGGAAGATTTGAACAAACAGCGGCGGCAGCGGGAGCAGACGCCCAATCAGCGAAGGCGTAACAAGAGCGTGTGACCGAAAGACACCAATAGATGGATAAGATTCCAAGATTGCGACAGCAACAAATTCTCTCTCTCCAAAGACCTTTTTTTCAGGAAAAAATAACCATTTTTCCAGTTTCGAAGGAAGCAAATGTGATGGCAAGGATCGAAGTGGAACATATATGTTTGTCATTTGGTGCCAGTGACTTAAAAAACAGTACTTTTTATTTACTTGTTCAGGAGGAGGACGAGGAGATGACAAGACGATGATTAGGGCGGGGGGGACCGCAAAAGTTCTGGCTGGGCCGATTCGAACGGATTGAAGAAATCCCCAAAACCTAAAAACCCTGAACACCAAAATTTCGATTTGGGTTGTAATTTTTAAATTTACAAAGATTATCAAAGAAACTATTTGATAGATATAATCATTAAATTAATTAAATAAATAAGAAATATGCGCTCTACAGAAAGCATTAAATTAATTAAATAATAAGAAATATGCGCTCTACACGAAGATGTAGAGCGGGGTGCACTACGTACTCATTAACCTCTTTTCTTTATATTATAATTTCTTTTAAAGCATACCATATTTTTAGAGGAATGATGAAGGTGTCTTAATTGATAAGATTAGATCTCTAACTATTTGAATCGTCAATAAATAAATTAACTATTTGGAAAAGTTCAGTATCCCTCCTAAATAAATGATGCTTTGGTTCTAATCTTTTATGCCGGCCCACATCAATTTTTTTTAGATTTTTCTTGCATCTCTAATATTATACATATAGTATTGATAAATAATAAAAGGGTTTAATGGGTGTGCAACGCTCAAATGTTGACGCCTAAATCTTAACCGTCCATTTGATTTCGACGCATAGATCTCATGCAAAGGAAGCGAGCGTCTCTTCTCTCCTTATCGATGGCGACGGGATCCTGCGAGCGCTAGTGCTCCCGACCTCTGCGTTCGCCGCCTTTGAATCCCGCGGGCGCTGGCCGGAAGCCCCCATCGTCCCTGCTTGCGAGCGTCGGCAGACCCCATCGTCCCAAACCCCGCGCGACCTCCCCTTATCTTCCCCTCCGATGCCCTAATCGGATCCCGCAAGCACCGGTCGACAAACCCAATCCTCCTCGGCCTTCGTGAGTGTCGGCGCCCCCCATCGTCCCCGACCCTGCGAGCATTGCCCCCTCCCATCGTCCCTGACCCTACAAGCGCCTGAGAGAGAAGGGAGAGGTCGACATCGTCGATCGTTGAGAGATAAGGGAGAGAGGTGTTTCACTTGGGAGAAGGGGGGCACTCACGCCGCATCGGCAGAGGACACCTAAGCTCAGATCAATGATGGTGAGCTCTGATCGACGAGGCGAGCTCTTATCAACGATGCATGGGCTCGGTGCGGATTTGGAGCGATGGCAAAGGCACGGATCGAGGAGTGGAGGCGATGATCGGAGGAGAGAAGAGAGGATCCACGGCGGTGCTCATAGGATCTAGGCGACGCCGATGATGCTCGTAGGACTCAACAACGATGCTCACAGGGCTCGACGATGATGACGGAGTGGAAGAACAATCGGCGACCGCTCTCTTCTCTCTCTCGACAATCGATAGCACGGATTTGGATGGGAGATGCGTCAATGCGGGCTCGACGACGACGACGGAGGGGAAGACAAGAAAAAGAGGAGGGGAGGTCATGGGTACGGTAGACACAGGACAGAGGGAAGGGGAGAGGGGCAGCGGCCGTAGGTGAGAAGGGATCATCGCCAGATGGGGAGGTCACAGGTGATCATCGATCATTGATGGGGAAGGTCGACATCAACAAGCGATTAGAAAGAGAGGCGAGCACTCACGATCATTCGATGAGGATCAGGCGATTTCATCTCGACCGTTGGATTAGGTGTTACACAATGCTTCACCAAATGGGTTACACAATCATTAAACCCATAATAAAAGCTAGTTTCTTTGTCTATACATTTAACAAACTTACTTGTATAGTTGTATGTATATGTATATATACACATGTAATTGATTATTTATATTTTTTGTGTGCAAAATGTCACATTCATTCGGATCAATTTATTTGTTGTTATCTTTTTTCTCTTTTATTCTCTCTATAAACAAATCAAATATATTTTTGCCATCCTTGCTGCAACCACCAGATGATTAATAAGTAACAGAGTTCAATTAGTTCAATGTATGGAGTTAACATTTAGCTCTTGTAAGCCTGGAATTTTTAATCTCTTGCCACGTAATAATTGAATTTTGTTTAGCCATGTTATCTACAATATATTCTTTTTAATCTTATGAAAGTGAAACATCTTTAAACTATTCTTTAACAAAGTGAGAAAATAAATTATATTTTTAATTAGAATTTAATGGGTGTCCATCACATTTTAATGGGGTGGATGCTCCTTCCTATCTCGTTGGTCGTACGATGTGCGATGGATGGATAGATGGAGGAGGCGTGGTTCACATTAAGGCAAACAAGGTCAGATTAAGGATAATAAGGTTGGGGCGATGTTCGAGGGCGCTTCCACGATGATGTTTGAGGGCATCTTCGACGGAGGTGTTCGAGGGGGATAGTCCGGTGGATCAAGGGTCGGCAGGCAAGGCATTTAGGCAATGTTCAAGGGTGACTATTCGAGGTGATGGTCGACGGATCAAGAGTCGACAGTTCAGGCGGACTCCTTCAATGCGAGACGATGTTACTCCTTCAATGGTTTAGGCGATCTGATGAGGATGATGACGATGCTCGGCCACCATTGATGCTCCTCATCGCCATCTACGATTGTGCCCTCTCCATTGATAATCCTCGGCCCTCGACTTCACTCGCCACCCTTGATCTCATTCGCCATCTCAATTGTCACTGTCGTCGTCTCCTTTGCTTGTCATCATCGACCTTATCTTCGACTTCGCCTATCGTTACTGCCCAATGACCTCGCCCGTCATTGCCTCCCTCGATGGAGCTCTTGATTGCCATCCTCGACCTCATCATCATTGCCTGCCATCGTCGCCCTTGAAAGTCGTCGATGTCGCCCTTGAAAGTCATCGTCGTTGCCCTTTGAATCACTCCTACTCGTACGTTGAACCAGCTGGGTTAAGCATGTTCGCCAATCACGCATTGAACCAAGCAAATTGCATTCATTATCCATCCGGCATTGGATATCCGCGTGCCTAGGTAGGAGCGCAATGGGGGGATGTCCATTAAGCCCTTCTAATTATTCTTTCATAATAGTATTTCAAAGACTAAGTAACTTTTCAATAACTATTACATTAAATAACAATAAAGACTTTTAGTGACTTGGTCTCCTGTGCACTTTACTTCCATCCTTACTTCTGAATTCAATTACCTATGGGTTCAAACATACTCACATGAAATATAGCAATTATACTTAGCATATAAAAAAAATACAAATGCATAAAATAACTTACATGGAAACAATTTAGTTTTTAAAACACAATAATGCTATAATCATATAAAATATGCAATAACATTTATTTTCTCTTTTTTTCCATTTTTTCTATTCTTTACCATATGTATAACTTGAAGTTTACTTTTTCATCAAATTCAATTGAACTTTTATCAATGCAATTGTCATTTCTTATTTATCCAATGCAAATAAATTTTTGCAATTGAACTTTACTTCTTTTATCTTTTTCACATGTGCAAATTTTCTTTGACCAATGAATTTTTTTATTAAGTGATTTTCTTTGACCCAATGATTTCCTTAACTTGACAAGTCAACAATTCATAATGACTACAATCATTAATCAAGATAATGTATAACTACCTTGTTAACTTTCTTATCAATCTTATAGATATTCAAATTATCATTTCCCATGAAAAGTAACAATCAAAACATGGCAAAAATGTCATTAACACCGCAACAATTCAATATAAAAACCATCTGTAACGCCCCCAAATCGACCCCCGCCACGTGGCGAAGACCAATCTGGAGACGCTACGGCATGCTATAACTTGACCATGATATTGACCATATCTCAGTCAAGTTATAGCATGCCGTAGCGTCTCCAGATTGGTCTTCGCCACGTGACGGGGGTCGATTTGGGGGCGTTACATTTATGGTATCAGAGCCTAAAGTTAGGACTCTCTTGACGTCCTAGTGTATTGAATAGTCTAGTATGGAAAAAGGTTCATGTGCTATCGCCGTGCAGTCGCCACACCCTCCACCGAAAAGTAATGTAAGTCATGTTTATGTTTAAGATAAGTTATGATTTATTGATGCATGATTTTATTGTATGAATAGAGGATAAGCATGTCACGACGGTCAGAGCGTATTCAAGAGCAAATGGCCAGAGCTGACCGAAATCTGTATGAGGCATCGGAAGGCCCACTTCCTGAGATGGGGGCCCAGCCGGGTCGCGGACGTGGCCGTGGCCGAGGTCGTGCGCCAGGCCGCGGAAGAGGTAGAGGCCGCGCAGCTAGAGCGCCATTAGAGGAGCATGTGGATGAGTTTGCTCCACCTGAGGGTAGCCAGGCAGGAGACAGTCCACCGGCGTCAAGGCGTCGTAATCAGAGGGCACGCCATGAAGCAGTAGAAGACACCATCCAGGCTTTCCTGAAGTTGCATCCGCCTCATTATGATGGGAAGGCGGACTTTTTCAAGGCTGAAGAATGGATTGAGACTATGGATCGGATTTTTAAGCTGATGAGATGTACTGATGAACGCAAGGTCCTGTATGCCACACACATGCTTACTGGTACTGCGATGGGCTGGTGGAAGACTACAAGGGCCACCAGGTTCAGAGGGATGGAAGAAGAGGACATAGCATGGGATGAATTTAAGAAGGCCTTCGTGGCGCGCTACACTCCTGAACATGACCGCATCAACAAACAAGAGGAGTTTCTGCAACTGCAGCAGGGAACCATGTCTGTGGCGGATTACCACACCCAGTTCATCCAACTGGAGCAATATTGCCCGATGCCATTTGAAGGACGTATTCGGGCTAACAGATTCATTAATGGACTACAGCAGGCACTGAAGACTGAAGTCCTGTCTGGGGATTGTGAAGATCTAGAGAAGGCTGTGAGGTTAGCCACACGTATGGAAAAGGATCAAGCTGAACGCAAGGCCAAAGCTCCAGCCAAAGCAATAGAGCAGCCCAGGCCTCGAACGGATGATCACCGGCCATTTAGGAGGAACGACCGCCGCGATCGTCGTTACAGGCCATACCAGCAGAGAGAAGCCCCAAGACAGGCTCAAGTTCAACCACGGCCTGTGCCAATGCAAGCACAGCCACTGAGACAACTGCCACCGCCACCACGTCAGCCACAAGTGCCACAGAAGCCTGTATGTCCTCACTGTGGTCGTCACCATGATGGAGAGTGTCGTAGACTGAGCGGCGCATGCATTCAGTGTGGACAGTTCGGACATTTCATCAGAAATTGCCCACAGGCTGCCAGAGGAGGCCGAGACAATCGAGCAGCAGGAGGTGCAAATTCCGTTGTGCAAGGTCGTGTGCACAACCTGGAAGCTGATGCAGCCCAAAATGATAATGATGTCATTAGAGGTACCCTCCCGATCGCCAACTTGTCTGCTACTATTTTATTTGATTCTGGGGCTACACACTCGTTTATTTCAGAGTCGTGTGCCCAAACTCTTAGTCTACCTCAGAAGCAGATGCCCCATGCTATGCGTGTGAGTACACCTGTGGGGACTCTCCATGCTGCCAAGTACATCCCGAATGTACCTGTCAATGTAGACAAGAAAAATTTGTCTGCAGACCTCATAGTCATCCCCATGGTAGATTATGATGTCATTTTGGGGATGGACTGGCTTTCATATTACGATGCAACTTTGCAATGCAAACAGAAGAAGATCGTTATAGGGACGCAAGGCAAGCCCAAGGCAGTGATCAGAGGCACTCCATCAACAAAGAACAAAGTCATTGTCTCAGCGATCAAGGCACAGAAGCTATTGCAGAAAGGATGTTGTGGGTACTTGGCTAGTGTGGTCAAGACGGATGCACCTGTCACTGAGCTTCAACAGATAGATGTGGTGCGGGAGTTCCCAGATGTGTTTCCTGAGGACACATCCGGATTACCACCGAAACGGGAAATCGACTTTAAAATAGAGCTCCTCCCTGGGACTGCACCCATCTCTAAAGCACCATACCGTATGGCACCTGCTGAAATGCAGGAACTGAAGAAGCAGATACAGGAGCTACTGGACAAGGGATTTATCAGACCGAGCGTCTCACCCTGGGGCGCACCGGTCTTGTTTGTCAAGAAAAAGGACGGCTCCCTGCGGCTCTGCATCGACTATAGATGACCTTTTCGATCAGCTGTCAAAAGCATCAGTGTTCTCTAAGATAGACTTACGTAGTGGCTACCACCAGCTGAGAGTGGCAGAGGAGGACATACCGAAAACCGCTTTTCGGTCAAGATATGACCACTACGAGTTCTTGGTCATGCCATTTGGACTGACGAACGCTCCTGCCGCGTTCATGGATTTAATGAACAGGGTCTTCCGACCTTATTTAGACCAGTTTGTCATAGTGTTTGTGGATGACATTCTGATCTATTCTTCCAGTCCAGAGCAACACCGAGAGCATCTTAGGATAGTATTGGAGATCCTAAGACAACACAAGCTTTATGGCAAGCTTTCAAAGTGTGAATTCTAGCTGAAGGAGATCATGTTCTTGGGACACATAGTCTCCAAAAAGGGCATTGCAGTAAACCCCGCAAAAGTGGAAGCGGTGACGAATTGGACTAGGCCGAAGAATGCTTCTGAGATTCGCAGCTTCCTTGGTTTAGCGGGTTATTACAGGAGGTTTATCCGAGACTTTTCTAAGATTGTTGCACCCCTCACAAATCTCACAAAGAAGGCGGAAAAATTTATCTGGACAGACAAATGTGAGCAAAGCTTTCAGACTCTAAAGGACCGTCTGACTTCGGCACCGATTCTCACTATACCGACAGGCAGTGGAGGTTTCGTGGTCTACAGTGATGCGTGTGGAACAGGATTGGGTTGTGTCCTGATGCAACATGGCAAAGTAGTGGCTTATGCTTCACGGCAACTAAAGAAGCATGATGTCAATTACCCCACACATGACTTAGAATTGGCGGCTGTGGTCTTTGCTTTGAAGATCTGGAGGCACTATTTGTATGGAGAGACGTTCGAGATCTTCACTGACCACAAGAGTCTCAAGTACATTTTCGATCAGAGGGATCTTAACATGAGACAACGACGATGGCTTGAGCTCCTCAAGGATTATGAATTTGCTATCAATTACCATCCGGGTAAAGCAAATTCAGTCGCCGATGCATTAAGCAGGAAGTGGGAAGGCTCGCTAGCTTATATGAGGCTACGCGAGTACGAGATGCTGGAAGAAATTGAGCAATGGTGCCCCAAGCTGGGAACAAATGGAGCTTTATGGATGATGCATCAGATGAAGCCCAGCTTAATTGACAGGATCATAACAGCTCAGAAAGTAGATCCTGAATATCAGAAGGTTCTGAAGAGGTGCCAGAATGAACCAGCAGATTTTCAGATCTCTGCAGATGGAGGGATTAGATATCGGGACAGGTTGTGGATTCCCCCTGACGCTGATGTCCGACGAGAGGTACTGGATGAGTGCCACAAGTCAGAGTTCGCCATCCACCCCGGTAGCACCAAGATGTATAAGGATGTACAACGCAGCTACTGGTGGCCGGACATGAAAAGAGAGATAGCAGAATATGTATCCCGATGTCTGGTGTGTCAACAAGTCAAGATTGAACATCAGCGGCCATATGGCAAGTTGAAGCCTTTGGAAATCCCACAATGGAAGTGGGATAAGATCACTATGGATTTCGTATCCAACTTGCCTAAGACTAAGAAGGGTCATGATGCCATATGGGTAATCGTAGACCGTTTCACAAAGGCAGCACACTTTATTCCAATCCGATGGAAGCAATCAGTGGAGAGTCTGCTAGACTTATATGTGAGAGAAGTGGTCAAACTCCATGGGATCCCAGAGTCCATAGTGTCTGATCGAGACCCCAGATTCACTGCTAGATTCTGGAGGAGCATGCAGGAAGCCTTTGGTACAAGGCTCAACTTCAGTACAGCTTTCCACCCTCAGACAGATGGGCAGTCTGAGAGGACCATCCAGACACTAGAGGATATGTTAAGAGCCTGTGCACTAGATTGGCAGGGTAGCTGGGATGAGCACATTCATCTGATTGAGTTTGCTTATAACAACAGCTACCATTCTAGTATTGGTATGGCACCATTTGAAGCCCTGTATGGACGACCTTGCCGTTCACCTGCCCACTGGAGTGAAGTAGGCGAGGAAAAGATCATGAGTAAGGAAGAAGTGAAAGAAGCAGTGGAATATGCTGAAAAGATAGAATTGATTAAGCAAAGGATGAAAACTGCTCAAGGAAGGCAAAAGAGTTATGCTGACAAAGGCAGACGAGAGCAGATCTTTCAAGCTGGAGACCAAGTTCTTCTGAAGGTATCTCCCATGAAAGGAGTCATGAGATTCAGTAAGCGAGGAAAGCTCAGTCCTCGCTATGTAGGCCCATTTGAGATACTCGAGCTGGTAGGCGAGGCAGCATGCAGATTGGCTCTACCCCCATCTTATGGGAGAGTGCACAATGTATTTCATGTATCCATGCTCAAGAAGTACAAGCACGATGCTGCAAATGTTCTAAGGATAGAGGAGCCAGATATAGCTGCAGACTTGACTTTCGCTGAGTATCCAACACATATAGTGGATCGCAAAGTACAACGTCAGAAGAACAAGGATGTCCCCATGGTCAGAGTAGCTTGGCGTCACCATAGCGGAGATGATGCGACATGGGAGCTCGAATCGGAAATGCGCCAAGAATTTCCTCATCTTTTTGGTAAGACCTCTACTTAATGCAAAATTCGAGGACGAATTTTCTTTTAAGGGGGTAAGAATGTAACAACCAGCAAAAGATAAAAAAAAAATGAAGATAATATAACGTGATGGATAACACTGCTGGGGGATAAAGTTCAATGCAACTCAAAGTTGGAAAAGAAAAAGAGATAAAATCTGATTTCATTATATATATAGAATCAGATTTATGCATTAAACCCGACGACCTCTTTTCTTTTTCTTTTCTCCCCGTGCTGTTGTTCGTGCGCGACAAGAGCAGAATTTCTCACGCCTTTGCTGGAATTCTGCAGAAGGTGGCCGAGAGGAAATTAGGGAAGAAAACAGGGGACGCGGCCGTTGATCGTGAATAGAGGTGGGTGAACCGAAATCACCTTGCATGGCCTCTGAATTATCTCAATTCATGCTCGAATCGTTATGAAAAGAATATGAATATGATTCAAGTTATTGTTTTTAATTGTTTGATTTCTTGAATTCTTTGATTGGTTGATTGTAGCATGCATAGTTATTTCTGTTTGTTATATTTCTGTATTATTGATTGCTAGGATGTAAGATTTAGAGGGGATTCCGTTTTCGATTTTATAACACGACCCAATTTTAAAATAGAAGTATTACGGCCGTAAAATTTGTTGGGCGTAATTGTCTTACGGTCGAGAAAAAGATGGAGAGAGAAAAGGGGTGAATTCTTACGGCCGTAATGCAATAGAGGTAAATTTTTACGGCCGTAAGGATTGGCCGTAAGAGAAAAAAAAAAGGGGAAAAAGGGATGAAGCTTACGGCCGTAATGCAAAAGAGGAAAACTTTACGGCCGTAAGGAAAGGATGGAGAGAGAAGGAGATGGATTGGCCGTAAGGGTGAATTATTACGGCCGAAGTAGAATAGAAAATAGGGTTTTTACGACCGTAACGAGATAGGCCGTAACGGATGGGCGTAACAGATGATGGTCGTAACGAAATAAGAGTTGAATTATTACGGCCGAAGTAGAATAGAAAATAGGGTTTTTACGGCCGTAACGTAATAAAGGTTAATTTTTTTTGGCCGTAAAGTGAAAGAAATTTTTGGGCGTAAAATCCAAAGGATTAGGGTTTTACGGCCGTAAAGTGGAGGAGATTTTTGAGCGTAAAATCCAGCAAAATTCACCTATTAACCTCTCTTTATTTTTATATGAATATTATTGATTTCTTTATAATTCCAACATGAACTCTTTGTCTTGATTTACCTCATACCGATCATATCTCCTTCATCACATGATACAAAGAATGAAAAGATAATAAAAGTGATTAATAAGTTCAGATGAAAGATTAATGATGGGTTGCCAGTCCAAGCCAAGTGCATCAAGATAAGGGTCGCTCCCTTGGTCATGGTTTGATCACCCATTGACCCGCACAAGGCCGTATCGTTTGCTGGGCACACCCCAAGAATTAAAGGCACCTCAAAGTCACCCTGATTGTTAATTAATAACCAAGATCGACAAGCATGTTCAAGTTCAAGTTCAAGTCAAGTCAAGTATGTCATGATTCCAAGTTTACTATGTACTATTAATCCTCATGATTCATGTATCGCTGATCTTATCCTTATTATGATCCATGATACCTATATGTTATCTTTCATGTTCAGGTTAAGCCTGATTAATTATCGCTGATTATTATATTCACGTTATGCATTGTATATCATGTGGTTCCCCACTAGGCTGTAAAGCTTACGGGAGGACCTCCTCCCCTGTGTCTGATTTCCACAGGACCAGGTCAGTAACGCGGTGGAGTAGGCGTGTGGTGATGAGGCTATGGCGATAGGACAGCACATGAACCATAGGGCTTTTAGAGTGTTATTTAGTTTTCATTTACCTTCCGTAATTTAAATTCATGATGTAGAACTCAGTTTATCTCTTAATAATAACATAGTTACTTTTAGACTTCCGCATAATTATGTTATCTTCTTTTATGTTATTATTTTTCCGCTGACGTGTCTCAGTTTCTGACTGAGATATGGTCAATATCATGGTCAAGTTATAGCATGCCGTAGCGTCTCCAAGTTGATCTTCGCCACGTGGCGGGGGTCAATTTGGGGGCGTTACACCATCACTCAAATTCAAATAGGTACCTAAAGGTTTGATTCGGGCATAGGTCATGTTGACATGTCTTGAATTATGTACCATGTACCTAAAATTATGAAAGAAAAAATAAAAGGACAAATGAGGATTTGTGGTGGAAGCGGAGGGCTTGGGCCGTTATGGTTTTATCATGATGTACTCTCTTTTGCTCATAGTGAATTTTCTCTGACGGCGACCTCATTTGTCCGTGAATGTTTCTCTCTTGTTCATTAATCAAGAGGGTTTTACCACGTTAAATTTTTGTGTCCATCTTTTCTTTCTTTCATTATTTTGATTGTTCATCGATCCTCGGTATTTTACTCCCAACATGTCAGATAGTGGGCAACTCAGGTCGAGACTTGCGCTACTTTTCTTTAACCTTTTCCTATTTGAAACTCCGGTCGAACTTCAAGATGGCTTTATTGAATGTCGAGAAAGCCTAATTTCATTTTTCCACTTCCAAAATTTGGGTCAAGTTCTGTTTGAATTCGGGTTGAATTCGGCTAAGCCGTGTCGAGTTTAACCTCATCGCTGAAGAATACATGCCGAGTTCTATTAGCTCAGGCCGAACTCCTATATAGAAGAATTTTCAATATTGATTTCTAAAAATTTGACCTAATTTTTCTATCAAGACATATTTTTGACATGAAAAAAAAAACATATTCTTGGATCATTAAGGAACAAAACTTATACTTTATTTTTTAATTATCTTAATCATTATATCAAGATATTTGCATCTAGAAGTGAACCTAAATTTACATGTATTTTGTTCAGATAGAACTATCTAATCCCTGACTTTGCACACGACTTCTAATGGGATGACAAGGCTTTCGATGATGACTTCAACGTCCGTGGACAAAGATATAACCACAAGTAGATGACTAGTCAAAACATGTTGTGTGCAGGCATCCATAAGAAAGAAACAATAGCTCAAAGTAGAAAAAAAATTAATTTTCAACATAAAGATAGTCTGATTATGGGGTAAGGATTTTATTTATTGGGCAAAGAGTTAGACTTTGGATGGGTTAAATTCTAATATGGGATTAGTTATTTAAGCACCTCTAATTCTAAATCTTATCTTTTATTTTATTCAATCATTCTATTTAAATACTTTATCTCATTTCTTTTCTTTATTTAAAATCTTATCTATACATAACCTCTTCTTAATTTTAACTATATTCTATTTAATAGAATGAATTTAAATAATAAAAAATAATTAACTATCTATTTAATTAAATTCAAAGAATCTGGAGGTGTTATGATTGACCTCAAATTTCTCGTCATCATCCAGACTTTGTGTAATAAATACTATAATTTTCTTATCATAAATTAAAATTTTATATTCCTTTTTTCATTCTAAATACCCATCAATTCTTAATTTTAAATATTTTAAGGTTTACCGTGTTCATCATTGTTGCCTAGAATGATCCTATATATTATTATTTCCTTTCCTTATTTTATTATTATCATAATTCAAACATAATAATTGCACCCAATCAACTCATATAAAACCAGTGTTCTAATTTCAAGATTTTTACTTTTATCATGTCACACATTTATATATCTTTTATGCATCTAATTATTTGTTACGGAAATTTGGCTTAAGAGCAGTTAAGGATAAACTTTAGTATTATCTTTCTTCTATCCTAAACATTATCTTCATGCATCAAATATTATTATATATTATATAAATAGATATTGTTTTCCATTTTAACTAAATAATTTTGAAAATATATTATAGAGAGGATCACAACGTATTTAAAGAATGAAACTAATATAGAAAAATGACATGAGTATAGTAATATTTGTTAAATTTATACTTTGGGAATAATTTTAAATAACTTTTATGTTATACGAAACAGCGTTCATTTCATTATGTTCAATACTATAATTTTTTTATTTAATTGTACTATTATATCATAATGCACAATCACCTTGCTAAGAGTTCTTGGCTTTGCTTAAGAACATTTTGAGTTGAAAATATCATGTGAATAGGAATAATAAGAAGTAAAATTTGATTCCTATTACGTGAGAAAAATCAATGATGTTTCATAAGGCGTAACATCTCATAAATTCACCTTAAAAGTTGAGACAATTAGAAAATTTTCAACTATGTTAACACATTTGTCATTATATAATCATATGAAATGATTTAATATGAATGCAATGAAAACTATAATTAATAAAAATACCATTTGAAATAAAGAATATAAAATCATCTTTTTAGCAGAAGTCTTCATAAAAAGTATTTAAAACATAATGTGATAAAGCATAAGATAATATCCATTATTCGAAATATTTTTAAAATCATCATAGTATGTTAGACTCAACATATAACAAAATGACTTTTTTTTTACCTAGATAGTGTGCAACCATGTCATCATAAGCTTAGCCGCCAACCATCGATAATCTTTAGTTATCAACACATATTCAAAGTGTAGAATTTCTCAATTAGAATATGACCATGTAATTAATGATCATAAACATGATGCTACAAGATATGTGTATAAGAAAAAGAAATATATGCATATTATGTACTTAACATATGCTCTATATGTCAATCATAACATAACAACCTATCATCATGCATTATAAAAAATAGCATGGCATGACATGTAGATATCAATCATCATACTCATGGTATGGAAATAATCATTATCAATCATTAATATGTATAAAAGTGATCACTTGCATTAACAATTGCCTTAATAACATTCTTAGAGTTGGTTTATAATCCTTTCGGATTTCACTTTTATGAGCATCAATATATTAATTTAATCTTTGACTCATTACAATATTTGATCTTATAATAGTTGAGAGTTACGTCATTTCCCTCACAATAAAGTAGTTAAGCATTTGAGATAATGTTTCATTCACCCGAAGATGACTAGGAACACACATATCATTGTCGGCATGAGAATAATTATTCTTGAAGGAAATACATATACACAAAGTGTAAGAATAATCATTTCATGACAATCTGATAATGGTCATTCAAAAGGGTGACATATATCTATCCTCATCAACTTGGTGCATTATGTTTTGCAATCAACGATCATTATTAAGCCATTCAATATTCAAATTTTAATCTAGTTATGGAGAATATACAATTTGTATATTTTTATGTCATATACAATCATCAAGCATCAATACATAACACATATATTTCAAAAAAATGTTTAATGTATTATAAAAGCTTTTTTCTGTGATCACAGACCCGTGATAACATTGGTCAAGATCATGAAACTCTGAATCACGGTCATGATAGAAATTTTTTCTATCATAGACACATGCTAAACCTCGTAACGACTGTAACTATGTTTTTTTTTGTCACTGTAATGATCGTTCTGGTCATGACAACCCAGTCACAATCGTGAAATTTAGTTCCACGAGCACGGAGGCGATTTTCAAAATGTTCTATCACGATCATGACTTGGGCTAGCCACACCCATGTCAACACGTACAAGTCCCATTTTCATCCTTGAAATTCATTGGTTTTTTAGCAAAAAAAAAAACTTTGCGAAAACATATACAACATGTCGAATGATAGGACCATGGTTTCTACATATTAGGGAATCATTTTAAAATGCTAAAAACATCACAATCTATTCATCATCAAGATTTAGGACTTTTCTCCAAATTCATCTAAAATAATATCTAGGGCATAATCATATTAATTAATACATGAATCTAGACATGTAAATCTAGAACATAGATCAAAATATATGGATTTAGGCATAACTATAATTTAAATCTAATTATTCATCTCTAAAAAAATATCTCTACCAAGAATTAGGGTGTTTTTGGAGATCTAAATCCATATAAGACATCATTGAGAGGAGAGAGATGAGTTTTGAATCCCCTTTAAATCTTGGGTTCTTTTCTTTTCCTTCCTCTTCCTCTTCTTACTATTTCTCTTTTTCGTTCTCCTTCTCCTTCCTCAAGCCCTAGCCTAACAAAGAGGAAAAGTGATTAAAAGAAGAAATTTTGGGCTTTATATAGGAGAGGTCATGAGTGTTTTGACCCAAATATCAAATTATACTTAATAAAAAATTAGCGTTATTACATAAGGCGTCTAAAACGAAATGATATGATGTAAACAATAATAATTAACAAGAGAGTGGATACGATAGGAGGAGAGAATAATAATTAGCCATATGTAAACAATTAAAATAACATCAAACTTATTTTTTGAAAAATAGATATAATATCTTAAATATCTATATATTATAAAAATAAAAATATACATAAATATCTAAAGTATAAAATTGTATTAAAAATAAAAATCCAAATGTAGGCTCTTAATGGTATGCAATAATAAAATTAAATTATATGTATTTGAACCACAAAATTTAAATTTTTAAGATAAAAAATCTATTAAGTAGATTCTCCGAGTGAAGATTATTTGTGCAAATAGTTATTTGATATAATTATATTTAAATTACTTTGTAATGTAAAAAATATTTATAATTATGGAATAGAATAATAATTATGTAAATCTAAATCTAACATAATGATATCTATTATGATGGTATGAAATTAATCATTTATCAAAAGATAAATAAATAGGTGGGCAAAATTAAACATTAAAAATAATTTAAATATGAAACTAGTTTTGCATATGTAAAAATTATTTTGAAATAAATTTTTAAAATCCCGAAAAAGAATGAAATAAAATAAATTATGGATTAAAAAACTGTAGGTAACATAATAATCAGAATGCACAATTAAAAACAGATAAAATAATATTTATTATAATTAACGAAACGTGATATATATTTTTTCTATTATAGTAATAGAAATAAATGATATTTCTATAAAAATAAGTTAATAGAGATAATTATATCTAAACTACGAATTCTTATACACCTTCAACGTGTTATAGCCACAAATTAATAACCACATGTTAGATCGTGATAATAACCAAATCTTGTAGTTGCAATTATTATTTTTGTGAGTACTAATGAGTTTGTAGACACAAAAAAATATCATGATAATAATGATTTAGCGATTATTATGAAGATTTATTTTGTGACAAGTAACATAAGTAATTATCACAATTTTAATTTTCGTAACAAATTATATTCTTTATCATCAATATTGGGCACAAAAATTTCATAACTAATTGTTGAAGACAACATTATGTATTGTTACATTATTAAATTTTGCAGCAAATGATATATAAGATTTTTATAAAAACTTAATGTGTGATTAATGCTTTATTAATATTCAAGATATATCAATTTAACATTATTAACTTAACACAGATAAATATATATATATGTTTTTTAATAAAATTACATTAATAATTGTTATTATTTTTATTGAATTTAAAAATTGTACGATTTTATTAATCACTTAAGTTTTTAATAGTATTATTATTTATTATTTAAAAATGAAAACCGTGATTATACTTTAACATTTAATATTAGCAATAAAAGAAAAACCAAAATCTTATTTTTTAAGTTTTGATATTTATTTATGTTAATACTTAGATGATAAAATAAATCCTTCAATCTTTATTTTTATGTATGTCTAACTTTTTTAAAACTATTTAACTTTGATTAATGATTGAAATAAAATGATTATATATCCACATATTTATATCCTTTTACATTAAAAAAATATCATTTTAACATTATTAATTGAACACAAATTATATACGTTCTTTTTATAAAATTACATTAATAATTGTTATTATTTTACATTGAACTTAAATGTTACAGGATTTAATTAATCACTTAAGTTGTTTAATAGTTTTATTATTTAAAAATAAAATGAAAAACTATAATTATACTTTCACTTTTAATAGTAGTAATAAATGATAAACCAACATCTTATCTTTGAAGTTTTAATATTTATTTATGTTAATACTTAGATGATAAAATAAATTCTTCAGATTTTATTTTTATGTTGTTGGAGCAAAGTTTTAATGGCATATAAAATTATATTTTGATGATATAAATCTGAAAGATTAAAGTTAAAATGTTGAAAAAATTTAAAGAAAAAAAAATAATTTTATGCACTACACTTTGATTAAATAATTGGCTATGATATTATTAGATTCTGGATGAATTATAAATATTAAATTGGAGAGAATACTATTAGCTATTCATAAAATCTAAGATTATCTAATTTGGATAAGTGTGCAAAAAGGTTATGATCAAAATAGTTGTGGTCGATCAACTTGCCGGTCGACATAATGAAAGTCGGTCAAGACGATACCGATTGATTATTTCAGTATACCGGTCGACCGATCAATGCATGAGTTGTTTAGTTCCATGATAAGACTATACCGGTCTACTCCGAGATGATACCGGTCGACTGACCAACTACGATCAGTGAAGAAAATAAGCGCAATGGTTATATAGATCGGTCGACCGATCCATTAATACGGTTGACCGATCAACCGGTCTATTAATGTGATTAATCGATCGTCGGCTGAAATGAATCTTTTAAGGAAAAAATGTAAAATAATTTCTAAACGAATTTTTCACATGCTGAAGCATATAAAAAGAGTACCAAAGCCAGAAGCAAAGGCACACATCCGAGCATAGAAGCAAAACTTTAGGAAGCAAAAGAAGATTTGTTTCTTTAAAGTTATCATTTTATGTTTTCTTTTATTTCTCTCTTTTCTTCTTGTAAGCATTCTATTGTAAAAGAGAAAAATCATTTTAAAAAAGATTGTGAGAGCTCATGTGTGAAAGAGGTTTCAAATCTTACCTCTTGAGCGAGAGAAAAGATTAATTTCCTAAAAGGATAGGTGTGAAGGGCGTTCTTCCTTGTCCCATTTGAAATTAAGGAAGAGTTTAGTGAAATCTTTGACGGTCTCGAGATTGAAAAGTCAAAGCGGGAACGTAGGCCAAGGTGTGAACGAACATCATCAACAACCATCGTGTTCTTTGTGTTTATTTTCTCTCTCTCTTTCTCTCATATTATGTTTATGATCTAAATTGTTTTAATTTAAAAGGATTAATGAATCGATTTTAATCTTTCGCGACTCTGTGAAATCGACATTTTCGACTTTAAACAATAATTCATCCCCTATTGGTGCCTTGGGGTCCTACAATTGGTATCAGAGCGGGTTGGTCTCTTTTGAAAAATTAATCATTTTAAGATTTAATCATCTTGTTTTAAAGATTTAACCATCTTAAGAGTTATGACATCAAGTAGATTGAGTTTTGTCGAAGGACAATAAATTATCCTCTTTTAAATGCATCAAATTTTGCATATTGAAACATTAGAATTCAAGCATAGATTTGTTCTATTGATATTGACATGTGGGACATCGTTGAAAATGTTATTATCGACATGAAAATTTACCTACAAATTCTGTCGAAAGAGAACATTTTTTAAAAAAAGCTTGATTGAAAAGTCAAAAACATTTTTATTGTGCTTTGGATTCAACGAAATTTCATCAAATTTCTAATTGTGAAAGTGCAATTGATATTTGGAATAAACTCATCACTACTTATGAAGGAACCGACAAAGTTAAAGAGATCAGAATGAATATTTTAAATCATCAATATGATTCTTTCAAAATGCATAAAAATTAATACATAAATTATGTGGTTGCTCGATTTAATGATATTGTGAATGACTTAGCCTCCTTGAGGAGTTAAGAACTAACTCTCAAAGAGTGAAAAAGATTCTCAGGTCTCTCCTTCAAATGACATACGAAGAGGACCGTGATCAAAGAAAAAAATCTAAACAAATTAGATTTTGATGATCTTATTGGTTCACTTCTAACCTATGAGATCTTAATTCAAAAATATCAAGAATAAAAAGTCTCCAAGAAAAAAACATTGACATTAAAAGCAAATGCAAAAGAAGAAGACTCAAATGAAGAGCAAGTGGATAAATAAAGACTCGCTTGCTACACAATAAAACTTGACAAATATCTCAAGTTGATAAAAAAAAAGAAAGAGAAGAATGAGAACCCAACTAGAAGAGCATACAAACAACACAAAGAAGAAACATCTCGCAAAGATAAAAAGAAAAAATATAAAGAGTCAAGTGAAATAAGTGACTCGTCAAGCTCTTCCAATGATGAAGGATGATGATGAAGTAACTTCTAATCCTTCAATTTTAAATAATGACTCATCGAGCTCTTCCGAAAAAAATCTTTCTTTGGATGTGAATAAAGAATTTTCTTCTCTTATAAAAAAATATTTTTCACTAACGAGGAAAATAAAAATTTACTACATGAGATTGAGAAACTAAAAAAAGAAAAGGATATATGATTTATGGAAAATAAAAATTTGAAAAATGAAATTAACACTTTGAAAATTATGCATGCCTATGATATTGTAAAACTAGCATGTTCTTTCGAAAAAGTAAAACAAGAAAATACTTTTTTGAAAAATGCCTCTTTAAAAGATATAGAAAATAAAGTCATGTTCCATGTAATGAAAAATAATTCTAGAAATCATTTTGGACATAAAAACTCTTATTGGAAATCCAACATTCCTATGATAGAAAATCACATATTACATGTTTTGCATGCGGATTTCATGACCATTATACTTATCAATGCAAAGTAGGAAAAACATTTCAACATGGCATGATTTGAGTTCCAAAAGAAATAATGTCTAACAAAATAGTACCCAAAGAAATTTGAGTACAAAGATTACATAATTGTTTTTACAGGTGTGTCTCACACGCAGAAGCAAATGACATGTGAAATTGAAAATAAAAGTATCATCTATTTTTTTATTTCACTCAAAAAATCGAAATTACTATTTCTTGAAAAGAGGAAACATATAAATGAAAATTAATAATAATGATAGGGGGAGCATGTTAAATTTTATCATGGATATCACTGTTGTATCAAAGTTTTATGCAATATATTGATCATAAATATATTTTTTAGCTTTCGTTTCCATATTGCCATTATAAAATAGTCATAAATTTAGGGAGAGTTATTTGTTTCTAACTCTTTATTGTAATATTTTACATGTTTATTATATGACAAAAAGGAAAGAATAATTTTTTTTAAAACAACATGATGGGGGGGGGGGGGTAGATATGGTTTCTTTTATGCTTCATATACAAATGTAGCTGAAATATGATCTGAATATTACTTCATATGAAGAGTTCTTTACAATTAAGATTTATGTGAATATCTATTAGTGTAAGGAATGTTAAGTGTTAAGAGGAGTAAAATTGATTTTACAATTTTTTTCAAATTTTTTGCAATTTATATATTTTTCATATTTCTCGATTTATCTTCATCAGAAAGGAGGAAATTGTTGGAGAAAAAATTTTAATGACATATAAAATTATATTTTAATGATATAAATCTAGAAGGATTAAAGTTAAAATGTTGAAAAAGTTTAAAGAAAAATAGACAACTTTATGCACTACACTTTGATTAAATAATTGACTATGATCTTATTAGATTTGGGATGAATTATAAATATAACATTTGTAGAGAATCATGCTAGCTATTAATAGAATCCAATATTGTTTAATTTGAATAACTATGTAAAAAGTTATGTTCAAAATAGTGCAGGTCGATCAACATGCTAGTCAATAGAATGAAGTCGGTCGAGACAACATCGGTCGACCGATTCAGTATACCGATGGACCAATCAATGCATGAGCTGCTCAATTTCATGATGAGACTATACCGATCTATGCCGAGATGATACTGGTCGACCAACTAACTGCGGTCAGTGAAGAAAATAAGCGCAATGGTCATATAGACTGATCGACCTATCCATTAATGCGGTCGACCGGTCCCCGGCTGGAATGAATAATAATGATTATTTTTCAATGAGAAAAATGTGAAATAATTTTTGAATGAATTTTTCACATGTTGTAGCCTATAAAAGAAGTGTCAAAGGCAGAAGCAAATGCATCCATCCAAACATAGAAGCAAAATTTTAAGAAATCAAAAGATCTTTTTCCTTGAATTTATCATTTGAAAATTTCTTTTCTTTTTCTCTTCTCTTCTTGTGAGCACTCTATTATAAAAGAGAGAAATCATTTTCAGAAATATTATGAGAGCTCCTATGTAAAAGAGGTTCCAAATTTTACCTTTTGAGCGAGAGAAAATATTAGCTCCCTATAAGGATAGGTTGCCTTGCTTCTCGAAGCGGAGAAAATGTGGTTGATGTAAATGTCATTCTTCCTTGCCCTATTTGGAATTAAGCAAAAGTTTAGTGGAATCTCCGATGGTCTCGAGATTGAGAAGTCGTTGCGGGAACGTAGGCCAAAGTATGATCGAACATCGTCAACAACCACCGTGTCCTTTGTGTTTGTTTTCTCTTTCTCCCTCTCATATTATGTTTATAATCTGAATTGCTTTTATTTCAAAGTATTAAGGAATCGATTTTAAGCTTCCGCGACACATTCTGTGAAATCGACATCTTCGATTTTAAACACCAATTCATCCCCCGTGCCTTGGGATCCTACATATGTATGTCTAACTTTTTTAAGACTATTTGACTTTTATTGATTATTAAAATACTATGATTATATATAAAGATATTTATATTCTTTTACCTTGTTTTTTATTTCCTCAAATAAATGATTAAAATAAAAATATAAATATAAATTATTCAATGATAAAGGTACATGCCTTTCCCTCCTTTTATCGCAAAAAATGAAATTAATTTTAAGTTAATGATAAGATTAGGGTGTCAATATTTTATTTCAACCTAATTTATTTCTCCCCATGTCTTGTTCATCTTCCTCTACATTGTCTTTATCGTCTTAAGACTCAAATGACAAAGATATCCTTCTACAACTCCATCTTCCATAATGCGCCTCAGCCCAATAACAAGCCACATTTGTCATCACCTCATGCGTGAAGGCGATCGTCTATGGCCGCCCAATGCACAAAGGCACCTATAGCACCCCAAAATATGGCTTCAATTTAGAGGTCAAACAATAGGCAGTGTTACATTTACCTAATTCTTCTTAACCTAATTATGTAAAATATCGCAGCGAAAACATAATAATAACATAAAACAATAGAAGACTTCTAAACATATAAATCCCAAGATAACATATTTAGCTCATTGGTCACGCTCTAACATAAGTTTTAATATAGGATTCATAATACATAAATGAGTTTATATAAAAGTTTGACTCAAAAGCCCATAGGCTATACATACATGACTCACTAAAGAGTTCATCATCATAACATAAGGCAATATAAGATAACTAGGGCCATGGGCCCGACCAACTCATGTGCAATCTCTTCGTCAGGAGATCTCCATCATCGAGCCTAAGCCTCGTTCATACCTGTACGGATTCATGGATGCAGGAGATTTCTCCCATTAGAATATGTTGGGCTCATGCGTGCTATAATGCTATAACATGCTTTCTACATGTCATGGTATGCATGCTATGAACTACATATGCACAATACATGACATGTGAATAATCATCATGACAAGATAAGATAAGTATATAACATAATTAACATTACACTAAGGCATATCATAATTTATCTTGTTTAGCTTTAACATATTCATTCATAACATGATATGACAATATGACATATATTAACATCCTTTTAGTGGCTTACATTATCATCATCTTCATCTTTATATCCTAAGTCATTCATTTTAGTTAGGACTTACATCTTTTCATCTTTTATGTTTATTTAGATAACTTATTATCTTAGTAATTAGGAAGATCATGTTGATTCGCGGTTCTAGGCCAGAATCTTTTTGTCACACTTGAAAATTTTTATCCCATGAGCGTAGGTAGCTTATCTAGGAATGAGTCACTTAAGCTAGTGAATGATGACATGTTCCATTCCACGATTAGAACAAGACACATTCATACCAATCCGATTTTTAATTACATATATCAATACATACAATCATTCAAGACATGTTGCATATTTAATCCATTTAAGGTCATCGTACATCAAATCATTCTAAGTATAGAAAAATAGCATACATAGGTTCTAAGTCTATCACGGTCGTGCCATCACTTGGCACCCATGGAGGAATCCTTTCACGGGCATGTGTGAGGTGGGTTTCTCCGACCTTGGAATTAGTTCTATATTATGGTCACAATTGTGCTTGGTAGTGTCATGGTCATGCCAAACCTACATGCCCATGTAAGTATTCCTTCACGATTGTGTGCGCGAGTGAGTTTCGTCCAACTCCGCTTCATGACACCGCCGTGTGCGAGAGCCTGTTCGCATTTCAACTCCATTTCACGGGCATGTGACCCTATGGTTACGGTCATGTGCGAGAGCTTGCTTTCGTCGTACTTAGAATTATTATGTATGTTATGGGGGGCACGGTCATGCCATGCTTTGTCACGACCGTTCCATAAGGTTCCCCCGTCTATCGATACACGTCCAGGTACATGGGTGTGCTGACTTGATGTGTCACGGTTGCGCCCGACGAGTTTTTTTTTCATTTTTGTCCCATTTTACCTCATTTATATTCATACACAAGCAACTCTACTACATGCATTACCAATACATGAAAGGTACATTCATATATACAAGTCATTTTAAGATTCATATAATCACATTGGTGATATAACGATCCATGGATATTAGTAGGAGTTTGCCTATGAACATTAAATCTGTTAATCGTCTGCATATTTGACAAATAAGTAATTTCATCGTGAACTAAACATAAATGACAATGAAACTTCATAGTCATAAGTTATCAATGGAACAATAATATTAATAGAGAGATCTAAGCCATCATGCACATTTTCTAATCATGCATCGAAAAGACCTAGTTTGATCTTAGAAATCATTAATCCAAACATCAATATATCATTAATGGTGAGTGAGATTTTTGAATCTCCTCAACAAACCTTTAGGATATAAGTTAAAATCTTAAGACATCTTTTCTTCTTCTCTTCCTTCTCTCAACTTCTTCCTTGGGACAACACCTTTTCTTCTTCTAATGCAGCCCCTCTTATTTTCTTTGAACACCACCTCTTGTTGCTTGAATGGGGATGCTTCTTGCCCTTGGTCGGGGAGAGAGTGGGAGGCCTTGCTGCTGCTGCCGACAGCTGCCTTGGGTGAGAGAAGTGAGAGAGAGAGCTAGTGGGGAGGGCTTCTTGGTTGCTGCAACCGTGTGCTGAGGAGGGAGAGTAAGAGGGAGAATGTGGAGAGAGTGGGGGGCCTTCAATTGGTCCTGCCCTGATGATGTGGAGTGAGGGAGAGAAGTGATGGTTTCTACTGTCCGTGAGTTGATATGGGAGAGAGTGAGGGTGAGAGTGAGTGATAGAGGAAGAGAGAGATGAGTTGCTATTGCTGGAAGGAAGGAGCCGGCCGAAAGTTGGGACAGGGTGGTTAGGTGGTGGATGATAAAAATTTAGGGTATATGGGAGTATTTATATTTTAGTTTTGGAGTTATGGACTTCATACGAGGGCCTTAAAAGGGTTATTGATTTCATTTATTTATTTTCATATATATATATATATATATATTAAAATATTACAACACATGTCGACGGCCGCCTCCACATGTGAGGTGGCTCATTGGCCAGCTCCGCATAGGGTTGACTATTGAGTGTTGTCTTTGCGCATGAGGCGACTTGATGCAAAGGTGACCATCGACGCGTAGTGTAGGCCGTCGGTGGTCGCCTTTGTGTGAGAGGCGGTTCAACAGCCATTGCAACATGAGCTGCCTCTCATGCGGGGGAGGTCATTGTCAACCTCCTCTCGCGCGGAGGCAGCTCTCGACGGCCAACTCTGATCAGGTAACACATTGACGACCGCTCGTTGGGCGACCATGCCCCCTTTGAGTGGCTTGCAGAGGTGGCCATAATTTTTTATTAGGATTAATTTATTTTAATAGTATATATAGAGATAAAAACCTCACATTTTCATTTTTAAAATTTTATTTAAAATATTTTTAATTGATTTTCTTCTTTCATGCTCATTAAATTTCTTTGATTATCAAAATTTTTAGATCAATAAACCTTATTCGTGGTTATATGAATTTATACATATTCCTTGTAGTTTTAAAATTTGTCATTCAAATATTTGTTAATAGGTTATTGTAGCATTTTCGTATCCTACTAGTCTTCTTCTAATTATTTTTTTCTTACTCAATTATTTTTATGTTATTATTTTAATTATCGTAGTTATATAAAAGTGATGCATTATATTCATTTTCATGTCATTCGGTCTATTCAAGATTTTTAAAAGTTAATCCACATATTATGAGTTATTTTTTAATACACATCATAATTTTATTTTAGTTGCACAATTATTTTCTTTAATTTTCTGAGAAAAAGTAAATAATATTTTTTAAGAATGCTTTTGTTTTTTGTGCAGCTATCTTCACTCCCACCATGAGATTTATTTGAATTTGTAAGTTGTCTCTTCTTCCATGTTGAGCAATTAAGATCGAAGTCTTCCTTTAATAATCTTCACTTATTGGTAACTTCTTTTTTTTCCTGAAAATATGCTATTGTGATTAGAAATTTTAATTTATTATTGTGCTAATTATTGGCGGTTTGTATTATTTGTTACTATATATTTATGCTCGAATGCACAATGCCAATTCTATTAAATGTTTGTATAATTGTATTAAGAAATCGATATTTGAGATCAATTAAGGTGTCTATTGGAAATACAAATGAGGTATGAGACCGGTGAGTTATAAAATTTATTGCAATGTCTATTTCAAATTAATTGGCTTGATTTATAAAATCAATTGATATGGAATTGAATAAATCCATTAAACTTGTTGGACGTCCGAAGATTGAAATAAAAAATGACAACACATGCCCAATTGTACATGGACGAAAGAATTTATTAGAGAAGTTGGAGTCATATGCCACAATAATATGCCTTTTGATTTGAAAAAAATTAGTATAAAGTTGAAAATGATCATCTCTTGATCATATATCACCAAATAAACGTAAACTTTATATCTAAATATATTTTTAATGATATTTTATTATACTCTTTCTAAAATATGTTTTCTTTTAAGATAAATTTGATATTGATGAAAATTCTCATGTGAAAATTACAATGAACGAAATGACTCAACAAAGATTTAGGGAATATAGAGCAAAGTTGCGTAAGTACTTTTAAAGAAGGGCAAAAATCCATTAGCACTTAGAAATCTATCTCTTGGTGTCTCTCAGAGTAATTGGAAACTAATATGCAATCATTTTTTAGATGAAAAAATTTAGTTACGACTCACTATTTTTTATACTAATTGTGATAGTTCTCTAAGTATAGTTTTTGTTATTCTATTATACCATTTTAACATGTATTATTTAACTAGGAACGAAGTGAGTTTAATTCTAACAATCATAAAAATCTAGTGGTACATCATCGCTGGCGGAGCCATGGGTTTCTGTGGGTGCACGTGCACCCACTGGATAAATATTATAATAGTAGCAGTATATTCAAACTATTAGCTAGCTGTATTGGTAGGAGACGTTGGTATACCTCTTAGAGATTCTTCACCCACACTTTTCTTTTTTTCTTTCCAAGAGACGCAAAACTCATTTCATATTTAGATTATTTTTGTAATTTTTAACTTTGCCCACCTATTGATTTATCTTTTGATAAAATGGTTAATTTCATATCAATATAAGATATATCATTATATTAAATTTATATTTAATTAATTATTATGCTATTTCATAGTTATAAAAATATTTTTACATTACAAAGTAATTTGAATATAATTAACAATTATGTCGAGTAACTATTTGAAACAAAAAATCTTTATTAGAAGAATATACTTCATAACTTTTTTATTTCAAGTAATTTAAATTATATAATTCAAATACATTAATTTTTTATTTGATATCATTAAGAGAATTGATCATACGTATGAATTTTCTTTTTTAATACTATTTTATACTTAAAGTATTTATGCATTTTTAAAATTTTTATAATATTTTGATATTGTAATATTAGGTCAATAAGTGAACTAAATTTTCTGGATCTGCCACTGTACATCATTGTGGAGGTTCAAAGTATTTTCTTCATCATACGATATGTAATTCATTAAAAATTAAGGTATGTATTTATTGGATAAGATGGATATTTCCATCATTTAAAGGACATTATGCCTATGTTTGGATTAAAAAATTATGAATGATGTTTGATTCATTTATGTTTCAATTTTTTTAATATGATATTTATTCATATTATTTTATGTTAGTTTTACATTATTAATTAATTTTATTATTTAGATTTAGTTTTTTTCTTACATGATATTAAATGCTAAATTGTAGTAACTTTTTATTTGTTTGTACAATATACAACGAAATTCTACTAATACTATAGGTGGAGAAATTAAGTTGTATAGTCATATTCATTTTAAAGAGGGGAAATGATGGACTCATGATGAAGTAAAAGAAAAATGAGTTAATTTCTTAAACTTTCCCTGAACTATAACGATTTTTCGCATTTGTCCATAATATATGAACTTACCGTAGTGCCCTCCTAAATTATGCTGCGATTTTCACTTTAGTCCATCCGTCATGTTTTATTAACTTTTTCATTATTTTTTATTTTTATTTATTAAATGACTAAATTTTACTCTGAGACTTGAAATATGAATTAGATGTCTACTTTTTTCATCTAGGACAATTTAGTCATTTAATAAATTAAAATAAAAATAAAAAAGAACAAGAAAGTTAACAAAATATGACGGATAAACTAAAGTAGAAATCGTGACATGATTTAGAGGGGCACTATGATAAGTTCATATATTAGGGGCAGGCGCAAAAAAATGCTATAGTTCAAGGGAGGTCTAAGGAATTAACCTAATAAAAATTTGTATGTGTAATTTATAATTGTGTATATATATGGTCATTTTATTTATTTTTTTCCTATTGATTTATTTTATAGATATCATGGTTGCTACACAAGTTGAGGTGAAGTTATTGTGCACTCTAAATTAGAACCATCAATGATAGAAGAACAAAATTTTCAACAAATAACGGGTACAAAACTAGGATATTATGGATGTTTAGGTTATGGTATGTGTCATCCTCTTTCAAGGGTTAATATTGGCACACAAGAACAATTGGAAGAAGATATGAGATGATGTGATGAAGTTGAGTAATGTTCATAAGAACATTTGCAACTTATAAAATATCAATAGGCACTTGAATATAAAAAAGAACAAATTCAAGATCAATAACAAAAGATGACTGCAATGGAGGATCGCCAAACAAAGATGAAAATAAGTTGGAAGCTTTATTTCAATTATAAATGTCAGATCATATTAACTTTTTTTTTCAGAATTTATTTCTTTGTATTACTTTACCACAGAATATAATGCAGTTGAATTGTCTTGACATTTTTATTTTGCATGAATTATTGTCATTGAATCGTACGATTAATGAGCATGACAATTTATAAAAATTGACCATTTTAGTTTATAATTTTTTATTTTTATGGAATATATATAGTAAAATTTTTATGTATTTTCATGGGGATATTTATAGATAAAAAATATTTTTGCCTATAAAATGATGTCTAACTAATACTTCAAAATGATCAATCATTTCGACTTTCATATTATAAACATTCTTGTGACTACATATCATGAAAATTCTATTCATAATTCTTATATATTGTTTGTGAAAACAAAACATGCTAATAGCCACAAATATAATTAATCATGAAAGTCAATCAATAATGCCCACGAAATTTTTATTATCAATATAAACGTATTTGCCATGAGTGATATCATTATCCACATTTGTTAAAGTTTAATACTTACATAGATATTTATGGTTATTAGGATATTTATCACCATACAAATGATCTTTGTGGCTAATGTTAAGTTGCAACGCCATTAATATTCACGAGTTGCTATCATAATTTTATTCATGACTAATCACTTATAATCATGATATTTGAATTTTATTTTCACGAAGTAATTTGTAATATAAATCAATTTTATTATAGTGAACCACATCTAACCAATAAAGCAAACTAAAACTTGTGATATTCTATTACTTTAAACTATTTATTCAAATCGTGTGTCTTCACCACTGATGTAATATTAAAATTATATGATCGTAGCATGCATAACTTCATATACTTTAATTGAAAAATTCTACAATAATATAACCAAGAATAAGGATGCCAGTTCAAGTTCATGACAAGCATGTTGCATATGCTTATGGCCGAATAAACCTTTTAAGTTTAAATGAACATTGATGTAAATTGTGTAATGAAGTCTTTAGCCATTTGGGATTTTATGAATTATTAATTGATATATTATTTTAAAAGTGTTAAAATATATACATAATATATATGTATGTATATAGGGATTAATGGGGATGTAACACCCTTTATGGTGAAACTTGGGCATTCTCTTTCTCTATCTCTCTCTTTGGACAATCACCTGCAAACATGGGCATGCAAACAAGGACGGCGATCAGGGTCGTGCGAACGACAACTACTAACATGGGTGGGGATCGAGGGCGGCGAACACGGCCACACGAATGGGGGTTGCAAACGTAGAGATCAAGGGCGATGATCGTCGGTGGGGCTCGTCGGATCGTCGGAGGGGTTTATCGAGGGAGGCGATTTGGTTCATTGGGTCGTTGTCGGCCGAAATGTAGGTGGCTGCAAGCGGGGGCACCGACGCTCACTAGCTCATAGGCAGGAACGAAGGTAGGGGAGTCGAGAGCTGTTGGCCAGGGAGGACGACGATCGGACAGGAGGAGATGATCAAAGGCAACATGAGAGAGAGAGAGCATGATAGAAATTGTAACATTCCTCACCAGCGTGTGATATTGTCCGCTCTGGGTCTCGGCCCGCATGGTTTTCTAACGCGTCGCCTGGTATCAGAGTAGCGCAGCGGCTCACCTCTATACTCAACGTGATACTGTCCGTTCTGCCCCTTCCCTGGGCTCACGATTTTTTAACGCGTCATCTGGTATCAGAGTAGCGCAGCGGCTCACCTCTATACTCAGCGTGATACTGTCCGCTCTGCCACTTCCCTGGGCTCACGATTTTCTAACGCGTCACACCTAGTGAAGGACATATTCTCATATATACCCAGTATCTCTTCCGTGACTTATGCATGTGGGACTAATTCAAGGCATGCCCCATGCATCGTATCAGAACCACTCTGCGTGAGCCTCTGTGCATGGTGGGATGCGATCACTCAATGAGGGCGTTAAGTCCCCTAAGGGGGGATGCATGGGGCATGCCTTGGATTAGTCCCACATGCATAAGTCACGGGAGCGATGCTGGGTAAATATGAGAACATGTCCTTCACTAGGTGTGACACGTTTTGAGAAAATCGTGCGGGCCGAGGCGCAGAGCGGACAATATCACGCTGAGTATAGAGGTGAGCCGCTGCGCTACTCTGATATCATATGTAACATTCCCCACCAGCATGTGATATTGTCCGTTCTGGTCCTCGGCCCGCACGGTTTTACCAAAACGCGTCACCTGGTATCAGAGTAGCGCAGTGGCTCACCTCTACACTCAGCATGATACTGTCCGCTCTGCCACTTCCCTGGGCTCACGATTTTCTAATGCGTCACACCTGGGGAAGGACATGTTCTCATATATACACAGCATCTCTCCCGTGACTTATGCATGTGGGATTAATATAAGGCATGCCCCATGCATCCTTTCCCCTTTAGGGGACTCAACGCCCTCGTTGAGTGATCGCACCCCACCATGCACAGAGGCTCACGCGGAGTGGCTCTGATACCATATGTAACATTCCCCACCAGTGTGATATTATTCGCTCTGGGCCTCGGTCCGCACGGTTTTACCAAAATGTGTCACCTGGTATCAGAGTAGCGCAGTGGCTCACCTATGTAACATTCCCCATCAGCGTGTGATATTATCCGCTCTGGGCCTCGGCCCGCACGGTTTTACCAAAATGCGTCACCTGGTATCAGAGTAGCGCAGCGGCTCACCTCTATACTCAGCGTGATACTGTTCGCTCTGCCACTTCCCTGGGCTCACGGTTTTCTAACACGTCACACCTGGAGAAGGACATGTTCCCATATATACCCAGCATCTCTCCCGTGACTTATGCATGTGGGACTAATCCAAGACATGCCCCATGCATCATTCCCCCCTTAGGGGACTCAACGCCCTCGTTGAGTGATCGCACACCATCATGCACAGAAGCTCACGCGGAGTGGCTCTGATACCATATGTAGCACTCCCCACCAGCGTGTGATATTGTCCGCTCTAGGCCTCGGGCCGTACGATTTTCTCAAAACGCGTCACACCTAGTGAATGACATGTTCCTATATATACCCAACATCTCTCCCGTGACTTATGCATGTGGGACTAATCCAAGGCATGCCCCATGCATCCTTCCTCCCTTAGGGGACTCAACGCCCTCGTTGAGTGATCTCACCCCACCATGCACAGAGGCTCACGCGGAGTGGCTCTAATATCAAACTCTGTCACACCCCACTCTGTGACTAAGGTCTAATCTCTATTATCATACTCTTAGCTATGTTTAGCAATTCTAAAAATAAAATTGGCAAAACCCCCTCCCTTACTTATCTTATGTTATTTGACAATACATACAAAAGACACATATATAATCATCAAAGTTTAATAAAAAGTTATAAGATAGGCCATTCGCATATTGTTATTATATTTTTTTCACAAACCACATCACATATAACCCCACAGGATCAAGTCTTATACAACCTTACAAAAAGTTTCTCACAAACTTATTTACAACATCTAAAACTATCTATTACATATGCATGCTTAGAAAAACAAAAGTGAAGGGGGATTAAAGTACTCCAGCGGCTCGACCTCTTCTATATGCAGCAAAAATAAGTTCAGAGTCGACTCAACTTGAGAACTTACGAGTATCTGAAAAAAATATTTAAAATGAGTTTTATGAGCAACAATCATTTGCTCAGTGAGTGAAATAAATGTATAACATAAGGGAACAATACGAGTGCATATAACATTTAAATAACCACATTTCTTTCATATGAGAAAACATTTAAAGCATAACTCATTTCACATAGCTTTTCAAATCATATGAATTTTTACATAAATACAAATTATTCAAGATATCATCATATTCACAGTTAAACTCCATACATGTGTTATTGCACATACTCATCATGGGTCAATACGTATCCCTCTATGATCATGTGTCATACAGTTAAGCAGAACTTCATAATCAAGAGTATCAGATATGCAGAGTAAATAATGGGTCAATACGTATCCCTCTATGATTGTGTGTCATACATTTAAGCAGAGCTTCACAATCAAGAGTCTCAGATACGCATAGCAAATTATGAATCAATACGTATCGTAATCATGATTGTGTGCCACCCAATCATGATTCTCAGATATGCAGAGCGATCATGGGTCAATACGTGCACGCAGAGCAGTCCCTAAAGGGTAAAGACACCCGATATACGCCCCAAAGGCTTTATGTATATCGAATGCGGTCCCAAAAACCTTTTTCAAACAGCATGGCTAATGAACACACGGAGTTTAACAATATCAAAATACACATGTCATAATCTCATATCATTATCAAATAAAACTTATTTTAACTTCACAAGCATTGTTCCCTGAAAATATTTTCGTGTAAAAGATTGTTTCATCTCATATAAAATCATTAAAACATATCATAAATACTTTTCATAGTTTAAGATATGTTTCAATAATAATAATACTAATAATCTTTGCTTGAAATAATATCATAAATAAAAGAACTAACATATAATATTTTGTTATATTGTAAATTTATCCACTCATCTTGTACTTTATGTTTTCAAGAAGATTTACTAGATTTTTCTCCTTTCACTTGTAGCTTGTTGGTTCCCTACAAGCAAGGATGCTATTTCACTTTCCAATTACTAATAATAACAATATGCAATGCATGCTCATGCATGAATCCTTGTTCACCTTAAAATGCATATAATCCCCTCTGGTACTAATATCTAACTTCAAATATTTATATTCATAGACTATTTCACACTTGGAACATCTCAATCTTCCATAACTTAACTAGGTTCTGTCTCAGGATTCCAAGCTGAGTGTGTGTCAATAAATAATTCATAACTTCTTAACCCTAAGTGCAAATCTCATGATTCTAGATAATTTAGAAATTAGACTTATTAATGTTTCCAATCCCCAAATATCATTAACTAATTCGAAGTGATCAAGTCATAAAAATCAAGACAATCTGACCTAGAGTTTATACTTTAGCTGACTGTGTATTACTGAATGATTAATTTATATCTTTAAAAATACTTATCCATTTGACCAGATACTAATTTTACTAAAATCTAGACTTCAGTAGTATGTAAGCATAAGAATTGTAGAATTTAACTCCTTGCATGTCCCTATAACAAAAATAGTTAATTAGGGTCGTGATATGTCCATATCCTGGAACCTGACAGAAAACTTACTATGAAATGAAAAATTAATTTCTTCACATCTACATATTCAAATTGGATGATTCCACTTCTCACTGAACCCTTGTGAAGTATACTTTAACATGTATAAATTTCAAACCCTAATTCAATATTTACTCTAATCATACTTTAATCTACAAGGTGGACCTGTCTCTGACTCATGACAGAGTGAGCGACCTACGGTGCTCGGTTCATAACTTTTTCTACAGAAGTTTTTTTTACATGATTCTTATGTTCATGGAAAACTAACATCTACAGAATGAACCATGAAAATTTTCAGAATTTATGAAGAACGACTTACGAAGATATGATCATATGAAATTGAATGTCAATTTCTGATCCGCAGATTCACCCTAACCCAGCAAATTTGTCGAATTTCCTCAGGCTGTTCGGCAATGAATCTGATCTTGAGAAATTTTCCGCTTGCAGATAATACGAATAAATGATTTATATTTTTTTTTTCAGAATTTTAACATGTCATATGATAGTTTGGAAAAATCATTTTCTAAGCAGCTGGTGAGCTGCCTGCTTCAGCTGCTTGAAATCCTATTGGTTGAAATGGAGATCCAATCATATTATTTGGTTAAAAATTAGTGTTAAACTTCTAATTAACATTAGTTAATCATAATTAAACATGTTTATCAGCGTGATACTGTCCGCTCTGCCACTTCTCTGGGCTCATGGTTTTCTAACGCGTCACACCTAGTGAATGACATGTTCCCATATATACCCAGCATCTCTTCCCTGACTTATGCATGTGGGACTAATCCAAAGCATGTCCCATGCATCCTTCCCCCCTTAGGGGACTCAACGCCCTCGTTGAGTGATCGCACCCCATCATGCACAGAGGCTCACGCGGAGTGGCTCTGATACCAGTGATGCGTTAGAAAACCGTGAGCCCAAGGAAGGAGCAGAGCTGACAGTATCACGCTGAGTATAGAGGTGAGCCACTGCGCTACTCTGATACTAGGTGACACGTTAGAAAATCGTGGGCCTAGAGTGGGGGCAGAGCGGACAATATCATGCTGAGTATAGAGGTGAGCCGCTGCGCTACTCTGATACCAGGTGACACGTTTTGAGAAAATCGTGTGGGCCGAGACCTAGAGCGGACAATATCACACGCTGATGGGGAGTGTTACAAAAATGGGAGAAGCGAGTAGAGGTCGATGATGAAGGGGTGCCGTACTATGAGGTCATGGCCGGTGGTCAGGTCCATCAAAGGGAAGATGCGAAGGCAGCGGCGATCCGGACGACAGCAGTGATCAGAGGGGAGAGAGAGCAAAGAAATAAGAGAGAGAGCGCGCAAGAGAGGAGAGAGAGAGGAAATAAATATGAAATAATCTCGACTATCGTTGCAAAATAAATGGCCCAAATCAAGACGTTACACCCACTAATGCCATACATACATACATACATACATACATACATACATACATACATACATACATACATACACACACATACATAAACACATACATACATACATACACACACATATATATTATATACATGATTTTGATGTCCTATATGAGTTTGTTGGATCTCATATGATGTTTTATGTTTTCCATAATAAGGAGAAGACAAAAGAAATTGAAAAATGATGAATGACAATGACTATAATAACAGAGTTGATAATTATTAGTTCAAACTTAACTTGCATAAAGAGTGTATAGAAGATATCACACGAAAGGGAAGGCAAAGATCTCTATGACACAGGTCTACCCAATACTCTGGCGTCTTATCCTTGAATACAGAGGAATATGATGAATGAAATCTTAAAATTTTTAATCTCTCTACACTATCGAAATGCGATCCGTAAGCGTACGATGCATCATTGTAGTGCATGAGGTTCGATTCATAGGGAAGCGGTAAAAATCCTTCAGAGCAAACTCGGTAAGAAAAAAGTAAATGCTGAAAATCAGAGAAAAGGGATGATGATGTAATATAAAAGGAGACTAAATGTTTTTTGTATTTTTCGAAATGTAAAAGAGTAAGTATTGCAAATGCGAATATTAAAGGAGAGTGCGAGACGATAAATCAAGAACACGTGCTGAGGATGTATGAGGGTTGTTTCCGCTACAAGATTCAAGGTACTTTAGTTTGATATGATATGGGTGAAGTAACCGAGTTCCCTTTTCACGCGTGCGTTTGGTCGATGTTGATAATAAAGATACTCGACTCTGTGCCTACACGTTCGTGTTGGTGGAAATATTGTATTTATGTGCATGAAAAGAGTTCGTAAAAAGAGTGCATGTTAATGTCGAGGTACGAATTGAGCTTTCCTTAGGATTTGAGTTCAAGTCTCCTATTCTCTGAGTATCGGGCATTCAATAGAAATATGCCTAAGGCAAGGAGGTTACGATCGGCTCATGCTTGGCTTAGTGAAATAAGGACCACCCTCCTAGGTTAGACACTTTTAAAGGAGAAGGAAGAAAACTTGATTCAGAAAATATGAACTAGAATTTACTGGAAGTCCTTCAGAAGTAACTCATCTCTTGCCTACCCTACTTGGGTTACTGACTTGAGTGAGGATTGAAGAGTATCCCGTTTCGGGTCGAACTTCCTAAAAATTTCAGAAAGAATCGAACACAGCAATGATGAAATAAAAATATGCGATTCTTTAAAATCATTTAAGGTAATCCCAAATACTTAATTCGATCGTTTATTGTCAAAAATTAGGAGTGCACATAATCTTTTCAAGTTACGGATCAAAAGGGCGAATGATGTCTAAACCATACTATGAAGACCTCCATTGCTAATTCTACGAAAACTAACACCATGAACCACCGCTTGCCTTGGACTTGATTTCTCTATGTTCGGTCGTGATGGAGCCTATAACATCCCTACGGTCGGAGGTGCAAGGCAACGAATGGTTCAGAAAATTTCTCCTAACTTACAACTACGTGGAAAACACGAAAACCACGCATCAAGCTATCTTCATCCCAAACTTGATTTCTCTACGTTCGATCATGATGGAGCTTATAACATCCCTATGATCGGGGGTGCAGGGTGAAGATAGTTCATGAACTCAAATCCATGTAAAGATTCGAAAGATAAAAAATTGAACAATAAACATGACAATGATAGGAAAGCTCAACATTCGGTATTGATAATGAAAAATAACAAAAATAAAACACAGCTAAAGAACATGAATCCAAGTTACATAAACACCTCCTGACCTCAGCAGGGCCGGTTAATTACAAGTCATGTGGAGAATATACACTTATCCACAATGCTAAAGGCATTGTTTTTAGACTTTCTGTTCTCTCTTTCCTCTCGTCCCTAATTTTCTCTCCAGAAAGACCTCCCTCCTTCGCTTACAACTTCTCTTCCTTTTTATATCCACCTTCTTTCCTCTGCCTCTTGACCTTTGTTTTCTGTCGGTTCTTTTCCTCTCCTTCTTTGTTTGTCCCCTTATCACCACCTCCAGCTCGACAATTTTTTCCTGTGGTCCTCCTACCGTTTGGGAAGCTTCCTTACACCACGGAGATGAATGAGTTGGCTAGTCCCTAGATTACAGATGGTGTTTGCTATTTTGTTATTTGGCATCTTCCTTAGCCCGATAGTAATTCACCAATCCTTAGTGCAAAAAATAGTGTATGGTTTAGCCGCTTCTACTTCATCTCTTGGGCTCATCAGGCTCCTACAAAAGAAAAGAGCATTTATTCAAGTGAATTCTCAAGCTGGTGGAGATTCTTATTTGTAATATTGCGAGTTCATGTGGAAAATATTTGAAATGTGTTGAATTAGTGCCATGCATATGTCCACTTGAGAAAATAATCATAAAATAGTTACTACATGCATGCAAAATAGTAGTGAAAATATAAGTCATAATCTCTACGTCAAAACCAAAAGGATGCCATAATGTTTAAAATCTTAATTCAATTATAAATTCTATCTTCCTGTCCCAATGTTAAACACACACTATAATTCTATAATTGGGGGTGACAGGAGTCGCTTCTTCCATATGGAAGTTTCGGGGGCTCAAAATATAGACGATTTTATAATTTTTCTATTGTGTTAAATTCCTATATAAATTTTATAATCATTGAATTATTTTCTAAAATCCTCATTATTTTACATAAAAGAAAATTATCATCATCCAAGAACACAGTTCAATTTAAGATTAAGATGAACTTTATAAATCGCGTACCTCTTTAATTCTTTTCTCCTTTTTTCATAGTATCATGATTAAATTTGTAGACAATGTTTGACAAATGGTAAGTAAAGAACCTGGTGCATTTCTTGACTTTGATTAAAAGGGCCTTTTTTCTGTGATAATTTCCTTTTTATTTTTTAAATTTCTCTCGTCATCTTTCTTCTCTTTCCTCTTTACACATATTTTTTATTTTGAAACCACTTTAATTCTTATTTACTATTGTTAATCAACTCAATGACATAATTATAAATAGTAATTAATTGATTATTATGTTTTAAAATGTTAACTCATCCGGATGAGTTAATAAAAATTCCACTCTAGGGAAAAAATATTCAGATGTCATTAAATTAATTAAGTATTTTATTTATTAAATATATTGTAACTATTAAAATATTCATTAAATTCTATTTTTAAAATTAAATATATATATATTATAAATAAATGCTTTAAATAAAATTAACCTATCATGCATTTTATTCAACTTAATCTTTATGCACCTTCAAAATTATTTTTTACTTTTTCGATTCTCATACTTCTTTCAAACGTTCAATGGACGTAATTTATTAAATTATTATTATTATATTTTTTAATTCTATTGAGACACATATAAACCTCAATCCAACTATTTATTGAAATTTAGGTGTTGTGCGTGCTGCACATTTTTCTCCTTGGATATAAAAGTTAGCAAACCAAGAATGGACCGTGCTCACAGCGAACCGGACCATGTAGACCGTATCGAACCGGGCTCCTGCTGCAGAACCCGCCCGCCTATTTAGACTGAGCCCCTCCCTTCACTGGCCCCTTCCTCTCCCTCTCATTTCTCCTCGTTCCTCTCTCTGCGCTCCTCCATCTCTCGATTGGTGGCGGCCGCCCCGTCTCCCTCTCCCGCCGCCGGCGATCCCTCGCCGGAGATCTCCACCGATCCTATCATTTCTCACTGCCGGTAAGCACAACGTACTTACCTATTTCCATATCCATTTCGTTAGCTAAATTTGACCGGGTTAACCTCCGGATGCCCGGACGTCGCCGGAGCACTGTTGTTGGACGTCTTTTAAATTGAAACGATTCGGTTTTTCGGAAAAGAAGGTGATTGTTTGACGACTTCCTGTTGCTATCTAGAAGAAGATATCTAACGCTTTTGCCCCCGTAAAATCATTGATTCAAACAGGCTGTTGACAAGGATCATTTTTTTGAGAAGGTATCTTGGAGTTAAGTCTAGGAAGAAAGAAATCGTTCTAGTTTGATGAATTTTTTTATGTGCTGTTTGAATTATCTGCTGGTTGTTGATAACAATAGTGGGTGGTTGATTCAGGGAGGAATGTTATTCGCATAGTCTTCCCCTCTTGGAAAGAGAAGTAAGGATAACAGCAGAATGGCTTCTCGGGCTATCATGCTCAGGGGAAAAAGGAAGATCCTTGAGTATCTGAACGTACCTGCTCAATCACATTACAGCCTTTCGAGTTTTGGACTTGGAAGGCCTGCTAGTGTCTATGCAGGAACAAGCATACCTCGTCATCAGGTGCCTGAGGAGACTACGATTAGAAGGTCTGATTGTGGGACGACACATACTGCAACGACAATATGGCAGAAGGACTTGCTGCTGCGGACTCTTGCTGAAGGAGGCATCATTCTGCCACCAGCTGGTGGGCCTAGAATTTGGGTGTCAGGACATGGATTCGGGAAGCAGGATATGTTCCTGCCATTTGCAGTCGGAGGCTTGGTGCAGCCTGCACGTATGGTATCGACAGCAACAGCTAGTCAACCTGAACCAAAACGTGGGAATGAGACAAATGATGATCTGAGCCAGAAGCAGATAAAGGAAGCATCACCCGAAGAATGTGATCAAGCTGTGGAAGGCCTGAGCACTGCAAAAGCCAAGGCAAAAGCAAAACAAATACAGGAATCCCAGAAGAGTACGCAATCTATCCTAAAGCGGTTCTGGGCAAAGGTTATTGGCATTGGTCCAGCTTTGAGAGCTGTGGCTTCTATGAGCAGGTGATTTGTTTTTCTTTTTTCTTTGAGTGGGTCATATTGAGAATATTGCATGTTCCTATGTTTTTTCCCTGAACTTTATTTGTGGATGGAAGAGCTGATTGGGCTGTTAAGCTGCGCCACTGGAAGGATGAATTTGTCTCAACCCTGCAACATTATTGGCTAGGACTAAAACTGCTGTGGGCTGATGTGAGGATTTCTTCAAGGTTGATGTTGAAGTTGGCTGCAGGAAAAAGTCTCACCAGAAGAGAAAGACAACAATTAACACGTACCACAGCAGATATCTTTAGATTGGTTCCTTTTGCAGTTTTCATCATAGTTCCCTTTATGGAGTTCTTACTCCCAGTGTTCTTGAAGCTCTTCCCAAACATGCTACCATCCACTTTCCAGGACAAGTTGAAAGAACAGGTGCCAATCACTCCTAAACATTATCTCTCAACTGGTCCTTTGTAGGGTCAATATTTCCTATGATAAAAAGTGATTATATTTCATTCTTCCCAATTTATCCAGTGAACATATATTTGTTGTTATGAACCCAGATGTTATCATAACATGCATATGCATGGCACATCTAAAACTGTTTCACTCTTGCGAAAAAAACCTTTGTACCTGCTTTGGCATTCTTTTTCTTGATGTTTTCTTTCTAGAAAAGTGTTCATTTATCTGATTCTCTTCCTTTGGACTTGTAGGAAGCACTCAAGAGGAAATTAAAAGCAAGAATAGAGTATGCTAAGTTTTTGCAGGATACAGTTAAAGAAATGGCAAAGGAAGTCCAAGCCTCACGCAGTGGAGAAGCTAAACAAACTGCAGAGGACCTAGATGAATTTTTAACCAAGGTATATTGCTATTAGATTGAAGTTATTAATGTGACTGTATTATGACTTCGTTCTCATAGATGTGAAGTTCTTTTATAGGCCAGGACTGGTGCCAGTGTTTCCAATGATGAAATCTTGAACTTTGCAAAATTGTTTAATGATGAGCTAACACTGGACAATATTAGCAGGTTGACTTGATGTTCTTTGACCTTTTTCTTTCTCTTGTTATTAATCTATTTCTTGTTAATTTAACATTTCAATTTTTCTATGCTTGATCCAGGCCAAGATTGATTAATATGTGCAAATACATGGGGATTCCACCATTTGGAACTGACAACTACTTGAGGTTTATGCTTCGGAGGAAACTGCAACAGTAAGTTCCACCTGTTTCATGCCAAGCGAAGGAGCTATTTCAGTTTTCCATCTGTTCCATCATTTCTTAATATTATTTAAGACGAGACAAACTTCCAAGGATTACCCACTCTTGCAATTATCATAAACTTTTGAGATGTTATAAGTACTGCCCTAAAGTTTTGTTATACAACAACAACAACAACAACAACAACAAAGCCTTATCCCACTAGGTGGGGTCGGCTACATGGATCATACGACGCCATTCCGCTCTATTAGTAACCAAACCTTTCGGTATATTATTCACCAATAGATCTTGCTCTATTAGTTCGCCAAGTGTCCGCCTTAGCCTCCCTCTCCCTAAAGTTTTGTTATATGTGAACTTTTATTGCTCTAAATAATGGCAGGATGGCTATAATTATTTTGCTACTCATCCTTTCATTCTCAAAAAGAAAACAAAAAGGGTTCTCCAAAATTTCAAACTTTAAACCAGCAGAGTTTGCAGTTGAGAGCGAGCTAACGTTTTGGTACTGCAAGCTGTATAGCGTATGCAATGACTCTGAGATTAGGTGCGCTATGGCATCACATGATGCCATGTACTTCTTTTTGACCCTTGAACTCTTCTTACAACTGAGAAGAAAATGATGAGAGAATCAATTTAGTCCCTATTGTCTTGTTCCAGCCAGATGGTAGTGCATGAAAGGGAAAAAGCCCATGGACAACAACATCATGTTCCAACCAGGTGGTAGTGCACGAAAAGTGAAATTCCCATGAGCTACATTTCCCTGCCACATGATTATTCATGCCACCAATGTTAATGACTGTCGGTTTATCTGTCTAACTATAGCGAACTTTCAGAGAAGCAATATCATTTCAGGCATTCAGTTTGATGCACTGTAATGCCAAACTTGATTTGTTTGCTCTAAAGACTCCCCCATGTTGTTTTTGTTCTAATGTTTTGTTACAAACTTATCTCAATATGTCATTTCTTTTTAATATTAGTAGTATGTATTGTTTCTATTGAAGGATCAAGGAGGATGACAAATTGATTCAATCAGAAGGAGTTGAATCTCTTTCAGAAGAGGAACTTAGGCAAGCCTGCCGAGAACGAGGTCATTTGGGGTTGCTCTCAAGGGATGAGATGCGCCAACAGGTCATCTTCAATTAGAGCCTTTTACTTTTGGCATCTTTGATAGTATTTATGAAGACTGAACTACTGGGAGGATTCTTTTTACCTTCCTTTTGTTGGAATTATGATATAAAAGGTTCCACAGCATGATAGGAAGTTTCACATTATGACTTAATTATACAGTCTTAAAATTTTGTTATTTTTTTACGAGACAAAAATTATTCATAATAGTAAAACTTTAGTATGTAAAAGGTTTTCTTTTTGAGGAGAAAAAGGATGACCACCCAGATTTGTGATTGTCATCTATGTATATATATCACCATGAACCAGTCAAGATGTACAAGCGTATAATATGTAAAAGGTTTCACAGCATGGTGGGAAGTTCACATTATGTCTTAATTATATGAAGTATTGAAAATTGATTCATAATAGTAAACCTTGTGCGCGTCTGCGCTCATCCATCTCTGAGTTAGATGGAGGACAGGATAGTGGAAACCCAGTGGAGGAAGCGATCGACCTGGATTCAGGAGGGAGATGCCAACTCTCGTCGGAGGGCTAGCAGGATTGAGTAGTTAGTGATACAGGGGCAGCGGATCACTGATCGTCAGCACATTGGGGAGTCCATTTCATACTTTCGCTCCACATCTTGACGGCAGCCGTTGGGCCCTTGGCGGTGGGCCTCTGGTGACATCCCCCGACTCAGCGACACACAATGAGTGCAGACGATTGCGGAGGATGAGATTTCTCAGGCCCTTTGGGACCTCAATAGTGAGGCAGCCCCTGACCGTGATGGTTTCAGCCTTCTTCTATAAGGAGTTTTGGCCATTGGTGCGAGACGATGTTGTCGCAGTGATTCGAGAGTTCACAGGAGGGAATCGGGGCTTTGAACGCCTCAACTCGAAGCGCACCCCGACAGAGCGGGTTGAGGACTTTCGGTCGATCGTCCTATCCAATGCCATCTACCTTTTGTGGCTCAGGTACTGGCGAATCGACTTTGTGAGGTACTTCTGTACTGATACATCCCTCATAGTAAGCTTTTATTCATGGCAAGTTCACCACCGACAGCTACACTATTGTAGCAGAGATTGTTGCCCAGTGGAGGAGGACCACCACTCAAGTCTTCTTATGGAAGGTCGACTTCTCCAAAGCCTATGATACGTTATCATGGTCCTTATAGCATGCCCTACAGGTCAGAGGCTTCCCATCAACCTGGATCACCTGGATGAAGTAGTGCATCACCTCCGCTTCTTTCTCGGTCCCGGTCAATGGGGCACGATCAGGGGAGTGGGTCCAGCCATAAAGAGGGGTCCGACAGGGTTGCCCCTGGCCCCCATGCTATATGTTCTAGGCATTGACGCACTCGCCAGATGCCTATGAGGCGAGACTTTTCCGTGGCTTCGCCATGAGCCTCGTACCCCTCCTTCAATATGCGGACGATGCAGTTTTCTTCATTGAGGGCTCAGAGCAGGAGGCTCGTCGGGTCACGATACTTTTGGACCTATTTACCGCGATGACTGGACTCCAGATTAACCATGCCAAATCTTCATTCATCCCCTTTGGCATGGTTCCGGAGGAGGCAGACCACTGTGCATCCCAGCTTCATATCCCAATCAGCACCCTTTCGATCACCTACTTGGGACTTCCGCTTTTAGACCGTCACATTGCCTCCAAAGGTTGGATGCCAGTCCTCGAGCGGATGGAGCACAGACTTCACGGCTGGAGTGCCCATCTATTATCACGTGGGGGCTGACTCGTTTTTTACGGTTGATGCTCTCGGCCCTCCCGACGTACTATATGTCACTCCTGCCTCTACCAACTCAGGTTCTCCGACGACAGACTCACTCAGGAGCAGTTTTTTCTGGCAAGGGCATGGCGGGCGTGGCCCGATCATCGCGGCGTTCACTTGGTTGATTGGACTAGCATTTGCCGACCTACCTCTCAGGGAGGCCTGGGGTTCGTGATTTATGGTATGCCAATTGGGCTCTTCTAGCCCGTTGGCTTAGGCGGATTATGGGGCCAGAGGATAGCCTCTGGCGCTCAGTATTCGATACCTGCTATGGTCGAGATCTGTCATGGGAGTCGAGATTCATTTTATCCCATGGGGCATCATCTTTCTGGCGGGGTGTTGCAGCCATGGCACCGCGAGTCGGCACCCTTATGGTTCCGTCCCTTGGCTCGGGGCGGATTTCTCTTTCTGGCGGCATGTCTGGATGGACAGCTAGTGGCTCACTGACAGAGGCTGCCTCTAGGCCCTCTCGACTTTTCCAGAGGTGATGGTTGCGGACACCTGGTCCGTAGAAGGAGAGTTGGGCTCTGGTACCTAGTCTCCCCTTTTTAGAGCACACCTATCAGATTAGCGCTTCACAGAGTTATTGGGCCTTCATTAACGGTTGATTGGGATATGTCCGGACCGGTCTAGGACAAATGGATGGGTTTGGTTGTTAGAGTCGTTCTCGGTGTGCAGTCTCTACATTCGCTTTTTTCCCACTACGCTGCCAGAGGATTTTAGGATGGATTTTACACTCATCTGGCGTACTCGAGTACTGCTAAAAGTCAAGATCTTTGCTTGGCTTTTAAGCGCGGACGGCTTCTTACCAGGACTTACAGGGCGTGGTGAGCCCACACATTGACACTTCATGCATTCTTTGCAGCGAGTCAGCCGAGGACATCACCCACCTTTTCTTCGATTGCCACACATCCTGGGGCATATGGACTACCATTGCGACCACTCTTCTGTCAGATCCAGGGTCCATGTGGCAGACCTTCAGGGGCATGTTGCGTCAGAGACTGAGTTGGCGAGCGCCATTGATGACCTTTTACGATCATTTTTTGTGGGGAGTGACGTCAGAGCGTGCTGTACACCACATCTCCTTTCTTATTAGGGAGTGGGGTTTTGGTTAGCTTTTTCTTTTGTGACCTTGGTCACCTTTTTGCTGCTCTCCGTGAGAGCCTACTCCCAAACATTTATTCATAGTTCTATACATTGCAGGATGACAACCATAACTTTGGTGGTCATCTTTTTTCTTCTCAAAAGAAAAAGAAATAGTAAACCTTTGAATTTTAAGGCACGATGCTTCTCAATCTTATTTTTACTTCGTTGTTACTTGTTTATTCATGTGAAAGGAGGTCAGGACCATGCACATATATAGTTGGTCCATCTACTTAATCAACTGAATGCCCAATTACTCTTACTTAATAAGTTATGTTAAGTCGTCAAAGTATAGTGCAATATTAAGTTTCTACTAAAGAAATTCAGCAGTTCTTCTATTAATCAACTGTTGTTTCATAAATTCCTTTTTTCCATTTTTTATTCATTTTATATGCTTCTTGCCCAGCTTCGAGATTGGTTGGACTTATCCCTTAATCATGCAATGCCATCTTCTCTGCTAATACTTTCGAGGTAACAAATTTCCAAATAATCTATTTTTGTGCTTATATTTAGTTTCTTATCTAATTTAGTCAGTTTACAGATCCTTCACTGTATCTGGAAAGTTGAAACCTGAGGAAGCTGTTGTGGCAACATTATCATCTTTACCAGATGAGGTGGTTGACACTGTTGGTGATGCATTGCCATCTGAAGATCCTGTTTCTGACAGAAGAAGAAAGTTGGAGTTCCTTGAGATGCAGGAAGAACTTATCAAGGTATGAAGTGGTTCTCTAACAAGGAACCATATGACTTTCTATAATGCTGTAGTGAATAAATGTCGTTGAAGTTTCTAATTGCTTTTTCATTAGTCTATTGTTCATGTTTCTTCCACCATTGCTTATAATTTTTTATAGAAATTGATTCAAGATTGTTGTAATTGATTAATTAATGTCGCATTCCCTTGCAGTAGAAGAATGTTAAATAAATACTAGACACAAGGCATTTACCATCTAAAAATATCGATCTATGATGATTCTTTTACATTGGATGTCTTATTGATATGAGTGTAACCATTTGCATCAAAATTTTCAGGAAGAAGAGAAAATCCAAAAGAAAGAGGACGCTAGAAAGAAGGAAGTTGAGGAAGATGTGGCATTGAAGGAGATGACTGATCCTACTGCAAGGGAAGCTGGGGAGCTAGCAAGAGCGAAAACAGTTGAAAAGCAGGAGGAACTCTGTAAGCTTAGTCGCGCACTTGCTGTACTAGCTTCTGCTTCTGTAAGAATTGCAACTATATTTTTTCCATTTTAACTATGCCTCAGGTTAAAATTTTTGATATGCATACTGTTTCTGATGTTGGCATCAACTTCTTGCAGTCAGTAAGCACGGAACGTCAAGAATTCCTGAGCCTTGTTAACAAGGAGGTAATCATTTGTAGTACCATTGAACTTCATACTTCATAGTTTTTATCTGCATCTCTGATTCTCCTAATCAAATTTGAGTTGATTGTAAATTTCTGTAGATTGAACTGTACAATACCATGCTGGAAAAAGAGGGTACTGATGGCGAAGAAGAGGCCAAACGGGCTTATAGAGCTGCTAGGGAGAAGAGTGATCATGCAGCTGAAGCTGCTGCTGCAGATAAGGTCTCATCGGCGCTCATAGATAGGGTAAGAAAATCCCTCTTTTTTTGGTTTTTCAATCCTTCGATCAGCTTCAGGTATCAGAATGGTTGTGGTCCTTGCTAGCTTTGCTTGATTTGCTTGCTGGATCTATTTGACATTGAAACCTCAAGTTGCCTTTGAAGTCTTTGAATAACTGGAATGACAAATTTGACAGAATTTAACTTTGTCTACACTACCAGAGGAACATATTTTAACTGACTTTTCCACATATAATCAATTTATACTTTTGTTGTTCTTTAGGTTGATGCTATGCTGCAACAACTTGAGAAGGAGATTGATGACGTTGATGCCAAAATTGGTAATCGTTGGCAAATTCTTGACAGGTAATTGCTGCCATTTGGGCATGCAAGGCTATTAGCCTTGACTAAATCCTTTGATGTTTATTGTAGTTGTGTTAGCAGGTTATTTCCTTCGTATATCAACCTGAATGTTCTTTTCTCTTCATCAGTGTCCCTTCCTCCCTGGTTAATTAAGTTTTATGTTTATTCCTTCTCAAAAAAGGGAAAAAAAGTTTTATGTTTACTCCAGAGCATTAAAGTTATTTGAGTTTCTTCTTTCAAGCATGTATCTCGAATTAGATTCTTCTTGATGTAAAGATTTATTGGGTCATAAGGTTGCGACACAAGAGTATCCACAAGGTGTACTACTTGTTCCATAACATCAGTTTTGTGCAATGTGCTGTTGTTATGTGAGTCAGAGATGTCGCTGTTGCAAGCATATATAGTTCAACTCATTGCATCATGTCTTGAGATTTTTCTGTTGCTTGTCAAAAGATGGCGTGTATACTTGAGATTTATCTCCAGCTCAGAGTTGACTGCTATGTAAATCATATGCTCCTCAGTAAAGCTATATATATATATATATATATATATATATATATATATATATATGGAGGAGACTAAAGCAATAATTTTCTGTATATATATATATATGGAGGAGACTAAAGCAATAATTTTCTGGCCCGTGTTCTCTGTAATTAGGGATCGTGATGGCAAAGTGACGCCAGAAGAAGTAGCTGCGGCAGCAACATATTTGAAAGACACCATAGGAAACGAAGGCGTCCATGAACTCATCAGCAATCTTTCTACAGATAAAGGTAATACATAAATTTTGACAGTTTACCAGCATCGTTGTATTTCCTAATTGAGCATTTTTTCTCGCAATAGAGGGGAAGATTCTTGTTGAAGACATTGTAAAGCTGGCGTCTCAAGCTGAAGAGATCAGCGGAGATGAAACAAAGCGTGCATAGCCATTATAAGGGTTGCAGATTCTCATCTGTTTTTACGCGATGAATCTATTCTTTTTCTCAAATCATACAAAAAAAGAGATCTCACGCATGACAAATTTCAGATGCTACATAGCTGAATAATACCGGTGGTGATGATCCTCTCATAGGACGAAAGCCGAATGGCTTCGTCAAAGGGGAGTTTACCCAAATATGGATTTTGTCGTCCAGTGCAGTGTATTTTGTCAAGCACTGCCTCTTAAGCATTCTATTCTTTTTCCTTCTGTATAAATATTCGATGGTCAGTCATTGCATCCCTTATAATTCAGTACCCGAAGAGTGGGAACACAACTTTACATCCTCATTCACTTTGAATAGAATCACCTTAAGTTTCTTTTGAGATCTGTTATTTATATGTGTACATATTTTGCCATATTGCATCAATGAGCACCACAAGATGTCTCCTTCTAAAATTTTTTATTCACATTTTTCGGCTATCATAAAAAAAACTCGTACAAAAATGGAGAATACAATTCTCACTTGCGTTATATGATATTCGAACCTTCATCAAGAATTGGTGTAAAGGTTCAGGTGTGGACTAACAATGACTAAATGTCATATTATAATTATTAATATCTGGGTTCAGTCCGATCAATTAAATATCGTCAAATGACATATAAAAAATATGTGCAAAATATTTAAATAAAATTTCTAAATTATAATTTAGCACAATACATATTTGATAATAGACAATTAATGCTTATTAAGGATACAATTATTGATTTTAAATATCAAAATTTAATTTGATAAGCATTTGAACTAATAACATGTATGCTTGGCAACTTGCCATCCCAAGATTTATTAGCCAACTTTAATTTGTGATAATTTCTTTTTTTTTGTAAAAGTTCATGGAACCTATCTCTCGGGAAAAGATATGAAAATTTAGCAGAGCTCTTTGAAGGTAAAGAAAAAAAAAAAAAGAATGACATGAATGATAACTCAAGTGACGATTCCAATCTTGTGCTCATGCTCTTTTTCATGACAAATGTTTTTCTCATATTTTTTAAACTTAACATGCTGAATCCCCGGGATTTGTAATTGTAAAAAGAAAGTTATGACTTCATGTTTAATGATCTTTCATATTGTCTAATAAACTTATTAGTTTGAATTATAAATTATATATTTAATGTCTATGAAATAATATAATTTAATATTTAAAAGTCAGAAGGATATCCATAGCAAGACGTGTTTTCAATCGTAATCATCCGAAAATATTATGTTTTCTAAATATTATGTTTTCTAAATATTATGAATTTATTGTTCATCACTTTGCCGACCCCACCTAGTGGGATAAGGCTTTGTTGTTATTGTTGTTGTATTGTTCATCACTTTATCTGAGTCCAGACACAAAGGGTTATTTGATGAATTCAACCTGATTTTTTCCTACAAGTCCAATGAATTTGAGAGAGAGAGAGAGAGAGAGAGAGAGAGAGAGAGGAGCGGCAAGTCAGCAACGGCCGTTTGGTGTTCTGTTGTGCATCAACTGTTTATTCCAATTCCCTTCCTCCATTTGTCCCAAGGAGAGGAGCAAACGAAGAGAAGAAAGCAGTGGACATTCATGGTGACCCTCATCCGTGCCTCTTCCTTCTCCTCCTCATGTCCCCAACGCCGCCCTCCTCCTCCACTTCGCCGCCGGAGCGCATTCCTCGATTCCGCTTGGCTCTCCCCACGTGCAAATCTCCCCGGAAGGATCGCAACTTCTAGATGCGCCGTCTCGCCTCGATCGAACTCCGCCGGGTTCCGCTCCGTCCTCTGCTCGAAGGGTCCGACCGAAGGAATCGGCGGAGAGGAGGAGGATTCCCTGAGCCTCGGAGCCCCCGCCGTCGCCCACGATGAAGTCCGCTCCGGGTAGTGGATTCGACCCCTCGCTCATGCAAATCAACGCACTTGTTTCATTCGGTCTCCTTTCTGAAGAAGAATCTGGGGGGCGAACAAACCGTTCGATCGATTCTTGCGTCTGAATTGTTAGAAAGTTGGTGACGTTTCATTTCTGTGGTGCTTGCAGAACCTGGAATTGGCGAGGGTATCGCATCCAGTATCAGTCAGCTGGAGAGAGTGGACCGTCCTTGGTTCTAATCCATGGTTTCGGGGGAAACAGGTGTACGTCATAGCACAAATTTGCTTCCAATTTGGTGTCAAGTAAATTGGATAGCTATTCATATGTTCATGTTGGTCTAGTCAAAAGTACGGGAGATGAGACATTTCTGTAATCCTATGAATGCATTCTGTATATTACTTACGATTATTATTCAGCATCTTCTAACTTTTTTTTTGTTTAATCAAATTTGGCCTATGGCTACATTCGTATTGATGCATGTGTTTGCAGGCAGTTTTCTGTCAAGAGACATACCATGAATGCAAATAAGATGATGATTAGGAGTCAAGCTCACTAAATCGTCTATATAAATCAGATTACAAAAAAAAGAGCTAGGTCTTTCTTGTGATATAATATACATGTTTCACTGCATAAATGGATGAAAAGAGGAATGATCAAATCTACATATTAGTTAAGAGACACATTTCTTGGTGTCTCCTGGATCCTTAGCCACAAACCACATAAATGTAAACGTATCATTCTATCTGGTATATTGCATTCCAAATGAAAGAACATTAGCAAACCTCAAAATGTGAAGAAACTTTATCAACAAATTCACCAATGACCAATCTTCTGCAGAAACAACAATCAGTAATGAAAAAGAAAATATAAATAGAAGAAAATGAGCTTAATTCAGGTTGGCCTAGGATGATTGGCTTCATGAGCAGAAGCAACTTTGGTGCTTCTCCTATGCAAGTGATTTCTGGTTTGGGAATTACTTGCCCTCTCTGTCGAACTCCCACCTGATTGACTTCAGCATTGCAACTCATTTTCACATTTGTTTGCCCAACTTTAGACTGGATTGCTCCAATACAGTGTGAATCTTGAAACTGGGTACTATCGGCAATAATTGCTGTTCACTTGTATGTTTCTGATAACTTTACTATAACTAAATGTTTTTCTTTCTATATTGCTTTGCAGGTCTGACTTTCCACAATTATTACCGATGATTAAGCTATTTTGCATAATATAGGATATGTAGCTCTGCTAAACAGTTTTTCATCATGTTTTCAAGAAATCTACTTATAGGTTTAGTGCTTTTATTCAGCATGATTGCTTACATGTCAGTCTACTTTTACAGTGGCCATTGGAGAAAAAATATTCCTGTTCTTGCAAAAACAAATAGAGTCTACGCAATTGATTTGATTGGTTATGGTTATTCTGATAAACCGAATCCACGAGATGTTGGTATGAGTTCCTTCTATACATTTGAGACATGGGCAGATCAACTGAATGACTTTTGTACTGATGTGGTCAAAGACAATGCCTTCTTTATTTGCAATTCCATTGGAGGTATGACTCAAGTTCATAAAATCACTGACATTTAGTATAATTGTATGGTATCATGCAACAATGATAAATAAGGCAGTTTCTATATTATGCTTTCTTGTTGTAGTTTTGAGAAACTAACTTCTATTTCTCGTTTTTTTTGTATTGGTATTCTGTATCTTGGATTTTCACCTCTTGGGGTCATGAGACTCGTGACATTAAAATTTCTTTAAGAACCTTGAAAGGTTCATGTGAGTTATCACAATGGAGTCACGGATTCAAGTGCTGGGAGCATGGATAGCACTAGCTGTGGTTTGCTTGATGTTATGATGTGGTGTTAGGACATTCTGGTCGTTGGTCTTTGTTGGCTCCAATTTTGTTCATTTAAATAAAAAAATTGTGTCATGCCATTCATAAGGATTTCCTCTGAATAAATGATGGGTTTGTTCTTTGTGCTGCCCAGATTTCAATCATTAATAGGCCGTTTGGTATGAGGTAATCCAGATAGATTATCAATTATTTTATTTAAAATTCTCATGGCCCACCACATTACTTTATTTAGTTTAATTTTAATTGCTTTGATAATCTTAATTACCACCTCACTGAAACAGCAGGAAGGGAGGTGGCTTTCCAGATTATTTGACATGCATTTTGACAAAAATATCCATTCTATTAAATTTTTTAATTTTAATATTTTTTATTAAATAAATATCATTTAACTGCATCTTTTTTATTATTTCAAATCTTTTATAAATAGCTCTTATTTTTTACTCATCTTATTTTATCTATATTCACTTTTCTATTTCTTTGCTTTGTTTATTTAGTATACTATATGATGAACATGTAAAATATTTTTTTAGGGATATTTTGGCAATTTGCTCTCTAACTATTTTAGCCGTTATTTATATTATCAATACTTGCCAAATACTTTAATGTGAAATTACTGGTAATTTAAATAGTGGTAATCTATTTAAGTGGTGATCCAAATTACCGGTTAATTAAATCGGTAATGCACCAAATGACCCCTAAGTTTGGACATAGAATTAAATGGGATGTACCATGTTTGTTCAGTCATATTTTAATGAATTGAAAATAATGTGATTCCCTTCTTATATTGAACTAGTCATTATATGCTTCCATCATTCTATTTACCTTGTCATATGTTTTTTACTTGATAAGCCTTTCTCAAATATATTATGCCATTTTTTTTACTGAGAACTTCTTGTTCTCAAGCATAATTTGTCATGGAAAATCCTATGTTACTATAAGCATCCAATGGGAAAAATTCGTTTTAGTTCATAGCATTCACATGCTTAACTGAAAAAGCATGGCAATATACTATATAAATAAGGAAAACTCTGTGATTTTTACCATGCCACTTGGTTGATTAAGAGAGATTTCTTTTTTGATATGTGAAGCCTGATGACATAAATTCACAATTGTGAATGCTTGATGTTTTTGCGATAGTAGTAAATATTTTACTCTTCTCAAGTGACTAAGATATCTAAATGTTACATTATAAATTACAATCATATGTGTTTGTGTAGTTATGGCCCATTATTCATTTCAAGAATTTAAGTTAGCTTATCATTCTTATTGAAATGCTAAGTTATTACAAAGCTCTTATTCAATATCTGAAATTCCATGGCATAAAGTTGGAGTTGTAAGTCATTGTCAATTCTTCAATTTTGCTTTCCAGGTATTGTAGGTCTTCAGGCAGCAGTTACGAATCCGCAAATCTGTAGGGGTGTTATGCTACTGAATATTTCGTTAAGAATGCTTCATATTAGAAAGCAGCCTTGGTTTGGAAGACCTTTCATCAGGTCATTCCAAAGTTTTTTGAGGTAGACCAGAGTGTTTCTTAACGATTTCAATTTGTTATGGCGTAATCACTGCCGAATATAAAATTTGTGGTCCACAGAAATACGGCTGTGGGAAAGCTATTCTATAATGCAGTTGCCACCCCAGAATCTGTTAGAAGCATCCTTTGTCAGGTATTTAAAACCTGTTAACTTTTCTGCGTAGTTTATAAGTTCTTATGGTGTTAAACATAATGATCCACACAGAATGTGAACCATCAAGACAAACAGTTGTGATAATGTTAAACAGTTGTGATAATGTTTACTATCATGTCCTATAATAGATGCTGTGCTGCATTGCAGATAACCAGGGGCTCGTTTTCCTGTAATTAGCCATAAAAAAGTACAAGTCATGTCTTTAAAATGTCGTCTTCAAACGTTGCTTTTTCTGAGTGATATATTATTTCATCAAATGAGCTATCGCCAATCTTCAAAAACAGAAAAAAAAGAAAAGGACTATTATCATTGGGGAGAATTCAAGGACAAGAACATTTTAGTTAAGTCGACCAGGTGCTGTTGGGGGTTTTCTAAAATTTGAGAATGTGTTGGAGTAATGGTTCGAGGTGGTGGAGCTTTGAGGCTTTCAACTTTGGTTCAGTAATTGGATTTGTAGTTTCTTAAACTAGGAAAGGTATTGAAAACATCAGGACTTCCGAAAGAGAAGGATTCATGTTAACTTTGTATCCGCTGTTCGAATTACAAACTTGTGATCGGGCAAAGTATCTTGATATAAGTATTTGTGAGGTTATACTTAGCTCAACAAACTAAATCGCCCTTGTAGCTTTCACATTTTTTCTCTTTTGAGGTGCATGCCTTTAACTTCCACTGCTTGGAGAAACCTGTATGTTATTATCTGTCAACCCGAAACATTTCTGCCCAGTTTTCTTGAGATAAACTATATTACATTTAAAATGAAACATCATTACAAGTTCCTAATACTTTCAGACAATTTTCTTTCGTCCACCTTTTGAATAACTGAAAGGTAATTACCAGAAGTAAGATCAAATGTTGTGGAGGATTCACTTTATAAGTATGCAATTATACAACTTACCATGCTTACGTAGTCTTCGAAGAAAGAACCAAATATATCACATTTCTCATTCTGGGTGACATAGTAGCCAATAACTGATAATCTTTAAATATTTCTCCTGTTTCCCTATCTCCTCATTGGATCTGTTATGAGTGATCTGATAAGAAGTGTTTTCAGTGTTACTATGACACATCCACGGTAACAGATGAACTAGTTCAGATTATTCTACAACCTGGACTTGATCCTGGGGCAGCTGATGTATTCCTTGAGTTTATCTGCTATTCAGATGGTCCCCTACCTGAAGAACTGCTTCCAAGAGTGAAAGTGAGTTGATTGACATCAGTTGCCTTATGCTGTATTTTTACCTTCTTCGAGTCTATTCAGATAGCTTTTCATTTTCTTTCTTTTCCCTTTTTCTATCAGTGCCCAGTTCTGGTTGCATGGGGTGACAAGGATCCATGGGAACCTATTGAACTTGGACAAGCTTATGCGGAGTTTGATGCAGTAGAAGATTTTGTTGTCATTCCAAATGTCGGCCACTGCCCTCAGGTTCTTCATTTTGCACTTTGATTCTTATAGGTTAATAAGATTAATCCTGATACCATAACATATATGACCTAGCAATCCATCTTTTCAAATTGTGCAGGATGAAGCTCCAGACCTCGTAAATCCACTAATTCAATCTTTCATCATGCGCCATACAACATGAATAGCCAAGGGAATTTTTTTAACTATTCTTGATGTCACACAAATGATAATTGCTAGATAACCGACATGAGGTTAATCGAGATTTTTTGTTTATAGATTATTTATTGGATTAGATGACCTTATTCTTTGCAGTTTAAGACATTCAGCAATTCATTAAGACCTTTTTATCACAAATAATTTATTACCTTATCTTTTGTAACCTACTTTAAAGGGTATCTCATCAGTTCCATTTGGAATAGGGTTTGCTTACTCCATTGGTTTTGAACATTGTGTGAATTTGCCATTTGTGCATCATTGTCGTGACCTATACATTGCTTTCAGAGCTACAGTCCTATTCATCTTTTACTGCTTTATTGCTATCTTAATTTAGTTTTTCCTTTTTTTAATCTCTTATACCTAGGCTAGGGATTGCACAAACTGAAGGGAATTCAGAAAGAGAAGGCTGTGTTCTTCATTATGGTTTTCTGTGTCATATGCACGTGACTAGGTGTAGGCAATTTTATATGTTCATATTCTTAATGAAATTAAATTACTTATAAAGTTCTTGAAATAAAGTTCCTATATGTTACTTTATATACAATCCTACTGTCTAATATCCAGAAAAGAAACATGCGTCAACTAATTTTAACAAAATAAGTCTTTTTCCATAGTATGTTTTTGTTTCATGGAAGATTTTATTTTTCTTTTATGGAGAAAATGGTGCTCCTTGTTTTTTCTTTCTTCTACTACGGTTTAATTTCTTCAATAAAATATCCCTTATTATATGTTGTGATTGTTTTTTTTTTAAAATACATTTTCAAGGTAGGTAACTTGGTTAATTTTCTTTTAAGCTTGATCAATAAGAGTACCTTGGAGCTTTCTGATGTTTGTGTCTTCAAGCATTGTTCAAGAAAATTCTAGAAGTGGATTGCTTTGATCTCTCTCTCTCTCTCTCTCTCTCTCTCTCTCTCTCTCTCTTTGCGTTTTGAGCCCTGACACACGCATAGTTTATTCTCTTCCTTTCATTGGTTACACTCAAGTTGCTTAATTGTTCTTAGCAGAAAAGATCAAACTCTGCCATGTGCACCAACAGAAGGGTATATGTTGTTTCCTTTTCTAGATTAGACGTGTATATGTTTCATTGTTGAACACACATCACACCATCTGCTTCAACATTCATCAATTATATATATAACAATGAAATTGTAAGGGTTTTAGAAATCAAACTTATTATTCGTCTCATCAACAATATATAGCACCTCTGGCCAATTTTTGATTCGAAAATTAAGCTGAAACAAAACATTCCAAGTTCGTTCTCCAAACACATCTTTTTGGTCTTCGAGGTGGAATGAAGCCACATTGGCTTGAAATCAGGGTCATGACCTTGATTTCAAGCTTCAATTTCACTTTTTTTTATGGAACCACAGCACAACAGGTGGTTTTTTTTCTTTTTTCTTTTTGACTGACCTGACAGATACTTTTTTTCTTAATTTCGTTTTTACCTTTTACTTTTCTTATTTTTTCTATCTTACATTTCTCTTAAGGTTTTAATATTTCATTAAATATAATTTATTAAAATATATCTTTTAAATAATATATCTTTTGAAAAAAGTTTTTCAATAATTTTTAATTTATACTTTTATTATTTTTTATTTTTTCATAAAATTATATTTTGTATTTATAATATCTATTTTTATTCAAATAACCACTAAAAATTAATCCATCAGATATACTTTTTCTTATCGCATCAACTCCTTACATTCCACTCTATCCAAACACACTCCGAATTAATTTATCAATACTATTTATGATCAAACGCAGCCTTGGATCTATCCCCTTGCCACCTCAACATTCTCCTACCTGGCGCATAATAGTTAACACCTTGCCTGATCTCCGGCATGGTTTCAAGAAGCTCATTGGTTGCACCTCGGCCTCTATTCTCCGTGATTCCTAGACACGAATTATGTCAAGTTAGGCTTCCACCTAAATAGGCCAACAAAAGAAAAATATTTAAGCATAACCTATAACCTACAAGTCAAGAACCTAAGCTTAGACAAGCTTATTTGATTAATTTTTAATGCTTGACCTAGTTTATTAGTTTTCCAAGCCAAGTATATTTTTTGATAGTATACTAGCTTAAATATAATAAATTTTATTTATTAAAAATAATAAATATAAACTAAATAAAAGATACCACTGATTTACTTTTTTTGAACATATAATAAAATTAGTAGTATTGAATTCAACATTGAAGATTTAAAAATAAAAAAAATATTAGTCTAGCTAAGCCATGGTCTGATAAGATATAAAGTTAAGCCAATTATTAAGAGACTAAGTCTCTTTAAGATATAAGGCTAGGTCAATTATTAAGAGACTAAGCCTCTTTAAATAAATCTCGATCTGATAAGATATAAGGCTAGAAGCCTCTTTAAGAATATATATATATATTTAATTTTTCCGCCTAACTTATATTATTTCAATAATAGATCAAGTTTACCTAAGCCAAAAGTAGGCCGAGTCACGAGTGGCTTACAAACGACTCGATTTATTTCTAACACTTCCCCTGAGTCTTCCTTATACTTCTTTAGTATAAACCTACATACATAAACAATGAATTTTCTCTAGTAACCAGCTTGTCAATTCCTTGGTAGAAAATGGCAGTTGGAATGTGTTGCTTCTACATGAACTTTTTGGACCTACTCCGATGGTCACAATTTCTAGAATTTATATTTCTTCTCGGGATCCGTGGGTCTAGGTGTACATGAGGTTGCCCATGCTAAGTCAGTCTATAGTTTCATTCAACGTTGCCTTTTACCACTATCGCCAGTTGGACGACCGTCTTGGATGAAAGTATGTCAGATTCGCATTCCCTTAAAGATATACATTTTCTTGTGAAACTTTTCCATTCGACTTCCAACTCTTGATAGCATTTTGCCCTTTAATGGCTCCATTGATCATACTAGCCTCTGTGGTCTCACCGTTGAGACAAATATCCATTTATTTTTTCACTATTCCACTGCTCACCAACTTTGGTGAACTTTATAACTCCACCTAAATGTCATGTTTCTCTACATTACCATGGGATGCTGGTGGTTGGGTACACGAGGGTGCTAGTCTGGATCACGGTAGCCATGTCTCCTTTATGTCTCTGTTCTCCTTTTATTTTGGGGGGCTTTGGTCTAGTTAAAATGATGCTCACTTTCGTTCTCGACATGCAACCATTGACAGAATTTGGTAGAGGGCCTTGGCTAGCCATGATGATTATACTAGATTCCAACTCTCCCGAGGCACCTAGCTCCCAAAACTTCATTCGGATCTGATGGGAGCCACCCCCTCACCTCTAGTACAAATTGAACTTCGACGGGCCATTTTCTCGACGAGATGGGAGGAATGAGATATCTTATTGGCAACAGTGACAGCTCTGTGATTTTTGCAGGTGCTTCGACGAAGCAAGTTGGAACTATTCTTGAGCTGGAGGCATTTGCATTACTGCTTGGCCTTCAGGAGTGCGCACTGAGGGCTCTTTCGCATCTCGTAATTCATACGGATTCTGAAGTGCTGCTCAAGATTATTGACAACTCTCTATGCTACCCTTGGACCCTTACCAATGTTATTCATGATATTTTGGCTCTACTAGAACTTGTATTTCCTTATCTTGTTTAGCATTGCTATCGCAAATGTAATCAGAGTACCGATGTTTGGCAAATTTTGCCCGAACAAGCTAATGGAGACTTTTCTTAGAGTCGCATCCTCTTCCTCTGGAACTTTTTCATATTTTGTACCAGGACTGTTATGGTCTACCTATCAGTAGATAACGCTTTCTTTTCAACAAAAACGGGTCAAATGTTGAATGGGTCTATAAAAATATCTACTTATGGTATTTAGTTCGATGATAAAAAACAATGTGCTAGGTAAATGATTGATATCTATAAGTATAATATATATATATATATATATAATATTTATATTTTAAATAATTTTCAATAGCAAAATAATGACTTACTCTCATATGGACGTGACTCTTGCCGCAATTAATCTTAAAGAAAACTCAATAGCCAAAGGTTCCCCTAAATAAATAATAAAGTTCACACGTGATGCGATGACCGAGTTATTTGTTCCCCTAAATAAATAAGATGTCTCGCACTTTGTTCTTGTTCATCTTCAAAATGTGTACTACTATGATTAGAATCCGTTTAGTTTCTTTGGCATGAGATCTCCTGTTCTTATAATATTTTAATTGAACAAATTAAGACCTTTCAAGGTCAGAAAGCGTTCGCGGAAACATGTGCGCCATGCAAAATTTCGCATCCGACTATTTATATATATGCATGTGATATATATATATATATATATATATATATATATATATATATATCGTTGTGGGCAGAATCTACGCATCTTTTTTTTTTATAAAAAGGTAAAGAACTGCATGATCTATAATTAAACTTTGAATATTTTAATCTAAACAAACTAACTAATCAACGTTCGAACACAATTTTGTTTAGAATTCCCTCAACTATCATTATTTTAGAAGTAAATACCATCATTATCATTCACTACAAGAAAACATGACTTTAAGTGATAAAAAATTGTGACGGAAAAAATTCATCATAAAATATGATAAAATAGTGATAGAATTGTGAGGAATCAAATTTTTTAAAACATGAATATCAAATTTATGATGGAAATATAATTAAAAAATATTTGATTTGTCACAATTCTATCACAAAAATTTTTTGTGGCTTAATCAATTGTGACCGATCGATTTTATTACAAATACGTCACAACTCATTATTAGTGATGAATTTTTACTATTTTGTGATAGAAATTTTTGTCAGAGTAGCTCAATTTTCATGTAGTGATTATTTGATAATGTAACTTACGTACGGGTATACTACATTTAAATAGTGTTTTATATAAACGACATTGATTCAAGTGGTCCAACTTAAATTTGGACTATTATCCATGACATGCAATTTTTTTTCTATTGGGGCGAGAACGATATTATGATCAAAATGGTGACTTTGAAAATTGAATATGAAACTCAACGATCCTAAGACACAATTTCGTTATCCCATTGTACCAACTTTTTTTGAATTCCATGACATGCAAATTTGAAATATAGAATCAATCGAAGGTGCAACGTTTTTTACATTCAAAATAGTGACACAAATGCCAGTTGACCATAGATTTACATACATATATATCACATATAAAGCATTCATCTTTCTCAGGTCAAGAACCACCAACGGCATATACTTGTGATCCCAAAATTCATGTCTCTTTCCATATGAACAAGCAGTTGGATCAAGCGCGAAAGGCAAGTAAACAAAAGAGGGGGAAGAGAGAGAGATAGATAAGAAAGAACACTAATAATTCCTTGCACGTTATAACAACCCCCATCCCTTTCTCATCCACTGATCCGAAACCTACACACCACAAAAACTCTCAAGTCTCAACTACTGATTGAGAGCCTTTTTTTTTTTTCTCTCTCTCTAATCTAAGGTTCTTTAAGTTCGCATTTGCCTTTCTTCTGTGGTTCCTACTCCTCCGTACCTAATTCATCCACAAGCACCACAAGAAGTGCTGCCTCCTCCACCAACCATGGGCAATTTCATGAACAGACAACAACTCCTTGCAGTTTCAAGAGAAGTGAAGGCAGCCCCCATAGACACACCCTTCAAGCTCCCTTCCCCCTTGCCATCTTGGCCATCAGGTACTATTATTAATTATACCATTACACGCTCCATCTCCATTCTTAATACATGCATGATCCTTTTGCAATGTTGTAGCAGAAAAGAGAAAGTTGCATACGTATGTATACATATATATATGTACGTGCACTGACATGCATGCGTGGAGTTGGAAATGTTGCAGGAGGAGGGTTTGCAAAAGGAAGCATAGGCCTTGGAGGAGGCCTGGAAGTGCGCCAAGTCTCGACGTTCACAAAAGTTTGGGCTGCGCAGGATGGCGGCCAAGACGGCCTTGGCGCGACCTTCTTCAACCCTGCACCGGTTCCGGACGGCTTCTGCGCGCTGGGAAGCTACGCGCAGGCCAACAACCGGCCCCTCTTCGGGTGGGTTCTCGTCGGGAGGGACACCTCGAGCGGCGGCGGCGCTGCTCTCGTCAAGCCCGTGGATTACACCCTCATCTGGAGCAGCGAGTCTTCGGGCGTTAAGCAAGATGGTGGTCATGGCTACTTCTGGCTCCCCGTGCCGCCTGATGGCTACAAGGCCGTCGGAGTCCTCGTCACCAGCTCGCCGAGAAAGCCGTCGCCGGACGACGTCCGGTGCGTGCGCGGCGACCTCACGGATCAGTGCGAGAGCGAGGCGAGCATATGGACCACCGGCGGTTTCAGCGTCAGCGCGCTGCGGCCGGCCGCCAGGGGTGCCGAGGCCATGGGCGTCAGGGTCGGCACGTTCATTGCGCAAGCGAACGCCAACGCTCCATCCCCTGTGTCCTTAGCTTGCCTCAAGAACACGTCCGCCGATCGCTTCAGCTGCATGCCGAGCCGTGGTCAAATCGACACCATAATGCAAGCTTACGGGCCCTGGGTTTACTTCCACTCCGACGAGGACTACCTCCCGTCGTCCGTCCGCTGGTTATTCGAGAATGGCGCCCTGCTCTACCAGAACGGCAGCCAGAATCCCGTCCGTATCGCCTCCGACGGTTCGAACCTCCCGCAAGGCGGTTCCAACGACGGCGCCTGCTGGATCGACCTCCCGGCCGACGGCGGGCAGAAGGACAGGGTCAAGAAGGGCGACCTGGCGAGCGCCAAAGCCTACCTGCATGTCAAGCCAATGCTCGGGGCCACGTTCACCGACGTCGCCATCTGGCTGTTCTACCCGTTCAACGGTGCAGCCAGGGCCAAGGTCAAGTTCATCAATGTCATCAAGCTCGGGAAAATCGGAGAGCACGTCGGCGACTGGGAGCACGTCACGCTGAGGGTGAGCAACTTCAGCGGCGAGCTCTGGAGGGTGTACCTCTCAGAGCACAGCGGCGGGGGGTGGACGGACGCCTCGCAGCTGGAGTTCCAGGGCGGGAACAAGCCGGTGGCGTACTCGTCGCTGCATGGTCACGCCATGTACCCCAGGCCGGGATTGGTCCTGCAAGGGAGTGACGGCGTCGGCTTAAGGAACGACACCAACAAAGGGAGCAGTATGGACACCGGGGCCATGTACGAGGTGGCGGCGGCCGAGTACTTGAGCTCGACGGCGGCGCCGGTGACGGAGCCGGCGTGGCTGAACTTCCAGAGGGAGTGGGGTCCCAAGATAACATACAAGGTCGCCGACGAGCTGAAGAATGCGATCAGGGTTCTGCCGGGGAATCTCAAGTCTGCTTTGCAGAAGGTGGTGGAGGGACTGCCCGATGAGGTGTTGGGGCAGGAAGGGCCAACAGGACCCAAGGCGAAGAGTAACTGGACCATGGATGAAAAGTAGTTTATTGTTGTGTTCAGAGGGAGAATAAAAAATGTAGAAACGAAATCAAGAAAAATTATACTGAGTTTGTTGTTTTGTTTTTTGATTTACAAACTGACATATATACAAACAAAGGTTGGTGAACTATCACTGTGTCGAGTGATTTGATGGATGCTATTGGTCAGGACTTTAATGTTTGGCTCGACAAAAACTCGAGAAGTTTAGTTCTCGGAACTTCATTAACATGACATGAAAATTCGGATGGTGTGTTTGGATAAAGTTCTCATGGTGGCAGGACTTGAAGGTTGGCAATGATGTATTAGTTCTGATTTGTTCTTGTAGTTGTTTGATTCAGTTCGGAGTTGAAGACGCGACTCCGATGGATTCTATGAGGAGGAAATGAAGAAAATGAAGGATGCGAATCCGTGGTGCATTGCGAACTGGAAGTTCGCCTCTGCCTAGAACTTTTTTGCGAGAAGAAAAGCAAACAAATCACGTTGACCAGACTGAAACTCTTCTGTTCTGGTCGTTTGTTCTCCAGCCCTTTTTCGCACCCACTTCGATACTAGATTAGTCATATTAAAAAAATGGCAATGCACCGCAAGCTTGCTCTTTAATTTGTAGTGTTGTAGCTGCAAAAAATTAATTGTCCGACTTAAGTTTAGAATATTAGGAATATTAATGCAAGCATTATTATTATTATTATTAACGACAAATTTGTGAAGGACGTCTTAACATCCATCGGATATATTGTTTTAATGCACTCATTGGAAAATCATTTTCCCATAAGTGTTTTTTCAACAATATCGTCCCATCGAAAAATATGTTGAAAATAAAAGATTTTAATGGATTTCATGATATTTTCGAAGGATTTGACAAGTAAGAATTAGAAAAAAAAATTGTAACGGAGAAAACATACTTAGAAAAATGTGTACAAACGTTGGAAGATAAAAAATTTATATCACAGTTTCTCTTTAGGCTTAATCAAACAATAGATTACTTTTTTTTTCATTTCTAAAAAAGATTAAAACTATTAGCGTTGATCAAACGATGAGTACGTCAAGAGGTAGTAGCATTCTTTTGTTTTGCTCTCGTGAATAATATTGAATCATTAAGGAACATAATTAGAATCCTGATAGAGTTGGAGTGCATGACATGTAATGGCCATGTCGTCTAACCATCATTAATTAGTAATTAAATTAATTAATATCAATGTAGCCAGCCATTGTAGAAAGCGTCCAAGTTAGACTTATATAACTTAATTACTCAAAGATTATAAGATCCACGTATTTAATTATATTTATCATCGTAATTAAAAGTGTGATTTGTTCCACATGATCAATGTTAGTGCACTTACTAGAAATACACAGTTCTAGAACCCTCATTTTCTAAAATAAATTAAGTGATTAATGGTACTCCGATGTTTAATCATAATTTTTAGAGGTCTATCTTTGACGAGATCTGAGAAACAAATGAGAAGCTTATGCAGAATAATTTTCTATTATGATATCTTGTATATATCAGAAACTTTATATTACAAATTATAACGTGTAAGTTCATATGATATATATGTTCGTTAATTAGTCCTGTCGAATAATTAAAACTTATTGCATTTTGAACAGCAAGGGCACCCGAAAAAAAAGAAACATCCAAGATCAGACATGAATGCTACATCTTTGGAGATCCCCTCCAAATATGCCAAAGGCATCAGTGCCAAAAGAAGGCATATTCCTACTAAGTAGATACCTTCAAAGAGTTATTCAGGAATAATGCAACTTTTGTTTTCATTCCAACCAAAATGATCAGGATATGGAAAGGGACATCTAGCAAGGGATATTTAATTAACTGCAAAGTAAGAAGTTGACAAGATTAAAAATAAGATGGTTTAAAAAATAATATGGTTTGATATCTTGTATTTTCTTTACTTATAAATTATAAGATTACCAAACTATAAATAAAATAATATTAAACAGGGTTCACCCTACTTATACTTTTTGACTTATAAATCAAACTTGCTAATTTATCATGATAACTCTCCTTCTTTAAAACATATTCATAATATATATATACACTAATTTGTATCATTAATATATTATGATTAAATTAAAGCATTTTAAATTTTCAAAGAATTTGACTTTTTAATTATAAAAGTAACTTACCAAATTATATTATCATTAAATTATGCATAACCTATTACAATTATTTATAATTAACTTGGAGACTTAAAGTATCTATGAGCAGTATAGCTTATGGCTAAGCCAAATGCCCCTATGCCTACTTTTTTTTTTCCAATTGGCAAATAAATAATATCACATGGTTCCATTATTTAGATTATAGCATTTCCTTTACAGTTGGAGTTTTTAAAATTATTTTAGGTACTATAAAACAATAATAGATGAAATAATCTAGTCAATAATGACGAACCGGAATTGCAAACTGGATCTGGTGTTTGGTAAGATATTTTTTTGCAAAGGAAAATTTGTAGTACAATATAAATGTTAGTATCGATATCTAAAAGTTCATAAATCATAAGGGATGACATTAATTATATTCCACATCATAAAATTCCAGGACAATAATTTTTGTGTGTGGATGTTATTATAAGTAGCTGAACCAGGCATAATAATATCATTACGATACCTTCTTAGTTTATGATAACTAATTATATTATTATCGTGGACAGTATCATAATATGATATATAATATAAATTTTAACTGCAGTAACACATACAAAAACTTGTTAGTAAAATAGCCCAAGAAAATGAAAAGCAGTTTGGCGCACAACAGAAAAACATTATGAATCTTTCTGTCCTAATTATTAACTTTAGCCATGGAGATTTTTCTAATAATTTAATTATGAGATCATTAAGAATTTTTCTTATACTATTTTTAATTTTATGCCTTTTATTCGATTTCTTAGTTATTTGATATAGATAAACCCATATAAGTACGTTTTGCATGGTCGTTTTGAAACATAAACTTGAACGAATAAATATTTGAGGGTGGCAAACTAACTTAGGGTTTAGGGGTAATTTAGTAGATCTTCATCACAATTTAACATGGAACTGTCTAATTGGAAAAAAAAGATTTATTTCAAAGTTTGAAAATACCAGAAGTGACAAAAAAAATGAGATTATGTAAGCATGCTAAGAGGTAATGCTAATTAAAAGAATGATTGTTTAGAGGTGGCTAATAAACCATGTAAATTGAGAATAAAACAACTGTTGTATGTATGAAAAAAGAATAGTCATTGATTCATACTATGTTATATGAAGTGTATAGGCCATGAATGGTTGCATTGATGATGGGACACAACTCCTAGTGTCAATGGGTGTAGTTGGAGGAGGGACTAGGATGGTGCAAAACATCTATATATACAAGAAGAGGTCGTCCCTAATCCAAGCTTTTGCAACATTTATATCAGAGCATAAAAAATCTCTTGGTTGCACATCTAGAAACGCTTTCTTTGCACCATCTATTTAGGTACCATATTTTGGACCAACTTTTTTAACTTTGAGAATTTTCCTATTCATGTAATCACGTCAAATTCTATGACTAACTAAATTGCCATATATTAGTCGATTCAGCTATTCTAGTAAATCACAAAAATGTTTTCATCGTGCTGCCGCGACAATCTCCTCGCTTGTATTTTTTCATTTCATTGATGCGATTCTGGAGGTGAATGTCAAATGTTTTTTTTTTTTTGCTCCTGCTCCGCACATGCTCTGATTTGGCTCGTGAAGCCCCTTAGAGTGAACATCAATTTCTAAGGTTTTAGTTTCTTCAATAAGATTTCCGTTATGATAGATTATAATTGGCTTTGTCAATACATTTTTTAAACTAGGCAACTTGATTAATTTGATTTTAAGCTTGATTATCTTGGAGCTTAGTGATGTTCGTGTCTTTAAGCATTGTTCTTTGCAAGTTGACTTGCTAACTAGTACAAGTAATGTAAAGCCCTCAAAATGCAACTCGCCATGTGACGGAATATGTCTTGGGGGACACTACGAATCATACATACATGAAGATCATATTGATCAAAATAAAGACTTTAACTAGTCAACTAAGGATAGAATCACATGCGGAAGAGTGAACATCATAAATATAAAATAAAAGATAATATAATCACCATAAAGTGTGGAAGACTAAAAAAGAATCCTCATATGAGTCCTGAGTGGCTCATCTAATACATCATCCTAATAATATGAAAGATAACTAAAATGTGAGAATAAAGGACTTAAAACACTCATATGCTACCATCACGAGTTCGATCGGTCATTCTTGACCACCTTCATTATTGAGACCCGCACGTATGAATATGCATATGAGATAAAATTTTCTTATGAGTTTGCAACTCAATATGTAAATAAGATAAATGCATCACAAAGGTCATGATAATAGATAAGAAGAAATAATCATGAAAACATCATCGTCATAAGATCATCATCATGTAAGGAATAATAAGCATATATGAACAATCACGAAAGATAGCATATTAATAAAAGACCAGGAAGATCATATTAAATCATCATAAAGGAGGCAAAATCTAATCATAATCACCATGAAGAATATTTCACCTTCTTTTTTTTATCATCACCCTCATCATCTTATAAGTTCATCTTTGACTTATTGCAGTTGTCTTTCAATCCGTAGAGTATCTTTTAGTTTCAATTCGTAAAGTATCTTTCTCAACTCCAATAAAATAAGGTATGAGTAGGACTAAGCTCACTCCGGTCGTCACCAATCCATCACCATAAAAGCTCTCATCTTTCTCCATTTACATTTTACGTCTTTTATCTTGTAACTTTTAGTTTATTTTATTAGGACATAATGGGTCAATATCATATCATCATAAAAGGATCAAAAGATTATGAGATCATAAAAGTCAGGGCCCCTAATTGAACATCATCATCATAATCGTATGCATCTGAAATTAAGATTGCAAGATAAGGTTATGAAAACTAATTAGAAGTGCATAATTATAATAATCATCGTCGGGATTAAGGACATAAACCAAGTGTTAAAATAGGCATAAATCATCATAAAAGTGTCAAAAATCGAGCCAAGTCTGAAAATCCTATTCTTAAGAAAAATGTATGGGAACCTTGTCGGGTTGGGTGTATACTCAGACCGGCCACTATTTTCGTAGGTCAGGTGAGGAGTGTCTGACATGATTCCTTCCTCACTGGTGCTTGATTTGGCCATAAAAAAGTCGGACCGTGACCCTATTTTCACAGGTCGGGCGTGACACAATTGACACAATTTCCTTCCTCTTGATGCTCAGACCGGGCCATCGAATTGTAGACCTCGTAGGTCGTCCATGACAGATTCAGGTTGCAAAGAACTCGGTCCGAATTTCGATAGGCCCTGGTTGGATTATAGTGTTCGAAAAATTATGCAATGTGTATTGAGTTTTCTAGTTGTTTCGTCGACGTTCGCTGATATATCATATGTCATCATATGTAATGGATTGTGTCTAAAGGTAGTCCAGAACTATTATCATCATGCTTCGAGTCAAAATTCATGACCTTATTTACTAGTTTAACCTACTTACTTACCATATGAAGTTCGCATCAAATCTCACATTTTCCTCTTCCTCGGATCACCACCCTCCATTCCTATGTGTCGTGTTCGTCCTTGGGAGCTTCTCATGTATTGTCACACCATCAAACCTGAGGAGAGAGATGGGAGTGGGAGAGAGAAAGATAGGGAGGGTGCACATGTGAGAAGGAAAGATAACAAAAGGAAAATTCCTAGGAGTTCAATTGTCTTGACTTTATAGGGGAGAGGAATCTAACTTCCAATTGATTAAAATATATGAGTGTTGTCTTCTGATTTGTTTTGATCCTTTGATCCTTTTATTTTATCTTTTATTTTTTTTCTTTTCTTTTCTTTTCTCGCTTGTTAACCCGAACCTAGTGTTACAACAAAATTCTAGAAGTGGATTTCTTTGATGTTTCTTTCTTTCTTTTTTTTCGTTTGCATTTGAGCCCGGACACGTATAGATTATTTTCTTCCTTTTTATTAGTTAAAATTCAAGTTTCTTAATTGTTCTTAGCAGGAAAGATCGAACTCTGCCATATGCGACAACAGAAGAGTATATGTTTCATTGTTAATTGAGCACACATCACGTCAGATACTTCAACATTAATGAATCAGTTATATAACAATGGAATTGTAAGAGATTATCAAATGGTTGAATGAACCTATCAAAATGTCTACATATGGTACTTTGTTCGATGATAAAAACAATGTACTAGACAAATGATTGATATATATATATAGTATAACATATATATAATAATATTTAAATAATCTGCAATAGAAAAATAGGTGTGACTCTTGTCGCAATTAATCTTAAAGAAAACTCAATAGCCAAAGGTTCACGTATGTGATGACCAAGTTATTTGTTCCCCTTTTTATAATATATTTTCATTGAACAAATTAAGACCTTGCAAGGTCAGAAAGCATTCGCGGAAACATGTGCACCATACAAAATGTCGCATCCGACCATATATATATATATATATATATATATATATATATATATAGAGAGAGAGAGAGAGAGAGAGAGAGAGTAAAAAACTGCATCATCTGTAATTAAATTTTGAATATTTTAATCCAAATAAACTAATTAATCAATGTTCGAGCACAATTTTCTTTAGAATTTCCTCAACTATCGTTATTTTAAAAGTCAACACCATCATTATCATTATTTGATAATGTAACCTACATATGCGTATACTACATTCAAATAGTGTTTTATATGAACAACAATGGTTTCAAGTGGTCCATCTAAGTAAATGTAATAAGTCAATCGATTTATTCTATAGCAAAAAGTTAACTTCACAACATGCACCTATTTGGAATGGTGTAAATTAAAGCTCATAATGGTGGTGTATATTCCTTTTACATGTCTCTTTCTAAAGTCCATATGAACAATGAGTTGGGTCAAGCGCCAAAGGCAAGTAAATGAAAGAGCGAGATAGATAAGGAAGAACACTAATTCCTTGCACGTTATAACAACCCCCCCAATCCCTTTATATTAGCCACTGATCCAAGAACCTATACACCACAATAATTCTCAATGATCAATTGAGAGCTTTGTTTTCTTTGGCCTGGAAGGACTCTGATCTCTCCCAATCTGCCTGTCCCACAAGTTGCTTTTTTCTGTGGCTCCTACTCCTCCGTCCCTTCATCCACAAGCTGCAGCAGCACCACACCGCACGGGGCGCTGCTTCCTCCACTAACCATGGGCAATTGCATGAACAGACAACTCCTTGCAGTTTCAAAAGAAGTGAAGGCAGCCCCCATAGACACACCCTTCAAGCTCCCTTCCCCCTTGCCATCTTGGCCATCAGGTACTATTATTAATTGTACATATGCATGCTCGATTCTCCATTAATTCTTGCATACATGATTCTTTCGTAATATAAAATGTACATATACGTATATATATGTACGTAGTACTGACATGCATGCATGGAGTTTGTGACGTTGCAGGAGGAGGGTTTGCGACGGGGAGCATAGACCTCGGAGGTGGCCTGGAAGTGCGCCAAGTCTCCACGTTTGCAAAAGTTTGGGCTGTGCAGAATGGCGGCCAAGACGGCCTTGGCGCGACCTTCTTCAACCCTGCGCCGATTCCGGACGGCTTCTGCGCACTGGGCAGCTATGCGCAGGCCAACAACCGGCCCCTCTTCGGCTGGGTTCTCGTCGGGAGGGACAACTCGAGCGGCGGCGCTGGCGTCGCTGCTCTCGCTAAGCCCGTGGATTACACCCTCATCTGGAGCAGCGAGTCTTCGGGCGTTAAGCAAGATGGTGATCATGGCTACTTCTGGCTCCCCGTGCCGCCTGATGGCTACCAGGCCGTGGGAGTCCTCGTCACTGGCTCGTCGAGTAAGCCGTCGCCGGACGACGTCCGGTGCGTGCGCGGAGACCTCACGGATCAGTGCGAGAGCGAGGCGAGCATATGGAGCGCCGGAGGTTTCAACGTCAGCGCGCTGCGTCCGGTCGCCAGGGGCGTCGAGGCCCTCGGCGTCAGGGTCGGCACGTTCATTGCGCAGGCGGACGGTCCATCCCCTGCGTCCTTAGCTTGCCTCAAGAACACGTCCGCCGACCGCTTCAGCTGCATGCCGAACCGCGGCCAAATCGACGCCATAATGCAAGCTTACTCGCCCTGGGTCTACTTCCATTCCGACGAGGGCTACCTCCCGTCGTCCGTGCGCTGGTTCTTCGAGAACGGCGCGCTGCTATACCAGAAGGGCGGACAGAATCCCGTCCCTATCGCCTCCCACAGCTCGAACCTTCCGCAAGGCGGCTCCAATGACGGCGCCTACTGGATCGACCTCCCGGTCGACGGCGGGCAGAAGGCCAGGGTCAAAAAGGGCGACCTGGCGAGCTCCCAAGCCTACCTCCATGTCAAGCCAATGCTCGGGGCCACGTTCACCGACGTCGCCGTCTGGCTGTTCTACCCTTTCAACGGCCCCGCCAGGGCCAAGGTCAAGTTCATCAAGGTCATCAAGCTCGGGAGGATCGGAGAGCACGTCGGCGACTGGGAGCACGTCACGCTGAGGGTGAGCAACTTGAGCGGCGAGCTCTGGCGGGTGTACCTCTCGGAGCACAGCGGCGGGGCGTGGACGGACGCCTCGCAGCTGGAGTTCCAGGGCGGGAACAAGCCGGTGGCGTACTCGTCGCTGAATGGTCACGCCATGTACACCAGGCCGGGATTGGTCCTGCAAGGGAGTGGCGGCGTCGGCATAAGGAACGACACCAACAAAGGGAGCAGCATGGACACCGGGGCCATGTACGAGGTGGCGGCGGCCGAGTACCTGAGCTCGACTGAGGCGCCGGTGACGGAGCCGGCGTGGCTGAACTTCCAGAGGGAATGGGGTCCCAAGATCACCTACAAGGCCGCCGAGGAACTGAAGAAGGTGATAAGGTTTCTGCCGGGGAAGCTCAAGTCTGCTTTGCTGAAGGTGGTGGAAGGGCTGCCTGATGAGGTGTTGGGGCAGGAAGGGCCAACAGGACCCAAGGCGAAGAGTAGTTGGATCATGGATGAAAAATAGTTCATTGTTGTGTTCAGAGGGAGAATAAAAATGTAGAAACGAAATCAACAAAAAGTTATCTTGAATTTGTTGCTTTTGTTTTTTGTTTTACAAACTAATTTAACAAGAGATATATACAAAGTGGCAATGCAACAAAAGCGGCTTTGGGTGGCATTATTAACGATTTGATTAGTGGATATGATTTAATAGCGGATATTGATAATCGGTTGGAGATTGTAACAAATAAAATTTAGTAAACTTAGAAGCAGAATTAGTTAATGAATATAAAATGACATAATTAGACATTCGACAAATTATTCAATTAAAGCAATATACAAATTCTATTATAATAATAAATAAATAAATTATTTATATCTCAATTACATAAAATTAAATTTCATAATTATTTTTTTGTTAAAATATATAGAAATTTATATTGACAATAAATTTTATATAGTGCACTCATGATATAAAAATATTAATTATTAAATTATTTTTCATTCATTATTAACATATAAATAATTTGTAATTAATTAAGCATGAATATAAAAATAAATATAGTTTAATGATTATAAAATAAAAATGAGAAAATAATAAGATAAATTAGAAAAAAATAACATATTTGAATATGGGTAAAATTAAAAAAAAATTATAAAATACTAACCTCTAATCACTAAACGTTAGTAAAAATAACTTTTCAATATTTTTTATTTGAAACACTATTTGTTTTTGTCGTAGCTACAAGAAATTAATTGTACACACATATGTGCGTGTGTGTATTATATAATATATACACATTATAGACAAGAAAACTACTTAGGAGAAATATGTTCAAACGTTGGAAGATTGAAAAATGGATATCATACAATAGAATACTTATTTTTCATTTCTAAAGAAGATTAAAATCATTTGTGTTGATCAAACCATGTCTCAAGAGATAGCAACATTCTTTCGTTTTGCTCGTGAATTGAATCATTCAGAAATATTAGAATCATGATAGTGTTGGAGTATATGACAAGTAATGGCCATGTCGTCTAACCAGCATTAATTAGTAAATAAATTAATAGCAACCTATTTCTCATGTAGCCATTGTAGAAAGCGTCCAAGTGAGACTTATATAACTTATTCAAAAGGATTATAAGATCCACATATTTAATATCATCTTAAAAGTTTGATTTGTTCCACATTATCAATGTTTGTGCACTTATTAGACAGTTCTAGAACCCTCATCTTTTAAATAAATTAAGTGATTAATGAAACATATTTTTTTTTTTTGGCCATCGGAAGTTTTGACGGTTTGAATCATCGGCTAAATGTATGCCTATGTTTTCGAAGGATTACGTTAACCGTCGCAAAATTATTTAAAAATTACGAAGGATGTATGACCGTCGAAAAATTTCGTCAAAAATATTAATTTTTCTTATAGTATGATAATGGGAATGCATATTTATCATTTTTTTTTCACTCCGACTCTGAATTAGTCGAATGCTAGTGATCCTAAACACCGCTTTTCGTAGAGCGGGGCGCACCCAAAAAATTTGTAACTAGGGAAAAAGGTGCATGAAATTCATTTCATGTAAGTTGGTATGAAATGTGCTTCTTTATATGCTCATTAATCCTATTGAACAGAAACATCCATATCATACATGAATGTTATATCTTTGGAGATCCCCCAAATATGCCAAAAGCATATTCCTACTAAGTAGATACCTTCAAAGAGTTCTTCAAGAAGATGCAACTTTTGTTCTCATTCCAACCATGCAAAATGATGAGGATGGACAGGGATAATTTGAAAAGTAAGAAGTTGACGAGATTAATGATGTGTTCAAAGTTCCACCATTTTTGTTGAGACTTTGAGAGTGTGCCACATAGAGACAAGCTGTAGGTGTTGTTTTGTTGAAAGAAAGAAAAAAAAAAAAGGAAAGGAAAATTTAATTAGTTGATTAAGTCGTTCTCGTGTTTTTGGACTTTGGATAAAGTTATAAGTCCCTCAAACTTAATGATAAATATTTTTTAAAAAATATATAGGAGTGTTTGCTAAGTTGTATTTTCTTTAATTATAAATTATAATATTAACAACTTATAAATAAAAAAACAGGAGTTTCCCTACTTATATTTTTTTTACTTTTAAATCAAACTTGATAAATATTATTATAACCCTCACACACTATAATAGTAAAAGAAGTAGTACCATCAAGCTCCATTCATTATCGTTGAATTCATGATTAATAGTGAATTTATTTATTATATATACTTTTAATCGATATTTTTCGTCATGAATAGAATGATAATGAATGAAGATATACGGTGGTATATATGACTCAACTCATATTAGACATAGTCTTGCTTTACATGTTTAGAATTGCCCCGTCTAATTTTCTAGAAGAAAAAGTATGTCCCTCTCTTTTCTTTTCTTTTATATTTAATTAATATTTTTATAAATTATATTGATATATATTGAATTATATCATTAATATATTATGATAAATTGAAATATTTTTTAGTAAATTTCATAGGATCTGAGTTTTTAGTTATAAAAGTAACATATTCATTATTTTATTATTAAATTACGCAAAACTTATTATTATTGATGACATATATACATAATATTTTTTAAAAAAAAATTAAATTGAAGACTTAAAAGTATTTATGAGTAGCATAACTTATTACTAGATAAAATAATCTATATTCGAGAATGTAGAACGGGGATTGCAAACTGTTGGATCTGGTGTTTGGTAAGCTATTTTTTGCAAAGGAAAATTTAGTGTACAAAAAAAGTTAGATTCGTTTGCACAAGTAGAGTGAAAAATGTTAGCATCGATATCTAAAAGTTGATGACATTATATTTCAAATAATAACAATTTGATGACAATATATTTGTGCATGTTATTACTAAAAGTTGATGACATTATTATCTAAATCATAATAATTTAAGGGTAACATCGTCATATTAATCCCCATTCGATTCATAATATAAATAATAAATTAAAAAATTAATCAATTGATGAATTCATGAATTAAATATTAATTAATAGATGTATGATGATACTATCCTTAAAAGGGGTAGTACTACCATTAAATCCTATTATAAATAGCTGAACTAGGCATAATAAGGTGGAAAATGCCTTCTTAGTAACTAATTATTATGTTTGTCGTCAACAGTTTCATAATATCATAATATAATTTTTTACAGTAATATCACATATAAAATTATGTTAATAAAATAGCCCAAAAGATGAAAAGCAGTTTGACGTAGAACAGAAAATAAAAAAAAATTGTGAACCTTTCTGTCCTAATTATTGACTTTAGTAATGGACATTTTTCTAATAATTTAATTATCAGCTCATTAAGAATTTTTCTTATACTGATTTTCTATTTTATGTCTGTTATTCAATTACTTAGTTATTTGATATACGGTGTTTAGAACCCATATAAGTACTTCTGTATGATTGTTTTGAAACATAAACTTGAATGAATAAGTATTTGAAGGTGGCAAACTTAATTAGGGTTTAGGGGTAATCTAATAGATACCAGAAGTAACATAAATGAGATTGGGTAAGCATAAGTTATCACTGGATGCGAGGAGATAATGCTAATTAAAAAAAATTGATTGTATTCTTAAAGGTAGCTAATGAACCATGTAAATTGGGAACGAAACAGCTGTTGTATGCATGAAAAAAGAACAGTCATTGATTCATACAATAGGTTATTTTTGCTTTCAATAAAAGTGGGAAAGTAACTTTTGAAGTGAACAACATATGCTGAAAAATAAAGAAAAAGAAAAAAATTCACCTGGTTCAAATATTACCCACATATAATGATAGAAAAGGGTGAAACAAAAGGAGGTATGTGACCTTCATTCATCTGAAAGCATGTTGTGGTAGCTGAAATTGTTTGGGACAATTTTCGCCTATGCAAGATCAGAGTAAAGTAGCACATACAAATAGATAACATTCACAGATACCTTACTAGACTTCAAACGGCCTTCAAAATTATAGGCAGTCTCAATAATTTGCCGACCCCAAGTATCATTGACAGAATTGTTCAACATCAACAGCCAACCGGCATTCTATCTTTCGTCTGGAGCTTTTTGTTTCAAAATATCATCTCATGGTGAAACAAGATGCAAGATGATAATGAAGGCACATCCTTAAGAACGACAGTTGATCATGACTGAGTATACTCTGAAGTATGCGTATATTTATTTGAACATCGGATACTTTGGAGAAAGGATAATATACAGTAAGAATAGTGGAAATCATTTATGAGAATAGCTCATTTGAAAGCATGATCATAATCATGATAATAGAAGATCTTATGGATGAAGTGAGACAGCCACTTTGAAGCAATGAAACATATTATGGACACTGAGACAATAGCAGTCCTTGTAATGGTTGACATCATACTTTGTTTCACAGCTGCAACAATTCCCACAGAACCTATTGATATAATCTGTAGAGATAACTGTAGAGCTTGTAGACCCTTTAGAGCAGCATGACAGCTACGACATTGCACAACATGAGACCAGTATCTGAAGCAACCAAAATGAGGGAGAAAGCTTCTCATCATCAATCGATTGACTACCAGATGCCTATGTCTAACTCTTAAAGGAAACTGAGAAAAAATACACAAACTTCAAGGCCAACTCGAACAGGGATGAACCCAGGAAAAATTTGTGGGGGGGGGGGGATTAATTTAAAAAAAAAAGATAATTATAAAAATATTAGATAATATGCTTTTAATATAATAGATGGAAAAAAAGTTCACATAGGTCCATCCCTGAGCTCGAACAGTTAAATTCACCTAGTTGGGTTTACTATAATTTGATATTCAGGATGTTCAACTGTCATTAAGCATTAAGTCAAGCAGGCTGCCCATAAATGAGGAGACTCAAGCTAATGTCCATTCAGATTTGTGACACAGAAAATATACAATTTTATTTTATCCACAAATAATTTATTTCTAAAAATCCTTGTATTTCCGACTTCTAGTACTTCAGTTTTGTGTGTTTATATATATGTATGGGAATAAGGACTATGTGGGGCAAAAATTGATCCATAGATATGGGTCACTATTTGATAGTCATTTGACGGTTCACAATCAGGTGCGATTCAACACCTTCAAGATCTTTATAAACAGATGCCAATTTGTGGATCGTCAGATGACAATCTAACAATGACCCATATATATGGGTCAGTTTTTGTCCCACATAGACCTTATTCCTTATATATATAGTGGAGGTTTGAGTGATGGATTGGACATCAGAAAATATGCTGCAAATATGCATATATGCACACATCCTTGAGCTATTGAAGGCTGAGAATAATGAATTTGATTTGTCTTATCTAGATAAGATAATCTTAGACACGAAAGATTTTATTTTAAATGTTACCTGTCCATAAGTTGCTCTTTTGGAGGACTAGGTGGAAGTTGTGCATTAGTGCCCCAATCAATCTGATAATTTGAGTACCTTCTTAGCCAAGTTCTGAAGGCAACAACCATAGCATCTGACTTGGTTGGTGTAAAGCAGGCCTGCTTCCAGTTGGAATTGCCAGACATGGCAATAAATCGTTCCTGGAAGGAAGCTTCAATGAGGATCCAGATAGAAGAGGCCTCAAATAAAGAATTGATAATAATAGTTGAGATATTAAAGAATTGATAAGAGTAGTTGAGATATTCTTCCATTGGATTTGTCTCATTAAACTCCGCCTATGTTTTATAGCCGGTCCCAAGCCCGGATAAAGGAGGAGGGTTGTGTTAGACCCCGACAGCCAGCGTAAAACCCTGTCGAATCTCATGAACATGGATCAACGAATGCGTCGTATGATCCATGTAGCCGACCTCACCTAGTGGGATAAGGCTTTGTTGTTGTTGTTGGATTTGTCTCATTAAGAAAGGATGACTTAATCATGTCTTTGAATGAAGAAACATGACACATTTCCTCATACAGGGAACTGAATTGACATTTTCTGCTAAAACAAGTAAAGGAATTTGACAAGCACATTAAGTACCAATAATAACATGTAGCATGGAGAAAAGCGTTGATCATAAACAATAAGAAGTTCAGTTTCATTACGTGAACTATAAATGAAAATAAACCACAATGCTAATGGATTTCTTGCTTTTTTCTTCCTTTGTAATTATTCACGTAATTTTCACGTAATGAAAACTCCGCCTATGTTTTATAGCCGGTCACAAGCCCGGATAAAGGAGGAGGGTTGTGTTAGGCCCCGACAGCCAGCGTAAAATCCTGTCGAATCTCATGAACATGGATCAACGAATGGCGTCGTATGATCCATGTAGCCGACCCCACCTAGTGGGATAAGACTTTGTTGTTGTTGTTTGTTGTTGTAATTATTCACAAAGTTTCTTTGTCAAAACTAGGGAAGTTTGTGCAAATATTATGAAGTGCAAGGCTCTTTTAGAGCACGCTTCAGGGTTTGCAACATGCAGCTCCAAGGTCCAAACCATATGTAATGAAGGCGCATGGAATATGATCAGATTGATCAAAGCTTGGTGACCTTACTGCATTGACTCTACTGAACTAATAGTAGCAAACCAAAGACCAAGGTGCTGAGGGTATAGCATCAGCTGCAAAATAGCAACCAGTGGGAATGACACTACATCTAAGTGTTCTGTAACATTTGATGCAAAAGTGCTCAAGTGTCACATCTAGAAACAGAAAACACAGTTATCAGTTTATCATACAAGGCACATGTATCATGCAATAGAGCATGGCATGAGTTCATATCAGACTTCATCTCCCCAAGTGCACAATTCAACCAATATACCACAGCCTAAAAAACCAGGCCTGTACTATGCTCCTTCTAGTAAAAAAGTCCAAAAGCTCAGATTTTGGTAGGCATAGCATGCTGTTGAACAGTATTTCTACACCATCATGCTATATCATGTAACCCTAAGACAGATCATTCAGGATAGCAGCGGGATAAAATGTAAAATATTTTGGCTGAATGTGAAAATACTTTATTTCCAGAACCAAAATTTCAAAAGAGCTTATCTGGATTTTGGTAGATGCAGAAAATACAACAACAACAACAACAACAACAAAGCCTTATCCCACTAGGTGGGGTCGGCTACATGGATCATACGACGCCATATTCGTTGATCCATGTTCATAAGATTCGACATGATTTTATGTTGGCTGTCGGGGCCTAACACAACCCTCCTCCTTTATCCGGGCTTGGGACCGGCTATAAAATATAGGCGGAGTTTAGATGCAGAAAATACAAGTGAATAAATTACTATGGAAATGAAACTAAGGTAAATGTCATTAGTAGTAAAAGTGCAAGGATTGTAAACAAAATCACAACTAATACAAGATAACACAATTGTTCAAGAGGACAAATCTACGGAACTCCAATTATAAGGCCGATAAACTAACTATGAAAATGTTAGAAATGAATCTAGAGACCATTCATGTATTTATCACCTGAAAAATTAGCTATATGCAATTTTTTTTATGCAATTAATAAAGCTAATAATGAAGAAGATGAACCAATGAAACAATTTACATTTTAACGACACATTGTTTTCTTAACTAACATTAAGTGGAAGCATGTCAGATTTTTGCATACTGAAAAGTAGTGAATCCATTCAGGGTTTCACTTTATAAAGATCTGAAATATAATTTTCTGGATTTATAATAATATTATATTTAATGTATTTAATGAGTTTGCTTCTTTCAAATAATAATGTTTTTTTCATCATTTAGATTTATAGCAAACGAATTAGTTGTGCAAGACTATTCATAATTACAGAGTCCCTTTTAAGCCTTATGAAGTTAATTCATTAGTTAGGCTATAGTTGTTCAAATGTGGAAGGGTGTAAATATACCTCTACATGCAGAAGATACAGATCTGAATCTAGAATGAGATTCTGCCCGATATGAAAAAACCACCGTGGAACTACTTTGTCTACCCAAAGTGCAAAGTTTCTTGGAATGACAAAAATGACTGCTTTTTCCTGGACTAACTGGAACACACATGAAAACAAGTAGAGCTCTTCGTTGTTTCTTTTGCACTTTAACTGAAGAATCCTGAAACCCATATGAATATGAAAGTTAATAATAAATCAATGCATCATTTTTACTTAGTGTCATGGATTTACATTACCGTTTTGGATGCAATAGATTCATCAATTGGAGCATTACTTGGTCCAGAATAATAAACACAAGGAGCTATGAAGTCTGCATATCCTAGTGCTAACTTAGCACGGAAGCCAGATATACTTGATTTTTCTATTACTATATCCATTGGCTGTCCTCCTTCCCTGTCAGCAATATCTGTGAAAGAAACCCAATTGTTGGCAATGCTAATCAAAGAACAGTAGAAATGCCAACTTAAGACATTAATAGGACAATTTTGTTATCTTTCTACAGATTTTTAAAGCCAAAATATCTTATACCTTGTTTGAGAACAAACAATAGATGCTTACCCTTAAAGTTCTAAGAACAATTTTTAATAACAGTAATCAAGAAGTACATATCTTGTTTGTGGTCACTTTGGTATCCGCATGATTCCACGATGTGCATATCGGACATGAGCAGGGTCCATCAAATTCTCTACCAGAACTTCATACCTGAAATGAAAATTGATCCACTATCGTGTCCACAAAGAATATCATAATCAAGATATTGAAATATGTTGTGTTGTGCATGCAAAGTTTCTGGCGAAGTGCACGGAAAAGTTATCTTCTTGTACAGCACGCTACAAGAAAGTTTTAAAAGAGAATTTCTCTGTCTGATATTCTTGCCATGTAAAATGCTGATTACAAAATAGATTATCCATTACAGGAGTAAAAGTGGACAAAACCACTAGTCAACCTATTTAATTTAAGGGATTCAAAGATAAGCCTGAAAACAATAGTCAGACGTTTCCTCTCTCCTTCTTGATGATCAAATAAAATAGGAGAGTGTCACTCCCTCTTATCTTCAATTATTTATACTGATTGTTCAGTACTTCTTTTCTGGAAAAGAGATTAACGTGTTGCAAGTAGTACTAAAAGTTAGTGCTAGACTGGTTGGAATTCAGTACCCTGTTTAGACCCATTTCAGCAAGACCCAACTAAGCTCTTGTTGTCAACAATCTTTGCACCATAACATTTTATCAGCATTGAGAGAAACTGAATGCAAAATGATAGAAGATAAAACAGCTAAATGGAAATTTCATCTCAATTATACATAACATGAACTCAGAAATTAGCCGAAACCTGGAGAATAATATTTACCCATATGGAAGATCTCTTATTCCCATAGTACAAGTGTATGAAGGATCATCCAACTCTGGTATGAACGGAGGTTTTTCTTTAGTTGCAATATTTCTGTACTGAGGATCAGTGCTCGGCCAGAACCACAAAACTTTGTTTTGATCAATGCTTGGATAAAGTGCCACACATGCCTTACCAAATGTGTGAACCTGAGGAAATTTTTTTTTTTGATAAATTGCTCTTTTTTTTTACAATAAAATGAACAGTCCAGAGAAGTCATTTGTCAAGAATATAACAGAAACTTGCATTGAATAAAGCAGCTAGTCATATACCTAAGTGGTTTAATATAAAACAACCAGTAAACTCAAACTTTTGGAGAAACGAATAAGATACAAATCGATACTTGGCATGCTTACATCATTTGCAAGGAAAAAATGGATTGGAAGAACTTTAAATAAAAGTATAGTATGTAGAAATCTACAACTACTGTCCACCAAAACGAGTCTATGCTTTGCTCGCTTTTACCTAAGTTTCAAATTTCTTTTGGTCTACCGTGAGTAAAATTTCATTAAACTTCTCAAACGGTCATTGAACAGTTGCCATCCAACGCACGTTCAAATTATACACTCATCATAACTTTAAGATTCTAATATCATTCACTGCGAACTCACAACTAGTCTCCAAGATACAAAATCAGAACTTTTGTATTCTTCCCCCTACAAGTATGGCATGAGTAGTTCCACTTGGCTATCGGCAAATGTACCAGTTAGAATGCAAATTTGAACCAAAAGGGGTTAAGTTTTATCCGAAATAAGTATAGAAATGAGAAATCATACGGGCGGCCCTTCGTCAGGCGCCTGGGGGATGTACTTGCAGTTGCCGGCGCCGTCGAAGCACCAGCCGTGGTAGACGCACTGGAGGCGGCCCCAGGGATCCACGCGGCCCTCGGAGAGCGGGGCCAGCCGGTGGGGGCAGCGGTCGTCGAACACCTGCCACTTGTTCTCCGACCGGTCCCACCAGATCACGACGTCGAGCCCCAGCACCCTCTTGCCGTGCGGCCGGCGCTTGTCGAGGTCGCAGAGGGGCGCCAGCGGGTACCACTGCGAGAACCAGTCGAACTTCTTCCCCTCGGAGGCGTCGGCCGCGGCGTCACTACGAGGCTCGGCATCGGGGAGAGGGGAAGTCGCGAGCTGGGAGCGCGGCCGGATAAGCGCGGTGGAGGGACGGAGGACACGGCGGAAGCGAGTACGGCGGCGGAGGAGGGGAAGAGATGGCCGGCGGTGGAGGGGAGAGGAGGAGGAGGAGAAGAAACTCGAGAAGGATGGCAGTGTGGTGGCGAAAGCTTCCATTTACGAGCAGGAGGCTGCAAGCCTGCAAGTGCAAACGAAGATAAGGAACAGGGAGCAATTTAAACCATTTATTGTACAAGTTATTTTTTTTTACAAGAATTTAATTATTTTGGAAACAAATAGATACATTGGATGGTTTAAATTTAATTCACATATAAATTGATCTAGGCATTTATTAAATCATTTCCATAATTACATTTGCAACTTTATGTTCTAAGTTTGTTGATTGATAAATTAGTTAGAATTTATTTTAGAACAAAGTGAACAATAAAAACTATAATAATATAAAATAACAAATGCAGTTGAATAAAAAATTTGTATCTTTTACTTAGAATAGAATTTATCTGATCTAAAATTAAACAAGACGATAACATGCTTCTGCCTAACAAATTGAAGTTAAAAATATGTTTTTTTTGTAGTTTAATTAATTAGTATATAAATCAGTATGTCATAGATAAAATTAAAATTTAAAATATATATGATAAACAAATATTTTTGGCAACATATAACATAATAATTATTTAATATTAATTAAATTATAAAAAATCGGCTGATTAGAAAAAAACAGATAGAAATATTTTGAATTCGAAAAAATCCAAATAAATCATATTATTTTTACATTAAAAGAATATCTATGAAGAAATGATTAATCTCTTTGCACAAATGGAGTGATTGACTTTTAAAAGCTCCAACTCTATAGGAAGAACATTAACTTTATATTTATACTCACATAATTTTAGTCCAACATTGATCGAATTCACCATATGAATAATTGAGAGAGAAATATTATGCATATATATATATATATATATATATATAATCTTTAAACAAAGTATCGTCCAAGTTTGCATTTAGGGCCTCTCAACTATGTTATGATATTATGTGGATGCATTATGGTATTATCTTTATATTTATGATCAAATAGACTTGGATTTAGCTTCTGGACTATGCATGCAATTAATTGCAAAACACAAAAAAAAAAAGATGGGATCAATTATTACAAGAAAAAAGAAAGATGGGATGAACTTGTTCAATATCTCCTCAAGTAGTAGTTGCTAATTAAGAAAATAAGATAAAAAAAACTGGGGGTAAATAAAATTAGTTAGAGAATAAAATTATTTCATCCAAAGTGGCACTGTGCTTTCTGGAGTGTACTTCTTTAGTTACCCCTCTAGGTGAAAGTTGAAAAATAAACTATATAATTGCCATTAATAAGGGTTGACTCGGAGTCAATGTTTTCATAACCGAACCAGACTTCTTATCAGGTCGTAGTTGGACCGGTCCAATCGAATCTGACAGAATTAACTGAATTTTATTAAAATAATATTATTTATAATAATTATAAAGATATAATATAAGTTATATGATATAGTATATGAATATTGTACTAATAACCTATGAATAATATTAAAAATAATATAACATAAATTTTATTTATTAAAAGTTTTAATAATGATTAACATATAAATATAAATAGATTGTTAATAATTTAATATCTCTTATTTATTAATGATAGATGCTATATTAATAAATTTTATTTTAAATTATTCTTATTTCTTTTTTCATTAACACTTTCCTTTATTTCTTTTATTTACGCCCTTTAATAATTTTCCATTTTAACATTTAAATACTTATCTTTTTATTTCAATTTCTATTTAATTTTATGCATATCATATTCCCTCCTTTTTTTTATCTTTCTTATATTCCTTTCATTTTTCTTTTTTTAACTTTCCTATTTTTGTCATTTTATTTTTCAAAATTTAAATTGAACCAAATTAAACCGATTCAACCGGCTGGTTCAATTGATTTTTTCGGTTCAATGTCAAAAATACTTTTGACACCAAATTGAACCAAATGTCGGTTCGCAGTTGAACATGTCGATCCGGTTCAATTTTGATAACACTGCTCGGAGTGATAAAGGGCTTATCTTTAAATTTTGAGTTCGAATTATTATGAGTGAAAAAAGTTTTTCTTGGGAGCCTCACTTGATATTACCAAGTTCATTACGTGAGATAATTTTATTGAATTAGCTCGACAATGTATTGATCTCCAACCTGTCTGACCGTGCATGCATAATCTTTAACGTCGCACTACTTCGAAAAAATGTGTGGACTCGAGGCTGACTTCCCAAAAAAAACACAAGATAACAATGGCTCCCTACATGAACCAAAGGAGCTAATTTTAAAGCTATAGTTACCAGGCATGGCTAATAATAGAAGAAGTGCCGTATTGAGATGAAGGATTCATCTTTTATCTCACAACATAGCCATCACCCCATCAGGCAAGGCAAAAGTATTTGTTGCATTTATACAACATCAATTTTCAAAGTCCAAACTGAAACAGACATATTGGACTGAAAGAACTCTCCCAACTACAACCAAGCACATATTGGACCGAAAGAAATCTCTCAACTAAAACAAATATATACTGGACCGAAAGATCTCTCTCTCTCTCTCGCTCGCTAGCTCGCTCTCTCTCTCTCTCTCTCTCTCTCTCTCTCTCTCTCGCTCGCTCGCTCTCTCGTTACCCCCACAATTGTACCAACTGAAATTTAGTGTTTCAGAGAGAAGGAAGGTAGACGCTGCCTCTATCGGAGTGCCCTTCAATGTTTTTTCGACTGGTTTTATAGCCACTTTCTCATTGTTCATGCTGTTTTTTTACTCTCTCTCGCAGTCCCTTGCACGACTTCATGTGTGAGTGCAACTTCTCTGGCTTGAATGCTTTACCACATTGCCTGCAGAATGATAAAAGTTCAACTCTGTTATAATGCACAAATTGGCATCCTGCAAAATGCATAAGAAGTCCTTTTTAAGTGTATATTATGCACTACATTCTGCGATGTTATTACTCTCTCAAAGTTTCTCCTTTTCAGACTTGAATTCTTTTATGTATGATCTTTTCCACGTTCCCATGCAACCAATTCATCACAGATGAGCTTAATGATGAAACATAATCATGACTTGAGCTCATTTTTTTTATGTTTTTCTTTTCTCATTAATCTTTCGGTTATCGAGTCTGTAACGATCACTAATTGGATGGATAAATTTTAGGATTTAGTAATTATGTGGTGGTAATGTAATAGTGTATGAACAGGGTAATCTGATGGCTGGCTGCTTAATCTTCAGGACTGCTGGTGGTAATGTTACTAAGAGTGAGCAGATTTCTAAAGACCTATATTTTAGCATGACCAAATCGCATCATCAAACAGAGAGAGAGAGAGAGAGAGAGAGAGAGAGAGAGAGAGAGAGAGAGAGAGAGAGAGAGAGAGAGAGAGAGAGAGAGCATACGAGCAGTTGGGCATGCACGCCGGATTGTACGTAGCTGGATGGATGCCCTTCTCTCCCGGCCTTTTGGCCTCCATGCCGCTGCTCTTTGACTTCTCCTTCCTGCTTCCAACATTTCACCATGTATTCAGTAATTTAATTACTCTAATTTCGAAATCAAAATATTAGAAACGAAGCTAAAAGGCGAAATAAAAATATTCCATAAATCCCACCTGGTAAACTCTATAAATTCCCGTAATTATAATTTGTTTCACAGTGTGTTATAGTGACCTATTTCCAAAACTAACAAAAGAAGAAATAATGAAAAAAATAGCAAAAAAGAAATACGTGTAACATTGATATCGATCGTCATCTATAATGATGTATAATTGAAAGATATCATGGAAAATATATCTATTATATATATGAAGGTAATAATATCCCAAGCCACATTAATCATATACCACTAATAATGAACACAGGCAAGCAAATATTAATAGTGAGGACGTTGATGTAATGCCCACCACCTGGAACCATCATCGTTCCGGCTGACGCCGCCGCCTGTCGTGGACGTGGTGCCTCCGCCGGCGCTGCTGGACCTCGCCTTCTCCCTCCGCCGGCTGACGATCGGACGCAGCGCGTCGGGGTCCGCGCAGTTGTCGCGGCACGTCAGGATGCTCCACAGCACCTCAGACGCACTCTTGGAAGAGCCGTCGCCGACGTCCCTCCTCCTGCTGTTAACTATGCCCGCTCCATCTCCGGCTGCTGGTACCTCCGCCGCCACCTTCTCCTTCCCACCGCGTTCCCTGAACGCGTCGATCTTGAACACCGCCTTCCTGCCGGTCGACTCGTCCGACGCGCCGGAGGAGCACTCCGGGCCCGGGGCGGACGTCGCCGGCGGTGGCTTCGGGGAGGTCAAATCGTTGACGTCATCAGGCAGGATTTCGACCGTTTCCGACGAGATCTTTGGAGGGGTTCCTGTCTCCTTCTGTTCTTCTGCCTTCTGATCGCCGGCGTCCTCAGCCACGTTTTGGGTCTTCTCTTTATCTTGGGTCGATATGTTGAACAGCAGAAGGTTTTAATGTCACAAATCCATGAACACACGAGAGATTAGACGTATAGCAGGTACGTACCGAAGGGGAAGAAGCAGTGTTGCCTGGCCATGGCGGCGGTGGAAGGTGACGCATGCAGAATCTGGGAACCTTTGAGCACGTACTCGCTGTCGGAGATGGGCGTGATGAGGTCGTCGTCCGTCAGATCCTGCCACACGTACCCACTCCGATATCGCCTATATATGTACCAAATACACATGAAATAAACACTCATCTCAGAGAGAGAGAGAGAGAGAGAGAGAGAGACCTCTTGTAAGACCAAGCAAAGGAGTCAGGCATTTCCTTCCCCCTGATCTCCGAGAGCCATCGCTTCACATCTGACCGATCGGCAAAAATTGGTTAGCCAAAAAAATTTGACATGTTTCAGGTGATCGGATCATGCAAGCTGGTGATGCATGCGTACCGCGCAGGCGGACGCCACTGCGGCTGTGATGGTGGACGCGGACGAGGTGCGGGTGCTCCACCCGGCCGTTCCGACTGAGGAAGTAGACGACGTTAACTCTTGATATCTCCATTCTCTTTCTCAAAATGATATTGAACTCACATTATGTGACGTCTAAATCTTTCATAACACAAGTACTATATATGCTCTTGATTCCAAAAGTAACACATATATACACAATAATTATTCATAGTATCAACATATCTATATTGATATGAGTGGTCAAATTAGACCAAGTACTCTATAAGATTGGACATGGCATCTATACTTTATATATATTTCTCAACATCCGAGAAGACAAACGTCTTCAAACCAAGAGGGTCGCTCTTGGATGTTTGCCAATCCAACGGTAGAGGGAATTGAATAAATCCTAAAGGCTTATTGATGGGTCCATGCATGCTAATGTTTCTACAAGCCATCATGCATGGCATATATATCATTTTTATGTTGTCTAATTCCCCTCGAAGAACGTTAAAACAATGTTAGAATTGTGGAGATTGTTGCTGGTTAAGCATTTGGGATTCACACTATTTATCATTAAATTAATTGGCATGCTCATTAATTATGTGCTTTTTTATATTTATTCTTGTCTTCTTTAATTCCTTTTGGTCGGGAAAGGAGAAATAATTTATCTCCTCGTGGAAATGGAAGGAATAATCGCAAACCAAGATCATCTTGGGTTTCTTCCTCCCCAACTTTGCTTTTTACTATTTTATTGTATATTTATTTGCATTTGTTTCCCTCTAACTTTAGACCGCTTCCTTTTTCGTTTATCATTTTTATATTGTATTTATTTTAAATTTAAGACGATTATTAATTATTTTGACCATATATATTTTTGTTATTATGACCTACTTGACATTTTGGATATATACATGGAGGAAGTTCATGAGCTTCTTTCAAGAGTATAGCAACATCCAACTACTTGAGCAAGACAAGAACAAATCTAAAAAAAATATTTTTAGAAGCTTATTAATTATTAAATTAATTAGATCAGGTATTAAGAACGTAATGCTGAAAAAGAAGTGTTATTTGGTTAATAAATTAATGCCCGTAGCGTTACTGCTTTGCTATCAAGGCCCATTATTAATGAGATAAATATATTATATGTAGCGCATTCGGATCAATAAGTAATTATATATTGATTTTATTTTTATTAGTAAATTTGGTCAAACTTAAGATATATTAATGTTTAGATGAACATCATTTATTTAACCTAAGATGATATCTTTTATTGTCAAAGTAATTTGTTAAATATATTACTTCATCGATAAATTATATAATTAATCTATTAATTAATTTGTTAAATTTATAATAAAAACTACTATAGAAAAGAGTGTTCTACATATTCATTAATTAAAAATTCACATTATTAGTAGCTCTACATATACGTGGCTGCCAACCCCTCGATTATGACATATAGTTGTCCTAATAATTAACAATTTTAATTCATTTGTACTATAGATAGGAAGAAGCCATATTAACATTAAAGATAATGGATTTCTTTCCAATTAAGTTGTAATTTGACAACTTGTCAACTATAGGCTAATTAAAATCACAACAATGAGACACATTAGTAATATAAAAATACATTAATGTTGACCATTTCTGTATTGTATCCATCGGAGTATGCCTTGAACATATATATATATATATATATATATATATATATATATATATATATCTTTTTATCCATTAACAAAATATATGTATAAGCTACGTGCACATACATATACACACATATGGCAAGATTCGATCCCATTAAATTTTATTCTTATTGTCTGAATCAGCTGGCCATGCATAAACTTAAGCATGCTGGTTAAAATGACAGGAAATTATGACATGGATGTTAGATACGCGTAATTAATATTTTTAGGCTAATGGTCCATTTAATTTGTTGCTGATTTATCATGCATATTTATTATAGGAAAAAAAGATTAGGGGTCACCATGCAGCAATTAATATTGACAGGCAAATGACATGAGGTGTTGAAGCCCTCTTCTTCTGTATTTTTGTTTAACCTCTGGGGGAACAAATGGCCTTTAGACCAATTCACTGGCTGAAGGCCATTTAGAATAGCTAAATAAAAACCAATGAGACAAGGTGCTAAAATTAGTGGTTCCAAATTTGAATTCTGACAGTTATACTATTGGAAATGGTGGTCATCTTTCAAATTGGATTAATCAGGTAGTAATGGCTCTACTACTAAAAGCATCAATGAATTACGTGCAAAAAATAAACATGATGAATTAAGAAATGAAAATGCTACACTGGGGTTTGTTTGCGATGGAAGTAATTCGTTTACATGAAAACATAAAATATGAATAAAAGGAAAACTAAAGCAGAACGCCACAAGTCTCAAGGCATTAACTAGCAAAAAAGAAGCTGTATATCAATTAGTTGGGTATTAAGCTATATATAATCATGATGAAGTTGAAGTTGACAATCTTATCTATAAAGAGAGCTTTGCTTGAGCGTTGATATTTGCATCCCTTCTTGGAACAAAAGCATGCGCGAAGACTTTACTATAACTATTATTAATAAGCAACAAATTTATGATGGAAGCTTTAGAGAATGACGATACATTATACCTTTATTTTGTCTTCCTCTCTTCATGACAATCCCAATTAATTAATCTAATCTTAGTTCTCCTTCCACACCAAACAATATGGAACATATTTGTAGGTCTTCTGAATGTGAGTGTCTCTCAGCAGCCTGCCTTTTCGATTTGTTGGAGAGAAATTTGACTTCTCCAATCTTACATCACATACACAACAGCGTTTCCTATGGAGACATTCCCCATGATTTATAGAAGTCCAAGACAAACATTAGCAAAATAGACTAGGATAAAAAAATGTAAGAACAAAAAAATCCAAAATATCCAATAATTTAATTAAGAAAACCAGGCTCTTTTTTTTCCTTGACATAAATAAAACATCAACCTTTGAACAGTACTTCCCTAACAATTTTCAATATGGCCAGTCTTTTTCATTTATTCTTAGAAGAGGCCAAGATATTGATCCTTGGATAGAGCTGGAATGGATTTGATTGCTAATTAGTCACATTGATGTAAATGTGTATGGTATCTGAAATTACAATTATATAAAGAAATGAAAGCAAATACCTTGTTGGACATGGAACATATGAAGTCTCCAAAAGTCTTGTCATTCACTTGGAGAAAAATCTTGCATGGCTGATATATATATAATCAATATATATGACATGAAAGCATGATTGAATGAATATCATAATCCCAAGAAAGCAAGGGCCCCTTGAAAACAAATGTATCCCTTATTATATTTAATGGCATAAGAGAGTGATTGCTCAGAATTCCTTTTATTCTAGTGTAATTAATAGTATTGGACAAGACTCGGGCATATGAACTCGTAAACTGCAAAAAGTACCAACCATAATGCATCTTTCTTCTGATAAGCATCAATTGTAGTATACAATTTTAGATGTTATTGTAAATCAAAAGACATGACTGGAGGTGACTTGAAATACATCTTCATATTACCTTATTGCTTTTGTAAAATGCCCCTACTGAAAGGTTGAAGATCCATTTGAAGACACTTTGTCCATTGATGCATTCTAATTGAAGAACTGCAATTGACGAGTGCCGATGTGGGTAGTAGCAATATTTCAAATGTCTTCAAGTAGGGACAATCATTTCATTATGCTCTTTGCCTATACTTCTCTCGATCAAACAATTCATATCCATTTTTTTTCACTATGCTCCGATTATTCTAAGGTTTATGCTCCATTTTAAAAGGTAAAATGCTGTGTTGTAAAATTTTCAAATTTGTAGTATAATAACATAATCTTTAATCGAGTGAGAGAGAGAGGTTCAATAGATTGAAGGAGCGATTCTATGCCCTGAAAATTTATATAAAAAATGTTTTCTCCTCAAAAAAGAAAAAAAAAACAAGTTTGATTATCAACTACCAAGTCATGTTTCAGTCACCAAAAAAGAGAAGAAAACCATAGGGTATGCAAATATATGCCCTGTTAGTAACTTGGGGAAGTAAAAAGCATCTATTTGTTATATGCATTATAATATAACAAAGATTTTTCCATTGCTGGAATCAAATCAGTCAAAGAGCAAGATATGTACGGCAAGTCATGCATTCTCCTCTTTGCAGACTCAAGGGAATTTTGTGATCAAGAATGAGTGTTTCACAAAATCAAGGATATAGAGGATGAATGCGGCAATAACACATACATTCTTGTTATTTGTAAATAAAAAAGGTATCCGAAGAAACTAAGATGTGATGTAAGAGAAGCAAAACTGACAATTTCAATAAATGAAATACTGGTCTTGCAATTGAGACGTTCCAACCTTGCATGTATGCAAAGATCAGTTTTATAACTGAAAAGATACATCATTAACTTGTGAAACAAATTCAGCTAGATACAACTTTATGACTATGGAATGAAGCACAATGCAAAGATATAGCCATGGAGATTTACCAAGACACCCTACTTCTAAACCTTATATATCATTCACCTAAGAAGATATAAATTAAAAGAAAATATTCATTCATCAAACACCTGTCTTTTAAACAACTAGCACAGAGTTTATATATAATTCCAAAAACTAAGTTATCCTCCTTTTAAAACGTTGAATTTGGAGTTTACATTATCTTTGCTAGGCATATCAGCTGATATGGCTCAGTACAATAGTGGTATGTTCCAGAATTCATTGTTAATTATCCCAGTATGTTATTTTACTAATGCCATTTTACTAGTATGCTTTTATTTCACCTAAAAAAACCTGGTACGATTTTATATTTTTCCATCCGACAATGAACATGCTTCAGCTGCTACACTATTCAATACTCATTATTTTAAATAGTCACATATGTGATAGTAATTTAAAGGAGTTCGAACTACATCAAAGAACAAGGCTTAGTTCTAACCCATCTTAGTTTCCAGCTAAATTGGCATCTACCCTGTGCTTGACTATTGGTTCGCAGCTCGCCTCAATTGTTATTTTGAGTACCTTTGACTTATGAGATTGGTGTTGATACCATTTGATTTAATAAAATAACACGTAGTGATCTAAGACATTTGATAACAATCCAATAGTGTTATCTTTGCATTAGCATTATTAGACTACTATTGTTCCTTTAGAACTAGGTTCATCCCAATTCCGAGTTTGAATCACATCGAACTCGTGCAGCACACAAGCCGACCCATCTCAAGTTGAGCATTAGTAACTCATGACTCCGAGCTGGAGCTATTCTGATATCACGCATTTGTCAAACTCATAGACTGATCTAGAAGCTTAATCAATGGATGGTGCAAAAGGGATCTGTTATAACGAGCACTGTATATACCTTTTTTTTTTTTTCAAAGAAGCATTGTACATATCTGAATGGGAAGTATTTGATATCCATGACCAATTACACCCAAGATTTACCTGTAGCAGCTTGACTGCCGGATTTGTGATCATGACGTTCCACGGCCACTGGATGACAAATCATAAAAGTTACAGGAACGATTCTAGAACCAAGGCTTCAGTTATACCATCATGAAATCACACAAAAACAGATGTGGCCTGCCTATTGGATAAGAATATTAAGAAAACAACAGAGAAATTTCGAACTCTGCGTTAACAGAAGGTGTAATATTTTAAAGCACAGACCTCGCCTTTGCATCACATTGCCAAGCCTCGCTTGCAGCAAGCCAATATCACTTGAACGTAGAAAAGTTTGGATCCACTGACTGAGCAGTGTGAATGATGAGTAATTACCTAGAGGTCTTAGAAGTGGTGCTTTGATTCTTACATCATCGCCGAGAACCCCGGTACGTGCGACGGATTTCGTCGGCTCTGGTGACCGGAGGCGAGCGCCGTAATGGACTGAATAGGAGGAGGAAGAGGAGAGAGCGGAGGAGACGTCGTCTCCGACGAGCACGGCGTCGTTGAGCTTTTTTGCCGAGAACACGACGGTTTGGCTGGTGGGTGATGAGAAGTTTTTGGGCCAGGCTTAATTCATTTTGGGCTAATTAATATGGTTATACAAGAACCAAAAAAAGAAGCCCACTGGGGCTAATTCTTTAATAGACTTTATGGATAAGATTAATATTTGCATTACACAAAATTTGATGATTAATGCTTTGAGATATAAAATTCAAAATTTATGTCTAATCAACTTTCATGCATTGAATAAATTGCATTATTTATTATTTAACACTAGTCCTAAATCCCCACGGTTGACAAATATTATAAATAATATATAGAAATATTATGATTTATAATAATTATCAATACTGTATTTATACTTGTATAATAATTTATAAAACAGAAGTAGTATAATATTTTATTATACTTATCCATTACTTTTAAAAAAGAAAATATTATTTATAATAGATGATATTTGATATTTAATCCTAATCCCTATCGTAATATATAAAGATGATATTTGATATTTAATATCTGATTAATATCATTTAATAAAAGAATATTATACACAATGATAATATTTATGAAATTAAATAACATCTATTAGTGCTAGTTTTAAATCACGTGTGATGCACGGATGTCAGTAATAATATAATATTATAATAATTATCAAAACTAGTTTATTAGCACTTAAACATGATAGATAGGGAAGATAAAAATTTCGTGTGGGTCGGTCCAGTATGTGACCCGTACGAAATTTTATCGGGCCAACCCAGTCCAACATGGGCCTCGACACGGATCCAAGGAACTTGGGCCCGACATGAGCTCAACCTAGTAAACATATTTTCTTTTAATCTTATTATTAATTACATATTCAAATATTGAATCAATATTATAACTATATTATATATCTAGTAATCATAATATTATATATTGTATTATTTTATATTTTTTTAAAAAATGTAGTATATTATTATTATTATTATTATTATTATTATTATTATTATTATTACAAAATAAATTTTGGGTAAAAATAAAAAAAAATGGACCAATCGACATGACCTCACCCAGCTAGTTCGATCATGTCGGGTGGCGTAATTTTAATCCAGCACGACACGACCTAGGGCACGGTCAAACACAAGTTAACTGGCCTAGGCACGATATGACACATTCATTTGTCTATCTCTACAAATTTATTAGGTTGTTTTAAAAAGTTTAAAACTCAATTTAAATATATCATAACCCCAACTTCTATTTAAATTGTTTCTTTTTAAAAAAAATTAATTATTTTAAAAAATAGGCTTATTTTATTTTTTTTTCTTTTATAAGTAAATATTAATTTTTATTGGGCTCAAATTGAATTCTTTGTCTTATTTTTTAAAAAACTTTTGGAATAAAATAATATCTTCTATAAATGAAATAGTACAATATTTTATTATACTTGTACATTACCTTTTATACAAAATTAATAAGGTATTTTTCTATTCGAGATATCCCCTTTAATTATCTAGATGAAATGGAATTCCTAATTAAATTCGTTTTTCATTCACTTAATTTGATTTCTTAACTTTTTGTATTTGTTTTATTTGATTTTTTTCTTATACTTAATTTTCTTATAGTTTAGTAGTTTGGTTTTTTATAAGAATGAAAAAAATTGAAGAAAGAAATAGAAAAATTGAAATAAAAAGATATAATATAATAAAAATATAAAAATGAAAAATATATAATACTATATAATACTTATTATACTTTTCCATTGTATTTTAGAAGGGAAAAACTAATCTTAATTTGGCCTTAAATTCTAAAATTACAATTAGTTTGTAATAAAAAAATAACCCATTATTTTTTAAAAAATAAATATTATTTATTTTATTAGAATTCTACATAGCTTTGGGAAAGGAAAGATTATTTATTTTAATCATAATCAAATGGGATCATTTATTTTAAAATTATGAAATTATACCTTTTTTTAGGAGAAATTTATTTATTTCATTATACTTTTCCATTATCTTTTAGAAATTAAAATTTTAATATTAATTGGTCTCAAATTAAATTATTTATTTTAAATTATTATACTTGTACATTACCTTTTAGAAAGAAAAGATTATTCACTTAATCATACTCAAATCGAATATTTATTGTATACTTATGAAATAATACATTATCTTTAAACCCAAATATTACTTTTTAATTATACTTTTCCATTGTATTTTAGAAGGGAAAAACTAATCTTAATTTGGCCTTAAATTCTAAAATTACAATTAGTTTGTAAGTTTATTTTATTAGAATTCTACATAGCTTTGGGAAAGGAAAGATTATTTATTTTAATCATAATCAAATGGGATCATTTATTTTAAAATTATGAAATAATACCTTTTTTAGGCGAAATTTATTTATTTCATTATACTTTTCCATTATCTTTTAGAAATTAAAATTTTAATATTAATTGGACTCAAATTAAATTATTTATTTTAAATTATTTTCTACTCCTAATCAAATTATATTTACCTTTTACTTTTAATTTATTACCTTACTTAACAAACTTTAGTATAAGATTTTTTATTTTCTTTAAATAAATTTGAAAATATAATAGAATATATTTTTATATTAGTCCGACAGAATATATCTATATATAGGGATGATTTTAACGTATTAGGATTAGTTATATTAGTTACATGATGATAGGATTAGGTATTAATGATTTATATATTAGGATTGTGTTTCCGATTAGGATTTTAATATATTTGGATAAGATAAGTTATTACTTATGTTATGATTATGATTAATTGTATATAGGACATAAAACTAACATATGTTACTCAGATCGGGATTAGAGTTGAAGATTATTCTTTAAAATAATTTTATTTATCTGACTTTTTTCATGTATTTCGTATTCAATTCTATTTATTGTTACCTTATTTAACAAATTTTATAGGATTAGTTGTAATTAGGATTGGCCTCTCTCTCTCTCTAAGAGATCTTGAGCCACCGTGGGATTAGAGTTGAAGATTATTCTTTAAAATAATTTTATTTATCTGACTTTTTTCATGTATTTCGTATTCAATTATATTTATTGTTACCTTTTTAACAAATTTTATAGGATTAGTTTTATTTTTTAAAATTTAAACTTTATTTTATGTATCATATATTATTGATTTTCTACCTTATTTAACACACTTTTTAGGATTAGTTTTATCTGTTAGATTTGAACTTTTAATTATTATTATTATTATTATTATTATTATTATTTGACATATGTCACCGTGGTATTTCGCCACTTCTCGTATTCTCATGCTTTTGCTTTTACCTCTATTTATATATATATATATATATATATATATATATATATTTCAGTTTGGCCGTTTCATTGCCTTTTAATGGTGGACATCAAACAAAGTTTTCCATGTTCATTTGTATTTTTTATCAGATTCACAATTTTAATCATCTGTGCCAAGTTAAAAGATTGAATTAATAAGAAGTTAGGAACCCACATTTTGGCCTCGGTTTAAGAAAAAAAAAAAGAATTGACGTTATATATTTATATGATAATGAAATACATGTATGACCGTTATAAAGTTTCACACTTTTTTCCTCTCTTAAAAACTATATCAAGATAAAATCATGATGGTTTATCAATATCATGTGTATTGTATACTCAACACTAGTGAGGCTCTTTGGTTAGATAATAACTTTCAAAGAATAATTAATTATATTCCAGAGAATATAACAGTTTGAATATATTCTTATTCTACCTCATATTTGGTTGAAAAAAATTCATATTTTATAACTAAAACATTTTACATAACTAATTTACATTTATTACTATTTTAATAATAAAATTATATAATATAATAATATATAGTTAAATAAGAAAAATAATGAAAAAAATAAGATAGAATATGTGTATTCTGCAATTTTAAGAGAATAAAAATATTCTTCAAATAATATTATTTATAGTGGTTTAACGCTATCCTAGATAGTTTTGTAAAAAGTAAAGTTTAACCAGTCTGATCTTATTATGCGTCGCGTTTAATTATCTATCTATATATATATAAAAGCAGAAGTAGAAAGTGTCACGTGTCAAATTCTCATAAATTGAATATATAAAATGATAATATTTTTATTATATAAATATGGATACTTAAAAGTTAGTTATTAAAAATATACAATGTTATTATTTATAATTTAAAATTCTATATTTATAATTATAAATAGATGGACTTTCAATGTTCATTTACATACTCAACGCCTTCTTTGAAGGCAAAGAATACGTACGGACCTACAAATATAGGTCTGTTCATGATAAAAAAAATTGCTTATATATAATTTCTTTTCGTCTATCTATATATAAAAGCAGAGGTAGAAAGTGTCACGTGTCAAACTCTAATAAATTGAATATATAAAATAATAATATTTTCATTATATAAATATGGATACTTAAAAGTTAGTTATTAAAAATATACAATGTTATTATTTATAATTTAAAATTCTATATTTTGTAACTATAAATAGAGAGACTTTCAATGTTCATTCGCACACTCAACGCATTCTTTAAAGGCAAAGAATACGTGCGGGCCTACAAATATAGGTATGTGCATGATAAAAAAAATTGCTTATATATAATTTTTTTGTCCAAAAAAATGTTATAAGAAAAATTATTTATATGTAATTTATTTTTGTCTAAGAAAAAATGTTAAATAGCATAAGGAACTTTCTGTTTTCATTTGGATACTCGATGTCCTCTTTGAAAGTAAAGAGTATGTGCAGATCAAAATATTATTTCATGATATGAAGTTGGAGTTAACAACATGCATTTTATACTCTAATGAATATAAACACAAGTTAAAGACATTATTTAACTACTATAAATTAAGCATTTTTTCTATAACAAATACTATATGAAATAAATGATATACTTTTGTGTTATTTGTAATCATATATTATTTTCACTAATAATTTCTTTAGTTGTATATAGTTATTTTTGTTGTAATCATCTTATTATTGTGTCAAGGGGATAGAAAGTTTACATATATCAAATATTTTATATTGGATAGTTTGTTATAAACCGATATAGGATATGTAATCAACTAATAATAAAATAATCAACCAAGCTTAATCATTATGTTATTATTATTAATATGTTGTTAATTTATTATTATATGTATATGTCATAGTTTCATATAAATACGTAATCACCTAATAATAAAATACCCACGAAAACTTAATCATTTCGTTATTACTATTAGTAGTTAATTTATTATTATATGTATATAAAAAATATTATGTTAATAATATTCATAAACATTTATTATTTCTATTAATAAGTTTTAGTTGTATATAGTTATTTTTATTGTTATAATATTTTTATTCTATGAAGGAGATAGAATACTTATCTATATCAACCATTTAACAACTATGATTCTTAAGCATTTTATTATTATTGAATAGTTTGTTATAAACACATATAAGATATGTAACGAACCAATAACAAATTAATAAATCAAACTTAATCATTATGTTATTATTATTAACAGTTTGTTAATTTATTATATATATGTTTATATGTCATAGTTCGCTATAAAACTGATATCGAATACGTAATCACCTAATAACAAAATAGTCAATCAAACTTAATAATTTTGTTAATATTATTAAAAATTTGTTAATTTGTTATGATAATTATATCTATATGTTTGTTTACATGTATATTTTTGTGTTAATAATATTTATAATCATATATTATTTATATCAATAAGTTTTAGTTATATATAGTTTTTTTTTATTATCAAGTTGTTATTCTATTAATGAAATAGAAGACTTACATATATCAATCATTTAATAACTATATTTTGTATTCATTTTATTTTTATTGAATAGTTTGTTATAAATCAATATAAGATACGCCATTAGTTAAAAACAAAATATTAAATCAAACTTGTTCATTTTGCTATTATTATTAATAGTTTATTAATTGATTGAGATATTCTAATAAATTAATAACAAATTATTCAAAAACTATCATCAACATATTAGTAGTTTATTTATAAAGATGTCTGAGTCAAAAGCTTGCATCTAATATATATATATATATATATATATATATATATATATTGACAATTAATAAAAGAATCATCAACATTTTAATTATAATATTATGATAACAATTATAATGAACTAATATTCATTAAAAAAATAGTTTCATAAATTTAATAATTTTAATAAGTATAACATCATTTAATGCTAACAAGTTTTTTTGTTAAAGTTAACACATATATAATTCATTTATATCCATATTTATATATCTATGTAAAAAAAATGTAGAATATACGAGTATCACTCTCTCATCAAGTTATATGTCACTAAAATTAGTTTTTAAAGAAAAAATGATAAAGTATGTTAACTATGATAGATAATAATAAATAAACAAATTTATAATAATGATTAATATATATCGTAATAATATTTTAAGTGTAATTAACAAGATTATATATATTTATATAAAAGCAAAGTTAAAATTTGTCAAATGACAACTCTCACCAATTTACCTATTATTATATTTTAAAATGATAAAAAGGTTAAATTATATTTGTTATAATGAGTAACAATAATATATATAGCTATAAGTAAAAAGTGTCACATGTAGAGATCTCATGAATTTAATTATAAATGATAATATTTTAAATATATAAATACTCAAAAGTTAATTATTAAAAACACATATTTTTATTTATCCAAAATTTTAAAATAATATATTTGTGACTATAAACATGTGGGCTTTCATTTCCCATTAACGTATTCAACCTTTTTTTGAGAGGAGAAAGTACGTGCAAACTTACAAATATAAATTTGTACATGATAAAATAACATACACATATATACATATATATAATTTCTCTCTATCTAATAAAAATACTAAATGTTATAATACACACACATATATATAATGATATATTTAAAAAACTAGGTTCTCATATATATCTCGAATTAAAAACTTGCATCTCCCTATCCTAATTATGTTATTTATTCTTTATGATATTTATTGGTGATTAATATAAATATGATTAATTTTTAAATTATATTATTATGATAATTTATATCTACATCTTATATATAAACAAATGTTAAGATATGATATGAATAAAATTTGATACATATTCTTTGTTTGAATTGTTGAAATAGAATCATGATATTAAAATTTTAGTTATGAAAATATATAATGTTGTTTATTTATATTTTAAGTTATAAATTTATAAATATTTTTAAATTTTAATAATATACATTCTAATTTAATTTCACATTTTATATTAATTGCATGAAAACAATTAAATAGATTTATAAAAGAAACCATGTGCAATTGATTAGGTTGATTCATGATAAAATCATTGATGATTAATAATATTTTTTACTATAGTTAATAATATTATATGTATACTATTAAAAGAAAGGATAGATGATGATACATGTCACTCCTTCGTGATCTTTTCTTTTGGAATTAGTTTTGATATGATGAATAATGTAGTATATTATTAAAATAAACAATGAAATATAATTGGTTCAAAATTAATTATAATTTGAATAAGGGTAATTGAAGTTGTTTAATTTAGTCTCACATTTAAAGCTTATAATATGAAAAGAGATGGATTAGACTATAAAAAAGTGTAGATTTACAAGTATGGTAGTTATTTATTTGTATTAAGTCAATCAATATCAATAATTAGAACTTAATTCAGAGACACGTGATTGATAATAAAATAAAAAAGTAAATAAGTTTTAATACTCAGATATATATAAGCTAAATATAATGTTTATATTTCATATATATATTGTATTAGAAGGAACAAAAATTATTCACATCTTATAATATATATTTTATATCTTTTATGAATGATGCATAAAAAAATAAATTTATATATTATAATATGAATTAAATTAGGGTGCAATCACAATATGGGATTGCACTTTTTAGACAATCAAATTGACATTATTTTGATTTGACGACACAACCATTATGAATCATTGGATCAAAATTTTTAGTCCCACATTCAAAACTTGCTAAATTTTAAAAAAAGTTTTTAAAAGACAACACATATCTAATGTAAGATTTTGATTAAGAATGATTTATGACTAATTTAATGATAATATTAAAACAAGTTTTAATCAATTATTTGTTTTAACTATTAAAATGAATGTTATCAACATTAAATATATAATTTTAGTCGTATTAAGATAATGAAGTAACATTATATTCAAATTAAACATTTTTAATATATTCTTAAATAGAATATTATATATATATATATCTATGTGATATATATATATATATATATATATATATATTAAGGAGATATATTACTTATTTATTTTAACATTTAAATTTATCAAATGAAAGAGTAGGGATGTTTATTTAAATGAAATGATTTTGGTCTACACATGAGTATTTTTTAAATAAAAATGTAAAAATAAACTATAATATTAATTATATTAGGAAAAAGGAAGGTGTCCCATGTTTTAAGGAGGGACACTGTGTCTCCTATGTTTCTTTCATTGGATTAAAAATATATAGATTTTATTTTGTTCATTTCTATTTAAAGACTTTAAATCTGATTCATAAATTCTTGATATGATGAATAAAAAGATATGAGACAATGTATCCTCTTTTAAAAGAGGGACACACTCACAAAGTCTGATTAGATTATTATCCTAAAAGTTTAACCACTATTTGATGTATATTTTTATTAAATTAAATTAGAATGGACTAATATCACAATCATATTTCATATCTATATTGTATTATATTCATAGCAACCCAAATGACGAATAAAAAAAATATGTATTAATAATAATTCGCATTATATTTGAGAGGGGAAGGGATAAATGCTACTGGTACACACAAAATAATATTTTTAGAATTACTTTTAAATACTATATTATGTATATATACAATGACAACATGAATAAACCAAATATTAATTTATGTAAATATATTATATATTCTTTTAGTTCCTCATGTAAATATTATCAAACACTAAAAAGTAAAATATTATATAAAAAAGTATAACCAAAGTGAGGATTTGCATGGAATTAACTTATGATCAAGTTAAAAATTTTCCATTCATACTCAAATAATAATATTAAATATATATTACTTATATTTCTTATTAAAATAAATGCTATCAGTACCAAATATACACTTTTAGTTATATTTAACTTCAATCATCATTTATATCTAATACATACATAATATGCATATATACACATACCTAAAGAGAGTTAAAAGTTGAATGTAACCCTATCATGAAGCCATGTAATATGATATAGATAATTGATTTTTTAAAGTTAGATCATGTATGATAAAAAAATAATATTAATTAATTTTTTAATAATGAAAAAAATTGTTTTTGTAGATTATTGGAAGAAAGTTATAACTATTAAGTATATATTTTAAAATAAATAATTATAAAATATACATAATTAAGAAGTGAATGCATTGTGGTGAACATTTTCTAAAAAATAATCAACAAAAAATAATTAACTACAAATTATAAAAAGATATAAGTAATATAAGAATTTACATATCATTATAACCTTTGTCGTTTCATCATCAATCTCTCTCTATATATTATGCATATATAATAAAATGGAAAGGTAGAAGTTGACCTATGACACTATTTCATTAAGTCACATATAAGACTTAAAATATTTAAATAATTTTAACAGTCTAGATAATAATTTAATTTATTTATGTTATATATATTTAAATACATATAGCATGTCAAATATGACATTTTTACATTGTCACATAGAAAATGAAATAGATAAAATAAAAAGCAAAATAGTAGACAAATTAAGATAAACAATATTTATTTAATTCTAAGATATGATGTTGTTAAAAAGAATATAGATATCAATTGCTATTTATATCTATATTATATCAAAATTAGAAAGATATATATATTTTGAAATGAGAAGTCATGGTGTTTCTATATTGTCATGTGTAAATTAATATAAATAAAATAAAAAATTTAACTAATAGATGTTAACAAAGTAACAAAGTTAAATGGGGGCAAAGATAGAGTAAAAAATAATTATAAATAAAATATAATGTAACAGATTTTTAAAAAAATAATTTCAAATAAATTTACTTTATTATACATATTTACATATATAAGTTTCTAAGGCGAGAAAATTATTAAATAGTCTATAAAAATTTTACATATATAAGTTTTTATGTCCTTCGCGCATCGCGCGGGTCAAAGAGAGAGTACTTTGCATGAGGAAGTGATATTTGGCATCATAATATATTGCCATGTGTCATAATATGAGAGACAAAAAAAGTTATGTCAATTTAGTAACCAACTAAATTATTTAATGACCAATTAATAATTGTTAATACATAACTTCAATACTTACGCTTAGTTATAAGGATACATTGAGGTTTTTCTTAACCAATCTGAAATTATATTTTTGTATTAATCTTGAGAACGTGTCAAAGAGGTGAACATGTTTTATAAACGTGTTTTATAGCAGTAATTGTATAGCAACTGAGTGAACAAAAAAAAAATCGATAGACTCATATAGTCTATTACCTAAGTGTGATCTACACAAGGCAACTTCACTTAAATAGCATTAACTCACGTCAATAGTAAGCAAGTTTCTTTTTACATGCCTTTTTGGAATATTTTGAGATGATATAAATTAAAGATATTTCTTTTTTTGTTTTGTTACTTTATTTGTAGGTTAGTATAAACAAATTGTGACGTCGATGATGAAAATGAATCTCATTAGAGATGTGAATCAGTCAGTAGTGGAATATCAAATTACGCGTAGTATGATTGTGGCAAGTTCAGTTTCATGATAATTCCAACAATATAATTTTCATTGAATTTGTATTACAAGATGAGAAGGTATTTTTTAATATCACAGTAATTTATTTTATGAAACTCAATGTTTCAAGTTATCTTTGTTTATTTAATGATCCATGTTTGTATGAACACATTTGCTTGCATTGAAAAAATTAAAATAATTGTTTTTTAATAATATGATCATAAAAATGTGCACCATCGTCATTTTTTTAAGCATGTGCTCCTTTGTCATAATTTTGTTCGATCAAGAGTTCCTTTTAATTTTTATTAGCATTGTAGTGTACATATATTGTGGTTTTTCCCCAAGAATTTATTATTTTCATATTTTAATTCTTATGTTTTTAAGTAATTGAATTATAAGTAATTTTTTATAAGAAAAAAATCGTGAATATTCATTGTGGAGATCGTTAGCAAATTAAAAAATTACTAGTTATTTTTCATATAATTTGTAATATTTATATTTATATCATAATTTTTATTTGACAGTTAGCAACTTAAAAAATTATGGATGGTGGCTATTTTATTTACCAATTGTAGATTAATATATCATTGTTATAAAATTAGTATTGGACGGTTATCACACTCTCAGTCTCTCTCTCCATATATACGTATATATTGTAAATTAATATATCATTTTGATAAAATTAGTAATTGAGAAACTATATCATGGTAATAAATTACCCTCTTATATATATTTGAAAAAAAAGCAACAATTGTAAATGATGATGGGTATTTAAAGATAGACATTCGAGAAGATCCGTAAAGAAATAGCTGAAAGTTAAATATAGGCATTAATCATACATATGAGGAAAGTTTAATTATCTATAAAGTTTAAAATTAAATTATTTATTTCAAATGGAAATCATAAAAATTTATGATTAAATATATTTTATTCACACACATGTATTTTTATTTTGCACTATTCGCTCATCATGTTGTTCCTATACTAAATTCTTATGTTTTATTAGATTCTTAAACTTTTTTAATTATCTTTATATATAGATACGAGTGTTCTATGCATGATCTAAATTTTTTTTATGATCATGTACTTATATATTGGAATTTTTTAATTAAATTTGTATTATCAAATAATTATAAGGAATTTAATTTTTTTTTATCATGATTGTGACCGTGTTTTTTTTATAAAATCGTTTCTTTTAATTTACGTGATTGTTTTAAAATATTATGATTATTGATTATTTTTTATTTACCATATTTAATTTGTTTATATAAAGAAGTAAATAAATAAATAATTTTTCATCATTATATTTTTATGACGATATTCTACACACATCTTTTTATAACCATACTTTTTGTTCTATAGAATAACTCCTTCTAAATTATGTGAGAATTAGATTCCTTTTAATTTATTGTAGAATATTATCATTACTTTCTCTTTTAAGCAACATCATTTTTATTTTTATTTTTCTTAAACATTATTTTTGTACAAGTGCAAAAAATTGTACTATATTATTTTTTATTGTTGGATTTGTGTCTTCTTATAAATCTTTTGGTTGTTCTATGATTATAAATAAAAAATGTTATCGAGCTTTTATTAGAAGTTATTCATCAATATAATATATGTTTCATGCAAGTTCTTATAGTATGAGAGTAATGCATATATTTCTAATATGTTTCATTCATGAAATTATCATGCTGCAAATTTTTTCATGATGTTGCCACATGCGACGATTAAGTTTTAATAATTCAATTATATAATATCAAAACATAACATATTTTATTTTAAAAATTTGTTGTTAATATTTTACGTTAATGGTACTATATTTCATAGATAACTTTTTTATTAAAAATAAGTGTGTAGATGTGTTTATGCAATGACTTATTTTTAACTTTAAATAATAGTGATATTTTGTTTTAGTGGTGAAGAAATTAAGAATTCGGATGATGAATGTGTTTTACATATTGTTATGCTGATTGAGGTCTTATGATGCAGCATGAATAATGATTAGAGTATATCTTTACATTAATATTCAAAAGTTTTATTGGACATTTCTTTTCTATACACGTCAAGTTGCATGTTTTTTATTACAAAAAAAAAAACATAGTTTCATGCATGACTTAAAAATTCAAGCAACACGAACAATTCTATAATATATAATTTGTGTATAATGTAGAACTATCTATAACATATTAAACACAAACAATATATAAGGATTTGATAAAAAAATTAAGGGTAATTCAACATTTGCACAAATCTATTGTCAATGATTAATCATGTATATAAAATTTATCATGTTTTCAAACCATTAAAGAAGTGATTGAAACAAATATAATATATGATTATATTTATCATGAAATCCATATAGATGTGAAAGAGACTAATAGATTAATATCCCAAACTTAAATGAGAATACTATTTTCTAAGAAAGAGTAAAATAAATGGGACACAAAGGAATTAGATACACTAATAAATGATTTCTCTAATTTATCATGATTATATTCTTTAAATAATTTTAAAATATCAAACTAATATTTACTTATTTTATCGACATACGATTCATCAAAGTTTGCATCATCCGCGCGACGCACGAACATTCACACTAGTATTCTCTAAAATATCTAAATATTTCGACCTTTTTTTACGAACCAAACATGGTCATATTTATTCATATGAAAAGAAAAGGATGTGGGGTCAATCCAAAGCCCCATGTATTTTACCATTCCCATGGGTGTAAGGCGGCGCGACTCAACCTCCCTTATATGAGAAGTTTGCACGATAATAAATGAACACGCTTATTTTGGGTATAATCTTTTAATTGGAAAAAATATAAATTTGTTATGTTATCGTATTATGATCATTACTATTGCATTTTATCGATTAGTTGCAATTGTTAAAACCACAATGTACGGATATTAATCCACTATTATTTTAAAAAAGTTAGATAACACTAACAGCCGTTTGGTTAGCAAACTTTTTAGAAGAAATAACCAATTTTATTTTAGAGAATATAGTATTCTAATTATATTTTTTTGGAAAGAATAAATTTATTATTTTTATAATTATAATATTTTACTATAAATAGTTTACATTTATTATTTTAATAATAATATAAATTATGATATAACAATATATAGTTAAATAATAAAAACTAAAAATGGTGAAAAAAAGGTTCTATTGTTTTAAAAAAAATAAAAAAAAATCTTTGCAAAAAATGGTGGGGTTTCACCTTTCTCTAGGTGATTTCATCAAATCAACCTGACTTATTAAAATTGTAGTAGCCTGGAATTATAGAGATTTGACTTTGATATTTTCCAAGGAACGGGCAAATTTTCCATTTTTCAAGGGTAGCGTGAAGTCTTGACTCATTCTATTTTTGATTCACCTCCGGACCTCTATGATCTTTTGCTTTTTTTTAACTCTCTTTCATGCACGAGTTTTAAAAAGGGTAAATTACTCCCGAACTTTAATTTTATTCTGAATTGTAGTATGAACTTTTATTTTTACGAATTCTTAAATTTTCTTTCAATTTTAGTTTAATTTACAAATTTAGCTTAATTTTTTTATTTTAAAAGTTTTAAATTGATTATAAATATACTCTATAATTATATTTTTATTAACAAATAATAATTTAGCAATCATTACATAGACAAGTTGTAAAGGATTAAAGGATAAAAAAGTAATTTTTTTCAATTTTAATAATAATTAGTTTAAATTTTAGCTTATACTGTAATTAAATAAAATAATTATGTAATTAGCTACCAAAGTTGTCGTAATTAACTTATTTCATAACAATGTAAAAAATATAATGATTTAAACTAATTTACTATTAAAGTCGTAAAACATATTTTACATTTTATCCTTTTTTATTTTTTATAACTTATGTATGTAATATCGTTGGATTATTATTTTAATAAAAATGTAATAATAGATTATGTTTAAAAAAATTCTAAATTTTTTAAAGTAGTTAGATTTGAGAATAAAATTAAAGTTCATGACTTTTAAAGTAACGATGAAAGTTTAAATTAGATTTGATAATAAATTTAAAGTTTATGACTTCTTATGAGAAAAAAAACAAAATTTAGACCTTTCCTATAAAATTTACTTTAAAAAATGGTTCAGATTATGTAAAAAATTAAGAAAAAAAGATAGTGAAACAAAATAGACAAAATGACAAATTAAGAAAAGCAAAGGAGGTGTTTTGTACTCGTTATTTCTTTCATACGTTCGATCCGAAAAAGGAAAGAAAAAAAAAAGATAGACAAAAAGGAGAAAGAGAGAGATGGGCGGCTCCGACGTCACTTGCAAAGCAAGGCTGGATCAGCTCCGCCCATGGACCCCTGCACCTCTCATGCGCCAGCTGTTCGACGCAATGCCTCATCTAAAAGAAAGAAAGAAAAAACACCCCACACCCTGTCAACAACAACACCAACGATTACATGCTCCCCACGCACCCAAAACTGCGCTAAATCTTCCTCCCACTGTTCACTTCTCTCTGTAGTCGAATGGATTTAACAGTTTAACTCCTCCATTGATGCGCAAAAACAACGAACAGAAACGTGATCAGAAAGCAAACCTGACGGCCTTTAATTTACAGCCTTCCGAATCTTCTAGCCGAACCGCGCAGAGAATACTACAGCGCCAAGCGCCAAAACCAGGAGCAAACCCTCGACCGCGTCCCCATACGGCGCTTATAAAAAGCCTCCCCACCGCGGTTCCATTCCCAAAACTCCAAGAGCAACTCCGTCGCTTTCATCCCCCCCTTGCAAACTCTTTGTTGTTCTTCAAATCTTAGCGATGGCAGCTCTCAGGACGACGACGCTCGCAGCAGCCGTGACGGCCCTCGCCGTCGCCTCGTCTTTCGTCCAGATGGCCGCTGCCGCTGGTTCCGACCTCGCTCCCGCTAGCGCTCCGCCTCCCTCCAGCGACGCCTCCTTAACCGCGCCGGCCGCCGTCGTCGCCTCCATGGCCGCAGTGGTCTTCGGATACTTGCTACGCTGAGCTTTGTGCGTGTTCGCGACGATGCCTGACGTGTGTGCGTGTACTTGTTACATTAATCATATGTTTTGTGGTACTTTTGTTACGGAATAAGAGATGGTTTTGTTGCATGCCCATGCCTCAGCATGGATGCAGAGTTGGGTTGCTTGAGATAGTTTAATTATGGTGTATTTATTCATATTTGAAAAAAATATTAATACTATTTTTTATTTTTTTATTTGTTGTTCAAAGTTAGCAGCTGACTAATTCAGCCATTATAAATATACTTATATAAATACCGTGCTTACTATTTTTTAAATACGTATGATTAATATCTTGATATCGTAAACATGAAATTGATACTTATTTTCTGATGACAATCTTTTAAAATTACTGATGATTTATTGAATTTAATACGATCAGAGAAACAATGATGAAAATAAGCTCAAATTGTTTTTATGAAATTTTTGTTAAAAAAAAGATTTTCCTCTTAATTTTTTTGAATTATTGGAAATACATATAGTTTAAGAGAATTTTCAAATTTAAACTCGAATGTAATAAGTTACCTGTCAAAATTCCTTACTGATTCTAAAGCACCATTTATTGGAGACAGCTCAGGTGAAGTTATCCATCGCCAAAAAATTAGCTGTCAATGGAGATGGCAGTGTAAAAAGTTGGCAATGCAGAAATCATATTGTTTTTTTGTCCATCTCTGATTGCTTCAATTAGGATGTGGATCAGCTAGTAGTCTGTCTCGTTGATCTAAATGCAACTTCTGAACTTTGATGCAGATGAAGACATTAGCTTTTTTGTTTTTTTTTTTGGGTAAATATTAGCTTTTTTTTTCATTTACAAGATGTTACAGCACCAAGGCTTAGTAGGACAAAAATTTTGAGGGTGGTGCAGAGTTCTGAAAAAGAAAAAAGTTTTGCCTGATCCTCTCATTGTGTTGGGCCTGAATTCCCTTCATCAGTTGCAGACATGATAAAATGGTGGGTGCCTCTATACAATGAATTCTAGTGGAGAAGATTTCACATAGCATTTGGCAGTAGGGAAAAATATGATCATTGCACTTGCATTGCTAACTCAAGCACATTCAACTCAGCTTGGGGAAATGCTGTTAAGACATTACAAATTACAGGGATGATTTCATGGAATCCGGAATGGATGTCTGATAGCCAAATGCATGCAAATTCTTCTCACATGATTTCCCATTGGCTTTGTACTCGTGCAATGATCCAGACCTCAGGAAGTGAAGTTGCATCAGCATGAACTAAGCACAAGGTAGCAGGCTTGTTTGCACTTGAAGCACAATAATTGTTCCTTTGACACACGTTTGGCATGCAGAGGAATCACCTACTAAGAAAATTCACTCAGCATCCTCAGAACTTGGCTCATCTTCGGTCGTTCCTCGGGGCGCTCGGCCGTGCACATCATGCCGATCTTGACCATCCCCATCATCTCGCCGTCGCACTCGCCTTCGTCGATCTCCTTGTCCGTCACCACTTCCAGGAGCACCATTCCGAAGCTGTACACGTCGGACTCCTGTGTGGCCTTCTGCTTGCCGCTCAGCAGCTCAGGAGCCCTGTACCCGCGCCTGGTCGCGGTCGCCGAGAACGTGATCCTCTCCGAAAAGCTCGATGAGTAAGGGAGCAGGGACTGCTGAAAGTTCGTGGCAAAGCACATGATGCCGCATTCGGCCACGCATGCATTTCCCTGCTCGTCGATGAGGACGTTCGATGGCTTAAGGTTTGCATGAACCAGCGGCGATCGTGCCGGGAACGTGTGAATGAAGTTGAGACCTTGAGCTGCAGCCATGAGTATCTGCTTTCTTGACAGCCAATCCAAATTCCTTCCATTGCCTGCACCTGCACACAGAAGCGAGCTGAATTCAAAATTTATGTTCAGAAGTGTAGAGTGTCAAGGATCAGATGGCAGTGATCTTACTGTTGCAGTGCAATAGGGAGTGAAGGCTTCCATTGGGTATGTAATCATAGACAAGGAGCTTCTCCTCGTGTGCATTGCAATAGGCTCTCAAGCTTACCACATTGGGATGCCTCAACCTTCCCATGAGATGGATATGCCGGTCGAAAGACTTGCTGTTGGACGGGAACTGCACGGCGCTCAGCCGCTTGACGGCGACGATGATTCCGTCGTCGAGGATAGCTTTATACGTGCTTCCGGATATGCCTTTGCCCAAGACCTCAGCCGAAGCCTTCAACAAGCACTCCAACCTGAGATCGTCCCCTCCTTCAAAGCAGATCAGGCCCCTGTCCTTTGGCTTCTCTCCATGATCGTACACCTGCTCCGGGTCGAACTCCTCAGTGCTAGCAGCAGAACTTGGAGCCACCAGTAGCTTCTTCTTCAACCAAGTGTACATGGTAATGATGACAGCCAGGGCGATCGAAATCACCAGCACATCTCCTAAACCAATTGCCAGGAACACGGCTAGACCAAATTTATTGATGGTGCCACCGGAAGTCTTGCTGACCAGTAGAGGCTCTGCGGATGAGCTACTGGTGGTGTCATTCAGCAGTCTCGATATCTTGCTACATCTTACTAAAGGCGAGCCGCAGAGCGCTGAATTGCCGCTGAAAGCTGAACTCGGGAACTCCGAGAGAGCTCTGGAGATCTCGCCGGACAGGTTGTTCTGTGACACGTTGAAGTTCTCCACAGCAGGCAGAAGCAGGCCCTCCAGCCCGCCGGAGAACTCGTTGTTCTCCACTCGCAGTGAGCGCAGGCCGGGGAGAGAAACGTTCAGGGTTCCGGTGAGCTGATTGCCGGAGAGGAAGATGTGCCTGAGCCTCGGATTGGTGAAGTTGGTCAGGGGAGGCATGGGGCCACTCAGCGCGTTCCTCCTGAGGCTAAGGACTTGGAGCTGGCCGAGACCGAACAGCGCCGAGACGCCGCCCACCAGCTGGGCGTCGTTAAGGTACACGCCGACGACTCGCCGCCGGTGGCATTTGATCCCGGTCCACAGGCCCGAGCAAGGACTCGAACCTTCCCAGGTGTGCAAGACCATGTCCATTGGATCGGCCGAAGCCTTGAAGGCGAGGAGGGAATGGAGATCTTGTGCGCAGGCTGTGTGCAGAAGCAACAGAAGGAGATGGCAGTACAGAAGCAGCGCCATTGTCAAGCTGTAGCCTAAAGGAGAGAGGGAGTGGAGTGACTGCAATCTCTTATAGAGAGACACATAACAAAACAGCTAATAGCAGCAGAGGTGACAGTGGAGGGAGCATGGCGGGAAGCGCTGAGATTTGAAAGAAATAAAATTGGGAATGTTGAGAAAGGCTGCAAAGGGACAGGAAGAGAACTCCAAGAGGGAAAGGTATGGGTGAGTTATCGAGCCAAGGGAAAGGTGTCCATGGCGACAGCGAGGAAGGGAGCCAAAAGGCAAAGACGAAGTCTGATATTGACCAATTCGGAGCAGCAGCTGTTGGGTGCTTTTGGAACTGAGCGAGCCATTGGAGCTCTCCATGGATTCTACTCTGTGAAAAGATTGAGATAAAAAAAAAAGACAAATGTCTTTTTGTTTTCACACAGATCAACGCCCTGGATGATCACGTCGCAAAGTTTGGGGTCAATGTCATACTTTGTCTCGAGGCAGCATGGAAACAAGTTAAGCTCCATTGAAGCCATATGTATCAAATATCATAAGCTTTTATTATGAGCAATGATCATGGTCTTATGTTTTTTACGTCTACCTTTTTGTGCCAAGCCTTTTCTTTTCTTGTTATCTTGCTTCAAAGAAGTTGGCTTTTATTATGAGCAATGATCATGGTCTTATGTTGATACCTTTTTCATCTTTAATTTGCTAAAAGGTTTGTACATGTTTCAGTGGAACAAGACGAGTAACTGATATGAATGCAAGTGAAAAGTTAGCCCATGAAAAAGAACATTGAGGTAAGTTTCTGTCGAATGATTTTTGGGTAGACTGATAAAATCGTATTTACACTAGAGATTAATTGCAGGGCATGGTCCAACAGGCTAATGCTGTTTTCAGCAAGTATAGTTGAATCTTCGTCCTTGGAGCATGCAAAAATGATGCGACTTTAGATAGAGAATCCGTAAACGTATAAGCCCTGAAATGAGTTGTTATACTTCTGGCATTTGCAAGATCCGCTTGTAGATTTCAAGCTGATCTCCTTCAATGAACCAACCTGTTAAAGCCTGCGAGTTGGCACTTACATCAGATGTCACATGTTTCCTGTTAATTCCTCTCTGAAAATATGGTGAAATATTTTGATTATGCAAAATTTCAATGACTCGGGGACCTCACATCTAAGCATACCAGTGTCAGAATGCTTGGTTTCTTGTAATGCAGAAAAATGAATAGGGTTGCAAACTTATTTTGCTTCTTTCAAGGAGAAAAGCAGGAGATTTCCAGCTATAACATAACTGTTCGGCTTCTGCTAAAGCAGATGCTCATAAGTTACAGCAACACAACTAAGCAAATTCGGCTGGAAAAAGATACAACAAGCTGTCATCGGTAGCTAACATTCAGGTTTTTCAGACAATAATCTGCAAAAAAGTATACATTTCTCAGACCATGGGGCTGTGGCAAAGTGATTCAAAACCAAACTTGTCTCCAAACGCCATCTTCTGGCCTCTCCAGTATGGTTCCATGCTTCACTTCACAAGTCAATGTATTTAGTTATCGTTATTGAGCCAATTTAGTGCACACAGCCATTCCAAGTATGAAGTATCGACCAGATGCACAGTTGTAAGCAAGGCACACAAAAAATTATAATCTGATAAGTCAATTCAAACTACGGTTCAGTCTTATTACATGCATGACCTGAAAATGACAAGCAAATGTATCTGGATTCTAGCTCTCTCTCTCGTTCTCTCACACATACACACGCGCACACACATCAAGCCTTACATCTTCCTGTTCATGCATATATGCATTTGCCATAACCTGAAACCAAAAGGAAAGACAACAATAAGCAACTCAGTGAAAAGACCATATACTGAAGAAAAAAACAATTATGAGTTGATTAGGCATACTTGGGTCTGTGAGGACAATGAGTCCAGTGGCATTGAAGTGGCAGTTCCAGGGGTTTCTTCCATTGGACTGGTAGTAGAGGTTCATGGCGATGGAAGCATGGGAAATGAGACTGTCAGGGAGGAAGCACGTACCATGCCTCGCGAACAGGCTGCAGTCTGCCGTGGAGCAAGCAAAATGCAGGTTCTCCAACAGGGAAGTATCCGCAGTCGACGGCTTTGCTACACACCACGTTTTCTGGTTTCATCGCTCACAAATATCAATCAAACTAGATACATTGCACAAACATAATCGCATCAGTTAAGGATGAAAAAGTTTGAACAATTAATGCACACAGTACCTGGCCATCGACTCCCAGCACAGTGCCTCCTGAAAACAGAAATGTAAAAAGAAACATATATGAGATTAACAGAAGCAGGATTCTTCTTCATAGAGAGAGATGCATGTCAGGTCAACATAAATTTAGGAGCTCACAAAGAACTAGAAGTACTGTACAAAAGCAAAAGGAGGAAGGTAAGTGAACAGACCGACCAAGAGGAGAGGAGAAAAAAAAAGAAGCAAGATCAAGATCAGATACCAGATATGAAGTACAATGCCATCAGAATGAGCAAGTGACACAAATCAAACTTTCCCATTTGGAAATGTGGGGTTGAATCAGAAGGAAGAACTAAGAAAAGGAAAATTTAAAAAGCCAATGCACTCTCTGGGTACTTTATGCATCATTTAAACAGCTATAAGAGGATGCCCTGTCTCCATAGTCCATAGGCTTGTTTTTGCACATAGGCATGGCCAAGTCTGTTTGTCTGTCAGTGTTATGGTGTGGTAATCTTTTATGCATGATGCATCTGTGTGTTGCCAATGTTGGATTCATTCTCCAATAAAGTGCTAGAGAGGTTTGAAATTAAGATTGTTAAAGTAGCTAATGCTTCCTCTCGTAGACAGCAGTGCTCACAGGGCGCTGTTCCCATGAATCATGAATGCATTGGAAGGCCAACTCTGAAACTGATTTCTATTGTATAGAGGAAAAGCTGAAACGCTGCATTCAAATGTTTGCAGATAGAAACTGACTGCAAAGATGTGTGCAGAAAAAATTATTTAACCAATAGGTCTCGCATTATAAAAAAAGAAGTAATTTTTTCTTCATAAGATAATCTACTTGTTGATCTTTTAAACAGTACCAATTTGATTTTACGATCGACAGATGGATGAGACAAAACCTGCGCAGGAAATGAGCAGCCATGCAGGCAGTGATGCAGCTCAGTCGCAGACTCAACGTCGAGGAGGGACGGGGGACAAGATGCTGCCAAGAAGCAAACAAAAGATACACAAGGACATCCAGATCCAGCAAAAAAACTCCCACGCCTGGCTGTGTGGCTTATCCATGTCCATGACATGCATTGGCGAGCTCCATATTCGAGTGAGCATGCTGGATTCGGGTCCTGAGATGAATCCTTTATTTGATAGGTAGGTTCGCTAGCAAACACTGTCCAAAAAGATGCGAGCAACTCTGGCCGCCTAATCCGGATGTCTTTTGGAAGGCGAATTGTCTTCCGGAGATCCTTTTAACATTTTGAAGAATATTTGAAATGATATTTGGCTTTCGAAAATCTGAATCGAAAATCTGAATTTGGTTCAGATTGTACACGGAGAAACAATTTGATTCAACCCTTTGGATGTAAGATAAAATTGAGGAGAATAAAACATAAAAATATCGTATTTCGTAAATGGTGCGTTTGGTTGGGAACTTTTTGCGAGAACAATGCGAAAAGTTCCCAAACGTCTTACGTCGTCACGTGACTTTGGCCAGAACATTTTGCAAAATGCTCTGGCCAAAAGTTATTGCGGAAGGCAAGAACATTTTTTTTCTTCTTTTTTACGTCTTTTTAGCCGCAACTTTTGAACTTTTTTTTTCTTTCATCCATTTTTTAATTATTATGTAATATAACTATATACAATTTAGTTATTTATTAATACAATTAGTCATCTTACTAAATAAATTTTTAAATGTAATTAATTAAAAGTTTATGTTCTAATAATTCAAAAATATTTTATAATTAAAATGTTCAATTATTTTAATAAAAAAATATATTATATTTGGATATTTAGATTTACTATAATATTAATAATATTTAAAATATTTAATCAAATAAATAATAATATAATAATTATCCAAACGCCTACTAAAACTTATTCAAATAAATATTAATATAATAATAATAAAATAATAAATTATATTCTTATTTCTTACTTTTTATCCAAACACCTACTAAAACTTATCTATCAAATCAACTTTTTAAATTCCTATCATTATACTTTTTCATCCAAACACCAACTCATACTTTTCTATCACATCAATTAGTTCTCGAGAACTAACGTTCTCTCAATATTCCCGTACCAAACGCAGCCAAAAGGTAAAAATATTCTTATTCCACCTATCGTTTCATTTGAAGAGAATAATTTTTTAATGTATAATATTTTATATTTAAAATATTTAGTGATATATATATGATGTTCAATATCATAATAATAAAATATATTTATATAATAATATATGATTGATTTTTTAAAAAAATAAAATACAGTTAGAAAATTTTAAAAAAGGAGAATAAATGTATTTGTCTATTTTAATAGAATACATTTATTCTTTTTCACGAGTTAAAAACAACAGTTTTACATTTTTTTAACATGATTTCATGATTTTCAAAATATTTTGCCTTTTATCCAGCAACCAAAGGGTTAAATGATTCTAGAAGTTGTGGAACATCTAGACTATCATTTCCACCTTTGAGATTTTTTTCTTGTAAGCACTACATATGTAACGACCCTGATTTTTGTATTTAATAAAATAATATTTTATTATTGCCATTTTGGAAAAAATATGGTTGTCAATTAATAATTCTAAAAAATAAAGGAAAATTGGATAAGAGTTTGATTAGTGATGGGATTATTTAATTAATTTTGAAATTTACTTAGTCAATTATTAGAATAAATATGAATTCGTTAAAGAGATTAAATAGATGATTTAAATCTGAGTGGGATTAGATATTATAGTTATATTGTAATTAAGAATTTTAAAACCTTATTAATAAGGATGTTAAGGCCGGTCATCGGGAGTTATTTCTCCTTTGCTCTCGCGGCGATGATCGTGATGTTTCGACGATAACAAGAAAGAGAGGCATGATATCTCGGTGATAGGAATGCGTAATCAACATGGAATGGCTGAGCGTGAAACAAGGTGCGTAGGGGCTCTGAGTGTTTTGCGTTGTGTTAATTATACTACGCGTTTATTACGAACTTGGTCATGTTTCATGCCATAAAATCGGATGTGATAGATATATTACGGTTGTGAGTTGTGACTTTGCGTCAAAATCGAAAGAAAAAATAATAATAGGGAGAGTTTTATGGCCGACAAATAGATAGAGAAAAGGAGAGGAATATATGAGAGAGGTAAAAATAATTTTTTTTATGGGAATAATGGGTGTCCCCCCATTTCAGATAGGGGGACACTCCCCCCATTTCACGGCGCCCGTCCAATTCGGATCGGACGGGCGCTGATCAAGAACCGGGTTTTTGAAGATAATTGGGGCGTGGGCACTCAGTTCATGCCTAAAAAATAGTTTTTGATCTCGCACCCGGTTCATCCAATGGATGCGAGTATAAAAATCCAGGGTAAAAATTGTTTACCCCCTTTGTGACGCGCTCGTTCTCTCTCTCAACTCTCTCGTTCTCACTCTCCCTCTCTCTATCTCTCTCCAGATCGTCGCAAGCCTGAGATCCTCCGCAGTCGTCATCATCTCCGTCACCGACGAGATCTCCGTGAGTGCGGCCGCGTCCATCGAAGCCCAGTTCTACGTAGGGAACGACCGTCGGCCACATCGTCCGACCAGATCTGACGCCTTGCTGACAGATCTGATGCCTTGCTTACCAGATCTGCGCCTCACGGGATCACAAGCGGTCGTTGAGGTGCAGATCTCGTTGGCGGCGGCAGATCTGGTCGAACGCGTTCATGAAGCCTCACCGACCGCCGACGACATCTGCTCATCAGCGACCGCCTGCGACCCTGTCCCGGCAGATATGCCCGCCTGCGACCCCGTCTCGGTAGATCTGCCTGCTTGCGACCCCATCCCGGCAGATCTGACCGCTTGCAGATCTCCTCGCCTCCAGGAAGCCGCGACCCTTCCTCGATCTGCCCGTCGTCGACGCCCGCGCGAAGTGGAGCGGAGATACAAGCCCGTCCGCCAGATCTGCGACCCACTAGATCTGCGATCCTACCGAGATCCACCGCCAATCGTCGTCGATCAGCCACACCGAGCGCCGCCGACCCCTCACCGTTGAATCATGTTTATATTCTTATCCTGTAATTTTATTTGAAATGTAATGTATGTTTCTTAATGGATCTCTTGTAAATCATTGTCGCATTTTGTCCGTGTATCGCAATGTTACATGGGGGACAATTGACCATAAACTCCTCTTTTGGCTATGTTTTAATCACTTATGTCCGAGAATTTACAAAAGATCCCTCACTTATGTACGTTTTAATCACTTATTTATGTTTTAAATGATCCCTCACCGATAAGAACACATTTTCATGTTTCCATCTGCGATGTTTTTAATTAATTTACAAGATGAATTAACAAAAAAATTACAAAAGACATTTTGATGTTCGATCTGCAATGTTTTTAATTAATTCATAACATGGACTAACAAAAAATTTACAAAAGTGTAACTAATCGCAGATGGATTAACAAAAGTATAACTAGTTTACAAGATTAGACAATAAAAATGAGATTAAATAAGATGCGCGGCGGTGGGCGGGCAGGCGGGCGGGCGGCGCTCGGCGGGGACGCAGATCTGGTGGATCGCAGATCTGGCGATCAGGCTCGGATCTCCGCTTCTCTTCGCGCGGGTGTCGACGGTGGGCAGATCGAGGGAGGGTCGCGGCTTCCTGGAGGCGAGGAGATCTGTCGGCGGTCAGATCTGCCAGGATGGGGTCACAGGCGGATAGATCTGTCGGGATGGGCAGACAGATTTGCCGGGACAGGGGCGCAGGCGGGCAGATCTGTCGGGACGAGGTCGCGCAGGGTCGCAGGTGGTCGCTGATGAGCAGATCTCACTGGCGGTCGTTGAGGCTTCATGAACACGTTCGAACATATCTGCTTGCCACCGACGAGATTTGCGCCTCAGCGAACGCCTGCGACCCCGCGAAGCGCAGATCTGATCGGCAAGGCGTCAGATCTGGTCGGACGATGTGTCCGGCGATCGTTCCCTGCACTGAACTAGTCTCCGACGGACGCGGCCACACTCGCGGAGATCTCGTCGATGACGGAGATGATGACAGCCGCGGAGGATCTCAAGCGTGCGACGGATCTGGAGAGCAATAGAGAGAGGGAGAGCGAGAGAGCGAACGAGAGAATTGAGAGAGAGAACGAGCGTCTCACAAAAGGGGTAAAATTTTTTTACCCCGGGTTTTTATACTCGCGTCCACCGAATGAACCGGGTGCGAGATCAAAAACTAGTTTTTTTAGGCATGAACCGGGTGCCCACGCCCCCATTATCTTCAAAAACTTGATTTCTGATCGGCGCCCGTTCGATTCGGATCAGACGGCGCAGTGAAATGGGGGAGTGTCCCACCATTTCAGATGGGGGACACCGATTATTCCCTTTCACGGCCGCCAACTGATAGAGAGAAGATGGAGAGACAACATAGAGAGAGAAAGGAGAGAATCGTAAGGAAGAAAATAAAAAAAGGAAAAGATATGGAGAGGGAAAATTGATGGGACGTTTAGCTCCTAAAGAAAAAAAAGAGTTTTACGGCAGCAAGAGATGGAGAGGAGTAAAAAAAGAGAGAATTGTTGGGATTTAGCGGCCAAAACAGTTGGCCGTGAAAGAAAAAAATAAAATAGGGAGAGAAGAGGCCAAGAAAGAAAACGTGAGGTCAAGAAAGAAATTAAAAAAGAATGCAAACACGTGAAGAAAGAAGAAATAGATATTTCCTATTCTTTCATTTATAATTTTTTATATAGTTCATTTATCAAATTTCTCGGCCAGGAAAAAATAGAATATATAGAGAAAAAGGATTGGAAATAATTGCTGGTCAAAATTTAGCTTTGTTGTAACCAATTGACTATTGGAAACTGAGTTAATTTTTCAAGCAACTTGAGGTACGTATGGGGATATCCATGGCGTCGATTTTTCGCGATATGGACCTTAGACTCTTCTCCATTTTACAGATATTGCATTGCTATGTTGTTTGCATCGATTGAATATATATAAATAGGATGACCGAAAGTTGTGTCGGAGACATAATTTTCAGTCGGCGGCAGAACCCGTCTCAGGTTTTGTTTGCTCGGCCCAAGTTCAATAGAATTCGGACCGAATCATAGTAGGAACTGGACCAAGTTCCATGAACCCTGGCCGGGTTCCCATAGGCACGACTCGGGTTCCCTTACTTGAGTGCTACAGGAAATTGGATCAACAAAATTGCACCGGATTCCGGCTTACCTGGCCCGAGTTTCAAAGACTCATTGATAATGGATTGAAACCGAGCCGGTCCGGCCCGAGTTTTACTTGACCCAGCCCGGGTTTGAATGACTGATATGGAATTGGACAAAGATAGACCCGAACTAGTTTTACCAGACACGACCCGAGTTCTGATATAGAAATTGGAGAAAGTGAAATAGATGAACCAACCCGAATTTTCCCTAGTGTTGAACAGATTTCGATAATTTAAAATATATTTTTAAATAATTATTTAAGGTTAATTGCATTGTTTAATAGCATTGATTGTTCATGACTATGCATTGATATGTATTGGTATAGAGATTGTGGTTGTTATGTTGATTAATGTTAATAAATTATAATTATAATATGCTAATTGATAATAATTGATTATGAATTCAGAACCTATTGTTCAATTGGCATAAATTAATATATAATGACATTATTAATATTGATTGTGCATCATCCAAGTGACGATATGAAAAATTGCTAGCATTGAATTGTTAAATTGATAATTGAGATCTTCATGGTCGATGTAAGTCCTCGTGATCGATAGAGATCCTTGTGATCGATCGAGACCCATTGGGTCGATAAAGGCTCATGGAGTCGATTGTTGATGCATCATAGTTAATGGAGGCCCTTGTGGCCGATTGAGACCTTTATGGTCGATAGAGGCTCATGGAGTCAATTGTTAATGCATAATAGTTAATGGAGATCCTTGTGGTTGAATAAGGCCTTTACGGTCGATGGAGACCCACGTGGTCGATTGAGGCCTTTATGGTCGATGGAGGACCTAGTGGTCGATGGAGATTCTTGTGATCGATGGAGGCTCATTGTGGTCGATGGAGACCGTTATGGTCGATGAATGTGTTCTTAATTGAATTGCATCGTTGATTCAATTATGCCATATTGGCTAATTGGTAATTGAATTGCTCCCTAGTGGATGATGGAAAATTGAATAGATAAATTGTTAATAGAAATAATAATTGATCATTATTTATTGTGGTCTTCACCGGCCTATGACCAATTGGTAATTGATTTAAGATAATTGAATCGCATTGAATGGATATTGATCATCAATAATTGATGATATGAATAATTGCTATGATCGGTCAAATTATTTATGATTTATTGATCACCGTTAAATGTTATCTATTATGACCAATTATATATTGTTATGGAGAATTGTTTATTGATAGTATTGATATTGATATTGACCATGGTTCATATCGTTTATTGTAATGGGTGACCCTACATACTGAGTTATCTCATTGTACTTTCCTCTGTACTTGGATCCGTACATGTGATCGTGATGATGATGGTAAAACGGTTGGTGGCTCCTCCGACGGATGACATGCACATGGATATAGGGTCCATTATTATTTTTACATGAGTCCTAACCCACAGGTTATTGAAAGTTATATAAATGACTTCCGCATATTGTATAAATTATTGTAAATTAAATATTTCGCTATTGTAAACCAGTATGTTAATTGGTCAAAGTCAAGATATAAAATTGAGTGGCGTTATCGAGATAATCTTCTGGGCAATCAAAGAAAAAAAAATCTCGGGGCAGTACAAAAGTATCAGAGTCTAATGAGAGACACTTCTTAGCTGTCTCTAATATAATAGAGCCCATGTGCACACGTCATGAGCAACCACCGCGTCATCAAGAAAGTGTCAACTAAGTTTTCTGAACCATGATTAACTTATGTAACTAAATTGCAATATAGAATATAATGTCTTCAAGACTATGGATAAAGTAAAAGATGACTTAGATCCTTGGATGATGGAAATAGAATGGTTTCATTGCGTTAAGGAGGTTATTCCGAAATGAATAACCAAAGTTTTAAGGAGGTTATTCTGGATAGAATAACCCAAATCCTAAGGAGGTTATCCCCTAACGATATATGCATAGAATCAAATCATTGTTATAAGACATATCCTTATTTATGCATATTGATACAGATCGCATCGAGGATGGCCACTTCACAAAATGTTCCCCGTGGCCCAAGGAGTGGATCCCAATGGGCCAACCAACAGACTCAAAACCCAATGATAAATGAGCAGCAAGCCCAAGATCCTCTATTGAATAATGATCGAACCAACAAGCATCATGAGGAACAATTGAGGCAGGGATCGACACCACATGAATCCCACTCCATCATTAGGAGTGATGATCTACCACCTCATCAAGATTAAAAGGATAGTATTGAGAGATTTCTCAAATTACAACCCCCTCACTTTGACGAGAAGGGCGACTTTGAGGATGTAGAGAGGTGGATAGAAGAATTAGAGCAATTTTTTCTAGAAATGAATTGTAGTGAGGATCGCAAAATGATTTATGCCACCAGAAAGTTGATAGTTGAAGTAAAAGATTGGTGGAAAGTTACCAAGCTCACAATATTCTCTAGCTGGGAAGAATTTAAGAAGGCATTCGAGAATAGATACATTCCTGCCTATGAACGAGGTAGAAAGCAGAAGGAGTACCTTACGCTACAACAGGGTAGTATGAACATCAAGCAATTCCTAACCAAGTTTCTGAACTTGGAGAAGTACTCGACCCTGCAATAGACATAGTTGGATAGAGTAAAATACTGGGTTGATGCCCTCAAACCAAGCCTCCGAGAAAGAGTGAAGGGGGTAACTGTCATACCCTTTAATTTGTCGAAGAGTTCGCCATTTATTTGGAAGATGGTGATAATGCAAGTGACAAGAACCAAAGTCAAACACTTGCCAAACAATAAAACATGTAAGAAGTACTGAAGGTTTCGGAGGACAAACAAATCGCAAACAACCGAGATCAAGATCGACCTCGAAAAAGAAATAGATCATATGAGGAAGAAGATCAAGATGGACCATTTGTGGAGTCTCATAAATAAAGGCGAATTATAGAGCCTTGTCCTTATTGTCGGCAACTACATTCAGGCGAATGCTATCATAAAATTGGAGCTTGTCTCAACTATGGGAGACAAGGATACTTTGCTCGGAATTGTTCGAAACCAAAGAGAAATCAATAAAGAAAAATGGCGAGGGTCCTACCCTACTGTTGAGATATAATTATAGAATGAATGATAGACATTTGGAATATGGGTTGAAATAAACATAGATAATTAGTTTCCCTCTTTTGAGTAAATTAGTAATGATGACAATTGATAATGAACATAAGTGTTTCTTTAATCGAGCTTACTGACTAAGTATTAGATTGGTCAAATTCTCCTTCATAAAATTCGAGGACGAATTTATTTTTAAGGAGGTTATAATGTAACGACCCTAATTTTCATATTTAATAAAATAACATTTTATTATTTCCATTTTGAAAAAATATGATTGTTAATTAATAATTCTGAAAAATAAAGGAAAATTGCAAAGGAGTTTGATTAGCGATGGGATTATTTAATTAATTTCCAAAATTATTTATTCAATTATTAGACTAAATATGAATTGGTTAAAGAAATTAAATAGATGATTTAAATATGAGTGGGATTAGATATGATAGTTAGATTATAATTAAGAATTTTAAAACTTTATTGATAAGAAGTGGGAGTTATTTCTCCTTTGCCGACGATCGTGACGTTTCGGCGACAATAAGAAAAAGAGGCATGATATCTCGGTGATAGGAAGGCATAATCGATGTGGAACGGCTGGGCGTGAAACTAGGTACGTATGGTCTCTGTTTGTTTTGCGATGTGTTAATTACACTGCGCATTTATTACGAACTTGGTCATGTTTCACAGCATAAATATATTACAACCATGAGTTGTGACTTTGCATCAAAATCCAAAGAAAAAAATAATAGGGAGAGTTTTACGGCCGCCAAATAGATAGAGAGAAGGAGAAGAAAATAGGAGAGAGGTAAAGAAGAATATTTTTTTATTCACGGCCGCCAACTGATAGAGAGAAGATGGAGAGAGAAGATAGAGAGAGAAAGGAGAGAATCATAAGGAAGAAAATAAAAAAGGAAAAGATATGGAGAGGGAAAATTGATAGGACGTTTATTTCCAAAAGAAAAAAAGAGTTTTACGGCCGAAGAGATGGAGAGAAGGAGTAAAAAAAAGAGAGAATTGTGAGATTTAGCGGCCAAAATGGTTGGCCGTGAAAGAAAAAAGAGAGAGAGAGAAGAAGCCAAGAAAGAAAAAGTGAGGTCAAGAAAGAAATATAAAAAAAGAATGTAGACACGTGGAGAAGAAAGAATAAATAGATATTTTCTTTTCTTTTATTTATGATTTTTTATATAGTTCATTTATTAAATTTCTTCACCAGAAAAAATAGAATATATAGAGAAAAAAGATTAAAAGTAATTGCTGATCAAAATTCGGCTTTAGTGAAATCAACTGACGATTGGAAACAGAGTTAATTTTTCAACCAACTTGAGGTACGTACGGAGATTCTCGTCGATTTTCCATGACATGGACCCTGGACTCTTCTCCATTATACAGATATTACATTGCTATATTATTTGCATCAATTGAATATCGTATGATATAAATAGGATGACTGAAAGTTGTGTCGGAAACACAATTTTCAATCGACGGCAGAACCCGTTTTGCTCGGCCCGAGTTCAACAGAATTCGGACCGAATCGTAGTAAGAACCAGATCGAGTTCCATGAACCCGGCCCGAGTTCCCATAGGCACGGCTTAGGATCCCTTACCTGAGTGCTACGTGAAATTGCATCAACAGAACTGAACCGAGTTCTGGCTTACTTGGCCTGAGTTTCAAAAACCCATTAATAATAGATTGAAATCGAGCTGATCCGGCCCAGGTTTTAGTTGACCCGGCGCGAGTTTGAATGACTGATATAGAATTGGACAAAGATAGACCCGAACTAGATTTTACCAGACCCGACCCGGGTTTTGATATAGAAATTGGAGAAAGTGAAATAGATGAATCGATCCGAATTTGTCCTAGTGTGGGTTAATTTCGAGGATTTAAAATATGTTTTAAATAATTATTTAAGGTTAATTGCATTGTTTAATAGCATTGATTGCTCATGATTATGCATTGATATGTATTGGTCTAGCGATTGTGATTGTTATATTGATTGATGTTAATAAATTATAATTATAATATTCTAATTGATAATAATTGATTATGGATTCATAACTTATTGTTCAATTGGCATAAATTGATAGATAATGGGATTATTGATATTGATTGTGCATCGTCCAAGTGACGATATGAAAAATTGCTATAATTAAATTGTTAAATTGATAATTGAGACATTCATGGTCGATAGAAATCCTTGTGATCGATTAAGGCTTATTGAGTCGATAGAGGCTCATGGAGTCGATTTTTTATGCATCATAGTTAATGGAGGCCCTTGTGGTCGATTAAAGCTTTTATGGTCGATGGAACCTCATGGAGTCGATTGTTAATGCATAATAGTTAATGGAGACCCTTGTGGTCGATTGAGGTCTTTACGGTCGATGGAGACCCTCGTGGTCGATAGAGGCTTTAGTGGTCGATGAAAATCCTTGTGACCGATGGAGGTCCATTGTAATCGATGGAGACCATTAAGGTCGATGGATGTGTTCTTAATTGAATTGGATTGTTAATTGAATTGCATCATTGATTGAATTACGCCCTGATTGGTAATTGAGTTGCTCCCTAGTAGATGATGGAAAATTGAATAGATAAATTGTTAATAAAAAAAATTGATAATTATTTATTGTGGCCTTCACTGACCTATAGCCAATTGACAATTGATTTAAGATAATTGAATCACATTGAATGGATATTGGTCATCAATAATTGATGATATGGATAATTGTTATGATCGATCAAATTATTTATAATTTATTGATTACCGTTAAATGTTATCTATTCTGATCAATTATATATTGTTTGGAAGAATTATTTATTGATTGTATTAATATTGATATTGACAATGGTTCATATTATTTATTATAATGAATGACTCTTCGTGCTGAGTTATCTCATTGGGTTTTGTCCATATACTTGGATCTGTACAGGTGATCGTGATATTTAGATGTGTGTCATAACTCATAAGTTATTAGATGTTATATAAATGACTTTCGCATATTGTATAAATTATTGTAAATTAAATCTTTCGCTATTGTAAATCAATATGTTGACTGATTAAAGTCAAGATATAAAATTGAGCGACGTCGCCGAAATAATTTTCTGAAGAGACAAAAGAAAAAAAAATCTCCAACTTTAGAACATATGTCAAAGCTAATTGGACTACGAGTTCTTTGACAAGTCCAGGGCGTAATAGCATATCCGATATATTTTGGAAGAAGCACCCCCTCAAGGACTCGTTTCTACCTCTTACATTAATGGATGATTAACTCTTTAAATAAAAGTAATGATTGATGTAAAAGAAACCAATAGAGACGCTAACTAATTCTAGGAGAGTGTTTATGGAATTAGAACCTTGTGACTAAAGTATAGAAATGTGTTTATACGAGTGGCCGACTATGCATGCGGACACGTCTTAATTTTAAGGGGTTATTTAACTAAGCTTATAAGTCACTAAATGATTTATAACTTATTTTGAAATTTTCTTCATATTTAGAAATTGAAAGAAAGAAGTGATAAACACTTATTTTATTTACTTATAAGTTAAAAAAATTATCTAATAGACATTTATTTTATCTGCTTATAAGTTAGAAAAATAAGTTAAAAATCTCAACTTATTTTGTGTAAAAAAATTGATCATGTACTATTTTCTTCCTAAAATATATATAACTTTTCTTCACAAACTTTTTATATTATAATATTAAAGACTTTATTATCATTTGAATAAAATAATAACTTATAAGTTTTTTTATTATCAAATACGTAATTATTTATTTTTAAAATCAACTTCAATAATTAAATTATTTGTCAACAAATTATCAACTATTTTATATCACCTACATGAACTCTGAGGTTCAAATTTCATCAATGAAAGTTATGTGCTTGTACTAGGATTCAGACCTCTTTCTGTAACTGAAAAAGGTTAGAGGGTAAACAAATTGAATGAGTGACCAAAGATGCTCTCAGGAGTGCTAGAAAAGGTTTACATAGACATTGTTAAAATTTGTTACACTGAGTTGACTGAGCTTTATAGTGATTTTTTTAGTTTTTATATAAAAAAAATAATAGTGGAAAATGTTTGGGTCATGGTTGCATCAATGGTGGTTGCAGATGGCTCGTGGAACGGGAGGACTCTACGCATAGACGCAGGGGCGGACCGAGGGGGTTTTGAGGGGGGCCTTGGCCCCCCTCAAAATTCTTATTTCTGCATAGATTTATATAGAAAAAATTGAAAAAAAAATTAAAACTATATCAATATTATATACATGGCCCCCTAAATTTGGGGTTGAGTTCGCTCCTGCATAGACGTGCTCTCTTGGTCCTTGGAAACCCCCACACGCATGTAGCATCAGTCCTTGATTTTTATTAACTCATCGTAGCACTCCTTTTAAATTACTCTACATTTTTTCACTTTAGTACATCCCTCAAATTCTGTGAACTTTCTCGTTATTTTATTTTTGTATAAAATAACTAAACTACCATTCTTTTGTATCTTTTAATATTTTTAAAAAATAATATAATATATTATAAAAGAATAAAAAATGTGCTCTACCACGTGATAAAATAATATATTATAAAAATAAAAAATGTGGGGCATCGCTCTCACCCTTTGCACTGTATTTTTTATTTTTTATAATATATTATTTTTTATTTTAAATATTACATTATATGATAGGAGAATAATTTAGTCATTTCATAAATTAAAAAATAAAAAATAATGAGAAAATTAATAGAACTTAACGCACCTAAAGTAAAAAATGCAACATAATTTAGGAGGTAAATGCGAAAAATCATTATAATTTAGGATGAATTTAAGAAAATAATCCTAAAAATTAAATGCATCTAACACGAGCATAATTTTTGTAGGCTCTATTTGAATTTAAATCCCGATCAATATGAAAATTTCATGCACATCCTCAGTGAAAAAGTTTTCATGGATGTTGAGAACTTACAAGCTCAGCATGAACTCACACTTCCCTTCATCTCTCTCCCCCTTTGTTTGCCTACAAACTACTTTCCTCTATCTTTTTTTGTTTCTTTTTTTAAAGTTAATAATTATTTTTAAAATCCTTTTTTGAAAGTAAAAATTATAATTATTTTATATAAAACATAAATATGATAAATACACTATTTTTTAATATTGATTTTGATTAACACATATTTTATATCATCCCTTTTTTATTTATTTTTCATTTTGGATATGAACAACATTATATTAATATAAAAATGATTATATTAATTATAAAAATATAATTAATACAAAAATAATAAATTATACTTTTAATTCTTATTTTTTATCCAAATACCTAATAAAATTTATCTATCAAATCAAGTTTTTAATTCTTCATCATTATAAATTTTCATCGAAACACCAAATGAGAATCTTTTTGTCTCATCAATTAGTTATCAATAACTAATAAAAAATCAAATTCTTTTTAACCAAATGAGTGAGGACTTAAAGGGGTTGAACTATCTTTGGAACAAATGTGTTAAGCAGTTATGGAAATGGAGATGTAGCTCTGCCTTGCCAACTCTAGCATGCCCACGAGACAAAATCAGCTTCGTCATCTAAGTAGGGTCTAAGATTCAAGATTGCAATCGATCACCGGATCGCTTAAAACGCGATCACGGGATTGACCAATTTTGATCCGATCAAAACTTAGATCTAATTGATTGGTCCAATGGGCTTGAGCGGTCTGACCAACCGGATCAAGTTGTAAAATAAAAAATAAAACATTAAATAAAATTTGAATATATATATATATGGTTGGAATTTATGTTTCAATGTCATATATATACACAAGATTTCCTCACTATTATGTTTATTGTAACTTTTTTGTTTAAGTACTGTTTAGTTGATTACTTAATTTATACTTACTTTGTTATGTTATTTGATTTGATTTATTTTATTCCACTTTATTTAATATATATATATATTTATTATATATAATTAAGTGCCTATTATACAAATACATTGGACAATATTCTAAAAATCTCTTTAATTTAATTTATTTTATTAATTTTTATCCGATCCGACCATCCGGTTCGACTCAATTTAATCAGTCCAACCTCACCATTGATCAATCTAAGTTGATGGTCAGATCAGATCTTACAACATTATGCGAAGACAATCGGCAATCATAGGAGATGGCAATAAGGCATTTGGAAAGGTGGTTTAATCAGCCTAATAACAAACACACTTGAAGCTGAACTAGAACGGATCCTTATGGGGCTTCAATTAGCAAAGAAGAAGGCCACCGCAGGATCATCATGAAGAAGACTAGTTGATACATGGGACTTGGGAGAGGACATTCTTTGCAAGAACTACTATGCCTTTGGCTCTTGGAGACACAACAACGGTCTTTGATATTAAAACTTGGATCAGATCTTGTTTAACTTTTGTCAAACAGAAATTACAATGATGACTAAATTTTGGTTAACATGCAAGTTTCGATTATTAATTTCTTGCTTGTAACATGAACTTGGTGAAGTTCTTGCTATACACAAGAACGTGGGTTTTGATTTTTTTTACTTTTGATATAGGTCTAAAAATATATATTATATGTATATATATATATATACCTATTAATACATTATAGTAAAGCTAAAAATAATTTTTTTCATTGTAACAATAAATATTATTTGCTAATTTTTTATTATAGTTTATTTAGTATTATAATACAAAAAAAAATATATTATTAATTAAATGAACTTAATGTAAAGTTTAAATATAATATTTATATCTATTGTATTACAATAGAAGTTGTATTATATTAAAACCTTATTAATTTATTATTTACATAAAATTATAATATTAATTACATAAAAATTTATTAAAAATTTGAGATTAATAATTATGCCACACTTAATTTTTTTAACAAAATTCAAAAGTTTTAATCAATTATAATATATTTTTATTTATATAATTTTTCAATTTCATAAAATAATAAATTATATTTTGGTTCTATCTTTTTCATCCAAACACCCATTAAAATTTATTTATCTAAATAAGTTTTAATTCTTCATCGTTATATTTTTCATCCAAACACTAAATCAAAACTTTTCTATCTAATTGATTAAGATAAAAAAAATTTAAGTTGTTGCATCCAAACACTACTTATATTAAAATCTTATTAATTTATTATTTACATAAAATTATAATACTAATTACATAAAAAATTATTAAAAATTTGAGATTAATAATTATGCCACACTTAATTTATTTTAACAAAATTCAAAAGTTTTAATCAATTATAATATATTTTTATTTATATAATTTTTAAATCTCATAAAATAATAAATTATGTTTTGGTTCTATCTTTTTCATCCAAACATCCATTAAAATTTATTTATCTAAATAAGTTTTTAATTTTTCATCGTTATATTTTTCATCCAAACACTAAATCAAAACTTTTCTATCAAATTGATTAAGATAAAAAAATAAGTTGTTGCATCCAAACACTACTTACCACAACCTCAAACTCTGCATTTTTACCCACTAAAATAAATAAATAAATAGGACTAGCATAACCTACCTCATGTATCATTATTTTCACTTCTTTATTCTACATTGAAATTATATTACGATTTGTGTAGTTGTTATACTTAGGTGATTGCATTATTTTGTGGATTGTTGGTACTGCTTGTTGATCACAGATAAGGTTAAAAAATGATAAGGTTGATCACATTAGTTAACTTGTCTTAGGTTAAAAAAATGATAAGGTTTGGTAACACTAATCCACCTCTTCTTTGCCTGACATTTGGAATGAATAATCGTGTTTCTTAGATTTTTAAGTACAAAATAAAAGTACAGGTCTGATATATCACAGATACTCTAATAAGTTAACTAATGTGAAATTAAGGTTTTTTTTATCTGAATACTCCTTGTGAGTTTTCTATCTTACTAAGGTCAAGTTGGAGAAAGATAACTTCAAATCCGACGGACCCGATCTAAATTCAGATTTTGTCTTCGGATTGAGAGTTTTTGTGATTATATAAACAACTTTTTAAAATACTATAAACATACATATAGCAAAAATTAAGATATTTTAAGCGGTTATAATCAATATTATCAAAATCGAACCGGACCAGCTGATTCAACTAATTCAACCGCGAACTGGTCGGTCAAGACAATAACACACGCTTCAACTTGCACATACACTAATTCTCAAATCTACGTTCGAAAATGTATTCAAGAACATTGCTTCAGGAAAGAATGGTGTTCTAGATTTGTCACGTTGGTGGTCGATATAAAGGGGAAAAAGTAAAGTCTACTGTCTTGTATGATAGTTTCAAGATGTCTCTCTTCGAAATTGGCCCTTTTTCTTGGAAGTTACATAACGGGACACTGAAGGCTCGAGTGGCTAGTTAGTGTTGATTGCTTTGGGGATCAACCGGGTAGTTGAACTGGTTTGACCCGATTTAATTCAAATTTTGAAAAAAGTAAAAAAAATGATAAAAATAGAAAAGGAAAAAAAGGAAAAAAAAGAAAGGTAAAAAAAGGAGGGAATATGATATGTATAAAATTAAATAGGAATTAAAATAAAAGGTAAGTATTTAAAATTGAATAACATTAAAATGAAAAATTGTCAAATGGCATAAATAAAGGAAATAAAAAGGAAAATGTTAAAGAAATAAGAAATAAAAATAATTTAAGATAAAATCTATCATCATTAAATAATATATATTAAATTAGTAATAATATATTTATATTTATATTAATCATTATTATTTAATTATTAAAAGTTTTAATAAATAAAAGTTATGTTACATTAATGTTTAATATTATTAATAGGTTATTAGTACAATATTCACATACTATATCATATAACTTATAATACATCGTTATAATTATTATAAACAATATTTTTTTAATAAAATTAAATTCAATCAGGTCAAATTCGATCGGACCAATCCAATCGCGACCCGATATGAAGTCCGATTTAGCCGTCGGTCCGATATTGAAAACATTGGCTAAAATGACTCCATCTCCCACTTTTAGAATTTCATTCTAAAATTTCCTCTCCAAGACTCAACCAGTATATCAACTACATCAACGTCTTAAAATTATTTATTATTAAGACATTAATTAATATCGATTGCTTTAGATCTCCCGGGCTATGAAACCTTCAAATATAATATGCCACATATATCAATTATAGCTGATTCGTGGATTAGGCCGGAGTTGCATCGAATCGGACACAACCTTTTCACCCTTATGACTATATGGGCCTTACATGGGCCTTCCAATTTCTTTAATGGATAATAATGAAAGCTTCTATTGGGCTTTAAAATTGTTCCCTCGCATATAATAATAATAATAATAATAATAATAATAATAATAATAATAATAATAATAATAATAATAATAATAATAATAATAGTAATAATCTGATTGTTTATTTGTATAATTATTATTAGATGATGAGATGTCACTTCACGTAATTTCAAGTTATAGGAACTGGCTACCAATTGCACATGAATGCATGGGTCAACTGTAATGAAATGAAAGGAAATATTTCCAATTTAGAAAGAAAAATATGATATTCTTTATGAAGATTAATCAAAGCCTACCAGCGAAGAGATCAAATCATGAGTGCGATCAAGTTACGAAATATTATTTTTTTTATCATTTTCGAAATATTAACAATTAAAATTTTTGGGGACCGCATTAAACATTTTTTTAATGGTATTTGTCAAAAGTGAATCCTTTTACTAAGTCGTCCTTTGATTGCAGAATTTTGATATTCAGAACAAGAGTTGAGATTTGGTAGTGTTTGTCTTTCCCAAGATAACGATAAATTAGAAATAAAAATGATGCATTATTCAATATGAGAATAAAGAACAAAATGCCTGCCTCGAGATTTTTGGACGTGCCAAGTCAATCCACCTAATATTTCATATTGCCAACTTTTTACCTTTCACATATTTCTTAAGTCTCTTATTTTTCCTCCCTTTCACAAATGTTTAACTCTCTTATTTTTATTCCCTTTTCATGTTGCTTGGTATCTTTTTTTTTCCTTTCTATCAAAATTATTAGTAAGACTACCAAGAAAGTTAGAGTAGAATGAATGCAACTCTATCACCGCTTAAGCAAAGTCTCACAAATGTAAAAAATTTTCGAGACGTCAATAAGTCGATATTTCAATTCGTGACTAGTGCACATGATTTAACGTGAGTCGGGTTAAATGATTTTTTCAACTGGGTGGCAACAAAAAATTAAGACTAATGACTGATTACTGATCTAATGAAACAAATTTGGCTGTTGTTGCTGTTATCAGTGTGGCGTACCTCGTCAGCTTTCTGTTCCAACATGTACTTTGGGCAGTTTCTGCTATTCCTTTTCATGCTGTCGGATCGGAGTTTGCAGCTTGAATTACATATTAATAATACGCAACTTGTGTGTACACTTGTCCCGCAAAGAGAGTTGAACAGAGTTCCAAGTAACCTTGGACCTTAATTTAATCCATTTATCTAATCTTAATCCCACCTCCTTCCTGAATCCATTCCTCTGGTTTTAGATCTTGTTGCTGGAACAAGTACAACTCAGAATCAGGATTCGTCTGAGGTTGCTTTCTCAGTGCAGATTGATTGCTGAGTATGAGTTGTTTCAGATGCCATTGATGCATATATCTTAATCCTGAACTCAATCAGGGGGCTGATCTTGCAGGCCCAATGATATTATTTATCTATTTTGAATGTTAGAAACGATTGATGCATCACCTACAAGGATTGGTGGAGTGGTAAGCGACTTCTTTTCGTTTAAGCAAGGTCTCGAATTCGAGTCTTGTGAACGTAAAAAAATTTTATTGGAAATCTCATCTGCCATTGTCATTTAGTTAGGTTCGATGATAGACCGGCTTTTAACATGTGGAAGCCTCACCTGCTACTGTCTTGTCATTTAGTTGGACTTGATAGTGGACCGACTTTGAACATGTGCTCAATAGCGCCGCGTGAATTGAACCGTCGGTATCGATTCTCAGACATGGCCACCCAGAGGAAAAAAAATTGATGCATCAGAGATTTAACTATTAATTAACGTGGACCAATGAGATGAAAAATAAATATTGAGAAAAGGAAAAAAAAATAAAAAACAGAGTTGAGAGGGGACATGGCACCATCGCCACAGCAGCTGTGCTGACGTGAAGGGAAACGCAAGACACCAAGGCGTGGTAGGCCTACGTCCTCGTGGGTGCCGTGTGGGCAATGCATGGCCGCCACCATGAGAGACCCTGCTGCTGCCGTTCCTTCCCGCAAGGTCAGGATCATCACACGGCAACAAGTTTACATGCGAGAGACAGCTTTGTTGGCATCATAGACCCAGACCACGTTTCGATCTTGCCTTTTTCTTACTCCTCCAAAGATCTTCACATCCCTGCTCAATTTTGACTGTTCTATCCATGTCAATCTCTTCTTTACTCCAAAAAATCTTTACCAGCAGCATCTCCTCGCATCACTGCCCAATTTTGACTGTTATCCATGTTTAATCTTTTAGCAGTGGAGGTAGTTGATAATGACAAACAGATATTTTGCATATATATATTTTTCTCTGAAAAGAATGACTGTTTCCTTCTTTCTCTCTCTCTTTCCCCCCTTCAGAAACCACAGATGTGACTGGCTGTGTCTGTTTATGATTAAGAAAAGATCCATACGCCCGTCTATTTCAATTTCAATGTGCTGCCATAAATGATCCGGAATCACATGGTAGGACTAGCAGTCCAGAACAGTGGATTTGAACAGATCATTTCAGGTATAGCTAAACACAGATACTCTGTTGTTCTCATCTCAAGATTCAACTTTTAGAAGTTATGCACAGATTGCCATCATCTAGTTGAGTAACAAAACAAGTTCTCTGTAATAAAGATATTAAAAGAGGTAAAAAGGATTTGACTGACTTGAACTGCCCTCCAAATCTTCCACAAGGAATTGAGTTCATATCTGAATCCAGAACAACCCCTACTTCACATTAATACAATTCAACTCACTCGCACCATGACAGGCATTGCATTCTTGCAGCGAGATCTATGCCATTAAACCAAGACAGATAAAAAGTATGATACTAACATGTATTCTATAGCTATCTGGTATGTACACGTACAACAATATGCTATTCCTCCCTCCTCATGGAGTGGAGTGAAATGTAACCTTGCCAAGTTCTTCTGATAAAAATTTCTTCAAATATACAATTCTAGCAATTCCTGAAACATTGCCTAGATGAACTGCCACATGCCAATATATTTAGTTCCTGCTCTGAAGTAGAAGTGATTGATCAATTCAAAGCCCTTCATAGTATCCACCAAAGGAGATGTTTGCCCTTGTCATGTGCGCCCCCCTCGCCGCAGACATCGCGTGGTTCAGCCGCGTCGCCTGGTGCACTGCATGCTTGATCCTCTGCAAATCCCAGGGTTAGATTCTGTCAGATTGAATTGTACGGCAGAAATAAAAGATCACACAGGGACAAGGGGTGGAACCTTGTCGTCAGCATAGATCTGGAGCTGGATCTTGTGGTGCTGATGGTGCGGCCTCTGGCTCTGCCTGCCGCCTAGCACGAAGATGCAGCAGATGGTGGCAGCAGCAGCCACTCCAATGGAGCACAGAGCTCCGACTCCCGTCAGCTTCCACCTCCATATGCTGACGCTGAACCCCTCCCAACCATGCTTGCTCTTCGCGTCGCACCCCTCCGCCGCCGCTCCGATGTCCACCTCCTTCGGCGGCTTCCGCCCCGCCTCCCGATCAAGGTCGTAGACCTTCTCCTCCGCCCCGCAGCCGAGCCGAATCGGGTCAGTCTCCGGGAGCGGCACTGTGAACCCCCTGCCGCCGGACCTCGGGGAGGTCACCTTCATGTCCGCGAACTCGTTCTCCTTCATCTTCTTGAAGAAGACCTGAGAGACCACGTCGGGGCCGTCCACGATGACCGGCGGCGGCAAGACGACGCCGATGTCTTTGATCCCCTTGTGACCGTCGGTCGCTTGTTGAAACGCTGCGCCCCTCTTGTGATCACCGCCGGAGTTGTCCTCGGCCCCGACGTGCCTGCTGCTGTCCGCGGCCGGCTTGGGCGGGCAGATGAAGTAATTCATCTCCAGTATTAGCTGGTCATCGAAAGACAGCTCCTTGCGCAGCAACTCCTTGCCACTGCCTTCATGGCCGAAGTCCATGAAGGTCTTGCTGTCAGGAAGGAACTCCCACTCATCCAAATCCATTCGAATTCTTAATAACAGAAGATTCCTCTCTCCTGTGGAGTGAGAGAGGGGGAGAAGGAGAGAGAGAGAGAGGTCAGTTTTATAGAGATCAAAGCATGAAGGAAGGATGCAAGGAAGAGGAGTTAATGGCAAATTGGCAGTAGAATTATTGAATGATCAAAGAAGGGGTAGTTTTCCATGAGGGTCAAGTGATGCTTCTGGGAAGGCAAATGGGCAGGCAATTTTGCATGTCTTCTTGTTCAGGGGGGAAGGAAACGGGGAGAGAGAGCTTTAGACACATGTTGGTTGGGGCCTCCTTGGGTGACTTATCCTTCCAAGTTCCAAAATAGTGACAGGTGACAAGGGGAAGTGGAAGCTACTGGTTTTGGCCCACCACTTGTGACTCTTTCTCTCTCTCTCTCTCAAGTGTTTCCCAAAAATTTTGGTGGATCCGTTCCACAAAGATTTAGGTTGGCTTTAGTGCACACTTGGATATAACGATTGTAATCTTCCAATAATGATCAAGGCAAAGTTGCCTCCTGTTAAATCGCTTTGAAATATTACTGCTTAATAATAAAATATTGGTTTAAATTTAATGGTAGATAATGTAGTAATATGAAAATCATAATTATTTTTTTTTTCGATGGTAAAATCATGACGAACTTCGAACACATGAGAGCATCCACCACTAGTTGTGTCATTTATTAACATGAATCTCCTCCCAATAATTTGCAGGTGTGTTCTAAATCTTATACGTTTTCTTTAAAGCACGTCCCTGGTAGCTTTTGGTTCTGTAAGAGACCCCTTGGTAAGAAGCAGACGGATGCTGAGATAGATCTCAACCATCTTCCATCTCGTGGTTCTTTGCTTTTTCTGCAAAAGGGACAGCTTTGGATGGGAGTGGGCACAGGGTCAAGTTTTGCTAGAGCCCTGTTGAGTTGTAGAATCCTGACTGGTTGATATGATGGTGATGCACGAAAAAGGTTACCAAGGTAACGTGATCAAATTCTTGAATCTTTGGTCGACAAAATTTAGTGCCAGCATGTTGTTTTACCAAACTGGTTGATTAATGGGACTAATCGAGCACCATGGAAAACAAGAATTCACATTGAGAAAATAAAAATCAAGACACCTATAAAGACACAAAGAAGACGAATAAAACGTTATCAATCGCATGAATTTAATTTCTCACACATGGGGGGCTTAATAGGGAGCCAGATAATGTTCTTGGTTTGTCCCTAAACACCGACAGGTCTACGAGGTGCTGATTAATCCACATGAGATCTTTCAATTTGTTATGGAGATATCTAGGCCCTTAGAATTAGATTTACAGAAGGATCTACTCTGGAGAATTTACATGCAATCATACATTACTTAGAGCTCAAAAAAAGAAATTGAAAAGTTATAAATTACATAGCAAACTAGATCAAAAATGGACTAACCAGCAGCGATGCGCCATATGCTCTGCCTTTTGTTCTGGCTTATGATGATACAACACGCAGATCAACAACTCATCAGTCCAGATTTGTTATTCTAGAAGAAGATGACTTGCCCAAAGACACAGAAGCCAGGGAAGATGCCCATGCCCGAGCATTGTCCGCACCCCTCTGAAAATTTCTAGTCTTGTTGAAGAGTCTAAGCTTGCTCCAGAGCTTCTTGATATCAATTCCATTAAGCACTCGTTCCAGCATGTGACTTGACCCATTAAGGAACCCCAAATCCAAATGCCACCCACGGGATATCCAAAAGATTTTGACACGAGAGAACACGGGAGGGCAGAGCAAGAAAAATGCTTTCAGACAGATGAAAAGCAAACTAAATGCCAAGTAAGGTTCCTTGGACACCAACTCTTTCAAAGAGTCAGCTGGTAGCAGGGATCTTACTTTTCTCGGGTTGTTGGTGTCATCGACAACCAGATAGTTCATAGGATTCAAGCCTGCACAGATTAAGTCAATAGCTAAATATGTGCTGCCATTTGTTCCTTATTGTTCTAACTTTTCTAATATGTGGACCGAGAAATACCCGTGTTACCCCACAAGATTATTTTTCTTGGAACAGTGTTATCTTATTCATTGTTACTTCACAATATTGACAATACAAAGATACACTTGACTACATCTAGACATAGTACCTAATAATAACAGACAGTGTTACCACACAAGATTGAGAAGGATCAGAGAATACTCTTAACTGAACAGACAGTGTTAACACAAATACTCTTAACTGAACAGACAGTGTTAACACGAATACTCTTAACTGAACTCTACAAGGAATAAGCACCTAATAGGTCATTATATTTGTGATATCCAGGTTGTTAGTCTCTAGATCCAGTCACAACAAATTCATGCATAAAGATATAAAGAACTTTAAGACTCTGTTACAATGGGTTTGCATTTCATACCAGGTTGTTAGTCTCTAGATCCAGTCACAACAAATTCATGCATAAAGATATAAATAACTTTAAGACCCTGTTACAATAGGTTTGGATTTCTAACTTGGAAGGATCAGAGAATACCCATTTATATGTAAGCAATGGCATTAAGAAAATTGTGCAGAAACCACAAACCTGTACTTTTCTTGTAAAAGTGAACCAAGGAAGGAAGATCTTTTGTCTTTGATCCACGGTACCGGAACAGTGTTGTTCCATTAGTTAATATTATAGATGGGAAGCTATGAACACCATATCTTGAGAGAATACTACATCACAAGCAAGCATATGTAAGATGCCATAGGATAGTCGACTCCTGAAGAGGACAAACCAAAATAGAATATCACAGTTGATAATAGCGTGTGATCCTAAAACATCATACCTTGGCATCACAGAAGCTTCTTCAACTGCAAAGTGTTGTACTTGGGGAAATGCAGAAGCAAGCGAATCAAAAGTAGGTCGAATGTTCTGAGAGAATGGACACCATGATGCATAAAAGAGGATAGAGTAAAAAGAGTTTTCCTTGCCATATGTTAACATACGGTCAATTGTCTCTCCATTTACCTTCAAAGGTGAATAAGAAAGATCAGATTTTGCTGAATCCATATGTTGCAGACTACAAAGAAACTAAGCAAAACTAAATTAAAGATTCGAGTTCAACAGACTATATAACAAGAAAATCAAATACAGAAAAGAAATAAGCTAACATGGCCTTAATTTGGAAATATCATGAACAATTAGTCATCACAGAGAATACAAAAAAGGGAACAGAAATAAACAGAATAATTATTCCATGTTCAAAATGATAACACCGCTAACTGGCTATATTTAAAATGACCCAAGCATCATTATTTAGTTATGTTACATAGGTACAGGGGTGCATGGTACATTAATCTTTGGAAATCTACATTACAGGTACGCTATATAGCATAAAATATAACATATAATTAAGAAATTAAGCTACAATAATAAAGAATAAAAATCATTTTGGATATGAATTGTTAAATAAGGCAGCAAAGATATATTATGTTTCTATTAATGTCAAATAATTTATCATATCATATATTTAATTTTAATTATGGTAACAAATAGAAATATAATTAAATTTACAGTACCAAGTCTAGCCTTCATAATAAATAAAATTATAACGTTAACTCCTACTTTTGAGCTGTCAGCTTTCCTTTTTGTTTTACACACATTTTTTCCCTTTTTTTAAGTAGTGCTTTTCACTCCCCAAGTGTCTCACTTTTCCTTCTTTGATCTCACCAACCCTTTTTCTCTTGTGTTATTTCCCCCTTTTCCAGTTCGGTGACTCTTCCCTTTTCTTCTGTGGCTTTCTTTCTTCTTCAGTTTTTGTGGTCTGAAAACTCTTAAGGCAGCTATTTTTCTTTTCTTTTTTCTTTTCTTAATCCTTTTGTCGTTTTTGGTATCGAGGGGGGTTCTTACAAGAAAGTTTCCCGTCCCTCAATGAGTCGATGGCATCACTATTTTCCTAAAATTCAGTTCATCTTTTACCTTGAGCTTTCTTTACCTTTTTTCACTATTTGTTCACATTTCTCTATTGGATAAATTGTTCTTTCCTGTACCCCAAATGTAACCTGAGTGTACCCTTGACATGCCCAATTTTACTTTTATTCATTTTATTAAATATTTGGGTATCCGTACCCATGCGTACCTCTGAGTGTTTGGTGTGCCTATGCTTCATAGTAATTTAAGCTTGAATCATGACCAAAACTAGTTGCTGAAATAAATGTAAGAGAGCTGATGAACCAAAGCTTTTTAAGTTGACTCTAAACCATCTTTGCTTGTTTGTTTTCTTTTTCCTGTCATTCTATAACAAAGAAAATGAAGCTAAATACATATCTACCATACAAAACTTGGTGTCAGATACTTTTTAAATCCGAATGCACACTATCATGCAGATTACAATAACATAAATGACTTGCAATAAAGTTGGATGATTGCAAACATGGCAATCATCCTTTTCACTTTCAAAAAAAATAACATAAATGACATATTGTTTTTCCCTTTTTCTTGATATCTTCTTTTTAGAGGATATTCTCGAGATCTTTAACGATCAGAGAAAAGCAAGCCGTTAGCATATCATGCTAGTAAGGCAAGTAGTCCTCACATTCATATTTTTCCTTAACTTATGAAACAAATCATCAAATAGGTCCGTCTTCCGACAAATGTAAATGGTTTTAATGCATACATAAAGGATCCCAATCATTTCAGGAAGGAAGGCACGTCGGCTAGTATGTACGGATCCATATTTAATGACAGACTTTAATTTTTGAAAAACCACAGCATATTTATCACATAAAGAATGAAGAATGGTTCCAAGGGAATGTTATGACAACTTCATCTTCATGCAAATATATAAATTGAAATGCTTCCAGACCATTCTACCCAATGTTGTATACCATATAGGGTAAAATGGTTTTTTTAGAAGAAAAAGGATGACTACCAGATTTGTGGTTGTCATCCATGTGTGTGTGTATTTATATAATATTATATATATGTGTGAATTGGAGATCAAGTACAAATGTGGGCTCTGTTATATAGCCGGTCCAAGGGCTCTGTGTATTTAACTCCGCCTATGTTTTATAGCCGGTCCCAAGCCCGGATAAAGGAGGAGGGTTGTGTTAGGCCCCGACAGCCAACGTAAAACCCTGTCGAATCTCATGAACATGGATCAACGAATGCGGAATGGCGTCGTATGATCCATGTAGCCGACCCCACCTAGTGGGATAAGGCTTTGTTGTTGTTGTACAAATGTGGACTCTCAAGGAGAGAGCAGCAAAAAACAGAAGTAAAGCAGATATAGGGTAAAATGATTGTGCAGCACAGGACTGCACAATCATCGTTGGATCTATGCGTGCACAAGATCTGCTCGCACAGATCCAAGGGCACTGAACACACTGCATGCTCAGCGCTCCCTAACATATGTAAATATACATACAGAGAGAAATAAAGTGCTGGATACGTGTGACTTCAGTGTGCAGCACGCTAGAGCATGACATGGGGTCCAACTTCCCACGTGAGACAATAAAAGATGAAATAGACTTTGAATGATTGGATGATCATTCAACAGCTCAAGTACCTTCCTCCTTTATTCTGCTTCAATACACACTTGTAGATTTTACTGTTATAAAGTATCAATACAAATTAGAATGATTATACAAGCTTAGTAGTTATTTTTCCTTCGTCAAAATAGCCCAAGTATTTTCTTTTACAAGATTAATATACATATGACGGAAAAAACTTGTACGTGGTGCATTTAAGGCTTCAAATCAAACTATTATAAATCTAAGAATAATTTATTGCTTGTTGGTTTTCAGTGTATTTGTTAAGAACATCAACCTTGCATTTATTTGCTAAGCAGTTCGGAGTAAAAAGGTAACTTTTTAAGGTACAATTCCTCCAACTGAGACATGACATAAGGGTCATGTGACATGTCAGCACCATGACACCATAGAAAATGAAATAACATATTATGTACCTCAATGAGAAGAATCCACCATGAATTTATTTTGCATGCACAAAGATTAAGTAGTACAATAAGCATTTTTCAAGTTATATACACAACACTGTTGACACTTAACTGTAGTAAGAATAAAGTTACTAATAAAAGGACAAGTATTAAGGGTAAAAATGGACAATCTTGAAGGGGCATGCTCTTTATGATAACTGACAAATTAGACGGTATGTGATTTTATTTAAAAGGAAATCCTGTGCCTTACAGGTATACGTATAGAGACTCATACAGTTGGCACCTTATTCCTCAGACGTAGGTATAGCGCTGTAATAGCAAGAATCTCCATTTTTTGCATACCATCATAAGTCGAAATCAAATGAGCTCATGGCTACTGAAATTTATCCACTGGTTTGGGTAGTGTTTAAACATGAAGGATAATTTAAAACAAATTTCAGTAAACTTCAAAGATGGCTTCTGCCATCTGAATTTAAACATTTCGATATGTCCCTACAACCTAGTAAGGTTTGGCAATTGTTTTTTTTTTTTAAAGGGAAGTTTGGAAACTTATAATCTTAGAACACAAGAACAGCCTCTTATTAGTTCATCAACTTAATACCTATAAATGAAGTTCAAATAATCATTGCTTAGGCCCATTCAATGGGCTAATTATTAAATTAACTCAAGCTAGGATGTATTTTAAATTGATAGCTGAGATCAAACTTATCATCATAGGCCCATTTACTAGAGATTATCGACAATACAGAGCCTAGTAAATCACAAAGTACTCAAAAGTTTTAGTACGTCAACAGGCATCCCTCAAAACAAAGGTCATTGATAGGCACAATAGATAAAGCAACCTTTATAAGGTATTTGTTTATGTGACTCAACTAATGGTAGCTTATAATTACAAGTTTTAGAACCTTTGCATGTACATGTATATGTTGTTTGCAATGAAGGGCAAATGAAATCTGGGAGAATTCGAGCATAAGCATGGGCCAGCCAGTGGACATCTCTTCCTCATCTTTTTAGGCAACCCAAATCAATACTAAAAGAGGGGACTTGAGAAAACTTCATATTTATATGATTTACGTGAAAAAGTTTTCAACGGTGGTGTACACAAAAGGAAATAATTATCCTCCACCCTTAGACATAAAAGGAAACTGAACTTGCATAAAGGCAATAAAAGCAAAAGATTGAGGAGAAGCAAAAGAATACTTTACAAAAAAACTATTAACTAAAATAGAAGAAGTCATAAAGGGAAGTTTTAAAAAAAATCGTGCTTAGGTTGATAAAGCCTATATCTTGAGGTAAGGAAAGGTGGTAAAGGAATAATTATCACGGAATATTTCTAGAAATTGATTCTAATACACCATTATTACAAAGGAGGTTAGGTTGTAGCACAGGTCGTTGGATAACCCCTAAAATTATAATCCCTAAGTGGTACCTACGGGTTTTGGACCCCAGTCAACTAGATGATGACCAAAGCCCACAACCATTGCGAGCCAGATGTCCAGCATATTCTTGCATTACAACAGATAAAAAGACAATCAACAGAATGTGTCAAAATAGACCAAGAAATTTACGATTGCTATCCATGTTTTGTTATATACTTATGTATGAGGTATTTACAGCAAGGCATTGGAAAAGGACATTTATATTGAAGAATGAGTTAAGAGTATGTTATCTGATGCATTATCCTTTCTTGAATCTCCAACACAGAGTTACATCATTGGACATTAAGAATGGAATATAGTGCAGAATAAAAGATATGCTAGATAGTATAGCAAAGATTAGACATATTGCCCATGCAAGAGCTGCAAATAGGACAGTAAAGGACTCTTCAAAGAACAAAAACTAACACGTAATACTAACAAAGTCCAGCACCTCATTTCTCAATATATTATTTTTCATGTATGTTCTTAAATATGACGACCATAATGGCATTCTAGAGGTTGCCTAAAAAACTATATAACACCAAATTAATTACGAAATCAAGCATGCGACAAGTAGACGTTTGCCAGTAAGACGCCTGAAACTAACCCTTAATGAAAAATGTTACATTGTTTCCTCTTTTCCCCACTTAATAGGCTGCAGCATGCAACCTAATAATTTCAAATGAAGACCTATGAATGAATATCCAATTTATAGTTGTCCAAGGAAATCACACACATAGATAACAAACCCTCTAATCATCAGCCAGATGCCAATACCTTAACTGTGGAGTTTCTTCCACTCGCGCCGTATTCATAGAACAGTACTAAAGAACCGAACTAAAAAAAAAAACCCACCCTAACATCAAGAAAGATCCAACAAGGAGTGAAATTTCCATTCGATAACATATTGAATCACCCGTCAAGCCAAGAAATAAAGCTATTGCTTTAACATCTACCCAAAGAAAAAGTTATCGCCTTTAGAGCATGCTTCTCCGAAGTCTTTCCCCATAAAAGCCTTAATCCAGAGAAGACGAACGTAAGACAAAGGAGGGGATTCGGGTAGCAAGAAAGGAAGCGGTACCTGCAGGGCACGAGACGGCTCGATCCAACGAGGACACCGGGATCCGCCTTCGCCGCCGGCGACGGCGGTGGCGAGGCTCGACCTAGGGCAGAGAGGTTGAGGCTTAGACCCTGCGGCGGCCTCGACGGAGGAGGAGAAGCCCGCGACGACGAGGAGGTGGAGGAGGAGGAAGAGAGGACGAGGAGTTGAAGCAGCCATGAGAAAAGAGAGGGGTTTGTTGGGGAAGGTTTTGGGTCGTCTTCTTCTCCTTCTTGTCCTCCTCCTTATGTTGGGTTAAATCTCCGATCGCCGGCTCCGTCGCCGTCGTTTTGGCTTACGGTGGCTGGTGGTGGTGGAATGTTAAAAAGAGTGGTTTCCCGGTAGGCGTCGCGAGTCTTTTCTTTTGTCTTCGTTTCGACCACACGCTTTTGGATCTCCTTTTGGGGTGCGTCCGTCGGCTTCACGCTAGGCCTCGGGCTAATGGGCTTGGGCTTGGTGTTGGGTTGGGCTTGGGATTGCACATGTTGGAAGCTTACGGCTTTTTTCTATTACAAAAAAAAACACTTTTTTTTCTATTACAAAAAAAACAAGATCTTTTTTCAAATATGAAAAAGTTAATGGGCATAGTTACAATATGCCAAGGAAATATAAATAAAAAATGTAGAGCTCTAATGGATCTCTCAAGAAGAATCATAATTTAGCTACATTCTTAAAGCATGCTTAGCTAAATTTATAAATTGGTCAACGCATAAATAATTTGTGATGAATATAAATTTTGATTAGTAGTATTGTTTACTTGTATACTGTAGGACCAACACTTTAAAAATAATTTTTTAACTAAAACTAATGGAAAAGATGTGTGTTATAAACTTTTCATATATCAAACAGTTTTATGCATTTTTTACTTTATTTTTTTACATCTTTCTTTACAAATAATTTAGTATTATCATTAATTATAATCTAAATATTTTAATGAAAAATAGAAAAAATTAAAAAAAAAAGTATGTGTAAATCTACTTGAGACAGCATGTTAGATACTCATTAAACTAAAAACAATATATACCGTGGTTTGGTTTATATGTTTTGTCTTGTAAGTCATTTGATGAAATAATTAATTTATTAGTCTATTCTCAATGGATTAATGTCGAGTAAATTTCACTAAATACTCTTCAATTTTATTCGTTGTCTCAATTATATCCTTTCACTTTACTTTGTATAAGCTACCATCTAACTATTCACTAATTTCACTAAATGCACTTCCGGTCCCGATTGTGTTGATGTGACATATTATTTTAAAATAAAAATTATATAAAATACTAAAATAATATAAAAAAAGAAAAGAGGGTAATTTAATAAAATAAGTCAATAGTTGCGGGGTAATTTTGTTATAAAGTAAAATTAGAGAATATAATTGAAAACGGGATAAATTTTTGGAGTATTTAATGAAATTTATTCATTTAATGTCGATCTTAACTTCTCCACTGACTTAGATCATGTTTGACAAAAACGTATTTAATGGAATTTATTCATTTAATGTCGATCTTAACTTCTCCACTGACTTAGATCATGTTTGACAAAAACATATTTTAATCTATGAATTGTAAAATTTTAATGTACTCCAAGGGTTTAATTCATATGCTACCAACTTAAGTTAGGAGCTACCAAAATTTAGGGCATCCGATTCAAGTTCGAGAGCTGATATCGTTCGCATGATTGTGCCCGTCCGATCCAAGATCGAGGGTTCATATGCGTGCGAATTTTTATCAATTTTTTTAACCCTACGCATGCATGATCTCTCATCGCGCATTTGCCCTATCATTTTATCTCTCCTCTCCGCGTCATTTCTCCTCTCCTCGCCACCGATCTCCTCTCTCTCTCCTCTCCACACGGCTCTCCGATGCCGACGAGCAACCGTCGACTCTCTCGTTCTCTCCTCTCCTCTCTGAAAATACTGGCCGCCGACCCTCGCGACCCCCGGCCAGATCTGCGCCAAGCGGCGACTCGCACGTGATGACCCTCTACCATATCTGCCGACACCCCGCCCGACGACCTCGTCCGACGCCCGTCGCGGAAGATCTGCCCGCCGCCGACCCCCGTGCGAACAACAGCAAATCTCCGAGACCTTTTGTCTTAGATCTGCCCCACTACCGACCCTGTCACGCCGCGTGACCCCCTTCGAGGTTGAAGATGCTCAGATCCGCGACACACACACCCCCGGCCAAATCCATTGTTCATATTTGCGCTGGCGCACCGCCGCCGACCAAATCGCGCAACCAGCTACTCCCCCGCGCACCCCACCGATGAGATATGCTCTCGCGCACTGTCGCCGACCTGATCGAGCACGTCGTGGGTTAAATCTGCCTCACGCGCATGATCGCCGACCTCGAGCACCACTGCCAACCTCATCTTGCACCGCGTCACCGAGCTCCCGCCCCGCCACCGCCGCTGTCGAGCTTGCCCGTCCCGCTGCCGACGAACTCGTGCAACGCAGCCACTGAGCTCGTTCGCCCCGCCGCCGCCGTGCTCGTACACTGCCACCACTGCCATCGAGCTCGCCTGCCTCGCCAGCCGCCGAGCTCGTGCACCGCAGCCACCGAGCTCGTCCGCCCCACCGCCGTCGTGCTCGTGCACCGCCATCGAGCTCGCCTGCCCCACCGCCGCCGAGAGCGCGCACTGCCACTGTTGCCTCCGAGTTCGGCCGCCCAGCCGTCGCCGAACTCGCTTGCCCCGCCATCGCCAAGCTCGACATGCTGTCAATTTTGTTGTACACTAACTAAACTTAATTAATCCATTCTGTGATAGTGTGATTAGTTATATTTTTGTAAAACTTTTGTTGATAATTCATGTTGTAAATTAGTGTGATTGATCAAAATGTTCTTATTGTGTAACGTTGAGGCTATTACATGAGGTTGTTTTCCCATAACGGAATTGGCCTTTATGTTAGAATTAAAGAGGATTTGGCAGAGCGAAATATGTTTGAAAGTGATATAGAATTTGGCGAAGTTAAGTATGTTTGAAAGCGAGAATGTTGGAAAGCAAGATATGGATGGAGAGAATATGTGACGAGCTTCTTATGAGCTCGACGTCGTTCTGAGGGATGGAGACGAGAATATGTGATACAAATGACAGACGAAAAAACATCACTCGATGTTGTCAATCGCATACAAGAAAAAGAATTTTCAGTAAAAGTGTAGCAAATCCAAACATGGATTAACAAAAGCTTAACTAATCTACAACATGGATTAGAACAAAAAAATTATTGCATGAAGAATTAACGTGGATTAACATGGATTAACAAAAAATTAGCTCGGCGACGGGGGGGGCGCTCGGCGACGGCGGCGGTGCGCGATCTCCTCGCGCCGTTGGTCGAGATCGGTGGCAGCGAGTCACGAGATTGGCAGAGATGGTCGTGCTCGGCGGCGGCGGGTCGCGAGCAGAGATGGTCATGCTCGGTGGCGGCAGGTCGCGAGATCGGCGAAGATGGTCGTGCTCGGCGGCGGCAGGTCGCGAGATCGGCAGAGGAAGTCAAGCTCGATGGCAGTGGTGCGCGATCTCCTCGCGTCGGTGGTCAAGATCGGTGGCGGCGGGTCGCGAGATCGGCGGAGATGGTCGTGCTCGACAGCGACAGGTCGCGAGCTCGGCGGAGATGGTCGTGCTTGGTCGCGGCGGGTCACGAGATCGGCGGAGATGGTCGTGCTTGGCGACGGCGGGTCACGAGATCGGCGAAGATGGTCGTGCTCGGCGGCGACGGCCAGGGGACGCAGATCTGTGCGAGATCTGGCCAGAGGTCGCACCGAGGAGGCCGGGGGATGCAAATCTGCGTGAGATGGCTGGAGGTCGCGAGCGGGTGGATGGGGGAAGCAAATCTGGCCGGGGTTGGCGGCCAGGGTTTTCGGAGAGGAGAGGAGAGAATGAGAGAGTCAGCGGTTGCTCGTCAGCATCGGAGAGCTGCACGGAGAGGAGAGAGAGAGGAGATCGGTGGTGAGGAGAGGAGAAACGACACGAAGAGGAGAGAGAAAATGATAGGGCAAATGGGCGACGAGAGATCATGCGTGCGTAGGGTTAAAAAATTGATAAAAATCCATGTGCATCTGAACCCTCGATCTTGGATCGGATGGGCGCAATCATGCAACGATATCAGCTCTCGATCTTGAATTGGACGCCCTAGATTTTGGTAGCAAAATGCTCCCAACTTAAGTTGGTAAAATATGATATCATAGATTAAAATTATGCTAAGAATTTTTTCGGTCAAAGTTTTTGGATCCCAACTTTTTTTTTCTTTTGGCGATAATCTTTTTTCTTCCACTCGCACAAGTCGCTAATAGGAAAAAAATTTGGAGGTGTGACCTCGTAATTTTTTCACACCATTTTGGACAACAAACCATGATTTTAAAACCAATAAAATTGACATCCAAATGTTACTTTGTAATATTTACCGAGATAGGAAGAGAAACTATGAATTTTTTTATCATTTTCTTTAACTTTCCAATGCTCCCTATCAGACCCTTAGCTCCTTAGCATTTAGGAACTCTGTCTGTCGATCTCATCCTAAAAAGCAAGTGTCAACAATAATGAAAGATGATTGCTCGATACTATTACCAATTACAACACGCCATTTAGATATTGAAAAAAATAAAGGATGAAGTTAAGAAGGTATCAGGTGTTAAAATCCAAAGTCGTGATAGCACTCTAAGGCCCTATTTGGTAAAAGATTAGCAAATTCTAGAATAAGATATATTTGTTCTCACTTTGTTCCTTTGGTGAAAACAATGATGTTCTAGGTTGGTGCAAAAATAAACTTGTCTCTACTTTTTCCTTTGTTCCACAATCATTTATGTGGGGTCCACATGTTTGTAAAATTAGTATTTGGCAACACAAATGAGAACAAGATCTTTATGTTGTTCATACCAAATAGCCCTAACAATCCTAAGTTGTTTGATTTTCCCTTAAGTGGAAAGTCTCTCAACCCATTATTGAAAAGATAGGACCAGATGGTCCACATGGAAGAAAGAAAGAATTAAAGTTGCGGAAAGAAAGAAAAAATAAAGAATAATCTAAATGAAGACAAGTCCTCTCGTTTTTGCCTTTTTTTAAAAAAAAGTGATTGTATTCCTCCAATGGAGTTTGAGTACAAAAATTGAGCAAGGCTAGGAGGAGGCCTGCCCATCCAAAAACTGTCGCTATGATGTTGTCAACCCAAATGTGCCTAGTAATCGGCCGTGCGATTCTCGTCACGAAAGCGATGGGAAACAATAGTGGGGTTAAGACAATAAGAAGCCTACAAATGTCACCAACGATGCTTCTAAATCGTCAAGGACAACAGTGAGTACGGTTAATGATTCTCACAAGGACCTCCGAGTCCGAGCAGATTTGGATGTGGGAAAGCCCAGCTTCGCAACATGCGCGAATGCCAACGAGCATGGCACGTGCCTCAATCTCCAGAACCAAGTCCGCCGATGTGTTGGATGAGCCTGTAAAAATGAAAGAGTTGTCGTGAGAGAGGGCTAAATATCCGATACCCCCGCCCCCAGCAGAAAAGGAACCATCAGAACAGAGAATGGTCCAATGCTAGGGTGGGAGCTCCCGCCGGACCCACCTATGTGAATCGTAGGGGCCAAGTGCCTCAGGTGCATGGGCGCCAGCATAGTCATGAAAGCCGGCCAAAGCCCTTACCCAGACCGAGTCCACCATAGCGCATCGTGATCTAAAATGAGCCTTATTTCGAAGATTCATAACTGCCAGAGACAGTGGACAAAGAGCAAGGTGGGCTCCCTCTCCAAGGTGCCAGGAAGCTTGGTTTTGAAAGGTAATGTTTAAGTTTTTACCGAGGGTGTTCCATAGCTGATGTGCCATAGGGCACTGGAAGAAAAGGTGTGAGATGGTTTCTAGGTGGAGACCGCAGAGAGAACAAGCAGGGTTTATAGTGTTATCAAATAAGATGATGGTATCAAGTGTAGGTAGTTTAGCATGTAGGAGCTTCCAAAGGAAGATATGCAGTTTAGGGGGAGCTGATATCTTCCAAACCATGTGCCACGGCGCCCCCAGTGGAACTCGACGGCATAGGACGACAACTAACATAGCGATACACTAACTTAGCATTTGCACACCCATGGGTATCATTCACCCAAACTCACGTGTCATCATCGGCAACAGAAGAAATGTAATTTCGTTTAATATGAGAACATAGGTCAGGGCCGAAGGTGGCAGAGAGAATAGAACAATTCCAAGAGCCATTGGTGATGAAGTGACTAACCACGAGATTGTCGAAGCACATGTCCATGTTAATATAAGTAGGTGTACGAACTAGCGGTGAGGTAAAAATCCATGGATCGAGAAGGATGCATGTAGTGTTACCAGATCCAATACTTTTGAGAAAACCAGACCTAAGTATAGGAATTGAGTTAAGGATTAATTTCCAGGAATCAGCGATTTGAGCGCGGCCAATTAAAACTACTCATGGAGCTACAAGGGTGCTTGTGCATAGTATCAGTCTTCCTCTTACGGGTTTGTGGTTCTGCACAATTCATGAAGGGTTCTGCTTCCAAGGTCATATGATACTATCTTATTTTCACTATGGCTACCATCTTGTCATTTTCTTCATCTTCGACTAGGCAAAAATAAGAATTTAAAAATGTATCATATATATATATATATAAGTAACAGATGGGTTCCATGGAAGAAAGCACATGTCAATGTACGGCTTACAAAATTTAACTTTGTGCAACAAGAGCCATTTGGAATAATCCCTCGCAAGTTCCAAAACTTCTATTACTACCACCGTCGGAGGGGACCAGATCACGCGAAGGCTTCCTCCTTTTGATTGACCGTAATAGCGGATGGAGTGTTTATTCGTGGGCAAACAAGTCATAGTAGTTGATATCCATGGAGATAAGAAACCCATCAATGGTAAATCAACAAACGACTCTGTTGGAGGAACATTATCTATTGTCCTTTATACCCAAAGAACTAACCCATGAATCTGTATTATGGGAGAAGAGGATATGACATGAGTTGGTCTCGTTGCGGTACAACATGACTTCATGAGGCACACCACATAGGATGACAACACCGTGATTGTGAGATCATCGGGGATCAAATGCCAAAACCACACCAAGATAACAATCCCAAGGGGGGAAATCGGGTAAGCTCCTGCAAATTTGGCGGATTGTACACCTAGCAGGCGGCAACCTCGAGGGAAGGCAACCCTCCTTCTGATGGGAGGTCTTCTGGCAGACAATGTTTTCCCATGAATAGGCCATTGTAGCTTTGGAGCACTGTGCCATGAAAACATTGTGCAGCTCATCGGGAGTCCTCTCCAGTGGGGTTCAAGGAAGATGCGCAAGGCGTCGCGAGTTGAGCAAGAGGAGTTGTCAAAGTTGGGCGACTAGGGATAAACCAGAAGATCAAATACGAGGACTCCTAAAACCTGGGGAACGTGGTGCGAATAGGCTGAGATAAAGAAGTGGTCCCACATCAAGTCACGCCAATCCCTAAAATCAACTTGAATTGAATCATGGTATTGTCGGTGACCGGAGGAGGATCTCGTGCACAAGATCATTGTTTGCAGCCAAGGACGAAGAAGAGGTCGCCACCTTTCTTCTCTTCTTCTGGTTGTTGCTTGACGTGAGGCATGGAGGAGGAGCGACTACGGCAGCGATGAGTTGACGAAGGTGGGTGTCCATCGGAATTGCAGAGGTGCTTATGGGATTGTCGGGGCATCAAAATCGAGAGTCTACTAAAAAAGTTGGGGTGGAGTGGGTGTGGCTCGTCCTCTATGTAGAGGTCTCAAGTTTGAGTACTTGTGAATGCAGAAAATTCTTATTGCTAGGCATACGACGCGGAACGACCTTACCAGATTAGTTAGACTCGATGGTGAGTCGACCTCCAACATGTGTGCGTATAACTATTAACGCCACACGTGTTGTGTCATCAACACCGCTCCCCAGACACCGAGAGTTGGCAACCCAAAAGGAAAAAAAATCAAGAGTCTATGGGTTTTATTTATACTAGGTTGGATGTTTTGTTTTGTTTGAATTAAAGTTGTTTTCCTTATACATATGTTGATATCGTATTTAACAAATTTTTATTATTAATTAATCTTTGAAACTTAATCCCCAAGAATATTGTAAAGAAAGTTGTATATGTGGGCCCAAAGTAAATAAATAAATAAGTAAATAATTCCAATTTTTTTGGGGCTTAACAAATCGAAACAAGCCTCCAACCTGTTTGGCTAAAATATATTTTGACCCATGGGATGTAAGATTGCATGATATGTAAAATTTTATGGTAAAATGGTATAGCACTTTTTAAAAAGTGACATACAATAGTTAAAAACATAGAAGTAAATAATTCGATTAAGGGCGACCCGGTGAACCCAAAGACCCGACTCAACTATGGTCCGAAGGGTGGTCGGGTCGAGTGGTTGGGAAATTCCAACATGAGTCGACCCGATCCGACCTGATGACCCAATTTTTATATATTTTTACTTTTTTTACCTTTTCCGTTAAACTTAATCTTATATTTGATTTAATTTTTAAAAAAATATTAAAATAAATTGTTTTAAGTATGGGAATAACATTTAGTTATTTAGGAAACTTAATTTATGCTATAAAATACATATTAAAAATATTTTTTATATTAAATGAATATAAAATAATGAGAAAAGATTTTAAAAAAAGAAAAATTGGTGGTCGAGTAATCTGGCCTGAATCGGGTCGGGTTGGGTCGGATTTATTTCTCAAAGAAGCATCAACCCGGGCCGACCAACTTTGGTCGGGTCGGGGGGGGGGGGGGGGGGGGGAGGGGATTTGTTCCCCTAAATTCGATGGAGATGTTTGGTGATAAAGTGAATACATGAAAAAAAACTAAAAAAAATAAAGTGGACCAAACATTTTTCTTGCGCTCACAGTTTTCATACCTCCTAATTTTTTTTACTTCGTTTTGTACCTCATATCATAGTTTTGAACTTGGTGAAATTAACAACTAAACAATAATTTGTAATAATTAGAAAATAAGAAAAATTACTATATAATTTTTATTTTTCCAACGCTCCCAAACATGGCGTCAATTTGAACGGTTACGGGTAAGGAAATAGTTATGGATTTGATCTAATGTATTATTTACAATTTGTTGAACTGGTTTACGATGACAATTGATTCTACAATTAGAATTGAAACGTGCAAGTCTAAAAAATATATAATATCAAGTAGATATGATGATGGATCCAGATTTGGAATGTAATTTCATAAAATAAATTCAAAATATCTAGACTAGGATTAACAAAAAATAAGACTAAAATATTACTAGAACAAGGTAATCGATAATAACTAATATTATACTTTTAATCGACGATGATGATTCAGTCAACAAAAAAGGAAAAAACCTTATTTTGTAACAATTTCATATCCATCAATATGCATAACAAGAAGGATATATTATCAAAAAAAAAAGTTGACCACTAAGATGAAGGATATGCACATCTAAGATTAAAAGTACATTAAAAAGAATAAGGAGATATAAATATATGTTCAAATAAATACACATTCTTTTAGCTCCTAAAATCCCCAGCCGTTCGAAATCGTCTAGGGATTTGATTTTGCATTGCACAAAACAAGCACTCGTTTCATCATATAAAAGCCCTTCAAACACAAGTTGACGTCACAAGGGGTGAAACTGTAAAATTAAATGCTTAAATTCAAATTCAAATATTCAACGAAAAACCAACGTTCAAAAAATAAACTAACTCTGAAAATTTTTAAAAATTTCGACATGATGTGTGCGTAAATTCATCCATACGTTATATACAACATTTATCCATATCCTTCACACGCAATTTATAAAGTTTAATATGCATCACTGACAGTTTATAAGGTCATTACTAGTAATTCAATAAATAGCAAAAAGGGTAGGACACATGCCTAAAACGCTGAGTCACAAGCTCACACTCTAACCAAAATCATGAGCCAGATGCTCGTAAACCATATATAGCGTCCATCGCTCTACACTATAAATCCAACATTTCTCAAATCATTCAAAACATTCTTTAACCTAGCAATTCATATAAGAAAATGAACGAAATACATGGTAATAAAAACAACATCACGTCTCTCACTCATGACCAATTCTTCTCTCTTATATTTCTTATTTCATGCCAAGCAAGCAAGTATGACTTTCATTTGGTACCTACAAGAATTTAATGAAAGGGGTGAGCATCAATAAACTCAATGAGTCAAATGACAAGCTCAAGTATTAAAGTCGTTACGAAAATCAACATTTTTATATTGAAGAAATATTCCAAAAAATATTCTTGTTCTTCAGAAAGAAATCCATTCACTTAATAATCATATAAAATGAATGTCATGTATGCACATGCATGATAACAATAAAATATCATAAAATGAGAAAATATCATCAAATATGGATATCCAATCTTCTTAATGGAGAAATTAATTTCACCCCTCGTATGCCATTGACATAGGGTGATCGTTCTAATTTTGTCCCTCGTATTTTATTGACACAAGACGTTGAATTGCAGACACAGGACTTCTTATCTTTTCTTTCCATTCCTCGTATCACATGGTGTTGAACCTGCTCTTCGTATCCCATTGACACAGAGCATAGTTGGTCAATCCTCTACAATGCATGACTGCGAATTCAAAATGAAAATTTAGAACTTGAAATCATCATACTAAAAACATCTTATTTCAAAAGTAAATCTTTTTGTTCAGGTGACAAGAGAAACTTCTGTCAATTAAATATTTCCAAAATTCATAATAAAATAAAAAAGTCATATAATGACACATATATGAAGCATACGAATAAATATGATTATGCATGTGAAAAACTATCATGAAAATCTGTCTTGGGACAATGTCATCACTCCAAGGAGTTTAGTTCATATCATTTGAGGTAAGTTCACTCATTTTGGATTCATCGAGTCCCAATTTATCTTCTCGTCCGAATCCAATCAAAAGTAAACACAACCTATAATATTCATTACTTGATTAATTAATATTATAAAAGTAAACTTGGTAATTCACTCTTCACAATAACTCGGTGTGCTATCATAAACCAAGTCCTATTATGTATTGTTATAATCCTTACCAAGAAGGAAATGAAGGCCTCGTCAACTAATAACAGCCTAATCGAATCTCAACAATCAACCAACCAACCAACCATTGCCTCCGATTGACAGCTCCTATAAGCGAAGTTCAAATTAATTAAGACAACTTCCAATTAGGACTTCAACTACATTATAAAAATTTACTTCCAATTATCCGATCATTCATACCACAACAACTGTAGTCACCCCTCTCAAAACCACAGCCACACCCGTCGAAATGTTGAAAAGCTGACGAACACCTTCTTCATCTATATTAAAATAAAGGTACTTAAAAACTAGTTCACATAAGGAAATCAAATTCAATGTTCATTTCCATTACCAAGTGCGATATGAGGACGAGTCGTCGGAAAGGTCATCGAAGAATGATCGGAATCTGAAACCCACGAACCTAAAAGAGATTAGTGATTAATTTTTTTATCGGATAACAATCTAAACCATTTCTCTAATTGTTCACCTACCAGAGCGTCGTGATGAGCTCAGCCAAATCTCCCCATTGGCTCACCGAAAAAATGTCGCCGAAAAGATTTGCAAAAAACTCCAACTTGATCACCTACGTGATTTGGAACAAGAACACATTTAAAACTCATCAAAATGATCATAATCGACCTGAGAATGATATACAACTCAAAAGGAGAGAAATTGGTGCGCATCGGAGCCAGAATCGTCACTGACGAACTTCCTCCTTTCCTCACGTTCTAAGCTTGCTGCATCGCGCAAAGTGGACTGATCATCTCCTACCCCATCTCAAAATGTTTGTCTCGTCTCCCTCTTTCCAATGTCACCTCACATGCAAAAAATGGTGGTCGAACGATGGAGAAAAAGTGGCCGAAAGAAGGGGCGGCTGGAGGCATCATGCAACATTGTAGCAGTCATAGGGGAGGGAGGAAGAAGACGATTCCCTTTTTTTTATACGACACTTTATTTTTTATTTCTTTTGGCAACTGTCTATTCCTGCATAATGATCAAAAAGCCTTTCTTTTAAACTTAATTCCACCTTTTTTTTTTAAATGTGCAAAGCATTACAAAAACTTCCTAAAAACAAAAATAGAACAAAAAAACAAAAAAAAGAACAAAAAGCTTCCTATTCTTCTTGTTGTGCCCCACCATTCTCTTTTTTCATTTGCCCGCTCGCCTCCGACCACCAAGCAAGATTCACCATCGAGCAACATGCCTAACATTCGCCACTGTCCTATTTTCTCCCTGGCCTCTAAACACCTGTCAATCAAGAATACCAGCAGTTACTTGTTCAACCTCGCTCGCCTCGCCTTCGACCATGTCCATCTTCTAAGAGCTTCTTGTTCTTCTTATTTCACCACGTCCTATTTTCTCCATGTCGATCAAGAATAACAGCTTCTTGTTCAACCCTACTTGCTTGGCCTCTAACCACGTCAAACTCTAACCAATGACCATTCTCCGACACGACCTAGCTACCACCATGGAGGAAGCACTCATTTAGAGTCATACTAGTGGATGGTGGTAAGGAATACATTCTAACAACACCATTATAAAGGTAACACAGAGCAATCAAGCAATTGTCCGCTGAATGGACCCATGAGAAGATAAGAACCATCCAATTGTACAAAGAATGGAAGTTGAATCGAGTGGACGAGGAGGAGGTGACCGTGAAGAAGGTGGGACATTGTATAATCTACCATATCAAAGAGGATGCTCAGATCCCTCGTACACAGTTATCTACAAAACGTCAACCAACTATCTACCAACTACCAAATGTCTTGCGTCGATAATTTCGTCATCCGTCGGTAATTCCGAAGGATAGACCTGATTGAACTTAAATCAATAATATATATATATATATATATATATAAGAGCACATATTTAATATTTTAATATTAATGTTTCTGCTGGGTCTAGCCCTATTCATCGATAATTATGAAGGATAGACTCATCAAAAATTAAATTAATAAAGTGACTACATGAAAAAAAACTAAAAAAACAAATTGTGCCTCACATTTTTCTTGCGCTCACAGTTGTCATACCTCCTATTTTTTACTTCGTTTTGAACCTCATCATGGTTTTGAACTTGGTGAAATTAACAACTAAACAACAATTTGTAATAATTAGGAAATAAGAAAAAATACTATAGAATTTTTATTTTTTCAATGTTCTCAAACATGGCCTTAATTTGGATGGTTACGGGGAAGGAAATAGTTATGGATTTGATCTAATGTATGATTTACGATTTGTTGAATTGATCTACGGCAATAATTGATTCTATAACTAGAATTGAAACGTGCAAGTCTAAAAAAATTATAATATCAAGTAGATATGATGATGGTCTAGATTTGGAATGTAATTTAATAAAAAATTCAAAATATATATAATAGTATTAACAAAAAAACTAAGACCAAAATATTACTAGATCAAGGTAATCGATAATAACTAATTTTATACTTTTAATCGATGCGATGATTCAGTCAACAAAAAAGGAAAAATCTTGTTTTGTAACAATTTCATATCCATGAATATGCTATAACCAGAAGAATATATCATCAAAGAAAATAGTTGACCACTAAGTTGAAGGATATGCACTTGTAAGATTAAAAGTACATTAAAAAAGAATAAGGAGATATAAATATATTTTCAAATAAATACACATTCTTTTAGCTTCTAAAATCCCTAGCCATCCGAAATCGTCTATAGATTTGATTTCGCATTGCACGAAACAAGCACTCATTTCAGTATATAAATGCCCTTGAAACACAACTCTTAAAAAACAAAAAAAAAACAAAAAGCTTCCTATTCTTCTTGTTTCGCCCCACCGTCCTCTTTTTTCATTCGCCCGCTCGCCTCCAAGCACCAAGCAAGATTCACCTTCGAGCAATCTGTCTTCGCCACCATCCTATTTTCTCCCTCGCCTTCGAGCACCTGCCAATCTCTGACCCCGCTTCTTCGTCGACGATGTTTCATCTTCGATGCGACCATCTTCCAAAAGTTTCTTGTTCTTCTTGTTTCACCACGTCCTATTTTCTCCCTGTCAATCAAGAACAATAGTTTCTTATTCAAACCCTACTTGCTTGACCTCTGACCACGTCTAACTCACTTGTTCGCTGCCCTTCTCCGACACGACCTAGTTACCAGCCATGGAGGAAGCCCTCGTATTTAGAGGTAGGCCAGTGGATGATGGTAAGAAATACGTTCTAACTTTTTGCAATAACAGCAAAATCATTGTGAAGATAACACAAAGTAATCAAGCAATTGTCTACTGAATGGACCGGTGAGAAGATAAGAACCATCCAATTGTACAAAGAACAAAAGTTGAACCGACTGGAGGAGGAGGTGACCGTGAAGAAAGTGGGACATTATATAATCTAACATATCAAAGATGATGCTCATATCCCTCATGCATTATGTTGTTATCTACACAACCTCAACCAACTGTCTTTGTGTCGATAATTTGTTTTTTTCTGTCACCGAAGGATAGACTTGGCAGAAATTATTATATACATAATATGAGCATATATTTAATATTTTAATATTAATGTTTCTAATGGGTCTAGTCCTATTTGTCGATAATTATGAATGATAGACTCATCGAAATTAAATTAATAATATATATAATATAATACGAGCATATGTTTAATATTTTAATATTAATATTTTTGATGAATTTACCTTCAAAATTATCTATGAATTCAAAAATTAAATTAATAATATATATAATATAATATGAGCACATGCTTAATATTTTAATACTGTTATTTTTCGACGGATTCCATCTTCAAAATTATCGACGGATAAGATAAATCGATAATTTTGAAGGATAAATATGTCGGAAATTAAATTAAATTAATATATAATATAATATGATGATTAATTTTTTTAATATTAATATTTTCGAAGGATTCCACCTTCAAAATTTATATTTTTGACTCATTTTCGCCTATAGGCGGCCGGTCCTTATTTTTTTATATATTTTATAATTTCTTTCCTCTTGCAGTCATAATTTATTTCCTCACCAGTCCTGTTGCGGGTGCCCTTGATTGGAGACAAATTTGTTTGAAGTCGCAGTCCGATTGATTTCAAAGAACCCTACTCTTAGTTTTAGGAATTGTTTATTTTATTTTTATTTATGACTTTTTTCAGCCCTATAAAAATAGGGGCCCTTAGTTCTTTTTTTGCCGATTCATCATCATCTAGATGCAAGCTGCAAATTTAATTCAGAACTTGCAACAACGAAATCTATTTGTCCATTAGAGGTCAGACCATCAAAGCTTTCTTCTTTTCTCATTTAATTAATAATTAGTAAATAAGAGGTTGGTTCTCATTTAACCTGGAATTATGCTATTTCTATTGGTGAAGAAAAGTATACGAATAACAAAGAAGTATAAGAAAAAAATAATATCAGAATTTAATTGCATCAAGATTGAGGATTTTAAGTAACCGGTTCAACATAGGGGAAAAAAGAAACTTTTAAGAATAGGGCTGATTTGATTTTCCTTTCAATTTTAATGTTATCTACTTGTATCTCATCAAATTTCAAAAACTTTACTTAAACTCGAAGTGCTTATAAGTTTATTGTTTTTCCTTTGATTATGCATTTCCCTCTTTGCTATACGTATTGTGTGATCAAAATTAGAATTCAAGTCAATGACAAATTAAGTGAATGTATGATATAATTTAAAGGAGAAAGATGATAAAATTAACCTTTTCAAATATGCGTGTGGGACCTTTCTTTCCTCATAACAAATAAGTATTTTTTTTGGCTCGTTGGAATTGTGTCGTGCACAAATCAGAATGTAACAGATAACCTCTCTTGAAGACATCCCCGATGTAAGTAAAATATGCCTTACATGTGTGATTGCACAGTACAATTTTATACTTCTGAACTATCGGATTAACATCATTTTGATCTGATCTAGATTGTTTATATTTTGAATTATCGGATGAAGATCCCAGAACTATGAAATTTTATGGTGCAATCACAATGATTGTGATTGCACTCTAATATAACTTATTTTGTAATATCCATAGATTTGGTCGTCATATATTTCGAAAGGCAAGTATGAAAATGTTTTTCAGTTTTGCAAATATTACATTTTTTTCCCATTATCTTCGCCTTGGTGAGAAGTTGCATAGATTTTTTTCTCTTTATTAATCTAGTGTTGCTTAATTAGTATTTGTTCCCTGTATATATAACGCTCTCTTGGATAATCGATTATGATTGGTTCAATTCAAATAGCAATTATCACATTTTGGCATAGATGTTCCATGTTTGATATGCAAAGTTTTCAAGTTTTTTAAATCATGATAAATTGGACAAACAAGTTTTCAAAATTATCTATTGTAACAATTTAGTTCCATTGACATTTCTTTCTCTTAGGGTCTTTTGACAATTAACTAATGAATGGATGACATGTGATGATATATGGAGAGATGGGATGGTGAAAAATGGTATGTAAGTTGTAAAAAATGATAGGAAATAAGAGTTTTATTTATTAAAAAAATATTTTTATTCTTTATTATATATAATTTTTTATAATATCTAACTAGTAATAAATATTTTTTAGTTTACCACAATTTATTTTTATATTATATATTTTTCCTTTTTTATTATATTCTTTATTTTTGAACTATTTATTAATATATTTTTAAAAGTAAATAAATTTAGTAAAAGATAGAGAGAGAAGAAAGAGATGGTTTAATTTAGTAAAAAAAATGATCTCATTTCGTAGTAAAAGAAAGATTATTTTGGTATAAAATTATTTATTCCTTTTCATTCCACCAATTTGGTGAAATAAAAAATATGATGTTTGAAGAACTTAGTTATTTCGTTCCACCTCTCTTAACTTAAATAAAAAAATATAATTATATCTAATTTCATTCCTCCGTATTCTATTTCACCCCTTCAAAATTATCAATCCAAACAAATCGTGATAGAGGGGGCAATGATGAGCGTCTCCTTCGGGATGCCAAAAATGTGCTTCCCATGGAAACTAATAACATGATTTGGATCCTAAGTGGAAAGATATCCTAACGACCTTTAGAGGAGGAGGAGGAGGGTGCCATTTAGAGACATTGGAACTTCATCACTGTGCCTTCACGAGGACATCCACAGATTTTAGTGGCTTTAGGAATCTAAGGCATCTACGCTTAGACGACATAAATATCGTTGATGGAGTCATCCTGTAATGTTCTGCACATTTAAAAAAAATAAAGATGGAATTTATTTAAAAAGTAGAGGCTTTTTATCTTTATGGACAGCAGCCAAAAAAATAATAATAATAAAGTAACATGTATATAAAAAAAGAGAATCCCTTGTCTTCTTCCTCCCGGACTGCTACAGTGTCGTAGAGACGCCTCCAGTCGTCGTCGCCACTTTTGGCGTCTTGTTCTCCGACGTCTGGTCATCGTTTTCCGCACGAAAAGTATTGATGATATGGGTTAGACGAGGATCGGTCCACTGTGCACGATGCACAACGTCCCGGTAGGTGCACATATGAGAGAAAAATGTTCATATTGTTGTTCAATAAAAATTAATCGCTAATCCATTTTAGGTTCGTGAGTTTCGGATTTTGATCGTTCTTCGGTGACCTTTCCGATGATTCGTCTTCATATCGCGATTGGTAAGCGAATGAAAATGTACCTGTGATTGAATTTCCATTGTGTGAACAAATTTAAAGTAATTTTATTTTATTATTAATGAAGAAGGCGTCCGACGGCTTTTCGACATTGTGGCAGTAGTTCGACGTTTTTTACGGGTGCGGCTATAGTTCTGAGAACGGTGGCTATGATTTGTTATGGTATGAATGACCAGATAGCTAAAAGTAATTATTTATAATGTAGTTAAAGTCCTAATTAGTATTTATTTAAAGTTTGATTTGAATTTCACTTATAAGGGGGTGTTAAATTGGTTGTTGAGATTTGATTAGGCTGCTACTAGTCGACGAGGCCTTTATTTTCTTTTCAGTAAGTATTGTAGCAAATTCATAAGAGGACTTGGTTTATGACAAGCACGTCGAGTTATTGTGAAGAGTGAATTATCAATTAAAATTTTATAATATTAATTTATCAAGTAATGGATGGAATATGTTGTGTTTACTTTTGATTGGATTCGGACGATGGAATAATTTGGAACTCGATGAATCCAAGATGAGTGAACTTATCTCAATTGATATGATTTGCGTAACTCTACGGAGTGATGGCATTGTTCCGTCCGATGTGGAATGGATTTTGTGATGACATTATCATGATAGTTTTCCTTCATGCATATTCACACTTATTTGTATGCTTTATATGTGATGTTTTACATAAAAGCAGACTCCAAGGGCCCCTACGATTTTTTCGAGTGGGACTATAGTTTAAACGGATCAATTTTGCTCTATTTAAAAACTGTCATAAATCGTATTCAGTGCCCCTAATTTTTTATTTTTTCAGGTCGGATAGGATTTTATGTTGGGTTGGGATTTTCTTACACCCCTAACTAAAGAAATGAAGAACAACCGACAGTATCCTATTTTCAGGGTCAAAAGAAAAACACCGAAGAAATCAATTAGTTTAAGTTTTCAGTAAACATAATTTTTTTAGGGAAAGCAAAAATAAAAAATATTCTAAGTTATTTTCTAATTAGTAGTTAGAAGAACCATAATATGACTTCAAAGAAGTAAACCAAATTTGTATTTTTTTTCTTTGGAAATTAGTTGGTGGTTGGATGTTGCTAGCTACTATGATCTCGAGAAGCAACTTCACACTGAAAAAAAATTATATTGCAAGATTTCGGGAAAATGACAAGATATGCATTGCATTGAAAGATATGTATACTCGTCCTAAACAACAAGATATGCATTGAATTGAAAGTCACTCCATTTTAGATTGGCAAGAACAGCAGCATAGAATGCAGATCTTTCAATCATTCCAGATCTTAGACCGCCAAATTGCCATTTAGATGTGGAAAATACTTAAGATTTCCAACTGGATGGGGGGGGGGGGGGGGGGGGGGGAGGGGGCATTACCACCGCTATGGAAGTGTGCTCATTACCACAAAGGCATGCGCTAGTTTGTATAAGAATCTAGCTCCTTATAACAAAGAGGGATGTTTTCCTCCTAAATGATCGTCGAAAAATAAGAAATGCTTCTTAAAAAACATAATATGTGGTCCAAACACTCCTTAAATACAATGTTTCCACATCTAAAAACACTTAGAACACAAGGTTGCAGCAAGCAGTATAGCTTTTTCACAATTGATGGGTGATATATGGACAATAGATAAGCATATTTCCCTGCGCTACAAGTACTTTAGGAGGAGACTACACACTTAGAGAAGTCACATATATATGAATTATCTCCTTATTAAAGTCTAAAGTTTCTTATTCCTTAATATCGCATCTCTACTTCTAACAATTTTTCTTTGAATCCCTCATATGTATTCAGAATTTGCATCTCCATAGTTAAAAAATATGCACCCTTGAGTTCTATCATTCAATTTTTGTCCATGTTCCTTTGACACATGCGCAAAAGCTTTGCAATAAAATTTTTTTAAGTGCGAGTGAGACACATTCTTAAGGTTTGCAACAATCTTTTTTAAGTGAGAGTGAGACATTCTTATCAATCCACATTTTTTCAAGAGTATCTAGACATAAAGGTGCTGATGGAGATCCATTAAACAAGCAACACTCAATAAGACATTCTTACCAATCAACTCCTTTTTTTTTCAGGAGTATTTGTATATAATGACGTTGATGGAGATCTATTAGTTAGGCAGCACTTAAATATGATTATATTCAAAATTGTTCTCTTTATTTTTTTCAGCAACACTATTAGTTTGAAATTCTAAGTAGTATCTTTTCATATTTGATGTCATGCTCCGTACAATAATGCTTAATTTTTGAAACATATGTTCATTATTATTGTTTGTGTGAAAACATTTCAAATCGATAACTAAGTACTCATTATGCTCAAATCCAAATATTAATTACTATATACAAATATCACTAAATGAACATCCAAACTAACTTAATATGTTAATTAAATGCATGATTATACAAAAATGATGTTTGTGGAGCATGTTTGTGACAATTCTCCCCTCCTTAAAAAATTTCGTCCTCGAAATTTGATTACCTGTCTCATAGAATAAGAATGAATACTTCTCCCTTATTTGATCCTCTCACTCCCAAGGTGGCCGCTTTTCTTGAGTGATTTCTCCAAAGCACAAAAAATAATGGAATCTTTCGATTTTGAAGTTCTTTTTCCTTTGTTCCAATAATTTTTATTGGATTATCTTTATATGACAAATCCTCTCGTACTTGAATGGATTGAGTCTCAAATACATGAGAATGATCCGATCGATATCTTTGAAGCATAGAGATATAAAAGACATCATGAAAACATAATAAATCTAGCGGTAGAGCTAAACGATATGCAACTGGTCCAATACGCTCCAAAATTTTACACGGTCTTACATATCTCGAACTTAACTTTCCTTTCTTCACAAATTTTTTAAGGTGAAGCTTTCAAGAAGACTTTAGTGTCCACTTCATACTCAATTTCTCGATGATTTTGATCTGTATAACTCTTTTGTCGATCTTGTATTGCTTTTAACTTTGTTTAATGATTTTTAAGTTATCGACAGTCTCTTGCACTTTTTGTGATCCCAAAAGAACTCTTGCAACTTCTTCGTCCCAACATATCAGTGTCCTACATTTTCTTTCATATAATGCTTTAAAGGGAGCCATATCAATATTTGAATGAAAGCTATTATTATAGGCAAGCTCTGCTAATGGCAAGTGTTCATCCCAACACTTCTTAAATTCTAGAATACAAATTATGGGCGCCTCTTCAAGTGTCTGAATTGTTTTCTCCGATTGACCATTTATTTGAGGATGAAATGAAGTACTAAACTTTAATTTTATATCTAAGGCATTCCGTAAACTATGACAAAATCGAGAAGTAACGTGGATCTCTATCCGAAATGATAGACATTGGAACACCATGTAATCTCACAAATTTGTCAATATATAGCTTGGAAAATGTATTAAGAGAGTCATCCTTTCGAATTGGTATAAAATGTGTAGACTTGGTAGGGCGATCAATAATTACCCAAATAGTGTCATGATTTCCTTTAGTTCTTGGCAAATCCGTGAGAAAATCCTTAGTGATTTCATCCCACTTCTATTCTAGTATCAAAATTGATTGAAGAGTTCCAACTGGAGCTTTGCATTCTGTTTTTACCTATTGACATACTAAACATCGAGAGATATATTCTGCTATATCTTTCTTCATACCGTGCCACCAAAAAATTTCTCTTCAAATCTCTATACATTTTAGTACTTTCTGAATGTACAATATAAGGTGAACAATGATTCCTTCATTATTTTTTGCCTGAGATTTTCAACATTAAGAACACATAATCTGCTATCAAACATTAAAATCTCATCATCCTTTAATGAAAATTGGGTTTGTTCTTTGTTCTTTACTTGATTGATTATTTTCACTAATTCTTTGTTTTGATCTTGTACTTGACGTGTTCTTTTAGCTAGAACGGGTTTAATTCTAAAATGTGCTAAGAGTGCTCTTTTCTCATTTGTCTTCAACTTAACTCCTACAGGCTTTAGTTCGAGTAGTAATGGTAACATATATACCTTTGTATGGGCTAGAAGACTCGATGTTTCACGGCTAAGTGCATATGCAACCACATTGGCTTTTTCTGGATGATAATCAATTATGCAATCATAGTCCTTTAATAATTCCATTCAGTTTCTTTGACATAAATTTAATTCTTTTTGTGTAAGCAAATATTTTAGACTCTTATGCTTCGTAGACATATGACATGTCTCTCCATAATAATAATGTCTTGATATCTTACGAGCAAAAATAATTTTTGCTAATTTTAAATCATGTGTGGGATAATTTAACTCATATGGTTTGAATTATTGAAAAGCGGAATAACTTTTCCATGTTGCATGAGAACGTAGCCCAACTCATAAGTATCACTATGCACCACATAGCCTTCATTGTATGTTGGGAGTGTCAATACTGGAGCAGATGTTAAACATCTCTTTAATTTTTCAAAGCTATCTTGACATTGCTCTGTTCATTCGAACTTTACATTCTTTCGAAGAAATCTAGTTAATGAATTTGCAATCATAGAGAAACCTTTAATAAAACATCAATGATATCTTGCTAGACCAAGAAAACCTTTCACTTTTGTCACACTCTTCGAAGGCTCTCACTTTAATGGGTTTACATGTCCAAGAAATACAACTGAGCTAAGCCAAAATCCTCATCTACTAAACTTTGCAAATAATTATTTCTCTCGTAATATCAACAAAGTAATTCTTAAATGTTTTTTTACGCTTTTATTCGCTTCGAGAATAAATTAGTATATTGTCGATAAAAACAATCACACACTTATCTAAGTAAGATTTTAAAATTCGATTCATGAGATCCATAAAAATTGCGGCTGCATTTGTTAAACGAAATGACATCACCAGAAATTCATAGTGTCCTTATCGAGTTCTAAAAATAGCCTAACAATATCGGCATCCTTAATTCTCAATTGATGATACCTTGATCTCAAGTCTATTTTTTAAGATACTTTTGCTCCTTACAATTAATAAAAAAGATCATCGATCCATGACAAAAGGATATTTGTTCTTGGCAGTAACTCTATTTAATTATCTGTAATCAATATACAATCGCAATATTTCATCATTCTTTTTAAAGAATAATATTGGTGCACCCCATGAATAAAATACTTAGTCGGATGAAACCCTTATACAATAATTGTTGTATTTGCAATTTTAACTCTTTTAATTTTGCTAGTGCCATTTGATAAGGAGCAATAGACATAGGAGTCATTCTTGAATCAAAATCAATACTTAATTCGATTCCTCTCTCCGGTGGCAATCTAGGAAGGTCCTCTGTATCTACAAATTCATATATGATTAAATATCTTTTAATAACCTTTTTACCTTGGTATCAACCACAAAAGCCTTAATTAATTTCTGTGCCACTACCGAAGAAATAATGCAAGAGGAAAATATTTGAAGTTTACCATAAAAGATGACACTTTCTTTTTATGGTGACTCTAAACTTCTTTTTTAAAACATTTTATAGTTAAATTAGGGTATTTTGGAACGTAGGATCATTATTTTTTTATTTAATTAGGAAAATAATTATATATTATTTTATTTTACTACTTGGATAGTGAATTCGATTGATCGAACTTTTTAACAAGTATAAAAATATAATACTTTTTAATTATCAAATTAATCCAATAAATAAACATTATTTTCTTTATAAATTATATAATCAATTTAATCAATGATTTATAATCTCTAAATTAATCGAATAACAAAGAAATACATGCTCTTATAAAGTGAGTGCTCGTACATTTTAAAATGTCGAACATTTTATTTTTTAGGCCTACATTAATCAGCAAATTTATACAAGATTCAACGAATTTCTATTCATCATAATTTGTTTTAGTGGTCGAACGGTGTGCTCTCTATCTGATGAAGCTTTCAATAATTTTTTTACATTGAGAAGTAAATTTTTTTTTGTTGCTAGTTCTTGTGCCTAAGAGCTTAATTAATGCATCTTCAATGAAAATTGATACAACCTAACTAATAATAAGATCATCTCTAGTGTATCAATGAGTCTTTTAATTTAATAAAAATTCAAACTCAAAGTCTTACTTAAACTTAAACAACCACTGATCACTCCAATCCTTACTTTCAAATCAAAAGTAAATTTATTATAAGGCTTTGTGTGCCACTATTAATGATTTGATAAGTGGATAAAAGTTTAACTAGCAGATAGCTAATAACGGAGATGATTAATAATTAGACATAAGATAAATTATTTAATTTAAGTACTATAGAAATTTTATTATAATATAATAAAATAAATATTTATATTTTAATTAAATAAAATAAAAATGTCACAACTAATTTTTTTGTTAAAATATATAAAAATTTATATTGACAATAAATTTTATATAGTGCACCCATGATATAAAAATATTAATTGTGAAATTACTTTTTATTCATTGTTAACATATAAAAATTTGTAATTAATTAAGCATGAATATAAAATGAAATATAGTTAAATGATTATAAAATAAAAATGAGAAAATAATAAAATAAATTAAAAAGAAATAAAAGGCAAAATTGAAAAAATTTATAAAACGTCAATTTCTAATGGCTTTAGCATATTAAATATCACTTATTTTTGTCATTTGTGAAACAAATTGAGAAACATAGTCTAGTGAATTTAGTGCAGAAACGATATTTAGCACTCGGGTGCCGGAGACGACACGTCACACGAGCGTCCGCGATAGACGCCGGAGCACAATCAAGGGGGCCGCAATGCGCGCAACGACGATGATGACGGCGACGACGACGAAGGCGATGCTTCTAACGCCGCCGCCGGCAACCGCCCTCTTCGCGCTGTCGACTCCGGTCCGGTTCCTCCGCGTCCGTGGCCTCGCGTTTCCCACGCCGCTTCTCTCCTTCCCACGCGCAACAACAACGCCAACTACTACAACTACTACTACGCCAACAAACTATTCTTGCTATTTCTCATCTCCCCTCCCGAGCCAAAGCCACCAACGCCGCCGTCTCACCGCTATGGCCTCCGCCTCCTCGCCCTCCGCGCCCAAGTCCTCCTCTTCCTCTTCCTCTTCCTCTCAGGTGAGGTTGACGATTCCAACTCCAAGGGTTGATTGAAACCTTCCTATTCGTCTTCTTTTGCCTTCGTAAATGATTGCTTTCAACTTTTTCGAATTGGGGGCAGGTAGCGGCGGCACCGGAGGATGCCTTCGAGCTGATTCGTGCGCATCAGGTGTGTTTTCCCGTTCTTATTGATTCCACTCGACGATGTTCGCATTGCTTGGCGCTATAACAATAATAAGGAGAGGAAAAGGGAGAAAGATGTAATCTAATATGAGGTTTAGGGTTATTAATATGATTAGAGTTAATAGAAGGAGAAAAGGGAGAAAGATGTAATCTAATATGAGGTTTAGGGTTATTTATATGATTAGAGTTAATAGAAGGATTTGTTCGACCTTTTTTTTATTTCAGCACGGAATTGGAACCCGCAAGATTTAGGTGGTATATTCTCAAAATTTTATCTGAAGTCTCAAGCATGCGGATTTGTTGGTCTTGAATAATATGTTTTCTTCTTTTATTAACTTTTACATTTTTGTCAAAATTTCTGTTCCTATTTTCTGAATAATTTTTCTTGTGGATTGTAGTCTTGGGGTTCAAAAGAAAGATAACGTCCACCCACAATGATGTATCTTGTACTACTCCGAGAATGTATCCAATTACATTTATTATCCCAAGATCATATTTTTTTATCCTTAATTATGGTATTATAGGCACATGAATGAAACTGCAAAAATTGAGACTTTCAAAATGAGTCACAAGGGATTAACAGAATCAAATTGCGATGGAAAATTTTTGGTGTGACCCTAGATAAGATTATGATGATGTATCCCTAGTGAGTTTCTTAAGTGTAAACTGTAAAACATGTGACATTTTGTCGTAAAGGTGTCTTATCTTCTTCAGTGCAACATGGATGAATTGCTTACATTAACCACAGGAGACGTTATAGAAGTATAAGGTGATGCAGAGTCATCAATGTTGAGATCGATTGTTGGAGAATCCAGGAATGACGTGCATTAGGCTAGGTTATGCAAGAGTTGGATCTCCTTTGCTTATGAATTGTATGATGGCATAGCCAAATCAGATATGACCCTCGATGCAATGGTTGATTGCTTTCTGAGAAATAAAAAATTCAGGGATCTGAAGCAGGAAAAGTCTACGTAAAAAGAAAGGAAAACTTCAGTGAGCATATGCTCCCTCCACCTAGCTCCACTAGATTGTGAGCACTCAGAAAACAAAATTTTGGATATCACTTCATTATCAAAAGCTATCATGCTTGCCCAAAAAAAGGCTATCATGTTTGATAGACCCCTTTTTCATTAAGAGTGTACATGATAGATTAGACTGGCATGTATTCAATGATGTGATTATTGGATGTCTTCGCTAAACAGATGAGATTCCAACTTTTTTTTTTTGAAAAAATTCCAACTTTATTGAGTTAAATCAATTTCTATGTTGTCACAGGAGTCAGCTGTTCGATTATCTCCAGTTGAAGAAATAAGAACATTTCTTGATAATAGCATCAGAGGCATGCTTTCTACATTTTCTCAGGTGATTGGAGCATAGATGATTATTATCAGTTAGAATACTATAGTTGGTATGTTTTTATCTTCTTGTCGGGATATTAACATGGTCATTACAAGACTATTCTATCACTTGGTAAAGGCAAAAAAGAATTTGTAGATGTTATGTGATTAGTAAATATTGGATAATGTGATATCTTGCATACATTTGTTATCATTTGATATTCTTTATAACCATACTCAACCAAACCCAGATATTTTTATCCCACATAACTACAGTAATGTCTTGACTAGTAAGTAAACAAGCTTGCATTTATCTTGGGTATGAATATTTGGTTGAGTTGAACTCAACTATTCAGGGGATTTCATAGGAATTCAGGTATATTGTCATATCAGCAGTCATATTCCTACATGACATAAGTTGAGTATGCCCTGAGCATTCTTTTGGAGACTAATCATGAGATGAAGTGTGGACCATAAAGAAGCATGGTTTTTAAGTGTACGGTGTTCCAGTGATGATCCAGTGAATAGTGGCCCTTATTACCATACATTACATATTGAGAAGAATCTTTTATTGTCACATAGGAATTTATGATTACAAATCAACTTTGTTTTGTTACCATCCTCAGTCCACTGGCAACTTGTGGATTTAAATGTGGTTACAATGATGAGTAGTAATGCTTTGTTGTGATGTCATTAATCTCAGCTTTAAACATCAATCTTTGCCTTTGTCCTTTGGAAACACATTTCAGCATCCCCAGATATTTCAATGAGCTGAAGTTTTTAGTATGGGGGTTACATATAATATTCTGATATAGGAAGTTCATGATGAGAAGCATTCAATAAAAAATGAATTCCTGCTGAGGCAGTCATTGAAGTTTTGTTTCCATCAATTAGATGATTCTGTATGAGTCACAGAGATGGCTGCATTAGTTTTTCAGTAGGGACTTTCTAGTAGCAAATGATCACATAAGTATTAACATTGTTTGCTTTTTCTCCCCAAAAACGTTGTTCACTTTTTCAGGACCATGTGGGCTATCCATCTGGATCAATGGTCGATTTTGCATGTGATCATGAAGGGACTCCCATTTTAGCAGTCAGTAGTTTGGCCGTTCATTCAAAGGCATGATTATCTGCAATGTCCAGTTCTAACCTGCTACGAAATGTCAGATATTCAATATTTCAGATATCCATGATGTTTTCTTTGCAGAATCTATTGGAAAATCCTAAATGCTCTTTGCTAGTGGCAAAGGACCCTGAAGACCGGACCGATACAGTTGTAACCCTGTATGGCGATGCTGTTCCAGTATGTATATTGCCTTTTCCTTCTTACGGCACATATTTGTACTTTATCTCTATTTTTACTGATGCACATTTTCTTCTCATACTTAGATGAGTATAGATGTTTCATCAGAGAAAGGAAATGTATTTTCTTCATCCTTTTTGTTAGTATGGGTGGTTCTTGTTGCTTCTTTTTGCATATTGTCACGAGTGATACCAAAACCTTGAAGTCCTACTTCATATACTAGAGTGTACCTAATACTTTATAGCATCAGGTACAATCATTAATTAGTAGGACAGATCTACATGGTTTAACTGGGGAGTATTTTGAATGCACCTTTTAGTTGTCAAATCCCCTCATTTTCATTAGAACCTCCATACTGTAACTATAATATCTGAGCAGTGCTTAAACAGTGAAATGATCATCGTTAAATGCATGATACAAATTTGAAAACCTTAGCTTGTGGTCGTTAGTTATGTACCACAAGTTTTTGGGGGAAAATATTTTGTGCTGTTCATTTGAAAACCATATTAAATATGTTGTAGTTGTGCATTCACCGGATTCTTGGTAACAGTTCTATATAATATTTCTCCTAAAAAAAGTTCTATATAATATTAAACAGCTCACTTAGCATTATATAAAAATTTACCTCAAAAAATGATCTTTATATCAAATTTTCTTTAAGAGAACTTCTTGTTAGGTTTCTGAAGATAATAAAGAAGCCGTACGTGCTGCTTATCTGAAAAAGCATCCCGATGCCTTTTGGGTAAATTCTGTCTTTCCAGGCTTTCTTTTTCTTTTTTGTTTTAGTTAATTGTTCTGTTGATTTATAAAGTCTTCATTAAAGGTTGATTTTGGCGACTTCTGTTTCATTCATATCAAGCCCAAATTTGTGCGCTATGTATCAGGGGTTGCTACAGCTCTACTTGGATCAGGAGGCATGTAGAACTACAGCATCTTTTTTTTTTTCTTTTTAGAATGAAAACTTCAGCATTTTATTTTACTGCATTTTTCTGGTCTTGACTTTAGTCTTGCGTGATCATTTTGGGGGACATTGAGACAATGAAGTTTAACTATCATTTTACTAAATCTAATTGGAGAAGTTAGAAGAAAACAATGGAGTATCCCCATGCCTAGTGAAGTCAATCTGAGCATTTGAAGGTTAATAAGACTACACAATTTGCTCTATAAGAAAAAAAAACCATACAATTTGCATATCATAGAAGATGTTTTTCATCAGAAGTACAACAAACTTTTATTTCTAGATTTATTAAAGGCACTACTCTTTCCTGAAGTAATCCCAGATGTTGTAGATAATGTGATTTTCTACTGGCCCAAATTATTTTAACCATAATAAGCATGTACAGAAAATGAGGACATAGCAGAAGGTGAAATATCGTTTCAAAAACAAAGCAGAAGGTGAAATAGATTAGGCAAAAATAAACAAATTGTGATGCCTCATTGGTGTTGAGGGGTAGATCAGCACTTTTTGGTGCTTGAGAAATTGCAGAGCTGCAGTCTGCGACAGAAATAAAAAAGAGGGAAAGAAATAAAAACAATTAATAAGAGATTCTGAATATTTCCATCGGTATTAATGTGATCACTAAAAGTGGTTTCTTCATATGATGCATTGTGAGAGTGGAGTCTATGAGATTGGTTACACCCCCATTTTCTATCTCATAGCTGCTCACATATGGAGGATGGTTAATACTTTTTCCTCGCTCCCACTTTATTAGTGTACACACTGGAAAAAAAGAATAATAATCTTATTTAATGATACTCTTTGGTGTGGTTTTGCATTTGGATGCTCACTATGGCTGTTGATTGTGTTTATAGCATTTTACATTCTTTATTTTCATTTTTTTAGACTGTTTTCAGTTTCAGTATTCAGGATCCTGTCTTGATCTATATTGTTGTGTAAACATAGATTGATTTCCCAAACATGAATGGTACAACCCAACGACTGAAATTGACCTTAATTTACTCAAATGCTGGAAACAATTGCTTGATTATGTGCTTTCTGCTTAACTGTCGATCATCTCTAAGAAAAGGATAACATCATAGCTCATTCTAACGATTCGTTGTCATTAGAGTTTACTGCGGAGGAATACAAAGCTTCTAAAGTTGATCCAATATCTCAGTTTGCAAAACCTATCATGGTTGGTAACATGTTTTCTTCAACTTTCGGCTACATTTGGCTGCAAACTTTATACTTATGTTTTCTTCATTTGCCAGTCTCACATGAATAGAGATCATGCGGAAGATACTAAAGCCATAGTACAATATTCGACCTCTGTTATGGTGCGTTAATGATACACTGGATTCCTCGACGAGATTGCCTTTGTTAAACAGTTAGGTTTTACATTTATTACTTTAATGTTAAGCTAATTTAAAGAGAAATTGCAGGTGGACTTCGCATATATGCTAGGTGTTGACAGTTTAGGTTTCAATGTTAAGGTAATAGCTTGTTCAATTAGATTCTTATTTCATCCACTGCCTTTAAGAATGACTATGCATAGACATTTCTTTGTCCTTCGTGGTGTTTCACATCCATTATGAACAAAATTCTCCTTGCAACTCCTCAAGTTTTTATTAGTAGTGTCTCTTTTAATGCATGGTTGCATGGTAAATATCTAAGTTGGTTTATCATGTGAATAATCATAAAATAAATAAACTTGATGAAGTAAAAATTTCGTATGATGTGATTTTTCTTAAATCTGAATAGAATCTAAATGGAAGAGAAATTAAGTAGTAAATACCATTTGCATCTAAGCTGAACACGAGTTGTTTTTGGCTTATGATACTGTACAATCTGCTGTCTCCAATACCAATATAATTCATTTTTATTCAAGTGTTAACGTATAACTTTGTATACAACCTTACGAAATAAAACAGAATTAATCATTCCTTGTGGGATCCCAGTGTGAAATTTATAAAATTGATCATGACTTCGAAGTCTTGAAGGATCCATGCACTAAGGTAATATTTTATTTTTTGGAATGATATGACAGTAAAATGAGAAAGAGGGAGAAAATGAAATCATTACATAAGTTGTCATGTTTTGTTGACCAAGGAAATTGAACAAAGAGATTAGTGCAGAACTGCAAATATATACAATTTTGGAAACACTTTTGCATATGAAAAATAATTTGTACGCTTTAAAAATGTATAGATATGTTATGCACACTCTCTCTCTCAAAAAAAAAAAGATATGTTATGCACATGTAAATAATGGCATTTATTTGTAAGTATTTATATTAAACTGAAGTGCTTTATAACACTGACAAAAAGGACCACAAAATCAAATTGAAAAATTATATCATATCAACATTGACAAAGGATCCACAAAATCAAACAGGACATGTGTGGAAAAGCCAAGTTCAAATGAATAGATTAAGGTACAAAGGCAACTCTATGGTGTAATGATGCATTATAATTGTTGAACTGCAAATCAATTATATGATTCATTTAACTGTCAATATATGGAATGATATTGTCTCTCTTTTAATTCTTTCTAGTGTTTGAAGTACGTAATATTTAGCTGAGGTTGGAAAGTGAGATATCTCTTTCATATATATTCAGGCAGGTTATCAAGGGAACACTTTGAAGCTTCGAATACCTTTCCCTAGACGTGCAGAGGACAGAAAGTAAGTTTTTGTAGCCACATTGAGTAGCTAGAGAAATTTTAATTTCCTGTAGCTACAAATATTCATGAGTTCTCAAATCACATATCTTCTTTCATGGAAGTATTCACAAAGTACTGTTATCATATTACCATGTTTAACATTGCCCGGAAAAAAACATCACTCAACATTTGATAATTTATCTAAAACCATAAGATTGTTTCTGTGTGGAGAAAGTAGTTATGCTAGTAGTAGGCATATTTTTGCATAATAATATATTGAGGAGAATTGGATAGCACAGGGGATATTTCACATGTGTAATGCCTCCAAAATATAAAGTCATAGTGATATAAACAATTTCAGTTGGGCAGTGTTGTGCCATATCTGCTGGTAAACAATATGATAGTTATTGTAGAACATCAAATGTGTGGGATGTTCAGGGTAGAATTTTCTGATGCAGTTACCACCATCTTAGTAGGCACAGACAAATATCATGACCTATAAAACAATTCTTTACTGCAGTGGTTACCTTTTCCCTCAGTTTTTCACCTCGATATTCTCTGTGCTGAAGAAGTTTAGGCTTATGTCTACTCCTCTAATTTATCGTCTTGACTCTTTTAATTACCTGTCATGTTTTCTTTATTGGCCAATCTATAAACAGCACAGCCTAAAGAACAATGAAGATGTTTATCTCTTAATTCTTGTGCATAGGGATGTTAAGACTCTGATAGTAGAGTTGCTTCAAGCTGCTAAGTCTACTAGTTCTTCAAGTGGATGAAAGTTTCAAGACTTCACTAAGGTCACTCATTGCACATGTCTCATTACAGGTGATAAAGAAATTCTGCTAATGCCTTTTTATGATTGCAAAGTTCAATATTCCAGCATTGCAATTTCCTAGTATTATACAATACTAAATCAGGATACTTTTTACTATGTTTCTGTTGTCTTTTTTTTTTAAGTTTATTCTATAAATTGCTAGTAGTTATTTGTCTGTACCTGCTGACATCAGACTATACTACCTCATATTGCTAAGATTCTTGCACTTTTACTACTACTAATAATAGTTATCATATCTTTATTTTCGGTCATATATGTAGTTGTATTTTCGGTCATAATAAGTTATCCTACTTTTGCTGGTAGTTTTTTTTGTATCAATTTGATACAAACTGAAAATACAACGAACATAAAACTAGGATAACTATTATTAGTAGTTCTCTAAAAAAACTATTACAACAACAACAAAACCTTATCCCACTAGGTGGGATCGGCTATATGGATCATACGATGCCATTCGTTGATCCATGTTCATAAGATTCGACAGGGTTTTACGCTGGCTGTCGGGGCCTAACACAACCCTCCTCCTTTATCCGGGCTTGGGACCAGCTATAAAACATAGGCGGAGTTTATGTATGTATATATATATATATATATATATATATTGTGTAATGTTTAAACACACTTGGCGGAGTTATTTCCATCAGCTATTTCTATTGCCTTACTGGTTCTTTGACATGTTTCTGTTTGATGATTTATTTTGCTAACATTGCCTGTCTGACTTTTGTTGTTGTTTCTGTCTGACTTTTGCCTGTCGAATCTCATGAACATGAATCAACGAGGCGTCATATGATCCATATAGCCGACCCCACCTAGTGGGATAAGGCTTTGTTGTTGTTGTTGTTGTTGTTGTTTAAACACACTTGGCACTCGTACCTTGGGTTAGGATTTCCCTTGACAATCTTCTGTCCGTACTTGCGCCATCTATATCCATCACTTAAATGTCTTGCATCAATTTCAGTCCGCACAATATATTCCCTAACTGTTTTCTGTGTAGGTGTTGAAGGGCTTTTAGAACCTTCAATGAGCCTTCGTTTTGAATCAGGTGGACTAAACTAACTATTACTAGTAGTAAAAGTGCAAGAATCTTAAACACAATTGCTATTACTAACTTGTCAATTAGAAATGACAAATTTCCATAAGTCCGTGTGGAGTGGACTAAACTCCAATTACATAAGTGATAAATAAATTTCAAAAGGCTCCCTTAAATTTAAAACTCATGCATGTATTTATATGGTAGTTACAATAACTATAACAAAACTACAAATAAAACTAACTACTCGCTACTTTCTTAACCAGTCACTAACTAATACAAAGTGGTATCTTCTAATTACCTACTACTTAATTAACCAACTACTAACTAATACAAAATGATATCTTATTAGTACACCCCTCCTAAAATTTTGCATTGTCCTCAAGACGGAGAAAAGAAAATTAAAAATAATATTCTGCCGGTGCAATTAAAACCTCCAAACTTGATGAATTCCATCTTTGGGTCAAGAGAAAATTTGAACCAATATGAACTTTCAGCTTTTCTTCTCGTGAAATGAGCTTTGACTTGTAATATGTAAAGCTGATTACTCCTGAATGAATGTTGCTTCTTTGTGCTTTGCTATTACCAATTGATACATATTGAAAATACAAATACAAATATATGACTGAAAACAAAAATAGGATTAGTAGTAAAAGTGCAAGAATCTTAAACACAATTACCAAGACAAATCTTCGTAAGTCCGTGTGGAGTGGACTAAACTCTAATTACATAAGTGATAAACACATTTCAGAATGCTCCCCTATATTTATAACATGCAAAGGTAATTATAATGACTAACAAAACTACAAATATAACTCACTACCCATACTTTCTTAACCAGCCACTAATTAATACAAAGTGGTATCTTCTAACTATCCACTACTTGATTAACCAATCACTAACTAATACAAATTGGTATCTTACCATAGTATACGTACCCTTTCCCCTCTCAAAAAAATAGATAGCATAAACTAGAAAGAAGCAAAACCTATGTATTTTATGTTTATGAAATTTTCAAACCAAATAAGCATCATAAGACCTCTATTTCTTCTGTAAGTCGGCTTCAAAGGGCCAAGTGCCCTACATCACTGGAAGAAAAAAATTAATTGTTATAGTTACTTAATCATATAGTTATGAAGAAGAAAATTGGATTATTTTCTAGTTCCTGGTCCACCTAGTTATATTTGTATTTCCCTATTGATATTTTGCAGGTATGCAGAAAGTTTTCATCGGTTATCCCTTCGCTTTTGTGAAAGAAGAGAATATGGTTTCATTTGCAGCAAGGTTACCCTAAACTGGGCAAATGGCATGTATATAAAATGGAGTGACCCTTGGTGTCTGTTAATGTTTATACAACTGTAGCTGCTGTTACCAAGTGTTCCTTCTGGATATGAAATGAGAACAGTTGCGGAGCGAATCAGATTTAACTTGACCAACATTTTATAGTGTTCAGGTCAAACTTGAATCCGGCCTAAATGTGACTGGCTCGAAATATTAAAATTCATAAAAAAATATTATAACTTTTTAACCAAATTTCGGCCATATTATAATTCATTTCATCATTTTATTATCTATTGGCATTCATGGTAGCCGTTGTTGCAGTTGTTTCATATTTAAATTTCCATATTGAATTGTAGAAAGAGCTCGAACCCAATGATCGAACTTGACCTTATTTTAAGTCGGTGTGGGTTGAGTTTGAATATTTCTTTTATCAAATCCATTTTGTTCAATATTGTTTTGGGTAAGATCAAGTTCTAGCTCATCCGTTACTCCCCCTTCGCCCTGTATTAACACAACAAAAAGCTTTTCCCATATTTCCGACTATCAATGTAGCATATTAAAAGGTCAACATCTTTTCTTACAAGTTCGAATTTCATGTTATTAACTTTCTTAAATTTCATGTTATTAACTTCCTTATCCTTCAACTCGGAGTTGTTCAACTGCAAAGCGAGTAATCAATGGAGAAAAAAGTTGATTGGCAAATCTCTTAACACTAACTTTGGAGATATTGGGGAACGAGAGATGAACAAGTAATATCTAACAAATGAGACTTCGCATGATTGGGTGGCAGAACCGGAGCAATTGTAGATTTTTCTCAACCGGTGCAACTTTTGTTAATTCATGTTATAGAAAATTTCAAAGCCATCCAGGAGCATCAAACATTGAACAGTGGATTACTCTAGTTCCACATAATAATTCATAGATGTGATACAAATTTTGAAGATACATCGTAGATTTATATAAAAAAAATGCTAAAAAAGCTGGTCGGCCAATAGCCTCTGTCGAAAGTACAATTCCATCCTCCTCAAACCTTCAGGAAAATAAAGAATATTAAGCTCATCTAACTTATCAAGGTCCTTCAATGAATCTACCCTAAAAAAAGGGTCTTGACTAAGTAAAAAGTGACTTCAGGGTTGCTTCTTTCATCCCGCTGTATCCAATCACAAAATATGTAATGGAGGTCAAGCAAATCTCCATCTTGCTTTTCTTGTCAAAATCTGAAGTTGTTCTCTTCACAACAATCCGGCCTCAATGAGATTTCTCCTCCTCAAAGTCTCATCTACAAGTTTGAATGTCTTTTTTACAAGCTTCTGGTCCAAGGCTGTCATCCTATAAATCTTGAAGGCACGATCGACTCGGTCCGGTTTGCTGGTTTGGAAGTAGAGTTCCTCAAATTTCTTCTTCACAAATCTAGTGGTAATGCAAGATGGGTCAGACTTTTTAAGAAGGGTAATAAATTTCTCAAGATTTGCAATTTGCTGCAAAAATTTAGGTGTCACCTAACTAACTTTCAATATTACTTAAGATTCCGCATGGATGCTGAAAATTAGCACTCAGCATATACATTAATCCCTATATATATATATCATTACTAAGTAATACTGAAAGTTAGTTAGGTGTATATATATATATGTATATATATATATATATATATATATCATTATGTTTACTTTTGGTTAGGGATACATGAGGATGCTCAAGTTACAAGAAAATGTAACTATTCATATTCCCACATGTCGTGTGCTAATCCAAATTTTATGCAAATATAAGTGGACATGTATTTGAATAATAGAATCCATCCACACATTTAAAAGCATGCAAATTCTCAAAGCTGACAACCTCAGTGGGAACTGAATTGTTACAATTATCTTAAGGGTGGACCGTTGCCATTTGACAGAACGAATTCTGCCTTCTGATCATCAGAGATTCTTCCTTTTATGTATCAGGGCAACTCTGGCCCTTTCATAAATAGAAATGTTCGTCTTTTGTTAAAACAGATCATCCTTCTGATGTACATACATTTTGCAGGTTTCAACAAACAAATACAACAACAACAACGCCTTATCCCACTAGGTGGGGTCGGCTACATGGATCATACGACGCCATTCGTTGATCCATGTTCATGAGATTCGACAGGGTTTTACGCTGGCTGTCGGAGCCTAACACAACCCTCCTCCTTTATCCGGACTTGGGACCGGTTATAAAACATAGGCGGAGTTGTTTCAACAAACAAATACATGAGCAAAATTCATCATAGACATATGTTTTCCTCAAATTAATTCAACCTCTAATATAAACTGTTTACTACATTGTGTTATCGGACAACTATAAATTAGTGTAATATAATACTGTCATTAATGTAAATATTTTTGTATTAATCAAGGACGTCAAAGAATCATAACCTATTAAATGCAATTTCTTAAAAAAACTCCTAAATTCATCAATTGAAAAGTCAAAAGAATGTGTTATAATAAATTAAAATTAAATCACATTCATTTGAGATGATTTCTGCTTCTATATTTTCACTCATTGGTATATTATGACATCAAAGTACTTACTCATATGCATGTTCAACTTCTTGCTTTCCAGATGCCATCGGCTTGTAGTCCTTAAACCACTCACAAACATTTAAAGGAACCTGCACAGGGAAATACTTAGGGGGAAATAGATGCTTTTATGTGCTGATGTCAGTAGGAGAAATTATCACCTTCTGGACCTTCTTCTCAAATATGTCAAATTTATTCAAGAACAACATGAATGAAGTTTTCTGTTCAAGAAAAGATAATCTCAGAGAGAAAAAACTGGTTAAGTAGAGAAAAAGTTTTCAATAGCTCATAGATAGACCTCAAAGCAGGATTGGTTTAGGACCCATTCAAAGAGTTCTTTTGTTTCCATCATTCGGTTCTTCGTCTCATCCTCAAAAAGCATCTGATCATACCTGAGATGTTAAACAAAGTTACATAATATGGCAATCTGAATATAAGGGTCTCCTAAACTCAGGTTAGGCTGTTGTAGCCCAGTTCCTAAATCCGCATGCTGCAGCAGCAGAAACAAGCAAAAGCAGGTATATGATGACCTACATGTCATCCTCCAAATTCTTCAGCTGGTCCTGACAATGAACCAGAAGAAGCTGGAGGTTCTACTATACATATAGTCACTATAAATATCTGAGCATATTTCATTAACTGAAATGTGTATTTGTGGAACCAGAAATCATCAGACATTGATCTTACTCGCTGATTGCTGCACAGAAGATTACAGATGTAACACCTTCGAAAAGATGAATCCATTTTCTTCTCTCATTTCTCTGACCTCCCACATCACAAAGTCTGTAGACTTCCCCACTTTTTCTATTCTCCCCAACTGGACTGCACATAAACAATTTTTTGTGAGACCCAGATGCGCATACGAATTTGATATTGTTATGAAGTCAATGGACGTGTGGAACCAGTTTTTTTTCCTCTTCTTTTTTTTTTGTATGTTATGGTGATTGATTTCTCAATTTGGAAAAAAGAAAAGAATGTTAAAAGTAATACTAAATCTCAAAATGAAAGGGTTTAAATTCATTGACAACATCTGGATGATCGATTTATTTTTGAACATGCATCTGGATAACTGTAGTATGGCCCATGAAAGGATAAAACATTCGAGAGTATGGCTGTTGTAAAAGTGACTAGTATCGAGGTCTAAACTATCATTCGATAGGAACAATATTATTCAGTTATGTTATTAAGCGTTGTTCTTTGAAACTTTCTTGACGAAGGTTTTTTGAAACTTTTATCCCAGCATTGTTAATCAATAATGAGTACTTTAAATTTTTGCTGGCTTGTTCAATATAAAATTTATTCATGAGGCAGTTGAGTGTGCATCCCATGTCCCACCAATCAAGACAACTAAAAATTATTCAGCACAAACCAGTGAAGCTGCAACTTTGACCAGTGTGCAACAATATTAACATTTGATGTATGCAAGTGTAGCAAACAAGGTTTTTGCAGCACATAAGAAAACCTGAACTGAATCTCTACAATTCCAGTGGTTCGCACTCTAGCATGAAGCACATCTTCCTGCATAGGACCAAATGTGAGTATCATATCACTCAAATTTTCGGAGGACTAAGTCTTATGAGTTGGATGCATCCATAAATTACTCAAAGTTGTATAGTTGTTTAATAGACAAAACAAAGAGCAAAATACAAAGCTATGAGAATTAGATGAATTCATGAAATCTTTTTGGAGAGCAATAATAAAAAAGTGAAATGAAATTGGATTGGAAGTAACAGAAGTGAAATATATAGTAGAGCAAGGATTGGTAAAAAGAAAAGTTCACTCCACTAGTTACCCAAAAGGAAGGAAACATATGCTCTGTATAAAAAATGACCAAAAGTAACAAATAAAACATGTTAACCACTTACATATTTCTAATAATGTTTTTACATGTAGAATTCTTTGTAGAGACATTTTTAAAGGGAAAAGTGGAAACTGGAAACAATTTTTTGTGAAAACTAGAACCTCAGAAAAGGTGACTAACTGGTAGAAACAACAACAACAAAGCCTTATCCCACTAGGTGGGGTCGGCTACATGGATCATGCGACGTCATTCGTTGATTCATGTTCATGCGATTCGACAACTGGTAGAAACAACAACAACAACAACAACAACAAAACCTTATCCCACTAGGTGGGGTCGGCTACATGGATCATACGACGCCATTCCGCTCTATTAGTAACCAAACCTTTCGGTATATTATTCACCAATAGATCTTGCTCTATTAGTTCGCCAAGTGTCCGCCTTGGCCTCCCTCTCCCTCTTTTAATCGGACTCCAGATTATTTGATCTACTCTTCTTACTGGCGCATCTAATGGTCTTCTCTGAACATGACCAAACCATCTCAAACGATTCTCTACCATTTTCTCACTAATAAGAGCCACTCCGACTCGTTCACGTATATGGTCATTCCTAATCTTATCTAATCTTGTATGACCACACATCCATCTCAACATCCTCATTTCGGCTACCCCCACTTTACGTTCATGTTGTCCCTTCATAGCCCAACATTCACTACCATATAACACTGCTGGCCTTATAGCAGTACGATAGAATTTTCCTTTAACTTTATTGGGTACTTTTCTATCACAAAGAACTCCAGTGGCTTTCCTCCACTTACACCAACCAGCTTGAATTCTATGATTAACATCGTCATCAATCTCACCATCTTGTCTTACAATTGATCCTAAATATTTAAACTGGTAGAAACATCAAGAAATAATTGATATGCTTCATAATCTATGAAACCTTTGTTGGAACATATTCTTCTTGGGAAATCCGTTCCAAATTCTCCATGAAATATTCAGCACAATCTGGAACTTGTAGAATATTTCCACGTGAATAAGTTTCCTGCAAGATCAATTCGATTACAAATCATGACAATGAAAACTAGAAGGTATATAACTAGAACAACAAATGCTCACCTTAATAGCAGGGTCATTCCACAAATTTGTTATTTCTTTTGCGATTTCTTTAGTGAGAAAAGGATAATCCATCCTGCTTCCAATATCTGACAGTTTTTCACCATTCTCCTGATAGCAAAGAAAACAAACAAGACATATGACAAGTACTTTCCTGAGTACCCTTCAATATTTTATATTTTTATACATGATACGGCATGCATGAGGAAATTCTACAACTGAAAATGAAAGAACAGACTTTTGTCTGTAACTAAATCATTATTAGTTCTAATTACAGCTAGAGAAAGCTAAATGATGATACATTGTTAGACATGATAAAATAAATCATTCTCCAAAGTTTCACAGAAAGCATTAGGATGCTTGAAGGGACACCTCATAAGAGTGGGTGTACTATTTATAAGTGATTATTGAGTGTTTGTGTTCGGTTGCACAAAAAATGACCGTCAATGGAACCACCAGGTTTGCAAGGATCATGCTTTCAATTATACTATGTTTAGGACCATCATTGAACCAAGAGAAAGAATTCAACAAAGAACAACCTGAATCTCCTTGAACACATATCAGAGACAAAACAAAAACTGTAAATTTCAGTCTGCTGTTCTTTTTATTTTATGGTTAAGACTAATGCATTGTTGTAACCATTACATGGACATTCAATTAACAAGGAAGCTTAAGCAAACCTTATTTTCAGATGACACAACATACTTCGAGGAACTTGAGTCATTTTGTGCCAATTCTTTTGCTCCATCATACAATATCTGTTGATATTAGATTGAATTATACAAGTAAGTACTATAAGAATCTTTAAAACTTTACAAGCACTTGACACGAAAATCCTTGATACTCATGAAGAGAAATAATTCTAAAACACACCCTTCTTGGTATTGCATACTTTGATTGTCTGATAGACATTAGCGTGAATGACTGACGTAAAACTTCTTAATTCAGCTTCATCAAAACCAGTTTGAAAGAGAAGCTTTATCTGCATAAAAATGAAGAAAAAAATGTCAGGTATAGGTGCTGTTCACTGAAATGCTTCATATACCTAATGATCATACCTGTTTAAATATCGTAGATTTTCCTGATTCTCCTGCACCTTTAATGAACAAAGTAAAAGAAAATTCACAATAGGCAGAAAGGATTGAGAATGTATGTGTGGTATAAAAATGATATAAAAAATACTGAAATAATTCCAAAGGTAAGAAAAGGAGAGAGAAGATTCACCAATGATCACTTTTGATAATTTTTAGCATAATTCATATGCAATTCATTTGTTAGCGCAAAAACTCAAGTTCCACAAAAAGATGTAGGGTTAATGACAAAATCCAAGATTTCACAGTACAGAAACTTTTCATTTTGTGCCGAATTCAGCTGACAAGGTCAAGACCGTCAATTCTTTACATCTTCAATCACTGACGTCAAGCACTCAACTAACAAAGTAGCAGATGGAAGAAAGATCACAAAGTGGCAAGAGAGAAAGCCGCAAGTCTACAGGACTTCAAGTTCAAAGTCAGATTTTATATTATCACAATTAGAACTATTAAAAGAGCAAAGAATAAAATGTCTTAGTAAATCCAGGATTTGGTTTTTCAAGCCATATATCAGAGATTGCAATCAACTATATATGGTGCCAAGAGTTAAAAAAAAAGACACGTAAATTTCATACTTTGTAATTATATATGAAACCATATCATAACATCAAACAACAATGTGTGTGGTGTCAAGAATACTAAACCACAAACTTATGTACATGAGAGAAAGATTTAAAAATGTAAAATTCATGAATAAGTAACATGTTGAGCTATTAGTCAAGAATTGAACATGGAATGTACATACTAATGGGTATACCTTACATTAAGATACATTGTCTATGAAGCACAGATTATATGTGGATGGGCATTATGGTGGTTCTCAAGCCACCCATTCTTTTTTAAGCAGACAAGCTCATCAATTTTACAAGTAACAACATGTAAACTAAACCCGGTATTCATCATTTTTCTCCTTAAAAAAAAAAAGAAAAAAAGGTAACAACATGCATGTATGCTAATCACATAAATCTACCCCTATGAAATGGTCTTTTGAAGCATATTTTGGCAAAGGCAAAGATCATATAAGAGAATACCAAGAAGTAGCAATTTGCGGATATGCTGCTCGGTCTTTGCCTCCTGAGCTATTCGCCTGTCAATTTCTGCAGCCTATGATATGCAGAAGAGAAGTTAATTCAGAAGGAGAATCGACGCCATGAACAACAAGCAAGCCGCAAAAAACTGAAACAAGTCCCCAAGGGAACACTGAAAACGATCAGCTCACTCTCGCATTCTCTTCAGCATCAACATTGCTCGGCGGTTTCTGTCTACTGCAGCATGAGCCCATACTTTCCGAGCAAAGACTGGAGAGCATGGATAATATCAGGCACCGTCCTCCTCGTCAATATTGTCGGATGGAACACTGAGGCATTTCATGTCTTCGGTAGGAGGTCTCAACGCTATCACGCCACCAAATCTGCAAGAAAACACACATTTTTTTTTACACGCATTAAGAATTGATGCAGATAGCAAACAGATGCCAATGATACATGCGAGTACGGATTGGTACAGTAGAGAAGGATGTGCCAAGAATCTACCAGGCCTTCTGGGTTGGCCGTTAAAAACAGCAGATCTAAGGGGAAGAGGAGACTGAACTGAGACAGCTGCAGCAGTTGGATGGAGATGGAGTGGATCTGAGAGCTTAACAAGATTTTGAAAGTTCAATATAAATAAATAAATAAATAAAAGAAATGGTTGTCCCAGTCTGGACAGGGCAGGGAGGGATTGCAACAGATTTGGGATCCAGGAAATGTATGGAGAGAGAGAGAGAGAGAGAGAGAACAAGACGGTATTACTACTACTGACCGGGACGTACTTAGGGCAGGCAGGCGTGGTTTAGTTAAGTGTTTGAGAAGAATACAAAAAAATTAAAAAGAATCTAAATTTAAAATTTAGATTTATTATTATGATCTTGCTTTTAGGATTATAGAAATAATTTATATGAAGAAGATTAGGGAGCTAACAACAATGAGATGTGACTTACAGTAGAGATTATTGGTGGTCAAAGATGCAGCATGTCAGTCGAGCACTGGACTGTTTTGGTCTTTTGTTGTTGATGCGATCCATCTTCTCTTTTTGCTGTTGCCACTTTTTCTTCTCCTCATTTATTTTCTGAAAATAAGTTTTAGGAAGAAATATTTTTTTTAACCAAAAAAAAATTTCAATAAAAAGAGGAAATAGGAAGACATAAGTTCTAGTTTCCATGGTTGTGTAACAATATTTCAAATATATAAATTCATTAAGTTTGTTTTTTTTTTCTACAAGGCAAACTGGCAAAGCACTTCCCTTGAAAAGGAGGAGAAACTTTGTTCAATATTTTTTGGGGGATCAAGATTTTTCTCTAATTATAAATCCATTTCGAGAAAAATATGTTTTCTAAATCAAAGAGTTAAACCACCTGCTTAAAAAAATTGCTCTAATTATTCCAGATGCTAAGCAAAGTGGAAAGCATGTTTCTTGGACCAAAGTTGGGATCATAAAAAATTTGCTGATCTCATAAGCAAATGTTGATGCTAAGTTTGCCACTCAGAGTTTTAAATTTTAATTCACTGCCATTTTTTTAAGCATTAGGTTCCTTTACCGCAAATCTAAATCGGTCAGGATATGGGTTTCAATAATAAGTTTATACATCAAAGTTGAGATAACTTGTCCAAAAAAAACATTTGTTTAAAAGAGCAATCTTTTCAGGCTTGGAAAACCCAACAGAAAAACATCAAAAATAAGTTATATGATTCTTTAAACAGTAATCAGCTGCAAACACATTATTGTTGGCACCTCTGTTTTTTTCCTTGGCCGTCTTTTCATCAAAAAATGAATCAAAGGTATGGAGAGATCTTGGCCAAATTTCAATAATTGTGTAGCATGCATTATAATTTTATGATGCGGACGCCAGGCTTCTGACTTTTAGCCGACACTGTTTTCCAGCTTCAAGTTTGCTTGCGTCCACCACAGATGACTAATTGAGGATTAAGCACCCAAAATAAAACATAATTAGAACTTCTGCAATGTATTGAAATGAGTGACACTACATACTGATGATTCTCCATCACAAATATTGGTATGTTGTTAATGTTAGATGTTTTTCCATGGGATCTGTACATAGGTTTGGACTCGGACCCTTTTTCATGCATTAGAGTCCGGCAACTTAGTTCTTTGAGATAAGCATATGACTGCTTGCAAGATCAATCAAGAATTCATTAGAAAAACCTGCTAGTGATTTTTACAAGTTGGGTATAGATGCACATTCTGAAGCCTGCCAAATTTGGAGTATGCATGTGTAATTTCGACCATCATTTAGAAACCGAAGCTCCAAGTGACTCTTAAAAATCACTTGCAGCTTTTTTCCAATAGTTTCCTGATTAATATTGCAAGCAGTCACATACTCTTAAAAATCACTATATTGGGGACTCCATCTGCACAAGAGAATGGTGGCAGTAATGAGGTTTGATTGCCAACTTCCGTGGGTGGATAGACATCTTTCAGGCACCAGTTTCTACTTTTCAGCAAGTGAACCATCTCCAGCGCCATTGCATGAACTTTCTAGCACACTACAAGAGGAACTTGTACTTGAACTGCTTACGGTAGAAATATTATTCCCCGTCTTGCATGGCAGCCGCTTACCATTTCTCGATTCAGATGACAGGTCCTACAAGGTGGTGAAGGCTTCTATTATTTCCTTTCAAATAATACTTGCTCCAGATGCCAACCAAAGAATACGTTCACAACACAAAAAATAAAATCATCAAAGCAAACCTGTGATGCTTTTGACTGCAAAGAGACTGTGGACCCAGGAGTCTTTAATTCCAGCTCTGTCCCAACATCACTGAAATTATCACTTTTGTCTCTGGAACCTTGCCTGTGATGATCACATGATGGGGTTCTAGAAACCAAAGGAGTAGAAGAATGTTGAACAACTTGACGAGTAGATGGTTGTTCATGTTGGGGAATACAAGGGGAAGAACATTGTGCTTGAGAAGGATTCAAAATGGTTCCAGGAGTCATATTTTGAAAGAAAGGGTAAGGCTGCATCGGATGAATAGGTATTGGACCTGCGGGCATTGGAACAGGCACCGGAACTGGATATGCATGAGGACCCATCATAATGGAAGGGTCTATGGCACCCCAAGGGTACAGAACCCTAAGCCTCTGCTGATACTGGACATTCAATTCATCAATTTCGCATTTTAAAGATGCTTTCTCTTCTTTCAGTTCATTCTTCTCCGCCATCAACTGGAGGGAGAAAGTGTAAACAATGATCATTAATATGTCAGAAATGACAAATAATAATCACTCCAAATTGATGTGAATACCTCACGAGATTCTTCAGATAGTGTAGCATATTCACTTTTCAATCTGTTGACTTGAGTAGTCAAATCCTTCAGCATTTGAATTGTATCAGCCAGAATAGTTGCTTTGTCATTCTTGGGTCTCTCTGGGTCTGGGTTTGCACAGAAGTAATATGATAACTTTCAACAACAAAAGAGATTTTCATTTCTAGAAAGAAAAAGGAAATTGTAATAGACTTCTTTGGCCTAGACAGTTTCCACCCTACTATCCCGTTGCAAAAAAGTATTATAATATCCCAGGGTGTTGTGGATATCAGATGAGAGATATAGAGGTCACACAAAAAAACACACACACGAGATTTACGAGGTTCATCCTTAATTGGGCTGCGCCTTCCTACAATAACACAATATTGCTCAATGAAAGAATTTAAGAGAGGATTACAATTCAAATGTCCCCCAACTCAAATCCCTAAAGAGTTTACATAAGCACACCTGTAGTGTTAGACGAGAGAATTGCAGTGAGACTCAAGTATATGATGAGGTCTTAATTGCATTTGGAGAAGATGAGCTTCAATTGGGTTAGAATTTAAGGCATTATCAATATGGGGATTGTCCTCCCTAAAAAGATTAATACAACTACTTTTACCAGTATTCTTTACAAGTATCACAACTTGATTCATTTTATAACATTGGTTAGCAAATTTCATCGCATAAATATTTCTACGAGTAATATTTCATCATGTGAAATAAAAAGAAACAGAGGAAAAACATGTTATAAACATCTACAAGGATGGGAAGAACCTTGTGTTCAGAAGAAAAATGAGAAGAACTCGATGATGAAAACAATTAGCTCATGTAAATTTTTGTGTGTGTGGCAGAACCCCTTTAAAACATTCTGAATGACACCTTTACCACAGATGAAAAAGGTATTCTCAAGAGTTTCCTACTGTCTTTATTAACTGATGAACTTTGAAGTTTCTCACTAGACTAATAATGTTGGAAGTAATACAAAAAAAAGAGTATTCTTTGTTTGAGTAAGAAAGCTCTTGAGATGATGATCACCTCTTCCGTGAATTTCCAAATTATCATGTCCAAACAACACAATCATTCCAATAAAACACAAATCAAATAATATTAGTGCTACAAGAACTATATTATTAAACCTTAGGGGAGAAAAATGATGGAAATAGCAAGAAAGCTGGATCTACTGAAACCCGCAGTTCTAAATGTAGGTTCTCCTTCATAAAGAATTACACAACAATAAAAGAAAAATCATCTGTTCTTGGAGAACAATCCCAGTTTAAGTAGGAACATATACTATAGTGTCCATGTGTCCTGCGATTCCATTTAAATAGACACAAGAACTTCAGTTGATCTTAATCAAAGCCCTAGAAATTTTGATTTGAATAAAATAAACTCAATTTGACTCAAGCTAAGCATACTATGACCTTGGAATCACAGCCTTCTCCATTTCTTAAAGGATTCTAGCAAAGCAATCATATATGAATATAAAGTGGATGCTTCTCTGGCAAACAGTTTTATAAATCAGTTTTATTTTAGTAATTGAATCTTTCACTTTCGGCAGTATACCAGCAATCATACATAAGAGCATGACGTAATACTTACCTACTGCATTTCCCAACTCCAAGAATTTTTCATTCAGGCGATCCCTCCTCAATTTTTCACGATCTGCTTTCTGGATTTTTCGAGCAGCAAGAGGATCCTTGCTTTCTTGTTCCATATTTTGGCTGTCAAGAGAAAAAAGGTAAAGAGGAATTTCCTCTGAAGATAGAAGATTACAATTGCATGTGGTAAAGAAATGGATATGAGACTGGTATAGTGAGAAAATCATAAGACGAAGTATTTAGGTACAATGGACACCAACTTTTTAGCTTGAAATTTTAAAAATATCTCACCTTGCCCTTTCCACACAAGTATCTAGCCCATGTATCAAGTGGATCAAGTGCTTTCAACAATCTCCATTATTCTTTATACTCTTTCCTTCTTAAAGGCACATGCATCAAGTCATCTGCACCTCAATCTTGTTTATTTCTTCTGATAAATTTCAGTATCAAGTCAATACTTTCATGCTTCATAATAGTTATCCAAAGTATCATTTCCTTTTTTCCAGTTACTCCAAATCTAGAATCTAAACCACTCTGTTTATCAACAATGTTATTGTATGTTGATTGACGTGGCAATTAAGGAAAAGAGAAAGCAAAAAAGTACCAGCCAGCACATTTTAATTCAACAAAAGAATTCCTCGCATGATACTTGTTTTAGTTTCGAATCTATGACAATAACCTAGATAATTAGTCAGCTTAAGGCTGTAAGAAAAAAGAAAAGAAAATAAAACCTATTCTTCTGATCCTGCATAACAATTACTCCCACTCAGAGATCCAGGGCCAAAATTTCATATCAATTACTCCCACTCAGAGATTCAGGAGCAAAATTTCATCAACTACTCCCACTAAGAGAAACAGAAAAAATATATTCCTCAAGCTCCAGAGACAGCACACCAGGAGTACCAAAAAACGACCCTACTTTAATCTAAAGCTATTTCAGCGAAATTAACCCAATTTCTCTCTTTTCCTTCATGCTCAATCATTAGCATTCAGCGAACATTTCCAAAGTTTCTAAACAAATCGATGGCGAAGAATACTAGAACTAATCATTAGCTCTACTTACTTCTCAATATTCTTTAATATTCATATGATTGAAAGACGTAAGATGGGGAAATTTATCGGATGACTTCCCCCACCGGAGCGATCATCCGTCTTCCAGAATGAAATCAGATAATTATGTTCTCGCGATGAACACAAGCGCACCAATTGCTCCAGGCGATTGAGCCAGAAGCAAACGAAAGCAGAAGAAAAGAGAGAGAGTGAGAGGGGCGGCGGCTGAATGAGAAATCGGAGCCATCGGAAGGTATTTAATAGTAGGGAGAGGAAGAAAAAGAGCGACAGCATTACCAGGGGCGTTGACGGACGGGAGGAATCTGCCGGCGGAGTGGCGCCGCCGCGGGCAGCCAGAAGGGGCGGAGATCGCCGGCGAGAAGAGCGGAGGAAGAAAAGATATTGGAGCGTCAGTTTTTCTCGTCCATTTGACTTTTTACAATTCTTGATATTTAACCGTTTATCATAAATGTTGTCATTTCATCTACATTTATTTTAAAAATGGGGACATAAAAATAAAATATAGAAGACAGTAATGAAAAAAAATCCATTTATATTATTTATAAAATATTATATTATATTGTTTTCATGTATGATGGTGTATTAACATTTCCATATATATATATATGCATGATTGTATTATTTTCCTTTCTGAAAAAAACTATTTATTTTGTGCAAAACAAAAAAAAAGTTTAAACTCAAGAGTGCATTACTAAAGCTTTCTCATAACTTCGCATTTATATTAATTTATGAATTAAAATATTATGTTTGTTCATGTTAACTTTTTTGTTTTGCACAAAAATAATACAAAAAATGTAGATTTTATTTTGAAAATAAAATTAAATAAATTGAGAATATATATATATATATTGCACGAGTCATACAAGAAGATAAACTATTATAAGCGAAAAATAATATAATTAAAAATTTTCACGTTGTCTTTCAGTTTTTCTATATTATTTTTATTTGCCAACTTTGAATGATGCAGATGAAACGATAATGTTTATTAGCAAGTTGTCAATAATCAGACTAAAATAAAGATGGACTCTAATCCCAAAAATAATAATAATAAAATAGAGGTCCGTTATGTCTTGACCTAACTCACTAACACGAAATGTGTTACGATCATCTATGGAACACACATCATCACTCGAAGATAAAAAAAAGTCACGAGTATTTTTTATTTTTATTTTTTAATTTCCTTGCATTAGGTCTATAAATATCCTTATGTACCGAAAAAAAATTATATTTTTACTTAGATATATGTATATGCCTAACTATAAGTATATAATATATATGAGTTTTTTTATAACTAATTTAACATATTTAAAATTATGTATATATAAGTATAATGATTAAAGTAAACAAAATTAAAGAAACATTAGAGCTTTTTACTAATAAAAAATTTGAACTTAAATATTAATTATTAACTTTGATGTTATTAATATCATAGTTTTGGGTTTCCGAGTTATAAAATTGTCAATTCATTATCTAACCTAAAGTTGATCTACTCATATAGTATTTGACCTAGGTGAAAAAAAAAAATTCGACCGAGTCCGATCTAGAAAATGATTGGGTAAGGTCAAACAACTTTGTCTCGCCAAGTTCACAAATCACAAGTGGCCTCTTATTTTTGTATTACTATTCTATGTATTGCACCACCATCTATTACATAAGTGATCTAATTAACAGTAATGTACTTTTTTTAATATTTTAGTTATAATATTAGATATATTCAACTCATTGTTATGATAAATCTATTTTGATACCTAAATTTTTTGAACATTAGATAGAAAAAAAACATCATTTATAAGGTGTTTCCTTTATGATTTATAATGTCTTTTTAATTAATATGATTTAATTGTTTTTTTTTTGTTCGGACCGAAAAATCAATTCCTTCTAAAGTATATAATTGGAATAGGGATTATTTTTTAAGGCCGATTAAAAAAATAGGTAATATTTCTTCTTACCCATCAACTATTCATTTTGTGCATCACTATTATAGAAGGATAAAATGTAGTAACCATAGTGCCACCATAATATTTTTTATATTTACTATGAAATATATTTATTTAAGTTTTAATTCTCATGAGTCATGGAGTTTTGTCCAATTATTTCATTGCTTATTGGCTTAATGATCATATAATACTCAAAGCCCATTATGCACATGTTAACTCATTATATGTGCATTAAATGCACATTAATGATGCAAAATATGTCCACAATGTTTTCATTTTATCTTATCTTTAGGTATAACGAATTTACACATTAATTTTTTTATCATAATAAAATGTGTTAAAAGATGGAAAATGCCCACCCCTTATGGAAGACTCATTCTCAAATTTGTAAATTGAACTCGAGACTTCTTGATTTATAAATTTAGTGTTCACGTCTTGTTATCATAATTAAAAACAATATAACAAAGTAATTTAACATTACTAACTTTTTAACAGTTCAATTTGGCATGAATGATAATTCCAAAGTGATTTATAATTTTCATATGATACATAGTTTGTCATCTGAATATTATAAAACAATGAATAAAATGTATGATAAAATGAGTCACTACCATAAATATTCGTAAATTGGACTTTCCATAGATGATATCATTGCTTTGTATTGATGTTTGCAATTTGCTTTACACATTGTGGGATATATTAGCTCTTTTAATGATTGAGTTTGACTTCACACATGAAGTCCATTAAGAGCTAGTGTTTCAAGACTATCATGAGACAGAAGACATATCAATATGAAGGGAGAAGCTCAAAGAAGAGAACAATGAAGAGAAGCAAGAAATAAAAAATGAGCTAAAAAATTTGGTTGACGAAGAAGAAGGTTCAAAATCATAAAGATTTTTTGCAAACAATTAAAAGAAGAGTTTTCACTAGTCCAAAGGAGCATCAAGTCAATAAGGTGAAATCTTAGGTACCATGACTTAGCTCTCAAGACTTTATGAGAATTTAATGTATATGTAACGCTCCCAAATCGACCCCCGTCACGTGGCGAAGATCAACCTGAAGATGCTACACTTTGACTATCATGTTGATCATATCTCAGTCAAGAACCGAGACACATCGGCAGAAGAATAATAAAATAAAAGAAATAAAAAAAGAATCTATAAATGCGCATGTTATGCACATTTTAATCGCGGAAGTATGAAAAGTGGTTACATTATCTCTAAGGAATAAAATAAAGTGCTACATCATGAATCTATAAATGCGGAAGGAAAAGAAAAACTAATAAGCCATGTGGTTCATGTGCTTTCTTGTCGCCAGAGCTTCGTCACCACACACCTACTCCACCTCGTTACTGACTTGGTCATGTGAAAATCAGACACAGGAGATGAGGTCCTTCCGTAAGCTTTACAGCCTAATGGGGAACCACATGATATATCAATGCAAAACATGAATAGAATAATCAAAGATAAATAATCATGCTTAACTTGAACGTAAAAAGGATAACTTGACAGCATCATAAATCATAATAACAATAAGAAGATATCATAAATTATGAGAATCAAATGATGCATAGTAACTTGAAATCATGGCATACCTGAAAATCATGATAATAATCTGACTTGACTTAATCATGCTTCTTGATCTTGGTTTATTATTAGAAATCAAGGTGACTTTCGGTGCCTTTAATTCTTGGGTATGCCGAGCTACCCTTATCTTGAGACACTTAGCTTGGACTGGTAACCCATTATTCATCTTCTATCTGAACTTATTAATAGCTTTCAAATCTTGTTATTCTTTGTTCAATCATGACATGGGATGCATAGTAACTTGAAATCATGGCATACCTAGAAATCATGACAATAATCTGACTTGACTTAATCATGCTTCTTGATCTTGGTTTATTATTGGAAATCAAGGTGACTTTCGGTGCCTTTAATTCTTTGGGTATGCCGAGCTACCCTTATCTTGAGACACTTAGCTTGGACTGGTAACCCATTATTCATCTTCTATCTGAACTTATTAATAGCTTTCAAATCTTGTTATTCTTTGTTCAATCATGACATGGGAACAAAAATGATCAGTAGTAGAGTGAATCATCTTGTAAATTCATACTTTGAATCATGGATGGATTGTGGTTAAATCAAATAATATTAATTCAATCATCATTATGATAGGAATAGTCTATATACAGATCAGGGTCAAAAATTTTCTAATAAACATGTAAGAAAAGGAATTGTTGGAAATCGGTCGACCGATTCTGGGAACGGTCGATTGGTGGGCTTTGGGTCGGTCGACCAACCTTAACGTTGACTCTAGGCTAATCAGATCGGTGGATCCGTTCAATTGAACAGTCGATCGATTGGCGGGTGAAACTTAGAGATATGTCGATTGGTCACAATATAGGGGATCAGTCGATCGGTCGATGTATAATGAAATCGGCTGTGGGTTCAATAAATCGGTCAACCAGTTTCTGGCAAAACATGTAGGCCGATTGATCAGTCGGCGTCCTGATGGATCTCCAAATACGAAATTCCTTAAAATCTCTAGTACAATCTCATCCTAACTAGTTTCTACTTCCTAGTAATCAATCAAACAGTAACCTAATAACAGGAAATAAATCATGTATGCAATTAATCAATCAATCAAAGCATTCAAGAAATCAAACAAGGCAAAACAAGAAGACTTGAAACCCTCTTCTTCTCTTCTTCTTTACATAATCGATTAGGGCATGTTTTAACTTTATTCAGAGGTCATGCAAGGTGATTTCAGTTCACCCACCTGTGATCGTGATCGATTCTTGCTTTGGTTCGTCGGAAAAATTATCGGTCATGTCCCCTCTTTTCTCCCTGTACCATGTTCTCTCCTGGCATATCAGTGCCTGCAATAATCCAATGAAGAGGGCTTGAGGGAAACACTGAAATCAAAGAACATGATTGGGAGAAGAGATGGTTGATACTACTTGCTGCAGAACGACCAGGGGCGACCTCTTCTCAGGTCGTGTGCAGGACAGCAACGAAGGGGAAGAGAGAAAAAGAATCATGAGGTTGAGGGGAGAGGGATTTAACACAATTCTGTTTTATATCTTAAAAGTCCCCTTGTCTTTAAATTTAATCTGAGTCAAAGAAATCAGATTAAACTCCCTGATTTTGTGGAGGTCAACTAATATGTTGAGTCTTTAATTTGATTGGCATGGGATTCTATCTCCAGCCGGCCGTTCCTATTACGATTCTGATTTCTTTCTTTTTTTATCTTTTGTGCCGGTTGTTACAACAATGAATGCGGCTTAATCTCGAAGTCAAAAGATGAGAATATGATCTTTAACGGAGTGATGCTAAAAAAAGAAATATCTTTATGATGATTTAACAATAAGATGTGGAGATCAAATTGCTACTCCAGATCTTTCCCAAAATGATTTTGATTATGATGAAAGTGCAATTACTTCATATGAGAAGAAGACAGAGCTGATGCACAGGGAAAGTGTTAAAAACCAACATCAAATAACTATGGAATTTTTTTATTATAGTAAAAATTATGAATAAAAAATAAGTCGCAACAACTTGTTTTGCAGCCAATGGAACTTGATAAGCTAGATAATAATAATATTCAAACTGCATGCACTAAGTGTGGAAAAATGGAAGAGTAGTGAAATCTCATTTTCCTTGCTAAACCAAGATGATACACTTATGGTATATAAACTCTTCATTTTGTTGATGCCATATAAAATAATGCTATCAATATACGGACATAACTCGCTATTAAAGTTATTATAAGGCTCCATAAAGGATTATTCGTATTTACAGAAAGAAAATTGGATGGCTAAGATCATGTTTTGCATTGGATGTGGAAGAAAAATTCCATCAATGCAAAAAAAAAAATTATCCCACCTCAAAAAATATGTTGGAAAAAAATTAGGAGTCTGATTATATTTTTTAATAATTTTTAATAAATCAAAATTTGATCAATCAAACATGAGCCCAATTTTAAAACATCGTAAGGACCCATTTTATTAATTTATATTATTAATTCTCATGTTATCATTTTTTACTATTCATATAATGATTTGTGTTGTTTAGTATTATTTTATTAATTTTGGTGATTAGTTATATTTCAAAGTTCATTATTAAGCTTAATATTTTATTCAAAATTTAATTCATTTATATTTATTTTATTTTTAAAAAATAGTATTAAAATAAGGGCTAAAAAAATTGTCCAGAAAACCACCCTTGTTTTTTATATTTTAAATCACTACAATAATTTCATCAATTTCCGATCGATATATCCATAAAAAATCTCATGAAATCCATCAGAAACTTGAGTTTTCGACGGATTTTGATGGAACCATGATTGTCAAAAAATTATTCATCGATAATGATTTTTTGACAGAAACATATGTCCTTTAAAAATTTCGACGGATAGAAAGTTCAAAAGGAGTACTACCTTCTAAAGTTCTGACGGGATTTGCCCGTTGAACTTTTCGATGGCAGAATGTTTGACGAAACTTTCGTCAAGCGTCAGTCGTAGATCTTGTCAGAAGTACCAAGGGAACCTCTCAACGAACCTTCTAGCAGTTTCCACCACTCGGACATTGCGAAGGAGTCGACCCGTGGAACTTTTCAACGGGTACGTCCATTGGAAATCATTTTTTAAATTTTAAAAAATGAATGCCTGCAATCAGATCAGATCGTTGGCGCCCAATCTTGATGATAGAGGGAGGGAGAGGGGGAGGTAGTCATCATTGGACGCGGCCTGCCAAACTCGTTCGTCCGGATGGGTCGCCATGCGGTTGGATTCGACAGCCAAATGGTCGGAGTCGAGAATGAGGGAGAGGGAAGTCCGAGCCGTTGCGCTTTCGAGCCAAATGGTTGCCACGAGAGAGATGGTCGTCGAGTGAGTGAAAGAAAGAGGGGAAATGGTTAGAGAGAGTAAGAGAGATATAGGAAGAGAGAGACGGGGAGAAAGAGGAAGAGAGAGACGGATAGAGAGGGGGGAGATGGAGAGAGGGTAAGAGGGGAGACAAAGATATAGGGAGAGGTAATAAGAGAGGTCGAAAACTAGGCGGGAAATGTGGGCGGCAAATATTAAAATTTCTGACGGAGTAAGTTTCAGCCATGGTGGGCATTCCCAATAAGGTCATCCAACTTCACTTTGTAACACCATGGTAGAACTTTAGAAACATTTCAGCCAAGGTCATCGCGATCAGTTATAGCTAATAAACTAGTAAATCATTGAGGTGACGCTAACGTGGGTGTTTACGTGGCACCACATCAACATTTTCTCTCTCCTCCATGTCAGATTAAAAAAATAAAATTATCACATCAACATTTTTCTCTCTACTCCATTCAAACTTAATTTTTGTATCTATATGATTATCCAACTTTTCAAAACTTTCACACAAGGTCATTCAACTTTTCAAATTTTCAACCATGATCATTATTAAAAACTTAAAATAAAAAAATAAATAATAAATATAAAAAAATTGAAGGCACTTAGACTGTTTCGGTACATTTTTTGGCATGACCCTTTGGGATCGACCTGTCCAAACTTTTATGTGTATTAAATATATAATATTATAATAATTAATAATTTTTAATTATGGAAATAAAAATAGAAAAAATATACTGATAATATTTTTATATTATATTATGATATTTTTATATAATACACAGTCAAATAATAATAGCTTATCCAACGGGGTGCTAGGCACGGCCCAACACAATTTTTTGTATAATATTAAGATAATTAATAATTTTAATTTTAAATATTATGATATTAATAATTTGGCTCAACAACATGTTGAATGTCTTGTCATGCCCAACACCCCGCTAGACGAGCCATTACAATTTGACTCGACCTCGATGAAATATGGTACAAAAAAGTATATTTATTTTCTAAATTATAATATTTTCTATTATTTCAAATATTAGTGCAAAAAATATAATCGGTGTGTTATTTTTAATTTTTTTTATTTCCTTAATTATAAATAATTAATTGTCATAATATTATATATTTAATACACATAAAAAGTTTGGGCGTCTCGATCCGAATGGGTTGTGCCAAAAATATATCGAGTCAGTCGAAGTGTCTTCAAATTTCTATTATTATTATTATTTAAGTTTTTAATAATGATCGCGATTGAAAATTTGAAAAGTTGGATGACTATGTAGATACAAAATGAAGTTTAGATGGAGCAGAGAAAAAATGTTGATGTGATAATTTTTATTTTTTTTAATCTAACGTGGAGGAAAGAGAAAATACTGATATGGTGCCATGTAAGCATCCACGACAGCGCCATGTCAATGATTGTTTACTAGTTTACTGACTATAATCGAGCACAATGACCTTGACTAAAATATTTTTAAAATTTGATGACCATGGTGTTACAAAGTGAAGTTAGATGACCTTATTGGAAGTGCTCCTAATTTGAATGACAATGATTGAAATTTACTCAATTTCCGACGGGTTTATCCTTCGGAATTATCGATGGATACAAATTCGTCCATAGCTTTGAGGGTTAAAGTCGAAAACATTAATATTAGAATATCAAATATATACTTCTATTATATTATATATTTTTTATTATAAATATAATTACCGACGGATGCTGTCTTCGGAATTACTGACGGATATAAACTCATCGGTAATTTCAAAGACTAAACTCGATAAAAAATTTAATATTAAAATATTAAATATATACTTTTATTATGTATTATTATTATAAATATAATAACCATAATTTTGAAGGCTAAATCCATTGAAAAAGTTATTATTAAAATATTAAATATATACTTTTATTATCTATTATTGTTATAAATATAATTACCGATGGATAGATATCCATTGATAATTTTGAAGGTTCAACCCGTCGAAAAGTTTAATATTATACTTATATCATGTATATAAATATTAAACTTCATATATATATATATATATTATAAATATAATTACGACAAATCTAGCATTCATAATTATCAACGAAAATCTATCCGTTGGTAACTTTGAAGATTGTACCCGTCTAAAAGTTTAATATTTAAAATATTAATATTTTTTATATATTTAATTATTCAAAAAATATAATTAAAATTTGAAATGATAAATTTTCTACATTATTTATAATTTCTCTTCTTAGAAATTTATATAAGTAAACTTATATATACATAGATAGATATAGATGTAGATAATATATATATATATTAATGGTATATATATCATTATTATACTTGACTTCATAAGTAAAAAAACACGTACTTTTTTATCATATGTATTAGGTTTATTGATTAAAGTAGCATATATCAAGATTATAAATTCTTTCTCTTTTACAATTTTACTCTTCTTTTTTTTTTGTGTTGCAAACTCTTTGAGTGAGACTAAAATAAACAATAGCTGGTTTTCAATTATTATTTATTGTAAAGATTTACATAATATATTATCTATTATATATAGACTTTAAAATTATTCATATATTATGCAAAAGATTTCTAACTTTAACTTAAGAATTATTTAGATACTAACAAAACAAATGAATATAGACAATACATAGATTTAATACTTAACTACTTTGTCCTAAGATTTTTTTTCTTTTAATATACACATACATACACACACACACACACACACACATATATATATATAAATTTAGAACATAATATGCGTAAAATTTTAATAAAATTAAAATATGTTAATTTCTTATCCAAGATATAACTAATAATCACATAATAACATTTCTTATTTTTAAAAGGATAAAAGGAAAAATATGGCTTAACTATATATATATAATAACAAAAAATATTATGAAGTTGAAGGCCAAAAATAATAACAAATTCAAATATGTTATGAAGTTGAATAATGCATTTAAAAATACTTGAATTAACATATTTAACATTATTAATTTGATTTGTTCTATTATTAATGAAAAAACAAAGTGAACAAATGAGTAAAAAGAATAAAATATTAAAGAAAATTATGAAAAAATGAAAAGAAATGATAACTTATTTATTATATTATTTCATTAATATAACAAGAAAATAATATAAGAAAATATAGAAAGAGAAATATATATTATATATGTTTTTTATTATATATTATTATATGTATGTATGCATGTATATAATATATATGGTATTTACTTGAAATTTTTTGTATGTAGTAATATTAACGTTTAACTAATTCGAAGTACTAAGTGTATAAAATGGTAATTTTCTTGGAATTGATTATTTTAAATATTAAAATCGGGACTATTATATCTTGTAGACTCTGCTTTAAATCAAATTTAGTTTACATATATACATGTTTTTGACCTATTAGAATGCCCATGAAAAATCACGTTGTCGTGTGAAGTTAAAATCAGTGGGAGCCACTATATTTTTTTTTAAAAAATGGCCAATATTTTGATGTGAATTCATCATATATTTTTTCACGAGTACACCATCTTCATAGCATAAGCAAATCCGTCCTATTTAGTAATTTGTTTCGTGCATGCATGCAATTCCCAGCAAGAAAAAGGATGAGAACTGCTACAAGGAAAGATAAAAAAAACCCTAGAAGACATCATTGAATCCCAATCATGGCGAGCTGCCAAGAAATTTCATACGTAAGATGAAAAAAATAAAGAGGTCATGCAAACTTTTATACACCACCCCTATTGTTCAGAAAAGGTATGGAGTACTCCCTCCTTTTTTGAAGGAGATAACAAAGCCCTCCTTTTAGATCGCCATTATTCCTTCCTATTGACGAATGCACACACACGTATATTTCATCTACTTTATAGATTTCCGAATGGCCCAAAAATCATGTTCATCAGCTAGAAAAATATAGGGGATAAAAATTATGTGAAGCAAAAAATGACCTATATATATGGATCATCGTTGAATCATGATCTGACGGTTCACAAATAAGTATCATCAAGATGTATACAAATAAGTGCTTATTTGTGAACTGTCAAATCACGATCCAACGGTGACTCATATATATGGATTATTTTTTCTCCACATAATTTTTATTTCCAAAAATATATTATCTCTTAGGAGGGACAAGTTAAGTCATATTCGCATTATTGTTATTATGCATCCAAAACACTATGAATAAGGAGCATTAAAAGAGTAATTTTTTGCACTTGTTAATCTAGATAATTCACACACACACACACACACACACATATATATATATATATATATATATATATATATAGTAATGTTATTGTGCATGGGATAATCGGTTTTTCGATTTTTCGTCGACGTAGCGTCCACGTGGTCATCTCCTCTCTCCTCCACACAAATAGTCTTTTAATGTGGCATGCTCCGACGTGGCACATAAAATTACATCATTGCCCTCCAAATTTAAGGTTTGCTCAGCGATACCCTTCAACTTTACTTGGTAATACAAACGTCATTCATCTTTTAACACGTTTCACCCGATGCCCTCTTTACCTGGGACAACCAGTTTCTCGATTTTTCGTCGACGTGACGTTCACGTGACCATCTCCTCTCTCCTCTATGCAAATAGTCGTCCGACGTGACAAATAAAATTACATCAAATGTCCTCCAACTTTAAATTTTGCTCACCAAATGCACATAAAATTACACCAATTTAGATAAAGACGACGGACCGAACGATGAAGGAGGCGAACGACGAATGAGAGCGAACGGTTTAGGAGTGCGAACGGCGAAGGAGGTTTCACGCGAACAACGACAAAGAGAAAAATAAAGAAATAATTTAACAGTGAGTGAGTCAACTTACGGTAAGTAAGATGGTTTAATATGTGGTGTCACGTCGGAGCATGCCACGTCGGATGGTTATTTGCATGGAGGAGAAAGGAAATGATCACGTAGACGTCACGTCGACGAAAAATCGAAAAATTGATTGTCCCAAGTAAAGAGGGCATCGGGTGAAATGTATTAAAAGATGAAGGGCATTTGTGTTACAAAGTGAAGTTGGAAGGTATCGCTGAGCAAAACTTAAAGTTAGAGGATATTAGTGTAATTTTATGTGTCACGTCGGAGAAATGCCACGTCAGATGATTATTTCGTGGAGGAGGAAATGGCCACGTGGACGTCACGTCGATGAAAAATCGAAAAATCGGCTATTCCAGGTAAAAAGGGCATCGGGTGAAACATGTTAAAAGATGAAGGACATTTGTGTTACAAAGTGAAGTTAGATGATATCGCTGAGCAAACTTTAAAATTGAAGAGCATTTGATGTAATTTAGACAAAGATGTTTAGCTATCTATATTTTCTATTGAAAAAGTGGGCGTGGCTTGAGAAGAAATGCTTGAAATGTTAGCATATTCTCGGATATAGTCAAACGGGAAGTGAAATAAGAATATCTTGATCATTTTCATTGAAAAATAAGATGAGAATATAATTCTATTTCCTTTGGAATATTTTTAATTATATTTTATTTTTAATCATGTATTTGAGTATTTTTATTACAATAACGAGTGCTAAATATTATATTATAAAAATATTATATTTTAAAAAAGGTGTTCTCTTCAAATCAGGAGGAAAGATAAGAATATATATTTTTATTTTATTTCATTTAATTTTATTCTCCAATTAAATTGTGTTTGCAATTATGAAATTCTCTGTGTTTGCTACAATTATGAATCACTTCTATATATCCTGTCAAGTGTCAACCCTGTGCATGGTAGGAGGATAAAGTCTGGGCACTCGTGAGTCGTAACCCTGGAAAAAATAAAGGGGAAAAATTGTTGTCATATTATTTATTAGTTTCTTGCCTCGTCCATCCATTTGGCAATGGATGAATAGAATACCGTCATCGAGGAATCTGATAAAGGAGAGAGAGAGAGAGAGAGAGAGAGAGAGAGAGAGAGAGAGAGAGAGAGAGAGAGAGAGAGAGAGAGAGAGAGAGAAAAGGAGAGACCAGGGGAAGTGGAGGAGTCCACTGAAGGGGGGCCATTAAAAATAAAGGACACAGAGAGTGTGCAGGGTGAGGGGAGGAGGGAGCAAACCCATGTCACCCCCCACTCAACACATGCTCATGCTGCAACATCCCTCCAAAGTTCTTCTGTTCTCTGTACTCTCTCCTTTTTACCTCGTCACCAGGAGCCACGTCAAAAGTTGTCAAGATGAGATTTTTATTTCTATTTTTTTTTTTTTTCAAATTTTTGGATTCCATGCATGGTGCGTGCAATTGCAACCTGCGCTGTGTCAGCAAGAGAAGGGAAAACAAATCTTATCTCAGGCATCTTCCTTTTTACCATGTTTACAAATCACATCTACCAGAGAGAGATACATTGCAATGGACAAAGCTGAACAGATGACTCCGAGATGTAATTAACCAAAAGAAACAAATACATGAAGAGACACTACAACAGGCCTGCCTACTCTTAATAGAGCTAGACCTCTTTCTCTCTCCCTAACTCTTGAATGGAGAGAGAAGTCACAAGATGAAAAAAGCGAATCAAAACCTCAAGAAAAAGGAAGAAGGAAGAAGAAAAAAAAAAGAAAGAGGCGAGCACTTTTCACAACTGCCTACAAGTTAAAAGGGGTATGGTATTAAAAGTGAATGATACAGAGGGAGAAGGGGACTGCTTTTGATTAGGATTTTTCTTATTGACAATCGGAGTTTCTACCAGGACCCCCGTAGTAAAAGTAATGCCCCCAGTCTCCATTATTGCCATTCTGCACATCATAGCAGTTGGATTGCTCAGTGAACGTGCCAACTCCTCTGGGTGTCTTGAGATTGTTGGATCCGTCGACCACCTGAATGTTCCTGAAGTAGCTGGCCTTGCCGAAGCCTTCTTCTGGGAAGTGGCCACTGCCCATCTGTGTTGAAGTGTGCTCACCATCTGGCTCTGAGTTCACCACCTCCCCTCCCCATTCTATCATTGAGGCACTGTCTGCTAAGTAGGAGAACAGGAAAGAAGGCCAGTAACCCAATACGTAGTCATTGCCGAACTGCATCCACCAGTTCCCTTCCTTCGGATCCTGAGTAGTATTCAGAGATAACCAACTGTTACTATTTGAACAGGTGAGGAAAAAAAAAATGTCTGCACGATGAACAAAAGTAGGCAGCATAGATTCTCTGCTGAATTCTAGTAGATTACAGCACATTTACACTATTTAAAACGCACAGTACAAATAACTCTTCTGCTTATAGCTTTGCACAAATGGCTACCTAGAAACACTGTTTCAGATGTTACTGCTGTGCACCTTTGGAACGATAGTAAAAATTCAATTATCTCGTTAAAAGGGATTGCTATTGAATTGTACAATTCTACCTCTTTAGAAGCCTCTTAAGTTACCACACACTATATCATCAATTTCAAAAATCAAATTTTATTTGTCCAAAAATAAAAAACCTCAAGTGAGCTAACATTACTTGAAGATTTTTCAACCATATTGTACGATGTAAAACAGCTACATGCACGAAGTGTAAAACTTCTAGGATGTGGAACCATTGTACACAGTACAGTGACGCAGTGATGATGGGATACTAAACATATTTTATGTTTTCTGCACTTTTATCATTTAGTTATGCCATGCTTTAAGTCATTGTTAACATATTTTAGAGTTATTTGGCATTTCATGCCTCTGCCGACAGTGTTTTGTTCTCAGTTGTCACATTCTCAAAATACTTATGCATGTCAGAAGAATCCAGAAGTACTTGATACAACACCCCATCATATTATTGCCAAGGAGTTGTTCATCTTTGATAAAAGGTGGACAGAGTGGAATTTCTCAATAGAAAGTAAAGCAGTCAATGATGCAGTCTCCTTTCCCCTCGTAATTCAGTGCAATTGTGTTTGAAATAATTTGGGATGTTGAGGACTTTAAGTGACATGATAATTAATCTATCATTCTCCTCAAACTCCATAGCCTTGTGAAGAATAAAAAATAAATGTGTATCTATGTAAAATGGATAGTTGGAAAAATTTATATGCAAAAGGCCACTTATTTGAATTGCATGTGAACTTGGTTGTACCTTCCAAACAAGTATACTGATGTCATACTGAGAGCCACTGTAATCAGAGATGGGGTAGATACTGGCACCCATGGCAATCTCACTGTTGATCTGGATGAACCCAGAACATAGTAAGTTGTAGCAGCCTGTTGCTTGATAAGCATCGCTCTGAAATTTTTCCATCGCAAATATCAGAAGCCGTCCAGTTACAAAAAGAAAGAGAAACAAGATAAAATACATTAAGCCTTCAAATGACATCCAAAACATCTAATGCCTACCATATATGATGTCAATCATTTACTACTGTTACTGGTATCAGGTTAAAAGACTTTGCAAAACAGTAAGATGAAGAAAGGAAGAAGAAATGTTTACTCACAGTCCAGTAGGTAAATAGCCTTGTGTTGTTATCCCCATAAAGATCCGGACTGACCTGTTGGTTGCATAAATCCATGAGTTAATGCGTGAAGATGAAACGTTTCAGCTTTCTTGATGTTAAGTAAAATTGCATTTACTGTTTTATAGCTCTCCTGCTACCAACTATTTACTTGAAATAAAGCAGAAACCTACCTGCCAACCAGCTTCAATGCTGTTGAGGTCCTCCCCAAAAGAACCCCCAAGAATCCAGAGCTGGGAGAGACTGAACTCATTGGTTTGCTGAATTTTTGGCTGCCACACATTTATGGTGGCTTTTGCTCCATAGTACTTATCCCCCTCTACATAAGCAATCCCATGCTACTCAAAAGCACAACAATGGAAAACCAAATGAGAGAAAGAAGATAAAAGATTTTACGAAGAAACAACAGCAACAATAACAACGATAGATGGAGCTATGTTGTTTCCAAGCAAATTTTGATGTATCTTCTCTCAATTTAAATTTTTACTCGACTTTGAACTATAGTCATTACCTGATGGCCACTCTCATTGAGAAGGTCAGGGTCCACGGACAAGGGGTTTGGCACAGCCTTGTGCTTCTTCTTTCCATATCTCTTGATGGAGCTTGCCCTGAGCAAATCTTCCCTGGTAGTCCTCCTTATAGGGATGGTGTCCTCAGGACACATCCCGTTCTGGTGCCACAGCTGGGCTATGGAGGGCGACTTCTTCTCTGATGATGAGGATGATGCCACCTTGTTCTCGTCAAACAGGCCTTCCGGATGGTAAGCTGGTCTCATCTGCGAAAGTGAACAAAAGAAACGTTCTTTGGCATAAAAATTGGGACTTGTTAACATTGCCAAAAGAGAAGCAATTCAGCAGTGGAAAGCTGATAGTGGAGCATGCGGAAAGACGAGAAAGAAAGTGAGGGAGGAAACCTGTATGGTGTGGTTTTTGAGGAACGGGTGATCAAAGGCTGGCTGGTGAGAGATGTGCACACAGTCTATGATATCTCCATCAGGACTCTGCACCCAAGTTCAAAACAAAACGCATTCCAACCAATTAGATCAGCAAAATCATTAGAATAATTAATCAGCAAACACAAGAGTTCACAAGACAGATGAAAAGGGAAGAACAGAAACATATTTGTATTTGAAAAGATGGAAAGGGAAAGAAAGAGGAAAAGAACATTATTATCGCACAAACTAAAAGAGGCTCTTTAGAAATCCACAATTGAAAAGGACGACCATATAAGGTGAAGAAGAACAAAAGAAAGAATCCAGTTTTGAAAAGTCTTTAAGACTATGATATCAGAAGTCTATGATATCTCCATCTGAGCTCTGCATCCAACTTCAAAACAAAACGCATGCCAACCAATTTGCTCAGCAAAAATAATTAGAATAATTGATCAGCAAACACAAGGAAACACATTTGCATTTGAAAAAAATGGAAAAGGAAAGAAAGAGGAAAGAAACATTGTTAACGCACAAAGTAAAAGAGACTTTTTAGAAATCCAAAATTGAAAAGGACGCACATAACAGGTGAAGAAGAAAAAAAACTTTGAAAAGTCTAAGAAAAAACTAATAGAGAGACGACGACGAAGAACAACAAAAAATTCTCCTTTTTATTCCCGAAGAAAAAAAATGGGTAAGAGAACCTTAATGGTCTTGAGCGGGGCTTTGTTCAGGCGCTTGAGGTGGCGCTTCACCCTCAAGTGCTGCCTCTCCACCCGATCTCTCCCTTCCGCCGCCGCATCTGCGGCGCACGCCAACACCACAACCGCCACCGCCACCGCCACCAGCGCTGTCAGCTTCTTCGTCGCAGCCGTCCAACCATGGCCAACGCTACCGTGCGCCGCCATGGCCTTCCCTCCAGAACAGCACAATCACAATCCCTTCCCCTTTCTCTATTCTCTCTCCTGAGTCTCCTCCCCCCTCAGTGAAAGAAGATCAACTCCTCATGCTGTTCGTTTTTCTCCTCTTGCCCCTTGTCTCGGTCTTCTTTGCAAAATGTACGCGAAGAAAGGAACAGAGCGGCGCTCGGGCTTCCCTCAAATTTAACACAACCCAACTGTCTTTCTCTCTCTCTCTCCCCCACTGTTTTCTTCGATTTTTTTTCCCTGCTGTCACCACGAGAAGACTGGGAAACGGAGCAGAGGGCCCTCGAACGGTCAGATGTCGTCTCGCCCCGTCGTGGTGGTGGTGTTGGTGGACTCGTGGGGTGCGCGGGGTCGACGACGGAGGCGACGTCGATGGTGGTGCTGTGGTGGAAATGGCAGTGACAGTGGCAGCAATGGCAGGATGAGGAGAGCCGAATCCACCGTGGAGAAGAGCAGCTGCAGCAGTCATGAATATAACACACCGATGCACCCCGTTCCCCCTTTTTTTCACCAAGCCCCATAATACCCCTGATCTCTTCCGGCATTTACCCGAAATGCCCCTTCTTACCCCGCGTCGGTTCCAAGTTTCCGACCGCATTGGATTCGAACCCGAATCCACCCTCCGTCACCCTTCACGTGCCACACCCGACAGGCGAAGCGGAGCGGCGCGATCGCGGACGGACGGCGCAGATGAGCCCCGTGGGGTCTCCCGGAGACGTGCGCCGTGTCGGCTGTACACGTCCCGGAACACGGAACTCGGAGACGCGGCAGCTCATTGGCTGATCGGTCCTGGGTCCCACCCACTCATCCGGCCCAATCGCAGAAGGCGTGCGGTGCGGTGGCGTGAAAGAAATATAAATAAAAAAAAAAGAGGTCCCGCCCATGCAGAACGAGGGGACGTCCCTCGCGGCGAACAGGGGACACGGAATTCGTAAATTTTGTTGGATGTCGTCGGTGGGGCCCAGGAGATGGAGCCAATAGGAAGCCTCCCGGCCGTGGTCTTCCGTGTTGGGGAGGAAGTGCCCCAGAGAGACCGGCGTTGCATGGGAGTGCGGGCACGTCGGAGGAGGAGGAGGAGAAGGAGAAGGGACCAAACAGAGGGACATGGCGATGGCGACGAGGGCCTCTCTCGGTCGGAGCTAAAACTTGGAGCAACCTCGGCGACTCCTGCTGCACGAGCACGATTGTTGATGCGGTCCGGCCTGCTCTGTAGAGAGAGAGAGAGAGAGAGAGAGAGAGAGAGAGAGAGAGAGAGAGAGAGAGAGAGAGAGAGAGAGAGAGAGAGAGAGAGAGAGAGAGAGAGAGAGAGGGTTATTTTCTTTTATTTTTGAAGGCCTCGAGGAGATTGGGGGTCAGAGATGTTTTGACTCGAATTTTCTTGTGGGCGAGTTTTGATGACACTGCGATTGTTGGCCATTAACAACATATCATTTCCGGCCATAAACATATTAACATGAATCGTTTCAATGGCCTCTTTCTGCGGTTCCAAAGTGGAAACAAAGAAAAAAATTAGTGTGGCTTTTGGCACTTTACAATGATTTCAAGCGGGTAATGTGCACTCGCATATCCAATTATGTTCTTTTAAAAGTTGGGCAGTATTTTCTGTTTAATAGGATATGATTCACATAACTTGGTCCTTTTATTAGGGATGTTGTAAAAAATTCGACCGACTGGAAAAACTTATTCGATATGAAAAAAAAATCAAATCGAATAAATTAAAAATTATGATACTTTGAGTATAATTTAAGATCATTTTTAATATAGTAAAATCGATTGACCCGCCTAAACTATGGTCTTAGTCCGAAAATCACAAAAATCATGAAGCTCATTATATTTATTAATTTTTATTTCTATAATTAATTCATAAATAATCTATTTTCTTATTATTAGTATAATAGTTTTCTCTATAGTTTAGTACGTTCATATGATAAAATTCTAATTTAATAGTTCTAATACTATATCCTATATTTAGTTATAAATTTAAATAAGTTAAAATAATTTTATTTTATATTTTTAAAAAATATTATTCTAGTAAAATGAATCAACTAGAGAGTGGTTTTTTTTTCTAAATGACTTTTATAGTGATTGTTATAATTTAAAAAGGATAACTCGAAAGTAGCGAACAATTTCTTCAGACCGATAAATCGATCGGATCCGAATCACTTTCACACCCCTATCTTTTATTAACCATGGCATCTTTTAACGAGATTAATTAACAAACATCTAATATGGATCATTAATTAATATGGCAGGCTTTTGGCGTGCACGAAATTGTTGATATAATATATATTTGGCCATTTGGGCGGATGCTCGTCGTAGTGCAGCTGCATGCATGCGCCCCCTGCTGACTGTGCACGAATGAATTGCGTGAATACAAAAGAGAGTTTTGGATTTGCAGCTGCATGCAGTCGACTTGTGCTTCTCCGGCAACACCTGCAAACAGCTGCATGCAGTTGCTTGCAGGTGTTGCCGCAGAAGCACAAGTCGACTGCATGGAGAACGAAGCACTTCTCGTTTGAGTTGTGCATGTACATATATGTGAGAGTGAGTGTGTGTGTGTGAGAGAGAGTCCTTGTTCGCCGAGAGAGAGAGAGAGAGAGAGAGAGAGAGAGAGAGTCCTTGTTCGCCAAGAACAAGATTCAAAGTATCTGAACCTTCTGCCCTCCTATAACCTATTCACGAGTTCCCAACTTATTGAGCATATTTATCTGTTTGATTTTTAAGAATTTAGAATTTATTGATATAATGATGGGTCAGGGAAAATAATTTACGTAGCAAGTTAAAATTAACTCGATCAATCGATTACCCATGAACACATTTAAAGGTCTGAAATATTTAATTAGCACATGATCACGGTGTGATTATATATATGTGAACCATTAATTATATGTATAATTAAATCGTATGTGGACAAAATACGAAAAATGATCATGTCGGTAGTTAAACATGCATCTTCCCTTTATTCTCTATCCTAATAATAATAATAATAATAATAGAGAATAATTTGCAGAATTAAGGGATTAATTAATATTCCTGCATTCTTATTTACAATATTTAAGAGAAAGTAAAGTAACTCTCTTTTTCATCTTGTTCAAAACGAGTGACAAAGAATGAGTAAAATACTGAGTGCTGCATGGTTAACCAGCATCAACCTGATATAGATGCATACTATGTTAATTCAATCATCTTAATTAATTAATTAATTAATCTTGTCATTGACTAGATTCTGTCAGAACTGAAGTATAAACATGTACAACATGTAATGGCATGTAAAGGAAGATGAACTCAAATCCACCCTCACACATATCTCTTAGCATGTAATGCCACTTTCTCTGACCCAATTGAGCTCCCAAGAGAGAATCTTAACTTGAGTATATGTGGTCACTTGCCATATCCTACAACTTTTTTTTTTCTTTTCTTTTTTTTAGGGCCACATCAAAGAATCTCACCTTTAATTTCTTCCACTTGTTCTCTTTGGCCATTTGTCAATTGGCACCATTTTTTTTTTCGTGGAAGGAGAAAAGAGGATGCCACTTTCTCTCAGCACTTCTTTTAAACTGGGGCCAAGCAACAGCATCACCATCTTAATCCTGGTTTTGTCCCAACATAGGTTTTGGAGAGAGAAATTGTAGGGGGCTGGAGGAGGGAAAAAAAAGACCCTTTTGCATGCAAGAAGGGAAAAGTGACCTTATCATATTTTTTTTCCCCATCATCTTCTTTATACTTTTGAGGGGGGAAACAAGAGTTAATTATAATAAACATCACATATATCTATCCCTCTTCTCTTGAATCAAAATCTCCCTTGATCAATCTCCACTATTAGCTTTTTAGTACCAGTGATATCATCCACCTCTAAAGCACCAGGGCCCCTGTGGTTTGTGATCAAAGGGCCATTGCACCACCTTTCTCATTACTCACTTTCCCTTCATGATCACATGAACCTAACCATCATCACATGATTTGCCCCTACAAGAAAATATCACATCGTCCTCTTGTGTGGCAACCACAAAAAGGATGAATTAACACAAATTAATGCCTTTCTCCATGTCCATCATTAGCTCAATTAGTGGTAGCATTTTCTTGGCTGCTATAATTGATCCAAGCATATATAAGAAAAGACACAAATTTCATCCTCATATCTCACTATGCACCACCACACAAATTAATAAACAAAGTTTGGGAAATGCCAATTATTTGCACCAGTCACCTTTCTTATCAGGTATCTGTTGGTTCATGTGCCTTACAGCTTATTTTGTCTGCTATGCAAACAGCTTGTAAGATATATACTCGCTATGGAGTAGAAAATGATAGATTCCTTTGCCAACCCACAATACAGTGCAACTCTGGTAAAAAAAAGGTCAAATTATCTAATTATGACAAGTGCATTCGTGAGAAGATAAAATTTAACACGTTTTTTTTTCATTTTTGGACTGAATTAATGAAAATTCATTAGGACTTTATTAATAATTTTGGTTGGTGAAACTTGCAGCAAATTGAATCCCAAAAAGAGATGAATATAAGAATGGACTCAGAGTAAGTTAACATTTAGAAAAAAAACATATCTTTCGAGTGCCAAAATCCACACTTGAAAAAAAAAATCATGTCATCAAGTTAGAAAAAAAAAAGTTGCTAGATGATTCTCTCATTCCATATCCACTTCAAAGTATGCTAGTTGGCTATGGACCAGTTTATGGTGCAAAAGCTGAATCAGATGGAACAAACATGGTTTTATGGATGTCCACTAAGCTCCAAGGGAAAGGATTTGTTCTTTCTAAACGAGCTAAATGAACGACAAAAGATAGTGCCAAGGCCAGCAAAATATACGAAAAAGAATTTTTATGCTGAATTGAAACAAATAAAGTTTTTTATGTGATAAATGGCAAGAATCCAACTTCCTTAATGCCCCCACATGGTGCATAGAACACTTGGACAAAATATTCCCATTAAATTAATTGACATTCTCACAATTACACAACATTAAAAGGAAACATTCCGAGTTATTTAACAAGGTGGAAAAAAAAACCTCTCTTTTTTTTTTCCTTTAGTATATTGTGGATAATTATACCTAGCTAGTAAGAAAAGCCAATCATAGTTCACAAACACATCCTCTCATTGATGTTAGGGTCTGTTTTTTCCTCTCTTTTCTTCTCATAATGGGAGAGACAGCTGCATGGAGTAGATATGACAACACTGCACAAAGAACCCAGAGCTTGAACTTTTCAAGATCTTACACTGCATCATCCCTGCACGTACCAGTGAGAGACACTGAGTGAAAACAAAATTGGTTTGTCTGGTGGCAATGGAAAGGTCTCAGAGACTGTGCATGTATGACAAATACCTACATCCTCAAAAGATTCAAAAAAAGGCTTGGTGCAGTACTCAAGTTTTAATGCTTAGTCTTCAGAGCATTCTCATGGACCATCTCATAATCCACGTTAAGAAAAACATTGGCACACTCTTTAATGGTTCATATGTATTGGATTACAGAATGGAAGGTGATTCTTGGCATACTCTGTAATCATCCTATATGCATTGGATTATAGAATGGAAGGTGATTCAACTGTTATCCTTGTGGTATGAGGATAAGGTTATATTTCACCTACTGAGTTTCCACATCCATGCAGTAGCACCTTCATGTGAAGGCATGATGGTGCACAGAGAAATGTCAACAACCTTCAAATATTAGACAGTTGTTTATATGTCATATGTCATGAGTGGATATAGCTGATAAACACACAGCATTCCTGAATTGTAATTTTTTCAGAAACATCTTATGCTACTTTGACTTGATTGCCCAACTCTATCCTGAGATCCAATTGAATTGCATACTGTACCGAAATGTCTGAAAGGCTGAGAATCGATTGGCATGTATGAATCACCTACCGAACTTATTGCCAGGCTTCATAAGTCAGATTTGAATGCATAACTTGGACCCAAAAGGTAGAGGATCAGAAATTTCAGAGCTAGAAACCTGTCGCCATGCAGCATAGTGGCATACCGAGCTGAAGAGGAAGGAGATAAAATACATACAGTTGCCCATTTCAAAGTTCAAACTTCATCAACCCTAAAACTCAGGTGTCCCATACCTACACCAGAAAAGCTTGAAGTTGATGCATTAGGCTAGATCTGGGTGAGGATCACAATAACATGCAGGTAGAGCCATGTATATCAGGGCAAACATAGAGTCGCAAGGAAAAAAAAAGAGTATTTTGTTTTCTTCTCCTTTTATACATTTCACCATCCACACAGATTAAACAGGAGAATGGTCTTTGTCTTTCCACATGAAGCTAGACGCAGTAAATAGCAGTCTCTATCAGTAAAGGAGCCTACACAGGGCCATTGATTGATCCTGATTCCACAACCATGCTCAATTATAAGGTAGGTGGCAGGACCCCAGCCTATGGTAGTTAGGTCATAGTGATGTCTGTGATTCAGCAGTTGTAATTGAGCCCATCAGAGTTTCCATCTCCATGGATCTTTCTCCCTTGCAGCACATGTCATGGTTTTTTAGTGGTGTAAAGACAAAAAAATGTCATGATCGATTGAAATAACATACTGGATGGGTTCTACACAAGTATTCACAGGAAATCAGCAGCTCAGTCCATGGAGCACCAGCATATGAAAAATGCAACCCATAAGCTTAATGGATACCAAGCACCAACATATAACTCCACTACAATGGAATTTTATCAGAATTTATTAATGTGTTTGTATCCTGGGTTGCCTTTTTAGGTGCAAAGGAGGGGATACAACAACATCATTATGCATTTTTAGATAGTGAGATTAGGTAAGTTGGGAATACATAGCCAGGATATGACAACTGCACTACCATCTTCAATCTCTGATCAAGATGTATCCTTAATTACTTCAGTTCTGAAAAAAACATTCTCTGGTTGAAAGGAACTTTGTGCATCCTGGTGACTCATTCAAGTGACAAGTGATAGCACCATTCCAGTCGTACTGTGTACACAAACTGTAATAAGGTTGTGACAGCAAGTAATGGCTGTCATCAATCTAAGATATTGTACACAATAAGTCTTATAACAAAGACTATCTCCAACTCTGTTCAACTTTCTACGCTTACTTTAAAAACATAACTTGCTTTGTGATAGCTGCTGACGAAAATAGATAATTATTCTATAAGTTTTTCTCAAAAAAGGTAAAGAGAAAAGAAAGTTGTGGATGAAAACAGACTATGTTGACAACAAGCTTTCTCACAAAACTTTATCAAACACATAATTTGACGGCACATTAAAATCTTCAACCAAAGAAGCTGCACAAACTTGTTCTGACCATTCAGCGACTGCTCTTGTGTCATCATATGAAAGAACACTCTGTCAATAGAAAGTTGTGATGGCTATGTATTGATGGTTGTGTGTCTATCTTGTCTTAACATCCATACATGATTTTGGGTCAATTGGACGTCTTAACTATATGGCTCCCTTTGTCCATTTGGTTGGAAGCATATGATTGTTACGTGGCCTTGACATGGCTTTCTTTTGGCCCACAATCGTGATGATCTTAATCTAACAAATTTGAAAATGACTTGGCAAGTGCAGCTGCTTTATTAATTGATCAACCATTTACGAATCCTATTAATACTTCCCTATCTCGGAAGGCACCTCTACAAAGTTCCATCAGTGTCAAACTTTTAATAGCAATTTCAATGCTTCATCTAAGAGAAAAAAAAGGGGAGAGAGAGAGAGAGAGAAAGAAGTCACCCAAGATCCTATCCAGCCCAGGAAAAATTGCACTAAGATGTCTATGATCAAGAATCTATTACCTTAGATATTATTTTGCCACATGAATTCTGCAAACTATATAAGTTATTAACCCCCAAAAAAGCTTTGTCTCTACCAACTAAAAGTAAGACTTCCTTCAATGTTGATCAATTAAGTAGTCAGGGCTAATAATTATGCACAGCTGAGGCTTCATGGGGGGTTCCAAAGCACACCAAATCAATACAGAAGTTATTCTTGTTTCTGCAACTATGAAGCTCTCGCAGATAAATGTTCCACATGTCATTGTAACGTAAGGAACATGGAAACTTGTTGCTAAACCACAATCATTACCTTTGTTCTTGCACAAATGGACAGGAAAAATATGGAATCTTAATCACATAATTGCATGTGCTTAGTACACTTGGAGAGGAAAAGTTGGACCAACTACTTTGATTCATCTCTTTGTTCTTCCTAAGGAATCAAGTGAAAAAAAAATCTACCAACAAAATAAATGCAGGGTTTTGATCTTGAAATGTGTTCTTTCTGTAGGCATTGTTCATTCACCAACTGTAGCTACAGAGCTGCAAATCTGATATCATCACGAGCCAGGGAAAATGCAAACGACCAACAGGTAAGTCTGAGAAGCATCGACGGAGAAGAGATGCTTTCGTTTAAAAAAAATGCAAGAAAGAGGGATGAAGACAGGCAAGGATTTTAGCTCCACGACAGTTTAGACAACGTAGATTGTATAAAGATTTGATATTCCACAGAAATCAAAAGCTACACTTAACTTGGAAGATAGAACAAACTATTGACCTAAAAATTGCAGAATATCATGTATGTGTTTCAAACAAACTACAAAATAAGCCAATAATGAGCCTAGAAATTTGAAACATGCATTTCCATTCAAAGCTGTTCTATGCCCTAAAGCATATGGGACATTGTCCAATCTGTAAGGACATGTTGGAGAAAGAAAAGATGAATCTGAGTCCTCGGATTTGAATGAAGATGGACATGGAAAAAGTCAGCCCAATTGAGCAAGAAGTATCCACGAAATTTGTCCATGGATTTCCAACCATCCACTTAAATAAAACTAGAAATTCATTTTGGCCCTAATACAAAAATGCATATCAACATGTTGCCAGAGGTTTTTGTTTCTTTAGAAATGATCAATCTGCCTCTGTAAATATATAACAAAGATGATGACTATGAGGGTTTTTGTATGCAAGCTAGTACAGTTCAAAAGATGTTCAAAAGTAACGAGTTCAAATATTCATTATGTCACATCATACTTGAAAGATATCTCTTCAATGCTGTGATTGTGTTTAAGTGTACATCTAAAATAGACTTATAGGTGAACATAAAAGCATGTAATGAACAGAAGGTGGTGTCTACGATGATCCCTGTGATGTGGCTGCATTTCATTCATGAAATTTGGCATCTCTAACTTGATGAAAGTGATGATTCCACAAGGTAAATTTGGTCTCACACGTACAAGCAGGATGTTTCTTTTTGAGGAGTACAAGCAGGATGTTGAACTCCTGTATTTCATCCTCCATCAGGACTTATCCCTATAACACAAGAAGATGTGTTGAGTGCTTGCCCTCCTAGTTCACCTTTATTGATATAATGAACCTCAGTCATTGGTTTTGGAGTGACCTCAGCAGTACACACCCCACTCCTGATTCATAGACCTAGCTGATCTCGCCAAATTTTCCGATACCATCTCTCTCCCCTGAAAGTGCAACAATTATGTTGGGACCATTTTCCCAAACCAATTGGATCTTTGCATTCTAGAAAACTAATTTAACAACAACAACAACAACAACAAAGCCTTATCCCACTAGATGGGGTCGGCTACATGGATCATACGACGTCATTCCGCTCTATTAGTAACCAAATCTTTCGGTATATTATTTACCAATAGATCTTGCTCTATTAGTTCGCCAAGTGTCCGCCTTGGCCTCCCTCTTCCTCTTTTAATCGGACTCCAGATTATTTGATCTACTCTTCTTACTGGCGCATCTAATGGTCTTCCCTGAACATGACAAAACCATCTCAAACGATTCTCTACCATTTTCTCACTAATAGGAGCCACTCCGACTCGTTCACGTATATGGTCATTCATAATCTTATCTAATCTTGTATGACCACACATCCATCTCAACATCCTCATTTCGGTTACCCCCACTTTACGTTCATGTTGTCCCTTCATAGCCCAACATTCACTACCATATAACACTGCTGGCCTTATAGCAGTACGATAGAATTTTCCTTCAACTTTATTGGGTACTTTTCTATCACAAAGAACTCCAGTGGCTTTCCTCCACTTACACCAACCAGCTTGAATTCTATGATTAACATCGTCATCAATCTCACCATCTTGTCTTACAATTGATCCTAAATATTTAAACTGTCACTTGAGGAATTATATCCTCCCCTAGCCTAACTTTCAAATCGTCTCTAAGTTGTTTATTTGTGAAATTGCTATGCATATATTCTGTTTTATTCCTACTTAAACGAAAACCCTTTGACTCCAACGTATTTCTCCATATTTCCAATTTTGTATTAATCTCTTCTCTTGAATCCGCTAAAAGTACTATATCATCCGCAAATAGCATGCACTTAGGTACCTCCTCTGTGATACTCTCGGTTATAGCATCGATAACTAAGTTAAATAGATACGGGCTTAAAGCTGATCCTTGATGTAGGCCAATTCCTATAGGAAATTCATTTGTCTCACCTCCGGGTGTCCTAACCCTAGTCAATGCCCCATCGTACATATCTTGTATTACCTTAATGTAGGCAACATTCACCCTCTTCTTTTGCAAGGCTTTCCAAAGTACATCCCTTGGTACCCGATCATACGCCTTCTCTAAGTCAATGAAAGCCATATGTAAGTCTCTTCTCTTACTTCGATACTTCTCCATCATCCCTCTTAGTAAATAAATCGTCAGTGGATCTTCCTGGCATGAACCCACATTGTCTCTCAGAAATACTAGTCTACATTCTCAATCTATGCTCAATCACTTTTTCCCATAATTTCATTGTGTGACTCATAAGTTTAATCCCTATATAATTTGCACAATTCTTAATATCCCCTTTATTTTTGTAAATAGGAACTAATGTACTTAATCTCCAATCATCAGGCATTTTTTTCGATCGTAAAATCTCATTAAATAGTTTACATAACCACAACACACCTTTTTCTCCTAAACATTACCATCCAGAACAACAACAACAACAACAACAAAGCCTTATCCCACTAGGTGGGGTTGGCTACATGGATCATACGACGCCATTCCGCTATATTCGTTGATCCATGTTCATAAGATTCGACAAAGTTTTACGCTGACTGTCGGGGTCTAACACAACCCTCCTCCTTTATCCGGACTTGGGACCGGCTATAAAACATAGGCGGAGTTAAACATTACCATCCAGAAAACTAATTTAAACTTCATAAAAATAGTTTTCATAGACAGTAGCATCTCAAATATACAGTAAGTTCCCTACTTTCACTTAATCTGCTTTACTATCAACCTATCCAAAATGGATATTCTAATTTGACACAAAATAGATTTCATAACTTCTATTATAGACAGCCTTCACAATCTAGATTTCAGAATAATCATCTAGCTTTCTTCCCTTGAATAATACCAACTAATACCGTAGACCTAAAAGAAATAAATTAACACCAAAATAAATAAGTTATATTAGAAGGTCACCCTTTGGACTTATACTCCCCCATGAAGAGCCCCTGTTCCAAATGATCAACATGACAAGAAAAACAAAGAAAATGAATAAAAGTAGGAAACAAAAAATGCAAATGGATGGTATGGCAGAAATCACAAGTGTTGTTAGTTTGTTACCATATTTTGATTCAGCAGAACCATAAATACAACAACAACAACAACATAGCCGGTCCCAAGCCCGGATAAAGGAGGGTTTTGTTAGGCCCCGACAACCAGCATAAAATCATGTCGAATCTTATGAACATGGATCAACGAATATGCGGAACGGCGTCATATGATCCATGTAGCCGACCCCAACCATAAATGCTAAATACAATTTCCAATCATAAGTGTCAATGAGAAATGCCCCAGATGGATTCATGGAAAAGTTCTTTTCACACATACCCTGTTAAATTTTTTTTAGGGATGTAACAGTTGAAACTTTATACTTCGTATTCCATTATTCTTTTATACACTTTAAGGCAGAGATATTCATTACATGAAAAGCCAGCAGGGGGTTAAACACTGCACCAAGCCTGCTGTTTTGATCTCTTCATATCGAACTAGTGGCTAACCAATCTGGTTCATATGGATCTTTCACTATCATCATACAAGAAATAAATGTGTCCATTCTGAATCCACATTGCACGTCATTCGAAACAATACACACCAAAAACTTAATGAGCTTGCATCTTACATTAATAGGGTTTCCCTCAGTAGGAGCCAGATCCTGGAGTATATGTGCATGCAATAAACTCCTCCAACCAAAGACTAGGGAAAAGGTGGTATGTGGAACTTTCATAGAAGGGTAGCTCTGAGTGTAAGCACCATCAAAGAAAAGGTTGTACAACCCATAACAGTCATACCATTTGATCCTAAATAGACAACCAAAATCATCTTTTTTGGGTACCTGCACTGGCCGTCAACTGTTAACGTATCCTTACATAAGAAAAATGAATTCCATAACTTTTTGCCAAAAGTTACTTTTACTTATTGTGCATTTCCGTACGAAAAAATTCCATACGAAGGTAAAGCTCATTAAAAAGGAAGATCTAACTGGATTCGAATTCAATAAGAAGCTTATATTTGAAGGAAGAAAACAGGCAACTATTTTTTCTTTCCATGTAAAAATCGACCAAATTAATTAAGCCAACAAACATATTTAGCCATCAATTACACCATTATACATTAAATCAACCTTGTCCCGAATGATTCATCCCAAATTGAAGATAACAAGGGGGAGTCGGGAAAGAATATAATTACTGTACAAGTTGCGAAGCGGAAGACCATCCATCGACCCTCGGATTCCATACACGAAGCGAATCTCCTAATTTCTTCTTCCCTCTTCTCCGATCAGTCGGAATGGGAATTGTACCCGGTGGAGATGTCGTCCTCGTCCTCGCTAGACGATGAGGACGACGAGGAGGAGCGGCCGTAGTAGGCACCGGTGTCGGCGTAGGGCGGGAAGCAGAAGAAGGAGAAGAGGCAGAGGGCGAGGCGGCGGAGGTGGTAGAGGGGGAGGCAGCAGAGGATGTCCAGCACCTGCTCGGCGGGGAGCCGCTCCGGGTTGCAGGCGATGTATTGGCACCACTCCGCCGACGCCCGCGCCACGGCCGCCACCCACGCGACGTTGAACACCATGGCCTCCGCGATTTACCTGCCCCGTCCCGTCGGGTGTTTGTTGAAATGTCAAGAAGGCGTGGTAACTTTTTTTAGGGGGTTCGCACGCGCGGGGAGCGGATCATTCGGACCGGCAACAAAAGACGCCAAGAAGAGGCGAAACGACGCATGCGCAAAAACGCTGCATCCAATTTTTATGTGCAAAATTATTAGCGTTTCATCAACTCACTTTTTTTTTTTGTGCCGTCGGAGTCTACGGGAGTCGGTTCCAAGGTTCGAATCTGGAGTTACTAGCTCCAGCGAACGTTTGGGACTCAATCCTACTAACCAACTGAGCCAGTCTCGCTTGGTTAACACTATGAAAGCTACTTAAAATTATTAAATCGGAGCTCAATCAAATCAGCAATTGAGCAATTTATTTTGTTTGGGTTGGTTGATATAAAATAACTCGTAAATTGATGTGGATTTAGTAGTTGAAGTTAATTTTAAATAAACAGTTATATGTTCAATAATAAAAAAAAGTTTATAAATTATTATTTTAATTAAATGATAATACATTCTTAATAGAATTTAATGGACGAGCTGCCCACCACCCTCCCCGTCTGATGGCACATCTACGACACACGTGAAAATGTGCGATTCACTAATGGACGGCTGCGGTCGGTTCAGCTCAAGAGGTGGTTCATTGGTCGAATCATCACGTCATCTCCGTTGAAGTCGGCTCGCGTTCCATGGACAACCTCGACCTCAACGACGATGATCTCATGGCATGCCGGGGTTGACGAGGCAAACTCCGGGGATGACTTCTTCTCTACGTTCATGGATGTCCAGTTCACCATGGATGGTTCATCGTTGATGTTTGCCCTAGCACCTCCCTCCCTTCGCATTGCATCGCCAGCAGCTGAAGCACCCACCCACCGCCACCCCCCATTCCCCGCGCGCGTTGATGCTTTGCTCGCCTCACCGACTGAAGTCCCTTCACCCTCTACCCCGACCATGCATCCCCTTCTCCTCCCTGCGTCATGCTTCGCTTGCATCGCCTTGCCGGCTGACATCCCTTCACACTCTGCCCAACAACCCCTCGCCTCCGCTGAACGACCACCTGCCGAGCAACTTCTGAACCGTCCTATGAATCGGCTTCTTGACAATGGTAGAGACCACATGGGTTTTCTCACTTGAACCATACGTTTTTTTCTCTATGTCGTAGATGCGCCATCAAACGACATCCAACATAGGAAAAACAATGTCCATTAAACCCTTCTTAATATTATAATAAAGAAAAAATGTGAAGAAAAATGATTTTCAAGACAACAAAGTGTATATTCATTAATCAAATTGACTAATTTTTTTTCGGATCTTCATACTTATAAGCAAGTAATACTACCTATCAAATATGGAAAAAATTGAAAATTAATTATAAGTTATTTTGATTAACTTATAAGCTTAATTGAACAATCAAATTTGGGTATGTTTTCTTTTAAAAATATTTTTTTATTAAAAATTTAAAAATATTTTTTAGTACAACTTTGACGAAATATTTTTCCTCTCAAACTATTTATATGAACAGAAGGTAGTGACTATAAAAATTAATGAATTGGGTTGGAGTGTGTCTACCTCATTTGTTCCACTTTCATATTTTAGTTATTTTTTTTTAAAAATCATACTTATTGTTGAGATATTATTTGCATATCTTTTTATATCTTCGCATATCTTTGTAATATTAGTTAGGATTAGTATCTCAAATTTCTTGAGATAGTATCTCAAATATTTTAAGATAATATCCCTGATTTTCTGGAGTAATATTCTCCCTTCTTGTATTGTCTACCTTAATTATAAATAGGTGGCACTAGTGTTTGGTCAATAATAAGAGAAAATATTTTTCTCAACATGGTATGAGAGCAGTAACGATTTGGTCATTATTCTTCTCCCCTTCCTCCTCATCATCGCACTATGTCTATAGTTCTCAAGATCGGGGCTTGATCTTTTTTTTTCTCGTGGAACTTTTCGTGCTCAATTATGGCGGATCATAAAGCTGAATCTAGTAACTCTGATGTTAAATTCACTCTCAGCACTTCATTTGGTATTAATATTAAACTTGATGGTACTAATTATCTCCTCTGGTCCATGACTTTTGAGCGCTATGTAGGGTCCCACAAGAAGAAACATATTCTCACCAAATCTGAAGAACGTATAGAAGATTGAGATGCTGACAATGATTAGGTCGCCTCTGCCATGCTCAATAACTTGACCGAATTTGTTACCAAACATGTCATGGCTTATAGGTCAGTCAAGACTATGTGGGAGATACTTTAAAAACTTCACTCTCATAAAAGTAATATATCTCATCTTTACAAGGTTCTTGAAGAAATCTAATCATGCAAGAAAAATGATCAGTCGTTAGCAAATTATTTTGGGGCATTGACTAATCTCTGGAGTGAGCAGATATCTATCAGCCTCTTTCTACAAATATCAAAGTGTTGGCAGAACAACATGATCAAATTAGATTCGTTCAGTTTCTCTCTGGTCTTGGTCCTGAATATAACTCGGTCAAGGATCAGTTGACGACATAGGAAACTATTTCGACCCTTGAAAAAATCTATGCTCGACTCTCCCATATTGATGATTTCTCTCCTTATATGGATGTATCTGCACTTGCTACACGTGAAAAAGGAAGAGGATTTTTTCCTGACAAAGGTAAATGCCGTAGACGTGGATGAGGGAACGACTCTGGAGGACGTGGTAAATTCTTTTGTGACTACTGTCATCGATCCAATCATCCCTCTGACCGTTGCTGGGAAAAGTTTGGATATCCTGCTGATCACCCAAAGGTTCATGTTGCCACTACTAATGAGTCGAATATTCTAGTATCCAAAGAAAAATATGATCGCCTTCGTTCTCTATCTATCACTGAATCTGTATCTCCGTTAACTAGTGTTGTTGTAATGCATCATTCAGGTACTCTTGCTCACTCTATTAGTTCTTAATTTGACTGGATTGTCAATTCGGGTACCTCCTCATACATAACAGGTGATGTCTCTTTCTTCTAATCCCTTAAATCTCTATCGAATCCTCTTAATTTTTAAATTGTCAATGGTTCTCTCTTCGGTCACTGGTCTTCGCATAATTTTTGTTAATTGTGATCTCTCCCTTGATAATGTTATGCATGCTCCAAAGTTTGCTCTTAGCCTTCTTTCGATCAGTCAACTGACAAAATCCTTAAATTGTTGAGTACTTTTTTATGACTCTTTCTTCGTTCTGCAGGATCTCCAAACGATGAGGCAGATTTGTAGAGGATTTGAACGTGATGGACTCTATTATCTCCAACCATCTACCCACAGCCTATACTACCAGTATTTCCCTACAACTCCATCGTCGCCTAGATCATCCCAACTGTTCTTCATCGATAATTTCGTAGCATTTCAAGTACTGAGGTTCTTGAGTGTGAGGCTTGTCAAATAGAAAAAATATCATCGTACTATTTTTTCACCTCGTCTTGACAAACGAGAGAAAAATCCATTTTCACTAGTGCATGCTAATTTGTGAGGTCCTTGTTGAGTTTCCAACAATAGACATTTCAAATATTTCTTGGTTTTAGTAGATGATTCTTCTAAAGACACTTGGGTTTATATGTTGCAAAATAAGATAGAAACTCCTCGAATTATTTGAGAATTTTTTACAGAAATAAAAACTCAATTCTCTATCTCTATTAAAATCTTTCGCAACGACAATGGACTTGAGTTTGCAAATTCTGATCTTTCATCATTTTTTAAATCTGTTGATGTAATTCATCAAACTTCCTGTGTAAAAACATCTCAGAGTGTTGCTGAACAAAAACTTCGTCACTTGTTGGATGTTGCTAGCACCCTCCTCTTTCATATGAAAGTACCCTCCACCTATTGGTCAAATGTCATTCTCACTGCGGGTTATCTCATTAATCGAGTTTCATCATCGGTTCTCGATGGATAAATTTCATTCCATTTCCTTTTCTCAGGAAAGTTTTTGTTTCCTGTCCCTCCTCATGTTTTCGGATGTCAATGTTTCGTTCACCTCTTTCACACTGATAAGTTAGCTCCTAGAGCAATCAAGTGCATCTTTTTTGTGTACTCGCGAACTCAAAAAGGTTACAGGTGCTATGATCCTACTTCTCGCAGCTCCTATGTTAGTGTTGATGTTCCTACGAATAACCATGAGAGTCATCTAATTTCAATTCCTAACCCATCACTGGATCTACCACCACAACAACCACAGTCTCCTCCTCCATCTCCCGTACCACCTCTAAAAGTTTATAGCTACCGATATACTCATCAACCTCCACAACCTCCACTCGACTTTGATGATGAACCACTTTCCACGATTTCATCACGTAATCCTTCAAACAGTCCTGACTTGTCGGAAGGAGATCCTCTTTAGGTAACTCATGATCTAGATGTTCCTATTGCACATCGCAATGGCACTAGATTTTGTGTGAAATATCATCTATCTAATTTTATGATTTTTGATCATTATCTTCTGTTGTCAAAGCTTTTTCAGCTTCTCTTGATAGTCATTTTATTCCACGCAATCATTTTGAGGCATTCCACCATTCATATTAGAAAATTGCTATGGATGAGAAGATGCCCGCTTTGTAATCTAGAAAGAATTGAGAACTTGTAGACCTCCCAACTGATGCAATAGTAGTTAGTTGTCGATGGGTGTTCACCCTAAAGGATCTCCCTGATGGGACGATTGATCGTTATAAGGCTCGTTTGGTAGTCAAAAGTTACACTCAAAGTTATGGAGTAGATTATTTTGAGACTTTCTCTCCAGTTGCTCGTCTTAATTATATCCGAATCTTATTTTCTGTTGTTGTCAATTCTAGGTGGCAAATTCACCAACTTGATATTAAAAATGCTTTCTTATATGACGATCTTACTGAAGAGGTTTATATGGAACAACCGTCTGGGTATATTACTCGGGGGGAGTGTTCAAAGGTTTGCAAGTTGAAGAAAGCAATCTATGAACTCAAACAAAGTTCAAGAGCCTGGTTTGAAAAATTCAGCAGAACTATTGAAGAATATGATTTTAGTCGATACTCTTAAGACCATTCAGAATTCTCTTTACATACTTCTGAAGGTTTAGTCATCCTCATAGTTTATGTAGATGATATTTTAATATCTAGTAGTGACACTGGCGTTATTTTAGTAGCAAAGAAATTTCTGCAATCTCAGTTTGTGACCAAAGGTTTTGGTCTAATAAAATACTTCTTAAGCATTGAACTAAATCAGTTTGATGATGGATTCATTATCTCTCAAAGGAAATATGTTTTGGACCTATTAAATGAAGTTGGTATGATGAGATGTAAAATAGTCACCATTTCTATGGATCCACAACTACCTCTAGCTGATTTGAGCAGTCCTATTCTAGTAGATGTCACCAGATATAGAGCTATGATTGGTCACTGTAACTCATCCTGATATTTCTTATGTCGTTGGTCGCCTAAGTCAATTTATGCAAGAACCATGTGAAGTACATTGGGCAGGTGTATGTCAGATTTTACGATATCTAAAAGTCTCTCCAGGGAAAGGTCTTCACTTAAAAAATCATGGACATTTAAAAGTGTGAGGTTATTCTGATGCAGATGATGCCGGGGCTCTTGAAGATAGAAGATCAACTACTAGTTATTGTACTTATGTTGTATAACATGGCCCAACAAGAAACAAGATGTGGTATCATGCTCTAGTGCTGAGTTAGAATATAGGGCAATGACTCATACTACATGTGAACTCTTATGGGTCATCTCTCTTCTACGTGATTTTAGAATTTATGTTACTTCTCCAGCACCTATGTATTGTGATAACAAGGCTGCAATATTTATTACAAACAATCATGTGTTTCATGAGTGGACTAAACACATAGAAGTGAACTGTCACTTCATTCGTGATGCTATTACAACTAAGAAGATATCCACTCCACACTTGACTACTGAAGATCAACTAGCTGACATTTTTACTAAAGCTCTTCCAAACAAGAAACTCCTGATTATATGTTTCAAGCTGAGTCTAAATGATATTTACGCTCCAGCTGACATTTTTACTAAAGCTCTTCCAAACAAAAAACTCCTGGTTATATGTTCCAAGCTGAGCCTAAATGATATTTACGCTCCAGCTTGAGGGGGAGTGTTGAGATATGATTTGCATATCTTTTCGTATCTTTTCATATCTTTTCATATCTTCGCATATCTTTGTAATATTAGTTAAGATTAATATTCCAAATTTTTTGGAATAGTATCTCAAATATTAGGGATAATCCTTGATTTTCTAAAGTAATATTCTCCCTTCTTGTATTGCGTACCTTAATTATAAATAGATGGCACTAGTGTTTAGTCAATAATAAGAGAAAATATTTTTCTCAACACTTATATATTCTTAACTTAAGAGGCACAGTAAAAGCGATAATAGTCAATATTTTTAAAAGCGAACCGATTGGATCATTAGTTTGATTTGATTCAGTAGTAAAAATAATTTTGACAAAAATCAAATAGAAATAGATCAACCTGACTAAAATGGGATTAAACTAGAAAATCCATTTTTTAAAAAAAAAATAGAAATTTAAATATTGATAGAAAGAAATGAAAAATACGGAAAGTATATTATAATAGAGAAAGTGAAAGAATAGGAAGGAAAGCAAAAAAAAAAAGCAGATGATAGATTTGAATAGTATATTAAAATATATTAGATTTTATAAGATGAAGACAAAAAAGATATTAATAATAAGGAGATTAAATTTGAATTTGAAAACAAAAAGATGAAAATAGTAATAAAGATAAATTTAAACAAAACAGGAAATTATGATTAACTTAAATAACAAGTTGATAAAATTTAAAATAATAGATATTTAAAAAATATAAATATAAATATACTACAGATTTTATAAGAAGAACTTAAGAAAAGGAAACACATAATATGGAAAGACAATTTGAATTTGAAAAATAAAATATGAGAAGACAGTAATAAGAAAAAAAATGAAATAAAAAAGAAAATTAATTTCAAGGTGGAATATTCTAATAAAATAAAGTAATAAACTATTGGTAGGCCAATCTTTTCCTTTTTTTTTCTCTGGAATGAAGTAAAAACAATTGGGAATGTATTTCTCCTAAATAAAAATTAAATCTACCATCGTTGCAAGAGATTTAAATCATGAAACTTTCCCTCCAAACAGGTTAGTCAGATATAGTAATCTATAAGTGCCTGTGTCAAAGTGGAATCTAACATTACATAAGCTCCAAGAGGACTCTTCAAACATCTTTGGAGGAACGTTAGCGATCTATAAATGAATGAAAAAAAAAAATACAATGATCTTATCTAAAACATCCGCTAAGAAATAAGGTGTAGCTCTTCACAAAAAGTTGCCAAGTCAGATGTAAAAAAAAGAGAGTATGACAAAGTTAACGTATACAGAATTGTCAGAGAAATGGTTGGTTATATTTTGATTATGAATGGAGTCTGTAAATGTTTGCTACCCTTCTAGAAAGCCTTTGTCTTCCAAATAACCCACAACCGGCTCTGCCATTGCGCCTGGAGAAGGGCAAACTCCATTCTCTTGTTTTATCTCTATCTGTGAAGGAAAGTAAAAGAGTGGTTTTTCCTTCTTTGCATTGTCAAAGATATGATGAAAAGGAACATGCTTGAGAAGCTAATAGAAAATTAATAGATTCATTATCATTTGATGCTTGTATTTCAGACAATTATAAAGGATGAATTACAAGAGAAATTGAATATGAAGCACCGAGGTTACATGGCAACATGAGGTATTACATATTTGCATGAATAATCACTTGAGAGAGCACTACTCTCTGGCACAAATGACAAGGTTGCAAGGATCAAAAGTCTAAGAGAGCTTATGGCCATGCTGGCATGCCTATTTGTCCATATGCATAGCAAGAAAAGATTGTTGCATGATACAGACATCATTGCCCATGCAGCAAAACTATAGATATTGTTACACAGGCAATTGATAGAGCTTGCCTTTGACACTCTACAGTAGTCACTGGGTCTGTTTTCAAACCTTTATGTTCCCTCTATGCGTCCATTTATCCATTAATGCAATTTACTTCCTATATTTTTTAGGCTACAAGGATTATGAGTCTTCGTTAACCACATATGCAAGGTTCATATATAAATTTTAATAATCAGGAAGGATTTTGATAGACGTGCATTGGGTTCATCATCTATTTTAATCCAAATATTGTGGCAAATTGAACTCAATTTCCTTTCACCTCATTTAACATTGAAGTTTAGTCACAATCTGTCTTCAGGTTATGTCCAACTGTTCCGATAGTAAATAAGTCAAATTTTAACTTCCACTCTAAGTGAATAGGGAAGAATCAAGTATAATATATTTCTATGTCCACTTCCATTTGATTGCCTGTTGTCAGATTCAACAATAGCATCATAGTGTTGTTTTGTTCACCATATGGTTCAAACAAAACACAATCGCTCCATTTTATCTATTGGATTGCCCAGGGTCAAGTTACCAGCAAATTATTATTTTCCTATTGGTTATCTAGATGCTCCAAACGTTTCCTTGTTTTATCAGGATTCCTCTAACCTCAGGTTTATAATATTTTACTTGGAACACATGGAACTATGTACTTCTGAGATACATTGTTCCACAAATACGAACTAAATGATAGAAATGTCATCAATCCATTGCCCCTCAGGTCGTGATTTAGAAATTCATATATCCTATAAAACTGTCATCCCCGCTCTTCCACTTCAGCACTCCCCCAACTTCACATATCTTTGCATGTACCATTTATGATTCCCTCCCAGTGCATGCCTCCTATCAAAACCTTCAAACAATCACAACAATGTCTCACCATTCCCAAACCCCTTTGCCTCCCACCACCAATAGAAAATGAGGAGATCATCACATTTTCAAAGATCTATAGGCTGCAAAGAAGCATTTTGGATATTTAGATCTTGTGAGTTGTATATTCTACGAATACATGAAGTACATATCAATGCATTCTAAGAGACAAAATCCAAGGTCTCTTCTCAATAATGTAGACAGACCTTTTATCTTTCCTGATCGAGCAAGCTTGTAAAGGCCTTTTGGATCCCGAGATTCGCATAACTCCAAAGGCATATTCATAAACACCTACAGAAAATTAATTATTTCCCGACTAATAATCTAGTTATTCAACTTTAAACAAGTGTAATTAAAGATTGATAACTAGCTTCAATGAAACTAGAATCTGGAAGAATTGCACGACAAGAATCTCTGTCTCTCCTATATGGAGAGATCAAACTAGCAATACAGATTAAGCCTGCATCTGCAAAGAGCTTTGCCACCTCACCTGTAAAATGGCCAAATTTAAAATTGTGGTAAGAGCAAAAGAACAGTAAATTAGCTCTTTCTTAATAAGCCGATTGGGAAAGTAGAAACCTAGGTGATGATAAAACCATTTTGAGTAAATTATTTTTACTGAAATCTCTTTTTTCCGTACACTTAGTACATAATAGATGCCAAGCAAGAACTAGAAAAGATGCTTACCAACCCTCCGTATATTTTCTGCACGATCATCTGCTGAAAAGCCTAGATCCTTATTTAATCCATGTCTAAGATTGTCACCATCAAGAACATAAGCAAGCTTTCCCCTAGAATTCAGCTCCCAGCCCAATTTGCATGCTAAAGTGCTTTTTCCTACATTAGTTAATTGAAGATTTTAATAAGGTAAAAGAAAAACTCAGTTGCAAATGATAAGTTACAGTGTATGCACATCAGATCTTTCACAGCATTTCCAGTGTACATGTTCTAATAAGAAGCAAATCATATCTATTCAAAGAGTAGATTTTTTCAAGACTCAGTAAGGTGTTTCAATTCGCAATGTGTTGAACTTTTACCCCTAGCTTAAGCATGTGAACAAGTAGTACTCAACTGCAGAAGATTCATGACACATATATGATAAAATCACATCAAGGTTATCACGGAAGAATAGTGGAAAAACCTTCACGAAGAATCTGAGAAAGAAGTGCCATTGGGGAATTTATGGGCCCAACATTTCATCCTTTAAAAAACATATAATGTTTCAAACCTAAATTACTCAGTCACATCTATATACCAGTGAAGTAATAAGATCAGGAGAAGAAGAAGGATGAGGAAGAAAGTTGCATCTCACTTTTTTTATTTTGAAAAGCCAAGCAAGAAATAACCACTATTTCTTTTCAAAGGGGAGGAATATGTGTTCTTTCATTGTCCGGTTTCAAAATAAAGAAAACATCATGTCTTCTTCAAATCTTGTCAAAGGGCTAATAATTTTCTCCCCATGATGCTGATGCACAGAAGTCATTCAAAGATCGAATGCATGCCTCACACCTAGAGTTAGTCAAAATCGAATCTTCTCTGACCAAGCAACGAAAAATTAAGACAGTAATTAAATAAACTACTCCAAGTGCTTGATACAAAATCATGTCCGATCTCTTCTACAGTAAAAATTTGCAAAATTGATGGTGATGAAATCACAACTGGCCTGGATTCTACAATAACAGAAACACTTGGTCCTGAGGCATGTGAAAGAGAAAAAAGGGACAGATGAAAACTGCCATTTGATTTCTCCAACACCATATGCCGCACATTTAAATCATCAATGCGCCCATTTCTTCCTTTCATATTCTCTTGGGAGAAGGACAACAAAAGAAGGTGGGGGGTAGAATTTTCCAATCTGGCAATCTACCAGCAGCAAATCAGGGAACCATTTCAATTGGGTGCATTTTCAAGAACTAGGAATCCTTCCGATAGCAGAGCTGTTTCTTTTTTCCTCCTTTGAGACACAAATCGAGTATAGATAAATATCTAAATAAACAGATGAACACTTCAATTCCGGATCAACATTTTTTTGAGACGCTGGATCAACATATCTCTTGGGAAAAAAGATCAAAATTTGTTCTTTCTATTTTATTTTTTATTTTTGAAAGAAAACAAACATACCTGATCAACTGAGGCCTGTGATCCAGACGACGCATCCCTTCTGCCTGAGCAGCTTCTCCCTGTCCAACCTCCCCACGGGGCACTCCTGCCAGAAGATGTTGGTGGACTTCCCCACAGAAGCAGCAGACATTGCCATCCCCTAACGCGAGCAGCAGCGCCCAAACACCCAAATGCCGATGCCACAAAGATCAACACAACAAGGATGCCAACTGAAGCCTCTCTCTCACTCACCCCTCATCCTCCTCTTCTTGTTCGTTGTTTGTGGGCTATGCATATATGGAAATGCAAACATAGTACGGAAAGATCCAATTTTTTCGGGTTTGGAATCAGTAAAAGTCGGAATCTGAAAAGAAAATTACCTTTTTTGAGCATTACACGCGCGTCGTGGACTTGTCCAGCTTTCGCGGTGTTGTGCAGGTGATGTATGAGGTCAACTGTGAAGGGCAGAAGAATCCAATGGAATGAAAACTAGGGCACCTTTCTCCGCGTGCATGTCACACGATCAGGACACAAGACTTCGTGCCACGACTAAGCGACGAACAAGCATATGAGCACCTAATCAAATTTATTTTAAATAGAAATAAAATATTTATGATCGTGTTGAGAGTCAGTTTTATATCAATTTTATAGACATTCGATCACGGACATAACTTGGGCCATTCGTCATGAGTCCGTAGCATTAACGCATTTGCGACACTAATACAAATGCTTGAACGCTTAAAATCTGAAGGGCAGAACGTTAAGAAGGGACACTGATGTGAATTACCACCCCACGTTCAAGGTCAAATACTAAAATTAAGAAAAGCTTATTTATATCAAATATGATGAAGCATCGAAAGGCACTAGTGAACTCCTTTCAATGTATTAAGAAAGCCTTGTTACAAAATAAGAAATATAAAAGATGTACCTTACGAGTAATGTCACGTAACTTGGTCATTTATAAAAATGACCTTATTATATAAATATCCTAAGATCGAATAACTTGGTACTCCGTAATATTACGCAGTGCAGGACGATTGTATGTGTTCCATGATTCGACGTTGAGTGATTGAGAGCTTTAAGTTGAGTGCCGCGAGAGTCATGTAACGAGAAAACTTCCAGTAACATGCACAAATTACCAACACATATGAGACTAAGAATAAAAATATAAAATGATCAACTAAAGTCATTCGATAGTTTTCGATTTTCCTATAGCCACCACTTACAAACAAAAATATAATTCTATTTACTACTAATATTGAGTAAGTATAAAAAAAGTCATTTGGTTGTTACATTATTGCTGGTCGAGTTGAATTTTAAAAGCTTTGATCTTATACCACCAGGAATAGGGTTAAAGTGGAGTGGACTTAAGCAAGAAAGATTGTACGAATGTAAAAAATTTTGGTTTGGAAATTTTAATTATCACATTTAAGTATATAATTTAATTAAATTAATTGAGTTCGATAAATTACTCTTTAAATTATAGACAATACGCTTTTTAACATCATGCAGATTAAAATATCAGGTGCTGAAAAAAGATTTGATGATATGTGACACAGACTTAGATTAGTCAATATTAAATATATATGAAAAAAGAGTCCCGCTATATTCTTCTAAAAATCAGCTTAAAAATTCTTCTAATAAGTCACAATAGCATTTATGGTAAATTCATCAACTTTTTAGGTATTTTAATTATGTGACTATTAGGAAGATTTTTAGAGGACGAGTTAGGAGGATTTAACATTAATGTGAAAATATAATGTTGATTAAACGTGAACGAGTTCAAATTTAGAATGAATAATATCACATTTAAGTTTGTGTATATCTTGAAAGTGTTGGTTATATATATTATATGAAAAAAATAATGTATCTTATATGTCACATGCTCATTTATTGTTTATATTACATCTTTAAGGACCATTTCATGCATTATCAATTTAATTAATAGATAAGTTAGATTGTCACCTAAATAAATTATTGATAATATCATATTATAATATTCGATAAGTACTAATAATATAATAAATTTTAAAATAATAAGATATCAAATGATCAAAATATCCTAAAATAGTATTTTAGATTTTAATCACATTATTATAAATAAAAAATAGAAAACTAAATATAAATAAAAGAAGATGAGATAAAATTAAGAGTTATTTATAAAAGATTTCAAATAAGAATGAATATGAAGTCTAATAGTATTTATTTATTAATAAATATTTAAATTAAAAATATATTGAATAAATATTTTTATCAAAATATATTTCGACCAATTTAGAAAATATATCTCATGTCTACTATTTCGATTTGTGATAATCAAAATTATTAGAATAATTAAAATTATTGATATTATAATTCATCTTAAGAATTTTAAATAAAATAATTGATAATTTATCTCAAAATAAACCCCCTTACAAAGTATGTTGAGCATTCTATTCGCTATATTTTTTCTTAATTATCAAGAGTCTAATAAAGTGTAAAGCGATAGTTGAAATACTATGAAATATACAAGTTGATTCAAGAACGAAAGCCAAAGGATATTATCAAAATTTCATTGAGTAGTAAATTTAAAGTCAAATTTAATTAGTCAAAATAAATAGCGGTCAAGTTAAAAGGAAAAAGAAAAGCCAGCGTTGACCTAAGATTTCTTTTTTCACTTGCGGGTATAAGTTAAGGAAAAAAAAAACGTTATTTAGACTTTGATTGCGGAAATGTGTTCGATCAAATTATATACTCTTACATTTTTTTTTCGATACATAAAAAGGTTCATAAATTTAATACGAGAAAATTAAAGATTGAAAATAAAAAAAAAATATACGCCTTACTTTTACATTGTTTTCTTCTTTCTATTCGACTTGAATTAGTTGGGCAAATATTAGCTTTTCTAGTTCGAGTTGACTCCTGATCATTTTTTCTTACACAAAGTATCACAATCGTCGTTCGCCAATATTGTTATGATATTTAAATTGAATTCAAAGAATAATAATAATAATTTTATCATTTTCGCTTAGCACCGTTTAGTACGAGCTAATTTAAATAGATTATTAATTATTGTATTTAAATTTTCAAAACATATCATGTTACTCAAATTGATTATCCATAATTTTAGTTGCCGGTAGTCTTATCACTTCACTAATAATTCAGATAGTAAATATGAAAAATATTTTTCTTTATTGCCCGTTGACTAGAATATATTTTGAAAACAAAACTCATTCAATCAAATTTATTAGCTTTAAAAATTTTAATAATAAAAAATATCATTCAAATATTCTTTTATTGTTAGATTTTTTTATAAATAACTATTAATTTTGTTTCATTTTTATTTATATTCATTTTCTATTATTCGTTTTGTTTATTTCTAATAATATGTGATTAAAATTTGAAATATTTTTTAAAAAATATTTTAATAATTTGTTCTCTAACTATTTTAACAATTATTTATATTATTATTTACCAAACTCTATAATATGATATTATAAATACTTTTAATAAAGATAACCTATTTGGTATTGATCTGAATTATCGACTATTTATTTTCTCTTCAACAACCAGATAATTACGTTTCTAAAGTTAATTGAATAATTATTTAATTTAATTTACATAAAAAATAAAAACGTTGTAATATTATTTATTTCCTTCTTTTTTTTTTCCTTGAAGAAGTTAAATGGCCACTTCAAAAATTTGCCCCATATATTTCATTTAATATTTTTCCTTTAAATCCACCGCCGTCAGTTAAACGGAATCAGGCAAGCGCTCGAGACGCTGTCGCGGACCGGCGGCTGATGGCGTCACGAGACCTCCCGCTGCTGGGGCCCTTCTCCCCCTCCTTCTCCTCCGCCCTCGCGGCGGTCGCCGGCGGCGGAGCCAGCGCCGGTTCCGGCGTCTTCTTCCTCCTATCCAGAGCTCCGCCCAGCATATCCTTCGCCGGCCGCTGGCCCTGGGAGATCTGCCAGAGGCGCCGCACAGTGGTCACGTCGTCGTCGTCGGCCTGGGCCGGGGATGGCGGCGGTGGAGAGCAGGATCACTATGCTGTCCTGGGTCTCTCCAGGAGCGCCTCCGCCGCCGATATCAAGCGGGCGTATCGCCTCCTGGCCAAAAAGGTCCTTCCTTTTACTCTTTCTCGACCCGTGATACTGCACGATAACGAATATCTGTCTCATTATCATGAATGGATGCGTGATCACGTTGATTTCTTGGGCGGTAGATGCACAAGAAGGAAAGATATTAAGAGTTCATCAATGGATTGGATGTGAAAGAATTTATGCCGTCATCTTTGTTCTATTTGTGGATCCATTAAAATGTATACTAGAACTGGAACATCATCTGATCAACAATTGCTTCAATTTAATATTTAGATCATATAATTTGGTATTGTTAATATGCATGTAATATGTACATTCAAGTAGATATCATAGTTAGAATGAATCAAATGCGAAAGGCATGCAGCTCATATCAGAGAGCTTGCTTCTATAAGACAATGGATATGCTATGGTTTAGGATCCTTAAACTTGGGCCTTGTTTGCCCCTTGAAAAATTTAGGGCTTCTTTCTTTATTTGGAAGTTGATTTTGTGGATGTAAGCTGCACAACTAGTAACTAGGTAGTTCACTTTCATCATATTCTCTTAAAAAAGTCAAGTTCCAGGATTTCCAGTTGCATCAGCTTATGGAGAAAATTAGTTGTAAGGTGACTCTACAGTGAGAGACCACAAATGCTGTACCACTCTAGTAACATTGCTGATAAGGCATAACTTGATAGAAGAGTGAGGCCATCCATGCTCCATGTGTCAAATTAGTTCCAGTTATCGTGTTACTTTCATTTATCGAAAACCCATGTTATTGTTGAGCCTTAGGAACTTACCATTATCCCATCTTAACAGTAATTTCCAGCTACCATACTAGTTAATGTGCTGACATGGGATAGCTTGGTACAAGATGTTACGAAAAGAGGGAGAGAGGGATCGCACGAAATACAGAAGAACACGAAGAGGAAAAACGGCGGCGGCTCTTTGTTATGGAATAATGATGATTACAAGATTGGGTCTCGGTCTAGACCCCTAGGGAGTTTATATAGGCACTCCCTTTGACAGATGATAGGAATTACATACGGACTGAGACTCTAAATAAATCCTCTGAAAATAGGACACCTATCTCGTGATAAGAAAATAAATCAAATCCGAATCACAAACAGAATACCCCTAAAAATTTTCGCTCAGGGGGCTCCGCCCCCTTGCAACCCCCGCAGGGGGGATCCCCCTGGATCCCCCCTTGACCCCCCACAGGTTCGCTGACCGGGCAACGAGACCCCCGTAGGGGAATTCTGCTGAAGCGCCTGACTATGTAGGGGGGATCAACTGGGTTCAGATTCAAGGCATTATTAACACAAGAGGAGGCTATCCATGATCTACCCTCGACCTCCACATCCCACATTAGTTCTGCTCATCATGTTACTTTCACTTATTGAAATCCACTTTTTGTTGAACCGAGTGAAATTACCATTTGTCTATCTACTAACTCTCAGTTGCCACTCCCAATTAGCATATTTTTAATCAAGCTAATAGGGAATGTACTAACTCTCAGTTGCCACTCCCAATTATCTGATTAGGTTATCACCTTTTTTCTTTCAAAATTTACAAACAAATTTACCATCGGAAGTTGGAGTCCAATTTAAGCAACCCCTTCTTGCTTAGGCAAGTTTCGAGTTCAAAACTTGACGTATGCAAATTATCCCCGCTGGGAGCCTCATCCGCCATAACCACGCGTGCGATCTGAGGCGGCACAAATTAGTTGGTTGAAAGTGGATGAGATCTTGATCCGACCAGTCTGGATACTGTGGTGGCGATCGAAAAATTTTGCGAACATATTAAGAAAACATCTTTTGCTAAATCAGTTAAATTGGCTAAGATGTATAATCAGGTACGTTTATAAGTCACAAGGTTACACCTAAGAGAAAAAAAGGAAGAGATTTTCATGGTTTGCTGTTGTTAAATGATTGCATGTTTTATGCAGGTATAGCATCTGGTTATGTTAGTCTAAAGTGTAAATAAAAGTGCCTGACATTATTTGAGGAATAAAATCTTTGTTGGTTATTTGATCACTTTCATGGTGGTCATGTAATTTAGTTGCATATGTGCTTCTTTATAGCATCAGCATCTGTTCTTTAAGGACTGCTCTATTTATTTTAAACCTTGCCACGACTACCGAAGACTCTGCATTACTGTTCTGCGTCTTTTTTCACACGCTTTACAATTTTCCACAGCACCATCCTGATGTAAGCAATGATTTGCAGTCTGATGAGGTGTTTAAAAGCATCAAATTTGCATATGAGGTATTGATCTATACACCTACTGTTTGGTTCTAAATTTTATTTCTTTTTTGTTAAAAAAATATGCTCGGACAATTTGCATTGTTGTTACAAATAAATTTCTATTTTCTTCACTAAAAGATACTACATATTGCCATGTCCAAGGAACATGTCTTTCCATGTTCTTCCACTCCCATTTTTCTCTTCAGCCATTCTGTATGGCAAGATTTATTATCTTGCAATAGACTTTTATTCAGACTACTACACAAATTAAATTAATCAGCCATCACAAAGGTGGCAAAAGACCCATAAGTGTTTATCTTAACCCATCTTGATGGACTACACTATTGTTTAACCCGAAAGGTCTGGGAAGAAAAGGGCCGTTTACTTCTACTATGTTTACGGAATTCATTAGCGGCAGAGGGAGTTCTCTCCAACATAATGCTTAATGACACCCTTGTGTTATTAGAAACCATTTCATCGCACCATTTTGAAGATCCCCAAAGAAGATGGAGATACTAGATTGACAAGTTAGATTACTACTTTCACTTGTCCACTTCCATCAGACCAGTTGGTAAAGTTTCAGAATTTTTTTTTCCAGAAATCATAGTTCATGTTAGATTGGAAGATGTCCCAAAGGATTTCTACTTTGTATTAATAGGCCATTATATAAGCTCCGAATCCCTGTGCAAATTTAAGGAAAAATAGTGATGTATGCTATATCAAGAATTTGTTTCTTCCCTGCATTTCTTCGAAAAATTATAAGACTGATAGAGATTCAATGCAGTATGTGATACATCTCTCCTATTCCTCACTACCATGTATTTATGGAAGGGGACGATGTATATTAGTTGTAATTTGGCTATTTGGTGGCATGCTATATCTCACTGGCAACTACACAGGCAAAATTTTGTTGTAGACCTGCATAACTCCCAATGGCTTTATCAAGATGTACATGCTCATGTGCTATGCATTTCATGCTTTGGAAAGATATGATACCACATTTTTATGTTAGTTTTTTTTTCCTGAAATTTTGTAGCCATGTTATTTGTATAAGTACTTCATCATTAGGCTTTCATGTTTGGTGGTGATTTGTAATCTTTTTAAGTGTTCTTCTAATTGGAACTCAATGGTGTCTTTCAATACTACATTTTAAAACTAGTATTTGTTTTTTTAGTACTCTCAAAGCAACAAAGTATTCTTGAAGCAACTTACTGATTTCTCGTCCGTACTACTTTGTTGTGTTGAATAGCTAATCATGTAGGAGCAGCACAATTTTGATTATCTATTTCAGATGCTAAAATTCTCATCATGTGCCCATGTCGGATTAACCTTAGAATGTAATATTCTTCTATGCACTAATTGAGAAGACTTCACTTTCTCCAAAGAAAATTGCATCAAACTAATGGGCAGTCAAACCTTATAGGTGCTCTCTAACGAAGTCTCAAGGGCTAAATATGACATGTTACTCAATTTTCCTCAAGTTACAAATAACACATGGAGGAGGGAAAGGGCTGCTAATTCAGAGTATAACAGAAGGAAAAAGGCACGCAGATGGGTTGATGATCCACAAGTATGGTACGAGGAGAAGCAGGCTTATTCTTGGTATCAAAGAGACTCGTATGAAGAATATGCAAACTATGAAAGAGGTCCCTTGGTTGAAGTCTTAAGATTTGCCTTATTCACACTTTTCCTCATGAAAATAGCTGGATGCCGAGCATCACTTGCACTCTACAGTTTGAGCGCTCTGCTGGACAGGCGACTTGACAATGGATACAAGGTGGGGTATGTATTCGCGTGGTACATGGGAGGACAAGGAGGTATCTTGCTTGCCCTTTTCTTGTATTTTTCTAGTTGGCTTTTCGGAAAAAGCAGCAGCAGCCTTGTTGCACTGATGGTGTCTGCACTATGGGTGGCCGGGAAAACTTCAGCCTTTGTGCCCCTTCCTCACGGTGCTGTGCTCACCTTGTTATATTTATCAATTAGATTCCAGGTTGAGTCGAAATGAAACAATGGATCTCTTGATCCTCTTCTTGGATATGGTCAAGGGGTGGTAGTTCTGCTACCCACATATCTTCTGTACATAAACCAGTACTTAAATTCTAACATAAATTATCTCATAAAATTTGAATATGAGGAAACTTCCACGGAGATTTCTACCTTATGAGATCATTAGAGCATGCTGAAGCACCATACATGTGATAGCCAAATCAGCATTGATCTCTTTGCTACTCTTGTGTCTTTTTTTTTCTTTTTACTTTCAAAAAATAATTTTGGATGATTTACTTCAGAAAGGTAGAAAACTGTGATCCTTTCATGCCTGCTCTCACCAAAGATTTACTTCCATAAAAATGTATGGCACGATGTGATGCAAGATCATATAGGAGTATGCTTTGGTTTCTTGTGTTGTTTTTTTGGATCGTGTTATCTTGTTCCACTTTCTATAATTCACATTATAAGTCGTGATTCTCATCAGTGAAGCATATCAAGCAACCTCTTCCTCTTGTTCTTAGTTTCTGTTTTTGAACACGAGAAATTTGCTGCTTCAGAGTGTCGTCTTGGAAGGATGAAAGAGATTGCATCACTCTATTGCACCTGAACTTTATTAAAGATTGGCATTCAAACTCTTTTGTTGTGGGGGATAGATGGATCATGCTCATCGAGCCTTCTTAAGATGCTGCACATGGTCCCTTGCATAATCTTTATTTCCTCTTTAGTAACCTTAAGATGAATTTTTTCATTGCCCTTTTTTAATATCAACTTGTTTTCTATTAAGAAAGATTTTGAGTTGGTACTCTTTTTCATAAAACTTTAGAAGTTTCAAATGTCATAGTCGCGATACGAAGCGAAAGGGTAAAACTCTTGAACACTGTGGGTATAAAGAAAAAGCCTTTGATAAGTTCGAGTCTTGGAATCGTCTCTTGGTCGGGGAGTTAATTTTTACTGCTTTATCTTAACAGTTCCGAATACACCGGAGGCCTCCCTTAATCGGGCGAGCACCTAAAAAAAAAGAAAAAAAGAAAAGGACTTTGAGAAGAATATATAGATCATGAGGAATTAGCTTATACCAAAGGATAGACATGAAACTATGAAAGCCTAGGAAGCTAAAGGAAACATAGGACGTATCATAGAAGAGATAACAGGTTTTTATATCTACTTAGGAATATATTTTTTAAGAAGATATGACGGCCTCTTTAGATCACCACCACATCATTGTTGATTTGTGTGCCATGAAGTGATAAGATATTCTAGTGGTTTAAAAAAAGATTGAATTCATATATGCCACCAGTTCACTTCAACTGCTGTCCCCATGCATGTCATTGCTCAGTCTAAGAAACAAATATCTTTCTTTTCTCTGCAAAAAAAGTTGAAAGAAAGTTCACTGAATTGTCAACACATCACATACCGATTCCACATGAAAAGTTATCCTCTTTCCTTTTTCCTCCATTCTTACCACATTATCTGTTATTGATCGAAAAAATAACTTAGATAATTGTATTATTATCAATCTTTGTTGCTATGAATGATTTAAGTATGATAATTAATCATTTCAAATTTAAATTTCGACAAATGCATCACTGATAAAAACAATCCTTTCTCAAATAAAATTAATCAGGTGATCATTCGGAAAGGATATGTCATCAGGATTTCTCTTTCTACAAAGTTGTTTATTGCCGACAGGATTTATGATCGAGTGGTAAGCGACTCCTTCAAAATCTCGAGTTCGAATTCTTATACCAAACACGGGGCTAACAAAAAAAGTCGGTGCTTATCCGCTCTCTTTAGCTTTCTCTTACCTTTTTCTTCTCAAATTCATTTTCTTTTGTTTTTTTTTTCAAATGTTCAAAGAAGGCAAAAGCATGAAGTTTACTTGGTTATCAAGTTCATAACAAATAATTATATGTCATAATATATGCACATAATTATGGCTTTAGTTTCTAGGTGAAATTCAGAAGCTGATAGCATAAATGGATTTAGATATGTCCAGTCCTTAGGATAAATTTCTTGACAAAAATCAACTTTGCTTTGACGACCTTCATGTGGATCATATTGCATTGGTCGAGAACTTTAAAAAAGAAATGAAATGACAAAGTCATGTTGTCATTATAGAATTATGTTTTGATTGTAGAGTGGGTGATTTTGGTGTATTAAATTGCGCACATGGTCCCTCTTTTTTAATAAAAAATTCCATATGGTTTTAATAAAATTCGTAGCAATAACTGAGAAAGGTACATCACTTGTTAATATACATATTTTAGTTCTAAGCTATGCATTTTATTTTTTATCGTTCAATGTTATAAATGACGTGAAGGAATCATATTGAGTGCAAAATTAAAGTCAATAGTCTTCCTACTTTGAAATCAATTTTAAAAATGGAAGATAAAATCTCTAATCATTCTCCATGCAACAAAAAGTCAATGTAATGAGTTGTATTTTAATAAAAAAAATATTATTATTGAGGGCAGAAGTCATTTTTTTGTATAAATTTAAAGAAGTTTGAAGCCTCTAAAGATATTGAAATCTAGTATTAATTTCTTTTAATTAAGATTCAAATCCTTAAATTTCTCTACCACTAGGCTTAAAATATTTTAATGTATTTAATTGCACATGAATGAATACAAATTTGGGATCCAACAAACAATGAAACCTTAAAATATTGACATGTGAAATGGATTCCGAAAGTACTTGTACCTCATCCTAAATAAAATGGTGGGTATCTTTTTTAAACTATACAGCAATCATATATAGTTTGATTGATTCAACTAAGTTGACAGAGGTCCACTTCAAATCCAGAAGGATGGAGTTTGATGTTTGTCTCCATTTGCCCACAAGTGGGAATCATATGCTTGCATGACATCGATATGAATTATTGTGAAGACAGCTAAAAATTATCCATATAAATCAAACACACACACACACATATATATATATATAAAGCAGCCAAATTCTCCACATCTTTCTTATTAATTTCTTGCAGATTTTTTTGCTTAATTTAAATTTGGTTGGCTATTTTTTAGATAATTTAGTTTCCAGCATGGGGTCCAGGAATATATATATATATATATATATATATATATATATATATATGCATTGTACTTGACGCAGCCCATGTTAGTTTGGGTCCCTCGTCCACGTTAAGATAGCTAGAGTTACGTAAGCCTACATGGTACATGAAGCACTCAACTCAAATTTTAATATTATGAGACGAGATAAATTTTTAATCTTATGTCATATGATTATTTTATTTAGCAAACTTTGGATTTCTCTTATTGCTCTTTTCTTTTATTATTTTAGGCCCTGAGGTATTCGGATACCTCAGTACTTTGTGTTATAGAGCTATCTATATCTTGATAATATTCTTGTGCACAGGTTTTCAAGAAGTGATGTGATATATATAGAAGAAAAAAAATGGCAGCATGAGATGATGGTTCAGAAATGTTGCATGGCATCTAATCTCTCTGGTTGCAGTCACACAGCAAGATGTGTTATGAACTGTGATGACAAGTTAGATGCCTTTGCCTTTGGATCTATGCAGCCTCCATATGTCATGCTTCCATGATAGCAGGCAAGTAAGGTGCTCCTTGTTCCCCCCTCCGCTCCATTTTTATATAGTATGGAGATGGTCATGCTTTCCCTTCATCATTCATTAACAGTCCTGCCATGCATCCCCCACACAACACCATCCACCCTCATTCTCTCTCCTTTCTTTCTTCTTTAATTATATATATATATATATATATATATATAACAACAACAAACACCCTCCACCCTCATTCTCTCTCCTTTCTTTCTTCTTTAATTATATATATATATATATACAAGAACAAAACCTTATCCCACTAGGTGAGGTCGGCTATATATATATATCCCCTCATGTTAACTTGGATTCTCGTCATTGCCACCTCAGAAAACAAAAGTCTCTAAGATCTATGCCATGCAACTGTGGACCTTTTTGACGGTCACTTTCCATCCATTTCCCTATCTCAATCCGGCAGCCCACGTTTAAAGTTCATGACCTCTCTTCAACTTCCCCACACAAAGTGCCTTGAATTGCTGTAATTCTGTGATCTGTCAAGCGCTGAAGTTGGACCATTCCGATCCCTTGTTAAGTAAGACAAGAGGTACAGCCAGCAGAGCCTGGGACACATGCTGACCAATTGGGAGGACTAGTTTTAATTTGGGGACTCTCTCTCTCTCTCTCTCTCTCTCTCTCTGCGCGCGCGCGCGCCTGACCATTGGTCACGCAATAACAGCGTTTTCATCAGAGAATGGATTGCATTGTAAGGTGGCAGTTGAACATACCGAGGAAGTTAATAAGTGTGTCATGTGCCAGTAAATGAGGAGACTATCGATATGTCCTGTAAAAAGGAGGTACTCTTTCCGGATACAGTTGGCAGATCAGTCCAAGTGAAAGAATCAAAGTTTTCGGTTAATATCTTCAGGCAAACATTGATCCAGAGGATTTAAGCGAGAGATTTGATTTCAGAGCATGAACTTTAAGCAAGACACAGCACATTAAGAAAATTCTCGTCATTGCTGAACGAAGAAATACAATTAGACTTTGGAAGCCATTTGACACTTTCAGTAAAATAAATGATTATAGATGCCTTTTGGTAAGGCTTATGATTTTAACCAGATTGAATACATTAAATTTCTCCGACTGAACATGACAATACTCTTCAGTTCTGATGGGTAAAAAACAATAATACAGAAAATGAATAGATACATAGAAGCCCATGCTTTGCATCGTATCTCAGTAACCATTTACAGTGAGCAGGTTGAGAGCTAACATTTTGTTCTCCGAACAAGTACTTTGCTGAAGTAATGTACAGTCTGTTTCCTTGTGAACTCAGAGGTGCATGATAGGACTTGGATTCACTGCATGACGGGGAGAGACTTTGTTCTGGTCAGAGAAACCAGGAATACATCAGGGCTGCCATCAGCATTCGCCTCACAATTTCGACCCCTTTGGGACTGAAAATCGGGGCGGCTACCATAGTAATACCCTGAATTCGCATCAGCAGCGCATCTGCTATTTGTTGAAGCTGCATCTGCATCAGTTCCTGGGATGCGGAAGGAGTGTCTCCCTATATGGAAGGACTCTATTTTGCCATTGGAGGATTGTAATGGTTTAATAATTGACGAGCCTGAAATTTCGTCTTCCACTCTGAAGTCCCTGTTACTAAAGTCTACAGATGGGTGCAATGCTCTCTTTGATCCTGGTACATGTCGATCCATGTGGCAATTTAGCTTGAGCAATTCCTGAGTGATGGCATTTTCATAATCACTGGATATACTTGGATTGCGACGATGGGTTCTTACTTCAAAGTCAATTTGTGAATGACTAGATTTAGAAGGCATTTTCTCTACCACAGAATAACTTCTTATGTGGTCGTTTATTCGGGAAGGCTTGTGATCATTTTCCAAAGGATCCAACTGAATACCTTCTCCATCCAAGTGATTACCTCTTAATTCTTGAGAGTTAAAGTCAGCATCTGATTGGCTTGTTGATAGGTCGGGGGCTCCTTCAGTCGCACAATGTTCGGATCCATCAACTTGATAAGTTATTTCTTCAAACCGGCCATGCGTTTCAGCACACTCAAGGTGGGGGCAATGTGGTGATTGAAGGGTGTGACCAGCATTTTTCAACGAGGGAAAGTCCAGAAGCGAACCATTTGATGAAGCATTAGAGGTACAGTGCTTGCAGCAGTTGGCATTAGGGACTCCGGGCAATTCTTCAGTTCCAGGACCAGGCTTCCACCCTGGAACCAACAAAGCTACTTCTCCATCAATCATTTCTGCTATTCTTGTCACCTCATGATCTGTTATATCTAGTTCTGCGACCATCTCCGTAGCAACGCTCAATGCAGTATCAGCATCAATGTCAAATTGGAAATGGATGTTTCTCACACGCCCTGCAAGGCAAATTCCTCATGTTAGATTTTCATTTTTCATCCAATACAAATGCAAATGATAAAGTTATTTAAGAACCATATACCATCTTTGTCCGCAATTCTAAGTCTCAGAAAGATATCTCCATCTTCTCTCCTCCTTCCCTTGATTGTGATATCTATATCAGGAGGGTGCTCATCATCTTCATGGCCATCGAACAGGTCCATACCATGTGCCTCTATGTCGGAGGCATCATAGCCCCATCCGTTGTCCAAGTCTGTTTCATCATGATAACCATTTGCAAAACCATTGGCCATCCAGGAACCATCGCTTTGAATATGCCTTAGAGAAGGTTGTTGCAGAACATGGCCCATATCACAAATGTCTTGATTTTCAAAAGGACCTGAACCAGGATTATCAATCAGTAGGAATGGATCCCTTAGAAGCTCCCTAGCAGAAAGCCTTCTGGATGCTGCGACAAGGCACTTTTCGATAAATTCCCTCACCTCAGGATCCTTCACTCTATATAAAGCTTCAGGTTTGGTGCCCTAATAAATATAAGGTCCAAACAACATGGTAATCATGACAGAAAAAAATGCATTACAATATGTTCTCTAATCAACTCAAGCAGGATAGAGGCACTTACTGAGGTCACTTTCTTGTAAATCTGGACAGGGTGAGTGCATTCGCTGTATGGATACTCGAAGGTGACCATTTCCAGGACGCACATCCCGAACGAGTATATGTCCACCAATTCATTGTATTCCTCCTCGTAAACCTCTGGAGCCATGAACTCTGGAGTGCCTGTAAAAGATAAAGATCTTAAGCTGATGGCTTTCCCACCATAACAACAAGGGCAAATTTTGTTTCTGGTGATCCGGTCATCTCTTCAAACAAAAAGTCTTCATGATTCACAGTCCATAGCATATGGCAAGCTCACCTACACAATGAACAGCATGCGACTTGCGGAGGATGGCAGCAAGGCCGAGATCACCGATCTTCACTTCCCCTTGATTCCCATTGACAAAAATATTATCGCACTTGAGGTCCCTGTGGATGATGGGAGGATCATGGCTGTGGAGATAGAGAAGTCCACTGAGGATCTGCCTGCACCAATGCTTCACTGCTCTGATGTTAACCCTCTTGTGTTTCTGCCTGTACCTATCACGGAAGAAAAGGCGAAAGAAAAGCAGTAAGGATCGAAAGGACTGGTCCGGAAGTAATTTCCAAGGAAATAAAGTTGAGACAAAAAAAAAACATGGTAAAGATTCAGCATTCAGCAATCGATATGAACGAATTGTAGAAAGCAGCAAGGGACTGTGATCACGATGAACTTACTGCCTGAGGGTGCCGGACGTGAACATCTCAGTGATAAAATTGATGTTCCTCCTGGAGGTGTCGACCCAAGAGGAGAAGAACTTCATGATGTTCTTGTGCTTCAGGGTCTTGAGGAGGTGGATCTCGCAGTAGAGCCTCTCCAGGTCCTCGGGGCTCTGAAGGAAGTCGTACAGCTTCACCTGGTTCCAGGCGACCTCAATCCCTTCGTACTCGTCGAAAGCCCTGTACCTGGCACCAAATCAAACCACAAAACTGTGAACTTTTTCCAGATCGCAGAAAGAACGAAAACAAAAATCATCAAACGGAGAAGGTCCAATAAACTGCGAAATGGATCGTACACTGTCTTCGAGGCTCCCTTGCCAAGGATGTCATTGTACTGCACATCAGAAAATCGAAGCCGGTGAATCAGCCCAGGAATGAACTGATAGAAAGAAACCGAGGATTCAATCGAAAAGGAAGAGAAATTTACCCTGCCATATCTTCCTGAAGGATCGACTTCGACAAATTCTGGAGAATCAGGATCTGGAGGCCTGACACTCTGCATCATCCTCTGATCGCCCGCTTTTCTCCTTCTCTCTGAGAAAAGCAACGCCTGATATCTCTTCCTGACAGGAAGATCCGGAGGAGGAACCAACCGGAGAATATCTCAAAAGATTTTGGTGCCTCTGGTTACATTACCAAGAGGAGGTGACTAGGTGTGTGTGTGAGAGAGAGAGAGAGGAAGATAGAGAAGGAAAATGGCAACAAAAAGAGCACCAACTTCTTGATTTGGAAATGGGAGTCCCAGAGGAGGAGGAGGAGGGAGGAGGAGATTCGGATGAAGGATTAAATTCATCCTTTTTCTTTCATTTCATTAATAATAATATTAATATTAATAATAAATTTATTACTATTAAATTTTAACATTTTTTAGGAGCCTTTCTTTCATTTATTTAATGTAGAATCTTTTCCTCTTCATCTTCCCATCTTTTTAATGGATCATGATAAATGATAATAATAATTATAATATTATCCCCTTTCTACGTGTGTATATATATATTTATTTATTGTAAAGTGTAACGTGCAGAAGTTTAATGTGCCTGATTTATTTTATTCAAAAAATGTTAATTTATCGAAAACTTTATTTTACTGCTTTCTCTGTTTTTTTAACCTGATCCATTGAGATATAATAATTAACTTATATTATTAAACGTATATTTTTCTTAGCAAATAAATTGAGGGAAAAAAGTAACTTACATTCTTAACGAAATAATTTACTATTGCTATTTTTTGTACTACCCGACGAAGAAGAAAACATTTTTCATATGACACATTTTTCATCAAAGTTATGTGAGTGAGTGAGAGAGAGAGAGAGAGAGAGAGAGAGAGAGAGAGATGATCTTCCCTTCCCATGGAACTCGGATGCATGGAGTTCGCTGCAAAATCAGCCATGGATCTCTCCCCTTCTCTCTCATGCAAAATTGAGGACACGACGGACACATGGCCACTGGATTTTTCCAAAAGCCACAGCCAACCAGAGAATCCGAACCTCTCACTCTCTCTCTCTCCCCTCTGAGATTTTTACCTTTTTAACTTTTTCTTTTACCAATGATAAAATTGGATTGGATTGGGTTGAAATTTTTTGGTGTTAGATTTTGAGAAGCCGTACATGTGCACGGATGCTGCGACGCAATTATTACGACGCCACCAAATGGAGGGGCCCACAGAGGAACTGTGACAGATGAGACGCCGTGGCCATTTTGACCCAGATTATGACCCCTCTTGGCCAATTTTTATTAAGAAAAATTGGATGGAATTAACTTCACAGATTTTTAAACGATTTTCATGAAATTACTCAACAATTTAAAATATTCGCTACATAAAAAATAGAAACAAATATATTAGCACCTAAAAATTCAATTTCATTTTTTAAAATATTTTTAAAATCAAAATATCTTAGTCATTCGTGATCCTTACAAATTGATCATATTAGTTTCTAATACTTATATTTTTAAGAATTAAGTATAATTAGTTCTTAAAATATTAGTGTCTAGAGCATAAATTTATTGTAGTGCTTTTATACAATTATTGTGCCTCAAAATAAATTGTGAGGGTAGTTTTATAAAATTATTCTTTGAATTTTGATTTTAATACAAAAATTATTACGTCAGGGTTTAAATAAATAGTTAAAGTTAAGAACGTCAGCACTTGGGTAGTTACTTGACATTTGCAATATTAGTCAAGTTAAATAATAATAATAATAATAATAATAATAATAATAATAATACTTTTTTGTCTGACAGATTATAGTTTACAAATATTTTATTCATGATGTTTTTTGCAAACTAATGTTTTGGTAATTTAAATTATTTGATAATAAAAAATGTGTTCTTAAATTATTTTTTAGTCCATATAGGCTCCCTTGATGGAGGTACTTACCAATGGAAGGATATGAACATTAAGAGGTAAAATTGAGTTATTGAAATATTAATTGTATAAAATTTCTTCTTTGATAAAATTTAAATGAGTTGTGCATACAAATCAAAATTGAAGAGCTCAAATCATAGGAGTTGAGTGAGGGTGACAACACTTTAACCTACTATTTTAGTGCAATTGAAAACAATGTCATCAATGACTAATTGAGTAATTGGAGACCAGGGGATGAAGAAAAGAACAACCAATCTAACACTTCTTTATTTTCCTCTTTAGGAATAAATAACAAAAATATTTCTTTGAGAAAAAAGAATACTTTTTTAAGACGCAAGAAGCCGGGAGAGAGAGATTTGAAGAATATCACTTAATATGTATACACTAATTATTACCTAATTAAAAGGGAATTTGGTCAGGTTTCGTAAGCAATTTTTCAATTACCTCGAACTTGTATAATATATATATATATATATATATATATATAGTTTGCCAAAATCTGAATGTAAAGATATGAACTCTTATAGTTAAGAAACAGGTAAATATGGATCTAGTTTTTTTTTATACTTCTTAATTTCATGGTACATATATAATGCACGAATCATGAATCTCTTATCTCCTTATGACTAAGGGCTCGTTTGGCTTAGTTGATATAGAATAATTGATAAGTTGAAGTGCTGATAAATATTTTATTGGCTGAAATTTATTTTTAAAAATAAACAGTTACACGTTTGGATAAAGCTACTTATATTAATAATAACTAGTTAATTATGAGACAATTAGTTGACTTATTTTTTAGAAAAAAAATAAGTACCCCTTTTCCTGCTTAATTTTTTTTTACTTATAAGTAGTTTTGATATATGCTTATCAATCAAAATTTTAAATTATCAAACACTGATATTTTTTAAATTAACTTATAAGTGACTTATAAGCTTAACCAAACAACTTCTAAATATGCAACCAAGGGTAAATCAACATCTTATAGATGCTTATTCAGGAAAATTTTCACGCATGATAATTATTAAGCTTCGACTTTTTTTGGAAACATATGAAAGCTTCGAACCTTTTGAACCTATACATATTCACCAAAGAAGTCTAGATCTATCATTGAATATTATTGATAGATCCACATTTTTAATGCATATATATTCCATGAATTTGGAACCATGAGAAAGACCAATCTTGTTTTGGCATCTATTATGAGCTGTGAGGATGGGAGAGTTGGGTTGTTCATCCACCTCCATAAAATTTAAAGGCATTATTCTATTTCTAACAAATTCTAGATATCTTAAATATTCCAAGTGAGAGAGGTCACCTGCATGGATTCTTGTATATAGAAGTTTCTTTCTTTTCTGCAAGTAGACTGATGCTAACAGTGATAATCAATTTAAACTTAGGCTTCATTTCTTTGAAGAAGTGATTTAGAAAATAAAATAATATTTTCCTAATTAATAATTAAATTATAACCCCATAAAAAAAGTAGCTTATGCTTTTTTATGTCTTATTTTCTTAAATATTCTCGAATACGAGAAAGTGAATAATTAATTTTCTCATTATTTATTTTTGCCAGCACATATAGGTTCATTCACAAAGTCATATATAATATATTTTATAAGTATAATTAAATTCTTAAATCCCCATTAATGATGGTTCTCATGTGCTTTAGACGTATATGCTTTTGCACGGATATTGTACATTACATCATTTGGACAAATATCACAAATTAACATCATTTAGGTGGCAAACGGAAGACCAAGAAGAACAAGAAAGCTGACTATCCATCCATTCGCATACACATAAATTTATTTATTTTTCCTGTAAAAGTATCTGAAAATGTTTTTTTATAAAAAAGTATATATTAATATATGAAAATATTTTAATATATGAAAGTATATGAACTTAATGAATGTTTTTTTTTACTTGTACAACTCACTCAAAGTATCGAACATAGAAATTAAATCAAATATAAATAGATACTTTGTTTTTTCAAAATCAATTTCATCTCAAATCTTGGCTTTAATATCACCTGAAATAAAAATAATAATTTATAGAGTATATTTTGAACAAAAATATTATAATTTGGATGTTTAGCGAATATTTATTAAACTTAGAATTTAGATGTTACAAAACATGATATAGACTCTGCTTGGAGTTTTATTTCTATCTAAAATTTTTTTATTAAAATATTAAATAATCCATATCATATTTGTTTTTTTAATATTTTACACTTTTATTTTTTTCTTAACAGCACAACAAAAATCATTTTATAATTTTATAAATTTTTTAATAGTTTTATTTCTTCGTTTTCATAATAAAAAATATTCTAAAATTTTAAAATAGTAACATAAATTTTATTATTATGGAATAATTATAAAATGTTATCTTATGCATATATGCAAACTCATCTTCGTGCCTAATTATGTCATTTTATACTTATCAATTAGTTTGACTAACATATTTATCTACTAAATAATATTCAAACCATCCTTAGTTTAGGTTAATTACTTGGACATGTCACAGCCAAATGGGGTTTGGTTTAACACATCCATCAGTCATGCTATTCATTTTGTATTGCTTTGTATAATAAAACACGACACAATCACACAAATTAAAGGCCATGTACATGACATGTTGACTGCATGAAAACTACGTCCTGCCTTTTCCCCCCTAAGAATTGCTTCATATATATATATATATATATATATATATATATATATAGTCTGTGTTAATGTACGTGCTTGTACTCTCATTGTTCTATATATATCATTTGCTCATAAAAAAATTGCTTGACAATTAGATAGAGATTTGATTCATAGTCACAAGACAATATAGGCATAGTTGTTCACTTGGGATAAAAGTACGGGTATTCACGGGTCGAATTTGATTGGATCGGATCATATCAATCCATTTTGAAAGGATCAATCCGATTAGATCAGATGATCAGATTATCGAACCATCATTTTTTCATTTTTTTTAATTTTTTTCTTACTTTTTCTATCATTTAATACAAAAATATTTATTTAAAGCATATAAAATAACTTATTCAACATTTAAACATTATTTTAAATATTTTAAATATTTTTTATAAAAAAAATAAAAGAATTGGGTCTTTGGATAAGGTCGAGTTCAGGGTTCACGGGTCGACCCGACCGTTGAACACGCCTGGGTAAAAGAATTTTTTATGATTAATAAGTGCAAAAAAAAATATTGCTAACGAAAATATGACATTTAGAAGAAAAATTTTGTATGCTTCATAGTTGGCCTTAATTGTTCATCTGTTTATATAAATATTCGAAGCTAAAACATATGAAGAAAAGACAACTAAATTATCTAATGTTTTAATTTTCTCTTTTTTTTTTGGAAATTTCCACAAAGCCAATATATAAAATGTATACACCTAACAAACTATTAATGCATTAATTAAGAGGCCACACCACATAATATATGCAGGAGGGGGTATCCCACACATTCAATCATGCCACGTTCCACTGTTCCAAATCATTGAAGTATCCTCTCCGATTGGTGGGTTGGAATCAAGTTGGGTTGGAGTTGTGTGGCGTGTAGAGTTTACGTGGGGAATAGAACAAGGACGCCATGCGGCCCCCTGGTACGGGTCAAAGGTACCACAACACACAACATAATACATGCACTTGTTTTGTCCCCTCTTTGGTCCCGTTCACGTCCGTCCTCGTCACCTTTGTCAATTTCCTCTAAATTAGTTATCTAAAACACATCGATAAATATCTTCCAACTTTAAAATTTATTTAGTGATATCCTTCAACTTTATTTTATAACACAAATGTCTTTCATCTTTTAACGCGTTTCACCCGTTACCCTCTTTACTTAGGATAGCCGATTTTTCGGTTTTTCATCGACGTGACGTCCACGTGGCCATCTCCTCTCTCCTCCACGCAAATAGTCGTTTGACGTGGCATGCTCCGAGGTGGCACATAAAATTACATCAATGCCCTCCAACTTTAAGATTGGTTCAGCGATACCCTCCAACTTTACTTTATAACACAAATGCCCTTTATCTTTTAACACGATTCACCCGATGCCATCTTTATTTGAGTCAGTCGGTTTTTCGATTTTTTGACGATGTGGCGTCCACGTGGTCATCTCTTCTCTCCTTCATGCAAATAATCGTCTAACGTGACACCACATATTAAACCATCTTACTTATCGTAAGTTGATCCACTCATTGTTAAATTATTTCCTTATTTCCCTCTTCGTCATCGTTCGCGTGAAACCTCCTTCGTCATTCGCACTCCTTCGTTGATCGCTCTTCTTCGTCGTTCTCCTCCTTTATCGTTCACCTTTCGCATTCGTCGGCCGCCATCTTTGCTCAAATTGGTGTAATTTTATGTTCATTTAGTGAGCAAACTTTAAAGTTGGAGGACATTTGATGTAATTTTATGTGTCACGTAGGAGCATGCCACGTTGGACGACTATTTGCATGGAGGAGATGATCACGTGGACGCCACGTTGACGAAAAATAAAAAAACCGATTGTCCCAGGTAAAGAGGGCATCGGGTGAAACGTGTTAAAAGATAAAGGACATTTAATGTACAAAGTAAAGTTGAAGGGTATCGCTGAGCCAACCTTAAAGTTGGAGGGTATCGCTGTAATTTTATGTGCCACGTCGGAGCATGTCACGTCAGATGACTATTTACGTGGAGGAAATAGAAAATGGCCACGTGGATACCACGTCGACGAAAAACCGAAAAACCGACTATCCTAGGTAAAGAGTGCATCGAGTGAAACACGTTAAAAGATGAAGGACATTTGTGATACAAAGTGAAGTTGGAGGGTATCTCTGAGCAAACCTTAAAGTTGGAGGGCATTTGGTGTAATTTACCCTCACATCAGATGTACACTATCGATATATAAATCGACCAAACTTCGACCACAATTAAATTTATGGTTTAACTCGATGAGATGATATGTAACACCTCGTTAAAAAAAGGAGTTCAGATAAGACCCTTCAGCTTTTCACCTTTTTTTAGCGTATCAAAATTTGAACTCGTCAAGTGACGAAATCTTCTTTCGGTCGTTACTCTGTTCGGTCTTTCTTTGACTCTTTCGTTAATCCAAGTGTTAAAAAAATGACAAGCAAGCATAAGACTTAACAATAAAATAATACAAAAATAAAAGAAGAATGCAAAAGTGAATCGACGAAAGTACGTCAAATTATCTCGATATTAAGCAAGTGTAATAGCTAGTAAAAACAAAAAATAACATGGCAAGAATTCGACTTGGAAACAAAGATCAAAACATGGGAAGATTAAAAAGTGGAAAGGAAACTCGAATTTAAATCAGAATTCAAAAGAAAAAAGGAAACGAAGAACTTGAAATCAGAAATGAAAATATCCTCCTCTGATTTCCATCTCCGATTCGGACTCCCCAAATCCTCCCTTGAATCATACGACCTGAGGCTATAAAAAGGCGTGAAAAGGAACCCTCGTGCCCTCCCCTTCGACCTCCACGAACAGCCGCCACCTTCAGGCTCCACCCCCTCTATTCTTCCTCTTTTCTCCGGCAGATTGCGCGCGCGCACGGGGATGAAAGGAGCAAGCAACAGACGTCCGACGCACCTAGGCCTTAGGCCTTCCTTGACGCACTCGCGGAGTCCAGCCACACTTCCTCGTTGGCCGAGATCGACCGGAACTGGAAGGAACGACGACAGCACTTTCGGCGAACCAAACGATAGGAAAAGAGGTACCTTAGATGTTCTAATCCCCTTAGGCTATGATTTGTTAAACATAAATTATGTATGATGACCCCATATTGATCTAGAGATCATGAGCTACATCTTTCGTATTATAACTATCGTGAATCGATGGCTGAAAGTCGGCCAAAAATAGAGAAGAAGGCGGGCCCAAATCTGCGCACCAGTAACCCGGCCCGGGTATGCCCCGACGCGGTCCGGTTCTTTGAGAACCCGGCCCGAATTTGTCGCGTCAAAGAAATCGCGTGATCACCGTACAACAACCCAACTCGGCTCGGGCCGTGTTGATCGGACACGACCGGACCGAGCAATGGCCCAGCCGGGGTGATGGGTCGGTTTATAGTCCGCAACCCAGCCCGAGTCGACCCTCGACTCGGACCGGGCCATGTGCCTGAGTCCCCGATAGTGACCCGACCCAGGTCCTCCTCGATCCGGCCCGGGTTCTGTCAGGGAGAATAGTACTCTTTTCATTTGGTTGATCTTCTATAATTGGGCCCGCTGTTGACAGGCCCACTTGCGGCCCTGCCCAAGATTATAAAAACTATAATGGGCTTTCCCTCCCGAAGTATGGGTCGAGATTTGGCATAAAGAATAAAGTGATAGGATACGATCTTATTGCCTTAGAGAAATGGCATCTGATTCTGCCCTTTCTCTGATCTCGATTCTAAACCCCATAGATTAATAAACAAGATAAGTAAAGCAAAGATGAAATAGTAGGATTGCTATGTGCCGCCCAAAGTACAGAGTAAAAATTATAGTATAATACAGAGGAGGGGTAGGTTGCTGCGCCGAGGAGACAGTGAATCTACTGATCCTTAACGACCACTGCTCTTGGGATACATGCCATTTCCCATCTGTATTTCGAAAAGGGTTATGCATTGATATATCTCCTTCTCCAAAGAGGGGATTATATTGATTACAGAGTATAGCGCTAGTGGGACATGTAGCTCAGCTGTGGAGATAGCGAACATACGGGTCCTTAATGACCACTGTTCCTAGGGTACCGTCCTCTCTCATCTGTATCTCGAAAAGGGTATGCATTGGCATACACCTTCTCCAAAGTGGGCATTCCTACCTTCACAGATGTATAGAGGCACATCTGACTTTCCAAACTAATAAAGTCGAGCTTGCTTAGGATAATGAACTTCAAGGACTGCATAGTAATATAAAAGATGTAGTAGAACTCATAGTAAAATATGGCATGGTATAGAACATGGCATAGTAAAGACTACGATTATAGTAAAGTACAGAGCATGATACAGTAAAAACATAATATTGTTACAATATAGAATAGAGCATAGCAAAGAGTAAAGTACTGATCATGATAAGAAGATGGGACCACTTGTTCATAATTAAGCATTGCTTATCCATTATTAACTTCTGCATAATTTGATTCTCAATTATAGCCTATGTTTTCTATGGTACTGAGCGTTTTCGCTCACGGGTATTCCATGCCCCTGCATTTGGAATTTTGCAGGTGAGAACCCTGTTAGAGAAGAGTAATAGAGGACGCGGAGCTCAAGAATCACTGCACATGACTCATCAAGCAATAGTGTTTTTTCCTTTCATTGCATTAGTTTAATAATTTGTTTCGGCATCAAATGGATAACTTGGTTTTCTTTTGGAACTAAAAGTATGGTCATTTGTTTGGGCCTATTGGATACTATCATTTTTTCCTTTTTCTCATATGGATTACATTAGATGTGATGTCCTTTGATATTCCAACATTTCTCTCTTCCGCAATAAAGTTCGCATTGATATTATTATTATATTCCTTGCCACATATTGCATATTATTGAATGGTCAAATTCATCGTATAGTCAAGAATTAGCAGGCAGTGTAGTGACCCCAAGGTCAATCCGATTGCCTATGTGGTGGGAGGACCGATTTTGGGGGCGTTACAACTTGGTATTAGAGCCTAAGTTCTTGACTCCCTATTGGTTATAGTAGGATATAGGTCAATGCATTGTCCTTCTATTGTTCATAGTGTTCCATGGTCATAGTAAAATCATGTGCACGCATCCTGAGCAGCTGCGACTTCACTGCTCATGTATTGAATAAATCCCCTAAAATAGATATTTATTCTATTTAATTATGTTACTTTTATAGATGCCTCCTCGACGCATGATGACATGGGTCATCCGAGGAGGAAGGAGAATTTGTTATGTGATGGAGACGAAACCATGGACCCGAGCTTCTCAGGAGTAGGAACACAAGGGCACGACCAAGGTCGTGGTCAAAGTCGTGGTCGAGGTCATAATATACCACCTCCCACAATGCAAGAGGAATATGAATACTCGGATTAGGAAAGCGTTGGTAGCAACCAACCAATGATGCCTCTACAACCAACAGAGTCTCCAGAAGATATTGTTCAAGGATACGCGGGCTTGCGACTCGATTTGGAACCAAAGAATTCACCACCTCGCAAACACCATCGTCGTTGCCTATTCATGGAAGAACTTGAGTATTGTACTCATTGCCGACTGACCGGACATCTCTCCTGGCAGTGCCCGGATCCTGAGGAACACGAGGACTCTTCGAGCAAGGACATCGGAGGAACTCCTCCGCATAACTAAGGAACACAGGATGTCTTAGAGTCAAACATTATAGTCATAATCTTGGTTTTGATTAGATGTTTACATTTTGCAATCAAAACCTTATAATGTATGGTCATGGTGGATATTATTCCCTAAGGGGTTTTGAATAATACAATTATGGTTAAATGCCATTTTGATTTAAGAATATTAATTCTCGCAATTCCTTACGTAATTATATATTTTTCATAGATGCCTCATCGTAGAAGAGTACATGTATCAGATGTTGAGTCCAATGATCGTAATGATGAGGGGATACATGATAGCCCTCTACGGCAGGAACAAGAAGAGCGACCACCTCCTCCCCATGCACCATACAAGAATTTTGGAATTTGAAATCGCCGATCTATAACGGCGAAGAGAATATTGATGCAGCTGAATGATGGATAGAGACCATCGAAGAGAAATTTGAGCTCTTAGACTGCGCTGAGAATAAAAAGGTGTTATTCGCTGCTGATACCATCACAAGAGATGCCAAAAACTGGTGGAAGTCAACTAAGGCAACTGATTTCCCAAGCGTCAGGATCATTGCATGGGAGGATTTTTGCAGGTTATTTGAGGACCATTATTTTCCTGCTTACCAAAGGGATCAAGAGTATCTGAGTCTGAAACAAGGGACCATGATTGTGTCCCAGTACCTGACAAAGTTTATCTGGTAGGAAAATATGCAAAGCTGAATATGGACGAGTTGTCCAAGGCCAATCACTTAGTAGAGGGACTGAACCTAGGCCTGAGAACAAAGACACGACCCGACAACTGCCAGAATCTAAATCAGACCGGTCGCTTGGCCACTCTGATAGAAAGGGACCATCAAGAATGGCAAAGGGTCAAGAGAGGACAACAGGAAGTGGAACAAGGCTTACAGCAACAATCCTTCCGTAGGAATGACCATCAGCAACAGCAATGGGATCAACGACGGGACAACCGGCCCCGTCCATATCAGACTCCGCAACAACATGACCGTCCTCGCTATGAGCAGCCACTCCAACAACCTCGATATCATGAACAATCACCACCACTACAACGTCCTCCTCAACAAGCACCACCTCAATACCGACAACAACAAGATCAACAGCCCTCTCAGCAGCTGTCAAGGAGGCCAGGACAACAACAAAGGCCACAGCCGCCTAGGGCCCACAGGCACCACCTGCACTCGGTGAGCGGGTCTTATGCAACTTTTACGGCAGGACTCACGCAGGCAAGTGTCGCATGAAGACTAGGGCATGCTTTCACTATGGAGGAATGTGTCATGTCTCAGTTAATTGCCCACGACGTGGACAACTAGTCCAAGGGCGACTCTTCAATCTGGAAGAAGACACTCCACAGAATGACGCTGAAGTCATTCGAGGTACACGTCTTGTAACCAAGTTGCCCACTATAGTTTTATTTGATTCCAGAGCCACACATTCATTTATATCAGAAGAGTGTGCTATCATAGAATTAATTCTCACAAACTTAGACCACAACATGACCATACTTACACCCCAAGGAACTCTACACACTACTAGGTATCTATCTAATGTCCCAATAGAGATAGGAAAAAAGGAATTCTATGCAAATCTAATTATAATACCTATGAGGGATTATGATGTAATATTGAGCATGCACTGATTAATTCTTCATGATGCTTCTATATTGTGCAAACAAAAAAAAGTTATTATAGGAACACATGATAAAGACAAAGTCACTGTCAGAGGTATAGTTAGGAAGGAACCAAAAATCATGGTGTCCGCTATTAAGGCGCACAAACTCCTTCGGCAAGGGTGTAGAGGGTACTTGGCAAGTGTGATCAAGACTGAGACACCTACCAAGGCCCTGCAAGATATATAAGTAGTGAGAAAATTTCTTGATGTGTTCCCAAAAGACATTAATAAATTACCACCAGTGAGGGAAGTAGACTTTCATATTGAACTAGTACCCGAAGTGGCTCCGATTTTCAAAGTCTCATATCGTATGGCTCCAGCAAAGATGAATGAGTTGAAGACCTAGATTCAAGAATTGCTGGACAAAGGTTTCATCAGAGCCAATGTCTCACCATGGATGCCCCAGTCCTTTTTGTCAAGAAGAAAGATGGCTCATTGAGGCTTTTCATAGACTACGCTTAATAAGGTCACGGTAAAAAATAAGTACCCCTTGCTCTACATAGATAATCTATTTGATCAGTTGTCCAAAGTAACGATTTTCTCCAAGATCGATTTGCGAAGTGGATACCACCAACTTAGGGTAGCAAAAGAGGACATTCCCAAGACCGCTTTCAGGTCACGATATGAACACTATGAGTTCCTTGTTATGCCGTTTGGGTTAACCAACGTCCCAGCAGCATTCATGGACCTAATGAATAGGACTTTAACGAGCACTTTGACAAGTTTGTGATCGTCTCTGTCGACGACATCCTCATCTACTCATTAAGTATAGAGCAGCATAAGAAACATCTGAGGATTATCTTAGAAACTTTGCGAGAGAAGAAACTACATGCCAAGTTTTCCAAATGCGAGTTCTGGTTAAAGGAAATGATGTTCATTGACCATATCGTCTCTAAGAATGGGATTTCAGTAGATCCGACAAAGGTTGAAGTAATATCCAATTGGACGCAACCGAAGAATGTATCGAAGATTAGGAACTTCCTCGGTTTAGCAGGATATTACGAATGCTTCATCAAGAACTTCTCCAGACTGACGCTACCACTGACTAATCTTACAAGAAAAATGGAGAAGTTTATCTGATCACCGAAGTGTGAAGAAAGTTTGCAGGAACTGAAGAAGCAGCTAACTTTGGCGCCCATCCTCACTCTACCATCGAGCAATGGTGGGTATGTAATCTATAGCGATGCGAGTGGCACGAGACTCGAATGTGTCTTGATGCAGCATAGGAAAGTAGTGGCATATGCATCAAGGCAACTGAAGAAACATGAGGTCAACTATCATACCATGACCTCGAGCTCGCAATAGTGGCATTTGCCCTCAAGCATTGACGCCATTATTTGTACGGAAAAAAATTCGTGGTGTACACGGACCACAAGAACTTGAAGTACATGTTTACTCAGAAGAACCTAAATATGTGCCAAAGAAGATGGATGGAATTCCTGAAGGACTATGGGTTCATCATTAGTACTACCCAAGTAAGGCAAACTCAGCAGCCGACGCGCTCAGTCAGAAATAGAAAGGATTAGGGTCTATATGCGCCTCCGACAATTTGAGATGATGGAAGAACTATTCAAATGGGCACCAAGAGTAAGACCTGATAGTTCGCTCATGTAGCGGATCGAGCCCGACCTTATTGGGAGGATCATTGAAGCGCAGACTGAAGATACTGAGTACCAATCCATGATGATAAAGACCGATTAGGAAGTAAAGGATTTCAAGGTCTCCTCGGACGGTGGCATTCGGTACCATGATTGCTTATGGGTACCAAATAATTCAACACTTCGAAGAGAAGTCTTGGACGAATGTCACAAGTCAGAAATCGCCATCTATCCTGGAAGTACCAATATGTATAAGGACGTTCAGAAAAGCTTTTGGTGGTCCGACATGAAGAAGGAGATTGCAGAGTACGTTCTCCAAATGCATAGTCTGCTAACAAGTTAAGGTGGAGCACCAGAAGTCCGAAGGCACATTAAAGAGTCTTGGGATTCCCCAGTGGAAATGGGAGGAGATAGCCATGGACTTCATCATAGGACTCCCGTGGACTCAGAAAGGGCATGACGTCATTTGAGTAATAGTGGACCGACTCACTAAATTAGCTCACTTTTTACCCATCAAGGTGAAGCAGTCGTTTGAAAGTCTAATGGATCTCTATGTGCAGGAGATCGTTACACTCCATGGGATTCCAACAACTATTGTATCTGATAGGGATCCCAGGTTCACCTCAAAATTTTGGAACAGCCTCCAGAATGCTTTCAGAACAAAGCTCCGATATAGTACTGCCTTCCACCCACAAACTGATGGGTAATCAGAAAGAACAATCTAGACGCTAGAAGATTTGCTACGAGCATGCGCCTTGAATTGGCATGACAGCTGGGACAACCATCTTCCACTCATCGAATTCGCATACAACAATATCTACCATGCGAGTATAGAGATGTCTCATTTGAAGCATTGTATGGCCGACCATGCCGCTATCCGGCATGTTGGGGCGAAGTGGGCGAAAGGAAGCTATTAAGCGTGGAACTGCGTAAAGAGACTCAAGAGTACTCGGATCGTATAGAACTGATAAAGAAAATGATGAAGTCAACCCAAGAACGACAGAAGGCTTACACAGACAAGAAGCATAAGAGCACACTTTCAAGGTAGGCGATCAAGTTCTGCTCAAAGTCTCACCAACCAAGGGAGTAATGCGATTCAGCAAGAGAGGAAAGTTGAGCCCAAGGTATGTGGGTCCTTTCAAAATTTTGGATATGGTTGGAGACTCAACGTGCAGGTTGGCTCTCCCTCCAGCATATGCCAGAGTGCACAATATCTTTCATGTCTATGAAAATACAAGCATGACTATGCTAATGTGATCCAATTTGAGGAACCAAACCTCAAAAAGGATCTAGCATATGAGGAGCAGCGCACAAAGATCTTGGAGTGCCACGAGTACTAGAAAGGGAAGAAGAAAATATCATTGTTCAAGGTGGCATGGAAGCATCACCATGGAACAGAAGCGACATGGGAAGTAGAGCCAGAGATGCGCGAAAAGTTCCCGGGACTATTCGATAAGTCCTAACTCTAGTCAAAATTCGAGGATAAATTTTTTTTAAGTGGTTAGTAATATAACAATCGGTAAAAACAAAAAACAACATGGCAAGAATTCAACTTGGAAACAAAGATCAAAACATGGAAAGATTAAAAAGTGGAAAGGAAACTCGAATTTAAATTAGAATTCAAAAGAATAAAGGAAACGAAGAACTTGAAATCGGAAAGGAAAATCTCCTCCTCCGATTCGGACACCCCAATCCTCCCTTGAATCCTGTCGGCTTGAGGCTATAAAAAGGCATGAGAAGGAACCCTCGTGTCCTCCCCTTCGAGCTCCATGAATAGTCATCACCTTCGGCCTCCACCTCCTCCGTTCTTCCTCTTTTCTCCGATGAACTACGCGCGCGCACAAGGACGACAGGAGCAAGCAGTGGACGTTCGGCGCATCCAGGCCTTTCCTGATGCACTCGCGAAGTCCAGCCGCACTTCCTCGCCGGCCGAGACCGACCAGAATTGGAAGGAACGATGATAGCACCTCTGGCAAACCAAACGATCGAAAAAGAGGTACCTTAGATGTGCTACTCCGCTTAGGCTATTGATTTGTTAATCATAAATTGCGTGTGATGAGCCCATATTGATCTAGAGATCATGAGTTACATCTTTCGTATTATAACTATCGCGAATCGACAGTCGGAAGTCGGTCGAAAATGGAGAAGAAGGCGGGCGCAAATTTATGCACCAGTAACCCAGCCTGGGTATGCCCCGACGCGATCTGATTCTCTGAGAACCTGACCCGAATTCATCACGTGGAAGAAGTCGCGCGATCATCGTACAGCGACCCGTCCGAGTCGGATACCGACTAGGCTCGGGTCGCATTGACCGGACATAAAGAAACAAAGTGATAGGATATGATTTTATTGCCTCAGAGAAACAAAGTATGGGTCGGGATTTGGCATAAAGAACAAAGTGATAGGATATGATTTTATTGCCTCAGAGAAAAGGGATTTGATTTTGCCCTTTCATTCTAAACCCCATAGATTAATAAGCAAGATAAGTAAAGCAAAGATGAAATAACGAGATTGCTATGTGCCGCCCAAAGTACAGAGTAAAGATTATGGTATAGTACAGAGGAGGGGCAGATAGCTGCGCCGAGGAGATAGTGAACTTACTGGTCCTAAACGACCACTGCTCTTGGGATACAAGTCATCTCCCACTTGTATTTCGAAAAGGGTTATGCATTGGCATATCTCCTTCCCCAAAGAGGGCATTATATTGATTACAGAGTATAGCGTCAGTGGGACAGGTAGTTCAGCTGTGGAAACAGCGAACCTACGGGTCCTTAACGACCACTGTTCTTAGGGTACAGGTCATCTCCCATCTGTATCCCGAAAAGAGTATGCATTGGCATACACCTTCTCCAAAGTGGGCATTCCTAGCTTCACAGATGTATAAAGGCGCATCTGACTTCCCAAACTAATAAAGTCGAGCTCGCTTAGGACAATGAACTTCAAGGACTGCATAGTAATATAAAAGATGTAGTAGAACTCATAGTAATATAAAGCATAGTAAAGTATGATATGGTATAAAACATGGCATAGTAAAGACTACGATTATAGTAAAGTACAGAATGATACAGTAAAGACATAATATTGTTACAATATAGAACAGAGCATAGCAAAGAGTAAAGTACTGATCATGATAAGAGAAGATGTGACCACCTATTCATAATTAAGCATTGCTTATCCATTATTAACTTCTGCATAATTTGATTCTCAATTATAACCTATATTTTCTATGGTACTGAGCGTTTTCGCTCATGGGTATTCAATGCCCTTGCATTTGGAATTTTGCAGATGAGAACCCTGTTAGAGATGAGTAATGGAGGATGCAGAGCTCAAGGATCACTGCACATGACTCATCAAGCAATAGTTTTTTTTTCCTTTCATTGCATTAGTTTAATAATTTGTTTCCGCATCAAATGGATAACTTGGTTTTCTTTTGGAACTAAAAGTATGGTCATCTGTTTGGGCCTATTGGATACCATCGTTTTTTCCTTTTTCTCATATGGATTACATTAGATGTGATGTCCTTTGATATTCCAACGTTTCTCTCTTCCGCAATAAAGTTCACATTGATATTATTATTATATTCCTTGTCACGTATTGCATATTATTGAATGGTCAAAGTCATCGTATAGTCAAGAATTAGCAGGCAGTGTGGTGGCCCCAAGGTCAACCCGACCTTCTACGTGGTGGGAGGGCCGATTTTGGAAGTGTTACGCAAAGTGCGAAAGCAAAAAAATACATCCAAGTGTTTCAGGATGAGGACTATATTAATGTTATGCAAAAAGGGTACATCCATCACTACACAAAAAAACTTTTTAGAAACCAAACACATTAGTCCCTGGAACTTCAATTTTAGTCTTCAATAATTTTTTAGATCAAAATATCTTAATCCCCTACTACTTTCCCGGGGCTAAGTCCCTTATTTTCATCGGAAAAAATATCTTGATCCCTACATGTTGGTCATTAAAAATTCTTAGTGAACAAAAAATTTTCATTAGTCCTTAAAGAATAGCCTTTTAGTGACCACTCAAATAAAATTTTGATTTCAAATGGATAAGAATTTGGGACTAGTATCACATAAGTCTCTAGTATTTATACTTTTAAGAACCAAATATAATTGATCCCTAAAAGATTGGTCTTTAAATTATAATTTTATTGTAGTGTGCATCTACCTCAGTGTGAGCTGACCAAAAGTAAAGTACTAATACTAAACAAAGAAAAGCCTACAGTTAGTCATGACCTAATATGTCCCATCCAAAAAGATACGTCATCTAATATAACACAGAAATATGCGATTTGTATTGGACGACCAAAATCATGTGCATGTGCCACTCGAGCTGAAATCGCCGCATACACAGCAACACATCACGCATCATCATGTACCTATGAAAATCACACAAGGGAGTAAGTTCAACTGTTAGCATAAAGCTAAGTGTGCATTCGTATAAGTAATAAATCAGTTCTGTCAGAAATAGCATGAAGGAAGTATATAATCACATCTAAGAGAGAAATCATATAGTCAAGTCAATGAAGAGAAACATGATTCTTCCTTTCTTTTCTTTTCCATGTTCTTTTTACACGTTCATCATTCGTGTTCTTCATTCATATTCTTGTTCTTTATTCATATTTGTGATTCATATTCATTTTCATAAAGACAAACTCATTCCTTTCATCTTTTAACCATTCATGTTCTTTCATACTTTAGAAGTGCAATTCGTTCTTTGAGAGAATACCATTGCAGGTACCGAGAAGTGAAGCTATCAAGATCATCATGGGCCATTGGGTGATCAGTGCCACAGACAGTCCCATTGTGCGAAAAAATTGTGGATGATCTTGCACTAGGCGAAAACATCCGTAGGGAAGAGTCTCACACCTAGATAGAGCAAATGATAAACTGTGAGAAAGTGCCTCATACAAGGCTGTCATGACTTCCCCCATCATCAGTGGACCTCTCTTTTAATCCATAGATTGATTAAGGTTGTATGGAACATAACTCCGAATCATTTTTAAATTCATCTCTTTGAGTTTAAAATCCGATGGATGGAAGCTTATCAAATCAGGGTTGAACTTAAAGTCATGTCCTTCGGATCCACATAATGGATGCCCAAAAGTCGAGCGTCATCCGCTTTGAGTCCATTCAGCGATCGTCCGAAGAGGAGGCGGATGTCCATTCATCATTATTCGTCGATCGACCGAAAAGGGAGAGCGGGCGACCGTTCATTTCATTCTTGTTCATTTCATAGGGGTTCATCATAGTTCATAATCATTCTTCATGAACATTCATAAGGATAATAATCGTTCTTTATTTGTACTTCGATGAGGGAACATAATCATATCACCACAACGATCCATTCGTTTGGTTTGATGATAAAGAAGTAAATACGGTTCTAACAATCAAAATTTACATTACAATTAGATTTGGTATCAAGTACGTAGATCAGGGTCGGAAATCATAAAATCACCATTCTGGTGGTCAGAACTTGGGCCAAGTACATGTGAAACTCGGGCCGAGTTTTGATGAATTAGTCTCAGAAGAATTCGAGTAAGACCCGGGCCGGGCCAAGGTCATACCTAGGCTGAGTTAGAATCACGATTGGGTAGAGATGGTCGTCTCGCCTGATCATCTTCTTCGCGAAAAAACCCGAGTCGGGTCAGGAGTAACCCGGGCCGAGTTTCTTATTCACGCAGAGCTTGAAGTTAGCGTTAATGGTGTATCCAGGCCGAGTCAAGGGTGAGCTCAGTCTGGGTCGATCTAATCCAAGCTGGGTTATGGGATCCCAGGCGGGTTCTTATTGTGCATAAACTGTGAGTTTACAAAGCTCGATCATTTCATTTTCTTTGTGATTTCAAGTGTCATGCATGGCTATTTCAGGTTCATAGGCACCTAGTAAAGCATCATATGGTCGTATGGATTATATAAGAGAACTATCTAATCACGCATCATTTAAACATTACGAATGTAACATGCGAAAAATCATTTTGAAATGTTCATATAGATTCGTAGGAAGAAAGAGTTATAACTACTAGGTTCATATGCTACGGTTTTGATGCAAGTGAACAGAGGTCACTACAACAAACTTGATTTATAGTTACAAGTTATTTCGTGAATATAAGCTTAAATATCGTGATTATAAGTTATTAGTCACGAATAAAATTGTGGCAGCAACTTGTGGATATTTATGGCGTTGCAACTGATCAATAAGTACAAAGATTATTTGTATGCCTATAAATATCATAGTAACCACAAATATTTATACAAGTATTAAATATTAACAAATGTGGATAATGACATCATTCGTGGCAAATACTTCGATCGTAAAACAAAAGTTTCGTGTGTGTTATTAATTGAATTTCATAGCTAATTATATTTGCGATTATTAGTATATTTAGTTATCACAAGCATATTATGGATAAATTATATTTGTGGTTGTGTGAGGGTGATTCCTTGTACTTGCATAGGATACGGTCTGCTTTGGGCTTTATCCCATACGGTTTGACTCTAATACCACATGTAGTATCCTTGTACTTTCATAAGATATTGTTCTCTTTGGGCATCGGCCCACATGGTTTTATCAAATTACATCCTACAAAGTCAATGTCATGTTTCTATATATACCCAATCTCTCTCATGACTTGTGCATGTGAGATTAATCAAGGCATGCCTCATGTATGAACTTTAATTAATCCAAATGCTTTGAATTATTTCACTTGTTATTGACTTAGATTAGCTGACTAACCCTTATCAAACCTCAAGTCATAAAGTCAACCTCAATAATTATTATTCAAACAACTTAGTTGATTAACTAAATCGTACAACTTTATTTAAGTTTAATGTAAAGCAAGAACAATTATTGACATAATTTTATCAACAAAACATATCATTAAGTTTTTTATAAAAATCTTACATATCATTTGTCACAAATTTTAAAAATGAAATAAGTACATAATATTGCATTCAACAATTAACTATGAATTTTTTATGGCTAATATTGATGATAAATAATATAGTTTATTATGAAAATAAAAATTGTGGCAATTACTTATATTATTTGTCAAAAATAAATCTTCATAACAATCGCTAAATTATTATTGCCACGATATAAATTATTTGTGCCTACAAACTCATCAATACTTACAAAAATAGTAATCGTGATTATAAGATATGATTATTACTACGAACTACATATTGTGATTATTAATTTATGACTATAAATCATATATGTTGTAGTGGGGTTTCATCTATCTGAGTCCTTAAGAGCATACTTCGATTCATCCAAAAACTAATTTATGAAGAAAATCTCGAACAACACACTTTAATGCCTACGATTTCTATAGTTCGTCCTCGATGTGGTTCATCCTCAACTTCGACCGCATCCTGCTCTTCCTTCTGACAGAAGCTCTCCATGGTGCTAGTGTATGCCATTGGAGAGTCCAAAGGTAGAGAGAGAAAAGAGGGAAGAATGGGAGGGGAGAAGGAGTGGCTCGGCTGAGACCCTTCGGCTCCAGCTTCCCTAACTTTTTGGGATATTATGTATATTATTAATAAGTATATATATATATATATATATATATATATATATATAGTAAGCCTCCCTCTAATGTTTTGAACTTAACATAATTAATGCCCCTTAACTTTTTAAATTATTATTTATATAGTAATATATGATAAGTTTCTTCATGATTTTGTAAACTTAACATAATTATGATATGTTATTATATTTAGTAGAGAATATATGTGTATATTAATAGTAGATTTATATTATATTGAGTGTGTTTATGAATTCATAACATATTTGTCAATAATTTTGATTTATTTCTATAACAAATTAAGTTAGTTAGTTACATGTATCATGTTAAAGTTAGTTAGTTACATGTATCTTTCTTTAACATGATAAACACAAAAAATATACATGATGAATAACAAAAAAAAATAACTGAAATAAAATAAAATTTATAATTATAAGTTATCTTCTAAAATAATGCTTTTTATTTTATTAATTTGATTATAAATTTTGATTACTTAGATGTATATACATGCATATATACATTTTTTTCCATTTTGACACTACCTTCTTTTCCCTGCTCCCCCACCCCCTTTTTTTTTTTTTGAGATGATTATATTACGAATTATGTGCATGTGCACATGATGTAATTTGGATAACAACAGGACGTGCCTTCATCCAGCATGAATGCATGTTACGTCTCATTATTATGGACGTTAACTATATAGTACGTGTTTTCATATCCCTAATTAATTACACCAGCTGTTAACTTAGCTTTCATGTGGCCCTTGCACAACAATTTTGGCAATGACGCGTTTGGGCAAAATGTAGTCTGCTTCTATTGGTCACATGAGTCTTGAGAATCAACCTTCTAACATATTCATTTTATCAAAGAAATATTTCTTGCATATTTCAGGTGAATAATTGAATTGATGGATTAGTTCGAAGTGTATTTAGATGAAGTGAAATTGGGTTAATTTTAGTAGGTAATTGAATTAAAAATATGTATTATAAATATATTATAAATTTGTTAAAACTTAAAATACATAATATATATAAACTTTATGACAAAAAAATTATTAAAAAATATATTATTTAAATATAAAATCATTTTTTTAATAATTTATATTTAATGAAATATAAAAAATTTATAATGAAATAATAAATAATATTATATTAATACTTTATTATTAATATTTTATATATAATAAATAAATGAAGTTATATAAGAAAGTTTAAAAAAGAAATGATAAAAGAAAAAGTTTGAAAAAAATAAAACGTCAAATCCCAAAAACCAAGTGAAAAACAAGAAAAAAAGCAACCACTACTGGAACCGGTGGAACTAGAGTCACGTGCAACCGTGGAGGGTGTTTGGTGGAACGAGGTGGAACCGAACGCTGGTTCCATCTGTCAAAAGTTTGAATGGAGTGAAACATAATGACGAGGAACTAGAGAGTTGATGTAATGAAAAAAAATTGATGTGATGGATGAATTTTTGGTGAGTTTTGAATTAAAAATAATAATTAAAATTATAAAGTATAAGTTTATTATTAATTAAAATAAAATTATAAAAAAAATTGTGGAAAAATTTTGTTAAAAATATTATTTAGATATAAAAATTGGTTTTAAAATTAATTATATTTAATAAAATATTAAAATTTTTAATAAAATAATAAATAATATTATATTAATATGCAGTTAAGATTATTTTATATTTATTAAATAATTTATTTTATAGGATAAATGTGTGAGAGAAAAGAAAAATAGAAAAAGTCATGTTTAAAAAAAATAGAGGGTACCAGCTACAGTGTCTCGATTCCACCTTTTGATGAAATCGGGGTCATCGAAATCGGGTCACATGAGACCTAATTTTAGGTTTTTGTTTCACTAGAATCATGATTCCAACGAATGACGTTTGGGGAACCAAACTAAACGTTTCAATTTAGTTCCAAACCAAGCGCAACCTAAATGTTTACTTAATAATCTATCAACAGAATACAAATTCCCTGGACCTTAATTAACTAAATGAAAAACTTGTGTTATATTACATATATAATAGGTGAAGTTCAAATTATGAATTAACTTATTTGAATTTAATATTTATTTAAAGGCTTACGTTCGTAATATAGAGAACATGTATTCATTTTCGTGCATCAACCTACATTTTACTATAATCAAGTATCCATGCATCTAAATGCAATTGGTATATGCATGCAATAATAGTTAACATAGTTTATCCAAATGATTTGTCCCCAGATAGGATGGTCAAATAATTCTGTTTTGTCGGATTCGTAGCAGATATAAATCATACAGATTGCGGAATAGCTCTTGCAGCGGAAGAGGATCTTAGGATCTTTTCCACGAGCTCTTGACAAATACACTTGTACCTTGGGATTGGGGTTCGAACCTTGGGAAACGAAACACTTCGCCATAGGACAAGTACTCTGAATGAATCTCTATGAAAGCGTATTTAGGACCTCTGGTATGGGACCCCTTTTATTGCGTAGAGAGACTTGGGTGAGGGGTTAAGCTGAACGCATCGCGCGCGTCCATCGCGCGTGATGATGTGTTCCCTCAGCCCGCGGGCCTCACGCAGATCACGCCAATACAGGATCGCGCAGTCCTCTTGTGCGATCGCGCGGTTGCGTGCGGCCCATATGTCCAAAAAGGGCAACATTCCAACAATCTTCCATTTGCCCACATTGGCATTGTACTTTTGTTCGTCTAAAATTGATAAATGTACCGTGCGACTTACGAGTACAAGCACCCTTCTTTATAAGAGCTAAAAAGATAACTATTAAGGTTTCAATTGCTCAATTATCTCTAAATCGTATCTCATGACCGTTAGAAATTCATGACAGCTCACACATGAGCCAACAAATGCTCATATCATGTAACTCGTTATGTCTTAGATCTATCTTTCACATATGTCAAGACAACGTATGTCTTGCTCTGCGGTAACTATCTTTCACAACACTATATTTTTCAACATAAAAAAATAGTTGACGAATTGTACGTGAAGGTTTAATGCGATTCATAAGAATTCTTTCTCTCACCCTCATGTCTTTTAGTAGTGAACTAACTGTTTTCCTAAACGTGACTCGATAGACTACTTTGCTTTTCACCTTTGAGTACCCCGTTAAGGTAACGAGCACTAATTTCTTTCCATAACACATAGTCAGGGCACGTGCAGATGCATTATTTGTCAGAGACCCACACCATGAACTAATCAATTCATCACGTCTCTAAATCGACTTTGCATACTTGATACTAAACACAAGTACTGCGGTGGAGACTTCCACTGAAGGAGCGTATGTCTAACTCTGTTCAAATTATACACCGCACAGACTTAAGTCATGTCGCTACTTTTTAGCACCTGACTCGAGTTTTCAAATTGCTCGCCATCCTATAGCACCAAATTCGAATCTCATATTTGACCTCTCTCTAGCTTAATCAGGTGACATTGAGTTACTAAAACTCATGTTGTTGGAGAAAAGTTTTAAAGCCATATATAATTATATTTTGATGATATAAACATTGAAAGATTAGAATTATATGCCCAAAAGACTTAAATAAAAATGAGTTGTTTCAAGCATTAAATTTTTAATTAATAATTGTCTATGTTCTCATAAGATTTACATTAATAGGTGAATTAAAATTATAGAGAATTCCGTCAACTTTCCATAGAATAAAAAATCATCTCATTTGGTTATTTATGTGAAAAGTTATGAATAAAAGAGTAAAAGTCCAAAATGTATTATTTAAAATGGACAAATCTTTGTACTAAAATTTGAATTAATATTTGACTATGGTTTTATTAGATTTTGGATGAACAATAAATATCAAAATTATAAAGAATTCTGTTAGCTTTCCACATAATAAAAAATCATCTCATTTGGCTAATTGTGCAAAAGGTTATGCTCAAAATAGTGCATGACGGTTGACTTGGCGGCTGGAATACTGATCGACTGGTCAGGCACACTGGTTAATGCAGAAAATGCTCAGTTTTAGCAAACAAAATGACAAGATTGTACCGATCGAGGTATCGGTCGACTGGTTGGTCAATCGGACAGTGCAAAATTTGTCAATGGTCATATTTTTCATAAAAGAAAGTGTACCGATCGACTGGTGAGGCAAAACGATTGACTGATCGATGCACAAAATGTACTATAACGATCATATTTTGATCCCAAAATTAGAAAACAAGTACCTGCGTCTAAATGGAATTAAGAAGCTTATGAAAGAAGACTAAGGAGTCCAGAATTCATCATGCATTCAAGGGAAACTTCAAACATAAAAGAAAAATCATTTTCTTAAAGTCATTGTTATATTTTTCTCTACTTTCCTTGTGAGTTTGGCAATGTAAAAAAGAGAAACTTTTCATTAGAAAATTGAGTATGAACTCCTGTGTATAAGATGTTCTATCTTACCTCTTAACTAGAAAAAAATAAGCTTCCTACGAGCAGAGGTGCGCCTCACCTTTCGAAGTGAGAAAAGATGATTTCGTGCAAAGGGTTTCTTCTGTGCCCCATTTGGAATGAAGGAAGAGTTTAGTAGAATCTCCGACGATCTCGAGGTCGAGAAGTCAGAGCGGGGACATAAATCAATGTGTGGCTGAACCTCGCCAACAAACCATCTTGCGTTCTTGTGTTTGATTTCCCTCTTACTCTCCTTTTCATATTATTATGCATATGATATGATTTGATTGTTATTGCAAATATCGACGAATTGATTTCAAATTTCTGCGACGTATTTTGTGAAATTGACATTTTCGAGTTTTAACACCAATTCACCTCCCTCTTGGTGCATCCTACACATGTTTTAACATATTTTAAGAATCACATTATGATTCACATAATTCATTATGCTTACTATCGTCATGAGCATCAGAAGCATTTGTTCATGGGAGTGAACAAATTTAGGTCTGATCGACATACTTTTCACATGCATAACAAAACTTTACAACAATAAATTTATCAAAGAAAAGATAATATTTTATTCATTAAAAATTTGAGTACATCATTACATTTATAATCTAGGCAGTCCTAGGCATTTACATGTCTCAAGAATGCCTCTTTTGACAATGGTTTGGTGAACGGATCAATAGCCATTTTGTGCGTTGATATGTATCAACTAAGATCTCTTCTTTGACTTTTTGATTTCGTACAAATTTGTACTTTACATAAACAATAGTTGCTTGATTGTCACAGTAAAGAATTGTCTTCTTCATTGCATTCTAAAAAATTCTATAGTTTTGAAAAAAAAATTTAAGCCATAAGACCTCTTATATTGACACTGAACAACTTATGAATTCCGCATTCATAGTTGATAGTGTCACACAATCTTCTTTCTTTCTACTCCAAGTAACAACACCATTGCTGAGCAAGAAAGTATATCTGGAGGTGGTTTTCCATTCATCAACATTATTAGCCCAATCGGCAACGGTGAATTCAACAAGTCGTAGACTTCCTCCATGATAGCACAGTGCAAGGTCTGTAGTACCCTTGAGATATCTCATGATTCTCTTCATCGTCTTCCAGTATTGGCGATTGGATTAGACCGCTATTAACTAATTAGACCTACGGTAAAGCATATGTCCGACCAAGTACACATCATAGCGTACATCAAGTCGACCACACTTGCATAGGGAACATTGGACATTTGCTTTTGTTTTTTTAGAGTTTTAGGGCACATGTCAAAGCTTAAAATCTCGTCTTTCATAATAGGATTGTCAATGGATTTACATCCATCCATACGAAAGCATTCCAAAACTTTCTTTATATAACTCTTATGACAAAGCAAGGAGTCATTTAGAACTGTCACGTTGGATTTTCACACCCACTATGTAGGTTGCTTCACCCATGTCTTTCATCTCAAACATGTAGGACAATCATTGCTTAATGGTAATGACAAAATCTCTATTATTTTTAACTATTAGAATGTCGTCCACATACAACATTATGATAGCAAAATTATTCTCGAACTTATGAACATACACACAGTGATCTTCATCAATCATGTTAAAATCGTACGAAATGATTGATTGATGAATTTTAAAGTAGTCTAAATATGTTTGAGTCCATAAATGAACCATCGCAGTCTGCAAACTTTGCACTCTTCTTCTTTTATAATGAAACCTTGATGTTGTTCCATGTAAATTTCCTTATTTAGTCATCCAATGAGAAGTGTAGTTTTTACATTCATTTGATGTAATTCTAAGTCCATAAGTGAGATTATAGCTAAAATTATGCGAATTGAATCAAACTTTACAATAGATGCAAAAGTTTTTTCATAGTCAACATCCGTTGTTTGAGTGAAACTTTCGCCACTAGACGGGTTTTATATTTTTCAATTGTTCCATCCACGCCACGTTTAATTTTGAGAATTCATTTGTTCACAATTGTCTTACGGCCTGGCGAGAGATCAAGCAATTCCCAGACTTGATTTTTCTGTATGGACCATAACTCTTCCTCCATTGTCTTAATCCATTATTCCTTAGCAGGAGACGAGAGAACCTCTTTGATAGATTTGGGCAAAAGTTCATCTTCCAGACTTACTATGTGAGCTTCATGTAGCCCTACATGTTCATGTATCCCTTCGATTTCAAATCATCGACGTGCAACATGTTTTCTAGTAGTTCGTCGAAGAAAACTTTCAAGCTCGTCAGTTAACGATTGTGAACCTCTCCCACTCGGATTAAGTTGAGGGACGGAGAAAATAAACTCCTCGACGCATTGATCCATTTGTGCTGACAGCTCGGGATCTTCTTCTTCGTTTAAGAGAAGTCCCTTGTCTATTTCACCTTTCGTAGGAACTCATTCTCTATGAATGTCACATCTCTACTTTCGATTTCCGTTATAGTATCATCTTTCCTTTCACCTATGAATACATAGTACTTAGAACCAGGTGTCACAATATCTTATAAAGGTACATTTTTGTCCTCTTGGACACAACTTTCCATACTTATAAAAGTTGTTTAGATCATAGGCTGCGCAACTCCAAGGGCTCAAATAACTAAGGTTAGGCTTTTGATCTGTCCAGAGTTCATAAGGAGTGGTAGGAACAGATTATGATGGTACACGGTTTAAAATGTAGGCAACAATTAATAGTGCATCTCCCCAATACGAAATCGAAAAATTGTTCGCGCCATCATGAATCGAACCATATCAAATAAAGTACGATTTCGTCTTTCGACAACACCATTTTGTTGTGGAGTTTTTGATACTGTTAATTGTCTAATTATACTCTTTTCATCACATAACTTTTTGAATAAGTTAGAGAGATATTTGCGTCCACGGTCGGTTCGTAAGCTTTTAATCTTGCGACCCACTTGATTTTCTGCCATGTTCATGAATCGTACAAAATAATTCAAAACTTTGGACCTATGAGAAATTAAGTATAGGACACTGTAACATGAATAATCTTCTATAAATGTGATGAAATAAGAAAAATCGTGTCGTGCATGAACATTCGTCGGGCCATATATGTCCGAATGGATTCATTGTAATGGGTACTCGACGCATTTTTCCTTCTAAAATGATGTTCTTATTTTCTTGCTAGCTAGACATTCCTCATAAGTTGAAAGATCAACTTTTGCGAAAGACCCCAAGAGGCCTTCTCTAGCAAGACTATTCATTCGATCTTGATCAATGTGTTCAAGTCTGACATGCTAGATATTGACACTTTCATTCACATCAACAAATGACATAAAGGAATAACTATCAGTAACATATGCTATATTTAAAACATAGAAATTATTATTGAGAAAATGTTTCATCTATAAACTTATTACATAACCAAGCTTATCTAATGCTAACACAAAAAGTAATTTTTGTCTAAAATTGGAGCATATAGAACGTCGTGAAGATAAAGAATTTGGTTGTCATAAAATTCTAATTTACATGTTCTAATGTTTTTAATTTCAACTCTTTCGTTGTTGCCAACGAAAATCTATTTACTCCCTGCACTTATTCGACAAAATTTCACGCATGGTCGGTGGCTCTCGAATTTGCAATCCACGAAGGATGAATTTCAGCAATTAAGGCACAACTAGAGACATAAGCAAAATAATCGTGATTATGACAAACTTTCTTAGGCTTAGTGCAATGATAATGAAGTGACCACATTTTCTATAATTCGAGCATTTTACTTTATTTATGTCTGTCTTGCCGTCACATTTTCCACATTTGCGCTTGTAGCCTTGGACTTTCTTTGTCCAGCATCTTCGCTCTTTTCATTTGACTGTAACTTATACGATGAACCAGCTCTTTGTCCACCATTTTTAGCAAATGATGCTTCAGAGGATTGATTCATATGGCTTGAAGGGTCTCATCCTCCACTTCAATTGGCGAGCGACTTGGTCAAAGGTTTTGACACTTTCGTTATGCATCAAGTTACAATGCATGTGTTCCCAACTTTTAGGAAGAGAGCGGATCAGAGCATTTGTTTCGCATTCTTGAGTTCATGGATCATGTTAGACATTTCCTGCATATACTTCCTCATCGTATGATTTGGTTGCTTTCGATAAGAGTCAAATTTGACTATGAGCATCCGACGCTTGGTAGTCGTGGTGACCCCATACTTATTGTGGAGCGCCATCTAGATTTTGAATATTGTCTTATAGACTTCGAATTCGCACAAGAGGAAATTGTTCATCGTGCTCAGTAACGTAATGCGAGAAATACGATTCCTTTTGGTCCAGGTCTGATATGCCTCCATGTCGCTCTGGCGTTGGGCATTATTTACAGGTGCAGGTTAATGATCTCCGAGACCTCTTGTTCTTCTAAGAGTTATTGGACCTTCTGATTTCAAATATCATAATTATCGCTAGTGAGTTTTTCATTCTTGTTCAGGTCAACAATTATTGTTTTGAAAGCCATGGTCTAGTTTGATCACAAAAAAATAGGAGAAATCAGTGTTATACATGTTATAATTTGTCCGCAAATAACATAAATAATGAAATAACAATACTCATGAAGTAGTGACTTCGAGAGTTTGTTATACTCCCACTTATCTCCCACTATCTCCAAGAAATATTATCATTCATTATTTTAATTATGCCACAAATTAATTTAAAATGTTTGAATTTTGAATTAACATATAATTCAAAATTTTCTACTCTATGCATTTTGAGTCAACTTATAAGTCAAAATGACCAAAATTCATTTCGTACACCAAATTATTTCTATATGACCAAGATAATGAGGACTAGTGCAACGGGGGCTCTTTCTCGAAGGGTGTCAATTAAATAACAGTGCACTATCCTTTGTCTCGACATCACGTCAGAAAAAATTGTGCTACCACTGTCACACATCAAACTCTATTTTTGGAGACTGCATCGACCATGCACCAAGCCAGTTCCTTGATACCTTTTTAAACATGCATTTCGGGTCACGCACCATTCAACAAAAGGACATTAGTTATTGTGACAATATTTGAATCTCAAGATGCCTTAGTCAGTTAGTCCTACAAAAAGACTACCTATGTTTCATATATTCTTTGATTACCTATAATTTATATAATTAGACAAATTAATTATTATTTTTATTATAGGCTTGCATGAAACATTGATTTTAGCACATAGCCAAAAATAATATTGTCATGTTAATTAATTCTCACAAAAGGAATTAATTTTAATTTATTTAATTTCAAATCAATTTGAAATTGTAGGTAAGTTATCATGCTTGACAAAATTGGACATACCGATTTTAAATTTAAATTCATAATTTTACCACTGTCAAAATTTTAGCAAAGACAATTATTTGCAATAAATTTTGCACATACAAATTTGAATTCAAATTCAAATTTCAAAATGTCTTTCATAATTGAATTTAGATAACAACAATAAATATCATATTTTAGAAAATTTTCTAAGGAAAATACATATTTTTCAATTTTTTTGAAATTTTAAAATAGATATTTTATATTTTATAATTATTTTAATATTCAGACGAAAAAATAAAAAAAAAAGAAAAAACTATTTGTTGAGCTATCAGGTGGCCCAACTGCAAATGCACATGAATGCAACACATTTGCGTTCAAAGTGAGCCTTCCATCTTGTAAACAGTTTTTTTTGCGACAATATATGCAGAAGAAATTCAAAAAATTCATAAAAGTTATTAAAATAAATTATAAAAATTATATTATGATCTAGATTCATTCATAATATATTTGTAATGACAAATACCACTTGTCCCTCGGTTATGGTCATACAATCGAGATGCGCATATCCCAAAAATAATAACAAATATTATTTTTTCGACGCAATCATGAGTTCAAGAAAAAAACAGAAAGCTCTGACACCAATGTCAAATTTGTAACAGATATAAATCATAGAGGTTGTGAAATACCTCTTGTAGTGGAAGTGGATCATCAGGGCTTTTTTACGAACTCTCGACGAATGCATTTTTACCTCGAGATCGACGACCGAACTTCGGGGGAATGAAACATTTTGCCACAACACAAATTCCTCTGGATGAAACTCTATAAAAATGTATTTAGGACCTCTGGTATAAGACCCTTTTTATAGTGTAGGGAGACTTGGGCGAGGGGTTAAAAAGAACGCATCACGCGTGTCCATCGCGCGTGATGATGTGTTTACTCAGCCCTTGAACCTTGTGCAGATCACGCAATACAAGATCGCGTGATCCGTGCATGATCGCGCGGCTCGTGCGCGCAATTGCACTGTCCGCGCGCGATTCGCTCGGTCCGCGTGCAATCCGCGCACGATTGTGCATGTAGGCCGCACGCATGCGCGGCCCATATGCCCAAAAAGAGCATCATTCCAACATGTTTTTTTTTAGAAAATTAAGCCATGGATTGTGAGGGTTGGATAAATACAAAAATTACAACATGTAGTGTTTGGACTGCTCATGTTAAGATATAGAAATAGAATTTTTAACATATATAATAAAGTAGTAAATATTTTAACAAAAAATTTAGAGGTTTGGAACTTGATTATCATGGGATTCCTTATATTTAATTTTTAGCTTTGATAGCTTTCACTAATTTTAAATTTCTAACTTTGTTTTAACTCCGATTGGAGACGATGACTTGGTGCCTCTTTTCTTTTGGTTTTTGTGCAATGAAACTTAGAACTTGAGTAGATTTTTATGTTTATAAAATTAAACAACTAAGGTCAAAAAAATTATACATGCTATATAAAAAAGAATCAAAATATGATTAAATACATGACTAATTATATATTATATTTTACATGGATTAATTAAATGCCCAACTAATTATATATTGTATTTTGCATGCATAAATTTGCCCTTCATTCTTGTTCATCATTATCCATTGCCAACACAGCCAATCGGATGTCGAAAGGGCAAGGACAGAGGAAGGCGTTCAACATCGGTCAACGCTGGAGAGAGCAAATCTCCTCTTTGCCAAAGTGCCCGACGAATAGCGAATGAAGCACAACACAGGTGAAGGGGGGGGGGGGGGGGGGGAGGATTGCGAATGAGCTACGGTGGAAGTAGGGAAGGTCAAATGCGTCCGATGAATGACAAACAAACCACGGCACAAGGGAAGAGGTCGATTGCATCATTTGTCGGATGCCGGATGCCGGATGCCAGACGCCGGACGCATTATGGGAAGAACGAAATGCGGTGCAGTAGAAGCGCGACCATGAGCAGGCCAATCACGTCGTTCATCGTTCGCCGAACACTATTGTGAACAGTGGAAGGAACCAATCACGAGGAGGTATTGATCATCTGCCAACTGTAGGATTAAAAATGGATAGGACTGATTAAAAATGGATAGGATTAGAAAAGCCACTCGAGAGGCTCATTATATTATATATATATATATATATCTCATATATATATATATAATATTTATATATCACCATAAATTAAAACTATAATTAGACATATAGGAGTGTGCAAAACAATGTACAAGCATTTAATTAAGAATTATAATTACAATTAATGAAAGTTATAAGAAATGTGTATACTTAATTTTGTTATTATCTTATAGATTGTTGTTAGAATGTAGACGATAGAGTGAGAAGTAGAAAGTTTAAATATTGACTATATTGTAACACCTGGAAAATAAAAGAATATAAAATAAATAATTAAATGGATAAATATGTGGATAAGATCAAGAGAGGACAGCCTTGAGTGGATAAGGTTATGGATAAGATCAAAAAGGGTAATGTGGACATTTCCTCCCATCCAAACCTCTATATAAGGAGACCCTCTCTTGGATAACTCATTTTCCTCTCCATTTGCCCCTTTGCCATCAAGAAGGTTGCTCATGTGCCATCCAGGAGCATTGTAATAACTTCTTCTTCATTTCTGCACTTCCTTTGGTTTTAGCATCATCCCCTTACTCCTTTCTCCAATCGGAATGCTTCGTAGGTGGAGAACGACAAGGGGAGGGTGATTATCGGTGATCGGAAAGGTTTAAGCTAGGATCAATCACGGAAAAGGTGGGTGAATCCGAAATCCCCCTGCATAACTTAATTAGCAATAGTATAGAATTATGGTTCTTATCTTGAAATGTGTTCTTGATTAATGGAATGATGTGAAAAATGGATGATTGATTGTGTTCTTGTGTTTGATGCTTGTTTTATAATTTCTTATGATTATAGATGTGTTATGTATTAGTCCTCCATGCTTAGATGATTGTTTGTATGCATTGATTTCATTTCTGGATTGAAAATCGTTGAAAATTGCATTCTGTCCGATTCTATTTTCGCTGCGACCGGTCGACCAATCCAGGATATCGGTCGACCGATCGGTAGAGACCGACCGACCGATCATTCCTTCCGACCGAAGCTTCTTCTTCTTTTGAGACTAAGTATTATCGGTCGACCGATCCAGAGATATCGGTCGACCGGTGCTAAGGACTTACATACCGAGAATTATTGTATTACATCAAGACCAACCGGTCGACCGATTCAGAGATATCGGTCGATCGGTGATCCGTGCATGATCGCGCGGCTCGTGCACGCAATTGCACTGTCCGCGCGCGATTCGCTCGGTCCGCGTGCAATCCGCGCACGATTGTGCATGTAGGCCGCACACATGCACGGCCCATATGCCCAAAAAGGGCATCATTCCAACATGTTTTTTTTAGAAAATTAAGCCATGGATTGTGAGGGTTGGATAAATACAAAAATTACAACATGTAGTGTTTGGACTGCTCATGTTAAGATATAGAAATAGAATTTTTAACATATATAATAAAGTAGTAAATATTTTAACAAAAAATTTAGAGGTTTGGAACTTGATTATCATGGGATTCCTTATATTTAATTTTTAGCTTTGATAGCTTTCACTAATTTTAAATTTCTAACTTTGTTTTAACTCCGATTGGAGACGATGACTTGGTGCCTCTTTTCTTTTAGTTTTTGTGCAATGAAACTTAGAACTTGAGTAGATTTTTATGTTTATAAAATTAAACAACTAAGGTCAAAAAAATTATACATGCTATATAAAAAAGAATCAAAATATGATTAAATACATGACTAATTATATATTATATTTTACATGGATTAATTAAATGCCCAACTAATTATATATTGTATTTTGCATGCATAAATTCGCCCTTCATTCTTGTTCATCATTATCCATTGCCATTCACCAAACACAGCCAATCGGATGTCGAAAGGGCAAGGACAGAGGAAGGCGTTCAACATCGGTCAACGCTGGAGAGAGCAAATCTCCTCTTTGCCAAAGCGCCCGACGAATAGCGAATGAAGCACAACACAGGTGAAGGGGGGGGGGGGGAGGATTGCGAATGAGCTACGGTGGAAGTAGGGAAGGTCAAATGCGTCCGATGAATGACAAACAAACCACGGCACAAGGGAAGAGGTCGATTGCATCATTTGTCGGATGCCGGATGCCGGATGCCAGACGCCGGACGCATTATGGGAAGAACGAAATGCGGTGCAGTAGAAGCGCGACCATGAGCAGGCCAATCACGTCGTTCATCGTTCGCCGAACACTATTGTGAACAGTGGAAGGAACCAATCACGAGGAGGTATTGATCATCTGCCAACTGTAGGATTAAAAATGGATAGGACTGATTAAAAATGGATAGGATTAGAAAAGCCACTCGAGAGGCTCATTATATTATATATACATATATATATATATATATATCTCATATATATATATATATAATATTTATATATCACCATAAATTAAAACTATAATTAGACATATAGGAGTGTGCAAAACAATGTACAAGCATTTAATTAAGAATTATAATTACAATTAATGAAAGTTATAAGAAATGTGTATACTTAATTTTGTTATTATCTTATAGATTGTTGTTAGAATGTAGACGATAGAGTGAGAAGTAGAAAGTTTAAATATTGACTATATTGTAACACCTGGAAAATAAAAGAATATAAAATAAATAATTAAATGGATAAATATGTGGATAAGATCAAGAGAGGACAGCCTTGAGTGGATAAGGTTATGGATAAGATCAAAAAGGGTAATGTGGACATTTCCTCCCATCCAAACCTCTATATAAGGAGACCCTCTCTTGGATAACTCATTTTCCTCTCCATTTGCCCCTTTGACATCAAGAAGGTTGCTCATGTGCCATCCAGGAGCATTGTAATAACTTCTTCTTCATTTCTGCACTTCCTTTGGTTTTAGCATCATCCCCTTACTCCTTTCTCCAATCGGAATGCTTCGTAGGTGGAGAACGACAAGGGGAGGGTGATTATCGGTGATCGGAAAGGTTTAAGCTAGGATCAATCACGGAAAAGGTGGGTGAATCCGAAATCCCCCTGCATAACTTAATTAGCAATAGTATAGAATTATGGTTCTTATCTTGAAATGTGTTCTTGATTAATGGAATGATGTGAAAAATGGATGATTGATTGTGTTCTTGTGTTTGATGCTTGTTTTATAATTTCTTATGATTATAGATGTGTTCTGTATTAGTCCTCCATGCTTAGATGATTGTTTGTATGCATTGATTTCATTTCTGGATTGAAAATCGTTGAAATTTGCATTCTGTCCGATTCTATTTTCGCTGCGACCGGTCGACCAATCCAGGATATCGGTCGACCGATCGGTAGAGACCGACCGACCGATCATTCCTTCCGACCAAAGCTTCTTCTTCTTTTGAGACTAAGTATTATCGGTCGACCGATCCAGAGATATCGGTCGACCGGTGCTAAGGACTTACATATCGAGAATTATTGTATTACATCAAGACCAACCGGTCGACCGATTCAGAGATATCGGTCGATCGGTGCCCTGAAATCGGTTGACCAGCCATAGAGAACCAGTCGACCGATCCTTATCCAGAATCCATTTTTGATTGCTGATTGACCAAGGTTCATTATATGATTGTGTTATGCATTTCACTACTTATTGAATGGTTGTATGACTACATCAATTGTCTTGTTATTGACCTGTCCATTGATCCAATCACCTCATCGAATGAAAGAGTTATGAATTGATAAAGAGATTAAACCAAGAAAGGTAAAGAGATAAAGGGAGGGTGGCCAGCTGATGCTAAGTGCTTATCGTGAAGGGTCGCTCCCTTAGCCATGTCTTGATCACCCATTGGCTGCACAAGGCTGTATTGGTTGCTCAGCATAAAACCCCCACATGTAAAGACACCCAAAGGCACCTAAAGGCACCCAAAATCATGTAATGCTAAGAAAGAAGTACAAGCATAAAAAGTATTGTACAAACGACATGAGTATGATGATGATAAGTGAATCATGATTATTAATCCAACATTATTCCTGTCACTCCTCATGATTATATGATTTATGATCTTTATCATCTTTTATCCATTGATATCTACAATCGAATGATCTTATGCTCACTACTTGATCTTGTTATCAATGTTTACTGATTCTGACTATTGCTATTTATTGTTATGCATTGAGTACTTTATAGATCTCCACTAGGCTGTATAGCTTACGGAAGGATCTCCTCCTCTGTGTTGATTTCCACAGGGCCAGGTCAGTGATAATGATGCGATCGTGTGCCGCGACCAGCTCAAGCGATAATAAGCACATGAACTGACAGAGGGCCTAGTTATCTTTTCTATATTTTCCGCATTATGAACTTTGATGTAATTCATATATGATTCATATTATGGAGACTTTGTAGTATTTTGAGACTTTCGCTATTTGATATCATATGTTTCCCTTTATCCTTATTGCTGATTTGCCATCGCTTTTATGGAGTTTTAGTCAATTGTTAATCATAGTTATTGTGTTTTCGTAGCTCCTTCGGAGAGATCATCGCCACGTGTCGTTGGTCGATTTGGGGGCGTTACAATATACTCTAAAAGATTTTATTTAAACATTTTTTCTCTTTCATTTTGTTGAATATTAGAAAAATAATTTAATTTCGTGTGTAGAGATTTGAGAAAAAACATTAATTTGAAAAGTATAGAAGTATGAGAAAATGAAATAGAACATAAGATGTTGAAAAAAGTTTATGTACGGGAGAATTCTAAAATTAAAACAATCATCTTAAAAACATTTAATATTTGTTACTATATATAACTTATTAATTATATGTTATTTTTGATAAATAATATGTACGAGATAAACTTTAGTACAAAATAAACTTTGGGTAAAAATAAAGAAAATGGACCGTCCGACTTGGCATGACCTGACCCGGCCAGTCCGATGGTGTCAAGTTGGCGTAATTTCAATCTAGTACGACACGACTCAGGGAACAATCAAACACAAGTTAACGGTATGACACACTATCTCTACAAATATGTTAGTCTGTTTTAAAAAGTTTAAAACTGAATTTAAATCTATCATAGCCCCAACTTCTATTTAAATTCTTTTATTTTTTAATAATTAATTATATTAAAAATATGCTTATTTTATTGTTATATTTTTTATTTCTTTTATAAGGAAATATTAATTTTTATTGACCTCAAATTGAATTCTTTTGTCTTATTTTTATAATTTTGGAAATAAAATAATATCTTCTAGAAATGAAATAGTACAATATTTTATTATACTTGTACATTACCTTTTAGAAAGAAAATATTATTCATTTAATCATACTCAAATCGAATATTTATTGTATATTTATGAAATAATACATTGTATTTAAACACAAATATTACTTTTTTATTATACTTGTCCATTGTATTTTCGAAAGGAAAAATTAATCTTAATTTGGCCTCAATTTCTTAAATTATAATTATTTGTAATGAAAAAATAACCCATTATTTTTTAAAATATAAAATATGATTTATTTATTATAATTCTACATAGCTTTGAGAAGGGAAAATTATTTATTTTAATCATAATAAAATGGGATCATTTATTTTTAAAATTATGAAATAATACCTTGTTTTTTAAAACAAAATTTATTTATTTCATTATACTTGTCCATTATCTTTTAGAAATTAAAATTTTAATATTAGTTGGACTGTAATTAAATTATTTATTTTAAATTATTTTTCAATTAAAAATAATAAATTATGTTTAAGAAAGGAAATATTATTCACTTGTACATTATCTTTTACAAAGTAAAATTTATTTATTTTAATTATGCTAAATAAATATGTTTGTAATTAAATTTATGCTCATAAATTTATTTTTATTTTATTTTTGTTACCTTATATATCAAACCATTATAAGATAATTTTTATTTTATAATACTTGTTCATTATATTTAAAAATGATAATATAAGAAAAGCTTAATCTTACTGTACTCAAATTGAATTCTTTATTTGAAATTATTTGTATTCAGTTGAATTCATTGGTTTAAGTTTTTATAATATTTTATAAGGTAACTCAATTTTAATATATCTTGATTTAGGACACAAAACTAACATATGTTAGATTTATCTATAATATGTTGCAAATTTAGAGGATTACAATTATAATTAGTTTAAAGTAATCCGATAGTATATATATTTATATGTCAGGATTATTATTATGTTATGATTTGAAATATATTTATATATTCATGACACGCGTTTCACATTTAAAGCACTCAACACCTACGTTAAACCCATATATAATTTCAATGTTAATATTAGATACATTGATTAGGATTAGTTATCACTACAAGAAAAATGAGTTTTTCCAATGAAAATTTTCGACGGTCTCATATCCCTCGCTATTTTCGATGGATTTTTTGATAGTTATTGTCATCCTTCGAAAATAGAGACACAAATATTTCCCACGACTCGAATTGTCTGAATTTTCCATGTCTCAACAACCATCGCAAGTTGTGGCGGCTACGAACGTCGGAACTTCACACGGAGAAGTTAAGTTGAACACAAAGTTGACAAATCTGAAAATTCTACCCCTGATAAAATTAGATTTACCTTTTACTTTTAATTTATTACCTTACTTAACAAACTTTAGTATAAGATTTTTTATTAAATCTATGTTTAGGATTAAAATTTTAACGCATTAGGATTAGTTATATTAGTTACATGATGATTCGTTATTAATGATTTAAAGATTAGGATTATGTTTCCGATTAGGATTCTAATATATTTGGATAAGTTATTAGTTATATTATGATTATGATTAATTGTATTTAGGACATAAAACTAACATATGTTAGTCCTAATCAAAGATTTACTTTCTGGATTTATTTTATTACCTTATATAATTTTTTGCTAAAACTTTTTTACTTCAAAATTTTTTGTTATAATTTGTCCCTTTTTCTATTTACTCTGTAATTATGATGGCTTGAATTGGAATGTAAATACAGAAACTTTTGACCATGATCAAATAAGATTAATTGAGAAAAGAGGCTAACTAAACATCTATTGACATACCCCTGGATTCAAGTTCAACTCATTTTCTCTCCATGGAACATCTACTTGGAGTACAGGGAAATAGATGCATCTCTAATTTTTATTGGATGGGCGCCAATCCGGAACCATTAGTACGTTTCTTTCTTCCTCCATTATTTAGTTCCAAGTTCTACTCAATGATGAGGGCGCCAATGGTCTTTTAGCAGGAGACCTTTTGCAATCCCTTTAGGCACAAATGTAAGAACAGAGTCACCACAATCGTGCCAAATCAGTGAGACATGGATATCAGAGAAGATGGAAGGGCAACATGAACCTGTGATGGCTATGTGCAAACTCACGCCAAGGGACCTGGAGAAGAACGATGAGGGCTACGTTAACAAGCGAAATGACAAAGAACGACGAAAGAACATGCGAACCTTGTACAGCAAGTGGCGGCGAGGCACCTGGCAGGCGGCGATGGCTGTGCGTGAGAAACCTCTTGCGAGGTGCATCTAACACCTTCACTTGCGAGATGCATCTGAGCTGTTGAAAAGAAATTAATGGCCACGATCGTATGTCTCCTTAACTTATATCAGCGAGCGTGGATTTCATTATGGACGTCTCAGATGTGCTCAGCACATATGTTGAGAATTGGTGCTCAGCACCTATATATATATATATATATATATATATATATATATATATATATATATATAATGATACAAGTAAAACAACGTGAAAATGATTCAGAGTAATAAAATTGCAAATGCTCAAAGATGTCAACATTAACACACAAACACATCAAGTTATATATCTTCTAACATGAAATATACCATTCAATCTTCATAAAACTAATTTTTTAATTAGGGGTACATTTACCCACAATATAAATTTTCTATAAGCTAATAGATATGAGTTCTAAGTCCAACTAAAAATAAAAAGTAAAGCAAAGTAATTAATAATATTAAACTTCTCATTTGATAGGACTCATCCTGCAATATATATAATATTTAATTTGATCAACAAATTATTAATCATCCCGCGATGCCGTTGTCAAGTATTCCAGTTCATAGTCTAGATAGAAGACAAAAACTTTGTCCTTCATACCTATCATGGCACAACAAAAGAAAAAGTAACATTACTGGATGATAGAATCACATATACAATATTAATTTGAGTGCATTTCTTTCTTAAATATGAAAAAAATGTTTGCATATATATTTACCAATTAACTTCTGTGCTTCTTTTTCAGTAAGATTTGCAGAAAATCCATTAATACCATTACTTATCTTATTAGTGTGTGTATATATATATATATATATATATATATATATATATATATATATATATAAAGACATTACAATCATTGTAAACAAATAAATAGCAAAGTGATATGTGCTGGAATAAAAAAAAACTTCATCACATACCTGCCTTCAAGTACTTGATCCAGCAGATTTATATGGTCGGACAAAGGATCTTCAGAACGTTTTCCTTTCAAACCCACAATGTAAACCTACATGATACAAACCTTTTTTTTACACAAAGAGCTATGTTGTTTTGGAAGCTACAATGCCAAAATTAGCTAACTATTTTAACCTGCAGAGGTATGGAATTAATGCAAAGGAGGAGTACCTTCCTTTCTTCATTGGATCCATTAACCAGTACTAGGAAAGAAATTGAGATCAAAACGGCCATGACAAGTGTTGAAGATTTGATAATGGCCATAATGGGAAGGCGAAACTGAGAAAAAAAGAATAAATTATTATTAACTTAAATTTGAGAACGAAAAAAATGAATTAAAACAAATTGCATTGTAAAAGTACTTGTTTTCCATCAGATTTATTAATTATATATGAAATGTTCGACCCAAGGAAAAATATGTAAGTGTGGCCATCATATATGCAGAAATTACAAACGAACACACTCTACAACCTTGAATATATAAAATAAATTGTATAAAAACAATTGGATCTTTATAACTTTTATAGAACATGCTGATAACTGATGACACCGGCAAAGTATCAACAGAAAATTATGCAATTATTAATTAGATATGGTTTGCTCTACTGATAACTTTATTTTGATTAAAGTACTTGCGTACCCTCGTTTAAGGGGGAAAAAAAAAGAAAGAAGAGATAGTGCATGCTCGAAGTTGACTTCATCTAATTTATTTTGCACAGTTAAATTACATTTTGATGCCTCAAAGTGTAAAATAAAAATGATTACCACTTGTATCATTCCGCAACCGATAAACTAAAGATAAACTAAAGGAACGTATATAAGAAGAGGCTTCCAACTCATGGATATGACTAATTGTATTGAAACATAAAGTTGTAGTGAAAAGATTAAGAAATTATTATTGATGACATAGTAATGAGGTTCAGTGTGAGGCAATGTGGACAGTTTGTTTTGTCCATTTCAGTTTCCATTATATAGATAACAATATTTTATTCATTTAAATCCGATTCGCAGTATATATATATATATATATATATATATATATATATATATATATATATATATATATGAGATAAATGCATGAGGAGATGACAAGTGGCAAAATATTATGATGAAATGTGTCATCTAATAATTAATTATATTTTAAAATTAATAATAATCCTAATTGATTTCAGTTGTAATCCCCATGACATATGTCACATAAAAAGAATAATATTATTTAGAATAAAAATTTATCCAACTCGTAGTTAGATTTTATCTGTTAGATTATTTTAGCTGGCACACTAATCCTAATACGTTAAGATTTCAATCCTAAACATAATCCCAATCCTCATCTATAAGTATATACTATTGGATTAAAATAAAAATATATAATTTATTCATATTTCGAATTTATTACAAAGTAATAAATTAAATCTAAAAGGTAAATCTAATTTGATTAGTAGGTGTTAATTTTGTGTCTAATAACCATATAACTAATCATAATATAATCCTATCAACGTATCCTAATAATAGCATTGGTAATATATAATAATGACAGCGTATTTCAAATTCTATTAATAAACATCAAATATATAAATTTAGACTCTCGGATTACGTTAAACTAATCATAATTATAATCTATGTTAATTTTATGTCCTAAACATAACTAATGTTATCCATACTAAATCTCATATAACTAATCCTAAGGGCGGGTTGACACATTATCAATTTAATTAATCAATAATTTAGATAAGCACTTAGATAGATTATCAATATTTAAATTATCGATAATATTACATTATTGGTAATATAAATAATATTAAAAATAAATAGTGAAAAAATACCAAAATACTCATAAAAAGATGAGATAAAATTAAGAGCTATTTGTAAATGATTCTAAATAATAAGAAAGATGAAGTTGAATGATATTTATTATTAATAAAATATTTAAAATAAAATTTTAATTAAATAAATATTTTCGTCAAAATATATTTTCACCAACTAGTAATCTAGAAAGCTATCTTCCCTATCTACTATCTAGATTACTAGTGAGATGATAATCAAGATTGTTAAGCTGTGTTTGGTTCTAGAACTTGGGCTAGAATTTTGTCCAAGTTCTAGAACTTCAGCCAAACGCATTATGCACGTGATGTATGGCTGAAACATTTTGCCGTAAAGTTCTTGCTATTAGCAAGAACTTGAAAAGTTCTTGCTAATAGCAAGAACACTCTTTTTTTTTTTTTTGTTATAGGTCTAAAAGTAAGTGGAGCTACTTTTAGACCTATAACTTATTATTTTAATAATATTGTTATATGTATGTATTATATTATATACATATATATTATATACTTATAATATATATTATATTATATTATCATAAATTTATAATTTATTTAGGTATAATAACAAAAGAAGTACATTTATTATTTATTAAAATTTACTTAGTGTTATAATAAAATATAATTTTCCATTATTATTTATTATGAAAAATATATTTTCTTGTTTAAATGTTGACGTAAATATTTTTATTTATTTTACTTATCATATATCATAATAAAAATTAATTAGTATGATATTAGTATAATATAAATAAATTATTAATTATGGTATTCTAAATAAGTTACAATTATATAATAATATAAGTATATATTATTTAGTTATTTATTAATACATTATTAATCATATTATAAAATAATTTATTAAATGTTATTAATAAAAAATTATAAAATATTTATAATAAATATTTTATTAATTAAACTATTCATTTTTTTAAAAAAATATATTATATTTGGATCTAAGATGTACGTAAATTATAATATTAATAATATTTAAAAGATTTAATCAAAATAAATAAAAATAATATTAATAATATAATAATTTATGTAAATTATAATATTAATTATATTTAAAATATTTAATTAAAATAAATAAAAAATAATATTATAGCGTAAATAATATTAGAACAAGATCTATTGGTGAATAATATACCGAATGGTTTAATTACTAATAGAGCATAATGACGTCGTATGATCCATGTAGCCGACCCCACCTAGTGGGATAAGACTTTATTGTTATTGTTGTTGTAAATGAAAATAATATTAATAATATAATTATTTATGTAAATTATAATATTAATAACATATTGTTTTTTACTATAATTTTATACCTCATAAAATAATAAATTACATTCTTAATTCTTATTTTTTATTCAAATGCCTAAAACTTATTCATCAAATCAACTTTTTAAATTCTCATCATTACACTTTTTCATCCAAATACCAATCCAAACTTTTCTATCAAATCGATTAGTTCTCGAGAACTAACATTTTTTTCAAAATTCCCATTCCAAACACATCCTTAGATTAATTAAAATTACCGGTAATGAGTCATAGCTAAACGAGGTAATATAGTGAACCCAAAGAATTTTAAATAAAATAACCGGTAATCTATTCATATTGCCTCATACCAAACTATCCTAAAAGTTTTGATCATTGTCTTAATCTATAAATATGTACTACCGAATTATTAATTTGACCAGAATAGAAGATATTATTAATTTTATAATTTTCTTTATTTTATATAGATACTAACTATATTAAATAGATTACGTGGAAATAATTAGATATATAAAATTATTTTAAAATAATCCTAATCGTAATCCTATGAGCCGACAAGTGGCTAGTGTAATATGACAAGTACATATGACATCTATTAAAAGTTTAATATTTAAAATAATAATAATCCAAATTTGTTCTAAACCTATCAAGTATACAAATTTATAATATTATTAATCAATAAGATCCTTTAGATTAAGCCAATATTGAGCCGATTATTAATTTCGAAAATTAAATGTAAAAAATAAAATTCTAATATGCATATTAATTCTTTAGTTGGACAACTTCATTAAAAGTAGAAGTTTATGTAATTTATCTTTATTTACTATTTTTGGATTTATTTAAGGGTTATTCCATAAATAATTCCTAAACTATCGTGATTTTTCTCATCTAATCACAAACTATGAACTTATTATTTTGAATCCTTAAATTATCGTAACTTTTTCAATATAATCATTACGTCGACTTCTATCATGCTTTTTGTTAATTTCACGCGTGCAAGTAAAATGGGATCGACGCCCCTATGCGAGCTTGCGCATCGGCGATGAAGAAAAGAGGGTCGCCACCCCCTCTGCGAGCTTGCTAGCGAGCAAGCTCGCACGGGGGGCTGCCCCCTCCCTTTTTCTTTTTCGCCACACGCGAGGAGTATCGGCACCCCCCGTGCGAACTCGCGCACCAGTGTTCTCGCACAAGGGGGTGTCGACCCTCCTTTTTTTTCTCGTTGTGCACGAAGAAGACTCTCGAGAGGGGCCGACACCCCCTTGTGTGAACTTGCACAAGATGACGATGTCAGTGAGGGGGTGGGGTGGGGGGGGGGGGGAGCGTCACTCTCCTGTGAGATTTGGCGACAAGAGAAGGGGGCATTGCCCCCCTGCGTTTTTTATTATTTATTATGTATTATTTCAGAGGTTAGAGGGGTAACTTCGATTGTTCATAAATGAAAAAAATGAAATTAATAGAAAACATGATATAAGTCGACAAAATGATTAAAATTAAAAAAAAGTCGTGATAGTTTTGGGATCCAAAAAAATAAGTTTGTAATTTGGAGTTAGATGTGAAAAATTGTAATAATTTAGGGGTGGGTTATGGACAAGAATTAACTATTAAAGTATTTTATTTGACAAAAGCACGATTATATGATAAAAGGCAAAATTAAAACTATAATTATATAACAATAATCCTCTTCGAACTTTATAATAAAATTTCAATATTATTTATAAAAATATTTATATATGTGAGAGTTCTATCTGAATAATGCTAGAGTTCTATATAAATAAAGATAGGATAGGATTTTTGCTTTAGTGAAAAGTAAATTTAATTTAAATATATTTAATATGAATTACTATATGTCTTTTTTAAAATAAATAATATTTTTTATTTAGAAAAAGTAATTTGAGCACATATCTAGTCACATAATAATAATAATAATAATAATAATAATAATAATAATAATAATAATAATAATAATAATCATGATTTATTATTAAAACTATATTATATATGTAAGTAAATATAAATAAGCATGAGGTTGTGAGCATCTAACAATTTTAGTTTAGATAAAATATATATTAAGAATTATAAATATATTTAAATAATAAAAGTTTCAAAAATTTTATGAAGTTTAAAAATACAATTAAAAATCAAACAAAAAATAATAGTATACCAATTCAAATTAAATTAACTTATTTATCATTCAGAATTTTTTAAATGTAATTTTTAGTAGATGTAATTGGATGAGGTCACGACAAGTGGTACAATAAGATGACAACATGTGTCATTTTGTTTTAAAAAAGAGTGAATTTGGAGGTATATTTTAGGTAAAAAATGTCATAATAGATTTTTTTATTGTAAGAATTAAATTGAACATGAGTATGATTAAAAGAACTTTCCTTTCTCAAATATAATATGTTATTTTCATAATAAAAGATATTTTTAAACAATGAATTCAATTTGGGTCAAATTAAAAATAATATTTTCTTTTTGAAAGATAATGTATTATTTTTGGATTAAAAAAAATCATTTGAAACAATGAGTTCGATTTTTGCTCAACTATGAATAAACTGTCAATTTTTTTACTCATTTAACACTTTTACAAATTAAAAATATTTTGATAATTTTAAAATTATAATATCATAATTATACAATGATTAATTATTTTAATGTTTGCGCATCACATGAAATTTAGCACTAGTTACTATTTAAAGATATGGTCCCAATATGAAACAATCGAGATTGCTTAAGTTGATTTTTTTTTTCCTGTTCAAAAATTTTAGGGTGATTTTTACACTTCAAAAAATAATCCAAAATTTACAGATCCTTTTTATGTGAAAATTTATATCACCCTAATCCTTTTCCAATTATCAATTTAATTTCAAATTCTTATAATATATATAGATGTTTATATAAAAAAATATGAACCATCATCATAGTCTAAACTATATCTTACTGTAGAATTTAGGTATCTCCTACTTTGATGTTTTTTTTTCTTTATCTTAGTAGTCTTTTCTCTAACAAACATGATAAATATGTGTTTATATGTGTGTGTCAGTTATAATTAAATTTTTGGTAATGTCCCATACTATTGGAAATTAAATATAAACTAAAGTAATTGATAAATAGGATTAAAAAATCAGAGGGAAACATGTCTAATTCATGGGAAGTTAGAAGCAAAACATGAATTATCATATGTTTTAATACATTAGTTAGTTATTAGTTATTCAATAATCAAAGAAAATTATATTTAAGAAGGGTTGATAGACTATGTACAATATTTTATGGTATATAATTTAGAAATAGTAGAAGGCAGAAAGATGCCCACTAAGATCTTTTGGCAAGAACATTTTCGGAGAAAAAAAAATTCAATCCTTAACCTTTATATAGATTTTAACACCTACTAAAATTTTAAAAAGTAAAGAAAAATAATTGAAATTTTTTAAACTCCTCGTTGATAAATGATAGGTATCATATGAAGATCGTCGATCATCCATTGTTGTTGTCATGTAGCCAAGTTCATCGTCATTTGGAAAGACCATGAAGACTTTGTCCTTCATATCTATCAAAAGAAAAATAACATTATAATTAAGTAATAGAAGTAAATAGATATGAGTGGATTTCTTTCTCAAATTTAAAATAAGGTTTGTATGTATATACCAATTAACTTCTGCGCCTCTTTTTCAGTAAAATTTGCAGCAAATACATTAAATTCTTTAGTGAATGCTCTGAAACTGGTTACCAATGCTTCTTGTGCCGAACTGCATGGCATCAAATGATTACTTATCTTATTAGAATAATAAAGGCCATTACAATCATGGTGAATAATAAATAGCAAAGTGAGATGTGGTAGGATGAAAAGGACTTCATCACATACCTGCCTTCAAGTATTTGATCCAGCAGATTTATGTGGCCGGACACAGCATCTTCAGGACGCTTTCATATCAAACCCACAATATAATGTAAACCTACATGGATGGTTGACCACAATTTCAACATGACTACAAATCTTTTGACACAAAGTGCTACTTTGTTTTGAAAGCTACAACACCCAATTAGGGCTAACTATTTATAAGAGTACCTTCCTTTCCTCATTGGAACCATTAGCTAGTGCCAAAAAAGAACTAGAGATCAGAACCACCATGACAAGTATTGATGATCAGAACCACCATGACAAGTATTGATGATTTGATGAAGGTCATAATAGAAGAGAACCTGAGAAAAAAACATACCAATAGAGCTGGTTAAAAAAAAAGAATAAATATAACATAGTTGAAAGGAATAAATTATGATCATGCATGATCATAAATTACATGACAACACGGCCTAATTAGGAGTACTTTCCTTGTTCCTTATTAGAGGTCGCTGAAGGCTTCATGATTTAGGGTTTAATGATTCTTCTAAAAAAAATATGTTTAATTGATTTGAGGTTCATATATTTAACATTCATCACTACGGGCCCAACATAGAATGGCATTTTATTTTCTTGTAACATGTTCGACTTTGAAATGTGACAACAAATCATTATTTTGTTTCAACAAATCATTATTCCATCAAATAACCAAATGATCAAACGCACTTGTTTTTCCCATGAGGCGTTGATTTGTGCATACAGTGAACTTTTTATATATTTCACTCTTATAGATTAGAGTTTCTTTTTCTCTATAATGTCTTTTTGAGATCTTGTCTGCAGTATGATTAATAAAACTACTAACTACTTGTGCACGTTTCATCTATTGTTATCACCAAATTAAAGCAACAGTGTGTTCTAAATAGTGATAGCCTGCGTCAAATTAACCAGTTGGACGGACATCAAATCTTTTAAAACCACGAGATCGCCCTAAACTCAACTCCACAAGACACGTAATCTATCTACGACCACTAAATTGAGACAACATCTACAAAATTAATTGTAGAAAAAACAGGTGATGCCCAAAAGAAAAGAGAAAGTGAAATCGAAGTAATCGGCAGAGAGAGAAAGTAAAAGAGATGCCTGTTGCCGCCGGAGAACCCTTCCTTCTTCGACGAACTGACGCCGGAGAGAGACGGTGAGAGGGCTGGTGGAATTAGTATATATAGGGAGGTCTCGAACTAAGATTACAGGCGAGACACGGAAAACACGTACACAAAGTTAGTTGCGGCGATAATATTAAAAACAAATGACTAAAATTATTAATATTGAAACAAATGATTAAAATTACAGGTGAGCGATCCTAATATCTATCTATCTATCTATCTATCTATCTATCTATCTATCTATCTATCTATCTATCTATTATTATTATTATTATTATTATTATTATTATTATTATTATTATTATTATTATTATTATTATTATTATGTACCGGGTGATGAAAAGTATAATTAAATAAAAAAATATTTTCTTTTAAAAGATAACATATTTTTTAAAAAATAAAAAATATAAAACAAAATAATTCAATTTGAATTCAATGAAGTTAATATTTTCTTTCTAAAAAAATAATAAATATGATAAAATAAATAATGTTTCTTTTTTAAAAGGTAATGTACATGTGTTTTTTAAAATTAAAAAATGGATAAAATAATTCAACTGAAGTCCAATTTAGTTAATATTTTCTTTCGAAAGGATAATAGACAAAGTATAATAAGACATAATATTTTATTTTTAAGAAATAATGTATTATTAATGCAGAAGAATTCAAAAGCGTAATTTGATTTGAAGGAACGACTCCTTTTTCTTATCGGTATTAGAGTTCGAGTCCTTTCAAAGTCCAATATGAAACAAAATCGTATTAATTTCCACGTCCGCCCGAAGCGCGCATTGTGCGCCATGCACGGAGGTCGTTCTAACAAGTTTTCTTAAAAGCTTAAGTCATTAGAAAGAACAACATCATTTATTTTATATTCTTAACACTCCTATCACGTATAGACTGCTGACAATTTTTGTTCTACCCCAAGTCCAACATGTGAAGAGAGGAAATTACTTTTTAATAAGAGTTTAACGAGGTTTGAACTCAGTACCTCTGACTATGATACTATGTTAAATTTGATGTGCTAACCAATTTTCCTAAAAGCTTAAGTCATTAGGAAGAGCAACATCATTTATTTTATATTCTTAATATAAATACGCGGAGCGGCGCGGCGATTCCACCGCTAACAGAAGCAAATGTGGCCGAGAAGCATAGCTCGGTGTCCTCCTTGGAAATCACCGCCGGTGAATAGTCTCCCACCCATGGCGCCCGATATATCGATTCCTTCAAACTTCGTGTCTCGAGGATGCGTACGCGTCTAGGAATTGTTCCTCTCGGGCATCGTCATAGGCGATGCCGTTGCCTCTGGCGATAGTGATACTCCCGTGAACCACGATGTAACAACCGACTCAAAAAAAAAGGAGAGAGAAAAGAAAGAAAGTAAAAATCGTAACAGTAGAGGTAAGAAATAAAAACTTATCCAAATCCCAATCAAAGTTAGGATAAATCAAGGGGATTAAATTTGATTTCATTAGATCAGATTTGTTTTAAGGGAGAGGAGACTATTAATAGATAAAATAGAATTACATTAAACCACCCTCTCCTCGAACCTCACGACCCTTCTCCCTGTTCTCCTTCGTTCCACACTCATACATGAGCAGAAGTAGGAAAATTTCGCTCGTCGTTCTTGGTGCAAGGGTAGACAAGGTCTTCTTTCTCTCATAACCTGATTCCACTTCTTTCCCTCATGTCGTCCTCTGCACCGATCGAATTGTAGGTAGGGATAAAGAGGAAGAGCAGGGGTAGAGAGCGTAGGAAAAATAGGGGACGCGAAGATAATTTTCCAACGAACTGAAGAATGGAGTAATCGCGAACAGAGGTGGGTGAATTGAAATCACCTTGCACGATCCTTGAATAGATTTGATTCTACCCTAGTTGATTCTGTAAAGAAAAAGATAAAAAGAAGAACTTCTTGTTGATTGTTTGATTTCTTGAAATTCTTTAATTGTTTGATTAATTGTATACATGATTTATTTCTTGTTGGTATGTTGTTGTTTGATTGCTAGCTAGGAGATAGAAACCAGTTTAGGATGTTATCATGCCAGAGTTTAAAGTAATTTTCATATTTGAAATCAATCTGAACGTCGACCGGTCGACCGGCCCTTGTTCTTTGTTAGACACCGGTCGACCGATTTATCGATTCCACAACCGATTTCAGTATACATCGATCGGTCGACCGATTTTTCGATGTTATGGCCTGATCGGTCAACCGATCCTAAGTCGCACCAGCCGACCGATCGATCGTTCAATAGAACGAATCGACCAATCCGTCCGTCCTAGAGTTAGATTTGCTAAACCCACCGGTCGACCGATCCGAGCAGACCGGTCGACCGAATCAAAGCCTACCGGTCGACCATTCCCTAGAACCGGTGGATCAATTTTTCCGTGATCCCTTTATATCACCTTTATCAATCATCCTTGATCCTGATTTGAGTCTTGCTTATTCTTGTCTAATTTATTAAGATAAGAATTAAATTAGTACAATATGATCTATTCATGATTCATCCATATTCAAGTTATGAATTCACATGATGATTAACGCTATCACTGATTCCTTTCGATTACTATGTCATGATTAAACAAAGAATAACAAGGTTTCAAAATCATTAATAAGTTCAGATAGAAGATTAATCATGGGTTGCCAGTCCAAGCCAAGTGTCTCAAGATAAGGGTCGCTCCCTTGGTCATAATTTGATCACCCATTGACCGACACAAGGTTGTATCGTTTGCTCGGCATACCTCAAGAATTAAAGGCACCTAAAGTTACCTTGATTGCTTAATACGAACCAAGATTGACAAGCAAGATTAAGACAAGTCAAGTTATTGTTAAGAATTATCAAGCATGCTCATGATTTCATGTTACTAAGCATTATGATTCTACAAATTTATGATACCGTCTTATTCATCTCTCATTATGCTTTATGATGTTGTCATGTTATCCTTTTCACATTCAAGTTAAGCATGATTATTTACCTCTGATTATTTTATTCATGTTATGCATTGTATATCATGTGGTTCCCCACTAGGCTGTAAAGCTTACGGGAGATTTTCATAGGACTAGGTATGTGACGGTGTTAAGTAGGTGTGTGATGACGAAGCTCTGACGGCAAGAAAGCACATGAACACATGGCTTATTAGTTTTTTTTTCTTCCACATTTATAGATTCATGATGTAGAACCTTATTATATTCTTTAGAAATGATATAGCCCCTTTTTAGACTTCCGTAAAAATTTAAGTTATTCTTTTCTTAAATTCCTCTTTTATTCTTTCTTTCGCTGATGTGTCTTAGTTTTTTACTGAGATATGGTCAACATGATGGTTCATAGCATGCCGTAGCATCTCCAGGTTAGTCTTTGCCACATGGCGGGGATCGATTTGGGAGCGTTACATTTATGGTATCAAAGCCTAAAGTCAGGTGACGTCCTATTGTATAAGATAGTATGGCAAAGGTTCATATGCTTTCGCCGAGCAATCGCCACACCCTTCACCGTAAAGTACAAGTAAGACCTTTCCTTGCTTTGTGTTATTCTTTATTGATGTATTGATACATATTCCATGTGAGTGCTTGATTCCTAAGGAGATTATTTTGTATGGTATGAATCAATCTACATGTATTAGTGATTATACAAAAGGGTTGTAAAGGTTATGAAAACTTGGCAAAGAATAAGTAATAAGCGTGTGGATAATTATTATCTACATGAAGAATCAATTCTACAAACATTTAAGGAATAAAACATAAGAAACGATTATGTTTCTTATAATTCATATTTTCTATCTCTTTCATGATCGTCCTATTCACGGACTTCTTCTTCTGACTGCAGCAGTATGAAGAAGAAAATGAGTAGGCATAACATTTGCAAAGAGATATAGTTTTAAGAAAGAAACGAGAGAATTATTGAAGTAAAAAAAAAAGATTCGCCTTACGCAACAAGTATGTGTGAGATGGTTCCAAATAGTAGAATTGAATTTATATGTGAAACCAAGCATGCCTAAGTTATGATGACTTATGTGGTTCTATTAGTTTACCAAGATAGGGGTCTAATGAATTATCTTATAGTTTTATATTGATAAGTATGGACCTGTAACGCCCGTCGTGCCTTAGACTTCATATGGCCACTATATTAGGTTGATAAATGTCATAAGCAAATCCAAATTAGTTATACGAATTTCTAGTTGGATTACCTTATATTGGTAATAGGAATTAGAATTATTAATCACGTTCAAGTTATGTAATATTAAATTAGACAAGGGTTTAAGTATTAGAGAACCGTCCAAGAAACATGTATAATATATGGATGGACAAATATAGAAATTTAAAAGGTTCAGAAGTCACATCGGTTTGAATAAAGGTTAAAAGAAAATTATCAATAAGTAAGTGGTTGTCTGATTAATTAAACATGTAAATCTAGCATACTCATACACATATGCACATATAACACAGTATATTTATAAATATATCAAAATAAATAAATAAATAGATTTAATTAACTTAGTTTAGTGTATAGTAGACTTGAAATTTTATTGATATGAAGTATATTTTTATAGCCATTATTAAAGAATGAATTCTCTATTATCGCAGTATAAATATAATTCCAAAATAGACTAATATGCATGGTTGATAAAAGAATTATATAGAACAAGCAATGCATGAAAGGGTTAAATGAATGTGAGAAATTTTGAAAAGATTTAAAGTCTTTTAACCGAAACATGCTTAAGGAAGATAGGAGCCCCAACCATTAAGTATTAAAACATATAAAAAAATCAAGTGAGCAAATTTTAGAAAGTATGGGTGGCTAAGGTAATGTATGAGAAATTTTATAAGTCCCCTACAAGATTTTTTTTAGAGAAGCAAGTTATGCACCTAAGATGGATATGAAGTAAACTATAAGTCTTTAATTGATTTATTTTGGCTATTGATATATTTATAGTTTTCATAATAATATCTCATCGTATAGGATAAATAATTATGTGATAATGATTGATAAATCCAAATGGGAAAAGAAGATATATAATTATGTAAGTCATCAGAGGATACAAATGGGATTCATACAGTGATAGGTTAAAGAAAGAATAAAATGAAATCCTATCATGTTTAGGATGTTTTCTAAGATGTCCACGTGATGAATAATTTTCTTAGTTTTGTCTTAACCAAATGGATCAAATTATAATCATAATCATAAGTCTTATATATGGATGAATCTCCTTATCAATTTCAAAGCAATGAACAACATCGGTAAGGCAAATGGAAATGGTGGTAATTTTCAAGATTTTAATCTTGATCAAGGCGATGACTCATAATTTGATCATAGGTTTTATATATGGATTGATTTTTCCCCTTTTCGACCTTAAAGTTATCCCGATCCTCTTCCATGTGCTACAAGAATATCGTTAATGCAAAGGACAATGAAACGATGCACAAAGAAGAAGAATGATTGCTTGGCTTCTGTTTTGTTGATTGTGTTATTTTCCTATCTTATTGTTTAAATTCATTCTATGTGTTCATCTGCATTTATGATGTTTGACTAAGGACTTATGTTATGTAGTGCGTATAAATTATTCTGTTCATTATGAATTAGATCATACTATGTAGCGACCCCTCAATGTAGATATCGTTCGACCTTAACATTAATTCAAAGTGCTTCAAAATACTCATGGAAAGAACTTGTTGCGGTCATATATAACCATTGGCCTCCTATGAAATTATATGACTTGACATTGCAAGAAATAAATCAATGTAAGCCAAGAAGTTAAGATTGAGGGCAACTCCCATGATAAGCATATCAAATAAAGCATTGGCACAATGAGTTGAGACGTAGAAAGGATAAAGAATGACATTGATTAAGAACTATCATGTTCCAATGATATAGAATGTTAAGAATGATCCATCCTCAAAAAGATTTATCAAACCTGATTCTAAATATCATTGTCTCACTTGACAATTACCTATAGTTTGTACTTTGATCAATTCCTCTAGATATCTGATCTAAGACGAAGGTCAAATGATCATGCCCCCACATGACGATCATCGTATGATACCACATGATGATCATTACGTTAATCATTGATTTTAGTTGAATCAAAATAAATTACGAATCCTAAATCCTTATGGATGTCAAATGTGTGTTAGATCATTAGCTATGGATGTCAATTGTATATCGAATCAATAGCTATATTGTAATTTAACTCTTATATGCATTAATCCTTAGAGCATACGAAGTTATGAAATAATGATAAACTTTTCTTCAAATTTCAATGTTAAGTAATTAAGAAATATAAAGATTTCATAAGAAGGGATGAAAGACTAAAAAGCTTAATTAATGATAAGAGCCCAAGACAACAAAGTGCAACTAATTATTTGTATCTATGGTACAATTATCATAGGTTGATGATAGAGCGATAATAATAATAATAATAATAATAATAATAATAATAATAATAATAATAATAATAACAATAATAATAATAATAATAATAATAATAATAATAATAATAATAATAATAATAATAATAATAATAACATTCATAATAAATAAATAAATAAAAGAAATGATGGTAAATGTGTGTGATGGTGAAAATTCTAATTGAATGAAATTTCAGAGGAGTAGACATAGTGCTTTCTCATTAAGTTTAGTTCCACCAATGTGATTGAAAATAATGTTCACTAACACTCCTTTTAAGGAGGTTATTGACTCCGGTAATTATAATGTTATATATTTGGATAATAGTATAATAAGAAATACATGTTAATAATGACGAACCATTATGATGGATCAAACCTCTTAATAATAATCATTATCTTTCAAACACTAGAAAGACACCATTTAGAACTTTATACGGGTGGCACTGTCACTCACTTACGCATTGGGGGGGAAGTGGATGAAGAAAAGATCATGGGTATAGAGAAAGTCAAAGAAGTAGTGGAGTACTCAAAGAATGTTGAAATGAAAAAAAAATGTTACCGACTGCACAAGATAGAAAAGTTACGTAGATAAGGGCAAACGAGAGCAGGATTTTGAAGCTGGCGACCAAGTTCTTCTAAAGGTATCCCCTATGAAAGGAGTCATGAGATTCAGCAAGCGAAGAAAGCTTAGTCCTCGCTATGTAAGCCCCTTCGAGATACTTGAGTTGATAGGCGAGGTAGCATGCAGACTAGCTCTACCCCATCTTATGGGTGAGTGCATAATGTATTCCATGTATCCATGCTCAAGAAGTACAAGCATGATGCTGCAAATGTTTTAAAGATAGAGGAGTCTGATCTAGCTGCAGACCTGACCTTTGATGAGTATCCAACACACATAGTGGAGCGTAAGGTGCAACGTCAAAAGAACAAGGATGTACCCATGGTTCGAGTAGCTTGGCGCTTCTATCATGACGATGATGCGACATGGGAACTCGAGTTGGAAATGCACCAAAAATTCCCTCATCTTTTTGGTAAGCCCTTTACTTGGTGCAAAATTCGATGACGAATTTTCTTTTAAGGGGGTAAGAATGTAATAACTGACTAAAAAAAATAGGAGAGTGAAAAGAAAGAAAGTAAAACCGTAACACTAGAGATAAGAAACAAAAACTTATCCAAATCCCAATCAAAGTTAGGATAAAATCAAGGGGATTAAATCTGATTTCATTGTATCAGATTTGTTTTAAGGGAGAGGAGACTATTAATAGATAAAATAGAATTACATTAAACCTCCCTCTCCTCGAACCTCACGACCCTTCTCCCTGTTCTCCTTCATTCCACACTCGTACGTGAGCAGAAGCAGGAAAATTCCGCTCATCGTTCTTGGTGCAAGGGTAGGCAAGGTCTTCTTTCTCTCATAAACTGATTCCACTGCTTTCCCTCACGTCGTCCTCTGCACCGATCGAATTGTAGGCATGGATAGAGAGGAAGAGCAACGACAGAGAGCATAGGAAAAATAGGGGACGCGAGCGATAATTTTCCAACGAACTGAAGAACAGAGTAATCGTGAAAAGAGGTGAGTGAATTGAAATCACCTTGCATGACCCTTGAATAGATTTGATTCTGTCCTAATTGATTCTGTAAAGAAAAAGATAAGAAGAAGTTCTTGTTGATTGTTTGATTTCTTGAAAATCTTTGATTGTTTGATTAATTGCATACATGATTTATTTCTTATTGTTATGTTGTTGTTTGATTGCTTGCTAGGTGATAGAAACCAGTTTAGGATGTTATCATGCTAGAGTTTTAAAGAAATTTTCGTATTTGAAATCAATCTGAACGCCGACCGGTCGATCGGCCCTTGTTCTTTGTTAGACACCGGTCGACCGATTTACCGATTCCACAACCGATTTCAGTATACATCGATCGATCGACCGATTTTCTGATGTTATGGCCCGATTAGTCGACCGATCCTGAGCCGCATCAGCCAACCGATCGATCGTTCAATAGAACGAATCGATCGATCCGTCCGTCGTAGAGTTAGATTTTCTAAACCCACCGATCGACCGATCCGAGCAGACCGATCGACCGAATCAAAGCCTATCGGTCGACCATTCCCTAGAACCGGTGGTCCGATTTTTTCGTGATCTCTTTATATCATCTTTATCAATCATTCTTGATCCTGATTTGAGTCTTGCTTATTCTTGTCTAATTTATTAAGATAATAATTAAATTAAACCATAAATCCTAAACTCTAAACCCTAAACTCTAAATCCTAAACCCTAAATCCTAAATCCTAAATAACTTGATAATATCAACTTTGTGTCCGTGTTGTTTTTTTCCGGTCTCACTTGTGATGTCCCTATATATATATTCTTATTTTCACCACAACACCCATCGGGTCGCCGTCAGTTCATCGGAGAAGAAATCTCCTTCCACCGACACGCCTGTCATCTCTTTTCCTATTATAATCTCTCCAGGTTAAACCTTCTATTGCGCTTTCTTCTTCTTTCTTCTTTCTTCTTTTCCTTTCTCTCTCTCTCTGAGGTTAAACCTTCAATTGATCAACTGCATAATTTTCTGTTGTTCATTTCTGCCCTGGTGTCATCAAAGTATCAGCACGTTTTACAATTAACAAAAAAAAATATAGAGATCCAATATTTGTTTTTCTACAATTTATTTTATATATGTTATGAATGTAATCGTCATCGGTCGCTTCATAATTAATCAGTTGTTCGAAAATTAGCTAATCCATCGAAAAAATAAAATGATTACGTTGGAGGACTACCGACCATTATCCATGCATGGATATTGTTCTCAATAATATATAGTAAAATATTGTGCCAACTTAATTCAGGCATATAATATTTCAATTGTCTATTATTATATATAAAACTAAGCATAAATGTAAAAAAAAAAATCAAATGATCTAAATCGTATTCTCACGTGTACTTCCTTTTTATTTTGAAAAAGGACTGTTGAGGAACGTAACATATAAAGGTTAGCACAGAAATTGTTTTGAACCTTTCATAATTAGTTTTTCCATTAAGATTGTATGCTATGAGGCTTGGTCCACGTTCATATGAGTTTTTTTTTCTCATCCACATTACTAAAAATCTCTCATGTCTCGGTCAGCTTAGAGAGCATTGCATGCAGTTTGTTGATTATATAATATTAAATACATGATCCTGATTACTAATGAGAATGTATCTAATCAGTTGATCAGTTCGGCTGAAGAATCTTTGGTACATAGATATACAAAGATCTTTGACGATGGATTTGTCGCAAAGCTTACCGAAAAGGAGTCGCAGAAGTTAATGGGTGCATATATATATATATATATATATATATATATATATATATATATATATATATATTTCAAACAAATGAAATCCAAAAATTCATTTAATTTGTTCATTCGCATTATCTTAAAACATTTAAGTCTCATGGTTTTTTTTTGCTGCATTGTGAGTTAGGTATGAAAGACACTGTTGATTCCATCTCTCTGATGGATGGATATGAATACCATACGACGAGATCTTGGGATTTTCTAGGATACGAATACCAAATGGAAGGGAACTTGCGAAAAGATAGAGTGCAACAAGTATGGATCCAATCATATCCTTCTTTCTTTTTTTCTATCGTAAATTGAGTATGATTTCCCTTGTTATCCATAACATTTCTTGTTTATATATATGTTGGTCGTGACGTGACGCAAATAGCAAAATAATTGGAGCAAGATATTATACGAGCGCGGCCTCGGATTGCTCCCCCTCCGACAGCAACGGACAGAATATATCTATACGATGCAGAGATGTATGGAGTCGGCAAAGGAACTGCTAAGGAACGCATTTCATTACTTTGATATAGTTGTATAAAAGAGTTAAATTTTAAAGTATGATTTTGAACTTTTATGAATATTTAATGCAATTAGTTTAATATTTTACACATTTTTAAAAGTATTATTATTATTTAAAGTTAGCATCCTGAGATGAAAAAATCGAGATTGCTTAATTTGTTTTCTTTTTCCTATTAAAAAAAACATTTAGGGTGGTTTTTACATTTAAAGAAAAAAAAATCTTTTTATGTGAAAAGTTCATCTCACGCGAATCCTTTCCGCCTCTAATTCTAGTTTCAAATTCTTATATTACATATAGGTGCTTATATAAAAAAGAAAGAACTATCGTCAAGGATATAATGAATGTCCGCTCAAGTCATGCTGGGCGGACGGGCCTCCCGTCAGGAACGGAGACAGAAGAAAATGTTAGGGGGGCTAATATTTTAATTCATCAAATAAAAAAATAATAAATATTTCAATATTCATATTTAAATATATTTTTTAAAAGATATTCAGCATAATAGATAAATAAAAAAATAACACATGGAGAAGGAAGAGATAGAAAAGAAAGGAGATCTTATAAGAGAGGAAAATAATAAAATAACTATATAATAAGAACATATAATTCATTTTTCTGTAAAGAAAAATATTAAATTTTACCTTGCAGCAGAAAGATTAATGTACATCAATGTTTATTGATTAATTGTGCCTTTTTTATAGGGTTAAAAATTTAATCTTATTCAAATTTATTTGATGGGCCTCAGCTTGAAATTGGCCCACTTAACATATGAGAAAGGAACCCACTCAGAAGGAAATAAGGGGAGGGGGCCAACTATATCTAATATTAATATTATAATCTACACTCTATATATTACTAAGTAAAAATAGAAAAGATGAATGAGAATATTGACATAGCAAAAAGGATAAGGGTGTCCTTAATACCACTCCTCCGATTCTTATTACCACTCCAAATTCACCATTATACTATTTATTTGTTTTACTTTGTTTATTATTCTCTCTCAATGTCTCTTCAACTTCCATCCAAGTTTTCTTCTTTACTCATGACACTCACTTTCTCTATTCTCTCTCTTGATACTATTGGTTATTTAATTAATGATATAAATTAAATTATTGGGTAGATATATTAATTTAATTAATATGAAAATCATAATAAGATTAGACAAAAAATAGAAATATATTTATTTCTTAAGATTATTAAGTTTATGAGGAGTGTTCGTTGCTTTTTGTTTTTTGTTTACTAATAATATATTTTTTAAAGCAATTTGTTCAATCAATTATTTGTAGTTAAATAAATATTTTTTAAGACATGACGACGAATTAGATTGGATCTAACACACTAATTAAAGATGTTTGAATCAACTTGATAATTAATATTTTCTTAACAAAAAATTTAAAAATAATGGACTAATTATTGTGAGAAACGATTACACTAAAAATAATTTATCTCTTCCCTTTCCACTTTATTTTTTATATATTCATAAAATAATAATATATGTTTAATTTTTTTGTAATTTATATATTAATTAAATTAATATGTTTGTTCAATAATCTAAATTATACTATTAATAAAAAAATTAATTAATTGCATGAACCAATAGCATGTAGAAAGAGATTCTAGAGAGTTAATGAGTATGAGATTATTTTTTTGTTAATAAAAAATATATTATTAGTTTGTTAACAAAAAAACAAAAAGCAATGAACACTCCTCATAAACTTAATAATCTTCAGAAATAAATATATTTCTATTTTTTGTCTAATCTTATTATGATTTTCATATTAATTAAATTAATATATCTACCCAATAATTTAATTTTTATCATTAATTAAATAACCAAGAGAGAATATAGAAAGTGTGTGTGATGAGTAAAGAAGAAAACTTGGGTGGAAGTTGAAGAGACTTTGAGAGAGATAATAACAAATAAAGTAAAACAAATGAAGGGTATAATGGCGAGTTTGGAGTGGCAATACGAATTGAAGGAGTGGCATTAAGGGCACCCAAAGGACAAATTAAAGTTCCTAAGAGGTTATTGTAGGCTTTGCACTATGATCATCGCCTTGTTGGAATTTCATATGTACTTGTTGGAGGCTAAATTGATTCAAGATTTCTTCCAGACCTGATCATTTGGGAAAGAAAGACAATATTGAGAAAGAAAGACATTTGGGACATAAATTGATCATTTTTGTGAAGGAAATGAAGAGCATATTCAAAATAATCTATTCTACATCTACAGGATCGAGATTATCGATTGAACTAGTTTAACGAATTAGTGCACGAACTTAACGATTTCATGTCATATTACAATTCAACATCAAATTAGTACTCTTAGGCAAGTCCATTAAATCACGAATTAACTCATAAACTCATATGAGTTTAAGAGTTCATGCCTAATTTAAGAGTTCATGCCTAAGTAGCGCACAAAATCGGGGTGAACTCACAATCTAGGTTAATCTCGATAAACTCGCGAGTAGAATCAGTAAACTCATTGATTCGATAGAATCTTATTAATAAATTTGTAGATTCAACGAACTTAATTATTTCCACTTGGTATTTTCCCATTATATGACCAAGAAAATTGAGAGGAGACTCCATATAGGATATTAAGGAGAAACAGCATCTTCTTTTTCGAATGTATAGTATGCAAGGTAAAGTTTGAGTTTAAAAGAAGATTAAGCAGCACTTGATATAAGAAGACTTTGAGTGTCATATTAGTTGTTCTCTTGACTATGGCAAGATCGACAATGTGTAGGAGTCATTATGAGAACAAATGAATATGTTCTTAGAGGTTAGACATTGTTTTAAATATTTTATTTTATTTAAATTGTCGAATCATTCTTTAATCATATTAGTCATCTAAACAAATACTTATTTTGAAAGCAATAACTAAGCTTATAAAAAAATTAGTAATAGCTGTTATTTATAATTTAAAGTAAGTGGAATATAGTTATAATCTATTTTATTAAGTTGTGATATAGTCTATTTTATTTAATTTCCGATATGGATAATGTACGTTTTACTCGGTAGTTGCAAATTGAGATGGTTGGATTATTTTAACTTTGTTTAAAATTTTTTACTTGGATCATGCATAAATTTAATTTGATTTTAAACAAAAAATAATTAATTAAGTATTAACTTTATTTACACCCCCACCCAACCCAACCCCCAACCCCCCCCCCCCCCCCCCCCCCACCCCAGAAAAATAAAGTATTAACATTTAAAATAGACTTCCAGATAATTGATGTTTCATGATTCATTATTATAGTTGACATGTACTTTCTTAAAGACATTTGATATTTATTTTATATAAATATTTTATGATTGAATTGAGTTGTACATTGATTCTACGAATTTACGAGTTAAAAGTACATTTCAAGTCGACGAAGGCTCGACCAAATTTACTTGAACTCTGAACTTAACTCCCTTGTGCTCATGGACTCTTAAACTCGTCCGACTTTACGAGTCCACTCGCGAGTTTGACAGCCTTGCCTCAATATTCCATAATACATTACGGTAAAATTTAAGTATCTCCTACTTTGATGTTTTTTCTTTATCTTAATAGTCTTTTTGTCCAACAAATATGATAAATATTAGTTTAATTATATGTGTGTGACATTTAAAATTAAATTTTTTATAATGTCTGATACTACTGGGAATTAAGTATAAATAGGGGGAAATCAGAGGGAAACATGTCTAATTCATATGTTTAATACGTATAAGACAGTTGGGAGCAAAACTTGAATTATCATATATTTTAATACATAGAAGGCAGTTAGTTATTAGTTATTCGATAATCAAAGAAATTTATATTTAAGAAGGGTTTGATTGGCTATATATATATATAATATTTTATGTTATATAATCCAAATATTAATTCAATTAACGAATTGTGTTCTTCTCTTAGAATGATCAACAAATTGCGCTAATCCAAATATTAATTCAATTAATATTATTAATTGTTCTAAAAAATGACGAGACCATAATACAAAAAAAAAAAAGGAATCCACTAAGTTTGGAACATTCATCATTACGGGCCCAACACAGAATGTCGACATTTTTTCTTGTAATATGTTCGTTATTAGTATAATTCTATGACTTAATTTGATAATGAAACTAATTACTATAATTCCTATGAATTTATTTAATTGGTATAATTCATGATACAATTTGATAGAGAAACTACGTACAAAATCTAGCTAAAGCTACTTCCTCATGTGCTGAAACCCATATGGCTTCAACTTTATAAGTCTATTGTTGGTTCCATGCACAACCTACCCTGTCAACACACTCAATGAATGCACAGGCAATGCTTCACGACTGAGCAACCTACCTATCAAGCACCGGAGTCCTGACCTCGGCCTCCGCCGGTAACCAGGGGCCTGCCAATAAATCCCTCAGCAACGTCGCTCCCTGGCTGTTGTCGGTCGCCGCCGCCACCACCGACAGAAAAATCGTGACCCAACTCGCTCTCACCAACGGGGAACTCATCGCAGTAAGCGGCTCTTTCTCTTTTCTTTTATCTCTCTTTCTTTCTTTCTCCCAGCCACCTTTTCTTAATTAACTGCTGTTGTCTGCAACTAATCCCCAAGTCAAGTCCTCATTGTCACCTACCAGAATAGATTTATTTCCTGGATATATGTAATTCATATTTATGTTTCCTTTTCCACAGGGAACTTGTCTCAATTTCCATGATAGATTAACAAGTCATATTTATTACTTGGGAGACATTGAAGCCTTTCCTCCAAGTCATATAGATATATATATATAGCTAGCTTTCGAACAGCTGAACTGATTATATATATAAACCTTGTGCATGCATGCAGGAAATGTTCTGAAGCGACGGATGATGATTTCATTCAAGATCGCAGTCTTCTGTTCTGGGCCTTTCAACCCCAACTTTTGGCTTCGTGGCGTGAAAGGAGCAATCGTGTTGGATGATCGGCGTCAGGGCGAGCCTCAACAGAACCACATCCCAACAGTTGTTGTCAATTCCACGGCTGGCATGAAAATATGGCATTACATATACAACTTTGATGAGTACGTACGTTCACAACGTCTAATTGCATCAATTTAGTAAATATTTCTATTAAATAATAAGTCAACGATTTAATGTCTTTCTGATCAAATATCATTACAGGTCCGCAGAAGCCTCCATAAATAAGAGTCAAGCGGTAGTCGATGGCCAAACAGAATCAGTCCAAATGTTCTCAAGGTATTAGTATTACACCTTTCTTTGGTGATTTGTTCCAAGGTATAGTATCGATTTTGAATTCCTTATATATATGTTGCTTTCTGCATGCAGCCTGATATTAGTGCTCCGGGAGTTTCTATATTGGCGGCCTGGCCTAGTTTTTATGGTCTCAGGGACATCGATGGCTTGTCCACATGTCTCTGGCGTTGCGGCCCACGTCAAATCACTGCACCCTAACTGGTCTCCCGCTGCAATCATGTCTGCACTGATAACTACGGGTACATACTACTACTACTCGTTCTAATCAGTCACTACTCTGAATCATTCTTCTTCAAATTAAGTAACGAAGATTGCATGCGTGTGTCTCAGCGAAGCCAATGGATCCTGGCCTTGCGGACGATGCTGAATTTTCATATGGAGCAGGGATGCTCAATCCAGTGCGAGCACCTCATCCCGGCCTTGTATTTGACGCCGACGTGGAGGATTACCAATTCATGTTATGCCGCCAAGGTTACAGCTCGTGGCTGTGGGGCATATTTCCGACGATCCCTATTTTAGCTGTAGAGCCGGCGGATGTTGAAGACTTTAACTACCCCTCGGCGGGCTATCTACGTCGACGGCAACAAAAATTTTACAGCGATCATCAAGAGGATTCTAACCAACATGGGGGATCCAAACTCGACATACACATGGAAGGTCATCTCCTCCGGCGGCGTCAAAGTGTCAGTCGAACCCAAGTCCGGGCTTACGTTTATGGAACTGGGCTAGAACTAAGCTTTCGGGCCGTCATCTCCGGCGAACTCTCAAAGGCTAACTCAGTAGTATCAGCTGCATTAATACTGGAGTCTGACAACAATATCTATGAAGTAAGATTTCCCATTGTAATATACAATTATTAATTAGATATGGTTTGCTCTTATTAACACTCTTTCGTTATTTATTAGTAGATCATAACAAATAATGAAAGAGCTGTTACAACTATATTTCCTTAATAAGAGCAAACCCATATCTAATTAATAATTGCATATTACAATTGGAAATCTTACTTCATAGATACGGTATTCAGACCAACTCATGAATAGGACTAATTTTATTGAAACATGAAGTTGTAGTGAAAAGATTAGGAAATTATTATCGATGGCATAGTTGAGGTTAGGTGTGAGGCAACCTGGACAGTGTGTTTTGTCCTTTTCAGATTCCATTATATAGAGAACAATCGAGATGGCTGAAGTTGATTTTATGTGAAAATTTATATCACCCGAATAGCTAATCTTTTCTTTATCAAAATTATTAATAATCCTTTGATATTTTTTTCTTTATCTTAATAGTCTTATCTCTAACAAAGATGATAAATATGTGTATACATGTGTGTGTCAGTTATAATTAATTTTTTGGTAATGTCCCATACTATTGTAAATTAAATATAAACTAAAGTAATTGATAAATATGATTAAAAAAATCAGAGGGAAACATGTCTAATTCATGGGAAGTTAGGAGCAAAACTTGAATTATCATATGTTTTAATACATAGAAGGCAGTTAGTTATTAGTTATTCGATAATCAAAGAAAAATATATATATAAGAAGGGTTGATGTATAATATTTTATGTTATGTAATTTAGAAATAGTAGAAGGGAGAAAGATGTTCACTAAGATTTTTTGGCAAGAACATTTTCGGAGAAAAAAAGAATTCAATCCTTAATTCATACCAATGAAACCTTTATCTAGGTTTTAACACCTACTAAAATTTTTAAAAATAAAGAAAAATAACTGAAATTTTTTAAACTCCTCGTTGAAGATCATCGATCATCCATTGTTGTTGTCATGTAGCCAAGGTTCATCGTCATTTGGAAAGACCATAAAGACTTTGTCCATCATATCTGACGTCATAATGCAGCAACAAAAGAAATAACATTATAATTAATTAATATAAGTAGCACACACACACACATATATATATATATATATATATGAGTGAATTCCTTTCACAAATTTAAAATAAGGTTTGTATGTATATACCTATTAACTTCTGTGCCTCCTTTGCACAAGATTTGGAGCAAATTCATTAATCCAAATATTCTGACACAAAGTGCTATGTTGTTTCGAAAGTATTTAAAAGAGTACCTTTCTTTCTTCATTGGAAACATTAACCAATGCCAAAAAAGAAATTGAGATCAAAGCCACCATGACAAGTATTGATGATTTGATAAAGGCCATAATATTATAGGAAGAGAACCTGAGAAAAAACACATGCCATTAGAGCTGTTTTAAAAAAGAATAAATGTAATAATTGGCAAGAATAAATTATGATCATGTTACAAAAGAAAGTTTAAATTGAGAATTGAGAAAGTATGAACAAAATCAAATTAATTCTTGAGGTCGCTGGAGGGTTCATAATTTAGGATTTAATTATTATTATTATTATTATTATTATTATTATTATTATTATTATTATTATTATTATTATTATTATTATTATTATTATTATTATTATTATTATTATATAATTGATTTGAGGTTCATATATTTAATTCTATATTTGAGGGAAGAAAATATATGTAAAATATAGTCATCATATATGCACAAATTACAAAAGAAGAATATCTACAACCATTTGGATCTTTATAATTTTTGTATACTTGAGATTAGATAGATAGATTACAAAACATTCAATCTTGTATATTAGAGTTTTTGCTCTATAATCTAACCTTATCGATGACATTAGATAGATTATATCTTAACAAAAAGATTAGATAAATTATATACAACTACTTACTGGCTACTTGTGCACGTTTCATCTATTGCTATCACCAAATTAAAGCAACAGCATGTTCTAAATATTGAGATGCCTTATGATTTAATCGCCGCTGTTTAAATGATGCTTCAGTCTCGGCCTTTAGGCATCAATTCATCAGAACTTGATCTGTTTTATTTTTATCCCACACGATTCAATATCGTCCGTCCGATCTATCAGTTCAGATTAAATTAAGACCGTTATAATTCTTTCTTATTTTTAACCGCTGGTCTTTGTTTATTTAATCCCAACATTATAACTCTTTTTTGGTGATAGCAACCATTATAGCTCGCTTAAGAGGTCGTTTGATTTAGGTTATAAGTCAGAATATCTCAATAATCTCAAGAATATGACCAAACACGAGCAAAATAAGAATAACTTAATTAAATTTCATTTTTTGTTCAATCATATTGGAAATCGTGAAATCACCATTATATTCCACAAAATAATAATATTTGTATTCCATCAAAATGATGAAATATCGGTATTCTCAACGTTTCATTTTTGTTTAAATTTTTTAAAAATTTAACCATATATTATAATATTATTATTTATATAATAAATGTCAAGTATTTATAATAAAATATTTTAATTATAAAATATAATATATTTAAAAAATATTCCTTCAACTATCAAATATAAGATAAAATAAGAATATGACAAAAATATTATATTCTTCTAAATAAAATTTATTATTCTCCAAAGTTATTGTCCGTTCAAACGGCCAAGTGTCTAAAGGCTGATTTGGTTTCCTATATAATCTTGAACGTTATAACTCATAATTGGTCTGCGCCATTAGATCTTGATGCTCTTAAATCTTGGACGTTCATCACCGCAGGCTTAATGAGACTTGATGAGATGCATGAAGCCCATTTAAAATAGCAACCCACTTAACTCACTGACATTTATCATTTTGTTTTAATATTACCAGGCTTTATACACATTTGTTAAAAGCCCGTTTAACTTATTTTGTTTGCTTTTAACAAATTTTATTCATTTAATTTTCGGGATTAATTTTTAAATTAAATATGTAATATGGGCAGTTTTAATTAAAATAAAGTTATATCCAGTTGCTAAAATTAATATCAATTTCATATAATACGAACAAATTTATTTGTCCAAATTAATAATTTACTAACATTTTCAGATAAGTATTTATTGAAAATTAAGGTTATATACACTCTTTTTAATCGGGATAAACTTAATATTAAATAATATTGATAATTTAATATTTTGGATTATTATTTACTTGTTAAATTTTGGATAGATTTAATATTCATTGATATTTTTATATCAATGCTTGGCCGATTCATTTTATATGTAAATTTTTAACAATAATATATATTTCCAGGAAATTTATTTTGATCTGATCTGTTAAAAAAATGGGAAGAGAACCTTATGAAAAAAGATACATCATATAATAGTTGGGAAGAATTAATTATTATCACGGTAAAAAATAAAAGTTAGATAAGATTTTTTCCAATTACAAAAGGAGATTGAAAGTAAAGATTGAAAATAAAGAAACAAATACGTTTCACCGATGAAATTCAACTCCTAACCTCTCGGTCTCATAGCGACGATTACGCCGTTACGCTCATAAATTTAAATATATAATTAGAAAAACAAACTAAAATAAATTGCATGAATTGAAAAAACATAAACTAAAATAAATATAAATTGCATGTCAACACCATATAACTAAGAGTATATTCCTCGGTGGAGGTGCTTGCTTATGTAGCCAAAATGACTTGAGAGAGAGAGAGTTTAAGTAATTCGAAAAAGAGTTCAAAAAGGAAGAATTTGTTGTTAGCTGCAAAGTAAATTCAGACGACATAGAATAACTGACATGAAGATATAGTGTTAGAAGTAATGTTAGCAAAATCGGATCCGACGAGGCCAATCGCAAACCGGCCGATGATTACATGTCAAAATTAGTTTTGACATTGAACTAGGAGAAAACTTATTGAACCGGCTCAATTTAAATTTTGAAAAAAAAATAAGGAAAAAATAAGGAAAGTTAAAAAGGAATACAAGAAAGGTTAAAGAAGAGGAAATATGATATGTATAAAGTTAAATATGAAATAAAATAAGAAAAGTAAGTATTTGAAATTGAATAGTATTAAAATGAAAAATTATCAAAGGGCATAAACAAAGAAAATAGAAAGGAAAGTGTTAAAGAAATAAAAATAATTTAAGATAAAATTTACTAATATAGTATCTTCATCATTAAATAATAAGATATAAAATTAATAACAATCTATTTATATTTATATGTTAATCGTTATTAAAACTTTTAATAAATAAAAATTATGTTATATTAATTTTTAATATTATTAACAGGTTACTAGTACAATATTCATATATTATATCATATATCTTATATTATATCTTTATAATTATTATAAATAATATTATTTTAATAAAATCCGATTGAATCTAGTCGAATGCGATCAGACCGATCCAACTGCGACCTGTTAATGAGTCTGGTCTAGTCGTTCGATTGATTAAAAGAACTAGAATGAAAATAAATTAACATAAGTGAAATCTCCAATTTGTTGTAACTTGTCATTATCTAAATTTTGTAAAAAAGGAGAATAATAGGACAAGATTTTCAAAGAAAGCATAGCTTCCTTCTTGAACTTACAATGATCCCGACAGTGGAAAAAGTATAGACTATAATGAGTAGATCGAAAATATTGCTAGTGCTCATTTGCGACCAAGATGATCGACATCTTTTTCTCCATCAAACAAAATGACACAGGACGCCGCATCGCCTTGTGCCATCGCCTCCTCCTCCTCCGCTCTGCCCTTGCCCTCCTCGACGCCTCCAACGCCGTTGTCGCCTCCGCCTCCACTTCACCCTCGCTCTCCCTCCAACGTCGAGATTGACTGTCCGCCCGCTGCGCCGCAAGCGCCACCTCCGTTTCGCCCTCGCCCTCCTCGATGCCCGCCTCCAACGTTGCCACCTCCGTTCGATCTCAGTCGTTCAAGACACCATCGACGATAAAGATTAAAATGTTAAAAAAATGAGATCACTCATCCGACGGTGCACGATAATGCTAAGCAGCCTCCTTAGCGCTCTTTCCTCTATAATAGATCGATTTCAAATGCATCGTGGATGAGATAGAATCAGATTAATAAACCTACAGCTATGATCCTGCGACTAAAATTGATCAAAGTAAATCAACGGCTATGGATTTATAATTTTTAAATAACAGATCTAAGTTAAGTCGCGATATGTATTTAACACGAATATAATTATTGGATATACGACTAGGATTAAAATGGATTCGAGCAATCCACGGGTGGGATTGAAGTGAAAACAATCTTCTGATTAACTCAAACCAAAACTCAGAAGAATCTTAATAAACTCAGAAAAATATTGTCATACAATACTTCTGATTTCTTTTCGTAAAATCTCCAAACTTATACAAACTAAAATGTGTTCTTACCAATTATGACTTGGATTAATGGCTAAGAGTTTAAAAGGCAGAGTTCTTAAACTCAAAATATATTTAAATATGTTTTTTAAAAAATATATAAATGTATATTAATCCAACTCTACTAGTAGGGCTGATCACGGTCCGCAAACCGAGCAAATAACTGGGCCCATATTAGATCCGGATCGGGACCTAGTCGACTTGGTGGAAAATCTGTCGGGTTTCGAGTCAGGATCGGATTTACAATGTAGATATCCGACTCAGATCCCGCTCATATTATTAATATATAAACCCGATCTCACTCTCCCTCTTTCCATTTCACTATCTCCCTTTGTCTCTCCCATCTCTCTCTCACCCTCTCCCTCTCTCTCCCCCGACTCCGGCCGCCCTCCCCCTCTCCTAACTTTCTCTCTCTCTACTCTGACCATCAAACGTCGAACGGTTGTTAGGCGTCAGATCGTGGCAGCTGGCGGCCGATCCGGCTATAAGGCATAGGATCGTGGCAACTGACGGCCGATCAGACCACCAGTGACCAGATCCGACTACCAGGTGCCAGATCGTGGCAGTTAGCGATCGATCTGGCCGCCAAGCACCGGATCGTGGCCATCAAGCACCAGATCTACCACCAAATAAGTCGATCCGACCGCCAGTGGCCAAATCCGACTGCCAAGTGTCGGATCATGGCAGTCGGCAGCCAATCCGACTGCCAAGCACTGGATCGTGGCAGCTTGCGGTCGATCCGGCCGCCAGGCGTCGGATTGTGGCCGCCAAGCGCCGAATCGACCACCAAGTAAGTCGATACGTCTCCGGCTACCAAGTGCCACATCTTGGCAGCTAGCGGCCGATCCAACCGCTAGGGGCCGATCATGGAGGCCAAGTGCCGGATCGGCCACCAAGTTGGTGGCCGATCCAGTCGCCAGTGGCCAAATTCAGCTACCAAGTGCTAGATCGTGACAGTTGGCGGTCGATTAGGCTATCAGATGTCGAATCATGGCCGCCAAGCGTTGGATTAGCCACCAGGTGAGCCGAACAAGCCTCCAGTGGCCAGTTCCGACTGCCAGGTGTCGGATCGTGGCAACTGATAGTTGATCCAACTCCAGGCGTCAGATGTGGTGACAAGCTGTCACGGACGTGCTCCACAAATATCATTTCAACATATTCTTACTTTTAATGAGCATTTTAAGTAAGTTTAGATGCTTATATAGTCATGGTTGCATGTAGCAATTAACCCTTGAATTAAAGCATAATCAAAATTAAATTATCGATAAGTGTTATAAAGAAATTATATAAGATTATTAAGAATAAATTATAATAATTGTAAATATTATAATAAACATATTTAATTATGATTAACTAATATTAATTAGAAGTTTAACACTAATTTTTAATCAAATAATATGATTGGACCTCCATTTCAACCAATAGGGTTTCAAGCAGCTGAAGCAGGCAGCTCACCAGCAGCTCAGAAAATGATTTTTCCAAACTGTCATATGACGTGTTAAAATTATGAAAAAATATATAAATCATTTATTCGTATTATCTGCAAGATGAAAAGACCAGATCGGTTTCCGAACAACCTGAGGAAATTCAACAAGTTCGCTGGGTTAGGGTGAATCTGCGGGTCCGAAACTGACCTACAATTTTATAAGATCATATCTTCGTGAGTAGTTCTTCATAAATCCTGAATCTTTACGTGATCCATCCTCCCGAAGTTTGACCACATGAATCATACAAAAAGAACTTCTGTAGAGGAAGTTATGAACTGAGAACCGTAGGTCGCTCACTCTGTCCCGAGTCAGAGACAGGTCCGCCTTGTAGATTAGGGTAAATATAATTAGGGTTTAAAATTTATACATGTTAAAGTATACTTCACAAAGGTTCGGTGAGAAGTGAAAACATCAAATTTGGATGTGTAGAGGCGGAGAAATGAATTTTTCATTTCATAGTGAGTCTTCTGTCAGATTCCAGGACATTAACAGATTGCGACCCGAATTAACTATTTTTGTTATAAGTCTATATAGAGAGTTAAATTCTTTAATTTTTATGACAAAATACTAATGAAGTCTCGATTTCAGAAAAATTATGTCCTAGTTAAATGGACAAGTATGAAGAAATATATAAATTAATATTTCAGTGACACACAGTCTGTCATGGCACAAACCCTAGGTCAGATTGCTTAGGATGTCCTAACTTACTCACTTGGAATTTGATAATGATATTTGGGGATTGAAAATCTTAGTATGTTTAGTTTCTAATTAATCTAGAAGCATAAGATTTGCCCATGTGGTTAAGAAGTTATGAATATTGATTGACAGAAACTCAGTTTGAAATCCTGAAACAGCACCTAGTTAAGCTTTGGAGAATTGAAAAGTTCTAAGTGTGGAATATCTTATGAATATAAATGTCTAAAATTAGAAATTGATATTAGAGGAGGTTATATGTATTTTAGGGTGCATAAACATTCATAAATCATGAGCATGCATTACATATTACCTTACTAGTGATTGGGAAGTAAGAAGACATTATTATTTGTAGGAAAACCTCAAGTTGCAAGTGAAAGGGAGGAAATCTAATAAACCTCCTTGAAGTGATAAAGTACAAGGTGAGTGAGTAAATTTACAACATAGTAAAATGTTATATGTTAGTTCTTTTATTTATGATATTATTTCAAGCAAAGATTATTAGTATTATTATTATTGAAACATATCTTGAACTATGAAAAGTATTTATGATATGTTTCAATGATTTTATATGAGATGGAACAATCTTTTACATGAAAATGTTTCCAGGGAACAATGCTTGTGAAGTTAAAATAAGTTTTATTTGATAATGATATGAGATTATGACATGTATATTTTGATATTGTTAAACTCCGTGTGTTCATTAGCCATGCTATTTAAAAAAGGTCTTTGGGACTGCATTCGATATACATGAAGCCTTTGGGGCATATATCGGGTGTCTTTGCCCTTTGGGGGCTGCTCTGCGTGCACGTATTGACCCATGATCGTTTTGCGTATCTGAGAATCATGATTGGGTGGCACACAATCATGATTGGGATACGTATTGACCCATGATTTGCTCTGCGTATCTGAGACTCTTGATTGTGAAGCTCTGCTTAATTGTATGACACACAATCATAGAGGGATACGTATTGACCCATGATTTGCTCTACGTATCCATGACTCTTGATTATGAAGTTCTGCTTAACCGTATGACACATGATTATAGAGGGATACGTATTGACCCATGATGAGTATGTGCAATGACACATGTGTGAAGTTTAACTATGAATATGATGATATCTTGAATAATTTGTATTGTTCATATGATTTGAAAAGTTATGTGAAATGAGTTACTTTAAATGGTTTCTCATATGAAAGAAACGTGGTTATTTAAATGTTATATGCACTCGTATTGTTCTCCTATGTTGTACATTTATTCCACTCACTGAGCAAATGATTGTTGCTCATAAAACCCATTTTAAATATTTTTTCAGATACTCGTAAGTTCTTGAGTTAAGTCGACTCGGAACTTATTTTTGCTGCATATAGAAGAGGTCGAGCCGCTGGAGCACTTTAATCCCCCTTCATTTTTGTTTTTCTAAGCATGCATATGTAATTGATAGTCTTAGATGTTGTAATTAAGTTTGTGAGAAACTTTTTGTAAGGTTGTATAAGACTTGATCCTATGGGGTTATATGTGATGTGGTTTGTGAAAAAAAAAATATAATGACAATATGTGAATGGCCTATCTTATAACTTTTTTATTAAACTTTGATGAATATATATTCATCTTTTGTATGTGTTGACTAATGACACAAGAAAGTAAGGGAGGGAGGTTTTGTCGATTTTATTTTTGGAATGGCTAAACATAACTAAGATTTATGATAATTGGGATTAGCACTTAGTCACGGAGTTGGGTGTGACAGAGTTTGGTATCAGAGCTCAGGTTTAAGATTCTGTAGACAGTATGACTTAAGTTTAAGGTTAGGTGACATTATCTGCATTAGATTGATAGTTCATGCTTTTGATTACTTTTCTTATTTTATATTTTTAAGGGGTAAACATATCACCACATGAGTAATATGGTGATGGTCAATTTGATATTATTGGCCTTTGTAAATTTGCTTCGTCTGACGGTCGACCTATTAGGAGTTCATTTTCATCTCATGCATTATGCATCGGTACATAGTGTGGCATTTGATGCCAACAGTGATCCTCCCTATGTGATGATGTGATCATAATGGGTCCATCAATAATGTTTCATGATGGTAATGTTACAGATCAAACTAGTAGTACTTGCAAAAGATATAAATGAATATGGAGTCAAAAGGGACTAAGTGGGAAATGATGACAGATTTCATTTCTTTAAATATCTAAGACTATAATGTCTTACCCAAAGGTGATTGATTAATTCGTCAGCATGCCACTTCACATTGTTTTAAGGAAGAAGTTTACTTTGAGTTATCAAGAATATTAAGAGTTACATTTTTTTTATAAATGTTAGAATTTTCCCCTCTTGCATTATTTATATAGTAATGACACAGAGGTTGATTAGGAAGGAATGAAAAATCGATATAAAGAAAAAAGGGGTCACGATTGGAAGATGTTCCAATCATATAGGAATCTGTAAAATATCCCTAGAAGATCTTCCTAAATTATGACAGAGGAGATAGAGGGAATTCTTTATGGATATAATCCATAGAACTATTCCTACTACTAAGACATCTTATCGTATAGCACCTATAAGATTAAAAGAACTATAGGAGCATTTCGATGAGGTATGCATTCATTTGAAATTCTGAGCTTCGGATTTATTCTTACAGGAGAAAGATATGTTCCTTAGTTGGGCATCAATTATAGACGTCTAGACTAAGTGATTGTGAAGAATAGTTTATCAAGAATGAGTTACTTGCTTGATGAAGTACAAGTACTACTAGATTCTCAAAAATGATTTTAAGATATGGATATTATTAGCTAAAGTTAAAAAAAATGATATATCTCAACCTCTATATACATGAAACTTGGTATGATAATTGTGAATTTTTTTTTCCATCAAACCACTCACAATCTTATTATCTCTTAATTCCAAAGGTGGTGCACATCATGAGAGATATTTAAACACTATTTTCACAAAATTATTATGAGAAAATAAAACTAAGAGCCAAATTATACATGAGTTTTGGGTTGACCTCATGATATTAGATCATGTCAATTCTAAGGAAAACAAATCATATCCTTGGTATGTATGATCATCTGATATATTTGAATGATTTTGATCAATTATTTATCATGCAACCTTTCTTCTTAATATGGAAAGGAAGTATGATGTGTTCTCTTATCTCCAATCTAAGAAAATATGAAGTAATCATTTTATGATTGAGTACGAATAAGCTTGTTGATTGAAACAAGAATTTATCACCTAAGAACAACTAGTTTGTATTTTACATTGTAAGGGAATGCAAAATAAAAGAAAAGACACATCCTAAGATATTGTGTTATAAAAGTTTTGTAACGAGACATTGTGTTTTGGAATAAATACATTTGAACCTTATGAAGGTGTGAGGAGAGGATATTTACAAACTACCCTTCATAGTTTTGTATTTAACATACATTGAAATACCTATATGTATGAGAATCAGACAATAGATATGCATTACATCATTGTTATTCTAATTTTAACAATCAAGTCCTTGGGTTTGAACACTATATTTGTTCGACTCTCTCAAATGATTATGGTTATTCTCAATTATTTGTGTTGGATGTGTGGATAGTAGAGTATGAGTTTTGTTCTTTGGGTTTGATAACATCAAATCTTAACAATATTATAGGAGATATTGAAGGTTCTATAGGGACAATCAATAAGAGAATAGATGCTCGTAGTCCTATGAAGACATTATGAGATGTCTATATTAATAAGAAATGATAAATATTTTATAGAAATGGATAATAATATTAAGTTACACATAAATGTTGGAGAACCAATCATCAAATCAGTTTAGTGTTGAAAATTGATACATATTTGATGTGATTCAAATTATATGATGATCATTACATTATCATTGTCTAATGTGAATTATTACTAGTGATTTTAAAATCACTATGAAACCTTGAATTGCTATTATTGATATCAGAATTATTGTCAACTTTCAACTTATAGTTATCAAACAATATTCACCGTTATACATTCTGAATCATTGACGATTCTTGATTAGTTGTTATCGATTGCAATTCTTCATATTAGGAAATTGATTTTTACTCATCTTTATCTACCACATCTCATCTAGGGTGACTGATTAAATCACCATTGTCACTCCTTTATAAGTGATAAATGATTTACCATTTCGGGCTTTAGTACGTCCATTAATTTTGGAAGTTTAAATGAGTTGTGAGAAAGCTTCTCGAAAGATTATTAGAGTGATGCATCCTCTGGTCATCTATCGAGAACTTTAATTGGGTGTTCATCAATCACGAAATGTTGGTTGAATGTATAGCGAATGAGCGATTAGAGGGGGACGTCTTTCTGATCCTCGATCGCGAACTCGAATTGACATTTCACCATTGTAAATCAATTAGAGAGGGAAATTCTTATTCACAAAACTCATTGTTGCTCGCACTCTGACACTCATTCTTAGGAATGATAGTGATCGTATTTAACTTATAGGCACGTAATAATCGATGATTATTCTGTCATTCCCTTTATCCAATGTGTCATCTTCTTTTGCTTGTCATGATAGACTCATATAATTGTCGAAGTACTACCCACTGTTCTTGTTATCCATAAACTTTGTCCAATATTTGGGAATTTCCTTGCAATTAGTTTTCCACTCATAACATTAGTACTTATCTTTATGAGAACTTTGTATAAAATTAACCATGGTAACAAGACTAGATCAAAGAATTAATTCTTTTATGGAATTTTAAATATGCACATTAGGAAAATGTTATAGACAAAAGAATATGATATGTGCAGGATTATTGTGAAATATCAAGAAAAATAAAAGGAGATCACAATAGTGAGAAGAAAAGTTATGTCCATGATACATAGTACCATATGAGATTTTGACATGTATTGGATCAACTATTTATTTGTGAAGTTCCACCATCAAAGATATTGTGTATTTACAATATTTTTAATGTTTCTATGTTCAATGATGTTGATCAAATCCTTTGTAGACAAGCTCATCAATCAACAAATCATCAACAAAAGTTTTTGTCTATGTCCATCTCTGGGCAACTGGATCAAGATCTTTTACCTTTCCTTATCTAAAGTCTCTAAATTGCAATGAGTCATTCGATGCTATAACTATGATGACCAGGAATATTCTAAGTAAGATTCCTAAACCATCATATGTATCCTTGGGCTAATCTTCAGTTAGAAGTCCAACAACTATAGATATCAAAGCTCAAATCATAAGAATGATCAATGTCAAATCATGTAAAATATTCTAAACAAACATCCAAAAGCTTCTTGATGATTTTTCGACATACTTGTTGAAAAAATATATTCTGCTTGTCATTATCATAGCCTCAAATGAAATAGAGATCTTCCTTACTTTTCCATCTAGTCCTCCATAGCTCTTCAAGGTCTTGTTATTATGTTCACGTACAATGGATTCTAACTCATATAGATTAATGCAATAGTAAGTTTTTCTTCTCTTTTGAGATATGATATTTTTGTGTGCTATGCATTAAAGCAAAAATCAAAGAGAGCAGAACACCAATAGAGAACCAGAGAGAGCAGAACATCAATAGAGAATAATACATACAATTAACTTCTGCTCATATAGAATCAAAGATTGCACCATGAATAAATTGAAGAGCAACCTTCTGCATATAAAGAGAAACTCAATCTATTCGAATATAAGAGAAATTGTCTTGAGAAGAAAAATATAGTATAAATTATAAGAGTCAAGGAAAATGAACTTCATAAATGAAAATTTCCTTTAGTATTTGTGTTATAGGAAAAAAAATTCATTCAAGTAAAGAGAAAGTTGGAAGTGAGAATGACCAAATAAGAAGGAAGTATTCATTATTATCCTTCACAACATATATCTAAATTTCGAGGACGAAATTTTTTAAGGAGGTGAGAATTATCACGGACGTGCTCCACAAATATCATTTCAACATAATCTTACTTTTAATGAGCATTTAAGTAATTTTAGATTCTTATATAGTCATGGTTGCATGTAGCAATTAACCCTTGAATTAAAGCATAATCAAAATTAAATTATCGATAAGTGTTATAAATAAATTATATAAGATTATTAAGAATAAATTATAATAATTTTAAATATTATAATAAACATGTTGAATTATGATTAACTAATATTAATTAGAAGTTTAACACTAATTTTTAACCAAATAATATGATTGGACCTCCATTTCAACCAATAGGGTTTCAAGCTGCTTAGAAAATGATTTTTTCAAACCATCATATGACATTTAAAATTCTGAAAAAATATATAAATCATTTATTCGTATTATCTGCAAGATGAAAAGTTTCCAAGACCATATCGGTTTCCGAACAGCCTGAGGAAATTTGACAAGTTCGTTGGGTTAGGGTGAATCTGCGGGTCCGAAACTGTCCTACAACTTCATAAGATCATATCTTCGTGAGTAGTTCTTCATAAATCCTAAAAATTTACATGATCCATCCTCCCGAAGTAGCTTTCCATGACCACAAGAATCATACAAAAATAACTTCTGTAGAGGAAGTTATGAACCGAGAACCGTAGGTTGCTCACTCTGTCCCGAGTCAGAGATAGGTCTGCCTTGTAGATTAGGGTATGATTAGGGTAAATTTAGGGTTTAAAATTTATACATGTTAAAGTATACTTCATAAGGGTTCGGTGAGAAGTGAAAACATCAAATTTGGATGTGTAGAGGCGGAGAAATGAATTTTTCATTTCATAGTGAGTCTTCTGTCAGATTCTAGGACATTAACAGATTGCGACCCGAATTAACTATTTTTGTTATAAGTCTATATAGAGAGTTAAATTCTTTAATTTTTATGACAAAATACTAATGAAGTCTCGATTTCAGAAAAATTATTCCCTAGTTAAATGGACAAGTATGAAGAAATATATAAATTAATATTTCAGTGACACACAGTCTGTCACGGTACAAACCCTAGGTCAGATTGCTTAGGATGTCCTAACTTACTCACTTGGAATTTGATAATGATATTTGGGGATTGAAAATCTTAGTATGTCTAGTTTCTAATTAATCTAGAATCATAAGATTTGCCCATGTGGTTAAGAAGTTATGAATTATTGATTGACAGACACTCAGTCTGAAACCCTGAAACAGCACCTAGTTAAGCTTTGGAGAATTAAAAAGTTCTAAGTGTGGAATAGCTTATGAATATAAATGTCTAAAATTAGAAATTGGTATTAGAGTAGGTTATATGTATTTTAGGGTGCATAAGCATTCATAAATCATGAGCATGCATTACATATTACCTTACTAGTGATTGGGAAGTAAGAAGACATTATTGTTTGTAGGAAAACCTCAAGTTGCAAGTGAAAGGGAGGAAATCTAATAAACCTCCTTGAAGTGATAAAGTACAAGGTGAGTGAGTAAATTTACAACATAGCAAAATATTATATGTTAGTTCTTTTATTTATGATATTATTTCAAGCAAAGATTATTAGTATTATTATTATTGAAAACATATCTTGAACTATGAAAAGTATTTATGATATGTTTCAATGATTTTATATGAGATGGAACAATCTTTTACATGAAAATGTTTCCAGGGAACAATGCTTGTGAAGTTAAAATAAGTTTTATTTGATAATGATATGAGATTATGACATGTATATTTTGATATTGTTAAACTCCGTGTGTTCATTAGCCATGCTATTTAAAAAAGGTCTTTGGGACTGCATTCGATATACATGAAGCCTTTGGGGCATATATCGGGTGTCTTTGCCCTTTGGGGGCTGCTCTGCGTGCACGTATTGACCCATGATCGTTTTGCGTATCTGAGAATCATGATTGGGTGGCACACAATCATGATTGAGATACGTATTGACCCATGATTTGCTCTGCGTATCTGAGACTCTTGATTGTGAAGCTCTGCTTAATTGTATGACACACAATCATAGAGGGATACGTATTGACTCATGATTTGCTCTACGTATCCATGACTCTTGATTATGAAGTTCTGCTTAACCGTATGACACATGATTATAGAGGGATACGTATTGACCCATGATGAGTATGTGCAATGACACATGTGTGGAGTTTAATTATGAATATGATGATATCTTGAATAATTTGTATTTATGTAAAAGTTCATATGATTTGAAAAGTTATGTGAAATGAGTTACCTTAAATGGTTTCTCATATGAAAGAAACATGGTTATTTAAATGTTATATGCACTCGTATTGTTCTCCTATGTTGTACATTTATTCCACTCACTGAGCAAATGATTGTTGCTCATAAAACTCATTTTAAATGTTTTTTCAGATACTCGTAAGTTCTCGAGTTGAGTCGACTCGAAACTTATTTTTGCTGCATATAGAAGAGGTCGAGCCGCTGGAGCACTCTAATCCCCTTTCACTTTTATTTTTTTAAGCATGCATATGTAATAGATAGTCTTAGATGTTGTAATTAAGTTTGTGAGAAATTTTTTATAAGGTTGTATAAGACTTGATCCTGTGGGGTTATATGTGATGTGGTTTGTGAAAAAAAATATAATGACAATATGTGAATGGTCTATCTTATAACTTTTTATTAAACTTTGATGAATATATATCCATCTTTTGTATGTGTTGACTAATGACACAAGAAAGTAAGGGATGGAGGTTTTGCCGATTTTATTTTTGGAATGGCTAAATGTAACTAAGATTTATGATAATTGGAATTAGCACTTAGTGGTGTGACACAAGCACCGGATCGACCACCAGATGAGCCAATCTGGCCGCCAGGCACCGCATCGTGGCCATCGGCATCGATTGTGGGTGCCAATTTCCATAACTACCGTCTTTCCGGAAATCGATCGAATCTCACCTAGCAGTCGCTATCCAACACCTAGCATCCACGATCCGTGCCTGATGGTGGGATCTAGTGTCGGAGGAAATGGCGAACGATTTCGGCGCAGGTGAACAGCGACGATCCCGGCTTCGTCCGCCCTCCCCCTCCCCATCCCTTGTCTCTCGACATCGGCCGCTGCGCCGGATCGATCATCATAGTGATTCTCGGTTGCAAACTCAGTCAAATTCTTGGATTGTCAAGTCTAGTCCGGGTCCGATACCGAGTAAAAAAATTTTTACCTAGCATAATTCGAGTCGAGACCGAGTTCACTTAGATCCGGACCCGGTCATGAGTTTGCTCAGGCTTATCTGCAAGTCTTAATGATGTACTTGGTTTCTGCAAAAGAAAAAGTCACATGCTGCTATTTTGGAAAGTTTTTTAAAAAGCATTTGACCAATTTTTAGCATCCTCGTGAGTTAAAAACATTAAATTAAAAATATTAAGACTATTTGATAAAACTTAACTCATGTTTGGATTGAAAGGAGAGAGGGATAAGAGAGGAGAAGCGAAGGGAAAATAATTATTTCCTTTTGTTTGGATTGATCATTTTGAAGGGAATGAAGAAAAATGGAGAGGAATTTCCTCTCCATTTTTTCAACCCCAAAACGGAAGGGAGAGAAGGGTAAACACTATTAGCATATAAAATTACTAATTTACCCTTTTAAATAACATAAAAAAAGTCATAAAAAGAATATAATTGTCCATACAAATTATTTACTTAATTCTTTCCACTACTTTCACTCTTTACATCATTATCAAATGGCAGAAACTTTTTCCCCTCCCCCCTTTTCTCTTTCCCCTTCTTTCATCTTCTTTTCCCTTATTGAAAATTGTCCAAATAAAACCTTTTAATGCCGTATAAAGCTGTTAGAGGCAATTGAATATATATATATATATATATATATATATATATATATATATATATATATATATATATAAAACGTTGAAGTCTAAGCGTTTGTATATCCTCCCACCATATTGATCAAACAATCAATTGATTTATTCCTTTTTCCTTTTTTCAGAACAGAGTAAAAGAAAGAAATAATACAAATGCTTTTTTTTATTTTCTCTTACAATGTAATACGTATAACCATTTTTTTTCTAAATATTTCACACTTAATGGTTATTATAACCAAAAACAATATACACATATAAGACTATTTGGATTAACATTTGGATAAATTACACGAATCTTCTTACAACTTTAGGTCAACATCTTAACACTCTCCTAAATTTAATTTATAATTAGATTGTTCTCAAAATTTATTTTTCTTGCACGTGTTTCGCCGGTGGGCGAGCTCGCACAAGGGTGCCAACCCCCTTTTCTTCCTCTCACGCGACGAGAAAGAAAAAAGGCACCGACGTGTGAGCTCGCAAGGGGGCCCGCACTCCCCTTTTCTTCCTCGTTGCCCTCGAGGAAGAAGAAAAGAGGGGCAGACTCGCCCTCCATCCCCTATGCGAGCCCCATTTAAAAATACATAAGTTAATAATTAGTTGTTTTTTTATTAAAAATGGAATCATTAGTTCCATTTAGAAATATAACAATTCTCTAAAAATGGTATGAATTGAGAGGACTCACATCACATATTAAGTCAAGTACTTTCAGTCTTGAATTAGAAGCATAAAGGGCAAATTTGTTCGTTGACAATTAAAACTATTTACGAAATAGGAACATTTAAATTAATTGTTAATTTTATGTATAATGAATGGGTGTTTGGTACAAATAAATAAAAAAATAAAAAAAAACAAAGAAAAAGTAGGAATTTGATGATGACGTTGTTGTCTCCTTTTGGGTAGTACTATAATATGTAGCAATTTGGAGATAACCCTGGTTACATGATAAATGAAATTTAAAAATTCATAGGATCATAATGTTTGGTACTCTAGTTCTCGACTTAGAAAGACCTAGTTGATTATGTCTTTTATGTTTATTTATAATGCATCAAGCTAGTGAACGTTATCAAATAAGTATGATAGAAAAGTGTATATACATATATACATACATACATATACACACGTGCGTGTGTGTATGTCAAGAATATTTACATTACATACTAAATCAAGTAGTCTCAACCTTGAATAAGAAGCATAAGGGCAACTTTGTCCATTGTCAATTAAAACTATTTACAAAATACGAACAATTAAAGTACTTTTCATGTGGTTTGAAACCAAGCTATGGATTTTGTCAACTTTTTAGTGAATTACAACAAAAATAAGTGAGAGGGAGGAATCCCTAGCCCTCAAGGATGCAAACATGATTAAGAGTTAACAAGTTTGTGCATGATAATGGCCCGTCTTACTTGCTTAACCACTAAGTTTGTGCCCGTCTTACAAAGAGGTTCGACATTGACTCATCTTATTTCCTTAAATAATGGTGTTTATTTGTTTGATTCCCGTAGTACTCATACTCTTCTGAATGACCCGACTTTTTCTTAGCAGATTTTGTTATAAAAACAAGTTGGACATAATTTTCAAATAGTTTAGCCAACATTAAAAATCAAATTTGATGCATGTTCACTATCAAATTCTTAATAATCGCCCAATAATTTTCCTATTAGCACATAATAACATTAAATATTGACTAGTTATTACTTTATGATTTAAAAATTACATGTAGATTAGTAATTAAATTTTAATGACTTATTATTATTATTATGATATTACTTACTAATGCAATGAGAAAATGAGGAATAATAAGTAAAATTAGGAAAATAAAAAATAGAGAAAATTTATATACAAGGAAAAAAATATGTGAAATGATAAAAATAAGAGAATCAAAGAAATTAATTAGTCATTTTATTCATCAATTATTTTACTAATGCAATGCGAAAAAAGAAAGTGAAAAAATAGGGAAAATAAAAAATAGAAATAGAAAAAAAAGATGGGAGAAAGTTCAAATCTATTTAAAAAGGGAAAAAAGTTGAATGTGTTAGGAGTCACTAAACTAATGTGACCCTCAATCAAATCAACTTTGTTCATTTTGCTATAAAATAAAAATAGAAAAGTTCTCTTAAGAGAGCATTGATCCATCTGGGTTTAGTACTAATAGACCTTAACATGTTAGACAAGTTTGAATGTTTATTGGGTATCCATATGAGTTAACTACCAAAGTTTGCTCAATATTTTGGTAATGTTCCATTGACCAATTCTAATATAACCTGATCAAATCCTTTTATCACAAATAAGCATCAAGTTACATGAAGTCCAACTTTACGTGTTGATGGCCATTTCCAAAAGTAAAAAAAAAAAAAAGGTGAAAAGCCGCTCATCTTGGTCAGATTGGAGTAAGTTGAACCCATTCTCTTTAGTTCTATTTGAGCTAGATTGAATCTCCTATGGTACATTTTAAATTTTATTGCAAACATGCATATCTCCTGATTCCTATCTATTTCTTACTAGGAAAAAAAATAACAAATACAATGACATTTAGATCGTCGGTGGAGAAAGTTTTTGTCTTGTGGCTTATCAAATAAAGGGGGAGAAGCGAGAGACTTTTAGAAGTAAGTTATTAGAGGAAAGTGTGTGGGAGTTAGAAGGAGATGCTAGTATCATGTGGAAGAATGTGGCAAAAAAGGTTGAAATGGTTGCTAAAGCCATTGCTTACAGTAGTTTCTACCTAGCTTATACCAGCTAAGTTTAGGACGCTTGTTCTGAGGAAACACTTCGACGAAAATGTTTGTAGACGAATAGGTACTTAAACATTACGCTTCACTGAAAGTTCTCCATTCGTGAGTTGCCATCCTAATTGCATTTATATAAGATTTAAAATCGTATTGAAAATAAAATGTTTGATTATAAAGGTTTAACGTAGTACAAGAAGTCCACTCCTAATTGCATTTATATATTCTCTGCAAATTCTAGATGGTTAGACCAATATAGTTTATGTTATTTGTGCACCTCTATCTTACATAACCAATGATTATGTAATTAGGCTATTATCCTTATACTCGTCTTGCAACACAGTTGAACTAATTGAAAACCAAACACAATTATTGCTTAAAAGCTATTGAGGGATGCCTCGATCTAAGTCCTCCATATAAGATCGGATGGCTTTCACATCCCTCGTTCACATTCACACATACTATCCTTAATTAATTATAGTAATCTCTTTTGTTAATGTGCATGTCCATAGTATGCATATGAAGATTTAGTGTACTTGAAGTGACATCAAAAGAGTTGGCTTTAGAAGAAGGTTGCTATATGTGTGCATGCACGTGAATCACATGACATCAGTCACACAAGAACGTCCAATGTTTATGTGAAATTTTTTTTTTTTCAAATCAAAGGGTGCAATCATAAAACATTTATGAAATCTACACTATTCAACTAGCTGTACAAAGTGTTCAATTTTCATATTTCTAAAGTTTTTCCTTAAACTTATAATCAACATACTGCATAAGCTTATTGAAAAAAAAAAGATCCAAAAAAGGTCTAATTTCTTATTTATTTATCTTTGAAGTTGATATTAGGCCCATGGGCCTAATTTTTTAAAACAAAACAACTATTCACAATTATTTCGTAGAGCTTAGAGATTTTTGCTGCAAAATAATTTGAAATAATTCATTGTAATTTTTTATGTACATTTTCTTGTTGTAAACAAAAATGTCAATTCTTCATAAATGGATAGGATCACGGCCGTAAAAGAAGTTGACTTTCAAAAAAAAAAAGCTCTTTGCCCAAAGTCTCTTCTCCCCTAAATTAAGATTGTTTTATAATTTAAAATCAAAACTATAATTTCATAACAAATTTCAGAGAAGTTTTCCAAAATAACCCTTAAGGCACATATCTTCACTTTTGATAGGCATGATCTAGGAAAGAAAATTTTGACATCGCAATGCTTATTGTTTGCTATATGTTCATTTTCATACATCTGTCACCATCAACAAACTGTGATTGGCCATGATTCTATCTTATACGATATCGGATTCTCAATTAACAAGTAAAAGGTCAGAGAAAGCAGGGTACTGGTGGTGCGAGTAAGCGAATCAGGTGACCCGAGCTATCTATTGCCCGTCATAGTTTGCAATCGTTTACAGTTCATTATATCATATTATCCACTGCTTACGTCCTCTATGCAAGTCATTTATCATGTCAAAAATTTCACCTTGTTCCACCAAAAAAGGAAACAAAAGGACAAAAAGAAACTCTCGACAAAATAATTGGTTATTTCCATACATGTAAAATTAAACTAAAAAAATAAAAAGGCACGTGAACTCACAATAAGAACCGAACTTGATATAACCGAGCCCGAGGAAGAACCCACCACTGAGACAGGAAAACTAAACATCACAGTGGTACAACAAATTTTGATTGCAAAATGGGCTCCAAGGCCCCAAACTAGACACTAGAAATCACAATGATGTAACAAATTCTGATAGCAAAACGGCTCTGAACAATCCACCATATGTCAGGAACTTGTTGCCGATGGAAGATGTTGGCTGGTCGCTGTCCCAAAGGAGTCCAAGCATGACATTACTAGAAAATCATGGCACAAATTTTATTTTTCAACACATCAGAAATATAATACAGTTTAACACTGGGCTGTAAATACCTTTTCACTTAGCATGTCACTTCAGCGACAGGGTGGAAAGTAGCATAGCGAAGAGGACAAGTACCAACATAACCTGCACCCAGATAAACAATTAGAAGTAAACTCTTAAGACTCCGGGCAATAGGCATATTGTGTTGCTGAATCTCACCACCAATGATTTTAAGTGTGATTTGTTCCTATATACAAGACCATCCCTGGAAAAACACAACATGATGAGTTTTAAGTTCCGTGCACTAAATAATTGCAAAAAGGAAAAGCAGTGACAAACCTTTTCTTTAGCAAGCCAGAGGAGAGGCAAGCCTTTTGGATTGCTTCTATACGCTTGTGCGTGAGACTGGCATTTGGATCACTGTCCTTCATCTGCAAAAAACAGCACACATCTTTGTCAATCATTATGCTCCAGCTTTACTGTGGATTAATAGCTTTTATAGGTTACAGCTGATATTCCAGACTAACCATTGTCAGTTGTGAGAAAAGCTTTGTGGAACCACAGAGAGAAATGAGGTAAAGAAACTACGGAAGCTTATGACTTTCAATGCAATGCCAAACTGATTATTAATGGATATACAAATCAGTTCTTTCTCAGCAAAAAACCTTGTGGGTAGCTTATTTTTTTCTAAAATCATACACATGTTGGTTTTTGTAAGACATGGCAAAAGAAATTTGTTGCAAATGGATTCATTTCTCCAAAAATACCCTTAGATGAGTTGGAAAATGCCTCTGAAACGACAAAGTCTACCTTAGATTTCAACATGGACGAAAACTCGAAAAAAGCGCCATAGACATCTGACATTGTTTTTGTCCCATCCATAATTCTAGCAACCATACCTGAAAATCACAAGGTCAAAAGGGTGTAGCAGTTGTTTCTTTGTTGATTGTCTATATTGATTGTCAGAAAGTAGGTTAATACAATGCCAAGTCTTGTTTCTTTTATCTTTAAGATGTAATATTAGTCAGTGTAAAATGGATCATTGAACTCCTTTCAGCACATCGATGTGAAAGTCAATGTAGGACCAGTGCAACAAGGACACAAATCCATATTCCATTACAAAAACCAACGGAAAACACAATAAACAAGTTTACTCTCTCATTCAAAATATAAATAACTCGGATAATTAATTTTAGCATATTCCTGGATTTGGCTATTAAATCCCCCTATTTTGTTTATTTAGGAATACAGTAATGAGAGTTTATTAAAGCTCTTTAGATGCTTACCACGTCGCATTTTTACAACTCCTTTGAATACCTTGACATTGTCATAGCACAAAGCAAGAGTTCCAATTGCCATGATCTGTCAAAAATAATTGTTACAAAGCATACTTCTGGGTGATGGTTGAATTTCCATGATAACATTAAGCTTACGAAAGACTTAGCAAAAAATGCTAGTAATATTATTCTTCCTCAAAAGGAAAGAAGATTAGATACCAATTAAAAGAGCAGTGAGAAAGGAAACCGAGAGGATTAATGAGCCTTCCATTAGATTTTTAAATACAGATGGTCCAGTGAGGATTCGATCACCTAGGTTCAAACTGGTTTGGTGAGTTTCAACAAACAGGTTTTTCTTTGGTTCTTTACTTTTTTTTTCCTATGAGAGAATCTATTATTCCTTTTGGGTTTTGAGTTAATAAACAAAGAAAATATAAGGACAAAAAAAAACACAACCAGAGAGCTTTGTGATGCCCCCTTTTCATCTCAGAAAGTCCATTTTGCTGTTTCCTCTTCTAGCCTATCTTTTATCTCCCACTCTTTTCATTTGTCCGCCAGGGCTCAGTGGTATCAGACATCACAGATCGACAAAACAATGTCTTCTAGTGCACAATTTTCCTAAGTCCATAAGCCAAAAATATCTAAACAGAGATGGAAGTGTTGAGATGGATATAAGACCAGATAACATCATTGCACTCTAATGCAGAATTTTCCTCTAATGTCAATTTTAAAGATATATCTTCTTCTTTTTCTCTCTTTTAGTTCTTAGATATCATACGCATGATCTTTCAAAAAGAACATCGACGAATAGGGTATGCATCAAGTAAACCTGAGAATCCAAGGGTGTTTTTGAGGGGTGATTACCATCCACATGATCACATTTTATCACTAACAATCAAAATTGTTCATCATACCTGAGGAATGGCACAAAATCGAAAGATTGCAGGGTCCTTCAAGGCAGACATATACTGAAGACAATCTTCAGCATGTATCAAAGCATTGGTTATCATGTCATTCAAGCACTGCACTGATTTTGCAAAGTTTTCTTCATATTTGAGATCCTACAAATATCAATGAAAGGGAGGATTAGTCATTGCCAATACAAATGGGACAAACTACGTAACGCCTGATTTGCATTCATGGTCATGCAACTTGCATCTTCTGGTGCATGAATTGACAGCACACATCTTTCAGGCAAATTCCTGTGATGTCGCACATTGAAAAAAGTATGCATCAACTTCTTCACAACACTTTTTTTTCTGAGAGAACTCCACAACAGTTTATTCAATAAATTATGGGTTTCAGCAAGAAAGTACAACTCTGCATTTGAAGTCACGAGTCTTTCATATAATTATTCAATGCACAGAATACATGATAAACTCTTCCATTGATTATTGAATTACAATGAAATAAGAAAGTTGGAACATCTTATTTGTGCAATATGAATGTAAAATTGTGAACTTAAACCAGAAACCGTAATACAGAATAGCCTAATATTGCAATTATGAAACATTATACATTGTGCAAACCAAAAAGGAATTTATTGCTGAAAGTATGATTATTTTAAATGAAATGGGATGGCTACCAGTTTTTGTAGTCATTCCACTTAGAGTAAGCATGATGAGAACATGTGTACATTATCAAAATCCTAGAAGAAATGCTGAGAAATTTGAAAGAGAAATCATATGTAATGAAATAGGTAAAAAGGTAAACCTCAAGTTTCTCGACGTATTTACTCCAAATTTGGCGAGGCCAGAACATTCGTGACTTCGGTATCTCATTTATATCTTCTAAGTAATCTCTGATAATATTTGTTTTCTGCACATATGAATATAGACATACTATATCAATAGATCAATATGGACCAGTTGAAAATCTTTCCTCTCCATCATAATAAAGAGAATTTTGCTTCTTTGCAAGTGAAAACATTTTAGTTTTGACAATTCAATTAAGCCAAAGCATGCACCTGAAGAAACAAACCCATTGAATTGGAGAGGGAATCAGGAGCTTGTTCCTCCAATCCTGAAGCATGAAAGAGCTTTGATAGTCCCAACCCAACTAATCCCGCCACATAGTGACAGTACTCATCATAATCATCAGTTGTTTCTACCTGCATAAGAAAAGAAAAGAAAGAACATCATATCTTAATGACTTAAAAGTTCTTTTTTTGCATCATGGTTCCAAACTTGCATTCTGTAATGTAGCATTTACAAACAGCACTTATGATTCCAACTAATAGGCATTTACTTGGTCATTGGATATTTGAATTCAACATACAACACACCATATATTATTTCTAAACCCATCTTTCCCTTACAAGTACACACTGAGGTGAGTATGCAATAGCAATTTTTATAGTCACAATGTCTGAAGTTTCCTGTTTCTTGGTGCACAAAAATAAGTGCAAAACTTTACACTTCGCCAACAAATGGTCTATTACTATCATAGTGTAAGGTAATCACTCTTCTAAGGAAAAAAGCATAACAAAAATATCATAGAGAAAGACAAAGCATTTTACTGTCCAAAATGGATTGCAAACTACAAAATGCAATGCATTGAAAAAGCATTCAACGAAACGATATTACAAATAAAAAAATAGTCATTACTGATTACTTTATGCAGACAACTGAATTCACAAATCTGAAGCATGCATGTATTGTCTTGTCCACTTCTCATAAACTCACCTCTCCCATTATAAACATGACGACGAACTAAAATTTTAAAAACAAAGAAAAAACTGCATCTGCTTTTCTACCTATAGTACAAGGCACTAAAAAAAACTACATTCTGAATCTTTAAATGCAGTCCTCATCTAAATAAAAGATATATAAGTATGATAATTGTACAGTATGACCATTTAGGATGCACGATGGCTTGAGCAATAAGAATGCCGCATTGCATTACAAACCTCTTTGCATATAAACTTGGCCATTCCTGCGCCCATTCTTTTGGTAATATCTTCAATTGCCTCCTGATAACTGGATGTCAACAAAAAGAGCGTACGTAACTGAAGGAAGCATACAAACACATCTCCTTGATAATGAACACACAACAAATGTCTAAACTTAACCTAAAAGAATAATGTAAATGATAATCAATTGTCAGGTGAAAGAATTAAATAAAGGAATTACTAGTGTCTAGAGAAAAAAATGTTAAACTGTCAGTTAACTTGGACTGCACAAGATTTGTCATGAGACAGAACAGCTGCCTCACCTAGTGGGATAAGGCTTTGTTGTTGTTGTTGTTGAGAGTTTACATTGTGTTTAAATTTAAAATGATCCAAATAGTAATCCCCATTGCATATGTTCAACATTTCTAGTAAAGAATTTCAATCATGAACTTCTAAAAGATAACATAATGAGAATAAAATTCTGCGCATTAGACCTTAATATCTTGCAGGAAGATGGAATTCAAGGTTACTAAATGCCTACATCAATAAAACATGCCCATGTTTCAACATCTGCCAGCAAAATATCAGATTAGATCATTCCATATGTTTCAGGCCTGTGTTTTCCGAAGACTAAGCTATACACAATTCATTGGGCTTTGACTCATTTCAGTAGACAAAGGAATAATTCAAGGACAATCCTTTCAAAGAAAAGTAATTCAAGGATAAAACTCTGTGACTAATTAAACATGTTCATATAAATAGAAACTAATATGTTGAAATGCAAAAACAAACTAAAAGTACACGTTCATGACAGAGAATCTCAAGGTTCAAGACAATACCAGTACTGTCATATTATCCGCGACATTTTTAGGTATCTAACATATATAAAGAGATCAAGTATTTCGAAAAGAAATTACCCTGATTCAAGCTCTAAAAAAGCAGTTGAAACGTGATGAAGTTTATCCATCAACACCTTGTAGTCTTTTGTGCCACCTGGAGGAATAGAATATCAATCAGCGAGATATCAAACAAGAGAAATATAAGAAAACTAGCTTCAGTATAGCATTAGAGATCACAACACAATATTATACCCTTAAAAGGAAAAACAACCAATATTAGCTAGGTTAAAACATTGGTCAATTTCTCAAAAAATAAAAACGTGGGTATGTTGAAACAATATCTTGAGACACTATTAGTGGCTAGATCAACCGATTCTTAGACCCATTTCCTTCCATTTTTTGAGCTCCTTTTTAGACCTTGCCCAGACAAGTGTGAGTTTTACATTACAGTAATCCTAATCCAATTGATTAGATACATATGAATCAAGCATAAGTTCACTATCAATATGTTTTTCATTTCAATATGCAACAATTGAGAATAAGTGCACACATGATAATGATTGTACGTGAAGGCATTTAAGTCTGTATAGAATTGCAGGCAAAAGATAAGTCAACTGAAAATTTATACATCACGGATGCACTCTCCCTTGCCAAAGTGGTCAGATCTGTAGGAAAATCATAAGATAAAAGTAAAATGGGGATCAAAAAAGACAAATAAAAGGATAAAAATAAAGAATTGCTTCTAATGTTCTTTGTTGCCTATCTGTTCAAAAAGACGTTCTTTGTTGCCTAATGGACAACACTGTCATTCTCATGCATGTATGTTGTTCTTGAGCTTTATAAAATTATACAGGTACTAATAACTGGTTCTATCAAGCCAGACATTGTTGAGCCCTAAGAAGCATAAAATAGAGGGAAAAAAACAATGGCCAAATATGTGTGTACTTATTCACAATGTTATTCTTTCCAACATTTATAATCAGAGGTAAAATACAAAGGCAAAACTTGCATCCAAAGTGTGAAGTAGTCTAAGCTTAAATTGTTGGTGTAATTAGCTAGACTTCAAAGAACCCAAGCAGATGGATGGACCCAGGCAGGATCTGATAAAAGGACACTTGATGAATTGCATTTTAATTTGCTTGCAAAGTACTTCAATAATCCAACTATGGATCTATTTTTCCCAGATGTGAGCCAACTTCAGGATGTCATATTGCCCAATAGAGGCTAACATGCTTATAGTTAGCAAAGGATTCCAAAGAATCTCCAATGACAATAGCAAATCAGAAAAGAGACCACTTGTTGAGTGCTCCATTAATGTCCATTGTAAAATATTCATGCATATCCAACTTGGAATTGAATACAACTTCCTAAGGTTGCCTTAGAATGTCTTGCTAGCTTAACACTCAATGTGAAAAATTCAGTAGTAAAAAAGATCGAATAATTCAAACATCCTTTGGTTTCATGGCTTGCAAATTTATTAGCCTCAGGAGGCCACATGCATTCCCATCATCTAAAAGTTCAAATCCCACACTTCTGATCACATTGGCAATACAAACAAAATATATTTTGAAGGAAAAGCAGAAAAAAAGAGGATTACATGGGAAATGCCAGTCACGATCATATATGTGGCGATAAAAGGACTCTAAGATCGGAACCTTGACGTCAGTAGCCACGCTGGTATCGTCCTCTGCAGCAGTCCGAAACAATCAATAAAAAAAGCCTACATGAATTCAGAAACAAAGATGAAATTGCAAGCAAACAGCTAACCGACGGTATCGAGTGCTCTGAGGACCAAATAGAAGATGCAGACCTGCAAGAAAGACAGAAAACTTAACGGGCCTAGCTGCGAATCTCTGGCAAATGTCACATTGCGCAAGATATGGATGATGAAATGCGTCCGAGAGGTGGAGTAAAGGGCAAAGCGCTTACGGCGTTCCGGAGGTCGGGGCCGAGCTGCTGGATGACGAGGGCGAAGGAGCGGGAGACCTTCTGCAGCATGGAGTAGGAGAAGGCCCAGTGCGGCTCCGGCGGGATCTGCCTCTTGACGCGGTCGATGGCCAGCTTCATCTTAACCAGCGGCACCACGTCCTCGGGGTGCTCGAGCACGGTCCCCAGCATCCCCATCTCCCTGCGACAAGAGCCGAGGGCGGATCCGGCGAGAGGCTGCGCAGGCGACGCCGAGATCTGGAACGAAGGGAAGGGTCTCCGACGGCGGAGTGGCGGAGCCGGCGAGATCGATCGTTCCAAAGAAGTCGAACGGAGGAGCCCCTTTTTATACGTTTTTTTTTTGTCGCCCCACTTTCTCTCTCTTTGATTCGTTTCCTCGCCACCTCGCGCGCAGGAGGACAAATCAAATGGTCCTGGTAAATGGATACTTGTTAGCGGCCACTTCACGACATTAATAAGATGTAGCTTCCAAAGTTATCTAGAAAAGGAATTGTTTCTAGGTGCATTGTAAGTTTTTTTGTATCTTTGGCTCAATTATTAGGATAAGAAAGTGAGATTGAACATATCTATAATAATAATAATAATCTTATTTTTTTCTTGTATTTGAAATTATCACATAAAAATTCAAATCTATTATCATTCGATTAATCTAGGTTGCCAAAGTTGCATGTGTGATTTTCAGTAAAAATATTTTGTTGTCAGATTTCAAACTTTTAGTTGTGCGAGTTATGTGATTTTAATATGAAAATAGGAAAGGATTATCTGTATTGGTTGGTGCTTTCATCGGATTATTTGTATTTCACCGAAATTAAAGATTACTATAACCCACAAAATAATGATCCGACTAAATTAAACATGTGCACGCGTTGTCTCTCTGTTATCTCCTCTTAATCATAATTTATCACTTGACTATATTTCGAGGATTATCTACGTATTCTAACACATAATCCGCAACTAAACAACACTTAAACCTTCTTAAGATGACTTTAAGACATTTTTTAAAAGTAAGATCAAAACTAAGATGGCTTTTAGACAAAAGAAATCCAGAAACAATTAATAGAACCCATCTATTTAATTAAAATTGAAATATAAGATATATATATTATTTTTTCTGATACGTTTTATTAATCATTAATATAAATGTTAATTATATTGAATAAGATGAGTTCTAGAATATGATATATTTATTTATATTTCAACTTAATTAAGTAAGTTTGAGCATTATTGTTTTTAAGAGATTTAAATGATGACATCAAAATGTTAACTAAATTTTACATGTTATTGCTGCTTATTTAGTGAAAATGAATTCAACATTTTTCCAATAGCATTAATTAATAGTAAAAATGAACAATAATATATGGTTCAAGAAAGCACCCCAAAAAATTATTTATTTTCTTTGAATAAAAACCACATATTTAAACCATCAACCGATGCTAACTAGTTTTAAAATGGTTTAAAAGTTAACAAATCATAATTCCTCCAAATCTTGAATTTTTTTTAAAAAAAATTTGTTTTGTATTCCTTCCTTTATAAGCCTAACTTTTCTATCCCATATCTTGACGAGCGATTCACTGAAAGCTCCTAGTATTTTCTATTGCAGATATGCCATACAAAAAACAACAATTAGAAGAAAAAAATAAAACTGTATTAAATGATCAAACTCCAAACTTTTGATTCTTGCCCAATTTGGAGCTACTAACTTATGAATTTCAATTTGGGACTGAGCCATCCAAGAAAAGAAATCATGATTATTTATTAAAAATTTGATATGTTATTTCGTAATTGGGAAGATGTGATTTTTTTATAGATCATGTGCCCTTTTAGGAATTCATGAATGCGGAAATGCAGGAGTTGGGTGTAGACTAAATAACATTTAAGAAAACCTATCTACTATTCCAAAGGAAAAATAGATCCATTGAATCATCAAGCTTCATGATAGAGCAATTGCTGGATGATACATCTGCATTCATGGTACAAAGAACTAGGAGAAACAAAATTCCACTTGGGGACTGCATAGACTTCTGGGGTTAAAGAGTTAATGATGGAGCAATTGTTGGATGATACAATTGCATGGTACAAAGAACTAGGAGAAACAAAATTCCACTTGGGGACTGCATAGACTTCTGGGGTCTAGAGAGTTAAAATTCTGCCACAATTATTTCATGTTTTAATTATTTAACATAGTCATATATATACATAAATATGGTAGATATTTAAACTTTTTTCTTGGCACAAAAAAATGTAAATGAAAAAATAAGAAGGTACATAAAGTCGACAGAGGTTAATTTTACCTTTTAACTTGCGAGTCCACTACGTTATCACCAGGCACCAGCTGCTTGTTACCCCGCGGCCGCGGCGCGTTTTTGCGCATGACCTTCTGCGCCTTGTAAATTGGCGTCAAAGTTTGCGTTTAACACAAGACAACTACTTACGCGTCTGAGCATCAAAATAGACAAAAAAAAAACTCCCTAAGCGACCAAAACATGTTACAACTGTTTAATAGCAATCAACTCTCTCTCTCTCTTATAATAACTTTAATTGAAGACAAGTGCAATTTTATAAGCAGCGACAAAACAAAAAACACTGTGAACTCTAGAATTGGATGCTCTTGTACAGTCAAATAGTACACATCAATTTACAGGCGAGCCAACTTGACTAGGATATATTTAGGTGTAATTAACCACAAGAAAATAGGAGACCCAAAATTGCGCCACCAAAAAAGGAATCTTGGTTAGTAACATATTCTTCTGTGCATTTTATGATTTTATGGCAGAAAGAGACTAGTAGTTTATTCATTTTCAGCTATAAAGTTAGGCAGTTGCCCTTGGCAAAGGTACTCATCACAATGTGATGCAAACTCCCAACCTCTACGAAGCCTGATGATATCCTCGGTGAATGTTGAACCTGGAGTTCCAATGAAGACACATGCTAGAGCGCAAATAGTCTTATCCAACATGGCTTCAACCTGCATTGAACGTAAGTGGATTTTATTAACTTGCTGAAAAATTAATGAACATATGCATGTAATACAATGGAAACCCTCATTTGAATATCATTTTGTGCAAGAAAATGTCACCTGAATATCGTCATCTAGGTGATTTCTGTATAACAAGGAATCCCATTTTTCGGCACTATTAGAACCTGGTCTCTTGACTAGAGGAATTAGTTTACCATCTCTTGCAACTAGCGACTGTAAAAGAGTTGTTTCACTGTCAGCAGCATCAGTAGAAAGATACACAACTGGAGCATTAGCTTTCTCAACAACCCCCGTTACGCATTCGGCTGCTTGAGGAATTGGGAAAAAACAACTCTCCTCCTTCGCATTGCTGAAAATATGTAGGGAAGAAAAGTTCAGAAGATTTTTACAACTTAGTGTGTGTGCATGTGTGTAAAGATTAGGTGCATGCAAGAGATGGGTATACCGTATACATGAAGTAACATTCGAGAATGCCCAAAGAGAACTATCTAATATCTTAAGGATAAAATAGCTGATCAAGGATGAATTGACTCGTAGGATTGCAAACTTAACGATATAGAAATACATCATTCCTTCTAAAAAAAAGAAATACATCATTCCACTAAACCAATATAACACTCATTTGTTTTGCATATGCATGCCATTAAGTATAATGAGACTATGAGATAATCAAATCGCTGTAGGGTTTTACTCACTATGACATCATGAACAAGAGACAAAAAGTTCTGTGATGAAGTTTCCTAGATTACCTCTGAACACAATAAGAGAAAAAAAGGGAAAATAGCTTGATATCTTCTTTTGTAGAAGCATAAGGCAAAAAAATGATAATGTAGTAAAAAATCTTTCAATTAATTTTCAGAGTGATCCTTTGATTATTAATACATGAAAGTGACATGCTTTTATAATTTAATGATCAAAAGTTACTTTGAAGTTATGTTGTGAGGCAAAGATGCAACCATTCATCATTTACTAAAATAAAGTTAATGGACTCAAATTCATTAAAAATAGTAGTTCAATAATCAGCCACTCTATAAAAAGAAGAGATTGTTTTGTTTCTCAAAGTTATCTAACTAGATACACTTAGGATTTGAATAATATGGTTGAATAGTTCTTTCACAATTCTCATGGCTGCAGTTTGTCGAATACGTGTGAAACATTTTTCATTCAGGCAGCAATACAGCTTTTTTTTTACGAAGAGCAATTCAGCATCTTTCCCATTCCTCAGTTTCAGAAATTTCTATACTTTTCTTTGTATTTACATTGTTACCTCAGCTTTTGCATCATTTAGCCCATATCTGGATTGAAGGTAGAGGATAGCCCATATCTCTTACTGATGACCAGTCTTCGATGTTAGTGCAGGCCATCACCGAGGGGGAGGTCACGGATGCGCTCCACAACCTCAACGGCGAAGGATCTCCCGGCCCGGACGGCTTCCTAGTTTTCTTTTACAAAGAGTTCTAGATTGTGGTCAGGGAGGATGTTATGGCGGTGATCCGACAGTTCTCTACGGGGTTTCGAGCGCCTGAATTGGTTCCTGCTCTTCATGCTGCCCAAGCGCACGCCGGCGGACAGAATCGAGGATTTTCGGACAATCGCCCTATCCAATGCTATCTATCTGTTGCTTGTTGCTAGCTCGGGTGTTGGCTAACTGGCTCCGGGAGGTGCTTCCGAACCTCATCCACCCGGCGCATTCGGCTTTCATCCATGGTAGATCTATCACGGACAGCTATTCTATAGCCTCGAAAATACTGGCGCAGTGGAGACACAGCAATCATCGGGCCTTTCTCTGGAAGGTCGACTTCTCCAAAGCTTATGATTCTCTCTCATGGTCCTTCCTTTGGTACTCTTTACAGGTGAGAGGTTTCCCGACGACCTGGATTGCATGGATGAAGCGATGTGTTACCACCGCTTCTTTCTCGGTCTTGGTCAACCGGTCAATGGCGGGGGGATGGGTGCAGCCACAGCACGGCATCGGCAAGGGTGTCCCCTCACACCCATGTTATTCACACTGGCGGTCGATGGCCTCGCCAGATGCACTCAGGAGGCATGCTTGGTCAGCCTCTTTCGAGGCTTCGCAGGTGGGCTTGTGCCTTTGCTACAGTACGCGGACGACACTGTTCTCTTCATCGAGGGATCGGAGATGGGTGGCCATTCTGGTGAAGCTTTTTGGCATGACTTCCGACCTTGATATCAACTATGCCAAATCTTCTTTCATCCCTTTCGGCATGGTGACGGAGGAGGCCTTGCGCTGCGCGGCTGAGTTGCGTACCCATGTGGGAGTCCTACCTATTACCTACCTTGGACTTCCTCTCTCAGACCGCCATATTTCATCTAGGAGGTGGACACCTGTCATTGAGCGGCTGGAGCATCGCCTTCCTGGAGTTCTCGCCTCCTTTCCAGCGGAGGTCGCCTGGTTTTGCTTCGATCCGTTCTTTCATCCCTCCCGACATACTTCATGTCAGTGCTCCGCATGCCTGCACAGGTATTATCACGGATTGACTCCTTGAGATGCAGGTTCTTCTGGCAGGGATGCAGCCCTTTGCGTTGGATTCACATGGTGGTCTGGTCTTCCATTTGCTGGCCCACCTCACAGCCGAGACCTCAGATGCACTAACTGAGCACTCCTTGCCCGGTGGGTGGGTCGAATTATGGGCCCGATGACAGTTTATGGAGGGAGGTTTTCTTCACATGTTATGGCCGGGATTTATCATGGGCTTCTAGGCCTACCGTATCCCGTGGTGCTTCTTCCTTATGGAAGGGGGTGGCGGCTCTCTTCCCACAGGTGCGGCATTTTATGACTCCTTCGCTCGGCTTTGAGGAGGTATTTTCTTTTTGGCGACACGAGTGGCTACCCGGGGGCCCTCTCGCGGACTCCTTTCCACGGTTACATGCCTTAGCAGCTCATCCTCATGCATCAGTGGCTGGTCTCAGATGGGGGACTTGGGGACCGGCTCGTGAACTCCCCTGTTCGAGTCTCCCCTTTTTGATCAGCGGATTTCTGATTTACTAGCTCTACATTAGAGGCTCGCTCCTTTTCGTCCACAGCCGACGCAGACGGATGGCTGGAGATGGGTATCGGACTCCTTCTCGGCACGCAGCATCTACCTCCGTCTTCTTCCAGCCACCACCAACTCTGAGGACCTTCGAGATGATTGTAGACTCATCTGGAGTTCCCAAGTCAAGGTCTTTGCTTGGCTTTTACGATGGGAGCGGATTCTCACCAGAGTGTACAGGGCACGGTGGGCGCCGCAGGCTGATACGTCTTGTGTTCTGTGCGGAGTGCTAGAGGAGGATGTCGCCCACCTCTTTTTCACTTGCCGAGTTTCGCGAGAGGTCTGGTCCAGCACGAGCAGCATGGGCAGCGTGCCCCTGATGGCGGAGGAGTTTTGGCATACTGTGAGGGGACTTTGTAGACAGAGACTGGATTGGAGATCTCCGATGGCGACTTTTCTGGCTGGTGCATGGGTCATTTGGCTTCAGCGCAACCGAATCTTTTTTTGTGGGGAGAGATGTCAGGTGGATAAGATTGTATATCACATGTTTTCTCTTCTTCGGGATTGGGGCTTTGACTAGCGTCTTTTGATCTATTTTTGCTGCTCTCCACTGGAGAGTCTTTCTCTTGTACATGATGTTCTCTCCTTCATGATATATATACATGGATGACAACCAAACAGGTGGTCATCCTTTCCCTTCTCAAAAAAAGGTAGAGGAAGGGAAAGGGAAATTTTTTTTCCCCAGTTTGGATGATATTTTGAGAGAGGGGAATGGTTCCCCTCCTTCCCCTCCTTTTGATATAATTTTTTCCACCTCCAAATTGGAGGGTAGAGGACGTGAATGATTTTAAATGATTTCTAATTAGTATTAACCTCCGTTCCCCTTCTTTCTTTTCAATCCAAACTGAGGGAATTTTTTTTCCTCATTTCTCTCCCTTCCCTTCCCCCTGTTTCCCTTCCCACTTTTTATCCTCCTTTCCCCTTAATGATCAAAGCCTTAGGTAGCAGTTACATCAGTTCACTGCACAGAAGTTCATAAGCTCAAGACTTCATTTTTCTATTAGTGATTCTTAATTGAATATGTGAATGGCGAGAAGTTAGAACATTATTATTCACCACACTTGAGATGAGAAGAAAATAGAAAAAAACGACACAGTGTGTTCCATCAAGACAACAATAAGACACAGGGTCAATTAGCGAAGCAAGGAAATTGGCCATTATGCTGAAGATTTCTCCGGTTTGGCTGTCAACTACTCAAAGTCCTTAGTCTTTCCTTCTGGTATGTCGAATGAGGAATCTGCCAGGATTTCTGTTGAGCTTGCAACTCCTGTGGGAATGTTGCCGATCGACTAACTTGGTTTCCCACTTTCAGTTGGACTGATCAGAGCGGACAGCGGAGGGTTGGAACCGAATCATTCTCGGGATGGAAGCTAGGCTGGTGGGCTGGCAAGCAAGGCTGCTTTCTAGGGCTGGGCGCCTTCTGCTGCTTAACTCGGTGCTCATGGCTCTTCCCACATATTTTATGTTGGTCTTGCTGCTGCCACGGAAGGTCAAGAGATGGATGGACAGTATCAGAAGAAGTTTCTTTTGGAAAGGATCAAATGATAGTGGCCGTTTTATCCAAATGGTGGACTGGCAAAGCATCTGTCAGCCTAAGGAGGAGGGAAGACGCTGCTATGCAAGATGGGCTGCCAGATAATAGGGAATGGTGGAGGCCTCTTATCTGAAGTTATCAATGCTTGTCATGGTACAAGACGAACCTGAGATTCTGGATTTCTGCAGTCCAGTGGGGTTTCTACTTTCTGGAGGGGCGTCTCGATGGTCTTACTCAAGAATCGTTCACTTTTTAAGCCACAAATTGGTTCGGGCTCAACTTTCTTATTCTGGAGGGACAGCTGGCAGACATCAGGTGTATTGGCTGATCGGTTCCCTAGAATTTTTGCTATTGCCCGTGACAAGGAGGCCACTATGGGTGAAATCTGGACTTGCTCCGGGGATTCTGGCCAGGGTTGCTGGATGCCCTGTTTCACCTCTGGCCTCTCGGATCAGAGGGCATCAGAATTTCTCGAGCTTCTTCAATCAATTTCTCGCCTTCAGCTCGACAACTAAAGAATGGATGGCTGGGTTTGGATCAGGTGATGCTTTCTTGGTCCGATCGGCTTATCAGCTCCTTAGGGGACAGACACACAATATGGATGATGATTTCTGGAAGGAACTGCAGGCACATCTAGGCGGCAAATATGGATCAAGATCTTCATGTGGCAGGTTAGAAGAGGCAGGATTCTCACTGCGGCCTATCTGTCTGGCCTTATTCCTGGGGTTTCTCCAACATGTAAGACATTGTCGTAAGGAGGAAAATGTGCAGCATCTTTTCTTTGGGTGCAAGACGGCACAGGGAGTATGGAAGGAGCTTGGTATCTCGAGCAGCAACCACTGAGCATGAATTTTGGCTATCTTTCAGGAGAGGTGGACGTTCTATGACGGTGACATAAAGATCTCGAAGGGATATAGTGAAAATTTTTGCTGTTATGTGGGCAATCTGGTTGCAGCGGAATGCGGTTGTTCGCAATGGTGCCCCGAACTACCCGGAAAATATTACATCCCATATAAGCATATACTAGTCAGGGACTGGAGTCGCTTTTGTTAAGAGCTGTCTGGGCTGCAGTCTTTTACATATTTTTGCCTTTCTAGTGTTATGTATACCTTTGTACTGTGTGGGTGTGGCATCGCAAATGATGTAGTTTTTTCCGATTATCAGTTGAAATAGAAAGTGGCATGAATGATTATTTTTTACCTCTAAAAAAAGAAATAATATTTCTAAGAAAAAAGAAGATAATACTATAAACTGCAAAAACATTTCCTTAAAGAGGTATCCTACATCGTTTTTTTTTTTTTGTGAGAGGAGAAAGAGTTCTTGCTATCATGACTGTCGCAGACGACAATTACAGCTTGCACCATACAAGCTAAAATGTGAAAGGAGCAGCTTAATTCAAGGTGAGCTTTTACTTGAATTTGAACTAAATGGCTGGGGATTTGGGACATCCATCTAACAGTTCAGTTTTGGTCCTCCTGTGGTACTGGAGGGTTTCAACTTTTACATGAGTTAACATATCATGACTTTCACCCAAGAAAAGATACACCATGACTTTAGTCACTTCCAACTCCGCCTATGTTTTATAGCCGGTCCCAAGCCCGGATAAAGGAGGAGGGTTGTGTTAGGCCCCGACAGCCAGCGTAAAACTCTGTCGAATCTCATGAACATGGATCAACGAATATAGAGCGGAATGACGTCTTATGATCCATGTAGCCGACCCCACCTAGTGGGATAAGGCTTTGTTGTTGTTGTTGTTGTTGTTGACTTTAGTCACTTCCGTATTGTTGGGCCCACTTATAGGACCAATGAAAAAAATTCAGTTCTTTAACATCCTATGAGCATATTTCTTGTGTTTCCATGTTTTGTGCATATTATGTTGAATTTTGAATAAAACAATTGCCCCAAAAGTAAAACAATCAAAATATACTATTTTGCATCCTTTAAGTTTGTTATGAGAGTTTTAATTCCCTCCTATAAAAGATATTAAATATTATATTAAATACTTATCCATCACAACCTCAATTATTTGTCTGCTATCACCTTGCATTGTATATCTTATCTATAAATTTACATACCCCTTAAAGATATTCTAGTTACACGTACTTTGAATAAATAAATACCTAAAAAAACTATTGAATCACCCCTCAAAACAAAAATTAAATCATGCCATTAGATACTTATATTGTTGGTGCATTTCTTTTCTAGACTTGGGCCTCCAGATTTCTTTCCACAAACTCCAAACTGCCCTGAAGAAACATTAACTAGGGAATATTTGCAGTCAGGTTACAAGGAGACTGTTGAAGGAATTGAGGTGTGATTCTCTGTTACTTAATGTTTATCCTATAGGAATAAATGCATGAACTGATGCACATTGGCTTTTTGACTTCTATGATGTTGTATGCTTGGTGTACTTGAGGAATGGAACACTGACTGAATTTTTTTTTTATAATATATAGTGAAGTGTTGGAACAATAACGAGGTTATTTTTCATTTAACGGGTCCTAGGAAGTACTTCCTCAAAGAATTATAGTTGCAAAAAAATGCTACAATTCTCCATTACATTTCGTTTCTTACATGGGAGTGGGGACTTGGTTAGCCTCCTTTCATGCCTTTCTTTTGATGCTCTCATTTGAGAGCCTACACTTGTATGTTAACCTCTAATTAGTAATATATACATGAAAGGCTACAATAACTGTGATACGTGCTCAGAAACACATTATTTAGGATATGTTATCACTTTATTGATTACAAAATTTTGGTCTGCCTTTTGTTTCACACCAAAATGTCATGCCCGTTTTGCAATTAGGACTATAGAATGCTATGTTTTTCTGTTGCTTTTTCATTTGATTTATTCCATAAGATGCTTTACAAATACTAAGAGATGAGAGATCTTCTTATGATTTACATTTCAGATGATGGAACATGCCATTGACTTTTTTTTTTCTAAATAGTTTGATGATCTGTCATTCAACAAGTTTTATTGCAGTTTGCTATATTTTGTGCAACTCCGCCTATGTTTTATAGCCGGTCCCAAGCCCGGATAAAGGAGGAGGATTGTGTTAGACCCCGACAGCCAGCGTAAACCCTGTCGAATCTTATGAACATGGATCAACGAATACTAATAGAGCGGAATGGCGTCGTATGATCCATGTAGCCGACCCCACCTAGTGGGATAAGGCTTTGTTGTTGTTGTTGTTGTTGAAAGGAGAAAGGATGATCACCAGTTTGGTTATCATCCATGTGTGTATATATATATATATATATATATATATATATATATATCACCAAAAAGAAACAGGTATCCTACATCGTTAAAAAGAGTTTTGTGCAACCTAGAATGTAAAGTAAAAGGATGAATATATTTCACATACACTGACTACTTCGTACATTCAAATAGCAATTTCATTTACACTACTGCCAACCAACAATGCACCAACCACTGGTTCTATGCTGACTTTGTAATTATAAGAAAATGACTTGGTGACATTCAAATGTTATGAAAGGATTTCAGCACTTGGAAGATCACAAGTATAAGCATACAATGATGTACAATGTAAAATTTTAATGAACATATACTTTTTAGGGGTCCTTGTAACATATTTAACTAAGATGTAGTAGTGGTACTACTTCACTATTTGCTCTATAGTTGGCTAGTTAACATATAAGCACTTGTAATTTGTAAATATGTTTCAAAAAACACAAACATACTGTGGTCAAATATCAAATGTGCACTCCAACTCAATCGGCAAGTTGCATGGTTACTTAAACCTACACTGAACACTACTTGTGTGTCCCTGCATAAGATTTTTCTTAGAAGAACATATAAATCAGAATGTAAATCATTTTTTAGAATGTAAATCATTTTTTAGATTGTTACATGAAAAACATTTTTTCTTCTCTTAGTAAGATAGCAACTAATTTAGAATGTAAATCAGAATCTCATGGTATGCTCGCTACCTTGTACATCATTTACTATATATTAATGCTATGCAATCTGGTTGTTTGCAGAGTCTATGACTTGATATAAAGTAAAAGGATAACTTACCAGAATTTTAAGAACCCATGCCGTCGGAAATGAAGAGCTACAAAGTTGCTTCCTAAGAAAGTTTGAACGAACCGTTGTGCCGTGATAAAGATTAATCGATTTGGTTGTAGCACTGTCTTGCATTTATGAGCAAGAGGACCTCCCGGTTGCATCACCCATTCCTCCTCCACATTCGCATAGAACATCTCACCTATTGCAATTACTTCATCATTCGAAGAGAACTTTGGCACAACATCTCCCACAACTCTTTTCTTTTGCACATTGAGTTTCGCGTCCTCAGGCCAAGCAACCTCGATATTACCCAACGAAATCCCCAAGTTTTTCAGATTTTTTATATGTTCCTCATCTAGATAACAAGGTGGTGAAGCCATGTAGCATATGAACCTATCAATCTTCACATTATCCTTCATTGCCTGCACGAACTCATCATATGAGATTACCACCTTGCGGCCAAAACACTCATTGATGTGATCAATGTCCAATACACGGTCATACTGGTAATCAAATTTGGAGCTTGGAAGTACAAGTATGCGGCCAAGCAAGGCAGCGAAGAACATGTGCTTCTCCAGGCAAATCAAGTGGTTGGACATCTGGCCATTGACACAGATCACGAATAAATATCTATCCTTCCTCGGATTCCACTCAATTGTTCGTCGATCCTTAGGCCTATAAACTTTGTTGCAGACATCTGCCGTGACGTCTATGCTCAAGTCTTCATCAGATACTGTCGTCGTCGACGCATTGCGGGACGGACTATGCGATGAAAGGAGAGCATTCTGGATCTTCTTGTTCAGCTTGATTTGTTTCAACAATGCAGCTTTGAGCTCATCTGAAGGAACCAAACTCGCGTTAGGAGAGGGGGCAACCGCGACGCCGGCGCCGGATAGGGTGCGATTCCAGAGTTTTAGAAGTTCCAACTGGTCACGAAGGAGGTAGAGGGCGTGAAGCTCGGCTTCGCGCATACGTTCCACATCGGAAGAAGAGGCCGCGGGGGCGGGCCCCCGGACGACGACGACGGAGACGCTGACGCCGTCACGGAGGAGCCCTCCCAGGCCGAGAGAGAAGATGAGGACGAGGAGGAGGAGGACGGCGACAAAGAGGGCGAAGAGGTACCGCTTGCGCAAACAGAATCGAGAGGAGAAGCCGGCGCGACCCGTCTCCATGCCGCTGACGCCGCCACCGGCGCCGTTGGAGATCTCGAAGGACGAACGCTGGTGGAGATGCTTGGTGTCGTTCTGGGTGACGAGGGATCTGCGATCCTCCTCTTCGTCCTCGGAGGAGGCGCCCCGATACATTATGCACGGAATGCCGGCGTCGGAGATAGGACGGCGGCGGCGACGGCGATGGCGGCGGGTCCGCCGGCGGGTGGGAGGAAAAGGTAAAAGAAGGGAAACCATAAATGGGAAATGTCAGTTTTTTGTTGAGCCAGAGTGTAAGTTGGGCCATGGGCTTGTCATTTCGGCCTTCATGCTTTAAAGTGGAAATCTTGGGCCTCCGGGGAGAATTTGAAATGCCTAAAAAAACTGAGAAAAATTATATAACAAATAAAAAATCAATCGAATAAATTTAATTAATGGCCTATACGTCAAATACTTATTATTTTTTGTAAATTTAAATTAACATGAAATTTAACTGGTGATTTTTTTTGTGCATTGTGCTTACTACTTATACATGTCACGGGTTTATTCTCGAACATAAGACACGTGCAGTGATTAAGTGAAGGGACACTTAACCAAGTTTGATCTGAGTATATAATAAAAATATTATGATTGTGACGACTTGTTGGGAGCCACTCTTATAAGCTTTCAATTACGAACATGACAAAAATGTTCAATAAGTCATCACGAATTGTGACACTAGTGCGTTGCGACACAAATGTGACGCTTGAGCGCTTAACATTTGAATGGTCGTCCCGAGAATCACGGGCACCGAGAAGAATCAATGATATGGATTGTCAACCCACGCTCAAGATACAAACGCTAGAATTAAAAGGTTGCTTGCATTATGTAGGAACATAAAATTCATATAGACTTGGGAAGGTATTAGGGGTCTCCTCCTTAATATATTGTACGTGATATTTTATGTGTCATTGCCCAACTCCACTAAGTCTAAATACAAAAGTAAAAATGTAAAAGAATAATGCTATATGGGTATATCATTCATAAGGATGACCATATAAGTTTGTCCTACAATGGCGGATAACTTGATATTCCGTAAGATTACACAGTGCGGAGCACGCTGCATAAGAACGACTTTAAGTGGTCGCGAGATTAAGTTGAAAAACGTCTTGTGGTGTTCTCCCACACCAAGTGACGATGATATTCTCCAAGTTTTTTTGGGACCTTCGTCTTTAGTCTTGACTTCATTTGTTCAATTGGAGCCTGTTTTCTTTATCTTGGCTTTTACTTCATCAGCATCACACAACGTTAGGAATATTTGCACCATTTCAGGACTTGATCTCAGTCTCCTTCCTCAGGCATGCTTCGCTTACTAATCCTTTATTTGATTTAGGATTGTCAGTTGTGCAGCGCCAGTGGAGTCCGCAATGTGAGCGGTCTAATTTTAACAAGCAACTATCCGTCCATTAAATTTGTATTGGCTTCGGCTTCTTTGGACTTGCGTAGTGTCAGATTTGGTTGGTTTGTCTTATTAAGAAAGAATAACTTCTGGATGACTTCGTAAGTAACTCAAAGAAGAAGTTGCTTCGGGATTGCGGCAAGAGCATGATTAGAATCTCATTATTTGACATGTATAACTTGACTCGATGTCTTCATGTTGCAGATGATTGTCACATCGCATAGCATAGCACCACCTCATTTTTTATGATGACTAGACGAAGGGTAACCAAGTCAAGCTTGTTTTGAGCATGCATCGAAAATATTATGATCAAGACGACTTATCGAGAGTCACTCTCGAGCATGATGAGTGTTCAATGGGCCATTATGAGGTCATGACAATAGCACTTGAGGCCTCAATGTGGACACTTGAGCGCTTGACATTCGAATGGTCATTCTAAAAATCACGGGGCACTGATAAAGGTCGACAATGTTGTGTGTTATCACCTCACGCTCTGAGGCACAAACATTAAAATTAAGAAGTTTGCTTGCATCATATAGGAACATAAAATACATATGAGCTTGTGGAGAATTAGTGACATGTGACATGGAGAATAGTCTTCGGAGGTATAATTTTACCTATTCCAATATTTAAAAATTATAATTGTCTAACTCTGCTAAGTCTAAATATAAAATTGAAAATATAAAATAATAATGATTTACGACTAATTTGAGCATTAATAAAGATGGCCTTATAAGATGAATAACTTGGTACTTTAATGATTCGAAATAGTTGTAAGCTTAAGGTGAAAATTGTTGACGTTTGTGTTAGGGGAAAACGTGACACACATTACAGTGCATCTTTCTTTTCTCCAATTTGGTTTTCTTTCCTACGAGAAGAATTGTGAGTGTAGCACCAACAATAAACTAATTGTGGTAATTACCTTTCTCATTTTTGTGTGTTTCAAGGAAAGAAAAAGTATATTGAACTAATTCTTGTATGTACAAAAATGTTTTCAACGTCTACCCATTTTTTTGTGGATTTGGACAATAAACTCATTACCTAACTAAAAAGATAACATTATTTTATTGTCTATAAGAACAATTGTCAGTATAGTACCAACACTTATCCAATTCAACTTTGTTTCAATTAATTCTTTTTTTTTATTGTGATTTGTCAAACGTTGTAGAGCTACGTCTCAACTACTCGACAAGTTGGTGTCGAAGTTATACTCCCATCTTGTATAAGATTTTAGTGTTCTAAGTTCTAACTAATATAAGTTCGATCAAATTAATGCAAACATAGTTTTTTTTTTTGAAAAAAAAATTATGTGATTCTATAAAATTATGAGAAGTGGTAATATCTCCTATATGCTCGTATGAATATTATGAATTGAATTTAAGAGTTTTTTTTTGTCATATAAGATTCTATGCCGATTTAATTCGTCGGACGAGGATTAATAATTTAAACTAATTTTTGGGACTCTTAAGAACTAGCTAATGTGTGTTGATATGTCGTGATCATACAAATGCTAATACATGTGCGTGAACTTTGTCTATATTATTTTGTGCAAGTATTTTGTGTCTTATTGATATATATGTACGAAGTATTCTACCAATGTTCATGTGTGATATCGAAACTTAGCCACAAAACAAATTAATGGCAAGAGTCAGCAAGTATACAAAAAAAAAAAAGAAGAAGAAACAAGTAGATTAATAATAGAAAGCTCCACCAGCACACAACTAATTATTTCTTAATTAATAATCACAACTATTTCATTTGATTAACGAAGTCGATCGCCAACGTTACAGTGATTGAGTAGCAACATCAAATGAGTCATGACAATTAATTTTAGTTACAACTTACAAAATAAAGGATATTAATTTTAGTTACAACTTACAAGCATCGATTACTCAATTGAACGAAGTCGAGTAAGAAGACTACAATTATTACCAGTGTGTGAATGATATATGCATAGATCTGATTGTTGAAGCTTACAAGGAACACAATAATATATATATATATATATATATGAGAGAGAGAGAGAGAGAGAGAGAGAGACATATGTTCACGGGCATGTACGTACTACCTATCATGATTGATGGAATGCACAGGTTGAAGAGAACATTGGTCTGAACATGGGAACAAAAGGAGACATTGCATGCATGGAAGGTAAGCTGAGAGAACAGAAAGAGACAGCCAAACTTGGACAGCAAAACTTTTTGCACTTGATCTAAAAGAAAAAAAAAAGAACACATAAACTAATAAACATAAAACACACATACACAAATTATCTTGGACCGTGGGGGGTGGTGGGGGGGTAGGGTGGGGATGGGGGAGGGGGGTGGCATTGTTCTTCACTGAGAGCCCAGTGTCGGCTAAAATCGAGTAGAAAAAAAGTTGCAAAAGAAAAAAAAAATGTTGTCTTGATGACAGTTGTGAAGCTTTGTTTGCTTTCTTTTGCTTCTTGCACTCCACCTCCTCATCATTTCATTCATGTTGGAGGAAAAAGAATAATATATATTTGCTTTTCCACTCGAGGTGTATGCACATAATAATGGAGACATCTTTTTGTGAGTAGGGCATGGTGTGTGTGCATAAAGTGTTGCAGAAGCAAATGTTTTCATCCAATGTGATGCATTTTTTGCATTTGCCTTTTGTGATCTTTTCTTTCTTTTTTTTCTTTGGATGTAAATACCATTGTTCGTAGTGTTACAGAAGCAAATGTTTTCTGCATATGAGTTGTTTTTTTTTTGTCTTTTGAAATTTCAGATGGAGAAAATCTTCCATCGCCAATTCACCATTCATCATCTTGCTTGGAAGGAGAAATTAGTTGCTCTTTGTATGTAATTTCTCTTTTTAGTTGTTCCTAGAATCCATAAAAAAACATAAAATTACTGAAAGTACAATCTCATATCTACTAAGATCAGCTAGATAACCAATAGGAGTTGGGGTGGAGTGGATAATAGATTCTCGTTGCTTAAGTAAAGTAAAGATTTCGAGATCGAACCTTTGTGAATGTAGAAAATTTTCACTGAGAGTTTTACTTATTATAGTCAGACATGCTGCCCCGAACGACACCAAAATAGTCGAGCTTGATGGTGGACCGAGACTTCAACCCGTGAACAATGCGCATAACTCTTAGCACTAGTTGGGTTGGATGATCGACGCTGCTTCTGAACACTGAGGTGGCAATAAAAAAAAGGATCAGCTACATAAGGGCTATATTTAACGCTAGTAACTAACATGAGTAGAATTTTGATTAACACAATAGTATGGCCATAAGATAGTGACTAATAAATAATAATTAAATTTAAATATAAACTAGCATGAAAGGATTTTTTTTAATAGCTTACTATGATTTTTTTTCAATTATTCGAATCGTTCAATGCTTTTTTTGTTAAAATGACAAATTATTGACCTCAACTTGATTTTTTTTGGAGTCAACATTGAATAGCTTGAGGATATATTAATAAGATTAGCAACTTCATCTTAACTGCAATTATTTTAGGAGGAGGAGGAGGAGGGGGGGGGGGGGGGGGGGGGGGGGGATTTGATTTGTACAAATTAATGAAGAAGGTGAGAGTTGTTTCGTCCATTAATGGAAATTAATGTTCGAACAACTACTAATAAATAAAGTTTCTAAACTTTAATTACTTGATTAGTCGAGTGACTAACCAATTAAAAAAAATCTTCAAGCGACTACTTGGGAGTTCTTAATTAGATGTATATAGTACATATCTTTCAAATGAAAAGCTTGCAATCTTGTGTTTGTGATTGATTTTGCCCATGTATTTTGTAAATCCAACCATTATATTGATTCGCATCTAATTAGATAATCAAATATATCTATTTGAAACCTTATACTTTTAATAAAAAAAAGTTAATTAAAACACAATTGTGAAAAGTTATTTAGAAAATTCATAATTGAATAGTTTTTATGTCAATCCCAAATCTAATCACCTCATTGAGAGTTTAATCAAAATTGAGTATATTGACTTGATCATCAATTGTGATATAAATAGCATCGTGCAATTGATTTAAGGGTTATTTTTCTTTAACTTTTCTAAATTATAATTTTTTCACATCTAATAAATTTATAATATTTAGCCCCTAAATTTAAGTTTTCTATTTTTTTAAATAATTATGAAATATATTTTTAACTTAATTTTTTATTTAAATAAAGAAACATTAAAAACAAAAAAAACTACATTGGTAAAAATATTATTTAATAATCATATTGTATGTAATATTATGCTCGTGATAATATTTTCCTATTTTATATTTTTTTTCACATATTAAAGGAATAAAGATAAAATTGAATTTCATAAATAATAATATATAATTTAATAGAATTTTGGACGGAAGTTAATGGAAGGATTAAAATGTTAAATTGTGAAAAAATCAGGGACTAAAATATATAATTTAAAGCTAGATGAAAAAAATAATTATAATTAAGGGTGTCACCCCAAATAATCCTTGATTTAAACCCTTTTGAGTGGAATAGTCATATAGAATTTGATGAATTACCGATGGAAGTTAAGGTGGAGTGGATAGCAGCTCTCATCGTTTAAGTAAATGTCTCGAGTTTGAATATTTGTGAATATGAAAAATTTTCGTTAAAAGTCTTACCTGCCATAGCCAGAGGCGACACAAGAATAGTCAGACTTAATAATGATTTGAGACTCCAACTCATGACTATTACGCATAATTCTTAGCGCCATTTGGATTGTAGCTCGGAGCCGACTTCCCAGACATTGAACTGGAGTGGCAAAAAAAAAAAAAGAATTTGATGAATTGTTAAAAAAACATCAAAGCTCTCTTCTACGTTACGTAATTAGTTAAACATCAAGCGTCATATTACCATTATACACATGTAATTATTTTTAGAGATTAAAATTTACCTAGGTCCATCAACCTACCACCATATACTATTTTTACTCTTTTTTTTACATCATAAATTGGTACGAAATTAGCGCATGCCTACCAAATTAGAAACACACCAACAAATGAATTCGACGACATTTATATTTTTCCATAAAAGAAAACAATATTAACTTTTTATGCAAATATTATATATATATATATATATATATATATATATATATATATATATATATATATATATATACATGCGAATCAAGTCATGATAAAGTAGATACGCACATGAGTTGGGTCCCCCAATCAAGTAACATGGACATATGAATGGGTACATGCACATAGTGCCACATTTTGGTAAATGGCAAAGAAAATAAATGGTCAATATAACTAAAAATGGATTGACACAATCCGATAGCAAGGTTATATTTTGGTGCAAGTTCGATTTTTAGATTCATCATTTCATTCAACATTATATTAGATGGATACTAGTAACTCAGGATATCGATAGATCTCGATCGGAAAAAAAATAAATGCCCAATATATAATATTCCATTCTTGAATAAGTTTGATTTAATTTGGCATGTTCATGTATATACGAAAATAAAAAATAAATGCACCAGACAAATCAATCAAGAACTTATTCTTTGGCCCCCAAATGGTCCAGATGCAACCAAGGCCAGAGAAACATCACCCAGGTTGGATGGAGGGGTCAAGGGACATTCATTATATCATAAAATTATTTTCCCCCCCAAATTGATTATCATGTATGCATGACCCCCCCTTTGCCAGTTAATGCAATAAAAATAATTAGTTGATACTCTATTATTAATAAAATAATAAATGTAATGAAAATTACTTTATAGAGAATAAAATTTATCAATTGGTTACCAAGTGAGTGATTTTGGCGTTTAATTATCATCATGTTGACTAGGGGTCAATTTTCATGCCTTTAATACACATATGTATCAGACATGTGATTGCCAAGTTGATGTTTTTATTATAAAGGGAGGTTCACAAATTTGGCACCTAGGAAAACATATTTTGAGAAATTTCATTTAAAGTCCATCTGACAAGTCATATATATATATATATATATAATTGCTGCAACACCACAAAATGCCATTAGTTTTAATTTCATAAAACTTTTTTAAGGTCTTTTTTTTAATGCGAGTATTATGTGGATGAAGATTTTTTTTCATATATTATATATATCCAAAAATTATGTCCTACCGTCCAACAAACAGTTTTTGCACAGACATTTGCTATATCTGTTACAAGAAAAATGAAAAAAAATTTTGAAGGGGTCCTGGTGAAGGACAGGACAGAATGTGGCCCAAGCTCAAGACATGCTGAAATGCCAGCCAATGGAGTCTGTGAACCCACATTGGTCCATCAATGGTGGCAATGATCAGCACTGGCCAAGACCCAACACAAGATGTATGCTCCCTGGATTGAATCTGCAGGTTGAGCTTTGCAGAGGAGGAGGAGGAGGGTGGTGGAGTGAGTTATTGCTGCTTGGGAGCACTCTTCCCTCTCACTCCAAGTTCATGTGGGAGGAGAGAGAAAGCCGAGTATTCAAACTGAAGGAGTAGAGCAGAGTGAGGGAGAGGAGAGGGGGTGGTGCAGTTTCCAGTTTCCACCAATCTTTATATTTCCTTGCATTAATGCCACCTCGTGGGTGCAGTTGTACATGGACCCCATATACAAATAAAGAGAACAGTAAGATCAGAACTGTTGGGGCTTCCATTAATTGCTAAGCTTCCCCTTCTTTAGGATGTACAAATCTACCTGGTTGTGTGAATCTTTTAGTTTGGAGTTCATGCCTGACATAAATAAAGGTTACTTACTGATCATTAGAGTGAAGAGTGCTGTTCATAGATTTACTTTCTAAATGAGATTATGGAGTGTGGCATAAGGAAAATAAAGCAAGATTATGGAGCTTCTATGGGCATTCTGTTTGATGGACGTGTACTTTGCTTAAACCTGCAATAAAGTTAGCTGCTTCGTTGCATTAGATATATCTGTTTACAGCCAGAAAGATGCTGCCTTTTTTTGTGGGGTATCAAAGTGCATTGTGATGTTGTTTTTATTTGGCATGTTATGTTACCTTGGTCCTAATTCAATGCTTCTGTTCATAAAGTTTCAAAAGTCCCATTTTCCTGGTGCCTTTTTTTTATCATCCATATCAACTCAGGAAGGTGATGAGGACTTTCTTTTACTGAGTCGATAACAGAAAAGTGATAAGATTTTGGCTTTAAAACCTGTCTGTATTTTTTACTCCTTGCGGTATGAATTTGAGATATTAAGGTCTTTTTTGTTTATCTGAATGCTGTTACTTGCTTTGTGCAGGGAATAGAAGGCATCCAAATGCAAGTGACTGTGATGAAGGTCATCACATTCACAGTGAAGACGGAGAGCGAATGAGCTGCTGCAGCATGTACTGGTAGAATAAACAAGAATGCGAGCATATGATATGAAACTCTAAAACGAGGGTTAGCCATGATGATGTGTGATTTGTGGTGATGATGAATCATGATTGCATGCTATAATGACGTACTTTGTGCCGGGAGAGAGAGAGAGAGAGAGAGAGAGAGAGAGAGAGAGAGAGAGAGAGAGAGAGAGAGAGAGAGAGAGAGAGAGAGAGAGAGAGAGAGAGAGAGAGAGAGAGAGAGACCCACAAAACGCTTGTGACTACAGATGGAAGGCATATATGTTTCTTGAGGGCATTCTCCAGTTTATGTGCACTACTTGCCCTCGTAACAAACGCTGCTTCGTGAGTTGGCTGTTGAGAGCATCTTTCATTCTGGACAGAGTAAAAGACTGCTCCTTGTCTGCTTTAACAGTTGCTGTGGGGAATGCCCTCTCTCTCTCTCCGCCCTTTCTCTCTTCCACCCTCCCCATTTCATTCTCTCTCTCTGCTTTCTTTTTAGTCTCTCTTTCTCCTTTTTTACTGCGCAGTGCCCACATTCCCTCCCTCATCTTGCTACTTCTGTTCTGTACTCGTATAGGATTAGATACTACTACTCTACCACGACTACTCCCTACCACCACTACAACTAGCAGTCTTCGTCTCCCTCTTCAATTCCCTTCCCTGTTCATTTTCCTTCCTGGTTTCAGTAGTTCTGCAGAAATCTCTCTCTCGTCTTCTCCTTTGTGTCTTGTTCTTGTGTCCATTTCGAGGAACGGAAATCAAATTGGCATGGATCTGTAATCCTTGATCGCTACTGGATGTTTGACGCGGGCTTCTCCTGCATCATGTCTATCATCTCCGCCATTTAAATTTGGGACCTTTTTTTTTGTTGTTTCGTTTTGTTTCGTTTCTCTCGCCCTCCGACAAGGACTCCTCAGTTGTCGATCTCTCATCTTTATTGCCCCTCTTGGTCGGTCGATGACGATGGCACGGCGACTGCTCTGAGTGCGCCTCGGGGATCCTTGAGTTGTTTGTTAATGTTTGTTGTTGGTGTACTTGGATTCGTGGGACGCGCCTGTATAGATTTTTGAGCTGCTGCTGCTGGATTTGGGTAATTGCTTGTGGATTTCGTTTGGTTTCCGGAAATGAGGGACTTCCCGTCGTGCTTCGGGGAGAGCGGCGTCCAAGTCTCGGATTCCAGCGCCGCCGGCAAGGCGTCCCAGAACCTGGTGACCTGCCTGTACCAGGCGCACCTCTGCGGCCGCCCTTGCTTGATCAGCGTGACATGGAGCAGGACTCTGATGGGGCAAGGGCTCAGCCTCGTCGTCGACGACTCCGACTCCGGCCAGTGCCTGTGCAAGGTGGACATCAAGCCCTGGATCTTCTCCAAGCGCAAGGGATCCAAGATCCTTGACGTGGAGGGCGGCGGCGGCGGCAAGGTGGACGTTTACTGGGATCTCTCCGCCGCCAGATTCGGCCTCGGCCCCGAGCCCCTGGAGGGCTTCTACGTCGCCGTCGTCTTCGACCTGGAGATGGTCCTCCTTCTCGGCGATCTCTCCAAGGAGGCCTACCGCAAGACCAACGCCAGCCCTCCCCCTTCCAATGCCGCGTTCATCGCCAAGCGGGAGCACATCTACGGCAAGAAGGTCTACTGCACGAAGGCCCAGTTCTGCGACAACGGACAGGCGCACGACGTCGCCATTGAGTGCGACACCGTCGACCCCAAGGACCCGTGTCTCGAGATCAGGATCGACAAGAAGCGGGTGATGCAGGTCAAGCACCTCTCCTGGAAGTTCCGCGGCAACCAGACCATCCTCGTCGACGGCCTCCCCGTCGAGGTCTTCTGGGACGTGCACAATTGGCTCTTCGGCGCCCCCGCCGCCAACGCCGTCTTCATGTTTCAGACCTGCGTCTCCGCCGAGAAGCTGCTGCCGTGGTCATCCTCGCAGGCGTCCAAGGATTCGCAGCTGCGAGGCCTCGGCTTTTCGCTGATACTACATGCCTCCAAGAACGAGTAGCTCTAAAAAGCAACACTTTTTACTCCCCACCACTACTACCCTTCTGCCTCCCGAGTGCTAACAGAGTTTAATGAGTGATTTGTTCTTCACGATCTGAGTGATGTTTCCAATTTGTTCTCTTTATTTTTCATTTCTTTTTACAACCCTATAAATTCTATCTGTTTCAATAGATGTCAAGATTCTGAGAACATCACTACATGTTCTCTCAATGTCTCTTCTCCCCCCCTTTGTGCATCTTTGCAGGGGCAGATTTAATATGAATGCAGCTCCTCTGTGAATGAAACATATTGTCTTTCACAATACTCAATTGGATTGTGCTACTTGTGCTCAATTTCTACTGTTGATTCTTGGAATCTTCTTTGGCCTTTAAATTTTGTTAATTCCTTTTTACATCCTTCAAGATTGGAAGAATTGTAGTATGACTTTGTTCTTCTGCTATTGACATGGCGAGAATACACGAGAAAGGAAACATGGTGGGAGAAACTTTCTACAGCTTTTTCAATCTTAATAGGAACACACATCTTTCTTACATCATAATTATTCTGCAGTTACTCTTGATCCTGTGTAGGATTGAGATGTTTGATTTTCTGGCGATGAAGAAAAATATGGTGTGGGATCGATCAATCATGTCTTGAAATGTATTTACTTTGAGATTTCTGATGATTTCCATGCAGTATGCTTTGCAGGATGCTAAAGATTGTGATGAGACTAACAGAAATGAATTTTAGTTAAACATGGAAAATTTGGATATAACTCCGCCTATGTTTTATAGCCGGTCCCAAGCCCGGATAAAGGAGGAGGGTTGTGTTAGGCCCCGACAGCCAGCGTAAAATCCTGTCGAATCTCATGAACATGGATCAACGAATTGGCGTCGTAAGATCCATGTAGCCGACCCCACCTAGTAGGATAAGGCTTTGTTGTTGTTGTTATGGAAAATTTGGATATGGAAGTTATCAGTAGCTTGCCAGCAGATTAGAGATTTATCAGATTGTTAGTATACTGTTTACTTTGATCTTTGTCATATTTGTAAAAGTAAGCTTTTCTCTATCTGGTATTAACCTGTATATGCATTAATTCCTAATACATGTGGTAGTATGAGGACATTTCAACTGCTTTTCCTAAACTGATCCCCACTTTGATGTTAATTTGGATTCATTAAATATCGCTATTGACTTATTTATGAGCATGTGATTCAGATAAATTTCATTGGTTCAATGGCAGTAGTTAAATCAAATTTTTTTGTATGATAAATATTATCACTAGACTTCGTTATCCTGACATAGGAAGGGGTATCCCAACTTCAAATGATTTCTCAATTCTGTCCTCCCGGTAATCTAGCTGCCAATGTTCTACACAGCAGCAAAAGGCATATATCCCTCATGTGTAAGTTTGTGAATTTTGATAACCAAGCAATTCCTCTTCACACTCCTGGTAATCGATGCATGATCTTATTTTACTCTATTAGTTTATATTTCCATAGCTTCCTTATAAGGTCCTATTAATCATCTCATGTATTCCAGGATTTAAACCTTCTTAGCCAGATTTGCAGTCACGTTGCTTTCTTCTTTTTTCTGCATTTCTTCCTTAAGATACAATAACAACAACAACAAAGCCTTATCCCACTAGATGGGGTCGGCTACATGGATCATACGACGTCATTCCGCTCTATTAGTAACCACAATATATTTGTTGATCCATGTTCATAAGATTCGACATGATTTTATGTTGGCTGTCGGAGCCTAACACAACCCTCCTTCTTTATCCGGGCTTGGGACCGGCTATAAAATATAGGCATTTCTTCCTTAAGATACAAAAATATTTTATTTACAAGCAAATAGTAGAAGAAACCACAGTTACAATGCAGAGTAAACTATTTCAAACACAACTTGAAAAGGAATTGGTGATCTGGCAATTTTTTTTTTTTTTTTTTGAGGAGGATCTGGCAATATTTCATTAGTCACGATTGGTGACCTTGCTCTCGTTTGTACTTTGGCATTACCATTCTAACACAAACCAAGTTAAACTTCTGACAAACCTGAGAATTCAATTTCTATATGTACACTGCATTGCAGCATATTTTGGCATGCAATCAAAATATTTCTAGCTTATTCATGAACTGGGGTAGACAGTCTAATACTGTTCTAGCATTGAAAGCTGAGAAGCCTCTTCACATGGCTTTTTTTCTTCCTGTTTTCCTTTCAGTGTACACATTGGCCATTTCTGAATGCAGGTGCTGTGATACTCTGACTTCGTATCCGCTCCAGGGATCATCTTTCTCAAACCATATAGTGACACAAAGTTCCTGTCCTTGCGTTGGTGGCGATGTTTTTACATCATGTTAGGTATCATGTAACATGAAGTAATCAACTGCATTGAAGAACCCCATAATTTGTTGACTCAATTTTCTGAATCTCTTACCATGCTACCTGTTCATGGGAATTCATATGACACGAGCCCTATGCTATGTTACAGTTTAGTGCTGTGATTGGGTATTCATCTTCATCATTTGTGGAAAACGATGCTGCTATTTATCTGCTTAAAGAAATCTTATTACTTAATTACTTGCGACCCATGGCATTGGTTTTAACTTTATGCAGACCATGAGCATTCATCTATGTCTCCCAACATATTAAATGTGTTTATCGATATTCACCCATATTATGCGTTCCAACAGTAGGATTTTTTTTTAATCAAAGCTGAACAAGGGAATAACTGTTGGCCCTTGTTTTTATTTTAATTTTCTTGAAGAGTTGGAATTCCCAATGGCTTTCTTATGGCGACAATAGTTAATTGTTACAAATGTCGGAAGCAGATTTTTTCAGTCATTTTTTTTATGAAAACTTGATTGGTGCCGTGGTATAAACCACTAAACAATTAAGGAAAAAACAGCTATCTTACTCAGCATTTCTTTAGTCATAATTGTATAACTTGGCTGATAAATGGATGTAATTGATAATAGTTTTGGTAATAGTTCCATAGCAGCTAGAATGGAGTTCCTTCTTCGGAGTTGAACAGTTAGTCTTCAGCTGAAAAGTTGCTACTTTTCTCTTGATTGTTATACTGCAAATTATCTCTAGCTTTTCAAAATCTTGACATCTGGAGAGAATGTCCTTGGTTGTGAAAACAAGATCCTCAACTCTTCCGCTCTGAAAAAAAAAGTTTGGTCTGTTTTAAGATATCCAAGTTTTTTCTTCACAAGTCTTCCAAAACTTATTTCTTCTTTTCTCTCGGGTGCATTACCAAGTTTAATTTATATCGCATGATATGTTGCCTTCACCAGTTCTACACCTGCTGTGTGATCGACGTTTATCGCATGAACAAATTGTATACCCTTTTAAGATGAACACATTGCAGACTGCATGATATTCTCATTGCAGTGGGTTAAACTTTTTCTCCTTGACTTGTGTATTTTGGACTGGATATTGGGAGATCTTGATATTGCTTTTATGTTATTGTGAAAAACTGGGATCATAATAAATCCGAAAGGAATGTTCAACTTGGATTTGCTCATCATAATTTGCGAGGTGTCCAACTGAGCTGAGTTGAAGATTGCATATAAATGTTCTTTGAGTCCATGACATTTTCATATGCATACATACACTGAGAGATTAATGCAACAATCTGATGGATACCAGATCCTGATGCAAGGCAATCCTAACTATTTTTAACTTTTTTTTAGCTAGTAGTACTAATAGATTATTGAAATAATATTCTATACGAAATTATCAACATCTTGATCCAGATATTAAGATTCCATAATTGTACCATCTTGAAATTCATAGACGATCTGAATCTTGTTTTGAAGATTTTTATGCATAAGATGTTAAATTTAGGTCACACCATTTTATGATTTAATCGATCCTATATGATGTTCAGACACAGCCCAATCAAAATATTATTCATTTTGAGTTATCGATCGAATTTAAAATGTGTCTTAATAGGTGAAGGAGGTAGTTATATATAAGTTCATCGTCACCTCCGTATTTTGCTCATGTGAGATTATTCAATGATCCTTAAATCTCATATCATTATAATCTTTCCCCATAAAGAACTTTAACGTTCTCATAGAGCGAGGTCCGTGTTGTTACATGATCAATATTTTTCACATGGCTCAAGTGAGCACGCGATGTTGACTTTGATACCGCCTTCAGCCCAATCAAAATATTATCCGCTTTGGATCATTTGACCCGCATAAATTTAAACCGCATATTGATAGATGAAAAAAATAACTATATATAAGCTCATGATCATCTTTTTATTTTGCGAGACTATTCAATAAAAACATCTTAATTCATCTTCGTGTCGTTAGTGTCTTCCTTCCAATAACATTTGTTGAGAAGGTAAAGGATGTCTATAGCTTGAGTAGCAGTCTATTATATTGATTTGATATATTACATGTTTTTTGTGTATCAAAACAATGTTAGCTCTTCACGAGTTGTTTTGCTAAAGCGATTGTATTTTTTTCTTGTACACATAAGATAAACATATTTTTACTATTTTATTTTAGTTAACAATTATAATTCTTGGCATCATTTTTATTTTTAAGTTATTTGAGTTAGTGATTTAACCAATATTCGATTTTATTGTACATGATAACGTTATTAAAACTAGATTGAACCGGCCGGTTCAATCAATTTAATTATGAACTGGACGTTCATTCTATCCGGTTAATCATTTTTGGCATTGAGTAAAAAAAATTTCATCGAATCATCAAAATTGACATATCGATTCAAGTTTAAATTTGAAAAAAAATAAAATAAAATAGGAAATATAAAAGAGAAAAAGGTATTAAAAGGAAAGTTGAAGAGGATGAAAAGAATGACCAATAAAAAATTAAATAGAAATATAAAAAACGGCAAGTACTAAAATCAGAATAATATTGAAAAGAAAATAAAAATAAAAATAAAATGCTTAAAAAAGTAAAAAATAAATAAAATTAATTAAGATAAAATATATTAATGCAACTCATCATTGTGGAAGTTCAATTATAACCTATTAATATTTATTTATTGACAATTTATCATTATTAAACTTTTAAATAAATAAAAATATATTATATTAATATTTTATTAGTAGTAGGTTATTAATGTAATATTTATATGCTATATCTTTAAAATTATTATAAATAATATTATTTTTTAAAATTCCGATCAAATTTGATCGAATCCGATCGGATCAGTCCAATCATGATCCGGTAGTGAGGCCGATCCAGTCGATAGTTCAGCTCGGAAAACATTAATACAATATTAATAATATTAGTTGTACTAGAATTATTAAAAGCATTTAAACAAAAAATTGGAGATGTTGAAAAAAAAGAAAGAAATGAAGCCATGACACGAATCATTTGCTAGTCGCACATAAGCCACAACAAGAATTCTGACTATTCAGACATAAACCAAGTTTCAAGCGTTTTTATTACTTATGAAATTGGATAATTAATTAATAATTATTAATCATGAGTTCCACGCTTTATATGATTTATTATATCGCTTGAACAATTAATGCAATTGCTAATGATTTTTTTAGGGAAAGTAATTTTTAGTTATTAATTTTTGCTAAACATATATACTCATCAATTTTTCTTTTTAATTTATTTTTTATATTTATTATTTATTGTATTACGAAGAGATAGGTAATTTAGACTTTTGATAAATAAAAAAGAGCAAAACTTGGACGGAAGGATTAAAGTGAAAATGTTGCGATAGTTTAGGGATTTAAAAAAATAAATTCATAATTTGATATTAGATGTGAAAAATCGTAATAATTTATGAGTGATTTATGAAAATAATCCTTATAAAGTACATGGTTAATAATTCATCATTGCTCCAACACAATATTGCAAAAGAATAAATCAACTATTTTTTTTCCCAATAATAAGAATACCTATTTCTTTGCCACACCAAAATCGAATCTTAAGCTTGCACAAGAAGTTAGATAAATGGCTTTTATAACAGTGCTTGAGACTTTGGAAGTGCATATAAAAAATATGACTAAGAGGAGTTAGAATAAATAGAGGCAAAACATATTGGTGGTTTTAGAATTTAACACATCAGAGACAGCTTGGATTCCAATTTACAATATATATAGACTCACGGGTGATATATATGGACCAAGAACGCATGTGCAAGATTCCACTTCATGGGATCATCTTGAAGTGTTAAATGAACTTTAAAAAAAATGACAAGGTAACTAATATAAGAACAAATCTGAAAACAAATACTTCTGATCAGAATTCGTCTTGAGTAAGATTCAAATTTTGGTTCTAATATTATAGATTAGGGAGAGCCACGTTTGGAAAAGGGAAGGAAAAAAAAAAACTTGGCCATGGCACCTTGATGAATGACTAGTAGGAGTGAGGAGTAATTGGGTGGGTGTTTGTTTTGTGGGAAGTGACAAATCCAAATATGAAACTAGTGGGGTTTTAGGGTTGCATATATGGAGCACAAATATGTGGAGTTAATCAAGTTAAATGCCAATCACATGTAACAGTTCTTATCATGTGATTCATGGGAGCAGTACAAATTTATGAAAGATTATTTCAATACGGGTCTTTTTAAAAATTCACATTTCTTTGGAAGGACAAAATTAAATTTGATGTGCTGATTAATTTTTCTAAAAGTTTAAACCGTTAGGAAGAACAACATCATTAATTTTATATTCTTAAAAAGTACGACAAACTTAACAAAAAAACATAAGTGTTTATTAATTCAGTATTAACTTTGATTCATTCAACTTTTGGGCTTAATTTGTTAAGTTTAGCGTGACTACAAAAAGTTTTCTCCAAACGTTTATTTGTTAAATTCCTCCATGTAATAATCTTAATCGTGCAATTAATTAGTAGGTAAGTCGCGTTGTTCTTGCTGCTTTTTTTTTTTTTGCATAAACTATGCTTCTGTCTTAATTGTCTCTACGTTTGTTTCTTCGCACAAAATGTTTTATCAATTTTGTCTGTGTTCCATCTATAAAAGGAAAAGAAAACTATATTGTTGGGAATATAACATGGAGGAGGATCGATGAAGAAAGTAGAGAAATAAAATAGAAGATGAACATAGTGATTTAACATAGTAAAACTCTAGAAATATTTACGAGTAAAGAAGATCGTCGTTAAAAAATTTTCACTATGAGTAAAAAAGAGTATAAAATTCTAGCCATCATACATATAACACAAACCCTCCGCATCCTCATTTTTTATTTTTCTCATTTTTTTTCTTTCATAATTTTAGTTACAGAGTATGTAATTCAAAGCACATCATTACATCAACATATATATTTAAAAAGCACACATACATTAATACTTATATATTGTTTAGTAAAAGCACTGATGATACTTTAATGCAAATCTTAAGGATAGTTAATTGTTGTGTTGGCGGTTAGGAAATGGCATTAATTGAATTGATAGCAAATATGATAGTGAAGTTGTGCACTCGTGCTCAGCAACTAAATCTCGACAAGAAATATCAAAGTTGGAAAAACAAATATTTGTAACAAAAGAAAAAAAAGAAATATTGATTTATTGGATGACATTGATTCAAGCCCACGCAAATGAGGTCATACACAAAAGATAAAAGATAAAAGTGGCATTTCTTCTTTTTTTTTCCTCCAATAGTGACATAATTAATGTCAAGAAAGAAAGTGAAAACAAAAAAAAACAATTAGGTAAGATATGAAGAGCAACCTCTACAACATGTTGCAAAGATTTATTCGTGAAAGGAACAATATATATAAAAATGCACGTGTATATAAAACATCTGCTATTATGACCTACGCATTGTTGTAAATATTTGTGAAGGAAAAATACATAACATACACGTGTGTATAATTATTTACGCATGACCTTTCTTTATGCAAAAATTCTGACGTTATAATAAACAACTCCGGATTCCCCCAGAATTAGATTCATGAAGTATATATACATACGTACGTACGTGTGTGTGTATATATATAGGGTTCTCCCCAATCTGCGTCCGTCGGATGAGGATCCGACAGGTACATTTTTTATCAGTTTTTTTTTTGTTTAGGGGTGAAAAAAACTGAAAACGACGACGATGCGGAGAACTTGCAGGTGGCGGTGGCAATCGCGCGGCCGGTACGACGACGATGCGGGGAACTTGCAGGCGGTATCAGCAACTTTGAGGTTGAGGAGTCTTGCAGCGGTAGCGGTCACTCGCCCGGAACGACGATCATGCGGGGAACTTGCAGGCGGCGATCTCGCGGCATGGGGGAAGGGCGATGACGGCGACCTCGCGACGCGGCGCGGGGGAAGGGCGACGACAAGCCGATCTCACGGAGGAAGGGCGACGACAATGTACGTGAGGGAAGGCCGATCTCGCGGCACAGGGGAAGGGCGACGACGGCGATCTTATGATGTGACGCGAGGGAAGAGCGACGAGCGGCCAATCTAGGGGGTGACGAGCGGCGACAATCTCGATACGATCGGACGGATGGGCGACGACACGCGGTGCGATTTTTTCACCCCTAAATCGGCCCCTAAAAGAACCGATAAAAAAATGTGCCCGTTGGATCCCCATCCGATGGGCATATATGGGGGAGGGGGTCACCCCCATTAATATATATTTCTTTTGAAACTGCACGCATGACATAACATATTTATTATTCCTTTGAGCATGTATTATATGTGTACGCAAGTGTGTAATATGTGTGTGCTTCTGCTGTTTGCTGAGTACTTGGTTGTTCCATTCTAAGCAGATTTCTCCGGTTGATGGGTCCATTTTTTACTGATGTTGCAACGGCACCTTGCAAGGACAATGATTTCTCGGACCACCGGGTACATGACACTTGTCTTGGAGTTGGAACCCTTCTCTCTCACCCACATCTCCACAAGGCCTCTTCTTCTTCTTCTTCTTCTTCTTCTTCTTCTTCTTCTTCTTCTTCTTCTTCTTCTTCTTCTTCTTCTTCTTCTTCTTCTTCTTCTTCTTTGGCATCCCAATATTGGAGAGTAAATCATACATCTAATTATGATAAATGAACTTTCCTTCAAGGAAGATTTTGTATATACATTATATCATTCAAACTATCCTCGAAGGCTCTATTGGTATATTATTTTTCCCCCACTTTTTTTTTCTTTTTTGGATTGTGATCGAGTGGGTCACCAGTTCTTTCCAGATTATTAGTTCTTTCATCTCTTAGTTTACTCTCTGGTTTTCTTTATGCAGGTATCTTACATGACTTCGTAATAGTTTTCTTGGATTGCAAAAGGCCTCCTGCCCAGAGACCATTGGCCGTGATCGTTGACAAATTCTGGGTTCTGATGGACCACCAAAGTCGACCAGGAAACAAAATAACAATGGAGAGAGAGAGAGAGAGGGAGAGAGAAAAAGGGACCACATTAATTATTAGCGGCTACATCTGCTGAGTTCATCCTAATGGTTGGAGGAATTATTACTTTAGTCCCTCTCGATTTGAAAAAGAAAAAAAAATTGCAGACCATCTTTTAGATTGTATGAACAGGCTGCACGTCTATATTTTGGGATAGCATGCGAAAGAATGAGGTAGGAAGAAAGGGAAGCTTGAGGGCGAAGTGTGGGGACAGCGACATGGTACCAGTTAGCCAATATGTAATTCCATGATTCAAATGCAAGTGAAAGAGAAGCCCAAGGAAATGGAATAGTGCAACACAGTTCGTCCAAGCCTAAAGCAACGAGTCCATCACCGACAGTTGCTCTCCTACCCCTCTCTTTTATCTCTCTCTCTCTCACCTATTTGCATTTGCACCTCTCCCTCCCTGCTGTGCTGCTGAAGATGATGAAGTAAGAGCACCCCACCACGCACCTGCCCTGCTCCTCCTCCATATGGGGTGGCTTCAGTCCCTCTTCTCCCCTCTGAGGAAGCTCTGGTTTCGCTTGCATTCAGCGAGCAGAAAGAGTAAGATCATATATTTTATCTCTCAATCTTCTTCCTGCTCCGTGTTCATGGACCTGCTGCAGAAGTTGTTTTCCTATGTTGTTGTTCTTCGTGTCTGTCAGAATCATATTGTCTCCTTGCATGCATGCATGTATGAGCTCATGTGTTTCAGTAGCTGATGCTAAGTGGTGCTCTGGCAGAGAGAGGGATATACATCCTGTACGAAGATGTGAAGTCATGCCCATACGAAGATGTGCATGTCCTCTGGTCCATCCTGGTGGAGTCGCACCCCACGACATTGCGGCTGAGGCAGTGAAGAGAGGGGGAGGTTTTGCATATTGCTGTTACTCCCATGGCCATGGAGGGCATGCAGCATGATGTATCAGTTAAGTACATACGTATAGGACAGGTTAATTAAGCTTTTGATGTATATATATATATATATATATATATATATATATATATATACATACGTGTACAGGCAACAGACTGATCAGAGCTGCTGCTGTACAATAAGTAGAACAGGTGTGCTCTGAGTGACTTTAATTTGCATGGAGCTCCACCCATGAACTCTACTCTTCTTTTGCAAGAGGATTTTGGCTCTCTTGTTCAAAGTGAGAGGTTGGAGGAATGGGGCAGAGAGCTTGAAGAAAACCAAAACCCCTCCAAAAAAAAAAAAATTCAGAAAGTAGTAGATACATGACTTTGAAAAGGGATGCTTGCTGAGTGAGAGTGATACTTTTGTACATGCACATATTATGTAAAGAGAGAAAACAAAAGAAGAGAGAGGGAGAGAGAGAAATAAATGTATTTCAAAGGATTTGCTGGTGTCATTTTTTTTTTTTTTTGTTCTTGTAGATTTCATGACTGGTGGCTTGTCCATTCTTGGTGGTTGTAGGGGTGGCAGGGACTTCATTGTCATTAGTAGTTTGGAGTCTACGGACAATTTGTGTGTTTGAAGCTAGAAAAGAAAAGTTTCTGGGGTGTGAGATCATCCTCATGAATACTACAATAAAATGGGCTCATGAATGCTACACTGGAACTAGATTCAATTATCTTAATATTTTTTTGAAGACGACTAAAAATGGGCTCTGTTTTGAGGCCTATATAGATGCAATATTTTGCTTGCATAGGCTTTGAGAATCTGCACATAATTAAGGAGACTGCATGTGGTATTACTAACTAATGGATTAGGTCATAAAAAATGGGATGAAACCCTCAATCCCAATCCAAACTAATGGAGGAATGAAATGAAATGGTGTAAGAAGAGATGTGGTGATAAAAAGTGTGGTGTGTCATTAAAAAATTCATGATAAAATAGTAAGTTAAAAAATGATGAGTAGAGAAGAAAGTTTTATTTCTTAAAAAGACTTCTTTATTTTTTATTATATAAAAATTGTTTATAATATCTATCATGTAATAAATATTTACTTTTTTATCATTTAATTTAATTTGTCTTTTGATTCATTTTATTTTTTTATTATATTCTTTAATTTTTTATTCATTTATTTTAAACAAAAAATGAGAGATAAATATTTATAAAAGAATAATTAGAAATAAAAAACTAATTTATCAATGTAATATTCAGATGATGGAAAAAGATTGTATACTAATGTAAGAAGAGAAGAGAAAGAAGAGAGAGGAAGATAGTTTATTAATGGAAGATAGTTTATTAATTTATCAATGTAAACTTAATCTAAAATTATTTATTTCTTCTCATTTTATTAATTTGATGAAATGAAAAATATGACGCTCAAAAGGTAAAATTATTCCACCTCATTTCTCTTAACTTACACAAAAAAATTATTGCTCCATATTTCACCCACTACTTAAAAACCATCAATCCAAATTTACCCAAACATAATTTGGAGGGTTGCATGAAGGCGAGTTGTCAGACCAAGTTTGATTATTATCATGATAGTTCCCATCCTCTTCTATTTTTAATTCTCTTATATGTTATGAAAAAATGTTCACTGAGTGCATATTTTATCACTTGAAATTTGAAGGCACTATCATTCGAATAAAGATTCGATAAAATGGAGAAAGCATTTATGAGAGGATCTGCTGCAAAATTTTAGAATAGTTTGGCCCATGATATTATATATATATATATATATATAATGAAGGTTTCATCAAGATTTGGATCTCTCGATCATGCTCCTCATAATCTATTTCAAAACCAAAGTTCTTTATCCGGATAAAAAAAGTTTCTATCAAGCTCTATCCATTAACAACTGAGCCTGCGACTTGTTGATTAATCTCAAGTGTTGCAGGCTTCAAATAACTTTTATATAATTTTTTAACCGTAAAGTATGCTTATACTTCATAAAAAAATTCCAGTTTAAAAAACGATATTTTTTTAAAAAAAATATTTCAAGTGTGTTTCAATTTCGACTTCAAAAATTAGTGTTGTTACTGCACTTTTGCGTTAAAAAATTCTAAAGAAAAATTAGTTAGCGTTGTTAAGCTTGTTGTGCATTGAGTTATGTATTGCTTTCTCACCTCGATTCTTTAATATTTTTGTGTATCTTTTTTTTCTCGATAGGGTTGTGCATATAGTTTAAAAATATACAATAATCAAATGTAATATTATATATATATATATATGATTGTGCCAAAGAGTTCCTTTTAGATTCTTTTAATAAAATTCAATAGCAAATATTCACTCCATTCTTAGTTGTGCAAAGCACAAGAGAGCTACGAGTCTTTTTGGAATTTTAAATTCTCCTCCTAGCATTATTAACTAGGGGAATGTTCCTTCCTATATCATATTATGCTCTAATGTCCTTATTCCAAGGATGGAATACAAAATGGGAACCACACAACAAACCCCATCTTTTAAATGAATTAATGTATACCTATTATTCATCATTAGGTGCTATACCTTTTTATGCTACAGCAACAGCAATTCAAGAATTTGGATCCTTATCACACTTCTTTACATATATCCTCAATTTATCAATAGATAAGAGGATAATGTTAACAATCAATCAACCCTAAAAAGTAAACCCACGAGTTGGGAATGAAAGTGGAATAGTTATTCTACACCGCAATGTTAAAGATTGAAAGATTCACAAAAGTATTCCTTAATATTATTGCTGTCATAAGAGTAGCCTGAATCATCCAGGGAGAACATAATTCAGAAACCAAGTTGAAGGGAGAGAAATGAAGTAACTTGCTTCAGAAAAATCAATCATACAGAAGTTTAAGCCTTCAACTGTGGAGAAGGCTCACCCTTTGGGACTGATTCCTGCGAGACAGCCTCCAACGTCTTGAAGAACTCTTCAGGAAGTTCGACAGGCCGGTGATGAGGAACATGTTTGGGAATTGGGGTGTCATCTTCAATGACCTCACATTCATAGTCCTCAGGGACGCCCCATGGATCCCACTCTGCAGTTTCAGTGAAACACAAACAACAGCATCAACTGGAGTTATTAAGATCGCCAAATGAATAGATACAAATGTGCTGTGACAAATTGGGCATTGATAGCGTAAAATTACTTCAGTAAGAATGCCTTGAAGTTTTAAACTGCAAAAAGTGACTGACAATGTGGATCATACAGTTAGCAGATAGCTTTACTTGATTCTTCAGTAATTCAAGATCACAAAAGTGCCCTTTAGATGAGAGTATCATATCCATGCTCAATATGACAGGTCAACGATGGAAGGGTTTACCAACTCCTAGTGCTCACATATGAAAAGACTGGCAAAAGGTTATCACAACCATCAGAATACACAAATATGGTTCCACGAGGACATATTGCGAGCTTGACCAATATGGTTATAACGAGGACATATTAGTTCAATGTAATAACATTCAGTCAAAACACAAGAAATTGTACTGCCTGGATTACGAACTTTTGATCAATCACTATAATAAAAAAGAAGTGGATCACCGGACCAGTCAAAGGTTTCATATTCAAGAATCAGGATTAAATAATTGTACACGTACATCCAGAAAATTATCATCAGCTTTATTCAAGAGTAATTAACTTAAAATTTCATTGTTACCCTTATTTTGTCACAGTTAAAATTTTCATTTGGCTGTTACGAAGACAAAGGATCCCCACTGCTCCGTACTGTGCCCGATGGATCACTGGGGGAAATGCCAAAAAGAAAAAAAAGTAATGACATTGACAACTCTGAGGAGGATACATCCCATCTCTCTTTTAACTAAAACATCTCGAAGAAAGTTTGGCACAAGGCCAGAATCAGATGGATCTCCTACAACATCGAGGAATTTTGGTCTTCCCTTTGGCAGAGTGGGACTCCTGGCCCCATCATCATGTACAGATTGAGAAAGGATCGAGCTTCTCTCTTTGCATTTCTGTGGGAGGTATGGCTACAATGGAACAAGGTGGTCTTCCAAGGCAATAAATGTTTTGTACACAACACTCTCAGCCACACAGTTCTTTTAAGCAGGGACTGGAATTCCCTTTAATAGTATTTTCCCCCCTTTGGTTTGTTGGGTCTTTTACGTACCCTTTATCTAGCTCTATAAAATAAAATCTGAATAAAATGGTTTTTGATGGTTAACACTTGGTTAATCATCCTTTCTCCCACTCAGAAATAAAACCCCTCAGGTCACATTGATGTTTCCAATAATCCAATTACGGAGTTACTTAAATAAGCAAGATAAAGCAGAAAGATACTTTGCATTCACAACAAAATGCAGGAAGTATTGGTAATATAGAACTATGGTTGTGCAATAATAGCTTCATATTGAATACCACATACTGGAAGCAATCCTTTCCGTCCATTATCATTTAGCATATCCAGCACTCCAAGAGAAGTTAATTGCATAACCAAATTTATGTTCAAATTTTCTCAAACAAAAATGACTTTCAAATTATACATGCAGCATCCAACTGCTCAAGAGGCTAGGTACCTTCCAGCATTGCGTACCAAATAAAACAGGAGAAGGCAAACCCAAAAGTTAGGCACTGCAAAAATAACTAAAACAAATGTACAAAGGCACATGGCACAAAAACTAATGGTTATTTAAGCTTACTTTTTTTAAGGGTTCCTTAAGCTTAATGTCTGAGGAATGCTAATCTTCTAGCTTCAAACATGCTTATCCGATTCCTTATGTTGTTCCCACAAAATTTCTAGGTTTCAGTCTTTGCTGAAAATTGGGTAATAAACAACACATTATAGTTGCAAATCATCTTAAAAAGGTGAGGCATAATGCTTATCTTTTACCCAAGGTGAAAATGTATAACTCCGGGAAAACTGAAAATGTACAGTTTTCCAACCTATAGGTGATGCCTTGGTTTTCTATTTGAGTAAGTCGACAATGTAGCAACCTGGATCTGTTCCATCGTGCTATGCACAGTGAGTATATCAATATGTGCTAGCTAAATAGATAAAATAGCTTGGAAACAGACATTCAGAAAACATCTCCAAGATTTTTTATTCAGTTACAATGAATCATGGAATTTGGAAAGGGAATAGAAGGACAAATAAGCCTTATTTCCGGGACAGACTAGAAAAAAAATCAGGGGATGAGCTGGTGAGGATCAAATTTTATTACAAATAACAAAAACACCTATGAAAAAACAATTAATATAAGATTAAAAATCTGTATAAATATTATAATTTATAAAGATAGATATAAATAAATTTGAAAATTTATATTCGAGTATAGGGGTATGGGTGTGATAGTGGGGGTAATTGTACTTTGCCATGGCAAATGCTTCTCCGGTCTGTGTTTCAGTTTGTTATGCCAAATACTTTTCACGTTCCAACAAAAAATGCTTCTAATTTCATACTTTAGGTCAGATTATTATATTTGAAAAAAGGTTAAGGAATTCACATGTCATATGTTTATTTCATCTTTATTCTCACAAATTTGCATAAAGTTTAGAGTAAAATGTGATTCCAGCCTTCCAGGTTTCTAAAAAAACTCTAGGACATTAATTAACAAAACTTGCACTCTACAGACACTATAGTTTGGCAAAGAAAATTACTGAGGTTTTCCATGCGTGATAAGAAGAATCCTTGATCAACCCCTAGTTACTGATCTCTAGGCAGAAAACGAGCACAAATTTATCACTCATGTGGTATCACCTCCAGTTCAACCAATGGACACCGTGTTCCCATGAAAAGACTTTATCCACTATCAAGCAAGAGTACTGGGCATACCCAAATAAGAACAGAGTCACGGCTTCAACATACTACATAAAATGAACAGGAACATCATGCAGAATTCCAAGAACCCCATTCCTTTAAAAATGTGAGCTATTAACTTTCCAACAAAACGTAAAGTTATCAACTATTATTGTCATAATATTTCTTGTTCTAATCTGAAAAATAAGTCACCAAATTAATAGTGTTGTCACATGCTTGAAACTGAGAATTGAGGAGATTTAAAAATGTCAAATACAAGATGAATCTAGAAGGTTCTTTATGTATAGCATGTTGGAGACAATTTAGTCTACATATTTCAAATCTATACCCACCATCTCTTTTTCTACCTTGTATTCCATGAACTCATTTGCATCGGTCGAATTATTATCATTCTCCAGGGTTTACCCTAGAAAAACAATCATTCTCCAGGTTTAATTGATAATAAACCTCTATGAACTCTATTACATGGTAAGAAGTTTATCATTTGGCTTTTTAGGGGCAAAAGAATGACAATAAGTGGACTATTATTCATATATCAATACGTGATTTGAAGATCAATTAATTAAGAAGATGACAACAATTTACCTGAGGGAAGTAATTTATGTATGACTATTAGACTCAAGATTGCTTAAAGGATCTAAAATTATCATTCCTTAAAAAATTCAACAGGAAAGAGGAAACATAAACAGTTTCCCGCAAACAACAAGAGATGAAAAGTTTTTACTACTCTATGCTACCAGAAGTGAAGCCCTCTTCCAATAAAATTTACCTTCAATTCAAATTGAAGGTTAATGTTCAAAAAAAAAATGAACAACAAGGTTCCAAGACATTGAAATAAAACATTTGTTATATCAGCTGGAGCTTTTGTTCCAATGTAGAATATCAACCAAAAGACAGAACTCTTGATGGATTAAAGTGCAATTTAACGTGACTCCAGTGGGAAGAGTTCATTTTCTTACCCCAGAAATCTACCCAATATTTCCAATGATTGAACCTATAAAAGCAAGGAGGCCGAATGCAAGAATGAAAATACATCTCTACAAGGAAAAAGTTCAGACCATGCATTGTTGTTGCAACTCCAAAGAACAAAAACCTTCCAAAGCTGCATACAGGGAAGTAAAGGGATCTAAACGGGAAAAACAGACATCAACCAAAAATTGATCAAGTGAACAAACATTCGATCAGCATCCTAAAATAAATTTTCGAATAAAGAAATAATATGATAGGTTCCTAGTCCAACTAGGAGCCAAAATTGATCGCTTCCAGGGGTTCAAACCTCCAATAAACCAGTTCGAGGGGGTCAACCAAGCCTCCAAGACAAAGGAAGATTATATTCTCATCTATGATTAAAAAGTGTTCCAAGGGGCCCTAGGAACCTATCACAATATTCACATTCACCATATTAAAATTTTCATGTTTACAACATTTCGCAAAGAAATGAGCCAAATGCCTCAAAACCACCTAGCGGCACAACAAGGCATAAAAAATCAAACAATTATTTGATAACAAGGGCAAAAGAGTGTCGTACCGATCATCTTCCCGATAAGAGTGAGCTCATCGCGAGCCTCCTCGATTAGCTCCTCCACCTGACCGCATCCGAGGCGCTTCTCGATGGCCTCCCAGTCCTCCTCTTCCCGGCAGACCTGGAGGCGGTGGCTTGTGAAGCTTTCTACGGCCTTGCGGTAGCCCTCGTCCTCGGGGACTGCCTTGATCTCCTTGAGGGTGCGCGTGTAGAGATCGATCAGCACTTCCCGGGCGTTGGGCACAACCTCGAGCCCCACGATCCCCGTGGTCTCCTTCACCCTCGCCATCGCCACCAGCCCCCTCCCCCCATTCAGTATCCTCCTCAGGAACATCCTCTTCCTCCGCCCACAGCCGCCGCCGGGAGATCAAGACCTCACGAGTTTTCGATCGACGACGAGTCACCAAGTGAGGAGTAGAGAAAGAACGACGGCAGATGGAAGAGACAATGATGATCTATGTATCAGCGGTCGGATCTTGATCTAACGGTGCGCATTGGATTAATATCTATCAGGGCGGGTCTCTCTTCTTCTAGGCCCAGTTAACCCAAACACTATACATTCGGCCCATTAAACACCCACAATACATCAGGTTTTTTTTTTCATTTCTGAATAAAACAACTTTTGTTTTATAACGGCATGAATAAAACGGGATATAATATAAAGCATAAACCTAAGAAAAATGCACGGATAGAAATTAGATCAAATTTTAATGACGAATCATAGCGTAAAAAGATAAATAAACTTCACATGCTGTCACGATGGCAATTCATATTTCATTAACGTGCACTCATTCAATCCCATTTTTTGGTGAAGATAACTCATCCTCACGTAATTTATAGAATTATCCAAAAAAAGAGGAAAAAATCACGTCAGAAAACATGTTTAATGTCTACGTGGGCGATGGAGGATTTAGTTCTCCATAGAAATTTCTTCATTTAATAGAGCATAAAAAATCAGTATCCCAAACAAAGAAGTAACTACTATATCCATGCAGAAACAAAAAGAAAAGGTAGGAGAAAAAACTCATATAAGTACCAGAAGTTTGGCATCACAGAGTGTAAATAAGGAATGCTAACAGAGGGCCTGTAACATACAAACATGATCATCCTTATAGCAGGAACAGGACTATCTGCAAGTACCAGAAGGCAGCACAGAGCTACACTCATCGGAAGTCTTCAACAATCATACAAAATGTAGCATCCTTTCAGTAAGTGTCTATATAAAAAACTTTTGGTGGTTAGAAATTCTATACATAGTCGCACTTGCACTTGGAGAAAACTGATTAAGGCTGCTCATCCTCAGAAAGCGAAGTGAGCAACTTCTTCATCTCCGTCCTCATCTTCATCCTCTCCCTCCGAGAACCTCTCTATTTCCTCCACTTCTTCTTCCTCTTCCTCTTCAACATCCTCATCCATTATGTTTTTTGCAGGTGCCTTATCCTTTAAACCAGTACTTAGCACGACTGTCTGTCCTTTCGATTTTTCCATGTCTCTGCGCAATCTTTCCATGTTTCCCTTTCTACGCTCTGCCTCCATTAGTTCCTTATCAACCCGTCTCTTGTCAAGATCAGCTCTGTGTCAGCACAAAAAGAATAAATCAGATATAAGGGACAGATCTAATAAGAGAAAATTGTTCAGTGAAAACATGTAATGAAATGGGGTATACTTATAGGTCTCCATGTATTCAGTGACACTTGCTTCTATGGCCGTAAAAAAAGCTTCTATCCCAACACCAGAAACAGCTGAAACTCCAACAGAACGCATATTCCTGTAGAACTCATCAAGAGCCAGGGATAGACTTCTTGCTAATGTTGATGTATATGAAGAATCAGTATCTAGAGCTGCCTGAAAAGCTTCAAAATCTTCCATCCACTGCACATTGTACATCCATTGTAAGAGGAAACAAAGAAAGGATACATTCAAATATTCTAAACGTGTCAAAATGCATGCAATATTGGAAACACGACATAAAAGAGATCTGAAAGCTAGTTGTATTGGGGGTAAAAGGAGAAAGACAATTCATTCTCGTTCATAGGTACAATTTTCTTCCTTCATCACCTACCCCTTTCCCCTTTCTCGTGTCAAAATGCAGGAAGTATTGGTAATATAGAACTATGGTTGTGCAATAATAGCTTCATATTGAATACCACATACAGGAAGCAATCCTTTCCGTCCATTATCATTTAACATATTCAGCACTCCAAGAGAAGTTAATTGCATAACCAAATTTATGTTCAAATTTTCTCAAACAAAAATGACTTTCAAATTATACATGCAGCATCCAACTGCTCAAGAGGCTAGGTACCTTCCAGCATAGCGTACCAAATAAAACAGGAGAAGGCAAACCCAAAAGTTAGGCACTGCAAAAATAACTAAAACAAATGTGCAAAGGCACATGGCACAAAAACTAATGGTTATTTAAGCTTACTTTTTTAAGGGTTCCTTAAGCTTAATGTCTGAGGAATGCTAATCTTCTAGCTTCAAACATGCTCTGATTCCTTATGTTGTTCCCACAAAATTTCTAGGTTACAGTCTTTGCTGAAAATTGGGTAATAAACAACACATTATAGTTGCAAATCATCTTAAAAAGGTGAGGCATAATGCTTATCTTTTACCCAAGGTGAAAATGTATAACTCCGGGAAATCTGAAAATGTACAGTTTTCCAACCTATAGGTGATGTCTTGGTTTTCTATTTGAGTAAGTCAACAATATAGTGACCTGGATCTGCTCCATCTTGATATGCACAGTGAGTATATCAATGCGTGCTAGCTAAATAGATAAAATAGCTTGGAAACAGACATTCAGAAAACATCTCCAAGATTTTTTATTCAGTTACAATGAATCATGGAATTTGGAAAGGGAATAGAAGGACAAATAAGCCTTATTTCCGGGACAGACTAGAAAAAAATCAAGGGGTGAGCTGGTGAGGATCAAATTTTATTACAAATAACAAAAACACCTATGAAAAAACAATTAATATAAGATTAAAAATCTGTATAAATATTATAATTTATAAAGATAGATATAAATAAATTTGAAAAATTATATTTGAGTATAGGGGTGTGGGTGTGGGTGTGGGTGTGGTGATGGGGGTAATTGTACTTTGCCATGGCAAATGCTTCTCCGGTCTGTGTTTCAGTTTGTTATGCCAAATACTTCTCACGTTCCAACAAAAAATGCTTCTAATTTCATACTTTAGGTCAGAATATTATATTTGAAAAAAGGTTAAGGAATTCACGTGTCATATGTTTATTTCATCTTTGTTCTCACAAATTTGCATAAAGTTTAGAGTAAAATGTGATTCCAACCTTCCAGCTTTCTAAAAAAAACTCTAGGACATTAATTATTCCATGCGTGATAAGAAGAATCCTTGATCAACCCCTAGTTACAGATCTCTAGGCAGAAAACGAGCATAAATTTTTGTATCACCTCCAGTTCAACCAATGGACACCGTGTTCCCATGAAAACACTTTATCCACTATCAAGCAAGAGTACTGGGCATACCCAAATAAGAACAGAGTCACGGCTTCAAATAAGAGAAAATTGTTTCTAAAAACAATTTTGGAAACACGACATCACATACTTCAGAAAACTTGAGGAAGATCAGTTTTATAACAAATACCACAGACCACAAAAGCTTGAAGATAAGGACAAATTTGAAACCAAGATACAATAAGGAGTTTTGATCTTCTGAATGTACCACACTAGACTTTTGAGAGACCATCCAATTTGACTAGCGACTGGCAGTTTTTTCTTTTTTACGAAATAACGAGTGATGCATGAAATGAGTTTACAATATGGAGATTACCTATCCACCCAATATCTTGCCATATTATGCATTAACAAACTACATTCTCGACATAGCATTTCTGCCCCTAAAAATATACATCCATTTTGTTAAAGCCAAATGGACCATAAAATAACAAAATACCAGGTGGATTCGTGTTCACCCTCACCTAAAACTTCCAGACCAGACTAAGAGAAGGAAAATTCATGCTTGGAAAGAAAAATCTTAGAAATGAAACTGAAAAGTAATAGCAGACAAATTATAATACCTCGACAGCAAATTCATGCTTGGCCACATCCACCTTGTTGAAGGTTAGAACTAATGGCAACCTGGTCTTGTAGAGTATGCTACAGGCATAGAGCATGTTGCTCATGAAAGTCACAGGATTTGCTGATCGAGGTGTATCAACTACATATGCAACTATGGTGGGAAAAGTCGAAGCGAATGCTTCAGTAATTATTGCTCCAGAAGCCGACCATGTGAAAATCTCAATTTGTCCAGGGGTGTCAACCAAGACATAGTCAAGTTGATCAGCTCGCCTCTCAATGACTGATATAACCTAATAGCAAACAGAAATGAAGAAGTCAATAGGAGGGCAATGTACACTCAATAACAAAACAGAAATAACTAAACTTTAGATCAACCTCATCGAACTTTGTGGAAAATAGATTTAGTGATGTGAGAATTCCACCATTAGGACCAAGGTTGTATTCCTTCATTACTTCCTTATAACGGACAGTGTCTCGGATATCAATGTTTGCACCAAAGGGAAGGCTCATGACTGCAGGGTCAAGATTGAGCACATAGCCACGAATATTTTTGGACTGAGTATGGCATACCAATCTATGTAAAAATGTAGTTTTTCCACTCCCTGCAAGAAAAGAAGAAGAGTTGATAAGAAGATCATATAACCTTCTCTTTCTTCTGTCCTTATTTCTTTACCAGAATGTGACATACCTGCCATTCCCACAACAATAATGATAACTGGTTTTCTTTTGAAGTGAATATTTGAAGATTCAGATATTGTTAACTTCTCTGCTAAATTCTCAGAAAGATCTTCCTTTTCCGAGCTCTTTGCATTCAGCTAACAAATAAAGATGGTAACTTACTATTAAAATATTTGATCTAGTTGTTCAGTTCATCACATAGTTAAGAAATCTCCTCAAAAAAAAGATCATCAAAGAAAAAAAATGGTTAAAGTACATACATCACTTATACTCTCTTCCTCCATAACAATTTCAGCAGGCTTACTCAAGCTCTGATCCTCATCCATCTGCAAGAAAGACCAAAAATTTGATTCTCAAATTATATTGCATGTTTTCTAATGAACCAAACTCCGCCTATGCTTTATAGCCGGTCCCAAGCCCGGATAAAGGAGGAGGGTTGTGTTAGGCCCCGACAGCCAGCGTAAAACCCTGTCGAATCTCATGAACATGGATCAACGAATGCGGAATGGCGTCGTATGATCCATGTAGCCGACCCCACCTAGTGGGATAAGGCTTTGTTGTTGTTGTTTGTTGTTGTTTTCTAATGAACCAACAACGCAAATGAAGTTGTAAAGTCTGCACCAACGTTGTCAAACACGTAAAGGAGGGCTGGCTAAAAACGCAAGTCGTGAACACAGCTCGGCCAATTCTACCAGAAATATATTTATATATTAATTAGCACAAATCTAAATATAATATTGTAATTTCTTTATAATAAAGTAAAATTTTGATCAAGTTATCAAATATTCAAAAAACAACATGTCAAAGGGCCAATATCCAAATTCCAAATTACCAAAAATCAAATAAGTTTTAACATCCAAGTCATCAAATTCAAAATAACAAAGCATCACACGATGCATCACTAGTCAAGTTCTATCAAAACAATGAATTGGCATATGCCTAGAAGACTAATGCAACTAGAGCAAATCATTCAAATTTTTTCCAACTCCTGAACCCAAACCAGATGCCATTTTTCCTTTACCTAAATCTGTAACACATTTGGAACAATCTATACAAGTATACAACATAATCAAAACCTAACTTAAATAGTTAAACCTAATTAAACATGCAAAGGAGAGAAGGACAACGACTTTACTTATATAATCCTAATTCAGTAATTCCTAACTTAAAGTCTTAAACAGGCTATACAATCTTAATCCTAAAAAAGTCTATATAATCTTAAACCTAAATAAACAGGCTACTTACCGGACAAAATAGGTCTCAAACAGTCTTATACAATCTTAATCCTAGGCGCAGGCCTCCCTGCTCGCGAGACACCGCGCGCAAACTGGGAGACCACAGCGGGGGGCTCCCTGCTAGTGAATTGATGAGCGACGAAAAGAATGGTGTGTCATGTGTGCGAAAGAAAAGAACAGCGCCAGCGAGAGAGAGAGAGGGGTAACAGGGTACCGGCAACTCACGGCGAACGACGACCGCAACGTTGCGGCGGCGGCAACACACGACGGCAGGCGGCAGCAAGGCACGACGGCAGGCGTCAGGTGGCACTGGCAGCAACGCACAAAGAAGGTAACTAAACTAGGGCATCGGTCTGGGGTTTTTCCCTTGTGGGTTTAGGCTCTACTAAATGTGGCCGAAATAGAAAAGAAAAAAAAGAGTGGGATCGCTATCGCGTGTGGCATGCTGCACGATTTGGACAACATTGGTCTACCCTGTGGCAAATCCTAACTTGCATTTTAACATTTCAGGAACTTGTGTACAAATATAACAAACAATTCCCAACATGCTTTTAAGATTGCAAACCAAATGTGCTTTACGCCACATATACCTCCTAAAATCACTTTTATCGTAATCATGCTTATCTCTCTTTTATTCTCTGGAGAATGTTTTCTTAGCACTTTCGCTTACAGATGTTCCACCTTCTGTGCACAGTTATTTTTCCAACTCCAGAAACACAGAACCAGTTAACTTTTACCTAACTTTAGCACAACAATGGCGATTGCATTTTTTTCTCTTCAGTAAAAGAATTAATAGACATTAAGAACAACTGAGGAGTGGAAGACACCATCAAACATTGACTCATAAAAATCGATCCTAAATCGCGAGCAGCCTTCAGGCTCCCTGCTCGGAAACGGCACGCAGGGCTCGAGCGGAGGATGGGGCTAACAATGGCAGGGATCAACAGCGAGAGCGACCGGCGTCAGGTGTGTGTTGGCGGGGGGAGGGGGGGGGGGATGGTCACTATCGATCACGTGATCAAGCCATCAGTGCTTAACAGTCATATGTTGTGGTGCTTATGTTGGAAAAATGTTATAAAAAAGAATTTGGGAAAAAATGTTGAAAACCTGAGAATATTGAAAAAAATATTGGAACTAGAGTGTAACACTGACGTACACCACCAAATTTTATTGATGAGGCATATATTTTTTAAATTTTAATTTCCTTACATTAAATCTATGAATTTTTTTTATATAATCGAAAAAAATATTGGAATATGATATTTTGTACGCATTTCAAAATATGATATCCTCATGAAATATCTGAATCTAAGAGAGTGAAAAAATTAGATTGGTTAAATGTAATTATAAATAGGAAAAAATGGGGGTCCCCCCTACTTAAGTAGGAGGCACGGTCCCTCCTACCTCCCAAGCCGTCCGATGCGCATACGGCGCATCCGACGGTTGGCGCAAGTCTACTTCTTTTTCAAGAGATGAAAAGATTGAACCACGGTTCACGACGCCGCCAGTTCACGGGGCATCGGAGGACGGTTCGGTCCGGTTCACGCGTGAGAGGTACAAACTACTAACCCTAACCCTAGAGACCACTTTTTCTCTTCTCTTTCTCTCTCCTCTTCGTTTCGCTCTCTCCTCTCCTCTCCTCTCGCAACGGCGCCCCCGCTCTCCCCTCCTCTATGTTCGGCCTCTGCCCCTCCTCTCCGCACCTCTCCTCTCCTTCGCAACGGCGACCGCGACGCCGCCGAATCGACCTCGAGCACATCCGCCGTCGATTAGATCAGCGCGACGGCGACTGCACCCCCACCGCGATGCCGCCGGCCGGTTCCCTTGTCTCTCTGTTTCTTTTTGTTTCCTCCCTCGTTTTGACCTGATCTCGTCGCCTCCAGGACGCTGCTGCGCAACCCCCTCGACGGCAGATCTGCGAGCACCCCCGACCAGCCGCGACCTTGAGCACCCCTGCGCGACACCCGGAGCAAAGCAGCCATAGATCTGGGCTTCGCCGGCTCCCTCACGCTGCGAGCACGCCGAGCACCGCCGAGCGGACCCCCTCTTCGCCTGAAGGTTCCCGTTTCTCCGCTATCGAGTTCGCCCGCACTCACGACCGCTTATCCCGCCCCGCCGCCGCCGAGTTCGCCCGCCCCCACGACCGCTTCGCCGCCCCCACGACTGCTTAGCCTGCCCCGCCGTGTTCGCCACGACCGTGGCCGCCTTGTTCGCCCGCCCCGCCGCCATAGCTTCGCCCGCCCCGCCGCCGAGTTCGCCCGCCCCCATGCCTTCGAGTTCGACTGCCCCGCCGCCGCCGCGCCGGACTGCTATACATATCAAGAATGCCTTATTCCGAATTCGACTCTAATGAGATTGTATAAGATGGAGGCATAATTATATTTTGTGTTTGAATCCGACTATATTTTGTGTTTGTATCCGAATTCGATTTCTATGAGATTGTGACAGTCGAGGTTGCATTTGAACTGATGGCTTCACAGTTATATTTTCTTAAAAATCTTCAGATGATAGTTTTATGATGCAAATTTCTTCTTGCAATTGAAATTCCTTCGTTATTGTAAGTTCTTAAAATATGCTCAACTGGAGTAACAAGAACCTTGAGTAGAAGGATAATTACTGAGCAAATAATTAATAAAGTTACAACATGCTCAAGTAAAGTGACTTAAGTGGGAAATCTGGAAGGCAAAAACAAAAATGAAAACAAAAAGTGCTTGCACTTAAATGGTAAAGGCCTAAAGGGTGCTCATTGTTTATGAATTTCTCTTCAAGCTACAAGCTCTCTGGCTGATCCTTCTCAACATCCAGTTTAGATTCAGATAAGTTCTCGTTAGATTAAACACTTTAAAAATTCCATACAAACATCGAACAAAACAATCTTACGAAATCAGCGGGGGCGGGCTCTCGGCGTGCTCGCCTCGGCGTCCTGGAGGCGACGAGATCGCGGATGTGCTCGGCGGCGGCGGGGCCGCGGCGGGCGGGCGAAGCGGATCTCGTCGGCGGCGGATGTGCTCGAGGTCGGTCGCGGAGGAGCTCGAGGTCGCCGCTGCGCAGAGGAGAGAGGGGGAGAGACTTTGTTCGAGGCGTGCTCGAGGTCGGCGGCGGCGGCGGGTCGGGCTCGGCGGCGGCTGGGCGGGCTCTCGGTCACGGCGTCCTGGAGGCGACGAATGAGGTCAGAACGAGGGAGAAATGGGGAAAACGAAAAGAAAGAGGGATAAAAGGGAACCGGTCGGCGTCGCGGTGCGGGGTGCTGGCGCTTCGGCGGCGTCGCGGTGGGGTGCGGTCGCCGCTGCGCTGATCTGGTCGTCTGCGGATGTGCTCGAGGTCGGTCGCGGTGGAGCTTGAGGTCGGTTCGGCGGCGTCTCTGTCGCTGCTGCGCAGCAGAGGAGAGTAGCGGAGAGAGAGGCAAAGCCGAGCGGAGAGAGGGGGAGAGGCCGAGCGTAGAGGAGGGGAGAGCGGGGGAGCGGGGAGAGGGGGAGAGGCCGTCACGAGAGGAGAGGAGGGGAGAGAGAGCGAAATGGAGAGGAGAGAGGAAAATAAGAGAAAGCGACCCGCGTTTTAGGGTTAGCAGGTTTGTAGCGCTCACGCATCGAACCGGACCGAATCGTCCGCCGATGACTATGAACCGACCGTTTCGCGAACCGCGATTCAATTATTTCATCTCTTGAAAAAAAAGTAGACCTCGCCAACCGTGGAATGCGCTTAAGTAGGGATACCCCATTTTTTTCCTTATAAATAATTGAAAATCGGTCATGATAATTAATGATATAAAACATAACATAATAATATGTAATTAAAAAATAACATTGAAATATGGTTTAAAAGGGGGAAAGGATGGAATATAACATATTCCACTACAAAAAAATCGGTATTTTCGATGGACTAATCCGTCGGAAATTCAAGAGAATTCGTTGGAAATTCAAAAGACTCCGTCGGAGATTGAGGTTTTCGACGACTTTTCCAACGGGAAAATTCGTTCGAAAAGTGGGCGTCGCAAATAATTTCTGACGGACAAAATTTATCCGTCTGAACCTTCAACGATTGGAAATGCATTCCCAATATTTAAAATAGATAAATCAAAATTATGGAAAACTAAAAATATTTTTCAAAAATTTATCACCAAAAATTGAAAATATGTTATTCAATTATAAATCCTAAATAAAAGATTCAGTTACATTCAAAAATATTCAATTACAATTTTTCCTAATGGTTGTCATCATCGTTGTATTCGTCACGCATCATTTGATGCACCATTATCTTCATTTCTTTTTGTTGAGCTCTTAGCATATGTCGCTCTCGTTGCTTAAACTCTTGTTGTACCTCTTGTCGGACCTCTTGTGATACATCCGCCAATCTTTGTTCCCAGGTGCTATCGAAAAGTCGTTGCATATCTTAATTTGGATAATTGGATATTGACTTACGGCCATATCGAATATTCGCAGGACTAACAAATGATTCGAGACCGCAGATGCGTCCCTTCTTCACGCCAATGTGATCCGTCCAAAGTTGTCGAGAGGTGGGTCACATTTGTCGAAATCTCTAACATATAACACATTAAATGTACACTTTACTATATAATATAATTAAAATTGAATACAGTCACAACCATCGAAAAGATTCAACATAACTTCCCATGGCCCCTGTCGGCGGTAAATATCCACTAAGATATATGAATTTAACGGTCTCGTGAAGAAAAAATATAATATATTTAATTTGAATTATGACGGTTTTAATCGCCTGAAGTTCTGACAATTCTTGATCCGTCGAAAGTTTCGACGATTGTGATCGCCTAAAGTTCCGACGGATCGTCCATTGGAAGTCCCAGTGGTTGTGAACATCAAAAATTTGTCAATCTCTACTTCCGAGGGATTTACTTATCCGTCGAAAAATTCTTCAGAAATTGAGAAGGATTTTCTATCGTTGAAATTCGTCTTTTTCTTATAGTGTTCTAAATTGGATGAAAGAGGATGAATTAGGGGTTTAAAAAATTAACATCAGCATCATTTTTATTACAAAAGTTAAAATTCAACTCGTCAAATTGATAATCTTCTATATGTTAGAAATTATTATACTTATTTTACCCTTTTATTTCTTTCAAATCAATTTAAAAGTAAATGAATTTATTTAAGACATAGTCTTTCTTAACTAATGCATTATAATTTGTATCCAAATAAAGAATGAATTAAATAATTCAACCTATCATATGAATTCATATACAAACAATTTTTATAAATACTCACCTCTCAGACTCATCAAATCTTATCCAATTACCTTAATCCAATTTTTATGATCACTCAAAGAAAAAAAAAGATCTCCATTGCAACTGGGTTCTTCTTGCTCGATAGGTCAGGCGGATCATGAGACCTGAGGACAGTCCATGGAGATCAATTTTCTTCACTTGCTATGGGGACGATCTATCTTGGGAGTCGAGACCGATACTGTCTCGCGGGGCCTCGTCCTTCTGGAGGGGAGTGGCAGCACTGTTCCACGGGTGTGTGCCCCACTCATGACACCATCACTTGGCACAAAAGAGCATTTCTCATTCTGGCGGCCCAGTTGGTTCTCAGGGGTGCCCCCTCTCCTCTCCGCGGAGGCTTTCCGCACTGGCAGCACATCCTGATGCGATAGTTGCAGAGATGTGGTTCGAGGTTGGTGATGTCGGCTCTAGCTTCTGGACCCCTCTTGTCTGATCAGCCCTTACGGACAAACGCATCACCGAGCTTTTGGAGCTCCATCGGAGGATGGCCCCCTACCATCCCGACCATTCCCTGACAGATGGGAGCGACTACCAGAGTCCTGGTCGGCACATAGCTTATACATTAGGTTCCTTTCAGACATGGCATCAGAGGACTTCCGGATAGATTATAGGCTCATTTGGCGATCCTGAATACCGCTGAAAGTTAAGATCTATGTGGCGAGGTCGGCTCCTTACTAGGACATACATGGCATGTTGGGCACCTCACACGGACACGTCTTGCGTTTTGTATGGTGAGACGGAGGAGGACGTCGGCCAACTATTTTTTGCGTGTTTGACAGCGTGAGACATTTGGCAGTAGATGAGCATTGGGGATCTATTTCTCTCATATTCTCAGACCCTATGACAGTCGTTTCGAGTATTTACGCGGCAGAGACAGAGATGGAGAACGTGACTGGCGTCTTTTTTGATTGGTTCTTGGGCCTTATGGCTTCAACATAACTAGATAATGTTTGTGGAGAACGACGTCAGACAGAGCATATTGTACACCGCATCTTTTTCCTTCTTAAAAAATGAGGTTTTGAATAGCTGATATACTTTTCCTTTTTTTTCCTTTTGTAACCGCTCTTACTTTGAGAGCTCAGACTTGTATATAACCACATAACTTAATGGTCATCCTTTTTCTCCTTTAAAAAAAACTTCGAGCGGAAGTTCTATCAGTCGCTTCGTATCATTATCACTCTATAACCTTTTTTGCATCATAATTATATATTGTTTGTGCGTTCCATTGGTTAAAAAGGAATTTGATAGTTTTCATTAAGATAGTTAAAAGCACTATCCCAAGTAGCTAGCAACTTATTATTAGAGGTGGATAAACAGGTCGATTAATCTGATTTTGATCATGCTCGGCATGTGCCATGTAGTGATTTTATCGCGCCATTTATTTTGTTAATTTTTAAATATAAAAAAGTTGACAGAAAAAAACATAATTTGTTTATTTTGCCCAGGCCAAGTCCGACCCCATCCGTGCTTTAGACGTAATGTAAAATTTTCCTTTTTCCATGGAGATTTTGATGATTAATATCAACATTGTGTATTACATGTGTTTTAGTATGTATCAAGTATAAATTATATCATATATTACCTAGTACATTCCATGAGTCGATGCTAACATGTTCAGATATCAAGTGTGGGAGGACATGCTGCATTGGCTATTCCCATGGTACAAATTGTTTCCATTAACATGGTAATTTTAGGTACTTCATATGGCTGTTACTATGAGTAGGACTGCTTCTATGTCGCAAACCAAATAACTTCACAAAATAATAATCTTTAAAGCTGAACTATGATCTCCTTAACTCAGCAATGAGAAGAAATGCCTTCACTAGTTCTTCTTTTATCATGAACAGCAAAGAGGCAGCAAAGACACTTTGCACAATTTTTGTACCCATCCCTTTATAAAATCCATGCAATCCTTCGTAACGGATCATCTTCACTATTGCATCAAAAGTACCTGAAACGAGAAACATTTGTTACTTCCACAACAGAATGGGAAGTTATCATCAGAGACACAACTGGATAAAGAAATTGAAGTCACTAACATTACTTGAAAATCACTCAGTAGAAACATTTAAAGAACAGAAGAGCACTTACCCTAATTCAGTAAAGTAAAGCATAAAAAACAGGTAATACAAATGTGGGCATGGTTGTAGAGAATCCAATATGACACGCAATCAGACAACTTACAAGTTTAGCCGCAAACTGCCAATAATATGTAGCTAACTTGACAACATTGCAACCTAAAGAATTTGGTTACAGCTATAGATTAACTTCATTCTGAAGGTTTGCTTCTATACCTACTACCAGCCCACTCTCTTAAAAGTTGAGTTATTTGATCAGTTTACAACCAATGCATAGTTAGTAAGATGGTGAACAAGTTTGTTTAAGAACAAGTATCAAATTATCAGCACTATTTTTTTTAACATATACATATTTTGAAGGGTATCAATTTATCCCAAAGTTCTATGCATCCTTAAAAATGAAGGTTCCAAAAAGTGGTACATGCTGGCTTAGTATAAAATGGATTTCTACCCGTACTGGCACCACATAACACTTTATTGTGCTGGGCAAGAACTGATGAGGAGTGTGCCAATGCACCTCGAAACCTCAACAAAAGGTATTCATTTCACATGAAGCATATTACAACTATATTGCAGTATTTATTCGCAAGAAGTTCATTCAATATCAAATTAATGATCTAACACTGCTTACCAGAACAAAAAGGAAAATCTATGTAGTTCAATAAGATCAAAAGATCACAAAATTCTACCTGTGTAACGTGACATGGTGTTCCTTCCAATTTCTTGTTTTGCCTGCAACCTGGACTGCAAGTAAATTAAGAAAACTGCACTCGTCAGGAAAGGATTGACGGTATACTAGAGTGGAGAAAAGGAAATATATGAAAAAGCAATCCGGAACCAGTTGAGTATAATCTTGTATGGACAAAATATCACACAACACAGATCTAGTTAACTCTCCATGATTCTTTTTGAGAGGGTTCATGATAGTTAAGTTGCAGCCATGATTAAACCTCGACCAAAGGAATAGACATAAACATATATTTGTCTTCATGGTACAAACAAAGGCCAAGGCAAAGGAAGTACAGATACTGATTCCAATACAATGATAAAATACAAAATTTCTTTTAAGTGCTTGCTCATTATTGGAAAACCATTAATCATGTATGATGTCTGTATGCAACATGTACATCACTGGGAAGATAGAATTTAGAAGAAACAAACAATATCCAAGTTTTAACATTGGCTTGATCAGCTTCAGAGCTAACTGAATTGGCAATGACAATACAATAAGACATTGGAAATGGGAAAGAAAAGAGGTAATGTCTGGCAGTGTGCTCCAAGTAGACTCTTTCAGCCCCTTTATATGTTTAAGTTTCATCGTTCACTCAATATGGTTGTAATGAATATGGGTGGAACAGGAATTGACAGCATCAACACCATGCCTCCCACCCATGAAACTAGATTGAGAACAAACGTGATTCCTACTGATCCTATAATCTGAATGGTTCACTCTTTTTGTTCCTACATAACAATCGACATTTCCTATTTGATTTCTATGATAATTTATCAATATATACAAAGAAAAGGAAACAATCACTGAGTAAACCAGTTATCTTGTTGTTGCATAAGCACCAATACATTTAGAAAAATAATGGCCAGGTAACATGAGATTAAACATCTATGAAAAAAATGCCATTAACTAAACAAAAAATATCCGTTTAATTTATTGGCATTGTTTATTAGCTTTCTAGCTCCTTGGAGATTTTTCTAAAGTTACTTTTTCTAAGAATGATATCTCTAAAGTTATGCATTTGAATCTAGAGATAGAACTAATAACGAGAAAGACGAATTAATGAAGAAACCATATAAATCAAGTAGAAACTAAGATGGAGTTATTTATATACCTTCACAACTAATAAAGGATAAGTGACCAGTGTAGCTCCAAGTTTTGCCAAAGCCCCTAACAAAAATACCTGCTCATACATGTTAGCATATCCCTGCTCATATGCCTATGGAAAACGTAGACAGTAAAGAGAGAAAAACTAGCTTATCATGTATCAATATCATTATAGCATCTCATGTCTCACTACAATGGATAACCTTTATTAGCCATCATGAGATGATATAAAATCATGTAATTTATAAAAAAGATGGCATACCTCCAAAGCAGAAACTCTTTCTACAGCACGCTTGATACTAGCGCGTTTTGACTTAAGGTGCTTTAACAAGGTTTCATAAATCATAAACTGAATTGATGGGTTGCACACCTGCAAACATAGTGGTCACCCTTTAATACCATGTGAAAATTTTGGTTTAAATGCCACTCCAAAAATGAACAAAGAAATACTGAGGGAAACTTGGACCATAATAAGTGTTGGCACAATTCCTTTCCAGAATCCTTTTATGCCTGCTTCACGATAAACCTCTTGCCCCTGTCAAAAAAGCAAAAGAAAAATTTAAACAGAGATCAATCAGAATAAACAATAAGAAATGTGCTATCTCAAGCCCAATTACGTGGCTATTCACTGGACTGCACTCAATGTTATGCAATCATTCATCATATCACCTTTTTTGTTCTGGCACATATGGGTAGAAACACATCTTCAAACCCCACACATTATATCAGCAGAAATGGCTTCTTTTATGGTTAAGTTTTGCAGAATTGTTTCTCCGAAAAAAAAAAGAATTTGCATATTTTCTGTGGCTTCTGTTCATGGACAATCATACATACCCCAAACTATTCTAGCAGCCTACATGCTTAAAGAGTTATTGCATTTATCAAGATATATAGAACTTAATTATAGATACATAAGAACAATGAAAACTGAAGATGAAAAAAAATTCACTAACCGCTTGAACTGTTCCATAAGGACGAGGTTTAATCAAACTAAGCTGAGTCAACTTTCCTTCCATATCAGATGGATTGGAATCAGAAAGTTCCAACAAAATAGCCTCCCTCTTGGCTTCCATTATTTTCTTTTCGGCTTGTGTATGTGTCTGGAAAGACATGATAAGGTTAAGGCAAACAAGCATTACAAGATCATATTCACGATAGCCAGTTGGTTAGAGTGGTAGCCAAGATGAAACATTGAATTTGGTTTCTAAAAGAGATCACTATTCCTTATATCTCACGGAAAAAGATACATTTGTAAGAGAAAAAAAGAACAGGCATCTTTAAAATAGACAGAGACATGATATCACCAAGGTTAAAGCCATTCCACATAACTATCTAATCGAATCCATGAAAAAGGCCATCCACGATATATTCTATCTGACGTGAAAAAGTTGAAAGATCTATCCCTCAGCCAGTATAAGCATACACAGCAACACAATTGACCACTTGAATCATACACGTTAGTTATCCATAATGTTTGCAGTGCAAGTGGATATTTCAGAAAGGAAATTACTAATGTACACTTTACAGGTAAGATTTTGATTCTAGATTTTCTACTGTTTGCTTTAAATCCATGATTTCATATTTAAAGCCTTCAGTTGTTCTGTCATTCTTTTCTACATCTAGCAGGCACAACTCATCAAGATGTATTTGGAAGTAGCCTATCTTGGAGTGATAGGAATATGATACAAAAATGAGAAGTTAGAATACGGCTATATCTAGTGTCTTAATCAAATATCAGTATCATTCAGATGTCCTACTTGATCACATGTAATAAATGTATAACCTACCTGCATGCGAGTGACAAGGACCCATATAGGATTAGTCAGTAGAACATTCAACGACCTGCAGAATCACATAGCCGTTGTTATGAAACACAAACTATAATTTCTAATACAACATAACCAAGCTTAATTCAATTTTCATCCTTTTCAAAACAAATAGCTCTAATCTCAACATCTAAGATACTTTCGAAATATCTCATAACATTCATTAAGCTTCAACTCTGAAAAGGGAATTGAGAAAGCTTGCCGAGAATGCAAAGAACAGTAGAAGGATATGGCTGTGAGTTTTAATCTAATGCAAGTGACCTATGGAAGCCCTCAGATCAGCATAGCAAGCAACCGATAGAAGAAAGAAACAACAGTTATATCAATGGTTCTAGCATTTATTGAAGTCCCCAATAGTTTTTTCAATAGAAGAGCTACACAGCTAACTTGATTATTAACATACTAAAACAGCCAACCAGAAGATGAACTGACATCACAAAGATCAAACAGATTACGGACCCTGCAATGGCCGCCACAACAAGCCAAGAGAACATGGTGACGGTACCATCACCTCGGCCTTTCTTCTTCTTCAAAGCCGCGGCAGCCTCAGCTTTGTTCTTAAATAGCTGATAGAAGTAGTAATATATTCCCTGGTCCAATGAGCATGGAACAATACCAGGTTTAGACCACGAATACAGAGTGACGGAGGGGAGGGACAGGGAGAAACCTGAGACGCGGCCGTCCCCACCAGAGACGGTTTCAGTCCGCTGTATAAACCGCCCCAGCCTTCGGTCTCGATGACCTGCAAAGATCCACACGGAACAAGTTTAGGACAGAAGGCGTGCCGGCGAGAAACTCGCACGGAAGAGAGGTGAATGAGAGGACTTGAAGAATCTGGAAGAGGGTTCCCCCCGACGTCGTCGAGGACGCATCGGCACCGGCAGCCGGCGGCGAGTTCTTCTTGGCCACCCTCTCCGTCTGCTGCCGGGTGTTGACCGTCTGAAGAGGGTACGTGATGATCTGCGCGATGATGCCACCGGAGGCCCCCGCCAAACCGTTCGCGAGTGCGTTGGACATGGTGACGGGTTCGCTACTTCCCCGAGCTCCGCGTTGGGCGGGCGGGCGAGCGGACGCGTGCGGGAAGGCGTCACTCGACGCCCCCCGTACCGGCAGCACAAAGACAACAGCAACGAGGTTCACTTCGATGCATCAGCGGATCGCGCGGAGCGCCGGGTACCAGTCGTGGGTTGGATGGCAGCGTCAAAGCCGCCGGCGGCAGCCACCCGGAAGCGTTCTGCTCCTCTCACTTGCTGGTGGCTGGACGAATGAACGGATAACCGACGGAAACTGGGCCCGAACAATTCATTATTATTTATTGGTACTTGATCGGCCCTCGACTGCCCATCATGATTCATGACCGGCCATATGCACTCGCGACTCGCGAAGTCTTTCCCTTCGGGAAGGGTAAATCGGTAAATCCGCAAGATGTGACGCACGAAATTAAATTTGCACCATATGATTTTGTTGTAATTATTAATTAGTAATATAGTTATACAAAATATATATAAGAGGTTTAACCATGTATTTTAAAAAAATTATGTTAATTGTATGAACCCAACCAGCTTTGATTGGACCCTTTCAATGAAAAAGTTCACCTAAAACAAACACAACATATAAATAATGACTAGTTTTCACGGCTTTGTTTGATTGTTTAATAATAATATCTTTGGATACAAATTATAATGCATAAATTAAAAAAATACTAATTTCAATAAATATCCCTTTTACTCATAAGTAGATTATACTACAACAACAACAAAGCCTTATCCCACTAGGTAGGGTCGGCTACATGGATCATACGACGCTATTTCACTCTATTAGTAACCAAACCTTTCGGTATATTATTCACCAATAGATCTTGCTCTATTAGTTCACCAAGTGTCCGCCTTGACCTCCCACTCTCTCTTTTAATCGGACTCCAGATTATTTGATCTACTCTTCTTATTGGCGCATCTAATGATCTTCTCTGAACATGACCAAATCATCTCAAACGATTCTCTATCATTTTCTCACTAATAGGAGCCACTCCGACTCGTTCACGTATATGGTCATTCCTAATCTTATCTAATTTTGTATGACCACACATCCATCTCAACATCCTCATTTCGGCTACCCCCACTTTACGTTCATGTTGTCCATTCATAGCCCAACATTCACTACCATATAACACTGCTGACCTTATAGTAGTACGATAAAATTTTCCTTTAACTTTATTGGGTACTTTTCTATCACAAAGAACTCCAGTGACTTTCCTCCACTTACATCAACCAGCTTGAATTCTATGATTAACATCGTCATCAATCTCATCATCTTGTCTTACAATTGATCATAAATATTTAAACTTTGTTACTTGAGAAATTATATCCTCCCCTAGCTTAACTTTCAAATCGTTTCTAAATTGTTTATTTGTGAAATTGCTATGCATATATTCTGTTTTATTCCTACTTAAACGAAAACTCTTTGACTCCAATGTATTTCTCCATATTTCCAATTTTGTATTAATCTCTTCTCTTGAATCAGCTAAAAGTACTATATCATCCGCAAGTAGCATGCACTTAGGTACCTCCTCTGTGATACTCTCGGTTATAGCATCGATAACTAAGTTAAATAGATACGGACTTAAAGTTGATCCTTGATGTAGGTCAATTCTTATAGGAAATTCATTTGTCCCACCTCCGGGTGTCCTAACCCTAGTCAATGTCCCATCGTACATATCTTGTATTACCTTAATGTAAGCAACACTCACCCTCTTCTTTTGCAAGATTTTTCAAAGTACATCCCTTGGTACCTGATCATACGCATTCTCTAAGTCAATGAAAGCCATATGTAAGTCTCTTCTCCTACTTCGATACTTCTTCATCATCCCCTTAGTAAATAAATCGCCTCTGTAGTAGATCTTCCTGGCATGAACCCAAATTGTCTTTCAGAAATATTAGTCTCCATTCTCAATCTATGCTCAATCACTTTTTCTCATAATTTCATTATGTGACTCATAAGTTTAATCCCTCTATAATTTGCACAATTCTGAATATCCCCTTTATTTTTATAAATAGGAACTAATGTACTTAATCTCCAATCATCAGGCATCTTTTTCGACCGTAAAATCTCATTAAATAATTTACATAATCACAACACACATTTTTTTCCTAAACATTTCCAAACTTCAATCGGTATACCATCCGGTCTAATGACTTTACCATTCTCCATTTTCTTAAGAGCTTCACTAACCTCCTAAACTCTAATTCTACGATAAAATGATATATTAAGCTCACATTCGCTGACTGTCAAGTCCTCCAAATCACAACGAGAACCTTCACATCCATCATTAAATAGCTTATAGAAATACTCTTCCCATCTATTCTTAATATCTCCTTCAGTAACTAAAACCTTGCCAACTTCATTTTTTATGCATCTTACTTGATCCAAATCTCTCGACTTCTTCTCTTTATTCCTTGCAATTTTGTAAATCCTTTGTTCACCAGCCTTTGTCCCTAACTCCTTATAAAACCCCCCATATGCTTTAGCACGAGCATCACTAACTGCCTTCTTAGCCTCCCTTTTCGCCAAACGATACTTTTCCCAATTGTCAGAACCAAATGTATCGCCTTGAAATAATTCTTCTTATTACGCACATTTTCTTGGACCTCATCATTCCACCATCAAGTCTCCTTATCTCGTAGTCCAAAACCTTTTGATTCTCCTAAAATGACTTTAGCAACCATTTCAACATTTTTTGCCACATTCTCCCACATGATACTAGCATCTCATAAGTATATTATATTCATTTTTAATTTGATCGAGAAAAAAATACAGAATAAAAACATAATTATTCTTAATCTTTCAAAAACTATCCATTTAATTAATTTAATTTTAAACCATACGATATACTTTAGAATCGCCACTTTAACCTTCCTTGATTTTTTTAAAAGATAATATTCAAATAATGTGTAAATTTTCTAAATCCAATAAACTCCAATTAAATTTAACTCTCTACTAAAACTTTCTATTAGCCCCTGTCAGAAAGTTGTCTGGAAACCAAACACTAATAGCTAATTTTAAGAATGCAGTACATTAATAATGAAGTTAAATATCCAAAAGGACAATTAAAACAAGAAAGCTACTCGTTACGATTACATAGAGCAAACTCCTGAAATCAAATGCATGGAAGCAGTCCTCTGTGCAGACGTAACCTTGAACACTCATTCGCCCTCAAGGCTTCAGTATCTGCGCTGAAAATCCACGAGTAAACGAAAAGCGTGACTTGTTGAGTAGTAGAACCAGTAGAAGGCCAGGGAGTGGAATTGTGACCATATTCCAAGGAAGAATGTGGAAACATACTCCAACCATTAGCATACCACAAAACAGATGTCGAGGCTGTATCTTCCTAGTCTTCCGAAGTATACTGCTTTCCATGTATGTACAATGGCGCAGTGCTCCAAACTATTACACACACTGCGAGAAGATAATGATCAAAACTTGATGACACAAACAAATTATATCTAACTGAACTGTAATCAGCTGATCTTATTGTTCTTACATTCATCCAGTATCTTGAACCCATATCCTCACTGTCCTATCATTATGAAGACTGGCAGAAGCAATTTTATTTTCTACTGGATGGCATGAAACTGATATCACAACATCTGTGTGGCCTTCCAGTTTCTGTATCATCTGTTTACTTTGGAGATCCCATATGTAAACACATTTATCCTCTGAGCCACTGACTATATACTTACCATTAGTGACAGAAAATGTCGAAGTAACACAGTATTTTCTGTTAGAGTGCCCTGTGTAAACTTTTAAGGACTTCCCTGGCGAATAGTTCCACAATTTCTGTGAATCATGAAATGAGATCAATTTAGAATTAATTATGCCATCTCAGATAAGTGGCAGGAGTGCATCTTCATCACAAGCATATATATTCATCATGATGTTGTTATATGCTGGCTTTTTTTTTCTTTTTCCGAGTGTTCTCTCTTATAGTTAGACAAGTAAAAACAAGAGAAGTTCGATGTAAGGAAACAAATAAATCAATTATGGAAATGTTTATGGACTGGAACTTACATGTAATAAACATGAAAAATGCACTAGATTATATTAGATATTCCTTCCTAGTTATTATGTCTCATTGAAATCCATGCAGCAAAGTCAAACTGATGAAGAATAGTTATATTTGGCCAGGCTGGCAAGGAATAAATATGGTCGCAATGTTGGTTATTATCAGATCAATCTTGTTTCTGCTTTTTCCTTCAGATTCTGATATCCTTTTTTTAGGGACTGTTATTCTGATATCCTTATCAGGATATGTTTGAAAAGACATATCAAGTTTTCCTGTATTTTTCAGGATTTTCAAGACAGAAGATCAGTTGTTTTGTAGTTTTCAAGATATATAAGCAAGGCAATACATTCAAAAGTGCAGCTCACAAAAAATCGCATGTCATATGGCATTAATCAATAGATAGTATTGGTTAAATCAGACTGGAAAATGTATGACAGCGAAATATGTAGCAGAAACCATATCTAGACATGTTAGATACACCGCATTTCCTTCTTAGTGTACAGAATCATAGGCCGATGTTGTATTTGTATAGTAGCTAGTGAAAATACCAGTATAAAGTATCAATTGTTTCTCACACATGCTGTCACTTATTGTTTGATGTGTATAAAAAATTTCATTGTAAAATCCTTTGTAGGTCTGAAAGAAGTGATCCAGAACTGTTTCTAGTTTTTTAGAGATAAAAGTTCTGCAAATTTGCTTTTGAATGACATTGATTTTTAAGAGAAATGGCATTAACTAATATGCGATAATGTATAAAAATAATAAATAAATAAATAAATAAAGTTCAGGCAGAAAATCATAAGCAACCAAAAGAAGATGAAGGGTGTTTACCAAAACCCAGTTCAGGGTTGAATTTGATATTGATGACATACATATGTCTCATGAGATCATAGCCTAAACTAGAAATAACAGTGCCAGCTATGCCAATGCAGCCAGCAGGCAATTCACTAGTGCACAAAAAATATTTTGAAGGTCGAAATGAGCTGAAATAGAGAGAAGGCACTTTGTTTGATCAACCAATTTTCAATTACATGGATCAACGAATATTTTTCAGAATGGTTTGTTAAATATCCTTGACCTCAAACATCAAACACATAAACAAAAAAACTCCCCTTGTAACTCACTCATTGATTGTTCTTCAAAAACATTCACTGACTTTTAGAGAGAAATATCTTATGCTACTATATGCTCTCTTTGAATATTTTTTTCATGATGCACTTTGCCCTTACAACTCCGCCTATGTTTTATAGCCGGTCCCAAGCCCGGATAAAGGAGGAGGGTTGTGTTAGGCCCCGACAGCCAGCATAAAACCCTGTCGAATCTCATGAACATGGATCAACGAATGCGTCGTATGATCCATGTAGCCGACCCCACCTAGTGGGATAAGGCTTTGTTGTTGTTGCACTTTGCCCTTACATTGAGAAATTCTGTACTCCACTTTAGTTTACTAATCATTCAAATATCGTTCTTCTAAGTTCTAATTAAACTAGTTATTGTCATTCAATAGTGTTTTCCAGAAAAAAAAACTAAAAAGAGAAGACTCTTGAACAGGAAAGTCGAAAGGACATCCAAATTCCAAAATTGTGTCTACTAAATGCTAATTAAATTAATTATTTACATTCATTAGTATTTCCAAACAATACTGAAAAGGCACATATTTTGAACATGCATGTCAGAAACCTGAAAATCAAAACTCACAAAACTTTAGCAGTACTCCATGTTTATGTAAAAGAACAGATGTTGAAGGAGCACATGTAATGGAACAAAATAAAAGGGAAGCTAAGGAAAGTGAGGTGAAAAATTCAAATGATACATTGGTTTATAACATCTTAACTATAAAATAATACCACTTTGATGACTGGTCAAGCAACTTAGTCATGTTAGAACATAAGTTTTATGCCTTAATTAATTATATTTTGATGATATAAACTTCGAGTGTTGATTGTTAATCATCCGGAAAAGAATAAAATGAAAAAGATAGCCTATGCATGAACTTGACATTTATATTATTGGTCATCTTATTTTTTTATACTGTTATATTGTGACATTATTGTGCTAAACAAAAATTAGATGGAAAAGAAATAGCAGTAAAGAGGCTCTCAAGGACTTCTTTACAGGGCGTTGAAGAGTTTAAGAATGAGGTGACCCTGATTGCCAAGCTGCAGCACAGAAATCTGGTAAGGCTTCTTGGTTGTTGCATAGAAGGAGAGGAAAGAATGCTGGTGTACGAGTACATGCCGAACAGAAACTTGGATGCCATACTATTCGGTTCGTTACATCATATAGTACTATTAATTTGAGGCAGATATAATGGGAATACAACAACAACAACAAAGCCTTATCCCACTAGGTGGGGTCGGCTACATGGATCATACGACGCCATGTTCATGAGATTCGACAGAGTTTTACGCTGGCTGTCGGGAATACAACCCTCCTCCTCTATCTGGGCTTGGGACCAGCTATAAAACATAGGCGGAGTTGTTGTTGTTGTTGTATAATGGGAATACAAATTGGCTTCGAGTTAGATTTTTTCTTTTTCTCTTTTTTTGGATATCCAATTATGTGTTGTGTTGTTAGATTATAAAATCTTCTTGCTTGCATTCAGACAAGGACAAACAAATTACCATGGCATGGGAAACACGACACAATATCATTATGGGAATCGCACGAGGGCTTCTTTATCTCCATCAAGATTCCAATTTTAGAATAATTCACAGAGATCTCAAAGCCAGCAATATTCTTCTAGATGAACAGATGAACCCTAAAATTTCATACTTCGGTGTGGCAAGAATGCATGCCGGAGATGACGCAATGAACATCACAAGAAAGGTCGTCGGCACCTAGTGAGCAACAACAACAACAACAAAGCCTTATCCCACTAGGTGGGGCTAGTGAGCAATCAAAATCAATTGAATATTAAAGTAGCTCGTAAATCTTTCGTCCAACTTTTTGTTATTCATCAAGTATTGAAAAGTCTGAAAGTTATCTGGACGAATGCAAAAGAGGTTGCAAAAAACACAAAGTTATCACAGTCCAATTTTCAGACCGTCTGAAGATACAAGACAAAAGACTGGTCAGAGGACTGGTTGAGAAAGAATGAGGTTCAGGCATCCGCTCCAAAAGTTTAAATGTCTGGTCTGAAAAGTCCTGGAGGTGTTTTGGCATAATCCAAGCTCAAACGTCTCACCCAAAAGTTTGGATGTCCTAACCTACTCTGGTACAAACATTGGGTCTTAATGGCTACATGTTTCGGGCGTCCGAAGGTACAGAGCGAACGTCTGAAAAAGTTGCTAACAGACATATTTCGATCCAAACGAATTGTGAAAGGCTTCAAACAGCTAAATGAAGGGAGCACACTGTAAAAGAGATCCGAAGGATGCAAGGAAGATCAAAACCCTAAACCCTAAACCCTTGAGCTCAAAGTGTTTGAATATTGTATAATTATTCTCTCATTCTATTGAGTGTGAAAAATTGTAAAAAAGAAAATTAGGTGTCAGAAAACCTCTAGTGTAACTTGAGTCCGTCTCCTTTGTATGAGATATTGTCACTTTACCCCTCGAGCTAGAAAGAAGAGAGTGACGAGATAACTCCGAGTGATAAGAGATATGCCTACATCTTGAACGGAGAAAAAGACAATGGAGCTTCCTGAGATGAGAGGTTGTCTTCCTCTCAAAGCAAAGAAATGGTGTAAAGGCTGTCTTCCTGGGACAGTGCTTGCTTGTAAATCTCCGACAGACTCACAGTCGAGGAGTCAGAGCGGAGAGTAGACAAGGTGTGATTGGACCTTGTCAACAAACTCTCGGTGAGTTTTTTTGTTCACATTTTCTCTTACCCTCCTTCTTGCTCTCATTGAATTGTGGTTTGAGTTTTTTGAAAAGATTTTGTACTTGCTTAGTTGTTTTATAAAAATTGATTTTTTTTCATTTTTAAACGCCAATTCACCCCATCGCCTCTCCTGTCTTGGTGCTTGTGAACCAACAAGTCATTCTTCCCTTCCTCAGAAAATTTTTACATGCAAACTTAGTGAAAAAACTTCATATCTACAAAGAAACATGCCTCACTATGCAAATAAAAACACATGTAATAAGCAGGATGCAAATAGAAGCTGTCAATAAAAGCAATGATGCAACTTATTCAGTCATTCCACAGGTTTACACTCTTTATCAACTGCAGTCTACGCAATATGACCCAGGATGCTTAACATAAAAATAAAGAATGAATTTACACATATATTATCTGTACCCATCATCACTACTCATCAGTCATCCCAATAAGTCAAAAGCACATGTTCTGGACACGTTTTACCTCTTTAAGATACCTGATTGCCTACTGAATGAATCCATATTAGGCTTAAGAATATAACTGTATTTCTTATTTGATTAAACGCATGGACAAAACCTAATGAAATGTTCTATCTTTTTTATTTAGGAGGAAATGTTGACATCAGTAGTCATCAGTGATGATAGTGAAAAATTGAAATTAGCACGGGCCATAACACCATTTTAAAACTCTGCAATGTCTTCACAGAACCAAAGATAGATTGATTAGCATACTCAATGAATCACATTTTAATACCCAAAAACAAAATTCTATACTAAACTAGAGTAGCTTCCTTATCTCTGTTCTCTAAATTTATCTATTGAGCTACATTGTTGTATTCCCGCCCTTCATTTAAGGCAATAGTTCAAATCCGTTGTCATTCGTCACAAGCAAATAAACAAACAGTTGATATCCAACTTTTCTATGATTATCCATATAGGAAATTAGACAAACATCTTGATGCTCATAAGCAATGCAGCAATTTGACTTCGAAAAAAAAAGTGCAGCAAGCTAGATAACTACTTCTGCTTACCAGGTTGTCATCTAGGGTGCCGACGAGGATGAATTTTCCGTTAGGGGAGAACTTGGCGAAAGAGACTGCAGGTTTTTTGTCGTCGATGAGAACTTTAAGGCAGGTACCAGTTTCGGCATCCCAGATCTTGCAGGAGCCGTCGTGACTGGAAGACACAATGAGCGAGCCATCGCGGTTGAAGTCCACCGAGGTAACGGGTTCAGCGTGGGCGTCGATTTTGTGGATGCAACGGCCGGTCTTCACGTCCCAGACACGGACGGTGCGGTCAAACGAGCCCGAGACGAGGCGGCTGGACGGAGGGTTGAAGTTGACGCAGAAAACGAAGTCATCGTGGCCTCGGAAGGCTCGAACAAACTCGCCAGCGACGGCGGGGTACCGGACGTCCCAGATGCGGAGGGTGCGATCGTCGGAGGCGGAGCAGACGTAGTGGGAGTCGGAGGACCAAGCGAGGTCGGAGATGCCCTCGGAGTGGCCGGCGAGGGTGTTGATGGGGTCGAAGGTGTTGGTAGACCACATGATGATCGTCTTGTCGAGGGAGGCGGAGGCCAGCAGGAGCCCGTCGTTGGAGAACTTGACGCAGGACACGGCGCGGCTGTGGCCCTTCAGCTCGCGCAGATGGCGGTAGGGGCGGTACGGCGGAGGCGGAGGCCCCGACGACGGGGTGGCGGCGGCGGAGCCACCGCGGCTGGGCGTGGCCTGGGAGGACATCGGCGGTTGGTGGGGAGTGCGGACTGGGACTGGGACGGAGACTGGAAGCTTCGCTTCTGTTATTAGGGCATAGCAATGGGCGATTAATTAATAAATTTAATTAATAAAAATGTCGTAGATAAAACTAAAGTTTGCTAAGTATGCTGTTATTTGTTTTTCGCTGTTGCATTGAATAGTTGTGGTTGGATATGAATCCGGCCCACCGTTTGGTAATTGATTTTGTGAAATCAGGCAGATTTTGTACCGGCCGTCAGATTACAACATCAACGGATGAGATCAAACTACCCTTGGTACTCGAGCTGACCAACCAAGTAAATATAATAAATAAATAAGTAATAAAATACTTATTCAATATTAGGCTTAAATGCTCTACCCAACCATAACTTTATGCAATATTAAATTAATTACTAATTTATTAATATAGTTAACCTAGTTCATCACAAAAAAATTTTATATTATCTTGAAAAATAAACATATTAATAAGGATTTAATGGGGGTCATACACCTGACCTCATACGCCCAGCGCCTACCGTTGGATCTAATCTAATGGTGGGCGCTGCTCACTTTTGACGCGGAAGGATGGTCGGCGGCGCACGGCGGGGACGAATGGCGAGGGAGACGAATGACGAGGAGGAAGAGAAGGAGGAGGCTGAGGGTAGGCCGCTGGGGGAGGACAGGAGATATTCAACGTCGTCGAGCTCTCTCTCTCTTGTGCGCGATCTCCGGTAGCTTGCCTCATCATCGATCGAAGAGAAAGGGGGAGAGAAAATCGCGGCCTTCGCCTTGCCGAATCCCGATCGGCCGCCCTCGCCTCATCGCTGACGATGGCGAACGAAGAGAAAGGGGGATAGATCGGATATAACAGTCATCGCCACCTAGCCCCTTGCGCCTTGTCGCTGCCTAGCCACTCGCGCCTCTTCGCTTTGCCTCGCAGCCGTCATCATCGCCGTCGTCGCTTTGCCTCGCAGCCGCCATCATCGCCGTCGCCTCCCGTCCAATTTACACGCCAGGCGACGGATCCGCCACCTGGAGGCCGGAGAACGCCGCCTCACGGTAGATCCGAAAGGGCGCCGTCTGATCCGCCGCCTGGCAATCAGATCAGGCCGCGGCCGGCACAGATCACCTGGCGGTTCACGACGACCATATTGCAGAACCGGGAGAGGGAGAGAGGCGGTCAGATCCAGATCGCCTGGCGGCCGATCAGGTCACGACGACCACATTGCAGAACCGAGAGAGGGAGAGGGGCGGTCAGATTTGGAGAGGGAGAGGAAGATTGCCACCGGAGAGATCGCCATCGGAGAAAAGAGCGCCGGAGGGAGGCCCATTAAATCCTATTAATAATAAGCAATTAATGAAAAAATAATTTCCCAGTTAAGTAATCATATATGTTTATTATTTCACTCTAGCTAAAAAATAAAGGTGAGCACGGGCCGGGATGATCCGGTCACCCCCGACCTGCACCGGCTCAAAATTTTTTATTTTTCTCGGCCTGATTACCTGTCGGGTTGAGATCCGGTCTCATTCTTTAAGACCCGAATAGTAACGAGTCGAGATTGGATCCGAGTTGTAAAGATCCAGATCGTGTCCAATATCATATATTATATTAATATATTGATTTTTTAAAATATTATATTTACATATATTTTAAGTAAAAAATTATAGTTTATTATAAATATTAAACATACAACATATTATATGATTATATTTTTTTGTTAATTGATAATTATTATATTTATATAATACCATTAAATATCTTTTAATATTATATTTAAAACAAATTATTAATTATGATTGAACCGAGACAATCGAGAATGTCACGGTTCAACCGAGACATCCCGATTATGATCTCGATCGGACCGATTTTAACACTGAATGCTTTTTAAAAAAACTCGAGGCAAACTAGGTCTACCGAGTCAGCTCGAATCGGTTTTGCATACCCCTAATAAAAAGTTTTAAACTAGATTAAAAGCAACGGAGGAACAAAATAAATATAAGAGGCAGGAATGTAAAAAATGAATAAAAAAAGTTGGCTGGTCTTGCCTTGCCTCTGGCGAGGACTAGTATGGCTTGCCTTGTCTTAATAGCTCCATCGTTTAAACAAATGTCTCAAGTTCGAATCTTTATAGATAACAAATTTTTGCTGGGAGTCTCATAATCAAGCATGTTGCTCGGAGCGACACCATAATAATCAGACTCGACGGTAGAATCTTCAATTTATGATCAGTGCACATAATTCTTAGCTTCAGCTAGATTAGACTATCGACGTCGCTTATCGTACATTGGGATGGCAACCGAAAAAAAAAAAGAATTTATGCACCGACTGAAATTAAAGTTCTACTTGGCCCATTTAAAAAGAATCAAGAGTTTGAGAGAACTTGAGTTAGTTCTGGGTCTGCCCTCAAACATTGCCATAAAATTTTATCTTTGAATTTATGCACTTACCTCTTTTCTCTTGTGTTTGGAAATCAAACATATAAAAAGTTAAAAAATAAGTGCATAATTAAAGATAAAAAACTAAAAAAAACATCAAAGATAAAAAAATTAAGAGGATGTAAGTTAGTAATATTATATTTTAGAGCTTAAAGAATAATATAATTTAGAAGGGAAGTACAAAATTAACCTTTTTCCCCATGATATTAAAATTGACATAATTCTCCTTCAGTCAAATGTTTTGTTTTAGTGATACTGAATAAGATGGAATAAGATTTAAAAATTAAGATAAGGAATATGTGCGTTTGTGTTGTTTAATATGTAGCACATGGATGATGGTTTATTTATTAAAATACTTTTTTCCTTCATCAAAACAACTTTTTTTTATCGAAATGAAAAAAACTCTTAGTTAACCCGAGTACATTTATTGCACATTGTCTATTATTTTTACACTGCAGTAATTTCTAACTATGCCACTTTGGAACAAAATATGGTGAAAGAGTGGGATACACAATTTCTTTTACCAGACTAGGCACCCACCGACGGGACGAACCAGGCATTAGTCCGATAAATAAAATTACTTTTATGCTTTAGCACTAGGGATCAAAGTGATTCGGATTCATTCATGAAAAAAATCGGTCGATTTTTTCGGATGATTTTTTTAACTTTTATTTTAATAAAATTATATTTTTAAAAAATATAAAAGGAATTAATATTAATATTAATATATTTAATTTTATAACTAAATATAGGATATAACATTAGAATTATTAAATTAGAATTATATAATGTGATAGAAACATATTAAAAATATAAAAAGATTATGATACCAAAAATAAATTAATTAATTACTTATAAATTAATAGTATAAATAAAAACGGGTTCCACTGTTACGTTTTTAGGTGGGAGCTTAATTTAAGCAGGTTGATTATGATCCGCTAAAAAAGCGCTCGTAACGTATTCGGTCTTTTAGTTTTTTTATTTTTTTCGGATAATTTTTTTGAGTCGGTCAAATTTTTCTTACGCACCTGTTTAGTACTATATATATATTATATCATATTAATTTACATATTTTTAAATTTATAATAATTACATGTATTTCATTTATATAAGAACATATTGACTATAAATTAGTTTTTTTGTAAATGCATATTAACAGAATTGTATAAACTAGAAATTATAATAAAACATTACTTAGTTTTTTTTTGTTTCTCTCTATTAATATAATTTTCTTTAACCTTTTCATATCTCTTTTCTTTGACAGACTCTCTCCGTCTCAATTCAGAAAATTTTGCCTCGTGGGGTTAATTAATCTCAGCCGTCGGAATGCACCAAATAAATAACAAAGCTAAAAACCCTAAGACCCTTCTTCCTCCGGAACTCACGCCACCTCCTTCCTCCAAGGTGGCCGCCGGATCGTCTACCGGAGCCATCTCCCATCGACGTCCATCTACACCGTAAGAGGTATTTTATTTTATTTCTGTTTGAACTCATTCCTTTTTTATTTTATTTTGCCGGCGGCCGTCAGCCAGCAGCCTGGACGCCCGGCTGCAGGCATACACAGGGGTGGAGCGCCCTCCCTCCTGCACAGGAGAGAGGTTTCGATTCCCCTGTTCTAGCTGCCCGGCTGCCAGCAGGGCGCAAGCTGCTGGCCTTCAAATCTCTTAAACCCTATTTCGGTTTTTACGAACTGCGATTGGAATATTCGGGCGCTGGCATACATAGGGGTGGAGCGCCCTCCCTCCTGCACAGGAGAGAGGTTGCGATTCCCCTGTTCTGGCTGCCCGGCTGCCGGCAGGGCGCAAGCTGCTGGCCTTCAAATCTCTTAAACCCTATTTCGGTTTTTACGAACTGCGATTGGAATATTCGGCCGCTGGCATACATAGGGGTGGAGCGCCCTCCCTCCTGCACAGGAGAGAGGTTGCGATTCCTCTGTTCTGGCTGCCCGGCAGCCGGCAGGGCGCAAGCTGCTGGCCTTCAAATCTCTTAAACCCTATTTCGGTCTTTACGAACTGAGATTGGAATATTCGGGCTACAAAGACAAACTTATTCTGCTATGCTCAGTTTGCGTGTTTAAATCGTGAGTTTTTACGGCTGTTTTATGTCGGAAACCTTAACAAGTGAAGAGGAGAGAGCAAACTCTGAGGGACATAGTTTGATGTGTCGTTAACATAACTTTTTTAATGAGTTTCAGTGATCAGAAAATTAGGAAAAATGTAGGATTTCCAATTCTAATTTCAAAACTTTTCTCATTTCAAATAGGGTTGATAGATAGAATTTTGATCATGAGAGCTTAGGACAGAGCAAACCCGGGACCGGGTCGACCCGGCCCGTGCTCAGCCCTATGAGAGCTTACAACACCGAGGTTATTTGGAAAATCTGACAAAAGTATTATCCCTATCAAGGATAATACTTATTGACAGTTTAATAATGGTTCGGATACAATCGGTCCAAACATGTCAGAATCACTTGAAACGCGGTTGTGTAAAATGAGTTAATGCTAGAAATATCAACTCTAGAATACCAGACGACATGATACTTGATATAGCTGTAATTACAGGAGACAAACCACCAGGCGATCAATTATGGAAATTTTATATGAGAAATCTTAACGTGTCGACCTTCATGTAATGTGAAGGCCGTTTACAGAGGGAGTCGATGCTTAAGCTCAGGCAAACTTGAGTCCAGAATCCAGTGGATATTTTCAAATAAAAATGTTAAAAAATGCAGATGTGATGCTTAAGTGATGCCCAATGTGTCTTTCGAGTTCATATAATTGTAAGATTTGACTGCCACATATGTCTTAATTCCTTTCGTTTTTCTTAAATTAATGTTGAGTTTGTCAATTTGCATTGCTAAAAGGTCCTTCAGTGGCCATCATAATCCCCATTTAATTTTCCTGCGATTTCTAACTCCGCCTATGTTTTATAGCCGGTCCCAAGACCGAATAAAGGAGGAGGGTTGTGTTAGGCCCCGACAGTCAGCGTAAAACCCTGTCGAATCTCATGAACATGGATCAACGAATGAATGACGTCGTATGATCCATGTAGCCGACCCCACATAGTGGGATAAGGCTTTGTTGTTGTTGTTGACATATGAACTGAACAGAATAATGATAAAACAAAATAAAATATTTAATTTTTTCACCATCAAATGAAATTCTATTGCTCATGTAACAAGTAGACAATTATAAAATATCTATATAAGATTTGACTGTTAATTTTGTGTGCTACATATTGTGGAGTTGAAAACTGGGTTTAAAATCGGGCCTCAGTCCCACCTGATTTTTCATCGGATCGTGAAGATTTCGACCTGACCCTAGAACCAATTTTGGTGGGGTTTGGGATCAGTTCATCCCTGGCTAATCGACAACTAAACCACCGTCTGATTATCCCAATTTATTTTATTTTTTATATTAAAAATATTATAAATAAACTAAAAATGTAATAATTAATTATGATTAACTTAAAACCATGCTTTTATTGCTTATTATCAATGAGATCACTTTATACGTAATATATTCAAGGACAGTTATAACAGAATATATAAATAATAAATACTTAATCTATTATAACTTATATACTATATTATTAGATAACTGAGTCGTGATTGAATTCGGATTTTTTAAATCAGAACCCAGTCCCAACTGGAATAGGTTGCATCTTTGACAAGTGGACCTGATTCTTGCTCAACCCCAACATATTGTGCTGAACACAAATGAACAAACAAATTCCTTTTTTTTCCTGAAAATTAGGTGGAGTCAATCGATAGGTTGGATATGTTGTTGACTTTAATTAGTTTTTTTAGTATTTAAATAAATAAATTAACAGATAAAAATGATAATTCTAAAATAGTAAAACCATACCGATGGTATTTAATTTGTATTTTATATTGAATCAAGGCCCAGTTGGTCTCGTCCCTAGCCCTAAATCCTTTATCCTCTTAATCTCAAGATCCTCGAACGCGCCGGCACTCTATCTTTGACGCGTTCTCCACAGCCGACCACCGCTCTTCTCGCCGGTGATTTCTGTGCTCTCTTTTGATCCAATGATCTGTCATCTGGCTTTCTTTTCGTTATTGCGAGGAGTTGTTCCTTTTCCTCTCTGCATTTTATCTGAGTTCCTTACTGATGCTTTGAGCTATTGTTATGCATATGGATTTTTCCTTTGTGATGTATAATTAATTGGCAGTTTAGGTCATAGCTGCTGCTGTATGCGTTTAGTTTTTCCTCTTTCTTTCATATGAACAAATGCAATTTCCCTCCTATCTTTGCAGCTTCTACTGATCTATATGATCTTTTTTTTTCATGTGTTCAATTATCATTTGTGTCTGTCAATAGCCGTATGGAACTTGCAACAATAACATCTGCTTTTTGTTTGTTATTTTAGGGTGGAATTGGGTGGGTAGAATATGAGGCTAGAGAAGTGTTGGTTCTGCTCCTCCACCATCTACCCTGGTCATGGTATTCAATTTGTCCGGAACGATGCAAAGGTGAGGCCTTATGATGATCCATTGTCTCATTCACATGATCTGATGCTATATAGCACTTCAATGTGCTCTTAATTTGGTATTTTCTGATCCTTATAATCGGAACTCTCCCTAATCAGAGCAGAAGATAGGGAACACCCTTTCGATACTGAAAAAAACCCTTTTAATATTGTACGAATTAATATTGTACAAGAGTAGATGATTGCAGAATTTAAGACATTCATTTTTTTTCCTTCAATGAGTAATTTCAAGGTGTTAATACTTTGTATAATCAATTATGAAATGAGGTAAGATTGTTCATGGATCATTTGCTCTATTTCATAATCTATTATTTCAAGGAATTTATAATTCAGTTGAGTACAATACGTGAGCAATGTATTGATATAATCAGGTAATGTGGAAGTTGAATTTTAAAGAGGACATTGGTTCTGATTATTCGGTATTTCCACTGATTGGAGTTAGTTGTAAAGATATTGGAGTTCTTTTAATACTGATGTCAGTTAGTATAAGTAGGGTACCACGTGTGATATTCTGCAGCTTTATTTTTATGTATCATACTTCCACAGGTACATGAAATGTCTGGACAAGTACTAACACAGATTATGAAAAGCATGTTTGCTTTATCTCCCAAGATATACAATATGCTGTGTGTAGATTAATAAATTTGTGCACTTTCTTGTTCTTGAATTAACGTGTGTAGATTAATAAATCTCTTTCTTGATTTTTGACAAATATGCATATGCAGATTTTTCGCTTTTGCCGCTCGAAATGCCATAAGAACTTCAAAATGAAGAGAAATCCTCGAAAGGTGAAGTGGACGAAGGCCTACAGGAGACTGCATGGGAAAGATATGACTCAGGTATATAAAGAGGGTTGATAATTTAATTTTGGGTTTAGCTTCGTACAGGAAAAAATCACTTTGATTTCACATTATGTTTTTTCTTCTGAAGGACTCCACATTTGAGTTTGAGAGGAAGCGCAACAGGCCTGAGAGATATGATAGGAATGTTATTGAGAGGACCCTTGAGGCTATGAAGACAATTGATGAAATAAGGGCGGCTAGACAAAATAAGCACATTGCTCGGAGGTTGGTGTCTTCTGCACTATTTTACTTGCATATTTGCCAACTTTCATGTGCTGTTCTTTCCTTCATAAATGTTCAGTTCTTATTGAGCTCCTTGATGAAAATCTCACAGGATGAAGGGTCCAAAGGCCAAAGAGAAGCAAGCAGAGCGGAAGGAGTTGGAGCAGGGTATTTCCTTGGTCAAAGCGCCTGCTGTTCTCAAGGAGGATCCCTCTCTTACTCTTCCAAAAATCAAAGTCACTGTTTCTCAGTCACAAGCTGAGGGAATGCAAACTGATTGATGACAAAATTAGCTCAGGTGTGAACCCAAACCTTTTCTTTCATGAATATGGTTTATGTATGCGTAGAAGAGTTGCCAGTCTACAAACTGAGGTAGTGAGTTTGACTGAAATCATCTAGGTACTCTTTCAATTTGTTTTTGAAGTAGGAACATTATTATGCCAGAGGTGACTATAAAAAAAGGTATTATGCCAAAGGATTGAGCTTATGTTTGATGGTGAGCTTATGGCGTTGTCATATTCATCAAGGAGTTTTGCAATTACCATGATATAACTTTCTTGTATACTTCATCTTGTTCAGATTTGCATTATATCATTGAGTAACCTCATTGCTAACATTTTTTTTGGTGTTTCTAAAAAAATGGACGTCCTGGGAGGCTCGTCCAGTGTCTGAGCAGGCACGGCAAGATTTTGACCATTATCAAGCCGGTTTGATATGCCGGATCTCTAAGTTTACCCAAAAACGATTTGCATTATGTTTGCAAAAGAAGTAAAATTATGTTGACACATTTATTTTGCTCGATCATAATTATGTTCATTTAAACTGGAATAGCTCAATTTTTTAATGCCTTAGCTCTGAAGCTGTTGTAGTAAAGATTGATTTATAGTGCGGCATTTTTTTTAAGGCTATTGCCTCTTGATGAGGTGGTTGCTCTGTTTACGAGCATTATAAGAGTAATAAAATTTTCTAATTGTTGATAAAAGATATCATTGATAAGCATTAAATGATATATAAATATATATAATATTAGATATTTATATTACACAAAAAAACTCGTGTGATGAGATTGGCTTCGGATGATGGTCCGGGCCGCGTGTGCTCGATTTGGCCCGCCCTTCTCCGAGTCAGAAGTTGGACCGGGTTTTTACCTAGTTCAAAGTGGTGGGTCATTGCACTTACGATCCATCATGGGCCATTCATCCAAGTTTTTGCCAGCACCATTTTTACCTAGGTTTAACTTAAAAAAAACTCATTTATGCAAGATAAATATGATTTGATCTTGGGAAAGAAAAACAGATTGAAAAAGTAGATACGTGAATCATTAAAAATCAACTATGAACTTTGATGCTTGAAGTTAAATAAAAACTTTTTAGATGAAAAAAAAAGATAGTGACTGAAATGAGTATATGTACAAGAGAAAAATATACCCATTGGATTTATGGAGAAAGTATAAAAGATAGTTTCCAATTAAAACCTATTTTATAAATCTCAGTATTTTGAAATAAAAAAATTACAATTTGTCACACACTTATCTTTTTTCAGCTTATTTTAAAATATTATAATATATATGTTATAGTGTTCAAACATATTTTCATTTTATTATCATTATCATGCTATCCTCTTCGTTATCATCTAAAATAAACATTTACTTAATCTATCTCACTTATATTTTAAATTCCATAATTGATTTCTTGATTTTTTTGGTACCCCGGCATCGTGCGGAAAGTAGTACACTATAGTACGTACATAAGAGCTAATATTTTATGATAAGATAAAAAGTTAATTATCTTTTATTTCCGTGAAATTCTAAATTAGTGTGAAAAGGTAAAATATAATTCCTTTTGGATGATAAAGGAAATTAAGTTAATCACCCGTCACGCACAATTAAGTTAATCACTAGTCACGCACAATTAAGTTAACTTTGAATTGACGATGCACATCAACATTATCATTTATTATTAAAATTGTATTATCATTATTAAAATATAATAATGACCGTTATGAATCAATAATAATTAATATCTCATAATACATTCGTGAAAAATATTTGGTAATACGTTATTGACATCATCTAGTTTAAATATACAACACTTACTTTATGAATATGAACATAATACATTGATTTTATAATTAGATTTAGACAAATCCCATTCTAACCAAAAAGTTCTAAACTTAGTTTTACAATATATATATATATATATATGTGTGTGTGTATATAATGACAATAATACGTTCTTCGTGAACAATCTAGATTGAGAATACAATAGCAAACATGTTTGGGGTAGAGGAACAAAGGTAAGAACAAAGGATTTGTTCCTACTTTTGCATCCAAACACCCTAACCCTAATAATAAGTAGAGTTCTTGTCAAACTTTAACATTTTAAAATCATCTTGAAATTCACAAAATCATCAAAATTTGTTTTTATAATGGGTGTGTTTGGATGGGGAATTTACCCCAGAACTCAGCCAAATTTTAGTAAACAGGTTCCAAAGTTTTTGAGGGACCCATGGAAACTTTCGTACGAGTCAACGCTCGGAGTTCTCATTAGTTCCATGCAAAAAGCTCCATGTGAGCGCCAGAACTTTTTGTTACACTCGACGACATACATGATCACAACGACTGGCATGGTACTTTTGCCAAACTACGCCGGGAACTTAACAACATTTTGACATCAAATCAACCACAAATTCTCTTCTCAGTTGGAATTGTTGCCAAACGCTGCTGAGGAACTTGCACGTCTTGTCAAAAAGTTTCGAGAAGTTTGGGAAACTTTTGTTCCCAATCCAAACACAAGCAATAAGAACAAAATATTTTTGCTAATGGCAGAACACATTTTTCTCTCTCATGACTTTACTTTTTTTATTCTCATTGCAACCAAACATGATTTAATTTTTCATCACAAGAGCAATTCACTTTTGTTCTTTTTACAAGAATAAAAAAGAAATATTCTTAATAATTCTTGCCATTCTTATTCCTCAACCAAACACCAAGCTTCCATATTGCAAAATGGAAACATGATGATGCATCAAAATTGCATTAGACATGGACATACCTTATTAATTCTTGAACAACAAAAAAAAAGAACATGATACTTGGATCATGCCGAAGCCCCCTTAATTACGTTAATTTATATTTTATCCTTTAAACCAAGATGACCCGAGGAGGAGTGTCATCATCTATATGGAACTTGCGGCTCTTCATGTACCCAAAAACAAATCGTAGCTCTGCAAAACATTAGTATGAACAATATTTCGTATCATATATTTATCAATTAATCTTTCGTCAAGGATTTCTTATGCGAATATAGGAAAAAATGGAAAAATAAGTATACTTCATTCTTATATGCTGCAGTATACGTTTTGTCATATAAATATACTTTTGTTGAACAATAGCATGTACAATAGATGATCAATATATTCAGTGCCTCCATTATGATTTCATGCATTTTTTTAGGGGCACCGAATATACTGCATGAACTGTGATAAGTCGATTGACCTATTATACATGTTATTATTCATCAAAATCATATTGGACGTACCATTCATTCTATATATATAAGAATACAGTGTACTCATTTTTCCAATCATAATATGCTTCCAAGGAAAGATATAATCAATCATGCATGTAATAATCTTATAATTATCTAATAACTCTAGGAATGAATTCATATGTAAGACAATAACAAAATTCATATGTGTATTTCACAAATAATTTAATTAAATTAATGATTAAAAGCAACTTAATTAAATTGCAATTAAGTGACTGCACTGCAGAGAGAAGTGAGCACTTACTCAAGAGTTCCTTGACCTGTTGTAGGGTTAGCACTGCAGCAAAGCCACTAGAGGACAACGTGTAGGTATATATGTATGACTTTCTTGCAGCCTCCAGACTGAAATGTACACACACAAATTAAACTTAAACATATATGTTATGTAGTGTCATAGGTGAAGCTTAACATAACACGAATAATCTATTTATGTTTCAAAATTATATATAAAACATGCATTAGTACACTTGCTTTTTTTTTTCAAGCACAATATGTTATTGAAATCATAGCACAATATGTAGAATTATCTATCACATATTAAATGCAAGATAATATATAAGGATTTGATACAAAAAAATAAGGATAATTCAAAAATTTGCATGAAATTTATTGTCAAGTATTCATCATATATTTAAAATTTATCATATTCCCAAATAATTAGAGTAGTGATTGAAACAAATATAATGTATGTTATATATATCATGAAATTCATATAAATATGAAATAGACTAATAAATTAATATCTCAAACTTTAATTAATATTATTTTCGAAGAGAAAGAATAAAATAAGTGGGACAAAAAGAAAATTAGATATAGTAATAAATTATTTTTTTATTTTATCATTACTATATCCTTTAAATAATTTTAAAAGATCAAACTAATATATAATTATTTTTTCAACATAAGATTCGTCTAATTTCACATCATCCGCGCATCACACGGACCATCACACTAGTTATATATAAAACATGCATTAGTACACTTGCTTTTTTTTTCTAGCACAATATGTTAGTAAGTCATAGCAAATAATTTTAGTTTAGTTTGGAAAAAAAGTCATTCTATAATCATGCACTAAAGTTATGCTATCCAAATCGGAGCACCAGCTACATAGAGAGGAATTAGAGAGGACCTGCCAAGAACTCGAACAAGAACGCGGATGTCGAATGCTTTCGGATTCACGCCCTTCGGTCGTTCTAAGAAGATGATGTATACTTTCGGCTTCGTCAGATCATCGTCGGACCTGGGAGAAGGAGCTTCCGGAAAGCTGATTTTGGCAGAACTCAAGGTCGCCGAGGCGGCGAACAAGAAGAATACGGCGAAGGCGGCACGGGATGATCTCTCCATGCTTGGTTTGGTATATAGTTGATCGTCGATATGATCAACTTTTTCTTGATGTTTCTCCTAATGAAGTTTGAGATCACTGTTTGAATTGATTTTCACTTTGTTTTCAGGGTCTATATTTATAGTCGTTGGTACGTAGAAAAAGAAAGTTTTCATCCATGCTAATAAATTTGACGAAAAAGATAACTCTCTTTCGCCATTAATTGTGTAGCATATCAGATGGGAATTAAATGATCAGTTTTGAATGTAATAAAGAATAAATATATAGGTTACAACAAAAGCCCAAAGTAATGGTCTTATATATAATACCACATTAATCAATGCACTCTAACATTAATTAGTTAAAAAAACTCAAGAAACTTCATCAGATTCAATTATGAAAGAACTAACATAACAGTAAAGTATCATCTTTTTTTCGTTTGAGAATAATAATATGAGGCCTAAACGAGATACATCTGGCTTTATCATTTTATGGAGGTTGCTGCGACCTCTGACGTGATGACTTTGTGGAGAATTAGTTGATTTAGTTAGTACTTTACGTATAAGTCAAGTGAGTTTTGAGCGTGTGAATTTTTTCAAGAACACGGTGCACGAGATTAGTATAATAATAAATTCGGTATAAATAAATCTTGGACTCTGAAAATCGAACCTATCGAACCTGTGACTACCAGTCATTTCCTCTATTCGACTTTGCCAATCATCCTTGGTTAGCGTGTGAAAATTTTAGTCGTTCTATGAGATTATTTGTGTTGTGGAAGGAAATATAAATATAAGATGAGATATATTTTGGATGAAAGAAGTAAAACTCTCATCTTCTTGCCTCCATGTTCACGTTTTTCTTTGAGCACCCTCTCTTGTTCTATCATCTGCTCATCGACCTGCAGCTCAAGATGTATGTCTGGGTTGCACCAGTGGGCGGGCATCAAGGCTTTCAGAGTTGCAGATCTAATCTGCTACGTAGTAGATTTGCTTGGTTAGTTCTTTTCTATCTCATCATCTGGATAAAGATTGTTTGGAATTCTTGGTTTCCATATATGAATTTGGATTTGGATAATTTTGAACTGCCTTGATCACTAAAATTAATGCACTCTAATTGACTTAAGCTTTTAGAAAAATTGGTTAGCACATTAATTTTAATATGATCTCCCTCAGTTGTCGTTGATTCTTCAAGCCCCTTATTTTTGAAAGCTTCATATGCTCTTGGATATGTTTTAGTACCAATTCAGCCAGTAGACCCAAGAAACTACTTGATTTGTTGGGGGGGGGTTGTTTGGGGGAGCTCCCAAATAGTTTGCTTATCAAGAAGTTACTAATATGGAAGAGATGTAATATTCTAGTAATTATATCCTAGGCAGCTTCTACAGTTTCTAGGGATTTAATTTTCAAGGTCTAAAAATGAGATTATAAAAACTTTTTTGACATAAAAAAATAATAACATATTTAAGGTCTTTTTAACTTTTGATATGAAAACCTACAATTGGATATTTAAAAATAATAATTTATGAAGATCAGAAATAATAAATAATCTGAGTGCATTTTTTCAATGTAAAAAAATAAAATTAATGTTCATCTTGAATAAATTAATAAAAATATTATTTTATTAATTATGAGAAAATTTAATTGAACTATCGTTGATTGTTGACAATGAATTTAATATGAAATAAACTCATAAATTGAATTAAGAAGGTAAAAAATATTTATTATTATAAATTATTTATGATTTAGGTGAATACTATTAGAAATGAAAGATAATATACCAAAATTAATAAATATATTACATTATTAAAATTTATAATATTAATATAGTATTGTTGATATTAATTAATGCCCTCGGAGTGAAATTAATATTTATTAATTAATATTGATATTAATATAGTATTGTTGAAATTAAGTTAATCACTAGTCACAAAAATTAAGTTAACCACTAGTGAAATTAAGTTAACTTTGAATTGACGATGCACATCAACATTATCATTTATTATTGCTATTGTATTATCATTATTAAAATATAATAATGACTGTTATGAGTCAATAATAATTAATATCTCATAATACATTCGTGAAAAATATTTGGTAATACATTATTACCATAATCTAGTTTAAATATACAACACTTACTTTATGAATATGAACATAATACATTGATTAGACAAATCCCATTCCAACCGGTCTTAAACTTAGTTTTACAATATGTATATATATATATATATATAGAACAAAGGATTTGTTCCTACTTTTGCATCCAAACATCCTGATAATAAGTAGTTCTTGTCAAAGTTTTTAACATTTTAAAACTATCTTGAAATTCGCAAAATCATCAAAATTTGTTTTTATAATGGTGTGTTTGGATGGGAAATTTATCCCAGAACTTGGTCAAAATTTGGAAAATAGGATTAAAAGTTCTCGTGGGACCCATGAAAGTCAACGCTCGGAGTTTTCATTAGTTCCATGCAAAAAGTTCTGTGTGAGTGCCATAATTTTTTTGTTCAAGCAGAATTTGACCGTACACGATCCCAACGACTAGCATGGTACTTCTGCCAAACTACCCCGGGAACTTAACATCATTTTGACGTCAAATCAACCACAAATTCTCTTCTCAACTGGAACTGTTGCCAAAAGTTGCTGAGGAACTTGGACATCTTGTCAAAAAGTTTCGAGAAGTTTGAGGAACTTTTGTTCCAATCCAAACACATGTGGCAATAAGAACAAAATATTCTTGCTAACGGCAGAACACATTTTTCTCTCTCATGACTTTACTTTTCTTTTGTTCCCATTGCAACCAAACATAATTTAATTTTTCATCACAAGAACAATTCACTTTGTTCTTTTTATAAGAATAAAAAAGAATATTCTTAATAATTCTTGCCACTCTTATTCCTCTACCAAACACCAAGCTTCCATTTTGCAAAATGGGAACATGATGATGCATCAAAATTGCATTACACATGGACATAATTTATTAATTCTTGAACAACAAAAAAAGGACATGATACTTGGATCATATGCATGACGAAGCCTCCTTAATTACGCCTATTTATCTTTTTATCCTTTAAACCAAGATGACCCGAGGAGGAGTGTCATCATCTATATGGAACTTGCGGCTCGCCATGTACCCAAAAACAAATCGTAGCTCTGCAAAACATCAGTATGAACAATATTTCGTATCATATATTTATCAATTAATCTTTCGTCAAGGATTTCTTACGTGAATATAGAATAAAATGGAAAAAAATGAGTATACTATATGCTTATACGTTGCAATATACATAAAATGGCATATCGATCGATCTGTCATATAAATATAATTTTGATGAACAATATCATGTACAATAGATCAATCGACTTATTATAGTCAAGTATATTTAGTGCTCCCATTACGATTTCATGCAATTTTTTTGGAGGCACTGAAGTAAGTTGATTGATTTATTGTATATGTTATTTTTCATCAAAATTATATTTGATCTATCATATCATATAAGGATACAATATACTCATTTTTTCCAATCATAATATGCTTCCAAGGAAAGAAATAATCAATCATGCATGTAAATCTTATAATTATCTAATAATTCTAGGAACGAATTCATATGTAAGACAATAACAAAATTCATATGTATATTTCACAGATAATATAATTAAATTAATGATTAAAAGCAACTTAATTTAAATTACAATTAAGTGATTGCACTACGGAGAGAAGTGAGCACTTACTCAGAAGTTCCTTGACCTGTTGTAGGGTTAGCACTGCAGCAAAGCCACTAGAGGACAACGTGTAGGTATATATGTATGACTTTCTTGCAGCCTCCAGGCTGAAATGTACACACACAAATTAAACTTAAACACATATGTTATGTAGTGTCATAGGTGAAGCTTAACATAACATGAATAATCTATTTATGTTTCAAAATTATATATAAAACATGCATTAGTACACTTGCTTTTTTTTTTCAAGCACAATATGTTATTGAAATCATAGCAAATTATTTTAGTTTAGTTTGGAAAAAAAGTTATTCCATAACCATGCACTAAAGTTATGCTATCCAAATCGGAGCACCAGCTACGTAGAGAGGAATTAGAGAGGACCTGCCAAGAACTCGAGCAAGAATGCGGATGTCGAATGCTTTCGGATTCACGCCCTTCGGCCGTTCTAAGAAGATGATGTATACTTTCGGCTTCGCCAGATCATCGCCGGACCTAGGAGAAGGAGCTTCCGGAAAGCCGATTTTGGCAGAGCTCAAGGTCGCCGAGGTGGCGAGCAAGAAGAATACGGCGAAGGCGGTACGGGATGATCTCTCCATGCTTGGTTTGGTATATAGTTGATCGTCGATATGATCAACTTTTTCTTGATGTTTCTCCTAATGAAGTTTGAGATCTCAATTTGAATTGTCTTTCACTTTGTTTTCAGGGTCTATATTTATAATCGTTGGTACGTAGAAAAAGAAAGTTTGCATCCATGCTAATAAATTTGACGAAAAAGATAACTCTCTTTCGCCATTAATGGTGTAGCATTTCGGATGGGAATTAAATGACCAGTTTTGAATGTAATAAAGCATAAATATATAGGTTACAACAAAAGCCCAAAGTAATGGTCTTATATATAATACCACATTAATCAATGCACTCTAACATTAATTAGTTAAAAAAAAACTCAAGAAACTTCAGCAGATTCAATTCTGAAAGAACTAACATAACAGTAAAGTATCATCTTTTTTTTCGTTTGAGAATAATAATGGGGCAAAAAATGAGATGCATCTGACTTTATCATTTCATGGAGGTTGCTGCGTACTCTGATGTGATGACTTTGTGGAGAATTAGTTGATTTAGTTAGTACTTTATGTATAAGTTAAGTGATCAAGTGAGTTTTGATTTTTTGGATCAAGATCATGGTGCACAGGACTATTAGCACTTGACTAATTCGGTATGAATAAATTCTGGACTATTAGCACCCAGTCATCTCCGCTATCCGGTTTTGTCAATCGATTAACGAGTGAAAATTTTAGTCGTTCTTTGAGATTATTTTGTGTTGTAGAAGGAAATATAAATATATAAGATGAGATATATTTTGGATGAAAGAAGTAAAACTCTCATCTTCTTCCCTCCCGTTCACGTTCTTCTTTGAGCACCCTCTCTTGTTCTTAAGACGTTCATCTGCTTATCGACCTGCAGCTCAAGACGTATGATATTTATAGACAGCTTAGACCGTCGATACTTATAGACGGCTCGAATCATCGATACAAATTCACGGCTCAAACCGTCTTAAGTCTCGACGGCTCGAGCCATAGGTGCTTTTCGACGGTTAGCATCGTCGATTATTCGATGGCTCTAACCGCCAAATTAATCGTCGACGGTCCTTCGGTAATTGTCGAAAATAATTTGAGACGTCTAGTTTTCGCGCGGATGTCATTCGTCGAAAAACCTATCGAAAAAACCCATTTCCAAGGTTTTTGTTCAATTACAGACGGTCGTAACCGTCGGTAAATGAGATTTTTCTTGTAGTGGTCTGGGTTGCACCAGTGGGCGGGCATGAGGGCTTTCAAAGTTGCAGATCTAATCTGCTATGTAGCAGATTTGCTCGGTTAGTTTTTTCTTTCTCATGGATAAATATCGTTTTGAGTTCTTGGTTTCCATATATGAATTTGGGTTTGGAAGATTTCATTCGGAGCTATTATATGTTCAAGGTCCAATATTGAAATCATTTCAGAGGTTTTTCATTATTTTGTCCGTGTCAACAAATAATTAGAAATACCTCGACTTTTTTAGAACAAGTTCGAGTCAAATAGCAATGATTCGAAGCACTTCTTTTTAGACTAATGAAATAAAAATAAAGAATAAAACAAAAAAAATAAGTAGATAGAAAAAAAAAGTAGTAGATAGAAGACCCTAGATTCAAAATGAACAAATTCAAACTCGAAAAGGATCTTTATGATTCTCAAAGAATGAGGGGCAAGGGGATTGATCAAGAAAGATTTCTTGTTCTTATTCTAATTAGATAATTACAAGATCGTGAGTTCATCCACATATGTTTGATAAAAAGAATAATCTTCCCTTTGATCATAAATGGAAAGTGTTCAATTGGAACATGAAAACGTGACAGAAAACAAATGAAAGATACTAGAATGTTGGGCAGAAAGCCGATGTCTCATGATAGCCTGCTCCAATCCCCTTACGAAACTTTCGTTATTGGGTTAGCCATGCACTTTACATGTTTCTAGAAATTCCTAAAAAACATTTTGAGCAGCCTTGATCACTCAAGTCTTGGTTGATTTTAACCAGATCTTTACCTAAGATGTCTGATTCTATATCGTCATATCTCATCTCCCTCGGTTGTCATTGATTCTTCAAGACCCATTTTTTAATGCTTCTTATGCTCTTGGATCTGTTTTAGTACCACTTCAGTCAGTAGACCCAATCAACTACTTGATTTGGTGGGAAACTCCCAAATAATAGTTTGCTTATCAAGAAGAATAATGACTTTGTGGATAGTACTTGTTACTAATATGAATGATTTGGAGAAAACCCTACATTTGGAATGGAAGAGATGTAATACGTACTCTAGTAATACCCTAGGCAGCTTCTAAAGTTTCTAGGGACTTAATTTTATTACATTAGGTCCATCTCAAGAGATTCAGAGGCCTAAAAGCCAGATTATTAAAACTTCTTGGACATGAAAAATAATAACATATTTAAGGTCTTTTTAACTTTTGATATGAAAACCTACAATTGGGATCTTTAGAACGGATTAATTTATGAAGATAATAAATAAGGAGTTATCTAAGTGAAGTTTTTCAATGTAAAAAATAAATTAATATTCATCGTGAATAAAATTGATAAAATTATTATTTGATTAACTATGAGAAAATTTAATTTAAGTATTAGTGATTGTTGACAATGAATCAAATATGAAATGAACTCATAAATTGAGTTAAGAAGACAAAAAATATTTATTATTATAACTTAATTATGATTTAGGTGAATGCTACTAGAAATGAAAGATAATATACTAAAATTAATAAATATGTTAAATTTTTAAATTTTTAATATTATTGATATTAATTAATACATAATTAAGAGACTTTGTATAGGAGTGAAGTGTAGAGCAATTGCTTGAGTGGCCTCCCCCTTCTTGCATATACTCAAGCTAGAAAGAGGTTTAAGAAAATCAATGATATGACATATTAGTTAATTATGAATTAAGTATAATTAAATCTCATAATTTATTCGAAAAAATATTTAGTAATACATTACCGCCATAATAAAATTTTAATACATATTAGTTATTTTTATAATGATTAACATTATAATACATTGATTTTAGAATTTGTTATCATTATCATTATTATTATCTTTTCTAATACAAGACTCAAGTTTAATGATATATGTAAAAGGATATGCTGACAGCAGCCTTTTTTTTCTTAACACAAACAAGGTAATCTTGATTATTAATTACTCGTATTATTGTCCACGCATGGAACGCAACAATTAATTATGCACATTAATGATAATAATAATACTTTTCTCGTAGACAATATAAATTGACAATACAATAAAAAAAAAGCACACTACAAGCTTCCATATTTGCATTGAGGAAATATGATGCACCAAGAATTCACTTGCATAATACATGGACATGTACTTTATTATTTTTTAGACGTAAAAAAACAGGACGTGGCGCACTTTAATTGGATAATGACGAAGATTAATCCTTAAGTCTATTTATTTTTGTATGTATCCTTTAAACTTGGATGTCAATAGGGCGACGTTTGCCACCATCTAAGTGGTATACGCTGTCCTCCACGTACCCGGCAACAAATCGTAGCTCTGCAAAAAAAAAAAATCGTATCATATACACAATAAATAATAATAATAATAATAATAATAATAATAATAATAATAATAATAATAATAATAATAATAATAATAATAAATCGAGTCATGTAAAATGGGAATAAGGATGGTGTGGAAAAAAAAGTGCTCCATATATATGAGATATTGTTGGATCGTGATCCGATTATTTATGAATCGTTAGAGATGATGATAACTCCTATATATGAATAAATTTTTGCTCCACACCATCATTATCCCCATGTAAAATATTCAAATAATGTCAATATAGGAAAAAGAATTATGTGCTTCCAATGAAATAAATAATCAAATTTTATTATGTTATAACTATTCCATAATTTTATATGCGGCCCGAGGTAGTATGGGTTCAAATTACAACTTTCGGACAATTTTTATTAACAATATAATTAATTAATTAAGTAATTAATTAAACATAAACTAAATAAATTGTTACAAGTCATTTAACTTAGAAAATCTAAGATAATTAATTAATATCATTGTGTTCACTAACTAGTTATACCTCGTCTAAAATGAAATATGCAGGCGTGCGTTTATTTTCGTATGCTTAAATTATAGTTTGAGAAAAAAATATTAAATCAACAAGATAAATTTAAAATTGATCATGATGATTTATTTTAAAAGCGAATTAAAGGTCAGGAAAAAAAGTATCTTTTTTTATACACATGTTACAATTAATAATTATGAAAAGCTGTTTTATTGAATATTGAAAAATTATTAGTTAACTAAAAATAGATTTTATAATTACATATACCTAATAATAATATTTATATATAACGTCAAAATTGTGTCTAGCTAATTTAGGCCGCCCATGATGCTACATAAGCTTTTTGTAAGATAATGATAAAATTCATATATTTTTTTCATCGATTAAATCTTCTTAATTAGTTCACAAGTATTAATATATTAAATTAATATCAAAGGCAGCTTAATTTAAATTGCTGCAGAGAGAGGTGAGAGCACTTACTCAGGAGTTGGTTGACTTGTTGTAGATTGAGCACTGCAGCAAAGCCACTTATGGCAGACGTGTACGTATAGAGATACGCCTTTCTGGCTGCCTCTCGGCTGAAACGTATACATACAAATTAAAATTTAAACACACATGTATTATAGTGTCAAGGGTGAAGCTTAACATGTCATGAATAATCCAATTTTTCTGTTTCAAAGTTATATCCAAAAACATGCATTACTATATATCATCTAGTCCACACTCAAATTATATGATCCAGATGTGAACCCTAACAGTGGAGAGGAATTAGAAAAGTACCCCCCGAGAACTCGGGCAAGAACACGGATGTCGAATGCTTTCGGATTCACGCCCGTCGGACGTTCTAAGAAGATGATGTACGTTTTTGGCTTCGTCGGATCATCGACGGACTTGGGAGAAGGAGCTTCCGGAAGGTCGATCATGGCGGAGCCGAAGGTTGCCGAGGCGGCGAACAAGAAGAAGACGGCGAGGGCGGCACGGGATGATCTCTCCATGCTGTATAGTGTTTGGTTTTTTGCGATATGATTTACCCTCCTCTTTTTTCCCCCTTTATAAGAGGTTTGATCACAATTTGATGTTTCTTTCACTTTGTTTTCAGGGTTCATTTATAATTGTTGGTACACAGGAAACGTTTGCAAGCATACTAATAAATTTGACAAGAATGATAACTCTTGTTTGCAATTAATTTTGACTTAACACATGTATCATAGCTGATGATAATTAAATGATCAGTTTTTAGTGCAGTAGAGCTTGTATACATATAAGTTACTATAAAAGTTCACAGTAATGGTTCTTATAAGATCACAACCAATGCATTCTCCAATTTAAAAGTTCAAGAATTAAACTTCAACAAATTCAATTCGAAAAAAAAACACCAAAATATGGTTTTTTATGTTAAAGGATAATGATGTATGAGGCCAAAGCAGGATGTGTTTACTTTTATTTTATTGAGGATGTCATTTTCTCCGTTATGAAATTTGATATATATCAAGATTTATAATTAATAAATCATGACTAATGAATTTCACAGGTAGGAATATATTATACGTTGTGCCTTAATTAACTCCTAAAAAAATTATGGTATTTTTTCATAATTTTAAAATCAATAGCATGAAGTCTCATTAATAAAGCATACGCATACATATTCTTAACTTTAAGGTGTGTATGTAGCATATTAGATATACCATAGGACTAGGTCATCAATATTTTACACCCATTGTGATTTCATTTGGCCACGAAGTAAAATTTTAGGGAGGACTTCCATATCTTTAGAGTGGATTATGTTGGTGCATCGTCATCGACAACTATTCAAAATCTTAGGGAAAGACTTGATTTGTTATCTTGTATCTGCTTTACATGAAAAAAGACCAATTGAAAGGGGAGGGGTTTCTTCAAACAACAAGGATCAGAGGCAACTATTCCATCAATATCTATATTGAGCATGTTTTCCATCTCTTGTCGAGAAACGAGTGAGGTATTTCTTTGCAAAACGGTGCTCAATTTCATATGTGGCAATTCTGCGAAGATTTATTCATCAGTTGGGGGGAAGGATCAATACGAATAGGATTTTTTGAGGAACATATTGAGAGAGAATTAGATTTGATTAGACAATGTGTGGTTGGTAAACAAGGATCAAGTTTTTAGCAAGGTACAAAATGTATTGTCAAATATTCGAAAGTGCAATGGGCAGAAGTTCAAATAGTTTCAATTTGATTTTCCTCCATTACACCCGTCATAACTCTTGAAATTTGATAAGTCCTTCCACATGATCTCTGAGTTTCAAACGAACATGAAATCCCTAGAGATTTAACACCATTAAAGCCCCATTCACCCCCTCTCCTTCCTTCTTGTCCATCTCTCATTTTCTTCATTTCCTTGGTCTGTCTTGCCTCACGACTTGGTCTCGCCCAGAGGACTAAGGGAGATTCCTGCAGGTGTGGAGGATGTGGTGAACCAAGGAAGACGAAGAGGAAGAGGCTAAGAATGATCCCGCGCAAGAACAATCGAAAAACGTCTAGAAAAGGTGTGTTTAGGAGATTTAGGTCATAGGTAGTTTTTGATGAATCTTGCATGTTTTTAAGGAAATTAATTAGGTCAAAGATTCATGTGGAATGTGTAGAAATCATGTCCTACATTTCTGTTGATGATCTATTATGTAATTTGTCTCAATATGATTATGTTAGTGTAGTTTCTCGACTGATGTGCTATACATTATGAAGGTTATGGATCTATATTTTCAGTGATTGCTATTAAGTTCAAGCATGCTTTAGTTTAGTATATGATGTTGTGTTCACATGAGGTTAGATTCTAAAGATTTAATGGTAAAGATGACGAGATTCATGTTTAAGAATGAATTAGTTGTTCTTTACTAGGCAAGTTCATGATGGAATTGTTAAGACTATGCTAAAATCTGACTTATGTAGTATGCCATATGTTAGAAATAAGTAGTAGATATTTGTGATATATTTTGTGTGGAAAACTAGATGAAAATTTAAAGATTCTGCAATGACCTGCGATTTTGTTGGCTGAAACCGGCGACCAATCCATGGATTGAGCATCCGAATCTCCTCGACAAAATATATCGATTGCCAAATCGAACGAATTGAAAATGTCGAGACATGAACATAGTAATGACTAATAGATCAGACGATCGATCAGAGGCCTGATTTGGAATGTTGAAACTTAAAAATGAACTTGACTCGATGGATTGAGGATCATGGATCTAATTTCATCGGACGTTGAGTTTTCGACATTCGAAACTGTCGATTGAAAGTTCACAAAATCGGATGGTCGTAGACATATCGAACGTCTGATTTATGCTCGACCTTTGAGCGATCTAAAAATGAACCCAGAATGAGCCTCTGGTCCCTTAATGGATGGTCGATTATGTTTTTATTAAAATGGACATTTAATCATCAAATGGATGACCGATGAACCATGATAAAGTGGATGTTCAATCATCAAAGGGATGACCGATGAACTATGATAAAATGAGTGTTCGATTTCTCAACGGACAATTGATGAATGCAAATGAAATGAACATTTGAAACTCTAGCAGACCACCACTGAACTATGCCAAAACAAACGATCGATCAACTTTTGAGCGTCTAATTCTAGCACAAAGAATGAACATGACGAACAACCATGATTTGATAAACTTTGACCCTTTTGATTATCCTTATATTATCTTTTTTATTATTTTTTATTAACATCAAATAGAAGATCGATGAACCATGATAAAGTGGTTGTCCAATCATCAAAGGGATGACCAATGAACTATGATAAAATGATTGTCTGATTTCTCAACGGATGATTGATGAACACAGATGAAACAAACATCCGAAACTCTAGCGGACGATCATTGAACTATGAAAAAATGTCGGATGATCGATCGACTTTCGAGCGTCCAATTCTAGGACAAAGAATGAACATGACCTTAATGAACAATCATGATTTGATAAATCTTTGTATCCTTTGATTATCCTTTCTTATATAATCCTTTATGATGATTTGGTGTCGCACTTGCTCCTTTAGACCATCATGGTATAAGTAGTAGATAGTTTGATCATATGATCATATACCATGATGATGTGGTATAAGTACTATCTACTACTTATTTCTAACATCATGGTATATTTTGTGTGGATCAAATCATATGATCAAAAGATAGGTTCATAGTTAATAAAGATAAAAGATGAGCGTTACCACTATCTACCTAGATGGAAAGTTCATTGGCAGTTTTGTGTGAGACACTTCCCTCAAGGAGTTATTGACAATTTTATGTAAGGTACTCCTCCTACTATTATGAATGTTATTGTCTTGTGCAAGGTCATCCTCCCTTATGGTGTACCTATCGTGATACTGATTCTCCACTAGACCATCATGGTATAAGTAGCTCCACAATGTGTGTTTGCAATGATATTCCCCAAAAAATGAAGAGCTCTTTCAACTTATGGATAAAATGAAATGAATGACTAAAGACGAATGGTAGGACTATAACCTTGCGAACATGAACATGAAATGAAACAATGATGCATTTCAAAAAAAATGAAAGATGATATTAAATAAGATGAATAACTAGTTAACCCTGATTTACCGATAATCCATATGACCATCCCCATGATCTTTATGAAAATCATCTTATAGTTGTTTCGTGCATATTCTTATGGATCTTCTTCGTAACTTATTTGAACTCATACTTAACTTTATACTAACGGTTGAACTTGCTCTCCCGTATTGTCCTCGTAGGTACTTGATTTACTATGCAACATAGTTAATGTATGTGCAACAACTGTAGCTCAGGTGGCGTGGACATATGATTATCTTAGAGTTTATATTTTAGTTATCTTTTATTATCAAGTCGTAGACTTTTATATGCCTACTATTCGTGTCCAAATGATGTGATCTACACTTTTATTTTATTAGCTTCCACATTTCTTAATTAATTGTTGTAATATTTTAAAAGTCTTTCATTTATGTGTCACCCTTATCTCAACAGAAGGGTCAAGAAAACACCAAAGAAAGTAGCGCACCGAGAGAATATTTCATCATGTGACGGGATCGAATTTTGGGACGTTACATTTATGGTATCAGTACCAAATGTTCGGACTCTCTTGACATCCTAGCTATAGAGTCTAGGTATAGGTATGGTGCATGTGCACTCACCAGAGCAACCGCCATACTCAATCATCGCAAAAGTCAAGTAAGATATTATTGTATTTTTATGATTAAGATTGTTTTTTATTGAAATGCATGTTATATGTTATAGATGACTCTTATGACACAACTTAAGCTATCAAAGGGGTAGTTGATTATGATGAGGAGATCCATTAGATTAATTCTATGGAACACATGTTTCGATTGGCATAGGGCGTCGAGGACTGTAAGGTCCTCTATGCTACTCAATGCCAACTGGCCAAGGACGAGAGACCATGTTAGACTCCAGGTTCATGGATCAAGAGGTGGTATCTTGGGTCAGCTTCAAGGAGGTATTCCAGGCTCAATATACTCCGACCTATAAAAGGAAGGAGAAGAAGAAAGAATTCGAAGATCATATCATGCCAAGTTCATCCAATTGGAGTGCTACAAAGAACTGAGTACATGGATGAGTTTGATAGGGGCGAGCAGTTCATCAACGACCTTCATCCCACCATCCAAGAGAGGGATGTCTCAGGAGTTGCTTTGGATTTGCACATAATTGTTTGCTTAGCAAACAAAATAGAATAGATATGACAATGGCAAGAAGAGTTGAAGACCAAGGATTCTATGCAGATAGCTAACCCGGCAAAGTCGAAATGGGATGACCGTCAACAACCATGAAAGGACAAATGCTACAACAATTATGCAAGACCTTACAAATCGCCGAAAAAATCATAGCAGCAACAACAAGGTAAACCCCTTTATACCTATTGTGGACCAAACCATAATATGGGATGTCGTTGGAAGACTAAAACATGTATCCATTGCAATGTTTTCAAACATTTTACTAAAGATTGCCTAATACCGGATAGATGCAACGAGCAGCAGCAGAACATTAGAGATTCCAATGTTGGACTAAAGAGTATTGCTTACCACATGCATGTCAACCTAGACCAGAGTCATGATGATGCTCCTATTGTTCGTACTACATTTTAAATTTGAAATTTAGTGACATATGTCTTAACTTTTATTGAACATGATAGGAATTTTTCTTACAGGATAAATCACCGTTAACTTTTGATTCCATATCATAAATCTTGTATGTCTCGTTAGCAAAAATAGTTAGAATCAAGTGGTTGGTTCTAGCACCCAAATACAGTATCTTGAGTAATGATTAAAAGAAAAAAGGGGTAAAAAAGACAATGAAACATGTGAAAATGAGAGAATAATCTCTAGATGATAAAACAAAAAGAGGGGGCAAAAAAGAGGAGTTCAGGCAATTTATGCAACTATCGAAAGGAGAGGAGAAGAACTAGGATGCTGCTCATCATCTTCTTTTATTTTGTTCTTCTATTTTTATAATCGGAATCTATAATCATGTTAGGATGGACATGTTGTAAACCAATGTGATTTTGATTCTAAACTCATGTGCAACTATGCAGCTAGTTAGAGGCTGAGGATTTTGATTGATGTTGGTTTCTTATGAATTTTTCTTTAGTGCTAATATGTGTTGTAGTTCCTTTATCTATTCTACTATAGTTGTATCTGTTTTTCTATTATTACATTCCTTCCCGTGTTCTTCCTGACAAGAGGGATTCTTTCTATCCATTGGTTATTCATCCTAGGCCAAGAGGTTGGATGAGTCCCAACATATGTCAAATACAGGTGTTGATTGTCGTTTTAAGTGAGTCTGAGAGGTGAAATTACATCGCCCCATTTTTTCTCCAAAATTTTCTAACTAGGGTTTTCTTTTGTTTCCCTAACCAGTGTAGGATAAGTCCGAAGAAATTGAATACTTGCATGCGATTCAAGTTGAAAGTACTAGTTCATTTTGATTGAATATTGCACATTTTTTATGGTAAATCTGTTGGAAATTTAAGTTTTCGACAATTTTTTTATGAGATGATGGTCATCGAGAAAGTGTGGAGCAAAAATGCCGTCAATATTTTCAATGGCTAATGTCATCACAAAGCGTCCTTAAAAAATTCAATGAGTAAGTCCCGTCGAAAGTTCTAAAGGATTGGCGCTTTCGAAAAGTCCGACGGATGACGGGGAATCATCCGTCGGACGTTCTAATAGAAAATATCCCGTCAAAAGTTTCGATGGGTTTGCCCGTCAAAAACTTTTTTAAAATATAAAAAATTAGACACCTGCGACTAGATCCGGTCGTGAGACGGTCAATCTTGCCGAGAGAGAGGGACAGGGACAGGGACAGGGACACTGCGTGGATCTGCTGCCAAGCGACAAGATTAGACCAATATTTTTAAAACCGGACCGGTCGTCGAACCGGATGATCAACTGGGTCATGATTTAACCAGTTTGATCGGGTTCAACCGGATTGAACCAGATTTTTAATAAAATATTATTATCATTATTAAATATTTAAATATATAATGAATAATACATATAAAAATTTTAAAATAAAAAGAGCTATCGTCATAATCAATTCTACAAAAATTTTCAACTAGATATGAGCATCAATAGAATATAAAAACTAAATAACTTATAAGATGACATCTAAATCAATTTGATAGTTCTCAGTTTTGCATAAGATATCATTAGCAAAATATTACAATAGCATGATATAGAAGTTAAATAACTTGTAAGCAACTACTTCATAATTCATATCACATATTAGAGAAAGCATTGTGCATAGTTCTCAAGTATTGACTTGTGAGCTGCTTCACAAAATATCAAAAGTAATCATTTGTCAAAAGTTTTGTTCTTCTTGTGCATTTTGAACATCCTATTCATCTAAATCATCTTCTGCTTCATCCAAAAGACCATCTTCATCTTGATCTCCAAGCTCTTCAAGATCTAGAAAAAAACATAATAAAACATAAATAAGTTTCACATTATTTTGACTACAAAAAATTAAATCCAAAATAATTTATGTATGATATAAATTTGCACATAATTTCCAAACCTTGAACACTCGAGTCTATGTTATCTTTTGGAAGTTCTAATTCAATCATATTTTCAAGCTCATCATACTCAAGCTCCCCCTCTTTTTCGACAATCCAAAATTCTGTTTTGTCAATTGATTCATAATCAATCGGATCATATAAATTTTTGCACATAGACAACCTAATAAACAATAACAATAACAAAGTTAAGTTTACACAAATGATGAAATGATATCCAAATACAATTAGACATAAATATAAGATAATCATACCTATTTTTCAATCTCAAGTTATAATGAATATAAACGAGATCATTTAACTTTTCATGTTCTAATCGATTTCTCTTCTTCGTATGGATGCGCTCAAACACACTCCAATTATGCTCACGTCCAGAAGAAGAAGCCGTTTGGGCAAGAATTCTCATCGCCAACTTTTGCAAATTAGGAACATCATAACCAAATAATCTCCACCATTCATCTTCATTGGATAGGAAAACAAAAAAGAAAGATATTACATAAGGAAAAATGAATGTTTATGAATCATGCAAATATTTAAATTCAGGAAATTAAATTAATAAAAAAAATATAGGATCGCCAAATTGACTCATACCTGGCCGAGTGTTTTGCTACAAGATATCACCTTTGGGCGAGAAAAATACAATTCACGTTCTCGAAAGATCCTTAACTCCTTAAATAATACTAAGTTGTCAGAAACATCAAGCTTGTCAATCACATGATGTACACCACACATAATCTTGGGATCATTAAAGAAGTTAGAATCATTATATTGGAAGATGGGATTCAAGTAATATGTCATTGCATGATGATTATAACGCAACATTCGATCCCATCTGTTATCTATAACATCAAGATACGGCTTGTAAAGTCTCTTTCTATTTTCTGAAAATTTTCATAATTCCCAAACGTGATTTATGCATAGCCTCATAAATGTAGCCCAAAGACGGCTTTTCATCAGTGTCACAAAATCGCAATAAATGTATCAACGGAGTCATAATCCTCACAATCATTAAGCAATTACTCCAGAAATTATCATTTAACACAATTTGTTTACATCTCTACCTTTTTGTTGCTTCAAAAATTTCTTATAATCAGCACTTACAACCAAACCTTGCAAGTCGTCCTTGTGCTGATGTAAGCTTTGCAAAGCTATAAAGTAGTTGCAAAACGCGTTGTTCCAGGGCGAATAATTTCTCGCCAACCTTCTCTTTTTCTTAGCCAATTCAAAGTTACTTTATGATTGTATACAAACACAGTTACTTTGGAAGCAAGAAGGGTAAGACTTTCCACTGTAGCCATCTCCCCGATGTCTTTTAATATCAAGTTGACACAATGGACAGCACAAGGTGACCAAAAGATAAATGGATATTTCTCCATGAGCTTTAAACCTGCAGCTTTGTAATTAGCTCCATTGTCAGTTACCATATGTACTACATTTTGAGGGCCAACTCATTCCACAATTTCACTAAAAAGATTGCATAAGTTGTCTGCATTTGCATAAATATCAGAAGCATCGATTGACTTAATAAATGAAATGCCTTTTGGACAATAAACCAAAAAGTTAATCAATGGTCTTTGTCGTTTATCTGTCCATCCATCTCCCATTATAGTACATCCAGTGTCGGCCCAAGTGCTTCTATATGAGTCGATAATTAACTTCACATGCATCTTAGCATCATTCAATAATTTCACACGTAAAGCATGATAAGAAGGATGTTTATATCCATGGCCTATATTAACTATTCTATCAATAGCATGCTGAAAGTAAGGTGAATTGCATGCGTTAAAAGGTATGCAAGCATCATAAAACCATAGAGCAATAGCTAAATCAGTATCTTGCCATCTTTCCTTACTTTGCATGCATGCCTTAATACTTGGTTGTGAAGAATCACCTGCACTTGTATGAAAAAAATGGTTCAATACCAGAAGCTGAAACTTTTCTCTTTCCCTTAGTTATCTCTTTTTCATTGCCTTCGTCCAATGTTAAGTCTTCAACTAATCCTCTTTTGTCTTTGGCTTTTTGTAAATTTATATCTAATGATTCTTTAAGTTCTAATTGAACATTCGAAGGAACCTTCTTACATGCATCAACATTTCCTTTATTCCCAGCTAGATGTTGTTTCATCTTGTTAATCCCTCCTCCTGAAACTTTTTTCTGACAAAATCCACATATTAGTATCTTTCTACCATTTGCACTTGTTCCTTAGCTTACATACTTCCATGCAATATCCCTTTTTGTCTAACCGAACGATTCGAGCAAGAATGTTCTACCTCTGAAGCCATATATATATTTCCTAATATATCAAAGAAAACAAACAAAAAGTTTAAAAGTGATGGTAATCAAAATTAGGCATTCACAGTATACATATTAAAAAGCTAGAGATATTAAAAATGTTATGAATAACAAAGTTGATATCATCTCATAACAATTGGATGCTAAACATCATGTGTAGCTACCAAAATAAGTGCACAACTAACATTTATAATCTATCTATATCATGACTCTTGGAATATACATATTGAACTTCCTTAAAACAAGGGCATACCATTAAATGTCGGTCTCCCTAAAAAATAAAATATCTATGTCAGCATACTTTCCAATGCCAGCGGCAATAACTAGAAAAGAATAAAAAATAAATTTAAGATCAGTGATGAAATGGCAGTGAATCCACATTTAGTTTATGATATACTATGATATGCAACCACATACTGTAAAGTGTAAACAGTAAAGTAATTTGAACACAAACTTCATATTACTATTAAAATCATAGAATTCCCAGAATTACAGACCTAATAAAATTTCAACATTAAACTTAAAAAAATAATAAATATCAAAGTAAATCAACAAGAAAAAGAAATAAGCTTTCCATATGAATCTAAAAAAGATTATGATCAAGTTTTTTTAAAAAAAGTTTAAAGATGACCCTAAAAAAAGTTCAAACTAAAATCTAAGATTTAAAAAGATGTCCAAAAAAAGAAAAGAAAATATTGCCTCTAACCTTTTGTTCCACGGATGTAAATCTCTGGTCACCACATCAACTTAGCCATATGAAAGCGCAACTTCAGATTTCTAACAACTTCTTTCTTTTTTTTTTTTTTTTGCTTGATGGAAGACAGAAAGACTCCACAGGCCCTAAAAGCAAAAAGGTAAAAGGTTGGCTTTTATACTTTTCTCAGAAATGCCTTTTTAAACTTATTTTTTTTTCATAATTGCTTAAATTTATGAAAACCGGTTTCGCCCGGTTCATGCGGTTCAACCGTTTTTAAGCGGTTCAACCCGGTCTAAACCGGTTTTTTTCATTTCCGGGTTTACACATCAAATCGAACCGGATTTGTTGCCGATTCGCGGTCAAACCGGCCGGTCCGATTTTAAAAACATTGGATTAGATGGTGCAAGCAGTCAAATCTAGTGAGGCAGCTAGATCCGAGAGAGGGGAGGCGACCCGGATTGGCTATTATGGTCAGATCAAGCACACGGATCTAGCCATATGCGATCGGATCCAATCGCAGGCACTAGATCGAACAGCCTGATCCGAGAGAGAGAGGGGGGGGGTGGTCATCGTTGTAGAAGCCGCGATCCTGTCTGAGTCCTTGGTAGCTAGAGTTGAGAAAAAGAGAGAGGGAGGGGAGGAAGAGAGAGAGAGAGAGAGAGAGAGAGAGAGAGAGAGAGAGAGAGAGAGAGAGAGAGAGAGAGAGAGAGAGAGTCTATTTGGATGAAGCTTCATTAAGGAGAAGGGAAGAAAAAGGAGGGAAGGGAAGGAAAACTTTACATCCCAATTTGTAGTACAAATGGAGAGAAATGAAAGGAAAAAAAATGAAGATTCCCCTCCTTTAAAATTTTATCCAAACAAGGAAAAAAAATTTTCCTTCCCCTCCCCCTCTTTACCCTCCATTCACCTCAATCCAAACATAAGATAAGAGAGAGGGGAAAGAGACATGAGACGACAAAAAAGAGAGAGGGGAGAGAGAGCAAGAGAGAGGGAGGGAGGGTAGAGAGAGAGAGATAAGAGAGAGAGATGCGTGATGGGAAGAGGAAGATACAGCAAGAGTGGGAGAGGGAGTCATTTATAATAATATATTTTAGGATATAATGGGATCCTCCCCTCGGAGAGAGTGAGAGGGGAAAGAGATACGAGACAGGGAGAGGGAGAGAGAGAGATGGTAGGAGTGGGAGATGGAGTCATTTATAATAATATATTTAAGGATATAATGGGGTCCTCCCCCCTACTCTCTCTCCGCTCATTCACGCCGCTTTTTTCTTTCACTGTTGAGGGGCATAGATCTCCGGTTCGGGCTGGTTTTCATGATGGAAAAAAATGAGGGAGGGGCGGTTCGGCATGCTAGACGAATGAGTGTGCGCGCCCGACCTGACCCTCAATGTCGTCGAGTTGCTGCCCCTACGCGTCCACATGAACACCTACTGCAGCTCCAATAGGATCATTTCTAGCTTCGCCGCCGTGCTGTGCTGCTCGTTGATCTCCGCCACCACGTCCTCCATCCTCCCCCTTCCCTGCTCCTCAATTGCCCACCGCAGGAACCATTCCCCCTCACCCGTTGCCACCAGCGCCTCCACCATCGCCTTGTCCGGCCTCTCCCCCATCATCATGTAGTACCGCTGCTCCATTGTCTCCCGGTACTCCACGCCCACGCGATGCTGCATCTCCTCGAAGGCCTCCATGGAGTCCTTGAGCTTTCGGGGCAGCCCCACCATGATGGATGTTCGGGTGCGGTCCGTGGACTAGTCCAGGCTGCAGCCGGGCACATGGCGGCTGGCGGCGTTGGCACAGTCCAGGGCCTCAAGGCGGAGCTTGATGAGCTTCACCTTCTTAAGTGCGACCGTGACATCAGCGTCCATGCGAGCACGGAGGGCGTGCATGGCGGATGCCTCGTGCAGGGCCTTGTCGACCTCATTGGATGCGTGAAGGGCGCCCTACAGGCGCGCCACCTCCACGAGCTCGGTCTTGACGGCCTCCACATCCTGAAGAACTTGTCGAGGTTGATGTCGCCGGGACGAGAGTCGATCTGCACTGCAACTCCCCTCTACAGCCATCCCAAACACAAAAGCCACTTTGACTTCACAGTCGATGTGGGCGAGCGCCCCCGCCGTCGATGCCGCAGGGGAAGTGTCAAATTTGATGTGCTGACCAATTTTTCTAAAAGCTTAAGCCGTTAGGAAGAGCAACATCTTTAATTTTATATTCTTAACACTCCCCCTCACGTGTGGACCGCTGACAACTTTGGTCTAGCCCAAGCCCAACACGTGGACAACTAAGGGAGGAAATTACTACTTTTAATAAGAGCTTAATGAGATTCGAACTCTTGACCTCTGCTCTGCTGTCCATTACACGAATGCATCACTATTTATACTAAAGACTAACTGATACAATTGATTAATCTAATTTTATAAAATCACAATCATCATACTGCTACAAGACCTGCTACAAACTAAAAAACATCAAACTGATAACTCTGCAATACAATTGGGAGAAGTCAACACTGCTGCTGCTTTCTTCACCACAGCTCAGTCTTTCTTCACCACAGCTCAGTTGGAGGAGTTGTCGACGTTGTGGCTTCCAACACGCCCCCTCGCTGGAGACGACGATTAGTGGTCGAACAACGCCAATCCTTGGACAACACGTCGACGAACACTTATAGCTTCCAGCCAGAAGAAACTGAGAATGCACGATGCAGATGTACGTAGCAGCTCGCCACGAAGGTCATGGTCATGGCGATAACTGTTCATTTCGGGAAAATCAAGCTGCAAGCCGTGGCTTAAGAAGAACACCAGTTGGAAATAAACTATGACATCTCTGCATCACTCTTCAACTCAATACTGCAACAACAACAACATGCTTGCTGGTCTTCAACAGAACCTAGTTGGAGAAGGATCTCTTTACAAATCAAGATACATATCGTCGAACACCTGCTAGTCATGGTTTTTAAAGAGGCCAACATGCCCCCTTGCGGCTTACATCCCTCACAACAGTAACACACAAGGCGGCACAAGACTTGCCGGAGTTGCCCTCTTGTCGAGAGACATCAACCAGTAGACAAGAAGAAACAGGACAAAGAACTAACATACGAAGAGCTAAGAAAACATATGAAAGCACTAAGACAAAGAAGAACTAACAGATTAGAGGATGATCAGAGACAAGAAATGCCTGCCGACCTCGATGAACCAGAGGATATAAAACTTCAAACAATATCCAGTCGTCAACAACGACGACGGCAAGAGAACGGAGGTTAAGCTCCGATTCGGCGATCGCCACCGAAAGCGTCCGATGACAACATCGTAGAAATGTCGATAACGACAACAAGGAGAGAAGGCTCATACCCCTCCGACGATAATGCCAGGAATCATATAGACGACCAGAGGAAAAGATGAACATTTCGTCGAATACTTGCTGGGCGTCGGAGAAACAGAAGAAAAATACGAAGAAGAAAAACTGAGATTGAGCTTGCCAACAATAGATTGGAACGAATGATGATCATTAGTAGAGAATGAAGGACATCGAATGAAAAATCGAAGAACTCGTGAAGAAACTATGAACATTAGTATAGAATGAAGGACATCGAATGAAAAACCAGAGATATAGGACCCGATCTGACCAGAGAAAGATGCCAGCGAGATGCGTCCGACCGTGAGCAGATTTGCTTCGATCTGTCTCCGATCTTGAAGCGCCTGGACTCATGGGCGCCATTCTAGCTCGACCTCACCGGCGATGAACAAGGCGAGGAAGGATGGCGACAAACGCCGAGCAGTAGCGGCAAGGCAGACGCGGCGATGAGGAGCTCAAAGAAATCACCGAGAACTTCGCTTTGATACCATGTTAAATTTGATGTGCTGTCCAATTTTTCTAAAAGCTTAAGCCGCGAGGAAGAGCAACATCTTTAATTTTATATTTTTAACAGGAAGTCGTGCAGGAGGCCGAGGCACTACCGACAATGTCAATGCCACCACTGCCGATGCCGAAGGAAGCTCGAGTTGCGGCGGCGACGGTGAGTGAGGACGAAGAGTATGAGCAAAATCTGGAGGCCTGAAGCATCTCGAGGATGGTGAGGGACTTCACAGAGAAGGACGACAGGGAAATGACGTCAGGGCTGGTGTCGGTGCCACGCGACGGAGCAAGATCACCTTGAGGAACAGTGCCCGCGACCACCGAGATGTGACACTGTCGATTTTGCCTCCGCTTCGCAATCCAGTCGCGTTGTCGAAGCACGACGTCATGGAGTTCAAGCGCTACGCCTGCAAGGCGGCATGGCAGGTCATGTTGCCGTCAAAGAAACCTGCCCCTTTTGATCGCATCGAGCACGAAAGAAGCTTCGCAAACCGGATCGATTATTGCCTAAACCCCAGCTGCCCTCTAGTGAATGGTACCTCCCATCTAGTGAACTGTGCATACTAAATGCAACTGTCGGATCCATCCGACAACCGTGGATAGAGGGTAAAGTGAGGAGGATATACATTATATCCAATGTTTTATTATAAATAAAGTTATCCACTAGTTCAACCTTCGGTATTATCGATAAATAATAATAATAATAATAATAATAATAATAATAATAATAATAATAATAATAATAATAATTTTATGCCTATTCTATATATGTTTTATTTTAAATAATGTTATCGACGAATCTAGAATTTGATATTATCGGTATAAATTTCATCAAATGATTTTTAACTTTAATGTTCTCAGTGCTACTCTTCAACTTCACTTTGTATTTAGAATGTCCTCCATCTTTTAACTTATTTCACAAATTACCATTTTGGGCCGTTTTACTATAAAAATGTTGACGTGACATTTCTCTCTCATCCACGCAAGCGATCATCTCATTTGCCATAATTAAAAAATAAAAAAATGTTGTCGAAGGTCGTCTCCTGCGCGACCTCCGGTAAGGTCGAGAGGACCCCGCAACCCCCCTTATGCTCGCGGCGCCCTGCGCTGGAGAGCACATAAAAGACATTTGTGAAATTTACCTGATATTATCGACTGATCTCAATCTATCTCTAATACTAAAGGTTAGACCCATAAAAAATAATAATACTAAAATATTAATAGTATGCTTATATTATATTATTATAAATAGCGCTACCAAAGAGTTTGGCCTTCGGTATTATTAACAAATTTCAATCCGTCAGCAATCCAAAGACTATACCTATAAAAAATAAATAAAAAATTAATCAGATGGTTATACTATATTATATGTATTTGATTATAAATAACCTTACCGACGGATTAAACCTTCAATATCTATCAATAATACCGAAAACTAGACGCATAAAAATAATATTAAAATATTAATCATATGATTATATTTTATTATAAATAACGTTGCGGTGATGCCTTTCGAAAGGATGTTTCTCGTCATCACAAATGTGGTTCAAAATTGCAAATGATTTTAGCTCGTCAAAAATGTGCACAACATGACTTCCCTGTGTTTGCATTTTTCATTTTATGTTGGCAAATGTTCATCACCGTTGAGTAGAGTCCATTTTTCATTCACTCTTGAATTGCAGAGGGCCAGAAACAAATTAGTTTTATTTATAGGTGTATGACGTGTGGACGGGGTAACGTCAGATGGAGGTCAGAAGACGAGCGACAAAAAAGGACAATGGCGAGGTGGTGCTGACTAGAACGATCCCGGTGCTCCTACAAGCTTTGCTAACGTTTTTGCGCAGCAATTGGAAAGGACGTAAATGAAGTCCTAAGCAACAATCTCAAGAAAGAGCATGAGAAACCCCACTTCTACCTCATATCTTGATCTCGACCTCATGAGAATTTGAACCATTGCTTCAGTTTTCAACTAGTTATATTTACGCAGAGTCCAAGCTCAACCTAACACCAGAAAATAAAGAAATGGATATAGACCGTCGTAGCAATTATAAAAAGACACCCAAGGCAACATAACCAATGTCAAACACTCATGGGCCAGCAAATGAAACATTGATAAACTACTCGTCGACATCAGCACTACAAGCATACTCTGATATCAATAAGGAAACCTTATCTCAAATATCTAGTCACTAAAAAACAATGATAGACTAATAGTCAACATCAGCACTACAAATTATGATCCAAGATACAATCCGAACACTACTAATATAGTCCAGGGATACCACGTCAAGGAAAACTTTCCTGCTCTGCCAATGTGCACATTCTTCAGGAGGGGATCCTAGAACCGCTTATTATAAGCGAGGGGAATAAGACGTCCTTTCCTTTCTGTCTTGTGGAGAAACAGACCTGTCCATGGAATATATTGGTAACTTGGTTAACCACATTTATTTAACAGATTTCCCAATTTTCTTATGATTAAGCAGAATTAACATTACCTTGAATAATGCTTCTCTTTTGGTGAAGGGCTATAGCTCCTGCTGCGATAACGAGATCCAGCATTCCGTGGGGGTGGGGATTGAGAAGGAGAACGGGAGCGAGAATAACGAGGTGAGCGTGAATATCTGCCTGACCTGCGATGATCATGTGATGAACCATCCCTGGAGAAAGGAGCAATGATGTCAGAACTTGCATCAGTTGGAACAACCTACACTTCTACTACTTTGGAAACGAGCATATATGATAATTTACAACAAACATGTTTTTGAGAAAAGTAAATAACTATGTTCATGAAAACAAAGCACCATACAAAAACCCCGGATAAATATAAATAATTATCCGGGTCCCAAGCCCGGATAAAGGAGGAGGGTTGTGTTAGGCCCCGACAGCCAGCGTAAAATCCTGTCGAATCTCATGAACATGGATCAACGAATGAGCGGAATGGCGTCGTATGATCCATGTAGCTGACCCCACCTAGTGGGATAAGGCTTTGTTGTTGTTGTTGTACCACACCATTTATCTGTTCTAGTGGGACTTTGAGTGACAAAAGTATTGATGCTTCGAGACTAATTGATCACTTTACCTTCTTTCTCTTGCTCGCATCTCAGAGGGCTTCTTCCTATTCTCCTCAGCAAAAACAACAGTTAATTCCCTCCCAAGAAGAACGTGCCCATCCATTTGATATTTGGCTTCAGCAGCATCAGCAGGATCATCATACTGAATGAACCCAAATCCACGAGGTTCCCTACAAAGTTGAAAAGTTGATTTAAAATACAATGTAGTGATGTGACCTTGAGATATTTACTGGCTGCTGATAATTGACTGATCAAGACAATCCAGACTTAAATCGAAGGTCAAATTCAAGAAAATATTTTTATGCTTCATGCATTTCAAGTAAATCTCGATGTCATATAGCTCAAGTTAAAGCAAGCACATGGCTGCTGACCTTGCACTCTTCAGAGTTAAAAAATGACGGAAATTCTTCAAGACTTGGATATCTTCAAAAAGTTAACCTGAAAACCATTTTCTTGCCACCTCACTAGCCACTATCTTCATAAACTTACATCCTCTTCAATACAACTCTCAAGACTTGACTTGTGTCTTCAAAACTCTATTTCCACTGTTAAACTCAGCAGCCTTAATGAAAAGTTCAATATTTACAACAACAACAACAACAACAACAAAGCCTTATCCCACTAGGTGGGGTCGGCTACATGAAAAGTTCAATATTTAATGAAAATAAAAATAGAGCATGAATGACAAGAGTGCAGCAAGTAATCTAGGAAATTATAACTTGCATAGTTGCACATGACCAATTAGCATATTCTGGAGTTGCACAACTAAAAGTGAACAAACTTTCAGAAAAAAAGAGTAATGAACAGAATTTTTGGGCCATCAGTTATTAAAAAGCCAAAATCTTCTACAACGTTGAAAAAAGCAAAGGGCAATCACTCACCCAGAATAGTAATCACGAGGCAAATAGACGTCCTTAACACGACCAAACTGACCAAATTGTCTACGGAGATCATCAGGCCTGTAACCATAAAGAGGGATTATAATTGAAAGGAAATAGAGAAGCAGAGATATTATTTTTCTCCTGATGCAAATAGCAAGTGAAAACCAAAAGTTCATAAAAAAATATATTAACAGGAACGATATCAGACACAACTACAATATGTGAAGGCCTCTAAAAAATCTACAATACATGATGGAGAACCTTCTCCAGGCGATTTGTAACCCAACTGCCAAATATCTACTTGTACGCAGATTGAGGAAACAGAAGAAGGAAAAAAACTTTACATACAATCACTTATACTGACAGCTGTCTAGCATTTCTAGTTTAGATGAATCAGATGCACCAGTTCCTTGATCAAGTTCCCAAGCATCCAAGAAACCATTTGTCAAAAAAGTACCCTTGCAACCACTTGGTCTCTTAATCCATCACTCTGATCATTCAACTCTCTAGTCACCATCCCATCTTATGCACAAGGGTTACCCATGAAAAGTAACCTAGGGTTCATGCAGTTCAGAAAAAGTAAAGGTGAATAACCTATGAAAAGTAACATAAGGTTCATCCAGTTCAGAAAAGTAAAGGTAAGAAACCTAAGGTTCATGCAGTTCAGAAAAGTAAAGGTGAATAACTCATGAAAAGTAACCTAGGGTTCATGCAGTTAAGGAAAGTAAAATCAAGTGGAAAATTCTTTTGCCATTTACTCTAATTTGATCTTTGTCCAATTTGGCATGGAAAAGTTAAGCCTTCCCTCACAACTTCCCTTGAAACAACTCCCTCGACATACTCTCCATACTTGTGAATAAAAGGTTCAGGTATCCATAATGGTTTAACACTTAAAGGCGTAAAATTCTCTTCAGTAGACTTGGTTTAAATAAACCAAAATAGTCTTACATCAGAGGAATATCAAAACTGATAAACACCCTCCATGTAGTTTCCAACAACCCAAAATGGTGAGAAACATATATCCAGAATAACACCTTTAACAAGGATAACTCAGAAAACCAAATAAACCGACCTAAATGCATGGAGGGCTTACAACATTTTATTTTCTTTCGTCAATTAGTTCATTTCCTGGCAATTACAGTTCTACTTCTATAAGAGAGAACATATCCATCTCAATTTTCCATGTACTTCATATTTCTTTTTATATCACAGGCCATCTAGAAAACGTCAATGCTTATCAGATGATGCAAATCCCAGCAGTCATGCACTATCATCGCAAGACATGCTTTCCAACAAAGATTAGTGCACAAAAAAAATTCGTGAACAAATTCCATTAGAACCCTAACCCCGATGGCACAAAACTGGCTACGCAAGGCGTCGAGAACGAATCATGGAGGAGGGCGAACCTGCAGTCCCGACGGAGGTTTCGTACGAGGAGGCTGGTCGGGCCGTCCCTGCTGCTGCCGCCCCCGCGGCCGCCGTAGCGGCCTCTGGGGCTGGGGCTGCGGCGTCTCCGGCCGTAGCCGCCGTAGCCACCGCCGCCGCCTCCTCTTGGAGGAGGCGACGGGCTGTAGCTGTAGCCTCTACCCATTGTCCTGGAGAAGACGGCAAGGACGCAAAGACTTCGACGCCGGAGATCGACCTCCGAGGAGCGCGATGGGAACTAGGCGAATATGAGAGGACGATTAGGGTTTTTTTTCACTTTCCCCTTTGCATTTTCTATATATATCTCCGAGTACCAAGACGCTACCAAAGTCGGGAAATAAGGATCGGTTCAAGAAAATCGTAACGTCCTTATCGTTTTTTCCCCCAAATACCGTTTTCAGTGCTTTGGGACGTACCGGTTCAAGGAACGTAGCAGAGGGTGGGGGGTCGCCGCCCCCCCCCCCCCCCCCCCCCCCCCCCCCCCCCCCCATCTGCGAGCTCCGGCGAGGGCTATTGTTAGTTAAACTCGGACTAGCAATAAAACTGATAATAAATAATCCGTGATTAATCGAAGTCCAAGTACGTACCTATTGTTAGTTAAACTCGGACTAGCAATAATTTTTTTTTCCTTTTAATTTAGCTCCTATAAATAGCTCTCCCATACCGTCGATTTCGCAGACTTCACCAGCCATATTTTCCTTTTAACTTAGCTCCTATATAAATAGCTCTCCCATACCGTCAATTTCGCAGACTTCACCAGCCATATTCCCTCAAAAAAAGAGTTCAACAGCCATAGTGATGGGCAAGTTGAAGATGACACGCAGATGTGCGAAGAGGACGACAAGAGATTCCGCAATCGAGCACTTGCCGCACGACCTCATCATTGACATAGTGGTGCACGTGATCACCAATTCCGCCTCGCCCCTACGCGATCTCCAAAACATTAAGGGCGCATGCAAGAGCTTCCGCAAGGCCGCATGAGGCGTGCAATCGCGAGGTGCGTGCCGGTTAAGATGGAGGAAAGCCTGAGGTGGTGGAACAAAGAGCACTATCTCAACATGCTCAAGTCATGCGCCTCCATCGGCAACTTGGAAGCATCATTTCTGCTCGGCATTGAGTACATCTTCGACAACGACGTTTGTGATGACAAGGGGTTCATGCATCTTTCGAATGCAGCCAACGGAGGCCACCATGCCGCGAGGTACACCTTGGGTGTCTTGTTCTTCCGCAGTCATGATGCCGAGCTCCGACGATTGGGAATAGACTACCTCAATGGTCTCGATCCAAGCTCACACTTATCGACGAGTAAGTATGTCGAAAAATGTCGGGACAAGGTGATCAATACGACTAGAAATATTTGGATGAAAAAGTTGGACATAACTCCGAAGGTCGAATGCACACGATGGAGATGTGGTAGAATTATTTCAAGGGATGATTGGGACTTTCAGCACAAGGAATTTTGTAGTGAATCTTGCAAATGGAGTGATGAATATTATAAGTTTGTTAACCGCTTATAAAGTCCAAATGTAATAATATATTTTGGTATTTTATTTTTTAAGTCAATTCATAGAGATTTTTTTTTCGATAGAGGATATGTGGTATTAGATTTTGATCTTATGAAATAATGGATGTTAAAGTTATTTTGATATCAAACTCCATCGTTTATAAATTGATCATTTATGATATTCATATATAAATTGAATTTTTCTTTCTAAATTTAAAATTCATTTTATGTCAGTTTTCTTTAAGGTATTTTATCTAATGTTCATGGCATAAAGTTAATTAGTTTTGTTAGGCCTGAGCATTAAAAGTAAGGTAATTGAGCTACCGAGCACGCTAGTCTGATGATTTAGTTACAAAACTTCAGCTTTTATCATATGCTCTCTGTCTGGATTTAAGCACCTCGCCGGTATAAATGATGCATGCTGAATACAGCCACCTTGTCACTCGCCGGCCAGAAAATGTCATCTGGAGCATTACACTAAATAAATTCCAACGAAAAAAGAGTTCAAACATTATTCTTATTAGTGCAAAGAGCAAACAAAATTGAAATCACACCATTATTCAATATCTTTAAAATGAGTGTAGCCCAAAGGAGGATCACATAATAATATATGAGCGTAGAAGAACGACCAGATAAAAAGAAAATATATGTACATCGAAAGCTCACATAATAAAGGTGTATCCTATTTGAACATTATTTGTAGAATTCCCTTGTCAGTGACATCGAACTTCAGTTGCAAAAGGTGATGTTCATCATGCCATCCAAAGATTGAAACCAATTCCATGGAAATCACCGGTTTTCCCAACTATTTGCGTACTGTTGCTACAGCTCTACTTCTCGTGACAGCAGAATCATGCTTCTGCTCCCGTGAGGACGACGGTTTTACATTTCCTGCCAACAAAGCGGAGGCAGCACCTGCTCTTATTCTCCTCCTCTTTAACTCGAGTTGCACTTGTTTACTCCCCAATGCAAGGGATGACTCGGGGAATATGGAGGAGGCTTTGATTGCTGCACGTTTGTCCTTCCTGTTCCTCTCAAATTTTGAAGAAAATCTGGTAGCAGCTGCAGTTGATGCATCCTTTTCTGAAGGAGGAAGCAATCGTATTCCAAGGCCTACTTTTCTTGAAGCCTCCTCTTCTGCGGCAACCCTCTTTTTTTGACTCTGAAATATTTAGGAGGGGACAAAATGCATTTCTAAGAATCTAAATTTCAACCATGAAAGAAAGAAAGAAAGTGAACTCTAATAAGTAATTACTCTAAGCTGAGACCGGAGGGCTCTGTTAAGGCTATAGTCATCAGAATGTCTGCTGTCTGACATTCTCTGTAGGCGAACAAGCACTGGTTCAGCTTCTTTCTTCTTTCGAAGATCCTCCTCTTGATGTTCAAGACGGTAAAAAGGGTCCACAAGTTTCCCTCGTTCTGAAACATGATCTTCCTATTAGATATCAACTCCAACTCTCCAAGGATTGAAGAAATAACTAAATATATAGATCAGGGAAACTGTCACTAGAAGACCCTCATCAAGAAAACAGGAAAGAGCAAATACCTTCATCTGCTGCAAGAGCAAGCGTTTCAGCATCCTCTACGTCAAAATCCTCTGTCTTTCGCTGCGCACCACTTATGATAACATACTCGCAATTCTTTGGATCAGTCTGTATGACTATTTCATGCTTGCAGCATGCTGACTTCATAGTAAAACTCCATATCTAGCATGACCACACAACAAATGAGGGATTGTTCAAATGAAACATATCATACCCAAATATATCATTCAAATGACACTCAGATAGAAACAAGATATGATCTGGAGACTACAAAATTGTGTATAACAGTATTCCAGCAAGACAAAATAATAACTAAGGTAATACAATGGAAATAGAAACATTTCAAACTACCTTCAGAAGTAATGTAATGTAACATATGTCGAAACCAAAGGAGGAGTCATGGAGAACCTAATGATTTGAAATAGAGGGGGCTATGCACAACACCAACACCATCTTTGTTACTTTGACCTTTGATACATTTCCACAAATTTCATCAACAGGCTGGAAGGTTGCATATTATAGAAAGAGCACAAGAATACTGTGAACACTTGTCCCTTTGATTTTTTAACAAACTCAAACAAATTTATCTCTGTTAATTTTCTAACCTCTTTAAACAAATGCATCTCTGCTATTCTTTAATTGACTACTTGCACATTACTATCAACATTTGTGACAAGCTTTTTCAGTAACATTTATAACAATCATTTCAGTAACAAACACATTTTTATTTTAACATGCATCAAATCCAAAGTGCTCTTTCAAATAAATAATGAAGTTCTTTGTTCAGCGGAAAAATTCATAGAGTTCTTTATGCCATCTTGCATTCTATTCTTATGCCGGCGCATATGTGCTTGTGGGAAGTTCCACAAATCAAATACCCCAATTAGAACAGCACTATGAAAAACGAACAGTATTCTCCATGGTCAATTGGCTCCATGCATAGATAAGTACTTTGTCAAGTATCAGAATGGAACTACTTCATACTTTATATTGCAAGAGTACACAATAGTATTCTATAAACTCCAAAGAAAGAATTTATTTTAACTACAGAAATTTATCATGACAAGTGATAAGAAATTCCGTATATACAATCTAAAACCCTTTCTTCAGGAAGGAAAGGATGAATATTATAAAACATTTTTGTTATAGTCAATTATCTCCTTGAGATTTTTATAGGACAAGGGCTTATAAGATTACCAGTGATCATAATTTCTCATATCATGTTCTTTAAAACTTCTTTCTAAGGGAAATCTGCATAAAATACTGATCCGGAGAACTTAATGGGTAAACTATGTGGGTGGTAATCCATGTAATAATTAATGTTGGCTAGAAATGCAGCAAATTCTTCATTAATTCATTATTTAAGTTAGCAAATCCTAAAGACAATAGATGCAAAAGACTGCAAAACCAGTGAACTAGAGTTAAAATTACATGTCCAGTCATCCATTTAGTTATCTTGTATTCATATAAACAGTAGCATAAAATCCCAATGCAGGCCAAGATGTGATAAGCACTTTAGTGGACTATGAAACAGATAAACAAAATAACAGTATGAGTCCATTGTATAATATTCAAAATGTTCAAAAATTGGCAACTACTGTTCGTACCTTTGTTGAATAATAATTTCCCACTTGCTTCTTTTCTGCATTAAACCTTACACCTTTGGCAATCATGGAGTTGCATCCACCACACCAGATATTGAAAGGCATCTCAAATCTGGCAAAAGAAAGGGCATAAGTGAAACCAACTTAAATCATTTGAAGTGGCAGAAGGATCAATATGACTTGTGAATTCCAACATTATATATGTGATTAGACATATTTATTGCGATAGAGTACTATTAATAACAATTGATCCTAGATGCCAGTTGGAGTGAGGATAACAGCACATTATCATTCTACCAATAGCATTTATGCAGACTCCGACATTTCTATATCAATATACCTTACACATTCTTTTCACATTTTCCTTTTGATGTGGGACTTATAAAATACATTCAAGAAAACAAGTTGACAGGAAAAGATATGAGAGGATGCGAATCAGGTTCAACTACAATCATTGAACAGGCTGACCGACTGTAACAATTGCTGCAGCTGCCCGCAGAAACAAAATAAAAGAGAGAATTTTCGTTGCTGGTTTTGGAAACCACCAAGCAATCTACAGGTAACAAGAGTTCTCAAGGATCATAATTTTTTGAATCAATTGTCCTAACATCTACAAGAAAGTTGTCTTTTTGTATCAGAAATGTGGTGGATGTTATCAACAGTTAATTGGTTCAATTTGCTACCAGTTTGAATCTTGGAATGAGGATATCTCGGGATCAAACTCCAGAGTTGCCACTTTCTTGGGAGATTTAGGAGAATAACACTTCCTTCAACATTAACACAAAAAAGAAGTGTGGTGAGCTTTTTTCTACATTTTTTCCAATGAGTCCTATCTAATAAATTTCTTGTCTTGACAACCAAAACAAAAGAAAGAGAACTTCAATGAACTTTTTTCCATTACATAAATAAAAAAAATATCTAGGCTGTCTTTGCACAAGCACTGACAGTGCATAAGAAATCACCTGGTAAACTGAAAAAACTCAATTCTCTGGACATGATTCTCTAGAAAGGATTCACTTAAACTGGTTTGCACTGAAATTGTCAGCAGCTGGCCCAATTACATTTTCACGATATCCAAACTGTATACTTTTTTTTAAGAAAGATAAACTGTGTACTATATCAAACACCATGATTTTTTTTTAAACGACCATGCAGTATTTTTTGCCAGTTAAATGGCAAGTAAACAAGAAATATCAGCAGAAACAGTAATCACCAGTACATTCAGTCTAACAGCTAACCAGAATAAAACAATAAACTCTATTTTTTTTCCTCATTTTTTGTAGTTATAGTTTTGCAGATCAGATCCCAAACATTACCTTATGATTAGGATGCCTTGATCTATCTTTTTTGCTCTTTCCCTCAGAGCATGTTGGCCGTGAAACTTGTTCAACCCACCCTGAAACGAGACCAAAAATCGAGTTTCCAATCAACACCAAGAACACAGTTCTGAGCGAACCAACAACGGGACTGATCAAGTAAATAAACAAAAGAGATACACAGATTAACCTTCTTTGGGTCCCATTCTGGTGGGTAGTAAAAGTTGTCAGCCCGGGCTGCCGCAAGGGAAGACTGAAAAGAGCATGACGAGAAAATCCAATTAGTACGACGCATCACAAATTTTCATCAGAAATCCAGAGATATAAGATTCTCTAACAAATGTGTGTACATAATTTTCACGAAATAAACAACAGGATTGATCCCAATGAACAAATTCGAACAACCCTCATCATAAGAAAAATATTATGTCCGATGAACCATATTATCGACGGATGCCTAAATCTGCCGTATCATTAGGGTTCATAACAATCAAATCAAATTAACAACCCCCCCCCCCCCCCCCCCCCCCAAAAAAAAAAAAAAAAAAAAGGAGAGTCCGATCCATGAAATTTAGCATCTTAATTTCTTCCGTGCCCTAACTGATTACAGAGAATTAGATAAATTGAATGCTTTGCGAGAAAAATAAAAGGAAAAAAAAGGAATCTCGAAACGAACCATGATTCAGATACGCTGAACAGGAGCAGCGGCGGCAGAAGAAAAAAGTTGACGAACTGGTTGTTCGAACGATCGATCTCGCGATTTTTCTAGCAGGAGGGAGACCGGAGAAGGGAAATAGAGCGGAAGGCAAAACACGCTCGAGGCCGAGTCGAAAAGGGACGAGTTGATGACTGCAGAGGTAATTAGGACCGGACTCGACTCGCTACGGTAGCGTCTGATCGGATTAGAATTTTATTAAAATAATAATATTATAATAAAATAATTTTAAAAATATAATGAAAAACAGCTATATATAAACAGTCTACTAATAATTTATTAATAATAAAAATATTATCATAATATAGTTTTTTATTATTTAATTTTTTTAATAATGATAACTAGTAATTATCAATGTATAATTATTAATAGGTTATTATTGATCTTTATACTTATTAGTATGATATAGGGTAAAAGAAGATTAAATTTATGAGTATATGTATATTATAGGCAGATTCTTTAGTTATGATTGAAATAAATAATATTTTCTTTCTAAGAATAATGTACAGGTTAAATAATATTCTTCTTAAACAGAACATGTTATTTTTGAAATATAAAAATAGTTTAAAATAAATAATTCAGACTAAGTCAAATTAAGATTATTTTTTCTTTTTATCAATTTGAGTATTATTAAATAAATAAACTTTTTCTTACTAAAATGTAATGTACAACTTGTTAGATCTAAGTTTTAATGATATATAAAATTATATTTTGATGATACAAATTTCGAAAGATTAAAGTAAAAATGTGAAAAAATTTAAAGAAAAAAGGAATAACTTTATGCACTACACTTTGAGTAAATAATTAACTATGATCCTATTAGATTTTGGATCTTTTTTTTCTTCTTTCTATAGTGGAGATAGTCGCACGTAATGACAGATCACGGCGGTTAATCATAAATATTAAAGTTGTAGAGAATTCTGTTACTTTTTTAGAGAATTAAAAATCATCTCATTTGAATAACTGTGCAAAAAGTTATGCTTAAAATAATGCAGAACGATCGAGCTGCCAGTTGGAAAAACCGGTCAGAAACACAGGTCAACCGGTCCAGAACACAGGTCGAGACTATACCGGTCGAGGTACCGATCGATCGGTCCAAAACACTAGTCGATCGAATAGTGCAGAATTCACCAACAGGTAACGATCGAGCTGCCAGCTGGAAAAACCGGTCAGAAACACAGGTCAATCGGTCCAGAACACAGGTCGAGACTATACCGGTCGATGTACCGATCGACCGATCCAAAACACTAGTCGATCGAACAGTGCAGAATTCACCAACGGTCTCATTTTTCATAAAAGAAAGTGTACCGGTCGACCGGTTCATATGTGCGATCAACCGACCTCCGAGTCAAATGAGCAATAATGGTCAGATTTGAAGGAGAAAATTATGGAATAATTTTTGGACGACTTTCTCACTTGCAGAAATCTATAAAAGGAATGTGAAAGTCAGAAGAAAAATCACTCATCCAAGTCTTAAAGAAAAAACTTTAGGTTATCAAAAGAAGACATTCTTCTTGAAGTTTTCATTTTTAATTTTTTCTTCTTTCTCTTTTCTTCTCTTGTGAGTTTAGCTTTGTAAAAGAGAGAAACATTTTAGAAAAATAATGAGAGAGTTCATGTGTAAAAGAGGTTCAAAATCTTATCTCATGAATGAGAAAAAAGATTAAGCTTCATTACAGGTATGCCTTACCTCTCGAAACGGAGAAAATGTGTAAAGAATTTTTCTCCCTTGCCCCATTTGGAACTAAGGAAGAAATTCCAGTGGAATCTCCGACGGTCTCGAGATCGAGAAGTCAGCGGGACGTAGGTCAAGGTGTGGTCAAATCTCGTCAATAACCATCATGTGTTTGTGTTTGATTTTCTCTCTCTCACTCCCTCCCATATTATGTTTATTATCTGAATTGCTTTAATTTAAAAGAATTAACGAATCGGTTTTTGCTTCCGTGATGGTTTTTGTGAAATTGAAATTTTTGATAGAACATCAATTCACCCCCTTCTTGGTGTCCTTTGGAATCCTACAATTTGTATCAGAGCGGATTGCTCTTATTTTAAGATCTAATCATTTTTAGATCTAATCGTTTTAAGATTTGATAGTCTTATTTTAAGATTTAACAATCTTTAAGAGACATGACATCAAATGAAATTGGTTTTGCCGAAGGACAATCAATTAGTCGTCCTCCGCTTTTAAACGCATCAAATTTCGCATATTGAAAAATTAAAATTCAAGCATATATTTGTTCTATTGATATCGACATGTGGGACATAGTTGAAAAAGTTATTATGTTCATGAAAAGTTACCTATTGATTCTAAAGAAAAATAAAAGATTTTTTCAAAACTTGATTGGAAAGCCAAAATATATTTTATTGTGCTTTGGATTCAACAGAGTTTAATCAGATTTCAAGTTGTGAAACTACAACTGACATTTGGGAAAAGCTCATCACTACTTACGAAGGAACCGACAAAGTTAAAGAATCTAAATTGAATATTTTAAATCATCAATATGATTCTTTCAAAATGCATGATAATGAATCCATAAATGATATGGTAGCTCTGTTTAATAATATTTTGAATGGCTTAATCTCAATGGGCGGGTCAAGAACTAACCCCCAAAAGTGAAAGATTCTCAAGTCTCTCTCATCCAAATGGCATACGAAGAAGACTATGATTGAAGAAAAAGATCTGAATAAATTAGATTTTGATAATCTTGTTGGTTCACTTTTGACATATGAGATCGAAGATCAAGAAGAAAAAGCTCCCAAAAAGAAAACATTGACATTAAAGGTAAATGCAAATAAAGAAGACTCAAGTGAAGAAGAAGTGGATGAAAAGAGACTCGCTCGCTACACAAGAAAACTAGATAAGTATATCAAGTTGGTGAAGAAGAAAGAAAAAAATGAGAAACATACCCGAAGATCATACAAAAATCACAAAGAAGAGACATCTCGAAATGGTAAAAAGAAAAAGTATAAAGAGTCAAGTGAAACAAATGACTCATCAAGCTCTTCCAATGATGAAGTATACTTATGCTTAATGGTACACGACGATGAGGTAACTTATAATCTTTCAAAGCCGAGCTCTTCCGAAGAAAATTTTTCTTTAAATGTAAATAAAGAACTTTCCTCTCTTATAAAAAGATATTACTCACTTAAAAAAGAAAATGAGAAATTATGACATGAGATTGAAAATTTAAAAGAAGAAAAGAATACATGTTTTATAGAGAATGAAAATTTAAAAAATGAAATTGAAACTGTAGAAATTGCACATGCATGTGAAATTGTAAAACTAGTATGTTCTTTAGAAAAAGCAAAGAAGAAAAATGATCATTTGAAAAATTTATAAAATAATGATAAAACTAGTTCTTACGTAAAGAAAGATAATTCTAAGAAATACTTTGGACATGAAAACTCTTATTAGAATTCTAATAATTCCTATGTTAGAAAATCATATATTACATGTTTTGCATGCGGATTTTATGGCCATTATGTTTATCAATGCAAAGTAAGAAAATCTTCAAAACATGGGATGATATGAGTTCCAAAAGAAACTTTGACTAACAAAATTGGACTCAAAGAAGTTTGGGTACCAAAGTTTAAATGATTGTTTTCAGGTGTGCCTAGGGGTGTTCACCGGGTCGGGTCGACTCGTGAACCCGATGATCCGACCCGACCCGAACCGGTTCGGATCAAGTCGAATCGGTGGTCGGGTCGGACCCAACCCGACCCGAACTTGACCCGATTGACTCGAGTTGACCCGACACGACCCGATTGACCCGACTTTTTGTTTTTTTTATTTTTTTCCTTTTTTAATTACACTTATGGCTTATATTTGATTTAAAAATTTTAAAAAAACTGAAATAAAATATTTTAATTGCAGAAATAATATTAAATAGTTAGGAAACATATTTTATGATTTTAAAATAATATTAAATAATATTTTTATATTAAATAAAATATAAAAATAGTAAGAAAAAAATTGGGTGGTCGGGTAACCCGACCACCCGACCCGACCCGACCCGAACCAGGTCGGGTTGGGTCGGATCTGGCTTGCCCAGCCTCCTGGACTCGACCCAGGTCGGATTTGTTCTCGGGTCGGGTCCAACCCGACTCGTGAACACTCCTAGGTGTGTCTCACATGTAAAACAAAGGAGGAATTGAAAATGTGAATACACAAATGTTACGACAAAATTATCATCTATCTTTGATTTCACTAAAAAAATCAAAGTTACTATTTCTTTGAAAAGAAAGATATCTAAAATTGGTAATAGTGATATTGGGAGTATACTAAAATTTATTTTGACATATCATGAATATTTGTATCAAAGTTTTATGCTATTTTGATTATTAATATATATATAGCTTTCATCAAATTATTTTCATTTCGTCATTATAAAATAGTCATAAATTTAGGGGGAGTTATTTCTTTCATACTAACTCTTTATTATGCAATATTTTACATGTTTCTAATATGACAAAAGGAGAAAATAAGTTTCTTTTCAAAGATGTCATGATTAAGGGAGAGTTATATATGATTTCCTATATGCTTCATACACAACTTTTTTTATGAAACAAAAGGGAGAGAAATATAAGAGAAATATGATCTGAATATCACTTATATGAAGAGTTCCTTACAATTTATACTTATGTGGATTAATCATAAATATCAAAGTTGTAGAGAATTCTGTTAGCTTTCCATTAAATAAAAATCATCTTATTTGGATAACTGTGGAAAATGTTATGCTTAAAATAGTGCAGGTCGATCGAGCTGCCAGCCAAAAAACAGGTCGACTGGTTAAGAACACATGACCTATCAGTGCAGAAAATACCCAATTTCAACTAGAAGAATGTCGAGACTATATCGGTCGACCGGTCCAAAACACTGGTCGACCGGATAGTGCAGAATATGCCAACGATCACATTTTTCATAAAAGAAAATATACCGGTCGACTGGTCCATATGTGCGGTCGACCGGCCTCCGAGTCAAATGAACAGTAATGGTCAAATCTGAAGAAGAAAATTGTGGAATAATTTTTGGACGATTTTCTCACTTGCAGAAGCCTATAAAAGGAGTGTCAAAGCCAAAAGAAAAATCACTTATCCAAGCTTTGAAAAAAAAACTTCAAGTTGTCAAAAGAAGACATTCTTCTTGAAGTTTTCATTTTTAGTTTTCTCTTCTTCTCTTGTGAGCTTAGCTTTGTAAAAGAGAGAAACATTTTAAAAAAATACTGAGAGAGCTCCTGTGTAAAAGAGATTCAAAATTATACCTTTTGAGCGAGAGAAAAAATTAAGCTTCATTAGAGGAGAGGTGTACCTTACCTCTCGAAGCGGAGAAAAGACGGTGGTGTAAAGGATTTTTCTTCCTTGCCCCATTTGAAACTAAGGAAGAGATTCTAGTGGAATCTCTGACGTGGAATCTCTGACGATCTCGAGGTTGAGAAGTTAGAGCGGAGACGTAGGTTAAGGTGTGGCCGAATCTCGTCAACAACCACCATGTATTTGTGTTTGATTTTCTCTTTCTCTCACTCCCTTTCATATTATGTTTATTATTTGAATTGCTTTGATTTAAAAGAATTAACAAATCGGTTTTGTGCTTCCGCGATGATTTTTATGAAATTGAAATTTTCGATAGAACACCAATTCACCCCCCTCTTGACGGGATCCTACACAACTATTTCATTTTTAGAAGATATTCCTTATTTTCAAAATTTAAAAATAATTTAGAACAAAGAATTCTATTTGAGTCCAATAAAAATTAAAATTTCCTTATAAAATAAATACAAATTTACAAATCATAAAAGACTTCTATTTTTGGAAAATAGTTAATTACTTAAGAAAAAATAATTTAAGAAGTGGGGTCTTGATAGATTTAAATTGAATTTTAAAATTTTAAAAATAGACTAACTTATTTATAACATTTAATGCTACTAAATTAGTTTTATTAATTATTATAAATTGAAATATCTTAATTCTATGCTATTTTTGTAATATTCATCCGTGCATCGCACGAGATTTAGGACTAGTTATTATAATAAAATAAATTTAAAAATATAATAAAAAATAGCTATATATAAACAGTCTATTAATAATTTATTAATAATAAAAATATTATCATAATATAGTTTTTTATTATTTAATTTTTTAATAATGATAACTAGTAATTATCAATATATAATTATTAATAGGTTATTATTGATCTTTATACTTATTAGTATGATATAAGGGTGTAAGAAAAATCCGATCAATGCGAAAAATCTACTCGACCGAAAAAAACCGAATCAAAAAAGTAAAAAATTAGGGGCTCGAATATTATTAGGGTGGTTTTTAATAAATCAAAATCCATCCGCTAAAATTAGGACCCATCCGAAAAAATCGTAGGGGCCCGTGGATCCCATTTTTTATTTATGATTTTTTATTTATATAATTAATGCATATATTATCAATTCTTTTATTATATATATAATATTTTTTTAATAAAATTTCATACTTTTCTATCACATCATCAAACCCTAATTAATAGCTTTAAAATTTTAGTAGTATATTTTATATTTATATAAAATTAAATATTTTTATATTAAATTTAATTTATTATATATATTTTAAAATATAATTATATAAAAATAGGGTCTCGAAAAAACCATCCGAAAAAATTGACCGATGGGTAGTTTTTTATTTTTTCAAAATGGTTTTGAACAATTTTTTTAATTTTAAAAATCGACCAAAAATTAGTGGTTGATTTTTTTTAGATTGAAAACCCGACCCGACCTGAACTACTTTCACCCCTAGTATGATACATATTGCATTAATATTTTTTCTTAAATTACTCTTATTTTTTAGTTTTTAACATTTTCCTTATTTTCATTTTTTATGCCCATTATTTTGAAACTTGTTTAATTTTTTAATCGATGTTATAAGACCCGACCCGGTCTTCGACTTGCATAGATCAACGGGACGGATAGGACCGATCGAGTCGAACGGTCTGATTGAATTATAATAAATTAATAATAAATAATAGAAATATGTATAAAATTATTTTTATTGTATGCCATAACAATTTTTGTAGTCACAGCTCAACATAATTAATAATTCAAATCTAACACTAATTCATAAAATAACATAACAACATTAAAGTATTAAATCCAAGTTCATAAGATGACATAATTAAATACAAAAGTTTATAAAATAACATAACAACATATAAATATAATGAAACACAACGTTTTTTCCCAAAAAAGGATGTTCATTAATTAAAAATATGACTTCTAGAGTTGTTATATAGTAAATAGTGGAGGGCGGGAGGTGGACCATCCAACAAAAAATACTCACCATTTTGGTGGCCAAATTTAGCTAGGTGATAGTTCATCGCTCTAGGGCAAAATACAATGGAGGTAGGGGAAAGCTTGTCAAGGTTGTCCCAAATGTCCGATAAAAGATTTTGAAGACGCCATGGGCAAGGACGAGAGCCGGATGAGATGTACCAAAATTTTTTAATCCGTGCAAACTTGACGCGAGCAATACCAAAATTAATGCAAGCACGGATACCGAGAAGTAACGCCCAAGCCTTAGTATGTACAGTAGAATTGGCAGCAAAAGCACGAGAGCGAAGAATAAAGTTGTATCCCCCTTTCCCACCAGATCGAATAAACGAGCCGTCCGAATTGAGGATGACCCAAATAAGAGAACGGAGCTCCCATTGGATCTGTGCTGGATCATGGGTTGAATTGCCTCAGGGCATGCGTTGCAGCATAAGAAAATTCATGAAGACTAGCAAGAGCTCTTTCCCAAATCATCTTGATGGTTACATGCTTGGATCGAAAATGGATATCATTTTTTCATATAGCCCAAAGGCAATATGCAAAAAGAGAAAGGAGATTCTTTTTTTATGATTGATCCAAAGTAGCTCCCTCATGGATCCAGAAGCCTGAATCCCATGAAGGCAAGAAACAAAAAGAATAGTGAAGTTCTGATTGGAAGATGTCCCATAACTGGTGAGCAAAAGGACATGAGAAAAAAATAAGTGGTAGTTTGTTTTAATGATGAGGTCACGTAGGTAGCAAAGAGGATCAACATTGGTAGCAAAGCAATGGATATAGTCCAAAGTGGGGAGACATTGGTGCAATAGTTTCCATAAGAAAAAAATGGACTTTTGGGAGGACTTGAATTTTCCAAATCGCAGTCAAAGGCTACCGTCCAACCAATGTAGGCCAAGCTTGCCAGTACACAAATTTATAAACTGCATTAGCATTTGGGAGCCGATGTTCATCGGTCATCCAAACTCACGCATCATCACAGGCAAAGTAGGGAATGTAGATATTATAAATGATATCGCAAGTCGAAGCACAAAAGATTTGAGACAGCAAGAGAGTATTCGATGATGAGGTCCAAAACTTTTAAAATACTGACGAGATCCATGTTTTAGGTAGATTGGAAAATGGTTGAGTGGAACAAATGACAACCCGGGGTCAAAGAGTATAAACGTGTTATGGCTCGTGCCTATAGACTTAATAAAATCATATCGGAGATGCTGGAGAGAGTGAGGCGCTAGGACCAAGCAGTGCCTTTAGTGGGCATGGGTTCCAAAGACAAAGGGACTCATATTTGGCTTGGACAAGATGTGCCCCTGGAGTTTGTGAGTTGTTTAAAGACTAAGTATTCTATGTGAAGTAGAGAGCAACGGATAAGATGGAAGTTTCTGATGCCCAATCCACCTTCCGCTCGGGGAAGTTGAATGGTAGATCAACGAATTAAATGGAAACCTCGACGTCCATTCCTCGTGTCCCACAAGAAAGATCATATGAGACGCTCAAGGGAGCGAAGAGTGCTAGCAGAGAGATAAATTGTTCCTAGAAAAATAGGTGGGGAGTGAGAAAAGACTTGAGTTTATGAGGGTGGTGCCCGGCTCAATAGCCTTTGGTGCCAACTAGATAGTCTATAAGCAATACGTTTAATGATAAAGCTTTGATCCTTAATTGAGATGTAATTTACAAAGATTGGGACCCCAAATAAGTGAAGGGAAAAGACCCTTGCGGAATCCCAAGACACAAAGTAAGAGATTGTTTCCGACGAATTCCAAGGCGAGGGGGAAAATAGACATCAGATTTGAGCAGATTGATGTGATGACCCGTAAGAGATTCATAAATATGGAAGACTGACTTTATATGTCTGCAGTTGGCCAATGTGGCATGGATGCAGACAAGAAGATCATCCATGAACAAAAGGTGGCTAAGGAAAAAGGAATTGAGTTTGAAGGGAATGCATCCTAACTCGACATGTTCGTTGGGTAAAACTGTGAAAACTTGAGATACTATAATGAACAAGTAAGGTGAGATGGATCCCCTTAGGCAGATTCCACGCTGGGCCAAAAAATAAGGCGACGATTGACCATTGATGACACAGGAAAATGTTGGGAATCGGATACAGAGGTTGATCCAATTGATAAAGCATTGAGGGAAATTCATCAGTTGTACAACATCCCAAGAAACTCGATCGAACGCCTTCTCCATGCCGACCTCGATCAACATGTGCTTAGCTCGCCCGACTGAGTATTTCGGCGTGGGATGAACATGGATTGGGTGGTTTGATAACTTTGTCCAAGGAGGGCCTTAGACGGTTAGCCAAGATTTTCGCAAAAACTCAATACAAGGTATGAGAGAGAGAGATCAGATGATAGTCTCTAATGGTTGTGGGGGAGTTTTTCTTAGGAATAAAGATGGGGTGGTTTTAAACCAATCCGGGGATCTGATTATTCGCAAAATCTTGTTGAATTGCATCAATGATTCTAGGTCCAACAATGTCCCAATAGCTACGGTAAAAATCTATTAAGTGAAATCATTCGGGCGCGGAGCGCGCCTAGCCGACATACTCCAGACAACCAAATGGACATAAGCGAAGGAAAGAAAGCTGGGTCACAGGTTGAGATGATGGGCCAAAGATTAATTAGGGGACTTTGGTTGGCGAGGGGACTCCAAAGGGTTTAGTAATGATCAATAATGTTTCTGAATCAGCTGTTGTTGGTTGATTACTTCACTCGAATCAAGGTGGACTAGCTGAATGAGGTTTTGTTTATGCCGTATAATTGTTTGGAGATGGAAGAATTTAGTGTTGTGATCACCGTGGTGGAGCCATGACGCATGAGCTTTGCTCTACCATTTGATGTTGAATTGACAAAGTAAGGAAGCATGAAGATAGTAAGTGGCTCTAAGGGAAGTGAGTTCAGAGTCCGATAGATCCCGGGAGGAGTCCAAGCACTCGAGATACGAGATGCGAGCAAGGGCCTCTTTGGCTCGCACCTCAAGCTGCCGAGGACGTCATGGTTCCATCATAGTGCATTTCTTCAGATATAGCTAAGAGTTACCAAAATACAATTGGCACACGAGGGGGACGTCCAATGGCGCCTGACAATGTCCTTAACTTCGGAGTGGAGGAATAAAAAATGTTCTTATTTGAATGAGCAGGGACTAAGAAGATAGGGGCATCGTCCGATGCACAACGAAGGAGGGAAGAGAAGTTGAGACTGGGAAATGCCTCAAACCAGTAGTGGTTATCAAGCATCCTGCCAAGCCAGCAAAGGATGTGGGCTTGATTGGATCGGTTGTTACACAAAAAGGCTTTGGGTTTCTATGAGATTTTGTAATACGGTAGTCGATCTAGTGGTCCTGAACTGGTCAAACCCCCCCGCTTGTCATCAGAAGAAAGAAGACAATTAAAATCTTATTAATGCCCAAGGAAAATCATGCGAGTTAATCAAACTAAGTATATTCCATAAACAATTTCTATCGACGGACAAGTTACTAGCATAAACACATGCTAACAGAAAGTAAAAACCAATGTAGGAAACCGCATCATGAAGAGCAAAATCAAAAGTAAGGAGAGAAGTAACTTGTGTATCCTGCCCATGCCAAACTAGGATAATACCTTTGGATGATCCCGAGCCCTTGCAGCCTGTTTAGAGTTTAGAGACCCGACATGAGTTTCTACAAGAATTACAAGATCAAGGGAATGGAAAGCAATGAGGTTTCTAAGTCTATCTCTAAATTTAGACCGGAAGGCGCCACAACAATTCTAGGCAAGCATCTTCATGAGGAAGTAGGATCCTATGAGCACCTTAGAACCTGAGGCTGCACAACAGAAACGGAGGATATGCCATCAGAAACCGAGGATTCTTTCTTACCCTTGCCTTTGGTCGGGGCGGCCACGGACGGAGGAAGAAGGAGGGGGTAGGGGGAATCAGGACTTCTTGCACTCTGATTTAGAGGGCGGAAGTATATGGTCCTCTAGGTCATTCTGTGATGAATCATCCTCCATGTGGATCATCGAGGTAGCTGGTGCGCTTAGACTGACCGTCGCACAGGCCACCATATCGTCATGGTCAACACCTATAGTACAAAAGGGAAGGTGTTTGGTGGGAGGGTTGTTTTGAGGGAGAAGGACTTGAGGCATAAGAGAGACAAAGGTAGGAGAGGGGATGGACGCAAAGCGTCGGGAAATAGTCTGAAAGGAGGTAAGTGCATAACGGAAGGGTTAAGAAGACAGAGTGAGATCAAGCGAGGAAGTAGCTTCAGGGGGACATGCATAGGGTCGGGATGCACCGAGGAAGGTTCCACGATATCTCCGCCAACCAGCTGTCCTATCCCATCAAAAGAAAGACACATATTTATGTTAGTGTCGAGCATTGGAGATCGTGCAATCCAAGCATTGGAGACTATTGGATCTCCCTCCTTCGGATCATTGACATGGCAAGAGGATCACTACCACGACAACCACATGGATCTACCTCTTAGGAGGTGTGCCCCTGTCCACATGTAATGATCAGAATGATGCTATTAGCCGTTAGGTGAGCGCCGACTGACCATTGGGCCTTCGTACTCCGGGCGTTGCTAGCCAACAGACGAGCACCCAACGAGGAAGGAGCCCTCCGGATGGTTTAGGTCAAGAGTTGGTGGACAAGAGGATCTGCCTTTTGCAGTTTTTGTGACGGGCGGCAATAGGAAGCTGCCTTGCGCAATCATAGACCGAAAAATAGTGTCGTCACTGACAAACCCTCAGCTTGAGCACATGGGCATACCTCCAAACGGTGGCCGATGATGCCATAGCAGTAACAGAAGGTAGGAAAATTCTCACAGTGGTTTGTTGGAGGTATCTGTCACCATTCGACAGAGAAGTCCAAGTGGCTTGACGGGGGGTAGCTAGGTTTACCTAAACACATGCACAAGCACAAGCACAGGACGTGTCAATGGAGCATAGAGCCTTTTCATCAATATAGAGGAGGGTGCCGAAGATAGCAGTGATCCGCTTTAGGCAGGTCAGATTACGGAGCTCCAGAGGCAGACAAAAAAATTACAGCCAAATTGGGGAGTCAAACGAGGACGCAAAGTCGAGACAAAGTAAGGGGGAGATCGAAGCCATCCGGAGCAGGTGACCATTGAACTCCCAAGGGCCTCTGGTGAGAACCTGTAAATGAGCTGAGTCAGTTTGGAACGTGAAGAGAAAGAAATTGTCGAGCGACGAAATGATGCAGGGATAGGTGGTGCCTCAGAGTGACCGGACGTCGTCTCAGCTAGGCTCCCCACGAAACAGACGATGAGGCACAACTTAAGGGAATCCGAATACTGGCTGGTATCCGAAGCTGGAATGACAACTTCCGTGGATGTAGCTGCCTGGAGCTCTCTCAACTGTCGAGGTGAGATCTAGGCCGACGGAGCAGGACGGTTACCTCGAGCTATAGTGAGCCAAGACTTGGATAGCTGTTGAGAGGGAGAGGGGAGCGGCAATATGCCAAGGCGAATGGAGGCTTGTGGTTTCCCGGAGGAGGATGAAAGTTGGGGAAAAGGGTCAACATCGACTCCCCCATGAGCGGAGTAGGGGGTTGTGCCATGGGGTTTGAGAGGGTGGAGCAGGAAGAAAATAGGAGCTCCCCAACGGAGATCATCAGGCAGCCGACTACCGTGGAGATGCTCAAACCATCATGCCGAGCTACGATATGAGATTTTCAGAGAAGTGCCTCGATCACCCTCACAAAACCTAGGTTCCTCTTTCAACAACAGGGTCTGCTATGAATCTATGAGATGATCCAGATGTTTATGGTTGAGGATCAGAGTTTGGTGGGTAGATCCAACTCAAGAAGATGGAGGCCCGAGGTGAGGCAATAACCACCTCAACATTTTTTCTCACCTAACGCGGGTCTCCCAAATGGGGTGCTGCGATGACTGGTCTCGAAACACAACTTCATTTCATAAGGTAGCAAAGCATTTCATAATCAAACACAATTTTAAGTGTTAACAACTTCTTGTAAACATAAAAAACATAACAACAATGGTGAAGTTCTTGATTCTTTCACAAAACATCAAAATTAATCATTTTTCTTCAACATTCTTCATCTTGAGAAAAAGAATTCAATTTGACCTCAAAGTCCTCAACATTGTTTCCTTCCATATCATCTGAAGAAAAAGAATTCAAATTGACCTCAAAGTCCTCAACATTGTTTCCTTCCATATCATCTTCAAAAAAAATATAAATGAAATGAGTTAAAATCAAACCTGACAATTATAAATATCTTACAAATCAATACTTCAAATTTTGAAACAAAAAGAAAAATACATTGTCCTTCTTGCATATGAAGTTTTGGATGAAACAAAACATTATAGAGCATCTTCTCCAATTCATCATAATTAAGAATTGGACTCTCTTCCTCCTCCATAATCCAAAATTCAATTGTATTCATACGCTCATAATCAATAGGATCAAGAAGTGCTTCTTGTTTAGTAAGAGATCTAGAAAATAATAAAACAATGATACACATACAAGAGTTATCAAATATAAAATTATAAAGGAAAAAATGAATATATCAAATTTTCATTTCAAAAACTTATTTTTCAGGCCCAAATTGTAATGCACATAGACAAGATCATTTAATCTTTTATGTTCTAACTTATTTCTTTTATTTGAAAGAATTCTCTCAAATGCACTTCAATTTCTTTCACAACCAAAAGATGATGTAGTTTGGCTTAAAAATAGAATTGTCAATTGTGACATTAATGGAGCACTAAATTCAAAGTTACGTCACCATAAATCTGCCATAAAATTTACATAAAGAAAACAATTAATAAAACTTAATTAAATACATAAAATCAAGTGTAACAACATAATATAAAATATAAAAGGATTTCACCGGGTCTCATTTTTAGTTGTTGCAATAGTTGCTTGTCAAAATTTTGTAATCGATCTTGATAGTTGATATAATCAACTTTGTTTTAAAACTTCGATTTTTCGGCTTGCAACAATTGTATCCAATATATCAAGCCATCCTTGTTGAATTTTTGACTTGATGCAAAAAATATTTTTGTCATAATAGAAGGCTGGATTTAAAAAAAATGCAACGCAATGAATATGTTCACGAAGTTGATTATCCCATCATTACTTGATTATTCTCGTGTCAGGTTTGTACAAAGTTTTCTTGTGCAAGAAAGTACTCTTGATTGCCCACTTTGCTCTATATATGTCATCGTACACATAATCAATGGTAGGTCTATCATCTCCATCAATAATTCTTAATAAGCGAACCAAAGGTGCCATAATTTGCAAAATAATGCCACAATTATTTCAAAATATACTATCTAACACAATATTAATGACAATATTAGCTTTCTTATCTTTGTAATATTTTGAATTTGTAAAATCTAAATTTGTCACCAAAGCTTGCAAATTGATCTTATGATCATGGATGCTTTTCAATGCGATGAAGGTTATTGCAAATCATCTCCTAAAAAAAAGTTGCTACAAATCGAGTTGGCCCAACGCGCAAATTCTAAAGAAAACATACTTTCTGTGATGAATTTTTTGTGATGAAATCATTCTGTCACAATATTTAATAGATTTGTGAGAAATTTGTGACCGATATTCCTCCATCTTTTAAAATTGGATTTAATGGGCATGCTCCCTATTCAATTACGGAGCATGCTGTTGCCTACATTCAGCAATCCGATTGGAGATCGATGCTTGATAACAACTCGTGCGGTTCAGCCAATTCAATAGCCCAATTCAGCAGGTTGGTTCATCTCACGACCGTGCCCTAGCTGACTGATCACCACGACGATTGGTCCCCGGACGGTTGTCACCACCACCATCCCCTTGCCGCCATGAAATCGGAGGAGACAAAGGCGCTGGTGGATACCACGCCAACTCCCAAACCTTCGACGGTTCCAAAGACGACGCCGACGAAGGGGAAGCATAACCGTGAGGTGCGGAAATAGCCGCATGAAAAGTTCACGGCGGAGATCAGGGATTGGGCAAAGTACAACGTGAGGGTGTGGTTGGGCATGTTCGAGATGGCGGAGGAGGCCATCGTCGCCTAGTACCGTGCCGCCTATGGGATGCGTGGTTCTCGCGTGCTGCTCAACTTCCCACTGCGGATCAGGGTGGACCAGATCGCTAGGACCATCTCCCCAGCTGCTGGCATCCTCACCACCGTCGAAGTGAGTGTCGCCAGAGCCGAGCTCCCCTTCCTGCTCGTTGGACCAAGGGTGTGGCTAGGCACGTTCGAGATGATGGAGGAGGCCTTTGTCACCTATGATCACGGATGTGTGGCTCCCGCACATTGCTCAACTTCTCGTTGTGGAACGGGGTGAACCAGATCGCCGCGTCCGTTTGCTCTCCCCAATCGTTAGCGTCCTCACCAGCATTGAAGTGAGCGTTGCCGGAGCTGAGCTCCCATTCCTGCCCGTTGGGGCGAGAGAAGGGCGCGAGAAGGATGAGGCTATGTAAATAGTGATTAAATCGGCTAGCACGCTATGTGAACCATTGTTGAAACTCACCTTACTTCATCAGACGTTGATGGATGTAGGCAACACAAGGAACCTCTCTCTCGTCCGGCAAGCAATCGCCATCTCCTTAGCCCATGAGTAGAAGCCAGTCCAAAATGGATTTGGAAAATCCTTTTTTGAAGTCCCTTTTTGAGAAGCCAACATTGACTGGAAGGACTGCTAGGTGGCAACTCCTTCGAACAACTCTAGTACATATATAATGATTGCTTCAAGTGTATATGTACCCATCATAGCTACAATCGCTCGAATGTTTCCCTAACCCAACCCGGGAACAGACCGGAGGAACCACAGCATGAGGAACGTCCGCATCAGATTCTTTCCTGACTTGAACCAACTTTCCACGGACACTCTCACCTCTCTAACCGGTGAAAAGTGGTAGGTGTTCACTAATGGCTGCTCCTAGCTCAGCTCCGATAACGCAATTTCGGGGGGAGTATGTTCTTACTCTACTTATGGAAAATCAACTTCAAGACTGATAATGCTATTGAAGGAGAGCAATCATATGGATGGACTATAGCAGAAGCTATTTCATGTATTTTGGGGGATGAACAAAAGCAGGATTGTACATGAAAGATCCTTTTCTGTCGGATAAGGCCATTGAAAGTCTCTCTTGGACTAAAAAATCGTTTGTATTCTCCATTCCTCCCAGATTTTTATTATCCAACAACACATGCACTTTGTTGGAACTAAAGAAAAGGTTATTCAATCCAACTGAAGTGAAGGAACTACCTATTCGAAATCGGAAAAGAGATACTAGCTTCTAATATGCATCTATTTGCTAATCCTCTTTTCCATTTTTCTTTTTCAAACGGACCTCAAAGACCGCGCAAGTATGTCCGGACCCCTGGAGTGGACGAGAAAGAAAGGATTTTAACAGGATCCGTTGCTCAAATCGAATCATGCTAACGTTATGGAAGTCCTTGGATCATTTGAAATAAGATTAGTACCAACATCAAAGGGAGCTGGAGGATGGTTTTCATGTGATTATAGGTACTATTTTCTTGATCACATGCGGTATTCGCCAATAATATCTTGGTCATTTGAACTACACTTTCACAATGGCAAGAGTAAGACGTTTCAAGAATGGGTTGTTCTCAAAGATGGCTTAGCCCTCGGGGGAGAAGACTAGAATTTAGGTGGCCTGGCTGAGGAAGAGTTACGGGGAGTAAAACACAAAGATGCAAGTTATGAATTGGGTATAGAACCCAGCCGAATCCATGTTTGTTTTCTTCTTTTTTTTTGCGGCTCGTGATTCTTCCATAATTGAATAGGGAGCATTAGATCCTTTAAAATTTTTCACAATACAAACATTTCAATGATTTTTTTCCTTGTGCATCAAAATGAATCTGACAATGCTCCCATGTAAAATCGGTCTTTAAACTTACCCCTTGAGAGTTTAGAGAAGCTATTGTAGTGTTGTCGGTTGCATATTGTGTTTGAGATTCTCCAATAGGTATTTGAGTTTCATCGGAACTACTTCCTTCTCCTGATGCCATTTCTTGCAAAATAACAAATAAATATAATTAAATATATAAAACATCAATTAGTAAAAAATTAAGCCTAGATGCACCATTGGCCCAGACACGCCTTATTCGCCCTTGGCCAGCCAAATGGCGACTTGGCCTGCCAAGGCGTGCAAGCACGCCTTGGCCTACCAAGAGTGCCTCGGCTGGTTAGGGGAGGCGTGCCTCATCCGATCAAGGGTGGTGCGCCTTGGTTTGAGCACCGCCTTGGCCAATCGACGATTGCGCTGCTAGAGGTGGCCGCACCACCAAAGATTGAAGAACTTAACAATTGAGAATTGACAAAACTCACCGGTCATCGCAGGATTGAAGGCAGTGATCGTCGGATCGTATGCACATCACGTCAGATTGAAGATAGAATTTGTCGAAGGAGATCTTCGATCGCGAAGCCCATGCTACTACATCCGAAGTGGTCCGTGATTCTGTGGTCGTCAGATCTGCGACAGTCTTTGTCGAATAGTTGCAGCGATGTCGAAGATGGGGATTGTTTGCGAGACGTGGCCGTGGCGCGTCTAACAGCCACAGTCGGGGACTCGGGAGCATCTGCACTGTAGAAAGTAGCAACTTGAGTCGGCCCTAGTTTGTACAGTAAGTGTAAACTTTTTTTTTTGGAAAAAAAAACTACCTGAGTCATAAGAAACTGACGGGTCAAGCAGTTTGATTCGTCCATCATGGGTCAAACGGCAATCTAGGCTTGAGTTGACCCATGACCGACCGATCTGACCGGCCGGATTAGGCCAAGTTTAAAAACATTATTTTAAATACTTACTTTTTTATTTATATTTATATTTAATTGATTGCATCACATTCGTTCTTTCTGCTTTAATGTCCCTTTAACATTTTCTTTTAACTTTTATATTTTATTATTTTCTTTATTTTTTCTAAATTTGAGTTTGACCGTGTTAAGGTTGATCAGTACCACGATAAAAATGATAATAAAATTGAACTAGATGAGTAGGAACCAATAAAATTGGTTGGTCCGATCAATTTTAATAACATCTATAATTAAACACTTGTAATTTTAGATATTTTTAATTAAGAAGTATTGTAATGTCACCAAAATGCACCCCACAATGTGGTAGAATACGATTCGAAAGACACTACGATAATTCTTAGGTGGACATTATAGAAGACTTTGACTGGTTAACTCAATATAAAATAATAATAGAATACTAATCATTGTATAAGAATACTAAAATGAGAATATAATAATCATATTTTGTGAAAAAAATTAATAAAAGAACATGAGTCTTGAGTGTCTCAGCTAATACATCATGGATAAGGAAAACTAAGAAATGAAACTAAAGACTCAGGATACTTATATACAATCACATCGATCACTATTGGTCGCCTTTGTCATTCTAGCATGATTTTGCTTATATAAAAAATGCAAGGGAGATAAAACCTCCATATTAAAATAAAAACACTAGACATGAATCATACGTACATCATTATCATATAATGAGAAAATAGGCATAATATGAGTAAGAGAAATCATGAAAAGTAGCATATTAATAGAAGATAAATAAGATCACAGGAAAATCATCATAAAAGTGACAAAAACCAATGATCATAAGAAAAGTTCTATTATTAATATGCTTTCATCTTCTTCGTCATCTTATGTTTCAACCCAAGGAGAAGAAAAGTCTCAACTCAAACATCATCATCATCATAACTGGCAACAAGACCATAAGATGACCAAAGTCGGCTCATAACTAATCGGAATCAATTCATAACTGACTATCATCGATCCATCATCATAAGAGCTCTTCATTTAACATTTTTTCATTTTTTAGCTTACAACTTTTAATTAATCTTTATTAGAACACGAAGGATCATGATCAAAATTAGATCATAAAAACTAAAGGGTTCTAATTGGATATCATCATTATAATCACATAAAATTTAAATCAAGACTACAAGATAAGATCATGAAAAGAAATCAAAGGACACAAACATCATAATCATCATTACAATACTGATTGGGATTAGGGACATAATCAAAGGTCAAAAAACATAAAATTCAGCATTAAATGGTCAAAACCTAAGCCGAATTCACAGATCATCTTCTTAAAAAAATGTGCATAAACCTAGGCCGAGTTCGATTACACTCGGGCCGAGTATGGATGTACGTTCAGCCGAATGTCACGCTAGACTCCCGTTCGTCGAGGGTGGAACTCGTGCCGGGTTCATTCTCTTGCAAAGCTTGAAGGTCTCGACAATGCCGGATCCGGACCAAAGTCCGAACAAGGTATTACTCAGGCCAGGTTCTATCATATGAAAAAATTGTACAAACGCACATCAAACTTTTCGATCATCTTTTCGTCGATTGTCAGCGTCATGCATCATCACAGAACAATGGATTATGACTAGGAATTAACCAAAACTATTAACAACGTACTTCAAGCCTTAAATCAAGATTTTTAAGATAAATCTACTCTAATTCCATATTGTGAGTTTCTGTTTGAAAAAGTATTACGTCAACTTTCTTATTCTTTTCCTCTTCCTCTTCCTCCAACCATTCCTCTCACTCCATACACATGGTCATCGGCGTCCAACTCCTCAGGTTGCTTTCCTATTGGTCGACAACGAATCAAGAATGAGAAAGAGCGAAAGAATGCACCAAGAGAGAAAAAAATAGGGCACACACATGGAGTTTAAAGAGGGCTGATGATTTGATTTTAACCTCATATTTATAAGGAGTAAATAGGTTAAAACTAACTGAGATTATGATGATCTGATTCTATCTCAAAGTGGTTTTAAAATCCCTTTTCTATTCAATTTTTATCTTTTTTTTTCTTTCTTACATCATTGGTGTTACAAGTATTTTCTTTACTTATTCATGAAATTGATCTACTACAAACTTCCTATATTTTACTATCATTTACTTATTTAATTAGATTTCTTGTCATTTATTACTACTGGAATATATATATACGCACACATCTATGTCTACATATATATAAAAGCATAGGCAGAAAGTACCACATGTCAAGCTCTCATAAATTGAATATATAAAGTGATAATATTATAATTATATAATCACAGATACTCAAGAGTTAGTTATTATAAAATATATTATTTTATTTATTTATACTTTTAAATTCTATAATTTTAATTATATATATATAAGCAGAGGTAGAAAGTGCCACGTGTCAAACTTTTATAAATTGAATACATAAAGTCATAATATTATAATTATATAATCATAGATACTCAAGAGTTAGTTATTATAAAATATATGATTTTATTTATTTATACTTTTAAATTCTATAATTTTAATTATTAATAGGGAGCTTTCAATTTCATTTGCATACTCCACATCTTCTTTGAAGACAAAAAAATACGTACGAATCTATAAATTTAGATCTGTGCGTGATAAAAAATATTTATATAATTTTTCTCCATCCAATAAAAATATTAAATGTTATAAGAAAAAATACTTATATATAATTTTTCTCCATCTAATAAAAATATTAAATGTTATAAGAAAAAATACTTATATTTAATTTCTCTCATGTAAAATATTAAATATTATAAAGGGCTTTTATTTTATATTTTTATACTCGATGTTCTCTTTGCTGACAAGGAATATATGCGGATCCACAAATATAGGTACGTGGGTAATAAAACATACTTATATATAATTTTTCTTCATCTAATAAAAAATATTAAATGTTATAATTTGAATATACAAGGAAAGACTAAAAATTATATGTCATCATCGCAAATTCAAGTAAAAAACATGCATTTCATTCTTTAATGATAATATTCATTGATGATTAATATAGATATAATTAATTTTTTAAATATATTATTATGATACTATGCATCTTATATATATGTGTGTATTTATGTATGTATGTATGTATGTAAATTGTTTTAAATGAAAAAAATATGTAACCAATAATATGATAACAAATAATATATGAAATAATGATATATGTTTTGTAATATTTTAATCACATTGTTTATACTAACAATCTTTAGTTGTATATAGTTATTTTTAGGTGTTATCAGGTTGTTATTTTATCAGCATATAAAAGATTTATGCATATAAATCATTTTAGAATATTAAACAAAATAATCATATTATTATTACTTATTAAATAGTTATATATATTTAATGCAGAGGTGAAAATTGTCACGTGTCGAGCTATTATAAATTGAATGTATAAAATGATAATCTTTTAATTATATAATAATAGATACTCAAAAATTAGTTATTAAAATTATATGATTCTATTTATTATGTTTTTAAATTCTATGTTTGTAACTATTATAATCTTATATTTATATAAAGCTCATCTCCAAATGACCGTTTCAAACTTCTATATCCTTCCTCCATTCTTGTTTTATCCTTTTTGCTGTTTTTTTTTTCATTGTAAGTGCTTTGCTTCTTCTACTCTCTCCATTCTTACTTGAAATGACAGAAGTTTGAGGAGTTTTATATACTCTCAACAGGTAGGCATCACCGAGGAGGTATTTAATAAGTTTATGCGGCTTCATGCAAAACATTTTTTTCTAAATAAATTTCAAGTGGTTCATGAGGGCTCCAAGCGACGGCCATTTTTTTTGAATGAAGGTTTAAAAGAGGACAGGCACCATCGACCCACAGTAGCTCGATCTCCATGGCAACTATCACATCCTGCTTTTTCTTTATTTTTTTTTCCTCCTTCCACCCTCCATGTCGATGCGACATTGGCGAGGAAGTATGCAAACCCCTCCGGCATGGAGACTTGGAGTCCTTTGTCTCCTCCCCACGCAAAACTTACGTTTCCTCCATCCTCTTTTGACTTGTGTTGTTCTTGCATAAGATTGGGAGGAGGAGGAATGAGAGTACGAGAGCACTGAGTATGCGGCCACCTCCGAGTAATGGAGCGCTAGGATCGACGTCACCATGCCTGGCGATCGAGCACAATCAGTGATCCTCAGCCCCGCGATGGTCGCCTCCTCATACCGGAGTATGGGCATCGACATTGCCAGCGTGTGGCTCTCTAAAAAAGGTACCAAACATAGGTATCATATTGCAAGCATATGTAGCCTGGGTGGCAGCGCAAAGCCAATATCCGTTTGGGCTTGTTAAGAATATAAAATGATAGATGTTGTTATTTCTAACGGCTTAAGTTTTTAGGAAAACTGATCAGCACATCAAATTTAACATGGTATCAGAGCCAAATATTAAGGGTTCGAACCTCGTTAAACTCTTATTAAAAATTAATTTCATCTCTTAGTTGTCTACGTGTTAGGCTTGAGCTAGACAAAAATTGTCAGCGGCCCACACGTGAGGAGGAGTGTTAAGAATATAAAATGATAGATGTTGCACTTCCTAACGGCTTAAACTTTTAGAAAAACTGATCAGCCCGTCCTCAGAGGGATTCTTCGGAACTGATGATTACGATGTTAACATGTCCTTTGTGGCCTACAAGGGTGGAGCAGATTTTACCCTTCCTAAGGTTCCAAACCTTAACGGTGCGATCCCAGGAGCCAGGGATAATGGTTGGCAGAAGGCCATTGGCGCTGAAGTGAACACTACTAACCCAATTGGAGTGCTCATCAGCATCCTGGATGGTGAACTTGCACCCTTCACGGGTGTTCCCAAAGCTTGATGGAGCGGCCGCGAGAAGCCGAGATGATTTGATAGTTGTCCATAAAGAAAGCGACCAAAAGAACGTCCTTTGTGTGCCCGACGAATCAGCGGACGGTGGTGCCGGTGGCGAGGTCCTACAAGCAGAGCTCGCTGTCCCAGGAACTGGAGAGGGCGAACTGGCCATCGATGGATAGGACGACGTCCTGAACGAAGTGGGAGTGGCCGGTGAGGCGGCGAGGTCTTGTCCCTGGACGCAGAGCACTTTTCATTGGGCTGTGGGAAGGAATCAAGTATGTAATATAATTTTCCAAGACACGCCCATGCATGAATGTAAATTAAGTAAAATACTTATTCTAGTATTATAAATAATAATATATTTTTATGATCATTTTAAATATTTTAAAATGTAAACTTAAATAACATATTATCTTACTTTAAAATTATAATTTTTTATAGATATGTCGTATTGTATAAAAATAGTTCTTATATTTTATAAATTATAATAAAAATATTAAATGATATCTTAAAATATATTTAAATTGTGCGAATCCCGAGTGTATATATATGTATGTAAATATATGGATTTAGAATGAATCTCAAACCATCATACATCCCTATCTGTTTTTCTCATTTTTCTTAATTTTCTATATTTTTTTTAATATTCTCAACCTTTAATATCATAAGTATTAGTATTAATGCTTAGCACAAACACTTGATATTCTCATCAATTTATGTATTAAAATTTTAATATCACAATTAATTGTTTATAAATTACACGTGGTCTCTTTAGAGTATATTATATTTTCATAATATACAATAATCTCACGTGAGTGCATCTTTAATTAGTCTGTATTGAAGCTCACAAATTGTATATTAACTATTTAATTCTATTATATTTTCAACATCATAATTAATTGTTTGTAAATTATGTGTTGACGTTTTATATTCTATTATGTATTTCATACTATAATTTATATATGGGTTTAAGTAATATACAATCAATATGTATTCAATGAATCTGAACCATTGAATGATGATTACTTGGTTGAGATTAAATTTAATAACTTAACATTAGATTCAATAGAAGTTGAATCTCAACCATATAATCATATCTAATGATCCTAATTTATTGATTGCATATTGGTTATACAAAAGTTGGTTGCTAATAAAAAAATCTCTATTGAATTTAATGTTAAATTATTAAATTTAATCTCAACCATGACACCCTTCTTCCTCATCTTTTTTTCTGATTTTTTCAATTTATATATATTTTAATATTATCTAGTATAATAAATATCATCATTTAATTCTTAACACAAACATTTGATATTCTGATTTAGTATCATAAATATCATCATTTAATTCTTAGCATAAATATTTGGTGTTCTATTATTAATTTATGAATTAAAATTTTAACATCATAATTAATTATTCATAAATTACATGTTGACTCTTTATATTCTAATATATTTTTGCAATATAAAATAATCATATATAAATGCATCCTTAAATAATTTAATATTATATTTTACAAATTATATTTTAACTCTTTAATTCTATTATATTTTGTGCTGATAACTACAAAATATATATTTAATAAGAAGAAAATATATAAAAGAAATGTATTTTGAAACATTATTTTCTATTTTAAAAGATTTTAATTTTTTTAAAAGAATTATAATTGCGCGAAGCGCAATTAAATTTACTAGTTTATATATATAAGGAAAGACTAAAAGTATTATGTTATAATCTTTACCTCGAGTTAAAGAAGTGCATTTCATACCCTAATGATAATATCGATTAATGATTAATATAAGTATCATAAAATTTTTAAATGTAATAGTATGACAAATCTATCTACAGCTTATTTATCTATATATACAAGTAAGAGGTTAAACACATTATTCAATTGATATAAATGAAATATTTTTTCTGCACCAAATAATATATGAAATAAATGATATACCTTTTGTGCTAATATTTATACTAATGTATTATGTATGGAAAAAAAATAATTGTGCTACCTCTTTTAAGAGGTAGCACCATCGTACCCCTATTAATCACTGTCTATTTTATGATGTATTGTGGATAAAAAAATTATCTAATTAATAAAGTCACCATCCATCAGGAATTTGATAGTGATTAATAGGGGTATGGCACAAACATTAAATCCATTATGTATACTAAGTATTTTTAGTTGTATATAATTATTTTTTGTTACTATCATAATGTCATTCTATAAGTAAATAGAAAACTTACATATATCAATCATTTTACAATATAAAAAACTAGAATTCAAAATTATATTATTATTGAATAGTTATTTATAATCAATACAGGATGCCTAATAAGCTCATAATAAAATAATCAACCAAATTTAATTATTTTATTATTACTAATAGTTAATTAATTTATTATTATATGTATTTCTATATGTCATAATTCATTACAAATCGATATAGGATTAATCAAATAATAATAAAATAATCAACCAAATTTAATAATTTTGTTATTATTGTTAGCAATTTGTTAATTTATTATTATTACTAATATATATATATATATATATATATATAATATTAATGTGTTACCACACTTTTGTGGTACCACCTTGCGTCCACACATCCATAGCCCTTCGATATGAAATGGACGCATCAGATGCGTGCGCGCCGGTTCAATTTCATTCATCCGATTCGAGAGGTTCTGGTTCATGTCCCCTGTGTGATTCCTCCTTTCGGCGATCTGCTGGCCTCCTCCATGCGTCTCTCCTCCAACCCCTCTGCGTCTCCTCCGCTCTCTACGTGCTGCAAAGGTCTGGCAATGTGCTGTCTACTCCCCCTCTTTGTGCATCTCCTCTACCCCTCTGCATCTCCTCCCCTCTCTATCGCGCCGATGATTGCAAAAAAGGGGGCTGACACCCCCTTTTTTTGCGGTTGCTGCCGCATATTGCTCCTTCGTCGACGTCGGAGAAGAAGCATAGATCCGGCGCGCAGACTTCTCCCCCTGAATCGCTCCCCTCCAACTGCTCCTCTCGCAAATCAGGAAGGCAATCGTGAGTTGATCTCTCACGGCCGACATCAGAAGGGGTAGAGGTTATCTCTCTCGGCCAACATGGAAGGTGATCGCGCATGGAGTGTCATCTCTCTCGCACATGGAGGGCGATCGTGCATAGGGCGATTGACGTTCGCACATGGAGGGAGATCGAGCATCATCTCTCTCGGCCGACATCTAATCGGCATTCGCACATGGATAGCTCCGGCGTATTTCCTCCCCCCTTTCTCTCACATGTCTCCTCCCCCTTTCCCCTCTCACGCATTCCCCCTCCGCAATCTCTCTCTGCGCAATCTCTGTCGGGTTCATCTCTCTCGGTTGCCCCCAATTTCTCTCACGCCAGGTTGCAGTGATCTGGTGAGTGGACAGCCCATTTCCTCTTTTTTTCACAGGAATCCGACGCTATGCTTGTCGCCGCCACCTGCCTTGTTAACGCCGGAAGCCACCTCCGTGTGTGCCACTGCCCTCCTTCGCCCCGTCTCCTCGACGTCGGAAGTCGACCATCACCGCCCTCGTTCGCCCCCTCCATGTGACTGAACCGCTCCTCCAACCGATTGAACCGCTGCTCTCCAACCAATTGAACTGCTCGAACCGGCATGAATTGCTTCAACTTCCCATGTGAACCGGCGCGCACACATCAGGGTCGTCCATCTCAAATCGGACGGCCATGAATGTGTGGGCGCAGGGTGCTACCACAAAAGTGCGGTAGCACCCTAATATTCCTCTATATATATGTTTATATATATAAGTAGAAGTTAAACAAATTATTCAATTACTATAAATAAAACTTTTTATATATAACCAATAATATATGAAGTAGATGATATAATTTTGTGCTAATAATATTTATAATCATATATTATTTATCCTAATAATTTTTAATTGTATACAATTATATTTTATTGTTGTCAAGTTGTAATTCTATTAGGGTGATAAAATACTTAAGTATATGAACCATTTTAAAATATTAAACAACTTAAATTCGTAATAACTTTATTGTTATTTGATATGTCGTTAAACCAATATAAGATATGTAATCAACTAATAACAAAATATTCAACCAAACTTACTCATTATATTAATAATATTTTGTTAATTGATTAAGATATCCTAATGACTAATAACAATTTTTTTCTATAAACAAAAATATGGGAATAATATATGAAATGAATGATATATTTTGTGCTAATATTATTTATGGTAAGAATTTACTTGCGTATAATTTTTTTTTATCAAGTTGTTATTCTATAAAAAATTAAGAAGATAGAAGAGTCATGTATATAAACAATTTTATAATATAAAACAATTAGGATCTATTATTTTTTATTATATAATAAGCTAATAAAAAAATATAACTACTATAAATGAAAGATTTTTTAGTAACCAGATAATCAATGATATATGAAATAAATCTTTTAATTATAATAATATTTATAATCATATATATTATTTATGATAATAATTTTTAGTTGTATATAGTTATTTCTTTTGTTATTCTGTCAAGGAAATATAAGACTTATATATCAATCATTTTAGAATATGTAATCATATTCAACTAAACTTCAATATTTTGCTATTTTTACTAATAATTTGTTAATTAATTAAGATATTCTAATGAACTAATAATAAATTATTTAACTATTATAAATGAAAGACTTTTTGTAACAAATTATTCAACTATTATAAATGAAAAAATCTATCATTATATACCTGATGTATACAATCCTTAATAATTGTTATTAACTCCAACAAAGGATAATAGAAAGAAACATTGTCATATATGTTAGTACTTTTTTACTTAATTTATACATCTTTGTCTTTTTTTCTGTGGAACAATAGTTATCGATAAGTTTTTTACATAATATTTGAAATCATATTTTTTACATTGCTCTCACAACTTGTTTTTTTACAACTTTAGTCACAATTTCTATATTTGAATCACAAGTGAACATTTCCTAACAAGTTATCTATGAATGTTTAGTAGAGGCTTTTTCATTTTTATTTTTTTTCGTTGATAACAATTGTCAATAAATAAAACTAGGATATGAACAATTTTTATTTCATTAAATAAGGTATCTTATATTCAATTTTTTTGTAAAATATTTTATTCAGGCATAATATTAAATGCATATAATGTTATTAAACTAATAGAGTAATTTTTAATATATTTTTATGCAAATTTTTTAATGTTAAATTGAGAAAAGAGATGATGATTTGCCACTTTGATTTCACTATGTGAAATGATGTTTTTTTATTGATAGTACATAAATTGTATATGATTTAAAATTATTTGATAAATTAAATATCTTTTTCAATATTTTTTATGTAGTGTAACTGAAAATATTGATTTCATTTCTTATGTAAATCTAATTAAGATGCAATAAAATCTCAAAATTTGTGTGATTAGATTGTACAATGTTCTCGATTATCCGAGGAATGCGCACTCCAACGAGATGTATTAAAAAAATGAAAAATATCAATAAAAATATATTATTATATTAAAAATAAAAAAGTAATTTTAAAATCTATATATTTTGTACTACCTTTTTTTATTTTGTAACCACATTCGTTATCTCATGTGAGATTATTTAGAAAAGTCACAATGTCCATCAATTTTTATAACTGGATAAAAAAGTGAAAAAAATTAGAAGAAAAGAAGTATAGTAAAAAAGATTGATAGTTAAGCGACTAATCGAAGGGTTAGTGAAAATAAATTGTAAATTCTTTAAGGCCATTTTTGCACATTGCCCCCTATCTTTCGATTATTTGCCAAGAAAAGTTTTATTTTCAGATAGAGAAGTCATTTTTTTTGTAAAGAAGTAATTAAAAAAAGGATGAAGCATTATAATCTTTTAAATTTGTGTTGACAATTTTTACTTCTTGATTTATTTATTTATAAAGAAATATCTTAAGTATTAAATAAAAAATTTGCGACATGGAACTAATCCATTTCGATGACGATCACTAGTTATTATTTTATTGCTTGTGTGCATAAAAATGCCACGACATGGAATTTTTATATAATGGCTAAGAACTTTACTATTATATCATTAGTTAAAAAAATAATTAACGGAAGGTAAAAATGAAAACTTAATAAAGAAAGCACGAAACCATTTCCCATTCCTTCCAGGCGCAAGCTATTGAAGAATGGAGTAGCGTCACACGTTACTCCTCGTGTCGATAGATTAAATCCTCGTTGCACCCACGCCGCAGTCTCCTCCTCATGGAGTTTGCTTCCGCTTCCGCCGCCGCCGCCTCTGCCTCCGGCGCAGCCGCAGCCGCCTGGCCGCCCCGCCGTCGCGGGCTCAGGTTTTTCCTCGCCCTCTCGCTCCCCCTCGTCCGCGACCTCCGCCCTAGACCTCCAGCTCATCTCGCCGCCGTGTCTCCCCGCACGTCCCGCCCCTTCTCCGTCCGCGCGTGCGCCGGAGGTGGTGGTCCGATCGTCGCCCGCCCTTCCTCGGAGCTCCGAAGAGGACGTTCCGGCGGGAACGATGCGGCGTCCGGCGCCGACGAGAAGCTCCGAGCGCTCCGCGAGCTCTTCTCGCGTCCCGGTGTTGATATCGACGCATACATCGTGCCTTCCCAAGATGCCCATCAGGTTGGGCTTCGGACTCTCCTCAAAATGTATCTGAATAGTTTTTTGTTTTGTTTTTTTGCCATTTTTTCCGTGTATATGTGTAATGTTAGGCAATGCGCGAACAAAACTGTGTGGAGTTAATGGAAAAATTGTTACGGAAGGAAAATCTCAGTTGTATCTATGCACAGTTTTGGTGGAGTTCTAGCTGAGAAGAAGGTCATGGCCCATTTCTCGATAATACTGAAGCGATTGCATATTAATATCAATTCAGGCGTCACAAAAAGATACAGAAAAATCTTCGAAATTTGAAGTGAGAAATCATAAATGAGATTATGATTTACGTTGCATCTTGAATAAGAAGGGAGGTTAAATTCACAAAATCTGGGAGGGCAAGGGGAACCAAGAAATAATTTTGGATGCACATTTCTTATAGCCCCTTTTATGTGTTTAGCATTTTTTGGTTGGATATACAGGTGAAAACTTGATTATTGATGTTTTGTATGTTCATGTCACTGGATGTCAAGACATGACATTTTTTAATTTAGGTTCAGTTGGAAGAGGCAAGTTTAAACCAAGACTTTGTTCCATCCAACTTCTAGATGCTTTTTCTTTTCTTCAATAATTTACATCACAATGGTTTATACAATTATACTTGATAAATCAATTTCATACCAGTCCAACTCAAGTTTGCCTTTCTTTGTCTAGCATCTGTTGCTAATATATACTCAGACTATCAAATAACTAGTTTTTACTTTTACTTCTTGTGCATATGCTAGTTGTCTTCTAAGATTTTTTTGTAAAGCTTGATTATGTTATTTGCTCGGTTTCTTTCCTAGAGTGAGTTCATTGCTGAATGTTTTATGCGCCGGGCTTATATTACGGGCTTTACTGGTAGTGCTGGCACTGCTGTCATAACCAAAGATAAGGCTGCTCTATGGACTGATGGTCGCTATTTTCTTCAGGTAATGAGCTCATTGTCTTTAATTTCTTATTACATTTATATCTTGGGTTCATGAGAAGTTACTAAATAGGTGCTAGTAAGTGATTGCCATAGTTCTTCATTATTCTTGTGTTAAAAATATGTTCCTGAATCCTAATGAATAGGCTGAGAAGCAATTGAATCAAAACTGGATCCTCATGCGTGCTGGGAATTTTGGCGTTCCAACTACTAGCGAATGGCTTAATGATGTATTGGCTCCTGGTTGCAAAATTGGCATTGATCCGGTGTGTTCATGTTACTTTTGACATTTTCTGTGATTTTAAAAGTGCTGATATATCCTTCACATTGTTAAAAACAACACATTTTTAACTCTTTCATCTGCCTTTGAAATTTGTGCCAAATTCTTTCTATTGAAGCATGAATCTGTATTATGGTGTTTATCCTTTTACATTGATTGGGTACAAGCTGGATAACCTCAATGGTCAAGTTTTTTGTGCTTTTTGTGGTGTAATTTTGATTGATGTAATTCATTGCCCTCCCAATTCTATTATGTTAAACCTATTGATGTTTATTTGATATATCATCTTCTCTTTATCCCAACAACATCAGTCCCCCCTATAACCACCACCACCACGCTGACAAAAAGGTAGAAACAATAAAGAGGAAAGCATGCTTCAGGAGCCTAAGGATCTGGAGAGATCCACAGAAACATGGTATTTTAGGATCCTTAATGTCCTAGAGAATAGGCTAATACTTTTATATAATGAAAAGGAAACTTTCTCAGAACATTTACTGTTTGTGAACTTATGCTTTGGAAAGAAATAAGTTCGCAGCACAACTTCATAATGAGAAATTAGCCCTCTGGTGGTTGTAGTTAAAATATATTCATAAAAAAATTCCTTTAAACATGTTCATTAACTTTTTTGTTCTATCATGAACATTTAAAACATGTTATTTATGTATTCATGTCATTTTAAATTTCCAACTGTTTAGATCTACTTTGATCTTTTACCGTCCAATGAATAGTTGTTGAAATGTGTACTCTTCTGCTTGTTGGACGAATTAGAAGTGTATCTTCTCAATAATGTGTGTGTATATATGTATGTGTGTGTATATATATTAGAACTCCTAATAGTTTCCTATTATACTTGTGCTTAATATCTTATCACACTCTTGAACTTTTGAAGGGTGCAGTTTCTTTTTTCTTCAGATGCTGCAAAAGAATTGAAGGAAGAAATCTCAAAAAAGAATCATGAATTGGTTTTTCTTTATGATTTGAACCTCGTAGATGAGGTTTGGAAAGAGTCAAGGCCGAAGCCTCCTACAAAGCCCACTAGGGTGCATGACATTAGATATGCTGGAGTGGACATCTCGTCAAAACTGGCTTCTTTAAGATCTCAGCTTATGGAAGCTGGTGCAACAGCTATTGTTATATCAATGCTTGATGAAGTTGCTTGGTTGTTGAACATGGTAATTAACTTGAACTTGGTTGTCATATATACTAGAAAATGTAATCTAAATATTTGTTTGTAGAATTTCATGTTAAGTCTGTTTTCCCCTTATATGCCGCTCTTGAATGTGATTCTTGCATTCTTTTGTTGTTCTAACATATTAGTTTTTACATTATTTCAATATCACATGAATGTTCCCATGAAAAATCCAGAAGGGGTACACAATTTATAAGATGTTTAAACATCTAGATTAATTTCCATTTACACCATTGATGGGACATGCTTTGCTACCATCCACTTGGCATGAAAAGCAATTAGTTTGGAACCTATTGTTACATGAGTGATGATATGATGGGTATCTACCGAGTTCGGCTAGTGTTGCATGCTATGTCACTAGTTTAATGACTCTTAAAAATGGAATCTTGATATAAATTTAACTTTCAGTGGAACTGAAATGGTTGGCATACCTTCCTGATTAGAGGAAAGCTCAAGTTATTTCTTTTAAAAGAATGGCCCAACTTCATGATTTATTAGTTTCAAATAGTGGTGGCAGGATGTATCAAGCAATAAACTATCTCATGGTCATCAGTATATCTTATTGTTGGGGTTTATACATTTGTTAATTTATTCCCTTGGCTGTCAAAGGAACTTACAGAAGAAAACAGTGCAAATTTAAGCTTAACAGATGTTTAATGAGTTGCTAATTTTTTGGTGCGCTAATTTTTTGCCAAGTATCCCCTCAAAAAAGTATTTTTGCCATGTTTTTGTTATCTTATGAGCTGAAAAATCCTTGCCATTACTTATAATTTTGAAAATTCATGCCCTTTGGTGTCATTTAATTATTTCCTACCAATCCATCTACATCTTTTTATTATTAATTTAGTTTGATGGATATTTCTTTTTTGCATTTGCAGAGGGGAAATGATGTCCCAAATTCACCAGTTTTTTATTCTTACCTGATTGTGGAGATGAGTGAGGCAAAGTTGTTCATTGATAAAATTAAGGTAACTGCAGAGGTTGTAGAGCACCTCAATAACGCAGGTGTGGAGGTTAGACCATATGAAGACATTCTTCCTGAAATTGAGAGGTACTGGAATTTGAAAAATGTATATTAATCAACACTTGTTTTCCCTACCAATTTATCACTATCCCAAGATACATTATACTTGGGAAGACCATGTTCCCTTTATGACAGCCTGTCTAGTCATTGTGGTTAGCAAGTTGAAGAGAGAGAGCAGATAGTATTTAGTAAAATCTTCCAGTAAGGATAGATGAATGCTACCGAGGATTTTAAAGTGCTTGTAATATACAAATAGCTATTGGCATGTGGTGTAGTATTAGACACTTATCATGTAGGCCTCTTGGTTGGCATGTGGGTTTGTGATCCAAAATACTGGTTTATGAACTATGGAGAGATGAGCGATTTTCCCTCTTAAATGCTGTCATAAAACCGAAGGAAATTAAAATTGACATATGATGTCATTCTTATTTCCTTGTAATCTCTGTTCTTCAACAAGGGTCCGCTTGTGAGTTGCAAAACCTTCCTATTTCCTTCTTGCTTCCTTTTCTTATGAAGAAAAGTGTGACTTATGGACCAGTCATTTGTTTGTATTATTCTTTATTGACATTTTGGTTAATAGCATAGTGTTAAGAGTTGATGTCATGGGGGCTTAGCAACCCCTGCTTAGTGCTGTAGTGAATGACTTCATACCAGATATACAATCTTGCATTAACAAGCAATTCTACTTGTTGGCATAATATGGCATCTGCAGAGTGCCCATTAGCTTGGGACATAACCTGTCTTTTTTCTCAAAAGAAAAAAAAAGCCCAGGACAAACCTAATGCAGGCAACATTGAAATCCTTGAGTTTACAGCTTGTAATATGTCTTAGTAGTATCCAATATCTTTGTTGATATTCATGGCATTCTCTTTAAGCCATGCTACATCTTGAAATCTTTTCATGATCGCGTTGGTCCCATATACATGGCCTTTATTACTCAGATTTATCATTTATGTTTATGTATATGAAAACGTGTATGTCTGTAACTAGTCCACTCTTTTCAGTTAATATTAATCTGGTTGGATCAAAATTTCATTCAGATGGAGGTTTTTATGTTTATTTGCTAAGTTTCAATCATTATTCTACAGATTGGCAGCACGAGGGGCCAAGCTTTGGTTAGATCCATCAAGTGTAAATGCCGCGATCATGAGCATTTTTGAAGCTGCTTGTGAAAAACGTCTGACAACTCATACAATAAGACAAAGAAAAAGAAATGCTAGTGAAGTGTCTATTGATCTGCAGTCAAGTAAACCTCCAGATGCAAAAACTAGTGGGCCAAGTGGACTTTACATGGTTTCACCTGTTACATTGGCTAAAGCTGTGAAGAATGAAGCGGAGATTGAAGGGATGCGAAATTCACATATAAGGTAAGTCAAATGATTTCTAATTCTCAAATTCGTTTAGTGTTAGCTTGGTTTTGCTGTGCAAGTTCTGTAGATCTTATATTGTCAAGTTTGGGCTATTCATCCTAAGACTTCATGCGTTGAAAAAACATTGATTAATTGGAGTACTCTGCTATTCCTGTGATATGAAAATTAACCTATCATGTTTTTGCCGTATTTTTCCCCTCCTCACCTCTGTCAAGACAATGAAGTTTCTAATGTTTTAGAACTCGTGCTTACTAGCAATAGAATATTCATTTGGTCACAGGAGTTGCATAGCATTATTGGATAGTTTTCTTCAGTTTCTGATTTTAGGATGTTGCTTTGGTTTGATACTTTTCATATACAACAACAACAACAAAGCCTTATCCCACTAGGTGGGGTCGGCTACATGGATCATACGACGCCATTCTATTCGTTGATCCATGTTCATGCGATTCGACAAGGTTTTACGCTGGCTGTCGGGGCCTAACACAACCCTCCTCCTTTATCCGGGCTTGGGACCGGCTATAAAACATAGGCGGAGTTGTTTGATACTTTTCATATGCAGTTAAAAAAAAAACAATTTAATGTTCTGAGATATGCTAGACAGAGATTTTTTGTAGGATGATTTCTTTCATCGACAAAGTTTCCCTACTGAAAAAGGGGAAAAGAATGTGACAAGTTAAAGTTCACAGGTTTATACTTTTGCAGGGATGCTGCGGCTTTAGCTGAATTTTGGTCTTGGATTGAGGAGGAAATCCACAAAGAAGTAGCACTTACGGAAGTAGAAGTTTCAGATAAGCTGCTTGAATTCCGTCAGAAGCAGTCTGGTTTCCTAGACACTAGCTTTGATACTATTAGTGGTAAATGCTTTTATTACCATAGTTTTCATCTTTTTAATGTGCAATGATTTTTGTTAATATGTATGTGTTTGACTCTTTAGAAGTAGTACTTCTACTTTCAATTCTACTAATGAGCTTCATGGCTTGTTTTAAGTAATTTACTGTGGTCAATTTTATTTTATGAAAATAATAACTAGCTAAACTGGAGGCACATATCTAAGATATAGGCTACTGGCAAAGCATATATCTAGATTGTCTATGGATAAGGTGGAAAACATTAACTGTTATAAATATTAGGAGCATACCATTATTCATATGGAGTGACTATGAGGTATTCAACTTGGAACATATTCTGTTTATGATGTGAGGTTGTATTATCCCATCAATACTTAACTAGTTAACAAGTTGGAATCAGTAAACTGTCCTTTCTTCTAGAGATGAAAATTTATAGGTCAGATTGATGATGAATATTATAGATTTGTAGTTAAGACAATATGCAAAGTCATGAAAGCCATATTCATAAGACAACTTTAGGAGTATGTTTTAGTGTGAAGCAATCATCAATGCACCGTGAATATGGCAGTTGAAAAATAGTTTCAATGGTTTGGTAGACCCTAATAGGAATATAAGAAAAAAGTATCCGTGAGCAGAGACAATGAAGCTCTTCATATTTGTATGTGAACCATGTGTAAGTGGCTTTTGTTTATTTGTCAGGATGAAATAGAAATTGAAATACTCCTAAAAAATGAATATTTTCACCTAAAACTATCTTTTGCTAATTTTTAGGCTATGGTGCAAATGGTGCTGTTATCCACTACAAGCCGAATCCAGAGAATTGTAGCATTGTTGACGACAAGAATCTCTTCCTGTTAGATAGTGGTGCTCAATATATTGATGGTACGACTGATGTAACAAGGACAGTGCATTTTGGTGAACCTTCTTTGAGACAAAAAGAATGCTTCACAAGAGTTCTTCAGGTATCTAGTTCAGCTTCTCATTGACGTAGTAAATGATTTTACAAAACAATGTTGTTCAATTTGTTTGTTTTTGTCATTGACTATTTGATTTTCTACCAGGGTCACATAGCTATTGATCAGGCAGTATTTCCTGAACGTACTCCTGGCTTTGTGCTTGATGTGTTAGCACGTTCTCCTCTCTGGAAAGTTGGGCTTGATTACCGGCATGGTGGGTTTCAAATTGACATGTTTTCTGAAGTTCTGAATACTCAGTTCTATATGTTTGTGGACTAAGAGCAATTTTTGCTGCATTTCAGGGACAGGTCATGGGGTTGGAGCTGCATTAAATGTTCATGAAGGTCCTCAAAGTATAAGCTTCAGATTTGGAAACATGACTGCCTTGCAGAAAGGAATGATTGTAAGCAATGAACCTGGATACTATGAAGACAATATGTTTGGTATCCGTATTGAGGTAAGCTTTATGTTTCCTGCTGTTTATCTTGTCTTTACATGCGCATAGTGCATATATTCCCATCTTAACTCAAAATGTATTGGTGTATGGTGTGACCAATGCTGTACCTGCGCATCTCTACGCATGCTATGTTGATGCATTGGTACACTGATTATTATGCTTCACAACGTGTTATTTAGACCGCTTTTTTTTTGTCTAATTTCTTTCCTCTACTCTTCTTTTGTCCATATTAGAGTATTAACATACAACTCAGCTTCAACTGGCTAAGTCACAACAACTCTCCCGAAGACTTGCTCCAAAAGCTAAATATTCTCTCCACAATAGACCAAGTTGTTATAGACGTTCTTGTTAACTGATTGCATATGATGTACATGTATATAAGCAGTTCAATGATTAGTACAAGATGTGTGAGAAAATATGTGATTCAATATGATATCAGAGTGTCTCTTGTCCAACAACGCAGTCGATCCTAACACCACATCTTCCCCACCAAAAAGATAGAAATCTCTCAACTATCTTTTTATCAAACTCTACCAGATGTATCCCCCCCCCCCCCCCCCCCCCCCCCCCCCCCCCCCCACCACCACCACCACCACCACCACCACCACCACCACCACCACCACCAAGTCTTCTGTTGGACTAGCCTCATCTACCCTTCGACTGAGTGCCTCCATTGGTTGAGCTCCTTAATCTCCCAGTTGGCTCTTTCTACATACAGTTTGTCCTGTGCGAGTTTCCAGCTACGCTAGCGACTTTAATCCTACATATTTATGTTCCTTTTTTTCCCTTCTCCAACAACAAAAATGCTGGGTTAATGGTTGTATTAATCGCCTCCATCCTCACTTCTAGTCGTAGAGATCAGCTTCATGCCTCTGACCTCGCTTCTGGGTCGTAGAGAGCAACTTAATTGCCTCCAACCCTCCTCTAGTCATAGAGAACAGCTTCATTGTCACCGACTACTCATCCATAGGAAAACTTACTTGCCTCTGCCCCTCCTAATCTATGAGTCATCTCAAACTCCCCTGAAGAATTAGTTCCAAAAAAACATCCTTTTTTTCTCTTTTGTTGCTTCTGGATGCAGTCTCTTTTGTAATGAGACCTTTCCGTGCTCCACTTTTTTCCCCAAAAGTAATGTTACAATTCAGGTCTCTTCTTCCATTAGCCCCTCATGATGCTATTAAGGTTGCAGCTTTCATTCGTTTGCCGGTATGTCCTATGCACGAAGATGCCTGAGGTGGTCAAGCACGTAAACAGACATTGACTATTGAGGTGCACATCTATGCAAGCTCCGACTCCGTTCACCAGGTTAGGCTAGCGGGGGGAAATATTAGAGTGTTAACATACAACTCATCATCAACTAGGTCACAACAACTCTCCTGAAGACAGGCTCCAAAGCTACATATTCTCTCCACAATCATTTATAGATGTTCTTGTTAACTGATGGCATATGATGTACATGTATATAAGCAGTTCAATGATTAGTACAAGATGTGATTCAATAGCCCACTCCTTCCTTGCACTTTCTTTCTGCTTGTTTACAACAGCAGAGGCAAATACATTTCTTATTGAAGACATAAGCAGCAGCTTCATCCAGATTTTATTTTATTTTATTTTTTTTAGAGAGAGAGGGAGGAAGGAAAGAGGGTGACTAGGGAGAACCCTTGCAGACCAGACTTGTATTTTGCATCATCTGATTCTTTCTTGATTGGTTGAGTAATAAAATCATGTTTAATCCACCAAATTAAAATGTGTCAATTCATTTTCAAATCAGTCTGCACTGAAACTGAGAGAGAGACATTGGTTACTGGTGTAATATTTCATCATTCTGGCGATTAGTTCTTTTGCAGAAATTGCGTCTACACTGTTATATTTTGTGGTACATGCGTAAGGTGATTTATGAAAGCCAATGGAAGTCTTGATTACCATAAAATGCATTCAGTCATCATGTCTGTGATCAGAGATTGCATAGAGTTTGTTACGTTTGTCTCTTGAACAGTTCGTTTTCCACATTTGTGTTTTGCAGAATCTCCTTCATGTGAAAGAGGTGAACCTGCCAAATTCATTTGGAGGAGTTGGATACCTTGGGTTCGAAAGACTTACATTTGTCCCAATTCAGGTGAGTTTTACACAAAGAAAGATCTTGACCATTTATAGGTTCTGCTGTGTTTTGGGATGTAAGATTTAACTCAATAAGATATTGGGTTTTTCTAGTATTGATATCTTTGTTTTTACATCAAACAATCCTTACCATAGTAGATGAAAATGTTGATTGAATTAGTTATTGACATTTGCATAGTCAATTAATCTAATATTTCGTAATTCCTCAAATTGAAATGAACAATTTATGATAATTTGAACTAATTGGATCGCATAGAAAATTAAATGTCTTTAGTACAAAGAGGGCCCCAGGAATTCAAATGCCTGTAAATTTTCTCTTCTGAACTGTGGCATGCCAATTTGGTATTTTTTTAAGGTTAGACACTGCCATCTGACAAAATCAGAACAGATGATTCCTCTATTTTAGACCTTGGTTTTGGCTAAACTTCTAATTGAGGAAAGCTATATGGAGGACTATGGATTTTGAACCCTATTGTTTTGATTGCATGGATGGTTATTTTTATGTAAACTTCCCAGATAATTTTGTTACTGTAACACTAACATCAACAACAACAACAACAAAGCCTTATCCCACTAGGTGGGGTCGGCTACATGGATCATACGACGCCAATATATTCGTTGATCCATGGCGGAAAATATAGACTCAGAGGATCATTAACAATATGAACTGCAGGAAACCTCTTTGTACCTTTGTAAATGCTTAGTGGTGGAGATTTGACATGTTGTGTCATAGGGGAAGTAGTCTCCATGAATATTTTAGAATTCAGTCTCTTTTGTGGCATTTTCATAATGCGCACGTATCTAGCTGTAGGGAGAAGCAGGGCCTTCTGCCTCCATGTGGAATCAACTTAATACCAACGGTTGGTATGACAAAGATTTTTTTTTTGAGATGACAAAGATGGATTATTGTTGCTCTTTCATCTTCTTTCTTCAGATTGATTACTTTATTTATATATGTATCCGGAGAGAGTTTGCCTCAATAGAGTAATACAAAGAAGTACAAATTGGGAGGTGGCATTTTTTTTACATGATTTTTGTTCTTGAACAGTTCTATAATCAGACAAGGCAAATCAATTGATAAATCTCTTGTTTACCACCACAAGTTTCTTCGAGCTATCATTTAGACTAAAAGGAAGTTCTTTGTTCAAATAAATAATCAAAATATTATTTTCTTAACCTGTTGCTAATAGTGAAAGTTATCCTGTTAATTTATTGTTGTAACACTTGTTCTGCACAGGCTAAACTAGTGGACTTGTCTTTGCTTTCCTCTGCGGAGATTAATTGGCTAAATGAGTACCACACACAAGTCTGGGAGAAGGTTAGCTGAAACCCTGAATTAGCATGCTCTTTCTTATTTTATTACAAATGAACAAAGTGGGAAGGATTTTGCACTAGAAATCAAGGTATATTATTGGTCAATTAAAACAGTTTTAAGCTCCTCCTCCTCAAAAAAAAATAAAATAAAAAAAATAACAGTTTTAAGCTGGGTGGTCAAAGGGTTCAATTCTACTTGTCATACTAAAGTTGCAAAAAAACTTAGAACTACCTAGCAGTAACTCTCTTAAAGTACTTGTGCAATAATTATGAGTCTCCAGCTATTTCTTTTAGTTCATGATGATTGAGCATCATATTTTTTCTCCTCTTTACATCCGATGGGCATATTCAAATGAAAAGACGGGGAAGGTTGCCATGAAATAAGCCAGGTGATGAAGTTATGATTTTAGTTTATGTCAACACAAATTTACCGCATTTCTTGCGTTGTTGTGCACAGGTTTCACCGTTCCTGGATGGCTCTGCTCGGGAATGGCTTTGGAAGAACACAAGACCTCTTCCCACAAAATGAAAAGCTTCTTATTCTCAATTATTTGCCTCATGTCGTACCAATGGAAGAAAACAAACCTATTGATGTTACTTCTATGCCGCACAAATTGCCATGCGAGGACCTAGAAGGTATGAAGTCCTCTACCACACCCATTAGTAAGTATAGCAAGAGTGAAAGAGAGGAAGGAGAGCAAAAACAAAATTGTGTATTATCATGACGGTCAATGTCTTCCAAATATCTCTTCCCGCAAATGATGTTTTCTTCTTACATATGCAACATAGCCTTTAGCCGAAGATTGATCCAAGGATACTGTTGTGTTACATGCCTTTGTGATTGTAGGCAGAAATCTATCGATATCGGATTGATAAAGGGTGTGGATGTGGGCAACATTTACTATGGATCATCAAAATTTGTAATGTCACGCTGTTCAAAAGGATTCTTTGTGTTGTATGAATCATTTACTCATAAAAAAGACAGTTCTTTATAGACTTCCATGATATAATCTTAGAACCAGACTCGATATGGTGTTACAAGATTTCTTCTCGCATGACTGTCTCAAGTTAAACGAAAGTACAAGTGATTCCTTCGTATAAATCTTGAATTATTCGAATTCAAGTACGTATAATATATAATGGGAAAGAGGATAAATGGAAAGGTGAACATCCATTTATATATCTGAATTAAGACTCAGTCATCCTCCTGAAAATCGATGAAAAAAGAAAAAAAGAATCGCAATGTTTTGACCTCGAAAAGTCATTCGGCCTTATATAAAACATTGAACAAGGCTGCCCTTTTTTAGTTTTTGAGTCTTTGCCCTATTTATAAAATGTTTTTTTTAAAACTCACAACACCAACATTTTAATGAGAGTAGTATTGGACCCCTCATTCCCCTTTTTTTTTTTTTTTTTGCCACCTTAAGCGGCGTCAATCGTTTAATCCAGTTGGCGTTAAGAGTTATGTCCACTAATTACGAGTTGGAGTTTCGACCTACTATCGAGCCCGAGTAATTTGATGTCGCTTCGGGCAGTATGTCTGACTGCAAGTGAGGCTTTCAACATAAGTTTTTTACATTCACAAAGGTTTAAACTTGAGACATCTACTTAAACGGTGAGGAACTGCTATTCATTCCACCCCAAACTCCCGTAGTCCTCATTCTCCTTTTTGTTTTTTCTGATGCATCGCCTCACACTCTCCATATAAATCAAAGGGAAGGTACATCTTATAAATTCAATCCACGTGCCAAGAACGCGGACTAGTACTCTCCCGAAAGCCGAGCTAAGTATTGGATGCAAAAAAATGACTTCTTATTAGTTCTTGAGAAAAAAAATAAATATTAATTAGTAATATTTTGCAAAGTAGATATAAGGATAGCTTGGCCTCTTAATCCGATCACGTAGATATAAGGAGAGAACAAAATCTGCTAACTCTAATTTCGTTAAGCCAAATTAGATTAATTGAATTATAATGAGTCAAATTAGATTCTCTCAAATAGTTATAAATATGAGATTCCAAAAGCTATATATGGGTTCGAAGTATATAGATGAGAGCATATGACAACCTCCAGCATGAATGTATAGTCATATGGGGAATCAAATCCGCCAAGTCAAATGGTGTAAGAGAATTACAAACAAATATGACAAACTGTTATATAAGGATGGCGTCTCCCACCCTCATCCAACCTTTTTTTTTTTTGAGGTGTGGGTGGGGGAAGCTATATATATATTCGGAAAGCCTACTTTATTTAAACTCTCGTTTATATACATTTATTTTATTTTGGGGGCTAACATACAGATTCGGAAAGCCTACTTTATTTAAACTCATTTATATTTCTTTTTTATACCGAAACCTCCATAATATGTGAAGGATTTAACGGGCGTGCTCCCAACCACCCTGCTCCCAAGTTTTCGAGCATAGGATTGTGAATCAAGGACCGAGATTGTGCGTGTGTTTACATCCATTCGATTCATGATCAATGGCTCAGATACACGTTTATTTTTTTCCCATTAATCCTAACACACGCTTCTCATTTTCTAGTTTTGCCTCTTCCCCTTCTCTCTCCTCGTCAAGGTCTCTGCATGCCCTCGCCGCCACCGTCGAGCTGGGAAAAATGCCTATAATTAAATTTGCTTATATGAACAAAAAATGCCTATAATTAAATTTGCTTATAATACAACATTGCATACATCTACCAAGTTTACTCCTTTTGAAGTTGTTTATGGTTTTAATCCATTAACTCCTTTATGTTTGATTCTTTTGCCAGTGAAAAATGAATTGGTTAAGAAGATTCATGAGGATACTAGGAATCATATTCTTCAAAGGAATGAACAAGTTGCTAGTCGCTTGAATATCAAGAGAAACAAGATTACTTTTCAGCCAGGAGATTTCGCTTGGATACATTTTAGAAAAGAGATATTTTCACAAGAACGAAAATCAAAGTTGCATCCACGTGGAGATGGTCCTCTCAAAATCATTGAGAAAATTAATGACAATGTCTATAGAGTTGACTTGCAGGGTAAGTATCAAGTGAGTTTCACTTTTAATGTTACTAGCTTGTCTCCTTTTGATTTTAATGCAGATTCGAGGACGAATTCTTTTGAAGAGGAGGGGAATGATATGAACTGGGAAGCTTCCATAAAAGCAACCGATGAAAATAAGGATGTTCGAGTAAAGTGTTGTAGATAGTGTTGTAGATCTTTGAGATAAAGAAACTGAATATAATCAGGAATCCTTACGCCCATTTATAAGATCAAGAGCAAAACAACTTGAGAAGACAATAGAAAATCATTTGCAAAGTGGGCATGCAACTACAAATCGAATCCAACTTCTCAACGAGCTACAAATTGAGTCGTATGAAGATTCAACATAACTTGAGTCAAATAAATAATGGTTTAATCATATTTATTTGGAATTTTTAGAATAATTTTATATGAGAAATTCTGGTGAGATTTGTAAAAGGATTTGACTTGGTTATTTTAGGTAATTAGTTATCTTACTTGTGCGCTAAGTTAGGGCTTTTTCTTCCACCCGAAATTTTATTATCTAGGACATATAACTACTGCTCTTTGTAATTATTTTAGACATATTTGAATCTATTAAAATTTGACTTAATTGCTTTTGCTACGAGGGAACTCATGTAACCCGTTCTTCGAAAATTTCCACTATTAATTACAAGATTTATAATTTTATGATTAAATTCATCTATTTATAATATCGATTTACTTGGTTCATCCGTAATCTTGAGGTTGATATTTCGCTGCCTGAAAATTCGTTTGATCTCGTTTTTCTTGATTATCATATATTTTTCTGGTCACTCAATGCATTGTTCTTGAGCATCGTATCACACGCCCTCGCCGCCGCCACGCGAGGAACCCTCACTGACCCCGCCCCCTTCGCGATCTGCATGTCAACGCCGCTTCCGCCTTTGCGAGCTGTTTCTTCGTGAGACACGCCGTCCCCTACCGCACCCCTATCGACCTCGCACGACTGTCGATCCCGCACCACCTCCGTGCACCCACCCCGCATGGACGCTAACCCCGCACGACCTCCGCGCATCAACCTTGCACCTCCGCCAAGCCATCACACGCTCGCACGCCATCGACCCTGCACCACCGCCGCATGCCGACCCCTACTACACCCTCGTGGACCTCGGATGACCGCCGATCCTGCACCAACATCGTGCAATGACCCTGCACGGATGCCGACCCCGCACGACCTTCGCGCACCGACTTCGCACCTCCGCCATCCCCTCACACGCCGCCGACCCTGGCATAATCGTCCACTCGTTATTCCTTAATGCTACTGTAATTAATTGTTAATCTATGTTTAATTCATTTGTAATTTTTTTATTTATTTAGGATGATTATTTTCATATGATATAAAGTTCTTCTTATTGTTGTAATGAAGTATGCTTCGAATGTCAAAAAGTGGTAGAAAAGTTCAATTCTTCACTCCTGCTGTGAAGATTGGATTGAAAAAAATAGTAGAAACGTTCATTTCTTCACTCCTGTTGAGATTGGAATGTCATTTAGATGTTCAAAGTAGTATTCTTTTGATTATATTTATTTGAGTTGGGGAGCAATATGACAAAATGAAGGTCGGGATGAATCGTCCGTCTATTGAAGCGGAGTGATTTTTTTCATACAAAAAAAATCAATTTCCCTCATTAATCGATTTCCTCAGTTCGTCGTCTCTCCTCTGACGCCCGCCTGACCATCATTGCTCACCCTCCAACGCTCGCTTGGCCATTACTCGAATGGAGGGATCACATGCAGATGGTAAAAACTAGTGACCTCCATTTTGTTCATACAAGAAAAAAACTTGCATCAAGATACATTTCACTTGCAGATTGCATGATGTTAATCAGACAATTAGACAATTATAGATGAAATGATCATGTAACCAATTTCACGGTACATTTCATTTGCAGATTGCATGATATTAATAAGACAATTATAGATCATATGGAGAACACTCTCCATTGTCCACATGAATTGTATATCTGAACTTTTTCAGGATCCTAAAACTTTACAGATCAAGAACACTAGGGGGTGTGTCGTTGACGGTGGCACGCGGGGCGGGTGAGATCGGGGGCGTCTAAACGGGCGGGCTTGACGGCGATGGTGCACGAACTCGGCGGCGGCGGGGCGGGCGAGCTTGGCGGTTGCAGTGCACGAGATCAGCGGCGGCGGAGCTCGGCGTGCGCGAAGAGGTCACGAGACGATAGGGAGGCGGCGGGGCGAGGGCGTGCAAAACTCGCGGCAAGGAGAGATAAGGGGAGGAGGAAAAATGAGAAAATGAGAAGCGTGCGTTAGGGTTAATGGGGAAAATGGAAAAATGAAACGTGTATCTAAGTCGTCGATCATGAATCGAACGGTTGTAAATATGTGCACGATCTCGACCCTTGATTCACGATCCGACGCACCCCATTAAATCCATATGTGAAGTACTGAAGTAGTCAGATAAAACACAAGTCAATCATCCTCTCCATCTCGTAAGAACAATTCAGGGTTTAATGGTTGCCCCTCTACTTAAATGGGAGGACCATCCACCTTAGTAGATCATTCAATCGGATATGGACGTCCAAATGAGAAGCCTCCGGTTCAACGTGATTCGAAGTGGTTCAACTACATCAGGGTTTGATTGCATCACGGTTCAACAAGGACAAGGCGACGAAGAGCCCATGAAGGACTTGATGTGGAGCTGGATGCTGGCGGGGAGGGAAGGGAGGGCAGCAGCGGACTTGAGGGCTGGAGGGAAGGCGGAGCAGTCAGGGATGAGGCCGAGGTGGTGAAGGAGTGGAGGGTGCTGGCGGAGTCCCTAGAGCGTGAAAGGTCGGCCATGGCATGGGCGAAGAGGGCGGCGAGGGACACTGGTGAGATTGAGGAGGAGCAGGTGCGCTCCTACTCTTGTCGCGGTTCTCTCCGTCTCCGCCTCCAACTACTCTCCGTCTAAGAAGCCGAAGTTTTCCGCTCCGGTGCCGTCGATCTCCTCCCTACACCACCGCCAAAGTCCTTCCTATTAACGAATGATCTCCTACTTATTTGCCATCATCGATATTTACCATCGCCAACCTCCTCAGACAATGGATCTGGACCTCGCCCGTCAATAAAATAAGACAACAAATAGCCAAACCTACAAATCGGGGGAATGCACTTGTTGGATCGTGCATCCGTCAGTCGTCCACCCTCCTCCCGCGATGGCGATGGTGTCCTCCCCTGCATTCGTCGACGCTGATGCCTTCTTGCGAATACGTCGTCCGACATATGACATCATCCATGGTACCAGCCACAAAAGGAGAAGCTAATTCCGTCCATGACTACTGCTGCATTGCTGTCCATGTGATAGCCGCCACCGGGTCATGGCTACACCCAAAAGAAATGAGTGGTTGTTGAACTAACGCTGAGTCGACATCGAACCATGCTGAACCACGCGCATCACATCCAATCGTCCATCTTCGATCGAACGTTCCATATGCTAGGGTGAACGATCCCCCATTTAAGTAGGGGAGACGATCATTAAATCCATTCTGCTAATACCAAAGGTTGGGGAAGTAAAAATAAGGTAATTTTCAATATTGCTACCCAACTTTAATGTTGTCCCCAAATTAGTACCTCAATTTTGTAAAGTATTAAATTGGTTCTCAATTACTTAAACATTTCAAATTTAGTCCCTTTCATATATCAATTATTTTTAATAGATATTAGATAATAACTTTAATATACAGAAGCAATGAAAATTTAATATTTAATGTGATGCTAAATAACATATATTCACATTTATATACTAAAAGTTCTATCTCATATTTCCCACACGGCTTGTCGAAAGTGTACACAAATATTAAAATCTACAAAAATAAATTATCTAATCAAATATTTTAATAACTGAAAATCCATATTTATATATTATACTAAAATGAGATTAGTTTAATGCAACATATGCTATCAATTTTTTTTTATAAAAAAATACTAAAGTTGCTCTTTAAAGTTGAAAAATATTAAATTATATAAAATTTAAGAAATGCTATCAATTATTCTATCACAATGAATATCAAATTATCATTTAGAATCTATGACTACTACGTAATGTGTTAACAATAACTAATATGTAAAAGGGTTTGAATTTGAAATGTTTAGTTGAGTGATCAATTTATTATTTTATAAAGTTTAGGGTGTGGAATGTACGTGAAGTATATGTTTTAGAAGTAATTATTTTGCTGCATCTTTTAGAACAAGTTTATTTCATTTATTAATTATTTACATGATGAAAGATGAATATCCATGCAAATCTCGTATAGTTTCTATTTATGTTCTTTTATAGTAAAAAACAAAATTAAAAGAATTCGTTAAAATTATTTGTTTGAAAACTTTTCGAAAAGTTAATTCGAGATTCTTATCCCCATGGAAACAATAGGATCATTATGCTTTTATTAAATTTATTGAAGAGATAAAATAGAATCAAGGTTTTACTGCTATCAAGGCAGGTCTAAGGCCCAAGCCACAAGGCCCCCCTAATTTTGAAGCCCGTATTTTTATTTATTATCATAAATATTATTAATTATTAACAAAAAATAATTATGATTATATTCATTTTAAAATAAATGTTATGTTCATTTCTCATTCATTATATATCAAACCATAATTAGATAGTATTCACAAAATATTTTCTTTCTTTCTCGAATTTATCAATTCTTCCAATAAAATTATTTATTTTAACATGCAACAATACTAACTAATGTATTTTTTTAAAAAAATTCTTTAGTCTTGAAAGTCTTTACAATATTATAATAATTTCACTGCTTATCTTTTACTTTTTAAATTTTGAGGGAAATCGTACAAATAAAAAATCTTATGGATACAATGGATTGTAAAAATCATTTGGTATTTGTCCAAATGCATAGATTACTTATAGAATAATGTTAATCGTCTCAATAATTACTCCTTTAAACAAATAAAATTTTATCTAAGATCCATGGTGATTCAAGAAATAATTTAATTATTTTACCAATTAAAAAGGATGAATAATTAAATAATTATTTGCATTTAAAAATAAAAAAATAATTTTTAAAATATAGTATTATATTTTATTAAATATATTTTCTAATGTTTCTTGCTTTAGGCCTCTCATTGTCTAGAGCCGAACCTAATTGCTAGAGGTTGAATAGATGACCAAGTTATTACTTGCCTTGGATTTTTTACGATGGCTAAAACTTGTCTACTTGTCAAGTTGTACGCATATAACTTGACAAACATGAAATTGTGCACCCCAAAATTTTCATACCCACGGGTCGATGACCTACCAACATCTCGCGGACGGCTTGGTGGCCGGAGAATGGTCGGGTACTACACCTCATTTTAGAGATTGGTTTGGCTTCTGACTCCTGGAATGATGAACATTGCTGGCTCAGAAGATGTGCGATCATAATTTCGTCATCACACGTGTCTTCATCGAGTATCAAGGAATTAATATCAGTCAAGGACAAATTTTTGCTCAAAGGGTCCTGCCATAACTCATGTTAAATGGCTTAAAAAATACATAGTGAAAACCCCATATTTGACAACAAGATAAGTAGAAGTACAACAAAGAAGATGAGATTAGGAGTACTCTGAATACAACAACTCCGAATACATCAAGTCTGAATAGTCACAACAACAAGATAACCTAACTAGAAGAAAACCTCACATTTCACAAGAAGGTAATATCATAGTTCATAACAAGATGACGAAACACAAATAGTTCACAACAAAGTGATGACATAGTTCACAAGATAACAACATAGTTGACAATATGATTACAAGACAGTACGACTCATCGGTACACTAATGATACATGACATCACACAAAGAACTCATTTTGTAGTCTCATTCTACGTGGCGTCACTTTGGGGGCGATGTGGTGGCGGCCACAAGTGAACATAGGATCCACTTGGAGGGCAAGTACTCCCCGTCTATTGACTGGGATATGGTGTAGAGGGAAGCCAGAGAAAGTATATCCATATCCACTCCCGTAAAATCCAAGGTTCTTATACGGAGGGGGCATACTGCAAGTTCCTATACCATTGCCGAAAGAACTCCCTGGGAGTGATGAGGTGAACATGTGATGCATGCAAAATGCAACATATAATTAAGTATGCCTTTAATTACATTTCGATTCATTTTCATATAGCATGCATCATTTTCTGACTTTATTTTCTTTCATTTTACAAAAATGAATATCTACCCAAATTATGTGTTTTATTGCAGAAAAGTAAGAGAATTGAGTCAGGAATCCACAGAAACAAATGACACTCAAATCGGAGTTCAAACGGAGACAGAAAGTGAAAATTAGTAAAGGCTGATAGTGCTGAGAATTGAATATAACGGGCCATGAGAGTTCTGTAATAGTCCGTTATCAATTTCTCCCAAATGCTGAAAATTGAATATAATGGGTCATGAGAGATCTGTAAGGGCACGTTAAATACCCACTTTCGCTCAAAATTCTTGTCCGAGTTATGGGATGTGAAATCCAAATTACGGGGTGTTAAAACAACAATTATTATGGGCAGAAGCACTGTTAGAGCTGTTATAGGACTGTTTGAGGCCATTACAAAGGCTATTTTTCAAGATTTCTTCGATTTTTTTTTGAAAATTCTAAGTCCAGATCGAACATGAACTTTATCCTAAGCCTCAGGAATAAATAGGAAACATATTTGCTCGATTTTGAAGAAGTTTTGGATGGTTTCAAAGTCTAATCAAAGCCTATTCCGAATTTACTTGTTTTAACATAAAAAGACTTCGAATCGAACCAAAACTCTATGAAAACTCTTGGGACCCCTAGAAGATATAAATAGAGGTCATAGAAGACAGAAAAACATGTGTTGGAGACCCAGGAGTCGTGCTAGATTGCAAAGGAAGAATTTCAAAAATTTTTCGGTGTTTGTTATGGAGAAATTACGGAGTAACTCAGCGCGCGTACTTTGCAGCAATCTAGAGATCATCGGAGTTGAAGATTTCTGTCTTCTAATAATTGTTTAGATGTTATTTACCCATACTTTTTATGCCTAATTAATTCTGTAATAGAGATTATTAATCTTTTTTAGAAAACTGCATGAACTATTTGTTAGATTTGGATTAGTATAGTTATTTTAGTTTCTTTTGATTATGATTATTATGCTTAATGTTTTTTTACTAAGATTATTATATTCTCAGATAATGCTACAAACCAGATTTGGGGTGGTTAGTTTTAGGATTTAATAATTTTTAACGAATCGATTCTTAACTTAAAGTTGAAGCAATCATAACACGAAACTAGTAACTTATCGTTTGTGCTAGATTTTGTGCGGTCTATCAACTTTTACCCAACGAGGATAACTGTTAGTTTAGGACTTACAAATTAATACATGTTAATGACTTTCTTAACTGAAGATTAACTCATCGTTTGTGGTCTTAAGTTTTGTGGGAATTAAGATAGTTTGATTTACTCAACATAAAGATCATTAATTTAGGTAATCATAATCCATCTTAAGAACGGAATCTATTCATCATCGTTATAATTCAATCTTCATAGTTGTTTATGTCAGTTAATTATCATCGTTAATCATCCATAATTCTTAATCTCAACACCAATTTATTTTATTTTCTGTTATTTAATTTTTTGCACATTTATTTTCTATCTTCGTATCACAATACCATTTTCTTCTCTTAGTAGATTATTAGGATTGATTAGATTTAACCAGTGCCTCGTGGGTTCGACACCCTACTCTCTACTTTATTACTTGATACGACTAGTGCACTTACTAGAAAATTTATTTGTTACAAATTCTATGCATCAACATGTTATTGGGAAGACTAGTTGCACTCGAGGAGAAGCCACTAAGTGTGGTGCGTACTCCAAGGCCGGCACCTGATGATGTGTTAAAATCAGCTACTGCCCTAGCGATCCACGAACGCAATGACACATCATCCTGACATTGCAAGAAGAGAAATTGCTTCAACATATTGAGTAGTGCAGTCGCACACGCAAGTCATGCACCCACAATGTTAGGGACACATTCATCTAGCTTGGCTATGTACGAGGATGCATTTGAAATGACTTCCTGTTGTTTTGTTTCTTGACCTCAGCTTGGCTCTTCATAAGTTGTAATCTCTCTTTAGAAGTAACAATCAACTCCTCAAGATAGTCATCCATCTTCTCCTTATTTGACCTCGTACTAGATGGTGTTGAGCTTGAACGGGTCCTCTTGCCAGTGGAAGCAGTTCGAGGTGTTTGGGTTGTAGGGGTTGTCGTAGTAGGACTTTCGCTACCTTCGTCGTGGTCAATATTTTGTAAGCCTTCATCCAATGGGATTTGGGGGAGAGGGGGATATTTAGTCTGCACACCGGTCATCATGTCTATGATGTCATCGTTAGAGCTTCCGAAACCCTCTAGGAATGGGTTCTGTGAGTGACATGCTCCTTTCGGTTGCAATTATGTTAGTGAACAAACAATCGAAGGTCTCATAGTATGGGAATTTCTTGTCTTTGATCTTCGTGAAGTCAGTGTTGGCCTATTAAGTCAATGATGAAGCAACGTTAGATTGTGATGAATGCTACAAAAGCTTCCTAATAAACATTCTGTTTGCAACTCACCACAAAAACCTCATCCCACATCGATGGGTTTGGTGGAACCAACACATTCCTCATGCCATTCCAACCCCATCCACTCTTGTTGACTAATGTATGGACGAGGTTATAGGTTCTTCTCAACACTTTCAAATGATTCTTCAGATGTTGAATCTCCATTTCCTTGCCAATCGCAGTGTTAAAATTTTTCCTTATCCTATTCCACGTTTCTAGCCGAAAGGTCCCATTAAACATGTTTCCATCAATGTGTTCTTGCATCGGCAAACCAACAAAGGTGGTGGACATTGACATACTCCATATGTCCGAATGGGGCAACTGGTTGGCACACTTTTTCTTACGCCTCATAGAGGATGTTGCAATGGCCTTTGCCTTCCCTTGTCCATGTCTCTCCCCTGTAACCAATGTCCCTTGACATAGAAAAAAAGAAGGCATACGGTGTGGACATTTGCTCACTCACTCTCCTCATTTGCTCTTTCTGTCGACAAGCCCAAACCACTCTTCAAGCTACAGTAAGCTCCCTCCTCGCTCTCTCTCTTAATCCTATCACTCAGCTGCAGTAGCTGGCCTCTCACACCCACTCTCTCCCACTGTAGTTCTCGGCAACACCCAGGAAAGAGGAGGAAGGCTAGAAGAAGAAAGGGTTGTGCAAGCTAGGAGAGGAAGAAAGGAAAAGAGAGGAAGAAATTAGGATTTAAGGCTTGCTAATCAAGGTATATTTGAGGGGATCCAAAACTCCCTAAATCTTTCCTAATGTTGTATGAATGTGTGGATTAGGGCATGAAAGAATAAACCCTTTGTTCTTGGAATGAGAGATTAGGGAATGCATATATTATTTTAATAAGCTTTACATTTCACTATACTCACTATTTCATTGCTAATCATGATTAGAATCTAATGTTTCTTATCATCCATGTTTTGTTCACGAGTAATGTAGTTTATTGTTATATAAGAATATATTAGTAGGCTTAACCCTCTTGATGGAATCCCCTATATGCTTAATTCTTATTGTGATTAATATTCTTATTGTGATTAGTTTAATAAATTGATAAGCTTAAATGAGATGTGTAAAGTGCTTATTATTCATGTTTGGATGAATGTACACCTTAAAGGTGTTTATATGTATGTGTAAAAAATGGGAAAAATGAGTAAAAACAGGGGAGACTCTATCCTAATACTCGGTCACGGCCGTTATGAACTATGGCACGATCGTGATGCCTATAGAACTTTATGCCTTAGCATCAAAACACCCAAAGACCGAAAACGGTCACAGCCGTGACCAAGGGGTCGCACAGCCATGACACCTTAGGAAGCTCGTGCCTTAGAAAATTCTCGAGAATGGGAGGAAAACAGTCGTTTTGTCATGGGCGGGTAAGTATGGACAGGAAAAATTCAACCGTGCTCAACCCGTGAACGCATGCCACTTTGGCACGACCGTGATGTATGCTATACCTACAAAATCTTCTAAGTGTTCGATCGTGCTGAATAATACACGCCTATGCCTACGTGTGGGCACGACCGTGACTTAAGGTGGCACGACCGTGACCAATTAGGGGTGTTCACGGGACGAGTTTGACCCGACCTGTGAACAAACCTGACCTGACCCGACCAATCGGGTCGGGTCGGTTTTGCCTCTTTTTTCCCCCATGTCCCGACCCAACCTGACCCGGGCCAGGTCGTGGTCGGGTTACCCGACCATCATTATTCTTTTTTCAAAATTTCTTTTTATTTTTAATATAAAAATATTTATTACTTTATTTTTAATACTAAATAAAATATTTTAAATACAAAACATATTGTTTTAGATATTTATATATTTTCTACATTTAAAATAGTTATTTTACATTATTTTCAAGTTTTAATGATATAAAACTCTTAAATTAACAAAAAATCATTTAAAATAAAAAATGGGTCATTGGGTCAGGTCAGGTCAGGTCAGCTCGGGTTGGAATTCTCTAACCCAAACCCGACCAAAGGGGTCGGGTCGAATCTTCGGGTTCATCGGGTCGACCCAACCCGGTGAACACTCTTATGACCAGTCTTAGAGACATGTAATGATTGTTTTGGCCACACTTAGCATAATTTGAAGTATGCATAACCTTAAATATGATTAAAATATGCCACATGTATTGAATGATTGTTTGCAACGATGAATGTAATTAAAAGATGGATTGGTACGAAGGTGTCTTGTTGTAATCGTGGAGGGGAACAAAGTCTTCACTTGCTAACTTAAGTGATGTGTTCTCGGTGGAAGTAATGTCGACCCATCGTGGTTTGTACTTCCAATAGAATAAAAAGATCTCGGCCTAACTAGTCAAGTCCCGCGAATCAACATGATCTTCCCAATCACCAAGATAAGAAGCTATCTAAATAAAGATAGAAGATGAAAATATGAAGTAAAGATGAAAAGTAAAGTCTTACACTTACGTGTTTACTACAAGGGGATCTATGCTCAAGAAATAAAGTCTTACATCGGTGTATGTACTTTTCAAGGAATAATGACTTGAGACATAAAAATAAAAATGATGAAAATGAAAGCACAAAAAAGGATGTTAATGTATGTTCCATTGTTATATGATGATATTAATGAAGATGCTAAATTAAAGTAAGATAAATGATGATATGCTTTTGCATAATGTTATGATGTTATATGTTTACCTTATCTTGCCTTAATAATTGATCGCATGCCATGTAGATTGCATATATAGCACATAGCATGCATATGTCTTATGTTTCCATTATGATGAAATGCATATGCCATGACATGTAGAAATCATGATATAAAAATCATAGCATGCATAGGCATCAACACACCCCATGGATCCGTGGAGGTATGGACGAGGTTTAGGTTCTCATGATGATGATATTGCACATGGGTTGGTCGGGCTACGACCCAAGTTATTTTACTTATGTTATCATAATGAACTTTTATAAGAGTCAAGTATATATGTCCTATGGGCCTTTAAGTCACGTACTTTTGTATGAATTCATTTATGTATTATGAATTTTATGTTGGGTATTATGTTAGATTCAATGTGACCTATGGGCTAGAAATGTATCTTGGGATTTATTCACTTATGAAGTCTTCCGCTGTGTTTTATGTTATTGGACTTTATCATTATTATATTTTTCACTACAATGTTCTATGTAATTAGGTTATGAAAGTAACGTCGCCTAGGGTTCGACAATTAAATTGGAGCCAAATTTTGGGAATGTTATAGAAAGCCCTTAGGGGCAGATCTGACGTAGTTGGGCTGATTTAGGAAGAACGATGTGGCCGAACTAATGAATCGGAGAACATTACCTGTTCAAGTGATTGGTGGAGGAAGCAAATCCCCTTCTTGAACTCAGATCTAGGCGGGCGAAGACCGTGCGTCAACTCGCCGGTGAGGATTGGAGAAGTGAAGGTGATCCATGGCTACGCAGCCGGACGAAACAGTGGCCGGCAACGGAATGATCGGGCAACGAAGACGCCTGTCGACGGGCGAGACAAGGGAAGAAGAACGTCGATTAGGGCACCAGTGGGAGAACGACCGTAGATCTTAACAACGGGGACTCAACTTGAAAGAACGATGTCCCGAGTGTAAGGAATAGGAGATCGGAACCGAACATTACCTATATATGCGACCGGAGAAGGAAGGTGATGAGAAGCAATCAGCAGATCCCCCTACCTGAACTCAGATCCAGGCCAGTGAAGAGCGTGCATCGACACGTCGATGAGGAGGGAAGAAGGTAAGGCGATCAATAGCTCCGCACTCGATCGAAACGATGGTCAAAAGCGACAGGACAAACCTTGAGAGCGAAGTCACGAGTCGTCGGATAAGAAGAGTGTTTTTGGATGTGGAAGGGCAACAACGATTGGAAAAATGACGCCGAGCGAGTTCTCATTCCACGACTCAATTCCAACAAAATGTTGGAACCGAGAGGCTGGAACCAGGTCGACCTGGTTCCAACTATTTAGTTATGTACGGTCCGACTCTCAAGACTGCGTGTTTGGCCAAACCAAGGGAAACGTTCCACCTTAGTTCCGTTACCAAACAGTACCTCATAGTCAAATAAGTTGTGATCATCATATCTTTTTTCGAGAAGGTTTGAATATATTTTTCTTTACCTGCCAATGTTACGTAAACCAGCAAGTTATGACATGCCATCTGCAGCAGTGGAGTGAGAAACGGAACGCTTCCCACAGCCTCTCATTATTTGCTGTGAAATGAAAACCAAAAATGACTGAGCCAAAGAGCGAGAAAACGATGTCCTAAGAAACTTCTGACGATTATGAAATGAATCAAACCAATATAAAATTAAGGCGATCCGCGGTCACGTATCCATTTTACATGCGGCAATAGAAATTATTCAACAACAACAATAACAAAACTTTATCCCAGCAGGTGGAGTCGACTACATGAATCATACAACGCCATTCGTTGATCCATGTTCATGCGATTCGACAAACAACACAGGAATCAAAATCATATCATTGGATTTTATACGAGTGACAAAAGTAAACAAAAGATGCACTCAAATGATGGCACGCTGAAGCATTTGGTTGCAATATACAAAATCAATTGCAAGATGCAATTCATACACGGTCCTCCATCACAGTTGTATTGCTTGGCTTCTCCAAGATCGAAGACTGGTAAACAGGTGCGGGCTGTGGTTTCCACCAAACTTTGCAGTCGTCCCACGAACTTTGTACTCACATCAGCCGTCTCCCATTGGCCATTACATTCAAAGCATCTTTTCTTGTTTTCCTTTCTTTCCAAAAGTTGAAGCAATCTCAAACGAATAGGAAGAAAGGGAGCAATCGCCTCTACTATATAACCACAGGGCGATCAGATGTGGCGACAATGGTCGGCCGAATTGAGCAATCATCGATGTATTCATCACCGTCTCTTCTCAGGCTGCCAACATGCGTTTGGATTATCACTTCCTGAGAGAAGGAAAACAAAAATATTATCATGCACTCCTTTCAAATTAAAATGACACAAGAATAAGAAGGGAACAAAGTCTATATTACCAGCTGCGGGCTTCTGATCGATTGTAACCTTCACAGAATTTGCAGGCTTCGACATATGCGGAAATGTGGCAGGCACAAGGGCATGCGGAGAACCAGCGGCAGCAGAATGAACTACTGTGAATTGTGACGGATGGAGAAGATTAGCTTGTGACACTGCCTTTGTATTCGTGGCATTGCCCACAGCAGCCCCAGCCATGGCCTTTGCAGGATCAGTGGAAGTCCCCAATGCTGGTAGGGCAAGCATTCCAGATGATCCGGAAACAGAGGTAATCTGTTGCTGTTGAATATGCTGTGTTGCTTGATCTGCTTGGCGCTTTTGGTAATATCCAGTTGCCACTGCAGTAGTAGTGGCAGCATTGGACTGAACTGGATGTGGTTGCTGCATATAGACATTGGTGAAGTAAAGCTGAGCCTGAGGGAAAGGTTGTTGCTTCTGCGACTGCGGTAATTGTTGCTGCTGTTGTAATTTTGTGCTTGAGTTGCCAGCAGTGTTCTGTGGATGGCCAAGAATGGATGGAATACTGCCAACAGGAAATATTTTGGAGGTAGAGCTAGGTGCTGGTGATATCTTGGACGAAGATTGGTGGAGATGAGGCCCACCAGTTGTCGCAGGAGCAGGCTTTGCATTTGTAAGGGAACGTGGACTGCCACGATCACCATTCTTATAGGCTGGATTCGAAGTTGGAGCCACAGGTGTGGCAGCAGCAGAGGGGTCAATTACCCCAGAAAAGTGTTGCGCTGAAAAAGGCACCACTTTTACTGAATTCATTCCAAACGAGATCTGAGTTTGATGGCTTTGGGAAGGCAGAGGCTGCTGTGCTGATCTAGCTTGTTGATGAACCAAATGATTAGATTTATGAATTGGCGGAGCCGAAAATGACGAAGAAATAGGTGCCGACGATCTGCCTGAAGAGGTATTAATCTGAGACTGAAGACTTCCATCTTGCATTACAGCTCGAGGGAAGCCAGTTGGAGGTTGAGGAAATTTCACCACAGTGGGACTCCCGGCTAAAGGGTCTGAATGAAAACTTGAACTGTTAGTTGAGACAGAGGTCTTAGACCGAGATGATGAAAGTTGGCGCTGCTGCTGCTGTTGTTGATGTTGCTGGGAAGGAATGCTAGTGGTTACCGAAACAGAACCACCTAAAGGATGGTTTACTGTTCTACTACCATTTGCAGGAGCTTGAATGGGGTTGAGAGTCCGGGATGAGTTGTCCATGGCATTGTTTTCACCACCCGGCTTCGAGAAGGTAAGCGAATGTTGCAGGCCACCGCCAGCACTTTTGCTGTCAGCCATAGCCGCCTTCTGGTCATCTTCAGCAGTCACTGTAACATTCACTGACTCCCTCACTACAGATCTCCCATCATCTTTTGTACTCTTTTTATTTTGTGCACCTTGGTAAGCTGTAGTAATCTGGTTGAACCCCTGCCTAGCAGCCTCCGGAAGGGTCTGGAAGATTGCATGATTCTGAGACAGCGAAGAAAAATGTAGACCAGGGAGCACGACTCCAGTCCCACTGAAGGATGTAAATGGCATTGTGAAAGCTGGAGGTGATGTAAGATCCATCTTCACGTTCTGCTTCTGTTGAGGTTGCTCAGACCTTATTTTTTTGTCACCATGTCCACCACTGCCCACAACTGCTGCGGCTGCAGTGGAAGACGTAATGGAAAATGATTGACCTTGCATATCCTTCTGCACTTGAGACACCCTATTCCCAGAAGTGGAAGTGTTCTCCTCGGAGCCTTTAACAGATTCCTGTCGAGAATTCTGAAGCAGTGCTTTCTGCCTCTGGTTAGAGGCTGGAGTTCCATGCAAATTTGTACCCGCAACACCAAGACCACTTCCTAAATTTGGTTGTTGGATGTGCTTTTGGGATGAAGAAGATCCATTTGAGGTGTTTGCCTTCTGATGGTTTTGCGGAGCATGTGTGTGTGAAGTTCCCGCGTGCTGCTGCTGCAGCTGTTGTGGTGATTGAATTTGTGATGGTTGAAGCATGTGAGATGGAAAGAAGTAAGGCATTGCTTGGGGAGGGGTTGCTCCTCGAAAAGGAGATGCTCCGGCAATATGGGCAGGAAGAGGGTAAGGATAAGGATTATTCTGCATCATAGCCAGGTACTGAGCATCTCCTGTGGAAAAGCCCCTGAAGCTCAGGTTCATAGGCGTCAAAGCTCCACTACTCCCGGGGCTCCCTGCAGCAGAACTTGAGGCACCAGAAGGAACCACCAAATTGCCAGGTCCAGGAGTAGATTTTGTTGCAGTGGCTCTGTTGGTATTAGGACTTACAGCTGCCGCCTGCTGCTGGTTGATAGGGAAGATGAAAGCAGGGGCATGCTACAAAGAAAAAAAAAATTAGAAGAAAAAAATAATATTTAAAAGGTTGACAACTTGTCAATCCGACAGAACAATAAGAGCAGAATATGACGTCTAGAAAGAAACCTGGTACAGCATATTCGTGGTTGATCCGGTATGAGGAGTCTGCTGGAGAACTATTTGCTTCCTCTGTGCAACTTCTGTCATTGGATTACTTGTCGTTGCCTTCTTCTCCGTGGAAGGATGTCCTGTAGACGCCGAGGATCCAACTGCGCTGATCTTGGTATCATGCAAGGAACTCGTGTTTCGACCAGGGAAGGAAGCATGCATTGGATTCGTAAAAAGAGTGGCGTCCGAAGGTGGCATGACGCTGACGTACGGTTTGGCTTCATGTATGGGATTGGTGGCAGCAGCAGCAGACCAGAAAGGATTCATCCTTGCAATTTTCTGATAGTTATGTATAGTCTGAGCAATATAGTAGTGTGTGGCACAACGCTTTTGTGGAGATTGATGCGCGAAGAATGCAGGCTGCAACTAAACATGGATTACCGCGGTGAAAAAAGGGAAACGACATCGTTAAAAAAAAAGATTTTTAGGGGGAGAGAGAGAGGGGCAAACCTGCATGGCATTGGATGTTCCTGCTGGGCCATCCATTGGTACAAGACCTTGAAGTGACGGAACTTGACCCGTGTATCTGGAAATAGAGAAGCGATAAAAACTTAAGAATATGACATGATTGACAGGAAAAGCAGGCGAGAAAAAGGACAGGAGGAAGTAAAAGTTTTTTTTTTGAAGTAAAAGTGAATCGAACAAGTTGCTCACCCAAAGAGTGGAAAACCTCCTGGCCAAGCTCTCACAGCCATTGGCATATTCATTGCTGTGCTAGGTGCTAAAAAAAAAAAGAATCAGATGGATCAAGATCGGATTCAATCGAGCCATCAGAAAACCAAACAGTTAACGGAACTTAAACAACGACGAACGCCTACCAGCTTTCTCCAGTTTAGGCTCTACTTTCGGTGCTTTCTGTTGCTGCTTCTGTATTTGTAATTTGCCGTTGTCCAAATCATCCTTAATGGCTTTCTCCAAATCATCGCGCAGATTCATGGCGTGCTCCTTTGCCATTTGCTTTCTCGAAGTAGACTTGTCAATCATGTCGCAATCACTTGATGCTGCTTGTTCGACCGGTAGCATCTCTTGATCTTTGTTTGTGGTGCTGGCTTTCAGTGGCTGAAACTTCACACAAGTAAAGATCAATATTCTGGCCACAAACATATTTATGTTCAGTTGGCAATGAAACTTTCATTTTTCTTTTTTGTCTGCGTACCATTTCTGCTTCAGGAAAAATGGGTTTCAGATCGGAATCCAAATTACACGCGTCCTCCGCGTTTGCAGAGAGTTTCCCTGTAGGAGGAGCCTGGGAGCAAAAAGAACCACAAATTTCCATCAGCTGGCCTGTTAAGACACAAAGACGGAATTTATGGAACTGCTACAAGTAATCTTACCATTAAATCGATACTAAACTTCTCTTGCCGTGGATTATCAGCAACCCTGAAATCAAGTAGGAAAAGTAAATGCCAGTGACATAAAAAAAAGTTGTACTTAGGAAGAAATAATATATAGCTCATATCCACTGAGATCTGCTAGCTTACTGTTTCTTTAACGTGGCTGCTTCACTTAGTTGCTTCACTGAGTTATCCAAATTCTCGCATATGGTTGCTTCAGAAGCAGAAGAGGCTTCATCCTTGCAATCTATTTGTTCTTTAATGCTCAGCACTCCGGTGGACGGCTTCAAGTCCGAAACTTTACTACTATCTAACTTAGTTTCCTCCGGCTGAGCTTCAAGCTGGGCGACGCCGATTTGAGGAACTATTTCTGCGGCAGCACAGTCGCCACTTTGACCAACTTGAGGTGCACTGTTCTGCAAGGATCTCGGAGAGGAAACCGCCGTCTTAATCAGGTTCCCCGCCTCAAGCTTGACTGCAGAAGGCATGGAGGAGCCAGCATGTTCGACCGGTGCACTTGAGTGGCTCTCATCGTCAAACTTAACTGGTCTTGGCTTCTTCCTCTTTGACGCTGCTGTGAAATAATCAAATAAGAGAACAAGAGTTCAGCAAACGAAACGAGGGGAATAAAATTATTAGAAAAAAAAATTCACAAGGCAATATGCATACCAGTGTCAGGCATGACAGGATGAGAAGTTGAATTCGACTGAGAAAGAACTGATGGATTCGATGCAGGGGATGGCAAGATTGAACTCGGGGAGGAGACTCGAGATCTTGCCTCATTTACTGAGGCATCAAGCTCCCTCGTATCGACCTTATGAGTCTCCTGCTTCGGCGGGCAAAACTGCTGCCGATTCATCCCAAACAAAACCTCGGCGACCTCAATTTCAATGTCGTCCTGGATCACAGAGGATGAAGGCGCCTTGGAGATCTTTGCAGGACGCTGTTTGTTTCCACCAATCAGTTTCTGCAGCACCAAACACCTATAGAATCGATCAGGGAACTAATGAAAACAATACAGCCGCAACACAACAGCGGTCACAGGTTACCAAAGATGAGGTGAACAAGTCTCACCATCTTCTTCCGGTGAGAAGCGTTGTCGGAAGATGACGAGAAAGGGGTGGTCGAAGCTGGGTTCAATCTCGACGGGGACGTCGAGGCCTGCCGTGTGTTTTGTTCTCCTCCTCCCACGCCGCCGACGCCACCTGAAACCCAACTTTCATGTGGTCTTTTGACCGCTGCACACCACCAAAAACCACGAAACCGAAGTTGGAAACAGAGAAAAATTCAATAGAACGAAGCAAATATTGTGAAAAAAGGGGATAAAGATTGGATCCTCGTCCACTCGCAACCAATCCTCACCTGACCGAGCTTTTCTAGGCACCGCAACGCCTATCATCTCGTCTGTCTTCCACACCAGCGACTGCTTGAAAACCTTGGGAGGAAAGCTCTTACTTTGATGCTGTTGGTGATGTTGGGACTTCGAGTGATGCTGATGGTGATGGTGGTGATGTGGATGATGATGATGATGGTGGTGGTGGTGGTGGTTGCTCGACTGCTGCTGCGGTGAGGACGACGAAGAGGGATTAACTGACAGAGGAGGATGCGACGGCAGCGCGAAGCGGATGGTCACGTCGTCGTCCTCGTCGTCAATACTGTCTTCGGAGCTTTCTTCGTCCTCGTCCTCGTCGTCGTCGAGGTTGCTACTGACATGGAGCACCTTCTCACCTCGCCGGCGCTTGCTTCGTCCGGATCTGTCCCGACCTCGATCTCCATCGATCTTCCCCTCTCCACCACCTCCTCGATCCTTCAGCCTTGCCGATTCCGGCATCTCCGTCCCCGCGTTCTCATCTGAACACATAAAACAACTCAATCAACAAAACAAAGAAAGATACAAACCAAAACAAGCAGAAGAACGAAAACGCCCAGATCTGCAGATACATACCGGGAGAATCCCTGGACGAGTTCCTCTGCCTTCGCCTCGACAAACCGCCGCTCATGACCGCCACCGCTCCTCTCATCGCTCCCCTGCTCCTCTCCATCCCAACTCCTATTCTCCTATACCACCCTCTCTCTCTCTTTCTCTCACCTGGTCAACAGCCCCATCTCCTCACCCCACTCGTCTCTCCGAACTATCGCGCCGACCGCCGTACATAACAATACAATCGACCTATCAATCGACTCCTCCAGCAACCCAGATCACTGAACTGTGCCGGAATCCTCCGTAAGAAGGTGAAAATGTGCGATCTTCGCCGCCGGAGCTCCTCTCTTCCGTTGCCTCGCCCCTCTTCCTCTGCTCCTCTCCTATCCGCTCCTCTGTTCCACTTTGGTGGCTCTGCTTTGTCTCCTCTTGTCTGCAGCCCTGCTCTCACACCATCCCTTTTTAAAAGTGTTTTTTCTCTTTCTCGATCCCACCCCACCTCGATCAAACGGTCCACATCTCGCATCAGCGGCTAGAACGCGATCGGCACCGTCCCCCCCTCCGTGCCCTCACACGGCCGCGATTGAGCCTTGCCACGTTAGCGGATCCCGAGCCGTCGGATCCGCTCGGGAGGTCAGAGTCACGAGGCCGACGGGAGCGGACCGCCACGTGTAACAGTAAATATCACTTACCGGGTGTAGCCGGTCAAGATTTCCTCGTCGCTCCCCCATCTCTTTTCCGGCCTCGCCACTTGACTTTTGGGGACCACGCGACGAGGGCGACCACTATTGCGTCGGACGGTCCAGATCTCGGACGATGGAGATATAAGCCGTCGGATGCTTTGCTTACGTGGCGCCAGCCTCGGGAATCTCTTGGGAAGCGAGTCCGTGCCGAGTTGGCGTGCTCGTAGCCTACGGGAGTAACAGATCTCGTCCGCTAGATTCCTGGAATCCGACGGTTGTTGTGCTTCGGATCTGTCCGAGGCAGAAGACCTGGAGCGAGGAGGGAACCAGACATTAATATGAGTCTTTATTTATTTATTTAATATAAAAGGGATATATTATAATAATAATAACTGTTTTTTATTTATTTGGTGAAATAAAAATATGCTCGTGGGACGGTCGGGGGAGAGCGCAGCGTCCTGGAAGGACACGTGGCACTGTTACCAGCAACACGATCGCACTGGCGTGGGGTCGCAGGAGATATAAAAAAGGAGAGAGAGAGAGAGAGAGAGAGAGAGAGAGAGAGAGAGAGAGAGAGAGAGAGAGAGAGAGAGAGAGAGAGAGAGAGATTTATTTTTAAAAACACAGTGCGTTTTGAAGTATTTTATTTAAATTATTTTCTTTTGTCAATAATAAGATGCATGAAGAATACTATTTTCATTATAACTAATCATATGCCCTTCTTCATCTTAATCATGATTTTAATTAGTTTTTGTATTCAAAGATTTTAAGATGAAGTATAATATGCTAATGTCAATATTGTTTTTTTTTCATATTTCTTAATATCTATTACAAGGAAATTTGAAAACTTCTAAATAACTAAACCAAAACAAAAAAATTATAAAATCTATTTTCACAAACTAATTATAAATTAGTTCATATTTCTTAATATCTAATTAGGGGTGAGCAAGGTCAGGACCAGGACCGGGTCTCGGTCGATCCGATTTGCTTCGGGTTTCGTGAAAAGAAGACTCGGTCCCGGTCAAATCGGGACAAAAATCGGGAATTCCCTGTTGTCCCGATTTGATCATAAAAAGACTAAATAATAAATAAAATATTAAAAAAATTAATATTATTATATAAATATGATAAATATTAATTTATATATATATGACAATATAAAATAATGTATATTTAAGATATATACCAAATAAAATATAATTTTTTATTTAAAATAAGCATAAATATATTATTTAAAAATAATTTAATATTAATATAATATATTTAACCAGGTTGGGACCGGGTTCGGGATTTTAATAACCCGGACCCGGACCCGGTCCCGACCCGATTGGTAACTGGGTCAGATAAAAATCCGGAAAATCCGGGTCGGGCTGGGCCGGGGCTGTCACGACCCCGATTTAAACAGTGGTTTAAACCAGAGCTCGCGACTGATTACAGACGATCAAATAATATTTTTTTTTTAAAAAAAATTGTGCATAACTCCTCTATATAATACAGGAGAGTGATAACATACATAATCAAACCACATAGTTTATATTGATCATTCAGAGCATGTAACAAACAACCCTAGGGTTTACACCACCATATAGTCACAAAAGATTTATATTTTACAAGATACAAAATTACTTTTCATTCATAGCACATATCAAACTCTCTCCATATCCCAACAGAGGAATATGAGAGCTGCAAGTCTTCTATCTAACACGCGCAGTGGGGCACATGACTTCTCAATACCTTAGCAGCAAAAAGGATCCACACCCTGCTAAGGTTGTCTCTCGCGCTCCCAAAAGTTTTACTGATTTGAAAAAGTATACAACAACACTGTGAGCAAATAATAGCTCAGTAAGCTGATAACTCATAAGCTATGTGTTACCATTTAATAAATTCGAGGAGACATAAACATACACGCATTAATCATAATATCAAAGTCAATATCTTCATATATTTACTAAGTATATATATATATATATATATATATAAGCATTGCACACAATTTACATTCATTGTCACTTAAACATATCAAACATGTGTCTGCAATGCAACACTCTCATATGTATGCACGGATCACCAACTAGCCAATGGTCGGTAGGTGGACTCTAGAGGTGGCTCCCATCGGGATCAGCGATGTAGCACTTAGCTCCATTCTACCTCATCCCTTTCGGGGAACAAATCATATAACGATACGTGGACTCTAGAGATGACCCCTACGGATTCTAGAGGTGGCCCCCATTGCGACTACTCGCGATGTGGCACTTAGCTCCGCATGACACTTAGCTCTAGTCTATCTCATCCCATTATTGAGGAACAAAATGATGGATTGGACTCTAAAGGTGGCTCCCATCGTGATCAGTGATGTAGCACTTAGCTCCAACCATCATATATGCAAATGCAAATGTGATGCATAATTCATCACATAACAAACATCTCATGAATATCAGAAGATGAATCATATCCAATACCATTTCAAAATAAACAAGATTGCACTCATCGCAATCCATTCCGATCATATCGCATATACTTTTCATAATTAGATTTCTCGAAATCAATTCGTAGTATTTCAAAACATGTTCAATACATATAATAATAGATATCACACCGAATTCAAAAGAAGTGAATACATAGATTAGGAGAAACCAACTTACCTATAAGGACTAATAAAATATTTTCCTTTCCCTTTCACTATTTTACTCTTCTACTTCTATAACAATAATAGTAAGAAACACATTACTACTATGATATGAGCACAAGCCTATAACACATGAAACATCATTAATTGCAAAGGGTATATGAATCTTAAATATTTACTCTTATAATTTAAGTAACTATTTAGCATAAGGATCGACCTAATAATATGACAGATTGCACACATAGTAAAGAAAAATTCATATCTTCTTATATACATAATCAAATAACATCATTCCAATTTTGTTAACTTTCATATTACATAGACATTAATCTGTAAAAGTTTTATTTCCTATTTGATTATGGTTTGCTCTCGTGAAAATCAACATTCAGTCTAACTTTTATGCTGCTTCTATGTCCTAATAGACTGAGTAATCTTACTTTTATGATTTATATAAAATAAAAAAACATCCCCGTTCTGGTACTTTTAATTTTCCAAATAGTAGACATTCTAGGGTGCAACTTATAAAATTACTTGAATTTATATCTATTTATACTGAGCACAATAAAATTAATTAATACTAGCATAATCTGCCCTAAGTTCCATTCTGACAGACTGAGTAAGGCTCGGTAAAATATTTATAACTTTCTCTACACATATCATTTTCTAGTGATTCCAATTCTCAACGAGACCTAACATCATTCTATAACACCATAAATTATCAAATAATTCCACATCATATAGAATTTAATACACAATTTACAAATTCGGGTAGCAATTTCGGCGGACAGAGTGATAGTACCTTAAAGATAAGAGCATAACTTTATCTACGGAAATCATATTAACTTGATTCCAAAGCTCAATGAAAGTAGACTCATTTAGGATCAATCAAAATAAATTTCATAATTTGTGGATCACTCGAAGGTATGGAATTATGTAGCTAAAAATTCGTAAATCAATTGAACATGGCTAGGGTTAATCTTACCCATGAACAACATGAGTTTTGCCCCATGTTCAAGTAAAATCCAAAAATAAATGGATGAGAAAGGCTCAGAGTCACCCTAATTAATAATTATGTAGTTAAAATCCAAAGAAAATGAAGTAGGAACTTACCAAAATTTAAAACCCTAGTTCCCCTTCTCTTTTTCTAATTTCCTTCAACCATGTAGCATATTTTCTTCTACCTTTACAATTCGGCCAAGGGTGGTGAATAGGGCAGAAGATGGTAGTAAAATATAAAAGGATAAGTATTAAAAGTGAGGTAGATACCGACTTCAGCTGGTGTATGAGGTACTTCCCAAAATGCCCTTGAAGTATGATTTATTCACATGTAATGCCATTTAAGTAAATGTTTTTTGCATTTCTCCATTTATTTATTTAGAAACTACCCCCCATTTGAGTTCAAACAAAATATTTATAAAAATAAATAATCAAGGAATCGAAATCTAATTTTTTGTCCGAAGAATAAAAATCGCGATTTCACAAATTTACGATATTGTGTCTACATTTTACCTAACTCATACACCTCCTAAAAATTCTTAAAAATCACTTTTAGAATCCTTTCATATATAGGAACAATTATCAGGACCAAATTTTCACTTTTCCGAAAATTACATTTTCATGCCTTAAGTAAATTTCCATCGCTTTCGCACTTTAGTTGATATTGAAATGTAAGTCTTAACATCACATTCATAGAGATTATCAATAAGATAATATAACATCACATTCATACAACTAATCATGCATGGTTAACTTAGGAATATTACAGGGGCGACCGGATCGTCCTGACCCGTGCTCACCCCTAATCTAGTACAAAGAATGTTGAATTATATATGTATATAATATAGTGTGATTATTTAGATTAAAGTTATTTGTTTTGTAGTAAGTTTAACATTGACTGAATTGGACTTTAATGAAGTAAAATACATAAATGATTAAGTATCTTTAAATATATAATTTTAATAATACAAGGCCAAGAGTAGGGATGACAATATCCCCCACCCTCTGCGGGGCCACGCAGGGAATCCCCGATCGAAGCTCCGAACTTGAGGAATTTTTCCTCACAGGATCGGGGATGGGGAAAATTGCCCCGAACTATCTTTCGGGGATCGGAACGGGGGAGTTGACCCCGCCCGCGGGGCTCCGAATCCATGCACCTTAATTAGATATATATTTTTTTATAATCTTCTGATCAAATTTCAACCATCCCCTATGTGCATCGCGTGGCTAGAAGAGGGCAATGATCGCGCCGGCTCCACGCTCCACCTGAGGGTCGATCCCTCCACCTGATGGCCAATCCCTTCCACCATGAAGGAGGCCGACGGATCGGTTTTTAAAATTAAAAATACCACCCTAAAACTATTTCGAAAAAATAAAAATCACCCTCTAGCGGGTCGGTTTTCGGGTGATTTTTTCGGGGCCCTACTTTTATATAATTATATTTAAAAATATATATAATAATTTAAAATTAATGTAAACATATTTAATTTTATATTAAATATAAAATATACTACTAAAATTTTAAAGTTATTAAATTAGAGTTTGATAATATGATAGAAAAGTATAAATTTTTATTAAAAAAATATTATATCTATAATAAAAGAATGAAAAACATAAGCTAGTCGCCAGAAAGAAGGCCTTCTATGAGGGAGACTACGATTGACTTGATTTTCGGCAGTGAAAAAAGAAAATGGGTCAGATTCTACACAGGATCAACAAACCTATGGGAACTTAAGGAATGCGAATTCTCCCCGGAACTGGAAGATCATTTCGAGATCTTCGAGCATATTCGAGGGTTCAATGTGAATGTACCGGATTTTTAGCACGTACAACCATCAAACCAGAGACCAAAGCAGGACTCGACGAAACAGAAAGTATCATGGTACGTCGTCCTTCCTTTTCAAGAGTTCTATTTCCACACCCATTTTTGAGACCTCGAAAAAGAAAATGGACTTCGAGATCGAGGTCTCATTAGCCGAAGAAGACCCAGGCCAATCCACGTGGCCTCTTTGACGAACGTCAGCGACGGAGACATAGTAAATTTTAATCCATTCTTTTGTTGAGGGTCTAGCTCTTCCATCAGGTCAGCACCGGCAATTTCTCTTTCACGCCTTGAAATGTCTTGGCTTTATTGAAACCTGGATCTTGTGGATTAAGGCCGTCCATGTAAATGATCGAGACCTCGCAAACAACAACGTTCCTTCCCCATATGGAGTTCGGAACCCAAAGGCAATCGTTGAGTGAACTGTATCTTATTCGTATGGATTCCTATTTGAAGAGTGCATAACCGCATGGATAAGCTCACACCAACCTCTGACAGTCCGTCCCATCTCATCCTTCTTTGGCTATACTTGTAGCCAGCCATGTATTAATTATATAAATAAAAATTATAAATAAAAAATGGGCTCCACGAGCCCCTACGGTTTTTTCGGATGGGGTCCTAATTTTGATGGGTGGATTTTAATTTAGTAAAAATCACCCTAAATCATATTCGGGTCCCTAATTTTTGGTTTTTTCGGTTCGGTTCAGTTTTTTGAGTCGGATGGATTTTTCGGGTTGGTCAGATTTTTCTTACACCCCTAGACGTAGAATAGGTATGGAGTACTAATTTTACTCATTAAATTAATGAAAAATTTATATATTAATTTAAAGTATATAGTAAATAGTAAATATGATTAAAATTAACATCATCGAATTATCCGATGGTCAGATCAAGTCATGTTAACAAATATGACTAATTCAACGATTGTAATTTATTTAGATTTAAATGATATATTTTTATTATCAAATTACTCAAAAAATAATACATATTATTTCATCTGAAAAGGCAATGTTGTCTTCCCTCAAAACACTGCCATGTACGGGTGAACTCGATAGTGATCAGAACTTGACTTGGCCTCGATCAAATTTGATCGGATCGGATCAAAGCCTTTAGAGGTAGTGAATCGACCCGACCTAGAACGGGTCAAAGCCTCTAGGGGCAATGAACTGATCTGACCTGGATCAGGTGGATATGTAAATTTTAAATCAAATTTTGGCTTAAAGTTATATTAAAATGTTTAAAAATAAATACATAAATAAATAAGGTCATCGGGTCGGGTCGACTCATATTGAAATTTTTCAAGAAGTACCTAACTTACCACTCTTCGGATTATGATCGAGTTTGGTCATCGAGTTCAACGGATTGTGAAAATACCCCTATTGCCAAATATGACAAACGATCCATACCAAAGTGTTAAATTGATTAATGCAATTGATTAGTAGAATTATGTATCCTTTAAATTATCATATTGACTATTATTCTATTTTTTTATCTGTACTCAGAATTAATCATATGCTAATAGTCTTGAAAATCTGAGACCCCACATGGTACAAAAAGAAATGAACAAATTTGATGATTTAATGCAATTGGCAAGTGAACATAAATGAATAATAATATCTTCAATTGACATGCTTCATTTTCACCAGTAATAGTTGTTTACACCTCAAAAAAAAAGGCATAGAAGCCTACCATGTAACATGGTATGTAGTTGGGGGATCCCTATTGAAAGAGAGCCATCACGACCAACGATGGTTGGCTCAATTGGTAAGTTCCATTAGCTTGATCAAGCAATAAACTATTACTATTCTATCTTTTCGACTCCAAATTAGTTGAATGTCAATAGCCTCGGACGCTAAAGACCTCTCGTAGACCCAGGCGACATAAAAAAAACATCACAAAGAGCTTTTGCTTATGATATGTGTTATTATGCCATTCTATGATTATCAAATGCAGACCTATTCAAATGATGGTGATAACATGATTATGATTTTTAAACATATATATGTCCATTTGAAAGGACAAACTTTTGATACATTATAATCATAAACAATGCATACAAAACAAAATTATTGTCGTTCTATTACTTGGATGGAAATTCCAAAGTGACTCTTTTATATTTTTTTTTAAAATAACCCTACGATTTTATTGTCCACCTAACTCCATCATATCATCTAGACACACAGCCAAGGGAGGCAGGCAACTCTTTCTTATTCTTTACCACTCTGTGGGGGCCATATGATATCTTATTTATATCATCACACACTCATGCATTATCCATCTTTTAAATCTATTCCCCTATAGTGGACAAAAAGGTTCCATGGTTCTCTTTGCTACATGGATCGGTACCAATTATCATCATTTTTTTTAATATATATATTTGTAGGGGGTGAATAAGTTATGTGTGATCCAATACAATATTATATTCTCTTTCCTTCCCTCACAAGAACTCATATATTTAATTTATATATGTGGATATCTTATGATTGTATAATGCATGAGCATGACACCTACTCCACTTCCAACAGTTACTACTAAAAAAAATATTTTCAAAAGAAGAGGTCAGGGAGGGAGGGAGAGAGAGAGAAGCAGATGAAGTGGTGCTATTTTTTATTAAAAAAATACCATTATTAGATGCCCTTGCATTAAAAATGTTTTTTTATTGCATGAGGTGCCTATTATCATATTATTATTGTTGTCATGGAAGACTATATCTATATATATATATAATTTTTTTTTTCTTGTGGCAAATCATTGTGGGCTTTTCAAAATATTATAACACCACTTATTATATTATTTGTTTGTTAATTGTAAGGCATGCCTTGGGGGTTATTTTAATGCCTACCACATTATAATAACAATTTTAGATGCCCTTGCATTAAAAAAGTTTTTTTATTGCATGAGGTGCCTATTATCATACTATTATTGTTGTCATGAAACAATTAGAATATTGTAAAGACATATTATTCTCAAACGCCTTGAAGAGAGAAAGGGTTTACAATTGTTTAAGAAATTATTTATTCATTCGAACAACAAACACGTCTCAATTAAATTCCAATCGTTTTTTTCCCATTATTTTAACCTCTTCCATTTGCAATACATTGTTGTCATAGAAGAAACGACAAGATAATAATTTAATCGGAAACAATATTTTATTACGAGTAATATAATAGTGCGTTAGTTTATAATTTACAAAGGGGTCTAATATTTAAAAAAGAGGCATATAAAATGCATTAATAAAAATAGAATTCCGGTGGCATTTCATTGCACCACGTTTGACAAATATGTTACTATTTGATTGGAAAGAGAAATGTTAGGATAAAACTTCTAATCCCATTTTTATTTCCAAACATGAAGGTGTTCTCATAAATCCAAATGGAAAAGATCTTTTTGTTTTTTTTCCTGTTTTTAATATTAACTCGACGTTTGAAGAGCTTTATCATAAAAATAGGGTAGCAAAGATCATAACAATTTGAATAGCTTTTTAGAATCTATTTTTCAGATATTAAAAGTTGACATATAAGGTTGTGGGCATGGAGCATTGACGATTATCATTAGTCATGTATAATTAAGTTCGTTTTTCCAAACTTATGAATATCAATTCAACATGTGATCCAGATTCTATACAATTGATTCAAATATTTAGACTTTTTAGGGTTTTTAAAAAACTCTAGGCAGTTTGTAAATTAGAAAAACTCTTTGAGTCAAGAACTCGTGTTGAAACATTTTTTGAGACCTTTATTTGAGTGGAAAAATTTATATTCTTTAGAATTTTGACTACATCCAATAAATTTGCATGTTTTCATCTTAAAGTTCACTTTATAACTCATACGACTAAGAACTAATACATACATTTTTATATACTCATTTCCATATATGACTCAAAATCGAACTTTCTATCATTTCATAACTCGTATGACGTTAATTCTATGGACCTTGTGAAAATTCTATTTTGTATATAATTCACGGATAATATCAAACTTTCTCCTCTTTTTTTTTTAATGAGTTCCACCAGAGTTAAAATTTTGATCTAACTTATTTAGTCCTCATGAATTAGTTTTTACTTCATCCAAATATTAAAGTTTCAGATTGAAGGCATGAACCACCTTTTTTTTATTTCAACTTTATGGTGGGTTTCACCTCATTAAGGAGAAAATAAAAATAGAAAAAAAATATAAGAAGTACATGAGGTTTTTTAATAATAAAAAACCCTTAAATTAATCTAAACTATTATTACTTATTGTTGTGAAAAGATAATATTAATTAATTAGAAGAATGATTATACTTATTAAGTTAGCTATGATTAAAAGAACAAATAAAAATATTGGTTTTATAATACAAAACTAAAATAAAATAATTTAAAATAAGTATTGTACTGTAATATTAAGTAAATTATAATAGACAAATAAAATACAGTATGTTAAAATAAATTTAGTTAGACATAATAATAAATAATTATTTTAATTATTTGTTGTAATTTACTTAATATTACAGTGAAATATATTTAAAAATATATTATTAAATATATTATACTATTTGAAAATAATTCATGATAATAATTTATTTCATTTTTTTATCCAAACATCCATTAAAACCTATTTGTTTAGTCAAATTCTTAATTCTCCAAATACTAAATCAAAATACTTTTGACATTTTCAATCAAACACTAAATCAAAATTCTTCTATCTAATTAATTAGTTCTCAACGACTAATAATAATTTAACTTATCGCAAGAAGTCGGACCAAATAGTCAAGATTATATAAATTGCACAATATTTTTATATTCTTAATACTTTTTTTATTATATTCAAAATCATCGATTAACATTAAATTTTATGCGGATACATATTATATATATATATATATATATATATCCATGGATAATATTAAAATAAGAAACATGTAATTGATGCCAATATACACAATAAAAGTATCATTATAAATATAAAATTATAATAATATTAATGAGATGTTAAATTCTTAATGTCTTAAGGCAATTTTATTCATTAACTGGTCATCAAAATTTTATAATGATATATAAAACATTATTAATCTGCTGTAAAAAAATTCGAACAACGTGTGGTATTAATATTTTACTTAAACAAATCCGTCTTGATATTGAACTATATATCTATTGTTTGAAATTGATTTATTCCTCCATTAAATATTATCGTAATCATGAACCCTTGTTTTTTCTTACAAAAATATGTATTTTATTTAAACTTATAAATAACTTATATGTCAGTTTGAAAATATCCTAATATTTAATAATATTATAAATAAAGGAATATCAAATCTTCTTTTAAAAAAAGAAAAAAGTATTTTTTTTAGAAAATTATCCTAATATCCTAATAGTATTTCTAGTTTGATTTATTAATTTAAATTGTTGTATTCAATTTCAAACATGTACTTACTTATTTAAAAAAACAATTTTAATCAATAGTTTTTTATGAATATTGAAAATTATCATTTCTTCCACGATCCAGAAAATCCATCAATTTTTATGAATATATACTTCAGCGACTTTCCGGCCCTATCACTATGTCATCACCTAAAGGTCAATGAGATCTTGAAGCTTCCCCGAAAAGAGACACTCCCCCCAGGAATATGAACAAGAATGGGCTTCTTCCCGGTTCCGATTATGAAGGGAATTAAGGAAAGATGCCTCTCGAGGCATTTGAGAATGATTCGAGCCGTATGAAAGGAAACTCCTAAGTACAGACTGAGAAAAATAATCTCTTGGACGTCCAAGGAAAAAGTTTGAACAACTAATTACAAGGATAACATTTGCAATCCGCAAAGAATATGCTGATGTACATAAAGTTCTCGATATCCTTCCCTCATTTCCTCTTTATTTTAAATAAATATTTTTTTATTTCTTTTTACATGTACTGATGTACATTTAGTTTTTTTATATATCATCAGTTGTCGGTATCTTTCTCTCTCCTTATAGGCTTATAAAATTAATGGGAATAAGAACTATTGGGAATAAAATTGACTTATATAAGCTACCGTTGAATTATAATATGACGATTTATAAATAGGCACAATTTAGTATTTTCAAAATCTCTACAAACAACTTTTATGTGTAGATCGTCAGATGATTATTACTCATATATGTATATATATATATGGGTTAATTTAGTTAAAAAAATAAAAATAAAAGAATTGGATCATAATCGATTGGATGAACTCATCCCCATGTTTCCATATAAAGAATTATCTTTAAATACGTTAACGTCACATTTTGGCTATCCAGTCAAGGCTCAATAATTGATCATTTTTAACGTTTAAAATAAAATTTATTTATTTCTTGCTCCCTCTCACGCACCATGTTTGAAGTTGCCACCACTTTCGAATTAATTAATTTTGTTAATAATTAGTCAGCCTCTTGGCATTATCCTGTCTCTTCAATTAATAAATAAATGCCGAGGCGATTAAAATAAAAAGCATATCAAATCCGTAAAATAAAGCGTCACCATCCATTGGAATAACATACAGCTAACACAATACGTACGTCATAATAATAATGCAAAAGTTTTAGTTGAAATGATAAAAAAATTACGTTAACTTAAATGAAGTCTCCGATCCGTTTTTTAATGCTAAAAATTATATACGAGATTCAATTATTATAATTAGGTGTTCAATCCGAACGAGTCAAATGAATTGAGGATAGAATTTTCTTAATATCTGTACGGAAAATAGCAATAATTAATGTGCCTACAATATTTATTATTTCACCCGTCGCCTTTTTGGTAGCTCTCCCTCTCCTCACTCAGTCTCCACCGTAGGAGAGAGAAATAATAACTACCGAAAAAACATATAGGAGATAGAAATAATGGATGTTTGTGGACCTGCCAAGTTGTGCCATGTGGCAGACGCCACGATAAATTATTTCCTTCAGTTAATTGCTTTCTCGTCTTGTCAATTTGACAAAATAAAAATATGTATATTATTCGGGTTTGATACATATATTTGTATGTATACTTTATTATTTTTCTATCTCAATCATCCGATTAAAATTATTGTAAATAAAATGTGCGATATTTAACCATTTAGGCAAATATAATTTAGTTATTAATTAAACAATTAGAACTCACTCTCATAAAATAAAAATAAAAATGGTTCTAAAAAAACTAAGAAATGGCTTAGTATTTTCTCCTTGCCTTCTCAACTTCTCATCTCCAAAACAACAATTGCCCCTACTCTCACTTTTACAAATTAGTGGTCCTCCTATCTCCTTCACTATGGTACAAAGTTGACCCCTTGTTCTTCGCCACACAAGATGCCATCGATCATTTTCTATCTTTCGTTGTTGTTAGTCCTTCCTCTCTTTTTTATTATAGGATGTCATCGACCCATCTCCTTCACCGCACAAGACACTCACGACCTTCCTTTCTCTTTCGTCGCTCGTCAGTCCCCGCTCTCTCCTTCGTTGCAGGATGTCGTTGGCCCCTCTCCTTCATCGCGCAAGTTGTGATTGACCTTCCTCTCTGTTTGGTTGCTCATGGTCCCTCTTCTTTACTTCCCTTAGGAACATCATCGGCACCTCCCAGGATGCCTCCAAGGATGACATTGGTTCCCTTTGCGTTGGCCATTGGGGATAATCGATCGAATTTCTTCTCTCTCTCTCTCTCTCCATCATTCGTCAATCGGAAGTTAGGCCCTCACAATCCGGATGCCTTCTTCCCTCTCTCATTACACCTTTTTCTCTCTCTATCCAATGTGTTGCTCATAACAACGTCTTCATGGAGAGGGATTCACCCGAGAGATCGACATGTCTGAGGTGGGGAGAGAACCACCCACCTCTGAAGCTTTTTGGTTAAATTGCGCACATCCAACAACTAAACAAAGGGTCTATCATCAATGTGATCATAACCCTTGAATCTCAATCAGATAGTTTAGATGGAAGAATTACAAGGCACATACACAAATATGTATACACTCCAATATACCTCATATATATATATATATATATATATATATGTATGTATGTATGTATATATATATATATTCATATTTTCTAAAGATAGATGTTCATCGAGCTCGGTTTCATTCTAGAATATACACTCAAACATCTCTTAAAAATAATGTAACAATCCTAAGTTTTGACTATTTAATTCATATGAAGAAAATCCTAAGAAATTCTAAGATAGACTTTATAAAAAGTCTCAAAACCTTCTCATCTCTTCTCTTTTTTCTTATTCCTCTCCTCACACACGATGACTACAACCATAGATGAGGAAGAAATAGGAGAACAAGAAGAACGAGGAACACAAAAAAGAAGAGAAGTGGACAAGGGGAAGGAGATCAACATCAACGAGAAAAACAAAGATCTTAAGTATGTAAAGGATATTCAACTTCTCTCAATATTTGCATGATTAGATTGAAAGTGATAGAGACACCTTGTTTATTATAGGGATTGTGATTGAGAGTTTGAATGTGTAATCATTATATCTAAAAGATTTTATATGTGTTCTATGTTCTCAATTGCCATGTTAGATCTATATGTTAGGGACTCATGTTTTAATATTATGTTCTTAAATGTATTGAGGATTGAAAATGATGAATAAAATTGAACATTTTAATATACTCTATGATGCGTAAATACTTAGAGATCATGCCTGCAATCTATATGATATTCTAGATTTTTTCCCTAAAGTTTTGATATCAAAATGAATTTTTTGAACTAGATATCAAAATTTTGGACGTTGGCATGGCTGAGCTAATGTCCAAAATGACCAAGATCGAACATGCAAGAAACAAGTCGATGAAATGTCACTATAACGCCTATGATGTCTCTAGCAGGACCATTACATGACCAAGGTCGATTGTGACCAACTTGGTCATGACCGAGAGCGAGTAAAAAGGCTAATAAGAAAAATGAGCTATCTAACGTCTGTGACAATGCTGTTACGATCGTTACGAAATCTGAGCACGACCATAACAACTTTGGCACGACTGTGACAAGGCTAGGCACGTCCGTGAGCAAGAGTTAAGAATTGAAAGGACTTGGCCACGCCCGTGAATAGGAGGTTCACGACCATGACTAGGCTCTGGCATGGAGTAACCACTTCGTCATGACCATGACCAATGCAGAATCAAGTTTATGTTGTTTTAAAGTCTATTTTAAAACTATTTATGTTATGTATGGATAATTAGTAATTGTATATGACACTTAGATATACAAAATGCATACTCAATCGTAATTAAACTAAAAGATGAAGAATGATTCATGTAGATGATTGTTGTATTACAAAAGCATAATGCACCATAAACTTGAAGAATAAGTCCTTATCATTCATCAAAGTAATGGCGAGAAGCAAAATCTTGCACCTATTTATGTACTTCAAGAGGAACTAAGTTCGTGAAGTAAAGTCATGTATTTGTATATGTGATTATCAATGAACAAATGTCTCTCATAAAAAAATGTGTATATTCATCGGAATAAAGTTCCTCAAATATGCATGTTCCTAAAGATGTGACTTACCTAGCCAATGTGATGATGTTGACATGATTCTCCAAGTTAATATAAAAAATGTTATAAGATAAAATATGAATGAAAGTGAAATATAACTTCAAAGTATCTTAACACAAAGAAAGAAAAATAAGATGATCATAATGAGAAGTAAAATTTTACACTTATGTATATACTTCAAGGACATCAAATCCCATGAACTATACTTCTCAAAGAACACTGTCCCTCGTTAGAAAATATGCATATTTCTAAAGATGATTAGGAATAAATTCACTCACTGTTATGATGTGTGTTTCTTAAAATACGACTTAAGACAAAATAACGGTCAAAATGATGATATTAATTATGTGATGAAGATGAAATATGAAGAGTATTCTTTCAATAAAAAAAGAAAGAATAATGAAAAAAAGTGCAAAGAATAATGAAAGATAAAAAATGAAAGATATTAAGATCAAGTAAGGATCTAAGAATTATAAAAAACTCTTAGGATGTATATGATAATAACAATGAAATGCAAAAATATATTATATGCCATGTATATGTATGCATGTGATGAATGTATATTCTCATCGCATGATACTTACAAATTATGGTTCCCAAGTTAAGAATGAATGTGGCATTTTTAATGTTCAAATGTTATGCCAGTAATGTCAAGTATGATTTAATTTCATATAAGGATCATGATATAATTTATGACATGCATGTTTATATTTGTTATGATGATGAAAGATGCATCACATGTAATATCATGTCATAAATTATCATGACACATGTGATATTTATATACTCTAATTGAGGAATTCTACACTTTGAATCCATATAGATAATAAAAAAAATAAATGATGACAACTGAATCTCATGATGAAGTATTGCACATGCTTAGTATTAAATAAGTTTTTTTGTTAAAAATCTAATGAGTATTGATGCAAAGGATGTAATGAAGTTTTATGACTTCTTAGTTGAAAAACGATGTTATATTATTATTATAATTTTCACTAAAATGTTAAAGTCTTTCGTTGCAAATGATTAAAGTGATGTATGAAGAACGGACTAATGACACAAAATTTCTTTAAATGTCCACAACATTTAGAGTGAATTTCGGATTGTTACAAATAATGTATCATAAAATTACTTTGAAAATCATAAAAACTTCCTTATATATTCTTTAAGCATGAATAATTGTAATATTCGAATGTAAAAAAAAAAACATGACAGCCAAAGAGGGCCCAACACCCTAGCAGCCCATCAGCCTAATAGATGAAAAGCAACACCTAGGAGCAAAACTACCCTCACCTACTCGGCAGCAGAAACCCTATTTTAGCTACAATAACGACATCAATCCATTATCAACTCACACTATCTCTCAACACTACCCTTTCCTACTCGACAACTAAAATCCCATTTTAGCCATAATAATCACACCTATCCACGACCAGCTCACACTATCTCTCACTCTCTATCAACTCAAGGTGGCAACAGTAACACTCATGAAGCGGCACACCGAAGCAGCAGCTCTCGTGGCAAGGGAGGAAAAGAAGGTCCGGAGAGAGGATCACCCATTGCAGCAAAAAGAGCAAGAAAGATAAGGTTTAGGACTTGCTAACCCAAAGTATATTTGAGGAGATCCAACCCTAATTTGACTCTTAATAATGTTTTATGCGATTGGATTAAAGTTGTTGGGAGTCACATTGATTCTCCATGTTGAAGATTAAGAAATGTGCATTGTTTGCCTTCTATATTGACTCATGATTTCATTAGGTTACTATTCTATTGATGATGCAAGTGAGAGATACAAATCATTATTTCATTTGCGCATTTCTTCTTTTGCAAGTACTATTTTATCCGGCAATAATGTGTTTAGTAGATGTGAGATTACTACCTCATGGATTGTTATCATGCCTCTTAGTAGACACTTCTTGCTATTTATAGAGTATATAATGCATGCTAATATTGCTATTCTTAATGGTTTGTAAGGGGGGAATGTGAATCGGTTATGTATGTGTGTAATGATGAAAGACAAGTGAAAATAGGAGAAAACTCGAATAGTGAGTTTTCCTAGGCACGACCGTGCCAATGATAGCATGGTTGTGACCCTCAGTGTGCATGTAGAGACTATGGTGGCTTAAGAGGTTCGAAGGTGATTTTTAAGTCTTTTGTAGCGGTCATGACCCAAGGGTAGCATGATCGTAAACCACAATGAGCAGCCTTTTTCCTTGGGCGCTACACAACCATGCTAGTGCCAGGACATGGGCACAAATCGTGAATGTGATCCCAACCTACTGTAATGATCATGACCCAAGGGGGCATGATTTTATCCTAACGAAGTGTGAAAAGGGGTGAACTCTGATCCATTGTAACGGTCATTCCCAAAGGGTCGCACAACTGTGACACAACAAGAAGTTTAAGGCAAAAAGATTTCAATCCAATGTAACAATCTTTACTAAGGTCCATGACCAGATAAGTCCAAAATCTATCCACTATAAAGATCATTCCCATGGGGGTTCACAATTGTTCCCAAGCACTATCACGAACGTGATTTTTTTAGCAAGTGCAAATGATGCTTATGTGATGTCTACTTCCACTTAGAACTGGACAACCATAAAAATGGTTAAAACTTACAATATATATTGTTGTATGTATTGATGAATGCATTAAAAGACAGATTGACGAAGATGACTTGTTGTGGTCATTCGAGACTACCTACAAGTGGTAACTTTTCCAAATGGAACAAAGAGATCTCGGCCTATGTAGCTATGTCCGACGAGCCAACATAGGCTTATTAATTTCCAAGATAATAAGCTATCCAATTAAAGATGAAAAGATGATATAGTCACGTAAATTGATTAAGATGAAATGACTTGGGACATAAAGATGAAAATGAAGGTGTATGCATCAAAAGCTAATGTGTGCTCCCTTGTCATATAATGTTATAAATGAAGATGTTAAAGTTAAGCACGATAGGTGCATGATATGCTTTAGCATAATATTTAATGATGTTATATAATTATGTTATCTTCCTATGATGATTGTTTACATATATATAGAGTGCATATCTAGTTCATAGCATGCATATCTTTTTATATTTTTATTATGTTACAATGCATATGCCATCCATGATATGTAAATATCATGTTATACGTTCTATGTATAGACCTCAACATATTCTAACGAAAGAAATTTTTTATACCCCTTACAAATAAGGAGGAGGTCTAGGTCAAGATAGATATATTTTGATGTAGTGGAATTAATTGTACTGGATCTATCAACTTGCGTCAATTTATTTGCCATTGGTCTTGGATGATTCATTCTCAAAACTTGGCCTTGATTGGACTTGATATTAGGTATGTTTCTCATAAATCTGACCAAAACTAGGTTGGGTTCAAGATGGGGCAACCTCATGTCGAACTTGATTTTGCATAGGCTTATTTAAACAATAATTATGGGTGGAGTTCTTACCAACTTAGGACGAGATTTTATATTAATTACTTATATCATGGAAATTTCCCTTTAATTTACTCTGTTTGGGGAACATGGAATTTTAGGGCAATGTAAATCCCTTGAGTTTTCTGAAATTTGTGTATTTCTATATAAAGAAAAAAATGGAGACGCTTATGATGATTTATTTTTTACGATTTAAGTAAAATCACGATCTTGAATTTCCATTGATCAATCTAATCAATCTTTTTTACCAAAAAAAAGGAAAAAGAAAAAAAAAACTATTGTTATCGATGACCAAAAAAAGCCCAACAACCCCATTTTATTAAGCCAACTTTAGATCTTGGCCCATGAAACTAGTGGTATTTTTACGGTGTGATTTTTCATAAGAAGTTGAAAAAAATACTTCAAGGCTGCGTTTGTCTAGGAAGAAAACACTGGAACATTGAATTGTTCTGCCAAACATCAACAAATGTTCTGGTGGGGCCCGCCAGAATATTTATTACGGTCAAAGGTGAATATTCCGATTTGTTCTTGGAAAAAAGTTCTGGCCATAGGCGAGAACTTGGAAATGTTCGAGCACTCGTTCGAACTCCCTCGAAACCCACATCGTGCTTGCCCCAAAATTTTTGTATCTTCCCCTCTTCATCGAAATGTCCGCGGCTTCTCTCCTGTCCGACCTCATCCGTTCTCCCTGCTCCCCGAAGACATTCTGCAGATGCACGACGGTGGACGATGGCAAGATCGCCAAAGAGGGGTCACAGGTTAGCTCTCTTTCCTCTTCCGGTGATTTTCCCTGAGATTTCATCGTCTGGTTTACTCTCTCGGTCCCTCAAGTTTTCCACCGTGCTCTTCGTCGTCGGATCGATCTTTGCCGATATTTGGGGTTTTGTTTCGAACTCTTTCGTCGTTCGATGGTCGTCAAGGATCGTCATTTTTTAGGCACATCGGGTCCTTTTTTGCGTAAATCTAGGGTTTCTCGAGAATATCTTTGTTTTGTGAAGCCTAGCTCTCGTGCACTCGCCGCTTTCCTCGTCTTCATCTGTTGCCCAATCGCGATTTTTCTGTCATTTGGTTTTTCAATCTTAGATCTAGATCCATAGGCACATCTACACCAATTTTTTCGTGTTTGACTTTTCGAATCGGAGCTGGAGTATTGTTTTTGCTCGTAGGATTAAGTGATTTTTGCCCAACAATGATTTTTCAGTTGGTTTTTTTGTATTGACCTATCAAGTGTGCAATTCTATTTTTCGCTCGCATTCTTGAGATCTCAGTTTGTCGTCGAGTCATCCTGCGGTTTCTTTTTCTTCATTATTCAAGGCGACTTCCCTCAATCGGGATCCCAACATAGATTTGTGGACATTTTCGAATCATAAATAGAGACTTCACGGCATAATAGAGTTGTATTAATTTCTTTCAAATTGTTCCTGCAGGTGGCGCGAGAAAGTCTGATCCCGCAATCTCCTCCCGCTACGACGTTGGAACTTTCAAGGACCATTGAGGTACCGTGTCAGCGTTTTAGATTAATTTATTTTGGTGCTAAGTCCTTAATCTACACATTTTCATACTCTTTGAACAACTCATCTCCTTCAAACATGCATGCTACCTGAAACTTGTTTTCTTCCATAGCATTATTACGTTCTGTTTGACAAAGATAAATACGTAGGAGGTTAAGTAGGCACAAGGCAACTCCTATATGACATTAAGCAACTTCATAACCAACTTAATTTTCATGTTTGCTTTTGAAACCCTTAGCTTCATCATGCGATAATATATTATATTATTGTATCATATCTCATACGACCATCTTTTTTATTGCTCTTTCATTGGTCTTCTCTAGATAGCAATGAGTTCTAGTAAAGGAAAAGAAAAGATGGTCTCCAGTTCGGAGAAGGCACGATCCAGCCATTGGTTGTCGAATATGGATGCCTTCTTCGTTGGGATGATGATGTAGGAGAACATGGATGGTTACTTCTGGAGTAATACATTTGTGCTAGAAGCGTGAAAAAAAATGTGCAACAGGTTCAACGGACACTTTGATGAGCAAATGACTATTGAGCATATGAAGAATAATCTCAAAGTTATGAAAATAAATTTCGAGTTGTGTCAAACTCTTGCTAATAAGAGTGATGGGGATGGGATCCGGAGAAGTGCATGCCACAACCACCGAAAGAGGGAATGTGGGATGAAGTGATAGCGGTGAGCACTCATGTTATTGTAAATCTTGACCGCCCAACGCTAAGGCCATCAGAATGTACTGACATGTCCTTCTTCACTGTACCAGGTTAACAAAGATTACATGAGGGTAAAGAATAAGCGGTTCCCTCATTACGATAACTTCGCCTTCTTGTTCGCCAAGAACACTGCCATGGGGAATGAGGCATGTACGACCACCAAGCTCGTGGACTTAGATAAGGAAGAAGATAGCTTCGATGACAACATTATTGATATGACCACACCCTCCGCTGTAGGACCAGAAAATGAGAACAATCGAGAGCCTATGGAACATGTACTGCTAAGTTCTTATGGAACTACCTCTTCGGGAAAGAGAACCATGTCCACTTCCATTCCAATCACATCGAAAAAGAAGAAATCTGTTAAGAGAGTGGAATTGATTGCACAAGAGATAGCTTTGAAGAAGTTAAAGCTAATAGAGGACTTGCTGGCCCTAGAGCAGAATAAGAATATCTTTTCATTTGTCGACCAGTGTTGGGCGAAGCTAGAGGAGAGGTTGCCCAACCTTCCCTCAAATGTGAAGTTGTCTATCGCTGATGCATTCAAGGATGAGAAAGAGTTATGGATGTTCATGCGATGCAACGATCAAATGCTTCAGACGTGGATAGAAAGAAAGGTGTCATAGTACTATCGTCTCCTCCCTCTTGCATCGTCGACAATGCCACTCACATCCTTCTCGGCTGAGGAAGTTCAGTCACATGTGCCATTTGGGGTAGCCCCCGTCACAACTACGGTTACTTTTCCAGCATCACCGGCGTACCCCGCTTTTAATGTCCGTGCGTCCTTCCTCGGAGAAAGTAGTATGTCGAATCCCTTTGCGACGTTCCAAAGCGTGTCGAATCCCTTAGGTGTGACGAATCCGTATTTGAGTCCGAGCAAAGTAGTAAGGCCTGCAAACCCAAGTTTCGCATTAGCTTCCCGGCGCTTCGTTCCACCTAGATCCAGTGGCGGGGGGGAGGGGGGGGGGTGGGGGTCCTCGAGCGACACAGAGTAGTACTGGTCTGTTGGCAAACAAAATTATCTTAGGTCCATGTCTTTTTTTTCTTTGTGTGTTGTTTGATGTAAGACATCTTAACATGTTGTAGTCTAAGTAGTATATGTACCGTTACATGTGCTTTGTACTACCCACCAGACTGTGTATTTCATAATTTATGTACTATGACGTTTAATTATGTTTTGCTACCCTTGTTATGTATAACTATGTTATTTGACTTCGACACATATTTTATTATGAATTATATCAGTTGTGTTGTGCCAGATGAATATTGAACAAATGTGGTCCTTTTTCATTGAGGACATGCTTTTCGACGAACTTTTCGAAGACGATACATATTATTCTTCGCTAGGTCACGTCAACTTAGCAAATGGGACACCGTCCTCCGTGCGCATACCGAGGCTTCCATGTAGGACATAGCCATTCACAGGAGATCAATTGGTTAATGAAATGTTGAATGGACATCCGAAAAGAGGGTATCATCATTTCGGAGTTAAAAATACAATGTTTATGTTGTTGGAGGAGCTACTTATTTTCCGTGGACTTCTAGCATCGAGAAAGCATGTCAGTGCACGGGAACAACTGGCCATCCTTTTATTTGTCATTCGCCGAGATGAAACAAATCAGGACATGCAAGAGGAGTTCCAGCACTCCGGTGCAACAATATCACGACACTTCAGGAATGTCTTGAAAGCTATTTGTTCATTAAGCAACGAGTTCATAGTACTCTCAGGTGCATATGTCGGGGTTCACCCTAGAGTGCGGGACAGTCGCAGATTCTATCCATATTTTGTGGTAAGTTGTGTCGCGTACACCTGTAAACCAAACTTACAAGTGCTAAATGTCGTTAACCTTTTTGTGTTTCGTCATTACAGAATGCATTAGGCGTTATCGACGGAACCCACATCCCAGCTCATGTGCCAAAATCAAAAGTAATACCATATCGAAAATCGTAAGGGATTTCTTTCACAAAACGTCATGGCAACCACATCTTTCGACCACACTTTCCTATTCGTTTGTGCTGGTCGGGAAGGTTCAGCAGGCGATATGAAGGTCTTGAGATGATGGATAGAAAGGAATGAATTTTGGGTGCCTGACGATATGCATTTGTAGTCCTTATATTCGAATTACATATGCTCATCTCACTAGTTTATCTAACACTCCTTGTAGGAAAGTCCTTTCTTGTGGATTCTGATTATGCGAACTTCGAAAAGTTCATAACATCATATCGAGGTGGGAGGTATCATATGGGGACTTTTACGGAGGACAACCCGGTCAGATGGTATCGTAATGCGAAGGATATTTTTAATCACCGACATGCGCAGCTGCGATATTGTGTGGAAAAGTCATTCAAAATTTTGAAATCGTAGCCCCATGCAATTTCCGTTGAAGATTCAAAAGTACATCGTCATAGCATGTTGCATCATACACAACATCATGAGGTGGCAAGTACTTCAATATGACTATCATGTCCGAACCCGAAGCGGTCCGTGCGGGTGACTTGACACCTTCAGTGCCCGCCTCAACAATAAAAAAAATAAAAGGCGACATTCTTCGGGATGGTATAGCAGCTAGGATTTGGGTTGATCATCGAAGGCGCAGACGTACGACTTAACTTAGAATTGAATTATTAATCTCTATCGGCATTTTCAGTTGAAGCGCATTTTGGTTGACCAAATGTGTTTTAATATGATTTCATATATGCCAAATTGACTTCATGTCATTTTATTGCTATCGTCTACATTATATCACCCTACGAATGCTGTCATTTTAATTTGTAGTCCTCTACATTATTTCCTATCCTCTACTTTATATCCTATGTACTTATCGCTTGATTTGTACTAATATTTCAGGTTATCAGGAGACCGAGAATTAGTATGGCAATACGAAAGTATTACGCTAAGAGTGGAGTATATGACACATGGGCAGATTGTCAAGCGCAGGTGTTGGGTTATCGCTATTGTGCTTTATGTAGTATGTTTTAAGTCTAAGAAAACTTGGCGACTATATGCTTGTTATTAACCTTAACTTGTACTTGATGCTGGACAATATGTACTTGTCTTACATGTTAACTATCTTAAACTGTGATGGCCATCATTTTGTATTGACAAAGGTTGTTAGCCGGACTATCGAATTGTGTTATGTTAATTTGACCCATTGACTTAGTTTTTGTAGCTGTTGTGTTGTTGTTCATAATATGGCATTATCGTACATGTATCATTGATTGCTTCTCTCAATATATATCATTATCATTCATTATCATTGATTTTTTCATTCATAATATAGCATTATAGCAATAATTCATAATATAGCATTATCATTCATTATTATTGTTTTAGTTTTCTCCTCTCAATTTAGCGCTGTGAGTCGATCTAACTCAAATCCTGATGTAGCATATGATATGTTTTTTTAAGTCGATTTATTTTTTCCCTCGATATGTAAAAAATGAATGCTGGAAGAAGATGATTCATCGAGCTACATCTCGTTCCCAGGCGTGCTTTAGTTGCATCCTGCCCTCTTCATTTACTTGAAGGTAGAATCTACGTTGAAGTCGTTACGTTTTTTGCGCCGAGGAGTGAGAACTTACGCCAAGCAGCCGCCTAGAACTTCTTAGAATTCGAGTGTCATGTCGGCTCGAATTGTTCTCCGCAAAGCCAAACTTTGCCAAACGTGATGTCCAGATTTTCGTGTCTCATCGCCTAAGTTCCCAAAACAAATGTTCTATAATTTAGGTGTTGCCAAACGCAGCTCAAAAGTATAAGAAAAAGAAATTTATAAAATTGAGAATCTAATTGTGACCTCTCCAATTAATACGTTTGAACTCTTCGCTCCTACAAATTTAAAACACGTAGTTAAAGAGCTATGAATCCATTGATCTCTTGATCCCTAAATCTTGAGTCATTACTGTTAGTTCGGAAATTTTAGTATCTTTCACATTCGATTTTTTTATTTCCCAGTTTTTTTTTTTGCACAGTATTTTATTGTTTTCTTACCACTATGCCTACCAATTAGTATTTTATTTGACTTATTCAATAGTCTTTTATTTTATTTCGACCTCCAACTTTTGTATAGAAATGTATATTTAAGTACTTTTTTCGATCGAGATTTCTTGATTAATATGTGAAACGGTATTTTGAGAATCTACTTCATTTAAATTATTATTAACTTGATTGACATATAATTATACTTATTGTGTTGATATAGTTATGCAAATACGAAAGGAAGTACGAATGTTATGGATCATTAATTGTTCAAGCACGAAAGAGATTTAATCTCAATGATAATGATTAAATTATGACTTCAATTTTTTTTCTTATTAAAATGGGATTCGTTTCTTATATTTGATATTTCAATAATTAATATGGTGCATCATATATGTCAAGAAAAAGAATAGTAATATTTAAACCTTATGTTAAATTTATAATTCATACGAACTAATTAAGTGAAAATTTATTTTAAATTATAAATGAAATAAGAAGGAATTAAGAAAATGTTTAAAAGCATTAATTTGGGAAAAAAGATAATATTATAATAGTCATTCGTACAATCTTTTTGTAACGATCCCGATTTTTTAGAGTTGAAAAAATAATATTTTATTATTTTTATTTTGAGAAATATGGTCATTAATATTAATATTATAAATAATTCCGAAAATAAAGGAAAATAGGGAGGAGTTTAATTAAAGATAAAATTATATTATGGGATATTTAATTAAATTCGAAATTATTTAATTATTAAAATAAAGTAGAATTTGTTAAAGGAGATTAATTAAAAGATTAAATTTGATTGGGATTGAAAGTTATGGATGAATTGAAAATCAAAAATTTAGGAGCCCTTATAAATATATTCTTTAGGCCGGCCGTCAAAGGAGTTTCCTCTTTGATTCTTGATGTCCGACGATAGAGGTGTGACATTCAGGTGACGGCAAGGCGTGATTCGACGTCGAATGACTAGGCGTGAAACGAGGTACGTAGAGGGATCCATAGGTTCTTTGATTATTTAATTATTGAGATTACTATTTTTAAATTGAAAAAAAAGGTTCGGCCAACATTATTTTGTGCCTAAAAAAAATAAAAAAAGAGTTTTTACACGAAATATTAATTTTTCCAGTTTGAAATACGCGGGTGGAAATCCGGTTTTCTTAAGGTAGAGAGAGAAGATCTAATATTAATGCAAATGACGTGGAGAAAAATCTGGAGAGGGAAGTGAGAGAAAAAGGGGATTTTCGGGCGTAGAAGGTTAGAGAGAGATCAACGAATCAGACAAAGAAAATGGATACGTCAGAAAAACAAAACAAGAGAGAGAGGAGGTAAGAGAGAGAATTAAGAGAGAAATTAATTGGCCGTGCGATGTGTGGAGAGAGAAAGGTGAAAAAAAAAGAGAATCTAGAAGAAAAACAAGTATGTAACATCACGTAAAAGAAAAAAAAAGAATTAGGAAAAGAAAGAGGAGATCTCTCGACGGTCGATTTTATCCGAGGGCCGAGTGGTTTTTCTTTTATTTTTTTCATTTTCTTGGCGATCAATCTATTTTATTTGATTTCTCGGACAGGAAAGAAAAAGGGGAATTTGGAAAAAAAAAGAAATAGAGGAGGATTTGCTTGGCTGTGAAATGAAGAAGAGAGAGAATAAAGAAAAAAATGAATGCTCATCGTAATGGTTGAATTGACGTCATTAAAAACATGGTTATGGTCGAATGGGGGTTATTGAATTTTCCGACAAAGAAAATTCATTTATTGAATTTTTTTGGAGTCGAGAAAAGAGATAAAAAAGACCGAAGATTATTTATTTATATTTTTTTATTATTAGATTTTTATATTGATCTTGCTATTTCATATTGTGATATATTGATTATATTATTATTGATCGGTCTCCCTTAGTATATTCCGATTATTTGTTATTATTATTTTAATATGATATATTAATTGCATTCTTATTGATTGGTCCTAATTAAATTGTCATCATACTTGATTATATTATTATCATACGTGATAATAGTATTATCTTATCAAATCATATTGTCATCATATCTGATCATATTTTATTATCCTATTCAATATTATCATTGATTATGATACTGATCCAGTAGTCTTCTTTGATTGGGTCTTATTTTACCTAAATTAAATTGTTAAAAAATAGACATCTTAGGTAAATAAGATAAAAGTCGAAAGCTATTGGGTCCATGTCTACTGATTGCCACTAAGCCATGACCAATTAAATTGAATTGAATCGAATGTGACAGATAGTGTAAAAGCTATGGTTGTCCTGTGTATGGTCACTCGTCTCCCGTCATACACGAACTCATTGAATTATATCGGACTTGCCGTGGCACTGATCCTCCACTGGCCTGCATGAAAGTGGTATGGTGTCCCTTAATTGACTGAGCGCTCCTCATTGAATTGGATAACTCAAAACATTATAATTGAATTGAATTGAATTAAAATCGAATCGAATTGAGTTTGATTGAAATCGAATTGAATAGAATAGATCATGATCATTTGGATACTAGTGTTGACTAGCATTACCTCCGCCCATTGAATCGAATAGAATTGTTATTGACCAATGATTATTGATATTGAATTGGAAATTGTTAAATTGAATTGTGTCATAGTGATCAGACATCATTGATTGTTAAATCAATATTGATCGGTCATTTGACCTTTTCCTGATCCTTCCTATTGATCTATGACTTTATTGTTATATTATTATATTCAATCATCGATCCAATTGATCAGACAATTATTAATTGTTATCTTTATTATTTGGTCTTTTGACCATAACTTGATATAATTGTTCATATCGATAAATCATTATATTATTAAATTAATTATTATATTTATTGCTTAATTGACCCATCATTGATTATATCTTATTTTCGATTGAGCATATTGATTGTTTAGTAGTCTCTACGCACTGAGTATTTTTATACTCATGGATATTTTTCTGTACCTGGATCCGTGCATGTGAGAGTATTTTGATAGAGGATGATCCTGCAAGTGGCTATGCTCAGTGACAGACAGATGTTGCACATGTTTTAGATCGAGTGGTCTAGTTTTTATTATTTTCGCATTTAGTAGAATTGTGAACTTATTGATATTTTAATTATTTTTAATATAATGAATTATTAGCTGTTATTATTGAAAAAGTCTTCCGTATTTATTGTTTATATTCTTCAAAAATATTTTATAAAAAATTGAGTACTGCCTCTGGGACGACTCTGAGCATGTGAAAGTCACGTGAATCTCGGGGCGTTACACTTTTTCTCTACTGTCGTCACATTTGTCATTTTGTTGGAAAGTGTCATCTACATATTATGATGATTTCCGGTCATTTTTTTAAAGAGGGTAAGAATGCAGAACATTTCGTTTTATATGTCGATATAAAGCACTTATTTTTTATTAATTAATTTGATAATTATAATACATGATAAAATTGATTATATAATTTTTATATTATATAATATATATTTATTTAAGTAATTTGATAATAAAAAATATTATTTAAGTCTAAATAAATTATAACCATTGATTTAATTATGTTTATTAACATGATATGATCACGATCGATCGATAATTTTAATCATATTTATTATTTAATACATACTTTAAATTAATATATACTTTTTATTAATTTAATAAATATAATTAGCATTTTATACTCATTCTATGTTAAAAATGTTTTACATATATATATATATTTTAAAAAAAGATAATATAAAAAAGTAGAGTAAAACAGGGACAGAAATATCATTGAATTGGTGATAGTTTAAAAGCACGTGTCACGACAAAGAGATAGTGGAAAAGCGTGAGACGCAGCCCACGTGACACTTTAGGCACTTGCACATTGCGATCAAATCATTTTTAAATGTTAGAATAATATTTTGCAGCGATTTTTAAATTAAAAGATTATTGATATTGTCGGAAGCAGCCGTCCAGGAAAAACTCGATCAAACTTATAAACTCATCCTCACCCCAAAAATTAAAAAACCCAAATATAATTTAATTTTTAATAAGATTTTAATTAAAGGCATATTTTTTTGAAAAAAATCAAATATTTAGATGACATCTTTTTATTAACAAATTTGTTATTTATAAGTCATTAATATTTTATTATTGATATTATAGCTTTTTTAAGGTAATTCTATGTTCTTCTATCATATTATATTATGGAACTTTTATTTCATAAAAAGATATGAATCCTATGTTTAATCTAACCATAAATTAAGTTCATTTATAATGAAAGTAATTATATTCAACAAAATTTATCATCTATTTTTTAAAAATCTTCTATTAAATTTATGCTCCAAAAATGTTATCCGAGGACATAGATATTTTTTCTAAATAATTTTAATCTTTTGTTAAATTTAGAAATCAATCCGAAGGGAACAGACAATTTTTTTAATCATTTTCACTTGTTATGGTAGATCCTATATTTTTATTAATGTACATACTATGATGTGGACGATAGAAAGAAAATTCGTCATCTAGAAAAAAAATTAATGGATTTGATTATCTGACATAAAAATTTATCTTCTAAAACTAATAATAGTTCTAATTCAAAATTTATAGTTATGATAATGGATAAAGTTATTTATATTTTACAGCTTAGTAGTTTATTATATATCCATGACTATAAATTTATATATTAGTTACAATTATATTGTATCTAAGTTAATTTAATTACTTTATGCTAAGATATTTTTAAATATGCAGTTTATTATTTTCCAACAAATGATAATTCTTTTAATTATATCTTTCAAGCACGTAGATATATAGATATTCATAAAAAAAGTAATAGTTTATTTATAAATATACCAAAATACTCAGAAATTAATGAATTACTCAGAAATTGATAAAAAAATAATATAATATATAGCACATATAATAAATATTTTTAATGACGTTTACGGAAGAGTTATAATTTTATCCTTTTATATTATTTTTAAGTGCTACTTTATTTTAATTTTATCTTTAGCTACTATTTTTTTTTGGAGCTATGACAGCTTTTGCTCGACTAGTAGTTTGAAAGATGGAATATTCTGTAACAAAATAAAGGATGAAAAAAATGTTAATATTTAAAATTATTAGGGTCAAACGAATTAGTTTAATCATTAGAGGTAATGGTAATATTATTAGTGGAACATTAATTCCTATTATTAAATATCGGGTTGGATGATATTTGAGTGGAAACATCGTATCGAAAAATAGTTTAGTGGTGTTTTAAAAAGCATAAAAAATCCACTTTAAAAATTTTAAATAGATTAAAAAAAATCAACCACGGCAATTTCAATTATATGCGATCGACTCCATCTTAAAACGTTAATACGTTTTTTTCTTAAAAAAATAATCATAAAATATTAAAATTGATCGATTATATGTTTAAAAGTACCAAAATAATTTTTAAATTTAACTTTTGCCAAAATACTCTTATCACATCACAAGTCTTTTCTAATTGATCTTATGCTCAAATTCTTCAAAATAGATTAATTAATAATGTTCACATTTAACCATAACCCAAACAATTTAAACTAATAATAATATTCAAGAGTTGATCCGAACATAAGGTTAATATTTTATTTATCTTAAGCCTTTTTTTAAAAAAAATATTAGTTAATTTTAATCAGATTCCTCTTACCTTTTTATTTAAGAGTTCAAATTTAGGTAAATTTTATTTGTTCTGCGTCTCGTTTTTTTTTCCCGGTTCGGGTAAAATTTTCCGAGTTACGTCTCTACTATCTACCCACTGGGTCATGCAATAAAAAACAAAAAACAAATTAAAGTGCGGGGTCCATGATCCATCCAACTGGACCACAGCCGACATGTGCGAACTCCCACTGGAGCAGTTAGACCCCGTCTTCCTTTCACACGTGCGACCAGCAGGAGCCCCTACGTCACCCATGAGGCAACACGTAGCCGACCAATTAATAAGACCGTGTACATACCTGCGGCTGCATAATTGGTTAGTAAAATTGGGCACAATAAGTCCCATCCCAAATTCCATTTGTGGAGTCACAAGATAAAAAAAAGTATATTTATACTATTTATTTTGATTTAAAACTAATCAGATATTAATAATTCTAAATATTGGAGATTCGAGTGAATATTCATAAAATAAGACCGTGAATATATATATATATGAAATTTAATAAGATTTTAATATTTATCATATGCATTTTTTTAGAGGTATAAGAAAAATTCGACCAACCCGAAAAATTCATCAGAATTGAAAAAAATAAAAATTAAGAGTCCGAAAATAATTTAGGATGATTTTTAATAAATTAAAATTCATCCATTAAAATTAGGATCCATTCGATAAAAAAGGTAAGACCGGTGGAGCCCTTTTTTATTTATGATTATTTTATATGTAACTAATACATATGTTATTAATTTTTTTGTTATAGATATAATATCTTTTGTATAAAATTTCATACTTTTTTATCATATTATCAAACTCTAATTTAATAACTTCAAAAATTTAGTAATATATTTTATATTTAATATAAAATTAGATATTTTTATATTAATTTTCAGTTATTAAATATATTTTAAAATATAATTATATAAAAGTAGGGTCTCGAAAAAATTATTCTAAAAAAATCTACCCGCTAGAGGATGATTATTATTTTTTAAAAATAATTTTAGGATGATTTTTTTAATTTTTAAAATCGATCCGAAAAATAATGATTATTTTTTTTAGATCGAAAATCCGATTCGACCGGCATCAAACTTTTTTAAATTAGGTGTGCCCCTTTTATTATTGAAATGATAATAATAAGTCTAGATATACGAGAAAATTCCAGTACATCATACTTAATTCGTATATTGAGTGCATAAAAATTAAAATAACGTAATTGACTCTTCAAAGGATCATGTATATTTGCACCATCAACTTTTCTAAAACTTTTTTAAAAAAGGAAGCTTGTAAAGGGTACGAGTCATTAACTGTTTTACGGTAAGTATAATTTTTTATTTTTTTAAATGATGGCAAACTGGGAAAAAAAGTAATCGATATCTGTAAATTATAAAAGGTAAGAAAAAAAAACTCGTATATACGAGTCGTGACCATGTAAATTGACAAATTGGTTGCAACTTAAAAAGGATATATTAATGTATCTTTAATTTTAGACAACCCACTAATAGCTGCAGTTAGAAATATTAATACATGGAGGTACGAATTGTTGATTCGAATTATAAATATAATTAAATTTTATCACGTCAGATATATTACTATATTTCAATGATTGATCAGCCTATGGTTAAAGTTAATATAATGATTGACATTAAAGGGAAGGGAAGATAAAGAATGGAAAGAGAAAAGATGTGAAGGAAATATAAGAGAATGATGTTGAATAGTTACTCTTGTTTGGTTCACGTCATTACAGGAAAGGAAAGGAAATAATGTTAAGTGATAATTTTATTTGAACGATTATATTCTTTATATATATACTTATATGTTAAATTTATATGATTAAAAATGAAAATACATATTAAGTGTGTCTTTCCCATCCTTTTCACCCCAATTTGAGGGTGAAAGAATTGGAGGAGAATGAAGAGAAAATGAGAAAACTTTTCCTTTCATTCATCTCCAACTTAATTCAAACAAACATGTAAAATCCATTACCCTTCTTTCTCTTCCCATTTATTCCTCTCCTTTCACCCCAACCAAACGGGGCCTAAAGCTCAAACAAATGAATGGCTTGAGACGGCGGAATAATAATAATAATAATAATAATAATAATAATAATAATAATAATAATAATAATAATAATAATAATAATCGTTACTAATTTTTTTATAACCGTATATAATCTTATATTTTAGGTTAAACCTATTCTAGAATTTTCTATATTTGTGCCTATTTATATTGAATTTGAAGTAACTATATATATATTCAACACTTGCAAATATGCTATCTAATTTTGCTTACAATAAAACATGAATCTTTCAACTATTTTTTTCATTATTAATGCAGATATTTATTTTGTTGTTTAGGGCAAAAGAAATATTTAATTAATTATTATTATTATTATTTAAAAATGTATTTAACCCTACATTTCGATTTTTTAAAATTCATTAATCATAGTGTATTAGATCTCTATATCTCTTGATATGGCCTTGATTAAAATCATAGAGAGAGAGAGGAGAGAGAGAGTGTGTGACATTATTAATCCTTTTAGCACTGAAACTTATCTATGCCCCAAAAAGTGAGTGTTTGGACAATCTTTTCTTTCTCATTTCTATTTCTCACAAGAAACAGTTATAAGTCTTATCACAGAAATCAAATAACAAGTTTCAAATAGATTCATTTCTTTTCCTAGGAAAAGAAAACTTTCTAGATGCGCGAAATCATATTTGGTTTCATAAAGTAGTGAAAAATTATCGAAGTAAAGATGTAAAAATACGCAAAAGTAAATTAAACAAAATATACAATTTCGATAAATTGAAACGGTCTCTTACTTTATCTCTATAAAAAATAAAACTCAAACCGTTTTGGCATTTTATCTTCGAGCAGTTTTTTTATAAAATGTGGACTCTCAAATATCATGGAAAATTTATTTTCCCCCTATATATTTCTTGTAAAAAATATTCGAGACACGTTAATTTATGTCCAACAATTTATACAATAATTAAATAAATTATGTAAAAACAATTAATCCGAAAAATTTGGATAGACGCATTTTAAACTTTTTTTTCTTGGAAGACTCCGCCCAACTTGAACAACATATGCAACTCTTATCTCAATTGCGCCACGTTATCTTGCGAGTGTAGACGGAGTAATTAATCCCATCCCAACTCCTCCTCCGTGGGTATTTAATGACCCCTTCGTTTTCTCTGTCATCTGCTTCTTTTCTTCTTCTTCTTCTTCATCGTCGAATTCTCGTTCTTGTGATCGTCGAGCCGGAGGTGGAGAGAAAAAGATAGCAGAGGGAGAGAGAGAGAGAGACAGAGAGAAAGAGATATGGAGGTGGGCGTGGATTACTTGGCCGGCGAGAGGAGCAAGGCGCAGTTCGACGTGGAGGCCATGAAGGTCGCATGGGCGGGCTCCAAGCACGCCCTCGACGTCACCGATCGCATGGCACGCCTCGTCGCTTCCGATCCGGTGCGCAACTCCCTTCCCCCTTCATCTTCTTCTTCGTCTTTTGGTGCTTCTATTTAATCTACTTGTCGTGTCTTGCGGCTGATGCTGCTGCCCAGCTGCCCGTTCCCGATCCTATCATCTTCACCGCCGTGGTTTTGAGATCGGAAATTTGTGATATGGTCGGCGAGGGGTTCTGGTCACAACTGCATTTTTTCTTCGTTTAATCGAGGGATTTTGGGGTTAAATTCTTAGTCTCGACGGGATGGCTGCCTTCAGCGAGGAGACGAGGACAATATGTTGTTCTCCTTTTGTTTCTGGACTCTCAATTTCGCTGGGGGAACAATGAAGTTTTGGATCTTTGTTCGTACAGTGCCGTGACCGATCCTTATTTCCCCCACACGGTTGTTTACCTCTAATCACTTCTAATTCTACTCGTTCTAAGTCGTACTCTATTATTTTTTTCTGTGGCCACGGTAAAGAACGGATTTGAATTAGTGATAAAAGGTTGGGAACGACACATTGTTAAGTACCACATAAAGCTTCTATTGATAATTATCATGGTCACCATGTCTTTTGACATTTCAATAATCATCGAGGACTAAATACACAGCAAAAGCATTTTGTGTGCTGCTGATGGTGCACTATTTGTGGGTTAGACATGTGTTGGACACGTTGTTAATGCTTACCAGATTAGATATCGCTGGCTTTCAAATTCACATGAAACGTGGATTAGAAAAGAATGGATAAGTGCATGGTATGCAGTTGGTGCCTTCCATGTATGTTTCACTTACCACCGGCCATTGGTGGACATTTGCAACCAGTTCTTTTATTTTATTCATGTATATATAAGTTTGTGCTAAGAGTTTAAGCAAAATGCTGATAGAAGTATGATCTGAATTATGATGCCATAAGGTGAAACTTGAAATTCTGAATTAGTGAAAAATGGTTCGTCTCATCTTTAAGATTTGGATAATGTGGCAACATTTTCCTGAACTTGGGCAATGTTGTAGAAACGGATATGCATCCTACTGTTCAAATTCCAAATAAATTATATGCATATTTAATCATGATGAAATAAGCTAATGTGACTTCCTTTTTTTTTCTCCGAGGGCAAGAACTACCTAGATAAAACTTTTATGCAGAAAAAGAACTCAAAGTAACCTACTTCTTCTAAAAAAACTAACCTACTCATTAGTTTTATTACGTTTTGTTTAACTTAATCGTCCCAAATTTATGGAGAATGACATGTTAAATGTCTTTTGTCCTTCAAGGTTGTACATAATTCATAGATGTTCTTGCAGGTTAATTGATCTTTTTGTGGGATATGTGGACTACAAGATACTTTGAGTTCAATACATTATTTTAGTTTATGTTTCTCACTTTTCTTTTGCTACAGGTGTTTCGTAAAGATAACAGAGGAATGCTTGCTCGTAAAGATTTATTTAATAACACCCTTAAGAAAGCTGCACACGTGTGGAAGCGCATTAATGAGCTTCATCTCACTGGTAATCTTTTGCTGCTTTTAGGATGTTTCCATTGAATTGACTCCCTATAAAATATTGTGCACTGCAACTATGAAAGTAATATCTACTTAATGATATTTTCAAAAAAAAAAAATCTAGTTAATGATTGTAATACTCCGAAGACAAGTCATATTATTTTTCTCTTCATGAAGAACAAGCGTTGCTCATGACAGTCTTAGTTTGTTCAACAATACACAATTCTTATCTATGTTCCTCTTGAGTTTGTTAAACATATTTACCAGAAACAAAAAGAAGATATCTGAGACTCTTCTATGATAAAATTTCATTATTGGTTTCTTTATGACATAATTAAAAGTAAAACCAGATATGTTTCTGGCTAATCTTCCTTTTTTTTTTGTCTATTTCCCCAACTTAAATGCAATGGTTTTGGTTCTCAGAAGAAGAAGCTTCCGCAATGAGAGTTTTTGTTGATGAACCTAGCTATGGAGATCTCCATTGGGTGAGCACACTTATATCTTTATTGATAATCTGTTCCCTGGTTAATGATATATTATCTTTTCTTACGGCATTGAAATCATATATGCCAGACAAAGTTCTGATTGATGTTCAATTTGTTTCTTTTGTTCATTAATCTGAACTTGATTAATGAGGAGGAGGGTTTAACGCCAACTCAGCCTATGTTTTATAGCCGGTCCCAAGCCCGGATAAAGGAGGGTTGTGTTAGGCCCCGACAGCCAGCGTAAAACCCTGTCGAATCTCATGAACATGGATTAACGAATATGAGCGGAATGACGTCGTATGATCCATGTAGCCGACCCCACCTAGTGGGATAAGGCTTTGTTGTTGTTGTTCATTAATCTGAACTTGATTATTTTATCTTTACTATTGAAAGCAGAAATTTGAATATTTTCCTGAATTATGTTGTGCTGTTTGACTTGAATTATGTAACCTCTTTCCAGGGAATGTTTATTCCTGCTATAAAAGGACAAGGAACTGATGAACAGCAGAAGAAGTGGTTACCACTAGCATATAAGTTGCAGATAATTGGCTGCTATGCTCAGACTGAACTTGGGCATGGTTCGAATGTTCAAGGCCTCGAAACAACTGCAACATTTGATCCCAAAACTGACGAATTTGTTATCCACAGTCCCACACTTACCTCAAGCAAAGTGAGTGTTTTGGATCAACATGATGCATCATTAGTGTATTGCACTTTCCCTGTTCACCTAATGATTTTCATAATAGTTTGCTTGCTTTATATGCATTTGTTTTTTTAATGCTATTTCCAAGATTTGTTATCACTCATGAATGGACATGATCTGTGTATTATAATGAGCAGTGGTGGCCTGGTGGTTTGGGCAAAGTATCTACTCACGCAGTAGTTTATGCTCGTCTCATAATAAATGGAAAGGACTATGGTGTAAATGGTATTTTTCTTTCCTTTTTGTGGATTAATTTGGAACATACTCAGTATGTTAGTTGTTATTCTTTCTCAACTGCATCAACTTTTCAGGCTTCATAGTCCAGTTACGTAGTTTAGATGATCATTCTCCCCTTCCTGGTATTACTGTTGGTGATATTGGTGCTAAGTTTGGAAATGGTGCATATAACACAATGGATAATGGTGTTCTACGATTTGATCATGTACGCATACCAAGAGATCAAATGTTGATGAGGTTGGCCGTTGGTGTAATATGTTTTTCTTCTTCGTCTTTGTCACTGTTCTTTGTTTATACTATCTGCTAATACATATGATAATTGGTTTAGGGTTTCACAAGTCACAAGGGAAGGAAAGTTTGTGCAATCTGATGTACCAAGGCAGCTACTGTATGGGACAATGGTCTTTGTGCGTCAAACCATCGTTTTGGATGCTTCTAAAGCATTGTCTCGAGCAGTATGCATCGCCACGAGGTATAGCGCTGTTCGAAGGCAATTTGGATCTCAAGATGGTGGTCCTGAGACCCAGGTATGTACACCTTTGTTTCGTCTGAACGATGGACAAGTATTGAATAAGTTGATTGGAATTATTGTTATTGCTACAAGCCTATAACAAGAAATCATGCGTTATTGTGGTGGATACAAAAGATGGAAAATGTTCGGTGTAAATATTTGGCTGCAGCATTGTTAATAATTTGTACTTGTCAGGATTTTCTAGTAATTTATTGCATTTTAGGCCATCAATTGTGATTTTTTTAATTAATTTCTGGAAGCTTGATATCAAATTACAAGGGAAAGTTTATGTTTGAGGGACAATCTTTTAGCCACCGTTCAGGAATACTCTTAATGTGGCACACAGGTGCAGGTCATCCTATACTCATGCTTAATTCATGCTAGGCATCCAAATAAAAATTAACTAATAATTCCTTCTAAAAAAAATTAACTCATAATTGTTAAGATGCAAATAACAAATTAACCTGGGGACTTTATATCAATCTTGTTTGCCTGATGTCCTGGGATTTGTTCACTGTAGGTCATCGACTACAAAACGCAGCAAAGTAGACTATTTCCATTATTGGCTTCAGCATATGCATTCAGATTTGTGGGCGAATGGTTGAACTGGTTATATGCAGATGTTACAAAGAGGCTACAAGCAAATGATTTCTCAACGTTACCAGAGGCTCATGCATGCACTGCTGGCTTGAAATCCTTAACTACCACAGCCACAGCTGTAAGTAATTGCTTTTAGCTGCATCTTGGTCTTTCCTTACATTGGATTCAAAATTTCCTAACATGTAATGCCATATCCATTTTCTTTTGGTTCTTGGCATGACAGTAAGGTTATTTAGTACTTTACTGACATGATGTATCCTTTAATATATTCTTCTGGATGCAAGGGATAAATAGTTTCTTAAACCGTAAATTGCCATAATTTTAATTTTTAATATTTAGAAGTTACAGTTCTTTCAGTTAGGTTGAAAAAATAAGACAGTTATTTCAACATCTGTCCTGAGAGATTGAATTGTCGCCTTTCCATACGATTTCTGGTATCAGTACAATGGGGCAATATATGTGTTTAAGATAAACACTTCTTTTTTGGGTTGAGTCAGGTGGAAGACAAGACCAGATGCATTCTGCAGTAATATATAAACTAGGCGATTTTCTTTTTTCTGTCTTCATACCAAGAAGAGTGCAAACTTGCAGGATCTCTGGGGAATTGAAATGGCACTGTGAACAGATTTAGTTTGTTGAGATTTGCTTGAGCAACCATAATTTTTAACTATTATTCTTCCTTTTATGACAGTCAAATGATGCAGCCTTGCTCTAGTTTTTTACTCCATATGTTCTTCAATTAGCATCAGCTTGTTTGCCAAAGAAAAATTAAAACTTACAAATAAATTTCCTCTCTGATAATGGTCAGTGGATATTTTTTTTTGACAAGTCTGGATCTACATGAACATGGATCAACGAGTCGTATGATCCATGTAGCCGACCCCACCTAGTGGGATAAGGCTTTGTTGTTGTTGTTGTAAGTCTGGATCTACAAGATAACGTCGATATACTTTATTAATGATTGCGAATAAAAAGAAATATGTAGAAGATCCTTTTAGCAATCTGTTTATGTTGCATTTCACATGGCAACTCCATGTGAGGAGCTTTAGCAAAAGCCCATAAATATTTGAAAGTGGTGAATTTGAACTGTTCTTCCTGTTGTCATTTGAGCTAAATTTTCAAGCTTCCTTGTCTTACTACTTTCTTATGTTATTTTTGCATAGGGATTAATCATTGAAATAAACTTTGTAATTTTCAGGATGGCATTGAGGAATGTCGAAAGCTTTGTGGTGGTCATGGCTATCTATTTAGCAGTGGGCTTCCTGAATTATTCGCTGTGTATGTCCCTGCCTGTACTTATGAAGGAGACAATGTGGTTCTGTTTCTGCAGGTTTGTTGGCTTTTAAGCATTGTGGTTGTGGGCATTCATACTTTCTCTTTCTGCCACATGAATTAAGGTTGGATGCCAGGATTTGTGGATATTTAAAATCTGCTTTGAAAAATCTTATATCAACATGGACATTGAGCTATCCTTGTTCTAATTCATCTTTTTATATTGGTAATTACTGGGAGTTCACATTCATATATGCACACAACACAATTTTACATTATTCTTATATTGTTTACTTTTAGCCAACAGTACCCACAAAAGAACTATTAGCCTACTGACTTCCTTAGAATCTTATCATAATGGGTATTTCCAATCATTCGTCTTATTCCCTATGGTTTTCTAGGTTGCTAGATTTCTTATGAAGACTGTTTCTCAACTGGGATCTGGGAAACAACCTGTTGGAACCACGGCATACATGGGAAGAGCTCAACACTTGATGCAGGCCAGATGTACTGTTCGCGAAGGTGCTTCTTCAATATCCTCCATTTCCATCATGTATCCCTTGGAAATTTTTTATGATTCTTTTCCTCAATATGTATCATTTATCATGCATTCTCTTGTATTGAGACATTGTGCCTGAGGTTCATTTTATCTAATAATGCACATCTGGATGTTAATTCTGGTTATTTTTTGTTGATCATATTTTGTCTTGATATACAGCTGAGGACTGGTTGAAGCCAGCAGTTATTCTTGAAGCATTTGAGGCTAGGGCTCTCAGATTAGCTGTAACTTCTGCTCAAAACATAGCCAAGGCATCAAACCCTGAAGAAGGTTAGATATTTATTCTTTTGAACATTTGTATATCTTTCCCCCACAAGAAAATTGGATCCTTTTTTTGCTAATGTATCTATATCTATGATGGAACTACTTGTGCTCAGTGCTTCTACTTCATACTTCATAGTTTTTCTAATTTTTGGGTTGAATTTTTCATCTAAGTGGAGAAGAACCAGTTGTCCTTAGGCTTCCTACCTATTAAAAAACATCTGCTGCAAGTCTTATTGTTCTTTGTACTCATGGGATCCAGGTTTCGCGGAACTTTCTGCTGATCTGTTGGAGGTGGCCATCGCCCATTGTCAATTGATCATAGTATCCAAGTAAGTTTGGATATCTTTTTATGTGATGCATGATCAAGATATTCTCAGTTCAGTTATAGGAAATATTAAGATCTGACATTATTGTGTTGAGAAACCATTTCTTTTGTCATGAAACCCACTGTTCTGCTAAATTTTTAGTTCAATCAACACATGTTTTGACTATCATGCGTCGTTTGTTTCCCAGATTTATTGAGAAGGTACAGCAAGACATACAAGGACATGGGGTTAAAGAAATCCTGCAAATTCTCTGCAATGTATATGCACTATCCTTGGTCCACAAACATCTTGGCGACTTCATCTCAACTGGATACATTACACCCAAACAAGGCTCACTGGCAAATCAGCAGCTCCGCGCACTTTACAGTCTGGTACTTGTTTGTTTACTAACCAATTCCTTAGTACATCTTTGCGTCAGCCAATATTAGTCATCTCTTGTATTTGCATTGCAGGTGCGCCCCAATGCCATTGCACTTGTCGATGCATTTAACTACACTGATCACTACCTGAGTTCCGTTCTTGGACGCTATGATGGAAATGTTTATCCCCACCTTTATGAAGAGGCATGGAAAGACCCATTGAATGACTCGGTTGTGCCAGACGGATACAAAGACTACATTAAGCCTTTGCTCAAACAGAAATTCAGGACATCAAGGCTGTGAAGATATACTACACATTTAATCCACAAAGATAATCTTAATATTTGGTGGATTCAAATGTTACTCGGCACCAAATAAAGTATGACCTATATGTGCAATAAGGACAGCCAAACTTTTAGAGATATTTATATGTTTCAATTATTAGGGATTATTTCTTTATTTTGGGCAGTAGACGAATGTATATTATTAACGACAATTATTATTGCTATAAGATATAGATTAGATTCTCATATTTTAGGGAGAGGAAATCAAGCTTTCAGGGCAAGAGTTCCCGATTCATTTGCACGTGCCCTCACTCGGGTTGGATCTTGTTATGGTTTGCCAGATAATTCTTTTGACCAAGCTAATTCTATTCTTACCTGTGTTTAATTGATGTATTTAGATTTTTGAACAAAAAAAGTTCTTATTCTAAATCGTGATTGGATGCATATAGCTAAATATTATCGACATCTTAACATTTTACCCTGGCGTAGAGCAAGTAATAAGTAATATATATATATATATATATATGACTTTAAATTTTAGTTGTTAATAACCATAAAATTCTCAGAGTGAAAAGATAACTCGAAATTATTAATGATATTAGTTTCTTAAACAAGAATATTAATTGAAGAATTGGAAACTGTTGAAAATTTATTCACCTGAGACCCAACTAAATAGTACAGTATAAACAATGCACAACATCCAATGAAAATAAATTCCGACGTTGGACATCAAGCTTCTTCTAAATATCTATTTTTGGAACAAAAAACATTTCGTCGCCGTAGGAGACTTATATTCTAAGCTTATTCCAGTTTTTCAACCCGGGCCGAGGTTATTGGTATAAAAAATGGTGGACGTAAAAAAGTGTTCTCGTTTCAAACGAAGTTTTACCATAACATTCTCCTAATTTAAAATTGAATTCATACTGTTATGAAATTGATTGATTATATAATTAATTATGAATAGTGTCGCATTGACGCGACTACCGAAAAAAGTGCTGCTTTGTTGAATAACAAAATTTAATTAGTTTAATGTTCCAACATGATACAGATACGGGCAAAGAAATCATTGATCACACTCACTATTTAACTTAGTAAATTAAATTACAACGATATTTAAGTTTAATGAATTGATACATGATCTTGTAATAATCAAATGACACAAAATTATACCACATAATAATGAAATTGATACATAGATCTTCATGTTCCAATATCTTATTTCCCTCTTTTGTGCATGTTTGTAGTGAGTTCTACAGAAGAGTCAAACACAGCTTGTGGTGACTCCATTTCTTTGAAGGGCTTTATTACATCGGTCTTCTCTCTCTCTTTTTTCTTGTAGGAGGTGAAAAGGAAATAAAAAGAACTAGAACTATTTTCTTCCCTATGGAACATTTGAACTTGTTGTAGTGACAAAAAGCAATTCCCAGTAACAATTTACAGGATGAAACTCTAAGCATAAGATTGACGTGGTAATCAAAACGAAACAGCTCTAAGTTCCAGTCTGCGCCAGGGCTGATAAAGATGTGGCACTGTGGGAAGCATATCAGCAAAAGTTGAATCTAGCAACACTCTCAACAATCTGTACTTATCGGTGGAAACAAATCCTTAATGTTATAGTCGGAAATCTAATTGCAAACGATAATCCAGAGGTACACTGATACGTAAATGTCCACTATTTTTTAGGAGGCAGGAGTCGTAACACGATCATGCCTTCAAAAAATTTTATTAGGAAAGAAGGGAGAGAAAGATCACACAAACACAAAAAAACGTAAGACACTCTAAATCGGGTTATATTATGGGACGACAGTGGTTCTTTTTGTTATGAAATAATGATGATTACAAGAATACAAAATAATCTAGTCGTCATGAAATTTATACAGAAATCCTAAAATCATCTAAATTTCGGGGGCACCGAGCCCTCGCAAGGGATCTCCCCTGAACTCCCGTAGGGGACGGGTGACCTCAGTGGCTACAGTGGTGCGGGGTCGCGGGAGGTCATCGCGGAGGTCGACAACACCACGGCGGAAGTGATAGGAGGTCGCGGCGCTTGCCGGGGTGCTCGATGTCAAGACCGTGCGGATCTGCTCGCCGATGGTTGGATTGGACCCTCTTCACACGTAGATCTGGTCAGCGGTCGACGAAGGGTGAGATCCAGTGCTCTAGATCATCGCGGAGGTTGCCACTGCGCAGGGGGCAACCATCCGCCACGCCGCGCGAGGAGAGAACAGCGATCTCTGCAGCCGTCCGCTGTTCGCGGAGAGAGAGAGAGAGCAGAGAAGAGGAGAGCGGGGGTCGGCGATGAAGCACTCGCAGGCAGATCTGCTGCGGCGGGCAGATATGCGGCGACGGGCGTCAAAGGAGGTCGACATGCGGAGGTGAAGCGCTAAAGATGAAGAGAGAGGAGCCGGAGGCTCATCACCGTCGGACAATCGAGCGGAGAGAGGAGAGAGAGGAGGCGGCGCGGAGAGAAGAAACGAAGAGGAGAGAGAAAAGGAGAGAAGAAAATGAGGGAATCCGAGGATTTTCATCTTTTTATACCCTTAGAACCAGTCTGTGCGAACCGCACCAGATCGAATTCCGAACCGCTTGTTCGATCTGCTCGGACCGCGTCAGATTTCACTTAAAATTCTCAGAAAAAGGTGGAATCAGAACATGGGAATCACAGTCCCATGACTCATGATTTTAATTTTGGGTTCTTGGCTCAATTCCACCTTATGTCACGTCATTTGACGGAATCAGTTGGAACTAAGCGCTAGTTCTAGTTATAAAATGAAGCCCTTGGGTTCTCGGCATAGTTCCGCCAAATGTCATATCATTTTATGGAACCGACTAGATTGCAGTTCCAAACTGGTTCCGATTGCCAAACGCATTGAGAACAAAGGAGGAATTAAGAAGAAGCCAAAGGAAAAGAATGAATTCGACAAAAATGTATTCTCATGGAATCTAAATCAAGAGGTGTATTCTTCAGGATAGAAGCATGCTTAGAATGTATTTTATCTCTTATACTAATGTCTTTTGATTGAATTTAAGGATACACAATGATAATTAAGGATGGATATTAAACTAAACTCATTTACCATTTTATTATTCTCAGTAGTTTAGCTTGTTTCCCTTTTATGATCCATGTTTATTTAGATGTGTTTTTTACTCCATTAAGTTATAGTAATATTATAACTTGACGATTCTTTGCCTTGAACTTGATGATTTGTACAAAAAGTTAACTTGACGTCTAGACAATGTTGTGAGGCTAGACCGGACCAGCCATCGATTGGCCCTCACAACGGTCAATTACAAGCCCAAAAATTAGACTTGTAAGCAGACCAAGTTGAACTAGTTGAAACCGATAAAAACTGATCAAATCGGTCAAAATTAGATTGAATCACATTTTTTTATGAACCGATCGATTTTTATTTTTTTGTTAAAAAATAATCTGACAAACAAATGTTTATAAAATTTGAAAAAGATTTAAAGATGGACCTTTCTCCATAAAAATTCATATTGGTCCATTAGTCTTCTCCTCTATTAATATTTGTCTCTTTACTCTCATCTTACTACTATTATTAATGCGGGACTATGTTTCTACATTTACTTGTTCTTTTCTTCTTTCATTTAGTTTAGTATTTGTTAAACTTTCAACTATATCTTATATATTATAATTTTATTCAAAATTTTTAATATCATATATGTATATTATAAATTAAATTTGTATTCAGTATATTATATATAATATTTATCATATTAGGTAAATTTGTGATGAATGGAGGATGGAAACTTCTTTGTCACATATATAACATACAATAATATTATAATAATTGGTATAGTATAGTTATATATATAATATTATAAATACACAAATTTTAATTTTCTTTAATTGGTATCTAATAATTTCATATTAGATAGTTAACCACTAATTATATTATATATCTATTTATATATAATAGTAATATTACTTCTAACATAAAAGACAAAGATATGTATCACAAAAAAAAAAATAGTGAGAAGAATATATATATATATATATATATGTATGTATGTATGTATGTATGTATATGTATATAAATTAAATTTCATAAGATTTTAATTTATTAAATGTGTAATGATTTTAACATTATATTTTAATGATTTATTATTTATATAATTAATTTTTAACATCATTAATATGATAGATTAATTTAATATATCATATTAAATATATTATTTTATTACCATCCAGTCCGACTTGAAACGGACACTTGTTCGAATCGTTGTCCGGTCCGATTCATACAACATTGCGTCTATAAGGATGCACATATCACATATGAATGTCTATATGTGCCCATCATGCTCTCTGTAGTTAGGATTGTGTTGTTAGTAATTATACTTAAATGAGATCCTTTAACGACCCGAAATTCATCCTAAAAATTTTGGACATTTAGAGGAATTTCACGTCGTTAGCTCGTTCGTCATACATACATTTTAGAAACAAATATCATAAAAAAAGTTTCTATTAATCATATAACAATTACTATTCCATAGGACATTAAATGCTTACCTTCATTATATTACTTGTCTCAGTTTTCATTTAGAACCATAGACTTATTAAACCTTAAACATGTGCAAAACTTCATAATGAGTTTGAGCTATTATCCATCATGGTTATATGCACGGATCCAGACTGCATGGTTTCTCAGTTGGAGTATGTAAAGATCATGCATGCCATGTTATCATGATACTACATGCGACGCATCATTATCATAACAATAACATATGAATATGCATGTTATTACTACATGCGACGCATCATTATCATAACAATAACATATGAATATGCATGTTATGAACCTTACATGACATTATATCATGCTTCCATTAATTTTTCATATAACTTTTTTTAAACATAAATACAATGTTTTTAAAACCGGACTGGACATCGAACCGGCGTGTCAATTGGATCATGGTTCGACCGGTTTAACCGAGTTCATAACCGGATTTTTATTAAAATATTGTTTATCTATTATTTCAAAGATATATTATGAATAAAACTTTGAAAAGAATATAAAAAATACTCATATTTTATTATTATTATTGAACATTAATTTAAATATTTTCTAAATGATTTAAGTAATAAACTCATTCAAAATGTATTGTAATTTTATATGATTAGTATACTTGAATGCAAATAGAAACAAAAAAAATAGACTCATTATATTAAAGTAATATGAATATACTATTAAAAATATTTCAATTCTTGATTCATATCTATTATAATTAAAAGGTAGTAAGTTGAATGATTTAATTTTAATTAGATTTATTATTCTAATGTATATGTTATAAAAAATTGAATAAATTAGTTAACATCAAGAAAATGAAATTGATCAATATTCTTTATATTTATAAATATTTTTATTCTTTCATTGTTGTTGTTAATATATATTTTAATTTAATTAATGCTTATGTAAATAACTTTCCTTTTGCATATCTTTTTATTAAATTATTTCTCCTTTTTTCATTCAGTTGTTTCCATTTTATTTTTTCTCTCACTTCCTTTTTTCCTCCTTACATTTCCCCCTTCATTCTTCTCCTTAATTTTCTCACTTTATTTATACTATACATCATCACCTACCTTTTTCTCCTTTCAAAATTACTTATTTTCTTTCCTTTTGTATTTGATTCTATCATTCAAAATTCAAAATTTACATGTTTTAATACAAAAATAAAACAAACTGAATTTTATCTTTCATAATGATTGATTGCTTTCCTTTTTCATTTCATTCTATCATTAAAAATTTCCAAATTTGCATTTTTTTAATACAATAATTAAAAACCGGATTGAACCAGTTCAATTGGTTGAACCGATTTTGCCCCGTTCAATCCGGTTCTATCCGATTTTTTATTATTTCTGATTTTGAAGACAAACCAAACCGAACTGATGGCCGATTCGCGGTTGAATCGATCGAACCGAGCAGTCCGGTCTGATTTTAAAAACACTGCATAAATATCATGACATACCTGCTTAACTTTAGACCCATCATCTACATGTATCATATAATAAAAATATATATTCACAAACAATCATGACATGTAACTTATCTTTTCATTTCGCTTTCATTGTCATGTACATTTCCTCCGGATTGCTTAATAACCCTTTGAACCTTTTTTCATTCTTCTTTCTTTTTTTATTATGTGATACTTAAAATGTCATCTTCATTTTTCATCTTTATCACATAACATTATATTTACTTTTATTTCATATCATAAATCATATTTTAGGAACACACACATTATAGTAGCGAGGGACTTTATTTCTATTCGTTTATTAGAATACACAGTTTATAATGAGATACATTATTTTTTGGAAAGTACATACATATATGCAAGACTTTACTTCTTCGACTTAATTAGGTCCTCTTGAAGTATATATATAAGTATAGGACTTTACTTTCCATCCTTACTTCATCATCATCTTAACTTTTTTATTATAGGATACTTTGAAGTTAAACTTTATTTTCATTCTTACTTCATCTTATAACATCTTTGATATTAACAATAGTTGGAGAATCAATGTACTTCATACAATTATGGACCATCAGAGTTCTGACCACTGGTCATCAAGTTCGCACATTTGTGTTGGAGTTGGTGAATATTTCAGGGCCCCTTGTTTCTCACACGGGGTTCGCTCACGTGAGCTTAGGGGAATTTGAGTATTACCCAATTGCCTGTACTGCTGACGTGCGAAAAAAGGGGGGGGGGTTTGGGGGGCACCGTGTGGTTCGGATTTTGGGCTTGTGTTTAGTCGGCCCGTGTGATTCGGATTAGGTTTTTTCTCTGTTTTGTTCGGATTTTGAACCCGTTTAGGAGAGACTTATTTATAGCTTATTTTCATATGTAATATGGGTGGCGGCTGTAAACCTAAACGATATAGTGAAACCTCTTTGCAAGACGTAACCCTAATATCAAGGGTGAACCTGGGTAATTCGTGTGCCTCCTTTATTTTTCTGTAATCTCTCTGCGATTTTCTCTTCTTGTTCTCGAATTTTCCCTACAATTTGAAACTTGTAAAAATCCTAGGCGAGTTTTTGATTGGATGTCTAAAATGGTCGATGGCCCATAATGTCTGGATTGATAATAGTTGGTGCAGAAACCGACAAGAAAATCGAACATCAGATCTTGACTTTCGATTGTTCGAAATTTGAATATCACCGATGCATGATTGCATATCTCCTTAATTATTATACATTATATAGTATATACTAATGTTAATGAATGCATCTCATACCTTAATTATCACTACAAGAAAATACAAAATTTTCAACGACATTTTTTGGACGATACAAAATCCTTCGCAATTTAAGGACTTTGTGAAATTCTTCCCAACTTGCGATGGCAATATTGGTCATCAAAAAGTTTTTACTAGTAGCTCATTGTCCATACATAGTTGTGATGGGACAAAGCACGTCGAAAGTTTCGACGGCTCCAACTGTAGGAATTGGAATTTATAATAATAAATATATATATTAAGATTATATAATAGAAATACACTATAAAGGAATGATAACTAAATTTAATATTTCAAATATTAATAGCGAGAAATGTGAATAAACTATTATTTAATTACTATTCAGTATTTAATATTTGTTAAAAGTAAAATGAACTAAGCCTTTTATATGTTATAAATTTTTTTCTTTGAACTAAGCCATATATTTTCATTTTTATATAAATATTTATTTTTAATAAATTAAATAACTACAAAATATTATTTAATAAAATACGTAATTAGATATAGTAAATATGTTATTTCACCTTTTTTTCTATATCCAAACATTATTATTAGTTGTATCATAAGAATATTTTTACTTTTGTTCCTCCTACAAGAACAAAATTGAAATATTCTTTATTAATCCTTTCACTCATGTTCTTATACCAAACATCCCCAAGTGTGCGAAGGAAGAGCTAAATTTCAGTAAATACTATTGAACTGTATCATCTTTTTCAATTTTATCCTCTAATTTTAATTAGACTATCCTTTATTCATTGACTTGTTTCACCAACTATTCTCTCAATCGGAAATAATTAATTTTTTTATTATTTTATTAACTTGGCATGTTATTTAAATAAAATAAATATAAAATAATAAATTAAAATTAAAATAACAATATAATAATATAATTTTTTATAGGGGGGAGAAAGAATATTAAATGTGGTGTCAACACTCTGTCGGTTGGAGAAAGTTACTTGTGATCAATGTTACTGTCCAAATTTATTTGGCTGATATTATTAATAAACGTGGGTTGCCGACTTTGCAAAAATGCAAACGAAGAGCTCATATATAGAAAAGGAATGAGACGTACATTTGATTTTTTAGGTGAAAGATGACTTTTACTTGTGATCAATGTGATTCTTCAATTCATTTGGCTGATGTTATTAACAAACATGAGCATCGACTTTGCAAAAAATTTGAATAAAGAGTACACAAACAAAAAATGGACAAAAAGGTAAAAAAACATTTCTTTGATTTTTTTAATGTGAAAGATGTTTTTTACGTGTGATCAATATTATTGTCCAATTCATTTGGCTGAATAAACGTAAACATTAGCTTTGCAAAAAAAAAAGTGTGAATGAAGAGCCCACAAATAGAGAAAGAATGAAGAAAAGTTAAAAAGTTCATCACATTTTTTTTAATTTTTTAGACAAAAGATGAGCTTTACTTGTAATCATTATTGTCCAATTCATTTGATTGATATTGTTAATAAGCATGGGAGTCAACTTTGTAAAAAATGTTAATAAAGATCTCACAAATAAAAAAAGAATTCTTTGGTTTTATAGGTGAAAAGATGACTTTAGCTTGTGGTCTGTCTATTTCATTTGGTTGACACTACTAATAATCTAGATGTTTGTTGTATGCAACTTTGATTTAAATCGTGGTTTAATTCGAAGTTCGCGATTCATTACGGATAATCAAATAAAATTGAGAAAACTTACGAAAATGTGATATAAATATTTTTTATAACATAAGAATATAAAATATCATTAAACAAAATAACATAATAAATTATGATGTTCTTGCATAGCAAACCAAATATTTTTTAAGTTTTACATTACACAAAATAACTTCATTTTCAATACAACATACAAATTTGTCATAAACAATAAATATAAAGAACTCTCTCGATACTCTAATAGAATGTCATGAGAGACAAATCCCCTTAATACCTTAAAGTCAAAAGAGAGAAACTCTACTATTACCGACTCGCATGATCCATATGGATATAGCGATATGAAAAATGTTAAAAACAATAGAGTGAGATAAAAATAGCTAAGTGAGTTGATAACCTGTGTGTTATCAATCAACAAATTCGGAGAGATATAAAAGATATGCAATAATCATAATATCAAAATAAGCATTTTCTTATATTTGATAAATGCATATACAACCTTCTAATTCAAAGCATCACACTCAAATTGCAATCAATATCATTTAAATATATCAAACATTTGTATACATACTCTCTCTGCTATCAATGCGCGAACCACCTACTAGTTAGTTTGTATAGTTGGTAGGTTGATTTCAGAGGTGGCTCACTCTAGAGGTGAATTCCCATTGTGACATCTCACAAAGTAGCACTTGCCTTCACATGACACTTAGATCCATTCTACTTAATTCCTTTCGAAGAAAAATCAAATAGGCATATGTGGATTCTAGAGGTGGCCACACATATTATATAGGTGGGTTTTATTATGATTTCTCACTATGTAGCACTTAGCTCCTCATGACACTTAACTCCATCCAATCTCATCCCATTTTCAGAGAACATAAATGATGGATTAAATTCTATAGTTGGCTTCCATGGTAATCGGTGGTGTAGCACTTAGCTCTATTCAGTATATATATATGGAGATGCATGATACACATAGATGTAAATGAATGATTCGACATGAATAATCATATCTCAAATATCAAAAGATGAATCATATTGAATATTCATTTAACAAAATAATATTACATTTTCTAATATCAATTCATAACATATCACATATGCTTTTCAATGTATACATAAAACATAAATAATTACAAAGCTTACATGGAACTCATGCATTTACTCTTATAACAAAGCAATTATTTATCATAAGAGTTGGTCTTATATTATGAAAAATTGCTAATCTAGTAAATGAAAATCCATATCTTAAGACATCACTAACCAAATTTCATAATTCCAATTTTTCTTACTTCCATATTACAAAACACTGTACAAGTTTCAAACTTTATTTCATTATGATTATTTCTCAAGAAAATCAATGTTCAACCTAAATTTTATGTTATTGTATTCTGATATACTAAGTGTCCTCGATTTTATTATTTATATCAATTAATAAATAAATTCTATTCTAGTACTTTTCCTTAAGGCTTCCGGAGGTGCAACTCATAAAATTTCTAAATTTTATATCATTCTGTGTCGAGCACAATAAATTTAACAAATACGATTATGATCTGCCCTAAAATTCATTCTAATATACTGAAAAGGCAGTTAATCATTTATAACTTTCTTGACACCGTATATCAAAATTTTATATAACATATTCAATTTAATGCCTAATTTACAAAAGCCCATATCTTTCAATAGACAGAATAATAGATCTTTGAAGACAAAGACATAACTTTTTTTTACAGACATTTGATTAACATGATTCCAAAGCTTGGTGGAACTAGACTCATAGTGGATTAAACACAATTAATTTCATAATTTTTAGACCACATGAAGGTATGCAAATCGTCAACTAAATATTCGGAAATAAGTTAGCCCTACCTAGGGTTTATTCTCCTTCATGAAAGAGTTGAGTTCCACCCCATAGTTAACTAAGATGCATGAGGGAAGTGTTAGACAATGGGAAAAATCGTATGCCCTAAACTCAATTGATATTGATATTGATAATGAGGTTTATTCTCGATCGAATGTGTTGATGGGATGAATCTAGACCGTTGATATTGATATTAATAATATAATAATAGGCTTAAATAGGGAGCATAATGGTCTTGTCTCCTATTTGTAACCTACTCTCCTTCTTCATGAATGAAGAAATTATGAGGGAGAAGAAGTTACACAATTCTTCTCCCCATTCATTATATAATAATATATTAGTCAATATATGGGGGTGATCTCTCTTTCATTCTCTCTCTCAACTCCTCATCTTCTTCTCCACAATGGTTATGGTGCAAAAAGCATGTGCAAGTCTTCTTGATGTCTTGGCGTGGATACCCTTAGAGGGATGACACTTGCAATTTTCTCCAGCAAACTTTCTCTCTATTGGATAGCGTGTAACAATCGACACACACAAAAGATAAAAAAAGAAAAGAAAACTTAAGTCAAACACGGCCAACAATAGAGATAAAACAATACGTTTTATCTTTACTGCTGGATAAGGACCAAATTTAAAAGGTGTAGAGACATTTTATAAATAAAACAAAATTTGCAATCAGAGAGACCCTGACAGGTCCGGCTGCACACCAAGAAGAAAAGAAGATCCAATCCTCTTTCCCCTCTTATGTATGTCTCTCGGTGCTGAAATCCATAGCGAAGTTGCTTATTGTTCCTAACTGGATTTCAAGAGAACAACCCCAAGGAGGGGGAGAGAGAGAGAGAGAGAGAGAGAGAGAGAGAGAGAGAGAGAGAGAGAGAGAGAGAGAGCAGGCACAGGAACAAGAAGAAAATAGGGGACGCGGTCGTTAATTTTTTGACGAACGAAAGGAGGGAATAATTGCGAACGGAGATGGGTGAACTGAAATCACCTTGCATGACGTCTGAATTATTTTGACCCATGCCCTCATCGATTATGAAAATGAAGGAAATAAGAAGAAGATCCTAAAGTTATCGTTTGATTGTTTAATTCTTGAATTCTTTGATTGTTTGATTGATGTGCTTATTGCTTTGATTCCTGTTGATATGTTTGTGGTTAGGTTGATTGTTAGTATGTAGGAACTAAATTAAGATGAGTTGATGTTAAAGATTTTTAGGAGAAATCGAGTTCTGCAACTTTTCTGGACGCCGACCGGTCGATCGATATGTATGCATTGCCAGCAACCGGTCGACTGATATAATGACCCACGACCGATTTCTTATATGTCGATCGGTCTATCGATCCCTGCCACCACCGATCAACTGAACGGATCGACCGATCCGAATTAACCACCGGTCGACCGATCTTAACAGACCGGTCCATCGACCTGAAGCTAACCGGTCGACCATTCCCCAAAACTGGTCGACCGATTTCCAAAAATCCTTTTTATTAGAATTATTAATGATTTCCCTTTTTAATTTGAATATTACCCATATATAGTTGATCATATTTTTCTGACCCTACAGGGATCCCTCACCGATTTTTAAGATCTATTCTCTTATTGATTTATCTCTTATTGATCTTATCTTATACATTGAACAAAGAACAAAGAGCCACAAGTTATTCAAAGTGATTAAAGTTCAGATAGAAGATTAACAATGGGTTGCCAGTCTAAGCCAAGTGCAGCAAGATAAGGGTAGCTCCCTTGGTCACGCACTACAAGAAAACATAGCTTTTGTGACGAAATAATTCTGTCACAATATATAATAAACTTGTGAGAAATTTGTGACCGATACGAATTTGACATTTTAGTGATTGATGTGTGACGATAATATTTGTCACAAGATCATTTGTCAGAAATCCATCAAAATTTTGTGACGATTTCGTGATCACTAACTTAATTAAAATATACGTTGTAGGGCTGTTATGCAACAAGGGTTTGCTTTTTTATTTTTTATAAATTCATATTTATTAAAAAATATAATAATATAATAACAATGTGGATCGATGTCGTAGGAGTTCCAACAAAAGAGTATATGGATTTGTGGAAAATATGCTCAATCACTAGTAAATAATATAAAGTTATGGGGGTGGCCCACTATCTTACTATTTTTAATAATAGTAATATTTATATCTTACTATTTTTTAGGATGTAAAATCACTATCTTGAACTGGAAGTGTTGGAGGCATGAAAGTTGATCGTGGATACATAACACTTTACTTCGCCACTAGTAAGAAGAACTAAAAATGTGTACCAAAGCATTTGAAGTTCAGTTGACGAAGGACCTAGCTTACTCATCTTTGAACTTGGTGGCAAAGGTGGAAGTCCCGTCTTAGGAATATTAGACCTAACCTCCTTTTTGTTTTTGTTTTGACAACAAGTCACGTGGGTAGGGTGGGGGATTTAATTTGCAACTACATATATGTAAATAGTTGAATTCAAATGTCGATATGAATGCTGAATATGAATGATATGTTGTTATTAGTCAACAGTTTTACTTGTGTGGAGAGTTTTTATTATGTGATTACCATTTGCTGAAAGTTCATTGTTAAATTTGGATAATCAAAACTCGTGTAGTGGATTTAATATTTTGAATATTTTAATTACAAATATTTGAACTATATGATCTTGAGTATGTTTAGAAACGGAAGTTTAAGTAACTTGCATTATATAGTTTTTATTGTATAATTATTTATGTATAGTTGTTTATTTAGAAAATAAATTGTCACAATGTTTCATAAAAATAGTTTGTAACAAATTTATCACATTAATTAATTGCATAAAATTTCGTCACAATTTCATCAAAATAATTAATAACGAATCATTACAATTTTGTCACAAGTCTATCATAATCATAATCGTCACAAAATGATCACAACTAATCATCACAAAATTTGTCATAAAAATCATCACAACATATATTCGTCACAAATTAGTAGTCAATAATTCGTCATAAAATTGTCACATTTGTGACAAAATATTTTTTTATTAATTATTTTATCAAATTTTTGTGACGGAACTTTTTTAGTCTTGTGACGGTCATAGTCGTCACAAATAATTTTGTGACAAAAACAATCCATCACAACACAATTTGGGGGTCAAACATCTGTGACGGATGTAGATTGTCACAAGTCCATCAAGAAGGAACATTTGTGACGGAATGCGCTTATGTTGTGATAGAATTATCCGTCGCAAATTATAGATTAGATCATGAATTATGATATCCTCTTAATTATTTCTTATTATGATCTATGACGCTGCCATGCTATCCTTTCAAGTTCAAGTTCAAGTATGATTATTTATTTCTGATTATTCCATTCATGTTATGCATTGTATATCATGTGGTTCTCCATTATGCTGTAAAGCTTACGGGAGGACCTCCTTCTCTGTGTTTGATTTCCACAGGACCAGGTTAGTGACGAGGTGGAGTAGGTGTGTAGTGACGAAGCTCTGGCGACAGGACAACACATGAACCATAGGACTTATTAGTTTCTCTTTCCCTTCCGCATTTTAGATTCATAATGTAGAACTTCATTTTATTTCATAAAGATGATATAGCCACTTTTTAGACTTCTGCGAATTAAAGTTATACTTTTCTTTATTCCTTCTATTATTATCCTTACGTTGACGTGTCTGGTTCTTGACTGAGATATGATCAATATTATGGTCGAAGTCATAGCATGTCGTAGCGTCTCCAGGTTGGTCTTCGCCACGTGACTGGGGTCGATTTGGGGGCAGTACATTTATGGTATCAAAGCCTAAAATCAGGGCTCTCTTGACATCCTAGTGTATAGAATAATATGGTATTGGTTCATGTGCTATCGTCGAGCAGTCGACACACCCTCCACCATAAAGTACAAGTAAGATCTTTCTTGCTTTATGTTATTCTTCATTGATGTATTCATATATATATTTCATATGAATGGTTGATCCCTAAGGAGGTTATTATGCATGATAGGGTTATAAAGGTAAATGGTATTAGTGATTATACGAAAAAGGGTTATAAAGATTACGAAAAGTGGGAAAGAATAAGTAACGCATGTGAATAAGTATTACCTACAAGAAGAATCAAACCTACAAACATTTAAGGAATAAAATATAAGAAACAATTCTGTTTCTTATAAGTCATGTTTTCTATCTCTTCCATGATCGTCCTACTCATGGACTTCTTCTGCTGACTGCAGCAGTATGAAGAGGAAAATGAGTAGGTTTAACATTTATGAAGAGATATAGATTTAAGAAGAAAGGAGGGAATTGTAGGAGTAAATAAAAGATTCGCCTTACACAACAAGTATGTGTGAGATGGTTCCAAATAGTAGAATTGAATTTATATCTGAAACCAAGCATGTCTAAGTTATGATTTATTGTGATGACTTATGTGGTTCTATTAGTTAACCAAGATAGGAGTCTAATGAATTATCTTATAGTTTTATATTGATAAGTATGGACCTATAATGCCCGTTGTGCCTTAGACTTCATATGGGCCCTATATTAGGTGGATAAAGGTCATAAGCAAATCCAAATTAGTTATACGAATTTCTAGTTGGATTATCTTACATTGGTAATAGGAATTAGAATTATTAATCATGTTCAAGTTATGTAATATTAAATTAGATAAGTGTTTAAGTATTAGAGAATTGTCCAAGAAACATGTATAATGTATGGATGGACAAATATAGAAATTTAGAAGGTTCAGAAGTCGATCACATCGATTTGAATAAATGTTAGAAGAAAATTATCAATAAGTAAGTAGCTGTCTGATTTAATTAAACATGTAGATCTAGCATACTCATACACATATGCACATATAACATAGTATATTTATAAATATATAAAAATAAATAAATAAATAGATTTAATTAACTTAGTTTAATATATAGTAGACTTGAAATTTTATGGATATGAGATATATTTTTATATAGCCATTATTAAAGAATGCAATTCTCTATCATCACAGTGTAAATAGATTTTATAAAATAGACTAATATGGTTGATAAAAGAATTATATAAAAACACGCAATGCATGAAAGGGTTAAATGAATGGGAGAGATTTTGAAAAGATTTAAAGTCTCTTAACTGAGATATGTTTAAGGAAGGTATGAGCCCGCAATCATTAAGTATTAAAAGATCAAAACATCAAGTGAACAAATTTTAGAGAGTATGGGGGTTAAGGTAAAGTATGAGAAATATTATAAGTCCCCTTCAAAGTTACTGGAGAACTAAGTTATGCACCTGAGAAGGATGATTATGAAGTAAACTATAAATTTTTAATTTATCTTGACTATGGATATATTTATTAGTTTTCATAATAATACCCAAATTGTATAGGGTAATTAATCATATAATCATGGTTGATTGTTCAAGAGGGAAAATAAAACATAAACATGTTTAGATAATGGGTTAAGCAATCCATAAGATGATAATAGAATGTTCTCTAAGATGCCTCTACGTCAATGATGAAAAATGTTCAAGATTTTATCTTGATCAAGGGGACCACTCATGATTTGATCATATGTTTTATATATGGATTGATTTTCCCTTTTGACCTTAAAGTTATCTCGACCCTCTCCTATGTGCTACAAGATATCGTTAATGCAAAGGATAATGAAACGATGCGCAAAGAAAAAGAATGATTGCTTGTCTTCTGTTTTGTTGATTGTGTTATTTTCTTGTCTTATTGTTTAAATTCATTTCATGTGTTCAACTGCATTCATGATGTTTGACTAAGGATTTATGTTATGTAGTGCATATAAATTGTTCTGTTCATTATGGATTAGATCATACTATGTAGCGACCCCTCAACGTAGATATCGTTCGACCTTAACATCAATTCAAAGTGCTTCAAGATACTCAAGGAAAGAACTTGTTGCGGTCATATATAACCACTGGCCTCTTATGAAATTATGTGACCTGACATTGCAAGAAACAAATCAATGTAAGCCAAAAAGTTAAGATTGAGGGCAACGCCCATGATAAGCATATCAAATAAAGCATTGGCACAATGTGTCGAGATATAGAAAGGATAACGAATGACATTGATTATGAACTGCCCTGTTCCAATGACGTAGAATGTCAAGAATGAACCATCCTCAAAAGATTTATCACTCTGATTAATTCTAAATATAATTGCTTCACTTGACAATTACCTATAGTTCGTACTTTGCTCAATTCCTCTAGATATATGATCTAAGACAAAGGTCAAGTGATCATTCCCCCACACGATAATCATCGTATGATACCACGAAGATATCGACATTAGATTATGTTAATCATTGATTTTAGTTGAATCAAAATAAATTATGAATCATGAATCCTTAGAGGATGTCAGATATAGGCCAGATCATTAGCTATGGATGTCCATTGTATATTGAATCAATAGCTATATTGTAATTTAACTCACATATACAAAAATCTTAAGAGCTTACGAAGTTATGAAATAGTGATAAACTTTATAAAGATTCCATAAGAAGAAATAAAATATTAAAAAGTTAAATTAATGGTAAGTATAAGGATTCAATATGACAACAAAGAGCAACTACTTATTTATATCAATAGTATAATTATCGTAGGCTAGGGTTAGTGTGAAAAAAAATATTATTATTAATATTAATATAGATATAAATATAACAAAAAATAGTAAGTACATGTGATGTTGAAAATTATACTAAATGTGAATTTAGAAGAGTTAATATAGTGCTTGCTCAAGAATGTCCACGAACACTCCTTTTAAGGAGGTTATTGGTCTGATAATTATAATGTTATACGCTTGAGGAATAGTAGAACAAGAAAATACATATTAATAGTGATGATAAGTTATGCTGGATCAAATTTTTGTAATGATCGTTATCATTCGACTATCGGCAAGACATCGATTAGAACTTTTGTACGGGTGAAATTGTCGCCCACCTACCCATTGGAGTGAAGTAGGCGAGACGAAAATTATGACTAAGGAAGAAGTAGAGTATGCTGAAAACATTGAACTGATCAAGTAGAGAATGAAGACTGCTCAAGGAAGACAAAAAGAGTTATACTGATAAAGACAGACGAGAGCATATCTTCTAAGTTGGTGACCAAGTTCTTCTAAAGGTATCCTGAAAGAAGTCATGAGATTCAGCAAGCGAGGAAAGCTCAGTTCTCGCTAGGTAGGCCCCTTCGAGATAATCGAACTAGTAGGCGAGGCAGCATGCAAATTGGCTCTACCCTCATCTTATGGGAGAGTGCATAACATATTCCATGTATCCATGCTCAAGAAGTACAAGCACGATGCTACTAATGTTCTAAGGATTGAAGAGCCAGATCTAACTGCAGACTTGATCTTTGCTGAGTATCCAACACATATAGTGGAGCGTAAGATGCAATGTCAGAACAACAAGGATGTACCCATGGTTCGAGTAGCTTGGTGCTTCCATCACGGCGATGATGCGACATGGGAGGTAGAGTCAGAAATGCTCCAAGAGTTTCCACACTTTTTCGGTAAGCCCTCTACCCTATGCAAAATTCGAGGACGAATTTTCTTTTAAGGGGGTAAGAATGTAACAACCGACACACACAAAAAGATAAAAAAAAGAAAAGAAAACTTAAGTCAAACACGGCCAACAATAGAGATAAAACAATATGTTTTATGTTTACTATTGGATAAGGACCAAATTTAAAAGGTGTAGAGACTTTTTATAAATAAAACAAGATTTGCAATAGCCCCTCCCCCCTTAAACCTCACGACATCTATTCCCCTGGAATTTTGCTAGAACGTCGGGCAACAATCAGAGAGACCCTGACAGGTCCGGCTGCACACCGAGAAGAAAAGCAGATCCAATCCTCTTTCCCCTCTTATGTATGTCTCTCGATGCTGAAATCCATAGCGAAGTTGCTTATCGTTCCTAATTGGATTTCAGGAGATCAACCCCAAGGAGAGAGAGAGAGCAGGCACAGGAACAAGAAGAAAATAGGGGACACGGTCGTTAATTTTTCGACGAACAAAATGAGAGAATAATCGCGAACGGAGGTGGGTGAACTGAAATCACCTTGCATGACCTCTGAATTGTTTGAACACATGCCCTCATCGTTTATGAAAATGAAGGAAATAAGAAGAAGATCCTAAAGTTATCGTTTGATTGTTTAATTCTTGAATTCTTTGATTGTTTGATTGATGTGCTTACTGCTTTGATTCTTGTTGATATTTTGTGGTTAGATTGATTGTTAGTATGTAGGAACTAAATTAAGATGAGTTGATGTTAAAGATTTTTAGGAGAAATCGAGTTCTGCAACTTTTCTGTACGCCGATCGATCGACCAGTACGTATGCATTGCCAGCAATCGGTCGACCGATATAATGACCCACGACCGATTTCTTGTATGCCGATCGGGTCTACCGATCCCTGTCCACCGGTCGACCGATTCTGCCACTACCAATCAACCGATCAACTGAACGGACCGACCGATCCGAATTAACCACCGGTCGACCGGTCTACCTGAAGCTAATCGGTCGACCGTTCCCCAGAATCGGTCGACCAATTTTCAAAAATCCTTTTTATTAGAATTATTAATTATTTCTCTTTTTAATTTGAATATTACCCATATATAGTTGATCATATTTTTCTGACCCTATAGGGATCCCTCACCGATTTTCAATATCTATTCTCTTATTGATTTATCTCTTATTAATCTTATCTTATACATTGAACAAAGAAAAAAAAGCAACAATTATTCAAAGTGATTAAAGTTCAGATAAAAGATTAACAATGGGTTGTCAGTCCAAGCCAAGTGCAGCAAGATAATGGTAGCTCCCTTGGTCATGGTTTGATCACCCACTGATCCGCACAAGGCCGTATCGTTTGCTCGGCATACCCCAAGAACTAAAGACATCTAAAGTCACCCTTGATTTCTAATAATAAACCAAGATCAAGAAGCATGAATAAGTCAAGTCAAGTTATCGTCATGATTTACAAGTATGTCATGATTTCAAATTACTATACATCATTGGTATGATATCCTCTTAATTATTTCTTATTATGATCTATGATGCTGCCATGCTATCCTTTCAAATTCAATTTCAAGTGTGATTATTTATTTCTGATTATTCCATTCATGTTATGCATTGTATATCATGTGATTTCCCACTAGGCTGTAAAGCTTACGGGAGGACCTCCTCCCCTGTGTTTGATTTTCACAGGACCAGGTCAATGACGAGGTGGAGTAGATGTGTGGTGACGAAGCTCTAGCGGCAGGACAACACATGAACCATATGACTTATTAGTTTCTCTTTCCCTTCCGCATTTTATATTCATGATGTAGAACTTCATTTTATTTCTTCAAGATGATATAGCCACTTTATAGACTTTCGCAAATTAAAGTTATACTTTTCTTTATTTCTTCTATTATTCTCCTTCCACTGACGTGTCTCGATTCTTGATTGAGATATGGTCAATATTATGGTCGAAGTCATAGCATGCCCTAGCGTCTCTATGTTGGTCTTCGCCATGTGGCGGGGGTCGATTTGAGGACGTTACATAGCGTTTACGAGGTAACGAAATTGATCCTTAGTAATGTAATTATAATCTTGATTTCATATGTGGTAACAGGAAGAAATAAGGAGAGTTCACATAAATCGAAATTTAGAAGTTACATAGCATGAAAAGAATAGTAGAGTATGGCTTTGGAAAAAAATGCTAAGAAAAAGCTCATAAAATAGAAAATGAATGAAGAAAAAGACAAAAAAAATATTCACAATGTATCTTTGATTTTTCAGGTGAAAGATAGCTCTTACTTGTGATCATTTGGTTAATATTATTAATAAGCTTGGGTGTCAGCTTTGCAAAAAAAAAATGCAAACAAAGAGCCTATAAACAAAAAGAAAAGAATGAAGTAAAAGGCAAAAAAGGTGACGAGAGGAAAAGGAAGAAAAAATTTAGTATCATAGTAATAGTATGTATAATACTTGTGAACTTGGGCGACGAGTGTGTACATTGATTGGTTTCCAGCTGCTTTGAAAAGCTATTCCAAGAAAATTGAATTTTGTACATTTTTAGCTGATTACTACATTACATCTTATGGACCTTGCGTGACGTGGTGTTATCGTCGTCGTTTCGCTACGTGACTTCACGTTCATCACTACCTCGATAGGAAATTCTTGGCACAAGTTATGTTATGGTCTTATGGACCTTTATCCATAAAGGTGAAATTGTTTCCACTCAGAAGAATATTACTGCTACTTTCAAAGAGTGACAATAATATTTTTATTATATATATATATAATTATTGAAAATATCGTATTATGCATAAGATAACTATAACAAAAAATAGTCACTATAATACTTAATATATATTTAGTGATTATTTTCCATCATAATTCATTTTAAAAAAAATATTAATTATTTTAAATATTACATAGTTTAAAGAGGACATATATATATCGCAATTAAATCAGGGTGTCGTGTATGTGTTTGACAATCGAAATCAGTCGTCATTTTTAGAATTCTTTTTTTTACGTGACTTTTTTTCAATTTTTTTTAATAATACGAAAATTTGAATCTTGATCCCACATTTTTTTTGGAAAGTTTAATTTGTATAATACGACATAGATTTAAATTAGTCGGACATTTTATGGTGGCAAATGTGAAATTTCCTGATCTGGAAGACGAAAATATATGGGAATTAATTATGACCCGGCGTCGTTTGGTGGATTCTTTACGTTTTCCACTATTTAATGACGGGCAGCAGAACAGACACCAAGTAGTGGGAAGTAGAAGCGCAGAGTCACGCGGCGCAGCCCCATTTCTCCTCGCTCTCTCCGTCCTCTCTTACAATTCTTTTCTTCCTTTCCTGTCTTTTGCTCCTCTCCACTCGCGCTCCTGCTGCTGCTGCCGCGGCAACAATGGGCAAGGGCTTGATGTGGTTGGCGACGTTGGCGGTGGCGGCAGCGGCCCTCTGCGGTGGCTGCAAGGCCGCGGTGTACAAGGTGGGGGATTCCATCGGGTGGACGGTGATGAACTCCCCCAACTACACCGCGTGGGCCGAGTCCAAGGAGTTCCATGTCGGAGACGTTCTCGGTGAGTTCATCCTCAGCTCCTTCCGTGCGCGATTGTAGGAGTTGCATGATGAAGGCTGTGTGTTCACGGAACTCACAAAATTCTCCATCGTTTTGCTGGTTCCTGCTGGTCACTGAGCTACTATCTTGTTTGTTCTGATTCCAAGTAGCAGCATTACGTTGATTACATTCAAAGACGTTTCCAGTTTGAGATCTTGAATCGGGCTAAATTTGAGCGACGGATCTTGCGCCAAATTGGCTTTGGCGTGTAATCTTTACCTTCTGTTCCCACAATACTGTTCACATTTTCAATTTATCGCATGTCTGCCAGATGTCTGATTTGAAACCCTACCTCGGTAGTTGTCACGCACTCACCAAGCTGCCTTGAGTTTGTCCTCTCTAAACATTCCTTGATCGCTGTCATCTCTTTGTTTTTGGTTTTTGGTCAAATAAATCTGTGTGGAACTCATTGTGATTATTAGCTAGAAAATTACTGAGAAATTAGTTTTTTTAAAAAAAAAATCATGAATTTGCAATTGGCTATCGATGGTCAAGTAAATTTGTGTGGAACTCGTTGTGATTATTAGCTAGAAAATTACCGAGAGATTAGTATTTTTTAAAAAAAAATCATAAACTTGCATTGGACTATCGTTGTGTTCATATCTTTGGTTCCGTTTGTCTTTGAGATGTTCTTATGAGCCTTCTGTTTCTAATTTGCGTAGTTCTTGTTATATTGGGTTTGCTTTTAGTTAATTAAGAAGACTACATGATAACAGGGTGGTTGGTGGTGGAGTTTGTTCTTGCTTTTTGAGCTCTGTCTGCAAGTCTTTTTGGGTTGAATGGTGTTGAGATTGTATGGAGATTACAAATAGCTGGAAATGAAGTTATGGTGTCATGCCTGATGCTCGAGTTATCGGCTAGTGGTAGTAGTGGTCATCTAGTGGCAAAAAGGCCCCTTTAGTTTTCACTACTTTGCATAGATGGTATAATAATCAACTATCCAGTCTTTGGAGAACCCCAACTTGAAGTAATCAGCGCCCATAATGATTCTTTTGCATAAAATAAGCAACATCATGGTCCTTAATTGATGCTTCAATTAAAATCTTATAAAGCTGCATCCTTTCTGTTTTACGCATATGAAACTGTGCTCGACTGTCTAAAGTGAAGTCTAACCATGTTTGAAATGTCCACTGTGTTGTGTGCATAAGCGAAATGTGTTTCGACTGTATGGTTTGTTACTTTTCTAAAGATCATGCCTTTAATTTTGTTTTGCTCTTGAAATTTTTTGCATGGTGAAGCACTGGTGAAGCATTATGCATCTGACTCACTTGTCATTGCATCTAGTGAATGTATATTTTACAGTAGTTTGTTTCATAATCTATAACTTATTTTTGAATTATACATTGGCTCCATATCAATTGCACAATTTTGCTTCGAACAGTTACAACAATCTCATTTCATAACACTCGTATTTTTTTTAGTGTTAATTGCACAATTTTGCTTCGATCAGTTGCAACAATCTCATTTCATACACTCCTTGTATTTTTTTTTCTAGTGTTTGAGTACAACAAGCAATTCCACAACGTGTTGGAGGTGAGCAAGAACGATTACAAGAGCTGCGTCGCATCATCCCCGATCGCTACTTACACCTCCGGCAACGACTCCATCACCCTCAAGCGCGGAGGCCACCACTACTTCCTCTGCGGCATTACAGGCCATTGTGCCGGCGGCCAGAAAGTTGATATCAGGATCGTGAAGGCCTCCTCTGCTGCCCCTTCCCTGTCCCCTACAGCTTCTCCGTCATCTTCCCCCGCGCCCTCCACCGCTGGCGGCAGCGGAGCCATCTCTGCTCCTACACCCTCCAGTCCCAAGAGCAATGCTGCAGGCCTGCCCAGTGCCTTCATCTTTGTTGCCATCGTCGCCACTGTCTCGGCTGGATTCATGATGCACTAGTGACTGATTATGGAGTGAGAATTGAAAGGAATCCAGGAGGGTGGCAAAGTTGTTCATTTTCTTTCTTGTGTGGTCTTGGTGTGATTTTGTTGGTTTTTTTAGTTTAACTGTCTTATGTTCAAATTAGCTGTGGACTTGATTGTTCTTAAAGTTGGAGATATGCATTGCTGTGCATATTCTATCAAGTAGCACATCAAAATTGAGACTTTCTTTATGAGGATGTGACCCAATATACATAATCACATTCTGCCCTGCCTCATCTCTCTCTCTCCTCCAATGTCAGGTGTCAACCTCTTTAACCAGCATTTACAAATGTTACAGTGGCAGATCTGGTGTTAATGTAAAGGGATGTGTGATGTGATCATGCAGCACTCGAGTACAGGACAGGGATCCCTTGAATTGATTTGGGAGTTCTTAACATGCTCACGCCCCACGCGTGATCGACCAGCTCTCATGTCCCAATTCAATGCGTCGAGCACCTCACATGCACAAACTTATTGTTTGCGCTGGGAGGCGCATCGACGTGACGTGCGTATGACAGTGAATTAACAAAATTTTCCGAATGAGATATATAAATATATTAATGCTTGTGAAGAAATTATGATTGCACGGTAATATATATGTACACTATTTGAGAGGATATTAAATCTAAAACATAAATTTAATGAATATTCTAAGAAATAACATAAATTTATACTGATATGTATGACACAATTCTAAATTACGATGCTAATGCTAATTTAGTCAACATTGCTCCTTTTAATTTTTGGATTGGTAGATCTCGGTGTCTAAAAAGATGAATTAATTCGATCTTATCGTCTCGTATTTTGTGTCTAATAATGGTAAGTAAAATTTTTGATAATTTTGTTTTATATTCATAAAAATTTAAATTCAAAATCACTACGGTTGCTCCTTTTAATCGACAATGTGCGGCTGTCCCTTGTCGGTGGCGAGACTTTGGGCCATTCGATTTGGAGCAACGTGCAGAATTAAGATGCGGTCTCGGACGTCAAATCAAGCATGTCTCACTCTCATGTATTTGTTTTTGTCCCACATATCAAAATGCTAATTCCAATTAAGAAGGAATTATGTAAAAGACAACTCCATGCCATCTTACTAGACTTTTTGTAACAACCAACAAAAAGATAAAAAAAAAGATAATATAACGTGATGGATAATACTGCTGGGGGATAAAGTTCAATGCAACTTAAAGTTGGAAAAGAAAAAGAGATAAACTCTGATTTCATCAGATCTGATTAGGGTGGAGATTGTTATATATATAGAATCAGATTTATGCATTAAACCCCACGTCCTCTTTTCTTTTTCTTTTTTCCCCGTGCTGTTGTTCGTGCGCGACAAGAGCAGAATTTCTCACGCCTTTGTTGGAATTCTGCAGAAGGTGGCCGAGAGGAAATTAGGGAAGAAAACAGGGGACGCGACCGTTGATCGCGAATAGAGGTGGGTTAATCGAAATCACCTTGCATGGCCTCTGAATTATCTCAATTCATGCCCGAATCGTTATGAAAAGAATATGAATATGATTCAAGTTATTATTTTTAATTGTTTGATTGTTGCATGTTTGTTATATTTCTGTATTATTGATTGCTAAGATGTAAGAATTAGGGGGGATTTCGTTTTCGGTTTTATAACATGATCTAATTTTAAAAATAAAAGTATTACGGCCGTAAATTTGTTTGGCCGTAATTGTCTTACGGTCGAGAAAAGGATGGAGAGAGAAAGGGGAGACGGATTGGCCGTAAGAGAATAAAAAAAAAGGAAAAAGGGATGAATTTTTACGGCCGTAATGCAATAGGAGTAAACTTTACGGCCGTAATGGAATAGAGAGGTAGGATTTTACGGCCGTAAAGAAAAGGATGGAGAGAGAGAAAGCGGAGATGGATTGGCCGTAAGAGAAATAAAAAAAAAGGGAAGAAGCTTACGGCCGTAACGAAATAAGGGTTAATTTTTACGGCCGAAATAAAATGAAGAGTAGGGTTTTACGGTCGTAACGTTATAAGGGTTAATTTTTACGACCGTAAAGTGAAAGAATTCCTCGGGCGTAAAATCCAAAGAATTTGGGTTTTTACGGTCGTAAGGTGAAGAATTCCTCGGGCGTAAAATCCAAAGAATTTGGGTTTTTATGGCCGTAAGGTGAAGGAATTCCTCGGGCGTAAAATCTAAATAATTAGGGTTTTACGGCCGTAAGGTGGAGGAGATTCTTTGGGCGTAAAATCTAGCAAAATTCACCTATTAATCTCTCTTTATTTTGATATGAACATTATTGATTTCCTTATAATTCCAACATGAACTCTTTGTCTTGATTTACCTCATATCGATCATATCTCCTTATCATATGATACAAAGAATGAAAAGATACTGAAAGTGATTAATAAGTTCAGATGAAAGATTAATGATGGGTTGCTAGTCCAAGCCAAGTGCATCAAGATAAAGGTCGCTCCCTTGGTCATGGTTTGATCACCCATTGACCCGCACAAGACCGTATCGTTTGCTGGGCATACCCCAAGAATTAAAGGCACCTCAAAGTCACCCTGATTGTTAATTAATAACCAAGATCGACAAGCATGTTCAAGTTCAAGTTCAAGTCAAGTCAAGTATGTCATGATTCCAAGTTTACTAAGTACTATTGATCCTCATGATTCATAATATCGCTGATCTTATCCTTATTATGATCCATGATACTTATATGTTATCTTTCATGTTCAAGTTAAGCCTGATTAATTATCGCTGATTATTATATTCATGTCATGCATTGTATATCATGTGGTTCCCCACTAGGCTGTAAAGCTTACGGGAGGACCTCCTCCCCTGTGTCTGATTTCCACAGGACCAGGTCAGTAACGTGGTGGAGTAGGCGTGTGGTGATGAGGCTCTGGCGATAGGACAGCACATGAACCATAGGGCTTTTAGAGTGTTATTTAGTTTTCATTTACCTTTCGTAATTTAAATTCATGATGTAGAACTCAGTTTATCTCTTAGTAATGACATAGTTACTTTTAGACTTCCGCAATTAAAGTTATAATTTATCTTTATTTCTTTTCTTCCGCTGACGTGTCTCGGTTCTTGACTGAGATATGGTCAATATTATGGTCAAGTTATAGTATGCCGTAGCGTCTCCAGATTGGTCTTCGCCACGTGGCGGGGGTCGATTTGGGGGCGTTACACTTTTTCCTTTTTTCTATTAATTATTTATTCTTTAGATTTTTTTTTCTTATATTAACGAAGTTTCAGGAGTCATTTGAAAACGGAATCGCGATTCCTCTTAAGTTCTCATGCATAATTGAATTGACACGTTAATTCGGATTATGTTTGGTTGGAGTAGAATTTGATGATGCGGAATAAGGTGGTTGATGTTATAGGAAAAAGTAGATGTGATAGATGAATTTTCGATGAGTTTTAAATTAAAAATAATTATTATAATTATGAAGTATAATTATATTATTAATTAAAATAAAATTGTAAAATAAAAAACATTATGGAAAAAAATTTGTTAAAAAATATATTATTTAAATATAAAAATCATTTTCTAAATTAACTATATTCAATAAAATATTAGTTTTTTAATGAAATAATAAGTAATAGATAATATTATATTAATCAATTATTATGAATATTGATATTTTAAATAAATTATTTTTTAAGAGATTTGGTGTGAGAAAAGAAAAAAAGAAAATGAAATTAAAAAAATAAATTCAAAAGATAAAAATAAAAAAGTCGATATGCTCCTAGTTTCACTACATTTGTTCTCGTTCTCAAACTCATTTTCGAAGCGATATTTGACGAAATCGGACCAAACAAAAATACAATTTCCATGTCTTAGGGTGCCTTCTTGTGGTTCACAATGATGAGATCCGTGACTAGGAGCACCACAGATCTGAAACACGAAGTCACTACCGTGGCTTGGCCCCACTCGAAAGCGCACGTATCGCTTTGGCACGCACCAAAAGGGGGGCCGCACCTCGCCAAGTCGATTCAAAGCACAAAGTCGCCATTGGGAGCTTTGTGCTGGAATTGAATTGAATTGATGGTTTTTTTTAACTCACTCGGGACTTTTACGTTCAGTTCTCGAGGTGCAGAATAAAATGATACATTTTTTAAGCGATCGTTGGGTGGTTAGTTTAATCGCTTGAGAGGTGTTAGTAATTCTAAAATTTGAATTTTTAGAACTATCATATTGATTTTAAAAAATAAATTATTATTATTTTATTTTTAAATTAATCGAATGCTAATAACTTCACCTACAAGAAACTCCAAACTATCAAATCTTATTGATGCTCGGACATCATTTTGTTAACTAATTAATTGTGTTATCTAAATTTAATTAATTAATTGAGTTAATTAGGGTGCACCAAAGATGGAGCCACCTGATTGCACGTGTCGGCACTGGCATATATTATATATATATATATATATATATATATATATATATATTATGTTTGTCCTAATTTGAATAAAAGTTAACCATTGTTCTGTTGGTGGCAACACTCATACTTTGTACATCCAACCTAAGGTTGAGTTTTGGCTCGCACATATAATTGATTATTTTTTTCTTTTTTCGACCATAATCCTGACGAACAACATATCATTAAATTATCTTACAGGTATATATTATTAATTTTTATTAAAGCATCATTAGTATATAATAATCATAATTATTTACTATAATAATTTTTAAGCATAAACACGTGGTGATTAATATTATTTTTCATCTTTTATTAAGTTTTATGTACTTTTAAATATATTTTTTAAAATTTAAATATAATACAAAAATTATTAAAATAATTCATGCCAATAATTTAACTTCGTATCTTCAAATCAAATGTTTTATTATTTTATATATAATTATGTGCTTTATTGAAGTTATATGTCATTTGTTATAAAATATTTTTCATAGGATAATTTTGTCATTATTAAAAGTTTTTAACATGAAAAATTTATTACATCATTTTGTTTAAATAATCATTTAATTTTATATTAAACACTATTATTCTTATCATGATAATATGAATTATTGAGCATTTTAAAATTTTTATTAGTTTGCTATTTTTTATCATTTAATATTTTTTTATTTATAAAAGTCTATATATGACTTAGATTATATTTCAAAATCTTATAATAAATTTACATGAGTATAAAAAATTTCAAAATATTTCTATCATTATTAATTAGTTAACTCAGTGAAAATTATTTCTAACTCTGTGGGTGCACTTTTCTATTCAAATGAATTGTTCAATTTGTCTTTAAAGGTTTTGTACGCATGATACCTTGTATGGTTACAATAATTGAATGACATAGTAAGTTATTAAAATGAATTATAGTAGTCGTGTGAAGATTTATGATATCTTTGTTAGTGGTAAAAAAAACAGAGAAATTTAACTAATGGCCGTGGGCAACATAACTTTTCAAGTTTGAATTGATTGAAAGACTTAACAAGTAAAAATAATGGTCAACTGGATAATCGTTTTGGTATTCATAGGATAAATTCTACGAGAGCATCCAAGATTCAAAGTGGGTGTGGTCAATCAAAAGAGCTTAGGATGGGGTGCTACTCAGTTCCTTCTTATTGAACTAAGTAAAAAATGTTATTGAGAGCTTTACGTGTTTGTTCACTAAGTTCGATAATCTGACCCAACTTAAGGTCAAGTCCATGGTCGAAGACTCGACCCAACCAGACCACAACTGAAAGGGTGGGTGAGTATGGGTTGAAATTCTTCAACCCAAGTTGACCTAATTTGATGGTACGATATTTTTTATTTTATTTAAAACTAATTTTATATTTGATTTAATTTTTTAAAATAAAAGGCATTTTTAGTATGTAAATAATATTTAGATATTTAGAAAACTTATTGTATGCTTTAGAATAAATAGTAAATAATATTTTTTTATATTAAATAGTGAGAAATAAATAAAAAATAGTGGTTTAGTGATCTAACCCAAATTGGATCGAGTCGGATCAAATTTGACTCCCAAAGCAACGAGTCGAATCTAATCAAATTTGATGGGGTAAATTACACCGAATGCCCTCCAACTTTGACGTTCGCTCAACGATGCCCTTCAACTTCACTTTGTAACACGAATGCCCTCCATCTTTTAACTCGTTTCATCCGATGCCCTCCTTACCTACAATCGGCGGTTACCCGGTCACGAAGCTGACATGGCACTGACTCTCTCCTTTCCATGTTAACATACAGTGATGTGACAATATTTAAAAAATAAAAAAAATAATTAAAAAATAAAAAAACCACGTCAACGATAGGGGGAAGGGGGCCTGCGCGTGTCTCCGCTGGAGGTGGGCGACCCTGCGAACTCCCGCTCCGGCGCCGACGCCGGCGAACAACAAAGGAGGGGTGGGGGGGGGGGGGTTGGCCCCCCTCTGCGACCTCGGCCCCCTTCTTGCTGCTCGCCGGCAAGCAGCAAAGGAGGGGGAGGGGGGCCTCGACCCCTTCTTTGTTGTTCGTCGGCATCGGCATCGGAGCCGGAGCTCGCAGGGTCGCCCCCCTCTGGTGGGGGCATGCGCAGGCCCCCCTCCCCCTGCTGCCTGACGTGACTTTTTTTTGTTTTTTAAATTTTTAAATATTGTCACGTCACTGCATGTTCACGTGGAGAGAAGTGAGTCAGTGCCACGTCAGCTTCGTGATCGGGTAACCGCCGATTGTAGGTAAGGAGGGCATCGAGTGAAACGAGTTAAAAGATGGAGGACATTCATGTTACAAAATAAATTTGGAGGGCATCACTGAGCAAACATCAAAGTTGGAGGGCATTCGGTGTAATTTACCTAAATTTGATGAGGTTGGATAGGATTTGTTCACGAATCGTGTTTACTCTCTATCTGCAACTGTCACGCGAAAGATCTTACTTGATTATTTGAGTTCGATGATAATTTGATTTTTAATTTGTAAACACTACTCGAAAAAATTATACCAAATATCCTCCAACTTTAAGATTTGCTCAGCAATGCCCTCCAACTTCACTTTGTAACAACAATGCCTCCATTTTTAACTCATTTCACCCGATGCCCTCTTTACCTGATATAGACGGTCTCCCGATTATCCGTCTATATGGCATCCGCATGGTCATCTCCTCTTTTCTCCACATAACTAACCGTTCGACGTGATAATATTAAAAAAAATAAAAAATGCCACGACGACATGTTGGAGAGGGCCTCGTGCCCACCCTCTGCGATCTCGTCTGCGCACCCCCCTCTCCCGAGCCCCCTCCCCCTTTCCCCACCGGTGAGGCCCCCCTCCAGTGCGCCCACCCTCTACAACCTCGTTGTCGTCGTGACATTTTTTTATTTTTTTAATATTATCATGTCGGATGGCCAGTTACGTGAAGGAGAGAGGAGATGGTCACATGGATGTCACGTAGATGGGAAATCGGGAGACCGTCTATCCCAGGTAAAGAGAGCATCGAATGAAATGAGTTAAAAGATGGAGGACATCGTTGTTACAAAGTAAAGTTGGAGAGCATCGCTGAGTAAACCTTAAAGTTGGAGGACATTTGGTGTAATTTTTTCACAATACTCATAATAGTTAGCTCTTTCCGGATATTGAGGCTGACAAAAAAAAAGTGGGTGTGGGTAAAAAATGATCTTCTAATGAATATTATTTTAAACATCAAGATTCTTTAGTGAAGCAAATTAAAACGTTTGACGGAAAAAAGAGGGATGCCAATTTCAATTGGGCACTCGGAAAGCTTCAACCCTTTCCATAAACCAACCACCTTTTGAGCCATCGGCGTGCGTCTTACCTTTTGCCCTTTTCAGCACTTCGGTGGTGCATACGTGCATTGACCAATGCTGCTGCGTGAAGACAAATGCATGACAAAATAATGTGAATTATGCATGTGCATATACATGAATTATTGCCATATAATTGACTATAGGATGGTTCTTCCTCTTGTCCTTATATTGTTCAAGCCTTTCTACATAAGTTCTATAATTAATTATAAGATGATTTAGACAGTCCGTGTCGCTTCTAGATATTGATGGTTGAATATTGAAAAAAATATTGTTCTAACTTTTCTACATAAGTTCTATAGGCCCGTTTAATTTTAGAATAGATGGGAATAAGCACCTTAATCTTTTTTTTCCCCAAACGGGGTGAGAACAATTTCGTGGGACCCACTTGCATTTAATGCCAGCATAGTGAAAAATTCCTAGATTTTGTGTTCTTCGTGTGAGAAAGAACATGTACGCTCGGGCGGATTAAAGAGATGGGATTAAAGGGTGGGTTACAAAAGTTTTATTCCCAAGTAACAGTATTTTATCTAAATGTGGCCATAGGGTTCTAGCCCACGTGTTGATAATGGATAAATTTACCACAATTGAAGATGTTTTCACAAACGTATAATGCCCCAAATCCAAGGGTCACGAAACAAGTTTTAGGGGAGTATCCAGAGTGTGGATGGAGATATTTGGAAGTCTATTCTACTTCATAAATATCACGCACACGTACTCATAATCGATCTAGTTTGATAGATGATGAAATTTTTTTAGGACTATTATTGCATAGTTCTATTATGAGATAACCTTTTTTTTTACTATAGAGTGCTTATAGAAAGTTCAATTCTCTTATTTATTAGTACTAGTAGTCTATTGTTGCTCGAGAATAATATATTTCAGTTGAGAATAAAAACATCATAAATTATGTGTTTTCTTCTATCTACAATTTTTGCATGTGATTCCAAACTAAATTAAGAGTGTAACCTATGTACAAAATGTTGGATTAAGATTATTATTATTATATATGTAGAATCACAAAGCGTTAAGAGAGGGCGAATTGATGTTTAATAGAAAATATCGATTTTATGTAAATCATCGCGTAAACTTAAAATTTAAACCAACACTACAACAATTAAATCACATGCATAATATAGTAAGAAGGAGATGGAGAGATGAACAAACACAAGATGACGGTGATTTGTTAATGAGGTTCGGCCACAACTTGGTCTACATTGTCGTTCTGACTTCTCGACCTCGAAATCATTGGAGATTTCACTTGTAACGCCCTAGTAGTTAAAAAAATCGTAAATACTTTTAAACTGAGGGGCGTTTTGATCTTTTGGAAGGCAAAAGAAAAAGAAAACAATAATAACGTGGAAAGGTGGAGAGAGAAGATATCGTCTTCCCTCTCCTCCCTCCATTGTTCAAGCCCAACACAATCGCACGAGCCCAGTTGTTGTCGCTTCCGGCACTCCAATCTTTGCCACCTGACATCCGTTTTTTGCATGTGAGATACCGTTGAAAAGAGCGCGACGAGACGAACATTTTGACATATGTTAGTAGTAAGATCGGTCCATTATAGATGACACTGTGAGTACTGAATGTGAGAAGGAGGGGGGAGTTCGTCGGTGACCGATTTTGGCTCCGATTCACGTCGATCTTCCTCTCGATGAGTTGTGCATCATCCTCAGATCGATTAGGTTCATTTTGATGGGTTTTGGAATGCGTTTTACTCCCAATCTTGTAAGTGGTCAAGATTGAGGTTTTCCGACAATGTTTCCGACGACATTTTTCTGGCGAGCCGACGGAGGGCTCCGACTGACCTCACCATGGCATTATGCTAAAGGTGCTCACAGGAGGGAGAAATGTATTAGGTTGTTGTCCGTATGAAAATTAATCACAACTTACTTGTAGGTTCCGTGATTTTGGTTTTCGACCGTCCTCCGACGTTTTCGATGATTCATCCTCATATTTTGTTGGTAAGGGAAAGAGAGATGTGCGTATTATTTTTAATTATATAGATTTTTAATAATAATATTTATTATTGATGAAAAGGCGATCGACGTTGTGTTTGACGTTTCAATGGGTGTGGCATTGATTTCGAGAGCGTGGTTTCATTATCGCGGTAAGGATGATTGGTGGCCGAAACTATTTATAAAATTTCATTTTATAATTGACAAGAATTAGTTATAGCATCTAATTCGAATTATTATATGCTTAATTGGATATGATAGGTGGATGTCCGTGGAGGTTTGGGTAGAATGCTATTAGTTGGCGATGCATACTAAAAGCCCACAGTGTTGATCATTTATGAAATTAGTTATACATGTGTTATCATGCATTACTTATGAACTTAGGTAAAAGATTTATAAATTATAACTCTAGAACCAAGATGTCATTATAAATTATTATTATGAAGTGATTAATGAATTAAAAGATAAATGATGCATAGAAGTGATAAATGTCTTAAATGATAAGGTTATATTTCTAATTAAGGTTTAAATGAATGTAATAAGTACTTCTCTCCTTTGAGCGGATTCGGATGGAAGGTAGTTGAGGCTTGAGGAATCCAAGGTGAGAAAACTTACCTTAGATAATATTAATTATTTAACTCTTCAGAGTAATAACATTGTCTCATCCGATGTGGGACGAATTTTAGAAATTGTTTTCATCATGCATAATCATACTTATTCGTGTGTTTCATATGTGTGCCATCATATAATTTGTGACAGTTTAAAATGAAGTTTTTTCTTGTGAAATTGAAGTAAATATTTGATTTTTTGAAAAGAAATATTTATACGATGGTTTCTAATCCTTAACTTCCACTTTGAATTTTCATTCATGCATCGTGTGCATTTCATGTAAAAATTCGCATAAGACGAAGTATTTTCACCTCGAAGGATTGGCCAACTCCGAGTAGACCGATTGAGGTCCGATTTGCTCTATGTCAATATAGTGTCACGAGGAACATGTTCACATCATGTGTCGATAAAGTACAATGTGAGTAAGTAAATTTACAACATAGCAAAATATTATATGTTAATTCTTTTATTTATGATATTACCTCAAGCAATGATTATTATTGTTATTATTGAAATATATCTTGAGCTATGAAAAGTATTTATGATATGTTTCAAGATTTCATATGAGATGGAGTAACATTTTATACAAAAATGTTTTCAGGGAACAATGCTTGTGAAGTGAAAATAAGTTTTACTTGATAATGATATGTGATTATGACATGTATATTTTGATATTATTAAACTCCATGTGTTCATTAGCCATACTATTTGAAAAAGGTCTTTGGGACCGCATTCGATATACATGAAGCCTTTGGGGCGTATATCGGGTGTCTTTGCCCTTTGGAGGTTGTTCTGCGTGCATGTATTGACCCATGATCACTCTGCGTATCTGAGAATCATGATTGTGTGGCACACAATTATGATTGGAATACGTATTGACCTATGATTTGCTCTGCGTATCTGAGACTCTTGATTGTGAAGCTCTGCTTAACTGTATGACACACAATCATAGAGGGATACATATTGACTCATGGTTTGCTCTACATATCCGTGACTCTTGATTATGAAGCTCTGCTTAACTGTATGACACATGATAATAGAGAGATATGTATTGACCCATGATGAGTATGTGCAATGACACGTGTGTGGAGTTTAATTATGAAAATGATGATATTTTGAGTTATTTTTACTTATATGAGATTTCATATGATTTGACAAGTTATGTTATATGTGCCATGTTTTAAATGTTTTATCAAATGGAGAATGTGGTTATTTAATGTTATATACACTCGTATTGTTCCCCTGTGTTGTACTTTTATTTCACTCACTGAGCAAATGATTGTTGCTCATAACACCCATTTTAAATTTTTCAGATACTCGTAAGTTCTTGAGTTGAGTCGACTCGAAGCTTGTTTTGCTGCACGTAGAAGAAATCGAGCCGCTGAAGCATTTTAATTCTCCTTCACTTTTGTTTTTTTTGAAGCATGCATATGTAATAGATAATATTAAATGTTGTAATTAAGTTTGTAAAAAACTTTTTGTAAGGTTGTATAAGACTTGATCCTGTGAGGTTATATATGAGATTGTTTGTGAAAAAAAATATAATGACAATATGCGAATGTCCTATCTTATTGCTTTTTATTAAATTTTGATGATTATATATGTGTCTTTTGTATGTATTGACAAATAACATAAGATAAGTAAGGAAGAAAGTTTTACCGATTTTATTTTTGGAATTGTTAAATATAGCTAAGAGTATAATAATTGAGATTAGAACTTAGTCACGGAGTTGGGTGTGACACGTCAAGTGTGTCCTCGCCTGTTGAGCTTCCGCCATCAATATCATCGGTAGCAGTCTACGACTTGGGAGTGAAGGGAAGTCCAGAAGTTCATTGGGGACCCAATAAGGCATTCATGACTGCGATAAGTAATATATCTTTCTTTTTGAAACTATTTGCATCAGAATATATAACAATGATGAGATTAAGAGCTCATGTTGACTAAATAAACAAATATGAGAACCCATACGTTTCCGCAATATTGGCTGGGTTCTTCAACTTGCATGCACCTTCTTGGAATTGGAAGTCAATAATTATATATGTTGTACTTTCACTTACTGATCTCATTACCGCACTTCAATATTTGCCGCAATTGTGTTATCCTGCTCGGTGATATGAACTATCGCATCTCGTTGCCGAAGTCAAGTACGCAGTTGCTGGTGGAGCAAAACCAATGGCCAATTCTTCCTACAGAGAGATCAGGTGATTGTTAGACTGCTAATTGCACCATGTTTCCTAAGGAACTATAGCAAAAGAAATTGAGATCTCAATTATATACATCTCCCAAACATGCAGCTGAGGTTAGAGATGTCTATCGGCAGAGTGTTTGCAGGTTTGGAATGAAAGCAAGATAACATTTGGTCCAACGTACAAATATCACCCCAATTCAGACACATACTGCGGCTGCAGCAACAAGAAAGGCGAAAAGAGACGTGCCCCGAAATGGTAACATTCAGCTTAGTAAGAACACGATTATGTAGTAAGATTTTCTTCTCATGATCTTCAATGGGGGATTACTTAAAACCGTGTAGGTGCGATCGAATTCTCTGGCACGGCAGCGGGATAAAGCAACAGAGATATGAACGATAAGAATCCAAGCTATCTGACCACCGTCTGATCCGAGCAGTCTTCACTGCGACGTTGAAGCCTCAAGAAGCGTGAAGACGTTGAGAAGCTACTTCCTGTCGGATAGATTCGATGGACGGACGGAGATGGCGAAAACAATGATGAACATGAAGAAAATTGAACAGTGATCATCAATGATTCATGATCAGTACGATAAAATGAAATAAAAAGAAAGAAAGAAGGTAAAAAAGAACATGCATGCCTCTAGGCTGCAGATTGGTAAACAATTACACTTAAAAGTTGCTAGAAGATGACAAATGGTCTCCCAGGGGCAAAATTATGTGATCTCAGAAAAGTTGGAAACCAATATGTAGATACATATATTGTAGTGCGTTGATGCATTGGACTGAGGTGGACGTCGACCTCTGAATTCCTGCTTTCTTACAATTTGCATGCTTCTTGTCCCAGTTCAGCTGATGGTCTCTGTCTGATAGCAGCGATTACGTTTCCCCATTATATATACCCACCGGAAGGTTGGTGATTGGCCACCAATGAATGACATGGAAAAGAACAATATATAGATTACTTCCTTATAAAATCTGGTTGGTTTTTAGATGATGAAAATGAAGAGACCTAATAAATGTGGAGGCCAAGAGACATATTACCATATAACCTCTTTTAACTATTGAGCATTCGTTTTGGAGAAGAATTTGAATAGACAAAACAGTATCAAAATCATAATGAAGACTCATCATGATATGCATAGTAATTTGTCTAACGCTTAAGAATCAAAATTGTGTGGACATCTACATAAATACACATTACATAACATTCATCTCTTCATCTTACTAAGAAAAACTGATAGATAGTAATAATGAAAGGAAAATTGATTTCGGAAGGCCAAGTGTTGTGCAGTCCAACTAAACGTACTTTGTAATTTTTTTAAAAAACATAAGAAAAAAGATAAATTAGAAAGATGGTGTGAGAATGGTTTCAATTCACCAGCTTTATATATATATAGATAGATTATATTATTGGGCAAACATATTAATTTAATTAATATGAAAAAAGTCACAATAAGATTAGACGAAAATTAGAAATTTATTTATTTCTTAAGATTATTAAGTTTTTGAATAGTGCCGGTTGTTTTGTTATTTTTTGTTAAGAAACTAATAATATATATTTCAAAATAATTTGTTCAATCGATTACTTATGGGCCGTTTGGCATATTACCAATTTAAGTAACCGGTAAGTTAGATCACCACTTAGATAGATTATCACTATTTAAATTATCGGTAATATTACATTACAATATTTGATAAGTATAAATAAATTACTGGTAATATAAATAATAGTCAAAACGGTTTATCAAAATACCCTTAACAATTATTTCAGATTTTAATAACATATCATTATAAATAAAGAAAGAAAAAAATAGAAAAATGAATATATATATATATATATATATAAAGATGAGACAAAATTAAGAGTTATTTGAAAAATATTTGAACTAATAAAAAAAGATGAAGTTAAATGATATTTATTTATTAATAAAATATTTGAAATAAAAAGTTAATTGAAGAGATATTTTCATCAAAATATATTTTCACCAGCTGGTAATCCGGAAAGACATCTCCTCTGCCTTAATTACTAATGATGTGGTAATTAAGATTACTAGAGTAATTAAAATTACCGATAATCAATCGCATCCAAACGAGATAATGTACTGGGCTCTGGAAATTTTAAATAAAATTATCGGTAATCTATTTAGATTATATCATACCAAATAGCCCCTTATAGTTAAACAACAATATTTTAAGACATGGCGACAAACATGATTGGATCTAACACACTAATTGAAGATGTTTGAATTAACTTGATAATTAGTATTTTCTTAACAAAAAAAATAAAAAAAACAACGGACAATAATTATTTTGAGAAACAATTGCTTTAGAAACTAAAATTTCTAATATTTTTTCACTCTTCCTATTACCATTTATCTTATATATTCATAAAATAATTTTATATATTTAACCTTTGTTGTAATTTATATATTAATTAAATTAATATATTTTTCAATAATCTAAATTATACTATTAACCAAAAAACTAATTTATTGCATGAACCAGTAGCATGAAGAGAGAGATGATGAAGAGTTAATGAGGGTAAGATTGTTTAATAAGCATGATTGAGTGAAATCGAGGAGGTTAGAATAATAAATAACCTTATTTCCTCAAATCACTCCTAAACTATCACGATTTTTCAGATCTAACCTCAAATTACGAACTTCATTTTTTTGGTCCCTAAACTATTACGAATTTTTTAATTTGATCCTTCCATCCAATTTCGTTGATTATCTTTGATTTCTCGCATTTGTGAAAAGTCCAATATACCGTCACCTTAAGTGTTAGTCTATTTTTACATGAAATAATATATAATAAATATAAAAAATAATTTAAAAAAAAAGAAAAAAACAAGGAGGATGACACCACCCATCGTCGACGATGCCCCCCCCCCCACGCGCTTCGTGCCGCTGGAGCAAGGGGGGTCTGTGCTCGGTGGCGAGGCCTCTCAAGGGTCGGCGAGCTTGCTCGGGGGGCACCGGCGCCCCCCTTTTCTCCCTCGCGCGCGGCGCTCTCCTAAGCGAGCTCGTCGACGAGCGAGCTCGCTCAAGGGGCATCGGCCCCCCATTTAAAAGGGGGCGAGGGAGAATAGTGGGCCAACACCCCTGAACGAGCTCGCCCATCGACGAGCATGCTCAAGGGTGTGTCGACCCTCCTTGTGGGGGGCGAGCCCCCCTCCGAGCGCAAGCCATCACCTTTTTCTTTTTATTTTCTTAAATTTATTATTATATTTTATTTTAAGTAAAAATAGACTAACACTTAAGACATGGTATAATTTTCATAAATACGAAAAATAAAAAATAATGAAGAAGTTGACGGAATTAGACGGAAGGAACAAAATGAAAAAATCGTGAAGTTTGTAGTTTGAGATTGCATGTGAAAAATTGTGATAGTTGAGAGTTGATTTGAGAAAATAACCTTAATAAATAAAGTAAAATAAAATGAAGAGTAAAATGATGAATTTGGAGGGTGACATTAAGAGCACCTAAAGAGAGTAAAACGATGAATTTGGAGGGCGACATTAAGAGCACCTAAAGTTGATGCCGCCCAAAAACTCCTATCCATGAAATAACTGAAAAGTAACATGGGTGATGCTGATGTGGACCTTTCACTGGTGTTGGTCGGACCAATGAATGATTAGGACGCTACCCCATCACCACCAAACTACAAAAAAAATATTAACCATAAAATTAGATAGAAGATTTGGTGATGGGATGACTATAACTTGTATATTTTTTTTTCATAAATGATGTATAAGGCTAATCTAAAATATAATTCGGATGACATCAGATACATGTCATAAAAATAGAATAAAAACATTATAATTCATAACTCTCATTCCCCATTGTACAAGGAACAAACAATGGTTTGTCACTTTTCTGGGAAATGATAGATAAAGAATCTTATATTTAAGTTTAAGATGTTCAATTTAATCATTGGAGAGTGACACCCTTATTTCTTATCATACACTCTTATTTCAATGTGATACATAATATGTTTCCATTGTTGGACGCTTTGATCCAATAAATATATTTCTTATCATCCGCAAGTAAGGCACAACCAAATAAGCACGACCTTTTATGATGATTTACACCGGTAAAAGGAGCAAATGTCATTTTTAAGTTATTTGTATGGTATGTTGTATCAAATACAACAACATCGTCAAATGTCAAATAACCATCCCTCGACCTTCCGTCAGCCTAAAAGAAATTCAAAACAGTACCATCTCCATCCAATTCCCACCTATGAAAGAAGCCTGGATTAACAGTTACCTTACTTTGAAAACCAAATATGATATTTGGGCATTCATTGCTGAAATTGCCTTTTCTTCTCGTCCTCAAATAGTCAATATAGTCTTGCGCTGTTATAAGAGGTTCGCCGGACATATTAAGAGCTCTAGCTATTCTTGATGGTCCCATACCAAACTCATGTAGGTTCACTATAGCTTCCATGTAAGTTGTCCTGAATTCTTTTTGTGAGCGCAAATATACCTTTGAAGGAGTAGCTAAGGGATGACTATGTTCTTCTACAAATCTTCTAATCACCCGATTTTCATCCTTTTCCAGACCAACATATAAGTGGGCCTGACAATCATCTCTAACTTCTCTTCTTTGTGTAGGAATTTTTTCAACACATTCATTCATTCTCTTATGTCCTTCTTTGGAACAAACAAAAGACCGGCTAATTATATTTCCCGTACTCTTGGACTTGTGCAAAGCTTATTTCCTAACAGAAAAACCAACTAATTTGGCATACATGTTATAATATTTGTACGCTTCCTCATCGGTGTCAAATGTCATGCCAATATACGGTTTTGGTACCTCGTAGGATTTCACATAATCTATGTGCACTTCATCATTATTTGAATTCTCATTATCATCAATATTAATATCACGATAAGAGTGTGCCTCCATCTCCAAGCCCTTTTAGCTAAAAACATGCAATTGTATACACATAAGAACTAAAGAATAATTAATACGTGAGAGCATATCACAAGAGAAACTAAGATTTAGCATGCAATTGTCTACTCCAATCTTAATTTCACCAAAACGAAAACTGAGTGACATATGATAACTTCAACAGACCAAAATTCTCAAAGGAAAATTCAAATTAGATTTAAGGAGAGGATCAAGGCAGACCATACATCAACTCGCCCGACGCCAAGCACAAATGGACGAAGAGCCACAAATTCGACGAATGATGCCTCGAGCGAGTCTACGAGAGGATATAATGAAGGTTTAGCTTTCTACTCGTCCAATCGGAATTGAAGTGAAAAAGGAGAACCAGAGGGAGAATACCTCGGGCGATAGTTGGGTGATCTCGGGTGACGGCGACTAGTCCGACGAATGCGGCGGAAGGACGGCGAACGGACGACGAATCACCGGGCGCGGACGGCGGATGGACGACGATTCACCGGGCGCGGACGGCCTGCAGAAGGCGATGGACGGCGAATCATCGGGCGCGGACGGCGTGCGGACGGTGAATCATCGACTGCGGACGGCCTACGGACGGTGAATCACCGAGCGCAGACGGCGACGAACGGTAGCTGCTGTCGGCCTGCGGACAGCTGCGGACGGATCTGCGGACAACTGCGGATGGCCTGCGATGGATTCATGCGGAGGGCGATGGACGGCTGCGAACAGCGCTGCGGATGGCAGCTGCGGACGTTGGCGAGGAATGGCGATGGAACGACGTGGACGAAGAGCCTTGCGAAGAACTAGGGCACGGGCAGCGAATGTATTCGCTCGGATCGAAAACAGATTAAAAAAAGAAAATAAAAAAAAGAAAATGGATTAAAACTAAAATTGAAAGCCGCGTCCGTCGAACATCCGACGGGCGCGGATGGGGGGAGGGGGGGGGGGAGGACCCCTATTAAATCCATCTTATATATTCATAAAATAATTTTATATGTTTAACCTTTGTTGTAATTTATATACTAATTAAATTAATATATTTTTTCAATAATCTAAATTATACTATTAACCAAAAAACTAATTTATTGCATGAACTAGTAGCATGAAGAGAGAGATGATGGAGAGTTACCGAGTGTAAGATTATTTAATAAGCATGATTGAGTGAAATCGAGGAGGTTAGAATAATAAATAACGTTATTTCCTCAAATCACTCCTAAACTATTATAATTTTTCAGATCTAATATCAAATTACGAACTTCATTTTTTGGGTCCCTAAACTATCACGATTTTTTCAATTTGATCCTTCCATCCAATTCCGTCGATTTCTCGATTTATCTTTGATTTTTCGTATATATGAAAAGTCCAGTATATCATCACCTTAAGTGTTACTCTATTTTTACATAAAATAATATATAATAAATATAAAAAATAATTTTAAAAAAAGAAAAAAAAGACAAGGAGGATGACACCACCCATCGTCGACGATGCCCCCCCCCTCCCACACGCTCCGTGCCGCTAGAGCAAGGGGGGTCTGTGCTCGGCGGCGAGGCCTCTTTGGGGCATCGGCGAGGCCGCGCGTGGCGTCCTCCTAAGCGAGCTCGTCGACGGGCGAGCTCGCTCAAGGGGCGTCGGTCCCCCATTTAAAAGGGGGCGACACCCCTGAACGAGCTCGCCCATCGACGAGCATGCTCAGGGGTGTGTCGACCCTTCTTGTGGGGGGGCGAGCCCCCCTCCGAGAGCAAGCCATCGCCTTTTTCTTTTTATTTTTTAAATTTATTATTATATTTTATTTTAAGTAAAAATAGACTAACACTTAAGACATGGATAATTTTTATAAATATGAAAAATAAAAAATAATGGAGAAATTGACGGAATTGGACGGAAGAATCAAAATGAGAAAATCGTGAAGTTTGTAGTTTGAGATTACATGTGAAAAATTGTGATAGTTGAGAGGTGATTTGAGAAAATAACCCTAATAAATAAAGTAAAATAAAATGAAGAGTAAAATGATGAATTTGGAGGGTGACATTTAAGAGCACCCAAAGTTGATGCCGCCCAAAAACTCCGATCCATGAAATAACTGAAAAGTAACATGGGTGATGCTGATGTGGACCTTTCACTGGTGTTGGTCGGACCAACGAATGATTAGGACGCTACCCCCATCACCACCAAACTACAAAAAAAATATTAACCATAAAATTAGATAGAAGATTTGGTGATGGGATGACTATAACTTGTATATATATATTTTTTTCATAAATGATGTATAAGGCTAATCTAAAATATAATTCGGATGACATCAGATACATGTCATAAAAATAGAATTAAAACATTATAATTCATAACTCTCATTCCCCATTCTACAAGGAACAAACAATGGTTTGTCACTTTTCTGGGAAATGATAGATAAATAATCTTATGTTTAAGTTTGAGATGTTCAATTTAATCATTGGAGAGTGACACCCTTATTTCTTATCATACACTCTTATTTCGATGTGATACATAATATGTTTCCATTGTTGGACGTCTTGATCCAATAAATATATTTTAATCTCGATTTTGTCCTTTCATTTTCATTTTATAGTAAAATGATCCTTTTCGTTAGTTGACATAAGATAAACCAGATATTATTTTTTAATAAAAATATTGCTATACCGACTCTCTCCCTCTCAATCGCTAATAATTCCTTGGGAGGTGGCATTGTTGCTTTCGCCTTCACATCCATGCCAGTGTTAATCATGGATGTATAATTTTGAGGGGAATAAAGAAGAAAGACAATGGAGTGTTTGGTACGGGGTAGTTGGATTTTAGAATAAATAATTTTGTTCTCAACATAGGAGATTTCTACTTGATGATGACCGGATTCCATATAATCTTCAAAATAGTATTTGGATGAAAAATAAAAAATAAGCATTTCTCACCCTTAATAAGAACAAAAGGGTGGTGCAATAGGTGGTGGAGCCGAAAATAATTTTCACTCAATTCATTAATTATGAGAGGATAAAAATATTTTGAAATTTGTTATGGCTAGATGAATTTTATTCTAAATTCTTGAATTTATTTTCATTAGTAAAAATATTTAATCCAAATTATTCATGTATATAAGGTTTTATAAATAGAACAATATTAAATGATAAAAATAGCAAACTAAAAAATCTAAATAAATCTTTTTAAAAGAAATAATATAGACTCAATAATTCATATATCATTAGAAACCATAGAAAAAAAAATAATGTTTAAAAGGAGATGATCTTTTTAACAAATTGGTGTAATAAAATTTACATATTAAATTACTTTTTTAATATTGATATAATTATCCTATGAAAAATATATTACAAAAAATTACATACAACTTCAATAAATCACATATAAGAATCATATAAAACTTAATAAAAGATTCAAAATGATATTGAGAACTAGGTAAATAAGCTAAAAAATAGGTCTAGTAAATGGGATGATTATACAAAATAATAATGTTTTACTAATAACAAAATAAAGTTTTAATAATAACATAAACTCAATAAAATTTTAAAATTGTCCAATGTAGATTATGCACAATTACATTTTTTAAAATAAGCATTATTATTATAAAATTGTGTTTAGAACCGGATGAGTTGTGGTCACAAAAAAAGAAAAAAAATATGATTATCAACTCAATACATATAAAAAACAATGGTAGGTTCGTACCCGCGATGTGTGCATAATTTTCCAGCATCACCAAGAATAATATATATGCCTATAGAAGTATAAACATTTATAATATATATATATATAATATAAAATATATAACCAAGAAGGGTTGACTTTAATAATAAAAAAACCAAACAAGTATTGTGATAGAGCGGGCGTGACTCCTTTTTTCTTAAACAGAGGTTTCAAATTTAAATTTTCATAAATATTAAAAATTCTTATTGAAAATTCGAATTAATTAAGCTCGGTGGATGCTTTTCTCTCCAACATTTTAGAATTTTAATAATATATATGATATCAACTCTACAATTATCAATTACTTGAAAAAATACACTATAACATGAATAGGTTATAGTGTTAAATAATAAATTATTATATCACTATCATATTTTGAAATTGTGCGGTGCAGTGGCGGTCCAGAGTCAAACACTTTGGGGGCTAAAATAACAAAGTTAAAAAATATAATATTACGTGGGTGTCAGGATTAAACATTAGACCTTTACGGGAGTACAATGAAATGCGTATGATAAATATACGCACACTTTTTATCCGTCCGATTAGATCGGACGGATGTAAAAAAATATAATATTATGTGGGTGTCAGGATTAAACATTAGACCTTTACGGGAGTACAATGAAATGCGTATGATAAATATACGCACACCTTTTATCCGTCCGATTAGATCGGACGGATGATATTCGTGCGCGGCCTCTCTCTCCTCTTCTCTACCCCCTCTCTCTTCTGTCTCCCTCCTCCGCTCTCTCTTCTCTCCGTTCGCCGGCGAGGCGAGGCGGCCGATCGGGATCCGGCGAGGTGAGGCGACTGATCGGGTTCCTGCGAGGGGAGGCGGCCGATCGGGATCTGACGAGGCGAGACGGCCGATCGGGATCCGACGAGGCGAGGCGGCCGATCTTCTCTCCCCCTTTCTCTTCGATTGACGGCGAGGCGACGAGACGATGGCAAATATCCTCTCCTCCCCTGCCGCCGACCGTAATCATCGTCGCTTCCCCCCTCCAACGATCGCTCCTGCTTCGATGATCGCACCCGCTCCGACGATCGCTCCCCCTCCGACAATCACTGCCGCGCCGACGATCACGCCATCGCTCTCGCTCGAGAGATCGTGCCCGCTCCAGCGATCGCGCCCACTGTCCGATTAGTCGGAGCATGTGTATGGGGGTCATACGCCTGAGATGGCGCATGACCCCCGTTAAATCCATGAAATAAAGTTTATACTATTTATGATACTAAAATATATTTAAGGGCGGTCTGATTTAATTTTCAATCTGTATTAATATATGTTCATAAAAATTTTAAAATTTTAAAAGGGGTCACCCCCCTCAAAATTTGGGTCCCCTCCTGATCTAGTAAAGTGAAGGATAAATTATGAAAAGTCTTCTCAGTAAATAATTTATTAAATTATAGGTTAATTTCATTTGAGATAACTTAAATTTCGTTCAAATAAATGAATAATGACCGCAGATCTATTCAATTTGCTGACAAAATAAATCAACACTTTTCCTCTTTAATAATTTTGGAGGTTTCTTTCATCATGGCTTCCGAAATGTAGCAATGGAATATCCGAGGCGGTGCCACGCGTCCGATCTGCATTCGACGGCATCGCGTGTCGTCGTCATTCTTCTCAGGCTGACGTGCCTCCATCTCATAACGCCCCAAGCACCAAATCAAATCCAAAAAAATTAAAACAAAAACTAGTCGACCGCTCGAGTTCGAAGTAGAAAGAGGAGAAAAAGGAAGGAGACGACGACGACGACGACAATGGCCGTCGGGAGATCTGAGGAGGAGATCTTCAAGCCCCGGAACGACAAGAGGGAGTACCGCAGGGTCGTGCTTCCCAATTCCCTCGAAGTCCTCCTCATCAGCGACCCCGACACTGACAAGGCAATCGCCGTTGTGCCCGTCCCGTTTCTTCGATTTGTTTTCAAGGTGTTGCGGTGGTCGTGATCGGTGTTTACCTCTTTGGTTGCAGGCTGCGGCTTCCATGGATGTCTCCGTCGGCTACTTCTGCGACCCGGATGGCCTGGAAGGCCTCGCGCACTTCCTCGGTAGATTTCTCCTCCTTTAATCTCTTTTTTTCTTTTTTTTTTTTCAGAATCTGGGCATCCTTTGGAATGCTAGTGTTACTAGGGATTGAGGGAATGACTGGTCATCCAGAGTTCTTAGTTGTTGTGATCTTGTTTGTCTTTAAGGTAAAAGAATGATTTTGTAACTTCATCCAAGCATCTTATAGTAAGTGAATACCAATCCTGGGGGTTGGCCATTCTGGGATGCGTTATGATACGGGAATTACTAAGAGATAATAGTAATTTACACGCGAGTACACAAAAAATAGCAAGTGGATATATAAATGAAAATAAACTGGCGAGTACACAAAAGTGCAGTGTGGAGAAACGAAAAACAATAAGAAAAATGTTAGGGAAAAATGAAAATAAACTGGAGCTGACATCATCACATGCATTCCTTCATTACATAATTAAGGAGAAATTTTGTTGCTTAATATTCTATATGCAACAAGCTATCCTGTAGACATCCACAATGGCCCATTAGACAGCACGCATCATAGCCCTTTGATGTCTAAATCTGCTTAAAACATAACATTCCAAGTAAAGTACAGCCGGACAATTCACAGTTGAAAGTAGAAAAAGTATAGCCATGTGATTCGTGGTTGAAGTAGAATTAATTAATACAAATTTCTTTCAAGTTTTTAATATTTTTTAAGTTATCTGGTAATCAGATATCTACTGGTTATTTGAAACACACACACTAATGATATAAAGGAAGCTATGATATTTGTTGGGGATACCTTTCTTGGCACTTGGCGACCTTTATTCTCACTTCTTCTATCTTCTATTTCATTCCTTCCAGGAGACTTCTTTTGTCTTCTAACTGCTAGAGGATGGAGTTTTGTGACTTAAAAAGGAATGTGGGTTAGGCCTATCGCCTAATCTGGAGGCACTGTGAGAATATTTGTATGTTCTTTGTTGAAAAGACTCTCTCAGCATTGTCAGACCAACATTTTTAACAATTGTAAGAAATAAAAAATAAATATAAAAGTTAGACTAAAAATTAACAAACATTAAATCTTTGGGCAATATATTTAACATCATTCCAGCATGTATATTCAACAACTAGTTGTTGCTTGCAACATGGGTCGAGGTAGGTGGTTTCCAAGTTAATGGAAATGAAGTAAGTTCTATGTGATTCTTCAAGGTGGGAGAGATTACTTTGAATCAAGGGACAATTTGGAAATTAATGAAAATTTACATTAGAAGTCTTAGAATTGCAGAGGTCAAGGTCCACATCCCTTGGCTCTGTTTCTTTCCTATAACCTATATAAGTGACTTTCTGTACATTTCTTTTGAGAAAAGAAAGGATGAATAACGAGGGTTATGGTTGTCATCACTGTAAAGATCAACATGTACAAGTAACACTCTCTCCAGTGGAGAGTGGCAGAGAAAAGGGAAAAGTACTTGCGCTAGCCAAAGCCTCAGTCCCAAAGAAGACAAAAGAAATGATGTACGAAATTATCCATATGACATCTCTCCCCGCACGAAAGTGACTTTCATGTATTATTTAGTTCTTTTTTGCCTTGAAGTATTCATGCAAACTTTTGTGTTTTATGTCTTGTAGAGCATATGTTGTTTTATGCGAGTGAGAAATATCCAGTGGAAGACAGTTATTCAAAGTATATTACAGAGGTAATTCATCATCCATACTCACAAACTCTATCTCGTTCTCATTTTTCTCCTATTATAACATCTGTAGATTACTGGTCCTACTTGCGCCAGGTTGTAACTTGGATGCCACAGGTTCAAGCTGTGGAACTAAATTCTTCGAGAGAGAGAGAGAGAGAGAGAGAGAGAGAGAGAGAACCTTGCAAAATGTTAAAACTCATATGTTCATACACTCCTTTGCATTATGAGTCTCAATCTTCAGATCCAGAATTTGGTTGCTGATAGTGAGAAGACTATTTGTGTCATTTAAAGTTGGCAATTCAAGCACACACACTTATCTTTTAGTCAAATTCTACATTTTTTGGTTCAAACAGTAGAACTAAATTCTTCAAAAAATGAAACTGAACCTTGCAAAATGTTAAACCTCATATGTTCATGCAATCCTTTGCATTTTGAGTCTCAATCTTCAAGTCAGAATTTGGTTGCTGATAGTGAGAAGACTATTTGTATAGTTTAAAGTTGGCAATTCAAGCACACACTTATTCAATGTTGTCAAACTCGTAAATGGTTTTCCCTGCTAAAAGCTGTCGACGAGTTAACTCGCGATTTTGACAACATCATACTTATCTTTTAGTCAAATTCTACATTTTTTCATTTTGGGTGTAAGGATGGTTTGGAACTTGATTTAGCATGTATATGTCTAGAATGAGTGTCATAAATTTTAGACTATTGTGTTTTATGAATTTTAGTTAGCACTCAAGTTTCAAATGCCATTGGCATGGGGTTGCGGTCCTTTGAGGTGATACTGAGTCATCGTGCAAATTGAGTCACTCATGCCTTGCCTGGTACATGAAGAAGCAAACAAAGAAATGGAAAGAATGGGTCTGTTAACAAAAATATTTCCTGGATGGTTATCCCCTTGTACAATGCTGTTTTCATGGTCTAAGTGAAAACAACTGCACCACAACATGGTGCCACACCTGAAACTTTGGATGTTACATAATTTTCTAACATCCCAAGTTTAAGCATGCTTTTACAAAGCTTATGAAGATACTCACTCTATGGATAATAAACATTGAAGTTCGTGCCTATAATATTTCTAAGAATACATATGGATGGCAATGATATTATTTTAGTCATCCTTTGCCCTATCTGAATACAATATCTCGAAGAAAAAAGACTGCATTTCACTATTTTCTTATCTGTTTCTATTTTTTTGGTTTCCTTTGATACTGTGTTGTGGTCAAATCAGCATGGTGGTTCCACTAATGCTTTCACAACCTCCGAGCATACAAACTTCCATTTTGATGTGAATGCAGACTGCTTAGAAGAGGCTTTGGATAGGTAAGTGGGAGCACTTGTTGGCTACTTTCTTTTGGCGAAGTGCAATGGATAATTTGATTTCTTCTTTTTCTCTTCTTTTTTGTTGTTTAGATTTGCCCAATTTTTCATAAGACCTCTGATGTCATCTGATGCTACAATCAGGGAAATCAAAGCTGTTGACTCTGGCAAGTGATTTTGTCGTTTACATGTACCAAATACTTCTGTAGGTTGATTTACTATCTGTTATTCACTCTGTTATTTGTAGTTCTTTTTCAGAGAATCAGAAGAATCTTTTATCTGATCCTTGGCGAATGTCTCAGGTGCTTATTGATATCTATTCTCAGATCGATGAAATGATTTCTCTTCCTTCTCTCAAAAACATTCCTTTCATCTTTTACTACAACATAAATTGCATGTCTTCAGTTTTATAATAACCTCATCCTCAGTTTATATCAATACCAATGGTATATACATTATCTACTTGTTTCTAGTTTCCATTTCCTTGATCTTGTTATTCTGCAGCTTCAAAAGCATCTGACTTCTAAGGATCATCCATATCACAAATTCAGCACTGGTGAGGCATTTTGTAATTTTTCAACCTTTTTTTTTCTGAAAGTGCTGAAAGATCAATGTGGAGTCTGTTCGCTTTTTTTTGCTCCCATGTTTAAATAACTGTTTGAGGAAGTCCAATTATTATAGTTATTTTTCTCTGATTAAATATATTTGTTTGATTTACCACCTTTGTTCTTTTAGGTTTTCATGTTATGTATTTATTTTCTTCATCGGATCTATCATTTAACCTGATAATAACTCTAAATAAATGCCCTGGAGACATTGATAAGATGGTTCTTGCATCAAAGGAAAAATATTTCGGTGGCACCTTTCTTACCAACCTTTCCCAGACTCCTTTTCTTTTCTTTTATAGTTTTATTTTATTTTATCATTATCTTCTTTTTTTCTTCTTCAAATGCTTGAGTTATCTGTATTACAGGTCAAAGTTCTGTTCCTTAATTGTCTCAATTTGTGATTTTTTCTCTGTTTCCTTCGTGCATTTGCTGGTTGGATATTTTACATCAGACTTGTTATAAATGTACCAAATTTCCAGGAAATTGGGACACTTTGGAAGTAAAGCCAAAATCAAGAGGAGTTGACACAAGGATTGAGCTTATCAAATTTTATGAGGAGACATATTCGGCGAACCTAATGCACCTTGTGCTCTATGGTAAAGGTAACCACAAGTAGACTATATGCACATGGATCAAATATACATAATGATGTAGAACAAGATTGATATTATGGGCCTTTTGCGCATGGTTCATTAGTCCTTAATTATGGACCTTTTGCCTATAGTTTAATTAGGGGCCTGTTAATAGTTTTCCTTTTATTTGAGTTTGCCTTTTATTTGATTTCCTGATAATTGATCATAGGGTGTTTAGAACCTCTATAAATACTTTTAAGGTGTTTAAAATCTCTATAAGTACTTTTGTATGGATCCACTGGAACACAGATTAAGATGAATGAATATTGTTTCTGATTATTTCGCTAAGTTAATTAAGGTTTAGGAGTAGACTAACTTAGTATATGTTCCATCACATATTTTCTTCACATATCATTTATTTGATTCCATCTGTGTTGTAGAGGGTCTTGATTATCTTCAAAGCCTTGTTGAGAGACTCTTTGGAGATATTCGAAACATTGGACGTGATTACTTTCATTTTCTAGGTCAACCTTGTTCGTCTGAACATCTTCAGGTATGCTTGCTGAATTCTCTAATTAGCTAAGGTTCATTAGAAATTTAAAACAACATTTCTGAACTACTACAAGTTAAAGTTAGAATATAAATGGCATTTTTGAGATGACAATTTGGGACTGAGTTATAGCATTTGCAGATTCTTGTTAAAGCAGTGAGGATAAAAGAAGGTCATATATTGAGAATGCTGTGGCCAATAACTCCTGGCATCCGCAACTACAAAGAAGGCCCTTGCAGGTATCTCAGTCATCTAATTGGACATGAAGGAGAGGGTTCTCTCTTTTATTGTCTGAAGCAGTTAGGTAATTCCCCAATTTCTTTCCTTTTTTGTGTGTCTATAATTTAGTTGCTTTAAGTTTGTAATATTCAATGATTATCAAGAGATTTGAATGATTTGGTGCCTATACAACTTTAGAATCATAAACAGAAGACATTTGTTGTTCATGTCATTTTTCCATGCTACTAAATTCAGTTTAGCTAAATTGGAGATGGCATGAGTTCACCTTCTCAACTGATGAGAAAAGATAATTAGATTTTTGAAGGGCACATGATAATTTTTTAGCTGTGCTATGTTCTCAGAAACTCATTAACTAATAAAAAAGTTTCTTTTTTGCCAGTTAGCGAGTTTTTGAGAACATATCAGAGTTATTCTAGTATTTGAAAATGGAGGGAACACAATATGGTGTTACATTCATACTGACAGATTTATGTTTTTGAACACCTTAATGTTATTTTCTTAAAACAGACATAAATTTCATGCTTCTTCCATTGCATTAAAAACGATTTGTTCATATAAATAGGAGATGGTTTGAGTTCACCTTCTCAACTGACGAGACAAGATAATTTTATTGTTCAAGTGAATGAGTTTCCGTGAATGTAGTAAAGCTATGGTGGTATTTGAAAATAGTGGGAATGCAACATGGTGTAACTTTCGAGATGACAGATTTCTGCCAACTATGGTTCAACTTATGTGATTTGAACACCTTGATGTTATTTTCTGAAAATAGACATAATTTTATGCTTCTTCTACCATGGTAAAAAATTTGGTCATGAATAATACCTGAAAATATTATCTTCAAGAAATTGGTAATAAAATAAAGTCACCTTATGCAAGCAAATTTTCTTTTCACTGCAAATACCCAATGTTCAAAATTTTAGATATTTTTGGAATTGTGTTACTCTAATTGTTTCATATTGTTCACTGGTTTCAAGTTGATTTGGAATTCTAAACTGTGGGACCTTCCTATTAGTTAAATCAGTCTAACATCTCACTCTGTATTATGGATTTTTAAGCTGTTTCGTTTCTTCTATTGTGGATCTGTGAATTGGATCAATAGTCACAATGTTTTTGCATTTGAATATTTGTTGAATGATCATTTGCTTAGTGTAGGATTGGCGATAAGCTTGCAAGCTGGCGAACGTGATTGGAGTTCTGAATTCTCGTTCTTCACTGTAGTTATTGAGCTCACTGATAAAGGCCATGGTCAGTGCCCATTCTCATATCTGCCTAAGGAATTCATAGTCAATATTCCATCTTTTTTGTGCTTTGAGTTCACATCTCCAAATCATGGATCATCTTATGTGGGTGACAGAGCATGTTGAAGACATTGTTGGACTATTATTTAGATATATTTTCCTCTTGAAGAATGCTGGAGTTAGTGAATGGATATTTGATGAGGTAAATAGTATGTTATTCTTTTCAAGGTTGAATACTTGTGCTGAAGTAAAATAAACTTGATAAATTGATGTATTTGATTCGTTTAATGTTTTTACTTCTGCATTCTACATTTTATTTCCCATTTTGTAAAAAAAAAAAGCTTTTACATTCTTATTATTGGAAACATTTGAGAAAGATGGAGTACTTATTTGTATATTTGGCTCTTAAGCTTGTGGCAACCAGTGAAACAGAGTTCCATTATCAAGACAAAATCCCACCCTCTCGATATGTTGTGAATATTGCATCTAATATGCAGGTTTGTCAATTTTCCATTTGGTTCATATTTTTAATAATATCTCTTTAATATTCTTTTATGCAACTGTGAAATTCCTCTCGTTTATTGCCTAATTGCATCCAAGGGTTGTTATTGTCTTGTTTCTTCAACCTTATGTCATTTTGCTGTATTATTGTAAATAATGTTTACTGTTGGTAGTTGGTACCATTTAATGTTGTTTAATGGTTTGGCACTTTAACTGTTGTATAAGCCACATCATAATTCATGCAATCGGAGACAATATGATTATATGTGTGACCTTTTTTAGCTTGACCCAACTCTGCTACTTGTGATGATTATATTGTTTACCTTTTTTTTGTCTAATGTTTTGCTATCATTGTCAAGCATTCATGCTTAAAGAGAGTGCCATTTGAATGCTTGAAATGAAAACTGAATCAAATGAGTTTGAGTATGATAGATGTTGATAATATGATCATGAAAATGAAACTAAGACAGATGTTATTATTAGTAAAACTGTAAGGATCTTTCTTTAAATAAAAATGTGTAAGGATCTTAAACACAATTACAATTAATAGTTTGTCCGCTTGAGAGGATGAACTTCTATAGTAAAATAGTCTATATGCAGTAGACCATGCTTATTACATAGTTGATAAGCACACCTTTTAAAAACTTTATAATAAAACTAAAACTTGTCAGTGCATTTACAACATAAAGAGTTAGTTACATAACTGACAACGGAGGACGTGAACATATATGTATTATGAATCCCCACTATTCTCTTAATCAATCCACAATCTTTTTAATTAACACAAAGTAGTATCTTATCAGAGTCCTTGTAGTATATCATGTTCTATAAATTTGATTATTGTATGAGATCAAATGTGATGTAAACTAATGTTTCATCTCGTCTCATTCAAGATATTCTGTAATTGTTTGTGTTTTATTAACCAGGCCATTTCTTTGATTCATAAATTCTTGTTCAGATATTTCCACCAGAAGATTGGTTGGTTGGATCACGCCTGCCTTCAAAATTTGTCCCAAGCACAATTCAGAAGTCACTAGATGAGTTGACTCCAGGAAATGTTAGGTAAAATTTTCCTTATTGTTAAAAATAACATTAATTTTCAAGAATGAATATGGGAGTATATCAATTTAATTTTTTTTTGTTTGGCCATTAGTTTGATCACTACGTGCTGACCGGTAACTGTATGTTGTGGTATATTCAGAAAAGATAAAAGTAAATCAATGTTGGCAGTGTTAAATTAGATGGTCTGTCAACCAAGGTTGTCAAGATATCTTACCCATAATTAGAAGAGGGTGGTAAGATGGGATAGAGAATCATAAGATCTTATGTATAAATAAATAATTATTATAGTATCTAATTGAGATGAAATGTATATGTATAAGATTGTGTATTATTTCCCTTTAAAAATATGTATTTACATTCAACTCTTAACGATCATGGCGGGGAGTGTTGGTTATGGCCCCACTGATTCACCCCTTTTTGGTTCCCTCTCTCGGCTCTAAAGAGGATTTCTCCTTTTGGCGGCATGATTGGTCCCTTGGGGGCTCACTTGCAGAGTTGTTTCCTCGACTACGGGCCCGGACGATGCACCCCGAGGCGCTCCTGGGCGGAGGCGGGTGGCCTGGGCTCGGTCTCATGGGCTCCACTGTTTAGCTCACGCCTATTGGATCAGCGGTTCACAGAGCTCCTGGCACTCTATGGCTGTCGGAGTCCTTCTTGGCGTGCAGTCTTTATATTCGGTTCCAACTAGCCATCACTTTGTTGGAGAATTTTCGGACTGATTGCAGTCACATATGGCGGTTACGGATTCCACTGAAAGTCAAGATCTTTGTTTGGCTGATGCGGCGTGGCCGATTTCTCACCAGGACATGTCCTGCGTATTGTGTGGCGAGGTAGAGGAGGACATCACCCATCTATTTTTTGAGTGCTCCACATCCCGAGATATCTGGCAGTAGGCGAGTATTGCGAGCATTTTCTCATCAAACTCAGGGACTATGTGGCAGTCTTTTCGCGGTTTGGCTCGGCAGAGATGGACATGGAGAGCGCCTTTAGCGATTTTTTTGCCCGGTGCCTGGGTCATTTGGCTACAACGCAACCGGATCATTTTTTGTAGGGAGAGATGTTGGGCTAAGCGTATCATACATCACTGTTATCAGGGAGTGGGGTTTTGATTAGCTGAGACATTCCCTATTTTTCTCCTGCTCTCTTTGAGGGCCCACACTTGTATATCATTTTCAGTTCACAGTTATATATAGATGGATGACAACCACAACTCCGGTGGTCATCCTTTTTCCCCTAAAAAAAACTCTTAATGATCATATAGTCAATTTTCTTTTAAGAAATACTAATACAACAGTATGTAGGATCTTGCAAACACACACACACACACACATATATATATATATATATATATATATAAAGATGATTTTTTTTATCTAAAATATCAAACAACTAATACTCGAATATATTAAGAGAAGCACGATGAAAATGGCTGAAATATAGAGATTTAAAGTAAATAAGTGTACAAAATTCAAAATGTGTGTTGTCAAATTTAGAATTTTAAGAACGCTGAGAAGAATATAATTAATGGCCAAATGATTGAATGATACGATTACCCAAGATCATATACCAATCCTATGATCTTACAAGCAACCATATGTGATCTTGCACAGGATCGTTAGATTGCAAGCGATCTTGACAACCATGTTGTCAATTATCCTGAGAGTTTAAGTTGTTAGGAGGAGACTCATTTATATTTATATGATTAACACATTCTCAGAAGTGTTGTTTGCTGATAATTTTGATCTAGTGCAATCAATACATGAAATGCTAATGAAAATACTTTCTTTTAACACAAATGGGGTATGAAATAAAGACCTCTCGAATGCTCTGTTAGCATAAAAATAACATGTTAGAAAGCTGAGTAAATACCAGCACTGAATCATGCTAGTGTGCACTAGGTTGGCATTTCTGGTCCAACTTATTTTTTTGAACTAGCCTCTAGTAAATAATTGGTCCACATCAGAATAGTGCACCTGAGGTAGTGCAATCTGGTATCAGTCGATTTTCATGCCCTTTCCACAGGCAGTTAGTTTTCTTTATATTCATTTTGGTTCGTCAAAATACATATTTAAGTCATCTAAGGTTTCAGAGACATGCTCATGTCATAAGTTGACATTTTATTTCCCACTCCATCCCTTTTATTTTTGTCCTTACATCTCACATAAATATTGAGTAGTTTCCGATATAAATATATGGATGAATATTTATCATCTAGTATAGCTCTTTCACCAGATTGCATGAGTTTTAAGAATCCTTGGATTTTGATTTCAATAGTCTAAAGATTTATGTGATGACTGTAAAATTATTCAAGCATTTTTTGCATTGGCCATTAGGACTAAAGTTATTAAAGTAAAATGCATATATAATGCTTCCCTGAAGCATGGTTCTTCAAAAAGCTTTGTATACTTGTGCTGGGTGGTACATACCCTGTACACAATACTTGCTGGGTGTTTGAGTACACATTACACACATACCCTGTACACTATACTTGTTGGGTACTTAAGTACATATTACATTATGTTGAATGCTTTTCAACAACAACAAAGCCTTATCCCACTAGGTGGGGTCGGTTACATGGATCATTCGACGCCGTATTCGTTGATCCATGTTCATGAGATTCGACAGGGTTTTACGCTGGCTGTCGGGGCCTAACACAACCCTCCTTTATCCGGGCTTGGGACCGGCTATAAAACATAGGCGGAGTTATGTTGAATGCTTTTATTTAAAAAAAATATATAGAAGAAATCTACAAAAGTACATATAATTATTCGAAATGCTTAGGAATTACTCTATTTTCAACGTTTTATTGTATGCACTTAAACTATATTTTCTTATTATATGCGTGAACGTGCATATACCTTACATTTTAAAAATTGTTGTAGCTCGTACTCGTACCTCTACCCATGCATCATAAGTTGTAAGTTTGCTTTGGCCATATCTTGGCATGACTAACTGTGATTTCGGAAAAGTTATGATAATTCCTTCGACAAATCTAACAACCTTGATACTATCTACATGCCAACCATTGTTTTAAGGAAATTTGAATTTTGTTCAATGCATAATTATTATTGGCCATTTTTGCAGAATATTCTGGGAATCTAAAGTGTTTGAAGGAAGTACAAATTTGGTTGAACCGTGGTATGGGACTCCATATTCTGTTGAAAAAGTCACTGCCTCCAGGATCCAGGTTTCTTGTCACAACACATTTGCATTCTTTTTCTTTTTTTTTCCCAAGGGTAAAGGATACTATTGAAGCTCAATAATCACCATATTTATTGAAAGGAGAAGTGTATAGGATATACAATGATCTTACAAAGTGTCTAAAAAGACTTTCAACTCATATGTGGTGGTCTCTAGTCTCTGAGCAAAGATTGAGCATGGTTGATGACAATTCCACATAACATCCAAACACCCAGCCTTTTTAAATTTCACATGCGGAATTTTTTGTTGTATATTTATCTTCTCTTTTGCAGGAATGGATAGACAATGCTCCTAATGTTAATTTACATCTTCGAAAGCCAAATATTTTTATCCCATCCAACTTGTCACTTCAGCTTGTAAAAGAGAAGGTTAGTTCATTATGGCTTTACCTATTGTGTTGTATATTATGCAAAATCAGTGAAACACTAATGATTTCTTGTGTTGGTCTTATCCAGGCTTCTGTACCAATTTTGTTAAGAAAATCAAGATTTTCAAGATTGTGGTACAAACCTGATACAATGTTTTCCACACCTAAAGCTTATATCACGATATCATTTAACTGCCCTCATTCAAACCTCTCACCTGAATCAGCAGTTCTGACTGATCTATACACAAGGCTCGTAATGGATTATCTAAATGAGTATGGTAGGCTACTATTACTGATATCCTTGTTTGGAGAATATGTGGTTAGGCTCCTGTTAGTTTAATTTCATTATAATGTTATTTAAGGTTATTGTAGACAATAATTTTCATGATCTGTCATTGGTATTCACATTGGATTTCAAAATTCATTTGTTTTGTAATACTTACTTACAATTCCCTAATATGTGTCTGGCCCTTAATTATGATGAATCAGCTATTTCATCAATATAGTCTTTATATTCATCATCTCTCAAATTGACTTTTACTTTCAGCTTCTCCTCCATCTACCTCTGCTCCTCAAGTTATATTGCCACTCAGAAGTGGCTTTTAGTATTATTTCTTATAATGGTTTCACCTTCCAAAACCAACGAGGACTGACGGTCCTTCACTGGACATTTGTCTTGCTGGCATCAACTGGAGCAATAAGCTTCCCTCCTCACACAATGAGTGGTTGTGCATTGAGAAGATTAAAATTTTTGGACAAATCCTGAAAAGTCACTGGTTCAAAAGCACAAAAAAACTTGATAAGATGGTTTATAGCACCAATAAACATGAATTTCATCCACTGGAAACTAACTCTGCACAAGTTTTTGAAATAAATGGATTAGAATTTAATGATAACGAATGAATAGTTGAAACCTGTCATAAGCTTTTATAATCAAATCTTAAACAACCTAGAAATAAAAAAAAAAGATAAATGATAACAGAGCAAACTAACTAGAACTCTATCATCTATCCCACCTGTCCTACATTTTTTTAAGAAAAAACCATTTTTGGCCCTTATATTTAATCTTTTAGTCTATTTGCTTTCTTATTCCATACAACTAGACAGGTTGCACCCTGCTTATCTAAAGCCTCAACTGGATGATGATACTGAGAGGACTTTGGCATCCCATTTTGTAGCCCCGAGTTGAGCATTTAACATTGGGCTTTAGTGCTGTTTCCAACTAAAACATATATGACTGGCCATGCTGCCCATCGGCAACTTGATGTGGCACTTGCCAGCCATGTGACAATTAAGCCTTTGATTACACTGTCCCAGAGTTTGTGCTGGTCTAGTGGTGTATAGTCTAGTTATAGGTTAGGTTTGATGAGAGTCATATATGATTTAAACTAATTAATCATGTCGGTACATATACTAGTTTACAAATTGAATCTTTGGCTATCTTCATTTGTTGGAATATTTATGTGAAATCATAATGACTGATGTTTGGAATTTCTTTTTATATGAACTGCAGCCTATGATGCCCAAGTTGCTGGTCTTTATTATTCATTACACCACACGGATACTGGATTTCAGGTTATTCTTTTGCTTGCCTAAGTTTTTTTGCTAGCATCCTGGTGATTTCATCCAATGAACTAATTCAACTAATGAAAGTTCAATTTCCATATATGATTTTATAATTAGTCGCCTTTTGAAGCCATCTTTTGTTATCTTGTGATTTTTCAGTTCCTAAGGAAATTCTGTGGAGTAAAAAACATACATTTACCAAATCTATAATATTTTTTGAAAAGGGCTAATTCTATAATTATGCATCAAGAGCGAATTTTTCATTTATGCAATGCTTATGGAGATTACCGATGTTATATGTGTTTTAAGGAATGACTTGTTTTTTATCTATATATGAAGTCAAATTTTGTTAGTGCTATTTCAAGTTGCAACAATTCATGTTTTTTTTTCATGCCGGATTTTTCGTTCTCTGATTATATAAACTTTGACTTTGTCATCCAGTACTATATTTTATTAGAAAGTTTTTTTAAGACGCCATAGAAAGTTTGTTGAATTGATTGCTAAAATAATTCTTTCTCTAGTTTAGGAACTAATGCGAAAGCTGGTGTAATTAGTTAAATACATAATATTCTTAACAATATTTCATGATCACACTATAGTTTGCAATACTTGGTGTCATGAAATTTTATTAGCATAATTAATTTTCTCATGGATTATTTTGTCACACTCAAGTTCCAAACACCATCATGGAAACTTATCTTTCATGAAGCTATTAAATTTGAAGCTCTTGCATAATATCACCAAACAATATGGAGCCTGTGTGCAACTTATCTTATACATTTTGTCACTAAGAAAGTTTGTTGAGAAACATGTTTTCTCTTATTATTCACCAAACACTAGTGCCTCCTTATTTTTAATAAATGTAGGCAATACAAGAAAGGAGAATATGCTAGAATATTACTCCAGAATATAGGGATATTATAAAAAAATATCAGGGATATTATCCCAGGAAATCTGGGATACTAATAATATTACAAAAATATGCAACGATATGAAAAGATATACAAATCATATTTCAACACTCCCCCTCAAGCTGGAGCTTAAATATCATTTAGACTCAGCTTGGAACATATAACTTGGAGTTTTTTCTTGGGAAGTGCTTTAGTAAAGACGTCAGGTAGTTGATCTTCAGTGGCCAAGTGTGAAGTGTGGATATCTTCTTAGTTATAATAGCATCACGAATGAAGTGACAGTCCACTTCTATGTGTTTAGTCCTCTCATGGAACATGGGATTGTTTGCAATAAATATTGCAGCCTTGTTATCACAATACATAAGTAGTGGAGAAGTGACAGAAAATCCAAAATCACGTAGAAGAGAAATCACTTATAAGAGTTCATATGTAGTAAGCCATTGCCCTATATTTTGACTCAGTGCTAGAGCGTGAGACCACATCTTGTTTCTTGCTGCACTACGTTACAAGGTTTCCACCAACATAAGTATAATAACCCATGGTTGATTTTCTATCTTCATGAGCCTCGACATAATCTGCATCAGAATAACCCCATATTTTTAAATGTCCATGATTTTTTAAGTGAAGACCTTTTCTTGGAGTGGCTTTTAGATATCGTAAAAATTTGACGTACATAGTTCTTGCATAAATTGGCTTAGGCGACCAACAACATAAGAAATATCAAGACGAGTTACAATGAGATACAAAAGTTTACCAACCATAGCTCTATATGTGGTATATCTTCTAAAATATGACTACTCAAATAAGCTAGAGGTATTTGTGGATCCATAGGAATGGTAGATATTTTACAGCTCTTCATACCAACTTCCTTTAATAGATCCAAGACATTTTCTTTGAGAGAGAACGAGTCCATCATCAAATTGATTTACTTCAATGCCTAAGAGGTATTTGATTAGACCAAGATCTTTGGTCACAAATTGTGATTGTAGAAACTTTTTTGCTGCCAAAATACCTTTAGAAATATGTAAAGAGAATGCTGAATGGTCTGAAGAGGATCAACTAAAGCCATATTCTTCAATAGCTCTGCTGAATTTTTCAAATTATACTCTTGGACTTTGTTTGAGTCCATAGATTGCTTTCTTCAACTTGCAAACCTTTGATCACTCCCCCTGAGTAATATATCCAGGTGGTTGTTCCATGTTGTTAAATTTGATGTGCTGACTAATTTTCCTAAAAGCTTAAGCTATTAGGAAGAGCAACATATTTTATATTCTTAACACATGTAAACCAGTGAGATCACCATATAAGAAGACATTTTTAACATTAAGCCAGTGAACTTGCCACCCAGAATTGATAGCAAGAGAAAGTAAAATTCGAACAGAATTAAGGCGAGGAAATGGAGAGAAGTCGTCCACGCCGCAAAAGCCAAGCAAAGATTTTGACTTTTAGCGGTACCCGGGTACGTCAGATAAGTCTGCAATCCATCCTGAAATCCTCTGATAGCATAGTGGGAACCAAACCCATTCATCTGACCTAGACTGGTTTGGGCGTATCCCGACCAATTTAAGAACTTTGTCAGACTGTTCGAAAGAAGGCTTAGAGCAAACTTTGAAGCATACATAATATTATCAAGGGAGATGTTACAATTAACAGAAACCGTGCCGAGGCCAGTGACCGAAGAGAGAGAATTATCAACAACTTTAACATTAAGAGAATTCGATAGAGATTTGAGGAATGAGATGAAAGAGGCATCAAATCTTATGTGTCAGGAGGCACCCGAATCTGCAATCCAGTCAGATTGAGAATTAGTAGAGAGAGCACGAGTACATGAATGATGCATTACAAAAAAAATGATGTGAATGATACTTTATTTCAAAAAAAAAAAATGATGCATTACAGTAGCACCAGTTGATGGAGATGCAGATTCAGTGATAGAAAGAGAACGAATGTGACTATATTCTTCTTTTGATATTAGAATATCCAACTCATTAGTAGTGGCAGCATGAACCTTTGGATGATCGGCAGGATATCCAAACTTTTCCTAGCAACGGTTAGTGGGATGGTTGGATCGATGACAGTGTTCACAAAACAATTTGCCACGTCCTCCAGAGTTGTTCCCTTGTCCACGTCCGCGGCAGGGAAAATTCGTCTTCCTCTTCTACGTGTAGCAAGTGCAGATGCATCCTTATGAGGAAAGAAATCATCAATACGGGAGAGCCGATCATAGATTTCTTTAGGGGTCGGAATATTTTTCTGTGTCATCAATCGATCCTTGACTGATTTATATTCAGGACCGAGAATTGAGAGAAATTGAACGGATCTAATTTGATCACGTTGCTCTGCCAACACTTTGATATCAGTAGAAAGAGACTGATAGATATCCTACTCATTCTAGAGGTTAGTCAATGTTCCAAAATAATTTGCTAATGGCTGATCATTTTTCTTACATGATTGGATTTCTTCAAGGACCTTGTAACGACGAGATATATTGCTTTTAAGAGAGTGAAGTTTTTTGAAGTACCTTTTACGTAGTTTTGGCTGAGTTATAAGCCATGACCTATTAGCAACAGATTCGGCCATACTATTGAGCATGGAAGAAGCGACCCAATCATTGTTAGCATCCCAATCTTCTGTATTTTCTGCAAATTTGGTAAGGATATGCTTCTTCCTGTGGGACCCTATGAAGCGCTCAAATGCCGTGGACCAGAGGAGATAATTGGTACCATCAAGTTTGATATTGATACTGAGTAGAGTGCTGAGGGTGGATTTAACACCAGAGTTGCTAGATTTAGCTTTCTACTCAGCCATGGTTGAGCACGATGGATTCCGTAGAGAAAAAAGTCAAGCTCCAATCTTGAGAACTATGGATCTAGGTCGGAATAAACCTATCATCCATGAAGATTGAGGTCAACCTCTTAGTAATGATGATTGACAAACATAGTGCAGCAAGGACAGGGAAGTAGGAAAAAAAAGGGGCGGAAAGGAGGAGAGAAAAGGATGAGGAGGAAGGGGAGAAGAATGGTGATCAGATCGTTACTGCTCTGATACCATGTGGAAAAACGTGTTTTCTCTTATTATTCACCAAACACTAGTGCCTCATTTATAATATAGGTAGGCAATACAAGAAAGGAGAATATACTAGAATATTATTCCAAAATATCAGGGATATTATCCCAAAATATTAGGGATATTATCTTAGGAAATCTGGGATACTAATAATATTACAAAGATATGCAACGATATGAAAAGATATGCAAATCATATCTCAACAAAGTTCAATACTGTGGTCAAATAAAACCTTACACATCTGTCTAAATGTTAACACATCACATGAGATTTCAAAGGAGTATTACGTTATAATTCCAAGAGGAATCCCAATAAAATATTTAAAATTTTTGTATACACAACTCATGGTCATGCAGTTACATCTCCATATAGAGCTTATGTACATTGTATAATACTAGAGGCTGTATTTCTAGTTGACATTATCATTTATTCAAGAAAAAAGGGATATTTACAGTGTCGTCCACATGAGTAGGTCCACTATTTATGCAACCACAAACATTGGTGTCTACATGTGTTAGTCTTCTACATTTAATTTATTTCTCCTGGCTGCTTGCTGTAAGACATCTTATCAGGTCATTTGCTATAATTGTCTTATTAATCAATCATTTTCTAAGAAGAAATAGTTTGATTGCATTGTATTAATTGAAAGGTTAGATAACTTGAAATATATTTTGGCATATCGCTGAATTGTATAGTTATATCTGGTAGCAGTACTGATTCCTTCAAATTTTGATTATTTACATTTTTTCTTTGAATTGCAGGTGATTGTGTTTGGTTATAATGATAAAATGAGAATCCTACTACACACAGTAATTGACAAAATTCGACAGTTTGAGGTGAAACCCGATCGGTTTTCTGTGATCAAGGTAAGTAATTGGTGGCATGACCAATCACATGTTTATGTGGGTTCTGTATTTATCCATCTTCAACTTGTATAGGCAACTGCTTGTTGGTGTCTTGGGACGTAATATCTCATGTTGGACTTTAAAGCTAGGCTATTGCTGGAACTACATTTAAATTAGCAAGAAAAGTAATCATGAGTATATTATTGTACAGCTAAACTCTAGAGATTTTCTTCTGTTATCAATAAAATAATGGCTGATAACTAATTCTCAATAAATTTTCCTTCAAAACTAGAGATTTGTTTGAATTAGCATCTTTTGTTTGGTAGTTCTTTTTTCATTTGTTTACATACTTTTCCTAGCCTGAAATTTGAGATTTTCTGATAATTTTCCCTTGTCACCAATTAAGATCTTCTTACCAAAAAGAAAGTATAAAACTGAGAAAGGGATGCAACTCTTAGCAACTAAGAAAGGTTTTTGCAAAAAACTGATAATTCACTGGATGCTTATGATTTTGATTGTGCTCAAGGGCAACACATCTTTGACTTCTTTGAGGTTACTCTTGCCAGCTTACTGTACTACTGCACTATGGATTCTGTCTGTCCAAGTACAAGAGTAATTGTACTAATAATTTGCAGCTCATTCATACTTGGGTCAGTTTGGCACAATATTTAAATCATTTGACTTTGGGAAATATACTCCCATTCCATTTGCAATTATGTCGGCATCCCTTAGCAAAGTGGAAGAAATGGAATTAATGTTAAAGTACAATACAATGGAACCAATCCTTTGACACGTGCCACAAACATTATAATTCTTGGATATAAAAAAAAGTGTCCCTCTTTGAGGAAAAACCTGTCTTTTGTACTATTGCATAGATTTTATCATTTCATGTCAAAGGTCGAGTAACTTTTGTCAATTACCCTCCAAGTATACTATCTTAAATTTATCCTCGAACTTTATTTTGTAACTAAACTACCATCTAACATGTATATGGAACCAACCACATCACCTGTCATCCTTTTTCCTCTAGAAAAAAACTTGTATGTGGAGCATAATTATCCACTTCACCTGTTCTAATATGCTAACAAGTGATATGATGATCTCTATCAAATAATATAATGTTGTGGCACACCAACTATACATGCAACATCATTTTTTTTATATTAAAAAATTATAAAAGTACAAAAAAGAACATTAAGTAATTTTTTTGACACTTAAGTTCGTTTGTAAGATTATGATTAAAATATTTATTGTATTTTTGCCTAATTTTATGGCATTAAGTAAAATGACATGTTATGTACGATCAGCATGCCACTGGTAAAGAGGGTAGTTCCGATACAAAATATCACTTGGAGGGTAATTCTATTACAAAACAAAGTTGGAGGATAGATTTGAGAAAGTAGAAAAGTTGGTGGCTATATGGTAAAAATTACTCGTCACTGATCTATGTAAATTCTGAAACAGCTAAGTTATTTGATTTTTCTTGTGATTGCAATGGGCGAATGTGGATCAATTTTTCTTTCTCCAGTTGTTTAAAGTGATTGTATTATCCTTTTTGTGAGAATCAGGAATCTGTCATGAAAGATTATCAGAATTTTAAATTTCAACAACCATATCAACAAGCCATGTATTACTGTTCATTATTACTCGAAGACCATGCATGGCCTTGGAGTGATGAACTTGAAGTTCTTCCACGTCTTGAAGCAAGTGATCTTACGAAATTTTCATCTCAGCTGTTGGAGAAAACCTTCTTGGAATGTTATGTTGGAGGTAGGTATCATTTATTGAAGTAAGATCTTCAACGTCGGATCAGATGGCATTCTTGGTCACATGTATTTATCTGCAGGCAACATTCCGCCAAATGAAGCAGAATCGATGATTCAGCATATAGAAGAAAAACTTTTTAAGGATCCACTATCTTTGTGTAGACCATTATTTCCTTCTGAATATCTAACAAACAGAATTGTGAAGCTTGAAAGAGGAATAAAGTATTATTATCCTATTGGTGTTCTTAACCACAGTGATGAGAACTCTGCTCTTGTCCACTATATTCAGGTTTATTTCTAACACTTTGGTTGAAATCTGACTTTATATATCCTAGTAAGGAGGTTGAATGTTCTAATGGATATCTTCTACTTAACAAAATGTAACATAAACATGAGTAAGCAAGTAGAATGTTTTCCCATGAGTTTGTACATATGATCATTTTAGTTTGCTAGTTTTTTGATTGGTGAATATACATTATGTATAGGTTCACCAAGACAACATCAAGCTAAATGTCAAACTTGAATTGTTTGCTCTAATTGCAAAGCAGCCTGCATTTCATCAACTTAGATCAGTTGAGCAGCTTGGTTACATAACTGTGCTTTTGAAGAGGTATTTGGACTTTTATTTACCCCTACGTTTCGTAATATAAAGATATTCCTCTCTGATGTTGGAATATGACATTTTAGGGATGACTCTGGAATCCGAGGTGTGCAGTTTATCATTCAATCCACAGTAAAGGTGCCACGTAAACCGCTTTTTTCTTTTTCCTTCATTATATAACATTATTTCTCACTATGGTCATTTTGAATACTGTAGGACCCCTCACATCTTAATGACAGAGTTTACGCATTCCTCAAGATGTTTGAAACAAAACTCTATGAATTAACTGATGAAGAATTTAAGGTTAGTCACCTCTTCTTAGATGTCTCAAGTGTAGTTTTCCAAGAGTTTTTTGTTAATTATTTATGACAAGAGTTCTTTGTTAATTATTCATGTTAATCAATTAATTCTTAATTTAATTTTTTTTGAGGAATAAAAGGGATCATTAACCAGAGATATTAACCATCTATTCATCCATTAATTTGCAAAATAGTAACAGATACAGAAAAATGAAAAGTAAGGTAGTACACGAATTAGACATTCTTTCATTCCCTACTCGACCTATGTGCTTTTTAGATAATATTTTCCATGTCGTCCATTGCTAAATAGTGTGATTTATTTGTAACCAGATTGCCCAGAAGATAGCAAAAATCACAGCACGCTCACTCCTCTAAATTAAATTATGGGTTATTTCCGTAAACCTCCTTTGAACTATAACGATTTTCGCATCTAACCATAAACTATGAACTTAATGACATCCATTAACTTTACCGCAATTTCCACTTCAATCTTTCCGTCTGATTCCGTTAACTTCTTCGTTATTTTTGATTTTTTCTATTTATGAAGACTAAAATGCCCTTTCATGAATTTTTTCTCTCTTTTGATGTTTATAATAAAATAAAATATTTTGACAAGTCAGCAATGTCAAAGATCATTTTTTAAATATTTTTAGTTTATATTATTTATTATTGTATTGTTTTCATGTTTAAGCATTAAAAGAGAGGGCAATTTGTGGAGGGTATTTTAGTCTTTTCATAAATAGAAAAAATTGAAAATAATAAAAAAGTTAACAGAATGAAGGACTGAAGTGGAAATCGTGGTAAAGTTTGGAGACATCATACGATAAGTTTATAGTTCAAGGTTAGACATGAAAAGTTGCTATAGTTCAGGGGAGGTTTAAGGAAATACCCTTATATTATCTATCCAAGAGTTCTTATTTATAAAACTATATATAACATAAGGGTAAAAAAATGGTTATATAGTTATTTTCATTAACAATGAGATGTAGTAATAACTATTTAATTGCTTATTTAAGAATACTTAATTATTAAAATGTAGATTTATTTATTTAATAGCAGAAAAATATTATTTAAATCAGGGCAATTTATCTTCATGTCTTGCGGGAAAAGTTCCCTGATCGGGGAATACCTAGAGTAATCCATTAACTTTGGGGATTTCACCATGCCTAAGCATGCCTTACCCTTGTGATCATGTTTAATGGTTAAAAATGATTAATGTCCCATTTGTCATTAAGGTGGCATGCCTCATCTTATAATGGGTTCATCCTCCAACCTTGTACTTATTTGTATTGCTTATAAAAACTTACAGTATTCAAATTAGTTAATGCACTAAATACCATCTTTTCCCTGTGATCACTCCGACCATCACCTTCACTCCACTGATCCTGCAGCCACTACTCATGTCTCCTAGGCTTCCACAGTTCCACCTCTCTAGATCACCCTACCACAGCCCTGAATATGTTTAGAGAAGATTTTATAGAAATTTCTTTCTAGATTGTCTTAAGCAAAGTTGATCAACCTGCTTAACTTATTATCCACCTGAATAAGAAAGCAATCAGCTGAATTAGTGGCTTTGAACAGATTTCCCCCTATTCTTATCTGAGCAATTAACGAGTATGGCTAACTTAAAGTTGACATATTGCAGTCCCTATAACTAAGCATGTTAATTTTAAGAGGTTTGATAAATTTTTGAAGTCATCATATAATAAGATAATTGAGAAAAATGAATAGGCCATCTTATTGTAATTTTTAGGTGATCAATATCAGGATGTCCCGGTCAACTTGACTTGGAAAATCAGGAAAAAACCTCAAACTAAGACCGCAATGGTGTTTTGGATTCCTGTTTTAGTATAGGGACAGGTTCAAAAAGATCTGGCTTTTAATGTTATATATATAATTTTTCAAATTACTTGTTAGATAAATTAAATCGCATTGTTAATTTTATATATTGTTGCATATTTTATTTAGTGACATGATATTGTTATATGTATAGTTAATTGCATATTTTCTCTTAATTACATGTAATTATATGTTATTTATTGTTAAAAAATATATTTTGAATGAAATTGGTGTGTCCTGGGCTAAATCGGAATGTCCAGTCGATGTCAAGACCTGAAATGTTTTCCAGTATTCAGGTTCGTACTGGTTCAGGACAGGGACATGGCGTTTCCCAGTATTTAGTACCCCTAGTAGTTTTAGAAGTCAAATGAGGCAAGGGTCATGAGATAAATGTATGAAGACACTCGACTTGGATCTTTAGTACCCCATTATGTTTTCCTTCAATTGAATCTTCGTTGGCATTAACACACTTACACAGTCTGGGATATCATTACCATATCAAAAAAAGTTATTTTTTTCAATATGGAGATACTTTAGCGCTGCTTGTGGCATGTACCAGAAATATATGACATGTTGATTTTTCATTAAGGTGAAGCACACCTATTATGTGGTCTGACATGGGTGTGAATTTAGCAGTTGGGTATTTTCCTTTTCCATGTTATGTACCTGTCGAACACACATCTCTTTGTGCTTGGACACTTTGCAAGCTTATGAGCAAAAATTGCTGTATGTTTTTGTTGAAATGATCATTGCTATTATGGTGTCATGACCGATACATTGACCAATGTGCAGAGTAATGTCAATGCATTGATTGATATGAAACTCGAGAAACACAAAAATTTGGGGGAAGAATCTAGATTTTATTGGAAGGAGATTGATAATGGAACACTCAAGTTCGATAGGAGAGAATCTGAGGTAACTCCATTGAGCTACACCATTGGCATGGCTTTTTTCTTAAAGTTTGTCATGACATCACACTTATAATGGATGTAACAGGTGGCAGCGTTGAAGGAACTCAACAAAAGAGAACTGATAGATTTCTTCAACACTCACGTTAAAGTAGATGCACCACAAAGAAAAAGTCTGAGTGTCATGGTTTTTGGTTCTCTTCATTCTTCTGAATACAAAATCCTGATCCAGGAAGCAGATACATCCCAAACCTATCAAATAAAGGATGTGTTTGGATTCAGAAGGTCAAGGCCCCTATATGGTTCATTCAAAGGTGGTATTGGTCACATGAGATTGTGAAGAAATCAGTGATCATGGTACACAATTCCATTGTTGCAAGATGTGTACCCAAAGTCATGGAAACAGGAAAGCTTTGATTTGTGCTTCCTTTATGCCTTGAGAAATATCTACAAGTTCAAGAGAAGAGGTGATTGCTGCGTGTGCGAACTGAACAGCCGAAGTGCCTGCCGAATTTAACATTACAGATTCTGTTGCCTTGGTGATACCCATGCCTCCTCAACATTTGCGTGGTTATTTATTGTTTCCATGACCAGGCTACAAAAATGACTACACATTGTCGACTCTTATTGCATCTATGCCCTGTGTGGGCGAAACCTGCGTGGTTCATGTTTTATGTTTACATGGTAAAATCAGTCCTTCAGCATCCCGACCCGACTTGCTGTGATATGTGATTAAATCCAATGGGAACAAAACATGCCATGTTAATTTATATTCATAAGTAGTTTTGAGGTTTGTGAAATAACGATCTCATGAATATAAGATTCGTACATTTGCGACGTAATCGGTCAACTTTTTGTTAAGTATAACATGTTATCGCTATCAACCTGACTCTGTTCGAAACTAAACAATATGTAGCTGGAAGTCTAATGTAATCAAGTATGCAAGTGGAGATTAAAAAAAAAGTTTTCTACACTGTGTTGCTATCACTTTCTTTCCTAGACTTTCAGGATACAGATTTAATACTGCAAAAGTCTTTCAACCACCGTTTTGTTTGTCGGATTAATCAAATATGTCAAAAATCCTTGCAATCAGATTATGAAAGAAAAATAAAAAGTATCTCCATGTGTTTATGTAGTTGAATCCTCCGGTCTTATTACACCAAGCATGCAAGTGCAAATGCAGCTCATGGAGCAACAATTCAAGCAACAAAAAAGGCATGCCACTGCCCACAACGCCGAAAAAATCAATGGAGAAACAACGCTAACATAAGCCACCAAATTGCTCCTCCAATTCGCACATCGACAGCTTTTTTTTCTACGATATCGACAGCTTTGCTATGCTTGGTTTCTCGCCGCTCTCCGGACGCCGCCCCAGTCGAAGTTGCGACGGTGGTTCCTGCAGCGGAACGACCGAGGATGATGGGTCGGAGAACAGACGCAGTGCTTCCTCCCGCCCCTCGTCGCCGATGTCGTCGAGGACGACGGCGGTACTGGCAGACGCGACGTCAACGACGTAGCTGCCTCCAAGGAGTGCACCTCTTCGGCAGTAGTCGACGGCGGTGCAACTCGACGGCGCCGGTCTCGGTGTGACGCGTCGCTGCCGCCGTGAGAACAAAACAAGGTATGGACGGGGTGACACATTCTTGGTGGTGGTAGCAAGCAGGCAGCTGTTGCGAGCGGTGGACGACGAAATAAGTAGTCGAGTAGCAGACAAAAATGGAGGCTTTAAAGCTTGAGGGATAAGGGAAGAGGACGTGTCCGTGACGAAGCCCGCCGAAGGTGTCCGAGGGCGTGTCTGTGACAAAGATGTCGCCACTGGTCGCCTTTGTGATGTGGCAATGCACCTATGCTTCGGTCACTCGCTTCCATTACCTGCCTCTCGGTGCCTTTCCCCTCCATGCTTTTCATTACATCACGTTGTGCCCATGGGATGTCATGCATACATGCTTCTTCATGCATCTTTTCTCCTCTTTTACTTCTCTTTCTAACGGTAATTAATTTGGGGAAAAAACCGCCGCTATTATGATGATTGCTGATACATTATTGTTAGTGTTACCGAATATTTGAGTGAGCAGAAAAAAGAATCTTATCTTATATATATATATATATATATATATATATATATATATATAGAAGTCTTAGGACAAAAATGGAAATAAAAAATATATAATTTTGTTTTAAAAAATCACTATTTCACTTTTGAAATTAAATTTGTTATTAATCTCGGATTTAATAACTAACCAAGAACATACAAATATATAATGAAGCCAACACATAAAATGATAAAATTTTACATCTATAATAATAAATATTCAAAGTTAATTATTGAAAATATATATTTTTTATGTTTTTATATTATATATTTTTATATATAAATATATGGTGATTAAGATTCTCGGTAGCATACTCGATATCCTCTTTGGAAAAAAAAGTATATGTGGACTTGTGAATATAGGTTTGCACGTGCTATAAAAACATTGTCTACCTAATAAAAGTATTAAATGTTATAACTTAAAAATATGAATGTATGATATCAAGCTCCAAGCAAAGACTTAATTGCAACTCCTACTTTGATGACATTATATGTTAATTATTAATATAAGTATCACCAATATTTTAATTGTACTATTATGACAATAATCACAATAAATTAATATTCATAAAAAATATGGTATGGTAATGTTAATAATATTATTATAATCATTTCATTTTATGCTAATATTTTTAAAAAGTTAAAAAATACATTGTCTAATATCTTTATGGTTAGTGAAAAAAGTTATTTTTATCTATTTTTAAATACTCAAAGTCGATTATTTGTATCTCCATCTCTGTCGATTTAGATTTATATTATATATATGGAGAGATAAAATTTATCACTTGTAAGTCACTCATGAAGATCAAAATAATTAACTTTTTCTTGTATTAGTTTAGATATGGGAAAAAATCTACATTCAGTATTAGAATAATGATTTGTCATAACAAGTCTTTAAAAATATACCTATCTTATGGATGTATGATATATTCAAGAATTTATTGCATGGAAAATAATTAATTCAATATCTATAGGTAGAATTTTGAGGTGTAAAATGTGTGATGTTATTATTTGCAACCATATCTTCTACTTCCTCTTCAAGAAACATGTATGTCTCATATGAAAAAATAATCACATTACATTCAGAAGAATAAAAATTTTAAAATTTACACACACACACACACGTGCGCGAAATAATATTATATTAAATAATTATAAATATCTTTAAAAAGTATTATGAAAGACAATTGATCTATAATAATATAACAACATGAACAATAAGATAAATATTTTTTGTATCTATATATCATATATGTTGTTGATCCCACATTCAAAGCTTCCCAAGTATACAAAATGAGATGATATAAAAAGGAAGCATATGCAACTATCTAATTTAGTCCCAGTGCATTTAAAGTTTATAATATCAAATAGATGAGGTGGACTATAAAAGAGGTCGGATTCACAAACTTGGTAGCTATCTAGCTAGATTAAGTCAATCAATATCAATAAATAATTATAGTTATTTCTAAGACACAATGCATTTCTTCCCATTCCTTTTAACTAATTTTAATGAATTACTTTCATAATTAAGAAGATCTTAAATAACTTAAATAGATGGTCAATCTAATAAGATGCATATCATCAAGCACATGAACAAAAATATTTCAAATTTTATAAAAAATATCCTTGTAATCAAATCTTAGATTTCATCTAGTTGTAGAAGAAAAAAATTTAGCCATGTATAACAAAGGGGATCATCGTCAAAACACGAGTTTGCATTAAAAACAATTAAAACTTGAGTTTAAAAGTAGTACAAACTCAGTGTCGTCTCCTTAAAAAACAACTGGGGAACCCCTAATTTTGACTTCAATTTTTTTTTGTGTCCCAAATTATATATGTTAAACATAATACTTGAAATACCCTTCAAAACCTAATCAAATATGTTTGGCAGTCACCTAAAATGGTTTGAACTTGTTGCGCTATAGTCTAGAATACAAATCTCTTTGTCCACGGGTAGAGTAGGAGCGTATAGTTTGATGACGTTGAATATGGTTTGACCATAACAAATATATACACAGAACAACTCTTTCCCCCATTTCTTCTGGCTATGATTTGATGATGATGACTGCGGTTCCCGAATGATTGCTACTGTAGGGAATATCTAGAACTGCGTTTTTTATGTGTTACGACTATGATTTGATCTTCTTGGCTATGACTTCATTGAATTCCCTACGGTCAGAACGTAGGCAAGCAACAAAACTTGTCTTCCGATCATTTTCTTTGTGAATACTAAAATCTAAGTAAATAACAATCTGGAGATTCTAAAATTTTTAGATAATAACTGATAATATTGGATGAAATAAAATAATTATGCATAAAAAGAAGTGATAATGCCTAAATATAAATGATTTTTAAGTGATTAGTATGATCCTTAGAATAGTTTAAGATGTGACCTCTTCATCATGGTCAAAGATTAATTTTTTTTCCAATGATGGATTTAAAAGTCTTATGATCATATATCACGAATTGCATTCCATTATTCCTATTGCATGTTGATCCTTATACATCTAAATGATTAAATGCTATGTTTATTCCTGCTTGTGCTTTAAGGGATCATCCTTATGATTTACATTGATGTTATCACACTTAACTTTGTGCCAGCAAGAGGATTTTTTTCTCCTATGCAGGTACATAATTTTCTACATCTACGCGGTGGTGTGTGTGCAACGACATGACTTGATTGGCGTGTGCACTTGGATAGGTCTTATTATGTTATTATGTCGTGTTCTTTGTGACACTATGTTGTACGATGGCATGAATTGGTACTCCTGTATGTTATATGTGATTTACTTGGGATTATGTGATGTATTTATTATTTCGAGTTTTCACATTATGTTTTCGCACTATGTATTTTATGGACCGTGGAGCTCATTTTTATTTATAAAATTAATTTATAAATTATTTAATTTTTTATTATAGATATAATACCTTTTTTTAAATAAAATCTCATACTTTTCTATCGTATTATAGAATTTTAATTTGGAAACATTTATACATTAGTAATATATTTTGTATATAATATAAACTTAAATAGTTTTTATGTTAACTTTAATTATATATATATTAAAATATAATTATATAAAAATGGAGCCCGAAAAAAATCACTTGAAAAAACTGACCTATTAATGGATGATTTTTTATTTTTTTAAATGGTTTTAGGGTAATTTTTTAATTTAAAAAATTGATCCGAAAAATAGCAAATAATTTTTTTGGACAAAAAACTCGACCAAATCCGAACTACTTTCACCTCTAGCCTCAGTTTATATTTGTAATCTAATTAAATTCTTCAATTGCTGTAGAAGTAAGAAAAAATTACAAATTTTTGGTGAGGATCTCTGATCCGAGAACCATTCCTTGTCTACTTGTTTGACATGGGATACATGCAGCTCAACCAAAATGAAATTACTTTTTTTTTTCAATTTCATTATAATTCAAACATATAAAATAATATAAAAAAATAAAACTTAGATGCTCAATGGTGCATAACAAACTAGGAGTCACCGAGCAGCAAACATACCTTATGTAATGTAACTTTAAATCAATTTCAACGTTTGATCATAGTCAAATCTTCACCATACTTTTATCAATTCAACAGTTTGCTATTCATTGGCCTCTTTGTTTAGTTGTACCAAACTATTTAACAAATAATATAATTTAATAGAAACACATGGGGATGTAGCTCAGATGGTAGAGCGCTCGCTTAGCATGCGAGAGGTACGGGGATCGATACCCCGCATCTCCACTAGCTAGTGTTGCTTTATATTTTTTTATCAATACGTCCTTCAAAAATAGGATTATTATATACCTTCACAGAATCACATAAACCACTCTGACACATTACCACCATCCACTGTAGCTAAATTATTTAAAATAATATTATTTAAATAATCATAGAGATATAATATAAGTTGCATGATATAAATATTATACTAATAACTTATTAAAAATATTAGAAATTAATATAACATATTTTTTATTTATTACAAATTTTAATATTAATAAATAATAATGATTGACATGTGAATATAAATATATTATTATTGATTTAATATCAATTATTTAATGATGATAGATGCTATTAATAAATTTTATCTTAATTTATTTCTTTTTTCTTTAACACTTTCCTTTTTATTTCTTTTATTTATGCCCTTTGATAATTTTCAATTTTAATGTTATTCAATTTTAAATACTTATCTTTTTTAATTTAATTTCCTCCTCTTTTTCATTATATTCTTTTCTTTTTTAACTTTCCTATTTTTCATTTTTTTTAATTTTTTTTGAAAATTTGATATTGAACTGATTTGAACCGATTTTTCTATTTCAATGTCAAAACCGGTTTCAACACATAATCAGGCCGGATCACCGGTCTGTGCTGTTGAACCGGCCACATTCTATGTTGTTTCTGCTTATCTTTTTTTTCGATCGAGATCCACCGATGTCCAGAACTATTAGTCTACTAGTATTTGACTAATTCGGTGTTCGGACGAGAGCGATACAGATAAAATCTAGACACAACCCCACTTACCCATTCTTGGTTAACTATATTTTTTGTTCTACTACAATGTCACTGCCAAAGTGGGAAGAGTAGAGTCGAAACTCACCTCAACATTGTGAGGTGTTGTGTTTGCTTAATATTTTCCTTTCTCCCTCGGTACCATTCTTGTTCAGGGGCTTGATGTAATAACTCATTAGCTTTATGGGTTTCATTCGGTTCAGTTGCATCTAATGTGAGGTGCTTGTGTTAGAATAATATTTTCCTTTCTCCCTCAGTGTGTCTGCTTAATATTTTCCTTTCTAAAAAGATTCTCCTTTCTCCCTCAGTAGCATTCTTGTTCAGGGGCTTGATGGTAGTAACTCACAAGCTTTATGGGTTTTATTCGGTTCAGTTGCATCTAATGTGAGATGTTTGTGTTAGCTTAATTTTTTCCTTTCTCTTTAGAACCATTCTTGCTCAGGGTGTTAGGATTTCTATAGGAGAGAAATTATGTACCGAAGAATAAATCGAAAATTTAAGGTGATACAAATATTTATTTGATGAAAAATAAAAGAGGATTACAAATCAGATTATTTTTTATTCAGACTCCTAGAAAGTTTATATAGACGAAATCTCCGTAGTGTGAGGACGTCTTTTTATTTCGGAGTGTCTTGAAGTCAGATAAATTCCTAATTAAGATAGGATTCAAGACATTATTAACATAAGATTTGATGGATGGTGATAACCCATGAGCTTATATGGGTTTTATTGTTGGACATCGTGCCCTTTGATGGGTTAAGAATGCCCATGTTGTCCTCGTGATATGAAACTGCAATGCAGTTTTTGCACATTGCATGCAGTTACCAGGCATAATGTTCTGCTTATTCTGTTGCCAACATATGTTAATGTCGACTTTTCACTCGAATTTATGAATGTTTGTGAACTTATTTGCAACAATTGCTGGGATCGGCCCCTTTTGCTCTAATGTTTTGACCGTCCCCTAGTTGATAAAATATGCTATATTATTTTGCCTCAATCTCCCACCGCTGCCAAGGATAATAGTGGATATGGACTGACCATCCCTCTGGTGATGCAGTTGCTAGCTCGGTTTATCATTCCCTGAGTTATTAGCTTGGGGCCAGCAGAAATTCTGGACGGTCTGCTTGGAATCTACTTTGGGCCACTTACATACCTCCAAAAATAAAAATTTTACTCTGTAAGCTTAAGCACCTTCGGCTTCCAACCTTTGATATTGTCTCTTGTTTTAGCATTTATGTTTCCTGTCCTCTATGTGGAATGACCTCTGAATCCAACGTTCACCTCTTTTTTGAATGCTCTTATACTTCTGCGTTATGGAACCTTGTTCAACAGCTTCAATATCAATTCATGTATAAGAATTCCTGGTCTCAGGGACATTGGATTCATGAGGGACATGATCTGGACAAGATTTCCTCTGCTCGCCTTCACTCTCTTCTTGCATTTTGTTTTTGGGAATTGTGGATTCAACGTAACAATGCCCATTTTAGCTCCAAACAGTTCTTTGGTCTTGGGCTTTGGCTGGCTCTATGGAATATCTCTACCACCATCTACTTGAGGCATTGCACCCCCAAGATCCAATTTAGATCCGGTGGGAGGCTCCGCCCCCCTCTTGGGTGAAGATAAATAGCGAAGGCTCTTTTTCTTCACCTGATGAACCTGGGGGTGCGGGCTATATCATTCGAAATACTTATGGTGCTTGCCAGGCTGCAGGGGCCCTTCGGCGATCGGGTGACTCAGCGGTCCTCATTGAGGCTTGGGGCGCTCTTGAAGGGATCCGGCGATGCTGGCAGCTTGGCAACAGAAATGTTTGGCTCGAAGCTGATTCCAACACTATTGTGCAAATTATCGATAGAAAAATCAGATGTACTTGGAAGCTATGAAACCTAATGGATGAAATTTGGCACATTGTTTCCTCCTTCACAAACTTCAAATGTACACATTGTTATAGGGAGGTGAATGCTGTCGCTGATTGCCTGGCAAATCTTGGCTGACATGCTTCTTATGATTTTTTTGTGGGATGATGTTCCTCCTCTGGACATCAACCATTTTTTGAATTTTGATGTATCGGGAGATTTTTGCAATAGATAAAATACTTTTGTTTTAAAAAAAAGGCACACATGATGGTGTCATAAGTGGACGGTAGTTCAACACAAAAAGCCTCTGACCGGTTGTCACACTTCCGTCTGATTTTGACATCATCGAGAATAGTATTTTGGATTGCGAATACATGTTCTCAAGTTCCCGACGATGAGTTCAAAGTAATTTAAAAAAGTCTTCGACGATCTATCTTCCGTTGCAATGTATTTCGATATTATTCCTACTTTATTTGTACTAATTCCTTCATATTCGATTCAGTTGCATATATTGAGATTGCGTCAACTTAATATTTTCCTCTTTTAGCTTCATCATCTTCCATTCTGATAAAAGAAAAAAGATTTCTCTGTTGATAGAGATGAAATTTTATCGCTAGGTCTGATAGTTTACGTACGTATTCACAGTTTAGGACTATGAAAATCCTTTTTCAATGTGCCAAAGGCTGAAGCCCTAATACAAGCTGAACATGAAAATAAAAAAAAAACTACGATAGAATCTCCGAAGAGGATGGATCCGAAATCTACCGATAGTGAAGTCCTAAGAGGGTAGAGTGAGTGTCTCGCAAGCGAGTCAGCCACTCGATTGACCTCCTGGACACGTCCAACATGCAGTGGATTGCCTTCACGAGGTCAACCCAGTAGCAGCAGGTACTTTGTCAAGTCAATGTCTCTTCAGTGTACTATTTTTAGGTACATTGGTAGGGTAGCAATAAATGTTTTTGGAATGGAACCGGCCATTGGACCATTCTCATTACACGATTGTAGTTGGACTGAATTTGATTAAAATAATATTATTTATAATAATTCTAAAATATAATATGAGTTATATGATATAATATATAAAAATTATACTAATAAGCTGTTAATAATAAAAATGATAATATAATATTTTTCTTATTTAGTAAAAAGTTTTAATAACGATATATACTAATTGTTAACGTATAAATATAAATAGGTTATTATTTATTATTTATTGATAATAGATGTTATATTAATAGATTTCATCTTAAGTTTACCCTTATTTCTTTTTCTATTTTTTTTTAACACTTTCCTTTTTTATTCCCTTTGATAATTTTTCTTTTTAATGTTATTCAATTTTAAATACTTGTCTTTTTATTACTATTCCTATTTATTTTTTTACATATTATTTCTCCCTCCTCTTAACCTTTCTTTTATGCTTTTCTTTTCCTTTTTAAATTTTCCATTGTTTTATTTTATTTATTTTCCAAAACTTGAATTGAACCTGCTGGTTGACCGATTTTTTTGGTTCAATTTTTTTCCTGATTTAACTAATGTCAAAATTGATTTTGACAAAAAGTTAGGCTGGATCAACTCTTGATTCATAATTGAACGAATCCGATGTGATTTTAATAACATTATTAGCAAAAGTTATATTTGTCTAACCAACCTTAGGTTGACGCAATTCATTCATATAGTTACGTCCCAAGTGATTCGTTAAATATTAGTAGCCAGAGCTGTCTCAAGAAGTTTCGAGGTCTAAAGTAAGATTATAATTTTTTATAAAAATAAACTAATAATATATTTAAGGGTATTTTTAACTTTTCAATATGAAAACCTATAACTATAATTTTATAAATAATGAAATTATGAAGACAATAAATTAGAAGAAATTTAAGTGTAGGTATACAATGTAAAAAATAAATTGATTTTAAATATTAACAAGATTAATAAAAATATTATTTCGTTAATTATGAGAAAATTAAATGTATTACTGATTGTTGAGAACGTGTAAATATGAAAATAATTCATAAATTTAATTAAAATATAAAAAAATGTTATAAACAATTATGATTTAGGTTATTGATATTAGAAATGAAAGATTATATATATATATATATATATTGAAGATTTTAAATCAATAAGAATGGGCTTGTGAAGGGGCGAGGCCTCAAGCCATTGCTTGAAGGGCCTCACCCTTGAGCTAACACTGCTAATAGCTCCGGGATTTATCAATGAAGTCACCATATTGATCAAGAAAATATCTTATGTCATGGAGTCATCAAATTGATCCAGGAAGAATAACTTCTGCTTTTGACTTCGATTTCAAATTAGTTAGTGCCAATAAATTTAAAGATCAAAGTAAAAAGTCATATATGTATTTATAAACCTTTTGGTTTTGCTTTTATCTCTAGAGCATTACTATTATCACTTAAAAAATTATTACTATCACTTCATTTTTTTAGTATTGGACATTTTTTATAAAATAAAATGACAATAATGTATTTCGAAGTCACTCTTATCTTTAGTAGCATAGGTTTACCATTAGATGCATTTTCAGCTATTATTGGCGTTGCAATATAAATCTCATTTAGATATCTTGTAGATACCAGTGACGTAATCATATTCTAATCTCTCTCTTGTATAAAGCATCATGCATCTCACCCCAATATTGGAAGTTGGAACTTTAAAATAACTTTGGTCATTTTTTAGTACTATTTTTCAAGTTCACCTTGTAATAAAAATGCTCTCATCTTTTAACTTCACCAACTAGCTAGTTGCACTTTCAACGTGACGTCCACGTAATAATTTTCTCTCCTTCACACAAGCAACTTATGTGGTATCATTAAAAAATAAAATAATAAAAAAAGATGCCGACGCAGAGAAGGGGAGCCCTCCGGCGTGCGTGGGGAAGGGTCCCCTCTGCCACCTTGTCGGAGGGGGGGGGGGGGGGGGGGGCAGGGATAGGGAAAGGCCCCTCTGCCACCTTGCTGAAGGTGGGGGGATGTCTCTAGCAGGAAAAAAGGAAATGATGAACTCCAAATCGGGGGAGAAATTTCCTCCCCCGATTCGCCTCCTCCAATCCCTCCTCGGATTCGGCCAGCGTACTGGTTATAAGAGGGCACGAGGAGAAGCCCTCGTGTCACGGGACATTTTTTCGTGACACGAAGCGTGAAACCTCGCGGCACTAGTGCCGCTCAACTTATAGCTCTCGGCTGCTCAGCATCGAAACCATGGAACACATGCAGCCGCCCACACTGCGTAATATTGCAGAGTACCAAGTTATCCGCCCTTAGGACATTTATCTTGTAAGGTCATCCTTATAAATTACCAAGTAGGTGACGTTCCCGTAGGGTACGTCTTTTGTATCTTCAATATGTAATAAGACTCTTATACCTACGGTACACTAGGAGGAGTTCACTAGTGCCTTCCGAGGCCCAATTGTATGTTATGCTTCATCATAGTTAATACAAGTAAGCTTTCCTTTAATTCTAGTGTCATGGCCTTGAGCGTGGGGTGGCAACTCACATCAGTGTCCCTTCGTGACGTCCCGTGGTCCCATTGTCGTCCCTTCGAACTTTAAGCGCGCGAATTCCACGAGCCCATGACGAGTAGTCCAAAACTCTAGTCATGTCCGTTATTGAATGCCTATAAGAGAGACTCTCGGCATAGTCGTCTCGACCATAAAACTTCCGCTGCAAACTCAAAACAGGCTTGGCTAGGTGCCTGTCCGCATAGTCGCCGCACGTGGTCTAATGTCCGAGAATGACCCGTGACAAGTGGTATCAGAGCAGTTCTTCCTGCTCGGATTACCCAACGACGATGAATCATTTGTGTCGTCGCAAGGTGCCCTGGCGTAGGAAATGTGCTTCCGCTCAAAAACTCCATCACGCCCAAGCGCACTGGTACCATAGTCTTCGATCATGGACGCCAATGAGGAATGCATGGCAAGCTTCCTCGCCGCACGCTTAGTCGTGCCCCCCGCAGCATGTTCATCATACACCCGTGTCGTGTCAAGGAATGTCCGTCATGCATCACGATGACGGACTGATTGCCCCGTCTAATCGGGACGGTCATGTGTCGCTCACTCGAGTATATCAACTACCCTAGGTATATAGTCAAGGGAATCTTGAAGTGCTGCGCTACGTCAAGAGTGGTCATATGCTCCGCATGATGGTCTTGCGCTACCCATACCAAGAGGTCGTTTACACAAACGTTATGTAACTCGGAGGACCTGTGTCACATTCAAGGACTGTCGGTCATGCACTATCATGACAACCTGGCGTTGCTCGATATTTTGTGACGTCGCATGGCATGCCTAATCATGCAACGTGAAGTGCACAACCACTTCACGGGAGAAGTTGGCTCAAGTTTAAGCATCAAGGTTCATGATCCCTTTCGGCTAGGGATATCATCCTCTCGGTTAAGGAGCATCAATCACAAGCATCTTGTCGTGCCGCAGCATCGCCTGCCATGCCACGATGACTTTCAAGGATAGAGCAAAGTGTTGATTACTTGCAAACACTCGCGGACGAGCTGCCAGCCTTGCCTGTCTCGTCAAGTGTCATCCCGCAAGCGGCGTAAGGTCACCCATCGAGGAGTGGGACGAACCCAATACATGCCAACGCAAATAGACGCCTCAACTCAACGACCGATTTGGCAAATGATCTGAGCATCGAGCCTTGGGTAAACATTGACATGCTGTTGTCAAGCGTTCCCCGCCACCCGAAGGAAGGAGTGCCCTTTCCTTTCGGTCAGCGCCTCGAGTAATCGAAGCGGCCTCCAAGGATTGCAATGCGAAGGTTTCGAAGAATACACTGGCGATGTCGTCCCTTCGAATGAAGATGGAGGTGAAGTTGGAGGCTCGTGCCACGAGTTCACCAATCGCTATCTGCTTATCCAAGCAGAGCATCTTCACGAGCATCCCCATGGATCGGTGAAGGCCCGGAACGACTATTCTTTCGCGAGGGTCAAGCCGCCCGGTGGACAAGTATGTCAAAGGTGCATGATCTAGGATGATAGACACAATGGCATTACTTCGTTTGAATAGTGGATGGACGAGTATCAAAGGTGTATCCTCTCATGAACGAGCACATTGGTATCTCCCCGTCCATACCCAGAGGTGTTGCCGAAGCTTCAAAGGAGGTCCCAGGATCGAAAGAAGGCATATCCCAAGAACCCTGCAAGATGTGGCAAACTCAAGATGGCGTTGCTATCGCGACAATGTGGAATGTGGCAAACATGCATCCCATTAAGACATGAGACAGAGGAGGTGGCAGCTCATCAATTATGCAAGCCCTGACAAGTTGAGATTGGAGGTCAAGGTCACTTTGTTCACCATCGGCTAGATGGGCATGTTGAAGGAAGACGTAAAAGATATCACAGAGCTCCGCCTACAGTGTTCCCAGAAGGATAAAGTCCCAGCGTTGGTGTTCTTCAAGCAGAGGGGGTTGAAGCTTTGAACTAGGATGGAGTTGGAACGACATGATCACCCAAGCTCCGCTCGCTAGTCGCCGCTGCCAAGGTGTTCATGCCAAGACAACTGTCATACCACCAAAACCCTTGGGCAAGGGCAATGGTGGGGGAGAGAAGTGCAAATCGCATAGAGGAAGCTATCATGCCAAAGACAAAGACAGTCCATCGAAGTAGGAAGATCGAGTGAACCACAGGAATGTGGGGAGACTCCCGTCACTCACTATAGCGACTTGAAGTGGACAAGGTAGAGAATGTCATATCCGAGAACCTTGCTCTACTTCAAACCGTCGAGACATTAGACGACCGCCAAAGGTAAGATGGTCCCGCACTCGACACTCGACAGGTGAAGGACTCCACGTTGCAGCCATTTGCAACTTGGAGATAGTGAGTTGAACCACAAGGGAATGTGGGAAGACTCTCGTCGCCCACTATGGCGACTTGGAATGGACAAAGCATGGATTGTTACATCAAAGAACCTTATCTCGCCTCAAGACTGTCGAAACATCAGGTGATCACCAAGGAGGAGGTGGTCCTGCGCTCTTCACTTGGTGGAGGAATGGAAGACTCTACGTTGCAACCACTTGCAACATAGAGATGTTGAGTCAAGCCCACAAAGAGATCTGAAGCGTCCCGAATCATCCGTGGGAAGACTCTTGTTGCTCAACATAGCGACCCAAAGCACCGGAAGCAGATAAGTTGCAAATGTCATCATCAAAGATCTTGTGCTATTTCAAGCCGTCGAAATTCAATTACGATCATCGAGGGTGAGATGGTCCTATACTTTGCATTCGATGGAAGGGAGACCTTGTGTTGCGGCCACCCGCAACATGAAGGTATCGAGTCAAATCATGCAGGTCGAATGACAAGACTTTTCACCGTGTTTTGCACGACCCTGAAGCAACTCTTGAAGGCATACAAGAGTTGTTTCACCCCAAAAAAGCCAAACCACACAGGTTGACGCTGCGCAAGTTGATGAGAAGTGAAGCCAACAAAGACTTGATGGATGGATAGTTGCTTGATGAAGTCAGACCGCACATGGCGGACTCCACTAGCGTTGCACAAGTGATGCCCCGGATTGGACGAAGGATCAGCAAGCGAAGTAGGCCTGAGGGAGGAGTCCTTAGCGAGACCCGAAGGAGCGGGCATTCTTGGCGCTGTACGATGCTGATGAAGTAGAAGTCAAGACAAGAAAGACAGAATTGAACGAGACAAGCAAAGTCAAGACTGAAGACGAAGGCCCCGAGGAAGCCCGGACAACGACGTCGGGCCGTCGCCGAATTTGGTGGGGGAGAATGTCACGCGGCATTTTCTCGTGATACGAAACATGAAGTCTCGTGACACTAGTGCCGCTCAACTTATAGCTTTCGGCCGCTCAGCGTCGAAACCATGGAACACATGCAGCCGCCCCCGCACTGCGTAATGTTGCGGAGTACCAAGTTATCCGTCCTTAGGGCATTTATCTTGTAAGGCCGTCCTTATGAATTGTCAAGTAGGTGACATTCCCGTAGGGTACGTCTTTTACATCTTCAATATGTAATAAGACTCCTATACCTACGGTACAGTAGGAGAAGTTCACTAGTGCCTTTCGAGGTCCAATTGTATGCTATACTTCATCATAGTTAATACAAGTAAGCTTTCCTTTAATTCTAGTGTTACGACCTTGAGCGTGGGGTGGCAATCTACATCGGTATCCCTTCGTGACGTCTCGTGGTCCCTTAGTCGCCCTTTCGAACTTTAAGCGCCCAAGCGCCTGCATTGGTGCCGCAACGTTGATAGTGAAATTGAGGAGTGTAATGATAACTTGCTGAATTTTGGGTCAAAAGTGAGATTTTTCAATTTTTGGTTGAACTCCTTAATTCACTCTCTACTGCAGTGCACATGTCAATTGTAGTAAACCCTAAATGTCGTATCCACAGTGATTTGAAGCCAAAGAATCCCTAAAATAATCTAGATTAGTCCTAACTAAAGTGGCAAAAACAAGATATTGAAGGGAAGTAAAAACAAATTTTTAAGGAAATGCAAAATGATAATTGTTTTTGGACTTTTGGAAATTTATCAAAACTGAACTATAAATGCTAAACTAAGGGCTAAAAGGGTTTATCTATAAATGATGAAGGTTCTCCTAAGAGTTGGGGTTTATCTAACTTAATTATGGATAGAACGGGACAAGCTATCAATTTTTAGTCAAATCTAATTCAATCTTAACATGGCTGCTCTAGCAGTTGAATTTGTCCAAAACTAATCATTATATTCTCATATAAATGTTAGCTAGATTGAATTAGAAGAGGATCCCCACTGAATATCAAGTTATCATTAGGCTCAAGATCAAAATTCCTTGCTAATTTTTGACAATTGCAGTGAAAATCAGAAATGATAACATCCAATTGCACCTTAAACATGAGGAAATTACTTCAATTAACTAAATAGGAATGAAATCAATCCAATATTAGTGCTAACGCTTCTTGGTTTATCTCTAAACTACAAGAGAATTTTAAATCAGCCTTTCAGTTGCAAATGGAAATGAAATCCACATTTTCACTAATGAATTGGATAGAAATCAACACTCAATTATATATGGAACTCAGCACATGCAATTGCTTCTTAGTTAATCTCTGAACAACAAGAAAACCTTAAGTACACCTCTCAGTGATTAAGTAAAATCAGGGGCTTAACAATAACAAGGCAGATTCCACAAATTTCATGAAATCAGCAATGGAAATTCAGGAAATCAGCAATCAGAAAATTCAGAAATTAGTATTGAAATCAGCAACAATTCAGGGATTAAAACCTTAGAAATACCATTGTCTCTTGATTCATTTCTGAATAAGAATGAAACCATAAAGCAACCTCTCGGCTGTTAATTCAATTAGGGCTCCACAATGATAAGAATCAGATTTAATGAAATTAGAAATGGAAAACAGATTTCAGAAATGAATGAATCAGATTTTTAATTGGGGATTGAACCTAAAAACTTGCCATTGGCCTTTGATTCATTTCTGAACAAGGAGTAGATTAAAGGATAACCTCTCAGTTGTAAATATAAATAGGACCTCACAATGTCAAGATTAGGATCAATAAGAAATCTGAATTGCAGAAAATAGAAATTAGAATTTGATAATCAGTGCAGGAAATCAGATAGGTCCTTAATCCATCCACAACTAAACTAGATTAGTACCATATCCTAGGAGAGCTGAGATTTAGCTCATTATATTTACAAGAATGGATACAAAATAGATAGAAAGAGCCATGCTAAACATCTGAAATAAGAAAGGATAGAAATTTGAATCAGATTCAACAATGGCCTCCTCTTTCAGCTCCTCTCAAGCTTCCTGTCCAGAATCCTTCAAATGGAGGCTCTCCCTTTCTTTCTTAGGGTTTTCAGCTTATATATGACTTCCTTCACCCCTTAAATCAGCATCAAATTATTTCATTCTCCTTATTCAAGCCACCTGTCCAATGGTCTGAAATTTCAGCTGCTGTGACAACTTTTGAACAGCAAAAAGTAAATGGTCTCCCCACCTTTTTCTCCTTTGTGCAGCCCTATTTCACCTGCTAGAAGGGCCAAAACAATAAGCATCAAAATCCTTAAATAGAAATTAAATAAGTGTTGATTAGGACAACAAGAAATATCAGCCCTATTTCAAATGGGGTTTGATGTTGTGCAGGAATGAAAATCAGAGTTAAAAGTGATAACTTATCAAAACTGGAATGATAACTTTGCATATATCATGAAAAATATTCAAATATGGGTAGTTCAGAGCATTGAAGGCATCAAATGGATTCAGATGACAAGTGAATGAGGTCAGAAATCAAATGTGGATAATATTTCATAGGAATGATAACTTGGGTGCCAAAAACGATAACTTGATGCCATAAAAATGATAACTTGTCATAACTTTGGTTGTGGTTATCCAAATGTGATCAAATTTGAACAGCAATGAGTTAGGACAATAATATAATGATTGCCTAAGGTTTTTATGCAGAATTGATACCATTGCATGTCGAAATGATAGTTTTGCCCTTAAACGATAACTTGACATTCAAAAGTGATAACTTGTGAAATGGAATGATAACTTTCCACAAGTTGAAATATGATCATCCAAACATGATTAATTCACAATGGCAGGGGATTTAGGGCAAAATAATCACTGAAAATCAGCTCAATTAAAATAATGATAACTTTGCACATTGGAATGATAACTTGCCTTAAAAATGATAACTTGGCATAGAATTAAAATATTTATGGATTTTAACAATTCAGAACCTCTATGCACATGGAATTAGGTATAAAATGAGAGAGATCAACTAGTTATCACAATCCTTGCATTTCAAGCATAATTGGCCAAAAGTTAGGCAATTAGAGGGCTCGATATAAGTGAAATGCATCTAAAATGGGATAAAAACCTATTGTGATCAGCTAGTGATCAAACTCCCCTAAGCTTAGACTTTTGCTTGTCCTCAAGCAAAACATTCAGAAATTAAGGACAAACTTGAATTAACAGTCCACAAATGAATTAAAAATCAGCTGAATTAAGTCCAATGAGTTTCTCACTTTGCCAACACTCCATCCCATTCTTTCCAATTCTCAAATTCTATCTGAGGAGTCACAAAGGTTAAAGCAAATTTAAGCCATGAAAGAAGCACTAATATTAACTGATTTGGATTTCAAGGATTGTCAACTTTACTAAAAAATTTGAAACATCAATCTTTTCATGAACAAATTTTCCACTGCTTAAACATGTTTAACACCTGACTTTTATTCATGAAAATGCAAGTAAACATGTCAAGACCTGATTTTTATTCATGCTGGTCACAAGATAAAAATCCTGGCTTTATTCAGGAGAGGTTCCTTTTTGGAATTTCACTCTCTTTATTCATGCATGCAATGCAAAATGCAACTTTTCACTTTTCTTTTTTCCATTTTTTTCTTTTCCTATTCTATTCATGAAGTGAGCAATGGTTCAAACTCAAGTATAGTTTAGACCCTTAAATGCAAATAGTCAAGGTTTCCTATTTAACATGGCAGCAAGAGCCTTGACCCCTTTCTAGACATTTTCTACTTTCCATTTAATCCACGAATATCAACTAGTGTTACCCACAAAAAGAAATTTTTTTCAGCTGAAAATTAATTCAAATGCATCTGAATTGATAATGTCAATTAAAGCAACAAAACTAATGGTCAAGTTGGCCACTTGGTATTGGAGTGTACAAACTATCATAATGAAGTATTTTACCCATTTTGAGTGCAGGAATTGAATTGAGTCCAAAAAATGATAACCAGTGATAACCGAGTGAATATGATTGATAACTTGTTCAAATAATGATAACCTGGTGGCAAATGATGATATGAGCATTAAAATAGATTGAAAACATGGTGTAAAGTTTAGAAAAGCACCAGGTTTCCTCCTCCAAGCTTATTCTCAGCACTATTCATAGTGGTAAAAATATAGGCAAAGGAGAGGGTTGGGAGGGTATCAAATTGATGGAATTGTGCAATTGATCCCTTCTGCATTTCAAACAGGGCATTTGGATGATTCATACTTCATGGTTTGCAACCAATTCTGCAGAGAAATAGAGGATATCAATGAAATCTGCAATATCAGATTTTTGGAGTCAATAGAGTGCACAAGTGGCATTTTATAAAAAGTTTGAGAAACACACTGAAATTTGCCAGTAGGAAATTTGGATAACTGATATGAGTGATGATTCAAGTATCAATATGATAATTATAGCATGAACTAGAAGATAATGTCAGTTATCAGTGGCATTTTAGTGGTGAAAGTGGAAATTGGGTTTAGAAATACTCCATAGGTGAAAATGGTTGGAATGGTTCTGATTTCTCCCTGAATTATTCCTACAAAACAGAGAAAATTAGATATAAAATGGCTTTGGTTACCTCCCAAGAAGTTCCCTACTTTAGTGTCTTAGGCTAGACATTGTTACAACTTCTTCATGTCAAGGAGGTTTAAATAGTATGATATGATCAAGTAGAGATCTCAATCTGTGGACAACTTCACTAATCAAGTATGAATCTCTTAGTTTGCCAATGATTGACCTTTGTTTTTTAGTTTGATTTCCTCCTCCATTGTACCAGAAATCTCCTAACTTCTCATCTCTAGAATCCTCATGTATGATATATGAATCCCCTGGACTAGCAAGAGGTTTCAGCTCCAATTTAGAGACCAATCTTTGTGAGAATGGCACCTTATAAAAAATCCTACCATTGACTTCATTCTGAGGGTTCTTGTTCTGATTTTCCACCATAACTTCTTCAATTGGCTCTTCTATAGGCTTTGAACTTGCATTTGCTTTAGCTGAACTGTCCTAAACATGCTTCATGGGTTCTTCAATAATTTTTCCACTCTTGAGCTGGACAACTTGGACTTGTTCCTTAGGATTGACTTCTGGTTGCCCTAGGAAAAACATTGGTGGCCTAGTTGAGGTGCTAGCTTGTTGAGCACATTAATTTTCAAGAACTTTTTGATGGGCACTCAAGGTTTCATATTCAGTAGTCAATTTCTGCATTGCTTCCTCCTGCTTTTCTTGCTTCTTCAGAATTTGTTGCAGCAACTCCTCCATTTTTGACAATTGAGTGACTTGGACTTGTGGCTCATAAGGAGGTCTCTACATTTGAACTTGTGAAGGCTGATATGGAGGTGGTTGAGTCCTTGGCAAGATTTTGGGTTGCCAATTTGAATTCTGCATAGGTGGGGCTTGTTAATGGTTGGCCTTGTAGGACAAGTAGGGGTGGTTCCTATTTTTAGGTGTATAATACTCAGTAGGGGGCTTCATTCCAAAATTTACCACAACATTCACTTGATCAATGGACTGTTCATATTGCTGCATTATCAAATTATAACTCTCAGTGACATGGCCTTGATTTCCACACACATCACACCTAGATTAAGAATTGGAAGGCTTTCTCACATTGATTGACAAATTCAGCTTCTCCAATGCCTTTTGCAACCTTTTTTCAATCTGGACAGCAATGTTGTTGACTTCATTATCATTGGATGACCTCGTTGTCCTATCATGTGTAAGGAAATGGTGGTTTTTGAGAATGTTCTCTATCAATTGGTAAGCCTCATCAATATTTTTGGAGGCAAAATTCCCTCCTGCAGCAGTGTCCAATGCCACTTTAGATGGAAAATTCAGACCCTTGTGGAAATAGTAGACCAACTGTCATTTCTCAAATCCATAGTGTGGACATGCTCTCAACAAGCTTTGGAGTCTTTGCCATGCATCATATATATTCTCCTGGTCCAATTGGTAAAACATGACAATCTGGTCCTTATAATTATCTGTTTTGCTAGGTGGAAAGAATTCGGCTAGAAACAATTGAACTATGGACTCCCAAATGTTCATAGAGGCACCTCTGGCTTCACAGATGTTCATAGAGGCACTTCTGCCTTTCCAAATTAATAATAACGAGCTCGTATAGGACAACAAACTTATAGCTAATGTAAAAGATGTAGCACAACTCATGATAAAAGAAAGTACAGTAAAGCATGACATGATAAAGCACATAATAGAGCATAGTAAAGACAAAAGCATTGACACAATAAAGAACAGAGCTTGGACATAATAAAGAATAAAATATGGACATGGTAAAGAATGAATCATTGTCATTGTACAGGCAAAGTATTGGTTGTAACCAATGTTGTCAAGTTCGAGGGTTTATGTAAACTCATTTTTTGTCCGGTAAACTCGTATTGTAAAATCAACTTGTAAATTCGTAGAGTCTATGTACCTAATAAGTTTAAATATTTAAGTAATTCCATGCACTTATGAACACACACACACACATATATATATATATATATATATGATGCATAAATTGAAAATAACTAATATATTTTACTCAAATGAAATAAATATGAAAGTAATAAAAATAAGTGCTATCACTTATAACTAATCAATACTAACTTTCGATTATTGTGTTTATTGAGATAAAAAAACTTATACAAAATCAAAATAAGTAAAATCATTACACTATAATTTTTAATAATTTCATTCTAATAACAAATACATTAATAAATAGAATAATTAAGATTTTACAACCTTTTTATTATACAAAATAAATAATTGTACTAATCGTATATAATCGTATACACTCTATAAGAGTTTATAAGAGTCTACGAAATTGTTTAAATTAATTTTTATGTAAAATCTAAGAGTCTAGATTATTTAAAAGTTTATGCTGATTTGATTCATTTTACTTACCTAAACTCTTAAACTCGTAAGTTTAAGAGTTTGACACGAGAGTTTAACAAAATTGGTTGTAACAGAAAAGTATAGACCACTTGTTCATAGTAAAGCACAGTTATTTTATTGCTTATCCATTGTTGATTTAGACATAAATTGATTATCATATCATAGCCTATGATTCTATTATACTGGGAGTAGGGGTGTTCAGTGGGTCATGTTGACCCGTGAACCCGTTGACCCGACCCGACTCAAATCAGTTTGGGTCGGGTTGGACCCAACCCGACCCGATTGACCCTATTTTTTATTTAAACTTAAGCTTATATTTAATTTAAGATTTTAAAAATAAGATAAAATAAAATATTTTAATTACAAAAATAAAATTAAATGGTTTAAAACTTTATTTTAGGTCCAACCCGACCCGATTGACCCTATTTTTTATTTAAACTTAAGCTTATATTTAATTTAAGATTTTAAAAATAAGATAAAATAAAATATTTTAATTACAAAAATAAAATTAAATGGTTTAAAACTTTATTTTATGCCTTAAAATAAATATCAAAAAATATTTTTTATATTAAATAAATATAAAAATAGTAAGAAAAAAATTTAAAAAAGAAGATTGGGTGGTTGAGTGACCGACCTGACCCAAACCTGGTCGAGTTGGGTCGGATTTGGCCCCCCAAAGCTCTTTGACCTGACGTGACCCAACCAAAATTGGTCATGTCGGGTCGGGTTTGTTCACAGGTCGGGTTGGACCCGACCTGTGTACACCCCTAACTGAGCATTTGCAGGTGAACATCCTGCTTAGAGAGGATTGATGGAAGACGCAGAGCTCAAGAATTACTGCATATGACTCATTGAGCTCTATAGTGTTCTTTTCTTTCACTTGCATTAATTGAACAATTCATTCCTACTCCATATGGATAATTTGGTTTTTTCCTTTGTAATTGAATATGTGGTCGTTTCCTTGGATCCGTTGGAGATGGTTGTCATTTCCTTTCCTCGTATAGATTGCATTAGATGTTGGTGTCTTTTGATATTCTGACATTTTCTTCGTCCGTAATAAAGTCTTGGTTTAGTTTATTATTATATTTATTACTACGTGTTGCATTTATTGAATGGTCAAAGTCATATTATGATCAAGAGCATAACACTCAGTGTAGCGTCCTCGGGGTCAACTTGATTATCTATATGATAGGAAGATTGATTTTGGTGGCGTTACACCCATGACATCCACGCCATACTACTGGGCAACGAGACCATCATCGTTTAGAATGCATCAGGCATCAAGCGCAATGCCCTCTACGCCCTCACGTTCGGGACTTTGACACCTCGAGTCTCAGGATGGGGCGCTCATAGTGTCCGTGCCTCCCCATCCAGATGCTCTACAGAAGCACCTGAGGGATGTCTACGCCTGGGGCTTAAGAGCTCCGAGCAAGGCGGGCGCAGGTCATCTTCCGACTCCGGGTCCAGGAAGAACTGACGTGCGTGCCTCTCTCCTGGACCCCGTGGCCATCAAGTTAACTCCCACCTCGAATCTCCGATGCCTTCGTGATGTGAGTTGAGATTCCGAGCATTTCTTCTCACCGTTTATGCAGTAGCAATCTTGTTTACATATCCATTCGGCCATGCAAAGAAGAATGGTGGATCCATGTTGAAGACGTTTGTAATAATGATCAGCACTTGGCATGCGAGAGGTGCGGGGATTGATACCCCGCATCTCCACTTTTTCACATAATTTTTTTGCTATTTTCATGAGACTGAAAAAATTTCGTTTTTCTTCTTCCATGTGTTTTGGAAGTTGGAAGTTCCGCACACTTGTTGAGGATGTCATTATATTTATCATGTTCCACGTTTAAACTAAAAAAAATCACTAGAAATTTTTTGTGCCGACGATTTTTACACACTAAAATGTTGGTTCCTCGAAGGCATTCAACGTCATAGATAATTTTAAAATTTTAGTTATTTAAATGTATCAACTAAAGCAATTCTTGAGAATAATTATGTCATTGTTTATTTCATTATCCAATGAACATTAAATACTAATTAGACTGTCAAAATAGTCTTTGTCTTGGATACGTACCGACACACAAAATCTCATGTCATGGTAGTTAATTAATAATCTTTTTAACACCATCACCAGGTAATGTAAGTCGTGATATGATCCGAAGTAATGCTCTGTCCGAAATTCACCCCACCATATGTGTCACAAGCGTATTCCTAGTGGTGAACGTACATAATTCAATTATTAATTCAATAAAATCACAACGGAAAAACACGTTCAAAATATGGATAAAAGTTCATCAATATAAACACATAAGCATATAGTTTAAAGCCTATCATAATATAGGGGATAAGTAGCATGTGGTAGGGTCACTGTAGATTGATAGATCTACAGTCTTCTTTCAGTGCGCAATTTTTTTTTTGAAAAAAATGTAAAACCGCCGGTTCAAAAAGAAGCGGTGCAGAGTCATCTAGTTCAGCAACACTGAGTTAGGACATCGTAGAACACTAATTCCTTCGTCCTCTTTCTCTTATTTCCTTTTTTTCCTCCTCCGACGCTCCCGACGACCTCGCCGCATTGTTGTAACGTTGTCTTCCTTACTACCTGCCTGCAACATTGGACTTTGCTGCTGCCTTCGCTTCAACATTTTGATAATCTTTCTCCCTTTTTTGTTTTTTTTTCCTCTTGTCCTTTTTTTTTCTATCCCCATTCACATTTCTTCTTTGTTGTTGTTTTGCCTTGCTGCCTGCATTAGACATTTGTCTCTTCCTTGTTGTTTTCCTTGCTGCTTGCTGTTATGGGAGATCTACGGTCTTCTTTGCTGTCTTCCTTGCTGCCTGCTTTTATTTCGTCTGCAACATAAACTTTTTTGTTGCATTGCTTTAGCATTTTGGCCATCTTTCCCTCTTGTCCATTTTTTTCCTCTTGCCCTCTTTTCTTTTTTTCTACTCTGGCACTCCCCTTCGACCTTACTGATTTGCTGTCGGTCACTTTTGCATTGTTGCTTTGTTTGCATTTGACATTGACACTGCTTTACTTCAGCACTTTGAATCCTCTTTTAATTTTTTTCCTCCGGGCTCCCCTTTGACCTTGTTGCTTTGCGGTTAGGTCACTCTGCCTTCCTGCCTCGCCACAGTCTTGCTACAACAATTTTTAATTTAACATGTGAGTTGTCTTAATTACATTGATTATTTTTAATTGTTCATATTAGTGTTTTATTAGTCATTAATAAATCATGTTATTATATACATAAGTGGTTCTTATATTGATTTATAAATAAGCATGTTATTATTCAACAAAAGATGACATCTTCTTCCTCTTGGTTTTCACATTCTTCATATCACGCGAAAACTCCATTTTGTGATTGCGGAGAAAATGCAGAATTAATCAAGTCATGGACACACAATAATCCAGGAAGACGATTTTGGAGATGCCATCATTTTCTAGTACACAAATCTTATAGTTTATGATTTAGTCACGAATGATTATGAACTGATTGAAATTTACACATACGATTTAATTATAGGATAAAACTTCATCTTGAGATTGTGGATTTTTTCGATGGTTGGATCCAATCGTAGAAGACCGACACAAGCCTTTTGTAATAGCATTGCTTAATGAAGATGGCCCACCCGAAATTCATAGACGTGGAGACAAACATATGATGGTTTTTGTAGGATTACTCAATGAGGTTATGCAAACTAAAGATGCATATCAACGACTTAAAAAAATTATACTTCATTGTTGGACCCATATTATACTATGTTTTTTGTAATATTATTTAAGTATGGCTTCGATAGTTAAGCTTTTGAGACAATAATTAAGTGCTAGAGAATCCAACCTCTATTTTGTACACAACATGTAGACGATTGTTAAGCTTCTTAAGATGTTGCTCTATCTTTTTCACGATGGTGAAATGTGTTATATGAGGTTCTTTTATTTCGTTACATATATCTTTTGGTGTTGTGTTATGTGAGGTTCTTTCCACCGAGCTCAACACTAAGCCTAATTCAAATGTTATCAAAACATGCAATATGCCAAGTCTGGTACACGAAGTATGCAGAGAAATTATGAAGGATAGAAAAAATTTATATTAACAGCAAGTTGAGAAGAGTGTAAGATGTTGTCCTCTTTCACCTCTGTGCCATGACCTTCCAACTCCATTGCAAGATGGAACACAATGCTGAGTCATATGCTTTGCCTATAAAGATAAGGAAATCGTCTACAACTCCATTCCAACTCCAGTCCGAGTCTTGTTGTCCGCAAGGTAGTTCATGGCCTTGGATGCAAAAAAATGGCATTTTTTTTAAAAAAACAAAGTACTTTAACATTGAAGTTTGTCAAATAAGCAAATATAAATGACAGTACAAGGTAACATAGGTAGTTAAATGTGTGGCTCTAAAGTATAACAACAAATAATAAGGAGCAATAGTTATGCATTGATCATTAACATTGAAGTTTATCAAATAAGCATTCCATAAGTTTGAATATTTTGAATATAATTATATTCTATCTCAACATGCTTCCATTTGAAACTATTAGCTCTACTGTTTATCAAATTTTTTGTTGCTTGATTGTCACAATATATTTGAAATGGTATAGTGACCACATTGAGATTTAAAAGAAAACATCTATGACAAACTCCATAAGTGGCTTCTATACTATAGGCAATGTATTCAGTTTTCCACATATGTGTTGCCGGACATTCTTGTTTTTTGCTACATCAAGAAATGGTTGCTCCATCCAACAAAAATAAGTGACCTGATATAAACTTTCGATCATCAATGTCACTTTTGAAATTCGCATTTGAATATCATATAACCCCAAATGTACCAATTTGGTATGTCAATCTTAATTGTGTTATTCCTTTGAAATATTGTAGTATCCTCTTAATGGCCTCCCAATAGGTCTTTACAGGATTGCATTGAAATATGCTAATCAAGCCTACTATGTAAGCTAAATCACGCCGTGTACATAGCATTGCATACATTAAGCTATCCTTTACTTGTGCATAAGGTTCCTCTAAAACTTTTTGTCCCGCATTGGGACACTAACTTCTATTAAGTCTTTTCTTAATAAAAACCAATGTAGGTGCAAGACTATAATTTTGTATCTTGAACATTGTTCCTCAACATCTTATTCATATAGACTTAAATTCAACATTCTTGAATTTTTGTTTCAAATCATTTGAATTCCTAACACATAGGATATATTTCTCATGTCTGTCATTTCAATTTGTTTGCTTATTTATCTTATGTTATTGAACATTGTGACATTGTCACCGACAATCAAGAACTCATTTATGTATAATAATATCATAGAATCACTCCACTCTTCTTGATCTACATACAATAATCCAATTTATTTGATTTAAAATCAAATTGGACGGTCATTTCATAAAATATTAAGTACCTTTGTCTAAGCGATTATTTTAAGACGTATAATGACTTCTTTAGTCTACGCACTTTATCCTCTTGACCTTTAACCTAAAAACATTCATGTTATGCATGTACATATCTTCTGCTAAGTCACAATTTTAAAAGGATGTCTTAACATGTAGTTAGAATGATTTTAAATCCATATGCATGACTATTGCCAAGATAGTCCGAACGATGCAAACTTAGTCACCGGAGAATAATTTTTTTAAGGGTGTGTTTGGTTCATTCAATGTTTTTTATTCTTAGGGATCTTGATGGGAATAATGGATTAAGACATTTGGTTATGTGTAATTTGGTAATTGTAATTAGGAATGTGACATTCTAATTCGAATGACAATCCTACTAAATGTTGGAATCCCATTGCCCCTTCATCTAGTGTCTTTTTCACATTCCAACATCTTCCAATTTCTTTTTTGGTCCTTGGAAAATAGAGAAGCAACAATGGTCTTGAACATGAGAGATGGAGAGAGACAGAAGAACCAAAGATCATGGCATGTGCTCTTGCTAATCCTTAGCAGAGAGAAATGAGAGAAAGATAGAGAAGTATCAAAGGTTCCAGTGTATGCTCCATAGAGAGAGAGAGAGAGCTAAGAAAAAGAAGAATCAAATGCCAACTTTTTTTTGTCTCTCTCTCGTCTTGCTCTATTGCATTTGCTAGTTTATTTTAATCTCTCTTTCAAAGAGTTTTTCTCTTTCTCTAACATGCCATTCATGAAACATTGAATGTCCCTGTGGCGTCTCCCTTGTTCCTTTTCTCTTTGTTAGTTCTAGACATTAGGGATCATGATCTTCTCATATATGGTCAATGTTCGTTGCCACCATAATCCGTAGGTGGTCAACTAGTGACCTCAACAACTTTCTAATAAGAGATTTTGTTTTTTGGAGAGCACATACACAAATGTAGAATATTATTTTGTGGGACTTTGTGTCATTAAAGCGCATACATAAGTGCAGAATTTTACTTTTCATTTTTACTTCTATAAGCGACAAGAATTTATTCGTCAACTTTAAAATGCATTATGGTTTTTCAATACATTTTTTCATATTTTAACCTAATTATGACCGAGTATGTGTCTACATGATCAAGTATATCAATCATTGTTTCACAAACAATAAGGCATGAAACATCATCATAAATATCAAATAACGTTTGATGTCTATTTGTAAATTCATCCATGCCCATAAATATCTTAAACATTAGTAAAACATTTACATCATTAAACATTCATTTGAAAGGTTGTGAAATACTTCATACATCATTAATCACCATATGTTACATGCCTTCTTTGTTGTTACAACTAATCATGAGTGGTGGCACCGAATGTAACATCTTTTATAGGAATGTAATGGATAGTAATGTGATCTAATGGGTAGTAACTTCAAGTTATGGGTTGTGACTTTAAATAATGGATTGTGATTTTACACTGAAAGTAATGGGTCATTACTTTACTTATAAAACCCTGACATTTAATGTAATGAGTCATGATTTGAAGTAACGTGTCACTACTTTACATATAACACCCTTGGTATTTAACGTAACGAGTCATTACTTTGAAAGTTATGAGTTGTGACTTGAAAGTAATGGGTGTGAAAGTAATGGATGCAAACTCAAAGTAACACTCATAACATGAAAGTAATGAGTTGCAGTGGCCATAACTTTAAATATAATGGGTGGTGAAACTCATTGTTACACTCCTGACTTCGTTGTAATGGGCCGTAAATTTAAATGGAATGGATATGACTTGAAAGTAATGGGACATGACTTTGAAAGTAATGGGCAGTAACATCACACCCCTAACGATAATTGAGCTTACCTTTAAATGTCATGGGTGCGAAATTGATCATAACTTTAGGTAATGACTTGTGGCATTTTCACACCCATAACCTTCATTTTTCTTTGTTCTGTCACGGTTTTGGCATGAGTGTCATGATCATGGCCATGAAAATATTTTTATGGGCATGACAAAAACTTTTTTCTACATTTTCATTCTTTAGTCACGGTCATAAAATGAGTTTTCATGCCCATTAACCCTTCAATTATGGCCATGAAACTCGATTTAATGAGGTGACAAAATCATTTTTTATCTTCTTTCGGTCACAGCCATGCCCTAACTTTGTCATGTCCGTGAAACTTAATTTCACAAGCATGACTGAGGATCATTATTTTCTCCTTTTTGCACCTTTGTTCATGACCATGACTAGTTCGATCATGCCTATGCCGATGACTCAAATCTCTATTTTCCATTCGAAAAGTAGAGTTTTTAAACATAAAACTTGGGAATAATCATACATGAAGAATATCTCTTTAGGGATGACCCATAGACATTAAAACATGAAGGAAGTCATAAATTCTTTAGTTTCTATTGTTACGGATGTGCATAATGCATTAATGCATTTGGGGGGGGGAATATATCGTAATGGACACATTAGCGACACATCGGTGTCGAGTTACGATATGAATTTGGTGCCACAATAGCATCGGCATAACATCGTAATCTTGTGCCGCCTTGGAGTCAACGTAGCACTACAGCAGACAACACAAAAAAGCAACTTTAGTATCACATGGTATGAAAGTAGCGTCACAATGTATAGTGTCACATTGACATCAATACGATGTCGCAGAGCTTAGCACCGCCTTGGCATCTACAATTGCAATGCTAAATAACTCCTCTTTTGCCACTCGACCACGTTAAGTTAACGTCCTCTTTGTCAAGTGGTTAGTGTTACTCAATGTTTTTAGACTTAGCCTGTCCGACCATTGAACTAGTCATACTAGTGTTCAAAGTTTAAAATGTCTCATGGGTCACTCAAAACTCAGATGACCCGGTCAAATCTGGTCAAAACCCGAGTTGCACCCGGTTTAGGAAATTTTTTAAAAGAAATATAATTTCTAACTTTGAATTCCTAATTCCCCCATCTTTTTATCATATTATTAACTTTTTAATAATGACACACTCATAAATAATAATAATAATAATAATAATAATAATAATAATAATAATAATAATTATTATTATTATTATTATTATTATTATTATCGTCACAAATATCTTTCAAATTATTATGATATTTTATTTATATACATAATTAAAATAAATGATAATAAAAAAATGTTATTTGTATTGTTAATCATTTGAAATAAAATGTAATGTATTTGCAAATTCAAATATGATGCTTACATGAATATAAATTTAGTAAAATATTAAAGCTTATGTTGTATTTCTTAGGAAATTAGAGTTGATATGATTCATTGTTCATTTGAATAAATCTTGTGTTATGACTAGTGATTAAAAAATTGTTATGCATTGACTTGTAATTATTATCTATGCTAATTTTATACCTATGTTATTCTTTTATATTAATTTATAATTATCCGGTCTGACCATCGGGTCTAATTAGTTTGATCGGTCTGACATGACTCGTCGGACAATTTGAGTCGATGGTCGGGTCTTAGAAGATTAGTGTCACTGTAATTTTTAACATTCACAACTGATGCTAATAGCGTCACATACATTGTTGGCGCTAGCGTGACACTATTAGCACTGAGATGTTGGCATGGCATGTTGGTGGCGGTGCTGCATTGCTTTAGAAAGGTTTGTTGGTGTTGTTAAACGTAAAATTTCTTGTGGTGAACTATGACATAAAACATATTAATCATGAGACTTTATATACTTTTGAGATTTCCCTAACTCATCATGAACATCAATATAAAACATAGAACTATAATCAACAAGGTCTTTAAAAGACATTAAAATAATCACATCTAATGCACCCTTAATCATAATTCCAAATAGGAATTCGTTATTCCTATGTCTCTCAATTCATATAAACAAATCATTGTGAGAGGAGAGAGAAATTGAATTCTCTTTACATACATAGGGTTTTGTTCTTTCTCATTGATTTTGATCTCCTTTTCTTTGTCCATATCCTCTTCTTCTATGTCCTCATCTTTTTCCTTTGTTCTTCTTCTTCCTTCGCAAAATTTGGGATTCTATCCACAATGTGGAAGAAGAGAAATAAGAGAAGAGAAGAAAGAGAGAGGATTTGAGAGCCTTCTATAAAGTCTAGCAATTTTCTTTAAATGTTTTAAATATCCTTATTTAAAAATTGGGATTGTTGCAATTCATCTATCACTTTGACCACTAATTCTTTCAAAATTGATATGGCACACATGAAAACATAGTAAATATTCCACTTGATCCTCCAATCTTAGTTTTTCAAAATGGTTTTTATTTGATTGAATATCAAATGCCACCAATTGAAAAGTCAGTTAAAAATAATGTGTTGCGAACTTGGGCTTTGTTTGGTAATTTAAATTAAGAGGGGTGGGTTAGGGTGGTGAAGTGATGGTTGGTGAGGTTAAGTGTGGTGAGGATTTATATAAACTATGTTTGGATATGAGTTAATAGAATGGGGTGGGTTAATATAATCGATTTGTTGTTTAGATATAAATTTTAATGCATGGGTTAAGGAAGGTTAAAATAGGTAAATGTCTTTATTATCCTTAACAAGATTTTATTTCTTTTTAATTTGAATAAAAATAAAAAAGTAAAATGGAACTAATAAATTTTAACCTCCGAAAAATCACTAATTTAGTGGTTTTAGTTTTATGTCATGTGATGGGCTAACAAACACCAATCTAGCTTAATTAAAATTTTAAAATTACTATACAAACAATGTTTAAGAATTTTAAACCTACCCCATCCCAATTAAACCTAACTTATCCTTCCTTAACCCTTCGTCCAAACACACTAGAGCAAATGGCATATTACAAAAGAATATTAAAAAAGTTTATGAGGTTCACCCGATTATGATGACAAAATATACATTAGAGCAATCATTTAAATTTCAGACCAGATCCTAAGCCTAATTTCACTGGAGATTATATAAGCACTTCTTTTATAGATGCAGAGAATTACAATTGAATTATAACTCTGCAATACAAAAAAAATGAAGTCGATCAGAAATTGTGAGATTAAATAAAATTTTCTAGAAAATGCAATAGACCTCAAATATATTTTCTTACTTTGATAATGGAAGTCCCCAAACTCCTTTCGAACTGATGTTTGAACAATGAAAGAATCTAGAACCCCATTATTGGTAAAGTGCCTTGATTTTGTTGAGGCCCTGTAGTTATTAGAATTTAAAGCTATTATATTTGTGGGAACATAGTTTTAATAATCTTTTAATACCATCAACTATGCACAGTCTCGTGATAAAGTTTTACAAATAAATTCCATAATTGAATGCTTGATAACACACAATGAATTCTACTTCGATAGTTGAAGAGAGCAATAATTAATTATTTGATACTCTTCCATAATATAACACATCCTACAAATAAATACAGTTTAATGTAGATTTCATGCTATCTTGGCATTTTGACTAATCAGAGTCTGACTATCCAACGATCTTAACTTGATCTTTCATATGTCAACATATTGTCATTTGTCCTCTATAAAATATCGTAGGACCTTTTTTACGACTTTCCATTAATCCGTTCCTGGATTACTTAAATATCTGCTTAATATCTCAATATCATACGCAATATCCGAGCGCATATAAACTTGAGCATAAATGAGACTTCTTATTGCTAATGCATAAGAAATCTTCTACATTGCCATTCTCTCAAAAATTCATTCTCATGACACTGATTGGGACTAAACTTGTCTCCTTTAGATATAGGAATATGATATGAACCAGGAAACGCATACAATTGCAGCCGACAATAGAAGAATGCTCTAGCAAAGTTGGATAATCAAGATAATGGTGTGGATATTAAGCATAAGGAAATTGAAGATAATCAAGAATGTTTGGAATTTACAATTGATCCATTACAAGATTGAGTTAGATCAGATCCAACTTCTCAACATGTTATAAATTGGGCCGCATGATGAGTCAGCATCACTTGGGCCAAATAAATGATGGTTTAACCATATTATTTGGAATTTTTGAAATTAATTATACATGAAATTTTTGCTAAGATTTGTAAGAGAAAATTGAGTTTGTTATTTTACTAAATTAGTTAGGTTACTTGTGGGCTAAGTTAGGATATTTTCTTTCTACCCAAAGTCTATTTCTAGGATCTATAAATACCGGTCTTCATTGTTATTTGAAACATCTTTAAATCTATGAATATTTTGGCTTAATTACTTTTGCTGTGAGGGAACTCCTGCAACCCATTCTTCGGAAACTTCCATCGTTGATTACAAGGTTGGCTATCTTGTGATTAAATTCATCTATTTATAATATCGATTGCTTGGTTCATTGTAATCTTGAGGTTGATATTCCGCTGCCTTGAAAATTCGTTTGATCTCATTTTTTTCATTATCATATATTATTCCGATCACTCAAGGTATTATTCTTGAGCATCGTATAAGTTGGTATCAGAGCCACATTTTCGATTCGGTTTTCTAGTTATCTTCCATTATTTTGTTGCTCCCCTATTTCAGTTTATGAAAGAAAATAACACCACAAAAAAAAATCTGTTTTATTAGTTCTTCAAATCCTCGTCGTCTTCCTTATTTGTTTCATTTGTTCTTCAAGTCCTAGCCGTCATCCTTGCATTCTTTAAATTCTGCTACAGTTTAAAAACATCACAAAAAAAAATCTGCTCATTTGTTCTTGAAACCCTAACCGTCATCCCTCTCTATTCTTCAAAGTCTACTGCAAAATAAAACTGAAAAAAATCCAAAAATAGAAAAAAAGGAAAGTGTTAGAAAGGAGAAGGAAAGAACATGAAAGAAAACATCTGGAAAAAAATCTGAGAAAAAAAACTGAAAGGAAAGATTCAAAAGGAAGAGGAAGGAAAGAAAATAAAAGGAAAGCTTATTTCTGGAGAGAAAGGAGAAAAAACTGAAAAGAAAAATTCAAAAGGAATAGAAAGGAAAGAAAAGGAAAGCTTATTTCTGAAGAGAAAGATGCACAAGAAATTTTTAAGATTTTGAATGATTTAATCTAATGAATCAGTGATCTTTGATTTCATTACATATCTATTCTTATTTGGCAACCTTTTTTTCTGATCTCTATTCTAATTTCAAATTCAAGATTTCTTTTGATCTTGCAATCATATTGATAAATAGATTGATTTAATTGCTCATTGCCTTGTGTTGACTTGTACTAGTTCTCTTAGAACTTGTTGGAGGGTTCAAGAGAGAAAAAAAAAAGACTGAGTGGTGAGTACAATTCAGGAAAAAGCCAAATAGAATTGATGTAAAATATGAGTGTCACCACATGGGGTATTGAGATTGCTTTTATCATTAACCTTTGCTGCAGAAATTTGTCACAATATCAACAGGAAAGGACTACTAAAAAAGAAGCAATTGATCAGAGAAGAATGATGGAAGTCATGTCACAACATTTTTAACATCTTGAATATATGATTATTGAACTTCATGATCAGGTAGAAGTGCAGATTACACAATTACAACAAGTTATACCACCAAATTAAAGAAGAGATTGCCAAAGACAGCGCGCTCCTGATGATGATAAACATGAAGAGATGGAAGAGGAAGATGTTGAAGCCTCTATTATAAGTTGGAATAGGCATAGACATGTTCAGATTGGAGGAAGAACGCATGAACGAGAAAATATTTTCTATGTGTGTTGTTGTGTTTTGGATAGAACTTATGGACTGATTATTGATAGTGAAAGCAGTGACAATCTTGCTAGCCATTACATGGTGGAGAAGTTGGGACTACCATCCTTAAAGCACCCAAAACCATGTAAACTTCAATAGATAAACGATGGAGGAGAAGTCAAAGTGACTAAACAGGTGCTGGTGTCATCTAAAATTGGAAGATTTACTGATGAAGTATTATGTGATGTTATATCAATGCATGCTTGTCATATCCTTTTGGGGCAACCATGTCAATATGATCTATGTGTGACACATGATGGTGTTACCAACCGTTATAAATGTCGCAAAGATGGGAGAAAATACACTTTAACACCATTGCCACCTCAAGAAGCATACGAAGAGCATGTGCAACTTAAAGAGCGTGTAGCAGCCTACAATGTTGAGAGAAAAAATTTGGTTGCACAACATCACTTGAAGAAAGATGAAGCTGGTTGTACAGTAACTCCAAACAATTCTAAGAGTTGTGAGGAAGACAGTTGAAAAATATGAGTGTCACAACTTGAGTGATGAAAGTGATAGTCACACAACTTTTGAGTGCTTAAAAAGGCCACCTTCTGAAAGCATTGAGATGCAACATCTAGATGCTAAGTATTATGAGTGTTAGAATGAGAGAAGATTAAATCTTGAATGTTTAGAAAGGCCACCTTCAGAAAGATATGAGCAAAAAGACTTGAGTGTTGAGGCAAAAGAAAGAGGGTTCAATAATTTTTCTCCTAACACTAATCATCTCTTGTCTTTTGGTTCTGATTTGTCCATGCAGATATGTAGGAGTGGTGTATATGAAGATACAAATTTTATCAAGCAAGAATTTAAAAGATGTTATTGATTTTGTTGCGACTGGTTTAAAAAGTCCATCTCTCACATTTGAAACTTTATATTTGTTTGATGTGACTAACTTACAGGTCTTAATTGAGAGAAGTATTGAATGACATGCAAACATTATATCTGAATTTTCTATTCTACCTTGTTATTCATTGAGTGCTGAAAAACTTTATTTCAGTCATATGGTGAAATTTTGGAATGAATATTTTCTAGTCCTGAGTACTTTTGATTGGTTGATTATGATTTCAAGATTTTCTGATGAGCCTAGAATCTTATTCATTTCTTTACATTCACCTTTGTGCTTTCCTAAGATCATTCTTGCTGATGATGATTGCAATCTTTCATCTAATTTTCACATCATGATTCAAAAATTCATTGCATTTGCACTAGTTGGACTTTTGTGCAATTTGCATCAAAGATTTGAGAGTAACTTCTTTGGAGATATCTTGATTAATAGCAGTCATTTGCAAAGTAATTTTGATGATGTTTTGGTTTGTTGCAAGGACTTGCATGATTTTCTTTATAAGCTAAGTTGTTTGATGCATTACAGATCCTATGATATATCACTTGCAAATTTTAAAGATCCATTTTATTTTGAGGGAAAAGATGTCCTTATTTTGAAACTACTTGACAATTTCCTTATTAGATCTCTAGTTCCGTGGCATACATTGCACATTTTATTTGATAGGATCCTTATGCGCAAAGGAAGGTCTCCAAAGTTTCGCACATTGTTTCTTAAAATAACATCATCTCATAGGCATAAGATATTTTATCCAGGTAAGTATGAGAGTCACATTACTTTTTTATAATACTTATGTCTTCTTTCTCTACACTTGCAGGCTCTTAACTTGATGGTATGGATGAAAAATTGTACTTGCAATTATCATTGAGATACATCGTGCTAGTCATTAGACACATGAAAGGGAAGTATCAATATCTTCATTATGCGTGTCTTAAATTATTTAATAAATTCAGATATGTGATAGGTTATATTCTCCTTATTGTGAATGTAGATTCGAGGACGAATCCTTTTGAAGAGAAGGGGAATGATATGAATCAGGAAACACATACAATTGCAGCCGGCAATAGAAGAATGCTCCAGTAAAGTTGGATAATCAAGATAATGGTGTGGATATCAAGCATAAGGAAATTGAAGATAATCAAGAATGTTTGAAATTTACAATTGATCCATTACAAGATCGAGTTAGATCAGATCCAACTTCTCAACGGGTTATAAATTGGGCCGCATGATGAGTCAGCATCACTTGGGCCAAATAAATCATAGTTTAACCATATTTATTTGGAATTTTTAGAATTAATTATACATGAAAATTTTGCTGAGATTTGTAAGAGAAAATTGAATTTGTTATTTTACTAAGTTAGTTAGGTTACTTGTGGGTTAAGTTAGGGTATTTTCTTTTGATCCAAAGTCTATTTCTAGGATCTATAAATACTGGTCTTCATTGTTATTTGAGACATCTTTGAATCTATGAATATTTTGGCTTAATTGCTTTTGCTGTGAGAGAACTCCTGCAACCCATTCTTCGGAAACTTCCGCTGTTGATTACAAGGTTGGCTATCTTGTGATTAAATTCATCTATTTAGAATATCGATTGCTTGGTTCATTGTAATCTTGAGGTTGATATTTCGCTGCCTTAAAAATTCGTTTGATCTCGTTTCTTTGATTATCATATATTATTCCGGTCACTCAAGGCATTGTTCTTGGGCATCGTATCAGAATACTTCTTGATTTGTAAGTAGAATTTCAATATACCTAAACTTGTCTCCTTTATCTTAAAATGCCTTATAAAAATCTCTTGATTTCTTGAATGTACTTACTCCCATCGAATTTATGACATACGCACACAATCGTATTGAGTTCATTTCAAAGCCAAATGAGATGATAAGTTCATGAAATTTATAATATCAACATTCATCTAATGTTGCTCAAAATTAAAATTTGCTACCAAATGCCATTATAATCTTGAAAGAGTCATTAAATGATACTAAAGAGAATGTCTCTTGAAAATCAATGGCTTCTTATTTTATCAAGTTCAATAACAATAAGTCTTACTTTATATTTTTCTACATTGCCTTTTAAACCCCTTTTAGTTTTAAATATCAATTTAGAACCAATGAGCTTCACACCTTCAGCCATTGGGACGAGATCCTAAACTTTATTGTCATACATGAACTTTATTTCCTTATTCGTGGCATCAATCCACTTTTGAGAATTATAACTTCTCAAAACTTGACGGAAGTTGATTGCATCATCCTCCATTATACCAATGTCAAACTCATGTTCCTCGAAATACACAATGCATGTAATCGTGTAGAGTTTGTTCTAGAGGTTGTTCCTCTGAAATGATATTTAATATGATAGGTTGTGAAACATTATTTTGGTTAGTGACATTATCAATATCAAAAATAAATTTCTGATCAATGTCATTAGGAATCTCAATTGAATCCTCTTCAAAGATAACGCTTCTAATATTATCTCCTCTTTAAAACTCAACATCCTCAAAAAACTGAGCACTCTTACCAATTCCTATCTCAAATATTTCAATAAATTTTGTCAATAGCCACAACCTTTAAGTATACTATCTCTAAATATTTTTAGAATGACACTCTTAATTACTTATGCTATTAGATTACTCACACTTTTCTATCTCTCTTATTTCATTAGAAGTACTCGTATTAGTAATTTAGTGGGTTTGATAATCCTTGAAGCATAGTTTAAAATCATGACTCTGATAGTGATATTGATACTCTCTTGCCATGTCTTAAAATTTGTCGTTATACATGAGAATGGAATTGATGTTCGCATTGATACTAGTGATAGATGGAGAAGCTAAATATAGAACAAAATAAACATAAGTATTAAACAATAAAAAAAATTGAATATGGGTGGACTCCATCATAAGATATGGACACATTATTAATATTTAGTCTTTGTACAAAAATACAACCTTATAAGTGATAATAAAACAACATATTGAATAATAAAATTTTCTTCGGGAAAATTTATTATTCATATGTAATATCAAATGATAATTAGAAAAATGTTATCACGAAGCAATAGGAAAAAATTAAATATGGACAAATCCCTCGTAAGACGTCAATGGCTAATTTATGATTTACATGTAACACCAAATAATTATCACAAATATTACCACAATTTTATATATTATATTTTCAAATATTAAGGTTTTTTGGACCACTTAATATTTAACTAGTAACACTTATTTATATTTTAAATTAAATTAAATTAACACAAAAGAGACTACTTTGATAATATATTGTGTAATAATAACTTATTCAAAATATATAATACACCCATATTTATTTTCCAATTTATCGTTAATAATAATGATAATAAATACAAGAATAAAATAATACAGAGTGGGCACTAAATCATAATGATGGATGACCGTTTCTCATTCGATAAAATCAACATCAATAATAAAAAAAATTGCATTAGTGGAGCAATACGTCCTTTAACTTATGCAATGCATCCATTTAATTTTTTTAAGGCATGGTTTCATGATGTTTAACAAGTATATATATATATATATATATATATATATATATATATATATATATATATATATATATGTGCGTGTCACGGGGCGTTTCCCGTGACACGAAGCGTGAAGCCTCGCGGCACCAGTGCCGCTCAACTTATAGCCCTCGGCCGCTCAGCGCCGAAAACATGGAACACATGCAGCCGCCCCGCACTGCGTAATATTGCGGAGTACCAAGTTATCCGCCCTTAGGGCATTTATCTTGTAAGGTCGTCCTTATGAATGGCCAAGTAGGTGACGTTCCCGTAGGGTACGTCTTTTGCATCTTCAATATGTAACAAGACTCCTATACCTACGGTACACTGGGAGGAGTTCACTAGTGCCTTCCGAGGCCCAATTGTATGTTATGTTTCATCATATTTAATACAAGTAAGCTTTCCTTTAATTCTAGTGTCATGGCCTTGAGCGTGGGGTGGCAACTCACATCGGTGTCCCTTCGTGGCGTCCCGTGGTCCCTTCGTCGCCCCTTCGGACTTTAAGCGCCCAAGCGCCAACATTAGTGCCGCAACGCGCTAATGCCACGGTCTCGTGACGAGTAGTCCAACACTCTAGTCATGTCCGTGATTGAATGCCTATAAGAGCGACTCTCGGCAAAGTCGTCTCGACCATAAAACTTCCGCTGCAAACTCAAAACAGGCTTGGCTAGGTGCCTATCCGCCTAGTCGCCGCACGTGGTCTAGTGTCCGAGAATGACCCCGTGACAAGTGGTATCAGAGCAGTTCTTCCTGCTCGGATTACCCAGCGACGATGACTCGCTTGTGTCGTCGCAACGTGCCCTGGCGTAGGAAATGTGCTTCCGCTCAAATACTTCATCACGCCCAGGTGCACTGGTACCATGGTCTTTGATCGTGGACGCCAACGAGGAATGCATGGCAAGCTTCCTCGCCGCACGCCCAGTCGTGCCCCGCAGCATGTTCCTCATACACCCGTGTCGTGTCAAGGAACGTCCGTCATGCATCATGATGGCGGATTGATCGCCCCGCCTAACCGGGACGGTCATGCGTCGCTCACTCGAGCAGATCAACCACCCCAGGTATACAGTCGGGAATCCTGAAGTGTCGCGCTGCGTCAAAGAGTGGCCATATGCTCTGCATGATGGTCTTGCGCTGCTCATATCAGGAGATCGCTTACACGAGCGTCGTGTAACTCGGAGGACCCGTGTCACATTCAGGGACTGTCGGTCATGCACTATCATGACGACCTGGCGCTGCTCGGTATTTCGTGACGTCGCATCGCATGCCCAGTCATGCAACGTGAAGTGCACAACCGCTTCACGGGAGAAGTTGGCTTAAAGACAAATATCAAGGTTCACGGTCCCTTTTCGGCCAAAGAATATCATCCCTTCGGCCAAGGAACATCAATCACAAGCATCTTGTCGTGCCGCAGCATCGCCTGCCACGCCACGATGACTTTCAGGAATGGAGCAAAGCGTTGATTACTTGCAAACACTCGTGGACGAGCTGTCAGCCTTGCCTGCCTCGTCAAGTGTCGCCCCGCAAGCGGCGCGATGTCATCCATCAAGGAGTGGGACGAACTTGATACATGCCAACGCAAATCGACGCCTCAACTCAGCGACCAATTTGGCAAATGGTCTGAGCGTCGAGCATCGGCGAACCTTGGCATGCTGCTGTCAAACGTTCTACCGCCAACCGAAGGAAGGAGTGCCCTTTCCTTTCGGACATCGCCTCGAGTAATCGAAGCGGCCTCCAAAGATCGCAATGCGAAAGTTTCGAAGGACACATTGGCGATGTCGTCCCTTCGAATGGAGATGGAGGTAATGTTGGGAGCTCATGCCACGAGTTCACCAACCGCAGTCCGCTTATCTAAGCGGAGCGTCTTCACAAGCATCCGCCCGGATTTGTGAAGGCCCGGAATGGCTACTCTTTCGCAAGGGTCAAGCCGCCCGGTGGACGAGTATGTCAAAGGTGTATGATCTAGGATGACAAGCACAGTGGCATTACTTTGTCCAAGACGCGGACGGACGAGCATCTAAGGTGCATCCTCTTCGGGAACGAGCACAACGATCTCGCCCCGTCCATACCCCAAAGGGATTGTCAAAGCTTCAAAGGAGGTCCCAGGATCGGAAGAAGGCATATCCCAAGAACCCTGCAAGATGTGGCAAACTCAGGATGGCATTGCCATCGCGACAATGTAGAATGTGGCAAACATACCTCCCAGACATGGGACAGAAGAAGTGGCAGTTCATCAATTATGCAGGCCCTGACAAGTTGGGACTGAAGGTCAAGATCGCATTGTTCAGCATCGGCCAGATGGGCATGTTGAAGGAGGAAGTGAAAGGAATCACCGAGCTCCGCCTACAGTGTTCCCAGGAGGATGAAGACCCAGTGTTGGTGCTCTTCAAATGGAGGGGTCAGAAGCTTTGGACTAGGAAGGAGTTGGAACGACCGGATCGTCCAACCTCCGCTCACTAGTCGACGCTGCCAAGTCAATCAGGACAAGTGCCATACCACCAAAGCCCTTGGGCAAGGGCAATGGTGGGGGAGAGAAGCTCAAGTCGCAAGGAGGAAGCTACTTATGCCGAAGATAAAGATCGCCCATCGAAGCAGGAGAAGAGAGTCGAACCACAGGCACATGTGGGGAGACCCTCATCGTCGCTCACTATAGCGACTGGGAGTGGACAAGGTGCGGAATGTTATACCAAAGAACCTTGCTCTCCACCAAGGGGAAGGTGGAACTATTTTCAAGGCTCGGCGGACGAAGGACTCAACGTTGCAGCCATCTGCAACTTGGGGACAGCGAGTTGAACCACAAGGAAACGTGGGGAGACTCTCGTCGCCCACTATGGCGACTTGGATGGACAAGGCACGGATTGCCAGATCAAAGAACCTTGTCCCGCCTCAAGACTGCCGAAAGATCATGTGGTCACCAAGGAGGAGGTGGTCCTGTGCTTTTAGTTCGGCAGAGATATGGAAGACTCTACGTTGCAATCATTTGCAACATAGAGACATTGAGTTAAGCCCACAAAGAGACCTGAAGCGTCCCAAAGTATCCGTGGGAAGACTCTCGTCGCTCATCATAGCGACCCCAGGCACTCGAAGCAGACAAGCTACAAGCATCGACATCGGAGAGCTTGTGCTGTTTCAAGCCGTCGAAATTCAAGAATGATCATCGAGGGTGAGATGGTCCCGCACTTCGCATTCGACGGAAGGAAGACCTTATGCTGCGGCCATCCGCAACATGAAGACATCGAGTCAAGTCATGCAGGTCGAATGGCGAGACTCTTCATCGTGTTCTACACGACCCTGAGACAACTCTTCTCCGCCTATTCCTGAAGGCATACAAGAGTTGTTTCACCCCCAAAGAAGCCAAACCACACAAGTTGACGCTGCGCAAGTCGAAGAGAAGTGAAGCCAACAAAGACTTGATGGACGGATAGTTGCTTGATGAAGTCAGGCCGCACATGGCGGACTCCACTGGCGCTGCACAAGTGATGACCCCGGATTGGACGAAGGATCAGCGAGCGAAGCAGGCCTGAGGGAGGAGTCCTCAGCGAGACCCCAAGGAGCGGGCATTCCTGGCGTTGCGTGATGCTGGTGAAGTTGAAGTCAAGGCAAAGAAGGCAGAATTGAACGAGACAAGCGAAGTCAAGACTCAAGACGAAGGCCCCGAGGAAGCCCGGACAACGGCGTCGGGGGCGTCGCCGACTTTGGTGGGGGAGAATGTCACGGGGCGTTTCCCGTGACACGAAGCGCGAAGCCTCGCGGCACCAGTGCCGCTCAACTTATAGCCCTCGGCCGCTCAGCGCCGAAAACATGGAACACATGCAGCCGCCCCGCACTGCGTAATATTGCGGAGTACCAAGTTATCCGCTCTTAGGGCATTTATCTTGTAAGGCCGTCCTTATGAATGGCCAAGTAGGTGACGTTCTCGTAGGGTACGTCTTTTGCATCTTCAATATGTAACAAGACTCCTATACCTACGGTACACTGGGAGGAGTTCACTAGTGCCTTCCGAGGCCCAATTGTATGTTATGTTTCATCATATTTAATACAAGTAAGCTTTCCTTTAATTCTAGTGTCATGGCCTTGAGCGTGGGGTGGCAACCCACATCGGTGTCCCTTCGTGGCGTCCCGTGGTCCCTTCGTCGCCCCTTCGGACTTTAAGCGCCCAAGCGCCAACATTAGTGCCGCAACGCGCTAATGCCACGGTCTCGTGACGAGTAGTCCAACACTCTAGTCATGTCCGTGATTGAATGCCTATAAGAGCGACTCTCGGCAAAGTCGTCTCGACCATAAAACTTCCGCTGCAAACTCAAAACAGGCTTGGCTAGGTGCCTATCCGCCTAGTCGCCGCACGTGGTCTAGTGTCCGAGAATGACCCCGTGACATGCGCGCGCGCCTTATGGATAATCAAACAAGAAATAAAAATAAGGCAACTAATATGATGCGCAGGAGATGATGAACAGACACCGTTGTTGTGACACTGCCCTGATGTGTATCTTTGAGAAAAAAAAGTACTTGTCCAATGATGCATAGTTAAGTAAAACACAAGTATACTCTATGTAAACAATAAACATGATGCACAACATGCAATCAGCAGTTCAACACATGATTTACAGATTTTATTGAAGTCAAACTTTTCTAAAACCAAGTAGTCATATATTCCACAAATTATTTGCATTATGCAAATTCTTTCTTGCATGAAACATGCAATGCCGCAGAAGCATACATCTATATATAAATAATTTGTAAACGATCACATGCCAATGCAAAAAATAACACTTGTCCGCAATGGGCATGATGACTTGAAGACTGGTCATGCGTGCATGTATAAGGCATGAAAGGAGAAATCTCCATCCTCCTAAAACTTCAACCTAATTTTTCTCCTAACACCCACATGAATAAACTCTCCTAAAAAGTTGTTAAAATTATCGTGAGCACCATTTTGAAAGGTTAGGAAGATTTTTTAGGCTGAAATTTAGGAGAATATAACAACTTTCGGCATGAAAAGTTAATTCATTGCCGACAAAAAAATATCACACGGATTTCAAACTTTTTTTAATAGCATCTATACAAAAAATATTTCTTAATGTTCTAACATGTAGGCTTTATATCAATTAAAATAATTAAAATTATATTTGGATCATATCAATCATAAAAGCACTTATAATTGTTCATGGTGATAATCGATGAAGAACAATTTGACCAAATTCTTCTCTTCTAAGATGGAGGAAGCAAAAAAAAAAAAAAACTTTTCATGAATTCTCCAAGAGGTGTGTTTTGGAGACATGATCTGAATCTTTTCATGTGATTTAAATTTTTACCCATCATTTTGACACATTATATTATTTCATATCATATTAATTACTATGCTCAATATATACATGTATTGACCACTTTTATTAGGGTCTTAATTTATTTTGATAATTATTAATTATATAATTTATTTTCGTAATAAATCTAATGTTGGATATGATCCAATAATATGAATTGTACATAGGTTGAAAGTCGGTTCACCATCGAGCTCAACTAATTCGGTAAGATCGTCCCGTGTCGTATGCGTAACAATAAAAAATGAGGCTCATAATAAGAAAATTTTACATTAACTCGAGATATCTACTTAAGCAAGGAGGAGTCACATTCACTCCACTTGAACCCCTTGTTGCAGGGTCAGAAATAAGTCGAGTCATTCGTGAGCCACTCGTGACTTGACTTATTTTTTACCTATCTTGGTTTAGCCTATTACTAAAATAAGCCAACCTGAAAAATAAAAAATATATATATTTTCTTAAAGAGGCTTAACTTCTTAATAATCGGCCTAGCTTTTAGCTTAACAAGTCAAAATTATTAGTATTATACACACGCACATATATATATATATATATATATGTATATAAACAACAAAAATGCTCCTCCATTCTTAAATCTTTAATTTTGAATTCAACACTATTATTTTTATTATATGTTCAAAAAAGTAAATGAGTATTGTCTCTTTTTATTTACTTCATATTTATTGTTACTCTGATAAATAAGATTTATTATATTTGACTTGAAGTTAATAAGTTAAGTCATACATTAAAAATTAATTAAACAAGCCAATCATTACTTCTTGGTTTATTACATACTACAAGTCAGACTTAAATAATTTTATTTGGTAATATGCGAAGTCTAACTTGACTTAGCTCGTGTCCAACCTTATTACTTGGTAAATATATGATTTCATTTGGGCCCGTTATTCAAGATAGTATTTAAGGCGATTATTGTAACGCCCTGAAATTTTTTTCTTTTATATGCTCAGAAGGCTATCTCGATGACGCCATTCAATTTTATACCTTGACTTTGTCCAGTTAACAAACTGACTTACATAAGCAGAAGACTAATTTATAATATTCTATTACAATATGCGAAAGATATTTATATCATGTTCAATAATCTGTGGGTTAGGGCCAACGTCTATACAATAATGGACCCTATATCCATGTGCATATCATCCGTAAAAAAAGTCACCAACCGTCTCATCATCACCATCACGATTACCTGTATGGATCCAAATACAGGGGCAAAGCCTAATGAGATAACTCAGTACGTAGGGTCACCCATAACAACAAAGAATCATGGTAATATCAATATTATCAATAAACAGTAATATATAATTGGTCAGAATAAATAACATTGACAATAATCAATAAATCATAAACAATTTGACTAATCATAGTAATTATCCATGTCATCAACTACTGATGACCAATATACATTCAATTCGATTCAATTATCTTAAATCAATTATCAATTAGCCATAAATTGGCAAAGGCCACAATAAACAATTATTAATTATCATCTCTATTAACAATTTATCTATTCAATTTTTCATTATCCACTAGGGAGCAATTCAATTATCAATTAGCTACTAGGGCACAATTCAATCACCGATACAATTCAATTAACGATGCAATTCAATTAATAATCCAATTTAATTAAGAACACATCCATCGACCATAACAGGTCTCCATTGACCACAATGGGCCTCCATCGATCACAAGGATCTCCATCGACCACGAGGGCCTCCGTCGACCAAGAGAGTCTCCATTGACCGTAAAGGTCTCAATCGACCACAATGGTCTCCATTAACTATGATGCATTAATAATCGACTCCACGAGCCTCCATCGACCATAAAGGCCTCAATCGACCATAAAGGCCTCCATGATGCATCAACAATCGACTCCATGAGCCTCTATCGACCCAATGTGCCTCAATCCATCACAAGGATCTCTATCGATCACGATGGCCTCCATCGACCATGAAGGTCTCAATTATCAATTTAACAATTCAATTGTAGCAATTTTCCATATCGTCATTTGGACGATGCACAATCAATATCAATAATCCCATTAGTTATCAATTTATGCCAATTGAACAATATGTCATGAATGCATAATCAATTATTATCAATTAGCATATTACAATTATAATTGATTAACATTAATCAACATAACAATCACAATCGCTAGACCAATACATATCAATGCATGGTCATGAGCAATCAATGCAATTAAACTTAGTCCTCGGAATTTGGTCCGCACTAGGACAAACTCGGGCCGGTTCATCTATTTCACTTTTTCCAATTTCTATATCAGAACTCGAGTTGGGTCTAGTAAAACTCAAGCCGGGTCTGTCTTTGTATTCCATATCAGTCATTTAATACTCGAGCCGGATCGGCTCGGTTTCAATCCATTATAAATGAGTCTTCGAAATCGGGATGGATAAATCGGAACTCAATCCGATTCTATTGATCTAATCTCGCGTCGCACTCGGGTAAAAGAACCCGAGTCGTGCCTATGGAAACCCGGACCGGGTTCATGGAAATCGATCCAGTTCCTACTACGATTTGGTCCGGATTTTGTTGAACTCAGGCCGGGAAAAATAGAACCCAAGCCGAGTTTTATCGTCATCGGAAAATTATGCTTTCGACAACTTCCGATCATCCTATCTATATTATACGATATCTAATAGATGCAAACAATATATAATGTAATTTCTATAAAATGGAGAAGAGTTCGGGTCCATGTCGCAGAAAACCGACGCCATGGGGATCCCCCTACGTACCTTAAATTGGTTGAAAAATCAACTGTGCCTGTTATCTGTGGACAGCACGTACGTCACGACTTTGGCCGACGATTCTTTCTTATTGACATTCAGAAATCATCGGCTATTATTTGAATCTTGTTTTTCTCTGTCAGGGCTTCTAAATGGTATATCTCACATGCTCTCAAGTGTCTCGATTTGTGAGAAAACAAAGAAGAAAGATGAGCTCTTGTGCAGAATTTTTGTGGAGACAAATCATACTCTCTAGCTACACTTTAGGTCCTATTTATAGTTCTCAACTAGAGTTTTTTACTTCTATTGAACCTTGGGCTATTTCTCTATTAATCATGACCATTCACCATTAGTTATCATCTCTTAAATATTCATATTTAATTAAATCCGAATTTCACTAATTATTCTATAATCATACTTATAAAAAATCCATCTCTATTCAAATTCGTTTTTATATCTTCTATAACTTGTCTCAATCAAACTCTATCTCCGTCTTTTATCAATAACTTATGTTAACCAAACTATACCTTTATTTTATCTTTTTATTTCTTCCTTTTTTCCAATTTTCGGAATTATTTAATTTCATAATAGTTTATCATCTAATTTTTTGGATTAAATAATAATAAATATTATTTTAATGGCTGAAATATTTTTAAGCCATAAACTCTCAATCCTATCCTATGTGGGAGTCCTATGTCCATTAATAAATCATTTGAATATTAAATCAAATTGAAATCCCTAATCTCAATCTAATTACAATTATTACTCCCGTTATGATTTAACTTTCTTTTTTTTTTCTTTCTAATCATACTTTTAATTCTACTCTAATTATAATTCATTCTTCAAGTAGGAGTACTTTTGACTTCTATTCATATTTCATTTCCAATTATCTTTTTATTCCTTTTCAAATTCTCCTTTTGATCATCTTTAATTTATTAAGAATTTTAATTAACTTATAAAATTACTATATTGCCCTTGGATGAAATCTTTGGGTGTTACATCCATGTTATTTGATCAGTGTTTGAATATTGACCGATGTACATGAAACTTTAAACTCCAAGTCCCAAGTGAACTTCTATTGGACCGAGGAAATGAACAGAAAAGCATACAGTCAATGCATGGTATTGAGTATTGATGGCCTACGTCCAGTTGATAGCTTGATACAGTTGTTGTAGTGGCATGGCGATGCTGATGGTGGACCAATCAATTTGCTTCTCGGTGTTGGTCGGACCAATGAGTAAACGGGGACGCCGCCCCATCACCACCGAACTGTAAAAAAATATTAACCGGAAAGAAACAGGATTTGGTGAAGGGATGACTATACCATGTACAACTTTTTCTAAAATGACGTATAAGTCTATCTAAAATATAATTCGAGTGTTATCGGATATTAGTCATAAAAATAGAATAAAACAATATAATTTATACCTCTCGTTCTCGTGAACGGAGACAGGAAAGGGTTCATTAATGAGTAATAAATAATATAAAATTATAAAATATCCGTAAAAGAGAATAATTTTTTGTGGTTAATTTTGTAACATTATTTATAGAAATATTATATACTCGTAGTTGTACATCCATATCTTTTGTGAATGGGCATGGGCATGGGCAAGCACAAATTATTTAAATATACTTCAAAACAACTTTGTTTGAGGGCGAATTGTAAAAGAATTTTAAAAAAATCTTATAGATATCATTTAAGTTTTTCAAGATGAATTTACGATTCACGTTATATTCAGATACCTACTGAAAATTATATTAATTGCATTTACTTCCATCAAATTACTTACCAAATGCTATCCTTGAAAGATAGCATTTTATAATTTTACAATTATGAATATATTGATATATAAATTTAAAAATTTAAAAATAATTTGGTACTATTCAATATTTATATTATACTGTTAAATAATACCTTGTTATATCAGTTGCCATTTGAAACTATGATGTGATTAGGATGTTCAATTGTGAACATTTTTGTCACTCTTGTTTTTTATTTGTTAATTCATATTCAGATAATTATTAAATTATAAATTAATTTCATTTGAGATAAAATTTTAAATTTAGTTTTAATAATGATTTCAAATCCATTCAATTTGCCCGTAAAATAAAACAACACTTCTCTATCAAAAAAAAGAAAAAATACAGTAGCGCTACTTTATAAAAAAAAACATTAACGCAAAACTTCTCTAAGTTTTTTTTTTAGTGACCTCTAGTTTTGAAACAAGCCAATGACGGAGAGTGAGGTTACAATTACATATATGACCTCTACTTTTGCCACGCGTGTCTTTGTCGTCCTTCTCAGGCTGACATGGCATGCCTTCATCCCCCGCCAAGGCACCAAATCAAATCCAAAAATTATAACAAAACGAGTCGACTGCTCGAGTTCGAAGTAAGAAGAGGAGAAAAAGGAAGGAGAGGAGACGACGACGACGACGATGGCCATCGGGAGATCGGAGGCGGAGATCTTCAAGCCCCGGAACGACAAGAGGGAGTACCGCAGGGTCGTGCTCCCCAATTCCCTCGAAGTCCTCCTCATCAGCGACCCCGACACCGACAAGGCAACCGCCGCCCGTGCCCTCCCGTTTCTTCGATTTCTTTTCAAGGTCTCGCGGTGGTCGTGATCGGTGTTTACCTCTTTGGTTGCAGGCTGCGGCGTCCATGGATGTCTCCGTCGGCTACTTCTGCGACCCGGATGGCCTCGAAGGCCTCGCGCACTTCCTTGGTAGATTTCTCCTTCTTTGATCTCTTTTTTCCTTTTTTTTTTCCAGAATTTGGGCATCCTTTGGAATGCTAGTGTTACTAGGGATTGAGGGAATGGAGGGTCATCCAGAGTTCTTAGTTGTGTGATCCGTTGTTTGTCTTTAAGGTAAAAGAATGATTTGGTAGCTTCATCCGCATCTTATAGTAAGTGAATACCAATCCTGGGGGTTGGCCATTCTGGGATGCGTTATGATACGGGAATTACTAAGAGATATAGTAACTTATACGCGAGTACACAAAAAATAGCAAGTGGATATATAAATGAAAATAAACTGGTGGGTACACAAAAGTGCAGTGTGGAGAAACGAAAAAAAAATAAGAAAAATGTTAGGGAAAAATGAAAATAAACTGGAGCTGACATCATCACATGAATTCCTTCATTACATAATTAAGGAGAAATTTTGTTGCTTAATATTCTATATGCAAGAAGCTATCCTGTAGACATCCACAAGGCCCATTAGACAGCACGCATCATAGCCCTTTGATGTCAGAAGGGTAAATTACACCATTAGTTCTCCAACTTTAAGTCATTTTCAAATCGGTCCTCCAACTTTAATTTATAATCAGAATGTTCCTCATCTTTGATTTTCTTACACGATTAGTCCTCCTGATTGGTGATCGTGGATTTTCCGATTGCCGCTGGCGAGATTCGCAGAAGGAGGCCACTGCCCCCCTCCTCCCTCACCATGTGGAAAACCCACGATCACCTGTTAGGAGGACTAATCGTGCAAGAAAATCAAAGATAAGGGACGTTCTGGTTACAAATTGAAGTTAAGAGGTCGATTTGAAAATGACTCAAAGTTGATGGACCAATCATGTAATTTATCCCTAAATCTGTTGAAAACATAACATTCCAAGTAAAGTACAGCCGGACAAATCACAGTTAAAAGTAGAAAAAATATAGCCATGTGATTCATGGTTGAAGTAGAATTAATTAATACAAATTTCTTTCAAGTTTTTAATAATTTTTAAAGTTATCTGGTAATCAAATATCTACTGGTTATTTGAAGCACACACACTAGTTGTATAAAGGAAGCCATGATATTTTTTGGGGATACCTTTCTTGGCACTTGGAGACACTTATTCTTACTTCTTCTATCTTCTATTTCATGTCTTCGAGGAGACTTCTTTTGTCTTATAACTGCTAGAGGATGGAGTTCTGTGACTTTAAAAGAATGTGGGTTAGGCCTGATCGCCTAATCTGGAGGCACTGTGAGAATATTTGTATTTTCTTTGTTGAAAAGGCTCTCTCAACATTGTCAGACCAACATTTTTAACAATTATAAGAAATAGAAAATAAATATAAAAGTTAGACTCAAAATTAACAAACATTAGATCTTTGGACGATATATTTAGCATCATCCCACCATGTATATTCAACAACTAGTTGTTGCTTGCAACATGGGTCGAGGTAGGTGGTGATACAAATTGAAAATACAACTACATATATGAATGAAAATAAAAAAAGGATAACTATTGTTAGTAGTAAAAGTGCAAGAATCCTAAACATAATTACTACTAATAACTTGTCAATTCGAGATGACAAATCTCCATAAATCCGTATGGAGTGGATCAAACTCTACTTACCTAGCTGATAAATACATTTCAAAAGGCTCCCCTAAATCTAAAACCTATGCATGTATTTATACCATACAGAGGTAGTTACAATAATTATAACAAAAATATAAATATAATTAACTACCCACTACTTTCTTAATCAGTCACTAACTCATACAAAGTGGTATTTTCTAATTATCCACTGCTTAATTAACCAACCACTAACTAATTATTAGTACACCCCTCCTAAAATTTTGCCTTGTCCTCAAGATAGAGAAAAAAATTAATAATAATATTCCGCGGTTGTTGTTGAACCCTCCAAACTTGATTAACTTCACCTTTGGGGCAAGAGAGAAATTTTTGAACCAATATAAACTTCCAGCTTTTCTTCTTATGAAATGAGCTTTCACTTGTAATATATAAAGCTGATTTCTCCTGAATGAATGATGCTTCTTTGTGCTTTGCTACTAGGATCTTTAAGGTCTTGATGTCAATTGATACAAACTGAAAATACAACTATATATATGACTGAAAAAAAATAGAATAATTATTATTAGTAGTAGAAGTACAAGAATCTTAAACACAATTATTACTAAAAACTTGTCATTCGAGATGTCAAATCTCCATGAGTCTGTACGGAGTGGACCAAACTCCAATTACCTAATTGGTAAACACATTTCAAAAGGCTCCCCTAAATCTAAAACCCATGTATGTATTTATAACATGCAAAGGTAGTTACAATAACTATATCAAAAATACAAATATAACTAACTACCCACTACTTTCTTAACTAGCCACTAACTCATAAAAAGCGGTATTTACTAACTACCCGCTACTTAATTAATCAGCCACTAACTAATACAAAGTGTATCTTATCAGGTGTTTTCCAAGTTAATGGAAAATGAAGTAAGTTCTATGTGATTCTTCAAGGTGGGAGAGATTACTTTGAATCAAGGGGCAATTTGGAAATCAATGATAATTTACATATAAAAGTCTTAGAATTGCGGAGGTCAAGGTCCACATCCCTTGGCTCTGTTTCTTTCCTATAACCTATATAAGTGACTTTCTGTACATTTTTTGAGAAAAGAAAGGATGATTAACGAAGGTTATGGTTGTTATCCCTGTAATGATCAACATGTACAAGTAACGCTCTCCAGCGGAGAGTGGCAGAAAAAAGGGAAAAGTCCTTTTGCTAGCCAAAGCTTCAGTCCTGAAGAAGACAAAAGATGTGATGTACAATATTATCCATTTGACATCTCTCTCCACACAAAAGTGACTTTCTGTACATGAATTATTTAGTTCTTTTTTGCCTTGAAGTATTCATGCAAACTTTTATGTTTTATGTCTTGTAGAGCATATGTTGTTTTATGCTAGTGAGAAATATCCAGTGGAAGACAGTTATTCAAAGTACATTACAGAGGTAATTCATTATCCATACTCAGAAACTCTATCTCGTTGTCATTTTCCCCCTATTATAACATCTGTAGAACACAAGCCTTACTTGCACGAGGTTGTAACTTGGATGCCTGATGCGTGTAAAATTGATAGCAAACGTTAGCAAGTGCACTAGTCGCTCAAGTAATAAAGTGAATGAGTAGAGTTATCGTTCCCACGACGACGGTTAATAACTTATATTTTATTTTGACTTTGTTAATTAAGAAATTAAGAAAATATATTATTTCAGATGTGTATAAAAAGAAAATCATAAAAATAAAGGAAATGATCACCTGGAGAAATAATGATTTGATGATTAGAGCACCTAATTATCACCACTAGAATGTAATAAATTTTCTTAACTTAGAATTAGTTGAATCAATAACAAAGTGAATTCCCAAATTTAGTTGATCAATATTTCAGGCTTTAACTACTATCTTAAAAAATAATTAAAATAAATCAATCCTTTCGGTTTTTAATTTACTTAATCAAATAATAAGATGCATTCAATCGGAATCAATATTAAGGGCTTTCTCAAGTCACCTTAATAACTACACGAATTAGGTCTCTTTCGATTTCCCTAATTGTGACATGCAATAAATAAGATCAATCCTAGAAACTATTATGAAAATAATCACTTCTTCTCAGATAGCAATTAAATCACAAATCATAGAATCAAAGGAAAGCATTAAACATGAAATTGTAATGCTATTAAAGATTCAAACTAAATTAATATCAAGAAGAATCCAATACATAAATAGGGTTCAACTAGGATGGCCCTAATGAAGGAATAAATATGAGAATAATAACATCAAATCTAATGTAAAAGATTGGGAAAAGAAAACGAAGAACTCTGGCATAGGCTAAGCACGTCCTCTCTCGAGTTTCCGGCAGAGCTTCGCTATTGTCCTCGATCTTCTCCTCTTTGTAGGCTTTAAAACTATGCTTCAGAGATGCTTTTCCAAGCCCTTTTCTGCCTCCTTTTATAGGTTTTCTCGTCTCCCAAGGAAAGAAACCGAAAATATATCCAAAAAGTGGATAAAAATGGTTTTAAAATGGCATAATAGACCGCCGTCACGACCGTGAAAGACTCCGTCACGACCGTGACAAAAGGCTGAAAAATAAGCCATTTTTTCTGTTGGAAATTGTCTGTCACGGCCATGACAGAAACTGTCATGGCCGTGACAGTAACTTAGCCAATTTTCTGAGTGCTGAATCTTTCTGTCACGGCCATGACCAGAACTGTCACGGCCATGACAGTCTTCTGAGCTATTTTAGGTCTTTTCTTGCCTTCATTTTAACGTTCTCTCATATCCTGCCATGAATAATTTTCAGATTTAGGTAGAAATCAAATCTAAATGAAATTATATGAAAACAAACCAAAACTCCTCTTTTCTAAACATAAAAACATTCTAAAGTATTAATCAAATGACCCAAATTAATGCATGATTTTTCGTACATCAAATACCCCCAAGCTTAATATTTTGCTTGTCCTCTAGAAAATTTCAGATAAAGCACAGGGCTCCATCACAAAACCAATATTTTTCTCCCACTGTTCTTTTACACGACCATCACTAGAGTATCTATTCTCAATCAATACCCAGCCTTGCAGAATTGTTAGCATTTAAACATGTCTTTCCTGCATATCTACAAATAATATTAGTCAATCTCATAAGAGTATCAATATTGAATCACAAGTCTTTAAGGAGCTTATTTTCATACTATTATCATTTCATATTTGAGCATTAAGATTTTTTTTTTCACTTTAAGAATTTAGTAATCCTCCATATTGCACAAAGTGGTCCATGTAACGGGCTTTCGACCTACGGATCCCAGAGCAAATGCCCTTAGGTCGCCAGAAAAAAAATCCCCTATGGATCTAATTACCCGGACACACCAAGGTTCCAGAGGGTACTTTATACTTTTCTTTTAACTGTTGGGGCTCAACTAGCTCTCTTTTCATTCACTTTAACATTAAAATTAATTAGCATAATTATAAGCTCCAAAAAGACTTAATGCTTTCAATAGAGATGCAATTATAATCAAGACTAACATCATAGTAAATAATAGAAAAATTCATCGTTTAAAAGCTAGTCCTTCTACTTAGCAACAAACAACTCAATCCAAACCCCAATACTCTAGTGATACCCGATAAAAAGAAACAATGATTGAATTTCATAGATTAAGCGATGTTCTGAAAGTAAGCTTAAAAACAATAAAATAATAAACAAGGAAAAATGAGATGGCACAAAATTTTTAAAATTTTCATAATTAGATGCATGCCAAATAAAATAGGATGATAGACTCAAAATGTTCAAAATAGACATGCCATGCAAATGAAACAAGACTAAGTCCCTCCCCCAAGCTTGAACCCGACACTGCCCAGTGTTAGGCATGTGCATATGAAAACTACGAAATAATAATGATAAAATGCAAAAGGAGTAGAGACAACCTGATGATTTCTAGTCAGTCATGTTGCTTCAAAAGGCGGCTCAAAGGCTTCTTTCAGCATGATTCGAACATGGTTGCAGTTTCGGAACCGTCACGACCATTCCTATGTCTTTCACGGCCGTGCTTCAAGGGCATACGCGATCAATTCGGGAAAGGCCGTGCTAGAATGTGGAACGGGCGTGACATCAGCATTGCTTCGCATACCCTGGCACGACCGTGCCATGATAGAGGCACGGCCGTGATAGTAATCTCCCTGAAAAATTATGCTAACGAAAAGAGTATGAATCTATTACTAATCTAAACTAAAAAAAAAATCCAATTTTAATGCTAATAACTGAAAACTAAGGGGACAAAGGGTTAGGAGTGTAGTTCTAAGTTATAGTCGTTAGCTTGACTTTTACCCTTTGGCTACCTCAAGTGTCTGGAAGGGAATCGAAGTGACCTTTTTCCATCTTACCTCTGATGTAATGCTCAAGGCGTTGTCCCTCCACTTTGTAAGAATTACTTAGATCATCTTGTAGAGCTTGGTCTTTGGGCTTCCAATGCATCGAATTTTGTGTTGTCTGATGTGATGTTGGTGTTTTCCATTCTATCAAGGAATGATTTGGAAATAATGGTGGGATGGTTGTTGGACTTTCTGGAGGCTCATTTCTTCTTCTCACTTGTCCATCTTCCATAATATATTCACTTGTCTCCTTGACCCTCCATTGAGTAGTCCATGTCTTCTGATAATGGTTCTTTCTCGGTCGTCTTCTTCCTCGATTAAAATATTGCAAGTGACATGGGCATATAATAGGTACAGATTTATCCATAATATTATCCCCTGAGGCATAAGTAATTTGACAAGCCAACTCCACTTTCTTCTCCAATGCTTGAAATTTTGCCTGCATCATATCAAACTTAACATTAAAATTTGAGGATTGAGGAGGAGAAGAAATAATAACCGGTTGTTAATCCTTCAATTGTGTCAACTGTGATTGTAGATTGCTAATGAGTTGATCTTGTGGGATGAATCTTTTCTCTATGACTCCAATCAATTGGCACAACTTTTTTTCGATGTTGGAATTTGACTCTAAGTAGGTGGATGGAGGAGCATCATTTTTCACTTGGATCCTAGCCTCAAATTGCTCTACTTGTCCCAACAACTTCATAAAGGCTCTTTTTTGAAGTTGAAATTTTTCTTCAGCCATTGTGATGAACTTTAACATCTTGTCTTCAATTGTAGAATTTCCTTGTACCACAGGAATGAGTGGGATACTGTTATTTGTAATTTGTGAAATTTGTGCTTCATGATCCTCAAGCATCTTTCTTTGTTCTTCCAAATAGTAATCTCCCATAGTCTTTGGTTTTGTTGTCATTTGAAGATATTTCCTGGTCACACAAGATAAAGAGATATGAAAGTATGTGAATTAATAAGAATCTGCGTGGAATTTAACAGAAAAATAAAGGCTCTCAAATAACAAGTAAAATAAAAATAAAAGTTACTAAACACGTCCCCGGCAACGGTGCCAAAAACTTGATGCGTGTAAAATTGATAGTAAACGTTAGCAAGTGCACTAGTTGCTCAAGTAATAAAATGAATGAGTAGAGTTATCGTTCCCACGAGGACAGTTAATAACTTATATTTTATTTTGACTTTGTTAATTGAGAAATTAAGAAAATATATGATTTCAGATGTGTATAAAAAGAAAATCATAAAAATAAAGGAAATGATCACCTGGAGAAATAATGATTTGGTGATGAGAGCACCTAATTATCACCACTAGAATGTAATGAATTTTCTTAACTTAGAATTAGTTGAATCAATAACAAAGTGAATTCCCAAATTTAGTTAATCAATATTTCAGGCTTTAATTACTATCTTAAGAAATAATTAAAATAAATCAATCCTTTCGGTTTTTAATTTACTTAATCAAATCATAAGATGTATTCAATCGGAATCAATATTAAGGACTTTCTCAAGTCACCTTAATAACTACACGAATTAGGTCTCTTTCGATTTCCCTAATTGTGGCATGCAATAAATAAGATCAATCCTAGAAACTATTATGAAAATAATCACTTCTTCTCAGATAGCAATTAAATCACAAATCATAGAATCAAAGGAAAGCATTAAACATGAAATTGTAATGCTATTAAAGATTCAAACTAAATTAATATCAAGAAGAATCCAATACATAAATAGGGTTCAACTAGGATGGCCCTAATGAAGGAATAAATATGAGAATAATAACATCAAATCTAATGTAAAAGATTGGGAAAAGAAAACGAAGAACTCTGGCATAGGCTAAGCATGTCCTCTCTCGAGTTTCCGGCAGAGCTTCGCTATTGTCCTCGATCTTCTCCTCTTTGTAGGCTTTAAAACTATGCTCAAGGGATGCTTTTCCAAGCCCTCTTCTGCCTCCTTTTATAGGTTTTCTCGTCTCCCAAGGAAAGAAACTGAAAATATATCCAAAAAGTGGATAAAAATGGTTTTAAAATGGCCTAACAGACCGCCGTCACGACTGTGAAAGGCTCCGTCACGACCGTGACAGAAGGCTGAAAAGACTGAAAAATAAGCCATTTTTTCTGCTGAAAATTGTCTGTCACGGCCATGATAGAAACTGTCACGGCCGTGACAGTAACTTAGCCAATTTTCTGAGTGCTGAATCTTTCTGTCACGGCCATGACCAGAACTGTCACGGCCATGACAGTCTTCTGAGCTGTTTTAGGTCTTTTTCTTGCCTTCATTTCAACGTTCTCTCATATCCTGCCATGAATAATTTTCAGATTTAAGTAGAAATCAAATCTAAATGAAATTATATGAAAACAAATCAAAACTCCTCTTTTCTAAACATAAAAACATTCTAAAGTATTAATCAAATGACCCAAACTAATGCATGATTTTTCGTTTTTTCGTGCATCAATGCCACAGGTTCAAGCTGTGGAACTAAATTCTTCAAAAAAAAAAAAAAGAAACTGAACCTTGCAAAATGTTAACCCTCATATGTTTATACACTCCTTTGCATTATGAGTCTCAATCTTCAAATCCAGAATTTGGTGGCTGATAGTGAGAAGACTATTTGTATCGTTTGAATTTGGCAATTCAAGCACACACACTTATCTTTTAGTCAAATTCTACATATTTTCATTTTGGGTGTAAGGATGGTTTGGAACTTGATTTAGCATGTATATGTCTAGAATGAGTGTCATAAATTTTACAATATTGTGTTTTATGAATTTTAGTTTAGTACTCAAGTTTTAAGTGCCATTGGAATGGGGTTTCCGTCCTTGGAGGTGATTCTGAGTCATGTTGTGCAAACTGGGTCACTTATGACTTGCCTGGTACATGAAGAAGCAAACAAGGAAATGGAAAGATTGGGCCTGTTAAAAAAAAATATTTCCTGGATGGTGATTCCCTTGTACTATGCTGTTTTCATGGTCTAAGTGAAAACTAGGGATGTTGATCCGGTGAACTCGACACCCGACCCGACCCAACCTAGTTTGGGTCGGGTTGGGTGATGGTTGCGATTTCCCAACCCGAGTCGACCCGACTCAACCCGATGACCTGACCTTTTTATTATTTTTTTAATTTTTTTTACTTTTTTTACTTAATTTTAGCCCTATACTTAATTTAAAATGAAAAAATATTAAATTAAAACATTTTAATTATGAAAATAATGTTCAAATATGCAGAAAACATACTTTATATTTTATAATAGTTATTAACTAATTTATTATATTGAAATAAATATAAAAAGTAAGACAAAAAAAAAAGAAAAAAAGGGTGGTCGGGAGACCCGACCACCCGACCTTGGGTCAGATTTTCTGCCCCAAGGGGCGTTGACCCGAGCCGACCAATTTTCGGGTTGGATTTGTTCACGGGTCGGGTTGGACCCCTAGTGAAAACAACTGCACCACAACATGGTGCCACACTTGAAACTTTGGATCTTACATTATTTTTTAACATCCCATGTTTAAGAATGCTTTTACAAAGCTTATGCAAATACTCACTGTATGGATAATAAACATTAGAATTCAGAAGTTAATGCTATAATATCTCTAAATAATACATATGGATGGAAAAGACATTATTTTAGTCATCCTTTCCCCCATCAGAATACAATATCTTGGAGAAAAAAGACTGCATTTCACTATTTGCTTATCTTATGTTTCTATATTTGTTTCCTTTGATACTCCCTTGTGGGAAAATCAGCATGGTGGTTCCACTAATGCTTTCACAACCTCTGAGCATACAAACTTCCATTTTGATGTGAATGCAGACTGCTTAGAAGAGGCTTTGGATAGGTAAGTGGGAGCACTTGTTGGTTACTTTCTTTTGGCAAAGTGCAATGGATAATTTGATTTCTTCTTTTCCTCTTCTTGTTGGTTGTTTAGATTTGCACAATTTTTCATAAGACCTCTGATATCCTCTGATGCTACAATCAGGGAAATCAAAGCTGTTGACTCTGGCAAGTGATTTTGTCGTTTACATGTACCAAATACTTCCGTAGGTGATTTACTATCTGTTATTCACTCTGTTATTTCTAGTTCTTTTTCAGAGAATCAGAAGAATCTTTTGTCTGATCCTTGGCGAATGTCTCAGGTGCTTATTGTTATCTATTTCTCAGATGGATGAAAGAATTTCTCTTCTCTCAAAAACATTCCTTTGATTTTTTACTATGGCATAAATTGCTTGTCTTCAGTTTTATAATGCCCTCATCGTCAGTTTATATTAATACCAATGGTATATACATTATCTACTTGTTTCTAGTTTCCATTTCCTTAATCTTGTTATTCTGCAGCTTCAAAAGCATCTTACTTCTAAGGATCATCCATATCACAAATTCAGCACTGGTGAGGCATTTTGTAATTTTCAACCTTTTTTTTTTCTGAAAGTGCTGAAGTATTGTCAGATATATTTGTTTGATTTACCACCTTTATTCTTTTATGTTTTCACATTATGTATTTATTTTCTTCATCGCATGTCATTTAACCTGATAATAACTCTTAACAAATGCCCGTGAGACATTGACAAGATGGTTCTTGCATCAAAAGAAATATATTTCGGTGGCACCTTTCTTACCAACCTTTCCCAGACTCCTTTTCTTTTACAATTTTTCTAGTTTTCTTTTATCATTACCTTCTTTTTATCTTCTTCAAATGCTTGGGTCTGTATTGTAGGCCAAAGTTCTGTTTCTTAATTCTCTCAATTTATAATTTTTCTCTCTGTTTCCTTCATGCATTTGCTGGTTGGATATATGGCATCAGATTGTTATAAATGTAGCAAATTTCCAGGAAATTGGGACACTTTGGAAGTAAAGCCAAAATCAAAAGGAATTGACACAAGACTCGAGCTTATCAAATTTTATGAGGAGACATATTCGGCGAACCTTATGCACCTTGTGCTCTATGGTAGAGGTAACCACAAGTAGAATATATGCACCTTGTGCTCTATGGATCAAATATACATATTGATGTGGAACAAGATTAAGATTATAGGCCTTTTGCGCATGGTTTATTAATCCTTAGTTATGGACCTTCTGCCTATAGTTTAATTAGGAGCCTGTTAGTAGTTTTCCTTTTATTTCAGTTTGCCTTTTATTTGATTTCCTAATAATTTGATCATAGGGTGTTTAGAACCTCTTTAAATACCTTTAAGGTGTTTAGAATCTCTACAAGTACTTTTGTATGGATCCATTGGAACACAGATTAAAATGAATGAATATTATTCTGATTATTTCGCTAACTTAATTTGGGTTTAGGAGTAGATTAATAGTAGATCTTCCATCACATATTTTCTTCACATATCATTTATTTGATTCCATCTGTCTTGTAGAGGGTCTTGATTATCTTCAAAGCCTTGTTGAGAGACTCTTTGGAGATATTCGAAACATTGGGCATGATTACTTTCATTTTCTAGGTCAGCCTTGTTCGTCTGAACATGTTCAGGTGTGCTTGTTGAATTCTGTAATTAGCTAAGGTTCATTAAAAATTTAAAACAACATTTCTGAACTACAAGTTTAAAGTTAGAATATAAATGGCATTTTTGAGATAACAATTTGGGACTGAGTTATAACATTTGCAGATTCTTGTTAAAGCAGTGAGGATAAAAGAAGGTCATATATTGAGAATGCTGTGGCCAACAACTCCTGGCATCCGCAACTACAAAGAAGGCCCTTGCAGGTATCTCAGTCATCTAATTGGACATGAAGGAGAGGGTTCTCTGTTTTATTTTCTGAAGCAGTTAGGTAATTACACAATTTCTTTCCTTTTTGTGTTTGTCTCTAATTTAGTTTCTTTAAGTGTGTGAAGTTCGATGATTATCAAGCTTAAGTAGTCATTTGCTTTGTTAGAATGTAACTCGTGTCTGCAATTATGAGTGTTAACTTGTTAATATGTCTAATGTAAATATGCTATATATAATGTCATATTTTCAACTCCGCCTATGTTTTATAGCCGGTCCCAAGCCCGGATAAAGGAGGAGGGTTGTGTTAGGCCCCGACAGCCAGCGTAAAATCCTGTCGAATCTCATGAACATGGATCAACGAATGAGCGGAATGACGTCGTATGATCCATGTAGCCGACCCCACCTAGTGGGATAAGACTTTGTTGTTGTTGTTGTTGTTATAATGTCATATTTTCATAATTCATTGGGAGATTTGAATGATTTGGTGCCTGTACACTTTAGAATCATAAACAAAAGACATCTGTTGTTGATGTCATTTTTCCATGCTACTAAATTCAATTTAACTAAATTGGAGATGTCACGCTATGCTGGTATTTGAAAATGATGGGAATGCAACATGGTGTAACTTTCTAGATGACAGATTTCTGCCAACTATGGTTCAACTTATGTGATTGAACACCTTGATGTTATTTTCTGAAAATAGACATAATTTTGTGCTTCTTCTACCATGTTAAAAAAATTTGGTCATGAATAATACTTGAAAATATTATCTTCATGAAATACAACAACAACAACAAAGCCTTATCCCACTAGGTGAGGTCGGCTACATGGATCATATTCGTTGATCCATGTTCATGAGATTCGACAGAGTTTTACGCTGACTGTCGGGGCCTAACACAACCCTCCTCCTTTATCCGGGCTTGGGACCGGCTATAAAACATAGGCGGAGTTTTCTCATACCTTCTGAATATGAGTGCAAATGATTTCCTTCAAGATAGAATACCCGATCTCTTATATCAGGATGTATGGATGTGTCCATGTGCATAGGTAACTGAGCAATAGAAAGTACACCATGGTTTCCACTTTGGAAAGGAAAGAGCCAGCTTTCATGTTTTTCATGCAAATCTCTTAGATAATCTAATGTTACCCCTCCTTCCTCTGCTCTCTTTCGTACCATCATTCTCTTATGACAAGTATCAGGACTAGCTCTGAGATAAATGAACCCATCAGGAATTAGGCCAGGAAGAGATGATACTACTGGATCAAACCATGAGTCATAGATGCTTATTTCCATCTCATTCATCCAATTTGCTTCATGAACAGCACGAACAAAGACCATCCTATCACTGAAGATACTCCTTTCCATGAGCCTGAGTGGTTTGATTCCAGATGCGGATTCTCTTTCCTGCATGACTCTTTCTGTTCTGAGCCCCCAGCTTTCTTGATTGTAGCTGGTCCTACTCTCATAGCCCTTGAAGAACAGAACATACCATTCATCTCTGTCATGGCACGAGCTTGTTCATTTGCATCACTAAACCTAACAAAACCATAGCCCTTTAATAAAATAAATTCATCTTATCCAAGCAAATTTTCTTTTCACTGCAAATACTCAATGTTTAAAATTTCAGATACTTTTGGAATTGTGTTACTCTAATTGCTTCAAATATTGATGCACAACTTTGTTAAGTATGTCATGGGTAGAGATGGAAGTTAATGCAACTGACTCTACAAAATGCTCCACTTTGCATCATTGATAATCTTGTCCAATAACTTGAAGAATGTGATTGCAATTACCAAAGTAAATAAATAAAACTCTATGGGGATACCAACATGTATTTTATCTTTTGATGTCAAATAGGAGCAAAACTTGGCAATTAAATGGTTAAAATATAAGAGGGACTTGCAAAAATGTTCACATTATTTTGACTCTGTTCTCTCCTAACATTTGAAATTTCATGTCATCAGCACATCAACATAAACATTCTCACCAATCTTATTGGACTTGTTATCATGTTCTTTCCATTTTGTCTTGTGATTTTTTTGTAGTTAGTTTATTAGTTATCTACTCACTATAATTCATTTGTGATCAAAATTCCTTGATGTGTTTTTATTCTGATGTTACTATCTTTGGAGTAAATTTCAGTCATGGTCATCCAATTTAAGAGGTAGTCCCAATCCAACTTCACTTTGTAACATCACGGTCATCAAACTTTAGAACCTTTCACCCACAGTCATCACGATCGATTATAGTCAGTTAACCAGTAGATCGCTGATGTGGCGCTGATGTGGATGCTTATGTGGCACCACGTCAACATTTTCTCTCTCCTACACGTCAGATTAAAAATAAAAATGGCACATCAACAATTTTCTCTCTGCTCTATCCAAACTTAATTTTGTATCTATATGGTCATCCAACTTTTCAAAACTTTAGTCAAGGTCATTCAACTTTTCAAATTTTCAATCGTGGTCCTCATTAAAAACTTAAAATAATAAATAAAAGAATAGAAAAAATGAAGACTTCTTTTTTGGCACCATTCGGATCGTTCAATTTCTTATGTATATTAAATATATAATATTATGATAATTAATTTTTTTAATTATGGAGATAAAAATAGAAAAATAACATACCAATCACATTTTTTGCCCTAAAATTTGGAATAATAAAAAATATTATAATTAGAAAAATAAAAAAATTTCGCATGAGATTTCATTTGACCCCAGCCAAATTGTACTGGGCTGTCCAACGAGGTGTTGGGCACGGCTCAACATCCAGCGAGTTACTAAGCCAAATTGTATAGTTTTTTTATAGTCCAAGATTATAATATATGAAAAAAATTGTCACATCTTTTTCTCTAAAATTCAGACTAATAAAAAATAACAAAAAATATTATAATATATGATATTATGATTATTAGATATATAATAAAATTACTTTTATATATGAGATAGCTATAATGTATGATTAAAGAATTAAGTATATAAAAAATAAAAATTATCGTGATTACGATTTGGCTCAATAATTGCTAGATGTTGGGCCATGCCCATCATCTCGTTGGATGGCTTAATACGATTTGGCTCGGACCCGATGAAATCTCACGCGAAAAAATAATTTTATTTTTTAATTAAAATATTTTTTATTATTACAAATTTTAGGGCAAAAATATAATTGGTATTTATTTTTCTAATTTTATTTCCTAATTAAAAAATATTCATTATCATAAATTATATATTTAATACACATAAAAAAAATTGGGCGGCTTGATTCGAATGAGTCATGCCAAAAAATGTACGGAGTGGATCTAAATGCCTTCAATTTTTTATTTTTTTATTTTAAATTTTTAATGATGACCGTGATTAAAAATTTGAAAAGTTTAATGATCTTGACTAAAAGTTTTGAAAATTTGGATGACCATATAGATACAAAATTAAGTTTGAATAGAGCGGAGAGAAATTGTTGACGTGGCATTTTTATTTTTTAAATTTGACGTGGAGAGAGAAAATGTTGACGTGGTGCCATGTAAGCATTCACGTCAGCGATCTACTGGTTATAACCAGTCGTCACGACCGTGATGTTGCAAAGTGAAGTTAGATGACTATACTATAAATACCTTATAAGTTGGATGATCATGACTGAAATTTACTCACCATCTTTGTTTCTTGCTTTTCAAGCTTCATTTCATTGTTCACTGTTTTCAAGTTGATTTGGAAATTGAAACTGTGTGACCTTCCTATTAGCTAAATCAGTCCAACTCACTCTGTATTATGGAGTTTTAAGCTGGTTTCATTTCTTCTATTGTGGATATGCAATAATCACAATTGTTTTGCATTTGAATATTTGTTGAATGATCATTTGCTGAGTGTAGGATTGGCGATAAGCTTGTATGCTGGTGAATGGGATTGGAGTTCTGAATTCTCGTTCTTCACTGTAGTTATTGAGCTCACTGATAAAGGCCATGGTCAGTGCCCATTCTCATATCTGCCCAAGGAATTCATAATCCATATTCCATCTTTTTTGTGCTTTGAGTTCACGTCTCCAAATCTTGGATCATCTTATGTGGATGACAGAGCATGTCGAAGACATTGTTGGACTATTATTTAGATATATTTTCCTCTTGAAGAATGTTGGAGTTAGTGAATGGATATTTGATGAGGTAAATAGTATGTTATGTTCTTCAAGTTTGAATACTTCCTTGTGTGGAAGTAAAATAAACTTGATAAATTGGAGTATTTGATTCTTTTAATGTTTTTACTTCTGCATTCTACATTTTATTTCACATTTTGTAGAAAAAGCTTTTACATTCTTATTATTGGAAACATTTGAGAATGATGAAGTACTTATTTGTATATTTGGCTCTTAAGTTTGTAGCAATCAGTGAAACAGAGTTCCATTATCAAGACAAAATCCCACCCTCTTACTATGTTGTGAATATTGCATCTAATATGCAGGTTTGACAATTATCCATTTGATTCATATTTTTAATAATATCTCTTTAATGTTCTTTTAACATCGTTGTTGTTGTTGTTGTTGTTGTAATGTTCTTTTATGAAATATCTTAATCCCATCAACCATTATGTGGTAAATACTTGGTTATTAAATTCGAGCTTGGAATGTCTCTCTCCAATGTAGAAACTGCAATATTTTTTTTCATTTCTCAAATTTCATATATCTCCATTTTTCAACTATGAAATTCCTCTCGTTTATTGTGTAATTTCATCCAAGGGTTGTTATTGTCTTGTTTCTTCAACCTTATCTAATTTTGATGTATTATTGTAAATGATGTTTACTGTTGGTAGTTGGTACCATTTATTTGTTTAATGGTTTGGCGCTTTAACTGTCATATACATAATTCATACAATCAGAAAGACAACATGATTATATGTGTGACCTTTTCTAGCTTGTCCCAACTCTGCTACTTGTGATGATTATATTTTGTACTTTTTTTCTAATGGTTTGCTATCATTGTCAAAGCATTCATGCTTAAAGAGAGTGCAATTTGAATGCTTGAAATAAAAAATGAATCGAATGAGTTCGAGTATGATAGATGTTGATGATATGATTATGAAAATGAAACTAAGATAGATGTTATTATTAGTAAAAGTGTAGGGATCTTTCTTTAAAGAAAAATGTGTAAGGACCTTCAACAAAATTACAATTAATAGTTTGTCCGTTCGAGAGGACAAACTTCTATAATAAAATAGTCTATATGCAGTGGACCATACTTTACTTACATAGTTGATAAGCACACTTTTCAAAAACTTTATAATAAAACTAAAACTTCTCAGTGTATTTATGACATAAAGAGTTAGTTACATAACTGATAATGGAGAACGTGAACATATATATATTATGAATCCCGACTGTTCCCTTGATAAATCCACTATCTTTTTACTTAACACAAAGTAGTATCTTATTAGAGTCCTTGTAGTATATCATGTTCTATAAATTTTATTATTGTATGAGTTCAAATGTGACGTAAACTAATGTTTCAACTCGTCTCCTTCAAGATATTCTGTAATTGTTTGTGTTTTATTAACCAGGTCACTTCTTTGCTTCATAAATTCTTGATGAACATAAATTCTTGTTCAGATATTTCCACCAGAAGATTGGTTGGTTGGACCACGCCTGCCTTCAAAGTTTGTCCCGAGCACAATTCAGAAGTCACTAGATGAGTTGACTCCAGGAAATGTTCGGTAAAATTTTCATTATTGTTAAAAATAACATTAATCTTCAAGAATGAATATGGGAGTGTATCAATTTAAAATTTTGTTTGTTTGGCCATTTGTTTGATCACTACGTGCTGACTGGTAAATGTATGTTGTTGTATATTCACAAAAGATAAAAGTAAATCAATGTTGGCAGTGTTAAATTAGATGGACTGTCAACCAAGGTTGTCAAGATATCTTACCCAGAATCGGAAGAGGGTGGTAAGATGGGATAGAGAATCATAAGAAGTTATGTATAAATAAATAATTATTATAATATCTAATTGAGATGAATGTTTATGTATAAGATTGTGTATTATTTCCCTTTAAAATTATGTATTTACATTCAACTCTTAACAATGATATAGTCAATTTTCTTTTAAGAATAGTAATACAACACTATGTAGGATCTTGCAAACACATATCTAAAAGATGTTTTTTTTATCTAAAATATCAAACAACTAATACTCAAATATATTAAGAGCAGCGCGATGAAAATAGCTGAAATATAGAGATTTAAAGTATCTAAGTGTACAAAATTCAAAATGTGTATTGTCAAATTTAGAATTTTAAGAACGCTGAGAAGAATATAATTAATTGCCAAACGACTGAATGATACCCAAGATCATATACCAATCCCACAATCTTGCAAGAAACCATATGCGATCTTGACAACCATGTTGTCAACTATCCTAAGAGTTTAAGTTGTTAGGAGACTCATTTATATTTATATGATTAACACATTCTCAGAAGGGTTGTTTGCTGATAATTTTGATTTACTGCAATCAATTCATGAAACACTAATGAAAATACTTTTTTTTACACAATCGGGGTATGAAATGAAGACCTGTTGGCTACTCTGTTAGCATAAAAAAAAACATGTTAGAAAGCTGAGTAAATACAAGCACTGAATCATGCTAGTGTGCACTAGGTTGGCATTTCTGGTCCAACTTATTTTTTTGAACTAGCCTTTAGTAAATAATTGGTCCACATCAGAATAGTGCACCTGAGGTAGTGCAATCTGGTATCAGCCCATTTGCATGCCCTTTCCATAGGCAGTTAATTTTCTCTATATTCATTTTGGTTCGTCAAAATATAGATTTAAGTCATCTAAGATTTCATATACATGCTCATCTCATAAGTTGACATTTTACTTCCCACTCCATCCCTTCTATTTTTGTCCTTACATCTCACATAAATATTGAGTAGTTTCCGATATAAATACATGGATGAATATTTCTCATCTAGTATAGCTCTTTCATTAGATTGCATGAGTTTTAAGCAATCCTTGAACTTTGATTTCAATAGTCTTAAAATTTATGTCATGACTATAAAATTATTCAAGTATTTTGGTATTGGCGATTAGGACTAAGGTTATTAAAGTAAAATCCATATATAATGCTTCACTGAAGCATGGCTCTTCAAAAAGCTTTGCATACTCGTGCTGGGTGGTTCATACCCTGTACACAATACTTGTTGGATACTTGAGGACATATTACACACATACCCTTTACACAATACTTGTTGGGTACTTTAGTACACATTACACACATACCCTTTACACAATACTTGTTGGGTACTTGAGTACACATACACTCATACCCTGTACATATTACATTATGTTGAATGCTTTTATTTAATGTATATATATATATATATATATCTATATATATATATATATATAATTTTATTTATTAAGGGGGATGATGGAGAAGTATCGAAGTAGGAGAAGAGACTTACATACGGCTTTCATTGACTTAGAGAAGGCGTATGATCGGGTACCAAGGGATGTACTTTGGAAAGCCTTGCAAAAGAAGAGGGTGAATGTTGCCTACATTAAGGTAATACAAGATATGTACGATGGGGCATTGACTAGGGTTAGGACACCCGGAGGTGAGACAAATGAATTTCCTATAGGAATTAGCCTACATCAAGGATCAGCTTTAAGCCCGTATCTATTTAACTTAGTTATCGATGCTATAACCGAGAGTACCACAGAGGAGGTACCTAAGTGCATGCTATTTGCGGATGATATAGTACTTTTAGCGGATTCAAGAGAAGAGATTAATACAAAATTGAAAATATGGAGAAATACGTTGGAGTCAAAGGGTTTTCGTTTAAGTAGGAATAAAACAGAATATATGCATGCAATTTCACAAATAAACAACTTAGAGACGATTTGAAAGTTAGGCTAGGGGAGGATATAATTTCTCAAGTGACAAAGTTTAAATATTTAGGATCAATTGTAAGACAAGATGATGAGATTGATGACGATGTTAATCATAGAATTCAAGCTGGTTGGTGCAAGTGGAGGAAAGTCACTGGAGTTCTTTATGATAGAAAAGTACCCAATAAAGTTAAAGGAAAATTCTATCGTACTGCTATAAGATCGGCGGTGTTATATGGTAGTGAATGTTGGGCTATGAAGGGACAACATGAACGTAAAGTGAGATTAGCCGAAATGAGGATGTTGAGATGGATGTGTGATCATACAAGATTAGATAAGATTAGGAATGACCATATACGTGAACGAGTCGGAGTGGCTCCTATTAGTGAGAAAATGGTAGAGAATCGTTTGAGATGGTTTGGTCATGTTCAGAGAAGACCATTAGATGCGCCAGTAAGAAGAGTAGATCAAATAATCTGGAGTCCGATTAAAAGAGGGAGAGGGAGGCCAAGGCGGACACTTGGCGAACTAATAGAGCAAGATCTATTGGTGAATAATATACCGAAATGTTTGGTTACTAATAGAGCGGAATGACGTCGTATGATCCATGTAGCCGACCCCACCTAGTGGGATAAGGTTTTGTTATTGTTGTTGTTGAAATGCTTAGGAATGACTCTATTTTCAATGTTTTATTGTACGCACTTAAACTATATTTTCTTATTATATGCGTGAACGTGCATATACCTTACATTTTAAAAAATGGTTGGAGCTCATACTCATACCTCTATACATGCATCATAATTTGTAAGTTTGGTTTGGCCATAGCTTGACATGACTAGCTGTGAATTTCAGAAAAGTTCTGATAATTCCTTAGACAAAGCTAACAACCTTGATACTATCTACCTGTCGACCATTGTTTTAACGAAATTTGAATTTTGTTCAGTGTATAATTATTTTTGGACATTTTTGCAGAATATTCTGGGAATCTAAAATGTTTGAAGGTAATACGAATTTGGTTGAACCATGGTATGGGACTCCATACTCTGTCGAAAAAGTCACTGCTTCCAGGATCCAGGTTTCCTTCCACAACATATTTGCTTTATTTTTCTTTTTTCTCCGAGGGTAAAAGATGACTATTGAAGCTCAATAGTCACCCATATTTATTGAAAGGAGAAGTGTATAGAATATACAATGATGTTACAAAGTGTCTAAAAAGACTCTCAACTCATATGTGGTGTCCCTAGTCTTTGAGCAAAGATTGAACATGGTTGATGATAATTTCCGCATAACATCCAAACATCCAGCCCTCTTAAATTTCACATGCGAAATTCTTTGTTGTATATTTATCTTCTCTTTTTCAGGAATGGATAGATAATGCTCCTAATGTTAATTTACATCTTCTAAAGCCAAATATTTTTATCCCATCCAACTTGTCACTTCAGCTTGTAAAAGAGAAGGTTAGTTCATTATGTTTTTACCTATTCTGTTGTTTATTATGCAAAATCACTAAAACACTAATGATTTGTTGTGTTGTATCTAATCCAGGCTTCTGTACCAATTTTGTTAAGCAAATCAAAATTTTCAAGATTGTGGTATAAACCTGATACAATGTTTTCCACACCTAAAGCTTATATCAGGATATCATTTAACTGCCCACATTCAAACCTCTCACCTGAATCAGCAGTTCTGACTGATCTATACACAAGGCTCGTAATGGATTATCTAAATGAGTATGGTAGGCTACTATTACTGATATCCTTGTTTGGAGAATATTCATGTGGTTAGGCTCTTGTTAGTTTTACTTCATTATAAGGTTTTTTAAGGTTATCGTACACTATCATTTTCATGATCTGTCATTGGTATTCACATTGGATTTCAAAATTCATTTGTTTTGTAATACTTACTTACAATTGCATAATATGTGTCTGGCCCTTAATTATGATGAATTAGCTATTTCATCAATATAGTCTTTATATTCATCATCTCTCAAATTGACTTTGACTTTCAGCTTCTCCTCCATCTACCTCTGCTCACATTATATTGCCACTCAGAAGTGGCTTTTAGTTGTATGGTATTTCCTTTTTTATTTCTTATAATGATTTCACCTTCCAAAACCAACAAGGACTGACGTTCCTTTACTGCACAATTGTCTTGCTGGCATCAACCGGAGCAATAAGCTTCCTTCCTCACACAATGTGTGATTCGTGCATTGAGAAGATTGAAATATTTGGATAAATCCTGAAAAGTGACTGGTTCAAATGCACAAAAAACCTTGATAAGATGGTTTATAGCACCAATAAAGATGAATTTGATCCACCAGAAACAATAACTCTGCACAAGTTTTTGAAATGAATTGAATAAGAATTTATTGATAAAGAATGAAGAGTTGAAGGCTATCTATAAGCTTTTATAATCAAATCTTAAACTACCTAGAAATAAAAAGGATAAATGATAATGGAGCAAACTAACTAGAACTCTATCTATCCCACCTGTCCTACATTTGTTTTAAGGAAAAAACCATTTTTGGCCTTTATATTTAATCTTTTAGTCTATTTGCTTTCTTTCCTATTCCATAGAGCCAGACAGGTTGCACCATCTAAAGCCTCAACTGGATGATGATACTCAGAGGACTTTGGTGTCCCATTTTGTAGCCCCAAGTTGTTGAGCATTTAACATTGGGCTTTGGTGCTGTTTCCAAATAAAACTGTTGAGATATGATTTGCATAAATCATATCTCTTCATATCTTTCCATATCTTTTCATATCTTCGCATATCTTTGTAATATTAGTTAGGATTAGTATCCCAGATTTCTTGGGATAGTATCTCAGATATTGTGGGATAATATCCCTGATTTTTTGGAGTAATATTCTCCTTCTTGTATTGCCTACCTTGATTATAAATAGGTGGCACTAGTGTTTGGTCAATCAATAAGAGAACATCTTTCTCAACATGTATCAGAGCAGTAACGATCTGATCCTTATTCCTCTCCCTTCTCTCCTCAATCTAGATGGATGACAGGTCTATCTAGATCCATAGTTCTCAAGATCGGCACTTGATCTTTTTCTCCGTGGAATCCATCTCTCTCAACATGGCCTATCAGAAAGCTTCATCTAGCAACTCTGGTGTTAAATCCACCCTCAGCACTCCACTCAGTATCAATATCAAACTTGATGGTACCAATTATCTCCTCTGGTCCATGGCATTTGAGCGCTATGTAGGGTCCCACAGGAAGAAGCATATCCTCACCAAATCTGAAGAACGTACAGAAGATTGGGACGCTGACAATGATTGGGTCGCCTCTGCCATGCTCAATAGCATGACCGAATCTGTTGCCAAACAGGTCATGGTTTATAGATCAGCCAAGACTATGTGGGAGGTACTTCAAAAACTTCACTCCCATAAAAGCAATATATCTCGCCTTTACAAGGTTCTTGAAGAAATCCAATCATGTAAGAAAAATGATCAGCCATTAGCAAATTATTTTGGGACATTAACTAACCTCTGGAATGAGCAAGATATCTATCAGCCTCTCTCTGCAGATATCAAAGTGTTGACTGAACAACGTGATCAAATTAGATCCGTTCAGCTTCTCTCTGGTCTTGGTCCTGAATATAAATCCGTCAAGGATCAGTTGATGACACATGAAACTATTCCAACCCTTGAAGAAATCTATGCTCGACTCTCCCGTATCGATGATTTCTCACCTCATACAGATGCATCTGCACTTGCTACACGTGGAAGAGGAAGAGGATTTTTCGCTGACAAAGGCAAAGGCCGTGGACGTGGATGAGGAAACGACTCTGGAGGATGTGGTAAATTCTTTTGTGACCACTGTCATCGATCCAATCATCCCTCTGATCGTTGTTGGGAAAAGTTTGGATATCCTGCTGATCATCCAAAGGTTCATGCTGCCACTACAAATGAGTCGGATATTCTAATATCAAAAGAAGAATATGATCGTCTTCGTTCTCTATCTATTACTGAATTTGCATCTCCGTCAACTGGTGCTGCTGTAATGCATCATTCAGGTACTCTTGCTCTCTCTACTAGTTCTCAATCTGACTGGATTGCCGATTCGGGTGCCTCCTCACACATAACAGGTGATGCCTCTTTCTTCTCATCCCTCAAATCTTTATCGAATCCACTTAATGTCAAAGTTGCTGATGGTTCTCTCTCTCCGGTCACTGGTCTTGGCACAGTTTCTGTTAATTGTGACCTCTCCCTTGATAATGCTATGTATGCTCCAAAGTTTGCTCTAAGCCTTCTTTCGATCAGCCAGCTAACAAAGTTCTTAAATTGTCGAGCACTTTTTTATGACTCTTTTTTTGTTCTGCAGGATCTCCAAATGATGAGACAGATTGGTGGAGGATTTGAACGTGATGGACTCTATTATCTCCAGCCATCTACCAAAAATCCCACAGCCTACACTACCAGCATTTCCCTACAACTCCATCGCCGCCTAGGTCATCCCAGTTTGATTGTTCTTCGTCGACAATTTCTTAACATTTCAAGTACTGAGGTTCTTGAGTGTGAGGCTTGTCAACTAGGAAAGCATCATCGTACTATTTTTCCACATCGCCTTGACAAACGAGAAAAAGTCCATTTTCACTAGTGCATGCTGATTTGTGGGGTCCTTGTTGTGTTTCCAACAATAGGCATTTCAAATATTTCTTGGTTTTAGTAGATGATTTTTCTAAAGTCACTTGGGTCTATATGTTGCAAAATAAGGCAGAAACTCCTCGAATTATTCGAGAATTTTTTACAGAAATAAAAACCCAGTTCTCTACCTTTATTAAAGTCTTTCGCAGCGATAATGGACTTGAGTTTGCAAATTCTGTCATCGTTTTTTAAATCTGTTGGTGTAATTCATCAAACTTCCTATGTAAAACATCTCAGCAAAATGACGTTGCTGAACGAAAACTTCGCCACTTGATGGATGTTGCTCGTACCCTCCTCTACATATGAAAGTACCCTCCACCTATTGGCCAAATGTCGTTCTCACCGCGGGGTATCTCATTAATCGAGTTTCATCGTCGGTTCTCAATGGACAAATTCCATTCCATTTTCTTTTCCCAGGAAAGTCTTTGTTTCCTGTCCCTCCTCGTGTTTTCGGATGTCAATGATTTGTTCACCTCTTTCACACTGATAAGTTAGCTCCTCGAGCAATCAAGTGCATCTTTTTAGGGTACTCGCGAACTCAAAAAGGTTACAGGTGCTATGATCCTACTTCTCGCAGGTCCTATATTAGTGCTGATGTTACCTTTTTTGAAGACAAATCTTACTTTTCGGACCCTGCGGATAACCATGAGAATCATCTAATTCCAATTCCTGACCCATCACAGGATCTACCATCACAACAGTCACAGTCTCCTCCTCCATCGCTTGCACCACCCCTGAGAGTTTATAGCCGTCGACATACTCAACCTCCACAACTTTCACCGGACCTTGATGATGAACCACTCTCCACGATTCCATCACGTGATCCTCCAAACATTCCTGACTTGTTGGAAGGAGATCCTCCTCAGGTAACTCATGACCTAGATGTTCCTATTGCACATCGGAAGGGCATTAGGTCTTGTGTGAAATATCTTCTATCTAATTTTATGACTTTTGATCATTTGTCTCCTGCTGCCAAAGTTTTTTCATCTTCTCTTGATAGTCTTTTTATTCCCCGCAACCATTCTGAGGCATTCCACCATTCGTGTTGGAAAACTTCTATGGATGAGGAGATGTCCGCTCTGCAATCTAGAGAGACTTGGAAACTTGTAGACCTCCCGACTGATGCAGCAGTAGTTGGTTGTCGGTGGGTGTTCACCCTAAAGTATCTCCCTGATGGAACAGTTGATCGTTATAAGGCTCGTTTAGTAGCCAAAGGTTACACCCAAACTTATGGAGTAGATTATTTTGAGACTTTCTCTCCAGTTGCTCGCCTTAATTCTGTTCAATCTTACTTTCTATTGCTGTCAACTCTGGGTGCCAAACTCACAAACATGATGTTAAAAATGCTTTCTTATATGGTGATCTTACTGAAGAGGTTTACATGGAACAGCCGCCTGGGTATATTACTCAGGGGGAGTGTTCAAAGGTTTGCAAGTTGAAGAAAGCAATTTATGGACTCAAACAAAGTCCAAGAGCATAGTTTGAAAAATTCAGCAAAGTTATTGAAGAATATGGTTTTAGTCGATCCTCTTTAGACCATTCAGCATTCTCTTTACATACTTCTAAAGGTTCAGTCATCCTCATTGTTTATGTAGATGACATTTTAATATCTGGCAGTGACACTGACGGTATTTTGGCAGCAAAGAAGTTTCTGCAATATCAGTTTGTGACCAAAGATCTTGGTCTAATAAAATACTTCTTAGGCATTGAAGTAAATCAGTTTGATGATGGATTCATTCTCTCTCAAAGAAAGTATGTCTTGGACCTATTAAAGGAAGCTGGTATGATGAGTTGTAAAATAGCCACCATTCCTATGGATTCACAACTACCTCTAGCAGATTTGAGCAGTCCTATTCTAGAAGATGTCATCAGATATAGAGCTATGGTTGGTAAACTTTTGTATCTCACTGTAACTCGTCCTGACATTTCCTATGCCGTTGGTCGTCTAAGCCAATTTATGCAAGAACCACGGGAAGTACATTGGGCAGGTGTATGTCAGGTTTTACGATATCTAAAAGCCTCTCCAGGGAAAGATCTTCACTTAAAAAATCATGGACATTTAAAAGTGTGGGGTTATTCTGATGCAGATTATGCCAGGGCTCATGAAGATAGAAGATCAACCACTGGTTATTGTACTTATGTTGATGGAAATCTTGTGACATGGCGCAGCAAGAAACAAGATGTGGTTTCACGCTCTAGCGCTGAGTCAGAATATAGGGCAATGGCTCATACTACATGTGAACTCTTATGGGTCATCTCTCTTCTACGTGATTTTGGAATTTCTATTACTTCTCCAGTACCTATGTATTATGATAACAAGGCTGCAATATTTATTGCAAACAATCCTGTGTTTCATGAGAGGACTAAACACATAGAAGTGGACTGTCACTTCATTCGTGATGCTATTACAACTAAGAAGATATCCACTCCACACTTGGCCACTGAAGATCAACTAGCTGACATCTTTACTAAAGCACTTCCTAAGAAGAAGCTCCTGAATATATGTTCCAAGCTGAGCCTAAATGATATTTACGCTCCAGCTTGAGGGGGAGTGTTGAGATATGATTTGCATAAATCATATCTCTTCATATTTTTTCATATCTTTTCATATCTTTGTAATATTAGTTAGAATTAGTATTCCAGATTTCTTGGGATAGTATCTTAGATATTTTGGAATAATATCCCTGATTTTCTGGAGTAATATTCTCCCTCTTGTATTGCCTACCTTGATTATAAATAGGTGGCACTATTGTTTGATCAATCAATAAGAGAACATCTTTCTCAACAAAAACAAATATGACTGGCCATGATGCCTATGGGCAACTTGTCATGGCACTTGCCAGCCATGTGACAATTAAACCTTTGATTAAACTGTCCCAGAGTTTGTGCTGGTCTAGTGGTGTATTGTCTAGTTACAAGTTAAGTTTGATGAGAGTCATCTATGATTTAGACTGCATAATCATGTTGGCACGTATACTAGTTTACAAATTGAATCTTTGGTTATCTTCATTTGTTGGAATATTTATGTGAAATCATAATGATTGATGTTTGGTATTTCTTCTTATATGAACGACAGCCTATGATGCCCAAGTTGCTGGTCTTTATTATTCATTACACCGCACGGATACTGGATTTCAGGTTATTCTTTTTCTTGTCAAAGCTTTTTTTGCTAGCATCCTGGTGATTTCATCCAAAGAACTAATTTAACTAATGAAAGTTCAATTTCCATATATGATTTTATGATTAGTCGCCTTTTGAAACCATTTTTTGTTATCTTGTGATTTTTTAGTTCCTAAGGAAATTTTGTAGAGTCAGAAACACATATTTACTAAATCTATAATATTTTCTGAAAGGCTATAGCTCAAGTTCCGATACTTTTGCCAAACACCATACGTGATCAGAACCATCGATTTCTGGTCACGTGATGGTAGTTCTCCATTTTGGAGAACTTTAAAGTTCTCAGCAAGTTCTTGCCTCCAGCGAAAAGGTGCTACTTTTTTTTTTGCTTTCTTTTCTCATTTTTATTTTTTCTTTCAATTCTTTATTATATTTTTAATTAGTATGCTTAATCTTGATATTATTTATTAAACTATTTTTATATTATCTTAAAGAATAACCAAATATAATATTTTATTTATTATTATAATATTATTCAGTTTATAAAATAATTTTTTAACTTAATATAAATATTTTTTAAAATTATAATATTAAAAACACATGGAAAATAATAATTATAATATTCTTACTTTTCGTAATTTTTTTAATAAATTATAATATATGAATAAATATTTTTCATAAATTATAATATTAATATAATTTTTTTCGTAAATAATTATTTTAACTAAATAAATAAATAATATTTCAATTTAATATAATTTTATAAGTAATAAAATAATAATTATATCCTTAATTCTTACTTTTTATCCAAACACCTACTAAAACTTATCTATCAAATCAACTTTTCAAATGCCCATCATTACACTTTTCATCCAAACACCATACCTAAATTATTCTATCAAATCGATTACTTCTCAAGAACTAACGGGAAGTACAAATTCTCAATCCAAACACAACAAAAGGGTCTAATTCTATAATTATGCTTATGGAAATTACTGATGTTATATGTCTCGTAAGGAATGACTCGTTCTTTTTTCTCTATATGAAGTCAAATTTTGTTAGTGCTATTTCAAGTTCCAACAATTCATGTCTTTTTTGTCATGCCGAATTTTCGTTCTTTGATTATATAAACTCCAACTTTGTCGCCTAGTACTATATTTTATTAGAAAAATTTTTTGAGACACCATTAGAAAGTTTGTTTTTTTTTTATTTTTTTGAGCGAAAAAAGAATGAATTTTTGGTTGTCGTCCATATATATATATATATATATATATATGTGTGTGTATATATATAAAGATGATCAACATGTACAAGTAAACGCTCTCCAAAAGAGAGCGGCAAAGGGAAAGGAGAGTATGAGTGCTATCCAAAACCCCACTCATGTACAAGTAAATGCTCTCCCCTACGCTAGAGCCAAATAGCCCAGGTACTGATAAAAAAGATCGCCACCAAAAGTTTCTAATGCTATTGTTGTCCACATGCCCGAAAAGTCTACCAAAAAGTCTCCAAAGAAGATGGGAAGACCATGGAGCTCGCTTGTGATCAAATCTGTCAAGAAATCGAACATCCAAAAAATAGGTGGGCAACATTCTCCTCCGCAACCTCACAAAAAATGCAAGATGAATCAGCAAGAGGTGCCCATCTCGCTCTGTAGGACCTAGTGAGGATCTTTTACGCCGCATAAGCCAAATAAAGATCTTGACTTTCTGTGACACCTTGACTGCCAAATGAGCCTACAATCCTCCCTGAAATAATCTGATTCTACAATAGCCGGAAGAAAGTGAAGGTAGAGGCCGCAAGTTGAGACGAAGCTTGAAAGCCACACCCAGCCATCCGCCCTTGAGGGGACTGGCTGGAGTGGAGCAATCATTTGATGGAGTGTCAATAACTCAAAGAACCGCTGGTCGGAGAGAGGAGAGTTAAATGTTGGGTCCACGAGCCCAAGCGCGAGCCAGTGGCCTTTGACCAAGAGTCAATGACAAGGCGACTGGTGGGAAAGCTGTCGCTAGAGAACCGTCAGGTGCCTAGTCGTGCCGTCAAAAGGAAAAAGTCTCGCCGGAACCAAGAGAGGACATCACGAGGGGGCGCACCATTGGGAACACAACTGAAACGCCCCGCCGGAATGAGGTTCTAGGCAAAAGAGTGGGCATGTTATACCATGAGAGATTGCTAACAGGTGAAGAACACCTCGCGCCAAAGGTTGTGCTCGGACCCCATAATCTGACCCACCCACCGAGCAAGGAGGTCCAGAATGCCCAACCCACCTTGAGATGTAGGCCTGCAGATCGTGTACCAAGCCACCAAATGAACACACCTATCAGAGCTAGTCCCCTGCCAAAAGAAACGGGGCTCCTCAAAGTATCAACTCGTGTGAAAACATGAGCAGGCATCTGAGAAGTATATCAGAAGCGTAGACAAAATAGATTGGAGCAAAATGAGTCGGCCGCCACGTGAAAGAAGCCTCGACCTCCAACCATATAGTCCGTGCTCCAGCTACTCAATGTTCGGAGTTCAAGCTTGAGTGGTGATGCGCCGGTCAGAGGGGGAGGCCTAGATAAGTGATCGATAATGTATTCGGGGATCGGAGCTCCACTGCACATTTAGCTGCCTCGTCTGCCACCATACCAAAAGGGATGAAAGAGGATTTGGCATTATTGATCAGGAGGCTAGATGCCGCTCCAAATAACTCCACCAATATAGCTACCTGTCAAGCCTCATGATCTGAGCCTTCCACAAAGAAAATTGTGTCATCTACATACTACAGCATCACAAAGAAAACAGGGAGCGCAAAGGCTGGTCGTCATGAGATCACAACAAAAGAGGTGTGTGATCCGAGAAAAACCGACACATTGCCTAAACATCCATAAGTAGATCCCAGGAATCTATCAAGTCACAATCTATAGGTGGGGGCGGTTGTGCTCCTCAATCTACAATCGTGGTTGGAAAAGTCGACCATTGAATGAGAATCAATGAAATCCCTAAAGCCCTCAGCACCACTGTCCCTCCCACTCGCCTGACGGGCCGATTATCCATGTCAAGTGTGAAATTGAAGTCCCCTCAATCAACCACCGGGCATCCGGGAGGCGTGATCGTACAATAGAGAGCTCCTCCCACATAGTGGCCCGCAAAGAGTCGGAGCAAGGGCCATAAACATAAGAGAAGATATATGAGGTGTTGTCCTCCTGGTGTCTCATGTGAGCCGTCATGAAAAATATCAGTCCAGGAATCATCCAAGGTGAATAGATTAGACCACCAGTCAATGATACAATCACCTGAGCAGCCCACTGAACCGAGGATGAGGAACTGCAAAACATGGGAGACCCAATCTGGTCCCACATCATCTGGCTACAATATTCAAGCTTAATCTATCATAGAAAAATAGCATCCGCTTCTCACTCCCTCACATTGCCACCAAGACTTCAGTGTCTCCCCTCATCGTCGATGCCACGAACGTTCCATGTGAGCACCTTACGGGCGAAGACCTGCCCGCTGCTGGCCTCCGTGCAATACCCCTCTAGCTTGTGTGAGTAGGCGCTGCAATGGCCGGCGCACCGCCAGCAACCTCTGGGTGGAGTCCATCCTTGCTTGGGAGTGCCGGCGGGAATGTCTTGTCGGAAGCCAGCGGCCTCTGCCACCTCTAAAACATTAACATCATGGCGCCCGGCAAGAAGAGAGTCGTCACTGACTGGTTGTAGCAGAGAAGGCGAGGGTGGTGGATCTGGACGAGTCGGTATGGCCAGTCCGAGAGGATGACTCGTCCGCCGGAGTTGGGGAAGGCCCACAGCCCGATCCCCGGAGGCGATAGTAACAGGAGTGAGCAGTCCCGCCCATCTGCTCAGTGGCAGTGGCAGTGGCATTGGCCAGTGGCGGAGAGGGGAGCTGGTCCCTAGACGTGCTGGCGGGGGGAGTAACTTTCGGGCAGTCAATGTCGTGAGCTGAAGAGAGTTCCAGTGATGAAGGGTTGGATTGGTGATGCCGGAGCAGGCAGGTGTCACCACGGGTGATGAGGCGTTCGCTGGCGTCGCAGGTCCGCATAGGCCTTATCGTATGCGGTGAACTGGTCTGGGACTGTGCTGGTTGGACCGGAGGTGGGGTGCGGGTGTGGCCAGGTTGAAATGTATGAGGAGATTGGGTGCAACCGAGTTGGGGAGAAGGAGAGGTTTTGGTGCAATCGGTGGTGGGTGTGACTCGATGCGCATTGGGTGCAGTCTGGCGCAATGAGATTGCAGCCCATGTGTTGCGGTTCAGGTTGGGTGATGTCGGGTTCATTGTTGTCAGGGTGGATTTGGGTATGGTGGATTCGGGTATTGATTTCAGGCCGGGTACAGATGATGGAGGAAGGATTTGAATTCCAAGTGGACAGCTGGCGAGGGTGACGCCAGTGTCCTTGCAGCGGGGGCGACGTCCGGCCTCGACATCGGCCCACGAAGATGCTGCACGAACACATCTCAGCCAAATAGAGAAACTATTTCCACCGACCTGGACCACAACAGCCGCAAGGAGGTTGCAGCCTTGCCATCGACGGACCTCCGCCATGACGAGCGGTAGGTCAGGCGCCCCAATGGCCGGAAGTGTAACACCTCCGAAATTCACCCCGCGACACGTGCTGCGAGCGTGCCCCGGGTGCATTATGTGGCAACAATGTGACGTACAATGCAATGACGTAAAGGATGTGAATCAATATGCAGCAGAACAATAAACATAAGTTGGTCTGCTAACATTTACATTATCTTTTCAAGAAAAAAAGGAAAATTTACAGTGTCGTCCACATGAGTAGGTCCACTATTTATTCAACCACTAAGGTTGGTGTCTATATTGTTAGTCTTCTATATTTAATTTATTTCTCTTGTCTGCTTGCTATAAGACATCTTATGACGCAGCAAGGGATCATAAAATGGAGGAGAATATAACTTTCGGATGAATCCCGAAAGAGGTTGATGGTTCAAAGCACCGTCAAAAGCTTAACAATCTCGAAATCTACCGAGAAATAAAACCACGGAGGTTTATGAAATAATTAGATAATAATTAAACGATCAATAACAAAAGAGTTCATGCATATTTGTAGGCATTTTACAATTAAATCTATACTAATTTAAAATCTGAAACGATAAAATAACAATAAACAAGAATGCTAACTAAGAGAATCTAAGTAATGTAAAAGGATAAAGATAACAATAAAAACTAATAAACTATATCTTATCTCTCATACATCATCTTATCAGGTCATTTGTTATAATTGTATTATTAATCAATTATTCCCTAAGAAGAGATAATTTGTTTGAATGATATTAATTGAAAGGTTACTTGGACAATAGTTCTGACAATTGGGAAAAGTATCGTTTGACGAAAAGGGAGGCTAAGAAGGCAGTTAGTGATGCTCGTGCTAAAGCATATGAGGGGTTTTATAAGGAGTTAGGAACAAAGGCTGGTGAACAAAGGATTTACAAGATTGCAAGGAATAAAGAGGAGTCGAGAGATTTGGATCAAGTAAGATGCATAAAAAATGAAGTTGGCAAGGTTTTAGTTACTGAAGGAGATATTAAGAACAGATGGGAAGAGTATTTCTATAAGCTATTTAATGATGGATGTGAAGGTTCCCGTTGTGATTTGGAGGACTTGACAGTTAGCGAATGTGAGCTTAATAGGTCATTTTATCGTAGAATTAGAATTTCGGAGGTTAGCGAAGCTCTTAAGAAAATGGAGAATGGTAAAGCCGTTGGACCGGATGGTATACCGATTGAAGTTTGGAAATGTTTAGGAGAAAAATGTGTTGTGGTTATGTAAACTATTTAATGAGATTTTACGGTCGAAAAAGATGCCTGATGATTGGAGATTAAGTACATTAGTTCCTATTTACAAAAATAAAGGGGATATTCAGAATTGTGCAAATTATAGAGGGATTAAACTTATGAGTCACACAATGAAATTATGGGAAAAAGTGATTGAGCATAGATTAAGAATGGAGACTAGTATTTCTGAGAGACAATTTGGGTTCATGCTAGAAAGATCCACTACAGAGGCGATTTATTTACTAAGGGGGATAATGGAGAAGTATCGAAGTAGGAGAAGAGACTTACATATGGCTTTCATTGACTTAGAGAAGGCGTATGATCGGGTACCAAGGGAAATACTTTGGAAAGCCTTGCAAAAGAAGAGGGTGAATGTTGCCTACATTAAGGTAATACAAGATATGTATGATGGGGCATTGACTAGGGTTAGGACACCCGGAGGTGAGACAAATGAATTTCCTATAGGAATTGGCCTACATCAAGGATCAGCTTTAAGTCCGTATCTATTTAACTTAGTTATCGATGCTATAACCGAGAGTATCACAGAGGAAGTACCTAAGTGCATGCTATTTGCGGATGATATAGTACTTTTAGCGGATTCAAGAGAAGAGATTAATACAAAATTGAAAATATGGAGAAATACGTTGGAGTCAAAGGGTTTTCGTTTAAGTAGGAATAAAACAGAATATATGCATAGCAATTTCACAAATAAACAACTTAGAGACGATTTGAAAGTTAGGCTAGGGGAGGATATAATTCCTCAAGTGACAAAGTTTAAATATTTAGGATCAATTATAAGACAAGATGGTGAGATTGATGATGATGTTAATCATAGAATTCAAGCTGGTTGGTGTAAGTGGAGGAAAGCCACTGGAATTCTTTGTGATAGAAAAGTACCCAATAAAGTTAAAGGAAAATTCTATCGTACTGCTATAAGGCCAGCAGTGTTATATGGTAGTGAATGTTGGGCTATGAAGGGACAACATGAACGTAAAGTGGGGGTAGCCGAAATGAGGATGTTGAGATGGATGTGTGGTCATACAAGATTAGATAAGATTAGGAATGACCATATACGTGAACGAGTCGGAGTGGCTCCTATTAGTGAGAAAATGGTAGAGAATCGTTTGAGATGGTTTGGTCATGTTCAGAGAAGACCATTAGATGCGCCAGTAAGAATAGTAGATCAAATAATCTGGAGTCCGATTAAAAGAGGGAGAGGGAGGCCAAGGCGGACACTTGGCGAACTAATAGAGCAAGATCTATTGGTGAATAATATACCGAAAGGTTTGGTTACTAATAGAGCGGAATGGCGTCGTATGATCCATGTAGCCGACCCCACCTAGTGGGATAAGGCTTTGTTGTTGTTGTTGTATATTAATTGAAATGTTAGATAATTTGAAATATATTTTGGCATATTGCTGAATTGTATAGTTATATTTGGTAGCAATACTGATTCCTTAAAATATTGATTAGTTACATTTTTTCTTTGAAGTGCAGGTGATTGTGTTTGGTTATAATGATAAAATGAGAATCCTACTACACACAGTAATTGACAAAATTCGACAGTTTGAGGTGAAACCTGATCGGTTTTCAGTGGTCAAGGTAAGTAATTGGTGGCATGACAAACTACACATCTATGTGGGTTTTGTATTTATCCATCTTCAACTCGTATAGGCAATTGCTTTTTGGTGTCTTGGGACCTAATATTTCATGTTGAACTTTAAAGTTCGCCTATTACTAGAACTACATTTAAATTAGCCAGAAAAAGTAATCATGGGTATATTATTGTACAGCTAAACTCTAGAGATTTTCTCCTATTATCAATAAAATAATGGCTTATAACTAATTCTCAGTAAATTTTCCTTCAAATACTAGAAATTTGTTTGAATTAGCATCTTTTGCTGGTAGTTCTTTTTTTCATTAGTTTACATGGGTTTCCTAACCTCAAGTTTGAGATTTTGTGATGATAATTTTCCCTTAGTGTGATTTTGTGATATATATATCACACTGAAGAAAAAAAAGTACAATTGTGAGCCATCAAGATGAGAGCAGAAAAAGGGGAAAAAATACAACCACTAGTCAAATCCCCACTCCCGAAAAAGGAAGGAGAAATGGTGTACAATAGCCTCGAGCTAGCAAGTCTCACTACAAAAAATAATCCAATTGCGCTGAAGTCATATGGCTCAAGCACCGGCGTAAGCCTCAATGATCAGCCAATTTTTCTTGGACTCCATAGACTTATAAGTTTTTCTACCCTTTTTATTTTTTCGTTGTATCATATTATGTCAAACTTGAAAATTATGCCGACAACAAAAATATAGATGAGGGCAACCACGGAATAATGTGGTGAATGTAGCCAGACTAAGCCAAGAATTACTCATCAAAGAGCTCGGATTACACAAATCTCCCTTCTTTGTGAAAGGAACCAGGGGGCAGTCGTCAATTGATAAAGTGGAGCTGTTGTTGGTTGGATGATATTTATGGGCACTATCTAATAGTAGGAAGTGTAATTTTTTCCAATGGCAGTTTGATCTATGATTTATCATTCATGGACGTTGATAAGATCCTTCCATTTAGCAGCACCTTAGGATGACATAGCCTTAACGTTAATGGCGAGGTTCAAACGAGGAGAATTGCTCTATCAATTATCATCTACTTCAGAGAAACCTTCTGACAAATTTTCATGAGGGCTCTGAAAAGAGTGCCACAACTCCTCTAGTGAGGTAGGAGGACCCCCAAATAAGCTCAGCCGCACCCATACCTCATGGGCTACAATGCAACCAAATAATAAATGCACAATGTCCTCCAAGTCACCACATAAAACACAGTGCGTGTTAGCATGGGGTGCCCACGTCGCCCTATATCTTCTAATGAGGATCCGTCCATGCTGCATAAGCCAAGCAAAGGTCTTGATTTTAAGCGGCACCCTAAGTCACCAAATGCACCTTAAGTCTACCTGTAGGATGTCTGACAAGCTAGAAGGAAACGAAGATCGGGCTGCGAGTAGAAAAGTTCTCAGAAATCCATAGCCAACCATTGGTCCTGGAAGCGTCCGGACGGAAAGGAGCAATCCGTTGATGGAGGACCATAAGCTCTTAAATGCATGTGTCGAAAAGGGCTGCCCTGAAGGAGGGGATCCACGAGCCAGTGCCAAGATCACCGGATTGAGACCATGCCTCCGCAACTGAAAAGTATGGATGCACCGAAAAGGCCAAGAGACGAGGAAAGGATGCCACCAAAGAGTCCCCCGGAAGCCAATCATGGTGCCATAATGAAAAGGTGAACCCAATATTGCCGAATCAGGGGAACGAGAGCTGCGACACCCCTCCAGAATGCATATGCTCCACGTGGGAGAACAGCCCGAGAATCCCATGAAAGGTCTTGTCCATAGCATGTGAAAAAGACCGAGCGCCAAAGACAATGTCTCATAATCCGTCCGACCCACCGAGCTAGTAAGGCCAGTTGGTATAACGAAGATCACGAACACCAAGCCCACCTTGGGAGGTAGGGCGGCAACAAGTGTGCCAGAATACAAGATGAATGGTTCGGTGGTATGAGGCACTCCCCTGCCAAAAAAATCTACTCCATAAAGAATCCAGCTTCATCTGAACCTGCCCAAGCATCCGAAAAATAGACATAGTAAATCGACAAGGAAGATAAAACCGAGCAGAGCATAATAAGATGGCCCTGGTGAAAGCAATCTCAAACTCCAGCCCTGCAACTTGTGCTCAAACCTCATTAACCGGTGTCCACATACGAGAGCCGATGTGGTGGTCAGATAAAGGAAGCCCCAAATAAGTGATCGACAAGCTTACAGTTAGAGTGTAAAGCTTGGATGTGCAAGCGTCCTCGTCCTTCATAACAATGCCAAAAGAGATGAAAGATGATTTGGCATTGTTGATCCGAAGGCCGGAAGCAGCTCAAAAAAGGTCCACCATGATAGTCAGCCTAGCCTCCTATGCAGAGCCCTAAAAAAATAATGTATCATTTGCATACTGGAGAAGTGGAACAAGGCTGCCTCTGATACCCTTGAAGATACTGGTGGCACAAGAAGCCTGACGGCGCGAGCGCAGCGACCACAAGGACAAATAGCATAGGTGAAAGAGCGCAGCCCTGATGTACCCTCTCTGTGGCTGAATCCAAGTGCTAGTGGACGAGCCACTGACTAGGATTGAGAAGAAAGTAGTGGTGATGCATCGCTTCATGCACTCAATCCAGGTCGTGGGGAAACCTTTGACCTGCAGGGAATGTCAAAAAAAGATCATGAAACAGAGTCATAAGCTTTGGAGAAGTCAACCTTCCAAAGAAAAGGCGCGACTACCGGTTCCTCTCTAGTACACAATGATCTTTGCAGCCATGCCATAGCTGTCGGTGATGGAGCGGCCATAGATGAAGGCTGACTGTCCTGGATGAATGAGATCCGGAAGCACCTCCCAAAGGCGATTACTCAATACCCAAGCCACCAGGAGATATTTGACATTGGATATGGCAATCCGTCCGAAATCCTCCATACGCTCGGCCGGGGCGTGCTTCGGCAGCATGAAGAGCAAGAATCGGTTGAGGCGCTCGAAACCTCGATTCCACTGGTGAACTCATGGATGACCACCATGACATCCTCCCGTACGACTGGACAGAACTCTCGACAAAATAACACCGAGAAGTCATCAGGGCCGGGGGATGCGTCACTATTGAAGTCCCGAAGTGCCTCGGTAACCAACTCCTCAAAGAAAGCTTGCAAAAGAAAAGAAGTATGCTCGACAGTGAGGTTGGGGATTCCCCCAGGTGACCACCTCTAGGAGGTTGGGGCTTGTCGCCTAGAGGTCTCCTAATAATATGCTGAGATGGCAACCACGATGTGTTGCTGGCCAGAAATTTGTTGCCCTTGAACCACAATCGGTCAATCCGGTTTTGTCGATGGCGGGAGCTCCCATAAAGGTGAAAGAAACAAGCGTTGGCATCGCCCCTACGAAGCACGAGCGCATTGTTTCCACTCAATCTCCACCTTAAGTCCTCCGGTCGACTAAGCTTGTCTGCGCTCAGTATGCTCCGCGGCGAGAGTCCTCCGCCCTATAGTCCCGAAAGCCTCAATCCTCCGGCTATGCCGATCCTCCCAAATCTGCTCAACCTCGACTGAGGTGGAAGAGACATTCGACGATCCCAAGGTGGTTTCCGGCGAAGAAGGTGGAGCAGAATCCCTTGAATGTCGATTGACCCGCAAACCAGCAGAGATGCCGCCAGTGCCCCGATGTCCTCCGACCATAGCCGTCAGGAAGGTGATTTACCTTGCGACGCATGGTGAGCACAGTGTAGGGTGGCGCTTCAGGCAGAGGTTTGCTGGGGCGGGGATGACGCCGCCGGCGGGGACCGCCGGAGGCAGGGTGTGGTGCCGCCAGCAGGGGATGCTGGAGACAGGGGTGTGGAGAGAAGTTGGGCGAAGTTCTAGCAGCAGGATCGTGAACTTGTTAATTATTATTTTGAATATTTGATTTCTCTTGAATCACATTTATGTTAACAAATCAATTTACAATGTCAAAATTTGCAAAAAAATGATACTTGACTGGATGTTTATGATTTTGATTTTGCTCAAGGGCAACACATCTTTAACTTCTTTGTGGTTACTCTCGCCAGCTTACTGTACTACTGCACTATGGATTCTGTCTGTCCTAGTACAAGAGTGATTGTTCTAATTTGCAACTGATTCATACTTGGGTCAGTTTGGCACAATATTTAAATCCTTTGACTTTGGGAAATGTACTCCCATTCCATTTTCTATTATGTCATGGCATCCCTTAGCAAAATGGAAGAAATGGAATAATGTTAAAGTACAATACAATGGAACCAATCCTTTGACACGTGCGCCACAAACATTATAATTCTTGGATATAAAAAAAGTGCTCTTTGAGGAAAAAAAGAAAGAAAGGATCCTGTTTTTTGTACTATTGCATAGATTTTATCATATTATGTCAAAAGTCGATTAACTTTTGTCAATAACCCTCCAAGTATACTACTTTCTTAAATTTATTTTGTAACTAGACTATCATCTAACTTGTATGTAGAACCAACCAAGTAGTCATCCGTTTTCCTCTCAAAAAAAGAAAAAAAATTTGTATGTGGAACATAATTATCCACTTTCACCTGTTCTAATATGCTAACAAGTGATATGATGATCTCTATCAAATAATATAATGTTGTGGCATACTAACTATACATGCAGCACCATTCTTTTTATATTAAAAATCTATAAAAATACAAGAAAGAACATAAAGTAACTTTTTTTACACTTAAATTCCTTCGTAAGGTTATGATTAAAATATTTATTTTATTTTTACCTATGGCATTAAGTAAAATGACATGTTATGTACGATCAGCATGCCACGTCAATGAGTTACTTAGTAACCTACCACTGGTAAAGAGGGTAGTTCCGATACAAAATATCACTTGGTGGGTAATTCCATTACAAAACAAAGTTGGAGGATAGATTTGAGAAAGTAGAAAAGTTGGTGGCTATATGGTAAAAATTACTCGTCACTGATCTATGAAAATTCTGGAACAGCTAAGTTATTTGATTTTTCTTGTGTTTGCAATGGGCGAATCTTGGATCAATTTTTATTTCTCCAGTGGTTTAAAGTGATTGTATTCTCTTTTTTGTGAGAATCAGGAATCTGTCATGAAAGATTATCAGAATTTTAAATTTGAACAACCATATCAGCAAGCCATGTATTACTGTTCATTATTACTGGACAACCATGCATGGCCTTGGAGTGATGAACTTGAAGTTCTTCCACGTCTTGAAGCAAGTGATCTTACGAAATTTTCATCTCAGCTGTTGGAGAAAACCTTCTTGGAATGTTATGTTGGAGGTAGGTATTATTATTGAAGACCCTCAATGTCAGATCAGATGGCATTCTTGGTCACATCTATTTATCTGCAGGCAACATTCCACCAAATGAAGCAGAATCGATGATTCAACACATAGAAGACAATCTTTTTAAGGATCCACTATCTTTGTGTAGACCATTATTTCCTTCTGAATATCTAACAAACAGAATTGTGAAGCTTGAAAGAGGAATAAGGTATTATTATCCTATTGGTGTTCTTACCCACAGTGATGAGAACTCTGCTCTTGTCCACTATATTCAGGTTTGTTTCTAACACTTTGGTTGAAATCTAACTTTTACATCTTAGTAAGGAGGTTGAATGTTCTAATGGATATCTTCTACTTAACAAAATGTAACATGAACATGAGAGAAAATTTTAGCAAGTAGAATGTTTTCCCATGAGTTTGTGCATATGACCATTTTAGTTTGCTAGTTCTTTGATTGGTGAATATACCATTTTAGGTTCACCAAGACAACATCAACCTAAATGTGAGACTTGAATTGTTTGCTTTAATTGCAAAGCAAGCTGCGTTTCATCAACTTAGATCAGTTGAGCAGCTTGGTTACATAACTATGCTTTTGAAAAGGTATTTGGACTTTTACTCCTATGTTTTCGTAATATAAATATATTTCTCTGTAATGTTGGAATATGACATTTTAGGGATGATTCTGGAATCCGAGGTGTGCAGTTCATCATTCAATCCGCAGTAAAGGTGCCATGTGAACTTTTTTTTTTCTTTTGCCTTCATTATATAACATTATTTCTCACTATGGTCATTTTGAATACTGTAGGACCCCTCGTATCTTAATGACAGAGTCTACGCATTCCTCAAGATGTTTGAAACAAAACTCTACGAATTGACCGATGAAGAATTTAAGGTTAGTCCCCTCTTCTTTGATGTCTCAAGTGTAGTTTTCCAAGAGTTCTTTGTTAATTGTTTATGACAAGAGTTCTTTGTTAATTATTTATGTTAATCAATTAATTTTTTGTATTGATTTTTTTTTGGAATAAAAGGGATAGGATGATTAATAAGAGATGCTAACCATCCAACAATCCATTAATTTGCAAAATAGTAACAGACACAGAAAAATGAAAAGGTAGTACACCAATTAGACATATTCTTACATTCCCTACTCAACGTATGTGCTTTTTTTTTAGAAACAAGAAAGGATGACTAGCAAGAGGGTAGTCATCCGAGTTTCATTGATGTAAGAAAGAGTTACAGCAACTTAGGAGATAAAACGAAGCAAAGGTGAAAAGAATCTCCACCAGATTACAACTTATACGATATTACATTACAGATACTTTTTCCATTTCAAAAAAATCACCTTAGCATGGACGCCAACATTCTCAGCATAAACACGTCCATTACGAAATATGGTGTCATTCCGTTGCAACCAAATGGACCAAATGTAGGCCAAAGGACGAGCCCTCTGACGCCTGGAGATGTAAACGCATTGATGAGACATCTCCAAAGAAGAGTCAATCCATCTAATATCTGCCTCTGTCCAGATCTGTCGGGCCACCGAGCACTCAAAAAACAAGTGGGCTGTATCCTCCTCCGCCTGTCCACATAGTGGACAGCAAGTGTCAGCGCCAACAACCCAGCACGATCTGTAAACCTTGGTCAGGATTCTTTTTCGATGTAGCAGCCAAGAGAGGAACTGCACCTTGAGGGGGCCCCTGCTTTCCAAATTAATCTACACGTCAGTAGGAACTCATTACTTTGATTGCCATGGCCCTCGCTAAGCAGGGAGTAAGCCTCGCGCACACTGAATGTATCCGATCTCCACAGCCAGCCATCCTCCATATCATTGTTAGGGACTTTGTGGGCGATCCGCCCCAGTAGTAAGGCCAACTCCTCAAGCCTATGATCAGACAGATTCGTAGAAAAAGTCGAAAACCACGTACCCCTACCACCACTATCATGGATAGACCAGCAGTCTGCCACCTTCTGGTTTCTATCGGATGCCAATTGAAATAGTCTAGGGAAGTCCAAAGCCAGGGGGTTCATGCTCGACCAGCTGTCCTGCCAAAACAGGAAGCTAGACCTCCTGCCCAGGGTAGGCAGAAAGAACTGTTGGACCTGGGGCATGACTTCCGCAACCCCCCGCCAAAAAAAGGAAGCTCCATTGACCACCATCATTCTCGCATCCCAGTTGAGGTTGTGGCCATAGCATGCATAAAAAAATAGAGGACCACACATCACGCTCTTGCCCCATAATGCATACTATCCACCTAGTGAGAAGGACAGCATTCATACGTCGGAGGTTGAGAACGCCAAGGCCGCCCTCCACAGTGGGTCGGCAGACAACTTCAGAGGACACAAGATGCGGCACATGCTGTCCGCCAGAACTGGTCTGCCAAAGGAAGCGCATTCTCAAAGAGTTTATGGAGCGCTTCTCAAAACCGTCATGAAATAGATAGGCAAAGCTGAGAGAACATGACGAAACAGTATCAGCCGACCACCCCGGGATAGCAACCTAGAACTCCATCCCGTCAAATGCTGCTCCACCCTCTTGATTACTGGTGTCCAGTCCCTTGAAGCAACACGCCTATCAGTCAGCGGCAGACCACAGCGGGAGAGTGCCAATAGGAGAGCGCAGCATCCGAGCACAGTCCTGACAGGTAGGCATGGGCATATTGAAACCAATGAAGCTGCACTTAACATAATTGATTGATGCTGAGACCCGAGAGATCCCCGAACATTCCAACAAGATACTGTAATTTCTTGAACTCTTGGATAAATTCTTGAAGTCAACATATAATAAGATAATTGAGAAAAATGAATCGGCCATCTTACTGTAATTTTCTGGTGATCAATATCAGGATGTCCCGGTCAGCTTGACTTGGAAAATCAGGAAAAAACCTCAAACCAAGACCACAATGGTCTTTTGGGTTCCTGTTTTAGTATAGGGACAGGTTCAAAAAGACCTGGTTTTAATTATATATATATAGTTTTCAAATTACTTGTTAGATAATTTAAATCTCATTATTATTTTTATATATTGTTGCATAATTTATTTAGTGACATTATATTGTTATACGTATAGTTAATTACATATTTTCTCTTAATTATAATTATATGTTATTTATTATTAAAAATATATATATTTTGAATGAAATTGGTGTGTCCTGGTTTAAATCGGAATGTCCGGTCCAAGTCAAGACCTGAAATGTTTTCCAGTATTCAGGTTCGTACTGGTTCAGTATTTAGTACCCCTAGTAGTTTTAGAAGTCAAATAAGGCAAGGGCCATGAAATAAATGTATGAAGACACTTGAATTGGATAATTCACACTTCTCGTGGTTTTTCTACTTCGTTTTCCTTCTTTTTTCTTCTTTTCATCTGCATGACATTTCAATATGTTTTCCTTCAATTGAATGTTGGTTGGCATTAACACTCTTACACAGTCTGGGAAATGTGTCTGGTACAGTATATCATTACCATATCATAAAAAAGATTAGCAACTATGTTTTCAATTTGGAGATACTTTAGATCTGCTTGTGGCATGTACCAGAAACATAAGATATGTTGATTTTTCATTAAGGTGAAGCACACCTATTATGTGGTCTATTATGAGTGTGAATTTAGCAGTTGTGTATTTTCCTTTTCCATGTTATGCACCTGTCGAACACTAGTCTCTTTACGCTTGGACATGTAGCAAACTTATGAGCGAAAATTGCTGTATATCTTAGTTGAAATGATCATTACTATTATGATGTCATGATCGATACATTGACCAATTTGCAGAGTAATGTCAATGCATTGATTGATATGAAACTCGAGAAACACAAAAATTTGAGGGAAGAGTCTAGATTTTACTGGAAGGAGATTGATAATGAAACACTCAAGTTCGATAGAAGAGAATCTGAGGTAACTCCATTGAACTACACCATTGGCATGGATTTTCTCTTAAAAGTTTGTCACGACATCACACCTATAATGGATGTAACAGGTGGCAGCGTTGAAGGAACTCAACAAAAGAGAACTGATAGATTTCTTCAACACTCACATTAAAGTAGATGCACCACAAAGAAAAAGTCTGAGTGTCATGGTTTTTTGTTCTCTTCATTCTTCTGAATACAAAAACCTGATCCAGGAGGCAGATACACCCCAAACCTATCAAATAAAGGACGTGTCTGGATTCAGAAGGTCAAGGCCCCTATATGGTTCATTCAAAGGTGGTATTGGTCACATGAGATTGTGAAGAACTCAGTGATCAGGGTACACAATTCCATTAGTGCAAGATGCGTACCCAAAGTCATGGAAACAGGAAAGCTTTGATTTGTGCTTCCTTTATGCCTTGAGAAATACCTACGAGTTCAAGACAAGCGATAATTGCTGTGTGTGTGCCGAATAGCCGAAGTGCCTGCCAAATTTAACGTTATAGATTCTGTTGCCTTCTGGAAGTCTTATGTAATCAAGTATGCAAGTGGAGATTGAAAGAAAAGTTCTCTTGCTACTATCACTTTCTTTCCTAGACTTTCAGGATAAAGATTTAATACGGCAAAAGTCTTTCAACCACTGTTTTGTCTGTCGGATTAATCAAATGTGTCAAAATTCATGCAATCAGATTATTAAAGAAAAATAAAAGTATCTCCATGTTTTAAGCAGTTGAATCCTCCCGTCTTATTACACCAAGCAAGTGCAAATGCAGCTCATGGAGCAACAATTCAAGCAGCTAAAAGGCATGACATTGCCCACAACGCCGAGAAATCAACGGAGAAACAATGCGAACATAAGCCACCAAATTGCTCCAATTCGCATATCGACAACTCTTTTTTTCCGATACGATATCAACAGCTTTGCTACGATGAAGACCGAGGATGATGGATTGGAGAACAGACGAAGTGATATACTAATCATTTTTTTAAAAAAGTTTAAGTCATTAGAAAAAGTAATATTATTTATTTCATATTTTTAACACTCGTTGATAACTTTTTGATCTCCAGCATGTGGACAACTAAGACGTGTGAGCTGCTGACAGCTTTTTTTGTTTAACCTAAATTCAGCACATGGACAATTAAGAGAGGAAATTACTTTTTAATAAGAGCATAACGAGATTTGAATTTAGGATCTCACTATGTTAAATTTAATGTGCCGACCAATTTTAACCGTGCTTTCTCCCGCCCCCTCATCGCCGATGTCATCAAGGATGACGGCAGTGCTTCCTCCCGCCCCTCGTCGCCGATGTCGTCGAGGATGACGGCAGTACTGGCAGACGTGACGGCAACGATAGAGCTGCGTCCAAGGAGTCCACCTCTTCGGCAGTAATCGACGGTGGTTCAACTCGACAGCGGGAACAAAGCAAGGTATGGACGGGGTAACACATTATTGGGGCGTCGTAGCAAGCAGCTGTTGCGAGCCGTGGACTACGAAATAAGTAGTCGAGTAGCAAACAAAATGGAGGTTTTAAAGCTTGAGGTGAATAACAAATTTTATTGATAGAAGAATATAAATATTGTAGTTGTATTCTAATTCTTACTTTTATTTGGTTAAAAGAAATAAAATTTAAATATTTTATAATTAAAATAATTTATTATAGATACTTAACATTTATTTATTATAATAATATCATATATGGTTAAATTATAAAAAAATAAAAGAAATAATTAAAAATGAGAACGATAAGAATAAGTCTATTTTTCCATTGGATGGAATACAAATGTTGCAATTTCTTAGGTTATAACGGCGGTAGGCGATATTTTAATTTTCAAGATGATTTTGTTGTAAACAAAATTTGACTGAATTATTTTTATTTTGTCGGTGTTTAATGATATTTAATAGAATAAATACTTATTCACCGACATAAGCTTCATCAAACGGCGAGAGAGGATGTGTCTGTGACGAAGCCTGCCGAAGGTGTTGGATGGCGTGTCCGTGACAAAGATGCTGCCACCGGTCTCCTTTGTGATGTGGCAACTGTAACGCCTTCAAAATTCGACCCTAATTTAATCGCTGAACCCTGGGTGGCGTCACTTTACATGACCTAGTTTTATAAAAATATTATAGCGGAAATATAATAATAACATAAAACCATAATGATATAAAACAACGAAAGTCTTCATAAGTAAATAAAATCTCAATATAACAATACTAGCCCATGGGCTACATAGGCTCTAACATCAAGACCCAACATAGGGTTCATAATACATAAAGGAGTCCAAATAAAAATAAATGACTCAAAGGCCCATAGGCCATACATACGAAACTCTTATAAGAGTTCATCATGAAAATATAAGTGAGATAACTTGGGCGGTAGTCCGACCAACCCATGTGCAATATCTCCGTCATGAGGCTCTCGCCGCCGAACCTAAGTCTCATCCATACCTGCATGGATACATGGGTGTAGGGGATTTCTCCCGTTAAAGTATGTTGAGGTTCATGCATGTTATGATCCTATGACATAATCTCTACATGTCATGGTATATGCATATCATCATCATGGAACATAAATCATATGCATGTTATGAGCTACTTATACATACTATATAGCATATGAACATATCATCATGGCAAGATAAGATAAGCATATATCATCATAATTATTATGTCAAAGCATATCATGACTTATCTTTATGCTAAGACATATAATTATTTATCTTGCTTTAGTTTAACATCCTCTTACATAACATTTTATGACAAGGGGACATACATTAGCAACATATTAGTGCTTTCATCATCATCTTCATCTTTATATCCCAAGTCATATTTGGAAAGTACATACACACATGTAAGACTTTACATAAGTGTAAGACTTTACTTTCCATATTTATTTCATCTTTTCGTCTTCTATCTTGATTAAGATAGCTTATTATCTTGGTGATTAAGAAGACCACGTTGATTCACAAGACCTTGGCTAGTTAAGCCGGGACGATTGTCCCCATTGGAAGTATTCTTCCCCGGGAATACGACACATATGCTAGCATGTGAAGACTTTATTCCCCTCCACGATTACAACAAGACACCTTCATGTCAATCCATCTTTTACTTACATTCATCAATACATATCATCTTTCAATACATGTTGTAAGTTTTAACCCTATTTAAGGTCATGCATAATTCAATCATGCTAAGTGTGGACATTCAATCATAACCAATCATCAGCCCAGAACGGACGATCATTTTAATTTCGATCGACCGCTGGACGAGTATCGGTCGACCGGTAAGATTTTCGGTCGATCGTTATATCCTTTCGGATGATCGAAACTGAACATTTGGTCGACCGCTAATCACAGGGAGCAACTTCTCTCTAAATCAGACAATCGCTAGTATATCGGTCGACCATTATCCGTCTTCGGACGATCGAGATTGGGCGTTCGGTCGATCGCTAATCACAATGAGTATGACCGCTATAAATCGGACGACCGTTAAAGTATCGGTTGATCGTTACATTACTTTCGGACGATCGAAACTAGGCGTTTGGTCGACCGCTAATCACAGTGAGTATGATCGCTCTAAATCGGACGACCGTTGGGGTATTAGTCAACTGTTATTAGGTTTTCGGACGACCGAAACTAGGCGTTTGATCGACCGCTAATCACAGAATGTAACGACTCTTCCAAATCGGATGACCGTTGGATTATCGGTCGACCGTTGGACAGAGTTCGAGACTGATTAGTCTCTAGAATGGTCGACAGAACGGTCGACCGGTATCGGTCGCCCATTCTGGGACGACAGAACACATATTTTTACATCTTTTCTTTCCAATCTTGCATACATTGACACATGGAGCATATAATTGGTTCCAAACAACATAAGAAACATTTCTTAACATTCTTAAGATCCTAAAAGTGAAGTAGATGGGTTTTCACATAAAGACATTAATCACATTCATATATATACATGAGCATTAGACGATTTCATAACGAGCTAAACTAGGCAGCAACAATAAACATTCTTATCCTAAACATGACGAGCAATAGAGTGTTAAGCATAATAGTACATGAAGCACATTGCAATCTAATCATGATTAGCAATAGAATGGTAATCTAATGAAACATGAATCATCAAATACACGCTCCCTAATCATGCCTTAATAAGACCTAATTTGGCCTTAATACCTCTTAATCCATATAAACACATACCATTAATAGGATGATTAGGGTTTAGGATCCCCTCAAACGTACCTTGGTTAACAAGCCTTAAATCTAGCTTCTTTCCTCTCTTTTTCTTCTTTCTTCCTCTCGTTTTCCTTCCCTCTTTCCTAGGTGCTGCCAAGTTCTACAGTGAGAGAGTGCTAGAGAGAATCAGTTACTATAGCTAAGTGAGGGATTAAGAGAGGTGAGGAGAGGACTTACTGTAGCTACAGTAACTCGGTTGCTGTAGCACCCAGGGGCTGGCCGACCTGAAGAGAGGAAGAGGGAGTGGATACTGTAGCACAAATGGGGGGGTGTTTGTGTGGAGGGTGTTTGTGTTGCTTTCGGCTGGGGTTAGGTGAAAGCAAACATGGCTTTTAGCTTTTAGGTTATAGTGTAATGAACAGGGCTGTTGGGCCTCATGCGGATGTGGGCCTTGTATTGCTTTCTTTTTTTTTTCATTTTCGTTTAGGATATTATAGCAACATACTTGCGCTCGGTCAGTGGCCAACCTCTCGGTGCACTTCCCCTCCATGCTTTCCATTACATCACATTGTGTCCATGGGGTCGTTTGTCGGAGGAATTTGAAGTTTCACCAAGTTTTTGTGAGCTTTCCATTACATCACATTGTGTCCATGGGGTCGTTTGTCGGAGGAATTTGAAGTTTCACCAAGTTTTTGTGAATAGTTACATTGGCAAATTAATTCGGATTGTATTTGAATAAAGTGAAATTTAATGATAAAAAATAAAGTAGTTGATATAATAGGAAAAATAGATGTGATGCATTTATTTTAGTAGGTGTTTAAATTAAAAATATATATTACAAATATATATTATAATATTATTAAAAATTAAAATACATAATATAACTTAAAAATATTTATGTCAATATTTTTGTCAAAAACTATATTATTTAAATATAAAATCAATTTTTAAATATTTATATTTAATGAAATATTTAAAATTTATAATAAAATAATAAATAATATTTTATTATTTATAGTTTATATATAATAAAATAAATTAACTTATATAGAAAAGGTTATAAAAAATGATAAAAGAAAAAAGTTTGAAAAAAAAGAAGATAAAAATGTGACTGCTGGTTCCACCAAAACCAGTAGTTTAGAACCAAGGCCACAACCCTGGTTCCAAGTGTCTTGGTTCCACTCATGTTTAGCGGAATTCGGTGAAACCAGACGCTATCTAGTTCTACCTGTCAAATAGTCCCATGAGATGCCATGCATGCATGCTTCATGCATCTTTTCTCCTCTTTTACTTTTCTTTCTAACAGTAATTTGGGAAAAAACCGTGGCTATAATGATTATTACAAATACATTATTGTTAGAATTACCGAATATTTGAGTGACCAGAAAAAAGGATCATATCTTATTTATATATATATATAGAAGTCTTAGGACAAAGAGTATTAGGACAAAAATAGAAATAATAAATATATAATTTTGTAATAACTTGACATACATGCTTAACTATAAAACTATTACCTATAAACATCATTCGATAATAACATACATTCAAGAACATACATGAAACATAACTTATCATTATATTTCATCTTCATCATTATGTACATTTTTGGAGTTTGTTTTTAACTGTTTTATCTTTACTCATTAATTGACATCTTTGCATTTTCTCAGGGTTGCTTCATAATTCTTTGGACTTTGTTTCTTTCTTTCCATTCTTTACTTCATATTTCTTTAGGGTTGCTTTATAACCCTTTGGACATTCTTTCATTCTTATTTATTTTTCTATCATGTGAGACTTTGAAGTGGTATATTCTATCTTTTATCATTATCACATGATATCATTATATTTGATCTTAACTTAGTTGGAAGAACCATGTCACACCATTATATTGGCTAGTTAGGACACATCTTAAGAAACACACATTACAATAGTGGGGGACTTTATGATTGGTCGTATTTAGAAATGTATTTTTTTGATAATGAACTTTTTTCTCTATGAAGGATATACACAAATGTAGGATATTACTTCGCAGGATTTTGTGCCCTTAAAGCACGTTCACTTAATAACCTTAGAACTTTACTTCCCTTCTTTACCTTGATAAGTGATAGGAACTTATTCAACTTTAGAATGCATTATACTTCTCCAATACATCAAACATTCTTCATCTTTTAACCTAACTATGATTGAGCATACATAAATGTGTCTACATGAACATTAGTACATCAATCATTGTTACAAATAATAGGACATGTAAATCATCATAAATATTAAATGACATTTGTCATTCATTTGAAAATTCATCCATGCACATAAAATATATTAAACAATAGTAAAATATTTTATATCATTAAATACATCATTAACAACCCTTGAGTAAGGTCATGGTTTGTTACATGCCTTTGTTGCCATTACAATTAACCATGGTTGGTGGCATCGAATGTAACATCCTTTATAACTATAAGAAATTTAATGGAAAGTAACGTGAAGTAAGGGGTTGTAGCTTCAAGTAATGGATCGTGGCTTTACATTAAAAGTAATGGGTCATTACTTTACATATAACATCTGATGTTTAACGTAATGGGTCATGATGTGAAGTAATGAGTCATTATTTTGCATATAACACTCTTGGTATTCAATGTAATGAGTCATTACTTTGAAAGTTGCGAGTCATTACTTCAAAAGTTATGGGTTGTGACTTGAAGGTAATGTGTATGAAAGTAATGAGTGCGAAACTCAAAGTAACACTCCTAACATGAAAGTAATGGTTGTGAAACTTAACGTCACACCCCTGACTTAGCCACAACAAGAAATTTCATGTTTAGCGACACAGGTATCCCTCTCTAATGTGTTGCCGAATAGTCGCTAAAATGTTTAGCAACAAATTAGTATCACATCTACGCCACCAATATGTGACACCGATGTCCCAACGTTATTAGTGTCACGCTAGCGGTGTTAATGAGACTCTATAGTGGCATTGGCTGCCGCATGGCAAAAAGGTATTTAGCGTCACATATGGAGACGCCAAAATGATGCTAAACGTGGAGATGCAGTTTCGACGTCAATGTGGCATTACATGGTGACGCTATATTGATGCCCATTGAGATGTTAAATCCATCCTTACCTATGTGTTCTGTATTGTTTGTTGCGATGCTTAGTTGACTCCAAATCGGCGCTAGAGGGGGACACCATGTCAATGTTATTGTGTTGCTAGGGTGTGAAGCTATATAGATGCGATTGTAGTGCCCATCTAATATTGTCATCATTGATGTGACGCTAATGTGATATGCACTACGATATATTTTGCCTCATTACACCTCTATTCTTCTTTTTTCTCCCCATACAATTTACAATGCATCTATAATGAATTTTGCACATTCATAATAATAGAAACAAAAGAAGTTACACTGCATAAAAAATAAACTTTTAACATCACAAAAATTTAATAATATAAAAAAACTATTATCATTATAATATCATCAAGGTTATAAAACTTTAAATGTAATGGGTGGTGAAACTCAATGTTACACCCCTGACTTTGTCGTAATGGACCATAATTTTAAATGTAATGAATGTTACTTGAAAATAATGGGCCATGACTTTGAAAGTATTGGTGGTAGTGTCACATCCCTAATCATAATGGATCGTACCTTTAAACCCATTATGTGAATTTCACACCCGTAACCTTCATTTTCCTTTGGTCTATCACGATTGTGGCATGTGTCATGATCATGTCACGACCATGAATTTTTCATGAGCGTAGCAAAATCATTTTTCTAGATTTATATCCTTTGGTCCGTCGTAACATGAGTCGATCTATTAGCCCTCCTGTCACATTTGTGAAATTCGATTTTACGAGTGTGACAAATCTTCTTTTACGCAATATTCTTTTAGTAATTGTCATGACATGGATGTCACAATCGTGCCCTAGTCTTGTCACGATCATGAAATTTAATTTCATGGATGTGACAGAGGATCGTTATTCGCTCCTTTTGCACCTTTGGTCATGGTCATGCTCATGTTGGTGGCTCAAATTTTGATTTTTCTTTTGAAAAGGTTTTTGACACAAAGAAAATCATTATACATGAAGAACACATTTTTGGGGATGATCATAGGATTTAAAATATGAAGGAAATCATGAACTATGGCATAAAACATATTAATCATGAGAGTTTACATAATTTTGAAATTTTCCTAACTCGTTATGAAAATTCATATAAAACATAGATTTAAAATCAACAAGGTTTTTAAAATATATTAAAATAATCACATTTAATGCATCATTAATCACGAAACTAAGATGTTCTTATGTCTCTCAATCCATATAAGCAAATCATTGAGAGCGGTAAAAGGGGTCAGTATGTAAGGTTTTGTTCTTCTTCATTAATATCGATCCCCTTTTCTTTCTTCATGTCCTCTTCTTTTGTCCTCATTTCCTTCTTGTTCTTCTCCTTCTTTTTCAAAATTTAGGATTGTAGTCATCATGTGGGAGGAGAGAAATAAAAGAAGAGAGAAAAGAGAGAAGATTTGAGAGCTTTTTATAGAGTTTAGTTTAATATTTTCTTAAATAACTTAAATATTTTTATTTAAAAATTGGGGTTATTACTGATAGCTTTCAAAATTGATATCATGTGCATACATGATTTCAAATTTAGTAAACATTCCACTTGATCCTCCGTCTTAATTTTTTCAAATGGTCTCTATTTGATTCAGTATCAAATACGACCAATTCAAAAGTCAATAGTTACAAATAATGTGCTAATAATTTAGGTTTAGAAAAAATGACATACATAAAAGAATATAGAAATATTACGAGGTTCACCCGATTACCTTACCGGATGATGACAAAATATACATTGGAGTTATCATTTAAATTTCAGACCTGGTCCTAAGCCTATTTTTTTATTATATATAGAGATCATATAAGCACTTCTTTTATAGATACAATGTAATAACTGACACTACAAAAAAAAAGAAAAAAAGAAGAAATCAATTTGAATAAAAAACGGCTTGCTGGAAAGATAAAATTTTAAGTTTATCTTCACAATAGGATAACAACAAGGGATAGAGGTTATATCAACTTTAATTAAGAGTGGAGGATTATTAGATAAAGCAAACTTTTCATTTGAGTCTCATCCTCCTAACCTCACGAAACCTTCCCTATTGATTCTTGCTGGTACGCTGCAAACATTCAGAAAGAGGCCAATCCCAAGGAGAGAGAGGGCAGGCGCAGGAAGAACAGGGAGGATACGGCCAATAGATTTTCCGACGAACCAAAGCAAGGATCAATCGCGAATAGAGGTGGGTGAATCGAAATCACCTTGCACAACTTCGAATAGATCGAATCCTCTCCCTATCATGATTTGAACATGTTGATAGATGAAAGTTAAGAATCAAGAAACGATGCATGTCCTGTTTTGCCCTATTTGATTCTTGATTGTTTGATTTATTGTTTATAAGATTTGGTTCTGGTTGTTATGTTTTTGTTTGATTGATTGCTATGATGTAGAAATTAGATTGGAACGAAAGTATGCTAACATTTTAGGTGATTTTTGGGTTGAAATCATCTTAAATCCATCGCCGTCACGACCGTGTCACCCTCAGAGTACGCCCGTGCCACCTCTATCACGACCATGCCACACCATAGGCATGCCCGTGCCCTAGCCTGCAAACGCTCAAGTGAAAGGTCAGTCGGCGCCGGTCGACCGTGCTGCAACCCATCACGGTTGTGCCACCTTCTACACACTCGTGCCGCAATCTAATTTCTAGCCGCATAAAAATTGGTTGACCGACATTGTTGAACCGGTCGATCGACCTCATACACCATCATGGCCGTGCCCTCTTATGGCACGCTCGTGCCACCTTCTGCGTAGAACCCGACCATGCTATTCATATCGGCACGGTCGTGCCATTAGATTGTCATGGTCATGCCAAGTCAAAGAACAAGCCTTGATTCCATCCATAGGTTTCCCTCGACCCTAATTTGAACATCATCGGTTTGCCTTATGATTTCAACATGAATCCTTTTACTGAATTACCTCCTACTGATCTTACTGTCTCCTTATATGAAGAACAAAGAATGACAAGTTCCTAAAAGTGATTAGCAAGTTAAGATGAAAGATTAATGGGTCGCCAGTCCAAGCCAAGTGTTTCATGATAAGGGTCGCTCTCTTGGTCATGGTTTGAACACCCATTGATCGCACAAGGTTGTATTGTTTGCTCGGCGTACTCCAAGAATTAAAGGCACCTAAAGTCACCTTGATTTCTAAACATGAACCAAGAATTAAAAAGTATGAACAAGACAAGCAAGTATGAACGTCAAGTCAAGTTATCAGTATTCTCATGTCATGATTATAAGATTATTATCATCATTTTATTCTATCACTTTATGATATCGATTTCGCTCTCATATGATTATTTATGATGCTCTCATGTCCCACTTTTCATTCAAGATAAGGACTATCCTTTATTTCTTATTTCTCTATTCAGTTATGCATTGTAGACTTATGTGATTCTCCACTAGGTTATAAAGCTATGAGAGGAACTCATCCCCTGTGTCTGATTTTCACAGGACCAAGTTAGTGATGATATGGAGTAGGTGTGCACGACAAGACTCTAGCGACAGCAAAGCACATGAACCACATGGCTTATTTAGTTTTATTTACTTTCCGCATTTATGAACTCTTAATGTAGAACCTTATGTTATTTTTAGAGATGATGTAGTCGTTTTCTTTCTAGACTTCCACAATTAAAGTTATCCTTTTCTTTATTTTCCTATTTTCCTTTCTTCCGCTTACGTGTCTCGGTCTTTGATTGAGATGTGGTCAACATGATAGTCAAATGCATAGTGTTCGTAGCGTCTCCAGGTTGGTCTTCGCCACATGGCGAGGATCGATTTGGGGGCATTACATATATGGTATCAGAGCCTAAAGTTAGGACTTTCTTGACGTCCTAGTGTATAGTATAGTATGGTAATGATTCATGTGTTATCGTCGAGCAGTCGCCACACCCTCCATCGAAAAGTAAGTCAAGTTCATGTTTATGATAAGTTATCATTTATTGATGTATGGTTTTCTTTTCATGATTAAAGGATAAGCATGTCACGATGGTAAGAACGAATCCAGGAGCAAGTGGCCAGATCAGCCCAGAATTCTCTTGAGGTACCAGAAGGCCCAGAAGGTCCACTTCCTGAGATAGGGGCCCAGCCAAGTCGTGGACGTGGATGTGGCCGAGGACATGGTCCAGTTCGTGCTACTAGAGTACTAGTAGAGGAGCACTTTGATGAGACTGTCCCACCTGAGGGTAGTCAGGCGGGAGCAGTCCGCCGGCGTCTAGACGTCGTAACCAAGGACCACGACATGAGGCATCTGAAGATACAATCCAAGCCTTCCTGAAATTGCATTTGCCACAGTATGATGGTAAGGTGGACTTTTTCAAGGCCCAAGAGTGGATAGAGACCCTGGATCATATTTTCAAGTTGATAAGGTGCGCTGATGGATGCAAAGTCTTATAAGCCACACACATGCTTACTAGTACTGCGATGGGTTGGTGAAAGACAAGAAGAAGAGGATGTAGCATGGGATGAGTTCAAGAAGGCTTTCAAGGCTCGTTACACACCTGAGAAGAAGAGGATGTAGCACTGAAGACTGAAGTTCTGTCAGGGGACTATGAGGATTTGGAGAAGGCAGTAAGGTTGGCCACTCACATGGAGAAGGATCAGGCTGAACACAAGGCCAAAGCTCCAGTTAAACTAGTAGAGCAGGGACATATGAGCGTCGACCGTTTAGGAGGGACGACCATCGCGATCGCCGTTATAGACCCTATCCACAAATGGAGGCCCCTCGTCAAGCTCAGGCATAGCCACGTCCTACGCCATTGTAGGCGCAACTACTGAAACAGCTGTCGCCACCACCGCGTTAGTCATAAGTACCACAGAAGCCTTTATGTCCTCATTGTGGTCATCATCATGATGAAGAGTGCCGCAGACTGAATGGCTCATGTATTCAATGTGGACAGTTCGGACACTTCATTCGAAACTGCCCCCAGACTGCCAGAGGTGGTCGAGAGAACCGCATAGCAGGATGCGCAAATCCTGTTGTGTAGGGCCGCATGCACAACATGGAAGCACATGCAATGAAAAATGACAATGATGTCATTAGAGGTACTCTTCTCATCGATAATTTATCTGCCACTATTTTATTTGACTTTGGGGTCACACTCATTTATTTCGGAGGCGTGTGCCCAAACTCTTATATTGCCTCTAAAACAGATGCCCCATGCTATGCGTGTGAGCATGCCTATGGGGACTCTCCATGCTGCTAGGTATATTCCGAATGTACCTGTCACTGTAGAAAAGAAAATTTTTTCTGCAGACCTCATTGTCATCCCCATGGTGGATTATGACGTTATTTTGGGGATGGACTGACTTTCTTATCACGACGCAGCCTTGCACTGTAAACAAAAGAAGGTCATTATTGGAACACAAGACAAGCCCAAGGCGGTAATCAGGGGCACTCCATTGACGAATAATAAGGTCATCGTCTCAGCTATTAAGGCACTGAAGTTACTTCAAAAAGGATGTAGTGAGTATTTAGCTAGTGTGGTCAAGATAGATGCACCTGTCATTGAGCTCCAACAGATAGATGTGATGCAAGAATTCCCAAACGTGTTTCTATAGGACACATCCGGACTACCACCGAAGCGTGAGATCAATTTCAAGATAGAGCTCCCACCAGGGACAACACTCATCTCCAAGGCACCCGCTGAGATGCACGAACTGAAGAAGCAGATTCAGGAACTACTAGATAAGGAATTTATTAGACTGAGCGTCTCACCCTGTGGCGCATCGGTCTTGTTCGTCAAGAAGGACGGCTTCATACGGTTGTGCATGGACTATAAGATGCTCAATAAAGTGACAGTGAAGAATAAATACTCCTTGTCTTGCATCAATAATCTTTTCGATCAACTGTCCAATGCATCAGTATTTTTCAATATTGACCTACGTAGTGGCTACCACCAATTGAGAGTAGCCAAGGAAGATATATCGAAAATCGCTTTTCGATCAAGATATGGCCACTATGAGTTTTTAGTTATGTCATTCAGACTAACAAACGCTCCCGCAGCATTCATGAATTTAATGAACAAGGTCTTTTGACCATATTTAGATCAGTTCGTCATCTTGTTCGTGGATGACATTCTGATCTACTCTTCCAGTCTAGAACAACATCGGGAACACCTCAGAATAGTATTGGAGACTCTGAGACAACACAAGCTTTCGAAGTTTGAGTTTTGGCTGAAGGAGATTATGTTTTGGGGACATATAATCTCCAAGAAGGGCATTATGGTAGACCTAGCAAAAGTAAAAGTAGTGTCGAATTGGGTGAGACTGAAGAATGCATCTGAGATTCGCAACTTCCTTGGTCTGGCAGGTTATTATAGGAAGTTTATCAGGGACTTTTCCAAGATTGCTCCACCTCTCATGAATCTCACGAAGAAGGCTGAAAAGTTCATTTGGACAGATAAGTGTGAGCAGAGTTTCCAAACTCTGAAGGACCGTTTGACTTCGGCACCAATTCTCATCATACTGATAGGCAATGGAGGGTACGTGGTCTATAACGATGCATGTGGGACATGTTTGGGCTGTGTATTGCGCAACATGGCATGGTGGTAGCTTATGCTTCACGGCAGTTGAAGAAGCATGAGGTCAACTACCCCACTCATGATTTGGAGTTAGCAGTTGTGGTCTTTGCTTTGAAAATCTGGAGGCACTATTTGTATGGAGAGACATTCAAAATCTTCACTGACCTCAAGAGCCTCAAGTATATATTTGATCAGAGGGATCTTAACATGAGGCAATGTAGATGGCTTGAGCTCCTCAAGGATTATGAATTTGCCATCAATTACCACCTCGATAAGGCAAATTCAATCGTTGATGCATTAAGCAGGAAGTGGAAAAGCTCGCTAGCCTACATTAGACTTCGCAAGCATGAGATGCTGGAGGAAATCGATCAATGATGTCCTAGAATTGGCACAAATGGAACTCTATGGATGATGCATCAGATGAAGTCTACCTTAATTGATAAGATTATAGCAGCCCAGAAAGAGGACCCAGAAGGTCCTGAAAATATGTCAAAATGAGCCGGCAGACTTTTAGATATCTAGAAATGAAGGAATTAAATATACTCCTACAGATGCTATCGTCCGACAAGAGGTACTGGATGAGTACCACAAGTCGGAGTTCGCTATCCACCCCGACAATACCAAGATGTACAAGGATGTACAACGCAGTTACTGGCGGCCAGACATGAAGAGAGATAGCAGAGTATGTGTCAAGATGTTTGGTGTGCCAACATGTTAAGATCGACCATGAGAGACCATATGGCACGTTGAAGCCTTTGGAAATCTCACAATGGAAGTGGGATAGATCACTATGGACTTTGTGTCCAACTTAGAACTAAGAAGGGTCATGATGCAATATGGGTAGTCATAGATAGGTTCACGAAGGTGGCACACTTTATTCCCATGCGGTGGAAACAATCAGTGGAGAGCTTGCTAGACCTATATGTGAGAGAAGTGGTTAGACTATACGGTATTCCAACGTCTATAGTGTCTGATCGAGACCCAGATTCATTGCTAGATTTTGGAGGAGCATGCAGGAGGCCTTCGGCACGAGGCTCAACTACAACATAACTTTCCATCCTCAGACAGACGGACAGAGAGGGCCATCCAGACGCTAGAGAACATGTTGCGAGCATGTGCACTAGATTGGCAGGGGTAGCTGGGATGAGCATATTCATTTAATTGAATTTGCTTATAATAATAGTTACCATTCTAGTATTAGTATGGCGCCTTTTGAGACTTTTTATGACCGACCTTGCCGCTCACCTGCCCACTGGGGTGCAGTAGGAGACGAGAAGATTATGAGCAAGAAAGAAGTGAAAGAAGCAATGGAGTATGCTGAAAAGATAGAATTAATTAAACAGAGAATGAAGACTGTTCAGGGAAGACAAAAGAGTTATGCCGATAAGAACAGACGAGAAAAAATCTTCTAAGCGAGTGACCAAGTTCTTCTGAAAGTATCCCTTATGAAAGGTGTTATGAGATTTAGCAAGCGAGGAAAGCTCAGTCCTCACTATGTAGGACCCTTTAAGATACTCGAGCTAGTAGGCGAGGCAATATATAGACTAGCTCTACCCCCATCTTATGTGAGAATGCATAATGTATTCCATGTGTCCATGCTCAAGAAGTACAAGCACGATGCCATAAATGTTCTAAGAATAGAAGAGCCAGATCTAACTTGACTTTCGTCGAGTATCCTACACAAATTGTGGAGTGTAAGGTGCAACGTTAGAAGAACAATGATGTACCCATGGTCAGAGGAGCTTGGCATTTTCATCATGACGATGATGCGACATGGGAACTCGAGTCGGAAAGCTCTTTACCCTATGCAAAATTCGAGGACGAATTTTTTTTAAGCGGGGTAAGAATCTAATAACCGACACTAAAAAAATCAATTTGAATAAAAACGGCCTGCTGGAAAGATAAAAATTTAAGTTTATCTTCACAATAGGATAACAACAGGGGATATCAACTTTAATTAAGAGTGGAGGATTATTAAATAAAGCGAACTTTTTATTAAGTCTCATCCTCCTAACCTCACGAAACCTTCCCTTTTGATTCTTGCTGGTACGCTGCAAACATCCAGAAAGAGGCCAACCCCAAGGAGAGAGAGGGTAGGCACAAGAAGAATAGGGAGGATACAACCAATAGATTTTCAGACAAACCAAAGCAAGAATCAATCACGAACAGAGGTGGGTGAATCGAAATCACATTGCACAACTTCGAATAGCTCGAATCCTCTCCTTGTCATGAAACGTGTTAAGTATCCCACCTAGGGAGTACGTTCGCAAGAATGAAACTCAAAGGAATTGACGGGGGCCCGCACAAGCGGTGGAGCATGTGGTTTAATTCGATGCAAAGCGAAGAAGCTTACCAGTGGGTCGATACGCACAGCGCCCAGTATCCATCGTTTGCGGCTAGGATTACTGGGGTAGCATGTTGCCACCAGAAGCAGAACCTCGTATTTCTTCCAAAAAATCTCCTAATTGTTCCATCTCGCGTGTCTACCATTTCACCATCAAGGCATCTTGAATAGATGAAAGTTAAGAATCAAGAAATGATGCATGCCATGTTTTGCCCTATTTGATTCTTGATTGTTTGATTTTATTGTTTATAAGATTTGGTCCTAATTGTTATGTTTTTGTTTGATTGATTGCTAGGATGTAGAAATTAGGTTGGAACGAAAGTGTGCTAACATTTTAGGTGATTTTCGAGTTGAAATTGATTGAAATCTGCCGCCGTCACGGCCATGCCACCCTCAGGGCACGCCTGTGCGACCTCTGTCACGGTCGTGCCACACCATAGGCATGCCCATGCCCTGGCCTGCAAATGCTCACGTAAAAAGGTCGGTCAGTGTCGGTCAATCGAGCTGCAACTCGTCACGGCCGTGCCGCCCTTCTGGCATGCCCGTGCCGCAATCAAATTTTCAGCAGCATAAAAATTGGTCGACCGACGTTGTTAAATCGGTCGACCGACTTCATACACCATCACGGTCATGCCCTCTTATGGCATGCCCGTGCCACCTTCTGCGTAGAACCTGACCGTGTTATTCATATCGGCATGGCCGTGCCATTAGGTTGTCACGGCCGTGCCAAGCCAAAGAACAACCCCTAATTCCACCTATAGATTTCCCTCGACCTTGATTTGAACATCGTCGATTTGCCTTATGATTTCAACATGAATCTTTTTACTGATTTACCTCCTACTGATCTTACTATCTCCTTATATGAAGAACAAAGAATGACATATTCCTAAAAGTGATTAATAAATTAAGATGAAAGATTAATGGGTTGCCAATCAAAACTAAGTGTTTCATGATAAGAGTCGCTCCCTTAGTCATGGCTTGATCACCCATTGACTGCACAAGGTTGTATTGTTTGCTCAGCATATCCCAAGAATTAAAGGCACATAAAGTTACCCTGATTTCTAAACATGAACCAAGAATTAAGAAGTATGAATAAGACAAGCCAGTATGAACGTCAAGTCAAGTTATCAATATTATCATGTCATGATTATAAGATTACTAGCATCATTTTATTCTATCACTTTATGATATCGATTTCGTTCTCATATGATTATTTATGATGCTCTCATGTTTCACTTTTCATTCAAGATAAGTACTCTCATTTATTTCTGATTTCTTTATTCAGTTATGCATTATATACTTATGTGATTCCCCACTATGATGTAAAGCTTTCGGGAGGACCTCCTCCTCTGTGTCTGATTTTCACAGGACCAGGTCAGTGATGATGTGGAATAGGTATGCGCAACAAGACTCTGATGACAAGCAAAGCACATGAACAACATGGCTTATTTAGTTTCATTTACCTTTCACATTTATGAACTCTTAATGTAGAATCTTATGATATTTTCAGAGATGATGTAGTCATTTTCTTTCTAGACTTCCATAATTAAAGTTATCATTTTCTTTATTTTCCTATTTTTCTTTCTTCCGCTTACGTATCTTGGTCTTTGACTGAGATATGGTCAACATGATAGTCAAAGGCATAGTGTTCGTATTGTCTCCAGGTTGGTCTTCGCCACATGGCATGGGTCGATTTGGGGGCGTTACATACAAAGAATTACAATTGAATTAACTCTCCAATACATAAATGGTAGTTTCAGAAATTAAACTTATGACTACTGGAAATTCATTGAAAAATATAACAGACCTACATATTTTTTTGTACTTTGATAAGGGAAGTCCCCAAACTCCTTTTGAACCCTCTATTTGAACAATGGAAAAATCGGAACCTATTATTTGATCATTATTTGAATATTGACCGATTTACACGAACTTTATTCACGGTATTTTGTTATTGCAGATTGTAATGGTCATTATTGAAGGTATTATTAAGGTGATTATAGACCTTGCCCATATTGTGTGATCAGTGTTTGAATAATTGACTGATTTGTTTGTGGAACCGGGACGGAACCGTGCCTGGTTCCGTTCGATTCCGTCAAATAATCTCTCGAATCGGATTCCGAGACAGAAATCAATCGGGTGGAACCAGGATCACGTGTCCCCGGTTCCACCTTTTTTTGTGGAATCGGGAGTTATTTCCCTTTTTTGGGGTTGACGTGATAATTTTTTTTAATTCTTTTTTCTCGCACTATATCTTTCCTAAAATAAATTACTTAATAAACATAAAATAATTTCAATAAGGGATTAATATAATATTATTCATTACTTATCATTTCATTAAAATTTTTAATATTTTATTAAATATAATTAATTTAAAAAATGATTTTTCATATTTAAATAATATTTTTTAACAAAATTTTTCCCATAATTTTTTATTTTATAATTTTATTTTACTTAATAATAAAAGTATATATTCGTTGATCCATGTTCATAAGATTCGACATGATTTTATGTTGGCTGTCGGGGCCTAACACAACCCTCCTCCTTTATCCGGGCTTGGGACCGGCTATAAAATATAGGCGGAGTTATAATAGAGCAAGATCTATTGGTGAATAATATACCGAAAGGCTTGGTTACTAATAGAGCGGAATGGCGTCGTATGATCCATGTAGCCGACCCCACCTAGTGGGATAAGGCTTTGTTGTTGTTGTTGTTGTTGTTGTTAATAATAAAAGTATACTTTATAATAATAATTATTATTGTTAATTCAAAATTCACTAAAAATTCATCCATCACATCTGTTGTTTCTTATCAAATCAATCATCTTATTCATCATCATCAAATTCTATTCCAATCAAACATAACTCGAACTAATCTGTCAATTCAATTATGTATCGAAAACTTATGAGAAACCGTAATTCTATTTCCAAACGACCCCAAGAGAACTTCTATTGGACAGAGAAAATGACATGGTGATGCAGTCAATGTAGTGCCATGGTGATGCTGATGGTGGACCAATCGATTGCTTCGACGTCGGACCAATGAATGATTAGGACGTTGCCCCCATCACCACCAAACTATAAAAATTATTAACCAGAAAGTTAGAGTATTTTCTTCATAGTCGGTCGTTGATATTTGAAAAGCAAACATTCAATTCTTTTGACGTTATTGAACACATTGACTACTTATTAAAAAATTGAATTCAACTAATTTAATAAAAAAAATTCGTGTCACGTAATGATAGATAGATTTTTTAATGAAATTTATTTATATTCTTAAAATTTTAAAATTTATATGTTAAATTTGATGTATTAACCAGTTAAATTTGATATGCTAACCAATTTTTTTAAAGTTTAAATCGTTAGAAAAAGTAACGTCATTAATTTTATATTCTTAATACTCTCACTTGTGTTAATTAATTTTCTTAAAAATTTAATTCGTTAAAAAAATAATATTATTAATTTTATATTCTCAAGACTATCTTATTTAAATGAGAAGAACTCTCCTGAGTGAAAGTTAGAGGATATGGTCAAAGGGATGACTGTACATGTATATTCTTTTCTAAAATGACGTATAAGTCTAATCTAAAAGATAACTCCAATGTCATTAGATATATGTCATAAAAATAGAATAAAACAATACAATTTATTGCCTCTCGTTCTCCTGAACGGGAGTCAGGAACTCTCACTGGTTCATTAAAGAATAAAATATCCATAAAAGAGAATTAACTTTTGTGGTTAAAATTTTAATATTATTCACAGAAATATTATATAGTCGTACATCCAATATCTCTTGTGAATGGCCATGGGCAAGCAAAAAATGTCTAAATATATTTCAGAAACAACTTTGTGGGCGAATTGTAAAGGGATTTTAAAAAATCTTATAGATATCAATAAGTTTTTTTCCCAGATGAATTTATGATTGTCGTGTTTTATTCAAATACCTGCTGCAAATTAATTTATCAAATCAAAACTTTAATTGTATTCATTACATTTATTTCCATCCAAATATAATTCTACTTACTTAATGTTGATAGCATTATATTTACATGACCTCCATGCCATCATAATAAACTAGTTCGGGAAAAGAAGAGGGGAGGCGACTTCTCTTGTCCCTTCAACTTTTTATATTGATATGACAATTCTAAAATTACAAAATAATTTGATGCTATTAAATATTTATATTATATTTTTAAATAATATCTTGATATTATATTTGTCATAGCTTGAAACTATGAAGTGGTAAAGTAGGATGCTAAATTGTGAACATTTTTGTCCCTCTTGTTTTTTTATTTTTAATTCATATTTAAATAATCATTAAATTATGTATTAATTTCATTTTGTAATAATGACTTCAGATCCAGTCAGTTTTCCAATAAAATAAGGTAAAACTTCTCTATCAAATAAATAAATAAATCAAAACTTCAAATAAAAAATAATAATAACACACGACAGACACGTTTTAGAGGGCCCGCCAGAGCCATTGATGTTTATCTATTGCTATACTTTTTTTTCTTTTTATTAAATATTTATATTTATATTATAATATGGTGTTAAATAATAACTTATATTAATTGCCAATTTTTTTTAGTACGGAGTGGTAAAGTTGGGTGATAAATTTTGGAAAAAAATTTCACTCTTGTTTTTATATTTGTTAATTAATATTTAAATAATTGTTAAATTAGAGATTAATTTCAGTTGAGATAAAATATAAATTTGGTTCTAATAACGATTTCAGATCCATTCAGTTTGCCAGTAACATAAAGCAACACTTGATCTCTACAAGTAATAATAAAGCAAAAACTTATCTATCAAAAATAAATAAATAAAGTAAAGCTCACACTTTTGTTCTTAATAATTTGTCGAGGTTTCGACGACTTCTACTTTTGAACCGGTCATGACTGGTATTGAAGTTTCATCATCGCTTTTATTTAAATAACTATTAAATTATGGATTAATTTCACTTGAGATAAAAATTTAAATTTAGTTCTAATAATGATTTCAGATCCCTTCAAATTGCCAGTAAAATAAATCAACACTTCTCTATCAAAAAAGAAAAATAATACTAAAGCAATGATTCTCTATAAAAAAAAGTAATAATAATGCAAAACTTCTCTATCAGAAAAAGAGATAAAGTTCACATTTTTCTTTTTAATAATTTATTGAGGTTTTGGTCGACCTCTACTTCTGAAACCAATAGGGTTAAAAAAATAAGTTAAATCTTTCCTAAGTCACTCAAGATTCGACTTATTTTTTGCCTATTTTAACTTATTCTATTGTTAAAATTAGTCTAACTAAAAAATAAAAAAATATGTTCTTAAAAAAACTTAGCTTCTTAATAATTAACCTAGACTTATAGTTTATCAGTTCAAAATTTATTAATATATTATATTATATATATATATTTTTAAAAATGTTGTTTCATTTTTTAAAATTTAAGTCCAATCCTACTATTTTTATTATATGTTCAGAAAAAATAAATTAATTGTGTCTTTTTTATTTAGTTCATATTTATTTTTTTATCAAATAATATTTTTATATTTAATATAGTATTTTATTAAAAAAATATATTTAGCTTAACTGAGTAATAAGTTAGACCAAATATTAATATTTTTATTTTAACTTGACACTTAACTTGGCGTGTCTAGTCTTAGAAACGAGCCAATGACGGAGAGTGAGGTTTCATCATGGCTCCGGAAGTTAAAGGTGCCACGTGTGTCCTTGTCGTCCTTCTCGGGCCGAAAGTGAAATGACATGCCTGCCATCTCATAACCACTCTCCCCGCCTAAGCACCAAATGAAATCCAAAACTTATAACAAAACGAGTCGACTGCTCGAGTTCCAAGTAAGAAGAGGAGAAAAGGGTAGGAGAGGAGACGATGACGACGACGACGACGACGACGGCCATCGGGAGATCGGAGGCGGAGATCTTCAAGCCCCGGAACGACAAGAGGGAGTACCGCAGGGTCGTGCTCCCCAATTCCCTCGAAGCCCTCCTCGTCAGCGACCCCGACACCGACAAGGCAACCGCCGCCCGTGCCCCCTCCCGTTTCTTCGATTTCTTTTCAAGGTCTCGCGGTGGTCGTGATCGGTGTTTTACCTCTTTGGTTGCAGGCTGCGGCGTCCATGGATGTCTCCGTCGGCTACTTCTGCGACCCGGATGGCCTCGAAGGCCTCGCGCATTTCCTCGGTAGATTTCTCCTTCTTTGATCTCTTTTTTGCTTTTTTCTTTCCCCGAATTTGGCATCATTTGGAATTCTAGTGTTACTAGGGATTGAGGGAATGGCTGGTATAGAGTGTTCTTGGTTGTTGTGATCCGTTGTTTGTCTTTGGGGGAAAAGTAACTTCATCCAAGTATATTAAAGAAGTGAATACCAATGCTGGGGATTGACCATTTCGGGATGGGTTATCATGTGGGAGTTAGTAGCCTGAGTTTACACAGAAAACATGGGATTATAAATAAAAATTATCGAAAAAATTTTATATATGTCTAAGACATTGAAGTATAAATTTTAATCATATATATATATATATATATATAAAATATGTCTAAATGGCTTAATAATTTTCTTATGGTACGGGTTGGCCAAATCCGTCGGGTCGGGTTGAACCCAGGTTTTGACGGAGTATGACCAGGTCAAAGCGGGTAAAACCCTTCTCCGAGTTTCAACCTGTAGGATCCCAAAGGGCACCAAGAAGGGGGGGTGAATTGGTGTTTAACTGAAAATGTCGATTTCACGAAATTCGTCGCGGAAGCATAAAACCGATTCTTAAAAACCTTTGCAATTTAGATTATAAACACAATATTAATGGGGAGAGAGAGTAAGAGAAATCAAACACGAAGACACGAGTGATTGTTGAAGATGTTCGGCCACACCTTTGCCTACGTCCCCGCTCCGACTTCTTGACCTCGAGACCGCTGGAGATTCTACTAATCCCTTCCTTTGTTCCAAATGGGGCAAAGAAGAAAGCCCTTTACACAACTACCTTTTTCTCCGCTTCGAGAGGCAAGGCAACCTCTCCTCCTAGGAAGTTAATCTTTTCTCTCGCTCAAGAGGTAAGATTTGGAACCTCTTTTACACAGGAGCTCTCACAATCTTTCTGAAGAATAGTTTCTCTCTTTTACAATAGAACACTCACAAGAAGAGAAGAGAGAAAGAAAGAAGGCTCTAAAATGATAACTGCAAGAGAAATAATCTCCTTTTGATTTCTTGAAGTTTTGCTTCAATGCTTGGATAGATAGTTTTGCTTCTGGCCTTGACACTCCTTTTATAGGCTCTGGTATGGGGAAGATTCGTCCAGAATTAATTCCACATTTTTCTCCTCAAAATATAGCCGTTACTGTTCTTTTCAGTAATGGACCGGTCGACCGCATTTATTGACCGGTCGACCGGACTATATGACTGTTGCGCTGATTTCTCCAGTTGTCGCAGCTGGTCGGTCGACCGGACTATCGGTCGGTGTCTCGATCGGTACAGTCTCGCAATTTTTATTTATAACCGTTGAGCTGATCGGTCGGCCGCTGTATCGATCGGACTGTCAACCGGTATAGTCTCGCAATTTTCATTTGAGCAGTTTATGTCTTGATCGGTCGACCGGTATCTCCGATCGGTCGACCGGACTGTCTCACCGGCCTTCATAGCTTCGACCGGCAGGTTGACCGCCCTGCACTATTTTGAGCATAACTTTCTGCACGGTTGTCCAAATTAGATGATCTTGGAGTTTATGAAAAGCTAACAGAATTCTCTACAACTCTGATGTTCCACATTCATCCAAAACTAATAAGATCAGTGCCAATTATTTAATCCAACATAAAGTTATCTCTTTTCCTTTAAATTTTTTAGCATTTTATCTTTAATCATTCGAGGTTTGTATCATCAAAATATAATTTAATATGTCATTAAAACTTAGATCCAACAATCTCCCCCTTTTTGATGAAGACAAACCGAGAAATATGAAAAATATATAAATTGCAAAAAAGTTGTAAATTTTTTTGTAAAAACAATTTTACTCCCCCTAACACATAGCTTTCCTTACAATGGTAGATGTTCACATAAATATTAATTGTAAGGTACTCTTCATATAAATGATATTCAGATCATATTTCTCCTATACTTCTCCCCCTTTTGTTTCATCAAAAAGAATAATTTATATATATGAAGCATATAAGAAATCATATGTAACTCCCCCTTAATCAAAATTATCGTTTTTTAAAATAAATTATTTTTCCCTCTTTTGTCATATAATAGTCATGTAGATAGTATTTCAACATAAGAATTTAAAAATATGACTCCCCCTAAATTTATGACTACTTTATAATGGTAAAAATGACAATTTGATGAAATCCAAAAAGATATTTATGGATATGGCATAAAACTTTGATGCAACAATGATATCCATGATACAACAACAAAGCCTTATCCCACTAGGTGGGGTCGGCTACATGGATCATACGACGCCATTATTCGTTGATCCATGTTCATGAGATTCGACAGGGTTTTACGTTGGCTGTCGGGGCCTAACACAACCCTCCTCCTTTATCCGGGCTTGGGACCGGCTATAAAACATAGACAGAGTTAATGATATCCATGATATGTAAAAATAAAGTTTTGAAGTTTTAACATGCTCCTCCTATCGTTATGACCAATTGTCTTTTGTTCCTTTCTTCTCATCCAAAGAAATAGTCATTTTGAAATTTTTGAATGAAATTAAAAGAATATGCCTAATCACTTAAGAAATATAAGAATGCAACCAATGATACTTTTACCATAACCTTTGTGCCTTCACATTTTTAATTCCATTTGTCCTTTGTATGTGAGGCACACCTGCAAAAAAAAATGATTATGTAACCTTTGATACCCAAATTTCTTTGGGTCCTATTTTGTTAAATGTTGTTCTTTTCGGAACCCAAATCATGCCATTTTGTGAGGATTTTCTTGCTTTGCATTGATATGCAAAATGACCATTAAATCCACATGAAAAACATGTAATATGTGATTTTCTATATGTATGATTAGATTTTCAATAAGAGTTTTCATGTTTAAAGTATTGTCTAGGATTATTTTTTGTTACGTGAGAAATAGTTATATTTTTCAAAGAGGCATTTTCCTTCTTTTCTTTTTCTAAAGAGCATGCTAGTTTTATAATTTCACATGCATGTGTAACCTCCAAAGTTTCAATTTCATTTTTGAGATTTTTATTTTCCATTTTTAATTTTTCAAACTCATTTTTCATAATGTGAAGATCATTCATCAAGGTTTCATTAGGAATTAGACATGCATCCCTTTCCTTTTTCAAAATATCAAAATCATCTTTTATAATATGAAAGTCATTCATCAATTTTTTATTCTTCTTTTTAAGAATAAGATATTTTTCAATTAAGAAAGAGAATTCCTTATGTATGTCAAAATTGATATTATCATCCTCATTATCATTATCACTATTAGCACTAGAGCAATAAGAAGAGTTGGATGATACCTCATCATTATGTGCCATTAAGCATAGATATGCATCCTCGCTGGACGAATTTGATGATTCACTTGATTCACCTTCATTTGACTCATCATGTCTTTTCTTCTTTTTTCTATGAGATGTCTCTTTTTTGTGATTTTTGTATGATCTTCGGGTAGGCTTCACATTCTTTTCTTTCTTTTTCACCAATTTAAGATACTTATCGAGTTTTCTTGAGTAGAGAGCGAGTCTCTTTTCGTCTACTTCTTCTTCACTCGAGTCATCTTCACTTTTGCTTGCTTTCAAAGCCAATGTCTTCTTTTTGGGAGCATTTGATTCTTCTTCTTGGATTCCGATCTCATAGGTTAGAAGTGAACCAATTAGATCGTCAAAATTCAATTTGTTCAAATCTTTTTTTTCGATCACCGTCCTTTTTGTATGCCAACGGGAGGAGAGAGATTTGAGAATCTTTTTCACTTTTTGTGGGTAGTTCTCGGCTCGTCCAAAGAGGCTAAGCCATTCACAATATCATTAAATCGAGTAACCATATCATTTATCGATTCATTATCATACATTTTGAAAGAATCATATTGATGATTTAGAATATTCAATCTAGATTCTTTGACTTTATCCGTTCCTTCATAAGTGGTAATAAGTTTCTTCCAAATTTCGGTTGCACTTTCACAACTAGAAATCCGATTAAAATCCGTTGAATCCAAAGCACAATAAAAAATGTTCTTTGCTTTCCAATCCAATTTCGAAAAGACTTTCTGTCTTTCGTCATGTTCGGAAGGCAATTTTTCATGTAAGTAATAGCCTTTTTCGATAATATCCCACATGTTTATATCAATAGAACATATGTAGGGTTGGATCCGAATTTTCCAATATCCAAAATTTGATGCATTTAAAAGGGGAGGACGACTAATTGATTGTCCTTCGGCAAAAACAAACGCACTTGATGCCATGGCTCTTAAGTTTATTAAATCTTAAAAAAAATGATTAGATCTAAAACGACTAGATCTGGAAACGAGAAGATTCAAAAGATCAAAACAAGAGCAACCCGCTCTGATACCAATTGTAGGATCCCAAAGGGCACCAAGAGGGGTGGTGAATTGGTGTTTAACTGAAAATGTCGATTTCACGAAATTCGTCGCGGAAGCATAAAACTGATTCTTAAAAACCTTTGCAATTCAGATTATAAACACAATATTAATGGGGAGAGAGAGAGAAATCAAACACGAAGACACGGGTGGTTGTTGACGAGGTTCGGCCACACCTTGGCCTACGTCCCCGCTCCGACTTCTCGACCTCGAGACCGCCGGAGATTCCACTAATCCCTTCCTTTGTTTCAAATGGGGCAAGGAAGAAAGCCCTTTACATAACAACTTTTTTCTCTGCTTCGAAAGGCAAGGCAACCTCTCCTCCTATAAAGCTAATTTTTTCTCTCGCTCAAGAGGTAAGATTTGGAACCTCTTTTACACAGGAGCTCTCACAATCTTTCTGAAGAATAGTTTCTCTCTTTTACAATAGAACACTCACAAGAAGAGAAGAGAGAAACAAAGAAGGCTCTAAAATGATAACTTCAAGAGAAATGATCTCCTTTTGATTTCTTGGAGTTTTTCTTCAATGCTTGGATAGATAGTTTTACTTCTGGCCTTGGCACTCCTTTTATAGGCTCTGGTATGTGGAAAATTCATCCAGAATTAATTCCACATTTTTCTCCTCAAAATATAGCCGTTACTGTTCATTTCAGTAATGGACCGGTCGACCACATTTATTGACCGGTCGACCGGACTATATGACCGTTGCGCTGATTTCTCCAGTTGTCGCAGCTGGTCGCAGTTTTGATTTGTAGCCGTTGAGCTGATCGACCGGTATAGTCTCGCAGTTTTCATTTGAGCAGTTTATGCCTTGATCGGTCGACCGGACTGTCTCGATCGGCCCTCATAGCTTCTACCGGCAGGTTGACCGCCCTGCACTATTTTGAGCATATCTTTCTGCACGGTTGTTCAAATTAAATGATCTTGGAGTTTACGAAAAGCTAACAGAATTCTCTACAATTTTGGCGTTTCACATTCATCCAAAACTAATAAGATCAGTGCCAATTATTTAATTCAAGATAAAGTTCTCTTTTCCTTTAAACTTTTTGGCATTTTATCTTTAATCATTCGAGGTTTGTATCATCAAAATATAATTTAATATGTCATTAAAACTTAGATCCAACACAACCGACCCGCAAGCTCTTTTAAGTCTGGTTCGATCGGCCGGGCCGGGCCGGGTCCGACAACACTGCTTCGGAAGGGCGGGCGCCCTTCTGACAAGTTTACTGGTCGGAAACATTTTTTAAAGTATAAAAAATTTCGGCTGTCAGGTCGTCAGGCGGCTAGAGATGGCTGAGGTGGCCCGATCTGGTCGAGGCGGCGCGCCTGCAACCAATCTTTCCAAGAGTAAGGGGAGGGAGAGGGAGATGAGAGAGAGATCCGGTTGCTGCCGCTGTGTCGTACCAGAGCCATGTGTCACTCCCCGCCTTAGACGTCTTCCTGGGACGCTTGGCGGGACGGGCGCTCCACGCCCAGGCCCAGCCATGTGCCGAATGTCCCAAGAGCGCCCGGGAGGCTCTGGGGCAAGGACGACACGTTTGGGACGAGCGGATTCGGCAGAAGACGCGTCGAGGCTTCGTGGGACGCAGGAATGTGCTGCCCACTTTGGCAGAATGCACGGTTTGGCAGCGGCAGCACGGTACGCTGGCGTGATGCGCACTTTGGCAGCTGAAGGGCAGCTTCGTCCCAGACCAATTCAGCATGTCCCAAGAGAGAGGGAGATGAGAGAGAAGGATCCGGCCGATGTCATTGCTGGAGCCGCGGGATCGCTGGAACCGAGAGAGAGAGAGAGGGAGGGAGACGGAGAGCGCGAGAGAGAAGGGGAGAGGGAGAGAGAGACGGCAAGAGGGAGATAAGTAGAGAGTGTCAGGGAGAGATACAAGGAGAGGGACGATATTTATCATAATACATTTTATTATAATTTCAATTTCTGATGGATTCTGCCTTTGGCATTGCAGGACCATCGAAAACTCTAATATTAAAATTTCTCCCTCATTTTCCCGCCTATCTCTTTCCATTTCTCACACATTGTAATTTCCTGCCTCTCTCTCATTCTGATTCCCCGCCTCTCTCTCTTTCTAATTTCCCTCCTCTCTCTTTCTAATTTCCCTCCTCTTTCTTCCTCTCTCTCTCTCTCTCTCATTATGATATATTTCATTATAAATTCAATTACCGACATGTCTAACTCCGTCGGTAATTCCGAATGCTAGACCCTTGAAAAACATTAATACTAAAATTTTAATCGTATGCTTATATTATATTATATATGAGTTTAATTCACCTCTTGAGCACCCTTTTGCTTTGGAGGGATGCTGAGTGCATCTGGATCGTTGATCCATATGACAAATGATTAAAACTCATCATTTAAATATGTCATTTATGATCTAGATGCGCTCAGGATCCCTCCAGAGCAAAAGATGCTTTGGAGGTGAATTAAACCCATATATATATTATATTATAAATACATTTACTAACGAGTCTAGCCTTTGGAATTACCAACAAACGGAAATTCGTTGGTAATTCCAAAGGTTAGACCCGTTAGAACTTAGAAACATTAATATTAAAATATTAATCATATGCTTATTATATATATATTTTTATTATAAATACAACTATCGACGGGCCTAGTCTTCGGATTTTTTTTAGAGGGAAAAGGTTGACCATCAAGTTTGTGGTTGTCATCCAAATATATATATGACCAAGAAGATGGCCAAACAAGTAAAAATGTTCTACAGTGAAGAGCGGCAAAAAAGAGAAAGATGTGTAAGCACTATCCAAAACCCCACTCACGAAGAGAAAAAGAAATGTGGTGTACAACGTCATCCTCATGACATCTCTCCCTTTGAAAGATAACTCAGTTATGCTGGAGCCAAAAGGCTCAGGTACCAGCCAAAAAAATCGCCGTAGAGAGTTTCCGTCGTCGCCGCTGTCCAGCCGGGGACCGTAAAGCCTGCCAAAAAGTCTCCAGAGATGAGGGGAGAACGCCCATGGTGCTCACTCGTGACCAAACATGCCGAGAAACCGCACAACCGAAGAAAAGGTGGGCAACATCCTATACGGCGTCCCCACAGAAGACACGAGAAGTGTCAGCAAAAGGTGCCCATCCTTTCACGCCGCATAAATCAAGCAAAGATCTTGACTTTCAGCGGTTTTCTAGAGTGCCAAATGATCTGCCCTGAAGTCGTTTGAATCTGAAGTAGGTGGAAGAAGGTGGAGGTATATGCTGCGACTGAGAAGGAACCCAAGAGCCAAACCCAACCATCTGCCCTAGAAGGATCCGGTCGAAATGGAGCAATCATCCGATGGAGTGTCAAGAGCTCAGAGAAGCGCTGATCAAAGAGAGGAGATCTGAAGGCCGGAGTCCAAGAATTGAGAGTCGACCCAGGGGCTCTCTGACCAAGTGTCAGCGACAGAGGCATCTGGAAGAGCTGCCAGGGCTCGTAACATGGGGAAAGATGCCGCTAAAGGACCACAAGGTGCCCACTCGTGCCGCCAAAAAGACTCTCCAGAGCCTGAGGAAGTCATGAAGGGACATATCTCGGAAACATAGCTGAGACACCCCGCCAAAACGAGGAGGCCCCGGGTAGCAGAATGGGCTTGGAGTCCCATGCTACCATAAGAGGTGAAAAAACCTTGCACCATAGGCTGTGCTCGAGCCCCATAATCCTACCCACCCACCGAGCAAGGATTGCCCAATTGGTGTATCATAGGTTTCGAATGCCCAGCCCGCCCTGAGACGTAGGCCTGCAAATCATGTGCCATGCCACTAAATGTACACACCTGTCAGAGCAGCTCCCCTACCAAAAGAAGCGACTCCATAGAGCATCAATTCGTATGAGAACCTGGGCAGGCATCTGTAAAACTGACATGTAATATATAGGGAGCGCGGACAGGACAGATCGAAGTAGAATGAGAGGCCGCTCCGAGATAGAAGCCTCGAGCTCCATCCCTGAAGCTTGTATTCCATCCGATAAATCACCAAGGTCCAACCCTGAAGGCTAGACCTATTGAAAATATTAATCATATGCTTATATTATATATATATATATATATATATATATAATTACTAATGGGTCTAGCTTGCGGTATCACCAACGGATGTCCAACCTTCGACGTTTGTTGGTAACTATAATATTAAAATGGGATTAATGCACCTCCAGGGATGTTGAGCGCATTTGAATCGTTGATTCATTGATCAAGGGTTCATATTACAAATGATTTAATCTCATTATTTGTGTTATTTATTTATTGATCAACGACTCATATGCGCTCGACATCCCTATTAGAATATTAATATTATGCCTATATTTTATTATATAGTGTTATTGTAGATAAATTTAGAACATAATATAGATACATTTTAATAAAATTAAAATATGTTAACTTCTTATCCAAGATATAACTAATTTTACAATGTTAATGTATATATAATACTAATCTTAATCAATTTGTGCATATACTAACAATATTATATATCCTAATATTACCCTAAGACACATATTTTAATATTATTAAGACTTATCCTAATCATTTCTTAAGATGTTTAAACCCGAGTAGAAGTATAAATTTTGGATTGAATAAATAACATTCATCATCTTCAACAGGATAAAAGGAAAAATATGGCTGAATTGTATATATAGTAATAAAAAATATTATGAAGTTGAATAACAAAAAATATAACAATTTCAAATATGTTATGAAGTTGAATAATACATTTAAAAATTCTAAAATAAATCATAGTAGACTAAGGCAAGTAAAATTAACTTATTTATCATTCACAATTGTTAAATATAAATTTTTTAAAAAATATATTTTTATGAACAAGAATATAATGATAAAAAATTATTGCCCACCTATATAAGTAGAGGTAATTTCGAAGGTTAGACTTGTCGAAAACATTAATATTAAAATATTAATTGTATGCTTATATTATATTATATATATTTTATTATAAATACAGTTATCGATGGGTTTAGCCTTCGGAATTATCGACGAACGAAAATTTATTGATATTTCGAAGGCTAGACACAGAGAAAATGTTAATATTTAAATATTAATCGTATGCTTATATCATATTATATTATATATATTTTATTATAAATACAATTACCGATGGGTCTAGCCTTGGGAATTATCAACGAATTAGTAATTCCGAAGGCTAGACCCATCGAAAATTATATTATTAGAATATTAATCGTATGCTTTTATTATATTATATATTTTATTATAAATATAATTATCGACGAGGCTAGTCTTCAAAATTACCGATGGATCTCACCAACGAGTCTCTCCTTCGCCGATGGAAGGAGATCCGACGATAAGTTTGAAGGCTAGATCCATCGAAAACATTAATATTAAAATATAAATTATATTATAATATATATTTTATTATAATTATAAATACAATTATTAACTGTCTAGCCTTCGGAATTATCGATGGACGGACATCTATTGGTAATTCCAAAGGCTTGATTTGTCGGAAACATTAATAGGAAAATATTAATGGTATGCTTATATTATATTACATATATTATTATAAATACAATTACCGACGAGTCTAACCTTTAGAATTATTGAAGGACGAAAATCCATCGGTAATTTTGAAGGCTCAAACCCGTTGAAAATGATAATATTAAACTATTAATTGTATGCTTATATTAGATTATATATATTATTATAAATAAAATTACCGACGGGTCTAGCCTTTGAAATTACCGACGGACGAAATTCATCAGTAATTCCGAAGGCTAAAACCATCGAAAACGTTGATATTAAAATATTAATCGTATGCTTATATTATATTCCATTATACTATATCATAAATACAATTACAAACAGGTCTAGCCTTCGAGATTACCGATGAATGTCCTCTCCGTCAGTAATTTCTAAGACGGCGGTCTTCGATAAATTATTGACAACTTTTGCCATCGGTGCTAGCGAAGGGAATTTTTCCTGCCGTTATTTTGAAGGATGTTACTTCCCATCGCAAATCGAAAAATGCATAGGATTTTAGTCTGTCAGAAATGCGCAGTTTTCTTGTAGTGTGTATGTTGTAAAGGTACCGGTACCGGTATTACTTTTAAAAAAATTAATGTACAAATACGACATTATATTAAATTTATAGTATATAAATAAAATATATTTCATACGATAAAAATATCAAATTAGCTAATTATGAAATTTTTAGCTTATAAAAAATGTATATACAAGATTTACAATAAGATAGTAAATACAAAGAGCGTTAAAAAAATAATCCTTTTTGAAAAAAAAATTATTCTTAAAAAATAAGCCAGAAAAATAGTGTTTTACCTTGTTAAAATAATTTAAGTGCGACACAATTGTTATTTTTGTATTCATTATTTTTTTCTAGTATCTACCTAATGTTCATGTTCTCACAGCAAGTAATTAGTTGTCTACTTCCTATAAAAATTTAGTTGGTGTCTGAATCAAGATCTGTTAATAGTTTCTTTTATTCTCAAGACTGAAAGGGACTTCTCATCTCTATCATTTATCTGTTTTGTTGCTCGTGTTTGATGAAGATGTAGCAAAGTGTTTTGTAAGATGATGATATTTATTTTCTTTTTTTATTTTATATGTTCAACATGTTCTCTTAGTGTCGATGTTTCCATCATCTATCATTTTTTGCCTTTTATTAAGTTTTAACTAATAAATCTTTTATGGTGTACCCCAAATCATAGGTATGGGTACCCATTTTTAAAAAATTAACTTTTTATTGGGAACATGAGGGTACGACTTTACGAGTACCCATGAATACCCAAGAGTATCATTATTAGGTACGTACCCGATATGAGTACGTGAAGAAAACTGGAATACCGTGAATCATAGGTTGCATTCCTTCTTAGCCCTTTGATGTCTAAACATATTTAAAGGAAAATTCTCAATCCTCCTAAAACTTCGGACTAATTTTCTCCTACCATTCACATGAGTAAACTCTCCCCAAAAGTTGATAAATTATCACCGGTGTCATTGTGATAGGAGGATTTTTAGGCTAAGATTAGGAGGATACAATAGCTCTTTATTTAAAACATGACATTCCAAGTAGAGTATACAAGTCGAAGTTAAAGAAGAAAAAGTATAGCCATGTGATTCACGGTTGTAGTAGAAATCTCAGTACAATTTTCTTTTCAAGTGTTTATTATTTTTCAAGCCATATGGTAGTCAAATATCTACTGGTTATTCGAAAGACACATTTTTATGTTAAATAGAAACCAGATATTTTTTGGGGACGTTTGTTCTCACTTCTTTGTCTTCTATCTCATGTCTCCGAAGAGACGTCTTTTGCCTTCTAACTGCTAGAGGATGGAATTTTGTGACTTAAACAGAATGTGGGTTAGGTTTGATCACCTAAATCTGGAGGTGTTACGAAAAGGGAGAGAAATGAATCATACACATAAAAGAATACTCGAGATTTACGAGGCTCGGGCATCGGCATTTTTCTTTGTCATGGAAATAATGATAATTCCAAGGACACAGAATAACCCAGCCCTCATGCACTTTATATAGGGACTCCAATGCAAAACAAGAAACAAAAGTCCTAAGGTCATTTAGGTTTTGGGCAGGACCCTCCATATGGGATGGGTGGCGAGTGCTTGTACAACATACGGGCTGGTTAGGATTTACAATTAGGTGAAGATTCAAAATATCATCAATAAATCTCCATGTTGACTTGAATAATCTTCATAGCACAATAATCCTTAATGTCATGCCACCACTAGCCTCACTTGGGCTTATTATCAAGTGTTTATATTTAGTTAGTCCAAATAATGGTGGAACTTGATATGAGGAACATATCAGTTGGATTGTCGTCAATCTTCTTCATATTGATCCTCTTCGCCGTCCTAATTGTTTTAGCGTATGTATAATATAGGGGTCAGATAGGGTTTACAACTGGGTTAAGATTCACATTTTCAACAAGAGGTACAGTGAGACTATTTGTGTATTCTTTGTTGAAAAGACTCTCATAACATGTTAGATCAACGTTTTTATCAATTGTCAGAAATAAAAGAAGATAAATATAAAAGTTAGACGCAGAAGTAACAAAACTTAAATCCTTGAGCAATATATTTAGCATCATCCCAACATTTGTATTCGAGAACGAGTTGTTGCTTATAACATGGGTTGAGGTAGTGGGTTTCCATGTTAATGGAAAATGGAGTATGTTTTGTGTGATTCTTCAAGGTGGGAGAGATTACTTTGAAGCAAAGGGTAATTTGGAAATTAATGAGAATTTGCATTTAGAACTGTGGAGGTCAAGTTCCACATACCTTGGCTCTATTCGTTCTTATAACCTAGATAAGTAATTTTGTTTACATTTATTAACAACAACAACAAAGCCTTATCCCACTAGGTGGGGTCGGCTACATGGATCATACGACGCCATTCCGCTCTATTAGTAATCAAACCTTTCGGTATATTATTCACCAATAGATTTTGCTCTATTAGTTCACCAAGTGTCCGCCTTGGCCTCCCTCTCCCTCTTTTAATCGGACTCCAGATTATTTGATCTACTCTTCTTACTGGCGCATCTTTGTTTACATTTATTATTTAATTATTTTTTTCCTTGAAGTACTCATGCAAACTTTTACATGTTATGTCTTGTAGAACATATGCTGTTTTATGCCAGTGAGAAATATCCGATGGAAAATAGTTATTCGAAGTACATCTCAGAGGTAATTCATCATTCATTCTCATAAACTCTATCTAGTTGTTATTTTTTCCCCTGTTACTATATATTGCAAATCCTACTTACATGAGATAGTCGCTTCGATTTTATTGTTGCTCCTTTCTGTCTGTGACTTGGATGCCACAAGTTCAAGCTGTGGAATTAAATTCTTCAACAAAGGAAACTGAATAGGTTCTTACACTCCTTATGCATTATGAGTCTCAAATTTCGAATCCATAATTTGATTGCTGATAGTGAAAAGACTATTTATCTAGTTTAAAGTTGGCATTCAAGCACACACTCTAATCTTTTAGTCAAATTCCATATTTGTTCTTTTTGGGTGTAAGGATGTTTGGAAATTGATTTAGCATGTGTCTGTCTAGAATGAGTGTCATAAACTTTACAATATTATGTTTTATGAATTTTAATTAGTAGTAAAATTTTAAGTGTCATTGGCGTGGGGCTGCTGTCCTTGGAAGTGATGTTATATCGTAAAAACTGAGTCACTAATGCCTTGCCTGATGCATGAAGAAGCAAACAAAGAAATGGAAAGAATGGGTCTGTATTTCCTGGATGGTGATCCCCTTGTAACAATGCTGTTTTCGTGGTCTAAGTGAAAACAACTGCACCACAACATGGTGCCACACTTGAAACTTTGGATCTTACATTATTTTCTAACATCCCAAGTTTAAGCATGCTTTTACAAAGCTTATGAAAATACTCACTGTATCGACAATAAACATTAGAATTCGGAAGTTAATGCCTATAACATCTCTAAGAATACATATGGATGGCAAAGGCATTATTTTAGTCATCCTTTCCCCTAACAGAATACAATATCTCGGAGAAAAAAGACTGCATCTCACTATTTTCTTATCTTATGTTTCTATTTTTTGTTTCCTTTGATACTCTATTGTGGGAAAATCAGCATGGTGGTTCCACTAATGCTTTCACAGCCTCTGAGCATACAAACTTCCATTTTGATGTGAATGCAGACTGCTTAGAAGAGGCTTTGGATAGGTAAGTGGGAGCACTTGTTGGTTACTTTCTTTTGGCAAAGTGCAATGGATAATTTGATTTCTTCTTTTTCTCTTCTTATTGGTTGTTTAGATTTGCACAATTTTTCATAAGACCTCTGATGTCCTCTGATGCTACAATCAGGGAAATCAAAGCTGTTGACTCTGGCAAGTGATTTTGTCGTTTACATGTACCAAATACCTCCGTAGGTTGATTTACTATCTGTTATTCACTCTGTTATTTCTAGTTCTTTTTCAGAGAATCAGAAGAATCTTTTGTCTGATGCTTGGCGAATGTCTCAGGTGATTATTGATATCTATTTCTCACATGGATGAAATGATTTCTCTTCCTTCTCTCAAAAACATTCCTTTCATTTTTTACTATAACATAAATTGCATATCTTCAGTTTTATAATACCCTCATCCTCAGATTATATTAATACCAATGGCATATACATTATCTACTTGTTTCTAGTTTCCATTTCCTTGATCTTGTTATTCTGCAGCTTCAAAAGCATCTGACTTCTAAGGATCATCCATATCACAAATTCAGCACTGGTGAGGCATTTTGTAATTTTCAACCTTTTTTTTTCTGAAAGTGCTGAAAGATCAATGTGGAGTCTATTTTTTTTATTTTGCTCCCATGTTTAAATAACTGTTTGAACTCCGCCTATATTTTATAGCCGGTCCCAAGCCCGGATAAAGGAGGAGGGTTGTGTTAGGCCCCGACAGCTAGCATAAAATCCTGTCGAATCTTATGAACATGGATCAACGAATATATTGTGTTAATGCTAGGTCGTTACCCGTAAGTAACGCGCTGTACAGCTCCAAGAAAAGGTTTTGGACCACGAGATAAGGAGACTTGGTGGTGGAATGAGGAGGTCCAAGAAAAGGTGCGTAATAAGAAGAATTGTTTCAAGGCGATACACTTGGACAATAGTTCTGACAATTGGGAAAAGTATCGTTTGGCGAAAAGGCAGGCTAAGAAGGCAGTTAGTGATGCTCGTGCTAAAGCATATGAGGGGTTTTATAAGGAGTTAGGGACAAAGGCTGGTGAACAAAGGATTTACAAGATTGCAAGGAATAAAGAGGAGTCGAGAGATTTGGATCAAGTAAGATGCATAAAAAATGAAGTTGGCAAGGTTTTAGTTACTGAAGGAGATATTAAGAACAGATGAGAAGAGTATTTCTATAAGCTATTTAATGATGGATGTGAAGGTTCCCGTTGTGATTTGGAGGACTTGACAGTTAGCGAATGTGAGCTTAATAGGTCATTTTATTGTAGAATTAGAGTCTCAGAGGTTAGCGAAACTCTTAAGAAAATGGAGAATGGTAAAGCCGTTGGACCGGATGGTATACCGATTGAAGTTTGGAAATGTTTAGGAGAAAAATGTGTGTTGTGGTTATGTAAACTATTTACGGTCGAAAAAGATGACTGATGATTGGAGATTAAGTACATTAGTTCCTATTTACAAAAATAAAGGGGATATTCAGAATTGTGCAAATTATAGAGGGATTAAACTTATGAGTCACACAATGAAATTATGGGAAAAAGTGATTGAGCATAGATTGAGAATGGAGACTAGTATTTCTGAGAGACAATTTGGGTTCATACCAGGAAGATCCAATACAGAGGCGATTTATTTACTAAGGGGAATGATGGAGAAGTATCGAAGTAGGAGAAGAGACTTACATATGGCTTTCATTGACTTAGAGAAGGCGTATGATCGGGTACCAAGGGATGTACTTTGGAAAGCTTTGCAAAAAAAGAGGGTGAGTGTTGCCTACATTAAGGTAATACAAGATATGTACGATGGGGCATTGACTAGGGTTAGGATACCCGGAGGTGAGACAAATGAATTTCCTATAGGAATTGGCCTACATCAAGGATCAGCTTTAAGTCCGTATCTATTTAACTTAGTTATCGATGCTATAACCGAGAGTATCACAGAGGAGGTACCTAAGTGCATGCTATTTGCGGATCATATAGTACTTTTAGCGGATTCAAGGGAAGAGATTAATACAAAATTGGAAATATGGAGAAATACGTTGGAGTCAAAGGGTTTTCGTTTAAGTAGGAATAAAACAGAATATATGCATAGTAATTTCACAACTAAACAACTTAGAGACGATTTGAAAGTTAGGCTAGGGGAGGATATAATTCCTCAAGTGACAAAGTTTAAATATTTAGGATCAATTGTAAGACAAGATAGTGAGATTGATGACGATGTTAATCATAGAATTCAAGTTGGTTGGTGTAAGTGGAGGAAAGCCACTGGAGTTCTTTGTGATAGAAAATGACCCAATAAAGTTAAAGGAAAATTTTATCATATTGCTATAAGACCGGCAGTGTTATATGGTAGTGAATGTTGGGCTATGAAGGGACAACATGAACGTAAAGTGGGGGTAGCCGAAATGAGGATGTTGAGATGGATGTGTGGTCATACAAGATTAGATAAGATTAGGAATGACCATATACGTGAACGAGTCGGAGTGGCTCCTATTAGTGAGAAAATGGTAGAGAATCGTTTGAGATGGTTTGGTCATGTTCAGAGAAGACCATTAGATGCGCCAGTAAGAAGAGTAGATCAAATAATTTGGAGTCCGATTAAAAGAGGGAGAGGGAGGCCAAGGCGGACACTTGGCGAACTAATAGAGCAAGATCTATTGGTGAATAATATACCGAAAGGTTTGGTTACTAATAGAGCGGAATGGCGTCGTATGATCCATATAGCCGACCCCACCTAGTGGGATGAGGCTTTGTTGTTGTTGTTGTTGTTTAAATAACTGTTTGTGGAAGTCCAATTATTATAGTTATTTTTCTTTGATTTAGATTTTAGATATATTTGTTTAATTTACAACCTTTAATCTTTTAGGTTTCATTTTATGTATTTATTTTCTTCATCGCATCTATCATTTAACCTGATAATAACTCTAAATATATGCCCTGGAGACATTGATAAGATGGTTTTTGCATCAAAAGAAAAATATTTCGGTGGCACCTTTCTTACCAACCTTTCCCAGACTCCTTTTCTTTTCTTTTACAGTTTTATTTTCTTTTATCATTACCTTCTTTTTTTCTTCTTCAAATGCTTGAGTTATCTGTATTATAGGTCAAAGTTCTGTTGCTTAATTCTTTCAATTTGTGTTTCTTTTCTCTGTTTCTTTCATGCTTTTGCTGGTCGGATATTTTGCATCAGACTTGTTATAAATGTAGCAAATTTCCAGGAAATTGGGACACTTTGGAAGTAAAGCCAAAATCAAGAGGAGTTGACACAAGGATTGAGCTTATCAAATTTTATGAGGAGACATATTCGGCGAACCTAATGCACCTTGTGCTCTACGGTAGAGGTAACCACAAGTAGACTATATGCACATGGATCAAATATACATATCGATGTAGAACAAGATTAATATTATGGGCCTTTTGTGCATGGTTCATTAGTGCTTAGTTAGGGACCTTCCGCCTATAGTTTAATTAGGTGCGAGTTTTCCTTTTATTCGATTTCCTAATAATTGATCATAGGGTGTTTAAAACCTCTATAAATACTTTTAAGGTGTTTAGAATCTCTACAAGTACTTTCTGAACACAGATTAAAATGAATGAATATTGCTTCTGATTATTTCACTAACTTAATTAGGGTTTAGGAGTAAACTAACTTAGTAGATCTTCCATCACATATTTTCTTCACAAATCATTTATTGATTCCATCTGTGTTGTAGAGGGTCTTGATTATCTTCAAAGCCTTGTTGAGAGACTTTTTGGAGATATTCGAAACATTGGGCGTGATTACATTCATTTTCTTGGTCAACCTTGTTCGTCTGAACATCTTCAGGTATGCTTTCTGAATTCTGTAATTAGCTAAGGTTCATTAGAAATTTATAACAACATTTCTGAACTACAAATTTAAAATTAGAATATAAATGGCATTTTTGAGATGACAATTTGGGGCTGAGTTATAGCATTTGCAGATTCTTGTTAAAGCAGTGAGGATAAAAGAAGGTCATATATTGAGAATGCTGTGGCCAATAACTCCTGGCATCCACAACTACAAAGAAGGCCCTTGCAGGTATCTCAGTCATCTAATTGGACATGAAGGAGAGGGTTCTCTCTTTTATTTTCTGAAGCAGTTAGGTAATTCCCCAATTTCTTTCCTTTTTGTGTTTGCTATAATTTAGTTGCTTTAAGTTTGTAACGTTCAATGACTATCAAGTTTACTCATGCCTGCAATTATGAGTGTTAAAACTTTTTAATATGTCTAATGTAAATGTGCTATATACAATGTTATATTTTCATAATTCATTGAGAGATTTGAATGATTTGGTGCCTGTACAACTTTAGAATCATAAACAGAAGACATTTGTTGTTCATGTCATTTTTCCATGCTACTAAATTGAGTTTAGCTAAATTGGAGATGGCATGAGTTCGCCTTCTCAAATACTACAACAACAACAACAACAACAACAACAACAAAGTCTTATCCCACTAGGTGGGGTCGGCTACATGGATCATACGACGCCATTCTGCATTCGTTGATCCATGTTCATGCGATTCGACAGGGTTTTACGTTGGCTGTCGGGGCCTAACACAACCCTCCTCCTTTATCCGGGCTTGGAACCGGCTATAAAACATAGGCGGAGTTATCAAAAAAAAATTCTCGAAAAAAATCAAATAAAATAAACAATTAATTAATATAATAAATAAAATATCAAAAGGTGTTAACTTAGAATGACGTGACAATGGATAAAATAATACCCTAAAAATGGATAAAATAATAGAAAACAAATTAAATATACTAGGAACATAGTAAAATTGAATATATAAAAAAATGAAATATTTAAGTAAATATTAGATGATTGAATAGTTAAAAGAAAATATACATAAATTTTAAAATAAAAAGTAAAATAGCATGTCCATATATATAAAGATAGCAAATAGAAATGTTAAGAGCTGTCAAATTTAAAAATAATCCAAAATAATAACTTAATAATAGAAAAAAAATGCATTAAAACGTGATGTTGGAAAATTATACATTAATAAAATATAATTAGTTTTAATATATTAAATCAGTCAAATTAAATAATTTATTTAATTAAAATGAAATTCTATATTTATTTAAATATCCACAAAATGAAATGAATATTTTGTAAATAATCTTTTTTTACTCCAATCAATAATTTACGTCAAATTCAAACTTCAATGGAAGACCACATTCCACTTTTCAGATTTCCACAACAATGAAAAATAAAACCTCACGTTTCAGATACTCACATAAAATCAACTCTCGAGTTAGAAAAATCAACTCTGTATATGAATACAAACATTCATAAAATTTTCACCTAAAACCACTTACATTTTGGATTGCTAACTACATCAAACCAAACTTTTTTTTTTTTGAGGAGACATCAAACCAAACTATGTAATGCCACAATATCAAAATAAGTGAGTAAATTTTGTAAACGATCATCCAATTTTACACTCGTTCCCAACACGGTCACTAATGTTTGTTTTATAACTCAAAGATCATCCAACCTTCACAATCTTATATATATGGTCATCTTGATCAGTGATAGACAGTAAATTAAACTGTTGAGTGACACTCGCCTCAAAATTTTCTCTCTTCTCCGCATCAACATAAAAAATAATGGAAAATAATAAAAAATTGAAAAACAACAAATGCTGATGTGAAGACACTGTTTCCCCCTTATTTATTTTTTCAGACTTTTTATATCATTCTATTATTTTTCTATGTGACGTGAAGGAAAGAGAAAACGTTGATGTGAACATCACATCAACAACTTAACCGGTGAACTGTATCACCGATCAAGATGATTAAAATGCAAGATTAAAGAAGCTGGATGATCTTTGAGGTACAAAATAAAATTTAGTGGCTGTGTTAGGACCGAGTGTAAAGTTGGACGGCAGTTTGGAAAATTTACTCCAAACAAGCTCATGCTAATAGAACTAGTGTTGTCAAACTCACGAGTCAACTCACAGAATCAGCCAAATTTGTGATCCTACCAAGGAAGAATGAGCTAACTTGGAGTTCAACTTGGTTCAAACCAGCAAGTGTTTATTAGGTCTGTAGAAGCACGTCGCCCCAACCTTTTTCATTAGGTCCATAACTCAAATCACTTTGACGTCAACCCCTAACCACAACCTTATTTCATTTCCATTTCTGCACTGCCGCTGGTTTCCGCTGTTGCTACCATCGGTCGTTACTGTTGTTGCTGCCTTCTTCTACCGTTAGGTCCCTCTCCTCTCTCGCTGCTTCCCCCTCTTTTCTCCCTTGTCCCTCTCTCTCAACCTCTCCTATTTGCAAGCAAAAGAGAACACACGACTATCATGTTTTCTATTCCGTCTAGGTCAGTTCCACATCCATAAGTCATGGGAGAGACACTACATGTGTATGAAAGCATGACCTTGATTAAGCATGACGTGTTTTGACAAAACCGTACGGGCCAACACCTAGAACGGACAATTTCACATGCTACTCAAAGATGTTACGTGAAGTATCAAAGCCTCCATGTGGACCTCTGTACAGGAGTGCGGCCACTCAATGGTGACATAGGGAAGGATGCATGAGACATGTCTGAGATTAGTCTCACATGCATAAATCATGAAAGATGTTAGGTATATGTGCGACCATGATTAGGTTTGATAGGTTTTGACAAAACTATGTAAGCCAAAGCATATCTTTTGTTTTATGGGCAAAAGATATTTCACTCAAGTGAACACGTGAGTCACATTGATTTTCATGTTATTTTATGCCCTTTTTTCTACATTTGCAGGACCTTAAGCGAATCATTTTCAAGAGGGAAAGAATGATGTGAAACGGGCAGTTGATGACAACTTTGTTATTGAACTAATTCACCTTTAAGATGATAGTTATCTTAGCATGTTTGATTAGGCCTAGTTGAGCCTTTAGCCCATCACACACTAATTAGAGTTTTAATTTCTTAGAGATTGTCTAGCACCCTCCTATTTATAATAAGGGTTGCCCCTTGTGGGTCTGATGCTATTGTGAATATTATCAATTGCTTGATAGAAATCTCTTAGTTTGTTCTTTGTGAACTCTATTTATTACTTTACAATTTATTTAATTTTCATCAATTTGGTATTGATTTTTTACACGTTCACATATTGGTTGATATTTTTCGCTTTTTATTCGTGTTTTTGAGTAAATTCCTTCAATTTTTCATTTCCATTTGATTATTGATTGTGAGGACAGGTTCCCTAATGAGTATCATATCACATGTCATTGCGACTCGCCAATCTCACGCCATAGTTGATCGTCACATGAGGTCACAGTTTTGTTTTCTGCAGAAAAACCACATCAGCACCCCAATTTGGTTAGATATCTTCCAAGTAACCATCACCGGCTCCTTTCGCCTAGACCTCTTACATTCCAAGACATAAATTTCATTCAGAAACAAAGTTAACCACAGTCAACAGGGATCTAGTGATGATCCTCAATGGCTCTTGAGTTTTTTATTTTGAGCATCCCAGTCTTCTCTTGGGAATAGTCACCGCTATCAGTTCCACTCCTGAGCTCTAGTTGCATCCATGGTTCTGGTGATCACTTTGTCGAGCTCAAGGCAAAATTGAAGGAGAGCAGATGGCAACTCAGAGGCTGGTTCATAATCTGCCTGTTGTGGATGGTGAGCATCCACCTAATGAAATCACGTTCATCCATTTGTCGTAACTACTAAATTAGTTTTTCTTTCTAACTTAGACCAAGACTAACAGAGAACCTTAAAGCATTCCCGTCAATCCAAGACAGGAAGCACCAAAAACATAGTCCATAAGATTCTATCTTTCTATCAAGCCTGATTATTACTATTCCTACAGGAAATATACTTCTCAATCTATATCATCTAATCCTTCAGTTTTTAATTCATTTAATTTGCAACTCCAGTGCTTTTAATTACATGAACAAGAAATACAAGAAAATCCAGGATGCACTAGAAAGAAACAAACTAAAAGTTGTGTTCTGTCCATCCAATCATGAAGAATATAGATCAAGAAGTCACATACTATGTATACAAACAAACAACAACAACAACAAAGCCTTATCCCACTAGGTGGGGTCGGCTACATGGATCATACGACGCCATATTCGTTGATCCATGTTCATAAGATTCGACAGGATTTTATGCTGGCTGTCGGGGCCTAACACAACCCTCCTCCTTTATCCGGACTTGGGACCGGCTATAAAATATAGGCGGAGTTCACATACTATGTATAAGTATCAAAATAATTATGCAAGTAAACAATGATCAACATGATTAATATCTTATCTGATTGTATAACCAAGTTCCTTGAAACTGTAAGAAGTGTTCAAATGTGGATGTTACTCAGTCATACCTTGAAAAAAGAGCATAAGCATTCTGCAAACCATGGATTCAGTAGTACCACTCTTCAGCTTTTCAATGAGCTCATTGCATTTCCAATACAATTTCTTTCCTTTCTGATCTTCACTCAACCGAAATATCTTGCTAACAAAGTCAAGTTCCCGCATCATGACTTCTCTATCCCACCCAACGGCACAGTGTTGGAAAACATCCTTAACCCATCCCAACAACTCTGATGATCTATGACATGCTTGGCACTTGAAAAGCATCTCAGTGTGGCCCATGCTGTTCTTCAAGGACTGCCCCGTTCCAATCTGTCCAACTCGAATAGCACAATCTGTGTGAGTCCAATGGGAGCACATATCACAGCCGATCCATCGGCAAGTGTTGACCTCAAAATCAAACTTGTTGCAGATAACACACATGCAGAGATTGCAAAACCCTTTTCTGTTGCTACATATTTCACAGCTACATTCCTCCGCAGGGATAGGACTTTGACAGGCGATGTTTCTGCACCTCTTATACAAGAAAACTTCAATCAAGCGACCCTGAGGAATGCTGACACTAGGATGAAGAAAGGCCTGAATGCCTGTATTGATGGCCACAAGAATTTCGAGCTGCACACGGTGAGCACCAACAAGGTTTTTGGCAGTCAGGTCGACCCTGCCTTGTACAAGCTTTTGTAAATAAAGGAACTCCTCAATATGATGAGATCCCCCTGTACCCTCAAGGATCACACGTAGCTCACTTTTTAGCTCATCAAGAAGCTCATCTGGCATAACCTTCATTTTATCAGAAGTCATCTCAACCCTCTCTCGAGCAACTTCACGAAGAGATAGCCTACTCGCTCCAGAGATTCTATGAATTACCTGAGGTTCAGTTACTTCGTTCTCTCCCTCCTTCTCCTTCTCAATTTTCTTCCCACCAACAGCATCAGAGTGGTTGGTTCCAATGGGCCAGGTCTCACGAGAACTGGCACTCTCAGTGGGTGAGTCATGTCCTTGGTCTGAATTGGATCCTGGCTCTTGTGTATCAGGTGATCCTGCAGGGTCCGAGGAAACTAGTGACAGGGACGTCTGAAGCCCTGACGGTCTAGGGCGCTGGCGGGGCGGTAGCATTGTTATTGGCGTGTGGTGATGATGATTTGCACCAGACGAACTTCCCATCTAGATTGCCAAATTCAGCTCCTAATCTTTAAATTCGCCTTCTCAAATGATGAGAAAAAAATAATTAGATTGTTTAAGGGCACATGATAATTTTTTAGCTGTGCTATGTTCTCATAAACTCATTAATTAACAAAAAAAAAGATTTTTTCGCCAGTTGGTGAGTTTTTGAGAACATATTAGAGCTATTTTGGTATTTGAAAATGGAGGGAACACAATATGGTGTTACATTCATAATGACGGATTTTTCTTTGGACACCTACAACTTATGCTTTTGAACAACAACAACAAAGCCTTATCCCACTAGGTGGGGTCGGCTACATGGATCATACGATGCCATATTCGTTGATCCATGTTCATAAGATTCGACAGGATTTTATGCTGGCTGTCGGGGCCTAACACAACCCTCCTCCTTTATCCGGACTTGGGATCGGCTATAAAACATAGGCGGAGTTAACTTATGTTTTTGAACACTTAAAGTTATTTTCTTAAAATAGACATAAATTTCATTCTTCTTCCATTGCATTAAATATGATTTGTTCATATAAATTAGAGATAGTTTGAGTTCACCTTCTCAACTGACGAGACAAGATAATTTTATTGTTTCAGTGAATGAGTTTCTGAGAACGTTGCAAAGCTATGTTGGTTTTTGAAAATGGTGGGAATGCAACATGGTGTAACTTTCGAGATGACAGATTTCTTTGCCAACTATGGTTCAATTTATGTGATTGAACACCTTGATGTTATTTTTCTTGAAATAGACATAATTTTATGCTTCTTCTACCATGTTAAAAAAATTTGGTCATGAATAATACCTGAAAATATTATCTTCAAGAAATCGGTAATAAAATAACGTCATCTTATCCAAGCAAATTTTCTTTTCACTGCAAATACTCAATGTTTAAAATTTTAGATACTTTTGGAATTGTGTTACTCTAATTGCTTTGTCTCATTGTTCACTGTTTTCAAGTCGATTTGGAATTTGAAACTGTGGGACCTTCCTATTAGTTAAATCAGTCGAACATCTCACTCTGTATTATGGATTTTTAAGCTGGTTTCGTTTCTTCCATTCTGGATCTGTGAATTGGATCAATAGTCACATTTTTTTGCATTTGAATATCTGTTGAATGATCATTTTCTGAGTGTAGGATTGGTGATAAGCTTGCAAGCTGGTGAAAAGGATTGGAGTTCTGAATTCTCATTCTTCACTGTAGTTATTGAGCTCACTGATAAAGGCCATGGTCAGTGCCCATTCTCATATCTGCCTAAGAATTCATAATCAATTCCATCTCATAAGTGCTTTGAGTTCACACCTCCAAATCATGGATCATCTGATGTGGATGACAGAGCATGTCGAAGACATTGTTGGTCTTTTATTTAGATATATTTTCCTCTTGAAGAATGCTGGAGTGAGTGAACGGATATTTAATGAGGTAAATAGTATGTTATGTTCTTCAAAGTTGAATACTTCTTGTGCTCATAAACTTGATATTAGTATTCGATTCTTTTAATATTTTTACTTCTGCATTTTACAATATTTTTTCACATTTTGTCAAAAAAAATCTTCCATATTCGTATTATTGGAAATATTTGAGAATGATGGATTACTTATTTGTATATTTGGCTCTTAAGCTTGTAGCTATCAGTGAGACAAAGTTCCATTATCAAGACAAAGTCCCACCTTCACGATATGTTGTGAAAATTGCATCTAATATGCAGGTTTGACAAATGTCCTTTTTGTTCATATCGTAATATTGTCGCTTTAAAATTTGTTAATGAAATAGCAAAATAATCAAGCATTACGTGGTAATTCTTTGGTTAGCAAATTCGAGTTTGGAATGTATCCGATATAGAGATTGCAATAATTTTGTTTTTATTTCTCAAGTTCATTTGTATCTTCATGTTTCAGCTATGAAGTTCCTCTTTTAATTACTTAATTTCATCCAAGGGTATCTTTTTCAACTTATGTCATTTTAATAGATTACTGTAAATAATGTTAACTGTTGGTACCATTTATATTGTTTAATGGTTTTGACATTTTAATTATCATATAAGACTCATAAAAAATTATCGTACTATCGGAAAGGCAATATGATTATATTCGTGACCTTTTCTATCTTGACCAACTCTACTACTTGTGATGATTGTATTGTTTTCTCTTTTCTAATGTTGTGCTATCATTGTCAAAGTATCATGCTTAAAGAGTGAAATTTGAGTGCTTTGAATCAAAGTAGAATCGAAATAGTTTGAGTATGACTTGAAAATGAAACTATGATAAATTAGTTGTAAAAGTGCAAGGATCTTAAATATAAGGACAACTAATAGCTTGTCTGTTCTAGAGGACACATTGCATAATAAAATAATTGTATGAAGTGGACCGACTCTAATTACATATGGTAAGCACACTTTTCAAAATTTTATAATTAAAGTAGAAGTTATTAGTGTATTTATAAAATGAAAAGTTACATAACTAATAATGGAGAATGTGAAGATATAAATTATAACTCTCCGTTATTCTCCTAATCAATCCACTATACTTTTAGTGAATACAAGTAAGTATCTTATCAGGGTCCTTGTAGTATGCCATGTTCCATAAATTTGATTACTGTATGAAATCAAATGTGATGTACATACATGTTGTATCTCGTTCTCATTCAAGATATTCTGTAATTGGTTGTGTTTTATTAACCAGGTTATTTCTTTGTTTCATAAATTCTTCTTCAGATATTTCCACCAGAAGATTGGCTCATTGGATCCTTCCTTCCTTCAAAGTTTGTCCCAAGAACAATTCAAAAGACGCTAGATGAGTTGACTCCTGGAAATGTTCGGTAAAACTATCCTTATTGTTAAAAGTATCATTACTGTTCAAGGATGAATATGGGAGTTTACCAATTTTTGGAATTGTTTTTGTGGCCATTAGTTTGATCAGTAAGTGTTCACAGGTGACTGTTACCTTTGAAAAGGTTAAAATTAAATCAATGTTGGCGGTGTTAAATTAGACGGACAGTCAAGTGTTAACTATCCTAAAAGTTTTGAGTTGCTAGGAGGAGACACATTTATATTTATATTATTAACACATTCTCATAAGTGTGGGTTGATGATATTTTTGATCTAGTACAATAAGTACGTGAAACACTAAAGACAATATTTTCTTTTTACATCAACCGGGTGTGAAAGCAAAACTTCTCGGCTGCTCTGAAAGCATAAAAAACATGTTAGAAAAATGATGCTAAGTATATACCACTACTAAATCATGCTAGAGTGCACTAGGCCAGCATTTCTGGCACAATTTATTGTTTGGAACTAGCCTCTAGTCAATAATTGGTCCACAATGGAATAATGTGCCTGAGGTAGTGCAATCTGGTATCAATCCATTTGCATGCCCTTCCCTCTATATTCATTTTGGTGCATCAAAATACATGCTCATGTCATAAGTTGATATTTTACTTTCCACTCTATACCTTTTATTTTTATCCTTACATCTCACATAGATAGTAAGTAGTTTTTGATATAGATACATAGATGAATATTTCTCATCTACTAAAGTTTTTTTCATTAGATTGCATGAACTTTAAGCCATCCTTTTGGATTTTGATTTCAATAGTTTTAAGATTTATGTCATGACTGTAAAATTATTCAGGTATTTTGGTATTGACCATTAGGACTAAGGTTATTAAATGACATTGCTTTGGATATACTTTACACGGAGACATAGATAATGCTTCACTGAAGCATGGTACTTGTGTAACATCCCAAAATCTGACCTCAATGTGGCAAGATCTCTTCTTGGTGCATTACAATTCTTCGGTCATCTTTGTCCCATTCATTGACCAAGGCGGTCAAGAAAGGTGCCACGTCAGTAGCGGACTTATAAAAATAAAATATTACAACAATTGAATATAAACGCGAAAGCTAAAATGACAAGTATAATAAAGAGGTACATAAGTGCGGAAGCTCGATAACATAAGGTACATCATATAGTCCATCATATACTATTCTAGGCATATAAAAGTCCATGTGTCCCACATACAACTCAATATAACATAAAGATAACTGACACATAAATGTATCCATGTTTACATGCCACCGGAGAAATAATCGCCGCACACACATATCAATCAAGCCACGCAAGATAATCAACTACCTGCGGGGATCAACATAGAGGAGGAAAACCTCACGTTAACTAAAACTAAGTGTGATAACAATATAAGTCAAAAAGATGATCCATCAAGCATAAGCATGAGAGAAAATACAATATCATATCATTAAAAATTCAACGAGGATCATCACATGTGAATGATGGTATATGCAATTCATTTCATGTACATCTTTAACACTTGTTCATCATTATTCCATTCCATTTTATTTCATTTCATAAGGACAAAGTTTTTTCATTCATCTTTAGTCATTTGTTTTATCTTTTCATGTAGTTGGAAAAACTCTCCACTTTTAGGGTATGCCATGCAAACACACAATTGTGTAACTATCTAGACCAGGAATAGATTTGTGGGGATCAATGCCACAACGATGCCTCGTAAAGGGTGAGCACAACCTCACACAAGGTTGATAACATCCTCAATAGATGGTGTTAAGAATATAAAATCATAGATGTTGCTCTTCCTAATGGCTTAAGATTTTAAGAAAATTGGGCAGCACATCAAATTTAACATGATATCAAAGCCGTCCCAAGTTCAAACCTCGTTAAACTCTTATTAAAAAAATATATTTCCTCCATTTGTTGTCCACGTGATGGGCGGGGCTAGACCAAAGTTGTCAGCAACCCACACGTGAGGGGGAATGTTAAGAATATAAAACCATAGATGTTGCTTTTCCTAATGGCTGAAAATTGGGCAGCACATCAAATTTAACAGATGGAGTGCCTCACATAAGGCTGATAACCTTCCGGGGAGTGCCTGCCACAAGGCTAATAACCTCCAATCTAGATCGGCCATGCCAACCCTACATTTCATCTTTTATCTTTATTAACATATCAACTTATCTTTTGATCACAAAGGATCAATTAAGGTTTTAGGGAGCAAAGGTCGGCCCCAGATTATCATGAGAATCATATGAGGTGTAAGGAAATCATGTGGACGGATAAATTAAGAAACATTCATTAGTTTATATTATATTAGGTTCTCTGTCCAACTTTCGGTCGCCCGCTAGGTTGATAGTTTGGTCTGTAAAGGTCATCGGTCGTCCGCGGACGTCTGATCTAATAAGGGTCATTGGATGTTCACTGGGTCAAGAGGACATGCTATCTGCTATTACTATTCGGGTCGTTCAAAGGACGGGTGTGATCTGGATGCCCGGTAAGTTGGGCGGATGTCCGTTCTTCCTTGGACAAAAACTATGAACTCTCGGCCGAGAGTTTCATACGCCTGAGACTTTCACCTAGTCTATTCAAGTCACACAAACATATATTTTGGTTTATTGTTGTCGGTTAATCGGTGTGTATTCTGCGGTTGACCATTAGAAGTACATTTCAGTCTCGGCATATTAGCGCGGACACCCGATGGTAGACCGGTCGCTCGGTCTTATAGCTGTCATTTTCTGCCGACAAGAAACAGGTGCCCGGTATGGGAGCCGGTTGTGTTCTGACTGCAGGTCATTGTGGTATCCTTAGATTTCCAATCAATTTTTCACACAAACATCATTCCTAAACATGAGTAACTTATCCTAACATATATCATAAATCTAGAGGTCATATGAGAGCATGTTCATATCCATTTCCATCATAAGAGTAACAAGGGTCATCAAATTCTTCCTACACCTTGCATATCATTTAAAAGATCATGAGCTTAATGACAAGGTCATTCAAGTATAGTTTTCAGTAACTAGAGAAAGACTTGCAGAAAGTACTTCATGTATATTTAAAACCATCAACATAATCATTTCATGCTTAGTCTTAAAGAACCCATAAACCAATAATAAAATCATCCTAATGTGCAGCACTTATACCTTAACAAAAGATTCAGATATAACATTTACTTTCAGATAATAAGCATGCATGAATATCACCATAGACATCATTTTCATAGATCTCTATTCAGCATAACTCTAACAGAAATTTCATCATAAGAGGCATTCCAAGAATCATAAAAAATAATCATGAAATGATATTCTATCTGTAGAACTGAAACTTAAGCATGGATTCCACTCATTACCAGGATGACCCGAAGACCCAAAACACCCCTAAAACATGCTTAACTATGAGTAAAACTAGTTTGATGATTTTCGGTTGTTCTTTCAACTTCCTTTAGCTTCAGTTGTTCCCCTTCCTTCCTCCCTAATTCCTCGCATCCTCTACACCTGGTTGTCCTCCTCCAAAGTCCTCTGGCCGAGATAATAATGAAGCAAAGCACACAGCAAAAATTGATGGAAATAAGAGAGTGAGAGGATGAAGAGAAAGGAGAAAAAGAGGGTTAATGGGATTTTAAAGAACATAAATTCCTAGGGGTTTCATGTCCTCTGAGTCCCAAGGGATGTGGGTAGAGGGTTACACGAATGCCCAGGTATTATGATGATATAAATAGAGAGAATAGTCGAAATTGACTTTCTTCATTTTCTGCCCGTTGCATTCCAGGCATCCGCCATATGGAGCAGTCAATCGGTGACTTGCATTCATTTCAATTGACTTTTGTCATTTCGGGCGTCCGCTCCATAGAGTGATCGTTCAGTGGGTCGACGTTAGCAAAAATGAAAGTTTAAATTCTTTATAAAAATGCGGGATGTTACACTGCATATGCATGGTGGGTGGTGCGTATTCTATACAACATAATATGGGCACTTGAGTTCATGTTATATATGTATTGAATGCTTATATAAAAAAGAAAAAAGAAATATATAAAAGTAAATATAACTATTTAAAATCCTTCGGAATGACTCAATATTGAGTACACATTACATGTGTTGAATATGTACATGTACCTTACATTTTAAAAAATGAGGTTAATGAGTATGTTGAGCACCCTGCTCTACACTTTGGTGTAGAATGCTTATTTTTTATTATTTAAGTAATTTAATAATTATAATTCATGATTAGATTAATAATATACTTAGATGAAATAATATATATTTATTGAGATAATTTGATAAAAAAAAAGTATCATCTAAGGCTAAGTAAATTATAGTCGTTGAATTAATCATATTTGTTAAAATAGCTTGATCATGATCACCGGATGATCTTAATCTTAATCACATTTATTATTTAACAAATACTTTATATTATTGTATATATATATATATATATATATATATATATTTATTTACTAATCTAATAAATAAAATTAGTGCTCTACACCCATTTTACATTTTCCTATTTAAAAATTGTTGTACCTCGTACGCATATATGTATCATGCATCAAAAGTTGAAAGTTTGGATTGACCATAGCTTGACATGACTAACTGTCAATTTTAGAAAGGTTCTGATCGTTCCTGCGACAAGGCTAACAACTTTGATATTATCTACATGTCGACCATTGTTCTACTTCTAAGGAAATTTGAATATAGTTCAACAACAACAACAACAACAAAGCCTTATCCCACTAGGTGGGGTCGGCTTATATTATATTAAATTTGAATATAGTTCAATGCATAATTATATTATCCATTTTTGTAGAATATTCTGGGAATCTAAAACATTTGAAGGAAATACAATTTTAGTTGAACCATGGTATGGGACTTCATACTCTGTCGAAAAAGTCACTGCTTCCATGATCCAGGTTTCTTTTCACAAATCTTTACATTTGCAATTTTTTTTTTTTTTTGAGGGGTAAAGGATAACTATTCTAGCTCAATAGTCTTCCATATTTTTTGAAAGGAGAAGTATATAGACTATAAAATGATGTTACAAAGTGGCTGAAAAAACTCCCAACCCGTAGGTGGTCACCCTAGTCTCTAAGCAAGATGTAGCATGGTTGATGATATTTTCCACATAGCATCTATCCCTCTTAAAATTAACATGAGAACTTCTTAGTTGTGTATTTATCTTCTGTTTTGCAGCAATGGATTGACAATGCTCCTAATGTTAATTTAGATCTTGTAAAGCCAAATGTTTTTATCCCATCCAACTTGTCACTTCAGCTTGTACAGGAGAAGGTAGGTTCATTATGATTTTACCTATTTTGTTGTTTATTATGCAAAATCGGTAGAACACTTATGTTTTCTTGTGTTGATTTTAATCAGGCTTCTGTACCAATTTTGTTAAGCACATCAAGATTTTCAACATTGTGGTACAAACCTGATACAATGTTTTCTACACCTAAAGCTTATATGATGATATCATTTAACTGCCCTCATTCAAACCTCTCGCCTGAATCAGCAGTTCTGACTAAAATATACACGAGGCTTGTAATGGATTATCTACATGAGTATGGTAGGCAACTGTTACTGATATCTTTGTTTGGAGAATATTCATGTGGTTAGGCTCTTGTTAGTTTAATTTCATTACAAGGTCTTTTTTAAGATAATGGTGTGATCTGTCATTAGTATTTGCATTGGATATCAAAATTCATTTGTTTTGTAATGGTTACAATCACATAATATTTGTCTGGCCCTTAATTATGATGAAGCAATTATTTCATCAATGTGGTCTGATATTCCTCATATCTCATATTGTCTTTTACTTTCAGTTTCTCTTCCATGCTCCTCACATTATAGTTCCACGAGGACGGCCGTCCCTTTAATGCACATTTTCTTGCTGGCATCAACTAATCTTCCTTTTTGACTCAACGAGTGATCATGCGTTGAGAAGATCCAACCCTTGCATAAATTCCGAATTAATTAATGGTTCACACTACAACATTTTTTTGAATTTCTGATGGTAAAATCCATCGGAAAGAAATCCCATGAGACCCATCGAAAATTAGATTTTCTGATGGGATGATTTCGTTGGAAAATGCTCGCCGTACAGATGCCCTTCGAAACTTCCACGTGACTAGCCTGTCGAAGTTCTGAAGGAAGAACGCCTTTCGAAAATTTCGACGGGTGCCTGTTGGCTGCAAGCCAGCCGTCAGGCTAGATCTGGATCTGGCCGGGAGAGAGAGAGGGAGATGAGAGAGAGGGATCACCTGAGCCGGGGGTCGCCAGAGCCACTGTGTCATCGCCGGAGCCGCAGGATCACTGGAGTCGGGGGTCGTCGGAGCTGCGCGCGAAAGAGATCGAGAGAGAGAGGGAGAGAGAGGGAGAGGAGAGAGTGATGATGAGAGAAGACAGGGAGAGAGGGGGAGGGAGAGAGACAAGAGGAGAGGGAGAGAAATAGGAGTACTTATTATAATATATTTTATTATAAATTTGAATTTCGATGGTCGTAGCCTTCGGAAATACTGTCGTGATGGTCGAAAACTTGTAATTATAAAATATTAATTGTGTGCCCATATTTTATTATATAATATTTTAATATATTTTATTATTAATTCAAATCCGTCGGAAGGCTACAACCGTTGGAAACCTAAATACTAAAGTATTAATCATATGTCGATATCTTATTATATATATTATAATATATTTTATTATAAATTCAAATTTTGACAGCCTAGCCTTTGGAAATACCGATGGAAACCTTAATAATAAAATATTAATCCTATGCCAATATTTTATTATAGTATTATAATATATTTTATTATCAATTCAAATTCCGATGGTCGTAGCCTTCGGAACTACCGACGGAAATTTTAAAAATAAGATATTAATCGTATGAGATATTTTATTATTAATCAAATGTTGACGGTTGTAGCCTTCGAAATTACCAACGAAATAAAATCCATCGGTAATATATTAAAATATTAATCGTATGCCAATACTTTATTATATAATATTATAATATATTTTATTACAAATTCAAATTTTGACAATCCTATTCTTCAGAACTATCGACAGAAATATTAATAATAAAATATTAATCATATGTAAATATTTTAATATATAGTATTATAATATATTTTATTATTAATTCAAATTTTGACGATCGTAGCCTTCAAAACTACCAATAAAATAAAATCCGCCAATAACTCCGAAGGCTACGACCGTCAAAAATCTTAATATTAAGATATTGATCGTATGCCAATATTTTATTATATAGTATTATAATTTCTTTTATTATTCATTTAAATTCTGACGGTTGTATCCTTTGGAACTATCGACAGAACAAAATCCATCAGTGAAGACTATGATCGAAAACATTAATAAGATACTGACAGGTTTTTAACTGTTAGTACTAGTGGCACTTTGCCGGTCGGTAGTTTGGAAGGATATTTCTCCCCGTCGCAAATTTCGGCAAAAAATGTGAAGGATTCTGACCCATCGAAATATGTCAATATTTTATTATAATATATTTTATTATGAATTTAACTTCCCACGGTCCTAGCCTTTGGAACTACCGCCAATGACCTAACCTAATAGGTGCTCCCTCTTTCTCACCCTCTCCCTCCCTCTTCCTTTCTCTTTCTCTCCCTCTCCCTCTTTTATATATTTCTTTTATATATTTTATGTAAAATCATAATTGTTGATGTTTGATACTTCTTTTGATGCGAACTACAGCCTATGATGCCCAACTTGCTGGCCTTTATTATTCATTACACCACACGGATACCGGATTTCAGGTTATTCTTTTTCTTTCCAAAGTTTTTTTCTACCATGCATCCTATTGATTTCATCCAAAGAATTAAATTAACTGATGAAAGTTCAATTTTCATATATGATTTTATCTTTAGCCGACTTTTGAAACTTTATCTTCTGTTATCTTGTGCTTTTTCGGTTCCTAAGAAATTCCATAGAGGAAATATGTCATCTTGTTGCTATCAGAAACACCTATTTACGAATATTTACCAAGGTGGACCTTTCATCACTTGACACCTTCTGGACATGGTTGTGAGCTCTGGGCAGACGGGACAACTATGGTTGGAGATCACAGCTATGGTCATTTGGCTTCAGTGTAAGTGCGCCTTTTTTTTCGGGTGGGGGATGGGGGACCTTTTGATCCACGAGTGGGGCTTCAAGTAGCTCATTTTGTGGCCTAGCCATGTGGATACTTTTTTCGGTTTATCTATACATGAACATAATTTCAAAATCACTTATGGATATAAAACTTCCGGATGACTATAATTAGTTATCATTCTTTCTTTGATTTAATGGGATTAATTCTATAATTATGTATCAAGAATGGAAATGCTTATGGAAATTACTGATGTTATTTATGCTGTAATAAATGACTTGTTTCTTTTTCTCTATGTGAAGCCAAGTTTTGATAGTGCTATTTCAAATCCAACAATTCATGTCTTTTTTGTCATGCCAAAAATTTTGTTCTCGATTATTTAGTGTTTACTAAACTCTGATTTTTGTCCTTCAATACTATTATTACATTATAACGTTTGTTGAATTGATATTGTTAAAATAGTTCTTTCCCCAGTTTAGGAACTAATGCGAAAAATGGTGTAATTGCTTAAATACATATACTTCTTGACAATATTTTCACTACAGTACTTCTGTTGTCACACTGTACTTTGCAATACTTATTTGATTAGCATCATTTATCTTTAATCATAAATTATTTTGTCACAGTCAATTTCCAAATACCTTTATGAAGCTATCAGTTTTTAAGGCCTTACATAATATGACCAAACAATATATAGCCTATGTGCAACATCTAAATGTTGTTGCTCTCAATGATATGGTCAAATAAAACCCTGCACGTCTGTCTATATATTAGAATTGTTGTATACTTCAGACAACTCATGGTCATGCAGTTATGTCTCCATATCGAGCTCATGTTGATTTTCTAATACTAGAGGCTCTCTACCTAGCTTACAGTATCATGTGGAATCCACATGAGTTGGCCCATTATTTATTCAACCACTAAGGATGGCATCGACGTGCATTAGTTTTCTGCATTTGACTTATTTCTCCTGGCTGCTTGCTGCAAGACATCTCATCAGAGTTATTTGTAAATTGACTTATAAGAATAAATAATTTGATTGAATTATATATTAGTTGAAAGGCTAGAAGACGACTTGAAATATATTTTGTCATATTGCTGAATTTTGAAGATAAAATCTGGCAGCAGTACTGATTCCTTCAAATTTTGGTTATTTCATTTTTTTGTTTGGTTTACAGGTGATTTTATCTGGTTTTAATGATAAAATGAAAATCCTCCTACACGTAGTAATTGATAAGATTCGACAGTTTGAGGTGAAACCCGATCGGTTTTCTGTTATTAAGGTAAGTAATTAGTGGAACTACAAATCACATGCTTATGTGGTTTCTGTATTTATCCATTTTCAACTCATATAGACAATTGCTTTTCGGGTGTCTTGTGACCTAATATTTCACGGACTTTAAAGCTCGCCTATTGCTGCAACTACATTTAAATCAGTCGGAAAAGTAATCATGCATATGTTATTGTGCAGCTAAGCTCTAGAGATTCTCTTGTTATGAATAAAATAAAATAATGGGTGATAACCAATTCTCTATAAAATTTTCCTTCGAGCACTTGAGATTTATTTGAATTAGCATCTTTTATTAGGTAGTTTTTGTTCACTTGTTTACCTAGGTTTCCTAGCTGGAAGTTTGAGTTTGTGATGATGATTTTCACTTGTTCCAATAGTTTTTGTCACCTATTAGGATCTTCTCACCAAAAAGAAAGTATACAACTGATAAAGGTTTGCAACTCTTAGCAATTAAGAAATGGTTTTGCATAGAATTGATACTTCACTGGATGTTTATGATTTTGATTGTGCTCTATGAGGCTATTCATGCCAGCTTACTGTACTACACTATAGATCTTTTCTGTCTGTCCTAGTACAAGAGTAATTCTACTAATTTGCAGCTGATTCATAATGGGCAGTTTGACACAATGTTTAAATCCTTACTTTGGGCAATATATTACCATTCCATTTGCAATTATGTCATGGAATCCTTAGCAAAATGGAAGAAATAGAATTAATGTTAAAATACAATACCATGGAACCCATCCTTTGATACATGTGGCACAAGAACTATAATCATTGGATATGAATAAAAATGTCCCTCTTTCAAATAAAAGAAATAAAATTACCTGTCTTTTGTGCTATTGCATAGATTTTATCATACTACGAGTCTTCATTCAATCAACTTTTGTCAATTACCCTCCAATTATACTACTTTCTTAAATTGATCTCCAACTTTATTTTGTAACTAAACTACCATTTAACTTGTATTTGTAACATAATTATCCATGTTACCTATTACTATAAGTTAATCAGTAATATGATGACTTCTATCAAATAGTATAACGATGTGGCATACCAACTATACATGCAACATAAATTTTTACACTAAAATTTTATAAAAATACAGGTACTTTTTTAAACTTAAATTCCTTCATAAAATTATGATCAAGATATTTATTTTATTTTTGTCTGGACATGTCATGTACAGCAAACATGCTAACCTACAACTGTAGGTAAAGAGTATAGTTCCGGTACAGAATATCACTTGGAGGGCAATTCTATACAATACAAGGTTTTTTTAGAAAAGGATGGCTACTAGGTTTTGGTGGCCATCTGTATAGATATATTCAAAATAAAATGTTAACAATGTACAAGTGTGTGTTCTCCAAAGAGAACACCAAAGAAGATGAAAGATGTAGTGCTACTATCCAAACCCTCACTCTCGAACAATGAAGAAGATATGGTGAATAGTGTTATCAACATGGCACTTCTCATAAAAATATAACTCAGTTATGTCGAAGCCAAATGGCTCAAGTGACCTCCAAAAAGATTGCCAGCGATGTTCACCAACTTTGGCTGCCCTAGACACCGAGAGCTCTAAGAAACTGCCCGAAGTTCTCTGCCACAGAGAAAGAGTTCTATCTGTGAGCAATCCTGCAATTAATTCTATATGTGATTGATAGAGTCATTACCTTGCAAGAAAATGCTTTCGATCAATTACGCCCACTCGTATCTAGCAGTCAATAGGAAACAAAGTTGGAGGATATATTTGAGAAAGTACAAATGTTGGTGGCTGTATGGTGAATGTAAATGTTGCAAGTTATTTGATATTTCTTGGATCACATGGAGTGAATGTTGGTTCAATTTTTATTTCTGCAGTGGTTTAAAGTGATTGTGTTTTTTTTTTGGTGAGAATCAGGAATCTGTCATGAAAAATTATCAGAATTTTAAGTTTCAAAAGCCATGTCAACAAGCCTGTTCATTATTACTGAAAGACCATGCATGGCATCAAAGTGAGAAACTTGAAGTTCTTCCACGTCTTGAAGCAAGTGATCTTACTGAATTTTCATCTCAGCTGTTGAAGAAAACCTTCTTGGAATGTTATGTTGGAGGTAGGTATTATTTATTGAAGTGCCGCAACGTCAGATCAGATATGACATTCTTGGTCCCATCTATATGTCTGCAGGCAACATTCAGCCAAATGAAGCAGAATCGATGATTCAGCATATAGAAGAAAGACTTTTCAAGGATCCACTATCTAGACCGTTATTTCCGTCTGAATATCTAGCAAAAAGAATTGTGAAGCTTGAAAGAGGAATAGAGTATTATTATCCTATTGGTGTTCTTAACCACAGTGATGAGAACTCTGCTCTTGTCCACTATATTCAGGTTTGTTTCCCTTTTAACACTGGTTGAATAAACTTTTTATATTCTAGTAAGGAGGTTTGAATGTTCTAGTGGATAATCTGCTACTCAACAAAATGTAACATAAACATGATGGAAATTTTAATCAAGTAGAATGTTTTCCCATGAGTTTGTGCATATGAGCATTCTTAGTTTTTTAGTTCTTTGATTAGTGAGAATACATTATGTATAGGTTCACCAAGACGACATCAAGCTAAATGTTAAACTTGAATTGTTTACTCTAATTGCGAAGCAACCTGCATTTCATCAACTTCGATCAGTTGAGCAGCTTGGCTACATAACTAGGCTTATGAAGAGGTATCTGGATCTTTTTTCCCTATGTTTTGTAATATATGTATATTTCTATCTAATGTTGGAATGTGACATTTTAGGAATGATTCTGGAGTCCGAGGTGTGCAGTTCATCATTCAATCCACAGTCAAGGTGCCTGTGAACTTTTTTATTTTGCTTTCATTATATAACATTATTTCTCACTATGGTCATTTTGAAATTTGAATACTGTAGGACCCCTCACATCTTAATGATAGAGTCTGCGCATTCCTCAAGATGTTTGAAACAAAACTCTACGAATTGACCGATGAAGAATTTAAGGTTAGTCACCACTTTTTTGATGTCTCAACAGTAGTTTTCCAAGAGTTCTTTGTTAATTATTTACGTTAATCAATTGATGCTTAATATTAAATTATTTATCCAAGAGTTCTTATTTATAAACAATATATATAACATAAGGGTAAAAAAATGGTTATATAGTTATTTTCACTAACAATGAGATGTGGTAATAAATATTTAATTACTTATTTAAGAATACTTAATTATTAAACCAAGACCACAATGGTCTTTCGGATTCCTGTTTTAGGATAGGGACAGGTTAAGAAACTGGGATGTGTCTTGATCCAGTTTATTATGTTATATATATAATTTTTCAAATTACTTGTTAGATAATTTAAAACGTATTGTTAATTTTACATATTGTTGCATTGTTTATTTACTGACTTATATTGTTATATGTATATTTAATTACATATTTTCTCTTAATTATATGCTATTTATTATTGAAAATATATATTTTACACGAAATTGGTTTGTCCCAGTCCAAGTGAAGACCTGAAATGTTCTCCAGTATTCAGGTTCATACCGGTTCAGGACAGGGACATGTGTTTCCCAATTACCCGTAGTAGTTCTAGAAGTCAAGGACCCTGATATAAATGTATGAACTATGAAGACACTTGAGTTGAATAATTCACACTGTGCAGTATGTCATTACCATATCATAAAAAAGATTAGCAACTCAGATAGTATTATCTCAATTTGGAGATACTTTAGGTCTGCTTGCGGCATGATATGCTAGATTTTTAATTAAGTTGGAGCACCCATATTATATGGTCTGACATGAGTGTGGATTTGGCACTTACGTATTTTCCCTTTCCATATATGTACCTGTCAAACACTAGTCTTTGTACGCTTGGACATGTAGCAAGCTTATGAGCGAAACTTGCTGTATATTTTAGTTGAAATTGACCAATTTGCAGAGCAATGTCAGTGCATTGATTGATATGAAACTCGAGAAACACAAAAATTTGGGGGAAGAATCTAGATTTTACTGGAAGGAGATTGCTAATGGAACACTCAAATTCGACAGGAGAGAATCTGAGGTAACTCCATCGAAATACACCATCGGCGTGTCTTTTCTCTTAAATTTTGTCATGACATCACACCTACAATGGATGTAACAGGTGGCAGCGTTGAAGGAACTCAACAAAAGAGAGCTGATAGATTTCTTCAACACTCACATTAAAGTAGATGCACCGCAAAGAAAAAGTCTGAGTGTCATGGTCTTTGGTTCTCTTCATTCGTCTGAATATGAAAACCTTATCCAGGAAGCAGATACACCCCAAACCTATCAAATAAAGGACGTGTTTGGATTCAGAAGGTCAAGGCCCCTATATGGTTCATTCAAAGGTGGTATTGGTCACATGAGATTGTGAAGAACTCAGTGATCAGGGTACACAATTCCATTGTTGCAAGATGTGTACCCCAAAGTCATGGAAACAGGAAAGCTTTGAGAAATACCTACGAGTTCAAGAGATGCGACAATTGATGTGTGTGCGAGTCGAACAGCCGAAGTGCCTGCCAAATTTAACATTACAGATTCTGTTACCTTGGTGATAACCATGCCAGCCTCAACATTTGTGTGGTTATTATTTGTTTCCGTGACCAGCATGTATAAACGACTAAACATTGTCGACTCTTATTGCATATATGCCCTGTGTGAGCAAACCCTGAGTGGTTAATGTTTTCTATTTGCATATACAAATCAGAAAGTAACTCTTTCTATCAGGTTAACCAAATATGGTTATTATCTTTTCATGCTACCGATTTAAATTTTAATACGGCAAAAGTCTTTAAACCAATGTTCTGTCTATCAGATTAACCAAATGTGTCAATCCATGCAATGAGATCATTAAAGATACGTAAGTGTCTCAGGTTGAGATGCATGTTTTATGCTGTTGAATCCTTCGGTCTTATTACACCAAGCAAGTGCAAGTGCAGGTGCAGCTCATAAAAACAACAATTCAAACAGCTAAAAGGCTGGTCAATACCCACAAGGGTGGACGCGTGGATGCGGCAGGTAGATGGTTAATCACAAGCAAGAAGGGCAACGGGTGAAACGAGTTTAAAGATGAAGAACATTTGTGTTTCGTGAAGTTGGAGGGTATCGTTAAGAAAACGACTAAAGTTGGAGAGCATTTTGTATAATTTAAAAACTTACTTGACCCGAAAAAATAAAAAATTAGAGGATCGAATACGATTTATGGTGATTTTTAAATAGAGCAAAATCAACTCACTTAAATTAGGGTCTCATCCGAAAAAATCGTAGGGACTCGTGGAGCCCACTTTTATTTATATAATTAATTTAGATGTAATCAATTTTATATTATTGGTGTAATAATTTTGTATATAGCTTAATATATTCCTATCACATTATGAAATTCTAATTGAATAGTTCTAACACTATATCCTATTTTTAGCAATAAAATTAAATAAGTTAATATTAATTTTAGTTTATTATATATTTTTAAAATATTATTTATCAAAATAGGGGCTCGAAAAAATCATTCGAAAAAATCGATTCGCTAGTGGGTGGTTTTTCTTTTTCCTAAATGGTTTTAGGATGGTTTTAAAAACTCGACCCGAACCACTTTCACCCCTAGTCAAATCCATAAAAAATAATAATATTAAAATATTAATTATATGATTATATTACATTATATATATTTTATTATAAATCAAGTTGTCAACGGATTTGGCTTTCTATATTATCAACAAATGATCGAAGGTCAGATACGTCAAAAATAATAATATTTAAATATTAATTGTATGCTTATATTACATTACATATATTTTATGATTAATAAAATTGTCGATGAATTTTTGATATTACTGATCGAAGGTCAAACCTCTTGAAATAGTAATATTAAAATATTAATCATATTTATATTACATTATATATTTTATTACAAATAAAACTACATAAGGGTCTGGCCTTTGATAAGAATAATATTAAAATATCAATCGTATGCTTATATTACATTATATATTTTATTATAAATAAAATTATTGATAGATATAATATGAAGGTCATTACTGATGGATGAAAACTTGTCGGTAATATCGAAGGTCAGACTTGTCAAAAAATAATATTGAAATATTAATCGATGCTTATATTACATTATATATGTTTTATTATAAATAAATTTACAAATGAATTTAGCTCGTTAGTGATACCGAAGGCTAAATCTGTTTGTAAATTTATTAATAATAAAATATAAGCATCGCTAACATCCTAAAATTTGCCTCTCAACTATTGAACATAATAAAAAATAATTAGGTTGATTAATCTCCTTAGTTAAGTATTATAGTTATAATGTCCATGATCTCAATTTTTAATCAATTAAATGACTAATTTAGTTAGTTGCACTCTTTGTTATATAAATATTTGATATTTTAGGGTCATTAGGATGATAGGCTTCATTTCCAAGTTAAATAATTTGAAAAGGATGTTGGAAAGTTATAAAAGAATAATCGAACCCTTCCAAGAAAATCTTGTCGCAACATATGATCCCACCTCTTATCTATAATGTCAATAGATGGCTTATACAACTTTTTCTTGTTCTTAAATATAGCTATAACTTCTAAACGTGCCCTATACATTCCTTCATAAATATAACCCAGAGATGACTTGAAATCAATATCATAAATTCGTAACAAAAATATCAGTGGAGTCATAACCTTGCCAATTAATAAGTAATTATTCCAAAAATTTTCATCCAACATAATTTGCTTTACTTCTTTACCTTTCTTCTCTTTCAAATTTTTTTTTAAAATGAGCACTGATCACTAAAGCTTGTAAATCACCCTTATGTTGATGCAAACTATGTAAAGCAATAAATATAGTTGCAAAGCGAGTTGCGCCTGGACGAATTATTTCACGTCAACCTTCTCTCTTTCTTAGCCATTTGAGAGTCACCTTGTGATTATATACAAATACAGTTACTTAGAAGCAAGGACTGCTAAGCTTTCCATAGTAGCCATCTGGCCAACATCTTTTAGTATTAAATTAACATAGTTAACAACATAAGGTGACAAAAAAATAAAAGGATATTTCTTCATAAGTTTACTACCTGCAGCTTTGTAATTTGTGTCATTGTCTGTAACCACATGAGCAATATTTCGAGGACTAATCCATTCAACAATTTCACTAAAAAGATTGCACAAATTTTCAACGTTAGTACAAATATCAAAAGCAACAACTGACTTGATAAAAGAAATTTCCTTCGGATAGTAAATCGGAAAATTAATTAGAGGCCTTTGCCTTTGTCTTTGATTTGTCCACCCATCTCCCATGATAGTGCAACATGTTTCATTCCAAGTATTTATGAAGGAATCAACTAGCAACCTCTCTTGAAGCTTAATATCATGTAATAAATTTACACGAAATGCATAAAAAGATGAAGACTTATATCCATGTCTCATACTAGCAATGTTATCATTAGCAACATGAAAATCAGGTGAATTGCAAGCATTAAAAAGAATGCACGGATCATAAAACCACATTGCAATTGACAAATCAATATTCTTCCATTTTTTCGTACTTTTCATGCATGCTTTGATACTGGGTTGTGAAGGATCATTTGCAGTTGCACTAGCTTGAAAATATGATTCAATTTTAGAAGCATTTCTTTTTCTTGTAATAGTAATTTGAGGATGAGAAGCAGGATCATCATGGGTTTCATTTGAATCAAGGTTTTCAATCAATCCTTGTCTATCTTTATTTTCTCTAACATATCATCTAATGAGTTTTCTTATCTCAAATTTGACTTCAGCAAAAACTTTTTACAAGTATCAATATTTCCTTTTATCCCAGCTAAATGTTGCTTCATTCTATTGATACTCCCCACCTGCAAGCTATTTTTGACAACAACAACAACAAAGCCTTATCCCACTAGGTGGGGTCGGCTACATGGATCATACAACGTCATTCCGCTCAAAAACAACATAATAATATTTTTGACAAAAACAACATAATAATATCTTTCTTCCCTTTACATTTGCTTTGAAGATGATTCTTGAGAAGTCATGCTTTCCTACAAAATGCAATAGCAAACTAATTAAATGTGACATAAAATCATGTCATATAATAGTAAATAAAAATTAATATTCAAACGGGATTAATAAAACCAAATCTAATTAATTAAAAGTAACTAATCAAAGTGATAACTGATAAGTATTATGGCTATATGCAATCAAAATGATTATTGATTAATTAGTAATAAAAAGTTTCTATTTTTTCTATGTAATTGATGAATGCACAAATATTCAGTGGATTTCAAAATAAAAAATCACTAAAATATAAGAACCGATGGCTACATGTCATTAATTGCTAACATAACTAATAAAATTAAAACAATTCGAATAACATTCTATGAAAAAAATGAATTATTCTAATATAACAGGTGATTAATAATTTCTTCATATAACTTTTCACATTAAGCAAATTGATTAATATTCTACAAAGTAAATAATTAATGCTTGCTATTATATTAACATACCTAAAATATAATTATATATTTATATTTGTTAGTTTGTGGCTTTTTGCACATGATATGCCAAATTATTTTGTGAGTAAAAAAATGCATGCTTAATAAATTAAAATTCAACATAGGATGATAGGACACCAGTGTGACAAATGGTTTACTCACATAAATTATGATTATATATATGTAATAATGATAATAAGTCAGAGGTAAAGTAACACCGTACGTGTGAAGATGAAGAAGTGCAGGATGTGTGTCTTCTGCCTATGCCACTCATTATTAATTTATTATATAAGTGATTATAACTTTATAAGAAGTCTTTAGAAAAGAAAATTGAATATTATTCTGTAATCTCTCTTTTGAACCTATGGGGATAAGATAGAGATGGTTTTACTCACATAAATTATGATTTCTAATCATTACGAAGACATTAGAAAGATTGTTTACTATAAAAAGAAGAAAAAAAACCAAAAGTTCAAATATCAAACAATTTATAAACTCGCTTGAACCTTAGTGCTGGACCTATCGGTGGATGAATCTTGTATTAGTTGTATGCTACCGCCCAAGACAAATTGCAATGGATGAAGACGAAAGTTGTGTTCAATTGTTCATGCGGTTGAAGACACCTCAATCCTTTTTACTTTATTATCTCTGGCCGCCAATAGAAATTAGGTTTAGACTTTTTTTTTCAAAATCACCCTTCAACATTAATCAAATGTCCAAAATAAACTAAAATTAACCATAACCGGGTTTGCACCGATTTATCAGTCCTCGGTTCTTGGTGGTTCAATCCGGTCTGATCCGTTCGAGTCATCTTTCGGTTTTTTAGGTAGGCTTGAACCATTTCTGGGGCAGGTCGTGGTTGAACCAACTAGACCGACCAATCCGGTCTGATTTTAATAGCATGGGTAATATATAGCATTGGTCATTGTTATATTAAGACATGTTAGTACTCACATCATAGTATCAATAAGAACACATATTATTGACATAGAACTAGAAGAATAATAAGGAAAAAAAGGGGAAAAGCCTTTTAGCATTGTCATAAGAGGTAAGTTGGTTTCTCCTACTCTATGTATTCACCTCTTATGAATTCAGTGTGACACTAAGTGTTATATGCACTACAAGAAAATTGGCAAATAGCGACGCAAATTAGTGTTGCCACATTACGTGACTCTAAATTGACGCTAATAGCGTCACAATAACGTCATCATTGGATCGATAAGAGGAGATGCTAAGTGCCTCTCTATAGCATCCATATAGCGTCGCATTAGCCTCACAAAATGTAGACGCTAAATGAGATGCCAAAGTGACGCTATTTCGGCACTATTATCACTCACGAAAATTAATAAACACGTGGCAGATGGTAGTGCTATATTGGCGTCGCAGGGATGCGACGCTAAATTAGCGTCACAAGCGAAGTGACGCTAAATAGACAGAATGTAAGAGCCGATATTAGCGCTGGCTTCTTGTGTTGCATTGGCGAGCATGAGACGTTGCGTAGCGTCACTGTGACCGTGACGCTAAGTCGACGCTAAGTGGACGCTAATATCATATAATGTATATATAGTATAGTCGACGCTAAGTCTTTTACACTCTTTTTAATATAGTCTATATAATACTAACTACACTATACTATACTATACTATACTATATTATACTATACTATACTATACTATATTATACTATACTATACTATACTATATACTATACTAAACTATATCATACTATATTATACACCATGCTATAGTATATTATTCTATTATATAATATACAAAAGTTAATATGCCATGCTATACATACATTATACTCTAATTCCCAAATTTCAAAATCGGAGGAATAGTGCTTCTTCATTTTTTAAGAAATTCAAATGACGATTGTCGGAGATTCGACTATTGGATCATCACAAAATTTGTACCTCCCATAAAGCACGGCAACACAAAATTTTCAATATTTTTTAGTGATTTTAGGAGGTCGTACGGTAGAGTTAAGAACCTAGGAAAAAAAGTCTTCCGATGGTCTTTGACTTGAGTCCAGCGGAATTAGTCGAAACAAAAATTATGGACTCGTAGAGATTGACACGAGCTGTCCACCCGTACAAGAATCGTGGTGATCGGAGGTCGGAAGAAATTCAATAAAATGGGCAAAATTTTAGAATATAAATGATCGGTTCTCCGCGGTCCTAGATCATATTGCTACGAAAAAATAGTTTTGAAGGGCTCGAGAAGGGTTGGGCGGTGCAAACGTTTCTCGTTTCACATCTTTTCCATTTTCTCCGATTCTCAAAATATCTATTTTTTATAATTATAAAAATTCCTCAAAACTTTCGTCCCACCTAAGAAATTTAAAAATGTGCATTCTCAAAAATCGGCATTCGAGTGCTCAGAATGGTCCCATTTAGTTGACATAGAGTTTTCAATTTTTTTTTGAGAAATGCTAATTTTATTAGAATTTTTTTGTATCCAAATTTCAAAAGAGTATTCATCTATTTTTCTTTGTGCACTTAAAAAAATATTAGAAATTACTTTTCTTGAAAATCGGACATCTTGGTACTTCTTAGAATGGCCTCATTTGATTGACATATGACTTTAAAATATTTTAGACAACGTTGATAAACATATACATATCCATATATACATATACATACATATATGCATATACATACATATATACACATACACATATACATAATATATATATTACATATATACATACATATATACATAGCTAATAACTTTATAGTACTTTAGCGCCACCTTTGTGGCGCATTAGTGCCGCATACCTATAGAGAAACAATGGGTTCCCAATGGCGTCGACCGTTTCGTCACTACTCCATTTTAGTGTCAGAATTGCGTCGCCATTTAGTGACGCTAGTTTAGCGCCTCAGACTGTCGATGCTAATGTGATGCTATATTTCAACTTAGCGTCGCAATTTCAGAGTCGCTAGTCTGCGACGCTACTTCACATATTTTAGAATTAATTATCTATCATAATTGAATTAATGTGGCGACGCTAAATGGCGATCCATATGCTCGTCAAAGAACGAATCCAAATCGTCCTTTCATTTAATCGGATGGTTCAGCCTGCCCGAACGCCACATTTTCCCCCTTTTAACCACTCGTCCTCATCTCCTCATCCTCCTCCATTGATGCCTGCCCGACGTCTCCACCTCCTCCTCCACCTCTACTATGATGTAGCCACCTCCTCCTCCTCCACCTCTGCTCTGACGTTGCCGCCTCCTCCTCCTCCACCTCTGCTCCGACGTCGCGGCCACCTCCTCCTCCACCTCTTCTCTGCCCCGCCGCCTCCTCCTGCTCCAACTCTGCTCCGACGCCGCTGCCTCCTCCTCCACCTCTGCTCCGATGCTGCCGCCTCCTCCTCCTCCACCTCTTCTCTGTCGCCGCCGCCTCCTCCTCCTCCAACTCTGCTCTGACGCCCCCGCCTCCTCCTCCCTCCGACGCCGTCGCCTCCTCCTCCTTCACCTCTTCTCCGCTGCCGTGCCTCCCCCAACTCCAACTCTGCTCCAATGCCGCCGTCGCCTCCACCGCACCGGTGGCCCCATCTTCTCTTTCCCCGACTTCGACATCTTAGGACTTAGATCATCTAATTGTGATATATGTAATTTGATGTAATAGAAATGTATATGTGATGTAATGTAATTTGATATAATAAAAATGTATATGTACACGTAATGTAATTTGATGGTGCTCCAATTGTAATGTAAAAAAATAGCAATCATTTGTGGATTTGAATGTAATGTAATTTGAATGGAGCGCCATTGTAATGTAATTCAATGGGTGAATGAGAAAGGTGACAATTATCTGTGGATGGACATATTGTTCTTAGTTTCACTTTAGCGTCGCAGTAGCGACGTAGAAAAATGAATTATAGCACCACATTAGCGTCCGATTAGCGTCGCAACGTAACGCCAACTCGGCATCGGATGATCGTCGACAATTTTAGTGCCTCTTTAGAGTCGGAGCAGCGACGCATGTTGGTTCTTCACGATGACACTTTTCGTGTCATTATAGTGTTGCATTAGCGTCATACCGTTCGACGGTAATTGGGTCGACATACCATAGGCGCGAAGTCGACGCTATTATGGCGTCGCGAAGCCTGTGGAGCGAAGTCGACGCTATTATGGCGTCGCGAAGCCTGTGGAGCGAAGTCGACGCTAATGCGTTGCTATTGTATTTAGCGTCGACTTAGCGACGCATTGGAGTCTATATTGTTGCGTCGCTAATCGATGATTTTCTTGTAGTGATGTATTGGATATGTCTTTTGTACTTCTGAAAAGCATATTTGAACAATTGATTGATTGATTGCGCATTTGAAAAACATGTATGATATTTCGAAAAATGCAATCATCTTCCGATTGAATTGTTTTTTTTATATGTTCATCTTTTGATATTGTAATATGATGGTTATGGTGAATCATGCATGCATTTGTCTATATCATGCATTTGCATTTATGGTGGTTGTAGCTAAGTGCTACATCGCTGATCACGATAGGGGTCACATCTAGAATCCAACCAATCATTCTATTTTTAAAAAATGAGATGAGATAAGATAGAGTTATGTGTGGTGCATAATTAAGTGCTACATCATAAGAAATCATGGTGGTGCATAACTAAGTGATATATCATAAGAAATCATTGTAGGAGCCACCTCTGGAAGTCATCTATCATTTTCTTATTTGTTTCCAAAAAATGAGATGAGATAAGATAGACTATCATGCGGAGCTAAGTGCTACATCGTGAGAAATTACGATGGATGTCACATCTAAAATATGTATGGGCTACTTCTAAAAGCCATCTATCACTTTCTAATTTGTTCCCCAAAAGTGGAATGAGTGTCATGCGGAGCTAAGTATTACATGTCTTCTAGAATTCATATGGGTCATATCTTGCATCTATCGATTATAGTTGGTGATTCATGTGAGTGTTGCATTTGCGTACATGTGTTTGATATGATTTAAATGATATTAATTGCAATTGGAGTATGATGCTTCTGATTAGAGTGTCATATATGTAAATATCAAATATATGAAAATACTAATTTTGATATTATGATTATTATATGCTTTTATGTCTCTCTAAATTGGTTAAATGGTAATACATAGGCTATAAGTTATCAACTTACTGAACTATTTTATCCCACTCTTCTTAAGTTTTTCATATTGATGTAGATATATTGGGATCGTGCGGAGTGATAGTCTTAAAAGTGTTCTAACACTCTTAGTGATAATACATTGAGAAGAATTGTGTCCTTCGTATTTTTTTGTTAGGATGTCGAGAGAATTAATTATGTATATTCTGTATATGAAATCTTGTATCTCGTAAAGAAGAATGAGTATTTTCGAATATAAACCCAAGGAATATTGTCCACTCTGAATGATCAATATAAATTGTGTAAATTATTTAATGATACTTTTATTCTTATTTTATAAGAAAAATCATCATTTTATCAATTGTTCGTAATACGTCGTGAGCTCCGGATTAAATTATGATTTAAATTGAGGTCATGACAAGATACATTGAAAAGTAATAATATTAAAATATTAGTCATATGCCTATATTATATATATATTATAAATAAAATTACTAGCAAATTTGGCGTTCGATATTAAATCTGTCATTAAAATAATGATCGTTTGGACCGTCCATACTAACGAAGGGTGTTTTGCTCGTATGTTTTTCGTCGGCGCAAATGCCATCGAAAATTATAAAGAATTTTAGTCCATTGACGGTCGGAAATGTGCAGCTTTTTTTGTAGTATGTGCATCCAGAAACTAAGTATTATTTTTTGCGACTAAAAAATGATGATTTATCTAGAGATTCCAACTATGCGATTGCTTAACTAGAAACCACAGTTTATATATATATATATGCTAGAGTTGGTGTTTTGGTGTGAACTTGTGAAAGTTTAAGAAGATGATCACGCGAGACAGGAATCAAGAAGGAACCTGCTGGCGAATTTTTGATAACACATGTTACACATCACGATGCACCGACGCCCCTCAGTTTCATTTGTGTAATCTAATTAGATTCTTCAATTAGAAGTAAGAAAAAATTACAAATTTCCGGTGCGGATCTCTGATCTGAGAATCATTCCTTGTCTCCTCGTTTGACTTGGGATACATTCAGCTCAACCAAAATGAAATAACTTTTTTTTTCCAATTTCATCGTAATTCAAACATATAAAATAATATAAAGCAAATAAAACTCAGAGGTCCAATGGCACATAACAACAAACTACGAGTAATTGAGTAGGAAACATACGTATGTAATGTAACACTAAATCGATTTCAATATTTAGCCATAGCCAAATCTTCACCATACTTTTTATCAGTTCAATATTTTGTTACTCATTCACTTTTCTTTTTTAATAATCGAGAAGTCGTTTCGTTTACTTCTAGCAAACATTTTTAAATTTTCTCAATTCCATCTTCAGAAATCGGATTATTATTATCTTTATAATACTTCTTTTTTTGAAAAGTGAATGAGTTAGATAATCAATCATCAAATTCAATTAATTCGATTATATTCGTTCTTAATACTTCTAAAAAAATATTCCATATTCATAAAAACTCAAATCGTCTTAGACGAGGAGATGCCTTTACCATTCCACACTTTTTTTTTAAAAAAAAATACCATTCCACACTAACTTCCGATGATATTATCTTTGTTATACTTTGCCCCTCACACAAACCACTCAAATCGTCTCGTTCATGGTTTAACTCTGACACATTACCACCACCTAGTGGCAAGACAAAACTCGTACGTCAATCCATATCCATTTGCATGCTGTTTCTGCCATCTTTTTGTGTTCTACGACAATTTCCCTGCCAAAGTTGGGAGAGTAGAGTCAAAACTCACCTTAGCATTGGCCCTCTGCTGCTGCCTCTCGGGCTTCCTTTTTCTGGGAAACAGTAATGGATTGTTTCTGCTACCACCCCCCGACACAGCCAACGTGATTCCTGCAGAAACCTCTTTTAATTAGATGTATGCCCCTCCTGCACAGGAAACGGTGTATTCCCATGGGTGGGACCTTGTTGTGTGATATCAATTGTTTTTTTTTTGTATAGAAAGTTGTGTGTATGTTTCTTGAAGCATATCTGAAACCTGGTCTTTTCTGAAATAAATATAGCAGCTGGGCATCCCCGTATCAGCAATAGGACAGCCGACTGCATTGTTCGTTGTTTCTGCATCTGTTCTCCCTCGGTAGCATTCTTGTTCAGGGGCATGATGGTAATTATTCATGATCTTAATTAATTATATGGGTTTTGTTTAGTTCATCTGCATATATTGTGAGGTGTGAGTTAGCTTAATATTTTGCTCTTTGAGCAAAAAGGTCTCTTTGCTGATATGGATGAAATTTTATTAGTTTACGGCTTGAGGCTTCACATTTTTAAGATTATATGAGGCCATTTTACTGTCATTTTGCAGTAGTAGTTACTTTGTTGAATCAATGTAACTCGTCTCCTTGTGTATATTACTTTTAGGTACATTGGTAGTACTATCAAACTGATATGCTTCCAAGTGAAAGTCATATGTATTCAGAAACCTTTCGCTTTTGATCTTTCAGTTCGAACGTTAAATTTATCAGTTTATGGTTTTCGTTGTTGTGTGCCAATAACTTTGCGCAGACCAAGTGAACTTAGCTTTGCCACATGAATCCTATTTAGAATTCTTGTAGATACCATTAACATAATAATATTCTGATCTATCCCATGTGGAAAGCATCATGCATCTCGCTCGTCCAATGTTCGAACTCTAAAAGTGTTGCACGTTTGCATCATGCCTGTAATGTACGTTCCGTCATGTCTCCTTCCCAATGGCAACTCTGAAATCAGCCCGAGGCCCAGATAAGCTTAACAACACTGTCATCCCGGGAAGCCACGGCCTCGTCGAGTAAGTAGCCGCCGGCCGGCTGACCGGCGGCATGTTCTTCCCGTTGCCCCGTGGCGTCCTCGCCAATCGCCATGCGGCGCTCCGCAAGGAGGCCACCTTTGACCAGCACGTGACAGGCCTCAAGCAGCACCTGAGGCGATGTCGCAGGACGAGGCGCGTTCAGAGTGTCCGTGCCTCCGCATTCCGGCGACCTCCCCGTCCTGATGCTCTATAGCAGCACCTGAGGCAATGTCTACGCCTGGGGGCTTCAGGACTCCGAGCAAGACGGCGCAGGTAGTCTTCCGCAAACCCGGGGTTCTGGAAGAACCGACTTGCGTCCCACCTCCGATGAAGGAACTCCCACCTCCGATGCCTTCAAGTTGTGCGCTGAGATTTGGAGCATTTCTTCTCGCCGTTTACGCAGCTGTCAATCTTGTTTACGTATCCGTTCGGCCATGCAGACAACCTGCTGGATCCGAGGATGGTTTGGCCACTTCAACTCTGAGAAAGTGGTGTGTTTCTGACCGGCACAAATTTTTCATCACGGGGATGTAGCTCAGATGGTAGAGCGCTCGCTTAGCATGCGAGAGGTACGGGGATCGATACCCCGCATCTCCATTTTTATTATTTTATTATTTTTCCATGTTATGGAGATGGAGCATGATATCCATTTTTAATATGACTTTTTGTATGCTTTAAATTACTATAAAAGATCTTGATGACAAATTAATTATAGTTATTCAGAATTCTGCTTCCATGCGACTCTCAACTTTAGTCTTTCTTCTTCCATGAGTTGTGAAAGTTTTGAGAGGTGGTGCTTGGTGATGCCATTATATTCATCATTTTCGAAGTTTGGAAGATTTTTAAAGTAAAAAAATCGCTAGGACTTTTTTTTATATACAGTGAACATTAAATACATAAGCCTTAAATTAGGATACTAATGAGACGGTCAAAACAGTCTTTGTCTTGGATGCCGATACACAAGATCTCTCAGGTCATGGCAGTTAATTAATAATTCTTTTAACAACATCAACACCACCGCCACCAATAAATTGGTACTGTAAGAAGTAATGATAGTAGAAGAAGCGATCCACGACCACCGATGACCGATGGGTGCTGCTCTTTTACTCTTCCCACTGCAATGGGGGTTACAATTGTTATTTGTCAGCACGCTTTTATCCGTGGCAGCGTGATGCGTGACCTCTTGTTGCTTTCCTTACTCCAAAACACCTTTTTTTAATCTTTTACTGCTAGGGTATGCTCTGTGTGTGTGTGTGGGAGAGAGACCTCTTGTTCCTTTCGATACTTGAGAGAGAGAGAGAATGTTTATTGGCAACTTCAACAGCGAACCGAACTAATGTTCTAAGTTCCAACCTAATTTAAAAAGAAAGTTCCAACCTAATTGGTCATACGATTACGAGAATTAGGTGAAAATGTTGAAAGTAATGTTGTTAAAATCGGATTGGACCGGTCGGCGATCCGATCCGATCTGATCCGATTAGGTGTTCAAATCATTTTTGCCACCGAATCGAAAAAATCGGTTGAACCGGCCAGTTGAATCAGGTTCAACTCAGTTCAATGCAGATTTTGAAAAAAATTAAAAATAAAAAAAATTTGATAAAAATAGAAAAATTAAATGAGGAAAAAAGGAAAGTAATATAAGGGAAGGTTAAAGAAGAGGGAATGTGATATTTATATAATTAAATAGGAATTGAAATAAAAAAGATAAGTATTTAAAATTGAATAATATTAAAATAGAAAATTATCGAAGGGCACAAAATAAAAAGAAAAGTATTAAAAAAAGAAATAAAAATAATTTAAGATAAAATTTATTAATAAAACATCTATCATAATTAAATAATAGATATTAAATTAATAATAATTTACTTATATTATGATTATAGAACTTTTAATAAATAAATATGTTATATTATTTTTTAATATTTTAAATAAGTTAATAGTACAATATTCATACATTATATCATATAACATATATTGTATCTTTATAAAAATTATAAATAATATTATTTTCGGTTCACAACCTAGTCGGATCGGTTCAATCGCGATCCAGTGATGAGTCCGGTTCGATCGCCAGTCCGATTATGAAAACATTGGTCGAAAATTATCTGATAATTTAATCGTTAATCTATCAATAGCATGACGTGTTTTAATATGATTAATTATTACTTATATAATGTATGTATCAATAACATGAACAAGTTAGTCTTTATAATAATATAGTTAATATTAATATATAAGTAGTTTGTTCATTGTTACTATTAACGAGAAAACTAAAGTGAACAAATAAAAGAAAAAAATAGAATTTATTAGAAAAAGATTAAAAGCAAATTAAAGAGGAAAATAATGCCTCAGTAATATTATCTTATTAATATATAAAAAAAGAATATAAAATAAGAAAAGTCTACAAAACAATATAGAATTTGAAAAATATATTAAGAGAATAAATTACTAAGTCTATATGTCCTTTAAGACTTATTGGATCTTGACAGGATGGACAATAATGAAAACTAATTAGGTCATTCGATAATCTTTCAATGGGATCGAGACCAGGGAGGAGATGGCCCCACCCAAATCCCTTTGGCTCCGTCCCTAATCAAGAACTAATTGATCGGAGTTAACTTGGGGGTATGCTTGATAATATGTATTAATCTCTAATTGTGATGGCCTATGTCAATATTATAGTAAAAAATGAATGTGTCATGCATTTTTCGTATGACGCGTGAGTCAAAACAATTATATATATATATATATATATATATATTAATAACTTAAAAAATCATTAATGATAAGAAAAAATAATTTTTGAGCATAAAAAGTCATATAAAATAATTATGTCTAGAGAAGTTCATAAATAATAAATATAATTACTATTGAAGATTTAAATCGTGTTTTTTTTATGTCCTCTAAATTATTAACCAAGAAATATGTTAAGAAAAATAAAAAAAAAGTATGTGTGCGCATGACACACTCGGTAAACCCAATATTATGATATTATTTTTCTGATAGACATTTCATGTTATAATATTTTGTATTTGCTGATAATATATAATTATTAACATATATTTTATTTGATAAAATATCTAAAACAATAAAAATAGCCTAGCTTTTGGCTCACGGTCGGTTCACATTATAATGTCATGGTGCGCGGTAGCATTATATCACCATCGGTGACCTTGTTGACTGGTCACTGGTACCTCGTGCTGCGCCAGTGGCATTCAATGGCCGTAGCAAGGGGTCCCAGGGTCAAAAGTGTAACTTTATCCTTGGAAAAATATATATCTTCTATGTTACTAAAACCCAAACGCATTTTTAATGAACTATGAGCTTTGCGACATAAATAGAACTGCCACCCCCACTCCACCCTACCAACCTGAGAAGAACAGCTGCCGCCATGGCCATGGTGGTACCTTCTTTCTTCATCCTCTTTCTCTCCCTTTCCTCCTGCGGTCTTCTCGCACAGGAGCTCGATGGTGAGTTCATCAGCTTATTATCATAAGTCGATCAGGTTCATTAGCATTTGTCATGTGCAGTGTGTTTTGTATGAACTTTACGACTTAAATGCACCTGCTGGTTTGGTTGTTCTACTTTTACTTTATCCTCTTTCTACTGGGTCTGGAGCTAAGTTCTCAATGCTGACCAGTCATGGTCTTTCTTTAGATCTATTGGTTTGGTCGTTCAGCGCTGCCCTTTGCCTTCTCTTCTGTGTCTGCTAACCTGCGAATACTTTGAACATTTGCTTGTTCTTTGGACCTTTGCAGCATAGCGCTTTATTCTGCGATATTTAACACTGATGCATGGATCTGTGGTTAGCATTGTTATCGGTTACAGCAAATATTCTGTGTGTCAGCTACTCGACCAGCTTCATGCCCTGAATGGCTTTGAGACTCCTGTCATAGATAGACGGAAAACAGATTCTTGTGTTTTCTTGTTTTTTTTCAAATCTCCAAATGTAGTAGCACACTATATGATTTGTGTGATCATGTTTACTTCTAAGGTCTCCTTCCCAATGGCAACTTTGAGATCGGCCCGAAGCCAAGCAAGCTCAACAACACGGTCATCATCGGCAAGCACTCCCTCCCGAACTGGACCATCCACGGCCTCGTCGAGTACGTGTCTGGGGGGCCGCAGCCCGGGGGCATGTTCTACGCGGTGGCCCACGGCGTCCACGCCGTGAGGCTGGGCAACGACGCCACCATCGCCCAGAACTTGACGGGGCACAAGCCCGGCGCCCTCTACGCCCTCACGTTCGGCGCCACCAGGACCTGCGCCCAGGACGAGGTGCTCAGAGTCTCCGTGCTGCCTCAGTCCGGCGACCTCCCCATCCAGACCCTCTACAGCAGCACCGGCGGCGACGTCTACGCCTGGGGCTTCAGGGCCCCCAACAAGACGGCGCAGGTCGTCTTCCACAACCCCGGGATCCAGGAAGACCCGGCGTGCGGCCCCCTCCTGGACGCTGTGGCCATCAAGGAGCTCGTCCCTCCTATGCCCACAAGAGGTGTGCCTCGTCCTGGCTATGTTTTTACAGACCACCATATTACGAAGTCCAAGTTGACATCTTTAACTGGTCTCCCTCGTTTGGATTTTGCAGACAACCTCGTGAAGAATGGTGGTTTCGAGGAGGGCCCTCACGTGTTCAAGAACTCCACCACCGGCGTCCTGCTCCCTCCGAACCAAGAAGACGCCACGTCGCCGCTGCCCGGCTGGATCATCGAGTCCCTGAAGGCCGTAAGGTTCGTCGACGCCGCCCACTTCGCCGTCCCCTTCGGGCAGTCGGCCGTCGAGCTGGTAGCCGGGAGGGAGAGCGCCATCGCTCAGGTGATCAGGACCGTCCCCGGCAGGTACTACAATCTGACGTTCGCGGTGGGGGACGGCAAGAACGGCTGCCACGGGTCGATGCTGGTGCACGCGTTCGCGGGCAACGCCACGCAGAAGGTGCCGTTCCAGTCCGCCGGGAAGGGCGCGTACGCCACCGCGAGCCTCAAGTTCAAGGCGCTGGGGATCAGGACGCGCATCACGTTCTACAGTTCCTACTACCACACCAGAGCCGATGACTCTGGATCGCTCTGTGGCCCGGTGTTGGATCAAGTCAGGGTTTATCCTGTTAGAGGATGAAGATGAGGTTTTTAGGAACTTACAAAGTGTGAAAGTGTATGCTTGGTGGTGTTATTTTGCTTTTTCGTCTCTGTTCCCTCTCTTAAGACTCCAACAACTCTCTTATTTATCGATGATGAATCAAGTCACTGGTTAGTGGTTGCTAGAACACCCCCATCCCTCCCCCTCCCCACCCCCATTGTTGTTCTTGTTTTAGTGAGCACCATGAATGATGTCCTGATTTTCTAGCGCGTGGAGGCAGAGATTTGCGAGAAAACGGAGAGCCGAAGTGAACAACAGAAGACTTCGTCGTCGATGAATTTGAATTGGAACACAACAAAGCAATGTTGGTTGGCTGATGGTAGGATTAAGTTTCAAGCGCTAATTGGAAGCTACTAGTAAAAAAAGAATTTGAATTGGCATAGCATCACTCGTATAGTTGAACCGGGGTCAGTAAACATGAGCTTGCAAGCTTATATCGACCTATCATGAATTATGAAGTATGGTCACATATGTCCCATAGGTGTAGATTATCTTCGCGGGCCCCACCAGTAATAATTGTTCAAATAGTAAAAAAAGGTAAGTTTATGTGTTCTTTGTCTTAGGAAGAACACCTACCCTCGGGTGGGTTAACATCACGAGTTTAAAGGAGGGATTAAAGAAAATATATTTCCAAACAACAATGTTTTATCCAAACGGGAGGTTTTCACTTTAAAGCACAAAAAGTACAATCTAAAGCAGATGACAATGCGTCACCATTTCTACAACATTGTTATGTCTTTTTAGGCGAATGGGTACACATAAAAACTATGTAATAAAAAATATGGACATTGGGTTCTTTGGACTTATAACAGAAGGCTGTTATTATTTCGATTCCGTCTCATGCTTGAAACTTTGAACAACATAAAAATATCCGGACAAGAAGTTAGCAACATATATTATATCAATGAATAAAGTTAAACTTAAAGCATACTTTAATTTTCAAGAAACAAGTGTTCACTTGTCATCAAATGGATCACAACCTCTGACCTAATTTGAGGTAACAAGGCATCAAGAAAAATCTGAGAAGACATCTTAATCGTTAATTACAAAGACAAGATTTGCTATCATCAGAGTTTGTTGACGCAAAGAAACCTGAAAGAATCAAACTTCGTATATGCTCCGCTGAAATCTCTTAATCCCCTGCCAAGAATCGAGATAGAATTCACTTGCAAAATTCCGAGAATCATGATGCTATACACTGAAAGCAAAATAGGTACATGGTCACAACCATGTAATCACTAGCAAGAAACACAATTTTATTGATACTTGATTTACATGCAAATGACAACATGACCGACAACATATATGATTCTGACAAGAGTAAAATATGGCATAGATAAATTAGCAAACTTGTAATTACTAGCAAGAAAACACAGCGATGGATATGTCTGCCCATACTAGAATTAATTACTGATGTTTTTTTGGCCCCATATGTAGAAAAACTAATGATTTGGCTACTGTTTCAAACAACGGGATAATATGAACAACCTGTTGCAAAATAGCTGCAGCAACTACAAGAAATTTACAAACAGAAATGACAAAAGATAGTCTAGCCTAAAAATCTTGGGAAATGTCATACTAACAAAGAACAAAAAACTAAAAACACTCTGAAAATGGCATGGAAACCTGATTTATTCACAAAGTGAGATTTGATGATACAACAAACAGGAAAATTTTAAAAGAAACAAGAAGAACTATCCTCAGCTTTCCATGAAAAGCCTTTTCTTAGTGACAACAAGAAAAAAATATTACGCTTTACCCAAAAAGAAAAGAAAACTAACACAGTGAAAAGATTAGTAACATATTTCGTTTAGAGTTGCTCATTAAAAAAAAATATATAATAGTAAAAGATAGATGTTTACCGAATAGGACTATATGATAAATTAAGCAATTGAAGTTCCCCCATGGTCCCTCTCGACATGCTCCACCAGTAATACTGGATCACGAAATGCTTTATAGCACTTTGGGCAAACATCTACGATAACTCTACTGCGACTTGGCTGAGCACTTTTCTGGTGAGATCTCTCAGCATGCTGAATCAGGGCATCCACAGTCGAAAACCTTGCTTGACACTGAACACATTGTTCCACTAACTCTGAATTATTGCCGCTTTGTGCCTTAGCCTTCTGTAAAGCTTGGTTCGTCACATTGCTCAGCTTTTGCATGCCAGCCTCAGCAGAAGCCCGGACACTTGATGCAGCATTTAGAAAGCTTGAACTCCACCACGAGGAATTATTAGAGCTTTTGTTTGAAATGGATTCTTTCTTTTGGCTTTTTAGGAAACCGATGAATGGAAGGCCGGGATCAGGCTTCTTTGGACCAGGACATTTGTGGTCAGGACCAAATCTATGTTTCAAACAATGCTCTAAAGTACAATCCCTACAACGAATCGTGTTGGAGAAAGTCAAAAGTTCTTTGCAGCCAGGAACCGGGCAGCTCTTTTTCTTAGTTGCTCTCTGGTAGTTCGTTGGATCACAATCACTGTTAACATGAGAGTCCCAGGTGATGTTTGGGTCTTCATCAGGGACCAGGCGGACACCTTTAGCACAGAGTGGACATACCAAAACAGTGACGTCGTTCTGATTAGCGTTTCGACATTGATGCTTTGCATAACTTCTATGTTCCAGGCAAAACACCTGTCACGAAGAAAATTTAGTGAGTATACTTCATATGTCCCCAAATTATCAATTTTTTTCTTTTTTTTTTCTTCTTTTGACTTTGGAGGAGAGATAGCGTGTCTGACTTATTTTAATTGCAGCACTAACACCAACTTAATTGAAAGAGTGTAGTCATGCAGTCTGCACCATGAATACATTTGTTAAGCTCTCTAGTCAGCATATCATGAATTCATTCTGAATATAACTAGTGAACGTTTCTTATATTGACCACACTTTGGAAAATATGTTGATGGTATGCCCATAAAGCATAATAAGCTATTTCAGAGTTCTGCATATCCACGAATCAGTTGATGGTTACTGGGTTTAGCAAGGTATAACTGTTAGCTCAATCCCTTTCAAAAAAAAAAAAAAACTGTTCGCTCAATATAAACAGGCATGTTTGCAGCTACAAAATAGTTACAAGAATATGGCAATGATGCTTGAAACTAAAATCTTACATTTATTTATTGCAATTTATTAATCATAAATGACACCTCACAAAAAAAAGATGCCTTCTAATTATGCTAACATGAGATAGATGTCACAGAACACTTATTATTGGAAAATTCAGAGAAGCGCATTGAAGTTAGATCACAACATCAGGGTGCAAGCTTTTCTCTATCAGCTTGAACTAAAGCTCACTTCACTATTCAGCACTAGTATTAACAGTCTCAACAGAATGATACATCATCTGAGCAGCATATGATAGAACATAGAAATATTATCATCAATTCTCCCTCTAGGGAAGACATTTCTAGATAAGATGTACAGGGAGTACAGGCAGTGCATCACATGAGCAGAACTCAGAATATAGCAAGCTCAGTTTAAGGAGAACAACTAGATTAGCATCCAAACGAAATTTCAACATGTCAAGGGCTATACAATTACAAAGCATATCATCCTCATTCAACCAAAGGTCACCAAAAATTTCGGTCCTAGAGCCCTACACTGGAAAATTCATGATAAATCACTAAAAGAATAAAGGTCTCTTATGAACAAATTTGATTTGGCAAGATACAAATATGTAATTTGCGTTCAAGATGCAGATATTGCGTTCCAAATGCATCTACAGATGTTGTGTAAACATGGAATATGTTAATCGTATCGAATTCATTTCGTAAATCACTTCATCATACGGAATCAATCAATTGGAGTTCAAGTTACTTTTCTTCTTTTAGTCCGTCTACGTCCTACTACTCTTTTCTTCTTGTCCTCAAATCTATCGGATTGAAACCCTAATTTGCTAAACACAAAAGTGATTAGAATGTACAAGAAAGAGTTGATAGAAGGGGTACCTGCTCGCATCTATCGCAGGTGAAGGGCAGGAAGTCGATCTGGCGGCAGTCGTCGACGCTGCAATGCTTCCCGAGGTTCGGAAAGGCCGGCGTCCCCATCGCCGGCGATTTGGTGTCGAGAGATCGAGATCGAGAAAGGAGGGTAGGCGAAGGAAACGCGGAGATGAAGAGTTCAGGTCTTCTAGGAGTCGCGGGGAAGACTTTTGAGTAAGTTTATAAGTCACTTTCAAGTTGATTTAAAAAATTTACTTATAAATAAAAAAAATAAATAAGAAAGAAGTGCTTATTTTATTTCTAAAAAATAAATCAGTTAGTTATCTCATAACTAACTAATTATTATTAATATAAGTAATTTTATTCAAACGCGTAACTACTTATTTTTAAAAATAAGTTTCCACCAATAAAATACTTATCAGCACTTTAACTTATCAGTTATTTTATATCAGCTAAGCCAAACGGACCATTCATCTTTCTTTCTGCCACCACTTTTTTTTCTTTTCTATTCGAAATTATACGCGGCGTTGGTAAAACACGTTTACCTTTTTCAAACAAATTAATTCTAATATTTAAAATATTTATTATAAATTATTATTTATTCATCACGAAAATATTATGTTTTCAGTTATTTTTACCGTAGGGAGGTGAATTAAATATAAGAAAAAAAATAAAAAAAGTACATTCACTCAATCCTAAGTTAAAAATATGAATATTACTTGGAAAAATTATCAGAACTTTGATTTTATTCTCAAATTTAAAAAGTCATGATTTTTGAGTTTGTTCTCAAATCTAATCTAAACTTCTATTTTTTATGTAAAAAATCATAAAATTTAATTTAATTATCAAATATAGCCTAAAATTTTCTTTTAACAATGTTAATTTGGTTATAAAAATAACTTATTTATTATATTTTATTAAAAATAATAATTTAACCATCATTATATAAACAAGTTGTAAAAAAATAAAAGAATAAAATTTAAAATATGTTTTGCAATTTTGATAATAAATTAATTTAAATTATTATATTTTTACATTGTTACGATCTTATTTTATCTAATTACAAAATAGGTTAACATTTAAACTAATTTACTATCAAAGTTGTAAATTATATTTTAAATTGTATCCTTTTATTCGTTTTTACAACTTGTCTATATAATGATTGCTGAATTACTATTTTTAGTAAAAAAATATAAATAAGTTATTTTTATAACCAAATTAAGATTGTTAAAAGAAAAATTTAGGCTATATTTGATAATTAAATTAAATTTTATGATTTTTTATGCAAAAATAAAAGTTTATGCTAGATTTGAGAACAAACTCAAAGTTCATGATTTTTTATGCCAAAAAAAAGTTTCGGCTAGATTTGAAAATAAAATCAAAGTTCAATTTTTTTTTATTTTTTTCTATATAAAATTTTCATTTCACAAACTTACTTTTCAATCCTAATTGTAATGCACATATACAAGATCACTTAATTTCTTATGTTTTAACTTGTTTCTTTTCTTTAAATGAATTTTCTCAATAACACTCCAATTTTCCTCATAATCAAAGATGGTGCAATTTGACTTAAAAGTCGAATTATCAATTGTGATAGTAATCAAACAAGTAATAAAATTTACATAAAATCTAACACAACCTTAGCTTTTTATCTTTGTAATATCTTGAATTTGTAAAATCTAAACTTGTCATCAATACTTGCAAATCAATCTTATGATCATGGATGTTTTTCAATGGAATGAATGTTGTTGCAAATCGAGTTAGCTCAAGGGTAAGCAAGAAAAAAATCATGATTATAAACAAAATTTGTTACTTTGGATGTATTTTTAGTTAAGTTGTTCACAAGAGCCATTTTTAATATCTCCTAAGATTAAGTTCAAGCAATGTGCAACACAAGAAGACCAATAAATGAATGGATACTTCTCATTCAAGTGCCTCTCAGCAATATTATAATTTGAAACATTATCTGTAACTAAATGTACAAGATTATTTGGTCCAGTAAATTCAACAAAATCAATAAAAAAAGTTGCAAAAAGTTGTAGCATCCTTTAACAAAAGCAAATTCCTTTTGTAAAATAAATAAGAAAGTTGATAAGTTGTCTATTCTTTTGATCTTGCCAATTTTTTTTTTATTTTGTCAACCATATCCTAGTATAATGCAACTAGTTTCTAACCAAGCATTTCTAAATTATCAACCAACAAGTCAATTTCCTTCTTAATATCCTATAATAATTTAATTCTAATTGCACGATAATTATGATCTTTGTATCATAGACCAATAGCTATAATGACATCTATCATAATAAACTGAATTTACACAATTAAATGAAATGAAACAACATAAAAGAACTTAGCAACAACTAAATCAATTCGGTGAACAATTTCTTTACCTGTCAAGACACTTCTAGTTGAAGGTGTGCACCAGGAATAATTATTACTTATTTCTTTTCCTTTTCCCTTGACGTCATTTGAGTTCCTTGTGTCAAATGCAACTTGTTGAAGCAAAGTTTTAATGGCATATAAAATTATATTTTGATGATACAAATATCGAAAGATTAAAGTTAAATGCTGAAAAAGTTTAAAAAAAGAATAGCTTTATGCACTACAATTTGATTAAATAATGGATTGTGATCTTATTATGTTCTCGATTAATGATGAATATCAAAGTTGTAGAGAATCATGTTAGCTATCCATAGAATTCAAGATTATCTAATTTGGATAATTAAACAAAAAGTTATACTCAAAATAGTGCAAGTTAGTCAATATGCTGGTCGAAGCAAAGAAAGCCGGTCGAAGCTATACTAGCCGACTGATCCGAGATACCGGTTGACCGATCAATGCATGCGCTGCCGAGATTCATGTCAAGACTGTACCGGTTGATGTACCAGTCGGCGTTGAGACTATACCGATCGAATGACCGATTGATGGTCCGACCGACCGATCAAGCGAAGAAACTAAAGAAATCATGCAACAGTCATATAGACCGATCGACCGTCTAAATGTGCGGCCGACCGACCTCTGAGTCAAATGAACAATAACGACTATTTTTGACTGAGTAATATGTGGAATAAACTCTAAACAAATTTTCCACATGTTGAAGCCTATAAAAAGAGTGTCAAAGTCAGAAGCAAAGATACTCATTCAAGCATTGAAGAAAAAATTCAAATTTTCAAAAGAAGAACTTTTCCTTGAAGTTATCATTTTAGCTTTTCTCTTTTTTTTTCTCTTCTCTTCTTGTGAGCATTATCTTACTCTTGAGCGAGAGAAAAGATTAGCTTCATATGAGGAGAGGTTGTCTTGCCTCTCAAAGCGGAAAAATGTGGTTGATGTAAATGACTTTTCTTCCTTGCCCCATTTGAAATAAAGAAAGAGTTCTAGTGGAGTGTCCGACGGTCTCGAGGTCGAGAAGTCGGAACGGAGACATAGAGAAAAGTGTGGCCAAACTCGTCAACAACCACCATGTTCATCGTGTTTGATTTCTCTTTCTCCTTCCTATATTGTGTTTGTGATGAGATCTGAATTGCATTGATTTAAAAGGTTTAAAGAATTGATTTTTAGTTTTCGCGATGTCTTTTGTGAAATTGATACTTTTATTTTAAAACATCAATTCATCTCCCTCTCCTCTTGGTGTTCTTTGGGATCAACAATTGGTATCAAAACAATATTGCTTTAGTTTTAAGATCTATTCATTTTAAGATCTAATCATTTTAAAGATCTAATCATTTAAGAATTAATCATCTTTAGAGCTATGACATCAAGTAGATTTAGTTTCTCCGAAGGACAATCAATTAGTCATTCCCGCTTTTTAATGCATCAAATTTTGCTTATTGGAAAATTAGGATTCAAGTATACATGTTCCATTGACATTGACATGTGGGACATTGTTGAAAAAGATTATTACTTATACGAAAAATTATCTATAGGTTCTACCGAAAGAGAATTTTTTTTACAAAACTTAATTGGAAAGCCAAAACTATTTTTTATTGTGCTTTGGATTCAACGAGTTTAATCAGATTTCTAGTTGTGAAAGTGCACATGAGATTTGGGAGAAGCTTATTATTACTTATGAAGGAACGGATAAAGTTAAGGAATGTAGACTAAATATTTTAAATCATGATTGTTTAAAAATTTATGATAATGAATCCATATGATATGGTTGCACGATTTAACAATATTTTGCATGGCTTAGCCTCCTTGGACAAGCCAAGAATTAACCCCTAAAAAGTGAAAAAGTTTCTCAGGTCTCTCTTCTCAAAATGGTATACGAAGAGGACGTGGTTGAAGAAAAAGATTTGAACAAATTGGATTTTAATGATCTTATTGGTTCACTTCTAAGCTATGAGATCTCAATTCAAAAAGATCAAGAAGAAAAACCTCTCAAGAAGAAAATATTAACATTGAAAGCAAATAAAATTAAAGAAGATTCAAGTGAAGAAGAAGTAGGCGAAAAGAAACTTGCACACTATACAAGAAAGTTTGACAAATATCTCAAGTTGGTAAAATCCAAATAAAAGAGTGAAAAATCAACTAAAAGATCATACAAACACAATGTCAGACAGGTAAAAAGAAAAAACAAAATATGAAGAATCTAATAAAATAAGTGATTCATCAAACTTTTCTAATGAGGAGGCATATATATGTTTAATAGCTCACAACGATGAAGTAATTTCTAGCCCTTCAATTTCAAATAATGACTCATCGAACTTTTTCGAAGAAAATCTTTAATAAAGAACTTTTCTCTCTTATAAAAAGATATTTTTCAATTAAAGAGGAAAATAAAAAATTATTACATAATCTTGAAAAATTAAAAGAAGAAAAGAATACATATTTTGTGGAAAATGAAAATTTGAAAAATGAAATTGATTCTTTGAAAATTACACATGCGTGTGAAATTGTAAAACTAGCATGCTCTTTAAAAAAGTAAAGAAGGAAAATACTCTATTAAAATATTCACAAAATAAGACTATTTTTCATGTAACGAAAAATAATCTTAGGAAATACTTTGAAAATAAAAATTCTTATTGGAAATCTAATCGTTCCTTTAATAGAAAATCACATTTCAAATATTTTACATGTGACTTTTATGGTCATTAGGCATATTAATGCAAAATAAGAAAATCATCATAACATGACATGATTTGGATTCCAAAAAGAACATTGTCTAACAAAATAGGTCACAAAGAAATTTGGGTACCAAATGTTACATAACTATTTTTTAGGTGTGCCTCACATGAAAAGCAAAAGACAAGTGGAATTGAAAATGTGAAGGCATGAAGGTTATGGTAAAAGTATCATTTACTTTTTTATTTTAATCAAAATTTCAAAATTACTATTTTTGAAAGAAAAGAGGAACATATAAAATAGAAAAATAAAATTGGTCGTGGTGATAAGGGGAGCGTGTTTTAACTTTATTTTGACATCATTATTGTATCAAAGTTTTATGTAATATTTTAATTCTTAATGTAATTTTTTGAAACATGTGGCTTTCATAACCAATAGATCAAATTGATTTCATTTTTAAAATAGACATAAATTTAGGAGAAGCTATTTTTTGCATATTCTATAATTCTCTATGATGTCACACTTTACATATTTATCACAAAATAGGAGAATAAATTTTCTAAAAGATAAAGGGGGCATTACATATGATTTTTTATGTCCTTCATATGCAAACTACTTTTTGATGAAACAAAAGGAAGAGAAATATTATATGAATATAACTTTATATGAAGAGTGACTTCCAATTGGTACTTATGTGAATATCTATCATTGAAAGGAAGACTAAGTTTTAGAGGGAATAAAATTAATTTTACAGGATTTTTACAACTTTTTTGCTACTTATATATTTTTCATATTTCTTAATTTCTCTTCATAAAAAATGGAGAGATTGTTGGAGCAAAGTTTTAATGACATATAAAATTATATTTTGATGATACAAATCTCGAAAGATTAAAGTTAAATGCTGAAAAAGTTTAAAGAAAAATGGACAACTTTATACACTACACTTTGATTAAATAATTGACTATGATCTTATTATATTGTGGATGAATGATGTATATCAAAATTGTAGAGAATCCTGTTATCTATCCATAGAATCTAAGATTATCTAATTTGGACTATGCAAAAAAAATTATGCTAAAAATAGTGCAGGTCGGTCAACATGTCGGTCGAAGTAAAACAAGATGGTCGAGGCTATACCGGTCGATTGATCTGAGATACTGATTGACCGATCAATGGATGCATTGCCTAGATTCACGTCAAGACTATATCGGTTGACGTTGGGACTATACTGATCGACTAACTGGTTGATGGTCCGATTGACCGATCAAGCGAAGAAGCTGAAGAAATCATGCAACGATCACATAGACCTGTCGACCGGTCCAGATGTACGGTCAATCGGCCTCCGGATCAAATGAACAGTAACAACTATTTTTGAATGAGTAAAATGCAATGTTATTAGAACTGGACCGAACAACGACCCAGATAGGTGTCAGTTTTAGTTCGAACCGATTGGACCGATCGGTCGGATCGGTAAGTAATAAAATATTATATTTAATATAGTATATTAAATTAAGCTATTATATTTTGAATATATACCTATATCAAAAATGTAATTATACAAAAAATAACAATCATAAATAGTAAATTTTAAATTTAAGATTTGATGTTAAAGTTATTACACACTTAATAAATGAAACTCTTATTAAATCTCATTATTATATATAAATTTTCTATTCTTTAATTTTTTTATAAATATTTTTTCCAAGATATTATGAAAAGATTATATATTCTATAAATAAATATATAGTATAATTAGTGATTTACTAAATTTGAACTTATTAAATATTAAATTTGTGTATATATATTTTTATATATAATACTATACTATATTAAGTATGTTATAGTTTTATTGTATATTATACATATATCAAAGAAGTTTGCACCATTCATTTCTATCTAATTTATCTAATATAACATGTATAATAAATATATAATTAACTTATATTATAATATACATTTATGATATTAAAATTTTGAATAAAAATAATAATCCATAAGTTAAAGTTCAAAGCTTAATAAATTCTAAACTAAATGAAAGAAAAAAGAGCAAGTAAAATGTACAAATATCCACATTCATAATACTAGCAACATATGAGCAAGGGGACAACTATAAAAAATGGAGGACACTAGTGGGCTAATGTGATTCTTTATGAAGAAAGTTCATTTTTGGATATTTTTTAAATTTATAATAATAAACTTTATAAAATTATTTCTTAACAAAAGAAATAATAAAAAAATTAGTTGGCCCAAGAATCGTGATTCAACTTGGTTTTTTATGATTTTGACCGATTTTGTTACTAGTCTTGACCGGTTCAACTATGGGTTCAGTTTTAGAGCTCATACCAGGTTATCTTAGTGGCCGATCGACGGTCGGACCGGTTCGATTGACCAGTCTGATCCAGCCCTAATAATCATGGTAAAATGTGGAATAAATTCTGGACGAATTTTTCATATGCTGAAGCTTATAAAAGGAGTGTCAAAGGCAAAAGCAAATTCACCCATCCAAGCATTGAAGAAAAAATTCAAGTTTTAAAAAAAAGAATCTTTCCTTGAAGTTATCATTTTAGCTTTTCTCTTCTTTCTCTCTATATTGTAAAAGAGAGAAATAATCATTCAAAAAAATTGAGAGTAAAAGATGTTCAATATCTTACCTCTTGACCGAGAGAAAAGATTAGATTCCTAGGAGGCGAGGTTGCCTTGCCTCTCGAAGCGGAGAAAATATGGTTGATGTAAAGGGCTTTTCTTTCTTGCCTCATTTGGAATAAAGGAATAGTTCTAGTGAAATCTTCGACGATTTCGAGGTCGAGAAGTCGGAGCGGAGACGTAAATCAAAGTATGACCGAACCTCGTCAACAACCACCGTGCTCATCGTGTTTGATTTCTCTCTCTCCTTTTCATATTGTGTTTGTGATGAAATCTGAATTGCATTAAATTAAAAGGTTTAAAGAATTGATTTTTAACTTCCGCGACGTGTTTTGTAAAATTGATACTTTTATTTTAAAACACCAATTCATCCCCCTCCCCTCTTGATGCTCTTTGGGATCCAACACAATTTATTCTTGTACACCTATCTCAACTTGCTCACTAATATTTGTTTCTTCATTTTCTTCATGTGCTCGTTTCTTTGATGTAGGCACATATTTCAAATGTTGTCCATGTTGATATTTAACTTCATAACTAACTTTAAGGGCATGTTTGGTTTAAAATTCATTAAGAGGAAGGGAAAGTAAAGAGTGGAAAGGAAATGATGGGAATGAAATGTAGGAGAATGAAGGTGAATAGTTATCCCTGTTTGGTTGATATCATTAAAGAAAATGGAAGGGAATGAATGCTAAGTGATTAATTTATTTAGATGATTTTATCCTTTACATATGTAGTTGTGTGTTTAATTTATTTGGTGAAAATTGGAAACACATACTTAATATATCTTTCTCCTCCTTTCCATATCGATTTGAAGAGAAAAGAAAAATGGAACATTGGAGGGGAATTGATGGGAAAGGAGGGGACTTTCCCCTTCTTTCCCCTCCAACTTAAGCCCTTGTTTGGTTGGGGGTGAAAGGAGGAGAATCGATGGAAAGAGAAAGAAGGGGAATCGATTCTCCTTGTTTGTTTGAATTAAGTTGGAGGAGAATGGAGAGGAAAGTTCCCTCCTTTTCCTTTCATTCTCCAATTTTTTCACCCCCAAATTGGGGTGGAAATGAGGGAAAAGACACACAACATATATTTTCATTTTTAACCATATAAATTAAACATATAAGTATATATATAAAGGATATAATCGTTCAAATAAAATTATCACTTGACATTATTTCCTTCTCTTCTCTTTAATGACGTGAACCAAATAAGAGTAACTATTCACCCTCATTCTTCTGCATTCCCTTCCCATCTTTTTCCTTCCCTTCTCTTTAATGAAATTTGAACCAAACAGATCAATCAGACGAGGGGAATAAATTTTCCTCATTTCCTTTCCCACTCTTTACATTTCTTTCACCTCCAACCAAACAGACCATAACACAAGACAATGCCTCTCCTTTTTTTCATCAAGATTTAGTTTCTATATATTACTCCACCTTTTGAAAATTTTTCACAATACAAACATTTCAATGATATTTTTTCTTGTACATCAAAACAAATCTGACAATGCTCCCATGCACGTCTTTAGTCTTATTGATTGAGAGCTTAGGAGAGCTACTGTAGTGCTATTGACTGCAGGTTGTGTTTGAGATTTTCCAATAGGTGTTTGAGTTTCACTACAACTACTGCCTCCTGATATCATTTTTTGCTAAATAATAAATAAATATATAAAATATTGATTAATAAAATAACTAAGTCTATTGGAGAATCTTTTCATCCGCATCAATTAGTAAAAAAAAAAACTAAGTAGCAAAAACAAGGTGTCCGTGTAAGAGGAGTCTTACTTGCAGGCCAAGAGAAGAAGATGTGGACGCTTCTTTGATTGCTCGAGTTGCACGGTGAAAAAATGACGAAAAGAAATGAGTTGGAACCACGGCCTATAGACACACTTGAAGCGGAGGAAGAACTTCACGGGGAGGCAAGAGAGGACGTCAAAGACTATGTTCAGAGGGAGAAATAGGCTGCTGACAATTTCAGGAGTCAGTTGAACATATCCCTATAGCGCTGCCGCAGGAAAATGCCTGCAAAGTGCAAATTGTCTTTGACTAGGGCTGAGCAACACTGTAGTGAGCCGACCCTAACAAGTTATTAACCAAACTTTTTATTTTTGAAAAAAAATTGGCCGGGTCGTGGAAACCTGACGATTCAAGGGACCAAACCTGACTTTTGACCAAGTTTGACCGCATCAATACAGATCAAAGGCCAATCCGGGTTTAGGCTTACTCATCTCTTTTACTTATTGAACACATGTCCGATGATCGAGTTAGGATGGGTTTTAAATCATTGTTGGCAACAAACACTATCGCAGCAAAGATGGGGGTTGATGCTAGTGGTAGAGGTGGAAGGCTGCATTTTGATAGTGGAGAAGGAGATGTCGACGTCCACATCATCTTTGGAGAAGCAAGAGGTAAAAGAAGTTGAGATGATACAAGAAAAATAGAGACAAAGTCACCTATTAATGAAGAAAAACACATGCGATAGGCAAAGAGTGGTGGAGGTCACTCTTCATATAACTTGCCATCTTCCTGCTTTATCATACTTTACTCATATTGTCTCCATTAATGTAAATATCACTTGAATTGTACTTCTAATTAAATGTCCCAGTTACAAAGATGCAATGATCCAAGTATATATTATTAAGCATTAAGTTGGAATGTAAATTGAACTGTAGTAGGTTAAGCAGTAAATGGTTGTGTAAATGATGATAAATACTAATCTGAATGTTAAAAGAAGTTATATATATATATAGGGTAAATTGTATATACGAAGAGGCTTTCTCTCCGCACTATGTCACGCAAGATCCTACGCGTCCAATCGAGATCCCACGACTAAGATGATCATCTCATGAGATCTCATGAGATTTTACATCACTCACTCATGATGGAACCTGCGTGATCCTAACCTTCTCTCTTTGATCGACGGCGAGGGTGGCGAACTTGGAGGCCACGACGCTGGCGATCGACAATAGGGGCGGCTGATATGGAGGTTGCAGTGTCAACAATCGAGGGATCCAACAGTTGACTGCTAGGGATTCGGCGACCGACCTTCTCGATCTCCCCCTCTCCCTCCCTCTCTCGTTCTCTCTCTCAATCTCCCCCTCTGTCCTTCCCTCCCTCTCTTTCTCCACCGACCTCCGGTCGCCATCGATTTCTCTTCCTCTATTTTCTCCCTGTTTCTCCTAAATCTCCAACTCGAGTCCGGCGAGGTGAGGCGAGCACGAGGGTAGCCAGCGTTAATATTTTAGTCCTTATAAAAATTAATCGTTAATTTCTTCTAGGGTCATCAATTTCGGATTCCTATCGTTCTCTGGCGATATTTTCGTTGGTAAGAAAATGGAAATGCACATTAGATTTGATTTCAGTTATGAGAAATGATTTAAAGTAGTTTTTATTTTATTGTGGATGAAGAAAGTGGTTGGCGATTGTTCGACGTTTCTGCGGGTATGATTTTGATTCCGAGAGCAGTTGCTACTATTGTGGTGGTGAGAATGATCCGATAGCTGAAAATAATCTTTATGATGTGCTTAAGAGTTTAATTAGAAGATATTTTAAAGTTTGATTTGAAATTCTCTTATAGGGGTTGTTAATCAAAGGACGATAGTTCGTTGTTTGTTGAAAATCAATTGGGCTGCACCTAGTTGACAAGACTTTCATTTCGTTGGCAAGTATTTTAGCTAATCCATAATAGGACTTGGATTATGATAAGTACACTAAGTGATTATTAGCAGTGAATTATGAATCTCATTTTTATAATGTTAATGAATCAATTAATAGAGTAGTTGTTAAAATAGCTTAAATTGATTTATATTAACTCAGACGAAAGAACTATTAATTAGTTTTAATTTAATTATCACGATGATGTATAATAACCCACTTTTGATGTCAAGAAAACATAAGATGGTTGTTTTGATAATATCATGGTAATAAGGTTTACAATAATGATTAAGATCTAAATCGACATAATGGATGCGACATGTTGTGTTTACACGATTGTATTCAGACGAGGTGATAGTTTGGACGAATCCGAGGTGAGGGAACTTACCTCAAATAATATAAATTACTAAACTCTTCAGAGTGCATACATGGTTCCACCCGATGTGGAATAGAATTCATGTTAGTTTTCTCATGCATGTTCATACATATTAGTGTGTCTCATATGTGTGCCACCGTATGAATTATGATGTTTATACTATGAATTTTTAAGACGTTCTAGTCATCACAATAAATATAATTATATTTCATTAAATATAATTAATTTAAAAAGCAATTTTTATATGTAAATAATATATTTTTAACAAATTTTTTCCATAAAAATTTTTAATTTTAATTATTAATAAAATTATACTTCATAATTATAATAATCATTTTTAATTCAAAACCCACCAAAAATTCATCTAACACATCCACTTTTTCCTATCACATCAACCACCTTATTCTTTATCATCAAATTTCACTCCAACCAAACACAACTATCAATGCACCAAGAACTTAGGAGAAACCACAGTTTCGTTTCCAAACGCTCCCATAAGTATTGATAGCTATCTTTTTTTCTTCGTGTTTTCATTTATCTTCTTTTTTCTTCATTTTTTAGAATACGAAGATGTAGAAGACAAAGTATTTACTTTTGTCATACAAAGAGTCAAGACGACATGAGTTTTTCACAAAAGCATTTATCTTTAGCACTCCAGACAACAATTTTCTTTGAAAGAAAGTTTAAAAGATGAACACCTCCACTACAACATGCACACGGATGATTTGTGTCCATGGCCGCCATCTCGTGCTCCAGCCCCAAGAACATCTCGAGGATCCATATCCTCTCCCGAAGCCCCGTGGCGTCATCCCACTACATTGCCTCGGAGCACGGTGCCGAGCTCGAGCTCTCCTCCTCCCACTACAAGAAAAAAATGCTATTTCCGAGCAATCAGGCAAAATCCGTCGAAAATGTAAGTTTCCCACGAATTTTTTGACAAAAAAGAACCATCGAAAATTTGCTCATCGCAACCATTTTTCGACGGCTCTATCACAATCGTCGAAATTTCCCACGATCGGAATCATTGAAAATATTTGCTACGGCTTGGGCTGTGGGAAATATTTCCCACGGTTCACGGAGCCGTTGGAAACATTTCCACGGTGGGGGTCGTGGGAACGTTTCCCACGGCACGAACCGTGGGAAACTTTTCCACAGCTTGGCCCGTGGGAACTTCCCACAGAGCTGTTGGAGACACATGATTTTTCGATGGTGAGGACCATTAAATTTATTTTTCAAATATTAAAAAACCCTCGCCAGCCGCCATGAAGCGAGCGTATCAGTTTGTCAGCGCTCCAGAACTGGTCGCCGCGCGCCAGAACTGACCATCAGCGCACCAGATTGGGCTGCCAGGTGGTCAGATCTAACCGCCGGCCACGAGGTGACCGATCAGGCTGCGAGCAGCCCGATCTAGCCGTCAGCGACCAGATTCTGCCGCCCGATGGCCAGATCCCCTACGAGAGAGAGGGAAGGAGGAAGGTCCACGATGGTCATCGAGGGAGTTGGCCGCGATGAGGGAGAGATAGGATAGAGGGGAGAGAGAGAGAGGAGAGAGGGAATGAAGTCGAGAGAGGGAGAGGGTGTATAAAAAGAGAGGGAGAAGCGGGAAAAGAAAAAAAACGGATGAGTTTGGCAGGAATTTTTATTTTCTGACAGGTTAAGCCGTGAGAAATCTTTCTAATGGTTTGGCGTGCTGAAAGGATGGAAATAACTAGTGGAGGGGCTACAACCACCTCAAAGAGGCGCCTTCTACTTCTAATAGGCCATGAACTAGATCAGAATCATTCTTAACTAATCCATAAGACTTTTTCCACGGTTAAAACCATGACAAATTCTCACAACTCGAACTGTGGGAAAAATTTCTCACGGCTACTGAACTTCCCATTTTTTGTACCGTGGAAAATGTTTCTCATGGCGGGAGCCATGGGAAAAATTTTCCAGCCATGGGGTGGTAAATATTTCCCACGGCTCGAATCGTGGGAAAAATTTCTCACAGCTCTAGCCGTGGGAATCCTCTCCCGGAGCCCCACGGCGTCATTGTTGGATACAATTTTAATGATATATAAAATTATATTTTGATGATATAAATCTCGAAAGATTAAAGTTAAAATGCTGAAAAAGTTTAAAGAAAAAGGAATAACTTTTTGCACTATACTTTGATTAAATAATTAACTATGATCCTATTACATTTTGGATTAATCATAAATATCAAAGTTGTAGATAATTATGTTAATTTTCCATGGAATAAAAAATTATCTCATTTGGATAACTATGCAAAAAGTTATACTTAAAATAGTGCAGGCCGATCGACTTGCCGGCTGAAACACGTCGACCGGTCCGAAAGACAGGTCGACCAGTCCGAAAGATAGGTCGATCGGTCAATGCAGAAAATGCCCAATTTTAATGAACAGAATGTCGATACTGTACCGGTCGACTGGTCAGAACACAGGTCGACCGGACAGTGCAAATTTCGCAAACGGTCATATTTTTCATAAAAGAAAGTATACCGATTGACTGGTCCATATGTGCGGTCGATCGGCCTTCAGTTAAATGAACAGTAACTGTCAATTTTGAAGGAGAAAATTGTGGAATAATTTTTTGACGACTTTCTCACTTGCTGAAGTCTATAAAATGAGTGCCAAAGCCAAAAGCAAAGGCATACATTTAAGCATTAAAGCAAAACTTCAAGAAATCAAAAGAAGATCGTTTCTCTTGAAGTTATCTTTTAGAGATTTTTTTCTTTCTCTCTTCTCTTCTTATGAGTGTTCTATTGTAAAAGAGAAAAACTATTTTTTCAGAAAGATTGCGAGAGTTCCTTTGTAAAAGTGGTTTCAAATTTTACTTCTTGAGCGAGAGAAAAAATCAGCTTCCTAGGATGAGGGTTGCCTTGCCTCTCGAAGCGGAGAAAATGTGGTTGATGTAAAGGGCTTTCTTCCTTACCCCATTTGAAACATAGAAAGTTTTTAGTGAAATCTTCGGTGATCTCGAGGTCGAGAAGTCGGAGCGGAGACGTAGGCCAAAGTGTGGCCGAACTTCGTCAACAACCACCGTGTGTTTGTGTGTGATTTTCTTTCTCTCACACGCCCTCTCATATTATGTTTATTATCTGAATTGCTTTGATTTAAAAGAATTAACGAATCAGTTTTGTGCTTCCGCGATGGTTTCTGTGAAATCGATATTTTCGATAGAACATCAATTCACCACTCTTTTAGTATCCTTTGGGATCCTACAATTGGTATCAGAGCGGGTTGCTCTTATTTTAAGTTGTAATCATTTCAAGATTTGATAATCTTGTTTTAAGATTTATCAATCTTTAGAACTATGGCATCAAGTGATTTTAATTTTACTAAAGGACAATTAATTAGTCGTCCTCCCCTTTCAAATGCATCAAATTTTGCATATTGGAAAATTAGAATTCAAGTATATATTTATTCTATTGATATCGACATGTAGGACATAGTTGAAAAATGTTATTATGTTCATGAAAAGTTACCTACTGATTCTAAAAAAAGAAAAGATTTTTTCAAAACTTGATTGGAAAGGCAAAAATATGTTTTATTATGCTTTGCATTCAACGGAGTTTAATCGGATTTCAAGTTGTGAAACTGCAACTGTTATTTGGGAAAAGCTCATCACTACTTAAAAGGAACCAACCAAGTTAAAGAATCTAGATTGAATATTTTAAACCATCAATATGATTCTTTCAAAATCATGATAATGAATCCATAAATGATATGGTAGCTCGGTTTAATGATATTTTGAATGGCTTAGCCTCATTGGGCGGGCCAATAACTACCCCCAAAAAATGAAAAAGATTTTCAGGTCTCTCACCTCCAAATGGCATACGAAGAGGACCGTGATCGAAGAAAAAGATCTAAACGAATTGGATTTTGATAATCTAATTGGTTCACTTCTAACTTATGAGAACTCAATCCAAGAAGATCAAGAAGAAAAAACTCCAAAGAAGAAAACATTGACACTAAAAACAAATCCAAAAAAAAGAAGACAAGAAGTGGACGAAAGGAGACTCGTCCGCTACACAAGAAAACTAAATAAGTATCTCAAGCTGATGAAAAAGAAAGAGAAAAATGAGAAGCCTACTCGGAGATCATACAAAAATTATAAAGAAAAGATTTCTCAAAAAGGTAAAAAGAAAAAATGTGAAGAGTTTAATGAAATAAGTGATTCGTCAAACTCTTCTAGTGACGAAGCATACCTATGCTTAATGACACATGACGATGAGGTAATTTCTAATTCTTCAAATTCAAATTATGATTCATCGAACTCTTCCGAAGAAAATATTTCTTTAGACATGAATAAAGAACTTTCCTCCCTTGTAAAATAATATTTCTTAATTAAATAGAAAAATGAAAAATTAATACATGAGATTGAAAAATTAAAAAAAAGAAAAGAATACATGTCTTATGGAAAACGAAAATTAAAAAATGAAATTGATACTTTGAAAATTACACATGCTTGTGAAACTACAAAACTGTCATGTTCTTTCGAGAAAGTAAATAAGGAAAATAATCTTTTAAAAATTTCACAAAAGTAAGACTACTTCTCATGTGAGAAAAAATAATCTTAGGAAATACTTTAAAAATGAAAACTCTTATTGGACATCCAATCATCCCTTTAATAGAAAATCACAATTCAAATGTTTTACATGTGGATTTATGATCATTATGCATATCAATGTAAAATAAGAAAATCAACATAACGTGACATGATTTGGATTCCAAAAGGAACTTTGACTAACAAAATTAAACCCAAAGAAGTTTGGGTACCAAAGTTTAAATGATTATTTTTTAGATGTGTCTTACATGTAAAGCAAAGGATGAATTAGAGATGTGAAGGCTCAAAGGTTATGATAAAAGTATCATCTATCTTTGATTTCACTCAAAAATTTTAAAATTATTATTTCTTTGAAAAGATAGAACATATAAAATTGGAAATAGTAATATGGGGAGCATACTAAACTTTATTTTGACATAGCATTGATATAATTGTTGTATCAAAGTTTTATGCCATATTTTGATTATTAATATTTTTTACCTTCATTAAATTGTTTCTATTTCGCCATTATAAAATAATCATAAATTTAAGAGGAGTTATTTCTTCATATACAAATTATTGATTTTGATGAAATAAAAGAGGGAAAAATATAGGAGAAATATGATTTGAATATCACTTTATATGAAGAGTTCCTTACAATTTATACTTATTTGAGTATTTATTATTATAAGGAAAGTTAAGTGTCAGAGGTAATAAAATTGATTTTATAATTTATTTTACAACTTTTTCGCAACTTATACATTTTTCATATTTCTCGGTTGTCTTCATAAAAAAGAGGGAGATTGTTGGATCTAAGTTTTAATGACATATAAAATTATATTTCGATGATACAAACCTCGAAAGATTAAAGTTAAAATCCTAAAAAAGTTTAAAGAAAAAGGAATAACTTTATACACTACACTTTGATTAAATAATTAACTGTGATCCTATTAGATTTTGGATTTATCATAAATATCAAAGTTGTAGAGAATTCTGTTAGTTTTCCAAAGAATAATAAATTATCTCATTTGGATAATTGTGCAAAAAGTTATGCTTAAAATAGTGCAGGACGGTCAACCTGCCGGCTGGAACATCGGTCGACCGGTCCGAAAGACAGGTCGACTGATCAATGCATAAAATATCCAATTTTAATAAACGAAATGTCGAGACTGTATCGGTCGAGATACCGATCGATCGGTTCAAAACACAGGTCGAGTGCAAAATTCGCTAATGGTCATATTTTTCATAAAAAAAAGTGTACCGATCGTCCGACCTCCAAGTCAAATGAAGAGTAATGATCAATTTTGAAGGAGAAAATTGTGGAATTATTTTTGGACGACTTTCTCACTTGCTGAAGTCTATAAAAGGAGTGTGAAAGCTAGAAGTAAAGGCATCCATCCAAGCATCGAAGCAAAACTTCAAAAAATCAAAAGAAGACCATTTCTCTTGAAATATCATTTAGAGCTTTCTTTCTTTCTCTCTTCTCTTCTTGTGAGTGTTCTATTATAAAAGAGAGAAACTTTTTCATAAAGATTGTAAGAGCTCGTATATAAAAGAGGTTTTAAATCTTACCTCTTGAGCGAGAGAAAAGATTAGCTTCTTATGAGGAGAGGTTGCCTTGCCTCTCGAAGCGGAGGAAATGCGGTTGATGTAAAGGGCTTTCTTCCTATTACGAAAGAAGGAGAGAGGGATCGTACGAACACAGAATAACGCGAAGGAAAAATGGCGACGGTTCTCTTTATTATGGAATAACGATGATTACAAGGATGTATCTCTATCTGGACCCCTAAGGAGTTTATATAGGCACTCCCTTTAATAAATGATAGGAATTACAGTCTGACTGAGACTCTAAATTAATCCCCAAAATAAGACACCTATATCATGATAAGAAAATAAATCAATTCCAAATCACATACAGAATGCCCCTAAGATTTTTTGTTGAAGCGTCTGATTAGGTAGGGGGGACACAAAGGATTACAGATTCAAGGCATTATCAACACTTCCTTGCCCCCATCTAGAACAAAGGAAGCACTTAGTGAAATCTCCGGCGGTCTCGAGGTCGAGAAGTCGGAGCGGGGACGTAAGCCAAGGTATGGTCGAACCTCGTCAACAACCACCGTGTGTTTATGTTTGATTTTCTCTCTCTCACTCCCTCTCATATTATGTTTATTATCTGAATTGCTTTGATTTAAAAGAATTAACAAATCATTTTTGTGCTTCCGTGATGGTTTTTGTGAAATCGATATTTCGATAGAACACCAATTCACCCCCCTTGGTGCCCTTTGGGATCCTACGGTCGTCCCACTGTGTTGACCCGATCATAGTGCCGAGCTCGAGCTCTCCTCCTCCGCCTTCAACATCGTCGCCTGCGCTACCGCTCCTCACTTCCGTTTTCCCACCGTCGCCTAGCCGACGAATTTTCTTCATCCCAGGTCATCCATAGCCGCGATCTCATGCTCCAGTCACAGGAATGTCTCTAGGCTTGTGATATGATCCCGGAGCCCCATGGAGTCATCCCCATGCGTCGCCCCGGCTTGGAGCACGACACCAAGCTCGAGCTCTCCTCCTCCACCTTCGGCGCCGCCGTCGGGAAGGCACCCGAGGCCTCGTGGCCTCGGCGGAGGTTCTCCTCACAGCCCCGCTGGAGCAGAGTAAGAAGGCGGGAGTCAGACGCTTACTTTTGGGGCTGGAGATGGACCAGTCAGCAGCCACGGAGAGATCCCGATTGAAGTTGTGAAACTTGATTTTAGTAAATATAGTAGATCAGGAAACTTATCTTTTTATCCTATTTATTGGCGTTCGCACAGCGCTACGGCGGTCGATCTCCACTGGCGACAATCACAAGGTGGCAGTGGCGGTCGGTCGTGCAGAGGGCAGCGATGTTCGTGCATTAGCATGGCGGCCGATGAGCACGATGATCGCGTTTCAACGGTAGAGACCGACACAGTTATTACATCGCCCCTACAACACTCATCGATCGAGCTCAAGCAGTGTCGGCCTATCGCGTGACGATGACAATCATTCAAAGGAAGCAATTGTTGCTTAGCAGTCACCACGGCTTGCACACATGACCGTTGCGCGGCCGCCTTTGCGGCCAGGCCGCGCGACCCTCGCTTGGCCTCCGGCTCTTATCCAGTGCCATGTGCCACCGGATGAGACCGACCATGCGGCCACCGATGAACATACGTGATATTGGGCCTTCCTCATTTTTTTTACCTTTTTAATTTCACATATTAACAAAATATGCATAAAACCATGTTGTATACATTAAATATTACATCTTATTAAAATAAGATAGAAAAACATAAAAAATATATCACAACATATATTTTAATCATATTAAAAATATTAAAATCTTATTTTAATCAAATCTTGATTTTCAAATTGTTATTAACACTCTATCATAATTTCTTACGCATACTTAGCATTGTAATCAAAATGAAATGGCGATTGGCTAAGGGATGTATATCATATACAAAACCACAATATACTCATGTTTTTTTAATAAATTACTATATATATAATGATACCGTATATAGACTCTTATGTATCAATCAAATCTATCGTTTCTCTATTTTCATTTTTTCTCCTTTTTTGAATTTATGGTCAACTTAAATTTATTAATTATGATAACTTAAATTTATTAATTTATTTTAATTAATGATGAAAAATCATAATTATTTTTAATTTAAAAAAACACATATCTTATATTTACTTTTACTCAACTTCATTAATTATTCTTAGTTAATATGAAGAATTGTAATTATTTTTTAGCCTTCAACTTAAATTTATTAATTTATTTTAATTAATGATGGTAAATCATAATTTTTTTTAATTTAAAAAAGTACATATTTTATTTTTACTTTTAGTGAACTCCATTAATTATTCTTTTTTAATATGAAGAATTGTAATTATTTTTTAGCCTTCAACTTAAAATTATTAATTTATTTTAATTAATGATGAAAAATCATAACTTTTTTAATTTGAAAAAAATTACATACCTTATTTTTACTTTTACTCAACTTCATTAATTTTTCTTAGTTAATATGAAGAATTGTAATTATTTTTTAGCCTTTAACTTAAATATATTAATTATGATAACTTAAATTCATTAATTTCTTTTAATTAATGATGACAAATCATAATTATTTTTAATTTAAAAAATCACATATCTTATATATACTTTTACTTAACTTCATTAATTATTCTTAGTTAATATGAAGAATTATAATTATTTTTTAGCTTGAAATATCATGTTAATCATATGAATATTAATATTTTTCTTTGACTTCATTCATAAATCAGATTGTGTTGATTATGAAGCTCGGGTGGAAGGAGTCAACATCGCAACGTCAAAGGTAAACTTGAGAGATCAAATCACGAAGGTCCTTACTTGATAGAAAGGTCTTCATAAAAAGTACAAAACGTGAGATTTTTGTCGGTGCCTCAAAGGATTGCAACCTTGCGCTCGAAACTAGCACTAGATGGAAAGCTCCCTCAAAGGAGGTGGGAAGAGGTGGGTCGATGTTGCAACACATAAAAAAAATATTATATTATAAAAGGATTTAAATAACATATTTTAAAATAATTTAATATTATTAAAATAAAAAAGTTTTATAAATTATTTTATTAAGATATATTTAAGAATTAGTAAAATTGTGCGAAGATCGATGTTGTTCCCTAGTGGGGTTAAATAGTGGATTCAACGAAAAAAAATAGAAAAAAATGAAAATGAAGATAAATAGCAATGTTGACTTTACAAGAGTTTGAGATTGACATTTGAGTATGACTTTATATAAATATAAGAAGATCAATTTATTTCCAATATATTCAATTTGGTGGAGACTAGAGAGTCCAGAGTGAAACTTTTGTGATTCCCTAAACCATAGACCTCCTAAAAGAGATTTGTTTTTAGTTAACTTAAACATTTTGTGATTTCTTAGTCATAGACTTCCACAACATTAAAAGTAACGTAAACATTTAGTGATTAAAAGGTAGATGTACATATATTTTCTGATTTTACCCTTATTCAAATACATTATTTTTCTCAACTTATTTTATTTTTTTATTTTATCACCATTCAACTATATTATTTTATGTTCGTGCTTAATCAATTACAATAACAATGACTAAAACAATAATTTAATAATTAATATTTTCATATCATATATGCACTATTATTGTCAATACAATTTTTTATATATTTCAATAAAAGAATTAGGTGTAGGATTTTATTTTATTTGATTGAGATATAAATAATTTATTTATTATATTATAATAAAAAATGTATAGTATTTAAATTAAATAATTTATCATATACTTAGTTATATTATTTTATATTCATCGACTAATTGTAACGTTAATATCTTAAATGAACCTCGAACTACTAATCATCGTTCGTTATCTATGAATTAAATTGTTATATACTATCAAATTATAGCCCGTTTATCAAATCACTAATAATGCTAAATAGAGCCTAAAGTTACTATTTTTCAGTTAGCTTTTTTCAACCATTTATATTTTTATACTTTACCTATTTATGTAGTGTTATAACAATTTATTGTGATAACATATTTTTTTAATTATCCTACAATTCATTATTTTCACATGGTTCATGCAAGTGGCTTCACCTTTTTGGCATTAAAAACTAATTAAACTCAAGGAGTGGGTCACATATATAGTGAAATATTTTCATGTAGTACAACTAAATTTAATGTAGCTTTCGTATAACATCTAAACTAAAAGGAAATGCATGCTACATGCATCAGTGTAAATCCGCCTGAAAATATATATTTTGTATAAAGAAGAATTAATGTCGAAGAATGCAACCCCTTTTTTTTTGAGATTATACCACTTTATGTATGTTTTAAGGTTATAAAGTTATATTATATATATATTGGCCCCCCTCAAAACATCAAATAAGCAAATGTTAGTCTAATGGGAAGTGACATTATTCATGTATTTATCTTTTGTTATTTATTAAACAAAGATTAATTAAAATTTAATTTATTACTTTTTAATTATATACTTTATAATATATGTTGGCCCCTTAAATTTTTTTTCTGGCTCCCCTGTGCAAGGTAGCTATGCAACAAACTTATGGTAACGACTATTCAAACCTAAATTAAGCTTAGAATGAGAAGAGGATTTATCAGCTTCACTATTTTACTAGATGGTTGTTGTATACAATTTCTGTATTTTCATACAAAAAGATATATTTATTTAAAAAATATTTAAAGGTAATAATTTACAAATTTAATCATCGAATATACAACACATGAGAAAAGTCCACTGGGCCAAGATGTTATAGAAACACACCACCCATAAAATCCAAAGTTGAAGCCAGCCCATAAGTTGCAAACCCTAAGATACGATACCCGCCGCCACCATAAAGCCCCCGTATCAATTGCTCTCCTCCAAGCAGCTACATTTCTGCGCCTATCATCTTCGGAACCCTAATCCTCACCTCGCCGCCACCACCACAACCAACTTCGGCAATGGCAGAGCGCGGCGGAGGCGATCGCGGAGGTTTCGGGCGGGGGTTCGGCCGCGGCAGGGGAGACCGTGGCGGGCGAGGCGGCGACCGCGGTCGTGGTGGGCGCCGGGGCGGGCGGCGCGATGAGGAAGAGAAGTGGACGCCCGTCACTAAGCTTGGTCGCCTTGTTAAGGAAGGCAAGATCAGGAGCCTGGAGCAGATCTACCTCCACTCGCTCCCTGTGAAGGAGTACCAGATTGTGGACACCCTCATCGGCCCCGCGCTCAAGGACGAGGTCATGAAGATTATGCCAGTCCAGAAGCAAACCCGTGCTGGCCAGCGCACGCGCTTCAAGGCTTTCGTCGTCGTGGGTGACGGCAATGGCCACGTCGGCCTCGGTGTCAAGTGCTCCAAGGAGGTGGCGACCGCCATCCGCGGCGCCATCATCCTGGCCAAGCTATCTGTCGTTCCTGTGAGGAGGGGTTACTGGGGTAACAAGATCGGGAAGCCGCACACTGTGCCGTGCAAGGTCACTGGTAAGTGTGGTTCTGTTACCGTCCGTATGGTGCCGGCGCCGCGTGGTGCTGGAATCGTTGCAGCTCGCGTGCCCAAGAAGGTGCTCCAGTTTGCGGGGATTGAGGATGTGTTCACTTCGTCCCGTGGTTCGACCAAAACCCTAGGCAACTTTGTCAAGGTAATCATAATTTTCTGTCCATGCTGTCATAAAAATAGGGCTTTCTCATCCTGTAAATTCTTATGTGAATATTACTTTTAAAGAGTAATTAAATTAGTTAAAGCTTTTATTTCCTAGTTTCTATTTATAATAAATCTATGATTTGGCCCGGGGTAAATTTTTTATGTGCACTGTATCAAGATTTGTTTATATCTAAATTGGTATGACGTATTTCGTTTATTTGCCATTGGTCATGTTCATCCTTCAGACTTAATCAATTTCATCTATTCTTCGTCATGCTCATCCTTCAGATTACATTTTTTCGACAATAAGTAGCAGATATATCCTTCATTTCCTCCTTTGCGAGTAAAGATTTTTTGGTAGATCAAAATGTTTCTTTTATATCGTTTCCATGTTAGTCTTCCAATATATTTTCCCACTTCCAATATAAGTTGGTTGTGCTACGGTTTGGAAATTGCGGCTGTATTTATTTGTATCATTTAGAACAGAACTTTAACAAGATGTTTATACCAATAATCTCTTGGGACATTAAAACTTGAATTCAAGTAGGTTCTAAATACTAGGATAGTAGGTATTGAAGAATCCGTACTCCTAGTGGTTATTATTTTTCGTATGCCACTATGTATGGTTGTTGGACTCTTAAACTCTTTGTTCTTGTTGGATAGATCGATTTTCATTCATCTGCTTCTTGTTATCTGCCCTCTCTTGGGTTTCTGATTGTCTCCAATGATAACAAAACATGAAATAAGTCATCAATGTGTTAATGTTAGAAAAGCATTTTGGCATGAGCTTTATTAATATTCATTTTTGTTATTTTCTGTGTAGTTTATGTTGTATTTTGTTGTCATTTTCTATATTAAAGAATCCTACACATTTTAGTTGAACAATTAGTTTCCAGTTGTTGTTTTCTGGCTTCTGTATACTTAATGTTCTCGTGTTTGATTGTTTTCAAAGTACTAGGAATACAATAACAATTTATTGCTTTATTGTGGAACTAAGGACATGTATCTTGATTTTTCATATTTTATTCTTCTGTTCTGGTTTTAGGGACATGTATCCCTTATTCCTTGGTAATGCACACTTTCTTTCATGATTTGCAAGGGTGTTTTGAATGGTTAAGCGGCTATAGTTTTTTTATCATTTAGTTTGTGGCTGTTGTACAAAACTAGTTAAACTGTTTTCATTTGTTTTTAAATTGTATTATTCTCTTAAGTTAGGATTGCATTAACAATTTATTGCTTTACTGTTTAAGTAGGGACTTGCATCCAGATTTTTCGAATGCTACCCTTCTGTCCTTGTTTCCGTATCCATTATTCCTGGGTTATGCATGCATATTTTCTTTTATGATTTATGAAGGTGTATACTATGGTGCCTTTGGAGTATCATTTAGTTTGTGGTTGTTGTAAAAAAAATGTTTTTGAATTGTATTATTTTCTAAGTTATTGCTGATTGTATATTTAATTGAAAGGTTCGTTCAGTAAATTGCCATTGATGTTTTCTGCAGGCAACATTTGAATGTCTCATGAAGACTTATGGCTTCTTGACGCCTGACTTGTGGATGGAGACTCGCTTTACAAAATCTCCGTTCCAGGAGTATACTGACCTTCTTGCAAGGTCCACCAAGACTCTCCTTCTTGATACTGCAGAGAAGATAGATGCTTAGGCTTGCCCTATGCAGTTCGGAGGCCGTCAATCGTTATTCTGTGCTTGCGTTTAGAGTCCTATCTTGATAATGAAAACTTTTTTCCTGGATAGGACTTTTAATAGAACCTTTTTGTTTTTGTATGCTTCTCAGTACTGATGTTTATTTGCTATTAATTTTATTTTTGTTCCAGAAATTCGTTGTTTCATGTTTTATTTTTCTTTTTGACGTTAACAGATCCATATTGTGTCGCCCTTAGAGTGGATGTTAGCTTTAAGAATTTTTTTGATCAATAACTAATGGAGTGATGGAGGAAAGAGAGAAGGGATGGAGGGGATGGAGTAAAGTGAAATGATCGGTGATAGGGTGATGAATTAGGGTGTGTTAAGTTATAAAACATTTGGGTTGATATTACGAAAGTTTTATTTATGTAAAAGTTTTATTTACTTTTTATTAGAGATAAATGCATATGTAGAGCGCCCGTCCCACGTCAAGGTGTAGAGCGGCCGCTAGTTTAGATTAAGAATGAATGGTGCGATCAAAACCCACGTCAAGGTGTAGAGCGGCCGCTAGTTTAGATTAAGAATGAATGGTGCGATCAAAAGCTTCTTAACTCATCTGGAGAACAGCTATCGTGATCGTCCAATGCTAAGCTGATGACTGAGATCGAATAGGAAAAACATCCTAAAAGTTTTGCACATGATATATTCTCCCTCTCAAAATTTCGATCGTGCACTTCTCTCCAAAATTTCGATCGCGCTCACCACAAAAATCTTTGCAGCGCTGCCCGATCGCTGCTACTGCTCCCTCTTCGAATGACGATCGATCGTTGCTGTCGCTCCCTCTTGAAACAGGCCGCTCCTCTAGACGCTCTTTGGGCGTCGGTGGATGCTTCTCACCAGAAGAATGGAATGTGTTCTTTCTGAATGAACGACATCGGACGCTGCTCTGTTTGAGCGCCGATGGATGCTCCTCACCGGGAAGAAGGGTATCCAGTTTTTTCTTTCGGTGGATTCTATATATTTCTTATGGTTCCTGCCCCCAAAAAATTGATGATCTCTCTTCGAACTGTTGCTCGCCCTCCCGCCCTCCCTGGTCGAATCTGATGTATGATCGTTTTTCTTTTGCAATTTTCTTAGAGGCGATGTTGGAAAGCCAGTCAACAATCTCAGGGACACAAACGAACTTCAAGATGTGGAAATATTTGTTGCCTTGCTAAAGATTGCAATGCCAGCGGATAGAGACATGCACCACACATTGATGAAGGCCAATTTTGGGGCAGACAAAAAGGTATATGAACCGCTAAAGAGGATGAAAGCTGATGGAATACAAGAGAATGAAGTGACAAAACGGATTTTGGATTCAACGACTCAAGTTGCATCTCATGATCTGCAATTTGTTGTGACTTGGCTTGAGTGATTTAATCCTTACAGAAGCCAACAATTCTGATCAGATATTAATATAACTGGCAATACACTCACACGCTTGAAATCCATCTGCAAATGATGATAGCTGCTAATGTCATGTTTGAGTGTTCTACATTGACTCTGGATGAAAATGGTTAATCATTCATTCCTCAACAGAAGTAGTAGTCCACTAAAATTTCATATATTTTTTCTTGTACTGCATTAAACAAGAATTGGCATGTTTCCATTTGTATATGGAATCGACAAACAATGATCGTGTTGTACTAATATTTGGCTAGTAATGGATTGGTAATTGGTACCTTGATCAAGTTTAATCACTTGAAACTAAGTTGTTTGTGATTGCACTAAGAAAAAGTGCATAAAATTTGTTTTAAGAAAAGTAGTTTTGGCATATAAATCATTTGAATTTAGATTACTTCGAGTATAATTTTGGATGAATTTCCTGCCTATATCGTGTACACTATTTATAAAAATGATAAAATTGGATAATCTCAGTATTTTCCCCGAATGTACCCAGCATACTAATACATTTAGGTATAATGAGCTCGGTTCCTCAGTGCACAGGCAAATGCAAACTTGTTTTTCTTGAACTTAATTTGGATTGGAAAAGTGCATTTAAATATAGTCAATCTGTCCTTATAATTTGTGTAAGATAAGTTGGAAGTGTTTCTTGTCAATATGTCCTTATAATCTGTCCTTAAATATAGTCAATATGTTTTGCCAACTCCACCTGATAGGATAAGACTTTGTTGTTGTTGTAAAAAAGTTGGAAGTGTTTCTTGTCAAGCACAAAATTGTCATCACCGCCAAGGTTACAAAAAAAAATCTTCTCTGATTCCACGTGTGTTCAAGCACGAGAACTATCATAGAGGCAGCAGGCAGAAGAGATCAATGGGTAAAAATGCAAGACAAGCATTTTTCCCATGCTTCCTTGAAGCCTATGACAAAATAACTTCACTGTAAAAAACTGATATGACAAGGGAACAAAGTTCTCAAGAAGGTAATGAGTAGCTACTTTCTGAGATCCCACACTACAACGTTCTTGAGGTACACCTGCTCAAATGTATGAAGAACATTACACGATTAATGAAGGTGAGGAAAAAACAATGCTTTGCTTAAGTAATCCAACAAGACAAAATTGTCCAAATATTCCTCAAGCATGATGTCAGACTATTTTATGTGCATCTGTAAAAAGAACCCTCTCATTTTGTCAAAAGCTTCAAAGCCAAAACAGGAACACTCTCATTTCAATAAAAAGAACTTTTCATGTGCTGGATATTTACAAAAGGCCAATTAAGACAACATGCGAGGCTCGATCTCTCTCGTGCAAAGCATGTCTGAAGTGTTATGAATCAAAGATCAACTAATTAACAATAAATGAAATAGCTCAAAGAGTTCCTGGCAAAATAGCGAAGACAAAACAAAAACAACAAAAAATCTTTTACAAATGTAACAACAAAGGGAGCGGCGACAGCAATTGGAGGAGGAGGAGGAGGAAGCAACGGCACAGTGGCAACAACAATGATATTCGGAAGCAGTAGGGCAATGGAGGAGGGAGAGCACGAGTAGCAACGCAGCAGCAACAACAGCAATCGACAGTGCGATGGCGGAGGGACTGGTGACGTTTGAAGAGGGAGCGGCAACAATGAGTGACCGGAGGAGGTGGCAATAGTGGCAGCCACAACACCGATCTGGTGACGTTCGAAGAGGGAGCAGCGGCGAGTAGCAGCAGCGATTGATTGAGGCTTGAGCAGCAATGCTGCAGAGATTTTTATGGTGGGCGCGAACGAAATTTTGGAGAGGAGCGCCGAAACATTTTGAGGGAGAGCAGATCACGTGCAAAACTTTAAAGGTGTTTTTTACATTCAATCTGAGCCATGAGCTTAACATTGGACGATAGGGCTGCTTCCATGATGACTTAAAGATGCTTTTCATCTCACTATTCATTGACCATCTAACGGCTAGCGGCCGCACCTTGATGGTAGAGTGGCCGCTCTACATATACATTTACCCCTATTTAAATATTATGTATTAAATTATTTACAGTTTTTAATAATTAGTAAATATTTATCATTCAATTTAATTTTTATCTGATTAATTTTCTCTATTTTTCATTATTTATATTTTTGTAATTATTTTATTCATCAATTTTAAGAAGTTAATTGAGAGAGTAATAAATAAAATTATAGATAAAGGTTATTTACCTATACGAGTGAAGAGAAAAGGAAGAGGGATAGAAAGGCGAAGGGAGGATAAATTTGGTTTAAATTTATTATTTATTTATTTGTATATTTGATTGAATGAAAAATATCATGTTATGAGAATTTATTTATTAATATGAAATAATTATTCAAGTTATATTCATATTCTTATATTGTACTCCATCTCTTTAAAATCATAAATCCAAACAAGTACTTGGGGACATCTAAGATGCACTTAAGTAGCTTTTAAAAAAGTTATATACTGGAAAGGCAACCTATTAAGATTTACTTTTAATTACTACTATTTGCTGCTACCACACGAAATATCTTTTTATGACTTTATTATATTTTTGGTCAAATTATGTGTATTTAACATCCTTAGTATAAGGATGAAGAGATTAGGAAGAGCGCCAAAATTTTTTTTTCACACTAGTCATATAAATATTTATTTATAAATTCAGTACGGATGTCCTGTAAGTTGTTATATAAATAATTTTCACACTACCGGGGGCTCGCAGCCCACTGGCGCGTGGGCTCCTGGCCCGCGCGGCGCTCTAGGGCTCGCGCTAGCTATACGCGCTCGGGCACGCGACACGCTCTGGCGTGCGGCCCAATTAAGTGGGCCAACGTTGTGTGCGGCTTAGAAGGACTTTATTTTTCCTTTTTTTCCTAATTCTGAAAATTTAAAAAATATCATAAATTGCTAGAAAATTATAGAAGTTATGGAAAAATGTGAAAAGTTTTCCTAAAGTTTTCTTTCATTTCATGAAATATTATAGAAATTTTAATTGCATTTTATTGCTTTGTAACAATTTATGCAATTAAATTACCTCTTTGGAAATTGATAGAAAATTATGGAAAATGAGGATAAATGTGAAAATCCTTTTCTAGAAGTTTTCTATCAGAATATAAATGCATATGTAAGTTTAATTGCATTTAGAGTTTAGTGCTACTCAATGCAATTAATCTCATGTGAAATTGAACATATGCATGAAAGAAAATTAATTACATAAATTTTGAGTATGTAATTAATTGTCTATGTTTTTCCAGAGGCATGCATGTTTAGTAAATTTCATCATGTGTATGATTTACATAGTTACCTCTTTTTTTCCTTAGTGGAAAATACAAAAGAAAAGCTTGCCAGGTCTATTACGTGAGAAAATTGGTAATTAGTTAATTTCCTCTATCATGTTTTCTCATAATAGATAATTATATTTCATCAAACTTAGAGAAATAAATTTATACTAATTTTCTCTAAACTACTTAGACATAGAAAATGAAACATGAAGTGATTAGTATGTCTAATTACTTGAGAAAACATAAGACGTAATAATTTTTGGATTATCTGTTGATCCAAAATTTGGAAACGATTTGTCACATTATTAATTTAATAAATGATAATTATCCTTGGGATAGTGGGAGATGAGTGGGAGCGTAACGAACTCTCGATGTCATTACCTTTGGATTATGTCATTTATTATTTTGAATATTTGTGACAAATTAAGACATACATAACATAGATTCCTCCTCTTCTCTTAATGAACCTAGACTATTGACCATGGCATCAAAGTCCATAATTGCTGACTTGAACAAAGGGGATAAACTGAATGGTGAAAATTATGATATTTGGCATCGAAAAGTTCAGTATCTCTTAGAAGAACAAGATGTTTTAGAGACTATCAAACATATCATGCCACAACTGGCACCTAGTAATATTACCCAACATAGGAGGGATGCTGAGGCATTTGAGGCCTGATCCAAGAAGAGTCGCATTGCTCGCATTCTGTTGTTGAGTACAATAAAAGACTCTCTCATGTGCGAATTTGAGGTTTACCAAACAACATTTGAAATGTGGGCAGCTATCCAGAACAAGTTCAGTATCACATCAACTTCCAAGTTGAGGACGTTGACTATCAAATTTGATTGAGGCAACACTTAAGGGAAATGATGAACATGATATGCGAACTCAAGAACGTCGGACATGTGCTCACTGATGAGCAACAGGTGCAAGCAGTTATTCGCTCTCTTCCCAGATCTTGGGAACACATGCGCGTCAACCTGATGCATAATGACAACATAAAGAATTTTGATGATGTGGCCCATCACCTAAAAATGGAGGATGAGATATTGGAATTTCAGAAATCCTCCTGTAACGCCCCCAAATCGACCCCCGCCACGTGGCGAAGACCAATCTGGAGACGCTACGGCATGCTATGACTTTGACCATCATATTGACCATAACTCAGTCAAGAACCGAGACACGTCAGCGGAAGAAAAGAAAAGAAGATAAATTATAACTTTAATTGCGGAAGTCTAAAAAAAATAAAATAAGTTCTACATCATAAATCTAAAATGCGGAAGGTAAATGAAAACTAAATAACACTCTAAAAGCCCTATGGTTCATGTGTTGTCCTATCGCCAGAGCCTCATCACCACACGCCTACTCCACCACGTTACTGACATGGTCCTGTGGAAATCAGACACAGGGGAGGAGGTCCTCCCGTAAGCTTTACAGCCTAGTGGGGAACCACATGATATACAATGCATAACATGAATATAATAATCAGCGATAATTAATCAGGCTTAACTTGAACATGAAAGATAACATATAGTATCATGGATCATAATAAGGATAAGATCAGCGATATCATGAATCATGAGGATCAATAGTACATAGTAAACTTGGAATCATGACATACTTGACTTGACTTGAACTTGAACTTGAACTTGAACTTGAACTTGAACATGAACATGCTTGTCGATCTTGGTTATTAATTAACAATCAGGGTGACTTTGAGGTGCCTTTAATTCTTGGGGTATGCCCAGCAAACGATACGGCCTTGTGCGGGTCAATGGGTGATCAAACCATGACCAAGGGAGCGACCCTTAACTTGATGCACTTGGCTTGGACTGGCAACCCATCATTAATCTTTCATCTGAACTTATTAATCACTTTTATTATCTTTTCATTCTTTGTATCATGTGATGAAGGAGATATGATCGGTATGAGGTAAATCAAGACAAAGAGTTCATGTTGGAATCATAAGGAAATTAATAATATTCATGTCAAAATAAAGAAAGACTAATGGGTGAATTTTGTTAGATTTTACGCCTAAAGAATCTCCTCCACCTTACGGCCGTAAAACCCTAATCCTTTGGATTTTACGCCCAAGAATTTCTTTCACCTTACGGCCAAAAAAATAACCCTATTACGTTACGGCCGTAAAAACCCTATTTTCTATTCTACTTCGGCCGTAATAATTCAACTCTTATTTCGTTACGGCCATCATCTGTTACGCCCATCCGTTACGGCCTATCCCGTTACGGCCGTAAAACTCTACTCTTCGTTTCTCTCTCTCTCCCAACTTCTCGGATTTTTACGACCGTAAAACTCATCTGTTACGGTCGACATCTATTACGGCCGACGTCTTTTACGGCCGACATCTCCCCTCTCTCTATCTTTTTCTATTTTATTACGGCCGAAATTCTATTCTCTCTATTCTTTTACGGCCGAAACTCTATTCTCTCTGTTCCTTTTACGGCCGAAACTCTATTCTCTCTATTCCTTTACGGCCGAAATTCTATTCTCTCTATTCCTTTACGGCCGAAACTCTATTCTCTCTATTCCTTTACGGCCGAAATTCTATTCTCTCTATTCCTTTACGGCCGAAATTCTCTACCTCTCTATCCCTTTTCTCGACCGTAAGAAAATTACGGCCAAACAATTTTTACGGCCGTAATACTTCTACTTTTAAAAATTAAATTGCGTTATAAGACCGAAAATGAAATCCCCTCTAAATCTTACACCTTAGCAATCAATAATACAGAAATATAACAAACAGAAAATAACTATGCATGCAACAATCAACCAATCAAAGAATTCAAGAAGTCAAACAATTAAAAACAATAACTTGAATCATATTCATATTCTTTTCATAATGATTCGGGCATGAATTGAGATAATTCAGAGGCCATGCAAGGTGATTTCGATTCACCCACCTTTGTTCGCGATTGATTCGTTCCTCGGTTCGTCGAAAAATTGATCAATGGCTCCCTCCCCTGACTCTCCCTTGTTTTTCCCTCTGTTCTTCGCCTCTGGACGTTTGCAAAGTGGCCGCACGAAATCAAGACCAACAAAAGGCTTTCGTGGGGGTTAGGAGGGTGAGGTGTTCTTATATAAAGTTTTGTTTAAATCTAATCTTCCTTTCCTAATTAATTATGAAGAGATCAGATTTGATTCCCTTTCTTTCCTAACTTTGATTAGGATATGATTTGTTTACTGCGTGTTTAAATTCTGATTTATTTTCTTTTTTTTATCTTTTTGTTGGTTGTTACATTCTTACCCCCTTAAAAGAAAATTCGTCCTCGAATTTTGCACTAAGTAGAGGGCTTACCGAAAAGATGAGGGAATTCTTGGCGCATTTCCGATTCGAGCTCCCATGTCGCGTCATCGCCTTTATGGAAATGCCAAGCTACTCTGATCATGGTTACGTCGTTGTTCTTCAGGCGTTGCACCTTGCGCTCCACTATGTGCGTCGGATACTCAGCGAAGGTCAGGTCTATGAATTCTTAACGTCATGCATCATCATCTAATAGGATTTCTGATGCTCTATTTTTTTTTTCCACATTGACATGCTGGGTACTTGGGACTTATTTCCGTATCTCCATGTTTCATGTCATAACTATTTATTCATCCTTATACATCCGTGTCCTTCCCGAATGGATCGCAACACAGGCTTATGGTTACATCCTTATACTTCTTTGTACTTTTCAAATGGATCGTGTCCCAGACTTATAATATTGATCTAATACTTCTTATAAGACTTATTCCTAAATGGACCGCAACCCATGCTTATGTTATTCACATATTATTGCTCTCTTTAGGACTTTATCATTTGGTTTCCACCTACTTTGTTCCTCCAATATTTCATACGCAGCCTCATGAAGCTTAGCGAGCATCACTTGTGTCTGAGTGTACGTGTAACTGAGTTCATTTTTACCAAAATGGTACTTCATGGAGAACTCAGAATCTTTCAAACTTCATGTTACCTTCATTGTCACATATTAGCATACCACTAAAAGAAAGCATACTTAAGACTCTTTTGATCGATGAACACTTCAATCTTTTCTACATAAACGTAGGCATAGTTTGAACACAATGTTCATGAAAACCTAAAGGTTTGAGGGGTGTTCTTAATGGCACCGCTCAACTTATAGTAATCATTCATTTAAAATTATCTTCATTACATCTTCATCAGCAACTCAAAACTGTTGGTACTCACACCATATATCGATCTTGAATACACTTAGCCTTAATTAGGTCATCTTTGCATGATAATAACCACTTATGTCTTGATGGTTATTTTAATTAATAACTTGTTAATAAATCTTCAGATTTATAGAGTCATCATTCTTCTTTACAAAAGACGTGGAACATCTAAAAATGAGGCCGTTAGTCTCATAACCCATTGTCTTGAAGTTATTAAATTTGTCTTTTCAATTCATATGCCATGGGGCATTGGAGATCAAGGTCATACTTGAAAGGAGGTCGATATGACACTCAATTTCTAACGATAACCTTTTAGACGATTTGGATACCAGTAACTATCTTCTTCTTCTTGCATAATACTTATACATCTTAGGAGGAAGAATCAAATAGAAATCCCATCACAATCCTCCTAAGAAGTTTCTAATCGATGTGAAGAAAAGATCTTATCTTCAATCGTCATTAGTATCTCTAGGATGGACTTAATGGTATGAAGTTATTTCCATAGGGTCATCGTCCTTATCGGGTGACCTATGTTATGTAACAATCAATATGATCACTAAGAACATTGTCTGTCATCGTAGATAATAGCATCATCATATGATTCGATAAAATTGGTGATGGAATCATGTCAATCATCATCTTTATAAGGTCACTTTAGATCAATAACTTTCACGATGACCTATGTTTGATGTGACCCTACTCTAAACATCATCATAATCATTTAGATTTTGAGTGGAAGACATAACTTATTTGACTATATTGATCTGGTTTTTGCAATGTCATATCATATAATTTCATAAGAGGCTAGTGATTATATATTATCACAGCAAGTTCTTTTCTTGAATATCTTAAAGCACTTTGAATTAAAGTTAAGGTCGAACGATATTTACGATGAGGGGTTGATCATATAGTACAATCTAGTTTTTAATGAACAAAACCATTTATGCACATTCTCTAACATAAGTCCTTAGTAAAACATCATGAATGCAAGTGAACACATGAAATGAATTCAAACAATAAGATAAGAGAACAAAACAATCAATCAAACAGAATACAAGCAAGCATTCTTCTTCTTTTCGTATCATTTCATGATCCTTTTGCATTAACGATATCTTGTAGCACATGGGAGAGGGTCGGGATAACTTTAAAGTTGGAAAGGAGAACTACTCCCTTTATAAAACTTATGATCAAATCATAAGTGGTCCACTTGATCAAGACAAAATCTCGAACATTTTTCATCATACTGACTTAGAGGCATCTTAGAGAACATTCTATATATCATCTTATATCTTGCATCTTAGAGGACATTCTATGTATCATCCAATGACTTAACCCATTATCTAAACATATATATGATTTATTTTTCCTCTTGAACCATCAACTATGATTATATAATTAAATACTCTATACTTTTTGACATTATTATGAAAACTATAATTATATCAATAATCAAGATAAATCAATTAAAACTTGCATAATCATCCCTCTCGGGTGCATAACTTGCTTTTTCAGACATCTTGTAGGGGACTTACAAAATTCCTCATACTTTACCTTAACCCCCCATACTTTCTAAAGTTTTCCTCACTTGATGTTTTGATCTTTTAATACTTAATGGCTGGAGGCTCATATCCTCCTCAAGCATATCTCAATTAAGAGACCTTAAATCTTTTTAAAATTTCTCACATTCATTTGTAACCCTTTCGTGTCTTACTTGTTCTTATATAATTCTTGTATTAATCATATTAGTCTATTTTGAAAATATATATACATTGCGATGATAGAGAATTCATTCTTTAATAATGGCTATTTAAAAATATACTTCATATTAATAAAATTTCAAATATACTATATACTAAACTAAGTTAATTAAATCTGTTTACTTATTTATTTATCCTTATATATTTATAAGTATATTATGTTATATGTACATATGTGTGTGAGTATGCTAGGTCTAAAAGTTCGGTTAACTTAAATAATCACTTACTTATTGAAAATTTCTCCTAATATTTATTCAAGCTAACGTTTACCTCCATGATGTTTTGTATGTCCTTGATTTTTTAGGAGATAATAAAAGAGTGGAAGTAAAAAGGGATAGGAAGTTGCAAGTTAGAACTTAGCAATGGAAAAACCCTTTACCTCCATGATGTTTTGTATGTCCTTGATTTTCGATGACACTTGATATCTGTATCCATTCTTGATGCATATGGATATGTAATGACTTTTGGCTCTAAACATCTGAACGTCTCAATGGATGATGTTCCTATATACAATGGCTTTCTTGAAAATGGTTTTTATGTTCTTAATACTGTATGTGTTGTTAATAGTTATTCATTCATGTCATCTATTGAAGTGAATGAAAGTGCCAAGATTTGGCATGCCAAGTTAGGACATATAGGACAAGATCGAATAAATAGACTAGTTAGAGAAGGGCTCATAAACTCACTCGATAAAGTCGATCTGTCAACTTGTGAAGAATGTATAGCCGACAAGCAAACAAGAAAACCATTTGGAAAAATGAAAGCGTGCTGAGTTTTCATTGCATTTAATCCACTCAGACGTATGTAGTCCGATGACTGTCCAAGCAAGACATAGTTTCTCATACTTCATCACATTTATTGATGATTATTCATGCTATGGGGTCATATACTTGATCTCTCATAAATCCGAGGCTATAGATTGCTTTGTGCGATTTATGAACATGGTTGAGAATCAATTAGATCGCAAGATTAAGTCCTTGCAAACCGACCGTGGTCGTGAGTATCTTTCAGATTTATTGAAGAAGTTATGTGATGAAAAAGGAATAATTAGGCAACTAACAATTCTAGGAACTCCACAACAAAATGATGTTGCGAAAAGGAGAAACTATACTCTATTCGATATGGTCCGGTCTATGATGGCACAAGCAAACCATCCAATTTCATATTTGGGAGATGCATTGCTTACAACTGCCTACATACTCAATCGTGCACCATCAAAGTCTGTCTCTTTCACTCCCTACGAACTTTGGACAGGTCGTAAGCCTGGCCTAAGTAACTTGCGTCCATGGGGATGTGCAGCCTATGTCCCTGACAACTCCCATAAATATGGAAAGTTAGGCTCTAGAGGTAAGAAGCATGTTTTCATCAGATATCCTGAAACCTCTAAAGGCTATGTGTTCATAGGAGAAAGGATTGATGGAACTGTTACAGAAATTGTGAGTAGAGATGTGACATTTATAGAGGAAGAATTCCCAAAGCAAGGCAAGATTGATAAGTCAGGAATCTCGAAATGGTGACATATGCGGATCATAGTGTAGAAGAGTTTGTCCCTTCATCACAACACCTTGATCCGAGTGGGAGCATTTCGTCGCCAAACGAGGATCTAGAGTGCTCACTTCGAAGGACTACTAGAAAGAGCATCCCACATCGACGATTTGACATCGAAGGAATTCATGAAGCTCATATAGTAGGTCTTGAAGAAAAGCTTGAATCTAATTCAATCAACGAGGCTCTCTCGTCTTGTTTCAAAGAAATGTGGATTAAGGCAATGGAAGAAGAATTACAGTCTATGAAGGTAAATCAAGTCCGGGACTTGATTGATCTCCCACCTAGCTGAAGAGCAATTGTGAACAAGTGGGTTCTTAAAATAAAATGAGGCGGTGATGGATTCATTGAGTGGTACAAAGCTCTCTTAGTGACAAAAGGCTTCACTCAAGAGGAGGGTGTTGATTATGAAGAAACCTTTGATCCAATCGTAATGTTTTCTTCTATTCGCCTTATCCTTGCAATTGTCGCACATATGAACTTGGTACACGATGCTTGAGCGATTGTGTAAGTCACGATTTGTCTCGCAGGATAAAGTCATGTAAGTCATGGTTATAGCCCACGCGATGTGTATCACACGATATGTTGAGCAGCTATGTGAGACGTAGTTATGGCTCAAAGATCGATTGAGCAATCATGGATCATGGTGTTAGCTCGGGCGAGCAATTGTGCATCCTTAACCGGTCACAATTGAAAAGGCTCTCACATTTGAGTTGTGCTTGTATTCGTGGGTCGCATGACTCATTTGTGTTCATGAGGTATGAAGAGATCGAGCATATAGCCCATCATGTGCGAGTGAGAGATTGTTGGCCACGCCCATTATGGGCAGCAATATGGCTGCCACGCCTTGACATGGTGGCCATGCCCCCGCTCGACCACCAGCTTGGAAAAAATGGCCGAGTGGATAGGTGCTGCCCCTTGTGCCATGGTGAACACATTCATAATATGCTAGATAGAGTCAGAGTGGTGGTGTGAGTAGAGTGTTTTATATGTGTGAAAAAAGAAGACTTGTGTAGTCACTTTCTCCATTTGTTGACACACTCTTTTGCTCTCTCTTCTTTTTCATTCACTTGCATTTGAGTCATGGCATTGTGTTCCACTTCCACGTGATTTGGTTTCCGACCACGCGTATGAGTGCAACCCATAATTTGTTCGTGTAGAAGCCGCTGGACGATCCGCTTCCGCAATCGAGGTACTCCGTGAACCTCCTTCATATTATTATATTTATTAAATTATATAGTGACAAATTTATGCACAATGTTTATGTTATAATAATTTAAATCCTCCTCTAGCATGTGTCATATTGGGTCAATCCGACCCCCTTGTGCCATGGTGAACACATTCATAATATGCTAGATAGAGTGAGAATTGTGGTGTGTGAGTAGAGTGTTTTGTATGTGTGATAAAAGAAGACTTGTGTAGTCACTTTCTCCATTTGGTGACACTCTTTTGCTTTCTCTTCTTTTTCATTCACTTGCATTTGAGTCATGGCATTGTGTTCTATTTCCACGTGATTTGGTTCCCGACCACGCATATGAGTGCAACCCATAATTTGTTCGTGTAGAAGCCGCTAGATGATCCGCTTCCGCAATCGAGGTACTCCGTGAACCTCCTTCATATTATTATATTTATTAAGTTATATAGTGACAAATTTATGCACAATGTTTATGTTATAATAATTTAAATCCTCCTCTAGCATGTGTTATATTGGGTCAATCCGACCCCCTTTGTAAACTGTGTGGCCATCAAAACAAATTGACACCTTTTTTTTTATCTGGGAGTATTTTCAATTTTCTCTTAAAATTTAAGTTTGAGCTCTTTTATTCATGACCCACTTGCTCATGGACTTTCGATGGTTCGAGGTTGGATTCGAGCTCAAGGATAAAATTATTATCTCTTTTCTCCTATTGTCTCCTGGGTCTTTGGGATATGTGCAATAACCTGTTCTGTAACTCTAGATGCGCAATTGTTTCGATTGTTTGGGAACCAATGAGTTCAATATGCACCACTTACTTGAGGCTGTACACCCCAAAGACCCAATCCGGGTCCAAAGCTTATTGTTTGAGGATGTGCAGTGTTATCGCCACAACTCATGCTTTGATAAGCTCCATCATCAGACTTGCAGAATCATAGAACAAGTGTTTTGGTGTGTGTAGTATAGCATTTAGTTGTCCTTGTAGCAGTGTAACCTTTTATTGACTGGTTTAATTATTCTCTATATCAGTTTAGCCTTAGTATAAATATTTTGGATATGCCACTTTTATTCAACTCTTGGGAGATTAGGCACTACTATCATAATTGTAATTGTGCCGCAGATTTCTTTACAAAACTTGGTTGTGAATTTGTTTGCGACATTTTTTGGAGTGAAGATCCCCTTTGGGCCTTCGCCATTACCTGTACTTGGACAATTATGCATTAAATAGCTAAGTTCCTTTTGCTTAAAAAAATATTGGGTCAATCTTGTTTACAACTTAGCAGTTTGTGGTCAGTCCTTCATGTGTGCCTTCAACCACAAGGAGGGGAATCTTTTCCCTTCATGTGTTGTTGCACAAGCTTTTTGCTGCGAGATACAAAGCATTGGTCCTGCAATTGATTGTGATTGCCGCATCTCACACATTTTTTTAAGAAAACATAAAGCTTATCTAATGTGAGAACCTAATACATCATCATCAAGATAGTCCGAATGTCCGGAGGTGATTTGTCATCACAAAAGGTGTCAAAAATAGACGCTCCGTCAAAATTTGCTAAGCTATTAGCAGCCAGAGCATTGGTGCTGCAATCGATTGTGATTGCCACATCTCACGCTCTCTGTCCTGTGATTTGCATATATGATATATCTTTACGCGTGACTAATGATTTATGCGGTGCATGGAAGAATTAATAAAAGATATCGGTCTTTGCACGAAGATTGCATATGTGGAATGGGTTAATGAAGATGGTGCACCCGAAATTTATAGATGAGGAGACAAACATAGGATGGTTTTTGTAGGATTACTCAATAAGGTTATGCAAACTCAAGATCCAAATCGACGACTTCAAAAAATTTTATGCTTCACTGTTGGACTACTATTATGCTATGTTCTTTTATTTTTTTACATATATCCTTTTGGTGTTGTGTTATGTGAGGTTCTTTCCACCGAGCCTAATGCAAATGCTGTCCAAACATACAATATGCAAATATGGCAATATGCCAAGTCCGATAAGTAAATATGCAAACATACAATATACAATATGCAAGCTGAGAAGAGTGTAAGATGTTCTCCTCGTTCACCTCTGTGCCAAAGAGATGCACTGAGAGGAAGAAAAAAACTGATTCAAAACAAAAGCTTGGATTGATCACGTGAACTTCCAACCCCATTGCAAGATGGAACACAATATTGAGTCATATGCTATCACTATAAAGATAAGGAAATTGGTTACAACTCCATTCCAACTACAGTTCGATTCTTCAATATTGTCAAATAAGCATTCCATAAGTTAGCAAATGCATACAATCTTGATGGACTTTTGAGCAATATATGCAACAACAACAGCAAGTCTCCTGATACAAAAATAATTTCAAAAGAAACACTAATAAAATGAACTTTTGAGCAATAGATGCTATCCTCTCAACATGGCATTTTCCTCTTCTTGATGCATCACGCTAACCTGTAAACATAGAAAAAGAAATAGAGGCCATAATCAAATTGAATTTTTATATAAATATTTTTACCTGAGATGAAGAACCAGTGATCATATAATAAGAATGGCATGCATATGCATAAAGATTTTGACATAATAAATTATTATGGATAGACTAACCTCAGTATAATACAATGCATCACGATATGAAAAGGGATTAGATGCTTCCATGTCTGTACACAATTTCAAAGAAGGATTCAGAAAACTAGAAAAAAAACCGAAGAGGATGAAAAAATGTATATCATAGACTGCTCATTCATTCGATCCCGAAGCTATACATGTCATGTACATGAATTAAAATAAAGATATCTATAGGAAAACCAGAAGAAAAATGATGAGGAAAGGCCCACTAAGTTATGCATGCACAGTTGTAGTCGATGGGGAAATAACAGCAGGCATCAATTGTGCATTGCAGGCAAAGAAACAACAAAGTCCATGCTGTAATAAAAGTAATAGCAGGCAGCAAGGAGAGACAAATGTCTATGCAAGCAACAATACGCAGCAAGGCAAAACAAAATCAAAGCACAAAGGTGGATGGGGAGAGAAAAAAAGGAAATGAGGACAAAGGGAAAAAAACATAATAGGGGGAAAAATACCAAATGTTGAAGCGAGCAAAGTCCAATGTTGCAGGCAGGTAGCAAGGAAAACGACGTTCCAGCGATGTGGCGAGGTCGTCGGGAAGCGTTGGAGGAGAAAAAATGAAAGGGAAAAAAAGATGAGTTCTCGATGCCCAACCCAGTGCTGCTGAACCGAATGATTCCGTATCACTTTTTTTTTGAACCGGCGATTTTACATTTTTTTTAGATAAAATCACGCGCATCGTAAGGACACCGTAGATTAAGAGATCTACGGTGACCCCACAACTGTGGGGTTAAAGAGAGCCCCACATGCTACTTATCCCCTTTAGAAAATATTTGATTGATGATTTAATTTATGCTTATTTTATTATATTATTTGATCTAAATTATTTTATTACTTTATTGTATTTTATATTTTTTCCAAATAAGATATTACATATTAACAATATTACAATAATTTATTTAACTTATTTTTTTGTTAATTTATATTATCCGATGAGACCATTCGGTTCGACCGACTTGACCCGTTGGAGAATCCGGGTTTGGGTCTTGCAGCATTGACAATTAGCTTAAATGTTGACGGCATTAGGGTATTTTGCAGGCAAGCAAAAACAAAAAGGAATATGAGAAAAGGTTATCTCCTTTCCCTACTCCGTCCACCACACGCACGCGACGACCACTCAACCAATAGCAGCCACCCTCTTTCGTCGGCCCATTCAGTGTTCTGGTGCCATTTTTCGAGTGAGAGGTACCGATGGGAAGAGTATGACGAGACAACAAAGATCAGTGCATTGTAAATGAAGAACGAAGGGTCGAACGACTAAGGAAGGGTCGAACGACTAAGAAAGGTCTTCGCCGTTGGCCACCGTTCGACCTCCTATTCATGTCGATTCTTCCAAAGGCACGTTGGCCATTGATCAGAGAGTCTTTGCATTCGTATTTAGTTGAATTTTGAGAATATTTTTGGCCCAATCATTGTAAAGGTAGCCGAGGTTGGGGGTTTTTCGGTGATCCAATCAGCGACTTTTTCGACGAGTTGGATGGGGAGCTCTGGCCGAGCTGATCACCACGTTCTGGTAGGTGCACACAGGAAGGAGAAATGGATCAAATTTCAGTCCTTATCAAAATTAATCATCAATTTCTTTTAGATTCATTGATTTCGGATTCCTATCGTTATCCGACGAAATTTTCGGTGACTCATCCTCATATCGTGTTTGGTAAGCGAATGAAAATGCACATTAGATTTGATTTCAGTTATGTGAAATGATTTAAAGTAATTTTTATTTTTATTGTGGATGAAGAAGGTGATTGGCGATTGTTCGACATTTCTACGGGTGCGATTTTGATTCCGAGAGCAGTTAATTAATTGATAAAAATGTTATAGTTATTTTTTTATTAATTTATGCAATTTATAAATGTGGACTTATTTAAATTGATGATATTTTATATTATTAACATTTAGTTTAAAGTTAATTTTTTGTAGCCTATAAATTTTGTTATAGGATTATTTGACATGTTTGGTATTTATATTCTAAATGTTTTATATTTTTTAGTTAATACCAATAATTATATTGTATAATATCTGATTATATCTATAGCTTTTCAGCTTTAAGATGTAATTAAAGAATATATATATATATATATATATATATATATATTACTGCAAAAATTACCTTTTCTTTGGAACATTGACAAACTAATTCGAATCGCATAGGACTTACACAAGAATTCATATACAAATTGTTAAATTCAATCAACACAATACTCACGCAAAGAAACTATTAGATGCCTAGGTCTTAAATGTTAAAGTACAAAATTTCAGATTACAAGGACCATCAAAGTTCATTTGTATTAAAATTCATTATTGATATTGGGCTAAATTGGAGAGGAAGAACCGCCACCAAACAAAACTAATGAAGGCTTTTATCTGACTAGTCTTGAAAAGATGTAGTTTCTGGATATTAGACTTGATGTATGTTATTGTTGGAACGAATGAGGTGATAGATATGGTGATATTAGAATTTTTCAAAAGTGCAAAGAAGAGATACCACATCCGGAAGTAGAAGATTTTTTATTTATTTATTGAATGCCTCAAGTCAACCTTTGTGGCCTAGGCATGACAAAATTCAAAATTATCACTATATGTTAAAATGCTAAATTTAAATATGATCATAATATTTGACCTGATGTTTCAGTGCATTTATGAGAATATTGATTGAGGCTACACTGTGCAGAGCCCAAATCCTTAAAAAATATTATAGAACAAAAAATTACTCTAAAACAAAAGTTGAAATAGATGTATGCTAATTTACTATAGTTAATTTATTAATGATTCTCATACTATTTTTAGTATATAGTTAACAATGCATCCCCACGATGTCTCCGAGTTGCCATATAAGGAGGCAAGAAAACAACTAGTCCAATTTTCATGGACATACTAGACAAAAATATATATTTTCATTTACAATTATTTTCACAGAGGCAAGAGAATAATTCATACTCGATCTCTTTAGTTAATGTGAGTGCCTTTCATTCGTAATAGCATTTGTAGGTATAGAATTTTAATTGAAATTTTTAGTATTAATGCTTCATTTTCTTAAGAGCCTCATAATATAAGGAACTAGTTCTAAGTTATGTTTATATCATTCGATTTAGAAGATGCAACCAAAGACAGAGATGAATTTAAATTATTATTAAAGAATATTACATTATGATGCAAATATTATTTTCATTTAAGTAGTTTTGTTATAAAAGTACTTCATATACACCTATGTTTCATTTCGTAAGCGAAAAATGTAAGGAGAAAGAAAATGCCCCTCATAGAACAAAAAGAGAAAGAAAACATACTTTTAGACCTCATGAAATTCATATTGGGGACAAACAATCTGAATTGAATGCTCCTTCCATAGAGAGTACTACATCATAGGATATTCATAACGTTGGGGCACAATTTCTCTAAGTCGTTATTGATGCTACTACATCTAGACGTCAGTATAAAGCATACCAATAATTAGATAGTCATTTATTTTTTTCTGAAGTCGAAACTAACTGCAACCATTTGTATTGAAGTAATTCACCAGATATATAGACTATCAAGGCTTACATGTAAAGATTCGTCATGCCATGAAGCATACATGTGTGATTTAAAATTTAAAATTTGTATATAATGTCAACTTTTTGAATACTTATTTTTTTTGTTCAAAAGATTGTGCAATTAAATTTAAATATTTATTAGAAGACTGATGTTTGGTGGGATGCCGAGCACACAAAACAACTGTGAAAAGCATTTAATTCTATATGCTAAATAAATAAGGGCACATGAAAAAGGCCCAAGTGGATAAGTGAAAGTATATGTAACGAGTTATCATCGAAATTGTCCACTCAAGAATATAAATTCAAGTGCGTAAAGGTGAAGATAAATTGGTGACCCGATCAAGGAGTTGCCTACACGCTGGTGATTATGTATCCACATCCACTATGGTAAAAAGAATGGTATGCTATCCTTTATTTATTTAGTTGTTATATTTTTTTTCTTAAATAAATTTTACTAATGTTTTTCTCTTATTTTTTGTATATTTATTTTAATTTCAGAAAAGAGAGTTGGATAATGAATCGACTCAAGATGAAATTATCTAAGAATACATTTAAAAAAGAATTTTTTTATCATTAGCTCACTAGACATGCCTGATATGTAAGACATGCCCAAGATATCTAATTATTTTTCATTTTTTATTGAATTATGTGTACTTAACATTTTCTTGATCCATACCACATTGCCCTTATAGTGGATGAATTATAGGAATTAGTGCGTATAACATACTCTTAAGTAGAATTTTAGAGTGCAATGCCATTAGCAACCTACTTATTAAGCTCATTTAATGGAACTGATATTATATATAGCAAGGGCGATTCTTGAAGATTACTCTCCATTCGTGTGAAGAAAATAGCACCACCATTTGTTTCTTCCACACTTTATCACCTTTCTATGTTTAATAGTATTTTTTGTTGGACTGTGTATTTCGCACTTGTATTAGAAAGATGAAGAGATCATGATGATCGCAATGCAGAAGTCTTTTCGCAATAGTCATATAATTTTTTTATTTATAAACTCAACATACATGTACAAATATAATTTTGTTACAAATTTATGCACACTAATTTTTTACAAGATGACAATTGGAATACTTGTATGACATGCGTAATTACATCAAGTATAGACATATCTTAGTAATTGTTTAGCATTTTGTAGTCGGTCCTTCATGCGTGCCTTCAACTAGAAGGAGGGGGGACAACGGTCCCAACCTTTTTCCAGTATGCATTTTTGCACAAGCTTTTTGTTGCACCTCCATTTGCTTGAACGAGATTGATGTTATTCAATACGATCCCCTGACATGGCACATTGGCGCTGCAGTCGAGTTTGAGCGCGACTACCGACGCACTCGTTCCTGTGAATTTCTCGTATGATATATCTTTCACTGCGACGGCTGATTTCTGCAACAATAAGTGCATGAAATGATTAATAAGATGATTTCCATTTTTGCACGAACATTGCAAGGACATGGAATGGGTACTTTACCTGTTGTTGGCACGGTGTTTGCGAGTCGCAATAATTTTGATCGATTATTATAGGATTCTGAACATTACGCATGGAAATATTGCTGAATGTAATGTTCTTTGCATATCCACTGCCTCCCTACTCAAGGAAAAGATAAAAATAGGAAAGTTCAAATTACTGAGGAGACTGCACTAGATTCTACATGAAATTGGCAAATTACATATAGTGTCAGTATTCTCGCGATCAAAAGCACGTGTAGATATTAAATGGTAAAACTGATACAGGGTTCAAATATTTTATTTTCACCTGCCAGGTCTTAATCCGGACTCCATTGGTGGTGCCAATAAGTTGTGCTGTGTCCACAACCACATCGGAGACGTAGTCTGCGGAGTTGTGGGCTCCCAGGCTCCCCATACTGTTAAGTCATGGCCATTGTTAATTCGATCACAAGGATCTGAGTAAGTGCACAAAACAACATAGGGAGCATGATTTACCTGATCCCATGTCCTGGCCCACAAACAGTATTTGTTGCCTTCACATTTCTTGATCCGCTAACAATCGATATGCAGTCATCGCCTTAACATTTTGTTTTTAAAAATTAATGAGTATGAAGCCCATATTTAGTGACACGTGATCTTGTTCAATTACTTAGGGCAAAGCTATTGTTACCAGTTTTGATGACACAGTTGTTTATCTGTATGTTCTGCGTATTTGTAACGTGAATTCCGTCAGTGTTCGGACTCGTTTCAGGTGCGCTGATGGAGAGGCCCGAAGCCACCACATTGTTGCAGCCGTCGAATGAAACATGAATTTGCTGGCTATTTTGTATTGTCAGGTTCTCCACCACCAAGTTAGTGCATTTATGGAAGTGCAAGGCCTTCTCGGAACAAAGAAGAAACGCATTACTTTATTTGCTAGGAAGCTTTAAGAATTAATGTTCCAGAAGAAAGAAAATGGAGACATTACGGATTGACATACCGTTGGAGCATCCTTGCAGGGCTGAAATCAGAAGATAAGATATCATCAGTCGAGTTCAATGCCACAATACTTCAAGAAGCGCATCAGGTTGAATAGATATATAAATGCTTACTAGCGATGCATCAGTCTTGCAAGAATTTTGCCACCATATCTTTCCATTTCCATTGAAGTTTCCACCCCCTTGGACGGTGAGGCGATCGATGCTGTCAAAGCGAATCCAATATCCGGAATTCACGCTGTTCCAATCTCCGCGGTTGGAGGATGCTTCAAGAGTGCCTTTGATCTGTTTAATTTCCATGCATTGACATGGTCACATATTGACTGCTGTGACAGAAATAAAAACACTGCGGGCATGTATAGAACATGTGAAAGATATATTGTCTTACCATAACTAAAATGTCAGATTTGCATGGTCCAGAAAATGCCACTGGTTTAAGGAGATAGTTCTTGTTCCGCGGGACAAGAAGAGTAGCCGAAGTAGATGAAGCGCAAGCATTCTTCCACGCCTTAGCAAATGCCTAATATTTGCAGGAAACATTGAGGTATAATTAAGAAAATGGTTCAACTTGTTCGATCGTTATATGTATGCGAGAGTTTAATGCCTTGAAGGACCATAATTAACATTTCGAATTTAGTAAGCATTCCATCCATGCCTGTGAATCATCACTACTTCCATCTCCTTTAGCACCATAGTCATCAACATCAACCACCACTCTGTTTGAAGAGCCATATACCTGGGCCAGGAACCTGTTGGTCCGCCCATATTCTCCATCAAGATCAAAGTAGCTGGGATATGCAGCAGCCGTGCGATGCCAATCTATGATTGCGGAAGAGCCTTCCATGTCCTTGTTGCGCCTGGAGCCGCAGGCGCCGTTCATGAAGAGCGTCAGAATAGGGAGTACTAGAAAGACCACCTTGAGGGCCATTTCTAGGCGATGATGACTTGATCGAATGCTAAAACTAGGTGTAGAATGTGAGCTTTTGGCAATTGCAATAGCTAGCTGTGATACTGATTGTTAGGGTGCAAGGGAACCGCGGCTATATATAAACGAATACGATGAGGAGGTTGCTTGCTGCCTGGAGATGAGGGAGAAAAAGAGGAAGAGAAGTTTACAGGAACATCCAATTAGGCATGCCATGGCGTTCTTCTGTAAGGTTGCATGCATGCGTGCATTTGCATCTAGCTAGCATGTCGCGGTGAATCTAGACATGTGCGTCCTCTCGTTAAAGAGGCGCCCGTACGTCTCTCTCTCTCTCTCAGATCTATCTAACTTGCTAATAACGTAAGAGCCCACACTCCACACGCAGTATGTAATCTAGGATTACTCCATATGTCGCAGATATCTGATCGTACGTACTGCTCATCTCTGCACGTAAAAATTGTTTTAGGGCGCCCATCGAAAACGCACTGCACTTCCAAAAATGGTAACTGTGTTTGACGTTTTTTCTTCTATCATCTCACATTTACATATAGTCTAAAATGCTGCTGCCACCCCGAAGAAAAACAAATTTATAGACGTGAATTCTATTCCTTCCTCGCGTGACAGTGCTGTTCATAGAATGGAATTAGTCAAAATATGAGTAATAGCTCGATCTAGCTCATCACAAAATTCTTCGTATGTCTGAAATTTGGTGAAAGATTGTTCTTATCTTTGCGAGTACATTGTATTATTTCAAACTCAGAAGATTGTGCGGACGTCAATAAACTGCTTCTCATTTTTGTGACATTTATCTTATCGAAAATTATTGTCGTGTAAATTTTATGCTGCCACCTTTCTGATCCCTCGAACTAAATTAGCTAATGACCGGGGGTTCACCTTCAGAACGCGGAGATAAATTCTAATATTCGAATTTTAATATTGGAAAATTAGCCCCAACGGTTTAACTATTATTCGATCAACGGTTTTACACAGTTCGATCCATGCAAATTGTGATGATATGAAATAGCTGTCTTTGCAAAAGGAGGCACCTTGCGTGTTTGACTCGGCAGTTAGCCAGGATCAGAAACCTGTCATGGTGGAGCCGGCTCCTAAACTTTCAAAAGTCAAAGTTATTGAGTATATTGTTTATTTTCTTTTTGTGTAAGAAGTAGCTTTGTCTTGGCTCGAACACACCTGACGGCGATCAAATTAATAGAGCATCAACAACGCATGAATGATGGAGTAAATTGTGGAAATATATAAATCGACAAAAGACATATGTTACATTTGCGATTTAATTAACGATATGCCATATGTGCACCCAATCAACTAGATATGATGCATGAATGCATGAACGCGTACTTCTAAATAAACCAAGGTGCATTCTCTTTCCTTTTGGATAGATTGGATGATCGAGCCTTGGATGTGTTGATATACACGTGTGTACTTCATTTGATCATACCGGGCTGCATGCATGCAAGAATGTGCCAAATAAGATATGTACACCAAATTGGTTCGAGCCATCAGGTCTACTGCCGTGCATGGGTGCAGTATTCTTCACTACCCATCACCACTTATTTCGATTCTTCGGGAGCCAAACTTCTTAAATACTTTTTAAAAGATTTCCACAAACGTGATTGGCTCAATTGATTGCACGACGAGTGTTAATAGTTTCGAGTTCAGGTATTGGTGTCATCACGTTTCATTACTGCACTATCTTTTCGACTCCAAATAATTAGTCGAACGCTATTTCTCTCGGATATCGAAGACCTTACATAGATCCGAGTCGACACCCAAAACATATTTTTCAAGTGATTCCTCTTCTTCATTACTTGCGAAGGCAAACAAGTCGTTGAAAGTTCTTGTAAGGCCCTGCTAAAACAAAAAGAAAAGGTGGAATTAGCAGTGTAATAAACTAAGCCCGGCTCGACCGTTCGGACTAATATTCGGAGTAACATCTCCGACTAGCAGCATGTGATATTGTTCGCTCTGGACCTCGACCCGCACGGTTTTCTCAAAACGCGTCACACCTAAACAAGACCATGTTCCCATATATACCCAGCATCTCTCCCGTGACTTATGCATGTGGGACTAATCCAAGACATGCTTCATGCATTCTTCCCTCCTTATGGGACTCAACGTCCTCGTTGAGTGATCGCACCCCACCATGCATAGGCTCACGCGGAGTTGCTATGATACCATATGTAACATTCCCAACTAGCGTGTGATATTGCCCACTTTAGGTCTCGACCGGCACGATTTTCTCAAAATGCGTTAATTGCTGGTTGAAAACTATTGGTGCATGAGGCATGCCTTAGATTACTAATCCCACGTGCATAATTCACGGGAGAGATCCTAGGTATATATGAGAACATGTCCTTCACTAAGTGTGACGCGTTTTGAGAAATTCGTGCGGGCCGAGGTCCAGAGCGGATAAAATCACACGCTAGTGGGGAATGTTACATATGGTATCAAAGCCACTCCGCGTGGACCTCTATGCATGGTGGAATGCGATCACTCAACGATGACGTTGAGTTCCCTAAGGGGCATTTTGGTAAAACCGTGTGGGCAGAGGCCCAAAGTGAACAATATCTTACGCAAGCGCAAGATTGTTACATTCGAGCATTAAAACGTCTCATGAGTCATCGAAAATCCGACCATATGGAGTCAAATCCAATCAAAATTCAAATTCAATCGACCGACCCGATGGAGTTGGGAATATAAAAGAAATTAAAACATAAAAAATTATTAAAACTTTTAGACATATTATTTATATATTTATTTTCTTGAAATTTATGTTTCAACTTCTTCTTTAATCAGATATATAAAATCTCTTCGATATTATTATTGATTTATAATTATCTCACAAAATTTTCATATTTAGAAAATATTTAATTTATGATTTAATTTATGCTTATTTTATATATTATTTGAACTGAATTATTTTATTACTTTATTGTATTTTATATTTTTTTCCAAATAAGATATTACATATTAACAATATTACAATAATTTATTTAACTTATCTTTTTGTTAATTTATATTATCCGGTCAGACCATTCGGTTCGACCGACCTGACCCGTTGGATAATTCGGGTTTGGGTCTTGCAGCATTGACAATTAGCTTAAATGTTGACGGCATTAGGGTATTTTGCAGGCAAGCAAAAAAAAGGAATATCCATGGTGGATTGAAAAGGCCATCTCCTTTCCCTACTCCGTCCACCACACGCACGCGATGACCACTCAACCAATAGCAGCCACCCTCTTTCGTCGGCCCATTCGGTGTTCGGGTGCCATTTTTCAAGTGAGAGGTACTGATGGGAAGAGTATGATGAGACAACGAAGATCAGTGCACTGTAAATGAAGAATGAAGGGTCGAACGACAAAGAAAGGGTCTTCGCCGCTGGCCACCGTTCGACCTCCTATTCATGTCAATTCTTCCAAAGGCACGTTGGCCATTGATCAAAGAGTCTTTGCATTTGTCTTTAGTTGAATTTTGAGAATATTTTCGGCCCAATCATTGTAAAGGCAGCTGAGGTTGGGGGTTTTCCGATGATCCAGTCAGTGACTTTTTCGACGAGTTGGATGGGGAGCTCTGGTCGAGCTGATCACCACGTTCTGGTAGGTGCACACAGGAAGGAGAAATGGATCAAATTTCAGTCCTTATAAAAATTAATCATCAATTTCTTTTAGGTTCATTGATTTCGGATTCCTATCGTTATCCGACGAAATTTTCGGCGGCTCATCCTCATATCGTGTTTGGTAAGCGAATGAAAATGCACATTAGATTTGATTTCAGTTATGTGAAATGATTTAAAGTAATTTTTATTTTTATTGTGGATGAAGAAGGTGATTGGCGATTGTTCGACATTTCTACGGGTGCGATTTTGATTTCGAGAGCATTTAATTAATTGATAAAAATGTTATAGTTATTTTTTTATTAATTTATGCAATTTATAAATGTGGACTTATTTAAATTGATGATATTTTATATTATTAACATTTAGTTTAAAGTTAATTTTTTGTAGCCTATAAATTTTGTTACAGGATTATTTGACATGTGTGGGATTTATATTCTAAATGTTCTTTATTTTTTAGTTAATACCAATAATTATATTGTACAATATCTGATTATATCTATAGCTTTTCATCTTTAAGATGTAATTAAAGAATATATATATTATTGCAAAAATTACCTTTTCTTTGGAATTGACAAACTAGTTCGAACCGCATAGGACTTACACAAGAATTCATATACAAATTGTTAAATTCAATCAACACAATACTCATGCGAAGAAACTATTAGATGCCTAGGTTTTAAATGTTAAAGTACAAAATTTCAGATTACAAGGACCATCAAAGTTCATTTGTATAAAAATTCATTATTGATATTGGGCTAAATTTGGAGAGGAAGAACCGCCACCAAACAAAACTAATGAAGGCTTTTATTTGACTAGTCATGAAAAGATGTAGTTTCTAGACAACATGCGAGGCTCGATCTCTCTCGTGCAAAGCATGTCTGAAGTGTTATGAATCAAAGATCAACTAATTAACAAGAAATGAAATAGCTCAAAGAGTTCCTGGCAAAATAGAGAAGACAAAACAAAAACAACAAAAAATCTTTTACAAATGTAACAACAAAGGGAGTGGCGGCAGCAATTGGAGGAGGAGGAGGAGGAAGCAACGACACAGTGGCAACAACAATGATATTCGGAAGCAGTAGGGCAATGGAGGAGGGAGAGCACGAGTAGCGGCGCAGCAGCAACAACAGCAATCGACAGTGCGATGGAGGAGGGACTGGTGACGTTTGAAGAGGGAGCGGCAACAATGAGTGACCGGAGGAGGTGGCAATAGTGGCAGCCGCAACACCGATCTGGTGACGTTCGAAGAGGGAGCAGCGGCGAGTAGCAGCAGCGATTGATTGAGGCTTGAGCAGCAATGCTGCGGAGATTTTTATGGTGGGCGCGAACGAAAGTTTGGAGAGGAGCGCCGAAACATTTTGAGGGAGAGCAGATCACGTGCAAAACTTTAAAGGTGTTTTTTACATTCAATCTGAGCCACGAGCTTAACATTGGACGATAGTGATGGCTGCTTTCATGATGACTTAAAGAGGCTTTTCATCTCACTATTCATTCACGATCTAACGGCTAGGCGGCCACTCTACACCTTGATGGTAGAGTGGCCGCTCTACATATACATTTACCCCTTTTTAGATATTATGTATTAAATTATTTACAGTTTTTAATAATTAGTAAATATTTATCATTCAATTTAATTTTTATCTGATTAATTTTCTCTATTTTTCATTATTTATGTTTCTGTAATTATTTTATTCATCAATTTTAAGAAGTTAATTGAGAGAGTAATAAATAAAATTATAGATAAAGGTTATTTACCAATACGAGTGAAGAGAAAAGGAAGAGGGATAGAAAGGCGAAGGGAGGATAAATTTGGTTTAAATTTATTATTTATTTATTTGTATATTTGATTGAATGAAAAATATCATGTTATGAGAATTTATTTATTAATATGAAATAATTATTCAAGTTATATTCATATTCTTATATTGTACTCCATCTCTTTAAAATCATAAATCCAAACAAGTACTTGGGGACATCTAAGATGCACTTAATTAGCTTTTAAAAAAGTTATATACTGGAAAGGCAACCTATTAAGATTTACTTTTAATTACTACTATTTGCTGCTACCACACGAAATATCTTTTTATGACTTTATTATATTTTTGGTCAAATTATGTGTATTTAACATCCTTAGTACAAGGATGAAAAAATTAGGAAGAGCGCCAAAATTTTTTTCACACTAGTCATATAAATATTTATTTATAAATCCAGTACGGATGTCCTGTAAGTTGTTATATAAATATTTTTCACACTAGCGGGGGCTCACAGCCCAGTGGCATGCGCACGGGCACGCGTGGTGCGTGGGCTCCTGGCCCGCGCGGCGCTCTAGGGCTCATGCCAGCTACGCGCGCTCGGGCACGCGACACGCTCTGACGTGCGGCCCAATTAAGTGGGCCAACATTGTGTGCGGCTTAGAAGGACTTTAGTTTTCCTTTTTTTCCTAATTTTGAAAAGTTAGAAAATATCATAAATTGCTAGAAAATTATAGAAGTTATGGAAAAATGTGAAAAGTTTTCCTAAAGTTTTCTTTCATTTCATGAAATATTATAGAAATTTTAATTGCATTTTATTGCTTTGTAACAATTTATGCAATTAAATTACCTCTTTGGAAATTGATAGAAAATTATGGAAAATGAGGATAAATGTGAAAATCCTTTTCTAGAAGTTTTCTATCAGAATATAAATGCATACGTAAGTTTAATTGCATTTAGAGTTTAGTGCTACTCAATGCAATTAATCTCATGTGAAATTGAACATATGCATGAAAGAAAATTAATTACATAAATTTTGAGTATGTAATTAATTGTCTATGTTTTTCCAGAGGCATGCATGTTTAGTAAATTTCATCATGTGTATGATTTACATAGTTACCTCTTTTTTTCCTTAGTGGAAAATACAAAAGAAAAGTTTGCCATGTCTATTATGTGAGAAAATTGGTAATTAGTTAATTTCCTCTATCATGTTTTCTCATAATAGATAATTATATTTCATCAAACTTAGAGAAATAAATTTATGCTAATTTTCTCTAAACTACTTAGACATAAAAATGAAACATGAAGTGATTAGTATGTCTAATTACTTGAGAAAACATAAGACGTAATAATTTTTGGATTATTTGTTCATCCAAAATTTGGAAATGATTTGTCACATTATTAATTTAATAAATGGTAATTATCCTTGGGATAGTGGGAGCTGAGTGGGAGAAGTTCAGTATCTCTTAGAAGAACAAGATGTTTTAGAGACTATCAAACATATCATGCCACAACCGGCACCTAGTAATATTACCCAACATAGGAGGGATGCTGAGGCATTTGAGACATGGTCCAAGAAGAGCCGCATTGCTCGCATTTTGTTGTTGAGTACAATGGAAGACTCCCTCATGTGCGAATTTGAGGTTTACCAAACAACATTTGAAATGTGGACAGCTATCTAGAACAAGTTCAGTATCACATCAACTTCCAAGTTGAGGACGTTGACCATCAAATTTGATTGAGGCAGCACTTAAGGGAAATGATGAACATGATATGCGAACTCAAGAATGTTGGACATGTGCTCACTGATGAGCAACAGGTGCAAGCAATTATTCGCTCTCTTCCCAGATCTTGGGAACACATGCGCGCCAACCTGATGCATAATGACAACATAAAAAATTTTGATGATGTGGCCCGTCACCTAGAAATGGAGGATGAGGTATTGGAATTTCAGAAATCCTCCAGTCAGGCATTAGTTGCTGAAATAAGTGGACGAAAGCATGGCACATGTTCCACATGCAAGAGGTCACGTAAGTCGCACCCCATCCAGAGGAGCGGATATAGTGGACAACAGAAGGTCCATCACCAACAACGCAAAAGGAAGAAGCATGGTGGCAAAGTGGATAAAAGTAAAGTGAAATGCTACAATTGTGGTAGTCGTAGTCACTTCGCTCGTGAGTGCACTGAGCCGAAGAAGGTTTGTCCTGACCATATTTCCTTTGCGTATGTTTCTAGCCGCGTTCTGGTTGCTGAAACTCATCCTTCGTGAATTGTAGATTCCGGAGCAACAGAACACGTAGCCAAGGAACGTGAGACTTTGGTCGAGTTTTGTCGACTCAGTGCGGGCTCTAAGTGGATCTTCGTAGGAGACAATAAAAGAGTGGAAGTAAAAAGGGATAGGAAGTTGCAAGTTAGAACTTAGCAATGGAAAAACCCTTTACCTCCACGATGTTTTGTATGTCCCTGATTTTCGATGACAGTTGATATCTGTATCCATTCTTGATGCATATGGATATGTAATGACTTTTGTCTCTAAACATCTGAACGTCTCAATGGATGGTGTTCCTATATGCAATGGCTTTCTTGAAAATGGTTTCTATGTTCTTAATACTGTATGTGTTGTTAAAAGTTATTCATTCATGTCATCTATTGAAGTGAATGAAAGTGCCAAGATTTGGCATGCCAAGTTAGGACATATAGGACATGATCGAATAAATAGACTAGTTAGAGAAGGGCTCATAAACTCACTCGATAAAGTCGATCTATCAACTTGTGAAGAATGTCTAGCTGACAAGCAAACAAGAAAACCATTTGGAAGAAGGAAAGCGTGCTGAGTTTTCATTGCATTTAATCCACTCAGACGTATGTGGTCCGATGACTGTCCAAGCAAGACATAGTTTCTCATACTTCATCACATTTATTGATAATTATTCATGCTATGGGGTCATATACTTGATCTCTCATAAATCCGAGACTATAGATTGCTTTGTGCGATTTATGAACATGGTTGAGAATCAATTAGATCGCAAGATTAAGTCCTTGCAAACCGACCGTGGTCGTGAGTATCTTTCAGATTTATTGAAGAAGTTATGTGATGAAAAAGGAATAATTAGGCAACTAACAATTCTAGGAACTCCACAACAAAATGATGTTGCGAAAAGGAGAAACTATACTCTATTCGATATGGTCCGGTCTATGATGGCACAAGCAAACCATCCAATTTCATATTTGGGAGATGCATTGCTTACAACTGCCTACATACTCAATCGTGCACCATCAAAGTCTGTCTCTTTCACTCCCTACGAACTTTGGACAGGTCGTAAGCCTGGCCTAAGTTACTTGCGTCCATGGGGATGTGCAACCTATGTCCCTGACAACTCCCATAAATATGGAAAGTTAGGCTCTAGAGGTAAGAAGCATGTTTTCATCAGATATCCTGAAACCTCTAAAGACTATGTGTTCATAGGAGAAAGGATTGATGGAACTGTTACAGAAATTGTGAGTAGAGATGTGACATTTATAGAGGAAGAATTCCCAAAGCAAGGCAAGATTGATAAGTCAGGAAACTCGAAATGGTGACATATGCGGATCACAATGTAGAAGAATTTGTCCCTTCATCACAACACCTTGATCCGAGTGGGAGCATTTCGTCGCCAAACGAGGATCTAGAGTGCTCACTTCGAAGGACTACTAGAAAGAGCATCCCACATCGATGATTTGACTTCGAAGGAATTCATGAAGATCATATAGTAGGTCCTGAAGAAGAGCTTGAATCTAATTCAATCAATGAGGCTCTCTCGTCTTGTTTCAAAGAAATGTGGATTAAGGCAATGGAAGAAGAATTACAGTCTATGAAGGTAAATCAAGTCCGGGACTTGATTGATCTCCCACCTAGCTGAAGAGCAATTGTGAACAAGTGGGTTCTTAAAATAAAATGAGGCGGTGATGGATCCATTGAGAGGTACAAAGCTCTATTAGTGACAAAAGGATTCACTCAAGAGGAGGGTGTTGATTATGAAGAAATCTTTGATCCAATCGTAATGTTTTCTTCTATTCGCCTTATCCTTGCAATTGTCGCACATGTGAACTTGGTACACGATGCTTGAGCGATTGTGTAAGTCACGATTTGTCTCGCAAGATAAAGTCATGTAAGTCATGGTTATAGCCCACGCGATGTGTATCACACGATATGTTGAGCAGCTATGTGAGACGTAGTTATGGCTCAAACATCGATTGAGCAATCATGGATCATGGTGTTAGCTCGGGCGAGCAATTGTGCATCCTTAACCGGTCACAATTGAAAAGGCTCTCACATTTGAGTTGTGCTTGTATTCGTGGGTCGCATGACTCATTTGTGTTCATGAGGTATGAAGAGATCGAGCATATAGCCCATCATGTGCGAGTGAGAGATTATTGGCCACGCCCATTATGGGCAGCAATATGGCTGCCACGCCTTGACATGGTGGCCATGCCCCCGTTCGACCACCAGCTTGGCAAAAATGGCCGAGTGGATAGGTGCTGCCCCTTGTGCCATGGTGAACACATTCATAATATGCTAGATAGAGTGAGAATGGTGGTGTGAGTAGAGTGTTTTGTATGTGTGAAAAAAGAAGACTTGTGTAGTCACTTTCTCCATTTGGTGACACTCTTTTGCTCTTTCTTCTTTTTCATTCACTTGCATTTGATTCATGGCATTGTGTTCCATTTCCACGTGATTTGGTTCCCGACCACGCGTATGAGTGCAACCCATAATTTGTTCGTGTAGAAGCCGCTGGACGATCCGCTTCCGCAATCGAGGTACTCTGTGAACCTCCTTCATGTTATTATTATTAAGTTATATAGTGACAAATTTATGCACAATGTTTATGTTATAATAATTTAAATCCTCCTCTAGCATGTGTCATATTGGGTCAATCCGACCCCCTTGTGCCATGGTGAACACATTCATAATATGCTAGATAGAGTGAGAATGGTGGTGTGTGAGTAGTGTTTTGTATGTGTGATAAAAGAAGACTTGTGTAGTCACTTTCTCCATTTGGTGACACTCTTTTGCTCTCTCTTCTTTTTCATTCACTTGCATTTGAGTCATGGCATTGTGTTATATTTCCACGTGATTTGGTTCCCGACCACGCGTATGAGTGCAACCCATAATTTGTTCGTGTAGAAGCCGCTGGATGATCCGCTTCCGCGATCGAGGTACTCCGTAAACCTCCTTCATATTATTATATTTATTAAGTTATATAGTGACAAATTTATGCACAATGTTTATGTTATAATAATTTAAATCCTCCTCTAGCATGTGTCATATGGGGTCAATCCGACCACCTTTGTAAACTGTGTGGCCATCAAAACAAATAGACACCTTTTCTTTATCTGGGAGTATTTTCAATTTTCTCTTAAATTTTAAGTTTGAGCTCTTTTATTCATGACCCACTTGCTCATGGACTTTCGAAGGTTCGAGGTTGGATTCCAGCTCAAGGATAAAATTATTATCTCTTTTCTCCTATTGTCTCTAGGGTCTTTGGGATATGTGCAATAACCAGTTCTGTAACTCTAGATGCGCAATTGTTTCGATTGTTTGGAACCAATGAGTTCAATATGCACCACTTACTTGAGGCTGTACACCCCAAAGACCCAATCCGGGTCCAAAGCTTATTGTTTGAGGATGTGCAGTGTTGTCGCCACAACTCATGCTTTGATAAGCTCCTTCATCAGACTTGCAGAATCATAGAACAAGTGTTTCGGTGTGTGTAGTATAGCATTTAGTTGTCCTTGTAGCAGTGTAACCTGTTATTGACTGGTTTAATTATTCTCTATATCAGTTTAGCCTTAGTATAAATATTTTGGATATGCCACTTTTATTCAACTCTTGGGAGATTAGGCACTACTATCATAATTGTAACTATGCCGCAGATTTCTTTACAAAACTTGGTCGTGAATTTGTTTGCGACATTTTTTGGAGTGAAGATCCCCTTTGGGCCTTCGCCATTACTTGTACTTGGACAATTATGCATTAAATAGCTAAGTTCCTTTTGCTTAAAAAAATATTGGGTCAATCTTGTTTACAACTTAGCAGTTTGTGGTCAGTCCTTCATGTGTGCCTTCAACCACAAGGAGGGAATATTTTCCCTTCATGTGTTGTTGCACAAGCTTTTTGCTGTGAGATACAAAGCATTGGTCCTGCAATCGATTGTGATTGCCGCATCTCACACACTTTTTTTTAAAAAAAACATAAAGCTTATCTAATGTAAGAACCTAATACATCATCATCAAGATAGTCCGAATGTCCGGAGGCGATTTGTCATCACAAAAGGTGTCAAAAACAGACGCTCCGTCAAAATTTGCTAAGCTATTAGCAGCCAGAGCATTGGTGCTACAATCGATTGTGATTGCCACATCTCACGCTCTCTGTCCTGTGATTTGCGTATATGACATTTCTTTACGCATGACTAATGATTTATGCGGTGCATGGAAGAATTAATAAAAGATATCGGTCTTTGCACGAAGATTGCATACGTGGAATGGGTTAATGAAGATGGTGCACCAGAAATTTATAGACGAGGAGACAAACATAGGATGGTTTTTGTAGGATTACTCAACAAGGTTATGCAAACTCAAGATGCAAATCGACGACTTCAAAAAATTTTACGCTTCATTGTTGGACTAGTATTATGCTATGTTCTTTTATTTTGTTATATATATCCTTTTGGTGTTGTGTTATGTGAGGTTCTTTCCACCGAGCCTAATGCAAATGCTGTCCAAACATACAATATGCAAATATGGCAATATGCCAATTCCGATAAGTAAATATGCAAACATACAATATACAATATGCAAGCTGAGAAGAGTGTAAGATGTTCTCCTCGTTCACCTCTATGCCAAAGAGATGCACTGAGAGGAAGAAAAACTGATTCAAAACAAAAGCTTGGATTGATCACGTGAACTTCGAACCCCATTGCAAGATGGAACACAATAATGAGTCATATGCTATCACTATAAAGATAAGGAAATTGGTTACAACTCCATTCCAACTACAGTTCGATTCTTCAATATTGTCAAATAAGCATTCCATAAGTTAGCAAATGCATACAATCTTGATGGACTTTTGAGCAATATATGCAACAACAACAGCAAGTCTCCTGATACAAAATAATTTCAAAAGAAACACTAATAAAATGAACTTTTGAGCAATAGATGCTATCCTTTCAACATGGCATTTTCCTCTTCTTGATGCATCACGCTAACCTGTAAACATAGAAAAAGAAATAGAGGCCATAATCAAACTGAATTTTTATATAAAATATAAAATAACAAGTAATTAAATAAATATTTTTACCTGAGATGAAGAACCAGTGATCATATAATAAGAATGGCATGCATATGCATAAAGATTTTGACATAATAAATCATTATGGATAGGCTAACCTCAGTATAATACAATGCACCACGATATGAAAAGGGATTAGATGCTTCCATGTCTGTACACAATTTCAAAGAAGGATTCAGAAAACTAGAAAAAAACCGAAGAGGATGAAAAAATGTATAACATAGACTGCTCATTCATTCGATCCCCAAGCTATACATGTCATGTACATGGATTAAAATAAATATATCTATAGGAAAATCAGAAGAAAAATGATGAGGAAAGGCCCACTAAGCTATGCATGCACAATTGTAGTCGATGGGGAAATAACAGCAGGCATCAATTGTGCATTGCAGGCAAAGAAACAAAAGTCCATGCTGTAATAGAAGTAATAGCAGGCAGCAAGGATAGACAAATGTCCTATGCAAGCAACAATATGCAGCAAGGCAAAACAAAATCAAAGCACAAAGGTGGATGGGGAGAGAAAAAAGGAAATGAGGACAAAGGGAAAAAAACAAAATAGGGGGAAAAAACAAATGTTGAAGCGAGCAAAGTCCAATGTTGCAGGCAGGTAGCAAGGAAAATGATGTTCCAGCGATGTGGCGAGGTCGTCGGGAAGCGTTGGAGGAGAAAAAAATGAAAGGGGAAAAAGATGAGTTCTCGATGCCCAACTCAGTGCTGCTGAACCGGATGATTCCGTATCACTTTTTTTTTTGAACCGGCGATTTTACATTTTTTTCAGATAAAATCGCGCGCATCGGAAGGACACCGTAGATTAAGTGATCTATGGTGACCCCACAACTGTGGGGTAAAAGAGAGCCCCACATGCTACTTATCCCCTTTAGAAAATATTTGATTGATGATTTAGTTTATACTTATTTTATTATATTATTTGATCTGAATTATTTTATTACTTTATTGTATTTTATATTTTTTCCAAATAAGATATTACATATTAATAATATTACAATAATTTATTTAACCTATTTTTTTGTTAATTTATATTATCCGGTGAGACCATTCAGTTCGACCGGACTTGACCCGTTGGACAATCCGGGTTTGGGTCTTGTAGCATTGACAATTAGCTTAAATGTTGACGGCATTAGGGTATTTTGCAGGCAAGCAAAAACAAAAAGGAATATGCGAAAAGGTTATCTCCTTTCCCTACTCCGTCCACCACACGCACGCGACGACCACTCAACCAATAGCAGCCACCCTCTTTCGTCAGCTCATTCGGTGTTCTGGTGCCATTTTTCGAGTGAGAGGTACCGATGGGAAGAGTATGATGAGACAACGAAGATCAGTGCACTGTAAATGAAGAACGAAGGGTCGAACGACTAAGAAAGGGTCTTCGCCGCTGGCCACCGTTCGACCTCCTATTCATGTCGATTCTTCCAAAGGCACGTTGGCCATTGATCAGAGAGTCTTTGCATTCATCTTTAGTTGAATTTTGAGAATATTTTCGGCCCAATCATTGTAAAGGTAGCCAAGGTTGGGGGTTTTTCGGTGATCCAGTCAGCGACTTTTTCGACGAGTTGGATGGGGAGCTCTGGCCGAGCTGATCACCACGTTCTGGTAGCTGCACACAGGAAGGAGAAATGGATCAAATTTCAGTCCTTATAAAAATTAATCATCAATTTCTTTTAGGTTCATTGGTTTCGGATTCCTATCGTTATCCGACGAAATTTTCGGCGACTCATCCTCATATCGTGTTTGGTAAGCGAATGAAAATGCACATTAGATTTGATTTCAGTTATGTGAAATGATTTAAAGTAATTTTTATTTTTATTGTGGATGAAGAAGGTGATTGGCGATTGTTCGACATTTCTACGGGTGCGATTTTGATTTCGAGAGCATTTAATTAATTGATAAAAATGTTATAGTTATTTTTTTATTAATTTATGCAATTTATAAATGTGGACTTATTTAAATTGATGATATTTTATATTATTAACATTTAGTTTAAAGTTAATTTTTTGTAGCCTATAAATTTTGTTATAGGATTATTTGACATGTTTGGGATTTATATTCTAAATGTTTTATATTTTTTAGTTAATACCAATAATTATATTGTATAATATCTGATTATATCTATAGCTTTTCAGCTTTAAGATGTAATTAAAGAATATATATATATATTACTGCAAAAATTATCTTTTCTTTGGAACATTGACAAACTAATTCGAATCGCATAGGACTTACACAAGAATTGATATACAAATTGTTAAATTCAATCAACACAATACTCGCGCGAAGAAACTATTAGATGCCTAGGTCTTAAATGTTAAAGTACAAAATTTCAGATTACAAGGACCATCAAAGTTCATTTGTATAAAAATTCATTATTGATATTGGGCTAAATTTGGAGAGGAAGAACCGCCACCAAACAAAACTAATGAAGGCTTTTATCTGACTAGTCTTGAAAAGATGTAGTTTCTAGATATTAGACTTGATGTATGTTATTGTTGGAATATGCATCGCCATCAAAGTTCAGTGTATGTTATTGTATGATTGCATCGCCTAGAAGTAGCTGGGATATGCAGCAGCCGTGCGATGCCAATCTATGATTGCGGAAGAGCCTTCCATGTCCTTGTTGCGCCTGGAGCCGCAGGCGCCGTTCATGAAGAGCGTGAGAATAGGGAGTACTAGAAAGACCACCTTGAGGGCCATTTCTAGGCGATGATGACTTGATCGAATGCTAAAACTAGGAGTAGAATGTGAGCTTTTGGCAATTGCAATAGCTAGCTGTGATACTGATTGTTAGGGTGCAAGGGAACCGCGGCTATATATAAACGAATACGATGAGGAGGTTGCTTGCTGCATGGAGATGAGGGAGAAAAAGAGGAAGAGAAGTTTACAGGAACATCCAATTAGGCATGCCATGGCGTTCTTCTGTAAGGTTGCATGTATGCGTGCATTTGCATCTAGCTAGCATGTCGCGGTGAATCTAGACATGTGCGTCCTCTCGTTAAAGTGGCGGCCGTACGTCTCTCTCTCTCTCTGATCTCGCATCTCTTATCTCTATCTATCTAACTTGCTAATAACGTAAGAGCCCACACTCCACACGCAGTATGTAATCTAGGATTACTCCATATGTCGCAGATATCTGATCGTACTGCTCATCTCTGCACGTAAAAATTGTTTTAGGGCGCCCATCGAAAACGCACTGCACTTCCAAAAATGGTAACTGTGTTTGACGTTTTTTCTTCTATCATCTCACATTTACATATAGTCTAAAATTCTGCTGCCACCCCGAAGAAAAACAAATGTATAGACGTGAATTCTATTGCTTCCTCGCGTGACAGTGATGTTCATAGAATGGAATTAGTCAAAATATGAGTAATAGCTCGATCTAGCTCATCACAAAATTCTTCGTATGTCTGAAATTTGGTGAAAGATTGTTCTTATCTTTGCGAGTACATTTTATTATTTCAAACTCAGAAGATTGTGCGGACGTTAATAAACTGCTTCTCATTTTTGTGACATTTATCTTATCGAAAATTATTGTCGTGTAAATTTTATGCTGCCACCTTTCTGATCCCTCGAACTAAATTAGCTAATGACCGGGGGTTCACCTTCAGAACGCGGAGATAAATTCTAATATTCGAATTTTAATATTGGAAAATTAGCCCCAACGGTTTAACTATTATTCGATCAACGGTTTTACACAGTTCGATCCATGCAAATTGTGATGATATGAAATAGCTGTCTTTGCAAAAGGAGGCACCTTGCGTGTTTGACTCGGCAGTTAGCCAGGATCAGAAACCTGTCATGGTGGAGCCGGCTCCTAAACTTTCAAAAGTCAAAGTTATTGAGTATATTGTTTATTTTCTTTTTGTGTAAGAAGTAGCTTTGTCTTGGCTCGAACACACCTGACGGCGATCAAATTAATAGAGCATCAACAACGCATGAATGATGGAGTAAATTGTGGAAATATATAAATCGACAAAAGACATATGTTACATTTGCGATTTAATTAACGATATGCCATATGTGCACCCAATCAACTAGATATGATGCATGAATGCATGAACGCGTACTTCTAAATAAACCAAGGTGCATTCTCTTTCCTTTTGGATAGATTGGATGATCGAGCCTTGGATGTGTTGATATACACGTGTGTACTTCATTTGATCATACCGGGCTGCATGCATGCAAGAATGTGCCAAATAAGATATGTACACCAAATTGGTTCGAGCCATCAGGTCTACTGCCGTGCATGGGTGCAGTATTCTTCACTACCCATCACCACTTATTTCGATTCTTCGGGAGCCAAACTTCTTAAATACTTTTTAAAAGATTTCCACAAACGTGATTGGCTCAATTGATTGCACGACGAGTGTTAATAGTTTCGAGTTCAGGTATTGGTGTCATCACGTTTCATTACTGCACTATCTTTTCGACTCCAAATAATTAGTCGAACGCTATTTCTCTCGGATATCGAACACCGTACATAGATCCGAGTCGACACCCAAAAAATATATTTCAAGTGATTCCTCTTCTTCATTACTTGCGAAGGCAAACAAGTCGTTGAAAGTTCCTGTAAGGCCCTGCTAAAACAAAAAGAAAAGGTGGAATTAGCAGTGTAATAAACTAAGACCGGCTCGACCGTTCGGACTAATGTTCGGAGTAACATTCCCGACAAGAAGCATGTGATATTGTTCGCTCTGGACCTCGGCCCGCACGGTTTTCTCAAAATGCGTCACACCTAAACAAGACCATGTTCCCATATATACCCAGCATCTCTTCCGTGACTTATGCATGTGGGACTAATTCAAGGCATGATTCATGCATCCTCCCCTCCTTATGGGACTCAACGTCTCCGTTGAGTGATCGCACCCCACCATGCATAGAGGCTCACGTGGAGTTGCTATGATATTATATGTGACATTCCCCACTAACGTGTGATATTGTCCGCTCTAGGCCTAGGCCCCCACGGTTTTCTCAAAACGCGTCAATTGTTGGTTGAAAACTATTGGTGCATGAGGCATGCCTTGGATTACTAGTTGCACATGCATAATTCACGGGAGAGATGCTAGGTATATATGAGAACATGTCCTTCACTAAGTGTGACGCGTTTTGAGAAAATCGTGCGGGCCGAGGTCCAGGACGGATAATATCACACGTTAGTGGGAAATGTTACATATGTTATCAGAGCCACTCCGCATGGACCAATATGCATGGTGGAGTGCGATCACTCAACGAGGACGTTGAGTCCCCTAAGGGGCGTTTTGGTAAAACCGTGCTGGCAGAGACCCAAAGCGAACAATATCCTACGTAAGCGCAAGGGTGTTATATTCGAGCATTAAAACGTCTCCTGAGTAGTCGAAAACCCGACCATATGGAGTCAAATCCAATCAAAATTCAAATTCAATTGATCGACCCGATGGAGTTGGGAATATAAAAGAAATTAAAACATAAAAAATTATTAAAACTTTTTAGACATATTATTTATATATTAATTTGCTTGAAATTTATGTTTCAACTTCTTCTTTAATCATATATATAAGATCTCTTCGATATTTTTATTGATTTATAATTATCTCACAAAATTTTCATATTTAGAAAATACTTGATTGATGATTTAATTTATGCTTATTTTATTATATTATTTGATCTGAATTATTTTATTATTTTATTGTATTTTAAATTTTTCCAAATGAGATATTACATATTATCAATATTACAATAATTTATTTAACTTATTTTTTTGTTAATTTATATTATCTGGTCAAACCATTCGGTTCGACCGACCTGACCCGTTGGACAATCCGGGTTTGGGTCTTGTAGCATTGACAATTAGCTTAAATGTTGATGCCATTAGGGTATTTTGGAGGCAAGCAAAAAAAAAAGGAATATCCATGGTGGACTGAAAAGGCCATCTCCTTTCCTTACCCCGTCCACCACACGCACGCGACGACCACTCAACCAATAGCAGCCATCCTCTTTCGTCGGCCCATTCAGTGTTCGGGTGCCATTTTTTGAGTGAGAGGTACTGATGGGAAGAGTATGATGAAACAACAAAGATCAGTGCACTATAAATGAAGGACGAAGGTTGAACGACTAAGAAAGGGTCTTCGCCGCTGGCCACCGTTCGACCTCCTATTCATGTCGATTCTTCCAAAGGCACATTGGCCATTGATCAGAGAGTCTTTGCATTTGTCTTTAGTTGAATTTTGAGAATATTTTCGGCCCAATCATTGTAAAGGCAGCCGAGGTTCGGGGTTTTCCAATGATCCAATCAGCGACTTTTTCAACGAGTTGGATGGGGAGCTCCGGCCGAGCTAATCACCATGTTTTGGTAGTTGCACAGATGAAGGAGAAATGGATCAAATTTCAGTCCTTGTAAAAATTAATCATTAATTTCTTTTAGGTTCATTGGTTTCGGATTCCTAGCGTCATCCGACGAAAGTTTCGGCGACTCATCCTCATATCGTGTTTGGTAAGCGAATGGAAATGCACATTAGATTTGATTTCAGTTATATGAAATGATTTAAAGTAATTTTTATTTTTATTGTGGATGAAGAAGGTGATTGGCGATTGTTCGACATTTCTGCGGGTGCGGTTTTGATTCCGAGAGCAACTAATTAATTGACAAAAATGTTATAGTTATTTTTGTTATTAATTTATGCAATTTATAAATGTGGACTTATTTAAATTGATGATATTTTATATTATTAACATTTAGTTTAAAGTTAATTTTTTGTAGCCTATAAATTTTGTTATAGGATTATTTGACATGTTTGGGATTTATATTCTAAATGTTCTTTATTTTTTAGTTAATACCAATAATTATATTGTATAATATCTGATAATATCTATAGCTTTTCAGCTTTAAGATGTAATTAAAGAATATATATATATATATTACTGCAAAAATTACCTTTTCTTTGGAACATTGACAAACTAATTCGAATCGCATAGGACTTACACAAGAATTCATATACAAATTGTTAAATTCAATCAACACAATACTCACGCGAAGAAACTATTAGATGCCTAGGTCTTAAATGAAGTACAAAATTTCATATTACAAGGACCATCAAAGTTCATTTGTATAAAAATTCATTATTGATATTGGGCTAAATTTGGAGAGGAAGAACTGCCACCAAACAAAACTAATGAAGGCTTTTATCTGACTAGTCATGAAAAGATGTAGTTTCTAGATATTAGACTTGATGTATGTTATTGTTGTAACGAATGAGGTGATAGATATGGTGATATTAGAATTTTTCAAAAGTGCAAAGAAGAGACACGACATCTTGAAGTAGAAGATTTTTTATTTATTTATTGAATGCCTCAAGTCAATCTTTGTGGCCTAGGCATGACAAAATTCAAAATTATCACTATATGTTAAAATGCAAAATTTAAATATGATCATAATATTTGACCTGATGTTTCAGTGCATTTATGAGAATATTGATGGAGGTCACACTGTGCAGAGCCCAAATCCTTAAAAGATATTATAGAACAAAAAAATTACTCTCCAAAAAAAAGTTAAAATAGATGTATGCTAATTTACTATAGTTAATTTATTATTGATTCTCATACTATTTTTCGTATATAGTTAACAATGCATCCCCACGATGTCTCCGAGTTGCCATATAAGGAGGCAAGAAAACAACTACTCCAATTTTCATGGACACACTTGACAAAAATATATATTTTCATTTACAATTGTTTTCACGGAGGCAAGAGAATAATTCATACTCGATCTCTTTAGTTAATGTGAGTGCCTTTCATTCGTAATAGAATTTGTAAGTATAGAATTTTGATTGATATTTTTAGTATTAATGTTTCATTTTCTTAAGTGCCTCATAATATAAGGAACTGGTTCTAAGTTATGTTTACATCATTCAATTTAGAAGATGCAACAAAAGTCACAGATGAATTTAAATTATTATTAAACAATATTATATTATTATGCAAATATTATTTTCATTTAAGTAGTTTTGTTATAAAAGTACTTCATATACACATATGTGTCATTTCGTAAGCGAAAAATGTAAGGAGAAAGAAAAGGCCCCTCACAGAACAAAAAGAGAAAGAAAACATACTTTTAGACCGCATGAAATTCATATTGTGGACAAACCATCTGAATTGGATGCTCCTTCCATAGAGAGTACTCCGTCATAGGATATTCATAACGTTGGGGCACAATTTCTCTAAGTCGTTATTGATGCTACTACATCTAGACGTCAGTATAAAGCATACCAATAATTAGATAGTCATTTATTTTTCTCTAAAGTCGAAACTAACTTCAACCATTTGTATTGAAGTAATTCACCAAATATATAGACTATCAAGGCTTACATGTAAAGTTTCGTAACGCCATGAAGCATGCATGTGTGATTTAAGATTTTAAATTTGTATATAATGTCAACTTTTTGAATACTTATTTTTTTTTGTTCAAAAGATTGTGCAATTAAATTTAAATATTTATTAGAAGACTTATGTTTGGTGGGATACTGAGCACACAAAACAACTGTGAAAAGCATTTAATTCTATATGCTAAATAAATAAGGACACATGAAAAAGGCCCAAGTGGATAAGTGAAAGTATATGTAACGAGTTATCATCGAAATTGTCCACTCAAGAATATAAATTCAAGTGCACAAAGGTGAAGATAAATTGGTGATCCGATCAAGGAGTTGCCTACACACTGGTGATTATGTATCCACATCCAACAACAACAACAACAACAACAACAAAGCCTTATCCCACTAGGTGGGGTCGGCTACATGGATCATACGACGCCATTCCGCTCTATTAGACAATATATTCGTTGTTCCATGTTCATGAGTTTTGACAGAATTTTACGCTGGCTGTCGGGGCCTAACACAACCCTCCTACTTTATTCGGGCTTGAGACCGGATATAAAACATAGGCGGAGTTGATTATGTATCCACATCCACTATGGTAAAAAGGTTGGTATGTTATACTTTATTTATTTAGTTTTATATTATTTTTCTACTTAAATAAATTTTACTAATGTTTTTTCTCTTATTTTTTGTATATTTATTTTAATTTCAGAAAAGCGAGTTGGATAATTAAAAGAATTTTTTATCATTATCTCACTAGACATGCCTGATATGTAAGCAATGTCCAAGATATCTAATTAATTTCATTTTTTTATTGAATTACGTGTACTTAACATTTTCTTGATCCATACCACATTGCCCTTATAATGGATGTAATTATAGGAATTAGTGCGTATAACATACTCTTAAGTAGCATTTTAGAGTACAATGCCATTAGCAACCTACTTATTAAGCTCATTTAATGGAACTGATATTATATATAGCAAGGGCGATTCTTGAAGATTACTCTCCATTTGTGTGAAGAAAATAGCACCACCATTTGTTTCTTCCACACTTTATCACCTTTCTATGTTTAATAGTATTTTTTTGTTGGACTGTGTATTTCACACTTGTATTAGAAAGATGAAGAGATCATGATGATCGCAATGCAGAAGTTTTTTCGCAATAGTCATATAATTTTTTTTATTTATAAACTCAACATACTTGTACAAATATAATTTTATTACAAATTTATGCACACTAATTTTTTACAAGATGACAATTGGAATACTTGTATGACATGCGTAATTACATCAAGTATAGACATATCTTAGTAATTGTTTAGTATGTTGTAGTCGGTCCTTCATGCGTGCCTTCAACTAGGAGGAGGGGGGACAACGGTCCCAACCTTTTTCCAGTATGCATTTTTGCACAAGCTTTTTGTTGCACCTCCATTTGCTTGAACGAGATTGATGTTATTCAATACGATCCCCTGACACGGCACATTGGCGCTGCAGTCAAGTTTGATCGCGACTACCGACACACTCGTTCCTGTGATTTTCTAGTATGATATATCTTTCACTGCGACGGCTGATTTCTGCAACAATAAGTGCATGAAATGATTAATAAAATGATTTCCATCTTTGCACGAATATTGCAAGGACATGGAATGGGTACTTTACCTGTTGGTTGCACGGTGTTTTCGAGTCGCAATAATTTTGATCGATTATTATAGGATTCTGAACATTACGCATGGAAATATTGCTGAATGTAATGTTCTTTGCATATCCACTGCCTCCCTACTCAAGGAAAAGATAACAAGGAAATAGGAAAGTTCAAATTACTGAGGAGACTGCACTAGATTCTACACGAAATTGGCAAATTACATATAGTATCAGTATTCACGCGATCAAAAGCACGTGTAGATATTAAATGGTAAAACTGATAGAGGGCTCAAATATTTTATTTTCACCTGCCAGGTCTTAATCCGGACTCCATTGGTGGTGCCAATAAGTTGTGCTGTGTCCACAACCACATCGGAGACGTAGTCTGCGGAGTTGTGGGCTCCCAGGCTCCCAATACTGTTAAGTCATGGCCATTGTTAATTCGATCACAAGGATCTGAGTAAGTGCACAAAACAACATAGGGAGCATGATTTACCTGATCCCATGTCCTGGCCCACAAACAGTATTTGTTGCCTTCACATTTCTTGATCCGCTAACAATCGATATGCAGTCATCGCCTTAACATTTTGTTTTTAAAAATTAATGAGTATGAAGCCCATATTTAGTGACACGTGATCTTGTTCAATTACTTAGGGCAAAGCTATTGTTACCAGTTTTGATGACACAGTTGTTTATCTGTATGTTCTGCGTATTTGTAACGTGAATTCCGTCAGTGTTCGGACTCGTTTCAGGTGCGCTGATGGAGAGGCCCGAAGCCACCACATTGTTGCAGCCGTCGAATGAAACATGAATTTGCTGGCTATTTTGTATTGTCAGGTTCTCCACCACCAAGTTAGTGCATTTATGGAAGTGCAAGGCCTTCTCGGAACAAAGAAGAAACGCATTACTTTATTTGCTAGGAAGCTTTAAGAATTAATGTTCCAGAAGAAAGAAAATGGAGACATTACGGATTGACATACCGTTGGAGCATCCTTGCAGGGCTGAAATCAGAAGATAAGATATCATCAGTCGAGTTCAATGCCACAATACTTCAAGAAGCGCATCAGGTTGAATAGATATATAAATGCTTACTAGCGATGCATCAGTCTTGCAAGAATTTTGCCACCATATCTTTCCATTTCCATTGAAGTTTCCACCCCCTTGAACGGTGAGGCGATCGATGCTGTCAAAGCGAATCCAATATCCGGAATTCACGCTGTTCCAATCTCCGCGGTTGGAGGATGCTTCAAGAGTGCCTTTGATCTGTTTAATTTCCATGCATTGACATGGTCACATATTGACTGCTGTGACAGAAATAAAAACACTGCGGGCATGTATAGAACATGTGAAAGATATATTGTCTTACCATAACTAAAATGTCAGATTTGCATGGTCCAGAAAATGCCACTGGTTTAAGGAGATAGTTCTTGTTCTGCGGGACAAGAAGAGTAGACGAAGTAGATGAAGCGCAAGCATTCTTCCACGCCTTAGCAAATGCCTAATATTTGCAGGAAACATTGAGGTATAATTAAGAAAATGGTTCAACTTGTTCGATCGTTATATGTATGCGAGAGTTTAATGCCTTGAAGGACCATAATTAACATTTCGAATTTAGTAAGCATTCCATCCATACCTGTGAATCATCACTACTTCCATCTCCTTTAGCACCATAGTCATCAACATCAACCACCACTCTGTTTGAAGAGCCATATACCTGGGCCAGGAACCTGTTGGTCCGCCCATATTCTCCATCAAGATCAAAGTAGCTGGGATATGCAGCAGCCGTGCGATGCCAATCTATGATTGCGGAAGAGCCTTCCATGTCCTTGTTGCGCCTGGAGCCGCAGGCGCCGTTCATGAAGAGCGTGAGAATAGGGAGTACTAGAAAGACCATCTTGAGGGCCATCCTAGGCGATGATGACTTGATCGAATGCTAAATCTAGGAGTAGAATGTGAGCTTTTGGCAATTGCAATAGCTAGCTGTGATACTGATTGTTAGGGTGCAAGGGAACCGCGGCTATATATAAACGAATACGATGAGGAGGTTGCTTGCTGCCTGGAGATGAGGGAGAAAGAGAGGAAGAGAAGGTTACAGGAACATCCAATTAGGCATGCCATGGCGTTCGTCTGTAAGGTTGCATGCATGCGCGTATTTGCATCTAGCTAGCATGTCGCGGTGAATTTAGACATGTGCGCCCTCTCGTTAAAATGGCGGCCGTACGTCTCTCTCTCTCTCATCTCCCATCTCTTATCTCTACCTGTTGCTGATAACGTAGGGGCCCACACTCCACACGCAGTATGTAATCTAGGATTATTCCATATGTCCAAGATATCTGATCGTACTGCTCATGTCTGCATGAAATTCCCATAATGTACGTATAAACTTTTTAGGGCGCCTATCGAAAACACATTGCACTTCCAAAAATGGTATCTGGGTTTGACGTTTTTTCCTCCATCATCTCATATTTACATATATTTTAAAATGCTGCTACCTCCCCCGAAGAAAAAAAATGCTGCTACCGAATAGACGTGAATTCAATTCCTTCCTCGTGTGACAGTTCTCCTGTACCAGAAACCTGTCTTTGCACGGTTTGATCCATGCATACTCTGGTGATCAAAGAGCTGTCTTTGCAAAAGGAGGCATCTTGCGTGTTTGACTCGGCAGTTAGCCTGGACCAGAAACCTGTCATGGTGGAGCCGCCTCCTAAACTCTCAAAAGTCAAAGTTATTGAGTATCTTAATTATATTGTTTATTTTATTTTTTTGTAAGAAGTAGCCTTGTCGTCGCTCGAGCACACCTGATGGCGAACAAATTAACAGAGCATCACGAGTGCATGAATGGTGTAGTAAATTGTGGAAATAAATCAACAAAGATATATGTTACACTTGCGTTTTAATTAACGATATGTCATATTTGCGCCCAATCAACATCCCATGGAAAGTACAATTATAGGAAAAAAATAAAGGGAGGAGGATGCATGAAGCTGCTGCCGTCTTTCAGTATCATCTATGGTTGTCAGATCCGGCTCGGCCCGGCCGATCGGATTAGTCGGACCGATGTCCGGGATCTGAAACGGCCCGTGGATCGGTCGGAACTTGGGGACGGGTTTGACCCACTTTGACCCGGTCAAAACTCGGGTTCAATCGGCCGACCCGATCGGATCAATTGTTGAAATAAAAAAATTGAAACATAGACAGAATTATTAAAACATTTATACATATTATATATATATATTATAAAATTTATATTTTAATATCCTCTTGTCACATATATAATTTTTTTACTATTTTTTATTTATAATTACCTCATAAGAATTTTTTATTTAGGTTGATGACTTAATTTATATTATTTACACTGTCATCCCATCATGACAAGAAATCATTCTAAGTTTGGGGGCACGCCAGAATGCATGGTGACGGCCCAGCGAAGACTTTTTATCAGCATGGACTACGTATCACTCGAAAGCAATTTCAAAAGAGAGGGTAAAACTCGACAAGATATGATGCATGAATGCATGAACGTGTAGTTCTTATTGAACCATGGTCCTTTTTATCTCCTCTTGGATAGATTCGATGATCCTGTCTTGGATATGTTGATATATACTAATGTTTATGTGGCTTCACTTGCTCATCCATGTGCAGCATGCATGGACCGAATATAAGATGTACATTAACTTCCTTGGTCCGACACATCAAGATTACTACCGTTCATTATTTCCTCATCACCCATCACCCCTTGTTGTGATTCCTCTTGTGATCTTCAATCTATGCTCACGTTTTCCGTGATTTAAAATAAAATATAATTGATACAAACTTGCAGTATATAAAATTTTTGAAGTATGAATTTTAAAATAATGATGATAACTTGATGTCAAGAAGAGTACATGAATTAATAATGAATAATTTGGTTTCATAATAAAATATTGTATATCATTTTGTCAAAGAAACAATATTCCAAGGAAAAATGCTATGTTTCAAACATTACATATTTATCACAAAAGTATGACACAGAATAAAAATTTCTTTAAGTTCCTATTGTAGAAACAAATTAGATCTTTAATAAATGGTCTTACATTTGACTAATACATCACATGCAATGATTTCTCAAAGTATATTTTCAAGGTTTATTTGAGTTTCTATTACAGAAATAAATTTACGAAAAATAAATGAAACGATTAACAAATTGTCTAATTTTTTTAACTAATCATCGGATCCAATGATTTCTAAAAGTTTGTGTCTCAATTATATAAGATAAAATGTCTAACTAGTATGTGATATTATTCATTTTGGATTTTGGTATGCACGAAAAATTACACTAAATGCCCTGCAACTTTGACGTTTGCTCAGTGATGTCCTCCAACTTCACTTTGTAACACGAATGTCTTCCATCTTTTTTTCATCTAATGTCCTCCTTACCTATAATCGAAAGTTTTCCAGTCACAGCGCTGACGTCACGTCTCTCTCCTCTGCACGTTCACGTTACAATGTCATGGCAATATTAAAAGAATAATAAAAAAATGCCACATGGAGCATGTCACTGGCATGGGGGGGGGAGAGCAATGGATAAGATCTTTCGATTCTTTCAATGTCTCATTTCTGAGTCCAATGGAATTCATAGGTATAGGAAGTGAAAGAGGTTCAAGAATCTTTTTGGTCTTCCAATATCAATAGGTTGATCGTTTCCCTCTTGGGGGGGTCGCCTCGACCTCCGGCGAGCGCAGGCTCAACGAAAAAAGTGCTCTCTGAATCGAATGTGAAAGTTGTTTTCCATGAGACGGCTATTCACCTAACTCCACTCTCGGCTTGGATTATATATCCAAAAGGGTCCGCTCGAGAAAGTAACTTGATGATTCCCTGCTCCAATTCGAGGAGATCGCAGGGAGGGGGCCGACCCCCCCCCCCCCCCCCCTCCTTCCCATGCGCTCTCCGGCACGGCGCAGGAGGGTGGGGTGGTCGCCCCCTCCCTGCGACCTCGCCGGAGGTCTCAGGGAGGGGGGCGACCCCCCACCTTCCCTGTGCCGGAGGTCGCAGGGAGGGGAGAGACCACTCCACCCCCTGCACCGCGCCGGCCAGTGCAGGGGACGGAGGGGGGTTGCCCAGAGGTCACATGGAGGGGGGTTGCCCAGAGGTCACATGGAGGGGGGCGACCCCCCCCCCCCCCCCCTCTCCTTCCCCTGAGCTTGCCGGCGCGGCGCAGGGGGGTGGGGTGGTCGCCCCCATCCTTGCGACCTCGCTGGAGGTCGTAGGGAGCTCAAGGGATGGAGGGGGGTCGCCCCCCTCCCCCCCAACTCCCCTGCGCTCGCCGGTTGAGGCCTTGCCGGAGGTCGGGGCGACCCCCCTTGCTCACTGAGCCAGTGGCAGGCTCCGTGTGACATTTTTTATTTTTTATTATTTTTTAATATTGCCAAGGCATTGTAATGTGAACGTACACTACAAGAAAATTGATGATTAACGACGCAATGTAGCGCCTTTAAAAACTGTGATGCTATAAAGACGCTACTAGCGCCTCCGTTGTGTCTACTTAGCATCAGAGAATCAGACGTCACTTGCCTCTCGATAGCGTTTCATTCGCGTCTTCTTAGCTACTCAGCGAGTTAACGTTAACTGTAGCGCAATCGAGACGCTACGTAGATGCTATTATTTCGTGCCACGAACCGCAAATGTGCGGCAGCACCTAGCGCCGTTCTAACGTCGACCACTTTAGATGCGAAACTGGCGTCTCACGTCTGAAGAGTCTAAAGCGACGCTATATGACGTCTCAATCAAAGGAGACGCTAATAAGACGCTACTGTATATATTTAAACACTATATTATATATACTATATATCAATCAATAAATTTATTAAATATTATATTAGTATTAATTACACGATTATCAACATACTATTAATAGCATAATATCAATATATATATGTATTAATTACACGATTATATATATATGTATTTTTATATGATAAGAGTGTTCCTAAATATATAATTTGTTACCTATATTATTTATGTTATCTATACATATAATATATATATATATATATATAATATCTTACTTATGCATATATCTTAATTATGCCTCTTCTTAGCTATTCAGCGGGTTGACGTTAACTCTCTAGCGCAATCGAGACGCTACGTAGATGCTATTATTTTGCGCCACGAACCGCAAATGCACGACAGCACCTAGCGCCGTTCTGTCGTCGACCACTTTAGACGCGACATTAGCGTCTCATGTCTGAAGACTCTAAAGCGACGCTATATGACGTCTCAAACAAATGAGACGTTAATGAGACGCTACTGTATATATTTAATCACTTGTAACTAAGTTGTTTGTGATTGCACTAAGAAAAAGTGCATAAAATTTGTTTTAAGAAAAGTAGTTTTGGCATATAAATCATTTGAGTTTAGATTACTTCGAGTATAATTTTGGATGAATTTCCTGCCTGTATCATGTACACTATTTATAAAAATGATAAAATTGGATAATCTCAGTATTTTCCCCGAATGTACCTAGCATACAAATACATTTAGGTATAATGAGCTCGGTTCCTCAGTGCACATGCAAATGCAAACTTGTTTTTCTTGAACTTAATTTGGATTGGAAAAGTGCTTTTAAATATAGTCAATCTGTCCTTATAATTTGTGTTAAGATAAGTTGGAAGTGTTTCTTGTCAAGCACAAAATTGCCATCACCGCCAAGGTTACAAAAAAAAATCTTCTCTGATTCCACGTGTGTTCAAGCACGAGAACTATCATAGAGGCAGCAGGCAGAAGAGATCAATGGGTAAAAATGCAAGGCAAATATTTTTCCCATGCTTCCTTGAAGCCTATGACAAAATAACTTCACTGTAAAAACTGATATGACAAGGGAACAAAGTTCTCAAGAAGGCAATGAGTAGCTACTTTCTGAGATCCCACACTACAACGTTCTTGAGGTACACCTGCTCAAGTGTATGAAGAACATTACACGATTAATGAAGGTGAGGAAAAAACAATGCTTTGCTTAAGTAATCCAACAAGACAAAATTGTCCAAATATTCCTCAAGCATGACGTCAGACTATTTTATGCGCATCTGTAAAAAGAACCCTCTCATTTTGTCAAAAGCTTCAAAGCCAAAACAGGAACCCTCTCATTTCAATAAAAAGAACTTTTCATGTGCTGGATATTTACAAAAGGCCAATTAAGACAACATGCGAGGCTCGATCTCTCTCGTGCAAAGCATGTCTGAAGTGTTATGAATCAAAGATCAACTAAATAACAAGAAATGAAATAGCTCAAAGAGTTCCTGGCAAAATAGCGAAGACAAAGCAAAAACAACAAAAAATCTTTTACAAATGTAACAACAAAGGGAGCAGCGTTTTAAGCGGCAACAGCAATTGGAGGAGGAGGAGGAGGAGGAAGCAATGGCACAGTGGCAACAACAATGATATTCGGAAGCAGTTGGGCAATGTAGGAGGGAGAGCACGAGTAGCGGCGCAGCAGCAACAACAGTAATCGACAGTGCGATGGAGGAGGGACTGGTGACGTTTGAACTGGAGGAGGTAGCAATAGTGGCAGCCGCAACACCGATCTGGCAGAGGTGGGAGTAAGGACGATCCTCGTTCGAAGAGGGAGCAGCGGCGAGTAGCAGCAGCGATTGAGGCTTGAGCAATGCTGCGGAGATTTTTATGGTGGGTGCGAACGAAATTTTGGAGAGGAGCGCCGAAACATTTTGAGGGAGAGCAGATCACGTGCAAAACTTTAAGGTGTTTTACATTCAATCTTAGCCATGAGCTTAACATTGGACGATAGGGATGGCTGCTTTCATGATGACTTAAAGAGGCTTTTGATCTCACTATTCATTCACGATCTAACGGCTAGGCAGCCGCTCTACACCTTGACGTAGAGTGGCCGCTCTCTCTCTCTATATATATATACATTTACCCCTTTTTAGATATTATGTATTAAATTATTTACAGTTTTTAATAATTAGTAAATATTTATCTATTTTTTTATTATTCAATTTAATTTTTATCTGATTAATTTTCTCTATTTTTCATTATTTATGTTTCTGTAATTATTTTATTCATCAATTTTAAGAAGTTAATTGAGAGAGTAATAAATAAAATTATAGATAAAGGTTATTTACCAATACGAGTGAAGAAAAAAGGAAGAGGGATAGAAAGGCGAAGGGAGGATAAATTTGGTTTAAATTTATTATTTATTTATGTATATTTGATTGAATGAAATATATGATGTTATGAGAATTTATTTATTAATATGAAATAATTATTCAAGTTATATTCATATTCTTATATTGTACTCCATCTCTTTAAAATCATAAATCCAAACAAGTACTTGGGGACAAGATACACTTAAGTAGCTTTTAAAAAAGTTATATACTGGAAAGGCAACCGATTAAGATTTACTTTTAATTATTACTATTTGCTGATTCCACACGAAATATCTTTTTATGACTTTACTATATTTTTGGTCAAATTATGTGTATTTAACATCCTTGTACTGTACAAGGATGAAGAGATTAGGAAGAGCGCCAAAAATTTTTTTCACACTAGTCATATAAATCTTTATTTATAAATTCAATATGCATGTCCTGTAAGTTGTTATATAAATATTTTTCACACTAGCAGGGCTCGCGGCCCAGTGGCATGCGCACAAGCACGCATGGGGCGCGGGCTCCTGGCCCGCGCGGCGCTCTAGGGCTCGCGCTCGGGCACGCGACACGCTCCGGCGTGCGGCCCGATTAAGTGGGCCAACATTGTGTGCGGCTTAGAAGGACTTTATTTTTTCATTTTTTTCCTAATTCTGAAAAGTAAAAAAAAATATCATAAATTGCTAGAAAATTATAGAAGTTATGGAAAAATGTGAAAAGTTTTCCTAAAGTTTTCTTTCATTTCATGAAATATTATAGAAATTTTAATTGCATTTTATTGCTTTATAACAATTTATGCAATTAAATTACTTCTTTGGAAATTGATATTTGACATCGAAAAATTCAGTATCTCTTAGAAAAATAAGATGTTTTAGAGACTATCAAACATATCATGCCACAACCGGCACCTAGTAATATTACCCAACATAGGAGGGATGCTGAGGCATTTGAGGCCTGGTCCAAGAAGAGTCGCATTGCTCGCATTCTGTTGTTGAGTACAATGAAAGACTCCCTCATGTGCGAATTTGAGGTTTACCAAACAACATTTGAAATGTGGGCAGCTAATGTTTTACTAATGTGATTTACCAAATAAATTTTACTAATGTTTTTCTCTTATTTTTTTGTATATTTATTTTAATTTCAGAAAAGAGAGTTGGATAATGAATCGACTCAAGATGAAAATTTCTAAGAATACATTTAGAAAAGAATTTTTTTTATCATTAGCTCACTAGACATGCCTGATATGTAAGACATGCCCAAGATATCTAATTATTTTTCATTTTTTTATTGAATTATGTGTACTTAACATTTTCTTGATTAGCCGACCCCACCTAGTGAGATAAGACTTTGTTGTTGTTGTAACATTTTCTTGATCCATACCACATTGCCCTTATAATGGATGTAATTATAGGAATTAGTGCGTATAACATACTCTTAAGTAGCATTTTAGAGTGCAATGCCATTAGCAACCTACTTATTAAGCTCATTTAATGGAACTGATATTATATATAGCAAGGGCGATTCTTGAAGATTTCTCTCCATTTGTGTGAAGAAAATAGCACCACCATTTGTTTCTTCCACACTTTATCACCTTTCTATGTTTAATAGTATTTTTTGTTGGACTGTGTATTTCGCACTTGTATTAGAAAGATGAAGAGATCATGATGATCGCAATGCAGAAGTTTTTTCGCAATAGTCATATAATTTTTTTATTTATAAACTCAACATACATGTACAAATATAATTTTGTTACAAATTTATGCACACTAATTTTTTACAAGATGACAATTGGAATACTTGTATGACATGCGTAATTACATCAAGTATAGACATATCTTAGTAATTGTTTATCATTTTGTAGTCGGTCCTTCATGCGTGCCTTCAACTAGACGGAGGGGGGACAACGGTCCCAACCTTTTTCCAGTATGCATTTTTGCACAAGCTTTTTGTTGCACCTCCATTTGCTTGAACGAGATTGATGTTATTCAATACGATCCCCTGACACGGCACATCGGCGCTACAGTCGAGTTTGAGCGCGACTACCGACGCACTCGTTCCTGTGATTTTCTCGTATGATATATCTTTCACTGCGACAGCTGATTTCTGCAACAATAAGTGCATGAAATGATTAATAAAATAATTTCCATCTTTGCACGAACATTGCAAAGACATGGAATGGATACTTTACCTGTTGTTGGCACGGTGTTTTCGAGTCGCAATAATTTTGATCGATTATTATAGGATTCTGAACATTACGCATGGAAATATTGCTGAATGTAATGTTCTTTGCATATCCACTGCCTCCCTACTCAAGGAAAAGATAACAAGGAAATAGGAAAGTTCAAATTACTGAGGAGACTGCACTAGATTCTACACGAAATTGGCAAATTACATATAGTATCAGTATTCTCGCGATCAAAAGCACGTGTAGATATTAAATGGTAAAACTGATAGAGGGCTCAAATATTTTATTTTCACCTGCCAGGTCTTAATCCGGACTCCATTGGTGGTGCCAATAAGTTGTGCTGTGTCCACAACCACATCGGAGACGTAGTCTGCGGAGGTGTGGGCTCCCAGGCTCCCAATACTGTTAAGTCATGGCCATTGTTAATTCGATCACAAGGATCTGAGTAAGTGCACAAAACAACATAGGGAGCATGATTTACCTGATCCCATGTCCTGGCCCACAAACAGTATTTGTTGCCTTCACATTTCTTGATCCGCTAACAATCGATATGCAGTCATCGCCTTAACATTTTGTTTTTAAAAATTAATGAGTATGAAGCCCATATTTAGTGACACGTGATCTTGTTCAATTACTTAGGGCAAAGCTATTGTTACCAGTTTTGATGACACAGTTGTTTATCTGTATGTTCTGCGTATTTGTAACGTGAATTCCGTCAGTGTTCGGACTCGTTTCAGGTGCGCTGATGGAGAGGCCCGAAGCCACCACATTGTTGCAGCCGTCGAATGAAACATGAATTTGCTGGCTATTTTGTATTGTCAGGTTCTCCACCACCAAGTTAGTGCATTTATGGAAGTGCAAGGCCTTCTCGGAACAAAGAAGAAACGCATTACTTTATTTGCTAGGAAGCTTTAAGAATTAATGTTCCAGAAGAAAGAAAATGGAGACATTACGGATTGACATACCGTTGGAGCATCCTTGCAGGGCTGAAATCAGAAGATAAGATATCATCAGTCGAGTTCAATGCCACAATACTTCAAGAAGCGCATCAGGTTGAATAGATATATAAATGCTTACTAGCGATGCATCAGTCTTGCAAGAATTTTGCCACCATATCTTTCCATTTCCATTGAAGTTTCCACCCCCTTGAACGGTGAGGCGATCGATGCTGTCAAAGCGAATCCAATATCCGGAATTCACGCTGTTCCAATCTCCGCGGTTGGAGGATGCTTCAAGAGTGCCTTTGATCTGTTTAATTTCCATGCATTGACATGGTCACATATTGACTGCTGTGACAGAAATAAAAACACTGCGGGCATGTATAGAACATGTGAAAGATATATTGTCTTACCATAACTAAAATGTCAGATTTGCATGGTCCAGAAAATGCCACTGGTTTAAGGAGATAGTTCTTGTTCTGCGGGACAAGAAGAGTAGCCGAAGTAGATGAAGCGCAAGCATTCTTCCACGCCTTAGCAAATGCCTAATATTTGCAGGAAGCATTGAGGTATAATTAAGAAAATGGTTCAACTTGTTCGATCGTTATATGTATGCGAGAGTTTAATGCCTTGAAGGACCATAATTAACATTTCGAATTTAGTAAGCATTCCATCCATACCTGTGAATCATCACTACTTCCATCTCCTTTAGCACCATAGTCATCAACATCAACCACCACTCTGTTTGAAGAGCCATATACCTGGGCCAGGAACCTGTTGGTCCGCCCATATTCTCCATCAAGATCAAAGTAGCTGGGATATGCAGCAGCCGTGCGATGCCAATCTATGATTGCGGAAGAGCCTTCCATGTCCTTGTTGCGCCTGGAGCCGCAGGCGCCGTTCATGAAGAGCGTGAGAATAGGGAGTACTAGAAAGACCACCTTGAGGGCCATTTCTAGGCGATGATGACTTGATCGAATGCTAAAACTAGGAGTAGAATGTGAGCTTTTGGCAATTGCAATAGCTAGCTGTGATACTGATTGTTAGGGTACAAGGGAACCGCGGCTATATATAAACGAATACGATGAGGAGGTTGCTTGCTGCCTGGAGATGAGGGAGAAAAAGAGGAAGAGAAGTTTACAGGAACATCCAATTAGGCATGCCATGGCGTTCTTCTGTAAGGTTGCATGCATGCGTGCATTTGCATCTAGCTAGCATGTCGCGGTGAATCTAGACATGTGCGTCCTCTCGTTAAAGTGGCGGCCGTACGTCTCTCTCTCTCTCTGATCTCGCATCTCTTGTCTCTATCTATCTAACTTGCTAATAACGTAAGGGCCCACACTCCACACGCAGTATGTAATCTTGGATTACTCCATATGTCGCAGATATCTGATCGTACTGCTCATCTATGCACGTAAAAATTGTTTTAGGGCGCCCATCGAAAACGCACTGCACTTCCAAAAATGGTAACTGTGTTTGACGTTTTTTCTTCTATCATCTCACATTTACATATAGTCTGAAATGCTGCTGCCACCCCGAAGAAAAACAAATTTATAGACGTGAATTCTATTCCTTCCTCGCGTGCCAGTGCTGTTCATAGAATGGAATTAGTCAAAGTATGAGTAATAGCTCGATCTAGCTCATCACAAAATTCTTCGTATGTCTGAAATTTGGTGAAAGATTGTTCTTATCTTTGCGAGTACATTGTATTATTTCAAACTCAGAAGATTGTGCGGACGTCAATAAAATGCTTCTCAATTTTGTGACATTTATCTTATCGAAAATTATTGTCGTGTAAATTTTATGCTGCCACCTTTCTGATCCCTCGAACTAAATTAGCTAATGACCTGAGGTTCACCTTCAGAATGCGGAGATAAATTCTAATATTCGAATTTTAATATTGGAAAATTAGCCCCAACGGTTTAACTATTATTCGATCAACGGTTTTACACAGTTCGATCCATGCAAATTGTGATGATATCAAATAGCTGTCTTTGCAAAAGGAGGCACCTTGCGTGTTTGACTCGGCAGTTAGCCAGGATCAGAAACCTGTCATGGTGGAGCCGGCTCCTAAACTTTCAAAAGTCAAAGTTATTGAGTATATTGTTTATTTTCTTTTTGTGTAAGAAGTAGCTTTGTCTTGGCTCGAACACACCTGACGGCGATCAAATTAATAGAGCATCAACAACGCATGAATGATGGAGTAAATTGTGGAAATATATAAATCGACAAAAGACATATGTTACATTTGTGATTTAATTAACGATATGCCGTATGTGCACCCAATCAACTAGGTATGATGCATGCATGCATGAACGCGCACTTCTAATTAATTAAACCAAGGTCCATTCTCTTTCGTTTTGGATAGATTGGATGGTCCAGCCTTGGATGCGTGGATATACACGTGTGTACTTCATTTGATCATACTGGGCTGCGTGCATGCAAGCATTTGCAAAATATGATATGTACACCAAATTGGTTCGAGCCATCAAGTCTTCTGCCGTGCATGGGTACTGCAGTATTCTTCACTACCCATCACCACTTATTTCGATTCTTCGGGAGCCAAACTTCTTAAATATTTTTTAAAAGATTTCCACAAACGTGATTGGCTCAATTGATTGCACGACGAGTGTTAATAGTTTCGAGCTCGGGTATTGGTGTCATCACGTTTCATTACTGCACTATCTTTTCGGCTCCAAATAATTAGTCGAACGCTATTTCTCTCGGATATCGAAGACCTTACATAGATCCGAGTCGACACCCAAAAACTATTTTTCAAGTGAATCCTCTTCTTCATTACTTGCGAAGGCAAACAAGTCGTTGAAAGTTCCTGTAAGGCCCTGCTAAAACAAAAAGAAAAGGTGGAATTAGCAGTGTAATAAACTAAGCCCGGCTCGACTGTTCGGACTAATATTCGGAGTAAGATTCCCGACTAGCAACATGTGATATTGTTCGCTCTGGACCTCGGCCCGCACGGTTTTCTCAAAACGCGTCACACCTAAACAAGACCATGTTCCCATATATACCCAGCATCTCTCCCGTGACTTATGCGTGTGGGACTAATCCAAGGCATGCTTCATGCATTCTTCCCTCCTTATGGGACTCAACGTCCTCGTTGAGTGATCGCACCCCATCATGCATAGAGGCTCACGCGGAGTTGCTATGATACCATATGTAACATTCCCCACTAGCGTGTGATATTATCCCCTCTAGGCACGGTTTTCTCAAAACGCGTCAATTGCTGGTTGAAAACTATTGGTGCATGAGGCATGCCTTGGATTACTAGTCCCACATGCATAATTCACGGGAGAGATGCTAGGTATATTTGAGAATATGTCCTTCACTAAGTGTGACGCGTTTTGAGAAAATCGTGCGGGACGAGGTCCAAAGCGGATAATATCACACGCTAGTGTGAAATGTTACATATGGTATCAGAGCCACTCCGCGTGGACCTCTATGCATGATGGAGTGCGATCACTCAACGAGGACGTTGAGTTACCTAAGGGGCATTTTAGTAAAATCGTGCGGGCATAGGCCCAAAGTGAACAATATCCTACGCAAGCGCAAGAGTGTTACATTCGAGCATTAAAACGTCTCATGAGTCATCGAAAACCCGACCATATGGAGTCAAATCCAATCAAAATTCAAATTCAATCGACCGACCCGATGGAGTTGGGAATATAAAAGAAATTAAAACATAAAAAATTATTAAAACTTTTAGACATATTGTTTATATATTTATTTTCTTGAAATTTATGTTTCAACTTCTTCTTTAATCATATATATAAAATCTCTTCGATATTTTTATTGATTTATAATTATCTCACGAAATTTTCGTATTTAGAAAATATTTGATTGATGATTTAATTTATGCTTATTTTATTATATTATTTGATCTGAATTATTTTATTACTTTATTGTATTTTATATTTTTTCCAAATAAGATATTACATATTAACAATATTACAATAATTTATTTAACTTATCTTTTTGTTAATTTATATTATCTGGTCAGACCATTCGGCTCGACCGGCCTGATCCGTTGGATAATCCGGGTTTAGGTCTTGCAGCATTGACAATTAGCTTAAATGTTGATGCCATTAGGGTATTTTGCAGGCAAGCAAAAAAAAGGAATATCCATGGTGGACCGAAAAGGCAATCTCCTTTCCCTACTCCATCCACCACACGCACGCGACGACCACTCAACCAATAGCAGCCACCCTCTTTCGTCGGCCCATTCGGTGTTCGGGTGCCATTTTTCGAGTGAGAGGTACTGATGGGAAGAGTATGATGAGACAACGAAGATCAGTGCACTGTAAATGAAGAACGAAGGGTCGAACGACTAAGAAAGGGTCTTCGCCGCTGGCCACCGTTCGACCTCCTATTCATGTCGATTCTTCCAAAGGCACGTTGGCCATTGATCAGAGAGTCTTTGCATTTGTCTTTAGTTGAATTTTGAGAATATTTTCGGCCCAATCATTATAAAGGTAGCTGAGGTTGGGGGTTTTCCGATGATCCAGTCAGCGACTTTTTCGACGAGTTGGATGGGGAGCTCCGGCCGTGCTAATCACCACGTTCTGGTAGGTGTACACAGGAAGGAGAAATGGATCAAATTTCAGTCCTTATAAAAATTAATCATTAATTTCTTTTAGGTTCATTGGTTTCGGATTCCTATCGTCATCCGACGAAAGTTTCGGCGACTCATCCTCATATCGTGTTTGGTAAGCGAATGGAAATGCACATTAGATTTGATTTCAGTCATGTGAAATGATTTAAAGTAATTTTTATTTTTATTGTGGATGAAGAAGGTGATTTGCGATTGTTCGACATTTCTGCGGGTGCGATTTTGATTCTGAGAGCAACTAATTAATTGATAAAAATGTTATAGTTATTTTGTTATTAATTTATGCAATTTATAAATGTGGACTTATTTAAATTGATGATATTTTATATTATTAACATTTAGTTTAAAGTTAATTTTTTATAGCCTATAAATTTTGTTACAAGATTATTTGACATGTTTGGGATTTATATTCTAAATGTTCTTTATTTTTTAGTTAATACCAATAATTATATTGTATAATATCTGATTATATCTATAGCTTTTCAGCTTTAAGATGTAATTAAAGAATATATATATTATTGCAAAAATTACCTTTTCTTTGAAACATTGACAAACTAATTCGAACCGCATAGGACTTACACAAGAATTCATATACAAATTGTTAAATTCAATCACGCGAAGAAACTATTAGATGCCTAGGTTTTTAAATGTTAAAGTACAAAATTTCAGATTACAAGGACCATCAAAGTTCATTTGTATAAAAATTCATTATTGATATTGGGCTAAATTTGGAGAGGAAGAACCGCCACCAAACAAAACTAATGAAGGCTTTTATCTGACTAGTCATGAAAAGATATAGTTTCTAGATATTAGACTTGATGTATGTTATTGTTGTAACGAATGAGGTGATAGATATGGTGATATTAGAATTTTTCAAAAGTGCAAAGAAGAGACACCACATCCGGAAGTAGAAGATTTTTTATTTATTTATTGAATGCCTCAAGTCAACCTTTGTGGCCTAGGCATGACAAAATTCAAAATTATCACTATATGTTAAAATGCTAAATTTAAATATGATCATAATATTAGACATGATGTTTCAGTGCATTTATGAGAATATTGATTGAGGCTACACTGTGCAGAGCCCAAATCCTTAAAAAATATTATAGAACAAAAAAATTACTCTCCAAAAAAAGTTGAAATAGATGTATGCTAATTTACTATAGTTAATTTATTAATGAATCTCATACTATTTTTAGTATATAGTTAACAATGCATCCCCACGATGTCTCCGAGTTGCCATATAAGGAGGCAAGAAAACAACTAGTCCAATTTTCATGGACATACTGGACAAAAATATATATTTTCATTAACAATTATTTTCACGGAGGCAAGAGAATAATTCATAATCTCTTTAGTTATTGTGAGTGTCTTTCATTCGTAATAGCATTTGTAGGTATAGAATTTTAATTGAAATTTTTAGTATTAATGTTTCATTTTCTTAAGATCCTCATAATATAAGGAACTAGTTCTAAGTTATGTTTATATCATTCAATTTAGAAGATGCAACAAAAGACAGAGATGAATTTAAATTATTATTAAAGAATATTACATTATGATGCAAATATTATTTTCATTTAAGTAGTTTTGTTATAAAAGTACTTCATATACACATATGTTTCATTTCGTAAGCGAAAAATGTAAGGAGAAAGAAAAGGCCCCTCATAGAACAAAAAGAGAAAGAAAACATACTTTTAGACCTCATGAAATTCATATTGTGGACAAACAATCTTAATTGGATGCTCCATCCATAGAGAGTACTCCATCATAGGATATTCATAACATTGGGGCACAATTTCTCTAAGTCGTTATTGATGCTACTACATCTAGACGTCAGTATAAAGCATACCAATAATTAGATAGTCATTTATTTTTTTCTGAAGTCGAAACTGACTGCAGCCATTTGTACTGATGTAATTCAACAGATATATAGACTATCAAGGCTTACATGTAAAGATTCGTCATGCCATGAAGCATGCATGTGTGATTTAAGATTTTAAATTTGTATATAATGTTAACTTTTTGAATACTTATTTTTTTTGTTCAAAAGATTGTGCAATTAAATTTAAATATTTATTAGAAGACTGATGTTTGGTCGGATGCTGAGCACACAAAATAACTGTGAAAAGCATTTAATTCTATATGCTAAATAAATAAGGACACATGAAAAAAGCCCAAGTGGATAAGTGAAAGTATATGTAACGAGTTATCATCAAAATTGTCCACTCAATAATATAAATTCAAGTGCGTGAAGGTGAAGATAAATTGGTGATCCGATCAAGGAGTTGCCTACACACCGGTGATTATGTATCCACATCCACTATGGTAAAAAGAATGGTATGCTAAACTTTATTTATTTAGTTTTTATACTATTTTTCTTCTTAAATAAATTTTACAAATGTTTTTTCTCTTATTTTTTGTATATTTATTTTAATTTCAAAAAAGAGAGTTGGATAATGAATCGACTCAAGATGAAATTTTCTAAGAAGACATTTAAAAAAGAATTTTTTATCATTATCTCACTAGACATGCCTGATATGTAAGCAATGTCCAAGATATCTAATTAATTTCATTTTTTTATTGAATTATGTGTGCTTAACATTTTCTTGATCCATACCACATTGCCCTTATAATGGATGTAATTATAGGAATTAGTGCGTATAACATACTCTTAAGTAGCATTTTAGAGTGCAATGCATTAGCAACTTACTTATTAAGCTCATTTAATGGAACTGATATTATATATAGCAAGGGCGATTCTTGAAGATTTCTCTCCATTTGTGTGAAGAAAATAGCACCACCATTTGTTTCTTCCACACTTTATCACCTTTCTATGTTTAATAGTATTTTTTGTTGGACTGTGTATTTCGCACTTGTATTAGAAAGATGAAGAGATCATGATGATCGCAATGCAGAAGTTTTTTCGCAATAGTCATATAATTTTTTTTATTTATAAACTCAACATACATGTACAAATATAATTTTGTTACAAATTTATGCACACTAATTTTTTACAAGATGACAATTGGAATACTTGTATGACATGCGTAATTACATCCAGTATAGACATATCTTAGTAATTGTTTATCATTTTGTAGTCGGTCCTTCATGCGTGCCTTCAACTAGAAGGAGGGGGACAACGGTCCCAACCTTTTTCCAGTATGCATTTTTGCACAAGCTTTTTGTTGCACCTCCATTTGCTTGAACGAGATTGATGTTATTCAATACGATCCCCTGACACGGCACATTGGCGCTGCAGTCGAGTTTGAGCGCGACTACCGACGCACTCGTTCCTGTGATTTTCTCGTATGATATATCTTTCACTGCGACAGCTGATTTCTGCAACAATAAGTGCATGAAATGATTAATAAAATAATTTCCATCTTTGCACGAACATTGCAAGGACATGGAATGGATACTTTACCTGTTGTTGGCACGGTGTTTTCGAGTCGCAATAATTTTGATCGATTATTATAGGATTCTGAACATTACGCATGGAAATATTGCTGAATGTAATGTTCTTTGCATATCCACTGCCTCCCTACTCAAGGAAAAGATAACAAGGAAATAGGAAAGTTCAAATTACTGAGGAGACTGCACTAGATTCTACACGAAATTGGCAAATTACATATAGTATCAGTATTCACGCGATCAAAAGCACGTGTAGATATTAAATGGTAAAACTGATAGAGGGCTCAAATATTTTATTTTCACCTGCCAGGTCTTAATCCGGACTCCATTGGTGGTGCCAATAAGTTGTGCTGTGTCCACAACCACATCGGAGACGTAGTCTGCGGAGTTGTGGGCTCCCAGGCTCCCAATACTGTTAAGTCATGGCCATTGTTAATTCGATCACAAGGATCTGAGTAAGTGCACAAAACAACATAGGGAGCATGATTTACCTGATCCCATGTCCTGGCCCACAAACAGTATTTGTTGCCTTCACATTTCTTGATCCGCTAACAATCGATATGCAGTCATCGCCTTAACATTTTGTTTTTAAAAATTAATGAGTATGAAGCCCATATTTAGTGACACGTGATCTTGTTCAATTACTTAGGGCAAAGCTATTGTTACCAGTTTTGATGACACAGTTGTTTATCTGTATGTTCTGCGTATTTGTAACGTGAATTCCGTCAGTGTTCGGACTCGTTTCAGGTGCGCTGATGGAGAGGCCCGAAGCCACCACATTGTTGCCGCCGTCGAATGAAACATGAATTTGCTGGCTATTTTGTATTGTCAGGTTCTCCTCCACCAAGTTAGTGCATTTATGGAAGTGCAAGGCCTTCTCGGAACAAAGAAGAAACGCATTACTTTATTTGCTAGGAAGCTTTAAGAATTAATGTTCCAGAAGAAAGAAAATGGAGACATTACGGATTGACATACCGTTGGAGCATCCTTGCAGGGCTGAAATCAGAAGATAAGATATCATCAGTCGAGTTCAATGCCACAATACTTCAAGAAGCGCATCAGGTTGAATAGATATATAAATGCTTACTAGCGATGCATCAGTCTTGCAAGAATTTTGCCACCATATCTTTCCATTTCCATTGAAGTTTCCACCCCCTTGAACGGTGAGGCGATCGATGCTGTCAAAGCGAATCCAATATCCGGAATTCACGCTGTTCCAATCTCCGCGGTTGGAGGATGCTTCAAGAGTGCCTTTGATCTGTTTAATTTCCATGCATTGACATGGTCACATATTGACTGCTGTGACAGAAATAAAAACACTGCGGGCATGTATAGAATATGTGAAAGATATATTGTCTTACCATAACTAAAATGTCAGATTTGCATGGTCCAGAAAATGCCACTGGTTTAAGGAGATAGTTCTTGTTCTGCGGGACAAGAAGAGTAGACGAAGTAGATGAAGCGCAAGCATTCTTCCACGCCTTAGCAAATGCCTAATATTTGCAGGAAACATTGAGGTATAATTAAGAAAATGGTTCAACTTGTTCGATCGTTATATGTATGCGAGAGTTTAATGCCTTGAAGGACCATAATTAACATTTCGAATTTAGTAAGCATTTCATCCATACCTGTGAATCATCACTACTTCCATCTCCTTTAGCACCATAGTCATCAACATCAACCACCACTCTGTTTGAAGAGCCATATACCTGGGCCAGGAACCTGTTGGTCCGCCCATATTCTCCATCAAGATCAAAGTAGCTGGGATATGCAGCAGCCGTGCGATGCCAATCTATGATTGCGGAAGAGCCTTCCATGTCCTTGTTGCGCCTGGAGCCGCAGGCGCCGTTCATGAAGAGCGTGAGAATAGGGAGTACTAGAAAGACCACCTTGAGGGCCATCCTAGGCGATGATGACTTGATCGAATGCTAAAACTAGGAGTAGAATGTGAGCTTTTGGCAATTGCAATAGCTAGCTGTGATACTGATTGTTAGGGTGCAAGGGAACCGCGGCTATATATAAACGAATACGATGAGGAGGTTGCTTGCTGCCTGGAGATGAGGGAGAAAGAGAGGAAGAGAAGGTTACAGGAACATCCAATTAGGCATGCCATGGCGTTCGTCTGTAAGGTTGCATGCATGCGCGTATTTGCATCTAGCTAGCATGTCGCGGTGAATTTAGACATGTGCGCCCTCTCGTTAAAATGGCGGCCGTACGTCTCTCTCTCTCTCATCTCCCATCTCTTATCTCTACCTGTTGCTGATAACGTAGGGGCCCACACTCCACACGTAGTATGTAATCTAGGATTATTCCATATGTCCAAGATATCTGATCGTACTGCTCATGTCTGCATGAAATTCCCATAATGTACGTATAAACTTTTTAGGGCGCCTATCGAAAACACATTGCACTTCCAAAAATGGTAACTGGGTTTGACGTTTTTTCCTCCATCATCTCATATTTACATATATTTTAAAATGCTGCTACCTCCCCCGAAGAAAAAAAATGCTGATACCGAATAGACGTGAATTCAATTCCTTCCTTGTGTGACAGTTCTCCTGTACCAGAAACCTGTCTTTGCACGGTTTGATCCATGCATACTCTGGTGATCAAAGAGCTGTCTTTGCAAAAGGAGGCATCTTGCGTGTTTGACTCGGCAGTTAGCCTGGACCAGAAACCTGTCATGGTGGAGCCGCCTCCTAAACTCTCAAAAGTCAAAGTTATTGAGTATCTTAATTATATTGTTTATTTTATTTTTTTGTAAGAAGTAGCCTTGTCGTCGCTCGAGCACACCTGATGGCGAACAAATTAACAGAGCATCACGAGTGCATGAATGGTGTAGTAAATTGTGGAAATAAATCAACAAAGATATATGTTACACTTGCGTTTTAATTAACGATATGTCATATTTGCGCCCAATCAACATCCCATGGAAAGTACAATTATAGGAAAAAATAACGGGAGGAGGATGCATGAAGCTGCTGCCGTCTTTCAGTATCATCTATGGTTGTCAGACCCGGCTCGGCCCGGCCGATCGGATTAGTCGGACCGATGTCCGGGATCTAAAACGGCCCGTGGATCGGTCGGAACTTGGGGACGGGTTTGACCCACTTTGACCCGGTCAAAACCCGGGTTCATTCGGCCGACCCGATCGGATCAATTGTTGAAATAAAAAAATTGAAACATAGACAGAATTATTAAAACATTTATACATATTATATATATATTTTATAAAATTTATATTTTAATATCCTCTTGTCACATATATAATTTTTTCACTATTTTTTATTTATAATTACCTCATAAGAATTTTTTATTTAGGTTGATGACTTAATTTATATTATTTACACTGTCATCCCATCATGACAAGAAATCATTCTAAGTTTGGGGGCACGCCAGAATGCATGGTGACGGCCCAGCGAAGACTTTTTATCAGCATGGACTACGTATCACTCGAAAGCAATTTCAAAAGAGAGGGTAAAACTCGACAAGATATGATGCATGAATGCATGAACGTGTAGTTCTTATTGAACCATGGTCCTTTTTATCTCCTCTTGGATAGATTCGATGATCCTGTCTTGGATATGTTGATATATACTAATGTTTATGTGGCTTCACTTGCTCATCCATGTGCAGCATGCATGGACCGAATATAAGATGTACATTAACTTCCTTGGTCCGACACATCAAGATTACTACCGTTCATTATTTCCTCATCACCCATCACCCCTTGTTGTGATTCCTCTTGTGATCTTCAATCTATGCTCACGTTTTCCGTGATTTAAAATAAAATATAATTGATACAAACTTGCAGTATATAAAATTTTTGAAGTATGAATTTTAAAATAATGATGGTAACTTGATGTCAAGAAGAGTACATGAATTAATAATGAATAATTTGGTTTCATAATAAAATATTGTATATCATTTTGTCAAAGAAACAATATTCCAAGGAAAAATGCTATGTTTCAAACATTACATATTTATCACAAAAGTATGACACAGAATAAAAATTTCTTTAAGTTCCTATTGTAGAAACAAATTAGATCTTTAATAAATGGTCTTACATTTGACTAATACATCACATGCAATGATTTCTCAAAGTATATTTTCAAGGTTTATTTGAGTTTCTATTACACAAATAAATTTACGAAAAATAAATGAAACGATTAACAAATTGTCTAATTTTTTTAACTAATCATCGGATCCAATGATTTCTAAAAGTTTGTGTCTCAATTATATAAGATAAAATGTCTAACTAGTATGTGATATTATTCATTTTGGATTTTGGTATGCACGAAAAATTACACTAAATGCCCTCCAACTTTGACGTTTGCTCAGTGATGTCCTCCAACTTCACTTTGTAACACGAATGTCTTCCATCTTTTTTTCATCCAATGCCCTCCTTACCTATAATCGAAGGTTTTCCAGTCACAGCGCTGACGTCACGTCTCTCTCCTCTGCACGTTCACGTTACAATGTCGTGGCAATATTAAAAGAATAATAAAAAAATGCCACATGGAGCATGTCACTGGCATAGGGGGGAGAGCAATGGATAAGATCTTTCGATTCTTTCAATGTCTCATTTCTGAGTCCAATGGAATTCATAGGTATAGGAAGTGAAAGAGGTTCAAGAATCTTTTTGGTCTTCCAATATCAATAGGTTGATCGTTTCCCTCTTGGGGGGGTCGCCTCGACCTCCGGTGAGGTCGCACGACCTCCGGCGAGCGCAGGCTCAACAAAAAAAGTGCTCTCTGAATCGAATGTGAAAGTTGTTTTCCATGAGACGGCTATTCACCTAACTCCACTCTCGGCTTGGATTATATATCCAAAAGGGTCCGCTCGAGAAAGTATCTTGATGATTCCCTGCTCCAATTCGCGGAGATCGTAGGGAGGGGGCCGACCCCCCCTCCTTCCCATGCGCTCTCCGGCACGGCGCAGGAGGGTGGGGTGGTCGCCCCTCCCTGCGACCTCGCCAGAGGTCTCAGGGAGAGGGGCGACCCCCACCTTCCCTGTGCTCGCGCGAGGGGTGGGGTGGTCGCCCCCCTCCCTGCGACCTCCGGCGAGGTCGCAGGGAGGGGAGAGACCACTCCACCCCCTGCACCGCGCCGGCCAGTGCAGGGGACGGAGGGGGGTTGCCCAGAGGTCACATGGAGGGGGGCGACCCCCCCCCCCCCCCCCCCCTCCTTCCCCTGAGCTTGCCGGCGCGGCGCAGGGGGGTGGGGTGGTCGCCCCCATCCTTGCGACCTCGCTGGAGGTCGCAGGGAGCTCAAGGGATGGAGGGGGGTCGCCCCCCTCCCCCCCAGCTCCCCTGCGCTCGCCGGCTGAGGCCTTGCCGGAGGTCGGGGCGACCCCCCTTGCTCACTGAGCCAGTGGCAGGCTCCGTGTGACATTTTTTATTTTTTATTATTTTTTAATATTGTCAAGACATTGTAATGTGAACGTACACTACAAGAAAATTGACGATTAACGACGCAATGTAGCGCCTTTAAAAATTGTGATGCTATAAAGACGCTACTAGCGCCTCCGTTGTGTCTACTTAGCATCAGAGAATCAGACGTCACTTGCCTCTCGATAGCGTTTCATTCGCGTCTTCTTAGCTACTCAGCGAGTTGACGTTAACTGTAGCGCAATCGAGACGCTACGTAGATGCTATTATTTCGTGCCACGAACCGCAAATGTGCGGCAGCACCTAGCGCCGTTCTAACGTCGACCACTTTAGATGCGAAACTGGCGTCTCACGTCTGAAGAGTCTAAAGCGACGCTATATGTCGTCTCAATCAAAGGAGACGCTAATAAGACGCTACTGTATATATTTAAATACTATATTATATATACTATATATCAATCAATAAATTTATTAAATATTATATTAGTATTAATTACACGATTATCATCATACTATCAATAGCATAATATCAATATATATATATATATATATGTATTAATTACACGATTATATATATATGTATTTTTATATGATAAGAGTGTTCCTAAATATATAATTTGTTACCTATATTATTTATGTTATCTATACATATAATATATATATAATATCTTACTTATGCATATATCTTAATTATGCGTCTTCTTAGCTATTCAGCGGGTTGACGTTAACTCTCTAGCGCAATCGAGACGCTACGTAGATGCTATTATTTTGCGCCACGAACCGCAAATGCACGACAGCACCTAGCGCCGTTCTGTCGTCGACCACTTTAGACGCGACATTAGCGTCTCATGTCTGAAGACTCTAAAGCGACGCTATATGGCGTCTCAAACAAATGAGACGTTAATGAGACGCTACTGTATATATTTAATCACTTGTAACTAAGTTGTTTGTGATTGCACTAAGAAAAAGTGCATAAAATTTGTTTTAAGAAAAGTAGTTTTGGCATATCAATCATTTGAATTTAGATTACTTCGAGTATAATTTTGGATGAATTTCTTGCCTGTATCATGTACACTATTTATAAAAGTGATAAAATTGGATAATCTCAGTATTTTCCCCGAATGTACCTAGCATACAAATACATTTAGGTATAATGAGCTCGGTTCCTCAGTGCACAGGCAAATGCAAACTTGTTTTTCTTGAACTTAATTTGGATTGGAAAAGTGCTTTTAAATATAGTCAATCTGTCCTTATAATTTGTGTTAAGATAAGTTGGAAGTGTTTCTTGTCAAGCACAAAATTGCCATCACCGCCAAGGTTACAAAAAAAAATCTTCTCTGATTCCACGTGTGTTCAAGCACGAGAACTATCATAGAGGCAGCAGGCAGAAGAGATCAATGGGTAAAAATGCAAGGCAAATATTTTTCCCATGCTTCCTTGAAGCCTATGACAAAATAACTTCACTGTAAAAACTGATATGACAAGGGAACAAAGTTCTCAAGAAGGCAATGAGTAGCTACTTTCTGAGATCCCACACTACAACGTTCTTGAGGTACACCTGCTCAAATGTATGAAGAACATTACACGATTAATGAAGGTGAGGAAAAAACAATGCTTTGCTTAAGTAATCCAACAAGACAAAATTGTCCAAATATTCCTCAAGCATGACGTCAGACTATTTTATGCGCATCTGTAAAAAGAACCCTCTCATTTTGTCAAAAGCTTCAAAGCCAAAACAGGAACCCTCTCATTTCAATAAAAAGAACTTTTCATGTGCTGGATATTTACAAAAGGCCAATTAAGACAACATGCGAGGCTCGATCTCTCTCGTGCAAAGCATGTCTGAAGTGTTATGAATCAAAGATCAACTAATTAACAAGAAATGAAATAGCTCAAAGAGTTCCTAGCAAAATAGCGAAGGCAAAGCAAAAACAACAAAAAATCTTTTACAAATGTAGCAACAAAGGGAGCAGCGGTTTAAGCGGCAACAACAATTGGAGGAGGAGGAGGAGGAGGAAGCAATGGCACAGTGGCAACAACAATGATATTCGGAAGCAGTTGGGCAATGTAGGAGGGAGAGCACGAGTAGCGGCGCAGCAGCAACAACAGTAATCGACAGTGCGATGGAGGAGGGACTGGTGACGTTTGAACTGGAGGAGGTAGCAATAGTGGCAGCTGCAACACCGATCTGGCAGAGGTGGGAGTAAGGACGATCCTCGTTCGAAGAGGGAGCAGCGGCGAGTAGCAGCAGCGATTGAGGCTTGAGCAATGCTGCGGAGATTTTTATGGTGGGCGCGAACGAAATTTTGGAGAGGAGCGCCGAAACATTTTGAGGGAGAGCAGATCACGTGCAAAACTTTAAGGTGTTTTACATTCAATCTTAGCCATGAGCTTAACATTGGACGATAGGGATGGCTGCTTTCATGATGACTTAAAGAGGCTTTTGATCTCACTATTCATTCACGATCTAACGGCTAGGCAGCCGCTCTACACCTACACCTTGACGTAGAGTGGCCGCTCTCTCTCTCTCTCTCTCTATATATATATACATTTACCCCTTTTTAGATATTATGTATTAAATTATTTACAGTTTTTAATAATTAGTAAATATTTATCATATTTTTTTATCATTCAATTTAATTTTTATCTGATTAATTTTCTCTATTTTTCATTATTTATGTTTCTGTAATTATTTTATTCATCAATTTTAAGAAGTTAATTGAGAGAGTAATAAATAAAATTATAGATAAAGGTTATTTACCAATACGAGTGAAGAGAAAAGGAAGAGGGATAGAAAGGCGAAGGGAGGATAAATTTGGTTTAAATTTATTATTTATTTATGTATATTTGATTGAATGAAATATATGATGTTATGAGAATTTATTTATTAATATGAAATAATTATTCAAGTTATATTCATATTCTTATATTGTACTCCATCTCTTTAAAATCATAAATCCAAACAAGTACTTGGGGACAAGATACACTTAAGTAGCTTTTAAAAAAGTTATATACTGGAAAGGCAACCGATTAAGATTTACTTTTAATTATTACTATTTGCTGATTCCACACGAAATATCTTTTTATGACTTTACTATATTTTTGGTCAAATTATGTGTATTTAACATCCTTAGTACAAGGATGAAGAGATTAGGAAGAGCGCCAAAAATTTTTTTCACACTAGTCAAATAAATCTTTATTTATAAATTCAGTATGCATGTCCTGTAAGTTGTTATATAAATATTTTTCACACTAGCGGGGCTCGCGGCCCAGTGGCATGCGCACAGGCACGCATGGGGCGCGGGCTCCTGGCCCGCGCGGCGCTCTAGGGCTCGCGCTCGGGCACGCGACACGCTCCGGCGTGCGGCCCGATTAAGTGGGCCAACATTGTGTGCGGCTTAGAAGGACTTTATTTTTTCATTTTTTTCCTAATTCTGAAAAGTAAAAAAATATCATAAATTGCTAGAATATTATAGAAGTTATGGAAAAATGTGAAAAGTTTTCCTAAAGTTTTCTTTCATTTCATGAAATATTATAGAAATTTTAATTGCATTTTATTCCTTTGTAACAATTTATGCAATTAAATTACCTCTTTGGAAATTGATATTTGACATCGAAAAATTCAGTATCTCTTAGAAAAATAAGATGTTTTAGAGACTATCAAACATATCATGCCACAACCGGCACCAGTAATATTACCCAACATAGGAGGGATGCTGAGGCATTTGAGGCCTGGTCCAAGAAGAGTCGCATTGCTCGCATTCTGTTGTTGAGTACAATGAAAGACTCCCTCATGTGCGAATTTGAGGTTTACCAAACAACATTTGAAATGTGGGCAGCTAATGTTTTACTAATGTGATTTACCAAATAAATTTTACTAATGTTTTTCTCTTATTTTTTTGTATATTTATTTTAATTTCAGAAAAGAGAGTTGGATAATGAATCGACTCAAGATGAAAATTTCTAAGAATACATTTAAAAAAGAATTTTTTTTATCATTAGCTCACTAGACATGCCTGATATGTAAGACATGCCCAAGATATCTAATTATTTTTCATTTTTTTATTGAATTATGTGTACTTAATATTTTCTTGATTAGCCGACCCCACCTAGTGGGATAAGGCTTTGTTGTTGTTGTAACATTTTCTTGATCCATACCACATTGCCCTTATAATGGATGTAATTATAGGAATTAGTGCGTATAACATACTCTTAAGTAGCATTTTAGAGTGCATTGCCATTAGCAACCTACTTATTAAGCTCATTTAATGGAACTGATATTATATATAGCAAGGGCGATTCTTGAAGATTTCTCTCCATTTGTGTGAAGAAAATAGCACCACCATTTGTTTCTTCCACACTTTATCACCTTTCTATGTTTAATAGTATTTTTTGTTGGACTGTGTATTTCGCACTTGTATTAGAAAGATGAAGAGATCATGATGATCGCAATGCAGAAGTTTTTTCGCAATAGTCATATAATTTTTTTATTTATAAACTCAACATACATGTACAAATATAATTTTGTTACAAATTTATGCACACTAATTTTTTACAAGATGACAATTGGAATACTTGTATGACATGCGTAATTACATCAAGTATAGACATATCTTAGTAATTGTTTATCATTTTGTAGTCGGTCCTTCATGCGTGCCTTCAACTAGACGGAGGGGGGACAACGGTCCCAACCTTTTTCCAGTATGCATTTTTGCACAAGCTTTTTGTTGCACCTCCATTTGCTTGAACGAGATTGATGTTATTCAATACGATCCCCTGACACGGCACATCGGCGCTACAGTCGAGTTTGAGCGCGACTACCGACGCACTCGTTCTTGTGATTTTCTCGTATGATATATCTTTCACTGCGACAGCTGATTTCTGCAACAATAAGTGCATGAAATGATTAATAAAATAATTTCCATCTTTGCACGAACATTGCAAAGACATGGAATGGATACTTTACCTGTTGTTGGCACGGTGTTTTCGAGTCGCAATAATTTTGATCGATTATTATAGGATTCTGAACATTACGCATGGAAATATTGCTGAATGTAATGTTCTTTGCATATCCACTGCCTCCCTACTCAAGGAAAAGATAACAAGGAAATAGGAAAGTTCAAATTACTGAGGAGACTGCACTAGATTCTACACGAAATTGGCAAATTACATATAGTATCAGTATTCTCGCGATCAAAAGCACGTGTAGATATTAAATGGTAAAACTGATAGAGGGCTCAAATATTTTATTTTCACCTGCCAGGTCTTAATCCGGACTCCATTGGTGGTGCCAATAAGTTGTGCTGTGTCCACAACCACATCGGAGACGTAGTCTGCGGAGGTGTGGGCTCCCAGGCTCCCAATACTGTTAAGTCATGGCCATTGTTAATTCGATCACAAGGATCTGAGTAAGTGCACAAAACAACATAGGGAGCATGATTTACCTGATCCCATGTCCTGGCCCACAAACAGTATTTGTTGCCTTCACATTTCTTGATCCGCTAACAATCGATATGCAGTCATCGCCTTAACATTTTGTTTTTAAAAATTAATGAGTATGAAGCCCATATTTAGTGACACGTGATCTTGTTCAATTACTTAGGGCAAAGCTATTGTTACCAGTTTTGATGACACAGTTGTTTATCTGTATGTTCTGCGTATTTGTAACGTGAATTCCGTCAGTGTTCGGACTCGTTTCAGGTGCGCTGATGGAGAGGCCCGAAGCCACCACATTGTTGCAGCCGTCGAATGAAACATGAATTTGCTGGCTATTTTGTATTGTCAGGTTCTCCACCACCAAGTTAGTGCATTTATGGAAGTGCAAGGCCTTCTCGGAACAAAGAAGAAACGCATTACTTTATTTGCTAGGAAGCTTTAAGAATTAATGTTCCAGAAGAAAGAAAATGGAGACATTACGGATTGACATACCGTTGGAGCATCCTTGCAGGGCTGAAATCAGAAGATAAGATATCATCAGTCGAGTTCAATGCCACAATACTTCAAGAAGCGCATCAGGTTGAATAGATATATAAATGCTTACTAGCGATGCATCAGTCTTGCAAGAATTTTGCCACCATATCTTTCCATTTCCATTGAAGTTTCCACCCCCTTGAACGGTGAGGCGATCGATGCTGTCAAAGCGAATCCAATATCCGGAATTCACGCTGTTCCAATCTCCGCGGTTGGAGGATGCTTCAAGAGTGCCTTTGATCTGTTTAATTTCCATGCATTGACATGGTCACATATTGACTGCTGTGACAGAAATAAAAACACTGCGGGCATGTATAGAACATGTGAAAGATATATTGTCTTACCATAACTAAAATGTCAGATTTGCATGGTCCAGAAAATGCCACTGGTTTAAGGAGATAGTTCTTGTTCTGCGGGACAAGAAGAGTAGCCGAAGTAGATGAAGCGCAAGCATTCTTCCACGCCTTAGCAAATGCCTAATATTTGCAGGAAGCATTGAGGTATAATTAAGAAAATGGTTCAACTTGTTCGATCGTTATATGTATGCGAGAGTTTAATGCCTTGAAGGACCATAATTAACATTTCGAATTTAGTAAGCATTCCATCCATACCTGTGAATCATCACTACTTCCATCTCCTTTAGCACCATAGTCATCAACATCAACCACCACTCTGTTTGAAGAGCCATATACCTGGGCCAGGAACCTGTTGGTCCGCCCATATTCTCCATCAAGATCAAAGTAGCTGGGATATGCAGCAGCCGTGCGATGCCAATCTATGATTGCGGAAGAGCCTTCCATGTCCTTGTTGCGCCTGGAGCCGCAGGCGCCGTTCATGAAGAGCGTGAGAATAGGGAGTACTAGAAAGACCACCTTGAGGGCCATTTCTAGGCGATGATGACTTGATCGAATGCTAAAACTAGGAGTAGAATGTGAGCTTTTGGCAATTGCAATAGCTAGCTGTGATACTGATTGTTAGGGTGCAAGGGAACCGCGGCTATATATAAACGAATACGATGAGGAGGTTGCTTGCTGCCTGGAGATGAGGGAGAAAAAGAGGAAGAGAAGTTTACAGGAACATCCAATTAGGCATGCCATGGCGTTCTTCTGTAAGGTTGCATGCATGCGTGCATTTGCATCTAGCTAGCATGTCGCGGTGAATCTAGACATGTGCGTCCTCTCGTTAAAGTGGCGGCCGTACGTCTCTCTCTCTCTCTCTCTGATCTCGCATCTCTTGTCTCTATCTATCTAACTTGCTAATAACGTAAGGGCCCACACTCCACACGCAGTATGTAATCTAGGATTACTCCATATGTCGCAGATATCTGATCGTACTGCTCATCTATGCACGTAAAAATTGTTTTAGGGCGCCCATCGAAAACGCACTGCACTTCCAAAAATGGTAACTGTGTTTGACGTTTTTTCTTCTATCATCTCACATTTACATATAGTCTGAAATGCTGCTGCCACCCCGAAGAAAAACAAATTTATAGACGTGAATTCTATTCCTTCCTCGCGTGCCAGTGCTGTTCATAGAATGGAATTAGTCAAAGTATGAGTAATAGCTCGATCTAGCTCATCACAAAATTCCTCGTATGTCTGAAATTTGGTGAAAGATTGTTCTTATCTTTGCGAGTACATTGTATTATTTCAAACTCAGAAGATTGTGCGGACGTCAATAAAATGCTTCTCAATTTTGTGACATTTATCTTATCGAAAATTATTGTCGTGTAAATTTTATGCTGCCACCTTTCTGATCCCTCGAACTAAATTAGCTAATGACCTGAGGTTCACCTTCAGAATGCGGAGATAAATTCTAATATTCGAATTTTAATATTGGAAAATTAGCCCCAACGGTTTAACTATTATTCGATCAACGGTTTTACACAGTTCGATCCATGCAAATTGTGATGATATCAAATAGCTGTCTTTGCAAAAGGAGGCACCTTGCGTGTTTGACTCGGCAGTTAGCCAGGATCAGAAACCTGTCATGGTGGAGCCGGCTCCTAAACTTTCAAAAGTCAAAGTTATTGAGTATATTGTTTATTTTCTTTTTGTGTAAGAAGTAGCTTTGTCTTGGCTCGAACACACCTGACGGCGATCAAATTAATAGAGCATCAACAACGCATGAATGATGGAGTAAATTGTGGAAATATATAAATCGACAAAAGACATATGTTACATTTGTGATTTAATTAACGATATGCCGTATGTGCACCCAATCAACTAGGTATGATGCATGCATGCATGAACGCGCACTTCTAATTAATTAAACCAAGGTCCATTCTCTTTCGTTTTGGATAGATTGGATGGTCCAGCCTTGGATGCGTGGATATACACGTGTGTACTTCATTTGATCATACTGGGCTGCGTGCATGCAAGCATTTGCAAAATATGATATGTACACCAAATTGGTTCGAGCCATCAAGTCTTCTGCCGTGCATGGGTACTGCAGTATTCTTCACTACCCATCACCACTTATTTCGATTCTTCGGGAGCCAAACTTCTTAAATATTTTTTAAAAGATTTCCACGAACGTGATTGGCTCAATTGATTGCACGACGAGTGTTAATAGTTTCGAGCTCGGGTATTGGTGTCATCACGTTTCATTACTGCACTATCTTTTCGGCTCCAAATAATTAGTCGAACGCTATTTCTCTCGGATATCGAAGACCTTACATAGATCCGAGTCGACACCCAAAAACTATTTTTCAAGTGAATCCTCTTCTTCATTACTTGCGAAGGCAAACAAGTCGTTGAAAGTTCCTGTAAGGCCCTGCTAAAACAAAAAGAAAAGGTGGAATTAGCAGTGTAATAAACTAAGCCCGGCTCGACTGTTCGGACTAATATTCGGAGTAAGATTCCCGACTAGCAACATGTGATATTGTTCGCTCTGGACCTCGGCCCGCACGGTTTTCTCAAAACGCGTCACACCTAAACAAGACCATGTTCCCATATATACCCAGCATCTCTCCCGTGACTTATGCGTGTGGGACTAATCTAAGGCATGCTTCATGCATTCTTCCCTTCTTATGGGACTCAACGTCCTCGTTGAGTGATCGCACCCCATCATGCATAGAGGCTCACGCGGAGTTGCTATGATACCATATGTAACATTCCCCACTAGCGTGTGATATTATCCCCTCTAGGCACGGTTTTCTCAAAACGCGTCAATTGCTGGTTGAAAACTATTGGTGCATGAGGCATGCCTTGGATTACTAGTCCCACATGCATAATTCACGGGAGAGATGCTAGGTATATTTGAGAATATGTCCTTCACTAAGTGTGACGCGTTTTGAGAAAATCGTGCGGGACGAGGTCCAAAGCGGATAATATCACACGCTAGTGTGAAATGTTACATATGGTATCAGAGCCACTCCGCGTGGACCTCTATGCATGATGGAGTGCGATCACTCAACGAGGACGTTGAGTTCCCTAAGGGGCATTTTAGTAAAATCGTGCGGGCATAGGCCCAAAGTGAACAATATCCTACGCAAGCGCAAGAGTGTTACATTCGAGCATTAAAACGTCTCATGAGTCGTCGAAAACCCGACCATATGGAGTCAAATCCAATCAAAATTCAAATTCAATCGACCGACCCGATGGAGTTGGGAATATAAAAGAAATTAAAACATAAAAAATTATTAAAACTTTTAGACATATTGTTTATATATTTATTTTCTTGAAATTTATGTTTCAACTTCTTCTTTAATCATATATATAAAATCTCTTCGATATTTTTATTGATTTATAATTATCTCACGAAATTTTCATATTTAGAAAATATTTGATTGATGATTTAATTTATGCTTATTTTATTATATTATTTGATCTGAATTATTTTATTACTTTATTGTATTTTATATTTTTTCCAAATAAGATATTACATATTAACAATATTACAATAATTTATTTAACTTATCTTTTTGTTAATTTATATTATCTGGTCAGACCATTCGGCTCGACCGGCCTGATCCGTTGGATAATCCGGGTTTAGGTCTTGCAGCATTGACAATTAGCTTAAATGTTGATGCCATTAGGGTATTTTGCAGGCAAGCAAAAAAAAGGAATATCCATGGTGGACCGAAAAGGCAATCTCCTTTCCCTACTCCATCCACCACACGCACGCGACGACCACTCAACCAATAGCAGCCACCCTCTTTCGTCGGCCCATTCGGTGTTCGGGTGCCATTTTTCGAGTGAGAGGTACTGATGGGAAGAGTATGATGAGACAACGAAGATCAGTGCACTGTAAATGAAGAACGAAGGGTCGAACGACTAAGAAAGGGTCTTCGCCGCTGGCCACCGTTCGACCTCCTATTCATGTCGATTCTTCCAAAGGCACGTTGGCCATTGATCAGAGAGTCTTTGCATTTGTCTTTAGTTGAATTTTGAGAATATTTCCGGCCCAATCATTATAAAGGTAGCTGAGGTTGGGGGTTTTCCGATGATCCAGTCAGCGACTTTTTCGACGAGTTGGATGGGGAGCTCCGGCCGTGCTAATCACCACGTTCTGGTAGGTGTACACAGGAAGGAGAAATGGATCAAATTTCAGTCCTTATAAAAATTAATCATTAATTTCTTTTAGGTTCATTGGTTTCGGATTCCTATCGTCATCCGACGAAAGTTTCGGCGACTCATCCTCATATCGTGTTTGGTAAGCGAATGGAAATGCACATTAGATTTGATTTCAGTCATGTGAAATGATTTAAAGTAATTTTTATTTTTATTGTGGATGAAGAAGGTGATTTGCGATTGTTCGACATTTCTGCGGGTGCGATTTTGATTCTGAGAGCAACTAATTAATTGATAAAAATGTTATAGTTATTTTGTTATTAATTTATGCAATTTATAAATGTGGACTTATTTAAATTGATGATATTTTATATTATTAACATTTAGTTTAAAGTTAATTTTTTATAGCCTATAAATTTTGTTACAAGATTATTTGACATGTTTGGGATTTATATTCTAAATGTTCTTTATTTTTTAGTTAATACCAATAATTATATTGTATAATATCTGATTATATCTATAGCTTTTCAGCTTTAAGATGTAATTAAAGAATATATATATTATTGCAAAAATTACCTTTTCTTTGAAACATTGACAAACTAATTCGAACCGCATAGGACTTACACAAGAATTCATATACAAATTGTTAAATTCAATCACGCGAAGAAACTATTAGATGCCTAGGTTTTTAAATGTTAAAGTACAAAATTTCAGATTACAAGGACCATCAAAGTTCATTTGTATAAAAATTCATTATTGATATTGGGCTAAATTTGGAGAGGAAGAACCGCCACCAAACAAAACTAATGAAGGCTTTTATCTGACTAGTCATGAAAAAGATATAGTTTCTAGATATTAGACTTGATGTATGTTATTGTTGTAACGAATGAGGTGATAGATATGGTGATATTAGAATTTTTCAAAAGTGCAAAGAAGAGACACCACATCCGGAAGTAGTAGATTTTTTATTTATTTATTGAATGCCTCAAGTCAACCTTTGTGGCCTAGGCATGACAAAATTCAAAATTATCACTATATGTTAAAATGCTAAATTTAAATATGATCATAATATTTGACATGATGTTTCAGTGCATTTATGAGAATATTGATTGAGGCTACACTGTGCAGAGCCCAAATCCTTAAAAAATATTATAGAACAAAAAAATTACTCTCCAAAAAAAGTTGAAATAGATGTATGCTAATTTACTATAGTTAATTTATTAATGAATCTCATACTATTTTTAGTATATAGTTAACAATGCATCCCCACGATGTCTCCGAGTTGCCATATAAGGAGGCAAGAAAACAACTAGTCCAATTTTCATGGACATACTGGACAAAAATATATATTTTCATTAACAATTATTTTCACGGAGGCAAGAGAATAATTCATAATCTCTTTAGTTATTGTGAGTGTCTTTCATTCGTAATAGCATTTGTAGGTATAGAATTTTAATTGAAATTTTTAGTATTAATGTTTCATTTTCTTAAGATCCTCATAATATAAGGAACTAGTTCTAAGTTATGTTTATATCATTCAATTTAGAAGATGCAACAAAAGACAGAGATGAATTTAAATTATTATTAAAGAATATTACATTATGATGCAAATATTATTTTCATTTAAGTAGTTTTGTTATAAAAGTACTTCATATACACATATGTTTCATTTCGTAAGCGAAAAATGTAAGGAGAAAGAAAAGGCCCCTCATAGAACAAAAAGAGAAAGAAAACATACTTTTAGACCTCATGAAATTCATATTGTGGACAAACAATCTTAATTGGATGCTCCATCCATAGAGAGTACTCCATCATAGGATATTCATAACATTGGGGCACAATTTCTCTAAGTCGTTATTGATGCTACTACATCTAGACGTCAGTATAAAGCATACCAATAATTAGATAGTCATTTATTTTTTTCTGAAGTCGAAACTGACTGCAGCCATTTGTACTGATGTAATTCAACAGATATATAGACTATCAAGGCTTACATGTAAAGATTCGTCATGCCATGAAGCATGCATGTGTGATTTAAGATTTTAAATTTGTATATAATGTTAACTTTTTGAATACTTATTTTTTTTGTTCAAAAGATTGTGCAATTAAATTTAAATATTTATTAGAAGACTGATGTTTGGTCGGATGCTGAGCACACAAAATAACTGTGAAAAGCATTTAATTCTATATGCTAAATAAATAAGGACACATGAAAAAAGCCCAAGTGGATAAGTGAAAGTATATGTAACGAGTTATCATCAAAATTGTCCACTCAATAATATAAATTCAAGTGCGTGAAGGTGAAGATAAATTGGTGATCCGATCAAGGAGTTGCCTACACACCGGTGATTATGTATCCACATCCACTATGGTAAAAAGAATGGTATGCTAAACTTTATTTATTTAGTTTTTATACTATTTTTCTTCTTAAATAAATTTTACAAATGTTTTTTCTCTTATTTTTTGTATATTTATTTTAATTTCAAAAAAGAGAGTTGGATAATGAATCGACTCAAGATGAAATTTTCTAAGAAGACATTTAAAAAAGAATTTTTTATCATTATCTCACTAGACATGCCTGATATGTAAGCAATGTCCAAGATATCTAATTAATTTCATTTTTTTATTGAATTATGTGTGCTTAACATTTTCTTGATCCATACCACATTGCCCTTATAATGGATGTAATTATAGGAATTAGTGCGTATAACATACTCTTAAGTAGCATTTTAGAGTGCAATGCATTAGCAACTTACTTATTAAGCTCATTTAATGGAACTGATATTATATATAGCAAGGGCGATTCTTGAAGATTTCTCTCCATTTGTGTGAAGAAAATAGCACCACCATTTGTTTCTTCCACACTTTATCACCTTTCTATGTTTAATAGTATTTTTTGTTGGACTGTGTATTTCGCACTTGTATTAGAAAGATGAAGAGATCATGATGATCGCAATGCAGAAGTTTTTTCGCAATAGTCATATAATTTTTTTTATTTATAAACTCAACATACATGTACAAATATAATTTTGTTACAAATTTATGCACACTAATTTTTTACAAGATGACAATTGGAATACTTGTATGACATGCGTAATTACATCAAGTATAGACATATCTTAGTAATTGTTTATCATTTTGTAGTCGGTCCTTCATGCGTGCCTTCAACTAGAAGGAGGGGGGACAACGGTCCCAACCTTTTTCCAGTATGCATTTTTGCACAAGCTTTTTGTTGCACCTCCATTTGCTTGAACGAGATTGATGTTATTCAATACGATCCCCTGACACGGCACATTGGCGCTGCAGTCGAGTTTGAGCGCGACTACCGACGCACTCGTTCCTGTGATTTTCTCGTATGATATATCTTTCACTGCGACAGCTGATTTCTGCAACAATAAGTGCATGAAATGATTAATAAAATAATTTCCATCTTTGCACGAACATTGCAAGGACATGGAATGGATACTTTACCTGTTGTTGGCACGGTGTTTTCGAGTCGCAATAATTTTGATCGATTATTATAGGATTCTGAACATTACGCATGGAAATATTGCTGAATGTAATGTTCTTTGCATATCCACTGCCTCCCTACTCAAGGAAAAGATAACAAGGAAATAGGAAAGTTCAAATTACTGAGGAGACTGCACTAGATTCTACACGAAATTGGCAAATTACATATAGTATCAGTATTCACGCGATCAAAAGCACGTGTAGATATTAAATGGTAAAACTGATAGAGGGCTCAAATATTTTATTTTCACCTGCCAGGTCTTAATCCGGACTCCATTGGTGGTGCCAATAAGTTGTGCTGTGTCCACAACCACATCGGAGACGTAGTCTGCGGAGTTGTGGGCTCCCAGGCTCCCAATACTGTTAAGTCATGGCCATTGTTAATTCGATCACAAGGATCTGAGTAAGTGCACAAAACAACATAGGGAGCATGATTTACCTGATCCCATGTCCTGGCCCACAAACAGTATTTGTTGCCTTCACATTTCTTGATCCGCTAACAATCGATATGCAGTCATCGCCTTAACATTTTGTTTTTAAAAATTAATGAGTATGAAGCCCATATTTAGTGACACGTGATCTTGTTCAATTACTTAGGGCAAAGCTATTGTTACCAGTTTTGATGACACAGTTGTTTATCTGTATGTTCTGCGTATTTGTAACGTGAATTCCGTCAGTGTTCGGACTCGTTTCAGGTGCGCTGATGGAGAGGCCCGAAGCCACCACATTGTTGCCGCCGTCGAATGAAACATGAATTTGCTGGCTATTTTGTATTGTCAGGTTCTCCTCCACCAAGTTAGTGCATTTATGGAAGTGCAAGGCCTTCTCGGAACAAAGAAGAAACGCATTACTTTATTTGCTAGGAAGCTTTAAGAATTAATGTTCCAGAAGAAAGAAAATGGAGACATTACGGATTGACATACCGTTGGAGCATCCTTGCAGGGCTGAAATCAGAAGATAAGATATCATCAGTCGAGTTCAATGCCACAATACTTCAAGAAGCGCATCAGGTTGAATAGATATATAAATGCTTACTAGCGATGCATCAGTCTTGCAAGAATTTTGCCACCATATCTTTCCATTTCCATTGAAGTTTCCACCCCCTTGAACGGTGAGGCGATCGATGCTGTCAAAGCGAATCCAATATCCGGAATTCACGCTGTTCCAATCTCCGCGGTTGGAGGATGCTTCAAGAGTGCCTTTGATCTGTTTAATTTCCATGCATTGACATGGTCACATATTGACTGCTGTGACAGAAATAAAAACACTGCGGGCATGTATAGAATATGTGAAAGATATATTGTCTTACCATAACTAAAATGTCAGATTTGCATGGTCCAGAAAATGCCACTGGTTTAAGGAGATAGTTCTTGTTCTGCGGGACAAGAAGAGTAGACGAAGTAGATGAAGCGCAAGCATTCTTCCACGCCTTAGCAAATGCCTAATATTTGCAGGAAACATTGAGGTATAATTAAGAAAATGGTTCAACTTGTTCGATCGTTATATGTATGCGAGAGTTTAATGCCTTGAAGGACCATAATTAACATTTCGAATTTAGTAAGCATTTCATCCATACCTGTGAATCATCACTACTTCCATCTCCTTTAGCACCATAGTCATCAACATCAACCACCACTCTGTTTGAAGAGCCATATACCTGGGCCAGGAACCTGTTGGTCCGCCCATATTCTCCATCAAGATCAAAGTAGCTGGGATATGCAGCAGCCGTGCGATGCCAATCTATGATTGCGGAAGAGCCTTCCATGTCCTTGTTGCGCCTGGAGCCGCAGGCGCCGTTCATGAAGAGCGTGAGAATAGGGAGTACTAGAAAGACCACCTTGAGGGCCATCCTAGGCGATGATGACTTGATCGAATGCTAAAACTAGGAGTAGAATGTGAGCTTTTGGCAATTGCAATAGCTAGCTGTGATACTGATTGTTAGGGTGCAAGGGAACCGCGGCTATATATAAACGAATACGATGAGGAGGTTGCTTGCTGCCTGGAGATGAGGGAGAAAGAGAGGAAGAGAAGGTTACAGGAACATCCAATTAGGCATGCCATGGCGTTCGTCTGTAAGGTTGCATGCATGCGCGTATTTGCATCTAGCTAGCATGTCGCGGTGAATTTAGACATGTGCGCCCTCTCGTTAAAATGGCGGCCGTACGTCTCTCTCTCTCTCATCTCCCATCTCTTATCTCTACCTGTTGCTGATAACGTAGGGGCCCACACTCCACACGTAGTATGTAATCTAGGATTATTCCATATGTCCAAGATATCTGATCGTACTGCTCATGTCTGCATGAAATTCCCATAATGTACGTATAAACTTTTTAGGGCGCCTATCGAAAACACATTGCACTTCCAAAAATGGTAACTGGGTTTGACGTTTTTTCCTCCATCATCTCATATTTACATATATTTTAAAATGCTGCTACCTCCCCCGAAGAAAAAAAATGCTGATACCGAATAGACGTGAATTCAATTCCTTCCTTGTGTGACAGTTCTCCTGTACCAGAAACCTGTCTTTGCACGGTTTGATCCATGCATACTCTGGTGATCAAAGAGCTGTCTTTGCAAAAGGAGGCATCTTGCGTGTTTGACTCGGCAGTTAGCCTGGACCAGAAACCTGTCATGGTGGAGCCGCCTCCTAAACTCTCAAAAGTCAAAGTTATTGAGTATCTTAATTATATTGTTTATTTTATTTTTTTGTAAGAAGTAGCCTTGTCGTCGCTCGAGCACACCTGATGGCGAACAAATTAACAGAGCATCACGAGTGCATGAATGGTGTAGTAAATTGTGGAAATAAATCAACAAAGATATATGTTACACTTGCGTTTTAATTAACGATATGTCATATTTGCGCCCAATCAACATCCCATGGAAAGTACAATTATAGGAAAAAATAACGGGAGGAGGATGCATGAAGCTGCTGCCGTCTTTCAGTATCATCTATGGTTGTCAGACCCGGCTCGGCCCGGCCGATCGGATTAGTCGGACCGATGTCCGGGATCTAAAACGGCCCGTGGATCGGTCGGAACTTGGGGACGGGTTTGACCCACTTTGACCCGGTCAAAACCCGGGTTCATTCGGCCGACCCGATCGGATCAATTGTTGAAATAAAAAAATTGAAACATAGACAGAATTATTAAAACATTTATACATATTATATATATATTTTATAAAATTTATATTTTAATATCCTCTTGTCACATATATAATTTTTTCACTATTTTTTATTTATAATTACCTCATAAGAATTTTTTATTTAGGTTGATGACTTAATTTATATTATTTACACTGTCATCCCATCATGACAAGAAATCATTCTAAGTTTGGGGGCACGCCAGAATGCATGGTGACGGCCCAGCGAAGACTTTTTATCAGCATGGACTACGTATCACTCGAAAGCAATTTCAAAAGAGAGGGTAAAACTCGACAAGATATGATGCATGAATGCATGAACGTGTAGTTCTTATTGAACCATGGTCCTTTTTATCTCCTCTTGGATAGATTCGATGATCCTGTCTTGGATATGTTGATATATACTAATGTTTATGTGGCTTCACTTGCTCATCCATGTGCAGCATGCATGGACCGAATATAAGATGTACATTAACTTCCTTGGTCCGACACATCAAGATTACTACCGTTCATTATTTCCTCATCACCCATCACCCCTTGTTGTGATTCCTCTTGTGATCTTCAATCTATGCTCACGTTTTCCGTGATTTAAAATAAAATATAATTGATACAAACTTGCAGTATATAAAATTTTTGAAGTATGAATTTTAAAATAATGATGGTAACTTGATGTCAAGAAGAGTACATGAATTAATAATGAATAATTTGGTTTCATAATAAAATATTGTATATCATTTTGTCAAAGAAACAATATTCCAAGGAAAAATGCTATGTTTCAAACATTACATATTTATCACAAAAGTATGACACAGAATAAAAATTTCTTTAAGTTCCTATTGTAGAAACAAATTAGATCTTTAATAAATGGTCTTACATTTGACTAATACATCACATGCAATGATTTCTCAAAGTATATTTTCAAGGTTTATTTGAGTTTCTATTACACAAATAAATTTACGAAAAATAAATGAAACGATTAACAAATTGTCTAATTTTTTTAACTAATCATCGGATCCAATGATTTCTAAAAGTTTGTGTCTCAATTATATAAGATAAAATGTCTAACTAGTATGTGATATTATTCATTTTGGATTTTGGTATGCACGAAAAATTACACTAAATGCCCTCCAACTTTGACGTTTGCTCAGTGATGTCCTCCAACTTCACTTTGTAACACGAATGTCTTCCATCTTTTTTTCATCCAATGCCCTCCTTACCTATAATCGAAGGTTTTCCAGTCACAGCGCTGACGTCACGTCTCTCTCCTCTGCACGTTCACGTTACAATGTCGTGGCAATATTAAAAGAATAATAAAAAAATGCCACATGGAGCATGTCACTGGCATAGGGGGGAGAGCAATGGATAAGATCTTTCGATTCTTTCAATGTCTCATTTCTGAGTCCAATGGAATTCATAGGTATAGGAAGTGAAAGAGGTTCAAGAATCTTTTTGGTCTTCCAATATCAATAGGTTGATCGTTTCCCTCTTGGGGGGGTCGCCTCGACCTCCGGTGAGGTCGCACGACCTCCGGCGAGCGCAGGCTCAACAAAAAAAGTGCTCTCTGAATCGAATGTGAAAGTTGTTTTCCATGAGACGGCTATTCACCTAACTCCACTCTCGGCTTGGATTATATATCCAAAAGGGTCCGCTCGAGAAAGTATCTTGATGATTCCCTGCTCCAATTCGCGGAGATCGTAGGGAGGGGGCCGACCCCCCCTCCTTCCCATGCGCTCTCCGGCACGGCGCAGGAGGGTGGGGTGGTCGCCCCCTCCCTGCGACCTCGCCAGAGGTCTCAGGGAGAGGGGCGACCCCCACCTTCCCTGTGCTCGCGCGAGGGGTGGGGTGGTCGCCCCCCTCCCTGCGACCTCCGGCGAGGTCGCAGGGAGGGGAGAGACCACTCCACCCCCTGCACCGCGCCGGCCAGTGCAGGGGACGGAGGGGGGTTGCCCAGAGGTCACATGGAGGGGGGCGACCCCCCCCCCTCCTTCCCCTGAGCTTGCCGGCGCGGCGCAGGGGGGTGGGGTGGTCGCCCCCATCCTTGCGACCTCGCTGGAGGTCGCAGGGAGCTCAAGGGATGGAGGGGGGTCGCCCCCCTCCCCCCCCAGCTCCCCTGCGCTCGCCGGCTGAGGCCTTGCCGGAGGTCGGGGCGACCCCCCTTGCTCACTGAGCCAGTGGCAGGCTCCGTGTGACATTTTTTATTTTTTATTATTTTTTAATATTGTCAAGACATTGTAATGTGAACGTACACTACAAGAAAATTGACGATTAACGACGCAATGTAGCGCCTTTAAAAATTGTGATGCTATAAAGACGCTACTAGCGCCTCCGTTGTGTCTACTTAGCATCAGAGAATCAGACGTCACTTGCCTCTCGATAGCGTTTCATTCGCGTCTTCTTAGCTACTCAGCGAGTTGACGTTAACTGTAGCGCAATCGAGACGCTACGTAGATGCTATTATTTCGTGCCACGAACCGCAAATGTGCGGCAGCACCTAGCGCCGTTCTAACGTCGACCACTTTAGATGCGAAACTGGCGTCTCACGTCTGAAGAGTCTAAAGCGACGCTATATGTCGTCTCAATCAAAGGAGACGCTAATAAGACGCTACTGTATATATTTAAATACTATATTATATATACTATATATCAATCAATAAATTTATTAAATATTATATTAGTATTAATTACACGATTATCATCATACTATCAATAGCATAATATCAATATATATATATATATATATATGTATTAATTACACGATTATATATATATGTATTTTTATATGATAAGAGTGTTCCTAAATATATAATTTGTTACCTATATTATTTATGTTATCTATACATATAATATATATATAATATCTTACTTATGCATATATCTTAATTATGCGTCTTCTTAGCTATTCAGCGGGTTGACGTTAACTCTCTAGCGCAATCGAGACGCTACGTAGATGCTATTATTTTGCGCCACGAACCGCAAATGCACGACAGCACCTAGCGCCGTTCTGTCGTCGACCACTTTAGACGCGACATTAGCGTCTCATGTCTGAAGACTCTAAAGCGACGCTATATGGCGTCTCAAACAAATGAGACGTTAATGAGACGCTACTGTATATATTTAATCACTTGTAACTAAGTTGTTTGTGATTGCACTAAGAAAAAGTGCATAAAATTTGTTTTAAGAAAAGTAGTTTTGGCATATCAATCATTTGAATTTAGATTACTTCGAGTATAATTTTGGATGAATTTCTTGCCTGTATCATGTACACTATTTATAAAAGTGATAAAATTGGATAATCTCAGTATTTTCCCCGAATGTACCTAGCATACAAATACATTTAGGTATAATGAGCTCGGTTCCTCAGTGCACAGGCAAATGCAAACTTGTTTTTCTTGAACTTAATTTGGATTGGAAAAGTGCTTTTAAATATAGTCAATCTGTCCTTATAATTTGTGTTAAGATAAGTTGGAAGTGTTTCTTGTCAAGCACAAAATTGCCATCACCGCCAAGGTTACAAAAAAAAATCTTCTCTGATTCCACGTGTGTTCAAGCACGAGAACTATCATAGAGGCAGCAGGCAGAAGAGATCAATGGGTAAAAATGCAAGGCAAATATTTTTCCCATGCTTCCTTGAAGCCTATGACAAAATAACTTCACTGTAAAAACTGATATGACAAGGGAACAAAGTTCTCAAGAAGGCAATGAGTAGCTACTTTCTGAGATCCCACACTACAACGTTCTTGAGGTACACCTGCTCAAATGTATGAAGAACATTACACGATTAATGAAGGTGAGGAAAAAACAATGCTTTGCTTAAGTAATCCAACAAGACAAAATTGTCCAAATATTCCTCAAGCATGACGTCAGACTATTTTATGCGCATCTGTAAAAAGAACCCTCTCATTTTGTCAAAAGCTTCAAAGCCAAAACAGGAACCCTCTCATTTCAATAAAAAGAACTTTTCATGTGCTGGATATTTACAAAAGGCCAATTAAGACAACATGCGAGGCTCGATCTCTCTCGTGCAAAGCATGTCTGAAGTGTTATGAATCAAAGATCAACTAATTAACAAGAAATGAAATAGCTCAAAGAGTTCCTAGCAAAATAGCGAAGACAAAGCAAAAACAACAAAAAATCTTTTACAAATGTAGCAACAAAGGGAGCAGCGGTTTAAGCGGCAACAACAATTGGAGGAGGAGGAGGAGGAGGAAGCAATGGCACAGTGGCAACAACAATGATATTCGGAAGCAGTTGGGCAATGTAGGAGGGAGAGCACGAGTAGCGGCGCAGCAGCAACAACAGTAATCGACAGTGCGATGGAGGAGGGACTGGTGACGTTTGAACTGGAGGAGGTAGCAATAGTGGCAGCTGCAACACCGATCTGGCAGAGGTGGGAGTAAGGACGATCCTCGTTCGAAGAGGGAGCAGCGGCGAGTAGCAGCAGCGATTGAGGCTTGAGCAATGCTGCGGAGATTTTTATGGTGGGCGCGAACGAAATTTTGGAGAGGAGCGCCGAAACATTTTGAGGGAGAGCAGATCACGTGCAAAACTTTAAGGTGTTTTACATTCAATCTTAGCCATGAGCTTAACATTGGACGATAGGGATGGCTGCTTTCATGATGACTTAAAGAGGCTTTTGATCTCACTATTCATTCACGATCTAACGGCTAGGCAGCCGCTCTACACCTACACCTTGACGTAGAGTGGCCGCTCTCTCTCTCTCTCTCTCTATATATATATACATTTACCCCTTTTTAGATATTATGTATTAAATTATTTACAGTTTTTAATAATTAGTAAATATTTATCATATTTTTTTATCATTCAATTTAATTTTTATCTGATTAATTTTCTCTATTTTTCATTATTTATGTTTCTGTAATTATTTTATTCATCAATTTTAAGAAGTTAATTGAGAGAGTAATAAATAAAATTATAGATAAAGGTTATTTACCAATACGAGTGAAGAGAAAAGGAAGAGGGATAGAAAGGCGAAGGGAGGATAAATTTGGTTTAAATTTATTATTTATTTATGTATATTTGATTGAATGAAATATATGATGTTATGAGAATTTATTTATTAATATGAAATAATTATTCAAGTTATATTCATATTCTTATATTGTACTCCATCTCTTTAAAATCATAAATCCAAACAAGTACTTGGGGACAAGATACACTTAAGTAGCTTTTAAAAAAGTTATATACTGGAAAGGCAACCGATTAAGATTTACTTTTAATTATTACTATTTGCTGATTCCACACGAAATATCTTTTTATGACTTTACTATATTTTTGGTCAAATTATGTGTATTTAACATCCTTAGTACAAGGATGAAGAGATTAGGAAGAGCGCCAAAAATTTTTTTCACACTAGTCAAATAAATCTTTATTTATAAATTCAGTATGCATGTCCTGTAAGTTGTTATATAAATATTTTTCACACTAGCGGGGCTCGCGGCCCAGTGGCATGCGCACAGGCACGCATGGGGCGCGGGCTCCTGGCCCGCGCGGCGCTCTAGGGCTCGCGCTCGGGCACGCGACACGCTCCGGCGTGCGGCCCGATTAAGTGGGCCAACATTGTGTGCGGCTTAGAAGGACTTTATTTTTTCATTTTTTTCCTAATTCTGAAAAGTAAAAAAATATCATAAATTGCTAGAATATTATAGAAGTTATGGAAAAATGTGAAAAGTTTTCCTAAAGTTTTCTTTCATTTCATGAAATATTATAGAAATTTTAATTGCATTTTATTCCTTTGTAACAATTTATGCAATTAAATTACCTCTTTGGAAATTGATATTTGACATCGAAAAATTCAGTATCTCTTAGAAAAATAAGATGTTTTAGAGACTATCAAACATATCATGCCACAACCGGCACCAGTAATATTACCCAACATAGGAGGGATGCTGAGGCATTTGAGGCCTGGTCCAAGAAGAGTCGCATTGCTCGCATTCTGTTGTTGAGTACAATGAAAGACTCCCTCATGTGCGAATTTGAGGTTTACCAAACAACATTTGAAATGTGGGCAGCTAATGTTTTACTAATGTGATTTACCAAATAAATTTTACTAATGTTTTTCTCTTATTTTTTTGTATATTTATTTTAATTTCAGAAAAGAGAGTTGGATAATGAATCGACTCAAGATGAAAATTTCTAAGAATACATTTAAAAAAGAATTTTTTTTATCATTAGCTCACTAGACATGCCTGATATGTAAGACATGCCCAAGATATCTAATTATTTTTCATTTTTTTATTGAATTATGTGTACTTAATATTTTCTTGATTAGCCGACCCCACCTAGTGGGATAAGGCTTTGTTGTTGTTGTAACATTTTCTTGATCCATACCACATTGCCCTTATAATGGATGTAATTATAGGAATTAGTGCGTATAACATACTCTTAAGTAGCATTTTAGAGTGCATTGCCATTAGCAACCTACTTATTAAGCTCATTTAATGGAACTGATATTATATATAGCAAGGGCGATTCTTGAAGATTTCTCTCCATTTGTGTGAAGAAAATAGCACCACCATTTGTTTCTTCCACACTTTATCACCTTTCTATGTTTAATAGTATTTTTTGTTGGACTGTGTATTTCGCACTTGTATTAGAAAGATGAAGAGATCATGATGATCGCAATGCAGAAGTTTTTTCGCAATAGTCATATAATTTTTTTATTTATAAACTCAACATACATGTACAAATATAATTTTGTTACAAATTTATGCACACTAATTTTTTACAAGATGACAATTGGAATACTTGTATGACATGCGTAATTACATCAAGTATAGACATATCTTAGTAATTGTTTATCATTTTGTAGTCGGTCCTTCATGCGTGCCTTCAACTAGACGGAGGGGGGACAACGGTCCCAACCTTTTTCCAGTATGCATTTTTGCACAAGCTTTTTGTTGCACCTCCATTTGCTTGAACGAGATTGATGTTATTCAATACGATCCCCTGACACGGCACATCGGCGCTACAGTCGAGTTTGAGCGCGACTACCGACGCACTCGTTCCTGTGATTTTCTCGTATGATATATCTTTCACTGCGACAGCTGATTTCTGCAACAATAAGTGCATGAAATGATTAATAAAATAATTTCCATCTTTGCACGAACATTGCAAAGACATGGAATGGATACTTTACCTGTTGTTGGCACGGTGTTTTCGAGTCGCAATAATTTTGATCGATTATTATAGGATTCTGAACATTACGCATGGAAATATTGCTGAATGTAATGTTCTTTGCATATCCACTGCCTCCCTACTCAAGGAAAAGATAACAAGGAAATAGGAAAGTTCAAATTACTGAGGAGACTGCACTAGATTCTACACGAAATTGGCAAATTACATATAGTATCAGTATTCTCGCGATCAAAAGCACGTGTAGATATTAAATGGTAAAACTGATAGAGGGCTCAAATATTTTATTTTCACCTGCCAGGTCTTAATCCGGACTCCATTGGTGGTGCCAATAAGTTGTGCTGTGTCCACAACCACATCGGAGACGTAGTCTGCGGAGGTGTGGGCTCCCAGGCTCCCAATACTGTTAAGTCATGGCCATTGTTAATTCGATCACAAGGATCTGAGTAAGTGCACAAAACAACATAGGGAGCATGATTTACCTGATCCCATGTCCTGGCCCACAAACAGTATTTGTTGCCTTCACATTTCTTGATCCGCTAACAATCGATATGCAGTCATCGCCTTAACATTTTGTTTTTAAAAATTAATGAGTATGAAGCCCATATTTAGTGACACGTGATCTTGTTCAATTACTTAGGGCAAAGCTATTGTTACCAGTTTTGATGACACAGTTGTTTATCTGTATGTTCTGCGTATTTGTAACGTGAATTCCGTCAGTGTTCGGACTCGTTTCAGGTGCGCTGATGGAGAGGCCCGAAGCCACCACATTGTTGCAGCCGTCGAATGAAACATGAATTTGCTGGCTATTTTGTATTGTCAGGTTCTCCACCACCAAGTTAGTGCATTTATGGAAGTGCAAGGCCTTCTCGGAACAAAGAAGAAACGCATTACTTTATTTGCTAGGAAGCTTTAAGAATTAATGTTCCAGAAGAATGAAAATGGAGACATTACGGATTGACATACCGTTGGAGCATCCTTGCAGGGCTGAAATCAGAAGATAAGATATCATCAGTCGAGTTCAATGCCACAATACTTCAAGAAGCGCATCAGGTTGAATAGATATATAAATGCTTACTAGCGATGCATCAGTCTTGCAAGAATTTTGCCACCATATCTTTCCATTTCCATTGAAGTTTCCACCCCCTTGAACGGTGAGGCGATCGATGCTGTCAAAGCGAATCCAATATCCGGAATTCACGCTGTTCCAATCTCCGCGGTTGGAGGATGCTTCAAGAGTGCCTTTGATCTGTTTAATTTCCATGCATTGACATGGTCACATATTGACTGCTGTGACAGAAATAAAAACACTGCGGGCATGTATAGAACATGTGAAAGATATATTGTCTTACCATAACTAAAATGTCAGATTTGCATGGTCCAGAAAATGCCACTGGTTTAAGGAGATAGTTCTTGTTCTGCGGGACAAGAAGAGTAGCCGAAGTAGATGAAGCGCAAGCATTCTTCCACGCCTTAGCAAATGCCTAATATTTGCAGGAAACATTGAGGTATAATTAAGAAAATGGTTCAACTTGTTCGATCGTTATATGTATGCGAGAGTTTAATGCCTTGAAGGACCATAATTAACATTTCGAATTTAGTAAGCATTCCATCCATACCTGTGAATCATCACTACTTCCATCTCCTTTAGCACCATAGTCATCAACATCAACCACCACTCTGTTTGAAGAGCCATATACCTGGGCCAGGAACCTGTTAGTCCGCCCATATTCTCCATCAAGATCAAAGTAGCTGGGATATGCAGCAGCCGTGCGATGCCAATCTATGATTGCGGAAGAGCCTTCCATGTCCTTGTTGCGCCTGGAGCCGCAGGCGCCGTTCATGAAGAGCGTGAGAATAGGGAGTACTAGAAAGACCACCTTGAGGGCCATTTCTAGGCGATGATGACTTGATCGAATGCTAAAACTAGGAGTAGAATGTGAGCTTTTGGCAATTGCAATAGCTAGCTGTGATACTGATTGTTAGGGTGCAAGGGAACCGCGGCTATATATAAACGAATACGATGAGGAGGTTGCTTGCTGCCTGGAGATGAGGGAGAAAAAGAGGAAGAGAAGTTTACAGGAACATCCAATTAGGCATGCCATGGCGTTCTTCTGTAAGGTTGCATGCATGCGTGCATTTGCATCTAGCTAGCATGTCGCGGTGAATCTAGACATGTGCGTCCTCTCGTTAAAGTGGCGGCCGTACGTCTCTCTCTCTCTCTCTCTGATCTCGCATCTCTTGTCTCTATCTATCTAACTTGCTAATAACGTAAGGGCCCACACTCCACACGCAGTATGTAATCTAGGATTACTCCATATGTCGCAGATATCTGATCGTACTGCTCATCTATGCACGTAAAAATTGTTTTAGGGCGCCCATCGAAAACGCACTGCACTTCCAAAAATGGTAACTGTGTTTGACGTTTTTTCTTCTATCATCTCACATTTACATATAGTCTGAAATGCTGCTGCCACCCCGAAGAAAAACAAATTTATAGACGTGAATTCTATTCCTTCCTCGCGTGCCAGTGCTGTTCATAGAATGGAATTAGTCAAAGTATGAGTAATAGCTCGATCTAGCTCATCACAAAATTCCTCGTATGTCTGAAATTTGGTGAAAGATTGTTCTTATCTTTGCGAGTACATTGTATTATTTCAAACTCAGAAGATTGTGCGGACGTCAATAAAATGCTTCTCAATTTTGTGACATTTATCTTATCGAAAATTATTGTCGTGTAAATTTTATGCTGCCACCTTTCTGATCCCTCGAACTAAATTAGCTAATGACCTGAGGTTCACCTTCAGAATGCGGAGATAAATTCTAATATTCGAATTTTAATATTGGAAAATTAGCCCCAACGGTTTAACTATTATTCGATCAACGGTTTTACACAGTTCGATCCATGCAAATTGTGATGATATCAAATAGCTGTCTTTGCAAAAGGAGGCACCTTGCGTGTTTGACTCGGCAGTTAGCCAGGATCAGAAACCTGTCATGGTGGAGCCGGCTCCTAAACTTTCAAAAGTCAAAGTTATTGAGTATATTGTTTATTTTCTTTTTGTGTAAGAAGTAGCTTTGTCTTGGCTCGAACACACCTGACGGCGATCAAATTAATAGAGCATCAACAACGCATGAATGATGGAGTAAATTGTGGAAATATATAAATCGACAAAAGACATATGTTACATTTGTGATTTAATTAACGATATGCCGTATGTGCACCCAATCAACTAGGTATGATGCATGCATGCATGAACGCGCACTTCTAATTAATTAAACCAAGGTCCATTCTCTTTCGTTTTGGATAGATTGGATGGTCCAGCCTTGGATGCGTGGATATACACGTGTGTACTTCATTTGATCATACTGGGCTGCGTGCATGCAAGCATTTGCAAAATATGATATGTACACCAAATTGGTTCGAGCCATCAAGTCTTCTGCCGTGCATGGGTACTGCAGTATTCTTCACTACCCATCACCACTTATTTCGATTCTTCGGGAGCCAAACTTCTTAAATATTTTTTAAAAGATTTCCACAAACGTGATTGGCTCAATTGATTGCACGACGAGTGTTAATAGTTTCGAGCTCGGGTATTGGTGTCATCACGTTTCATTACTGCACGATCTTTTCGGCTCCAAATAATTAGTCGAACGCTATTTCTCTCGGATATCGAAGACCTTACATAGATCCGAGTCGACACCCAAAAACTATTTTTCAAGTGAATCCTCTTCTTCATTACTTGCGAAGGCAAACAAGTCGTTGAAAGTTCCTGTAAGGCCCTGCTAAAACAAAAAGAAAAGGTGGAATTAGCAGTGTAATAAACTAAGCCCGGCTCGACTGTTCGGACTAATATTCGGAGTAAGATTCCCGACTAGCAACATGTGATATTGTTCGCTCTGGACCTCGGCCCGCACGGTTTTCTCAAAACGCGTCACACCTAAACAAGACCATGTTCCCATATATACCCAGCATCTCTCCCGTGACTTATGCGTGTGGGACTAATCTAAGGCATGCTTCATGCATTCTTCCCTTCTTATGGGACTCAACGTCCTCGTTGAGTGATCGCACCCCATCATGCATAGAGGCTCACGCGGAGTTGCTATGATACCATATGTAACATTCCCCACTAGCGTGTGATATTATCCCCTCTAGGCACGGTTTTCTCAAAACGCGTCAATTGCTGGTTGAAAACTATTGGTGCATGAGGCATGCCTTGGATTACTAGTCCCACATGCATAATTCACGGGAGAGATGCTAGGTATATTTGAGAATATGTCCTTCACTAAGTGTGACGCGTTTTGAGAAAATCGTGCGGGACGAGGTCCAAAGCGGATAATATCACACGCTAGTGTGAAATGTTACATATGGTATCAGAGCCACTCCGCGTGGACCTCTATGCATGATGGAGTGCGATCACTCAACGAGGACGTTGAGTTCCCTAAGGGGCATTTTAGTAAAATCGTGCGGGCATAGGCCCAAAGTGAACAATATCCTACGCAAGCGCAAGAGTGTTACATTCGAGCATTAAAACGTCTCATGAGTCGTCGAAAACCCGACCATATGGAGTCAAATCCAATCAAAATTCAAATTCAATCGACCGACCCGATGGAGTTGGGAATATAAAAGAAATTAAAACATAAAAAATTATTAAAACTTTTAGACATATTGTTTATATATTTATTTTCTTGAAATTTATGTTTCAACTTCTTCTTTAATCATATATATAAAATCTCTTCGATATTTTTATTGATTTATAATTATCTCACGAAATTTTCATATTTAGAAAATATTTGATTGATGATTTAATTTATGCTTATTTTATTATATTATTTGATCTGAATTATTTTATTACTTTATTGTATTTTATATTTTTTCCAAATAAGATATTACATATTAACAATATTACAATAATTTATTTAACTTATCTTTTTGTTAATTTATATTATCTGGTCAGACCATTCGGCTCGACCGGCCTGATCCGTTGGATAATCCGGGTTTAGGTCTTGCAGCATTGACAATTAGCTTAAATGTTGATGCCATTAGGGTATTTTGCAGGCAAGCAAAAAAAAGGAATATCCATGGTGGACCGAAAAGGCAATCTCCTTTCCCTACTCCATCCACCACACGCACGCGACGACCACTCAACCAATAGCAGCCACCCTCTTTCGTCGGCCCATTCGGTGTTCGGGTGCCATTTTTCGAGTGAGAGGTACTGATGGGAAGAGTATGATGAGACAACGAAGATCAGTGCACTGTAAATGAAGAACGAAGGGTCGAACGACTAAGAAAGGGTCTTCGCCGCTGGCCACCGTTCGACCTCCTATTCATGTCGATTCTTCCAAAGGCACGTTGGCCATTGATCAGAGAGTCTTTGCATTTGTCTTTAGTTGAATTTTGAGAATATTTCCGGCCCAATCATTATAAAGGTAGCTGAGGTTGGGGGTTTTCCGATGATCCAGTCAGCGACTTTTTCGACGAGTTGGATGGGGAGCTCCGGCCGTGCTAATCACCACGTTCTGGTAGGTGTACACAGGAAGGAGAAATGGATCAAATTTCAGTCCTTATAAAAATTAATCATTAATTTCTTTTAGGTTCATTGGTTTCGGATTCCTATCGTCATCCGACGAAAGTTTCGGCGACTCATCCTCATATCGTGTTTGGTAAGCGAATGGAAATGCACATTAGATTTGATTTCAGTCATGTGAAATGATTTAAAGTAATTTTTATTTTTATTGTGGATGAAGAAGGTGATTTGCGATTGTTCGACATTTCTGCGGGTGCGATTTTGATTCTGAGAGCAACTAATTAATTGATAAAAATGTTATAGTTATTTTGTTATTAATTTATGCAATTTATAAATGTGGACTTATTTAAATTGATGATATTTTATATTATTAACATTTAGTTTAAAGTTAATTTTTTATAGCCTATAAATTTTGTTACAAGATTATTTGACATGTTTGGGATTTATATTCTAAATGTTCTTTATTTTTTAGTTAATACCAATAATTATATTGTATAATATCTGATTATATCTATAGCTTTTCAGCTTTAAGATGTAATTAAAGAATATATATATTATTGCAAAAATTACCTTTTCTTTGAAACATTGACAAACTAATTCGAACCGCATAGGACTTACACAAGAATTCATATACAAATTGTTAAATTCAATCACGCGAAGAAACTATTAGATGCCTAGGTTTTTAAATGTTAAAGTACAAAATTTCAGATTACAAGGACCATCAAAGTTCATTTGTATAAAAATTCATTATTGATATTGGGCTAAATTTGGAGAGGAAGAACCGCCACCAAACAAAACTAATGAAGGCTTTTATCTGACTAGTCATGAAAAGATATAGTTTCTAGATATTAGACTTGATGTATGTTATTGTTGTAACGAATGAGGTGATAGATATGGTGATATTAGAATTTTTCAAAAGTGCAAAGAAGAGACACCACATCCGGAAGTAGTAGATTTTTTATTTATTTATTGAATGCCTCAAGTCAACCTTTGTGGCCTAGGCATGACAAAATTCAAAATTATCACTATATGTTAAAATGCTAAATTTAAATATGATCATAATATTTGACATGATGTTTCAGTGCATTTATGAGAATATTGATTGAGGCTACACTGTGCAGAGCCCAAATCCTTAAAAAATATTATAGAACAAAAAAATTACTCTCCAAAAAAAGTTGAAATAGATGTATGCTAATTTACTATAGTTAATTTATTAATGAATCTCATACTATTTTTAGTATATAGTTAACAATGCATCCCCACGATGTCTCCGAGTTGCCATATAAGGAGGCAAGAAAACAACTAGTCCAATTTTCATGTACATACTGGACAAAAATATATATTTTCATTAACAATTATTTTCACGGAGGCAAGAGAATAATTCATAATCTCTTTAGTTATTGTGAGTGTCTTTCATTCGTAATAGCATTTGTAGGTATAGAATTTTAATTGAAATTTTTAGTATTAATGTTTCATTTTCTTAAGATCCTCATAATATAAGGAACTAGTTCTAAGTTATGTTTATATCATTCAATTTAGAAGATGCAACAAAAGACAGAGATGAATTTAAATTATTATTAAAGAATATTACATTATGATGCAAATATTATTTTCATTTAAGTAGTTTTGTTATAAAAGTACTTCATATACACATATGTTTCATTTCGTAAGCGAAAAATGTAAGGAGAAAGAAAAGGCCCCTCATAGAACAAAAAGAGAAAGAAAACATACTTTTAGACCTCATGAAATTCATATTGTGGACAAACAATCTTAATTGGATGCTCCATCCATAGAGAGTACTCCATCATAGGATATTCATAACATTGGGGCACAATTTCTCTAAGTCGTTATTGATGCTACTACATCTAGACGTCAGTATAAAGCATACCAATAATTAGATAGTCATTTATTTTTTTCTGAAGTCGAAACTGACTGCAGCCATTTGTACTGATGTAATTCAACAGATATATAGACTATCAAGGCTTACATGTAAAGATTCGTCATGCCATGAAGCATGCATGTGTGATTTAAGATTTTAAATTTGTATATAATGTCAACTTTTTGAATACTTATTTTTTTTGTTCAAAAGATTGTGCAATTAAATTTAAATATTTATTAGAAGACTGATGTTTGGTCGGATGCTGAGCACACAAAATAACTGTGAAAAGCATTTAATTCTATATGCTAAATAAATAAGGACACATGAAAAAAGCCCAAGTGGATAAGTGAAAGTATATGTAACGAGTTATCATCAAAATTGTCCACTCAATAATATAAATTCAAGTGCGTGAAGGTGAAGATAAATTGGTGATCCGATCAAGGAGTTGCCTACACACCGGTGATTATGTATCCACATCCACTATGGTAAAAAGAATGGTATGCTAAACTTTATTTATTTAGTTTTTATATTATTTTTCTTCTTAAATAAATTTTACAAATGTTTTTTCTCTTATTTTTTGTATATTTATTTTAATTTCAGAAAAGAGAGTTGGATAATGAATCGACTCAAGATGAAATTTTCTAAGAAGACATTTAAAAAAGAATTTTTTATCATTATCTCACTAGACATGCCTGATATGTAAGCAATGTCCAAGATATCTAATTAATTTCATTTTTTTATTGAATTATGTGTGCTTAACATTTTCTTGATCCATACAACATTGCCCTTATAATGGATGTAATTATAGGAATTAGTGCGTATAACATACTCTTAAGTAGCATTTTAGAGTGCAATGCCATTAGCAACTTAGTTATTAAGCTCATTTAATGGAACTGATATTATATATGGCAAGGGCGATTCTTGAAGATTTCTCTCCATTTGTGTGAAGAAAATAGCACCACCATTTGTTTCTTCCACACTTTATCACCTTTCTATGTTTAATAGTATTTTTTGTTGGACTGTGTATTTCGCACTTGTATTAGAAAGATGAAGAGATCATGATGATCGCAATGCAGAAGTTTTTTCGCAATAGTCATATAATTTTTTTATTTATAAACTCAACATACATGTACAAATATAATTTTGTTACAAATTTATGCACACTAATTTTTTACAAGATGACAATTGGAATACTTGTATGACATGCGTAATTACATCAAGTATAGACATATCTTAGTAATTGTTTATCATTTTGTAATCGGTCCTTCATGCGTGCCTTCAACTAGAAGGAGGGGGGACAACGGTCCCAACCTTTTTCCAGTATGCATTTTTGCACAAGCTTTTTGTTGCACCTCCATTTGCTTGAACGAGATTGATGTTATTCAATACGATCCCCTGACACGGCACATTGGCGCTGCAGTCGAGTTTGAGCGCGACTACCGACGCACTCGTTCCTGTGATTTTCTCGTATGATATATCTTTCACTGCGACAGCTGATTTCTGCAACAATAAGTGCATGAAATGATTAATAAAATAATTTCCATCTTTGCACGAACATTGCAAGGACATGGAATGGATACTTTACCTGTTGTTGGCACGGTGTTTTCGAGTCGCAATAATTTTGATCGATTATTATAGGATTCTGAACATTACGCATGGAAATATTGCTGAATGTAATGTTCTTTGCATATCCACTGCCTCCCTACTCAAGGAAAAGATAACAAGGAAATAGGAAAGTTCAAATTACTGAGGAGACTGCACTAGATTCTACACGAAATTGGCAAATTACATATAGTATCAGTATTCACGCGATCAAAAGCACGTGTAGATATTAAATGGTAAAACTGATAGAGGGCTCAAATATTTTATTTTCACCTGCCAGGTCTTAATCCGGACTCCATTGGTGGTGCCAATAAGTTGTGCTGTGTCCACAACCACATCGGAGACGTAGTCTGCGGAGTTGTGGGCTCCCAGGCTCCCAATACTGTTAAGTCATGGCCATTGTTAATTCGATCACAAGGATCTGAGTAAGTGCACAAAACAACATAGGGAGCATGATTTACCTGATCCCATGTCCTGGCCCACAAACAGTATTTGTTGCCTTCACATTTCTTGATCCGCTAACAATCGATATGCAGTCATCGCCTTAACATTTTGTTTTTAAAAATTAATGAGTATGAAGCCCATATTTAGTGACACGTGATCTTGTTCAATTACTTAGGGCAAAGCTATTGTTACCAGTTTTGATGACACAGTTGTTTATCTGTATGTTCTGCGTATTTGTAACGTGAATTCCGTCAGTGTTCGGACTCGTTTCAGGTGCGCTGATGGAGAGGCCCGAAGCCACCACATTGTTGCAGCCGTCGAATGAAACATGAATTTGCTGGCTATTTTGTATTGTCAGGTTCTCCACCACCAAGTTAGTGCATTTATGGAAGTGCAAGGCCTTCTCGGAACAAAGAAGAAACGCATTACTTTATTTGCTAGGAAGCTTTAAGAATTAATGTTCCAGAAGAAAGAAAATGGAGACATTACGGATTGACATACCGTTGGAGCATCCTTGCAGGGCTGAAATCAGAAGATAAGATATCATCAGTCGAGTTCAATGCCACAATACTTCAAGAAGCGCATCAGGTTGAATAGATATATAAATGCTTACTAGCGATGCATCAGTCTTGCAAGAATTTTGCCACCATATCTTTCCATTTCCATTGAAGTTTCCACCCACTTGAACGGTGAGGCGATCGATGCTGTCAAAGCGAATCCAATATCCGGAATTCACGCTGTTCCAATCTCCGCGGTTGGAGGATGCTTCAAGAGTGCCTTTGATCTGTTTAATTTCCATGCATTGACATGGTCACATATTGACTGCTGTGACAGAAATAAAAACACTGCGGGCATGTATAGAATATGTGAAAGATATATTGTCTTACCATAACTAAAATGTCAGATTTGCATGGTCCAGAAAATGCCACTGGTTTAAGGAGATAGTTCTTGTTCTGCGGGACAAGAAGAGTAGACGAAGTAGATGAAGCGCAAGCATTCTTCCACGCCTTAGCAAATGCCTAATATTTGCAGGAAACATTGAGGTATAATTAAGAAAATGGTTCAACTTGTTCGATCGTTATATGTATGCGAGAGTTTAATGCCTTGAAGGACCATAATTAACATTTCGAATTTAGTAAGCATTCCATCCATACCTGTGAATCATCACTACTTCCATCTCCTTTAGCACCATAGTCATCAACATCAACCACCACTCTGTTTGAAGAGCCATATACCTGGGCCAGGAACCTGTTGGTCCGCCCATATTCTCCATCAAGATCAAAGTAGCTGGGATATGCAGCAGCCGTGCGATGCCAATCTATGATTGCGGAAGAGCCTTCCATGTCCTTGTTGCGCCTGGAGCCGCAGGCGCCGTTCATGAAGAGCGTGAGAATAGGGAGTACTAGAAAGACCACCTTGAGGGCCATCCTAGGCGATGATGACTTGATCGAATGCTAAAACTAGGAGTAGAATGTGAGCTTTTGGCAATTGCAATAGCTAGCTGTGATACTGATTGTTAGGGTGCAAGGGAACCGCGGCTATATATAAACGAATACGATGAGGAGGTTGCTTGCTGCCTGGAGATGAGGGAGAAAGAGAGGAAGAGAAGGTTACAGGAACATCCAATTAGGCATGCCATGGCGTTCGTCTGTAAGGTTGCATGCATGCGCGTATTTGCATCTAGCTAGCATGTCGCGGTGAATTTAGACATGTGCGCCCTCTCGTTAAAATGGCGGCCGTACGTCTCTCTCTCTCTCATCTCCCATCTCTTATCTCTACCTGTTGCTGATAACGTAGGGGCCCACACTCCACACGCAGTATGTAATCTAGGATTATTCCATATGTCCAAGATATCTGATCGTACTGCTCATGTCTGCATGAAATTCCCATAATGTACGTATAAACTTTTTAGGGCGCCTATCGAAAACACATTGCACTTCCAAAAATGGTAACTGGGTTTGACGTTTTTTCCTCCATCATCTCATATTTACATATATTTTAAAATGCTGCTACCTCCCCCGAAGAAAAAAAATGCTGATACCGAATAGACGTGAATTCAATTCCTTCCTCGTGTGACAGTTCTCCTGTACCAGAAACCTGTCTTTGCACGGTTTGATCCATGCATACTCTGGTGATCAAAGAGCTGTCTTTGCAAAAGGAGGCATCTTGCGTGTTTGACTCGGCAGTTAGCCTGGACCAGAAACCTGTCATGGTGGAGCCGCCTCCTAAACTCTCAAAAGTCAAAGTTATTGAGTATCTTAATTATATTGTTTATTTTATTTTTTTGTAAGAAGTAGCCTTGTCGTCGCTCGAGCACACCTGATGGCGAACAAATTAACAGAGCATCACGAGTGCATGAATGGTGTAGTAAATTGTGGAAATAAATCAACAAAGATATATGTTACACTTGCGTTTTAATTAACGATATGTCATATTTGCGCCCAATCAACATCCCATGGAAAGTACAATTATAGGAAAAAATAAAGGAAGGAGGATGCATGAAGCTGCTGCCGTCTTTCAGTATCATCTATGGTTGTCAGACCCGGCTCGGCCCGGCCGATCGGATTAGACGGACCGATGTCCGGGATCTAAAACGGTCCGTGGATCGGTCGGAACTTAGGGACGGGTTTGACCCACTTTGATCCGGTCAATACCCGGGTTCAATTGGCCGACCCGATCGGATCAATTGTTGAAATAAAAAAATTGAAACATAGACAGAATTATTAAAACATTTATACATATTATATATATATTTTATAAAATTTATATTTTAATATCCTCTTGTCACATATATAATTTTTTCACTATTTTTTATTTATAATTATCTCACAAGAATTTTTTATTTAGGTTGATGACTTAATTTATATTATTTACACTGTCATCCCATCATGACAAGAAATCATTCTAAGTTTGGGGGCACGCCAGAATGCATGGTGACGGCCCAGCGAAGACTTTTTATCAGCATGGACTACGTATCACTCGAAAGCAATTTCAAAAGAGAGGGTAAAACTCGACAAGATATGATGCATGAATGCATGAACGTGTAGTTCTTATTGAACCATGGTCCTTTTTATCTCCTCTTGGATAGATTCGATGATCCTGTCTTGGATATGTTGATATATACTAATGTTTATGTGGCTTCACTTGCTCATCCATGTGCAGCATGCATGGACCGAATATAAGATGTACATTAACTTCCTTGGTCCGACACATCAAGATTACTACCGTTCATTATTTCCTCATCACCCATCACCCCTTGTTGTGATTCCTCTTGTGATCTTCAATCTATGCTCACGTTTTCCGTGATTTAAAATAAAATATAATTGATACAAACTTGCAGTATATAAAATTTTTGAAGTATGAATTTTAAAATAATGATGGTAACTTGATGTCAAGAAGAGTACATGAATTAATAATGAATAATTTGGTTTCATAATAAAATATTGTATATCATTTTGTCAAAGAAACAATATTCCAAGGAAAAATGCTATGTTTCAAACATTACATATTTATCACAAAAGTATGACACAGAATAAAAATTTCTTTAAGTTCCTATTGTAGAAACAAATTAGATCTTTAATAAATGGTCTTACATTTGACTAATACATCACATGCAATGATTTCTCAAAGTATATTTTCAAGGTTTATTTGAGTTTCTATTACAGAAATAAATTTACGAAAAATAAATGAAACGATTAACAAATTGTCTAATTTTTTTAACTAATCATCGGATCCAATGATTTCTAAAAGTTTGTGTCTCAATTATATAAGATAAAATGTCTAACTAGTATGTGATATTATTCATTTTGGATTTTGGTATGCACGAAAAATTACACTAAATGCCCTCCAACTTTGACGTTTGCTCAGTGATGTCCTCCAACTTCACTTTGTAACACGAATGTCTTCCATCTTTTTTTCATCCAATGCCCTCCTTACCTATAATCGAAGGTTTTCCAGTCACAGCGCTGACGTCACGTCTCTCTCCTCTGCACGTTCACGTTACAATGTCGTGGCAATATTAAAAGAATAATAAAAAAATGCCACATGGAGCATGTCACTGGCATAGGGGGGAGAGCAATGGATAAGATCTATCGATTCTTTCAATGTCTCATTTCTGAGTCCAATGGAATTCATAGGTATAGGAAGTGAAAGAGGTTCAAGAATCTTTTTGGTCTTCCAATATCAATAGGTTGATCGTTTCCCTCTTGGGGGGGTCGCCTCGACCTCCGGTGAGGTCGCACGACCTCCGGCGAGCGCAGGCTCAACAAAAAAAGTGCTCTCTGAATCGAATGTGAAAGTTGTTTTCCATGAGACGGCTATTCACCTAACTCCACTCTCGGCTTGGATTATATATCCAAAAGGGTCCGCTCGAGAAAGTATCTTGATGATTCCCTGCTCCAATTCGCGGAGATCGCAGGGAGGGGGCCGACCCCCCCTCCTTCCCATGCGCTCTCCGGCACGGCGCAGGAGGGTGGGGTGGTCGCCCCCTCCCTGCGACCTCGCCAGAGGTCTCAGGGAGAGGGGCGACCCCCACCTTCCCTGTGCTCGCGCGAGGGGTGGGGTGGTCGCCCCCCTCCCTGCGACCTCCGGCGAGGTCGCAGGGAGGGGAGAGACCACTCCACCCCCTGCACCGCGCCGGCCAGTGCAGGGGACGGAGGGGGGTTGCCCAGAGGTCACATGGAGGGGGGCGACCCCCCCCCCCCTCCTTCCCCTGAGCTTGCCGGCGCGGCGCAGGGGGGTGGGGTGGTCGCCCCCATCCTTGCGACCTCGCTGGAGGTCGCAGGGAGCTCAAGGGATGGAGGGGGGTCGCCCCCCTCCCCCCCCAACTCCCCTGCGCTCGCCGACTGAGGCCTTGCCGGAGGTCGGGGCGACCCCCCTTGCTCACTGAGCCAGTGGCAGGCTCCGTGTGACATTTTTTATTTTTTATTATTTTTTAATATTGTCAAGACATTGTAATGTGAACGTACACTACAAGAAAATTGACGATTAACGACGCAATGTAGCGCCTTTAAAAATTGTGATGCTATAAAGACGCTACTAGCGCCTCCGTTGTGTCTACTTAGCATCAGAGAATCAGACGTCACTTGCCTCTCGATAGCGTTTCATTCGCGTCTTCTTAGCTACTCAGCGAGTTGACGTTAACTGTAGCGCAATCGAGACGCTACGTAGATGCTATTATTTCGTGCCACGAACCGCAAATGTGCGGCAGCACCTAGCGCCGTTCTAACGTCGACCACTTTAGATGCGAAACTGGCGTCTCACGTCTGAAGAGTCTAAAGCGACGCTATATGACGTCTCAATCAAAGGAGACGCTAATAAGACGCTACTGTATATATTTAAACACTATATTATATATACTATATATCAATCAATAAATTTATTAAATATTATATTAGTATTAATTACACGATTATCATCATACTATCAATAGCATAATATCAATATATATATATATATATATGTATTAATTACACGATTATATATATATGTATTTTTATATGATAAGAGTGTTCCTAAATATATAATTTGTTACCTATATTATTTATGTTATCTATACATATAATATCTTACTTATGCATATATCTTAATTATGCGTCTTCTTAGCTATTCAGCGGGTTGACGTTAACTCTCTAGCGCAATCGAGACGCTACGTAGATGCTATTATTTTGCGCCACGAACCGCAAATGCACGACAGCACCAAGCGCCGTTCTGTCGTCGACCACTTTAGACGCGACATTAGCGTCTCATGTCTGAAGACTCTAAAGCGACGCTATATGGCGTCTCAAACAAATGAGACGTTAATGAGACGCTACTGTATATATTTAATCACTTGTAACTAAGTTGTTTGTGATTGCACTAAGAAAAAGTGCATAAAATTTGTTTTAAGAAAAGTAGTTTTGGCATATAAATCATTTGAATTTAGATTACTTCGAGTATAATTTTGGATGAATTTCTTGCCTGTATCATGTACACTATTTATAAAAATGATAAAATTGGATAATCTCAGTATTTTCCCCGAATGTACCTAGCATACAAATACATTTAGGTATAATGAGCTCGGTTCCTCAGTGCACAGGCAAATGCAAACTTGTTTTTCTTGAACTTAATTTGGATTGGAAAAGTGCTTTTAAATATAGTCAATCTGTCCTTATAATTTGTGTTAAGATAAGTTGGAAGTGTTTCTTGTCAAGCACAAAATTGCCATCACCGCCAAGGTTACAAAAAAAATCTTCTCTGATTCCACGTGTGTTCAAGCACGAGAACTATCATATAGGCAGCAGGCAGAAGAGATCAATGGGTAAAAATGCAAGGCAAATATTTTTCCCATGCTTCCTTGAAGCCTATGACAAAATAACTTCACTGTAAAAACTGATATGACAAGGGAACAAAGTTCTCAAGAAGGCAATGAGTAGCTACTTTCTGAGATCCCACACTACAACGTTCTTGAGGTACACCTGCTCAAATGTATGAAGAACATTACACGATTAATGAAGGTGAGGAAAAAACAATGCTTTGCTTAAGTAATCCAACAAGACAAAATTGTCCAAATATTCCTCAAGCATGACGTCAGACTATTTTATGCGCATCTGTAAAAAGAACCCTCTCATTTTGTCAAAAGCTTCAAAGCCAAAACAGGAACCCTCTCATTTCAATAAAAAGAACTTTTCATGTGCTGGATATTTACAAAAGGCCAATTAAGACAACATGCGAGGCTCGATCTCTCTCGTGCAAAGCATGTCTGAAGTGTTATGAATCAAAGATCAACTAATTAACAAGAAATGAAATAGCTCAAAGAGTTCCTAGCAAAATAGCGAAGACAAAGCAAAAACAACAAAAAATCTTTTACAAATGTAACAACAAAGGGAGCAGCGGTTTAAGCGGCAACAGCAATTGGAGGAGGAGGAGGAGGAGGAAGCAATGGCACAGTGGCAACAACAATGATATTCGGAAGCAGTTGGGCAATGTAGGAGGGAGAGCACGAGTAGCGGCGCAGCAGCAACAACAGTAATCGACAGTGCGATGGAGGAGGGACTGGTGACGTTTGAACTGGAGGAGGTAGCAATAGTGGCAGCCGCAACACCGATCTGGCAGAGGTGGGAGTAAGGACGATCCTCGTTCGAAGAGGGAGCAGCGGCGAGTAGCAGCAGCGATTGAGGCTTGAGCAATGCTGCGGAGATTTTTATGGTGGGCGCGAACGAAATTTTGGAGAGGAGCGCCAAAACATTTTGAGGGAGAGCAGATCACGTGCAAAACTTTAAGGTGTTTTACATTCAATCTTAGCCATGAGCTTAACATTGGACGATAGGGATGGCTGCTTTCATGATGACTTAAAGAGGCTTTTGATCTCACTATTCATTCACGATCTAACGGCTAGGCAGCCGCTCTACACCTACACCTTGACGTAGAGTGGCCGCTCTCTCTCTCTATATATATATACATTTACCCCTTTTTAGATATTATGTATTAAATTATTTACAGTTTTTAATAATTAGTAAATATTTATCATATTTTTTTATCATTCAATTTAATTTTTATCTGATTAATTTTCTCTATTTTTCATTATTTATGTTTCTGTAATTATTTTATTCATCAATTTTAAGAAGTTAATTGAGAGAGTAATAAATAAAATTATAGATAAAGGTTATTTACCAATACGAGTGAAGAGAAAAGGAAGAGGGATAGAAAGGCGAAGGGAGGATAAATTTGGTTTAAATTTATTATTTATTTATGTATATTTGATTGAATGAAATATATGATGTTATGAGAATTTATTTATTAATATGAAATAATTATTCAAGTTATATTCATATTCTTATATTGTACTCCATCTCTTTAAAATCATAAATCCAAACAAGTACTTGGGGACAAGATACACTTAAGTAGCTTTTAAAAAAGTTATATACTGGAAAGGCAACCGATTAAGATTTACTTTTAATTATTACTATTTGCTGATTCCACACGAAATATCTTTTTATGACTTTACTATATTTTTGGTCAAATTATGTGTATTTAACATCCTTAGTACAAGGATGAAGAGATTAGGAAGAGCGCCAAAAATTTTTTTCACACTAGTCAAATAAATCTTTATTTATAAATTCAGTATGCATGTCCTGTAAGTTGTTATATAAATATTTTTCACACTAGCGGGGCTCGCGGCCCAGTGGCATGCGCACAGGCACGCATGGGGCGCGGGCTCCTGGCCCGCGCGGCGCTCTAGGGCTCGCGCTCGGGCACGCGACACGCTCCGGCGTGCGGCCCGATTAAGTGGGCCAACATTGTGTGCGGCTTAGAAGGACTTTATTTTTTCATTTTTTTCCTAATTCTGAAAAGTAAAAAAATATCATAAATTGCTAGAATATTATAGAAGTTATGGAAAAATGTGAAAAGTTTTCCTAAAGTTTTCTTTCATTTCATGAAATATTATAGAAATTTTAATTGCATTTTATTCCTTTGTAACAATTTATGCAATTAAATTACCTCTTTGGAAATTGATATTTGACATCGAAAAATTCAGTATCTCTTAGAAAAATAAGATGTTTTAGAGACTATCAAACATATCATGCCACAACCGGCACCAGTAATATTACCCAACATAGGAGGGATGCTGAGGCATTTGAGGCCTGGTCCAAGAAGAGTCGCATTGCTCGCATTCTGTTGTTGAGTACAATGAAAGACTCCCTCATGTGCGAATTTGAGGTTTACCAAACAACATTTGAAATGTGGGCAGCTAATGTTTTACTAATGTGATTTACCAAATAAATTTTACTAATGTTTTTCTCTTATTTTTTTGTATATTTATTTTAATTTCAGAAAAGAGAGTTGGATAATGAATCGACTCAAGATGAAAATTTCTAAGAATACATTTAAAAAAGAATTTTTTTTATCATTAGCTCACTAGACATGCCTGATATGTAAGACATGCCCAAGATATCTAATTATTTTTCATTTTTTTATTGAATTATGTGTACTTAATATTTTCTTGATTAGCCGACCCCACCTAGTGGGATAAGGCTTTGTTGTTGTTGTAACATTTTCTTGATCCATACCACATTGCCCTTATAATGGATGTAATTATAGGAATTAGTGCGTATAACATACTCTTAAGTAGCATTTTAGAGTGCATTGCCATTAGCAACCTACTTATTAAGCTCATTTAATGGAACTGATATTATATATAGCAAGGGCGATTCTTGAAGATTTCTCTCCATTTGTGTGAAGAAAATAGCACCACCATTTGTTTCTTCCACACTTTATCACCTTTCTATGTTTAATAGTATTTTTTGTTGGACTGTGTATTTCGCACTTGTATTAGAAAGATGAAGAGATCATGATGATCGCAATGCAGAAGTTTTTTCGCAATAGTCATATAATTTTCTTATTTATAAACTCAACATACATGTACAAATATAATTTTGTTACAAATTTATGCACACTAATTTTTTACAAGATGACAATTGGAATACTTGTATGACATGCGTAATTACATCAAGTATAGACATATCTTAGTAATTGTTTATCATTTTGTAGTCGGTCCTTCATGCGTGCCTTCAACTAGACGGAGGGGGGACAACGGTCCCAACCTTTTTCCAGTATGCATTTTTGCACAAGCTTTTTGTTGCACCTCCATTTGCTTGAACGAGATTGATGTTATTCAATACGATCCCCTGACACGGCACATCGGCGCTACAGTCGAGTTTGAGCGCGACTACCGACGCACTCGTTCCTGTGATTTTCTCGTATGATATATCTTTCACTGCGACAGCTGATTTCTGCAACAATAAGTGCATGAAATGATTAATAAAATAATTTCCATCTTTGCACGAACATTGCAAAGACATGGAATGGATACTTTACCTGTTGTTGGCACGGTGTTTTCGAGTCGCAATAATTTTGATCGATTATTATAGGATTCTGAACATTACGCATGGAAATATTGCTGAATGTAATGTTCTTTGCATATCCACTGCCTCCCTACTCAAGGAAAAGATAACAAGGAAATAGGAAAGTTCAAATTACTGAGGAGACTGCACTAGATTCTACACGAAATTGGCAAATTACATATAGTATCAGTATTCTCGCGATCAAAAGCACGTGTAGATATTAAATGGTAAAACTGATAGAGGGCTCAAATATTTTATTTTCACCTGCCAGGTCTTAATCCGGACTCCATTGGTGGTGCCAATAAGTTGTGCTGTGTCCACAACCACATCGGAGACGTAGTCTGCGGAGGTGTGGGCTCCCAGGCTCCCAATACTGTTAAGTCATGGCCATTGTTAATTCGATCACAAGGATCTGAGTAAGTGCACAAAACAACATAGGGAGCATGATTTACCTGATCCCATGTCCTGGCCCACAAACAGTATTTGTTGCCTTCACATTTCTTGATCCGCTAACAATCGATATGCAGTCATCGCCTTAACATTTTGTTTTTAAAAATTAATGAGTATGAAGCCCATATTTAGTGACACGTGATCTTGTTCAATTACTTAGGGCAAAGCTATTGTTACCAGTTTTGATGACACAGTTGTTTATCTGTATGTTCTGCGTATTTGTAACGTGAATTCCGTCAGTGTTCGGACTCGTTTCAGGTGCGCTGATGGAGAGGCCCGAAGCCACCACATTGTTGCAGCCGTCGAATGAAACATGAATTTGCTGGCTATTTTGTATTGTCAGGTTCTCCACCACCAAGTTAGTGCATTTATGGAAGTGCAAGGCCTTCTCGGAACAAAGAAGAAACGCATTACTTTATTTGCTAGGAAGCTTTAAGAATTAATGTTCCAGAAGAATGAAAATGGAGACATTACGGATTGACATACCGTTGGAGCATCCTTGCAGGGCTGAAATCAGAAGATAAGATATCATCAGTCGAGTTCAATGCCACAATACTTCAAGAAGCGCATCAGGTTGAATAGATATATAAATGCTTACTAGCGATGCATCAGTCTTGCAAGAATTTTGCCACCATATCTTTCCATTTCCATTGAAGTTTCCACCCCCTTGAACGGTGAGGCGATCGATGCTGTCAAAGCGAATCCAATATCCGGAATTCACGCTGTTCCAATCTCCGCGGTTGGAGGATGCTTCAAGAGTGCCTTTGATCTGTTTAATTTCCATGCATTGACATGGTCACATATTGACTGCTGTGACAGAAATAAAAACACTGCGGGCATGTATAGAACATGTGAAAGATATATTGTCTTACCATAACTAAAATGTCAGATTTGCATGGTCCAGAAAATGCCACTGGTTTAAGGAGATAGTTCTTGTTCTGCGGGACAAGAAGAGTAGCCGAAGTAGATGAAGCGCAAGCATTCTTCCACGCCTTAGCAAATGCCTAATATTTGCAGGAAACATTGAGGTATAATTAAGAAAATGGTTCAACTTGTTCGATCGTTATATGTATGCGAGAGTTTAATGCCTTGAAGGACCATAATTAACATTTCGAATTTAGTAAGCATTCCATCCATACCTGTGAATCATCACTACTTCCATCTCCTTTAGCACCATAGTCATCAACATCAACCACCACTCTGTTTGAAGAGCCATATACCTGGGCCAGGAACCTGTTAGTCCGCCCATATTCTCCATCAAGATCAAAGTAGCTGGGATATGCAGCAGCCGTGCGATGCCAATCTATGATTGCGGAAGAGCCTTCCATGTCCTTGTTGCGCCTGGAGCCGCAGGCGCCGTTCATGAAGAGCGTGAGAATAGGGAGTACTAGAAAGACCACCTTGAGGGCCATTTCTAGGCGATGATGACTTGATCGAATGCTAAAACTAGGAGTAGAATGTGAGCTTTTGGCAATTGCAATAGCTAGCTGTGATACTGATTGTTAGGGTGCAAGGGAACCGCGGCTATATATAAACGAATACGATGAGGAGGTTGCTTGCTGCCTGGAGATGAGGGAGAAAAAGAGGAAGAGAAGTTTACAGGAACATCCAATTAGGCATGCCATGGCGTTCTTCTGTAAGGTTGCATGCATGCGTGCATTTGCATCTAGCTAGCATGTCGCGGTGAATCTAGACATGTGCGTCCTCTCGTTAAAGTGGCGGCCGTACGTCTCTCTCTCTCTCTCTCTGATCTCGCATCTCTTGTCTCTATCTATCTAACTTGCTAATAACGTAAGGGCCCACACTCCACACGCAGTATGTAATCTAGGATTACTCCATATGTCGCAGATATCTGATCGTACTGCTCATCTATGCACGTAAAAATTGTTTTAGGGCGCCCATCGAAAACGCACTGCACTTCCAAAAATGGTAACTGTGTTTGACGTTTTTTCTTCTATCATCTCACATTTACATATAGTCTGAAATGCTGCTGCCACCCCGAAGAAAAACAAATTTATAGACGTGAATTCTATTCCTTCCTCGCGTGCCAGTGCTGTTCATAGAATGGAATTAGTCAAAGTATGAGTAATAGCTCGATCTAGCTCATCACAAAATTCCTCGTATGTCTGAAATTTGGTGAAAGATTGTTCTTATCTTTGCGAGTACATTGTATTATTTCAAACTCAGAAGATTGTGCGGACGTCAATAAAATGCTTCTCAATTTTGTGACATTTATCTTATCGAAAATTATTGTCGTGTAAATTTTATGCTGCCACCTTTCTGATCCCTCGAACTAAATTAGCTAATGACCTGAGGTTCACCTTCAGAATGCGGAGATAAATTCTAATATTCGAATTTTAATATTGGAAAATTAGCCCCAACGGTTTAACTATTATTCGATCAACGGTTTTACACAGTTCGATCCATGCAAATTGTGATGATATCAAATAGCTGTCTTTGCAAAAGGAGGCACCTTGCGTGTTTGACTCGGCAGTTAGCCAGGATCAGAAACCTGTCATGGTGGAGCCGGCTCCTAAACTTTCAAAAGTCAAAGTTATTGAGTATATTGTTTATTTTCTTTTTGTGTAAGAAGTAGCTTTGTCTTGGCTCGAACACACCTGACGGCGATCAAATTAATAGAGCATCAACAACGCATGAATGATGGAGTAAATTGTGGAAATATATAAATCGACAAAAGACATATGTTACATTTGTGATTTAATTAACGATATGCCGTATGTGCACCCAATCAACTAGGTATGATGCATGCATGCATGAACGCGCACTTCTAATTAATTAAACCAAGGTCCATTCTCTTTCGTTTTGGATAGATTGGATGGTCCAGCCTTGGATGCGTGGATATACACGTGTGTACTTCATTTGATCATACTGGGCTGCGTGCATGCAAGCATTTGCAAAATATGATATGTACACCAAATTGGTTCGAGCCATCAAGTCTTCTGCCGTGCATGGGTACTGCAGTATTCTTCACTACCCATCACCACTTATTTCGATTCTTCGGGAGCCAAACTTCTTAAATATTTTTTAAAAGATTTCCACAAACGTGATTGGCTCAATTGATTGCACGACGAGTGTTAATAGTTTCGAGCTCGGGTATTGGTGTCATCACGTTTCATTACTGCACGATCTTTTCGGCTCCAAATAATTAGTCGAACGCTATTTCTCTCGGATATCGAAGACCTTACATAGATCCGAGTCGACACCCAAAAACTATTTTTCAAGTGAATCCTCTTCTTCATTACTTGCGAAGGCAAACAAGTCGTTGAAAGTTCCTGTAAGGCCCTGCTAAAACAAAAAGAAAAGGTGGAATTAGCAGTGTAATAAACTAAGCCCGGCTCGACTGTTCGGACTAATATTCGGAGTAAGATTCCCGACTAGCAACATGTGATATTGTTCGCTCTGGACCTCGGCCCGCACGGTTTTCTCAAAACGCGTCACACCTAAACAAGACCATGTTCCCATATATACCCAGCATCTCTCCCGTGACTTATGCGTGTGGGACTAATCTAAGGCATGCTTCATGCATTCTTCCCTTCTTATGGGACTCAACGTCCTCGTTGAGTGATCGCACCCCATCATGCATAGAGGCTCACGCGGAGTTGCTATGATACCATATGTAACATTCCCCACTAGCGTGTGATATTATCCCCTCTAGGCACGGTTTTCTCAAAACGCGTCAATTGCTGGTTGAAAACTATTGGTGCATGAGGCATGCCTTGGATTACTAGTCCCACATGCATAATTCACGGGAGAGATGCTAGGTATATTTGAGAATATGTCCTTCACTAAGTGTGACGCGTTTTGAGAAAATCGTGCGGGACGAGGTCCAAAGCGGATAATATCACACGCTAGTGTGAAATGTTACATATGGTATCAGAGCCACTCCGCGTGGACCTCTATGCATGATGGAGTGCGATCACTCAACGAGGACGTTGAGTTCCCTAAGGGGCATTTTAGTAAAATCGTGCGGGCATAGGCCCAAAGTGAACAATATCCTACGCAAGCGCAAGAGTGTTACATTCGAGCATTAAAACGTCTCATGAGTCGTCGAAAACCCGACCATATGGAGTCAAATCCAATCAAAATTCAAATTCAATCGACCGACCCGATGGAGTTGGGAATATAAAAGAAATTAAAACATAAAAAATTATTAAAACTTTTAGACATATTGTTTATATATTTATTTTCTTGAAATTTATGTTTCAACTTCTTCTTTAATCATATATATAAAATCTCTTCGATATTTTTATTGATTTATAATTATCTCACGAAATTTTCATATTTAGAAAATATTTGATTGATGATTTAATTTATGCTTATTTTATTATATTATTTGATCTGAATTATTTTATTACTTTATTGTATTTTATATTTTTTCCAAATAAGATATTACATATTAACAATATTACAATAATTTATTTAACTTATCTTTTTGTTAATTTATATTATCTGGTCAGACCATTCGGCTCGACCGGCCTGATCCGTTGGATAATCCGGGTTTAGGTCTTGCAGCATTGACAATTAGCTTAAATGTTGATGCCATTAGGGTATTTTGCAGGCAAGCAAAAAAAAGGAATATCCATGGTGGACCGAAAAGGCAATCTCCTTTCCCTACTCCATCCACCACACGCACGCGACGACCACTCAACCAATAGCAGCCACCCTCTTTCGTCGGCCCATTCGGTGTTCGGGTGCCATTTTTCGAGTGAGAGGTACTGATGGGAAGAGTATGATGAGACAACGAAGATCAGTGCACTGTAAATGAAGAACGAAGGGTCGAACGACTAAGAAAGGGTCTTCGCCGCTGGCCACCGTTCGACCTCCTATTCATGTCGATTCTTCCAAAGGCACGTTGGCCATTGATCAGAGAGTCTTTGCATTTGTCTTTAGTTGAATTTTGAGAATATTTCCGGCCCAATCATTATAAAGGTAGCTGAGGTTGGGGGTTTTCCGATGATCCAGTCAGCGACTTTTTCGACGAGTTGGATGGGGAGCTCCGGCCGTGCTAATCACCACGTTCTGGTAGGTGTACACAGGAAGGAGAAATGGATCAAATTTCAGTCCTTATAAAAATTAATCATTAATTTCTTTTAGGTTCATTGGTTTCGGATTCCTATCGTCATCCGACGAAAGTTTCGGCGACTCATCCTCATATCGTGTTTGGTAAGCGAATGGAAATGCACATTAGATTTGATTTCAGTCATGTGAAATGATTTAAAGTAATTTTTATTTTTATTGTGGATGAAGAAGGTGATTTGCGATTGTTCGACATTTCTGCGGGTGCGATTTTGATTCTGAGAGCAACTAATTAATTGATAAAAATGTTATAGTTATTTTGTTATTAATTTATGCAATTTATAAATGTGGACTTATTTAAATTGATGATATTTTATATTATTAACATTTAGTTTAAAGTTAATTTTTTATAGCCTATAAATTTTGTTACAAGATTATTTGACATGTTTGGGATTTATATTCTAAATGTTCTTTATTTTTTAGTTAATACCAATAATTATATTGTATAATATCTGATTATATCTATAGCTTTTCAGCTTTAAGATGTAATTAAAGAATATATATATTATTGCAAAAATTACCTTTTCTTTGAAACATTGACAAACTAATTCGAACCGCATAGGACTTACACAAGAATTCATATACAAATTGTTAAATTCAATCACGCGAAGAAACTATTAGATGCCTAGGTTTTTAAATGTTAAAGTACAAAATTTCAGATTACAAGGACCATCAAAGTTCATTTGTATAAAAATTCATTATTGATATTGGGCTAAATTTGGAGAGGAAGAACCGCCACCAAACAAAACTAATGAAGGCTTTTATCTGACTAGTCATGAAAAGATATAGTTTCTAGATATTAGACTTGATGTATGTTATTGTTGTAACGAATGAGGTGATAGATATGGTGATATTAGAATTTTTCAAAAGTGCAAAGAAGAGACACCACATCCGGAAGTAGTAGATTTTTTATTTATTTATTGAATGCCTCAAGTCAACCTTTGTGGCCTAGGCATGACAAAATTCAAAATTATCACTATATGTTAAAATGCTAAATTTAAATATGATCATAATATTTGACATGATGTTTCAGTGCATTTATGAGAATATTGATTGAGGCTACACTGTGCAGAGCCCAAATCCTTAAAAAATATTATAGAACAAAAAAATTACTCTCCAAAAAAAGTTGAAATAGATGTATGCTAATTTACTATAGTTAATTTATTAATGAATCTCATACTATTTTTAGTATATAGTTAACAATGCATCCCCACGATGTCTCCGAGTTGCCATATAAGGAGGCAAGAAAACAACTAGTCCAATTTTCATGTACATACTGGACAAAAATATATATTTTCATTAACAATTATTTTCACGGAGGCAAGAGAATAATTCATAATCTCTTTAGTTATTGTGAGTGTCTTTCATTCGTAATAGCATTTGTAGGTATAGAATTTTAATTGAAATTTTTAGTATTAATGTTTCATTTTCTTAAGATCCTCATAATATAAGGAACTAGTTCTAAGTTATGTTTATATCATTCAATTTAGAAGATGCAACAAAAGACAGAGATGAATTTAAATTATTATTAAAGAATATTACATTATGATGCAAATATTATTTTCATTTAAGTAGTTTTGTTATAAAAGTACTTCATATACACATATGTTTCATTTCGTAAGCGAAAAATGTAAGGAGAAAGAAAAGGCCCCTCATAGAACAAAAAGAGAAAGAAAACATACTTTTAGACCTCATGAAATTCATATTGTGGACAAACAATCTTAATTGGATGCTCCATCCATAGAGAGTACTCCATCATAGGATATTCATAACATTGGGGCACAATTTCTCTAAGTCGTTATTGATGCTACTACATCTAGACGTCAGTATAAAGCATACCAATAATTAGATAGTCATTTATTTTTTTCTGAAGTCGAAACTGACTGCAGCCATTTGTACTGATGTAATTCAACAGATATATAGACTATCAAGGCTTACATGTAAAGATTCGTCATGCCATGAAGCATGCATGTGTGATTTAAGATTTTAAATTTGTATATAATGTCAACTTTTTGAATACTTATTTTTTTTGTTCAAAAGATTGTGCAATTAAATTTAAATATTTATTAGAAGACTGATGTTTGGTCGGATGCTGAGCACACAAAATAACTGTGAAAAGCATTTAATTCTATATGCTAAATAAATAAGGACACATGAAAAAAGCCCAAGTGGATAAGTGAAAGTATATGTAACGAGTTATCATCAAAATTGTCCACTCAATAATATAAATTCAAGTGCGTGAAGGTGAAGATAAATTGGTGATCCGATCAAGGAGTTGCCTACACACCGGTGATTATGTATCCACATCCACTATGGTAAAAAGAATGGTATGCTAAACTTTATTTATTTAGTTTTTATATTATTTTTCTTCTTAAATAAATTTTACAAATGTTTTTTCTCTTATTTTTTGTATATTTATTTTAATTTCAGAAAAGAGAGTTGGATAATGAATCGACTCAAGATGAAATTTTCTAAGAAGACATTTAAAAAAGAATTTTTTATCATTATCTCACTAGACATGCCTGATATGTAAGCAATGTCCAAGATATCTAATTAATTTCATTTTTTTATTGAATTATGTGTGCTTAACATTTTCTTGATCCATACAACATTGCCCTTATAATGGATGTAATTATAGGAATTAGTGCGTATAACATACTCTTAAGTAGCATTTTAGAGTGCAATGCCATTAGCAACTTAGTTATTAAGCTCATTTAATGGAACTGATATTATATATGGCAAGGGCGATTCTTGAAGATTTCTCTCCATTTGTGTGAAGAAAATAGCACCACCATTTGTTTCTTCCACACTTTATCACCTTTCTATGTTTAATAGTATTTTTTGTTGGACTGTGTATTTCGCACTTGTATTAGAAAGATGAAGAGATCATGATGATCGCAATGCAGAAGTTTTTTCGCAATAGTCATATAATTTTTTTATTTATAAACTCAACATACATGTACAAATATAATTTTGTTACAAATTTATGCACACTAATTTTTTACAAGATGACAATTGGAATACTTGTATGACATGCGTAATTACATCAAGTATAGACATATCTTAGTAATTGTTTATCATTTTGTAATCGGTCCTTCATGCGTGCCTTCAACTAGAAGGAGGGGGGACAACGGTCCCAACCTTTTTCCAGTATGCATTTTTGCACAAGCTTTTTGTTGCACCTCCATTTGCTTGAACGAGATTGATGTTATTCAATACGATCCCCTGACACGGCACATTGGCGCTGCAGTCGAGTTTGAGCGCGACTACCGACGCACTCGTTCCTGTGATTTTCTCGTATGATATATCTTTCACTGCGACAGCTGATTTCTGCAACAATAAGTGCATGAAATGATTAATAAAATAATTTCCATCTTTGCACGAACATTGCAAGGACATGGAATGGATACTTTACCTGTTGTTGGCACGGTGTTTTCGAGTCGCAATAATTTTGATCGATTATTATAGGATTCTGAACATTACGCATGGAAATATTGCTGAATGTAATGTTCTTTGCATATCCACTGCCTCCCTACTCAAGGAAAAGATAACAAGGAAATAGGAAAGTTCAAATTACTGAGGAGACTGCACTAGATTCTACACGAAATTGGCAAATTACATATAGTATCAGTATTCACGCGATCAAAAGCACGTGTAGATATTAAATGGTAAAACTGATAGAGGGCTCAAATATTTTATTTTCACCTGCCAGGTCTTAATCCGGACTCCATTGGTGGTGCCAATAAGTTGTGCTGTGTCCACAACCACATCGGAGACGTAGTCTGCGGAGTTGTGGGCTCCCAGGCTCCCAATACTGTTAAGTCATGGCCATTGTTAATTCGATCACAAGGATCTGAGTAAGTGCACAAAACAACATAGGGAGCATGATTTACCTGATCCCATGTCCTGGCCCACAAACAGTATTTGTTGCCTTCACATTTCTTGATCCGCTAACAATCGATATGCAGTCATCGCCTTAACATTTTGTTTTTAAAAATTAATGAGTATGAAGCCCATATTTAGTGACACGTGATCTTGTTCAATTACTTAGGGCAAAGCTATTGTTACCAGTTTTGATGACACAGTTGTTTATCTGTATGTTCTGCGTATTTGTAACGTGAATTCCGTCAGTGTTCGGACTCGTTTCAGGTGCGCTGATGGAGAGGCCCGAAGCCACCACATTGTTGCAGCCGTCGAATGAAACATGAATTTGCTGGCTATTTTGTATTGTCAGGTTCTCCACCACCAAGTTAGTGCATTTATGGAAGTGCAAGGCCTTCTCGGAACAAAGAAGAAACGCATTACTTTATTTGCTAGGAAGCTTTAAGAATTAATGTTCCAGAAGAAAGAAAATGGAGACATTACGGATTGACATACCGTTGGAGCATCCTTGCAGGGCTGAAATCAGAAGATAAGATATCATCAGTCGAGTTCAATGCCACAATACTTCAAGAAGCGCATCAGGTTGAATAGATATATAAATGCTTACTAGCGATGCATCAGTCTTGCAAGAATTTTGCCACCATATCTTTCCATTTCCATTGAAGTTTCCACCCACTTGAACGGTGAGGCGATCGATGCTGTCAAAGCGAATCCAATATCCGGAATTCACGCTGTTCCAATCTCCGCGGTTGGAGGATGCTTCAAGAGTGCCTTTGATCTGTTTAATTTCCATGCATTGACATGGTCACATATTGACTGCTGTGACAGAAATAAAAACACTGCGGGCATGTATAGAATATGTGAAAGATATATTGTCTTACCATAACTAAAATGTCAGATTTGCATGGTCCAGAAAATGCCACTGGTTTAAGGAGATAGTTCTTGTTCTGCGGGACAAGAAGAGTAGACGAAGTAGATGAAGCGCAAGCATTCTTCCACGCCTTAGCAAATGCCTAATATTTGCAGGAAACATTGAGGTATAATTAAGAAAATGGTTCAACTTGTTCGATCGTTATATGTATGCGAGAGTTTAATGCCTTGAAGGACCATAATTAACATTTCGAATTTAGTAAGCATTCCATCCATACCTGTGAATCATCACTACTTCCATCTCCTTTAGCACCATAGTCATCAACATCAACCACCACTCTGTTTGAAGAGCCATATACCTGGGCCAGGAACCTGTTGGTCCGCCCATATTCTCCATCAAGATCAAAGTAGCTGGGATATGCAGCAGCCGTGCGATGCCAATCTATGATTGCGGAAGAGCCTTCCATGTCCTTGTTGCGCCTGGAGCCGCAGGCGCCGTTCATGAAGAGCGTGAGAATAGGGAGTACTAGAAAGACCACCTTGAGGGCCATCCTAGGCGATGATGACTTGATCGAATGCTAAAACTAGGAGTAGAATGTGAGCTTTTGGCAATTGCAATAGCTAGCTGTGATACTGATTGTTAGGGTGCAAGGGAACCGCGGCTATATATAAACGAATACGATGAGGAGGTTGCTTGCTGCCTGGAGATGAGGGAGAAAGAGAGGAAGAGAAGGTTACAGGAACATCCAATTAGGCATGCCATGGCGTTCGTCTGTAAGGTTGCATGCATGCGCGTATTTGCATCTAGCTAGCATGTCGCGGTGAATTTAGACATGTGCGCCCTCTCGTTAAAATGGCGGCCGTACGTCTCTCTCTCTCTCATCTCCCATCTCTTATCTCTACCTGTTGCTGATAACGTAGGGGCCCACACTCCACACGCAGTATGTAATCTAGGATTATTCCATATGTCCAAGATATCTGATCGTACTGCTCATGTCTGCATGAAATTCCCATAATGTACGTATAAACTTTTTAGGGCGCCTATCGAAAACACATTGCACTTCCAAAAATGGTAACTGGGTTTGACGTTTTTTCCTCCATCATCTCATATTTACATATATTTTAAAATGCTGCTACCTCCCCCGAAGAAAAAAAATGCTGATACCGAATAGACGTGAATTCAATTCCTTCCTCGTGTGACAGTTCTCCTGTACCAGAAACCTGTCTTTGCACGGTTTGATCCATGCATACTCTGGTGATCAAAGAGCTGTCTTTGCAAAAGGAGGCATCTTGCGTGTTTGACTCGGCAGTTAGCCTGGACCAGAAACCTGTCATGGTGGAGCCGCCTCCTAAACTCTCAAAAGTCAAAGTTATTGAGTATCTTAATTATATTGTTTATTTTATTTTTTTGTAAGAAGTAGCCTTGTCGTCGCTCGAGCACACCTGATGGCGAACAAATTAACAGAGCATCACGAGTGCATGAATGGTGTAGTAAATTGTGGAAATAAATCAACAAAGATATATGTTACACTTGCGTTTTAATTAACGATATGTCATATTTGCGCCCAATCAACATCCCATGGAAAGTACAATTATAGGAAAAAATAAAGGAAGGAGGATGCATGAAGCTGCTGCCGTCTTTCAGTATCATCTATGGTTGTCAGACCCGGCTCGGCCCGGCCGATCGGATTAGACGGACCGATGTCCGGGATCTAAAACGGTCCGTGGATCGGTCGGAACTTAGGGACGGGTTTGACCCACTTTGATCCGGTCAAAACCCGGGTTCAATTGGCCGACCCGATCGGATCAATTGTTGAAATAAAAAAATTGAAACATAGACAGAATTATTAAAACATTTATACATATTATATATATATTTTATAAAATTTATATTTTAATATCCTCTTGTCACATATATAATTTTTTCACTATTTTTTATTTATAATTATCTCACAAGAATTTTTTATTTAGGTTGATGACTTAATTTATATTATTTACACTGTCATCCCATCATGACAAGAAATCATTCTAAGTTTGGGGGCACGCCAGAATGCATGGTGACGGCCCAGCGAAGACTTTTTATCAGCATGGACTACGTATCACTCGAAAGCAATTTCAAAAGAGAGGGTAAAACTCGACAAGATATGATGCATGAATGCATGAACGTGTAGTTCTTATTGAACCATGGTCCTTTTTATCTCCTCTTGGATAGATTCGATGATCCTGTCTTGGATATGTTGATATATACTAATGTTTATGTGGCTTCACTTGCTCATCCATGTGCAGCATGCATGGACCGAATATAAGATGTACATTAACTTCCTTGGTCCGACACATCAAGATTACTACCGTTCATTATTTCCTCATCACCCATCACCCCTTGTTGTGATTCCTCTTGTGATCTTCAATCTATGCTCACGTTTTCCGTGATTTAAAATAAAATATAATTGATACAAACTTGCAGTATATAAAATTTTTGAAGTATGAATTTTAAAATAATGATGGTAACTTGATGTCAAGAAGAGTACATGAATTAATAATGAATAATTTGGTTTCATAATAAAATATTGTATATCATTTTGTCAAAGAAACAATATTCCAAGGAAAAATGCTATGTTTCAAACATTACATATTTATCACAAAAGTATGACACAGAATAAAAATTTCTTTAAGTTCCTATTGTAGAAACAAATTAGATCTTTAATAAATGGTCTTACATTTGACTAATACATCACATGCAATGATTTCTCAAAGTATATTTTCAAGGTTTATTTGAGTTTCTATTACAGAAATAAATTTACGAAAAATAAATGAAACGATTAACAAATTGTCTAATTTTTTTAACTAATCATCGGATCCAATGATTTCTAAAAGTTTGTGTCTCAATTATATAAGATAAAATGTCTAACTAGTATGTGATATTATTCATTTTGGATTTTGGTATGCACGAAAAATTACACTAAATGCCCTCCAACTTTGACGTTTGCTCAGTGATGTCCTCCAACTTCACTTTGTAACACGAATGTCTTCCATCTTTTTTTCATCCAATGCCCTCCTTACCTATAATCGAAGGTTTTCCAGTCACAGCGCTGACGTCACGTCTCTCTCCTCTGCACGTTCACGTTACAATGTCGTGGCAATATTAAAAGAATAATAAAAAAATGCCACATGGAGCATGTCACTGGCATAGGGGGGAGAGCAATGGATAAGATCTATCGATTCTTTCAATGTCTCATTTCTGAGTCCAATGGAATTCATAGGTATAGGAAGTGAAAGAGGTTCAAGAATCTTTTTGGTCTTCCAATATCAATAGGTTGATCGTTTCCCTCTTGGGGGGGTCGCCTCGACCTCCGGTGAGGTCGCACGACCTCCGGCGAGCGCAGGCTCAACAAAAAAAGTGCTCTCTGAATCGAATGTGAAAGTTGTTTTCCATGAGACGGCTATTCACCTAACTCCACTCTCGGCTTGGATTATATATCCAAAAGGGTCCGCTCGAGAAAGTATCTTGATGATTCCCTGCTCCAATTCGCGGAGATCGCAGGGAGGGGGCCGACCCCCCCTCCTTCCCATGCGCTCTCCGGCACGGCGCAGGAGGGTGGGGTGGTCGCCCCCTCCCTGCGACCTCGCCAGAGGTCTCAGGGAGAGGGGCGACCCCCACCTTCCCTGTGCTCGCGCGAGGGGTGGGGTGGTCGCCCCCCTCCCTGCGACCTCCGGCGAGGTCGCAGGGAGGGGAGAGACCACTCCACCCCCTGCACCGCGCCGGCCAGTGCAGGGGACGGAGGGGGGTTGCCCAGAGGTCACATGGAGGGGGGCGACCCCCCCCCCCCCCTCCTTCCCCTGAGCTTGCCGGCGCGGCGCAGGGGGGTGGGGTGGTCGCCCCCATCCTTGTGACCTCGCTGGAGGTCGCAGGGAGCTCAAGGGATGGAGGGGGGTCGCCCCCCTCCCCCCCCAACTCCCCTGCGCTCGCCGACTGAGGCCTTGCCGGAGGTCGGGGCGACCCCCCTTGCTCACTGAGCCAGTGGCAGGCTCCGTGTGACATTTTTTATTTTTTATTATTTTTTAATATTGTCAAGACATTGTAATGTGAACGTACACTACAAGAAAATTGACGATTAACGACGCAATGTAGCGCCTTTAAAAATTGTGATGCTATAAAGACGCTACTAGCGCCTCCGTTGTGTCTACTTAGCATCAGAGAATCAGACGTCACTTGCCTCTCGATAGCGTTTCATTCGCGTCTTCTTAGCTACTCAGCGAGTTGACGTTAACTGTAGCGCAATCGAGACGCTACGTAGATGCTATTATTTCGTGCCACGAACCGCAAATGTGCGGCAGCACCTAGCGCCGTTCTAACGTCGACCACTTTAGATGCGAAACTGGCGTCTCACGTCTGAAGAGTCTAAAGCGACGCTATATGACGTCTCAATCAAAGGAGACGCTAATAAGACGCTACTGTATATATTTAAACACTATATTATATATACTATATATCAATCAATAAATTTATTAAATATTATATTAGTATTAATTACACGATTATCATCATACTATCAATAGCATAATATCAATATATATATATATATATATGTATTAATTACACGATTATATATATATGTATTTTTATATGATAAGAGTGTTCCTAAATATATAATTTGTTACCTATATTATTTATGTTATCTATACATATAATATCTTACTTATGCATATATCTTAATTATGCGTCTTCTTAGCTATTCAGCGGGTTGACGTTAACTCTCTAGCGCAATCGAGACGCTACGTAGATGCTATTATTTTGCGCCACGAACCGCAAATGCACGACAGCACCAAGCGCCGTTCTGTCGTCGACCACTTTAGACGCGACATTAGCGTCTCATGTCTGAAGACTCTAAAGCGACGCTATATGGCGTCTCAAACAAATGAGACGTTAATGAGACGCTACTGTATATATTTAATCACTTGTAACTAAGTTGTTTGTGATTGCACTAAGAAAAAGTGCATAAAATTTGTTTTAAGAAAAGTAGTTTTGGCATATAAATCATTTGAATTTAGATTACTTCGAGTATAATTTTGGATGAATTTCTTGCCTGTATCATGTACACTATTTATAAAAATGATAAAATTGGATAATCTCAGTATTTTCCCCGAATGTACCTAGCATACAAATACATTTAGGTATAATGAGCTCGGTTCCTCAGTGCACAGGCAAATGCAAACTTGTTTTTCTTGAACTTAATTTGGATTGGAAAAGTGCTTTTAAATATAGTCAATCTGTCCTTATAATTTGTGTTAAGATAAGTTGGAAGTGTTTCTTGTCAAGCACAAAATTGCCATCACCGCCAAGGTTACAAAAAAAATCTTCTCTGATTCCACGTGTGTTCAAGCACGAGAACTATCATATAGGCAGCAGGCAGAAGAGATCAATGGGTAAAAATGCAAGGCAAATATTTTTCCCATGCTTCCTTGAAGCCTATGACAAAATAACTTCACTGTAAAAACTGATATGACAAGGGAACAAAGTTCTCAAGAAGGCAATGAGTAGCTACTTTCTGAGATCCCACACTACAACGTTCTTGAGGTACACCTGCTCAAATGTATGAAGAACATTACACGATTAATGAAGGTGAGGAAAAAACAATGCTTTGCTTAAGTAATCCAACAAGACAAAATTGTCCAAATATTCCTCAAGCATGACGTCAGACTATTTTATGCGCATCTGTAAAAAGAACCCTCTCATTTTGTCAAAAGCTTCAAAGCCAAAACAGGAACCCTCTCATTTCAATAAAAAGAACTTTTCATGTGCTGGATATTTACAAAAGGCCAATTAAGACAACATGCGAGGCTCGATCTCTCTCGTGCAAAGCATGTCTGAAGTGTTATGAATCAAAGATCAACTAATTAACAAGAAATGAAATAGCTCAAAGAGTTCCTAGCAAAATAGCGAAGACAAAGCAAAAACAACAAAAAATCTTTTACAAATGTAACAACAAAGGGAGCAGCGGTTTAAGCGGCAACAGCAATTGGAGGAGGAGGAGGAGGAGGAAGCAATGGCACAGTGGCAACAACAATGATATTCGGAAGCAGTTGGGCAATGTAGGAGGGAGAGCACGAGTAGCGGCGCAGCAGCAACAACAGTAATCGACAGTGCGATGGAGGAGGGACTGGTGACGTTTGAACTGGAGGAGGTAGCAATAGTGGCAGCCGCAACACCGATCTGGCAGAGGTGGGAGTAAGGACGATCCTCGTTCGAAGAGGGAGCAGCGGCGAGTAGCAGCAGCGATTGAGGCTTGAGCAATGCTGCGGAGATTTTTATGGTGGGCGCGAACGAAATTTTGGAGAGGAGCGCCAAAACATTTTGAGGGAGAGCAGATCACGTGCAAAACTTTAAGGTGTTTTACATTCAATCTTAGCCATGAGCTTAACATTGGACGATAGGGATGGCTGCTTTCATGATTACTTAAAGAGGCTTTTGATCTCACTATTCATTCACGATCTAACGGCTAGGCAGCCGCTCTACACCTACACCTTGACGTAGAGTGGCCGCTCTCTCTCTCTATATATATATACATTTACCCCTTTTTAGATATTATGTATTAAATTATTTACAGTTTTTAATAATTAGTAAATATTTATCATATTTTTTTATCATTCAATTTAATTTTTATCTGATTAATTTTCTCTATTTTTCATTATTTATGTTTCTGTAATTATTTTATTCATCAATTTTAAGAAGTTAATTGAGAGAGTAATAAATAAAATTATAGATAAAGGTTATTTACCAATACGAGTGAAGAGAAAAGGAAGAGGGATAGAAAGGCGAAGGGAGGATAAATTTGGTTTAAATTTATTATTTATTTATGTATATTTGATTGAATGAAATATATGATGTTATGAGAATTTATTTATTAATATGAAATAATTATTCAAGTTATATTCATATTCTTATATTGTACTCCATCTCTTTAAAATCATAAATCCAAACAAGTACTTGGGGACAAGATACACTTAAGTAGCTTTTAAAAAAGTTATATACTGGAAAGGCAACCGATTAAGATTTACTTTTAATTATTACTATTTGCTGATTCCACACGAAATATCTTTTTATGACTTTACTATATTTTTGGTCAAATTATGTGTATTTAACATCCTTAGTACAAGGATGAAGAGATTAGGAAGAGCGCCAAAAATTTTTTTCACACTAGTCATATAAATCTTTATTTATAAATTCAGTATGCATGTCCTGTAAGTTGTTATATAAATATTTTTCACACTAGCGGGGCTCGCGGCCCAGTGGCATGCGCACAGGCACGCATGGGGCGCGGGCTCCTGGCCCACGCGGCGCTCTAGGGCTCGCGCTCGGGCACGCGACACGCTCCGGCGTGCGGCCCGATTAAGTGGGCCAACATTGTGTGCGGCTTAGAAGGACTTTATTTTTTCATTTTTTTCCTAATTCTGAAAAGTAAAAAAATATCATAAATTGCTAGAATATTATAGAAGTTATGGAAAAATGTGAAAAGTTTTCCTAAAGTTTTCTTTCATTTCATGAAATATTATAGAAATTTTAATTGCATTTTATTGCTTTGTAACAATTTATGCAATTAAATTACCTCTTTGGAAATTGATATTTGACATCGAAAAATTCAGTATCTCTTAGAAAAATAAGATGTTTTAGAGACTATCAAACATATCATGCCACAACCGGCACCTAGTAATATTACCCAACATAGGAGGGATGCTGAGGCATTTGAGGCCTGGTCCAAGAAGAGTCGCATTGCTCGCATTCTGTTGTTGAGTACAATGAAAGACTCCCTCATGTGCGAATTTGAGGTTTACCAAACAACATTTGAAATGTGGGCAGCTAATGTTTTACTAATGTGATTTACCAAATAAATTTTACTAATGTTTTTCTCTTATTTTTTTGTATATTTATTTTAATTTCAGAAAAGAGAGTTGGATAATGAATCGACTCAAGATGAAAATTTCTAAGAATACATTTAAAAAAGAATTTTTTTTATCATTAGCTCACTAGACATGCCTGATATGTAAGACATGCCCAAGATATCTAATTATTTTTCATTTTTTTATTGAATTATGTGTACTTAATATTTTCTTGATTAGCCGACCCCACCTAGTGGGATAAGGCTTTGTTGTTGTTGTAACATTTTCTTGATCCATACCACATTGCCCTTATAATGGATGTAATTATAGGAATTAGTGCGTATAACATACTCTTAAGTAGCATTTTAGAGTGCATTGCCATTAGCAACCTACTTATTAAGCTCATTTAATGGAACTGATATTATATATAGCAAGGGCGATTCTTGAAGATTTCTCTCCATTTGTGTGAAGAAAATAGCACCACCATTTGTTTCTTCCACACTTTATCACCTTTCTATGTTTAATAGTATTTTTTGTTGGACTGTGTATTTCGCACTTGTATTAGAAAGATGAAGAGATCATGATGATCGCAATGCAGAAGTTTTTTCGCAATAGTCATATAATTTTTTTATTTATAAACTCAACATACATGTACAAATATAATTTTGTTACAAATTTATGCACACTAATTTTTTACAAGATGACAATTGGAATACTTGTATGACATGCGTAATTACATCAAGTATAGACATATCTTAGTAATTGTTTATCATTTTGTAGTCGGTCCTTCATGCGTGCCTTCAACTAGACGGAGGGGGGACAACGGTCCCAACCTTTTTCCAGTATGCATTTTTGCACAAGCTTTTTGTTGCACCTCCATTTGCTTGAACGAGATTGATGTTATTCAATACGATCCCCTGACACGGCACATCGGCGCTACAGTCGAGTTTGAGCGCGACTACCGACGCACTCGTTCCTGTGATTTTCTCGTATGATATATCTTTCACTGCGACAGCTGATTTCTGCAACAATAAGTGCATGAAATGATTAATAAAATAATTTCCATCTTTGCACGAACATTGCAAAGACATGGAATGGATACTTTACCTGTTGTTGGCACGGTGTTTTCGAGTCGCAATAATTTTGATCGATTATTATAGGATTCTGAACATTACGCATGGAAATATTGCTGAATGTAATGTTCTTTGCATATCCACTGCCTCCCTACTCAAGGAAAAGATAACAAGGAAATAGGAAAGTTCAAATTACTGAGGAGACTGCACTAGATTCTACACGAAATTGGCAAATTACATATAGTATCAGTATTCTCGCGATCAAAAGCACGTGTAGATATTAAATGGTAAAACTGATAGAGGGCTCAAATATTTTATTTTCACCTGCCAGGTCTTAATCCGGACTCCATTGGTGGTGCCAATAAGTTGTGCTGTGTCCACAACCACATCGGAGACGTAGTCTGCGGAGGTGTGGGCTCCCAGGCTCCCAATACTGTTAAGTCATGGCCATTGTTAATTCGATCACAAGGATCTGAGTAAGTGCACAAAACAACATAGGGAGCATGATTTACCTGATCCCATGTCCTGGCCCACAAACAGTATTTGTTGCCTTCACATTTCTTGATCCGCTAACAATCGATATGCAGTCATCGCCTTAACATTTTGTTTTTAAAAATTAATGAGTATGAAGCCCATATTTAGTGACACGTGATCTTGTTCAATTACTTAGGGCAAAGCTATTGTTACCAGTTTTGATGACACAGTTGTTTATCTGTATGTTCTGCGTATTTGTAACGTGAATTCCGTCAGTGTTCGGACTCGTTTCAGGTGCGCTGATGGAGAGGCCCGAAGCCACCACATTGTTGCAGCCGTCGAATGAAACATGAATTTGCTGGCTATTTTGTATTGTCAGGTTCTCCACCACCAAGTTAGTGCATTTATGGAAGTGCAAGGCCTTCTCGGAACAAAGAAGAAACGCATTACTTTATTTGCTAGGAAGCTTTAAGAATTAATGTTCCAGAAGAATGAAAATGGAGACATTACGGATTGACATACCGTTGGAGCATCCTTGCAGGGCTGAAATCAGAAGATAAGATATCATCAGTCGAGTTCAATGCCACAATACTTCAAGAAGCGCATCAGGTTGAATAGATATATAAATGCTTACTAGCGATGCATCAGTCTTGCAAGAATTTTGCCACCATATCTTTCCATTTCCATTGAAGTTTCCACCCCCTTGAACGGTGAGGCGATCGATGCTGTCAAAGCGAATCCAATATCCGGAATTCACGCTGTTCCAATCTCCGCGGTTGGAGGATGCTTCAAGAGTGCCTTTGATCTGTTTAATTTCCATGCATTGACATGGTCACATATTGACTGCTGTGACAGAAATAAAAACACTGCGGGCATGTATAGAACATGTGAAAGATATATTGTCTTACCATAACTAAAATGTCAGATTTGCATGGTCCAGAAAATGCCACTGGTTTAAGGAGATAGTTCTTGTTCTGCGGGACAAGAAGAGTAGCCGAAGTAGATGAAGCGCAAGCATTCTTCCACGCCTTAGCAAATGCCTAATATTTGCAGGAAACATTGAGGTATAATTAAGAAAATGGTTCAACTTGTTCGATCGTTATATGTATGCGAGAGTTTAATGCCTTGAAGGACCATAATTAACATTTCGAATTTAGTAAGCATTCCATCCATACCTGTGAATCATCACTACTTCCATCTCCTTTAGCACCATAGTCATCAACATCAACCACCACTCTGTTTGAAGAGCCATATACCTGGGCCAGGAACCTGTTGGTCCGCCCATATTCTCCATCAAGATCAAAGTAGCTGGGATATGCAGCAGCCGTGCGATGCCAATCTATGATTGCGGAAGAGCCTTCCATGTCCTTGTTGCGCCTGGAGCCGCAGGCGCCGTTCATGAAGAGCGTGAGAATAGGGAGTACTAGAAAGACCACCTTGAGGGCCATTTCTAGGCGATGATGACTTGATCGAATGCTAAAACTAGGAGTAGAATGTGAGCTTTTGGCAATTGCAATAGCTAGCTGTGATACTGATTGTTAGGGTGCAAGGGAACCGCGGCTATATATAAACGAATACGATGAGGAGGTTGCTTGCTGCCTGGAGATGAGGGAGAAAAAGAGGAAGAGAAGTTTACAGGAACATCCAATTAGGCATGCCATGGCGTTCTTCTGTAAGGTTGCATGCATGCGTGCATTTGCATCTAGCTAGCATGTCGCGGTGAATCTAGACATGTGCGTCCTCTCGTTAAAGTGGCGGCCGTACGTCTCTCTCTCTCTCTCTCTGATCTCGCATCTCTTGTCTCTATCTATCTAACTTGCTAATAACGTAAGGGCCCACACTCCACACGCAGTATGTAATCTAGGATTACTCCATATGTCGCAGATATCTGATCGTACTGCTCATCTATGCACGTAAAAATTGTTTTAGGGCGCCCATCGAAAACGCACTGCACTTCCAAAAATGGTAACTGTGTTTGACGTTTTTTCTTCTATCATCTCACATTTACATATAGTCTGAAATGCTGCTGCCACCCCGAAGAAAAACAAATTTATAGACGTGAATTCTATTCCTTCCTCGCGTGACAGTGCTGTTCATAGAATGGAATTAGTCAAAGTATGAGTAATAGCTCGATCTAGCTCATCACAAAATTCTTCGTATGTCTGAAATTTGGTGAAAGATTGTTCTTATCTTTGCGAGTACATTGTATTATTTCAAACTCAGAAGATTGTGCGGACGTCAATAAAATGCTTCTCAATTTTGTGACATTTATCTTATCGAAAATTATTGTCGTGTAAATTTTATGCTGCCACCTTTCTGATCCCTCGAACTAAATTAGCTAATGACCGGAGGTTCACCTTCAGAATGCGGAGATAAATTCTAATATTCGAATTTTAATATTGGAAAATTAGCCCCAACGGTTTAACTATTATTCGATCAACGGTTTTACACAGTTCGATCCATGCAAATTGTGATGATATCAAATAGCTGTCTTTGCAAAAGGAGGCACCTTGCGTGTTTGACTCGGCAGTTAGCCAGGATCAGAAACCTGTCATGGTGGAGCCGGCTCCTAAACTTTCAAAAGTCAAAGTTATTGAGTATATTGTTTATTTTCTTTTTGTGTAAGAAGTAGCTTTGTCTTGGCTCGAACACACCTGACGGCGATCAAATTAATAGAGCATCAACAACGCATGAATGATGGAGTAAATTGTGGAAATATATAAATCGACAAAAGACATATGTTACATTTGTGATTTAATTAACGATATGCCGTATGTGCACCCAATCAACTAGGTATGATGCATGCATGCATGAACGCGCACTTCTAATTAATTAAACCAAGGTCCATTCTCTTTCGTTTTGGATAGATTGGATGGTCCAGCCTTGGATGCGTGGATATACACGTGTGTACTTCATTTGATCATACTGGGCTGCGTGCATGCAAGCATTTGCAAAATATGATATGTACACCAAATTGGTTCGAGCCATCAAGTCTTCTGCCGTGCATGGGTACTGCAGTATTCTTCACTACCCATCACCACTTATTTCGATTCTTCGGGAGCCAAACTTCTTAAATATTTTTTAAAAGATTTCCACAAACGTGATTGGCTCAATTGATTGCACGACGAGTGTTAATAGTTTCGAGCTCGGGTATTGGTGTCATCACGTTTCATTACTGCACTATCTTTTCGGCTCCAAATAATTAGTCGAACGCTATTTCTCTCGGATATCGAAGACCTTACATAGATCCGAGTCGACACCCAAAAACTATTTTTCAAGTGAATCCTCTTCTTCATTACTTGCGAAGGCAAACAAGTCGTTGAAAGTTCCTGTAAGGCCCTGCTAAAACAAAAAGAAAAGGTGGAATTAGCAGTGTAATAAACTAAGCCCGGCTCGACTGTTCGGACTAATATTCGGAGTAAGATTCCCGACTAGCAACATGTGATATTGTTCGCTCTGGACCTCGGCCCGCACGGTTTTTTCAAAACGCGTCACACCTAAACAAGACCATGTTCCCATATATACCCAGCATCTCTCCCGTGACTTATGCGTGTGGGACTAATCCAAGGCATGCTTCATGCATTCTTCCCTCCTTATGGGACTCAACGTCCTCGTTGAGTGATCGCACCCCATCATGCATAGAGGCTCACGCGGAGTTGCTATGATACCATATGTAACATTCCCCACTAGCGTGTGATATTATCCCCTCTAGGCACGGTTTTCTCAAAACGCGTCAATTGCTGGTTGAAAACTATTGGTGCATGAGGCATGCCTTGGATTACTAGTCCCACATGCATAATTCACGGGAGAGATGCTAGGTATATTTGAGAATATGTCCTTCACTAAGTGTGACGCGTTTTGAGAAAATCGTGCGGGACGAGGTCCAAAGCGGATAATATCACACGCTAGTGTGAAATGTTACATATGGTATCAGAGCCACTCCGCGTGGACCTCTATGCATGATGGAGTGCGATCACTCAACGAGGACGTTGAGTTCCCTAAGGGGCATTTTAGTAAAATCGTGCGGGCATAGGCCCAAAGTGAACAATATCCTACGCAAGCGCAAGAGTGTTACATTCGAACATTAAAACGTCTCATGAGTCGTCGAAAACCCGACCATATGGAGTCAAATCCAATCAAAATTCAAATTCAATCGACCGACCCGATGGAGTTGGGAATATAAAAGAAATTAAAACATAAAAAATTATTAAAACTTTTAGACATATTGTTTATATATTTATTTTCTTGAAATTTATGTTTCAACTTCTTCTTTAATCATATATATAAAATCTCTTCGATATTTTTATTGATTTATAATTATCTCACGAAATTTTCATATTTAGAAAATATTTGATTGATGATTTAATTTATGCTTATTTTATTATATTATTTGATCTGAATTATTTTATTACTTTATTGTATTTTATATTTTTTCCAAATAAGATATTACATATTAACAATATTACAATAATTTATTTAACTTATCTTTTTGTTAATTTATATTATCTGGTCAGACCATTCGGCTCGACCGGCCTGATCCGTTGGATAATCCGGGTTTAGGTCTTGCAGCATTGACAATTAGCTTAAATGTTGATGCCATTAGGGTATTTTGCAGGCAAGCAAAAAAAAGGAATATCCATGGTGGACCGAAAAGGCAATCTCCTTTCCCTACTCCATCCACCACACGCACGCGACGACCACTCAACCAATAGCAGCCACCCTCTTTCGTCGGCCCATTCGGTGTTCGGGTGCCATTTTTCGAGTGAGAGGTACTGATGGGAAGAGTATGATGAGACAACGAAGATCAGTGCACTGTAAATGAAGAACGAAGGGTCGAACGACTAAGAAAGGGTCTTCGCCGCTGGCCACCGTTCGACCTCCTATTCATGTCGATTCTTCCAAAGGCACGTTGGCCATTGATCAGAGAGTCTTTGCATTTGTCTTTAGTTGAATTTTGAGAATATTTTCGGCCCAATCATTATAAAGGTAGCTGAGGTTGGGGGTTTTCCGATGATCCAGTCAGCGACTTTTTCGACGAGTTGGATGGGGAGCTCCGGCCGAGCTAATCACCACGTTCTGGTAGGTGTACACAGGAAGGAGAAATGGATCAAATTTCAGTCCTTATAAAAATTAATCATTAATTTCTTTTAGGTTCATTGGTTTCGGATTCCTATCGTCATCCGACGAAAGTTTCGGCGACTCATCCTCATATCGTGTTTGGTAAGCGAATGGAAATGCACATTAGATTTGATTTCAGTCATGTGAAATGATTTAAAGTAATTTTTATTTTTATTGTGGATGAAGAAGGTGATTTGCGATTGTTCGACATTTCTGCGGGTGCGATTTTGATTCTGAGAGCAACTAATTAATTGATAAAAATGTTATAGTTATTTTGTTATTAATTTATGCAATTTATAAATGTGGACTTATTTAAATTGATGATATTTTATATTATTAACATTTAGTTTAAAGTTAATTTTTTATAGCCTATAAATTTTGTTACAAGATTATTTGACATGTTTGGGATTTATATTCTAAATGTTCTTTATTTTTTAGTTAATACCAATAATTATATTGTATAATATCTGATTATATCTATAGCTTTTCAGCTTTAAGATGTAATTAAAGAATATATATATTATTGCAAAAATTACCTTTTCTTTGAAACATTGACAAACTAATTCGAACCGCATAGGACTTACACAAGAATTCATATACAAATTGTTAAATTCAATCACGCGAAGAAACTATTAGATGCCTAGGTTTTTAAATGTTAAAGTACAAAATTTCAGATTACAAGGACCATCAAAGTTCATTTGTATAAAAATTCATTATTGATATTGGGCTAAATTTGGAGAGGAAGAACCGCCACCAAACAAAACTAATGAAGGCTTTTATCTGACTAGTCATGAAAAGATATAGTTTCTAGATATTAGACTTGATGTATGTTATTGTTGTAACGAATGAGGTGATAGATATGGTGATATTAGAATTTTTCAAAAGTGCAAAGAAGAGACACCACATCCGGAAGTAGTAGATTTTTTATTTATTTATTGAATGCCTCAAGTCAACCTTTGTGGCCTAGGCATGACAAAATTCAAAATTATCACTATATGTTAAAATGCTAAATTTAAATATGATCATAATATTTGACATGATGTTTCAGTGCATTTATGAGAATATTGATTGAGGCTACACTGTGCAGAGCCCAAATCCTTAAAAAATATTATAGAACAAAAAAATTACTCTCCAAAAAAAGTTGAAATAGATGTATGCTAATTTACTATAGTTAATTTATTAATGAATCTCATACTATTTTTAGTATATAGTTAACAATGCATCCCCACGATGTCTCCGAGTTGCCATATAAGGAGGCAAGAAAACAACTAGTCCAATTTTCATGGACATACTGGACAAAAATATATATTTTCATTAACAATTATTTTCACGGAGGCAAGAGAATAATTCATAATCTCTTTAGTTATTGTGAGTGTCTTTCATTCGTAATAGCATTTGTAGGTATAGAATTTTAATTGAAATTTTTAGTATTAATGTTTCATTTTCTTAAGATCCTCATAATATAAGGAACTAGTTCTAAGTTATGTTTATATCATTCAATTTAGAAGATGCAACAAAAGACAGAGATGAATTTAAATTATTATTAAAGAATATTACATTATGATGCAAATATTATTTTCATTTAAGTAGTTTTGTTATAAAAGTACTTCATATACACATATGTTTCATTTCGTAAGCGAAAAATGTAAGGAGAAAGAAAAGGCCCCTCATAGAACAAAAAGAGAAAGAAAACATACTTTTAGACCTCATGAAATTCATATTGTGGACAAACAATCTTAATTGGATGCTCCATCCATAGAGAGTACTCCATCATAGGATATTCATAACATTGGGGCACAATTTCTCTAAGTCGTTATTGATGCTACTACATCTAGACGTCAGTATAAAGCATACCAATAATTAGATAGTCATTTATTTTTTTCTGAAGTCGAAACTGACTGCAGCCATTTGTACTGATGTAATTCAACAGATATATAGACTATCAAGGCTTACATGTAAAGATTCGTCATGCCATGAAGCATGCATGTGTGATTTAAGATTTTAAATTTGTATATAATGTCAACTTTTTGAATACTTATTTTTTTTGTTCAAAAGATTGTGCAATTAAATTTAAATATTTATTAGAAGACTGATGTTTGGTCGGATGCTGAGCACACAAAATAACTGTGAAAAGCATTTAATTCTATATGCTAAATAAATAAGGACACATGAAAAAAGCCCAAGTGGATAAGTGAAAGTATATGTAACGAGTTATCATCAAAATTGTCCACTCAATAATATAAATTCAAGTGCGTGAAGGTGAAGATAAATTGGTGATCCGATCAAGGAGTTGCCTACACACCGGTGATTATGTATCCACATCCACTATGGTAAAAAGAATGGTATGCTAAACTTTATTTATTTAGTTTTTATATTATTTTTCTTCTTAAATAAATTTTACAAATGTTTTTTCTCTTATTTTTTGTATATTTATTTTAATTTCAGAAAAGAGAGTTGGATAATGAATCGACTCAAGATGAAATTTTCTAAGAAGACATTTAAAAAAGAATTTTTTATCATTATCTCACTAGACATGCCTGATATGTAAGCAATGTCCAAGATATCTAATTAATTTCATTTTTTTATTGAATTATGTGTGCTTAACATTTTCTTGATCCATACAACATTGCCCTTATAATGGATGTAATTATAGGAATTAGTGCATATAACATACTCTTAAGTAGCATTTTAGAGTGCAATGCCATTAGCAACTTACTTATTAAGCTCATTTAATGGAACTGATATTATATATAGCAAGGGCGATTCTTGAAGATTTCTCTCCATTTGTGTGAAGAAAATAGCACCACCATTTGTTTCTTCCACACTTTATCACCTTTCTATGTTTAATAGTATTTTTTGTTGGACTGTGTATTTCGCACTTGTATTAGAAAGATGAAGAGATCATGATGATCGCAATGCAGAAGTTTTTTCGCAATAGTCATATAATTTTTTTATTTATAAACTCAACATACATGTACAAATATAATTTTGTTACAAATTTATGCACACTAATTTTTTACAAGATGACAATTGGAATACTTGTATGACATGCGCAATTACATCAAGTATAGACATATCTTAGTAATTGTTTATCATTTTGTAGTCGGTCCTTCATGCGTGCCTTCAACTAGAAGGAGGGGGGACAACGGTCCCAACCTTTTTCCAGTATGCATTTTTGCACAAGCTTTTTGTTGCACCTCCATTTGCTTGAACGAGATTGATGTTATTCAATACGATCCCCTGACACGGCACATTGGCGCTGCAGTCGAGTTTGAGCGCGACTACCGACGCACTCGTTCCTGTGATTTTCTCGTATGATATATCTTTCACTGCGACAGCTGATTTCTGCAACAATAAGTGCATGAAATGATTAATAAAATAATTTCCATCTTTGCACGAACATTGCAAGGACATGGAATGGATACTTTACCTGTTGTTGGCACGGTGTTTTCGAGTCGCAATAATTTTGATCGATTATTATAGGATTCTGAACATTACGCATGGAAATATTGCTGAATGTAATGTTCTTTGCATATCCACTGCCTCCCTACTCAAGGAAAAGATAACAAGGAAATAGGAAAGTTCAAATTACTGAGGAGACTGCACTAGATTCTACACGAAATTGGCAAATTACATATAGTATCAGTATTCACGCGATCAAAAGCACGTGTAGATATTAAATGGTAAAACTGATAGAGGGCTCAAATATTTTATTTTCACCTGCCAGGTCTTAATCCGGACTCCATTGGTGGTGCCAATAAGTTGTGCTGTGTCCACAACCACATCGGAGACGTAGTCTGCGGAGTTGTGGGCTCCCAGGCTCCCAATACTGTTAAGTCATGGCCATTGTTAATTCGATCACAAGGATCTGAGTAAGTGCACAAAACAACATAGGGAGCATGATTTACCTGATCCCATGTCCTGGCCCACAAACAGTATTTGTTGCCTTCACATTTCTTGATCCGCTAACAATCGATATGCAGTCATCGCCTTAACATTTTGTTTTTAAAAATTAATGAGTATGAAGCCCATATTTAGTGACACGTGATCTTGTTCAATTACTTAGGGCAAAGCTATTGTTACCAGTTTTGATGACACAGTTGTTTATCTGTATGTTCTGCGTATTTGTAACGTGAATTCCGTCAGTGTTCGGACTCGTTTCAGGTGCGCTGATGGAGAGGCCCGAAGCCACCACATTGTTGCAGCCGTCGAATGAAACATGAACTTGCTGGCTATTTTGTATTGTCAGGTTCTCCACCACCAAGTTAGTGCATTTATGGAAGTGCAAGGCCTTCTCGGAACAAAGAAGAAACGCATTACTTTATTTGCTAGGAAGCTTTAAGAATTAATGTTCCAGAAGAAAGAAAATGGAGACATTACGGATTGACATACCGTTGGAGCATCCTTGCAGGGCTGAAATCAGAAGATAAGATATCATCAGTCGAGTTCAATGCCACAATACTTCAAGAAGCGCATCAGGTTGAATAGATATATAAATGCTTACTAGCGATGCATCAGTCTTGCAAGAATTTTGCCACCATATCTTTCCATTTCCATTGAAGTTTCCACCCCCTTGAACGGTGAGGCGATCGATGCTGTCAAAGCGAATCCAATATCCGGAATTCACGCTGTTCCAATCTCCGCGGTTGGAGGATGCTTCAAGAGTGCCTTTGATCTGTTTAATTTCCATGCATTGACATGGTCACATATTGACTGCTGTGACAGAAATAAAAACACTGCGGGCATGTATAGAACATGTGAAAGATATATTGTCTTACCATAACTAAAATGTCAGATTTGCATGGTCCAGAAAATGCCACTGGTTTAAGGAGATAGTTCTTGTTCTGCGGGACAAGAAGAGTAGACGAAGTAGATGAAGCGCAAGCATTCTTCCACGCCTTAGCAAATGCCTAATATTTGCAGGAAACATTGAGGTATAATTAAGAAAATGGTTCAACTTGTTCGATCGTTATATGTATGCGAGAGTTTAATGCCTTGAAGGACCATAATTAACATTTCGAATTTAGTAAGCATTCCATCCATACCTGTGAATCATCACTACTTCCATCTCCTTTAGCACCATAGTCATCAACATCAACCACCACTCTGTTTGAAGAGCCATATACCTGGGCCAGGAACCTGTTGGTCCGCCCATATTCTCCATCAAGATCAAAGTAGCTGGGATATGCAGCAGCCGTGCGATGCCAATCTATGATTGCGGAAGAGCCTTCCATGTCCTTGTTGCGCCTGGAGCCGCAGGCGCCGTTCATGAAGAGCGTGAGAATAGGGAGTACTAGAAAGACCACCTTGAGGGCCATCCTAGGCGATGATGACTTGATCGAATGCTAAAACTAGGAGTAGAATGTGAGCTTTTGGCAATTGCAATAGCTAGCTGTGATACTGATTGTTAGGGTGCAAGGGAACCGCGGCAATATATAAACGAATACGATGAGGAGGTTGCTTGCTGCCTGGAGATGAGGGAGAAAGAGAGGAAGAGAAGGTTACAGGAACATCCAATTAGGCATGCCATGGCGTTCGTCTGTAAGGTTGCATGCATGCGCGTATTTGCATCTAGCTAGCATGTCGCGGTGAATTTAGACATGTGCGCCCTCTCGTTAAAATGGCGGCCGTACGTCTCTCTCTCTCTCATCTCCCATCTCTTATCTCTACCTGTTGCTGATAACGTAGGGGCCCACACTCCACACGCAGTATGTAATCTAGGATTATTCCATATGTCCAAGATATCTGATCGTACTGCTCATGTCTGCATGAAATTCCCATAATGTACGTATAAACTTTTTAGGGCGCCTATCGAAAACACATTGCACTTCCAAAAATGGTATCTGGGTTTGACGTTTTTTCCTCCATCATCTCATATTTACATATATTTTAAAATGCTGCTACCTCCCCCGAAGAAAAAAAATGCTGATACCGAATAGACGTGAATTCAATTCCTTCCTCGTGTGACAGTTCTCCTGTACCAGAAACCTGTCTTTGCACGGTTTGATCCATGCATACTCTGGTGATCAAAGAGCTGTCTTTGCAAAAGGAGGCATCTTGCGTGTTTGACTCGGCAGTTAGCCTGGACCAGAAACCTGTCATGGTGGAGCCGCCTCCTAAACTCTCAAAAGTCAAAGTTATTGAGTATCTTAATTATATTGTTTATTTTATTTTTTTGTAAGAACTAGCCTTGTCGTCGCTCGAGCACACCTGATGGCGAACAAATTAACAGAGCATCACGAGTGCATGAATGGTGTAGTAAATTGTGGAAATAAATCAACAAAGATATATGTTACACTTGCGTTTTAATTAACGATATGTCATATTTGCGCCCAATCAACATCCCATGGAAAGTACAATTATAGGAAAAAATAAAGGGAGGAGGATGCATGAAGCTGCTGCCGTCTTTCAGTATCATCTATGGTTGTCAGACCCGGCTCGGCCCGGCCGATCGGATTAGACGGACCGATGTCCGGGATCTAAAACGGCCCGTGGATCAGTCGGAACTTAGGGACGGGTTTGACCCACTTTGACCCGGTCAAAACCCGGGTTCAATCGGCCGACCCGATCGGATCAATTGTTGAAATAAAAAAATTGAAACATAGACAGAATTATTAAAACATTTATACATATTATATATATATTTTATAAAATTTATATTTTAATATCCTCTTGTCACATATATAATTTTTTCACTATTTTTTATTTATAATTATCTCACAAGAATTTTTTATTTAGGTTGATGACTTAATTTATATTATTTACACTGTCATCCCATCATGACAAGAAATCATTCTAAGTTTGGGGGCACGCCAGAATGCATGGTGACGGCCCAGCGAAGACTTTTTATCAGCATGGACTACGTATCACTCGAAAGCAATTTCAAAAGAGAGGGTAAAACTCGACAAGATATGATGCATGAATGCATGAACGTGTAGTTCTTATTGAACCATGGTCCTTTTTATCTCCTCTTGGATAGATTCGATGATCCTGTCTTGGATATGTTGATATATACTAATGTTTATGTGGCTTCACTTGCTCATCCATGTGCAGCATGCATGGACCGAATATAAGATGTACATTAACTTCCTTGGTCCGACACATCAAGATTACTACCGTTCATTATTTCCTCATCACCCATCACCCCTTGTTGTGATTCCTCTTGTGATCTTCAATCTATGCTCACGTTTTCCGTGATTTAAAATAAAATATAATTGATACAAACTTGCAGTATATAAAATTTTTGAAGTATGAATTTTAAAATAATGATGGTAACTTGATGTCAAGAAGAGTACATGAATTAATAATGAATAATTTGGTTTCATAATAAAATATTGTATATCATTTTGTCAAAGAAACAATATTCCAAGGAAAAATGCTATGTTTCAAACATTACATATTTATCACAAAAGTATGACACAGAATAAAAATTTCTTTAAGTTCCTATTGTAGAAACAAATTAGATCTTTAATAAATGGTCTTACATTTGACTAATACATCACATGCAATGATTTCTCAAAGTATATTTTCAAGGTTTATTTGAGTTTCTATTACAGAAATAAATTTACGAAAAATAAATGAAACGATTAACAAATTATCTAATTTTTTTAACTAATCATCGGATCCAATGATTTCTAAAAGTTTGTGTCTCAATTATATAAGATAAAATGTCTAACTAGTATGTGATATTATTCATTTTGGATTTTGGTATGCACGAAAAATTACACTAAATGCCCTCCAACTTTGACGTTTGCTCAGTGATGTCCTCCAACTTCACTTTGTAACACGAATGTCTTCCATCTTTTTTTCATCCAATGCCCTCCTTACCTATAATCGAAGGTTTTCCAGTCACAGCGCTGACGTCACGTCTCTCTCCTCTGCACGTTCACGTTACAATGTCGTGGCAATATTAAAAGAATAATAAAAAAATGCCACATGGAGCATGTCACTGGCATAGGGGGGAGTGCAATGGATAAGATCTTTCGATTCTTTCAATGTCTCATTTCTGAGTCCAATGGAATTCATAAGTATAGGAAGTGAAAGAGGTTCAAGAATCTTTTTGGTCTTCCAATATCAATAGGTTGATCGTTTCCCTATTGGGGGGGTCGCCTCGACCTCCGGTGAGGTCGCACGACCTCCGGCGAGCGCAGGCTCAACAAAAAAAGTGCTCTCTGAATCGAATGTGAAAGTTGTTTTCCATGAGACGGCTATTCACCTAACTCCACTCTCGGCTAGGATTATATATCCAAAAGGGTCCGCTCGAGAAAGTATCTTGATGATTCCCTGCTCCAATTCGCGGAGATCGCAGGGAGGGGGCCGACCCCCCTCCTTCCCATGCGCTCTCCGGCACGGCGTAGGAGGGTGGGGTGGTCGCCCCCTCCCTGCGACCTCGCCAGAGGTCTCAGGGAGAGGGGCGACCCCCCACCTTCCCTGTGCTCGCGCGAGGGGTGGGGTGGTCGCCCCCGTCCCTGCGACCTCCGGCGAGGTCGCAGGGAGGGGAGAGACCACTCCACCCCCTGCACCGCGCCGGCCAGTGCAGGGGACAGAGGGGGGTTGCCCAGAGGTCACATGGAGGGGGGTTGCCCAGAGGTCACATGGAGGGGGGCGACCCCCCCCCCCCCCCCCCACCCACCCCCTCCTTCCCCTGAGCTTGCCGGCGCGGCGCAGGGGGGTGGGGTGGTCGCCCCCATCCTTGCGACCTCGCTGGAGGTCGCAGGGAGCTCAAGGGATGGAGGGGGGTCGCCCCCCTCCCCCCCCAACTCCCCTGCGCTCGCCGGCTGAGGCCTTGCCGGAGGTCGGGGCGACCCCCCTTGCTCACTGAGCCAGTGGCAGGCTCCGTGTGACATTTTTTATTTTTTATTATTTTTTAATATTGTCAAGACATTGTAATGTGAACGTACACTACAAGAAAATTGACGATTAACGACGCAATGTAGCGCCTTTAAAAATTGTGATGCTATAAAGACGCTACTAGCGCCTCCGTTGTGTCTACTTAGCATCAGAGAATCAGACGTCACTTGCCTCTCGATAGCGTTTCATTCGCGTCTTCTTAGCTACTCAGCGAGTTGACGTTAACTGTAGCGCAATCGAGACGCTACGTAGATGCTATTATTTCGTGCCACGAACCGCAAATGTGCGGCAGCACCTAGCGCCGTTCTAACGTCGACCACTTTAGATGCGAAACTGGCGTCTCACGTCTGAAGAGTCTAAAGCGACGCTATATGACGTCTCAATCAAAGGAGACGCTAATAAGACGCTACTGTATATATTTAAACACTATATTATATATACTATATATCAATCAATAAATTTATTAAATATTATATTAGTATTAATTACACGATTATCATCATACTATCAATAGCATAATATCAATATATATATATATATGTATTAATTACACGATTATATATATATGTATTTTTATATGATAAGAGTGTTCCTAAATATATAATTTGTTACCTATATTATTTATGTTATCTATACATATAATATATATATAATATCTTACTTATGCATATATCTTAATTATGCGTCTTCTTAGCTATTCAGCGGGTTGACGTTAACTCTCTAGCGCAATCGAGACGCTACGTAGATGCTATTATTTTGCGCCACGAACCGCAAATGCACGACAGCACCTAGCGCCGTTCTGTCGTCGACCACTTTAGACGCGACATTAGCGTCTCATGTTTGAAGACTCTAAAGCGACGCTATATGGCGTCTCAAACAAATGAGACGTTAATGAGACGCTACTGTATATATTTAATCACTTGTAACTAAGTTGTTTGTGATTGCACTAAGAAAAAGTGCATAAAATTTGTTTTAAGAAAAGTAGTTTTGGCATATAAATCATTTGAATTTAGATTACTTCGAGTATAATTTTGGATGAATTTCTTGCCTGTATCATGTACACTATTTATAAAAATGATAAAATTGGATAATCTCAGTATTTTCCCCGAATGTACCTAGCATACAAATACATTTAGGTATAATGAGCTCGGTTCCTTAGTGCACAGGCAAATGCAAACTTGTTTTTCTTGAACTTAATTTGGATTGGAAAAGTGCTTTTAAATATAGTCAATCTGTCCTTATAATTTGTGTTAAGATAAGTTGGAAGTGTTTCTTGTCAAGCACAAAATTGCCATCACCGCCAAGGTTACAAAAAAAAATCTTCTCTGATTCCACGTGTGTTCAAGCACGAGAACTATCATAGAGGCAGCAGGCAGAAGAGATCAATGGGTAAAAATGCAAGGCAAATATTTTTCCCATGCTTCCTTGAAGCCTATGACAAAATAACTTCACTGTAAAAACTGATATGACAAGGGAACAAAGTTCTCAAGAAGGCAATGAGTAGCTACTTTCTGAGATCCCACACTACAACGTTCTTGAGGTACACCTACTCAAATGTATGAAGAACATTACACGATTAATGAAGGTGAGGAAAAAACAATGCTTTGCTTAAGTAATCCAACAAGACAAAATTGTCCAAATATTCCTCAAGCATGACGTCAGACTATTTTATGCGCATCTGTAAAAAGAACCCTCTCATTTTGTCAAAAGCTTCAAAGCCAAAACAGGAACCCTCTCATTTCAATAAAAAGAACTTTTCATGTGCTGGATATTTACAAAAGGCCAATTAAGACAACATGCGAGGCTCGATCTCTCTCGTGCAAAGCATGTCTGAAGTGTTATGAATCAAAGATCAACTAATTAACAAGAAATGAAATAGCTCAAAGAGTTCCTAGCAAAATAGCGAAGACAAAGCAAAAACAACAAAAAATCTTTTACAAATGTAACAACAAAGGGAGCAGCGGTTTAAGCGGCAACAGCAATTGGAGGAGGAGGAGGAGGAGGAAGCAATGGCACAGTGGCAACAACAATGATATTCGGAAGCAGTTGGGCAATGTAGGAGGGAGAGCACGAGTAGCGGCGCAGCAGCAACAACAGTAATCGACAGTGCGATGGAGGAGGGACTGGTGACGTTTGAACTGGAGGAGGTAGCAATAGTGGCAGCCGCAACACCGATCTGGCAGAGGTGGGAGTAAGGACGATCCTCGTTCGAAGAGGGAGCAGCGGCGAGTAGCAGCAGCGATTGAGGCTTGAGCAATGCTGCGGAGATTTTTATGGTGGGCGCGAACGAAATTTTGGAGAGGAGCGCCGAAACATTTTGAGGGAGAGCAGATCACGTGCAAAACTTTAAGGTATTTTACATTCAATCTTAGCCATGAGCTTAACATTGGACGATAGGGATGGCTGCTTTCATGATGACTTAAAGAGGCTTTTGATCTCACTATTCATTCACGATCTAACGGCTAGGCAGCCGCTCTACACCTACACCTTGACGTAGAGTGGCCGCTCTCTCTCTCTCTATATATATATACATTTACCCCTTTTTAGATATTATGTATTAAATTATTTACAGTTTTTAATAATTAGTAAATATTTATCATATTTTTTTATCATTCAATTTAATTTTTATCTGATTAATTTTCTCCATTTTTCATTATTTATGTTTCTGTAATTATTTTATTCATCAATTTTAAGAAGTTAATTGAGAGAGTAATAAATAAAATTATAGATAAAGGTTATTTACCAATACGAGTGAAGAGAAAAGGAAGAGGGATAGAAAGGCGAAGGGAGGATAAATTTGGTTTAAATTTATTATTTATTTATGTATATTTGATTGAATGAAATATATGATGTTATGAGAATTTATTTATTAATATGAAATAATTATTCAAGTTATATTCATATTCTTATATTGTACTCCATCTCTTTAAAATCATAAATCCAAACAAGTACTTGGGGACAAGATACACTTAAGTAGCTTTTAAAAAAGTTATATACTGGAAAGGCAACCGATTAAGATTTACTTTTAATTATTACTATTTGCTGATTCCACACGAAATATCTTTTTATGACTTTACTATATTTTTGGTCAAATTATGTGTATTTAACATCCTTAGTACAAGGATGAAGAGATTAGGAAGAGCGCCAAAAATTTTTTTCACACTAGTCATATAAATCTTTATTTATAAATTCAGTATGCATGTCCTGTAAGTTGTTATATAAATATTTTTCACACTAGCGGGGCTCGCGGCCCAGTGGCATGCGCACAGGCACGCATGGGGCGCGGGCTCCTGGCCCGCGCGGCGCTCTAGGGCTCGCGCTCGGGCACGCGACACGCTCCGGCGTGCGGCCCGATTAAGTGGGCCAACATTGTGTGCGGCTTAGAAGGACTTTATTTTTTCATTTTTTTCCTAATTCTGAAAAGTAAAAAAATATCATAAATTGCTAGAATATTATAGAAGTTATGGAAAAATGTGAAAAGTTTTCCTAAAGTTTTCTTTCATTTCATGAAATATTATAGAAATTTTAATTGCATTTTATTGCTTTGTAACAATTTATGCAATTAAATTACCTCTTTGGAAATTGATATTTGACATCGAAAAATTCAGTATCTCTTAGAAAAATAAGATGTTTTAGAGACTATCAAACATATCATGCCACAACCGGCACCTAGTAATATTACCCAACATAGGAGGGATGCTGAGGCATTTGAGGCCTGGTCCAAGAAGAGTCGCATTGCTCGCATTCTGTTGTTGAGTACAATGAAAGACTCCCTCATGTGCGAATTTGAGGTTTACCAAACAACATTTGAAATGTGGGCAGCTAATGTTTTACTAATGTGATTTACCAAATAAATTTTACTAATGTTTTTCTCTTATTTTTTTGTATATTTATTTTAATTTCAGAAAAGAGAGTTGGATAATGAATCGACTCAAGATGAAAATTTCTAAGAATACATTTAAAAAAGAATTTTTTTTATCATTAGCTCACTAGACATGCCTGATATGTAAGACATGCCCAAGATATCTAATTATTTTTCATTTTTTTATTGAATTATGTGTACTTAATATTTTCTTGATTAGCCGACCCCACCTAGTGGGATAAGGCTTTGTTGTTGTTGTAACATTTTCTTGATCCATACCACATTGCCCTTATAATGGATGTAATTATAGGAATTAGTGCGTATAACATACTCTTAAGTAGCATTTTAGAGTGCATTGCCATTAGCAACCTACTTATTAAGCTCATTTAATGGAACTGATATTATATATAGCAAGGGCGATTCTTGAAGATTTCTCTCCATTTGTGTGAAGAAAATAGCACCACCATTTGTTTCTTCCACACTTTATCACCTTTCTATGTTTAATAGTATTTTTTGTTGGACTGTGTATTTCGCACTTGTATTAGAAAGATGAAGAGATCATGATGATCGCAATGCAGAAGTTTTTTCGCAATAGTCATATAATTTTTTTATTTATAAACTCAACATACATGTACAAATATAATTTTGTTACAAATTTATGCACACTAATTTTTTACAAGATGACAATTGGAATACTTGTATGACATGCGTAATTACATCAAGTATAGACATATCTTAGTAATTGTTTATCATTTTGTAGTCGGTCCTTCATGCGTGCCTTCAACTAGACGGAGGGGGGACAACGGTCCCAACCTTTTTCCAGTATGCATTTTTGCACAAGCTTTTTGTTGCACCTCCATTTGCTTGAACGAGATTGATGTTATTCAATACGATCCCCTGACACGGCACATCGGCGCTACAGTCGAGTTTGAGCGCGACTACCGACGCACTCGTTCCTGTGATTTTCTCGTATGATATATCTTTCACTGCGACAGCTGATTTCTGCAACAATAAGTGCATGAAATGATTAATAAAATAATTTCCATCTTTGCACGAACATTGCAAAGACATGGAATGGATACTTTACCTGTTGTTGGCACGGTGTTTTCGAGTCGCAATAATTTTGATCGATTATTATAGGATTCTGAACATTACGCATGGAAATATTGCTGAATGTAATGTTCTTTGCATATCCACTGCCTCCCTACTCAAGGAAAAGATAACAAGGAAATAGGAAAGTTCAAATTACTGAGGAGACTGCACTAGATTCTACACGAAATTGGCAAATTACATATAGTATCAGTATTCACGCGATCAAAAGCACGTGTAGATATTAAATGGTAAAACTGATAGAGGGCTCAAATATTTTATTTTCACCTGCCAGGTCTTAATCCGGACTCCATTGGTGGTGCCAATAAGTTGTGCTGTGTCCACAACCACATCGGAGACGTAGTCTGCGGAGGTGTGGGCTCCCAGGCTCCCAATACTGTTAAGTCATGGCCATTGTTAATTCGATCACAAGGATCTGAGTAAGTGCACAAAACAACATAGGGAGCATGATTTACCTGATCCCATGTCCTGGCCCACAAACAGTATTTGTTGCCTTCACATTTCTTGATCCGCTAACAATCGATATGCAGTCATCGCCTTAACATTTTGTTTTTAAAAATTAATGAGTATGAAGCCCATATTTAGTGACACGTGATCTTGTTCAATTACTTAGGGCAAAGCTATTGTTACCAGTTTTGATGACACAGTTGTTTATCTGTATGTTCTGCGTATTTGTAACGTGAATTCCGTCAGTGTTCGGACTCGTTTCAGGTGCGCTGATGGAGAGGCCCGAAGCCACCACATTGTTGCAGCCGTCGAATGAAACATGAATTTGCTGGCTATTTTGTATTGTCAGGTTCTCCACCACCATGTTAGTGCATTTATGGAAGTGCAAGGCCTTCTCGGAACAAAGAAGAAACGCATTACTTTATTTGCTAGGAAGCTTTAAGAATTAATGTTCCAGAAGAATGAAAATGGAGACATTACGGATTGACATACCGTTGGAGCATCCTTGCAGGGCTGAAATCAGAAGATAAGATATCATCAGTCGAGTTCAATGCCACAATACTTCAAGAAGCGCATCAGGTTGAATAGATATATAAATGCTTACTAGCGATGCATCAGTCTTGCAAGAATTTTGCCACCATATCTTTCCATTTCCATTGAAGTTTCCACCCCCTTGAACGGTGAGGCGATCGATGCTGTCAAAGCGAATCCAATATCCGGAATTCACGCTGTTCCAATCTCCGCGGTTGGAGGATGCTTCAAGAGTGCCTTTGATCTGTTTAATTTCCATGCATTGACATGGTCACATATTGACTGCTGTGACAGAAATAAAAACACTGCGGGCATGTATAGAACATGTGAAAGATATATTGTCTTACCATAACTAAAATGTCAGATTTGCATGGTCCAGAAAATGCCACTGGTTTAAGGAGATAGTTCTTGTTCTGCGGGACAAGAAGAGTAGCCGAAGTAGATGAAGCGCAAGCATTCTTCCACGCCTTAGCAAATGCCTAATATTTGCAGGAAACATTGAGGTATAATTAAGAAAATGGTTCAACTTGTTCGATCGTTATATGTATGCGAGAGTTTAATGCCTTGAAGGACCATAATTAACATTTCGAATTTAGTAAGCATTCCATCCATACCTGTGAATCATCACTACTTCCATCTCCTTTAGCACCATAGTCATCAACATCAACCACCACTCTGTTTGAAGAGCCATATACCTGGGCCAGGAACCTGTTGGTCCGCCCATATTCTCCATCAAGATCAAAGTAGCTGGGATATGCAGCAGCCGTGCGATGCCAATCTATGATTGCGGAAGAGCCTTCCATGTCCTTGTTGCGCCTGGAGCCGCAGGCGCCGTTCATGAAGAGCGTGAGAATAGGGAGTACTAGAAAGACCACCTTGAGGGCCATTTCTAGGCGATGATGACTTGATCGAATGCTAAAACTAGGAGTAGAATGTGAGCTTTTGGCAATTGCAATAGCTAGCTGTGATACTGATTGTTAGGGTGCAAGGGAACCGCGGCTATATATAAACGAATACGATGAGGAGGTTGCTTGCTGCCTGGAGATGAGGGAGAAAAAGAGGAAGAGAAGTTTACAGGAACATCCAATTAGGCATGCCATGGCGTTCTTCTGTAAGGTTGCATGCATGCGTGCATTTGCATCTAGCTAGCATGTCGCGGTGAATCTAGACATGTGCGTCCTCTCGTTAAAGTGGCGGCCGTACGTCTCTCTCTCTCTCTCTGATCTCGCATCTCTTGTCTCTATCTATCTAACTTGCTAATAACGTAAGGGCCCACACTCCACACGCAGTATGTAATCTAGGATTACTCCATATGTCGCAGATATCTGATCGTACTGCTCATCTATGCACGTAAAAATTGTTTTAGGGCGCCCATCGAAAACGCACTGCACTTCCAAAAATGGTAACTGTGTTTGACGTTTTTTCTTCTATCATCTCACATTTACATATAGTCTGAAATGCTGCTGCCACCCCGAAGAAAAACAAATTTATAGACGTGAATTCTATTCCTTCCTCGCGTGACAGTGCTGTTCATAGAATGGAATTAGTCAAAGTATGAGTAATAGCTCGATCTAGCTCATCACAAAATTCTTCGTATGTCTGAAATTTGGTGAAAGATTGTTCTTATCTTTGCGAGTACATTGTATTATTTCAAACTCAGAAGATTGTGCGGACGTCAATAAAATGCTTCTCAATTTTGTGACATTTATCTTATCGAAAATTATTGTCGTGTAAATTTTATGCTGCCACCTTTCTGATCCCTCGAACTAAATTAGCTAATGACCGGAGGTTCACCTTCAGAATGCGGAGATAAATTCTAATATTCGAATTTTAATATTGGAAAATTAGCCCCAACGGTTTAACTATTATTCGATCAACGGTTTTACACAGTTCGATCCATGCAAATTGTGATGATATCAAATAGCTGTCTTTGCAAAAGGAGGCACCTTGCGTGTTTGACTCGGCAGTTAGCCAGGATCAGAAACCTGTCATGGTGGAGCCGGCTCCTAAACTTTCAAAAGTCAAAGTTATTGAGTATATTGTTTATTTTCTTTTTGTGTAAGAAGTAGCTTTGTCTTGGCTCGAACACACCTGACGGCGATCAAATTAATAGAGCATCAACAACGCATGAATGATGGAGTAAATTGTGGAAATATATAAATCGACAAAAGACATATGTTACATTTGTGATTTAATTAACGATATGCCGTATGTGCACCCAATCAACTAGGTATGATGCATGCATGCATGAACGCGCACTTCTAATTAATTAAACCAAGGTCCATTCTCTTTCGTTTTGGATAGATTGGATGATCCAGCCTTGGATGCGTGGATATACACGTGTGTACTTCATTTGATCATACTGGGCTGCGTGCATGCAAGCATTTGCAAAATATGATATGTACACCAAATTGGTTCGAGCCATCAAGTCTTCTGCCGTGCATGGGTACTGCAGTATTCTTCACTACCCATCACCACTTATTTCGATTCTTCGGGAGCCAAACTTCTTAAATATTTTTTAAAAGATTTCCACAAACGTGATTGGCTCAATTGATTGCACGACGAGTGTTAATAGTTTCGAGCTCGGGTATTGGTGTCATCACGTTTCATTACTGCACTATCTTTTCGGCTCCAAATAATTAGTCGAACACTATTTCTCTCGGATATCGAAGACCTTACATAGATCCGAGTCGACACCCAAAAACTATTTTTCAAGTGAATCCTCTTCTTCATTACTTGCGAAGGCAAACAAGTCGTTGAAAGTTCCTGTAAGGCCCTGCTAAAACAAAAAGAAAAGGTGGAATTAGCAGTGTAATAAACTAAGCTCGGCTCGACTGTTCGGACTAATATTCGGAGTAAGATTCCCGACTAACAACATGTGATATTATTCGCTCTGGACCTCGGCCCGCACGGTTTTCTCAAAACGCGTCACACCTAAACAAGACCATGTTCCCATATATACCCAGCATCTCTCCCGTGACTTATGCGTGTGGGACTAATCCAAGGCATGCTTCATGCATTCTTCCCTCCTTATGGGACTCAACGTCCTCGTTGAGTGATCGCACCCCATCATGCATAGAGGCTCACGCGGAGTTGCTATGATACCATATGTAACATTCCCCACTAGCGTGTGATATTATCCCCTCTAGGCACGGTTTTCTCAAAACGCGTCAATTGCTGATTGAAAACTATTGGTGCATGAGGCATGCCTTGGATTACTAGTCCCACATGCATAATTCACGGGAGAGATGCTAGGTATATTTGAGAATATGTCCTTCACTAAGTGTGACGCGTTTTGAGAAAATCGTGCGGGACGAGGTCCAAAGCGGATAATATCACACGCTAGTGTGAAATGTTACATATGGTATCAGAGCCACTCCGTGTGGACCTCTATGCATGATGGAGTGCGATCACTCAACGAGGACGTTGAGTTCCCTAAGGGGCATTTTAGTAAAATCGTGCGGGCATAGGCCCAAAGTGAACAATATCCTACGCAAGCGCAAGAGTGTTACATTCGAGCATTAAAACGTCTCATGAGTCGTCGAAAACCCGACCATATGGAGTCAAATCCAATCAAAATTCAAATTCAATCGACCGACCCGATGGAGTTGGGAATATAAAAGAAATTAAAACATAAAAAATTATTAAAACTTTTAGACATATTGTTTATATATTTATTTTCTTGAAATTTATGTTTCAACTTCTTCTTTAATCATATATATAAAATCTCTTCGATATTTTTATTGATTTATAATTATCTCACGAAATTTTCATATTTAGAAAATATTTGATTGATGATTTAATTTATGCTTATTTTATTATATTATTTGATCTGAATTATTTTATTACTTTATTGTATTTTATATTTTTTTCCAAATAAGATATTACATATTAATAATATTACAATAATTTATTTAACTTATCTTTTTGTTAATTTATATTATCTGGTCAGACCATTCGGCTCGACCGGCCTGATCCGTTGGATAATCCGGGTTTAGGTCTTGCAGCATTGACAATTAGCTTAAATGTTGATGCCATTAGGGTATTTTGCAGGCAAGCAAAAAAAAGGAATATCCATGGTGGACCGAAAAGGCAATCTCCTTTCCCTACTCCATCCACCACACGCACCGACGACCACTCAACCAATAGCAGCCACCCTCTTTCGTCGGCCCATTCAGTGTTCGGGTGCCATTTTTCGAGTGAGAGGTACTGATGGGAAGAGTATGATGAGACAACGAAGATCAGTGCACTATAAATGAAGAACGAAGGGTCGAACGACTAAGAAAGGGTCTTCGCCGCTGGCCACCGTTCGACCTCCTATTCATGTCGATTCTTCCAAAGGCACGTTGGCCATTGATCAGAGAGTCTTTGCATTTGTCTTTAGTTGAATTTTGAGAATATTTTCGGCCCAATCATTATAAAGGTAGCTGAGGTTGGGGGTTTTCCGATGATCCAGTCAGCGACTTTTTCGACGAGTTGGATGGGGAGCTCCGGCCGAGCTAATCACCACGTTCTGGTAGGTGTACACAGGAAGGAGAAATGGATCAAATTTCAGTCCTTATAAAAATTAATCATTAATTTTTTTTAGGTTCATTGGTTTCGGATTCCTATCGTCATCCGACGAAAGTTTCGGCGACTCATCCTCATATCGTGTTTGGTAAGCGAATGGAAATGCACATTAGATTTGATTTCAGTTATGTGAAATGATTTAAAGTAATTTTTATTTTTATTGTGGATGAAGAAGGTGATTTGCGATTGTTCGACATTTCTGCGGGTGCGATTTTGATTCTGAGAGCAACTAATTAATTGATAAAAATGTTATAGTTATTTTGTTATTAATTTATGCAATTTATAAATGTGGACTTATTTAAATTGATGATATTTTATATTATTAACATTTAGTTTAAAGTTAATTTTTTATAGCCTATAAATTTTGTTACAAGATTATTTGACATGTTTGGGATTTATATTCTAAATGTTCTTTATTTTTTAGTTAATACCAATAATTATATTGTATAATATCTGATTATATCTATAGCTTTTCAGCTTTAAGATGTAATTAAAGAATATATATATTATTGCAAAAATTACCTTTTCTTTGAAACATTGACAAACTAATTCGAACCGCATAGGACTTACACAAGAATTCATATACAAATTGTTAAATTCAATCACGCGAAGAAACTATTAGATGCCTAGGTTTTTAAATGTTAAAGTACAAAATTTCAGATTACAAGGACCATCAAAGTTCATTTGTATAAAAATTCATTATTGATATTGGGCTAAATTTGGAGAGGAAGAACCGCCACCAAACAAAACTAATGAAGGCTTTTATCTGACTAGTCATGAAAAGATATAGTTTCTAGATATTAGACTTGATGTATGTTATTGTTGTAACGAATGAGGTGATAGATATGGTGATATTAGAATTTTTCAAAAGTGCAAAGAAGAGACACCACATCCGGAAGTAGAAGATTTTTTATTTATTTATTGAATGCCTCAAGTCAACCTTTGTGGCCTAGGCATGACAAAATTCAAAATTATCACTATATGTTAAAATGCTAAATTTAAATATGATCATAATATTTGACATGATGTTTCAGTGCATTTATGAGAATATTGATTGAGGCTACACTGTGCAGAGCCCAAATCCTTAAAAAATATTATAGAACAAAAAAATTACTCTCCAAAAAAAGTTGAAATAGATGTATGCTAATTTACTATAGTTAATTTATTAATGAATCTCATACTATTTTTAGTATATAGTTAACAATGCATCCCCACGATGTCTCCGAGTTGCCATATAAGGAGGCAAGAAAACAACTAGTCCAATTTTCATGGACATACTGGACAAAAATATATATTTTCATTAACAATTGTTTTCACGGAGGCAAGAGAATAATTCATAATCTCTTTAGTTAATGTGAGTGTCTTTCATTCGTAATAGCATTTGTAGGTATAGAATTTTAATTGAAATTTTTAGTATTAATGTTTCATTTTCTTAAGATCCTCATAATATAAGGAACTAGTTCTAAGTTATGTTTATATCATTCAATTTAGAAGATGCAACAAAAGACAGAGATGAATTTAAATTATTATTAAAGAATATTACATTATGATGCAAATATTATTTTCATTTAAGTAGTTTTGTTATAAAAGTACTTCATATACACATATGTTTCATTTCGTAAGCGAAAAATGTAAGGAGAAAGAAAAGGCCCCTCATAGAACAAAAAGAGAAAGAAAACATACTTTTAGACCTCATGAAATTCATATTGTGGACAAACAATCTTAATTGGATGCTCCATCCATAGAGAGTACTCCATCATAGGATATTCATAACATTGGGGCACAATTTCTCTAAGTCGTTATTGATGCTACTACATCTAGACGTCAGTATAAAGCATACCAATAATTAGATAGTCATTTATTTTTTTTCTGAAGTCGAAACTGACTGCAGCCATTTGTACTGATGTAATTCAACAAATATATATACTATCAAGGCTTACATGTAAAGATTCGTCATGCCATGAAGCATGCATGTGTGATTTAAGATTTTAAATTTGTATATAATGTCAACTTTTTGAATACTTATTTTTTTTTGTTCAAAAGATTGTGCAATTAAATTTAAATATTTATTAGAAGACTGATGTTTGGTCGGATGCTGAGCACACAAAATAACTGTGAAAAGCATTTAATTCTATATGCTAAATAAATAAGGACACATGAAAAAAGCCCAAGTGGATAAGTGAAAGTATATGTAACGAGTTATCATCAAAATTGTCCACTCAGTAATATAAATTCAAGTGCGTGAAGGTGAAGATAAATTGGTGATCCGATCAAGGAGTTGCCTACACACCGGTGATTATGTATCCACATCCACTATGGTAAAAAGAATGGTATGCTATACTTTATTTATTTAGTTTTTATATTATTTTTCTTCTTAAATAAATTTTACAAATGTTTTTTCTCTTATTTTTTGTATATTTATTTTAATTTCAGAAAAGAGAGTTGGATAATGAATCGACTCAAGATGAAATTTTCTAAGAAGACATTTAAAAAAGAATTTTTTATCATTATCTCACTAGACATGCCTGGTATGTAAGCAATGTCCAAGATATCTAATTAATTTCATTTTTTTATTGAATTATGTGTGCTTAACATTTTCTTGATCCATACCACATTGCCCTTATAATGGATGTAATTATAGGAATTAGTGCGTATAACATACTCTTAAGTAGCATTTTAGAGTGCAATGCCATTAGCAACCTACTTATTAAGCTCATTTAATGGAACTGGTATTATATATAGCAAGGGCGATTCTTGAAGATTTCTCTCCATTTGTGTGAAGAAAATAGCACCACCATTTGTTTCTTCCACACTTTATCACCTTTCTATGTTTAATAGTATTTTTTGTTGGACTGTGTATTTCGCACTTGTATTAGAAAGATGAAGAGATCATGATGATCGCAATGCAGAAGTTTTTTCGCAATAGTCATATAATTTTTTTATTTATAAACTCAACATACATGTACAAATATAATTTTGTTACAAATTTATGCACACTAATTTTTTACAAGATGACAATTGGAATACTTGTATGACATGCGTAATTACATCAAGTATAGACATATCTTAGTAATTGTTTATCATTTTGTAGTCGGTCCTTCATGCGTGCCTTCAACTAGACGGAGGGGGGACAACGGTCCCAACCTTTTTCCAGTATGCATTTTTGCACAAGCTTTTTGTTGCACCTCCATTTGCTTGAACGAGATTGATGTTATTCAATACGATCCCCTGACACGGCACATCGGCGCTACAGTCGAGTTTGAGCGCGACTACCGACGCACTCGTTCCTGTGATTTTCTCGTATGATATATCTTTCACTGCGACAGCTGATTTCTGCAACAATAAGTGCATGAAATGATTAATAAAATAATTTCCATCTTTGCACGAACATTGCAAAGACATGGAATGGATACTTTACCTGTTGTTGGCACGGTGTTTTCGAGTCGCAATAATTTTGATCGATTATTATAGGATTCTGAACATTACGCATGGAAATATTGCTGAATGTAATGTTCTTTGCATATCCACTGCCTCCCTACTCAAGGAAAAGATAACAAGGAAATAGGAAAGTTCAAATTACTGAGGAGACTGCACTAGATTCTACACGAAATTGGCAAATTACATATAGTATCAGTATTCTCGCGATCAAAAGCACGTGTAGATATTAAATGGTAAAACTGATAGAGGGCTCAAATATTTTATTTTCACCTGCCAGGTCTTAATCCGGACTCCATTGGTGGTGCCAATAAGTTGTGCTGTGTCCACAACCACATCGGAGACGTAGTCTGCGGAGGTGTGGGCTCCCAGGCTCCCAATACTGTTAAGTCATGGCCATTGTTAATTCGATCACAAGGATCTGAGTAAGTGCACAAAACAACATAGGGAGCATGATTTACCTGATCCCATGTCCTGGCCCACAAACAGTATTTGTTGCCTTCACATTTCTTGATCCGCTAACAATCGATATGCAGTCATCGCCTTAACATTTTGTTTTTAAAAATTAATGAGTATGAAGCCCATATTTAGTGACACGTGATCTTGTTCAATTACTTAGGGCAAAGCTATTGTTACCAGTTTTGATGACACAGTTGTTTATCTGTATGTTCTGCGTATTTGTAACGTGAATTCCGTCAGTGTTCGGACTCGTTTCAGGTGCGCTGATGGAGAGGCCCGAAGCCACCACATTGTTGCAGCCGTCGAATGAAACATGAATTTGCTGGCTATTTTGTATTGTCAGGTTCTCCACCACCAAGTTAGTGCATTTATGGAAGTGCAAGGCCTTCTCGGAACAAAGAAGAAACGCATTACTTTATTTGCTAGGAAGCTTTAAGAATTAATGTTCCAGAAGAATGAAAATGGAGACATTACGGATTGACATACCGTTGGAGCATCCTTGCAGGGCTGAAATCAGAAGATAAGATATCATCAGTCGAGTTCAATGCCACAATACTTCAAGAAGCGCATCAGGTTGAATAGATATATAAATGCTTACTAGCGATGCATCAGTCTTGCAAGAATTTTGCCACCATATCTTTCCATTTCCATTGAAGTTTCCACCCCCTTGAACGGTGAGGCGATCGATGCTGTCAAAGCGAATCCAATATCCGGAATTCACGCTGTTCCAATCTCCGCGGTTGGAGGATGCTTCAAGAGTGCCTTTGATCTGTTTAATTTCCATGCATTGACATGGTCACATATTGACTGCTGTGACAGAAATAAAAACACTGCGGGCATGTATAGAACATGTGAAAGATATATTGTCTTACCATAACTAAAATGTCAGATTTGCATGGTCCAGAAAATGCCACTGGTTTAAGGAGATAGTTCTTGTTCTGCGGGACAAGAAGAGTAGCCGAAGTAGATGAAGCGCAAGCATTCTTCCACGCCTTAGCAAATGCCTAATATTTGCAGGAAACATTGAGGTATAATTAAGAAAATGGTTCAACTTGTTCGATCGTTATATGTATGCGAGAGTTTAATGCCTTGAAGGACCATAATTAACATTTCGAATTTAGTAAGCATTCCATCCATACCTGTGAATCATCACTACTTCCATCTCCTTTAGCACCATAGTCATCAACATCAACCACCACTCTGTTTGAAGAGCCATATACCTGGGCCAGGAACCTGTTGGTCCGCCCATATTCTCCATCAAGATCAAAGTAGCTGGGATATGCAGCAGCCGTGCGATGCCAATCTATGATTGCGGAAGAGCCTTCCATGTCCTTGTTGCGCCTGGAGCCGCAGGCGCCGTTCATGAAGAGCGTGAGAATAGGGAGTACTAGAAAGACCACCTTGAGGGCCATTTCTAGGCGATGATGACTTGATCGAATGCTAAAACTAGGAGTAGAATGTGAGCTTTTGGCAATTGCAATAGCTAGCTGTGATACTGATTGTTAGGGTGCAAGGGAACCGCGGCTATATATAAACGAATACGATGAGGAGGTTGCTTGCTGCCTGGAGATGAGGGAGAAAAAGAGGAAGAGAAGTTTACAGGAACATCCAATTAGGCATGCCATGGCGTTCTTCTGTAAGGTTGCATGCATGCGTGCATTTGCATCTAGCTAGCATGTCGCGGTGAATCTAGACATGTGCGTCCTCTCGTTAAAGTGGCGGCCGTACGTCTCTCTCTCTCTCTCTGATCTCGCATCTCTTGTCTCTATCTATCTAACTTGCTAATAACGTAAGGGCCCACACTCCACACGCAGTATGTAATCTAGGATTACTCCATATGTCGCAGATATCTGATCGTACTGCTCATCTATGCACGTAAAAATTGTTTTAGGGCGCCCATCGAAAACGCACTGCACTTCCAAAAATGGTAACTGTGTTTGACGTTTTTTCTTCTATCATCTCACATTTACATATAGTCTGAAATGCTGCTGCCACCCCGAAGAAAAACAAATTTATAGACGTGAATTCTATTCCTTCCTCGCGTGACAGTGCTGTTCATAGAATGGAATTAGTCAAAGTATGAGTAATAGCTCGATCTAGCTCATCACAAAATTCTTCGTATGTCTGAAATTTGGTGAAAGATTGTTCTTATCTTTGCGAGTACATTGTATTATTTCAAACTCAGAAGATTGTGCGGACGTCAATAAAATGCTTCTCAATTTTGTGACATTTATCTTATCGAAAATTATTGTCGTGTAAATTTTATGCTGCCACCTTTCTGATCCCTCGAACTAAATTAGCTAATGACCGGAGGTTCACCTTCAGAATGCGGAGATAAATTCTAATATTCGAATTTTAATATTGGAAAATTAGCCCCAACGGTTTAACTATTATTCGATCAACGGTTTTACACAGTTCGATCCATGCAAATTGTGATGATATCAAATAGCTGTCTTTGCAAAAGGAGGCACCTTGCGTGTTTGACTCGGCAGTTAGCCAGGATCAGAAACCTGTCATGGTGGAGCCGGCTCCTAAACTTTCAAAAGTCAAAGTTATTGAGTATATTGTTTATTTTCTTTTTGTGTAAGAAGTAGCTTTGTCTTGGCTCGAACACACCTGACGGCGATCAAATTAATAGAGCATCAACAACGCATGAATGATGGAGTAAATTGTGGAAATATATAAATCGACAAAAGACATATGTTACATTTGTGATTTAATTAACGATATGCCGTATGTGCACCCAATCAACTAGGTATGATGCATGCATGCATGAACGCGCACTTCTAATTAATTAAACCAAGGTCCATTCTCTTTCGTTTTGGATAGATTGGATGGTCCAGCCTTGGATGCGTGGATATACACGTGTGTACTTCATTTGATCATACTGGGCTGCGTGCATGCAAGCATTTGCAAAATATGATATGTACACCAAATTGGTTCGAGCCATCAAGTCTTCTGCCGTGCATGGGTACTGCAGTATTCTTCACTACCCATCACCACTTATTTCGATTCTTCGGGAGCCAAACTTCTTAAATATTTTTTAAAAGATTTCCACAAACGTGATTGGCTCAATTGATTGCACGACGAGTGTTAATAGTTTCGAGCTCGGGTATTGGTGTCATCACGTTTCATTACTGCACTATCTTTTCGGCTCCAAATAATTAGTCGAACGCTATTTCTCTCGGATATCGAAGACCTTACATAGATCCGAGTCGACACCCAAAAACTATTTTTCAAGTGAATCCTCTTCTTCATTACTTGCGAAGGCAAACAAGTCGTTGAAAGTTCCTGTAAGGCCCTGCTAAAACAAAAAGAAAAGGTGGAATTAGCAGTGTAATAAACTAAGCCCGGCTCGACTGTTCGGACTAATATTCGGAGTAAGATTCCCGACTAGCAACATGTGATATTGTTCGCTCTGGACCTCGGCCCGCACGGTTTTTTCAAAACGCGTCACACCTAAACAAGACCATGTTCCCATATATACCCAGCATCTCTCCCGTGACTTATGCGTGTGGGACTAATCCAAGGCATGCTTCATGCATTCTTCCCTCCTTATGGGACTCAACGTCCTCGTTGAGTGATCGCACCCCATCATGCATAGAGGCTCACGCGGAGTTGCTATGATACCATATGTAACATTCCCCACTAGCGTGTGATATTATCCCCTCTAGGCACGGTTTTCTCAAAACGCGTCAATTGCTGGTTGAAAACTATTGGTGCATGAGGCATGCCTTGGATTACTAGTCCCACATGCATAATTCACGGGAGAGATGCTAGGTATATTTGAGAATATGTCCTTCACTAAGTGTGACGCGTTTTGAGAAAATCGTGCGGGACGAGGTCCAAAGCGGATAATATCACACGCTAGTGTGAAATGTTACATATGGTATCAGAGCCACTCCGCGTGGACCTCTATGCATGATGGAGTGCGATCACTCAACGAGGACGTTGAGTTCCCTAAGGGGCATTTTAGTAAAATCGTGCGGGCATAGGCCCAAAGTGAACAATATCCTACGCAAGCGCAAGAGTGTTACATTCGAACATTAAAACGTCTCATGAGTCGTCGAAAACCCGACCATATGGAGTCAAATCCAATCAAAATTCAAATTCAATCGACCGACCCGATGGAGTTGGGAATATAAAAGAAATTAAAACATAAAAAATTATTAAAACTTTTAGACATATTGTTTATATATTTATTTTCTTGAAATTTATGTTTCAACTTCTTCTTTAATCATATATATAAAATCTCTTCGATATTTTTATTGATTTATAATTATCTCACGAAATTTTCATATTTAGAAAATATTTGATTGATGATTTAATTTATGCTTATTTTATTATATTATTTGATCTGAATTATTTTATTACTTTATTGTATTTTATATTTTTTCCAAATAAGATATTACATATTAACAATATTACAATAATTTATTTAACTTATCTTTTTGTTAATTTATATTATCTGGTCAGACCATTCGGCTCGACCGGCCTGATCCGTTGGATAATCCGGGTTTAGGTCTTGCAGCATTGACAATTAGCTTAAATGTTGATGCCATTAGGGTATTTTGCAGGCAAGCAAAAAAAAGGAATATCCATGGTGGACCGAAAAGGCAATCTCCTTTCCCTACTCCATCCACCACACGCACGCGACGACCACTCAACCAATAGCAGCCACCCTCTTTCGTCGGCCCATTCGGTGTTCGGGTGCCATTTTTCGAGTGAGAGGTACTGATGGGAAGAGTATGATGAGACAACGAAGATCAGTGCACTGTAAATGAAGAACGAAGGGTCGAACGACTAAGAAAGGGTCTTCGCCGCTGGCCACCGTTCGACCTCCTATTCATGTCGATTCTTCCAAAGGCACGTTGGCCATTGATCAGAGAGTCTTTGCATTTGTCTTTAGTTGAATTTTGAGAATATTTTCGGCCCAATCATTATAAAGGTAGCTGAGGTTGGGGGTTTTCCGATGATCCAGTCAGCGACTTTTTCGACGAGTTGGATGGGGAGCTCCGGCCGAGCTAATCACCACGTTCTGGTAGGTGTACACAGGAAGGAGAAATGGATCAAATTTCAGTCCTTATAAAAATTAATCATTAATTTCTTTTAGGTTCATTGGTTTCGGATTCCTATCGTCATCCGACGAAAGTTTCGGCGACTCATCCTCATATCGTGTTTGGTAAGCGAATGGAAATGCACATTAGATTTGATTTCAGTCATGTGAAATGATTTAAAGTAATTTTTATTTTTATTGTGGATGAAGAAGGTGATTTGCGATTGTTCGACATTTCTGCGGGTGCGATTTTGATTCTGAGAGCAACTAATTAATTGATAAAAATGTTATAGTTATTTTGTTATTAATTTATGCAATTTATAAATGTGGACTTATTTAAATTGATGATATTTTATATTATTAACATTTAGTTTAAAGTTAATTTTTTATAGCCTATAAATTTTGTTACAAGATTATTTGACATGTTTGGGATTTATATTCTAAATGTTCTTTATTTTTTAGTTAATACCAATAATTATATTGTATAATATCTGATTATATCTATAGCTTTTCAGCTTTAAGATGTAATTAAAGAATATATATATTATTGCAAAAATTACCTTTTCTTTGAAACATTGACAAACTAATTCGAACCGCATAGGACTTACACAAGAATTCATATACAAATTGTTAAATTCAATCACGCGAAGAAACTATTAGATGCCTAGGTTTTTAAATGTTAAAGTACAAAATTTCAGATTACAAGGACCATCAAAGTTCATTTGTATAAAAATTCATTATTGATATTGGGCTAAATTTGGAGAGGAAGAACCGCCACCAAACAAAACTAATGAAGGCTTTTATCTGACTAGTCATGAAAAGATATAGTTTCTAGATATTAGACTTGATGTATGTTATTGTTGTAACGAATGAGGTGATAGATATGGTGATATTAGAATTTTTCAAAAGTGCAAAGAAGAGACACCACATCCGGAAGTAGTAGATTTTTTATTTATTTATTGAATGCCTCAAGTCAACCTTTGTGGCCTAGGCATGACAAAATTCAAAATTATCACTATATGTTAAAATGCTAAATTTAAATATGATCATAATATTTGACATGATGTTTCAGTGCATTTATGAGAATATTGATTGAGGCTACACTGTGCAGAGCCCAAATCCTTAAAAAATATTATAGAACAAAAAAATTACTCTCCAAAAAAAGTTGAAATAGATGTATGCTAATTTACTATAGTTAATTTATTAATGAATCTCATACTATTTTTAGTATATAGTTAACAATGCATCCCCACGATGTCTCCGAGTTGCCATATAAGGAGGCAAGAAAACAACTAGTCCAATTTTCATGGACATACTGGACAAAAATATATATTTTCATTAACAATTATTTTCACGGAGGCAAGAGAATAATTCATAATCTCTTTAGTTATTGTGAGTGTCTTTCATTCGTAATAGCATTTGTAGGTATAGAATTTTAATTGAAATTTTTAGTATTAATGTTTCATTTTCTTAAGATCCTCATAATATAAGGAACTAGTTCTAAGTTATGTTTATATCATTCAATTTAGAAGATGCAACAAAAGACAGAGATGAATTTAAATTATTATTAAAGAATATTACATTATGATGCAAATATTATTTTCATTTAAGTAGTTTTGTTATAAAAGTACTTCATATACACATATGTTTCATTTCGTAAGCGAAAAATGTAAGGAGAAAGAAAAGGCCCCTCATAGAACAAAAAGAGAAAGAAAACATACTTTTAGACCTCATGAAATTCATATTGTGGACAAACAATCTTAATTGGATGCTCCATCCATAGAGAGTACTCCATCATAGGATATTCATAACATTGGGGCACAATTTCTCTAAGTCGTTATTGATGCTACTACATCTAGACGTCAGTATAAAGCATACCAATAATTAGATAGTCATTTATTTTTTTCTGAAGTCGAAACTGACTGCAGCCATTTGTACTGATGTAATTCAACAGATATATAGACTATCAAGGCTTACATGTAAAGATTCGTCATGCCATGAAGCATGCATGTGTGATTTAAGATTTTAAATTTGTATATAATGTCAACTTTTTGAATACTTATTTTTTTTGTTCAAAAGATTGTGCAATTAAATTTAAATATTTATTAGAAGACTGATGTTTGGTCGGATGCTGAGCACACAAAATAACTGTGAAAAGCATTTAATTCTATATGCTAAATAAATAAGGACACATGAAAAAAGCCCAAGTGGATAAGTGAAAGTATATGTAACGAGTTATCATCAAAATTGTCCACTCAATAATATAAATTCAAGTGCGTGAAGGTGAAGATAAATTGGTGATCCGATCAAGGAGTTGCCTACACACCGGTGATTATGTATCCACATCCACTATGGTAAAAAGAATGGTATGCTAAACTTTATTTATTTAGTTTTTATATTATTTTTCTTCTTAAATAAATTTTACAAATGTTTTTTCTCTTATTTTTTGTATATTTATTTTAATTTCAGAAAAGAGAGTTGGATAATGAATCGACTCAAGATGAAATTTTCTAAGAAGACATTTAAAAAAGAATTTTTTATCATTATCTCACTAGACATGCCTGATATGTAAGCAATGTCCAAGATATCTAATTAATTTCATTTTTTTATTGAATTATGTGTGCTTAACATTTTCTTGATCCATACAACATTGCCCTTATAATGGATGTAATTATAGGAATTAGTGCATATAACATACTCTTAAGTAGCATTTTAGAGTGCAATGCCATTAGCAACTTACTTATTAAGCTCATTTAATGGAACTGATATTATATATAGCAAGGGCGATTCTTGAAGATTTCTCTCCATTTGTGTGAAGAAAATAGCACCACCATTTGTTTCTTCCACACTTTATCACCTTTCTATGTTTAATAGTATTTTTTGTTGGACTGTGTATTTCGCACTTGTATTAGAAAGATGAAGAGATCATGATGATCGCAATGCAGAAGTTTTTTCGCAATAGTCATATAATTTTTTTATTTATAAACTCAACATACATGTACAAATATAATTTTGTTACAAATTTATGCACACTAATTTTTTACAAGATGACAATTGGAATACTTGTATGACATGCGCAATTACATCAAGTATAGACATATCTTAGTAATTGTTTATCATTTTGTAGTCGGTCCTTCATGCGTGCCTTCAACTAGAAGGAGGGGGGACAACGGTCCCAACCTTTTTCCAGTATGCATTTTTGCACAAGCTTTTTGTTGCACCTCCATTTGCTTGAACGAGATTGATGTTATTCAATACGATCCCCTGACACGGCACATTGGCGCTGCAGTCGAGTTTGAGCGCGACTACCGACGCACTCGTTCCTGTGATTTTCTCGTATGATATATCTTTCACTGCGACAGCTGATTTCTGCAACAATAAGTGCATGAAATGATTAATAAAATAATTTCCATCTTTGCACGAACATTGCAAGGACATGGAATGGATACTTTACCTGTTGTTGGCACGGTGTTTTCGAGTCGCAATAATTTTGATCGATTATTATAGGATTCTGAACATTACGCATGGAAATATTGCTGAATGTAATGTTCTTTGCATATCCACTGCCTCCCTACTCAAGGAAAAGATAACAAGGAAATAGGAAAGTTCAAATTACTGAGGAGACTGCACTAGATTCTACACGAAATTGGCAAATTACATATAGTATCAGTATTCACGCGATCAAAAGCACGTGTAGATATTAAATGGTAAAACTGATAGAGGGCTCAAATATTTTATTTTCACCTGCCAGGTCTTAATCCGGACTCCATTGGTGGTGCCAATAAGTTGTGCTGTGTCCACAACCACATCGGAGACGTAGTCTGCGGAGTTGTGGGCTCCCAGGCTCCCAATACTGTTAAGTCATGGCCATTGTTAATTCGATCACAAGGATCTGAGTAAGTGCACAAAACAACATAGGGAGCATGATTTACCTGATCCCATGTCCTGGCCCACAAACAGTATTTGTTGCCTTCACATTTCTTGATCCGCTAACAATCGATATGCAGTCATCGCCTTAACATTTTGTTTTTAAAAATTAATGAGTATGAAGCCCATATTTAGTGACACGTGATCTTGTTCAATTACTTAGGGCAAAGCTATTGTTACCAGTTTTGATGACACAGTTGTTTATCTGTATGTTCTGCGTATTTGTAACGTGAATTCCGTCAGTGTTCGGACTCGTTTCAGGTGCGCTGATGGAGAGGCCCGAAGCCACCACATTGTTGCAGCCGTCGAATGAAACATGAACTTGCTGGCTATTTTGTATTGTCAGGTTCTCCACCACCAAGTTAGTGCATTTATGGAAGTGCAAGGCCTTCTCGGAACAAAGAAGAAACGCATTACTTTATTTGCTAGGAAGCTTTAAGAATTAATGTTCCAGAAGAAAGAAAATGGAGACATTACGGATTGACATACCGTTGGAGCATCCTTGCAGGGCTGAAATCAGAAGATAAGATATCATCAGTCGAGTTCAATGCCACAATACTTCAAGAAGCGCATCAGGTTGAATAGATATATAAATGCTTACTAGCGATGCATCAGTCTTGCAAGAATTTTGCCACCATATCTTTCCATTTCCATTGAAGTTTCCACCCCCTTGAACGGTGAGGCGATCGATGCTGTCAAAGCGAATCCAATATCCGGAATTCACGCTGTTCCAATCTCCGCGGTTGGAGGATGCTTCAAGAGTGCCTTTGATCTGTTTAATTTCCATGCATTGACATGGTCACATATTGACTGCTGTGACAGAAATAAAAACACTGCGGGCATGTATAGAACATGTGAAAGATATATTGTCTTACCATAACTAAAATGTCAGATTTGCATGGTCCAGAAAATGCCACTGGTTTAAGGAGATAGTTCTTGTTCTGCGGGACAAGAAGAGTAGACGAAGTAGATGAAGCGCAAGCATTCTTCCACGCCTTAGCAAATGCCTAATATTTGCAGGAAACATTGAGGTATAATTAAGAAAATGGTTCAACTTGTTCGATCGTTATATGTATGCGAGAGTTTAATGCCTTGAAGGACCATAATTAACATTTCGAATTTAGTAAGCATTCCATCCATACCTGTGAATCATCACTACTTCCATCTCCTTTAGCACCATAGTCATCAACATCAACCACCACTCTGTTTGAAGAGCCATATACCTGGGCCAGGAACCTGTTGGTCCGCCCATATTCTCCATCAAGATCAAAGTAGCTGGGATATGCAGCAGCCGTGCGATGCCAATCTATGATTGCGGAAGAGCCTTCCATGTCCTTGTTGCGCCTGGAGCCGCAGGCGCCGTTCATGAAGAGCGTGAGAATAGGGAGTACTAGAAAGACCACCTTGAGGGCCATCCTAGGCGATGATGACTTGATCGAATGCTAAAACTAGGAGTAGAATGTGAGCTTTTGGCAATTGCAATAGCTAGCTGTGATACTGATTGTTAGGGTGCAAGGGAACCGCGGCAATATATAAACGAATACGATGAGGAGGTTGCTTGCTGCCTGGAGATGAGGGAGAAAGAGAGGAAGAGAAGGTTACAGGAACATCCAATTAGGCATGCCATGGCGTTCGTCTGTAAGGTTGCATGCATGCGCGTATTTGCATCTAGCTAGCATGTCGCGGTGAATTTAGACATGTGCGCCCTCTCGTTAAAATGGCGGCCGTACGTCTCTCTCTCTCTCATCTCCCATCTCTTATCTCTACCTGTTGCTGATAACGTAGGGGCCCACACTCCACACGCAGTATGTAATCTAGGATTATTCCATATGTCCAAGATATCTGATCGTACTGCTCATGTCTGCATGAAATTCCCATAATGTACGTATAAACTTTTTAGGGCGCCTATCGAAAACACATTGCACTTCCAAAAATGGTATCTGGGTTTGACGTTTTTTCCTCCATCATCTCATATTTACATATATTTTAAAATGCTGCTACCTCCCCCGAAGAAAAAAAATGCTGATACCGAATAGACGTGAATTCAATTCCTTCCTCGTGTGACAGTTCTCCTGTACCAGAAACCTGTCTTTGCACGGTTTGATCCATGCATACTCTGGTGATCAAAGAGCTGTCTTTGCAAAAGGAGGCATCTTGCGTGTTTGACTCGGCAGTTAGCCTGGACCAGAAACCTGTCATGGTGGAGCCGCCTCCTAAACTCTCAAAAGTCAAAGTTATTGAGTATCTTAATTATATTGTTTATTTTATTTTTTTGTAAGAAGTAGCCTTGTCGTCGCTCGAGCACACCTGATGGCGAACAAATTAACAGAGCATCACGAGTGCATGAATGGTGTAGTAAATTGTGGAAATAAATCAACAAAGATATATGTTACACTTGCGTTTTAATTAACGATATGTCATATTTGCGCCCAATCAACATCCCATGGAAAGTACAATTATAGGAAAAAATAAAGGGAGGAGGATGCATGAAGCTGCTGCCGTCTTTCAGTATCATCTATGGTTGTCAGACCCGGCTCGGCCCGGCCGATCGGATTAGACGGACCGATGTCCGGGATCTAAAACGGCCCGTGGATCAGTCGGAACTTAGGGACGGGTTTGACCCACTTTGACCCGGTCAAAACCCGGGTTCAATCGGCCGACCCGATCGGATCAATTGTTGAAATAAAAAAATTGAAACATAGACAGAATTATTAAAACATTTATACATATTATATATATATTTTATAAAATTTATATTTTAATATCCTCTTGTCACATATATAATTTTTTCACTATTTTTTATTTATAATTATCTCACAAGAATTTTTTATTTAGGTTGATGACTTAATTTATATTATTTACACTGTCATCCCATCATGACAAGAAATCATTCTAAGTTTGGGGGCACGCCAGAATGCATGGTGACGGCCCAGCGAAGACTTTTTATCAGCATGGACTACGTATCACTCGAAAGCAATTTCAAAAGAGAGGGTAAAACTCGACAAGATATGATGCATGAATGCATGAACGTGTAGTTCTTATTGAACCATGGTCCTTTTTATCTCCTCTTGGATAGATTCGATGATCCTGTCTTGGATATGTTGATATATACTAATGTTTATGTGGCTTCACTTGCTCATCCATGTGCAGCATGCATGGACCGAATATAAGATGTACATTAACTTCCTTGGTCCGACACATCAAGATTACTACCGTTCATTATTTCCTCATCACCCATCACCCCTTGTTGTGATTCCTCTTGTGATCTTCAATCTATGCTCACGTTTTCCGTGATTTAAAATAAAATATAATTGATACAAACTTGCAGTATATAAAATTTTTGAAGTATGAATTTTAAAATAATGATGGTAACTTGATGTCAAGAAGAGTACATGAATTAATAATGAATAATTTGGTTTCATAATAAAATATTGTATATCATTTTGTCAAAGAAACAATATTCCAAGGAAAAATGCTATGTTTCAAACATTACATATTTATCACAAAAGTATGACACAGAATAAAAATTTCTTTAAGTTCCTATTGTAGAAACAAATTAGATCTTTAATAAATGGTCTTACATTTGACTAATACATCACATGCAATGATTTCTCAAAGTATATTTTCAAGGTTTATTTGAGTTTCTATTACAGAAATAAATTTACGAAAAATAAATGAAACGATTAACAAATTATCTAATTTTTTTAACTAATCATCGGATCCAATGATTTCTAAAAGTTTGTGTCTCAATTATATAAGATAAAATGTCTAACTAGTATGTGATATTATTCATTTTGGATTTTGGTATGCACGAAAAATTACACTAAATGCCCTCCAACTTTGACGTTTGCTCAGTGATGTCCTCCAACTTCACTTTGTAACACGAATGTCTTCCATCTTTTTTTCATCCAATGCCCTCCTTACCTATAATCGAAGGTTTTCCAGTCACAGCGCTGACGTCACGTCTCTCTCCTCTGCACGTTCACGTTACAATGTCGTGGCAATATTAAAAGAATAATAAAAAAATGCCACATGGAGCATGTCACTGGCATAGGGGGGAGTGCAATGGATAAGATCTTTCGATTCTTTCAATGTCTCATTTCTGAGTCCAATGGAATTCATAAGTATAGGAAGTGAAAGAGGTTCAAGAATCTTTTTGGTCTTCCAATATCAATAGGTTGATCGTTTCCCTATTGGGGGGGTCGCCTCGACCTCCGGTGAGGTCGCACGACCTCCGGCGAGCGCAGGCTCAACAAAAAAAGTGCTCTCTGAATCGAATGTGAAAGTTGTTTTCCATGAGACGGCTATTCACCTAACTCCACTCTCGGCTAGGATTATATATCCAAAAGGGTCCGCTCGAGAAAGTATCTTGATGATTCCCTGCTCCAATTCGCGGAGATCGCAGGGAGGGGGCCGACCCCCCTCCTTCCCATGCGCTCTCCGGCACGGCGTAGGAGGGTGGGGTGGTCGCCCCCTCCCTGCGACCTCGCCAGAGGTCTCAGGGAGAGGGGCGACCCCCCACCTTCCCTGTGCTCGCGCGAGGGGTGGGGTGGTCGCCCCCGTCCCTGCGACCTCCGGCGAGGTCGCAGGGAGGGGAGAGACCACTCCACCCCCTGCACCGCGCCGGCCAGTGCAGGGGACAGAGGGGGGTTGCCCAGAGGTCACATGGAGGGGGGTTGCCCAGAGGTCACATGGAGGGGGGCGACCCCCCCCCCCCCCCCCCACCCACCCCCTCCTTCCCCTGAGCTTGCCGGCGCGGCGCAGGGGGGTGGGGTGGTCGCCCCCATCCTTGCGACCTCGCTGGAGGTCGCAGGGAGCTCAAGGGATGGAGGGGGGTCGCCCCCCTCCCCCCCCAACTCCCCTGCGCTCGCCGGCTGAGGCCTTGCCGGAGGTCGGGGCGACCCCCCTTGCTCACTGAGCCAGTGGCAGGCTCCGTGTGACATTTTTTATTTTTTATTATTTTTTAATATTGTCAAGACATTGTAATGTGAACGTACACTACAAGAAAATTGACGATTAACGACGCAATGTAGCGCCTTTAAAAATTGTGATGCTATAAAGACGCTACTAGCGCCTCCGTTGTGTCTACTTAGCATCAGAGAATCAGACGTCACTTGCCTCTCGATAGCGTTTCATTCGCGTCTTCTTAGCTACTCAGCGAGTTGACGTTAACTGTAGCGCAATCGAGACGCTACGTAGATGCTATTATTTCGTGCCACGAACCGCAAATGTGCGGCAGCACCTAGCGCCGTTCTAACGTCGACCACTTTAGATGCGAAACTGGCGTCTCACGTCTGAAGAGTCTAAAGCGACGCTATATGACGTCTCAATCAAAGGAGACGCTAATAAGACGCTACTGTATATATTTAAACACTATATTATATATACTATATATCAATCAATAAATTTATTAAATATTATATTAGTATTAATTACACGATTATCATCATACTATCAATAGCATAATATCAATATATATATATATATGTATTAATTACACGATTATATATATATGTATTTTTATATGATAAGAGTGTTCCTAAATATATAATTTGTTACCTATATTATTTATGTTATCTATACATATAATATATATATAATATCTTACTTATGCATATATCTTAATTATGCGTCTTCTTAGCTATTCAGCGGGTTGACGTTAACTCTCTAGCGCAATCGAGACGCTACGTAGATGCTATTATTTTGCGCCACGAACCGCAAATGCACGACAGCACCTAGCGCCGTTCTGTCGTCGACCACTTTAGACGCGACATTAGCGTCTCATGTTTGAAGACTCTAAAGCGACGCTATATGGCGTCTCAAACAAATGAGACGTTAATGAGACGCTACTGTATATATTTAATCACTTGTAACTAAGTTGTTTGTGATTGCACTAAGAAAAAGTGCATAAAATTTGTTTTAAGAAAAGTAGTTTTGGCATATAAATCATTTGAATTTAGATTACTTCGAGTATAATTTTGGATGAATTTCTTGCCTGTATCATGTACACTATTTATAAAAATGATAAAATTGGATAATCTCAGTATTTTCCCCGAATGTACCTAGCATACAAATACATTTAGGTATAATGAGCTCGGTTCCTTAGTGCACAGGCAAATGCAAACTTGTTTTTCTTGAACTTAATTTGGATTGGAAAAGTGCTTTTAAATATAGTCAATCTGTCCTTATAATTTGTGTTAAGATAAGTTGGAAGTGTTTCTTGTCAAGCACAAAATTGCCATCACCGCCAAGGTTACAAAAAAAAATCTTCTCTGATTCCACGTGTGTTCAAGCACGAGAACTATCATAGAGGCAGCAGGCAGAAGAGATCAATGGGTAAAAATGCAAGGCAAATATTTTTCCCATGCTTCCTTGAAGCCTATGACAAAATAACTTCACTGTAAAAACTGATATGACAAGGGAACAAAGTTCTCAAGAAGGCAATGAGTAGCTACTTTCTGAGATCCCACACTACAACGTTCTTGAGGTACACCTACTCAAATGTATGAAGAACATTACACGATTAATGAAGGTGAGGAAAAAACAATGCTTTGCTTAAGTAATCCAACAAGACAAAATTGTCCAAATATTCCTCAAGCATGACGTCAGACTATTTTATGCGCATCTGTAAAAAGAACCCTCTCATTTTGTCAAAAGCTTCAAAGCCAAAACAGGAACCCTCTCATTTCAATAAAAAGAACTTTTCATGTGCTGGATATTTACAAAAGGCCAATTAAGACAACATGCGAGGCTCGATCTCTCTCGTGCAAAGCATGTCTGAAGTGTTATGAATCAAAGATCAACTAATTAACAAGAAATGAAATAGCTCAAAGAGTTCCTAGCAAAATAGCGAAGACAAAGCAAAAACAACAAAAAATCTTTTACAAATGTAACAACAAAGGGAGCAGCGGTTTAAGCGGCAACAGCAATTGGAGGAGGAGGAGGAGGAGGAAGCAATGGCACAGTGGCAACAACAATGATATTCGGAAGCAGTTGGGCAATGTAGGAGGGAGAGCACGAGTAGCGGCGCAGCAGCAACAACAGTAATCGACAGTGCGATGGAGGAGGGACTGGTGACGTTTGAACTGGAGGAGGTAGCAATAGTGGCAGCCGCAACACCGATCTGGCAGAGGTGGGAGTAAGGACGATCCTCGTTCGAAGAGGGAGCAGCGGCGAGTAGCAGCAGCGATTGAGGCTTGAGCAATGCTGCGGAGATTTTTATGGTGGGCGCGAACGAAATTTTGGAGAGGAGCGCCGAAACATTTTGAGGGAGAGCAGATCACGTGCAAAACTTTAAGGTATTTTACATTCAATCTTAGCCATGAGCTTAACATTGGACGATAGGGATGGCTGCTTTCATGATGACTTAAAGAGGCTTTTGATCTCACTATTCATTCACGATCTAACGGCTAGGCAGCCGCTCTACACCTACACCTTGACGTAGAGTGGCCGCTCTCTCTCTCTCTATATATATATACATTTACCCCTTTTTAGATATTATGTATTAAATTATTTACAGTTTTTAATAATTAGTAAATATTTATCATATTTTTTTATCATTCAATTTAATTTTTATCTGATTAATTTTCTCCATTTTTCATTATTTATGTTTCTGTAATTATTTTATTCATCAATTTTAAGAAGTTAATTGAGAGAGTAATAAATAAAATTATAGATAAAGGTTATTTACCAATACGAGTGAAGAGAAAAGGAAGAGGGATAGAAAGGCGAAGGGAGGATAAATTTGGTTTAAATTTATTATTTATTTATGTATATTTGATTGAATGAAATATATGATGTTATGAGAATTTATTTATTAATATGAAATAATTATTCAAGTTATATTCATATTCTTATATTGTACTCCATCTCTTTAAAATCATAAATCCAAACAAGTACTTGGGGACAAGATACACTTAAGTAGCTTTTAAAAAAGTTATATACTGGAAAGGCAACCGATTAAGATTTACTTTTAATTATTACTATTTGCTGATTCCACACGAAATATCTTTTTATGACTTTACTATATTTTTGGTCAAATTATGTGTATTTAACATCCTTAGTACAAGGATGAAGAGATTAGGAAGAGCGCCAAAAATTTTTTTCACACTAGTCATATAAATCTTTATTTATAAATTCAGTATGCATGTCCTGTAAGTTGTTATATAAATATTTTTCACACTAGCGGGGCTCGCGGCCCAGTGGCATGCGCACAGGCACGCATGGGGCGCGGGCTCCTGGCCCGCGCGGCGCTCTAGGGCTCGCGCTCGGGCACGCGACACGCTCCGGCGTGCGGCCCGATTAAGTGGGCCAACATTGTGTGCGGCTTAGAAGGACTTTATTTTTTCATTTTTTTCCTAATTCTGAAAAGTAAAAAAATATCATAAATTGCTAGAATATTATAGAAGTTATGGAAAAATGTGAAAAGTTTTCCTAAAGTTTTCTTTCATTTCATGAAATATTATAGAAATTTTAATTGCATTTTATTGCTTTGTAACAATTTATGCAATTAAATTACCTCTTTGGAAATTGATATTTGACATCGAAAAATTCAGTATCTCTTAGAAAAATAAGATGTTTTAGAGACTATCAAACATATCATGCCACAACCGGCACCTAGTAATATTACCCAACATAGGAGGGATGCTGAGGCATTTGAGGCCTGGTCCAAGAAGAGTCGCATTGCTCGCATTCTGTTGTTGAGTACAATGAAAGACTCCCTCATGTGCGAATTTGAGGTTTACCAAACAACATTTGAAATGTGGGCAGCTAATGTTTTACTAATGTGATTTACCAAACAAATTTTACTAATGTTTTTCTCTTATTTTTTTGTATATTTATTTTAATTTCAGAAAAGAGAGTTGGATAATGAATCGACTCAAGATGAAAATTTCTAAGAATACATTTAAAAAAGAATTTTTTTTATCATTAGCTCACTAGACATGCCTGATATGTAAGACATGCCCAAGATATCTAATTATTTTTCATTTTTTTATTGAATTATGTGTACTTAATATTTTCTTGATTAGCCGACCCCACCTAGTGGGATAAGGCTTTGTTGTTGTTGTAACATTTTCTTGATCCATACCACATTGCCCTTATAATGGATGTAATTATAGGAATTAGTGCGTATAACATACTCTTAAGTAGCATTTTAGAGTGCATTGCCATTAGCAACCTACTTATTAAGCTCATTTAATGGAACTGATATTATATATAGCAAGGGCGATTCTTGAAGATTTCTCTCCATTTGTGTGAAGAAAATAGCACCACCATTTGTTTCTTCCACACTTTATCACCTTTCTATGTTTAATAGTATTTTTTGTTGGACTGTGTATTTCGCACTTGTATTAGAAAGATGAAGAGATCATGATGATCGCAATGCAGAAGTTTTTTCGCAATAGTCATATAATTTTTTTATTTATAAACTCAACATACATGTACAAATATAATTTTGTTACAAATTTATGCACACTAATTTTTTACAAGATGACAATTGGAATACTTGTATGACATGCGTAATTACATCAAGTATAGACATATCTTAGTAATTGTTTATCATTTTGTAGTCGGTCCTTCATGCGTGCCTTCAACTAGACGGAGGGGGGACAACGGTCCCAACCTTTTTCCAGTATGCATTTTTGCACAAGCTTTTTGTTGCACCTCCATTTGCTTGAACGAGATTGATGTTATTCAATACGATCCCCTGACACGGCACATCGGCGCTACAGTCGAGTTTGAGCGCGACTACCGACGCACTCGTTCCTGTGATTTTCTCGTATGATATATCTTTCACTGCGACAGCTGATTTCTGCAACAATAAGTGCATGAAATGATTAATAAAATAATTTCCATCTTTGCACGAACATTGCAAAGACATGGAATGGATACTTTACCTGTTGTTGGCACGGTGTTTTCGAGTCGCAATAATTTTGATCGATTATTATAGGATTCTGAACATTACGCATGGAAATATTGCTGAATGTAATGTTCTTTGCATATCCACTGCCTCCCTACTCAAGGAAAAGATAACAAGGAAATAGGAAAGTTCAAATTACTGAGGAGACTGCACTAGATTCTACACGAAATTGGCAAATTACATATAGTATCAGTATTCTCGCGATCAAAAGCACGTGTAGATATTAAATGGTAAAACTGATAGAGGGCTCAAATATTTTATTTTCACCTGCCAGGTCTTAATCCGGACTCCATTGGTGGTGCCAATAAGTTGTGCTGTGTCCACAACCACATCGGAGACGTAGTCTGCGGAGGTGTGGGCTCCCAGGCTCCCAATACTGTTAAGTCATGGCCATTGTTAATTCGATCACAAGGATCTGAGTAAGTGCACAAAACAACGTAGGGAGCATGATTTACCTGATCCCATGTCCTGGCCCACAAACAGTATTTGTTGCCTTCACATTTCTTGATCCGCTAACAATCGATATGCAGTCATCGCCTTAACATTTTGTTTTTAAAAATTAATGAGTATGAAGCCCATATTTAGTGACACGTGATCTTGTTCAATTACTTAGGGCAAAGCTATTGTTACCAGTTTTGATGACACAGTTGTTTATCTGTATGTTCTGCGTATTTGTAACGTGAATTCCGTCAGTGTTCGGACTCGTTTCAGGTGCGCTGATGGAGAGGCCCGAAGCCACCACATTGTTGCAGCCGTCGAATGAAACATGAATTTGCTGGCTATTTTGTATTGTCAGGTTCTCCACCACCATGTTAGTGCATTTATGGAAGTGCAAGGCCTTCTCGGAACAAAGAAGAAACGCATTACTTTATTTGCTAGGAAGCTTTAAGAATTAATGTTCCAGAAGAATGAAAATGGAGACATTACGGATTGACATACTGTTGGAGCATCCTTGCAGGGCTGAAATCAGAAGATAAGATATCATCAGTCGAGTTCAATGCCACAATACTTCAAGAAGCGCATCAGGTTGAATAGATATATAAATGCTTACTAGCGATGCATCAGTCTTGCAAGAATTTTGCCACCATATCTTTCCATTTCCATTGAAGTTTCCACCCCCTTGAACGGTGAGGCGATCGATGCTGTCAAAGCGAATCCAATATCCGGAATTCACGCTGTTCCAATCTCCGCGGTTGGAGGATGCTTCAAGAGTGCCTTTGATCTGTTTAATTTCCATGCATTGACATGGTCACATATTGACTGCTGTGACAGAAATAAAAACACTGCGGGCATGTATAGAACATGTGAAAGATATATTGTCTTACCATAACTAAAATGTCAGATTTGCATGGTCCAGAAAATGCCACTGGTTTAAGGAGATAGTTCTTGTTCTGCGGGACAAGAAGAGTAGCCGAAGTAGATGAAGCGCAAGCATTCTTCCACGCCTTAGCAAATGCCTAATATTTGCAGGAAACATTGAGGTATAATTAAGAAAATGGTTCAACTTGTTCGATCGTTATATGTATGCGAGAGTTTAATGCCTTGAAGGACCATAATTAACATTTCGAATTTAGTAAGCATTCCATCCATACCTGTGAATCATCACTACTTCCATCTCCTTTAGCACCATAGTCATCAACATCAACCACCACTCTGTTTGAAGAGCCATATACCTGGGCCAGGAACCTGTTGGTCCGCCCATATTCTCCATCAAGATCAAAGTAGCTGGGATATGCAGCAGCCGTGCGATGCCAATCTATGATTGCGGAAGAGCCTTCCATGTCCTTGTTGCGCCTGGAGCCGCAGGCGCCGTTCATGAAGAGCGTGAGAATAGGGAGTACTAGAAAGACCACCTTGAGGGCCATTTCTAGGCGATGATGACTTGATCGAATGCTAAAACTAGGAGTAGAATGTGAGCTTTTGGCAATTGCAATAGCTAGCTGTGATACTGATTGTTAGGGTGCAAGGGAACCGCGGCTATATATAAACGAATACGATGAGGAGGTTGCTTGCTGCCTGGAGATGAGGGAGAAAAAGAGGAAGAGAAGTTTACAGGAACATCCAATTAGGCATGCCATGGCGTTCTTCTGTAAGGTTGCATGCATGCGTGCATTTGCATCTAGCTAGCATGTCGCGGTGAATCTAGACATGTGCGTCCTCTCGTTAAAGTGGCGGCCGTACGTCTCTCTCTCTCCCTCTCTGATCTCGCATCTCTTGTCTCTATCTATCTAACTTGCTAATAACGTAAGGGCCCACACTCCACACGCAGTATGTAATCTAGGATTACTCCATATGTCGCAGATATCTGATCGTACTGCTCATCTATGCACGTAAAAATTGTTTTAGGGCGCCCATCGAAAACGCACTGCACTTCCAAAAATGGTAACTGTGTTTGACGTTTTTTCTTCTATCATCTCACATTTACATATAGTCTGAAATGCTGCTGCCACCCCGAAGAAAAACAAATTTATAGACGTGAATTCTATTCCTTCCTCGCGTGACAGTGCTGTTCATAGAATGGAATTAGTCAAAGTATGAGTAATAGCTCGATCTAGCTCATCACAAAATTCTTCGTATGTCTGAAATTTGGTGAAAGATTGTTCTTATCTTTGCGAGTACATTGTATTATTTCAAACTCAGAAGATTGTGCGGACGTCAATAAAATGCTTCTCAATTTTGTGACATTTATCTTATCGAAAATTATTGTCGTGTAAATTTTATGCTGCCACCTTTCTGATCCCTCGAACTAAATTAGCTAATGACCGGAGGTTCACCTTCAGAATGCGGAGATAAATTCTAATATTCGAATTTTAATATTGGAAAATTAGCCCCAACGGTTTAACTATTATTCGATCAACGGTTTTACACAGTTCGATCCATGCAAATTGTGATGATATCAAATAGCTGTCTTTGCAAAAGGAGGCACCTTGCGTGTTTGACTCGGCAGTTAGCCAGGATCAGAAACCTGTCATGGTGGAGCCGGCTCCTAAACTTTCAAAAGTCAAAGTTATTGAGTATATTGTTTATTTTCTTTTTGTGTAAGAAGTAGCTTTGTCTTGGCTCGAACACACCTGACGGCGATCAAATTAATAGAGCATCAACAACGCATGAATGATGGAGTAAATTGTGGAAATATATAAATCGACAAAAGACATATGTTACATTTGTGATTTAATTAACGATATGCCGTATGTGCACCCAATCAACTAGGTATGATGCATGCATGCATGAACGCGCACTTCTAATTAATTAAACCAAGGTCCATTCTCTTTCGTTTTGGATAGATTGGATGGTCCAGCCTTGGATGCGTGGATATACACGTGTGTACTTCATTTGATCATACTGGGCTGCGTGCATGCAAGCATTTGCAAAATATGATATGTACACCAAATTGGTTCGAGCCATCAAGTCTTCTGCCGTGCATGGGTACTGCAGTATTCTTCACTACCCATCACCACTTATTTCGATTCTTCGGGAGCCAAACTTCTTAAATATTTTTTAAAAGATTTCCACAAACGTGATTGGCTCAATTGATTGCACGACGAGTGTTAATAGTTTCGAGCTCGGGTATTGGTGTCATCACGTTTCATTACTGCACTATCTTTTCGGCTCCAAATAATTAGTCGAACGCTATTTCTCTCGGATATCGAAGACCTTACATAGATCCGAGTCGACACCCAAAAACTATTTTTCAAGTGAATCCTCTTCTTCATTACTTGCGAAGGCAAACAAGTCATTGAAAGTTCCTGTAAGGCCCTGCTAAAACAAAAAGAAAAGGTGGAATTAGCAGTGTAATAAACTAAGCCCGGCTCGACTGTTCGGACTAATATTCGGAGTAAGATTCCTGACTAGCAACATGTGATATTGTTCGCTCTGGACCTCGGCCCGCACGGTTTTCTCAAAACGCGTCACACCTAAACAAGACCATGTTCCCATATATACCCAGCATCTCTCCGTGACTTATGCGTGTGGGACTAATCTAAGGCATGCTTCATGCATTCTTCCCTCCTTATGGGACTCAACGTCCTCGTTGAGTGATCGCACCCCATCATGCATAGAGGCTCACGCGGAGTTGCTATGATACCATATGTAACATTCCCCACTAGCGTGTGATATTATCCCCTCTAGGCACGGTTTTCTCAAAACGCGTCAATTGCTGGTTGAAAACTATTGGTGCATGAGGCATGCCTTGGATTACTAGTCCCACATGCATAATTCACGGGAGAGGTGCTAGGTATATTTGAGAATATGTCCTTCACTAAGTGTGACGCGTTTTGAGAAAATCGTGCGGGACGAGGTCCAAAGCGGATAATATCACACGCTAGTGTGAAATGTTACATATGGTATCAGAGCCACTCCGCGTGGACCTCTATGCATGATGGAGTGCGATCACTCAACGAGGACGTTGAGTTCCCTACGGGGCATTTTAGTAAAATCGTGCGGGCATAGGCCCAAAGTGAACAATATCCTACGCAAGCGCAAGAGTGTTACATTCGAGCATTAAAACGTCTCATGAGTCGTCGAAAACCCGACCATATGGAGTCAAATCCAATCAAAATTCAAATTCAATCGACCGACCCGATGGAGTTGGGAATATAAAAGAAACTAAAACATAAAAAATTATTAAAGCTTTTAGACATATTGTTTATATATTTATTTTCTTGAAATTTATGTTTCAACTTCTTCTTTAATCATATATATAAAATCTCTTCGATATTTTTATTGATTTATAATTATCTCACGAAATTTTCATATTTAGAAAATATTTGATTGATGATTTAATTTATGCTTATTTTATTATATTATTTGATCTGAATTATTTTATTACTTTATTGTATTTTATATTTTTTCCAAATAAGATATTACATATTAACAATATTACAATAATTTATTTAACTTATCTTTTTGTTAATTTATATTATCTGGTCAGATCATTCGGCTCGACCGGCCTGATCCGTTGGATAATTCGGGTTTAGGTCTTGCAGCATTGACAATTAGCTTAAATGTTGATGCCATTAGGGTATTTTGCAGGCAAGCAAAAAAAAGGAATATCCATGGTGGACCGAAAAGGCAATCTCCTTTCCCTACTCCATCCACCACACGCACGCGACGACCACTCAACCAATAGCAGCCACCCTCTTTCGTCGGCCCATTCGGTGTTCGGGTGCCATTTTTCGAGTGAGAGGTACTGATGGGAAGAGTATGATGAGACAACGAAGATCAGTGCACTGTAAATGAAGAACGAAGGGTCGAACGACTAAGAAAGGGTCTTCGCCGCTGGCCACCGTTCGACCTCCTATTCATGTCGATTCTTCCAAAGGCACGTTGGCCATTGATCAGAGAGTCTTTGCATTTGTCTTTAGTTGAATTTTGAGAATATTTTCGGCCCAATCATTATAAAGGTAGCTGAGTTTGGGGGTTTTCCGATGATCCAGTTAGCGACTTTTTCGACGAGTTGGATGGGGAGCTCCGGCCGAGCTAATCACCACGTTCTGGTAGGTGTACACAGGAAGGAGAAATGGATCAAATTTCAGTCCTTATAAAAATTAATCATTAATTTCTTTTAGGTTCATTGGTTTCGGATTCCTATCGTCATCCGACGAAAGTTTCGGCGACTCATCCTCATATCGTGTTTGGTAAGCGAATGGAAATGCACATTAGATTTGATTTCAATTATGTGAAATGATTTAAAGTAATTTTTATTTTTATTGTGGATGAAGAAGGTGATTTGCGATTGTTCGACATTTCTGCGGGTGCGATTTTGATTCTGAGAGCAACTAATTAATTGATAAAAATGTTATAGTTATTTTGTTATTAATTTATGCAATTTATAAATGTGGACTTATTTAAATTGATGATATTTTATATTATTAACATTTAGTTTAAAGTTAATTTTTTATAGCCTATAAATTTTGTTACAAGATTATTTGACATGTTTGGGATTTATATTCTAAATGTTCTTTATTTTTTAGTTAATACCAATAATTATATTGTATAATATCTGATTATATCTATAGCTTTTCAGCTTTAAGATGTAATTAAAGAATATATATATTATTGCAAAAATTACCTTTTCTTTGAAACATTGACAAACTAATTCGAACCGCATAGGACTTACACAAGAATTCATATACAAATTGTTAAATTCAATCACGCGAAGAAACTATTAGATGCCTAGGTTTTTAAATGTTAAAGTACAAAATTTCAGATTACAAGGACCATCAAAGTTCATTTGTATAAAAATTCATTATTGATATTGGGCTAAATTTGGAGAGGAAGAACCGCCACCAAACAAAACTAATGAAGGCTTTTATCTGACTAGTCATGAAAAGATATAGTTTCTAGATATTAGACTTGATGTATGTTATTGTTGTAACGAATGAGGTGATAGATATGGTGATATTAGAATTTTTCAAAAGTGCAAAGAAGAGACACCACATCCGGAAGTAGAAGATTTTTTATTTATTTATTGAATGCCTCAAGTCAACCTTTGTGGCCTAGGCATGACAAAATTCAAAATTATCACTATATGTTAAAATGCTAAATTTAAATATGATCATAATATTTGACATGATGTTTCAGTGCATTTATGAGAATATTGATTGAGGCTACACTGTGCAGAGCCCAAATCCTTAAAAAATATTATAGAACAAAAAAATTACTCTCCAAAAAAAGTTGAAATAGATGTATGCTAATTTACTATAGTTAATTTATTAATGAATCTCATACTATTTTTAGTATATAGTTAACAATGCATCCCCACGATGTCTCCGAGTTGCCATATAAGGAGGCAAGAAAACAACTAGTCCAATTTTCATGGACATACTGGACAAAAATATATATTTTCATTAACAATTATTTTCACGGAGGCAAGAGAATAATTCATAATCTCTTTAGTTATTGTGAGTGTCTTTCATTCGTAATAGCATTTGTAGGTATAGAATTTTAATTGAAATTTTTAGTATTAATGTTTCATTTTCTTAAGATCCTCATAATATAAGGAACTAGTTCTAAGTTATGTTTATATCATTCAATTTAGAAGATGCAACAAAAGACAGAGATGAATTTAAATTATTATTAAAGAATATTACATTATGATGCAAATATTATTTTCATTTAAGTAGTTTTGTTATAAAAGTACTTCATATACACATATGTTTCATTTCGTAAGCGAAAAATGTAAGGAGAAAGAAAAGGCCCCTCATAGAACAAAAAGAGAAAGAAAACATACTTTTAGACCTCATGAAATTCATATTGTGGACAAACAATCTTAATTGGATGCTCCATCCATAGAGAGTACTCCATCATAGGATATTCATAACATTGGGGCACAATTTCTCTAAGTCGTTATTGATGCTACTACATCTAGACGTCAGTATAAAGCATACCAATAATTAGATAGTCATTTATTTTTTTCTGAAGTCGAAACTGACTGCAGCCATTTGTACTGATGTAATTCAACAGATATATAGACTATCAAGGCTTACATGTAAAGATTCGTCATGCCATGAAGCATGCATGTGTGATTTAAGATTTTAAATTTGTATATAATGTCAACTTTTTGAATACTTATTTTTTTTGTTCAAAAGATTGTGCAATTAAATTTAAATATTTATTAGAAGACTGATGTTTGGTCGGATGCTGAGCACACAAAATAACTGTGAAAAGCATTTAATTCTATATGCTAAATAAATAAGGACACATGAAAAAAGCCCAAGTGGATAAGTGAAAGTATATGTAACGAGTTATCATCAAAATTGTCCACTCAATAATATAAATTCAAGTGCGTGAAGGTGAAGATAAATTGGTGATCCGATCAAGGAGTTGCCTACACACCGGTGATTATGTATCCACATCCACTATGGTAAAAAGAATGGTATGCTATAATTTATTTATTTAGTTTTTATATTATTTTTCTTCTTAAATAAATTTTACAAATGTTTTTTCTCTTATTTTTTGTATATTTATTTTAATTTCAGAAAAGAGAGTTGGATAATGAATCGACTCAAGAAGAAATTTTCTAAGAAGACATTTAAAAAAGAATTTTTTATCATTATCTCACTAGACATGCCTGATATGTAAGCAATGTCCAAGATATCTAATTAATTTCATTTTTTTATTGAATTATGTGTGCTTAACATTTTCTTGATCCATACCACATTGCCCTTATAATGGATGTAATTATAGGAATTAGTGCATATAACATACTCTTAAGTAGCATTTTAGAGTGCAATGCCATTAGCAACCTACTTATTAAGCTCATTTAATGGAACTGATATTATATATAGCAAGGGCGATTCTTGAAGATTTCTCTCCATTTGTGTGAAGAAAATAGCACCACCATTTGTTTCTTCCACACTTTATCACCTTTCTAATGTTTAATAGTATTTTTTGTTGGACTGTGTATTTCGCACTTGTATTAGAAAGATGAAGAGATCATGATGATCGCAATGCAGAAGTTTTTTCGCAATAGTCATATAATTTTTTTATTTATAAACTCAACATACATGTACAAATATAATTTTGTTACAAATTTATGCACACTAATTTTTTACAAGATGACAATTGGAATACTTGTATGACATGCGTAATTACATCAAGTATAGACATATCTTAGTAATTGTTTATCATTTTGTAGTCGGTCCTTCATGCGTGCCTTCAACTAGAAGGAGGGGGGACAACGGTCCCAACCTTTTTCCAGTATGCATTTTTGCACAAGCTTTTTGTTGCACCTCCATTTGCTTGAACGAGATTGATGTTATTCAATACGATCCCCTGACACGGCACATTGGCGCTGCAGTCGAGTTTGAGCGCGACTACCGACGCACTCGTTCCTGTGATTTTCTCGTATGATATATCTTTCACTGCGACAGCTGATTTCTGCAACAATAAGTGCATGAAATGATTAATAAAATAATTTCCATCTTTGCACGAACATTGCAAGGACATGGAATGGATACTTTACCTGTTGTTGGCACGGTGTTTTCGAGTCGCAATAATTTTGATCGATTATTATAGGATTCTGAACATTACGCATGGAAATATTGCTGAATGTAATGTTCTTTGCATATCCACTGCCTCCCTACTCAAGGAAAAGATAACAAGGAAATAGGAAAGTTCAAATTACTGAGGAGACTGCACTAGATTCTACACGAAATTGGCAAATTACATATAGTATCAGTATTCTCGCGATCAAAAGCACGTGTAGATATTAAATGGTAAAACTGATAGAGGGCTCAAATATTTTATTTTCACCTGCCAGGTCTTAATCCGGACTCCATTGGTGGTGCCAATAAGTTGTGCTGTGTCCACAACCACATCGGAGACGTAGTCTGCGGAGGTGTGGGCTCCCAGGCTCCCAATACTGTTAAGTCATGGCCATTGTTAATTCGATCACAAGGATCTGAGTAAGTGCACAAAACAACATAGGGAGCATGATTTACCTGATCCCATGTCCTGGCCCACAAACAGTATTTGTTGCCTTCACATTTCTTGATCCGCTAACAATCGATATGCAGTCATCGCCTTAACATTTTGTTTTTAAAAATTAATGAGTATGAAGCCCATATTTAGTGACACGTGATCTTGTTCAATTACTTAGGGCAAAGCTATTGTTACCAGTTTTGATGACACAGTTGTTTATCTGTATGTTCTGCGTATTTGTAACGTGAATTCCGTCAGTGTTCGGACTCGTTTCAGGTGCGCTGATGGAGAGGCCCGAAGCCACCACATTGTTGCAGCCGTCGAATGAAACATGAATTTGCTGGCTATTTTGTATTGTCAGGTTCTCCACCACCAAGTTAGTGCATTTATGGAAGTGCAAGGCCTTCTCGGAACAAAGAAGAAACGCATTACTTTATTTGCTAGGAAGCTTTAAGAATTAATGTTCCAGAAGAAAGAAAATGGAGACATTACGGATTGACATACCGTTGGAGCATCCTTGCAGGGCTGAAATCAGAAGATAAGATATCATCAGTCGAGTTCAATGCCACAATACTTCAAGAAGCACATCAGGTTGAATAGATATATAAATGCTTACTAGCGATGCATCAGTCTTGCAAGAATTTTGCCACCATATCTTTCCATTTCCATTGAAGTTTCCACCCCCTTGAACGGTGAGGCGATCGATGCTGTCAAAGCGAATCCAATATCCGGAATTCACGCTGTTCCAATCTCCGCGGTTGGAGGATGCTTCAAGAGTGCCTTTGATCTGTTTAATTTCCATGCATTGACATGGTCACATATTGACTGCTGTGACAGAAATAAAAACACTGCGGGCATGTATAGAATATGTGAAAGATATAGTCTTACCATAACTAAAATGTCAGATTTGCATGGTCCAGAAAATGCCACTGGTTTAAGGAGATAGTTCTTGTTCTGCGGGACAAGAAGAGTAGACGAAGTAGATGAAGCGCAAGCATTCTTCCACGCCTTAGCAAATGCCTAATATTTGCAGGAAACATTGAGGTATAATTAAGAAAATGGTTCAACTTGTTCGATCGTTATATGTATGCGAGAGTTTAATGCCTTGAAGGACCATAATTAACATTTCGAATTTAGTAAGCATTCCATCCATACCTGTGAATCATCACTACTTCCATCTCCTTTAGCACCATAGTCATCAACATCAACCACCACTCTGTTTGAAGAGCCATATACCTGGGCCAGGAACCTGTTGGTCCGCCCATATTCTCCATCAAGATCAAAGTAGCTGGGATATGCAGCAGCCGTGCGATGCCAATCTATGATTGCGGAAGAGCCTTCCATGTCCTTGTTGCGCCTGGAGCCGCAGGCGCCGTTCATGAAGAGCGTGAGAATAGGGAGTACTAGAAAGACCACCTTGAGGGCCATCCTAGGCGATGATGACTTGATCGAATGCTAAAACTAGGAGTAGAATGTGAGCTTTTGGCAATTGCAATAGCTAGCTGTGATACTGATTGTTAGGGTGCAAGGGAACCGCGGCTATATATAAACGAATACGATGAGGAGGTTGCTTGCTGCCTGGAGATGAGGGAGAAAGAGAGGAAGAGAAGGTTACAGGAACATCCAATTAGGCATGCCATGGCGTTCGTCTGTAAGGTTGCATGCATGCGCGTATTTGCATCTAGCTAGCATGTCGCGGTGAATTTAGACATGTGCGCCCTCTCGTTAAAATGGCGGCCGTACGTCTCTCTCTCTCTCATCACCCATCTCTTATCTCTACCTGTTGCTGATAACGTAGGGGCCCACATTCCACACGCAGTATGTAATCTAGGATTATTCCATATGTCCAAGATATCTGATCGTACTGCTCATGTCTGCATGAAATTCCAATAATGTACGTATAAACTTTTTAGGGCGCCTATCGAAAACACATTGCACTTCCAAAAATGGTAACTGGGTTTGACGTTTTTTCCTCCATCATCTCATATTTACATATATTTTAAAATGCTGCTACCTCCCCCGAAGAAAAAAAATGCTGATACCGAATAGACGTGAATTCAATTCCTTCCTCGTGTGACAGTTCTCCTGTACCAGAAACCTGTCTTTGCACGGTTTGATCCATGCATACTCTGGTGATCAAAGAGCTGTCTTTGCAAAAGGAGGCATCTTGCGTGTTTGACTCGGCAGTTAGCCTGGACCAGAAACCTGTCATGGTGGAGCCGCCTCCTAAACTCTCAAAAGTCAAAGTTATTGAGTATCTTAATTATATTGTTTATTTTATTTTTTTGTAAGAAGTAGCCTTGTCGTCGCTCGAGCACACCTGATGGCGAACAAATTAACAGAGCATCACGAGTGCATGAATGGTGTAGTAAATTGTGGAAATAAATCAACAAAGATATATGTTACACTTGCGTTTTAATTAACGATATGTCATATTTGCGCCCAATCAACATCCCATGGAAAGTACAATTATAGGAAAAAATAAAGGGAGGAGGATGCATGAAGCTGCTGCCGTCTTTCAGTATCATCTATGGTTGTCAGACCCGGCTCGGCCCGGTCGATCGGATTAGACGGACCGATGTCCGGGATCTAAAACGGCCCGTGGATCGGTCGGAACTTAGGGACGGGTTTGACCCACTTTGACCCGGTCAAAACCCGAGTTCAATCGGCCGACCCGATCGGATCAATTGTTGAAATAAAAAAATTGAAACATAGACAGAATTATTAAAACATTTATACATATTATATATATATTTTATAAAATTTATATTTTAATATCCTCTTGTCACATATATAATTTTTTCACTATTTTTTATTTATAATTATCTCACAAGAATTTTTTATTTAGGTTGATGACTTAATTTATATTATTTACACTGTCATCCCATCATGACAAGAAATCATTCTAAGTTTGGGGGCACGCCAGAATGTATGGTGACGGCCCAGCGAAGACTTTTTATCAGCATGGACTACGTATCACTCGAAAGCAATTTCAAAAGAGAGGGTAAAACTCGACAAGATATGATGCATGAATGCATGAACGTGTAGTTCTTATTGAACCATGGTCCTTTTTATCTCCTCTTGGATAGATTCGATGATCCTGTCTTGGATATGTTGATATATACTAATGTTTATGTGGCTTCACTTGCTCATCCATGTGCAGCATGCATGGACCGAATATAAGATGTACATTAACTTCCTTGGTCCGACACATCAAGATTACTACCGTTCATTATTTCCTCATCACCCATCACCCCTTGTTGTGATTCCTCTTGTGATCTTCAATCTATGCTCACGTTTTCCGTGATTTAAAATAAAATATAATTGATACAAACTTGCAGTATATAAAATTTTTGAAGTATGAATTTTAAAATAATGATGGTAACTTGATGTCAAGAAGAGTACATGAATTAATAATGAATAATTTGGTTTCATAATAAAATATTGTATATCATTTTGTCAAAGAAACAATATTCCAAGGAAAAATGCTATGTTTCAAACATTACATATTTATCACAAAAGTATGACACAGAATAAAAATTTCTTTAAGTTCCTATTGTAGAAACAAATTAGATCTTTAATAAATGGTCTTACATTTGACTAATACATCACATGCAATGATTTCTCAAAGTATATTTTCAAGGTTTATTTGAGTTTCTATTACAGAAATAAATTTACGAAAAATAAATGAAACGATTAACAAATTGTCTAATTTTTTTAACTAATCATCGGATCCAATGATTTCTAAAAGTTTGTGTCTCAATTATATAAGATAAAATGTCTAACTAGTATGTGATATTATTCATTTTGGATTTTGGTATGCACGAAAAATTACACTAAATGCCCTCCAACTTTGACGTTTGCTCAGTGATGTCCTCCAACTTCACTTTGTAACACGAATGTCTTCCATCTTTTTTTCATCCAATGCCCTCCTTACCTATAATCGAAAGTTTTCCAGTCACAGCGCTGACGTCACGTCTCTCTCCTCTGCACGTTCACGTTACAATGTCGTGGCAATATTAAAAAATAATAAAAAAATACCACATGGAGCATGTCACTGGCATAGGGGGGGGGGAGTGCAATGGATAAGATCTTTCGATTCTTTCAATGTCTCATTTCTGAGTCCAATGGAATTCATAGGTATAGGAAGTGAAAGAGGTTCAAGAATCTTTTTGGTCTTCCAATATCAATAGGTTGATCGTTTCCCTCTTGGGGGGGTCGCCTCGACCTCCGGTGAGGTCGCACGACCTCCGGCGAGCGCAGGCTCAACAAAAAAAGTGCTCTCTGAATCGAATGTGAAAGTTGTTTTCCATGAGACGGCTATTCACCTAACTCCACTCTCGGCTAGGATTATATATCCAAAAGGGTCCGCTCGAGAAAGTATCTTGATGATTCCCTGCTCCAATTCGCGGAGATCGCAGGGAGGGGGCCGACCCCCCTCCTTCCCATGCGCTCTCCGGCACGGCGTAGGAGGGTGGGGTGGTCGCCCCCTCCCTGCGACCTCGCCAGAGGTCTCAGGGAGAGGGGCGACCCCCCACCTTCTCTGTGCTCGCGCGAGGGGTGGGGTGGTCGCCCCCCTCCCTGCGACCTCCGGCGAGGTCGCAGGGAGGGGAGAGACCACTCCACCCCCTGCACCGCGCCGGCCAGTGCAGGGGACGGAGGGGGGTTGCCCAGAGGTCACATGGAGGGGGGTCGCCCACCCCCTCCTTCCCCTGAGCTTGCCGGCGCGGCGCAGGGGGGTGGGGTGGTCGCCCCCATCCTTGCGACCTCGCTGGAGGTCGCAGGGAGCTCAAGGGATGGAGGGGGGTCGCCCCCCCTCCCCCCCCAACTCCCCTGCGCTCGCCAGCTGAGGCCTTGCCGGAGGTCGGGGCGACACCCCTTGCTCACTGAGCCAGTGGCAGGCTCCGTGTGACATTTTTTATTTTTTATTATTTTTTAATATTGTCAAGACATTGTAATGTGAACGTACACTACAAGAAAATTGACGATTAACGACGCAATGTAGCGCCTTTAAAAACTGTGATGCTATAAAGACGCTACTAGCGCCTCCGTTGTGTCTACTTAGCATCAGAGAATCAGACGTCACTTGCCTCTCGATAGCGTTTCATTCGCGTCTTCTTAGCTACTCAGCGAGTTGACGTTAACTGTAGCGCAATCGAGACGCTACGTAGATGCTATTATTTCGTGCCACGAACCGCAAATGTGCGGCAGCACCTAGCGCCGTTCTAACGTCGACCACTTTAGATGCGAAACTGGCGTCTCACGTCTGAAGAGTCTAAAGCGACGCTATATGACGTCTCAATCAAAGGAGACGCTAATAAAATGCTACTGTATATATTTAAACACGATATTATATATACTATATATCAATCAATAAATTTATTAAATATTATATTAGTATTAATTACACGATTATCAACATACTATCAATAGCATAATATCAATATATATATATGTATTAATTACACGATTATATATATATGTATTTTTATATGATAAGAGTGTTCCTAAATATATAATTTGTTACCTATATTATTTATGTTATCTATACATATAATATATATATATATATATAATATCTTACTTATGCATATATCTTAATTATGCGTCTTCTTAGCTATTCAGCGGGTTGACGTTAACTCTCTAGCGCAATCGAGACGCTACGTAGATGCTATTATTTTGCGCCACGAACCGCAAATGCACGACAGCACCTAGCGCCGTTCTGTCGTCGACCACTTTAGACGCGACATTAGCGTCTCATGTCTGAAGACTCTAAAGCGACGCTATATGGCGTCTCAAACAAATGAGACGTTAATGAGACGCTACTGTATATATTTAATCACTTGTAACTAAGTTGTTTGTGATTGCACTAAGAAAAAGTGCATAAAATTTGTTTTAAGAAAAGTAGTTTTGGCATATAAATCATTTGAATTTAGATTACTTCGAGTATAATTTTGGATGAATTTCCTGCCTGTATCATGTACACTATTTATAAAAATGATAAAATTGGATAATCTCAGTATTTTCCCCGAATGTACCTAGCATACAAATACATTTAGGTATAATGAGCTCGGTTCCTCAGTGCACAGGCAAATGCAAACTTGTTTTTCTTGAACTTAATTTGGATTGGAAAAGTGCTTTTAAATATAGTCAATCTGTCCTTATAATTTGTGTTAAGATAAGTTGGAAGTGTTTCTTGTCAAGCACAAAATTGCCATCACCGCCAAGGTTACAAAAAAAAATCTTCTCTGATTCCACGTGTGTTCAAGCACGAGAACTATCATAGAGGCAGCAGGCAGAAGAGATCAATGGGTAAAAATGCAAGGCAAATATTTTTCTCATGCTTCCTTGAAGCCTATGACAAAATAACTTCACTGTAAAAACTGATATGACAAGGGAACAAAGTTCTCAAGAAGGCAATGAGTAGCTACTTTCTGAGATCCCACACTACAACGTTCTTGAGGTACACCTGCTCAAATGTATGAAGAACATTACACGATTAATGAAGGTGTGGAAAAAAACAATGCTTTGCTTAAGTAATCCAACAAGACAAAATTGTCCAAATATTCCTCAAGCATGACGTCAAACTATTTTATGCGCATCTGTAAAAAGAACCCTCTCATTTTGTCAAAAGCTTCAAAGCCAAAACAGGAACCCTCTCATTTCAATAAAAAGAACTTTTCATGTGCTGGATATTTACAAAAGGCCAATTAAGACAACATGCGAGGCTCGATCTCTCTCGTGCAAAGCATGTCTGAAGTGTTATGAATCAAAGATCGACTAATTAACAAGAAATGAAATAGCTCAAAGAGTTCCTAGCAAAATAGCGAAGACAAAGCAAAAACAACAAAAAATCTTTTACAAATGTAACAACAAAGGGAGCAGCGGTTTAAGCGGCAACAGCAATTGGAGGAGGAGGAGGAGGAAGCAATGGCACAGTGGCAACAACAATGATATTCGGAAGCAGTTGGGCAATGTAGGAGGGAGAGCACGAGTAGCGGCGCAGCAGCAACAACAGTAATCGACAGTGCGATGGAGGAGGGACTGGTGACGTTTGAACTGGAGGAGGTAGCAATAGTGGCAGCCGCAACACCGATCTGGCAGAGGTGGGAGTAAGGACGATCCTCGTTCGAAGAGGGAGCAGCGGCGAGTAGCAGCAGCGATTGAGGCTTGAGCAATGCTGCGGAGATTTTTATGGTGGGCGCGAACGAAATTTTGGAGAGGAGCGCCGAAACATTTTGAGGGAGAGCTGATCACGTGCAAAACTTTAAGGTGTTTTACATTCAATCTTAGCCATGAGCTTAACATTGGACGATAGGGATGGCTGCTTTCATGATGACTTAAAGAGGCTTTTGATCTCACTATTCATTCACGATCTAACGGCTAGGCAGCCGCTCTACACCTACACCTTGACGTAGAGTGGCCGCTCTCTCTCTCTCTATATATATATACATTTGCCCCTTTTTAGATATTATGTATTAAATTATTTACAGTTTTTAATAATTAGTAAATATTTATCATATTTTTTTATCATTCAATTTAATTTTTATCTGATTAATTTTCTCTATTTTTCATTATTTATGTTTCTGTAATTATTTTATTCATCAATTTTAAGAAGTTAATTGAGAGAGTAATAAATAAAATTATAGATAAAGGTTATTTACCAATACGAGTGAAGAGAAAAGGAAGAGGGATAGAAAGGCGAAGGGAGGATAAATTTGGTTTAAATTTATTATTTATTTATGTATATTTGATTGAATGAAATATATGATGTTATGAGAATTTATTTATTAATATGAAATAATTATTCAAGTTATATTCATATTCTTATATTGTACTCCATCTCTTTAAAATCATAAATCCAAACAAGTACTTGGGGACAAGATACACTTAAGTAGCTTTTAAAAAAGTTATATACTGGAAAGGCAACCGATTAAGATTTACTTTTAATTATTACTATTTGCTGATTCCACACGAAATATCTTTTTATGACTTTACTATATTTTTGGTCAAATTATGTGTATTTAACATCCTTAGTACAAGGATGAAGAGATTAGGAAGAGCGCCAAAAATTTTTTTCACACTAGTCATATAAATCTTTATTTATAAATTCAGTATGCATGTCCTGTAAGTTGTTATATAAATATTTTTCACACTAGCGGGGCTCGCGGCCCAGTGGCATGCGCACAGGCACGCATGGGGCGCGGGCTCCTGGCCCGCGCGGCGCTCTAGGGCTCGCGCTCGGGCACGCGACACGCTCCGGCGTGCGGCCCGATTAAGTGGGCCAACATTGTGTGCGGCTTAGAAGGACTTTATTTTTTCATTTTTTTCCTAATTCTGAAAAGTAAAAAAATATCATAAATTGCTAGAAAATTATAGAAGTTATGGAAAAATGTGAAAAGTTTTCCTAAAGTTTTCTTTCATTTCATGAAATATTATAGAAATTTTAATTGCATTTTATTGCTTTGTAACAATTTATGCAATTAAATTACCTCTTTGGAAATTGATATTTGACATCGAAAAATTTAGTATCTCTTAGAAAAATAAGATGTTTTAGAGACTATCAAACATATCATGCCACAACCGGCACCTAGTAATATTACCCAACATAGGAGGGATGCTGAGGCATTTGAGGCCTGGTCCAAGAAGAGTCGCATTGCTCGCATTCTGTTGTTGAGTACAATGAAAGACTCCCTCATGTGCGAATTTGAGGTTTACCAAACAACATTTGAAATGTGGGCAGCTAATGTTTTACTAATGTGATTTACCAAATAAATTTTACTAATGTTTTTCTCTTATTTTTTTGTATATTTATTTTAATTTCAGAAAAGAGAGTTGGATAATGAATCGACTCAAGATGAAAATTTCTAAGAATACATTTAAAAAAGAATTCTTTTTATCATTAGCTCACTAGACATGCCTGATATGTAAGACATGCCCAAGATATCTAATTATTTTTCATTTTTTTATTGAATTATGTGTACTTAATATTTTCTTGATTAGCCGACCCCACCTAGTGGGATAAGGCTTTGTTGTTGTTGTAACATTTTCTTGATCCATACCACATTGCCCTTATAATGGATGTAATTATAGGAATTAGTGCGTATAACATACTCTTAAGTAGCATTTTAGAGTGCAATGCCATTAGCAACCTACTTATTAAGCTCATTTAATGGAACTGATATTATATATAGCAAGGGCGATTCTTGAAGATTTCTATCCATTTGTGTGAAGAAAATAGCACCACCATTTGTTTCTTCCACACTTTATCACCTTTCTATGTTTAATAGTATTTTTTGTTGGACTGTGTATTTCGCACTTGTATTAGAAAGATGAAGAGATCATGATGATCGCAATGCAGAAGTTTTTTCGCAATAGTCATATAATTTTTTTATTTATAAACTCAACATACATGTACAAATATAATTTTGTTACAAATTTATGCACACTAATTTTTTACAAGATGACAATTGGAATACTTGTATGACATGCGTAATTACATCAAGTATAGACATATCTTAGTAATTGTTTATCATTTTGTAGTCGATCCTTCATGCGTGCCTTCAACTAGAAGGAGGGGGGACAACGGTCCCAACCTTTTTCCAGTATGCATTTTTGCACAAGCTTTTTGTTGCACCTCCATTTGCTTGAACGAGATTGATGTTATTCAATACGATCCCCTGACACGGCACATTGGCGCTGCAGTCGAGTTTGAGCGCGACTACCGACGCACTCGTTCCTGTGATTTTCTCGTATGATATATCTTTCACTGCGACAGCTGATTTCTGCAACAATAAGTGCATGAAATGATTAATAAAACAATATCCATCTTTGCACAAACATTGCAAAGACATGGAATGGATACTTTACCTGTTGTTGGCACGGTGTTTTCGAGTCGCAATAATTTTGATCGATTATTATAGGATTCTGAACATTACGCATGGAAATATTGCTGAATGTAATGTTCTTTGCATATCCACTGCCTCCCTACTCAAGGAAAAGATAACAAGGAAATAGGAAAGTTCAAATTACTGAGGAGACTGCACTAGATTCTACACGAAATTGGCAAATTACATATAGTATCAGTATTCTCGCGATCAAAAGCACGTGTAGATATTAAATGGTAAAACTGATAGAGGGCTCAAATATTTTATTTTCACCTGCCAGGTCTTAATCCGGACTCCATTGGTGGTGCCAATAAGTTGTGCTGTGTCCACAACCACATCGGAGACGTAGTCTGCGGAGGTGTGGGCTCCCAGGCTCCCAATACTGTTAAGTCGTGGCCATTGTTAATTCGATCACAAGGATCTGAGTAAGTGCACAAAACAACATAGGGAGCATGATTTACCTGATCCCATGTCCTGGCCCACAAACAGTATTTGTTGCCTTCACATTTCTTGATCCGCTAACAATCGATATGCAGTCATCGCCTTAACATTTTGTTTTTAAAAATTAATGAGTATGAAGCCCATATTTAGTGACACGTGATCTTGTTCAATTACTTAGGGTAAAGCTATTATTACCAGTTTTGATGACACAGTTGTTTATCTGTATGTTCTGCGTATTTGTAACGTGAATTCCGTCAGTGTTCGGACTCGTTTCAGGTGCGCTGATGGAGAGGCCCGAAGCCACCACATTGTTGCAGCCGTCGAATGAAACATGAATTTGCTGGCTATTTTGTATTGTCAGGTTCTCCACCACCAAGTTAGTGCATTTATTGAAGTGCAAGGCCTTCTCGGAACAAAGAAGAAACGCATTACTTTATTTGCTAGGAAGCTTTAAGAATTAATGTTCCAGAAGAAAGAAAATGGAGACATTACGGATTGACATACCGTTGGAGCATCCTTGCAGGGCTGAAATCAGAAGATAAGATATCATCAGTCGAGTTCAATGCCACAATACTTCAAGAAGCGCATCAGGTTGAATAGATATATAAATGCTTACTAGCGATGCATCAGTCTTGCAAGAATTTTGCCACCATATCTTTCCATTTCCATTGAAGTTTCCACCCCCTTGAACGGTGAGGCGATCGATGCTGTCAAAGCGAATCCAATATCCGGAATTCACGCTGTTCCAATCTCCGCGGTTGGAGGATGCTTCAAGAGTGCCTTTGATCTGTTTAATTTCCATGCATTGACATGGTCACATATTGACTGCTGTGACAGAAATAAAAACACTGCGGGCATGTATAGAACATGTGAAGGATATATTGTCTTACCATAACTAAAATGTCAGATTTGCATGGTCCAGAAAATGCCACTGGTTTAAGGAGATAGTTCTTGTTCTGCGGGACAAGAAGAGTAGACGAAGTAGATGAAGCGCAAGCATTCTTCCACGCCTTAGCAAATGCCTAATATTTGCAGGAAACATTGAGGTATAATTAAGAAAATGGTTCAACTTGTTCGATCGTTATATGTATGCGAGAGTTTAATGCCTTGAAGGACCATAATTAACATTTCGAATTTAGTAAGCATTCCATCCATACCTGTGAATCATCACTACTTCCATCTCCTTTAGCACCATAGTCATCAACATCAACCACCACTCTGTTTGAAGAGCCATATACCTGGGCCAGGAACCTGTTGGTCCGCCCATATTCTCCATCAAGAACAAAGTAGCTGGGATATGCAGCAGCCGTGCGATGCCAATCTATGATTGCGGAAGAGCCTTCCATGTCCTTGTTGCGCCTGGAGCCGCAGGCGCCGTTCATGAAGAGCGTGAGAATAGGGAGTACTAGAAAGACCACCTTGAGGGCCATTTCTAGGCGATGATGACTTGATCGAATGCTAAAACTAGGAGTAGAATGTGAGCTTTTGGCAATTGCAATAGCTAGCTGTGATACTGATTGTTAGGGTGCAAGGGAACCGCGGCTATATAAACGAATACGATGAGGAGGTTGCTTGCTGCCTGGAGATGAGGGAGAAAAAGAGGAAGAGAAGTTTACAGGAACATCCAATTAGGCATGCCATGGCGTTCTTCTGTAAGGTTGCATGCATGCGTGCATTTGCATCTAGCTAGCATGTCGCGGTGAATCTAGACATGTGCGTCCTCTCGTTAAAGTGGCGGCCGTACGTCTCTCTCTCTCTCTCTGATCTCGCATCTCTTGTCTCTATCTATCTAACTTGCTAATAACGTAAGGGCCCACACTCCGCACGCAGTATGTAATCTAGGATTACTCCATATGTCGCAGATATCTGATCGTACTGCTCATCTATGCACGTAAAAATTGTTTTAGGGCGCCCATCGAAAACGCACTGCACTTCCAAAAATGGTAACTGTGTTTGACGTTTTTTCTTCTATCATCTCACATTTACATATAGTCTGAAATGCTGCTGCCACCCCGAAGAAAAACAAATTTATAGACGTGAATTCTATTCCTTCCTCGCGTGCCAGTGCTGTTCATAGAATGGAATTAGTCAAAGTATGAGTAATAGCTCGATCTAGCTCATCACAAAATTCTTCGTATGTCTGAAATTTGGTGAAAGATTGTTCTTATCTTTGCGAGTACATTGTATTATTTCAAACTCAGAAGATTGTGCGGACGTCAATGAAATGCTTCTCAATTTTGTGACATTTATCTTATCGAAAATTATTGTCGTGTAAATTTTATGCTGCCACCTTTCTGATCCCTCGAACTAAATTAGCTAATGACCGGAGGTTCACCTTCAGAATGCGGAGATAAATTCTAATATTCGAATTTTAATATTGGAAAATTAGCCCAACGGTTTAACTATTATTCGATCAACGGTTTTACACAGTTCGATCCATGCAAATTGTGATGATATCAAATAGCTGTCTTTGCAAAAGGAGGCACCTTGCGTGTTTGACTCGGCAGTTAGCCAGGATCAGAAACCTGTCATGGTGGAGCCGGCTCCTAAACTTTCAAAAGTCAAAGTTATTGAGTATATTGTTTATTTTCTTTTTGTGTAAGAAGTAGCTTTGTCTTGGCTCGAACACACCTGACGGCGATCAAATTAATAGAGCATCAACAACGCATGAATGATGGAGTAAATTGTGGAAATATATAAATCGACAAAAGACATATGTTACATTTGTGATTTAATTAACGATATGCCGTATGTGCGCCCAATCAACTAGGTATGATGCATGCATGCATGAACGCGCACTTCTAATTAATTAAACCAAGGTCCATTCTCTTTCGTTTTGGATAGATTGGATGATCCAGCCTTGGATGCGTGGATATACACGTGTGTAACTTCATTTGATCATACTGGGCTGCGTGCATGCAAGCATTTGCAAAATATGATATGTACACCAAATTGGTTCGAGCCATCAAGTCTTCTGCCGTGCATGGGTACTGCAGTATTCTTCACTACCCATCACCACTTATTTCGATTCTTCGGGAGCCAAACTTCTTAAATATTTTTTAAAAGATTTCCACAAACGTGATTGGCTCAATTGATTGCACGACGAGTGTTAATAGTTTCGAGCTCGGGTATTGGTGTCATCACGTTTCATTACTGCACTATCTTTTCGGCTCCAAATAATTAGTCGAACGCTATTTCTCTCGGATATCGAAGACCTTACATAGATCCGAGTCGACACCCAAAAACTATTTTTCAAGTGAATCCTCTTCTTCATTACTTGCGAAGGCAAACAAGTCGTTGAAAGTTCCTGTAAGGCCCTGCTAAAACAAAAAGAAAAGGTGGAATTAGCAGTGTAATAAACTAAGCCCGGCTCGACTGTTCGGACTAATATTCGGAGTAAGATTCCCGACTAGCAACATGTGATATTGTTCGCTCTGGACCTCGGCCCGCACGGTTTTCTCAAAACGCGTCACACCTAAACAAGACCATGTTCCCATATATACCCAGCATCTCTCCCGTGACTTATGCGTGTGGGACTAATCCAAGGCATGCTTCATGCATTCTTCCCTCCTTATGGGACTCAACGTCCTCGTTGAGTGATCACACCCCATCATGCATAGAGGCTCACGCGGAGTTGCTATGATACCATATGTAACATTCCCCACTAGCGTGTGATATTATCCCCTCTAGGCACGGTTTTCTCAAAACGCGTCAATTGCTGATTGAAAACTATTGGTGCATGAGGCATGCCTTGGATTACTAGTCCCACATGCATAATTCACGGGAGAGATGCTAGGTATATTTGAGAATATGTCATTCACTAAGTGTGACGCGTTTTGAGAAAATCGTGCGGGACGAGGTCCAAAGCGGATAATATCACACGCTAGTGTGAAATGTTACATATGGTATCAGAGCCACTCCGCGTGGACCTCTATGCATGATGGAGTGCGATCACTCAACGAGGACGTTGAGTTCCCTAAGGGGCATTTTAGTAAAATCGTGCGGGCATAGGCCCAAAGTGAACAATATCCTACGCAAGCGCAAGAGTGTTACATTCGAGCATTAAAACGTCTCATGAGTCGTCGAAAACCCGACCATATGGAGTCAAATCCAATCAAAATTCAAATTCAATCGACCGACCCGATGGAGTTGGGAATATAAAAGAAATTAAAACATAAAAAATTATTAAAACTTTTAGACATATTGTTTATATATTTATTTTCTTGAAATTTATGTTTCAACTTCTTCTTTAATCATATATATAAAATCTCTTCGATATTTTTATTGATTTATAATTATCTCACGAAATTTTCATATTTAGAAAATATTTGATTGATGATTTAATTTATGCTTATTTTATTATATTATTTGATCTGAATTATTTTATTACTTTATTGTATTTTATATTTTTTTCCAAATAAGATATTACATATTAACAATATTACAATAATTTATTTAACTTATCTTTTTGTTAATTTATATTATCTGGTCAGACCATTCGGCTCGACCGGCCTGATCCGTTGGATAATCCGGGTTTAGGTCTTGCAGCATTGACAATTAGCTTAAATGTTGATGCCATTAGGGTATTTTGCAGGCAAGCAAAAAAAAGCAATATCCATGGTGGACCGAAAAGGCAATCTCCTTTCCCTACTCCATCCACCACATGCACGCGACGACCACTCAACCAATAGCAGCCACCCTCTTTCGTCGGCCCATTCGGTGTTCGGGTGCCATTTTTCGAGTGAGAGGTACTGATGGGAAGAGTATGATGAGACAACGAAGATTAGTGCACTGTAAATGAAGAACGAAGGGTCGAACGACTAAGAAAGGGTCTTCGCCGCTGGCCACCGTTCGACCTCCTATTCATGTCGATTCTTCAAAAGGCACGTTGGCCATTGATCAGAGAGTCTTTGCATTTGTCTTTAGTTGAATTTTGAGAATATTTTCGGCCCAATCATTATAAAGGTAGCTGAGGTTGGGGGTTTTCCGATGATCCAGTCAGCGACTTTTTCGACGAGTTGGATGGGGAGCTCCGGCCGAGCTAATCACCACGTTCTGGTAGGTGTACACAGGAAGGAGAAATGGATCAAATTTCAGTCCTTATAAAAATTAATCATTAATTTCTTTTAGGTTCATTGGTTTCGGATTCCTATCGTCATCCGACGAAAGTTTCGGCGACTCATCCTCATATCGTGTTTGGTAAGCGAATGGAAATGCACATTAGATTTGATTTCAGTTATGTGAAATGATTTAAAGTAATTTTTATTTTTATTGTGGATGAAGAAGGTGATTTGCGATTGTTCGACATTTCTGCGGGTGCGATTTTGATTCTGAGAGCAACTAATTAATTGATAAAAATGTTATAGTTATTTTGTTATTAATTTATGCAATTTATAAATGTGGACTTATTTAAATTGATGATATTTTATATTATTAACATTTAGTTTAAAGTTAATTTTTTATAGCCTATAAATTTTGTTACAAGATTATTTGACATGTTTGGGATTTATATTCTAAATGTTCTTTATTTTTTAGTTAATACCAATAATTATATTGTATAATATCTGATTATATCTATAGCTTTTCAGCTTTAAGATGTAATTAAAGAATATATATATTATTGCAAAAATTACCTTTTCTTTGAAACATTGACAAACTAATTCGAACCGCATAGGACTTACACAAGAATTCATATACAAATTGTTAAATTCAATCACGCGAAGAAACTATTAGATGCCTAGGTTTTTAAATGTTAAAGTACAAAATTTCAGATTACAAGGACCATCAAAGTTCATTTGTATAAAAATTCATTATTGATATTGGGCTAAATTTGGAGAGGAAGAACCGCCACCAAACAAAACTAATGAAGGCTTTTATCTGACTAGTCATGAAAAGATATAGTTTCTAGATATTAGACTTGATGTATGTTATTGTTGTAACGAATGAGGTGATAGATATGGTGATATTAGAATTTTTCAAAAGTGCAAAGAAGAGACACCACATCCGGAAGTAGAAGATTTTTTTATTTATTTATTGAATGTCTCAAGTCAACCTTTGTGGCCTAGGCATGACAAAATTCAAAATTATCACTATATGTTAAAATGCTAAATTTAAATATGATCATAATATTTGACATGATGTTTCAGTGCATTTATGAGAATATTGATTGAGGCTACACTGTGCAGAGCCCAAATCCTTAAAAAATATTATAGAACAAAAAAATTACTCTCCAAAAAAAGTTGAAATAGATGTATGCTAATTTACTATAGTTAATTTATTAATGAATCTCATACTATTTTTAGTATATAGTTAACAATGCATCCCCACGATGTCTCCGAGTTGCCATATAAGGAGGCAAGAAAACAACTAGTCCAATTTTCATGGACATACTGGACAAAAATATATATTTTCATTAACAATTGTTTTCACGGAGGCAAGAGAATAATTCATAATCTCTTTAGTTAATGTGAGTGTCTTTCATTCGTAATAGCATTTGTAGGTATAGAATTTTAATTGAAATTTTTAGTATTAATGTTTCATTTTCTTAAGATCCTCATAATATAAGGAACTAGTTCTAAGTTATGTTTATATCATTCAATTTAGAAGATGCAACAAAAGACAGAGATGAATTTAAATTATTATTAAAGAATATTACATTATGATGCAAATATTATTTTCATTTAAGTAGTTTTGTTATAAAAGTACTTCATATACACATATGTTTCATTTCGTAAGCGAAAAATGTAAGGAGAAAGAAAAGGCCCCTCATAGAACAAAAAGAGAAAGAAAACATACTTTTAGACCTCATGAAATTCATATTGTGGACAAACAATCTTAATTGGATGCTCCATCCATAGAGAGTACTCCATCATAGGATATTCATAACATTGGGGCACAATTTCTCTAAGTCGTTATTGATGCTACTACATCTAGACGTCAGTATAAAGCATACCAATAATTAGATAGTCATTTATTTTTTTTCTGAAGTCGAAACTGACTGCAGCCATTTGTACTGATGTAATTCAACAAATATATATACTATCAAGGCTTACATGTAAAGATTCGTCATGCCATGAAGCATGCATGTGTGATTTAAGATTTTAAATTTGTATATAATGTCAACTTTTTGAATACTTATTTTTTTTTGTTCAAAAGATTGTGCAATTAAATTTAAATATTTATTAGAAGACTGATGTTTGGTCGGATGCTGAGCACACAAAATAACTGTGAAAAGCATTTAATTCTATATGCTAAATAAATAAGGACACATGAAAAAAGCCCAAGTGGATAAGTGAAAGTATATGTAACGAGTTATCATCAAAATTGTCCACTCAGTAATATAAATTCAAGTGCGTGAAGGTGAAGATAAATTGGTGATCCGATCAAGGAGTTGCCTACACACCGGTGATTATGTATCCACATCCACTATGGTAAAAAGAATGGTATGCTATACTTTATTTATTTAGTTTTTATATTATTTTTCTTCTTAAATAAATTTTACAAATGTTTTTTCTCTTATTTTTTGTATATTTATTTTAATTTCAGAAAAGAGAGTTGGATAATGAATCGACTCAAGATGAAATTTTCTAAGAAGACATTTAAAAAAGAATTTTTTATCATTATCTCACTAGACATGCCTGATATGTAAGCAATGTCCAAGATATCTAATTAATTTCATTTTTTTATTGAATTATGTGTGCTTAACATTTTCTTGATCCATACCACATTGCCCTTATAATGGATGTAATTATAGGAATTAGTGCGTATAACATACTCTTAAGTAGCATTTTAGAGTGCAATGCCATTAGCAACCTACTTATTAAGCTCATTTAATGGAACTGGTATTATATATAGCAAGGGCGATTCTTGAAGATTTCTCTCCATTTGTGTGAAGAAAATAGCACCACCATTTGTTTCTTCCACACTTTATCACCTTTCTATGTTTAATAGTATTTTTTGTTGGACTGTGTATTTCGCACTTGTATTAGAAAGATGAAGAGATCATGATGATCGCAATGCAGAAGTTTTTTCGCAATAGTCATATAATTTTTTTATTTATAAACTCAACATACATGTACAAATATAATTTTGTTACAAATTTATGCACACTAATTTTTTACAAGATGACAATTGGAATACTTGTATGACATGCGTAATTACATCAAGTATAGACATATCTTAGTAATTGTTTATCATTTTGTAGTCGGTCCTTCATGCGTGCCTTCAACTAGACGGAGGGGGGACAACGGTCCCAACCTTTTTCCAGTATGCATTTTTGCACAAGCTTTTTGTTGCACCTCCATTTGCTTGAACGAGATTGATGTTATTTAATACGATCCCCTGACACGGCACATCGGCGCTACAGTCGAGTTTGAGCGCGACTACCGACGCACTCGTTCCTGTGATTTTCTCGTATGATATATCTTTCACTGCGACAGCTGATTTCTGCAACAATAAGTGCATGAAATGATTAATAAAATAATTTCCATCTTTGCACGAACATTGCAAAGACATGGAATGGATACTTTACCTGTTGTTGGCACGGTGTTTTCGAGTCGCAATAATTTTGATCGATTATTATAGGATTCTGAACATTACGCATGGAAATATTGCTGAATGTAATGTTCTTTGCATATCCACTGCCTCCCTACTCAAGGAAAAGATAACAAGGAAATAGGAAAGTTCAAATTACTGAGGAGACTGCACTAGATTCTACACGAAATTGGCAAATTACATATAGTATCAGTATTCTCGCGATCAAAAGCACGTGTAGATATTAAATGGTAAAACTGATAGAGGGCTCAAATATTTTATTTTCACCTGCCAGGTCTTAATCCGGACTCCATTGGTGGTGCCAATAAGTTGTGCTGTGTCCACAACCACATCGGAGACGTAGTCTGCGGAGGTGTGGGCTCCCAGGCTCCCAATACTGTTAAGTCATGGCCATTGTTAATTCGATCACAAGGATCTGAGTAAGTGCACAAAACAACATAGGGAGCATGATTTACCTGATCCCATGTCCTGGCCCACAAACAGTATTTGTTGCCTTCACATTTCTTGATCCGCTAACAATCGATATGCAGTCATCGCCTTAACATTTTGTTTTTAAAAATTAATGAGTATGAAGCCCATATTTAGTGACACGTGATCTTGTTCAATTACTTAGGGCAAAGCTATTGTTACCAGTTTTGATGACACAGTTGTTTATCTGTATGTTCTGCGTATTTGTAACGTGAATTCCGTCAGTGTTCGGACTCGTTTCAGGTGCGCTGATGGAGAGGCCCGAAGCCACCACATTGTTGCAGCCGTCGAATGAAACATGAATTTGCTGGCTATTTTGTATTGTCAGGTTCTCCACCACCATGTTAGTGCATTTATGGAAGTGCAAGGCCTTCTCGGAACAAAGAAGAAACGCATTACTTTATTTGCTAGGAAGCTTTAAGAATTAATGTTCCAGAAGAATGAAAATGGAGACATTACGGATTGACATACCGTTGGAGCATCCTTGCAGGGCTGAAATCAGAAGATAAGATATCATCAGTCGAGTTCAATGCCACAATACTTCAAGAAGCGCATCAGGTTGAATAGATATATAAATGCTTACTAGCGATGCATCAGTCTTGCAAGAATTTTGCCACCATATCTTTCCATTTCCATTGAAGTTTCCACCCCCTTGAACGGTGAGGCGATCGATGCTGTCAAAGCGAATCCAATATCCGGAATTCACGCTGTTCCAATCTCCGCGGTTGGAGGATGCTTCAAGAGTGCCTTTGATCTGTTTAATTTCCATGCATTGACATGGTCACATATTGACTGCTGTGACAGAAATAAAAACACTGCGGGCATGTATAGAACATGTGAAAGATATATTGTCTTACCATAACTAAAATGTCAGATTTGCATGGTCCAGAAAATGCCACTGGTTTAAGGAGATAGTTCTTGTTCTGCGGGACAAGAAGAGTAGCCGAAGTAGATGAAGCGCAAGCATTCTTCCACGCCTTAGCAAATGCCTAATATTTGCAGGAAACATTGAGGTATAATTAAGAAAATGGTTCAACTTGTTCGATCGTTATATGTATGCGAGAGTTTAATGCCTTGAAGGACCATAATTAACATTTCGAATTTAGTAAGCATTCCATCCATACCTGTGAATCATCACTACTTCCATCTCCTTTAGCACCATAGTCATCAACATCAACCACCACTCTGTTTGAAGAGCCATATACCTGGGCCAGGAACCTGTTGGTCCGCCCATATTCTCCATCAAGATCAAAGTAGCTGGGATATGCAGCAGCCGTGCGATGCCAATCTATGATTGCGGAAGAGCCTTCCATGTCCTTGTTGCGCCTGGAGCCGCAGGCGCCGTTCATGAAGAGCGTGAGAATAGGGAGTACTAGAAAGACCACCTTGAGGGCCATTTCTAGGCGATGATGACTTGATCGAATGCTAAAACTAGGAGTAGAATGTGAGCTTTTGGCAATTGCAATAGCTAGCTGTGATACTGATTGTTAGGGTGCAAGGGAACCGCGGCTATATATAAACGAATACGATGAGGAGGTTGCTTGCTGCCTGGAGATGAGGGAGAAAAAGAGGAAGAGAAGTTTACAGGAACATCCAATTAGGCATGCCATGGCGTTCTTCTGTAAGGTTGCATGCATGCGTGCATTTGCATCTAGCTAGCATGTCGCGGTGAATCTAGACATGTGCGTCCTCTCGTTAAAGTGGCGGCCGTACGTCTCTCTCTCTCTCTCTGATCTCGCATCTCTTGTCTCTATCTATCTAACTTGCTAATAACGTAAGGGCCCACACTCCACACGCAGTATGTAATCTAGGATTACTCCATATGTCGCAGATATCTGATCGTACTGCTCATCTATGCACGTAAAAATTGTTTTAGGGCGCCCATCGAAAACGCACTGCACTTCCAAAAATGGTAACTGTGTTTGACGTTTTTTCTTCTATCATCTCACATTTACATATAGTCTGAAATGCTGCTGCCACCCCGAAGAAAAACAAATTTATAGACGTGAATTCTATTCCTTCCTCGCGTGACAGTGCTGTTCATAGAATGGAATTAGTCAAAGTATGAGTAATAGCTCGATCTAGCTCATCACAAAATTCTTCGTATGTCTGAAATTTGGTGAAAGATTGTTCTTATCTTTGCGAGTACATTGTATTATTTCAAACTCAGAAGATTGTGCGGACGTCAATAAAATGCTTCTCAATTTTGTGACATTTATCTTATCGAAAATTATTGTCGTGTAAATTTTATGCTGCCACCTTTCTGATCCCTCGAACTAAATTAGCTAATGACCGGAGGTTCACCTTCAGAATGCGGAGATAAATTCTAATATTCGAATTTTAATATTGGAAAATTAGCCCCAACGGTTTAACTATTATTCGATCAACGGTTTTACACAGTTCGATCCATGCAAATTGTGATGATATCAAATAGCTGTCTTTGCAAAAGGAGGCACCTTGCGTGTTTGACTCGGCAGTTAGCCAGGATCAGAAACCTGTCATGGTGGAGCCGGCTCCTAAACTTTCAAAAGTCAAAGTTATTGAGTATATTGTTTATTTTCTTTTTGTGTAAGAAGTAGCTTTGTCTTGGCTCGAACACACCTGACGGCGATCAAATTAATAGAGCATCAACAACGCATGAATGATGGAGTAAATTGTGGAAATATATAAATCGACAAAAGACATATGTTACATTTGTGATTTAATTAACGATATGCCGTATGTGCACCCAATCAACTAGGTATGATGCATGCATGCATGAACGCGCACTTCTAATTAATTAAACCAAGGTCCATTCTCTTTCGTTTTGGATAGATTGGATGATCCAGCCTTGGATGCGTGGATATACACGTGTGTACTTCATTTGATCATACTGGGCTGCGTGCATGCAAGCATTTGCAAAATATGATATGTACACCAAATTGGTTCGAGCCATCAAGTCTTCTGCCGTGCATGGGTACTGCAGTATTCTTCACTACCCATCACCACTTATTTCGATTCTTCGGGAGCCAAACTTCTTAAATATTTTTTAAAAGATTTCCACAAACGTGATTGGCTCAATTGATTGCACGACGAGTGTTAATAGTTTCGAGCTCGGGTATTGGTGTCATCACGTTTCATTACTGCACTATCTTTTCGGCTCCAAATAATTAGTCGAACACTATTTCTCTCGGATATCGAAGACCTTACATAGATCCGAGTCGACACCCAAAAACTATTTTTCAAGTGAATCCTCTTCTTCATTACTTGCGAAGGCAAACAAGTCGTTGAAAGTTCCTGTAAGGCCCTGCTAAAACAAAAAGAAAAGGTGGAATTAGCAGTGTAATAAACTAAGCTCGGCTCGACTGTTCGGACTAATATTCGGAGTAAGATTCCCGACTAACAACATGTGATATTATTCGCTCTGAACCTCGGCCCGCACGGTTTTCTCAAAACGCGTCACACCTAAACAAGACCATGTTCCCATATATACCCAGCATCTCTCCCGTGACTTATGCGTGTGGGACTAATCCAAGGCATGCTTCATGCATTCTTCCCTCCTTATGGGACTCAACGTCCTCGTTGAGTGATCGCACCCCATCATGCATAGAGGCTCACGCGGAGTTGCTATGATACCATATGTAACATTCCCCACTAGCGTGTGATATTATCCCCTCTAGGCACGGTTTTCTCAAAACGCGTCAATTGCTGATTGAAAACTATTGGTGCATGAGGCATGCCTTGGATTACTAGTCCCACATGCATAATTCACGGGAGAGATGCTAGGTATATTTGAGAATATGTCCTTCACTAAGTGTGACGCGTTTTGAGAAAATCGTGCGGGACGAGGTCCAAAGCGGATAATATCACACGCTAGTGTGAAATGTTACATATGGTATCAGAGCCACTCCGTGTGGACCTCTATGCATGATGGAGTGCGATCACTCAACGAGGACGTTGAGTTCCCTAAGGGGCATTTTAGTAAAATCGTGCGGGCATAGGCCCAAAGTGAACAATATCCTACGCAAGCGCAAGAGTGTTACATTCGAGCATTAAAACGTCTCATGAGTCGTCGAAAACCCGACCATATGGAGTCAAATCCAATCAAAATTCAAATTCAATCGACCGACCCGATGGAGTTGGGAATATAAAAGAAATTAAAACATAAAAAATTATTAAAACTTTTAGACATATTGTTTATATATTTATTTTCTTGAAATTTATGTTTCAACTTCTTCTTTAATCATATATATAAAATCTCTTCGATATTTTTATTGATTTATAATTATCTCACGAAATTTTCATATTTAGAAAATATTTGATTGATGATTTAATTTATGCTTATTTTATTATATTATTTGATCTGAATTATTTTATTACTTTATTGTATTTTATATTTTTTTCCAAATAAGATATTACATATTAATAATATTACAATAATTTATTTAACTTATCTTTTTGTTAATTTATATTATCTGGTCAGACCATTCGGCTCGACCGGCCTGATCCGTTGGATAATCCGGGTTTAGGTCTTGCAGCATTGACAATTAGCTTAAATGTTGATGCCATTAGGGTATTTTGCAGGCAAGCAAAAAAAAGGAATATCCATGGTGGACCGAAAAGGCAATCTCCTTTCCCTACTCCATCCACCACACGCACCGACGACCACTCAACCAATAGCAGCCACCCTCTTTCGTCGGCCCATTCAGTGTTCGGGTGCCATTTTTCGAGTGAGAGGTACTGATGGGAAGAGTATGATGAGACAACGAAGATCAGTGCACTGTAAATGAAGAACGAAGGGTCGAACGACTAAGAAAGGGTCTTCGCCGCTGGCCACCGTTCGACCTCCTATTCATGTCGATTCTTCCAAAGGCACGTTGGCCATTGATCAGAGAGTCTTTGCATTTGTCTTTAGTTGAATTTTGAGAATATTTTCGGCCCAATCATTATAAAGGTAACTGAGGTTGGGGGTTTTCCGATGATCCAGTCAGCGACTTTTTCGACGAGTTGGATGGGGAGCTCCGGCCGAGCTAATCACCACGTTCTGGTAGGTGTACACAGGAAGGAGAAATGGATCAAATTTCAGTCCTTATAAAAATTAATCATTAATTTTTTTTAGGTTCATTGGTTTCGGATTCCTATCGTCATCCGACGAAAGTTTCGGCGACTCATCCTCATATCGTGTTTGGTAAGCGAATGGAAATGCACATTAGATTTGATTTCAGTTATGTGAAATGATTTAAAGTAATTTTTATTTTTATTGTGGATGAAGAAGGTGATTTGCGATTGTTCGACATTTCTGCGGGTGCGATTTTGATTCTGAGAGCAACTAATTAATTGATAAAAATGTTATAGTTATTTTGTTATTAATTTATGCAATTTATAAATGTGGACTTATTTAAATTGATGATATTTTATATTATTAACATTTAGTTTAAAGTTAATTTTTTATAGCCTATAAATTTTGTTACAAGATTATTTGACATGTTTGGGATTTATATTCTAAATGTTCTTTATTTTTTAGTTAATACCAATAATTATATTGTATAATATCTGATTATATCTATAGCTTTTCAGCTTTAAGATGTAATTAAAGAATATATATATTATTGCAAAAATTACCTTTTCTTTGAAACATTGACAAACTAATTCGAACCGCATAGGACTTACACAAGAATTCATATACAAATTGTTAAATTCAATCACGCGAAGAAACTATTAGATGCCTAGGTTTTTAAATGTTAAAGTACAAAATTTCAGATTACAAGGACCATCAAAGTTCATTTGTATAAAAATTCATTATTGATATTGGGCTAAATTTGGAGAGGAAGAACCGCCACCAAACAAAACTAATGAAGGCTTTTATCTGACTAGTCATGAAAAGATATAGTTTCTAGATATTAGACTTGATGTATGTTATTGTTGTAACGAATGAGGTGATAGATATGGTGATATTAGAATTTTTCAAAAGTGCAAAGAAGAGACACCACATCCGGAAGTAGAAGATTTTTTTATTTATTTATTGAATGTCTCAAGTCAACCTTTGTGGCCTAGGCATGACAAAATTCAAAATTATCACTATATGTTAAAATGCTAAATTTAAATATGATCATAATATTTGACATGATGTTTCAGTGCATTTATGAGAATATTGATTGAGGCTACACTGTGCAGAGCCCAAATCCTTAAAAAATATTATAGAACAAAAAAATTACTCTCCAAAAAAAGTTGAAATAGATGTATGCTAATTTACTATAGTTAATTTATTAATGAATCTCATACTATTTTTAGTATATAGTTAACAATGCATCCCCACGATGTCTCCGAGTTGCCATATAAGGAGGCAAGAAAACAACTAGTCCAATTTTCATGGACATACTGGACAAAAATATATATTTTCATTAACAATTGTTTTCACGGAGGCAAGAGAATAATTCATAATCTCTTTAGTTAATGTGAGTGTCTTTCATTCGTAATAGCATTTGTAGGTATAGAATTTTAATTGAAATTTTTAGTATTAATGTTTCATTTTCTTAAGATCCTCATAATATAAGGAACTAGTTCTAAGTTATGTTTATATCATTCAATTTAGAAGATGCAACAAAAGACAGAGATGAATTTAAATTATTATTAAAGAATATTACATTATGATGCAAATATTATTTTCATTTAAGTAGTTTTGTTATAAAAGTACTTCATATACACATATGTTTCATTTCGTAAGCGAAAAATGTAAGGAGAAAGAAAAGGCCCCTCATAGAACAAAAAGAGAAAGAAAACATACTTTTAGACCTCATGAAATTCATATTGTGGACAAACAATCTTAATTGGATGCTCCATCCATAGAGAGTACTCCATCATAGGATATTCATAACATTGGGGCACAATTTCTCTAAGTCGTTATTGATGCTACTACATCTAGACGTCAGTATAAAGCATACCAATAATTAGATAGTCATTTATTTTTTTTCTGAAGTCGAAACTGACTGCAGCCATTTGTACTGATGTAATTCAACAAATATATATACTATCAAGGCTTACATGTAAAGATTCGTCATGCCATGAAGCATGCATGTGTGATTTAAGATTTTAAATTTGTATATAATGTCAACTTTTTGAATACTTATTTTTTTTTGTTCAAAAGATTGTGCAATTAAATTTAAATATTTATTAGAAGACTGATGTTTGGTCGGATGCTGAGCACACAAAATAACTGTGAAAAGCATTTAATTCTATATGCTAAATAAATAAGGACACATGAAAAAAGCCCAAGTGGATAAGTGAAAGTATATGTAACGAGTTATCATCAAAATTGTCCACTCAGTAATATAAATTCAAGTGCGTGAAGGTGAAGATAAATTGGTGATCCGATCAAGGAGTTGCCTACACACCGGTGATTATGTATCCACATCCACTATGGTAAAAAGAATGGTATGCTATACTTTATTTATTTAGTTTTTATATTATTTTTCTTCTTAAATAAATTTTACAAATGTTTTTTCTCTTATTTTTTGTATATTTATTTTAATTTCAGAAAAGAGAGTTGGATAATGAATCGACTCAAGATGAAATTTTCTAAGAAGACATTTAAAAAAGAATTTTTTATCATTATCTCACTAGACATGCCTGATATGTAAGCAATGTCCAAGATATCTAATTAATTTCATTTTTTTATTGAATTATGTGTGCTTAACATTTTCTTGATCCATACCACATTGCCCTTATAATGGATGTAATTATAGGAATTAGTGCGTATAACATACTCTTAAGTAGCATTTTAGAGTGCAATGCCATTAGCAACCTACTTATTAAGCTCATTTAATGGAACTGGTATTATATATAGCAAGGGCGATTCTTGAAGATTTCTCTCCATTTGTGTGAAGAAAATAGCACCACCATTTGTTTCTTCCACACTTTATCACCTTTCTATGTTTAATAGTATTTTTTGTTGGACTGTGTATTTCGCACTTGTATTAGAAAGATGAAGAGATCATGATGATCGCAATGCAGAAGTTTTTTCGCAATAGTCATATAATTTTTTTATTTATAAACTCAACATACATGTACAAATATAATTTTGTTACAAATTTATGCACACTAATTTTTTACAAGATGACAATTGGAATACTTGTATGACATGCGTAATTACATCAAGTATAGACATATCTTAGTAATTGTTTATCATTTTGTAGTCGGTCCTTCATGCGTGCCTTCAACTAGACGGAGGGGGGACAACGGTCCCAACCTTTTTCCAGTATGCATTTTTGCACAAGCTTTTTGTTGCACCTCCATTTGCTTGAACGAGATTGATGTTATTCAATACGATCCCCTGACACGGCACATCGGCGCTACAGTCGAGTTTGAGCGCGACTACCGACGCACTCGTTCCTGTGATTTTCTCGTATGATATATCTTTCACTGCGATAGCTGATTTCTGCAACAATAAGTGCATGAAATGATTAATAAAATAATTTCCATCTTTGCACGAACATTGCAAAGACATGGAATGGATACTTTACCTGTTGTTGGCACGGTGTTTTCGAGTCGCAATAATTTTGATCGATTATTATAGGATTCTGAACATTACGCATGGAAATATTGCTGAATGTAATGTTCTTTGCATATCCACTGCCTCCCTACTCAAGGAAAAGATAACAAGGAAATAGGAAAGTTCAAATTACTGAGGAGACTGCACTAGATTCTACACGAAATTGGCAAATTACATATAGTATCAGTATTCTCGCGATCAAAAGCACGTGTAGATATTAAATGGTAAAACTGATAGAGGGCTCAAATATTTTATTTTCACCTGCCAGGTCTTAATCCGGACTCCATTGGTGGTGCCAATAAGTTGTGCTGTGTCCACAACCACATCGGAGACGTAGTCTGCGGAGGTGTGGGCTCCCAGGCTCCCAATACTGTTAAGTCATGGCCATTGTTAATTCGATCACAAGGATCTGAGTAAGTGCACAAAACAACATAGGGAGCATGATTTACCTGATCCCATGTCCTGGCCCACAAACAGTATTTGTTGCCTTCACATTTCTTGATCCGCTAACAATCGATATGCAGTCATCGCCTTAACATTTTGTTTTTAAAAATTAATGAGTATGAAGCCCATATTTAGTGACACGTGATCTTGTTCAATTACTTAGGGCAAAGCTATTGTTACCAGTTTTGATGACACAGTTGTTTATCTGTATGTTCTGCGTATTTGTAACGTGAATTCCGTCAGTGTTCGGACTCGTTTCAGGTGCGCTGATGGAGAGGCCCGAAGCCACCACATTGTTGCAGCCGTCGAATGAAACATGAATTTGCTGGCTATTTTGTATTGTCAGGTTCTCCACCACCATGTTAGTGCATTTATGGAAGTGCAAGGCCTTCTCGGAACAAAGAAGAAACGCATTACTTTATTTGCTAGGAAGCTTTAAGAATTAATGTTCCAGAAGAATGAAAATGGAGACATTACGGATTGACATACCGTTGGAGCATCCTTGCAGGGCTGAAATCAGAAGATAAGATATCATCAGTCGAGTTCAATGCCACAATACTTCAAGAAGCGCATCAGGTTGAATAGATATATAAATGCTTACTAGCGATGCATCAGTCTTGCAAGAATTTTGCCACCATATCTTTCCATTTCCATTGAAGTTTCCACCCCCTTGAACGGTGAGGCGATCGATGCTGTCAAAGCGAATCCAATATCCGGAATTCACGCTGTTCCAATCTCCGCGGTTGGAGGATGCTTCAAGAGTGCCTTTGATCTGTTTAATTTCCATGCATTGACATGGTCACATATTGACTGCTGTGACAGAAATAAAAACACTGCGGGCATGTATAGAACATGTGAAAGATATATTGTCTTACCATAACTAAAATGTCAGATTTGCATGGTCCAGAAAATGCCACTGGTTTAAGGAGATAGTTCTTGTTCTGCGGGACAAGAAGAGTAGCCGAAGTAGATGAAGCGCAAGCATTCTTCCACGCCTTAGCAAATGCCTAATATTTGCAGGAAACATTGAGGTATAATTAAGAAAATGGTTCAACTTGTTCGATCGTTATATGTATGCGAGAGTTTAATGCCTTGAAGGACCATAATTAACATTTCGAATTTAGTAAGCATTCCATCCATACCTGTGAATCATCACTACTTCCATCTCCTTTAGCACCATAGTCATCAACATCAACCACCACTCTGTTTGAAGAGCCATATACCTGGGCCAGGAACCTGTTGGTCCGCCCATATTCTCCATCAAGATCAAAGTAGCTGGGATATGCAGCAGCCGTGCGATGCCAATCTATGATTGCGGAAGAGCCTTCCATGTCCTTGTTGCGCCTGGAGCCGCAGGCGCCGTTCATGAAGAGCGTGAGAATAGGGAGTACTAGAAAGACCACCTTGAGGGCCATTTCTAGGCGATGATGACTTGATCGAATGCTAAAACTAGGAGTAGAATGTGAGCTTTTGGCAATTGCAATAGCTAGCTGTGATACTGATTGTTAGGGTGCAAGGGAACCGCGGCTATATATAAACGAATACGATGAGGAGGTTGCTTGCTGCCTGGAGATGAGGGAGAAAAAGAGGAAGAGAAGTTTACAGGAACATCCAATTAGGCATGCCATGGCGTTCTTCTGTAAGGTTGCATGCATGCGTGCATTTGCATCTAGCTAGCATGTCGCGGTGAATCTAGACATGTGCGTCCTCTCGTTAAAGTGGCGGCCGTACGTCTCTCTCTCTCTCTCTGATCTCGCATCTCTTGTCTCTATCTATCTAACTTGCTAATAACGTAAGGGCCCACACTCCACACGCAGTATGTAATCTAGGATTACTCCATATGTCGCAGATATCTGATCGTACTGCTCATCTATGCACGTAAAAATTGTTTTAGGGCGCCCATCGAAAACGCACTGCACTTCCAAAAATGGTAACTGTGTTTGACGTTTTTTCTTCTATCATCTCACATTTACATATAGTCTGAAATGCTGCTGCCACCCCGAAGAAAAACAAATTTATAGACGTGAATTCTATTCCTTCCTCGCGTGACAGTGCTGTTCATAGAATGGAATTAGTCAAAGTATGAGTAATAGCTCGATCTAGCTCATCACAAAATTCTTCGTATGTCTGAAATTTGGTGAAAGATTGTTCTTATCTTTGCGAGTACATTGTATTATTTCAAACTCAGAAGATTGTGCGGACGTCAATAAAATGCTTCTCAATTTTGTGACATTTATCTTATCGAAAATTATTGTCGTGTAAATTTTATGCTGCCACCTTTCTGATCCCTCGAACTAAATTAGCTAATGACCGGAGGTTCACCTTCAGAATGCGGAGATAAATTCTAATATTCGAATTTTAATATTGGAAAATTAGCCCCAACGGTTTAACTATTATTCGATCAACGGTTTTACACAGTTCGATCCATGCAAATTGTGATGATATCAAATAGCTGTCTTTGCAAAAGGAGGCACCTTGCGTGTTTGACTCGGCAGTTAGCCAGGATCAGAAACCTGTCATGGTGGAGCCGGCTCCTAAACTTTCAAAAGTCAAAGTTATTGAGTATATTGTTTATTTTCTTTTTGTGTAAGAAGTAGCTTTGTCTTGGCTCGAACACACCTGACGGCGATCAAATTAATAGAGCATCAACAACGCATGAATGATGGAGTAAATTGTGGAAATATATAAATCGACAAAAGACATATGTTACATTTGTGATTTAATTAACGATATGCCGTATGTGCACCCAATCAACTAGGTATGATGCATGCATGCATGAACGCGCACTTCTAATTAATTAAACCAAGGTCCATTCTCTTTCGTTTTGGATAGATTGGATGATCCAGCCTTGGATGCGTGGATATACACGTGTGTACTTCATTTGATCATACTGGGCTGCGTGCATGCAAGCATTTGCAAAATATGATATGTACACCAAATTGGTTCGAGCCATCAAGTCTTCTGCCGTGCATGGGTACTGCAGTATTCTTCACTACCCATCACCACTTATTTCGATTCTTCGGGAGCCAAACTTCTTAAATATTTTTTAAAAGATTTCCACAAACGTGATTGGCTCAATTGATTGCACGACGAGTGTTAATAGTTTCGAGCTCGGGTATTGGTGTCATCACGTTTCATTACTGCACTATCTTTTCGGCTCCAAATAATTAGTCGAACACTATTTCTCTCGGATATCGAAGACCTTACATAGATCCGAGTCGACACCCAAAAACTATTTTTCAAGTGAATCCTCTTCTTCATTACTTGCGAAGGCAAACAAGTCGTTGAAAGTTCCTGTAAGGCCCTGCTAAAACAAAAAGAAAAGGTGGAATTAGCAGTGTAATAAACTAAGCTCGGCTCGACTGTTCGGACTAATATTCGGAGTAAGATTCCCGACTAACAACATGTGATATTATTCGCTCTGAACCTCGGCCCGCACGGTTTTCTCAAAACGCGTCACACCTAAACAAGACCATGTTCCCATATATACCCAGCATCTCTCCCGTGACTTATGCGTGTGGGACTAATCCAAGGCATGCTTCATGCATTCTTCCCTCCTTATGGGACTCAACGTCCTCGTTGAGTGATCGCACCCCATCATGCATAGAGGCTCACGCGGAGTTGCTATGATACCATATGTAACATTCCCCACTAGCGTGTGATATTATCCCCTCTAGGCACGGTTTTCTCAAAACGCGTCAATTGCTGATTGAAAACTATTGGTGCATGAGGCATGCCTTGGATTACTAGTCCCACATGCATAATTCACGGGAGAGATGCTAGGTATATTTGAGAATATGTCCTTCACTAAGTGTGACGCGTTTTGAGAAAATCGTGCGGGACGAGGTCCAAAGCGGATAATATCACACGCTAGTGTGAAATGTTACATATGGTATCAGAGCCACTCCGTGTGGACATCTATGCATGATGGAGTGCGATCACTCAACGAGGACGTTGAGTTCCCTAAGGGGCATTTTAGTAAAATCGTGCGGGCATAGGCCCAAAGTGAACAATATCCTACGCAAGCGCAAGAGTGTTACATTCGAGCATTAAAACGTCTCATGAGTCGTCGAAAACCCGACCATATGGAGTCAAATCCAATCAAAATTCAAATTCAATCGACCGACCCGATGGAGTTGGGAATATAAAAGAAATTAAAACATAAAAAATTATTAAAACTTTTAGACATATTGTTTATATATTTATTTTCTTGAAATTTATGTTTCAACTTCTTCTTTAATCATATATATAAAATCTCTTCGATATTTTTATTGATTTATAATTATCTCACGAAATTTTCATATTTAGAAAATATTTGATTGATGATTTAATTTATGCTTATTTTATTATATTATTTGATCTGAATTATTTTATTACTTTATTGTATTTTATATTTTTTTCCAAATAAGATATTACATATTAATAATATTACAATAATTTATTTAACTTATCTTTTTGTTAATTTATATTATCTGGTCAGACCATTCGGCTCGACCGGCCTGATCCGTTGGATAATCCGGGTTTAGGTCTTGCAGCATTGACAATTAGCTTAAATGTTGATGCCATTAGGGTATTTTGCAGGCAAGCAAAAAAAAGGAATATCCATGGTGGACCGAAAAGGCAATCTCCTTTCCCTACTCCATCCACCACACGCACCGACGACCACTCAACCAATAGCAGCCACCCTCTTTCGTCGGCCCATTCAGTGTTCGGGTGCCATTTTTCGAGTGAGAGGTACTGATGGGAAGAGTATGATGAGACAACGAAGATCAGTGCACTGTAAATGAAGAACGAAGGGTCGAACGACTAAGAAAGGGTCTTCGCCGCTGGCCACCGTTCGACCTCCTATTCATGTCGATTCTTCCAAAGGCACGTTGGCCATTGATCAGAGAGTCTTTGCATTTGTCTTTAGTTGAATTTTGAGAATATTTTCGGCCCAATCATTATAAAGGTAGCTGAGGTTGGGGGTTTTCCGATGATCCAGTCAGCGACTTTTTCGACGAGTTGGATGGGGAGCTCCGGCCGAGCTAATCACCACGTTCTGGTAGGTGTACACAGGAAGGAGAAATGGATCAAATTTCAGTCCTTATAAAAATTAATCATTAATTTTTTTTAGGTTCATTGGTTTCGGATTCCTATCGTCATCCGACGAAAGTTTCGGCGACTCATCCTCATATCGTGTTTGGTAAGCGAATGGAAATGCACATTAGATTTGATTTCAGTTATGTGAAATGATTTAAAGTAATTTTTATTTTTATTGTGGATGAAGAAGGTGATTTGCGATTGTTCGACATTTCTGCGGGTGCGATTTTGATTCTGAGAGCAACTAATTAATTGATAAAAATGTTATAGTTATTTTGTTATTAATTTATGCAATTTATAAATGTGGACTTATTTAAATTGATGATATTTTATATTATTAACATTTAGTTTAAAGTTAATTTTTTATAGCCTATAAATTTTGTTACAAGATTATTTGACATGTTTGGGATTTATATTCTAAATGTTCTTTATTTTTTAGTTAATACCAATAATTATATTGTATAATATCTGATTATATCTATAGCTTTTCAGCTTTAAGATGTAATTAAAGAATATATATATTATTGCAAAAATTACCTTTTCTTTGAAACATTGACAAACTAATTCGAACCGCATAGGACTTACACAAGAATTCATATACAAATTGTTAAATTCAATCACGCGAAGAAACTATTAGATGCCTAGGTTTTTAAATGTTAAAGTACAAAATTTCAGATTACAAGGACCATCAAAGTTCATTTGTATAAAAATTCATTATTGATATTGGGCTAAATTTGGAGAGGAAGAACCGCCACCAAACAAAACTAATGAAGGCTTTTATCTGACTAGTCATGAAAAGATATAGTTTCTAGATATTAGACTTGATGTATGTTATTGTTGTAACGAATGAGGTGATAGATATGGTGATATTAGAATTTTTCAAAAGTGCAAAGAAGAGACACCACATCCGGAAGTAGAAGATTTTTTATTTATTTATTGAATGCCTCAAGTCAACCTTTGTGGCCTAGGCATGACAAAATTCAAAATTATCACTATATGTTAAAATGCTAAATTTAAATATGATCATAATATTTGACATGATGTTTCAGTGCATTTATGAGAATATTGATTGAGGCTACACTGTGCAGAGCCCAAATCCTTAAAAAATATTATAGAACAAAAAAATTACTCTCCAAAAAAAGTTGAAATAGATGTATGCTAATTTACTATAGTTAATTTATTAATGAATCTCATACTATTTTTAGTATATAGTTAACAATGCATCCCCACGATGTCTCCGAGTTGCCATATAAGGAGGCAAGAAAACAACTAGTCCAATTTTCATGGACATACTGGACAAAAATATATATTTTCATTAACAATTGTTTTCACGGAGGCAAGAGAATAATTCATAATCTCTTTAGTTAATGTGAGTGTCTTTCATTCGTAATAGCATTTGTAGGTATAGAATTTTAATTGAAATTTTTAGTATTAATGTTTCATTTTCTTAAGATCCTCATAATATAAGGAACTAGTTCTAAGTTATGTTTATATCATTCAATTTAGAAGATGCAACAAAAGACAGAGATGAATTTAAATTATTATTAAAGAATATTACATTATGATGCAAATATTATTTTCATTTAAGTAGTTTTGTTATAAAAGTACTTCATATACACATATGTTTCATTTCGTAAGCGAAAAATGTAAGGAGAAAGAAAAGGCCCCTCATAGAACAAAAAGAGAAAGAAAACATACTTTTAGACCTCATGAAATTCATATTGTGGACAAACAATCTTAATTGGATGCTCCATCCATAGAGAGTACTCCATCATAGGATATTCATAACATTGGGGCACAATTTCTCTAAGTCGTTATTGATGCTACTACATCTAGACGTCAGTATAAAGCATACCAATAATTAGATAGTCATTTATTTTTTTTCTGAAGTCGAAACTGACTGCAGCCATTTGTACTGATGTAATTCAACAAATATATATACTATCAAGGCTTACATGTAAAGATTCGTCATGCCATGAAGCATGCATGTGTGATTTAAGATTTTAAATTTGTATATAATGTCAACTTTTTGAATACTTATTTTTTTTTGTTCAAAAGATTGTGCAATTAAATTTAAATATTTATTAGAAGACTGATGTTTGGTCGGATGCTGAGCACACAAAATAACTGTGAAAAGCATTTAATTCTATATGCTAAATAAATAAGGACACATGAAAAAAGCCCAAGTGGATAAGTGAAAGTATATGTAACGAGTTATCATCAAAATTGTCCACTCAGTAATATAAATTCAAGTGCGTGAAGGTGAAGATAAATTGGTGATCCGATCAAGGAGTTGCCTACACACCGGTGATTATGTATCCACATCCACTATGGTAAAAAGAATGGTATGCTATACTTTATTTATTTAGTTTTTATATTATTTTTCTTCTTAAATAAATTTTACAAATGTTTTTTCTCTTATTTTTTGTATATTTATTTTAATTTCAGAAAAGAGAGTTGGATAATGAATCGACTCAAGATGAAATTTTCTAAGAAGACATTTAAAAAAGAATTTTTTATCATTATCTCACTAGACATGCCTGATATGTAAGCAATGTCCAAGATATCTAATTAATTTCATTTTTTTATTGAATTATGTGTGCTTAACATTTTCTTGATCCATACCACATTGCCCTTATAATGGATGTAATTATAGGAATTAGTGCGTATAACATACTCTTAAGTAGCATTTTAGAGTGCAATGCCATTAGCAACCTACTTATTAAGCTCATTTAATGGAACTGGTATTATATATAGCAAGGGCGATTCTTGAAGATTTCTCTCCATTTGTGTGAAGAAAATAGCACCACCATTTGTTTCTTCCACACTTTATCACCTTTCTATGTTTAATAGTATTTTTTGTTGGACTGTGTATTTCGCACTTGTATTAGAAAGATGAAGAGATCATGATGATCGCAATGCAGAAGTTTTTTCGCAATAGTCATATAATTTTTTTATTTATAAACTCAACATACATGTACAAATATAATTTTGTTACAAATTTATGCACACTAATTTTTTACAAGATGACAATTGGAATACTTGTATGACATGCGTAATTACATCAAGTATAGACATATCTTAGTAATTGTTTATCATTTTGTAGTCGGTCCTTCATGCGTGCCTTCAACTAGACGGAGGGGGGACAACGGTCCCAACCTTTTTCCAGTATGCATTTTTGCACAAGCTTTTTGTTGCACCTCCATTTGCTTGAACGAGATTGATGTTATTCAATACGATCCCCTGACACGGCACATCGGCGCTACAGTCGAGTTTGAGCGCGACTACCGACGCACTCGTTCCTGTGATTTTCTCGTATGATATATCTTTCACTGCGACAGCTGATTTCTGCAACAATAAGTGCATGAAATGATTAATAAAATAATTTCCATCTTTGCACGAACATTGCAAAGACATGGAATGGATACTTTACCTGTTGTTGGCACGGTGTTTTCGAGTCGCAATAATTTTGATCGATTATTATAGGATTCTGAACATTACGCATGGAAATATTGCTGAATGTAATGTTCTTTGCATATCCACTGCCTCCCTACTCAAGGAAAAGATAACAAGGAAATAGGAAAGTTCAAATTACTGAGGAGACTGCACTAGATTCTACACGAAATTGGCAAATTACATATAGTATCAGTATTCTCGCGATCAAAAGCACGTGTAGATATTAAATGGTAAAACTGATAGAGGGCTCAAATATTTTATTTTCACCTGCCAGGTCTTAATCCGGACTCCATTGGTGGTGCCAATAAGTTGTGCTGTGTCCACAACCACATCGGAGACGTAGTCTGCGGAGGTGTGGGCTCCCAGGCTCCCAATACTGTTAAGTCATGGCCATTGTTAATTCGATCACAAGGATCTGAGTAAGTGCACAAAACAACATAGGGAGCATGATTTACCTGATCCCATGTCCTGGCCCACAAACAGTATTTGTTGCCTTCACATTTCTTGATCCGCTAACAATCGATATGCAGTCATCGCCTTAACATTTTGTTTTTAAAAATTAATGAGTATGAAGCCCATATTTAGTGACACGTGATCTTGTTCAATTACTTAGGGCAAAGCTATTGTTACCAGTTTTGATGACACAGTTGTTTATCTGTATGTTCTGCGTATTTGTAACGTGAATTCCGTCAGTGTTCGGACTCGTTTCAGGTGCGCTGATGGAGAGGCCCGAAGCCACCACATTGTTGCAGCCGTCGAATGAAACATGAATTTGCTGGCTATTTTGTATTGTCAGGTTCTCCACCACCAAGTTAGTGCATTTATGGAAGTGCAAGGCCTTCTCGGAACAAAGAAGAAACGCATTACTTTATTTGCTAGGAAGCTTTAAGAATTAATGTTCCAGAAGAATGAAAATGGAGACATTACGGATTGACATACCGTTGGAGCATCCTTGCAGGGCTGAAATCAGAAGATAAGATATCATCAGTCGAGTTCAATGCCACAATACTTCAAGAAGCGCATCAGGTTGAATAGATATATAAATGCTTACTAGCGATGCATCAGTCTTGCAAGAATTTTGCCACCATATCTTTCCATTTCCATTGAAGTTTCCACCCCCTTGAACGGTGAGGCGATCGATGCTGTCAAAGCGAATCCAATATCCGGAATTCACGCTGTTCCAATCTCCGCGGTTGGAGGATGCTTCAAGAGTGCCTTTGATCTGTTTAATTTCCATGCATTGACATGGTCACATATTGACTGCTGTGACAGAAATAAAAACACTGCGGGCATGTATAGAACATGTGAAAGATATATTGTCTTACCATAACTAAAATGTCAGATTTGCATGGTCCAGAAAATGCCACTGGTTTAAGGAGATAGTTCTTGTTCTGCGGGACAAGAAGAGTAGCCGAAGTAGATGAAGCGCAAGCATTCTTCCACGCCTTAGCAAATGCCTAATATTTGCAGGAAACATTGAGGTATAATTAAGAAAATGGTTCAACTTGTTCGATCGTTATATGTATGCGAGAGTTTAATGCCTTGAAGGACCATAATTAACATTTCGAATTTAGTAAGCATTCCATCCATACCTGTGAATCATCACTACTTCCATCTCCTTTAGCACCATAGTCATCAACATCAACCACCACTCTGTTTGAAGAGCCATATACCTGGGCCAGGAACCTGTTGGTCCGCCCATATTCTCCATCAAGATCAAAGTAGCTGGGATATGCAGCAGCCGTGCGATGCCAATCTATGATTGCGGAAGAGCCTTCCATGTCCTTGTTGCGCCTGGAGCCGCAGGCGCCGTTCATGAAGAGCGTGAGAATAGGGAGTACTAGAAAGACCACCTTGAGGGCCATTTCTAGGCGATGATGACTTGATCGAATGCTAAAACTAGGAGTAGAATGTGAGCTTTTGGCAATTGCAATAGCTAGCTGTGATACTGATTGTTAGGGTGCAAGGGAACCGCGGCTATATAAACGAATACGATGAGGAGGTTGCTTGCTGCCTGGAGATGAGGGAGAAAAAGAGGAAGAGAAGTTTACAGGAACATCCAATTAGGCATGCCATGGCGTTCTTCTGTAAGGTTGCATGCATGCGTGCATTTGCATCTAGCTAGCATGTCGCGGTGAATCTAGACATGTACGTCCTCTCGTTAAAGTGGCGGCCGTACGTCTCTCTCTCTCTCTCTGATCTCGCATCTCTTGTCTCTATCTATCTAACTTGCTAATAACGTAAGGGCCCACACTCCGCACGCAGTATGTAATCTAGGATTACTCCATATGTCGCAGATATCTGATCGTACTGCTCATCTATGCACGTAAAAATTGTTTTAGGGCGCCCATCGAAAACGCACTGCACTTCCAAAAATGGTAACTGTGTTTGACGTTTTTTCTTCTATCATCTCACATTTACATGTAGTCTGAAATGCTGCTGCCACCCCGAAGAAAAACAAATTTATAGACGTGAATTCTATTCCTTCCTCGCGTGACAGTGCTGTTCATAGAATGGAATTAGTCAAAGTATGAGTAATAGCTCGATCTAGCTCATCACAAAATTCTTCGTATGTCTGAAATTTGGTGAAAGATTGTTCTTATCTTTGCGAGTACATTGTATTATTTCAAACTCAGAAGATTGTGCGGACGTCAATAAAATGCTTCTCAATTTTGTGACATTTATCTTATCGAAAATTATTGTCGTGTAAATTTTATGCTGCCACCTTTCTGATCCCTCGAACTAAATTAGCTAATGACCGGAGGTTCACCTTCAGAATGCGGAGATAAATTCTAATATTCGAATTTTAATATTGGAAAATTAGCCCCAACGGTTTAACTATTATTCGATCAACGGTTTTACACAGTTCGATCCATGCAAATTGTGATGATATCAAATAGCTGTCTTTGCAAAAGGAGGCACCTTGCGTGTTTGACTCGGCAGTTAGCCAGGATCAGAAACCTGTCATGGTGGAGCCGGCTCCTAAACTTTCAAAAGTCAAAGTTATTGAGTATATTGTTTATTTTCTTTTTGTGTAAGAAGTAGCTTTGTCTTGGCTCGAACACACCTGACGGCGATCAAATTAATAGAGCATCAACAACGCATGAATGATGGAGTAAATTGTGGAAATATATAAATCGACAAAAGACATATGTTACATTTGTGATTTAATTAACGATATGCCATATGTGCACCCAATCAACTAGGTATGATGCATGCATGCATGAACGTGCACTTCTAATTAATTAAACCAACGTCCATTCTCTTTCGTTTTGGATAGATTGGATGATCCAGCCTTGGATGCGTGGATATACACGTGTGTACTTCATTTGATCATACTGGGCTGCGTGCATGCAAGCATTTGCCAAATATGATATGTACACCAAATTGGTTCGAGCCATCAAGTCTTCTGCCGTGCATGGGTACTGCAGTATTCTTCACTACCCATCACCACTTATTTTGATTCTTCCCGAACCAAATGTGCGTTGGCTCAATTGATTCCACGACGGGTGTTAATAGTTTCTAGTTCGAGCATTGAAGTCATCACTTTTATTACTGTTGTATCTTTTCCACTTCAAATAATTAATCGGACGTTATTATTCTCGAACACCGAAGAGCTTACATAGATCCGGGTCCACATCCAAAAAAATATTTTTTAAGAGCTTACATAGATCCGGGTCCACATCCAAAAATATATTTTTTAAGAGCTTCATCTTTTTCATTACTTGCGATGGTAAACAAGTCGCTGATGTAATGACATGTTTAAAATAAAGAAAAGGTGGAATTAATAGTGTTGTAAAATCCGGCCCGTCCCGACCATATGGAGTCGTCCAAAATCCAGCCATATGAAGTCAAACTCGGTCAAAATTCGAGTTCAATCGGCCGACTCGACGGGTTTTGACTACCCGATCGGGTCAAGTCAAGTCATAAAATGTAAAAGAAATTAAAACATAAAAAAATATTAAAACTTTTTAGACATATTATATATTATGTATATGTGCTTAAAATTTTGTCAATTTCTTCTATAATCATATATATATCATTTCGTCGATAATTTATATTGATTTATAATCATCTCAAAATATTTTCTTATTTAGAAAATATTTGATTGATGATTTTATTCTATGCTTATTTTATTATATTATTTTATATGAATTATTTTATTACTTCATTATATTATATTTTGTATTTTTAAATAAGATATTACATATTAACAATTTTTCAATAATTTACTTAACTTATTATTATTTTTATTAATTTATATTATCCGACCAAATTTGGTTCAGTCGGGTCCGCTGAACAATTTGGATCCTTGGTCGGGTCTTACAACATTGGGAATTAGTTTAAAAGTTGACGACATTATGGCCTTTTGTAAGAAAAAATAGAAAAGAATATGCCATGGTGGACTAAAAAGGAGGAGTGAGAAGAGTCCTCTCCTCTCCCTCCTCCTTCCACAGTACACAAGCGACGACCATTCAACCAACAATAGCCTTCCCCTCGGCACGTTATTATCGTCAGGCCATCGTTTTTCGAATGAGAGGTACCGATGGAAAGAGGATGATGAGACAATGACATGGGTTAGGCGAAGATCGGTGCACTAGAAATGAAGAACGAAAGGCCAACGACCAAGAAAGGGACTTCGCCATTGGCCACCCGACATCCTATTCAGACCGATTCTTCCAAAGGTACGTTGGCCATTGATCAAAGAGACTTTTCATTCATTATTAGTTGAATTTTGATAAGATTTTTGGCCCAATCATATGTAAAGGTAGCCGATATTGGGGGTTTTCCGGTGATCTGTCCGACAACTTTTCCTACGAGTTCGATGGGAAGCTCCGGCCAAGTCCACCACCACGTATTGGTAGGTGCACATAGGAAGGAGAAATGTATCAAATTTCAGTCCTTATAAAAATTAATCATTAATTTCTTTTAGGATCGTCAGTTTCGGATTCCTATCATTCTTGATACACGAATGGAAATGCACTTAGATTTGATTTCAGTTATGTGAAATGATTTAAAGTAATTTTTAGTTTTATTGTTGATGAGGAAGGTGATTGGAGATTGTTCGACATTTCGGCAGGGGGGTTTACAATTTTGATAACGAGAGCGATTACTATGGTTTTGGTGGTGAGAATGATGTGATAGCTTAAAATAATCTTTATGATGTGGTTAAGACTTTAATTAGAAAATATTTTAAAGTTTGATTTAAATTTCGGTTATAGGGGTTGTTAATCAAAGGGCGATAGTTCATTGTTTGTTGGAGATTCCATTGGCCAGTCGATAAGACTTTCATTTCCCTTAGTAAGTATTTTAGCTAACCCATATATGACTTGGATTATGATAAGTACACTAAGTTGTTATTAATAGCGAATTACGAATCTCATTTTTATACTGTTAATGACTCAATTAAGAGAGTAATTGTTAAAATAGCATAAATTAATTTATATTAACGCAGATGAAAGAACTATTAGTTTTAATCTAGTTATCACGATGATGTATAATTAGCCGACCCCACCTAGTGGGATAAGGCTTTGTTGTTGTTGTTGTATCACGATGATGTATAATAATCAACTTTTGATGTTAAGAAAAGATAATATGATTGTTTTGATAATATCATGGTAATAAGATTTACAATGATGATTAAGATCTAAATCGATGTAATGGATAAGATAGGTCGTGTTTACACTTAATTGATTATATTCGGATGAGGCAGTAGTTTGGCACTCGACGAATTCGAGGTGAGAAAACTTACCTCAAATGATATGAATTACTATACATGGTTCCACCCAATGTGGAACAGAATTCATGTGACACATTATGACTTGCGATGTTTATGCTATGAATTTTTAAAATGTTTTAGTCATAAAAAAAAATGTTCAGAGAAGACCATTAGATGCACCAGTAAGAAGAGTAGATCAAATAATCTGGAGTCCGATTAAAAGAGGAAGAGGGAGGCCAAGGCGGACACTTGGCGAACTAATAGAGCAAGATCTATTGGTGAATAATATATCGAAAGGTTTGGTTACTAATAGAGCGGAATGGCGTCGTATGATCCATGTAGCCGACCCCACCTAGTGGGATAAGGCTTTGTTGTTGTTGTTGTTTGTTGTTGTCTAGTCATCAAAATAAATGCTCTGTTGTCCTTAGAGCCCACCCTCAAAACTTTGCCCTGCCTTGGTTGGATCTGTTGGACAACCTTATCCCGGGAGCCACTCTTCCTTCATTGCTCTACTATCCATTAGCCAAAACATGCCTTTGAGTCATATGACTAGCTGCCCTTTTTCTTAACAACATTTCCATCTTTTCTTACCTACACTTTAATATTTCTTCCCTTAAAGAAAGCATTAATATTGCTTCAAGTCCTTCATTGCTTTACTATACATTTAATTCAGCCTTGCCTTCGCGTGATTGAGGAGCCAAAACATGCCTTTGAGTCATATGACTAGCTGCCCTTTTTCTTAACAATAGTTCCATCTTTTCTTATCAACGCTTTAATATTTCTTCCCTTAAAGAAAGCTTTGATATTGCTTCAAGTATCATCCTTTATTCTTTTATATAAGGCAAACGCGCACGTGCACATACACACTAGGATCTAAAGTGTGTAAGTTTATGGACTAAAATATGTAATTTTATAATTTTTTATTGCATGTGTAAACACCTAACTAAAAATAAGATCTTGGACTAAAAAACACAAAGTTGTCATATAGAAAAACTCAAAACTAATGGTTTTGGGATCCAACGATGGCGTTGCTCACGCGATCAACTTCAGTTACCCCTATCTCTGATCACCTGCGGCACCCATGACCCTGAACTCTATCAATGACATTGTGCAGCCTAACGAATTGAACCCTGGCGACGAATTCTTCTCCTCCAGAAATGAGGTTCGACGATAACTTTTTTCCCCTTTTCTCTCCACTTTGGTGATGGCGGCGCACCCTTTTTACAGCGATGACGATGGGGCTCTCGCGAGGGTGTGGATCTGCCCCCTTTATTGGTCGTGTCCAGCCATGAACTGCGAGATTTGGCCCATAAATAGTCAGATCTGGCCATTTAACGGCCCAGTCGTGAGTTGCCAACGCTCAAATTTATTTAATAAATTATTATTAATTTATTATAATTAATTAATTAATAAAAATTTTATAGTTAATTTTTTTATTTTATGCAATTTATAAATGTGGAATTATTTGAATTTATGATATTTTATATTATTAACATTTAATTTAAAGTTAATTTTTTGTGACCAAAAAATTTTGCTAGAGGTCATTTGACATGTTTGGGATTCATATTCTAAATGTTCTCTATTTTTTTGTTAATACCAATAATTATATTGCATATTATCTTATTATATTTATAGCTTTTCAGCTATAAGATGTAATTAAAGAATATATATTATTGCAAAAATTACCTTTCCTTCCGAACATTGACAAACTAATTCGAATCGCATAGGACTTACACAAGAATTCATATACAAATTGTTAAACTCAATTAACACAATACTCATTTGAAGAAACTATTAGATGCCAAGGTCTTAAATGTGAAAGTAAAAAATTTCAGATTACAAGGCCCATCAAAGTTCATTTGTATAAAACTCCATTATTGATATTGGGCTAAATTTGAATAGGAAGAACCACCACCCAACATAACTAATGAAGACTTTTATCTGACCATCATAAAAATGATGTAGATTATAGATATTAGAACATGATGTACGTTGTCGTTGCAATGGGTATGGTGATATTATAATTTTTCAAAAGTACAAAAAATAGACAGTAGAAGTAGAAGAATTTTTTGATTTATTGAATGCCTCAAGTCAACCATTGTGTCCTGGGTGTGACAAAATCAGAATTATCACTCTATGTTAAAATGTTAAATTTAAATATGATCATAATATTCAACTGTTTGTTTTGGTGCATTTAGGGGAATATTAATGGAGGTTATACTATCCAGAGTCCAAATTCTTAAAAGATATTATGGAACAAAAAAAATTAGTTTTTAAACTCGGTCATAGATCACCAAAAAAAGTTGAAATACATGTATGCTAATTTATTATAGATAATTTATTTATTATTCTCATAGTGTTTTCGTATATAGTTAACAATGCATCAACATGATGTCTCCGAATCGTCTGGCCTTCAGTTGCCTTCCAAGGGGACAAAAAAATAACTACTCTAATTTTCATAGACATATTGGACAAGTATATATCTACATCATTTACAATTATTTTCACAGAGACAAGAGAATAATTCATATTCAGTCTCTTGAGTTCTTGTTAGTGCCTTTTCATTCGTAATAGCATTTGTAGGTATACAATTTTGATTGAAAATTTTAGTATTAATGTTTCATTTTCGTGAGAGCCTCATAATATAAGGAACTAGTTCCAAATTATGTTTATATCATTCGGTTTAGAAGATGCAACAAAAGACGATGCTGAATTTAATTTATTATTAAAAATATTACATTATGATGCAAATATTATTTTTATTTAAGTAGTTTTGTTATAGAAATACTTCATATACACAGATGTTTCATTTTCGTAAGAGAAAAATGTGAGGGGAAAGAAAATGCCCCTCATGGAACAGAAAGTGAAAGACCACATACTTTTAGACGTCATGAAATTCATACTGTGGAAAAACCATTTGTATTGGATGCTCATTCCATAGAGAGTGCTCCATCATAGGATACTCTTAACGCTGAGGCACAATTTTACGAAGTTGTTATTGATGATTCTACATCGAGACGTTAGTATAAAGCATACCAATAATTATATAGTCATTATTTCTTTTTTAAGTCGAAACTGGCTGCAACCATTTGTACTAAGATTACATGGAGAGATTCGTCACGCCATGAAGAACGTGTGATTTAAGATTTTAAATATGTATATAATTTAAAATTTAAAAAACTTAATTCTTTATTGAAAAAAGTGAGCAATTAACTTTAAGTATTGGTGGGATGCTAAGCACACAAAAAAAACTGTCAAAAGCGGAAAAAGGTCCAAGTGGATAAGTAAAAGTATACGTAACGAGTTATAATCGAAATTGTCCACTCAAGAATATAAATTCAAGTGCGAAATGGTGAAGACAAATAGATGACCCGATCAAGGAGTTGTCTACACGGTGATTATGTATCCACATCCACTAATGTTTTTCTCTTATTTTTTGTGTATTTATTTCAATTTCAGAAAAGAGAGTTGGATAATGAATCGACTCAAGATGAAATTTTTCTAAGACTACATTAAAAAAAAGATTGCTTTTATTATTGGGTCACTAGACATGCCTGATATGCTGTAAGACATGTCCAAGATATCTAATTAATTTGATTTTTTTATTGAATTATGTGTACTTAATATTTTTTGGATCCATACCATGTTGCCCTGATAGGGGATGTAATTATAGGAATTAGTGCGTTCAACATACTTTTAAGTTAGTATTTTAGAGTGCAATGTCATTAGCAGCCTACTTATTAAGCTCATTTAATGGAAATGATATTATATATAGCAAGGGTGATTCTTGAAGACTACTCTCCATCTGTGCGAAGAAAATAGTACCACCATTTGTTTCTTCCACACTTAGCATCTTTCTATGTTTAATAATATTTTTATTGGGTTATGTGTATTTCACACTTGTATTAGAAAGATGAAGAGATCATGATGATCGCAGCATAGAAGTTCATATGATTTTTTATTTATAAATTCAACATACATGTACAAATGTAATTTTGTTACAAATTTATGCACACTAATTTTTTTACAAGATGACAATTGAAATACTTATATGACATCCGTAATTACATCGAGTATAGACATATCTTAATTATTGTTTAGCATTTTGTAGTCAGTCCTTCACCCGTGTCTTCAACCAGAAGGAGGGGGGACAACGGTCCCAACCTTTTCCCAGTATGCGTTTTTGCACAAGCTTTTTGTTGCACCTCCATTTGCTTGAACGAGTTTGATGTTATTCAATATGATCCCCTGACATGGTACATTGGTGCTGCAATCGAGTTTGAGTGCCACTACTGACGCACTCGTCCCTGTAATTCTCTCGTATGTTATGTCTTTCACTGCGACGGCTGATTTCTACAACAATATGTGCATGAAATGATTACTAAAACGATTTCCATCTTTGCAAGAACATTGCAAGGGCATGGAATGGGCACTTTACCTTTTGTTGGCATGGTGTTTTTGAGTCGCAGTAATTTTGGTCGATTATTATAGGATTCTGAACATTACGCATGGAAATATTGTTGAATGTAATGTTCTTTGCATATCCACTACCTCCCTACTCAAGGAAAAAAAACAAGGAAATATGAAACATCAAATTACCGAGGAGACTACACTAGATTCTACATGAAATTGACAAATTACATGTAGTATCAGTATTCTTGCGATCAAAAGCACGAGTAGATATAAAAACAAATGGTAAAACTGATACAAGGTTCAAATATTTCACCTGCCAGGTCTTAATTCGGACTCCATTCGTGGTGCCAATAAGTTGTGCTGTGTCGACAACCACATCAGAGACGTAGTCCGCGGAGTTGTGGGCTCCAAAGCTCCCAATACTGTTAAGTCATGGCCATTGTCCTGAGGAGAGTAACCGTTCAAAACAAGATAGCGAGCACGATTTACCTGATCCCATGTCCTGGCCCACAAACAGTATTTGTTGCCTTCACATTTCTTGATCCGCTAACAATCGATATGCAGTCATCGCCTTAACATGTTGTTTTTAAAAATTAATGAGTATGAAGCCCATATTTAGTGACACGTGATCTTGTTCAATTACTTAGGGCAAAGCTATTGTTACCAGTTTTGATGACACAGTTGTTTATCTGTATGTTCTGCGTATTTGTAACGTGAATTCCGTCAGTGTTCGGACTCGTTTCAGGTGCGCTGATGGAGAGGCCCGAAGCCACCACATTGTTGCAGCCGTCGAATGAAACATGAATTTGCTGGCTATTTTGTATTGTCAGGTTCTCCACCACCAAGTTAGTGCATTTATGGAAGTGCAAGGCCTTCTCGGAACAAAGAAGAAACGCATTACTTTATTTGCTAGGAAGCTTTAAGAATTAATGTTCCAGAAGAAAGAAAATGGAGACATTACGGATTGACATACCGTTGGAGCATCCTTGCAGGGCTGAAATCAGAAGATAAGATATCATCAGTCGAGTTCAATGCCACAATACTTCAAGAAGCGCATCAGGTTGAATAGATATATAAATGCTTACTAGCGATGCATCAGTCTTGCAAGAATTTTGCCACCATATCTTTCCATTTCCATTGAAGTTTCCACCCCCTTGAACGGTGAGGCGATCGATGCTGTCAAAGCGAATCCAATATCCGGAATTCACGCTGTTCCAATCTCCGCGGTTGGAGGATGCTTCAAGAGTGCCTTTGATCTGTTTAATTTCCATGCATTGACATGGTCACATATTGACTGCTGTGACAGAAATAAAAACACTGCGGGCATGTATAGAACATGTGAAAGATATATTGTCTTACCATAACTAAAATGTCAGATTTGCATGGTCCAGAAAATGCCACTGGTTTAAGGAGATAGTTCTTGTTCTGCGGGACAAGAAGAGTAGCCGAAGTAGATGAAGCGCAAGCATTCTTCCACGCCTTAGCAAATGCCTAATATTTGCAGGAAACATTGAGGTATAATTAAGAAAATGGTTCAACTTGTTCGATCGTTATATGTATGCGAGAGTTTAATGCCTTGAAGGACCATAATTAACATTTCGAATTTAGTAAGCATTCCATCCATACCTGTGAATCATCACTACTTCCATCTCCTTTAGCACCATAGTCATCAACATCAACCACCACTCTGTTTGAAGAGCCATATACCTGGGCCAGGAACCTGTTGGTCCGCCCATATTCTCCATCAAGATCAAAGTAGCTGGGATATGCAGCAGCCGTGCGATGCCAATCTATGATTGCAGAAGAGCCTTCCATGTCCCTGTTGCGCCTGGAGCCGCAGGCGCCGTTCATGAAGAGCGTGAGAATAGGGAGTACTAGAAAGACCACCTTGAGGGCCATTTCTAGGCGGTTTACTTGATTGAATGCTAAAACTAAGAGTCAAATGTGAGCTTTTGGCAATGGCAATAGCTGTGAAACTGATTGTTAGGGTACAAGTGAACCACGGCAGGATGGTTATATTTATACAAATGCGATGAGGTGGTTGCTTGCTGCGTGGAGATGAGGGGAGAAAGAGAGGAAGAGAAGTTTACAGGCACGTCCAATTAGGCGTGCCATGGCGTTCATCTGTAAGGTTGCATGCATGCGTGCATTTGCACGTCGCGGTGAATTTAGACATGTGCGTCCTCTCGTTAAAGTGGCGGCCGTACCTCTCTTTCTCTCTCTCTCTCTCTCTTTGATCTCCCATCTCTTATCTCATCTATCTAACTTGCTAATAACGTAAGGGCCCACACTCCACACGCAGTATGTAATCTAGGATTATTCAATATGTCGCAGATAGCTGATCGTACTGCTCATGTCTGCATGCAATTCCCATAATGTACGTATAAACTTTTTTGGGCGCCCATCGAAAATATATTGCACTTCCAAAAATGGTAACTGGGTTTGATGTTTTTTCCTCCATCATCTCATATTTACATATATTTTAAAATGCTGCTACCACCCCCGAAGAAAAAGAATGCTGCTGCCGAATGGACGTGAATTCTATTCCTTCCTCGCGTGACAGTTAGCCTGTACCAGAAACCTGTCTTTGCACGGTTTGATCCATGCATACTGTGGTGATCAAAGAGCTGTCTTCGCGAAAGGAGGCATCTTGCGTGTTTGACTCGACAGTTAGCCAGGACCAGAAACCTGTCATGGTGGAGCCGCCTCCTAAACTCTCAAAAGTCAAAGTTATTGAGTATCTTAATTATATTGTTTATTTTATTTTTTTGTAAGAAGTAGCCTTGTCGTCGCTCGAGCACACCTGACGGCGAACAAATTAACAAAGCATCAAGAGTGTAGTAAATTGTGGAAATAAATCAACAAAAGATATATGTTACACTTGCGTTTTAATTAACGATACGTCATATTTGCACCCAATCAGCATCCAATGGAAAGTACAATTATAGGAAAAAATAAAGGGAGGGGGATGCATGATGCTGCTGCCGTCTTGCAGTGTCATCCCATCATGACAAGAAATCATTCTAAGTTTGGGGGCACGCCGGAATGCAAGGTGACGGCCCGGCGAAGACTTTTTATCAGCATGGATTACGTATCACTCGAAAGCAATTTCAAAAGAGAGGGTAAAACTCGACAGGATATGATGCATGAATGCATGAACTTGTAGTTCTTATTGAACCATGGTCGTTTTTATCTCCTCTTGGATAGATTCGATGATCCTGTCTTGGATATGTTGATATATACTAATGTTTATGTGGCTTCTCTTGCTCATCCATGAGCAGCATGCATGGACCAAATATAAGATGTACAATAACTTCCTTGGTCCGACACATCAAGATTACTACCGTTCATTATTTCTTCATCCACTACAAGAAAATCACGATTTTGCGTCAGAAATATTTCCGACGATTTGAAATCCGTCGCAATTTGCGACGGATTTTGCGTCGAAAATATTTCTGACGGACTTTCTGACGGTTGCAACCATCAGAAATAAAAATAATAAATTATATAATTTATTATATTATTATTTTATTTTTTGACGATTAGAAACGTCGATATTTCCGACGGTTATTCAACCGTCGCAATTTTCAACGGATTTTGCGACGGTTTGAACCGTCGAAAATGTAAATAATAAATTATGTAATTTCTTATATTATAATTTTATTTTTCGATGATTAGGACCGCCAATCTTTCCTACGGATATCCATCCGTCGTAATTTCCGACGGACTTTGCGACGGTTTGAACCGTCAAAAATGTAAATAATAAATTATGCATTTCTTATATTATTATTTTATTTTTCGACGATTAGGAACGTCGATATTTCCATCCGTCGTAATTTCTAACGGTCGCAATCGTCGATAAATGTATAATAATATAATATAAGGAGTATTTTATAAATATAATTTGTGACGGTCCGAACCGTCGCCATTTTCGACGGTTCGTACCGTCGGTAATATTTAGCGATGGTTCAAAACGTCAGTAAAATAAAAAAATAAATATTATATATAATTAAATATAATAGTTTATATTTACAATTAAATAATTTTGACGATCACAACCGTCGGTAACTTTAAAAATAATTAATATATGCATTTCCGACGATCAGAGCCGTCGATAATTAAAATTTCGTTATCCCGCTTTTTTTTTTATTTTCTCGCTTTCTCGTCATTCAGAATCCAATATATAAAGCCCACCCTCTCTTCTCCTCTCTTCTCTCCCTCCTCTCTTCTCTCTCTCTCCCTCTCCCGGCCACTCTCCCTCCTCTCCTCTCCCTCTCCCGGCCACTCTCTCTCTCCCTCTCCCTCTCCCGGTCGGCGAGCCTTTGACCGGACGTCATCGACCGCCGGCGACCCTCTCTCGCCGGCTCTCTCTCCCCGGCCCGGACCGCCAGACGGCCGCTGCGGGCCGGATCCGGCTGCCAGCGTCGGATCCAGCCCCCAGTGGCCGGATCGACCGCCTGGCGATCCGGCCCCCAGTGGCTCGGATATGGCGCCGGCCGCCCGAATCTGGCGCCGGCGGCCGGATTTGGCCGCGACCCGATCCGGCCGATAATTTTTTTTATTTTTAAAAAATTCTTTGCGACGGTTGCGACGACCGGATCCCCAATGGCTGGCTAATTGTTTTATATTATAAAAATTCCTTGCGACTGTTTTACCATCGAAACTTCGACGGTCGGACTACGATCGTCGAAAGTTTTGACGGTAGCAATCGCAGATATTTGTGACGGTCAACGAAACCGTCGAAAAGTTTGGTGGTTGTGACTGCCGAAGTTTTCGATGGTTTGATCGACCGTCGCAAATATCGGCGGTCGTGACCGTCGATATTCGCGGCGTTTCTTTCCCAATCGTCAAAAAAAATTTGCGACGAGCGATTTTCGGACGTTTCCGCTTTTGTCGAAAGAACCATTGGAAAACACTATTTCCAACGGTTTTAGGGGAAATTACAAACCGTAACCGTTTGTGAACCCCGAATTTCTTGTAGTGATCACCCATCACCCCTTGTTGTGATTCCTCTTGTGATCTTCAACCTATGGGTCTATATATATATATATATATATATATATGTATGTATGTATGTATGTATGTATGTATGCTCACGTTTTTCGTGATTTAAAATAAAATATAATTGATATAAATTTGCAGTATATAAAAAATTTTGAAGTATGAATTTTAAAATATTGATGGTAACTTGATGTCAAGAAGAGTACATGAATTAATAATGAATAATTTGGTTTCATAATAAAATATTGTATATCATTTTGTCATAGAAACCATATTCCAAGGAAATATGCTATGTTTCAAACATTACATATTTATCACAAAAGTATGACAAAGAATAAAAATTTCTTTAAGTTCCTATTGTAGAAACAAATTAGATCTTTAATAAATGATCTTACATTTGACTAATACATCACATGCAATGATTTCTCAAGGTATATTTTCAAGGTTTATTTGAGTTTCTATTACAGAAATAAATTTAAGAAAAAGAAATGAAACTATTAACAAATTGTCTTATTTTTTTAACTAATCATTGGATCCAATGATTTCTAAAAGTTTGGTGTCTCAATTATATAAGATAAAATATCTAACTAGTATGTGATATTATTCATTTTGGATTTTGGTATACATGAAAAATTACACCAAATGCTCTCCAACTTTGACGTTTGCTCAGTGATGTCATCCAACTTCACTTTGTAACACGAATGTCCTTCATTTTTTTTTTCACCCAATGCCCTCCTTATCTATAATCGGCAATTTCTCGATCACAGTGCTGACACGGCGCTGATGTCACGGCTCTCTCCTCTCTCTCCTCTCCACGTTCACGTTACAATGTCATAGCAATATTAAAAAATAATAAAAAATGCCACGTGGAGCCTGTCACTAGCGTAGCGAGCGAGGGGTGGGGGGGGGGGGGGGTCGCCCCAACCTCTGGTGAGGTCGCACAACTTTCGGTGAGGTCGCACGACCTCCCGCGAGCGCAGGCTCAACGAAAAAAGTGCTCTCTGAATCGAATGTGAAAGTTGTTTTCCATGAGATGCTGTGAAACGTAACTCCACTCTCGGCTTGGATTATATATCCAAAAGGGTCCGCTCGAGAAAGTAACTTTATGATTCCCTGCTCCAATTCGCGGAGGTCGCAGGGAGGGGGCCGACCCCTTCCTTCCCCTGCGCGCCGGTGCGGCGCAGGGGGGTGGGGTGGTCGCCCCCCTCCCTACGAGCTCCGGCGTGGTCGCAGGGGGGTGGGGTGGTCGCCCCCCTCCCTACGAGCTCCGGCGTGGTCGCCCCCCTCCCTACGAGCTCCGGCGTGGTCACCCCGAGGTCACATGGAGGACAGCGACCCTCCCTTCCCCCCCCCCCCCTCCCTCACCTTCCCTGCACTCGTCGATGCGGCGCAGGGGTGTGGGGGGATCACCCCCTCTCCCTGCTTCCTCGTCGGAGGTCGCAAAGAGGGGGACGACACCCCCCCCCCCCCTTCCCCTGAGCTCGTCGGTGCAGCACAAGGGGGTCGCCCCCCTCCCTGCGACCTTTGGCGAGGTCACAAGGATGGGGGCGACCACCCCACCCCACCTGCGCCGCGCCGGCAACCTCAAGGGAAGGAGGGGGTAGGGGGGGGGGGGGGGGTCGCCCCCTCCCTGCAAGCATAATCAACTGGATCTACTAGGGGGAGGGGGGACGACCCACCCCCCTGCGCTCGCCGGCTAATGCCTCGCCGGAGGTAGAGGTGACCCCCCTCGCTCACTACGCCAGTGACAGGCTCCGCGTAGCATTTTTTATTTTTTTATTATTTTTTAATATTGCCACGACATTGTAATGTGAACGTAGAGAGGAGAGAGTCGCCACGTCAACGTTGTGATCGAAAAACCGTCGATTATAGGTAATGAGGGCATCGGGTGAAATAAGTTAAAAGATTGAGGACATTCGTATTACAAAGTGAAATTGGAGGACATCGCTGAGTAAACGTCAAAATTAAAAAGAATTTGATGTAATTTATCCTCAAAAGGGATCACTCTTAATCAACTACATTTTCCATGTATACCAAACATCCGCTTTGTGACTTATGGATTTGAAAGTAATGCTTTCCAAATAGGAAACTTAACGTCATTAGGTAATTACATCTCATCACGCATAAAATTTCATGCCAAATAAAATTGATACCACGTGTAACATGCCTGACTGGCACATAATTATTATCCACTTTGAATCGCATAGTTTTGTCCAAAAGGGAGGGTGAAACTCGATATACACACGCACATGCGCGCATATATATATATATATATATATATATATATATATATATAAACTAGTGAATATGCTCACGTTTTTCATGATTTAAAGTAAAATATATTTGATATAAAACTGAAGTATAGAAAAAAAATTTAAGTATAAATTTTAAAATACTGATGGTAACTTGATGTCAAGAAGAGTTCATGGATTAATAATGAATAATTTGGTTTCATTATAAAATATTTTATATGATTTTGTTTAAGAAAACTCTACAAAATATGTAACACAGAATAAATTTTTCTTTAAGTTCCTATTGTCGAAACAACTTAAAAAAAGCGAATGAAATCTTTAACACATGGTCTTACATTTGACTAATACATCACATGCAATGATTTCTCAAAGTATTAAAAAAATATTTATTTAATATAAAAAATATTATTTGATATTTATTTTAAAACATAAAATAAAGTTTTAAAAATTTAATGTTATTTCTGCACTTATAATATTTTATTTTATTTTTTAAAAATTTTTAAATCAAATATAAGCTTATGTTTAAATAAAAAAGAAATTTTTTTTTAAAAAAAATAAAATATCGGGTCAATCGGGTCGGGTCAACTCGGATTGGAAAATTCCAACCCGTACCTGACCTGACCCTTGGTCGGGTCGAGTTTGGGTCGGGTCGGGTCACCGGGTTCGCGGGTCGACCCGACCCGCTGAACACCCCTACTTTTGGCATAAGCAAACTAATTTTTGGCAACATGTAGCCCAAGTCCTTTTGCATGCATACGATAAAAAAAATGCTTGTGCTCTTGCAGCCTTGCTTTAATTTGTTTTTCATAATATGTATTCCACTTGTCATAGAAAAAAAATACTACCCTCCTTCAAGAAAGTTTCAGCATTGATAGTTATAAATAACGCAAACTTCAATCATGAAAAGTAAGAAAAAGACAACTCGAGATGTTCAAATATTGTGTTTCATCAGCAATAGCTCAAACTTTAATGATCCTCTGCATTTCACATTCTCTGGCTTCTTGGTGAAAGATAAATGGAGAAGAATATTCTTTGCACCAACTGTATCAAATAAATGGAGAAGAATGCATTAGTGCCCAATTCCTGATGGAAGCTTAAAATTAATCATGAGGTATTATGCAAGGAACGTATAACATTGTTAGCAATTTAAAAGAAAAAATATGATACCTATTATTATTGAGTTGATAGACTTTGTTCATCATGTTGGACATGTACACTTTGTTGACCCTGTGAACAACAACTCTGAATAATGTTGTGTAAAAAATAAAGAACAATATCATTTTGCAAATGAAAAATAAATTAAAATGTAATCACCTTGTATAATGGACAACGACGACTATTATGACCTTTTTTACCACATTTTCCACATGAATTTTGGTGTGTCATTGAGACCTCAATGCCAGATTTAATTCGTTGCAACCTTTTCGGGCGCCCCTTTGATTTTGCTCGAATAGGATCATGTATAGTGATGTCAAAATCTTTTAGGTTACCAATTGGAATCTCAGGATTGGAAACTAGAACCTCAGTATCAACACATGCTAATTGACTTGGGGACACATGTGCATCATTTTGGCTTGTGTTCGTAGGTGATAATCTTTTGATCAACTCAGCTACAACTGAACTTCCAATCATTAAATTTTCAAATGAAAGTAATCCCAGTTCCTTGAGTTTCAATATGTGAGCATGCCAAATCCATTTTCTAATAGGTGTAATTTGAGATTCTCCATTCATTGAGATAGTTGCATTATCACAAGGAAGACATCCTTTCGAATGTCGAGCATCAATTGTCCACCGATGGAGGATATACTGTTGAGGTAAACTAGTAACACTTTTCTTAAAAAGAATATGTATGATATGTCTAAAAAAATGCCCTCTTGTTCAAACTTTTTGCAAGAACATTTAATTGTAATAAATTGTTGGTTACTATATTCCACAATATTTCATCCTATGTCTTTTGTTCCCCTTCGATACAAAGAGTACACAACTTTTTGTTCATCTTTGGTAATTTTCTGCACCAAGTAGTCGGTGAAATTCTTATACTCCTCTTCAAATATAGAAAATACCTTTTGAGTATAGATTCTCCCTGCATATTCTAGCAATCCATTTCTTGTAATTTGGATAGCTGTGGAATTCAAAGTCTTAAAATCCTCCCTTTCTTGGCCTCACGTCGTGAAGAAAGAGCTTGTTCATATTGATGAACAAATTCTGATAATGATGCATTAGCATTCACAAAGCCATCAAAAAAGGAGTTTATGCTCTCTGACCTTTGAGTTGTACGCATGCCTACACAAAATATATCGTTAAAATATAATGGTACCCATTGATGACGTTTGTGATACATGTTTTCTAGCGAGTGACCATTTGGAATATCATATTTTTGTTTCAAGAGAGGCCATCCATCTTCGAATTCTTGAATACTCATAGATTTATCAATCCATCGCTTGTAATCTTCACTAAACTGATCTTTTACATGTAAGTCCCGAAGATTATTTATAGCATTTCTTTGAATGTGCCAAATGCAATATCTATGCCGAGTGTGTGGTAAGACTTTTTTAATAAGATTACTCATTGCAATATCTTGATCTGTAATAATTACTCCAGGATATTTTCCATGCATACATTCTAATCATGTCTGAAATAACCAAATAAATGTATCCTATGTTTCATCGGCCAACAAGGCACAACCAAATAATGTTGATTGCATATGATGGTTCACTCCCGTAAAAGGAGCGAATGGCATTGATAGATTGTTAGTCCTATATGTTGTATCAAAAAAAATTACGTCTCCAAAAATCATATAACTTTCTATTGATCGACTATCGCCCCAAAACACATTTCTTGCAACTCTATTTTCATCTACCTCCATTCTGAAAAAGAAACTTGCATCCTTACTTCGTCTTGCCCGAAAATGCTTTATCACAGACATCGCTTCATTGCCAATATTATTAATTCTTGTCTTCCTTAATTGATCTACACATATTTGTGTGGTAACTGATGTTTCACAACCAAAATTATTGAGAACTCGAGCTATACCAGATGGACCGAGGCCACTATTATGTAGCAAGGATATGGCATCTTGAGAAGTAGTTGATAGCTTTGAGTGGGAACGCAATTGTGATACCATCGAAGGAGAAGCTAAAAAATGTGTGTTCACTTCATTAAATGCTCTTACCTCCCATTTACCATCAGCTCTTACCCCAACTTTTAGATAAGCTTGGCAATCAAATATGTCATCCCTTTTACGCTTCATAATTCTTCCAGAATCCTTTTTTTCTTTTTAGATCCTTATGCCCTCTTTAGAGCAAACAAACTGTTTACCGTTGATCTCATTTGTCTTTCTTGATTTACAGCTATAAAACTTTCATACGGAGAATCCAACAGATTTAGCATATGAGTTGTAATAGTAGTATGCATCTTCATCATTGTCAAACGACATTCCAACAAATGGTTTTTCAACTCCAATGTTAATAACGTCATCAACTTGCATCTCTTTATCCAAATTATTTTCCCTCTGAAAATTGTCAACATTATGCATGCTGCCCATTGAAAACAAGATTATAATATTAAAAGATAAATGAGGAAAGTGGTGGCACAACGATTAATTTTTTTCTAATTATGAAGTATATGAGAGAAGTGGTAACATGTCCAGATTTTTTACATATTTTTCTTTCCTAGTTGCAAATGCTCTCCTGGGCCTTTTATCCATTGGAGATTCTCTCAAAGAAGAACATGTGAATCACCTAAGAATTAACTTGGAGGTCTCTAAAATCTTAGATATTTGGCATTACAAAGTATGTTGATAAATCTGAATTAAATTTATTTCGATAGGTTCTAATTCCAAATGTTTTTTTTATGAAGAAGGTTACAGGAGGTTCAGTACCTAGGGAAGGGTGGTTGCTCCGTTGACATGCGGCTTTTGCTTCTCTACTCTTGCAACCTACGAGAAAAGTCAAATAGGAGATATTACTGGCTCCACTCGTGCTAAGGATGTCTGCGAATCATTGAGTAAAGACAAAAAATATCATTGGGCAGAGTACCAAGATGCTACTTGACGCGCGTTGGAGGAACTGAGATCTTGACATTGCTATAGGAGGAACGAGACCGTGATGTCGAACAGGAGGAACCAGATTTGTTTGGCTGCAGAGATTGTGATGTAGAAGGATTGCGATCGTGATGTCGAGAAGGCGGAATCTGATTTTTTTTGCTGCTGAGATCGTGACGTATAGGAGGAACGAAATCGTGATCTGGAGCAGGAGAAACCTATTTTTTGTTGTTATTTTTTGCGTTAGGTTTTTTGGCTGCTATTCATTTGCATTAGGTTTTTTAAAGAACCTTATGTCAAGATAAATATTGATCATTGATAAATAATTAAACGATCTGGATTACTCTTATAATTTTAATTTAATAGTAGATGAAATATGCCCATTGGCTTAAATCCAGTCAAGATTTGCACCACACGGGGTGCAGTACAAAATGCACTGCACCCCCATTGTCCCCTATGTTTCACTATAACACTTTTAATTAATAAAATGATTGCATTGATGAATTATTTTAATATTGAATTTTTAAAAGGTTTTCATGGTAAAGATATTGGATATTAATTAGTACTTAAATGAAATTTATTACTGCTATTATAGAGATGATGGGATGAAATAAAGAATTTTAAAAGATACCACATAAAAGGCTATGCAGTCGGTTCAACATAATTAATTATGCCCTTTGATATCTTCTACTAGTTTTTTTCAATATATTTATGATCAATAAATTGTTTTTTGTATCCAAAAAATAGAATAAAAGAATAACTTCAAACTTTTAGATAAAAGCATACATATTTTATTTTTTTGTCTTTGTTCTCAAAAGAAGGTTAATTTGTTCCTGAAATTCCTTTAGATAAAGCATACATATTATTTATCCACAAAGTTTCCATATTAGTTTCTTGAGTTCATTTTGAAAAGTAAAAAAAAAAACAAGATTTCAAAGGTAATTTGCGCACTTTTCATCTTCTCCTATTAGTTAGAACAAATCTAATCAATGAAATTCTACATGTGATGTCATATTTAATCGTCCAAAAAAAGTCAAATTTTTACATACATGATACATATAGTATAAGTTTTCAGATACAATGTACATATATACTAAAATATGTAGTAAAGAATACAATGAATCATTTTTAGAGAGCAACTTTTTACCTCGTGGCAGATATCCTGACTTCTTTTTGGAAAAGCAAATTCATTAATATTAAATTACTACATTGGAGATTGGAATAGAATATAAAAATTGAGCAAGATTCTGGGGTGGTCTGCTTAGTAAAAAATTATTGCCATGATTCGTGCGACCAAAACATGCAAGGTAGTCAGCTGCTCGGTTATAAGATACAACAGAGGGGCTAATCACCGTGGTGATCTCCTTGATATCCTCAATGATTCCCTTCAATCTCCACGGATATGTGAGCTTGTTGTTGATGTGAACGAGGGTCTCAGAGTCAGAGTATATTTGGATTTGTGAGAGTCTCGTCTCCTTGCATTTATGAAGTCCAATGAGCATAGCTTTAGTTTTAATCTCTAACACAGAGTCGACCACCATGGTTCTTGATCTTGCAAAGATGAAAGAGTCAGTGTGAGAGAGGGTTAAGTATTCTATACTTGCAACCCCATTCGGCTCATAGGAGCCATCTGAACTGAGGACAACCCAGTTCTAGTATGGGAGCTCCCAAAGGTAGAGGGCCTCAGGTGCGTGGGTTTGCGTGGGTGCTAGCAAAGTCATGAAAGCCGGCCAAAGTCCTTTCCAAACCGATCCCATCTGAAATGGATCTCGTTTCGAAGATTCCAAAGCTCCCAAAGGCAGTAAGCAAAAATGGATAGAAAGGAAATTTTTGGCTCCCAAGTTAGCTCCTTCATGGATCCAGGAGCCAAGGTGCCAAGATGAATAATTCTGGAAGTGGATGTTTAGGTTACGCTGAAGGGTGTTCCACAATTGTAGTGCAATAGAGCATTGAAAGAAAAGATGTATGTTCGTTTCGAGGTGGAGGCCACAGATGGAACAAACTGGATCAATAGTGCCATAAAAAAATAGTATAGTGTCAAATGTGGGGGCGGAGCTGGAATCTTCCAAACTAGGTTCCATGGCGGCCCTCCACTGGGAGATGGCAGCATAGAGCGACAACTAACGTGGTGGTAGACTAACTTAGCATGCGCACATCCATAGGTATCATTCACCCATACCCACACATCATCATTGGTAGATGAAGAAAGATAAATTCATTCAATCCGAGAGCATAAATCCGGGTCAAAAGTAGATAAGAGGAGAGAGCTATTCCAAAAACCATTTGTGATAAAATGATCAACAATAAGGCCATCTAGACATGTCTCTATATTGATGTAGGTGGGCATAGATATGAGAGGTGATGTAAATATCCAGGGGTCTAGCAGAATAGATGTTGAGCATCCAGAGCCGTTACATTTCCTGAAACTAGATCCTAGAGCGTTGACGGAGTTTAAGATTATTTTTCAAGAGTCCGCGATATGGGAGCGAGGCATCTTGGCCCAAAGGTTGAGCATGGCGTATTTGGCTTTGACGAGACTTGTCCAAAGAGTGGGGTGATTGTTTAGCAAATCCTGTACACGCCTTGCAATAAGGGAGTGCCTGATGTCCATTAGGTTTCGGATGCCCATCACTCATGGTTTCGGGGAAGCTGGGCTGTATTCTAGTTGATGAGATGTACGCCACGACGACCCCCTCCAGGATCCCATAAGATTGAGGGAGAGAGTCATTCAATCGAGACAATAGTGCTGTCACAGAGGTTTGTTAAAGTAAGTGAGTGGATTGGAATGGAGGAGAGCGTCGATCTGATGAGAGGGTGGTGCGGCCTGCTTGATTTAGGATCCCGCGATGCCAACTAGCAAAGCGCGAGGAGATTTTATTTATAATGGAATTTTTCACACGAGCAGGTATGTGTTTCGGGGAGATAGGTACGCCTAGGTATTGAAAAGAGAATGACCCTACTTTGAAGTTTAATATAGCACTGATCTGTTGGCGTCTTCTAGTGCTCATAGTGGATAGGAAGAGTGATGCATAAAATGATGTAGCAAAATAAATCCACCAGCAAGTGCACTAGTCTCTCAAGTAATATAGTAAAAAGAGTAAAGAGTGTTGAACCCACGAGAAATATTATTAATTTAATATCTGAATTTGTAAATTAATAAGAGAAGAAAAACATAGATTTTGAAAATAAGTTTTATAAAAATAGAGAAAATAAGATAATAATAAGATAAGATAATGGCGTTGAAGTTAGGCCTTAAAATGAAAATAGATCAAGATAAATATTTGAATCATAAAAAATAAATTTAATCTTTAAAGATGGATTAGAGTCCCCCTAAATTATTAACATGACATGATTAAATTGTGGTCTCCACAAACTGACATCCCCTCAATCTAAGTATGCAAATTAAATTATCTTAATTTAATAAGAATTGAAGTCTCTACAAACTCGCATCCCATTAAATCGTATTAATATTAAGACATAGTAAATTGATTCCCTAGACTATTATCACTCTATAAACTAGTATAGATTAACATATCACACAAACTTGATTCTCCACACAATAGTTATCAAATTTATGTCAATTGTTAATTTCATATAAAATCAATTAAAATTATGAATTCTGAAATTAAACACTCCACAAATTGGTATAGCCTAATTCATAAATTCAATCAACTAACATAAAAGCATTAAGTACAGTTAATAATTGATAAGAAAAGGCTAAAACAAATAAAATAGGGTCCAAGTAGTTTCCTTTCAATTAATAATCTCCTAAAATAATAATCCTAAAAATATGGAGTTCATCCTAGAAATTCTGGAGAGATAATAAAATACAAATGATGAAAATCGGAAGAATTACACCCAGGGCAGAAGCAGAGATCTCAAATCTGGGCAGACAATCGGTAGCCTCTCGAACTTGATCAGAGTCGCGATCAACCTTCAACCGTCGCACATCTCTCCTCTTGGTCGTAGCTTACAGCGCTCACGACTCACCGTAGAAGAAAACCACACTTCAAAGCATGCCTCAGATTGATGGTTTCATCCTCTATTTATAGGAGTCTTCATGTCGATTACAGGTGTAAATCCTACGGCTGGATTTAAATTCATTGGATAAAAGTTTATACGGTCTCGGCCAAAATGATAAGTTCTTTTAACTATTATGCCCAAAATGATAAACTCTTTTTATCTTACTCCCTTCTTCTAATCTATGCCAAAATAATAAATTCCTTCAATCATTACGCCCAAAATTATGTATTATTGACCAATAAGTTTCGACCATGTATGCATGGATTACTTCAAGTTATCCCAAAAAAAAAAAGTCAAATTGCATTGTTTTTACCCCCAAGGAAGTCAGACGTATTGGCTGTGATCATCTCAGCCGACATGTAATTGTTTTGCCCAAAATCTCTTTGTGATGTGAATTACGGCCGATAACAACTTTGCAATTATCGTTTACGCCCAAAGCTTCTAAATGATATACAAATCTGATTTTATCCCTTATCTCAATTACGCCATGACTGAATTAATTCATTCGTTAATTCGGCTTGCCTGCAAAATAATTATAACAATTAAGTAAATCCATCCTTAGTTAAAATATTCAAAGCATTAATAATCAAAATCAGTAAAATCCGGAATTATGATTAAAAATGACCTAAAATGATGCATGCCATGATCAAATTATAGAAAAAATAATTAAAATAATAAAGTAAAATATGTTATATTTTGCATGCATCAAAGAGTTTGGATTTATGTATGTTTATATGTTGCTCAGTAAGAAACCGGTGAATTTGCATAATTTTCTTTAGGCAAATAAGTAAGTCATCCGGAAGAGTAGATGGGTTAGACTAAACGAATTAATCTTGAAGGGAGTGATTGAGCCAGCCTCCACATGCTAGGTCATATAAATGAGGAGAAGACTTGGGAGACCAGAATAAACAGGTAGGGTTCACCATTTATAATGTAGCGGAAGGTTGAGAGGATCATACAAAGATGGATCCAATTGATGAATCGGTCCGGGAAGCACATCTGCTTAAGAATGGAAACTACTGCGGTCTAGGAAATACGGTCAAAAGCCTTTTCAAAAATAGCTTTGAGCATCATAAACTTGTTTCTTCGAAAATTTAAGGAATGCACAAGTTCATGAGTTATTAAGATGTTATCATGGATAGATCGTCCAGGGATGAAGGCCAACTGGTTGTGGTCAATGAGAGAGCTCGGGTTAGGGCATAGTCTATTTGCCAGGATTTTGGATAGCAGTCGATAAGCACGTTGCAGAGGGATATAAGCGAAAGTCCTTTACATGTTTGGGATTGCTTGTTTTAGGGATGAAGACGAGTGATGTTTTAGCCCAATCAACAGGTAAAGAATTGGAGTTAAAGTAATTTTGGATGTCATTGACGATTTTATTTCCTACTATATCCCAATATGTTCGATAAAATTCTACCGTGAAGCCGTCGGGACCTGGAGCTTTTCCCGGGGGCATGCTGCAGAGGGCATTGGTAACTTCACGATAGATAACTGGGGCTAGGAGGGGAGAATGCCAGAGTGGATCGAGGAAGGGAAGTTTCGGCTAGCAGACCACGGAATGTTTGTTGGAGGGGAGGGTCTCCACAAGTTCCGATAGTGCTTTAGAAAGAGAGGTTGGATCTGGGAGGTGTTCGTGATATTGTTTTTTGCATCATCCAGAATCAAGGAGATGGTGTTCTAAAATGGCGGATAATCGTGGATATATGGAAATAGCGTGTATTCTGATTGCCTTGTTAGAGCCGATTAATCCTATATTTACTCCACCATTTTAGGCTAATTTGCTTGAGGAACGCGATGTGCTGGTGATATGTTGTACGCAAGCATTCCAAATCGATTGCTGAGAGACCCTTGTAGGCATCAAGGTTCTCTAGTGTTGTGATATCTTAAAGGGCGAGGTCAGCCTTGATTTCCAGTTGACCCAGCGATTCCATTTTAATGGTGTTACATTTTATAAGATTTAGTGCTCGGGAGATGGTGTGATTTGTGGATTCAAATGACCAATGTCGCAGTGTTGAGGGTGAGAGAATCAAAAGTACTCATACTTAAAAGATCTCGACTGCCAAGGTCAGAGATCAGTCCGGAAGAGAAGAGAGACATGATCTGATACACACCGAGGTACGGTGGATAAGGTGAGGTTTGGGAAAGAGTTTATCCATGGATGGTTTAGTAGGTCGCAGTCAAAGCGACACAAAATGTGCGCAATGCTAGTGCGGTTATTACACAGGTATACTGAAGCCCTAAAGGTTTGATATCTAGAAGGGCTTGGGTGGTAATCAAGTTGTTGAATGCTCGAATGGATCTGGTGGGGCAGAAAGGGGAACTGATGCGAGAATTGATAATAATTAAATGCTAGCGAGTGCACTAGTCGCTCAAGTAATAAAGTGAAAGAGTAGAGTGTCGAACCCACGAGGAATTAACTTATTTAACTAAACTAATTTTAGAGGCTAATAAGAGACGACATAAAGTTTGGGTAAAAAGAAGTTGCAGAAAATAAAATTACAGAAGGTAAAGACTAAATATAAATTAATCTAATCTAATCTACTGATGCATATGGCTTAAGATGATAAACGAAATTGTAAACAAACTGAATTGACCAAAGATGACAAGTTAATTTCTAACACTGGATTAGAGTCTTCTCAAATCATTGATTTCCACCTAGGATCAATCAATCTATCTTAATTCAAATTAGAATAAGATTATTCAGTCATGGATAATAATCTAATCAAACCTGAGATTAAGATGCATTAAAATGTAGTCTCTAAACTATTATCACCCATAACATGGTAATGATTAATAGACCGCACAACTAATATTGCTTCAAGGATCTTATTAGTTGTGATATGCAATACTTGGACTTAAAAATTGAAAATCAATTCTACAGAAATCATGCAATCAAAAGTAACTACTCCTATAAGGATAATAGCTAATTAAAGAAGACAATTAATCTCTAGAAAAGCATTAATAATAGCATGCATATTCGAAAGAAAACTAAACTATAATCAATTATGAAATAAGGTTTAACAGTTTGCCTTTAACGATTAAAACTATTTCACAAGTCTTAAACTGAAATAAAACTAAATTATCAGGATTACAGAAGATAGAAAAATGTATAAACTAAGCCTAAAATCATCCCAACATTAAGTAGAACAGATAATACTCTTCGGGAATCCCCGATGAACTGCCGCTGAATTCTCGTCTTGAGTCGATCCAGTAGAAATCTTCTCAATAATCCTTCTGAGTCTTATCACATTCATGGCTTTGGAGAACAAGTTGCAGGCCCTAGCATCCCTAGCATGTCCTCTTCTGGCTGTAGAGGGCCTCTATTTATAGGGATTTGAGTTTCCCTGTGATCGGAGAAGAAACAGAAACTTTTTCCATGTGAAATAAGAAAAATTCGGATCTGAATTGATTTTAAAATTTTGGCCTTGTCAAATTTCGAGATTTGGGTCATAATATCTTTCCAAATAGTCCTAGGATCATGTAATATGAGTAGAAATCCTTGTGGACTTCAAATCCTTCCAAAAATTTATCTCAAAGTCGAATATGGGCTTCATCACGAACGGTTATGGCAATTTAACGGCCTAAACAGAGTTCGAATTGGATTGAAAATGGGTTTTCACGGCCCGTGAGAGGGTTTTCACGGCCCTTACGATGTTGAAAATATGGATTTCACGGCCCGTGAAGGTCTGGTCACGGTCGTGACTCGGGCTGGTTGAAAAATTGCATTTTAACGGGAGTAACAGATTTTCACGGCCCGTTAAATGTCCATCACGGCCCGTAAAGTAGCATTTCAGCCTTACTTCACTATTTTCCACTTTCTGGCTCTGTTCCAACTCTGATTTGAGCACGGTTTTCTCTGTTGACTTCGTAATTCAATTTTCTTGCTTCCTAGATAATAAAATATAATATTTTGATAGATTTTCTTTTTTTGTAAAATTAATGTAAATAAGTTCATAAAATGATGCATGCTATTAGAACATGATTCGAAATGGGATTAAATGTATGGCTAAATATATGTAATATTTTGCATGCATCAAACTCCCTCAAGTTTAAATATTTGCTTGTCCTCAAGAAATGTTCAAGGCAAAGCTTCAACCAAGAAGGTCAATCATCGCTTCCACCCTGATAGTCAACTATTTTTCTTAGCACTAAATTTTATACATCGATCACCAAAGTATCTTTCCATCATTCCAATGACCCAGCCTTGTAGAATTACTGAATATTAGACATATTTAAACTCATCCAAGTTCAGCTCATGCAAGAAAATATATAGTCTATCAAATAAGAGTCTCAATGTTGAAAACATAAGTGCATACTGAGCTTATGTATGTTTTCTTTAAAACTTCTTCACTTTAAAACTTTTGATATTTTCATTCATACTTTTTTCTTCTTTTGTTATTTTGGTACTTATGTGCTTCTCCATATTGCACAAGGCGATCCTTGTAACGGGCTTTCGACCGACGAATCCTAGAGCAGTTGCCCTTAGGTCGCCAGGCAAGAATCTCCTACGGATCTAATCACTCGGACACACCAAGATTCCATATAACACTTGTGTACTTCTTTATTTTATTTTGTTAGGGTTCAACTAATCCTCTTTTATCTTTTTGCACTTTATTTTCTTTCTTTTTACTATAAGCTCAATAAACACTTAAATGTTCAACAAAGAGGCAATTATTATCAAAACTAAAGAAAAATAAAAGAAAAGTGCATGAACAAGAATTTGTCGTCCAAATATTCATAGTTTTACTTAGCAACATTCACATTCCAAATACCCAATACTAAGGCAATAAAAGATAAAATAATAGTGCTTTGAATTTCATTAACTAGCAGAATGTCCTTGAATAATGTTTGAAAATAAGAAAATATTAAGACATGAGAAAGAATGATATGGAATTTTTAATTTTTATAAATTTTTTATATGATGCTTAATTTCTATAGATTTTCGATATGATGCAAATCAAATATGCAAGTAATAGATAAAACATGATAAGAGCGTATGCATGTATTGCAATATAAAAAGATAGGCATGATGCATGAAAATGTAAACTCTCCTAAGCTTGTTGAAAATCAAATCCGGAAAAGGAAGTATACAGATAATAAAGAAATCATAAAGCTAGGAATTGAAAGAGACAACCTGATATATCCCAATGTGATGGATGTGGAAGCCGTAGAGAGAAGCCAATATATGGTTCGGATGTTAAATTTGGTGAAGTTGTCGATGTCGAATAGCCTTTATAATGGATTATATGTGATGCTCAATTCCAAAGGGTTGGGGCATAGAACACCTTTAGAATGCGTAAGTGGCCTTCATTTGGAAACTTCAGTGAACACAATAACTCCATTGTGATCGGCTCATGGGACGAAGAAGTCGTGATGTGGAGCCCTCTGTAGTGATGGCATTGTCGTCTGTGCAATGGCAGTGATGGATGAGAGCCTTTACGCGAGGAGCCATCTATAAGTATGACTGTCACGGTCTATAAGAACAAAGTAACGACCCAAAATTTGTTTTCACTGGTCGTGATACAACGGTAACGACCCTCTCAGTAGGGCAAAATTAAAGCTAACGGGCCGTTTATACGATTTCACGGTCATTACAGAACGTTAACAATGAAATCATGGTCGGTTATCTCTCGTTCTTGGCCCTTTCTGAATTTGAGTGCTAGTCGGCTGGCGAAGGGGCACCGGTCATCAAGTCGTCGATTAGGGAGGGTAACGGCGCCACTGAAAGTCATTCGCCGAAGAGAGGGTGGTGGCACAAGTCATCGTTGGAGAGGTAGATCGGCGATGATGGCGCTGAATGTTGACGGAGAGGGCGGTGACGCTGGAGAATGGTTAGAATTGGGCCGGTGGCATCGATGTCGTGAAGGTCGCTGAAGTTCGCTAGAGTCCACAGTCGCTGTCCAATGGTGGTGTAGTCCGGTCGGAGTTGGAGGAGACGATCAGAGTGTCGGCTGGAGATGGGCGTGAAAAGCAGCATCACCGACCTGTGCTTTAAATAGTCAATACGCATAGGGGCCGTGAAGAACCTATAACGCCCCGTTAAAGAGTTAATGCTAGTTGGTGGTCGTTGAACGGCTCGTGAAGACGTGCAGGGCCGTAAATCGGGTGAAACTAAGACCTATGGGACTGATCAAAACACTTACGACCCGTGAAAAAATTTTAAGGACCCGTGAAATGATGTGCATAACGATCTAAACTTATTCTGGGACCATGATTCGATTGTGACGACCCATGACCCATGTATTAAGACCGGTGAAATAATCCTAACGAGGCGAGTGACACTAGGATATTGCATTAGACATTCTGGGGGACCCGTGAGACGATGATCATGCTCCATGATGACTAGTGAAAGTTGTATGTATGTTCTGTGAGACCCATGAGAGGACTCTAACGACCTGTGATATCCAATGAATATTTACTTATTGACTCGTGAAGAACGTGAACGTGTAAGAGCCTGTAAAAGATAAAAAATGCAGACTAAACCTACTGTGTGCCCCGTGACAACTAGTTAATGACCCGTAATGACCCAGGAATTAGAGAAAAGGTCACTGATGTGTTCGTGAATTGTCAGACACGACCTGTGAGTTTGAGGATAACACCTGTGAATTAGTAGTAATGGCCCGTTATATTCCTTTCTCTTATTTTAAAAAAAAATTGAACCTGCACTATTGGATGATCAGTTCAAAATAAAAATAGAAACAACTAATAAAGATAAAATAAAGAAGTTAAGGAACTAAATTAAGTGAAGAAAATAACTAATCTAATCAACTAAAAAAATAAAATCCAAACTATGAGATAAAAGTGAGAGATTAGTTCTAATTTAAAGTCATTAGCTTGACTATGATATGGCATATGTTGAGACTAAAATAAGATAATCAATTAGAATAAATATATGAATTTGCAGTTAAGGAACAAGCTCACCGGGATTATTTGATGTGATCATGAATGTTCGATGTGGTGAGGCTCAGTACGTGTAGTGGTGGATGACGCCCAATGTCTCCACCCTTGTGTTATCGTCCGGTGGTGGAGGTTCTTCAAATGCGGCAACGTTCTTATATTGAAGATGAGAGTTGTGTTGCTTATTATCTTGAATTCCCGAATGATTCTTAGGCCTCCATTGAACTGATGTAGTTGGTGTCTTTGGCATCGGTGATGTGATTTGCCATTGTTGGGTTGTAGTCGGAGATGTCTTTATTGTAGTTGATGATGTGCTTTCTCTCCTTAGTGATTTTTGAGTTTGCAGGGATGTGGCTGTTGACGTTGATGGCGGCAGTATTGTTGATGATGATGTTGATGTTGGAGACGAAGTTTGTGTCATAAGGGCCTCCAAAGGCCAGCTCCTCCTTCGTACTTGTCCATCTTCAATGAAGTATTCACTTGTCTCCTTTACACGCCATCTCATAGTCGATGTTCTTGCTGAAGACTTTGGTCTTGGTTGTCCTCTCCTTTGATATGGATGTTGATGATGGCATGGACACATGATGATCGTCGGGCTCTCGTCGATTTTCTTTGGTGTATTAGAATTTAGAGAAGTCAATTGTACAACATGACTCTCTAATGCATGTAACTTTGCCTCCAAAGCATCAAACTTGAGCTCCGTATCGAATAATCGAATTGAATCATCCACTTCGATTTGTTTTAGAATTTGTGATAACTGGGCTGCTAAGTTTTGAATATGTAGGTCTTGTGTTTGCAGTTTGCTTTCAATTATTGTAATAAGTTGACTCTTCATCCCTTCGATATTAACTTTCGGCTTAGCTAAAGGCTTTGAATTAAGAAGTGATGTGACATCCTCTTGTGTTTCCTTACTTTGATGTCGCAAATTTAAAAGTTGGCTCTCCTGATTTTTTATTTGATATGATTGCTTGGAGAGTTGTTTCAGCAGAGGATTCAACTTGCTTGTGATGATGGCTTCTAGGTCTAGAAACAAATCTTCATAATAAATTTGTTGAGGCATCTTCATGTTGTTGTGACTCATTGTTACCTCGTTGTGAACATTAAGTTGTTGGACAGTAGTGTTATCTTCCTCAATTTGTTGATTGGTGGACGGTTTCTTCTTTGCCATCGAGGATTTAGTGATGTGAGCGTGAAAGCCGAGTCATGTACAAAAGATGTAAACCTGAAAATCTTACACAACTAAAATAAGTGAAAGCAAAAGAAAAGTAAAGTCTCAAAGTAGCATAAAATAAGCGTAATAAGTAAAGAATAATTCCCCGGCAACGGGCGCCAAAAACTTGATACGAGAATTGATAACAATTAAATGCTAGCAAGTGCACTAGTCGTTCAAGTAATAAAGTGAAAGAGTAGAGTGTCGAACCCACGAGGAATTAACTTACTTAACTAAATTAATTTTAGAGGCTAATAAGAGACGACATAAAGTTTGGGTAAAAAGAAGTTGCCGAAAATAAAATTACAGAAGGTAAAGACTAAAACTAAATTAACCTAATCTAATCTACTGATGCATAAGGCTTAAGATGATAAACGAAATTGTAGACGAACTGAATTGACCAAAGATGACAAGTTAGTTTCTAACAACGGATTAGAGTCTACTCAAATCATTGATTTCCGCCTAAGATCAATCAATCTATCTTAATTCAAATTAGAATAAGACTATTCAGTCATGGATAATAATCTAATCAAACCTGAGATTAAGATGCATTAAAATGTAGTCTCTAAACTATTATCACTCATAATATGGTAATGATTAATAGACCGCACAACTAATATTCCTTCAAGGATTTTATCAGTTGTGATATGCAATACTTGGACTTAAAAGTCGAGAATTAATTCTACAGAAATCATGCAATCAAAAGTAACTACTCCTATAAGGATAATAGCTAATTAAAGAAGACAATTAATCTCTAGAAAAGCATTAATAATAGCATGCATATTCGAAAGAAAACTAAACTATAATCAATTATGAAATAAGGTTTAACAGTTTGCCTTTAACGATTAAAACTATTACACAAGTCTTAAACTGAAATAAAACTAAATTATCAGGATTACAGAAGATAGAAAAATGTATAAACTTCCTAAAATCATCCCAACATTAAGTAGAACAGATAATACTCTTCGGGAATCCCCGATGAACTGCCGCTGAATTCTCGTCTTGAGTCGATCCAGTAGAAATCTTCTCAATAATCCTTCTGAGTCTTATCACATTCATGGCTTTGGAGAACAGGTTGCAGGCCCTAGCATCCCTAGCATGTCCTCTTCTGGCTGTAGAGGGCCTCTATTTATAGGGATTTGAGTTTCCATGTGATCGGAGAAGAAACGGAAACTTTTTCCATGTGAAATAAGAAAAATTCGGATCTGAATTGATTTTAAAATTTTGGCCTTGTCAAATTTCGAGATTTGGGTCATAATATCTTTCCAAATAGTCCTAGGATCATGTAATATGAGTAGAAATCCTTGTGGACTTCAAATCCTTCCAAAAATTTATCTCAAAGTCGAATATGGGCTTCATCACGAACGGTTATGGCAATTTAACGGCCTAAACAGAGTTTGAATCGAATTGAAAATGGGTTTTCATGGCCTGTGAGAGAATTTTTACGGCCCGTGAGAGGATTTTCACGGTCCTTACAGTGTTGAAAACATGGATTTCACGGCCCATGAAGATCTGGTCACGGTCGTGACTCGGGCTGGTTGAAAATTTGCATTTTAATGGGCGAAACAGATTTTCACGGCCCGTTAAATGTCCATCACGGCCCGTTAAAGTAGCATTCAGCCTTGCTTCACTATTTTCCACTTTCTTGCTCTGTTTCAACTCCGATTTGAGCGTGATTTTCTCCGTTGACTTCGTAATTTAATTTTCTTGCTTCCTAGATAATAAAATACAATTTTTGGTAAATTTTAATTTTTGTAAAATTAATATAAATAACTTCATAAAATGATGCATGCTATTAGAACATGATTCGAAATGAGACTAAATGCATGGCTAAATATATGTTATATTTTGCATGCTTCAGGAACCCCCTAACTTGTCGGAGAGGTTCGCTAGGTTGTTAAAGTCTCCAATAAGTAGCCAGGGAATGTGTGACATATCAAGGTTACATAAATCATTCTAGAGACGAGTACGAATAGAGGAAACAGTACTAGTATAAATAGCGGATAAAAGGAAATTAAAACCATCAAGTGAAACCGCAGCATGAATAAACTGAACAGAGATAACGAGCGGGGTCACCTGAGCCTCTTGGCCATGCCAAGCCAAGAGAATGCCTCCAGAAGTGCATGTTGCTTCACAAAAGATACTGTCCTAGTCGGGGCCAAAACGTCGAATCACCTATTTAGTTTTTATAGAATTTATGTGTGTCTCTACCAAAATTACAATGTGCGACCTATGTGACCTAATAAGATTCATATGTCTGTCCCTTGTCGTGGCCTGCTAAGCACTTGCGGCAGTTCCCGGCTATGACTCTCATGGAGGAGGGAGGAGTACGTCAGAGCCCGGTGGACTCATAACTGATACTTGCACAGATGATGAAGCCAGTGAGGCGGAGGCGGATGAAGTAACTGATGTTTTACCTTTAGCAATATTCTTAGACGGTGCATGACGAGGCCGAAGGGAGGGAAGAGGTCCCTAAGGCTTGTGGATTCGAGACTTCTTCTCCATAAGCGATGGCGGAAGGGGTTCAAGGTCGTCCTGCTCCTATTCCGAAGGGTCTTTCATAGGAGTTTCTGATGCTCGACTGAGGCAACTGGTTGCAAGGGCTGTGAACTCGTTGTGGCCTAGGGGGGCTGATAGTAGGGTTTAAGGTAAGGGTGGGTCTAGAGAGACTGCCTCTGGAGAGAGCAAGGAAACTAAGGTGGCCTTCGGAGGAGGAAGGGTGACCATAGGGGGAGAGAGGTGGTCGACAGAGCAGGCGGAATGGGGTTGGAGGTGGCCATCGGGGAAGGGGAGGCGATCACCGGATTAGGTGGGATCAAAGTCAGAGGAGCAGAGGTAGTCGCCAAAGGAAGAGGGGTGTTCATCGGGGGTGGGGGGGTGGGGGGTGGAGGGGGGTGGAGGGCGAAATAATGGAGGAATGGTGAGAGGCGGCGGGGGTGAGAGGAGAGGAGGGGTTTTGTTTGGGATCGGCACGCTCGAGCCTCACTCGGATAATGCCACATGCCCGACAGATGCGAGACATGGAAGACTTGTGTTTGTTGCGAGGAGGTGCTGACCGTTGGATGGGGCACACGAATCACTGACGTATCGGCAGGAGGAAGCACTGAGATTGTGTTTGTTGCGTTGGTTTCACAGTCGTTGGATCCAAATGGGAGGATCACGAACGTGCCTTCAAGAAACATAGGGGCGTGCTAGATCGGTGATGTGGCATGTGACCGTTGGTCCGCAATTGTCCGTTGTGGATTGGTTGCGTCATCCCAGCGATGGCTTGTGTCAGCGGTTGGCAACGGCTGCGAAATTGGCAGGTTGGTGTCCGGCGGCAACTCAACGTCCGACGCAGGGCAATTGAGGTCCAAGCAAGGAGCGCTTTGGACCTGAACTACCAGTTGCGCTCCAAGTCACTAAGCTATCAAGCCGGCACGCCTGGACGGAGCCGAGCGGGTCATGCACAACCATAGACCATACAACAGTACCTCCTATGGACGATCGCCATCACCGGAAGCAAGACAAGAGGAGCAGTGCTCGAAACGATGCCCGAGGATTCCATAGCGGAAATAGAAGGTGGGGATTTTTTCGTATAGCACTCGTTGGAGATATCGATCACCATTTGGGAGAACACCCACGTCTCTTGCTTGAGCGGCTTCGTGAGGTAGGGTTGACCTGCAAAACCAGACCAAAAGCCACGCCCGCCCGTCTGAGGGAGCGGGGGGAGAGGAGTTCGAGAGGGAGACCAAGGAGATATATCCAAGTGGGTGTAGCGAGGGTGGCAGAACAACGGTGTTACTTGAGCCACCGACAGGAGGGATCTGCCGAACTCCCAAGGCCCTCCTCCAGGCGATCCTCTGCATTAGCAAAGGTAAATAAAATGTATGAGTTACCAATCTCCGAGAGTGTGCACAACGCTGTGGTACGCTAGAGATCCGGAATCGCTTGATGCAGAGAAGTGAGGTCGCCGACATAACGGCCAAGGAGGCAGAGGCGCAGAGCTGCGGACTGCTCTTCAATTTCGCAGGCAAGAATGGAGACCTCCTCCGTGATAGTCTCACGCAGGCCCCGGAGTTGTCGTTGAGAGATAGCGGCCTGGGGTTGTGATCGGGGTGCCCGAACAGCAACGTCCCAAGAACATGGGAGGGGAGCATTTGGGGGTGGGGAGGAGAGGCGGAGTTGGGCGGGTTGAGTTCACAGAAGGGGGGATCAGTTGGGAGAGAGGGATTATAGGTGGTAGGATGAGGAGCGGCAAGGGGAGGCCTCGGGTCCCCAAAGTTGACCGGCATTTAGGAGGAACCACTATCCTGAGATAGATGGCTTCATTTAGGGCACCAATGTTACACATCATGAGTTATGTTGTTGGCCATGACATTGTGCACAATGTGGTGTAAAAAAATGAGATTACTAATGGTAACACCCCAAAATGTGACCCCTGTAACATGATTGAATATATCTCAAATGATTCTATAGAATATGCACATGTGAAAATCATACTGGCTGAAAATGAATTTTAATTGGTCAAAGAAATAAAAATCATATGTGGAAGGGAGCATATCTTTAACGAATAATAAAATGGAATATGCAAGACTTAATAGATAGAATAATCAAATGGGTCTTGAGTGGCTCAACTACGACGATCTTGAAACTTCAAACTATTACGATTTTTCACATCTAATCCCAAACTATGAACTTATTTTTTTGGATCCCTAAACTGTCATGACTTTTCCACTTTAGTCCTCCCGTCCACTTCTATTATGTTTTCCATTACTTTTACTTTTTTTCTAATTATGAAAAGACTAAATTACCCCTCCCTCTAGAAAAACATTAAATAACAAATATAAAAAAATAAAAAAAACATTGGAAGGATTAAATTGGTAAACAAAAAAGATTTATCATTTTTGAAAAAGACTAAATTACCCTCCCCTAATTTTTTTTGTTTTTTTTTTGTTTTTTATATTTATTATTTGATGTGTTATGGAGGGAGGGGTAATTTAGTTTTCATAAATAGAAAAAAATCAAAAGTAACGAAAGGCATAATAGAAGTAGACGGAAGGACTAAAGTGAAAAAATCGCGATAGTTTAGGGATCCAAAAAAATAAGTTTGTAGTTTAAGGTTAAATGTGAAAAATCGTGATAGTTCAGGGGAGGTTTATGAAAATAACCCTATTAAATAAGTTAAAATGCATAAAAAATTACTTAGAACACCATGTTCTACCACGAGCATGGTACCTCATCGTTGGACACATTCATTGATTAGCTCAACACCTGCAATATTAAATATGAAGGGAAGATGAATCTTTTGTGAGTTTTGACACTCATTATGTACAATTATAGCATAATCATCATAAAATTATCCTTATAAATACAAGAAAAAAATATTAAATAAAGTAACGTCACATCGTCATGAGGGAATATTAATCATGATGAAGAAAGATCATAACGTAATGAATCGTCATAAGTGGTCACTATAATCATCTTAGGGAACATTTTTATTATTAATATGCTTCTTATTTTTTCATCATTACATTACATATTTGAAATGTAAGTGAGGTATCTTTCAATCCGTAGACTACATCTTTCAACACATGGTGAAAAAGAGAAACTCATATGAATAAAAATGCATTAAATTAGATTATGTAAACTATTAGTTACTTCACAATATAAATTTATAGTTCCCTATCTCCCTTAGACATAATTTGCATAATATAGGACTTGATGTTGCCGAAAAGCCTCAACTTCAAAGCGAGAGTTGTTTTTGCAGTTTTGTATGTTGGAAATCATATGTCGGCATCATCTTCTCTGGTGTCAACGTCGCCTGAAGAATACATGAAGGAAGGAACGATTATGTTTCAAAATGTAATGCCATTTTATTTCCTTCATAACTGCTTAGTATTAGTACGTAACTGTTTAGTATTAATATAAATAGGATCAGGTGGTTGTAATTGTATAATGAGAAGTTGTAACTCAGTTTTCCATTTGAATAGAACTTTCCCCTTTTCGTTTTGTTTCTCTTATTCATCTTCTTCCATTTTTCCAGTGACTTACCGGTGAGACCTCGGGAGTTCATGATTTTTAACAAGGTATTAGAGCCTCGGCGTCATTGATCCATCGATGCTTTGGTCGCCCTGCTTCGCTGCACGTCAGTTGCTATAGTTTGTTGATGGTCACTTCATGTTTGAAGCAATAGTGACTTAGATGGCTCTTGTTAGTCTAGGTTTTCTTCATCGGCCATAGATCTTGTTTTTTGTTTCTTCTTCAACTATTCTTCACTATTTCTTTTCCTTTGTCACTCGAATCCTTCTTCTCAGGCATCCTGTTTTTTTTTTCTTCTGAATCTGTTCTTTGGGTTTCAATTTTTTGGCCTCCTCTGCTCGGTGGAGTTCATTGACCAATCGTTGGCGTACTCGTCTTCAAATCACCAGGTTTCTTTGGAGTTTTATCTCCCTTCCATTGTTGTTGACTGTTATCGGAGTTTTACCGGCGATTTCATCGCATTTCATCCCTATATGAGAGTTTGATGTCGCCTATGACGAATTGTGGCATTCGATGTCCATTTTGGCAATCAGTGTCATTTTTCTTGTTGTCGTCAGCGGCAATTGGTTTTTGGCCGATATTGTTGTCAATGGTCGGAATCTTGCTTCCTCCGATAATGGAACACTTTACTCGTTTGGTTGTTGGTCGAATTCATCTTCGACATTTGTGTCCGGAGCTTAACCTTCATGATTTGCTGACAGTCGATCGTAATAAGCGATTGCTTGAAGTTTTTGCAGGCGTCATTTTCGTTTTCAAGCTTCAGAGCTCAAGTATAATGAATTATCATCTCCACTTCTTCATGGCATTATTCGTTCATTTTTTGAGTTTTTGGCTTATTGATTTCGCCAACATTATTGTCGGATTATTGAGGCTTAACCTCCATGTTCTTATTGCCTGACGACGTATGGATCTAGGTTTCCTCTTTCGATGGTCTGTTGTTTCTTATTTTCACAGAGGCGAGGTCCTCTTCAAGTTGTTCTACTATCGTTGTGCCACCTTGCAGATGTTCAGGATCTCATCTATTTGGATCATAACCTTGTTGGATGTTCTGCCGACAATGATCTATTTCTTCATTCGTTGTTTGGTGCATCGAAGCAAGGGGCGATGTCGTGTTGTTTGTCTTCTTCGCCATCCGACGAATTATAGGTGCTCGATGAAATGCTATTGCTGATATGTTCTGTCGCCGATGATAACTTCAAGTCGCCGCCGTTCAGTTTCTCCCCAGGGACTTGAGGGGGCGTGTTGGAAATCATATGTCAACGCCATCTTCCCCAGTGTCATTGTTGCCTGATGAAGGAAGCAACGATTATGTTTCAAAATGTAATGTCATTTTATTTTTGTTATAACTAGTTAGTATTAGTACATAACTGCTTAATATTAGTATAAATAGGATCAGGTGGTTGTAATTGTAATATGAGAAGTTGTAACTCACTTTTTCATTTGAATAGAATGTTTCCCTTTTCGTCTTGTTTCTCTTCTTCTTCCATTATTCTCGTGACTTACCAGCAAGACCTCGAGACTTCACGTTTCTTAACATGTATCTCTATCTATAGGTTGTAACATGGAGAACAACAAATCACGAAGGGAAATAAGTTGAGTTGGATGAGACTTCATCACGACAACAAAATTTCAGTTTCATTGGACTTTTGCCTTGTAATGACTTGATAGTTGAACCAATAAGATAAAGACAGTAGTAAATTGGAGTCCTTAGTTTTCTTGAAAATTTAATTACTTTTTGGCACCTATTAGTAATCACGATTACATTGATTTTCAAAATAGTACAATCGTGATTAACCCCCTGCATGTCGACTTTGAGTTAGATTTGGTCAACCTAACATGCGACGTCCTGTCGTGGCTTGGAATTAAATGGTTAAAATGTAGTCATGAGTTATCAAATCATCTCGTATCTTCCAACTTGGCTTATCATGTCTTGTAAAGTCTTGTCGGAAGTAGATTCATTTGTCATAAGTACTAATTCATTTGAGTCGATAATCAAAGTGCGCTAAATCATTAATTCATGAATTTAAAATCTAAACTAATATAATGATAAAATTATACAAAAATAATTAAAATATAATGATAAATACTTTAGATTATTTATGCATCAAACTAATAGAACAAGAGAGAAAAAATATTTATAGAAAAAAATAAAGTTACAACATATGTAGTAGTAATATCTTAGAAAGACGACAAGAGTAAAAAAAAGTAGTCAAAAAGTAATGTAATAATATTTTTTAAATAAGAAAGTTTTATTTCACATTTTTAATATAAAAATATATTTTATATTTTATTTAAATACCAAAAGTATTGTTTTAAATATTTAAGTGTTTTTACATATTTTTAAACCATTTTATTTTATTTTTAAATTTTAAATAATATAAAATACTTAAATTAAGTAAAAGCTCTTTTAAAAGATAAAATAAAATAAAAACTCCAAGTTATTGAGTCGGACCGGGTTTAGTTGAGTTGGAGTTAATTAAAAATTTCAACCTACCTTGACACGACCCTAGGTCAAGGTCATGGTCAAGATTGACTAAGTTCAACATGACCACCAACTCAACCTGTCTGATCGGGTTAGATTTTCGGACCCCAACTAGTGAGCACCACTAGTTAACTTGCCAAATCGATAAAATATTGCTAAGGTATAAAGCCTCATTAATCTCTATATATAAATGTCCATGTATGTATTTACACAATATGTTTCAATCAGCACGTCAAACAAGTGCCAAGCATATTTATGCATACTTTATAATTTATTTATATATTATATTAGTTATAAATTAAAACATGAGCTATATCAAGGTGCATCTATCTTTAATTTGATGACCATATGCTTCCTTTCTATTTTTAGAGTTAACTAATCCATATTGTGTTGTCCATAGAGTGGATGTTATCATCAATATTATTAAAATCGGATCGGACCGATCGGTTTAACTAGTTCAACCACGAACCGGAGGGTGGTCCGACCCGATTCATGTGCAAAACTATAAATGGCATTGAACTGACCAAAAATCATTTCAACCGATAAAAATCGGTTCAACCACTGAACTGAAAAAAATTCGTTCAACTTCAAAAGTGATAAAAAAATCAGAAAATAAAGGTAAAAATAGGAAATAAAATGTTAGAGAGTAAAGTTAAAAAGTGGAAAAGGATTTAAATTAAGAATAGGTGAAAGCTAAATAGAAAATAAATATGGAAAATTAATAGGGAGAGAGGAATTAATGGAAATAGAAAAATGGAGGTATTAATGTGTAAGTAAAAATAATAATAAAAGGAAGGAAGCCTCATATATGACAAAATGAATTTAACATATTATCATTACAAAAGAGTATTTAAGAGTAGTTGAAAAAATAATATAATATATCAATACTAATAACTTAAAATATTTTAATGAATTGTAAGATATGATTAACTTTTTTGTTCATTATATAATATTAATTGTTTTTTATATATTTAAAATTATTATAAATAATATTATTTTTAATAAAATCTGATTGAATTCGATCGAATTGGATTCAACCATGACCCAGTTGACTCTTCGATCGAGTTCCCAATTCGATTATTAAAACATTGATTATTATAAACATATGTGATATTCCTTAGTAACTTTTAGAGTGAAAGTAATCAGATTAAACTCATAGAATAACTTATTTATGTCTGCATTTGACAATGGAACCAAATTGGAGCTAGGAGCTAATTCCACCTAATTCTGCCAAATACGAAATGGTGACCTAGTTCCCAGGTGGAAGTACGCCACCATAAATGATGATGAAACTAAGGTCACGTGGTCACATGATCTAGTTCCAACCTTTTGGTTTCACCTTTTGGGTGGATCCAGGAGGTGCTATCTTTTTTTTCAATTTTTTTATTTGTTGTTTTTGTTTTTCTTTTCTTTTCAAATTTTCTCTTTTACCATTTTCTCCTTTTCCAATTCTTATATAAATTTTTTTATTAAATACAAATATTTATAATAACAGATTAATATAAATTTATATATAAAATTTTAATATTCCATTGAAGATAATTTATTAAAAAATGATTTTTTTATATTTAACTAATTGTTTTAACATTTTTCCCATAAAAAATTTAATTTATACTTTGATTTTTATTATTTCATAAAATTATAATTTTTATTTATAATAATTAGTTTTAATTCAAACAACGGCTAAATATTAATCCGTCACATCTACTTTTTCTATCACATTAATTATTTGATTGCTCATATTCCACTCCATTCAAACACACATCAAACTAATCTATCTATTCAACTATTCCTTTCCAAATGCAACCATTAAGTACATTTAGCTGAACTCATGTTAATATATTGGAAGGTAAAATTATCAAGATTACTCTCCAATTGTGAGAAGTGAATAGACTAAGATTTGTTCTGTCAACATTTATCGCCTTTTTTTGGCTTATTATGATTTAGCTATATTTTTATTGAATTATATTTACTTGACATTTTTGTTACAAAGACGAAGAAATTAGAATGATCATAGCATATAAGTCTTTTCACACTAATCATATAAATCTTTATTTATAAATTCAATACATGTGTCATGCATAGTCTCTTAAATAAATTGAAATTTGATACAAATTTATCCACGCGGTTTTTACTTACAATATGATAATTTTAATCCTTGTATGATGTGTAACTACATCATGTATAGACAAATCCATACTACCCCAATCTTGGTACTACTTAGCAATTTGTAGTCGGTCCTTCAGGTGTGCTCTCAAGTCTCAACAAGAAGGAGAGGGGACAACGGTTCCAACCACTTTCAGGTTTGCATTATTGCACAAGCTTTTTGTGTCATGTCCATTTTCTTTAACAAGATTGATGTTCTTCAATACGATCCCTTGACACGGCACATTGGTGCTGCAATCGAGTTTGATTGCCACGTCTGACGCGCTAGTTCCTGTGATTTCCTCATATGATATATCTTTCACTGCGACGGCTGATTTCTGCAACAATATGTGCATGAAATGAATAATAACATTGCAAGAAGATTGCAAGGACATAGAATGAGTACATTACCTGTTGCTGGCATGGTGTCTTTGAGTCGCAATAATTTTGATCGATTATTATAGGATTCTGAACATTATTCATGGCAATATTGCTGAATGTAATGTTCTTTGCATATCCACTGCCTCCCTACTCAAGGAAAATAAATAAATAAAGCAAGAAACTACAAATTAGTGAGCAGAGAGCACTAGATTCTACATGCAATTGGAAAATTACATGTAGTATTAGTATTCTTGCAATTGGAAGCACCAGTAGGTATCGAAGGAAATGGTAAAAATGACACAAGGAGCAAATATTTTCACCTGCCAGGTCTTGATTCGGACTCCATTTTTGGTACCACTAAGTTGTGCTGTGTCCACAACCACATCGGAGACGTAGTCTACGGAGTTGTGGACTCCTAAGCTCCCAATGCTGTTAAGTCATGGCCACTGATAATTTGATAACAACGAGAGTAAGTGCACAAAACAACATAGGGAGCATGTTTTACCTGATCCCATGTCCTGGCCCACAAATAGTATTTGTTGCCTTCACATTTCTTGATCCACTAACAATCGATATGCAGTCATCACCTTAACATTTTTTTTATGACAGATACAAATTAATTAATCAGTAGGAAGCCAATATTTGGTGACATGTGATATTGTTTAATTACTAAGGTATTTAGAGAAAATTAAGCTATTGTTACCAGTTTTGATGACACAATGGTTTATCTGTATGTTTTGCGTATTTGTGACGTGAATTCCGTCGGTGTTGGGACTCGTCTCAGGTGCGCTGATGGAGAGGCTGGAAGCCACCACATTGTTGCAGCCGTCGAATGAAACATGAATTTGCTGGCTATTTTGTATTGTCAGGTTCTCCACCACCAAGTTAGTGCATTTATTGAAATCCAAGGCCTTGTCGGAACAAAGAAGAAACACATAAATTTATTTACTAGGAAGCTTTAAGAATTAATGTTCCGAGAAGAAAGAAGATAGAGACATTACGGATTGACATACCGTTGGAGCATCCTTGCAGGGCTGAAATCAGAAGAGAAGATTTTATCAGTCGAGTTCAATGCCACAATACTTCAAGAAGAACATTAGATTGAATAGATATATAAATACTTACCTGAGATGCATCATTCTTGCAGGAATTTTGCCACCATATCTCTCCATTTCCATTGAAGGTGCCACCCCCTTGAACAGTGAGCTGATCAATGTTGTCAAAACGAATCCAATATCTGGAATTCACGCTGTTCCAAGCGCCGCGGTTGGAAGGTGCTACAAGATTGCCTTTGATCTGTTTTTCATGCATAGACATGGTCATATGATATCAAACACATATATTAACTGCCGTAGCAGAAATAAAAACACTGCAGGCATGTATAGAATGTGAGATAGATATATTATCTTACCATAACCAAGATATCAGATTTGCATGGTCCAGAAAATGCCACTGGCTTAAGGAGATAGTTCTTGTACTGCGGGACCAGAAGAGTAGCCGAAGTAGATGAAGCGCAAGCATTCTTCCAAGCCTTAACAAATGCCTAATATTTACAGGAAGCATTGAGATATAAGAAAATGCATCAACTTGTTGGTTGTTAGTAAGTAGGCAAGACTTTATGCCATGAAGAACCATAATTTACATTTCCAATTTAGTAAGTTCTCAATCCATACCTGTGAATCATCACTACTGCCATCTCCTTTAGCACCATAGTCATCAACATCAATCACCACTCTGTTTGAAGAGCCATATAACTCAGCCAGAAACCTGTTGGTCTGCTCATATTCTCCATCAATATCAAAGTAGCTGGGATATGCAGCTGTTGTGCGATGCCAATCTATGACTGCCGAAGAGCCTTCCATTTTGTTGTTGCGCCTGGAGCAGCAGACGCCGTTCATGAAGAACGTAAGGATAGGGAGTACGAGAAAGGCCACCTTGAGGGCCATTTGCAGGCTATGATGATTTAATGGAATGTTAAAATTAAATGTGCGAATGTGAACTTTTGGCAATTGCAATTGCTGTGATATGGATTAATACTTATTAGGGGTGCACGGGAACATGTCAGGATGGTTATATTTATAGACATGCGAAGAGGACGTTGCTTGCTGCATGGAGTGGAAGAGAAGTTTACACGAACATCCAATAGGGCATGCCATGGCGTTCATCTGTTACGTTGTTTTAGATACACAGCAGTTAAAAAAAAAACGAATTCAACCATATCCTGTAATCGTTTTTTATTTTTAGATATTGGTTGCGTGCGTGCGTCGCATCATGTTGCAGTGAAGTTAGACATGTAGGCTGTAGCGCCCTCTCGACAATGTGGCGGCTGTACGTCTCTCTCTCTCACACACATGGCGTCTATATGTAATTATGCATCTCCCATCTCTCATCTCTATCTATCATCCATATGAATCTCTCATCTTTTTCTATATAACTTGGTAATTTCGTAAGGGTCCACACACAGTATGTAATCTAGGATTATTTCATATGTAGCAGATAACAGATAGTACATGTCTGTCATTCCCCAATTGTGAACCTGGTACATGAAAATTATTTAGGGTGCCGATCGACAACGCATTGCACTTCCAAAAAAAAGAAATGCTGTACTGGGTTTGAATTTTGTCTTGACCTTGTTTTCTTCCAACCATCTGCTCAATTACATATTTTAAAATGCTGTTACCACCCACCGAAAAAAAAAGGTGCTGCGACCGAAGAGACGCGTACGTGTGACAGTGTTGATAATAAAATGGAAGTCAAAATATGAAAAATAGCTCTACTTCATCACAAAATTCTTCCATGTATCTGCAATTTGGTGAAAGAATATTATTCTTATCTTTGCTAGCTAGCTAGCTAGTGCACCTTACTATTTGAAAGTTAGAAGATTCCATTGGACATCAACGAATATGTTTCTCAGTTTTGTCCAATTTCCACAATTTATTGTCGTGAAAATCTTATGCCGCCATTTTTCCGATCCCTCGCGAGGGTTGAAAATGAGGAGGTACACAAATTTTAATATTGCAAATTGTCATCAGAGATAATCTTACTGCAGCTTATAACTATCATTGGACCAACGGTTTTACACATTTTGATCCATGCATCGCGTGGTGGTCGAAGGGCTTGTGTCTGGCAACGGGAGGCACCTTGCGTGTTTCACTTGGCAGTTTATAACGAGGACACGCCTCCTCTTCAGGTTGGCAGGTCGTCAGTAACTAAATTGCATTATGACTTTTTGTAATCTGGGGTTTACATGGATCTCGTTGACCAGTCATTGAATCAGTGAATTAGGAGGATGAAGCATTCGAAATATTTGAAGTTTTACTTGTATATTTCGTGATGTCTATTAAGAGAGTTCCTATATGCATTCTCAAAAGTTTAAGTTGTTGAGCATCTTAATTGTATTTTTTATTCTCTTTTTATGGCTCTTTTTGACATCGTTAGCGATTTGACGAACGGATAATGATTTAACAAGCGGATAATAATTTAAATAATGGATAGCGGATAGCGGATAACGGTTGATGATTAGTGGTTAGTGATTCATTTAAGATATTAATAAATAAGTATTTAATAAACTTAGCGATGGAATTAGCGGATGAATATAAAATAACATAATTGGACATACAATAAATTATTCAATTTAATCTTTATACAAATTTTAATAAAATTTAATAAATAAACAATTAATATCTAAATGAAATAAAATAAAATTTCACAAGTAAATTTTTTTATTAAAATATATAAAAAATATATATTTGTAATACATTTTATATAGTTCACACAAGATCTAAAAATATTAATTATTAAATTAATTTCTATATACATTGTTAATAAATAAATATTTTGTAATTAATTAAATATGAATATAAAAGGAATATTGTTGAATGGTGATAAAATAATAAGATAAATTAAAAAAGAAATAATACATTTGAATAAGAATAAAATTGGAAAAAAAACTAAACGTTAAAAGCTAAATATTAGTAAAAGTAGCTTTTCAATTTTTTTATTCAAAACGTTAAACTCTATTTAATTATGTGTGCTACCAAATAGATAAAATATCGTTTAAATCGCTAAAGGTTACTTGAAACGCTATTCTCGACGTTGCCAAAGAGAGCCTATGTAAGAAATAGCTCTGTCGTCGCTTGAACACATCTGATGGCGAACAAATGATCAGAACCGCCAGTACGCATGCAGTAAAATGTAGAAGTAAATCAACGAAAGATATGTGTGGTGCATAACCATTTTACTGATATGTCATATATGCACCCAATAAACAAGTCGAGAAAGAGTATATCGAAGGGGAAGCATGCAGCCCGCCGTATTGCAGTGTCGTCCACGTCTTGACAAGAAATTGTTCTAAGTTTGGGGGCTCGCCGTAATGCATGGTGATGGGCCGGCGAAGACTTTTTAGCGGCATGCACTACGCATCACTCAAAGGCAGATGCAGTTGATTTGATGCAGTTGATTAACTAAAGCAATCCATGCACGCATGCGTGAATGCATGCACATGTAGTTCGAATTAAATCAAACTCCTTTCTCTCTCCTCTTTGATAGCTAGATTGGATGAGTCCTGTCAACGATATGTGGATATACACGTAGTAGTGTTTAATTAGGCTTCTTTCGATCAGACTGTGCAGCATGCATGCAAGCATGGGCCAAATATAATATCCACACCAACAATTCATTAATCCGACAAATCACGATTACTTCGTGCATTATTTCTTCATTACCCATCATGACTTGGTTTTCAAACTTCAATTATCCCACATAATCATTATTACTGCTTGCATTATTTTCTTAATTAGACATCACCACTTCATTTGGTTCTTCGTGCAATCTCTCTCTCTCTCTCTCTCTCTCTCTCTCTCTCTCTCTCTCTCTCTCTCTCTCTCTCTCTCTCTCTCTCTCTCGCTCTCTCTCTCGGGCGTGAAACACGCTTTGTTGTGAAACTTTGTGCAACTCTTTGATCATCGATGTCTGATCTTTACGTATCTTGTAGGTTTTCTCATGTCATGTGCTCTTTAAATTGTGGTGGATGACATGTACGTTGAATATCTTGTGTTTAGGCAACTCATGCTTGAGAATGAAAATAAAAAGTTAGCTGATACTTTGGAGGTAATGCTCTAAGATTTGATCTAACGCTTCCAAAATTTTCACGTGACAATTGAACTATTTGAGATTATATTACCTATATGAAAAATACTACATCTTCCTAAAAAATTAGTCTAAAAATTCTCCTAACACTCACATTCTTCATTTGCCTCCAAAAGTTGATAAAATTATATTCCATGCCACTGTGAAAGAGTTAGGAGGATTAATCCTCCTAATTTAGGAGGATATAACATCTCCCTACCTATATATACTTCCTCTCTTGGACTTTCTTAAATCAATATAAAGATAAATATTAATAAACTATTATCATCAAAATGCAAAAGCTAGCACATTCACCGTTCTAAATAGTCCGATCCAAATCTAACAAATTATTAAGTATCTAAATGTCAGAGTAGCACTCATAATAGTGTAATAGTCACAGTATTTAGCATCTCAAACAGGCGAGGCTACGTCGGCCCCATCCATTTGCCTAACAATGGCCTCAAATTAGTGCCACCCACACGTTAAAGCATCGGCGCACAAGTCACGTCATGTCGACACCTAGGGGGCCACTATTTAATAAGTGCGGGGGAAAAAGTACAGTAAAATATAACGCCCATCAACATATATAGTGGTGCTAAAATGTTTGAAACAGAGCCGTAAGTATATCCATGACAAGCTCACCACGTGGAACTGATTTTGGTATCATTGTGTTCAACCTCCTCCTCCCCTCATTCGCATCGGATGGATGAGGAAAAAATGCACGGTCCAACCTTTATGGACCAGCGGTTCAAAAGTTTTTAACAAATATGATAACATAATAGATGCACTCAAATGTGTTGAGTAACTTCAATTTAGCAAAAAATAATGATATTTTATGTTAATTTTATCACAAACAATTGAAGTTAGGAACTGTTACTAACATCGCCGGAATTGAACTCTGTCATGTTAATTACATTTGTGTTATGTTAACGACATAATAATAATCACATATGTGCTGGTGACCTGGGCTGGTGATCTACCTCCGATGGTGAAGAGCAGGGGCAGCACCTATATTCTTTTCGGCAAAGCACGGCGGGCGTTGGTGGGCGTCAGTCGAAGGTGTGAGGTTCCTTCTGGCGTGAGATCTCCAGCCGCGTCACGTCGAGCAGAAGAAGACGTTGGTGGGCATCAGGCGAGTGCGGCAGCCGGCATCAAGCCCCTACTGTGGAAGGCAAAGCGCAGTAGGAGGTCAGATTAGATCAACCTCATTCCATTGTCGAAGGGAAGCAAGGCGAAGCGCAGCGGGAGGTCAGATCTACCTCGTTCCGGCGGCGAAGGGTAGCAAGGCGAAGCGCAGAGGGAGGTCAGATGCTTATCGTTCCGGCAGCGAAGGGCAGCAAGGCGAAGCGACCACCACGACCTCGGCGAAGCGCGACGACGACGACCTTGATGACGCGCGGCGAAGGAGGCAACGTTCCGGCGGCAAAGGATTTAGAGCCATCATAGTGCCGATGTAGCCACCAGTTTTCGACGCTACTTCGTGTTGAATCCCATTTTTGTAATGGATTGTTTGCCATCACCTTAGCCTCGACGCTTTTACATAACATTGTTCCTTCTCCGTTCTTGACTCTATTGCATCATTTGCTTTTTGTTTTTATGGTGACTATTGATGGAACACATAGCCGAATCGCCTGTGCTGATGGGACACGACAATGATGGTGTTTGGCCTTCCATGGGGTCATGGATACTGTCTGTGAAAACTTTATTACATATATCATTTATTTAATTTGATTTAGTTTTACCATTGCTATTTATTCTCTAATAGTGACCATCGATCATCTTGGGCTTTCTCAGCCTATGACCACTGCAAAGGATGACGATCACAGATGAATTTGACAACAATGAGGTGGTCAGCATCAACAATATTGGTAGACTTAAGGTAAATAAGTTTTATAAAATTTTATTCTACTTCACATTTAAATTAAGTAAATCATTTTCATAACCACTTCTACTATGCAAACTATCAGTGTTCTTGTCGTCTCCCACTTGTCAGAAGAGGAGTCTTAGTTGAAATAAAGGATGGCATCTTTTGTGCATTCATTGTCCTAATATTTTTTGTTTGTTGTAAATTACTAAATTTCATACTTTTTATTCTATGAATCAAACCAATTTCATCCAAATCTTAACTTGTGAATCATAAGCAGATGTTTTGAGGAGATGATTGTGAAACTTCTTCACAATTGATTGTCTAAGTTTTCCAAACTCTTGAGCAGTACACACAGAAATGCCCAAAGCATATCAGACGTGTAGTGTGTCCTCTATAGGAAATGATAAATAATCCATTATTTTTTAATTATTTTAGATTAATGTCATTTTGAAATGTCTAAATTTTGATGTTTATGTAGGATGTGAGGAATGGCAAAAAAGGCTTGAAACTGCAAAAGTTAACAAACTTTCTAACTCAGAATGCCACATTCATACAAAAGAGTCGATTTGATTCAACAAGCATTGTCAGCGCCTAGCTAGTAATGCATATATCAAAAGAATAGCTAAACTTTTATCTTTTATTTACTCATTTTTTTCAAAATTGAAAACTTTATTGTAGGAGGAGAAAGAAGTGGTTCATGTCAACTTTTGCATAGTTCACGAGGTTATGCACAAGAGTAGGAAGACCACCTGGTCACATCCACTACCCGTGGAGTCTTGGTAAGTTTTATCTTCTATTTATTTGGTTGTTGCAATTATTTTAAATGATTTCTTATGTTTTCAATGTTTAATATTTTTAGGATGCATATAATGAGAATATGCCTAAGAAATATAGCAATGATCTTAGTGTCTAGCCAGATAACATATCTCGAATATCAATTTATATTTATAATGTTATATACCACTTTATTTACTTATAATAATTACTAGTTTGCATTGTACTCCATAGTTTGGGAGGAGATGGTCGGGACGAGGCGATATAGATACCTAAGGGTTTAGTATCAATCGATTGAAGGATTGATTCCATGTGCCTTGAGGTAACACTAGATAACATCAAAGGACCCATTGCTAAATAGCTTTCTCAGAAGCTAGCTTAGTGTTGTGGTCTCATCAAACCATTGTTCAACCACAAAACTAGTGAGACAAGTCTGAGCACATCGTTGTTGGATGTCAAGAATGTTTGTAAAAGGTTTTATTTTTTGTAACTAAATGTTCCAAGTGTTTAAAACTTTGTTTTGTTATTACATTGTTGTAAAGGACCATGACGATCATTTATAGAAATGAGAAAAGTTTCATTACTAATATGCTTCATCACCAAATTATTTGTTTTTAACTTATTATGGGTATTTTTCATCCCGTAGAGTGTCTTTTAATCATGGGGGAGTATATTTCTAACTCCAATAAACTAAAGGGGTGTCTTCCAACCCATGGTAGGGAATAGTAAACTCACTCATAGTTGGTCGTCACCCATCATCATAAGAGCTCGTCATTTAAGATTTTTCATCTTTTATCTTATAAGATTTTATTACTCTTTTTACGATACCATAAATAATGATAGGGTCATAATAATAAATGTCATAAGATCATGTCATCAAATATCATCATCGGACATCATCTTTAAAATCTTGAAAGAGTTTAAATTAAGGATTAGAAGGACATGATCAGTGTAATCATAAACATAAATGACTCAAACCATAATAAGAAGAGTCATAAGATCATAAGAATATAAATCATTGGAGATCACTATGGGACATCATCATGAAATTCACAGAGGACTTTATATCAAGAGGTCATAAGATCATGAGATCACAATTATCTAGGGACATATTTAGACATCATCATTATAATTATATGTGACTTTAAATCAGGAACCACAAGATATGATCATGGAGAGTAATTAGTAGTGTATAATCATGGTAATTGACTCACATATAAAATCGTGATGTGAGGGGCTCAGAATAATAGAAAATAATGCACTTTATAAGAAATGGTCACCTATCAGGAGCCGTTACCTCGAAACATATTACTACTCCCACACGAGTGACTACCCTTACTTCACAGGAAAAATACTGAATAAGCTTTAAATTTTATAAATCATCTATGCTATCACGACGTGAACCGCAAGTATAAGACGTGTCAGTATAGTGCTTGAGGGTCGATCCACAAGAACGAAGTTGAAATGTTTACACTTAATTAAAACTATTTGAAGGAAAAGCTAAGTCTATAAGTGTTGTTCAAAGTAAAAAAATGAAATGCCACAAACCAGAAATCACAGCAAATAAGACTACTCTATTTTTTATGAATTTTTAATATAAAAATAGACAAAGATCAGTGTAGATAAACACTAGGGCTAAGGTCTTACAGGGGTGCTTTTACTTGGTATTTACATTTTCTGAACTTCAGTTTAGAGTAAAGACAATAGACTGCCCCTCAACATACCCATTAGGGTGTCATACGCATTAGGGTGTCATCATGATAAGAATCACTTAACTTGCTCGCAGCACTCTTGTGCTCACAAATAGCTCAGTTAGCACAAGCGATTCAGTTATTGATCCCGATGCAGAATCAATCCCTGTGAGGCCATGGACCGAGCACGTCCGGGTCGAACGTCCGGAATGATAACAATAACTCTCAAACTTAGGATAGAAACAAACTATGGATACAAACTATGCTTTTGTAACTTATAGATTTAGGTATACGTATAGTTTGTAGTTCAGTTTATTACTTTTCGTATTCTTGTCTTAAATATTATGCATGTGATGCTTTCATACTATGCATGTGATGCTTTCATATTGCATGTGATGAATATCAATGTATCAATGCATTTATATGCATTATATAATTGTATGATGTGGGAAGGAAAAAAAATGTGGCTGGTATGGGTCAAAAAAATCTGCAAATTGCACCTTTATAGCATCACATTAGCATCGCAAACATAGTCAACGCTAAGTTAAATATATCATTCTTAGTGCCATATTAGCGTCTCATTGATGATGCAAATACCGTCATGTTTGCGTCACTGCAGCGCCGAAATAGCGTCTACAAACGGTTAACGTTAGCGACTCTTGGGCGCCGGAATAACGCCTCAGTGTTACGCCACGTGCACGTCGACTTAGCGACGCATTTCTATTGCTCCCAGCCGGATACCACGTGTCTTAATAACGTCGAGATAGCATCAACAACTGGCGCTAGTAGCGTCTCCATTTTTGTTGACTCTATTGCGACGCCATTGGCAAATAAATGCGACGCTAGTTGGACGCCAATGGGATGCTCTATGCCATAGAGACGCAATAGCGCCTCCCTAGCACCGTGATTCTTGGGTCGCTATAACTCGATTTTCTTGTAGTGCAATACTCTCATGTGAATTAAACAAATAGACGAATCAAATCTCCTCCACAAGGATTGAGCTAGGTTTCGCACCACTTCGGACTGCCGAGTTCTATAAGAGATAACTGAAGACTCAAGATGATCTCTCGGCCTGAACTGAGCTCCAACTTCTGAAGATAACCCTCTCAGGCATGGACCTCTGAGACTGAGAATCACACGAAATGAACTAAGTCCAGGTGATTAAGATCTAATTCAAAAATGAAGATCGTAACTCCTATGACCTCTCTAAAGATAGCTTTGCGAACACGTGCCCTCTCGGATCTTCCGCTATCATAAAGGATGGAGGATCCCTTTCAAATAGGAAGTCATGGAATCAATGAAAGTAGGATTTGATATTAAGGTAATGGCGAAGCAAAACAAGGAGCAGAGAAGACTCTACTCAGAAATGTGAGGTTTAGGAATCCATCTTTGATAATTAGAATCTTTATCCCACCTCTTGTTGCACATACAGAGATCCAATGTGCAAATATTCCTCTCGGGCTAGAATTCAATGAACACACAACGCCTGAACTAAAATACGACAAACACCATTACCGACACCAAGCAAAATCGAACAAGAATCGCTTGCACTACAAGTTGAATGACTTTGTCCAGCTTCAGTCCCTCTCGGTGTTCAGCTAGACAAGGGATGAATATAACCCTCTCGGGTTGTAGGCAATGCAAAATGTATAGCTCAATCAAAATATAAAACCATCAAAACACTTCAACATAAAACAAAACATAAGATAGTTTCAATGAAATAATGGAAAAGTTTGTCAATCATTAAATAAAGTAATGCCGAAAAGGATAAGAACAAAAAATTATAAAATTCATCACAAAGCACCTCCCAGCATTAGTTGGCTAGTCAGTTACATATTAGAAAAACAAAAGAAGAAAAGAAGAGAAGGGAAGAAAAGAAAAGGAGAGAGACTACTGGCTGCAGTCTCCTCCTCAGCTCCTCCTTCCAGTAGCAGCAATCAGTTAGGGAAGAAAAAAGATCCTCTCTTTGAGCAGCCTCCATGTTATTTTATACTCCAGGGGAGGGGTGCCACCTGTCCATATTCTTCCAACTGCTTCCTCATCTTATTCTCAACTTTTCTAGCAAAAAGGAATCAGCCTCTTGGTTTGCCTCTTGTCTCTTGGTTTGCCTCTTGTCCATATCCCTCCTACCTCTTGGTTTGCCACCTGTCCAACTTTTCTGCCAAAATAAATCTTCTCTTTTGGTCATTCTTGATTGTCTCCCTTTAACTTGCCACATATTCACATTTTTCTAGTCAAAAGAATGTGTTCTTGTGGTCCTTTATGGATGTCTCCCTTCAGCTTGACACATGTCCATTATCCCAGCAAATGGAATCTACCAAGCTGATGTTGAAAGACACTTTTCCCTTATTGTTTGCTACTCTGGACAGGTTGTGAACCATGCTATGATTCTCTCAAATTTATCTAAGTGTCTGGGTTGGAAAATACACTCGTATGTCCCTAGGCGGGCGTATTGGGGGAATATGCATGCATGCCCCTATGTATTATCGGCTGGGATTTCTGCATGCAAAATAATTATAACAAGTAATAATATCTCAGGAATGCATATTACCATAAGATAGATGTGAAGAAATCATAAAAGGTGCATTTTAATAATAAATCATATGTTCAAGCATGAGAATATAGTAAAACATGAAATAAATGCATGTTGAACATAGATGAAGAATATATAGAATTTCTTCACATCAGTAATCATCATCAAAGAGTATATCAAGGTCAATGACATAAATCAGAGGGGGTCGCAAAATAGGCATGGATTTTCATCTTATTGTTGAAACCTAAGCTGAGTATGAGGAAACCTGGGCCAAAGATCGAGAGTCATCATCTCAGTAAAATTCATAGGGAATTCGGGTCAGGTCGGGTTATACCCAGGCTAGATTTAAGTGTTACCCAATCAGACGAACAAGGCATGACTCGAGGCTTCATTGGGGTTTAACGTTAGGTCGGGTCATCATCAAGTCGAGTCGGGCTCATCATGTCGTAGAGCTCAAAAGCTAGCTTTGGTCATGGTGGATCTAGGCTGAGTTGCAGATGGCTTTTGGTGTTCGAAATTGCATGATTGCATGGTGGTTTACAAGTCATCTTTTTTAATATTTTTCAACATCATAATAATCATAACATAATTGTTTATGACTATTAATCATATAGAACTAATGGCATCATACTTCAAGTCAAAATGATCTTACCGATGAATTTAACCAACTTACGTACCTTGTAAAGTTCCCGTCGAAACTTCATAATCCTCTTTCTCTTCCTTCGATTTTCCTTGGTTCACGTGGATCGTCGTCGCTTCTCCTTGCAATAGGGTTGTCTACTATAGGATGGTTGACATCAGGTTGTGGAGAGAGATGAGCACATGAGAGAGATTTTGAGAGGGCATGCAACTGAGAAAAATCAAGGGGAGAGCTTCAATTGAATTAAATTTATAGGAGAGAGAAGTTCTAATTAAAGTAAGAATAAAAGATAAAAATCTATTCTTTAACTCCTAGTTTGTTTCAAACTCAATTATTTTTTATCTTTCCATTTTATCCCTCTCTCTATTTGGTTCCAAACTTTTTTTCTTCTCTTTTTTTTAATTGGCATGTTGTTACATCGATGGTCACCAAAATCAAAGATAGGAATCAAATAGTTGTCATAGAGGTGGACATTGGTGGTCGTAGGAGCTGAGAAAATAGAATGGAGAGTGCAAAGAACGATTGAGAGAGAGAGCGGAGGAAGGTGTGGAGAACAGAGGAAAAGAGAGAGAAAGGAGAGAAGAAGGGAGAGTGTGAGAAAGAGAAGATGATGTAGGAGAGATAAGATAGCTTATGTTAGTTATTATTATTACTTTATCTTATAGATTTTTAGGTTATTGTCGGTTATTATTCTTATTTTATCTTTCAAGATTTCATATTATTTCAGATTTGATTGTAAAATGCTTATAAATAGGCATGAACTCTTTTTTATTTGTGGTTCAATCAATATGCAATTATTTTATAAACCTGAGTGGTTTTTTTTTGTGGATTACAAGTTTATCAAGCTATTGATGGTGTTTTGCACCATCAACCTCTTACGAGATTCATTTAAAATTGTAATCCCCTCCACTTTACAATTCTCACTACAAGAAAATTGGCAATTAGCGACTCAAGGTTGGAGACGCTAGGGAGGCGCTATTACATCTCTGTTCTGAAGAGCGTCTCTTTAGCGTCCAACTAACGCCGCAAAATTGAGACGCTGGAAATCGGTGGCTAGTGGCGTCGCACTAGAGTCAAAGATAATGAGACGCAACTAGTGCCACTTGTTGACGCTATATCGATGTTATTAAGACGCGATGTTTGCGGCTGTGCGAAGCAGGATCGCGTCGCTAAGTCGACGCGCAAGGGGCGCTAGACATGAGGCGCTATTCCGACGCCCACGTGTCGCTATTGTAGGCGCTAAATTGACACAAATATGATCGTGCACGTGTCGCCAATGAGATGCTAAGATAGCGCTAAGTGCGATATATTTAAATCAGCGTCGACATGTGTTGAGACGCCAATGAGTCGCTACTTGCACTTTTTTTTACCCGCCCCAGCCTCATTTTTTCCCTTCTCACACCATACAATTTATAATGCATCTCAAAATGTATTGATATTCATCATAGGCAATATAAAAGCATCACAGGCAATATAAAATCATCGCAGGCAATATAAAACCATCACATGCAATATAAAATCATCACAGGCATAATATATAACATAAGAATACGAAAACTACTAAACCGAACTAACAAACTATATGTATGTTTAAGTCTATAAGTAACAAATGCGTAGTTTGTTTTATATCCTAGGTTTGGGAGTTATTGTTATCATTCTGGACGTTCGACCCAGACGTGCTCGGTCCATGGCCTCGTGAGGATGGATTCTACGTCAATATCAATCCCTGAATCGCCTGCAATAGAGGAACCAACTATTGCGACACCTTCTGTGACACCTGCTGCAACACCTGATGCGACACCTGCAGTGATATCTGCGCCGATAATTACTATGATAGCTGTGTCATATCAGGTGCAGCGGATGAGCTCGGAGCAGATGCACCTCCTGCATATCCTCCGATCCTCCTAGGTATCTAAGCGGATGTACCGAGGCCAAGCAAGTATCCCCCTCGTGTCGTGTCGGCCACCTCCTCCCAAACAGCAGGGTCCTCTATGAAATAAAAAAATTATACAATCATATAATATGTAAATTATATATCAAGAAACACGTAAATTAAAAACATGACTAAACCAATGAAGAAACATTACCTGGTGGTTGAGTACTCGGATCATCTCCATACTTTTCAGTCATTTTCGCATTATACTCATCCTATAAAATGTAAACATTATGTTTTTCAAAAATAGTGCACTAACGGCAACAACCAAATGACCATATCATGAGACTTACCAGAAGCCTACGAGCAGTGGGCGTGACTAAGTCGTTTGTCTTCCGGCTCTTATGCGTGACCTCATAGACCACACGAAAGTCTACGAGACCGCCTTCTTTCTCCTCCTACAATAAAGTTTCAAATTTGATAACATAAGTATAAGTCAAAAGTTTGATAAATTGAATTTATATGTAAATTACCATGCGCCGTCGATGCTCGTCAAATCGCATCGATCCCCCTGTGTGGATGTGGACCTCTGGCTTCGAAAGACGGTTAACTCTTGCCTTTTCCAACTTCATTTGCCATCGTTCATCTGTTCTTTATTAACATCAAATACTTACACTTTCAAAAAATTATAATTTTCATAAAAATAATGTAAAAGTATACATACTTACCACTTCCTACAGAGGGACTCCCAAACCGAGCACCTAATATGTCTTGGGCATCTTTGTATGCTCTGCTCCAAAGTGAGGCCGGCGGACGTGACGACCTTGCGAAACTTATATAATCGATTTCGGAGGCATTTCGCAGCGACCTCCTCAAAAGCTCTCCGGATCATCCCTAAACTAAGATCCGGATTAAACTGATTTGCCTCCTACAAATAGAACGTTAAAACTTAGTAATTTTAAAATAAATATAAATCGAATTATGTAACCCAAATAGAAGATCGTACCTTAAAGGCTCGAAAGATGTCATCTCACACTTGAATTGAGACATCTTTTCAGGATCATGTCCCTTCCGGCAAGTGGGAAAGAACGAGAGCACTAACATCCCTCATGATACTAGCGGGTATTAAAGTGGTCATGCCAATTACAAAGAAGAATTAATTTTCAATGATAACCAAAACTATAACAAAATTTGTACAACTTATTTAACTTACGGTCGAGCAATATTATTCACAGTGACCACCCCATTATCGTGTAACCCCTCTTCATCACTTGAAGAGCAATTATCATCCGGTACAGCTGGGGTAGGCTGTTATGGTCCGACATCAGCTACGAGCTCTAATACATAATAAATTATTAGTGTCATACCAAATTAAAATTGTGATAATTGATAGATGTACAGTAATATTCTCACCTCGATTAATGTGTACCGCATGATCAGTAGCAGTCCGCTCGTCTGAATGATTTGAGTCAGGTGCTTGTGCTATTGGCGGCGTAGCAATTGACATTATTAAAAAATAATTAAAATAATTAATTGAGAAATGTCAATAACAATAAATATATCACCTGGCGTAAGATGTCGCTCGTCAACTCTAGATTGTGGTGAAGCGTCTGTTATTCTCGGCAGTGGCGGTGGGGTAGCAACTGCCATCATAAGAAAATACATAAAATTTAGCTCCTACATAAAATTAAGTAATATACAAAAAATAACCTGGTGTGACATGATGATCGTCGTCGTACGATCGAGACGTACCGACTATGTTCCCCGTCGACGGTGGAGCAACTGTCACAAAAGCAAAATATTTAAAAAATTCTATCTCCTACTGTCTATCGCCTACAATGTGTCACGTACCTGGAGTGATACGCTGAGCAGACCCATCAATGGATCGCCTACTATGTGACGATCTGGCTACGTGCCCCGTCGACGAAGGAGGAACTGATATTATTAAAAAAGAAATTTAACTATTATAATCAACTATAAATAAGCATCTCACAATAAATATATTACCTGATGGTTGTGATGGCTGACTCGTCAAGAGTGAACGCCTGAAAGAGCGAGATGACCCAGATGCTCGACCCCTAGTAACCATGACTGAAAAAAAAGAAAGAAACTTCTCTTATTATCGGTAACCATATATAACTTAAAAAAAGTAAAAATCTTATGTCATTAGAATAACTACGGGATTCATTAGCTTGTTTCATATTCTGATTCATTTCCATCATCTTCATCATCGTCGCTATAATCTTAGTTCGAGTCATCATCAATGAAATTATCGAAGTTCACATCCAAGAGGTCATTTGAATTGAACTCTTCCATTGGCTCAACGTCATCGACCAATTGAAAATTCTCAATTCCATCGGCCACATCAATCATCTCATGCACTCTATCTTCTTGATAGTAATCATCCATGTGCACATCATTGTGTACGGATGATGTTTCATTGTCATCTACCATTGTTTCTGATAACAATAGTCCACTCCTCACCTTGCACGACGCCCACCATTCATCCTTGGTTATTTTCGATGGATACTTAGTGTAGTACACTTGTTGTGCTTGTTCCGCCAATACGAATGGATCGTATGATTGAAGTCTCGATCGAGGGTTAATATCTACCAATTTAAACTTTTGATCAATCCGAACTCCTTTCTCTGGATCGAACCAATGACATTTTAGCACCACGACTTTGTTAGATTTTCCCAAATAAGATAATTCTAGGATGTCTTCTATAACACCGTAGTAATCAAAGTCATCGTCCCCGTACATGCTTCCTAGAACACATATGTTGCTATTAATAGTTGAACGTTGTCGACTATATTCTTCTGTACGGAATCGATATCCATTGACTATGACGCCACAGTAGCTAAGAACTTATTTCTTCAGACCATGACCGAGATCTCGTATTTTATTCTCTATGACTGAGTCATTAATAACCTACAAAATAAATAACTAAAAATTTTATTAAAAGTTACGAACTTATAACAATTAAGAACAAGCGAAAAGATTTCTCACTTCACATCTCAACCAATCGACAAAATGTTCATCTCGTAGTTTCAATAACTCATCGTTTGAAACTAACGGATTGATTTCTCGCTGTAATTCTTCACTTGAATTCATAATTTTCAATTAATACAATCATATAGCAACAATTAGCTTTAAATTATATAATAAATTAGAACAAATTGCCTTACTCGAGATACGGCATCACTTCGCTACAATTTGCAAGAACATAATTCTCAACGACGGTGAGATCTCTGTCATTCAAGATAACTTTGTGTCTTATACCAAGAAGTCGACATGGGTACTTGAAGATGGATAGAATATTCATGTCAACTTCTCCTTCACCATCATCATCGTTTCTTGGAACTTGGGTGTATCGTGATTGTATGTGTGGCTCAAAGTATTTTGAAGTGAAGTTTGACGCTTCCTCAATGAAATATGCTTCACATATGGAGCCTTCAATTTTTGCCTTATTCTTCGTCTTCCTTTTCAAATATAACATGCACCTTTCGAAAGGATACATCCATCGATACTGAATCGGACCAGCAATTTTTGTTTCATATGGAAGATGTACAATCAAATATTCCATCACATCAAAAAAAGGTGGAAATATCTTCCCAGCCTTGCACACGGTAATCACAATAGAAGCCTCTAACTGAGATACGTCTTCTTACCGAACGATGGATGCACAAAGCTCTTCAAAGAACATAGACAATTCTGTTAAAACATTCCAGATGGCATTTGGCAAAAGTTCTTTAAAGGCAATTGGAAGCAGCCTTTGCATAAAAATATGACAATCATGACTCTTCATCCCGTGTATCTTCCCATTGTCCAAGTTAAAACAACGAGATATGTTTGATACATATCCGTTGGGGAATTTCAATTGCTTTACCCATTCGAAAACCACTTTTCTTTTATCATTGCTCAAGACATAAGTAGATTTTGGCTTTTTGCATTTACCATTTTGAAGATGAATGATATCTAACTCTGATCTTTTGCATATTAATTTCATGTCTTCGCGAGCCTGTATGTTATCTTTTGTTCTTCCTTTAACATCCATAATAGTGTTGAAGATGTTGTCAAATACGTTCTTCTCCACATGCATGACGTCCAAGTTATGACGTACTAAGTTTGAAGATCAATAAGGTAACTCCCAAAAAATACTTCTTTTCTCTCAATTATGTTCACTTTCAAACCCAATTTGCTTATAATTACCGGCCTTCAGTCCGAATGAAACTTCACTAAGCTTGTTTACTTGCTCTAGCAATTCTTTTCCTGTCAAATGAGTTGGACACAAAGTGTTCTCGGATGTATTCTTTTTAAATGAGTTTCGATCACGGTGCATAGAATTCTCCAATGGCAGAAACATCCTATGACAATCAAATCAGCAAACTTTCCTACAATTTTTCAAATAAAAGGATTTCGTATTCTTTCCACATATGGGACAAGCAAGTTTTCCTTTTGTACTCCAATCACTCAACATTCCATATGTCGGAAAATCACTTATGGTCCACATTAATGCGGCTCTCATAATGAAATTTTACATTTTAGATTTGTCATAGGTAACCACACCATCCTCCCACAACATCATGAGTTCATCAATCAAAGGTCTTAAGTAAACATCTAAACTTTTATCAGGAGATCGAGGACGCAGGATCATACAGGTAAGCAATATATTCTCTCGTCTCGTACACATGCTTGGAAGCAAATTATATGGTGTTACAAAAATAGGCCAACATGAATAAGCAGTACTCGATAAGCCAAATGAGTTGAAGCCATCGGTACAAAGTCCTAATCTAACATTGCGTGATTCTGCAGAAAAATCCGGATGAAGTGCATCAAATCATCTCCATGCCTCCGCATCCGAAGGATGTGTAATTGAATTTTGATCTTCACGTGCCCCTTCTCTGTGCCATCTCATAAATGATGCAGTTTTTTCAGAAAGAAATAGTCGTTGTAATCTTGGAACAATCTGAAAATATCTAAATATTGCATTTGTCACATTTTTTTGAACTTTGAATATTCTTTTTCGGCTTGAATCTGGGCTCGCCACAAATAGAACAACTCATAGTGGGAGTTAACAAGGCAGGATGAAATTGATTCATTTACAAGGACAAAACTTGGGTGCTAACAAAATTGCCTAAAGGTTAAAAGACATTGCACAAGAAGTGGTTGTACAAGATCACGGAAGGGTCAGGTGGCGGTCACAAAAAAATGAGGTTTAGTGCAACCTCGGGTTCCCTCCAAAGTTAGTTGCAAGGAGGAGTCATCCAGAGCTCGGGCACAGGCAAGTGCAGCTCAATCTCAAGAGAATTAGTCTTCAAGTGGGAGATTATTGGAGTTAGTCAGGTGGAGCTTGATTCTGGACCCAATTAATTTATTTTTAGTTATGGTAGGGAGAATTTGTGAGATATTAACTTCCTTGTAACCATAATTTGGAGAGATTGAGTGATTATCATAACTACCTTATTTGTTAGATATGGAGTTATGAAGAATCAGGATAAGATATGTGATTATCCTGAACTGTTACCCAAAGCATATATCTAGTAGCGGTTATGCACCATATATTGTGGGGATTTGGGTAATGTTTGTAACTTAAAAATTTGATACATCTGAATAGAGTGAACCTCTGGGATGACTGTGGACATAGGAGTCAATCTTCGAACCACGCAAAATCTGTGTATCTTTCTTTGTATGTGATTTCTTATTACTATTTCACTATATGTTTATCAATTTCTCCCAAACATCAGTATCAATGGTTTGTTGATATCGAGGATATTCCGCAATAGTATCGTTGGCCTGCTCTGAGTTCAGAAGCTCATCTTGCAACAAATTTGAGAGGGCAGAACTGTCATCCCATGTCAACAGCTGCCATGGTTCATCATTGTGTAGTCGTTGGCCAATGGATGTTGATGAAGCAGTGGATGTTGGTGTTATTATTGTGTTGTCGTCCTGCTCCTCCATACTTTTGAAACAATTCTTCTTTACAACAAGTAGTGGCTTCTCAGCTATAACATGATGATGAGGCCAACGACAACTCTGAATTGATGCAAATCCCATGTATCATCATCTGTTGCAGCTCTTGTTCATATGACATAATTTCTTCTTGCGTGCAACAGGTCGCTTCCAGGTCTACTGCAGCGTCCCTATCCTCTGATCAGCCACTGCAAAGATGTCTTGTTGCAAGTTCAGCGACGAACATCATCTAATTCTAGGGGAGGCAACACAAAGGAATTCGACGAAGGAGGCGAAAATGACGCCATGAAGATTTCTAGGCGTTCCTGGGACATGGATGTCCTCATCCTATTTGATTCCTACGACATCATGGGTCACGGTCAGATGCATATGCAGAAGCACAGAAGAAGAAGCCCATGCTTTCTTGGCTTGATCGTCTGATCGCTCTTCTTGATGTCACAAACGACCAGTTCTTGGAAATTTTAAGAGTCGAATAACACGTGATGAATTTGTAGATTTCAAATGAAATACATGTTCACAGTCAAGTGAAAAAGTACATCTTTGATTGAAAATATTAAAACTTGTAAGGGTGCATTTTTGAACGAAAGAGTACTCATACAAGATGAAAGGTTGCATGAGGCATATTCATACTTGAAGAGTTGTGTCCTCACACATGAAGGGTTGTATCTTTTCATTACCTAAAAGTACTAATCCTCTTTTGGTTTGATACAATTCACTTGCATTCGCTTGCTTTGCAAATTCAGATTGTGACTTCTTCGATGTTGTTAGCCGACAGACTCTAATCCGATAGCAAACTTTGTGTGAGGACAATAACTCTCTAAAAATAACGATTCATGGTGCCTCAAAGTTTGATTTTGTTCCATCTCCACTTATTTCCAACCATTTTAGAGAGTTATTACGGAAATGGAAATGGAGGATAATGCAGCATTCAAAGTGATAAATCAAAAGTTCCTGAAGCTAGATCATTTTGACGGCACCATGATGGAGATTAAATGGTTGAAGATGAAGTGATATGGAGGTCTTTTGGAATTTCAAAAAAAGAAGACATTAAATGTTATGAAGAGTTGTTAAGATTTCAAAGAGTCACGTGCTTAAAGAACATTCAATATTATGCAGAAGTTTAAAATATACATTGAGAGATGAAGCAACATGCAACTTAAAGAATATTGAAGAAGTTTAAAAGACATTTTCAAAAAGTAAAGGATCATCTTGAGAAGTGAAATGACATCTTAAAAAGTGAAGTATCATCTTGAGAAGTAAAAGATCATCTTGTAAAGTGAAGGAACATTTTGAGAGTTGAAGTCTTTCATTTATTATGTTATTTAATTAGAAGTGGTATAAATAGGATGAATATAAGGTGTGAGGTTATGTTATGTTTTGTTAAATTATCAACTTTGAATTCTTATCTTATGACTTTGTTTATCTTGGTGGATTCCTTGATATACATAATTGTTTTCTTGTTGTTTTTCGAGGCTTCATTCTCATTTGTTAATCCATCCGACATCACACCAATTTGAACCATTGGAAGGATGAAATGATGTTCCTACTTACGGTGCTCAATCTCACACACATCTTGAATCCAAAATTGAAGCCAATAGAAGAACTAACTAATGATGCATGCAAAGAACAACGAGCAAAAGTTGTGGAGCAAAAGAAGAAAAAAGAAGATGATGAGTTTGTATGCAGAGGACACATCTTAAACACCTTGGCCGATCGTCTTTACGATCTTTACATGCCAATCAAGTCTTCTTTTGAAATTTGGAAAGCGCTGGAGGACAAGTATAACACCGAGCAACAAGGTATTGTTAAATTTATGATGAAGTATTTTGAATTTAAAATGTCTAATAATATTCCCATTTTGAATCAAGTCCATGAATTATAAATCCTAATAAATAGGTTTCGTCACCTGAAAATTGTGATTTCTGAGCCAGTGCAAGTTGGAGCAATAATTTTAAAATTGTACACAACTTGGAATAACTATGGAAGAAATTCTTGCATATGGCAGATGACTTCACACTAGAAAATATACTAAGGCATTTGCACATCGAGAAAGAAGAAAATAGAAAGCGTGATGTTGTGTATCTTTCATAAAATTCTGAAGTGAATTATGTTATAGAAAGTGGGAAGAATAATGCTCAATAATAAGCAAATTTGAAGAAAAAATGAATTTGTTACAATTGTAACAAAAGGGACACTATGCCAACCAATGCATACTACCAAAAGGCAATTTTTCTAAGGAGATTTCTATTTTCAATGTCAATGTTATTGAAAAAAAGGACTTAGTAGCAATGGTCACCCAAGGGATTGAAGAAATTCAAATTTGTGTGATCTATGAAGTAAATATGACATTATCTATCAAACAATCGAAAGCAATTTGAAAACTACGAAGATGTTGTGAATAAAGAAATCCTTTTGCAAAAATAACAATTCGGCTAACGTGTTTGGGCAAGGAATGGTAGAACTAAATTTCACTTCTGGAAAGAAATTGACATTGGTGAATGTTCTTTATGTTCTAGAGTTAAGAAAAAAAAATGTGTTTGATAGTTTGCTTTGTAAGAAAGGATTCAATGTTATTCTTGAATCTAATAAATTTATCTTGCTTAAAAATGATGAATTTGTGGAAAAAGGATATTGTAATATTAGTATCTTCAAACTCAATATCAATTCGAGATCAAGGCGACTCACTCAAGAGGCAAGCTAGGACTAGCTTGACTTCTTAATAATATGAATGATTCTATTTATATTGATGATTCTTATTCATTGTGGCATGCTAGATTAACATCTTTCAATTATCAGCCTCTTCGAAATATGCATGTAAATAATTACATATCTCTTAGTGATAAGTATTTCAAGGATGAATGTGACAAATAATTACATCTCTCTTAGTGATAAGTATTTTAAGGATAAATGTGAAATTTGTATGCAATAAAAAACTACAAAGGAACATTTTCATACAATTGAAAGGAAAACACAAGTGTTAGAATTAATATTTTGTGAATTAAATGGCATTATTGCTATAGGAGAGAAAAATGTAATTTATAACATTTATTGATTATTGTATTAGATATAGTTATGTATGTTTGTTGACAAATAAATGTGAAGCATTTGAAATATTTAAACATTATAAATATGAAGTTGAGAATCTGTATAAAAAGAAAATTAAATTTCTTCATAGTGATAGAGGTGGATAATATTTTCTATTGAATTTGATATATTTTGTGAAAATAATGATATTGTACACCAATGTACAACACCTTATACTCCACAACAAAATGTATTAGCCGAAAGGAAAAATCATAATTTAGTTGATATGTTAATTCCATAATTTTAAATGCGAAATTGCCTTATAATTTATGGGTTGAAACATTATTGAAAGCATGCCATATTCATAACATGATTTCTTTTAGAAAAACAAATATATCTCCATTTGAAGTATGAAAAGGAAGAAAACCAAATATAAGTTGAAACCAAATATATGTTATTTCAAAGTGTGGGGGTGTTTAGCATTTTATAGAGTCCATGGTCATAACAAAACTAAGTTAGAACCAAGGGCTCTAAAAGGATTTTTTGTGGGTTATACTTAAAATTCTAAAGCATATAGAATATTAGATTTGACATCTAATATAATTATTGAAACTAGAGATGTAGAATTTATTGAAAATAAGTTCTCTATTAATTCCAATTGTAGTTTTGAGAACTCACAAATAGATCCATAAATCTTTGACGTTAAGAGTCATTGCGTTTTAGTGACAATGATTCTATAGAACTAAGGAAAATTCAATGGACAAAAAAAAGGAAAAGGATTTGTCCTGATTTATTTCATCACAATCAATAATATTTCTTGTCGAATGAAATAAAAATAGTGTGTTTAATAAAATTTCTATAATGTTGAATTTGAAAGAAGATTCACAAACCTATAAAGAAGCAAGCTTCAAGCAACTCAACATTTTGAAAAGAAGTTAATGATGATGAGATGCATCCTATATTATCAAATAATACTTGGGTACACATAGATTTACCACCAGGTTCGAAACCAAATGGGTGCAAGTGGGTATTTAAAAGGAAATATAATACTGATGGCATCATACAAACTTTTAAGGCCATATTAATTACTAAAGGATATAGACAACAAGAAGGTCTAGATTATTTTGATACATATGCACCAGTTGCTAGGATGTCTTCTATTTGAGTTCTTTTAGCATTAGCATTCATCTATAAGTTGCATGTACATCAAATGGATGTTAAACTACATTTTTAAATGGTGAATTCAATGAAGAAGTTTATATGGAATAATTAAAGGGTTATGTGCTTCATAGAAATGAAAAAAGGTTTTTAAATTGGTTAAGCCATTACATGGCTTAAGCAAGTATCTAAACAGTGGCATGAAAAATTTGATTCGATAATATTATTTGATGGCTTTAGTCATAATGATGCAGATAAGTGTATTTACTTGAAATTTACTAAAAATTATGGAGTGATTATCTTCTCGTATGTGGATGACTTAAAAGGTGTTTATGAAACCAAGAAGTATCTATCTTCAAATATTAAAACAAAAGATTTAAATGAAGTAAATACAATTTTGGACATTAAAGTGCAAAAATATGACAAATATTTTGCATTAAGCCAATCTTATTATATTGAGAAAATATTGAATAAATTCATTCATCTTAATATTAAGGAAGTTAATACTCTTTATGATCCTAATTCCAAATTAGATAAGAATTCTCGAAGGTCAATAGCACAATTAGAGTATGTGAGTGATATAGGGAGTTTTATGTATGTAATGAATTGCATAAGGCTTGCTATTACATTTGTTGTGTGCTAACTATCAAGATTTACAAATAATCGTAGCTTGAATCATTGAAAAGTGTTTATAGAATTTTAGGTTATTTAAAGAAAACCATTAATTTGGGTCTATATTATAGTGATTATCCAATTTCACTCTAAGGATATACAGATGCAAATAGATGTCAAGTCTTAGTCACACTAATTTTACTACAGGTTGGACTTTTAGCATTGGAGGATGAGCTATATGTTAGGCTTCTAAGAAATAAACATGTATTACTCATTCAATTTGTCTCTTTGGCAACTACAAGTAAAGAAACAGAATGGTTAAGGAACATGTTCTATGATATTAAGTTATGATCACAATCTATGTCAGTCATTTTCGTATTCTATGATAGGCAGTCTACCATGTCTAAAGCTTATAGTAAAATTTATAATGGGAAGTCTAGACATATTAACTTGAGACATAAATATATAAGAACGTTGATAGATGGTGGTGTGTTTACCATCACATATCTTAAATTAATTGATAATTTGATAGACTTATTGATAAAATGTATGTCAAGAGAAAAAAGTCAATGACTTTTTTATGCAAACTTTAGGAGTCGTGATCTCTCACAGCAACTAATTGTCATTCAATTTTAAATCAATTACTCTAGAGTCCACACTACTACAAGTATACAGGTCGAGTAGGAACCATGAGTATTGTAATCCCATTGACTTATATTAAATAGGATCTCATTATATCTCAGAAATTGTCACAAATATTAATGATCAGGAAGGAAATAAAAATAAATTGTCGAAGCAAAGATTCCAATAGAACTTCCTTATGGTGAATTGGCTACTATTGTGATGTGATCCCTTAATGAGGAGAATGATCTTTCGATTCTAACTTGTAAAAACAATCTAACTCTTCCAACTCAATCCTTGATCTCTCTCGGAATGTTAGGAATCAAGACGAAGATGTATAAATTAGAACTGATAATCAATTGATCTCTTAAATCGACTATTATAAATGTTGACTTCTCAGTCTTGTATAAATATATTGTGAAGGTTCTAATATTTAGTAATAATAGACATAAATATATAAGAACGTTGATAGATGGTGGTGTGTTTACCATCACATATCTTAAATTAATTGATAATTTGATAGACTTATTGATAAAATGTATGTCAAGAGAAAAAAGTCAATGACTTTTTTATGCAAACTTTAGGAGTCGTGATCTCTCACAGCAACTAATTGTCATTCAATTTTAAATCAATTACTCTAGAGTCCACACTACTACAAGTATACAGGTCGAGTAGGAACCATGAGTATTGTAATCCCATTGACTTATATTAAATAGGATCTCATTATATCTCAGAAATTGTCACAAATATTAATGATCAGGAAGGAAATAAAAATAAATTGTTGAAGCAAAGATTCCAATAGAACTTCCTTATGGTGAATTGGCTACTATTGTGATGTGATCCCTTAATGAGGAGAATGATCTTTCGATTCTAACTTGTAAAAACAATCTAACTCTTCCAACTCAATCCTTGATCTCTCTCGGAATGTTAGGAATCAAGACGAAGATGTATAAATTAGAACTGATAATCAATTGATCTCTTAAATCGACTATTATAGATGTTGACTTCTCAGTCTTGTATAAATATATTGTGAAGGTTCTAATATTTAGTAATAATATGATCTAAGACAGCTATTGCCATTGCGCACTCTCGTCTCACAATGTAATAGGGTGGACCTCTCGGCCACTTTTGAACTTAGAGTGCTGATGAAAGAAATGATGTTGTGAATGACCTAACAATGACTATCTTTTCTTTCGAATAAAATATATCATGCACAGAAGAGGATCTCTCGATCCAACAAGGAGTAAGCATGAACAAACCACCCACAATAAAACATTAAGCAAAATTAGATAGTTGTCTAGGAGTACAACATGACAAGGAGATTAAATCACAGTAGCCACACAATTACACCACAAGGAATCTAAAATTTAGCCGAGCATCGGCGTAAATAGAATAACAATGTTTTTCATGTCTTCTCCTTCCAAAAGAAAAACTCTTCCCTTCTCCTCGTTCTCCTGATGTTCTCCTCCTCCTGCCCGCCTTCTCCTCCTCCTCTCTGTCTTCTCCTTGTTTGCAACTCCTTTATCTCCCCTTTTTTCTCTTCTGAAATTAAAAATTCAAAAAGTGGTTACATTCCAAGAGACTAATTCAAAAAGGCCCAAATAATAATCAATATTTCAATAATTAAATAGAGTTTTTATGAAAAGGTGGCAAAATTGATATTCGGATTATTGATAAAGATGTGTAAAATAACAGGTGATCACTTTTCTATCAAAATAGGTTTAAAACCTATAGTTATTAGTAATGAGAACTCTTCGTTATTAGTAAAAATCTTGTCTCGAGGTTCAAGGGATAACAAGTTACTTAATAACTGGTGCATTAAGAATGAGGATTTAGTGCAAATATTTTTTAGGATGAGTTAAAAACTCTTAATGGGTGGATATGTGTTATCCGAAATCGGTATGTGTTATCAAAGGATTCCACCTATATGAATATAAAAGTGGTGCCGCTTCAACCCAAAGTTTTAAAAGTTTTCTTGTGTAAATATTCATGAAACCAGGATGAGCATATGGTCATAATAATGCTATAATGTTAATTTCTTATTCGAAATATTAAACACAATTGTATGTGTGACCTTTTCAGTTCAGGCTTAAGGATAATGGTTCAGTCCACTAAGGGAAAGTTCAAATCTAACGATACCTTTCATTATGCATAATTGTATAATTTATTATTTTTAAAATTTGCAATCTAGTGTAGATTGATAAAATTTGTAGATTTCAAATTTCAAATGAACCATATGTTCACAATCAAAAGGATGCTTAGTGAAAGCGTACATCTTTGAATGAAAATACTAAATCTTGTAAGGGTGCATTCTTTTAATAAAAGAGCAGTTCATACAAGATGAAAGCTTGCATCCTTTGGCAAGAGACATATTCATACTTGAAGAGTTGTGTCCTTACACATGAAGGGTTGTGTCTTTTCATTATCTAAAAATACTAACCCTCTTTTGCTATGAGATAACTCACTAGCATTCACTTGCTTTGCAAATTCATTGAGTAAGAGATTGTGAGTTCTTCGATATTGTTGGTCGATGGATTCTAAGGCTTTGTTGTATTCTGAGAATGTTGTTGTTGATAGAAAATTTTGTCCGGAGGAAAGTAACTCTTTAAAGATAGCGATATGTCGTGCCTCGAAGTTTGATTTTGTTCCATCTTTCCCATTATTTCCAATAATTTTAGAGAGTTATTGTAAAGATGACAACGTAGGCTAATGCAACGTTCAATGTGATGAATCAAGAATTCGTGAAGCTGGATCATTTTGACGACACCAATTTTAATCGTTGGAACGATAAAATGATGTTCCAACTTACAGTTCTCAATGTTGCATACACCTTAGATTCAAAATTGAAGTCAATAGAAAAATTGACTAATGATACAATCGAAGAATAATGAGCAAAAGTTGTGGATAAAAAAAACCAAAAGAGAAGATGATGAGTTCGCGTGCAGAGGACACATCTTAAACACCTTGTCCAATCACCTCTATGATCTTTACATGCTAATCAAACCTCCACATGAAATTTGGAAAGCATTGGAGGACAAGTACAACACCAAGCGACAAGGTACTCATAAATTACTTATGATGAAATATTTTGAATTTTAAATGTCTGATAATATTCCCATCTTGAATCAAATCCATGAATTACAAGTCCAAGCTTTGTGACCTAAAAAGTGTGATTCCTAGTCACTGCAAGTTGGAGCAATAATTTCGAAATTGTCTACAATTTGGAATGACTATAGGAAGAAATTCTTGCATATGATAGATAACTTCACACTAGAAAATATACTGCATTTGTGCATCGAGGAAGAAAATAGAAAGAGTGATGTTGTGTATCTTCCTCAAAATTCTAAAGTGAATTATGTTAGATAAATTGAGAAGAATAATGCTCAGAAAGACAAGAAAAAATTGTCATCAAATATCGATGATAAGCAAGCTTTGAAGAAAAGGCGAATTTATGACAATTGTAACAAAGGGGACACTATGCCAACCAATGCAGACTACCAAAGAAAGGCGATCATTCTAAGGAGATTCCTACCTCCAATGCTAATGTTATTGAAGAAAAGAACTTAGTAGCAATGGTCGCCCAAGGAATTGAAGGTATTCAAACTGGGGTGATCACTGAAGTAAGTATGACATCATCTGCTAAACATTGTGATTGATGTTTTGATTCAGGTGCTACCGTACGCATTTGTAACAATCGAGAACAGTTTAAAAACTATGAAGAAGTTACCAATAAAGAAGTCCTTATGAAAATAACAATTCAACTAAAGTGCTTGAGAAAGAAATGGAGGAACTAAATTTCACTTCTGGAAAAAAATTGATATTGGTGAATGTTCTTTATATTCCAGAGATAAGAAATGTTTAGTGTCTACTAGTTTGCTTTGTAACATTGATATGATAAATCAATAATGCATTTGGTAACAATGATTCAGTAATAATGATTTGGTAATAATAATTCTATAACAATGATTGGATATCAGTATCAATGATTCGGTAATGATAACCATGCATTAGTACATTATTCACTAACAATGATTCGATGACCTTGTTCGATAATTATAGTGTTTAACAAATAGGTGACTTTGACAGTGATTTTGAAATTTCTCATCCTTTAATCATTATAAGATGAGCTCTTTTATTTTTGGGGTGCGCAAACAATACAACTGATCAATGAGTGATCAAGTCATGATAGTGCTTCTAAAGAGGGAAGATAATGATCCTTAAACGGTAACAATAAGCACTTGGGTTTGACCGGTGACCTAGTAATTTTCTTTCATTTTGTTAACATCTTAAGAATCTTTACATTATTGTAATTAATGTTCAATGACATTTTGAGGTTCATTGGCCAGCATACAAAGCAATAATATCAGTACAATACATCATGAGACAAGTGACTGGTCAATCATGAGTATAGTTACACAATCAAGCATTAAGATGGAGGAAGACCGAACTAGAAGGAAAATCCAGATCGGATTCTAAGCTTTAGAAAGTGGAAAAGAAATCTCGGTATGCAGAACTCTGGCCTAGTCTAACTCCGACTAAGTGTGAAACGCACTCGTACTGAGCTCAAGACGATATTGCGAACAGCCGAGGGTTAGCGTGCAATGAACCCGAGCCATGTAGCAAAATGTTGAGAGACTAGGGGTTTCGCTGTCTACTAATCCGAGTCAAGTTTAGGGTAACCTGTGCCAGGTTCCAAAGATCGGAAGCTAAGAGGTCGAAAATGAGTCGGGGGACGGATGAGCCTGTAAGTGAAAAGGACAACTTTTTAAAGCTTACTGGTCAGTTATCAAGAAGAAAGGTGAAGTAGACATATAATATACCATCAGATCAGCTTATTGTAATTAATAAGTTGAAATATAATAAATGAGGAATTATGCAGGTAGGGGAGACAACGAGTTGGGAAATTTGTTAGAATCCTTCATTAAACTTTTGATATTTCGTGGTGAGTTGAATATGGATAACACAGTTTGATCGAACTAGGAAAATGGAGTTGATATACTTCTCGGTATGCAGCATGCCATGAAATGTTCAGGTCCAATTTTGTTAGATCAATGGTGCCCTGAGTTGTCATTAACTTGTTATTTCGATTATACATTGTGTTCCCAACTCAAAGATATCGGGCAGAGCCAAATTTGATCTGGGACCGGGTCAAATCTAAAAAATCGAGAATAAAATTAGGAATGAAGCTGATAATCAATTAATATTAAATAATTTTGTATTGTTAAAATTAAATTAGAATTTATATAAGTTAATATATTATTTTAATTATATTTTAATTATAAACTGAGAATTGAATCGAAAATTTCACCTAAAATTGAACCGAGTTTAGGTAAATCATATCAAAATATTTTAAAATTGGATAAAATGATGGTATAATTGTAATATATTATTTAAAATTAGATAAGTTTAATATATTAGTATAATTATATTTTATTTTAATCGGATCAAGTTTCAAGTCGAGTTTTTTAGCTATGGATCCGATCCCGACCCAGAATCGATCGAATTTTGTCCTACATAGAACCGGTCCCAATATGGTTACCGAGTTAGAAATATTTTTAAAAAAGTTGGACCGGTCTGGTCCGGACCCTACAAAGATAATGTTCCGGTCCAACAAGTCCAACTTCACGATTTTTATAATTTAAGGTGGTATACACAATTATACCCCGGGGGATGAATAAAATTACCTACCCTTTTTACTTAATCTATTTTTTTTACTTACCTACTCCTTTTTCAACATATTACATTATTTTTCTTCTTTTTTCAGCATCTTATTTTATAATTAATATTTTAAGTGCTAAAATTATTTATTATGGTTTAATTAAAAATAAATGTTTTAAAACTTATATAATATACATAAACAATATTTTAACTTGTCACTTTTTTTCCACGCTCCCCATCTCAACCCATGATAGTAAAAAAAGTTATTTAAGTTTATTATAGTCTTTGTTTAACTTAAATTATAATTCTTAAATGCGTACGCATTATTTGAGAGCTTTATAATAATACTAGAATTGTGCTCCATTTCGGCCATTTTTATAATCTGTCAGGCTCTTTTTCCAATCTAGATTAGCATCTCTTTGCAGAACCTGAGCTTGGTTAGGGAAGTGCTTATTCATTTCAAATTTATTCAACTGTCCCGTCCTCTTTCTCTATTATGCTGCATTCAACAAAACGTCCTGCAACATTTAACTGTTGTAGATTAGTTCTGGAACGTCTCGAGATATACGTGAATTTTACGTGCTTAGAGTCTTAGAGACAACTACATAATTTTTTATAATATAATTTTTCAAAATAAAATTTATTATGTGCGGAATATAAATCATAAATGCATAACACTTTTCAATAATAATAGTTATTAATCAATAATATTCAAAATAACTAAAATATTAATAAGTTCACAATTCTAATAAATACAGAAATAATAAAAAATTAGATAACTCAATCTAGAACATGTACAACATCTGTCTGTCACTGAGCCACATGCATCATCATCCTCTGTCAAAGCTCTTTCACCTGCACGGATCCATATATAGAAAAATATTCATGAGTATAAAAATACTCAGTTCGTAGGGTCTACTAAACAATCAATATGTCAATTGAAAATAAGATATAATCAATTATGAGTCAATTGAGCGGCATTGTTCAATTAACGATAGAGGATTGGATTGATGATTCAATTTAATAATAAGATAATAAAGCCATAGATTAATAGGAAGGATCAAGAAAATAGCAATTAAATGTCTGATCATCATGACACTATTCAATTTAACAATTTTCAATTTCATATCAATGGTCATTGGTCGATAACAATTCTATTCGATTCAATGAGCGGAGGCAATGTCAGTCAGCGCCAGTATCCAAATGACCACGATCTATTTAATTTAATTCGATTTCAATCCAACTCAATTTGATTCGATTTTAATTCAATTCAATTCAATTTACAATGTTCGGAGTTATCCAATTCAATGGGAGCTCTCGATCAATTAAGGAAACTCCATGTCTCTTTCATGCAGGCCAGTGGGGATGAGTGCCACGGTAAGCCACCCAATAATATAGCGCTAATAATTATTCGTGAATGATAGGGGACCATGACCAAACACAGGATAGCCATAACTTCTCTAAAGAATGATGACGTTTCAAACTTTTAGGTCCATCATCTGCCCCATTCAATTCAATTCAATAATATTATGGTTCGGGGGCTTGGAGACAATCAGAGAACATGGAGATCCAATAGCTTTTAGCTTTTATCTTGTTTACCTAAAACGTATGTCTTTTAACAATTTAATTTAGGTGAAACAAGACCCAATCAGAAAGACTACTCGATCAGTATCATAATCAGTGATAAGATTGAATATTATAACATGATCAAATACGATGATGATGTGATCTTATATGATGATTAGATATGAACAATATGATAAACACAATCAATAATAATACAATTAACATATCATATTTCCAAAAATAAAAACAACAAGATAATTACTATGAAACTAATAATCACAATAATTAATAAATAAAATAATTCCTAAATTTCCCCATTTTCCTATTTTTTTTTATTTACATTCGACCTTTATCATGTTCTCTGTTTTTTTTTCTCCTTCGACACAGAAACATGTTTTTCCGCTTTTTTTAATGTCTCTCTCTACACCAATCTTTTTTTCTCTCTCTCTCACTTCCTCTCTCCAGATTTGTGCCTTCTTTTACCCCCGTCTCTCTTCCTCTTTTTACTGACACAGAAAGTCTCTTTTATTTATTTGGGTGTCCAACACTTAATCACTTTTCCTCACATATTACATTTTCTCTCTCTAATTCACTACCGTTCTTTTTTACTTTTTTTTTCTTTTTTGTTTTGCTCCACCTTCGCTCTATAACACGGCCAACATTACGGCCAATCAATTTTTGGCCATCAGTCATTCCATCATTTTTTTTCCTTCTCTTAATTCGCTTAGCGCCATCACGGTTAGCGCCCTTTTATTTTTTTCTCCTTTGAACTTAGGCTCAAAATACTGTTGGCCGAACTTATATTTTTTTTTCTTCGAATAATCCTTTCTTTACTTCAGCCGCTAAGTAATCTATATTTTTTTAACCATCACGGCCTCCTTTTTCAATCTAGCAATAGTAATTCCAATAATAAAAATAATAGTCAAAGAACCTACGGATCCCTCCTACGCATCTCATAGTCGTTCGACGTCGAATCATATATTGTCATCACCTAGACGTCACGCCTCTACCGCCGGAAAGGAGGAAACTCTTTTGACGGCCGACCCTAAGAATTTATTTATAAGATTTTAGATCCTCGATTTTCAATCCATCTATAACTTTCAGTCCCAATCAAATTTATTTTTTTAATTATTTATTTTAACAATTCTAATTTATTTTAATAATTAAATAATTCCGAATTTAATTAAATATCCCATAATACATTTTTATCCTTAATTAAACTCTTCTCCTATTTTCCTTTATTTTGGGTATTATTTACTATAATAATATTAATGGCCATATTTTTCAAAATAAATAATAATAAAATATTATTTTTCTAACTCTCAAAAATTGGGGTCATTACAAGTTCCTTGCTTACTTAAGTTACTTTTAGACCGCGTTTGGTTGGGAACCAAATTAGAACTGTGACCTCGTTCCAATCTCGTTCTCCAACCGTCATAATAAGGTCTGATCTTTTAGGCAGAACTAGGTCACATTAAAAGGCTTGAAATCAGGTGAGACCCAAGTTCCAAGCTTTCATTTCCACCTTTTTTTTATGAAATCGAAGCACTGTAGTTATAATTATTTTGTTTCTTTGACGTCAATTTTTTTAAAATTCATTTTCATTTTTTTCTTTTTCATTTGTCTCACACATTTCTCTTATAAAATACATTATTTAATAAATAAAATATTTATAATAAGGGTTAATATACCATTTTTTATTATTTCATTAAAAAATTTTAATATTTTATTAAATATTATTTATTGAAAATTGATTTTTATATTTTAATAAAAAAAATCCATAAAAATGTTATTTAGATTTTTATTATTTAATAAAATTATACTTTATATATAATAACTATTTTTAATTCAAAATTCGTAAAAAATTAATTCATCACATTTACTTTTTCCTATCACCATAATGCTTTGAATCTGAATCCAGTTGTAACTTTATATGGGCTCCTATCTAGTCAGATGCTTTATTAATGGGGGGACAAAACCGCTCATCTCTTGCGGGTGTCTCGTTGTCTGGACAACGAGCCTGAGTGGGGATTTAGGGGGATTAGGATTTTAAGATTTCTATTTCCTATTTTGCATTGGAGTTCCTTATATAAACTCCATAACAATTGGATTATTTCGCATCTTTTTAATCATCATTATTTCATAAAAAAGAGAGCCGCCGCCACCCGAGGATGTAGCCCGATTTTGGTGTACCTGATAAATCTCGTGTGTTCTTCTGTGTTTGTACGATCTCTCTCACTCTTTTCGTAACAAACTGGTATCAGAGCTTTAGGGTTCGTTAATGATTCTCAATCAAGTAAAGAGTTGGCATTGATGGAGAAGTTCATCGAAGAAATACTTTTATGTTATGGCAGATCAAGATGTGTGCGCTTCTGAAGCAACAAAGAGTCTAGGCAAAGAAAAAACCAAAGGAGGAAGACTCCAAGGGTAAAGAAAGGAAGGTCGACCTCGCTAATTTGGCAGCACTAGAGGAGAAAGCACACTCGATGATTCTGTTGTGCATAACGGATGAGTTGATAATCGAGGTCGCAGATGAAAAATCGAGGTCTGTGGTTGGTTGAGACTCGAGAGTCAGTATATGACAAAGTCTCTCACCAATAAGTTGTCATTGAAGCAACGTCTGTTCACCCTAGGCATGCAAGAAGGTACCCCTCGAAATTACATCTTGATCAATTGAATTGTTTGTTGATGGAATTGAGAAATATTGATGTGAAAATTGAGGATGAAGATGTTGCTCTATTTATGTTAGTTTTTCTTTCTTCATCATATGAGAACTTTGTTCAATTTATGATTATCGAGAAGGAAAATATAAATCTAGAAAAAGTAAGATCGAGTCTTCATACTCGTGAACTTCGACATGGGGCATTTGGAAATTTCATAGATACTCAGGCCGCAGGATTGATATCGACCACGAAGAAGGGACAATCCTCAAATTCAAAGAAATCCAAGCCACAGAAGAAGATTACTATCAAAGAATTGGGACATTGGAAGAAAGATTGCCTGAAGAAGAAGAAGAATGCTCCCGTTGCTACCAGTGGCACATGAAACTAAAATTTCTTAAGATGATTTGGTTATGACTGCTACTGATAAAGGATAGTTGGGTTCTTGATTCAGGGTTTTCCTATTATATGACTTCGAATAAAAAATAGTTCTTATCTTGTTAGAAGATTGATGGTGGAAATGTCATCATGTACAATAATGCATTATGTCAGATAGTTAGGATCGATTTTGTGTAGATCAAGACTCATAAAAGTCTTGTGAGGATGATGGCAGATGTCCGTCATGTTCCGCAACTGAAGAAGAATCTAATATCACTTAAAATCTTGGACTCTAAAAGGTGTCAGATGAATACTGCTAGAGACATTCTCATGGTCGTGAAAGGTGATGCTATAGTTCTGAAAAGAGTCAGACAGAAGTCCTTGTATATACTACAAGGCAAGACAGTCTCTAGGCATTGCTGTAGTGGCTAGTTCATACGAATAAAAAAAAGTTCATGCTGTGACACATGCGGCTTAGGCATATGTGTCAGAACGGAATGAATATCTAGTAGTACCTATTGCTCACCCTACCTCCGATGTCCTTTGTCGTTTGATTCGCCAAGGCCAGTGCGCCATTCCCAGAGAGTTTTGAATGAGGTCAAAAGAAGGATCAATTGCAGTGACTTTTTCAGCAAGCAAGGTCTTCAACTTCTATAAGCACTATGTATTTGACAAACAATGAAGGTCTCAGTTTAACAAAGTAATGCATAAGACGAATGCGACACTTGACTACATACATGCTGATTGTTGGGGTCCTTCTCGCGTTCCATCATTAAGGGGTACTAGATACTTCCTGTATGTGATTGATGACTACTCAAGGGTGATTTGAATAGTCTTGATGAAGCACAAGAGTAAGTCCTTCAAGGCTTTCAAGCAGTAGAAGGTTTTGGTGGAGAATCAAACTTTAAAGAAAGTGAAGCGTCTTTGCACTGATAATGGCTTGGAGTTCTATCCTACTAAATTCGACTAGTTCTGCAAAGATGATCACATTGTCTGGCATCACATTGTCATGAATACTCCACATCAAAATAGAGTTGCAGAACGAATGGACATGATGCTTCTAGAAAGAGCAAGGTGTGCACATCAAAATAGAGTTGCAGAACGAATGGACATGATGCTTCTAGAAAGAGCAAGGTGTATGCTCTCTGATGTTGATCTGAATAGATGTTCTGGCCTGAAGCTATTAACACAGTTTGTTACTTGGTGAATAGAAATCCTACGATTGCGATTTATCTTAAGACTCATAATGAGGTATGGTCAGGAAGTTCTGCTAATTATTGTAATCTAAAAGTTTTTTGTTGTCCAACATACTATTATGTCAGTGAAGGGAAGTTGGAACCAAGAGTCAAAGAAGGAGTATTCGTGTAATATGGTGCAGGAGTGAAAGACTACAAAATATGCTCTCCTTCAGAACACAAAGTCATCCAAGTGTGACGTTTGATGAAGTATAATGCTTTATTTGAAGGTGGAGGCTAAAGATAGTACCAACAAACAGGTGGAGATTGAAGTGACTCGATAATACTGAAGGATCACATCAAGAACTAGAACTAGAACATGAAGAGCCTATTGAACAATCAGAAGAGGAGTCAATTGCTGTTAGACGTCGTCGTAGACAAATAGATCCTCCCAACTTATTGAGGACATGGTTGTTTATGCTTTGTAGGTAACTAAAGAGGTGGAGTTCTTAGAGCCATCTTCTTACAAGGATGTCATCACATGTGTTGAATCTAAACAGTGGATCGTTGTTATGGGCGAGGAGATGGTCTCTTCACAAGAATTGTTAGCTATAAGTGGGTCTTAAAAAAAGTTGGAATTCTAGGAGTTGAAGGCACAAGATACAAAATAGGATTGGTTGCTAAAGATTATAGTCATAAAAAAGGTGTGAAGCATAATGAGATATTCTTATATATTGTCAGACATACTTCTATTAGGGTACTGCTTGATCTTGTAGCACATCAAAATTTAGAACTCGAGCAACTAGATGTGAAGAGTGCTTTCCTTCATAGAGAATTTGACGAAGACATTCTTATTAGCTAGCCAGAAGAATTCTTTATTCCAGGTAAGGAGGATCAATTTTACAGACTAAAGAAATTTTTATATGTTCTAAAGTAGTCTCCCGGACAATGGTATAAAAGGTTTGACAGCTTCATGATCATTAAAGAATTCAGTCGAAATCCCTACGATTGTTGTGTATATCACAAGAAGGTGAAGGACGACTCCACCATCTATTTGTTCTTGTATGTTGATAACATGTTTATTGCTCCTAGAAACATGACATACATTTAGAATTTGAAAAATCTCCTCAGCGCATAATTCGATATGAAGGACCTTGCTATAACACAAAATATTTGGGGGATAGAAATACTAAGGGATTGCGCATAGGATAAACTCTTCTTATATCAGAAAAAGTTATATTTAGAATATTTTATTCAGGTTTGAAATGTCTAGAGCGAAACCCTTGAGCACTCCATTAGCTGCAAAAAATTATCTCTCTATTGCCTTCGCACCAAAATCTGAAGCAAAGAAGTATTGTTAGCAGGTTCATGAGCAATGTAAGAAAAGAGCATTGACAAAAAGTGAAGTGAATCTTTTAGTATTTGAGAGGAACATCTGATATTGACTTCATCTACAAAAGTGATAAAGAATGTTTGGTTGCAGGATAATCAAATTTAGACTATACTGGACATGTTGACGGAAGACTCTTTATGACAAGTTATGTCTTCACTTTGGACAGTTCAGTTATTAATTGGAAGGTCACACTTTAATCATCAGTTACATTATCTACTACCGAGATTGAGTACATGGCAGAAGTTGCTAAAAAAGGCATCTGGTTAAAATGTCTTGTTGGAAATCTCAAATTACATCAGGAGTAAACTATAGTGCATTGTGACAACTTGAGTGCAATATGTCTAGCCAAGGACCAAGTGCATCATGAAAGAATCAAACACATTAATGTCATCCACACTAAGAAGAGGATCAATATAAAGAAGATTGAGACTGAAGATACTCCAATTGATATGTTCACCAAGTCTGTTCCTTATAGCAAGTTTCAACACTGTTTGGACTTGTTTAACATCAATACTTGGTAATAGCCCCAAGATGGGGCTGACAGTGGCATGGTATGACATTGAATATATTTGTGCTTTGAAGATGATTTGTTCATAATGCCTTGAATCTGAACCTAGTTATAACCCTATATGGCCCCCTATGTAGTCAGACGCTTCTGGGCCGGTGATGTCGCCCGTCCCCTACGGGGGTCTAAACCTATATAAACTTAGACGACGAAACCCTCGAAACTTAGATGGTTTTGTAGGATCGAAAGGCATTAAGAGAGGAGGGTGAATTGGTATTTTACCAAAAAAAATGATTTCACAAAAATTATTGCGGAAGCATAAAATCGATTCGTTAAACTTTAAGTCAATGCAATAACAATCAAATCACATTCATAATAAGGTAGGAAGGAGAGTGAGAGAAAGCAAACACAAAGAAGACGAGTGACCTGTTGACGAGGTTCGACCACATCTTGACCTACGTCCCGCTTCGACTTTTTGACCTCGAGACCGCACGAGATTTCACTAACAATTTCCTTCATTCCAAATAGAGCAAGGAAAAATCCTTTACACAATCTCCTTCTTCACTTCGAGAGGTAGGACAACCTCTCCTCCTAAAAATATTTTATCCGTTGATTCTTTATTCAAGAGGTAGGCAGACCTCTTTTACAAAGGAGCACTCTCAATCTTTTTTCTCTAGCCCGAGAGGTAAGATAAAACCTCTTCTATACAGGAACTCAAACCAAAATATATAAACAAATGTTTTTCTCTTTTACAATATCAAACTCACATGAAGAGAAGAGAGAAAGAAGAGAAGATTCAACAATATGGCTCAAGATCTTCAAAAAATGATTTTTCTTTGATGCTTTATGTTTCCCTTCAATTCTTGATTGTTTTTCACCCATTAGAATAGTCCTCTTTGGATAATATGTCTGTTGCCCATTCGTTTGGCCAAAAACTAGCCGTTATAGGTTATTTTTTGTGTGATCCAATCGTCTGGTTCACCTAATCGGTCGACCGGTACGCCAGACTGGCTGGTCGACTACTCTACACTATATTATACATATCATTTTGCACCGATATTGGAATGAGGTGATTTTTAATTCGTTGGAAATCTAAGAGGATTATCTACAATATTCGTATGTTAGTCCAGATATGAATCAAACATATTCAAATATTAACTTCAAGTTCAGTGCATAAAATAATCCATTCCAAATTGAACTTTTTTCGCTCTTTAAATATATGACTCTGATTATTCCAAGTTTGTATCATTAAAATATAATTAGACATATCATAAAAACTTTGTTTCAACAATATCTCCATTTTTTATGAAGACAAATTGAGAAATGTGAAAAGTAAATAAGTTGAGAAGGAAAGGTTATCAAAGCTGAAATTTTACTTTTCCTAAAACTAAGCTTTCCTTACAATGGTAGATATGCACATAAGTGTTAATTGTAAGGTACTTTTCATATATAGTTATAATTATGAGGTCCACATAATTAATTAGGAATTATATAAGTTGGGGTCATATATAAATTTATTTTATAATCTTATTATATTTCTCCCCCCTTTGTCTCATAAAAAAGTAGTTTACACATCAGAAGAAGTTAGAGACAAAAATTTACCCCACCCCCCCCCCCCCCCCCCCTTAATCGTATATCATTTTCATACATCTCTACTTTCATTATTCCCCTATTGTCTTATAAAACACAAGATATATAATATGGAAATGAAAAATTAAAGTTTTTATTCTTTTGACCATATCATGAAAAAAATTTCAAGTATAGCAAATGTGAAAAACAAAGATAACTCCCCCTAAGTTCGTGATCGGTTCATAAATTGCTCTAGGGCTAATGAATTACACAAGTCTCAAAAGTTTATATAATGAATCAAAATATCGCATAAAACTTTGCGAAAACAATTATACATCAAATTTAAATTATATCAAATAGTCCAAAATTTGACACGATGAGTAAAAAAATAATCACATAGCAAGATTATATGAAAATAAATAAGAAGTAACATTTTAAACCTTTAAGTATGCTCCCCCATCATTATGGTCATTTTTTCTTTATTTATTTGTCAGAAGATAATATTCAAGAATAATGACAAAAACTAAAAAATATTCAAAGTTTAGTCTTTTTTCTTAAAATGATAGTACCTATTTGAAGTAATGAATGAATGATAAGAACTTTCATTACATGACATGATAATTTGAAAATTAAAAAGAAGAATCATGTAAAAATATTTCAAAAAATGGAGCATATAAATCAATTTTGATAGAGATGTACATAGCAAAATGATATTCTTAATAATATGCTTCATTTTAAACATGTGCATAAACATAAAGTTTGGAAATTAAATATCTTATGCAATAATTTTGAAATGCAAACTAATATGATCAATCATCTTATTTCAATTTAATCCGTCAAAAATCATTATGTACATGCATACCTAAATGACATAGTGTAACAAGTCGAAATTCATAATAACTTCATGCACATAAAGCTCATAACACAAGAGTCATATTAAAAATTATCTCAAACATATTTGTTATAAATATGAAGTCTTCTTTATATATAAATAAAAAATATTCAAGTTTAGAAGACTTAGCAACTAAATGCATGTGTTACTTATAAATATCGAGCTTGTCATTATGTAGGAGTTATATAAGAAGAAGGTGGTTTTATTTGTTTTTGTTCTGCAATTGAGGTGTACATATCAGTTATTGATTTATTTCCTTCATCTACATTTGGTTTCATAAGAATTGTTGTGCACAACTGTTCCCATACTTAAGAGATCCCTTTTTTCATACAAAGAAATAAAATGCCGCCTCTTAGCATTAAAATGTACAATGTCTTTTAAGTAGTTAGCACTGTACATCATTGCCTAAATCTGATGTACTACACGACATGAGGAGCTAATTCGGACTGCTCATTTTACATGAAGAAAAATTTTAAGGGCCGATACTCGTGAGAATAAAAAATGACTGCTTTTTAATAGAGCAAACTCGACCAACTAAAATTAGGGTAGAGATGGAATTTCAGACGAACCGCATGGCTCGGTACCGCTAGTCTGCCCAAAAGTTGTGCCAGCCCGATTTGCCCAAAAGTCATGCCAGTCCGGCCTGTGCACGGAAACACGAGCCATGTTGTGTTATTTGTTGCGAAGTCTATCATCCACATTGTGGGCACAACACAACTTGGGCATGGACCAACACGACACGGCCCATTTTGACACGAATTATTTTTTTTCACGCACCAACACAGACTGTGCGTGGCACATCAACATGGCCCATTTTGGCACGAATTATTTTTTCACGCACCGTCACAGGCTGCGCATGGCGCATCAACACAGCCCGCATTGAAATCACACGACCTGTGTTGTTTCGATCTGAAAACATGAACACGAGCGGTCCATGGATGCATGTCGTGTTAAAAGAATACAATATGAGTTGTGTTTAAAATAATGCGGACTGTGTCGAACCCCCTCCTTCTCCTATAAAACGCGACCGAAACCCTTCCCCCTTCTTCACACTTGCTCATTCTCATTCTTTTCCCCTCATCCATCTCTCTCTCTCTCAATCTCTTCTCACTCTCGTTGTCTCTCTCTCAACCTTCTCTGCTCTCATTAGGTAATTGAGATAGCATTTTCACAGCAGTCACTCTAAACCCATTTAGAGTTTTGTTCAATTTCACTCGAAATGGGTTTAAAGTGCAGTTAATGTGAGAATGTTATTGCTCAATAATAGTTTGAAAATCCTAATTTTTGCATTTATGATTCATTATAGAATCTTATAACTTGGTTCGATACAAATACTCGAAGACAATGGTAGGAATTGATCTTATAACTTAGTATATAGTAATTAGTACTTAACTATCCATACTAGTATACTACTAATATTATAATCTTATACTATTATGATATTCTACCATTATGAATTATAATATATATATATATATTAATTAATTTTATTTATAAGGTTATAACTTATATTCTTATAACTTATTAGTTATTACTCAATTATTTATTTTAAAATTTTACTTACTTAATTTTATGAATTAATGACATAATGGCTAATGCCTAATGCATTTGAAAATTTAACTATATAATTATTATATATTATTATAATAATTAAAGTCACTAAAGTCATATATTGTAGATTATGGAATAATACTAATTATATTATATTAAAAGGAAATTAAAAATTTAGAAAGTTTGAACTTTAAAAGGCACCTTTGATTTTAACTTTAGTACTAATTTAAAGTTTGAACTTTAAAGGATACCTTTGATTTGATTCTAACTTTAGTACTAATTAATTAGTTATAACTTAATATATAGTAAATTAGTATATAAGTTATGACAAAGTTATAAGATAGTTAAGTACTAATTTATTTAATATAACTTCGTTTAGTTCTAACTTAGCATATACTATATAGTAACTTGGTTATAAGATAGTTAAATACTAATTTACTTAGTATAACTTAGTTATAACTTAGTATATTGTAAATTAGTACTTAACTATCTATACTAGACTACTAGTATACTACTAATATAATATTAGATTTAATGTAGGTGTTAGAGCTTTTTATATGTGAAGCGCTTGCCAAGCGGAAGCGGCTTTACGCATAGTTTACTTTATTTTTTCGATATCTTTCTTCATGAATAATTTAAATGATCATTGATGGTAACAAAAATATGATTCAAATCATTATCAACAATTATATTCACCATTTTAAAATTTTACGAAATTATGTACATTATTGTCCTTCATAATAGATATACGTATTTTTCATACCTTTTTACGTTATAAAACTATTTTTTGTTGCCATCAATGATCATTTAAACTATTCATGGAGAAAGATATCGAAAAAAATAAAGTAAACTATGCGTAAAGTCGTTTGGCACGCGCTTCACATGTAAAGCGCTCAACACCTACATTAAACCCATACATATTTATTAAATACTTACCAATTAATTTTATGTATAAGGTTATAACTTATTAGTTATTAATTATTACTCAATTATTCATTTTAAAAATTTATTTACTTAATAATTATGAATTAATGACTTAATGTATTTGAAATTTTAACTATATAATTATTATATAATAATAATTAAAGTAGTTTAAGTCATATATTATAGAATAATTAATCAGGATACTACCGGATGACCCGAACAAAAAGGCTGAAGACGTGCTCCGATATTTCATTATAATCCTCAAATGAAAACATTGTATAATACTAATTATATTATATGATAATTTAATAAGTAAATTAAAAATTGGAAAAGTTTAAATTAAAAGGCAAAAAATTAAAAAGAAACGGACCATCTGACACGGCCCGGGGGTCCGATCAAGCCGGGTCCAGAGCTTGTCGAGGTCGAAAATGGACTGTGTGGCATGACACGGCCTACGGCATGGTCAAACAGGAGTTGACAGTCCCGAGAACGACACGGCCCATTTGTCATCTTTAAGTTAGGGTCACATTCAAAAAATCATAAAGGCCCGTGAATCCATTTCTATTTATAAATTTTTATTTATATAATTAATTAATAAGTATATTTAAATTTTTATTATTAGTATAATATTTTTTATACAATTTAATATGTTCTTACATGAAACACTAATTTAATAGTTCTATTGTTATGTCCTATATTTAGTTATAAAATTAAATACATCTATATTAATTTTAATTTATTATATAGTTTTTTAAAAAATATTCTATGAAAATAGTGGATGAATCATTAGAGTGTGATTTTTTCCTAAATGATTTTAAGGTGATTTTTGTAATTTAAAAAAGTGATCCAAAGGAAAAAAATGATTTTTTTTAAAAACTGAAATCGAACTAGTGGGATAAGGCGAACACGGAATGGCGTCGTATGATCCATGTAGCCGACCCCACTTAGTGGGATAAGGCTTTGTTGTTGTTGTTGTTGAAATCGAACTACTTTGATATATAGTGGCAACTATATTATGTGTAAATTGTAGAGACACTTATTACTCAACAATTTATATTATCTAACAAAAGTATTATCTCTTATAAAATTAAAATTGTTTTATTTGCTATATATAAGTAATCTGTTTAGCAATTTAAATAATCACATTTTTATAATAAAATATTATTGAATAATATATATTTTTATAAGAATATTATTTATCAATTAAAATGTTTATATGATTAAGTCGAAAAGTCACATCGTAAATTTATAAAATTAAAGTATCATCATATCCTCAAAAAAAATTAATGTATTAAATAAATTATATTAATATATTATTAATTATTAAATTATAATAATGATATATTATTAATATGTGTAATACTAATCATAACTATTTTAACTAATAATAATATTATATTTCTGTGAGTAATAATAATACATTATTATTGTTGTTGTTATTGTTGCAACAATGATAATAATATTTTTTCTTTTTTGTTGTGAGAAGAGCTTCATGGATCGGATTTGACTCAATTTGAGTCAAAGTTAACATGTATAAGCCTTTCAGAAATCCTCATACTACGATTTGATTGCGGAAATTGTGCTTAGTTCTTTGACCCAATCCCACTTCTCCTAGAAGGTCATATTGTTTTCACGCACGTTAATTTCTTTGGAATAGGATTGGCGTGCAAAAGGTAGATTGTATGCCATATTTCGCCCGCTGAGTGTATCACCATGGAACACACAGATAGTTACCTTATAAATATTTAACCAATACATATTAGGACAGAGAAATCTAAAGAAAAAAGTTAGACTAATTTCATCTCAGAAATTAGAGGTAAAACTAAAGGAATCAGCACACTTCAACTTCTTAATCAACAAGCAAGCACGGATATATCACGTAGTCTTGCCTTAGAAACAACAATTTCATGCATGAAAACCGAGTGCATGCCCAACAATTTTGCCAACAACTAATCATAGATTAAGCAACAACTACAGTTCGATCTTACATTACATATATATATATATATATATATATATGTCATACGATATTATCTTCGATGGAGTCCGTGGCCACGACCTTGGACTCGGTTGTCTGTACATTCTTGTAGGAGTACCTTCTCGCAAGGAAGACATAAACACACAGGTTCACGAGGTTGATGACCACCACCAACCCGTAGAAGAGATCCAAGCGGCTCTTGTTCAAGTCCCTGGCGAACCAACTCGTCCCCTCCACTCTCTCGGTGATATGGTCGACCGCGGTGATCAGCAGGCTGCTCAGGAAGTTGCCGACTCCGGAGACGCTCAGGTAGAAGGCGATCCCCAAGCTCCGCATGCTCTCAGGAACCTGGTCGTAGAAGAACTCCTGCAAGCCGACCAGCGCGAAGCTGTCGCCGACGCCCATCAGCACGTACTGCGGCACCAGCCAGAACACGCTCATGGAGACCACGCTCGTCTGCTCCGCGGCGGCTACCCGCAGCCTCTTCCTCTCCACCAGGGCGGCCGCGGCCATGGCGGTGGTCGTCAGCGCCATGCCGATGCCGACCCTCTTCAGGATGCTGATGCCCCTCTCGTTCTTTGTGGCTCTCCGCAGGAAGGGCACGAGGACCCTGTCGTACAGGCTGACGGAGACGACCAAGCCGAGGGCGGTGAGGGAGTAAACAGAGGCCGGGGGGATCTCGAAGCCGTCCCCTATCTTTCGGTTCATGATGCTTCCTTGCTTGATGAAGAACGTGGCGTTCTGCGCCACGCTGACGCCGAAGGGCAGTGAGGCCAGCCATATAGGCGCCATGGACACTATCATTTTCAGCTCTTCCACTTGTGTGACCGTGGCCAGTCGCCATGGGTTTTGCTTCTCGGCGGCGAAAGCGGTCTCGTCATCCTTGTGCTCGACAACTGCAGCCTTGTCGAGAAATCTATGACAACGACATTGATCAATCTATAGTTAGAATTCCATCATAAACAACTATATATATATGATTCGGCAAGTTGTATGGAATAAGAACCTTAGCTGATTGGTGTGACAGAGATGCCTCTTTCTTATCGTTAGCGTTTTAGGGACCTCGTAGAGCTCCCGAGCATCTGCCGGAAGGGGGAGGTGTTTCTTCGCAAATGCCGCCGCCAAGACACGTATCATCGGCATCACCGGGCTCCCCTTCGGAGATCGATAGCGATAGACCGACTTCCCGACGAAGAAGACGACGAGGCTGATGAGCATGATGGACGTGAGCACGATGTAGGACAGCCACCAGCTCACGGTGTCTTGTACGTACACGACGACCGTGACCCCGAGCATTAACCCGCAGCAGAGCGCAAAGCTCCACCAGTTGAAGTAGGACATCTTCCGCTTCCGCTCCTCGGCGTGGTCATCATCGAATTGGTCGGCGCCGAAGCTCTCCAGCGCCGGCTTGTGACCGCCGGTGCCAATGGAGATCAAGTACATGGCCACGAAGAAGATGACCTCGTGGAGGCGCAACGATCTGTGGCAGATGGACGGGTCGCAGGGCTTCAACCGGGGCACAAGTTGAGACGTGGTTAAAATGCCAAGACCCTGCATCGAACATATAGTTCTTCATCATGGGTGCATGTGATATAATTGCTTTATTCAGATTTAAGACCTCGATTGCTTTCTTTTCACTTGCCATTGATTCAATTTCCTTTAAAAAAATTATTAGCTAAGAAGTGATAAATATTTTAGAGTATTGAATCCTTAACTTTTTTTCTTCATTTTCTGCACATAAAATATATATATATTTGACTTGTGTCATGTATATAATGATTTGTTAATACTAAATTGAGAAGAGAATTTTGGGGGGACTTAGTGGTAAACTTTATTTACCCATTAATCCTTAGTAAAAAAACTAAGTTATGATGTCTTTTTTTTAAAAAAAAGTTAATATAAATTGATGCAGCATAATTATGATGAGGTTCGTCCAAGCTAAGGGAAAAAAAAAAGAAAGAAAAAAAAAAGGAGCGAGAGGGGCATACAAAATGCATGCACTGATATATATATATATATATATGTATGTATGTCATGTAATTGATGCTAACATATACAATGAAATACTTTATAATATTATCATAATACAAATTTGACTAAAAGATTTAAAAAGCCACTTCTAACAACTTTTCTTTTAGCCATTTTTTTATCCCTTTCTTTCACATTTGTGCCTTTCTATTAGTCAGTTTCCTTCTCCTTCGTAATCATATTGAAACAAAAACAATATATATATACATACGTACCACAAGGTAGATAAGCGATGAAGCGATCACAGTGGCGAACCTCCCCAAATAGGCGTCAGCCACGAAGCCGCCGACGAGAGGCATTATGCTCGTCACCCCCGTCCAGTAGTTCACGTTCTTCGCCGCCGTCTTCACCTCCTCGTGCAGGATCTTCGTCAGATATATGATCATGTTGGTCGCCAGCCCGAAGTAGCACAGCCTCTCACTGAACTCAATCCCTACCAACAACAGTAACACCACTTGCAGTTAGCTCACTATCTCTCTCTCTCTCTCTCGACACACACAGCACAGCAGATAAGTAGCTATATACGTACCTATGATGAAAAGTGCTGCTTTCCAAGAGCCAGTGGAAGCCCTGAGAGGAACGCGACTTTTGTGATCGACGGAGGAGTCATGGACCCATTTATCCTCCCCGGCATCGTCGGCATCGCCTTGCTGCGACTTCAGGCTGCTCATGTGGCTGTTGACTTCCATGGAAGAAAATGTAGCTGCTGAGCGGTGGAAGAAGAAGAAGAAGAAGGGGAAGGAGAAGGTGGCAGGAAGGAATAAATCAGAGAGCACAGACAGCAATAAATCTTGGAGTATCCACTAGGGGGCAAAAGAGGATTCTTATTCTTGAATTGGAGCCGTTCGTTCTGCCCTCCTTATATAGCACTCGACGTGCGACGTGACACTTGAATTCTCTCTCCACATGTAGCACTACCCGGATGGGACGCACGATTTACATCTCTCCCTATGAAGCACTACTTGGATTGGATGTTGGTACAGACTTGATGAATTCTCTCTGACAAAGCTATATATGTATGCTTTTGATCCAAGTACGCGATCCACTTTTAATTCCTACAACTCACGTCACTGTTTATAGGAGATAGGGAGAGAATCCAATCCCCTCTTTGGGGAGGGGATGATGGGGAATGCATGACCCCTTTCAACGATCCCCTTTTTAGCCGCACTACAGATGCGTTTTAATTCTGCATTTTAGAACTTTTTTTTTCCACAGCGAAAGTGGGAGCAGTATAGTATTTAAAGGTCTCCGTATTACGTTGAATCCTAAATTTTAAGTCATACCATGATTATGTATTTGACTCTTCTCCAAGTGCGTCCATGTTTCATACGTGTTCAAATCTGTCTTGCTTTTGCTATCAAATCCATTCGGAGGTAGTTTTACCAACTTTGACACGCATAAATATTCTTCTCTGCATACCGCTACAAGAAATAAAAAATTTCTCACGATAAAAGATTTGTCTTAATTTGTGACGAATTTTTCAACAAATTATTTTTCGTGCAAAATTTCGACAGCTCAAACTTTGGAAAACCTTTTTCACGGCTCGAGCCGTAAAAAAATATTTTCCGCGGCTTGAGCCACGAGAATTTTCCACGGCTTAGGCCTGGGAAACTTTTCCCACAGCTTAGGAACGACTCTGATCGTGAGAAATGTTTCTCATGGCTTGAGCCGTGAGAAATTCTTATGGCTTGAGATGTGGTAAACTTTTATCATGGTTAGAGCCGTGAAAAACTTTCTACGAATTCAGCCACAGAAAGTTTTTCACGATTTCGGTCGTGGAAAATATTTCCTGCAGTCTAAACCGTCGGAAAGTCAAAAATCTCGCCAAACTCTCCCTCCTTTTTTTTCCCGTTTCTCCTTCTCTTTTTATTCAATTCCTCACTCTCTCCTCTTTCTACCTCTTTCCCACTTTCCTCTCTGCTCTCTCTCCCTCATCGGCGCGATCATCTCCCCCTTCCAGTCGACCGGCGCGACGTCCTCCTCCTCTGACTAGCCATCTCGCTCGCAGGCAACGTGCGGCCTCCCTCCTTCCCACTATCTCTCTCGCCGGCGACGCACGCGGCCGGATCTGCTGTGCGCGATCGGATCCGCTTGTGCGTGGTCGGTTGCCACCTGCACGCGGCCAGATTCCGCCTACGTGTGGAGGCGGATCCGGCCGCGAGCAAGCAGTTCCGATCATGCATGATTAGTTTCGGTCGAGCGGGCTAGTTCCGGCTGTGCAGGATAGTTCCGACTGTGCGCTAGTTCTCGACACACGTGCAGGCTAGTTTTGGTTGTGTGGCCAAATTTTTTTATATTTTAAAAAATGACCTTGCGATGGTCGGAGTTGTGAGAAATTCCCGTAGATCCGTCCATGGGACAATTTTCCTATGGCTCCATCTGTGGGAAGTTCCCACGACTTGATCCATGGGTAGTTCCTACGGCTTGGCCGTGGAAAATTTTCCTATGGCCCGAGCGGTGAGAAGTCTAGCCGTGAAAAATTCTGACGGTTGTAGCCGAGCCGTCAGAACATGTTTGCGACGAGCCCTTTTATGACGGATCATTTCCATCGAAAAATCCATCGTAGTGTATTTTCTGACGAATTTTTCTCATTTTACGACAGTTCGCACTTTCGAAAACACGCATTTTTCTTATAGTGTACTAACTTAAAAATTAGGAAATTATGGGCGTCAACCCTTTAAAATGGGTGGATGTCCCTCCTAGACACACGCGTCAATTCCCAGATCAACGATTAGATATGGACGCGATGGTTTAGCACGAGGCATAGTTCGACCATGAAAGTCGGCTGCTTCAGTGATGCACCCTTTGATTTTTCACTACCCAGTTTGGATGCACCCTCTCGTTAACCCTTGTTGCCCCCTTCGACGCCATCCTCCAACTTCTTCATTGCCACCACCCTCGATTTTGTCGTCGCACTCGACTCAAAGCACCAGTTCGTCACCGCTCACTCGCCGCCATCGGTCATGATAGCACAGGATGACGATCGATAGTTGAGGGCTAACGATGCGAGGGCAACAATCGAGGGTGAGTGATGGAGGGAAAGTGGCGGAGTTCGAGGGTGGCGATGGTGAACGAGTTTGAGGGCGGTGATGATGAGGTCAAAGGCGAGGTTGTGAGTCCATGGTGAGCGGCGAGGTCGAGGGCGACAGCGCGCGGATGAGTTTGAGCAAGGTCATCAATGAGTGGCAAGATCGAACTAGATTTGTGCCCTAGATGCTTGTACCCTACTATATGTTCTCTAGAAGCCAAAGAAGACATTTGCAAGGTCATCGGCGAGGATAGGAGGTCGTCGCCCTCATCGTCGATGCCCAAGAGAGAAACAAGGGCGCAAGGACTTGGACGCCGCTAGAGAGGATGTTCCTCATCATTGCAACAAGACCGCCATCCTCTTCGCACTCATCATTCTTGCTCACCAGATGCCACACATATGAACTCATTTTTTTCTTTTTGACCCACTCAAGCCACTCGTGAACCATACTACCTATCACATCTGTAGGATCTAGATAGGATGATTTTCGATCTAGATAGGAGCGTCCACCTAGATGGACGCCCATTAAACTTATTATAAAATGGTTGTTGATGTTGATGGTAGTGGTATTTATTAGACTGGACAATCCGAAAGGGGTAAGTCGATCCATCTGTGTCTATTCCGAATCCATCCAAATAAATATCGAGCTCGGATAAATAGCGGGCAAAATATTATATTTGTGCTATTTGCTTAATATTTGATAGTCTGGTATTCATTCAATACTCGTTTGTTAATTCAACAAATTATCCGATAGACCTATATATTGTTATTTCGTTAGCAATATTATGTATTTAAATATAATTAATTATTAACTTTTTAGTGACTATCAATGAAAGCCAATAAGATTATATGATAATATTTACCTAATAATAGAATATAAGTAGTTTATCCATTATGATTTGTTCTATTATTAATGAAAAAATAAAGTGAAAAAATGAGTAAAAAGATAAAAATATTAAAGAAATTATGATAAAAGTAAAGGAAAAAAATCATGATAAGTTATTTATTTTACTAATGCATCAAGAAAAGAATATAAAAAAATATAAAAAGAGAAATAAAAATAAATTAAAAGAATAAATTATTTTTTAAAAAAAATAAAGAGCTTGTTGTCCAGTAGTTGATCCACCTGTTAAGATCTATTAAACCTCAATTGACCGAATAAACTTAAAAGTTGATTAGGTGGTCCAATAATAATTCGTTAAATTAACGGAGTCCGGACAAAATTTGATTGACCCAGATTATTAGGAGTCCGTTCAATTCGTTTAAACATCACTAATTGTTGGCTAACTAAATGACCTAGATTCTGATTATTGTTGTGTATCTTTTATTTTAGTTATTGTATCATTAGACATAGCTCTTTTAAAAAATTGTTATAAAAAACATTTTAAATAATTATATAAAAATTACATATAGCACTAAAAATATAAGCTTTTGAAATAGGTGATATAACTCATCTAGTTTGTTCATAAGCTAAAATTAGAAACAAATAGATGTTATGATGAACAAAATGCTTTGTTGCAAATATGTTGTGATTTCTATTTTTATTATGTTATTACTAAATAAAAGATCTTCTAGGGACTACATTAAAATGCAGGTTAAGGAGCAAAGGCCGGAGAGGAGAAATGAAATTAGCTACTTCCATCTATCTATTAATTAAACTTAATGTTGATAAACTTTTAGTCATTTTCCGCATTCATCTATTTGTTTTATTTATCGGTGCAGTTAAATACAATTAACCACTAATTACTTGTTTTTTTTTTAATGTATTGGTCAACACATGGAATTCTACTACCACTACTACCACTAGGTCCACTACCTCAATTAAAGGAGAGTATATCCAATTATATATAAAGTATAACTGTAATCTAATTGCATTATGTTTTTAATGACTTAAATTGAAAAAGAAAGTTGTATTGCAGAGTTTTCATTGCAAACAAATTAAAAATGGCTAATATTGTGAAACTATACGAGTTCTCTCTTTCACTCCTCTTTGACAGAGTTGCAAACAGGCATGTCCATGTTCTCATCTTTTGATTTGTTCTACTTGCTTCACTTTATTCCATATGTCCAAATTCTATTCTGATCAATAAAACCTGGTTAATCAATGATGAACCGGTTTAGTGCTCACCAAATTCTTAATTCAATTATTGTTACCACTTTATGGACTTGACTAGTTAAATCTTATCTTGATTTTAAGTGGAATTGAGAAATTAGTTCGGGGTATGTTTGAACTTGACGAAATGTAATGATAACGAATTAAAAAGTTGATGTGATATGAAAAAAGAAGATTAGATTAATTTGAATGGATGTTTGAATAAAAAAAATAGATATCATAAAAATAAACTATAATTTTATTAATTAATAAAAATAATATTATAAATTAAAATTTTTATTAAAGATTTGTTATTAATAAATTACATTTTTAATAAATTATATTTAATTTAACATTAATTTTTTTATGAAATAGGAAGTAATAAATAATATTAAATTAATTCTTTTATGATAAATATATATATTTAATAAATAAAGTGATGGAAATGTAAGAAAGAGAAAATAAGGAGAGAAAACAAATGGTTTAAAAAAAACTGAACCTGTCACTTCAAGAAAAAAGTTGAGAAAAATTAAAAGCCACATTAATTAGGATGGAACACGTAACTTTGATTTCACATAATTAGTTCCATCATTTTAGTGTAACCAAGCTGTTTTGACTTTTTTTTGTTTTCAATTTTTTATTTGACATTTCTTTTTTCTTTTCAACCTTTTTTTACCATTTTTTTACTTTCTTGTTTAAAATAATTTATTTATTAAATATAAAAGATTTATTACAAAATATTAATATATTTTTATTACTTATCATTTCATTAAGAAATTATAATATTTTGTTAAATATAATCTATCTAAAAATGATTTATTATATTAAATTCTATATTATTTAACAAAATATTTTTAATAAAAAATTAATTTCTACTTTTATTTTTATTAATTAACAAATTTATATTTTATATTTACATTATTTATTTTTTATTCAAACATCCACTAAAATTAATTTATCACCTCTACTTTTTATATCACACACGTTCGTCTCTATCCAAACACATTTCAAACTAATATGCCAATTCAACTCTTCACGTGAACTCAAAAGAACTACGATATCGATCGCCAAACGCCACCCTAATTCTCCGATTTCACTAAAGATCACATCATTTGGTGAAATCAGTTGAAATTATGCGTTGGTTTCGCCTGATTTTAATTGTCAAATGCATCTCCAAAGTACAAGAAACAGCACGAGTTCTTACGAAAGTGTTTGGTATGAGAGTATGATTAATAAGAATTAGAAAGAATATTTTTCATTTTTGTGAGAGGAACAAAAGTGAAAATATTCTTACCACAAAAAACAAATAGCGTTAGAATACATAAGAGACAAAAGAATATAACATTTGTTCTATATTATGTTCTCATTTTAAGAATAAAATATCATATTTTTTAAAATTTTTCTAGGTGATTTCAAAATGTTGAAAATTACCAAGCACCCCTACCAGAGTAAACATATTATGCGTTAGTTAAATTGATTCGAGGTTCCCCGGTACAATTCTATAATGCTTGCAAGCTAATCATCATTCATTAATTATTCTAAAGTCAATTATTCAAAGCCACAACAGGGACATCATGCTAAGTGGCTCTCATGACTTATAAATGGAGCCACTGTTTGCCTTAACCACATGAGGACAGCGAAATCCATCATGCTCATGATTAATTTCTTCATCAGTAATTACTAATTTGAATCGATATGTTTGCATTTAGCCACCAAACATTTAATTTATAAGAAGCCAATGATCACATAAAACAACAAAGGAATAAGAATCCTCAAAATTGAAGAGAAAGAAAGAGGAGAGAGAGAGAGAGAGCATTGATTATGTAACGAGAGGTCCAATGTCACGGAAAACTCCAGAAACGAATATTAAGAAAGATGTGGCTTTCTAGATGTCACAAATAATTCACAATTTAACTGTCCATTTGCATCACCTCAAGAATATAATTTGTTTGAAAGTGATCATAATGAATATATCAAGTACCTTTTTATATGTGAACCATGTGTCGAGTGCACGACAAGAATATTTCATATATCCGTTGAAATATTATGTGAAAGATCTCGTAAATCATTTTTTCGTTAACGTGAAGTTTGAACTTAACCCTAGTTAATTTACTGTTTCTTATGGTAGTTGATTAAGTTAAGAACATTCACTTTACTTTTTTTCCGATACTATTAGCACTTAATTAATTCGATATTATAATATTAATTAAATGATGTTCTCTGACGAATCCATAACTCGGAAGTCAAATCAAATTTGATTATTCATTTACTTTATGCAGCAAGTGGAGTCCTTTTGTTATGCATTTACTTTATGCATCCACATATGATATCGTTATTATATAATTATATCAGATAATCACATTCAACTATATTCGAATCACATTCGGATAGGGTGGTCTTTATACATATCTTGATATAAATCTTGAATTGTTTAATCGATTCAATTACTGGTAATCTTATATTGATTAATTAGTAGTTAGCTTAATGTTCCCATCCAAGATACCAAACAAATATTCAAATGTTACACTGACAATAATAAGCGCTAATCAAACCATATTTAAGATTGTGCAATTTTAAGTAGAATTAATATCTGTTTTTTAGAGTTAAAAACTACTTTTAAAAAAAACATTAGCTACTTAATTTACCAAAATCCTAGCCTAGTTTTTAAAATAGATTATGAACTTTGATTAGCCAACTGTCATATAATCTTAAACCTCAGTAAAAATAAATTATTTATAATATTATTATCTAAGAATAATTATAATTAGGTAATTAACTCACCACTTTTTTTCATTAATCGATTGATTGTAAATTATGACATGACGAGTGCCCACATTGTGGTTTCAACTTCATTGGACGTGGAGTTGCCACTTGCCACCCACCCACAAAATTATGCACCTAAGAAAAATTAAGAAATTTAAGGTGATAAAAAATTTTATTAGATGAGATCAAAAGAAGATTATAATTCAGATGATTTTTTGTTTATATTCTTAGAAAGTTTATATAAATACTCCCTTTGCAATGATAGAAATTTCGACTGGGACTATGAATTAATCTTTCAAAATTATGACATTTATCTCGTTATAAAAAAATAAATCAATTCTTAATCATATATAGAATAAATAACGTATAAATTTTTTGCCCATGGGGCTCCGCCCCCGCACCCCTAGTAGGGGGACCCCCACCCCCTCACTCACAAACTTACTATCAGGACAACGAGATCCTTATAGGCTCTGTTTGACAATGTCAAGAACAACGTTTGAAGTAGCGTTTAGTGGTAGAAACACTATTTTATCTATTTAACACACATAATCAAATAGAATTTAGTGTTTTGAATAAAAAAATTGAAAAGCTACTTCTAATAGCGTTTAGTTTTTAACGTTTAGAAGTTCATATTTTTTTCCAATTTTATCCGTATTCAAATGTATTATTACTTTTTAAATTTATCTTATTATTTTATAATTTTTATTTTATCACCATTCAACAATATTTCTTTTATATTCATATTTAATTAATTACAAAATATTTATTTATTAACAATGGATATAGAAATTAATTTAATAATTAATATTTTTAGATCATGTATGAACTATATAAAATGTATTATAAATATATTTTTTTATATATTTTAATAACAAATTTACTTGTGAAATTTTATTTTATTTCATTGAGATATTAATTATTTATTTATTAAATTTTAATAAAATTTTTATAGCGATTGATTTGAATAATTTATTGTATGACCAAGTATGTCATTTTATATTCATCGGCTAACTCCATCGTTAAGTTTATCAAACGTTTATTTATTAATATCTTAAATGAACTACTAATCGCTAATCGTCAGCCATTATCCGCTATTTAAATCGCTATCCGCTCGTTAAACCGCTATTCGCTCGTCAAATCGCTAATTAGGTCAACCATAGTGCGACAATGCTTTTTACTTCGGAATATCTTGGGATTCAGACGGATTTTTAGCTAAAGTAAGATTCAAGACATTATTAACGAAAACAAATATTGAAGTGCTATACTGACAATAATAAGCTCTAATTAAACGATATTTGCAATTTTAATTCGATAATCTTTTTGTAAGTTTACAGTAATTTACTTAGAACAGATAAAATCATTATGCATCGACATGAATTTTTAAAAAGTGAAGTAGAAATAACATCTTTTCTTTAGAGTTAAAAACTACTGTTTTGGCCATTAGTTACTTAATTAGTGCTTGACTTATATAGAAACACGCTCTTTTAATTGAAGCTAAAAAAAATCCTAGCCTACTTTTTTTAACAGATCATGAACATTTACAATTGAACTTTGATCATCCAACTCTCATATAAACTTAAACCTCAGTAAAATATTTTTTTATAAATATTATCTAAGAATAATTATAATTAGTTAATTAACTCACCACTTTTTTTCATGAATCGATTGATTGTAAATTATGACATAACTATCACATTCGTGATAATATTTCAGTGACGAGTGCCCCCCACCCACCCACCACATCAAAACGGCATTAGGATTAGCCTTTTTTTTATTCCTTAATTTTCTATTTAAAATAAAACAACGGAAGGGAGTAGTAGAACGATTCATGGATTTAATCATTGTGTCACATTAAGCTTGTGGACGTGCATATGCAATTATATATCTTTCATAAGACACGAGCGATCAAAGTAGCTTTAGTTCTTAACTAATTTGCACCAAACTTATTTAATCAAACATATGTTAGAGTTAATTAACGTGCGGCCTCTTCGCTTTTGACGTTAATAATTGTTGGTAAGAAGGATCACATCATATCATATTGCGCAATCCACCTTTAACTAGTAGTGCTGTGCAGTGTGCATTATTTATTGCACTGTTCGATGAGCCATTTCGCTAACAAACTAGCAACTTATAAGTTAAATATGTACCCTAATGGATTACTCATAAGTGATTGCACGACATGCTTGTCCACAAGAATATTAACAAATATTTTCCCTTTTTCTTCCTTCTTTCGACAACTTGATTACTCTAACTTTTGTAGCATGATCACAAATGATGCAATGATATCATCATTCAATAACGAATCATCAAAGCACACAATGCTACGGATTAGTTCAATGTTAGTAGCCTCGGACATCGAAAACCTCCCGTAAACTTGAGTCGGCTCAAAAAACACACACAATGTGCACACATAATCCTTTTGTGAGCACGAGTTCCTCATGGAGTTTAATCAGAATAGTAAGGTCAAGGGGCGGCTGGTGGGTGACCGGTGAGTGCTCTGTAAAGGGCACAACTTGGAAGCTAATGATCCAATAAGTGTACCCTAAAGTCTTGTTAATTTTTCCCTGCACATTACTCCCCCTTGGACAGCCATATCTAACTTTTCTTGGATGTGATCTTTCCTTTTCTTTTGCTTTATCTTTTTGTATGCCAAACAAGGTTTCACCACTTGGAAAGCTCAAATTAACGATGTCATTTCAAAAACTAGACAATCTTATATGTTAAATTAGATGAGTCGGTAACAATTAAGTTAAATTAATCATTAGCTAGCTAGAAAAACTATTTTATCTATATTATGAATAGCACATTTAACATGGAGAGAAATGCAAATGACGATCATGCAATAACCTATGCCACATGCAACACGTGTGGAAAATATTTTAGCAAACGCGTTGGAGCACCGAGGCCTCCACAATTGGATTAGGGTAAAGGTGATGGCGTAAAGAACGATGGGAATATAAGCACTAGAACTGAAATAGAACACAAAACAAGTTGCCCACCAAGTCCATGTAACAAAGAAGACACTTCAAAATGGCTAAGAAGAAGAAGAAGCAACGTGCAAAATGAGCTCATTTGCCGCTCACTTGATCCAATTGACTCGAGTTTGGATTCGAATTTAATATAGAAACGTTGAATTATCTGTCAAATATAATATAAACTTGGTCTTGGTCTTCTTTTTTTTCGTACAAAAGAGTCGAACTAATCCTCCATGGATTCAATAATTCGAATCTTACTTTTTCTAAAGATCTTAACATTGAGTTATTAATAGCTAATTGTAACACCTCGAAATTCAACTTTGCTACGTGGCGAAATTTTCTTTCGATCATTATTTTTTTCGGTCTTTCATTGACTCTTTCATTGACCCTAATAGTCAAGAAAAGACATATATAAATGAAAGACTTATCAATTAAAATAATATAATAATAAAAGAAAAATGCTAAAGCAAAATAGGTAAGAGTATGTTAAACTGTCTCGATATGAAACAAAGTGCGAAAGCAAAAGATACATCTAACTATTTAGGTAAGAAAAAATATAAGCACTAGAGCTAAACATACAAAAGTCGCTGGTCAATTATGACCTGATATATCCCATCCAAATAGATATATCATCTAACATAACAAAAAAAAATATGCGACTCATATTAGACTCAACCATGACCATGTGTACGTGTCGTCCAAACTGTAATCATCGTGCACATACCAACACGTCATTTCTCATTATCATATACCTGTAAGGATCACACAGGAGAGCAAACTCAACCATTAGCATAAAGTTAAGTGTTAGTTCATATAAATTATAAATCAATTCAGTCAAAATAAGCAAGAAATAAAACAAATGGTCAAATGTAAAAGAGGATCATAAATAGGTGATGTCGATAAAAGAGAATTCATAATTCATGCATTTTCATTTCCTTTTCTTCCCATGTTCGTTTTTATGTTCTTTTGTTCTTGTTCTTTTTCTTATTCATGATTCTTAATTATTCATATTCGTATTCATAAGGACAAAGTCATTCCTTTCATCTTTTGACCATTCATGTTCTTGTACATGTTCTTTTAGGGAATACAATTGTAAGCACACAAGGTGCGGCTATCTAGACCATCGTGGGCCAGTGGGTGATCAATGTCAAAGTTAGTCCCGTCGAGTGGGATGACCTCGCACAAGGCGAAAACATCCTTAAGGGAGATACTCTCATTTAGATAGAGCAAATGATAACCCCTAGGGAAGTACCTCACACATATCATAACTTCCTCCCATCATTAGTGGGAATCTCTTTCAATTCGTAAATTGATCAAGGTCGTAGTAGGATCAATCAAGATCTTAAGGAGTAGACAACTTCGATTCATTTTTAGATTCATTTCTGCTATAAATCAGGTGGACAAAAGCTTAACAGGTTCGATTAGGGTCGTATTACTTCTATCCACATATCGAACGCCCGAAAGTTAAGCGGTCATCCGTCTTAAGTTCATTCAGAGGTCGTCCGAAAAAAGGAAGCAGATGCCCATTTATCGATGTTCTTCGGTCGACCGAAAGGGAAATGATCGACTATTTAGTATTCATACTTTAATCATTTCGTAGAGGTTCGTGACAGTTCATAATCATTCTTCATAGCTGTCGTAGAATCATAGTCATTCTTAATTCATGTTTCGATGAAGAGTCATAAGCAAATTTAACAAACATTTCTTTGGTTCAGTTCAGTCATGAAGGGTAAGTACAAATCTATTGAGAATAATTAATATTCCAAACATATTAGGGATCAAGTACATAAATCAAGGGTCTAAATCATAAGAATTTAGAACCCGATTGAGTATACTCGGACCGAGTTCTACCTATACTCAGTCGGGTTCTGAATCCGAGTTCTGACGAGATTTATCTCGAAAAAATATGAGCAACAACTCGAGCCGGATCTGGGTCATACTTGGGCCGAGTTGGAGCATGATCGGGTCGAGACGATGGTCTCGCTCAATTTTCTTCCTCGGGACAAACCCGGGCCGGGTCATGTTGAACTCGGGTCGGGTCACTGATTCGCGCAGAGCTCGAGCTCCACGTTAATGGCGGATTCAAGCCAAAATGTGGGCGAGCTCGGTCCGGATTGGTCTGTCCGAGCCGGGTTTTGGGCAACCCAAGTCGGGTTCCTATTACGCAGAAACTGCATTTGATCATTACATTTTCTTTGTGATTTCTAGTTTCATGCACAACTATTTCAGGTCCGTAAACATAAAGTAAAACAACACATGATCATCTAAATTATACTAGATCGGCCTAAGCATGCATCGTCTAACAAATTTGGAATTCAACCTATGTAATATTCGGCCGAGTCCTCAGAGTTCGCAGAAATCAATTGATAATTCCAGAGATTCATATGTTACAACTTCTAAGTATACAACCAGAGATTTTCATTGAGCTAAACCCTTAGAAACATGCTTCATTTCGTCAAGATAGCTAATCTACGAAGAAGATTTCGAAAACACACCTTAATGCCTATGCTTTCGGTTCATCCTTGCGGTGTTCGTCCTCAGCTCCTCCACCACGGCTCTTCGATGTCGCCCGTGCTCGTAGTCATCACCGGCGTCGTCTCCCCGCCCCCTGCCAGCGATCAATGACGAACACCACAGGATGAGAAGAAGAACGAAGAAAAATGAAAAGGAAGGATCGGGAGAGGAAAACCCAATAGAGGAAATTCGGGCGAGGGTTTTAAGGTGTTGCCATCGTCCTTTGGTCTCCCCTGTCGGTGAATGTTCGACAACATTATGAGGGGAGAGGAAAGCTCTCTCTTCATTTCCTCTCCCCTGCCTCCGCCTCCGCCTCCGTCCTTTCCTTTTTTTTTTTGAAACGTGGGGCGTTACACTAATAATAATGCTAGGAGCCATCGTTGTTATTTTAATGGTATTATTATTATTATTATTATTATTATTATTATTTGGTTCATCCACTTACACGACGCGAGATTTAAGATTTAGATCTTTGGTGACATCGACCTCTCTTTGCCACTTGGGTGTGAAACAAAAAATGTCTCATGTGTGACTTTACTCGGGTGGGTTTGACTTTCAGATTGAGCGACAGAAAGAGTTGAAAGGAGGATTCAATCGACTTTAATCTTTTAAATTCCGCATTAGAGTGAGTGATTTTAAAATTTTGAACTATTTGACATCATGCATAAAGATGCACGCATTTATGCGCTTTGACATTTGCTTATTATGATAAGTAGGACGAATTGGATACGTTTGCCGTTTTTTCCAATTGAATAAATGTTCCATTTTTTTCTCTTTACTAACCGTATTTATAAAAAAAGGTGTGATATTGGGTTGGTTTAGGTCAAATCCAAATTCAATTGGCAAAAGAAAAAAAAATTGCCTCACGATTAGGTCAATTGTTCTAATGAGACTCACAGATGTGAAACTCGAGTTTGATTAGGTCATGTGGAACGGCTCTCGGACCAACCCGACACTATTAAAAGATGGCTCAGTCGGGCTAATTGAATCAGGTTGTTTTTCTTTTTTTCCCTAAATTTTAGACAAATAAAAAATATTATAGTACATGATAATAGAAATATCTAAATTTATAGTATATGATTAAATATTTAGCTATATAATAAAAAAAATAAAAAAATGGTTACATCGAGCTGGCCCTGCTCAGGCCCGTGCTTGACAGGTTCAAGCCTAATGGCACGAGTGAATCCAAATGCGATAAGGCGGTTTGGTTCCCGAGACGAAATCAATGAAAAATGACCCTCGCAAACGTCATTAAGACTTAATGCCACGCATAGAAAAGAAGGTATTTACTTGAAAAAAGCTGCATATCACAAATTTTTGCATTTAAAGATTTTGACACCAGCCTTTGTTCTTCCATCATGTTCAATTTGAAAATGTTCACACAGGGAGCAGAGGAAAATTGAATGTTATATAGGCATGAAAAAAACAAACTTCATTTGCAAAGGTAGTAGTACTTAAAGATACATATAGAGAAGAAAAGGGCTCTTCGTTGTGCGTCCGCTACTCATGTCGCAAGCCAGGGCTTTGAATTATAAAGAGATCAACAATATACGTACAGGTTCCTATACCTTCAATTGGAAAAGGAAAAAAAATGAAATTTCTTACAGAAGCTATCTTAAAGTTGACACCACCAAATCACACTTCACAAAGTAAAAGAATAATTCTACATGTCCTAAATTTGATCGTTGTTTCAATCCTAAAAGGCTGATGTTTTTGTTCTTTGTGGCAAACTCTTGGCAAGGCAATCAACTAAGTTGAACAACAACCTCTCTTTGTAACAGTAGAATCAGCCACGTTTATGGTCGTTCCTTGGATTGGGGGACCTGCTGCGCTGGCTGCTTGTTGAGCTGCGAGTGCTTTTTTGCTTACGATGTGGTAAATCTCTGTTAAAATGATCTGAAATGCTTTCTCAACGTTGACTGCTTCTAATGCAGAGGTCTCCAGAAAGGAAAGCCCCTCCTTCTCTGCCAACACTTGACCCTCGTCTTCAGAAACTGCTCTGAGATGCTTCAAGTCTGACTTGTTACCAACCATCATCAGGACAATGTTGGAGTCTGCATGGTCCCTAAGCTCCCGAAGCCACCTTTGGATGTTATCATAAGTTTGTTTCTTGGTTATGTCATAGACTAGCAGCGCCCCCACTGCACCTCTGTAGTAAGCACTGGTGATCGCGCGGTATCTTTCCTGCCCAGCAGTATCCCATATTTGTGCTTTGATTGTCTTTCCTTCTATCTGTTTAGAGTATCCAATCATTTTCTATCAGAATTGACGCATGCAAATTTTACTGAAATCAGAATGAAGCTTCAAACAGCCATAGAAAAAATAATTATGTGCATCAAAATTCATGATGCTCAATCTGTGTCCAATGTCATAGAACTGATTGTTTCCAACCTCTGAAAACAAGTACAGGAAAATAACAACTGTCTGTTGCCTAGATTCAATGTCTCTAACAGTTGTGCAATGAGAAATTTGAGTTCAAAATAACTGGATAATTCTCCACAATGGAAACTGGACAGTTTGGAATATCGTAGAGCAATGAGAATTTAACATCAAAGTTTTCAAATAGAAGCAATAATGCAACAACGAAAGCAAGCATCGGTAACTTTGCACCAACAAGCTGATTTAGACAAATGTTACAAATTTCAGAAATCGACCATTATGTTAGCTGTAACAGATATAATCGTATCTCTTACACAAAAGGATATGATCCTATTAATCAATAATTAACTTTTGCACTAGAAGAAGCTAGAACAGATCCATGACATGCAACATCCCCAGATATTAACTGGAGCATTATTTTTTCTATCAACAAGACAGCACATATAGATGGTTTTATACTCAACTTGCAATTTATGGACTCACAGAGTGAAAAGGTTAGTTCTTTATTCTCCTTTCCTCAACTAAAAAACTTTCAGCATCAGATTTCACAAAAACATAGACCAAGGTTCTGTATACTCAGAAATTTTATTTGGTTCTCCTATGTTGAGAATTGGTAACAACTTCCAAGTCTCTTGCTTACCTGTTATTATAGTGCATCTTAGCCTGATCTTGTGAAATTAGATCTTACGAGAATAAAACGCTAAAAGAAACCAGAATAAATGTTTACAAGAAATTCTAAGTTAAAGAAAAGTTGTGGAGCAATGGCCTGCCTATCACTGATGCATGAACATTAGGACTTATAGGCAATGGTGTTTGCTAAATATGGGACTTTCTTGGGTAAAAAGGACTTCCAAGGTTTATACTTCTATCATCATCCAATTTGACATAAGTTAAGACTGGTAGGCAGCATCTTAGTCTAGAATCCACCTGCAAAAGAAATGGAAAAAGGTAGACAATATCTTGTTCATTCCAATTTCCAAACAGCAAAAAGGAAAGTGGATAAAGGGGTAATTCAATATTGCAAAGACAGAAAGGATAGGGAAATGGTTGCGTTATTGGAATGCCATATCAATGTGCTCGTTTCCTCGCATACAACAATATTATGGAATGTCATCAGTCATCATAATTGGCATTCTTTTACAAAGCATTTTCATGTCAGGTTGTGCATTTGAACAAAATGTGTCTACTCCAATTTGGACATTGAAAGACTTCTGTGGTATTTTGAGGGTCAGCATAATGCTAAAAGCATGTGGTTCACCCTTGAAATTGTGGTAACTTATAAACTAAAATGTGGTTGGTGTTCGAAAAAGAAATCACTGATCCTATTGAACTGCTCCGATTCTGGTTCAGAGGAGATCAGAAGCTGAGATAATTTCATCTTGTGGTATTCTATGTGTTCATGAATCTCCCAGTGGTACGACATTCAACAATGATTGTCTATCCACTGTAGTCAATACAGTTCTTACTGCCTTTCTCGATGGCTGCGAACAATAAATCCAAGATGATGCTCACCAAAATCAAGCCGAGTTCATGCCATTCACACAATAGACGGTGCTCTTTACTCCCTTATCCGATTGAGCTAAAGAATAGAGCTCAGGACATTAAAATATCAAAAGCTTCCCACAAAAACATTCGATGTCGATAACTTTGACAGAGAAAAAAAACAATCTTTTCAGATCCAGCATCAAAAAGAAAAGAACGAAGCAGCAAAATAGAATCGACACAGGCAATACTCAGTGGAACAACCAAGATAACAAGTACTATGGCTAGATCCAGTTGAAGCGGGAAACTAGACAGCAGAAGGCGAGCAGACCTGGACGGTCCTGGTGGCGAACTCGACGCCGATGGTGGACTTGGACTCCAAGCAGAACTCGTTGCGGGTGAACCGCGAGAGGATGTTGGATTTCCCCACGCCGGAGTCCCCAATAAGCACGATCTTGAACAGGTAATCGTACTCGTGATCCACACGGTGCGCCATCCCCCCTTAAATCCTTAACCTCCGAGGACGAGGGCGACGTCGATCTGAATCCAACAGCAAACAACAAACAAAGCAAACTGAAATCATCGCCCGATCAAACGGCGTAGTAGCCGTCGCAATTAACTGGTTCAAATCCAGACTGCAGAGCACAGGACGCACCTGAACAGATGGCAACGTATTCGATATTGAAACTGGAAATTGCCCAACGATACAAAAACGAAGCGCACAGGGCACAGAGAGAGAGAGAGAGAGAGAGAGAGAGAGAGAGAGAGAGAGAGAGCAGTAGAAAGAGGCGACAAAGAGAAGCCGCCTAATAACGCTCGAAGTCTAAACTAATTATTCGTATTTATGCGGATACGGCGCATAGAAATGATGGCTGTGCTGTTTAAGTGGTTGAGAATTTATACAATTTTATTTTGCTATTTTTATCTGGATTTTAAAATTCCACTTTCGTTGATATGATTCTGTAAAAAATAACTGGAACACTAAAAAAAAAATATGCCATGAATATTTAAAAAGCATGCCAATAATAACACTATTTTTGCTTGTAAAGTTGTAAGTATAATTAAATCGACGAGAATTAACAGATAATAATTTGTTTTTTTTACATTTTCCACCTTGACTATTTTATCCATCGAATACAATTAATGAAGGTCAAATCACATGGCGCAAAAATAGCTCTCTTTCACATAACCCATATATATAATATTATAGAGTTTTGTTCCATCCATGAGCTGGAGAAGAAGCTGGCGGTTGGTGCCTTGAATGAACCTTTTGAACCACCACCACCACCACTCTCTCTCTCTCTCTCTCTCTCTCTCTCTCTCTCTTTCTCTGTGTGTGTGTGTGTGTAAAGAAGGTGTCTTTTCTTTCGGTGATATCATACAACATGCTAACATCTTTGTGACTGAATAAATTGCGGCATGATTGATGTGGGGACGTGCTGTGGTCATCTACCAATTTTATCATTTTAGTGCCTGGATGATAAGGATGATGATGAGAAGGAATTAGTTCTTTAGCATGTTGTGGATGGAGAGGGTTGACGTTAGATAATTAAAAAAAAAGTGTGTAAAAAAAAGGAAGAGAAGAAACTAATATGTAATTGTTCTTGCAGATGAAGTGAGGCCCAATAAAGCCCATTTATGGCCCATTTATATCATAATATAAGTAAAAAAGCCTTCGTTGTGTTAATGGGCCAAACGTCCTACATAGATCGGGCCGACTTTTGACGGCCGATTTAACCGATGCTACCGGCGACTCGGCGGTCTTTCGGCAGATTGGCGAACGCAAGGGTTTTATATTACGGTCTTCTACTACCGGAGTGACACCGGAATCCGGCGGGGCGGCGGCGGCGATCCGAACGGAAGGGTTGACGCTTGAGGTGTGCAAGGTATGGAACGGCTGCACCGGATCTTCTCGGGGGCCGGCGGGATGGGGGGGCATCCGCCTACGGACGCCCCCCTCCTGGACACCGCCGAGCAGGTCTACATCTCCTCCCTCGCCCTGCTCAAGATGCTCAAGCACGGTAACCCTTTTGGTTCCTTGTCTTCGTCGAGGGCTCCGCCACGGGTTGGATCCGTCGTCTGACTGGGTTTGTTCTTGATGGTGGTCGGAGAATAGGGCGCGCTGGGGTGCCCATGGAGGTGATGGGGCTGATGCTTGGCGAGTTCGTGGATGAGTACACGGTCCGTGTCGTCGACGTCTTCGCCATGCCGCAGAGTGGCACGGGCGTCAGCGTCGAGGCCGTCGATCACGTCTTCCAGACCAACATGCTCGATATGCTCAAGCAGACCGGAAGGTTCGTAGGTTCCCAGTTTTGCTTTTATGTGTGTTTCGATTTGTTTTAAAGTCCGTTCTCCTGTTTGCCACTCAATTTAATCTCATAGAAGATTGGTTCAGTTTGTTGTTTATGGAATGGCTGGTAGCCTTTTACGCATTATTTTCTACTGGCAACATTATATTCGTAATTGATGTTAGTTACCATTTCCTTCTCTAAATGATCGTATGTTCTTATATCTCAATGACCATTCTTTAGCTTGGCATTTCTGCTCTTAGACGCCCTTCTCAGCTTTTTCCCATTATAAAGTCTTTTTTTTTAAAATTTTCCTCTGAGCCTAATACATCCATTTTCCGATTAACTAATGTACATTCCGGGCATTAGGTAGCCTTTTGACCTCAACTGTGGTCATGGCATGCCACATTCACTGCTTGATTCTGTATTAAAGAAAATGCCAAGGCAATCAGCTTCACTGTACGCCCATGATAGCAAACTGCTTTCACCAAACAAATGTGTGTTTCTTTTATATTGCTAGACTTGATATGTATTTGGATGCCAGACAACTTCCCTTGATTAATGAACCCATCAAATCACAGTGTATGGACCAAGGCACACACGTAGCCCCATGAGAACTGATAATTCTTGTCCGATTTACCCAATAAAAAGTAATGGCTTTATTTGCCTTTGAGCATTATTATAATTTCTAATTTAGAGAAATAGGCATACATTTTGCGCATTCTATGGTTCACTGCATCAAGTGTGGCTATGACTGCAGACCCAAGCCCTGTAAACTTCTTTCACTAAGCAATGGACCCATCAGCACAGGTATCTGCTAGAGTGAAATGTTTAATCCAGTGACAATAATCCTTTCTGGCATGCCTTGCCATGTTCTCTAGTTGATTAGGCTAAATCCTTGAGGAAAACGTGTCATGCATAAGGGCCTGCTTATCACTAATGATTAAGTGATCAGATGGTGTCTTTTGCCATCAAATCTAATGATCCACCAAGGTTATTTTATTTAAGCTCTTCAATTTGTTGATAATTTTTGTAAGTAGACAAGGTAAGTGGCTCTTTTGAACATAATTAGGACAGCTCACGGCAACGTATAAATCCTCAAACCTGTCCGTTAGTTTTTTTTTAAATGCTAGATGGATGCAGTTCTCTTGGAGAAATGGAGTTATGATTTCAGTCATTTAGAGGATTGGTTTGTCCTTCCTGATTCGAAACTTGTTTGCTGTCTAAGAAAACATCTGTGCTATCTGTTTTTCTGTTCGGATCTGTGCATTTTGGTTTAAGTTGCTCTTGCTTGCCTAGCTTCGACATCTTTCTACCATGATTTCAGTTGTAGTGACATGGGCAATGATCTGTGATGTAGAGTCATTTTGTGGTTTACATATTCTTACCCTGATTGATGTGCCTGACTGCCTTCTAGTGTCAATTAGACAGTTATTATGATTATAGAAACTATGCTAAGAAAATATCTTCCCCTTTGTTCCTCTTGGTGCATTTTGTGGCTTACATTTTTTTTTCTTTTTTTGTTCTTTTTTGATATATGACTCTTTTCTGCGCCCTTTTTCCTTTTAACTTCCATTTCTTCAAAACTTTTGGTCGGCTATCACATTCGTGCCAAAAAAAAACACTGGCATTTGTGTCTTTATTTAGTTATTATATCTTGGATCTGTTTGATCTCTTTGTGAGCTTTATGGGAGCTGCATGGTTGGAATTCTACAGACCTGAAATGGTGGTTGGATGGTACCATTCTCACCCAGGCTTTGGTTGTTGGCTTTCTGGTGTTGATATAAACACACAGCAGGTATGCAGAAGTCTTAATCCAGCTATTTTGATGATTCTATATCACTGCATTTGAGTCTGTCCTATTCTGTCATTTCATTAACATGTTATCAATGGTATTTGTAAAATCTTATTATTTTCACACATTAATTCTTATCTGTAATATATCCAAAGGTGTCCGTCATGATTAATTGTCCAACATTTTCTGTGGGCACACAGCTGGTTCACGAGAGGTGTGCCCTTCTGTGTCCCACTGACCAAAGACACTCTCTTAGATTCCCAATAGGCTGCTATAAATAACTGCCTTAAAACCAGTTGAATTCTTAGCATTTCTCCTGGAGGTCGTATTCCAGAAATCTCTACATGACCAAAGAGTGGAAAGTAGCTTTTTTTTTTATTTTTATGTTGCTAATATGATACACCAGGAAAAGATTTACTTAATTATGTTACCAGGACTAATGTGATATTACTAATTGTACTTGTGGCATAGAAGTACATCAATAGTCATCGTACTTGTAAGTTTCGTGAACTTCTGATTGTATCACATGGACTTTGGTTGTTCAATTACAGGACAGCTTCCTAAAAAGAATTACAGGACAGCTGCAGACCTATATACAATTATATATATATATATATATATATATATATATATATATATATTGAAAGTGAGTTCTGTTTGTATTGCTAAAAGATATAAGCAGAGGATTCATCGCAACTATATATGTACTCATTTTTTTTTCTTTTGCTGCTCATTATAGTATGTAATCATTCATTTGTTCCAATGTACAGAAAGCAATAAAAAATGGCGTAATCTAATAAAGAAAAAGAAAACTTGTTGAGCGATGGCCTTATGCACTTATTTCAAAGCATGAAACTAATATCTTATTTTGTGACCCTTAAAAATCCCTTTTCTGTTAGGTATTCTTTTCAGTACAATTAATCTGATATTCATAATGCAGCCTGATGTTCCTTTCAATTCACTACCCAATAATTCCATTGAAGAAGCATGTTGGAACTAGCGACTGGAGTAACTTAACCTTTCTATTTTTGGCAACCTTAATTATCCATTTAATGTTATCATTTTGTTATCTTCGATCTTTTCCTGATAAAAACGAAGAATACTGTCCAAATTTATTCAAACAAATTCTACTGATAATACAAGTAATTCTTGCAGAGTTTTGAAGCACTGAATCCAAGGGCAGTTGCTGTTGTGGTAGATCCAATACAGAGTGTGAAGGGAAAGGTGGTCATTGATGCTTTTCGTTTGATCAATCCCCAGACAATGATGCTGGGCCAAGAGCCTCGCCAGACAACATCTAATGTTGGGCATCTTAACAAGCCTTCCATTCAGGTTGGTTGTGACAAGTTCCATTTAACATCCGTCATTGGTTATTTTGCTATGATTGTTGGTTTTCTAATGTCTGACTCTCCAGGCGCTGATCCATGGATTAAACCGTCATTATTATTCGATAGCAATAAATTACAGAAAAAATGAGCTGGAAGAGAAAATGTTGTTGAACTTGCACAAAAAGAAGTGGACAGATGGTTTGACCCTAAGGCGATTCGATACCCATTCAAAAACAAATGAACAGACTGTTCAGGTTTGCCCAAGTCTAATCTATTCAATTTGATTTCTTTTTCTTTGCAAAAATTTTTTGTGTTGTTTAGTGCATAGAGGCGTGTTATTGACTTCCAATGGTAGAAAGTTGTCAATTCTTAATCATTTGTGTTAATTTTGAGGATTGTTCCCCCTCCAGGAAATGCTGAATTTGGCCATCAAGTATAACAAAGCAGTTCAGGAAGAGGATGAGCTTCCACCGGAGAAGTTGGCCATTGCAAATGTCGGGAAACAGGATGCCAAAAAGCATCTGGAAGAGCACGTCTCCAATTTGATGTCCTCAAACATAGTTCAGACCCTGGGAACTATGCTGGATACTGTTGTCTTCTGATCGCTACAAATAGAGATCGAGAAGCTTTTCTCATATATAGTGAATTGAACGCCACGACTTGGTGCGAATCATGTGATTTCTGTCATGTCGAAATGTTACTTACGCTGTAATATTCTTGCTATTCCGCCAGTTGTGAAGTTGGAAATTTGGATTCGAACTCATAAATCTTGTCCAGTGAACTGTTTCATTACTAGTTTCAAGTTACCCGTATAAATATTCTTTAACCTAATGCCACTTTGGATGCATCTTTCGCACGTCCGATCTCCATTTTACTGTGCAGTTGTACCCCCCTGATATAAACAATAGAATATGTTATGCATTCCTTTATTAGCTTACAAGTTTTCAATGCCAAAATATTTCAAGAAAGCAAGAGAATATCTTAAACACGTTAAGTAACGACATTATCTATCGTCGCCAATAGATATTTCAAGTAAATAAATGGAGCATGCGATTAGGAAAAAATATTATGGATGGTAATATCAGATAACAAAAAAGAACAAATAATCCCACGTGATTTTTTTTGTCAGCACTTGATATTTGGATGTCTGAGCTCCTTGTTTATAAGTTGGAGGTCAATCACAGACTCCCAAGAATGTCATTTATTCAACACTTAGTCGATCATTTTCTAATAAGGTCACTGTTCGGATACTGGGGTGGCTTAAAAAAAAGGAAAAAAAGGTAAATTCTATTTATGTGGAGAAAAGCACAAAGAGTGCTTTGAGCCAATGAAAATTTTGAAAAAAATGGTAAAAAGTATATCAAGCACAAGTAATCATAAAGCAAGTTGTGATTTGTGTAAATCAATCTTTCCACATCTCAGACGCAGGCTTAGTTTGGTAATCATCCAAATGGCGAAGGAAAGGCCACTTTCATTTACAGATCAATCATTTGTGTGCTTTACGACAAAGCAATAAAATCAGTCATGTTTCACAGAAATTGTGAAAGAAAGCAACTCAAAAAAAGAAAATGCAGCGAACACGATACAGAGCAAATTAAACTTTTAGAAAAGTACACTTGCGTAGGCAAACTTAGCTTCCGTCAGAGGATAACTTGTGCATTTACGTAGTGCTTTGATGAAAAAGATTGAGTGCTTTTCATGAAAAAATGGTTATGAACTTATGATGCATAGGTTCTTCAACTTTTTAAAAAGATAGTAAGGTTTCTCTTGGAAGGAAACCAAATTTTGCAAAATGGCGTGCGCTTTGGTGCATGATATTATGGACAACTCGCTTTTAAACAAAGCAAGTACTTTGATTCATAGATTCTGCAAACTGAATTTTGCAAGCAAAAGCAGTTCGAAAAAATTTTACCAAACATTTAACATATCGAGAACAATATCATTTTGGCAAAAGACAGGACTGGAATGTTGCGCCAAGCACAATTCAAAGAATACTGTAAATAAATCAACGGTGATTGGCTTGACTGATAGCATTGTTGAGTCACAAGCGCTCGCTGGGTGCTAGTAGTCACATATTTGAGTTTTTAATCATCACTTTGATAAGGAAATAAAATCTTTACTATTCTATTAGAAAATAAATCATTATTGTTCTAACTTTTCGGTTTTGAATTATTCAAGTGCTAATAGTCTCGGACATCGAAGACCTCCTGAATCTTTCAAAAAAAAGAATGCTGCAAATAAAAGCACCCGGAATGCAAGCTTTTATCAAAGTAACTCATCCCAAGTGGTGTTATGTCCACCATTTGCTATGAATCACAACAAATCACAGCAACTTATTCAGCTATTGTAGAGGGAAGAGAAAAAAAAAAAGATGTTGTGATTGACGGCATCAAAATATGTCGTTCTCAGTTAAAGTTGGTGCATCTAAATCTGCTTTGATCAGACATTTGTAGAGAACAAATTGACTCCTTTGTGGTATGCTTTAGATCATTTTTTTTTTTGGTACCCAATGGAAATTCTCGGTGTTCATCTGAATCTGAAGTTGGGATGAAAGAGCAGAAGCTTTTTATCATTTTGAATATTCTGAAGTATCAACCAATAATGGTGCTGCACATTCTTCTTTTGGGAAGGAGGACTTCTTCTAAGTTTTTATATGAGGATTATAACGGCCATTTTATTAACAGATGACTTCTTTCTCTTTTTTTTTTAAGAAAACAAGTGTGTCATGACATGATGTTTAATCGTTTAGTCTACGTTTACGTGTCATGCATTATGTCAAAGGCTAATTTGATATGTATTGGAGAGCAGGTGGCGCGTGCAGGACCGGCTGATCCAAGTGATGAAGAGGGCAAACGACAGTGAATTGCTTGATAGGTCAAGCACCTCATCTTGGTTCATCGTTCAAAGGCAAGATCATGCTTTGGGCTAACCTTGTTTTTTTTTTCCTTGCTGAATTGATATGTATCCAAGCTGTTCATAATCTCATTAATTAATTTCTTGCATTGTCACTCCTAGTGACATATGATGAACGGAGATTCCCAATAAAGAGTTAATTTCATATACCTCCTCCTAATTATAACGATTTTCTGCGTCTAATTCGAACTTACGCCCTAAAATTTTACTGCGATTTTTACTTAAATCATTTCATCATATTCTGTTAATTTTTTTTATAATTTATTTTTTTATAAAAAAATAAAATGCATCTATCGTGATTTTAAGTTTTCATCGATCGAAATGAAGCACAAAAAGAAAGAGAGCATTTTAGTCTTTTTATAAATAAAAAATAACATAATCTTAGGAAAAAATCTAAATAAAAATTGCGATAAAATTTAAGAAATGTCATACTATAAATTTATAATTCAGAATTAAATATGAAAAAGTAATATAATTTAAGGGAGATTTATAAAATTAACCTATCAAACTTGAGATTTCATTGAGAAAAGGAATTAATCATCGTTGATAATAGTTGATAATTTAACACACAAACAGCCAACTGGTGGTTGCACTTCTAATCTACGTGTCGTCTCCTCGCAGGTGTTACTGGTCGCACTTACAAAGTAGACTTACTGAAGTTCTCTGGAATAGACAGCAATTGCTGATGCAGGGTACAAATATAATATAATTCACAAGTTCTATAACATGCTGGATGATTCAGAATTAATTGGTCTTAGACTTGGACAAAGTCTAATCCTTTGAATAAAAAAAATACTATATAGATTTGTACATATTCCAATGGGTTTAATGGGCACGCTACCCACTTAATTGGGTAGCAGCCCATACGATTCAACATGATCAATATCCGGTTCAACGTCTCGCTCTCCTCACATGCTATCCTAGCCACGGCCGTGCTCTCCTCTCCACCGCCGTGCTCACCACGCCAGAGATTGCCTCAGCGCTTGCCTGGACGCTGCTAATTAGATAAATTCACACCATCTCACCAACGAGGCGAACATAGACTCGGCTGCGAGACGAACATGGTTCAGAGGCGGCAGCGATGAGAGTGTGGAGGGGCCGGAGGTGGCGGCGAGGTGACGTGCGCAGTGGTGGTGAGGCGACGCACACAATGACGGCGAGACGAGATGTCGGCAAGCGACGAGCACAATGGTGGCGCGCACGTGGAGCGGCTGACAGAGCGCACGGACTGGTCGAAAGATCACTTGAACCGGCATAAGAGCGGCTGAACTGCGCATGCAAGCATCTATCATAGATGTTCGACTACGATATCCGATCGCATTTTGCTACCGACAGGAACATTAAATCCTATTCCAATATATGCAAACTTTTTTTCGGTCCGAGTCTACGAGAGGTCTCTCCTGTCTCTGGTGTCCGAGGTTACTAGCATTTGATAATTTGGAGATAGGAAGATAGAGCAGTAATTATTTATTCCCTGATTTAGGACTCAAATTCGATACTACTAACTCCTATCGAGCGTTTGAGACTCAACTATCCCACCACCCAAATCGACAACTAAGGTTTTGATAGAGGTATGTTTAAAGCCCGATTAAGGTTTTGATAGAGGTAGTTTGAATGCTAAGGTTGTGCTTTCGCTAATTTGATAACTAAATGTTGAGTCAAATAAATTACGCCAAATGCTCTTCAACTTTGACGTTTGCTCAGCCCTCAAACTTCACTTTGTAACACGAATGTCCTCCATCTTGAAACTCATTTCACTCGGTGCCACATCGACGAGGCAACCAACGGCCAATCGCAGGTGAAAAGGGCACTGAATGAAATGAATTCAAAGATGGAGGGCATTCGTGTTACAAAGTAAAGTTGGAGGGTATCGTTGAGCAAACGTCAAAATTGAAGAGCATTTGACATAATTTATCCATGTAGATTCTTATAGTATATCAACTCAATATTTTCATTATTTTTGTGGCACTTTTTTAGAAAAATGAATCCCTAGCACCCTGATCTTTTAAAAATTAAATATTAATTTTTTATAATTAAATAAATCCAAAAAATAATGATTTGATAAAGATAATTAAAGTTTGAAAGTAAATAAAAGAATAAGTATATGAGAGATACGAAGAGAAAAAAATCCTAATTGAGTTTGGAGTTGTCATGAGATTATGATTAAGAATATAAATTTTAATTCTAATATGATAATAAGTTATAAAGACTTTTAATAAAGGTAAAATTAAGAATTTTAACTTTAAATATTTAGAAATTAAAATAGTATTATTTTAAAATTTTAATTTCAAAATATAAGATACAAATATAATAACTAATTATTTAATTATTAAATATAGAAAAAAATAAAAGATAAATTATGAATCATAGCTAAGATTAAGAGTTCTAATTAGAGTAGAATTTGTGATCCTTTTCCACATAAATAGGACCCCAAAGGTCTCTTTCAATCATTCTTCTCTTTCACACTTGTGTTTTTCCTCCAACTTTATATATTTTATCCTTTGTCCATGTGTGTGCACGCTTGCTCCTCTTCGTGGTTATACCATCTATTAAAGGATGTCGGACTCATCGCCAAAAGTCAAGCATGAAAAGATTGGAGTTCAGATAATTATGTCTGAATAAAGTACGTACAAATTTTGAGTTTACATTTGCATGTAATTTCTTAATAGAATAATGAAGCTCAAGAAAGATAACAAATATATATTTTTATATTCTCCTATGATCCATGAATGTATTCCATACGATAGTCCATCAATATTATGTTATTTCAGTATTCAAAACCTCGATCAAAGTTGAAGAAAAATCAATGGAGTGAGACAACCCGTGGGAGAGATGATGGGCGAAGACTTGATTTCCGTGTTCAACGACATGGTTGCAGCTCACCTCGCAGATGGCACTCCCTTGTATATACTTCCGATGATAATAATTAAGAGTTCTTGTGGCACTCAAAGTCCGAATGCCAATCGAAAATTAATGAATAATATAGAACGCCGACGACGAGATCGTAGAGGGTGGCGTCCCCCCCCCCACCCCCCACCCCACCTGCGATCTCGTCATCGACGACGAGATCGCAAGGGGGGACGCCCCCCTCGACCTCGCCGACGTTGCCCCTCTAACACCCTCCTGCGAAGTAGACTTTTTTATTTTTATAATATATTATTTTATATTTTTTTTAATATTAGATGATATGAGGGAAGGGCAATTTGGTCATTTTATAAATAAAAAAATGAAGATTAAGGGAAAGTTAATAGAAGTTAACGGATGGACTTAAGTGGAAAAGGCAGTATAGTTCGGGGGACAGCGGAATATTTGAAAGTCATGAGGAGATGCGGAAAAAGTTCATAGTTCAAGGAGGGTTAGTAGAAACCCTTAGAAAAAGGACCATTGATGAACCCTAACGATCCGACCCAGATTACCGTGAAACCTGACCTACGTTCCCATGGTTGAGAATTAGAAAATCATGTTCCGACATTTTCGGTCCGAGCCACCTCGAATCCGACCCAAATTTCAAAGAATGGAAGAATAGATGATCGTGTCGTACCCAGTCCGAGATCACTTGATCACTTGAAAACTCACATGTGGAAAGTATATGGTAAGGAAACTCAATTGCATTTGATAAAATTGCAGTTCCAATTGATGAAAAAGAAAATTCCATGTGATAAAGAACAAAAGGAATAGTTAAGAATGGAAAGAATAATAAAGAGTAATAAAGTATAGAAAGAAATGAAAAAAATGTCATATTCATGTTTCTTGTTGATTCTTATCATGATTATTATTTTAAAAGTTAACTTATATCTATTAACAATCATATTCATCTGTATTAACTTGTGTATTCAACGTGATTGCTCATGAAAATTTTATTTTGTGTGTTTGTGTCCCACGTCAATAAACACGAAAAGTAAGGATGAAAAGTGTGCAGTGATAATATTCATGTTGATAAAAAGTGCACATGTGAACTAAGTCAACTCTTCATTGTTAGCGAATGTAATAATTAAATTGAAAGTTAATTAGTCTTTGGCAGACAAATAGGAAAAAGAAAGTTAAAAAGTAAAGATAATTTCTCGCTTAATTAAAAATTATTTTGCTTCTGTGTTATATATATAAATGCCGAAAAATGACTACATGAAATAAGTCTAAATGTCATGTGAACAAGATGAAATTTGTTATGTCGAGGATAAGAAAAGGTTTCGGATTCAGTAAATAATGATTGTTTAACTTTTGAAAAGGCAGATAAGATCAAGTTTTCAATTAAAAGAAATTATAACATGGGGCCATAAAACAAGTAATGTCCACAGTTCCACAAGAAACATGAGGGATGGAGAGGTCATTAACCATGTCAAGGTTTTCGTTCAATAGGCAATCTCCAAAGAAAGGGGCTGTCCTGTCAGCAAAATCAAGGGTAGTAAGGCGAGCCTCGCAATAAAGCCATGGTACTATTTTCAAGATTACTAGTAATATGATATTTAAATGAAAATGATATGTGTAACACCCCCAAATCTTCGTCATGTGGCAGAATACGCCTCGAGAGTTGCTATGGCTATCCATACATGTATATCATATTAATCAAACATAAGACTTTGACTAGTCAACTCAATATCAACTAAAAGCGGAACACTAATCATTATATATTAATGTTAAAGGAGTATATCATCATATTATGCAGAAGACTAATAAAGAACATCATACGAGTTCAAAGTGTAGGATCCCAAAGGGCACCAAGAGGGGGTGAACTGGTGTTCAACAGAAAATATTAATTTTATGAAAATTATCACGGAAGATTAAAATCGATTATTAAAACCTTTATAATTCAAATCATAAACATAATGTGAGAGGGAGAGAGAGAAAAACAATTAAACACAAATAAACACGATGGTTGGTGACGAGGTTCAGCCACATCTTGGCCTACGTCCCCGCTCCAACTTCTCGACCTCGAGACCGTCGGAGATTCTACTAGAATGTCTTGCTTTGTTCCAAATGGGGCAAGGAAGAAAAAGCCCTTTACACCACCGTTTTTTCTCCGCTTCGAGAAGTAAGGCACATCTCTCTTCTAATGAAGCTTAATCTTTTCTCTCGCTCAAGAGGTAAAATTTTGAATCTTTTTTACACAGGAGCTCTCTCAATATTTTCTAAATAAAATATTTCTGTTTTTTACAAAGTTAAGCTCACAAAAGAAGAAGAGAGAAAGAAGAGAAAACTAAAAATGAAAACTTCAAGAAGAATGTCTTGTTTTGATAACTTGAAGTTTTTTCTTCAAGACTTGGATGAGTGTCTTTGCTTCTGGCTTTGGCACTACTTTTATAGGCTTCAGCATGTGAGAAAGTCATTCAAACATTATTCCATAATTTTCTCCTTCAAATTTGACCGTTAATGTTCATTTGACTTGGAGGTCGGTCAACCATACATATGGACCGGTCGACCGTTACACTTTCTTTTATGAAAAATATGACCGTTGGCGAATTCTGCATTGTCCGATCGACCTGTGTACTGGACCGGTCAACCGGTACCTTGACCGGTACAGTCTCGACATTCTGCTTATTGAAATTGGGCATTTTCTGCACTGACCGGTCGACCTATGTTCTGGACCGGTCAATCAGTCTTCGAGCCGGTAGGGCGACTGCCCTACATTATTTTAAGCATAACTTTTTGCACAGTTATCCAAATGAAACAATTTTTTATTCTATAGAAAGCTAACAAAATTCTCTACAATAATCCAAAATTTAATAGTATGATAGTTAATTATTTACTCAAAGTGTAATACATAAAGTTATCCCTTTTTTCTTTAAACTTTTTAGCATTTTAACTTTAATCTTTCGAAGTTTGTATCATCAAAATATAATTTTATATGTCATTAAAACTTAGATCCAACACAGAGAAGCTAATGCATCAATCTAATATCATGGAAAGAGAAATCTATAACATCAAGCTAAGGTGAGTAAGATACTCATGTGCAGTCACTACAAGCTCGATCGGTCATCATTGGCAACCCGCATCATCATCATAATTGACAAAATCAGCTCATAATTGATCGTAGTCAGCCCAACATGGTCGTCGCCAATCCATCATCATAAGAGCTCTCCATTTAAAATTCTTCATCTTTTATCTTGCAGCTTTAAATTTATCTTTGTTAGAACTTAAATCAAGACTACAAGATAGGATCATGAAGAGTAAATTAGAGAGCATAAATGACATAATCATTGTTAAACTTAGATCAAGATTAAGCACATGAATCAGGGATCACAATATCACAAAATCAGTATCACAATGTCGGAAACCCGGGCCGAGTACAAGTAAAACTCGGGTCAAGTTCATAAGGCATCATTGCAGAAACTTGGGGCATAACTCGGGCTGAGTTCAAGTCATTCCCGGGTCGGGTTCAGGTCATAGTCGGGTGGGGTCCAAACTTTGATAGATTGGGCAATCGTCTCGCCCAATCGCATCGTCGTGGTTACAGTCTGAGTTGGGTCCTAATAAACCCAGGCCACGTTCATGCAATGGCAGATCCGGGCTCCAGTTGAACTCGGTCCGAGCATGTACCTACCTAGGCCAAGTTACAATAAACTCGGACCGAGTTCTGTTATGTGAAAAATTGTGTGAAGACGCAGGGGGTTTTCTGGTCGTCTTTCTAGCGATTGCATCATCTTATGTAATTGTATCATCATCTTCTGACGATTGTCGGCGTCGTGCATCATCTTATGTCATTGTATTATGATTAGAGATTAATTAGAGCATGCTTCAAACATGAAAGGATTCTATAATGAATCTACCCTACTTCCATACCTTGCAAGTTTATGTCTGAGAAATTATTACATTAATCTTCTTCTTCATCCTCCTCTTCCTCTAGTCATTACTCTCTATCCAGGTGCTTGATCACCGCCGTCCACGTCCTTTGGTTGTTCCCCTATTCGCGGCAACAGTCACGCGTGAGGGAGGACGAGAGAGATGCACGAAAATGAGAGAGAAAATAGGGTTGACTTGTAGGGAAAATAAGGGGTTGGTGGGTTTGTTTTGATCTCCAATTAGGACTTCAAGATTTGATTCAATCCCCTTTGATTTAAGACTTTGTTTCCTATTTTATCTTTTCCCAAGTCAATTTCAATCTTCTTTTTTTTCTATTACGTCACATTATAAACTCCTTAAAATAAAATTCGTCCTCAAATTTAGTCAGAGGATAGGGTCTTATCAAAAAGTGCAGGGAATTCTTTTTGTAACGCCCCGAACCCTCGAGCCAACGAAAGTGATTTTTTTCTATTTTTCTCGAGCATCAGAGCATTATTACTATCATCTTGTCATAAATAGAACTCATATAAAATAAATTATTCCTATAATAATAATATATGTTCATAATATTATTAGACATCATGAGGTATGACCCATAAAAGTTGTATAATTTATATCATTCTAGAATGATCACAATAAATTTCTCAACTAGACTAATGTCCTGATCTATTCTTCATTCCTGACAGAAATGGTCATGTACAATAATAAATCATAACATTTTGTAGACGTAATCTTTTTGAATGATTCTAGTTGAAAACACATGCTAACTTCTCTACCCTAAGTACCAATAAATATCAAATTATATGGTTACATATCCAATTTATTACGTAATTTGTAATCCAGACTAATAGACTCTTAATCCTGATGGCATAACTTTTGTTTCATAACTCCTATTAACATAATTCCAAATCTCATGAAAACTAGATTGATCACACATGTTAAATTGCAGAATTTTTAAGGGCCAAATGATAAGAAAGAATTCATCAAGAGAAAGACCATCAGCCTAGGATTAGAATTATCACCTTGAGTGGGTTCTCTTGTCAATTTTTCTCCAACCTCCTCAGAAGGAATATTTCTCCAAAACTTTGCGTGTGTTTTTCAGCAAGAAAAGTGATGCACAACTAATTTTTACATATTTTTATCAGAAGGTTAGGTCACTTCATAAAATACCCCAAGGAGGAGGTGGCAAGCAGGTAGGTTGCTAGCAGCTTTCATGCGCCTACTTCAGTTGCTTATTCAATAAGATTTTAACATCTAAAATTGCTAATTAATGATCAATAATTATACATTATTAAATATATATTATCATAATGTAATATGTCATATTTATTTTCCTATTTTATATATTAGATATTTTTACTTTTATATATGCCACTTGGTGATATTTGTTTGGTTCTTAAGATCTGGCCCAATTGTTAATAGGTGTATGCAAACCTAATCATATGAGTATATATATTCTATCATAATATACTTATTAATCATAATTTAAAATCTTAATTAAATTTAACAACTTTTTATTACCTCAATAAGGAACATTACAACCTATACTCTAACAATATATTCAAATAGTTATTAATCATACAACATGTAATCCTATATGGATTAAATCATGGATATTACACCTTTTGCATCTCAGAGTCGAGTTCTCAAGTTGCTTCATCACCTTGATGACGGCTCCAAGCCACATTGCCCAATGGTACATCTTTGTTATTGTGACGTAGGACCTTGGTCTCTAGAATCTAGATTGGTCGCTCATCATAGGTCAAATCATCTTTGAGATTGGGTTTTTCATATTTTATGACTTTTGCATTTCGGAGCATCAAAATGTGAAAGACATTATGGACTCATCCGTATGATGGAGGCAATTCTAGTCAACAGTCGCCCTCTCCAACTAGCTCGAGTACCTAAATGTATCTTGGGCTAAGTTTTCCTCTCTTACTGAACCTCATTATTTCTTTGATTCGGGAAACCTTCAGGAGCACTTGGTCACCTATCTTGAAGTTCTACTCACGTCGACTTTTATCTATAGAGAATATTGTATCAATTCGACCATTGCTGAATATTCTTTTGTTTGCTTCAGCTCTTTCTTTCACATACCTCATTCCAGTATACAAGTGATCGACAAGGTCTTCCATATAGGGATACAAAGGGAGTCATGTCAATGCTGGAATGATAGTTATTATTATAAGCAGATTCAATCAGTGGTAAGTGATCATCCCAATTGTCCTATTGGTCAAGGGCACAAACTCTCAGCATGTCCTCAACTATCTGAATGGTTCTCTCTGTCTGATCATTCATTTGTGAATGAAATGTTGTACTATAATTCAACATCATTATAAAAGAATTCTGTAGGCTCCTCCAAAATTTGCCTGTGAATCATGGATGCCTGTCGAGGCTGGAATTCCATGAAGTCTAATAATCTTGTGGGCACACAGATCCATAAGGCTGTGCACCAATTATTGCCATCTCATTGGGTAAGAAATGTGCAAACTTCGTTAACTGATCAACTATTACCCATATGGCATCATGCTCTTCTGACTATGGTGTAAGCAAAAAATGAAATCCATGAAGATTTTTTCCCACCTCCACTGTGGTATAGCTAGAGATGTGATCTTTCCATGTGACTTCTAGTGCTCCACCTTTATATGTTGGCAGACTAATCACTTTGAGACTTATTATGTAATTTCATACTCTATATCGATCCATCAAAAATTTTTTTGCACATCCTTGTACATCTTGGTGCTGTCCAGGGGATCGTGAATTCAAACTTATGGCATTCATCCATCACTTCCCTTTTGAGGGCTTCATCACTTGGGATCCCTAGACGATCCACCATCTGTTGAGAGTTTGAAATCATTTTCTTCTTTCTAGAATCTTCCCAACATCTTTGTGTATTTAGGATCTTGAGCTTGGGCTTTAATAGTTTTATCCACTAGATTTAGTTGTATGTGGTGCATCATTAGTACTACTACATTCTTACCAAGTCTTGGATTCCATAAGCTCAATTCCTTCATCATCTCATACACGACTAGATTTATGAAATCTAGTGAGCTCTCCCACTTGCGACTAAGTGCTTCTACAATTGAGTTTGTCTTACAGGGGTAGTAATTGATGGCAAACTCATAGTCCTTTAGGAATTCCATTCATCTATATTGTCGCATAGTGAGGTTCCGCTGAGAGAAGACGTATATTGTGCATAATTTGCGTCTAGACCTTGTTTAGTTTTTATTGTAGATAGCCACGCCTAAACCTTAGTCTACTTCCAATTCTTAAAGGTTTATACCTAAACTAAAGTCATTTCGTGTTTTGTAATTAATCGCTCTCATCACGACATATATCATATTTTTGGCGTCATTGTCGGGAATTTGAGATTAATTAGATTCACTTTCTATAATTTAGATTAGTCTATTTTTCAACGGTTATTTTTGTTTCTTCATATTAGTTTTTGTTTATATTTGCCTTTGCTTTTTCTTATATATCATTGTTTATATTCAATCCTATTTTGTCTATCATTTTTCTAATTAGATTAGTCTTTTTTGTATTTTTTTTTGCTACGATCTTATCTTAATATCTATTTCATTTTATGTTTGCTCCTGCTTTTGATATCTCTGCACTTAACCTCATTGTATAACAAGTTGCAATGATGCAGAAAATTTTGAATTTAACTTGTGAGACAGAAAAAAGAATAGATGAATGGTCACATGTCAAACCGAGAAGAAATTAGTTAGCACTTTAAAGATTAAGTATATGATAAATATGAATTGGCAGAGTTGGCTTTGGAATTATTACTAATCAAGTGTAATGCCAATCAATGAGAGCTGGGACGAATTATATTCTAAAGTTGAAGATATCGCAAACAAATCTATTAAGAAATGCAATTTCAATGTTAGAGGATCATCACAAGTTCACTGCAATTAAGGATTATCACAATTTCAACAGACTTCTAATGTTTACATATATGTCTCATATGGTCATGAAAGTTTAAATTATTGGAATCCTGAGCAAGACTTCTCAAACAATAGTCATTATATTTATGATTCACAAAATCATTCGTATTACCATCACATTCAAGATCAAATGCCAAAATTTTGTTGGAGCAAAGTTTTATGCTCCATATAATTATATTTTGACGATGCGAACCTCGAAAAATTAGAGTTATATTTCGAAATAGTTTAAATAGAAATGAGTTCTTTCATGCATTAAACTTTTTTATAATTGTCAATGTTCCCATAAGGTTTATATTAAAAGGTGAAAATCAAAGTTGTAGAGAATTCTATTATCTTTTCATATAATCTAAAACTATTCCATTTGGATAAACATGCAGAAAGTTATGCTCAAAAGAGTGCAAGGTGGTCAACCAGTCGATCGAAGCATATCGGTCAATCGGTCAATGCACAAATCGCCCAATTCAACTTCAATGACGAGACTACATCGGTCGAAAGTCGATTGTTGCACCGGTCGATGGATCAGCTTAAAGGTCGAATCCTAAAATATCGAGACTATACCAATCGATGGTCCAGTTATGACCGCTGTCTGTTTTCCTTAGTGAAAACTGTTGATCCGTCGACCGGTGTCGACCGGCTCGTCAATATGGTCGACTGGTCTATGGCTGAAATGAACTGCAATAATTAATTTTTGCCCAAATCAAATAGCAATGATCATATTATTTAAAGAGGACTATAAAAGAAGACCAAGGGATTCAAAAACATCAAGCGCTCAAGGAAAACATCAAGCATCAAAGGAAAATCATTGTTCTAAAATTATTGTTAAATCTTATCTTCTTTCTCTCTTCTCTTCTTGTGAGTTTGATATTGTAAAAGAGAGAAACATTTTCTTAGAAATTTGAGTGTGAGCTCCTTTGTAGAAATGGTTCTATCTTACCCTCTTGGACTAGAGAAAAGATAAGTTTCCTAAGATGAGAAGTGTGCCTTACCTCTCAAAACGGAGAAAAGGTGGTGTGTTGTAAAGGGTTTCTTCCTTGGCCCCATTTGGAATGAAGGAAGGATGTTTAACGAAATTTCCAACAGTCTCGAGATCGAAAAGTCAGAACGAGGACGTAGGCCAAGATGTGGTCGAACATCGTCAATATATCACCATGCACTTTGTGTTTGCTTTCTCTCTCTCCTTCCTACCTTATTATGCATATGATATGATCATTTTTGTGCTGGTTTAAATATTAACGAATCGATTTTAAGCTTTCGCGATGTTTTCCGTAAAATCGACATTTTCGAGTTTAACACAAATCTCCTCCCCCCCCCCCCCCCCCCCCCCCCCCCACCCTCACCCTCTTCCCCTTCCCCTTGTGTCTTGTGGTCCTACAAATTTTAGCTTATATTCGTGGGCATTTTGGAAAATCAGCAAACACAATCAATTCACTTGTGGTCCTACAAATTTTAGGTTATATCCATGGGCATTTTGGAAAATCAGCAAACACTTAATCAATTCATAAAAAGCCAAATTTAAAGATTATGTTAAAAACTTACTGAGGCGGCAACAAGTACAAAATGCAAGTTTGGAGAAGCAAAATGCAAACGTGGATAAGCAAAATGCAAGCTTTGAAAAGGAAAATGTAATCTTGGAGAAACTATGTATAGTAGCAGATGTTCTTGAAGCTAAACTTCAAATCTTGGAGACTAAAATTTTTCTACAGTCTAATTCAGAAACTCCACAAACCCAATCAATCCATCCGAAAGAAGAACTTTAGGAAATGAAGATGAGAAATTCAAGAAAGAGTCTTGGAGGCTGAAGTTAAAAAGAAAGTTGTCACACTTCAAGCAGGTCGTTAAAGAAATGGTTGCTTAAGTAGGATGACGACCCATGAGGTTCAAATGGAGAATTTTTTGAATAAGTTGGTAGATTTTTGTACACTAAAGAAGGGATACATCCAACTGAAAAATAAAAGTTGACCATTGACAAACAAGAAGTCATACTTGTTTGATGAAGTTGTCCACATATTGAAATCTCTACGTGATCACATGATACTATTTAAACCTTCTTTAAGTCAATAAGTTAAAAAGTCTAGCCTAAGACACTAGAGTAGAGCGCTTCTTGGGAGGCAACCTAAGTTTTTTTCATCTAATTTCTTTTTTTTTTGTAGGAATAAGTCAGAGAGAAATTTAATCTAAAAATAAACTAAATTCAGCTCAGGGAATACTCTTTACTCACAACTTTGATTTTTTTACCAAAATGCAATTGATAACTGATTATTAAATTTATCATTACTTAGCTCGTGTTATGATCAATTGTGATTTCTTATCCATAGCTGATTTTGTCAAATTTCAATGAATTCTTTAATCCTTATTGAATTTTACTAATTGCTAAATTGATCTTTTTTTCAATTGATTGCAAAATTGATTTCAATACTTTCATCAAGACTATATTTGTTTAACTATTGCTGATATCAAATGTTGAAAGGATGGACCCAAAGAAAAAGTGAAGTATGACATGTCTGCCTTTCATTTCAAAAATTGAACACCCACCCAACCTCTCTACCTTGCTTGGATGATTCATCATTGAAGATAGTGCTGATGATAAGCTTGGGAAGGTACCTAGTACTTTTTGAATTCTATTAGCATACTTTAATTTCATTTTAAAGTTGATATCTTGTCCATAGCAAGGTTATTAATGTTATCATATTTGTCTAACTTAGTTAAATTGGTTATCGGTTTTAACTTAGTTCAACTCAACTCACGTTATCATTTGTGCTCATCATTGTCAAGTAGAAATCTTTTAGTATAACAGCTAGTACACTCCAACGCCAAGTAGTAAATTTGGTTATTAATCTTTTTGCTTCAATCAACTCACATTCAGTTGCATTTGAACTTAATTGGCCGAAATTGATTCTTTTATGGGTAACACTAACTAACGCCCATGGGTTGGTCAAAAATTAGAAAATGTCTAGAATGAAATTAAGGCTTTTTACGACTATGTTAAATAGGAAAACTTAACTCTATGGATTAACGAATCTAAATTTCACTTGAGTTTGAACTGCTGCTATATTTGTAAATAGAAAGAAAAGAATGAAGAAAAATAAAACAAAAAGTTGCATTTTGAATTGCATACATGCATGAATAAAAAGAGTTAAATCGGAAAAAGAAACTCCCCCTGTGTAAATCTAGAATCTTTATCTTGTTGATCATCATGAATAAAAATCAAGTTTCAAACCTATTTATTTGCATTATCATGAATAAAAGTCAGGTTTATCCCTATTTAAATAATATCGAAATTTGTTCATCAACAGATTGATAGTTCAATCTTTTTAGTAGAGTTGAAATTTTTGAAACTCAAATTAATTATTGTTAATACTTCTTTCATGACTTAAATTAGAAATTAGAAAACAATGGCATTGAGTTGTAACAAAGTGGGAAACATTTGTTTGTAATCAGCTGAATCTAAATTCATTTGTGAACTGTTTGATTCAATCCTTATTCTTAATCTCTGAATGTTTTTTTCTTGAGGACAAACAAAAAATTAAGCTTGAAAAGTTTGATCATTAGCTGATCATACTAAAGTTCTGCTTAATTCATCTTAATTCATGCACATATAAGATCTAAAATGTTATAAGTATGCTTAATCTACATGCATTTATTTTCTCAGCATAACATTATTTCACATTTGCACATTTGAGCTGGATAATATACTAATTTAGTTCTTATTTGTCTAATTTACATTTAAAGAATTGATACTTGTTGTTCATGTTGTTACATGATCAAAATCAACTAGAAAAGACAAACAATCTTGCTGAAAAAAAAAGAAGGGACCACTTTTTACAACTGCCAAAAAGCATGTATAAAAGAATTTTTTGACAGAGAAAGGGAACCGACAGGCAAAATCATAAGGAATAGAAGCTCTTAATAAGGATTAAATTGTGATAATAATGTGATATAAAAGGTGGAGATTGAGAGGCAATTAAGTCTCTTCTTATAGCCATTTGATTGGAGGCTACGACTTTTGCTTTAGGCTACACCTTGGAGTTGAGTCTTCTATCTTAATAGTTTAGAATGTTTTGTATTATGTTCCTCATCTGTTTTGTATTGATTTCAACATTTCTGAAGAGTTAATCTTAACTCTCTTAGGATAGGATAGTAGTTTAATTTCTGTTTATAGATGCATGATAACACTTTTATCACTAGTACTAGTGCAGTTTCTAAATGTTTTTATTAGTTTTCCGTTAATGTGAATCCTGTATTAAAATGGCAATTGATAAGTTAATATTTGATTCTTTTCTCATTCAGAAATGAGTCAAGAACGTTAACATTTATCTTCTGGTTCTAATCCATGCCCAGAATGCATCATTTAACTTCTTGTTAATATGAATCTCATATTGTAATATCAATTGAGAAACAGATTTTAGATTCCCTTGTTCTGCAGAAGTGAATAAAGAGCATTAGCAATTAGTTTTTGAATTTGATTTCATTTGTTACTTGTGGTTTCTGAATTTACTTGTTATGCTTACATCTGACAAGAATGTTAGCATGTTAGTATATGTTAATCTAATATCAATTGAAACCCTTTCTAAATCAAACTAACTAGCAAAGTATAATAATTAGTTCTAACTTTAATTTACTATGAGAATAATTTTTACAGGTTGAATCTGGTATGATTATTACTGTTAAGTTATTCTAATCCATCCATAATAGAATATTAGATGAACTTCATTTCTAATAGAACCTTTCATTATTTGTTAGTTATCATTTTATATCAATCACTTTAAAATACAAAAAAGAATTAACTTATTTTAAGATTATTTTATGTTAGTTAGTAAATCTTAAGTTTTAAATCACTGTGAATACAACATTCAATTTTACTACTCTGATTTGTGCACTTACAATTGAGTGAAGTGAAGAGTACATAGTCTATGCCTTTTTGCATTTTGTAATTAATCACTCTCATCACGACACACATCACAAGGCCAGACCATAACTGACCATAGTCGCCGTCGTCGTTGGTCCATCATCATAAGATATCTCCATTTAATATGTTTCGTCTTTTATCTTACAGCTTTTAATTTATTTTTATTATAACTTAAATCAAAACTACAAGATAGGATCTTGGAGAGTAAATCAAATGTCATAAATGACATAATTATCATTATAATTAGATCAGGATTAAGCACATGAATCAAGGGTCAAAAGATCATAAAATCAACATCACAATCTTGGAAACTTGAGCCGAGTAAGGGTAAAACCCGAGCCAAGTTTGTAGGCATCATTGCGGAAAATTGGACATAACCCGGGCTGAGTTTAGGTCATACCCGGGCTGAATCCGAGCTTCGACAGAACGGGCAATCATCTATCTCGATCGCATCGTCGTGGTTACAGCCCGAGTCGGGTTCATACCGTTGTAGAGCTCGAAAGTCCTTGATAATGGAGGATGAGAGTTGAGTTCAGTTGAACTTGGTCCGGGCATGGACCTCCTCGGGCCGAGTTATAGTAAACTCGAGCCGAGTTCTGTTACGTGAAAAACTGCGTGAAGACATAAGGGGGTTTTCGATTGTCTTTCCGACGATTGTCGGCATCGTGCATCATCTTATATCATTGTATCATTACTAGGGATCAACGGAAAAATTACACCAAATGCCCTTCAACTTTATGCTCAACATACCCTTCAACTTCACTTTGTAACATGAATGTCATTCGTCTTTTAACTCGTTTCATCCGGTGCCTTCTTTACCTGCTATGGCATGTCTTCCGGTCGCGGAGCTGACGTGACGCCGACACAACACCTTCTCTCCTCTTCACGTAAACATTTATTGACATGGCAATATTAAAAAAATAAAAATAATAATTAAAAAATAAAAAATGGCACGAGGGAACCGAGGGGGGCGACCATCCTTCTACCGACGCACGGGGAGGGGGGGGCTCGCCCCCCCCCCCCCCCCCCCCCCTCCTCTGCGACCTCGCCGACGAGCGAAAGGCCTCTTCGTGCGCCGGCAGAAGGACGGTCGCCCCCCTCGTGGCATTTTTTATTTTTTAGTTATTATTTTTATTTTTAAAATATTGCCACATCATTAAATATTTACGCGGATAGGAGAGAAGGTGTTGCGTCGGCGCCATGTCAACTCGCGACCAAAAGACAGGGCATAGCAGGTAAAGAGGGCACCGGATGAAATGAGTTAAAAAATGGATAGCATTCGTGTTACAAAGTGAAGTTGGAAGGTATCGCTGCGTTAAAGTTGGAGGATATTTGGCGTAATTTTTTCAGGGATTAACTAGAGCATGCTTCAAATATAAAATCAAAATTCTACCATGAATCTACCCTAACTCCTTGCCTTGAAAGTTTAGAAACTATTACGTTAATCTTCTTCCTCCTATCGTTCCTCTATGCTCGATCACCAACGCGTTCCCTATTGAGGGGGGACGAGAGAGACGCATGAAAACGAGAGAGAAAATAGAACCGATTTGTAGGAAAAATAAGAGGCTAGTGAATTTATTTTGATCTCATATTTATAGGAAAGAAGTTTGAAATGAATTGGAACTTCAAAATTTGATTCAATTTAAAACTTTGTTTCCTATTTTATCTTTTCCCTAAGTCGGTTTCAATCTTCTTTTTTTTCTATTACGTCTCAGGCGTTACAATATGGATAAACCTTGATCAAGAAGAATGCCCCTTAGAATAAAATCACTTTGATTTAAGAAGTTCGTATAGTTTTGATCAGTTATTCAAATAGACAGCTGTGATCCCTTTTGAGTTTCAGCACAGTTTCACACATGGTAAGCCTGCAGGCTGCAATGTGCCACTGACAACGACTGAGTTGCCAAGTATTAGAACTACACATATCTGTCGCATGCTCACTGCGGAAGGTAACAAGTTTAAGAAAGAAATGAAAACTCAATAGAGTACTTATCACCTCAACTACAACAGATAATAGGGGCAAGCAAAAAGAAGTATACAGATTTAAGAGATGTCACTCACTCAAGACATGGCTGCTTCGAATTTGTTTTAGGGTCACAAATTGCATTGTAAAGATACAAAGAAGCGCAATGGCTCCAAGTTCTTTGTGTTATTTCAACCCAATAGATATTTCAAGTACATATCCATCTAGATTCGTGAAGTTCAGTAGTTTGCTCCAGTTCATGAGGTCAAGGCATCATCTAATGCTTGACAGTAGGATCCTTGATAATGGTCACAGGGCAAGACGCATGTGACAAAACATAATTTGTCACACTGCCCATGAAAATCCTGTCAGTAAGTCCAAACACAGATATGTGAGAAGGAAAGAAATGATAATCAGCATGTTACGGTTAACTTTCTTTCTTGAGCTTGAAGTATCAACAGATAATAAAAATTGTAACATACTGGATGTGATCCAATTGACCGTCTCCACTATATAGTCATGAATCAAGATAACTTTTTAAGGCAATTCATATTGAAGTTCTTCAGTTATTGAAGTTTTAGCTATAAAAATGTAAGTCTATCAAAGCATGTCATCTTACCGAATTTGCTGGCTTTTAAATATATTTTTCCTAACTATAACATTAATAGATTGTTTATTACTTTCCTAAAACATGTCTCTATTTGTTTTCCTTTATTAAAGGAAGTCAAACTGAACTGTGTTTTTAATGATAAAATAAATGTTAAGCCATAGCCATTCCAAGTCCACTTCAACGGAGCAATCAAAATATTGACATTCAACATTGAGCAATGAGCGATGCATCTTCGCTAAGAAAAATAACTAGTTCAAGACAGGCAACTAAGCATAAAAGTTGATGGCTTATGGTAAAAGAATGTATTCCGATTTGGCATTATCATGGAAATTTGCAGTTGGGAAGTTCAGAACATTATGAATAAGTTTTTGGCAGTTCTTGTTTAAGTTTTTTTTTTTTTTAGAAAAAGGATGACCATTAAAGTTGTGGTTGTCATCTAAGTATATATATAACTATAAATTGGCTGAGTTATTGTTTAAGTTAAATTACATCCGAGGGTAAACTGAGGCATATGACCCAGAACGATACTTTGAATTCGAAGAAAGCATGAATTCGATATATACAGAATTTATGACATGCTGCAGACATATATGCAAATATGTCAGGACGTGGGTTCAACCAACTATTGAACCAACAAAATGTATCTAATACATCTATGACATGCCACATCAGTAATTGATGCTTATAACATTTTTTTAGAGGAATGCCAGCAATTTTTTCTGATTATTTACCTTCGTGGGATTAGTTATCTTGATTTCAATTAAATTGCTGAGCCAAAATGCATCATTGTGCAACGTTGGATGCCAATATTTTGATTCCTCAGTGAGGCCAGCTTGGAATGCCAATGACTTGAAAATTATTTTACTCTTTGGATGGAGACGATCAAGTAATATCATTCCAGGATCCGCAGTGGTGGTAAAATACATATATTTCTACAGAAAAATTCCAACACATGGATAACCAAACTTTGATGTAATATCACTCAATTAGGAACTATGACAAGGAATAGTATAACATATGAATACGGCATTTGTTGAGTGTTTCTGAGCAACTACAGGCCATGATGTAGACGATATTAGCTGTCGCAGTCCTGAAGTCCGTAAAAGAAACCGAGAAAGTAGTTGGAGGAAAGCAAAGATGGAAAGAAGTGCAAGGAATTATCGTGGATGCTCAACTGCTCCAAGCTGGATTTTTTTTATTGCAACGTTTGGCATTACGCAATCCACTTGGTGAACAGTGACAGCAAATTATCCATTGGCAGACTAAATCCAACTTGAACAGTAAGCGAAAAGTCAGTTCATTTGTTTATTCATCCATTTCTTCAACATCAATTACTTACCAACTAATCACCCAATATTGAGGTAAGTAAACATTATACATCAAATTATGCACCGTATCATCTGTTCCACATTCAGATCTATAAACATAATAATGCAATCAAATCTAGACAACAGAAAAAGAAAAAGAATAGATTTTTCAAATTTTGTGTTATTTTCCTCTGCGTCGTATGATCCATGTAGCCGACCCCATCTAGTGGGATAAGACTTTGTTGTTGTTGTTTGTGTTATTTTCCTCTAAAAAAATACTTTTGGCCTCAGATTTGATTAATTAGCAGTGCAATTTTGAACTTTCCAACTGTTTTGTCCTGAATGTATGGAGTACTGCCTATCGGAGACCCTAGTACGAAATTTTTTACCAGTTCGTTCAAGAATCGAGCACATGGCGGACAAAGGTAACGCACCTTTGGAGTTGGCTGAGGCCTCTGCTGCCCATGACCAGCGAGTCCAGCATGAGATCCTCCACAGCGTCGCAAAGCTTCTCCCTCGCGTCTCCCCAGTAAATCTTGGTCACAATCGTCGCCTGCTCATGTCCATTTTAAGGCGAAAACCCCAAAAGAGTTCGACATGGAGACAGAGAGAAGTGAAACAGAAACAAAAAAAAGTGGGCGCACTTGCCTCCTTCTGCCTGGAAGCGGTGTCGAGCGTGTCGAGCACCTCAATGTCCACCTCCAGATCGTAATGCTTCATCGCCTCCGGCTGCCGAAACTCCGCCAGAGGAATCAGAGCTGAAAAGAAAAAAAGAAACGCACATAAAGATCACAAGGACGAACGCTCGCAGCATCAAGGGGTTTAAAGGGAGCGAATGGGGCGAGACGGCGACGCACGGGAGCCGGACTTGGCCCAGAGGCCGTGCTTGGCCTCCTCGCCCTTGGCGTGCATGACGTGCAGGACGACGAGGGTGTCGCCCTTCTGGATGAGGTTGTCGATGGCCCACTGCAGCGCGAGCTTGCTGCTCTTGGAGAAGTCCATCGCCACGCCGACCTTGCGATCTCCGGCCATCCTCTCAATGCGTTCCTACCGCAGCGCTCTCCGGCGACCTCTTTCTTCGCTCCAGAACCAAAGCGGCGACAGTGATAGCGATGACGACGACGAACCAACAGCGAGTTGTAACTCGTAAGCCGCCGGGTCGCCCTTTTCTTGCCTCGCGAAAGGCATCGCCAAGGCATAACGTTTGGACAAAAATAATACATAACCTAGGATCCGCTGTAAAGGATCGCGCACGGTGGCCTGCGTTTTTGTGTAATGAATAAGTGGGACCCGGAGATTGGTCCTGCTTGTGGAATCGTGAATGCTGTTTGGATAAGAACACGTGATTCGAGGTCGGTTGGACCCATGTGCTGATTCCGGTGCGATAATTATGAATCATCCTGTAACTTGATATTTATTGCGGGCCAATCGGCGTACGAGAAAATAAGAAAAAAGAATAAAATGAAAACGAGGAAAAGAACGAGGAGTGCATTATGGGCAGGAGAAAAGAACAGGAAAATTTTAGGAATACTAAATATTATACAAATTACGTATATTACTATATTTTGAATGTCTTCTTTTAAAAAAATGCATCAAATTACTCAAGTAAAGAGGTAATAAAATTTGTATATGTCACAAAGAGTGATACAAAACATATTAATATATATGATTTGATGTTAGCTTAGGGCACAAATACCTCTTAATATTGTCACAAATATAAAATAAATTGCAAAAAATAATTTACCATCAAATATGTGATACTTCTATATTTAAAAATAAGCCTATCAAAAAATTATTTCTTTTTAATAAAAAATTGTTTCAAAACTTATCATGTTCACACATCTAGAATCATTGACTACGTAATGCTACTAATTCACAACTTCTTTTGAATCGGTATTAGTTAGAATTATATATTACAAAATAATAATAAGAGAAACTAAGTATAGAAGTTAAACAAATCATATTTCCTAATTGTCCTTTAAATTTAACAAACTTTCATATAGTTATTGCATAAGACTCTATTAGATTGAGGTGAAAGGAGGTTTAAAAAAAAGCAAGCAAAAGAATACTTTGATTAAATTTAAGTTGAAGTGGAATGAAAAAGAAAATTTCCTCATTTTTCTTTCATTCTTTTTTAATGTTCTATTTTTCTTTTACCTCCAATCGGTATAAAAAGAAAGAGAAAGACATTAATCTTTGACCAAATAAATTAAATATATATGTAAAGAATAAAATCGTCTAAATAAAATAATCACTTACCATTCATTTCCTTCTCTTTCCTGTAAAAATATCAACCAAATAGATGTAATTATTCATCTTCATTCTTTTATATTTCATTCCATCATTTTCCTTAATGTTCTTTACCGTCCCTTTTTTCTTAATGATATCAACCAAATAGAAGTAACTATTCATATTCATTCTCCTACATTTCATTTTCATCCTTCCCCTTTTCATTATTTACCTTTCTTTCTCCTTAATAAATTGTAAACCAAATAGGTCATAAGAGTTTTAATGACTTAGTCTTAGTTCAACTACATCTTCATAAATATTATCATCACGCATATCTCTATCTACCTCGATCAGTTATCTATAACTGGGAGTTTCAATCATATGGACACACTATATCCATAAGCAATGACATTACATGAGATATACAATTGGATAACATTACTTAATACAAGCATATCATCTTTTAAAAACAATTATGAAAAGATCAATAAAGTAATGTATCATATAGATCGAACCTTTCTTTACTTTCTTTCTTAGTCATCCCGGCGCTCATTGAATTTTTCATTTTATTTTCAATCTCATAACATGGTTTTTAGAATCGAACCAGACCAATCGGTCTGATCGATTCAACTATCAACTGACTGATATAGAAATCTAGTTTTGATACAAAAATCGGGATGAATTGGAAAGAATCGAAAAATAGAGTTTAATTAGTTCAACCCGATTTTTACTTTTTTTATAAGAAAGGAAGTAAATGTGAGAAAATGGAAAGCATTAAACTTGGATTTTGAAAATTCTTAATATATAGAAGGAAATAAGAAATTGATGAAAGAGAAACCCAAATTATAGGAGATTTGACAATTAATAGAAGAAAAAAAGGAACATAATAATTAATAATTGATAAAAGTAAAAATAAAAAATAAAATTGAATAAAAAGGAAAGTTAATCCATTGGATGATGATAACCACAATAATAATAATACCTTTATTTTGAGTACAACTAATCAACTCTAAATTAAAATAAAAATAAATGATTAAGATAAAAGAATATTTTAAAGTACAAGGATTTTGTTTTGGAAAAGGAAAAAATGTTGATTGAGAAATAAAAAAATTAACTTTAAGAAATAATCATGAGAGGAGAATTAAAAATACACTAATAAAAAATTTAAAAGTGTGTAATATTGCATCATTAGTATTAGACAAATAATAAACATTTACTTTCATATTAATTTATCATTAGTGGTTTTCTATATATATATATATATATATATATTATTGTGCTAACAAATATTTATATTCAAGATTATTAACAAATATTATTTTAATAAAATTTGATTCAATCCGATCGAACTCAATCGAACCGGTCGGATTGTAACCCAATTAGCCTTCAAATTTGATCTTCGATCCAGGTAACTGAGTCAGAACTAGATCTCATTTCTTAAGACTCGACTAGGACCTAGTCAAGATCATATTCGGATTATAAAAATTCGAACCGTATCCCCCACCTAATAATTTATATTAGGCATGTTTATTTAACTAAAATTTTATATTTTATTAATATATTAAATGTACAATATATTATATTATTATATATATAGTCTAATTGATAATTACTATATTTGTATAAAAGTATTTATTTTTTATTTCTTATTGTTCAATCGAGATAATGAGGAACGTCCCTATTTTTGCTCCAATTTGACCGGGACAAGGAAATTTTTTTGGAAACTCGGAGCATTTGCTCACGCCTGTTCCATCTATATTTTAAGGCAATATCCTTGAAATTTTTATGTGTTTTTATATATAAGTTCTTCAACAGTTATTATAGATTACACTATGACATTTTCGTGTATCTTTGAGTCAGGCCGATCAAACTAAGATTAAAGGAAAGAATACTTTACACCTAAAATTTAGAAGGGTAAAAAGGTTATTTGATAATGGAGAAAATCAAAGTACTTCATATTCTTGAAATATAATAGAATCTAAGTTGAGTGGAATCAAATTGGTTTAGTCAAGATGAGGGCCATGTTCAGAGCAATGCGGATTATGTTATGTGAATGGACTTATGGAAAACTTTTTCACAAATTGAGTCAAGTTTCGAATTGTCTTGGATCGAGTGTGTTGTGACAATATTATTTAACTTTTCCAACAATGAACTTTGGGAGGGCATGTTAGCACATGAACCAGGTTGATTTGGTTAATGCTATGTCTGAAACATCAAAATGGAACTCAGTTATGGTTGTCTAAAATCTGGGCAGGGTTGAGTGTGAATCTGGGTGAAATTCGAAGTTTACCATGTCAATTTCATGAACATCTCAAGAACATAGGCCAAGTTTCTTGAGTGTGGATTGATGTCTTTTCATTAACTTTGACACAATTTTTACAACTTAGAAACTTACAATTTCGACATAGAAAATTATGAAAACTCTTCGCATATTATAGGAGAAAAGTTACATACTTATTTTATTTAATTAACCTATTAAGAAATCATATCTAAAACTGAACCTTACACCTTACATACTTTTTCAAATAGAACTAACTGAAATTGGAGATTTCAGATGAGTTTTTCAACAATTTTTCCACTTATCTCAATAATCCTCTTAATTATCTTAATTACATAAGTTTACAATTTTTCTTTTTTCTTTTTTCCTTCAAATCAAACTCTTATCCTTTTTTAACTTATCTTATTTATTATTTTTAAAACATTATTGTAATTAAATAAATAAGCTATTTGTTATTTACTTATTTAGTTAATTCAAAAAAGTTTAACGTGTTACATTATTACCAACTTCAAGAAAATTTGTCCTTGAAATTTTGCTTGGAGTTAAGACTCATTGAACACCTATGTGCAAATTGCTAATGCATCTCGGACTTCATCTCTCAAGTGGATTCATTGTCTTGGTGATCTTTCCATGAAACTCTAACAAGTGACATGTCTTTATTTACTTTTGTGATTGGTATATTCCAATATCTTGACTGAATAGTCTTCATATGTAAAAATCCATCTTGACATTTGGCTTCTTCAACTTAGATGACATTTGCATTGACGTGATTCTATTTCCAAAGCAAGAACATGGAATACACTGTGCACTCCTCCATATAAGGAAAGTAGTGATAGCATGAATGTTTTTTTTTTCACCAACTAAGTTCATCTTGTATCTTAAATGGCATTAGGAACTTAATGTTCCCTTATTGATGAACCACATTATTCTTTTAGTCAGAGAGGACTTTCAACAAATATTTGTTCTCGTCAACCCCTATCAATATATATATATATATATATATATATATATATATATATTCTTTTTTTAGTAGCTTTCATCTTCCTTTTAAGCCCCCTCTCCCATCAACATATTTCATCCTTTATGTCAACTGCTTTGTAGTAAATATCTTTGTTTCACTCACCTCATTCCAATATGTAGGGGAGCTATATAGTCTATATTCTAAGATATCAAATGGTGTCATGCCTATATTAGAATGATAACCATTGTGTTAGAAAAATTTTGTTAATCACAATTGTCATGCCAATGAAATACACATGCCTTTAATATATCTTTTACTTTTGAATAATCCTTTCTGATTGCCATCAACATGCAAAGAGAAGGTTGTATTGTAATTCAACCTTCTTCCAAAAGGCTCCTACAAATTCTTCCAAAATCTTTAGATAAATTGGATTATCCTCTTGACGTTGAGGTCCATCAAATTTTCAATTGATTGCTTCATCTTCGAAAGTAGAAAATATACTACTTTTACCACCCGATCTATCACAGCCCATATAGCATGATGACCTTTCTAGCTACAAAATAGACTAATTAGAAGGTCCATGATTATTTCTTCTCATTTTCATCATGAGATTCTCGAACTCCTGACAAGCTCATATGATTTCTGATGTTTCACATTAATTTGATGGCATACCAAATGTTTTGACATCTTGTTTTATATCATGTCGCCAAACACTCTATTGGACATTTTTATACATTTTGGCACATTCTGTATGGGTTGTAAATTCTAATTTGTGATACTCATTCAAGAGTTCTCTCCTAAATGCATCATCATTGGAAACTCATACACAATCTTTATGTATGATCTCATCATCAATTAAAACCTAGAAATTTTTTCTTTGAATTTCACATCCTCATCATTGAATCATGTTCGGCATATTCAAATTGAGAATTAATGATTTTGTCCACTAAATTTAGTTCATTCAGTGTGTCATCATGAATGCCCCATCCTTGGTAGGCTTAGGATTCTTCTCGATAAGTTCTTGTACCATATCATACCGTCATAATCTTAGGAAGGTCAATAATATTAAGATGAAGGATGTACGAGGCATGTCTTGAATTAGTTCCATATGCATAAGTCACAGGAGAGATGCCAAATATATATATGAGAATATGGTCTTAACATAGAGCGGATAATATCACGCACTAATAAAAAATGTTACGTATTCCCACTTCTGACTCAGCACAACAACACCTAAATTAGCTTTTCCTACATGATAATTAATTGATAGCTCATAGTCATTTAGAAGCTACATACATTACCTCATATTGGAATATCTTTGCTTGAAAACATATTTTAAGCTCTTATGATATGTAAATTCTTTGCCATAAATATAATGTCTTAACATTTTATATCAAATATAACTATAGCTAACTCCAAATCCACGTGGGATAATTTACTTCGTGTTTCTTCAGTTATCTTTGTGCATAAGCTATAACATTTCTATATTGCATCAATACACAACCAAGACCTTCACCACACATGGACAAGTGAGTAAAGGACGACTGTCAATTTTGTCTTTACTTCCTAAAAGCTATTTTCACATTTTTTAATACCAAATGAACTTTTTTTCTTGTTAGCTTGATAAGTGAGATTACTATATTTGAAAAAAAAATAAATTTTCAATAATATTTTGTTATGCCTAGAAAACTTTGGATCTCATATACATTCATGGGTTGTTACTATTTTTCAATTGTTTCCATCATTGATGAATCTATTGAAATATTTTCTTTGAAGACAATATGGCCTAAGAATATTATTTCTTCAACCTAAAACTCATACTTTGAAAATTTTGCATACAATTTGTGTTGTCATAATATTTCCAATATAACCTTAATTGTTTTTAATGTTATTCTCGATCATCAAAGTAGATCAGGATGTCGTCTATGAATATGATAATAAATTGATCCAAGTTGGGTCAAAATAGAATTTATTCATAAGATTTGGGTGCATTGGTTAATTCCGTTGGGTATTTATTGTGATGCCATCCAACATTGAGTAGCAAAAAAAAAGAAGACAAAGAACATGTCCGAGTTGAAGACAAATTCGAGGTAGAGAAGGAAAAGGTTCTATTTTGAGACGAAGACACCATCTCATCATGAAGCTATAAAAAGGACGTACATCCCTTGAAGTCGTCTACACGAGTTGTCAGAGCACGAGAAGAAGTTTACTTCTACAGCCGTGTGTGACCTTCCACTAAGAGAGAGAAAGATGGAGAAGAGAGAAACTTCTAGGTTCGATTTGGGAACGAGTTCTTATTCGTTCTCAATGAAACTTGAGGCATTACTTCTTAGCAACTTCTCATTAATTCCTCATATTCCGATAAGTTTGTTCTGACTTCTATCTTCAATTCCGAGAGATATTTATTCTATGGCATCCAAGATTAATTCTTGAGATTATTATTGTATTCCTCTGTGTAGTTCAAAGAAGAGACTTTATAACATACTATTATTTCATAGTGGAAGATTTGCAACTTGCTCACGTGATTTTTTTCCTCTCACATTAAGAGATTTTTCACGTAAATCCTTTGCGTCTTTGGTGTGATTTAATTTTTATATTATTATTATCATCCTATTATTATTGTGCGCATTAAAAGGGAATAATAAGATAATTCTGCAACAATCAGTTCGACCTTTTTTTTAACAAAATTCAAACAAAATTACTAAAACTCATAATGTTCATATCTAATCAAAATATCGACTTTGGTATGTCTTCATCCGCCACTCAAAGTTGGTGATGACCACTTATCTATCTTTGAAAATACATTTGCCATTAATAGTTGATCAAATAAGTCATCTATTTATGGCAGTGGGTATTTATTCTTGATTTTTGTCTTATTCATCCTTTAGTAATTGATGCATAGTATTCCTCCCTTCTTCTTTATGAATAGCACAGAACCTTTGTCAAGTAATTCATGTATATGCTTCTTTGGCTCCAACAATTATGTAAGTGTCAATTTGTACAGAACCTAGTAATTGGAGCCGAGTAGTAATTTAATGTGAAAATATTTTTTTTCTTTTTTTTATGAAAATCCCAAAATATCCTGAGGAAAAATATCAAAAAAAAATTACTGCTTCCATCTATTATAGATCTTACTAGAGAATTTGTAAATATTATATTAACAAAAAATTATTTGCATCCCTTTTATAACAACTTGCATGCTTTAATTATCTATATTGTTACCTTACATACTTTTACTTTAGTAGTCCCCCAAAAAAATTGCTATAGGTTTACCTTAAGTCCCAAAAATTACCTTCTTCTCCTTGCATAATGTGGATGTATCATAGTATGACAACCACTTTATATCCAAAACTACATGATAATCATACATCAAGATGAACATAGAATCTGGCAAGAAATTCTATCATTTAATATCGGTTGATACTTTAGGCATATACTTGGCATTGTGAAACATACCCATTGGAGTAGTGATCCACATTTAATGATTGAGATCCTTAATTATCATTTTGGTTATCTTTCTTATTGTTTCTAACTTTCTTCCTTTCAACACAATCCATTATATGGAAAAGGTTTCATCGACAACTTCAGTTCATCATTCTTCAAAGTTGAAGTCATCAAACAGATTAAACTAAATATTTTTGGACTTACGAAACTCTTAAATTGTACTATCTTTTATAACAATCTTATTATCTTGAGGTTCTTTATAATGTCACTTATATGATTGTCCCTTTCTTAATTAATTTGTAGTTGACCAAATTATTGAATACTATCAGTATTACCCTTTAGGGTACACTTAATCTTATTAATAGATTGATCACGATAAAAATTATATATAAGTGCAATACAAATGCACTTTGTGATATAATATATGTCAAAGTAAAACTCACTGTACTTTGAATGGTGCGACAATATTCATGATATTTGCACATCAACCATCAATCTTCAACTAACATTGACCTTAGAAGAATTATAGCTTTGGTTCCGGTGCCAACTATAAAAGACCCATAAAATTCACCCTCTTGTCACATTCATTTGGGGTTCTTTGGGTCTAGTTAATGCATGCATTTTTTATACATGTTTTACATGCATCATTTAGGTTATTTTAATAATTTGTTATCATTTCATGCATATACAATTTTATTTATTTTATTAAAAAAATTAGGTAAAACTTACCCACTATTGATTTATTTTATTCTCAGGATGATCATTTCGGAAGTGCAGAAAGATTGGACCAAAAAGAACGCATAAATCAATGTCAAAACAAGGCTAAAATTCAAATTTTAACTACATCCGGGCCGGGTTGATATCATACTCGGGTTGTGTTGATGCACAGACTAAGTTCGAGTCAAACTCGGTCCGAACTCCAGAACGAGGCTCGGACGGTACTAAACTCAAACCGGGTTACCTTATCAGCATAATCTCATTAATGGTTGTGATTTTCTGGCCAAGTTTCACTCAAATTTGAGCCGCTAATTCAATTCGAAACTCCAAGAGGCCACCATACCTATAAATATGATTGCACCAGGAACCCAAGGAGGATGCAATAACGAAGTATGAAGCCCAAGTCGCACAAAAAATGAGAAATAAAGTTTTATTATGCTTCACTGCAAATCAATTAATAATTAGAAATTTCAAAGTTTCAAGTGATCATTTGGGGGCATAGTTTCGATTAACAAAGCTTGTTCCAAAGACGTCGTCAAATATTTGGGAGTTTTACAATTTCCAATCCTTATTTTATATTTTTGCCATCATAATTGATGTTAATTTTTTTTATTATGTTATAATTTAGTTGTTAGAGGAAGACTACCTTGAATCTCGATTTTTCTCTTAATATATTTTGTTATTTAGACTTCTGATAATATAGTTATGATGTTTGTTTCATGCTTTATCTAATTTGAGTAGTTTCTTGCATCAATTTTATATAATTTTGCATGATAATTGTAAGAGAAAATTGATCAATTAAGGTGTTATTCTTCTCTGTGAAGAACCTGGGCCGAGTAGGTACCAACTGGGGTCGGTTCCTTCATTATTTTGTTAAACTAAATTAAAGATTTGACCTGGGCCAAGTTCTATTATTTTGATATTTTTGTTAGTAAATTAATTTTAATTTCTAACAATTGTGTCACTAAATAGAGATTTGCAACTTAAAGCATCTTAGGTAACACAAGTTGGAGTTGATCGAGTTTTCGATAGTTAAGTTTTCAAGTTTTTTTAGTCTTTTATTTTAAGCAACTTTTTATATTAAAGCATCTTAGTTGAAAATATAATAAAGTTGATTAAGTTTTCAACATGATTTGATTATATTCTTAACTTAGACCCTTAAGTTTTTTAGTCCTATACATTTTATCTGCTTCTTTTCTACAAGAAGTTTATATTTGATTAGTTCGTAATTAAGATAATACAATAGGGAATCCGGTGTCTAACTTCTAACTTTCTCTCACATTAATTAAAAGCATCATTTGTCTTATTGTCATCAATTTGGATAAATTTTATATTGAAATTAAAATTTTGTTATTTTTTTAATTAACAAACTAAGTTGAAAGATAAGAATCTAGATTAGTCTTTGTAGGTTGGACACTCTTATTCATTCTTTAATACTTGATATCTATACTTGTTAGTATATTTGTGCTTATTTTGCATGCATCACTAACATTACCTACAACTACCTCTTATTGAATTTTGACTGATTAACAAAATGAGACAAAATAATGACAAGAGAAACTAACTTCATATTATAAAACTGCGGAAGCTAAACAAACATTCTTATCTACTAGCCCTTCAAAGTTAACAAAATTCTAAATAACTATTATATCGATGTAAGAATAATAAGAATTCTAATGACTTAGTCACATGTCCAACTTCATCATCATGAGCATTATCGTCACACACCTTCATCCTACCTAAATCAATTATCTATGGGATATAAATATAGGAAAATATAATATTCATGAAAAATAATGCTCAATACATAAGATAATATAATTTGATAAAATTTCTTAATAGAAGCATATAAAATTTTAAACAATAATCATGATAAGATCAATAATGTAATGAATCATATAGATCAAGCCTTCTTTGCTTAACTTTTTTTATTTCTTTCTTACTTCTTTTCATTATTTTATTCTTTCTTTAACATTTCTTCTTTGATGGATTGTTATTAACTCCACCACATCGACATGGTTGTATCCATTTATGGCCGTCGTGTGTTGGAGCAGCAATGCCTATGTTGTGAGTTAAAGGTAGAAGATGACCTTGCTTGCAAGGTTGTAATGTTGTTACTTGCATTGTAATGCCAATTTATTAGCTGAGAGTTAGTATAAATAGGTAGTTAGTGTGAGTATTAGTGAGTGAGTTGTTTTTTAATTCATCTTTTACGTTTGAAGAAAAGTTTCCATCACAACTTTACTTTTCTTCTCTTTTGCATTCTTCTCTGCATCTCCCTCTAGTTTCTTCATCTTCCTCTTGATGTGAAATTTGGTGAGTGTGATTAACTGACTGATTTATTAGACTCTATGCAAAAGACTAAGGTGTAGGCATAGACTATGCACAAATAAAAACTAAATAAGGTCTAGGCGTAGACTATGCACAATATGAAACTAAATAAGGTCTAGGCGTAGACTATGCACTCCTCACTTCACTGAACTACAAGTGCACATATCATAGTAGTAAACTAGAATATCGTATCCAATGTTATTTAAAACTTAAGATTCACTAACTAATCTAAATTAATCCTAGACTAAGTTAACTCTTTTTGGTAATTGATATAAAATGATAACTAACAATCAATGAAAGGTTCTCTTAGAAATGGAGTTCATCTAATGTTCTGCTATGAATGGATTAGAACAACTTAGCAATAAAATCAAACCAAATTCAACCTATAAAGACTGCTCTCACAATGCATTAAAGTTATAACTAAGCATCATACTTTTATATGAATGTTAGTTAGGTTGATTCAATAAGGGTTTCAACTGATATTAGATTATCATTAAACTTCGAACTCAATACATAAACATCCACAACTAGTGTTGATGCTCTTGGTTTATTTATAAACATCAAGAGAATATAGAATCAACCTCTCGGTTGTCATTTCAATATAAGACTCACATCAACAAAAGCTAAAATGGATCCATTCTCAACATGGGTTAAAATCAGAAAATTAAGTAACTCAATTATCAGAAATCATAGATGAAATCGAATTCATAAACTAATTGTTAATGTTCTTGGTTTATTTCTAAACATCAAGATAATCTAGAATCAACCTCTCAGCTGCCATTAATTACAAGATGAGATTCACATTAATAAAAAGTAAAAGGATGCATTCAGATCTTGACAAGGATTAGAACCAAAAAATATGCTAATGTTCTTTACTCATTTCTGAGCAAGAAAATAATCAAACATCAACTTCTCATTTGCCATTGTAAAATAGGATTCACGTCAACATAAAACTGATTCAAACACATTGAGAAACTACACTAACATCAATGGCAAAAGTGTTGGTTCAATCATCCATTCATAAATAGAAATTAAACTACTATCATATCCTAAGAGAGCTAAGATTTAGCTCCTCATAAGTGATGAAATCAATAAAAAAAATAGATGAGGAACTGAGTCAAAAACATTCTAAAACATAAAGAAGAACAAACAGCTCTAAAACTCCAGACTCTAGCAAGCAAACTCCAACCTCCAGCCCAAATGGCTAGGAGAGGAGATCCCCTTTTTGCTCCTGTATATCCCCTTTATATATGGCATTGCCTCTCCATTTGATCCACATCAGAAGCTTCTATTCTTCTGATTTTTTACACCCGTCCTGGTCCCATCTCTTTGCAAAAAGATTGCTTTCTTGCCCTTGGCAGATTGCAAACTTGTGGTCCCCCTTCTTTTCTTTTATCCTTGATTTGGAGTATGAAATAATATGAATAGCAAGCATCAAAACTCTCCAATAGAAATTAGACAAATAAGAACTAAATCAGTATATTATCCAGCTCAAATGTGTAAATGTAAGAAAACATTATGCTGAGAAGATCAATGCATGTATATCAAGTATAATTATTAGAATATGAATATTTCAGGACTTATATGCACATGAATTAAGATGAAAATGAGTAGAAATTTAGTATGCTCAGCTAATGATCACCTCTCTAGCGTCACTCCGAAAGGCGATCTCAAGCTCAGATTTTAACATGGTATCAGAGCCAAATCATTAGTGGTCCGGTTAAGCTCCTTTCACGTCATTGCACTTTGTCATCTACTATCGGGTTCTTGTCTCCAATATTCTCTTGTGATTGATCATCGATGGAGTAGCTTCGACAACCTATATGGCCCCTGCAAGTCTAGGCTCGAGGTCCTTTCTCAAATAGTTCTTGTTTCATTTTTTTCTTTCTGCAACTTTCACTTTCGGCTAGCAATAGTAGATCGTCTTCAATTGTGTGTTTCTATTGATCATCAAGTTTTCTTTTATCTTTTTTTGTGTTCTTTGTTCCTCCAAGTTTTCTATTTTCATACTGGATGTTTCTGGTATTTTTCTTCCACTTGTGCAATTCAGCCATGTCACTGACTCTTTCTCTAAGCTTCGGCTCATTTTGTTTACAGAATCATCTTCAATTGTCGATGGTTAGACGACATCAATCTTGGTCATCATTATTGTTATCGACATTCGAAAGTTTTTCAAGTCATCGACAAATTGCAACATTTGACGTCCGCTATCGATGATTGAATTCGATTCAGAGCTTAACCTTCATATGTCTGTCGGCATCATTGTCACTGTTTGGATTTTGTCCAACATTATTGTCAATGTTCGAAATCTTTCTTCTTCTCTGGTGATGGATTGTTTCACATGCATTCCTCAAGTCGTTGGTTCCTATTATCGCCTCTGGCGAAATCTTGTGTGTTGTGATCTTCCGCTTCATCGAACTATGGATCACTCAGGTTCATCAATGTCTATGTCTCCTAGTATCCAATCATTAAATTTTCCTCCTTTGTTTTCTTCTCTGGAGACATCCACTACAACAGCGACTTAAGCTCATTTCTTGACATGGTGACATCCACTCGGCCACTTCATATTAGGTCGATATGGTACAACCATTTGAAGAACTTCAACGATCGTATACTTATCCATATTTTTGTTGGTCGCCTTGTTCGAATTCCTATGTGTTGATCTCCAATCTTGCTCTTCTTTCATCAACCTCTGCATCCTCTCTTTTGTTCTTCTCTTCTTCATCTTCCATTGTCGGTTTCCCAACAGCCATGCCTAGCGCATTCATCTTCCAAAACATTTTTTCTTCCCATTTTCCCTTCTTTGCTATTTCGATGGATCGTCCACTACCGCCACCCAAGTTGACATGCTGTCACACTGACATCACAATTGGCGATCTTCATCTCATTCTTCATCGTCCTTTCTTTGTCATTTTTGTCTCCCTTTTGTTCTTGTTGTTGGCATGTGATGATCATCTCACATTTCTAGCTTCCATTGAAGTTTCTTTTAGATGTTTGTTCTGCCGCCGCAACAATGGCATATCTTCGACATCTCCGACACTAGCTTATGTAAGTCTCTCATCTAGAAATATGTTGCCACCAATCTAGCTGCGGAATCTTTGTCTTCTCTGGTAGGTCTTGTGCTACTACTATGAGGGGTGATGATTGTGAACATCGGTGAAAGTTCTTCTTTGCCATTTTTCCTCGAGTATCATCGTCGAGCTTGCGATGTGGATGAGTTGTAGAACCAAAGCTTATAGGTGTTCAATGAGTTACCATCATCATTCCTCGGTCGTTGCCTAGATCTCCAAGTTAACATTCTCGACACCGCCATCTGCAACTTTTGTTTGCATCTTCTCTCATCAACATTTGGCGGACTTGCTTCCCTATTGTCAATGTGATGTCAATCCAAGTTGGTTGGTGTTCATTCGATGATCGGTGCTCTCAGAAGTGGCATGTTGAACTCCACCACATCGACATGGTTGTATCCATCTCCAGTCGCCATGTGTTGGAGTAGCATCGCCTATGTGATGAGTTGAAGGAAGAAGATGGCCGGGCTTGTAAAGTTGTAACTTAGTTACTTGCATTGTAATGTAGTTAGTGTGAGTGAGTTTTTCTCTAGTTCATCTTTTACATGTGAAGAAAATTTTCCACCACAATTTTATTTTTCTCTTCTTCCTCATTCTTCTCTGCATTTCCTTCCACTTTCTTCATTTTCACTCCGGCAGGTAATCCCGAGCTCATATTTTAACAAGTTGCACTACAACTTCTACTTTAAGAAATGTTCCAAAAACTTCTATGTGTTTTTTCTAAACAAGCTCTTCAATAATTATTTTGAATTACACCATGGTATTTGCATGTATTTTTTAGTCAATGTGAATCAAATAGAGAGAACATTAGACCCAGAACTTGGAGTGGCAAAAGGGCCATTTGACAATGAAACAAATCAAAATACTTCAAATTATGGAGAAACAATAGACTCAAGGCAGGTGGAATCAGATCTGAATCGGTTTGATCGGTGGTATTCAAGGCAACACAGATCATGCTATGTGAACAAAGTTGTGGACAACTTTTTCTACAAGATTCGAGTCTGCTTTCGAGCTGACTCGGACTGGGTGTGTTGGGACAATCCTATTTAACTTTATCAACATTAAACCCAAGCCATGTATGTCAACATGCGAGCTGGGTTGATATGGCTGATGCCAAATATTAGAAACATCGAGACGAAACTCATGTCATATCCTCTAAAATTTGGGAATGGTTGAGTGGAAATCCGGGTTGGATCGTAAGTTAACCATGCCAAGTTGCATGAACATTTAAGGAACCTGGGTCAAATTTCTTTAATGCGGACTGAGTTTTGAGAGAGTGGAACTTCAATGTTTTTTTCGTTATCTTTGACACAATTTTATGACCTAAAAGCTTGCACTTTCATCATACAAAATTATGAAACTCTTCACGTATCATAGGAGAGCAATAGACATAATTAATATTTTTAATTTAATTAACCTATTAAAAAATTATATCTATAAGTGAATCTCATATCTTACATTTTCATATAGAAATATATTAAATGAGAGACTTTGGATGAGTATTCTCATTATTCTTTCTCAATTTTCACACCAACTCCGACATTCATGTCCTCAAGGAATAACTAACAATGAACAAGTTAAATTAATGCTTTATGGAGAAACAAGAGAACTAATAGATGGGGAAATAGATTTTCTGGACGAGGGAGAGGTTGATGGAAAATTATTTATTCTATTGTAAAATTAATTTCTAATTAGATTAAATTTTAATCCAAAAAGTATTTTATCTTCAGTTAAAAATAATTTTAAATCATATTTATATCCTCTATTAATTATCCTAAATAAATACCTTTATTTCCTTTGAATCAAACTCTTATTCTTTCTTAATTTCAGTTATCGATTTATAAAATAAATCGAATTAAATAATTAATGTATTTATTTACATGTTTAATTAATTTATAAAAATTGGGGTTTATACTTTCTCATAATTTCAATAAATTGGCGAATTGATATATTGATTTTTAATGTATTTGAATTGAACTAAATTTAATGATTAAACAAGTTTATTTGATAGATTATTTCCAACAGATGTTTAAATTAAATATGAGAATAAAATATTTTGTAAGAGAGATAAATTTCAAGTTAAATAAAAATTGATTAAAAATATTTTTTACAAGAAAATATTTTAAAAAATACAATAATTTTTTAGACAAAAAAGTAATCAATAATATCAAATTAACATTCTTATAATAAAATATATTATACACTATAAATAACAAATTTGATATTTCTATTTGTAATTATGTACATTACATATTTAATTTTTCAATTAATAAATAAATATTTTTATGACGAAATAAGCATTTTTATTAACTCAATCGAATAAATTAATAATTTTAGTAATAAGTTAGAAGTTAATTAAATTTGTTTTATAAGTATATAATTAGGTTACTTAAAAACAAACTCAAAATAAATTAATAAGATAAAAATGAAAAATAAAAAAGATATGGAAGAGAAAAAGAGTGAAAGGCCGAAGAGAAGGGGTAAAGAATTATCACATCATGAGAAAAAAAATGGGGAGTAAGAAATCTCGAATTCAGCATCGGGAAAAATATCTCAAACTTAAATTCTAAAATGTGTTCATTTATTTATTTGTTTGTTTGAATTAGACATTTAAATATTCACTTGTAATTAAAAATGATAAATGAGAGAAGAATCTTTTTTTTCTTAATTTAAATTGTAAAATGTATTTATTTATTTATTTATTTATTTATTTATACATTTTAAATATTCTCTTGTAATTGAAAAAGATAAATGAGAGAAGAAACAATTTTTCTTTTTTCTTTTCTTCTTTGAATGAATCATTAAATATTAGTTTCAACGTTAATTGCATTTGGGAAAAATGTAAAATCACTTAAGACATCATTTGCCTCTGAGTCCACTTTGGGTCATCATCGTTCCCATTGGTTGATCAATTGAGTTTTTATCTAATTAATCGAATGAAATTATTCAAATTAGTTCTAGTTTTTAATGTATAATAAACTTATTTATTAAATTAATTTTATTGGTTACAAATAATTAATCATTATTTTGGCTACAAACTGAATTGATTGATATTTTTTACAAAAAAAAAGACTTATTATATTAATGTGCATTTATAATTTTTTGTTCAATTAAATTTGATATCCTTTTTTTATTATCGTGTTCAAATTTAGTAATTACCTTTTATTTGAACATAAGTTTTTTTTATCCTGATAATAGATATTTTTTATCAATTAGATTAATTAATGGAACAGATCATTACTTGCCCAGGGCCCAAATGAATTAGGTCTAGTTTTTATTCTATTAAAAAGGAGGTCCATAAATTTGATGTAAGAAAAGTACATATTGAAAATAAAAATATAAATGTCTCATTGATAATATATATTGCAGCCTATAATTGCCTATAATGAAAATCGAGAAATGCCTATAATTGCAGCCGCTAATAGAAGAATGCTCTAGCAAAGTTGGTTGATCAAGATAATAATGTGGATCTCATACATAAGAAAATTGAAGATAACCAAGAATGTTTGGAATTTATAATTGAGCCATTACAAGATCGATTTAGATCAGATCCAACTTCTCAACGTGTTACGAATTGGGCCGCATGAAAATTCAACATAACCTAGGCCAAATAAATCATGGAATTTTCAAATTAATTATATAAGGAAATTCTGTTGAGAGTTGTAATAGGAATTCATTTAGTTATTTTAGGAAACTAATTTCCTTGCTTGTAGGCTAAGTTAGGCATTTTTCTTCCATCCCAAATTCAAACTTCTAGGGCCTATAAATACTGGTGTTTATTGTTATTTCAAATATCTTTGAATCTATGAATATTTTGGCTTAATTGCTTTTGTTGTGAGGGAACTCCTGCAACCCGTTCTTCGAGAACTTTCGTCGTTAATTACAAGGTTGACTATCTTGTGATTAAATCCATCTATTTATAATATCGATTGATTGGTTCATTATAATCTTGAGGTTGATATTTCGCTGCCTTGAAAATTCGTTTGATCTCGTTTCTTTGATTATCATATATTGTTCCGGTCACTCAAAACATTGTTCTTGAGCATCGTATCACTTTCTTTTCAATTGAGGATGCACAAGGCATCAATCAATAAATCATAATCATAGGATCAATATCATCATAATGAGATCGATATCATAATAATATGATTAGATATAAATAATAAAATAATCATCACAATTAAACATACTTTAATAACTTAAAAATGCTCTTTCCAAACTTCAAAACTCGGACCGGGTGGGGTGGAACCCGGGCCGGTTCCTCCTATAATCAACCATACACATCTTTCTATAGAACTCGGGTCGGGTGGGGTGGAACCCAGGCCGGTTCGATCGATTTCTACATCTATTCTAATTTGTTCAACAGAGCCCGGGCCGAGTGTTGTGAAACCTAGGCCGGTTCGTTCAATGCTCATACATACACCAATTCAATCATCAAACTCGGGCCGGGTGGAAAAGCAACCCGGGCCGAATCGGCCTCTGATTTTCCAAACTCATTCCATGTCCAACTCGAGTCGGGTCTGACGTAACTCGGGTCAACTCACTTTGATTCTTTGATCTGAAATCATCTTCATCGCAGAACTCGGGCCGAGCAAGTCAAAACCCAGTCCGGATTCTTAATAACTTTTTCGCGTCGCGCTTGGGTTACAGAACCCGGGCCGCGCACCTTACAATCCGGGCTAGTTTCTTACGAACTCAGTCCGGATCAATTCGATCGTCACCCGGATTCCAAGGGATCCGGGTCGGGTAGAGTAAAACCCGGGCCGAGTTTTGCCGCCATCGGGAAGTCATCTTTTTAGCATAACTTCCGGCCCTATTTTCTATGTGATTATCCATGCAATTTAATTTACAATTCATTCATACAATAGTCAATACTTAGGTCAAGATCCTGAGGGTTCACGTCGCGAAAAATCGACGCCATGGGATCTCCCTACGTACCTTAACTTGGTTGAAAAATCAATTACGTTCCTGTTATCTGTGGACAGGACAGCATGTACATCACGACTTTGGCCGACGATTCCTCCCTATTGACGTTCAGAAATCTTTGGCTACCACTTGAATCTTGTTCTTTTATTTTGGGGTTTCGAAACGGTATATCGCACGCGTTCTCAGGTGCCTCGATTTATGAGAAAATGAAGGAGAAAGAGGGGCTTTTGTGTAGAATTTTTGTGGAGGCAAATCATACTTTCTAGCCACCCTTTATATCCTATTTATAGCTCCCAACTAGAGTTTTTTATTCTTATTGGACCTTGGACTTACCATCCATCATTAGTTATCATCTCTTAAATATTCAGATTTAATTAAATCCAAATTTTACTAATTATTTCATAACCATACTTATTAAAAATCCATCTCTACTTAAATTCTTTTTTATCTCCTCCATAACTTCTCTCAATCAAACTCTATCTCCATCTTTTATCAATAACTTATGTTAACCAAACTATACGTTTATTTTATCTTTTTATTTCTTCATTTTCTCTAATTTTTGGAATTATTTAATTCCATAATAATTTATCATCTAATTTTCGGATTAAAATAATAAATATTATTTTAATGACTGAAATATTTCTTAGCCATAAAACTCCCAACCCTATCCTATTTGGGAAACCTATATACATTAAACATTCTTTTATACCTCAAATCAAATTGAAATCCCTAATCTCAATCTAATTATGATTTTTAGTCCCATAGGATTTAATCTTTCTTTCTTTTCCTTTTTCTTTTCTAATCATACTTTTAATCCTACTTAACTTCTAATTCCTTCTCCAAGTAGGAATACTTTTTCCTTTTATTCATATTCCTTTTCCAACTATATTCCTATTCCTGCTCAAATTCCTCTTTTGATCATCTTCAATTAATTAAGGATTATAATTAACTTATAAAATTACTCTATTTCCCTTGATGAAATCTTGGGTGTTACAGTTGATTAACACATTAAGACAAATAAGTATTTATAATGACAATAACTATTTTGTTACAAGATAATAATTAATTCCTCACTCTTTATTTTTAGTTTTGAAAGAAAAATATCAAACCAAAACAATAAAAAAATGTTATTGTTGATAAAAAAAAGGTAAAAAGCTCTTGGAAACAATAATATTAGATATTTATATTTATGAAATTAAGAGATAAACTTTAAATGAAAATTTTTTAAGCCAAGAAAAGATTGATACATTGAAAATCAAATAATCATTAGTGTGAACAATGTAGATGAGATTAGAATATATTGGTTTCTTTTTTAAATAAACTTAATAAGAATTATATTAAAAAATGATCAAATTTTCTAGAAAAGGCCTTAAAATTGTACCATTTTATTACTACAAGTTTGATTATAAGATTGCGATAATTCAATCAACAATAAGTAAATAAAATCATTTTTTGGATGTATATAATATGATTTAGATTCATTCTAACGAACACCTATTTATATGTGTCTTTTTTTGGTTGGAACATTAATCTAAGTTCTTGGCTAATGTGGCAGCGCGCGACTTTTCAAGAAAGTAATGTTAAAAAGTTCAATAGTTGTTATGATAAGATCTCGTGACTTTCACATCTTCTCACGTCACCCTATAAATACGTCATAGTTACGATATCTTTTTCCAAAACCCTAACATGTGATTGTTCTCTTCCCCTCATTTTCTTCATGTCAACGGGAGGAGAACCAATCATAGGAAATGAGGAGAGTTTGATTTGTGGCACCCTACAAAAGGTACATATGTGTGTAGACATTTTTCATGGATTGATTTGATGCACAATGCTCAAACAAGTATGCTCCTATGATACTCATAACCTTCTAATTATCTCAAAGTTATTTTAATAATGTAAGTTCATGTTGTTGAATCAATACGATGGACTTATATGATTTCTTTTGTATTGGGATAAATTTCCTCTTTTCGACAAATGACAAATCACACAACTTTGCACCAGCACCATGGGTGCAACATCTTAATGCACCATATAGTGCAAGTTGCACCTTAGGTAATGCGGCTCACACCTTAACGAACGTACCATATTAGTACAATAAATCATATTAAGCTCAACGTGTGTTCTAAGCACTCAAATCAGGCTTGTATATTGTTTCGTTGTTTAGTCTAACAAGTCAAGCTGAACTAAAATCGGATAGCCATTGATTTCAATCATTTGAACAAATGACAAATGTATTTGCATAATAACATCCATTGTAATATGTTTCTCTCATTATATGGTGATACTTGATCAGCATAGTCTGAGTTTTGAATATAAATATCCTATTGATATCAATATTCTGTCATTGATGAACTATATAAGTTATCTTGATTAATCTCTCAATCTTATGAGTCCGCTTGGACTTTTATGATAGGTCAACTACATTCCTAAACATGTGATTTAATCATTAGTATTTGATTCCTTTTCAATTACATGAACCCATGATAATTAAATCATATTGCATGTTTGGCCTATGTTTGTGTTGATCTTAATGATCATATAATGATAATTATTATGCAAGCAAGATTTATCATCGAAGTATACTAATTGTCATAAAAATATTATGTGCACCTGACTAGCTAGCTAACCATCATATTTTATAATAATATGATCACACATTGTTCATCTTATTATCTTATCATGATGGTAATATCTGATCATACTATTACATTGCTTTGAATCATTGAATCCTAAAAATATCATAAGTTAAAGAAGATAAAAATAAAAATATATTAAATTGAGAGCTCTTATGAAAAATTGACGATAGTCAATTAGGGAGTTGAATCATACTCCAATGAATAAGAGAGTTAAAAGATACTCCATGGCACATATTTTAGGGATTTGAAAAGCATTTCATTATTCGCGTTGAGATATTGTGCTCCTAGTCATAAAGGAATCGAAAGACACAACATCGAGTTTATAAAAGAGAGTTAAAAGATACTCCACGATAAGAGCAATATAATGAAATAAAATAAATGATGATTTACCAATGGCGATAGATGATGTCAATTATTTTATTGATCCTTTCATGATGACTCTCGTTCTTATAATTGACTATGTCTTATGTCGTTAATGATCTTCATGATGATTATTCCATTTGATAATACATATCTAGACTAGTATTGATCTTATATGATGATCAATAACGATATTGTATTTGATGATTAAAAATGATCATACAATGATAATAATCTATCTGTGATGTGAGAAATTTGATTTTTTTTTATGTTGTCACATGCTTATATAATTAGCTATATCTTATGTTATCTTGATCATTGTTAGAGTTATATTATTATTATTATTATTATTATTATTATTATTATTATTATTATTATTATTATTATTATTATTATTATTATTATTATTATTATTATTATTATTATTATTATTATTCCTATTATTATTATTATTATTATTATTATTGTTGTTGTTGTTGTTGTTGTTGTTGTTGTTGTTGTTGTTGTTGTTGTTGTTGTTGTTGTTGTTGTTGTTGTTGTTGTTGTGGTTGTGGTCGTCGTCGTCGTCGTTCTTCTCATGTCACGTTGTTTATGTTATATTTTTATTCATTGGTATTTATCAATTTTAGTTTTTTAATAAATTTCATATTATGTTTACATTATTATTATCTATTAGTCATCAAAGCTTATGGAAGGTTCATCATCAAAGCTTATGGGAAATTCGTTTTTCTTGTGTATTCAATGTCATGGGTAATGATGGCACAAACAACAATGAGTCACGATGATTTTTGCACATAATGTCGAGTCTTTAGTCTCTACTTTATGTTCTTTATTTTTTCTCATCGATTATATTTCATTTATGCTACTTGATATTCATTCATGATTAATAAATATTTTCACACTATTTTATTATCATATCACTTTTTGGTAAATTGATAGTCTTTTTTCACATCATGTATTTATCTTCATGGTACTATCAAAAGTTTTAATTCTGGCCAAAGGAATGTCTATGTAAGCTATGTTCATTGAGATGTATTTTTCCACATTGCGGGGTGCATTTTTGGGGAATTACTCATGGCCTTTGAGAAGTGAATGAAAAGAAGAGAATTTTCAGTTTAACTTAAAGTTCTTTTCATATATATATATATTTTAAGGATCAATCACAATGTTGTAAATAGTTTGCATTGCTTCTTTACTCATCATTCCTATTTATTTTTTTCTCAGTTGCCTATTTATCTTTTTTTCTCAGTTTTTTAGAATTTTTTTCATCCAATTCATCACTTAAAATATAATATATTATAAATAATGATTAACTAGCACCCATTATCTCATTAATATCATACATGAATTTGTCTTTAAAAACTGAAACATTCATATTTGACATTAATGTTCATATAGATTTTTTATGACTTAATAGTTGTTATTATAATTTCTTATATTTATATGATTCCATATATCAAGCATCTTTATCCTTCTTTCCTCCATTCTTCATTATCTTTTTTTCTTCTTTTCTTAAAATTATTTTAATATTTTTTAACTCGAGTTCTCTCCTTCCAAGATGTTTATTCATTTTTTTTTGGTACATTTGAATTTCAATTATTTTCTCTCATCTTTTCATCTCTAAAAGCATTTGCATTTTCTCCATATTAAACTGCAACATGTTTGCAGGTTAATTCTTTTCTAAGACCCCACAAATGTCATTTAGTGCATTAAAGGACTTACGTTATATGTTCCACAGAACGTATCTTAATATTGAAACTCCTATATTATTACTATGAATCATTAAAGGACTTCCTATATGACCTCTCCCATCCGTAATCTAATAATCTCCATATATAACACCCCCATCCCTTTTTTTTTTTTTGGTCGAGATCCACCGGTGTACAGGCTACTAGCACCTCACCAATTCCAATATTCGAACAGGAAGCGATAAGAGGATAAATCTAACCAATGTGACGATTCTGAAAATCAAACCTGAGATTACTAATACCCAGAGACCTCAAGACACAACCTCGCTATCCAGTTGTGCCAACCACTCTCAGTAACATCCCCCGTCCTTGATCTTCCCAAATAATGTCCCCCCATCCTTAACCTCCTCACCATCCGCCCATGCATCTCTCTCTCTCTCTCTCTCTCTCTCTCTCTCTCTCTCTCTCTCTCTCTCTCTCTCTCAAGCAAGGCGATGACTGTTCCATCGTCTAGTCCATTCTTAGCAACCAAGCCTATAACGCCCCCAAATTGACCAATGCCACGTGGCGAAGATCAATCCAAGAACGCTACAAACGCTATGGCTTTGATCATCATATCGACCAAGATTTGGTCAAAAATCATGACACGTCAGCAATAAAATGACAGAACAACAAAGAAAGGCGGAAGGTGATAAATAGTTCTGGAAATCGAAGAGTCATTCAATGGTCTTGACATAATGGTATCATTATAAATACACTAGTTTAAAATGCGGAAGGAACATAAATAAATAATAAGGCCCTTTGGCTCATGTGCTTTTTATCGTCTGAGCTCTATCACGGCACACTCTCTCAACACCATCACTGATTTGGCCTTGTGAAAATCAAACACAGGGGAGAAAGTCCTTCCATAAGCTTTACAGTCTAGTGGGGAACCAGTAAGAGTATATAATGCATAACTATTAAATAGGATAAATTAGAATCGGTGAAATAACTTATCTTGATTAGAAATTAAGCATTGAGTCATTAGAATAATAAAGGTCAGTAAATAATGATAATCATTAATATCTTGAGAATGCATGGCAAATTTGGAATCAAGAGGAAACTCATTAATTGTGATAGAAATCATAACAATACTTGACATCTTACTTGCATTATTTAAACGTTGTTCTTAACATTGAATCTTACTTATAAATCAGGTGACTTTAGATTCCTTTGAATTCTTTGACATCATACTAGTATTAATTGAAAATTCTTCTTTACCTTGAACTTTACTTATAAATCAGATGACTTTATGTGCCTTTAACTTTTGGGTTTATGCCAAGCAAAATAATATAGTCTTGTGCGGGTCAATGAGTGATCAAGCCATGACCAAAGGAGTGACACTTATCTTGAGTCACTTGGCATGAGCTGGCAACCCATCATTTATCTTTCACCTTTACTTATCAATCACTTTACCATCTTGTCATTCTTCATACTATAGAGGTGATTGAATCAATATGAGGGTAAATCAGTAGAAGAATTCATATCGTAGAGTGGGAATGAATCCCAATGAAATCATATCTTTAGATTTAGTCATATTAATAATCAATCAAGATGGACAACAAGCAATATTTAAATCAAAATCAGGATTTAATAATCAACAATTTAAAGAAACGCATTCGAGGGTCGATCGACCGATTCCGTGGATCAGTCGGCCGATCTGCAGCTTGGCACGACCGTGTCGGCCTGTTATTGGGGACATAGGGGCTAGCTCGAGCATTCTCGTGAAGTGTCACGGATGTGCCTAAGTATGAAGTCGATTGCCCGATCCCTTGGGACAATTGACCGAATTTTCAGTTGGCCGAGTACACTTAGCAAAGCGATGGCACGGGCATGCATGAATGTAAGAACGGTCGATCGGTTCAGTGAAAATCGATCGATTGGGTTTAAGGTAAGCGAATTTCATTCGGCTGGGTAACGGCACGGGCGTGCCTACGATGGCACGGGCGTAGCTAAGAGATGGCGCGGTCGTGTGATTCAGATGACACAGGCATGTCGGTAGTGGGACCGTGAAGAGAGGGTCACGGCCATGACGACGGGGGTTCTTCAGCCAATTTCATTACGAGAAATCATAGATAATAAATCTAGATGCATTACTACACAACAAAATATCTAGGCAAGGCAATGGCGTATTCCATGTTGCGTAGTGGCCGGCCTGCTCTACAGCTTGAGAAATACCAGAGCGCATTCCATGTTGCGTATGTGTGCGAGAAGGAAGCAACCGTGGTGAGCAAGAGCTCAGTTGTACCACACTGGGAGTTGGCCAGTGAAACACAACAGTAGAGAGCTTTAGGCGTGCCCGGTTCGCTCAACACCGCATTCGAGGGGTGTTATTATACCCTATGCTCTTCATTGGAAAAATCTTGGTCTCTCCGGATAAGTCCTTGGTGTGCTGCATAGGATTTACCTCTCTTCATCATGGAAGCAGGAGTGAAGAACACAAAAGGATGAAAAAAAAGGTTTGCGTTAAATTTGTACCCTACGAAAAAAAGGTTTCTTCATTCAATTATTATTCCATATTCAAGAAGATGAGGCAAACAATAAATCCTATTAAAATAACAATTATCGACATTGTTATGTTTATTATTAATTTCAATGGATTTATTAATAATAATCATATTAGTATAGCCGGGTGATTTAGAGCCTCATATGAATAAGATTACACTATTATTACTTTCACAGCTCTGCAAATACTTGAAAAAATAATATTAACTTCCCAATATTATTTTTCTCTTCCCACATTTTGTTCCTATACTTATATTTACCTTGCGGCGTATCTCCTTCCATGAATTGCCCATCAACATTATATTGAACTTCCTCTCACATTACATAACTAAAAAAATTTGCTAATAAAATATTATTAAATAATAATAAAATTTGATGATATTATAAATTATAAAATCCTCCCCACCAATTTATAACATTATGATAAAACTAAAAATATTCCATTAAAACAAATTAAAATATAAAGATGAAACAAGATAACTGCTCACCATCTTATATTATAACTAATAAATTTTCTAATAATCATTTTATTATATCATAACTCCCCGTCATCTAATAACTAATAATTCACTAATAAGTAGATATAAAATATCTGTAGTACTCAACGAAGTTTAATATTTCATGATGACAAAAGAAAGGTTGGGTAAAAATATATTTGAATACACACAGAATTATATAAGGAGAGAATTTTCAGAAATGATTTAATTTTTTTAACTACGAAATGAACATAATTTTAATTTCATTTTTAATGATTATGTTCACTAAGTATAAATTTAAATATAATTAAATTTTATCATAAAAAATAGTATTATTTCCAATTGTGCAACGCGTCTCTAATTTTTCCTTTCTTTGACTATTTAATTATTCAATTTGTAATTGGGTGTTTGATCACCTTTGTCTACATATAACTTTCATTTTCTTTTGGCAAAAAAATTTCACAAATTATCTGACCACTACTAAAATTTCAATTTATTCTTATAATAAATTAATGGAAAATAGATAAAATGTAATAAAAGATAAACAAAACATATATATAATTAAGAAGTAATTTTACTGGTTTTTAAAAATTGTTATGATTAAAAGTTAGGCTCATCGCAACATTATTTTAATAAAACTGCAGTATTTAAATTATATTTTATAATCCTTATCTCAATTGGTGGAGCAAGTTCCTACTTACTCTTAAATATTTTTATTATGTGCATATAGTAGGATGACAAAAAATAGGATTATTTAACATTGTTATTTATTCAGTAACCTTATTATTATGTATATGATTTTATTATTCTCGTTATTTTTTATCTTTCGTAACCTCTTCGAACATATTATTCTAACTTCCTTCCCTCCATATTCAGTTGTACATTATAACTTAAAAATATTTTTTAAAGTCCATCTTTGAATATTTTTTTGAAATTCAAGTTGTTAATAATTTACTTTTAAGGTGGCCAACGTAACTACAAGAAAATGATGATTTTGCGACGAACAATTTGCGATGGATGAAAATCCTTATTTTCATCCATCGCAAATTGTCCATCTTGAAGTTTCGACGGCTGTCGATAAATAAAAAATCTTTCCGATAGTCCGCACCATTGGAACTTCTGACGAATGAAAATCCGTGAGAAGTTATGACAGCTTGAATCTTCATTAACTGAAATATATATTATTAATAATTTATTATTAATCTTCTCGACTGTTCGGACCGTCGAAAGTTCCCATGAATGAAAAATTATCGGGAATTTCGATGACCCGAACCGTCGGTAACTAAAAAACATTTTATTATTATATATTGTAAAATGGTTGTTTCCACGGTCGTAGTTGTCGGAACTTCCGACAGCCGCAGAAATAAAAAAATAATATTTTATAAATTAATAATATATATAGGGTGTTCCCACAGTCGCAATCGTCGAAACTTTCTATGACTGCGGCCATGGAAAATATAAAATAATATTTTATCATATAACGATGTATATATTTTATAATATTAATAAAATAATAATAACATTTCCACGATCGCAGCCGTCAAAAATTTTCATGGTTGTGGCCGTGGGAAATATAAAATAATATTTTATAAATTAATAATTTGTATAGGTGTTCCCATGGCCATAGCTGTCGGAACTTCCAATGATTTGAGCCGTGGGAATTTTCATGGCTTGGGCCATGGGAAGTTCTCATGGTTTCGACCGTCAGAAAGATAAAAAAAATTAAAAAATGTGCCCATGCCCAAGTTCCCACACTCGTCCCATTTTTTTGTTTTTCTCTCTCTTATTTTTCTTGTCGATAGCCTCCCTTATTTCCCACTCTCCTCTCTCCCACTCTCTCTCTCCCACTGTCAGCTCTCTCACTCTCTTCATCTCTCTCGGCATTCCGGACGATCCTCTCCGACGACAAGCACGGCCCAGACAATGACTTTGGAAAGACCCACCCGACAAGCCTCTCTCTCTCTCGCGCGCGCTCGTTGCCGGAACGCCAGGCGGTAAATACATCCATGAGCGGCCCGATCTGGTGGTCAGGCGGTGGATTTGGCTGCGGGCAGCCTTCTCTGACCGCCAGGCAACGGATCAGGCCTCATGCCGCATCCGAACGCTTGGCTGTCAGATCCGGCTGCGGGCGAACATTTTTTTAATATTTGAAAAAACCTTTCTGATGATCTCAACCGTTGGAAAATTATATATCCGTCAAAAGTTCTCACGACCACAACGGTGAGAAATATTTGTCATGGCTCAACCCGTGGGAAGTTCCCTCGGGCCGAGTCGTGAGAAAGTTTGCCACGGCTCATGCCGTGGGAACTTCCCACGGCTCGGTACATTCCCACGGCCCGAGCCATGGGAACTGCTCAATGGCCCAAACCGTAGAAACTTTCCCTCAACATTTGATGGAAGGGGCTGTGGATGGCATATTGACACCATCAAGATACAGATTGCGGAATTGAGATCAGAGTTCACCGGATTAGTCAAGTGCTAGATCATCGATCATGACCTAAAAAAAGTGAAGTATTAAAATTATTCAAAAATGGAGAAAAAAAATAAAATGAAGAATGGAGGAAGGATACATGTGTATATAAAATTAACTTTTAATAATTTCTCAGTAAATAATTTATGCATTAAGTCAACGAAAAATATTTTAACTTTTAATAATTTCTCAGTAAATAATTTTAATAATTTCATACTAATCAAAATTAATTAATGGAATTCAGTAGATATATATGTGACTTTTTAAATTAAAAAATAATTATGGCTTGTCATCATTAACTAAAAGTAATTAACATACTTAAGTTATTATAATGCATGAAGTAAAAAATATTAACATTATTCAAAATAAGGAGAAAAAATAAAATGAAGAATGGAGGAAGGATAAAGGAGGTTTTTGTATGGAATGATATATATGTATATGATAAAAAGTAATTAATATATTTAAGTTATCATTATTTCTCGTTAAATAATTTATGCATGAAGTCAAAGGAAAATAATAAAATAATTTTAAAAAGGAAAAATAGAATGGAAACAACATTTAATATTCTACTCTAAATAATAATTAAAGATGATATGTTTAAAATATGTGATCTTTAAAATTTTAGCCTTCCAAATATTATGACTAACATAAAAAAGACGAAAAAAAGGAAAAAAAGAAATGAATTTTAAATGGACATGAAAGTATCATTAAATTATACCGAGATGTGAATGGATCAAGATTTACTACAAAAATCCTTATTTAATGGTGGTTTAAATAAGTTATTTCTTTCGATTCTTGTCAATCTGGCCGAAGATCTATTATATAACTAAGCAAAACTACGACATTTAGCTTTATCTCAGTTATATTAAAGGAAAATTTTTAAAAAGTGTCTGATTCATAAGTTAGATTATGTATGTTGCATTTCTTAGTGTGGCCTTTGTTATGAAGTTATTTCTTTCGATTCTTGTCATCAATATGCTTTAGTTTAAGTTCTTCCAGGAAACTATTTTCTTTTCTCCAATTCTGAGGGAATTTTGCTCGGTATCAAAGGTTTTCTATTCAAAGAATATATTTAAGGTCCTCATGACAGTTCTTTCATTGAAGTGCGCTAGCTATTTTATTGTTGTTGAAGAAGAAGACACAAGCCAGTTTAAACACGCTGAATCTGTGTTCAAAGCTCGTGCCTTTTAAGTTCAGTATATATCTTCTTAATGGAGTCTTAAAAGAGTGTTGATTATAAGAAGCTATAGTTGTCATGCTATTTTCAGAGCTTTCACCGTTTCCCCTCCAACTTGAAATTCCATGCGGTCCACATATGCACAATTTATTGTGTACATAATCCAACTTTTATCATATATCTTACTCTCATGCAACTTTTCCTGATATGATTAATCGATTGAACAAATGTTTCACTTTTCTTTTCCTGTTCAAGATTGAAAAATACTTACTCAAACGTTGAACGTAGAGTTATGATGAGTGCCCTTCCTGATTACTTGTTTTGTGGCCATGTCTGCAAAAAAAAAAAAAAAGAAAAAAAAAAGAAACTGCATTTGGGTGCCTGTCCAACTAAATTTCCCAAGTGTTTTGTTGTCTCGATAATGCTAAAAAACTGCAAGCAAACTGGAAAGATTACCTTTCTTGGAAGATTAAGAATATGTCCCCGTGGATTTTTGTGATGAATAATTCGGATCCTCGGAAAGAAGTAAGCAAGCAAAGCTCAAAATGAAAGCAAATACAGGAACACCACATATTCAAAGACAATTTCAGATTATAGTCCTAAGCTATCTCTTGTCACAACATCATAACATAGTTTTCCTTGAAAAAGGCCAACCCCCCTGTCCCCTTGATCCTTGCATTCGTCCAAGTAGCTCTTCAAGACTGGCCGGAGGATGGGAATGAAGTCACGTAATCGAAGCTCTGTGCCAGCCGACTGCGATCACGTATGCTGGATGACATTTCTTTTCATCTTTCAAAAGAAACTAATGTCATTAAAATTCCAATCGATGAATTGGAAAACTGATGTAAAAAAATAATTGCTTTAACTTTTTCATATTTCAAACGAATTACAGATAAGTAAAAAAATGTAAAGAAAAAGATAAATAAGAGTTGAGAAGAATTTGAAATCACCATTTCAGTATGGCAGCGGGACTCCAAATGGTCAAAAGAACCCTAATTAATGTGGTGACTCTGAAAATTAAATTTTGGACTATTAATATCCAACGACCCGAGGACATAGTCCCGCTATCCAATTGTGCCAACCACGGTTGTTTTTCGTCAATACTTCTCTTTGACTTCATACATTATATAACTTAGGTCTATTAATTATGTATCAATTATTTTTAGTTAATGATGGCAAATCATAATTTATTTTAAATTTAAAAAGTCACGTCTTATATATACTTAACCCATTATTACTTTTGGTTAATTCGAAACGTCATAATTATTTTTGAATTTAAAATATGGCATATGATCTTTAATTATTGTTTAAAGTGGGGTATCAAAATTTTCTTTCCATTCTTTATTTTATATTTCCTTTTTGGAATTATTTTAATATTTCTCTTTGATTTCTTGAATAAATTATTTCACGAGAAGGCACATAGACGTCCACAACAACAACGACTTGCATGCATCAACCTCCACATCAACATTACATGCATGACTAGGAGAATGCTTCGCACTCTGCCTTTTATTTATTTTTTCCTCTTCTTCGTCATTGTACTAGCGTCGAGCCTTCGACCCTAACATGCACGACGAGGACGTGCGAACGTTGTCTACCAACCTTGCCTCTATCAATGGTGAGCAAACCTTGGTGATGGCAAAGGCCCCTACGGCAATCGATCACCTTGTTCGCATCCTTTTCATAAACAAGGAAAGCTATCGCCACTGGCCCTCACCAGTGGGAGCACCAAACTAAAATCATCGACCTGACTTCAGATCCCATCACCCAAGCCGCCGTCCTGCTCCTTTCCCATAGCCGTCGTTGCCTCCACAAGCACCCCCGTCCTGCCCTTTCGATGACATGGGAGGATGATGATCTCCCTCAAACATGACGTTAATGATGTTCACCTTTACGGTGAAGCATTCGCTAGAGGTTCATTGCAAAGGATGCTCGGAGAAACTTGACGAAGGATGATCTCTTTGGAAGGTCATATTAAGCTACGGTGGTGAGCAATTTTTATGAAGGTCATCGTGGCTATTGATCACCTTATTCACATCCTTTTTCACAAATGAGGAGAGCCTCCACCGCTGACTTCGCCTACCATCGAACCCTCTGCCTTCAAGGATGGCAATCCTACGTTTGGTGCTAGCGTCGGACACAAAGCTCACAGAGGAGGAGTCAGCATTGCAAAGGACAGGCTTGAGAGTCCTCATGGAGTGTAAGAGGTGAAATAATTACCGATGCTCAGCAACATCGAGGACGGCGACCTTGCACTTGATGCCAGCATCAGATGTGAAGCTTTGTCACACAACAACATAAAATTATTTTATTATAAAATGATTAACATAACATATTTTTTAACAACTTAATATTTCTAAAAATAAAAATAAACTAATTTATTATAAAATATTTACAAAGTAATTAAAATGGTGCGAAACGCGATGATGTTTCCTAGTTTGTTGATAAAATATGAATATGAATATGTTAGATTTAATTGAATCTGATGAACTTATTAATTTAAGTAAAGTTAGATTGCTATTCTAATATCATCACATGATTGAAGATAAAATCCATCAAATTAATAATTTTGAGGCATCCGAAATAATTATATCCATTCTACTTTTAATTTATTCTCAAATAATTTAAATGTAACAAAAATCTGCTTAAAAATATATTCGTAATCCGTGCATTACAATTTTTATTCAAATAAACAATTAATTAAACTAACTCAAGTCATGGCCCCAAACTTTTTTGTCGCAAAATGGCTTTTTCCTTGTAGCCTCAACTTTATCAACATTCACTCCACCTCCCTAATTCATCATCTGAATTTGAGCTATTATATATCTTATATTATATCTTGTTCTTGTGCAATACAAGAAAACATTTATCTATGCACGATATGTAACCTAATTAAAAATTAAATTGTTAATTTTAATAACAATATGTTGTTGTATACACAAGAATAGGTTTGAATTTTAGTGGTCAATGTTCGATTCCTAAAGTCACTATTTCACTATGAGAACATTGTTTTGCTCTTTACTCCTACTTCGAATTAGTCATGTACTAATAATCTTGAATACTAATAATCTTGAATACTATAAATCTCGAGTGAGTATAAAAATCGAGTTGTGAATTTCTTTCTTTTTAGATAATTAAACTAATTTGAAGAAAAACATTTTCTTGGTTTTTTTTTTGGCAAAAACTATTTCTAGATCAAATTGTACAATAAGTAATAACATATTTCGTTTACATATATTCCATGCAAAATCAAATGTCGGATATCATTATAATAACATACAAATTATAAAAAATTGACATTTTTGTAGACTCGTTTTTTTGGATAATATTTTCTCATTGAGAAAAAAACTACACTATTTTTGCTCCATTAGAAATAATATGGATTAAGTACCTTTAAAAAAAATTTAGGTGTTCTTTACCTTATCTTATTTTCTATCTATCTTCATTCAATTTTAATAAACTACTGAATGAAGATTTGATGATGTATAAAATCGGAAACAAGATGAGATAGGAACATCAAAATTGAATCTTTAATAATAACGTGATTTAATTAACTCTAATAATAACGTGATTTAATTAACTCTAACTCTCATGTTATATGGGGCCGTGCAAATTGCTGCTCATGCGGTAGCTAGGCCAACAGGTAGACATGGACGTTCCATGTACCAACTCTAAAACACTTTAATTTCGGAATTGATGAAAGCGCTTTTTTTATAAAAAAAAAAATATAAATAAAATCCAGCATTGATCTTTGAGTTGTACCAATAAAGATCCAGAGATAGTGAAAAATAAAACATATGTAATAATTATATTAAATATGAGGCTAACATCCTCTGTGCACCTTGATATAAAACGCTTATTTTTTAATTTAATTTAATTAATTAATTTAATCATTTAATTAATTAATATTTCTTATACTTTAATTATTTCTTATAGTAAGCGCTTATTTCTTATATTTTTATAGAAAATATAAATAAAACTCAGCATTGATCATTGAGTTATAGCAACACCGAGATCTAGATATCATGGAAAAAAAAGAAAAAGAAAACATACCTATTAACTATATTAAATACGAGGTTGATGAGTAAGTAGAGCATCACCGTAATATAAAGCATTTATTTCTTATAATTTAATAATTATAATTTATGATTAAATTAATTATATATTTTTATATGAAATAATACATATTTATTTGAGTAATTTTGATAATAAATTGTATCATCTAAGGTTAAATAAATTATAATTATTAAATTAATTATATTTATTAACACGATGATCTTAATTTTAATCATCTTTATTATTTAACATATATTTTAAATTAATATATAATTATTTTATTAGTTTAATAACTAAAATTAGTTCTCTACATCTATTCTACGTCAAATAGCCCACGTTATACATTTTTCTCATTAAATATCAGCAACATAACAAGCTATTCGTTTTATTTAGGTGATGTATGATGGGACCAATTATCTGATCGATTTAAGCCCTTCTATTAGTAATTCAAATGCTTAATTTATACCGATTTGACCGGCAATTTGGATTGAGTTTCGGTAATTCATCATTATCACATTTGCTACGAAAATTAATTAATTAATTTAATTGTTGTGCCAAGCACATGTTTCGTCATAACACGTATCAGACGACCGATCCGTTGCATTATAGTTTTGGCATTCAATTATAACTTTAGGAGGTATGATGATAAAAGGATAATTCAAACCAATATGGATAATAATTCTATTTATGATCATTTTAAGTTTTGATAGCTTTGGGGCATTATTAAAATTGATGAGAATATGATTTTATATCAAAATAATATAATATAATACCTAAGACCATTTCGCTTAACATATTCAATAGGATTTAATGACCATCATACGCTTGCTCAGGCGTATGATGATCATACATCTCAGCTCCCACCGTCAGATCTAATGTGACGATGGGTGCTTTCTTCTACCTCTCTTCTTATCATCCCATGGAGGCGGAGTGGCAACTGGCGGCGGTGGCGCACCGGTGGAAGGGGCAGAAGCGGAAGCTGGAGGAGTCCTCATCAGCAGGGACACTGGCCGTGAGGGAGACAACCATCAGGGGAGGACAGGAAATTCGCTATCGGTCTAGAGTCGTGCCCAAAGGAACAACAGTCGTCGTCGCCGATCTCTCTCTTGTGTGCGATCGAGTTGCAGCCGTCCTCGCCTCATCGCCATCGACGTCGCCATCACCGGATCGGGAGAAAGAGGGAGAGATCGGATTGCCTCACCACTCGCGCATCGTCGCCTCCTCGCCACTTGGATCCCCTGCAACCGTCCGCTCTCGCCTCGTCGCCGTCGTCATTGCCGGATCGGGGAGAAAGAGAAGCTCGCGCCTCGCCGTCTCCCTCTCCTCGTCATAGCTGTCGTCGCCTAGTCGCTCGCGCCTCACTGTTGCTATCGCCTCGCCGCTCGTGCCTCGCCCAACATCGTCTCATCGCCAATCTTCCGGTTAGATCGGACGGTGGGCGGCGGCATATGGGGGTCATACACCTTATGACCCTCGTTAAATCCTATTCAATATATGATATTTATAATTTGTAAGAATCGATCATTTTATTAACACCGTGTAAAGATTAGTCTTAACTATCAATTTTAAGTGTACCATTATAATTCATAGTTAGAACTATCAATATGTTTATAGGTGGACGACTTGCATTTAAATAGTGTAATCTTTTATATGAATGATTTTAATCACGAACCATAACTCTAGCTTTAAAGCATGGTAGAATCGAAATAGTCTCGACATGATCATATAAACAAATATTTGATTTAACACATACATCTAATCCATATAAATAAATACCTAAAAAAACATGCAATCCACCCAAACAAATCAGAACAACATGATTCCTCGTTTGGTGCACCTTCCAACTCCATCAATCACTGCCACTTCCCCCCTCCTCACCCACCACCCCTACATATTTTTTTTTCTCTTTTCTGCAAGTAAAAGGGAGGGTCCAAAAGACATGGTGGCCAGTTTTAACTGATTGATATGGCTGTCTCCACCGACTGCCAGTTGTCTCAGTTCACAGATCAATTGAACATTGGATCAATGGCGGAGCCATGAAACCAGCAAAGTCGCACGTCCGGCTTGAGAGAGAGAGAGATGTGAATAATATTATTCAATGTGATGTTGTGTCGGTGTAAACTTTATTATCTAATAAGTAAACTAATTTGTAATACAGATGTGGATGTAACACATTTGTTTTATAAGGGACATTCATGTAGAAAAAAATAAAAACCGATAATAAACTAAAAGAACACAAAAGTTCTTTTTTTTATACATATGGAGTTCCATAAATTTAATATCAAAAAATAAAAACTGAAAATAAAAAAAGTACATATGTCTGAGATTTGAACTCTTAACTCTCCGAATCTTTGAGTGATAAGGTGTGCCCGCTGCGCTACACATAAGTTCATTGATTCTCAATTAGAGTGAACTACTGCATCACACTTTTGTTCTCAATATAACTTAATATTTTATGAAGATAGATTTATGCACATTTCAATCAGTCAATGTGTGGGTAGAAGTTATTTGACATGGTCTCTCCCTTTTTTTCGGAAAAGACGACATGGATGCATTCAAAACGGTAAATAGTCATTAACATGGTATAAACTATGGCACTCGGATAAAATCTCACATAAGACATTGTTATATGCTTATGCATAGAGAAACAGTCGAATGTGAGACGGAGGAGAGAGAAACAAAGGGCCGTGCATGGGCGTGTGATGCCCTACGCACGCAGTCTGCCGACACCGACAGGCCTCGCACTTTGTTCTTCCCTGATGCCTGCCTGCAGCTAATTAAGGCTATGTTAAATCTTCTTCTTCTTCTTCTTCTTCTTCTTCTTCTTCTTCTTCTTCTTCTTCTTCTTCTTCTTCTTCTTCTTCTTCTTCTTCTTCTTCTTCTTCTTCTTCTTCTTCTTCTTCTTCTTCTTCTTCTTCTTCTTCTTCTTCTTCTTCTTCTTCTTCTTCTTCTTCTTCTTCTTCTTCTTCTTCTTCTTCTTCTTCTTGCTCAATTTTAAGAGTCGTGGTGAGAGTCGTGGTGATCACTTTTTTCTAGCTCAATTTTAAGAGTCGTGGTGAGAGTCGTGGTGATCACTTTTTTTTCAGATATTTTACAGTACACTGAATCCAGCAAGGAGGGGGGCATTGATCTTTTTAACTCACAGACGTGCTTCACTTGTCCCCATCTTGTCAGAAGAGTGGACTGTGGACAGTTCATCGCCAGTGCATGCATTGCATGCATGAGCCACTGAAAAGGTGGATCGATGGATGGATGTACAAAGAGGGAGAGGGTAAATCTTGGCTGTGTACGTGGGATCTCATGCAACGAGGTCTGAATCGAAATCATCTGTCTGCTGCGTCTGCTCCCCCGGTGGCATGTGATCCTCCATGGCTCCATCATGTTTTTTTTTCTTTTCTTTTTTTTTCTTTTTTTTGTTTTTTCATATGGCGGTGTTACAGTTACAGGGCCCTGATCAGCTGGCTTCCATTCACTAACCCAATGAAGTCCTATCCGATCAAATCGAGTCAAATTCGATTCGTTTTTATACGAATTGAAAATTCTCGAATCGTGATATTTTAATTAATTATTTATTTTTAAATTTTAAATTTTAATTTTAAGCCTATATTTAATTTAAAATATTAAAAAATAGAAAAATAAGATGTTTTAAGTATGAAGAAAATATTTAAATTTTTTATACTTGAAAAAAATATGAAATAAAATTTTTGTATTATATAATAAAACAAGTAAAAAGAATTTAAAAAAATGGATGTCACCCGATCTGAGTTGATCAAGTTGGATCGAACTCACCCCTTAAAAACAGCTCGACTCTGACTCGATCAGCTCCTTACTCTAAGTTCACTTTGAGTGGTTGAATACTTGCGATAATTAAATGAGTCGATGATTCAATGTGAGGTCGTCTCGCATCACTGCAAGCGGAAGTTCAAAAGTCGGACTGTGCTAGGACGTTTTTCGTTTTCTCGCTTGAGTGTCCTTTTTTTCTTACGACTCCGATCCTTTGGGTCGGGTGGAGTTTATTCACGCTCCTACCATTTTTGCCACTCGAATTGGAGCTGCATCATGCATGATCCCAGCTGTGCAGCAGGAGCAGAAGCAAACAGTAGCTCGACCAATGGCCGTCGCGTGGCAGGAGGTCATCAGTGCTCGAATTCTTGGTGAGCCATCCAAGTCCACTGAATGATTGCAGAAGCCACAAAGGGGACCCCAATTCACAAGACGTGGGGTTTGGACTTTGGAGGTTTTCTTTTTGCTTTTTTTTTCTTTCTTTTTTTTTTTTTTTTGTTTCTGTGATCGATGTGATTTGTTGCATCTGGGGAACGAGAACGGCAGCAATAATTGGCGCCTCCAGCTAATTAACTCGTCCCTTTCTCTCTCCTCCCTCCCTCTTCACATGAGCTGAGTTGCTTCAAAGTTCGAACATGGAAATTCAAAAGATTCATCAGCCAGAGCCAATTCCGGCGTCGTTGCCGCTAGCACCGAAACATTTGGTCCACGCACTTTTTTTTCCTCTTAATGAAAGTAATATTTAAATGTTAAATATATCTTTATATTAAAAATGTATTTTTTTAAAAAAAAATAATGATCGAATAAAAATTTTTAATCAGGTTGAGAACATAGTTATCAGTTATCACTGGATAATATAATATGCCAAATAATTGTTTAAGTATTATGGATGAAATTGTGAATTTTTTTCGTCTTATCTTATAAGCAATGTTTTCAAAATTGGACCGGCGATCGGACCGGACTTTTTATTGGGACACGATTGGACTAATCTGATCGAGTTCGATCGGATTAAACTAAATTTTATTAAATAATATTATTTATAATAATTATAAAAATATAATATAAGTTATATAATATAATATATGAATATTGCACTAATAACATATTAATAATATTAAAAATTAATATAACATATTTTTTATTTATTAAAATGTTTAATAATGATTAACATATAAATATAAATAAATTATTATTAATTTAATATCTATTATTTATTAATGATAGATGCTATATTAACAAATTTTATCTTAAATTATTCTTATTTCTCTTTTTCTTTGACACTTTTCTTTTTATTTTCTTTATTTATGCCCTTTGATACTTTTTCATTTTAATGTTATTTAATTTTAAATACCTACCTTTTTATATCAATTCTTATTTAATTTTAGACATGTCATATTCCCTCCATTTTTATCTTTGTTATATTTCTTTCCTTTTTCCTTCTTTAACTTTCCTATTTTTATTATTTTTTCAGTTTTATTCTTCAAATTTTGCATTCAACCGGGTTGAACAAATTCAACAAGTCCGATTCAACTATTTTTTCTCGGTTCAATGTCAAAATCGATTTTAACATCAAATCGAACTAAATTTTTGACCGATTCGTAATTGAACCGGCCGGTCCGATCCAGTTTTGATAACATTACTTAAAAGTGATCAAAGGTGCACATGCATCCAAATGTTCCGTAAGATTTTGAACAGCATATAAAAGCCATCTTTCATAACAAAAATGTTGTATTGTATTTTTTTCGATCGAAACTCATCAAAAAATAGTGATATGAATAAATTATGGTCAAAGTGAAATCAAACGTAGAACTATTATAATATTTTAGATCCTTTATATTTGGAGGAGTTGCATCATTAATTTTGGAATATCTCAGCTCCTTCGATCCATCGTGGGGAAACGTGAGAAAATATAAGTTAATTGTTATTATTTCATATTATAAACATTCAGAAAAAATACATGCAAAAGGTGGATAAAGAATTAAAAATAGTTGACATTAAAGTTGGGGAAGACATCTCTCATTTGGGTGTTACATTTTTCTTTGTGCAATTATTAAACACCTTTCTTAATTTATTTTTTTTAGCTTTGTTGTGCATCATTCATGCAGTCGATCCCACCTAATAAAATAAGATTTTGTTATTGTTATGCTCCCACCCATCAAATCTAATAAGTAATGAGTAATAAGGTAGTACTTATTATTCGCTTCCTCGACTTCAACTTTTCATGGAAAACGAAGGGCTGGGAGTCTTCTTACATGTTTGTGTCGTAGGAGAATATAATTGTGTATTTTTTTTTTCTCTTAGTGATTCCACGTGTCATTTCATCGTTGGATGAAAAAATATAATTGAAAATTATCTAAGCAATAAATGATCAGTAGGTGTGGCAATGATTAGGGGTTCGACGTCATATTTTCGATTCAAAAAATTTATTCATTATTTTTTAATCAATTTTTTTTAAAAATTTAAAATTTATTTTAAAATTATTTCAAAAAATAAAAATCACCATTTTTAGACGCTACTTTATATAATTACATTTTAAATATATATAATAAATAAAAAGTAACATAAAAGTGTTTAATTTTATATTAAATATAAAATATACTACTGAAATTAAAGTTTGATAATATGATAGAAAAATATGAAAGTTTATTAAAAAAATAAAAAATCATATCTATAATAAAAAATAGATAACTTATGGATTAATTATATAAATAAAAAAGCATAAATAAAAAATGACTTCCACAAGTATCTCTCCTTTTCGAATGAGATAATTTTAGTTTATTAAAAATCACCTTAAATCATATTCGAACTCCTACTTTTTATTTTTTTATATAAGTTTTTTTTCAAATTTGTCTTGCACCCAATTCATGTTGAATTACCTTTCTGCAAATATTTTATTCGATAGTTTCTTAAGATCACTCTAAAATTGTTCAGAGAAGTAAAAAAAATCACCTTCTAATGAACCAAATTTTTTTATAATTTTTTCTGTCCAATATAATAATATATTATAAAGTTTAAACAGTCAAATAAAATGGTATTTTGATAACTAAGATATAAAAATATGTCAACTACGGGTTCTACGAGATGAAAGAAGAAAACTAAATCATACAAAATTATTATATTAATAAAAAAATATGACTTATGAAACGATAAATACATCAAAAAAATTTATAAGAGAAAAACGAATTATTTTTTCGAGTGCAACCCTAACATTAGCTTATCACCTTTGCTTTATTACAAAAATACTCTAAAATGTAATTACCTATGAAATTAAGATATTTTTTTATGCCGGAGTAGTTTTTTGTGATTGGCTGAAATATTTCTTGCGCCGCTAGTAATCAAGTTGTAGATAGATTAAAATCATGGATTCAAAATAGAGTACCAACCTTTTTTTCAAACAAAGTTGGAAAGTTTACTCAGGCTAAATTTATCAGTTGGTCAAAGTTACTTAATTATAAATAGTACGATACGTAAGGTATAAGTTGAAAAAAAGTAAGAAGGACTAATGTTTATATTTGTCTATTGATAGTATAAGTTGAAAATAGTAATCAGGACTTTGGCTTATATTTATTTCAACTTGTGAGTCTAACTTATTATGCATTGGAATATCAATTTTACTAAATATTTTCACCACATAAAAAATCATGTTTATGTTTAAAAGTCATGCTTTTTTTTACACCTCATAATGTTCATGTTTATGTTTATAATATCAATGACTTGCTCAACTAAAATGAATTCGAACAGTTGTTCTTCATGTTTGAAAAAATAGTAGCAATAGTCTTATCTCTCTAGAGAGTTGTATGCCCCTCTTCTTCTTCTTCTTCTTCTTCTTCTTCTTCTTCTTCTTCTTCTTCTTCTTCTTCTTATTATTATTATTATTATTATTATTATTATTATTATTATTATTATTATTATTATTATTATTATTATTATTATTATTATTATTATTATAGATACTTTTATTTATAGATTAAAATAATTTTTAATCATATTAATTTATTGAATAAGAGCACTTGAATGCGCTAAAAGAATCATGATTTGTGGCAGACCTTTTTATCATAAATCTCATGAAATTTGTCACAAATTGTTATTTGCGATAAATTTCATTCATTTGAAAAACACTCATCGCAAATAAATTTGCAACAAATTACAATATTTGTCATAAATTTTGAAGGATTAAGCCATCCAAAAAGAACCTTCTCAACTTGCAAAGGAACTTTACCTCTCATAATCTCAAGTTGGGAGTGACTGACTTCGAAAAAAAGGAAGGTGTCACTTCAAGAATAAGTTATTTTTGCTACGAAAGCTTTCGTCGCAAATTTGTCGTCAAATTAGTTAGCGATGAATTTGCAACAAATCAACGACAAAGATTTTTGTCGCTAAATATTACCCGTTGTTTGCATAAAAATTTTTGTCACAATTGTGTCGCTAAATTATCGAGGGTTTGTCGCTAATGCATCATTAAATTGCCGCTAAAAATATTGAATTTGTTGACAACTTTCTCGCTAAGTTGTTGTTAAGTTGTCTCAATTTTGTCTTGTCAAGGAATTGTCGCAAATTTGTTGGCAATTTGTTGCTGAAGCATAAAAGAGTCATCGCTAAAAACAATGTGTCGTCCATTTGTCGCTATTTTATCTTTTTTTTGTCGCAAATATTCCATAAATAAAAAATATGTTTACAATTATTCAAATTCATAATAATATTCACAGAAATTACAAATACTTCCAAATATCACATAATATAAGTTAAGTATCACATAACATCACAAATACTCAAAGTCTACTACGACAAACAAAAGTGTCACAATATTACAAATACATCCAAATATCATAAGTATAATATAAATCATAATATCCCTAATCATAATCCGAATCAGAAGTTGGTCTATCCTTATCACGATCACGCATATAACTCATTATGGCATCAAACATTGGTCCCACATCTTGTTGTGTCAAGATCCTAACAATAGTCATCAATTCATTCAAAGAAATCGTAGGAGGGGTATACCACGAAGTCTCGTGATACTAGTAAGTTCGGTAGCTTCATGTCATACCTCTACATCAAACTAGAGGGATTGTGAATCTTCATACTTTTCTACTAACAACATATCATAGCATACTGAAAATAACATTAATTATAAATCAGATACATATTATCATTCAATATACAAAGAGGATAAAAATGTTTGAAATATATGATAACATATTTCACTTCTGTACTAATTACTACGAAAAGAGGGAGAGAGAGATCGCACGAACACAGACAAACATAGAGATTTACGAGGTTCACCCTAAATCGGGTTACGTCCTTGAGTGACGACTTTTTATTATGAAATAATGATGATTATAAGTATAAGAAATAATCCAGCCGTCATGGAGTTTATATAAGCATTTCCATTTATAGACTGTAGGAATTACATACCGATTGAGACTTTAAATTAATCCTCCCAAAATAGGACACATATATCATGATAAGAAAATAAATCAATTCTGAATCATATACAAAATACTCCTAAAAATTTTTGTCCAGGAGGCTTCGCCCCTCCTGCACCCCCGCAGGGGGGATCCCTTTGAATCCCCCCTTAACCACCCACAAGTTCGCTGACTGGGCAACGAAATCTCGATTGGGAAAATATGCTGAAGCGCTTGACTAAGAGGGGGATCATCTAGGATTACAACTAGGTTCATATTCAAAGCATTACCGACAGTAATAAATTCATTAGACTTTTTAGTGATGTGCATCTCCTTGTACACATCTTGATAATTGATCACACACTGAGTTGCTTTTTCCTCTAAATAACATTATAAATGACATATAAAACATTATAAACATTTCATATCATAGTAAAAGTAAACATTATCAATATTGTAATTAAAGTGGGTAGTCAAAATGGTTAATTCTAGGAAATTACCATTCAAAATTTATGTTCTACAAATCCAACTGATCTTGTTGTGCGCTTCAATGATATACCATAGTGGCTCTGTTTTGTTTGCTCGCACTAAATCATTTTTTCCCACTTTTTGTTATTCATACAAATAAGAAATAATGTAATGTATTTGTTTTAAAATATAATATATATCATTAAGTTGTATCATTTATAACATATTCATATTCAAAGAGAGAAGCTAAAACATCCACGGCTATCCTCACGAGCACATTTTTTTACTTCTAAGTTGCTTTCATTGCGACTTTTCGATAATTGTATAGAACATCACTTAGCCGACGAGAAGCAATTGATGCAAAAAGTTTTTTGATGGTCATCTCATGGATACCCTCTTAAAATTTATATCTTCCTTGTTCAACAAAATATTAAATATATAATAAAAAAGACTAAACTATTAAATTTTAAATTATTAAAAAATTATCCTAAAATCATTATACATAGCGTCTCTCAAATCTATTGAAATTTGCTTATAAGAAGATGCACATGCAGGGAGTCGACTTAGCTATATGACTAATAGTAATAACACATCCCAATATAAAAAGTTGTTCTGAAAAAAAAAATCAATGGTTAGAAAAAAAATGATATATTAAAATTAATTCAATGATTCTTCAACTTACGATTTGATCGGAGCCATCAATCGTAATGCCATTACACGTGATGACTCCATATGGCGAATTATCGAGGCCGACAATTGTTGATTGTTGAGTTGAAGTCCCTATTTTACATATCAGTAGTAAATTAGTTCAATTGAAAAGCAAATTATAAAAATTATGACTAATTACCTAGTATACAAGGTGAAAAAGTATTATAGCCGTCCAAATCATGTGTCGATGTGTCAAATATGCCTCCTTCACTAAGTTTGAGTGACAAAGATGCGGTGAGAGTTCAAGTGAAAATTAAATTATATAAATTATAACTCATTACCTAGTATGTTAGGTGCTGAAGGAATACTCGAGTCGTCCAAATCAAGTGTCGAAGTGTCACATGTGTCCACTTCGCCAAGATCGAGTGACAAAAATGTGGTGCAAGCTCAATTGAAAATTAAATTACATAAATTATAACTAATTACCTAATATGTTAGGTGAAGGAGTATTCGAATCAGGTGACAAAAGTGGTAAACTAACTTTAACTCAGGACATTAGAATTAAATTACAAGCTTACGTTGATAAGTCCATAATATATAGGTGGCCTTTGTCTTGATGTACTTTTCATTGTGATGAACTAACTCTAAATTTGGAGATTTACATATAAGTTTTAAATCCTCGTTTGAATTTGACATTGTCCTTTTGTCTTTAGTGTCTTGTGTCCTTTTGTCTTTAGTGTCTTGTCCACTGTTGAAGATGTTATCAAAAAGATTTTTCAACATGCATAACGTCTAAATTATGACATAATAAATTCGAGGATCAATAAGACAATTATCAGGAAAAAAATTTCCCACTTATGATTAATACCATATATCTATTGTCTATTAGATGATGCTTCAATCATAGGAGTTCATGGTTGACTTTTTTTAAAAAAAAATTCTATTACAACGTATGGAATGTTCAAGAGACTCTTTATATGCACTTACAAAACTTTATTTATTAAATTATATTTCTAACATTTATTATTATTTGAAATAAAAATAGAAAGAATTTTTAATGGTAAGCTATGCCATATCTAAGTTGTTTTAATTTTTCTAATATCTTATATATATATATATATATATGTGCGCGCGCGTGTATTTTTTATTTCTATTAAAAATAATAAAGAAAATTTTTCTCATTACAAAAAAAGACCTAGTGTGTATATATATATATATATATATATATATATATATATATATATATAAACAATGTGGAAGGGGTAAAAAATGCAATTCAAAGCTTGTTAATTTTGGAGCCTACACATATCAGACTGTGCCAAGTTCTTGATTTTAATAGTCCATACAGAGACAAATTATAAATGCATTAATTTGAGATTCAAAACTGATTCTACCACGATGGGAGACGAGACGACATGTCCAAATTAATTTCGATATTAAAAAAAATAATTTCGATAAGGTGCATAGCACCTACCTATTTGAACCTTGAAGTGTATCCCATCATTTCTTCATTATTTTTCCTTTTATTATTCTTTTTTTTATATTATTTTCCTCAAACTTGATTCTATTTCCTCAGCTCGCGTGCTGTCCTTTTCAGCTGGCAAGCACGTCGCCACTATTTATTTTATTAATTAATTAACACCAATAATAATAATAATGGAAATATTCTCCTAACAAAAAAATAAGCATAAGACAAATTTTGTTCCTCAACTTCAGGACGTGGCGCCGGCAACTTAACCGGATTTAATCCGCCGGGCTTGGCGTCCGCCGTGACGGCGCGTCGGTCACATCCGCTCGCTCTCTCCGTTTCCCCTCCGTCAGCTTTTGGCGGACAGCGACGCTTCCGTCTCGGTCGCCCCAACCAAACGAAAGCAACGCCGTTACGCGACAAAACGGCCCGGGCCCCACCACCTTAACGCGCACGATTAGGACGGGTAGGATCCTGGGGACCGCCACGTCATCCAGCGGAAAGATTCAACAAGATTCCGCGACTGCTGGGCGCCCACCTCCACCCGTCACTTACACTTCACCCAGTGGGCCCCCACCAACCACCGTTTACCACCCCTCCCCCATCCCCAATGCATGCAATCAAGCAACCCCAAACATTTTTGAAATAAATATAATAATAATGAAATGGAAAATAAGGGGGGAGGGTTTACAATATAATGTAATCCAGTGGTTTGAATTTTGAAATGAGTAAATTTTGTATGTTTTCAAAAGTGCTATAATGTTGCAACATATAAACGTTTTCTTAAGAAAATTATTTGTATAGCCATTTTTCTAATTATTTTTTTTTTGTAAAAAGGACTACTAGAAAAAAAAATTCTTACTAAAGTGGTCCGTTTTTTTTTTTTCTAAAACTTTACTATGCACATATTTATTTTATAGGACACTTAAAAAATAATACTTCTACATTAACGTTTGTCTACCTTTATATATAATAAATATATTTTAAAATTAATTAAAAGGAATAATAAAGAAACAATATGATGTACCAATTACTACTATATTTACTTTCGAGTTTGGATTAGACATATATTAATATTCATGAATGAATCATGTATGGAAAAAAAACCTTTATATATGGTATCATGATTAAATTGGATTTTATGTCTTTTTTGCAATTAAGAATATATATATATATATATATATATATATTTGAGAAGTTAGCACTTATTTTTATCATTTAATTAATTTAATGATTAAATTAATTATATACTTTTAAAATAAAAATAATATATATTTATGATAAGAATTTAATAAAAAAATATCATTTAGGGTTAAAAAAAATTATAGTCGACCATATTTGTGTAAATGGCTTAAAAGGAGCATAATAATTGGATGATCTTAATTTTAATCACATTTACTATTTAACACATATTTAAAATTAATATATTAATTTAACAAATAAATTTAGTAATCTCCACCTGTTTTAGATTAAAATATTATAATTATCCATTTTCATCTACTTTTAATTATGTGAATGATTGTATCATATGTACTTAATATTTTCAAAAAAGAAAATAGAGTTGGAAATTTAAAAGAGAAGCAGGGAAAATTTCATGGCAGCTGCATAAAAATAAAAAAGCTCCCCTTGCGCTTTACTCCAAATTTAATCATGTCGTATGACCCGTGATGATGGCCCTCTGTTAAACCTGTCCAGTTACTACTTCACTGCAATTGACCGTAAAAGCTATGGAATCCAAGGTCCAATGGCGCATTTTTTTTACCTTTTATTTTGTGATATAATTAGACATAAAAAAAATAATTTGGTTAACATCTCATATTTCCTAAAATTATCTAAAAGATTAACTTAATATTCAAAGTACATTTTGCACCTTTTAGTCACATGTAATAAATAATTTTTTTTATTTGTAAATAATTAATTTTAATCTTTTCGTTCCCTCCAATGCAAATACAAATAAAATAGAAAACTTAAACTTTTCACTGCAATCATTTTTAAAATTTTATTTTATTAAAGATTAACTGTCCTAAGAATTGAACGGCAAAATAATTGAATCTTATTTTCCCGAACATGAGGCGTTTTTTTCTGCATCGGACATTGCGTACGTTTGTGTGTACGTCGAACCCCCTGCTTTCTGGATTTACATATATGTCTCCTTTCGCCTGTCTGATATATTTTCTTTTTTTTTAACGTCCATTCTCGACACCATTAACAAGCAGGAGAATTTTGATAAGTATAAAAACTGTTTTTAAGTTTTTGTTGGGATGGTAACCATCAATAAAATATGTTTGGGCAAAATATTTTTATTGTTTCTCTAATGTAAATTAATTAATTAAAATTATTTAACTTTTTTTTAGATGATAGTGTGTCCTTAATTTTGATTAAAGTAAATAAATTAAGAAATTATTGGAGCAAGAGAAGGTGGTGAACGATGCATGGATCCCACTTTGAGTAGGTAAATTAATTAGCCAAGTAAGTAAGAACATTAGATGAGGCTGGGGAGAAGGACAAAGTCTCAAAAGTAATGTTTTCAAAATCGGACCGGCGATCGGATCGAATTCATCATTGAGTCGGGTTGAATCGAATTTTATTAAAATAATATTATTCGTAATAATTATAAAGATATAGCATAAGTTATATGATATAATATATGAATATTGTACTAATAACTTATTAAAAATATTAAAAAATAACATAACGTAATTTTTATTAATTAAAAGTTTCATAATAATGATATAAATAAATTATTAATAATTTAATATCTACTATTTAATGATGATAAATGTTATATTAATAAATTTTATCTTAAATTATTCTTATTTCTTTTTTATTTAATACTTTTCTTTTTATTTCATTTATTTTATGTCCTTTGATAAATTTCTATTCTAATATTATTCAATTTTAAATACTTATCTTTTTATTTCAATTCCTATTTAATTATATAGATATGATATTCTCTCCTCCTTTGGTTTCCTTATATTTTTTTCTTTTTTTTCTCATTTAACTTTCCTATTTATATCATTATTTATAATTTTTTTTTCAAAATTTGTATTGAACCGAGTTGAACCGGTTCAATCAGCCGGTTCAACCGATTTTGCCCGGTTCAACACCAAAACGGGTTTTGACACTTGCCCGAATCAAATCACCGACTGATTCGTGGTTGAACTAGTTGAACCGGCCGGTCCGATTCGATTTTAATAACATTGCACAAAAGATTAGACCAACCATTTCCTAATACAATAAAAGTTTTTATATATTAATAATATTTATATGGGCCCCCCAGTAGTAAAATACAAAACTTGCAAATAGTTAAAGAAACTAAAATATTTAATAAAGTAGTCCTGTTAGCTGCAGGCCACACAGCAGGGTTTCTCTTTTATTGCCGCCCCTCGCCACCATTTCCTCTTCTCAGTTCTCATCCTCCTCTTCTCTCCCAAGAGCGGCTCTCTGCAGCTCTTCTCTTTCTCTCTCCTTCGGGTGCGGTGCCTCTCTCTCTCTCTCTCTCTCTCTCGTTGTCCATTGAGAGAAGGGGACCCAAGACAGTGGGAAGAAACAACTGCTCTCGGTGGCGTGGGCTCGCTATTATTGTTCCTTCTCTAACCAGCAAAGTCCCTCCTCCTAGTTCTAGTGTCCCTTATCAGTCTTTCGCCTTAGCTGTGGTAGTTACTCATCGCCGGAGATGGCGAAGGAATTGGTTCATGAGGCCGAGCTGTGGCTCCCCTCCGAGTTCATCTACGACGACCTCGTCCTGGAGGCGGAGCAGGGGAGGAAAGAGGAAGCGGCGCCGAATCCGGAGAGCTCTGTCACGGAGAGCGACGAGGAGGACTACATGGCTGGACTGACGCAGAGGATGGCTCACTCCTTCCTGGTGGACGACGAGAAGGAGCCTTCGTGGGGTTTTGCTGCGGCAGACAACGCTAAGGTATGCCATGCATGGTATCTGCACCAGTGCCCATGTTCCCCTTCTATTGATTCTCTCCTGGTTCTGCTTTCGGCTTCGAATCCGCTCATGCGGGAGGTTGTTTGTTGCCTGTGACAGGTCGGGGACATGGCTGGTTCGCCGCAGTCCACGCTCTGGGAGTGGCCCTCGTCGAAGAAGGGGAGCCTCGATGGGGCCTCTTCGGTTTCTTCCCCCCCGTCCTCTCCCGGGGAGGAGGATGAGCAGCAGAAGCAGACGAAGGGAGATCCGTGGGCTCTGCTCTCCGACGCCGCAGGACAGGTGATGCGTCTCAGGCAGAACGATTTGGAGCATGGCCGGGATCTCAACCAGAACGGCCTTGGCGCACAGGGAAAGATCTCGGCGGCCCTCCCGGTGCCTTGCAGCAAGGCTGGAACCGGTTACTACGGCCCTTCCCCCGCTCTTCAACAGCTGCGGGCAGCTCAAGTAAGCTCCCTGCCGAGTAAACGAAATTGGTACTTTTTTTGTCTGAATCTTTCGTTAACGTTTCGATCGTTACGCAGTTCTATCATTTGAAGCAGCTGCAAATGATGAAACAGCAGCAACAGAAGAAGCATCAATCAACTCCATGGGGAAAACATGGCAAGCCGAGAGGCGACGGCGGCTGCGGTCACGGGGAGGGCAGGGGCGGGCAGCCTCTGGGCTTGTCGCCGTCGGCCTGGCCGCCTCTCCGTAAACAGCAGAAGCAGCAGTCGCCGAAGCCAGGATCCGGCGAGGCCATGAGGGCCGTGTTCCTCAACGGCTCCGGCACCAGAAAAGACTCCGTCGGCACCGGCGTCTTCATACCTCGGCACGCCGACAACATCATAGATCCACCGCGCAAGAAGCAGCCCGGTACTTTTCATCCCCCTCCCCCTGTTGTTTTTTTTTAACCAGTGGTAGATTCCCGACAGCGATTTGGTCCCCCTTGCTACCTGCTCCTACACGTATCCTTTAGTTAGAATCTCTGGAGATACTGCGTTGGCTTTCCTTCTGCTGCCGCCGTTTGCCCAATTAGTTCCAGTCCACGAGTTAATGCACTAAACGACAGTGATCTGGCATTAGCTTCGTTGTCGCGTATCTTGTGAATGCACCTGTCTAGATTCATGTTGCATGGTTTTACCGTCTGCATTTCTGCAATTTTACACGCACGCCTGTAATCGCATCCTTACCAAGAGGTAACCTCTTGTTGCAGCCTGCTCCACTGTTCTGGTTCCTGCCCGAGTTGTCCAAGCCCTCAACTTGAACCTGGAGGAGCTGGGAGCGCAGCCGCGCTTCCCAGGCGCTTATGCTCTCGATCCAGGTAAACTCTCGCACAGCACAGCACAGCACACACAGCACGCAGTTGGAAACCAGTCACGCTAAATGATCACATGCTTTGCTTTCTTCTGTTTATGCAGCTGCTCTCGTCAGCCATAGCATGTCTCATCAGAAGCGCAATCACTCTGGTCCTCAGTCCGCCGCCGCCGCCGCCCATGAGCTCCGACTCCCCCAGGAGTGGACTTACTGACAGTGTGTTGGAGTAGAACCTTAATGTAGGAAAAGTTGAAGATAATACAGCAGCATAAGCAAGGATTAGTGTTAGTACTATTTGTTCTAGTGTTGTATTATAGGAATTGAATATTCCATTTTGGGAGGAACTGGGAACTTTGAACTGTTCAGGGGGGGTGAACCGAAATAAAAGCCAATCTGACCATGTCTTGGAGCAAGAGCCAGGAGGGAAGGGTTACTTTTGCAATAAAAAACCCCTCCCTATCTGCACACAACTAGCCATCAAACCCAATGTCTGTGGCTCTCTTTTGCAGCCTTTCTTGCTCGGAACAAGGTGCAGATGCGGCGGTGGATGCCGAGGAATAGGAAGAAGACATGGCTTTCCTTGTTGTGGCTTTCTTTTCTGAAGATAATGTTGAAGCTTTTGTTTTGTATCCACAATGGAATGAATTATGTATAGTTGGAGAAAGATTAAGGATTTGTTTTTGAGTATACGCAAGGGATTTGATGTTTCCGTGATTAAAGAAAGCATCATTTGTCACGAGATCCGTTCCTGCATTAAAGCAGCAGTTTCCAAGGTCTGATCTTTAGATTAAAACAAAGGGGGAAATGGCTCGACTTTTTGCATGTGGCTTTCCGAAAGGTGTGCGAGCAGAAGGGGGGATGCAGGAACACACTTCTTTTATTTCTTTTCCTTTCTTCCTTCCTTTTTGACCGGATCAAAATGTTGATTTGTATCATGTTACGTTATACTAAAAATATAATTGCGGTTAGTGCTTGATGAGTGGTGTGGTCTCGTATCGTTGCTTTGTACTGGGAAAGCGTATCGCTTCGTGGTGAGGTGCAATGCAGATCCACCCCCTTCCTCCATTGTTGTTTCTTACAGTTTTCAAAGTTTAGAACAACTCATTGAGCGAATGGCACGTTTGTTCTGTTGAAAGCGAGGGTTACATGTAATTGTCATGATTATTTTTATGGTTTTAAATTTGTGCGAATAAAAAATTCAAAGCTTTGGGTTGATGTTTTAAATTTGTGCGAGCAAAAAAATTAAAACTCAATAATCTTTAGGAAAAAAAATCTCTCTCCCTCTCAGGAAAGAGAGAGGGTTTTAATTAGGGCGTCTTACCTACCAGTAATATGGTATAAGAGTGTTTTGGGAGCGCTATGGAACTTTTATTGAGAAATAATTTGATTAACCAACGATTTTGCCTAATAAGTTAGTAAAATTATATTCTAGTATTGACGGGTGCTAGTAAAATTACAGTAATCACTTTGATAAGGGGCCTTGATTTGGACACTGGGCCCCTTTAGAATTTGAAAGAGAAAGCTTGCTTTGAGTTATTTATTTTGTTTGGTAAGAAATTTTATAATTGCTTTCCTCATAAAATAATGTGAAGTTATGAAGTTTTTAAATATACGATTAATTGTTTTTTACTGTGATATGTATTTTTTTTATGAAACATAAGTATAAAATTTGATCTTTTTTTTGGGTGAATAAAATTATGAGGACACATTTTGAAGGTGTCTTTGTTCGCATCTTATGATTGTCACAACCCAACCTTTAATTGGCCCATATATAGGATTTTATTAAACATCTAATCAGCACCTAACACATTTCACATTTCATCATTGCCACTGGCTTCTTCTTTTTTTTTTTTGTTGTTGCATCCACCTGCAACAAATAAGCACTAGGCATGACTTAGGGATTTGCCATGTTTTGGTTATCAGACTTCCATCTACTCAATTGGCTGAGATTTAGTAGTTTCTTTTTTTTTCCTGATCATAGAACTAATTGGAAAAAAAATTTTAAAAAAAAGGGACACAAAATTTTAATGGTTCATTAACTGCTACTGCTGCTGCCACACAAATAGTGGTGGTTAGGCGCAAATGATGTGCTACTGCTCCTAAGTTTGACGGGGATGGGAGTTGGTGCTACAGGTAGCCGCTAGCACTTTTAGCTCGTTCGTCTAAAATACATATTTATGATTTAAGACCGTGTCTTACTTGTCATAGTGACAGTACAAAATTGCGTAGGTTTAATCAAGATTGGTTGGCCCAACGAATTAGCAGGATTAGTAGAGTTGTATTTAAGGTAATTTAAGAGGTGCTAGTAACCTCGTGTTGGATTCTTGAAATTATAACTTTGATGAAAAGAATATAATTCTACTTTTTCGTTTATATTTTAGATTAATTAGGTTTTAATAATTTTAAACATTGGAGGTTATGAGTGTGCTAGGACATGAGACCGTTTGACAACTGAAATCGGATGGGACCAGTGCCCTCCAGTTCTCCAAACACCTCAACGGGACTTGGTTCTGGAGGTGGAACCAAGTCCCTTTTTTTTTTGGAACAAGGGTTATGTCCGTGGAACAGAGTTGTTATCTTTTTTCTTTTCCTTTGGGACCATTTGATAATGGGAACGAGGGTTCCTTCATCAAGTTCTCATGAATAGTTTGAGTTGACAGATTAGTTCGGGGTGTGTTTGGATGGAGTAAAATTTGATGATGAAAAATAAGATAATTGATGTGATAGGAAAAAATAGATGTGATGGATTAATTTTAGTGGATGATTAAATTAAAAATATATATATTATAAATATAGATTATAAAATTGTTAAAGAAATAAAATACATAATATATATTTTAAAAAATTATGTCAAAAATTTTGTTAAAAAATATATTATTTAATTATACAAATTAATTTTTTAATAATTTATTTAATGAAATATCAAAATTTTATAATGAAATAATAAATAATATTATATTAATACTTTATTATTAATATTTATATATAATAAATAAATTATTATATGTAAGATAGGTAAAAAGAAGAAAAAATTAAAAGGAAAAAAAGAGTTTGCAAAATAAAAAAAGTCACGTCGTGATGAAAAAAAGGAACTAGCTGGGCGGAACTAGAGTCATGATGCATGCATTTTTATACATGTTTTACATGCATCATTTAGGTTATTTTTCGTTGTTTTTACTATTGCATGCATCTATTTTCTCATTTATTTCTTGAAATTTTGTTAGAGTCCAAGGCTACTAACTTTTATTGTATTTTGATCTCAGGAGTATCAAGTTGGAGGTGCAGAACGATTGTCCCGAAAGAGCGAGAAAATCGGAGCATAAAAATGATATGATCATTATCCTGAAGAAGAACCCGGGCCGAGTCATCATTACACCCGGGCCGGAAATGTTAGACCAAACCTGAGTCGAACTTTGCGTGACAAAAGAACCCGGGCTGAGTACATTCTAACCCAGGCTGGGTTTGCTTATCAGACGTATATTATTAGACGGCTCGGATTTTCACCTTGTTCAACACGAAGTTAACATCTCAAAATGATGTGCAATCCTAGGGGACGTTCTCCCCTATAAATACTACAATTTGGAGGCTTTGTTCGTATCCCCTTACTCGCGAATTCTCGTGCCCTAACCATCCGATTTCCGAGAGAAATTTCTATAGTGCTGAATTCTGAAGCAACTTGGAGTCGTTCCGACGAACCCTTGCGACGACCACACGGCCGATGCTCCTGACAGAGGTATCACCAGACTCCACAAAGCATACTTTAGTAATACTTCCGATGAAATTCTTGTTCATTATTATTGATTTGATGTCAAAACAATTTCGTATGGAGTAGTTTTATTATTAGGGGAAAACTAAGTTGAACCCTATTTTTCTCTCAATTTATTTGGATATTAGACTTCTGTTAAATTGCAATTCGTGCATGGTTAATGTTAGAATATTGGATAATCTTCATCTCGTGTTATTCTGTAAGTTTTTGCATGATTAGCCGTTCAATTTTCTTCCGATATTCTATTTGATTAACGAATTCTGCAATCACAGAACCCGGACCGAGTATCTCTTAACCCGGGCCATGTTCTTAACTCGGATTGAATCGTTGTTTGTTCTTTTCTGTGGAGCCCGGACCGAGTTGTGTGTACCCAGGCCGAGTTTTCTCGAAACTCGGGTTACTTCTTCTCTGCGTAGGCCGTGTTGATCGCGCAGCGTGGGTTCGAAATTTTGGTCTGATCCGGACCGCGTTCTGTAGAACCCGGGCCGGGTCAAAGTGTTTTCTTGTCCGAACCAATCTTTATTTTACAGACCGGGCCGAGTTCTGGATAACCCGGGCCGGGCATTAAATTTGGGTTTCTAATTATTTCGGACTTTATCGTTATTAATTGTGGATCTAGAAGGATTTGTACTCTATGCATCCTGATCGTGGTTATGTGCAATTTGATTGAGTTTTCAACTGGTTGGACTTAATCTTGATTAGAATAGTTAGGTTCTCGAGATTTTGAGTCATTTATATTTAACGATCCTCCTTCGTGCTTAATGTATCTTAAAATTGAATTATTGTGTATTGAGTTTTCAGAAATCATAATCATATTTTAATCTGAGGTAATTAGTTTCTCAAGTTTTTTAGCACTATATTTATGTTTATAAGTTGCATTTTAATGCATTCCAATTCAAAGTAAAATTATAAGTTGATTGAGGTTTCAACGGCTTTAATGATACTTTTATCGTATTAGTTTGATTCTCAAGTTTTTGAGATCAATATTTATAAGCAACTCCTTTCCATTAGAAGTTTAATTGATGATTTATTGATTATTTGAGAGATAATGGGGGGATACAAAGTTAGACCCTAACTCATCATTAATTTTTCCTCTGTTGGGCTCGTTTTTATTCGTTTTCTCACTTCTTTTTTCTTAATTGATAAATTGAAAGTTGATTCCTTGATTGATTTTTTCACAATAACTTTTAGAGAAAAAAATTATTAATCTTTAGTCTTCATGGGTTCAACACCCCTATTCATTCACTCTTTATTACTTGATACGATCTAATATATTTGATAGTATATTTGCATTTAATTTGCACGCATCAAGTCATTTGACTCTGGTTCTTTACAATTAATGTGACATGTTTCGTCTCGAGAACCAGGCCGCGCAGGGCCTTGTTTGGAGAACCAAGTGGAACCAGCCAAACGATGCCTTTACTTTTTTTTATTAGATGTTTTTTTTCTTTTTAACTTTTTTTTTCTTTTATATTTTTTATCCTATATAAAAGTAATTTATTTATGATATATAAAATATTAATTATAAAGAATTGATATAATATTATTTATTACTTATCATTTTATTTAAAAATTAATATTTATTTAATATAATTTATTTGAAAAATGATTATTTATATTTAAATAATATATTTAACAAAACTTTTGGCTTAAATTTTTTATATACATTTATTTTTTTAATTTTTTAAAAAATTTTAAACTTATATTTATAATACATATTTTTAATTCAAGCATCCATTAAAATTAATGCATCACATCTACTTTTTTCTATCCATCAACTACCTTATTTCTTATCATCAAATTTCACTCCATCCAAACAAACTCCGAATTAATTTGTCAATTCAACTATTCACCGGGACTTGGTGAAACTCTAGTTTCCATTGCCAAATGACCCCTTCAAATCTCATTGAATTTGATCGATGTTGATCGATCGGTGGCGACTAAGTAGTTTTTTGTTTTGAGAATAAACAACAGAATATCACGATATTTTTGAAATATAGTCAAACATCACGTACATAAATCGATCAAACTTTAATTTTCCAAAATTATGTTGAAAAATATCAAACCACTACTTTTAACCCGTGAATTGGAAAACATTAATTCTTTAAAAAAAGGAATACAAATATTCTCATCTTTTAACATTTTTTCAAATTTGTCTAATTTTTTGTTCTTTATTCACATATAATAATAATAATAATAATAATAATAATAATAATAATAATAATAATAATAATAATAATAATAATAATAATAATAATAATAATAATAATAATGGATAGCAAGTATTCATAATAAAATATTTTAAATATAAAGTATTGTATTTTCAAATTATATTCCTCTCAAACCAAACACGAAGAAGGAGAATAAGAATATACTTACTTAGAATATCACGATATCCTTAAAATATAACCAAACATCACATAGATCAAGTATAAAAAGATCAAACTTCAATTTTACAAAAAAAAACATATTAAAAAAAATGTGAAAACGCTACTTTTAATCCATGAATGAGAATACGTGTATTCTTTAAAATAAAATAATATAAATATTCTCTATTTTTATTATTTATTCACACATTATATTATTGTTATTATTATTATTATTATTATTATTATTATTATTATTATGGATATCAACACTTTGTAATAAAATATTTTTAATATAAAATATAATATTTTCAAATTATATTCTATATTTGAGCCAAACGCGAACGAGAATAAGGATATACCTACTTTTTCAAAAATATGATATTCTATTATTTTATTTTATTGCAATATATCCTTCAACCAAACGACACCTAAGGGAAAATGTGTGACGATATTTGACTTATGTTTTCATTTTGTTACAACTCTATCTATAATGTTCCCAAAATTCGATCCCATCACGTGACGATATTTTCTCTCGTGCATTACTTTTTTCGACACATCTTTGACTCTTGCGTTGACCAAAATGGTGAAGAGAAGAGACACGTAAGCAGAAAACTTAATAATAATACGAAAACTAAATAAATAAAAGTACATCATATCGTCGGAACAAGTCTTAGGCACATGAAAGTTCATGCCATAATACATAACATCCATGGGACCCAAATATAACTCAATAGATAGAAGGACTCAATACAACTCCTAATAACCATGTGCACATGCCATCGAGCTGTAGTCGCCGTACTCACATCAACCAACCCTCAACCATATCATGTACATATGGGGATCACACAAAGAAGCAAGCTCAATCGTTAGGTAAAAATTCATGTATGTCATAAGAAAATTCCATCAAAGAAAGCATGGAACAAACATAGTAAAAAGCTATAACAATTCAAAGGATCATCATGGTTTCATGTCTTTTCATTACATTTCTATATTCATATTCATGCTTATTGTTCATTTTCATAAGGACTAAGTCCTTCCATTCATATTTAGTCATTCATAATCTTTCATTTTATTTATGATTTGGGAGAGCTCTTCACTTTTAGATAATATCATTGTAAACACACAAGTGTGCAGCTAACTAAATCGTGGTGGGACAATGGACGATCAATGCCACGGTTGATGCCCCGTCAGGCAAGATGACCTCACAGAAGACAAAAATATCTGTAGGTGGATAATGTCCACGGGGAGGGCCTCACACTAGGTTATCACAAACTCTCATCTAGATAGACAATAATAATCCTCATTTTTTTTATCTTATTGATTATGAGCCTATTTGTTGATCACTTGAATCAATCAAAGCCGTAAGGAGCAAAGGTGGCTTCAGATCATTTAAAAGTTCATGTCATTTAGCATCAATTAGGTGGACAAAGACTTGTAAAATTAGATGATTTAGGTTAAGGTCATATTATTTCTATCCATAGATCGAACGTCCGAAGGTTCGAGCAATCGTCCGTTTGGTGAGCATTCAATTTCGTTCGAAAGAGGTTTGGACGCTCATTTGATCCATATTCAGCAGTCAATCACAAATAGTTCAGTCATCCATTTCGAGTACATCTTTCGACCGTTCCAAGGCCATATGCGAATCAGTCGACAAGGTTGTCCATTATAACATAAGGAGGTTTTTGAACTTTCAGTCGGCTGAAACTTGATCGATTTTCGCTATAATAAGTCAAGGATTTTTTTTATCGTTGGAGATAGTTGACTGTCAAACCCTTTTCCGACGAGGATAGTTTAGATTGGTCATTCAAAAGAGTTTCGATTGACCGATTGGTTATTGTCATCATTTTTAAAGTCTCGATATTTTTCAGTTTGGTCGCACGAACAAGTTTCAGACTTTCTGGTCCATATTGGTCGTCCAATCCAGTTTCGAATGTCCGATATGGTAATAACTATACTCATTTTTGAGATAAATTAAACGTCTAAAAGTGATTCGGTTGTCCGTTTTAGATCGGCAGAACTATAGGTTATTATGGAATTCTTAAGTTTTCAATCATAAACATAAATCTAGACATTTTACTACGATTCCTAACATAAAGCATTCTTAGGAGGCAAATCTTACTATAAGTTTATCATGATGAAATCATTTTCATCATGTACACACATGGCATTAACTTTGCATTTACTATACTTATGCGTGAATGAAGATCTATTATCAATAATTATATTTTCAACCTTAATAGCATAAATTATCAAATCTATAATGCATCATAATTTATTATTTGACTACCTGAACATAGATGATTCGACCATATGATTCATAATACAAAAACATATCACGTCAATCATTATATCATTCAACTAAGGCATGGAATTAATGAAATCAAATCTAAAATCACATGAAAAATCATATATCACTATGGTCGTCCTAACCGCGTCCTCCTCGTGCTCCTATGTCGTCTGCACCTGATATCCAGCAGCTCTTTCGTTCTCTGGTGGAGATTAAGAAAGGAGCACACGAGATAACAAAGAGAAGAATGAGGAAGCAAGGAAAGTAAATGAAAAAAAATGGATTTTATGGTCATCAATTCATGGGAGTTTCAATTTTTGAAATCCTTGGTTTTATGGTGGAGAAGTTACATATCTTCAGGCATTAAAGGAAGACCAGAACTAATCTTCGGTGTTCTTCTGCTCTTTGCGCTTTCGGACGTCCGTGTATATTTCGATCATTTGGTAGTGCATCGATCAACTCGTCGTGATATCGAGTGCCTGTTCCAATTTCGGACATTCGATAATCCAACATCAACAATATTTAAAAATTTTAAATTTTATAAAATTTTGAATGTGTCACACTTCACCATCAGTAGCTCATTTAACAGCCCATGATATTTTGTCATAGTCCATGATAGCTTCCTCGATTTGTTACTTTGGTTTAAATTTGACCTCGATGTGTGTGCAATTTTGTTATAATAACTTTACTTTAGCGCTGTTTTTTTGTGTCTTGGATAATAAAGCTACAAAATTTGAATAAACTTGTATATCAAAGAAATTAGATTACATGATACTATGACAAAATGATAACTATGATGAAATTGGTCAAAATAATATTAAATGTAAGTCCACATATATCCTGAAAAAAATGCATGCATCGTGGATCGACTTGGACAACCCTATTGACGCTTCAATCAATGAAGGGACTTCCTCTTGGTCAGGGATGGACATCGGCAAAGCCATATCTACGAATAAGGGTGTTTTGGTTTGCTCATTAAAATATTGATATGAACGTAAACATCCAAGGAATGTCATTAGCTGGAATGACATTGTTAGGAATATAACATTCATGAGTTTGATTCACACAGTAATCTAAGAAGGAATGCCCAAATGATGTCATCATCGTACACTTCAATATCACTATGATCGGAGGACGATGATCGACAATACATCGATTGATGAAGGCAACGAGGACTTTTGGCATAAGATTTGGGAATGTGAGAAAATGTAAAAGGTGAGAATGTGAGAAAGACATTAATTGAGAGAGTAATGAGATTCCAAAATTTAGTAGGAATGATATTCCAAAGGAATGTCACATTCCTATTTGCATTACCAAAGTGCACAAAACCAAACATTGTAATATGTCATTCCTGCAAGATTTCAAGGAATATGAAAAAAAAATAGAATGAACCAGCTCCCTAAGAGTTGGAGTGATGTGAATGCGAAATTAATTGAAGTTGATGTCGATCTCTAATTTATAGATAGTATATATAAGGGGTTGAAGATTATATGAACCCAAATAAAATATGCATCTACTATTGATTATAAATTAATGATAAATATAAATTTATTTTAAAAGATGTTTATAAAAAATTATCATTGATTTATGAATCAATAATAAGTCCAACCCATTTTAGGTCTACATATAAAAAATCATCATTGATTTATGAAGCCACACCTGAAAATGGAAAATAGGGAGGATTCCAGCTCTCGAACTTGGGCCCTGTTTATGAGTTTTACAAGGTCCACTTTAACAAATGCAGCCAAATTGATTATATATATATATAATCATGAAAAATAAAAAAAATCCAAAAAGATATCCTTTGGTTCCAAATTTTTTAGTATAAAATATTTATCACCAAATTTTTTTCTTCACGCACACAATTTTTTGTACGAACAAGTTAAAATATTCGATTGCCATGCTCTGTAAAATGAAATCTTAATCTTTCCCGTCAATTTATTTTCCCCAATTCGAATTCCCCGCACCATTCCTTCACCATGTATTATGGAAACACACCTTGTTCTCGACGACTAATTAAATTTTGATAAGAGGAAATTGTAAAATTCTATTTCGTAAAGCGTCGCGAGTGTATTTTTTCTAAAAAAAAAAAGTGAATTAAATTAGTGATTTTGTTTTTCTATATACTTTTTTTTCTACAAACATGGGAAAATAAATATGAGCCAACGACCTCCTCAGATGTGGAACTTGACCGGACCATCCGACGACAACGTTGTCGCCTTTGGGTCTCTTGGGAGACTCCGCTGCTGTTCACTGCCGCCGCGCCGCCGCCGCCGCCGCCGGCAACATCCGTTGCCTTCCATCCTGAGCTAACGCCGATCCGTCGCCGGAATCTTCGCTCGCGAGGCTAATCAGGAAGATAGAGTAGGTGCAGCGGCGATGGCCGACGACGATGTCCCCCAAGAAGGCTTCCTCCCCAAGAAGAAGAAGACCGACGAAGAATCCGAAAAGAGGTGACAGTTCCAATACCTTGTCTTTCGAAAATTCCTTGTTACTAGCAATTGCAGTTCCGCTGCTATTTCATTCTTTTCCGGTGCCATCAGATTTTGTCGGGGCGTTGTTGAATTCAAACATTTAGGGTTTAGCGCTGACGCATTGTATTAACTGCGTCTGCGTAAGGATATCGTTTATTGGGGTGGGAGATATTGCTGGATCGCTTCATGGAAGTGAGAACATTTGCAAGATTCAGCTTCGAGCTACAAATGAAATGAAGTTTGTTGGTTAGATTGACCACGAGCTTACGATGAAATATTATAAATATAGCTCAGCTTCTATTTAGAATTAAAAAACTGTGGTTCGTGGGCAATCTTAATCGTCTCTGTGGTTTTGAGTGCGGATAATGACCAAATTTCCAACAAAGTTAGTAGAAGTGCATCTTCTTCACACCTTGATTTGGATTTCAAATAATCCAGGACCATCTTAAGTTCATTAATATGATCTAAGCAATAAATCCGTAATGCACTTAACTTTCTCCTTTCCTGTGTATTAGGAGAAAAAAGATCACTCCAGGAAGTTTGTTGAAAGCAATTATTCGAGAAGGAAATGGTACAGAGAAGCCGGTAGAGGGCGATCAGGTAAAATATTGTTTTCTCCAGTGCTCGTGACACATCTGATAAGAAATCCAGTATAGATTTTGCTCCGAGTCTTTTTCTAAACAACTACTATGTCACAGCTTTCTTAAACTACTATTGATTCTTTGAATTGTATTAATTTTCTTAAATTCCTTGAAAATCTCACGAGCTCAAATAACTTTCCCTCTCAAAAGAAAAAACTTAATTTACTTTATATCATCGTCTTAATCAAATAGTTTGAATGTCCATTCTTGTTCCATTCAAATTAATTTAGTTGCTTGGTCAAAAGTGTTCTTTTTGCTGTCTTTTCTCTATAGAGGTGATTCAAATTGCTAGATTACCTGGCATAGAAATATAAGTTTATAGCTCATGTTCCTTAGAAAATTGACTTTTGATATTTCAAAGTTGCCTGATATCAGCTTTTTCTAGTTGATAGAACATGTTTTGTTCTTATTTGTATTTTTAACGGCTGCGCAGGTTATATTTCATTGCACTACCCGAACTCTAGAAGGGGTTGTCGTTGACTCAACAAGATCAGAACATGGAGGTGAATAATGTTTTTAACAAAGCTTTTATTATTACCTTTTAATCATTAGATGTATCATCATATTTGTAAGAAATTGCTTCATATGATAGGGAAAGGCTATCCTTCAAGACACATTCTGGGGAAGAGCAAGATGATACTAGGCTTTCTTGAAGGCATTCCAACAATGTCCATGGGTGAAGTTGCAATGGTGATTTATTTAAATTCTATTTTCTTCCACATATGAAATGAACCTTTGGTTCCTTCTCCTTTAGACGGCTTAAACAGAAAGATGCTTTCTCTTTATCTTCAGTGGCAGATACTTATGTTTTTTTTTCTTTTTCTACCTTCTTTTATTGAACTTCAGTAATAGCTTCTACAATTCCACTTTCTTGATCTTCAGTATGTTTATTCATACTTGAGAAAATATTAGATCACTTAGTCATGCATAAATAGATTTCTTCTTCAACGTCAAAGAGAACCAGTTAGGCTTTTTTAGTTTCAGATTGTTGCATATTATACTCTTTGCATTGACTATGATAGTGTTATGAGAATAAAAATCATTTTTCTGCCAAAAAATATGTAGGAACATTTGCTTAGCGATTTTCTTTTTGTGGCCTTTGGGATAATGTCCCTAACTGAAAGACTTGATAGATGGAAAATTTCTTCTGCATTAGTATATTCAATAACTTTACTTTATGAGGACTGAGCTTCATAATTCCTGAATGTTCATATTGAAACCCTTGAATGTTTAATTATAAAAGCTTCTAACAATGTATTACCCAAGATACTGCACTTAGACTTAATAATTTTTTCCAGAAACATTCAACTTTCTCATGGATGCTTTCATAACTAGAAATATGTAATCACATAAGTCGGATGAAGTTCATTTAATATGGTGTAAGGGGTGATCATTAATGCATTCTTTATTAAATCAATATCAATAAGCTTTCTGGAAATTATTTGTTGTTTTAAGTTTTCACTATGTTATCAATTGGCCATTAAGATTTTGTAAATTAGCAATATGCTAAGAAAGGAGTTTGTGAAAATATCTAGGACTTCAATTATTGGTTTGATATTTTGACTTTTTGTGGCATTCTGATTATTTTTCTTTGAATTTTCATCCTTCTAACAGTCTTCCTTTTCAGTTCAAGATGAAACCTGAACTGCATTATGCTGAAGAGGACTGTCCAGTTACAGCTCCTGATACCTTGCCTAAAGATGATGAACTTCACTTTGAAGTTGAAATGCTTGATTTTCATAAATCCAAGGTGAAAAAGATGAAGATATTGCTTAATAATAATATTATAACTGGAGATATCTTATTATGTATTTTTTCTATCATGGGGTACAACCATGGTTAAAGTGTTTAATGCTTACTGATGAATCATTTATCTTTGTAATTAAACTAATAATGTATCATTCTATTGCATGTAACAAAGTTTGCCAACTTTCTTGGATGAAAAACTGCTCGAAGTTTTTCCATAACTTAGTTTGCATGTTTACAACATCCAACAAGTTCATATATTTTACTTCATTTGAGCATGAGCTTGGAATAATCTTCTGACTTATCTTAACCCATTTTCAAGGTCGTTAGTGAAGATTTGGGAGTCACAAAGAAGGTGCATTTCATTACTTTCCTTTTTGTAATGTTATTCCATTAGATTTTCATTTATAAGGATCACATGTTTCCCTATGAGAATCCAAGTATTAACTAAAATGCTGACAACTATCTGCTCTCTTCTCTTTGTTCTTTTATGTTTGCATAATGTAATACAGATAATCACTGAAGGACAAGGATGGGAGAATCCTAGAGAACCTTATGAAGTAAAAGCTTGGTAAGTCTTCGTCACTTTTATATCTTTCTGTATAGCTGACATGCATCTTCTTAAGGTGTCTTCCATTTTGTTGGTCATTGACCCAAAGTATCTTGAAATAGATTTCAGTTAATAGATTGAATAGGTTATGTTGCCAGAAATTGGCATATAACAGAAGATCTCATAAGTGTCTTATTAACTTCAGGATTTCTGCTAAGTCAACTGATGGGAAAATGGTATTATCACGCTCACAGGAACCATATAGCTTCACTTTTGGTAAATCAGAGGTTAGTGATAATTTTTGTTTATTGATTTCTTTAAGATAAGGATATTAGCCTATCACATTTATAGAAATTATTTGTGACAAAGTAGGTTACTTGTTTTCCTAAGGATCTTTTAGGTAATCTCCCTTTAAAAAACTAAGGTACTTTTCCATATATGTAATTATCTCCCTGATCCTTCTGTTTATTCTTATTGACATTTCTTCATCATTCAATCTTTTTAGTTACCAAGAGGTCTTGAAATGGGTATTGGAACAATGGCACGTGGTGAAAAGGCAGCAATTTATGTTAATAAAACCTACTTGACACCTTCACCTATCATGTCAACTTTGGAGAGTTATGAAGAGGTTCAATTTGTGGTTGAACTAGTCCACTTTATACAGGCAAGCTTTCCATTTTATGCATGCACACATTGCTTTTAATCCCCAATTTTTCTTCTCGTATGGTGCAAAATTTTTTTGCTGGGTGCATGGTTTAATGAAGTTCATCAATGAGTCATGTGCATAAAGAAGGCACTAAATCAATATGTTCACATGTACCTCCGTAAAAAAAATCCAAACTGTAACGTCAACTGACATGTACTTTTGAGAAGAAAATTCCATTTGACTTTGATATCAATCTATGGTCTCCTTGCATGTTTTTTGCTTTCTTAAGTTAGATACCATATTTTCCTAATTTTTATCACTGACAGGTAAGGGACATGCTCGGTGATGGTCGTCTTATGAAGCGTCGCATCATTGATGGACGAGGTTGTTAACGAACATATCATTCTTAACCTAATTTTGTAAGATCCAGCAATAACAACTTACATGTCAATCTTAGTTATTTCCTACAATGTTGATAAACATTTATTTGGTTTTCTATATTCTGGCAACAAATAGGTGACTTTCCAATGGACTGTCCTCTTCATGATAGCTTACTACAAGTACATTACAAAGGAATGCTTCTTAATGAAGAGAAGACGGTGTTTTATGACACAAGAACTGATAACAATGGCGAGCCTTTGGAATTCAGTTCTGGAGAAGGCCTTGTATGTATTTTATGCTCTATTATAGCCTTTCAAATTTTCAGAAAAAACTTCAAATGTAGGTTTAATTGCTTGATCCCTATTATAACATATACTATAAAGTTTTTTTTTTGAGAAGACATATACTATAAAGTTAGAAATTAAACATTGGTGCTCATATTTTTTTCTCATTTTCTTGCGATTTTTTTTTCTTCATAGTCTATTTTCCTCCATATTATGAATTGTGGGCGGGCTGGTAATTGGATCGATTAATTTATCTTAAGGAGACACCTTTCATTCTAGCAGGGATTTGAGAAATTGTTGATTGGCCACTTTAGTTGGCATGAGTTTCATCTTATACCTTTGCTATTTATCCGTGATGTTGGTTCATTTATCCTGTCTTGTTTTTAGCCTGGATGATATGATCCTTTCTATCTTTCACTCTCTATATCCTCCTGGTCATTATGTAGACTTCTCAACATTTTCTGTTTTCTTTGCGTGTCATTATTTGTTCTGGTAGGGATGAAGTTGTTCCACTATGTTCTGTGAGAAACTTAGAAAGATGTATGCCCACTTATACATGTCAAGAAATGTTTGGATGTCACAGTTAATCCTTTTGTGTTGTTGCTACAACGTCTACTGCAACCTCTTCTAAACTTGTTCTAGGTGCCAGAAGGACTTGAGATGTGTGTTCGTTTGATGCTTCCAGGAGAGATCGCTTTAGTAACCTGTCCTCCAGATTATGCATATGATAAATTCACACGGTTGTTTTCTATTGTCAACTTTGAAGTACAAATCCTTTTTATAAAGCCAAAAACTGATTGGATTTTCTATAAACAGCCCGGCCATTGTTCCTGAAGGAGCTTCTGTTCAGTGGGAAATTGAGCTGCTTGGTTTTGAAATGCCCAAGGTAAAAGAGCTTTCTCACAGCAGAAAGTAAATTAGCACCTCATTTCTATATAGCATATTCCAGTATCCTTTAGTAATTACAGATTCTTCTTACTCTGAAAACATCTAAGGTTTTATGAATCCTGTAACAAATCAATTGTATGAGATGGCGGAATCTGATAGAATCTTTGAATGTCTCATGTCTATAAACATGTGAGAGTTATGATTGTAATTTTGTTCAATTTGAAAAATTTATTGGCAAATTTATAATAGGTTCTGGTGTTTCCTATTGACACGTGAAGAAATAATTAACAGGTGATTTCAAGGAGATAATTATGAGTACTTCAGAAAGTTGAATCTGAGAAATTCCGAAGTCTGGTGGTGTGCATGTTTAATTGTTTTTCAGTAAGAAAACATTGGATCTGCTAAACATAACTATCTTATTGTTTTACGAAAAACTAAAAATAATTGAACATGCACACTGTAAGAAGACATTGCATCAGTAACAAGTTTGATCCTCTAATTTAGTCTTTAACTAACCATTGTTAGTCATTATGTATGTTCAAGCTGTCTTCTGAGCACTTATGATATCTGACTGCAGGACTGGACGGGTCTAAGCTTCCAAGAAATTATGGATGAGGCAGAAAAAATAAAAAATACAGTTAGTGCCAGCATTTGAGAAATCCACCTCTTATCTATTATTCCTTGACATCCTATATTTATTTCTGTGAATGGATAAATTCTGTATGTTGTATTATCAAGCATGCATCACTGTCAAATTCTGGTGTTTCTTTTTGTCTCTAAATTGCACTTGAACAAAGATAACTGGATCACCTATTTTATATGTTCAAAACTGAATGTCAATCATGGAATGAGGTTTATCTACTTTTGTGAAATTTTAACCAGTTTGTCTGCCAGGGAAACAGATTATTCAAAGAAGGAAAGTTTGAACTTGCAAAAGCAAAATATGAAAAGGTAATTATACCTTTTTTGAAACTATTTGCATACATAAAGTGTTGTTTTACTTGTGTTGCTACCATTCATGGCTGCACTGGATGAAGCATGTTGGATGTTTGAAAAACCATAACAAGTTTCTTATTCTTAATGGAATGAAAAAAAATGATTGACGAGATCAATAATCATGATAATGGTTTAAACTCAAAACTCTTCTGTTTGAGCAATTATTCTGGTGGCATTTCAGATTGTCCAGCATTCTTTCAATATCATGAAATGTGCGAGATAAAATGTGCATGTTGATAATGGGGGAATATGGTAGACCCTCGACAATGGAGTCACTATAATCAATATTTTTATAAGCATAAGAATGCTAATATAATTAATGTAACTTGTCAGAATGTTTTTAAACTTCTTAATATGCAGTGTTTCTTGTCCAATGTCTTACAGTGTAATTGTATAGATTGGTTTCAATCTTTTATCCTCACACTGGATACGTACCTCATGAAATTTTGTACACATTGTTAATTGCAGTCTCATTCTTTGCATCCTGTTTTTAGATATTCATATCTTTGTTTCTGATTGAATCTTCCTTTGTCCTTCATCTGTAATGAGATCTTTTATTGAAACATGAAGTAATCTTTTATCACATTGGTTTTGTGTATAAAATTCTTATAGTAGATTCTTCACCAGATATGCATCTGAAAGCTTATTGTTTTCAAATATAGGTGCTGCGAGAATATAATCATGTCAACCCCCAAAATGATGATGAGGGAAAAATATTCTTGAACTCGAGGGTATGGTGATGTTTTCAAAATTATGGCCATATCCAATATCATACTTGGTGTTGATCCTGAAGCACTCATATAAATTACATGTTTATTCTTTAAGTTTCATTTTTCTTGCATTACTCGCAGAATTCGTTGCATTTGAATGTTGCAGCCTGCTATCAGAAAATGGGTGAATATAGGAAGTCTGTTGACACTTGCAATAAGGTTAGCTTTTTGTTTCAGTTTATGGCAACAACTTAAATCATCAATAGTTAGTAATTAGAAATTTGCATCCACAAGATCTGCATTTGCTTGGGCCTTCATGGATCTTCCAAAAGTGTGAGACCATTGAATATATCTTGCTTGCTATTCTTATGGCGTTCCCCCACCCAATTCCAAGGTCTGGCTTGCATGTCACGCCTTTAGAAAGATCCTAAACATGGACGATGATGCATACATGAGTTTTAACGGTCAAAGGAAAATGAGACTACTAGTCTTTCTTCGGGCCATTGAGATAAAAGATAGAAGTTGGCAAGCTCTGTTTTTTCATGTTTTTTTTTTCCATTTTGTGATTCGAGGTTGGGGATCTAAAGTGTCTGGGTTGAGATATGACTTTCATATTAGGATCAGAGGGATGATCTGAGGAACCACTAGACTTTGCTGTACTCTATGGAACACTGTTGTCTCCTCAAATCCCATGTTTCCATTCTAATCTGTTACCAACGTATTGTCACTGTTCAATGTCACTTCACATTACTCAGACGGATTTTAACGAGCATGTTTTTAAAATCAGCAAGCTCATCATGTTTCATATTGCTTTCTATTCCAATTGATGCTTTTTTCCCTGCCAGTATTATATATTTTCTTCATGATATCAGGTGTTAGATGCAAATCCTCTACATGTCAAAGCTCTATACCGGCGAGGCATGGCCTACATGCTAGTTGGAGATTTTGATGAGGCCCGGAAGGACTTCGAAAAGGTGAGACTGCTGCTATTTTCGTTCTTTCTAATCATTACAAACAAACCCTGTTGCTTTTGTTGAATATGTCCTCATAAACTAAGTAATGTTTATTCTATTGCCATCAGATGGTAAATGTTGATAAAAGCTCAGAACGTGATGCTACCGCCGCGTTGCTCAAGTTGAAGCAGAAAGAGCAGGTATATGAAGGATCCTGCACATTCCGTCTTTATTTTAAACATCAACTACTGAACTGAATGTCACTTCTTCAGGAAATAGAGAGAATGCAGAGGAAACAATTTAAGGGACTATTTGACAAGAAACCTGGAGAAATTGCAGAAGTTGGAGATCCAGCAGATGACAAGGGTTCCCGTGATGTGGAACCCGAATCTGACGTGGCAGGCTTAGGTGGAGAAAATAGCACAAAAGGTGATCAAAATCGAGATGACAGAGAACGCGTGCTTGAACATGAGAGACTGGGGTTTCTTGGACGGCTGTGGCCTTCTGGCAACAGAATTCTCACTGCACTGGGACTGAATAGATGCACCATACTTTGATAAATTTTGTCACAAAATCGGACTAGGGACTAGCGCAGCCCTGCGTCCTGCGGTATGCCATGCGCTTTGTGTCATCAGAATGTGTACTGGACTAATAAATCTTTACTATTGCAATCTTCTCTTCGTTACTGTAACATCTCACCTGATCGTCAAATTAGATTTAAGTTTTTTTCTGAATATTTTCTTCTGCTTCGTCATTGTATTATTTCTTGCTACAATTCCTTCCAACGTGGAAGAGCCAAATGCTCGATACATGTCGAATGTGACGTAACCGTGGATCAGGCCGTGGGAATTACAAGTGTTGCTATTAAGATATCGAAGCCTGATCTTAGCATACAATCTATACATACACATATATAATTAATAAGGCTAAGAAACAGGGACAATCGCCCCAAAGATCTCATTATCTTTATGAAGATCTATCACCTCGAACGGCACGCCAACTCGACAAGGGGAATCTTTGCAATCCTCAAACTTTAGGCGCAGGGCGGCCACGGAGCTGACCGCCGGGGGCATCAGCCCTCGCCAAAAGCCCGCTCCCCGAGAGCAGAAACCCGGCGGCGTGGCCGGCGACGGCAGCAATGAGGACGCCCACATTGAATGACATGACCGCGAGCATGACCAGGTAATGCAACGCCGTGCGGACGGCGTGTACGCCGGTCAGGAGGAGAGGCGTCGAGACGCTGCCGCGGCCGCCGGCGGCGCTGCTCCGGTTGAGGCGTTCTGAGACGACGGACAGGCAATCCGCAGCGGCGGAGAGGGCGAAGACGGCGAGGAGGGCGAGGAGGTAGATGCCGACGCCTCGGTCCCCGGGCCAGCCGGAGAAGAGGATCTGGACGTTCTCGCCCCAGAAGAAGGTCATGTGCATCGCCATATGCCCCTGACGGCCGTCGTTGGCGCCGGCCGACGGGGGCGGCGCCGCGTGCATCGTCCCCATCCCATCCTCCATACCACCTCCCGACGCCAGGCTACTCTCAGTGTCTTTCTACTAGAGAGCATAAATAAATGGGCTTGTAAAGGTGGAGGAGGGGATAGGTTAATAAAGGCGGTCGCCTCGGTAGCTTGGTTGTTTTGTTTTGTTTTTAGGAGCCGACGGGGACAGCCCACGACGGACCGCGATGGCAAGCTGGGCTTTTAGCGCGACAAGGAAACTTTAAGTAACTGACGTTATAGGAGTCGCTTCGCTTTTCTCGTTCTGGATATCGCGTGTACTTGGCGGTGCTGCCGCTGTCCACCTACCGCTGCGCCATCTCAAGGATCACCGATTAAAATTTAGATTCCTCGGTCAGGGCAAGTTTTTAGCAGGATTATTAGTTCTCAAAAAAAAAAAAAAAAAAAGATTAGCCATCATGGCAACCGATTTGGTGTCTAGATTGCATATTTAATTATAACCAATGAGGCTCTTAAACAATAAATAAATAAAAATGATAAAAATATAATTGTGCCCTGCTATTTAATTGTGATAACTAAAATTGATTATTTTGCTAGTTAAACGTATTACGTGACAGCGGAACACGTATTTGTCACCATTTTATTTTAAGGGTGACCCTATTATATAGAATAAAATTATACGTAACTCATAATCTCATATGATAAACCGATAAACAATATTTTTTTTATGGATTTAATGGGTCCTCCCTCCATCCGCGCCCATCGGATGGAGATCTGATGGGCGCGGTTTGTTCATTTTTTTTTATTTTTTTCCGATTTTTCGAGCTTTGACCGAAGATGGGCGTAGGGGGCGGTTCGATGTTCGTCCGGTCCGGCCTATGGGTATAAAAGCCACACACTAATAAAATTCGTATAATTTATTCTGTTTTCTCTCTCTCCCTGCCCTCCTCTCGCGAAGAGATTTGTGCGTCCTCTCGTCGCCGACGTCCCCCGCTCTCAGATCCGCAACAGTCCTAGCCAGATTTGTGCGTCCTCTCACTGTCGACGTCCCCCGCGCTCAGATCTGCAACACTCCGGCCAGATCTGCGCGTCCTCTCGCCACCGGACGGCTTCGCCTTCGCCGAGCACGATGACGACTTCGTGACTGCCAGAGCAATGGTTCTCGCCCTTCGTCGAACCCTCGCCGACCTGTGCCGCCTCAGAACCAGATCTGCGCACTGGATGAAAGCCAAGGACGAACCAGATCTGTGACCTCCGGCCAGATCCGTCGAACCTCGTGGATCTCCAGCTAGATTTGCCGCTGCCGAGCTCGCCTGCCCCTCTCTGCCAAGGTCGTGCACCTCCGCCGCCGGAGCTCCATCGAGCTCGCCCGTCCCTCTCATGCACCTCCCTTGCTGAGGTCGTGCACCGCCGCCGCCGAGCTTGCCCTCACCGCCGCCGCCGATCTCCGTCGAGCTCGCACCACCTCCACCGACGAGCTCGCCCGCACCGTCGTAGCCGAGCTCGCGCACCGCCGTCGCCAAGCTCTGCCTTCGCCTTTGTCGCGAGCTTGCCCGCACCGCCACCGTCGAGCTCCGCCTTCGCCTTCGCTGTTGAGCTCGCACACGGCCACCGCCGATCTTGCCCGCACCGCCGTCGCCTATCTTGGCCGCACGACCACCACCGATCTTGCCCGCACTGCCGTCGCCTATTTTGGCCGCACGGCCACCGCCGATCTTGCTCGCACAGCCACCACCAAGCTCGCCCGTCCCGCCGTCGCCTCATGCACCGTCGAGCTCCGCCTTCGCCTCCGCTGTCGAGCTCGCGCACCGCCGCCGCCGAGCTTGCTCACACCGCCGCCACCGATCTTGGCTGCACGGCCACCGTCGATCTTGCTCACACTGCCACCACCAAGCTCGCCCCTCCCGCCGCCGCCTCGTGCACCGCCGTCGCCCCTGCCATGTTGTTAATCGATATTATTTTGTAATTAATTATTAATCCATGTGTAAATATCCTAATGTGTTTACATTGCCTGCCAATATGTGGAGTGTTCACCGTTTTGAGGAATAAATTTTGGTTAACAATTGTATGCATGCATGATATTGTCGAATGTGATGGATATCCGAAAGTGAGATGAGATAAAGATGGATATCCGAAAGTGAGATGAGATAAAGTTGAAGGACGAGAATGTAAAGAGAAAGAGAAGTGTTTTTCGAAGCTTTTGAAGGCTTATCTAAAAGGCGATTGGACGAGAAAATCGCATCGATGTTTTTTAACAACCTTACAAGGATTAACAACAAAAAATTTACAAAAGAACAAAAGTTACTTTCGCATCGATGTTTTTTGACTACCTTACAAGGATTAAAATTTTACAAAAGAACAAAAGTTTAAGGATAGACAACAAAAATACAATCCATTAAACAACATGGGTGTCACGGTCGCAGGGCGGGGGCGGTGTTGGGGCCGTCGGGCAGGCGTGGAGTCGAAGCGCGGCGGGGCAGGGGCGATGTTGGGGCCGCCGAGCAGGCGCGGTGTCAAAGAGCAGCGGGGGGGAGGGGGCGGTGTCGGAGCGCGGTGGGGCGGGCGCAGTGTCGGAGGCGTTGTGGTCGCGGGGGAGGGGGGGGGGGGGTGGGTGTCGCAACCGAGGGGCGGGGCCGGTGTTGGGGCTGCGGGGCGGGCACGGTGTCGGAGCGCGACGGCAAGGGGGATGTCGGAGCGCGGCGGGGCGACGACGAAGCAGATCTGGGGTGGCGTGGATGGAGATCCGGCGAGGAAGCAGGTGGGAAAGTAGATCCAGGCGGCGAGCATGGAGATCCGACGAGGAAGCAGATCCAACGACGACTATATTTTTATACCCCCGGCCGGATCTAGTCGCCCGCAGCCAGGTAGATCCGGCCGCCGAGGCGGCCGATCTGACGCGGGCAGCCAGATCCGGCCGTCCGCGCCAAATCGGTCGCCGAGCGGCCAGATCTGACCGCCCGCAGTCAGATCCGGCCGTCGAGCGGCCAGATCTGGCCGTCGACGTCGGGCGAGAGAGGGAGGGAGAAGTGAGGGAGAGGAAGATGCCGTGCGAGAGAGGGAGAACGAGAGAGGGAGAAGAGAGGGAGAGGAAAACGCCGGGCGAGAGAGAAACGTCGGGCGAGAGGGAGAAGGGAGTGGGAGAGGGCGAGGGAGATGAGCGCGGTTCAACTTCGATCGGTTCAAATAATTTTTTACTCTTAAATCGCGCTCATCATTCGCGCCCATCGGATCTCCATCCGACGGGCGCTGATGGGGGAGGACTCCATTAAATTCTTTTTTTATAGTGTGCATATTGTTTGTACTCATTTTAATTTAAGGAAACACAAATGCTTCCAGATGGCCGAGAAGCCCATGGGCCATGGATGAAAGTCCAAATGCTGTTGACGCGTTGGATTTCGAGTCCACTCTGCTCAAATTTTTGAAACCGTCTTCCATTAATATGTGAGAATATAAAAAATTCGTGATTATTATATAAATAAAAATAATAAATAAATAAAAATATTGATGATTATATAAAATTGCAAAGACCTCATTAATAAGCATTAATTTTTTTATATTGATATGACGAATATATTATGCTACGTATACAATATATAAATTGAAAACATTTTTTTCCTTATCACAATGCACAATGCATGAGGAGAAAAATTCCTTATCACGAGTTCCTCGTGTCATGGCCCTTGTTTACCATAACAAGAGTTTATTTCTTGTGATTAGGAAAGAAAATGACTTCCGTGAAGAGAAGATTCATGGAAAAAAAAATCAACTCATATATAAATAAATTCATGTACAAGAAATTGTGTCCCTTTGTTGAAAGATAAAAAATTTATCATATTTTTTTATAATTAAAGGGTAAAGAGGCCCTCGTCAGTGCTTCTGCTAAGGAGGCTGATTAGCGTTTAGGCCGTTCAATTCGATCAGAAGGCGGCGCACTTTTCTTCTTTTTTTTTTTTTAAATCCTTTTGAAACTTATGTACTTTTTGCGGTAACGATCTCGTCTTCTAAAATAAAATATAGCCTCCAATAGTTTAAACCCTAGCTTTCTCTCTCTAGACTCCTGTAGCGAGAGCTTATGCGATAAGCGACATCTCCCACATTGCGTCGACGACATTTCCCACCGGAGTGCCATCGGACTACGATTATGTGGCATCTCCCATTGGAGGCGCCACCAGATTTCAATTCTACCACTAGATCTGTTGCAACATCTCCCACCAGAGCGTCGTCTGATTGCAGTTCTACGACATCTCCTATCAGGCTACGATATTCAGCGACATCTCCCGCTAGATCTCATATGACATCTCCCAAGGGAGAGCGATGGATGATACCTTCCACCAAAGCTTTTGTGACACTATGATCGACTGCCAAAGGCTGCATCATCAAGTTGCTAGAGCTCTAGACTCAACCATTGAACGCCACTACTACAAAACAACAACAAAGTCTTATCCCACTAGGTGGGGTCGGCTACATGGATCATACGACGCATTCGTTGATCCATGTTCATGAGATTCGACAGGATTTTACGCTGGTTGTCGGGGTCTAACACAATCCTTCTCTAATGGCGAGAAAAAGATGCAAACCTTGGGATTTGAAGGTATGACTTTTTTTTTCATTTTGGTGATTGCTAACTTAATCGGGCATTTTTTTCAGCGAACTTGCATCATTTTTTTCCATTGTTGCACAAACCATGTAAAAGGGCTTATTCAACCTTTTTTTTATTGAAAAAAATTGGGGTTATAGTTGTAGTGGATTTATGTTGAGGAAATTGTGATCAATAGGTGTAGAATATTGTATATGATAGGATATGCATGTAAGTGTTATGTATAGGCTTCAGTTAATCATAAATTGAAGTGTTTTCAATTGGATTATTTATTTGTTAGAGTTCTTTGAATGTTTTGTTTTCAAATTATAGTGCTTTGAATGTTCTGTTCACAATTTAGATTACTTTAATGTGTTATGTTGAAATTATTTAATTGTGGTTGGAAGATTATTTGTCCTGATAGAAGAGACCAATTAAAGGATAACTAAGATGGTTGTTTTAGGTAAAAAATTTGATTAACCGATATGTAAATGCAGAGAAGTGGTGTGTATTAAGACTTCATCAACAACAAAAAAAATTCCGATCGGAGATTTTACATATGTAAAAACTATGGGATTAGTTTCCTTCATGTACACATTTTTTAATTTCATATATTGAAATAAAATTTGACCTGATTTGATTACTAACCTATGTGTTTTAATTTTTGCAAGAAAGCAAGGTCATATGATTATTTTCGTTGATTGAATTTACCACTTGAGCATCGATGCATGGCGGCATTTAATTAATAAATTGGTAGATGAACTTGAAAAGCAACTACACGAAGAATGTTTCATTTACGTATTTTCTTATTTTTGTGTTATTTTCAAATAAATTGTTAGCTTGGTAGTACTATTCGGTTGTTTGAATAAGCACTTTGAAAATGTAGCTACTTGTGGTGTAATGATGCTTTACGATGTAATGGTTACAGTGCTGTAATGAAAGGTGTAATGGTTATGGTGATACTTGTGTACTTATGGTGTATTGGTTATACTTTTCTTTGAGAATGTAGCTACTTGTGTTATTTATGGTGCTGCAATGAAAGGTGTAATGGTTATTATGTAATAGGGTATAACATAGTTTCTTTGTTACTCACAATTCTGGATTGGATTAACTCGGTGAAGCCAAGCATAGGTCTTGAAATTTCTTCTCGGGTTCTTGCAACTATAAATTCCACAGATGAGAACATCAAGTCTATGTATAAAGTTCGAACAGAACTAAGAAATGCATTGAAGAACCTTTTGAAGGTATTATGTTGTAGAGTTTCATGTATATATTCATCGATATTCGTGTTACTTCTATAATCTCATTGGCACATTTAAACGTTACGAAGACTATTGATAGTTATTTATAGATTTTGTTACACAAATGCTTCGGTCCTTTCAATTAACTCAACAATTTTTTATTAAAATAAGCTACATGTTGTTTAGCATTTTCTTCCAAACCTCTATCATGGTGATATCTTGGTCTAGAGACCTAACTATCATGAAAAAAAAAGACACAAAAAGTCGATAATGACTTGATGAAATGTCACCATTAAAGAACATGACAGACAATAATATGAACGTTGCATTTGATATCATAAGACAATGACTATTCAAATGTGCATGATAGTAGCTAATGTCAAAACTTCATTGGCATAATAGTTTTATATAAAAATGCAAAACTATAGCAAATATGACAAGTGATAAATGTTGCTAAACTTAAAAATAGTAGCCAATGTCAAACATAGTTGAGTGCAACCATGATACAAGTGCAACAAGGATATAATTGACAACTATGTCAGGATACAATTGCAACCACAAGAACATCATGCTTCACGCATTCATTATAAAAAACATCTAAGCGTAATCCAAACATCTAATAGCCCACACAAAAGGGGGAATTTCAACACCTATCTCCAACTCCACACAAGCATCTCCAGTTGAAAGGATCAAAACCAAAAATTAGTAAGAAACACAAGTCACTGAGTAATAAGATAAATACCTATTTTGTATATGGCATGTAGTTCCATTCGTATGTAGCTATTGTGTCATACTAGCATGTTGATTAACAAAAATGAAATTAGACAAATAATTTAAAAGTCTAGTTGAGGATGAAATTAAAATGATATAATACCTTAGGAAATGGACAATTTTTGGCAAAAATGGCTTTGATTGCCACAAGTTTTGCAAGTTCTCATTTTTTCTCGAGTCGTGATAATGAAACATCTACGCCAATTTTATTCTTGCTAATTTCCTTTGCCTCCCCTTAGATCTCATTGGAATTGGGCCATTGACTCACACAAAATGTGTATAGAGAATGCTGTGTGATTTAAAATTGGCACGCTTAATATAAAAAGAATCACGTATGAAAGGCAATCACCTCAAGACATATGTCTACCTCTTACACTAGCATATTGCTCTTGAACACAGAGAAAAAATATCGAATGTCTTAAAATTTGTAATCTCTCTACACTATCAAAATGCGATCAATAAGTATACACAACATCATTGTAGTGCTTCTTTGAAAAATAACTTCGGGTTAGACTCAGTATCTAAAAAATATTGAAAACGAGGAAAGAAATCTTACAGTAAATTAATAGCGAAAGAAAATAACACAAGTACTCTAATTGTTTTTGTTACTTTGAAATATAAAAGCAACAAAGAAATAAGAACAAGATCGGAAATGTTCGAGAAAATCAGTAGAAACATATGTTGGCAGCTTACATGAGGTGCTGTTATCGTAGAACTCAAGTTCTTCTCTTCTATTGTTATTAAGATAAAAATGACTAAACATCCTTCAATGTGTGTATTAGGGTAATTTCGTGATAAAGGATACTTGACTTATCCTCAACACTCTCGTGCTAGCGGTAAATCTAGTTTACACACATAAAGGGATTCATATGTTCAACTCAACTGTCGCTCTCGTGCATGATGCCTGAACATATGAATCGACCCTTCCTCTTCGGATTGAGCTAGACCCCCATGTCGTCCTCAACATCCTTAAGAAAATAACTTGAGAACAGAGACTTCCTCTCGGCCTGAATCCATCTCAGGGAAATAGGAATGACCCTCTCAGGTAAGAACGCATGGAACTAAGACTACATGAAGCGAGAAATGCTTGGACAATTTAAAGGAAAAACCAATTTAGAGATGAAGTATAGAATTGCCAAGAGTTTTCTAGATGTAACTTGGTCACCGTATGCCCTCTAGGGTCACCAACGACAAAGGAGGATTAAGATTTTCCTCTCGGGTAAAACTAGAAAGCAATCACAAAATAAAACTGAGAACAAAAGGAAGCCTACATGAGCTTCACATCCATCTATGATGTATGAGCTCTTGTTCAACCTCTTAGTCTGTTACCAAAGTTTTAGAGTGTGAATGTCCCTCTCGGTCTTCGGATTAGGAAGTTCACGATGTCGAAACTAATCAACTAACGACTACATTACTGGTGTGACATGGAAATCACAACAGAATCACCTTGACGATGCTTGATGTCTTTATTGTGCCTAGGTCCCTCTTGGGGTTCAACCAAGCAGAGCATACATACATCCCTCTCGGGCGGCGTAGCAGAGGTGATTCAAAACCTCAATCCAAATATGAAATCATTGGAAAACATGAACGCATGATATAACACAAACAAACAATGGATATCATTAAAATAGAGATAAGTTCAGACATTCTGTTTAAACGATAAAAATATCAATGAAGAACTAGAACATAAAATATTAGTTTACAACATCAACACCTCCCGACCTCCACTAGTTAGTTACCGTTCATATTGGATGAACACACACCCATGAATAGAACAGTAAACATGCAGAACATTGTTCCTTACAAATATCTCTCCTCTCCATAATTCTTCTGCCTCAAGAAAGTATCTCTCCCCCTTCTCTCTATTGTGGAATCCCCTTTTATAGAATCTCCTCCCGTTGTCTTACTCCAATTGCTGTTTGAGCAACTTTTTGTCCCTTGGCTGCTTCAGTGGTCCCCTCAGCAAGGAAGCTTCCTTCTGCAACATGGCTAGATGAGCTAGCTAGTCCCAAGATCCGATTGGTGTTTGCCATTGGTTGGGTGGCCACCTCTTTACCCTAAAGCAAAACATCCTCCTTTGATGCAGAAACTGATGTATGGTCGGCTCCTCGCAAGAGTATCAATTTTAGGAGACGGATTAGTAATAAATGGATGACAATGCTATAGAAATAGGCTTGACATGGAAAATGTGTAAAAACATAGCTCAAAAGTGTTGTGCATGCATTTGTAATAAAATTAGGCATAACATAAGAGTAAAATACATGATAAGAATATATACATGAAATCTCCACATCAGTGTAGGATTCCAAAGGGCACCAAGAGGGGGAAGGGGGGGGGGGGTGAATTGGTGTTCTATTGAAAATGTCAATTTCACAAAAACCATCGCGGAAGCACAAAACCGATTCTTAAGTCCTTTATAATTCAGATCATAAATTCAATATGAATGGGGGAGAGAGAGAGAAAATCAAATTCAAATGGGCACGGTGGTTTGTTGACGAGTTTCGGCCACACCTTGGCCTACGTCCCCGCTCCGACTTCTCGACCTCGAGACCGCCGGAGATTCCACTAGCACTTCCTTTGTTCCAAATGGGGCAAGGAAGAAAGCCCTTTACAGCACCTTCTCTTTCTCCGCTTCGAGAGGCAAGACAACCTCTCATTCTAGGAAGCTAATCTATTTCTCTCGTTCAAGAGGTAAGATTTTGAACCTCTTTTACACAAGAGCTCTCTCTAATTTTCTGAACAATAATGTTTCTCTATTTTACAATTCTAAGCTCACAAGAGAAGAAGAGAGAAAGAATGAGAAAGCTATAAAATGAAAACTTCAAGAAATGATTTCTCTTTGATAACTTGAAGCTTTTTTTCAATGAGTAAATGGGTGTCTTTGCCTCTGGCTTTGGCACTCCATTTATAACCTTCAACTTGTGAAAAATTCGTCCAGAAATTATTTCACAAATTTCTCCTTCAAATTTGACCGTTACTGTTCATTTGACTCAGATGCCGATCGACCGAAATTCTGGACCGGTCGATCGGTCTATGTGACCGTTGCATCATTTTTCCAGTTACCGCAGCTGGTCGGTCGACCGGACTATCGACCGATACAGTCTCGCAGTTTTGATTTATAGCCGTTGAGCTGATCAGTCGACCGGTGCTTCGACCGGACTATCGACCGGTATAGTTTTGATTTATATCTTCATTTGATCGACCGGACTGTCGACCGATATTCTTTGCGTCGACCGGCAGGTTGACCGACCTGCACTCTTTTGATCATAACTTTCTGCTCAGTTATCCAAATTAGATGATTTTGGAGTCCATGGAAAGCTAACAGAATTCTCTACAAATTCACATGTGAATATTCATCCAAAATCTAATCATTTCATAGTCAATTATGTAATCAAAGTTTGTGCATAAAGTTATCTCTTTTTCTTGAACTTTTTCAGCATTTTAATTTTTTGAGGTTTGTTTCATCAAAATATAATTTCATATGTCATTGAAACTTTGACCCAACAATCAGAACATCGTTGGCTCTCATCAAATAAGTGTTTAGGAGTAAGTGCCAATGCAGAAGCCTCATGACTTAAGTTGTTACTAGTCATAAATTAATAATCACAATATGTTAGTTCGTGGTAATAATCATATCTTATAGTCATGATTATTATTGTTGTAAGTATTGATGAATTTGTAGCCACAAATAATTTATATCGTGGCAATAATATTTAGCGATTGTTATGAAGATTTATTTTGTGACAAATAACATAAGTAATTGCCATAATTTTTATTTTCATAATAAATTATATTCTTTATCATCAATATTAGCCACAAAAAAATCATAACTAATCGTTGAATGCAATATTATGTATTTGTTACGTTTTTAAAATTTGCGACAAATGATATGTAAGATTTTTAAAAGCCTTAATGATATATTTTGTTGATAAAATTGCATTAATAATTGTTCTTACTTTACATTAAACTTAAATAAAGTTGTACGATTTAATTAATCACCTAAGTTGTTTGAATAATAATTATTGAGATTGATTTTATGACGAGGTTTGATAAGGGTTAGTAAGCTAAACTAAGTCAATAACAAGTGAAATAAGTCAAAGCATTTGGATTAATTAAAGTTCATGCATGAAGTATGCCTTGATTAATCCCACATGCACAAGTCATGAAAAAGATGTTTGGTATATATGGGAACATAACATTGACTTGGTATGATCTATTTTGGTAAAACCATGCGGACCGAAGTCCAAAGAGGACAATATCTTATGCAAGTACAAGGATGTAACATATAGTATTAGTGTCAAGTCGTGTTGCTAAGGCCCAAAGCAGACAATATCCTATGCAAGTACAAGGAACCGCCTCCGCGCAACCACAAATATAATTAGCCATAATATGCTTGTGGAAACAAAATATGCTAATAGGCACAAATATAAGTAGCCATGGAAGTTAATCAATATCGAAGTATTTGTCACGAATGATGTCATTATTCACATTTGTTAATATTTAATACTTACATAAATATTTGTGGTTACTATCATATTTACGATAATAAAATAATTCTTGTGGCTATTGATCAGTTGCAACGTCATCAATATCCACGAGTTGTTGCCACAAATTTATTCGTGACTAATAATTTACAATCACGATATTTGAGCTTATATTCACAAAATAACTTGTAATTATAAATCATTATCACATGAGCAACAAAAAAGGCAATTCAGACTACAATAAAAGGGGTTTATAACTAATGCGGATGTAACTATTGTATCAAAGGAGGAGTGAATATACTTTGGATCTAGAAGAGACAACAGTGAGCACATGTTCAAAATGTTGGATTAAGTGAAGGATGAACTCACCAAAACGGTGATGGATTGAGTCACTATCAACGTCAAATAAGCAAATGCGAGCACATCATCAAAGTCGATGACAAAGCGCCATTATAGTCGAATCGATGACATCATCAGAGCAGTTGAATGGGCAACATCACGTCAGAGGAGCAACAAACGAGAACAAAAGGAGGCACCCATAGGAGAGAGAAAGCACAAAGAGGAAGTTGCTAGTAGAAAATGTAGGGTTTTTTTAGAAAGTGACCACATCATCGAAGGGCAAAGATGAGAAGCCATCATAACCGAAGGGCGACCTCACCGTCGACGGGGCAGTCGAAGGAGTGACCTCACCGTCGATGGGGCAGTCGAAGGAGTGACCTCACTGTCGAAGTAGTTGAAGGAGTGGCAATTGACCGCAGTACGAGCGATAAAGCACAAGAAAAAAAGGGGGGGGGGGGACGACCGTATGAGACTTCTTATATGAAAAAGGACAGGTCCACCGTGGGATCGAATCAGATTACGAGATATTAACACTTAGGTTTGAAGAAGAAAAATGCACATATGGAATCGAACGCCCTGAACATGCGTTAATCAACCTCTTTAGCAGAAGCGTTAAGGAGAGTCTCTTTATTCATAATAAAAATATAAAAAAACATTTATGAAGGTGCATATTAACAAATTCACGCAAATATTAGACTTGTAAACTATACATATTTATACGGTGCATACGAAAGAAAATATTATATATGAGTTAACAATCCGACGAAAATAGAAAATGAAAAAATGGACGCACGCTAATATGTTTCATACATATAGATTAATGTTAAGAGTTTTAAAAAATGAAAAATGTATAGGAAAAAAGGAAAGAACAATTTAAAATTTATCAAAGGGGAAGTGAAGAAGCAATGGTGCCAAATTTTCTTTTTTTTTTATTATCACCTAAATCCAGTATAAACAAAAAATATAAAAATAAAGTGCAACTAGGCGTTCGTTATTCGTAGTCCAAATTTTGAAAATGGTGTTGGGGGTGGGGGGGGGGGGGGGGGGGGGGGGGGGGGGGGGTCACAAGTCACAACTCAAAACTCACATCACATGGCACGGCACTTTCATCGTCCCTCACCATCCCATGACAGGCGAGGCGAGGCGCCCCCTGCTGCATGTTTGCCGTCCCCCCCCCCCACCCCCCTGTTTTGTTTTGCCTAAAAAAGGACAACAATAAACTACATTTTCTTATAGGACTCGGCTCCTAGCAAATTAAGACTTAAAAAATTGATGGATGGGAAGGCCAGACAAGTTAATTAGCTATGTCAATTAATGTCCTCAATTCAAAATTCATCTTATTTTTAAAACATTTCTTAATAAAAAGCGTCCTCCCATTACGGAAGGTGAAATCGTCAATTTGATTAAATCGTTAAGAAGAATAATATTATTTATTTTATATTTTAACATTTCATAATTTTAATTTAATTTGGTCCATCACGTCGATAACAATAGGAGAGATTATGAAGAACAATATTATTTATTTTATATTCTTAACATTTTCAGAATAAAAATTTATCATATATTCTATTTACGATTCGTAATTGATTTAACTTCGTACATTTTGATTTAATTTTATCTAAAAGGTAAGTGTCTATATAAATATTCAATCAGAATTTAAAAATTAATTTGCTTATAATGTTCTTCTATTTTCATTTAATAATATTCTGTCAGTCGTCTTAAAATATGATTTCTCTCACCAGGAATTTCTAACATGCTAATGGTGATCAAAGGATGAACATGAAAGAATCTGAATTCTCCAATTCTCTATTATCCCCTCTTCTCTAAATATTAATAGGTTCAATATTATTATAAATTATTATCATCCGAAAAAAAATAAAATCTTTATAAAATTGAATTACTAACCTTTGACTAATATAATTGGAGATGAGCATAGAAACTTTAACCATCAAAGAAAAAAGAACGCCAATTATATCAAATGGTTTATTATTAATTTATTTGTTGTATTCCTTTCTCCCAATAATTTTCTTTTTTTTTTTCCACCATTGACTTCAATTTCTATCCTTTTAGTCTACTTTCACAGAATGTCTCCTCTTGGATCATCTCGCCTAAAGAAATGTTAGAAAATGCCACACCAAGTTTTTTTATATATAAAAATGATATTTAATATTAAAAAACCCTCTCTACCTCTCTACAAACATAGAGCGTTACGCAAAATAAATAAATAAGAAAAATAAAAATAAAAATTGGAAAAAAAGAGTTAAGGTGGTTTTAGATGAAAAGAACACGTGGAACCCAACGCTGCATGTATATAACGAAAGAAAATATTTCTATTTTTATATTTTACAACATATTTTAAGACGGGAAAAAATTACCCAACTAGCATAAGCATATATTAACGAAATCAAATAAGCTATAATTAATGATAATATAAGCATGCTAAGTAAATATTAATTCAATAAATCAGTAATTAAGATGAAATATTAATAGATAATAATGATCTTATATGGAATATTAATAAGTAAATCAGTAATTAAGATGCACTCAACATTCCATATATTAAATTCAATAGACTGCCATATACATATAAAAGTAGAAATAGTGTAAATGACAATAACAGACTAATAAATCAATGATGTTTTTTTTTTGTGTCGATTCGTATTTACTAAATATTTTCAACCGCGTCTAACTAATTCGGAATCGAGAAGATAGAATAATAACAATTGATCTTTTAATTAACATGATAACTTTAAGATTTAAAGTCGTAAGTATTAACACTCGTTGCTTAGAACTACGCTTAGTTAATGATGACAGTGATAAATAGTTCTTAGATTAAATTTATAATAAATTTAAAACTATTTATATGAATCCGCTTTACTCCATATAAATTAATCATCCATGCAATTCTCAATTTCTAAAAAAAATAATCTCATTAAAATTACTCGTAGGAAGGCTACACTTGGTTGACATAATTAATTAGCTCCAAGGAGCTACTCGAGCTAGTAGTTGTTAAGAATATAAAATCATAGATGTTGTGTGTTTTTTAACGGCTTACGTTTTTAGAAAAATTGATCAGTACATTAAATTTAACATGATATTAGAGCCAGAGGTCAATGATTCGAATCTCATTAAATTCTTATTAAAAAGTAATTTTCTTCCTCAGTTATCCACATGTTAGGCTTGTGTTAGACCAAAAAGTTGTCAGCAGTCCACACGTGAGAAGAAATGTTAAGAATATAAAATAAATAATATTGCTCTTCCTAACGGCTTAAGCTTTTAAGAAAATTAGGTTATCACATCAAATTTAACGGTAGTTCCAAATTTGCGTGTTGAAATTATCACTTCATAAAAAAATATTATTACTTTTTATTTCAACTTCCAATTAATAACTTTGGATACGGAGCTCAATGAGTATATAAAAGAAAGAGTTATTTTCATACATCACTTATAAAGTATTTCGATTTTCCATATCTAACCTTAAATTATGAACTTATCTTTTTGGATATTTAAACTATCATAAAATTTTCAATTTGATCATTCCATCATTTTTTTCATTATTTTTCATTTTTTTATTTATGAAAAGTAAAAAATATCCCTCCCTTTGATTTTATGTTTTCATTTTGATCTCTGCAACTTCGAGAAGTATTTTTGACTTTTCATAAATGAGAAAAATAAAAAATAACGAAAAAGTTATCAAAAGTCGATAGAAGGATTAAATCGGAAAAATCGTGATGATTTAGAAATTAAAAAAATTATAATTTAACGTTAGATGTGAAAAATTTGTGATAATTTATGAGTGATTTATGAAAATAATTTTTTAAAAAATTGCTAAGTAAGATGGGAAAGAGGTGGAGGGTGATGGGCCCGCATGCAATGAACAGTGCGGCTTGGAGTGCACTGCACGAGGCGACAGCTCAAGTGATCTGGATTCGTTTCCCCGCTCTGCTCTCTCCCAAGTGGACCAACATGTGCACCATTCATGGACCAATTCACCTCCCTCCTAATTAAAATTACATTAAGAAAAGTGCTCCTTTCAGTTTCTATAGTTTAATTTAAATATTTTTTTTTTAAAAAAATTGTCGAATATTAATACTCTTAAAACATCCCATCAAAATTGTGTTAAAAACATTTCTTTTAAAGATATCTAGGAACGAAAAATTCATTTCCGGTTCATTCCAATCTAATACATCATTTTCTTTTTGCACTAATTTAAGTTTCAAATTTAATTTTTCAAATATTTTTATTTGTTCCAGTGGTAATATTCCTAAATCACAAAATAAATAGTTCTTTTTTATTATTTTATTTTTAATTCGACATTTCTGGATCAAAATTGCACATTTATGTACACTTACAAGCAATTGAGATTTTTACTTTCTTAAAGGGTTTTAGTCCCACCTTACGAGGTCTAACATGACAAATAGCATCATTCTCCCCCCCAAAAAATACTCTTGTTAAGGAGTGACACACCTATTAATTATCGTTCTATTGATAATGCATGATAAATTAAAAAAAAATTCATCGATTGATAAATTCATCATGATAATTAACAGATGTATAATGATGCTATTAAATACAAATATTAAACTATTATAATCAATTTCAGCAATTCTTATTTACACACAAAAAGAGAATCAACATATATCATGAAGATCTTTAAAGTTATTATTTTCATTATTATGCTTCTTTTTTTTGGGTAAGTCATTATGGTTCTTATATGCTGCCTGTGCCATGTTGAGATGTGCTCTTCTAGAGAAATAATAAAAAATAATAATAAAAATAAAAGGGTGGTTGAGGTTATATTCAAATTATTTTATAAAGAATTATTATATTTGTTACCTTCGTATGGCCATTTTACCGCTACATTATGCAATATTAATTGAATATATTGATGGCTAAAATTCAAATGGAAAAATGTTTTTAAACTTAGTTGTTGGGGAAAAAATTAAAAAAAATAAAACGACCATTCTCCCAAAAATATGGAATATTTATTTTAAAAAGCAAAGTTTAAAATGAGAGAGAGAGAGAGAGAGAGAGAGAGAGAGAGAGAGAGAACGTGTTAATTGTTTGTGTGCGACTGCCCTGTCCTTCATACTTTTGTTGACCTCGGCGAGGAATTGTTCTCTTCTCCGCCTGCTTCCCTTTTCTTCCTTCGCGTCCTCCCCCCTTCTCTCGGCGTCGCACTTGTGCCGTGCAACACGAGAAGGCGAGACGCCGTCGCCCCGGAGGAGGAGGAGTAGAAGCAGGGAAGGCGAGGAGATCGATCCGGTTCGTCCCTCCTCGACGTTTCAGTTCGTACACGTAGCGAGCTATGGTGTGAAGTACTCGGTGGGGAATCTCATCGAGCATATTACCTGCAAAGCCGCCGCCGCCGCCGCCGCCGCCGCGGCCCTTCGCCCGTTCGCATCCCTCTCTCGAAACAGCTTCCGGTCGAACGGCCGCGGTCCAGATTCGGGTGGGGCGGGCGATCGGGGATCGCCTCCGGTGGGATTCCGATCTCGAACCTTTCAGCGTTGTTTAAAGTGAGGACGGAGGCGCGCGGAGGGTCCGAGGATGAGAGTTGGGAGCTGAAGGATTATGGAAGTTGCTGTCCTCGTCGACAAGTATGACGCTGTACGTTGCTCGCGAGGCTTCCAAGGTGATCGTTTTCTACTTCGTTCTGGCCATTCGTTTTCGGGATTTTTCTTTTTGTTGTGCGCCTTGTGTCGCTGAATCTCTGATGTGCTCGCAGCTATGGAGGAAGATTTCCACGGAGACGTCCGTGGAAATTCAACTTCTAGCCGAAAAGTGGAAGCTTCTTCTTGCTGGCATCGTATTCCAGGTAATTGTCAAAATTTATCTTCTGTGCTCTTCTGCGACGTCTTTGATCCGTTGGTAGCTTTTAGCTTTTAGCTTTTAGGGCAGTCCTAGTTGGTTCCTTTTCCCCAAATTTTCAAAAAACTTTCTTCTCTGGGGTTGCACAGATGCTAACTTGGTTGATAGTCGAATACATGTGGTCGCTTCTAGACATTGCGGACACTAAACTAGTCTCTAAGCTTCATTGTTGCATTGACAGCACGGAATTCATCACACTTTTATTTTGGGTACATCTTGGCTGATATATCTAATGCAAACAATTCATGAAAACCTAGTGTTGGATGCACATGACAATGTTCTGATTCTCATTTTGTTAATTTGCATCAGGAATGAAATAAGTTTCCTTGTCTTTCTCAACATAGGAAATCAAAATTAAGAAATGTTTGAACTTGGAAATATTGCTTGCAAAGAAGGCATTTTGCAATGTTATGAACGATAATGTTAGGTTTATTTTATTGTTTGATTCAGAAGTTGGTAGATTTTTCTTTCATGGTTTATATTGATGATCTATCATGTTCCAACTTCTACAGACCCTCTTGTTTAATTCTACTAATTCTTCTTCATAGTATATGTTAATTTGTTAGTCTGATCATTGTCCTCGATAACTTTGAGTTGTTATCCACAATGTAATGAAAGGAGTGAGGCACAAATTAGCACATGTACTACCATATCATATTTCAAAGAAACCTAGCATAATCGTTTTGCAGATATGTATGCTAAATCCTCAAAAGAAAGATATGTATTTTGGAAATGGTTACTTAACAGCAAATGTAGTAAAGTTGGCCTCAGAAACCATCACTGGTTTCCATTGGTTATTGATCAATTTAGGCATTCAATCCACAACTTATTCTTTGATATTGTGCATATCTAGTATATTCATGGATTGGCTGCACGGGGTGTTCATTATCTGCATCGACCAGGGCCCATCCTTCAAGATCTTGGCTTTATGATTCTTCCAGTGAGTATAAGTTTGTCAGTGCTGCTGCTTGCTTATCTTAGTTTAGTGTTTGTTAGCATAATATTTCCCATGCTTTTGCAATTTATAGGAATTGGGCAGAGAAAGGGGCTACATCAGTGAGAGCCTGTTCACTTGCATTTTTATCTCGTTTTTGCTGGTACTGTCCCTTCTCTTTAACCAAATGTATTATGCCTATCTCTATGTTTAGTATTTCATAGTATGTTACTTATAAACCAACATAGCCTGTGATAAGAATTATGATTCCTGTCAGAGTCTCTATATGTTGTCATAGACTCATATGCTCCATCGTTGTCTATGTTTAGATGGCCAATTAAGTTTCTTTTGCCTTAGTGTTTTATTGCTAAAATTTTATGCAGTTTTCTTGGTTATTATGCTAAAAAGTTTCTATTAAATCTCCTCAAAAAGAAAAAAATATTCTTAATTATGATGCGGTTCAGTAATGATCTTATCTGGTTTGTTTACTTTGCTTTTCTGTAACCATTTGTGATCACCTTTCTTTTTTATGTAATGATGTGGATGTAGAAGTTTGCATTGTAAGTAGCAATGGTATATTTTCTTTATGTATATTTACTTTAAACTTCAGATTTTTTGTAATTCCTAGTATTACTGACATTTTACATGGTGCATGCATTTTCCATGTTACTGATTTTGATATGTCTCCCTTTTCCATTGGCAGTGGACATTTCATCCTTTCATTTATCACAGCAAACGTTTCTACACTGTTCTACTCTGGCTGAGGGTGTTGGCTTTCTTAGTTGTAGGTTCACATACATAACCTGGCTTGTTTGTTCTCTTGGTGTTCCATCTTATATTTATGTCATTTTCAATTATATTTTCTTCAGGTTTCTCAAGTGTTGCGGATAATAACGTTCTATTCTACTCAGCTCCCTGGTCCTAACTATCATTGTCGTGAGGTAACCCATAATAGAATATGAACTCTCTTTGGGACCTAAAAGTATCAAATTTATAAACCTTTGGTTTCAGTCACTGAATTTTATGAACTTGAGTATACTTCTGGATTATGAAGGGTTCAGAACTTGCCACTCTGCCGCCACCAAAGAGTTTCATTGAAGTGCTCCTCATCAACTGTATGAAGTTGTAGTTGTTTCTTTTGATATTATTGCTAATTAATGTGGATATTTGTTTTTACTGTCTTCTTACCAATTTCTTCTTGCAGTTCCACGCGGAGTCATCTATGGTTGTGGTGACCTCATATTTTCATCCCACATGATATTTACTTTGGTTTTCGTGCTTTCTTACCATAAATATGGATCTAAAAGGTAGTCTTTTCAATTTAGTAACATTAATTAACTCTACTTCATGCAATAAGAAATTCATTCTGAATTTCATATGTTTCCATAGTAAGATGGATGTTTTGGGACAATTTTAAGTCCAGGAACTTAATCAATCCCATTCCATCTGATATGTTTCCTGGAAGTGCAGATTTGTCAAGCTGCTGGCATGGCTCGTTGCCATAGTTCAAAGTCTACTCATAATAGCTTCACGGAAGCATTATACAGTTGATGTTATTGTTGCCTGGTCAGTCGATGTGTCATCCATGATATGTATGTAAAATTTCAGTGGCATCTATTTATTGTCTATATTTCATTTCTTTGTTTCATTTTCAGGTATACTGTTAATTTGGTAGTATTTTTTGTTGACAAGAAGTTGCCAGGTACTATTACATTTAAAAATTATTTGGTGTAGACTACTGTTTGACTTGTGAACTTAAATATCAAACTTCCTCTCATAAGAGCAAAAAATCTCGAATAACAAATCTGTCATATTATCTTTATACAGATATGCCAGATCGCAGCGCTGGGCCACTTACATTGCTTCCATTAAGTGTTAAAGAGAAGGATACTAGATCCAGGGAAGAGCACCACAAATTATTGAATGGAAATTCAGTGGATTCTGCTGATAGGGTACGCCATCTCAACTCTCTGCTATTTCTTTGTTGTGCTATTAGTGAATAAATAGTTGTTTGCTGATGTATGGTTATCTAATTGGAGCTTTATGAGCAGGAGCAATTTCCAACATTGTTTGTAGTGGTTAAACAGTTGTTGACTTTTTCTATTTTTGAGAGAAAGTTGTTGACCTGTTGCAACACTAGTTGTTTTTTTTTGTCTTATTTCCTACCTGTTGTCTTATTCATTGAATGGGCTGTTTTTGTTTGGCTGTGAAGCTTTTTGTCAATTCTTGTTCACCTATCTAATTTTAGACAAATTTCATGTCACTGATGCATAAACCAGTCCAATAATATTTGATAAAGTACCATGAATGTCCTTTTTTGGAACACATCATTAACAGCGTGAAGAGTTTTAGATTCCAACTAGGGCTGGAAATGTGCCGAGCCGTTCGTGAGCAACTCGTGGCTCGGCCTATTTTTGGCCTAGCTCGGCTCGGCCTATTATCAAAATAAGCCAGACTAAAATATTAAATAAAGCCTATTTTCTTAAAGAGGCTTAGCCTCTTAATAATTGGCCTAGCCTTATAGCTTATCAGGCCAAGATTTATTAATATATTATATTATATATAATTTTTAATCCTTCATTTTTTAAATCTTCAATTTTGAGTTCAATATTACTATTTTTATTATATGTTTAGAAGAAATATATTAGTGGTGTCTCTTTTTTTTTAGTTCATATCTATTGTTTCTTTAGTAAATAAGATTTGTTATATTTAATATAGTAGATCATAAAAAAATATGTTTGGCTTAACAGGCTAATAAGTTAGGCCAGACATTAAAAGTTAATAAAACAAGTCAGGCTAAGTTTATATTCATGGCTTGTTACAGGCTATAGGCCAGACTTAAATACTTTTATTTTGCAAAACCTAGCTCGGCCTAGCTCGTGTCCAGCCCTAATTCCAACTGTTTTCTAAACTTCTAAACCTTGTATAGCTCTGGTTTTTCATCATTTTGTTTTCCAAGATAGCAATTGATATTTTTTTTTAAAAATGTCATGGGTTTTGATCCATGGATCAACGAATATATTGGCATCGTATGATCCATGTAACCGACCCCACCTAGTGGGATAAGGCTTTGTTGTTGTTGTTGTTGTTGTCACGGGTTTTGATATTTGATATATTTGAGTTGAAAATAACAACTGAGTTCATAAAAAAAAACTGAGTTAGGTGCCCCATTTCCTTGAAAAAAATGTAAGGTGCCTATAACCAGTTTTTGATTCCTTGCTTTTCAGCCATAGTCTATGAAATTACATTTATGTTTATAGAGATAATTAATTATCTTTAAGTTTGCTTTAGGTATGATATATTGTATATTCTTTTATTTTTGCTCGGGTTATAAGGTTGATTTGTCTTTCCAGAGACAGAGAACACAAATGAATGGGAAACATTCAGATGATGGAAACCATATCCATTCTGAAATGACAAATGGGACATAGGAAGCCTTGGACATGATCTTACCAATATTGTTTGCTACGACGGATTCTAGCAGTAATGAAGCATCTTATCTCATGCAATTGAGGTCCAACTGCGTGGTTTTCAATGTTCTCATCAGCCATACATGATGACTAGATAAGGATGCATACATACATTCATCTGATTTCCCGAGAAAGAATTTTGGTTTTGGTTCAAGGTAGTTTTTTCTTCAATTCTCTTGCTTTTATCAATCTAAATGTCCCTGTTTACTGCAATTCTTTAACATCTCCAACAATTGTTTATCGGTTCATAAAAGAGTGTTCCCAGTTTCAGTGGGTTTTAGGTTGTAGCCCGAGGTACACCACATCCTCGTCTCTCTAGAAAGTTCCACCAGTTAAGAAGTTAGAAGGACCCGTGAAGGATGCCATGTTGTAATTTGTACATATTCTTCCTTCAGAATGCAAAAACTTGTTTATCCATTGCAGTTTATGTTGCGTCAGAAGAAAAATTTGCAGTTCTTTGTTACTTGTCTCTGCCGATACATGAGAAATTTGCTACAACTACCGCTGAAGGATACACGAAATTATCACATGTGTCAAGCTTGGTTCTTGTGATGGCATGATGTCCAAATGTTGAAGTGTCATAATTTGTTTTATATTTTTCTCAAATGATATCATGTCTACTCAAGTTCCTAATTAGACAAACTTTATTTTTTTATTTTTAATATATGGGGTCGTGTTCTATAAATTCTGACAATTTAAGCTAAGTTTCAGTATGCTTGATCTGATTGCCAAAGAAAATTGAAATGTTCAGCACTTCTGCTATTTGGAAAGTCCACCAGACAAGTTGGAGAGACCGAAGGTCGCCTACAAAATGTCTGGAAAAAAAAGGTATCCAAAGAAATTTCATAATCAATCAGCTCGACTGCATATTATACAATAAAAATTCAATTACACTGAATCAACCAAAGTTTTTAAGCAACATTTTATTAGGTCATCTGGGGGAAGATTTAACTATAACTTTATGTCTTCAGCGATCTTACATTTAAAGAAGATTAGGGCGTGTTTGATTATGTAATAATTTTAAAGTAATTGACTACACGTCGCTTTTTTTTGTCATTGATAATTTACTGTGGTATTTGATAAAAGATTGAGTAGTTTAGAAATCAACCATTTTTGTTTTGATCTAGACTCATTGGTGTCCACAATTAATCCGGTGCAGTATGGATAAATTTTGGTCAAAAGAAATCAACGCATTTTGATGTGTATGTAAACGTTATGTGATAAAGCGAAAATGAAAGACCCCATAACGTTAGGAGCTGATTACAAAAGGAAGATCCAAAAAAGATTAAGAATGGAAGAGAAGAGGAAGTTGGCGTTTTCTCAGTCCAAGTTGATCATTAATTCTTCTAAATTGATAATATTGATTCCCAATATAAATATAATATAAAAATAGATTTAATTGCACTCATTTCACGTTTCGAATGATTGATAGTTCAATTGTTTAGCAGAAAGACGAAATGGCGTTGGGGTGTCATCAAATGAAACATGCGATAAGAAAGTCATCAAGGGAGTCATACAATCTATCCAGAAGTGTGTGCCATGGCACGGCATGGAGCTTCGGCACTGAAACGAGCAACTGTCTCTTGCTTTTTGCTCCTCCAAGATACCCCTCACCCCCCACAAAAAAACCTAGAATATATCTAAGAATAACTGGTGCAAGGACCCATTTTCAGTATAAATTACATTGTTGTAAACTACTTTAGATTTTTTTTATAGGAGATTCAAACATGGCCTAGGTCGCCTCTGGCTTGGATCGGCCGCCTCGTTGTGCATCCGCCACCTGGCATCCTGATCCACCCGCCTCCTGCCTGGATCGGCCGCCTCGTTGTGCATCCGCCACCTGGCATCCTGATCCACCCGCCTCCTGCCTGGATCGGCCGCCTCGCGGTGGATCCGCCACCTGGCGGCCGATACGCCGCCTGGCGGCTTGATCCGGCCGCCTCCGACCTTGATCGGCTACCTCACGGTGGATCCGTCGCTTGGCGGCCTGATCCGACCGCCTCCGGCCTGGGTCGGCTGCTCCCGGTGACTCCTCTCTCTCTCCCCTGGTCGGCGACCCCTCTCCCTCGCGCATCCGACCTCGCGGCGGATCCGCCGTCTGGCGGCCTGATCCGGCTGTCAATTTTTTTTTATTTTATATGTTACCTCGGATGGCTTAGGCCGTCGAAAAAATTCCAGCCGTCGAAAGTTTCGACGGTTGCTACCGTCAAAATTATTCAACGGTCGTGACCGTTTGAAGTTTTCGACGATTGCGATCGCAAAACTTTTGGCAATCGCCGCAACCGTCTGAAATTTCGATGGTTGCGATCGCCAAAACTTTTGGCGGTTGGCGTCGTCTGAAATTGTAGATGGCCACAGACGTCTGAACTACCAATGATTGGCAACCGTGGGAAATTTCCGATGGGTAAGACTGTCGGAATTTCGACGGTTGCCTATTGCCCGTCGAAAAAGTATTTGCAACGAGCAATTTTTCGACATATCGTATTCGTCGAAAATTTCATTTTTCGATGGATTTTGAAAAATTTGCGACGGTCGTGACCGTTTGAAAAGTCAATTTTTCTTGTAGTGCCTATTGTGATGCAATCATAAGACAAATACAACCCAGGATTGCAAACAATCCTACATTTTTAAGATGACATATGCGATACCTCAATAAGTTTACTTGTTAGGAAAAAGTCGTGCAAATGTTCAACCCTCCTAAAAGAAGAGCCAATGATTCCGTACTTCGTACCAAGATTGTTAATATCAAAACTTCAATTAGGATCATAAGACGGCAAAAATCGATAAAGAATCATGAAATTTTATGTAAGACCCTGCAAGATTTGTAAAGATGTAAGATCGACATGAAGTTACTTATGATAGATCATCTTGACGATCTTGAAGGAAATAATACCCAAGAGGTCACTGATATTATTTTTTGACAACTTTTGGACGCTAAGACTTGTTTAAGCAAATATCTCGAGTTCGAACCTTTGTAAATACAAAGAATTCGCTAGGAGCCTCACTCGCCATAGCTAGACGTCGACGTATTGCAGGGTGACATCAGATTAGTCGGACTCGATGGTGAGCCAATGTATGACAAGTGCGCTCCCGCGTGAGTTGGATGATCGACGTCGCTTGCCGGACACTGAGATGGTAATCCAAAGAAATAGATTCCATGAGCATTTACAAGTCCGTCTAATTCCTATATGAGTCCAGCGCAGATTTGTTCCCTTCCAAAGATATGCGCTTTGCATCTTCCACAAAAGAAGTTGAGTTTGTTCTTAACGTAGCTATGTTTAAGTAATGACGTATCTATGAATAAAGATAGCTTCCTAAGTAGTTCGAATTAGTTATATTTTTTCTATATTAATGTATTAAAATATGATTGTTCCTTATGATTATTGTATAAAATTAACAACCATATATACCTTTTAACATTTTGAAACTTTAGGTTAAACAAATTTGAGTGACTAGATTGAGTTTAGAAACACCAATGTATGGTTTGGTTTTACTGGTTGCAGAATGATTTGAGTTAAGAGGATAAAAAAAAGGTTAGACGATCAAATAATAGCAGATTAATTTCACAATTGAATTTGTGAAATATTACGATCAGTCTAACAACCCCCCAAAACGAGCTTAATTAATCGATGGTTAGTCCTAGTAACCAATCTCAATAATAAGGAAGATTTGAATTTTTTTATTTTGTTGAGAAAGGAAGTCATTATCATAAAAAGAAATTTGAAAGGTATTGTATGCATCATCCTAAAATCAAATCAGAGTAAAACTCAAGTCACAAAATGACCGTAGGATCAAGTGCTGAATCCATGTCAATATCAATCTGCCACCTGCATCCTTGAAACCCTCCGGAAAATTCAGACATCTTGAGACACATGAATATATGATAATCTGCTGTGTATTTGATGACGTGTGTGCAAAAAAAAAAAAAAAAACTTGAACAACCTCGCCGACATAATTAGGCATGCAATATGAAGCTAATTACACTAAATTAGTGCAGCTTCATGATGAGTCAAAATTCTAATCCAAATAAACCATCGACGCCTCTTTTAGAATACTGAAGTGATAACTGAAGAAAAAACTAATCCGGTAATAAAAGATCCTAATCTGTTAATTAATACCAAATCCTATATATATATATATATATATATATATATATATGAGTTTAATTCACCTTCAGAGAACTTTTGTTCTGGAGGGATCCTGATCGCAATTGGATGAAATAATTCTCTCGAGATCAGGGTTAATTACTATGGATCCAAGAAGAATCCAAGAATGTTGACTTCGATTCCCCTTTGAAAGCGAGCATTTTCATTTTTGACCAACGATATGGTAAGTGCTTTTCCTGTGTAGATCATATTTCAATAGGAATTTGATGAGTGGATTCGCTACAAGTCTTGCTTTTATTGCTATATTGAAAGTTAAAAAGAAGCATCGGCTAGCTAGTTCGGGAAGCACCGTGAAAAAAAGGAAAAAAAAAGAAAGGGCTCAATTTTAATCATTTGGATCGTTGATTAACAATTCAAATGCGTTCAACGTCCCTTCAAAATAGGAGGGTGCTCAGGAGGTGTGCTCAGTTTATTATTCGGAAGAATAAATTAATTTGAAAAATAAATTAATCGTCATCTGTTAATAATCTTGAATATTGATGATCCAGAGTGAAAAAAGGATCTTGTTCGAGTGATTGATGATCATGAATATCATTCGAATGATTGAATACACAATTTGTTAGAGGCACGTGAATTTTCTTAATTAGGTGTCAGTGATCTCTTCAATTTATATTTGTTGCATTACACGTAGGGCTCCATGCATTTTATATATGTATTACAAATAGGTTCATTAATTAAAACTACCTACTACATTATACTACTCGTATATGGGGCCATGCCCAATAGTTATATAACTAAGTTGCTTAATCAGGAGGCCAAGGCAGATCGACCTCCAAATTCATATATTATATATAGCAGAAAAGACGAACATAATGATATATTAGATGGTGCAGTTGGCAATTACGTGTTTGGGATGACCAAAACCTAAACTTTATTTGACACCGAGATTATATAGATGAGAACAGTAATATCTAGATCACATATATATGAAGCGCTATTAACCACGGAGATTATTTGAAATATCATAGGTATCAAAATCGATAGCTAAAATGTAATATCCCAAATTTTAATCAGGGTGATTTGAACTTTTTTGTCCAAATTCTTGCGATCTTCCCTATATAAAGTCCTATATTCTTGTTGTTTATCTTTTTTCTCCACATCTCTTGGTGGCTAGAGCTTGAGAAAGAAGAAAGAGAAGAACAAGGAGGAGGAAGAAGAGGAAGATATAAAAGAAAGGTATATAAAAGGGATTCAAACGTCTCTTTCCTCTTTTAATGTTCTTCCTGTAATGGAATGAGAGTTTGAAAACTCGTTGTTCTCATATTGAATGTGATGATGGTGGTTTTCATTGAAATCAATAGATTTATGTCATGAATAGAAATTTTGATTAGATATATTGTATGGTTCATGTTCTTTATTATTCATGATTTAGAGATGAACTCTAGATCCTAAAAATTTCCTGAATTATTATGTTTCTCAATGTTCTTTTGATCCTAGAATGCCTAGGAAATGCATATGTTTTGACTTTGAATATTGTGTATCATTTTCCCCAATTTTTGGATAAAAAATCGTGTAAAATCGGGTTGGACGGCGGAGTTCCAAGATTCTACCATGGCCGTGATGCATCACGTCACGCCCATGATAGAACGATCAAATTCTGCCAAAAATCAGGCTTCTCTCACACCCGTGACAGGCTATGTCACGACCTTGATAAAACTTAGTCACGGTCGTGACCGCCACTTGGCATGACCATGATAGAAGGGAAATATTTAGGGTTCTGTCATGACTATGACGACTTATTTAACAGTCGTGATTGTTACTGAAATTATATATAACATATTAAATGTTTTTTAAGGTATTAATAGTATGTATTGATGCTTGTTGATTGTATAAGAAATTAGATACAGGTATATGCATATTTCATCACATAACTAGGTTAAAATTTGAAGATTGAGCGACGTAAATGTTTATTGATTGTAAAGCATAATGAACTCAGTTGTGGATGACAAGTCGACCCTCTAGGACCCTTTATCGGATTTTACCTAAAATGATCGTTACACACATCGGTAATGGTGTGTCATTTTGATGTCGTCCTTTGGATGAGAGTCCAGAATGATCGTTATGCACATCAACAATAGTGTCTATATTCTGATGTCACCTTAGGGTGAGAGAGGAACATTGTCTCCAAGGACTATCTAACCTATTGAGAGGGCAACGACATAAATTCCGACTATCGAAAAATATAACGTTAATGAAAGGGCCAATAAACTGATGAATGTAAAGATGTCCCACGAAAGTGAAAGTCCGAAAGAGTTACGAAGCATCACCGAGGAAAGTTATGGAGGTAATGGTTATGATAAGTGTACATCACTTATGTTCCTATGAAATTGTATGATTGTTATGATTGTCCGTACTTTTTAATATGATGATATGACTACATGTTTCCCATGCTATAGTTTGTAAATGCATGATGATAGATTATTATTAATGATGGACATGGAGATCTTCTATTATGAACATGGCATGCATATTACTTCTTTCTTTTTATATGAAGATGATGACATGTAGTATCATGTTTAGGATCATAGCATCACATGCATGATCTTTACATACTCTAATTGAGAAATCCTACTCCTCGGATTCGTGTAGGTAATCAATGATTGGATGAATGACGGCTCAGCTCATGACGAGGAAGATTGCACAGTGGTTTAGGGTATCAAAAGTCATTATATTTTAGAGTCTTTTGACTTTATTTTAGAGAGATGTTTTGACTGTGGTTTTATGACTATCGGTGATGTTTTAAATTTTATAACATTACTTTGATGTTTTAATGATATTTTTTTGTATTAATTGAAGACGAATTTATCTCATTTAATGATTTATATTTTCTTTATATTAATAGAAAATTATATTTTATTATGATTATGCGATAACAAAGCCGAATGATCTAATTATCATTGACAATTGGAGAGGAAATTTCAGGGTGTTGCATAAAATGTGATAAAAAATGCCAACCCCAGTTTAAATAAAAATTCAAGTTATACTCATTAGTATTGAAATCGTTTGTGGTTCCATGGAGCAAACAATGCTTTATGTAATCCTTCATCCTTAAAGATTAGGAAAGCCGAAAATCTCCATTTTTTTTTTGTTTCGTTTTAAGGACCTTTTTGCTTTCTTGCATCCTAAACCAATAAACAATTTATGAGCATGCATCAACTCTTGATTGTCTTGGAACCTTGAAAAAAATCCTTATAAAGATCAGGAAATCCGAATTTTTTTTTTGTTTATTTCGGTATAAGGATCAAAAGCTGCGTCTTAAACCTATAAATATTATGTGAATATGCATGCAACAATTCTCGATTCTCTTGGAACTCTGATTTAAAAAAGGATGATGGGGCTTGGTGAAAAGATATGAGATATGACATGGAATCTAAGTTATGCAAATTGCAAGTCCTCAAATTTGTTAAAATGTAATTTGATAGCACATAGTTTCGGTTCGTTTAATCTAATTTAGTCAGGATTTACCGTTTACATTTTTGTTCAAATATTGAATTAGTTCAGATACTGGTGGGTTCTAAACTATGACACATAAAAAAAGCAAATCCAGACGAGTTGGTCTTATAGATTTATCAAGATCAAGACCCCAAAGCTCAAAGTAGTGTTTGAAGAACTGCATTTTTCTCCAATTTGCTACTGATGATTCATCAATTCTCTCGGTTGTCTTGGAATTCTGACCAAGAACATATCCCAGTTATGCAAAATGCAAATCCTTCAATTTGTTAAGAACATTAACTGCGTACTGATCAGAAAGAAACAGTTACTAAGGTGTCAATCATGCAGACGTCTTTGTTTCAAAAGCATCTCTATGATTAAATTAGCTTGCAGGTAGACGTCAAGATGAGTTGGTATGACAGATATATCAAGTTTAAGACCCTAAACTAAAAGTGGTGTTAGAGGAGCTGCATTTTGTCTCCAATTTTCTACCCATGATTCATCAAACTCTCATGGGCAAGTCAGCTCAAACATTTCGCCACAAATAAGAAAATTTGAAGATACGAAGATATCATATTTGAATAAAGTTAGAATTTTTGAGATATATTATGCATCGAACGAGAGTTTTAAGGCAACACAGAGTTTTATAAGATGAAAAATAGAAGAATATTACAAATCAAATTATTTTCTATTTGGATCCATAAAAAAATTATATAGAAATTCCCTTTACAAATTACAAGAATGATATATCGATTGAAATTCTAAATTAATTCTTCAGAATTAAGACATTTATCTCGTAATAAAAAATAATTTAATTCAAAACACAAACATAATTCGTCATAATATTTTGGCACGAGGAATCCATCCCTCACGCCGCGGAATGAATTTCCAATTGGAATATGAGAGAAGAATTAGTTGAGGCAGGTAGCACATATAACCAACCATGCACATGTGCCTTCTTGTATCTTGGACTCTTGCACAAGACAACACGTAATGAACAGTGAAGTGATTGAGTTCAATGCCACTATATAAGGAGTTCAACATTTTGCACTACCATCAGCAGGATAAAGATCGAAGCGTTCACTTACTCTTCCCTCATAAACAAGGCAATTAAATTCTCTCATGGCGCAATATGATCTTTCACTGGTATTTGTGATTCTCTTTGTTGGGCTTGTGGCAGAAGCTGCTTTAGTGGAGCACACATTTAATGTAAGTAGCTTCTCTTTCTTCTCCTTCGGTAAATAAATAACGTGGTACAGCTATTAACTTGACGATCCTATTACCATCAACAATGCTAAATTTGCATGCATTAATCACACTTGATCCTTATTGTGTATTGAAAAGAACCAGGTTATGCTCTTGTTGGTACTATCTAAAACTGCAGGATAGAATAAATGGACCTGTACTGTAATGTTTTCATATATCACCAGGTGGGGAGCTTAACAGTGAGAAGGCTCTGCAAGAACAAAGTCATCACTACCGTGAATGGCCGCCTGCCTGGCCCAACCATAGAAGTTTCAGAAGGTGACAGACTGGTTGTTCATGTCATCAACCAGTCCCCATACAGCATAACGATCCACTGGTAATTATATAATGCTGAAGCAATCTTATAATATATATATATATATATATATATATATACTCATCAATGACATGTTAATTAAACTAAACCAAAGTCTTTCGAATTGTACGTATTCATTTTGATCGGTATTTATTTATTTGCAGGCACGGGGTATTTCAGAAGCTAAGCGGTTGGTACGATGGCCCCAACATGATCACGCAGTGCCCCATACGCCCGGGGAGCAGGTTTACTTACAACTTCACCGTCGACGGCCAAGAAGGCACGCTGTGGTGGCACGCCCACGTCTCCTACCTGCGCGCCACGGTCTACGGTGCGCTAGTGATCCGCCCCAGGGGTGGCAGGGGCAGCTGCTACCCCTTCCCCAAACCCCATGCAGAAGTCCCCATTTTGCTGGGTACGTAGTATGTATTCTAATAAGTATGCATGCAGCATGCAGTATATAAATATATTACAAAAGTTAAATATCACCAGCTCTTTTATTATGTCTTCCACAGGCGAGTGGTGGAACGCAAACGACGTTGACGTGGACAAGGAGGCCTTCCTTACTGGAGCAGGTCCAAATGTGTCTGACGCGTTCACGATTAATGGAAGACCCGGCCATCTCTATCAATGTCCTAAGAAGCGTGAGTAATTAATATATACATACTAATGATAGGCTTGGCCAAGCATCAATATATAATTAAACTCCTAAAGATGGATAACTTAAGTTATATACATTTTTAACTGAGAAAATCATTGGCAATGCTTCGAGAAATGTAAGAACTACAAACCACAATGGAAATATGTGGAAGAAGCTGAAAAGAATCTCTACTAATTAAAGATCTTGTATTTTTATATGATTTACTTCTACTTTTCAATTAATATACAACCGAAAAAAGTAAAAGCATGCAATGGAATCGTGACGCATTGGCAGACACCTACAAACTGACTGTCGTCGCCGGCAAAACCTACATGCTTCGGATCATCAACGCTGCACTCAATAGCCAGCTCTTCTTCAAGGTGGCCGGGCACTCCTTCACCGTCGTCGGAGTAGACGCCAGCTACACCAAGCCCTACGCGACGGACGTGATCGCCATCGCCCCCGGCCAGACCGTGGACGCCCTGATGGCCGCCGACGCCGTGCCGGCGAAGTACTACATGGCCTCCCTGCCATACATCAGCACCGATATGACCCAAGGCCCTCCGTTCGACGGCACCACCGCAACCGCCGTCGTGCAGTACCGCACCTCCGCTGCGGCCGATGCGTTACCGTCGACGGCCACGGTGGCTCCGATGATGCCGACCATGCCCGCGCTTAACGACACCCCGACTGCCCACAAATTCTACACCAACTTAACTGCCCTCCGCAGGCCGGGGACGCCCACCGTGCCCTTGGAGATCGACGAGCACATGTTCGTGGCCTTCGGGTTGGGGCGCGTTCCCTGCCAGCCGGGCCAGCTGCTGTGCAACCGGACCACGGGAGCCCTGGCTGCCAGCATGAACAACGTGTCCTTCCAGTTCCCAACGACGGAGTCCCTCTTGCAGGCGCACTACGCGGGCGCGAACGATGTTTCGACATACACGAGTGATTTCCCCGACAAGCCCCCGCGTGCGTTCGACTTCACCGGCGCGGCAGTGAACTACGGAGTGTTTACGGAGAAGGGGACGAAGGTGAAGAGGCTCAGACACAACGCGACCGTGGAAGTCGTCCTCCAGAACACCGGGATCCTGGGGGTAGAAAGCCACCCGCTGCACCTGCACGGCTTCAACTTCTTCGTCGTGGCGCAGGGGTTCGGAAACTACGACGAGGCCGCGGCGGCGGGCAGCTACAATCTGGTAGACCCGCAGGTGAGGAACACTGTCGCCGTCCCCGTCGGCGGGTGGGCCGTCATCCGATTCGTCGCAGACAATCCAGGTACATTTGGGATGTATATACATTCTGATCAATGGATAAAACGGCTTGGTTTCTCAGTGTGACAGAATGCTGAGAATTTTTTCTTTTCATTACCAAGTCGAAGGAAAAGTTAAAGAAAAAAGAGATCAATTAGTAGAAAAAAAAATTAATTTACAAGTTGGAGCAGGAAATCTTCTTCACATTCTCATTCTCAGAATGTAAAATTGACTCGTTGTGTCTCGTATTCGACGTGTTAATTTGACTGTTGCATGCATGCACGCAGGCGTATGGATAATGCACTGCCACCTGGACGGGCACTTGCCGATGGGATTAGCCGCCGTGTTCGAGGTCGAGAATGGACGCACGCCGGACTCCATCCTCCCGCCACCGCCGCCGGACTTCCCCGGTTGTGAGGTATAATGGAGCGCTTGTGCGCGTTCGTGTGTGCGGGCTCAAGGACGCAATCGATGAGGACAAAATGTTGAGGAGTTGTTTATACGTATTACGTTCATTTGGTTTGTGGGTTTTAAAATCCACGGATTGATAGATCAATTGATCTCTGTCTTGGTTCCTTTTTGTTAGTTTCCTCGTAATGGCCATGAATGCATGTACGTCTAGCTTCGAAGGAAATAATTAAGATGTAGATTCATTATTTGGAGTGATAAATTAATCAAAGGTATTTAATTATACGCATGGGATTCGCATTACTCGATGTCTTATTCAGAGTCTCTTTCGGTAGCTCGTATCACACAGCTAACAACTATATATAAAGAAAAAAAGGACTACGTAAGGTTGACAAATGCATGCATGCAGGTTCACCTAAACATGCTAACGTTTTTGGCTTTTCAAGTCAATATCTGATTTCTTTTTCCTTATCAGAAGCAGTTGGATATTAGCTTCATATTTCGTATTCTTTTCTATCTTCTCAGCTTCATATTTCGTATTCGAAAGTCTTCCCTAGACCCAGCCCGGGTGAAAAGAAGAAGCAAAGAAATTGAAATCAACGACACCCAAATTTGGTTATAACATCAACAAATTGAAATTGAAATCAACAACTTACGTACCCGAGCAGTGATCACCTTTTTTTTCGGAAATTTGGTTATAACATCAACTTATCAATCAAAAGCGTCGGCGTAACAAGTTGTGTTTCACTTGCGTGCTCTATTATCCCACAAACCTCCGTCATAAGAGTAAGATCTGTTGAAACAAGCTTTGACGAAATAATTATGATCTCTTACATGTATAATGTTCTACGACATATATGTGTATGAGCGAGTGCGTAGCTGTCAAACTCAACTTGTTTGAATTCTTGGGTTCAATGTATGGCCAATTTTAGATCATTGAGTGTATTAAGAAGATTATCTAGCATTCTTTTTCATCCAATATTATTAAGGACCCATCGATTTCTAAAACTAAATTATTCATTGTCCATTGTTATATGAAAGTAGCCTGCAAGCAGATAAACACTGACCTCTTTTGGTTGCCAGCATTTCCACTTGAATCCCAAATACCATATTTTATATTAAATACGTTGACGCTTGAGTGAATAACGCAGCATTGCGAAAAACTACTATATTTTATATTGGAGATGACTGAATGTGCGGCCCCTTGAGGGCATGGCATTCAAGATCAAAAGCACACAAATGCTTATGAATATAAAATAAAGAGCTCATTGAGAATAATATTACTTATATTGATTTCCTTATTGTTCTTATACAATCTACACAGTCAAATAATCGACTAATAAATAGTTCCAAAAGTCTATGTGCATTCCCTGCTTGGCTGTGCTTATACATCAGTTGTTAGAATCCAAAAACCAGGAGCTCCATCAGATCCTGAGATGGCAGGCATAAGAACGTAAACTTAGATGGCTATACGAGAATATTACAGAGAAAAATGATGTGTTAAAATGTTAAGTCTCATGATGCACGGGTTCTCAATGCATACGATTCCAGGTACTGGATTATAAGTGGCTGTGTATTACGTAGGACAGGATAGATACCTCCAACTAACAATCAACTGATACCCCTCTGTTTAATAAGAACTAACTACTATTTGAACATAGTGAAAATGTTTAAAGCATGAATTTTGGATGATTTCTGTGCACCTGTATAGAAGGAAGAAGTTCTTCGCTTATTAAAGTGCACCAGGTAAAAGAGTTGTCTTGCGAAAGCAGTCACGCCAATGAAATATAGTAACTAATTACCAAGGGACAAACATACCTGGAAAAATTAAAAGTACAGGCTAAGCTCTGTGAAAGATCAAGTTGTTGGCCGTGTCATTGTTGATAGACCACGCCCAACATGAGTGACTCCATAATTGTCCACCTCAGGATCTCCATCTTCTGAAGCTGTGAACCAACAGTGACTTCAGACGTTGGATAAGAGCAAGAGTAAAATAAAAATAAATGACCTTGAGGACAACCCAGGGAAAAAAAAAGAATGAACAATGGAGATACAATGTGAAATGAGTTAGGCATTAAATAGAGGGGAAGCAGTTGGAACTATTTACTTGTATACAGTAAATTACTATGAACATATGAAGGCAGACAGAGGAACTAGACTACACTATGGCAGCACAACAAAGAAATGAAAACCCTTTTTCTCTGAATAACAGCAATGAAAAATTATGTCAGAAAAGCAAATTTTTTGATATCATGAAGCTAAGGAGAATAAAAAATATCATGGACACCAATGTTCTCTTTCTTTTCTGGAATACTAAAGGCAACTCCAGGAAAAAATGGCACTTGACTCGAGTGAAAAAGATAATAATTTCAAACCTAATTTGCATTTCCACTATAGAAATGGAAAATGTAAAGGTTTTCTGACGCAGCGGTTTCGGTATAGAAATTTAAATATAGCCAAGAGCAAACCCTAGGCCCGATGAACGATGTTCTATTACACCATGCAAGTATGCTTCTGTTATGCTTGAAAGATCTGCAGAAAATAAACGTCGATGTCGCCGGTTCAAGCGGACGATAATCAACAAATAAACTAGCAGGAATCCACCTGCACCTTAGAAGAAATCCAAGGCCAAGATCGTGCGCACACGAACTCAAGAATTCAGAAAACTCTGAACTGGAACTTTAATTAAAAAGATGATAATGTCTTTAACTCTTACAAGTCAGGCCAATATATAGGGATTCCCAACTAGCAATACTATTAGCACTAAGACTCCTATAGCAAAAGGAAAATAGAATCCCACCAGCATTAGGACTTTTATAACCTAACAGAATAGGAAATAAACTAATAGGAAATAACAATCCTAATAGCATTAGGACTCCTAAGAAAAATAAACTAAAAAGCAAATAACAATCCTATCAGCATTAGGACTCCTAAGAAAAATAAACTAAAAAGGAAATAACAATCCTATCAGCATTAGGACTCCTAACAGATTCTTCAAATCTGAATCAAAGTAAGTTGATGACCACTAGAATTCTGGACAGCAACAGAATTCTCTCTTTTCTTCTCAACAGGATCTACATCAGGCTCCCCTGCTTGAAAAGAGCTCGACCCCGAGCTTGGTAATAGCAAACTTGACAGATGGTACATAAAGAGATCTGAAACATTGAAGGTAGATGAAATTCCCAAGTCTGCTGGCAGGTCGATGATATAAGCATTATCATTGATACGCTTCAAACCTTTGCAAGGGACCAAACTTCTTGTTCATTAATTTATGATAAGAACCTTTGTCAGCACGCTCCTTATACTTAGCATTAGATTCTTCCAATTTCTTCTTGGTTTCTTCATGGATATGTTGGATACGCTCAGCCATATTGTCAACAGCAATACTTTTGCGCAAAGTTTCAAGTAAATTGATGAGGTCTATGACCTGGCAAGGCATTCTACCATAAACAATTTCAAACAGTAACATGTCATCCAATCTAGGAATTGGAAATCTATACTTGATTGTGATCTTGTTTATAGCTCTACTATCAACACACATTCTCAATGTGCCATCCTTTTTTGGTACAAGGAGTGCTGGTACTGCGCATGGACTCATGCTTTCTCGAACAAATCCTTTTTTTATTAATTCATCCACTTGATCTTGTAAAATCTTATTTTCTTTTGGACTTAATCGGTAGAGGAGAAGGTTTGGAAGACTTGAACCTCGTATTAGATCAATATGATGTCGAATGTCTCGCATGGGAGGTAATCCATTTGGTAATTCTTCAGGAGTAATGTCTTTGAATTCTGAAATTAAACTTTGGATTACCTCTGTAGTGTGTTGGTCTGGAGGAACATCCCCTATGCACATAAGTGCATAAGCCTTTCCACGGTCTTTTACCTCAGAAATGAATTCATCTGCCCGTTCAATCAAGTGGCCATTCTTCAAGCTATTTTCTTTAATTACTGAATCATGCTGTAATGGTAATAAAGAGATGCATTTTCCGTCTTTAGAAAACTTGTAGATGTTGTCTCGTCCTAAATGGGTTGCATTAACATCAAATTGCCAAGGACGACCAAAGATGATGTGGCTTGCATCCATATCCAATACATCACATGTGACCACATCCTTATAACTCTTGCCAATTGATAAAGATACCTTACACAATTGTGTAACTTATTTGTTAGTGCCTTTACTAATCCAACTAACTCTATATGGTGAAGGATGAGGTTCTATTTTCAATTCGAATATGTTCACCATTTTTTTTGAAACTATGTTTTCAGAGCTCCCATTATCACTAATGACTTTACAAAGTTTACCTTTCACTGTACAACAAGTTCAGAATATTTCATGTCGCCGAGGGTCCTCTTCTTTCTTAGGCATTAATAATAGGCGTTGCACGACACTCGAGAGATGTTCTCCATCATCAGCACAAATTTCTTCTTCAATATCATATTCATCATTAGCCTCTTGATCATTAGTTTCTTCTTCATCCCCTATTATTCGTGCTGAATGAAGTGCTGGACGTTGTGAGCACTCATTGGATCGGTGACCTAATTATCTACAACGATAGCAAACAATAGAATTGGACTTCTCATATGAATTAGAAGTCCTCTTAGCATTATCAGCACCCGCAAGTTTTGATTTAGAGCTGGCTGGTAAGCTTTTGTTAGCATTTTCAACCTCTTCAATTGCAGGAAGTTTAGATGAATTGCATGCACTTGCCATCTTACTAGTCTCAGCAGAACGAAATTGTGCCTTGGCTCCTCGTTCTAGTTGACGTTCAGTAGTTTCTGCCAAGGTGATTGTAGTGGCCATGGTGCTAGGAGTCTGCATCCCTACTTTGTCTTTGATGTTAGACCTCAAACCATTTAAGTATCGAACCACTTGTTTCGGTTCTAGTTCAACCAGGTTGTTGCAAGATGTTAGACGATCGAATTCCGCTGTATAGTCCCGCACTAGCCTTCCGCCCTGTCTACAATTCTGTAACTGTTGGTGCAGAATCTGTTGATAATTTGTTGGAAGATATCGATCCCACAACATTTGCTTCATTTTCCTCCAACTCCGTATTGGTTGTTTATTTTTTTGCACTCGCAAAGATTGAATTTGCTCCCACCATGCATATGCTCCTCCTTTTAAACGATATGCCACCAATTTTGCTTGCTTATGTTCTGGGATTTCCATGTCCTCAAAGAATCGTTCGACCTCCGAAATCCAATCCAAAAAGTCTTTCAATGGGTAGATGACCATTGAAGTGAGGTAATTCCATCTTCATCCTAAAATCATATTGTCTGTGTGCAAAATTTCTTCTTGGCTCTTCTTCACTATCGCTGTCCACCGAAGAAGTGGCTATTAGTTGTCGTCGATTTTCTTGGGTTGCTTCTGGTTGGACACGTGTGTGAATAGGATCTTGATTCGTAAGCAATTTTTCGATGGCAGCAGTAAGGAGATCTACCTTTGCTTCTAATCCGTCAAACTCTTTTCTACTTAGAATATCAGTCATGATCTCTTCCTCGCTCTGATACCACTTGACGCAGCGGTAAGAAATTCGGTATAGAAATTTAAATATAGCCAAGAGCAAACCCTAGGCCCGATGAACGATGTTCTATTACACCGTGCAAATATGCCTCTGTTATGCTTGAAAGATCTGCAGAAAATAAACGTCGATGTCGCCGGTTCAAACGGACGATAATCAACAAATAAACTAGCAGGAATCCACCTGCACCTTAGAAGAAATCCAAGGCCAAGATCGTGCGCACACGAACTCAAGAATTCAGAAAACTCTGAACTGGAACTTTAATTAAAGAAATGATAATGTCTTTAACTCTTACAAGTCAGGCCAATATATAGGGATTTCCAACTAGCAATACTATTAGCACTAAGACTCCTATAACAAAAGGAAAATAGAATCCCACCAGCATTAGGACTTTTATAACCTAACAGAATAGGAAATAAATTAATAGGAAATAACAATCCTAATAGCATTAGGACTCCTAAGAAAAATAAACTAAAAAGCAAATAACAATCCTATCAGCATTAGGACTCCTAAGAAAAATAAACTAAAAAGGAAATAACAATCCTATCAGCATTAGGACTCCTAACAGATTCTTCAAATCTGAATCAAACTAAGTTGATGACCACTAGAATTCTGAACAGCAACAGAATTCTCTCTTTTCTTCTCAATAGGATCTACATCATTTTCCCAATGAACAATTTCTACAATCATGTTTTTATTATTTCTTGGTAGCAGAAGACACATAATGAAGGAATTTTTCATGAAAAGAAATAAAGTTAGCCAAATCTCAGTCGTGTTGCAAGGATGAAAAAAAGCAATACAAAACAAGTCAGCCATTTTTTAGTCAGTAAAGTTCAGTTACAAAATGTCATTCATATCATATATCAGTTACACCAAAAAGAGCTTGGCTGACCCGTTCGATGCGCGACCCACGCCTAGGGCTCTGGCGACCCGCGTGACCCACGACTAGGGCAACCAGCCCTACATCGCCGGGGGCTTTTGCCTGGCGGTGCCACCGCCATTGCCGGCGCCCCACGTCGGCAGTGCCACCACTGTCTCCAGCGACCTCCATCGGCGGCATCTCCGACGAATGCCTTATTTCCCTCTGCTACTTTGCTCGCCTGCTGTTCCCTGTGTGCACGCGAACTGCGGACTAGGGCATCCAGCCGCCATTTCTCTCGACCAGGAAACCTGATCCTTGGTACCAGGACCCGCGCGAGCACGCCTAGGGCACTGGCGACACGCGCGACCTACGCCTAGGGCATCCAGCCCTTACATCGGCGGGAGCTTCTCCCCGGCGGTGCCACCGCCATTGCCGGCGGCCCCCGTCGGCGGTGCCTCCACCGTCTCCGGCGATCCTCGCCGGCGCCGCCTCCGACGATCGCTTTCTTCCCCTCTGAAGCTTTGCTCGACTACTTTTCCCCTGTGAGCACGAGAGCTTACCTGTCTCCGGCGACTCTGTTGGCATCGCCTCCGTCGAACTTGTCTTCTTTCTCTCCCTGCTGCTTTCTCCCCTGCTTCGCTCTCACCACCTCCCGCCGCCGCATCACCAGCTGCACTCTGGCGGCCTCTCCCTTCCCCTCCTTCGCGGAAGACTGTACGGGGAACCCTCCACAGACCCTGCTGGCAACGACCTCTCTCCGGGGACGATGCGCCACAAGGTGCTTCATCTCAGCAATGGCTGGACCACCCTAGACCGCATCCGAGATATCCGCAGCAGACCTACTTCATGCTGCTACAGATGTTTAGAGGAGGGGCATTTCGCACGGCTTTGCTCTGGCCATCTCCGCTGCCTTCGTTGTAGGGGCGAGGGTCATCTGAGGACGTCGTGCCCTCGATCTCGGATGGAACATCCATCTGCGACACCACAGGCACGACCTCAACAAAATGCGACCCATGCCTACCCTGGGCTGGCACCCGAGATGGCTCTTACCCTTTCCATTCCATGGTCACCTAGATCCAGCGTGTCGTTGACCTGCTACGTGACTGCATCGTCGGCGAGGTCAGTAGTCCCCCCCTCGAATCTGCAGCTCTTCGTTCAGCAGTCATCGCCGAGATGGGAGCCTCGCCGCCCTTCCATCTAAGTCGCATCTCGTCCTCCCTGTGGCTGCTTGTCCCAGGGTCCTCGCAGCAGAAGGAACTCCTTGCAACCACGACCAAGTTGTCATCGCACTCCAACGTTATGTGGCGGCCGTGGAAAAAAGACGATGGAGCTGAGCTGGCACCCAGTGGGAGATGCCGAACAGTTGACATCCACGACCTCCCACTTCATCTCCAACGACCAGAGATAGTCTTGGCAGTGGCGCAACAGCTGGGGAATCCCATCTCTATTGCTCTCCCAGCCCTCGGATCGCCGGACCTGTCCATCACCTCTGTCGACGTTGAGCTCCGCCCAGAATGCAATCTCCCACCGACGTTGACTCTCTACACCGGCACGGATAGCTTCACCTTCAAGCTGCATTACTCGGATGGTGTCACATCGTGGGCTGAGGTGGTCGTTGGTCACCCTCTGCGGTCACCACGATCCTCTGCTGCCCAGACGCCGGTCGCAGGTCAGGCGGGTCTGACAATGCACAAGCAGAGCACACTCAGAAGCCGTACCCTAATTCAAGATCCCAACCAACTGTTTAACCCAACCCACCCTGATGCGGACACACACTCGCAAGTTGACTCAACTGCCTCCTACCTTGAATTCAATAACCCAAATCTCCAGGACCCAATCCCACCATCCAATGCAGCTGAGATCCACCACCTTCGCGCCCACTCTGAACCTGCCCGCCGAGCCCACCTGCGATCCCAACTTCGAGCCCAAGCTGACTCGAATCCGAATCTAACCATCCCCCCCTGGCGAGCCTGTGAAGCTGCCCTCCCACCCCGCATTGGTGACCAGTTGACCCCACCCCACTCTCCTTTCCTTACTAACTCGCTTCAGTCCGACAACGCACCGGTCCTCCCCTTGATCACCGTCACCATGCCCATAAACCCCATCTTTGTCAGCTTTGCCCCTTTCCCTCGACCCAAGCCAGACATCTCCAGTCCCACCACGGTTCACACCACCCACTATCATTGGCATCCCAGAGATCATCCCGGTGACTATCACACCCGCTAACGATGATCCAGTAACTCCCCTCCTCTGTTATCAGCGCCGTCGGCCTGCACAGGCTGCCACGCCGCCAGCAGGACAGCTGTCGCTCACTCAACTGCCGCAGCTACAACCGCAAGAGAATTTGCAGCCGTCCGTGCAGTCATCATTGCCGCCTTCTCCCCAGCAGCCTGTGGTGGGGGGTGCACCGCGGACCGTGCGGGACCCGCTGACTGCCGATGACAAGGAAGTTGGGGTGCACCTCCGCGCCAGGAGGGCGGACGGGGAGGTTCGCCCAGGTGTAGCTGCTGCCGGCCTCCGCCACACTCGACGGCGACCACCAAAAAGGGGAGTGGCCTTACACCGACCATTACAGCGGCTGCTCTCCCATTCTAGGAGCAGCCACAAGAGACCTCAGCGCCGTCACAGCCAGCAGGCCAGCAGCCGAACGCACAGCAGTCGCCACCAGTAGCAACACAGCAGTTGCCCATGCAGCCTTCATCGCCGTCGCCCCAGCAGGCATTGGTGGGGGATGCTCCGCAGACCGAGCCAGATCTGCCGACCACCGCTGAAGTTGTTGAGGGGGGCACCTTCTTGCCAGGTGGACCGATGAGGAGGTTCGCCTAGTTGCGGAGGCTGTCGGCTTCCGCCACACACGCCAGCAGCCACTAGCAAGAGGGGTGACCCCATAATAGGGGAACGACCTTGATGAGTCAATGAAGCTAACCATATGGATTGTATGGGCTAACATTGGGAGCGGCAGATGGGTGGGAAGTGTTTGTTTTCCTCCCCCTGGGTGGCGGTCCTGTGATTCCACATGCCAGAGGTACCCACAGCGGATGAGCACTGTGTTTTGTTCCCTTTTGATTCGGAAAGAGGTGGAGAGTGAACGACGCTCGGGTCACTTTTGGTAGGAGAGATGTCTTTGTTTTGGGTGCCACCACTTTTCCTTTTTGTTTTGGGAGCGGGTTTAGAAGAGAGATTTTCTGTCTCCTTGCTGCTCTCCTTTGAGAGCCTACATCTGTACAATATTTCCATTCCACAGTTATTTATATAGATGTGTGGATGGCAACCACAACTCTGGGGGTCATCCTTTTTTCTCCTCAAAAAAAATATTCTCCAAACGCCTATTGCATATACCACTAAAAATATGTAGCAATATTTAGTCCACTGACATTGATCACCAGCAACATGATGCACAAAGCAATGAGGGTGAACTCAATGTTACCAGAAATTGTAGATCATAAAACAGTTAAAAAGGACAACAAATTTGTTCTAAGCTCACATTTATGAAACAATAACCTTTAACATAAAAGAGATTCGCCATGCCTTACCAAACATACCTTCCCCTGCTTGTGCACCTGCCACTCCTACACATGAAAATAATGAAGTTTCGTCTACTTTCAAGTGCTCATATGCAAGATATATGTCCTCAATTGTTGCAGCTTCATACAATAAAGGCAAGTCTTTGATGCAGGAGATGTCCTGTAATGGATAAGAAATATTAGGAACACAAATAAGGAAATACGATGCATAAAAAAAAGAAACAAAATACATTATACAGAAAGCAGGATAAGACTTCACCAGATGCTCATAGCTAATTTGCATCAACGAACATAATACCAAAGAATTTTGAAACAGTAAGGAGTAGATTCACAGCTTAAACTAAGGATTCCAATATCATTGGCATGGAATATGCTGAATGGCGCCTATACCAAGTGCAGGGGTGATACTGACGGTAGAATTGCACCTAGTGGCTGGTGAGGTGCACCAAGTCTAATACTGTCAAACCAACATCAAAGTAAAAGAGAAAAAGAAGAAAGGGGCTCTAGGAACATTCTCGGCATCACCAAAGCAGGCTACCTTACCAAAAGCAAATTGAAGAAAAACAAAATAAACTTATACTGATGCCACATGGAGCCCCCACAGTTGGATAGAGAAAGGAAGAGAAGGTAAAAGCGGCAGAGGAAAGAGAACTCATCAGTGGATGATCTCTTCCTCTAACTTCCATATTACCAAGGAACACTATAAGTGATATTTTCTTTAGGAATGTATGGTACTGTTCACTTTCAGATCTAAATCGAAAGTAACCATAAAAGGCTAGTTCAAAGACATTGATTCATTCACCAATTATTTTTCCATGTATTCTAGTAGATTAAAAGGCCAGAATAAATATAAATATCTTTTTTTAGGAGAAGAAAGAAAAATATCTGGCATCCTTGACATCTGCGAGACATGTAAGCATTGATTTGCATTGATTTGTCATATGAACATATAAATCCAACTTGACATCTGCAAGACATGTAAGCATCAAGGTAGTTTGAAGGCAAGGTCTATGGAGTGAACTACTAAGTTTCAATTGAGTGTAACCTATATCAAGTGGCTAAATGATTTTAATTGCTTCCTGGGATCATTGGGTGCTACTAGCCCCCACTTTGGTCAGGGTTTATCCATACCGCTCCTGCTCGAACACCGGATTCGGGTGCTAGTAGCCTTGGACACCGGTGGCTCGACCGAAAAAAAATGATTTTAATAGCTGTAGTTGATGAAGTACTTGATTTTTCTATTTGTGATAATATATATATATTTATATATATATATAGCCGACCCCACCTAGTGGGATAAGGCTTTGTTGTTGTATATATATATATATATATATATATGTATGTATGTATGTATACATGTATATGTGTACATAATTTTATGAACATTATTTCTGCTGAAGCCAGTTTACCTTCCGTGGTACTGCAGAAGTTTGTAAGTGTGAAAGCAGCCCCAACCAATATGCATTTGACTTTGTTTCAGATTCATGTCGCATTATTAATGTCCTCTTTGCCTGCAGCAAGATAAATGTTGATCAAATGGTCCTCATTACATTTTCATTGGTGCAAGTGTAATCACATTACCTCGAATAAAGTAAAGCAGTCACTAGATAATGTCATTCTAGAAGGAAGCAGAACAAGGAATCCTATTCTTGACCCTATTTTCCTTTAAATATTTAGGATGAATTGTAAGACAAGATGGTGAGATTGATGACGATGTTAATCATAGAATTCAAGATGTTAATCATAGAATTCAAGCTGGTTGGTGCAAGTGGAGGAAAGTCACTGGAGTTCTTTATGATAGAAAAGTACCCAATAAAGTTAAAGGAAAATTCTATCGTACTTCTATAAGACCGGCAGTGTTATATGGTAGTGAATGTTGGGCTATGAAGGGACAACATGAATGTAAAGTAGGGGTAGTCGAAATGAGGATGTTGAGATGGATGTGTGGTCATACAATATTAAATAAGATTAGGAATAACCATATACGTGAACGAGTTGGAGTGGCTCCTATTAGTGAGAAAATGGTAGAGAATCGTTTGAGATGGTTTGGTCATGTTCAGAGAAGACCATTAGATGCGTCAGTAAGAAAAGTAGATCAAATAATCTGGAGTCCGATTAAAAGAGGGAGAGGGAGGCCAAGGCGGACACTTGGCGAACTAATAGAGCAAGATCTATTGGTGAATAATATACCGAAAGGTTTGATTACTAATAGAGCGGAATGGTGTCGTATGATCCATGTAGCCGACCCCACCTAGTGGGATAAGGCTTTGTTGTTGTTGTTGTTGTTACAAAAGAGGGATGACTACTGAGCTTAGGTAGTCATCTGTATTTTTCCTTTTTCTTGGGTAAAAAAGGATGAAACACTGCATCCCTGGTAACTAATGTCATACACTACATATGCATTGTGCAAGGATTACGTTCCAAGCTCTAATTTCTACATTCAGGAGTTTCCGGACCAAGTATTCATTCTGAACAATATATTGACAAGATATGTATTAGTTAATCTGGTTGTTGTTAGACATTACACAAAGTAGAATTCATCAACCACAATGGTTGGTACCCAATCCTCTTGATGCAAATACTAATACTAGATTACATAAAAACAATTTCAGATCATATTCAACATAGAAATTAGATTCATAACCAACCCGATCTAGCTCCTTCTGGGAAATCTTGTTACTGTGTAAGCCTCTTAGAACATTCTTACATGCATCAACAGCTAGAAAGACCTGAATCAAGAGAATACAGGATGATGCATCTGCAAATTTCTGAAGCACAACAGAAGGCAAACCAGTGGATGAGCTGATAAGGAGACTTACCTTTCTTGGGGTAGATGTTACTGATACGACATACCATCCAAGTTTTAACCTATCAAAAAGGCTAACCTCAAAGGATACATCATATGTCAAACCCAAAGTATCCCTAACACTTGTGAAGAGCCTGGATAATGGAGGAAGTGTCAGTGTCAAACATAATGTGGACCTAGGAATCAAATTAAAAAATGTGGCTCCAAGAAGCAGCATTACTGTCTTGTTCTGACAGCACATATAACATAGCAAAAGACATAAAACAGTTCGGAATGACCCAGCACTGAACTAAATACTTATTTCCTAAACTATTCAGAACCACTACTTAATGAAACTCATCTAGATGTGTGGTAGTACTATGTATGAGTATAGGAATTTTGAGAAGTTTTTTTAGGGTAGGATTCAATGTTCTAAGACCCGACTCGGCCATCGACCCGGATTAGCTGATGGGTCAGGTCGGACTGGGTTGAACCAGTTAAACTAGATGAGTGAACCGGATGTATATATACTGGATGACAATCACAAATCCTGGTGGTCATCCTTTGCCTTCTCAAAAAAAGTCAATGCATAATAAATTTTTTAACACAAGACTTATTACAATGAACAGTTGTCCAAATCAAACAAATTTTCATGAAAAAAAACAATATTAAGTTCAACTATTATACCAATTTATGATTTTAAAGTCCTATTTGAATCCATGACTCAGTTGAATTTTCTTCCTGACTAAATAATACAAGTAATAATTTTGTTTCCGCCCCTGACAAGTCAGCATTGAGGAAGAAGAGGTAATAAAAAAAGAACAGTACAGAGAATTTACTATATTTTCGTCAATATCACCGGCTTCTCGTCATCGTCGTTACATCTGTGTCTAGGTTTAAAAAATAGTCGAGTGGAGAAAGTCGACTTAAAAGTTAGAAGTTAAAATTTAAGTTATTTTTTTAAATTATCTAATCTGGGCCAGTCATTCAAACCTGCCGGTTTGACAGGTCCAAGCTGGGTTTTCACTGGACCAAACCGGGTCAACTACCTATCCAGGTTTTGGGCTGGTTTGGTTTTCACAACATTGGTAGGAATGAGATCTCAATTTCAACTTCAGTTATAGATTAGATGTGGAGGAAACACAGATGCTCCTTTTCTTCTCTTGTTTTGTTCAAATATTCCTTATCCAAAAATACATTTCTATGTTCTCAGATGCAAATTCCTTCATTTGACCTTATTACATTACTAACTGATCTCCACAGCAACGAAAATCCATTTTCAAGATCTTGATCATACTGCACAAGACATTTGGCTTGTTTTCGTCCCTGATCTGAGCCTATTTATTGTACAAACCTTATTTTAGTATATGTTGTTTTGGTGTCTAAAGAACATCACAAAATGAAAAGGTTGTGTCATATTGAAAAATCAACTGATAGAATGAAATTCGAATACTATAGGAATAATCATTCAAGTTACACCTGAAGAATTTTTTTATAAGTACATATATAATGTTTGAGCACCTTACCTCGAATTTATTATCTCAGCCAGAAGACCCAAAGTGATACCAAAGAAGAGTTGATGATTTTGAATACCTCTTCCAACATGATTTCCCATCTCTTCCCCTGGCCTCTGAATTGATATTCCTGAGACTGAATATTTATTTACATTGTGATATGAAATATTGCTAGTAACATAATAACTTGCAAAAACTTCTATACAAAATGAATGCTCACAAAAAAGATCACAGAAATCCTATTTATACTTAATAGTACAACCAATAAAACACCAGATAAACAATAAGAAAGAAGTAAGTTGCCCTTGGGATATGCAATTTCTATGAAAATAATTGTTTTCAAGAAGGAAAAGATGACTATTCGAGGTCAGAAGACATCCATTATTACTATATCAAAATAGTTCGACAAACAATGTACTGAGAAAGTGAGATGTGATAACTTTGTGAGTATCATTGAAATTATAACTTATGTGGCAAGCACTTGTTGAAAATGCATTTAACATGCAAGGTTGTCAAAAAATTAGATTTTGCACATAAAACCTTCAGATTTTATATTTAGAAGGTCCAAAATTGAGTTAACTCGGCCTAGAATCTTAATTATAAGTGAATACCAACCTAAATGTGTATCAACTCAGTAAAACTTTATGCATATGTGAATTTGGATAAATTAAGTAGCTAATTTGGTTACCAGTTCAAGTCCTTTCACATGCACATTATTTGTTAGTTTCATATATTTTGATTTTTTTATCTTTTTTTACTATTATTTTATTTTCTAATCAGCAGGCTATTATTTAAAATGAAGATAATGTAATAAATTAAAATCTGATACCTCAAAATGGTTAGAATAAGTGGTATGTTGATAATAGCCTATTTTTCTATGTACTTTTTGTTGTTTCATGTACCTTTTGTCTTTTCCTTTTGCATTGTTTCTTTTTTCTGCTATTATTTTATCTAATTATAATAAAAAAACTTTTGAGAGGATAATTATACTAAAGTTATCAAAATAAAGATGTAAAAAATTAAAATATGATAGGAAGGAAGTGGTTAGAACAATAAAGCTTATTGTAAGAAGTATTTCAATAATGGATTGCTATTAAATTTTTTTTACTATTTCATTTTGTGGACCATAATAGTTGAATAATATGATGAACAACTATATTTTAAGAACAAAATATTCGGCAAGGTTAGTTTAGGTGGAAACTCGAATTTGACAACCTTGTCAACACATAATAGGAATTCCTGTTTTCTTATCATAAGCGATTTTGCTTTGTATCCCAAGAAGATCCTTTTACATGCTGAACCGAAATGGTAGGACACAGTTTTTCTCCGGAAACAGGAAATGAAAAATTATTTGGTTCAGTATGTAGCCAAATTTAACAGTATGTTACTTGGGACATGTAATAAAACAACTTCTCTTTCAGGGCAATAAAAGGCAATTTACCATCTACACGTGATATTTTTGTTGAATAAAAAAGATCTTTTCCTTCAACGGTGTAACCCCAACGGTTTGGTGCCGGGCCTGCAATATATGCACATGCTCTCTCATCAGTATCCTTCAGGTGTACCTGCAAATTTCCCAGAAGCGTCTCAACTGTGGTATCCCATGGAGTCAAGTGACAGGAATATCTACGGGATTAACTTGCTTATAGTACCACTTCATGCAGATAACTATGTTGACCACATGATGTCAAACTTCGTTAGCTCAAAACTAAGTAAACTAGATAACCTTTGCTGGAGTGATCAAGTGGGCAAACAAATTAGGTCATTTTAGCCGCCATCATGAAACTGCCTAAAAGTTTGTTATATCTATATGATTTTCGGAAGCATAGAAATAGATTACATTCTTTTATAAAAACTCTAATAGGATTCACAAAGTGAAACAGTACAAAAGCTACATTGTCTTATTTCTCATATCAGCTTAACTTTTCTATTCTCCATAATTCTAACTCAAAAAAATCTACTATCTATAATTTACTAGTGGCATTCTTATGTTCTGTGCCAATAATATCAACAGATATTAAAGGATAAATTTTTTCTTAGTTTATTATGTTAGACCCTACTTTAGGTTAATGATATTCTTAGAGGAAAAGTCCTACTTTAATGATCCTTGAAACCCATATCCTTAAGGTTTTTTATGAGTAAAAAGGAAACCTAAATTCACGGTTTGAAACCCATATCCAAGTTTTTTTCTGAGTAAAAAGGAAATCTTCTGACTTGTGCATGAAACAAGTGCATTGAACGTCAAACAACTTGGACAAAAGGAAACGTTCAAAAATTAGTTTGGAGCTACATACTTGTTGGAAATGAAGATCAGAAGGGAATGGACGGAAGACAAATGGAGTGGACTGCTTGATATTAACATTTTTTCTGGCGCTAACTGTCCCTAAATAGTCAAGTATACAAGCTTCAATGTCCTCCTCTGTAAAATCTCCAACAATGCTCACCTGAAAGAATCCATAAAAAATTGCTTTGAAAAAGAATCAGTAGAAAATCTAAGGGAAAATAGGAAATAAGTAAATATAAGAAGGAACAGCAAGAACATCTTCTAATACAACAGATTTCAAATGTACTTCAGTTTTCTAAGTTCAAGAGTAAGATGTCACCTCCATATTTTCTGCAACAAACTGGTTCATTACAGCATCTTTTACTGACTGAAGTGTTAATTTTTGCAATGACTCTGGTGCAGGTTCAACAAATCTTTCATCGCCATTTAACATGGCGAGCATAAGCTTGCGTGCTGTAGAACGTTCTAAGCTTTTTGGTATAGAACGGTAAAATGACAAATACAGTTGTCTTGCTCTATCGAATGCATCTTCAAGCCACACACTATGCTGCAATAGGCAGAAAGAAACAATAATGCATATAAACATACCAAATCCAACTTCGTAAAGCATAACAATAACTAAATTTAAAGGACAGCGTGAAGAAATCAGGACAATCACGAATTTGAAAGGAAAAAAAATTGCACAAAAAATTGTACACAACTCTCCTTTTCAGGACAACAGGTAACACATCTTTTTGGTCTTAAATTGTTTGAGACATTGCTCACTTTCTTTGAGAGTTGGACTCGTAAAACAAATTTAAGACAAGATACAATATCTAAACATTGTTAGAATGAAAAATATACTGATTTCGTACCATACATGATTTCATGAATATAGAAATTCTCTTGCACATTTATGAAATACAGGATTTAGCCCTATTAAAGGACAGTTTATCCAGTTTTGGCATGATAGGCAGACTGAGGTATATTGTGTATACTGCAACCACATAAAATAATAAAACCATTAAAGTCATGACCTTTCTCCAAACTTTTTCTTTTTTTCCATTTTTCTGTTAGCTCCTGGCTTTTCATAACACTTTATTCGATTTATCAAGAGAGTATATCCATTGATCTATCATGCATCTGCTTCACCAATAGAGAAAGAAAAGCTATCCAATGTAACATCTGGAAAATAAAATAAATGAAGTGAGCATTAGAATTTAAAATAACAGGATATTATTACCTCAAGCACCATATGAAGAAGCTGGAAGGCAGCACGCATCCCGTTATCTCTTAGTGTAAATCGGAATTCCATAGCAATGAATTCCTCAGTGGATTCCAAAGAACAATTTATTAAGTGATTAACACAAAATAGTTCCACCTGGAGGAGAACAAGAACATTTATGCATAAAAAAAATTAGAGGAATTTATGCGTAAAAAATGAAAACCAGCCAAATAACAATATCTAAAGGCAGGAAAAAAAATAAACAGCAGAGTAAACAGTAAAGAATTCGTCAGTCAATACTTTATTTGTTCGCAACATTTTCCAAGTATCTTGATTTTCTTTTTTCTTTTTTTTTGAGAAGGAAAAGGATGAACACTAGATAGGTTGTCATCCGTGTGTGTGTGTATATATATATATCACCAAAAGGAAACATCATATACAAGTGAAATACTCATCAGTGGAGAGCGGCAAAAAGAAGACGAGCAGGTGCTAGCCAAAACCCCACTCCCGAAAAAGGTAAAACATGTGATCTACAATACTGTCCACCTGACCTCTCTCACCACAAAAACTGACACGGTTGCGCTGGAGCCAGATGGCCCAGGCACCGGCCAGAAAAGTCGCCACAAGAAGTCTCCACTCCAACCTAGTCTCTGTTTACCAAGCCGCCTCACGGCCTGCCAAAAGTCTGCCGCCGCCGCCAAGGGAACGCCACCCACAATGGTCGTCCGAGATCATACCTCGCGAGACACCCGGCAGCCGAAGAAAAGATGCATAACATCCTCCTCCGCCTCCCCACAGAGAACACAAGAGGTATCCGTATGCGGCGCCCACCGCGCCCTGTAAACTCTGGAGAGAATCCGCTCACACCGCAGAAACCAAGCAAAGATCTTGACTTTTAGCGGCCAATGAGAGTGCCAAATGAGACTGCATTCAGTTCTGAAGTCCTCTGAGTCAGTGGTGGCCGGAAGAAAACGAAAATAAAGGCTGCGCACTGAGAAGGAGTCCGATACCCATACCCAGCCATCCGTCCGGGTCGAGTGTGGACGGAAGGGGGCAATCCTCTAGTTGAGTGCTAGTAAGTCAGAAAACCGCTGATCGAAGAGGGAGGACCTGAAAAAGGGGGTTCAGGAGCCAGTCCCCGGGCCACCCATCTCAGACCAGCACTCAGACAGGGTGTGCCGCTAGAGCCAGTAACCGGGGAAAGGAATATGCAAGTGGGCCCCCTGCCAATCGTGCCGCCAATGGAGTCATGAAAGGCCGCACATACGGAAAAAGAGATGCCACCCCCCTCCAGAAAGAAGAAGCGCCGTGGGGTACGGTGGGCCTAGAGTCCCATGAGAAATCGCGGTCGTAGCATATGAAGAACACCTCCATCCATAAGCTGTCATCAGGCCCCATAAGATTACATCAAGGATAAAGGCTGATCTTCTATATAGGTCTTTCCCTATATATAACCTTACATGCTGAATGTTGTACGCCACTTTGTTTGATTTAACCAAGGATTTTCCATAGCAGCCTTCATGTTGAATGTTGTACGCCACTCTGATCTTTAGCATATGCTAAGTTATGCCTGACTTTTCATGTTTTAGGCTCTAAGATTCTTAATTTCTTCCATCGTGTAGAAGTAAAATCACAAGCATCTAAAGTCCCAGGTTCTTGAAACAACCAACAACAAACCAGAAAAATGGAAATCACGACCAAATAGAAAAATCAAGAGAAAATACTAAAAACAGTTATGTAAGAGAGAAAAAAGAAAAAAAGAGAGAGCTAGGGAAAATCAAACTTTCTCTAGCACATTTAACCCATTTCCTTGATTTGAAGCTATAAGGACCTTAGATTTTTTTCAGTTGTCCGTATCACACAGATTATGTGCATGAAAGTTAAAAAGCACGAGAATCAAAATCTTTCAACTTCATGAAACAATGAGAAAAACAAAAACCAATACAACATAACTTAGAAAAGCAGATTTACCCCACTAATTTTATTACAAAGAAACAGAAATTAGAAACATGAACTCGTAAAAGTTTGAGAAACAGAAAAAAAACAGTAAAGACAATTGAAACACACTTGCAATGCATGATGGTCGATCTGGGGCGATAATCATGGCCAGCCTCCACGGCCACCATGTGGGCAATTTGGCTGCAAAGAAACAGCATGAGTTTTAGGGGTGAGGGATGCTATGTAGAAAACATTGTACATCACATATATTCATTGCTCAGTGGATAACGTCATGTTTTCATTTGTTTGAGGCAACTATGGTCTGTAGGACTCCTACACACTTGTACATTCCCATTTCATTTTAATAGATGTGGATGACTACAAAGGTTTTCCACTCTAAAAAAAAGACAATTGAAACATAATCTCAGGTCAAAAGAAAGAAAATAACACAAAAAGCAAAATCGAACCAACAAACCAAAAAGGTTCATAAAAGAATTTGAAAACAGAGCAGAACACGACAAAAAGTAAAAAAATCAATAAAGGAACAAATGAAAATAGAATAAACATGGACAAAAGAATAAAAAAAAGGTTTTCTTATGGTGTTCTCTATGCTGAAGGGGATTTCCGGTGAGTATGAATTTCTTGGATGAAACAATTTATATGCACTGTCTCTTTTTCAGTTCTCACCAATGGCAAACCTGCAGGAGGATTGGTTCAACCACAATGAGAGATACCATAGTTATCCATTAGCATTAGTGTTGCTTGTTCTTAAATGATCTCGCCATACATGCTTTCTCAGCTTATCAAATTGGAATCTTATCAGATTTCTCTCCAAATTCAAGGACAAGATACCCTCATCCCTTTGTTGCAATATGTTGTGATACACTGTCTTTCATTGAATACTCTATGGACGACACATGACAAATTGACATATTAGTCGACATCCTTGGGGAGTTTCAAAGGCTTCAAGTCAACGATGCAAAATCACCTTTTGCCAGCCTTAATATGGGGTTGGAATAGGCCAACTGATGTGCAACACAACTGGACACAGACATTTGTAGACTACACTTCAGATGTCTTGGTTAGCCTCTTTTACACAAGTGTATCACTGCATTGAGATTGGAGCCCTATCTTGAAGAGAATAGAGCAGAGATTGGGAGATGGAGTTCTAGACTTTACCAAGAGGAGAGCCACCGGTGGAAACAAGCACTCCTTATATCATTGATGATCACATGGGCTATCTAGCTACAACGCAGACAAAATTTTTTGGAGTGAGAGATGTTATGTGGACAACGTTGCGCACCATGTTGCTTTGATCTGAGAGTGGGGTCCAGGATAATCTTGCCTTCTATAGGCTTCTTTATACTTGTACATCCCTTTATCTAAAACTTTAATACAAACAGGATGTCAACCCAAGCTTAGTAGTTATCCTCTTTTCATAAAAATTTTTTTTTTTCAATGTCATATAACACAAGTTTGTGCAGTTCCCGAAAAAGAAGGATGACTACGATGATTGGGTTGTCATCAAAGTTGTAGTAATGATCACAAAATATGTAGAAGTGTGGTGCCGAGAACAAAAGTAAGAAGAGAAAAAAAACACGCTTCACAGCAAAAGCAAAAGGCATCTGCAGATAGTAGGTGACTTAAAGCTCAATCAGAGACCTCAGTTTGGAGATCATTCAGGTTTGGTGACCAACAAATACACACATTTATATATAAAAGTTGACGGGCAAAAATATGTGCTACCATATGGGCTATGTGATCTCAAAAAAATGAATGCATCTTTCAACGACGTGGGTTACTATGTAGAAAAAATTGTATTACAACAACAACAACAACAACAACAAAGCCTTATCCCACTAGGTGGGGTCGGCTACATGGATCATACGACGCCATTCCGCTCTATTAGTAACCAAACCTTTCGGTATATTATTCACCAATAGATCTTGCTCTATTAGTTCGCCAAGTGTCCGCCTTGGCCTCCCTCTCCCTCTTTTAATCGGACTCCAAATTATTTGATCTACTCTTCTTACTGGCGCATCTAATGGTCTTCTCTGAACATTAGATTGGGAACCAAATATTGGTACCATGCTTGGACTCATTAGAATAACATAAAATTTCATTGTCTTTAGCCCTAAGGCATACATGTATACAAACATTCATTAGTAATAACAGATGGGTGCATAACCCGACATTCATCCTCTTTTCGCTCAGTAAAAAAAAGGAGAATGCCTTTCTAGAAAACTGAAATAAAGTGGCAGATGAACAAAAGAGCAAAAACACTAAGAAAACACAGGTGAATTCCTGGAGTCCTGCAATGAATGGAGTGAGATGTGTGGTTGAAGGTCCACTCCTTGGACAGTTTTTAGTGGGTATATCTTTTTTTCCGTTTTGGTTTTGCCTCAGTGTAGATGAAAGTGGCATGTGGTATAGATAGATGCCGGAGCAGAGGATTTCAGAGACTTCATTGACTCGCAATCATTGGTCGATTTTTCGATCTCCAACTGTAGGTTTACATGGAGGAGCACGGCGAGGCCAACCGCCAGATCACGGATTGATCGTTTCCTTGGATCACTAGAGCTAGCAGAGGCACATCAGATGGCCGACGTGCAGGCTTTAGACCGACCGTTCTCGGACCCATGTGGCTGTCCAATGACGGTCAGGTGCAGCGCTCACTTTTCCGCTTTGAGCGCTCTTGGTTGTTGGAGGAGGGCTTCCGTTAGTTGGTGACAGAGCACTGACAGAGTGTGGCAGCATCTGACTCCGCAGCTAGGATGCTAGCATCTCGCCTTGACAGCTTGTGTTCCTTCCTCTGTCAGCACAGACGCCAGATCCGGGAGGACAGGTCACGGCGTCGGGTGGATGCCTTAGCGGTGATTGCTCAGTTGGATCGCTTGGAGGACTCTCGTCACCTCACCGATGCGGAGATCGCTGTCTGCGCTCAGGATACCATCCAGCTGGAGGACCGGTTAGTGGAGACCTAGTGGAGGCAGCGCTCCTGAAAAACCTAGCTTCAGGAGGGAGATGCCAACACTCGGTTTTTCCACTTGTACGCGAGCTCTCGCCGGCGGGCGAACAGGATCAAGCAGATGGAGGTGCAGGGCCAGCGTGTCTCCGGTCACCACATCGGGACGACCATTACCTCCTACTTTCGGGCGTCCACTCAGCGGCAGACTTGGCATTGGGCTCCAGGGACATTCCCCGCCTTTCAGATGTTCAGTCTTCTTTGTTGATGCAGGCCATTACTGAGGACGAGGTTACTGAGGCCCTTCAGGACCTCAATAGCGAGGCTGCTCCGGGCCCAGATGGCTTCCCAGTTTTCTTCTACCGAGAATTTTGACCAGTGGTGTGCGAGGATGTCCTGACTGTCATCCAGGAGTTTACCCATGGGAATAGGGGCTTTGACCGCCTCAACAAGTTCCTTTATTCCTACTTCCGAAGCGCACCCCGGCGGAGAGAGTGGAAGACTTTCGACCGATCGCCTTATCCAATGCCACCTACCTCTTGGTGGCTTGGGTATTGGCGAACCAACTTCGGGAGGTACTTCCGGAGCTGATCCATCCGGCGCGGTCAGCTTTCATCCAGGGCCGTTCCATCATCGACAGCTACACCATCGCCTCCGAGATCATTGCACAGTGGAGGAGGACTACCTACCGTGCTTTTCTATGGAAGGTTGACTTCTCCAAAGCATATGACACTGTCTCATGGCCTTTTCTTTGGCATTCACTGCAGGTTAGAGGCTTCCCAGAGACTTGGATTTCTTGGATGAAGCGTTGCATCACTACCGCTTCATTCTCGATCCTAGTCAATGGCGCGAGGTTGGGTGACTGGGTGCAACCGCAGAGGGGGGTCCGTCAGGGCTGTCCCCTAGCTCCCATGATCTTCGCCCTAGCTGTCGACGCGCTCGCTAGATGCACCCAGGCGTCTTGTTCAGCTGGCCTCTTCCGCGGCTTCGCCGGGGGCCTGGTTCCTCTCCTACAGTAAGCCGATGACGCATTATTTTTCGTCGAGGGCTCTGAGCAGGAGGCTCGACAAGTAGCCATCCTTGTTGAGCTTTTTGGCGTGACGACTGGACTTCAGATCAACCATGCCAAGTCCTCCTTCATTCCTTTTGGCATGGTTCCCGAGGAGGCTACCCGATGTGCGGCTGAGCTTCACATGCCGACTAGCTCCCTGCCGATCACCTATTTGGGCTTCCCACTCTCTGACCGGCATATCGGCTCCCAGGGTTGGACCCCAGTTATCGAGCGCATGGCGCAGAGACTCCAGGGTTGGAGCTCGCATCTCTTGTCCAGGGGAGGCAGGCTCATCCTCCTCCGCTCAACGGCGCTTCCGACATATTACATGACGGTCCTCCGGCCACCTGCTCAGGTTCTTCGACGCATGAATTCTTCGAAGAGCAAATTTTTTTGGCAGGGTTGTAATTCTGATCGCCGAGGAGTTCACCTTGTCGCATGGAGTAGCGTTTGCCGTCCCACCTCCCAGGGAGGACTTGGGGTTCGGGATCTTCACTATACCAACTAGGCTCTCCCTCGGTGGGTGGAGCGGATCATGGGGCCAGAGGATGGTCTATGGCAGGCGGTCTTCTTCACTTGCTACGAACGTGACTTATCTTGGGAGTCGAGGACTTTTTTGCTCCGCGGGGCCTCATCTTTCTGGCGGGGAGTGGCGGCCCTGATTCCGAGGATACAGCCTCTCATGACACCCACTTTAGGCTCCGGGTTGGATTTCTCCTTTTGGCATCATGGCTGGCTCCCCGGAGACTCACTCGCCGTGGCTTTTCCCCACCTTTATGCCTTGGCGGCACAACCCGACGTGACAGTGGCGGAGTCCTGGTCTGAGGACGGGTCCCTGGATCTTGGACGCCTCTCTTCAGATCAGCCCTCTCGGACCAGCGTTTTACCGAGCTCTTGGCTCTTCACCAGCGGATTGCCTCTTACTGCCCTGACCATTCTAGACGTGACGGCTGGATATGGCTTTCGGAGTCTTGGTCCCCATGTAGCATCTACATTCGCTTCCTCCCTAACATGGCGGTGTCAAGAGGACTTCAGGATGGATTGCAGGCTTATCTGGCGCTCCAAGATACCGTTGAAAGTCAAGATCTATGCTTGGCTCATGCGGTATGGCAGACTTCTCACCAGGAGGTACAGGACGAGATGGGCGCGCCTCACACCGACACATCTTGTGTTCTGTGCAGCGACGCTGAGGAGGATATCGCCCACCTATTTTTTGCTTGCCCGACAGCTCGTGACATCTGGCAGCGGACGACTTTTGAGGGTCTTTTCCCCACCGATTCAGAGACCTTGTGGCAGTCATTTCGAGTTTTGGCCCATCAGAGGTATACATGGAGAGCACCTTTGGCATTTTTTTTGGCCGGCTCTTGGGCTATGTGGCTCCAGCGTAACCGGTTGATTTTTCATGGGGAGCAATGTCACATTGAGCGGATTGTACACCACATTTCCTTTCTTCTTCGGGAGTGGGGTTTTGGTTAGGAGGGATACTTTTCCACATTTTGTCGCTCTCTAGTTGGAGCTCACTTTTGTACATGATTCTCTTTACATAGTTATATACATACCTGGATGACAACCAGATGGTTGGTCATCCTTTTTCTCCTCAAAAAAAAAATTAATGAAGATATGAGCTATTCTGCTCCAGCTTTTCACCAAAAGAACAAATATGTTTCTTGAGGGTCACATGGAATCCTTGGACTTTTACTAATGAAGCACCTAACTTGTCTATGCAAGCATGTAACTAAAGAAACCAGAGAAAAGAGGTGGTTCACCACATTCACTAAAGCGCCTAAAAATCATACAGGCAGCATACTCACAAAAATTAGAAAACAAGCTTATACGAGTAATAGTGCATATAGATGCTTAAGATCTTACATGTTTAGATGCACAACACTTAAGGAGAATAGATGTCAAACCTAGGAAAGATTTCATTCTAAATTTTAAAACAAATATTTCCATTTACCAAACTGCATAAGGGAGGGAGGGAGAGGGGGGGATATACACCTGTTCTCTTGAAAAGCTACCAACACAACCACCCTCACTTAGAGTTCGAACACCCACAATGACGGCTCCTTTTAATTCTGAACTCTCAGTAGCTCTTCCACCACCAACCATCAAACGCATTATGCCACCCCTTACTTCATTTTTTGTTATCTATCACCAAAAAGAGATAATAAGACACAAGAAAGTAAATGGCAGGAAAAGGGAAAAAACAAGAAGTGTGGACTATAAAATGTTTTACGCCATATTTGTAAACAGATATCCTCAGTTTTTAAGAACAAGGTAAAGACCTATAAATGCCACAACATAATAATGTACATAAATTCATAAATAAAATGGGAATGCAGAGGCCTACATCATATTGGACTCTGGTTGTAAGAGCTATGGCACTATATTGCTTTAAATGAACTGATATATGATAGAGAATAATGGGAAAGAAGGAACATGGAACAATGAAAACAGTAATCATCCAAAAGATTTTTGGCACAAGATTGCGGATATAAAATAAAAAAGCTTATCAAGGATTTTATGGAACTCAAGACTAATGATATCGGCAAGTAACAACCGACACAAACACTTGAAATATCAAAGAAACCTTGCCTTACTGCATGTTTTGTATCAGACCAGTGGCAAGTACAATTTCAAAGCTAGGAATATTAGAAAACCTGTCTGTTAAGTATACCTGGTTGTAAATTTATATATGTTTTTTGGATAATGTACATTTGTAAATGCTATCTGCATTACACAGAAACATCAGTCGATGCTCAGTGTGAGTGCAGCATAAATGATGGCAACACCTTTTTCTACTCATCCAAAAGCTTACTAAGAAAGACCGAGGCTCACACCCCCATTCTTCAGGAGATTTAGATCTTTACAGCTTTTGAGGTGTTATGATAAGATACCAATTTGTGTTAGATAGTGGCTGGTTAATTAAGTAGTATGAGTTACTGGCTAGTTAAGAAAGTAGTGTGTAGTTAGTTATATTTGTATTTGCATGTTATAAATACATGCATGGGTTTTAGATTTAGGAGAGCCTTTGAAATGTGTTTACCAATTAGGTAATTGGAGTTTGGTCCACTCCATACGGACTTGTGGAGATTTCTCATCTCGAATTGACAAGTTATTAGTAGCAACTGTGTTTAAGATTCTTGCATTTTTACCACTAATAATAGTTATCCTACTTTTATTTTCGGTCATTTGTAGTTGTATTTTCCGTTTGTATCAATTGGTATCAGAGCCTCAAAGATCCTAGTATAAAAGCACAAAGAAGCAGCATTCATTCAAGAGAAATCAGCTTTACATATTACAAGTGAAAGCTCATCTCATAAGAAAAACTGAAAGTTCATATTGGTTCAAAAATTTCTCTCTTGGCCCAAAGATGGAGTTAATCAAGTTTGGAGGCTTCAACTACACCTGCAAAATATTATTATTAATTTTCTTTTCTCCGCCTCGAGGACAAGGCGAAATTTGAGGGGTGTACTGATAAGATACCAATTTGTATTAGATAGTGGCTGGTTAATTAAGTAGTGGGTAGTTAGAAGTTGTATGAGTTAGTGGCTAGTTAAGAAAGTAGAGGGTAGTTAGTTATATTTGTATTTGCATGTTATACATACATGCATGGGTTTTAGATTTAGGAGAGCCTTTGAAATGTGTTTACCAATTAGGTAATTGGAGTTTGGTCCACTCCATACCGACTTATGGAGATTTGTCATCTCGAATTGACAAGTTATTAGTAGCAATTGTGTTTAAGATTCTTGCACTTTTACTACTGATAATAGTTATCCTACTTTTCTTTTCGGTCATTTGTAGTTGTATTTTCCATTTGTATCATGTTAAGTCTTGACATGTGGTTGTACCATGAAGATCTCTCATCAAGCTGCCTTGATTTGTCAAGCCATAAAGCTGGAATGAAGTTTCTTCAGGTTTTCGTTCATTTTTATGCTTTCATTGCTGCATGCATTGGAAGAATAGTGCATGTTCATCTTTAATGTATACCACAACAAAATCTTCTTTTTTTCTTATCTGTGTATTTTCATTAACTAGGAAGAAGGAAAAGAAACCGATTTCTATGACTCATTTCTTCCCACTTGTGTTTCTACTTTTAATTGTTTTCATCTCATTATTACATTGCTTTAAATTGGCTGGGAACAATGTCCATCCTCAATCATCAGAAAAGAACAAAAATATATATGTACATGAAAAGTCCAGTGTTGCCAAAAAAATACCTTGTAGTTTACAGGAATTCCATTTGAAAGACGACGTTGGGTTATGCCAGTGTCCTTGTCAACTATTTTTGTTTCATTTGCTTCCTCAGATAAAGAAACGAAAGATGGTTTATGTTGCAACCGTAATTCCTCCAGCTTTGACAGGGTTATTAGTTCTTTTGGCACCTCAAGCTGCAGAAACCATCAAAATGCTAGCTCATGCTGGAAATTGGCTAATATATTGTTTTTATTTTTTTAATTACACTTCTAACGGATCAAAGAAATTATAACAGGACATGTCAACTTCATCTTAACTATGATGTGAGTAGGCAAATGACTAAGTAAAAATAGAAAATTAAGTTCGTTTAAAAAGATTAAACATACTAGAGAATCAATTAGTAACAAGCATTCAATTAGATCGATATTTGATAAATGATGTAATGACTATTTAATTAATTACTCAAGATTTGAGCATTATTATCCTCTGAACACTTCTCAAGTGGTTTTGTCTTTCCAAGGAAACCAGGTAAACAAGTGAAAATAAGATAATGGAAAACTTTTGTGTGAAAGGATATATAGATGCTGTTAGGGTTCGAAGATCATGATCATAACTCAGTGCATCATACAAGCTTTGACTGGAGAGAAATAAAACTTAATCACACTTGAAATTATAGAGAAATTGTTAGGGTCCAAAGATTAAGGTCTCACAAGATGACATCATTTGTTGTACCCTGGAATGGACTAGCAACATATATTGGTGTGGGTCCAACGAGTATGCAACACTTTATATATGCACACAGTTTACACATACATTATACTCAGGTAAAACTTAGATATTTGTTTCGAGATTTTCAATCTTAAAATCAACGTAGTGTATATGCAGCAATAAGGTTCGCTCCATACACATTTTATCCTGTTGATATTTACCCTGTTGACACGTAAACAGAACCATGAACATAAAAGCTGGTCATTGTATGTCTTGTTACAGAGGAAAAAATTTATGGATATGTGCCTCTTAAATAAAGGAGGAGGATTGTGTTAGGCCCCGACAGCCAGCGTAAAACCCTGTCGAATCTCATGAACATGGATCAACGAATGCGGAATGATGTCGTATGATCCATGTAGCCGACCCCACCTAGTGGGATAAGGCTTTGTTGTTGTTGTTGTTGTTGTTGTGCCTCTTAAAATCAAAAGTTTTGCATTCAACCTCCAATGCCATGCTCAAAACTTTAGGGTCCGCTTCTTTTGCCATGTTCTGCCATTTCATGGCGAATGCTTTTTCTGATGATAATGAAATTGATTAGTTAATTCCTTTTTTTGAAATAAATTAGTTAATTTCTTTTTGAGAGATTGATCAGTTAATTCTTTACTCTCACAAATCTAGCTATATGGTAAGGACCTTAATATGATCGTAATAGCCTTATGTTAAATTATCCAAATATTATAATTGTCATTGGAGGTATGGGTTTACATATTGATCAGTTAATTCTTTACTCTCACAAATCTAGCTATATGGTAAGGACCTTAATATGGTCGTAATAGCCTTATGTTAAATTATCCAAATATTATAATTGTCATTGGAGGTATGGGTTTACATCAAAGCCAAAAAGGCTAGGGTTTATGTTATACTTGTTACTATGTGAAGAAGATGAGATATACAATGTAAAATATGAAGAGTCACGGCACACAACAACAACAACAACAACAACAAAGCTTTATCCCACTAGGTGGGGTCGGCTACATGGATCATACGACGCTTCGTTGATCCATGTTCATGAGATTCGACAGGGTTTTACGCTGGCTGTCGGGGCCTAACACAACCCTCCTCCTTTATCCGGGCATATATAAAATATGTAGGGCATCATATTTCTTTCAGGACGAAATAACAACTAGGCATGTCGGCTGATGTAGGAGAAAGAAGATAATATTTTAGTAGTTTTTGTTATATTTATCTTTTAGATTAGTTAGAATCTATTAGTTACTATTGTTATCTTTTAAATTAGTTTAGATTTGATTGTAAAATGCCTATAAATAGGCATAAACTCTTTTGTTATTGATAGTTGAATTATTATCCAATTATTCATTAAACCTGTGTGGTTTTATTTCTCGGTGGATTCCGAGCCTCGGTGGATTCCGAGCCTCGGTGGATTCCGAGTTTATCAAGCTATTGATAGTGCTTTGAACCATCAACCTCTTTCGAGATTCGTCCGAAAGTTGTAATCACCTCCACTTTGCGATCCCCCGCTGCGTCAAGTGGTATCAGAGCCATCGAGGAGATTTACCTCTTCGTTTTGGTGCTCATCTTCTCCCCCATCATTCTTTTTTTTTTTGTTCTTATCCTTTATAACTGATTCATCCTTTATTTTTGTTTTCTCCATTTTGTTATCTCCAATCTGTTACATCCTTATCATTCTTTTTCTCTCTCCCATGATTTGTTAGTTTATATTCTTTCTATTTTATTTTATTTTATTTTGTTATTTTAACTAACAACATGAGGATAGAACCACCATCATTTAATGGTTATTTTCATGTTGATGATTTTTTACACTGGATTTCTAAAGTTGATCACTTCTTTGATTATTGGGATATTTCATAATCTCAACAAGTCAAATTAGTTGTCAACAAATTTTCAAATAGGACTTTATCATGGTGGAAAGATAATAAGCGCCTTCAAGTTTATCATGGAAAACCACCTAATCATTTCTCCTACATCATCGGCTAATCATTTGAATATGTTACAAATGATGCAATTCAAAAGCAACTCCGCCTATGTTTTATAGTCGGTCCCAAGCCCGGATAAAGGAGGAGGGTTGTGTTAGGCCTCGACAGCCGGCGTAAAACCCTGCCGAATCTCATGAACATGGATCAATAAATGCGGAATGGCGTCGTATGATCCATATAGCCGACCACACCTAGTGGGATAAGGCTTTGTTGTTGTTGTTGTTGTTGATGTTAAAGCTCACAAACACAAGGCAAAAAACAAAACGAGGCTCAGAAATACACTCTTCATTCCAAAATAAACCCTCTATGGTGCATGTAAAATGATAAAGATATGTTAAGAACAAACCTCAGGTTCAGCATGAATTGGTTGCACTAAGCCTTCTCTTATAGCGTCAGTTATTTCATGCGGATAGATGGTAAACTCAGATTCTCCCATTCCATCAACATGTATTTTACTTGGAACACATGCAACAATAGCAGCAGGAAGTGGTGCATTGAGTTTTCCAAATTCAGAAATAAATTCCAACACTTCTGCACCTATGGAATTAACCTGCAAAAGTGACCATACATTAGCAATTATAAATTACTGTACATTGAATGTTAGTGATATACAATTCATCGAAATATTCATGATTTACTTCTTCAAGTGTAACTGTTTCTGCAACTGCAACCAAACTCTCATGTCCCTGTCTCTGATCCATAACAGTATGACCAAGAGCATCGCTCTCCATAATGAAATCTAGATTATCGACAGATGCAACACTGTCAATCATTGCAGCCAACTGTTCACTATCTTTTATTAATGCATCCATGTAGCGAGTTAGTTCTCCCATTGTTACACCAAATTCCTTAAGTCTTCGAACCTGCATCCAGCAACATCACTGATGAACCAATGAAATTATTGAATAGGGAATTCAATCTAGTCCAAGGTGGTAAATCAATGGCTCAGTAAAAAAGATTCGTATGATCATTGTTCTAGCCCCACTGAGGTTGAGGCAGAAATAGCTAAATCTAAAAAGATGTGTACTCAGATCAAATAGCTGCATTTACATTTTTTAAGGGGCGATGTCTTTACGATTTGACACAGTTTTCTACTTCTTTTCATTAGTTTTGGGAAATGTAAAAAATGATAAATATAATGTGCCAAACCAACTTGAGTCTAACAGTCTTTGAGTCCCTAATGATAAGTCTGACACTCAGATACATACCTGTATTACATAAGTTTATCTGGGTCCTGGTAACAAACTTCAAATTCTAAATATAGCTTTCCATTTCACTCCTCAAGATTAATTCTACTATCACATGCTCACTCAAATACCAGCCTTTTAGATTACACATCCCAAATATATAGAGCTCAGGCACCTCTACCCCATCTGGCCTACTTATGCCATCATATTTGTTTCCATTCTGGTTAAGCTAAATACATATATTTTGTCTTAGTTTGATCTGACTTAAATACTCCTAACTCTAGTGTATTTCAGAATTATAATTTATTATTGATGTATCAAAATCTTTACCCGTGTGCATATAGTTCTCAGTGTTGGTAAAACATTCATATAGATGAAATCAATATGCAAAATCGGTTTTGTCCAATTGAAATGCATATGATTTTTTTTTGGCAAAAATTGCAGCATACAGACCTCTTGCACAGCAACCTTGACAGCACTCTGCCAGTTTTGAGGTTCTGCTGTTACAGTAAGAGTTGTAACAGTACAACCCTCCCTTCCTGAATCGCTATGGTCCAATTCAATTGACGTGAAAGGAGGATTTGAGCTCTGCAAATTATGAAAACCAAAATAAAATTTAAGACAATGTCAGTTTGGACAAAGAGAGCATAAAACCATCCATCAGATATGATGAAAGGCTTCAGATGCTAGAATATATAAATATATTCGGCGGTACCCAGCATCAACAGATAAAAAGAATATATTCAGCAGTTTTACCAGAATATGGAAAGTCAGATTTAAAAATTAAGAAATCACACATATCAGATGAGGTTCAAATAGTTGATGAGTGTTATAACCCAACAACGGAAATACTTCAAAAAGTACACACTTCAAAAAATATACATCATTATTGAAATTTGAAAAACTTAATGACATGTAAATCAGGCTATTTAACAGTTTCAAAAGCCCCAATGAAGCACGATTGGAGAAATATTTGACATTTAACATAATTATGGTGCAATGTCAATGCAAGAATGCAAAGCCTACAAAACAAACAAATTCAAGTGCACTGCAACTGAGATCTTCGGGCCAATACACCCTGGTGAACTTCATAACACATTTCCCCTTACAGAGAAAAAAAACACTCTTTGTCTTGTTTTCACATAATATGTTAACAAAAGAAATCACCTTATATCTGGTGTTAATACGAAAATGTAAAGCTGACAAAAATATTCTCTTCATCAAAACATTGCGCAAGTCTCCATAGGTTCGAACTTGGTTCACAGGAACCTAAAAGGGCAAATGAAAAAAAATTAGATGAGGTATAAACCACAGAAAGTTAACAGCACATTAAGTGAGACAAATGGCAATTTGTAAGTTACTTTGCAGAACATGTTGAGAGAAAAGTTTTGGATCAGCTCGTGCTGAAAGATTTCTGGAGTCTTAGCACCATCCACCAATCCTGGGAGAGACCATGTATGTTCCACAGGGGGTCTAACAGCCTGTCTTTCCATTCTTTTGAACTTTGGTGAGGGCAATCTATCACTGGACCACCCTGGCAGCTTCGGAGTAAAGAGACTCGCCATTGCACCAAAAGTACTTGGAGTGTGAGCACTGGTTGTTTCATTTTCTTTTGTCATTCTTCCAAATACAGCCTACATATCACCAAATGGTCAGTAGTCGGTACATAAACTTATTTATGGTGACAAGAAAGAATGAGGAAATAATAGATCAATATGGTATTGGGCATCAGTTGTACCTCAATCTGGTCTTCTGCCTTTGCAATGTCAGTGATGTCCCCAACCAAATAAAGTGTAACATTTGCTGGAAAATACCAACGCTCATGAAACTTCTGGATTTTTTCTGGTTCCCATTTCTTGATCTGCTCCTCTAGTCCAATAGGGAATCTTTTGCTCAATTTGTTTTCTGAGTGCAAATATTGTAACAACTGCTCGAGAGGAACATACAAAATCATTAGAAGAGGAGGGCGTTATATATGATGCCAAACATGGGCAACTGAACATTACCTGACAATCAATACGATATTCAATGGTATTCATCATCTGCAGTTCTGAAAGAATTGCTCGTCTCTCTTTCTCAATGCGAGATGGAAGAAATCTAGGATTGAATGCGATCTGAGTTCATATGTAAGTTGTGTATGAAAAAAATGAACCAAAAGGTAAAATGGAATAAAAAAATACAAATAATTAATAATTAAAATATGACAGTGACTTAAACCATAACAAGCTACTTATAATATTACTAGTAATTGTGTTTAAGATTCTTTCACTTTTACTAATAATATTTCTCAACAAAGTTATTACAGTAATTGTTAAGATTCTTTTTTTTTACTAATAATATTTATCTTATTTTCCTTCCCATAGTCATATAATCGCTTGTATTTTTCAGTATCTATCATTTTAGTATTGGAGCCACAAAGATCCTATTATCTATTCACTTAGTCCATCATTCATCCCCACTTTCTCAACAATTATCAAACGGAAAGTACAAAGAAGGTGCATCCATACAATATATTATCGAAAGCTTTTTCATAGGAAGAAGATGAAGTTGAACATTTATGATGGTCCCAAGAATCTTTCCTGACGTCTTCATAACGAGATGGAGTTTCTAAAGTTTGGAAACCTGTAGAATTTATTCCAAGTTTCCTATTTCCGCTTTGAGGACAAGGTGAAATTGTAGGGGGTGTATTGATAAGATAGCACTTTGTATAAATAAAAAGACAGTGAGTTGGTTAAGAAAATAGCGGATAGATCAGCAGTTTTATTATAATTTAATAACTACCTCTACATGTTATAAATACATGTATGAATTTTGGATTTAGGGCAGCATTTAAAAATGTATTTATCAACGCCAGCACCTCTCCGCATCGTCGAGGCCATGCACATTCCATGTGAGAACTTTCGTGAGGAAACACCATCGCAACTCGACGATGGGAGGGACCCACCTGCCGACCAATTCACAGGGGAGTGGGCAAGGAGCCACTGCAGTGGGCGGTGTGATGTCAGCCACTCCATTCATCTCCTTTTCCGTGCATCCTGGGAGGGAGTTGGTGGTCCTGACCGAGGTTTGGGTTTGGTCGTAGAGCGTGCTCTCCAACTCTGTAAGCATGGATGATTCTGGCAGTCTCGTTGATGCAGGAGACCGGTGATGGCGAGTGGGAGGCAGAGAGCCAGAGTTGGGGGTGCGGCGAAGTGGTCCGTGCTTCATGCTCCCACTAATTGTTGGGCAATGCTGTGGTGGTGCGGGAGGTGGAGCAGGTAGTCCGGCGATCACCGGAGATGGAGCTGGAGACCTCTCTGGATGCAGCACCAATGTGGCTGGAGAGAGGGGGGAGGTAGAATGATTAGGGATGGCAATATCCCCCGCTTCTCGCGGGCCCCCGCGGGGATTCCCGAATCGAGCCCCCGATTTTGGAGATTTGTTCCCCCGCGGGGTCGATGAGGGGGGGAAAACCGCCACCCCCCCCCCCACCCTCTTTCGGCGATCGGAGCAAGGTGGATTGCCCTCGCCTCACCGAGTCCCCGTGCCTTAATATTTTATTAATAATTCATTATAATTATCAGCCATGAGATTAAATACATTAGATCTCAACTGTCCATTCCATCGTATATATAAGATAAGAAACCCTATTTTTTCTCTTTCTTCCGCCCTAACATCAGAATCTCTCTCTCCTCCCTAACTCTAATCTCTCAAGCCACCGGCGCCCCCATCAAGTTCGGCTGCCGGTGCTTCGGCCGGTCAATGGTGTCATCTCCAGCAATGAGTCTGACCTCCTCCTTGACCCCCCCCCCCCCATCCGAACGGCCCAGCGGATCTGAATGCCCGGCCCAACCGATGCCGCCATCTCCACTCCTCTCCTCGCCCACACCCCCCCCCCCCCCTCTCTCTTCTCCCCCCTGTTGAGGGAGCCAGCCGCCATGCACTGCGAGGGCCCTCCGCCAGGTCGGACCTGACGGCCTCTATCAGCTCCTGCCACGATGGGAACTCACCGCGACGCCCTCCAGGTCGAGGGCCCACTTGTCCGGCAGGGATTCGGGGCCCCACATGGATTAAATTCTCCCCACTTCAGGGATTCGGGGTGCGGGGAGTGTCCCCCGCCCGAATAAGGTCGGGTGTCATCCTTAGGAAAGATGGGGCTAGAGGGCATGGTTTGGTAAGAGCGGGTTGCCAGAGTGGGAGAGCGACATTTAGTCACTACCGGGCCATGGGGGAAGGATGGTGTGAGTCCAGGGTGAGAGGGTGGCGGGTCGGTGGATGGCCGACGATGATCTGGTGCGTCGCAAGAGGGGAGTTGAGGCTCTGTCGGGATGGGGTCGAGGCCTGGCCAGAGGTGTTGGGTCGGATGGGTTTTAGGTCGGGATGAAACCGGGTTGAGTGTTGGTGACGATTGAGACAGCTCGACTTGAGGTGGTTCAGCATGTTGGCATGAGAGAGGAATGGGCAAATGCTTGGGGATATGGAGGTTGGTGGGTGAGTGTTGGGTGGTTGACCTGTGGGCAGGGTGGACGGACAGGAAGCATGGGAGGATATCGGAGACCATGCAGAGCCCACGTTCACAGACGGCTGAGGTGAAGTTGACGGATGGTTGACGATGGCATTGGCCCACGAGTTAATCGCCTAGGAGATCTGTAGTCTGAGATGGTATCTTCCAGCCCCACAAAGTGACCATCAGCAGGACGTTGCAAGTCAGGCGCAATTCGACAATGACGGAGATCATGGAAAGGTCCAGCGAGACAACGGTTAGGATGGTGATGGACAGGGGCATATGACCTCCAGCTGGAGAAGATGGACTGGAACCCCTTGGATGTCCACCTGGCAACTGACTCCCCGCGGACCTTCTGAAGATTTGTCGAGCTCCAACCATGGCCGCCATATGACCAAGTCTTGCTGTGGCAGAGGTGAGGGGTTGGCCAGCAGCTCGTCTCACTGATGGGGAGAACTGGGAACAAGCAGCCACGCTTGCGTCAATAATTGGCGGAGGTGGAACAGCATGGCTGCCCCCAGTTGGGCGACGAGTGTTGATCGGAGCTGTCAGCACGACAGGGTTCCCTTGGACATCACACATCCTCTGAGGAAGTTGATGTCATGTTGCACCTCCGGTGACCACAGGAAAACGACGGTAGGGGCCTCCGCAAGGTTTTGCGGAGGAGTAGGGTTTCCCTAGTCACCTCAATCCTATTCATCCTGCAGGTAGCCGGACATGCAGTCTGAAGGTGCCCCTCCCTGTGATGACGGCAACATCTCGCCGGCCAAGAGTGGCTGTTATCTAGACATTTGAGGCATATGGATTCCCGGGGGGATAAAGAGATGGCGCCTACGACAAGGGGAGGATGAGAGGAAAAGCAGTGGGGTGATATGGAGAGATGGCCGGAGTAGGAATAGGCAGCGCCGGTTAAAGCTCCTGGTGATACGGGCGAGCGTGAGGGGAACGCTAGTTTAGGTGCGGCACAAGGGGGAGGAGAGGAAAGGGAGGGTGTCCCCCCCCCCCCCCCCCCCCCCCCCGCAGTGGCAGAAGCATGTATGGCGATGCCAAGAGCCAGGGCATGCCAATGGTAGCAGGAGTGGGAGTGTCGTAGGCAGTGACTGTGGCAGCAGGATCGGGGGCATCCCAAGCAGTGGCACCACCAGGGTGGAATCCCCAGCAATGGAGAACCCACTAGGGCAGTTGACTAGTGTTCCTGTGTCGAGGGCACGGATCTGCATTGAGGCACTCCAGGTCTCCAGCCAGCACACTTGGCCGCTACTTACAGGCGTGGGACGCGAGCATGGTTCTGTTACAGGAATAAAGATTTCGGATGCAGATCAGGGGAACTGTATCACGGAGCACCTGAGTCTCGGGCCGGTGGGTCACTCGGGCGGTTGCATTATTGCATGGCGTGCCGACCTCTTTGTGTTGGAGGACTCGTGTACTACCAGATTCTCTATATCAGCACACCTTTGAAGCTGAGTAGATGGTCAGGCATACCTCATATCCTGCATCTATGGCCCATGTTCGGCGTCCCTCAAAGACACCTTATGGGAAGATCTTCGCAATGCTCACTCCCACCTCCCAAAGGCTAGATGGCTACTTGGTGGGAACTTCAATGTCACCCTTAACATGGAGGATCACCCTATTAGTTGGTGTGAAGAGATGTTGGCATCGAGGAGTTCACAATGGCTTTAGACATCATTGCTCACTAGAGGAGGATGAGCAGCCGGGCGGCCCAGGCCTTCATATGAAAGGTCGACTTTTCTAAAACTTACAACTCATTCTCATGGTCCTTTTTCTGGCACTCATTGCAGTGAGAATTCCAGACAACCTGAATTGTCTAGATGAAACGATGCATCACTATTCATTCTGGTCCTGTTCAAAGGGGTGACTACAGGAGAATGCCGCAAAGGAGAGTGTTAAATTTGATGTGCTGACCAATTTTTCTAAAACTTAAGCTATTAGGATGAGCAACATCTATGATTTTATATTCTTAACACTCCCCCTCTCGTGTGGGCTACTGACAACTTTTGGTCTAACCCAAGCCCAACACGTGGACAAGGGAGGAAATTATTTTTTTAATAAGAGCGTAACGAGGTTCGAACTCTTGACCTCTGGTTCCGATACCATGTTAAATTTGATGTGCTGACCAATTTTCCTAAAAACTTAAGCCATTAGGAAGAGCAACATCTATGATTTTATATTCTTAACAGAGAGTGCGGCAAGGCTGCCCTTTAGCCCCCATACTCTTTGTGTTGGCGGTGCACGTCCTGGGTAGGTGCACTCAGGCCATAGGCACAACTGGTCTTCTCATGGGGTTCATGGGGAGTTTTGTTCCACTTCTCCAGTATGCAAACAACACGCCGGCCATTTTGGTAGAGTTTTTTGAGACAACCTACGACCTTCAGATTAACCATGCCAAGTTCTTCATTTTCTTTCGCATGGTGGCAAATGACGCAGTCGGATGTGTGACCGAGCTCCACATTCCAATTAGTTCCCTTCTGATCACATACCTTGGCCTGCCCCTCTCTCACTGGCACATTTGGCTCCTGAGGGTGGACCCCAATTATTGAGCGGATGGAGCACATATTATATGAATGGTGTTCAAGGCTGCTATCACAGGGAGACCATCTTATCCTGTTATAGTCGCTCCTCTCATCCCTCCCGACATACTACATGATTGTCCTTCACTTGCCGACTCAGGTGGAGCGGCATTTGGATACACTACAGAGTCAATTCTTCTGGCAGGGTAGCGCCAAACATAGATGTGGCATCCACCTAGTGGCATGGCAGAGTATTTGCCGATTCACAGCCACAAGGGGACCTGGGAGTCGATGATATCCGCTACACTAACTGAGCCCTACTAGCTTGGTGGACGGGGCAGATCATGGGACCAGTGACAACTCGGCACAGTCTTCTTCAGATGCTACAGCAGGGACCTGCCTTGGGAGTCCAGAGCAATCCTGCCTCGTGGGGTGTCATCCTTCTAGTGCAGTGTAATGCCATCGGCATTACTCCCCTTGGTGCATCCATTGATGGTGACTTCACTTGGCTTGGGCGAAGCATTCTCCTTCTGGCAACACGAATGAATCCCTCTCCCAGTGGGCTCTTTGACAGTTTGACCTTTCCTAGCTTTTGGGCCTTGGCGGAGGGCATCCCTATTGCAGCAGCATGGTTGAAGTCCAACTGGCCAAGTAGCGGCTTTTGGAACCCCCTCTTCAGAGCCCCACGACAGATGCATCTTTGAGCTTCTGGTCCTTCACTGGATCATCCCTTTTCAGCCAAACACATCGAGGCCAGATGGGTGGATCTGGCTCTTAGGCACTTTTTTTGCCCGCAGCTTGTATGTACATTTCTCCCACCTAGCTTGACCTCAGCCACATTTAGGACCGACCTTATGTGGCGATCTCGCGTGCCTCTCAAAGTCAAGATCTTTGCTTAGCTTATGCGGCGTGGCAAGCTCCTCATGAGAGCCTACAACCCTAGTGCCGACACTACCTGCAATGTGACAATGTAGAGGAAGACATCCCACATCTTTTCTTAGAGTGCATTGTGGCCCAGGAGGTATAGGGCCGGATGCACCCACCGGGCATTTCTTTTGCAGCACCTAAGACATTCTGGCAGTCACTTAGAAGCTTAGGTGGACGAGGCAGCCAAGACTGGGGGACACCTTTAGCGATCTTTTTAGCGCTCACCATGTTATTTTATGTGGTGATTGGTGAGTGATATCATGTGTTCACCACATTTTCTTTCTTATTCGAAAATGAGGGTTTGGATAGGTCACCACATTTTTTCTCTTTTGCAGGCTCTTTCTGTAGAGCCCACACTTGTACAGTCTACTCTTATAGCAATATATCGGACGACCCCATATTTCGGTAGCCATCCTTTTGCCTCTCAAGAAAATTATGTAATTGAAATTTGGTCCTCTCCATATGGACTATATATTATGGAGATTTGTTATCTCAATAGACAAAGTTATTAGCAGTAATTGTGTTTAAAATTCTTGCACCTTTATTACTGATAATATCTATCTTATTTTCACTCTAATCACTTGTAGTTTTCAGCATCTATCAGACTAGTTAATCTTTTCAGTCAGCCTTTTTCTCTTCAAAAACTTATATATAGATGACCTCCGCCTTCACCTGATCCTCCTTTTACCCCTCAGAAGGATAGCGGTCCATAAACATGCGCATCATCCATATATATCACTGAATGCATGCCTTGGAACTAACTACAATAGGTAAAATGAAGGACCAACACTCAGGCTTCAGACCAAAATACGAAGTTTGAGAGTATCTCTGAAGCAGGTCTCTTTAATCTATGATACAGACGACGGAAAATTGGTCAACCTTATTGCCAAGGTTCACATCTTGACTACTCAATTCAAACATTTACATTAACTCGCTTTTCAAAAGTTCAAAAGTTTGGTGTGACTTCTTCTTCAAGCGCTACAAATTACCAAATTCGACCTTAAAGCCAAACTAGTACACAGAAAATGTCTTTTAGAAACTCTTATTTTAAGAAGAATGGCACACAAAGCAAGCAAAAAGTAAAAGCTGAAAGGAACCAGAGAATAACATTACCTCATTAAGTGCATCCAATACAAAAGGAAGCAGTTCTCCATCTGAATCCTGATGGGGAAGGATGACTAACCAATATCAATAATCATCCATGTGTATTAGGTAATACTTGAATGTTACGTGTTGAAGACGGCAATCAGAAATTACAGAAGAAAAATATGACAACATAAGAAAATCCAATACTATTCCCGCTCATCATTGTGAAAATCACCTAGTATGTTGATATGCTAGTTATATATACAAGCTATTTTCACAGTTTTCAGTGGTATTAATAGAAACTGGATGGCTATCCAAATTCAGTAATCATCCTTTTCCATTCAAATAATTCCAATTGTATTTCACTTAACCTCATGTGTTTTTCCAAACGAACCTCATATGTGTTTGTGTGTGCGCATTGCGCATTTATATTGTGTGTGAAAATGTACAAGTGTAAATACAATAAAATATGACAATGTAGAAGTGGATGAAAAATGGTACGAAAATGGAGATGAAGCTTTTTTACGGGAATGGATTTAGCCCAAAATGTTATCTCCCATTCAACCAAAAGGAAATCTGATGTAATTTAAGTGATGTTAACTAACATTTGCCTAATATTTTTTTTAGAAGGAACGTTTGCCTACTATTTCATTACAATGTCAAGATACATGTCACCTTGCTACAAAACTAGGCTAATATTGTCTAGCACAATGATTAAAAAAATCAGGAACATCAACAAATCATGTTTCCCATACCATTTTAGCGGCATAGAGGTATATTGTTGATAAGAAAACAAAACAACTACCCAAGATATCTCTTTAAATTGAAGTTGGCCCTATTGATAATAAAGATTGCATTGCTGGGAAAAATTACTTTCAGAAATCCCTCTAAGAAAAAATGCTTTCAGAAATTATCATTTCAATGGCTTTTCGGAAAAAAAGTATATCCTGTAAGATGCCACTTTATGAATCTTTTTTGTCCGAAAATAAGGATAATGCAAGGAGCTTAGACAGTTTGGCAAATATATATACAACTTCATGTACCTTTGTAGCAGAGGGTGAATGAATATGAAACACTGTATGGTGAAAATCCGTGTATGCATTAGACCTTGCCCCTGTACCAAGAAGTTTCTCACGTTTTCTACTTCCAAGAAAGGCTACATGTTCAATCATATGTGCAATCCCCTGCTCGTCCTCTTCCTCATCAATCGATCCAACATGAACTTCCAGATGAGCTTCAAATCTGTATATTTTGAACATTTTTTTAGAGGAATATTTTAAACACTTAAAAGTGGACCAGAAACTTTGAACTCTAATTACATAGGGTAATGTCTTAACTGAAATCTAACATGTGCAGCATTTTATCTGGCTACAAGTACAGCTGGACACTAATGATTTGCTTGGATAAGGGGAGGGAAAAGAAAATTAAAAAAAAAAGAGAAGGGACTGGAAGTGAAACATTTTCCCTCCTTCCACCACAACTTGGATCTGAAAGAAATCTAATCTTTCTAAAAGGGGCCTCATCCTTTTGGCGGGGAGTGGCGGCACTAGTCCCTTGGGTAAGCCCCCTCATGGTTCCATCCCTCGGCTCTAGGGAGGAGTTCTCCTTTTGGCAGCATGATTGATCCCCTGGGATCCCTCTTGCAGAGGCATTCCCTTGACTGGTGCGCAGCCTCTACATCCACTTCCATCCCGCCATCACATTGCTGAAGGATTTCACTGCCGACTCATCAAGTGCCGCTGAAAGTCAAGATTTTTGCTTGGCTCATATGGTGTGGCCTTCTCATCAGGAGGTACATAGGTCTTCAGTGATGCATCTTGCATGCTGTGTGGCAAGGCAGAGGAGGACATCACCCATTTATTCTTTGAGTGCTCGATATCCCGAGGCATATGGCAGCAGATGAGCATTGTGAGCCTGTTCTTAGCCGAGTATGTGGTAGTCACTCCAAGGTTTGGCCAATCAGAGACAGAGGTGGAGAGCGCCATTGGCAACTTTTTAGGCTGGTGCTTGGGTCATTTGGCTTCAGTACAATCAAGTTATTTTTTTGTAGGGAGAGATGCCAGGCAGAGCATATTGTACATCACATCTTTTTCCTTATTCGGGAGTGGGATTTTGGCTAGCCGAGATACTTTTCATTTTTTGCTACGCTCTCTCTTCGAGAGCCTACACTTGCACATGACTTTCATTTCACAGTTATATATATAGATTAGTCATCCTTTTTCTCCTCAAAAAAAAAAATTTTTCCCCTTCTCTTCCATTTCCCTCCTCCCCTTCGCCTCATCGACATTAAAACTGGAAAGCTGGAAAGTTATTTAAAGTGATACAGTACAATTAAAATTTTATTTTTCATTAATAAAATAACAGTGCTTAGCAACAAATATCATAATTATGGATATCAAGAAAGTACACTAATTACTTCACAGGGTAAAGAAAAAAATGAAAAAATAGCCATTACTAGATGCATCCAGAATCCCATGTGGGCATAAGGGTGCAGTTAGTCAACAGAAGTTTTGAATTGAACGAAGATACACACTAAAGTGGTTATTCGCACTATAAGAAATTCAAAATGATTAGTATCCATGAACTCCATTGATGAATATTATCAATGTGTTCACATGAAAGATGCTTCGTACATTCTGCACGAGAATTTTTTTTTAGAGGTTCTGCATGAGAATGTTACTGCACACGGAAAAGAAAGCATCTTCTTTTCTTACTACAAACTTGAAAATTTGTTTTCAATATCATGTCATAGAGTCGGTTTACCTGCAAGAGTTCTAGTAGTTAGCACCTTGGAACTCATGCAGGGATACAACATCACAAGAGAAGTGATTGGAACTGCTTCCACAACTCAGATGCAAATTCTTTTTAGCGAGAGATGCAGCTTTTCATAACTTATATCTTTAATTATTCCAAGTATGCCTTAAAAAAATTATTCCAAGTATCCAACAATAGTGGATGCAATGTAGGCTGACATAGATTAGTTATGATATTATGCACTATATGTAAATGGAAGATGTTTCATTTCTTGAAGCAGTCATGGCACTCATGATAGTACCATAAGACCATTACTATTTGGAAAATGACAGAACACCAAGTACATATACGACCATTAACAATGTTAAATACCTGTTTGCTGGAACTTTGTTAGGCAAAATAATGTAGCGAAGACCACTTTTCGTTTGTCCCCTGTAAAGCTTTGGATGAGAAGGCAGTAGAGAGTTCAAAAATCCTTCCAGTTCTGCTCTCTCTACTTGAGTATCCCACAATGAGAGACTATGTTTCTCAATGACTGGATCTGAGCGCGTGTTTGCTACATGCGGCTCCTCAGGACCTAGTGCATGAGGAATTTGAGGTAATTTAGCCTGAAAAAGTCAATAGCAGTGATTAGCTGGGTTCACATTGACTAGCACGTGGAAGATTATGTTGATGAAAAGAATGGACATTTATCTCTTGACAACACTAATAATGATCACTTAGCAATAATTTTCCAAAAGAAGAAGCATGAATGCAGAAGAAATGAAATTAGTGAGATCGATTCTCAAACGCATAAATAATCTGAATGAAAAACTTAATCATGAGAATAAGGATAGAGACCACACTAAATTTTGTAAACATATCCAGGAATTAATCTAGCTATCATTAACAACAGCAATACAACACCTTAGTTGCATATAAACCATGCTTATCAAAGGATTGTCATCACTGACTAAAGAGTTTAGCTAGAAACTGAAAGCAATTAGATATGGGGCGAAAAAACTTGAAGTGATCGCATTAACGATGCTAATGCAGAGTATCATCTCAAACTACGATCATCACGTTGGTCGTTGATGCTATCAATGCGATAACCAAAGCATCGAAGAGAATTATACCTGGACCTCATTTTAGTACTACAGTATTTTAGTTTTCTTTTCCGTTTATTCTTACTCTTTTGTTTTAAGAGAAAAAGGATGATGACAGAATTTTGTGGTTTCCATCCATGTATGTATTAATAAAATGTCACATATACAAGTGTAAGCTCTTAAGAAAAGAGCAACAAAAGAAAAGGGAAAATGTGATGCCCCTAACCGAAACCTCACTCCTGGAGGAGAAAAGATTCTCTTGCTCTATTGAATGTTCGTATTTCATACTAAATTTTTTTATTTATCGTATGTGAACCCAAGCCTATGTTTTATAACCGGTCCCAAGCCCGGATAAAGGAAGAGGGTTGTGTTAGGCCCCGACAGCCAGCGTAAAACCCTGTCGAATCTTATGAACATGGATCAACGAATTGACGTCGTATGATCCATGTAGCCGACCCCACCTAGTGGGATAAGGCTTTGTTGTTGTTGTTGTATCGTATGTGAACCCAGTTTCTCATACTTAATTGGAGGCTCTCATATTTTAAACAACAGATTCTCTTCACGGATTCTCCTCAAGGAAAAATCTTAATCAATGAGAAAATACTGTGAAGTAGCATCTCAGAAATCAAAAGACTGAACAGAGCATTACAAAAGCACAGAAACATAAACTTACAGCAGTGCTTCCATATAGATGCTTTTGAAACCGGAAAACTGATTTGTCCAGAAAGACACTTGGAGTGTGGGCATAGCTTCTGTCTTTATTGAACCTCCGGAAGCAACTAAGAGAGCCAAAGCATTGTGGATATAAACCAAAATTACCTCCTCCACCAACCTCTTGAATGAATTCCCTAGAAGTGACACAACATCTCGAACCAGATGGTGTCTTTTGTTTAGCACCGAAAGGTAGCCACCTTTAAGCATAAAAATCAAGTTCTCTATGAACTTTTATCCTTGGTGATTACAATAAGCAACACACACACATTGAAACCAGTATGAACTATCATGAAATTATTTCAAGAAGCAAACATGGGCTTTGTCTGTATAAAAAGAGAAACAACAAATCCAGGAAGAGCCACGATACATAGCATCTCTAGTTATTGAAAAAAATGATATCACAATGTCAGCACCATACAAGGATTAAGGCAAAAAAAAAACCTTTTATTTAGTTAGAGCATCCCAACCAGTGAAAAATAAGAAACAATGAACATTGCAAATTGAGATGGCAAGCAAACCTTATTTCTATGTGAAGAGTTGTATGATTAAGGCCCTATAAGAACTGGTGATCTATGTAATGAAACATACGCTACCTAGTACTAAGAAGTTGCAACAATAAAGATAAATGCACGTAGGTGAAAATTCAAGGCAAAACTTGTAGCATTGATAAACCCAAGTTCTCTTCAATTAGAGAAGGAAAAGCACCAACCCAATTCGACCATAAATATTATGCAGTAATAGCATAATAATTCATGGTAAAACTCTCATGATAACACGCACATCAAACATGCCTGTTCATATTGTTGTGTTGTGCATAAAATTGATACAACATCTCTATCCGTGTGTAATCACATAGGACAGTAGATCTTGCATATATAAAGATGTTCATCCTTCATTGATTTGTATGTTACCCCATCATTGTATTCAGCCTTTTGTTAAATCTACAATGCTAAGACAATAATGATTACTTATCCCCTCACAATCCTCTCACTATCAAGCCTTGCAGACAAAGAAACTTCGTCGTAGCCATGATAAGAACATACGTGCTTGATAGAATTGCAAAAGGCCAAGCATTCGTAGTCTATACGCTCGATGCATAAAGAACTCGGGAAAAAAAGGGAAAGGAGTGGAGGAATCACCGCTGCGGTTGCGACTGCGGGAGACGACGATGCGAGGAAGGGGCAACGGAACGCCGGGCGTTTAGGAGAGCGGAGGGCGGCCTGCGCACAGTGGCAGGGAGGACGGAGGCGCGGGTACAGCAGACGCCGGTACGGCGGTGGTGGTGGTGGTGGTGATGGCGCGGGTGGAGGTCGAGCCCCAACGACGTCACCGGTGCTATGGAAGAAGAAGCCATACTCTTCTCGGATGCAAGAACGGCGCCTACTCCTCGTCCTTCTTCTACTCCACCTCTTCAAGCTCTCGTGGCTCCTCTAATGGCGGACGGACGGATTGGGTTCCAGCATACGGCGCGAAGCAGCGGCGAGGAGCGACGCGAGAGGGAGAGAGGACGAGAGAGAAGAGGGGAACAAAATATCGTGCTGATGACGAGAATTGGAGCTGGAGTTGGTCGGAAGAGGTTTTGTGGCTCGCCGGCTTCGTAATTTTCTTTATGGGTTTTTATTTTATTTGTTTATTTACTTTATGTGTTTATGTGATTACTATTTTATTTGTTACTATATTTTCTTCTTTTTTATTTCCAAATACTTCTCCGTCATCCACGGACGGGTGAATTTAATCCAAGGAAATGGAGAATAAACAAAGTGGGATCATAATTGAGAATAATTTTTTTAGAACATCTGGAATAGAAATTAGGTTAATATTTCTAGCTTCCTCTACTTTTCTCTAGGGTAAGAAAATTTTGATCAATTCGAAAAAATTATTTGACCTGATAAAAATTAAAAATTAAGAATTTGTTGATAAATTAAAAATGACCCACTAAAGTTAGAGCTTCATCCGGAAAAAAAAAAGAATCATCGAGTCCATTTTTTATTTATAATTTTTTTATTTATATAATTACTTCTTAAGTTATTTTTTTATTATAGATATAATATTTTTTTATAAAATCTCATTTTTTTCTCAAATTATCGAACTTTAATTTGGTAAATTTAAAATATTAGTAGTATATTTTATAATTAATATAAAATTATATTGTTTTATGTAATTTTAATCTAATATATAATTTTTAAAAATATAATTGTATAAAAGTAGGAGTTTGAAAAAACTAACTCGTTGGATATTTTTTAAAATAATTTTAAGATGATTTTTTTATTTAAAAATTAGTCCAAAAAATAACGGATAATATTTTTGGACCAAAAATCTAATGAACTACTTTCATCCTTACTTTTCTCATCCAAATAAAGAAATAAAGAGTAGGCATGAGCAAAATCGAATTCGGATCTGAATTCTTGATTTTTGTTGGGTCTAAATTGTTTAGACCCGATATTTGTACAGGTTGATTAATAAATTGGAAATTTAATCAGGTCCAATAAATTATTAAAAGTATAAAAAATATACAATTAGTAAATCTAATCATGATTTAATTAAATAATCATCAAATTAGCAAATGATTACATCAAGTTATCATATAATAAGTCAACAAAATTATTTTAAACATTTCAAAATGAAGAAATGATTATCGAATTAATAAATAATTAGAATTAAGTAGCAATGAATTTTATTACAAAACTAACTTGGAATAAAGAATATAATTTATTAAGTTACTTAATTAAGCCAAATACTAAAAAACTGTCATAAATTTGAAAAAGAAGAAAAGGAAACAAAGTGTAGAGGGAAGATGGTCAAAAGCAAGATGGGCCCCTCCTTAGAAGAGAAGGGAGGCATTCTTTAATTTATTATTTAAGTTACATTTATTAGATTAATAAAAATGATGTGATGTCAGAAAAAAATGAAAGTTTAAACTAATTTTCTTATAAAAACTATAAAAGAATACAGTGTGAAGTTAACGAATTATACAAAATTAAATTAATTCTTTGGTTAAGGTTTTATGCTAAGCTTGCTTGCATTTCTTCATTGATACTCCCACAAGGTTGAGAAAATTCCATTTAAACAAATGACTTACTCCAAGTGAATAACGCCAGGTGATGTTTTCATATTATGAACGAAAATTCTTGAACTTAAAAAGAACTATTTGCCTCCATCCGCATAATTTGCGAGACTCGGCTTGATTGATCGATGATAAAATGAACACGAAATTGCATAAATGAACAAGAGGAGAATTGAGAAGAAAGCAATGTGGAGCTTCATATTTTTTTTAACTCAAAGTATCATATTATTCTTCTCCTTCTATGCTAAGAAGATTGTAGATAATACTTATAAGTTTGTCACTTGCTATTCTCATGACTACAACAAATTATAAAAATTGTAAGAAGAATAAAATGAACATAAACAAAAAAAAAATTTGAAGTATAAGTGATCTGCTACACTTCCCCCTCAAGTTAGAGTTTGGTACAATCTACCAAAGTCAACTCAAGTAGTCATGTAATTATTAACAAAATCTTTTTAGGGCCTCATACGTATAGGGGCGGATCACTACAAGACAGTGTAACCATCGGAACAACGTGAGCATTATGCTTGGTTGACAATATTACAATATTTAAGGGTGTCAATTTAATTTTTAACTCTAAAATTCACGTGTCGATATATAAAGCTAATAAATTTCCAAAAAAAATATAGGGGGCTTAACAAGATCCATTAGCACTCTATGTAAAAAAAGCAAACCAAATTCAATGTGTTTTATCTTTTTTTATAAAAAATTAAAACATCATCGATTTACATAACAGACATGATATCACTATGAACATTGATGAGCACTCGAATAAGAAGATGCAATTTTATAATCACACAAGTAGCCATATCACTTTAGCCCTAACTAGTGCAAGATTGTGTTACTCATATTTTGAAGAAAACTAAGAACCAGTCGATCAGTTCTTTCAACTTTCAAAATACCAAATTAAAAAGGATCAAAACTTCACATAAAAATCCCATACAAATATGCGAGTGAAAATGCAAAAGGCTCAGTCTACATCATATAATGCTTATATGAATAAGTTTTTCAACTATAAAGAATGTCCTTTTTCAAGATCTTTTAATATAGTGTACAACTATAAGTGTTACTTCTAAATGAGATTTTTTTTGTTGTTACATAGATTGATTAAGGCATCTAACATCAAAAGTGATGTCGGTTTGTGGTGGATTTTTATATTCTTCTAAATCGTACAACAATTTGTCATAGATTTGTCGAGACCAGTAGACTACTTGATCATAAGCATAAGTGATGTTTAGTATTCTATCATAAATGAGTCATTCCTGAATGATAATTCAAGAAGATAATTAATAATTTCTGTATATCTATGGCTTTGGTTACATAGATATTTATACATGTAAAGCAAGATAAGAATTTACAATCGAAATGGTTAAAAATAAAATCTGAACAAATAACTAGATATCAAATAAATATGTTAGTGTTGATCACGGAGATATCTAAGTCAACATGCCCCCGCAAGTTAGGCTAGGAAAGAGCAAAGACATAGCTTGTCTCAAAGAAATTAAAAGAAAGCCGACCAGAGTGGTTTGGTCAGGAGGTCCACAACATCATCCTTGTACGCAATGAATCGCACTTGCATATGATGAAGATAAACCTCATCACGAACAAAGTGATAATCCACCTCAATATGTTTTAGTACGAGCATGTAAAACAAAATTTATCATCAATTAAGTTGCCCCCAAGTTGTTGAACCATAGAAGTGGAGTAGGAGTTGCCATATGGAGGTCTTGTAGTAAGAAAAAAAGGAATGGTTCCAGATAAGTTTAGTTGTAGTATTAACCAAGGACTTGTACTCGGACTCTGTTACTTTGCTTTCGAGTGGGCCAGATTAACACCAAGATAGATAAGATAGTTGCCTATGAATTTGTGGTCCCTAGATCAACCTGCCCAATCCACATCTAAAAATGCATGCAAGGGGCCTAACGTATATGGGGATAGGTGAAGACCAAGATGCTTTGTACCATTCAAGTAGCTATAGGTCTTAATGCAATTCGAGAGTGCACATGTTTAGACTAAAGCATTTTTTGTGAGACAATATATCAGTAATATATTTCTATTGAGAAAGGAGAAGATCACCACTAGAATGTTGTAGAACTTCAATTCCATAAGAAAATGACAGAGTACCAAGATCACGAGCAAGAAATATGGGCATGAGATATTGCACCACTACATCAATAAGGCAAGTGCTAGAGCTCATCGACATAAGCAAACAAATATACTAGGTCAGAGCCATGAATATAAACAAATAACAATGTGTCTGCAATAAATGTAATGAAACCAAAATAGTAAAGTGCCGAGGTGCCTACTTCAGGCCATAGATTGAAATCCTCCACCCACTCAGCTAGGGTGTGCTTTGGAAGCATGAAGAGCAGAAACCGATTGAGATGCTCAAAATCTCCATTTCCACTAATGAATTCTTGAAATACCGCCATGACATCCTTTTGAACCAGAGCCTAGAACTTACCCAGAAAAACATCGGGAATCCATTAGGGCATGGGGATGCATCACTATTGAGGCCGTCACTATTGGAAAAAAAGAAGGCTTCATTTTGTTTATTTAAAGTCTCAAACTTTGTCTGCGTAATAATTTACATATTCTAGAGTGCTCATGCCAATATGTTTCCACTTTTCAGGGTATTCTAGTATTCAATTGAACGTGCACAATTCTTCACTATTAATCTTTGATTTTGTTGTTTGCCTTTGAAACATAAATCCTGCATACTTTATTGTGTTCATGGCTAACTAGATTTAATGCATTCTACTTTTTCACTACCATTGTCAATCTTGCACTATTTCTCTTGTGAACAACTCCTTAAGCTAATGTATGCTAGCAAAGGTTTCGACAGGCACAAATTAGTAGAGCTTGGAGTTGTACACACCATAAATTATGTGTAATCATTTTGGAAGATGCCAACCCTAAACAAATGAAAGTTCACATAGAACAATTTTATTGATCACAATTTCCCCTATGGAGCTCGCAATAGTTTTTTTAGGAGCTCACAACTTAAATTTATTATTTTCTTTGTACAAAATAATATTTTATTCAATGAGAAGAACTTAGCAATCTTCATTTGTATCATGAATAACATTTGAAAGTGCATTGGCTTTGAGACTCTAACTTTTCTGTTATTTCAAACTTAACATAGTTTATGGAAAATCTTGTCAAGAAGAGCATTTAGACCTTATGATGCTGTTGAAATTAACTATTGCTAAAATTAATTCTTCTTTTTGTAATTGTCACCATAGTTGCCTATTGATTACTTAATATATTTATGTGATTATGTTATGGATTCCTTATTATATTTATGTGGTTCCTTGTATGTGGAGTAAATTTCACTAAAAATCCTTTAACTTTACTCATTTTTCTAATTATATCCTCTAATTTTATTTTGCAACTGGATTGTTCTCCAACTATGAACTTATTTCACCAACGTGATCTGACAATCATGTGCCATTTTCTCTCTCAACCAAAAGTGTAAGTTTCCGACATGATATATTATTTAAAATAAAATAAATATGAATATTAAAATAATAATATAAAATTTTAATATAGTTACATTCATCCATGCATTTCATATATCTAGGTTCATATATAATCATCAAACATCAATACATAGTATAAGTACTTTGAAAATAACTTTAAATATATCATATAAACTTCTGTTGGTCGGTCACGACCGTGACAGAGTGGTCATGCACGTGATCGTGCTATGAAACAACCCTATTTTGCATCTAAGTGTTGGTCACGAACGTTCCAATTAGTGTCACGGTCATGCCCAATAGTATCATGACCGTTCCCATTAGTGTGCGGCCGTGAGATGGAATTTTTGTCCATCTGCATGTTCAACATGGTCTGGCCGTATTTTTTCCTTCCAGGTCGTATTTTTGGCCTCCAGGTCTATTGACCTCGCACCAGAAAATGCAGCCATTGTTAGAGCCTTCTTGCCTGTATTAACACCCCTTTGCCCATATTGAGCTCGTGCTCTGCACATTTTTAATAAAATTTTGGGGAAACACAATACAAAGCATCCTAAAATTTGTAGGCAAGATCTACATATCAATGGACATAAAAAAACACATTAAAAGCACATGAAATTCTCCATTGTTTCAAATCTACGATTCATCAAAATCTCCTAATATGAAACCCTAACATATGAATCTAATCGTGGTGATTCAAAAACATGAAACACATATCAAAATCTTTAAAGTAACCCTCAATTACAATCCATCATGAGGACAATGTGCCCTCAAACTCTCAATCCATCACAATCAAAATAAACTATTGAGAGAGGAGAGAGGGGTTGTATCCCCTTTACAATCTCTCTAGTTGATTGTGACAAAAAAACATCACTTGTTCCAACCAGAACTTACACTTGGAGAACTTTGCATACAGTTGATGTTGCCGCAAGGTCTACAGTGCTTCTAGTGTTCCTCAAGACTTGATGAATATATCAGGAAGTTGTCCACAAACACTATCACAAATCTATTCAAGTGAGACTTGAATATCCTCTTCATCAAATCCATAAATGTTGCAGGAGTATTTGTCAGTCCAAAAGGCATAACAAAAAATTCATAATGGTCATACCTTGATCTGAAGGTTGTCTTTGTTATGTCTTCATCAGCCACTCTGAGCTGATGATATCCACTTCTTGAGTCAATTTTTGAAAAGATTGATGCAGAAGACAACTAATACATCTATCCTGAGAAGTGGGTACTTATTTTTTATGGTCACTTTATTGAGCATCGTGTAATCAATACATAGCATCAGTTATCCATCCTTCTTCTTCACAAATATGACAGGTGCACCCTAGAGGGACACACTTGGCCTAATGAAGCCTCTGTCCGATAATTCCTGCAATTGTGCCTTCACTTCCTTCATTTCAGATGGTGCCATCCTGGGAGGTTTGAAAATTGGGGTCGTCCCTGGCATTAGCTCAATATGAAAATCAATTTTCCTATTCAGAGGTAATCCCGAGAGCTCATCGAGAAATACATCTGAAAAGTCCTTCACCACTTCGAGTTCCTATAGTGGTTTAGGTCGAAAGTTACTCTTGATCACACTCACCAAGAATCCTCGGCAACCCTTGTTTAACAACTTGGTTGCCTTGGCTGAAGAAATCATCATCTTCATTTTCTGAGATGGGATTCCGCAAAAAGTTACAGAACTATCATACCTCTTGTTGATCATAACTTTTTGTTGCCGGCACATCATGTAGGTATGAGATTAGCTGAATAGTTGACTCTCTCTATCGTCACTAGTGTCTCTAAAAGGTATTGCCTTGTGGAAACCCTCCATAGTGGTGTTGCTATTTCTAGCTGCCACTTCGTATTTTCTCTCACAATATTCAGTGGGTTAGCAAAAGCAGACGATATAAAAGAATGAGTGACATCAGAATCAAATAGAACATTGGCATGGTGATCAGCTACAAGGAGGTTACCTTGGATCACCTCATTGGACTTCTGGACTTCATCCACCTGCATGGTGTATACTCTACTTGGTGCCATTTGTTGATTCTCTGCTTTGCCCTTACTTTTATCTTGATACTCAGACTTCTTTTCAGGACAGTCTCTGACAAAGTGGTTAGTCTTGTTACAGCGCAGGCATGCCCCTATGCTCTCCAGGATGGAATATGTGGTAGTGAGGATAGGCTTTGTCTTTTCGCTCTCCTTCAGTCTTGGAGTGGGGTTTGGAATTCATGTTCTTCTTGTCTTTACTTTTCTTCTGGTCCTTCTTGGACTCCCTATTTTGTTCATATCTCTTCTGTGTCTCAATTTCTTCGGCTAGTTTGGTTGTCAGAGAGATTGCCTTGACCATGGTCTCGGGGTCACCACATTTGACACTCATCCTCATGCGAGGGTTCAGTCCCTTGATAAAGTGGTTCACCCTCGGCTCTTCATCATCCTTCATAGGACTATACCTCTCAAGCTCAAGGAACTTGTTGAGGTATTCGTCTACAGTCAAGGTGCCCTGTCGTAAATTCATGAATTCAGCTCGTTTCTTCCCCCTAACATTTGGAGGCAAGTAGTGGTTCCTGAAGGCATTTTTGAAATCCCTCCAGGTGATCTTCTCATCATCTTCGTAGAACTGGGTCCTTATCATCGATTTCCACCGGTGACCAACTGATGAGTAGCTAGGTTGACCCTATGTCGATTGGAGCAATGCATGGCTTGGAACTTCTCAATGATAACATCCAACCAAGCCTTAGCCTTGTTTGGATTCTTCTTTTCATCGAAGGTAGGAGGATGCAGTTTCAGGAATCTCTCAATTCTTGAACTTGAGTGGTCAGAGCGCCTCGAGTCCGTGCTCCTCTCCATAGCACGAGCCATGTGGGTCATGCTCTTGATTAGTTCCCTTTGGTCTCCGTTCCCATTAGTGTCACGATCGTGAGATGGGATTTTTGCCCATCTGCGGTTCAATATGGCTTGGCCATATTTTTTCCTTCTAGGTCATATTTTTTGCCTCCAAATCTTATTGACCTTGCACCAGAAAATACTGGCAGTCCATATTAGAGTCTTCTTGTCCGTATTAACACCCCTTTGCCCGTATTGAACTCATGTTCTGCACGTTTTTCAATAAAAACTTTGGAGAAACACAATACAAAGCATCCTAAAATTTTTAGGCAAGATCTACATATCAATGGGCATAAAAGCACGTGAAATCCTCCATTGTTTCAAATCTAGGGTTCATCAAAATCTCCCAACATGAAATCCTGACATATGAACCTAATCATGTTGATTCAAAAACATGAAACACATATCAAAATCTTTTAGTTCTAATGAAAGTAATCCTCAATCATAATCCATCATGAGGACAAGGTGCCACCAAACTCTCAATCCATCACAATCACAACAAACTATTGAGAGAGGACGGAAGGGTTGGATCCCCTTTACAATCTCTCTAATTGATTCTCCTCTTCTTCCTCCTCTTCTTTGTTCATCAAGATCTCCTTCCTCAAGCTTTAGTTGTCAAGAGTTCAAATGGAGAAAAGAGGTAAACAAAAGAATCTTAAGTCTTTATATAGGGAGGTTAGGTCTTTTGGCCAAAAGACACATTTACCCCTAGTAAAAATATGGGGTGTTACGTCTTCGGGCAAGCACTAATGAGCACATTAAACTATTCATGTGTCTGAGAGCCTTCACACCAGAGTTAGCGTGCCTCGGTAGGCAAGAGATCACCAGATCATTATGAACATTAGGAGTTGTCCTGTAATAAAAGTAGTTGTTGCTAATACCTCCTTAACCCTTATAAAAAGAAAATTGATTTTTCAATCTAAAGGGCACAATTTGCTAGAGAATTAGGAGCTCCTTGTATTCCAGGTAGCATAGAACATCCTTCTCACACCGGGTAAATCCTTAACCCTTCCTCCTCTTACTAGGTCAAACAAATCATTTATTATAAAAGAGGATGAGCTTTAAGAGAATGCTTAAGAGTTCTTACTTCAGGAAGAAATTCTTCAAAGCTGTGTTCCATTCTTTTCGACGGCATAGGAAGTTGCCAAATACACCAGCTACACCTAGCATGTGGAATGACTATGAAGGAAAGTCTTTCTAGAGCTCTTTCAAAAGTGGTTTTCAATTGGATGTCTCCTGGTCCACTTGGCAAGCTAATATTGTGAACAACAAAGTAAAGAATACTTGCCGAAATCATCAGCACCCTAGTGCGCTCCGACTTTCAAGCTCTTAATAAGCTGAGAGATTCACAAAGGAAATGGAGTTGGGGCAATACCATAATATAATAAAAAATGAATAAAGTTGGGTTTATGCCTTTTTACTTTTGCTTTGCCTACCCGCTCTTGAAAGTGGTCGGGCTACCTCTTCTCTTTCTTGCCTGCTCACTAAGCTTTGTGCGTGCGGGCCTAGCTTCGAATGATGTCGGCATCGTAGTTGGTATTCAACCTCAGGAAAAACTCCCCTGCGGAAAGTCAGATGAGGGGAGACCATCACGTCCCCTAGTTGCGTCGGGTAAAAGAATACAAGATGGGGGGGGGGGGGGCTTCTCTTTGCTATTTTTTGCTTTCTTAGCAAGTGCATCAATCGGCACAAACTTAGAAGCCGGATCAGAAGCAACTTGACCCGAGCGGAAGTGCGATGTGTTTAGAAACTCTGGATCGTAAATGGACTCGGGTACCATTCTGATTGCCTCTTTTAGTCTATGATACATCATATGAAGAATGAAGATTCATTGTACCGCTCCCTCTTTTTCTACATATGAAATGGCGGGATCTCCCCCCATATGAATATAATAGTCAAGAGAAGCCCTAAATCAGAATACAAGAGCTTGCCTACCCATGAGATCTTCTATAATTTTGCACGTAAAGAGTTATTTCAAAGGAAGAGGTAGTCCCTCCTCTTTGCGCGTGCGCTTGGCGGAAGGGGGTGGCCGCCCTCTCATCCTCTCCCTCCAGCCTAAGCGTCGACTTGGCACTCAAGCTACCGGAGGGAGAGGGGACACACCATTTTTTATTTTTTAATAAATTTTTGTATTATTATATTATTATTTATGCTTATTTTGAAATAAGTGGGACACTTTCACCCGCGGATGAAAAAGAAAATGACACATGGCCGCCACATAGACCACGTCCCTATAATTATTGTAAATATTTTAAAATACTTTTAATAATCAAAAGCATTTAGATAGAGTCGACTAGCTCACCTAACAAAATTCATCTCCTTTTTACGCAATGTTGTAAGATTCAATTTGACCATCAATCTGAATTGGCCGACATGTTAGGTTAGATCGATGGAACCAGTTAGATTCATATGATCGAACTAGATAAAGTTAATATAAAATAATAACATAGGTATAAAATTAGCATATATAATGATTACAAGTCAATGCATAACAACTTTTAATCACTAATCATAAGACAATATTTATTCAAGTGAACAATGAACCAAATTAAATGTAATTTCCTTAAAAAACATAACATTTTTTTACTAAATTTATTACTTCAATAGTATGATAATTCATGTTAACGTCATATTTGAATTTACAAATACATTACATTTTATTTCAAATGATTAACAATACAAATAATATTTTTTCTTATAATTTATTTAATTATGTATATAAATATAATATCTTATTAATTTTAAATGTGATAATTAGGAATAAAATAATAATAAATTATGAGTGTGTCATTATTAAAAACTTAATAATATGATAAAAAGATGAGGTAATTAGGAATTCAATTTTTTTATAAATTATATATTTTAAAAAATTACCTAAACAATAGGGTCATTCATATTCGTCGAGTTGACCGGTCTAATCCGAGTGTTGATAGAGTTTGATCAGATTAAATTTATCAGCTATCCGAGTTTTGACCAACTAGAACGATTTAGATTTTGAAGATTCGACGGCCGGGTCGGTCCAGATTTGACAACTACAAAATCCAGTGCATTATTATTCAACACCTAACTAATATTTTTTGCCTTAAATTTTCTCAGGCATTTAATGACATTTAATGTATCATTATAATTTTGCTGAAAAAGAACGGTATGCTGCAGTATCTAATATAAATATGTCATTTTTTGTTAAATTTAGAGATGAGATTATTATAATATATCCTCAATAATTGATGTCATCTGCATACATATGACACATTGTATTAATGCACTACACCAATGCAGTGCATATTCGAGCCTCAAATTAACATTATAGATTACGCAGGTACAATGAACTACTGGGATTTCATTACTTTTTCTTAAAAAAAAAACAAAACTAATTTGTAGCTAAAAAAAAGAATCCACGGCTAGGATCCGATGTCAATCTTTCATTTGTTGGCACTATTTGAATGTAAAAAATAGAGTATTTAGTAACGGATAACGTTTTGTTTGAGTTAAACGCTACTATAAGGGTTTGTTAAATATTTTTTTGATGTGTTTGGATAGTGGAATTTAAGTTTCGATTAGTTTTCGAGAACTAATCGATTAGATGAAAAAGTCTAGGTTTGATGTTTGGATGAAAAATGTAATGATGAATATTTAAAAAGTTGATTTGATATATAAGTTTTAGTAGGTATTTGAATAAAAAGTAAGAATTAAGAATATAATTTATTATTTTATGAGATATAAAATTATAATAAATAAATATATTATGTGTTTATTTATTTAAAATAATAATTAGTGGCAGAAAAAAATATTATACATATTATTAATTTACAATTTATTAAAAAATAAGTTGCGTCATAATATATTAATATTAATTTTGATTAAATTTTTATATGTTATTAATATTATAATTTACATAAATAATATCTTAAAATCCACATATAATATAAATTAGATTATTTATAAATTTCCTAAAAACAACTGAAATTTTAACTAATAATCTTTTTTACAAAAATATAATATTATACATAAGATTTTACATTAAAATTATAATATAATATAATATTATTATAATTTTTTTATTACAATATGATGAAATAGAAAAATTAAAAAGATATTTGATTATTTATTACTAAAATTCTGATTATAATGTATAATAAATAAAATAAATATACTTATATTAATATTATAATTGAGATATATATGTCTAAAAGTAGGTCATATGTGAAAAAAAATAAAAAAGAACGAGTCCTTGCTCCTCCGCGAGAGCAAATTAGTTCTTACCAATGGCAAGGACAAAAATATGAAAACTTTAGTCAGGTGAGCACCTTTGACAACTTTTGTTCTTATGGGTCCATCCAATTTTGGGCACCTTGACAGAATTTTTTCAAATTATGAATAAAGTTCTCATTCAAATAGAGCCTTAGCGTTTAGAGGTTTGAACACAAAACGTTATAAACTACTTCTACTAACTTGTAGAGTATATTTGTAGTGTTTTCATATTTTTTTCCTATTATACCCTCATTTTTAAAATAAAAAATTTAATTATTAATCATCATATATTATTTTTATTTTATGTATCACATCTTTAATTTTACTTACAACCCAATAAGATTTTTAATTTGAAGTAATCAATATTTTTATATTAAAATAATATTCTAAAGATATCAATATTTAGAATAAAAATTTTTATTAATATGATGCATATAAAAATGATCATAAATTATATTTTACGTCTATTTTTATTATTTTATATAATACACTAATTTAATCGCTATGTTTACCAAATAATTTTTATTGAATTTATAAACAAATCGCTATCCGATAATAACTAACCATTATACTAGTCAAATTACTATCCTTTAGTTTAACCGTTATCCTTTAATAAAATTACTAGCTTTGCCAAATAGGCCACTGTTCCTGTCTTCGCTTTGCCATTTTGTAATTTTACTTCTCCATTCTTTTTCATCTTTTACTCTTAAATAAAAGAACTAATCATTTGGTTCTCTAAAAAGGTTTTACCATCAATTACGTTTTTATCCTTTATCATTGCTTACCCAAAAAAATAAAATAAATGTGAAAATTAATCGGAAACTTGAAAAGCAGAGTTTTAATAAATAGCACACATCTTAAATTTTAAATAATAATGAAGGATACATAACGTGATTTGACAAATAAAATAATAATAATGAACTATACCATGTATAAAATAAAAACTTTATCACATTTAATTTTAAAAATTAAGATATATGTTTTATAAAAAATTATATTTATAACGTGAACATGAGTCCTCACTTAATACGCCAACTCATCAACTCGGCTCGACTCAAAGTTTTGGCCAAAACACGATCCAAACGTAGAGTTGAAAAGTTATAACCGAAAAATATTAATATTAATAATTATTTTTGATAAATTCTAATTATATGCTAAACAATATTAATATGTATGCACATTAGATAGTGGCTATTATATTTTATCTTCAAACTTATAATTATTATGAAGATATTAAAAAAGCTAATGAATATAGTTAAACCTTTAAATTTACATTTGTACTCAAGCCCACTAAAAATGTAACACAATAATTCCATCCAACTCCAGATTCGACTCTAATGGAATTCACTACCCTAATTTGACTCCAAATTTTAGGAATGATTAAGTGCATTATCGATTTAATTAATTAATTTAGATCATCACTTAAATATATTATGATTAGTTAAATTATCGATAATATTATATTATTGTGTTAGGTAAGTATTGGTAATATAAATGATCATTAAAATAGTTAAATAATAAATTACTATAATACTCTTAAAATTTATTTTAAATTTTCATCACATAGTATTAGAAATAAAAAAGTAAAAAAAGTAAAAATAAAAATACAATAAGATGACACAAAATTAAAAGAATTATTTGTAAAAGATTTCAATGATATTTATTTATTAATAATATATTTAAAATTTAAAATTACTTCAATGAATATTTTTATCATTAAGTATCTCGTAATCTGCCTGTCATTTGATTTACAAGTGAAATGATAATTATGATTATCAGAATAATTAAAATTATCAATAATGAGACAGTCAAACAAAATAATATATTATAGTCTAAGAATTTTAAATAAAATAATCCATAATATATATTAAATACTTTATACCCAGCAACCTAAAATGCGATTCACTATCACCTTAAGTATATTGTGAAAATAATAAATTCCCAAAATTTTAAAACCTAATTTTGTGGAATTGGAGGACAACGAGGTTTTCTGTCCTCTGGTCCTCACAAAATGAAGCCCGAAAAGGGAGAACGTAACCAACAACAGTGGCCCAAATGGTGGAGCCCACAAAAGGCTATCAAGGCCATCGCTTGTGTCCGTGTGAGTCCGACTCCAATGAGTAAAAGGCAAAAAAAGAAAAAGAAAAGACGAAGTCTCCATTAATATTAGGGGTGTAAGAAAAAAATCGAAAATTCAAAAACCTAAAAAATCGATCCCGACCCTACACGAATTTTTTAGGTTTTTTCATTAAAAAAAATCTAGGTGGTTGTTAAAATTAAATAAATCATCCGAGGAAAATTTTATAAAATATATATTAATATTATATTCTAAATATTTATAATATATATAAATTACTCACTAAACATATTATTTATCATATAACATGTATAGAAAATTAATATAAGCCATAAATAACACTATTATAATATATAACATGTGAATATTGTACGAAACAAAATATCTTTTCATATCATTAATAATTTTTTATATAAATATAAAATGTATAAAATAAAGGGTCCCGAAAAAATTATCCGAAAAAATCGATAATATTTTTTTAATTTTAAAAATCTAATCAAAATATGTAGGATGGTCTTTTTTAACGAAAAAATCCATCCGACCCGCACCGTTTTCACCCCTAATTAATATATTTTTTAAAGGGCATAGATAGGGAAACAAATTAAAATTACAAGAGAAATAGAAGCAGTCAATTTAATCAGAGATTTTATAATTAAAAAAAATAACCAATGGAATTAAAGAGAAAAGGAAAGGTTGGAAGAGCAGGTAAACAAAAGAACAAAAAGGAAAATAAAAAATTAGAAGCAATCAATTTATTCATCGATTATATTATTCATTATGTAACAAACAAAGCGACATTTTGCAATAAAGAAATAGAAGGGCCCCCCACGAAAATGGATGATGATAAGATCGCACGGCTTAATGAGTTAATTTTTTTTCTTGACGGAAAATATTGAATTAAAAAAAACAATAAAATACGCAAAAATCTGGAATAAATAGTCACACGCACCACACCACTCTGAGCGTTCCTCTTTTTTGCATCAGCTTTCTCTCTCATCACTCAGTCTGAGCAGCTGCCTGCCTCCGAAGGTGAGAGAAAGAGATCACCATCGCCATCATCGTCATCTTCTTCTTCCTCCTCCTTTCACAATCTCATCTTGCTTTCATTCGTTTCCTTTTTTCTCTCTCTTTTTTTTTTCTTTATTGATCATTGTTTCCTTTTTTGTTCCTTCCGAGCTGGACGGAGCTCGACTCATCTCCTCAGATCCGGCGCGGCGATTGATCACTCTGCATGTTGATGCTTAACGCGTTCTTCATATGAATCTTCCTTGTGATGCATGATTTATACTGTTTGTTTCCCTAAATTATCATCTGAAAAGATTGCCTGACTGACCTCTATTAAATTTGTTAAAATGAGGAGCAACAAAATCCAATTTTTTTTACCGATCCACTTTTTTCGTCCCTTTTTTAAGTTTCTTTTAAACTGAAAAAAAAATCATTGCATGGTCTGATAAGAGGGGTTGCATCTGGTTCAAAATATTGATCTTGTTTCCTCTCAGTCCCTTAAAAAAAGGTACTTTAATTTGGTGTGGTTTCTTTCATAATTGTACAAGGAACTTACATGGAAGAAACGTGAAGAATATCGCGAAGGAAACAGAAGTTTGTGGCTTTGAATAACATGGCTGCCTTAAGGACTCGGGATTTCTTCTTTTCTTTTCAAATCACGTGTTTGTTCGCATTTGTGCAAACCAAGTTGCATTTCTTAGTTATTTGCTGTGACGAATTTCTTGTTATAGGAATAGCTCCGGTAGAGAAGTCTGTCAGTATGCTTTAGAAAATTTAGTCTTCTGTTTGAAGGGCTTTATGGTAGTGGGCTGTACTTCTATTAACAAATCGTTGTTATTATTGTATTAGCAAAAGCCTGCATCATGAATATGGATTTTTTTTTCCTTAACCAACGTTATCCATTTGATTGTGCTATGCATGTGAAAATCAAAGAAGCCTGATTTTTCTGATGGTAATATAAACATCTTTTCAGTTCTTCTGGTACCTTCAAGATTTGAACCTCGTCCTGTGTTCATTACAGTTATAACAATCCTTTGGCTGTCATATGAAAACTCTGAATCCACCTTTTTTTTGTTTTTGAGAGAAAGCCCTGAACTTTTAGATGCCTTGTGTTTCTTCTGTGTGTAACCAAATTGAGAAAAAGACAAGAAACTCTCCCTTGAACTGGAATATGTCGATCTGTACTTTTCTGGTTAGCTCTATCGTTGACATTATTTTTTTTAATTTTATTCATTCTTGTGGTGAAAACTTAATATTAAAAATGGATAAAGAATAGTGATTGATACAGTCTTCTGTTGGAATCCCAGTGGCCTTTATCCTTATCTTTTGGTCAATCTCCTGTAATCTCTTGTTTTTATATGTGCCGTTTATAGTACTTTCCAAGGCTGTTGAAGAAACAATAATGGGATTCAAGGGATTCACGAGTACATGTTGAAGAAACAATAATGTCTGTTCTTTAGTAGTTGATTTAATAGGGCATACTATGACATCCTATAATACCATACTTCTCATGGATCATGTTTTTTACTTAGATTTCCCTTTCAAAGCGTTATAAGTTCTGTCTTTTTAGTTTACTTAGATGCTGGTCCATTTGCATCTATGAGGATTTTGTGTTATTGCTTGATAGTGACATATTGATACTTGATAATCTTAATACATACTAACATGCATCTTTATCAGTGCAGAGAAAATGCAGGGAGCATTCCAAGCATTCCGGTTAAATGGAAGTGTCCTTAAAAATGCTGTTCTCCGACATGTACGTGTGAATCCCGTGATGCTACCTAGGGTATTCTCACGCTGCGAGTCAGCTACTTCTGCGCAACTGGAAGAGCATGGGTTTGAAAGCACCACGGTGTTTGATATCCTGAAAGCTAAGGGCAAGAGTGCTGATGGATCATGGTTGTGGTGTACAACAGATGACTCTGTCTATGATGCAGTGAAATCTGTATGCTTCTTTTGCTTGCCACAGTTTCAGCAATGACTTGGCTCTTCTGTTGGCATTTTTATTTTAGTTGTCTGTAGGGTTATCATTCATGTAAATCTTATGTTGCATAGTATATGTGTTTTCTTTTAGTCTAGTTCTGCTGTCTTGACTTGAGCAATTTTGACTTAATGCTATCCTTTTTCAGATGACTCAACACAATGTTGGTGCTCTGGTGGTCGTAAAACCTGGAGAAGAGAAGGCGATAGCTGGGATTATCACTGAGAGAGGTACGTTTCAATAAACGTTGATGTTTGCTCTAAGTAGAGCTTGCACAGACACAGTCCACCGTTTACAGCTAGACACACAAAGTTATAAGCTTTGGTTCATGTAAAATTAGTTTATCAGTTGGTTCATGTGTCTTTTTGAAAAGGTAAAAGGATGACTACCAAAATATTGTAGTAATCTAGCTTTACTATGAGAAGGAAATTCGTGTGTTTCATGTGTTTTCATGGGATGCCTAGACAGCTATAAGAAATGCGGAGACATAATAAGTCAAGAACCTTTAACAAACATGATACAAAGGCATCCTTGTTGCGAGTCTCTTTGGTACTGCTGGATTTCGTTGATGAATAACAGCATTCAGGTTGTAATAAAGCGCAATAGATCATGTATCACTCATCTATGGTTGATTCATATCTCATTCATATCTTCAATATCCACATCTTAAGCAACTTATCCTGAAGGACTATTGAACTCACATTACTGTTTCTTTTTTTTACATTGCATGCTTCATGCCATTTTGAGAGCAAAGGCAGGTTGCTCAATATCTTACTCTGAGTCTGAAAATTACCTTCATTTACCTTATAGATATGGCTCTTGTAAGGCTTTCCTATTCATTGTCAGAATCATGTTTACCTCTAATGCTTCATACTGGAAGAGTATTGCCAAGATTTTATTGGCATGTATTGTGATGGTCCACTCACATCCCAGGAGAACCCACAGTTTCCCGCATCAGGCACTAATATATTTTTAATGTCTAATTAGATTTGGGAATTATTGAATCCAAATTAAGAACAGAAGCTCATTTCTTTTTGTTTTACTTAAATTGGAGCTAAAAGGCTCTATCCATTTGTTCATTAGACCCATCCAACAAATAGTTAATTAAATTAAACTTGATTCCTTACAAAAATCAAAACAATTCTTTCGAATGATTTGGTTAGAATAAACTCAAAGTTCCACTTTCTTTAATTTGCAAAACAACAACAACAAAGCCTTATCCCACTAGGTGGGGTCGGCTACATAGATCATACGACGCTATTCGTTGATCCATGTTCATGTGATTCGACAGGGTTTTACGCTGGCTGTCGGGGCCTAATACAACCCTCCTCCTTTATCCGGGCTTGGGACCGGCTATAAAACATAGGCGGAGTTATTATGACAACTTTCTTTAATTTGCAAATTTGCAAATTTGGATTTTATTATGACATGTTGTTTTCCTCCATTCATTACGTTTGAGGATCAACCACGGTCTTGTAGACTCTACCAATAGTCTCGAGGAATTCGTTACTTCATCCAAATGTGTAAAAAATCACAGTGGCACTTAAAAGTCGAGTGCATTTGGATGGTTTGCTTAATAGATTAAATTACTCAAAGAAGATTCATAAAATTCAAATTCAATGTCTTCAGATTACCTCCGAAAGATCATCGTGCAGGGGAGATCTTCCAAGTCAACTAAAGTGGGTGACATCATGACTGAGGAGGTAAGCACTACCATCTTATGCGTTTGTTTTTTTTATGAACTTGTAGAAGTTAACCATCAATAATTGATATTACTGATATATTTAGTATATTCCAAAAAATGAATCTTGCATATATTCCGTGCATCTCTTACACTTGATTTCTTGGTTGAATGGAGTGAAGAGACTTGCACTTTTGATTTCATCCACTTTAGGTTTCCTCCTATAAGCATCAATGCAAGTCATCCTTTTGCAAAAATAAGTTTCATCACATCTGTCATTAAGCTTATGGATAGTTTATTCTATCATGGTAATCTTGTGTTTCTCATACTGACATCTCATGGCTACTGTGAACAGAACAGACTCATCACTGTGAAACCGGACACAAAAGTTCTGCAGGCAATGCAACTGATGACAGGTTCCTGATTTTGCGACGTTTTCTTCCATTTCTTCAGCTTGGCTACACTTTCTGGCTTTGCCCTACATTTTATTTTTACTTTGCACTCTTTTCCCATGCTAGAAAATCGCATCAGGCATATCCCTGTGATTGATGAGGAAGGTATGATGGGCATGGTTTCCATTGGAGATGTCGTTCGTGCCGTGGTCAGTGAGCACCGCGAGGAGCTGAGCCGCCTCAACGCCTACATACAAGGGGGTTACTAGATATGATTGGTAACTCTATGGCTGTCTAAGCTTAGTGATGATGGTGAAAATCTTCAGTTGGTTTGAACTGCTAGGTGTTTGTCCTCCTGCCGCTGTGTAGATATATGGTGTGTTCTTCCTATGATGCTTTGTTTGGTTTGGTTCTCACCAAATGTACTGTTATGGCCTGGTTAAATAAAGCACACATGATCATGGCAGGAGCCTAGTTTTTCTTTCATAAGATTCATGCCATCTCCAATTTCTCCTTCTTGTTGCTTGCCTTTTTTTACATAGAAAATGGGAAATTGCGTTAATTGGCAGCAGTTCAAGATAACATTGTTTAAACTCAATAGTGATCATGGAGAACCCTTGAACAAAAAAGAAAAAAAGACTCGAAAAGGGTGTTGAAATTGATGGGCTAAACAATTTTTTTTAAAAACTTGAGTCTAGAAGAGCAACAATAAAAAGGAGAAAATTATTTTTTAATAAAGAGTTTGATGAGTTTTAAGTAATTTTTTTAAAAAAATTAAGTTATTAGAAAAAGTAATATCATTTATTTTATATTCTTAAGAAGGAGATGTTTTTTAAATTCCCTTGATTAATTGAGCTTTTATAATATGGACACTGAGATCAGCAATTTAAGTCTTGCTTAATCATATAGCTGTTTCCCCTCTAATATACTTTTTCTTTAATAAAATATAAGAAATAAACAATTTATTGTAGACCAGAGCACCTAAAAGAGTTACTTAATAAAAGATTAATATCTCAATCTCAAGCTTGTGATTTTGAATCAAGTTTGTAGTCTTTGCCTTGAAGAATTATTTGGTTTTGCTAAAAGAAAATTGTTTGGTTTGGAGTTTCTACTTCTAGTCGAAGATTATTATTTCAATAGTTTAATCTCGGAACTTTTGACCAGGTTTTTTTTTTTGTTAATTAAAAATGTGAAGACATTCACGAAAAAGCATGTGAAGAAAAGCGGGAGTGGAAATGATTTTTTTTCCTTTTAAAAAGTCCTTAAAAGTTCAATAATTGGAATTTTAAAATGAGACATATTTGGTTTAAATTTATCCTTTATTCTAAACAAAATACACTAAAAATAGCAGAAATAACATCTTCATAAAATCGCAAACGGATGGAACCGAAAGGAGAATTTTATTAATAAACATTATTGCGTATAATATTAATTAAAATAATAATTTGATATAATTTTAAATTATTAATAAATTTAATTCAAAAAATGTACCATATTTCCTCTAGAAAAATTAAACAAAATTTAAGGTAGCAAATAATCGTTATAGTTCAAGCAAGATTTATAAATTTTTTTAAAAAATTGAGTATAAAACAAATTAATCAAACGGCTTCCAATTAATATGTCAGTATTGAGCGGGGGCGGGGACGAAGGTGCTCGTTCTTTGACGTCGTCGCTTCCCGCCGCCGATGGTGCGGCGTTCATGGACGCGCACAAGCTCTCGGCCCTGCTGAGAGCTTGCGCCGCTTCGAGATCCTTGGTGCAGGGAAGGCTCCTCCACGCCAAGTCCATCACCCTCGGCCTCCTCCTGCACCACGACGACGAACACGGCGACCGTGACACCCACCTCCCCAAGTCTCTCATCGGTTTCTACGTCTCCCTCGGACACCTCGGCACCGCCCGAGCCGTCCTAGACTCCCTCCCCAGACTCTCCGACGTCTCCCTCTGGAACGCCCTCATCGCCGCCTACTCCAAGGGCCAACTCCACCACGACTGCCTCCTCCTCTTCCGGAAACTTCACCGCCTCCCTCACCTCGCGGCCGACTGCTACACCTATCCCAGCGTTCTCAAGGCCTGCGGAGCTCTGGGCTGGGTGGGGACCGGGGAGTCCGTCCATGCGGCCGTGTTGAGATCCGGTTTCGGATCCGATGTCGTCGTCTCGAGCTCGCTCGTCGGCATGTACGCCAAATGCGACCGCTTCGGCTCCGCGGTTCAGTTGTTTGACGAAATGGTTGTGAAGGATGTCGCCTGTTGGAATACGGTGATGTCTTGTTACTACCAGTCGGGGCAAGCTGTGAAGGCTCTGGAGATGTTCGACAATATGAATAAAAGCGGGTTTAGACCGGACTCCGTGACGTACACCACAGCCTTCTCTGCCTGCGCTCGGCTTGGAAATTTGGCAACTGGGAAGAGGATACACGAAGAGCTGGTCGCTAGCGGCTTTGTGTTGGATAGATTCATCAGGTCCGCGATCGTGGATATGTACGCAAAATGTGGGTGCCTGGATATTGCCAGAGAGGTCTTTGAACGGATACCAGACAAGAGTGTGGTTTCATGGAACTCTATGATTGGAGGGTATTCTTTAAGAGGAGATATCCATTCGTGTTTGGAGATTTTCTCTAGGATGATAATCCAAGGTGTTAAGCCCACTTCGACCACTGTAAGCAATTTGCTAATGGCTTGCTCCAGAAGTTCTCATAGGCAACATGGAAAGCTTATCCATGCTTACCTATTGAGGAATCATATGGACTTCGATATTTTTGTATCCAGTGCACTTCTTGACCTTTACTTTAAGTGCGGGAGTGTCGGTTATGCCGAAGCTATATTTAACGGGATGCAGGGAGATAATGTAGTATCTTGGAATATAATGATTTCTGGTTATGTGGGAGCAGGTTTGTACTTTAGAGCTCTTGATGTTTTCCATCAGATGGGAGCCCACAGGGTTAAGCCAGATTCTATAACCTTTTCAAGCATCCTGCCTGCAAGTGCTCAATTAGCAGCTCTGGATTTAGGGAGAGAAATCCATAAGTGGATCAGTGAGTATGAGCTTGACAATAATGAGATGGTGATGTGTGCTCTTCTTGACATGTATGCGAAATGTGGTGCAGTTGAAGAAGCAAAAGAAGTATTTAAACAGCTGCCAAACAAGGATGTTGTGTCGTTTACTTCCATGATCATGGCATATGGTTCCCATGGCCAAGCTTATGAGGCTTTGGAACTTTTCAATGAAATGCAGAATACAAAGGCAAAACCAGATCAAGTCTCGTTCCTAGCTATACTCTCTGCTTGCAGTCATGGAGGATTGGTTGATGAAGGCAGATACTATTTCAATCTAATGGTGTGCAATTATGGTATCAAACCAGGGATAGAGCACTACTCTTGCCTCATTGATCTTCTGGGGCGCTCAGGAAGATTGCATGAAGCATACAGTATGATCACAAACTCAAATCATATCAAAGCTGATGCAGGGTTGTTAGGATCACTTTTCTCAGCATGCATTTTGCATAGGAACTTGGAAATAGGAGAGGAGGTCGCCAGACTTCTTATTAATTTAGACCCAGATGATCCTTCTACTTACATAGGTCTGACCAACATGTATGCTTCTGCTGGGAAATGGGATGATGTAAGGAAGGTGAGAACAATTATAAAAGAGAGAAGACTCAAGAAGAACCCTGGTTGCAGCTGGATTGAGGTTGACAAGAGAATCCATCAGTTCTTCGTGAAAGAAGAGTTACATCCACAGACTGAGGTGATTTTTGAGTGTCTAAGTTGCCTTTCACAACACATGGAGAAGGAAAAGTCTCAGTCCTTAACCTGGACATTGGACCAATTGGTCGAGCTTTAGTTTTCTCCACCAAACATTTTTCTCCTGATTTCAGGTGAATATTTAATTTGGAAGTTCATTTGCATAAACAATACCCTCATGCAGACTCATGTTTGTGGGTTGTTGCATACTGGTTGATAATGTCTCAGATTTTATGTTGTTACTTGTAGAACCTTCACATAAACCAACCCAAATTACCTGCAATGTGGTTCCATAATTTTGCTCTCGGGTGAGTCCTTAGTGACATAGTCCATATTACAATTATTTTGTCTTGTCAGGTGTTTATTAAAATGTTAAAATTGGTTGGATCACCGCCAAAAGTATGTTTTAGTTGTCAACTGAATATAATTTGCTTTGATTTCAAAGTTATATTCTTTTATGAAAAACTTAAATAGTCCTTCAATTCAAGGTACCATGTAGTGTGAAGTCCTTATTTTGTATTCAGGAAGTAGTAATTTTTTTGGATCTTTCATATTGGGCTTCGTTGAAGTATACTTTGCTCAAGAGATTGTTAAGAATCACAGTTCGTCATACCAAGTTCCAAATATGGTTTAACTCCGTTGGGCTCAAGGCCAGTTGATCAACTTCTTTTTCGACCTCCCCATGACAAAGGGCATTTGATGTAAGTCTCGTTGCTGATCTGAATCACTACGCCAAGTTTCCATAAAGAATTCAAGTAGCAAGTGTCAATTCTTGACTCAGGTAGAGTGAAGAGGATTTCTGTTGTGTAATTAACACAGCAGAATTATAAAAAGACATGAGAAAACTCGGAGCTGAAAATCAATAAAGTCTGCTTTATAGGTGAAGGGGCTTCTTCATGAGAAGTTATTGTGGTCACCAAGAGGCGGTTAGTTATCTTCGAGCAACTAATGTTTTCCATGTTTTTTTCTGAGCTTGTACCATTGGATTTTTTTCTTCACTTTTTTTCCACATTTTGTTCTTGACTTTGAACACTGGATAGATTAACTGTTGGTGCTTTCCATATAGCGCCACTGTGCTGTGCAGTGATGCGGAGGAAGATATCATTCATCTATTTTTTAAGTGTCCGAGCTCCTGAGGCATCTGGCGGCAGACTTGAGAGCGTCACCACGATTTTTTTGACCGGTGCCTGGATCATTCTTTTGACTGGCGTATCTGGATCATTTTTTGTGAAGAGATGTCAGTTTGAGCAGATTGTACGCCACATTTCTTCTCTTATTCGGAAGTGGAGTTTTGGCTAGTTGGGATATTTTTAATCTTTTTGCACTCTCTCCTTAGAGCTTACAGGTGTACATTCATTCCATAATTATATATATATGGATGGCAATTATAAAATTATAACTCTGATGATTATCATTTTTCTTCTTAAAAAATTGTTGGTGTTTTTCTTCACAAATGCTCTGCGGAAACTAAACGCCAGGGAAGATGCTTTACCAGGTGATCAGTGACTCTTCATCCTAATTTGTCGAGCGACTCATGTTTAGTAAATCTTTTTCTAGGGTTTGATCCTACATTGTTCTTTGTGCAGCTGCTGTTACCGAGAAGGACCCAAATTGATTTCAAGTTTGCTTAGAACTTCATGCTGCTACTAGCACCTACACGCCGTTTTTGCAAGTTTTTTTTAGCTCCCTTAACTTTGACAAAAAAAGTAAAGTTACAATAACGTTCTCTTATTCCAATGAAAATTCATTTTCTTATCAATAATCATCTCTCCTATTCTTTCTTTATATTTCAAATCATCTATCAAATACATGAAAATGGAAACATTTTTCTTGGCAATTTGTTTTGCAACAATAGCTTATCACATACCTTTGGCCCCATGGAACTTTAAGACCCATTTGGACGAAGAATATCTTTTAAAGAATAAAAAATTTTATTCAAAAGAATATAATATTCTTTTTATATTTTTATTCTCTCCTTTGTTTGATGGGATACGAATAAATTTTAAATATATTTTGATTTGTAATAAATACTTGACATTTAATAATAATAATAATAATTATAAATATAATAATATATGGTTCAATTATAAAAAAAATACAAAAATGGTAAAAAATGAAACCGATGAATAAATAACTATTTTGGCGATATTCCACTTTATTATTCAACCCCAAAGGTTGAACCCAAAAGGTTACCTTAGCAAATTGACAATGATGATATCACATCCACGCTTTCATGGTATCCTCATTTATGTTGAGAACCATCCGAACAACTACAGGAAGGGTGACCAGATGTTGACTCATGTCAACTTCGCAGGCAGTAACATGGGCACTGGCTTTTCAGACATCATCATTGCGTTGACGATAAGGAGCAACAGACCTTGGATGAATTTTTTTTTTGAAGGACTTTGGATGGATTTCATAGCAATCTTTATCGTTCTTGTTACTGTCCATGCCCTGGTGACGAATCTTATGAAAATCTGAACCTTATGTGAATTACCCGGTTCTTGTATAAAAGTTGCTTGCCAAATACATTTGGCTGGAAGTGGACATGTCTTGTCTTCTTTTATATGAATGATGGGTCCATAGGTTTCATATCTTTATATACACGGTATACAAAGAAAAAGAATGCGCTCCTTTATATATATCGTCAATTCAAATAATCATGATGAATCGCAGACCAACTCTTACATCATGATTACTTGAGAATGGTTTGCTAGACTGATATCCCAGGTTCATGCTTACAACTCAACTTGTAAATCTTTGTGAAATTTTCATGAAAATTCAGTCAGTGTTAGCCGATATACAAATCTGGTGGGCGGTTCATACATGATCTTCTGTGAAAGACACCGTTCTTATTGCCATTTCATGAGGGATCTTCTCAAGTTCAATTGAGCCACGGGGATGATCCAAATCAGAACTCGCATTTTCTGACTCCTCGAGATCGTTAAGAGCTCGCCTGGCGTAGACCGTAAAGGCAACAATAGTAGCGATGGCGACCACGAAAGATATAACGTTATAAACAATCTCCAACGGAGTCATGGTGTATTTGCCATACTTGACATCTGCCACAGTCCTTATTAGCCGTCCACTGCAGATTAAAATCACAGGTTAAAGAATGTTTAGAGGATATGAACTGCTTAGGATGCAGTGGAAAATGATGCTCACGAGGGTGAAACTATGAGGCGGAAATATTGACACCATTTCCACAATCTAGCTGTTGAATGCTCTATCTAAGTAATGGCATATAGGAGATTATAAAAGAATTAAATTATTAACCTGTAAATGTAGAGGAAGGCTTCGGGTATCATCCCAGCAATTGAGCCTCCTAAGTAAGGTCCAAATTTCATGTTAGTGACAACTACTGCGTAGTTGAAGATCGTGTATGGAAATGGTGAAATTCTGAAGAGTGCAACAACGCGGAACTGCTGGAACCAACTTCCCTCCCCAGCCAACCTTATTACAGCAGTTTGCTGAGGCCATTTCTTCAACCATGCCTAAATTTTCAGGATAGAGAAAGAATAGTGAGGAAACGAGCAAGGTTCTCCTGCATAAACTATCACAAAGAAATGGTAACATGAAACTTACATGTATCCTTTCACGGAATAACAATCCAATAAAATAAGGTACTACCATACCAATGGTAGTTCCCACCATGATTATAACAAATCCAAGACCATAACCAAAAATCATTCCTGCCAGCCACATCGAAGGACCAGAAGGTAATAAGATAACCGGAAACACAGCCAGTGAAGCAACGAGAACCAAAGCAAGAACAGGCCGCCCGAAAGCAGTCGCTTCCCATTGCATAATTGGCAGGAGTACCTACATCGTAATTCAATGTAACAGTCAAGAGAGGAATACTATGACAAAGATTAAACCAACATTATAAGGAAAAAGAGTCATTAAGAAGAGTATACTGTGCATGAAGCCAACTCAGACAATAAGGCGTCGTGTTTTGTCTTAATTAAACAAATAGCTCATCCCATTACTCTCTCATGATCGCATAGTGGTTTAATCAGGGAAAAGTACAGGGATGAAGATTTATTAACACATCTTTGTTGGACCACCCAGTTCAACTTTGTGAAAGTTCATGAATGCTGTTTTTCACAGCATGTGAATTCTCCTAGTATGCTTGACACTGAACTACATATAATGCATGCTTGATAACAAAAACGTGCCATTCTTATACCCTAAGGAAACATATTGCTTTCAGGCTTAGAGGTATGCTCCAAAAAGATGAACAAGTTTACAAATTGAAAAATTGTTTGAAGGAACAGGTTTAAGAAAAGATATTACAGGAAGTCAATGTTTAAATACCTTCTCAAAAGCAAATGGTACTCCCCATTCGATAAATGCGTAGACAAATATCATCAGGAACAGACATCCTATGAGAACTTTCATCCACCAGATGACAGAGTCAGAATTTGCCTTTTCAACTTCTTGATGGGAGCTAACACTAGTTCCTCTTGTCTCACTAGGCAACACCAGTCTAGCATATTCGTCATCTGTCCGGTGTTGCTCAGAAGTGCCACTATTTTTCTCCAACGTCTCTGTTGAACTTGGTATCATCATCTGAATCTAGCAGAAAGGCATCAAAACATCAGATGCATTGCCAATGAAGCTAAAACGTATGTTGACTCAAAACATCAGAAGCATATATAACATTTTTGGCTTAATTAGAAACTAAGATAAATGGGATAAAAGAAAAAGAACATGCATGTGCACTGATAACATCTATACTGAGCATGATACAGTGGAGATCAAAAGTGTGGATTTTGCCTTATCCTTATGGTGGAAAATTGAACAGGAGTGGTGATCGGTTCCAACTTCTATCAGTTCCTATGTAACATAGAACTTTGAAATTGAGCAACATGCTACTTCTAACTCTGCACATTAATAGCAGAAACTGCTTGAGCAAAACTCATGCAAAATTTCCAATTTAGATTGTCACAAGCTACTTTACCTGTCTTGCTCAATCTTGTGTTTTCAAACAAACACTATTTCTGCTACTTTTTATGGAAAAAATACGAGCACTACATCCTCAACGAACTACTTCAGGACAATTTTGGAACTGAAACAGTGGGGAAGCCTCGGCTTTAGTCCTGTTTCATCCATTTGCGGAACAACAAACCTAATCGGTAGAGGGAGAGCTAAAAAATGTAAGGAATAACTGGAGATAAGGGAAAGGTGATCCTACTGAAAACCAATTAAGCACCTGTAAATTTGTGAATTCTTCGTGGTTGTTCAATAACATATTACAATCATGCTGATGCATCAGTAATCACCAACAAACGAAGAACAAGAGAGTAAAAGAAAAAAAAATCAGGATTAGAGAAGGAAAGAACCAATCTTTCTATTCACTCTCATATGCTGTTGCCCGTTTACTGTCAACAGTAGGATTGTTTACACAGATTACACACCAAAATTAAAGAAAGAAAAAAAGAATTAAGAACAATAAAAGTTAAAGCTGAAAAAGCTGAGAGTATATATGCGCGTGTTGGCAGAAGCTAATATTTTTACCTTGTACCTAGAAATCCAATCCAAAACTGGAGCTTTCTTGCGATTTGTTCCGTTTCCTTTTAGCTCTCAGAAGGATTTGGATTTGGAGGCAAAGAGGAGGGAGGAGGAGGAGTGAGGAGGAGGCGGAGGAGGCCGGAGGTACTCGGTGTTGGGTCATTGGGCGTTGGCGAAAAAAGAGAAAAAGAACAAGTAAAGCCGATGGGGAGGACTTCAATTCGAACCTTCTCCTACAACTCTCTCTCTCTCTCTCTCTCTCTCTCTCTCTCTCTCTCTCTCTCTCCCCTCTCCCTTCATTCATTTTTATTATTACTACATATAAAATGTAATAAAAAACTAATACAAATACCTCAAGGAAGACTCAATCTCAACTTTCCTTTCACACAATATTGCCAAAATAATTTTAATCTTACGTTCATTCATCATTATTTTTTGAGTTATTTCATTTAACACCCACTAATCCTAAATTATAAACTTATAAATTTTAATTCCCAAACTTATCCAAATCTAACACTTAAGTATTAAATTTAATTATGAAATGTTTTTTCACCCTTACATTCATATTATAATAAAAATATTTTAAAAATAAAAAAATCAATACAAGTAAAAGTACTAATTGATAATAATATTTTTTTTAATAAAATATTATATTTATGTCGATGTTTTTTTTATTTTTTAAATATTTTTTTATGTTAAAAATAAAAGAGTAAAAATGACATTTCATAATTATTAGAAAAAGAAATTTAAAAAACTTTAAATTAAATTTAACCGAAGAACTTAAGTGTCAAATTAGATAAGTTCTAGGACTAAATTTTGTAAATTTATAGTTTAAAGTTAGGTGCGAAAAAAAAGTTATAATTCAAAAGGCATTAAAAAAATAATCCTTATTTTTTTTAGTGTCCCTGAGTGCAGGGGCCCTCCAACTTTGATTAATTCGAAATATTAATATTTAATAAAAACAATGACTTCGAGAATTGAACATGGACTACTAACGCTTAGCGAATCACTAGAAACCATAACTTCAATTCTTGCACCACTTCGACGAGGAGAATATATATATTTATCGATTTTTTTTAGTCAATGCTATTATCACATGACATTGAAGACTTTCTATAGTCCCGGTGGGGAAAAAAAAGGACGTTCAACTAATAAATTCCAATTGATTACTTATTATGAATCGAAGAATAACGAGTGAGCAAGCATGATACCTACATATTATATTTTCTAATTCTATTTATAGGCACATATAATATATATATATATATTTTTTTTCAGTTGGTTGGATCATCCATCTTTCTAGAAACTAGAATTGATGGGTATAATGGTGGAGAGCACACGCACGCGCAGACGCACGAGTTGTGGGAAATTAGGAAGTGGTCTTCCCACGACACCAAGTGCCAACCAACGAAAGAGGAAAGAAGGCAGGGCACGCCAAGCAGCAGCAGTTGTTGTTGGATGTCTGACCTCATCATCTCACATTCTCACATTATTTGTCCTTGTATTTTGCAATGTTTTCCTAATTGGATCAGATTTTTTATTGGGTCGCGATTGGATCCATCGATTAGATCGAAGTAAATCAAATTTTATTAAAATATTATTATTTATAATAATTATAAAGATATAATATAAGTTATATGATATAATATATAAATATTGTACTAATAACCTATTAAAAATATTAAAAAATAATATAACATAATTTTATTTATTAAATTTTTTAATGATGATAAATAATAATGATTAACATATAAATATAAATAGATTTTTATTAATTGTGGTATCTATTATTTATTGATGATAGATGCTATATTGAATAAATTTTATCCTAAATAATTCTTATTTCTTTTTTTAACACTTTCCTTTTTATTTCTTTTATTTATGCCCTTTAATAATTTTTCATTTTAATGTTAATCAATCTTCAATACTTACCTTTTTTTATTTCAATTCCTATTTAATTTTTATACATATCATATTCCCTCCTTTTTTTACATTTCTTATATTCCTTTCCTTTTTCCTTTTTTAACTTTCTTATTTTTATCATTTTTTAAATTTTATTTTTTAAAATTTGAATTGAACCGAGTTGAACCGGTTCAACTAATTTTAGCCGGTTCAAAATAAAAAAATAATTTTAATATCAAACCGAATCAGATTATCAGCCGATTCGCGGTTGACCTAACCGGTCCGTTCCGATTATGATAACATAGGTATTTTGGAATGCCCAACATCAAACATAAATGACAAGAACAAAGACTTATTCCAATAATAATAATTAAACATCACAAAAATTAAATTTTTTTTACCAAATATCATTGTTATTTTATGTTTTCTATCATAAGAGTGAAAAAGTAAAAAACACTCCGTTCTTGATCAAGACAAGAATAATTAATTCACGAACTTAATACTAAATTCATATAAGAGTTAATAAGAATTGACCAGTGGGTATTCATAAGGGTTAGCAATAAGCTCGAGTTTTGCCACTTTTTATATTATTAATTAATAAATGATAGCTCCACTTTAATATCATCTTGGTGCCACTTTTCAAAATTGACCAATGAAAATGATCACAACGTTTTTTTTCCTAATTACCTATTATTTTATTAATAATTAAAATTATAAATTAAATCATTGTTTGATAAGTTTGCTATTAACACTAACTTTGACATGTTTTTGGATATTTTTCTCAAATTCAACAAGCAAATGAAGATATAAGTATTTTATTTTAAATTTGAAGAAATGTAAAAGTAGATTTATTCTTAGGATTTTATTTTGATTGACATGACCCAAAAAGGTAACCAATGTTTATATATGTTATACAAAAAGAGAAGTTTAAAATAAATATAAAACTGTTCAATAAGTTGAATAAAATGTAGGCACCATAATAGAACAACCGTAGTAAAAAAATAAAAAGTAAATACTATAAATTTAAAAATTTACGTTCATCATTATTGTTATTATAAAATGATAATTTTTTTTGTTGAGAAAGGAGACTCGTTTAGTATTATAAAAGAACAAAGACTTTTGATGTTAATTATTATAAAATAGTAATTTTATTGCTGGGAAAAGAGAAAGGAGATTTTTAATATTATAAAAAATAAGATAATTATGTAAAATACAAAATGGATAAAATGCAGTCACATTAAGGATTATGGAGTGATAGTAAAGTCACCCTCGAGTCACATATTAATAGTTTTATATTGAACAAAAAAAATAAAGCAAAATAATTATGTTGATTGAATTAAGAAAACGCATAATTCCATTGCTGCGTCCATGGATAACAAATTTTGAATTCGAAATTTATAAATGAATTGCGAATATTTTTGTTTACTAATTCATCTTTTTTTAAGGGAAAAAATAATACTTATTATATCTAAATATTTAAATCAATTGACCAATAAAATGTTTAGTTTGTGTGATGCATCAATGTCACATCGGTATCATATTAATTAAGATGTTTGTTTATATAGATGTTAAAGTTTAATATTTTAAATACGACAAGTGATTATTTTGATAGCATAGTTGATTAGTTGAGAGAATTTAATATTCCAAAGGAATGAATAATCCCCATAAAATACATGACACATGGATCGCTAAGTGTGGACCAAATTGTTCTTTTACATCTGACGTGTAAAATTTTAGAGAATTTTTACCAAATCCATGATTAAGATAGTTGCTTATTTTTGTGTGTCTAACACTAGATGCTGTTGTTGCCTAAGCCTTTCACTAGACCATATAACTAAGGCTATGTTTGATGACTAATAGCGGTTTGATGAGCAAATAGATATTCGATAGCGAATAACGATTTAATCAGTGGATAATGGATGATGATTAGCGATTAAAGATTTTGACAATAAGTGTTTGATAAATTTAGCGATAGAATTAACTGATGAATATAAAATGACATAAGTGAACATATGATAAATTATTAAATTCAAACACTATACAAATTCTATTATAATATAATAAATTATTTATATATCAATTAAATAAAATAAAATCTCACAATTAATTTTTTTTTTAAAATATGTAGAAATTTATATTGACAATTATATATAGTGCACCCATGATACAAAAATATTATTTACTAAATTAATTTTTTATTCATTATAACTATATAAATAATTTGTAATTAATTAAGCATGAATATAAAAAGAAATATAGTTAAATAATGATAAAATAAAAATAAAAATAATAATACGATAAGTTGAAAAAAAATAATGCATTTGAATAAGGGTAAAATTAGAAAAAAAATATGAACCGCTAATCTTTAATTGATAAACGTTAGTAAAAGTAGATTTTCAATATTTTCATATGAAACGTTAAACGCTACTTATTTTTATCATTTACTAAACAAAAGAATTAGCGATTGAACTGGTAAACGCTAATTGAAATACTAATTTTGATTTTGTCAAATAAAACCTAAATAGTCCCATAATGGTATTCTTTAGATCAAACACATAATTATTTAGTATATTCTTCTGTTTTTTTTTTTGAAAAATCTTTAAACCCAAGAAAAACTATATATATATATTGTGGTTTATACTGTTGGTTCATCTCTACTCTCAGTTGGTCTCCTACCTATCAAGCTCAAACAATCATCACCTAACAGCCCCCGGCACGGACCGTGAAATGCCACCTAATTATTCGTCCTCCCCTCCCAGTCCCACACAGCTGCAGCCAGCATGGAATGCAGTTGCAACAGCAGAGGGCAGTGCCCTCTCTCTCCTCTTTCCTCTTGCTTTGAAATAAAATATGATATATTATTTTTTACATTATCTCTATTACTAGTTATCTATTCACATTCTATCTCAACTTTTTAATTTATCTTAACTCTATGTCTATGAGTATAAATTTAAATTATTTTTAACAAAAAATCACTTTTGATAACATATTATCAATTTTTCTAGTAACTGATTACTATATATTTTTATTGTTATTAACTTCTTTGTGAATTATTGTACAAAATGATATCTTATATCGATTTGGGGTTTCAAGTGACTCTTTCCAAGCCTTTTAGAATTTTGCAGTTTTTTTGCTTCGGAATAAAGAGAAGAAAGTGAGGAAGAAGGTTCGAATTTCTTGTTAATTTTTAATTGTATTGAAATATTGGATTCATTCAAGGGTATACAAAAAAAATTGAAATATCTTTTAGTTTATTTATATTTCATAATAATTTTCATATCAATACTTTATATAAAAAATTCACCCTTGAGCTCAAGGGTCCTAAGTCTGCCCTTGAATGGTGTGCAATGTTTGGAAAATTCAGCACAAGAGAGGTGTCTTTGTTAATGTTAATATTTAACATCAAAATAACAATAGACTTGACTATTGAGAAAATAAATTAATAAATAAAAAATATAGAAATTAGATATGTCATATCGTATTAAATTAAAAATTAACTAATATATCATTCATTATATTAATCTTCCTAGATATTTGTACCAATATCATTATGAACTAAGTTGTCACCATTATATGACCTATATATATCATTCATTATATGACCTATTTAAGTAGGGGACACTACATTAATCCATATATAAATATAAATATAAATAAGAGATTCTTTCAATTTATAATATATAAACACATGTCATGAAATAAAAAAATAAGATCATATATTTTATGAACTATATCATATCATAATAACACACACATACTATGTAGCACCTCAAGATTTTTATGAAAGGTAATAAAATAATTTTCTAAATTAAATACAAGTTATAATGGGTTAATGAAGATTAAATGAATAATTTGAGAGGGAATATGAATATAATAAGAAAAGAAATATGAAGAGAAAGAAAGATTAATTCTACTTGAAAAACAAATTAGAATTTAAGTAGGATTAAAAGTATGATTAGAAAGGAAACAAAGAAAGTTAATTTTAATGGGATTATGAATTGTAATTAGATTAGAATTATGAATTCAATTTGATTTAAGGTCCAAAGAAATGTGTAATGGATAAAGGACTCCCAAATAGAATAGAATTAAAAGTTTCATGGTTTAAAAATATTTCAAAAATTAAAATATCCAAAAATTAGATGATAAATATTATTATATTTAATTAATTTTTAAAATTAGATAAAAGAGAAAATAAAAGTATAGTTTGATTGAGAGAAATTATGATTTTAAAATAAGAGATAAAGATAGAATTTGATTAAGATTAAAAGTTGAATTAAAAATTAAACTCAAAATTAATTTAGGAAAAAATATTATGAGAGGCTAACTAAGACATAAAGATAAAGATGAACTTAAAATTAGTTTAATTCAATAGGAATCAAACTCCACCAAAAAAGGTATAAATAGTACTCAAAGGGTGTTGATACTTTCTCACACAGGAAGACCAAGTTTTTGCACAAATCCCTCTCTTCTCTCCTCTATTGCATGTAAATGAAATGTTCTAGAGCATGGCTGATATATGATGCATTAAATTTGTAACAAATAAATTTGTTAGTAAGTGCACTAGTCGTATCAAGTAATAAAGTAGATAATAGAGCTGTCGATCTCACGAGGAACTAGTTAAATTTAATGTCACAATAATTTACTAGGAGAAGTAAAGGATTTTGTGGTGAAAACATAAAAGTAAAGGTGCAGAAAATAAATGGTAAACAAATAAAATAAATTGGTATTAAGTCTTAAGAATTATGGATGATTAATGTAAAGATAAATGTGTATGATCTTTTATAATAGTTGAGTTATAATAATAAATAGTGGATTCACATCTTAAGTCGGATTATGAGTACCTAAAATATTGACCTCTCAAGACGAGTAAATCAAACTATCTTAACATCTAATAAAATTAATAACCACAAACGACGAGTCAATTATTAATTTTTTACAGAGAATTAAGATGCATGAGTATGTATCTTCTACACTATTATTCATCCAAAAATCTGGTCAAAATAATAGACTGCACGAAATTTGACATAAATGACGAGTTACCGAACACACGTTATGCGTGCTTCAACTTAAAAGTAAAAGATCAATTATCAAAGTAATAATAATTCCTGAAACTAATCAATCATCTTACAAGTTTATAATCTAATATTAGAAATGGTTCAATTTTGATGTTTCTTACCTTACCTTATTCCATATCTTTTACACCATCAGATCTTCATCCAACGGTTCATTATTGATTCTCTCAAATATTTTATCACGGTTGGATGAAGATCTGATGATGAAAATGATATGGAACAAGGTGAGGTAGGGAACACCTAAATTAAATCAAATCACTCATCAAAAGATAATGAACTCAACATGCATAATCAAAAGAAATCGAAAGATTTAATTAATTCAACTAATAATAAGGTTCAAACAGTTTTCCCTTTAAAATAAAATATAAAATCTCTATTATAGCAAAGATGAATAATGAAAAACCCAATAAAAGAGCATCCAAGTAAAGATAAAAAACTCGTAGCCTTCGAGACCTCTAGATCGTTGCATAATACAAACGAAGAGTCGCTGCATAATCTTCTCCTTCGATTGGGCTTCAAGCCTTAAAAATTTGTCCTCAGCAATATGACATGGCTCACATATTTCAAGCACTCAAGCACAAATTTTTTGGCATGGCTCATAGGGCCTCTATTTATATCCTCTAGGTGTCCCAAGAGTTTTGGTAAAATTTCAATTTAATTGTTAGTCTTCTTATGTCAAAATAATAAAAATTCGAAATAGACTTTGAACTTTAAAACCATCCATAACTTATTCAAATATGAGTAAATATATTTCCAAATGATTCATGGGACTTAGGATAAAGTTTGGAGACCTTGAGTGTTGAAAATTCTTTCAAAAATAAGTTTCCATGTCGAAAACAATATCTGTCACGCCCCTTGACACAATCGTCATGTTTCAATCAGAATACAGATTGGATTCTATCTTCATGGGGCATGATGTGGCTTTCACGATCGTGATTCGGGTTTTTTTCCTATTCATTTGTGCGATTTGTATGATTTCACGATCGGTAACAAAGAGCTAACCCGTGAAAATCACTATGTTGATTTGAAGCATTCTGGTTGACTTGCTAAACGTAGTGCACAACCCGCTAATTGATAATCGTCGATTTCAACCCTTTTGTGAAATCCATGAAAGCTATATAACGGGGTAAAATATTTGTCTTTGAATCGCTGAAATGTGTAACAACCCGTTATGTATTGCCCACGACCCATGATAACTCTTCCATATCCGATTCGCTATAAGAGCCGTGAAGCAGCGCGATTCGTGGATATCTATAGTAACGATCGTGAGAAATGTCTCACGATCGTAAGTTCTCTTCGAGTGGGAATAAGTGACGCTCGGTCTGTGAAATGAAGTAGCTGGTGCATGAAATTTAATCTTCATGGTCATGAGAGGTATTTAACAGCCCGTGAAATCCTTGTCTCTTTGGCAAGCAACTATGCAAGATCTATGAAAGCGAACAGTTGAGACTTTAAACCACCTTTCACGACCCGTGAAGAAAAAGTAATGGCCCATGAGATTCAAGAATTGATTTTTCGACAACTGAATTATCTCTGTTTTGTGTACTTCTTCTTTTATTCCCTTCTTTCGTTATTTATCATCAATAATTTTTGCCAAATACACTAGCTAGAGGTAGATGACTATCTCAAAGAATTTTAAAAAATAAATGTAAAAAATAGATGCATGTCATGAGTAAATTACTTAAAATAAGCCTAAATGCAAACCTAATTATATGTTGTGAAATGCATACATCAATATATCATTTCAGAGTTCTAACATAGAAAAATATCATCCAAGTGATCGACATGAGTTTTGAGATGACATCGTGAAGGAATCATCGATCAAAGTTCGATGTTCGTGCAACCGACAGACAACAAGGAACATAATTGATTTTCAACCAACTTTAAGTAAGTATGGGATCCCTATATCATCGATTTTCATCTATATATACCTTAAAAACCTTTGTTTTATGTTTGAACTATTGTATTAATGAATTGTGAATAAAATTAAATAATTTATTGCATTGAAACAAGAATGAAAAGTCGTGTATGGAATCCATGAAGAACTAGAGAAGCCAACCCGGATTTTGTGGTACCTAGTCTGGGTTTGATAGAATCCGAAAAGGACTATTCATAGAACCTGACCTGAGTTCTGAGGCAGTGGCCCGAGTTCCCCAACTCAACCGTAGCATATTGATATCATTAAGAATTTGGATCGGGTCAGACTCAATTATCTCTGCCTAGGTTCCATTGATGTTAATGAAAATACTACAACTCTATAGGATCGAGAACAAATTTTTCACAAGTCTGGCTTGAAATACTGTCAACGAAGAAATATTGGGATTGAATTAAACTGCCTCGGACGGGGTTTTATTGGACTCGAGCCAGGTTCTACCGAGGTTTAGAATTGAAAAGAAAAGACAAATGAAGGTCCAAGTTTCACCTCACCTGACCCGAGTTTAGAAATCGAATTATGAAAACATGACCCGCTTCCCTTAGCTTGTGCCGGATTATGAAGATAGAAAAAAGAATTTTTAATTTATTAAAGTATATTTAACTATGATAATTATATTATTGAATATTAATTTTATCCGATGATAAATTATTATGATATTGACCTCATTATGATGGTATGGATCATATGACTATGATATATTGATTGTGCATTCAAGATTGTAAAAAAGTTAAAATGAAAATAAAAATAGATGTCAAAGGTTAAACAAGATAAATGTGATAATAAACTTAAAATTAGGAGAGCTATCAAAGTAGCCTATATGGTTGAAGCAATCTTTTGTGATTAAAGGATACTCCAAAGATACGAACAAATAATAAGCATCCCTTGTGGTTGAAGCAACCTTTTATGATTGAAGTTAATTAAATGATAAAAGTTAAAGAACAAGTAAAAGTAACATTTATGGTTGAAGTATAAAAAAAGAAAATTGATTGAAAAGAAAAACCAAATTGCAACATTGATGGTTGAAGTTAACGCTAATTTAATTGCTAGTGATAGCCCTTGTAATTGAAGCAAGATATATGATTGAAGTTATATTAAAGTAAAAGAATAAGTAAAGGCAACATTTATTATTAAAGTTAATTGAATGATTGAAAACTATAAGTTAAAAGACAGAAGAATGATTAAATTGTAGTCTTTATGGTTGAAATATAAAAAATATGATTGATCGAAAAGATATGGATTGCAACTTTTACTGTCAATGTATAAGTTAATTAAATTGTTGATTTCAATCAATTTATGTTTATGTTAATGGATAATGCATATGATAATTGAAATTGATTGATACGATGGTAATGCTTATCATTGTACAGATATTTATTGCTATTGATATGATTCATATTATTATGGGTTGACCCTACATATTGAGTGTATTCTCATTAGATTTTCCCCATGTATTTAGATACGCGCAAAATGTGATGATGGGATGGTGAAATGGTTGGTAGTTCCTTTGATGAAGGACATGCACATAATTTGACCCATTTTCAAATGAAAAACCAACATCCCTTCTTTGGTATTGCGTTATGTAGACCCATTTTGAATGTCAAAGATGTAACTTTTTTCTCTAGAAAATGTGTCTACAAGGACTACTATGAGAATGCTATCTCAGTTATTCAATGAGAGGAGAGGAGAGGAGATTGAGAGAAGGAGAAGGAGGAGGAGGGGTGGTGGGGGTGGTGGTGGTGTGTGTGTGTGGGGTGGGGGGGAGGGGGTAAGGGGAGAAGAGAGAGAAAGAGAGGTTCGACATGCTTTTATAGGAGGGAAATAAAAATATTCTAATTGTAACGCCCTTAAATCGTCCTCCGTCACGTGGTGAAGATAAATATGGAGACGTTACATAACACTATAACTTTGACTATCATGTTGACTATATCTCAGTCAAGAACCGAGACACGTCAGTGAAAGAAAAAATAATAGAGTAAAATAAAGAAAAGAATAACTTTAATTTGCGAAAGTCTAAAAGTGGCTATATCATTTCTAAGGAATATAAAAAGGTTCTGCATCATGAATCTATAAATGTCGAAGGAAAATAAAACTAATAAGCCTTGTAGTTCATGTGCTATCTCATCACCAGAGCTTCGTCACCGCACCTACTCAACACCGTCACTGACCTAGCCCTGTGGAAATCAGACACAAGGGATGAGGTCCTCCCGTAAGCTTTACAGCCTAGTGGAGAATCACATAATATACAATGCATAACTTGAATAGAGAAATCAGAAGTAAAGGAAAGTACTTATCTTGAATGAAAAGTGGAACATGAGAGCATCATATATAATTATAAAAGATATAGACCAATAACATAAAGTAATAGAGTCAAATATGCTAGAAATCTTATAATCATGACATGAGAATACCGATAACTTAACTTGACATTCATGCTTGCTTGTCTTGTTCATATTTATTAATCTTGGTTCGTAATTAGAAATCATGGTGACTTTAGGTGCCTTTAGTTCTTGGAGTATGACGAGCAAACGATACAGCCGTGTGAGGGTTAATGGGTGATCAAATTATGATCAAGAGAGCGACCATTATCTTGTGGAACTTGGCTTGGATTGACAACCCATTATTCATCTTCTATTTGAACTTATTAATAACTTTAAAATCTTATTATTCATTGTTCAATCATGACATAGGAATAAAAAGGATTCATGGTGAACCATCTCATGAATTTATATCTTGGATCAAGGATGGATCAGGGACAAATCATACATTATTAATTCAGTCATTATTATAATAAATCAAATAATAATAATAAATATTCAGACCGAAATCAAGAAGTATTAAGAAAGGTGATAAAAGAGTCATTGTAAATTCGGTCGACCGGTTCTATTGAACAGTCGAACGGTCAGCTTTGGATCGGTCGATCGGTCTGCTCATAAGGCCGAGAGATAGGTCGACCGATAGGTTCATAGGAATGGTAGATCGGTTGACCGATCGGTCGATGAGACTGTTGGGTCGGTCGACTGGTAGGTTCATGCAAGTCGGCTGTACATTTAATAAATCAGTCGACCGTTTGCTGATGAATCTCAGGGATCGGTCGACCGGTCAGGTCATAATTTTGGGGAATCGGTCGATCGGTCGATGCCTACTGAAATCGACTGTGGGATCGGTAAATCGGTCGATCGGTGGCTAACGAAGAACAAAAGGCTGATCGACCTGTTGGCGTCCTGATTGTTTCCAAATACAAAAATTTCTTAAAATCTCTAGCATAATCTCATCCTAAATTAGTTTCTACTTCCTAGCAATCAATCAAACAACAACACAACAACATGAATTAAATCATGCATGCAATTAATCAAACAGTAAAAGAAATCAAGAATCAAACAAGGCAAAACAAGAAACTTGAAACCCTCCTCTTCTCTTCTTCTTTACATAATCAATTAGGGCATGGTTTAAATTCGTTCAGGGATCATGCAAGGTGATTTCAGTTCACCCACCTCTATTCATGATTAATCCTTTCTTCGATTCGTCAGAAGATTTTTATTAGTCGTATCCTTCCTGTTCTTCCTGCGCGTGCTCTCTTTCTCCTTGGGGTTGGCCCTTTGAAATCTGAATAAGGAAAATCAGCAACTTCGTTATGGATTTCACCACCAAGAGGCATACGTGAGAGGCAGAAGAAAGGGATGGTTTGATCCCTGTTCGATTTGCCTTCTGGATGTTGGCAGCGTACCCGCAGGAATCAAGAGGGAGAGAGATTTTCGAGAGGTTAGGAGGATAAAGATTTATAAAGGTTTGCCTTATCTAATTATTCTCCACTCTTAATTAAATTTGATATAACCTCTACGCCCTGTTGTTATCTTATTATGAAGATAAATTTGAGTTTTATCTTTCCAACAGGCCATGTTTGATTCAACTTGTATTTATTTATTTATTTTTTATGTGTGTCAGTTGCTACATTCTTACCCTCTTAAAAAAAATTTGTCCACGAATTTTGCACTAAGTAGAGGGATTACTGATGCGATAATTTTTGTATAGCGCAAATACTAGCAAGACCACTAGGTCGAATCAAGTAATAAAGAGTGAGAAGAGTGTCGAACCCACGAGGTCTAGTCTCTCTTTATCTTTTATCTTAATTTAATCAGATGAGGAAAAGAGATAATATTTGGTTCAAAATAAATAAAACAAAGAATATTAAAATTGATCCAACCTAAAGTCTCAAAATAAATAAATAAAAAATGTTCAGACAAGATGTGAGTAACAATATTTTTTAATAAAAGATTTAAAACAAATCCAAATTTTCTGATGGAAAGGATGCCAAAAAGTAAAGGTCTCAAAGCAGATGACCTAACTATATTATCACAATATTAAAAAGAGAAGGTTCAACCGAATCAATCTCTAACTAACTTTTGATAAGATGCTTTAGCGATGCAAGCATATCTCAAAAACACCTCAACCGAGTGAGTTAATGATCCACAAATCTCTAAATCTCATCCGAGTAAATAAAGATGAGATATGAAATGCTTATCAAAAGATCAATCAACTGAGAGAGATCAAAAGAACAAATCTCGATAATACCAATCAGTTAAAATCGAGTACTCAGAAGATAGCATTAAAATCAGCATACATATTCAGAATATTCATAGTAGTAAATCTTATTCAACGATCTAATAAAGTCCAACATAAATTGATCCTAATTAGAACTCTATTACATAGATAAAGAAACAGTAGAGAGAAAAATAAGATATCAAAAGATAGAAAAAAAGGGAGAAATAATCTTTTCAAAATTATCTAAATTCCTCTAGAAGAATTTCCACTGAGTAGACAACCAGAGGTTCTATTTCTTCTTGCCTTTGCAATGGATTTTTGAATTCTAGACTTGGATGCTTAAGTGAGGTGATATGGAACCCTTTTTATAGTTGAAAATGCATCTGCCTCCTGAGAATAAATGTGAATCAATGCTGTCAATACCGCATGAATCAAAATATAATGATTTGATTGAGAAAATCTAGCAAAATTAACAACCCGAATCGTGCTATTAATAACAGGGGATATTTTATATATTGTTAGAGTGATTTCCGCCCAATCTCTCAGATTTTGAAGATATGGTGACTGTTGACTAACATGGACCGTGTTGAAGGAAACATGGGCTATGTTGCTGGCAAACGTGGACTGTGTTGGCTGTTGCAGAAATAAAAATAATAAATTAGGTATCAACTGATTCTTTGAAAGTTTGTAATTAAAAATGAGGAAAAGTTTATATATGATAGAATAAAATTATGAAAAATAGACTGAATGATATGAAATAAATATGTATAAAATGTCATGCATCAATTACAAAAAAGATGAGAAAATTTTTGGCGCATTTATGACTTGAGTTCCCATGTCACATCATTACTATGATGGAAATGCCAAGCTACTCTAACCATGGTTACGTCCTTATTCTTCTGACGTTGCATCTTGCGCTCCACTATATGTGTTGGATACTCTGCGAAGGTCAAGTCTGCGGTGGCTCTTCTATCCTGAGAACATTAGCGGCATCGTGCTTGTACTTCTTGAGCATAGATACATGGAATAGATTATGCACCTTCCCATAAGATGGGGTAGAGCCAGTCTGCATGCTGCCTCGCCTACCAGCTCAAGTATCTCGAAGGGACCTACATAGCGAGGACTGAGCTTTCCTCGCTTGCTGAATCTTATGACGCCTTTCATAGGGGATACTTTCAGAAGAACTTGGTCATCAGCTTGGAAGATCTGTATCAGCATAACTCTTTTGTCGGCCTTGAGCCGTTTTCATTCTCTGCTTGATCAATTCTATCTTTCAAACGTATTCCACTACTTTCACTTCTTACGTGCTCATGATCTTCTCTTCACCTACTTCACCCCAATGGCAGGTGAACGACAAGGTTGGCCATATAAGGCCTCAGAGGGTGCTATACCAATACTTGAATGGTAACTATTATTATAAGCAAATTCAATCAGATGAATATGCTCATGCCAGCTACCTTGCCAATCCAGAGCACAGGCTCGCAACATATTCTCTAGTGTTTGGATGGTCCGCTCAGATTGCCCATCTGTCTGAGGGTGAAATACTGTGCTGAAATTAAGCCTTGTACCAAAGGTCTGCTGCATACTCTTCCAGAATCTGACAGTGAATCTGGGGTCTCGAACATACACTATGGACGCTGGAATACCATGAAGTTTCACCACTTCTCTCACATAAAAGTCTATCAAGCTCTTATATTTACTCTTCTAAATTTACATTCAATATAATTTTCAACATCCTTTGTACTTACTATCTTTTCTTTTATCTTTATATTTGACCTATCCCCAACCTATGATAATAGTATTTAGATACGCATCATTGATTGCACTTCGATGTTCTCTTGAGCTTTCATTCTTGCTATTAATCAAGCTTTTTAACTTATCATCTCTTCTTATAGAATCCTTATATTTCTTAATCATTGACCATTGGAAATCGAAGAAAAATTATCACTACTTCATATCTTCGTAAGCCCTAGGGATAGTATATGTGAGTTAAATCATTTTATATCCATTGATCCCTTATACCTTGAACATCCATAGCTATTGATCTGACATCCATAAGGGTCTAGTACTCAATGTCAGTAATTTCTTTGGATTCGATGAATATCCACACTTAATATCTCCCAATATCGATGTTCTGGTGATATAGTGTGATGATAGTCATTTCGAGATATGATCACCTGGCCTTCGTCTTAGATCCAATATCTTGAAAGATTGGACAAAGTACAACGATAGATAATTGCCAATTGAGACAATTGTATTCGGAATCAATCGAGTCTTATAAATCATTTAAGAGTGAATCGTTCTTGGTATAATTACACCACTTGAAATAAAATGTTCATTAACCAATGTCATTCGATATTCTTCCTATGTCTCGATCACTTATTTTAATACTTTATTCGATAATTTGACTATGGGGGTTACTTTCAACTTTAACTTCTTGGGTTACCTTACTTTGCCTTTAATTGATCTTTTCGTTGCAACTTTCATGTCACATAATTCATGGCTAGTGATTACACATTACCACGCTGAGTTCTTTGCTTCTTGAGTGGAGTATCTTTCAACTCCATGCATAGGGTAATGAATCGGTATAATAATCATAGGGAAGTGAAAAGCACTCTGAATCAATGTCAAGATCGAACGATATTTACGATGAGGGGTAGATACATAGTACAATCTAATCCATAATGAACAAAATGGTCTATTCACACTACCTATATAAGTCCTTAGTCAAACATCATGAATGCACATGAGCACACAGAATGAATTCAAACAATAAGACAGGAAAACAAAGCAATCAACAAAACAGAAGATAAATAATCATTCTTCTTCCTTGCACATTGTTTCATTGTCCTTTACATTAACAATATCTTGTAACAAACGAAAGAGGCTCGGGGTAATCTTAAAGTTGAAAAGGAAAACACCAATCCATATAAAACTTATGATTCAATCCTGAATGGTCCACTTAATCAAGACAAAATATTGAAAATTATTCATCGTGTATACTTGGAGACATCTTGGAGAACATCCTAAATACAATAGGATTTCATTTTACCGTTATTTAATCTATCAAGGTATCATCTTTGTTTGTATATACTGATGACTTACCTATTTGATATCTTCTTTTCCCACTTGAACTATCGAACATGATGATATCGTTATTATTGGACATTATTATGAAAATTAATTATATCTATAGGTGTAATTCTCTTCAAAATTTATAGCTTAATGTCCAATCATTCATCTTGGATGATTAGTTTGCCTCTCCTTATTAACAACCTTATAGAAGACTTATAAAACTCTTGATACTTTATCTTAAACTTCTGAATTTCAAAAATCTGTTCACATGAGGTTTTTGATCTTTTAATCGCTAATAAAATAATGGCTCATATCCTCCTTAGTCCTATATATATACATTACGCAGCTTTGAGTTCTTTCAAATTTCTTCCCTTCCTTTAGTCCTTACTTACATTGCATGTTTTTATCTAATTCTTTTACCGACCAGATTAATCTATCTTGGAAATACCCTTCTACTATTATGATAGGTAACTAATTTATTTAATAGTGAAACTATATATAATCCATATTAAGGTAATTTCAAGTCTATTATATACTAAACTAAATTAATTAAATTTATTTATTATGTATATATGTATATTTATTTATTCAAATCTATTTATATGTATATATGTGTATGAGTATGCTAGATCTAAACATTTGATGAAGTCAGATAGTCACTTACCTATTGCTAGTTTCTTCTAATATTTATTCAAATCAATGTGACTTCTGAACCTTTTAAACTTCTATATTTATCCATCCCTACATGATTCTTGGACAGCTCACTAATACTTAGATTCTTGTCTAACCAATATTACATAACTTGAACCTTATTAATAATTCTAATTCCTATTTCCAATATAAGTAAAATCTAACTAGAAATTTGTGTAACTAATTTGGATTTGCTTAAGACCTTTATCAACATAATATAGGGGTCATATGAAGTCTAAGGCGCAGAAAGCGTTATGGGTCCTTACTTATAAATATAAACATATAAGATAATTCATTACACCCCTATCTTGGTAAATCAATAGAATCAAATGAGTCATATCAATATATCATAACTTAAGCATGCTTGGTTTCATATCATCTCACACTTACTTGTTGTGTGAGGCGAATCTTTTATTTATTCCTATAATTCCCTTGTTTGTTTCTTAAATCTATATCTTTTTGCAAATGTTATGCCTACTCATTTTCCTCTTCATACTACTGCAGTCAACAGAAGAAGTCTGTGAGTAAGATGATCATGAAAGAGATAGAAAACATGAATTATAAGAAACCGAATCGTTTCTTATATTTTATTCTTTAAATATCTGTATGACTGAGTCTTCACATAGATAATAATCATCCACATGTTTGTTACTTTTTTTTTCCAAATTTTCATAACCTTTATGGCCCTTTTGTATAATCATTAATACCATTTAAGTTGAATCCTACCATATAAAATAACCTCATTAGGAATTAACCACTCATGTGAAATATGTGTCAATACATCAATAAAGAGTGCACAAAGCTAGAAAGATCTTACTTGTACTTTACGGTGGAGGGTGTGACGACTGCTCGACGAAAGCACATGAACCTTTACCATAGCTCTGATACCATAAATGTAATGCCCCCAAATCGACCCCCGCCACGTGACGAAGATCAACCTGGAGACGCTACGAAACACTATAATTTTGACTGTCATGTTGACCATATCTTAGTCAAGAATCGAGACACATCAGCGGAAGAAAGAATAATAGAGTAAAATAAACAAAAGAATAACTTTAATTTGCGAAAGTCTAAAAGTGGCCATATCATTTTTAAGGAATATAAAAAGGTTCTACATCATGAATCTATAAATGCTAAAGGAAAAGAACACTAATAATCCTTGTAGTTCATGTGCTATCTCATCGCTAGAGCTTTGTCACCGCACCTACTCAACACCGTCACTGATATGGACCTGTGGAAATCAGACACAGGGGATGAGGTCCTCCCATAAGCTTTACAGCCTAGTGGGGAATCACATAATATACAATGTATAACTTGAACAGAGAAATCAGAAGTAAAGGAAAGTACTTATCTTGAATGAAAAGTGGAACATGAGAGCATCATATATAATCATAAGAGATAGACCAATAACATAAAGCAATAGAGTCAAATGATGCTAGAAATCTTATAATCATGACATGAGAATACCGATAATTTGACTTGACATTCATGCTTGCTTGTCTTGTTCATACTTGTTAATCTTGGTTCGTAATATTCGGACCGAAATCAAGAAGTATTAAGAAAGGTGATAAAAGAGTCACTATAAATTCGGTCGACCGGTTCTATTGAACAGTCGACTGGTCAGCTTTGGATCGGTCGACCTATCTGCTCATACGGCCGAGATATCGGTCGACCGATAGGTTCATAGGAATGATAGATCGGTTGACTGGTCGGCTGATGAGGCTGTTGGGTCGGTCGACCGATAGGTTCATGCAAGTCGACTGTACATTCAATAAATCAGTCGATCGATTGCTGATGAATCTCAAGAATCGGTCGACCGGTCATGTGATAATCTTGGGGAATCGATCGACTGGTCGATGCCTACTGAAATCAGCTGTGGGATCAGTAATTGGTCGACCGGTGGCTAACGAAGAATAAAAGGCCGATCGACCGGTTGGCGTCCTGATTGTTTCCAAACATGAAAATTTCTTAAAATCTCTAGTATAATCTCATTGTAAACTAGTTTCTACTTCCTAGCAATCAATCAAACAACAACATGAATTAAATCATGCATGCAATTAATCAAACAATCAAAGAAATCAAGAATCAAACAAGGCAAAACAAGAAACTTGAAACCCTCATCTTCTCTTCTTCTTTACATAATCAATTAGGGCATGGTTTAAATTCATTCAGGGATCATGCAAGGTGATTTCAGTTCACCCACCTCTATTCGCGATTAATCCTTTCTTCGATTCGTCGGAAGATTTCTATTGGTCATATCCTTCCCGTTCTTCCTGCGCTTGCTCTCTTTCTCCTTGGGGTTGGCCCTTTGAAATCCGATTAAGGAAAATCAGCAACTTCGTTATGGATTTCACCACCAAGAGGCATATGTGAGAGGGAGAAGAAAGGGATGGTTTGATCCCTGTTCGATTTGCCTTCTGGATGTTGGCAGCGTACTCGCAGGAATCAAGAGGGAGAGAGATTTTCGAGAGGTTAGGAGGATAAAGATTTATAAATGTTTGCCTTATCTAATCATTCTCCACTCTTAATTAAATTTGATATAACCTCTACGCCCTGTTGTTATCTTTATGAAGATAAAATTTTGAATTTTATTTTTCCAATAGGCCATGTTTGATTCAACTGGTATTTGTTTATTTAGTTATTTTTGTTTGTGTCTGTTGTTACACTAACACCGTCAGTGTTCCTTTTATCACGGTGCATGTTGATGCGAAAAAAATCGTGCGAAAATAGATTGTGTCGTGCCATGTCTGTATTCACCCGTTCGTGCCACGCTCATAGTGTAAATTAACGACCCAACACGAAATGGCACAAACACGGTCCATTTTTCGTGCATGAGCCCTGTCCATGCCGGGCCATGTTGCATGACTTTCGGACGGGCTGGCGGCGTGTCGGGCCATGTGGTCCGTCCGAAATTTCATCTTTAGCTCACACCATATAGATAATAAAAGGCATACCATCATGATCCAAACTCATTTGATCAGGATCGAGTCCCCTCGACTAATTTAGGAGTTTTGCCTCTATCCCCAATTAATTTCTTTATATATTAAATTATTATCATACACTTAAATTTTTTAATATATTCTACAGATATATAGTTTTTGTCCTCCATAGTTCGTCCTCTCAGTTCGTTATATAGTAAATTAGTTATATATAACTCGAGTCCTAAACCTAAGTATGAATATAATAGTATTAACCTTTTTGTTAATACATATATTATTTGGACTAGGTACTTAGAATCTGTTAATTATTTAGTTATGAAGAAAAATAAATTTTGAATAAAATTTTCATGGTAAAATAAGTCATCCTTACCTTATTGAATCAAAATCATGGTGATTAGATGACATGAAATACTGTTAATTTAAATGTGCCATTAAAGTTTAAAAAAATTGTGTTGTTACGAAAAGCATAATTTTTATATTTATAATCTTAACAAGAGAACTAGTCATCTAATTTGTAATTATATTTGTAACACTTTTTGGCAGCCATCTTATTTGTATATGGATGTTTCCTTTTTATTCACACTAATTAAGAGAGAATTTTACTGCATTAAATCTTAAATGTGGGCACTAGGTCTTGAACCCAAGACCTCTTAAACTAACTAATGTGTATGAATCTCTATGCTATACTTATTCATTTGAAGGATAAGGTATTTTATATTATAGGATGCTTATCATTACACATTCATCAATTTTTTTCTTTGATATAAAAATTATTTGTAATATTTTTAAATATCAAAACATAAATATGAAAAGATTAATTACCTAATTAAATTAAAAAAAATAGAAACCATAATAGTCTTTCTAGTTTAATTAATATTAATAGTTAAATTCTAGAAATATGAATTTGTAAATTATAATTGCATACATTAAAATCACATAAAACTCATATCAATAGTTAGATATGTCACATTTGATTTCTTAATTTTAATTAAAACTATTAATCATATTATTGTGTTTTGATGTAGAAATATATTAATTATTGATAATCATATATAAGTATTATAGTTTATATTATTTTATTATCGTCCGAGCTAATCGGTCCAGCCTGACCGGGAGACTTATCCGTATCGATATCCGATCCGAGCCTTATGGTATTGTCCAAAAACTCTACTTTAATTGGAATGTATAGGACAAATATATTGTTTCAATGATCAAATTTTCACAAACAACGAGCTCTCATAATTATTAGTTAATGACCAATATGGTTATGATATCAAGAGTTGTGTCTGTTGGTATCAAGAGATTGTCTCTTAGTTGAAGAGGTGCAACCCTTGAACATAATATAAATAGGCGTGGCATTAGGGGACCGGTAGTACGCAAGAACACTCCGGAAGAGTTCTATTCAAGAATAGAATATTTTGCATTCGGATGATCCTCAATAATTAATTATATATTTTTTAGTTACTAAGCGTCAGACGATTGTTGGCCACGTTGTTGTAGGAATAATGGCTGATCCATGAGCGGCGAATCCATCCGCATCCCCCAGGATGACCACCCCGCTGCCATCGTGAACAACCCCCTCCATTGCCTCAAGGAGTTCCACCGTTACTTCGGCCTCCGCAGTACCACCGACGTCGGCTGGAGTGATTAGTGACCCATCGCGACCCTTCATGAGCCTCTCTGTACGGTCGCTGTCACCGTGAGAGGATCAATGTGTTCTTTTATTTCCATCTGCAGTAAAGTAAGGTATGTTTCTTATATCTTTATTTTAGTTTACTCCTTGTATTGTTTATTGGATTAACAAGGTACGTTTCTTACATGCTTAATTCAATATTAGTTCCTTCAACTCCACGCTTCTGACCATTTATTTGTTTTTGGCCCACTTAAACGTAATTACAATTATTCCCCTGATAATAGAGATTATTTACTACTGTAATATTATGCAAAAAAATATCTTTAGTAATTCTGGTATAAAATATTTTTTTGTGTTATTATTAATTAGAATTGTTGTCCTAGGAATATAATATTTTAAGTCAAACTATTTATTTTTCCTCGCATGTGTTTCAACTATTAAATTGATAAATATTTGTGCATGTTTTTTTTTGCTTATTGTTAAATCTTATAGCATATTATTATTAATTGCCTAGTTAGATTTAGAATTTAATTGTATAATTTTTGTGTTATTATGATTTTACTTACTTTTAGCATTTATTCTTCAAATCATTATTAGTTAACTTGAATTTACTAGATTTATTTTATATTTTAGCATTCCCTATGCTACATAAGTTGTAGAATAAATTAATTTATACGATAAATTAGACAAATTACACAAATCACTTAAACCTATTCCGACTCATTCTTGAGTTGAGAAATTGGAAATGATGTGGAGTCAAAAATTTGATATGGACTAATAAATGACAATGAAGATAGTATCAACGATTCCCTTTTTCGTTTGAACTTTATAAGTGTGTCACTTAGGGGTGTTCAACGGGTCGGGTCGGGTCGGATCCATGGTCGGGTCGGTCCCGACCCGATCCGACCCCGACCCGGTCGGAATTTTTCGACCCGAGTCAACCCGACCCGACCCGAAGACCAAGTTTTTTTATTTTTTTAATTTTTTTAGTATTCAGCCTATATTATGTATAAAAAATTTAAAAATAAAATAAAATATTTTAAATGTGTAAAATAATGTTTAAATGTTGAATAAGTTATTTTATGCTTTTTAAATAAATATTATATATAACAAAAGATCTTGTTATGGGAAGGATTATTCCTAAAGATGATCTATTTTGTCTTTCGGTGAAATGAATAATCAATGAATATGTATTCATGAATATTATGTGTCTTATTTTTTCTCTGGTAAGAGATTGCATACTCAAAAAATTAGAATTGAACAAATGTGAAACTGATGCTTAACATATTAGATGCAAGCATCCGAATGTTGTTTTGACCTATGCTTAACATATTACGTGCAAGAATATTGTACTGAAATATTGTTTAGAATGGAACCAATTCGAAATTATTTTCAAATGGAAATATGGTCAAAAAAATTGTTAAGTGATTCATTCAATCATTTGTGGCATATTGAGTGTGGTTACATATGAGAAGATAGAATATTGTGTTACATTTATTGATGATTATTTGTGATTTTCCATTTGCCAATTTTGTAATCTCTTGGAAAGAAAAGTTGATGCTTTTGAAGTGCATAAGAGAGGTATGACAAATAAGAGAAGGAATTAGGAATACTAATTCGAAAGTACGAGTAAGAACAGAAGAAAATATCTCTAGGTAATGAATGATTATTGCATTCAATATGTAGGGATAGTGCTAATATCTTTCATGTTCCATAGTATAATAACATGGCGGAAAGAAATGTTGATGAATACAATAATGTGTATGTTATCCCACTCATTACTCTCAAATGAAATTTATTTTGAGAGAGAGTTACATACAAATAATTCCAGCAAAGTCCACAAAACTAATGCCATATGAACTAATAATGGCAAAAAGCCCGAGTTGGGTCATCTCTGAATAGGGGATGCAAAATAATTTGAGTCAACTTTGGGAGAAGTTTTACTTTAGGATGGTGACATGCAGGTTTGTTGAAAATATCTGAAGGGTATAGATCTTCTACAAGAAAGAATTGTCCAAACGAAAGTCATGATGCAATTTTTCAGATAAAGAAAATGTGCATGAATGAAAGAATGATTATTCTCTGTGATATTAAAATTGACTCTAAAGGGGACACATTGTATATTGGTCCAATGATGGAAGATGAAGCTATACAGAAAATGATACCTTTGGAGAAAGTGGATGAACTCATATACTATACCATGAGTACAATCGGCAACAAGAGGTCCAAGATGAAACTCAAATGTTTAAAATTTGTATGGGTGCGAGCTTTTTGTGTTACACCGTGATGTTTATAAAATGATTGTATGTCAGAAGTGATTACTTGAGAAAATAAGTGGACTCAATTAATCAACGGTGAATGGACACTATGTGACTTGTCGAAAGTAGGCAAAGTACATAGGGTGCAAATAAGTATTCATGAAAAAGTGCCGACTTGATGGTACTATTGAATAGCAATAAAAGAAATGTGTTGCGAAGGTTATACTCAATTAGCCGGAATTGACTTTTAGATAACCTATTCTCTAGAAGCTAATTAGTATACATTGATAATGATGAGCTTCGTAGTGATTGTATATGTATTGTTTTGAAGTCATTCCAATGAGATTAACTTGCTCAATGGAGAATTGAGGAAATAAATATACAATAGCCTTGTCTTTTAGGAGGAAGAATTTTGGAGAATAAGGTGTACAAAGAAAAGTCATAATATGGCTTATGAAAATTATGATATCAATGATATTAAAATATCATAGATGGACATTCTTTGATGAAAGTAAATTGGATTATTGTATGTGCATTAAAATAGTGGGAATAAGTTTGTGATAATGCAATTTTTTTTAATTTAACATTTTGCCCACCAGAAAAAGATGTCACATGCTCAACACGATAAATAAAAGGTTGAGCAAGAAATTTGAAATGAAAGACATATGCAGTATGAGTTATGTTCTTAAAATTTAAATAACTCGGAATAAGAACTCGAGAACATTGAGTTTGAGTCATTAACAATATCTGAATAAGATATTATTGAGATTTTGGAATATAGAATAATATTCCAGTACATCAATTGTGATTAGGGAAAGACTTAATGAGAATGTTAGTGTCCTAAATAAAGGATGAAAATTCCAATGCACAAGAGATGACAGTTTGATATGTGCAATATTAGTATGAAGCCTATGTTGATTTATTCAATAAGTTTGATTAAGATAATCTTGGAATGACAAAATTGAGAAGTCTTGAAAATGATTGTGTAAATTTTGAGAGACAAAAATATAATTGAGATTGACATACACAAGCCAATACACTTGAGGATATAGGTTATTTGGATGTGGATTTCGATGGAAATATTGATAATCGAAAATTCACATCGGGCCACTTATTTATGCTGGGTGGTGTAATTGTTTCTTGGGATAACAAGAAATAAAGATGTGTGACGAGACACACACAAGAAGCTAAATATATTGTATGTAGTATGACAGTCACTCATGTAGTATGAATCAAATATTTTCTATGGAACTTGGGCTCAATTTATACATTGGATCACTGTCAGTGTATTGGGATAATCAAGCTATGATAAGCTTGATACATAGTGATGCAAATAGTTATAAAGGAAAATATATAGAGATCAAATATCACTATATACAAGATATGGTGGAAAAGAATGAAGTGATCGTAACTTATATGCTTATTATGACATATTGATTCTCTTACTAAGGGAATTGTAGTAGGAACATTAAACATGTTAGTTTAATGAGACTTAAAAATATTTGAGTCAGAAAGGAAGTTTCATGAATAATGAATTTCATGGTTATATTAAATGCCTATTTAATGAGACTTCGAAATTTGAGTCAAGATCGAAATTTCATGAATAGTGAACTTCAGAATAATATCTATAATTAACACTATATGAACAATGGAAGTGTTGGATATCATTGATCATATTGATCAAGTGGAAATTAGTTAATGACCAATATGATCATGATATCAAGAGTTGTATATGTTGGTATCAAGAGATGTGTCTCTTGATTGAAAAAATGCAACCCTTGAATAAATGGTGCAGCCCTTGACTATAATATAAATAAATGTGGCATTAGGAGGACGGTAGCACGCAAGAACACGTAGAAAGAGTTCTATTCAAGAATTGCATCCGAATGATCGCCAATAATCAATTATATTTTATTTTAGTTACTACAATAATTTCTTTTCAGTTATCATTGTAATATCTAGAGGTGATCATAAAATTTCGGATAGTTAACTATCATTTGAATTCATTCAAAGGGGGATCCAACTATTTTATTGTTTGTCTTGGATTGAAGGTCTCACTATAGCGGATGAAACTTTTCTATACAGACAAGAATCAAATTTTATACATTCTTCATTGTTGTAGAGCTGCTTAGCAATCCATTCCAGCCCCAGAGAATTTGATTCCTTTGATTGGCATGTCACTAGGTGGGTTAGACATGCAACACCACAACATATATAAGCCACAGACCAAGCAAACGTACCATTTACATCGAACTAAATATTCACTTGCAGCAATATGTGTATGCTTTGGCACGCAATGGCTGCTTTGCTTTGTTAGCTCTAGAACTGGATGGAGGAGGTGTAGGTGGTGCCGAAGCTCCAAGAGGCGAGCGCCACATCGTAGGCCGTCTTGGTTCGGTTGTCGTCGGTGCGCAGCCGGAAGGAGAGGCTCTGGTCATTGAGGTACGCCGTGTTCTGCCAGTTCATGCTCCAGTTCCTGCTCATCGTCAGCCAGCTCGTGTTCGACCCCTTGATCCACGCCGCCGAGATCACGCCGCTGCCTCCCACGTTGCTTATCAGCACCAGCTCGAAGTAGTTCTTCCCGTTGATCGTGAACCTGATGCCCCCGCTCCTCCTGCACCTCACCCTGCATGCAGCATTAAACGCTTCAATCACCAGATCGAGTTCTGAAATAAACTAATTTATAGTGGATTAACCTCCGGTAGTAGACGGGGACGATGCCTCCCTGGTAGATGGCGATGGTATCCCACGCCGGCTGCGACATGTCGAAGTGCTTCCTGGGCGGGTTGCACCAGCCGCCGTTGTCGCTGGACTCGTCGTAGTTCGGAGGGCAGCAGTTGGTGGCCGTGACGGTGATGTGCGCGCCGCCCTTCTTGCACCACCGCGACTTGGACGAGTCGCACACGATCTGGAAGCACATCCCGCAGGCCGCGCCGTCGTCGAACAGCGCCTGGCTCAGGGCCGTGTTGTTGACGCCGTACCCGTCGCTGTACAGGTCGTCGTATCCGCACGCAGCACGCTCCTCCTGCATGGCGCATGCATGCATGCTCGTGCCATCAGACTCAGTTCTAACGCTGGTAGATCTTGACAAATGCATGCAGAACTTGTCCCTGATCCAGAAGTGGACTCATGCAAATCTGGAAACGACAGTGCATGGTAATTAGTACTCACCCATGGTGCCAGAAGTATCCTTGCCTCCATAGACGTCCACCCGGCCAATGAGCCTTTAAGCTCCGAGACGAGCATTACGTAAGATATTAGTAGAGCATTCTGCAACTTTGCAGCCTGCAGCTTCTCCATCTGATCTCTCAAACTTCGCCGCATGGGGTCAACCATCGACATATATAACATAATCTCAGACCATCCACATAGACATAAAGTACTACTTTCATCGTTCATCGGGGTTACCGCCAAAATTGTTTGACTGACATATAAGTCAACTGAATATTGGACTCAACATATGTAAATTTTATATAGTTTTTGTAACAACCGGAAAAGATAAAAAAATAAGATAAATTAAGTTTCGGCCGAACACGTGAAATATTAACCCAAAGCCCAATTGGATTTGGACTTGGGGATTTGATTGTGCCCACATATTTCAGAGAGATAAAATCTTTATCTCATTAATTAGATTAGGATTAGATTAGGAGAGGAGATTTATTATATAAACCTAACCAAGAAAATTAATCTCCGAGCGATCCGTCGTCGTTCTTGGTGCAAGGGTAGGCAGGGTCTCCTTTCTTCCCCAATTTGATCCTTTTACTTTTCCTCACGTCGCCCTCTGCACTGATTGGATTGCAGGCAGTGAAAGAGAAGAAGAACAAGGGCAGAAAACGTAGGAAATAGGGGGGCACTGGGGATCGATTTCCGACGAACAAAAAGAGAGGTTAATCACGAACAAATGTGGGTGAATCGAAATCACCTTGCATGACCTTTGAATTATCTCAATTCATGCCCAAATCGTTATGAAAAGAAAAGAATAAAAATATGGTTCAAGTTATCGTTTTAATTGTTTGATTTCTTGAATTCTTTGATTGGTTGATTATTTGCATGCATAATTCATTATCTGTTGTTCTATTATTGTGTGATTGATTTGCTAGGAGATATGAACTAGGTTAGGTTGAGATTGCATCGAAGAATTGATGGATTTCGAAAGTCTACAACTTTTCTGGACGTCGACCGGTCAACCGATAACCTGACTGTTGCGGATTTTCTGCATACATCGATCGGTTAGACCGATCCCTATCACCGGTCGACCGATCCTTACCCACCGGCCGACCGTTCGACTGAACAGATCGACCGACCCGAAGATCACCGGTCGACCGTTTTCCTGAGCCGGTCGATCGATATCCAGAAATTTTTTTATCAGCTTTATTAATTAATTCCTTTTATTATCCCAATATTACCTATATATAGTTTATCCTATTTTTTTAACCCCACAGAGATCCATCCTTAAGTTTCAAGATTTGTTCTTTTATTGATTTATTTCTTATTGATCTTATCGAATCCATTGAACAAAGAGCAAAGAGTCATAAGTTATTAAAAAGTGATTAATAAGTTCAGATGAAAGATTAATAAAAGGGTTGCCAGTTCAAGCCAAGTGCAATAAGATAAAGGTAGCTCCCTTGGTCATAGTTTGATCACCCACTGACTCGCACAAGGCCGTATCGTTCGTTTAGCATACCCAAAAAATTAAAGGCACTTAAAGTCACCCTGATTTTCTAATAATGAACTAAGATCAAGAAGCATGAATAAGTCAAGTTAAATTATTATCATGATTTACAAATATGTCATGATTTCAAATTACTATACATCATTGATTCTCATGAATTATGATATCCTCTTAAATTATTCCTTATTATGATCTATGATGTTGCCATGTTATCCTTTGAAGTTCAAGTCAAGTATGATTATTTATCTCTGATTATTTCATTCATATTATGCATTGTATGTCACGTGGTTCCCCACTAAGCTGTAAAACTTACGGGAGGATCTCCTCCCTTGTGTCTGATTTTCATAGGGCCAGGTCAGTGATGAGGTGGAGTAGGTGTGTGGTGACGAAGCTCTGGCGGCAAGAAAGCACATGAACCACATGACTTATTAATTTTTCTTATTAGATTTCTTTCCTTTCGCATTTATAGATTCATGATGTAAAACTTTATTTTATTTCTTATAAATGATATAGCCACTTTTTCGCAAATTAAAGTTATCATTTTTCTTTATTTTCGCTGACGTGTCTCGATTTTTGACTGAGATATGGTCAACATTATGGTCAAAGTCATAGCATGTCGTAGCTTCTTCAGGTTGATCTTCGCTACGTGACGGGAGTCGATTTGGGGCGTTACAGTTTTTGATACTATTCTTGAACCACGTTGACAGAGGCGGACCTAAAGTGAGGGCCCTAATCTCCCTAAAATTTTAAAACTTTATTAATATTATATATTAATATATGATTAAAAATTAAATTATGATATATTGTTTAATTTGGTGCAGTGATTGTCTCTTTTTTGTCTGTTCTAAAGGTCTTGAGTTCAAGTCTGCTCTCCTCAAGTTTTTTAGCTTTTTTCTCTTTATTTCGATCCCCTCAAATCTTAGCCTCCGCTTTTGCACGTTGACAAACTCAAATTAAGATTGACTTTAAGAATATATACATTAAGAATTAAGCATATATCTGAATTACTAGTTATAAATGATTATATATTTTTTTTCGATCGTAATACCTAACTTAATTTGATATTCCACTACAAGAAAATCGCGATTTTTCGACGGATAATTTTCGACGATTCTAAATCCGTCGCTATTTGCGACGGATTTTTCGACGGTTCCGTTTTCGACGGATTTTCCGACGGTTATGACCGTCGGAAATAATTTATATTATTATTTAATTTTTTGACGATCAGAAACGTCGATATTTTCGACGGATATCCATCCGTAGTAATTTCCGACGACTTTTCCGACGGTTATGACCGTCGGAAATAAAAAAATTAAATTATGTATTTTTTATATTATTATTAAATTTTTTCGACGGATTTTCCGACGGTCACGACCGTCGGAAATTAAAAAATTAATTATATAATTTATTATATTATTATTTAATTTTTCGACGATTAGGAACGTCGATATTTTTGACGGATATCCATCCGTCGCAATTTTCGACGACTTTTCCGACCGTTAGGATCGTCGGAAATAAAAAAAATTAAATTATATATTTTTAATAATATTATTAAATTTTTTCGACGGATTTTTCGATGGTTGTGACCGTCGGAAATAAAAAAATTAATTATATAATTTGTTATATTATTATTTAATTTTTCGACGATTAGGAACGTCGATATTTTCGACGGATATCCATCCGTCGCAAAATCCGCCGCAATTTCCGAAGGTCATAACCGTCGGTAAATCCGCCGCAATTTCCGACGGATATCCAAACCGTCGCAATTACCGACGGTTTTGACCGTCGGTAAAGATTACCGTCGGTTCAAACCGTCGATAAAATAAAAAATAAATATTATATATAACTAAATAAAATAAAATTTTTTATTATTTATGTTTTCGACGGTCGAAACCGTCGGTAATTAAAATTTCGTTATCCCGCTTTTTTTTTTCCCTTTTTCCCGCTTTCTTTCCAAATTTTTTCCTTTATATATTTTCCTCCTCCCTCTTTTCTCTCCCTCCTCCCTCCACTCCTCTCTCTCTCTCCCTCCTCTCCTCTCTCCCTCTCTCGGCCGCGAGCACGGACGCCAGACGCCGGTTACGCCGCGAGATCGGCCTCTCCCGCTCACCGGACGCCGGCGACCCTCTCCCGCACCGGCGACCCTCTCCCGCGCCGGCGTATCTCTCTCTCTCCCGCTCCGCGTCGGCATCTCTCTCTCTGCTGTCGGCCGGATCCGGCCGCCAGACGGCCGGTTCCGGCCTCCAGCGGCCGGATCCGGCCTCCAACGGCCGGATCCGGCCTCCAGTGCCGGATCGGCCGCCAGGCGGGCCGGATCGGCCGCCAGGCGGGCTGGATCCGGCCGCCTGGCGCCGGATCCGGCCTCCTGGCGCCGGATCCGGCCTCCTGGCGCCGGATCCGAACGCCAGGCGGCCGGATCCGGCCGCTAATTTTTTTTATATTTAAAAAATTATTTGCGACGGTTGTGACCGTCGAAAGATCGACGGTAGCGACAATCGTCTAAAGTTTCGACAGTTGGGACCGTCGAAAAGTTGCGAGGCCGTCGGCCTTTTCCGGCGGTTGCAACCGTCGGAAATTTCGACGGCTCGGACTGCCGGAAAAGGGCGGTTGCGACCGTCGGAAATTTCGACGGCTCGGACCGCCGGAAGCCTTTTTCGACGGTTGCAACTGTCGGAAATATCGACGGCTCGGACCGCCGGCCTTTTTCGGCGGTTGCAACCGTCGGAAATATCGATCCGACGGTTCGAACCGCCGGGGACTTTTTCGGCGGTTGCAACCGTCGAAAAATTTCGACAGGTCGAACTGCCGGGGATTGTTCCGACGGCCAGGACCGTCGATATTTTCGATGAATTTTTTTCAACCGTCGCAAATCCATTTGCGACGAGCGTTTTTCCGACGGATCGATTCCGACTAAAAAATCGTCGGTAATTACGTTACCGACGGTTTTCGAGCTGGTTCGGACCGTCGGTAATCCGCATTTTTCTTGTAGTGTTCGGACGGAAGCATGAACTACTAACATATAGGGACTCGAAAACTTAACATGTTATCTGATGGTATCAATCATCCTTGATTTTATTATACAATTAGATTATAAAGTACAGAGCCGCGACTTGCGACTATATATATAATAACTCGAAATCTCATTTGGAACCCAAATAGTTGATTTAGAAGATTAGAAGACGACGTTAGTACTTGGAAACTTGATTCAGTGTGAATTATGTTGATATATTTTCATGTGTACGATAGACATATTGGCCACATGCAGCTGCAATATTTGTTAATCACGTTACATATGCATGCAGTTTATTGATCTACGTAATACCATACACATGTACGTACGTTGTTTTCATACATAAATTGATGAGCATATATAGCTGACTAATTATTTGTTTAAATTACAAAGTGTCCTTTGGTGGACACTGCCCACGTATATTGCACAAATGTAATAAATATAGAACCATTAGTTTGAGAGGACACTTGATTTGGCTTAATTAACATGTACCATCCATCACTCTCCATTTTAGTTATTCATCACCATTTAAGTTTGATGAATGTAATATATTGAGCTCAGGGAACCACTAAAACGGAGAAATTAAAATATGTGTAGCTCGAGTACTTGGTCTTTGTAGATGCATGTGCATCCAATGGAGGAATTGAATGAATAAACATTTTTTTTAATCTTGGCAAGAATGCTGTGATCGATTATATATATGAACTAACTGTAGCACAAAGGCAGTGAAGGATCTCATAGATACAAACTCATGAGACATGACGCCAAGTATATAAAGAAGCATAGATGGATGAGTAATTAGCTTAATTTCCTTAATGTGTGGGTCTCAGAACCAAACTTAATTTACATTCATTGAGATGTGCGCTAATGTTAATCTTTCTCACATTATTTCTTTTCAAGTGAAAGCTAATCTTTCTCACATATTTATTGTCTTCATGTGCCAATCTTGAATTTTACTTGTCATCTCAAGTTATCGAGGATCTAATTATACTTTTTGGGGCATTAAAAAATATACGTTTGAATTATTTTTTTATCATAAAGAAAGTTCACGTGAGGAGGGATTGCAAAGAAATATAAATAAAAATATTGTGCAAAGCCTTTTTATTTATTTTATTACAATTTGATCGACATTTTGAAATGTTAAAAATATAAAATAGCTTAATTTTTTTAAAAAAACTGATCAATACATCTAATTTAGAAAATCAAATATATTTTTATTGGGTAAAATGATTATACTGCATATTTATATGTTGCAATATACTGCACTGAATGATTGATTGATTGACCTATCATATAAATATGATTTTGATGAACAATAACATATACAATAGGTCTATGGACTTACTATAGTCTGTGCAGTATATTCAACAATGTTATCAAAATCGGACAAGACCGGTTGGTTCAATCGTGGATCGGCCGGTGATCCGATTCGATTTGATGTCAAAACTATTTTGACATTGAGCCAAGAAAAATCGATTAAATTGGGCCGGTTCAATTTGGTTCAATTCAAATTTTGAAAAAAATATATTAAAAAATGACAAAAAGAGGAAAGTTAAAAAAAGGAAAAGAAAGAGAAAGGAATATAAGAAAGGTAAAAAAGGAGGGAATATGGTATGTATAAATTTAAATATGAATTAAAAAAATGTAAGTATTTATAATTGAATAATATTAAAATAAAAATTATCAAAGGGCATAAATAAAGGAAAAAAAAGAAAAATGTTAAAAGGAATAAGAATAATTTAAGATAAAATTTATTAATATAGTATCTATCATCAATTAATAATAGATATTAAATTAATAATAATATATTTATATTTATATGATAATCATTATTAAAACTTTAAATAAAAATTATTCTAGGATATTAGTACAATATTCATATAACTTATATTATATCTTTGTAATAATTATAATTAATATTATTTAAATAAAATTCGGTCCAATTCGACTGAATTCGATCGGATCGATCCAATCGCAATCGGATAAGAAGTCCTGTCCAGTCGTCGGTTCAGTTATGAAAATATTGATATTCAATGTCCTCCTATCTTATTTAAAAAGAGTAGAAAATTCTGGCTAGGGCATGAACATAATTGGGCAGTGTAATTGTCACGGGCCGTTTTGAGAGTAAAGACTACATTGGCCACAGCAATCTCATCAAATAGAGGATAAATAATTTGTTTGTACAGGAAATAGATCATTTCTAAGCCATTGGATATTATCTAATAATTACGTTATGTTGGTATGTAACTCACAATTATGCTAACGTGTTCCTTTTGATAATCCTTTTAAGACCCATATTGAAAATATCAATATAAAAGAAATGACTGAGATCCCATAGAATTAATAATGGCATGAAACTCTTAAATTATACTTCCTTAAGTGCAATTCAGTCATTTAATAAGTATGATAACAAAATTAAAACAACGGTCAGGAGAATGATACGAAAAGTTAGGGGCACATGACCTATAAATTAATAAGTTCAAAAGTTGCACGTAAAAAATATATTAAAGAGTTAACGTGGTATATTTTCAAGTATATCAACATGGTATATTTTCAAGTATATCAATTGATATCATAAAAAAAGTATGTAGTTCTGCTTTTTCTTAAAATAAGAACGGGGTATATTTAAGAGATACTATCACCCTCAAAATATAAGTAAATGATACATATTAAATTTGAATATTTATCCGACCAATATAGATACTAGGTGATAAAAAAAATATAAGTAGCAATATATCAATACGGTCATCCAACTTAGAGGTATTTCTAGTATGATCACACAATTTTATTTTGTAATAAGAAAATAATCTAATTTTAAAAATATTTCTATCATCGTGACCAATTGTAATCAATCAATCGGTGGGTCGCTGATGTGATGCTGATGTGGATGCTTACGTGACATCACACCAGCATTTTCTCTCACATTAGTTTTAAAAAATAAAAAATATCACGTCAATATTTTTCTCTCTCATTTATCTAAACTTAGTATTGTATCTGTATGCTCACTCAACTTTTCAAACTTTTCACACATGATCATTAAACTTCATTCACACATGTAAATTAATTTTAATGTAAGATTAAAAATTTCAATATATAAAGAATATCATGGTTATGATTTGACTCAACACCTTGCTAGATGTCGGGGACGTCCAACACCTCGCTGGATGATTCAATAAGATTTATATTTTATATATTTAAACTTTTAGCCCATCATAATAATTAAATTTTATTTAAAAATAATTTTATTATATATCTAATAATCATAATATCATATATTATAATATTTTTAATTAGTCCAAATTTTAGGACAAAAATGTAATGTGGATTATTTTATTTTTTCTAATTCTTTATTTACATAATTTTATAATATTATATATTTAATGGACATAAATAAATTGGACGGCTCAACCCGACTACATTGTGCCTAAATCCTGCTGGGTCAATCTAAGTGCCTTTTTATATATTATTATTATTATTATTATTATTATTATTATTATTATTATTATTATTATTATTATTATTATTATCATGAGTGAAATTTTACAAAGTTGAATGATCGTGTGTAGAAATTTTGAAAAGTTGAATGACCATGCCATTTTTTTTAAAATAACAAGTTTGGGTAGATGAGAGAAAAAAATGTTCACATGACATTTTTTTTAAAACTAACATGGATGAAAGAGAAAATATTACCATGGTGCCACGTAAGCATCCACATTAACGCCACGTCAACGACCCACTAGTTGACTGACTATAATCGATCACGATCATCGTGATTGAAATATTTCTAAAGTTGAATGATCTTCGTATTACAAAGTAATGACCATAATGAGAATACCCCGAAGTTAAATGAGGCTGAAATTTACGCTAATTTCTTGTTCATTTTTTTCTATACAAGATTCCTTGAAAGAGTGAAATTTAATCTTCTATATAAGATTTTCTATATTTTGCATATTATTAAATGATTAACTTTAAAGAGTTGAAGGAAATATGTATAACTAATTAATTTGATTGTTACTAACTAAATAGAAGAAATCAAATCTATTATTATATAACAATATTGACTTTTGCATAAAAGACATCTTTACATGCAACCATAAATTGTAATTTCATCGTACAGTCACATACTCGTTATCTTTGGATTAACATCATTTTAATTTACGATTTGAGTATCAAAGTGATACTAATATAAAGATCCAAAATATGTGATTCCACGTTTGTAATTGTAAGCTAATTTAAGTAAATGTACAAATAATTTATGCTACTAATTTTCAGCTTACTATATTTATTATTAACTACATATAGAAAAAAAGTTGGTTCGGAGGGAGGGGAGCTCCCATCGAAGTGTTGGCTCATAATAGTCATATAAATAAATAAATGTGCATGAAATGTTTATTGCTAAAAGATCGGATCACAAAATTAAATACAATACTTAAGACAATAAAATTGAAATCGAGGGTTTGAGGAATTATAATATTATGCACTTATTTTGAGGAGTCTAAGGACAAACATATATCTCCAAGTTTCGCCTCGTGGCCTGTGGTAGATGATGGTAACATATAGTTTTTTATAAATAATATATAATTCATGGGTGGTGTGGGCGATATCATTATTTTTAATGGAATAAGCAATACTTGGATTATTTTTATAAATAATGTATAATAAATAGTGAATAGTGGTTGAACTGTTATTACCTCCATCAGCAGTTAAAAAGAATATCCACTACATGAAAACATGTGATTGGCGTCGGATAGTAGCGGCGGATTGCATCCCCTCACAAAATAATTATTAGTTGTGTCGGATCTTTCCATCCTTCAGTAAAATAAAGCGTCCGATATGTATCGGACGCTTCAATGCCCATATTTTGTGGCAGATATATTATCCGCCACACAAATTTCATCTCCATCGTCCATTCCGTATCTCTTGTGTTGAATAACTCATCCGTCGCTAAGAAGGAACCAGTTTAGCAATTAGGGTTTTAGCACTTAGACATTTTAATTTTTTTACTCTTTGGCCAAATGGGCATGCACTGAGCTCTTCCGACGCGGCGGACATGCGTTGAGCTCTTTCCGACGAGGTGAACATGCACACACCCACAGGCGAACTCCTCATCTCTCTCAAGTAGCCCACAGACGAACTCCACGATTTCCTCTTCTACCAATCTCACGATCTCATCAAATGAGGAATCACCATCTCATCGGAGGCCAATCTGTGCCCAGGTTCACTTATTGCTTGAAGATCTCTGTGGATTCTTTTGTTTATTATTCTTTGGACTGTTCTCTTTTGTCATTCTATTTATTTTTGGGGAAAACCATATTTTAAGGAGCTATCCTACGAACTCACCCAGGGTGATGCCGAACTAGAGCTCACTACGACCTTGCCCGACACCAGACCTCACAACACAAGGATTGACTTATCCTGAACTCACTTGCACGCTGAACCATTGGCCGTGAAACCCCTTTGGTTTCCCCCCTCAAATCCAACCAGGAAGGTATGAACAACACCTTTGCTACTCTTTTTACCATTACATGTTTTTTTTTTCAATTGATTTTCTTTTGGTATGAAAATCTTTGTCGTCTGCTTTAATTGTGGTTTTTCCTTCAAATATTTAGTTAGCTTCTGCAATATTAGTCACTCTGACAAAAAAGAATCGTTTAGGCAGAAACTATTGCATGATATAAACTGCAAATAGGTGTAGACATTTTTATGAAATCATTCATTTCATAGGGTTCAAGCACTTAGATCATTTTATTTTAAACTATTGCATGATTGTTCTGTGGATTGTAGCTGAAACATAGGGTTGCTGCAAGGCTATCAATATGGTCCAAGATCACCACTAGTATTTGGTTGAGGAGTTAATCTATATCAATCACCCCAATCACCACATCTACCTACCCTTCTTTTTTCTTATCAACCAGGAAGATTGTTGCTTAATTTCTGTATCAGGTATTTCTTAGATTTTTATATATGTTCAATTATTAGAGCTTTCATGCTGAAATCAATTGTGTTCCTAACCTCCATGATAATTGTTATGGCATTTTCTTCTAGCTTATTTTTTTTATTATGATCTGGAAAGGATGATACTTATGCATGTTATAAATAGTTCTCTCCATGTTGCTTCTTATAAGATTTCTTTGTTATTTCAGAAGATGTCCATTCCAGAAAATCGTAAGTGGATGTATAATAACATTCATGGCCGTAGAGAGCTTACTAAAGAATTTATATGTGGTGTTGAGGAATTTGTGCATTATGCATGCCAGTCTCAAATGTTCTTAACTGAAGGAGCCATAAGATGTCCTTGTTTGAAGTGTTGTAGTGAAAAGTTGTTAAAACCTGAATTAGTAAAAGTTCATTTATATAAAAAAGGATTTAAACCTAGATATTGGTATTGGACGGATCATGGGGAAGAACAACCTGATATGACAACTACAAATGCAGACAATGATAATAATGATATGTTAATAGAGGAAAATACAATAAGCACTGATATGAGAATTTGGTATATGATGCGCAACAAATTTTGGTAATTTCAAGAATTATGATGCCATCGAGGAGCCTCCTCATCCAAAAGCCAAGGAATTTTATAACCTCTTAAATGCATCAAGTCAACCAATATGGTATGGAATTGTCTTTGGCATTGCGAATGCTAAGTCTCAAATCCGATTACAATGTGTCACATGCATGTTTTGATTCATTTATGGAGATATTAAGGGAGGTAGCCCCACCAGACTCAAGAATCCCATTGAATTATTATAGAACAAAAAAGTGGGTTTCTAAACTTGGCTTTGCATCAACAAAAATAGATTGTTGTGTGAATGGATGTAGGCTATATGAAGAACAAGATAGATCAAGACAATGTCAATTTTGTGGTGCTGAAAGGTATAAGCCATGCAAAGGCAACAACCAAAATAAAAATGAAATTCCAATGAAAAGAATGCATTATTTATCTCTTATTCCTAGACTTAAGATGTTATATTCCTCGCTGAGTTCAGTTGCACAAATGCGATGGCATGCTGAACATACTACGAAAGAGGGAGTAACGTGCCATCCTTCTGATGGCGAAGCATGGAAACATTTTGACAGAACATTTTCTAAATTTGCATCTGATTCTCAAAATATTAGGCTTGGTTTGTGTGCCGATGGATTTGCTCCATATAAACAATCGGCGTCTCCTTATTCTTGTTGGCCTATGATAGTTATTATATATAATTTACCTTCCGAATTGTGTATGACTGCTCCTTATATGTTCTTGACTTGCATTATTCCTAGTCCTCATAGTCCTAAGAACAAGATCGATGTTTATTTGCAACCATTAATTGATGAGTTGAAAATATTATGGACTGGTGTTTTAACTTATGACATTTGTGTCAAACAAAATTTTATTATGAAGGTTGTATTAATGTGGACAATAAACGACTTTCCAGCATATGGAATATTGTCCGGATGGATGATTGCGGACAAATTAGCATGTCCATATTGTATGGAAAAAACTAAGTCATTCACTTTGAAGCACGGAGGAAAAATGTTGGTTCGATTGTCATCGTCAATTTTTGCCCCCTAATCACATGTTCAGAAGAAACAAGAATGTGTTTAAGAAGAAAACAATTGAGAAAGATTCCCCTCCACCTAGATTGTCGGGACATGAAATGAGTGCAATTGTTAGTTGCTTCGATAAAGTTACTGAAATGCATGTGAAAAAGCAATTAGGGTATGGCATTTATCATAATTGGACAAAATAAAGTATATTTTGGGAGTTGCCATATTGGAAAGACAATCTTATTAGAAATAACTTAGATGTCATGCACATTGAAAAAAATATTTTTGATAACATCTTCAATACAGTTATGGATGTCAAAGACAAAATAAAAGACAATGTGAAGGTGAGAATGGACTTAAAAGAATATTGTCAACGACAAGAATTGGAGCTTATTAGTTTGCCAAATGGGAAAATGATAAAGCCAAAGGCAAAATATACATTTACAAAGGAGCAAAAGAAAATGATTTGCCAATGGGTGCAAAATTTAAAGATGCCGGATGGTTATGTTTCAAATTTGGCTAGATGTGTTGACATGAAAGAATTATGATTAATTGGAATGAAAAGTCATGATTGTCGCGTGTTCATGCAGAGTTTACTTCTAATTGCTTTTTCATTATTGCCAGATCCCATATGGAAAGCTTTGACTGAATTGAGTCAATATTTAAAAACTTATGTTCAACATCTTTGATGGTAGAAAACATGATTCAAATGGAACAAAACATTCCGATGATTTTGTGCAAATTAGAAATGATATTTCCACTAGGTTTCTTTGATTCCATGGAACATTTACCAGTACATTTACCTTATGAAGCTAGAGTGGGTGGGCCAATTTAATATAGATGGATGTATCATTTCGAAAGATATTTGAACAGAATAAAGAGAACAGTTAAGAATAAAGCTCGTGTTGAAGGTTCGATATGTGAAGCTTACTTGACTCAAGAGATATCTCATTTTTGTTCATACTACTTTGAGTCTCATGTGAAGACAATGAGAACAAGAGTTGGACGAAATGACGATGTGTATGAAAATATGTCAATGGAGAAATCTTTGTCAATCTTTAATCAACGTGGTCGAGCTTATGGAAAAGCAAAACAACGATGGTTAAATGACATAGAGTTGAAATCAGCAACATTACACATCTTATTAAATTGTACAGAAGTTCAACCATTCCTTAAGTAAGTAGGAGTGCAACTACTTGGTAATTTATTTTTTAAGAAATAAACATCAATACTAATGATATGTTTTATTTTCAGCATATTTTTACAAGATTTTCATATTTCAGAGGAACATTCTTATGAAAGAATTCAAGCCAATTTTGTAGACTGGTTTAAGAGTCGTGTAAGTTTATCACTATTACTTTGTTCACTAAGAATTATTTACTAATAAGTTCTTATTTTAAGTGTATTAACTTTACTTTATTTATGGGTTCATCATCCGTCGAACATGGTCAACAATTCTTATTTACATGATCTAGCATGGGGGCCTAGTAGATAAGTAACATCTTGGCCAATGTACTTTGTAAATTGATATAAATTTCACACAGATACTTGGTCTCATGATAAGAAGACAACTAATAGTGGTGTGTATGTCAAAGGCACAAATGATAACGAAGATGAAAAAGACTATTATGGAATATTGATGGATGTGATTGAATTAGATTATCCGGGGGATCCAAGAAACAAAGTTGTTCTTTTTGAATGTGAATGGTTTGACCCTAAGATTAATCGTGGTACAAGAACTCATAAAGATTTCAAAATTATGGAGGTGAAGCACACAAGGCGATATGAGAGATATGATCCTTTTATTATTGCTTCCTCTGCAAGACAAGTTTATTATGTTCCATATCCAAGAAGGATAAATGATAAAGTACAATGGTGGGCAGCAATAAAAACTAAGGCAAAAAGTAGAGTTGAACTTGAAGGTGCAATGGAAATTGCCTTTCAAAATGATAATATGTCTTATGTGGATCCGATTATTGATGTGGACCTCATTGAAGATTTGTGTGATGGCAATGAGGTTTTTGATGTCGTCGAAGATGTTGTTACTAGTAGAAAACATGGTGAATGATGAAGATGAGTATGAAACTTCGTCTTCTTCATCTAATGAATTAGTATCAAATAGCGATTGAAATATTTTGTGAGTTTTCGAGTCATTTAGATTCTTAACTAATAAGCTTTTGTTAATTTATTTTGTGAGTTTCTGAATCATTTCTTTAACTAATAGGCATTGTTTATTCTTTGTAGAGATGTCAGGATCAAGATACAAAGAGAAAAGAAATTGCGAGGAGATTGAGAAGGACCCTAGATGTCTTACCTTTGGATTTTGGTGCCATCCTGACATGGAGACATCTTCTGTTGAAACAAGCATGGCTCCTGACGTTAATTCAAGTCCACTTCAAGCTTCTCTATCAGTCCCACCAACCCCTGATTCTATTACTACTCCAGGTTCAAGTCAAAATAATACACAAGGGGATAATCACAAAACATTTATCGAACCAGATGGTAAATTTGGGCAAGTGTGCATATGTAGATATTACATACATACATACATACATATTTAACTGCTATTGCTGTTTAATTTATTGTTTTTTTAATAGTGACTCACTTTTTTAATTGTATTGTAGGTTTTTGCCATCTAAACCAGCTGCGATGGTGATCACAAAAGTGATATGTTCAAGATATAATCATCCATGGATTTCTTGGGGAGAAATACCATCAACAACTAAAGAAATGTGGTTCAAAGAATTTCAGGTACAACTATAAAATGGATTTCTTTTATTTATTTATTTTGTTCCCTTAGTGTACATAGTTCATAGTTCCCTTAGTATATTTATTTTGTCTTATATGGGTCTTTGTATTGGATGCCTCAACATAATAGCCATATGCTTAAGGCTTTTAATATAAATGTAGAATAAACACATGCAAATGAAAAAAAAAAGGAATAAAACGTAGAATAGACACTTAGGAAACTCTTTATATTATATAGTCATTAGTATATGAAAGCAAATTCCAAACTGTAAGGATCTCTTAGGAAACTAGTGTATTCTTTTTAATCAGTGAGTAGGGATTTCTTAGCTGTGATCACATCATTAGTATAAGATTTCTTAGCTCTCTTATACACACTTGTACTTTTTTTTTTTGAGGGGACACACTTGTACATTTCATGTTTCAGTTTTAATACAAGTGGATGCCTACCATAATCTATAATATTCATTCCTCTCTCACATAAAACATTTTAAAATAAGCTATACAAGATTGCAATAACTTAAGGAGCATGTCATTAATGATGATCAGCTAAGTTTCCACTGACCACAATACTTGCTACAGTAAGGCTTCACACTTGTAAGTGTACTACTGACATTTATATATATTTTGTCTTATAGGGGTCTTTGTATTGGATGCCTCAACATAATAGCCACATGCTTAAGGCTTTTAATAGTCATGGCTCAAGATGATTATCAGGTTTGTTAGGTATGGCACGCAAACATAATAAACGTCCTCAATGGATTGGGGAAGGGATTTGGGAAGACTTGTGTAAGCATTGATCTTCGACTGCTTATAAGGAGAAATGTCTAATAGCTAAAAGAAATCGAGCTTCTGACACTGCTTCTTGTATACATACTTGTGGCTCAATTTCTACATCAACCCATCGTCGTAAATTGGTAACACATTTTAGATTATTTTATTTCTTATGCGTTATTTTGTTATTCTTTAATGTATATTCCCATTATTATAGGAGAATGAATTAGGAAGAGTAGTTAGTGTTGATGAAGTTTTTCGTCTTCTTCATACGAAGAAATCAAAACAAGTTCAAGGACAAAGTCAGAATCAAAGCGAAGGTTGGGTTACTCCAAAGGCGCAACAAATATATGTGAGTATTTTTAAAAATGAGTTGTTTGTGATGACAAAGTTAATTACTCCTAAAGCTGGATTGACTTTTTGTTAAAAATATTAGGAAGCCTATAAAAGTAAAGTGTCAGAGTTTGAAGCACAATGCAATGAAGGTGAGAAAATTTCACATGCGAAGGCAATAGAGATTTGGACAGATACTGTTGGTGGTCCAAAGAAAAATCGTATATATGGCCTTGGTTCTTCGGCCAAAATTTGTGGAGCCTCGTCATCTTCAACAACAACTCAAATTCCAGAAAGCATTATGAATGATATGAGGGATAAGTTGCGGCATGAAATGGAAAAGGTTTTTGAAGAGCGAATTCGACATCGAAAGAAACAGTTGGAAAAGGATTTTGAAGTTCGCTTAGAGCAACAAAAGCAGAAAATAGAAAAGAATGTTGAGCAAAGACAACTTGAAAAATGCATGATGAAGATGATTAAATCTTTCGTTCATACTCGCCCACGAAGATTTGAAGAAAGCAGTGAAGAAAATGATGTTTGAACTAATTTTATTTATCAATTAATTATTATCCATTAGAACTGAAAAAATAACTTAATCTTCATCTACCTATTTTGCAGGACTAAAAGAGTTTGCATAATTATTCCATATGCATGTGGGGGTTTGAAACCTGAGATGGGTAACAATTTTATGCTTCAATTTGAAACCTGGAAATTTTCATGCTTGAAATAGTAATCTGCAGTCACAGCTTTAATATGCAGATGTATACCATAGAATAGTAGAGCTTGCAAAGATATCCATTCTACTTAGACTTTTGTTATTGCTAGCACAATATTTTGTTTTTTAATGCTGGTCAGACATGACATTACATATTGTTTTGATTTTTTAATAATATCTTATAACTTATTATCACAGCATAGGTATGATTTCTCTAATCATTTTCTTAACCATATATTTTATTTTGTAGTTCTCATGTTGATATTGTTATTTCACGGAAGCATCTTCTAAAGTTTTGAACATTTTTTGGATGGAATGTCTGAAACTAGAAATCGAGCTTGGGACATGTGCTTGCTATAAGACTTAGAAATTGAAAGTTTGTAAAGTTTGCTAGATGTGATGTCTTAGAAATTGTAAATTTGTAAAGTGGTCCTTCCAAGGATGTTTTGAACATTTTTTGGATGGAATATGTCTGAAACTAGAACTCTAGCTTGGGACAGACTGTGTTGTGATGTCTAAAAATGTAGATTTTGTTGGCAGCTTTTGGATGTTGTAAATTGCTATATGATTAGAACTCCAGATTTTGTCAAAATAATGCTATAAGACTGGTCTTTTTCCATGGATGTTGGCAGATTTTGTATGCATTATATGGTTCAATTTCTTTAGATTTTATTTGATCCATTTTAAAGTTTAGTATTATATTGATTGTATTTCTTTCTTTGACATATTGAAGTAACATAAAATATATGAGCAGGTCTCTTTTTTTTTTTTTCAATTTTGCCATGTTTTGCGAAGGATATTGCATCGGATGTTCTGTTACAATTCATGCATTTTGTTGCGGATATGGCTTGCCGCAAACTCTGTTACAATTCATGCACTTTGTGTCGGATATGGCTTGCCAAAAACTCTGTGACAATTCATGCACTTTGTGTCGGATATGGCTTGCCGCAAACTAGGCAAACTAGCGACGTCGTTTGTGTCGAAAATTTTGTGACAGATATTCTGTCAGCCATGTCATCGCAAAAGTTTTGCGTTAGATGGATGTTGCTGCAAAATGTTTGCATCCAAGGTTTTTGCGGGGGACTAATGTCCATGGAAAATCCCTCACAAATAAAGAGTTTGCGTAAGATTATTTATGTTTTGTGGCGGATTAGTCTGCCGCAAAATTTAAATTTCCTTGTAGTGATCTTTTTTAGGTTCTCAAAGGCAATATATAATTATTCAGAAGTAGTGTTATTATTATTTAAATAATTTAATTAAAAATTATAATGACAAATACTTTTATCAATAAAGTGGATGGTTTGATTATTTATTTCAATTCCGAATATTTATAGCTGAAATAAATATGTATGTGATTTTAAATGTGCGTGCAACTCTTATTATATTTATGTTCACTATTTTTTTATATTTTATCATATATTTTAAACGCTCATTATATTATATTTGACTTAACTGATAGTTATTAAATTTATTTAATATCATTAAATAAATGAGTTTGGGTAATAAGGATGTCTTTTATAATAGATTTATAATATTTTTCGAATTATAAGGTATTTGCTTGATTTCCTGGACTACCATGTTTATTTTGGATCACACACACATAACTTCAGCTGAAAAGGCTCGCATTAAATTAGAGAAGAAAGGAATCAAATTCTAAATCTTATGCACTTAAAAATAACTTATTTTCAATTAAGTAGGTTTAGAGTTCCAGTTCATATGAATACAAATTATTCTATGAAAATCTCACCCATACATAATGACACAAGATTAGTCAACACAAATGATAAGAAAATATGGATTAATTCTTTAAACTTCTATTGAACTATATATAACAAATTTTTATGTCTAATCTTAATATATGAATTTATCATAGGACGTTCCTAAATTATATACCACGAGACAGAGTGGAGGAGAGCGGATCCTGATGACCGGATCCAGAGATGGAGTGGAGGAGAGTGGCCGGAATAGTCGCAGGAGTCGCCATCGTCGTCGCCTGTCGCCGCCTTGGGGGAGAGAGAGAGGAGGAGAGAAAGAGAGGGAGGAGAAGGAAAAGGTGGATTAGGAGGAGGGTGGGAAATATAAGAAGAGAGGGGACGCAGGAATGTGGAAGGGGTAAAAGTAGGCGGAAAAATATTTGAGTTAGCGACGGGCATATCTTTCGGAATTAGTGAAGGATATGACATCCGTCGATAATTCTGAAGGCAGTATCTGTTGATAATAATATATCATCATTTATATAAGAATTTTTTAATATATATTAACATATTAATATATCTAATTAGAAACATTAATAATGTCATATTATATTGATAAGAATTGATACTAATTATATATATAGATATATTGATAATAAATGATACTATTTTAATTACTGACGGATATTTCCTTCGAAATTACCGACGGATGTGAATCCTTCAATAATTTCGAAGGCATTATCCTTCGATAATTACCGAGTAATGTCCTTCAAAATTATCGACAGATTCTAAATCCTTCGCTAGTTGCGCCAGCACTATCCTTCGGTAAATAAAATAATAATATCTTATTAATGTCTTTAATTACCGAAGGAAAGCTCCTTTGAAATTACCGAAGGTTTTAAAATCTGTCAGTAATTTTGAAGGAAAATACGTAATTAAAATAATATCATATTAAAACATTATATTAACATTAATAATATTATATGAATTAATATATATGAATATAAACATGAATAATATCATATTATATTTATGAATATTTTAAGTAAATGGAAGAGATATGTATTATATTATAAACATTAATAATAAATTATTATTTCAATTACCGAAGGAAAGCTCCTTCGAAATTACCGAATGATGTAATATCCGTTGATAATTGCGAAGAAAAATACCCGTCGGTAATCAAAATAATATTACCGAAGGATAATGCCTTCGAAATTATCGATGGATGCACGCATTTTCCTTCGGTAATTACCGACGGGTAATGTCCTTCGAAATTATCGACGGATCTCAAATCCTTCGATAATTGCGAAGGCACTATCCTTCGGTAAATAAAATAATAATTTTATAATAAAATACTAAATATATATTTATATTATATTACATATATATATTGTTATAAATATAATTACCGATGGGTATTTCCTTCGAAATTACTGACGGATGTAAATCCTTTGGTAATTCCGAAGGTTGTACCCGTTGGTAATTTATGGACGGGGTTTTTTTGTCCGTAATAACGAAGGCCGTTTTGGCATTCAGTAATTCGGAAGGAGTTTCATATCCGTCGTAATTGCCGTCAATAAATGAGAAGGATTCATTTCCTTCGAAAAATGTCCGTCGTAAATTCGTCATTTTCTTGTAGTGCATACCACGATTTTCATTTTACTCCATTCGTTTAACTTTTTAATTTTTTTTTCAATTTTTATATTTATGAAAAGACTAAAATGTCCTTGGTAAGTTTATATTAAGATATATGTATTAAATTTGTAAATTAGCTAATTAGATAAATAGATTGAGCCCCTGAAAATTTTAAATATTCCATTTGTTCCATTAGTAAGTATCTCTAAATTAAAACCTAAGGGGATGTTCGGAAACTGAATAATCAGTGGATAAGTTTGTTTATTCTCCAAACACTAAGGAAAAATAAGAAAGATTAACTATCCTGTCAGTGGAAAATTATTCTTTCTAATACGATGAATAATTATTCTATCAGATTCAGCATTTTTTTCACTTTATTTATCCTTTCAGCCAATTAAACACATTTTTTCTTATTTTTTGAATAAGACAATGAATAATAAAACTAACTGAATAATAAGTCTCATTTCATAAATAGTAATTCAGCTTCCAAACACCCCCTAATTACTAATATTTTGTCATATTTTTAAGCTAAGCTAAAATTAATTACTTTTTTTATTTTTTATTATATTAGTTTATAATGTGTTGGCCTCCTTACATAATTTCTGGTTCCCTCATTCCTACATTTTGGGAGCATATATTAACAGATTAGGCACTACTTAAAAAAAAACTATTTCTCTTATTTCTTTTTTTTATTCCAAGTTAGCTTGACATTAGAAATCCGATCATTGAAGCATTATTGATGGGATCTTTATCTTTTTGGCCGGTTCAAATGGCTGCTTCTGCATATACGAATCAATCGACTTACTTTAGTTTATCATTCGAACTAATTAATGAGCAGTACTAATATCAGTAATGTGAGTTCTTCCACAGGAAAAGCAGCATAATCAAATGAATCCCTAGCTACAAGAATTTTGTCAATTACCTACGAATTTTTTCATCGAAAAACTCATTATATTAATCGGAAAAATATGATTGGTGCCCGTCAAAAAATTGCTCGTTGTAAATAATTTACTGACGGCATAGAAGGTTTGCCGGTATGTTCGATGACTTTCTACGGAAATTTTTATAATTCCGAGGGGTATTTTTCCCTGGGAACTTTCGATGGAAATATCATGTCGAAAGTTTTGAGGGATCTCCTCCCCTTGAAACTTTCAACTGGTCTTGAAATTTTAGACGGTTGGAATAGTCGGATGTTCCGACGAGAGAGATCCCGTTGACTTTTTCGACGTCTTTCCGACGGAAACTCCGGTCGCAAATCTTATTTAAAATACAAAAATAAATGCACGTAGAAATTATACGTCTCACATGCAGGGCATAACGTATACACCACTGTAAAATGTAATCATTGTGTTTTTTTATTGCACGTAGGTGATCGAAAGTAACGATGATAATAAAAAAAAAATCACTTCTTGGGGGCGAGGCGGCTCTTGATCTTCTCCACCTCCTTGGTCCCGACCTGGAACGTCTTGGTGAGGACTTCGTTGGGGACGGCGGGGGTGGACGCGAAGAGGGCGAGGGGCACGGACTGCATACCCGGGAGCTGGCTATCGAAGGCCGCCAGGGCGGCGGCGGGCTCCGCGCCGACGTTCCTCTGGAAGTGGACGAGCCCCCGGGGGAAGACGAAGACGTCGCCCTTGGCGATGGTCCTGGACACGAGCTTGTTGGCGGTGGTGATGAAGCCCACGTCCAGGGCGCCATCCAGGACGAACACGATCTCGGTGGCCCGCGGGTGGGTGTGGGGCGGGTTGATGCCGCCGGGGGCGTAGTCGACGCGGGACATGGACACGCCCAGGGTGTTGAGCCCCGGGACCTTCTCCACGTTCGCCGCCGTAACCAGGGACCTGAAGGTGGTGTTGTCCGCCGCGCCGGGCTTCGCCAGGCCCTGGAAGAAGAAGTCCGCCGTGCTCACGTCGGCCGCCGGCTTGCAGGCGAACCCGTTCACCTTCACGGCTGCACGTACGGTTGCATGCATACAGCATATATATGTGTGACATCAAATGTACAGCTTTGCTAGTAGTCATATCTCACGAATTGTAAACAGTAAGAATGCATGCAACGACGACTATACGAATGTAGGCGGCGTACCGGAGTTGAGATCAGCCACGCAGAGGTCCTGAAGCATGTCTGGGTCGGCGGCGGCCAGTGGAGCGACCAAGAGGAGGAGGAGGGACAGCAGAGGGAGAGGGAAAGACATGGCCATGGCCACACAGTGGAAGGAGATTCGTCTAACTCGTTGAGGGAGAGAGAGAGAGAGAGAGAGAGAGAGATGGCTGGAAAGTGCGGGGAGGTTGGGGGAATTTATGAAGGGTGGCAGGCACATTGTGGGGTAATGCTGAACTTTTTTGCTTCTGCACAACTACGGCAGAAATGCAGGGATTTGGATGAGAGAGGTGTGAGAATTAAGGCATGGAGAAAGGCCCCATCTTGTTCCTCTTGCAAACCACGGAATGTGGATGGGTTCATAAATTTAAAAACATTCTTACATTAGCGAAAAATAAAAATAAAACATTCTTAACATGCAGTTAATTGAAAGAAAAAGAATGAAACATACAATTGCCTCTTTGTATGTACATATACGACTCCCATTAGCTTATCAGTTTGTAATATAACAAGTGGATTTTTTTCTATATTAATCTTTGTCTCTAAATATTTTTATATTACAAATAATGTTAGATTCACGAGCTACCATAATTGACATCAACATGTGCCTTCTCAAACTTGGGGGGCACTTATTGTTTAATTATTAATTTGTTTATATAGTAGCTAGGTCGATCTCTTCGATCCAAACATATAAACATGTAATATACTCGTTTTTCTCTATACTAAAATGCACATCTTTATGACACACACAAAGAAATAATTCTTGTGTTGTTCTAATTAATCAAGATCTCTGCAAAATATACGACTTCCAAGTATTAAGATGATTAAACACTGCCCACCTCTGCTCTGAGTTTTCCTGCAAGCAATCAATTTAGGTTTTGTTATTCCTCCTCCTTTGTTCTCTACCAAATAAATATGTTCAAGTGGAAGCTAAGTAAGTCAGGGGAGCAGCAGCACAACCTACCTTTGCTTGTTATTGGGGACAGTTCCTTGGAGGATGCTTCCAGCTTTCTGTGGACAATTTTGCTGGATATAATCTCAGAAGTCTAAGAACAGCAAGGCTGTACAGTGTAAAGCTTACCAAGCAATTTGGATGCTTCAAAAGCCTCACAAAAGGTTGAATTAGTGGAAATATATTACTACTCTAGTCACATGTAGAGTTCTTTCCCTCCCCCCTCCCCCCCGGATTTGGCCCTTGTACCTGTTCAATTAACTATTGCATTCATGTATTATCAATTATAGAGCAACTTCGATTTGTATTTGTGATTTAGGGGTTTCGATTAATGAATGTCACATAATCATTTGGCCAATGATAATTATATTACTGGAGATCAAGGCTCAAGCGATCTCTATCCTAGACACCAAATAGGTAGATACATTCTCTCTCTCTCTCAAAATTAACCCTCGATTTTAAATTGTTTAATACATGATTAACTCATCTAATTTAGCATAATACATCTAGGAATAGGGGGTGCATCCAAACTGCAATTCACACCATTAAATGATGCCTCACTTATTTTTCCTTTGTGTGTGTGTGTGTTTGATGGTGGATTGTGTGGATATGCATACAAATTACTATTCATTTAAATTAACTTAATGCCTCCGGGTTGTCTACAAGCTTGGACAATTGCTCTCCTTTACATTATCTTGGAAAATTTTTTGGCAATTAGTCTGATGGTAAGCTGGTCTAATTTGATTCGGCCTAACTTAGTTGATAAACAAGCACTATAACAAAATAAAGCTATTGTGATGAAATTTTTTATCGCAAAAGAGTAAAAATATAATTATAGATTTGTAATAAACACTGTTTGTCACAATTAATTAAACCACAAAAAAGTTTTATGTCAAAATTATGATACATCGAACACCTCCGTAATTACATTTTTATCACAAAGCTGATATTAAAATTTTAGAAAAAAATTAAAAGATTGATTCCTCACATTGCTATGATTACTCTATCATATTTTGTGATGATTTTTTCGTCACTCAAAGTTATATATTTTTGCAGTGCAGTCGTGTCATATTTAATAATAAACTTGATTAAATATTTTTAGCTTATTTATAAATGATCTTATTGGATTCCAAGATTGGTCTAATAATTAATATATTTATGAAAACTATCAATTTAAATTATATATTATTAAGTAATTAATTTATAATATAATTGAGCATAATATGACAACAAGGTATGCTAGACGTCATGTAAATGTAATAAATAGGCATAGACCTTTTTTACCTACCATGGGTGGCATGCCTCTCTTAATTAATTTTTAGGTTTTTTTTACCACCTCTCAGACTATAGTATGTTTTTCATATCTAATCCTAAATTATAATCTTACAAATTTTAGTCTGTCAACTTATCTAAATATAACATTTAAGTCATTCTCTTAAGTTAAAACCAAATTCTATTAAGTTCTTTTCTTAATAATAGTGAATGCCATTTTTTATCTCTTACATTTTTAATGTAAAAAGATTATAAAAAAATTATTAGCATGAGCATAATATTGCATGAAGTAATATTATTAATAAAAAACCTTACATTTATTGATTATTTTTATTGTAATAAGAATGTAAGGGTAAAAATGACAATTCACAATTATTAAAAAAATTAATATAATCTGTAAAAATTAACAAAAATATTTATGGTCAAATTAATATAAGTGTAGAGATTATATTTATAAATTTATAATTCATAGTTAGATGTAAAAAATTATAATTTAAGGAGTGTTAAAGAAAATAACCTTTAATTCTTTTATGCTAGATATAACCTATTTATATGTAAGTTTGGCCCACCAATTCTTAGTCTATGCTTGAGCCTAGGGAGTCATAGGGTTGCAAGGATAAAATTTAAAGGTGTTGATAGGTTAAGATCTCTTTCCTTATTCTATGGATGATGGTGCACTACAATTCTTAATTAGTTATGTTAATTTCTCTAACCTTACAAGACTTTATTTTTTTTTTATAAATTTCAAGAAAAGGCTTATCCTTGTGTATGACTTGATGGCTTACTCCTCAACTCACTAAGGACACAATAAAAATTATGGATGATTTTTCGTAACCAAATAAATTTGATAAATGTATAAATATGTATTTATTTTGTAAACATTTGCCTTCTCTTTTTAACTCATGTTAAATATCATTTATAGTTGCTTTCTCAATGTTCATTGTAAAATTTTGAATCACTTCACATTGTACTTTGATGTTTTATAGATGTCGGGCTTGTTTGGATACCATATTTTTCATCCGGATGAGGCCCATTCCATCGCTTTAGTTTCTGAGATCGATGAGACACATTATGATGCTTTAGTTTCTAAATTAAAAAAAAACTCATTTTGTCTGCTTGGATGGGTAAAACATTAGGCCCATTTGCTTAAGGAACACAACATTTTTTCAATGAATGAAAAGCTTAAGTGGCAGCTCCATATTTTTGTTCTCTTCTTTGCGATGTGACAAGAGACTACCATAAAATGACTTTGCCCTAGCGAGTAGCGACGACTCTAGATGCAAAATTTCTCTTTGGCTGAAAAAGAAATTCTACTGCAAAAGGATGTTATCAACAATGATCAAATAGGTTAGAATATGAAGCCTTTTTTATCATTTTCTCTTCTTTGACATAGCTTTGTCTTATTTAATTGTTTGTCAATAAGAACATCAGCTCTCTAAGATTTTAATATATTTATCTTGAATTTGATGAATCATTTTCAAATGAGAAGGATGTCTTTTTTCTATCTATGGATAAACTTTCTAGCACCGGAATTTTTTATTTTGTCGTGTGGACGATTTGAGTGATGCTCTGTTGTCCATTGATATCTAGTTATTTTGGTCATTTTTATGGGTACATTGGACATATATAGAATGACTTTGATCATCTCTTCATGCCTCTACAATATTTATCTAAGCTAATGTGTTGAGCCTCATAATCTCATGCATGCAATGTTTGATCATCTCAATTCATTGCAAATTTTGTCGTGTAATGCTAGCAAACAAGAACCATGACGTCAATTGTGTTGGATTAGTAGATAATAAATAAAAAAATACATATATAATTACCTCATGACAAATTCTCTCCAATTTTTTAAACATTCTTGTTGTCACTAGGTCAAGGTATATTATAAATAAAATGTAAAGGTAGTCATGGGTTAAAAAAATAGAATATTCATTAACCCTTTCATATTGATCATATTTTAAATTTCTTATTATTTCCTATAACAGGGACAAAAAAAATATTTGTAGAGCTTGTTGGAGCAATGAGAAAATAATATATTTTGTCATGTTATGATTTGATTAGAACATGCCAAGATTTATAACACTGAATGAGTAAAGAATCTTGGAAAAAATATTGCATGGCATGAACATTAAGTATCCACTTGTTCTATTCCAGCTTAGGCAAATTAAAGATCTTGAACAAGATCTCAAAAAATAATATAACATTGTCAAATATTTATTTGAACAGAGTGGCTTTGAATGGGATCTTGAAAATAATATGGTCACTACACATATGAGATTTGGCACTCAATACTTCAGGTAAGTTTTTTAATCAACATCACAATTCTTTTGATGAAATTTTTTATGTAAATTCTCAGTAAAGTTTGTTGTGCATTTAGGTTGATCTTAATGCTAAATGGTGGTACATACAACCTTTTCCATATTTTGATCCACTTTATGACATATATGAAGATGATTTATATGTTTCAATGATTGACCAACAAATTTATGTTCATATCTTATTATTGTGCTAATGCATGTTTTTTCCTCAATTTTTTACGCAAATATGCCAAGGAAAATGTTCGTGTGATGGAGGATCTAGTCCAACAAGTATTTCACTTATGCTATCATTACCACAAGGGTTATTTTCTCTAACCACTCTTAAATTATCACGATTTTCCATATCTAACTCCAAACTACGAACTTCATTTTTAGGGTCCCTAAACTATCACATTTTTTTCCAATTTGATCCTTCCGTCCAATTTCGTTGACTTCATAGTTATCTTTTATTTTTTGCATTTGTGAAAAGTCCATTATAACCCTACCTTAAGTGTTAATCTATTTTTGCATAAACTAATATATAATAATAAATTTAAAAAATAATTTAAAAAAGAGAAAAATGAACGCGTATCATCGGGGTGTGTGTGTGTCGTCGGCCCCCACTCTGCATCGTCGTCGACGCAGAGGGGGCAGAGGGGGGTCCCCGCCTCCTCTGCGTCGACGACAAATGCAGGGGGCGACCCTCGACACGCAGCGTTCATTTTTTTTTCTCTTTTTTAATTATTTTTATATTTATTGTTATATATTATTTTATGTAAAAATAGATTAATACTTAAGGCAGGGATATAATGGACTTTTTACAAATGCAAAAAATAAAAGATAACTATAAAGTCGACGGAATTGGACGGAAGGATTAAATTGAAAAAATTCGTGATAGTTTAGGGACCCAAAAAATGAAGTTCATAGTTTGAAATTAGATCTGAAAAATCGAAATAATTTAGAGGTGGTTAGAGGAAATAACCCAAATACCAATGTCATCAATTTCCTCCCGGATAATCATCTTTAAAATTCGGATGGGAAGATAACGATGGATATTACAATATTAATGAAAATGATTCATTTGTGAGTCAATTTACATCTAAAATTCGTAAACACATATTGAATTGCCAATATCGCAACCAGAATCCAATGCAACTCATAATAAAGCCACTACCTCTCATCCTTGTGATTATGGTCCTTTCAAAAAATGTAAGTGCAAGAAGAATTCAAACTTTACAAATAAATATCTTGAATTTCGCAAGGAGGAAGATCAAATGTTCTTTACTTCTATGGAGAAATAAAGGTTTCAACCATCAAAAGAACATTATATAACTAAATGTAGCATGTTTTCAATGAAATGGAAGGATTTGGAGAAGATGAGTTGTTTAGAGTCATTCAAATCTTCAATGAAAAAAATAATTGCAAGGCATTTTTAGCGCTTAATGAAGACCAAAGAGGATGGATTAAAGGAATGATCTCTTGGATGTGCAATTTAAATAGTTTGATAAGTTGCTAGAGAAGTATGGACTTTGTGCATGTAAGTTTTGGAATATGGTAATCCCACTTTTATGTATTTATATGGTGTTATGAACTAATGTAGCTTAATATCAAGTCTCTTCACCTTTGAACTATATTTCTTACAAAAATAAGAGAATATTTTGTACATTCATGGTTAAGATAAAAACAATCATTTGCATTAATGAAAATATAAATATAATATAAATTAGATTGTGCTTTTGTTTCTTTCAAATTTGCAATAGTCTTCCTACGTAGATTTAGCAATATGCTTCCTCATTACTACGCCCACACTTCGTTGATTATTCATATATTCCATGTCTTCTATATACTTCTCGTCTCCATTAAGTACAATTATAATCTCATTTGCATAAATATCCATTGTATTATTGTCCAATAATGCGATGATTGATAGCAATATATGCTAGCAAGTGCATTGATTGCTCAAGTAATGAAAGTATAAAGTTATCGATCCCACGAGGAACTAACTAAGCTAAATTAATTTTGGATACTAATAAGAGACATAGTGGTTGAAATAAAAGAAATCATGAAAAAATAAATAATAAAAAGTAAATTCTAAACTAAATTAACCTAACCTAATTTATTAATGGTTATGGTCTTGGGACAATAAACTAGATTGTAGACAAACTAAACTCACCAAATATTATAAGTTAGTTTCTCATGGCGGATTAAAGTCTACTCAAATTATTAATATCTTAGGATCAATCAACCTATCTTAGTTTAAATTAGATTAAGACTACTTCATCTATGATCATAATCTACTCAAACATGAGATAAGATGCATTAAAATATAGCATCTACACTATATATTATCACCCATATCAGATTAATAGATCATACAATTAATATTTCTTCAAGCATCACATAAGTTGTGACATGTAGTATACTTCAACTTAACAATCAATAATCAATTTCATAGAAATATCGTAATAAAACATAACTACTCCTACAAGGATAATAGCTATCTATACAATGCAATTAATCTAGGAAAAACAGTAATCATAAATTTTTAAAAAGAAAATTAATCTTTAATCAATAACAAATAAGGTCTAACAATTTGCCTTATTAATTAAAACTCTTTCATAACATGATATAAAATGAAGAATACTCTTAAAAATCACAAATGAATAGTTGAGTCAACCATGCAGAAAACTTCTCAACAAATCCTCTTAAGTCTCTCATGTTCTTAGCTTCAAAGTTTCGGCTGCAGACTCTAACATCCTCTCTTCAAGTTGTAGAAGATCTTTATTTATAAGAGTTCAAATTTTCATGTGATCGAAGAAGAAACTAAAATCTTTTCTATATTAAAATTAGGTAAATGCAAAGTAGATTTAGTTTGGAAGTTTTGTCTTAGTCAAACTCCAAAGTTTGAGCTATAATATGTTTCCAATTGACCCTTGTGACATATGATATGAGTAGGAGTATTTGTCTACTTTAAACTCTACTAAAAATATCTTGAAAGTATGTCATGGGTCATGACCGAAATTCCATTGCCTAAATTGAGTTTGATTCACATTACAAACATGATTTCACGTCCATAATTCTTTTGTCACGGCTCATACTCTGAGTAGGAGTCATTGTGAAAGATTACGCCCATGAAGAAGTGTTTCATGACCCATGAATCGGGGTGATTTTAAGCTATTGCCCATAACTTAAGAATGTCACGGCCGTGATTAAATAGTAACGACCCATGACGACGGATGTTGTGTTGTAACCATTAGTGATATTGATCTCACAACATGAGACTTCCGCCCATTGGTGATGCTAAGGGTATTATGACAAATTATGACCCGTTACAATGTAGTGATACAACTATGCACCTTTCAAATTGTTTGTATACAATGTGTGAACTTCATTGGTAATGGTCGCAATGAGTTTGTGATGAGCCACGATTCTAATAATGAATCGTTACACTCCTTTAAAATTGTGTGCATTATAATGTCCATGAGCCAAAAAGTAATGAGGCTGTAAAAGACATAATGGAACCATAACACCCGATGAAATTGCCTAAGTTCTTCGTGGAAATCAATTGTAGGAGGCGTGATTGTTCAGTAATGAATCGTGAATCAGACATGTGATTTTCGTGAATCCGTGAGAATTTGAAATTTAAAATTTTGAAAAAAAAACTTTGGCTCCTTTTTTGCCCTTTCTCTACTTCTTTCAAGTAGTTTTTCTACAAAATACCATCATAGTAGAATCGACTTGAAGAAATTAATCAAATAAAATCTTAAAAATGATGCATGCCATAATCAAATTAACAAAAATAAATCTGATTGCAAATTAAATGTTGTAAAATGCATGCATCATATTAACCATCTTGTATCTCCATTATGCATCCTAATAAAATTGTGAAGTACACATGATGCAATAACTATGTCATTTTGTGAATAAATTGAATGAAAAGTCGTCACATTGAGAATTGGAAATCATATTTTTAGTATGCTAATAATGCACTCAATATGATTTCGAAATGATGCACGACGAAGATTAAATAATTCTTTGTAATCGTTCAGTTTTTTTTATTCTTTGTTCTCAGTAGTGATATCTAACTTCTCTTAATGGTGAAGTAAATTTAGAATATTTGCATAGCTTGCATCAACTAGATAATACTTACTAGGAGGAACATAAAAAAACTTGTTTCAATAAACTTCGTAGAACTCTAGCATTTAAAGCAGAACCTTTCCAACTAGCTATCATAAGTAAAAGTTACAAGAAACTATGTACATTTTGTGATAGCATATCCTTTCGATTATGATAATGATCTTGTACATGGGAGGATATAGTTGTCATAACATGAATACCAACAATTACTATGATGCAATCATAAATTAAGAAAAATTGTTAAATAACATTATGATTATGAATATGAAAACCATTAATGTTAAATATATGAACCTTGAAATGTGGAAAAAAACTTTCTATTATTCCTTATTTTTGGAGGAAGCACAATGATTGATGGAAGAATTAGAAAATTCTCTAATAGTTGAACAATTACTTCTAACTTGCCTAAGATAACGATGAACTATTTTTCCACTATGTTGAAATCACCATTCATTATTAGATTCGTTGTATTACGAGCTAATATGTAAACAAGCATTACTAATGGTTCTTCCATTGTAATGCCTCTTATATTTTGAAGAAATTGCTTTTATTTTAAACATTTCACAAGTAAATGAAAACATTCACGTCCATATGAAATTTTCTTTTAAAACGATTCTCGTGGATTTCTAAAATTTCTTTAACATATGCATCACCTATTAAAATAGATGGATTCTCCTTTTTTTACTTGTACCTCGTTGATAGTATGCAACATGACATTCATAAACTCGTCATCTTTTTCGTACACTTTTTCGCCACCGATACAAGATCATATTTATAGACTTGAAAATAAAATGGACTAGGACAATAAGAGAGGTAACCAAACTCTTCTTGTCAAAGATAGAGTAATTTGATGGAGTTTACTTGTGACTTTTATAGATTCACTCTTTTTCTACCATTGAGTCAAATGGTCCTATTGTATTTTTGTACATTTAAGTCAAAAAATTCATTCATTTTAATTTGAATTCAGTTGTTTAAATATGGTTTTAATATTATTTTGTTTATAGTAACGACTAAACTTTTTATTTAAATCTTTGACCATTTAGATTCTTATATCATTGACTTTGTTATTTTAAACATTTAATATTTAATAAGGTGATTTTAATTGATTATTACTTGTATTACATATATTTTATTTTGTTGGAAATAATTCAATGATCATAGCAAGGCAATCAATGGAAAATTTTTTGTAAAAGAATCACTTTTTTACTTTTCAAATCCTATTGAAGATTTAAATTTTTGCTCTATTTCCATGGCGCTATTTTGTATTGGAATAAAGTGAGAATAGTAGTTTCTTCTTATGACTCCATCCAAACATCATTGACAAGTGAAGAGAGAAAAAATCTTGTCGGCCACCTATTTTTTCTTATAATTTGAAAAAGTAAGAACAATTTTGTCCTTTTTAAAATTTTTAAATAGCTAAAATTTACATTAAAAATTTGTCCTTGTTACATGGACAGGGTGAGGGTGGCAACCTAATTCATGCTGAATTTAAGAACAGCACATGCATGAGGTCCAAAACTAGAAGGATTATAGAAAAATCTAATGACATCAAGAAACTTTTTTTTTGTTATATAGGAAGGTTGATAGACCTTATTCAAATAATAATAATAATTAAAGATTGAAAATAACAAACACATATTCTCCGAGTGATAATGTGGTCAACTTATTCCAAATAATAACATCAAGACCCCACCCCCACCCCCCACCCCCGCGTCAACCTTTGAAACATAAATTATATGCACCCAACCATCATGGCAGTCTTGTGAGCGTCTGGAAATTGGAAGACAAATATTGTTGCAAGGAATCAAATTATAGCATGAACACATGCAGATTACAACATATATTATTTCTCATGAACGTATATAGCATTTCAAAACAATAGAACGGTCACCTTGTAAAATCGAATAGCTTACAGACAAAAATTATAATTAATTACCATGATATAATAATGGTTCGATTATTATTATTATTATTATTATTATTATTATTATTATTATTATTATTATTATTATTATTATTATTATTATTATTATTATTATTATTATTATTATTATTATTATTATTATTGTGCATCTTGCATGTCAATCTTGAGTTCTTGACAACAAAAGTTATAATGATCTTTTTCCCAATATCTTCTATATAAACTTTGATGACTTTAGAGTTTGATTTCGAAGTCAACTTGTTATGGAGCTGAACCCATTAAATAATTTATCAAGTTCTAACAAAATACGATGACATTATTATGAGAACAATTAAACTTATAATTATAACGTTCCCTTTCTTAATTAATGAATTGAAAAAGTAAGAGAGACGGTGGATCCAACGAAAATGAGATAAGATGCATCATCGTGCATATATAGATCCTTAGACACGATATATATAAATTGTGTCACGCCATTAGACATTCCCAGTTGACCTCGGAGGAGACCTGCTGGCGCTTGCAATGTGGTCTTCCTACGACCATCTTGTTAATTAACTCGTAACCACTTGGAACAAAATAGACAAGTAGTTGCCTTAAAACACTGCCGAGATCGTGTTCTATATATAATTCGACTTAATCATACTTTAATCCAAAAAAATGAGCACAATAATGTTCTCACTACTCAATAGAAGCGGCGGTGGTTGTCGTTGTACGAGTGTGGCGACCACGTAATACGGCGGCGGCCAACGACGACGTGCCTTTCATACACACGCAGCTGTTCTGTCAGTCATCGCGTTATAACACCATGAGAGAGCGAGCGCGAGAGAGGAGAGAGAGAGAGAAAAGAGAAGAGAGAGAGAGAGAGAGAGAGAGAGAGAGAGAGAGAGAACGTCGTCCCAAACAATTTGATCAGCAGCCCCAGTGCAGTTGGTCGGCATCATGCCAAAGGTAAGTTGTCCAAGCCATGAACGGGCGCCTGGCAAAACGCATTGATCTTGATCAGTTCCAGGAGCTTTCAGCTGTTAATTAATCAAAGCTCGATCGACTGATGGGTTTCCTTTTTTGTTTTTCTGCTGTCAAAATTCTGTACGATCGATATGTTGTGGTTCTTGGCATCGTTTCTGAGTCGCAGAAGATCGTGTTGAAGGTGTCCATAGTGTGCGCCAAGTGCACCGTCTGCTACATGACGACGGTGGCCAAACTCGGTGGTCTCTGCTGCACCCCATCGTCTACAACTCCACATTCGTTGCTCATCTCTCTCCTCTTTCCAAGTTGCACCTGCAGCAATTCTCATGGACTTTGTTCACGGCACGCAGGGGTGACTTCCATAGCTCTTGACGCGGAGAAGAGCACGATGACGGTGGTGGGGGAGGTGGACGCCGTGCTCATCGTGAAGAAGCTGCGGAAGGCCAAGAAGGCGGTGGAGATCGACAGCGTGGGGCCGCCGGAGGAGAAGAAGGACCCAGTCAAGGTAGTAGAAGATCCCTGCAAATGCTTACCCCCCTGTTGCCAGTCGTGCAGCAGCGGCCCCGTCCTCATCTACAACCTGGACACCAGCCCATGCAACATCCTTTAGCTAGTAGAGTAGCCATGCATCAATGAACTTTCATTTTGAAGGCTGAGCGTAGGGATCTCAAGAGATAAGTGATCTATTGATCTCCAAGAATTTACTTTGTCCTCTTGGCTCCTATCTAAGGGGACTGCATTCTTTTGTGTTACAAAGGAGGAATGTCAAGCAAACAGGCATTTCAAATGCTGAAAATAATATTTAAAAATAAATTTCTCTTCCAACCGGATTTGAGCTTCAACCATTTAGGTGACGATCATGTCCAAAATGTTCAAACTGGAGTAAAGTTAATAGGCAGATTTCATTGATTTGGAGGTTTTTTGAGTGGCACATCACTTTAAGAACCGACAGAAAAGTCCTTCAAGAAATAACTGACAGAAAACGAAAATTTCCTTTTACTGTAGTATGTGAAACAAGCAATTCAAGATACAAATTGGAATGCCGACTAACTTGGACCACTTTCAATACAATGCAAAGAAATGTGCACAAGAACATTTAACATAAGCGGAGTGCTACAATGGAGTTCCATGAAAGAGCAGACTAATGGAGGCGAAGATGCCACAAACCATAATTTCTCTTTCCCTGAGAAGTCATAACATTCCCAAACAATAATATTGCCAGTTGTATAAATTTTTTGTTTCCCATGACAAATAATGATGAAGAACCAAGTACATTTGACTGTAGCTTTCTGTAAGAGGTATTCTATAAACATGAACGATTTGAACTACATACATGCAGAAGGAGAATTAATGAACGGCACGGCATCATCATGAAGTAAACGCAGGGACTTTCAGTCTTTGGACCCTTTGAGCTTCGTCTCGAACAGAAAAAAGATTATTCTTTATCTCTTTACAAATTCTGCCTTCAATTAGGCCAACGGGCAGCAAAAGCTTAGGCTCCAGCTCGACAGCATATATCAGTGTTGTCTGAAACTTCTTTCCTGACAAACCTTCATCACTGACGCTGTCATCATAATCAATCTGCAAAAAAAAAATACGGATATTTTTTTTAACTTCATGCAACGATCAAGCATATTTGAATAATGGTTCATGGGAAAATTTTGCATATGATAGCAAGAAAGTTAGACATCCACCTCACAGAAGACAAGCATTTGGCCTTCAAGCCAAGTTCAAGTGTTATGATCTAATATCTATCCACAATTTTAATAAATGTGATTTCTCACTCATATAAACAATTGACCATGTATCTTCAGAGTTCAAAACTACAATTTCAGGACAGAATTAAATAGTACAGTTTCAGCTATATCTTGCCCAAATGCAGAAAATCTACCTTTCCTTTGGCCTTGAGATGACATTTTCAATACAGAAGCAGATAATGCCATCAGCGAAATCGGTTGAAAAAAACTGTACCCATTGTTTGTTTACATGTTAAGAATATTACTTGAAGGTTGTGAAGTAATAAAAAAAAGTAATGCAAATACACAAAAAGGATGGCTACATCAACAAGTAATTCATGTTATTGCATTTCTAGCTATTCTGTTCAAATTGGTCTTCCTTATGCTTTTCTTTCTCTCTCTTTCAACACACACACCCCAAAAAAATTAGGGTACTTCTATACCTATTATTCAAGAAGTCGACTTTCAGATGAAGACATAGCTACCATTCTGCTGACATAAGACGAAGGAGAATCTTTGAGTCCCAAAAATATGGGAAGAACCACTTGACGTAAAAATAGAGAAAAATACATGAAGGAGCTACACAACTAAGACGCAAGAAGTCGAGCTTTAGATGAGAATACGAATGTGTTAAGGTGTTAAATGGTGAACCGAAGAATCATGTTAAAAGACAAAAAGCTCAGGGCATTATACGTTGCTCAGGCCATATATTCATTATTAAAAAATAACTTTGTTTTGAAGAAAGTCCAATAATTATAATAGAAGCTATACCAAATCATGATCTCATTAGAGATTAAAATCTCTATTCTGAAGCAAGAATAAGATGCATCATTTGTCTTGTTTTGACAGAAGAGGAATTGCAAATGGAAAGGCTGCCTAAAACATGGCCCAGGTCAATGATTCTACTGTATAATAAATATATGCACTAGAGAGGCGAATAATGTCATAAAACTAGAAGGAAATTGCAATATTTGTACTACACATTCTTCCCCTTGTTAAAAGTGATTGCTTCTAACTAAATAAAACAAATCAGAAAGTTTCTCTGTAAGATGGTCAACTAAGGTATGAAATCAGTGAGTACATAACATCCTTCCTTTAGGGACTGACGCTATAAAGATTGCAAAATCAGATACAGGGGTAAAGAAGCATAAATTCTTTACAAGAATATGAGTGTCTTCCTAACCTGTTCAATTGACCACCTTCCTTCGAATGTACTAAAGTCGCCTTCCACCATTGTAAAATCGATGTTTCTCCTTCTCAAACCAGTTGGATGTACCTCTAGATCTCTCTCATAACAATCAAGGACACCTTTAGCATTAAACTTGAGACCCAGTGCCAGATCTTGCTGGCCGACCTGTTATCCACAAGAGTTCTTTCGTTTATTAGACACTTATTTTCGCAAATGAAGCTGAAACCTTAAGCATCAGAAGCTTCCATTCTATACAAAAATCAATATAACCGAGCAGGGATGAAAGTTGGGAAAGACATCCAAGCATCTTATTCATATTGAACAAATTTGTTGAGAATATAAATCTTAAAATGAATACTTTTCTAATAGGTTAACTTTTGAAGTTATTGGTGGTCATATAATTTTTCATGTTATCAGAATAGAATAAAATCGTCCGATTCAGAATTCAAATAGTTTGGTTGTTGTTCATCATCTAATCTAACAAAATTGGAGCCAGAATGAAGAAAAAGAGAAAAACTGCAAGACATTGTCGCTCTACGGCTGCAAGATTTGATTTTTATGTCACAGTAATAGCTGGAACCAAGTAATATTGTTTCTCGAGTAGCAATCAGAGAGAAGATTAAGATCGAAGAAGGCTGGGGAAAACGTAACCTGATAAAGGCGCGCGAAATTGTCCTTCCTATCGAGCAACCGGCAGACGGCCAAGCTCGGGATGAAGCTGGCGAGCCCCTCATAATCCGTCAGTACGCCCCACACGGTCTCCAGGTCCGCGTTCACGACGACTTGCGACCGGATCCGCCGCCGGTTCTTCCGCTTCTTGCCTCCCACCTTTTCGATCTCGATCTCGAATCCAGCAGCATCGGAGCCAGAAACTGAGAGCACCTCCTCCGGCTCCCCCTCGTGGTATCGGTCTTGCTCAGTTATGCCGTCGCTGTCTTGCGACGGCTCGGAGACGACGGGGGCATCAAAGGAGGTGGAAGAATCAGCAGAGGAGCGAAGACGAGATCGAAGGGATCTACCACCAAGGACGAAACAGGAGGTTGAGGTGGTGGTGACGGCGCCGGTGGGATTGAAGCGATGACGATTCGCCGAATTAGCGAGCGCCTGCTTAGTTGCTGCCGCAGGTACTACTACCGCTGCAGCGACGGCGACGCCCACCATGTCGTGGCTTTGCTTTGCTTTGCTTTTCCGTATTTTTTGGCCTCACTGTCGCTGGTATCTCATGGCGTGACTGATATGAATGGATGTGTTTTAATCAAGTTTTCTTTCGAGGACATCAAATAAATCTTGAATTCTTGTAAATATAAAAAAATTATTATATGTGAAAATTTAATCGAATTAATTGAAGTCTCCTTCAATCACTCGGTAACACTCATATTTTATCATTTAATGATTCCAAATCATAATTAAATTAATTATTAGGAGTGTTCACAGGTGAGTTTGATCCGATCCGACTCCGATTCCAACGTAACTCATCCAATTTTCATCGGTTCGTGTAGCCCTCTTTGAAAGGTTGGATCTGATCTAATTTGACTCGATCGGATTGGGTTGGATCGGGTCGGGTTACTTGACCATCAATTTTTTTAAAAAAAATTCTTACTTTTTTCTATTATTTAATATAAAAAGTTATATAATATTTATTTTAAAAGCATAAAATAATTTGTTCAACATTTAAGTATCATTTTACACATTTAAAATATTTTATTTTAATATATTTTAATATAAAATATAAGGTAGAAAACTAAAAAAATCAATAAGTCGAGTCTTGGGTCGATTCGGATCAACCCAACCCATCAAGTCGGGTCATCGAGTTCACGGGTCGATCCTCCCCGTTGAACAACCCTAATAGGGGTCGTTTGGCGCATTATCGGTTTAAGTAACTGGTAATTTAGATCACCACATAGATAGATTACCATTATTTAAATTACTGATAATATTACATTATAGTGTTTGGTAAGTATAAATAAATTACTGATAATATAAATAATAGTCAAAACAGACAGTGACAAAATTACCAAAATACCCTTTAAAATTATTTCATATTTTAATAACATATTATATAAATAAACAAAAAAATTCAAAAAAAAAGAATATATATAAAAAGATGAGACAAAATTAAAAGTTATTTGTAAAATATTTCAACTAATAAAAAATATGAAGCTAATTGATATTTATTTATTAATAAAATATTTGAAATAAAAAGTTTAATTGAAGGGATATTTTCGTCAAAATGTATTCTCAGCAGCTGGTAATCTGGAAAGATACCTCCTTTGTCTGCTATCTTGATTACTAGTGAGGTGATAATCAAGATTACCAAAGTAATTAAAATTATCGGTAATCAATCGCAGCCAAACGAGATAATATGGTGGGCCCTGGGAATTTTAAATAAAATGACCACTAATCTATTTAGATTACCCCATACCAAACGGCCCCTTAATTATTGTAAAACTTATGTACAAGTATGTTGTATTTGTCGGATGGATTTAATTATTCAAAATATCACAAGGAACAAATAAATAGTTAAATATGTTAAAAAATGATCTTGACAATGGTTACTAGAGTTATGGTTCCAGAAAAAAAATTGAATCAAATCAACATAAACTCTTATATCTTATTAAAAAAATTTAGAGTTTATAAAATTTTATATGGGTTCGTACCATGACTTTTTATTTTATATAATAAAACATGCATAAGTGCCAAATATTTTATCCACTAATTAACTGATGAGGGAGCGGCAACAGTACAACAGCAGAGTTAATTCATGCGGGTCACAGTAACAATCTGATACGACGAGCGTATCAAAATTGGCACGCAAAGAAAATAACGAGACACAAATGTGTCAAGAAAACACAACACGAGTAATCAGTAATTAAATACCAAAATATTGACTCAACAAAAAATAAATACTAATAATAACTAAATAACAAAACTAAATACTAATAAGTAATTAAATATCTAAAATAACTCAGACTCAATTCCTAAAATAATTCAAACTTGGACTCCAAGTAATCTCATGTCTTGTAATTTCCAACTCCATCTCCTACATCAGTCCCCCGTTTTGAAAAGAGCTCGACCTCGAGCGAGTAGCATCAACATCCCTCTGGAACATACTCGAATAAATTTATTGTAAGTGCCAACTATGAACCACTCTCGTCGGAGAAAAACCATGATCATGAAAGCTTTGCACTTCTGCAACATTCCTTACTGTCAGCCATTTAGAGATAACCTGCACCTTGGTTGGGTCGACTTTGATGTCGTCAACTCCAATCAAGAACCCCAAGAACAATAGTTGTGATATTAGGAATCGGCCAATGAACAGCCTGAGGACTTGGTTCATGGGACGTATGAAGGTGCTTGGTACATTTGAGAGGCCAAAAGGCATAACAAACCACTCATAAAGGCTTTCTTTCATCTTGAAGGTTGTCTTCCATTCGTCTTCTTCTCGAATTAGAATCTGATGGTACCCACTCCTTAGATCAAACTTGGAGAAAATAGTAGCTCCACACAATGGTAAATCAGGTGGCAATTCTTTTAGCATGACATCTTTAAAATAGTCTAACAAAAGTTGCACTGGACGTCGGCAGAGCTAAAGCTGTCAGAAGAGTCAGAACTCTTCGGCTTCACCAGAACAACAAAAAACTTTTGAGCAAATCGAACTTCTACACGAATTTTTTTAGGTTCTAACTATCATACATGTGCGGTTGTTGAGTTTAGGTTTCGACTGAATTCCTTCGGTAGAGGAGCTAACGTGAAATGGTGTCCATCCTTTTGAAAAGAATAGGAATTAGTACGACCATTGTGAGTAACACTCCGGTCAAATTGCCAAGATCGCCCAAGAAACAGTTGACATGTATCCATAGCCACTACATCACGGATAAGTTCATCCCTGTATCTTTGACCAATAGAAAATGCTACTTTGCACGTAGCAAAAACTTCAATTTCAGTATTCTTTCGAATCCATCCAATCTTATAAGGGGAAGAGTGAGGTTATGTTTCCAACATCAAACGATTTACTATCAGTTGTGATAATATGTTGTCCGAGCTCCCGCGATCAATAATTATATCATAGAGTTTTCCATGGACAGTACATCGTGTCTGAAAAATATTATGTCTTTGTATGTCATCCTCTTTCTTTGGTGTGAGCATGATGCATCGGATTACATAGGCCACGTGTTCTCCTTCCTCGTCTGCATACTCAATATCATCAACATTCTCATATTCATCTTCTTCATCATCTGTCACTGCTTCACTTTGTGTTAAATTCACAGTAGGACGTTGGGGACATTCATTAGACCGATGTCTAGGAAGGCGACATCTATAACATGTGATGGTATTTTGCTAAGTATAAGGATTGCTCACCCTTCTTGTCGATGAAGTGTTGGTTGCCATGTTACCAGAAGGTTGATCATTTATGGTCACAGGAGTTGCACCTTTCAATGCTGTCTTAGTTGGTGTAGTACCAACTCTAGCAAAATTTCGTTGTAGTAGAAGTTTGCTAGATAAGGATGCAGCACGCAATGCTCGTTCGATTTGTTGCTCCATTCTTTTAGCAAGAGAGATGGTATCAGCTAATGTATAGGTGATCGGCCCTACGACATGATCACGAACATTGGAACGCATGCCATTGACAAATCGAACAATTTGTTGCCGGTCACTTTCCATCATGTCATTACGAGCAATTAAGCGAAAGAATTCAGATGTATAATCAGCCACACTACGAGATCCTTGGCGACAATTGCAGAGTTGTTGGTATAAAATCTATTGATAATCAGGTGGAAGAAATCGTACTCTACTCAACTTCTTCATTTTGTCCCAAGATTGAACATGTTGCTTTTGTTGCCGAAGACGCATTATCTGCACTTGATCCCACCATGCTAAGGCTCCAACTTTTAGTTTGAAGGCTACCATCTTGGCTTATTTATGTTCTGGAACATAAACATTGTCAAAGAATCTATCAACTTCTGAGAGCCAGTCCAGAAAATCTTCCATATGAAATTGTCCATTGGATGTGGGTATTTCCATCTTCATATGATAACTTTGTCTGACTTGCACAAATTGACCATCGTCTTCTTGTTCTGCACCACGAACAGGTTGGAAATGATGATTTCAAAGTGACTGTATCGGTTGTTGTTGAGGAGGAACATGTTGTACACGAGGAGGTAGTCGATCCTGAAGCAGCGTCATCACCTCATTAAATCGTCTGTTGAATTGATAAAACTCATCTTCACTTCGTCAAATTCAGCACGAGTAGGAGTATCACCCATGGTATAGAACGGCGGTTGTTGATACTAATGGACACCTTGCAAAACTAGGGTTACTGTAGCAATGACTGTAGCGGCGCGGCACTATAGACGACTGGCTGAGGGCAAAATTAGTTTGAGATGAGGGTAGCGGCGGGTACTGTAGCAATACTATAGTAGCGGGGCACTGCAGCACGATTACTGTAGATGGCTGGTTGAGAGCAAAATTAGGATTTGAGATGAGGGTGGCGTCGGGGTAATGTAGTAGTACTGTAGTAGCACGACACTATAACACGATTACTATAGACGACTGACTGAGAGCAAAATTAGGGTTTGAGATGAGGGTGGATCTTGATTGGCTCTGATACCAATTGACGAGGGGGCAACAGCGGCACAGCAGTAGAATTAATTCATGCAGGTCATCGTAGCAACCTGATATGACGAGCGTATCAAAACTGGCACACAAAGAAAACAACGAGACGCAAAGGTGTCAAGAAAACACAACACGAGAGAATATGCACTGCAAACTTGGAGAACATCAAGAGAAAAAAAATAATTGTTTGTGAAAAGTCTGAATAACAATGATGTCACCCAATAACTCAGCTCTTCCCTTTTATAGGGTTCAACAATACAAACTAGAACTCTCAATAAACTAGATAAGAAAATATTGACTCAATAAAAATTAAATACTAACAGTAACTAAATACCAAAACGTTAGCAAGTAAAGTAATAAAGTGAATGAGTAGATATCGTTCCCACGAGGAGGTTAATAACTTAGATTCTATTTTAAACTTGTTAATTAAGAAAATATATAATTTCAGATGTGAATAAAAAGAAAATAACAAAAATAAAGGAAATGATCACCTGGAGAAATAATAATTTGATGATTAAGACACCTAATTATCACCACTAAAATGTAATGAATTTTCTCAACTTAGAATTACTTTGAATCAATAACAAAGTGAATTCCCAAAATTAGTTAACCAATGTTTCATGATTTAACTACTATCTTGTGAATAATTTGAATAAATCAATCCTTTTGGTTTGTAATTTACTTAATTAATCAAAAGATGCATTAGAACGAAATTATAATTAAGTGCTTTCTCAAGTCACCTTAATAATTACACAAATTTGATCTCTTTTGATTTTTCTAATTGTGGCATGCAATAAATTAAGATCAATCCTAAAAATTATTATGAAAATAATCACTTCTTCTCAAATAGCAATCAATTCATAAATCATGAAATCAAAAGAAAGCATTAAACATGAAATTGCAATACTATTAAAAATTCAAATTAAACTAATATTAAGAAGAATCCAATACATAAATAGGGTTCAAATAGGATGACCCAAATAAAAGAATAAATCTGACAATAACAACATCAAATCTAATGTAAAAGATTGGGAAAAGAAAACGAAGAACTCTGGCAGCCACTGTGCACGTGCTCTCGCGAGTTTTCGACAGAGCTTCGTTATTGTTCTCGATCTTCTCCCCTTTGTAGCCTCCAAATCTATACTTCATGGATGCTTTTTCAGGTCTTCTTTTGCCTCCTTTTATAGGTTTTCTCGTCCCCCAAAGAAAGAAACCGAATATATATCCAAAAAGTGGATAAACGGCTTTAAAACGGCCTAATTGACCGTCGTCACGACCGTGAAAGGCTCTGCCACGGCCGTGACAGAAGGCTGTCAAGACTGAAAAATAAGACAAATTTCTGCTGAAAAATGAATCTGTCACGATCATGACAGAAACTGTCATGGCCATGATAGTAACTTAGCAAATTTTTTGCTTGGAAATCTCTCTGTCACGGCCATGACAAGAGCTGCCACGGTCATGACAGTCTTATGAGTTGTTTTAGGCCTTTTCTTGTCTTGATTTCGACGTTTTCTCATATTCTGTCATGAATAATTTTCATACTTAGGTAGAAATCAAATCTAAAAGAAATTATATGAAAATAAATTAGAACTCACATTTTCTAAATATAAAAATATTCTAAAATGCTAATCAAATGGCCTAAATTAATGCACGATTTTTTGTGAATCAGCTACCCCTTAAAAATGATAGCATAATCATTTTTTTTCTTGTATTATATTAGCATAACATATTAGTTATTTTTATCCTTATGGATTTTAAGTAGGTACTATGATGCATACTAATTATTTTTATGGTTAAAGTTTATGACCGCACGAACTTATAGAACAAAAAATGAGTCTAGTGGTAATGACCATGATTTATATTCAATAGTTAACTTTTTTTATATAGTTTCTAAATTGTTCAAGTCTCTCTTCTTGAATAGCGACAAAAAATATTATATTTGGATAACCAACCAATCAACAGTTGGATAAGTTGGATTATTGTGATTAGGAATGGCACACAACCCTCTTCGGAATAAGGGACATATCCTTTGTTCCACCCCGGTTCTTGCCCCTAATCCTTGGGTCTCAAATTCTTTATATGAGTTATGCTATTCATATTTCATACTAAGAATGTAGATGGTTTTGATGTGATCTAGTGGCTAAATATATAACAATGTATATTATGAATATAAGGAACGTGGCCCATGTGGTAAATCGCAATATGAGTAAATCATAACTCCGTAAATTGACAACATATAGTCTAAAATGTTATCACCTATTGACTTCACAAAACAATTTTTACATATTGAAATATTATGAGGAGTAAAATGATATTTCCATCATTATAAACATATGCCATATTGCATATGTTAAAATATTCATTGATATCAAAATTATGATATCTTTAACATATCACGAGGCATATCACATATTTGTTCAATTTCATATATCACTTCATTTATCATAACAACTATGTATGCATAACGCATACGTCATATCGTGAATTGGTCAAAGATATCATATGACCCCATAGAATATCAAATCGTCCCCGTAAAAAAAATCATGTTATTGTCCAACGGTATTATATTACCCTTAGAAGGTTACATCAATCTTTTGGAAGGAAAAATTATGTTATCCCATTGGATATCTTGTCATTTCATATTTATTTCATATGGCATTATATCATTCCTAAAAAACATCACATTAATAGAAGCACTGCAAATGCATGACAAATAAGATATATACGTATAATCGACAATATTTTCCGAACTGGATCGGACCCGCTCCAACCAATTCAATCGTGAACTAATTGTCGGTTCATTTGACTTTACATATAAAATCAATTTTGACAAAGAACTAGTATGAATCGAAAAAAATCAGTAAAATTAGATTGAGCCGAACATTATGGTTCAACCCAATTTTTTTATCTTTTTACTTGAAAAGGAAATAAATGATATAAAATGAAAACTACTCAAAGAGCATTTGAGAAATAAGAGGAAAACTGATAAAATGAAGTTCAAATCACAAGAGATTTGAAAATTAAAAGAAAAAAATCAAAGAAAATTTTAATAATAAGAAAGCTAGCTCTAATAATAGTAAAAGTAAAAAAGTCATCTTAATTTTGGGTAACATTAATTTCTTGAAACATAAGAGAAAATTTTAGAAAATAAAATAATTCACTTCTAAATATAAAACTAAGAAACTAAGATGAAAATTTATGCAAAATGCAATAATTTCATTTATAGAAAAAAATAAGAAATAATTATGAGAGGAAAATTAAAAGTAGACTGGCAGAAAATTATATTTAACACATTAACATAGAAAATAATTACTATGTTTATTCAAATTTTAATATTTTAATATTTTCATTTTTTTCATGTACTTAAGAAATTTTCAACTTCATATACTTCAAAAGTATATGCCCACTGATCATAGCGCATTACTTATATTTATTGAATTATGGATATCACAATTTATTGGCCTTAGACACTCAAAATAAGAGGAAAACACTCTCGTGAGGAAAACACGGATTCTATTGTTATAAAAGTTTTTTAAAAAAATATTGATAATTTTAGATTAATTAACTGAGCCCACCACATTATATTATTTACATTACCTGATAATCAACATTGATTTGGAGAATATGATTTTATCTTTTTTTTTATTTCTGTCAGTTTATTAGGCAAATACTAACAAAATTATATAACAACAACCGAAAATTATTATTCTCATAATTAACAATAATTATTATTTAATTATTCTTCACACAAAATTGAATATTATTATTATTAGTAATTATTTCTAATATTACACATATTTAGTACCACTATTTCTATTTTAAAACATAAATAACATTTATAATTATATTTATTTAATTTATTAACTCTATGATTTTTTATATGAATTTTTAACTAAATTATGCAAAACTTTAACTTGGCATTAATGATAAAAAAACGTTTTTAATAAAAATTATACATTATCTAATAATCTTTTATTATAAGTAAAAATGTCATTTAACTTGTTGAAAATTTACTTATAAATAGTAAACAAAGTAATCCATAATTTAATAAAACACAATCTTTATATCAAATAATATAAATTACTAGATAATATAAATCTTTATATCAATAAACACTCCCTAAATAAAATTGATAATAATCGATTAAAGGACAATAAGGAAAATAATTGATAGTCAAATTTAACAACAGAATTAAAAAAGATATAGTATTAGAAAAGTTTACATTTCATTCATGTTTATTAATAACTAAACGGGTAAAATGGTTGTGCTGAGTACCTTTCTCTCAGCACCATGTGAAGCGATATCTAAACTGATCGAATCAAATCTGATGGCTCAGATCATATCAAATGCAATGCCATCCAAATCATGATATCATCTCCCTCCCTCTCTCTTGATCTGAACTTGTGCAAACCGTTGTCGGTCGCTTTCGTCATCGTCGTTGTCGCCTCGCCAAATACCCCCGCCATCGTTGCCTTGTTGGTCACTCATCCCTCCCCCTATCTCCCTCGATCTCAATCCAGAGCCGCGCGACGACCCTCGCGGTCCTCGTCGTTGAAATCCTTGCTTCACCTCACTGATCGCCATCGCGGCCCTCACCGCACCGAATCCCTTGTAATCGGTCGCCCTGATCGTCGATAGGAGAGAAAGAGGGAGGAAAGAAAAGGGAGGAGGAGATAGCAGCCCTTGCCTCGTCAAATCCCTCACAATCGATCGCCCTAGCCTCGTTGGATCCCTCGCAATCATCCGCCCTCGCTAGACTCATGCGTGCCTCACCACGCCTCGTCGGCCGCTCTCTCTCTCTCTCTCTCTCTCTCTCTCTCTCTCTCTCTCTCTCTCTCTCTCTCTCTCTCTCTCTCTCTCTCTCTCTCTCTCTCTCTCTCTCTCGCGCGCGCGCGCGCGCTCGAGGACTTGCGGCACAAGTCTCGCTTAACTTAAAGCTCTCGACCACTCAGCTTCGAATCATGGAACACATGCAGTTGCCCCACACTGTGTAATATTACGAGTATCAAGTTATCCGCTCTTAGGGCGTTACCTTGTAAGGCATTCTTATGAATGGCCAAGTTAATTTACGTTACCCATAGGGTACGTTTTTTACATTTTTTATTTTGTAACAAGACTCACTAGTGCCTTCTAAGCCCAGATGTATATTATGTTTCATCATATTTAATACAAGTAAGCTTTCTTAATTTAGTATTTGGCCTTGAGCATGGAGTGACAACTCACATCGGTGACCCTTCTCGGTGTCTCATGGTATATCAGCTGCCCCTTCGAACTCTAAGCGTCCAAGCGCTTGCATTAATGCCTCAACACGCTAATGCCACGGACCCATGACGAGTAGTCCAACACTCTGATCATGTAGAGTGACTCTCGGCATAGTCGTCATGACCATAAAACTTCTACTCAAAACAGACTTGGCTAGGTGCCCTTTTGCCTAGTCGTCGCACGATTATCTCGTGTTCGAGAATGAATCCGTGACAAGTGGTATCAGAGCAATTCATCTTGATCTGATCTATGCGACGATGACTCACTTGTGTTGTCGCGACGTGCCCTGATGCGGGAAAAGTGCTTTCACTCAAAAACTTCACTACGTCCAAGTGCACTAGTACTATGGTCTCTTATCGTGGATGCCAACGATGAATGCTTGGCAAGCCTCATCGCCACATGCCCAGTCATGCCCCTCAAAAAGTTTTGCATACACTCGTGTCGTGTCAAGGAACGCCCGTCATGCACGATGATGATGAATTGATCGCCCCGCCTAACCAGGACGATCATGCATCGCTCACTCGAGCAGATATACAGTCAAGAATCTTGAAGTGTCGCACTGCGTCAAGAAGAGTGTCCTCATGCTCCGTCATGATGGTCTTGCATTACCCATACAAAAGAGGTTGTATTAGACAACCATCGTGTAACTCAAAGTACTCACGTCACATTCAGGACATGTCGTCGTGCACTATCATCACAATCTGGCGCTGCTTATTATTTTGTGACGTCGCATCGCATGTCCAGTCATGCAACGTCAAGCGCACAACCGCTTCACAGGAAGAGTTGGCTGAAGGTTAAGCATTAAGGTTCATGGTCCGTTTCGGCTACGATATCATTCTTTCGGCTACAGAACATCATTCACAAGCATCTTGTTGTACTGTCAGACTCGCCTGCCGCGTCAAGATGACTTTTATTAATGGTGTAAAATGTTGATTACTTGCAAACACTTGAGGATGAGATGCTAGCCTTGTCTGCCTCATCAAGTGTCGTCCCGCAAGTGATGCAGTGTTACCCATCGAGAGCTGCTACATACCAACGCAAATCGACACTTCAATCCCTACGACCAATTCGTCAAATGGTCTGAGCGTCGAACATTTGTGAACATTGGCATGCTGCTAACCTTAGGAAGGCATGTCTTTCCTCTCGACCAACGCCTCGAGTAATCGAAGCGGCCTCCAAAGATCGGACTCCAAAGATTCAAAGGACACACTGACGATGTCATCCTTTCGAAAGGAGATGGAGGTAAAGTTGGGAGCTCATGCCATGAGTTCTCCAACAACAATCTGCTCGTTCAAGCGTTAGCCGCCCGGTGGAGAAGCATGTCAAGGGTGCATGATCTTTGTCGATAAGCACAATGGTGTTATTTGATCCGAATTGTGGAGGGATGAATATCACAGGTGCATCATCTCTACTATCGAGCACAATGATATCACTCCCGTCCATACTCAAAGGTGTTGCCAAAGCTTCAAAGGAAGTCCCAAAATCGGAAAAAAGCATATCTAGATAATCTTGCAAGATGTGACAAACTTATGATGGCGATGCCACCGTGACAATGTGGAATGTGGCAATATGGATCCCATTGAGACATGGGATGGAGGCAGACGACAGTTCATCAAATATGTATGACCTGACAAGTCGGGACTGGAGGTCAAGATTGCATTGTTCAACATTAGCCAGAAGGGCATGTTGAAGGAGGACGTGAAAGGTACCACCGAGCTCCGCCTATAGTTTTCCCAGGTGGATGAAGACCCAACGTTGGTGATCTTCAACAAAGCGGTTGAATTCTTGGACTAGGACGGAGTTGGAAAAATAAGATTGCCCAACCGCTGCTCGCTAGTCGTCACTACCAAATCACTCGTGCCAAGACAAGTGTCATACCACCAAAGCCCTTGAGCAAGGCCAATGATGGGGGAGAGAAACTCAAGTCGCAAGTAAAGTGTTATACTGTCAAGACAAATACAAAGCCCATTGAAGTAGGAGAATCGAGTTGAACCACAACAAACGTGGGGAAACTCTTGTCGCTCACTATAGTGACTCGAAGCGGATGAGGTATAAAGTGTTATATTAAGGAACCTTGTTCCGCCACATATCGTCGAAACATCAATTGATCATCGAGGGTAAGGTGGCCCTATGCTTTTCATTCGGTGGATGGATGACTCTACATTGTAGCTATCTACAACATAGAGATATCAAGTTGAACCACAATGAACGTGGAAACTCTTGTCGCTCGAAACAACAACCCCAAGCACCCGAAGTAGACAAGTTGCAAATGTTCTCATCAAAGAGTTTGTGTTGCTTGAAGCCATCGGAATCCCAAATGACCATATGCTCCTATACCCTACATTCGACGAAAGGAAAATCCCATGTCGCAGCCTTCTGCAACATATGACATCGAGTTAAGTCATGCAAGTCGAATGACGAGACTCTCAACGTGTTTTGCAAAGATCCCGAGACAACTCTTTCTCCGAGCTACTCGTGAAGGCATACTAGAGTCGTTTCACCCCAAGGAGTCAAACCAAACAAGTTGACGTTGCGTAAGTATAGAGAAGCCGAAGTCAACAAAAACTTGATGGACAGATAATTGCTTGATGAAATTAGACCGCACATATGGCGGACTCCACTGGCGCTGCACAAGTAACCACCCCGGATTGGACGAGGAATCATCAAGCGAAGTAAAAGTCAAGAGAATGTGAAATCCAACTTGACATGCGAAGTCAAGATCGAAGAAAAAACCCTCGAAGAAGCACAGACACGATGTCGGGAGCATCACCGAATTTGGTGGGGAGAGAATGTCATGGGATGTGACACAACGCGCAAAACCTTGGAGCATCAGTGCTCTCAACTCAAAGCTCTCGACCGCTCAACGCCTGAATCATGGAACTCATACAGCCGTCCCGCGATGCATAATATTACGAAGTACCAAATTATCCGCCCTTATGACATTATATAATGTCTGCCCTTGAACGTGTGGTTGACTTCTCAATGCACGCGTCCCTTCGAAATTTAAGCGCCCAAGCGTCTACATTAATGCCTCGTCGCGCTAATGCCACGTGCCGATGACGAATAGTCTAACACTCTAATCATGTCTATAATCGAATGCCTATAAAAACGATTCTCAACATAATCATCTCGACTGCTACTACTCAAAACAAGCTTGGCTATCCCTTCGCATATCCGAAAATGACCCCGTGACACTCGCCTCATGTCCTGAGAGAGATCTGGTGAGCAAAGGGAGAGATCAAGGGTTAGCGAAGTCAAAATATAGCAAGATAAGCCAAAATATCACACGCGAGGATCTTAGTCATTCGATCTGATTTTGACGACTGCAAATTCACTTTACACTGTATTGAGTATGGGTGTTCACGGGTCGAGTTTGCCCCAACCCAACCCCGGATCCAACCCGACCCGCCCCGACCCCGGATCCAACCCGACCCGCCCGATTTTAATCAGGTCGAGTCATCCCTTTTTCTATGGCCGGATCCGATCCAACCCGACTCAGTTCGGATCGAGTTGGATCGGATCGGGTGGTCGAGTTACCCGACCACCATTTTTTTTTTTTAAGTTTTTTCTTACTTTTATCTATTATTTAATATTAAAAAATTATATAATATTTTTTTAAAAAGCATAAAATAACTTATTCAATATTTAAATATTATTTTACACATTTAAAATATTTTATTTTTTATACACTATAGGCTAAAAACTAAAAAAAATTAAAAAAAACCGAGTCTTCGGGTCGGGTCGACTCGAAAAATTCCGACCCGTACCCGACCCGACCACATATCCGACCAGACCCAAACCCAAACTGGTTTGGGTCGGGTCGTCGGGTTGGCGTGTCGACCCGACCCTCTGAACACCCCCAGTATTGAACAAGAGGTGCTCAACACAATCATTTTACCCTAACTAAACTAAACCAAACCAAAACTTCTCCAGATATCAGTTTTGCATAAATATGGCACATAGTCCCCAAATATGGCAATTCATAAACCTGATGCTAGAAGGAATGAGACAACGTGTGACCCTGATGCTAAAAAGAATGAAGACGACCTGCGTGCATCCGTGGGATACAGTATGAGAAGCAAGATAGATAAAGTTATGCATGGATCACGAGAAAAGAATGATACACCACACACTTGAACTCATCATGTAGTATGAGAAACAATACAAAAAAATTGATTGATTTACAAGACCAGATAACTATACATGGCTACGGTAAAAGCTACAAACCATCAGAGAATCTGCTAACGACCAAGGGCTTGGGAATCAGACCATTCACAACTACGTAATTACACCAAACTACTGAATAATCCATCATGGCCACCAGCAAATTTATTGATCAATTCCGGAATGGTTAGAAGACCTATCTTCGCCGATGCAGAAGCTGCTGATCTCGCCTTATTCTATCTTCATACATCGGTAGGCGCACAATCTGAGCTATCTCATCTAGAAGCACCTCTTCTGTAATATTGTCACCAATGCTCCGCATCACCTATTATAATAGAATTAGACATCAAAATAAGAAATTCAGAAATTTATCTGGATGATAGCTATTCAAGAAATTGAGCCAATGTAATGGATGTGCAACCTTTCGATAAGTGTTAATATCATTTGGTGTATTTTTATCCGTTCTGACACGCATGCACTCCCAACACTCTTCCTCAGGGTTCCATGAGCACTCAATAACCTTTCCTGAGAGACTAGAAATGTCTACTTCACCTGGAGAAACATAACAAAAATTTAGAGATATCAGATTATAAATGAAAAGGATATCAAGCTCAAAGGATTTCACCTGGAGAAACAAAATTCATTATAATGCATCTCCATCAATCAATTCACGAAATGCATGTGTTGTCTAAAGTGCATATATATTGCGTTATGCATCAGATTGTGCAAGCTTACATCCGTTGATTCATCACAAACTGATTGAGGCAGAAAATATAAAATTGCATCTGGAATTGAGTCCTTGACTCTTCCAAGAAAAAGAAGTATGAACAATAATATCCTCTTTTCTGTTAATCCTTGTATTAATATGAAATAAAATCTTGTGTTATCTAATAAATGCACAATGTCATGTGTTATTTAGAAAATACAATTAATGGACTCGAATTTACACCACAATCTATCTTCACCCCTCTATTATATTTAATTCTTTTATATGATACATCATACATATCAGCATTACACTAAAATTTATTACAAATTTCTTTGCTACAATTTATTATCAAATATTTGACTTGTTGGATAAACTCCGCCTATGTTTTATAGCCGGTCCCAAGCCCGGATAAAGGAGGAGGGTTGTGTTAGGCCCCGACAGCCAGCGTAAAATCCTGTCGAATCGCATGAACATGGATCAACGAATATACGGAATGGCGTTGTATGATCGATGTAGCCGACCCCACCTAGTGGGATAAGGCTTTGTTGTTGTTGTTGTTGTATTTGACTTGTTGGATAGTGACATATTTAAAATCTAAATATAAAAACAAATAAAACTTAATCTGTATATATTTGAAAATTTGGTGACATTCTTAATTTAGATGATTCCAAATAGTTCTCATTGCATTTTAATGTTGAAATCATTTTTTAGGAGAATTTGAAATTATATAGTTTATTCCATTATATTCAATGTTAAGTTAGTACTAAAATTTAGTTTAAAGAAAACGTAGTTGAAGAATAAAAAATGCATCACATGGTAGTATTTTTCACACAATGGGCATAATTGGAAAACATAAAGCTGCCTACATGTGGAAATTGACGGCGTTTCTAGGGCATGTCAAATGTAATCTGAGTGCAATATGGAAAGGAAAATTTCAGTTATGCAGATGAAAAGATGTTGATAGGTTGTCACAATGTCTCACCTTGAAAAGCTACTCGAGTACAATCCATGAGTTTCTTTTTCCCTCTTTCAAAGAGAAACAGTAGTTGTCGTGCCTCACTTCCAATCTGCAGCATCAAAGTTGTTAGATTTGATGTGCTGCCCAGTTTTCCTAAAAGCTTAAGCCGTTAGGAAGAGCAAGATCATTTATTTTATATTCTTAACACTCTCCCTCACGTGTGGGTTGCTGATAACTTTAGTCTAGCCCAAGCCCAACACGTGAACAATTAAGGGAGGAAATTACTTTTTTAATAAGTGCTTAACGAGGTTTGAACTTTGGACCTCTGGCTCTGATACCATGTTAAATTTGATGTGTTGACCAATTTTCCTAAAAGCTTAAGCCGTTAGGAAGAACTAACATCTATCATTTTATATTCTTAAGACTCTTCACGTGTGGGCCGCTGACAACTTTTGATCTAGCCCAACTCCAACACGTGGATAACTAAGGGAGAAAATTAATTTTTAATAAGAGCTTAAGCCATTGAGAATGTTGGTCATGAGGGAGTCTTAAGAATATACTCTGATCTCGTTTAAAATCATAGATTTGATGTTAAGAATATAAAATTAATGATGTTGCTCTGATGTTGATCTCGTTTAAAATCATATAAAATTGTTGTTGTTTGTTTGTTTGTTGCTCTGATACCATGTTAGATTTGATGTGCTGCCCAATTTTCCTAAAAGCTTAAGCCGTTAGGAAGAACAACATCATTTATTTTATATTCTTAACAAAAGTTAATAAATGTAGACACATATCTTTTTTTCCAGAAAGAAAGGATGATTGCCAAACTATGAGCACCATCCTATTTGTATTAAAAGTATATCATCAAGAATTTATTAGTGTGTTGGTGTAAAGAGACACCCGACATTGAAAAAAAAGTGGTGTACACTGGTGCAGTGACCCTATCAATGCTTACCCAAAACCCCTCTCTAAGCAAAAAGGCAATGTCTCAAACTATCAATGTAAACAGATAACTTCATCCAAAAAATACAGACAGATAAGTACATAAAAAGAAGTGGGACAAAGTAATGAGGAAGACAAATGAAGAGCCATGCATCAACCTCGAAAAGAAAGTCTACAGAGTTCATTTTAGGATATTTCCATTTCAGAAGACCTTCATGAGTACGTGGCACGTATGGGTCATCCCATCCCTACAATAAGAGAGAAAAATAAGGGTTAAGGTTAACAAGAAATCTATTTCCTAAAAGTTAAGTCAGATCAACTGAAACCCAAATGAGAAAAAGAAAAAGACACTAAGCGCAATATCACATAAAGAACCTAAAACAAATAAAATATGACAGCTAAAAACCTGATTAGTTGAGACAATCACAAAAAAAGGATCCCCTATGCAAAAGGATATTTTGAAGCTATAGCATAACAACAGAACTTTAGTGGACTTAAATTATGAACTTTTATTCATTTATCTTGAAAGTAAATTCTGAAGTTTTAAACAAAATGATTAGAATCAAGAGGCAAGTTTAATCAGACCAACTAAATACCCGGATGATGACAAGGGAAAACAAAACAATAAGTACAACATCACTGAAAGAAACTAGGGCCTGTTCAGGTTAGCAGCAGTTGCAATTACCAGAGCTGCAGAAGCAATTTTTTTGTTTGGTTGCTTCAACACATGCTCCATTCATTACTCCTTAGCAATTACACTGAAAACTGCGCTGGAAAGGGAATTACGTGTGGAAACAAAAAAAGTTATATTGATTGAAATTTAGGAAAGAAACAAAAAGGAAAAACACACAAAGATAAATAAAATTGTAATTATAAATAGAAAATACAAATTAAAAGATACACAAACATAAAATTATTGGAAAATTAGCAAAAAGATAGTATAAATGAAAACATAAAATAACTTGAAAGGAAATACAAGTTACAAATTATGAACAGTCATATATAATTTGCAAATTTCTAAAATAAAGTGCATTAAAAACAACAAAACAACATAAATAACATGCAAAGATTGATTGAAATAATAAGATAAAAATTATAATGTGATAAATTTGCATTTGTTAATCTTGCAATTAACTACAAATATATACTCAAACAATTGAAAAAATAAAAGAATGAAATGGACATAAAAAAAATCAAAAGTCACTAACTTTAAATATAATATATATTAAGAAATAATATTTTTAAACTAAAATATTTCTAAAATATTATGTAAAAAATAATAAACTATTTTCTAAAAAGACTATACTAATAGAATAATGAACAAGTTAACATTAATTAAGACATCAATGAAGTCCCAAATGATATAATTGATTTTTCAACAAATAAAAATATCGACCTAATATATAAAAATTTCAAAAGGTCTTGATTCAAAGCAAACATAAAATAATAACATAATAGCAAAAAAGAAGTATTTACTAAAAAATATAATGATAAATTATATATTAAAAAAAATAAAAAAAAATAACAAAAATAAAATAAACTAGATAATTAAATAATAATGAAATTAAATCTCTTGAAACCAGAAAAACTTATTTTAGAATAACATATTTATATTTTTTACTTTGTAACCATGAATTTCACTTTTCAAAGTTTCAAAGACACTTGAAGCTTTAGTGGATTTAAATTATGAAAATGTAGAGTTGGATCAAGAGGCAAGATTATTGTGAAAGTTGTCAGCAGATAAAGGAGTACTGAAAGTGTGAATAATGGAAGTATAAACAGCAACAAAGCCTTATCCCATTAGGTGGAGTCGGCTACATGGATCATACGACGCCATTCCGCTCAATGGAAGTATAAACAATTTAACATTTTTTTTGAGAGGGATAAACAATTTAACATTGGCACTAGGAATAAAAATTAAGCATTTTCTTTACAGCTAGTGCAGAAAATTTGTGCAAGGAATTTTCCGTCACATTTTTTTAATGTTACATATAGGCCAGTTTCTGCAGGACTCAGAAAATTAGCAATTAAAATAAATTGATGAATAATCTGCAATCTTTCTTCTTCTTTTTTGTTGAAAAAGTATTATTATATTAATTTAAGTGACTCCCTGGGAGTTAATGGACAAAAAATGGAGAAGCCCAGGAGGGGGTTCTTGCTCCCAAAAGCATTTGCTATCACAAAAAAAGCCAAATGGTCAGCGACGGCATTGGCCTCTCGTTGGGAATGTACAAGCTTGTAGGGTTGAATGTCTTCCAAGGTGGCTAAAATATCTTTAACGATGAATAAATGAAAATGACAAGCTACCTGAAATATAAGGCCATCAGCTGCATGTGAAAGCTTGGGAATAAAATCCTCAAGAAGCTTAGCAACAGTGGATAACAACCAAAAGTTCTTCCGTCTAACCTGCTCAGATTAGAATAGTTAATTTGCAATGCCTAAATATCCAAAGAATAAACCTTTTCTTTTATAGAAGTATAAAATAACCTTTTACATACACTAAACGGCTCCATGTCATATCTATAAACTGGATTTCCTTTCCCTTCAAATTCAAATTGTTTTCTCTCATTGTTCCTTGGCCAAACCACTTCTTCCTCAAGTAGTTTCCACCTTTCAGAAAAAGGCAACTATCACAGAAGAGGCAAATCACAAATTATTTTGTTTACCATGAAAAGTAGTACTTATTTGAATTGCAAATATTTGTGCAAAAAGGAGAAGACGATATTGGGTTTATTCTACATCATGGATCTACAAAAATTCAAAGTTTCTCCAAAAAGACACTTAAAATGGTGAGATGTGAAGGAAAGAAAGAAATACTTGAGATTTAACAGAAAATCTAAGGTTTCTCTGTTTCTATCAACGAAATTTGAGTCCATTGTCAATGACTAAGAACTGACTAATATTATGCATCATACAAAAGTATCATAATATTATACCAATGGGTAGGAGGCAGGGTATCCACAAATATATACAAACTAGAGGGACGATGTTACCACTTGAATTCGTATGAGCAATATGAAACCAACAATATGGGTGCATCTTTAGAAGGGAGTGATGTTATGTAAATAATATTGTTTTGCATGTTGATTCTCTTCAACTAAACTAAACTGGTTATAGTCGTTAAATTTGATGTGCTAACTAATTTTCCTAAAAGCTTAAACCATTAGGAAAAGCAACTTCAATGATTTTATATTCTTAACACTCCCTCTCGCGTGTGGGTCGCTAACAACTTTAGTCTAGCCCAACCCACCATGTGAACAATAAAGAGAGGAAAATACTTTTTTTAATAAGGGCTTAACGAGGTTCGAACTCTTGACCCCAGGCTCTAATACCATCCTTGGCCCTTGGCCCGCAAACATCCTTGCACTTGCGTAGGATATTGTCCGCTTTGGGACTTGGTCCGTACGGTTTTATCAAAACGCGTTCTACCAAATCAAGGTCATGCTATCATATATATCCAACATCTCACTTGTGCATGTGGGACTAATCCAAGGCATGCCTCATCATGCATAAAGGCTCACGCGGAGTGGCTCTGATACCATGTTAAATTTGATGTGCTAACCAATTTTTTTAAAAGTTTAAGCCGTTAGGAAGAGCAACATCAATTATTTTATATTCTTAAAAGTAGTATTGTAAGATACAATGTACATATGCTCCTTTTCTCTCCAAAAAGAAAAAAAGGGAAACTGAAGTATTCATAATAACGTGTTTTTTAAAGGTCATGTTATATTGTTGTAACAATGATAAAATTTATTATCACGATAACATGCTAGCAATCAACCTAGAACTTGCTGAAACTAAAAGTACAAATGATGAAACTGAAATGACTCGATTAAACCAGTTGATGGTACTAAAATCTGTCTGACAAGCACCACTACTTGTAGCAGAGATGAGTGAACTTATCAACCCACCATGTATTTCTTATTATAGCAAAAAGAAGATGGAAAGGCATTGTGGAGGTCATGCAAAGTGTGAGACGACATTTCAGATTTTTTATTGGCTCCTCAAGAATCCTTAGCGTTTGGCCTGGATAGTTAACGGCCAGAGGGTCCCTCCGCAAGATGATTCGCCTATTTGTTATTGCATCAAACAAAACTGCTGCACTGTCAGAAATCGGAGTGGTTCTCTGATGCAGTAAGGGGAGAAAATCAGCAAGAATAATGAGAAATCGGGCTAGAAGATGAGAAGGATTGATAGAGGAACAATTAGGATTTATGAGAAAACCACAAAAATCTGTAATTTTGATAAAAGAGTGATAATGACGGCTGAAAACCCTATTGGCAGCTTTAAATACTAGGGTTACAAGAGGTTATAAACTACTAATTAATCTCCACCCTTGATTAACCCACTTGTAATCAAGACCGTTATAACTAATCATGACCCTCATAACTATTTAAAAGGTCACATGTCTATCACATGATGACTAATAAACTAAAACACCAACTTTAATTAATATAACTAATTCAAAATAAAAGCTCCTGCGTCAATCTCCTCAGCTTGAAAATTTTGGCTCATTGGAAAAAATTTGCACCACATCAGCATACGTCTCGGCATCAATCTTCTTGAACTCGTCTTCATTAATCCAAGTGCTTTCAGTAGCAGGTTTACCCAACCATTTAACCAAGAATCTTCTATATCTGTTACCTTTACGAGAACTGACCTCTTTGACATCCAACACATCTTCAATAACATCAGTAGAAACTTTGGGGTGTTGTTCAAATTGATTTGAAACTTCAGTCGTGACCACATCAACGCCCTCAAAAGCATACAAATATGAGACATTGAAGATAGGATTGATTTGCAAATTTGATAGAAGTTCAATGAAATAAGCATTTGAACTTATTTTCTTTAGTATCTTGCAAGGTCCAAACTTCCTTGACTTGAGTTTGTGATAAGTGCCCTTTGGAAACCTCTCTTGTCTCAAGTGTACAAGGACCAAGTAGCCTTTCTCAAAATCTTTAAGTCACCGATGTTGATTGGCTGCATTGGCATAAGTTTCATTACTTGATTTCAGGGTAGCTTTTATCTCCTCATGCACTCTTTTAATGTGTTCAGCAAAGGCCTCTCCATCATCACTAATTCTCACATTTGGTGGCAAAGGAACTAGATCAAGCACATGCTGTGGCTTCAACCCATAATTATTATAAGCAAATTCTGCTTGCGGGAGAATCACATTCCAGCTTTTCACATGATTTCCAACAAGGCATCTTAAAAGATTTCCCAAACTCCTATTAACAACTTCAGTCTGCCCATCTGTTTGGGGTGGCATGTGCTAGAATACTGCAGTTTTGTGCCCATTTTCTCCACAAAGTTCTCCAGAGATGTCCTACAAACTTGACATCTCGATCCGAAATAATAGAAGATGGAACCCCATGTAGTCTCACTACTTCTTTGAAGAACAAATCAGCAATATGAGAAGCATCTGAAGTCTTCGAACAGGGGATGAAATGTGCCATTTTTTAAAATCAATCCACCACAACAAAAATCGAATCATATCCTTTTGCTGTTCTTGGTAAACCCAAGACAAAATCCATACTTAAATGTGTCCAAGGTGTCTCTGGTATTGGCAATGGAGTATATAATCCTGTATTCTGTGAGTTGCCTTTACCAAGTTGGCAAGATGAACATCTTCTCACCATTTTATTCACATCTTGAAACATTTTTGGCCAAAAATAACGATCCGCCACCATTGTCATTGTCTTATCTCTACCAAAATGATCTCCTAGTCCATTCCCATGAAGTTTCCTCACAATTTGCTCTCGTAAAGAACCTTCAGGAATGCAAAGTTGATTGCCCTTAAAAAGATATCCCTCGTGTAAGCGATAAGGTAACAATTCAAACCTTCTAGGCCCTTCCAAGTCAACAAGTATTTTACTGAAATATGGATCAGTTTTGTATTGATTTTTTATATGTGGATCGTCTACTAAGGGTATCTGCCACAACATTAGATTGTCCAGTTTTATATTTCACGAAAAAACTGAATTGCTCAAGATAAGCACTCCAAGCAGCATGTTTTTCATTCAACTTTTTAGAGTTTAGGGACTTCAAAGATTGATGATCAGAATAAACAACAAACTCTCGCTAAGCCAAATAATGCTCCCAATGTTGAATAGCTCTAAGGCATAAAATTCCAAATCATAAGTAGAGTATCGCCTCTTTGCATCAAATAATTTTTCACTGAAAAACTCCATAGGTTTACCTTCTTGGTTGAGAACTGCACCAATTCCAATATGAGATGCATCACATGCCACAACAAATAACTTTTCAAAATCAAGTAGAGCAAGGATAGGGGCTTCCGTCATCAGTTTTTTTATGAGTTCAAAGGCTTTTTGTGTTACATTTGACCATCTAAAACTATCGTGCTTCAAACATTCTGTAATAGGACTCATAATAGAACTGAAATTCTTGATAAACCTCCTATAAAATGACGCCAAGCCATGAAAACTTCGAACATCCTTCATGTTTTCCGAAATAGGCCATTCCAAAATTGCACGAACCTTCCCTGGGTATGGTTTAATACCTTCAACTGAAATAACAAAACTTAGAAACTCCACTTCGCGGGACATAAAAGAGCACTTTTTCAAGTTGATAAAAAGTTTCTCTCGCTGTAATACTTCGAAACTTGTCGCAAATGCACTAAGTGCTCGTTCACATCTTTGCTGTAAATTAGAATATCATCGAAATAAACGACAACAAATTTGTTTAGGAAAGGTTTCAATACCTCAGTCATTACTCGCATGAATGTACTTGGTGCATTAGAAAGGCTAAAAGGCATGATCAACCACTCAAATAACCCATCTGGTGTTTTGAACGCTGATTTCCATTCATCTCCATCTTGTAGTCTGATTTGATGATATCCACTTTTCAAATCAATCTTCGTGTACAACTTAGAGCCAACTAGTTGATCAAGCATATAACTCAAACGAGGTATTGGAAATCTGTATTTAATAGTAATTTTATTAATGGCACGACTATCCACGCACATCCTCCACGAACCATCCTTCTTTGGTGCAAGCAAAGCTGAACAGGCACACGGACTTTTGCTTTCACGTTTCAGACCCTTAGATATCAACTCGTCAACTTGTCTTTGCACCTCAGCACGTTGTTTAGGTGGCATTCTATAGGCTGGCAGATTCGATAAAGAAGCTCCTGAAACCAAATCAATTGCATGTTGAATACTTCTCATCGGTGGCAAACCTTGCGGTAAATCTCCAGCAATCAGATCTGAAAAATCTTTCAAAATTTGCTCAAACTCAGGTGGTTGGTGGGATATTCCTCCCAACGGCTCGCATCCAACTATCTTGTTTGCTAACACATAAACAATCCCAACTTCTTGGCATACTAATTCAAACTTCTCAGCACACAAACAACCATTAATCTTAGTATTTTTAGATGAACCAGCATCTTGTATTTCCTCCTCCATTGGATTCAAAGTGTACTTTTTGTTACCCCTATGAAAAGAATACGTGTTTGGTTCAGTGTGATGTTCCATATCATGGTCATACAACCACGATCTTCCCACAAGAATATGCCCAACATCCATAGGCACAACATCACATAAAGCTTCATCTTGTAGATTACCTCCCATAGTAAATTGCACCAAACATCGAGTAGTGATAGGAATTTCATTGCCCTTCTTAAGCCAACGAATTTTGTAAGGATGTGGATGTTTTCAATAGCCAATCCTAGCTTCTCTACTGCATCTTTAGAAATGACATTTTCCATGCTACCACCATCTATAACTAGATCACACACCTTCCCGCCACAAAGAACACGTGTTCTGAAGATATTATGCCTTCTCCAATCTTCTTCTTCTTTAGTTGTGGCAGTGAAGACACTTCGAACCACCAATGATTCTCCTTGAACAGGGAGAACATCTATTTCTTCACTTTCATCCACATACTGATCATAAATAGGGCTCTGACTCTTCATATTCTTCATCTTGTAGCTCCACTAGATTAACTTTTCGCTGTGGACAAGCATAAGAACCATGACCCTTTTCACCACAAGTGAAACAACGAATTTGTGTGTTGTTGTTTCCTTTAAAAGTCGTAGGTGCAGAATTGTTTTGTCCGCCATAACGCATTACAGCTTTCCCCTTATCATCACTTTTATTTGCATGAGTTCCTTGATTGGTTCCTTGGGCAGATGTGTTATTCTTTGTATTTCCAACAACACCAGAACCCTTTTGCATAATGGCTCCTGAGGGCCCCATTAAAGGTCTACGTGCTCCGTATCACCACACTCATTTTTCAGCCAGCTTGTTGTCGGGCATCTTCAAGAGTACACACACGAGCAATAGACATCTCATCTCTAATAGATTGGTTAAGCCCAACAAGATAACGAGCAGCTACTTGCTCATTTGTTTCATTGAATCCAACATGAATTGATAAGTTGTAAAACTCTGAAGTATACTCTTCAACATTCATACCTCGCTGTTTCAAAGAATGAAACTTTTCATATAAATCCATTGTATAATCAGCGGGTAAGAATTGTTTTCGCAACTTCGTCTTCATATACTCCCAAGTGCCAATTTTCTGTTTACCTTGTCGTTCACGTTGTTCATCAATTCTCTTCCACCATTGAAATGCTGTCCCCTTTAACTTCAGCTTCACAAATAGCACTTTTCCATTTTCTGCCATAGGTTTCCACTCAAAATAATTTTCCAGACTTGTTTCCCAATCTAAATAATCTTCAGCGTGCATCTTTCCATAGAAATCAGCAACTTCAATCCTAATTCCACCACTATTCAGATCTAGAGCATGAAGCAACCTATCCTCCAATCAACCTCGCACCAAATTTGTATCGGCTCCAGCTTCATGGAAGGGATTATCAAAATACTCTTGATCAGTATCATCCTCCAGACTACCTTCCAGTATGTCTATTAGATCGTGACCACCTTCCAGAATCTCCATATGGGCTGCCACACGTTCCTGTCGCTGTAAGGCTTGAACACTTCGCGACAAATCTTCAATCATTCGTCGAATATCTGCCATCTCTACTTGCTGTCCAGGGTTGCCACATCCTCGGCCTCTACCACGTCCAACCATCGTTCAAAAACAAAGAAAATCCTAATATTTTGTAGGATCTTTTGCTCTGATACCAATTTGATGCAGTAAGGGGAGAAAATCAGCAAGAATAATGAGAAATCAGGCTAGAAGATGAGAAGGATCGGTAGAAGAACAATTAGGGTTTATGAGAAAACCACAAAAATCTGTAATTTTGATAAAAGAGAGATAATGACGATTGAAAACCCTATTGACAGCTTAAATACTAGGGTTACAACTAATCAATCTCCACCCTTGATTAACCCACTTTTAATCAAGACCGTTATAACTAATCATGACCCTCATAACTATTTAAAAGGTCACATGTCTATCACATGATGACTAATAAATTAAAACACCAACTTTAATTAAAATAACTAATTCAAAATAAAAGCCCCTGCGTCATTCTCTTTTGTGGTCAACATGCTATGTGGAAAATATCTTGTGTGCATTGATCAAAGATTGGACTTTGACTGGCTAAATCAATTTAAAACTTCAGATTTTTGTAACCTTTGTGGCCTAATCCAGGAAGATATAATATAATTTGGATGATCAACAATTGGTTTAATCATCCTTTTCCCTTTCAGAAACAAGAACCATGTGTTGTTCTTCCCCATACCTTTATATCAATTTTGGTTAGATTTTGTTTCTGAACTACCCAGAAAATTAATTTTAGCTTCAACACCAGATCACCTAAACTGAAACAAATTATACAGTCCATGAATCAAATTTCACACACATCCATGCATACAGATGTTTCGAACTGCATTCTAGATCTCTGAGCCTCATTCCCAAATTCCCTCTTCTCCCCTTTACCCAAGATGAATTCATCTTCCCATTTTGTAAGATGAAACTGATATTGGAAGAGGACAATAGCAGCAAACCGCAATGAAGATCACAACTTTTATATGCATGCTTTGAGGCAAATCATGCCAACAGATTTTTATATGTCAAAGACCTTTTCTCTGTGGTATCTTTTTACTCCAAAACAAAATGTTGCAGTGGTAAATCCACTGAGATGGCTAAATAAATTTTCAAAGGAAAGCAACAAGAGGGCTTCCCAACAGGATCACCCATCTTAGTACTAGTCTCGCCCAAGCTTTTGGTATTATCACACACAGATGGAGACAATTAGTCCTTTAGGACTTAAAAAATCTTACGAAAATTGTTTAGCAATAGTAACATCTTCAAAAACCAAGGTTATTTAGCAAGTTTCAACAGAAAGCTTTGAGGTGAGAATCACAAGCTTAAGGGGTGTAATAAAGGCAAAACAAAGAACTTTGATACAGTAATTACCTTTACAACAGACGTTGAATTTAGTGCCACCAAATCATATGCTAGATATCTTCTTTTTAATCCAGAATTAGGTATTGTATCAATAATCATCTCGCCATCAATCAAAGTCATGTGGTGGAAACTCTGGAGAAAGGAAAGAAACATCTTAGACCATGCAACAAAGTTAAGAGTTGTACAACAGAAGCATGGAACATACGGTCGAATTTTTAATAGGAAATTGCATTTGGACTCTTCGGAAGCAAAAATTCCGATCAATCAAGTAGCATCCCTTTATAGTGATCAACATCATATAACGAGTTCCATCAGCTTTCCATGTAGCATAGTAGTACCGTTGCCTTAGCAGTTGCAGGTTTTCACTGAATAATTACAGAATTCTGGATAAGCATGTGATAGAGTTATCATAAGAAAAGCATACTAATGCAAACAAATTATATATCTTAGTTATTCATTAGTTTGTGGACCCCAAACAGAAATACAAAAAAAAGAGAGGTAGGACGAATTGTGCATTATCCAGGCTAGTTATGCCTTGGCAGGAAGGTGGCGATTCAAAGTGACACTGGAGATGGAGGACAGACCACAAAGTCGGGAGAGGGACAATGGGACCGATGGATTTAGAGACTTCATTAATGAACACATCTTGGTTGACTTCCCAGATCCAAATTGCAGATTTACTCGGAGAAATTCAAATCCATGGTACAAGCTGGAAAGATTTCTTGGCTCATCAAAGATTACTTCTTTATATAAACGTTATGGTAATTGTGGTTTCCTGCAGAAGTTGGATCTTTTTTCAAGGATTATGACTCACTTGATTGGTTGTTCTTATGGAGTTCTCTTCATGGTCGTGGCTTCCCCACTGTCTCCACTGTTTCATTCTTTGTTCTCATTAATGGCAGTCCATCGGGTTCAACGTCAACAAGGTGTTAGACAATGCTGTCCATTAGCCCCTATACCTTTTGTCATCACAACGGATGCTCTTGCAAAATGCACATTCTTGGCCTGTAATGCGAATATCATATTGGGTTTCTCCACTAACCTAATTCAAGGCACTAGTATCCCATTATTATCATTTGTTGACGATACTATATATTTTATAGAAGGTTCTGCTCTTGCAGCATGGAGGATATCATTGCTCGTTGACATCTTTGGTGACTTTTCTGGGCTCTGTATCAACAATCTTTTTTAGGGGAAAAAGAATGTCAATCAAAGTTTGTGATTGACATCCAGGTATATATATAAATCACTGTGAAATGATGAACATGTAAAAATGTAAGCTCTCAGGGGGAGAGCTTGAAGAAGGAATACCTAACAAAAACCCCAATCCTGAAGGAGGAAAGAAGAGTGATGTACAATAGCCTCAGTCTGACATCGCTCCCCACAAAAGATAATGTGGTTGCACTGAATCAAAATGGCCTAGGCACTGCCAAAAAGGTGGACAACAACACTCTCTCTCCAGCCCTGTCTCTGACTATCCTCTGTATCAACAATCTGAAATCATCGTTTGCTCCTTTTGGTATGGATGATGTGATGGAGAATGAATGCTCTTTTGAGCAGCGAATGGCCAAATGCCAGATACCTTTCATATACTTGGGTCTACCTCTATCTGATAGCAGGATATTATCTTGTGATTGGACCCTGTAGGGGTGTGTGTTGAGTGACACTTGCAGGGATGTGCTTTCAATCATGCCTACATTTCGACTTTTTCTCACCGCCTCATTGGGATCAGATGATGCATTCAGATTTTGGGATGACTCATGGGCTTCCTGTGTCCCTCTCTCCATCCTTTTCCCAAGACTCTTTGCGATAGTCCAAGATGAGTGTTCAGTGGTTCTAATTATTGGACAAGCAACTTATTATCAAATGCCACTTTCAGATCAAAGGGTCAGTGATAAGATACCACTTTGTATTAGATAGTGGCTGATTAATTAAATAGTGGGTAGTTAGAAGATACCACTTTGTATTAGTGTCTGGTTAAGAAAGTAGTGGGTAGTTAGTTATATTTGTATTTGCATGTTTTTTTTAGAGGAAAAAGGATGATTACCAATTTGGTTATCATCCATGTATATATATATCACCGAAGAAAAGCATCATATACAAGTGAAAACTCTCCAGTGGAGAGCAGTAAAAGACAAGAGAAGCTAACCAAAACCCCACACTCGAAAAAGGTAAAACATGTGATATACAATACTGTCCACCCGACACCTCTACCCACAAAAAATGACCCGGTTGCGCTGGAGCCAAATAGCCCAGGCACCGGCCAAAAAGGTCGACACCGGAAGTCTCCAGTCCTATCTCTGTGTACCCAGCACCCTCATGCTCTACCAGAAGTCCGCCGCCGCCAGAGGAACGCCGCCCGTAATGGATGCCCGAGACCATACCTGCTAAAGAACAAATGTGTGACATCCTTTGCCGCCTCTCCACACATAACGCAGGAAATATCCGCATGTGTCGCCCACCTCGCTCTATAAACTCTGGTAAAGATCCGTTCCCGTCGCAAAAGCCAAGCAAAGATCTTGACTTTAAGCGGCAAGCGAGAGCGCCAAATCCGTCTGCAATCAGCTCTGAGGTTCTCTAGGTCAATGGAAGCCAAAGAAGGCGCCCGATACCCATACCCAGCCATCTGACCGGGTCGGATGAGAATGGAAGGGGGCAATCCTAGCCCGTCCCATAATCACCTCTCTGAGACCAGCACTCCGCCACCGATGCCTCAGGATGTGCCACAAGAGCCAGTAACCGGGGGAAAGAATCTACAAGTGGTCCCCCTGAGCACCAGTCATGCCGCCAAAAGGAGAAGACCACCCTAGAGCCAAGTGATGGAGTCATGAATGACCGCACACGTGGAAAAATGGCTGCCACCCCCCTCCAAAAGGAAGAAGAGCCTCGGGGTTCGGTGGGCCTAGAGTCCTATGATATCACGGTCATAGCATGTGAAGAAAACCTCCCTCCATAGGCTGTCGTCGGGCGCCATGATCCGACCCACCCATCGGGCAAGGAGTGCCCAATTGGTGCAGCGGAGATCCCGCACGCCCAATCCACCCTGCAAGGTGGGCCTACATATGCTGCCCCAAGCCACAAGGTGGGACCGACGAGTGGGACTGCGCCCTGCCAAAAAAATCTGCATCGCAAAGAATCAATCTGTGATAGTACCTGTGCAGGCATATGGAGAACCGACATGAAGTAGATCGGGAGTGCTAAGAGTACTGATCGGATTACAGGCCAAGAATGATATTCGCATTACATGAAGTAGTCATCATATTGCCGCTAGATAAGAGCTAGGAGCTACAGCCCTGAAGTCGGCGCTCCAGCCGCTCTATAACTGGGGTTCACCTCCGAGAGCCAATATGATGGTCCGACAGGGAAGCCCCAAGTAGGTGATAGGTAAGGCTCCAACAGGTGTGCACAACTCCACCGCGCATCGCAGAGCGTCCTCTGTAACCATGCCAAAAGGAACGAATGATGATTTGGCATGGTTGGTCTCAAGACCCGAAACTGTGCCAAAGAGCTCCACCAAAATAGACACCTGTCTGACCTCAGCCACTGAACCCTCGACGAAGAAGATGGTGTCATCAACATACTGGAGCAAAGGCACGAACTCGCCGACAAATCCTCTGAAAAGGCCGGACAGGCATGCCTCCTGGGTGCATCGAGCGAGGCCATCAACCGCCAGCGTGAATAGCATGGGTGCTAGGGGGCACCCCTGTCGGACACCTTGCTGAGGCTGCATCCAGCCCCCCGCCATCGACCCATTAACCAGAACCGAGAAGCAGTGGTGATACACCGCTTCATCCAGGCAATTCAGGTCGTAGGGAAACCTCTCACTTGTAAGGAATACCAAAGGAAAGACCATGAGAGGGAATCATAAGCTCTGGAAAAATCGACCTTCCTAAGGAAAGCTTGTCGGCTACTACGTCTCCATTGTGCAAGAATCTCAGAGGCCATAGAGTAGCTATGAGTGATGGATCGGCCATGTACGAAAGCCGACTGAGCAAGATGGATGAGGTCGGTGAGCACCTCTCGGAGCCGATTAGCCAGCACCCGAGCCACCAAGAGATAAATGGCGTTGAATAAGGCAATCGGCCGGAAGTCCACTCTGTTTGCTAGCGTGCACTTGGGAAGCATAAAAAGTAGGAACCGGTTCAGGTGCTCGAAGCCACGGTTCCCACACGAGAACTCTTGGATGACCGCCATGACGTCCTCCCTCACCACGGGCCAGAACTCTCTGTAGAAGAAGACCGAGAAACCGTCGAGGCCAGGGGACCCCTCGCTGATGAGGTCGTGGAGTGCGTCGGTGCATGGGTTTTAGATTTAGGGGAGCCTTTGAAATGTGTTGATCAATTATGTAATTCGAGTTTGGTCTACTCCACACGAACTTATGATCGAGATTTGTCATCTCGAATTGACAAGTTATTAGTAGTAATTGTATTTAAGATTCTTGCACTTTTACTACTAATAATAGTTATCCCACTTTTATTTTCAGTCATTTGTAGTTGTATTTTCAGTTTGTATCAATTGGTATCAGAGCCTCAAAGATCCTAATAGCAAAGCACAAAGAAGCAACATTCATTCAGGAGAAATCAGCTTTACATATTACAAGTGAAAGCTCATTTCATAAGAAAAGCTGGAAGTTCATATTGGTTCAAAAGTTTCTCTCTTGGTCCAAAGATAGAGTTAATCAAGTTTGGAGGCTTCAACCGAGAATATTATTATTAATTTTCTTCTCTCCGCTTTGAGGACAAGGCGAAATTTTAAGAGGGGTGTACTAATAAGATACTACTTTGTATTACATAGTGGCTGATTAATTAAATAGTGGGTAGTTAGAAGATACCAATTTGTATATTTGTAGTTTTGTTATAGTTATTGTAACTACCTTTGCATGTTATAAATACATGCATGGGTTTTAGATTTAGGGGAGCCTAGGAAAATGTGTTGATCAGTTATGTAATTGGAGTTTGGTTCACTCCATACGGACTTATGGAGATTTGTCATCTTGAATTGACAAGTTATTAGTAGTAATTATGTAAGATTTGTTGAGAAAGATGTTCTCTTATTGATTGACCAAACACTAGTGCCACCTATTTATAATCAAGGTAGGCAATACAAGAGGGAGAATATTACTCCAGAAAATCAGGGATATTATCCCAAAATATCTGAGATACTATCCTAAGAAATTTGGGATACTAATCCTAACTAATATTACAAAGATATGCGAAGATATGAAAAGATATGGAAAGATATGAAGAGATATGATTTATGCAAATCATATCTCAACACTCCCCTCAAACTGGAGCGTAAATATCATTTAGGGTCAGCTTGGAACATATATTCAGGAGCTTCTTCTTAGGAAGTGCTTTAGTAAAGATGTCAGCTAGTTGATCTTCAGTGGCCAAGTGTGGAGTGGATATCTTCTTAGTTGTAATAGCATCACGAATGAAGTGACAGTCCACTTCTATGTGTTTAGTCCTCTCATGAAACACAGGATTGTTTGCAATAAATATTGCAGCCTTGTTATCACAATACATAGGTACTGGAGAAGTAACAGAAATTTCAAAATCACGTAGAAGAGAGATGACCCATAAGAGTTCACATGTAGTATGAGCCATTACCCTATATTCTGACTCAGCACTAGAGCGTGAGACCACATCTTATTTCTTGCTGCGCCATGTCACAAGATTTCCACCAACATAAGTACAATAACCAGTGGTTGATCTTCTATCTTCATGAGCCCCGGCATAATCTGCATCAGAATAACCCCACACTTTTAAATGTCCATGATTTTTTAAGTGAAGACCTTTCCCTGAAGAGGCTTTTAGATATCGTAAAACCTGACATACACCTGCCCAATGTACTTCACGTGGTTCTTGCATAAATTGTCTTAGACGACCAACGGCATAGGAAATATCAGGACGAATTACAGTGAGATACAAAAGTTTACCAACCATAGCTCTATATCTGGTGACATCTTCTAAAATAGGACTGCTCAAATCTGCTAGAGGTAGTTGTGGATCCATAGGAATGATGGCTATTTTACAGCTCATCATACCAGCTTCCTTTAATAGGTCCAAGACATACTCTTTGAGAGAGAATGAATCCATCATCAAACTGATTTACTTCAATGCCTAAGAAGTATTTTATTAGACCAAGATCTTTGGTCACAAATTGAGATTGCAGAAACTTCTTTGCTGCCAAAATACAATCAGTGTCACTACCAGATATTAAAATGTCATCTACATAAACTATGAGGATGACTGAACCTTTAGAAGTATGTAAAGAGAATGTTGAATGGTCTGAAGAGGATCGACTAAAGCCATATTCTTCAATAGCTTTGCTGAATTTTTCAAACTATGCTCTTGGACTTTGTTTGAGTCCATAAATTACTTTCTTCAACTTGCAAACCTTTGAACACTCCCCCTGAGTAATATACCCAGGCGGTTGTTCCATGTAAACCTCTTCAATAAGATCACCATATAAGAAAGCATTTTTAACATCAAGTTGGTGAACTTGCCACCCAGAGTTGACAGCAATAGAAAGTAAGATTCGAACAGAATTAAGACGAGCCACTGGAGAGAAAGTCTCAAAATAATCTACTCCATAAGTTTGGGTGTAACCTTTGGCTACTAAACGAGCCTTATAACGATCAACTGTTCCATCAGGAAGCTACTTTAAGGTGAACACCCACCAACAACCAACTACTGTTGCATCAGTTGGGAGATCTACAAGTTCCCAAGTCTCTCTAGATTGCAGAGCGGACATCTCCTCATCCATAGCAGTTTTCCAACACGAATGGTGGAATGCCTCAGAATGGTTGGGGGGAATAAAAAGACTATCAAGAGAAGCTGAAAAAACTTTGGCAGCAAGAAACAAATGATCAAAAGTCATAAAATTAGATAAAGGATATTTCACACAAGACCTAGTGCCCTTCCGATATGTAATAGGAACATCTAGGTCATGAGTTACCTGAGGAGGATCTCCTTCCAACAAGTCAGGAATGTTTGGAGGATCACGTGATGGAATCGTGGAGAGTGATTCATCATCTTGTGGAGGATGAGTATGTCGGCGGCTATAAACTCTCAGGGGTGGTGCAAGCGATGGAGGAGGAGACTGTGGCTGTTGTGACGGTAGATCCTGTGATGGGTCTGGAATTGGAATTAGATGATTCTCATGGTTATCCGCAGGTCCAAAAAGTAAGGTTTGTCTTCAAAAAAGGTAACATCAGCACTAATATAGGACCTGCGAGAAGTAGGATCATAGCACCTGTAACCTTTTTGAGTTCGCGAGTACCCTAAAAAGATGCACTTGATTGCTCGAGGAGCTAACTTATCAGTGTGAAAGAGGTGAACAAAACATTGACATCCGAAAACACGAGGGACAGGAAACAAAGACTTTCCTGGGAAAAGGAGATGGAATGGAATTTGTCCATTGAGAACTGACGATGAAACTCGATTAATGAGATACCCCGCGGTGAGAACGACATCTGGCCAATAGGTGGAGGGTACTTTCATATGGAAGAGGGTACGAGCAACATCCACCAAGTGGCGAAGTTTTCGTTCAGCAACGCCATTTTGCTGAGATGTTTTTACACAGGAAGTTTGATGAATTACACCAACAGATTTAAAAAACGATGAAAGATCAGAATTTGCAAACTCAAGTCCATTGTCGTTGCAAAAGACTTTAATAGAGGTAGAGAACTGGATTTTTATTTCTGTAAAAAATTCTCGAATAATTCGAGGAGTTTCTGCCTTATTTTGCAACATATAGACCCAAGTGACTCTAGAAAAATCATCTACTAAAACCAAGAAATATTTGAAATGCCTATTGTTGGAAACACGACAAGGACCCCACAAATCGGCATGCACTAGTGAAAATGGACTTTTTTCTCGTTTGTCAAGGCGAGGTGGAAAAATAGTACGATGATGCTTTCCTAGTTGACAAGCCTCACACTCAAGAACCTCAATACTTGAAATGTTAGAAAATTGTCGACGAAGAACAGTCAAACTGGGATGACCTAGGCGGCGATGGAGTTGTAGGGAAATGCTAGTAGTGTAGGCTGTGGGATTTTTGGTAGATGGCTGGAGATAATAGAGTCCATCACGTTCAAATCCTCCACCAATCTGTCTCATCGTTTGGAGATCCTACAGAACAAAAAAAGAGTCATAAAAAAGTGCTCGACAATTTAAGGACTTTGTTAGCTAGCTGATCGAAAGAAGGCTTAGAGCAAACTTTGGAGGATACATAACATTATCAAGGGAGAGGTCACAATTAACAGAAACTGTGCCAAGGCCAGTGACCGGAGAGAGAGAACCATCAGCAACTTTGACATTAAGTGGATACGATAGAGATTTGAGGGATGAGAAGAAAGAGGCATCACTTGTTATGTGTGAGGAGGCACCCGAATCGGCAATCCAGTCAGATTGAGAACTAGTAGAGAGAGCAAGAGTACCTGAATGATGCATTACAGCAGCACCGGTTGACGGAAATGCAGATTCAGTAATAGACAGAGAACGAAGGCGATCATATTCTTCTTTTAATATTAGAATATCCGACTCATTTGTAGTGGCAGCATGAACCTTTGGATGATCAGCAGGATATCCAAACTTTTCCCAGCAACGGTCAGAGGGATGATTGGATCGATGACAGTGGTCACAAAAGAATTTACCACGTCCTCCAGAGTCGTTTCCTCGTCCACGTCCACGGCCTTTGCCTTTGTCAGGGAAAAATCCTCTTCCTCTTCCACGTGTAACAAGTGCAGATGCATCTGTATGAGGTGAGAAATCATCGATATGGGAGAGTCGAGCATAGATTTCTTCAGGGGTTGGAATAGTTTCCTGTGTCATCAACAGATCCTTGACGGATTTATATTCAGGACCAAGACCAGAGAGAAGCTGAACGGATCTAATTTGATCACGTTGTTCAGCCAACACTTTGATATCTGTAGAGAGAGGTTGATAGATACCTTGCTCATTCCAATGTCCCAAAATAATTTGCTAATGGCTGATCATTTTTCTTACATGATTGGATTTCTTCAAGAACCTTGTAAAGGTGAGATATATTGCTTTTATGAGAGTGAAGTTTTTGAAGTACCTCCCACATGGTCTTGGCTGACCTATAAACCATGACCTATTTGGCAACAGATTCGATCATGCTATTGAGCATGGCAGAGGCGACCCAATCATTGTCACCAACCAATCTTCTGTACGTTCTTCAGATTTGATGAGGATATGCTTCTTCTTGTGGGACCCTACGTAGCGCTCAAATGCCGTGGACCAGAGGAGATAATTGGTACCATCAAGTTTGATATTGATACCGAGTGATGTGCTGAGGGTGAATTTAACACCAGAGTTGCTAGATGAAGCTTTCTGATCGGCCATGGTTGAGAGAGATGGATTCCACGGAGAAAAAGATCAAGTGCTGATCTTGAGAACTATGGATCTAGGTAGACCTGTCATCCATCTAGATTGAGGAGGGAAGGGAGAGGAATAAGGATCAAATTGTTACTGCTCTGATACCATGTTGAGAAAGATGTTCTCTTATTGATTGACCAAACACTAGTGCCACCTATTTATAATCAAGGTAGGCAATACAAGAGGGAGAATATTACTCCAGAAAATCAGGATATTATCCCAAAATATCTGAAATACTATCCCAAGAAATCTGGGATACTAATCCTAACTAATATTACAAAGATATGTGAAGATATGGAAAGATATGAAGAGATATGATTTATGCAAATCATATCTCAACAAGATTCTTGCACTTTTACTACTAGTAATAGTTACCCTTTTTTTAAGAGAATAGTTATCCTATTTTTATTTTCAAGTCATATATGTAGTTCGTATCAATCGGCCACCTCCTCCTTATGGAGTGGTTGCAGAACATTGCACCAGACTATCTATCATAAGGACTTGTGGCTATGGTCAACCTGGAAACCTTTTTGTTCGTGAGGCATACAAACTGCTTGTTAATAATTATCAGCTGGAAGATCCTGACCAGCGTACGGATGCAAACTGATCTGGCAACTGTGGACCCCACAAAAGTTTTATATTTGACTGGTTGTTCAGACAACAAAGACTGCCTACTCAATCATACTTCTTCAGATGGATTCAGGAGGAGAATGCATCTTCTGCACTCTGTCACCAGAAGAAGACACAACCACCTTCTCTTCGACTGTCCAGTGGCAAGAACGGTGGGTCTGTTCTGGCTGTTTATGGATCCACTCCAGTTCATCCACCAATTTTTGGAGATCGTTCAGGTTTGAAGGCTGTGATTAACAAGTTCGGGTGTATGTACCAAAGTGGTGTCATGCTGGATATTTGTAGTCTTGTGGTCCATACGGGTAAAACAAAATGGATGTACTTTTCAAAGGGAAACATCTTATGTTGAGAACATCATGGCTTTAGTCAAGTTCTTGGTCGGATAATGGATGAGGGATGTTTCTATTGTAACTTTTGTAATGTAATGCAAACTTCACCCGGTAACCATCCTTTACCCCCTCAAAAAAAATCTCAGTATTCATCTAATGATATAAATATACCAGATTAAAAAAATACTAAGAGCCCCAAATTGGATTGAAAAGTCTATTCAGAAATGCAGTAAAATTTGTAGGATACAGAGTTTTGCAGTTATCATGACCATCCAATTAAAAATGAAGATAACATACAGAATGTCTTTTTATATTTGCAGTTACCACAAAAAACATAAGCAAACCTGCGAAGTACAAGAATAACTAATAAAAATGAATATAAAATGTAGAAAAGAAGAGAAAGAATATGTTGGAAACTTTCCACTGAAAGAAAACGTTGAGACATGTAAACATGAACATATTCTAAGAAAAAATATTTTAAAAAACACAGCATAAATTGAAAATTCTTCCAAGCAAATTTTACAAACAAGAATGACCAGTGACCACTTTAATACCGTTATTATTTTCTCTAGCTCACTCTTTACATTGTTTAGATATGAAGTTATGCTTTCATCAAATGATTCAACATTATAGGATAAGAAACATCAGATGTAGTCACTAAATATAAAATGGACCTGATGATTAAATAATAAAAGAAAATATGTTATGAAGGAGAAAGAACACCTGTTAAGAGACACAGGATGTGAACCTGGAAATTGTGCAGTACCTCTTCCCTAGAAGTCCATGGGAAAACCCAACAGTGAGACACAACATTTTATTGAAGACGGATAAGACAAAAACATTACAACAGCTAAATGTACTGCTTCCTTGTAATTATTACAACCAGGATCTTACTAGGAGTGTAAATGATATGTGTTGGGCAGTTTTCAAGTTTAAAGAAAACATCAATATTTTTCGGGTGGTTTTTTCAAACTAAAATAATCTTATTGGTTTTCTCGGGTGATTTTCTCAGGGCCTTATATGTTGTTTAATTTTGATGGATTTTTTTAGTGAATAATTTTATGTTAATGACAATCTTAAGTAACATTTTATTCTATAAGTTGACAACAATCAATGTCATATGCTTTGAAATTGTCATTACTATCCTACATAAAAAAATCAAATATGTTTTCATAGATCATATGTTAAGTTCACAGACATTCAACGGGAAAAGGGAATATGATGCAGATCAGGTGGAATGTGTGCAGTGCACTGTAGGGTATGCCTATCCTTGTTCAAAATATGATCATGTACACAACAATTAACACTTGCGTCGTATTTTGAAGGTTAGGTAAGCCTACCATGATTTGAAATATGCACACTACACCAAGTCTGCACGACATATTATCTTTATCCATATTCAAATTTAAAAAGAACATATATTCATATAATTTTAATTAGGTAGAGTTCCATTCAGATCATCGTGGTCTTTTTTATTTAAAAACCACCCTAGATTTTTTTTTCTTTTGCTTACACCTCCAAATATGATAAGTCGTTACCATCATCTTTGCCATACCCACAAATCCACAATGACAGACTTACTTAAAATATCTTTTGGAGGGATCTTACTTAATTATTAGTTGTCTCTCTCTCTATACAACTTATTTCTTCCATATATTTGCAAAATCCAAATGAAGATATAATAAAAGAAGTGACAAATTAATAGCAAAGGAATAAAATCTTTTAAAAATGTGTACATCATCAAGAAGAACTGAAAACAATATTAAGACAGGATACAAATGGGACAGCCTTTGTATTAGTAAAATAACAGCCTCTGTACATATATGACAATACAGCATAGCTGTTCAACATTTAAGATTGCATAGATTGAGATACTATTTTAAGGGGAAGTTGGAGATACTGAGTTTGATGATATGCCAGCTTCTATTGGTATACATTTATTGTTATATATGTTAGATGCAGTACTGATTCTTGCATTAGTAATGATTTCTAGTTGGATAGGAAACAAACATTTTGTTCAAGGGAAGAAAAAAAAGAAAAGGCATACCAACACCTTCATCAAGTCTCAGCATTAAGGCATAAATTACTTTTAAGATACTTTTACGTTTTCAGAAGAGTAATCACTTTTAATATACTAACCAAGAAATCATTTAGATGCTGGACATTCTCATCTAATTTCTCAGAATAATATGTGATGCTTCATGCAAACTATAATCTCAAAATTGAATGTTCTTACCTCCAAAGAATAATTAGTCGCGTGAGAAGGTTGTAATTTATCAGGGCGAATCATAAGGTAGAAGGTTAAAGGGAATAATGTCAAAAATAGCAAAAAAGAGTAAATGAATATTAAGAATTTATGTCACGGTTCTTTTAAAATTAACAATTAGTGCAGTGCTTATATAATAGAATCAACAATCTCAAATAATATATTGGTAAGGAAATCATGATAGAATACAGACAAGGGAATATTTTTTCTTAGAAGAGACACAAGGGAAGTTTTCAGAATCCATACAGAAATTGTCAAGTCAAATAACTGATAGCAGTGAGATCGCAAAGCATTTTGCTCATCATAAGGTATAGCATCACCTAGAACATCATCATTTGTAATTATCTTTTCTTCCATCTGATCCTGAACACAGGGGTTCATATTCCATAATTAGAACAATCTTACAGGGAAAAGATCAAAGATTTGATCATCAGGTGAGCAGATGCAAGGTGTAAAGCATGTGATGATATATGAATAGGAAATCATCACTTTAACCATAAAAATAAGAAATTTCACACGTAACTAGAAAGCATATCACCTAATTTCCCTACATAACAAATCTCCTGCGCAAAGAATCAACTTTCATATCAGCTGCTGGACCTAATAAGAAACAAACAAATAAAGAATGCAACTAGTAGCCTCGGACACCTCCCGTAGACCCAGGCTGGCACTAAAGAAAGAAAAGAATGCAACTGAATCCCATTTCAATGTTTTTAAAATTCTATGCAGGAACTTTTGTTCTCTCAAACACAACAAATGCTCCAACTTTGACTCATCACACTCTTTCTGGCTTTGTACCATTGGGACACAAAGCCCCCACTGACAACAACCCTCAAGTGTGGTGCCAATCCTTTGGGCTATCTGCATTCACTGCAACAATCATTGAAGGGAAAGATGCTACATCGATAATCTTATGCACATTCACTGTTTGTTTAGGGAGTGGATTGGAGTTTTGTAAACTTTTGTCCCTGCCATGTCCCTATAGCTCTCATTACAACACAACAACAACAAAGCCTTATCCCACTAGGTGGGGTCGGCTACATGGATCATACGACGCATTCGTTGATCCATGTTCATGAGATTCGACTAGCAAGCTGGTAGCTATCCAAAAGTTTCGTTAACAATAGTAGTGGTTACAAAAGTTGGATAGGAAGCCAACAGAAACTTCAAGACCATGAAACCAAAATGACAATATCACACTACTCCATATCAAAGATGACTTACCCACCATCACTCTTGCATCCTAGTTGAGGAGTCAACAAGAGTCAAACTGGTCATTCCACAGTACGAAACACCTATTTCCTAAGGTGGGCACTGTTCATCCTTTAAAGGTCACAGATCCCAAGGCCGCCTTCCGCAGCTGGATGGCTCACAACCTTTGAAACGTTTGGGTTGCAAACACGCTTTCACCTGACTCCACAAGCCTGAGCCACCAATGCAGAATCAGCCAATGCAGTTGAGTTTCCAGCCACATCTGATGTGTGCCTGGCTCCGCTGCAGGATTTTGGTCAATCCTCACCGTCTGCTTGAGTCATAAATGAGTGGACCCCAGTCCCGAGCAAGGAGCCACCTGTGCCAACAAGGGTCCAACAGCAACTGCCTCATCTCCCATGGAAGAAATTCTGGGAGATGGTCTCAGCTGACATTGCTGCTGCCATGGTGCAGCAGTGGCAAAAAGTTTTTTTTAGGGAACCAAGAACCACAATTTGAGTCAACAAAAAAGGAGTACTATAAAGAAATCGAAGACTCGACAAAAGTGATCTGGGTTGCCCTAAGTTACCTAAAGGACAATGGCAAGGAAGATGAACAACCCCTCATAGCTTCTGCTACACCAACTTGTTGCTGCTGCAGTGGCAACCAGTAGATGCAGCTCATGAAATGGGAATTAATAGTGAGGATCAGGGAATTAACAAATCAAAAAGGAGGGTATTGTGTGTGCAAGTGGGGAAAGTAACGGTTACAGGCCTGTTGGACGGGTTTGCAGGTGAGAGGTACCAAGAAGGATCTGCTTTTGTCTTCTTCTATTTTTGATACTGCATAAAACAGGCTTGTGTCCACTGAAAGAGGACGATAATGCTGAATGCAGTATCTTTATTATTGTTCGGGTCAGCCATGAGATCATCAATATATGTTGTTTCAGTCAGTGCAAACTGCATATTGAACCCCATCGTTCATTTACCTTGCATAATCATATTTTGGGGTAGATTCTCAATTCTGTCCAGTTGCAAGAATTTATAAATATGAAATTAATTAATATAACTCCGCCTATGTTTTATAGCCGGTCCCAAGCCCGGATAAAGGAGGAGGGTTGTGTTAGGCCCCGATAGCCAGCGTAAAACCCTGTCGAATCTCATGAACATGGATCAACGAATATCGGAATGGCGTCGTATGATCCATGTAGCCGACCCCACCTAGTGGGATAAGGCTTTGTTGTTGTTGTTGTTGTTGTTGTTGAAATTAATTAATATCATACTCCAATGTTTAAGTATCTATTGCATATTTCATTCAAGTATATCAAAGCATGCATCAATTTCTTGTACATCTAACACTTTGCTGTAAAAGATAAAGAATTAAAATGCTAAGTAGCTGCAGAACGCATATCAATAATGAGCATTAGAATCTGATACATACAGGCAAAGGAAAAGGAGATCCAATATCACCATCATCATCCTCTTCTTGCAAAGCATCACCATTCAGATCAAGATCAGATGACCTCTTCCATTCTGGTGTGGGAGGACAATTTATATTTTTAGGTTGTTCATGGTAAAACATATAAAGTGCCTCTATATAATCCTGCTTATATATTCCTGGAGGTCGTACTTCAGAGAACTTATTCAATGCCTGTCCAAGAGAAAAGAAAAGTAGGACATACAAATATACAGAAACGAAAAACTATGATATATACCATAATATCATACCTCAGTAACATGACAATGCAGTGTCCTTATGATGAAATGAATTATCATAAATCCCGTACGGTTATGTCCATGGGTGCAATGCACAAGAACATACTTCTTTGAATGCCTTTGGCGTGCAAGGAATTGTGAAACCTGAGACACGAAAACACACCAAGCAAGATAAAGGTCACTTAGAAAATGTTCTTGTAAAGATACTAAGCTAGAATTCATGAGGGCCATTGAAAAAATTATTTTGCTGGAAAATTTATTAAGTTTTGAAGTGGTAGATAATCAAATTGTTAATTTGGTGAGCCAACTATCCATCCATCCTCTCCTCCCTACCAATCTATTACATGTCGATTTCCATGATGCTGGCTCAGGTGGAGCGATGACTAGATTCACTGAGCAGGGTTCTCTGGCAGAGTTCATCTCTCTCATACCAGCAGGTGGAGGATTTTATTTCACTAATGGGACAACTAGATGGCATCGCTCCAGACATCTGGACATGGAATTCAGGGCAATTCTATGTACGAAACGTCTACAAGCTGTCGACAACGATAACCACCTGGCTGATGTGGATCTGTGCACTGGCTCAGTTTTGATATGGCAAACCTGGTTTCCAGCAAGGATACAAATATTTTCCTGGCTCATGAGAAGATCAAGGCTTCCAACTCGTTAGAGATTAAGGGTCTGTCTGGGAAGGTTAGAAAATTAAAGAAATAGTAAAAAAACCATAGTTTCTGTTCCTCCCAGTGAAAAATAGTAAAAAAAAACCATAGTTTCTGTTCCTCTCAGTGAAAATTAAAAGTTAAAGTTTGGATGTCAAGTTTATTGGGCTTAAAACTATGGTTTACAGGTTTACAATCGAAAATGGTGTAAAAAAATTAGCAGGTCAGAGCTCCATATTGTTTCCTATCGGCAGCAGCTTGTGCAAGTGGGAAGAAGAATATGAGCGCAAAAATAAAAAAAGTTGCAAACTTTATGGATCCAAACACTTTTGACTGAAAAATTTCTTGAATTATTTTAACCTGTGGTATCACACTTTTTGAAATGTAGGATAAATAGTTAAACTAAATGGCATACATACAGCACACCCTCCCATTCAAAGGCAACAAGATTATTCTTTTGAGAAGAAAGGTAACAAGATTATCATTAAATATTCCTGGAAAAAGTTAGCATGCGAAATGCTTATAGAGGTATCACAAGTTTTAAAATCAATTTGATGTTTCTAGTTACGACGAGTGACAGAATAAGTCAAACGGTGATACATAAAATAAGCTAGGATAGTAAGAGAACTGTGATAGTTGGTTTTACAATAACATGTAAATAAGAAACTAGGTCAGGAGTTGTTTAGGCTACATCTGGATTATTACTAGCATATAAACACATAATAACTCACCTCATATACGAACACATTCACAGACTCATTGTCTGGAACAGAACCGCGTCCTTTACATGGGATCTAATTCAAAATAATATCAGTTTGTGATAGACCTAACAATGTTGCAAAATAATTAATTCCACAAAGAGATCAATTTAACAAAAATGGCTTCTCACCTTCACATGTTTAACCCCATATTTTGATAGTTCTGAGGGTGAATAGTAACGAGTAGTATTTGTCAAGTCAATTATTAATCCAAGCTGCAAAAAAACCATGAAAATCAAAAGATAATACATAAAACTCATGCAACTAAAGAATAATTAATTATACAATAGTTTTTTTCAAACGGAATTATACAATAGTTCATTAAGTAAGTTCAAATTAAGCAATCAGGAACACCCTTATGATGTCCAAACTGAACCAAAAGGTTGGTGCATGCCAGGTTCATCCAGATTATATGTTCATCCTAAAACAATTATAGTAAATTGTAAGTGGACTTTAAACCTTAGTCAGGCTATAAGAAAACATGTTGCACAAAACTTGGCAAATGATCCTGCAGGATCATTTTAAAGGTTCTCAAATACAGATAAGATTTCCAGTACATATGAGAAAGAAAGGAACTCCTGTATTCATAAATTTTTTTCTCTGAGAGGGAAAAGGACGACCATTGTCATCTACTTATATTTATATATATACAACAACAACAACAAAGCCTTATCCCACTAGGTGGGGTCAGCTACATGGATCATACGACGCCATTCCGCTCTATTAGTAACAATATATTCGTTGATCCATGTTCATGAGATTCGACAGAGTTTTACGTTGGCTGTCGGGGCCTAACACAACCCTCCTCCTTTATCCGGGCTTGGGACCGACTATAAAACATAGACGGAGTTATATATATATATCACTGAAAGAAAACATCATATACATATGGAACGCTCTCCAGTGGAGTGCGACAAAAAGGGAAGAGAACAAGTGCTAATGAAAACCCCTCCCGAGGAACACAAAATATGTGATGTACAATATTGTCCACGTGACATCTCTCCCACAAAAAATAATGTGGTTGCGCTGAAGCCAGACAGCCCAGACACCGGCCAAAAAGGTCGCTAATGGAACTCAGTCTCTGTCCGCCGAGTCCCCTAATACCAGAAGTCCTCAACTGCCAGAGGAACACCGCCCATAATGCTTGTCCGAGACCAAACCTCACGAGACACCTGACATCCAAAAAACAAATGAGTAACATCCTCCTCCATCTCCCCACACAAAACACAAGAAGTATCCGCGTGGGGAGCCCACCTTTGTTTGTAAACTCGAGTGAGGATCCACTCACGCCGCAGAAGCCAAGCAAAGATTTTGACTTTCAACGGCACCCGAGACCGCCATATGAGTATGCAGTCTACACTAAGGTCCTCTGAATTTGCAAAAGCCGGAAGAAAGCGGAGATAAAGGCTGCGCAGTAAGAAAGAATCTGAGACCCATACCCAATATCCATATCGAATCCTGATGAAGGGGGCGATGTGAAGTGCTAATAATAGCGCTGATCAGATAGAGGAGAGCCCGAGAGGGAAGCCCAAGAGCTGCCACCCCTCTCATACCAGCACTCAGCCACACTTAGCCACATATGCATCAGGATGAGCCGCTAGGCCCGCAACCGAAGGAAAGAGTCTGCAACTGGGGGCCCGGGTAACGGGCGGGCCACCAAGTAACAAGTCGTGCTGCCAAAATGAAAAATCATTCCCGGAGCCAAGTGATGGGATCATGAAAGGCCGCACTCGAGGGAATAACGCCGCCACCCCCCTCCAAGAAGAAGAAGCCCTACGGGGTAGTATAGGCCTGGAACCCCACGAAAGATCCCGAACATAGTATGTGAAGAAAACCTCCCTCCATAAGCTGTCCTCGGACCCCATAATTCGTCCTACACACAAGGCAAGGAGTGCCCAATTGGTGCTGCAGAGGTCCCGAACGCCCAATCCAACCTATGAGGTGGGCCTACATATGTTGTGCCGGGCAACAAGATGAACCCGACGAGCAGAGCTACATCCATGGCAAAAGAACTTGCTCCTTGAGTGATAGTACCTGGGCTGGCATATGAAGCATTGACATGAAGTATATTGAAAGTGATGATAGAACCGATCATGGCAGAACAAGACGTTGCCCGCTAGATAAAAGCCGAGAGCTCCAACCCTGAAGACGATGCTACTAGAATCCACCTCCGAGAGCCAATATGTCAGGCCGAAAAAGGGAGGCCCAAATAGGTGGTGGGCAAGGCGCCTGCAAGGGTATGCAACTCTGCCCCGAAGTGCAAAGCATCCCTCCGTCACCATGCCAAACGAAATGAAAGATGATTTTACATGGTTGATCTCGAGGCCCGAAGAGTGACCAGTCCGTCTTGCCTCAAGCTCTGATCCCTCAACAAAAAAAAAACAATGTCATCCGCGTATTGCGGCAGAGGCACCAGTCCGTCGGCGAAGCCGCTGAAGAGGCCGGCCCGACATGCCTCCTGATTGCATCTAGCGAGGTTGTCGACAGCCAACGGAGAGCAAGGGCGTGAGGGGGCATCCCTGATGGACGCCCTGCTGAGGCTGCACACAGCCCGCCATCGACCACCAGGACCAAGAATGAAACGGTAATGATGTACCGCTTCATCCAGGCAATCTATTAGAGAGAATCATAAGCCTTGGAGAAATCTACCTTCCAAAGAAAGGCACGGCGACTGCTCCGCCTCCACTGCGCAATGCGCAAGGATCTCAGAGGTCATAGTGTAGTTGTCAATGATAGATCGACCGTGGATGAAGGCCAATTGAGCAGGATGGATGAGGTCACGGAGCACCTCCAGGAGCCGATTAGTTAATACCCAGGCCACGAAAAGATGTTGGACAAGGTGCCGCCGTGCTCCACCAAGTGAATCTGCAGTCCGTTGTTGGGAGATCGAACTGAGAATCAATGAACTCTCTGAAGTCAGCTCCCCTTACCGCTTGGTGGGGCGATCATCCATGTCCAGTGTGACATTGAAGTCACCCCCATTCAGCCATCGACAGTCAGGGAGATGGAGTCGAGCAGCCGAGAGCTCCTCCCACATATCCGCCCCAAGGGACTCCGAACAAGAGCCGTAGACACAGGAGAGGAGATAAGAATTAAGATGATCCGTTCGTGCCACGTCTCAAATGGGCCGCCATCGAGAAGCGGGACATCCAAGAATCCACCAAGAGTAAATTGATCGGCCCGCCAACCAATGATACAACCCTCGGAACGCCCCACTGAGCTGAGAGAGATGTGCTGAGGTAATCGAGCCCCGCCTGCTCCCACATGTGTGTGCTATACTCCACAAGTTTGGTTTCCTATAGGAAGACCACATCGGCCTCCCACTCCCTCAAATAGCGACCAAGGATTCAACGCCTCCCCTCGTCGCCGAGGCCACGGTAACACCTTCATAGGGAACCCATAGATGTTCCACGTGTGGGTTACCCTCAACCCACTGCTGTCGTCACCTGGAGGCACCCTGGGCAAGCATCAAGAACCGCCTGGAGCCACCCCGGGCTTGAGGTTGTGTGTGGGAACGTTGGCTGACCAGTTGAAATCTGGCCAAGGCAGCGACCTCCTGGACGTCAGCGTCCGGCCATCCAAGGAGAGAAGTGGGCTCGCTGACAGCCTGGTCCGCCGCCGACGATGTCGTGGACGCCGCTGGAATCGAGGAGTGGGCTCCGCTCGACAATGGCCCCTGCGTCGCCAGCGAAGCGGCATGACTGGAGGTGGCCTGGGGGGCCGGCGCCCATAGATGCACACGGTCCCAAGGCTGCAGTAGTTCAGAGGCCCGTGCTGCAGTGGAATGGATGCCAATTGGGGGGTGGGGCATGGCAGTGAGGGTGGGTTGGGGGCGATGATACGACGCCGGTGAGGGGGGGTTGCCAGAGGAGGAGGTGACAGATCGAGGGGATGCTGAGGCGGATAAGTGTCGCCTGGGTCGGGTCGCATGAGGGGGGATGTGGTGAAGTGCTGCCCAGGTCAGGTTACTGGGGTGGTTTGGGTGCGACTCAAGGAAGGCCCGGGCCGGGTTGCTGTGGGAGGTTGAGTGTGACTTGCGTTCCTGGTTTGGCGTGCGCCGTAAGCTGGCAGTCGAGTGTGAATGGTGGTGGTGGGACTTGGAGGGCGCTGCTGGCAATCCTCCTTACTGGATGTGTGAGCTAATGTAGAAGGTTGAGTTAGCATGGGAGAGGCTTCTTGACAGCGTGGATTCAGCATCTAGGCTGATGTGGTAGTGTGAGGTGGCTGAGGGAGGGATTGGGTTGGATTCTGGGTGGCAGTGGGGGTGGGGGTGGAGGTGACAGATGGAATGGGGTCATGTTTTTGAATTAAAGGTGACCCATACAATACCCCACGTGCCCTCCCACATGCGGGTCAGAGAGCGGTGGCGAAGCGGGCATCCGGGACGATGAAGCGGGGCGGCCGGCGACGACCCACGAACCTGCCACCTTGGCTCACCCGAGTTGACGCAGGAAGGATTTATGCTCAAGCAACCTCAACGGAGACGGCTGACGAATCTGGCGAGACAGTGGGTTTCCGAAGGTGCGTGCGACGGTCAGGACGTCATCGAGCCCCTGATGTCAATGACGACTGTGTCCGCCGTGCAGGCACCACGCTGTCCTCCTCCCTCCAGGGGCGCCTGCCACCAGACAGCACTTCGGCAAAACAGGGGACGACAAGGCGAGAGAAGAGCTTCCTGCTTGTCACACCCTTTTTCTGTAGGACGGAAGTAAGGTGTCAGGCCTTAGAACTCTCCTACTTGATCGCCTAAATCAGCCTCCCCAACACGGACGTGTTCTTCTCAACACTTAGCCGTGCACACGCAAGCAAGAAGATGAACGCTCAATGTAATATAATAGAACTCGGGAGTAAGGGAAAAGAATGTTTTTATTCATTCTGCCCTGAACTCTAGACACGCATGGATATTTATACAACAAAGGGGATGGCCAACTGCCATCCCAAAATTCAAATACAAACACCCACATAACCGGGCGCCCCTTCATGGCACCTGTTCGCACCCAAAACCCCTATTCGGCCTTCCCTCCTTCCTTCATGAAGTTGGAGTGCCTGGATGGTGCTCCCGCCATCCTGATGTCGAAGGATCTTCCACGGCCCTGCAGCGCACACACCAGTCTCCCGCACTGCCGATGCCCGCTTGGCGCCATGGCGGTTGTAACTGCCACCCCGCCACTGTCCATCGTCCCAGAATTCTCCTGGCCGGTGGCGTCCTCACGACTTCCCTTCACCTGAGGGATGAATGGGACGAGGCACTTTGGCCTTGGGACGATAGTATCCCAAAATGCCAAAGTGTGCATTCGGTACGCACCACCTGCGCGCCGGGCATGCCTCACCGTCCCACGGTTATTCTGCCCATCCCATTCCTCCTGGATGGTGATGTCAAGCCTCCTCTACAATGCCTGACCTTCGGGATGCTGCTCCTGTGTCCCTCGGACGTCCCGAGCACGTCCTGGGACGGACATGGCTGTCATGCGCTGCGTCCGCCATACCGGACGCCTGGTAAGCCTCCTTGCACGCCCGCCATGCCCCGCACTGTCCCACTAGCAATAGTGGTGACACGCTGCTGAGGCAAGCCCAGGACGAGAAGCTAGAGCGCCGGTGATATGCAGCTCAGGTGGAAAGGCGTGAGGCATCCATGCTCGCCACGACCACCGTGCGAAGGACCACAAGGTCTGGAGAACCGTCTGGAGGTTCTCCGGTGGATTCGCCAACGAGACAATGGCGGAGGAAATCCATCGCCCTTTGCATTGGCGGCGACCAGGGAATGGTGACAATTGACGATGGCACATGCCTCTCCTCCCGGTCATCAACAGGTGCAGCCATGGCCTATGCGGCTGGTCTCCTCCGGCGAGAGTGAGGACAGAGAGCCCCTTGGTGGCCTTCCCGCAGTCAAGGCAGCAGAGCCGAGCAGGAACATGCGAAGCGGCCTTCTCCCAGGCACTGGAAACAGTGAGTGGCTGGCCGGCGGCAGTATTTGGCAAGGAGATGGCCGTTCATCCATTGCCCAGCTGTTGAAGCCGTGGTCCCATCCTAGACGCGAGATGGCGTGCTGCAGTGGCTATTTGGCGCCGCCAGCAGGGGCTGCCAGAGACGGAGGGGATGGCGTAGCCGGCAGGGGTTGCCGGAGGCGGAGGGCATCAACGGTGAGAAGCTATAATTTGCAAACTGCTTTAGACAATATTCTAATTACGTCACAAACTGTATCCATAAAGTAAATAATATTATGCAACCTCTCACTATCCTTCATCTTCTCAGGAATGAATGAAGTAAAGTAAAGAATGTGAACAAGAAAAATATCAAAGAGAGAAAAGATGAGAAGTTACACATAATGCTCCCTCTCAGAAAAAAAACTTACACATAATGCTGGATACTATTTAAAAAAGCCTCGTGTGACCAGATATTTCTGAAGTAAAAATATCAGAAAATGCAAAACAAAAACTTACATCTCGTCCGAATTTCTTCTGTTTATTGACTGCTTGTGACGGAGAGTATCTTTTACCAGGAGGTATCTGATCATTATATGTCTCATCTAGAGGAACTTTTGATGGGATGATGTTACTAATGCACTGACCATGTGCTGGACAATCCAACCATCCTGACATAAGAATACACATGTTAATTTGTACTATAAGTTCTCAAAATTTTGTACTATAAGTACACAACATGACAGGAATAAAAAATATTGTACCTGTGGTTGGTGGTGGAACAACAAAAGAAGAATACAATGGCACAATTTGCAGGGATAAGATATGAAGAATGCAACAACAGATAATTTACAAGTGCAATCCACAAGTTACAAACTACAAAAGATATATATTTCATTTACCCAATTGTTTCAGTTAATAGGAGAAATGACCACCAAAAGACAAATTAATAAATTATTTGATGGTTTAATTTATTTCTCTGCTTTTTTTGGTAACATTTATCCTTTATCAACATAGCTAAACAAAGTAACACATGCAAATGTTCTCTAACATGTATACCTTTTACCATTCAGTAAGATGGCCTTTAAGTCAATACCGGAAATAAAAAAATAATGTGAGACGCATTTGTTGCTCCACCATAACATATTAACAATATCTGAGACCATGAGCCCATGTTTGTTTTCATATGTCTTCCAGACGTAAACTTTTTCTTACCTGAGTGGTGACTTGCTGGTCCAGACGAGGGTATCTTCAGATAAATTGTGTGTTGTGCACTGTTTGCTACAACCTAATACTTATGAGACAGGACCAAACTCACCAGTGCTTCTAGTATGCATATATTAGATTTGGTTTAATTTTCCTTTTATTTTAAGTTTTTAATAAAAAATTTTAAAAGATGGTCTAAATATCTTCATTTATTGTAGAATATTCATCCTAAGTAACAGAAACTAAAAACGAATTCTTTCCACAAACCTCATCCTTTTCTCTGTGAGAATCAAAATATCTAAAGAATCCTCTAAATAGCATTTTGTCGACCAAACTTCACTTTCATACAATAAACTGAATAAAAGGCTAATAAAATATTTTCTGCAAGAATATGCATAAAAAAAATATGAGTTTCAATACTACAGCACCTGATAAAATAGCAAAACTTTACCTTGTGGGAGTTCTTTAACCCTTCCATGGTGTCTTTTATTCTGAGGCATGTACTCATTCTTCACAGGTTGAAAATGCTGACTTGGTCCTTCAAATGGATTTTCTCTTTTCAGCCTCTGACGTCTTTCTTCACGTTCCTGTCATTAGCAAAAACAGATGACAAAACAATCTGTCGATAAGTCATTAGTAGTGAACAGTTCCTAATAAATCAATGACTATAAATAGTTAGTTAAGTTGTGCGTATGTTAACTTTGCAATACACATACGATGAGAAAAAATAAGCAAGGCAGCAGAAATAATCAATAATGTACATATGTTCTCCATATCCAAGTCCAGAAAATAAATTTTCCACATGTGAGCTCTTGAATTGCTAATGAATTTTTAGAGAGAGAGAAGAGAATGGTTGCCACATGGCTGCCGAAGGGAATTTTATAAGAGATTTGTGGAATAGTAGGTACCCGACGCATTGTTGCCACGGCAGACTCCACAGGTTCTTCATGTAAAATTTCAACGCCATAGTGTTCATCATAATGTTGTCCCTCTTCTTCGGGCAAAGGTGAGGCATTCAAATCCATGGAGAGGATCATTCAACATCCACTTTGAACTAACAGCATTTACAAAAGCTTCAGGTGACAGGTTAAGTCAAGGAAATAAGAGAATTAAGAATAGAACGGAAATTATTGGTGACAAAAAAGGTAGCATTAAAGAACATTGCTGAAGTCGTTTATACTTTGCTTATTAGGTGCTTATAATTCAAAGAATAAAACTTCCAAGTTGTTAAAACACACTTCCAAATTTCTGCTGACACGTTAACCTTCTAAAGCTATCGGGAGAGAATGAAACCCAAGATGCAAACGGCCCTAGTTTAGTTTCCACTAGCTTTAATCACTGCGCTCGAACAACAATAATTGAAATCGTTCATTTTGTAACATCCAAAATTTAACAAATATGAAGCATCAGCAGGGTAACTGATTCCTATCGAACTCCTCTGCCAACACAAACATGATAATATCAAAATATATAACAAAGATTGTTGCAAAGAAACGATCGAGCTTTTCAAGAAAGAAGCTAACTCGGTCATCGCACTGAGCTCACCTCTCCTAATAATTCTTGAAATTGCTCATAAATGCAGACATACAACCATCTAGAATCACCGAAAGAGAGAACCAGGCAACCGACAAAAGCGGAGAGAAAAAAGGAGGAGAACGAAAAAAAAAAAGACAAACAGAGAGCAGAGGCAACAGTAGCAAGAAGAAAATTTTAAAACCCTAGGATGACTCACGGGTCCACAACCCCCACGGCACGAGTTGACACGAGGTTACACAGAAGCTCCTGTGCGCCGAGGTGCTGTCCTCCCCTGCCGGATGAATGGGAAAACAGAAGGACAGGACACCACTCGACGCGGGCGCGCCGAAGGTGCGACGTCCTCGGCTATTCGACACGGCCGAAAGAGGAGGAACTCCGAAGTGGCGCTTAGTAGATGGTTACGACAGAAAAGCAAGGAGACGAGTAGACTCCGGCGAACCGAGCGCCGGAGAGTGGAGAGACGGCGGGGGAGAAGATCGGAAATGGTGTCGGAGAACGGAGAAGAAATAGGCTCGAAAAAATATTAGTTGAAAACCGTCTTTGTTGACAATTTTGCACTAAGGTCCCTTCCCTTTTGATATTTTTACAAAACTTTTTTTTTGTTATTTTCGATTGCAACTCGAAAATTAAAATTTTGCATTGAACTAATTTGAGCCGATTTTTTTAGTATATTGAATTGAAACACAAAAATTATATTATTTAAAATAAGAATTATTTTTATAAATCTTTTCTGAAGTATTACGATTTTTCATATTCAATCCCAAACTATGAATTTATTTTTTTAATCTCTAAACTATTTCATTACTTTTAATTTTTCTTATTTATGAAAAGTCTAAATTATTCATCCCTCCATAAAATATCAAATAGTAAATAAAAAAATAAAAAAATAGGTGAAAGATAATTTAGTCTTTTTATAAATAATATTTTTTTATCACTTTAATTCTTCCAATAATTTTTTTATTTTTTATATTTATTATTTCATATTTTTTGAAGAGAGTATTAATTTAATCTTTTCATAAATGAGAAAAAATAAAATTAATGAAAAGTATAATAGAACTAGACAAAAGGACTAACGTGAAAAAATTATGATAGTTTAGTGATAAAAAAATAAATTCATAATTTAGAGTTAGATGAAAAAAATTATGATAATTTAAAAAAAAATTTACAAAAATAATCTTTAAAAATAAGTGTCTTCTATGAATATTTACATATTTTGACCTTGTTTCGAAGCAGATCACGTAGTGAGAATCATTTACTACGCAACTTTATAAAATGCGATCTATAAATTATCATTTTGTCGTTTTATTTTATCACATAAGCGTAAATTGTGCAACACTTTTAGCACTCTTAAAATAATAATAATTATATTTTGAAGTAATAATGCTGACGCCCAATATTTATAATAAGAATCATGAAATTCTTTTTCTACCTCTTTATCAATTGCTGCAGAAGTTTATATGCAGGCTTCAGTATTTAGATTTCAAATTTGAAATTTGGAGTTTAAAATTTATTGATCCATTCCATTGTATTATTTGTTCCGCAAAAAAAATAAATAAATTAGTCGAAAAATAATGTTTTGAGTAGTGAGTTGTTCAGTCATTAAACTACTCTTTTTTTATTTACATTTAAGATTCGTGGTCACCTTAAATTAACCTAATTTCGTATCACTAAAGATAAAAAATATTAAATCAATTAATTATTTTATATAATTATGTAATATAATCAAGTTTGTATCTGAACTAAGTTTATGAAAAGGATACGTAATAATTATGTTATGAACTGTTTATATATTAAGTAACAATGTTTGATCAACTCTCAAATTAGCTGACAAATAAACCTATGTATTGAACTCGTTTAATAAATAGGACATGATAGTTAGCTTGTCGAATAATGATGTTTCATAAGATGTATAGTTCTACCATAAATTTTGTAATGCCCTCTGGCAGCACCTCCCGTGCCGTCGAAACACAATTCGACACACGGTGAGACCGGCCCGATTACGATGTCACGGCGCTTCCAATCCATATTATGATCAATATAAATATGTATACAGCAAAAATGCAATTTGAAATGGTTTCAAAGGTCTTAAACATGCTCTTTCTTGACAGTATCATCCTGCAATTCCTTTCTCAACCTCTATAAAGTCATCCAAGCACACCTGGAATCACCACAATAAAAATGATCTAGGAGGACTAGGCGGCGCGAGAATTTGTATGAGTGATAAGCGAAATCATAGAAGTTCTATTTTCAACTATCGGTATAGGGATATAGTGGATTCCCCTGACGTATACCAAGGTAGTGACTAGAGCATTCAGTGAACTAGTTTACGACTCAACTATGTGGAATGACATATATTAGTGGGTTTTGAAATCTTTACTTTAGTAATTAGTCAGGTGTCTGGAACATTCATAACCGACTTATCAATAATACGAATATGATATCATGTGATTATTTTATTGATATTTGTTTATTGTACATTGCATTTCCGCTGTATACATACTTATATTGATCTATGGATTGAAAGCGTCGTAAAGACGCCATCGGGCCGATCTCTCCGCGTGTCGAATTATATTTCGACTACGCGGGAGGAGTTGCTCGGGGACGTTACAAATTTTCTTGTATATATTGTGTAAATTAGTTCAATTTTTATTTTTATTTTTATTTTATGTTTTTTCAATAAATAAAATTAAATTTCCTCTAAATTTTATCTAAAAAAACTGATTACTATATATTAATATAAGATTTAAAATTTCGTATATGTTGACTAATTTACTAGGAGTTTCTACCCAAAAGTTTTAATAATTTACACTCTCCAGGTGTAGCTCGGGAGGAAGAACGAATACGCCGCCCTAATCGGCCGCCGGCTACTGTCGCTGCTCCACCAGATGGACGCCGACGAAGAGGACGAAAGCGTGAAGAAAACTCAAGCTCCATTTCTACTTTATTATCTATGTGAAAATGTCGCACCAGCCCGTCAATCCTATTTCAGTTCCATGCCTATGCTGTCAACATGCAAGATAATTAATGAAGAAATCTTATGGCGTTTGTTTTAATTGGCATGTGGAGTCCAAGGAATGCCTCATCCAAAGCAATCTCAACTGGAAATGCCGCCAACCTGGTAAACCTCTTTGCCATGCTTTTAGTTCCTCGTTATAGTATCTCGGCGAAAAATTGATATTGCTTGTAACTATTTAGGGGATTGTTTTGTAAGTTCTTTTATCGATTATCCCCCGCAAAAAAAAAAAGAAAGATGTTATTTATTTTTATTAATTTCAATTTAATATACCAATTTTGATGAGGGACTGAGGGAGAATCAGAAATCAAGATTTTGTCTTGGATGAACTTCAGTTTATAGCCTATTAAAATAACAGATGATAGCCATCAGAACTTAAGCAGCTAAATTCTTTCTATTTTCTGTTATTTAATTTAATATTTACCCGTATAAGAAACTTATTTGATTTAATGTTTCAACTAATCAATTATGTTTGGCTTCGCTAATGTTGATGGGAAATTAATGATATGTCATTATCAATGGTTTAGCCTTTAGATACTTCTCAGAAAAGAAAAAAAAAACTTGCTTTTAGATTGACTCGTGTTATATATATGCCTCTTCTTGGGATAATTCAGTTATCTCTTTCTGCTTAAAAGTTAATCTATAGGATAATATTAAAGTTTGCTATTTCTCAATCTATGGAAAAAGTTCATAATCTGTAGTGGTTAGAATCTAAACACAAACAAAATGGGCTCACTTTGGGATGGTAAAAAGTAATATTTCTCAAATTATAGCAAAAGTTCCTAGTGCGTAGTGGTTAGAATTGAAACTCAAACAAATGGTCTTTAGAGTGCGAGAAGTAATGCTATTTCCCAATTTATGACAAAATTCATAGTGTGCAATTGTTATAGATGAAAAAGAAAATGGGATAACATTGTGGTATGAAAATTAGAACTTGATTGTTCTATTTTTTTCTCTCCTATAATTGCCGATTTCTGGAACAATTCCAGATCGATGCAGCTGTGACGGTTTGACTTGTAATTTCAGATTTTAAGATGATAGTTAAATTTCAACCAAATGATTAGTCTAATTGGTTGTCAATTTATGTGCTGGTCTACTATGACCAGTTTCAGATGCAGTGCCAGATCCTCTAAAAAAACAAAACAAAACAAAACTGAAGGGCATGCTGTCTTCCAAGACAATGCATGCAGTATATCTATATGTTCTTTGTTCTTCTCTCATGTGTGTGGGAAAAATGTTACTGCCCCTCTTAATCACACCACTTCCTTTTCTCAACCTTTCACAGAGGTTCAGCATTAAGAACCTGCCATGGAAAAAAAAACTATGATGGATGGAACTGATGGATATGCTAAACTGTTAACCAAGCCCCAGTAGCTTGTAAATTGTTGCACGCAGTGACTTATAGCTATTTTGTATGCAGTGTTTTAGAAAATACTAAGTCAGAATTTGTGATCTGCCGCATTAGATGACTGATGGTCAATGCATGTGATCACATTTGCAGATACAATGCACGGTAGCTTATCCTGGAATGAGCAACTGTGTCACACCGCCATCATCAATTATGACTTGTCACAAAAATTGATAATTCTATCATAATACCATTTTTTTACTGTATTTATATTATTAAACTCTTTTTAACTTCCAACTGTTGTTCTGATTACTTGACACATCGCTGTTGCTTTTCTCGGAATATGACACCCTTTTATGCTAAATATGAATGTCAAACTATGGCAATATTTTGGTTCCAAGAGGCAATTAAACTTCATATGAGGATGTTCTAATGGTAGGTGTCCCACTAGTCCTACCTTGACTTTAGTCCATAATTGATTGGCACTATTAGAAATCATTAAGTTAAAGCTATTAAAATCTGAATTTAAGTTTGAGGTGTTGTTTTAAATGAATCGTTCAGCCATTAAAATCTTTTTGACTAGTCTATACATGCTAAAGTTCAAAGGAAATTTTAGTTAAATGATGAATTCAAAATCCCTTGAAAATCATAATTGAGGTTCATCAAGGGAAAGCATTAATAGCATCATCTACTATTTTGGTTACCGGAGACTCATACCTATTGCAGTGTTGCAGTGTGTACTGTTCTGTTGCTGCTCTCATCATCGGCAATAATAACAGGGGTTGGTCCCCCACTGTTATGATCATCAACAGCAAAATCAAGCAGTGAAAACAACAGGAATACTTAATGCTCTTACCATTAGGAGGAACAGCATACAACAGAACTATTATCTGTATTGTTGGCTGCATGTACTGATTCTGAACGCAAATGGTAGTGATGCCCTTTGTCAAGCTAGTCACTGGTGATGCATACTTTGAAAGAGCATTATAGGTGACACTTGAGTTAAAGCCACAGTCAATCTTTTCCTCAGTGTACTATGAACTTTTGAGAGATCCATCAACCCTTAAGCTTCCAAGGGCATGAACATGATTGTTATGTGAGCGGGTAGACTTTCTGGAATCTGGAGTTCAACCTTATGCCTGTACGTCTGTCAATCATCTCCTGAGTACAGAGTATTTAGTTGGTTTGTTTTAAGAAAAAGAAAGTATTTAGCAAGTTGGCTTAAAATCTAAACTTGTACTGTGTTGTCAATTGTCATTGTTAGATCATCTTTTACTTGGCCGTCAAAGATTATCTTGATCCATGACAGGGTGCATTTGATCTTGTCTCCTTTGAAAAGATCAAAGTAATTGCAGATAATGTATCCTATTGCGGATTTCATTTCTACGGCAACTGAGGATTTCTTGTCTGATCTACAGAGCAGACAGAGTCAGGACTGGAGACTTCCACCAGTGATCTTTTCAGGCGGTGCTCTCATCTGACTACAGCGCAATTGTGTTTTTTTTCCTTCTGGAGTGGAGTTTTTATTAGTGTTTTTCCGCTCTCCAAAAGTATCACATGTATATGGTGCCTCCGATATAATTGGTACTCATCCTTTTCCCTCTAAAAAAATAATGTACCCATTTTCATGTCTCCATTCTTGACCATGCAGCGTAGCTGGATTTCATCAACTTGATTTTCCTAAATGTTTTATGTGCATGTTACATCAACTTGATTTTCCTAAATGTTTTATGTGCATGTTTTTTCTTAAATCAAATCTACATTCTCTAAAAAGAAAATATTTAGATGAGCTGACGACTGATTAACTCCCTTGTTTTCTGCTTATTCTGGAGTCTGGAGTTCCATGAGGATTTGGACTGTTTCTTGTTTCCCCTTTATTCGCGTTCCTCTACGTTGGACATGTTCAAGTATAAACTCCCCTCATTATGTTGCACATGGAATTTTTTGCACAATTGGTAATCCATTATAGCACAAGTTTCTGTAGTTCGATTGAAACTCGAGTGGAAATTCCATTGGACAATTGAAAAGAAATTGGCAAAACTAGCAAACGCAAACGGAAAGTATTAAGAGAGGATCTTGGGCAGAGGTTCTCATTTGATGTTTTAGTTTACACAATCATTTGGACAACAATTTACAGAGCAAAAAAAATATTCAGAGATATATGCTATCATTCTCCATATTATCATAGCAAAAGATGCACGAGCTTGTTCAGTTGCTTTGTGCGGCAGGAGTGAACTTGAGCGAGATGCTATTGACGCAGTGACGCTCATCTGTAGGTGTTCTGAACCCCTCGCCCTTAAACACATGACCCAGGTGCCCACCACACGCCGCACAAGTAATCTCCGTTCTCATCCCATCAGGATCCGGCTGTTTAGTTGAGCCAAATTTTATGAAGCAATCACTCGAAGAGGCACTTGGAAGAGCATCAAGGTGAAATATTAAGCCAAACAAGACGAGGAGGAGGGGGATCATTACCGTCCAATTAATGGCTCCTGGGAGGCCCTCATAGAAAGCCGGCCAGCCGCAGCCGGAGTTGAACTTGGTAGTGGATTTATAGAGTGGCGTTCCGCAACCAGCGCACTCATATTATGCCTTCCTTAAAGAACTTGTCATACTGACCAGTGCCAGGGTACCTGAAATATTATCTATGTTTTGAGCACACACATTAAAAATTGTGGGCAGTTAAGCAGTGTGTCCAATTCTTGTCATGATCGACCCACAAAAGTTTGAACCTTAAGCAAATATGTTATGCAGGTTCGTGCAGCAATACAGTGAGGTCATAGTGGAACAAGATGGGAGCGGTAAGTATTAGCTTAAAGCACACCATATATTGACATACTTGTTACCAAACAAAAGATGAATACCAAAAAACATGAGAATTTCACTTGCTATGAGGAGACAGAAAACATGAAAAAAAGCCTATAATGATGAATACCAAAATACATTTTCTACCTCTATAATGTGTTTTAAATTTTCCAATGATGATGCATACCTTTCTAAAAGGAAAGATGATCCATACTTGCAGAATCAAATAGAAGAAAACAAAATCCAGAACTTAGTCAATTGTAAGGACACATGCATAAGGCAACAATGAGACAGAGAGAAAGAGAGAGAGCCCATTTTGGAGACATTGCAGAATCATTCAAATAACAAGGACCAGATTATAAGCCATTGTGCAACCAAGAAGGCTATATAATCTCAGCACAAAAACACAGTTATCAGAAGTTAAAACTTTGTAGGCTAAATTTCGATCATATAATGGTAGAAAATTGAGTAGAAAGATGACAGTCATAGGAATGGTTCCCCGGGTTGTTAGTAAATTCTCTCTATTGATTTATGTTTCTAAATATTTTCCATGTCATTCTTAATGAAAGAGAGTTCAGCCAGTGCTTATTCCATAACCTAGCAGTCTACTCGTGATTACCATGTAGTAACTACTAGGCTAGTGATCAGAGGTAAAGTAAATTAGGAAATGCCAAGTGAATAAATGTTCTATTTCTTCGTATATAACTGACTCTGGGAAGGTGGATTTTTGCTGGCTTATGAATCCCTCTTGTGATGTTGGAGAGAAGTCCAGAAATGTGACAGCTCTAGTAATAAGGTTAAACCATGTTTCATTTCAACTCTTGAATTCTAATTTCATTTTTTTTCAGTTAATTGATTCATTTTGTTTTGTGCCCAAGTCATCAATTATGTGGATTTTCTACTTTTCTGTCCTCAAATTCTCTGTTCTGTACTTTATAATAATATAACTCACTATGAGAAGGTGGATTCTTGCAGACTCATATACCTTTTCTGTGATATTGGAGAAACCCAGAAATGTGACAGTAATAAGCAAGAGGATCCATTCAAATGATGTTAACTAGTAAAAGGCCCCCGAACCAAAATGATTGATGTGTGCATCATTCAGAAGCGATCACCATGAGCACCACCAAAATTGAATCTTGATGGGAACTTGCCAGTCAGAATGTGAAACAGGGCAAAATCCAAAGATCAAATTTTGAGCATTTCAATTTGCGGAACAAGGTCAATGATTCTTACTCGGTGCCCTTCATGCGAAGGATCCGGAACTGCTCCGGCGAGAGGATGGCCCTCCACTCCTCCTCCGTCTTCTGGACGCTTCGATCCGACGAGGCCATGGCCGCGCCTCCCAGCTGCCTCCTCCTCGTCCTCGGGCTCGGGCTCAGAAGTGAGAAGGAGAGGCCTTTACCGGCGCTGGAGCCAGGCGAAACTCTTCTCTCCGGCGGGGCACTATCGTTGCATCGGCGGAGCAACGACGGCGAGGCGGCGGCGTAGCAGTGAGTCCAGGTCGGTTTCCGGCGGTACAGAGGAGTTGGAAGAGGAGGAAGGACTTGAATCGGCGGCGCGGCGATGAAGGATTTGGAAGGAGAAGAGAACCTTGACAGGTGGTGTTGGATTCTCATCCTCGTCTCCAGAACCCACCCCTTCTTTATCTATATCTCATGCATCAGCAATTTGCTATTTTTATGTCCGTGCGTGAAGTCGACTCACATCTTTTTTGCACTATTATAATAAAAATTCAGAAGATTATTATTATTATTATTATTATTATTTAATGTTCCTATTACTCACTTAAGTGGGTATCAAGATGCTCCCCACATTGGAAGTCGTCCGATAAAAAAATGTGATTGATCAATTTTAGGCGCAATTTACTGTAGCCAACCGGCGATTTTGTCTGGTTCAAAGAATATTTTGATTAGACCGCTTCACATATTTTCATGACTAATGCCCTAGCCGAAGAAGTTCTAGATGAATTGAAAAATGGTAGTCATTTTATTTCTATCTTTCCCGGGGAAGATCAAACACTTCAATCAATGTGAGATTCCTTAATGCCATTGCCAATACCGATAGTCACCTTCGAGCGGAATACGCGAGCCCAGTGAGTTGCACCTGCCACACCTTCATAACTCCAAATACCAGGATTCGTTATAGTTACTGACGGAATGTGGCTCGCTAGCAACAGGAGGATGAACCATCTCGCACTGCGGATGGTGGCTCATCGACGATAGGACGGCTGAACCATCTCTCGCGGCACTCACCTAGACGGACATTGTAGCTTGGATAGCATCATCACCTAGAAGGTTTACATGTGGCGGACTCGCCTAGACGGACATTGTGGCGGCTCATGACTGACTCCCATCGTTGCCTGGACAGACTACTCGCAGCAGACTCGTCGGGATCCCAAAAGCTCTGTTGGCAACGCGAGCATGGGCAGTGAAGGTGTGATCAGTCATCGGCGATGCAAGTGTGGGTGGGGAAGGTGATAGGAGGCAAGATCGACCATCGATGATGTGAGCATGGATTGCAAAGGCGAGATCGGCCGTCAGTGAGCGTGGGCAGCGTAGGGAAGATCGATCATCGTCATCGCAAGTGCGGGCAATAGAGGCGAGAGCGGTCGTCGACAATGCAAGCGTGGGTGGCAGAGGCCACAGGAGACAAGATCGCCCATCAATGATGCAAGCTTGGATTGCAGAGGCCAAGATCGGTCATGACACGAGCGCGGGTTGCGAATGCGAGATCGGCATGACAGAGGCAACGAGAAGCGAAGAAGAAGAGGGTTAGGGCAGTGATGAGAGACAATGTGAATGCATTAAATATTCACGTGTGTGAACCGATTCGGTCGAAAAATTCTTTGAACCGAACAAAAACGTCGGTTGGCTATATAGTAAACCGCGCCTAAAACTAATCAACCACATATTTTTCATCTAACTACTTCTAATGTGGGGAGCATCTTGCTACCCACTTAAGTGGGTAGCATGAACATTAAATCCTTATTATTATTATTATTATTATTATTATTATTATTATTATTATTATTATTATTATTATTGTAAAAGTCATGGTGTGACATTAAAAGTTTAATGATTGTGAAAATTTTAGAATATTTCATCATTTTTTTCCTAAAATGAATTGTTTAAAGGAGAAATAATTGGATGGATATATATATATATAGCATATAATAATAATAATTTGAAGAAAATTTGTTGTAAATGGTAAAAGAATGAGTTAGTACTAACCGTACAAAAATCTTCGAGAATGAGATATTAGCCTTGAAGTTAGAGGATTGTATGTGCAAATTATTCGATATTTCACCTTCACATGCTTTAATCAAAATTATTTATAACTTCAAGATTTAATTTACTTTTAATTTTTTTTGAACGCATGATGAACATTTATTAGCTTTCAATTCGTTCATCAATGATTCAAATTGCGACAAATTAATATGCTTCGGAGGGAGAGCGATTCTTCTGATTTTGTCACTGAAATCAACAAAGAGTCGAACTGTCCTCGGAAGATTTGGATGTTAATGCAAGAACTTTGGCAAATCGCTTCACATTTCGAATGCATTAGATGTACTCACTGCCACATAGAAGTAAATAAGGTCGCGGATCTTTTAGCATGTAATGGTAGGAGAAGTTTCGAGATGGAGCTCCACTTCCGAAGACTTTCCAGTTTTTGTACTCGGACTTGTTGGCGCATATATTAATAGATAACTTCTTCTTATTAAAAAAATGTTTCTGAGGTATTTTAAATGACTCAATTTAATACATCACATCTGATTATTGATAAAAAAACAATTGAAATGTGCATTGTATGCTTTAGGAATACATTAAATCTTGAACTTAAATGACTCAATTTATTAAGATTTAATAAAGAAATAGGTGGAATATTGTTAGCAAGATTTTTAAAATCGAGATCTTACATAAATCGGAGGAATCATAATATTGAACTTCGTAAGTTCAATTTGAGGATTCCTAATATTAATAAAAAATATATTTTTAAAATAATAAATATTTTTTTAAAAAAAAAGTGTCATATTTAAAGTATAAATTACAAGTCATTAATCATAAAAGATCAATATTGATAAGAGACATTAAGATAAAATGGTAAGATTTTAAAATATAGATTGAGGTTGTGACAACTTTATTGTTAGGAGACGTTTCCACCAATTTATGTCAAAACAACCGTTGCGTTTTCACTTATTTTATAATTATTATTGAAATTCGTAAATTGTAACATAAAAAGTATAAAATCCTAAATATTTTTTTAATTTGCTGGTGTGCTTACTCAAAAGAGAATGTTAATATTTATTAGGTTTTCTAAAATTAAAAAAGAGTAAATAGATACTGGACCCCAAAATAAATTGAACTGTATCTTATCAAATTAAATCTATAAATCATTTTGCCACTTAAACATTAATCATGTATTTATATGTACTTTTGGTCCCTCCCATTATCCCATACATATTTAGTAAGGAGAGCAAATCCGGGTTCGGGTTCGGATTTGGCTTGATCCGGTCTTAACTCGATTTTTGTTGGGTCCAAAGAATTTGGACAAGGTACCGAATTCGGTCCCGACAAGTGTCGGGTCCGAGTCGGTCGAAAAAATCGAAAATCGGACTGGGTTAAAAAAATATTTTAAAATACAAAAAGAAATATAGAAAACTTGTGATAATTAGCAAATTTAAATTATAATTTAATCAGATAAATATCAACTTATCAAAATATTATGTCAAAGTATCCTATAATACGACAATAGAATTTTTTTAACATTTCAAAATGAACAAGTAATTATCAAATAATTAGAACTATATCAATATTATTAATATATTTTTATTATTATAATTGGGTCGAATTTTTATATGTCGGACCTAGTCCCGACCCGGAACTCGTCAAATTTTTTGATTCTTTGACCCGGACTCGGCTAGACATATATCCGGGTCAGAAATATTTCCCAGAAGTTTGGGTCGGTGTGTACCGAGCTGACCGGGACCGTGCTCACCCCTAATATATTCTCATTTTCTTCTCATGAATTATGATGTTTAAATTCATGATCAATCAAGAGCATCTACCATAATTGAGAGAATTATGTTAATTCGTATAATTAAATGGCCACCATTAAGAACAGGTATCATTTGGTGCCATCAGGAATCATTGTCTTGAAATTAAGACAATGAAGCATGAAAAAAATCTAAAAAAAACTAAACAAGAGAGATATAAAATATATTGAAGAACTAAAAAGGAGAAACAAATGTTTCCAATCCTCCAATTTTCTTTTGGCCTTCTTCCTCCATGCATGATGTCCCCCCCTCTATGTTCAGAAAAAATATTGCCAAGATCCAATTTAAGTACTATGTCGCAATCCAACTCTGGTCTTTTGTCGGATGTCGGATATAATATTCTCCTTTGAATTCTCAAATATTTCTTTTTCCATCTCCATGCATTTTTTTTGTTTTTATCTTCAAAATAAAGCCCTCCTCTTTGCACATGACTTCCTCCGAACATGTTGCTATTCTTCTAAAGATGGCGAGGAAGATTTGTAGAGATCATAAGGCGCCCAGAGGTAGTCCACAGCACAGGGCTTCCTTATATCCAACCTCAGCCATGGCTTCCCTTTGCCACTCCAATGGAGGAGGCTGATGGGACCGGGATGCAGGTTCCTGCACTTCCCCTCGAGGTTGTCCCCTCCCAGACCATGTTGGTTCCACCGGTGATCCACCGCCTTGATGTTTCCGGCCAAGACCAGCAGGAAAGGCGGCAGAGAGCCCAAGTGGTAGATCCTCTTCTTCTTCTGCACGGCCATCCAGTCCTCCACCATCTTCGTGTACCCTCCCTGTCTCCACTTCTCCACGTCCATCACCATCACCCCGGTGTTGAAGTAGCACGGCCGGCGGCCGCGGAACGTCCCCGAGAGCCTCGCGTCGCGCCAGAAGGCGTCCGTGAAGTACTTGGTGAAGTTGGCGTGGCAGTACTCCGGCGCGGCGACGACGCGGCCCCCGAGGTCGACGTTCCAGAGGTGGCGGACGTCGTCGACCACGATCACGTCGGAGTCGAGGTAGATGGTGCGTGCGACGTCGCGCGGGAAGATGTCGCCGAGGTAGATCCGGGCGTAGTTGAGCGGCTGGTCGAGCGCGTGCCGGATGGAGCGGGAGATGCGGCCGCGCACCCGGTTGGCGTCGAAGTGGTAGACCCGGAAGTCGAGGTAGGGGAAGGTGGCGCGGATGCTGGCGAGGATGTCGGGCTCCGGCCGCGCGGCGATGAAGTGGAACGTGACGCTCTCCGGGCACGACGTGTGCTGCAGGACGGAGAGGACGGCCGCCATGGTGCCGCGGAGGTAGTTGGCGTCCAGCGTCATGGCGACGTCCACGCGCCCCGCCGCGGACGCCGAGGGGCACTCGAGGCCGTTGCGGAACGCCGGGGCCTCGCGGAAGGTGGGCATGGCGGGGCCGGCGGGCGAGCGGCGGATGACGTCCACGCGGATGCCGGCGGCCGGCAGGGCGAAGAAATGGTGGAGGAGGACGGCGAGGGGGAGGAGGGAGGGGGCGCCATGGCGGCCGGGTAGGAAGGGCGCGGTGGGTGCCATCCCGCCAGCTTAATGGAGTGCGGAGGGCGGGATGCCGTGCGAGGAGGAGGAGGAGTTGATATGAACGGGGAAGAGGAGGCGCCATGCGTGGGGCAGCGATAAGAATAGGAAATGAGGGAAGAATTAACGGAGGAGAGCACTCGCCAAATCGCCTGCCCCAGAAACGAAAGATTATGTATATATGGAACTACTATTTATGCACGTACGTATACGTATACGTAAGTACCTACGCAGCATGCATGCATGCACGCACGAGAGGAGAAGCCACGATAAATTAAAGAAACAGACCCACGCGACTTTCGTGTGCTCTGACGCTACTTAATTTTTTATAAAATATTTTTATAGAATATAAATAATAAATGCAGAAGATTTTTTCAATAATAATAATTAATAATACATAATATTCAAATGATTAAAATATTAATAAATTCATAATTCTAATAAATATGAAAATAATAAAAACTAGACAACTCAATTTAAAATATGTGCAACATCTATCTGTCACTGAACATAGTCACATTCCACATAATCCTCTGTCATGAGTATAAACAGAACACCAAGATTGTATGTATAGTAACTTTCTATGTTGAGACTTAAAATTGACTTTGATAATAAAAAAGTGTTTGTTCCTATTGAAGTTTGATATTTTCTTAGATCTTTTAAATTGAAAATTTACTTTTCGTCCGACAATGAAAACTCCGCCTATATTTTATAGCCGGTCCCAAGCCCGGATAAAGGAGGAGGGTTGTGTTAGGCCCCGACAGCCGGCATAAAATCATGTCGAATCTTATGAACATGGATCAACGAATATATTGTGTTGTTATTGGAGAAGAGTCCTGAGAAGCCAAAAGGCCAGGAAGAAATTAAAAGCAAAAGAGTTTATCGTGTTAATTAATCTTTTTTCTGTAATTAATTCGTGCAGTAAATTAGTATCACCAAGACGTCAATTCCGTGACGCAATGCGCGAAATAATTAATTGGTGAACATTGGAAGTTGAATGCTTGTAAGGAGCGGTTTTATAATATTTATAGATTATTAGATAATATTATATTTAAATTATTTGAGTCCACCAATTATTTGTTCAGTAGTTGCATGTTCTCACTGTGGATTTATTTTCTGGACCAAGGAAGCGTTATTTGGTTCTCTGCCTTTTTTCCCCCTATTTTTGGGTCTCCAAACATGTGAAATTAGATACATTTTATATAACATCTGTTCAACAAAAAAAAAAAAAAGTTGATTGGGACACAGGGCACATTGTTAACCTCCCAGGCCCACCAAAACCCACAAACTCAGCCCAATATAATTTCAAAGCTATTCTTGTCTCATTTTCTTCTCGACTTCACAAAAATAAAAGCTCGTCCGAAATTAAATCTTCTTTCTCAATACACTGCACTGTTTGAATGCAAGAATTAAAATTTTATTAATTCTTGAAAATTAATCTAGACGAAAAAAAATTGATATTTGAATGAAAATTATAATAATAAAGAATTAAAAATAATTTAATATTTTAAATACATTAATATATATTATTATTTAAAATTTAATTATAACGACTACATTTATGTTAATACTATAATAAATATAACAAAAATTATAATTTTTTTATTACAACAAATTAAAATATAAAAATTAAAATATAATTAGTGAGATAATATAAATTAAAAGGACAAAATGAGTATGTAGAGTGGTTGTCCATATCAGTATATCACTTAAGTGTTGCAATTTCGATCGTGGTCATTCGTTAAAACTAAACACCTCAAATTTCATTTAAGAAAAGAGGACAATTTTAAGCTCTAATGGTGCACGTGAGCAGCCCAAAATGTCCCAAACTTTGCGCTCCTTGCTCCTCCCTCTTCGAACAACGCCAATGATTGCCTTCCTCTCACTACAACAATTCTAATGATCAGTGACATTTGCAAAAAAAATGGCAACGTCACTTAGATTGCGTTTGGATGAGAATATTTCGCGAGAACATCGCGAAATTTTCAAACGTAATACGTGATGCACATGATCATCCGCGGGAACATTTCACCAAATGTTCCCGCGGAAAGTTCTTGCCTTCGGCAAGAACATTTCGAAGGCAAAAACATTTATTTATTTTTTCAACGCCACAATTTTTGACTTTTTTTTATTTAATCTATTTTTTTAATTATTTTGTAAAGTATGTATATATAATTTATAATATATTAATACATTATTAGGGATCTTATAAAATAATTTATTAAATGTTATTAATTAAAAACTATAAAATAAATAGTTCTAATAATTAATAAATATTTTATTAATTAAACTATTTAATTATTTTTAAAAAAATATATTATATTTGGATCTTAAAATGTACATAAATTGTAATATTAATAATATTTAAAATATTTAATCTGAATAAATAAAAATAATATTAATAATATAACGATTTACGTAAATTATAATATTAATAATATATTCTTATTTACTATAATTTTATACCTCATAAAATAATAAATTATATTCTTAGTTCTTACTTTTTATCCAAACACCCACTAAAACTTATCCATCACATCAACTTTTTACATTCCCATAATTACACTTTTTCATCCAAACACCAACCCAAACTTTTCTATCACATCAATTAGTTCTCGAGAACAAAAGTTCTCTCAATGTTCCCGTGTCAAACGCAACCCTAATATTTTAGGAATAGTGACGTCGGTTAAACATCACTAATAATAAATTATTTGTGATGTTTATTATATAAACTAATTTAATAATCAAATTTTACTACAAATGTAAAATTTTAAAATATCTCATATTTAGTTTGGTACCATCTTTAGCGTCCATTTTATTTTAGTGGTCTAAATTAAATTCATCAACAAAAAATTTCTAGCAAATCCTTATTTAAATCCTTCTACTTCTCTTTCCTCACTTCAACATCAAGCGACGACCGATCGTTGTGTCCGCCTACATGATCAAGCAGCACTGGTTAGTTCTCTATCTAACAATTGATCAGTTCTCTCTCTCTGCCTACTTCCTCTCCAACGATCAACTGAGCTCATGATCTCTCATCGCTCCCACTCTCTCTTCCATCCTATAAAGAAGCAAACAGTTTGCCTCTTTATTACATATCTACTAACATGTCTACAACCTGCTCGATGAAATGCTTAACCTCATCTTTTTTTGAAAATTTCGATCAACAAATAGATGATTTACTCCAAGAGGAGGTCTGAGATCATGATGATGGCTGATGAGTTAGTGTATATTGTGTGATGTTCAAGTGTCCAACACCAATAAGTTCTCTGAATACTACAGTCCTTCCATCAAGTATACACAAATGTACCTCTCTCTCTCTCTCTCTCTCCCTCCCTCCCTCCCTCTCATTAATGGTTGTTGAATGAAACAACACCAAGAGCATCTATGATAGCCATCAACAAGCAACTAATGTAAATGTGAATATCACAGTATGAGGCAAAAACTCTCTTCTTCTCATGTTTTACTGCGAGTGGAAATGAAAACCACTTCTTGACGCATACATGCTTACGTATATTTTTTTTCTTATGTTCAAATATTGAAAATAGAAGATGCAAAATAGAAAGTATTCGGATCAATTATGCTCAATAGATCAAATATTATTTAACTACCATTATAATAGTTGACTATGTATAAAGGTATCAATAAGATTATCTTCTTAGCAATGATTCTTACATTTGATACTAATTCATCATTTACTTTCTCACCATAATATATACATATATTACTTGTTAATTTCAAATTAAAATGTAATTGATAAAGTATTAAGATTGATTGTTCTTTATGAAAGTACAAAGGTTGTCTAATGACAAATTAGTTCTGAGACAGGCACAAACTAGCTCTTAGGTAAAGTTGAGACGTGCACTTCAAAATTCTTGCTAATTAACTTCTGCTAACTTAGAAAATTGATAAATCCAATAAAGCCAATAAGTTCAGCAATCCTGTCTCAAAGTAGTTGAAGAATTCAATATTATCTTTTTTGAAGCAGGTGTACACAAATGAGCTTAAATGCTGCCCAAATAGTGAGTGAGAACAAGAGGAAGAGACAATGCAATAAGGTAGAAAACTCTGCTCATGCAATCTATTTATAAAATAGGCAATTTTGTATTGTGTTCTTCTTTTTCTTATGTGAGATTCTTTGACTGCTCTGTCATGTGAACAGTTGCGTGCATCAATGGCTGCTCAAGCTACTACAATCAGGAGGAAACTTCAAAACATTTCACCAGCCCCATTTTGAGGAAATTATGACCTTTATTGTCAGCAGAATAAAATATGTTTGTGCTTATGCTTGTGTTGTACATTTAGCAGAGAATATGACATGTTTTAAACAATCTATATAGGCCTATATTCTTCCTTGTTTTGCATATATGGATATGATGGAGATATGTCTCTATATTTTATTTGCTCTTTTTGATGGCAGCATCTACTTGATGGTTATGATTTTGAGCTAAAAGCTACCTTTCTTAGGGCCTTTTGTCATCTTTGTCTTCCATGCAGACAATTCGCACATTCATTAAAAATTCATGCAACCATCTTATTAATTAAATGAAATTATATGTATTGTTAAAATAATAATTATTAATAATAAATAAGGTGATGTGTTAACATTAAAAATATTAATTGACTACTAATTGTTATTGCAAATAGTTTTGATGACGTTTAAGCTCTATTGGAAAATACGTCATCACAAAAGATTATTTGAGACAATTATTAAAATAATTTTTAGTGACGTTTACATGTCACTAATAATTACATTTGGTGACGTCTCAGTAACTTTTGGAATTAACAAATTGATATTCAGTGACGTATAAAAGATACCAATACTTAAGTTATTGTGACGTTTAAATGTTACTAAAGGGTTAAGTTTTAGTGACGTTTGTGATTTTGGTGACGGCTATTGAATGAACGTCACAAGGACTCTTTTATGACGCGGCTTCAGGGACGTTTGCACGAAGACGTGTGTTATGCGTCATCGATTCTTTTTTGTGATGTTTAATTGAATTTTTAGGACGTTTATTAGACGTCACCAAAGATTAATTTTGTTGTAGTGTCTTCTAGTGACATCGATGATTGTTCCTCTCCCTCTTCGAACGATATCCCGCTTTCGACATGTATTGTTTTCTTCCGAAATGTTTAAGGCCATCTTCACATTTTGTGTTGCATTTTGGTAATTGCTATTTTATATATTTTCACAAAATTTATTTTATTAATATCAGCTTTGGTTGGATTTGAAACTAGCAACTTCTATGTTTCACAAGAAGAATAACAAAGGAATACTGTGAATTTTGGAAAGAAACAATACGTTTAAGAAGCTTTTATTGAAATATATTTAAATCCTATTCACAAGTTATCTACACATATTTATACTTCTACAGTAGTAACCGTCAACTACATTATACCAATACAATATTTACACGTGTCAACTTGATTCTTCTACACCCCCTTCAAGTTGACATTTTATATGTAGAACATTCTTAGGTTCTTCTTAAGCTTCTCATGTTGACATTTTACTAAAGATTTAGTCATTAAATATACTATTTGTTCATTCGTGAGAATATAACTTGTGGTGATGATTTTTCGCTTGATCTTTTCTCTAACATAGTGACAATCAATCTCTATATGCCTGATGCGGTCGTGGAACATTGGATTCGTTGAAATTTGTATTGCAGATTTATTGTCACAAAATACTTTTGTTAGCTTTGATAAATTCAAACCAAAATTTCTTAAAATATCCATAAAACTTCAGAAACCTATCGACTATGCTTCGATATTCAACTTCTACTGAGTATCTGGATATCATCTGTTGTTTCTTTGACCTCCAAGAAATCATACTATTTTCTAGCTTTATACAATATCTAGTTATACATCTCATTGTTAGTAGGCATGCCGCCCAATCCGAGACACAAGCACTCAATTACATATTATGTTCAGTTGATAAAAATATTCTCATACCAAGATTGTTTTTAATATACCTCACAATTCGCAAAGTTTCATGCATGTGAGATGTCATGGGTCATGCATGAATTGACTCAATGCTTGAACCGCATGTGCAATATTTGGTTTTGTTACTATTAAAAATAGTAATCTTCAGATCAATCTTTGAAAACTAGTTGTATCATTTAGCACCGAATCTTCTCTATTGAGTCCAAACAAATCATCATACTCCTTTGAAGTAAATTTTGCATTTTTTCCATAGGAGTCTTAAAAGATTTTACTCATAATAAAAAAACTTCTGAAATTAATTCAAGAGCATACTTGCGCTGATTTAAGTCAATTTCTTTATTTGATCCTGCCACTTCAATGCCAAGAAAGTATATCACTCCAGATCTTTAATTTTAATGTGTATGTTCAAAACACTATTGAGTTCATCTATCAAACATTGATCATTTATATTTACCAATGTATGATCAACATAAATTAAAAAAAAATCAAAATTTTGTTGTTAATTTTTTTAGTAAACAATGTGTAATCATGTCTATTGGCTCATAGCGAATAGCAATTAAGGTTAAGGTTAATTTGTAATTCCATTGTCTACTTGCTTGTTTTAATCCATAAAGAAATTTGACTAACCTACAAACAAGATTGTTGCTACCTTCTTTGATATGAAATCCTTCTGGTAACTCCATATAAACCTCCTAACTAAGATCTCCTTGTAAGAAAGCGTTGTTGACATCCATTTGATACAATGTCCATGAATTTATAGCAACAAAAGTAGATGTAATTCTCACTGAAACTAGTTTTTCCACTAGTGAAAAAGTTTTCATATAATCTATTCCTTCCTTTTGATTATACCCTTTAGCCATTAGTCTTGCCTTATACCTTTCTAGAGATTCATTAAGATGATATTTCACTTTGAATGCACATCTACAAACCAATTGCATGTTTCCCTTTAGGTAATGGAATCAAATTTCATGTACCATTATTATCCAATGCAGCAATTTCTTTCTTCATAGCATGTACCCAATTGTTATCTTTCTTTGTCTCTTCATATGTTCTTGTTCCTTAATTTTAGAAATTACAGAGAGAAATGATTGATGTCCAGGTGATAAATGCTCAGAAGATATGTAGTTAACTATGGAATATAGTTTTTTCTTACTCTTGAGGTTGTTGTGACCTTATTTGTGTGAAGATAAAGAAGTATTGGAATAAAGAACATAGTCCTTTTGCCAAATTGAAGGTTTTGCTACTATGAATGACTTTCTGGATATTTGTTGATTTGGTAGAGGAATAATGGAAGTTGATTAGGTTTCTAGCTGAAGACTTGGTGAATTATTTTGTTCATTTGGTGTCCGTATAGAAGCATTAGGATTGTGTGGTATGGTAGTTGAATAAACAAGTTCTAAAGTATTATGTTTGTCTTTAGGCTAGTCTTTATTGAAGGGAAATATAGTATGAGATGAAGGAGATGAATATGATGATTGCAAATCATTATACTGATAATCTGGCATTTTGTTAAATTCAATAAATTCTGAATTTGGCACATCAACTTTTTTTTATAGGATAAAATGTTCAATAAATCTCACATCACGACTCACAAACACTTTTTTTGTTTGTAGATCTAACAATGTATAATATTTTTGTGTGGATGAATACCCTAATAAAATTAATGGAATGACTCTTGAATCAAATTTATCATTGAATGATACATTTGTAACATAAGCTAAACTTCCAATGATCCGTAAATGACTTATACTTGTGATACAAATGCTCATGAGGTGATAATTATTCAATAAAGGTGTTGGAAATTTATTTATCAACTAAACAACAGATTAAACACATTCTCCACAGTAACACAAAGATGATCCTGATTGAAATTTAATGGCTTTAGCAATTTCAAGTAAATGTCAATGCTTTCTCTCAGCTATACCATTTTGTTTTGGAGTGCAAGTACAATTTCTCTCGTGAATCACTCCCATAAATGACAGAAATTTATTGCAATCTTAGTTGAAGAATTCAGAATGATTCTAATTCTTTTTATTTTTTCCTAAAAATTATGTGCCAACATAAGCAAAAATTTGTTGAATTGAACAAAATGCATCACTTTTTTGCTTAAGTAAAAAAAAATTCAAGTATAACGTGTACAATAATCTACAACTATAAAAAAGTATTGCTTGCCATCATATGTTTGTGATTATAAGGTCCCCACAAATCCATATGAAGTAATGTAAAGAGTTCTAAAAATCTACTTGTGTTAAACAAGAAAAGGCATTCTAGTTTGTTTTGCTAGAGGACATATGATACAATTTGAAATGTCCTTAGGCTCATCAATACATCCTTTCAAAATAGGAACGTGTCTTAGTTTGGTAAGAGAAGTATGTGTAACTCCCTCAAAATTAGCTCTCATATCACGTTGGCTCAAGGGAGCGCTACACTGCCTACTACTTCTTTGACTTTGACCAGTCAACACATGATACATGTGGCAATGGGAATAATAGAGAGACGAATGAATAAAAGGGGTTTGCGAAAAAAATATCATTGAAAAATCAAAAGATGTCACATTTAATGAAATAGTTCAAGAAAGAGGGAAATTCAGATGATTCAATAATTCAAGGAGGATATTCACATATGCAAGGTAAAAAGGGGAATTCAATATCTTTGGAATACAAATTCTGATAATTCAAATACATAAATAAAAGACGAAAAGCTTGTGGGTTCTTTGCAATTCATGTGCTGCTATCCTGGAGCTATGCGTCATCTACCTCCTCGCTAAGTAGGGTTTTCACCCGTGAGCTAACACCCAATACACATAGATACATAGACGATAAAATGATAATCTGATTAAGATTAATACTGATAAAAGAGAATCAATTGAACATTTACTTTAATCATTGGTTTCAATACCTTGATTTCTATAGGCCATGGACCATATATATTCATATCTGTACTTTACTCTTTACTTTAACAATACCTTGTATCGTACCATACTTTGCTATACCTTACTCTGTCTTGTACTTTGCTCTATTATACATTACCATATTTTATCATGCTCTGTGTGATACTACATCTTTTACATTACTATGGGGTACTTGAAGTTTGTTGTCCTATGCGAGCTCGACTTAATTAAGTGGGACATCAGATGTGTCTCTATACCATATATTGCCAGAATGCCCCTAAAAAAGGAAGGTGTATACTAAGGCATACCCTTTTCGAAATACAAGTGGGAGATGACCTGCATCCTAGGAATAGTGATCGTTGCTGACTTGTAGATTCACTATCTCCTCAGCTGAGCTACCTGTCCCTCTGACACTATATATTATAATTCATATATTATCCCCGTGAGAAAGAGTGCGTCAATACGTCACCCTTATTCGGAGCACAGGTGGAAGAGGGCATGTTGTCCAAGAATAGTGGCAGTTAATACCAGTAGGTGCAATGTCTCCTCAGTACAACTACTTGCCCCTCACTATACCATACCTTGATCTGTACCCTAGGTGACACATAGCTATCATGTTATTTTATCTTTATTTTACTTATTTTCTTTAACATGTGTGGAGTTTGGAATCATAGTTCAGAGAAGTGGTATAGTCTGATCCTCTTTCTGCGGACTAAAAGTCTAGTACTTGCATTGTTATATTGAACATGGCATCAGATGAGTCAGTCGAAGTTTGGGCCCAATTAAGGGTGAGTGGGCCACAAGGATATTTTCGTCTTTTGTTCCAGGATCGATAATTCTTCTTCTCTGGACCGGTCAACCGCTATAGTTGGACCGGTCGACCGCTCCAGATAGACCGATCAATCGATCATATGTTCAGTCGATTGCTCTCTCGCGCCGAGCCGGTCGATCGTCCACTGCGAATTGGCCGGTCGCTGTGCCTCGGGAGGTCGCGGGATCGATCGACCGTTCCTCGAGAATTGGTCGACCGACCTTGCACAAATGGCCTCAGCCACTTTTGTCAGTTCGGTCGACCGATTACATGGGATCGATCGACTGGCCATAAATTCGATATGGGATGTTGAAGATCGATCGACCAATCTTGTGAAATTAGTCGATCGATTCTTCGCACGAAACAGAGTCGCCGATCAGCTCTTCCATTTTTGGCCGACCTCTGGTCGTCCGATCTCAATATACATAATACGAAAAATGTTCCTACTGGTCTCTATGTCATAATGGAACTATAATAGGCAACAAACGATTAACCTTTTATCGTCTAGGGGATTTTGCAACTATGGTAACATTTTACGAAAGTTTTTCGATCGCTGGCGGCCTAAGAGTCGCGTCCTGTGCTTCTGATCATCGCTGTCCGGCGAGAGAGCGTGGGCCGATTCTCGTGCACGTCGATGTGTGCTGAAGGGTTGTCGATTGCCGGGTCATTCGTGCCTTGCGCCACTCGTCGTTGTTCATCAGAGGTGGGGAAGAAGAGGGAGAGCAGGGGAGGGAGGCGACTGTGAGGGGAGTGGAAAGGTGCGGGAGTCCACCTCACTCCCCTCCTTATACCCTCTACTGCACTCTCTTTCTCTCGTTCCATATTTTTTATTTTCGAATTTAGATTAAAAGGAGAGAGAGAGAGAAAAGCCGGTTGTTACAGTATGACCAAGTCTTTGATGTCAAAGTAATGAAGAGTCTTCTTTGACAAGATATGCGATTTAGGAAACTTTGTGTCATCAATTGCAGCATCCGGCAAGAAAAAAATATAGATCATTTTTCTCTTTACCAATTTTCATCACCTTCCCACTGTAAAGGTCCTGTAACACACAAAAGTTAGGAAAAAACTGATTGAGCATTTGATATCTTTTGTCAACTTAGAAATCGATAACATATTAAACTTAAAATCAGGAATACGAAGAACATATGTCAATATCCTTTTATCCATTAGCATGTGATTGCCCTTATTTTGAACTTTTGATAAACTTCCATCCGATAATCTTATATCATGAGAAGATATATTTTTTACTATATTATTTAACTAATATAAAGTTGACGACATGTGTTTAATATCACCACTATCCAAAATCCATTCATATTGCGCATCAGCAAATACTAAAGCAGAATTTAAAGCAACATACCCACTAAATTTATTTTTTTTTCTTCTGACTGTTTATGAATGAATTTCATAATCTGCTCATATTGATCCTATGTAAACATTGGAGCCAAAGTAGTTGAATGAGCTGAAGGATTTGTGGAACTTGGATTATTGTTTGATATTATTGACTCTTGTATATATGAAACATTATTGACTGCACTTCCTCTGGGTTATTGTTTCCTTTTAAATTTGTAATATGCAAGATATCCAATTATCTTGTAGCAATTTTTTTTTCATGTCCTTTTATATGGCAATTCCCACATACTAGATTTCAGTATTTTTTTCTATTTGTTTGTCTGACCACTTGTACAATAAAATGCTTCACTATCCAAAGGGTTACTAGTTGTATTATTTGCATTTGGATTTAAACCACTTTGGCTTTCTTCTTGCAATATCATTGAATAAGCTTGATTAACTGTGATTTGTCTCCTTACTCGTGAATAGGATTCATTTAATCTCACAAAAATTTGTATAATTTCAAATCTTATCAACGTCTTCGATAATTCTCATAACTGCATGTTGGAAATTCTATTATGGATGACATCTCATCCCATAATAGTTTCAGTTTATTGAAATAAATTGTTACAGACGCAAGAGTATATTAATTTATTAGTAATTAAAGATTCTTGTCCCATGTGGTTTATGGAATTCTTCTTTTAGATCATTCTAAACAAAGGTAACATTTTTTGAATATATTACTCCACTCATTAATTATCATTAATTCTTGTGATATTGAATTTATTATCCAAACTAATACAAATGCATTTACTATGTTCCATAATCCTTTTAGAGTGTCATCTATAAAATCCTTAGTATATGATCAATCTACAAATCCAAACTTATTTTTACCGAGCAAAGAAATCCTCATAGCCCTACTCCATAAAGTATAGTTCTCTAAACTAAGAATTTTAAAAGAAATCGGACTATCTGCATTTTGCAGATAAAGCGGATGATGTAAATTTACTACAATTTTTCTGACTTCATATGTTCCAATTCCATAATTTGATGACATTGCTATTAGAAATTAAAAAAAGTATAGAAGCTTGATTTTAGCTCAGATAACAATTACTGATTAGATCAAGAACTTGAGATACAACAATCAGATAATGATTCAGAAGTTTTGAAACCAGAAAATTGAATTGGATCGTCTTTGAATACGAAGCTGCTCTTCTGGATTTGAAGCTGCTACTTGTTTAATGATCACACAACATTCTTCCAATGTGATAGCTCTGATACTATGTTGAAAGTAGCAACTTCTATGTTTCATTAGAAGAACAACAGAGGAATGATATGAATCTTGGAAAGAAACAATACGTTTAAGAAGATTTTATTGAAATGTATTTGAAGTTTGTTCACAAATTATCACGATATACCTATTTATACTTCTAAAGTAATAAATGTCAATTACATTATACCAATACAATTTTTACACGTGTCAACTTGATTCTTCTACAAAATCTCCTTCATCACGATTTCATTACTACTCATGCTCTCTCATGTGGGCATTTGCTCATATTTCCTCTTCGAACGACGGTGTCCATTACAAGAGTGTCAAATATGTCATAGAAATTTAATTTGCATCAAATTTGCATATGTAAAGTCACTTGTAGTAAACCTTTTGCATTTAATAGCCCACACAAATGGTTATTAATAGATCTTTTTGACACAAAATTGGATAGAAAATTTCTAACACAAATTCTACCTTAATATATTTTGAACCAACATAATTTATCTATGATAATAAACCAGACACAAACTCTACTACTCCGATGCAAGATTTGCCACAAATCCTCCTACTCCAATGCAAGTTTCGTCACAAAATTCTCCTACTTTGATACAGGTACAATCACTGTGTTGCAGGCACCTAACAACCAGATGTTCCAATAAAAATTCCATTGTAAACAAAAATAAAACAATTAAAATAAAATATAAAATTTATAACAATTATATCACAAAATGGATAAAACTTATATGCAACTCCAACTTTATAGCACTCCATTTCAAAAATACTAAAAGTATAAAATTCATGTCACAAAATATATTAAAATGCAATGGATACAAGTGGACTTATCCACCAGCTATACACAATTGCGCATCAGTCATACACTTCATACAAAGTTCATGTATTTGCACAAAACTTCAATATTTATTGATATAGTTGCATTAACGGGTTCAACATGTCATTTGCTACAAAATATGAGGTCAGATAAGATAAAATAAAGCATTATGCAATTGAGATTCAATTACAATAATACTTATAACAATTATAAATTTTACTTATAAAAATTAAGTCAAAATTATACATTATGCAATCAACAAAACATGGATATTACAACTCTTTCTTCTATAAAGAATTTGTCAAATATTATGACTTTACAAGCGAACAAAGCAACACAATGAAAATAATATATGATTTCATATTTAAATTTTTATTGTGGTAATAAGTAAAACAACCTTTAGAAAAGTTGAAATTTTGATATAACAAAAAAAAATTGGCAAAATGATCTCAAAACTTTATTATAGAGTTTGATTACTTCAAAATGGGAAATGAATAATCAATTATTTCCTTATGTGATATATTTTGTTGATCCTCACAATATTCCAAGGGATATAACAAGTGAAGCAAAATTTGTGATTCTTTTAATAAGTCCTTAAGAATTCTAAATTGAGCAACATAATTTACTTTGGGACATGCTTGAAATTCTAAAATGCTCTAAGCAAAACTAATTTGGAATAAGAAATTAGCATAGAAATCTCAATTGAAAGTGAAAGGAAAAACTATAACTATTTGGAATATCAAATAGCACGAAAACAAGAATAGGAGACACTAAATTCAACAAGCCATCCATTCTCAGTGTGTGGGTCTATAGGAGTGTGATAGATTTACCTTTATTATTCTCAACTCGAGTGTATCCTTGATTTAGCTATGTTTAAAGTGAGAAGCATCAACCCTAAGATGCAAATTGATCTTCATGCAATAATTTTATTATACTTAAATATGCTTATATAGATATATAAAACTTTCACTAAGAATGCCGACATGAAATCCAATCTAAATTACAAGAAATATATAGATCACATCTTGGAGTAATTAATGGCATGATGTCCATATGCTCTTCCATTCCTTAGTTCTCATTTTATTTCTTCTTACATTTTCCACCATTATGTGATATTATGTGGTATTTAATGAAGAGTAAGCTACAATTTTTAGCTTGATATTAACACTATAGACTACAAAGAAGAACATGACCATTACAAGCAACAAATCAAGTTATTTAATAGCATATAACATTCTCCGAGCCAAAAGGGAACTCAAATGCACTTCGCAACAAATCAGAGAGCAAGATAAATGAGAGTAAGCTTTAATTTTTAGCTTGATATTAACACTATAGATTATAGGAAGGACATGACCATTACAAGCTGAAAGATAAATGAGAGTACAACTTTTAGCTTGATATTAACATTATTGTGGCACTGACCTCCCATGACCCATGTTATGATTTAGGTATTTACACACTTGTGTGTGCATAACATATCCTAAAAGAGAAGTGGAGCGCCCTTCCAACCCTTAGATAAGATGAAATGAAATAAATGGTTAAAGATGAATGAGAGAATTATGTCCTTATAAATATGATCATGAAATGAAATGAAAAAAAATAGAATAATGATTAATTGAATTCCTTTCCAAAAGAGAGAAGAATGCTTTTATGAGCTATGTAATTGATCATAGATATCGATTCTTTCCATATGATTCATGCAATGATTAAATGATACAGATGTTACGTGGAATAAATCAATTCATAAAATCAACCATAGATGTTGATTCTTTTCATCATGTTCTATGAAAAATGATCAAATGATGCTACATGAATCTTATCAATCAAATGATCCATTGTCCCCCACACCCCCACATACGATGATTCACATGAATCTTATGACCCGCATGATCCATTGTTTCTTCACGTGATAATTCATAAGATTATATTATTTATGACTTCCATCATGCTTATGCTTTATGTATTATTATGACTTATATTATTATCATATTTAACCTTGAGCTAATGGGAGGATTTCCTCCTTTGTCTTGATCTATTGTAGGTACTTGCTTATCCTACATGACTCGATTGATGTGTGTGATGATCTCTTCTCCGGTGACATGTGCATATGAATAAAGTAGTTGTCTTTATTATTTTATGTATATGATGTGGTTCATGAACATCCTGTTGGCCGAGCTTGAGAGAGATTTTTCAAACAACAATATTTAAGAGAAAGCTCAAAAAAGTGCTATTGACGAGAGGAAGGGGCAGGTTGTCATAGCCTTTGTTTTTTTGAAAAAGCAATGCCAATTTTTTTACCAACCGCCACTCAAAGCACCCATCTAAAAGCACATCCAACCGTAGCTATTATGTCTTAAGTACTTTTTTATTATCGATCTTTCGCATTATGTACTCATATTTATGACCCTTGTGAATGAGCTCCCACATTATTTTTTAAAATGTTATATATTTTATTTTTATAAAGTTTATTTGATATCCTTTGTGATCATCCTGGCCAACGAAAAGATCAGAATTGCTTGAAGAAATCGTTAATATATTGAGAAAATATTCACCGCGTGATGAGTCAAATTTTGATATAACAAAAAAAAATTGGCAAAATGATCTCAAAACTTTATTATAGAGTTTGATTACTTCAAAATGGGAAATGAATAATCAATTATTTCCTTATGTGATATATTTTGTTGATCCTCACAATATTCCAAGGGATATAACAAGTGAAGCAAAATTTGTGATTCTTTTAATAAGTCCTTAAGAATTCTAAATTGAGCAACATAATTTACTTTGGGACATGCTTGAAATTCTAAAATGCTCTAAGCAAAACTAATTTGGAATAAGAAATTAGCATAGAAATCTCAATTGAAAGTGAAAGGAAAAACTATAACTATTTGGAATATCAAATAGCACGAAAACAAGAATAGGAGACACTAAATTCAACAAGCCATCCATTCTCAGTGTGTGGGTCTATAGGAGTGTGATAGATTTACCTTTATTATTCTCAACTCGAGTGTATCCTTGATTTAGCTATGTTTAAAGTGAGAAGCATCAACCCTAAGATGCAAATTGATCTTCATGCAATAATTTTATTATACTTAAATATGCTTATATAGATATATAAAACTTTCACTAAGAATGCCGACATGAAATCCAATCTAAATTACAAGAAATATATAGATCACATCTTGGAGTAATTAATGGCATGATGTCCATATGCTCTTCCATTCCTTAGTTCTCATTTTATTTCTTCTTACATTTTCCACCATTATGTGATATTATGTGGTATTTAATGAAGAGTAAGCTACAATTTTTAGCTTGATATTAACACTATAGACTACAAAGAAGAACATGACCATTACAAGCAACAAATCAAGTTATTTAATAGCATATAACATTCTCCGAGCCAAAAGGGAACTCAAATGCACTTCGCAACAAATCAGAGAGCAAGATAAATGAGAGTAAGCTTTAATTTTTAGCTTGATATTAACACTATAGATTATAGGAAGGACATGACCATTACAAGCTGAAAGATAAATGAGAGTACAACTTTTAGCTTGATATTAACATTATTGTGGCACTGACCTCCCATGACCCATGTTATGATTTAGGTATTTACACACTTGTGTGTGCATAACATATCCTAAAAGAGAAGTGGAGCGCCCTTCCAACCCTTAGATAAGATGAAATGAAATAAATGGTTAAAGATGAATGAGAGAATTATGTCCTTATAAATATGATCATGAAATGAAATGAAAAAAATAGAATAATGATTAATTGAATTCCTTTCCAAAAGAGAGAAGAATGCTTTTATGAGCTATGTAATTGATCATAGATATCGATTCTTTCCATATGATTCATGCAATGATTAAATGATACAGATGTTACGTGGAATAAATCAATTCATAAAATCAACCATAGATGTTGATTCTTTTCATCATGTTCTATGAAAAATGATCAAATGATGCTACATGAATCTTATCAATCAAATGATCCATTGTCCCCCACACCCCCACATACGATGATTCACATGAATCTTATGACCCGCATGATCCATTGTTTCTTCACGTGATAATTCATAAGATTATATTATTTATGACTTCCATCATGCTTATGCTTTATGTATTATTATGACTTATATTATTATCATATTTAACCTTGAGCTAATGGGAGGATTTCCTCCTTTGTCTTGATCTATTGTAGGTACTTGCTTATCCTACATGACTCGATTGATGTGTGTGATGATCTCTTCTCCGGTGACATGTGCATATGAATAAAGTAGTTGTCTTTATTATTTTATGTATATGATGTGGTTCATGAACATCCTGTTGGCCGAGCTTGAGAGAGATTTTTCAAACAACAATATTTAAGAGAAAGCTCAAAAAAGTGCTATTGACGAGAGGAAGGGGCAGGTTGTCATAGCCTTTGTTTTTTTGAAAAAGCAATGCCAATTTTTTTACCAACCGCCACTCAAAGCACCCATCTAAAAGCACATCCAACCGTAGCTATTATGTCTTAAGTACTTTTTTATTATCGATCTTTCGCATTATGTACTCATATTTATGACCCTTGTGAATGAGCTCCCACATTATTTTTTAAAATGTTATATATTTTATTTTTATAAAGTTTATTTGATATCCTTTGTGATCATCCTGGCCAACGAAAAGATCAGAATTGCTTGAAGAAATCGTTAATATATTGAGAAAATATTCACCGCGTGATGAGTCAAATTTTGATATAACAAAAAAAAATTGGCAAAATGATCTCAAAACTTTATTATAGAGTTTGATTACTTCAAAATGGGAAATGAATAATCAATTATTTCCTTATGTGATATATTTTGTTGATCCTCACAATATTCCAAGGGATATAACAAGTGAAGCAAAATTTGTGATTCTTTTAATAAGTCCTTAAGAATTCTAAATTGAGCAACATAATTTACTTTGGGACATGCTTGAAATTCTAAAATGCTCTAAGCAAAACTAATTTGGAATAAGAAATTAGCATAGAAATCTCAATTGAAAGTGAAAGGAAAAACTATAACTATTTGGAATATCAAATAGCACGAAAACAAGAATAGGAGACACTAAATTCAACAAGCCATCCATTCTCAGTGTGTGGGTCTATAGGAGTGTGATAGATTTACCTTTATTATTCTCAACTCGAGTGTATCCTTGATTTAGCTATGTTTAAAGTGAGAAGCATCAACCCTAAGATGCAAATTGATCTTCATGCAATAATTTTATTATACTTAAATATGCTTATATAGATATATAAAACTTTCACTAAGAATGCCGACATGAAATCCAATCTAAATTACAAGAAATATATAGATCACATCTTGGAGTAATTAATGGCATGATGTCCATATGCTCTTCCATTCCTTAGTTCTCATTTTATTTCTTCTTACATTTTCCACCATTATGTGATATTATGTGGTATTTAATGAAGAGTAAGCTACAATTTTTAGCTTGATATTAACACTATAGACTACAAAGAAGAACATGACCATTACAAGCAACAAATCAAGTTATTTAATAGCATATAACATTCTCCGAGCCAAAAGGGAACTCAAATGCACTTCGCAACAAATCAGAGAGCAAGATAAATGAGAGTAAGCTTTAATTTTTAGCTTGATATTAACACTATAGATTATAGGAAGGACATGACCATTACAAGCTGAAAGATAAATGAGAGTACAACTTTTAGCTTGATATTAACATTATTGTGGCACTGACCTCCCATGACCCATGTTATGATTTAGGTATTTACACACTTGTGTGTGCATAACATATCCTAAAAGAGAAGTGGAGCGCCCTTCCAACCCTTAGATAAGATGAAATGAAATAAATGGTTAAAGATGAATGAGAGAATTATGTCCTTATAAATATGATCATGAAATGAAATGAAAAAAATAGAATAATGATTAATTGAATTCCTTTCCAAAAGAGAGAAGAATGCTTTTATGAGCTATGTAATTGATCATAGATATCGATTCTTTCCATATGATTCATGCAATGATTAAATGATACAGATGTTACGTGGAATAAATCAATTCATAAAATCAACCATAGATGTTGATTCTTTTCATCATGTTCTATGAAAAATGATCAAATGATGCTACATGAATCTTATCAATCAAATGATCCATTGTCCCCCACACCCCCACATACGATGATTCACATGAATCTTATGACCCGCATGATCCATTGTTTCTTCACGTGATAATTCATAAGATTATATTATTTATGACTTCCATCATGCTTATGCTTTATGTATTATTATGACTTATATTATTATCATATTTAACCTTGAGCTAATGGGAGGATTTCCTCCTTTGTCTTGATCTATTGTAGGTACTTGCTTATCCTACATGACTCGATTGATGTGTGTGATGATCTCTTCTCCGGTGACATGTGCATATGAATAAAGTAGTTGTCTTTATTATTTTATGTATATGATGTGGTTCATGAACATCCTGTTGGCCGAGCTTGAGAGAGATTTTTCAAACAACAATATTTAAGAGAAAGCTCAAAAAAGTGCTATTGACGAGAGGAAGGGGCAGGTTGTCATAGCCTTTGTTTTTTTGAAAAAGCAATGCCAATTTTTTTACCAACCGCCACTCAAAGCACCCATCTAAAAGCACATCCAACCGTAGCTATTATGTCTTAAGTACTTTTTTATTATCGATCTTTCGCATTATGTACTCATATTTATGACCCTTGTGAATGAGCTCCCACATTATTTTTTAAAATGTTATATATTTTATTTTTATAAAGTTTATTTGATATCCTTTGTGATCATCCTGGCCAACGAAAAGATCAGAATTGCTTGAAGAAATCGTTAATATATTGAGAAAATATTCACCGCGTGATGAGTCAAATTTTGATATAACAAAAAAAAATTGGCAAAATGATCTCAAAACTTTATTATAGAGTTTGATTACTTCAAAATGGGAAATGAATAATCAATTATTTCCTTATGTGATATATTTTGTTGATCCTCACAATATTCCAAGGGATATAACAAGTGAAGCAAAATTTGTGATTCTTTTAATAAGTCCTTAAGAATTCTAAATTGAGCAACATAATTTACTTTGGGACATGCTTGAAATTCTAAAATGCTCTAAGCAAAACTAATTTGGAATAAGAAATTAGCATAGAAATCTCAATTGAAAGTGAAAGGAAAAACTATAACTATTTGGAATATCAAATAGCACGAAAACAAGAATAGGAGACACTAAATTCAACAAGCCATCCATTCTCAGTGTGTGGGTCTATAGGAGTGTGATAGATTTACCTTTATTATTCTCAACTCGAGTGTATCCTTGATTTAGCTATGTTTAAAGTGAGAAGCATCAACCCTAAGATGCAAATTGATCTTCATGCAATAATTTTATTATACTTAAATATGCTTATATAGATATATAAAACTTTCACTAAGAATGCCGACATGAAATCCAATCTAAATTACAAGAAATATATAGATCACATCTTGGAGTAATTAATGGCATGATGTCCATATGCTCTTCCATTCCTTAGTTCTCATTTTATTTCTTCTTACATTTTCCACCATTATGTGATATTATGTGGTATTTAATGAAGAGTAAGCTACAATTTTTAGCTTGATATTAACACTATAGACTACAAAGAAGAACATGACCATTACAAGCAACAAATCAAGTTATTTAATAGCATATAACATTCTCCGAGCCAAAAGGGAACTCAAATGCACTTCGCAACAAATCAGAGAGCAAGATAAATGAGAGTAAGCTTTAATTTTTAGCTTGATATTAACACTATAGATTATAGGAAGGACATGACCATTACAAGCTGAAAGATAAATGAGAGTACAACTTTTAGCTTGATATTAACATTATTGTGGCACTGACCTCCCATGACCCATGTTATGATTTAGGTATTTACACACTTGTGTGTGCATAACATATCCTAAAAGAGAAGTGGAGCGCCCTTCCAACCCTTAGATAAGATGAAATGAAATAAATGGTTAAAGATGAATGAGAGAATTATGTCCTTATAAATATGATCATGAAATGAAATGAAAAAAAATAGAATAATGATTAATTGAATTCCTTTCCAAAAGAGAGAAGAATGCTTTTATGAGCTATGTAATTGATCATAGATATCGATTCTTTCCATATGATTCATGCAATGATTAAATGATACAGATGTTACGTGGAATAAATCAATTCATAAAATCAACCATAGATGTTGATTCTTTTCATCATGTTCTATGAAAAATGATCAAATGATGCTACATGAATCTTATCAATCAAATGATCCATTGTCCCCCACACCCCCACATACGATGATTCACATGAATCTTATGACCCGCATGATCCATTGTTTCTTCACGTGATAATTCATAAGATTATATTATTTATGACTTCCATCATGCTTATGCTTTATGTATTATTATGACTTATATTATTATCATATTTAACCTTGAGCTAATGGGAGGATTTCCTCCTTTGTCTTGATCTATTGTAGGTACTTGCTTATCCTACATGACTCGATTGATGTGTGTGATGATCTCTTCTCCGGTGACATGTGCATATGAATAAAGTAGTTGTCTTTATTATTTTATGTATATGATGTGGTTCATGAACATCCTGTTGGCCGAGCTTGAGAGAGATTTTTCAAACAACAATATTTAAGAGAAAGCTCAAAAAAGTGCTATTGACGAGAGGAAGGGGCAGGTTGTCATAGCCTTTGTTTTTTTGAAAAAGCAATGCCAATTTTTTTACCAACCGCCACTCAAAGCACCCATCTAAAAGCACATCCAACCGTAACTATTATGTCTTAAGTACTTTTTTATTATCGATCTTTCGCATTATGTACTCATATTTATGACCCTTGTGAATGAGCTCCCACATTATTTTTTAAAATGTTATATATTTTATTTTTATAAAGTTTATTTGATATCCTTTGTGATCATCCTGGCCAACGAAAAGATCAGAATTGCTTGAAGAAATCGTTAATATATTGAGAAAATATTCACCGCGTGATGAGTCAAATTTAGAATAATAATGATTTATTATTTGATCTGATGACTTTTACCACAAAACTCAACTCTGCTAGTAGTAACGTTGGTTGAGTTGGCCTTTCTTCACCATTTGAGTCACATTTTAAAATGAGATGGGAGAGAGAAAATACTAAAATTTACAGTTTATACCAATTTATGTTGTCTCTCAGGTCTTGGCCTACGCATTCTTTTCATAGCTATTTATGACTCTTAACGATGTTGCTGCTACTGCATACGATGCCACCGCTGGTCGCGTAGCAGCATCAGCACGGCCGCCGCCTCCGCCTTCGCTTCATCTGCCGCTCTCCGCAGACCTCATCCCTTCCTATCGCTCGCTGCTCCGCTCGTGCTCCCTGGGCCGGGCCCCGCCCCCCCTCGCCCGCCGCCTTCATGCCGCCGCTCTCAAGTCCGGCTTCCTCCCCTTCCTTTCAATCCCACTCCTCCACATGTACGCCGCCCTCGGCCCCCCCGCCGCCGCCCTCCTCGCCCTCTCCGACGTGCCCCCCTCCTCTCGCTCGCCCCCCGAGTGGACCGCCATCCTCACTGCCCTCCCGCCCTCCGCGCGATCCCTCAGTCTCTTCCGCTCCATGCTCCGCTCCGACGTGCGCCCCGACGCCGTCGCCCTGCTCGCTGTCTTCTCCCTCTCCGCCCGTCTCTCCGACCTCGCCGCCGGCGCCTCGGCGCACCTGCTGTTCCTCAAGCTCGGCCTTCCCTTCCCCGTCCGCGCACGCAACGCGGCGCTCAACATGTACGCGGCTTGCGGTCGCATGGCTGACGCGATGCAGATGTTCAGCGAGGTGCCGCAGCCGCCAGATGTCGTCACGTGGACTGTGCTGCTCAACGCTGTCGTCAAATTGGAGGGGCTCGCCAGCGGTCGAGAGTTGTTCGAACGAATGCCTCTGAAGAATGACGTGTCCTGGACGATCATGATCGCTGCTTGTATAGAAGCTGGGCGTCCGAAGGATGCCTTCTCCCATCTTTCCCGTATGCTCTTTGCTCGTGGTGATGATTGTTCAACTGCTACAAGAAGGCTTAATCACATCAGTTTGTGCACGCTTCTTTCGGCCTGCTCTCAGGCTGGAGATTTGGCCGTTGGCCGATGGATCCACGTGCATTTCTTGAAAGAAATCCAAGAGACTTCATTCAGCCAAGACCATCTTCTCATGGTGGGCACTGCATTAGTCGATATGTATGGCAAGTGTGGTGAGACCAATTATGCAGAACGAACTTTTGAGACGATGCCAATTAGGAATGTGGTGACCTGGAATGCAATGTTGAATGCACTCTCAATGTATGGGAAGGGCGAGGAGGTGCTGACACTCTTTAACAGAATGGTCGCTGAAGAATCTCAGCAGCCAGATGACATCACTTTAGTGTGCGTGCTTAGTGCATGCAGCCGCTCTGGTCTTGTTGATGAAGGTTGTAAGGTATTCCAGGACATCACTTCTGTTTACGGATTGACACCAAATCTTGAGCATTATGCTTGTATTGTTGATCTGCTCAGCAGAGCTTGTAGGCTGGAGGAAGCCCAAGCACTGATAATGGAGATGCCTTTTCGGCCCAATGAAGTCATTCTTGGTTCTCTCCTCGCCTCCTGTGCTCTTAATGGAAAGCTTGAACTAGGTCAGAGTCTGATGGATAAACTCGTGCAAATGGATCCTAGTTACACTGAGTATCATGTGCTTTTGTCCAACATGTACTCCTCTTCGGGAAGGCATGCTGAGGCTAATCTCCTTAGACTAGTAATGAAGAATACTGGTGTGAGGAAAGTTCCTGGCATGAGTTATATCGAGATTGATGGGCATGTTCATCATTTCAGTGCTGGGGACAAATTACACCCTCAAATAGTCAAGGTGTACGCAATGTTGGATGTTATCATTAGGAAATTGCATAAAGCTGGTTACATTCCTAATGCAGCTTCGCAGATTTCACGTGTTCCAGATAGTTATTTAGAAAATGATGACGAGCGAGAGGAGAGGGAGCAAGCTCTGTTAGCCCACAGTGAGAGGCTTGCGCTGTCTTTTGGATTCATCAGCACAAAGCATGCGGTTCCCCTCCGAATCTTCAAGAATCTTCGTATTTGCTCCGATTGTCACATATTCATGAAACTTGTATCTGATGTCTTCCACAGAACAATCATCATTAGGGACCGGAACCGCTTTCATTATTTCAAAGAAGGTATATGTTCCTGCTCCGATTACTGGTAACAGCTGTCATATTGTACCTTATCCAGTCCTCTCAGAAAGATTGTGCTAAAGACTAATGTCTGGTATCAGTTCGTGAGTTTTATTACAGATCTCAATAGTTAAGACTGTCCCATAAACTGGAATGGAGGGTATTCAAGCAAAAATCATATGCAATTGTTCACTTCTGTTCAAATGCCGCATTTCACTTACCCTTGATGCGTTGACATGGCTGAGGTATACTGTGAAGAAAACTGATGGAAAACATGAATAAAGGCTCTTCCTGTCTATATCTTCCAATGCGATGAAGAAAAATTATATAGGCTACGAGGTGAACTCAGCGGACCGCAGGGTTTCCAGCTTCTCCATTTGTTTTCTCTCTTTGACTACAAGAGTAGGAAGATTCAAGAAACAAACGTAACTGTTGCTTTAAAATTGATTGGGACCTTGAATTGCTGGATCAACAGAGCTGCATCTATGGAATCTTTGTTCAGCGCTAAACTGAAAGATCCAGTCATTTACTTGTATTTGGGGCCAAATATGAGTTTGGTTATGCCTGACTGATTTTAAGAACAATTGTGCAGTTTGATGAGTTTTATCTGCACCCTGTACTGATTAAGAAGGCATTGGGAGTATGCTCACCTATTGATGGTCCATTAGCACATCTGATTTTGGGGGCTATTTTTGCCCTAAGACTCTTCATATGACTTATTTTTAACATTCATCAAGCAGCAACATTTCGGTATCACCCTCTGGATACTGAATTTAGGGGACAAAATATGTTCTTTCAGGATGGTACTCCCATGACCATCAGCTCTACCTAATATTCCTTTCTGGAGGGGGGTGGGTACAAGGGTTTGAATGCCAAATGCAAGTTACTAATGCTACTCTCAAAGAAAAAGTGTGAATGCTACTTTGCGATAAGAATGAAGAAGTTCATCAATGTTCCTCTGACAATAGCAATCAAAATGTTTATTCAGATGACTGCTTGCTTATTGTTTTGGAGATGCCGAGGGACTAGGGAGGGATTGGAGTTCATGGATAAGAAGATTATTCTATTCTTTCAGGTATATAGCAAATCTTATTTAACTATCTTACCAAAGAAACACTTTACGCCTCATAAAACTTGTTTTACAGTATTACTAAAAAAGGTATACCTAATTCCTGTAGTAATAATACAATATTCTTCTTTTTTTTTCTGTCGAGATCCGTCGATGTTCAGGATTACTAGCATCCGACTAATATGTTGTTCGGACGGGAGCGGTACGGATAAAGTGATGACTTTAAAAGTCGAATCTGAGGCTACTAGCACCTAATGACTCGACTCCTCCGCTATCCAGTAACCATTCTTGGTTATAATACAATATTCTTTAAATGCTTTGCTCTGATTTTTTATTGGGTTGTTTAGGGGACGTTGCATTTCATCAATATTGGGAAGATAGCTCTTTTCTTTCAATTATTGAACACTTCATATTGACATATTTAACTATTTTATCCAATAACATTGGACTCTTTCAGATATGGAAACCAGGACCTGCACACCTATACATAATGCAGTGTTAAGGGGATCCTTTCGATTTTTCCTTTTTGTGTGTGGGATATTTGGCGGCCACAACGTAACGCGTGTATATATAGTAGAGGTGAATATTGACTTTGTGTTAATGTAAGTCTAAATACATGATAAACTTATGAACAACTTTGATTTTGTATTTTGAATTTTAAGTTATGAATACAATCAACATATTTGGAGAAAAAATATGTTATGTCCATAAAATTTAGGACATGATACATTAATGATTTTCAACATCGAGAAATAATTTATTGTTTGCAAGGAAGGATTCCTACATTGATTTTTGTATCAATGTAGACGGGACATTGGTTATGTAAAAAGGATTATTTTATAGTATGTCCAAATTTATTTAACCTATGTTTGGACTACTTTTTGAGTAAACTATAGTATTCAAAAGTTATGAACCAAGATCTATAATTTTGATTAACTAATGAGTTTTGTGATGTAATATATTTTGTTAACTTTTGAGACTTATATGTTGCTGGTTGATTTTTAAATGGTGTTGAACTCTTACGGATCAATGAAATTTGATTTTTATATATTACATTTCTGCAGTCATGGTTATTTTTGTCATTCAAAATGTTAATCGTATGCTAATATAGTTACTTCGAGAATAAAGATGGAGATAGATGCCCCGATATTAAATTATTCAAAATTTAATAATTTAATTTTATTTAAAAGTTATTTTATGTGATTTTTAATATTGTATAACAAAATATTATGTTACAATATTTTTAATTAATTATATTTGAATGATTTAATATATTTATTATTTTATAGAAAAGAAAGAAGAATGACAACGGGTCAATATAACTCGGAACAAATAATTTTGTTCTTCGAATGGGAGCAAGATGGGAACTAGGATGTTTTTGGGTGTGACAATAATATTTTTATTCTTACTTTTTCATTGTTATCGTCATTGTTGCTGTGGAGTCCACGTACTATAAAAATTAATTATTTGATAGTAAAAATAATTTGATAGTAAAAATAAGAACAAGAATGTTATTCTTGTTTTGTTCCTGTACCACACAGAACCGCAAGGTTTGGGAAAAGAGGTGCATAAGCTTTAATGGATTCGGGTGCCACCGCTGTGACCTCGTACACGAGCAGCAATATGGACGCACCTAAAACTTGAGTTCAAACTTTACCTCTTTAATGTATATATTTACATTTGTTTTTCGAGAGTTATTGGATAGGAGAGTTCGAAAATTTTGGCATTTTATTTGAGATATGTCCTAAACTTATTTTTCACAATTTTTTAAATTAAATACGAATGCGACCTATTAATATAATTTTTTTAGAAACATATTAAAGATTCACTCAATAACTAAGATTAGTTACTATATTGATAAGTAGATTACTTATAAATTTTTAAATTTAACAAGGATTAAAAATTAATATTTTTATGACCTTTGTATAAAACTAGTAGAGACATAAAATAATATTATATTTATATGTAATATATTATAAAAAATATTAACTAGTTTTCCGCAAAAATCGTCGACATTTATTGATTTTATTCTATTAAATTATAAAAAAAAGTAAAATTATAACTTTGGTGATTTTCAGAGAAAAAAAGTTTTAAGTTAAATATGCAACCGATTAAGTTATATATATATATTATAAATTTATAATAAGCGAAATCAAGGGCCGCCATTAATAGTAAATAAAAGATTTAACCACTTTGTCCAAATGCAATGTATAGTAAGTAATATTGGGCTCATTTAGTTATTTTACAATAAATTTCAAATTATACTGCCACAGTCGCATTAACTAGAAACACAAATGCTTATTTAAAGCAACCCCACCGCTGTAAGACATCCACCTTCGCACGGCACCTCTCCTTCTCGATTTTCCGATTCTCTCAGGGCTGCGATCGATTCTACTAAGCCTTCGATCGATTCGTCGATTCCAATAAACCCTTGACTGATCGGCCGGTCGTTCGTCCCATCGATCGATCGGTCGGTCGGTCCTTCCCTTCACTCTCCAATGGGCGGCGGTAGCAGGTTTTGCAGGGGGGGCACCTCCTTCCGGCCGTCGTCGTCCTCCGGCGCATGCGGCGCTTCCTCCTCCTCCCACTCCTCCGAACCCCTGCAGCCGCCCACGGAGACGGCCTCCACTGCCGTGACCGACACGGTGAACGGCTCCCATCACTTCAAGATCACCGGCTACTCCCTCCTCAAGGGCATGGGCATCGGCAAGTACGCCGCCTCCGAGACGTTCACGGTGGGCGGCTACGACTGGGCCATCTACTTCTATCCCGACGGCAAGAGCCCCGAGGACGGGGCGGCCTACGTCTCGCTCTTCGTCGCCCTCGCCAGCGAGGGCGCCGACGTCCGGGCGCTCTTTGAGCTGACCCTACTCGATCAGAGCGGCAAGGAGCATCATAAGGTGCACAGTCACTTTGGCAGGGTGCTCGATGGGGGGCCGTACACGCTCAAGTACCGCGGGAGCATGTGGTGAGTCGCTGTGAATGAGATATATGAGAGACTAACGATTCTTGTTTTTATGATTGTTGGAAAGTACTTGCGACTCTTTGCTTTCAATTTACCAGTTGATGACTATCTTTGCATGTGCTTATCAGGAATAGATATACAGGTGTATTCGGCAAGATAAACAATGTCTTCGGATAGTTAAAAATTAAGGATGAAAGAACATTTATATTTGTAGTAGTTTAAGTGCTTCAAGGATGCTTAATCTTTATTCCTTTTCATGTTATCAACATAAAAGTGGGTGTTGGGTGAGTTCGGAGACAGAGCCCGTGAAATTCTTTTTTGATATAGTTACAACTTCGTGTGTCTTGTCATATGCATTGTGAAATTTATGCAAAAGTAATCTTGCCATCTTACAAAACTTTTTTAGCATGATTTTTTTTCCATTCTTCATTCTTAACATATGTTATAATTCATCATCTTAACAAAATAGTCCATTTTGTTTACATTATCATAAAATTTCTCTTTTTATGCATATTAAATTGATTCCTGAGTCGCCAACTTGGTCAAGTATACCATTTCTTTCCACTCAAGGATGCTTAATCTTTATTCTTTTTTATGTTATCAACATAAAAGTGGATGTTGGGTGAGTTCGGAGACAGAGCCCGTGGAATTCTTTTTTGATATAGTTACAACTTCTGTCTTGTCATATGCATTGTGAAATTTATGCAAAAATAATCTTGCCATCTTCCAAAACATTTTTAACATGATTTTTTCCATTCTTCATTCTTAACATATGTTTTATATCGAAGATTTAAGTAATATCATCTTAACAAAATGGTCCATTTTAGAATGTACTGATTAAATCCTTGGTTTTAATGCACAAGGGTAGGAAAGAGAATTCCCCTTGTGATCCAATTCGCACTCGTTGCGTACTGTATTGAAATATGAACTTGGCACAGAAGACTAGTGCCAATTAGTGTGGTATGTTCTCGTGGGTGACTTTTAGGATATTGCGAATTAGTAAAATAATCAACGTGTCCATCAATATTAACATTTTCGTTTAAACCTGGTTCTCTGCATGTATTATGTAAGGAAATAAATTGATCAACCATGGACATTCAATGAGTTCTGATTTTGCGATATAGCGGAATTGATTCAGTTGTAAATAGTTGGCTGTTTAATTTTGGTTAGGAGTCTTATCACACAGGATAGTGGATTTAGTTTTGTTGCACTATCTTTGCTGTTTACTTTTGGTTAGGAGTCTTATCACTCAAGATAATGGATTTAGTTTTATTGCACTATCTTCCCTTTTCTGTGACAAGTTATTCTGTGTGAACTGATAGATTTTGCTTTGGTTCTGTTGTTATTTAAACCAAAGTTCGGTAACATAATTTGTTTTCCATTTTAACTTTTGAATCAAATTTCTGATATGTGTATTTTCTAAGCAATATTATTTTTTTTGAGGAGGTTCTAAGCAATATTATTTGTCAACCACTGATATAGTCATATAGCAAATATGATATTGAACATTAAGTAAGATTCCAAGCATGATTCCTACTCATACTTTTGCACCCCCAAGCTTCTGAACATGTTTCTACTGTTGCCTTTATGGATACGCCAGTTTCTTTGTACTTGTATTTCTTCGGTGCCCCTTTTTGTAGGAAAGCATCTAAGTAATTTCTGGTTTATAAGATATCACTTTTAAGTTACGTCTGAATTAATGGTTTATATGTGAAAGATTCAAATGGCATAGATGTATTGAGGCATGCATCTTTCTCTCATCTTTTCTGTAAAGACCATTTAACCTTAAGGGGATTGAGTAGTTATATTTTGACCAAGCATCCGTGAAAGCTATGCTAAGTTTTGTCGCACATACATGTATGGGTGGATATTCCAAGAACTCTTGTGTAAATTATGTCAGTGTTATGTAGGTCTTCCAAATTATGATAAGCAGCATGGTCAAATTACTTTAGACACACTTAATAATGTTGCTGCTATCATTTCCATCACTTTCTCCATGTTGTTGCATCAAATATATAGATCATTCTTGCTCATGCCTGATTGAAAACCATATTATGTGATTGTGCAGGGGTTATAAAAGGTTTTACAGACGAACTGCTTTAGAGACATCAGATTATCTCAAAGATGATTGCCTGTTAGTCAATTGTACTGTTGGTGTTGTTAGGTCACACACTGAAGGGCCCAAGATCTATTCTATACCTATTCCACCTTCTAACATATCACAACATTTTGGCCGGCTCCTCGATAATGCAAAGGGAGTAGATGTCAATTTTGAAGTTGATGGGGAAATTTTTCATGCCCACAAGTTAGTCTTAGCAGCTAGATCACCTGTATTCAAGGCACAACTTTTTGGTCCAATGAAGGACAGTAGTATGCCTTGCATAAAGGTGGAGGACATGGAAGCCCCTGTTTTTAAGGTTTGCTTTCTTTTCTCATTTTTGCTTTTTATTTTGGGTGATCAATCTCCTCTTTCTTTTGTGGTTGTGTTTTATTTTCTGGTCATTTTGTTTACTAAAACATTCCTTCTAACTGCTGATTCTAATTTCGCTTCTCATTTATCTATCATTTGAAGACTATATTGCCCTGAAGCATGTTTCCTATTGCTTCATTCTAGACATGCTTGTTGCTCTACAACTACTTGTCTTATAAACCACTGTCAATTGACTCTGAAGGGGAAAATGTTTTACTTCTTTTTTCGTACAGTCTTTGCTCCATTTCATATACTGGGATACCCTGCCTGATCTGGAAGAATTAACTGGTCTGAATGTGAAATCTGCTTCCACTTTGATGGCTCAGCATTTGTTGGCCGCTGCTGATCGATATGCTTTGGATAGGCTCAAGTTACTTTGTGAAGCAAAGTTGTGTGAAAATGTGGCAATAAATACTGTGGCAACCACATTAGCTTTAGCTGAGCAGCACAGTTGTTCTCAGCTTAAAGCTGTTTGTCTGAAGTTTATAGCACTGCCTGAGAATCTGAGGGGTAAGTATGCTTAAATGATAAATCATTTATGATTTATGTTCTTATCTTAACTGCATGTTCATATTTGAATGTTAATGGTCATTGATATGATTTCGTGTGATAAAACAGATGTGAGTAAGCTTGGCCTCTTTTTATTTCTAGTTTTGTGATCTCACGGAGAAATTGTAGTTTTATCAATTCAGTACGATGGGGATCATTAGAATTAATTACTAGTGTTTGTGGATAAATATAGTTTTCTCCAGATCTGCCAATTTTATGTGCCGAAAATAACATACTCATTATTTGTCTGATATTTCTCTTGTAAGATACATGATGACATGAAGCTGATACATTCATACCTTACAATGCACAAAATATGACAATGAAAACTCATTGTCGGTGATCATAATGCATTGGTCTATTTTCTTGTCATAATGTTCGCCTTTAATTTTGCCAATGGAAATTGAGTTAAAATTCTTTTCTCCTCATTCTTCTAATATGCAGAACATTTAATTCAGAATTTCCTTTCTTTTCCTTTAAGCAAATTTTTTTTTCTTCTCTTGGTTTGAATTTATCTGTGCAATGGAATTTGTGAAATGCCAAAGTTTGGACTCTGCTCAAGGCGATGCCCCACGGATTTTTTTTTGTCTTCTGGTTGTTCATCACAACAACATGTAACATTTTCAAAGATTGAGGCTATAAATAATTAGTTGAATTGAAAGCTTTGTGAAAAGAAGTTTTAATATAACCAATCAACCAACAAACATAATGCATTTTATGAAAGAAAATTTAAGTGTTATTCTTGAACAAACTTACTTGGGAGGCTGTGTCTGAAACTTGCCTCAGTAAGTCTATGTACACTTTTTTGTTAGTGTCATATGGATGATACTTAATGTTTGATCTTTTATTTGTTAGAATGAAGACTTCTGAAAAGAATTGCTGGAATTTCAAGTCCTATAAACTAACTAGGAGAGCAAATATTTGTAATCTTAGGGATTCTGTTGAATTTCCTACTTTTTTATAAGATGAGTTTCGAGACAGAAATATAAATCTTATGATTTTGTTTTTTTTTTTCATCACTGAAGCAGCAAATTTGTGTGCCTGTTTCTTCTGGTTATCTTTCATTATCCATTGATTTGAAACTTTTATATGTTTGGTTCTAGTTCTTGGTTACTAATTCTATTTTTATGTTGTCGCTGCTGATTGATTTTACAGCTGTTATGCAAACCGATGGATTTGAATACTTGAAAGTCAGTTGCCCCTCTATTCTCACTGAACTCCTAGAACATGTCGCTAGAATTGGTGAAAATGCAGTCCAATCTTGTGCTTATGCCCACGGCGCACTTGACGGCAGTGATGCAAGTGGCAGGCGTGTGAAGCCCAGGATTTAGCTTTCGCTCCGAAATACTTCCTGTCACAGGAAAGAGAAGCCAGAATTTCATCATATTTTCCCCCTAAAAAAAAAATATCATCATATTTTCATGTAAAGTTAGCAGTTACCATTGGTTGGTCCGTCATTGTATTCTTTTATATTTATAAAGTACTTAGGTTGAAATCAAATGGCACTAAGCCAAAGTTTGATCGAGTTCTAAGTTAAAATTATCTTCGATTTTTTTATGAGAGTTTATAGTTTTGGTCCTTGTTTGGTAGTCAGTTAATTGACACCATGTCAATGCAACTGAGGGGATGAAATTGTGGAGAATTTATAGTCTAAACTTAACCTCGCCATTTAGTGATTTGCTAAAAATGCATGGATTTTGTTAACACACACAAACGGGAAAAAAAAGCCCTAAGATTCAACAAGAATTGTGTGGCCTGAACTTGTAGCCATTCGGTTTTTGTTCAATTGATTTGGTGTCCACTTAATTTCAAAGTTGATCTCTAGAAAAGAGAAAAAAAAAATAGATGGACTTATAGATGAAAAAGAAAATACATTAAAATAAAGAAAAAGAAAATATACATAAAAAACAATTCTTAAATCTTCAGTTACAGATGAGAAAGATATACATGAATATCGAGAAAAGAAAATATGATAATACAGATAATGCATACAATTATACAAAAAAGAAAAAATAATAATACAAATAATGCATACAGTACAAAAAAGAAATAATGTACCTTCGACCCCACGACATATGTACTCCCAATTCATAAGCGTTTGTCTTCTTTTACTTTTCGGCTGATTAGAAAAACAATTCGTCTTCGTTCTTAGTCGCCACCAACTTTCGAGAGAGAGAGAGAGAGAGAACTATAGCTTTTAAGTTAAAGTCTATTTTTACCTTGTTTGAAAGAATGGGATTTTTGGACCTACAAATACATAAAAATACTCCCACTTGCCACTTCATGGACATTTTCCTTCCTCCTCCTGTCTATACCAACTTTGTGCAAATAAGGAGAAATTTTAACGTAAAAAAATGTCTATTTTATTACCTTTTTTGAATCGGGTATTGGCCTACAATAACATTTTTTTGCTTATTTTTTATGTTTTTCGTTACTTGGTCGGCTAAGTACCACAATGTGTAAATTAATCAGCTAAAAAATGGTGTGCATGACACCCCTTACAGGTTGTTAAATGCTTCTCTGTCATTCTTGTAATGATTCACACAATGCCATAATGATTTGGATTTAATTATCCTCTCAGCTTAGGTTTTCCCTAACATTGTGTTTATGTATGATCAAAACTATTTAACACACCTAGAGCACCTCGTTCTACATTTTAGTGCCATCACTTATTTAATTCAGCAATTGTAGTCCACAATTAAATTAATTATATAATTCATAAATAAAATAATTTGATAGTAAAAAATATTATTTAAGGGTAAATAAATGGTGGAATTATTCGTAGGTATTAAAACAAATTTGATCAAGATAATAGAAGCATAGCATTGAATGACTTTGATCATGATTTAATTTACTACTTAATAATAAAAATAAGTTAATATATGTAATTATTTTATTAATTTAATTGGAAAAAATGAAGTATTTTAGATCTTATTCTAGATAGAACATGCTCTGCCTACACATTTTTAGCTAATAGAATAAAGTCCCATTGATCCATGCATCACTGAAACAAGCTGTGCCATATCGGCGACAAACCTGATCAACAAAACGATCGAACAAAGGCACTTTTTTTTTTCTTCTACACAGCTCTAGGAACAGCGTAGGGCGATTACTTAGCTGTGGGGAGAGAGAGAGAGAGAGAGAGAGCACGCAACAGCGCCACAGCTCCAGAGCAAGGGACAAAGACGCGGATCGAGTAGTCCAAAACGAGCAAAAGGTTCACGAGAGCAGAGGGGGAGGAACAATTTAGCCTTCGTAGCAGGGGAAGGTGGGGGCGCAAAATGCGCATGTGAAGGAACCTTGGACTCATATGGAAACTTTTCACAGTTGACCCTCATTTATTAACCTCCTCCAAACGCTTGATCACAAGTACCCCTCCAAATCTGCACTGCCGAGAGCTCATAGCAATCTGCAGCAGCTAGCACCGTCGTCTCCTTATCCTCTGCAAGCATCCCACCAGCTCCGAGTGAGGGTTCAGAGCTCATGGACGAGTATCCACACTTCCCTTTTCGTCCTCCGCCACCACCACCACCAGTATTGCTGCATCACCGTAGACATGGAGCTGGGCATGCTGACCACCAGGGATTCTTCACTCCGAGCACCATCATCTTAATAGCATTGCCCATCTTCGTGTTTGTGGTGGTGGCCGTTGTCGCCTTCTCTCTTCTGGTAATGCTGTGCAAGGCCAGGACCAGGCAGGCCAGTGACGTCAAGAGCTGTGACGCCACCAGCTTCAGAAGGAACTGCAGCCTCGACCAAAGGAGCATCACCAGCAAATCCAACGCCATGGGATACGGATCAGGTGAGCTGCTTTTTGCACAGTAGTCAGGTGACGCTGTCACGCAGCTGCCTTGAATAGATGATGAGATCATGTCTGTTGTTGTTGTTGTTGGCTGAGTACAGACGTCAGTAGCTGCATGTCCGGCACCACGCTGGGGTGCCAACTGCAAGCTAGGAACAGAAGAGGGCAGGTGTTCACCTACAAGGAGCTCGAGCTGGCCACAAATGGATTCGGCGAGGGAAATGTTATTGGCCATGGAGGCTTTGGGGTGGTCTACAGAGGAACTCTCAGCGATGGGACCATGGCGGCCATCAAGCTGCTGCACAGGGAAGGGAAGCAAGGAGAGAGGGAGTTCAGATTAGAGGTAATGGTTTCTTTTTTCTCATCTCTCCTCAAAATTAGGCATAAGCTTCAGACTTCATGTCATCTCGTAGCAATGCAGCCTTATTGCTAGTCCTAGGAAGGAACCCTTGATTTCTTACTGAGAGTGATGATGCGTTCTTCATTGCCATGGAGTTGTTCATAAAAGGTCAAAACCAAAGCAAAACAGTCCCCCATTATTGCAGTTGCTTAAAAACTTGCTAGATAGATGGCTTAGTTTTACCTGGGCTGCAGAAGGTTACAGCAGCCTGGTATTAATCTGGTTATAGTGTTCAATTCTCAGAGTCTGTTCCATCAGTTAGAAAAGAAAGCCATCCCATTTTTGAAGTTTCCTTCTTATCTTCTTCTCCATCAGCATATGTACACTTGATTGGTTGGATGTTTCTGATATTTTAATGCAAACTTGCAAAGCATCTCATCTTCCAGGTAGATACCATGAATAATCTAATGATAACAACAACAAAAAAATGTTTTGCAAACGACACAGGTCGACCTTCTTAGCCGTCTGCATTCGGCGTACTTGGTTGGGCTGCTCGGCTACTGTGCCGATCAGCACCACCGGCTCCTTGTGTTCGAGTACATGCCTTTCGGCAGCCTGCAGCACCACCTCCATGCCACCTCCAAGAACCCGAATTACAGGCCCCTCGACTGGGGGAGGAGGCTGCGGATCGCTCTGGACTGCGCCCGGGGCCTCGAGTTCCTCCACGAGCGCACGGCCCCAGCCGTCATCCACAGGGACTTCAAGTGCAGCAACATCCTGCTGGATCACAACTACAGAGCCAAGGTCTCCGACTTCGGCATGGCGAAGATCGGCTCAGACAAGATCAACGGCCAGGTCCTCACTCGCGTACTGGGGACAAGCGGATACGTTGCACCAGAGTGAGTACTTCAAATCTCATACAGAAATTGGAATTGGCAGTGCATGAGTTTTGTCCCATGGAGATTCAACTTTTGGCCATCGATGCAGATATGCTTCGACCGGAAAGCTGACGACAAAATCCGATGTCTATAGCTACGGCGTGGTGCTCCTCCAGCTTCTGACCGGCCGAGCGCCGGTGGACACCTCACGGCCTCCTGGAGAGCGTTTTCTGGTCTCATGGGTTGGTGCCAATTGCTCCTTCTCTGTGCCTTGTGTTTTAGAATTGCTTGCTGCACGCCGCATCAAACCTGCCATTGTAATCTGATTATAGTTGTGGTGCTTGCACATTTCTCCTGAAAATTGCAAGTCGTATTTATTTTTGAAATCTTGAACCTGCAACATTACCTATTTAACTGTGAATTCTTAGATGCCAAGAGCAGTCCATTACACCAGGTGAACTAACAAGTCCCATGTTCCTCACATTTGTAGGCTCTTCCAAGGCTTACCAACAGTGACAAAGTAGTGGAAATGGTGGATCCAGCACTCCATGGACAATACTCGAAGAAAGAACTAGTTCAGGTCTCCTCCAGTTCATAAATAAAGCACAAAGATTTTGGTTCTGTTTGTGTGTACCTCTTGCTTACGCAGTTACATCATCCTTGATCATGGCCACAGGTTGCGGCAATCGCCGCCGTTTGCGTGCAACCGGAAGCTGAGTACCGGCCGCTCATGACGGACATTGTGCAATCTCTGATGCCCTTGGTTAAAAGCCAAGCTGCACCAGGCCACAGCCCTCATGCTGTGCTGCACCACCATGTCTCCATACCTATATCTTGATTACTGCATCATCACTGTTTCCAGAAGGCACAGATCTGATTTTTCCACATGCATGTGTTGTATATCTCGACATGGATTCTATCAGATATTGTTGAGAAGGACAAGTGCAGAACTGGAAGTGGTAACTCAAATGGCATCCAAACATATAGGAAGACATCTATCAGATGCTTCTCTTGTTTGAATTCAGGAAAAAAAAACGTGTCTTTTCAACTTCCACAGAGTAAATACCATTAAGTGGTTAATGTACATCAGTTCGATGACATGAATTGTATGCACCTAATTAGGTTGCAGGAGCTTGTGATCTATCATACTCTTATAATCAAAGAATACCTCTTTTTCTTTTCATATGATTGCAAGTAATGTGCAACGTAGCTACAACAGCAAAAAATTAGCTTGGAATTATGTGCAATTTTTTTTATAGCCACTCGGCTCCGGCATTCAGGGTTAATAACACGGGACTAATCCGGAGTTGGGACAAAGAGCAGAACGACATTCCCCTAGTCAAGTGGTTACTAGCTCCAACGACTCATTGTGGTACAACTTTACTAATTAGTTGTGTCAACAAAACTTAGTTGAATTATGTGCAATTTTAATGTGTTCACGCTACAATTTTTTCCGATCGAGACCCAATGACGTTCATAATATTAGCATCTAACTAATCCGGTATTCGAACGAATGCGGTATGAATAAACTACTTTAGAAATCAAATCTGAGACTACTAACACTCATGGATCCAGGCGCAACTCCAATTGTGCCAATCATATTTCGTTTCAATTTCATTTGTCATGTGCATAGAAGTCATATTCTTAATATTTTTACTGCTCTAAAGTTGGGGCAATAAAGAAAAAATTTATCGTACTGCTATAAGACCGGTAGTATTATATGGTAGTGAATGTTGGGCTATGAAGGGACAACATGAACGTAAAGTGGGGATAGTCGAAATGAGAATGTTGAGATGGATGTGTGGTCATACAAGATTAGATAAGATTAGAAATGATCATATACGTGAACGAGTCGGAGTTACTTCTATTAATGGGAAAATGATAGAGAATCGTTTGAGATGGTTTGGTCATGTTCAGAGAAGACCATTAGATGCGTCACTAAGAAGAGTAGATCAAATAATCTGGAGTCCGATTAAAAGAGGGAGAGGGAGGCCAAGGCGGACACTTGGCGAACTAATAGAGCAAGATCTATTGGTGAATAATATACCGAAAGGTTTGATTACTAATAGAATGGAATGACGTCGTATGATTCATGTAGTCGACCCCACCTAGTGGGATAAAGCTTTATTGTTGTTGTAAAGTTGGGGCAAAAGGACTTCAGAAATTGAATCCAAATTATACCTCTGGTCGAATTATGACAATTGAATTTAATTAGCCACAAGAAGAAAATCCAAAAGCAACACAAATACATAAAGGTATTGCGAGAAGGCGATGTATAACTCTTCCAGATGTAAACACTCAGATTTATTAGTAAATTCAAATGGATTTATTTAGAAAGGAAGAGGGATTTTTAATATGGGTAGATTTTATAAGAAAATCCACAACTTTTGGTGTTGGTTGCATAGCCTGAATTGTTATTGGTATTCAAAGAACCACCACATTTTAAATTCGTTGCAATTATATATATATTAATAAAATAAAATAAAATTGTTAAATACTGACTTGAGGATTTTTATCTGTATAATTAAATGTCAATTCACTGATTTAATATTTTCTAACTTCATCTAAGTCTTATATTATTTTTATATTTATATGAGCTAAATTATTAATAATTTTATATAAGGTAAAAGTTACATAAAATTAAGTCATAAACAATTTTTTTTATCCTTTTCACATATGCATTCATTTATCAGCATTGTAATTTATGAATCAATACTTCACTATTTCTTTCACAACAAAGATATAGTGATAAGATATAAAGTGTTTTTACCTTTTACACAAAAATAAAATTTTAGACTAGTTATCAAATATATAAACAAAGTTCAATTTTTTCATATAATTTATTCTTTTAATATTTCTTTAAATCACAATTTGACTTGTACCTGTAAATAGCCTAAAAACATTTAGAATTACTTGTAATTTTAATTAAAACAATGGATTCAAATTTTAATTACATATAATTTTAGTTCACTTTAATAACTTTTTTAAAACTGAATTAATTATCTATTAGTGAAAGCTTACTTTTAAAAAAAAATTACTTTTCTGAATACAAAATGTGGAGAATGTTTTGAGGATGATCATTTTCTCAAAAGGGTTAAAACAAAATGTGATGAGAGGTTCCAAAGATCATCATGGATATGATTCCATAGCTTTGAGGGACATCCCACTTGTTTGTTGATGATATTCACTGAACTACTGGAGTCAGATTCTTAAGAACGCCGATTGCTCTCTCTCTCTCTCTCTCATCTATCATTGCCGATCTTTCTTCCGCTCTCTCTCGATCGTCGGCGATCTCTCCTCCTCTCACTGCTCGGTTGTTGTCGATCTCTCCCATTCCTGCTGCTCCTGGTGCGATAGCGAAAAAGAGGGGCAGTGGCCCCCACGAGCTCTCCAGGGGCAGCGCGCCAAAGAAAAAAGGGCTGACAAAACTAGCGACCTCTCGATCTCCTCCGAGACCTCGCCGGTCGCCTCCCTTTGCCATTGCTCAATGATTGCGCAGGCATTCTCCGCGAAAGGCAAATCCCTCGGACGATTTGCCCCGGTCCTATCCCCCTCCCACCAATTCCTCCTCCATAACAAGCCTCAAATTACTGCTGCTCGACGATAGTGAAGGCATTCCCAAGGTTCCATCTTTTGCAGGTCGCCACACTCCATGACCGACACCAAACTTCGATGCAAGCTAGAAGTGGGACACGCATGGGGGAGGGAGGAACGGGAGGAGGTGGCAAAGTGTCGAACAAAGACGAAGCTGCGGCAGGGGAAGACGGAGGAGAAAGACAACGTGGATCAACCGTTGAGGTGGGATCGACGACTCAGATGAAGTGGTTGCACAGTGGGACCCAATGCGGGGCACACATTAATATACAATAACACTTTTTTTTTCTCTTTTTTTAATATCTAAAGTACCTCCAGTGTATAAGGTTACCATCATTTGATTAATTTCAATTCGAAATTAAGATAAAGATCAGAATTGATCACAAACCATCTAATCATTTATGCCAACCAAACTTGGTTAACAAATTTTCTCTTTTAGTAGACTATATATGTAGAGATATACTAGAACATTAATTTTATATCAAATTAATAGAAAAAATATATTAATTTATTTTATTAGTTAAATAGTGAATTTGATCAATATTGATATCATTCGATTATACGATGTTGATAATCAAACCATTGTAGCATATATGACTAATTCAATTTATTTAATTTTTTATGATATTCTCTTAGGGACTGTTTGACAACATGTTAATAGAATCAGAATAAATAGTTTTATTCTTAACTTGTTCTTCGGATGGGAGCACGATGAGAGCAAGGATGTTCTTGGGTGGGTCAAGAATCCATTTGTTCTTACTTTTTCACTATTCTTGTCATTATTGCTATGTGGGATCCACATGTCATAAAAATGACTGTCCGGTAGAAAAAGGCGATGTTCTTGTTTTGTTCCGATATCAAACAAATCTTTATTGTCAAATTAGTCTAATTAAATATACAATGTTTGAAATGTATAATTAATTTAATCATAAATATAAATATTAAATTAGTATAATAAAAAATAAACATTACATAATAATGTGGTGAGCAGAGTGCTCATAAACTTATGTTTTTACACACTTCACGGGCGTTTATTACATTACCTAACAATATACATTACCTGACATAGAGATTGTCGCTTATTAAATTAACAGCAACGTGCATTGCCTTGTTTATTATGTACAAATAGTTTCTAAAGCAATCGAAATGATATTGCTTACTTATAATAAAATAATACTAGGTAATGCACATTTTTACTAAAATACCCTTTATCACTAATGTCACATTAAAGTTGATTTAATCCGACTAAAAATTGAACAAAAAATTATAAAATTAATAAATATAGTAATGGTAATAAATTTATAAATATTCTAAATGAAAATATTGTTAATAAATATATGTAATATTCAAAATAATGATTAATAATAATATGCAATTCATGTGAATAATAATCATAAAATAATAATTTAAATAAATTAATATCATTACTTATGATAATAATGGTAATCATTTTTTCGTTATTGTTATATAATTTTCTTATATTATTTGTGTAAGATTGGAAATAACAGAAATAGAAGGGAGATAAAATTAGATTGCTGAGTTGATGGACACTCCTCCTGATCAACGTGGATTGCCACTTGTAATCTATATTGTTAGACAATTTAAATTGCCTACAAATGGACCCAAATAATTTCACTTCATATTATTAATAATATAGAAAGATTACTCCCAGGAAAATGCTCCCTTTAAGACTTTAGATATTAAAAAATTCTAACATTTAACTTATCCGGAGAGTAAGTAATATCTTCTTAACCATATTGACGATTCTAAGATTTAACAGATAGGTACGAAAACAATATTTTCTTAATCAAACTGACGACTTTAATAATTAACCTAGAGCTACAGATTTTGTGCTAATCAACTTTGCCAACCAAAACTCAGTATGCATAATATTGTACTTTGCTGTCTTAAGATAATGACAGAAGAATTTCCATAATGAAAGTTAATTACCAGGTTGGTGTTAGCATGTGCTTATGCTCCATATAGGGTCAAGAATTAGGACCAGAAACTGCGCATGTCCTTATGCTGCAGAGGTTTTTAATATTGGGTGGCACAATCATGCATGCACATGTAGATGGAATTAAAAAATTAGATTCCATATGATATGAACAAAAACTAATAATTGGCGCCGATTTATTATTACTTTTCAATCGTGTCGAAATCAAACTTTTGGTTTTGTAATCGGAGACCATGGTGATGAAGTATTTTTAGGATGCTTGATAGCATCATATTTTATTTTTATTTTTGCAAGTCTCCTATGAAACGTCTGTCCACAAGAGTTGTATGGCAGGCTTTGAGTCCAATTAACTCCTTAAAAATGACGATATAATCTGAACATTATTAATTGTGCTTCACATAAGTAGTCCATAATGTTAGCTGTCTAACCTCAGAAGTAGAATAAGAAAAGCCATAAAATAATGAACTACATACATGGTCACCATCTCTGTGTAAAAAATGATTGATGCTTGTATTGCACTCTGCAATGCTACCGAAATGCGTGCGTATATGCAATTGACACAAATAAGTAGAAGTCTACATAATGGGATTACAAAGTATATTTCATGCTGCTATCTACATATATGGATCATAATAGGTTTCAGCTTTAACTTGTCTTCATCATATTGGTGCAATTATTGAGAGTCACAGTAACGTGCCATACGATTGTGTATATTACATCAAAGGTCTAATAGAATTCACGATCAGGTAAGACCAAGGGAGCCACAAGCGTCCAGATGTACAGAGCCGCCGTCGCCCACTCGGTGCAGATCCGCACCCAGACGGAAGTCCAACCAACATCAATGAGCTCTGAGCTGCCTGAAGTCGAGCTAGTCCATCCAGTGAGCAGCATGGCTGAGTACATGCTGGCAAGTGCAAAGATGATATGGAAGAAAGTGTAAGAATAGCTAACGGGACGTGATTCCTTCTCTTTCTTATCATTTCCGGACTCTTCGTCATTGGCTTGTAGCAGCGGCTTATTTGCGCCTATAGAAAGGTAGCAAGGAGAACCCATGAAAGAAATCAATTAAGCGTGGTGATGCACTCATTAACAAGCTATTTGATATCATCCTTTTCTAATAAATTTTGAGAGAAACAAAATATGAAAGGAAAATAGTATTTTGTATGAGAAAAAGATTATGCCGTATTCAGAAAAGAGGATAAGTAGATTTTCTTTTGAGACGCTAAAAGTAACTATGCAAAAAACTTACCTGATCTTGGGGAGGATGGGGGAGACAGGAATGTTGTAGAAGATCCAGCCCTAACTGCAGAATATACTACAGAGAGCACGGTTGTGAGCATCCCAAGAACAAGTGTACCTGTGGAAACTTGTTTCACATGGTTATGAAGACCATTGCATTCATAATCTCTGGGCTCACTTGACAGGCCACTATAGCACAGATATGCACAGTATACTGATATTACAGAAGCAGGCAAAAGGCTGCCATTAACCTGGAAGTTCGAGAAATTAAATTACAGAAGCTGGTAAGCAAATGGACAAGACGAGTGCCAACAATCTTAGACAATATGAGCATAAACGTTTAGCAAGATTTCACTTCATGCTTCCATAATCTGAGATTCCATGAGCTAAGCTAAGCTCTGTGATCTGCAGAGTGCAAACTTTTGCAGACAACACATACTACTGACCTTGAACTTGTTCATTACATGGATATGCAAGTGCCTGGTCATTTTTTCTTTCTAAAGACTGTATAATGAGCTTTCATATCTTTGTTAACAAGCTTCACGACAGTGGAGAGAAGAACTAAATTAAAGTCCAAAGCTGCCTGTAATAGAAGCAAGATAACTTGAACCAGAAAAAGATTTCTTCGTAGACAATAATTTAGCTTGTGACACTGGAAAATCATGTCATGAGCTTTGATAGTTTTACAACAATCCAATGTTACCAGTGTTTGCAAATATGTAGCTCAAGAGCACTGAAGAATAATGTCCCATTCACCACCCATTTTATTCAGGATGGAAAATTTTTGTTTCTTTTAGTTGATCTTATTGCAGATTTGTTCGCAAGGGGTCTAGAAAGTGAAGATAATTAATTTGGTGGTAGCTCTGTATATTACATAGATTTACTACTACTAATGCTCTAAATGTGCTGCCACACCTGTGTTAGTTTTTTATGATCTTTTAAGTAGGGTTTTGTCTCCACTATCAACATGGCTAGCTAGATTAGTCTTCACTATGAAACCAAAAGAAAAATAAGCAAAGAATTAACATTCTTGACTTGTTAAAAAAACATTCTTGGCTCTGATGTATCTTCGGTCGGCCTCATATTTTCTCCAAGGTCCCATTTTGAAGCTTTCTAAGTTGTTCCAACTATGCCCAACATTTATAGCACATGGAAACAACACTAAAAAAATATTCCTTGCCTAACATAACAACAACAACAACAACAAAGCCTTATCCCACTAGGTGGGGTCGGCTACATGGATCATACGACGCTTCGTTGATCCAAGTTCATGAGATTCGACAAGGTTTTACACTGGCTGTCGGGGCCTAACACAACCCTATTCCTTGCCTAACATATTGTCTTAAAAAAGCTATCATACTAAGTCAAGCAATTTCAATGACTGCATGAAGCAAAATGCAGCAAGTCAAGGTTTAAAAATTAATTATGATGTATTAATTAACGTCTAAAGCAGTCACATGACAAATTGAAATTCAAGCCTTGCCCTTGATCGTAATTAGTAGTTTAACCCAAAAAGATTTATCACTCCACCTACCAATAATCTAGAGTACATCCTCAAGAATCCCACAAATATCTCATTCTTATGATTAACTTGTAATTAGGATATCCAAATGTATTTGACATGCAAAAGAATTCTCCAGAAGCAAGTTCAAACATTTTTACATGTTTAGCAGTGATGTCAGCCATGTAACTTCGTTCTTGGCTAAAGATTTGCAAGGAAAGGTCAAAGTTAACAGATGTAGTTTGCGAGTCCCAAATCAAAATGTTAAATAACATTATTTATCATTCTAACAAAATGTTAAACTCAAATCTACATGCACCAAGACAAAATATGAGACATGTAAAGAATATTTTGAGATGAGCATTTGGTTAAATAAACCTTTTTTTCCTATTAATGAGGAAATCTTCTTATAAAGTTACCTGTGGGTGTAGTGCAACAATTGCGAATACAAAAGCAAGAATTATTGTTATGACAATCAAAGAAACATTGAGGCCGCAATCATGACCGGAGGGATTGAACCAAATGAAGAGCACTCCGGAGAACGAAAATGTTGCGAGGTAACATATTACTGTCACAGACAACAAAGCAATATACCTGCATGGCCAATTCATGGCATAAACAAAAAGTTGAAGCACGGAATGAATGTTCTATGCGGGGAATATGAAACTAGTGGAAGCACGGAATGAATGTTCTATGCGGGGAATATGAAACTAAGGATAGTAAATTTACTAACCATTTCTGCTCATCTTTCTCAACCCATGCATCATTCCATGTGTGAGTGAAATCTAGAAGCATTACCACTTGGACTAGAAGGAAAAACCCTGAACCAAATTTTGACAATGTTTCTGCAGCCAGACAATCAAATAGGAACTAAGGAGTCAGGTTCCACCTTTTTTACCAGTGTACTTGCTTTTTAACAAAGGAAAAGTCTTCATCTTTAGATTCGTAAAGTTAATAATTCATACACACAAATAGAACGAAAATGTTTGAACTATGTCCACATTTTTACCTAATGAAAGAAGTTGTTCCTGAAATAAGTTCATAATGTAAGAATGGCAAAAAACCACAAATAACTGATGTATATCAAAATTGGCACAGAAAATGCTTAACTAAACCATAAAGATTAATGCAGAAAGCATGATACCCCTAAATCACCATGTGAAATCTTTGCACCCAGATTTATTTATATAGAGATTATTAAATCCAAATCCAACACAGACTATGATTCATTTTGAATTTCGAGATGTATAATTCCTTCTAAATTGAAGAGATTCTTTTATTTATTATTTATTTTAAATATATTTATTGAAACAATTATGTAGGTTTTGATGTTGCTATATACTATATAATACCTGTTTTTTGCTGTGCAAACCAAAAGGAATGATATTTGGTTTGCACAAAGTTTTAAATTTTTATGGTTCCTGTGAGCGACTACATCAATACCAATTTAGATACCAAAAGTAGAAGCAGCTTACCATATATTGTAATGACAATATTTGGCACAAAAAACATAAGAACAATGAGCACTCCCCAAATGACAATTTTTGCAATCCATCCACCATGATGCCATGAATCTCGCCTGTCATTCTGATCCTTGATGCCAATCATAATCACAGCTAATATGGCAAAAAACAAGAAATTTCCTAAACTGACACGAAGCACAGCACTGGTCTGGAACCATTCTTTTGACGGTGTATGAGCGAACGTATTAATCCCTGCATGATTAATCACAATTCAGGTAGCTTCTTAAGCAACAATCTTCACAGAAGCTTCATATCATAAATACATCGTTATTCAGAGATTTGATAGTAAGTGAAGGAAAAAGTTAATTAACACTTCATTCAGGATGATGATCTCAGCACACGCCATTCAAACAAATTTCAAACAAAAGAAAAAGCACACCTCCGTTTAATGCTAGCAATATACACAACAGAAAGAGCAACAACCACCAAACGGTCAAAGGATTGCCAGGTAAGATCACATATCGATCATGTTAAACCGTATTGTCAAAAAAATTCAATTTTTTTCAGCCTCAGGTGGTCGAATTCCAAGTTCTCCGACATTTGCTTAATCAATTCTGCTTCTACCACGAATCGTAATGGAAGACAGAGCAGCAAAAGAAGCGAGAGGGACGGAGGGAGGGGGAGAGAGAGAGAGAGAGTAAAGAGTACAAACATGGAATCTTCTCGAGGAGAGGGGCGGCGACCTCGCGCAGGATCCATGAGAGGACAAGGGAGAGGGCGAAGAGGCCGCAGTATGCGAGGCGGGCGGAGCGGCGGGAGATGCCGGCGGCCACCGAAGTGCAGAGCCCGCAGGTGCAGCTCGCACAGCACGAGGCGAGGCACGACGCCGCCCACATGGTTGCCGGAATGATCCGATCACAGCGGCGGCGGGGACGACGACGGTGACCAGTTGCTACTTCTCGAACGCCTCCGTGTCCACGGCTCCCGCTTAGATGAGGCCAACGGAGGACAACGAATTTAATAAAACTTTTTGTTCCTTTCTTGATCTGTCTTTTCCATTTAATTATTATTCATCGATTTAGCAAAATTGGAGCCACAAAAATAAACTATTTTTAATATATCAACTTTTTATTTTTTATTTCTCGTCTAGTTTCATGAGAAGCAAAAAATATTATAAAATTGTAAAAAATCCATAAAATAAACTATTTTTAATATATCATCTGTGTAATATTTTTTTCTCGTCTAATTTTTTGAAGGAAATTATAAAATTGTAAAAAAAAAATCCATAACGGCGACAAGTCAGAGAATACTTGTGCATGAAGAAAAATCAGGTATGGAGACTACACGGATAATGACTTGAAAAGAATCTTATGTCAATGTAAATTTCATAGGTTTTCAATTACAAAAGTTACCCCCTTAAAAAAAGTAAAAATGATTTTATTGAATATTATAAATTGAATATCGAATTTTAATTCAGTTAATTTGATGACTATACATTGTGATCAAACTCATTACTTAACCAATAGGATAGGTTAAGACGTGGTTATAAAATTAATACAATAAGAAATTAAGTAATAAGTTGACGATTATAGAGCATTATAATATTAATAATCAATTTTCCGCACCGAAAAAAATAATCATAAATAAATTTTATTATTTAACGAGAAAAGTAATAATTGTTGAATCCATTTATATTTTTCTCACGAGACTAATGGAGAGAAATAAATATAAATTTCATCGGCAATTCGGCACTCTTCACTACAAACTACTAAATTAATGTTATAAAAGTCTCTACAAAATTTGATATGTCTATTATCTAAATAATTGGTCAGTCAATTTCTTTACCTTCCTACTACTTTTTTTTAGTAAGCCACATGCATTGCGAAATATAAATCAATAACTATATTTTAAGAGTAAATTATCCATCTTATCGATATATAAATAACATTTATAATAACAAAACATTTATAATAACAAAATCAAACTTGATAAAAAAAACTCAAATTTCGATTAAGCCCGGACGACAAAAGTCCCGTTTCTATTTTAATCAAACTTATTATTTAAACTTTTGAGTTAAATATTTTTTTAATGAATAAATTATTTTATTTTAATACGTTAGAAATGACATGAATAATTTCGAATTTAATTCATAATCAACAATTAGCAGACAAAAAAGGTTTATATCAGAAAAAATGTAAACAAGGAAATATAAATTTTTTTTGCCTACAATTAAACGGTTGACATTGTCGAGAGGATCGGATCTGATGGCGCAGATAAAATGATAGAAAGAGATGAAAAGAATATAAAAATAGGGGAAAAAAACCCTAATCGATCCATCGCTTTCCCTTCTCGGCTCGTCTTCCTGTTCGTTTCCTCCCTTGGATCCCTCCGCGCCTTCTCTAGCAGTCGCCGCAGAGGCCTCCATCTTGCGCCGCCGATTCCACCGCTTCGTAGCGGCGTCTCCTCCACTCCGGCGCTTGGAACGCCGGCGGTAGCGGCGAAGAGTAGACGGGCACGAGCTTCTCTTCAAAGGGTTCGCGGTCCCTATTCTTCTTTCTTGCCGTCCTTTTAGAAAAATTGGAACTTTAGTCGGTTCTTCTTTGTTGGCTGGTTGCCGATGGATTTTTACGAGTTTGAACATTGTGGGTGTTTGTAGGTTGAATCTAGGCGGCGATAGTATCAAATGGAATCGTAATATGAAGGTTTTTTTCATTTTCTCAATTAAATTGATTATACGTAGGTGAGAAAGAGAATAAATAAAAAAATCAGGAGTAGTTGATGAAAAAAATGTGTTTTTAGATAACTTTTTCTTAATGAGAGAAGGAGTCCGAAGTTGAGAATGTTGTTAGCATACATAATTTTTATTTGAATTGAGCTCTATGAAGACCATTATATGTAAGTTTGGAGGGAAAAAGTGACTTCCTGGAATCTCAAGTGGCATGCAACTATCATGCGCAATTTATAGGCTTAATGATACAATTAGTATTGAAATGAAAGACAGAAAATGCCTGCATAAGGTCTTTGCGGTAATGCAGCCTGTGTTAAATCAGAATTTGTTGTCATTGCAACTTCAAAAAACTTCTACTGAAATAAATAGGTTGGACCACATGGACTATTTCATATGCACTGTTTATTCATCGAAGTGAAGAAATAGAGAGAAGCTTCACGGAAATACATGAAACAATATCAAATGGATTATGTATAGGCCTAAAGAAGTTTCTTAAAAGCATTCCAGAATTTTTGTAGAAAACTAGAGAATTAAAGGAACGAAACAATCATTTTGTTGCTTTATCAGTCCCCAGTGATAGACAATCACACTTTCTCTTTAACCAAAGAGTTGCTAATTTGTTGCCCCTGGGTTTTTGATTCGGTTGCATTTTCTATTATTTCTTGCAGGAGGTTGATCAAGCTGTTCCATCTGGTGAATCAAGGTGATCAGGAATTTTAGTTGAATAAATGGCGGATTGGGGTCAGTCATCTTCTCTTTTTTGATTGTTTGCAAACCAGGTTTTCTTATAACATATGCTTTATGATTTGGTTGGACATGAATTCTTCTAATCAAAGGTCACTGGAGATTTCTAATTCTGGTAATTATGCTAGAACATAAATCCTTACAATTTATCGTAGCATTTCCTGTGGCTTCTTCATTGTGATAGGAAATATGTGTAATGTGTTCAATCAAATCCTCTCAAAAAAAAAAAGTGTTCAATCAAAGGTCACTATTGCTTTATTAATTGTGATTCAACTAAGTTGCCTATTGTTTATATCTTTAGTCTATGAGGCCTGTATCACAAGCTGTCTTTGTGTATAACTTTCACACTTCACGACTATATCACAAGCTGTCTTTTTGTATAATTTCCCTAGGTAGGATCTGTTATTTGGGCATTTCATTTGATATTGTTGATATCAGTTGAACAAAGTAGACCATGTTATTAGAAAACATCAAAGTATACCAGTGTAAAAAAAACTGTATCAGTGTTTTTTTTTCTACTTTTTTTAATCAATTTGGTTTGATCTTTCTTCCTGTTCTGCAACCACTGAAACCTTCATTCTTGTTTCCTACTGAACACGCTACCAAGGTCTATATCTGCTCAGTGGGTTGATTCTCATGACGTTTATTTCTGCCAAAACAAGAATTCTTGAACGGCGAACAATCGCGAACAACCAGAGCCTATTACTCACTACAACATTATGACCATCCTAATGATATTTGTCAATTGGTTAAGTCAATGCACCAGGGTGCATAAACAGATGCACATGCCCACTCTCTATTGTTAATCTGGAAATTTCACATTTGATTCACCTACAACCCAAATTGTTCTCCAATTCAGGAGTACATAATGTCTCTCATTACGATTAAAGGTAGCAAGTGCACAACTTTTTTGCTGTCTAAAGTTCACGCCCCGGATAGTGTGTTTGTTTGTATACACTCACTGTTTGTTTGTATACTCTCACATCAGGGTGCCCTGTTACTAGTTCTTTTCAGTTTCATTGTGATGAGATTTTGCATTGTTGGCTTTTAGATGTTATGCATTGTGCATTGTTACCAAGCGAACCTAGAAATTTTAGATGTTATGATTTTGGCATATTTTAATTTTGAAGATTATGTTCACTCTCTTATCTTATCAAATATATCAACAATACTCAATTTCCCCTCTTTTCAGAGGAAGAAGATTTTGAACCCGCACCTCCAGTTATTAAACCTCCTCAAATAAAGAGCCAGTGGGATGATGAGGACGTAGATGAAGAAGATGTTAAAGAATCTTGGGAAGATGAAGAGGAACCTGAGAAGGTAATTTTGTGGCAGCTTAGATTCCTTTCATATCCTCTCAAGAAAAAAGCCTTCAAATATTCTCTCGGAAAAATGTTCTTTTGTATCTTCTTGCTATTGATCATTTCCTAGGCACCAGGAATAAATTACTCTCATATCCCTCAGAGCTGATGGATGGGTTATCATTCTAGTTATGCACTGTCGGCTAGTTTTCCTTGTTAATGCATGCTATAGTATAACTAACAATGTGAGATATATCATACTCAATTGCATCAAGTAAATTGTACTAGTTACTGTATATTAATGCATTCCCAGGGCTTGTTTAGATTGAGAGTATTGAGGGGTGTAGTGAAATATGAGAGTATTAGAATGTTTGGACAATTTTTTTACACTAGTTAGGAAATATGGGATGTAGTGGCTAAGCCTCCAAACACCATAATCTTTCATTCCACCAAAGTGGTGGAATGAGAAGGAATTAATGATTTTGGACCAAATTAATCTCCTCTCTCTCCCTCCCTCCCTCTCTCTCGACCTCTCCACTCTCTCTCACATTGGTAAAATATTTTCTTACTCTCATGTTAATATTATGATAAAACAATTTTCATCTTATTTATTTTTAAATTTATATTTATTTCTCATTTTTTATTTTAAAAATAGATGAATATTTTTTAAGAGAAAATTACAAATATAGAAAAAATAGGTGAAACAAAAAATAGAAGGACAAAATAAATTAAGTGATAAAGAACTCTATGATAAATATTTGTTACTTATTAGATATTATAAATAGTGTATATATAATGGGGGATAAAAATGGTTTTTACATAAAGAAAATTTTCTTTATCCCACCTCTCATCTTTTTAGTTTATTGAACTTTCTAATACACACTATATTCCACTACATATCTCTCACCCCACCACTCAATCCCACCCTCCATTAGTTATTTGTCAAACAAAGCCCCAAACCTTTATTTCTCCTCAAAGCATTTAAGATTTTATGGACATGGTAGTTGCTGGAAATGCTTTTCATCAATACAATCGCCTTCATAAGCCAACTCTACAACAACTAAATATTTTTCGTCCCACTGGATTCTCTTTTATAAAGCTAATTCCATGTCAAACCCACCAGTATATTTTCTTTATTGGTCAAGCGTCTTATTGAAATCTTTGACCTTATCAATTAATAAATCTTTGACTTTTTTTTGACAATTTGTAGCGCGACTTTGGACTTTTGGAACATAACACTATATCATTCTTTTTTTACCAAAAAGGTTTACTAAAGGTCACTAATTGTCCAAATTTATTAAGAATTAGTGAAAAAGCCAAATACTAAAAACCTCTCTAAAAAAAATAAAAACATGAAATGTTCATCTGCTTCAGTAATTTCATAACAATGGAAAAAAAATTTGTTCAACTCAGTTACTTTCAGGGTTTATCCTGTAATTAGGTCAGGACAGTGAAGGCTCCTTGCGCTTTGATGTTTTCAACAAAGTAAGAAACCATGAACATCGAAACTAACGTATCCTTGCTTTCACATGTATTATGATTGACAACTTGGATGATTACTTTGTCAACTCATTTTGAAATCATTGCGACGTCCCACAAGACTGTAGCGATTTGTGGGATCGTGCTACTGGGAATGATGGACAACCAATGAAATTCTACGTCACATGTTGTACCATCCTGACCCTAATTGTCCACGCCCAACCACTCCTAACTTTTAAGGAAGAGAAGATAAAAAAGAAACCATGATGACAAATGACCAAGTCCCTCCCATTCACATCGTGGAAAGATCCTTTTCGCCTGTCATCTTCTTTTTATTCAGTTTGAACTCACTTTGCAATTTAGCTTCCTAAGGAACCAGAATAATCATTAGGCTTTGAAGATGTGTAGTATTTACATGGTTTAGTGTAGAGCTCCCAAACCACCGTCACACACTAATGTGTGATGTGTGTGCATGGTAATGGATCTATCCTAGTTTCTTTCTTTTCATGTTACAAAGTGTGTTATGTGGGTGTCTTGGATGCAGCCATCTAAGCCAACAGAGATAGCTAAAGTTTCTGAAACTAAGCCTGGTAGTAAAGGTGCTGGGAAGAAGGGAAAAGTGTCTGAAACAACAACGGTCAGTAAGGTAGATGATGAAGTACTAGCAGATCCCGTAGCAGAGAAACTTCGCCAACAGAGGTTTGATTGTTTGTCTTTTCTACTTTTTTGGAGCCATTTTCTTGTCTACTTAAAGGTCCAGTTATAGAAGCAAAATGTCTGGTCAATAATTAGGTTAAAATTTATGCTGACCACTCATTGGTGCCTTCTCTTGACCTGTTTGATTAACTTAAACACCTAACAGACTTGTGGAAGAGGCAGATTACAAAGCAACTGCTGAACTGTTTGCTAAGAAAGGTGACGAAAAGTCCTTGGATAATTTTATTCCCAAGTCAGAAAGTGATTTCTTGGAGTATGCAGAACTCCTTTCACATAAACTTCGGCCTTATGAGGTTTGCTTTTCTGAATGAAAATTCAGCAGCTGATGCCATGGACTAATGGTAGAGGTACTGACGTGTTCTCTGTTTTTCTTCTGTATGTCAGAAAAGCTATCATTACATTGGCCTTCTCAAAGCCATAATGAGGCATGCCATGACGTCTTTAAAAGCAGCAGATGCAAAAGAAATAGCTGCCACAGTTTCTGCCATTGCAAATGAAAAACTCAAAGCTGAGAAGGAAGCTAATGCAGGCAAGAAGAAGACAGGTGAGCTACGATCTACATACATCATTTGGAATGTGGTTTTTCCAACTTCCTCTAATACTGATCAACTGGTGGTAATCTTTATTCTTAAGCAGCTGCGAAGAAGAAGCAGCTGCACGTTGATAGGGACGATGATTTGTCTGCTGCTACGGGTGGCTATGATGATGCTGATGATTATGACTTCATGTGAGATGCGACTAGAATAAAAAGAATCCGGATCCTCATGTGTCCCAGTGTTAAAGAGCAATGAATTATGCAGCAGATTTGCAGTCTCCCGCAGCATGATTGTGTAATATGGAGTCTGACAGTTCCCAAGGGGCCATTTTTCAGATATACCTCATTTTGAGTTGCTTTTTTCTTTCACTTTCTCCCTCTTGGTTCGTTGTGTTTATGCCAAATTTTACATCTTCTCGGGGAGTCCCGGTTGTAAACTATTCATTCACACTCAAATTTGTATTTGATAAGGTGTGTGGTATGATGTCTATGACCTTTGTTACTTCCGGAGAGAATTTTGGGACATGAGAGCCCTTTCTTTGCATTGTTCTTTTTTTTCTTTTTCAGGGAAACATGATTAACAAACTATTGAGAGGCATCTTTGAAGGAATTATTGTTCTGTTATTTAATGTCTCTCAAAATATTGTGGTTTTCTTTTGTTATTTTTTTAATAATTAACGGGGCCAAACGCCAAAATACTGTGGATTTATGTCGTAAGAATTCAGTCAAGTCCATGCGTCTTAGGTGGTGTTTGGTTCAAAAATAACTATTTATGAGATAAAATACTTATTCTATTTTTTAAAAATTTGAGCTAAAGAATAAATGTTATTCCACCACCACCATTTTAGTGGAATAATTTCTCTCTCTAAAATGCACTATTCACAAGGTTAAACTTTTTTTAATGACAAATTTGCCCTTTACCTTTTTAATGGAATAATCATCTTGTTTGGAGGGATAAAATAGAATAAGACTCTGTTCTACCTTTTACTCCTAAAACAAAACTTTGAGTCGCTCTTCAAGCAACTTTACATAATTGCATGTTCGAGGTTCGAGGATGCATAGGATAAGATCAAAACCACACAAGTTGATAAATTATTTCCTTGTAATTCATTTGTCCATATTTTCATAACAATATATATATATTTAATAATAACAATTATATCTATCATTTTACAATTTTATGACCTTTTAGACGATATTAATCTTCATCATAATGAATATGATCATTTTTTTTTAAATGATTTTTTACATCATTAATAAGCCTTTAAATTATTGTCAAATAATGATATGAAAAAACTCCTGATGTGCTAGTAGCCCAACGCTCCCCGTAGATTTGGGATGCACTAAAAAAATATGTAAAATGATCATTAACTCCATTTTTAAAGTGCATTCGAACATAAAACACTTTCGTCATAAATTATTATTATTAATATTATTATTCAGTAGAACAATTTCAGCATTATTTATCACCATTGCATTACATATAAACAATAAACATGCGGTGAAATCTTATTATTTTCATTACAAATTATGACCACTCTTCTTCCGAATCGTTCGCTCCAGTTTATTTTTTATTTTTATTTCTCCTGCCACAACTTTCTCTCTCCTCTCTTTGCCTTCAGGCAGCCATGCATGCATACGTGAAATCTTATTAAAGTTTACCACTATATATGTATGACCCATGCCATGATGACATGCACGTAAAACGCCTGCCCCCCTACTTCACCGGAGAAAGAGAAAGAGAAACAAAAGGGAAGCCCTGCACCTGGCCCCCTCCTGTTCTCCTGGAGAGAGAAACCTGGAAATGATGATCGCCAGGAGGAAGGAGGCAGGGGCCGGGGCCGTCGCCGGCGACTCCGCTCCCATCGCCACCTCCATCCACCAATTCACCGTCAAGGCCTGATCTCCCATTAATTTTCATAATTCCTCTTTTGTTTGTGCCTTTTTTTTTTATCCTCCCTTCTTGCTAATTTGGTTTCTTCTTGTTCTTGTGATCAGGACGGCAGCGACAAGGATTTCAACCCGGGCGTGTACAAGTGCAAAGTCCTCCTCGTCGTCAACGTCGCTTCCAAGTGGTAATTAATTCATTTCTATTCTTGTTCTCCGATTCTTTCGAGATTAATTAATTCATTGCATTGTTTTCTGCTTAATGTGATTTCTCTAAGCTTCATTCCTTCTTTTTTTTTTTTTTGCTTTCTTTCAAATTTTCTGGATTCATTTGAATTCTGTTGAGCAGCGGCCTTACGGATATCAACTACACACAATTGACGCAACTCTACAGCAAATACAAGAACAAAGGTCATTCTTTGCTCGTTTTTCTTTTCTCTCTCTCCCCTGTGTTTCGGCGCTCATGTTCTTTTTCAATTGTTCTTGAGAGCATAATTTGGAGTTTGCATCATCATTTCTGTTGGAATCTAACAAACTTTTTAAATCCGGTGGATCACGATATGTACGGGTACTAAACCTTACAGGATTGCATTCAGACTACATGTGTTTATCCGTCCACAAGTGTTCTACATCTGCGGTTACTGATTTCGACCTGTCTCTGAATGCCAAAGTTGGAACTTTCAGACAAAGCTCTTTTTTTTAGCACAGATATGTTTTTCCCAACAATTAGTCTTCCTAAGCTCTATTAAGGATGTGAAACATGAAATGTAATACTATGCTGAAGTATGCCAGTAATACATGAAATTTAGATGTTTGATTGAATTGGACACGGCTACAGATATGAAGCATGATGTAAACTGCAAAATTTGACCTTTACAATCTACTGTAGGTTGGGGGCAGGATGAATATTTGTAGATTGGGGTGCATGTCTCAATGCGTCTTTTTCTGAGAGCGGAACGTCTTCATGTAAGTCGACCAGTTAACAGTATGTCAAATGGTTTATAACCTGAATTTGCTTGATTGTTAACTTTTGATGAAACCAAGTCTTTGTAGAATTTCCTAGATATCTCACAGCAGGGAAAAGAATCTGTTGTCATATTTGAACTTCAATCACCTCCTCCCAAATCTTTTGAACATTCAGTTTATGTAATTTTTTTTCATGTTACATTCAGATTTTGAGATTCTAGCATTCCCATGCAATCAGTTCTTGGGGCAAGAACCAGGGAGCAACAGAGAGATAAAAGAGCTCGTGTTAATAATGTTTTAAATCTGAACCCAGTTGGTCCTCTACATAATTAGGTGTTTCAGCAGAATTTCCTTACGGGGGTCTCGCTGTTAAAGGGCGTGCCTATATAAACTCCCTATGGGTCTAGACAGAGACCCATCCTTGTAATCATCGTTATTCCATAATAAAGAGCTGCCGCCGTTTTTTTCCTCTTCGCGCTCTTTTGTATTTCGTGCAATCCTTCTCTCCCCCTTTTCGTAACAAAATGGTATCAAAGTCTTAGGGTTTTTCTGTAATTCTCGATCAGCAGGGAGATGGCGTCGCACAACGTGAGCGTTTAAAAGTTCAACGACAGGAACAGTTTCGGATTGTGGCAGATCAAGATGCGTGCGCTTCTAAAGCAACAAGGAGTCTGTGCGCCGCTCTCAAACGTGTCGAAAAACAAACCGAAGGAGGAAGACTCGAAGGGCAAAGAAAATGAGATCGACCTCGTAACTTTGGCGGCACAGGAGGAGAAGGCGCACTCGATGATTCTATTGTGTCTGGCGGATGAGGTGATAATCGAGATCGCAGATGAAGAAAAGGCGGTCGGTCTGTGGTTGAGACTCGAGAGTCTGTATATGACGAAGTCTCTCACCAATAAGTTGCTGTTGAAGCAACGTCTGTTCTCTCTCCGTATGCAAGAAGGTACCCCTCTGAAGGAATATCTTGATCAGTTAAATTCTTTATTGATGGAACTCAGAAATATCGATGTTAAGATCGAGGATGAAGATGCTGCTCTAATTCTGTTAGTTTCGCTTCCTCCATCATATGAGAATTTTGTTCAGTCTATGATTATCGGGAAGGAAACTATAAGTCTGGAAGAAGTAAGATCGAGTCTCCATACTCGTGAACATCGGCATAGGGCATCTGAAAATTCTGCAGAGACTCAGGCCGCGGGTTTGATATCGACCGCAGAAAAGGGACAGTCCTCGAATTCGAAGAAATCCAAGCCGAAGAAGAAGAAAATCACTGCGAAAGACATCTGTAATTACTGCAAGGAACCAGATCATTGGAAGAAGGATTGTCCGAAGAAGAAGAAGGCCTTCGTCGCTGCGGTAGCACATGAAATTGGAAATTTCGAAGATGATTTGGTTCTGGCTGCTTCTGATCAAGGATGTCTGGCAGATAGTTGGGTTCTGGATTCGGGGTGTTCCTATCATATGATTCCGAATAAAGAGTGGTTCTCAACTTATCAGAAGATTGATGGTGAAAACGTCATCATGGACAACGATGCAGCCTGTCAGATAGTTGGGATCGGTTCTGTGCAGATCAGGACTCATGACAATCTTGTGAGGACGCTGACAGATGTCCGCCATATTCCACAACTGAAGAAGAATTTGATATCACTTGGAGTCCTCGACTCTAAACGGTGTCAGATCAATGCTGTTGGAGGCATCCTCACGGTCATGAAAGATGATGCTACGATTCTGAAGGGAGTCAGACAAAAGTCCTTGTATATATTACAAGACAAGACAGTCTCTGGCGTTGCTGCAGTGGCTAGTTCATCCGAATCAGATAGGTCCAGACTGTGGCACATGCGGCTTGGGCATATGAGTCAGAACGGGATGAATATCCTCAGCAAACGATGTCTTCTAGGAGACAAGAAAATATCTGAAATCAACTTCTGCAAGCACTGCGTATTCGGCAAACAGCGAATGTCTCAGTTTGGCAAGGCAGTGCACAGGACGAAGGCAACACTTGACTACATCCATCATTAGGATGTGCGAAGTACTTTCTATCTGTGATTGATGACTACTCGAGGATGAATGGGGTATTCATGATGAAACACAAGAGTGAGTCCTTCAAGGTCTTCAAGCAGTGAAAGGTTCTGGTGGAAAATCAGACGTCGAAGAAAGTGAAGCGTCTTCGTACTGACAATGGTTTGGAGTTCTGTTCTGCTGAATTTGACCAGTTCTGCAAAGATGAAGGCATTGTCAGGCATCACACAGTCAGAGATACTCCACAGCAGAATGAAGTTGCAGAACGAATGAACATGACACTTCTGGAGAGGGCAAGGTGCATGCTCTCTAACGCTGGCCTGAATAGGACATTCTGGGCTGAAGCTATTAACACAGCTTGCTACTTGGTGAATCGAAGTCCGACGACTGTGATTGATTTCAAGACTCCAACTGAGGTATGGTCAAAAAATCCTGCTGATTATACTTGTCTGAAAGTTTTTTGTTGTCCAGCATACTATCACGTCAGTGAAGGGAAGTTGGAGCCAAGGGCCAAAGAAGGGGTGTTTATGGGATATGGTGCAGGAGTGAAGGACTACAGAATCTGATCTCCTTTAGAACACAAAGTCATCCACAGCAGAAGCGTGACCTTTGACGAAGCATCAATGCTTCAGTTGAAGGTGGAGGCCGAAGAGAGTGTTAGTAAACAGGTGGAGGTTGAAATCACTCCAACTGAGGATGATGCTGAATGATCACATCAAGAAGCAGAACCAGAAGGTAAAGAATCTGATGAGTAACCTGAAGAGGAGTCAATTGCCGCTAGACGTCCTCGCAGAGAAGTGGGTCCTCCTAAGCGATATAGTTTCGAGGACATGATTACTTATGCACTACAGGTAGCTGAAGAGGTGGAATCCCTGGAGCCATCCTCTTATAGGGATGCCATCACATGTGCCGAATCTGAACAGTGGATCGCTGCCATGAGTGAGGAGATGGAATCTCTTCACAAAAATCAGACGTGGGAGCTGGTCAAGCTGCCTAAAGGCAGAAATGTTGTTGGTTGTAAGTGGATCTTCAAGAAAAAAGTTAGAATTCCAAGAGTTGAAGGCACAAGATACAAAGCGCGACTGATTGCTAAAGGTTATAGTCAGAAAGAAGGTGTGGACTACAATGAGATATTCTCACATGTTGTCAGGCATACTTCTATCAGTGTGCTACTTGCTCTTGTAGCATATCAGAATCTAGAGCTCGAGCAAATAGATGTGAAGACTGCTTTTCTTCATGGAGAACTTAAAGAAGACATTCTTATGAGCCAACTAGAGGGATTCCCCATTTCAGGAAAGGAGAATCAAGTTTGCAATCTGAAGAAATCTCTGTATGGCTTGAAGCAGTCTCCCAGACAATGGTACAAGGGGTTCGACAGCTTCATGATCAGTAAGGGATTCAGTCGAAGTCCCTATGATTGTTGTGTATACCATAAAAAGGTGAAGGACGACTCCACCATCTATCTGCTCTTGTATGTCGATGATATGCTTATTTTTGCCAGAAACATGACAGACATTCAGAATATGAAGAAGCTCCTCAGTGTAAAATTCGACATGAAGGATTTTGGTGCAGCACAGAAGATTCTGGGAACGAAAATTCTAAGGGATCACGCACAGGGTAAACTCTTCTTATCTCAGAAAAGTTATATTGAGAAGATTTTATCCAGATTTGGAATGTCAGGAGCGAAGCCTTTGAATACTCTATCAACTGCAAATATTCATCTTTCTGTTGCCTTCGCACCAAAATCAGAAGCAGAGAAGGAGTACATGTCTCGGGTTCCATATGCTAGTGAAGTTGGAAGTCTGATGTATGTCATGATTTGCACAAGACCAGACATAGCTCATACAGTCAGTGTTGTCAGCAGGTTCATGAGCGATCCAAGAAAAGAGCATTGGCAAACAGTGAAGCGAATCTTTCGATATCTGAGAGGAACATCTGATATTGGCTTCATCTACAGAAGTGATAAAGAGTGTTTGGTTGCAGGATACTCGGATTCAGACTATACTAAAGATGTTGATGGAAGACGATCTATGACATGTTATGTCTTCACTTTGGGTAGTTCGATTATTAGTTGGAAGGTCACACTTCAGCCATCAGTTACATTGTCCATCACAGATGCTGAATACATGGCACTGACAGAAGCTGCCAAGGAAGGCATCTGGTTAAAAAGTTTGATTGGAGATCTCGGATTACATCAGGAGCAGGCTATAGTGCACTGTGATAGTCTGAGTGCAATATGTTTAGCCAATAATCAAGTACATCATGAAAGAACCAAACACATTGATGTTAGGTATCACTTCATCCGCACTGAGAAAATGATTAAGGTGAAGAAGATTGACACTGAAGACAATCCAGCTGATATGTTCACCAAATCTGTTCCTCATGGCAAGTTCCAGCATTGCTTGGACTTGCTTAACATCAATACTTTGTAATAGCCCCAAGGTGGGGCTGGCGGCGGCGTGGCATGGTATTGAAATTTTTTGTGCTATGAAGATAATTCAAGTCAAGGTGGAGATTTGTTAATAATGCCTTGAATCTGAACTCAGTTGGTCCCCTACATAATCAGGCGCTTCAGTAGAATTCTCCTACGAGGGTCTCGTTGCCCGATCAGCGAGCCTGTGGGGGATCAAGGGGGAGGATCCAGGGGGATCCCCCTGCGGGAGTTGCAAGGGGGCGGAGCCCTTGAGCAAAATTTTTTAGGAGTATTCTGTTTATGATTCGGATTTGATTTATTTCCTTATCACGAGATATGTATCTTATTTTCAGAGGATTTATTTAGAGTCTCAGTCCGTATGTAATTCCTATTATCTGTTAAAGGGAGTGCCTATATAAACTCTCTCTCATCTTTGTAATCATCGTTATTCCATAACAAAGAGCCGCCGCCATTTTTTTCCTCTTCGCGCTCTTCTGTATTTCGTGCGATCCTTCTCTCCCCCTTTTCATAACAGTTCGTATGCTCAAAGTTCAAGGCCGAGTATCCCATTTTTCAGAAGGTAAATTATCCTCACAAACTTCTGAGATCAAGATCTACCAAGTGCCTGATAATTACTACGTAAACTGCATGCATGGGACCTGTTAACGGTCTAAACTATAAACCGACTGGGGGTGACTAAAACTTCGATGCCAATCGGATCTCTTGCATGCAATTAATTGCATACTCTGAAATTTGTCAACTGTGGTCTGTGGATGCTACAGATCAAGGTCAATGGCGCAGAGACTGCACCAGTGTACAGATTCCTCAAGGCGAGCAAACCTGGTTTTATGGGACCAAAGATCAAGTGGAACTTCACCAAGTTCCTTGTGGGCAAGGACGGTAAAGTCATCGCTCGATATGGACCGTCGACGCCTCCATTAGCCATTGAGGTTTGTTTGTGCTAGCAGCTGCATCCATCTGCAGTGAGCGTGCTCTCCTGATGAAATGACATGCTACGTACTGCAAGCAAACAACATATCATTTAACTGTCACCCTCGTTAACTGCGGCCTTTGCGAATCTGCAGAAAGATATCAAGAAAGCACTGGGAGAAGCAAAATAGGAGGGAGGGGACCTCTCAATCTGCACACAGACACGGAGTAGACATGAAGAAGACTTGGAGGGAGAGAAATCACTGTTCATCCACGCCAAGAAGCTTTTATACATGTCATCTGCTAATATTCCTTTTCGTTTTTAATACTACATGTAATCCTTGCACAGAATGATCCCTGATTCCCATTGCTCATTGGCCGTTTTCGCGTGCAGGTCATCCATCCGTCCATCGGCATGTTACTACGTTTTTTTTATTTTAATACGTGAAATGTTTACCTTGTTTTTTTAAACTAGAGATCTTGTGAAGCATGCTATTCTTTTTTTTTTTTAATTCATCGGGCTTGCCGTGAACCTGTGAACATACCAAAGGGGCGTTTCTCTAGAGGTAATTTTTGTAGATTATCAGGTAATATTGTATTAAATTACTTGGGTCCATCACATTACCTTGTTCATTTGTGACTGATAATGGGTAATTTGCATTGTATAGACAATTCACATTGCTTATGAAGTGACAATGCATATTGTCTATGAGAGGATAGGCAATCCACGTTACCACTTGAGTTGCAATCTTTTAAATTTTACTTTCCACACTTGTCCTTTACAATTTTATTTAAATAAATTCTAAAACACATTGAATAAATTATAATAATAATTAAATAAATTATAAAATTAATCAAATAAATATTATAATTATTATGACTATATTATCATCATATTTTAAAAATATATTAATTATTTTATAATTTTTAATTTATGGATGAGAATATATATTTGTGATTTAATTTTACGAAGTTAAAACTAATTTATATATCTAAATATAATTCTTTTGATTAGGAGTATATTGGTAAAAACTGTATATTAACTCATAAATATATATTTTCTTATAAATAACTAATATGAATTGTCTAATAAATTACTTATGCGTACTAAATAAGATAATGTACATTGCTGACAATTTAACAAGATAATATACATTACTAACAATCTACATTGTTAGATAATGATAAATGATAATACAGTGAACGCACCCTAAAATTTTTGCATCATTTTATGTCTTTTTATGGAGGTACTCGATGTCAATATGCCAAGGAAATGAAGGCACCCATGCTGTTAATAGGATGATCTGAATTTTAAAAAGATCGGTTGACATCATGCAACAAAGCTGTCATCCTTTGAATAAAATAATAACACCTACAGGAACATCTCTGGAACAAAAATTCTCACACGCTAAATTTCTTGATTAATAAATTATTTTTTATTACGATATTCCCAAATTCGGATCCGGTGAAAATCCCATCGATTCATGTTGGCTGTAGTAGATTCAGAAACATAAGTAACGTTGTAAACAATAAAATCATATATTAGATTACTACAGAGACCCCTGATAGAATCATACAGCTACGACCATCACACGTAAAACATGGCATTAGTGGAAAATAAAAATTGAGAAAATAATATAAAAGGAATAAATAGTAAGGACAAAAATAATAAGTCGAGAAATAAGAAGGCAAAGAGAAGAAATTTCAAAATGCAAATAACAGTGCTCGCGTATCATTGTTCTGTTTTCATCCCTATGTAATATGCACATTGTAACCTGTGAAGATTAAATTATCTGGCATCAACAAAATCTCACCATACTACGTATACTTTTCAGCTACATGTCCTTTTCAAAGAGCTCCCAGCCGTCATCCTCACCAACGTGATGCTGGCCATCAAAAGAGTGGTTTCTGCTGGTTTTACTTTCCTTGTCATCATCATCCACATTCTGTTCGTTATGAAGAGAATTCCTGCTACTGGCTTTGCTTTCGGACTGCTGCACCTCACGATCAGCTACCGAAGAGTTGGTGTCAGAATCCTCGCGTGGCACCACAGCAGTGGATGAATGCTCGCTTCTGCTATATGACGAGTTCAGTGATGACATCAGGCTTAAAGATTCGAACCTCATTGACTTGTTCAGTGGCAAATGACCTTCAACTCTTTTTTTAAGAGTCATCACATCTTCAAAAATAACAGCCATTTCACCTCTGTAAATAAAAAAAAGAGACAAACATGATCAACAGAAAAATATGTTAAAGAAAAGTGAAATAACGAAGCATCTGGGTGAAATGGAACAAGGAAAAGACATGTTCTGCCACATTGAGTACATGGTTAATTGTGTAGATAGGTTAAATTGACAATACTAACATAAAATTAATGTTAAATTTCATATTTACTTGTTCCGAAGACAGTAAAAAGGGCATCCTTCGAAAAGAGAATGGACAAATGCCAGAGAGATACTTACTGCAAAGCATCAACAACTCGTCCACGGTCCATTAGAAACTCCCTCAACTGGAGAAAAGAAATTTCACAAATTGTTAGTTCCTGAATGCCACAGTGGAATTGTTAAATCATTTCATTAATTCTACACAATAAAACAATCTATAGACACCTTGGAGTTCTCTTCTGCCTCCTCATGTAATCTTTTTGACTCTTCTACTATAGACTCCATGATGACTTCTTGTTCCTTCAAACTCTTGTGAGCCAAAGTCTCCCTCTCGCGCTTCTTTTGCTCAGCTGCTGCAATTTCCTCCCTTGCAGTTACCAGTCGTAATTCAAGCGCTTCTCGAATCTGTAGTATCAATATATATTTCAGCTCAACTTTAGCTCCACAAATATACTAGTAACAGTTGAGTTTATAATGTCACTATAGTGGTGACCATCAAAAGTATATTTGAAGAATGTTTCTTTTAAGTAATAACTCCGCCTATGTTTTATAGCCGGTCCCAAGCCCGGATAAAGGAGGAGGGTTGTGTTAGGCTCCGACGGCCAGCGTAAAACCCTGTCGAATCTTATGAACATGGATCAACGAATTTGGCGTCGTATGATCCATGTAGCCGACCCCACCTAGTGGGATAAGGCTTTGTTGTTGTTGTTGTTGTTTCTTTTAAGTAATAATATTAAGAATGTGACATTCATAGTTCTAAATTTCAGTTCAGTGCTGACACCACGCATTGCAGGCATGGAAACATAGAAATTTAGATCTACTTTATGTAAATTACTAGTAACATAAACATGCATCTGGCCTACCAAGCTACTCTGCCTAGATTGGTTCCATAAAACTATCCTAATTTAATCACACAACAGAGGACAAGTGAATGATATAATGGAAGATTTATGGTCAATTTTACTAAGGTTTGATTGCACAAAATTCTACCAACAATAGAATATCCTAGTGGTTTATTCAGAACTAGTGTCTTTCAGACATGACAATGATCCAATAGTAGAAAGCATGTTAAGCTTATAACAGATAGTGATTTTCAGGCTGCAGGAACTTTAACAAATCAAATTGGAATGTCATTGATGTGTACATAGAAAAGTATACACAAAAGGGAAAAAAAGGAAACATATGGAAGATGTGCAACATACTATTAGTGTCACAAAAAGCATCTGCCCAAACTATGCAGAAAACTACTAATCGAGGAAACAAACGAAAATGTAAACATATTTAAGCACCTTGCTAGAACTGTGATTTTCAAAGAAATACTATGTCAATAAAGATTTACAAAACAAGAATAACTCATTTATGATATTAGCAAAAGGTCTTCCATTATGTGTAATGATATGTTTGCTGTTAGATAATTAATTACCTTGAATAGTCATCCCTTACCTTTAAAAATACCTGTTTTTGGATGACTATTGAACATAGGTCACTGAGGGAAAATAGGACATGCATATTTGTATAAATGCAATGGCACTTGTCAGATATTAGCATTGTTTTTTTTAAAGGATATTGGTATTTTATGTTGAAAGAGGTTTATTCTTTTCATGTGATAAACTTAGAAGTCACAGCTGAAAAAACAGAGGAAAAAAAGGAGAACACAATAAAAAGTACAAGTATCCAGTCCAAACATAATGATGAATGTCAGATAATTTTACCTCATCGACGATTGAAAGAGATTTGTTCCTTTGATCTGATAAATTGAGAAGCCGGGACTGAAGTTCTCGAGCCTCAGTTGCTAATATGGACCTCTCACCACAAACCTCTCCAGAGTGCTGCAGATATTGGAAAACCATTTCAGTTATATTCCTTGGGTGATAAGATTAAAAGAAAGAAAATTATAGTCTAGAGAACCCTGTCATTTTCTTCTTTCGCACGCTTGAGTGTCTGCCTAAGTTCTTCTGCCTCTGAAAGAATATCTTGACCAGCATTTGAAGCTTCACCTTTAACCTTCATGGCTGTTTCCTCAAGAATCACTACCTCTGTAATCATATTTCTTACTGATTCCATGGCAGATAACAAGTTTTTCTGCATAAACGTTTGAGAATAAGAACTGTTTTGGGAGCAGGTTGGTTCCTAGAGCACCAAAGTTTAGGTTTCTACTCAACAAATAATTAAGTAGCAAAATATTGCATGCAAGACTACAATCATGTAACTAAAGAGAAAAGGGAAGTGTGTAAGACAACGTAAAAAAATGAATTAAGGTGACCAAAATATGGGTACATCAAGAGGATGAGGAAACATTTTAGCAAGTTAAGATAATAGTGGTTATAACAAGTATGAAGAAATTTTTTTTGAACGAGTAGAAAGAAGTGGAAGAATGGCTCCAGATGAACTTAAATATAATAAATCAATGAACTTTTGTAATCCAAAATCCATAAATTCACAAAATTGTAACGCCGCGTAAATAAAGAGTTAGTGCTCCAAAAAGTTTGGTCCAATCAAGTGTTCTGTTGAATATAATTCGACATATGGGATTCTTGCTAATTTAAAGATCCACATTTCGCACATTGACTTACAATAGCTAAATGTCATAAACAAGTTATCAATCCTAATTCTTCAGTAAATTATGACACTAACAGTTTCTAAGAGAAAAGGAGAAGGGAAGAATAACAAAATTAAAGGCACCATCAGTTACCTGAAACTTGAGATTGCAACTTAAAATTCTTATTAACTTTGAATTGAGCAAATTAAACGGAATAGTAGATGTAGTTAATTAAAACAAACCTAGTAAGTCTTAATAGAACAACAATTAGATACAAAGAGGTAAATGTCATATGACAAATAAAATGGAACCAAACACATTACCTTATTGTCTTTGGCATCGGTGATAAAATCTTCAAGAAGTTCAGTGCCAATAGAATGACCTGACTGTGTGCATATACTTGTAGATTGTATGTTAATATCAGAAGACATTACCCCTGATTCAGAATTCAAGAAATCATCATTTTTCTCATCGAAATTCTTCAAAAACTCTTCTTCCTCTTCACTAGTACAATAAGCAATTTCCTTGTTTTTGTTGAAAGTTAAAAGCTCTGTATCTTCAAAAACATTTGATTTGAACACTTCAACAGATGATGAAACAGGATCTGTAACGGTATCAATAGCTTCCATGGCAGATAAATGTTCTGTTATTGACCTTTCATCTGAACATTGAGTCTCTTGAGCTACAGAGCTGCTAAAATAGTTCACATCTTCGTTTACGACATTCGTGTAATCTTGCAACAAAGTTTTCTTTGCAGGTTCTACAGAAACATCATTAATATTAATAACAACCTCTCAAATAAAAAAATTAAAAATGGACCTGTAAAAATTTTTCTACAAATAATCTCAGTTGATGTTAGAGCATTTACCAAGCTGAACAACATCTTGTCCTGTTGACATTCCAATTGACTGTTGCATGCTTACAAGCTCTGATGAATATCCTGTTGGTAATTCAGAATAAACTGTTTGAGCAGCCATAATTGCTGATGAAATGCTTATGTCAGTATATAATATGCCCATTTCAGAAGTGCTCATAAAATCATTTTTTTCGTCTGAACTTCTAGAAAACTGTGCTTCATATTGACTACCAGCATTGTTAGTTTCCTTGCTCATCTTAAAAGCCGAAGACTCCATGACTTCATAAACATTTGGTTCCAAGACTTCAACAGACGATGAAACTGGAGCCATCATGGTATCAATAGGATCAGTGTGATGCTCATCTTTCCCAGGATGTTCACTTGGACCTTGTATCTGTTGCGGACCATTTAAAATGTTCACATCCTCTAATTCGTACCTCTTTGTTGAACGTTCTACTGAAATATCATTGAAATTAACAACAGGATCTATATCAAACTTCCTGGACTTCAAATTGGGTGATGTTTGGGAAATACCACGCTGAGCATCATCTCCTCTTACTGCTGTTCCGAATGACAGTTGCAAACCTTTAAGCCCAGATGAACTTTCTCCACCTACAGAATCAGATAAGGCAGCTGTTATTTCACAATGTGTATCAGAAATAGCACCAATGATCAAGCTATATGATCATGATGTAGATCATAATTTGGTTTTTCATGATGAAAAAATCATTTAAACATTGTTCTTTAGCATCAGATGCAGTATCTTGTTATGTTTCAATGAAACACTCTGCGCCTAAATGCTCATATGAGAAAAGGAAAATTCTATATGAGCACCAGGCATTCTTGCTTATGATTCTCTCAGCCCCAGGGAAAGACTTGTCAAATTCTTAGAATCATAAGAATTTGACAAACACTGGACGCTACCGTTAAAATAGTACGTATGAGTAGTTTGTCAAGTCTTAGATTTTTGTGTTTGTCACTGGACGCTACCATTAAAATAGTGCATATGAGTAGTTTGTACAAATGACATGCGAAAGAAAATGCAGAAATGGACTTGTAAAAACGAATTCCACTTGTTTTTTTTAAAGTGACAGAATCATAAGAATTTGACAAACACTGGACGCTACCGTTAAAATAGTACGTATGAATATTTTGTCAAGTCTTAGATTTTTGTGTTTGTCACTGGACGCTACCATTAAAATAGTGCATATGAGTAGTTTGTACAAATGACATGCGAAAGAAAATGCAGAAATGGACTTGTAAAAACGAATTCCACTTGTTTTTTTTTAAAGTGACGAATTCCACCTGTTATCTGAATTTGCATTAGATATTAGACGCGAGGAAAATAATAAACTTGCCTGAATTTGTGAGATCATGAATCCTGGAGCCATTTCCCGGAATGTATGATGCCTCATTAATTTTAGTGGTATATGGTGCAACATTTGAGAGTATAAAATCAACTGCCATATTAACATCATCATCATGCTCTATTGAAACAGCTCTAAGTATGCGGGGATCAACCTGAAAATCAAGAAAAAAGAAAGAAGGCTGCAATATAAGCATATACATACTGGTATGTGCTCTAAAAATATACATGTTCTTGCATAAGTCTGGAAACAAATTTTCAAGGTGTTAGAGCATCCAGATATATAGAACATCCAGATATATACAGTGTGCAAGTCAGAATAATGACTGTCAATATGATTTGTAAGCAATTCATCATAATCACAATTATCAGAATAAATAAAGAAGACTGTACCAAAAACACCAGTGGCACAATCAAGTCAGCTTGTGCAAACAATTTTTTACATTTTCTTTCAAAATGAGGTGATAAATGCTAGCCTTCATGAATACTCAACAAGGAGGCCCATAATTTCAACAACTCTATTCAGGGCAGTGAAGTTGGAGCAATATCAGGGAGATGAATTCCAACAGAAGATTCCGAGAACAGACAGGAGGGGCAAGTTGCTATGCCAAAAGCAATCAACCAGTCAAAGTAAAATGAAACGGGAGGGGAAGTCAGTAGCCATTAGAAAAAAAAAGGAATTATAACAACTAAAACATTCAACCTAGATTTAATTAACTGAACAAATATTCATCGCATCCAACTCAACATAAATCATGAGGTCCTCTCCTCATCCGACCTAATGCATTAAATCACTAATTAACAAGATGCGAACAATGCATATATACTACTTCCTCGTTTTTTGGAGGACGAGAATTATTATATCACCGATAACAAACTCTAAAAATTGGATCAAAGAGAAACTCTTCGAGCAGACAAAAGAACAAAAGCATAACCATGGAACAAAAGCATAACCATGTGTATTATTAATACGCATATATTCGTCTTTCTACGTTTAGAAAAAAGGGAACCCATGCACAAAAAAAGAGGGTTGTTGTCAAGAATGGGATTCGTCCGTTCTAAATTTTCCGATTAAATCAAACTGGATCAAATTTACCTGGGGGAAGATATCCTTGAGGTAACCGAACACTCGTCCCGAAGCCATACCTCGAGCTCCTCCGCCTCAAACCCTAAGCCGATCGATACGGAACCAAACCTAGAGCCGATTGACTTGAAAAAAGAAGAAGATGATGAAGAAGAAGCAATAGATAGCAATCATCACAATAACAAACACATAAGAACAAGAACTCGAACTCGAACTGCAGACGGGGATTCGAAGAAAGGACGGCAACAGGAATCGACAACTTGATCGTGGCAAGGAGAAAAGGGAACTCACCACAGCAGCAGACGGAGCAGCAAGGAGATCGATGGAAAGCCCCAGGAAACCTTCTACCTTTGGTATGACTCATTTGTTGGTTTCTGTAATTTATGTCTCGTTGTGGGTTTGGATGCGGAAATGGGAACACGGCGGGTTTGTTTGCTTAATCCCGAAGAGATCGTAGCAACGGCCGCGACGACGTAGCCGAGGTTAATTAATTGACCACTAATTACTGTAATTAAAGGAACCCGGATTAATTTGGTAATTTCCAAGAAAAGAACAAAAGAAACAGAAGTGGTGGAGAAGTGAACTTGCCACGACGGACAATTACGTGGCCCCATTTCAATTACTTAATCCCGAAGAGATCGTAGCAACGGCCGCGACGACGTAGCCGAGGTTAATTAGTTGACCACTAATTACTGTAATTAAAGGAACCCAGATTAATTTGGTAATTTCCAAGAAAAGAACAAAAGAAACAGAAGTGGTGGAGAAGTGAACTTGCCACGTCGGACAATTACGTGGCCCCATTTCAATTACGCATCAAGGTTTTATTATATTAATACGCATATATTCGTCTTTCTACGTCTAGAAAAAAAGGCAATGCACAAAAAAAAAAGTGTATTGTTGTCAAGAATGGGATTCGAACCCATGCCCTTTCGGACTAGTACCTGAAACTAGCGCCTTAGACCAACTCGGCCATCTTGACATGGTGCTTGTAATGTGTTGTTTTTAAATCCATCGTTTTTCCTTGTTGAATATCCTAAAACTTTATAATTAACAGATGAAAAAAATGTATATATAGAGCATTGAAAGTGGAGATCAGTAATTATAATTATTGAATTAAAAAAATAATTATATATTAATTTAAAATATATTTTAAATAAAAATTTGATTAAAATTAAGATCATTGGATTAATTGATGGTCGTAATCAAGTCATGTTAACAAACATGACTAGTTCAATAGTTATAATTTTTTTTAATCTTAGATGATACATTTTTACTATCAAATTATCTAGATAAATATATATTATTTTATATATCATCAATTTAATCATAAAATATAATAATTAATTTAACTAAATAATAAAAAAAATAAGATGTAGAGAAAAGTGTTCTACATATTTATTAACCTCGCTGAGGCTGTTTGGTATACTAACAAAGGTTTGTTCTACCAAACATTTATTTTTACATACTAGTAGGCACCACGTTAATGATGGGAAGAACAACAAAAAACAAAGTCACTCTTGACCCTCTCTAGCAAGAAAAAATGGGCTCCCATTAGATTCTTACTGTAGGAATAAAGTGAGAATATTTCTTTTTCCTGTAACAATTTTAAAGATGTCAGGCAGCCCTTTGGTTCTAGGGGCCATTTAGTTCCACGACAAAATATCTCAATAATTTTAAGAATATGACTAAACGTATGCAGAATAAGAATAATATAGTCAAACTTCGTTTTTTTTTGTAAAATCATATTGAAAATCATGAAATCACTATTATATTTCACAAAATTGCAATATTTGTATTCCATTAAAATGATGGAATATTGAATTTCTCAATGTTTTCATCTTTGTTTAATTTTTTAAAATTTAATCATATATTATTATTTTATAATGCCAAGCATTTATAATAAAAAAATTAATTATAAAATATAATATATTTAAAAGTTATTTATTTGAACACCAAACATAAGGTAGAATAAGAATATTATATTCTTTTGAATAAAATTTATTATTCTCCAAAATTATTTTTCATCCAAACTGACCCCTAGGAGTCTGTTTGGCAAACAACTAATGGAGGGATGGGATGGAATGATATGGTGAGTGATGGGGTGGGGTGGCGTGTCATTAGAAAGTCCATGTTTGGATAATAAATTATATAAGATGTGGGGTGGGGTAATGAAGATTTTATTTGTATAAAAGTCATTTTTATCCTTCATTATATATTTAAAATATTTATAATCGTTAATTAGGGGTGAGCATGAATCGGAACGACCGGTAGCCCTCGCCTGCACCAGTTCGGATTTTTCAAATTTTTTTTCGACCCGATGATAAATGAGTCAGGATCGAGTCTTATTTCTTTGACACTCGATCGGGTCAAGTCGGGAATAAATCCGGATTTTACGTCATGATCCAATTGAATATATTATATTAATATTAAATTATTTTTAAATAGTATATTTATGTTTATTTTAAATAAAATTTTATATTTACTAAAAAGTTTTATTTAATAAAAATTATAGATAAATATGTATTCGTATTAGAAAAAAAAGATAATATGAGAGAAAGAGATGTGGTTTAATTTGGTAACAAGGGAAATAATTTAATTTGGTAATAAAAAAGAGAAGAAGGTTAATTTGGTCTAAAATAATCTATCACTTCTCATTCCACCAATTTGGTGAAATAAAAAATATGGTGTTTGAAGAGCTTAGCTATTCCACCACACCCCTCTTAACTTAAAAAAAAAATGTAATCAAATATGGTGTAACTAATTTCATTCCCTTATATTCTACCTCACCTCTTCATAACCCTAAATCCAAACAGACCCTAGGAGATAATGCAGAAGCATGATATAATTTTGGAGTGGAAAATGAAAATAATTCTAAATTTATTAAACGTATGCCAAATTAATAATTGATAGAGGTCGCCAAAGATGTTTACGAATCAATTTTTTTTCGGTTATAGAATTGCTTTGCGTTTTGACTTTCTCTCAAATTTTTTCACTATCCTTGAGAGATTTATGGATACACTCGGCAAAGGAGCATACGAAGGAAAGATGTAAAAATTATATTCCTTTGCTCTTTGGTACTACAATAAACTTAGAGCTTTTGTTTGGTTGAAAAAAAAATGTTTAAGGCGTGCTTAAGAACAGTATTTGGATTGAGGGGAAGAGAAAGATGACCTCACGGGAAAATAAAAAAAAATAATGACCATTATTTTTAATTGAATAAAAATTTTCGAAGAGGAACAAATAATTAAACATTATTTCAAAAGGTTAAAAGAAACAAATATTTGGATCAACGAGAGGAAAACTGTTTCCCTCTTTTATCCTCATTTCCCTTCTTGGATAAGCAGGTTTTACTCGAAATAAGTTCTCATAGAAATAAATTATGAAAACATAAAAAAATAATTCATTTCTTATATTTGGTCATTACTTCCTATTCATTCATATGCAGCGGAAGTGTTTGAGAAAAAAAAATTTGTTTCTGGATAAGTTTGCTGACCGTTTAACCTTTCGAGATAATTTGTAATTTATCTGATTTAATATAACATGACATTTTAAATATGATGAGCAAATCACAAATCTCTTTTTCAAATCCTTGAGTTGAACTATACCAAAAATATCAATACTGTACAAGAAGAATATAAATTTAAGAATATTATGAATTTAGAAAGTTTTTGGAGAGAGAATTCTAAATGAATGACATTGTCAAATAAAATGTCTCTTTAATGTTCCTCACACAGAAAATAAGATGTTTCTTTAATGACCAGAAGGACAAATTGCTTTTCCCATAATCTATTACAAGAAATCAAGAAAAAAAAACTGCACAGTAGCATGTAACACTGAACCATCCACTTCACAAATGCTTTGGCTTTGGAATAAATTGGGTTCCTCTACAATTCAAAAAAATATTTGAAAAAAAGGAAAGGACATCTTTGCTTTGCTATATCTTTGCACAAGAATATACAAATGGAATGGTGTTGATATATGGAATTAATATTCAGTGACCTTCGACTTAAAACGTTGCTTCTGTTGACCGTGTCGGATATCATGAAATCTTAACATGAAGAAATACTAATGGAAATAACTCAACGTTGTTGAGTAAAATTATTCCCTGGTGTATATCTGTAAAAATAAAATAAAAAAAACTCTTTAGCATATATCCCATTGCAATGGAAAGAATGAATCAACTTGAGCAGAGTTATTACCTAAAGCCCGACTTTAGTTTCGTCTTCAATACTTCAGGAACTACACCAGTGAGGTTATTGTTCTCTAAATATCTACAGGAAAGAAAACAAGAATTAAGAAAGAACACATGGCAGATGAGAAAGATTCGATAGTAAGAATGCTATAGAAATGGAAAAGGAAAGATCGACAAAAAGCTGAAGGAGAATTAGCAAAATAATGCATGATGATATGATCAACACTAAAACCCAAAGCTTTTACTGTGAACGGATAAAGAAAGTGTGTTTTTTTGTGCTCCAAACATTCATGCTATTACTATTATGTTGATTATGACTAGAATTACATACAGCTCACTCAATTTAGGAAGATCTGCCAGTGATGGACTGATTGTTCCTGTTAAGTGATTATCTTGTAAATGCCTTCAAGAAAAGATGAAATTTCATTAGAAAATTTGTAAATGATGCAACAGTAGCGCAAGAGGAGAAAAAGGAAAAAAAATCAAGCATCCAGAACTCAAAAGTAATATCACTTACAGTCTCACGAGCCTTTTTAATTTTGTTAGCTTTGGAATAGGACCTGAGAATTTATTGTCCGCGAAAGATCTGTGGAAGAAATCACATGAGATAGTGTCCGTTTGCAATTCAGATGAATTAGGGTCAGCTACCTACACATCAGTCAATGCAGTCAGATCAGAAATACTGGGGGAGAGAGTTCCAGACAACTCCAAACTTGAAAGATTTCTGTTACAGAAAAGAACAGTAAGCAAAGTCAACGGGTAGATCATTTCAATGAAAATGATGTATCAAGTTAGGGAATGATTTTAGTGTTAATGGAAAAAGAATCAACTTACAGAGAAATCACACGTATTCTAGTTCCATTAAAAGAACATGTAACTCCAGTCCAAGGATAATCGGGAGGCATACAAGGATCTCCAGCCCAGTCAACTGGTGGATTATCGATTTTTTCCCTTATGTGTTCCAAGGATTTGACTGAAAATAAATGAAGAACACAAATTATAGCAGCAATTGAACATTGGTTTCCATGTTCATAAGACACGAGTTAGGAGATCATGATCATACTATCTTTTGTATGGGTCATGTTTCCAAGGGGGAAGAGGCCAAAAACCTCTCCACCATTGATAACTGGAGGAAGAGAAGAGCCAAGAGGTATCATTGTAATCTTTGTCAGCCCAGAGAGAATCCACTCAGTTGCAAACACAGCGACACCAGATGATGTGACTTCTAAATTAGAGTAAAAGCTGTATTCATTTAGCAACACATTGAATGTCCTGGAGCTGCTTGGTAGTGTATCAGCAAAGTAAAGTGCGATGTAGTAGCTTGAGTTTGGAAGGAAGGCAGGAGGCCACTGGAAGATTAGATGTTTCCCTTCATCTGCTACCAGAGCAGTATTAAAAAGTTTTGTTGGTGGAATATTCCAGAAGTCAGAAACTGAAACATTGTGAGTGCTACTCATGGAATGCATGTTGTCTGTGAATGGTTGCCAATATCTATCGAATCTGTCATCTGGAAACCTATATGCAAAAAGAGAATGAAATTTTCAATGGTCACCAAAAGGGAATGAAAATGAAAAATGTAATTAACCTCATGCACAGAAAATAAAAAAAAGTAGGTCCAAAATGGTTATTTTTTTTCATATTCCGATCACGTTATATCATTTGTTCCATACTAGATGGTTGTTCTTAATTCTTATGGTCAGAAAATAAAAACTTAGGCAAAAAAAATGGCTCAGTAGTCAGTACTAATGTCAAAAGATCTAGAATGCAAAATAGGACGCAAACAAAATCTTGTAAATGAAACTTACATAAAAGGAAACACATTAAATTCGGGGTATGAAGTAAATTTTTTTTGCTTTGTACAAAATTATATAGTTGGAATCGTCTTTGTACAAAATTCTACTTTGCTGTCAAAAAAATATGGTTAAATATCAGTTATCAAATGTTAGATCTGTCTTTCTTCAAAAAGATTTCTACTACATACATCAATTACATCTATTGTTAAGTTCTCAGCTACTTTAATATTCAGGATTGAATATTCGAAAGATACTTAAACCTAGTCTTGGTGAACTATAGTTGGGTACTTGGGTGTCACTGAATTTCTGGCATGTAATAAATAATAGTTTTATAGTTTCATATAAAACTATTAGTAGCATTTTTTTTTAAAGTTGCGATGCTACAAGTTAACTCCGCCTATGTTTTATAGCCGGTCCCAAGTCCGGATAAAGGAGGAGGGTTGTGTTAGGCCCCGACAGCCAGCGTAAAACTCTGTCGAATCTCATGAACATGGATCAACGAATGAATGGCGTCGTATGATCCATGTAGCCGACCCCACCTAGTGGGATAAGGCTTTGTTGTTGTTGTTGTTGTTGAAGTAAATTTTTTGTAATTTTTATATGCCAATCATTGTGGATGAAATATTTTTCTTTTGAGAAGAAAAAGGATGGCCACCGGAGTTGTGGTTGTCATCCCGCTATATAATTGTGGATGAAATATAATTTTGATCCACAGTGTATTCAGTATTTAACGCAACTTATGGTAAATAAAACTTTATTAAACTGAACAGATAAAAACTCTCACATAACTGTAAAGTAGCAAGTTGGCCCATGCATTAGGTATACATGGAAAAATAACTGAAGTTTGGTCGGCTACAGGAAATATCTCATCCGTGGTGCCAAATGAGCATATGAAAGAATTCAAACTCCGGGGCATAGTCTGATAGTAGTGAATTTAAAATATGATAGCTTTCAAAACTAAAACAAGGGAAGAGAACCACGCGTGAAGGTTGGTAAACCCATCATACACTAACAGGCCTTAGGATTAAATTTCCTCAGAGGATATATGTATTAGAACTTTGAAATCTACTTCCAACATGCTGTGTGAGTTAGGTGTCAAAACACAAGCATTTGTACCAATAAAACTCAGCCGAACATGTTCCACCAAACAGATACAAAAAAATAAACTGACATGACAAAACTAATCTTAAGTCTTAACAGCTATGTATTCTAACAATATTCATTTTTCACTTTGGCCAATGATGCAAGGTAGTCATGTATGGATAATTGCATGTTCTTTCTCTAAAGAAGGAAAGGGCAATCTTCTTTGTGTGTGTGAAGATTCTGCTAAACCCACTTTCACTATTGTCTAACAAAAAATAATGTTTCCTGGTTTCTTCTCACATATTTCCTTTTCCAAGCAAAAACTGTGGTCTTCTACTAATCAGAAAGGCAAATGCCACCGCATATAACCCAAAATAATGACTGACTGTTATATTTCCATTTTTGTTTGTTTTGAAATAATAACACTTTCACATTCCAAGTGTTCAGAATCAGTTTAGAAAGCAAGGAATGACAACTACTGTTTTATTTATGAGTTGTGCTTGTAGCCTGACACTGTAATGACTTCTATATTATGAGTCTGCAGACCTCAAAAATCATGCTCTACATCAACATCGTGTCTGCAATATCTTAGTGAATTCAGGTTTTAAGATTTTTTGTCAAGTAACCGTGTTGAGAAGTTGACTGTACAGGTGTTTCAATACATGTATACAACTTTTTTTCCTTCAGTTTTCAGATTGTTCTTTTTGTTCAGTTTTGATAGCTGATAGCATGCCACAAATAGATGATGTAAAAGTACAAGAAATCATTTTTACCTCACAATATCGCCGCTGGACCCGAAGGCGCTCCTGGCGATGAGCCCCATGGCGGAGGTGTGAAAATTGGTGCTGTTATAGACCGCGTCGTCCAGCAGCACGACCTCGAGGGCGGAGAGGAAGGGGTCGGACTTGGTGTAGGCCGCGTTCCCGGCGACGCAGACGTAGATGTTCTTTTTCTGGGCCCTGAACACGCCTTCGTAGTAGGAAGATTTCCCGGCGGCGTAGTCCGCGGTGGTGTTGACCATGGTCCAGAAGGTGCCATCGACGATCTGGTCGAAGACCGGGGGCGAGGTTCCGCCGTCGAAGGCGCCGTAGAAGTAAGCGGTGCGGACGAGGTAGCGTCTGTTGGGGAAGGCCGGGAGGAAGTAGCAGAACTTGCGCCTGGGGGCCGCAGAGGAGAGGTTAAAGGGAAAGGATCGGAGGGTGGAGAAGACGGGGAAGAGTCCGGGGAGGGAGAGGTTGCGGGATTCGCCGGAGGAGACGATGCTTGTGTTGTCCGGGAGCCAAGTGAGGCCGTCGGGGGTGGTTTGGGGGGCGGAGGCGCCGCAGTCGATGAGGTAGCTCCCTTTAGGAGGCGACGACGGCGGAGGCGGAGGCGGCGGGAGGGGTTGGGGGAGGACGGCGGGGAGGAGGAAGAGGAGGAGAAGAGGAAGAGACATCGTGGCCATTTGTGGAATCCACGGAGGATCGGAGTAGGAAGATTGAAGAAGAGAGAGCAAGAAAGAGAGAGGAAGGGGAGAGGACGAGGTCAAAGTTTGCGTTGACCATTTCTTATGTCGACTTGTCAAAATGGTAGATTTAATTTATTTTAAAATGTGTCATCAGAGGAGGAGTAGAGAACAGGACTGGAGACAGACAAGGTCAAAAAGAGGGCAAAAAATGTAAGTGGCCAAAGTAAATAGCAATCTCAATCTTTACCTTTTTTAAAAGAAATTATTTTGAATTATTCGAAGCCTTTTAGCTTTTTTTTTTAAAAGAAACTTTAACTATCATTTAAGATATCGCATCATCGTACAAAATGTTGAGGAACTCACAAGGAAGAGCTTCCTCACAAAAAATCATATCTCCTTGCATTCGACCAGTGTTCGCAAGGAAATCAGTGGCCCTATTATAATGTTTATTACAATGAGATATGATAAAAGCATGAAATGTCTCAATGAGGTGCCAAATTTCTTGCATAATATTCAAGATCTTCCAAAGGCAGCGAGTTGCGTGATTAATTATCTTCATTAAGACCTCTGAATCCGTCTCAGCTCTAATGTTTATCAGCCCTTTACTTCTACATTCCTGAAGTCCCAACAACAACCCGACGGCCTCCATCTCGATGGCCTCATAAGCAATTTGTCGACAACAACCTGCAGATACAAAATAGTAGTTAGAGTTCCGAATGATATAGCCTGCTTCCCCCGGCTTCGATGGATCCACAAAGGATCCATCGGAGTTGAGTTTGACCCAAGGGTCATCCGGAGGCTCCCACCGGATCCGAATAGGGTCCTGGGGGCTAGTTGTCTCAGGGACATGGGTGGTTGCATATTCCCAGTGCGAGGCGACTGCCCGCTCCCAGACACATGGCATGGTTACTTGCTTGGAAGAAAAATGGCGATCATTCCTAGCATTCCACAGCCCCCACAAGCAGAAAGCAAAAAGCGAAAGGAAATTATTATTTGATCTCCGGTCCAATAGACAACCTTCCTTGATCCAATCACCAATATGCCAAGAGTCCATATAGGAAAAAGTAAAATTCATCTTCTACTGAAAGATCGACCAAAGTTGCAACGAGACAGAATAATGGAAAAATAAGTGTGCATTAGACTCAACACACAAACCATAAAAAGAGAAATCAGTATTAATTGAGTGATCAAAACGCGTGAAGAAGTATTTGGTAGGCAAGCGATTATGCATTAGTTTCCAAAGAAAAATAGAAATCTTGTGGGGAACTTTGATTTACCATATTTTTTTCCAAGGAAGCCATCAAGATGCCATGGTCGAGCCGCGATCGCTGCAGAGGAAATTATAAACATTCTTAGCATTTGCAATTCCATGCACATTTGAATTCCAGACCCATGTATCATCATTGACATTAGAAGCAGGCATGTTAAGAGGCAGATAAATTGAAGTAATCTTGAAAATCAGAGAGGGTCCAAAGGTAGATGAAATCAAGTTGATATCCCAAGTGTTGTTAGTGATGAGATCTGATACATTTTGTAGCATAGCTAGAGAATTAACATTAATGAATGTTGGTTTAATAGCAAATGGGATGTTAGTAATCCAAGGATCAAGCATAATATCCGTGTTTCGACCATTTCTGATATGTTTAATAAACCCATGTCTGATTGTACAGGAGGCATCCAAAATAATTTTCCAGGCCCAAGTGTTAGAATTCTGAGATTTGGAATGTTCAGAATCATGGTGAAGGACATTGGCCCAAGGGTAAAAAAATGACAATATTTTTCATGGATTAGATTAGTCCAAAGATTAGAATCACCATTCAGCAGGTTATGAATTTTCTTAGCAAGTAGAGAAACTCGTATATCAGCCAGAATTCTAATCCCCAGCCCACCCAAATCCTTTGGAAGCTAAATTGTGTTCCAATTAATCAGGTGTAACCCTCTCTTGCTCCCATTATTATCCCAAAGAAACCCCCTAGTCAGTTTTTCCAGGGAAGTCAATAGACCAGCAGGAACATGAGTAACACTTAAAGAGTAAATAAGAATGGAATTCATGACAGCATTAATGAGAGTTAATCTACCTGCATGATTGAGCATACTTTTTTTTCCAACCGGCCATTTTAGCAGCAATCTTATCAGTCATGTTGTTTAATTTAAATTTGGGGATCAATTTATAGGATATTGGAACTCCAAGATAGACTAAAGGAAATTTACCAATATGAATGTCAAGCAAATTCCTTATAATGTGCACTCTTCTGGAATGTAACATAGGAGGGAGATATATTTCTGATTTTTGTGGGTTCGTCATCTGATTAGTTAGCATGCCATATAGTCTGAGAATTTTATTTAAGTTCACACAGTTTCTTTTGGTAGCAGCAATGCAAATAAGGAGGTCATCAACATAAGCCAGGTGACTTAGACTAAAAGCACCACACTTAAAGGGTTGTATATTGCCTAATCCGACATTGGCATTAATTAAGGAGGATAAGACTTGAGAGGTTAAAATGAACAGATATGGTGACAATGGGTCCCCCTGCCTAATTCCATGATGACTAGTGAAAGATTGAGAGAGTATGTCATTAATACAACATTTGAACTTTGGAGAGGTTACACAGGAAAGGGTCCAATTGATGAAAGTGGATGGAAAGTTCATGAGCTTTAAAATCATTCGTATGCTATGCCAAGACACCCTATCGAAAGCCTTTTTCATATCTGTTTTGATTAACATGTATTTTTTTTTCTTCCCTTCCCCATAGAGTGAACTACTTCTTGAGCTACAAAAATATTGGACGATAATCATTGATGATTTTTGGAACTTGCTTCTTGGGAATGAAAATTAAGGTAGTGTCAGACCAAGCTTGAGGCAATTTTGAAGTTTGGAAAAAGGATTGTATCTCACTATAAATCTTAGGGCTTATAATGTTCCAGTAGTTTTTATAGAATTCTACAGTGTGACCATCTAGACCAGGGGCCTTACCCAGAGGCATGGTCCAGAGAACCTCCTTGATCTCCTGACAAGTGATAGGTGTGACAAGTTGGGAATGATAGTCAGGGTGGATTTGTGGTAACTCAAGCCAGCAATCAGTAGGAAGCATGGGTGTATTTTCAGAGTTCCAAAGATTTTTATAATGATCCACAAACATGGCCCTAATTAGATTTCCATTTTCGATGGTAGTACCATCGCTAGTGATTAGCATATTAATTTTGTTCCTTCTTTGTCTGATCAAAGTACTTAGATGAAAGAATTTTGAATTCCTATCTCCATTTTTAATCCAGTTAATCATAAACTTAGACCATCACTTAATACTTATTTGTCTTCTAAGAGCAGCATGAAGATGGTAGGCAGCTCTCAACCTGCCACACTCCTCATCTGAGAGCCTAGAGGCACTGTCTTTGAGTTCCAACACTCTTATTTCATCTAAGACCTTCTCATACCTATGTTCAAGACTACCAAGTTTGTAACGCCCCCAAAATCACACCTTCCGTCACGTAGGCGGTCAGATTGATCCCGGGAGCGCTACACTGCCTATTATTCTACTGACCTTGACCATTCAACAAAATGCCTTACGTGGCACTAATAAAATAATAATAAAATGCAATAGAGGACTTTAAATGCGGAAGAGTAGTCGAAATGCCATGATAAATGACTTTTAAATGCGGAAGTCTATGATAGTTCATATTATGAAAATTATGCGGAACCATGGTGTCTTACAATATGGAAATTCGTGCGGAAAACGTAATAAAACTTGTCTGAAGGTCTATGCACGGAAATAAAAACATGATGTCTCTGAATGGTAACATGATTTAAACAAGTATGTAAGAAACATGCTCAGGGCAGAAATGTCAGTCATGTGCAGCTCCTCCAAGCCCTGCGCTCTGCCACCATCCTCAGTTGGCATTCTCACCTGCAAAATCCCAATGCAGGGGGATAGAATACCCATAAGCAAAAATGCCCAGTACAATAGCTATAGACGATGAAATAAGGATCGATGAAGACAATGTATAAGACTTTATTCATATTAGTACTCTGTTCTTTATTATAACAGTACTTTATCTTTACTTTACTTTGGTTTTGCTTTACAATGTCTCTGCTACTTTGTACTATACTTTACTTTGCATTATCTCTGCTTTGCTTTACAATATTTTGCTTTGCATTGCATTGCTTTCTTGTGAGTTGCACTACGTCTTTTATATTACTAGGATGTTCTTAAGGTTGGTTGTCCTATACAAGTTTGACTTTATTAAGTTGGGAAGTCATAGATGCCTCTCTGATTCACTGATGCCAGTAAACCAGTAAACGGGAAAGGAGGGTGGGTGTTATTGCCTCACCCAATTCGGAAGGTAGGGGGAAGAATTCCTATAATTCAGGAACAATAGTCGATTATAAGACCTTGTAGGTTCACTGTCTCCTCAACTAGCTACATGTTCCTCTGGCATAATTCTTTAATCTTTAAAGGAAGAGGTGTGACCACAGCATCACCCTTCAATTCGAGATAACGGTGGGAGAACACCTGAAATATCAGGAATAGTGGGCATCTAAGCCAGTAGCTTCGATGTCCCCTCAGCTAACTACCTATCCCCTCAATGCTTTAACTCTGAACGTTACTTTAACTTTAGGGGCGGCACATAGCAATCCCACTTCATTGCCTTTACTTTAATCATCTTTAGTTACTATGAAATCTATGCTTTGGGGTACCCTGAAATCGATCTTTGTTCAGTAAGACTCAGCCAGTGTAGGTGTACTGGTCAGAGTCGTAATTAAGATTTAGTGTGGATTGATACAATTCAATTTAAATCATTGGGCCTCTGTCGGACCGGTCGACCGCCCCTGATGGACCGGTCGACCGCTCGCATGTGCCGGTCGACCGACTCTTTGGAATCGGTCGGCCGGGGTTCTCTGGTGATGTGCCTATGAATCGGTCGACCGATCGTCAGGCCGAGAAGATGCGCACTGAGCATCGGATCGGTCGACTGCTCACTAGGGCCGGTCGACCGATCATATGGTTCAAATCTATCTATCATTATATAAACCGGTCGACCGCCATGGGGAGGCCGGTCGACCGGTAGAGCATGATTCATATAAGTTCTGTAAGTGGATCGATCGACCGCTCATAGGATCGGTCGACCGGTCCTTGCGATAAAATAGGGCCGCCAAATTTCTTCATTGATTCCGGCGGTCTTCCGGCCGTCGATTGACGCCGACATAAATATGAAATTTGTAGGAAACTACTTCAGGGTCAAAATGAATCTACTTTATGCATCAATTGATCATTAATTCATCGTCTATGAGATTAAAATGCTAGGGTACCTTTTTTCGATTGCACTGTCGAATTTTCCGATCACTGCTCATCGTCCGTCGGTCGTCGGATGTTCACTGTCGCCTGGAAGGGTTCGCCTGATCTGTGCGCGCGTCGAGGAGGGTCTGTGCTCGCGGATCGGTTGAGGGTGCGCACTGAAAGGATCAGCCGTTAGTTTTTGCTCGGTCGCGCTCGTCGGACGAGAAGAAGATGGAGGAGAAGACCGAGAGAGAGGAGAGAGTCGGGGGTTCCAAGAGGGCGCAAGTGTGTCCTCTCCCCCCCCCTCCCCTCTTATATGCCCCGGCCGACCATTGGTCGGCCGGAGGTGAAGCGGCGGGAGGCCAGGGGAGGCGACGCCTCCCATGCGGACCTTTCGTTTCAAATTCCCTTTTTTTTATTAAAAGCAGTTACGTTACATTATTACCCTCTAAAAAAATTTCGTCCTCAAATTTGGATAATGGTTAAGGCTTACCGAAAAGTTCAAGAAATTTCTTTCGCATTTCCGATTTGACTTCCCAAGTCGCTTCTTTTCCTTGGTGATGTTTCCATGCAACTTTAACCAGTGCCACACGCTTCTTCTCTTGTTGATGTTCTTGGTATTCTAGTATCTCTGTGAGCTGTTCTTCATACGTCAGGTCCTCCTTGAGGTTTGATTCCTCAATTTGGATCACGTTGGCGTAGTCGTGCTTGTACATCCAGAGTAGGAAGACATGAAAGACGTTGTGTACCCTTGAATATGCCGGAGGCAGGGCCAACATGCATGCTGAGTCTCCAAACATTTCGAGTATCTCGAATGAGCCTATGTACCTTGGGCTCAGTTTTTCCCGTTTGCTGAAACGCATTACTCTTTTAGTGGGGAAGACCTTGAGCAGAACTTGATTGCCCGCCTTGAACTTATGTTCTCGGCGCTTCTTATCCGCGTAGGCCTTCTGGCGGTCTTGGGCAGACTTCATCTTTTTCTTTATTAGTTCCACCCTGTCCATATATTCCTGCGTCTGCTTTTGTAACTCAGCACTCAAGATTTTTCTTTCTCCGACTTTGCCCCAATATGCCGGAGAATGACATGGGCGATCATACAATACTTCGAAGGGAGACATCTCTATACTGGCTGGAAACTGTTATTATAAGAAAATTCTATAAGAGGAAGATGCTTGTCCCAAGTACCGTGCCAATTCAGAGCGCAAGCTCTCAGCATATCTTCCAGCGTTTGGATTGCTCTCTCCGATTGGCCGTCCGTCTGAGGATGAAATGTTGTGCTATACCGAAGCCTTATCCCAAAAGCATTCTGGAGGTGAACCTGGGGTCTCTGTCGGATACAATGGCTGTCGGGATCCCGTGAAGCCTAACAATCTCTTGCACATATAAATCCATGAGGCTTTCAAGAGATTGCTTCACCTTAATGGATAGGAAGTGAGCCGATTTAGTGAGTCGGTCCACTATAACCCAAATGACGTCGTGCCCCTTCAGAGTCCGGGGTATACCTGTGATAAAATCCATCGATATTTCTTCTCACTTCCATTGTGGGATGCCTAGACTCTTCAAAGTTTCCTGTGGCTTCTGATGTTCGATTTTGACCTGTTGGCACACAATGTATTTAGAGACATACTCTGCTATCTCCTTCTTCATGTCTGGCCACCAGTAATTCCTTTGTACATCCTTGTACATTTGTGTGCTCACTGGATGGATTGCAAACTCAGATTTGTGGCATTCGTCTAACACTTCTCTTTGGAGTTTTGGATTGTTCGGTATCCATAGCTGGTCACGGTACCTGATGCCACCGTCCGAAGAGACTCTGAAGTTCGTTGTTTTCATACTTGTCTTTATCATCATACTTTGATACTCTGCGTCTTCTACTTGAGCTTCTATGATCCTTCCTATCACATCTGGCACTATGCGTTGCATCATCATTAGCGATCCATCATGCCTTATTCTCGGCGTCCACTTGAACAGTTCTTCCATGAGCTCGAACTGTCGTAGGCGCATATAGGCCAGGGATCCTTCCCATTTTTTACTGAGCGCGTCAGCTACTGAGTTTGCCTTATCAGGTTGGTAGTTAATGGCAAACTCGTAATCTTTTAGAAACTCCATCCAACGCCTTTGACGCATGTTCAACTCCTTTTGTGTAAAAACATATTTTAAGCTTTTGTGATCTGTGTAGACTACGAATTCTTCTCCATATAAGTAGTGGCGCCAAAGCTTGAGGGCGAACACTACTGCTGCCAACTCGAGATCATGTGTTGGATAATTATTCTCATGCTTCTTTAGCTGCCTGGATGTGTATGCCACTACTTTACCATGTTGCATTAGTACACATTCTAATCTCGTACCACTAGCATCACTGTACACCACGTAACCACCATTGCCAAATGGTAACGTCAGGATTAGCGCTGAAGTGAGTCGTCCCTTCAACTCTTGGAAACTTTCATCGCATTTTGACGACCATATGAACTTTTCTCCTTTCCTTGTAAGCTTGGTCAGTGGCAGTGCTATTCTGGAGAAGTCCTTGATGAAACGCCTGTAGTATCCGGCTAAACCAAGAAAACTCCTAATCTCGGAGACATTCTTCGGTTGGGTCCAGCTGGACACTGCCTCTACTTTTGCCGGATCCACTGCAACTCCATCTTTAGAGATGATGTGTCCGAGGAACATTATCTGTTCTAGCCAAAATTCACATTTAAATAATTTTGCGTACAACTGCTTCGCTCGCAAGATTTCCAACACTGTCCTCAGATGCTCTCTATGCTGTCCCATGCTCGACGAATAGATGAGGATATCGTTGACGAAGATAATTACGAACTTATCTAGATGTTCATGGAAAGTTCGATTCATGAGGTCCATGAATGCTGCCGGGGCGTTCGTCAACCCAAACGGCATCACTATGAACTCATAATGTCCATATCTTAATCGGAAGGCCGTCTTTGAAATGTCTTCTTCTGCCACCCTTAACTGATGGTATCCACTCCTCAGATCGATCTTTGTGAACACCCTTGCCTTAGACAGCTGGTCGAATAGGTCGTCGATGCGAGGTAGTGGGTACCTGTTCTTTATTGTGACTTTGTTCAACATCCTGTAGTCGATACAAAGTCTCAATGATCCATCATTTTTCTTGACAAAAAGGACGGGTGCACCCCACGGTGAGACACTGGGCCTGATGAAACCTTTGTCCAATAGCTCTTGAATTTGATCTTTCAGTTCCTTCATCTCTGTTGGAGCAAAGCGATGTGAGGCTTTGGAGATTGGTACAATTCCGGGTGTCACCTCGATACGAAAGTCTATCTCCCTTCTGGGCGGTAGACCGCTAACATCCTCAGAGAATATGTCAGGAAATTCCCTCACAACTTTTATGTCTTGAGGAGTCTTCTTTGATTCCTCTGTCTTAGTTATACTAGCCAGGTAACCTCTACATCCTTTTTTTAATAGTTTCTGTGCCTTCATAGTGATTTTTTGTTCCTTTTGTGCAATCCCTCTGACTATAACTTTATCTTTACTCTGTGTACCTATGATTACTTTCTTTTATTTGCACAAGATGGAAGCATCATGAGAGGTTAACCAATCTATGCCCAAGATTATATCATAATCTCTCATGAGAATGATAATGAGATTGACAGGATGATTCCTTTTCTCTATTTCTATGGGTACATTGGGGAAATGCTTTGTGGTGATGAGGGTGTCTTGTGGGATCAATATATTCATCTTCTACTCTAAATTCACTGCTTTTAATCCTAATATTTTGGCACACTCTTCTGATATAAAGGAATGTGAGACACCGGAATCGAATAACATTTTGGTAGGTAAATCAGCTATAAATAGCGTACCTCGAATGATGTCAGCGTCATTCTGGAGAGCGTCATCTTCCAGATTGAAGAGTCTTCTCTGTACCAACTGTTGTTGTCCACGCCTCGGACAACTTGCTGCCATATGACCCATTCCGCCGCAGTAGTAGCAGGCTCCTGACTTCATTCGGCATTCCACAGCATGAGTCCTGCCACAAGTGTTACATAGAACTCGCTCACCTTGTGCGGGTGGTGCCTGAGGAGCTCTAGGAGGTTGCTGCCTCTGCTGCTGGGCTGGGCGTCTTTGCCCCTACTGCGGGGGTCGCTGCTGCTGTGGTTGTGGCTGTTGTTGCGGTAGGGGAGAAACTTGTTGTGGCGGACGGTACGGCTACTGTTGCTGTTGAGTACGATAGTTCTGTTGAGGTGCAGAATACGGGTGGTACCGGTTACCCCGTCGTTGGTGTTGCCGGTTGTTCCCACGGGGCTGCTGCTGGTGGGAGCTCTGCCATACGTTCTGTTGGACCCTCCTCTCCCTCATGAGATCCTGATGGTCTTTCTCGGATAGAGTTGCCAGGCTGATTGCTTCATCCAGTGTTTTACAGTTTCCTGGCTTGGCCTGGGATCTCAGTGAGGGCCTCAGTCCGTCCACGAAATGTTTCACCAGTTCCTCATCGTCCAAAGTCGATTTAGAGTATTTCTTTAACCGGATGAACTTGGTCACATACTAGTCTACCGTCATAGCCCCTTGCTCTAGGTGCAGAAACTCCTTCTGCTTCAGATATTTCTGGTGGGACGGAAGATAACGCGTCTCAAACGCCTTGGGAAAGTCTTCCCATTCCACGGTTCTAACTCCCGAAAAGTTGGTGGCTTTCTTTGCTTTCCACCATTTCTTGACGTCCCTCTGGAGAGTATCACCGGCGAATAGGACCTTCTTGTGTTCGGGGACGTCGAGTATGTCAAACTTCTCCTCTAAATTCTCGATCCACTGCTCGGCAATGTCGATTCCTCCCTCCCCGTTAAACGTTGGAGGCTTCGACCTCCAAAACTCTTGTAGGGTACAAGGGATAGGGGCTCGGCGTCCCTGCTGCGGTGGCGAATCGGGCCTAGGTGGGGTAGGTGGAGGTGGATTCAAAGGAAGTGGAGGAATAAACTGGGCTTCTTCTTCGTTATATACTTCATATTCACTGGACGCCGATCCTCTTCTTTGGTCAGCCATCTATAATAAGGTCATGGCAAAGTTTGAGAAGGGTGCATAATCAAAGATATTTAATAAAGATAGAATCTTAGATCGACATTGGAGACCATGCTTTGCAAAACAAAGTATTCATTTATCATTAAACTTTTCAGAAAGTAACATAGATTCGATGCGCACTAAGGCCTTCCACAAAGAAGAAAGACCCCATACTACAAATCACTCTACTGAGAGGGTCTTTCTGGTCCAGTCCTAAGATTGTTCGGAGGATTAGGACACTCCTCCTCAAAATGTCTCTCCTGATCGTAGAGACCACAGTACGGCTCTGGATCAAACTGGCTTATCGGACTGGTCTCCTGACTCTGGACTTCTTCTTCAGGTGCAGGGGCTTCTTCTTCGTCGTCAGAGGATATATAAATATGGTTGCTTATATGTCTTCCCTCCATCAGCCAGTTCCCCCGGGGATTACTTCTTCCCATGTCCCAACGGGTGAAAAGGATAAATCAGGGTCGTTACTTCCAACGCTCTTTAAGCCTGAATCTGAATGTCCTGATCCCTCTGGAACAGGCTGCGAAGGGGTTGGGGAATCTAGTGGGTATACGTGTATCCCAACTATATGACCCCTACCTCTTCGTAAAATCCTAGTGACCATGCGGCATGGAGGCATCTATAATATAATTTAATTCAATAATATGAGTATGATTCTCATAGGAATGTACTTATTACTTACTTAAGGAGTGGAGCCGTAGATGCTTGAGAAGCTTGCACATGACTTTACTTTGAGTTGTATAACAATATAAACAATGAATGCTATGCATGAACCTATACTCTACTATGATCAATGAAGGAGCCAAGAACTTAGGCTCTGATACCAAATTGTAACGCCCCCAAAATCGCACCTCCCGTCACGTAGGTGGTCGGATTGACCCCGGGAGCGCTACACTGCCTATTACTCTATTGACCTTGACCATTCAACAAAACGCCTTACGTGGCACTAACAAAATAATAATAAAATACAATAGAGGACTTCAAATGTGGAAGAGTAGTCGAAATGCCATGATAAATGACTTTTAAATGCGGAAGTCTATGGTAGTTCATATTATGGAAATTATGCGGAACCATGGTGTCTTACAATATGGAAATTCGTGCGGAAAACGTAATAAAACTTGTCTGAAGGTCTATGCGCGAAAATAAAAACATGATGTCTCTGAATGGTAACATGATTTAAACAAGTATGTAAGAAACATGCTCAGGGCAGAAATGCCAGTCATGTGCAGCTCCTCCAAGCCCTGCGTTCTGCCACCATCCTCAGTTGGCATTCTCACCTGCAAAATTCCAATGCAGGGGGATAGAATACCCATGAGCAAAAATGCCCAGTACAATAGCTATAGACGATGAAATAAGGATCGATGAAGACAATGTATAAGACTTTATTCATATTAGTACTATGTTCTTTATTATAACAGTACTTTATCTTTACTTTACTTTGACTTTGCTTTACAATGTCTCTGCTACTTTGTACTATACTTTACTTTACATTATCTCTGCTTTGCTTTACAATATTTTGCTTTGCATTGCATTACTTTCCTGTGAGTTGCACTACGTCTTTTACATTACTAGGATGTCCTTAAGATTGGTTGTCCTATACAAGTTTGACTTTATTAAGTTGGGAAGTCAGAGGTGCCTCTCTGATTCACTGATGCCAGTAAACCAGTAAACGGGAAAGGAGGGTGGGTGTTATTGCCTCACCCAATTCGGAAGGTAGGGGGAAGAATTCTTACAATCCAGGAACAGTAGTTGATTATAAGACATTGTAGGTTCACTGTCTCCTCAACTAGCTACATGTTCCTCTGGCATAATTCTTTAATCTTTAAAGGAAGAGGTGTGACCACAGCATCACCCTTCAATTCGAGATAACGGTGGGAGAACACCTGAAATCTCAGGAATAGTGGACATTTAAGCCAGTAGCTTCGATGTCCCCTCAGCTAACTATCTATCCCCCCATTGCTTTAACTCTGAACGTTACTTTAACTTTAGGGGCGGCACATAGCAATCCCACTTCATTGCCTTTACTTTAATCATCTTTAGTTACTATGAAATCTATGCTTTGGGGTACCCTAAAATCGATCTTTATTCAGTAAGACTCAGCCAGTGTAAGTGTACTGGTCAGAGTTGTAATTAAGATTTAGTGTGGATTGATACAATTCATTTTAAATCATTGAGTCTCTGTCGGACCTGTCGACCGCCCCTGATGGATCGGTCGACCGCTCGCATGTGCCCATCGACGACTCTCTGGAATCGATCGGTCGGGGTTCTCTGGTGATGTGCCTATGATTCGGTCGACCGTCCATGTTATCGGTCGACCGATCGTCAGGCCGAGAAGATGCGCACTGAGCATCGGATCGGTCGACCGCTCACTGGGGCCGGTCGACCGATCATATGGTTCAAATCTGTCTATTATTATATAATCCGGTCGACCTCGATGGGGAGGCCGGTCGATCGGTAGAGCATGATTCATATAAGTTCTGTAAGTGGACCGGTCGACCGCTCATAGGATCGGTCGATCGGTCCTTGCGATAAAATAGGAACGCCAGATTTCTTCATTGATTTCGACGGCCTTCCGGTCATCGATTGATGCCAACATGAATACGAAATTTGTAGGAAACTACTTCAGAGTCAAAATGGATCTACTTTATGCATCAATTGATCATTAATTCATCGTCTATGGGATTAAAACATAGGGTACCTGGAAGGATTGCACTGTCGAGTTTTCCGATCACTGCTCATCGTCCATTGATCGTCGGACGTTCATTGTCGCCTGGAAGGGTTCGCCTGATCTGCGCGTGCGTCGAGGAGGGTCCGTGCTCGTGGATCGGTTGAGGGTGCACGCTGAAAGGATCGGCCGTTTGTTTCCGCTCGGTCGCTCGGTCGCGCTCGCCGGACGGGAAGAAGACGGAGGAGAAGAACGAGAGAGAGGAGAGAGTCGGGGGTTCCAAGAGGGCGCAAGTGCGTCCTCTCCCCCCCTTTTTATACGCCCCGGCCGACCATTGGTCAGCCGGAGGTGAAGCGACGGGAGGCCAGGGGAGGCGACGCCTCCCCTACCGACCTTTCGTTTCAAATTCCCTCTTTTTTTTATTAAAAGCAATTACATTACAAAGTTTCTTTTTGTTCCATTCTAATGTTTTAACCCTAATGGAATTGAGAGTTTGACACACTGACCTATCTAGGGTCCATTCTTTTTGAACAATTCCCCTTGGTTGGTCATAGGAAAACCAGAAATGTTCATACCTAAATAACTTAGGCTTCTTTTGTTTTATGTGGGGTTCTAGCAGTAATGGTGAGTGATCCGAAGGACATCTAGCTAAGGTTTTAAGAGTGAGGTTAGGAAAGGCCCTAACTCAGTCGGAAGTAACTAGCACTCTATCTAGACGACATAGAATTCTCGCGGCACCCTGGCGGTTATTGCTCCAAGTGTGTTGCACACCAATTAGATTTACATCTATGAACCCCTGATTGTCTATGAAATTTCAAAAGATTTTAATTGAGTTGGTAATGGTAAATGGTTTCCACCCCTTTTTATCCTCAGGCCTAGTAATACAATTAAAGTCACCCATAATGATCCAAGGAATATCATGCAAATTTAATTTGTCTAATTTTTTAAACAATGATGATCTTGTTAATGGATTTGTGCTTGCATAGACACAAGAAAGTAGTGATGAGAAATTACCTAAGGTGACTACCACATGCATAACTTGCAGTTCCATACTTACTATTGATATATGTACATCTATATTTTTCCATACCAATATGATACCTCCAGATGCCCCTTGACTTTCTTGGTAACACCCGCTCCATTGATTCCCCAGCCGTCGAAGAAATTTTTCCGCCTACTGCTTGTTAGCGTGCGATTCAAGTAATACAATAATATCCAGTTGATACCTGGTTATGGGTTCCTTTAGCCGATCGCGGACCTTACTTCGGCAAGCCCCACGACAGTTTCACGAAATGATTTTCATGAGGACCTAGTTTGGTGTTCCCCGGACTCCTGCACAGATACAAACATAGATGAGGGGGTGGAGACATCAGAAACTTTTTGTTTACCTTTTTTGCCTTTTTGATTCCATAATATTTGGTGTAGTGGTGGTAGAAGCACCGAGGGGACCCTCTTCTTTCCGCAGAGGTGGGGCAAGGTCCGCGTCCGGCTCCTCCTCAGCTTCCTCCAGGTCGTCGGCCGTGATTTGACCTTCTTCCATTTCTTCATAATCATCCTCCTTTATGATCTGAGCCCTGACCTTCTCCACCGTCACAACATGGAGGTCCGCGACAGCCGAAGGAACCTGCATATGAGAGGGTGAATGGGAGACGAGTAAAGAGTGTGCCCTAGATCTGGGCGGCGATGGAGGAGAAGCCGAGAGCGGAGGAAAATCCGCTAAATGCATCCCGGGGCACGTGTACGACGATCTGTGGAACCCGACTCATCTCCGCCGTTGGTGAGATCTGAGTGCGTTCCACGTGGCAGCATCTGGTGCTGCCTCGTTCGTGCAAGATGATCCGCACCGTCCAGGTGTCCATTCATTCTCCGACCTTAGGGCATATGTGGTGATCATCCGAGCCATTCACACCAGGTGAATTGTTGAGATCTAACACACTAAATCGGTTCGCGCCCCCTCCCGGTTCAGCCCCAGTATCCGGCTCATTTGAAACCCGCGGCTCGCCGGCGCTTCCAGAGGAGGGCCGCGCAAGGGTCCGAGCACCGTCACCGGTGCTTCAAGGATCCTGCGGGCCACCACCCCGAGCACCTCTGGCGGTAGCTAGCCATCTTCCGACGAAGGAGCGAAGCCAAGGGCCAAACATGAGCACCTTTCGACCATCCTCTCCGTTCGCCGATGCCGAGCTACAAGTCTCAAACTTGTGACCGACAAGGCCGCAACGAAAATAGAATATGGGAAGATTATCATAGGTGACCCTCTGGAAATACCTACTTCCATCCGAATTATTGATCCATACACCTTGCTTGATCGGCCTTGAGAGATCGACGTCGACACAAACTCTGGCCTCGCAACACGAATCTCCGGTAATGGAGGCATCATCAATGAGAAATAGGTTCCCAAAGCAGTTCGCGATGCGTGTCACAGATTCTCGATTTAGCAATTCATACGACATGTCATAAAATCGTATCCATATCGAGGACCACCTGATTTGTTCGCCGGAGACACAAAAGAATGGTCGCGACTGAGACATCGCCAGAATTTGTCCCTCAACACTCTAGGGACCGTCGGTTAATACTCTCATACGTTCCTGCACACATTCAAATGAAAATAGAAAGCAGTTATCCCCCAAAACCCTCATGTTTACTCCCTGTTGTAATTCCCAGATTTGTGGGAGGGCAGCCCGCAGCGAGTCGAGAGTCAGTCGGCTAGCGCATCTGCCGATCAGACACATCTTCAGTTCTTCTGAGCGATCAGCCGCCTCGGATGAGAGTATAGTGACCTCCTCAGAGATTTCTTGCTGCAAACACCTTAGTTGATGGGGAGATATGAGTTCCGCAGGCCGTCGCGGCCCCGAGTTCTAGCGAGAGAAACGACCGTTCGCCGAGGACCCGGCCGCAACGACATCTTTGTAAGATTGGCGATTTTGAAGAGCAGTGGAAGGAGAGTGAGGGGGTGGAGGGCGGCTATCAGGTGGCTCCCCTGAGGCCATCGGTGAAGGGAAGGAGAGTAATGAGGGAGAGAGGCAGGGGAGGAGGGGAAGGTTGCTCCGACGAGAACGCCGGGGACGGAGGAGGAGAGATCAACTAGCCGTTAGGACAGGTTGTCCCTAGAGCTCTCGTTGTTGCTGCCCGGGGGACCAAATTTGGGTGGATATCTTGGGCTGGTTGTTCAGATACGAGGAGGTGAAAAATAGCCTGGTAGCTTTTAACTTAGGCGACAATGTAACTTGAACAAGAGTGCTAGTAGCTTCTCGACATATGCTAATAACTTCGAATTTAAATACTAAGAGTTTTAGATCGGAAATAAATGCTCTATCTTTCCAAATTTGGGGTGCTATAATCTCGGTTAATAATGTCTTAAATTTTATTTTAATTAAAAATTTATTTGAACCTCAAGATCCTCGTACTACTACGAAGTTCTCGTTGTATGCGATTCGAAATCTATATTATGAGATATTTTATATATGATTCGAAATTAATTTATTTTCTTATCACAAAATATATGTTCTAATTAATTTAGATTCGGTATGAAATTTTTATTATTTATAAAGGGAGTGCTTATATAAACTAAGTCTAAACAGAAAATAATCCGAATGGCTTCTTCTATTTTCATCTAATAGAACTTTGTATTATCTTAAATTTCTCATATGTTCATTCGATGCGTAATATCTTTCGTACATAAATTCTAACAATCTCCGAGCATTTCAAGCATTCATATTAATAAAAAAATAGAAAATATTTCCTCTCATTTAATTTATTTCTTTAGGGCTATTGATGATGAGGTTGCATGCCCTAAACTCTACATTACTCAATAAAAAAAAGTGAGTTTTAAAGCGATGGACCCCTAGTATTTGGCGTTCCATGCTAGCCAACTTATCATTTTCTTCATGATTGATAGCAAGCTTGAGCCAAATTTAGAGACTATTTAATTTAGCTGATAAAAAAATAATTGATAAATTTAAATATCGATAAGTAATTTATTAACTTAAGCTTATTTTTAAAAGTAAATGTTTTGATAAAACTATTGAGATCATTAATAACTAATTAATTATGATCAAACTAAGTAACATATTTATTTAGAAAAAAAGTAATCCTTCCCTTGCTTAAAGTTATCTTGTTGATGGCTAAATTACATTGGACGCTTTCTCAATGCTATTCTCAAATCTCAAATTTCATTTTGTAACAAGATTGGTTCCATCTTTTCATTTGTTCTACCGACTATCCTTTTCATATGCAATAGGTTGTTTCCCGATTGATTTTCTCTCTTATAAAATAAATAGCATTGATAAAAATTAATTTAGAATTATATGTTTAAACATAGGAATATATTAAAAAGATTTCATACACAAATCCACATTTCATACAAGGCATACAATATGAAATATTTGGTAAATTATAAATTACAATGACAAAATAATAACTTAAAATGTTTATTATCTATGGGTAAAATTGAATGATTATTATCAAAGTTGTCAAAATCGAAATTTATGCAAGATATGGAGAATCAAAATTCTACTTATTAATAAAAAAAACATTTTAAAATAATAAACATTTTAAATAAATATATCACATTTAAAATTTAAATTACACCTTACTAAGTTATTTTTATCGAATCTTTAGTAAAATTACATAAAAACATATTAAAAATAAAAAAATTAAACGCCATCTAAATTATTTTTATTATTATAAATATATTTTCAAATTAATATTTAAAATTATACTAATCATATAAGATCATATAAAATGATGTGAAATCGTATTAAAATTTTACACATAAGATCTTAAAAATAAAATCGAAAATCATAAGATTTTAATATCTAAGATCGAAAACATTGACTATGATTTCTCGTTTCCAATCAGATGATTAATAAAGTTTTAATATTTATTACATGCATGAGAATTGAGGCCCCACCTTGATCTTCCAATTGGGGTGAGAGAACTATGTCCCCATCAAAGAAGGAAAAATTCTTCAAAATAGAGCCCCAGTGGGGAATTCCCACAGGATCCTAGAACCTCAAAAAATATTGCCATATTGGTACACAATTGTACAAAAAATAATTAGTGGATTGCCGAGACGGGAAAGAAACAATTTCCATTTGGGTGTTAAAAGTGCAGGACAGAAAAAAGAAGATAAAACGAAGATAACAAGTCCAGCAATCCGCAACAAGGATAAAACAATTTTGGTGGCTTCTCCCACATCTTTCAATATAAAGACAAAAAAAAGAATGAGATAATCGTTCACGCGAAAATTGCAAAGCGAGTTCTTTTGGCATGTCGAGCTTAATTCATACAATTATATGAAAAGTAATCACTAATTGCACTTGCACGACTAAGAGTGATAACTTGGTCTCAAGACTTGATATATAAGAATAGGGACGCCTGATAAATTTAGCTCAAGACTGAAAGGACGAATCCATGCTATTCTTTTTTGGGGTGGGGGTCTAAGTTCATGCTATCTGTAATTAAGTCCAGTAACTCTTCCTGTAATAGAATGAAAGAAGTATACTCAACTATTCCAACTATCTGCAAATGGCAAGGATAACTCCACGGTGAGTTATACTCAGCAAATTACTTTTTCTTCGAAAACTTTGGGTTTTTGCACATCCGCACACTCAATGGAGTAATTTCGACCAACTCATCTTCTTGAATATATTCTATACAGTCATCCAAACTGTAACTTAATGGTGTATCCAGAACAACTGCAAAAAGTGGGAAATGGAAATGTAAAGATCAAATACGACCAGACAATTTTAAACTTTGGCGCAATGAATCAAGGAGACAGACAATGGACCTAGTAGGAACATATTTACCTGTTTGCTCCTTGTTCGATCGTACATTGGTTGCAGCCTTTTTCTTGCACACGTTTATGGACAAATCACCGGGACGCTGATGGATACCTACAATTTGTCCCTTATAAACATCCACACCAGGGCCAACAAACATCTGTCCTCTTTCTTGTGCATTGAAAAGAGCATAAGAGGTGGTTGTTCCATCTTCAAAGGCAACCTGTTTGACGAATTTCAGATTTCACGTTAGGGTATTCCATATTAGATATGATAATAATTCACAACTAAACATGTGAGTAGGTTAGTAGTGAAAGAAAATCGAGTCCTTACAAGTGATCCCTGGTCACGTGTGCTAATATCTCCGCACCATGGCTCGTAGCTCTCAAACACTGTGTTAAGAATTGCTGTGCCCCGGGAAGCTGTTAGGACTGAATTCCGCAGACCAAGAAGACCACGTGTTGGAATCTTGTATCTAACTAATGTCGTTCCTTCGGATCTGCAAGAAGAAAGTATTCAGCAAAGAATATCTTGACAGAAAGGGAAGTATTAAGTGAAAGAAAAAATCATTATAAAAAACCCACCATACGAGTGATCGTAGATTCACATATTAAAAAAAAACAGATAATATCCTAAATAGACTAATTCATGAACTACACAAAATAATATAACATTCACAAAAATACTTTCTCAAAAAATAAAATTCATAGAAAGTGAAACTTTGAAGATGGAAGTAGCGCTTAGCTGTGCTACCCTCTACCCTGATCTACGTCGAGCAAACCATTTTTCTAGACGAGGTCGAGCAAACTTGTTGCAGTAATGCTTTGTGGATCCAAAACTTTTTTATGTTAACTACAGTTGCAGTTGTAGTGAGTCCAACATTCCCTACTTCTTAGGGCCTCAATAGTTGATTTTTCTTTGCATTTCATGGAGAATTATTTTTTCATTCTTTCGTACACATGGCATGTCCAACGCCTACCCTGTGTCAAGGAGGGTTTGTGTATTTTCTAAAACCTTTTTTTTAATTTCTCGTAGAGTTCTTATATCTCTTTGGTGTTAGATATATTTTGTCAAAGAATTTACCTACTTTTTGGCGCTTAAGCCCCACCAACATCTAGCAAATGATGTTCAAATAAAAAACAAAGTAGAAGGGCACAAAAATAAAAAAAAAAGAAGATAAATATATTTATTTCAGTATTAAGAAATTTCAGGTAATTTTTCGGCAGTCATGCAGACAATACTCAAGAACTCAAACATCAAACTTACATAAACCCAAGACTTGATCACTCTCCTAGAACAATATATCCCAATATGATGCCACAGAATTTTCATTGATTGCATGTTACTCAAGCACGAATTCTGTAAAATAAATATGGGAAAAGAAAACGAGAAAGAGAACAAACCCAATCCCTTGCATATCAATCATTTGTCCCCGTCTTTTTCCTAAAAGTTCGACAACAGATCCCATGTATACTTCTGGTACCTCAACAGTGGCAATCTGCATTGAACAATCATAAATTAGAGAGATTTCTCCTAACAGAAGATCATGAACGCCAATTAAACTGCATAAACTCATATTCTTCTCTTCTCTTGCGAAGATCTGGTTTCAGAAATTGACCTCAAATGGTTCGAGAAACTGATCATCCACGGTCTTGTTAATAACCTTGGGTGGCCCAACCATAAACTCGTATCCTTCTCTTCTCCTGCAAAAATCTTGTTTCAGTTGTGGCCAAGATAATGTCATAATTTGAAAGGTATTCACTTACATGTTCTCAATCAGAATTGTGATATGCAGGGTGCCCCTTCCACTAACTATAAATGTATCAGCTGTTTCACCATCTTCTACTCTCATAGCCAAATTTTTTTGAAGCTCGCGATAAAGTCGATCTCGAAGATTACGGCTAGTTACATACTTCCCCTGAAATTGGTGTGGGCATGAGCTACAAATTCATTCATAAAAAGAATAATACAATTGTTTTTAGGGGTAAAATTAACAAAGAAAAAGTGAATTAATTAATGGAGAACTTTATGCTGAGGATAGTTTCATTCTAATTTTACTGTATACAATTTAACCTGGTGTATCAGCTGGTAATGTGGACTGGAGATTCTATCACAATTATTGCAAAGCAATATTAATTTATCTCTTGTTTGCCACCACATCCCTTCTTAAATTCTAATTTTCATAGCAGAAGCCTTTTATTGTGCTATACCTCTCTACCAGAAAATGGTGAAGTGTTGATGGAGAACGACATCCGTACTGTTGGTTCCTCCACCTTGATTGCAGGTAAAGGCTTCCCATAATTCTTATCTGCTATTGTCTCACCAATCTGCAATGAGGAATATTATTACCAATCTCTATACTATATCATTTCATATACTTCAAGATTGAATATAGTAAATATCTCTGAAAAAAATAGTACAAAGATTCTAACCATTATGTCACTAATACCACAGACAGCACATATATCACCAGCCTCAACACTCTCAGCTGGAACTCGATTGAAATTTTCATAAACAAAAAGCTCACTGACTTTTGCAACTCTGCATGCATCTTCTGACGTGCACACCTGCAAAAAGAAATTATGGGCTTATAGCTATCTAGTTGCATTTTATGTTAAAAAAAATCAACCAACTACAAGGATAAAGATTCAGACAAAAAAAAACTTTCTTAATATGTTGTTATGGAATATATTATGAATTATAGTGTGAAGTTACTTAGAAGTCAACAAAATAGAAACTCAAACCCATTGAAAATAATGTTTTTAAATGTTTCTTTAAAAAATATTCACAAAATGGTGGTATTTTAACCTTCACTTCCATTCCTCTCTGTAGTACACCAGCATGCAATCTTCCAATTGCTATTCTTCCTTTATGTTCCTCATAGTCAATGTTTGATACCTGTTGTTTTAATAATCAAACATTAATTATAATTAGCACATATAATTCTTGCATAAAAAGGAGAAGTTATTCAATCCATATCACAAAGTGAGCTTGAAAATCCTGACATATGAAAATGTATCCGTAAAGTCTCCCAAGTTTTTTTTTGAAAAGTAAAAGGATGACTACATTATGTATATATCATGATAAAAGAATGTGCATGTATGATCATAAAAAAAGATATGCGAGATCGAAACAAAACAGAAAAGAAGTGGTCCACAAAACGATGACGATAGTTTCCCATGTTATTTGCAGATTGACAGTAATAAAATTGGTTGTTAAAAAACTTTGGCTAAATTGACTAGGATTAAGCCTAGGTAAGTCAGCAGATAATGTGATTTATCAGACAGCATCTAGTGGAATATCATGAATTAATAATCAAATCCTCGTTCTTCATTATTAGAATATTTATCTGTCTTGAGGGGTAAAATATATCTCTTTTTTCACTGCATTAGTTTAATGATAAAGTCCGTTCCAATAATGTAAGTCTTCATACAGAACAGAATGGAGCATGTCAGAATATAGAGTATAAACAGGGGAATCCTAGTGTAGGACAGTAGACGTGTTTTTCCTTTATTTCCATTGTTTGAGTGTCAGCATAGAGAAATCACTAAATTTTACATACATTATTTGAGTATCAGCGTAGAGAAATCAACAAAATTGACATGTAACATGTCAAAATGCACCATGCATCAGATATCAGCCTGCACCTCTCTGTCAGCAGGGATAAAATCCTTAGCACTATTAAGTTAAAGAATAAAATTGTTAACCATGTACAAACTTCTCTATTTAGTTACTGCTGCTCAGTGGTTCTAATTAAACTTGTAAAGAGTAAATGATCAAATACAAAGAAATCCCTCCTCTTTCCAGAGATCAATGTTACTTTATGCAATCACATTAAGAAAGTCAAAGCCAAATATTTAAGAAGACATGGGAAAAGAAACCTTTTAACTAAGTAAAGATCAAGTCTTTCACCAAAAAAAGTAGGATTTGTTTAAAGCAAAAAAGTTAGAGAAGGAAGAAAAAGAGTATTGCATGTATTTGTACACTTTAAACTGCAGAAAATGATTGTTCACAATATCAGGATGCAACTCGAGCGATAAAAGATTAAAAAATAGAAAAAGGAAAATAAAAAATAATTACTGACAAGCATTTGCAAAGCACCCGTATTGTCAATACTGGGCTCAGGTATGCATCTGAGAATAGACTCAAAAAGTGGTCCAAGATCATCAGAGAGATTGTCTGGTGATAGTCCTGCTTTTCCTTTAATGCCACTGGCATAAATTACCTGAAAATCACACTGACGAGAGAGCTTGACATTTAGAACACAGATCATTTCAATGACCATAAGGAGCAAAAGCAATCTTCAAACTGAGAGATCGCATAAGGTGTTACCTGTTCATCACTCGCATTTAATTCAATAAACAATTCAAATGTGGAGTTTATAACAAATTCTGGGCGTGCAGAAGGCCTATCAATCTTATTTACGACGACTAAAACAGCATGACCAAATTCCAAAGCCTTCTTCAAAACAAATCTCGTTTGTGGCATCGGCCCCTCCACTGAATCGACCTATAAGAGAGGATACATTCAAATTGTCAAAATATGAAATGAAACTAGAGAAATGCCAGAATAAGATTTTAATAAATCTTTACTAGAAGTATATGATAAAACATGAATGCTATTTATTCACAAGCAAAACAGCAACAACACAATTTGGATTGATAGACTACCAACATTGATCTTGCCAAGGATAAGTTTATCACAAGCAATATACAAGAGTTATTTTCAACATTTAATAGTACATGCTCAATTGTACTCATGAGAATGATGAATCCCCTGTGATACACCAGATCCCGTTGTTCTTATTTCAGCCCAACACATAGCACAAGTTGTTTACATATCATGGGTATAAGAACAAACGTAAAAGCACCAACTTCACTTGTCAACCTAAACACCTAGAAGTAGAACTTACAGTTGCATTAACTTTGATAAACAAAGATCACTGCCGACAAATGAAAGCAATCAACATTTCAATGTTCACAGACATAAGAGGAAGAAGGCAACCACCCAATCTATAACAACTCATATTATGAAAATAAAATTAGATGATGCATTTTATACCACAAGAAGCACTCCTTCAACCATGTTTAGAACACGCTCCACTTCCCCACCAAAGTCAGAATGACCTGGAGTATCAATGACATTTATCTTAGTTCCCTTGTAGGATATTGATGTGTTTTTGCTGAGTATTGTAATTCCTCGTTCACGTTCCAGATCATTTGAGTCCATTATCCTCTCTTGTACAACTTGATTATCACGAAAAACCTGAAAGCAAAGCATCCAAAGATTTCAAATCCATTTATACAATTCAAAAGTTAATTCATTGAAATAAGCAATTAAATTTATTGAGATGTCAGTGTGGAAAGTGCTTTATAATGTTTAATTGAGATATTTGTGACAATCGATAATCATGATTCATCATGAAGCATGATACTTTAAAATGCATGAAAATATCTGAATAATGAGTCAATTCATGAAATGTAAGAAATGCAACAATTAGCTAATGCCACTCAGCTTTGCCATATTGATGTCTTACTCATTTTGTAAACCAAGACGAGTCAATATTGAAGTAGAAGTATTTGGAATATATATAAACGAACATATATTGCTAGTAGAAAGTTAATTGGCAAAACCGGATCTTTGAGATTGTTTGCATGTCAGTCAAGAAATAGCATGCTACTGCATTACGGGGCAGTTGGAACGGCTTCATGGATAACATTTATAATTATCAGACGAGACAAAAGATAAGAGTTAACAACAATCTCCTTCCCAGGGCTTTACCTTCGCTTGCTTCAGCATTGCGTCCACCAGAGTTGTCTTTCCATGATCGACGTGAGCAACAATAGCTATATTCCTTACATCTCTCCTCGTCGCCATCTTCTTCTTAGCTGCAGCCATAAGACCACAAGTGTTACAATCTCCAAAAGCAAGCATACTGATGTGAGCTCGTACAAAGTTCTATCGCTGCAACTCTTCACGATACAAGGTTTTTTTTTGGCAGTCAATCAGTACACATGTGAACTAGCTACAACTCGTCATATTCGCCAGCCATAAACTGTATTGGGTACAGTCAAATTTACTATCCGTAGAGCGAGACTACTACCGGAGGCGTCGGAGGACGGGGAGGAGGCCGTTTCCGCCTCGGGCATCGACGAGACGGAGCACCTGACAGGTGTTCGACGCGAGGACCGCAGCTGAGGACCGGAACGCCGCCGGCCTCCGACGGCGACGCGCCGCACGGGAGCCCCGCGATCGGCGGGCACCTCTCTGCCTTGGCACAGGCGGCGGGAGTCGCCGGCGGCGGTGGCGGAAAGGCGGGACGTGCCGAGCGGTGAGCGGAAGCCGATGAGCGCCATGTTTCTCCTCCTCCTCCTCCTCAGTGCCGCCCGCGCTCTCCACGACCTGCCTGCCTCCCTTTGTGCGAGAGAGAGGAGGGAGATCGAGTGGGACTGGGGGGATGAGGTTTGCTAATAACGAGACGCGGGGAGTCTGCCGGGCGTGGTGCGGCGTGGTCCACTGGTTTGGGTTACTGCGACCAGTGCCACGAATTAAACCTGAGCCGCGGGTTGAGCCAATTAGCCATCATTAACGTGCGGCTGAGACGCGAGTTAAAATGTTACCCCCATGAACGCAAAAAGATAGGGAAGCGTGTGGCCACACACAAGGCGTTCTCGGCTACCCTCTATTTTTTTTTATCTTATTATGTTTTATCTTATTGTGAAAAGTGAAGAATCAACGGTTGAGATCAAATATATCATAAGTAATAATTATTTAGACACAATTAGTGGATTATTTAATCCATAAAAATACTTTGTCAATTTGCAATCAAACTTATAGAAAAAATGTTTCATCTTATTTTCTTTTGTTTTTTTACATGTTAATAATATATTTTTGATGAAGAAAACTATTTTAAAATAAGAAAAAAATAGTACTGGTGGTTAATATTAACTACATTTTATTAACATATAATAAAATGAAGTATTAATCAAATTTAGGTATAGGATCACAAAGCATATTCTTTAATCATCTATAAGCAAAATTAAGACTATAGATTTTTTTAAAATATTTTTTTTATAGAAATGTGAGCAATATAGTTGCCTTTTTATAAAGTTTGAGTTGATTTTAGGTTTATGTTAACTTGTTTTAAGTATTGTCGAATGCCATCTAAAATAATGCTCACAAGCTTGTTGATAAAATAAAGTTAAAAATAAAGTTCATTTAAACATTTTTAAATTTGAAAGGAATTGATAAAATAAAATAAAAATTCGAAATGTATCAAGCAGCTCCCTTCCCCTTGTAGTAACCTCATAGTAATAATCAAAGAAGAGGTGATAATTGTTTAACTCAATCAGTTCACAAGCTTGTTGGCAAAGTAAAAATAGCATGTCGGTAAAATAAACATAAACATAATTTTTTTAATTAAAAAACACTTTTATAATTTCAAATTTTTGACTAAATAAGTGTTTGAATGAGTTCATCTATATAAATGGATAAAAAAATAAATTATTTCATTATAAAATAGAAATTATATGTTATTTTTTATTCTAAATATTAATTTTTTTTCTTAAAATCAAAATATCCATTTTGACCTATTTATTTTTTTTTACCAATAATTAAATAAAGATAATACTATAATAAAACAATTTCAATGCTGAAAGTAATACAAATAAATGTTATCAGACCTCTAAACTTATTTATAATAAAATATAATAGTGCATGTAACTATAAGAAACTTTAATTGTCAAATGCTACTGTCAAAATTGATTTGTTGAACATTTTACTTAGCCAATCAACCAAGTCAAATCACTAAATAAACTATTTTCTTTTTCGATATTTTTAATCGTAGACGATAAGTTCTCTCAGGTCCCAAAAGTTTCGAACCAATGATCTTTGCAAACTATAATGATTGCATATTTAAATGGTATTTAATTAAATAACAAGATACATTTAATTTCATTTTTTGCATGCTTAAGTTCACGTGTTTACAGGTGAAAATACAAATTTCAATGCAATTTTTTACGTTGCAGCTTTGCTGCGATCTTTTCATCAAAATTAATGTACCCCAATTGCATCCTTCTTTTTAATGTTTCACATGGTTAAAAAACTATGCATGATTTTGTTTAGGATTAATTCTATAAATTGTCTTTCAACTATAATATTTTTTTTTGTATCTAATTTTAAAGTAAGAACTTACATATGACTTCTATAAATTTTATCATGATTTTCACTTAAGTTATTCCGTTAGATTCTATTGATTTCTTTATTTATTATTTTTTATTCGTGAAAAGAGTAAAATGACATCTCGTATTTTAAATTTTCATAATGAAGCATTAGAAAAAAGACATTTATTCTAAATCATGAGAGAACATTTTAATCTTTTTATAAATATAATAATAATAAAAAATCTAATAAAATATGACGGGAGGATTAAGTAAAAATTGAGATAAAATTTATGATTCATAATTTAAGATTAGACGTAAAAAAATATTATTGTTAAATGGAAATTTATTTATTAATTCTTTTATTTATTTTGTTTTTTTATGTAGTACGATAAGTAAGAAAGAGATATTATTAATTAGGTCATTCTAATTTGTTTTATTTTCTATTCCAATGTCGATTATTTTTTTTCATAGTATTTAAAATCGTCATCAGAAAGCATAATCAAGTGTAACAATCTTGACCTCTAGCGTTGAAATGTTCTTGCGTGGCATTTTTTATTTACCTTTTCATTTTATTTATATATACTTAATTGATCATGGTTAATATGGTTTGTTTGATCAAATCATAAGTACTAAACTTGAGCACTCATATAAAAAAATCACTAATTAAGTAATTAATAAACCATTTTTTTGCTGAATATAAAAATATAAACTAATTAAGTACATCGAAGATGAAGAATAATATGTATTCTTTATATATTTCAACGTAGGAAACTCATCCGCAGGAAGAAATGTTTATCATAATGTTTTCGAATTAAATTTAATTTCGAATTAAATAAAAATTAGAAAAGTATAATTTTAGTTAATTGATCATGGTTGACATGATTTTGCTTGATCAAATCAGGAGCATCCATATAAAAAAATCACTAATTTTTTTTATTGAAAATCCTCACTCAATTACAATAAATCATTTTTAATTTGCTGAATATAAAAATATAAACTAATTAAGTATTTAGAAGATGGAGAATAATATGTGTTATTTATATATTTCAGAATAGAGAGAAGTTACTAAAATGCTTTTTTATTTAAAAAAAACTCGTCGATAATAAAAAATATTTATCATAATGTTTTCGAATTAAATTGTAATTTCGAACGAAATAAAAATTAGAAAATTATAGTTTTAGTGGAGTGGAGACAGCGCTTGCTCAAGATCTTATAGCCCGAGAATATTTTTTTTTTATCCGACGGAGTCCCAAAGAAAGAAATGGATAGTTCAATGGCGACGGAAGCAGCGGCGACGGCCGGTCAACAGAGCAGCACCGGCGGAGGGGATCATTGGAGTTCCTCCACCAACTGGATCGTCGCCGGGGGCTCGCTTCACGACTCCGTATCATTCGAGACATCGTATGACGACGAGGGCGATGATGCCCCTTCCTCCTCAGTGTCCAAGCCGTGCTCTCTCACGATGAGACCGTCTCCGTCGGACGACGGCGACCAGGACTCCTTGCCCTGCGAGGTCACGGGTACTTTTTTCCCTTGCTTCCTCCTTACTGGTCCGGTTGGATTCGGTCAAAGATTTCATCTTGCTTTGTTTGATATTAGAGTTTAGGGTTTGAGAACATTTGTCATTTAATCTGGAACATGTAATTTGTCATGAAGGATTTGCTTTCTACATGCGTGCCCTTGAGATGATGCAATTTTGGAGAAGTTAATGATGCAAATTCATAAAGAAGCGGAGGTTTCTCCTGATCTGTATTACTAAACCAAAAAATGGAACCATCGAGGAAGAGATCTTAAACATTCCGCCCAAGCATAGATATGTCCTTATATTTTCGAGAGACTATAATAGAAGAGAGGATTATAAATATGGGATAGATACGAGACATAAGTCCGAATTGATGGCATGCTCATATTTTGGTAGCGTGTATAACAGAAATTGATGCCTTATACGTATTGATAGATTTGATTTTTTTTTTCCTATTAGATATTTCCATCACGTTATAATTGTTGATTAATTGGCTACTCTACTCTCTTCAGTCTGCTTTAAGGGCAAGTATGAACTACATAGGGTCTATGTGAAGAGTACAGCACGAACATATGAGATATATTATTCTGGCAATCATGCGAGCAACGATAAGGAGTATTTATGCACAGTACGTTGTGGTGCCAGTGGTGAGGAAGTGGAACCATCAATGTCTTCTGAAGAAGCTATTTCTGAGTGCCAGAATGTAGATTCAAAATCTGCAGTCATGCAGGTTGTCAAGCCTCATCATGATAGCAATAGTAGCAATGAAGATGGTTGGATAGAAGTTCGGATTCCAGATGATTCTCTTGAGACTTGCAAGGTAAAGACTCAATCAAGTGTAGCTGATATCTTTTCTAATTCAAATCCTCAGGTAACATTTGCTCATTTTTATATTTGGTTTCATTTATCTCGATAAGTTCTCTTAATATTTTACATAAACCCCATCTCAATTTTTTTTTACATAAATAGGTGTATTATGAAGCAACAGCTGAAATCTCAGATGCTAGTCCTTGTTCTTCAATCACACTTCGTTTCCTTTCACTTCAAATGAAAACTTGTGTTCATATAGCTGAGATTTACATCTATGCTGATCCTGTTGACTCGTCAAGTTCAGATGGTTCTAAAGGCATGACAGAAAATTTTGGAGGAAATTCTCTGTTGGCAATGTTTGTTCCCAATCTTCTTCAATTACCAAAATTGGGGACAAGTAAATTGCAGGAGAAAGTTTCGTTAAATTCCTTAGGCTTGCAAAACAATCTCTATGATCTCCCTAAAGCAGATCAACCTGGTAGTTTGAGTAGAGCAATGGCCTCACTACGAGATATACACTCTGACAAGGGAGATAGAAGTTCGGAGTTTCAGAATGGAAGTTCTGAGTTAAAACATGAATATATGAAAACCAGTTCTGCTCAAAATGTGATAGACCCAAAACACTCTGATATTGGACCTTTACATATAGATCTTGTACATGAACAGGCCGAGGTAAAACCAGAAATTATGCAGTTGAGTTCTAGACCAATAATTGCAGAACAAGGAACTTACCGTGGCATGACTGCTCAAAAGTTGAATCCTGTGCAAGCAAACAAGGTAGTGCCTGAAATATTACCACAAAAAATCAGCCAGGCATCCCAAGATCAGGCACCACAATGTAATCATGAAGGAAAGCATATGTCTGATACTCGAATCAACGAGATGTTGGGTGAACTTCTTTCAAGAGTTGGACGAATTGAAGAGTTTTGCTCAAGGTTTGAGGATAACATGATGAAACCCCTCATCTGTATAGAGACAAGGCTTCAGCGACTGGAGCAGTCTCTTGATGCTTTTTCATCTGGATATCAATGTCCACAGCCATCTTCTAGGATTTCGGCCCCAGAATTTCCTTGCGATGAATCCGACTTGGAAAAGCAGTTGCCTGATGCTTTTTCATCTGGATATCAATGTCCACAACCATCTTCTAGGATTTCAGCCCCAGAATTTCCTTGCATTGAATCTGACTTGGAAAATGATGGAAAGTCCAACTCTTCAGCTGCACAAAGTGAGGAAACTACTAATATTGCTTCATCATTATCAGATGATTTTGCTAATGTGATCGAGTCTGAGATGCATCCTGGTTTGGTTGTTAAGGCACCTGAATTCTCTAATGAAGATGATGAGTGTGTTCAAACTGCTGACAGTTCTGGATATAGTTTGAATGGTGGCAATAAAGATAAATTACGACCGTCAATAGACTCTGCATTAGCTTCAGCATTGGCAGCATTTATGATGGAGAAACCCATAGCAGATCTGATGAAGCCTTTTGAGCTGTCTAATGAAGACAGAAATGACTTGGTTCTCACTAACCAAAGGGATTCTTTTGATATAAAATCTTACATTCGAGATAAATTAACTGAGTCCACTGCATTTTATGACTCATTGGATGTTGGCATGGATCATTCTTCACCTACCTTGCCAATGCCATCAGATCTGAGGCTTGGGAAAGATGATGACTCTATTGACTGTGGTAAAGCTTCAGACTCATTTTTCCCTACCTTTGAGACTAGCAATCAGACTTCATTTTTCCCCACCTTTGAGACTAGCAATCACGAGAGCTGCAGAATGCCCTCCATGCTTGGAGTTCCTGATGAGGAATTGAGGGAGCCACACACTGAAAATAATGGAAAAGATGGACAAGCCATATCGGATAGCAAAGAACTCTCCACTGAGATACTGTCTGAAGGAATAGTTACTGGGTCTTGTGAATATAACATTGAGGAAAATGTTGACAAATTAGAACTTCATGAATATTCTTTGCCACCAATTGCAACTCAGCATGGCAATCAGCGACAGGATCTCACTCACTGGTTGGCTGTTCAATCAGGTTATGATGTCAATAAAAATTCTAGTAATGGGGAGAAAGAAAGCAGTCCAGATGAATCAAGTTTCCTCTGTGATAAAGATCAGGGTGATCAGTCAAATGTGGATGGCATACATTCCTTAAAAGTTCCTCTGTCGGCTGATGGATATAGTGGGCAAGGTGCAGAAGACTATGGAAGTACGAAGGCAACAGTTGAGAGTAGCTTGCTCCAAGATTATTTCACGCTGAACAGTGGCAATGATCCTGCAGGACATATCCAGAGAGTTAAACCGTTCTTGGACGTCAGACCATGTTATGATGAACCTATTTTAGATGTCAAGTTTGCAAGAGAAGAAAACTGGCAGACTGGCATTTCACTTGATATCTTGTTATGTGAGACATATATTTCTGATGGGAATCAGGATGGTGTGTCACAATTGAACCACCAAGGTACTACTCCAGTGAATCAACTACTTGTTGAAGTAGAAGATCCTACCTCCATCGACGTAGTTTCCGACTTGCAGCATGATGAGGATGTCCAAAGTCCTCATCACGAAGAACAACCATTTCCCAGCCTCATATAGTACTGTAGCAACTACATGTATAGCAAGAAAAATAGACAAACTAAAGTTCAAAATTAGGTGTGCATTCTGTTGTTCTCGTTATCTCATCACTGACAACTCTTGCGAACATAAGCGCTAAATGTATAAATAGTTTCATCTTGTTCTCAGCTTTCTGCAAATGAACTTTCTACCAAAACAAAGGGGGTAATCAGTTGTTGGTGTTATAGGAGGATCAAATAGCAATATCCCCATGACAGTGACATACAAAGTTATATATTGTTTCTTGGAAGTGCTTTCTATCTAGAGAAAGAGGGCATAATTAGAAAAAGATGAATGAAAGAGCATATTGATTTTCTCATTCCAAAGAAAGAGGGAAAGGAATTCCTCAAAATAGAGTAAAAAGACGCCCTTTTTTCTCTCTCTGATTTCGATTGTAAATGTTCTTAACCCTCCAATTGAGAACACACGTGCTCACGGAAACGGCACTTTATTAGCAATGCAATTAATAGCTAAAGCACCAGTACATAATCATGGAAAGAGACTGATCCAGATCCTTCTGCATAATCTCATCCATCTCCAAGTGTCATGGGAGCCAAAGCCAAAACAAATTAAACTCGCAGCTGATAAATAACTCTTCCCCCGAATCTTGTTACATCTCCATCTCCAGCCTCCACCTGTGCATTTCCTTCTCCGGCACTGGAATGTCTACCGTCAGCAGACCAGTGGTGGACTCATAGCTGAACTCTGCCTCCACCGAATCCAAGGTGCACTTGAGTGGCATCTGCGACGAGTAAGCCCCGAACTGGCCGCAGCCGCGTACCTTGAGCTCCACTTTGGCGGTGGCGGATCTGTTCTCACTCAGGAGCTCCACCTGATATGATTCAGATTGGTCATCGTTTGGCTTCCCGCGGACGGACGGCGATGCGTCAAATTGCTCCACTGCCCCACCAGAGTTGAACATGTCCAGTAAACCGATGGGCGCAAAATATACAGTTGGCATGATTTTCTTCACAAAAACAGAGGAGCAAATCTTAGTTGACAAGGCGCTCTCTGATGACAAATGGAACGGAGGAGGAGAACAACGAAAACTCACCTTAACAGGGGAGATGTGAAAGACCTCGTACTCGAGAACTTTGAGGGTCACCGGAAGTGTCGCGTCCTTGGGGAGGCGAATTAGTTCTCCTGCAGACGCAGTGCACAAGGTCATGGGAGAAGTGTTAGCTTGTGTTCCCCTTTAACAATAAATGGCAATCAATTGGACATGGGATCAATGGTATAGCAAATATCAACCTGATCTGAAGGCATAGACCGCAACTTCGCCGTCCCAGTCCGGACCGGCCAGCTGATCAATGGTGTCGACATCGCGAGCATTGACGGAGCTGGTGAGAGTCCCCCGGGGCGGCGTCGTGGACGCACGTCTTCTTGGCTATCTTGCACCATCCTGCGCCTTGGCAATTGAAGATGCCGACCACGCCCGTGCACTTGTTGGCGTTCCATATCTTGAGCAAACTGCACGGGATGGCCAAGTCGCAAAGCATCAGTACAAAGAACTCTTTGAACCGTGAGAGAGAAGTGTGCATCAGACCTTGTGCCGTCGCGCGATGGATCGCAGAAGAGGCTGTCACGGGTGGGGCGGCCCGGGAGTTGGGCGCGCAGGACGGATCCGTCCGGCAGCACCAGCTTCCTCAGTAGCTCAAAATTGTGGCATCCGGGCTTGTCACTGGGTGATCAACATAAAATTTATGTGTTCAGAAAACTTGAAAGTAACTCCATGTACGAAAAGTAACAAGGTATGTAGAATTAACGGTGGCAATTGGAAAATGAAACAGATGCAGGCACTTTGATCGAGTGGATGGGACTCCCCTACACTCACCTGACATAAATTGGACACCCACCACAGCTCGAGCAGCGCCGTGGTACTCTGCAGCTGGATGAAGGCTCTGTGAAGGGAATCATAAGGTGTTAGGACAAGCAAACGCAATCAGGTGTTTCTGTGCTATTTCAACACTTAGATTAATCCAAAGAATTTTATGTGGCGGAGTAATTAACTTACATGGAACATGTCCCAATCAGGCTGCATGAACTCGCCGAGGAAGAGGGTGTTGTAGGCCACCGAGGAGATGTGAATCGTGTGCGACGCCGGATCCCTTGGGTAGAAGTCGTCGGACGCCCTCACCACCGCCGTCTGCTTCGCGCTACAGGACATTAGAACAAGATCAGTACTCACGCACCACATGCCAGGGATGGACCAGAACCGGTTTGGTGCATGGAGCTTGGACTTGCCTGTAGAGGCCATCGGTGTTGTGGCACATGCAGGAGATGCAGCCGTTGTCGGGGAAATTGCGGCTGATGGAGGCCTCGAGCGCCTGGAGGTAGGCGCGAGTGAGGGAGACGCGGCCACCATGGCCGGCCCCGAGCGTCTCGATGATGTTCTGCACGTCTACCTTCACGCCGTCGACGCCGCAGGAGGCCAAGTACGTGTGCAGCTCGTTGTAGAAGCTGAACACCTTCTTGGGGTGCACCAGGCCCAGTCCGAGCACCGAGAGGCTGTCCATGACGACGTCCGGCTGGTTCCCCATCACTCCCGGCGACTGCATGGGGTACGCCAGTACGCTGTCGTAGTGCTCCATACCCTCGGCCGCCGGCTTCACTCCGCCCCAGTAGCTGGCCAGCGCGTGCCACAAATAGACATACCTGAAACACGGCAGCAAAGAAAAAGGATGATCATAACAACATTTCATCCATTTCTACACAAAAGAGTGCAGAGACAAGCAGTGCGTACTTGACTTTGTGCTGCTTCTTCGCCTCGTCCACGACGAGCTTAAGTCCCGGGCACTGCTCGTCGGCGGCGCCGTCCTTCCTCTGGAACTTGGCGTTCTCCTTGATCCCCGTCAGCCGGTTGGCGAACCTGGAAATGGGCAGCAGTTGGCAACCAGTCAATTCAATCTGAGCTCGGATCCACAGCACAACCAAAGAAGACGACTAGGCAGGTCCTTCTGGTACGTACTGTGCTCCTTCCTGCACGGCCGCGTTGGGTTGGTCCTTGGCCTCGTCGCCGATCTGCTGTCAGCCATCGTCGATTATGAGGAACCGCGGCGGAGCTCCACCCTCCGATAAGCTGCACGAAACACCACGGACGGCAAACACCTCAGCAATAATCGACGAGTGCGTGCTTCAGAGAGCAAAAAGAGCAAGAAAAAATTATGTAATCTTCTCGGTTACCTCTTGAGGCCTTGGTCTACGCCCTCTGCCGTGACGTCGGTGTAGAACGCGTCCCATGTGCACCACCCAAACCAGTCCAGGAAAGAAGGCAACTGAGATGGAACCACACAACAATTAAACCAGTCAGGTGCACAGTAAATTTGTACATTCGGTTGCTCGTCAAAACAGAGGGCTAATGCCAGACGCTTATGGGCATGTATTGAATTCGATGCGACAAAAGAAAAGCCAGAATGCACGTGCATATTAATAATAGTACAGAGAGAGAGTGTAACGCCCCAAATCGATCCCCGCCACGTGGCGAAGATCAATCTGAAGACGCTACGGCATGCTATAACTCGACCATAATATTGACTATATCTCAGTCAAAAACTGAGACACGTCAGCGGAGAGATAATAAAATAAAAGAAGATAACATAATTATGCGGAAGTCTAAAAGTGGTTATATCATTACTAAGAAATAAAATAAGTTCTACATCATGAATCTGAAATGCGGAAGGTAAATGAAAATTAATAAGCATTCTAAAAGCCTATGGTTCATGTGCTGTCCTATCGCCAGAGCTCCATCACCACACGCCTACTCCACCACGTTACTGACCTGGTCCTGTGGAAATCAGACACAGGGGAGGAGGTCCTCCCGTAAACTTTACAGCCTAGTGGGGAACCACATGATATACAATGCGTGACATGAATATAATAATCAGCGATAAATAATCATGCTTAACTTGAACGTGAAAGATAACATATCAGTATCATGGATCATAATAAGAATAAGATCAGCGATATCATGAATCATGAAGATCAATAATATATAGTAACTTGGAATCATGGCATACTTGACTTGACTTGAACTTGCTTCTTGATCTTGGTTATTAATTAGCAATCAGGGTGACTTTGAGGTGCCTTTAATTCTTGGGGTATGCCCAGCAAATGATACGGCCTTGTGCGGGTCAATGGGTGATCAAACCATGACCAAGGGAGCGACCCTTATCTTGATGCACTTGACTTGGACTGGCAACCCATCATTAATCTTTCATCTGAACTTATTAATCACTTTTAATATCTTTTCATTCTTTGTATCATGTGATGAAGGAGATATGATCGGTATGAGGTAAATCACGACAAAGAGTTCATGTTGGTATTATAAGGAAATCAATAATGTTCATATCAAAATAAAGAGAGACTAATGGGTGAATTTTGCTGGATTTTACGCCCTCACCTCTTCTGGATTTTTACGCCCGAAGAATCTCCTTCACCTTACGGCCGTAAAACCCTAATTCTTTGGATTTTTACGCCCGAGGAATTTCTTCACCTTACGGCCGCTTAGGGTTTTACGCCCGAGGAATTCCTTCACCTTACGGCCGTAAAACCCTAATTCTTTGGATTTTTACGCCTGAGGAATTCCTTCACCTTACGGCCGTAAAACCCTAATTCTTTGGATTTTTACGCCCGAGGAATTCCTTCACCTTACGGCCGTAAAACCCTACCTCTCTATTCCATTACGGCCGTAAAGTTTACCCCTATTGCATTACGGCCGTAAGCTTCATCCCTTTTTCTTTTCCTTTTTTTTTAATTCTCTTACGGCCAATCCATCTCCCCTTTCTCTCTCCATCCTTTTCTCGACCGTAAGACAATTACGGCCAAACAAATTTACGGCCGTAATACTTTTATTTTAAAATTAGGTTGCGTTATAAAACCAAAAACGGAATCCCCCCTACGTACTTTCGCCACACTCTAAATCTTACATCCTAGCAATCAATAATACAGAAATATAACAAACAGAAATAACTATGCATGCAACAATCAACCAATCAAAGAATTCAAGAAATCAAACAATTAAAACAATAACTTGAATCATATTCATATTCTTTTCATAACGATTCGGGCATGAATTGAGATAATTCAGAGGTCATGCAAGGTGATTTCGATTCACCCACCTGTAATCGCAATTGATACTCGCTTGGCTCGTCGGAAAAGCTATCGGCCGAACCCCTGTATTTCCCTCTGCACTCCCTCTGCTCTTTCTCTGTGTGCTTGTTCGTTTCTGCTCACGGCTGAAAGGGACGAACAGGGAGGGAGAGAGATATCGTGAGGGTTGAGAGAGGGTTTTATAAAAGGTTTTTTTGTTTAATCTAATCTTCTTCTCAAAATTAAATTTGAAGAGATTAGATTTAATTTTCTTTCCTTTCAAACTTTGAGTGGGATTTGATTTTTAATCTCCCATGTGCTTTGCCCGGCCACCCATCACGATTTGTTTTCTTTTCTCTTTTTTTTTATCTTTTTGGTGGTTGTTACATTCTTACCCCCTTAAAAGAAAATTCGTCCTCGAATTTTGCACTAAGTAGAGGGCTTACCGAAAAGGTGGGGAAATTCTTGGCGCATTTCCGATTCGAGCTCCCATGTCGCGTCATCTCCGCTATGGTGACGCCAAGCTACTCTGACCATGGGGACATCCTTGTTCTTCTGACGTTGTACTTTGCGATCCACTATATGTGTTGGATACTCAGCGAAGGTCAAGTCTGCAGCTATATCTGGCTCCTCTATCTTTAGAACATTTGCAGCATCGTGCTTGTACTTCTTGAGCATGGATACATGAAATACATTGTGCACTCTCCCATAAGATGGGGGTAGAGCCAGTCTACATGCTGCCTCGCCTACCAGCTCGAGTATCTCAAATGGGCCTACATAGCGAGGACTGAGCTTTCCTCGCTTACTAAATCTCATGACTCCTTTCATGGGAGATACCTTCAGAAGAACTTGGTCCCCAACTTGAAAGATCTGCTATCGTCTGCCTTTGTCAGCATAACTCTTTTGCCTTCCTTGAGCAGTCTTCATCCTTTGCTTAATCAATTCTATCTTTTTAGCATATTCCACTGCTTCTTTCACTTCTTCTTTACTCATGATCTTTTCCTCGCCTACTTCACTCCAGTGGGCAGGTGAATGGCAAGGTCGTCCATACAGGGCTTCAAATGGTGCCATACCAATACTAGAATGGTAGCTGTTGTTATAAGCAAACTCAATCAGATGAATGTGCTCATCCCAACTACCCTGTCAATCTAGTGCACAGGCCCTTAACATATCCTCTAGTGTCTGGATGGTCCTCTCAGACTACCCATCTGTCTGAGGGTGGAAAGCTGTACTGAAGTTGAGCCTTGTGCCAAAGGCTTCCTGCATGCTCCTCCAGAATCTGGCAGTGAATCTGGGGTCTCGATCAGACACTATGGACTCTGGGATCCCATGGAGTTTGACTACTTCTCTCACATATAAGTCTGGCAGACTCTCCACTTATTGCTTCCATCGGATTGGAATAAAGTGTGCTGCCTTTGTAAACGATCCACGACTACCCATATGGCATCATGACCCTTCTTAGTCTTAGGCAAGTTGGATACAAAATTCATAGTGATCTTATCCCACTTCCATTGTGGGATTTCCAAAGGCTTCAACTTGTCATATATTCGCTGATGTTCAATCTTGACTTGTTGGCACACCAGGCATCGGAATACATATTCTGCTATCTCTCTTTTCATGTCCGGCCACCAGTAACTGCGTTGTACATCCTTATACATCTTGGTGCTACCGGGGTGGATAGCGAACTCCGACTTGTGGCACTCATCCAGTACCTCTCGTCGGACATCAGCGTCAGGGGGAATCCACAACCTGTCCCGATATCTAATCCCTCCATCTGTAGAGATCTGAAAATCTGCTGGTTCATTCTGGCACCTCTTCAGAACCTTCTGATATTCAGGATCTACTTTCTGAGCTGTTATGATCCTGTCAATTAAGTTGGGCTTCATCTGATGCATCATCCATAAAGCTCCATTTGTTCCCAGCTTGGGGCACCATTGCTCAATTTCTTCCAACATCTCGTACTCGCGTAGCCTCATATAAGCTAGCGAGCCCTCCCACTTTCTGCTTAATGCATCGGCGACTGAATTTGCTTTACCCGGATGGTAATTGATGGCAAATTCATAATCCTTGAGGAGCTCAAGCCATCGTCGTTGCCTCATGTTAAGATCCCTCTGATCGAAGATGTACTTGAGACTCTTGTGATCAGTGAAGATTTCGAACGTCTCTCCATACAAATAGTGCCTCCATACAAAACTCTAAGCTCCAATTCAAGTGAGACATATACAAATCTTGGAGGTATTGAAATGAATTTTATTCATCATAGACCCCACCTAGTGGGATAAGGCATTGTTGTTTATATATCACATTCTCAACTAATTCAAAAGCATGTGACGAACCAAGTTTTATGTGCCATTTCACAATCTTTTCTCTTTTTTTTGTAAAACCTTTCAAGTTATTGGTGAGTCCCAAGACCAGGACAAGATGAAAATGCAATTCTAAACATGTCATATGGGATGACAATTTCATTACTCTCTGGAACTTCTTGAGTCTTGACATTATAAACTCTTAGCTATTACAATCAACACACAATTGATTTTAGCAGCTAACTCTAGTGAGATATAACTAAAGGTCGTCCTTTTCCTACAAATTGTGTGTTCCAACTTCCAACTTCAATGCCATATTTATCTGCCCTAGTTCCAACGTCAATGTCATATTTTTAAGCAAGAGAAGAAATATAAATTTCCATCTTAGAAGTCGCATCGCAGGGAAATTTGAAAATATTATATTGTATATCAGGTGCATACCTTAGCACCAGTGCAGAGATCTGAAACCCCAATTCAAGCACGCAAAATTGCCATAAGAATTTCAATGGTAAAAAAAGAAACACGCAATCGAGCACAGGACTGAACGATCAATGATTACGCATCGACATGTAGTTCTGGTAAAAGAAAAATCATGATTTTTCATCCGCCGTCGATGATTACGCATTCAATTAAAGAGAAGACATTGCCGAGCGACAGTAACAGGAAGCAACAGCTTACCTAGTTCTGTTCCCTTGTCTCCGTTGGCATGGAGCAGGAACTCCTCCGAGTGGTAGAGACGCCGGAGATCCCTTCCTTCCTCCGGTCCTTCCGTCGCCCTCGCCGATTTCACCCAGGACTAGATTTTGGGAACGGGTCCGGCTCGTTTAGTATGGTACAAGGGTATATGTTCCGGCACATCAAGAATTTAGGACTTCGAATTCTATTAGTAAAATATATGTAGAATTTACGAGCTTGAATTCCATTAGTAAAATATGTGTGTTTCTTTATTTTCACTTTTTTATTTTTTTTAGATCAGGTCAATAGATCTCCATAAAAAGAAAAATAAAAGTATACGTTGGGGCTGAATTCAATACAGAACTGTCACATCTTTTTCTTTTTTTCCTGGATTCGGATTGTGCATTTTTTCTGCCATATTATTGATTAAATAAATTAATAATCTATATTTATATAATAATTATGTTAAATGATATAATATTTAAATTTTAGTTTGTTTTTCTTTTTTTGCAAAATGAATGGTGTATAATGTTACATATTAATACAAATGTAATTATAGACCTATAGATTATAGAATTAGACTATAATAGAAATAAATAAAAAATATAATACCTATAGATTATATGTAATAATGGTGTATACATCTCTTGAACAATGATTATGGATTGATAAAGAGTTTACAATATTGGTTCCATTGTTTTATTATTTTATGTGCAACTATCTTTAGTGTTAGTATTTCGTTTGGTAAGATCAAGATTGTTTTCAATCTATTTGTCGTGCATTAAATCAGTGTTGATATTCAAATTATTACATTCTCCCCCCTTGACCTTCTTTTGTAGATAGAATCTTCAACGAATGGAAAGGACTTCCAGACTTGATCTGCAGTACGAGCCTCATACAGAGTCGCTCCCTTGTGATATGATAAGAAGAAAAGGGACCAGGCCCCCCTCTTTTCTACACATTTTATTGTGCACCATTTCGATTTCTTCGTATTTATATGCTTACGTATTTAGCCAATTGCATCACAAATATCATACAACATCAGTGAATCTTTTTTTTGCTCTCATATTTCTCAATTTTGAGTTGATTGCTTTCCTAGTCGTAGCTTGACGGGCTGCATACACTTTTAGTATTTGAGTACATCGTTAAAGTAGTAACATTAACCTATTATCTTAAAATATAATCAAGAGTGTAAGGACAATGTCCAGACTTGTTCAGTCTTTACAGATTCACACTTTGATAAATATTATAAATTATTCATTAAGTCTTATGATCGACTTAACATACAAGGTACATAACCAAGTGTTGTGATGAAGGTTCCCATTGAAAAAACATGTCATAAACTCATAACACCGCATAAGCTATAGTCCAGACGTCTACCATGACGTCGGACATGAGTCCTCTCACTAGTCGCTTAAAAATTAACGCCACAAGGTCTCACATCTGGCTTCTCTTATCAAGCTACATATAGTTATGTATAAACTCGTGTTATCCTCCCGAACATATTAGAACGATCTTAAATTATGTAATGAATCTAAATCATTTTATCTTTGCTCGCTATGCACTAAGCGACAAAGGCAATTATCTGTGTGATTGATAGTCTCGTGCTTGACATATTCTACATATTTTATCAAAATCATTAATCAACTTCAAAATAAAACTAACATATTTTTATTCATTGTAAGAAGATTTAGAATACATTTATCGTATAAGCCTGTGCATATATAAATATCAATTGAACATGGCTTAGTAAGTATCACATACTTACACATGTATTGATCAACATAATCTCCTTCACATTGTCAAGTCATACTAGACATCAGTGTGCTTTTCTTGACAATATTCATCCTTTAACCAAGCATTGAGCTTGTGTTTAAAAAGTCGACCATCATTGAGTATAACACAAGCTCAATTATCATAGTTAACAACTTCATACGATTTTGCTTTAGCTAATCTTTGCAACGAATGCTATTCTATAACATGAAGACATAATTGGAGATAAACTTTTGTTTATTAATATTGTCATCATAGTAGGCGTCTATTTATTAAGTAAGTGCCACCAAAGCATAAAACAAGAGCCAACAATGTACATAAGGTATATTATTTTTTTTCATTGTCATTCAACGCAGGCACCCTGTATTAGTATAGAAACTTTTTATTTGACCGATAATACAGTAGCAAATATTAGACCGCTTAAGACAACTTGTTGTGCATGTATGACTACAAAAGGACTTTTTTTTACTTATAGAGTTTTAAGGAACTTCATGAGATTTAAATATATTTCTTATGATAAAGGCACTGTTGGATTTACAGTTCTCCATAAAATGTTCAATTCATTTCTATGATAGACGACTCTTTCTGTAAAGCAATAAATTTACTTAAACAATTGTTATTTAAATTTCACACTCGATGTGAATAACTATCTTACCCATGTCGTTTCTATAGAAGTGCATTAAATTCTTTATTAATGGAAGAATCCATTATTAGTTATAGTTGTACACAATATTATTTCACATGTAATGTCATAATGATATATAGCAATATGATATACACATAATGATATCATTATTTAGATAAATATTGAATCCATAATTGGACCATCACAAACTACATATTACACTCAATTTTTTTTTACATTTAAGCATTCAAATAACTTTATGTAATTTTCTCATCTAATACATATATGTGAAATAATAGCTCGACTTTTGACGAACAAGAGAAAAATATAATAATTCTCTATAGTCTGCATTCTTTTTGCGACTACTACTTTTTCATCACTTTTAAATCTCTTAACATATGCATTGCCTTTCGACAAGTTGCAAGATTTAACGAGTTCTTGATTTTCTTATTTAGACTCTAACTCTTTGCGTTATTTCATCTTCTTTATTTAGACACAAGAGAGATTCCATCATTTGTTTTAGTCTTATGTTCATTCCATATAGACATTTGACATTGACAATGTAAAACACTATTCATATGTTTCAATAAATGAACATTAATCGTGAGTCAGTTGCGAATTGATCCCACTCGGATTGAGATGTCAAAATATGGACTAACCACAAATCAATTCGCATACATTGCCAACCCTAAATCTTTAACTTCTAAAATGAAGATATCATTTAATCTCGTTCAGTCAAGAAAACATTTAAATGAATCTCATATCTCTACTTGTTATTTCAATAATTTTACTGAATTTGAAGTTGTTGGCAGCACTAAATTCAACAACATTCCAAATACAAAATTAAAAATTTATTTGCATCTACTTAAAAAGTACAAGCAAGTTGATTTGGATTTCATCGTATTTGCAATACTTATTATTGCGTAATACAATTAGCCGCATATTTGTATCATTTTCACGAGTAGAGTGTTTAAATAAGTCTCAACCATTTCACAATATCTATCTAATAAGTGAGGCATTGATCTTGCTATCATAATGAATTATCTAAGTTCATGAATTTGTATAAAATAATTCATGTTATCAACTTAGATAAATCATATGCATGATTTTATAATGCAAAAATGTGATGAAAGAAAACATATATGATCTTAGACATTCAATAAAGTATAAAATGACTTATTGCATAATTTTTTTCATAAATAATTTTCTTACTTCATTGTCAATTAGACATTGTCACAAAAGTAGACAAAATAATTTTAGCGAAAAAATATTTCTCGAGGTAGTCTATATTTATATTGCCTACAAAAACATCACAGATTGACTAGTCAAGACTTTTGACATTATTATTTACATCACATATGACAAAAATAATTGATTTGAAAACCTATAGAGATTAAGAGATAGAAAATCATTTTCATAAAATTCTCACAAAAGGAACTTCATTAAATACGAAATTCAATGATAAACTTGAATATATAACTACATTTGTCCGAAATAAAATGTAGATATTATACACATATCCACTTTAAAATAGTGGTAACGTAGGGCAATGAAGATAAAATGATTTATCTATTGCAAAATAAAAATTTACAAGTCATAATCCTTTTAACTCTCACTTTCATGTTGTTTCCAACTATCTCTTTTGGCTTCCAGCTAAGTTATACAAAGAATTCATTATTCGTTAATTGCACAAGTTGCTCTAAGAATCTATAATCCACAAAGGGTAAGTTTCAGTAGCGAAACAATATTATCATGAAACAAAACTAATATATGAGTGTATCAACATTTTTGACTTAGTGCAATCACGAGTGAAAGATTGTATTGACCACATATGCATCACTTGTCTTGCTTCTATTAACTTTTGTCGTCACTCTTCTCACATTGACATGAGTAGCATGAGCCCTTCTTAGTATCTCTGCATTATTATGATTTCTTCTTAAGACTTGCAACAATATCCTTATTTTGACGAGAACAACAAATGTCACATTTGAAGATGGTATATCATTCTTCAAATAAATGTCAAAATATTTGATATTTTCACTTAAACATAGAATATATGTGCAAGCTTACTACTCGTTAGAAGTACCTTAAGATCACTATCTAAAAGATTTGACCAAAATTCTCTAACTCAACCGTCAAGTTTAACATCACATACATGTATAAAACATATCTGTTGAATAAAATTTATGTAAAAGTTATAATTTTCTTGATGTTTTCGTAACATCAAGATTGTGTGAATCATAGTGATCATGCTCTACAAAGATATTTTTTTGTCATGTGTCACTTTTGACTTAATTATATTGCAAAGACTTCTAATTTTGTGTCATTATCTATGATCAAATTATACAAGAAAAATGAATTAATTCTCTGCATGCCTTCTTGTCACATATATTTATAAATAATGACATAATAATATTTTTAAATGCTCCCACTCATCCCCCACTATCCGAAAAATTAATTATCATTCATTAAAAATAATATATTACGCCAAGATACTATTATAATCATTTTAGAAAAATGAACATTCAAAAATCATTTTAAAAATATATGATGTGATTAACATATTATTTTCAAAAATTTACATAATAAATATGCATAATAATACTAATATGCATAAAATCATATGCCATACAATTTTTTAGAAAATTTATCCAAATATTTTTATAATTTACATTACATGATTATTTAAAAAAAAATGCATTTCCATGATAATTCATCACATGATAAATTTTATGAAAGGCTCATTTTTGTACTAATATTCAAATTAAGTATATTTCACTTGTACTTAAATAAACGTGACATGATAACTTTTGTGAATATCAATATAAACATAATAACATGGAATAATATTCATGAACACTAAACACGCATATTTAGATGTTCTTTAGCTTTTCAGAAAATTATTCATAATTTTCTAACACCTCAACGTGCAAAAATGACAAATATTCTAATTTATTGTAATACGTTTATCATGGCATAAAAATAAATATGAAATGCATAATAATAATATAAAATGCATACATATATATCACACATACATCACAAATTTTTCAGAATTTTATGAGTTAAAAAATTATATATTTCTCATTTGTCTACTGTTTTCCTTGATTTTCTCAAATACTGTTCTATTTTTTTTAATAAAAAATACTGTTCAACTGGCGGGCTACGTAGCGGGCTGCTGGCCTGTGCGCCCGCGCCGTCTGGCGTCAGCCCGCGCGCGTTTGCTCCAAGTGGCGCTGCGCAGCGGGCCACTGGCCCGCGTGCGGTACCGTTTGCAGCGGTGCGCTCAGCAGGCCCACTGGCCCGCTTGCGGTGCCGTTTGCAGCGGCGCGATCAGCAGGCCCAGTGGCCCGTGTGCAGTACCGTTTGCAGCGGCGCGCTCAGCGGGCCAAGGGCCCGCGCGCCAATGTCCTGCTACAGTGTCTGCGCTACAGTGCCCGACACTGTAGCAATTGACTTTATTCTTCCATGTAACATTTAGTTTTCTTTCCTTTTTTTTTTCTAAAGAAATGAGTGTACTAAAATTCTGAGCAAAGTTTGTACGAATTTGACAAAAAAATATTTTATTCTTGATTATGATTCTGTAAGTGAAGGTGTAAAAAATTACATAGTAAAAAAATTTAAACAAAAAAGTTTTTTCAACTTTGATACCAATCGAAAGAATTGATCGAAAAAAATTTTCAACTTTGATATCAATGAAAAGAATTCATAATAAGAGATATTATCAGACGAATCGTCGGAGAATTATAATTTTCTACGTAAAATCATTTTATTCAAATTTCATGATCATATTGTTGGAATTCTCGGCAGAGTCGAGCAGCCTTTCAGCGACAACCTTGAACTTCCCCCTTTCTAAGGAGGTCTGATTTTCACCTTTTATCACATACGTGTAGTTAACTACGCATGCAGTTCATCTAACCGCACTTGTAACGATATAAAGTTTAAGGATTAAAATGATCTTATTGAATAGTCTTGTATGAGCAAAGGTAAAATATGGAGGTGGCTACTCTCTTCACCTATTACGACGCATTTTAAATTCGTACGGATCGATTCAAAACGAATCATATCTTGAGCATATCGCGTTTTAACATGGATCCCGCTCACTGAAAAATGTTGAATCTTTTATGGAGAGAAGATTGTAATGATTTGATGTTTAGAATCAAAATAGTCCTACACGGACAAAATACAAATGCGCACGTGAGATTGACTCTAATACCACCTGGTCCAATCAAAATATTATTGGAGTTGGACACGAATTTAAAACGTGTTTTAATATATAAAGGGAGTAGCTACATATAAGTCATGACCATATTTGTGATTTGTCCATGTGAGATTATAATAAGCTCATCTTGATTCTTTGATCTCATGTGGTTGCTAATAATTCCCCAATGTAAATATGAAACATTTATTTTTTAGATTCAAAGCATCGATAATAACTATATTAATGAGGCTTACATAATAGTCTTGTGAATGTAGCCAATTCTCGTGTTTCACTATATTGAATTCATATTTTTTTTAATATTTTCTACAAATAAATAAAAAAGATACACATAGACCAAATTAAACTCTAAACAATAATAGTTCGGATGGTTAATTTGCAATAGTATATGTTTTGTGATTTTATTATGAAAAAAACAATGAATAAAATGTATATATATTACATTTTTTACTAGATATGTGTCACATATTCATTAATATTCTATCTTGATTGGAATTCATCATCAGGGATCGCTTAGGTTAGGTGATAAATTTAAGTACTAATAAATGATTTATTAACTGAAACTTATTTTTTAAAAAATAAGTAGTTACTACTAAAATCAATAACAATTAATTAATTACAATAAACTAACTAACTTATTTCTCTATAAAAAATAAGTATCTTTTCCTTTATTTTTCTTATTTACAAGTAGATTTGATATCTCCTTATTAATCTTGTTTTTAAGTTACCAAATATGAAAAATAATTTCAAACTACTTATAGTTAAACAGGACTTTGAAATTAGGAAATTCAAAGAAATTTTGAACTAAAAGTTAAATGATAAGCTTGTTAAATTTAAAAATAGAAAGTGCCTAGATCTAAATGGATGATCATCGATCCCAATATGAAAGTGCTTAAACTCTCTCTCTCTCTATATATATATGTATGACACTTTTTTCTTTAGATGAATTAGTTTCACACACACCTAAATATATATATATATAATGCAAAATAAATAAATAAATAAATAAATAAATAAATATGATAGGAAACTAATGTGATATATTCACCCCTTTTTGCATCTGAAGAAAGATATTTTTTTAAAGTCGTGTTCAAATTTATAGTCAACTGATATTTTTTTTCATTAATGTGATCGTAGGACACAAAAATTTACAAAACCTTTTTGATAAATGCCATCTGAAATAAACACAGACCAATCAAACAAACGTGACGACCGGACCGCATCGCACCATCTGAACCAAAACAAACCAAAGCCCAAAACCGACATGGGTTGAAGTGGACCGCTCTCGGTTGCGTGAAAGGAACCAATTTTAAGCAAAAGCTCCACGTATATATAAAATTCCAAATCCTATCTTTTACCCCTCATCTCCTCCTCCCTCCTCCTCCTCTGAGTCGTTTCCTTTTCCTCTCTGCCCTAACAATTCATTCCTCTCTCCCCCTCTCTCGCTCCACCTCCTCCTTCCAATCCTTGTAAGGTAACGTTCTTCTTCTTCTTCCTCCTCCTCCCCTTCATCCTCCTCTAAATCTGTGTTCTTGCAGGAGGGAGCGAAATGGCCGGCGCTTTGATCCAGTCCGGGGTCATCCCGGCAGCCGTGTCCGCCAGCAGGGGCCAAAGCCAGCTCCGGGGATCCTCTGGGAAGGGCGGAAGAAGCCGGGCTGCCGCCCGGATGCTGTGCAATGCGCGCTCGCCCGCCTTGACCCTACGGGGCTTCGCGGGCCTGAGGGCGTCAGATAAGTTGGACTTCCTGTCCGGAGCCCCGCGGGATCTCCGTTCGGTGGTTGCCGGCCAGGTCTCCAGGGCGCCGCAGGGACGGGGGGGCAGAGGGGTCGCGAGGGCCATGTTCGAGCGATTCACGGAGAAGGCCATCAAGGTCATCATGCTCGCGCAGGAGGAAGCGCGGCGGCTGGGGCACAATTTCGTCGGGACGGAGCAGATTCTGCTGGGCCTCATCGGGGAGGGCACTGGCATCGCTGCGAAGGTGCTGAAATCCATGGGGATTAACCTCAAGGACGCACGCGTGGAGGTGGAGAAGATCATTGGAAGGGGAAATGGGTTCGTCGCCGTCGAGATACCCTTTACGCCCCGTGCCAAGCGCGTTCTCGAACTCTCCTTGGAGGAAGCTCGCCAACTTGGTATTCAAATTATCCTCTTTTTGTTTACACCTGACCTTGGACGTTTGATTATACTGTTGAATTCAAGGCTTAATATTGTGTATACTAACACTTTCTTAGATACTCTATTTCGGCCTTTAGTGCAGATCACTCATTTCTAATTCCGTTAATTTTACGGAATGTAAATTGTTAAGAGCATCATATATAGTTGGCAGGTCGCAATGTTTAATGGTTAGCTCAGTATCGTTCAGTTGTAATCTTGTTATGATTGCATTTCTTGCAATGCTGTTCTGAATAAAGATTGTCATTATTAATGCTCTGTTATTTGTCACTAATAATCACTGATTATTTCTCTTTACCATTCTAATTTGTAGGATGAGTTTCAGCTTTGGGGCAGAGTCCCATTACAACATTTTGATGATTGCTAATAATACTTTTTTCAACTCCGCATATGTTTTATAGCCGGTCCCAAGCCCGGATAAAGAAGGAGGGTTGTGTTAGGCCCCGACAGCCAGCGTAAAACCCTGTCGAATCTTATGAACATGGATCAACGAATATACCGAAATGTTTGGTTACTAATAGAGCGGAATGACGTTGTATGATCCATGTAGCCGACCTTGTGATAAGACTTTGTTGTTGTTGTTGTTGTTGCTAATAATACTTTTTTCGAGAGCGCATTGTTAATAATATTGAAGTGCCATCTCTCCCTTCTTATATCATTGTAGCCATATGTTGTTGGGTTTCTTAGGAACTACCGTTTTAAATGCAAAAATGAAATATTATGTAGTATAAGTTGGATAAGTTGATTTTGATCCATGATGACCACTAAGAAATATTTTCCTTTTCTTATATTCTTGGGTTGAACTTGCTAAACCAAATTTCTTGTAATTTTCAGGGCATAACTACATAGGATCTGAGCATTTACTTCTTGGACTTCTAAGGGAGGGAGAAGGTGTAGCTGCTCGTGTGCTTGAGAGTCTTGGATCTGATCCAAGCAACATACGCACCCAGGCATATTTTGATTTTATAGCCTAATTTACAGTCTGTCAACTTGTCAGGGTTATTGTAATATTTGGACTTTGTTATGCTAATAGGTTATTCGCATGGTTGGTGAAAATGCTGAAGCTGTTGGCGCTGGGGTAGGAGGAGGTAGCAGTAACACTAAAATGCCCACACTTGAGGAATATGGAACAAATTTGACTAAATTAGCCGAGGAGGTAACTTTTCTCATGTTTTTGCCTTCTGTTCTAACTTTGATTTGACAAGATTTTAAGATGTAAAATCATGTGATCACAAAAACAGGGAAAACTAGATCCTGTTGTTGGTAGGCAGGATCAAATTGAGCGTGTCACACAAATTTTAGGAAGACGGACAAAGAACAACCCATGCCTAATTGGAGAACCTGGTGTTGGGAAAACAGCAATTGCAGAGGGACTCGCTCAGCGCATAGCTAATGGGGATGTTCCTGAAACAATTGAAGGAAAGAAGGTTTGTGGAATTCTGATTGTTTTAGTAGATCATTTTGGTGTTCTCTTTGTGCTTTTCATAGTAAATTACTATGATCCATTCTTTATGCCACTTTCTTTTTAACCTAGAATAGGGAATTTAGGATGAATCTATCTTTGTGTTGATGGCTTCTAATTTTCAACTTTGATCCTGATTTTATCTGATTCTGAGTTTCAAGTCTTGCAATTCATTGATGATTTTTTGCGTGGAATTGTGAATTATTTTTCTGTTCTAGGTGATTACTCTGGACATGGGACTTCTCGTTGCTGGTACAAAATACCGTGGAGAATTTGAAGAGAGGCTAAAAAAGTTGATGGAGGAAATTAAGCAAAGTGATGAAATAATACTCTTTATTGACGAAGTGCACACGTTGATTGGAGCTGGAGCTGCAGAGGGTGCAATAGACGCAGCTAACATCTTAAAACCAGCTTTAGCTAGAGGTGAACTGCAGGTATTGTGTTGGTTGACTTCCTGTTTTGCTCCCTTTTATCCTTGTGAAATGTTGGAAATGATTATCTTAAGGACTAATGCTTTTGTTTAACTGAATGTTTATGTTTTTGTATGGAACTGAATCTTTTGCATTGGTTTTTGTAATATGTTTGGTGCAGTGTATTGGTGCCACAACACTAGATGAGTACCGAAAACACATTGAGAAGGACCCTGCTTTGGAAAGAAGGTTTCAACCTGTAAAAGTACCAGAACCTACAGTAGATGAAACAATCCAGATCCTCAGAGGTCTTCGGGAAAGATATGAAATTCACCACAAACTTCGTTATACAGATGAAGCTTTGGTTGCTGCTGCTCAGTTGTCTCATCAATATATTAGGTTTGCTTGTTAAAACTATGTTTCCTAATACCTTTTATTAAATGATGTTTCCCTATTTCACTACAATACACATTTTTAAGGAAACAATACAATATCTATTGAGGGCAATTATTGCAATCTGAACTCCTCTCCAGGCTTTCTGTAATCTAATTCCAGTAGCTTACAAATAGAACAAGTTTTGTCCAGGTGTTGTGATAATTTTTATTTAATTCCATAGGTGCTATCCTAGAGCGTAGTGAGGTGAGATGTTGATCAATTTGCAGCATAGAAAGAATGGCATGCTGTTGTCTTTGTATAGGGATAAATATCAATCTGGTTTATAGCCAAGTATTTTTTTTTTGAAAGGATTATGGCCAAGTAATTTGTTTGGGGAGCGATGTCAGGTTGAGAGCATTGTACACCATATCTTGTTTCTTCTATGAGAGTGGGGTTTTGGTTAGGCATGGTACATCTCTCTTTTTATTGCTCTCTTCCTGAGAGCCTTTTTGTACATGACATCCACTTCATAGTTATATATACATACCTGGATGACAACCACAATGGTGGTCATCCTTTTTTCTCCTAAAAAAAGTAATTTGTTTGGGGATAAAATCTTTACCTGATATTTTGTCTTTAGTTTAAGGTCAATCAGTTGACTGGTGAGCTGGTTCTTTGCCTGGCGTAAGTTAGAGCTTGTGGCATTAACCATCAAGCTGAATAAAACATTGTTCGGCTCCGAGCTCACACCTGGGAACACTAAATAGTTTTGTGAGTTGGTTAATAAAAAAACAATATTAATAATTTGCCATGTTCTTCGGCATGTATTGCAGCTCACATTCCTTTATGTGCTTATTCTGTTCTTCTAGAGTTTTCCATGAACCCCTTAAACTGCCTTTAAATGAAAATGACATAATCTTGAAGGTTCTTGGTGTCCTTAATGTCCAAAGGTAATCTAGATATTCCAATCTGGACATAACAATGAGAGGACCAAGGAGGTTGAAATGTCCAATATGATATACCTTGATTCACTGATGTCAATATCTTCAGACGACAACAACAACAACAACAAAGCCTTATCCCACTAGGTGGGGTCGGCTACATGGATCATACGACGCCATTCCGTTCTATTAGTAATCAAATATTCGTTGATCCATGTTCATGAGATTCGATAGGGTTTTACGCTGGCTGTCGGGGCCTAACACAACCCTCCTTTATCCGGGCTTGGGACCGGCTATAAAACATAGGCGGAGTTATGTCAATATCTTCAGACATCCTCAAAAAAAAAAAAAAACTCCAGACATAATTTGTATCCATATTTTTTTTTATTTAAATTGTATTTATGTACTTTTGGAAGTCAATTGCTCCTTTGACTTTATTCCTAAATAACAGCACCTGATAATCAACCAACAGAAAAAGAAGCTCTATCCATTTTACCCAGTAACATTGTGGATAAAAAAGTATTGTTTTATAAAAGTACCTAAGCTGGTTGGTAACATATTATTGTGTGTAATATATCTGCAATCACAAGACCATTAACTTGTATATCTGCCTTGTAACAAAAAAAACTTTTATATCTTCAAGATTTTTATGGTTCCCTTTTTCCGTCATATATATAGTTCCCTTTTCTGTCATATATGTTCTTATATCTTCTTTTGTGCCTTCAGCGATCGCTTTTTACCTGATAAAGCAATTGACCTGATTGATGAAGCTGGGTCTCGTGTTAGGCTTCGCCATGCACAGGTAGGTTATTATATAACTTTTATCAGCTTGACATTTTTGTAGTTAAGCAGTGACTAATGAGACTCCTTAATGTCAGCTTCCTGATGAGGCCAAAGAGCTCGACAAAGAGTTGAGGCAGATCACAAAGGAGAAAAATGAGGCAGTTCGTGGTCAAGATTTTGAAAAGGTAATCCATCTTGTATATTATTACAATTCACTATACAAGTTGGCACACTTCCCTTTAGATTTTGGTCGAACACTCCATGTAGTTTGTGTTCTTGCTCAAGAAAAATTATTTCCATCGACTCCATGTCGCGTCCTTTGACTGCTCCATGTTGCGTCCTTGGACTGCTCCATGTTGCGTCCTTGGACTGCTCCATGTCGCATGTATTGACATCTCTTTAATAAAACAAATCCAATAAGATCTATCAGATTTTAATTACACTCGCGGATGGCAGATCTGTAGGTGGAACACCAAGTTGTCACACATCCTACTTATCGCTAATTAACATCTTTTGAAGGGACAATAGTGAAGATTGCTTCCTTCAGGCCACATGAATACAGCACAAGGCCCTATTTTAGGGCTAGGGATGCTATGTAGAGAACATTATGACCACCCCACATCCCCCTTTTTTTTGTATGAGTATGGCTTTTTTTCGACAGTCACACCTCATCTCAAGTATTTTTTGGTTTTTGCTATTTGCACTCTAACTTTTGTACCTTTGTTCACGTTTTAACACGCTGATGACTAAATAATCCCCTAGTATCTCTCTCTCTCTCTCACTCGAAGAAAACTTGAGATTGTTCTAGTATTTGACTTAGTGGCTTTTCAAGAAATATTTGACTTAGTGACAATAGTTGTTTCTCTGTTGCGACTAACAATACATTGGTCTGGTTTGTAGCCACTGCTCCTAAACCTGCAATATTTTCTATATTTTAACAGGCGGGTGAGCTACGCGATAGAGAGATGGAACTAAAGGCCCAGATCACAGCGCTTATTGACAAAGGCAAGGAACTGAGCAAAGCAGAGAGTGAAGCCGGTGAAACTGGCCCCACTGTTACGGAAGCAGACATACAACATATTGTATCTTCCTGGACTGGAATCCCTGTGGAGAAGGTTTCTAGTGACGAATCTGATCGTCTCCTTAAGATGGAAGAGACACTTCACAAGCGTGTCATTGGCCAGGATGAGGCTGTCAAAGCCATAAGCCGTGCAATTCGTCGTGCCCGTGTTGGTCTTAAGAATCCCAACCGTCCAATTGCCAGTTTCATATTTTCTGGTCCAACTGGTGTAGGGAAATCGGAATTGGCTAAGGCACTTGCATCTTATTACTTCGGTTCTGAAGAAGCTATGATTCGACTTGACATGAGTGAGTTCATGGAGAGGCACACTGTTTCTAAGCTCATTGGTTCACCACCTGGTTATGTTGGTTATACTGAGGGCGGTCAGCTTACTGAAGCAGTTCGTCGCAGGCCATACACTGTTGTACTGTTTGATGAGATAGAGAAAGCTCACCCTGATGTTTTCAATATGATGCTCCAGATTCTTGAAGACGGGAGGTTGACAGATAGTAAGGGACGAACAGTGGATTTCAAGAATACTCTATTGATTATGACCTCCAATGTTGGAAGCAGTGTGATTGAGAAGGGAGGCCGTAGGATTGGTTTTGATCTCGACTATGATGAGAAGGATAGCAGCTACAACAGAATCAAGAGCCTTGTGACCGAGGAGTTGAAGCAGTATTTCAGACCAGAATTCTTGAATAGATTGGATGAAATGATAGTGTTCAGGCAGCTGACAAAGCTTGAAGTCAAGGAAATTTCAGATATAATGCTTAAGGAGGTTTTTGTGAGACTGCAGGCCAAGGACATAGAACTTCAAGTGACCGAGAGGTTCAAGGATAGGGTGGTCGATGAAGGTTACAACCCAAGTTACGGAGCTAGGCCGCTAAGGAGAGCGATCATGAGGCTCCTGGAGGATAGCTTGGCAGAGAGAATGCTAGCTGGGGAGATCAAGGAGGGAGACTCGGCCATCGTTGATGTCGACTCTGATGGAAATGTCACAGTTCTCAAAGGTGGGAGTGGGCTGCCGGAAACAACGCCGGAACCTATTCCAGTCTAGATGATCTGCAGTACATTCATTTTAGCTGCCGCTATTACGGAACAGAATTGGCTTGTCTGGTCGGGTCTGTTTGATTTGTTGTACAACATACCCCTCGATTGATGTCTTAATTAGTTCTTTTTGTTGTAAACTAGGTCTAGCGGGGTTCGCTAAATGAACTTTAAAAGGATACAAAGGTAGGCTTGAATTACGATATTTCTTTGATAAATTCTCTGTAATCTATATTGTGAACTTTTATTCACAATAAACTGTTTTTTCAGATGCTAAGCTGGTTCCGTTCTTGTTCTTGGAAAATTCTGGGCTTGACTAAATGAGTTTTTATAAAGTCAAGCTAAAATAAATGATAAATCCAGGAACATTTGTGTTTTTATGTGATCTCCAAATCTGTTATTGGGCATGCCGATTAAAGACCAGTGAATTGCCGCTGTCAACTTTTCTTAACGCTCTTATCGAAGGTCTAAGATGGTTGCCATTTGTTATATATGTAATCATATTGCGTCCTTAAATCAATAATTAGTTGATTTAGTTTACAAGTGGTTTAAAACTTAGGAGGAGAAAATTACGATTTAAATGTCCAACCTTCTCAGATTCTGAATCCTTTATTACTATAAATTAGATATAAATTAGAGATCGTGAATCAGTAATTACAATGACCTCAGTTTCTTTTTATCTTACATTATTTATTCGATAAAATTCTCACAACATGACCAACTACGATCTTGCACGTCTCCGTGCAGCGATGGCAATGGACAGTACACGATTGATCTTGTCTGACGTCAACACTGACGAATGATTGGTGTTAACAGGAATCACAAACGAATCATGCATTGTAATTGATAAAAATGTGAAGCGTTAAAGATTCTCCATTTTTTTTTCTGAACACGGTCGATTCTCTTCAGCTATTCATGATGGTTGTCTTCGTGTCTGAACATGACGGAAACAGATGGTAAGAAGTTGGTAACACAGCCAAGACAAGTAATGGAAATACGATCATGATCACTACCAAGACAAACTTGTGGGGCTCGTGCGTCCAAACATGCGGCCGACACACGCGATCTCACGCCAAGTTGCTTAGTAGTTAGTACTACTTTTGGTCTTAACACACATGAATGTAATGGCACAAATGAACAGGAAGAGAGAGAGAGAGAGAGAGAGAGAGAGAGAGAGAGAGAGAGAGAGAGAGAGAGAGAGAGAGAGAGAGAGAGAGAGAGAGATGGTAAATCGAGTCGGGAGTGGCCGGAACAAGAAGAAAAGTTTTTGTTCCACACGTACTCGTAAATTTTTTCCCCCAAGTTGTTGGAATCTTTGGGCGACCCGAACGACAGCCACGCGCCGCTCTACGTGCAAAGGAAGACAGGGTCCAAATGTTGCGCGCCTCGTGCATGGCTGTGGTGTGCTGCAAGTTCTCCACCTCACAATATTCTTTTGGTTGGCCGGCGTTCAAGGTCCGCCAAAGACTTGATGCCTTCGTCCCTCACCACCCGACTCCGAAGAATCCAAAGGGGTGACAAATAAAAAATTCTTATATATGATTCATTCAAAGAAGGAACTGAGTGTCGACAGTTGTACGTGGGAGCAAAGATTCTGGTGAAGAGAAGTATTCTGTAACGTTCTGCTCCTGGTTGCTTCCTGTAGGCTGTAGGTGTCTGCTCCAGAGGACGAATGGCTGGCGTACGATCAATGGCGGTCGGCTCTGTGGCCGTCGACTGCCGCCCGTCCGCCTACCTCTGCGTGGACGGGATGAGCTACGCGCAGAGCTCCAGCGGCGGCAGCGGCAGCGGCAGCAGCAGCAGCAGCAGCAGCAGCAGCAGCAGCAGCAGGGTGCTTTCGTCTGCGTGCGGCCGCAGGTTGTCCTCCTGCAGGTCGTCTGCCGGCGTGACCTCTGCCTTGAAGTTGAGCAGCTCGTTCGTGGACGCGTGGCGCGGCCGAAGGCCGACGGCGGTGTTGAGGAAGCAGCAGAGAGGGAGGCGACGACGATTGGTGGTGGTGGACGAGCTCGGAGGGCAGTACGAGGAAGGATTCGATGATGTCCGCAGGGTAAAGTTCTCTCATATTTTTGGAATCGATCCTTCTTATCATCTTGAGGTTTATTTTGCTCTCGTGCAGACCCCACATGAATCTGAAAGGAGGAAGCTTTAATGGCATGACCTCTGTACTTCTAACGTTCGTCATGTCTAAAAATGGCTCTCAACCAGAGAGAGAGAGAGAGAGAGAGAGAGAGAGAGAGAGAGAGAGAGAGAGAGGATTGTTGCTTGTGCAAGAAATTAGGGAAGATTACTGTCTAAGCTTTATGTTTCTAGCAGAGCAAAGTTCTTTCTAGCTCATTTCTTGAGGTTTCATAGTTCATCTCCCCGCGGCCCCGTTATATGCTTCTGCCAGATCGAATTCAGTTCCTCTTATGCTTCAACTAATAGATTCCTGGAATTTCTCAGTGTGATATCATTTTTTTACAGTCATGGAAATTTCTTTTGAGGAGCTCAAACTCCAAGCTACTTGCTCCGAAGTCTCTCAGTTCTACCTTAAGTTTTCAGTTTTGGTAGTACCTTTAAGGACTTTGGGATGGTTGTCCGATTCAATTCAGTCCAATTGCTTATTCAACTAAAACTGATATGGCAACACAATGTTAAAGAAAGTTGAGGTTTCATAGTTGAGAACATAAAGAATTCTAGTAACAAATTTGTAGCTCTTGATGAGGAATAAGATTCAGGGTACTGAATGATCTTAACCATGTTATTTCTGATTAATCTGGATCAACATTAACAATTTTTGGGTTAAATGATATCTCATCAAGGAAATCAGTTCTTAGATTCATTTTTTCATGTATATAAAACTGTCTACATTGATCATCATTCGTATCTCCATTTAATCTGATTACCTTTTCATTTGCAGCAACTCATCAATTACTTCACTTACAAAGCAACTAGGACTGTTCTTCATCAGCTTTATGAAATGAACCCACCGAATTACATGTGGTTCTACAAGTATGTCTCATAAGTACTGCTCGTTTACAGCCAACATTTACCTACAACTGAGAATGCAATTACATCATCTGAATCATCACATTCTCTCCTTGCAGTTTTGTTGCAACAAACAGCCCTACCGACGGCACAAGATTTCTTCGTCTTTTGGGAAAGGTAACATTATGGATAATGCTCAAGAATGAATGATATGACATTGTGATAATCTGATCTTAGCATCACAATGTGCTCATATTTCCTTTCTTCATCAGGAGAAGCAAGACCTGGCAGAAAGAGTTATGGTAACTCGTCTTCATCTTTATGGCAAATGGATAAAGGTAACTAAGATGCCAATGTGACACATTATTAAGCAAATATCTGATCCTTTGAAGGATCAAACTGACTCATGATACATTAAACTTAACAATTTTCTGCCTTGTATCATCAGAAATGCGATCACGCGGAAATGTATCAGCAGATATCTGATGAGAACTTGGAGTTGATGCGCCAACGTCTGCAGGAAACCGTGATTTGGCCATCAGATGACACAAACATGGAAATAATTGGTTGACATCCTCCTGCAGAAGGGGCATGTATCAACCTCATTTGTTAGTAGACAAGCTAGTAAATCAGGAAACATATGTTTTTTTTCTCCTGCAGAGTCTTTGTGTATATTGTGTATGTCTTAGATCTTATACAAAAACGTGAGTTCAGGTTCATTGGCCTGTTAATGTAGGATAAAAATCTAATGGCTACTACTTGTTTTTGCTTTCATTTATAAGTTCTCTTTAAATTATACATCAAACTTTACTTTGTATCGACGGATAGGCTTTATGGTTCATGTTGTACATTTCTAATGGGTTTCATGTGAAAGAACTCAATGGCTAGCGAGGCAAATAGAATCAGGATTTCCTCTTGTTTTTTATTTGTTAGCATGCTATATGGTATACTATGCTAATGTTTATGACAGTATCCTTTTATTATTACTTTAATACTTGAAAGAATTTAGTCAGCTTTATCAAAATAATTGGCCACCTAACCAAGTTTGATTAGCTGGTTAGCAACTTTGTGCCCTAATGAGTCACAGAAAAATAATAGTCATAGGTCGCCACTTGACCAGGGGCATATATCGTTTTGCTCTTTCATATCGACTCCGGAGTAGTTAGGTGCTAATAACTCTATGGCTGCGAATCACGATTCCTCTTAAGTTTTTGGTGAATAATTGAATTGATAGATTAGTTCGATGTATGTTTGAATTGAGTGGAATATAATGATGACTAATCAAGGAGTTGATGTGATAAAAAAAATTAATGTGATGGATGAATTTTTGATAGTTTTGAATTAAAAATAATTATTATAATTATAAAGTATAATTTTATTATTAATTTAAACAAAATTATAAAATAAAAAAATTTTATGGAAAAAATTTTGTTAATAAAAAATGTTTTTGAAATTATTTATATTTAATAAAAAATTAATTTTTTATTAAATATTAAATATTAAATAATATTATATTAATCTACAGTTAAAATTATTTTATATTTATTAAATAATTTATTTTATAGGAGAAATGTTTGAGGAAAAAAAAACAAAAAATAAAAGCAAAAATCAAAACCCAAAAAATGTCACGTCTGAAAAAGGGCACCAGCTACAGTACTCTTGGTTAAAAAAAAAAAGAAATCGAGATCATTGTAACCAAGTCATGTGTGACAAAGTTCCAATTTTTAGTTCCGTTAAAACAACAATTCCAACGGATGACATTTGGGAATCAAACTAGAACCGGGCCATGGTTCAGTATGATTCCCAAAACAAACACAACATATATATAAAAAAACTGGTCACTCTCGTTGTTGGAAAGACATCAATCTTTGTGAATCAGGTTATTAAATAACTATGACCACAAAAAATGTCATTTCAATTGATGAAAGATCGAACAATTCTAAAACCATAATAGATCGAAACTTCAAAATGACTATAGTTGAAAGATTTCTCAATTAGATTAATTAAGAATACCAAGAACTACTAGTACATGAGCCAGGGAACACGTTGGACCCTTTAAAATTATTTGTTTACCGAAACCTCCCACATTCTACATTGAAGTTAAGCTTCATTCTTATTTGTTAAACACACTACATCATTTTTTAATTTTTTGACGACCATAAAAAATTTCATGAAATCCGTCAAAAAATTTAATTTCTGATGAATTTTTCGACGGGATGATGTCGTTCGAAAAAGGCTTGTTGCAAACGACTTTTTGACAGGCACATAAAAGTCGTCAACGGATAGTGCCAGCGCAAAGTCATCTTTCGGAACTTCTGATGGGATAAACTCGTCAGTAGTTCTGAAGGACGAGCGCCCTTCAATACTTCCGACACGTTTCATCCGTCGAAACTTTCGACAGAATGCACCTTTCGAAAGTTTCTACAGGTGAAATATGTGAGAACTTCTGATAGGCGCCCTTCAAAAGTTCTTGGAATCTCTATTATTTTTATAAAAAATAAAATTCCATTTTGGATTACAAATTTTTTAAAATCAAAATTTATTTTGTTAAAGATTGGATTACAACAATATTTTTTCATAAATAAAAATTTATTTTGTAGACTTCAAATGATACTTCAGTATTAGATTGACAAGCTTCTCCAGGAGGGTTATCACAAAAGGAAGGCCTTAATAAAATTTCATGCTAAATAACTGTAGTAGAAGACAAAACTGTATAAAGATGATAACACATGCAACGTCATGAATTGCAAGTGTCGAAGGCAACATACCAACTCATTATCAATCCCACCGTGTTGATGAGACTAAAGATGTAACAACTTAAAAAAAGGAATTAAATGGGTAATAATCAATTTCCCATTAACCCAAAACAAAACCATTAAAGCCTCATTATATAAACTAAAATCTTGTCCTAAAATCTCATTTCATCCCTCATTCCGCCAAATCACCCATCAAATCCTCTCTTTCATCGTTCTCTTCTCTTCCAAAGCTAGGGTTTGAAGTTCATTTATTCTTCGTGGTGGAAGATTTTGAAGAAGTGGAGGAGGGAACAATGCATGCTAAGTCAAGGGAAAGAAGATCTAAGATTCGTGGATGATGATGGATAAGAAGAAATATGGATTTAAAAGAGCTTTTGAAAAAATAAACCTAGGCATGTAGTTAGGTGAACCCATCAATTGAAATGCGAACTTGAATATGATTTTGTTAATTGAAATGAGAGCTTGAATCTTTCTTAATAATTCTATTGTTTGGATTGTTATAAAATTAGGAATTTTAAATGAATGATTTTCCCTAATCGCTATTTAGCACGTGTAATAAAGTCTCTTAATATTAAGTAATTTATGATGATGTTTATGTGTCCCAAAGATTAGGGAAAATTAATTAGAGTTTAATATTTCTATAACTTAAAGTCTAGTTTTTTTTTTAGAATTTTACTTTAATATATTTAGAGTTTGTGAATCATTGTCAAGTTGTATAGGCAGTGGCCAACTTGTAAAAGACACCAAAATTTTGTTATGAAATTTATGTAGTAAGATTAAGCATATTCTTACATAAATTGGTTTCATCTCGAAAGGAGATATATAGAGGATGTTATGAATGTTTTAATGCTTAACTATCAAATGGCTAAACTTGAGTAGATAAGAGTCATTGTAGAAAACTATGAGAATAAATGATAAAAGGATAAAATTTAAGATTTTTATTATTATTGACCTAGGGGTCTATTTCGAGAAAAAATAGAATCACTAAATTCGATGGTATGTTAAGTGAGTTATGAATTTTACATCAACGTGGTGTCAAATTTGTTCATTATAAAAAAATAAGCATGCTTCATGTAATTATCTAAATAACTTGTAAGAAGTATTAACCCTACGGTTAAGACCTCAACCCAAGTATTTAGGTGTGTTTGATAGTATCCAATCCTAAATCTCCTCCCAAATGTGATTTTCATGTTTGTATCAATGAGATTTCTGTGTCAAAATGATGGTATATGAGGTGTAGAAATTTTGATATATGAGGTGTAGAAATTCTGTGCCAAAGATTTGTTAGAGTTTGGGCACAAGCCTGAATGTTGTTTCATGGCTGGTGATCAAATGATGGAATTTTATTCCATTTGCAATATTCGATTACTATAGTGCCACCATCTGTCATAGACATGATCAGTGTTGTCAGACCGGATCTAACACAAGTCATGTTGAAGATTAAAATTGGACTACCTTTTGAACCGGGTTAAATTGGTCAAACCCGGTAAAAAAATGGATAAAATTAGATAAAACCGGCTTAAACCGTGAATTGAACTAGTTCGGTACGAGAGAGATGCATGATTGAGAGAGAAATAAAAGAGAGACCGTGAGAGTGACCTTGGGAATGAGATAGAGAGAGACACACGAGAGACAGAATGAGCCGGACATGGAAAGAGAGAGAGACTTATGTGAGATACAGAGATAGAGAGAGAGACAAGAGAGATTTTGGAAATGAGAGAGAGATTTGGGAAGAGAGAGAGAGAGAGAGAGAGAGAGAGAGAATTTTTTAATAATGAAGGAAAGACTCGATAGATTAAGGAATATTTTATAGAAAATCACTATAAGAAAATGGACGCTTAGCGACGCCAGGTAGCGCCGCCAATAATCGTGACGCTATATAGACGCCACTAGCGCCTATATAGCGTCTACTTCGCGTCATGAGAAACAGGCGCTACTTGTCTCTCGATAGCGTCTCATTAGCTATTCAGCGAATTGACGTTAATTCTAGCGCAATCGAGACGTTACGTAGACGCTATTATTTCGCGCCACGAACCATAAATACGCGAAAGCACCTAGCGCCGTTCTAGCGTCGACATCTTTAGACGCGAAACTCGTGTCGTAGGAATAGAGACTCTAAAAAGACGCTATATGGCGTCTCAAGGTTAGGAGACGCTATTGGAACGCTACTGTGTTACTCATAACTTACCTGCATTTATCTCGCTATTTGTTTTATATTTAAACACTATATATTATATATACTATATGACAATCAATAAATTTATTAAATATTATATTAGTATTAATTACACGATTATCAACATATATATCGCGTCACGATTATTGGCGGCGCTACCTAGCGTCACTAAGCGCCCATTTTTTTGTAGTGATATATATATATATTTTTACATGATAAGAGTGTTCCTAAATATATAGTTTGTTACCTATATTATTTATGTTATCTATACATATAATATCTTAATTAAGCATATATTATTATTATATACTTAATCATGAGATTACGATGGTTGATTAAGTGAGTGATATTTTAGCGTCACCGCAGACACTCAATAGTGTCTGCATAGCGTCTAACGAGAGCCGCAGCTTGTGTCGACGCTATGGTGACACTATTGGCGTCTCTTTAGCGTCGCAAGTTTGAGACGCTAAGGAGTTTTAGACGCTAGTTCGGCGCTACGGTGTCGCTAAATGAATCTATGGACTCAATGGCGTCTGTATTGCACCTCCTAAATCGATTTTTTACCCCTCGCTCAATCGGGCACATATAGACATATAAATACGCGTATATGCTGATACTTGTATATAATAAGTGCATATATACATATTATTATAACCTAATCTGACACATATAAACAAATACACATATATATATATTCACTTCGAATACGTATACATATACACGTTATCTATATATATATGACTCACACATGTATAGACATATACATACACATATATTTATAATACATATAGACGAAACACATTGTTGTAACTTAATCTCTCACACGTAGACATATATATACATACGCATATATTACATATGTATATATATACACACACACTTGTATTATATACACATATACATACATATTTATAATTTTGTATACATACATGATATATTATCGGAAGAAAATAAAATAATTGAAATGGGGCATAATGCGATGAGACGTTACATTGATAAATAAAATTTCATACATACTTAAAAAAATTGAAAAAAAACTTTTAATGAGCGTCACAATGGCATCATGATGTTGAGACCGAGACGCCCCGACGACGGTATGGCGTCGCTACATTATCTTAGCGACACATTAGCTTCTTCATAGCGCCACTCTAGCGAGTTGTGACAGTGTCGGCGCCTACATGGCGTCTACGTAGCGTCTCGTTTCTTTGCGACGCTAAAAAATTACTTAAATCCTTAACCCATCTTCTTCATTTTCACTTTTACTGTTTACCATCGTCCCGCTCGACGCGCCCCGACGCTGGACCTCTGACGCCCGTCGCCCGATGCTCGACCTCCGACGCCCGATGATCGCCCTCCACCGCTGTCGCCGCCCTTCGCCTCCGCCGCCCTCCGCATTCGACCGCCGCCCTTCGCCTCCTCCTCCTCCTTCCCCGACGCCCGCCCTCCACCGTTGCTGCCCTTCGCCTCCGCCGCCCTTCGCCTCGTCCTTCTCCTCCCTCCGCCTCGTCCGCCCTCCACCGCCGCCGCCGCCCTCCTCATTCCATCGCCGCCCTTCGCCTCCTCATCCTCCTTCCTCCGCCTCCACTGCCCTCCACCGCCGCCGTAGGGTGCCTCCGCTGCCCTTCGCCTCCGCCGCCGCGTCGTCCGCCCTCCGCCTCCACCGCCGCCCTTCGCGTCCACCGCCGCCTCGTCCGCCCTCCGCCGTGTCCTCCCTCCACCGCCGCCTCCGTCCGCCTTCGCCTCCACTGCCCTCCGCCTCCACCGCCGTCTCGGCCGCCCTCCGCCCTTCGCCTCCGCTGCCCTCCGCCTCCACCACCGCCCTTCGCATCCATCGTCGCCTCGTCCGCCCTCCATCGTGTCCTCCCTCCACCGCCGCCTCCGTCTGCCTTCGCCGCCACTGCCCTCCGCCTCCACCGCCGTCTCAGCCGCCCTCCGCCCTGCGCCTCCGCCGCCCTCCGCCTCCACCGCCGCCCTTCGCGTCCACCGCCGCCTCGTCCGCCCTCCGCCGCGTCCTCCCTCCACCGCCGTCGACGTCTACCTCCGCCGCCACTGCCCTCCGCCTCCACCGCCATCTCGGCCGCCCTCCGCCCTTCGCCGTCCTCTGGTTAAGAAGGTACTACCATGTAAATTAAGTTAATTATTAATGCATCAAGTTAAATTAAGTTAATTATTCATGTTAAATTAAGTATTACTTATTCATGTTATTATCATGTTAAATTAAGTAGTACTTAAGTTAATTATCATCTCTTTGGATCAAGTTAGTATTACTTATTAAGTATCTTCTCTTAGGAATTAAGTTAAGTATTACTTATTCATGTTATGAATCAAGTTAAGTAGTACTTAAGTTAATTATCATTTCTTTGGATCAAGTTAGTACTAATTAAATTTTTTAATATTAAGTATCATCTCTTAGGAATTAAGTTAACTATTACTTAAGTTAAGTATTACTTATTCATGTTATGAATTAAGTTAAGTAGTACTTAAGTTAAGTATTACTTAAGTTAAGTTAACTTATGTTAATTGTTAAGTTAACTTATGAACTAATTCATGTACTTCCACATTCTTGGTGATAAAATGAGATTATGATTCGACGATGAAGAAACATGTGATTTTGGACTTAATTCGTAAGTTCAAAATCACACGTTTCAAGTACACGAATTTGATTACTTGGCTTAATGTTCTCCGTTACAGAAATGATAAAGCCAGATTGTAGTTGGATTCGTCATTGGAAGGATAAACATAGCGTCATAACTGAAGAATATAAGGATGGTGTTGATGAATTCATTAATGTGGCATATCAAAATGAAGGTGTTGCTTCTTCATATGGTGAAATCTTATGTCCATGCCGGAAGTGCAAATGTTATCAGTGGAAAGTAAGATATGATGTGCAGAAGGATTTATATTACAACGGTTTATTACTTACATACACCAATTGGTTCTTTCATGACGAAGAAAGATGGGCTAAAGAAACAAGTAATGTAGATATCGTTGTGGGCGACTCGAGCAATCCGTATAGGGACATGATACGAGATGCAATGTTAGGAGAAAATGTTGGCGAAACATCGATTGAAGAAGACCCAAATTCTTTGGCTTCTAAGTTTTGTAATCTTTTCGAAGAGGCAGATGAACCTTTATGGGATGGATGCGTGAAGCAAACTACACTTTCTGCAGTGGCACAACTAATGAACTTAAAATCAGAATTTAATATGAGCGAAAGTTATTTTGACTGGATGCTTGCCATTATTAAGAGTATGCTTCTAGTTTTCGAGAAATTACCGGGAAATTTTTACAAGTGCAAACGGTTGATGAGAGATTTATGGTTGGAATATCAGAAGATTGATGTATGCTGCAATCATTGCATGTTGTACTACAAGGAAAACAACTCACTTATGAGTTGTTCTATTTGTGGCGAGCCCAGATTCAAGCCGAAAAAGAATATTCAAAGTTCAAAAAAATGTGACAAATGCTCAGATTGTTCCAAGATTACAACGACTATTTCTTTCTGAAAAAATTGCATCATTTATGAGGTGGCACAGAGAAGGGGCACGTGAAGATCAAAATTCAATTATACATCCTTCGGATGCGGAGGCATGGAGACGATTTGATGCACTTCATCCGGATTTTTCTGCAGAATCACGTAATGTTAGATTATGACTTTGTACCGATGGCTTCAACTCATTGGGCTCATTGAGTACTGCTTATTCATGTTGGCCTATTTTTGTGACACCGTATAATTTTCCTCCAAGCATGTGTATGAGACGAGAGAATATATTGCTTACCTGTATCATCCCGGGTCCTCGATCTCCTGGTAAAAGTTTAGATGTTTACTTAAGACCTTTGATTGACGAACTCAAGATGTTGTGGGAGGATGACGTGGTTACCTATGACAAATCTAAAAAGCAAAATTTCATTATGAGAGCCGCATTAATGTGGACCATAAGTGATTTTCCGACATATGGAATGTTGAGTGGTTAGAGTACAAAAGGAAAATTTTCTTGTCTCATATGTGGGAAGAATACGAAATCCTTTTATTTGAAAAATTGTATGAAAGTTTGCTGGTTTGATTGTCATAGGATGTTTCTGCGATTGGAGAATTCGATGCGCCGTGATCGAAACTCATTTAAAAAGAATACATCCGAGAACACTTTGTGTCCAACTCATTTGACAGGAAAAGAATTGCTAGAGCAAGTAAACAAGCTTAGTGAAGTCTCATTCGGACTGAAGGCCGATAGTTATAAGCAAATTGGGTTTGGAAGTGAACATAATTGGGAGAAAAGAAGTATTTTTTGGGAGTTGCCTTATTGGTCTTCAAACTTGGTACGTCATAACTTGGACATCATGCATGTGAAGAAGAACGTATTTGACAACATTTTCAATACTATTAAACACTATTATGGATGTTAAAGAAGAACAAAAGATAGCATACAGGCTTGTGAAGACATGAAATTAATATGAAAAATACTAGAGTTAGATATCATTCATCTTCAAAATGGTAAATGTAAAAAGCCAAAATCTACTTATATCTTGAGCAATGATCAAAGAAAAGTGGTTTTCGAATGGGTAAAGCAATTGAAATTCCTCGACGGATATGTATCAAACATATCTCGTTGTTTTAGCTTGGACAATGGGAAGATACACGGGATGAAGAGTTATGATTGTCATATTTTTATGCAAAGGCCGCTTCCAATTGTCTTTAAAGAACTTTTGCCCAAGGCCATCTGGAAGGTTTTAACAGAATTGTTTATGTTCTTTAAAGAGCTTTGTGCATCCATCGTTCGGAAAGAAGACATATCTCGGTTAGAGGCTTCTATTGTGATTACCGTGTGCAAGGCTGAGAAGATATTTCCACATTCTTTCTTTGATGTGATGGAATATTTGATTGTACATATTTCATATGAAATAAAAATTGCTGGTCCGGTTCAGTATCGATGGATGTATCCTTTCGAAAGGTGCATGTTATATTTGAAAAGGATGGCGAAGAATAAGGCAAAAATTGAAGGCTCCATATGTGAAGCATATTTCATTGAGGAGGTGTCAAACTTCACTTCAAAATACTTTGAGCCACACATACAAACACGACACACCCAAGTTCCAAGAAACGATGATGGTGGTGAAGGAGAAGTTGACATGAATATTTTATCCATCTTCAAGTACCCATGTCGACTTCTTGGTGCAGGACGCAAAGTTATCTTGAATGACAGAGATCTCACCGCCGTTGAGAATTATGTTCTTGCAAATTGTAGCGAAGTGACGTCATATCTCGAGTAAGGCAATTTGTTCTAATTTGTTATATAATTTAAAGCTAATTGTTGCTATATGATTTTATTAATTGAAAACTATGAATTCAGGAAATTCGAAGAATTACAACGAGAAATCAATCCGTTAGTTTCAAACGATGAGTTATTTCGCTCTTCCAAGCGTTCACTCCAGATGAGTCAGCCATCACAACCACTAGGTAATATATTTTTTATGAGCTGCTTATTTATAGTTGATTATAATAGTTAAATTCCTTTTTTAATAATATCAATTCCTTCGCCGTCGACGGGACACGTAGCCGGATCATCACATAGTAGGCGATCCATTGGTGTGTCTGCTCAGCGTATCACTCCATGTACGTGATACATTGTAGGCAATAGACAGTAGGAGATAGAGTTTTTTAAATATTTTGCTTTTGTGACAGTTGCTCCACCGTCGACGGGGAACATAGTCGGTACGTCTCGATCGCACGACGGCGATCGTCATGTCACACCATGTTATTTTTTGTATATTACTTAATTTTATGTAGGAGCCAAATTTTATGTATTTTCTTATGATGACAGTTGCTACCCCATTGCGACCGTCGAGAATACCAGACGCTTCACCATAATCTAGCGTTGGCGAGCGACATCTTACGCCAGGTGATATATTTATTGTTATTGACATTTCTCAATTAATTATATTAATTATTTTTTTAATAATGTCAGTTGCTACGCCGCCGATAGCACAAGCACCTGACTCAATTCATTTAGACGAGCGGACTGCTACTGATCATGCAGTACACATCAATCAAGGTGAGAACATTACTGTACATCTATCAATTATCATAATTTTAATTTGGTATGACACTAATAATTTATTATGTATTAGGGCTCGTAGCTGATGTCGGACCTTCACAGCCTACCTCAGCTGTACCGGATGATGATTCCTCTTCGAGTGATGAAGATGAGTTATACGATAATGGGGTGGTCACTGTGAATAATATTGCTCGACCGTAAGTTAAATAAGTTGTACAAATTTTGTTATAGTTTTGGTTATCATTGAAAATTAATTCTTCTTTGTAATTGGCAGAACCACTTTCATACCCGCTAGTACCATGCGGGATGTCAGTGCTCTCGTTCTTTCCCACTTGCCGGAAAGGGCAGGATCATGGAAAGATGTCCCAATTCAAGTGCGAGATGACATCTTTCGAGCCTTTATGGTACGATCTTCTATTTAGGTTACATAATTTGATTTATATTTATTTTAAAATTACTAAGTTTTAATGTTGTATTTGTAGGAGGCAAATCAATTTCATCCGGATCTTAGTTTAGGAACGATCCGGAGAGCTTTTGAGGAGGTCGCTGCGAAACGCCTCCGAAATCGATTATACAAGTTTCGCAAGGTCGTCACGTCCGCCGGCCTCACTTTGAAGCAGGGCATACAAAGATGCCCAAGATATATTAGGCGCTCGGTTTGGGAGTACCTTTGTAGGAAGTGGTAAGTATGTATACTTTTACATTATTTTTATGAAAATTATTATTTTTTGAAAGTGTAAGTATTTGATGTTCACAAAGGACGGATGAACGATGGCAAGGGAAGTCGAAAAAGGCAAGAGTTAACAGTCTTTCGAAGCCCGAGGCCCACATCCACACAGGGGGATCGATGCGATTTGACGAGCATCGACGGCGCATGGTATTTACATATAAATTCAATTTATCAAACTTTTGACTTATATTATCAAATTTGAAACTTTATTGTAGGAGGAAAAAAAAGGCGATCCCGTAGACTTTCGTGTGGTCTATGAGACCACACATAAGAGCCGGAAGACAAACGACTTAGTCACGCCCACTGCTCGTAGGCTTCTGGTAAGTCTCATGATATGGTTATTTGGTTGTTGCCGTTAGTGCACTATTTTTGAAATACACAACGTTTAAATTTTTTAGGATGAGTATAATGCGAAAATGACTGAAAAGTATGGAGATGATCCGAGTTCTCAGCCACCAGGTAATGTTTCTTCGTTGGTTTAATCATATTTTTAATTTACGTGTTTCTTAATATATAATTTATATATTATATGATTGTATAATTTTTCTATTTCGGAGAGGACCCTACTGTTTGGGAGGAGGTGGCCGACACGACACGAGGGGGATACTTGCGTGGCCTCGGCACAGCCGTTCAGATACCTAGGAGGATCGGAGGATATGCAAGAGGTGCTTCTGCTCCGAGCTCATCCGCTGCACCTGATATGACGTAGCTATCACAGCAGCTATCGTAGCAGTTATCGACGGAGATATCGCAACAGATGTCGCAGCACGTGTCGCAGCAGGTGTCACAGCAATTGACTCCTCTATTGCAGACGATTCAGGGATTGATCCCGACGCAAAATCCATCCCCGCGAGGCCATGGACCGAGCACGTCTAGGTCGAACGTCCGGAATGATAACAATAACTCCCAAACATAGGATAGAAAATAAACTATGCATTTGTTACTTATAGACTTAAACATACATATAGTTTGTTAGTTCGGTTTAGTAGTTTTCGTATTCTTATATTATATATTATGCATGTGATGATTTTATATTGCCTGTGATGCTTTTATATTGATTGTGATGAATATCAATGCATTTTGAGATGCATTATAAATTGTACGGTGTGGGAAGGGAAAAAATGAGGCTGGGGCGGGTAAAAAAAAAGTGCAAGTAGCGACTCCATAGCGTCTCATTGGCGTCGCAACACATGTCGACGTTGATTTAAACATATCGTACTTAGTGCCATCTTAGCGTCTCATTGGCGATGCATACATGAGTTTTGCATCACTTCAGCGCCTTCCTAGCGCCTCAACTAGCGACTCATGGGCGCCGGAATAGCGCCTCATGTTTAGCGCCCCTTGCGCGTCGACTTAGCGACGCGTTTCTTCTTTGCACAGTCGCAAACATCGCATCTTAATAACGTCGATATAGCGTCAACAAGTAGCGCTAGTTGCGTCTCATTATCTTTGACTCTAGTGCGACGCCACTAGCCACCAATTTCTAGCGTCGCAATTTTGCGACGCTAGTTGGACGCTAAAGAGATGCTCTTCAAAACAGAGACGTAATAGCGCCTCCCTAGCGTCTCCAACCTTAGGTCGCTAATTGCCAATTTTCTTGTAGTGAATTATTGTGATTATAATATTTTATTTTATGATTTAAACTTGTTAGATTTCAAAATATTATGATTTAATTTTATTATAATCTTTTACTCTATTATGTCTATTTTTTGGTATATATTTGTTACATAAAGAATTTAATGTATTATACTAAATTATAATATTTTATTATTAACCAATTCAACCGGTCTGATCGATTCGACTTGAAACAGAGACTTTTTCGGTTCGTTGTCTGGTTCAATTTTAACAACATTGGGCGTGATGAAGTTGTGTTCACGAGCATGGTCTTCGGTCATGACCATGAATGATTGATTGTGAGGGTGAAAAAATGTATCCTTCGAGCATGGTGAAATGTCCATCACGAGTATGAAAACATGGGGTCACTTAGTTTTCACGATTATGACAACCGAAAGTTCTAAACTTGCGATTTAATTCATATCTTGATTGATGATTGCTATAACTTAGGTACAAATTGCACGGGCATCCGTAACTCAGATAAAACATGATTGGATGTATTGATTGTGTTAATGGATGCTAATTGAAAGATGGACTATCACATATGTCTTGTGCATCATCGAGAGAGACAAATCTTCACGAAATAAAGTGTACACCATTAAGGGTGTAAGAGAGATTAAATTTTTGAGAAAGAAAATCTACACTAAAAGGGGTAAGGGATATTTCTATGAAATAAAACTACACCATAATAGTGTAAGGGAGACCTAGTTTTTGAGAAATGAAGTTATGACCTTTATGGCCTAGCAAGCTAATGATGATGCCACTCAATCCGACAATCTTATAAGATAATAAAGTATCTTAAGCAAAGATGACAAATGAAGAAGGTCTTATCACATGTTTAAGATGTAATGAGTTGGACATAATGATGAAAATATCAATGTTTTTGCATCATTAGTTATGCAATGATTGTATGCCTATTGTTATTAATGTTAATACTGAAGAAGTAAAAGATAAGGAAGATGATGTCACAATGCGCTTTTGGTGGTATTCTCTTGGCCTGACGTGATCATGACACCTAGGTTACCTCGCTTCTTATCTCTCCGCAAATTATTTATGCTTCTGTTTCGATGGATGGTTCTAATTTTTTGCTATCCAACGTTTATGCTAGTAGTGTTTCCTTTACTCGTACTCGTCTTTGGAATGATTTATGTAACCTTGATACTAACCACCTTCCTTGGATACTCATCACAACCTATCATCCCCTGCCAATAAATTAGGAGGTTCCCCTTTCCACCCCACCAGATCCGTCCGCGTGTTTAACAACTTGCTCTCTTAGATGTCAAACCTACAGGCCTTCCGTACATCTGGTGTAATAACCATGCCGACATTGCGTGCATTCTTTGCCACCTTGACTGTGCCCTACTGAACAACCACTGGATTAACACCTTCCAAAATGTCACCTATCCACTCTCCCTCGCTGTGTCTCCGACCATGCCCCCTCCTCCTCCGGACCGACCTTCGATCTTGGAGATCAAGATCTTTCAAGTACGAACATTTTTGGTTTTCTTACCCTGAATCTCGTGACATTATCAAAAGCCACTCGTCTTTTGATTCTCCAAATTGCACCACCTCCTGTGCCCTGAACTTGATCAAACGTGACACCATTAAGTGGAACAAAGAGTCGCTTGGTCGACTGGAGGTCTAGGCTAAGCTTGCCCTTCAGGAAATCACTAAGTTAGAAAACCTTTATATTCATCAGGGCCTCTCTACTTATGAGCGTGGGCTCCTGCGTTTGGCATACCATCGACACGTTGCGTTCCTCAAGCAAATAAGTCTGAAATGGTGGAGTAAGTCCAAAGCGAATTGGCTTCGGCGAGGAGGGAGTCCAAAGCGAAATTCCACCTATCCATTGTTATCCGACATGGTCAAAATACCATTTCCTATGTTCTTGATAATGACAATAACAACATCACTGGCACCGCTCAGATCCAATCCCTCTTTGTGGAATACTATCGGAACCTATGGAAACTCTCTCCTCCGATTAACATCCCCTAACTGTTGGCCAAAACTTCCTCTCCCTCGATCTGGTTTGACAAGACTCCCTCCTAGCCTCGGTTACTCATCGTGAAGTCACTAATGCTCTTTGGAGCGTGCTACCTGGCAAAGCTCCGGGGTCTGATGTATTCACGATTGAGTCCTACCGAACTTACTGGGATGTTGTCGGTAACCGGATCGTCGGTGACATCCAAAATTTTTTCAATTCAATTTTTTTGCTTACTAGTTGGTCCAAAACCTCACTTATTTTCATCCCCAAAACAAACAATCCCAAATATGTAAAAGACTTCCGGCCTATCTCCCTTTCCAATGTGCTATATAGACTATTATCCAAAATCCTTGCCAATTGATTGCGCCCCACCTTGGATTCTCTCATTAACCACAATCAATCTGCCTTCACCCTGCACCGCTTGATCCATGATAGCATCTTAATTACTTAAGAACTCGCGCACTCCTTAAATTCTAGGGGGTCATTTGGTATGAGGTAATCCAGATAGATTACTAGTTATTTTATCTAAAATTCCTAGGGCCCACCACATTACCTCATTTGGTTATGACAGATTATCGGTGATTTTAATTGCACTGGTAATCTTAATTACTACTTCACTGGTAATCCAGATAGCAGGCATGGGAGGTGACTTTCCAGATTACTAGTTGCTTGACATGTATTTTTGTCCAATCAATCAAAAATTTTAATTTTAAAAATTTTATTAATAAATAAATATCATCCAATCTCATCTACTCTATTATTTAATTTCATTAGAAATAACTTTTGGTTTTGCCTCATCTTATTTTACTATATTCATTTTTCTATGTTTTTTCTTTGTTTATTTATAACATATGTGATGAAAATCTAAAATAATTTTTAAGAGTATTTTGGTAATTTGTTATCTAGTTATTTTAATCATAACTTATATTACTAATACTTGCCAAACACTATAATGTGATATTACCGATAATTTAAATAGTGGTAATCTATCTAAGTGATGATTTAAATTATCGATTAATTAAATCAATAATGCGCCAAACAACCCCTAGGAGAAATAAATTCATGCTGCTCAAGGCCGACCTTAAGAAGGCTTTCGATCGAGTTCCTAGTCCTACTCCAACCTTAAGCAGATGTGCTTTCCCGAACAATTCATCAACTGGATTCACCTCTGTATAACCTCTCCAACTTTCTGTTGTATTATAAATGAAGCTTCTCAGCCTTTCATGAGGTTCCGGGGTATATGGTAGGGGGATCCCATTTCTCCTTACTGTTTATTCTGGTTTCCCAAGTTTTCTCTTCACTTATGCCCCAACATGCGGAGGTTGACTTGATCTCTCCTTTCAGGATAAACTCATTTAGCCTAACCCACCTACTATTCACGGATGACCTCCTCATTTGTCTTAAAGCAACCAAGTGAAATTGCATTAATCTAAAAAAAATCCTACAGATTTCACTACCTAACTGAACAATGCATTAACACACAAAAATTCGAACTCTTCCTACCCACTCTTAGAATCAGGCGCCGTCAATAGCTTAGCACCATCCTGAACTTCAAAATTGGGAAATCCCCCTTCCAATATCTTGCCACCCCTGTCTCCCCAAAAACACAAGCCTAATCGTGAGCGAAATTCAATTATAAACAAAATCTCCTCTCGTATCACAGGATGGCGTTGAGGGGTCCTTAATCAAGCCGACCATACCACCCTTATCAGATTTACACTCACTTATATTCCAATCCATTCACTCAACGTGACCAACCTTTTTGGAAGCAAAATTGCTTCCATTGAACGTCTCTCCCGCTCTTTCCTATGGGACCCCTGCGGGGGTCGCCGTGGCACTCATCTCATCAATTAGATTCGGCCTACCTCCCCCGGAACCATGGGGGACTTGGCATCCGGAGTCAAATGGATATCCACCACTCCATTGTTGCGCGGTGCATACAGGATCTGCTAAATAATTGCTCCACTCCTTGGACCAACCTCATTCAAGCCAAATATGAACCTATCAACTTCTGGAACAAGATGCCCCACTCCCACATTGCGGACTCCTGGAAAATTATTATTAATTCCATTAACACTCTTAGGTATGGATTCAAAAAATGCACCGGCTCATGAAGCTCAACATCTATCCTCTTAGATCCCAGATCTTCACCTCGCCACTCATCCGCACACCCACTTATATTAACATGGAGACTTGTCTCGATGGCCTCACTGTTAACTAATTTATCACTAATGGCTCTTGGAACTGCTCCCTCCTCTTGGAACTGCTCCCTCCTCTCTTCCATGTTCGGCTCGAATTTATGCTCTCAGATTAAGCATATTTACCTTTCTTTTTCTGCCAATGATGACGCGTGAGTATGGGTGAATGATACCTATGGATGTGCAAATGCAAAGTCAATCTATTATTATGTCAGTCGCCGCTCTATGCCGCTGATTCCAGTGGAGGGTCATCGTGACCCATGAAATATTCTAGCTCCGTCCAAAATCCATATTTTTCTTTGGAAACCCTTACACAATAAATTATTCACACTTGATACAATACTACTCTTTGATGGTACTATTGATTCAGCTTGCTCCCTCTGTGGTCTCCATCTTGAAACAAATGTGCATCTCTTTTTTCAATGCTTTGTCGCACATCAGCTATGGAACATTTTTCAGAATAAGCTGAATATCTATTTCCAGCATTGCTCTTCTTGACACCTCGATTCTTAGATCCATGAGGGAGCCAACTTGGATCAACAGTCAAGAAACTCTTTTCTATCCATTTTTGCCCATTGCCTTTGGGAGCTTTGGAATCTTCGGAACGATGCCCACTTCGGTCACCCTGTGCAACCGTGGGTTCGGCTTGGGAAAGGGATTTAGTTGCCTTTCATGATTTTGTTGGCGCCCATGAACTTGAGGCCCTCTGCCTCGCGATCCGCATCGGCGGATCCGATGGGAGCCCCCACCCTAGCACTGGGTTTTCTTAAGCTCAGATGGTTCTTTTGGGCCGGTTGGGGTAGGGGTATTGGATACCTTACTCACTCTCATGATGGCTCCTTTATTTTTGCATACACCGGTACCATGCTAGTTGACTCTGTGCTGGAAATTGAAGACCATGCTATGCTCATTGGACTTCGTAAGTGCAAGGAGGCTGGGCTCTCTCACATCCAAATTTACTTAAATTTGGAGTCTCTCATCCACATCATCAATAAAAATCGAAGCTGTTCGTGGAGTATCATGGGCATCATCGCTGACATATGAGGCGTTATTATGGCCATTGGCCCTACCATTATTTCTTATCGCACCCGCAACTACCTTGCACATTTTGACCGTTCAAATGATGGCGATGTTTTTTTTGCTGGGCAGACTCTAACTCCATTAGAGTAACTACTTAATACTAATGAAATCACCTTTTGAAAAAAAAGAAAGAAAAAACCCACATGTCAACTCCATTTGATCACCGAGTTAGTTCAGACTAGTTAATACTAATGGTTGGAAACGAAATAATATAAATATAAATTATGATATTACTTAACATATATTTATCAATAGCTAAATATATTTCTTATATCAAAAGTATAATAACATGATCAAATAATTTTAATCTAAAATGTCTAATCCAATATTAATAAGTTTCATTTAATTTTAGTACGTCAAAATATAATTTATAAATTTATATTTCTCAAATTTAACTATTAATATAAACTTAAACTAGAAAGATGAGTATATTTTCTTAATTTTTTAATTTTAATTAGTGATTTAATTTATTTTTTAGTCAAAATTTGACATTTAATAAATATCAAAAGACAAAAATTGTTCTCTTAAAAAACCTATTCGAGGAATTAGTAATAAGTATATAAGAACATTTAAATATCTTTACCATTTAAATAATTAAGTTTGACATAGTGATTTCAATATAATAGGTATTTAAATAGGTCTCGGGCTCAAAACTTGGTTCTACACAATTTCTCACTTTCTTTTATTGAGGACAAAAACAATTAAATCTCCTGCTTATTCAATGCACCTGATTGGCCGATCAACCTAGTTGTTGACTGTGTTAGATCAAATTGAATCGCTCCAATATGTAATTTGACGCCTGAATCACAAATCCATTGGTTTGACCTAGGTTTGATAATCGTGATAGAGCCACATGAGTGCATGTGGCTTGGAATAAGTTTTTTAATAGCATTGTTCTTGTGGTTAGAGGTACTTAAAATACATTCAATAGGTCCAAATTAAAATCTTGTCATAGTAGCAATTAGTAATTATTCTCTATTTTTTTTATAACAAGTACATTTATCTCAATTAATTTATTTTTTATAATTTCACGGAAATACCATTTATTTCCATTATCATGATAGAAAAAATAAAATACATTTGACTAATTATAATAAATATTATTTAATTATACATTTTCTTATTTTTGATAATAAATAGAAGCTCTCTCTTTTTTTTTATAATAAGTATATTTATCTCATCGAATTTAAATTTCATAATTTCATTGATATACCATTTATTTCTAATAAAAAATATACTAATAAATATTATATATATATTTTTAAGTATAATTTCTGATTATATTTGATAATAAATATATTTATCTTAATTAACTTAAAGTTTATAATTTCATAGAAATACTATTTATTTATATTAGAATAATTGAAAATATAGATTAGATTTTATTAATTATAATAACGTTTTTCAATAACATATACATTTCTGCGTATTATATTAGAGATAAAATTATTTTTAATTCTTTGTTTACATAGGTTGATAAAACTATACACTCCACAATTTATTTTAAGTCATTCTTTACTCCACAATATATATATACACATGAAAAATTTGTTTCGTATTTAGATTATTTTTTGTAATGTTAAATTTTTCTCAACCACTTTATTTATCTTTTGCTAAACTGTTGAATTCTAGATATCATTTATGTTAGATTATACATTTAATGGTTATTATTCTATTTAATAGTTATAATATTTTAACATTACAAAGTAATTTCAATAAAAGTAGCAATTATGTCAAATAATTATATGAAAGAAGTAATATTCATTAAGAGGATATACTGAAAGAATATTTTTATCTTGATTAATTTAAATTTAATAATTCAAATAAATATAATTTAAATTCATTATTTTATATCATCACGATAATAAGTTTTTTGATCACAATTCGTCATTTCTAATACTATTTTATAAATAAAAAATAAGTACATATATTTTTGGATAATGGAGTTGCGTTTCAAGTGATTTGTTGAATGTTAGTAGTATGGGATTTATTCTTGGAGTCATCACGATAGTCACAAGCTAATTTTTTTCTGCTCCCGCCTCAAGATCGAACATCGATGGGTTGTTACCTCGTACACTTATTACTACAATACCTATGTAACAAAAAAAAAAAAAAAAACATCTCGGTAGTTTTGGCCTTGGAGGAGAATCTGACACTAAAGGTAAGATCCCAATAAAAATGGAAGATTTGAAAATCAAATTCATACACCTGGCCACATAATTAGGGGAATTAATGCCACATAACTACACGATGATTCTCTCTGATCTGGCTACGAAATCAGGGAAGTTAATGACCCATAATCACACACGATCTCCTCTAATTCAGCCATGAAAAATATGCAAGATAGGGGATGCCAATCTCCTAGTAATAATGAAGGGATCAGGAGACTAATATTAGTTGAATTCAAATTTTAGGGAGTAATGAAAATTAAACATACCATAACTACCTCAAAACTCTCCCTCATGCTGTATAAACCGATTCCGATCTCTGAGTTTTCATCTCACGCATGTTTTGAAGAAAGTGAACACCTATGAACACCTTTATGGAATGATTTAGTAAGGACCAAACCGGGGATCCTTCTTCCCTTTACGCTATAGATTCCCTACGAACACTACAAGAAAAAGATCGATTAGAGACGGAGCAAAATAGCCTCTAATGCGTCACTACCTCGGCGCTGAAGAGAGTAGCGACGCATTAGTGTCAACTTCGCGCCATAGGCTTGGCGATGCAAAACGAACGACGCTAATAGCGTCGACTTCGCGCCCATAGGTTTGTCGACGCTATTACCATCGAATGACGACGATACTGCGACGTTGTAATGATGCAAAAATTGATGTCTTGAAACGCTAATATGCGTCGCTATTTTGACGCTAAAGCGACACTAAATCTGTTGACGCTAGCTCAACGGTGATACGACGCTATAGTGCTACATCAATTAATGCTCTTTTTAGTTCTATTGCGTCGCTACTGTAATGCCATTGCGACACTAATGTGACGTAGAGCTGAGATGCCATTGCGACACGAAAGATACACTAATTACGATATCTTCATTCAACAAAATGGCATTGTGCCAACAACTATTGCTAATTCTTCCATTCACATTCATATTGTTGATATCATTCAATGAAAGAAATGCCATATTAGATCAAATTCATTCAATTACAACTTTCATTACATCAAATTACATCGTTTACATTCAATTACAACTTCCATTACATCAATTTATGTTAGGGCAGCAACAACACGAGGAGGAGGCGTTGGAAGAGGAGGAGGCGGCGGCGGCGGCAGCAATCAGAGGAGGCAGCGGGGCAGCAGCAATCGGAGGAGGAGGAGGAGGCGGCGGGGCAGCAGCGAGGCGGCAGGGCAGCAGCAATCGGAGGAGGAGGAGGAACGGCGGCGATAGGAGGAGGAGGAGGAGGCGGCGACAATCGGAGGAGGAGGAGGAGCGGCGACGATCAGAGGAGTGGCGACGATCAGAGGAGGAGGAGGAGGAGGAGCGGTGGCAATCGGAGGAGGAGGAGGAGGCGACGGCAATCGGAGGAGGAGGAGGAGGCGACGGCAATCGGAGGAGGAGACGGCGGGACAGCAGCAATTGGAGGAGGAGGAGGCGACGGCAATCGGAGGAGGAGACGGTAGGGTAGCAGCAATCGGAGGAGGAGGAGGCGGCAGCGGCATTGGGGAAGCAGCAACAAGAGGAGGAAGAGGAGGCAGCATCCAGGCTTTATGCGACAAGTGGGCACAGAAGATGGCGAACACACGGAGAGCGTCGGATAAAAGAAAATGAACGGTTAGGATTCGTTCTTCGATGGACACATGGATCGCCAATTAGCGACGCAGTTTATTGCGATGCTACGACAACGCCTTTTAATTCAATTCTTATAGATAATCATTTATAAAATACGTCGCATAGCGCCACACTTTAGCCCCTCCAATGTCACAACGCTAAAGTAGAATGACGCGTCTCATTAGCGTCGCAATGCTTAGACGCTAAATTAACGTCCAAAATAGGTGACGCTATTATGACGCTATAAAGAGTGGTGTCGCAATTAGGGGACGCGATTGTGATGCTAGGATGAGTATGTCACTATTGCGACGCTGCGGTGGCGCCAAAATAATTGATTAAATGTATATGTGAATATATATGTATATCAACATATATGTGAATGTATATGTATATGTATATATGTATATGTTATATATGTAATATGTATATGTTATATATGTAATATGTATGTATGTTATATATTGAGGTGTACGAAGCAAAATAAACCAATCTTATTAAGTTTGGATGCAAAAAAATTCTAACAAAATCAGCATTTCTTGAAAAAATTTGAAAACTCTATGTTGACTAAACGGGACTGTTCGAGCACTACCGAAAGGTCCGATTTTCACGAACGCACATTTTTAGATTTCTTAGGGGAGGTAGAAGTTTTGATGAATTTTTAAAATTACAAAAAATGGGTATTTTGAGAATCGGAGGAAACGAAAAAGACGTGAAACGTGAAATGTTTGCGCCGCCCCCTTCCCAATCCCTTCGAAATGCCTATTTTTTCGTTGCGATCCGAGTTAGGACCGTAGAGAATCGACTGTTTCTATTCTGAAACTTTGCCCATTTTATTAAATTTCTTCTGACTTCCGATCGCCACGATTCTTGCATGAATGAATACCTCGCATCGTTCTCTACGATTCGTAATTTTCTTTTCGACAGATTCCTGCCGAACTCACGTTGATGAATGTCGGAAGCCTTTCTTTTTCTAGGTTCTTAACTTTGCCATCCGGCCTCCTAAAATCATCAAAAAATATTAAAAAATCTATGTTGCCATGATCTACAAGAGGTAAAATTTCATGATGATCCGACGGTAGGATCTTCAATAATCTCCATTTGAATCCCATGAAAAATGAAGAAGCACTATTCTCCTAATTTCGGAATTTGAGAATTAGAGTATAATGTATGTATAGCATGATATATTAATTTGTGTATATTATATAATAGAATAATATAGTATAATATAGTTAAGTATAATATATAGTATAGTATATAGTATTGTATAGTATGTATATGTATATGTATAAGTATATGTATGTATGTGTGTATATGTATATGTATACAAATTAACATTACCTAAATACGAATAATAATTAACATTACTTATATAAATACTTGTATATTCTTAAAATTCTAATGTTGGCAGCGCATTAGCTTCACATTAGCGACACAAGCTTTTTGACGCTAATTAGTGCCACACTTGGTCGACGTCAATACGACGCAAGTTGCAGACGCCAAAATCACCTCATGAACTTGCGTCGATTTAGCGCCGCACTGTTGTTGGAGCCAACTTGCGACGCGTCTTGTTGACGCTAATACGATGGTATAATTTATCACGCAATTTCTAGTCTTGATGCGTCATAATAGCGTCTACATAGTGTCACAATGGCGCCGAGTTTAGCGTCATTTTTTTGTAATGCGAATGCGACGCTGAGAGGCAATTAGCGTCTCATGTTGTCGACCCAACGTTGTCGCTATTTAGATGCTAGTATAGCATCTAAATAGCGACGCATCATTTTGCGTCACTAATTTGCGTCGCTAAAAGATAATTTTCTTATAGTGGAAATCCCCTCTCATCATTTCAACCACGACTGCTCTGCAAGTGAAGGAGATCTGGTTGGGGAGAGGGCGCAGGTTCAGGGATGACGAGAAGGATGCGGTCACCCTTGATCCATACGAATCAATGAGAGAAAACTACAAAAATCAGATGGGTGATACCAAAAATCACCTTGAATACTCTTTCTAGAATAGATTTGGCCCATATATATCGATACATGTTCAAGCTACTAGTCCATGATGCCTAAATCATTACAGAGATGTTAAGGATAAAAGGTTTGATGTTCTTCTTCCTACCTGATTGATCGTTCTTCGTGTTGTGTATGATCAATTGCACTCTCTGCATTGTTTATTATCCATCATATGATCCTGATTGTGTTGTTATAATTTGATTTATTGGTTGGTAGTCTAGATCCATTCCATGCCTAATTGTTTCTAATCATGCTAAGTATGATTATATTAAGATCATGTTTAATGCGCGTTATGATTATGTATCGGCATAGATGTTAAGTTGTAATCGATTGACTTTTGACATTTTGTATAAACCATGAGCCCGACCCGGACTACCATGAACCCGACCGGGTTCATACGAAATTTGTTCTGGACAGCTACTACGCCCGACCCATGTTCGTGGAACCCGGCTCGATTCACCCTGAACCCTGCCTAGGTTGATGGACGATATACGACCAATCTCTTGACATTTAGATATCCAACCTTGATTACATTGAACCCGGCTCGGGTTTGATCCGCGTCGACCTCGATATTTTTTGACATTTTCACAAGTCTGGCCCGAGTGCATTTCACACTCGGCACGAGTTCATGTTGGGAACCGGGCCCAGGTTATCCTGTACCTGGCCCAGGTTATAGCTCCATTTTCTCTTTCGCTGATTGTGATTATGATATGAGACTTTCGATCGTTGGGACATGACTTTTACTTGATCATAGACATCTGATTCTGTCCTAATCTACGATAAGAGTTGTCATGTTGTCATCATATGATTTTATACCCATGATTGAATCCTTGATTTCATATTGACATTGAATATTGAAACATAAGATGTTAAAGTGGCTGATAAGATAAGATGAAAGATAATCACTTGGTCACCAGCCTATACCAAGTGCTTATAATCACTTGCTCGCGATATATTTACAATGACCCTAATGATTATTTCTCTAGCAAAGGTATGGCACAATTACTCTTTAGCGATTTATTCTACTTGGAGTATTCATTATATATTGTTATTGGTCCCACTAGGATGTAAAGCTTATGAGAGAATTGCCTCCCCTGTGTTTGATTTTCATAGGGTCAGGTCAGTGTTGGTGTTGAGTTGGTGTGTTGCGACGATGCGTAGACGATGATAAAACACATGAATTGAAGGGCATAGTTATCTAGTTTCTTTTCTTTCTGCATTATGAACTATGTAGTCATTATGATATTCTTATTTCGCGATATGTAGTAACCCTTTGATTTTCACAATTAATTATCGTCTTTCACATTTCTTCTTTATTTATATCATTTCTTTTGCTGACATATCATGTATGTTGACCGAGTCATGGTCAAATGTACGGTCAAAATTATAGCATTCGTAACTTCTCCAGGTTAGTCTTCATCACGTGTCGAGGGTCGATTTGGGGGCGTTGCAACCTACACTCAACATAGCATATGCTGCCACACTCTCTCACTTGGACATCGCCTTTTAGCCGCCGGAGACAATTGCTCAATGGAGTATATTTATAAGTCTTGTATGCCGGTGACTCCACCCTTCAGAAGATGCCCAAATTTTAACCACAAGCGTTAAAATTGCTGCTTGCTGCAAGGTTCTGTATGTTGAAAACAATAGACATTAACTAACTAAAGTTTAATTGACTAGAATACTCTGGAGTTTATTGTACTAATCGTTTATATGATCCTATAGAGATTTTCATACATATTATTAAAGTTTCTTACATATGAAGCTACCTTTCGAGTTCATGGCAGATTGTCTCCCCTATACTTGAATTTTTCAAGTGATTTACCATGTTAAGAAAGGTGATCGAGCTCCTGTGATGCCGCTAGAGAGAGATTGCCAAGAGAAAAGGGAAAAGAGATGAAACGTAGGTGGCAAGTGTGAGGAAGAAGAAGATGAAAATGAATATTCTATTCAAAATGTGAAGAGATGATTACATGATGACACACACCACACCACCTATTTATACTACTAAAGTAGTTGTTACAAGGACTAAACCAGTACCACTGTGTTACATGGTCTTCACAATTGCTACCAAAGAAAGATGACAACTCTGCAACAAAGAGATGATCCTGGACCGCCTATGACCATGACGAGGTGGATTCCAACATGTTAAATTTGATGTGCTTACTAATTTTCCTAAAAGCTTAAGCCGTTAGGAAGAACAACATTACTAATTTTATATTCTTAGTATTCCCCGTCAAATGTGGATTGTTGACAACTTTTTGGTCTAGCCCAAGTCCACCACGTGGACAAGTAATGGAGGAAATTACTTTTTAATAAGAGCTTAATGAGATTCAAATCCTTGACCTCTAGCTCTGATACCATGTTAAAATGTGGACATGGAGCTCATGTGACGTCTCGCCGGAGAGAGATCAAGAGGAAGAAGAGTGTTGTAGAAACGAGAGGAGGAAGAAGAGAAATAGAAGATGCTAAAACTAATTCTATTGAAAGATTACAACTACACGAGCAGTCCATTACATCAATTAACACCTATTTATACTAGTGAGAAACTAATATATCAACTAAATATGATATTAACTACTGTTATAAACACAAGAAAATGGTAGCTCTGCAACTCATAATACTCTACAACTACTATGAACTGGACAAAGTTGTTGCTACTTTAGTCTTCCGTCGCACACCGTAGGAGTCGTCGATGTCGTGACTTCCAACACTCTTTTAGTTGATGATCGTGATGTGTGTGGATTGTACATAGATTAGGGTAATTCTGGGTCTCTAGTTCTCTCATTCCAAAAATAACTGAGTTATAATAGATGTTGGAAAATATTTAATGGTATTATTATTATTTTAAGACCAGTAATCTGTAATCCCACTTGCCTTGTTTTCTTTCCTTTTTTTTGTGTTAATTTCTCTTTCTTCTTCCTGTGCTCCACCATGACAAGTTTATGGTCCTGGTTAGCTGCCAAGTTAAGCACGCAAGGCCCCTTTTGCCAAACACAACTCTTTGATCACCACTCTATGCACGGATCAAATTATGTAAAACCGAATGATAGAAAGTTAAAAGTGTTCGGGCTCCAGTAAGATGATCTCTGATGACAATTTGGACTATTAAAATTTGTGTAGCTCGATCCTCTTTCTTAACCCCTAGTCATTAGCTGATTTAATGCGAATAATCAGAAAGGCGCGGCAGCATAAAATTTTCACAACAATAAATTTTCCAGAAGATCTATGAAATGTGGCAAAACTCGAAACTGAGAAACATATTCGTCGTTGTCTAATGCAATCTTTCACCAAATTGCAGATATATATATATATATATATATATATATATATATATTATTTGAGCTGATGGAAGGAAAACGTCAAGACAAAATTCAAATCCAGTTTCTTACCATTTTGGTGGTGCAATGTGTCGTCGATGGGCGCCTAAATAATTTTCACGTACCAATTTCACACAATTGTGGAATGGCAGACATGAGCACTAAGTATGGGTTGCAGTATCTGCTAAATATATGAAATGATCCTATATTTCGCACTGTTGAATTCTAGATATCATTTATGTTAGATTATACATTTAATGGTTATTATTCTATTTAATAGTTATAATATTTTAACATTACAAAGTAATTTCAATATAATTAGCAATTATGTCAAATAATTATATGAAAGAAGTAATATTCATTAAGAGGATATACTGAAGGAATATTTTTATCTTGATTAATTTAAATTTAATAATTCAAATAAATATAATTTAAATTCATTATTTTATATCATCATGAGAATAAGTTTTTTTTATCACAATTCCTTATTTCTAATACTATTTTATAAATAAAAATTAAGTATATATATTTTAATATATCTAAATTTAGATTAATTATAGTATTTTAATTTTATATATGAACGAACTAAATATATTGTTGGACTTCGCATGCATTTACAGCACTAACTCAAAACCCTCCTACAGTTAATTAATGATGGTTGACACAGTTGGATAGTGGGGTAAATTACACCAAATACCCTCTAACTTTAAGGTTTGCTCAACGATATCTTCCAACTTCACTTTGTAACACAAATGCCCTTCATCTTTTAACGCGTTTCACTCGATGCCCTCTTTACTTAGGATAGCCGATTTTCCAATTTTTCGTCAACATGGCGTTCACGTGGCCATCTCCTCTCTCCTCCATGCAAATAGTCGTCTGACGTGGCATGCTCCGACGTGACACATAAAATTACACCAATGCCCTCCAATTTTAAGGTTGGCTCAGCGATACCCTCCAACTTTACTTTGTAACACAAATGTCCTTTATCTTTTAACACGTTTCACCTGATGCCCTCTTTACATTAGACAGACGGTTTCTCAATTTTTCGTCGACGTGGCGTCCACGTGGCCATCTCATCTCACCTCAAGCAAATAGTCGTCCAACGTGGCATGCTCCTACGCGCAACATAAAATTACATCAAATGTCCTTCAACTTTAAAGTTTGCTCACCAAATGCACATAAAATTATACCAATTTGGGCAAAGATGGCGGTCGACGAACGCGAAAGGTGAACGATGAAGGAGGCGAATGACGAAGGAGAGCGATCGACGAAGGAGTGCGAACGACAAAGGAGATTTCACGCGAACTATGACAAAGAGGGAAATAAGGAAATAATTTAATAGTGAGTGGGTCAACTTACGATAAGTAAGATGGTTTAATATGTGGTGCCACGTTGGACGACTATTTGCATGGAGGAGAGAGGAGATGGCCACGTAGACGTCACATCGATGAAAAATTGGAAAACCGACTGTTCCAGATAAAGAGGGCATCGGGTGAAACGTGTTAAAAGATAAAGAGCATTTGTGGTACAGAGTAAAGTTGGAGGGTATCGTTGAGCCAACCTTAAAGTTGGAGGACATTGGTGTAATTTTATGTGCCACGTCGGATCGGAGCATGCCACGTCAAACGACTATTTGCGTGGAGGAGAGAGGAGATGGCCACGTGGACGCCACGTCGAAGAAAAATAAAAAACTGGCAATCCCAAGTAAAGAGGGCATCGAGTGAAACGCGTTAAAAGATGAAGAGCATTTGTGTTACAAAGTGAAGTTGGAGGGTATCGTTGAATAAATCTTAAAGTTGGAGGACATTTGGTGTAATTTATCCGTGATTTGATGGATGTTAGTAGTCTGGGATCTATTCTTGGAGTCATCACGTTAGTCACAAACTAAAATTTTTTTTGCTCCCGCCTCAATATCGAACATCTATGGGTTGTTACCGAAAAACCTCCTACACTTATTACTACAATACCTATGTAATAAAAAAAAAAAATATAACATCTCGGTAGTTTTGGCTTGGAGGAGAATTTGACACTTAAGGTAAGAGCCCAATAAAAATGGAAGATTTGAAAAATCTAATTCATACGCATGGCCACATAATTAGAGGAATTAATGCCACATAACTACATCATGATTCTCTTTGATTTGGCCACGAAATCAGGAAAGTTAATGCCCCATAATAACACACGATCTCCTCTAATTCAGCCATGAAAAATATGTAAGATAGGGGATGCCAATCTCCTAGGGTCCGTTTGAATTGAGGGATATGAAGGGGTGGGATGGAATATGAGAGAATGAAATTAGTTACACCATGATTAGTTACATTTTTTATTTAAGTTAAGAGGGGTGGAATATCTAAGCCCTTCAAACATCACATTTTTCATTCTACCTAATTAGTAGAATGAGGAGGAATAGATTATTTTAGACCAAATTAACTTCCTCTCTCTCGTGTTCATTGATATATTATCTTTTTTCTAATATGAATACATATTTATATACATAAATATAATATTTAAAAATAATTTAATACTAATATAATATATTCAACTGGGTTGGGACGTCAAACCCGGAGTCGGTCCCAACCCGACCAGGCCGGGTGTCAAAGAAATGAGACTCGCGCCTGACCCAATTATCCATTGGGTCGGGAAAAATTTAAAAAATCCGAGCCAGTGCGGACGAGGGCGACTAGGTCGTATTGCTCACCCCTAATTAATGATTTATAAATACTTTAAATATATAATAAGGATAAAAATGACTTTTATACAAATAAAACCTTCATTACCCCACCCCACATCTTATATAATTTATTACCCATACATGGACTTTCTAATGACACATCATGCCACCCCAACCCATCCCATCCCTCCATTAGTTATTTGCCAAACAAACCCCTAGTAATAATGAAGGGATTAGGAGACTAATATTAGTGGAATTAAAATTTTAGGGAGTAATAGAAATTAAACATACCATAACCACCTCAAAACTCTCCCTCATGCTGTATAAACCGATCTCGATCTTTGACTTTTCATCTCACGCATGTTTTGAAGAAAGTGTACACTTGTGAACACCTCTATGGCATGATTTAGTAAGGACCAAATTGGGGATCCTTCTTCCCTTTACGCACTTGTCGATTCCCTATGAAATCCCCTCTCATCATTGCAACCACGACTACTATGCAAGTGAAGGAGATCTGGCTGGGGAGAGGGCGCAGGTTCAGGGACGACGAGAAGGACGCGGTCACCCTTGATCCATATGAATCAATGAGAGAAAACTGCAAAAATTAGACGGGTGATACAAAAAATCACCTTGAATACTCTTTCAAGAATAGATTTGGCCATATAGATCGATACATGTTCAAGTTACCTGTCCATGATGCCTAAATCATTATAGAGATGTTAAGGATAAAAGATTTGATGTTGCTCTTCTTGCTTGATTGATTGTTCTTCGTGTTGTGTATGATCAATTGCACTCTCTGCATTGTTTATTATCCACCATATGATCATGATTGTGTTGTTATAATTAGATTTATTGGTTGGTAGTCTAGATCCATTCCATGCCTTATTGTTTCTAATCATGCTATGTATGAATATATTAAGATCATGTTTAATGCATGTTATGATAATGTATCGGCGTAGATGTTAAGTTGTAATCGATTGACTTTCGACATTTTGTATAAACCATGAGCCCGGCCCGGACTACCATGAGCCCGACCCGGATTCATACGAAATCCGATCCGCACACTGCTACGCCCGAACCACGTTCGTGGAATCCGGCCCGGTACACCCTTAACCCAGCCTGGGTTAACGGACAATGATATGACCAATCTCTCGACATTTCGATATCCGACCCATGTTACATTGAACCCGACTCAGGTTTGATCCGCGTCGACCCTGACATTTTGTGACATTTTTATGAGTCTAGCCCGAGTGCACTTCACACTCGGCCTGGGTTCATGTTAGGAACTCGGCCCGAGTTACCCTGTACTGACCTGGGTTATAGCTCCATTTTCTCTTTCAATGATTGTGATTATGATATGAAACTTTTGATCATTGCGATATGACTTTTACTATTGACATCTGAATCGAATCCTTGATTTCATATTGGCATTGAATATTGAAACCTAAGATAAGATGAAAGATAATTACTGAGTCGCTAGCCCAAGTGCCTTTATGATAAGAGTCGTTCCTTTGGTCATGGCTTGATCAACCATTGACCCGCACACGACTGTATCATTTCACTCGGTGCACCCATAAGTGAACAAGGACCCATCTTATGATAAGTAAAGGATGAGGGATTTAAAGGCACCTCAAAGTCACCTGATTTCTAAGCAAGTTATAAGATAATGAAGTATTGTAAAATAGAGAAGCATGAATATCGATATCTCATATTATCATCATTATCAAGCATGTTACCCATATTGAAATATCATGATTATCAAGAAAGTTATTAACTTTAAGTTTATTATGTTTCATGAGATTATATTGCTTCATGTTACTTAATGATTTTTCTTTACTCACGATATATTTACAAGGACTCTCATGATTATTTCTCTAGCAAAAGTATGATACAATTACTCTTTACCGATTTATTTTACTTGGAGTATTCATTGTATATTGTTATTAGTCCACACTAGACTGTAAAGCTTATGGGAGAATTGCCTTCCTTGTGTTTGATTTTTACAGGGCCAGACCAGTGATAGTATCGAGTTAGTGTGTTGCGACGATGCTCAGACGATAATAAAATGCATGAATCGAAGGGCCTCGTTATCTAGTTTCTTTTCTTTCCGCATTATGAACTGTGTAGTCATTATGATATTCTTATTTTGAGATATATAGTAACCCTTTTGTATTAACAATTAATTATCATCTTCTGCATTTCTTCTTTATTTATATCATTTTTTTGTTGATGTATCATGTATGTCAAATGTATGGTCAAATTCATAGGTAGCGTTTTCAAATTGGTCTTCATCACGTGACGGAGTCGGTTTGGGAGCGTTACAACCTACACTCAACCTAGCGTATGCTGCCACTCTCTCTCACTTGGACATCACCTTTTAGCCGCCGGAGACAATTGCTCAATGGAGTATATTTATAAGTCTTGTATGCCGGTGCCTCCACCATTCAGAAGATGCCCAAATTTTAACCACAAGTCTTAAAATTGCTGCTTGCTGCAAAGTTCTGTATGTTGAAAACTCTAGACATTAACTAACTAAAGTTTAATTGACTAGAATACGCTGGAGTTGATTGTACTAATCGTTTATATGATCCTATAGATATTTTCATACATATATTAAAGTTTCTTACATATGAAGCTTTCGAGTTCGTGGCAGACCGTCTCCCATATACTTGAATTTTTCAAGTGATTGACTCTTTTAGTTGATGATCATGATGTGTGCGCAGATTGTACATGGATTAGGGTAGTTCTGGATCTCTAGTTCTCTCATTCCAAAAATAAATGAGTTATAATTGATTTAATAGTTTATATTGGAGAACCCAGTGGTATTATTATTATTTTAAGACCAGTAATCTGTAATCCCACTTGCCTTAATTTCTCTTTCTTCTTCCTGTGCTCCACCATGACAAGTTTATGGTCCTGGTTAGCTGCCAAGTTAAGCACGCAAGGCCCCTTTTGCCAAACACAACTCTTTGATCACCGCTCTATGCATGGATCAAATTATGTAAAACCGAATGATAGAAAGTTAAAAATGTTCGGGCTCCAGTAAGATGATCTCTGATGACAATTTCGACTATTAAAATTTGTGTACCTCTATCCTCTTTCTTAACCCCTAGTCATTAACTTATTTAATGCGAAGAATCAGAAAGGCGCGGCAGCATAAAATTTTCACAACAATAAAATTTCCAGAAGATCTAAGAAATGTGGCAAAACTCGAAACTGAGAAACATATTCGTCGTTATCTAATGCAATCTTTCACCAAATTGCAGATATATGAAATATATATATATATATATATATATATATAATCGAGCTGATGGAGGAATTGAAAACGTCAAGACAAAATTCAAATCCAGTTTCTTACCATTTTTATGGTGCAATGTGTCGTCGATGGGCGCCTAAATAATTTTCACGTACCGGGTTCACACAATTGGGGAATGGCAGACATGAGCACCAAGTATGGGTTGCAGTATCTCTGCTACATATGAAATGATCCTATATTTCGCACTGCGTGGACCCTTACGTTATTAACAAGTTAGATAGATAGATAGAGATGAAAGATTGGAGGGGGAGAGGGACGTTGCTACGTGTCTAACTTCACCACAACACGTTGAGGAGCATAACAAAATTTACACGGATGCCACGCCTGCATGCAACCCAATATCTCGAAAACAAAATAATGACTACATGATATGGTTGAATTCGTTATTAGATTCACTGCTCGCGGAATTCCCTTTCCTGGTTTTACCTGCTGCGTGTCTGAGACAACCTAACACATGCATGCGATGACATGCCTAATTGGATTTTCGTGTAAAATTCTCTTCCTCTCTCTCTCTCTCCCCTCAGTGCAAACAAGCAACCTCTTTGCATGAGTATAAATATCACCATCTGACATGGTTCCTTAAGCCCAAATAATCAGTACCAGCAATTGCGATTTCCGAAAGCACAATAGTTTTAGCATTTAATCAAATCATCAGCCTACAAAATGGCCCTCAAGGTGGCCTTTCTCGTACTCCTTATTCCTACGCTCTTCATGGACGTCGTCTGCTGCACGCGGAACAACTACGTTGAAAGATCTTCTGCAGTGATAGATTGGAAGGACGCCGGCTCTTTGTCTGGCACTAGTGCTGCATATCCCAACTACTTTGATCTTGATGGAGAATATGAGCAGACCAATAGGTTTCTGGCCGAGATATATGGCTCTTCAAAAAGAGTGGTGGTTGACGTTGATGATTATGGTGCTAAAGGAGATGGAAATAGTGATGATTCACAGGTATGGATGGAGTACTTACTGAATTGGAAATGTTAGTTATGGCCCTTCGTGGCATTAAACTCGTGCTTACTTATAATCAGCAAGTTTCTTATACCTGCGAATATTAGGCATTTCTTAAGGCTTGGAAGAAAGCTTGCACTTCATCTACTTCGGCTACTCTTCTGGTCCCTAGGAACAAGAACTATCTCCTTAAGCCAGTGGAATTTTCTGGACCATGCAGATCTAATATTTTGGTTATGGTAAGATTATTCATCTATCTCACGTTTCATACATGCTTGCAGTGTTTTTATTTCTGCCAAGACAGTCAATATATGCGTGTGATATGATCATGTCTATGCATGGAAAACAGATCAAAGGCACTCTTGAAGCATCTTCCAACCGTGGCGATTGGAACAGCAAGAATTCCAGATATTGGATTCGCTTTGACAGCATCGAACACCTCACTGTTCAAGGGGGTGGAACCTTCAATGGAAATGGAAAGATTTGGTGGAGAAATTCTTGCAAGACCGATGCGTCTCTGGTAAACATTTAGCTATTCACTCTATTGTGCTTTTTGAGCTATCTTGAACTCGACTGATAAAATCTTTTCTTCTGATTTCAGACCTGCAAAAATGCTCCAACTGTACGTATGTCAATTCGTGATCTCATAGACTAAAACAAAAGATTACTTTTTTTTTTCTGATAAATTGATGCCTTTCTTGTTGTCCCGGGAAGGCCTTGCATTTCTATAAATGCAATTACTTGATGGTGGAGAAACTCACGATACAAAATAGCCAGCAAATTCATGTTTCATTCGATGGCTGCAACAATGTGGTGGCTTCCACCCTCTCCATCAGCGCACCAGAGAAGAGTCCGAACACGGACGGGATTCACGTCACAAATACCCAAAACATAGTGATAAAAAATTGTGTCATCAAAACTGGTAACAGTAGCTTTGCTCCAAATATGCAAGTAATTAGCAAGAGCACATGTCATTAAATACTGTCTTCATTCTGATTAATTTTTATCTGCAATAAAAAAATGAAGGGGATGATTGCATTTCGATTGTCAATGGATCAAAAAATGTGAGGGCAACAAATACTGTTTGTGGACCAGGACATGGGATCAGGTAAATCATGTTCCTTAAGTTGTTTTGTGCACCCTCCTATTGATCTAATTATCAACAGTGTCTATGACTTAATAGCATTGGGAGCTTAGGAGCTGACAAATCCGAAGACTACGTCTCCAACGTGGTTGTGGACACTGCACAACTTAGGGGCACCACAAATGGAGTCCGGATCAAGACATGGCAGGTGAAAATATTTGCTCGGCACGATCAGCACAAAGATAATAATAATAAAAATAAATACGTTAATTTTACGTGAAAAAATTTTAATTATGAGAAGGAAAAAAAATCAAGAGACAACCCTATAGTAGTGTCACTAATATATTCTTTACTCTTGTCTGTCACGTTTAAGTTTTTTTTTTACATTTTTTTCTTTTCAACCTCTCAACAGCACCACATGCATGTAGAAATTATTTTTTTTTTCTTCCAAGGAGTTCATCAGCGGCTTCAAGACCCCTAGAGAGAACATATTCTATTTATTTTGGTTAATTAATTAACCCCCTAATAGTACTTCTCATCTAGGCTGGCAGCCCAACAGTTTCCTTATGCTTTTGATCACCAACACTATACATATAGCTATATGTAATTTGATAATTGCATGCCAACTTTAGTACAGTTTTCTCACTAATATGTGGTTATTTTTTTTTCCTTGAGTAGGGAGGCAGTGGATATGCAAAGAACATTACATTCAGCAATATTTCCATGCGTAATGTTAAGAATCCTATAGTGATAGATCAAAATTATTGTGACTCGAAAACACCGTGCCAGAAACAGGTAATGCACCCCATCCACGTCCATGCAATATTCCTGCAGAGATAGAGAATGTTTTATTAATCATTTGATGCACTTATTGTTGAAGAAATCAGCTGTTGCAGTGAAAGATATGACATATCTGCAAATCACAGGAACGAGTGCTTCATATGTTGCAATCAGACTCGACTGCAGCACCAATGTCCCGTGTCAAGGGATCCTCTTAAAGAACATCAAATTAGTTCAAGAAAATGGAGATGCCACAAAAAAGCTTGTGCAAGAATGTGCACTATGCAAAAGTTGGTACCGTTGTTCCACGTCCTTGTGGTTGAAGGCATAAGTGAAGGGCTGCAAACTGCTTAATAATTGAGTCGTCTTGGGTATCTTGGATATGTTTGTATATACTTGACGTATTTACAGACGTCCACATAGAAACAATGTGCATAAATCTGTAAAAGTAGGGTTCGTGCAAACTTGTTGATATATATTGAATAGTGTTTTATGTATGATTTTTGTAACATGAGTACTGCACATGTGCATATAATTTATGAATAAAGACTGACATGATTGGTGCAAAAAGATTAGTATCCTACGAGCATTCCAATCTCACCAATGTAACATGGTGAGTACATTTCCTTTCAGAGAGTGATCTTCATCGATTGCTCTTCCAATACATGCTGCAAAATAAAGTGAAAATTTTCTGGAGGAATGTTAGCAACTGGTAATATTCCACTGCAGTTTGTGAACAATTTTACAGCGATGAGGAAAAGCCATCAGTCAGTGCAATAGATACAAAATCCATAAAAAAATGTTTCAGCGGGGGTTCTCCTTCCATCTTAATTTAAAATCCATAAATATCTATCAAGAATTATAAAATATTAATACATCAGAGATTTAAAAAAAAAATATAAATTAAATATACTTTAATATTTCAAACATTCTGATTCACGAAAATAACATATTATATTATAATGCATATTTTTTAGAGATAAATTCTTCAAAATTTCTGATGGACTTTTGATCCTCCATTTCAAAAGACTACTCTGTTCGAAGTTTGAAAATAATATAATATCTAATATAATTTAATATTTCAAACATTTGGATTCCCAAAAAAAATAATACTATATCATGTATTATATATTTCTGATGCATGAATTCTGATAGATGTTTTATTCCTAAAAATTTCAAGGACTAATCCGTGAAAATTTGAAATAATATTAAATAATATAATATAACATACACTACAAGAAAATTACGATTTTCCGACGGACAATTTCCGACGGTTCGAAATCCGTCGCAATTTGCGACGGATTTTTCGACGATTTCATTTCTGACGGATTTTTCGACTGTTATGATCGTCAAAAATAATTTATATTATTATTTAATTTTCCGACGATTAGGAACGTCGATATTTCCGACGGTCCATCGCAATTTCCAACGGATATTCATCCGTCGCAATTTTCGACGGATTTTTCGACGGTCACGACCGTCGAAAATGAAAAAATAAATTATGTAATTTGTTATATTATTATTTAATTTTTCCGCCGGATTTTCTGACGGTTACGACCGTCGAAAATGAAAAAAATTAAATTATGTATTTTTTATATTATTATTTAATTTTTCGATGATTAGGAACGTCGATATTTCCGACGGATATCCATCCGTCGCAAAATACGGCGTAATTTCTGACGGTCGTAACCGTCGGTAAATATATAATAATATCATATGAGGTATTTTATTAATATAACTAGCGACGGTCCAAACCATCGCAATTACCGACAGTTTTGACTGTCGGTAACGATTACCGACGGTTCAAACCGTCGGTAAAATAAAAAATAAATATTATATATAACTAAATATATTTTCGACGGTCACAATCGTCGGTAATTTTAAAAATAGTTAATATTTATATTTTCGTTGGCCGGAGCCATCGGTAATTAAAATTTTGTTATCCCGCCTTTTTTTTCTTTTCCCGCTTTCTCTCATCTTTTCCCCTTATATATAATTCCTCCTCCTCTCCTCTCTCTCCCTCCTCTCTCTCTCTCTCCCTCCCTCCCTCCCTCTCCCTCTCCAGGCCCGCGAGCACCGGTCGTCCCTCTCCCGCACCGGACGCCGGCGACCCTCCCGCGCCGGCGACCCTCTCCAGCACCGGACGCCAGCGACCCTCCCGCGCCGGCGACCCTCTCCCGCACCGGACGTCGGCGACCCTCTCCCGCACCGGCGACCCTCTCCTGCGTTGGCGTCTCTCTCACTCTCCGGCCAGAGGCCGCTGTCGGCCGGATCTCGCCGCTGGCGGTCGGATCCGGCCGTGGGCGTTCGGATCCGGCCCCCAGCGGTCAGATCGGCCGCCAAGCAGTCGGATCTGGCCGCCAAGCGGCCGGATCCGACCTCTAACGACTGGATCCGGCCTCGGCGGCCCGAATCGGGCGCCGCCGGAGCCCGATCCGGGCCGCTCCGGCCGTGGGCGTTCGGATCCGGCCCCCAGCGGTCGGATCGGCCGCCAAGCAGCCGGATCTGGCCGCCGAGCGGCCGGATCCGACCTCTAACGGCTGGATTCGGCCTCGGCGGCCCGGATCGGGCGCCGACGGCCGAATCCGGCCCCAGCGGCCTGGATCGGGCTCCGGCGGCCCGAATCCGGCCCTAGCGGCTCGGATCCGGCGGCGGCCAGATCTGGCGCTAGGCGGCGGATCTGGCCCCCAGCGGCCGGATCGACTGCCTGGATCCGGCGGTTCGAATCGTCGAAAGTTTTCGACGAATTTTTTTCGACCGTCGAAAATCCATTTGCGACGAACGTTTTTTCGACGGATCGATTTCCACCGAAAAACCATCGGTAATTGCCTTACCGACGGTCCGAATCGTCGGTAATCAGCGTTTTTCTAGTAGTGATATTTTTTATGTAACGATCCTTGGAAACTTTGTTGTAAAATGATTACACATACACATTCCCCTCTCCATTTTTTAACGAAGCTGTAGGATCATAAAGTGGAGGAGAATATAATTTTCAAATGAATTTCGAAAGAGGTTGACAGTAAAAGCACCATCATGATAAACTCGAAAGACTTGAAATCTATTGAGAAATCTATTGATAAGTATTTTACAATTAAATCTGAAATAATCAAAAAAATCGAAAGATAAAATAAGAATAATAACGAACAATAACTAATAAATCTAAAAATAAAATAACAATAATAACTAACAGAAGATATCTTATCTCTCATACATTAGTTTCTTTCTGTTCAAAAGAGTTCGACCTCGAACTCTGAAAATTCAATTTGGAGATTCATGCTTGATATCCCACAGCAGCCAAGTCTTCTTTTTCAACTCATCAGATAAATCATTTAAATCAAGCATATTATAGGACAGTACCAAATAAGGATATATTGTTCTAAAAAATTGACGTGAAAATGCAAAATTTTCTTGTTAGTTGACAAATTCAATTCCAAGTTTTCATCCACATCCTTAATAAATCTATCTTCTTTTTGCTCAGAAGAAAAATCCAAAATAATTAACTCATCACTATTTGAATACATCATAATATCTTCAAGAACTTCTTGTAGTTTCAACTTCCAAAGGTAATTGATATTCATAAGATAATACAAATTTTGAAGGAGTCTTGGACATTTTATTGATTATATTATCCAATCATTGTTGAACATCGTCAATCGAATTTTTTATGCTCTTCAAATGAACTTGTACTTCTTGTAGTAAATTTTGCATCTCTCATTGATATTTGCTTTATTGATAAAAAAATAAAATAATGATATCATGAAGGCAAAAACATATTCGACGAGTAATTTTTTTAACTTTTGCCATATCCGAATAGGTCATTTGTAATAAAACACTTATAATTATTTATTATTTTTCCACCAAGAAAGTGTTCTGCCTCTAAATTTATTGGCAACTAATTTGGCTCGTTGAGATTCTAGAACATCCCGATAATTAAAGAAATGATTGACCTTATAAATCCAATATAAAAATTCATCAATATCAAGGTACCCATTAAATGAAGGTGGCTCTATCCTCATCTTGTTAGTTAAATAAATTTAAAGAAAAAAAAAGAAAGCAAGGTAAAAAGAATGTAATTAATAAATAACGAGAGAGAAAATAAAGAGAAAGAAAAAGGATAAGGAGGTACTTAGATAAGAAAATAAAGAAAACAAAAATAATGGAGACATTTCCTTTAGGAAGGAAAAGAAAAGAAATAAAATAAGAAATAGATGACGGGAAAGAATATGAGCACGGTGACAAAGAGGTAAATATCCTCGATAGCTCTGAAACCACTTGACACACCAAGAGGCACTACAAGAAAATGGGTGTTTAGCGACGCGAGGTAGCGCCGCCAACAATAGTGACGCTATATAGATGCCACTAGCGCCTATATAGCGTCTACTTCACGTCACAAGAATCAGACGTTACTTGCCTCTCGATAGTGTCTCAATAGCGTCTCCTTAGCTATTCAGCGAATTGACATTAATTTTAGCGCAATCGAGACGCTACATAGACGTTATTATTTCACGCCACGAACCGCAAATACGCGGCAGCACCTAGCGCCGTTCTGGCGTCGACATCTTTAAACGCGAAACTAGCATCGCAGGAGTTGAGACTCTAAAGAGACGCTATATGGCGTCTCAAGTTTGTGGGGACGCTATTGTGATTAAAACTAGCATCGCAGGAGTTGAGTAACTCATAACTTACCTACATTTATCTTGCTATTTGTTTTATATTTAAACACTATATATTATATATACTATATGTCAATCAATAAATTCATTAATATTATATTAGTATTAATTACACGATTATCAATAGCGTATTATCAACACACACACACACACACACATATATATATATATAGCATCACGATTATTGGCGGCGCTACCTAGCGTCGCTAAGTGCCCATTTTTTTTTGTAGTGATATATATATATGTATTTTTACATGATAAGCTTGTTCCTAAATATATAATTTGTTACCTATATTATTTATGTTATCTATACATATAATATATATAATATCTTAATTACTCATATATTATTATATACTTAATCATGAGATTACGATGGTTGATTAAGTGAGTGATATTTTAGCGTCACCGTAGACACTCAATAGTGTCTACCTAGCGTCTAATGAGAGTCTCAGCTTGTGTCGACGCTATGGTGGCACTATTGGCGTCTCTCTAGCGTCGCAAGTTTGAGACGCTAAGGAGTTTTAGACGCGAGTTCGACGCTATAGTGTCGCTAATGGAATCTAGCGACTCAATGGCATCTGAATTGCGTCTCCTAAGCCGACTTTTTACCCCTCGCTCAATCGGGCACATATAGTCATATAAATACGTGTATATGTTGATACTTATATATAATAAGTGCATATATACATATTATTATAACTTAATCTCACACATATAAACAAATACACATATATTCACTTCGAATACGTATACATATACACGTTATCTATATATATATGACTCACACATGTATAGACATATAATACATATAGATAAACACATTGTTGTAACTTAATCTCCCACACGTAGACATATAAATACATACGCATATATTACGTATGTATATATATACACACAATTGTGTTATATACACATATACATACATATTTATAATTTTGTATATATACATGATAGATTGTCGGAAGGAAATAAAACAATTGGAATGTGGCACAATGCGATGAGACGTTACATTGATAAATAAAATTTCATACACACTAAAAAAAAATTGCATAACTTTTAATGAGCGTCGCATTGTTGCGACGGGAAACCTTTGAGATTCCCCGATGAGCTATAGTGTTGTTACGTTATCTTAGCGACACATTAGCTTCTCTATAGCGCTGCGCTAGTCGAATTTTAACAGTGTTGGCGCCTATATGGCATCTACGTAGCGTCGCGTTATTTGGCGACGCTAAAAAATGACTTAAATCCCTAACCCCACTTCTTCATTTTCACTTTTACTGTTTACCTCCCACCCGCCCGACGCGCCCTGACACTCGACCTCCGGCGCCAGACGCCCGACGCCCGACGCCCGACGCCCGACCTCCGACGCCCGACCTCTGACACCCGACACTGCCGCCTCTGCCCTTTGCCCGACGTTCGATGCCCGACGACCGCCCTCCACCACCGCCGCCGCTCTTCGCCTCCGCCACCCTTCGCCTCCGCTGCCTTCCGCATTCGACCGCTGCCCTCCGCATTCGACCGCCGCCCTTTGCCTACTCCTCCTCCTCCTCCGCCCTCCCCGACGCCCGCCCTCCACAGTCGCTGCCGCCATTCGCCTCCGCCGCCCTCCGCATTCGACCTCCACCCTCCGCATTCGACCGTCGCCCTCCGCATTCGACCGTCGCCCTCCGCATTCGATCGCCGCCCTTCGCCTCCTCCTCCTCCCTCCCCTCGTCCACCCTCCACCGCCATCGCCGCCCTCCGCATTCAACCGCCGCCCTCCTCATTCGACTGCCGCCCTTCGCCCTCCTCGTCCGCCCTCCGCCGCCGCCTCATCCGCCCTCCGTTGCCGCGCTCCTCATTCGACTGCCGCCCTTCGCCCTCCTCATCCGCCCTCCGCCGCCACCTCGTCCGCCCTCCGCCGCCACCTCGTCCGCCCTCCGCCTCAACCGTCGCCCTTCGCGTCCACCGCCACCACTGCCCTCCGCCTCCACTGCCGTCTCGGCCGCCCTCCGCCCTTCGCCTCCGCCGCCGGCTCGTCCGCCCTCCGCCTCCACCGCCGCCCTTCGCGTCCACCGCCGCCTCGTCCGCCCTTCGCCGCCGCCTCGTCCGCCCTCCGCCGCCGCCTTGTCCGCCCTCCGCCTCCACCGTCGCCCTTCGCGTCCACCGACGCCACTGCCCTCCGCCTCCACCGCCATCTCGGCCGCCCTCCGCCCTTCGCCTCCGCTACTGCCTCATCTGCCCTCCGCCTCCACCGCCGCCCTTCGCGTCCACCGCCGCCCTTCGCGTCCACTGCCGCCTCGTCCACCCTCCGCCGCATCCTCCCTCCACCACCGCCGACGTCCGCCTCCGCCGCCACTGCCCTCCGCCTCCACCGTCGTCTCGTCCGCCCTCCGCCCTTCGCCGTCCTCTGGTTAAGAAGGTACTAGCCTACCACCATGTAAATTAAGTTAATTATTAATGCATGAAGTTAAATTAAGTTAATTATTAATGTTAAGTTAAGTATTACTTATTCATGTTATGAATTAAGTTAAGTATTACTTAAGTTAAGTATCATCTCTTTGGATCAAGCTAGTCTTCGCGGAAGAACAAAAATTATAATATTAAGTTAAGTATCACTTATTCATATAGCAACGATGAAGTTAACTTATGTTAATTGTTAAGTTAACTTATGAACTAATTCATGTACTTCCACATTCTTGGTGATAAAATGAGATTATGATTCGACGATGAAGAAACATGTGATTTTGGACTTAATTCGTAAGTTCAAAATCACACGTTTCAAGTACACGAATTTGATTACTTGGCTTAATGTTCTCCGTTACAGAAATGATAAAGCCAGATTGTAGTTGAATTCGTCATTGGAAGGACAAACATAGCGTCATAACTGAAGAATATAAAGATGGTGTTGATGAATTCATTAATGTGGCATATCAAAATGAAGTGCTTCTTCATATGGTGAAATCTTATGTCCATGCCGGAAGTGCAAATGTTATCAGTGGAAAGTAAGATATGATGTGCAGAAGGATTTATATTACAACGATTTCTTACTTACATACACCAATTGATTCTTTCATGATGAAGAAAGATGGGCTAAAGAAACAAGTAACGTAGATATCGTTGTGGGTGACTCGAGCAATCCGTACAGGGACATGATACGAGATGCAATGTTAGGAGAAAATGTTGGCGAAACATCGATTGAAGAAGACCCGAATCCTTTGGCTTCTAAGTTTTATAATCTTTTCGAAGAGGCAGATGAACCTTTATGGGATGGATGTGTGAAGCAAACTACACTTTCAAGAGTGGCACAACTAATGAACTTAAAATCAGAATTTAATATGAGCGAAAGTTGTTTTGACTGGATGCTTGCCATTATTAAGAGTATGCTTCTAGTTTTCGAGAAATTACTGGGAAATTTTTACAAGTGCAAACGGTTGATGAGAGATTTATGGTTGGAATATCAGAAGATTGATGTATGCTGCAATCATTGCATGTTATACTACAAGGAAAACAATACCACCATCAGTTAGCAACATGAAATTCTGAGAAGGAGAATACCTCACATGTGATCTTATCTCCCAAAAAGTTCTCCTGATAGGGGGTGGAGTACTTATTTCAGTTTGTATCACCTCAGGCTCCTACTGAACAATCTTTTGTGACCTGGCACATCTTCATCTGAACCCCAAGTTCCATTTTGAGCTTTGCTTTTTCTCGTACATCACCAGATTCTGCAACACACTTGTCTTTATGCATGATCTTTTCATGGAATACCATGTTTCTTTTCCAAATATTTTTTTATTTTCATTATCCTAGAAACAATATCCAAACTCATAAGAACCATAGCCAATAATGAAACATTTCTGAGACTTATCATCTAGCTTGTCTTTACATGCAGAATCAATATGCATATATGATAGGCAACCGAAAATTTTCAAATGAAAAAGATCTACCTCCTTATTACTCCAAACCTCCTCTCATAGTTTGTTCTCCAATGGTACATATGGCCCGCGGTTGATCAGGTATGCCGTTGTGTTCATCGCATCTGCCCAAAATGACTTCAGTAGACCTGCATGGATCCGATCCTGGCATGCTCATTCAGTGTTCTATTCATCTGTTTAGCAACTCCGTTCAGTTGTGGCGTTCTTAGAACTGTCATCTCCGTCCTGATATCATATTCCCTGTAGAACTTCTTGAACTTATGATTCACATACTAGTGCCATTGTCAAACCGCAAACACCTGATCTTACGCCAATTTCATTCACTACATGCGCCTTCCATTTCTTAAAAGTAGAGAACACATCATATTTATTTTTCAGAAAATAAACTCATACATTCCTGAAATAATCGTTGATAAATGTCACATAACACAGTGACCCACACAGGAATGGAACTGGAGATGTCCCCCACACATCCTTGTGCACAAGCTCCAACTTACTACTCTTCGGCATCCTTGGCACTTTGCTGAAGGTGACTTTCTTCTGCTTTCTCAGGACACAGCCTTCACAAAGTCCACCATCGACTGACTTCAGACCTAGTAGTCGACCCATCTTGTACAGAACATTCACCTCTTTTCACTCATATGTCCAAGTTTACAATGCTAGACTTCAGACATATTATCCGAATAAGCTGCTGCAACAATTCTTGTGTTCGACGACCTATACAAAGTACCCAGCTTGCTGTCCCGTGCGATCACCATAGCTCATTTGGTGACCTTTCAGGTGTTACCTACAAATACCGTAGTGTAACCCTCTTAGTCAAGTTGTCCAACCGAAATTAGATTCCTCTTCAAACCCGGTATATGCCAACATCCTTTAGCTTCCAAGTTGTCCTATTATCAGTGACAATCTTCACGTTCCCTTTCCCCACAACATCCTAGGTTTTATTATCTGTCAGATAAATCTTGTCAAAGTTACCGGTAGTCTAATCTTTCATACACTCCCTTTGTGATGTAGAATGATATAAAGCTCCAGAATTCAGAATTTAGGATTCTGTCGAATTGTCAACACTTAGAACCAATGCATATGAGACTTCTTATATAACAGCATTTGCTGACTCCTCATTGGTTTTCTTCTTGGGTGCTCTGCAATTCTTCTTCAGATGATCTTTCTTTCCACAATTCTAGCATGCGAATTCACAAGACCTCGGCTGACTTCATCGTCTTGCGTTTGATCTTCCTTGATTTTGTCCTCCCTGTTGTATTCTTCCCCTACCCTCTGCACTCAATACCGAGCATGAGGCTTCTCCTCTTACGAACGTCTTCGCTCACAATCAGACCTCGAATATCATCGAGCTTCAACTTCGTTGAACTGGAAGAACTATTAACTGTCGTCACAGTTGCACCCCAACTTTCTAACAAAGAGAATAATAAGATCAAAGCCCTCACTTCATCATCAAAAGTGATACTCATTGAATTCAACTGTGTAATGATAATATTGGATTTATTGATGTGATTCGTGACTGAAGCTTCTTCAGACATCTTCAGGTTGAACAACCTTCTCATCAAATACACCTTAATTTGATGTAAACGGCTTCTCGTATATGTTTGATAATGCCTTCATCAAACCCGCCTTGGTCTTCTCATTCATGATGTTAAAGTCTACGTTCCACGTCAATGTCAGACTGATAACACCAAGCGCCCGCCAATCGAGGAGTGCCAGTTTGCGTCGCTCATCGCCTCTAGCTTTTTCCAGTGAGAGAGGCCCATGCAATTTATTCTGATACAAATAGTCCTCGATCTGCATCTTTCAAAAGTGGAAATCTCTACCATCGAACTTCTTAATCTTCACCTTCCTGTCATCTGTCGCCATCAATCTCACTGCCCACGAACTCCTTGTTGAAGCTCTAATACTAATTGTTGCGGAATATGCTCGATACCAACAAATCATTGATACCGATGTCTAGGAGAAATTGATGAACAAATAGTGGAAGAGTAACGAGAAAGACACAAATTTTATGTGGTTCGAAGATTATCTCCTACGTCCACGGCCATCCCAGAGTTTAACTCTATTCAGATGTCTCAATTTTTTTAGTTACAAACATTACCCAGATCCCCACAATATATGATGCATAACCGCTACCAGATATGTGCATTGGGTAATAGCAGGATAACTGCATATCTTATCCTGATTTTCCATAACTTCACATATAACAAATAAGGTATTTATGATAACCACTCAATCTTCCTAGATTATGGTTACAAGGAAGTTACAATTTCACAAATTCTCCATTCCATAATTTACAACAAATTAGTTAGACCCACCCAAAATCAGGCTCCACCTTATTAACTCCAACATATACGACTGGTAAACTTAATTATGCACAACAAGAAGAAGGAGATCAAGGCTTTGAACAGGAAGGTCTCTTGTCGCCATTTTTGTTCCAAAGACTATGCTTGCAGTTGCTGCTACTGCTGGTATGTTATAAAGTTTAAAAAATATTACTATATAGTGTTTTTCTTCTCATGTTTGATTTAACTGTAGTTAGTAGTTTATTTTTGTTCCATGTACATCTGTGTCTCTGTTATAAAATATTAACTAATGGTTCTGTTGGAATATATAGTTGTCGGCTTCACCTTTAGCTCCGATCGAATGGAAGGACACGACAGCTTGGAAGCAGTAGAAACATATCTGGTTTCTTCCTTGTCATGTAGCAGTGTTAATACGACATTAGTATTGGTTTTATACTTTGTATCGGTTAGTCATTAGTATAAATAGGATGTTAGAATGTGAGTTTGTGAGTAGAGTTGTAATGGTTCATTCCAATTGAATAGAAACTTGATTTCCTCTTTCTTCTACCTCTCGGTCCTGTATTTTCTCTGGAACTTTCTTTTGTTTCTTCTTTCTCTCCGGCATCTCTCCGGAAAGTGTCATCTCGAGCTCAGATTTTTGACATGGTATCAAAGCCGAATTTTCGGCGATCCACCTGAGCTCCACATCGTTGCGTGTCGCCGGATTTGGAGTCTCGCTCGCATCCATGGCTTGTAAGTCTGGAAGATAGAGATCTAACCAGATCCGCTTCGCACAATCTGTGAGGTCTTCATCTTTTCTTCCTTTTTTGAATATTCTTCTGTTGTTCTTCTTCACATCGATCCATTTAGATTCTCTTCTTTCTTTGCTTCTCTTGTCATTGTTTCCTCTTGCTCGTTTTTCCCTTATTTTTTCCTCAAGGATAGATCTACGATCGCCAATCTCCTCTTTGTGGTTTTACTTTGGCGTCGATCTTCTCGGTTGTTCTTGAATGTTTCCCTTCTATGTTTTCTTCCAGCAAATGATCAGATCTGTTACCTCGAATGAAATCGTCAGTCATATTTGTGATCCAGTCCTTCATCTACTCGTTCTTGGAGTTGTTCGGAGCTTTGTCTTCTTCATCCATGGTTGCGACCACCGATACTTGATCGCCGATGATTTCTTGGTCATCATTATTATTCCTGATGTTATCGTTGTAGGGGTAGGAGCCTTCTCTCCCTGTTGTCATTATCGGAGTTTTCCGGTGTTATCGTCGGACGCTTTCAGTGGCGATCGCCGAATAGGAGCTTAACCTCCATATTGTCGTCGTCATTGTCAATGATTGAATCTTGTTTGTGTCTCATTGCGCTGTCGGTTGTCAGTGTCTTCAAGCTTGTTGAAGTTTTATGTGCTCTGGTTCATTGAGGTCGGGAGGCACTACTTGTCTCCGATCGTCCTCTAATTTGTTGGTTCTTCTTCGAGTTGTCGAGGTCGGGAGTCTTCATCTCCGATCGCCCTTCGATATCTCCAATGTGCTCTCTGTTTCCTTCTTTGTTCCACTCAGTTCTTCTCTTCATTTTTCTATTACTTCCATTTCTTCCTTCTCGTTATGTTTATCTTTCAGATCTGTTTCATCTCTCCTTTTCCATGTCCAGCAATTGAAAAATACTCTTCTTGTCTTCAATCATCTTTGTTTCTTCTTTAGTTTTCATGTTTCTTCCTCTCTCGTCCATTCTATCATGTTCTACATTTCCAGCGACATTAAAGATCGTCATATCTATATGTCCGAACATGTGTTCGATGGATTTCCTTTACCAGTGGAAAGTGTTTTTTCTGAACCAGTTTTAGCTATGCCTACTATGTCCCTGTTTTGCAGAACAACTAGCCATATTTGTACCTAAATTGGTGTTACTTTGCTCAGTTCACTGACCGGTGCCTCTCAGTGAGGGGATGTTCAAAATCGAAAGTTTCCATAGCTGTGAAAGACATTTACAGCAGATGTATTCCTCTCTAGCTGCTGAGCTATCCATGTGAAGTTTCTGGTGTTTGAGCCAGATTTTTGTGGTTTCTCTCCGTCATAAAAACTCATGCTTTGTAATTCGGAAATAATAAAAGGTGTTAACGTGATTTATGTTCTATGAATTGGCGTTCGTCAGACGACATGTATTTGTTCTCGCCCTTGCTGTGTTGTCATCATCAGCAATCTTGTTCACATTGTCGACATGTTTGGGCATGAAGGTTCTATTGTTGTTGAGTTATAGTCTGCCTCGCGCTCTCCTTCCAGGTGTTTGGTGGATTGCAGATTGCTCTAGTTCTCTTCTGCACATGCCGACATTATGATTTCAAGTCGTCGATGTTCAGCTTCTTTCCACCGTCGACTTGAGGGGGTGTGTTGGAATATATAGTTGGAAGCAGCTTGAACGGAAGGACACGGCAGCTTGGAAGCAGCAGAAACAAAGTTGGTTTCTTCCTTGTCATGTAGCAGTGTTAATACGACTTTAGTACTGGTTTTATACTTTGTATCGGTTAGTGATTAGTATAAATAGGAGGTTAGAATGTGAGTTTGTGAGTAGAGTTGTAATGGTTCATTCCAATTGAATAGAAACTTGATTTCCTCTTTCTTATACCTATCGGTCCTATATTTTCTTTGGAACTTTCTTTTGTTTCTTCTTTCTCTCTGGCATCTCTCCCCGGCAAATGTCATCTCGAGCTCATATTTTTAACGTCTCTTCACATGTTTGAAGGTATTAATTAAATTAGGAGCCAACCTTGCAATAAAAATTACGATATTTTTTTATGATGTTCCTATTATGAATTGGACGAAGGTCATATCGGAAAGCCGACATTATATCATGATTCAATGTAATTGCACTAGATGGCGGTAAGTAGTTTCTCCTCCCTTAAATAGGATTTTAAATTTGAGTCATTTTTATTTGGAGTATCGCTTATCACTATCAGGTACGTGATACAAAGTGAATCTAATCAAATTAGTTAGAATTGATGGTGGTCGACAACAATGCACTTTTTAATGATGGCAAGATGAATTGTCGACATCAACTTTCTAGACAGAGATACTAACCACTTAAAGGGTGCGTTTGGCTAGTGAGAACAAGTCGGAACATTTGATTGTTCTGCCAAACACAATCAAATGTTCTGGTGGGGCCCGCCAGAACATTTGTTCCGGTCAACTACGATTGTTTCGATTTATTCTCGGAAAAAAGTTCTCGTCTTACGCGAGAACTTCAGAACATTTTCGTCTTAGCACGTCAAATCACATGAAAAAGTTATTGGTGCGGATGAACTTTGCCAAACAAGCAAATGAGATTTTCATGTCAAATCTGATTTGTTCCCTGAACATAAGTTCTGAATCATGCCAAACTTAGCCAAAAAGTACCTGCACGACTACCAACACCATTCATTTACTATTCACGAACTTTCACAGAAAATAAGATACCACCAACGACTCAAACTGCAATAATACAGTTTTTACTCCCTCCACGAGTTGCATGCATGTAATTATGTAGACTACATTGTAAGCATTTAATTAAACTACTGCCAGAACTCACATGCGTACGAAAACAACTCTATTTATAGAGTTGTTTTCGTACGCATGTGTTTATGATTTCTTTATTGCTCTCACTGTAAATAATCTCGTTCTTTCCATATAAAAAAACAATTTTAAAATAAGAGTATAATGGTAATTTATAAATAATAATTATATTATATTTAATTATTTATTATTCAAACACCAGTTAAAACTTTTTGTTATTATTTTTACGGATTAGTTCATCCAAATATCTTTAACTTAAGATTTAATTGTCTGGCTAAAAAGTTAGTAAAAATAATTCATCAGTGATCCCAATTCACACCTGATGAAAATTTAAAATTAACGTTAGAACTTGCATTAGTTCCAATCAATTAATCGAAAAAAAATTGATACGAATGGTAGCTTCAGACCTCTATCGCCGACCGTGAGAGAGGAAAGAGTGGCGCCTCTCTCGCTAGCTCCATGCGAGTCTTCCTCGTCGCTGGGTCGGCGCCCCCATTTCTATCTTGCGGCCGACGAGGGAGGATAGGGGAGCGTCGGCCCCCTTTCCTCTCTCGTGCATTCGTCGATGCGATAGAGAGATAAGGGGGCTGACGCCCCCTCGTCATTGTACAATTGATTGTTTTCCTTTTTCTACTATTTTATTTGGTTATTGATATTGTTGTTGTGGCTATTGATACAACTTCAAAGGACAATACTTCATGTAATGTCCCACGTTATTGCCACATATGAAACAAGCTCTAGTATCTACACAATAAGGAGTTTTTCCATGATTCCTTCTACATTTTTCACAACCTATATTATATGGTGGTGGGTGTCGATTAAATGTTGGCGCTCCGCGCGTGCGGGAGAGGGAGAGAGGGTGGCGATGGCCACTCTCTGTATTTTTATTTTTTTCATTTTTAACATTAGTTTATTATATATTTATAATATTTTATTATTTTTTAAATAACGTGGATGAAAGAGAAAAGTCTATGTGGCAATTATGTAAGCGAGGAAATTAGAAAACTCACTATCAAAAATATTTTAGTTACAAATTGAAGTTGATGGACTGTTCAAATAATGAGGGATCATGTGTGTAATTTATCCCACCTTCATAATTTTCATTTCGTACTTTGAGCTAGAACCAACTACTTGATGCACGCATGTAACCAATTTTTTTGCTATGTTAGCCTTCTTATTTTTCTTTTTATTTTTTATCCTTTGTTGTTCTTTATATTATTTTTTAGTTATTCATGAGTAGCGGTGAAAGTAATACATGTTGGGTTGATTTTTTTTTTCAATTAAGAAAACTACCATCTATTTTTCAGTTGACATAAAATTTTGAAAATTAAACTTTATCAATTTCTCCGATTAATTTTAAACCCTATAATTTTATAAATTTAATATTTATAATAAATTTGATAATATTAAAAAGATGTTTTATTTCATCAGTTAATGTCAATCAAATATTATATATTATAACCAACGGTGGTTGGCTCAACTGGTAGCAGAATTGCATCAAAAAAATATTATATATTGTAATACTACAATTTATGACATATATAATGTGATAATTATTATGTTTATTGAGTCATTTTACATATACTATAAATATTTAAAAATAGTAATATATAATTTTAATTATGTAGTATCTATCGGGCTGACGGGCTCCTTGGATGATTTATTTTAATTTAGAAACTTCCAAGGTTTTTTCAAATTTAAGAAATCTGAAAACTTTATGCCAAGTCAGTTTTTTAGTTTTTCTATCACGAGTGTATTATATAAAGCATTAATATAATATTATGTTAGTTTAATGTTTATACTCAATCAAGTTCTAATTTGATGTTAAATTATTTTTCTTTCTCTTGTATTAAATATTTTGTATTTTCACCCTACTTTACTTTTTGTTGTTATATCTTTTTTATCTTAATTCTTTCATTGCTCATTTTAAATTTACTCATTCCTCTAATTAGCTCATAATTGTTTATTCAAATGTTAACTTATTTAGCTATTAATTGTTGTCAACTTTCTTTGTGAATTTCAATTTTTAATTGTTTTTCCTTATTATGATTATTTCCTCTAATTTTTCTGATATATTTTTGTATTATTTTTATGATAATTTTCAAATTAACTCATCCTTTAAATATTCACAATTAAACGAAAAATGTTTAATCAACATAATATTGCACTAAGTTAATAATTTTTATTTTTAAGTTTTAATTAAAATAAACAATGATTACTTAAAAGCACATTTACACTATCAATTAATATAAGAGATGAAAATTTTAAATAATAAATAATTGACTTATCATTTTGATCTCTTTTTTATAAAATAATATTATCTTTTAACTTTTTTACTTTTCATTCAAGCATTCTCTATTATTATTATTATCTTTCTCATCGAAACATCAAATCATAATTTAATTACTTAATCAATTAGCTCTCAAGAATATACAATAACTCAAATTCTTGCTTCCAAACAAAATTTATCTTGTAATAATTTTCAAAATGATAATAAAAGGAAGAAAAGAAAAGTATCATTTAATAAAAAAATCTTGCTATATTATTCTAATATTTAGTTTAAAAATCTTCCTTACACATTCAGTGACATGGGATACGGTTTTATTGACTTTCAAGAATATTTTTATTATGTGAATATTAGGGCATATTATTAGACTACAAGTTTAGAAGGACAAAGCATCTACTTGTTGATAATGAAATAATTTGTCTGGTATGAAATAATTTAGTTACATTACTCATTATGTCTAATCATCTTAATAATCAGGTACTTTTCCTGATTATCAATGTATGTTTGATCAAAATATTCATTCAATTAAAATTTTATTTGTTTTTCAATATTTTATTATTACATGACATCTTTCAACTTCATTGTTTTATTTTTAAGATACCTCTTAATTTGTTCATTTCCATTTTCATTCATTTTATTTATCTACAATAATATAAGACCAAAATTGAAAATGATTTTTACTGCATTTCGGTAAATTCTTCTTTAACCATTTTAATTATTATTTGCATAATTAATATTTATCGAACACCTATAATATGATATTGTTAATAATTTAAATACTAACATTTTATTTTAGATCTTATTTGGATGGGGATGAAGAGGGGTAAAGAGGAAGAGACAATGTACTCAATTAGAATGAATAATGAAGAGAAATGTTGCCCCATTTTCTTTTCCACACTTTTCTCTAGGTTTTATCCAAATTAAGTCTTACTCAACTAACAAGGTTTTGGATTGAGTGTTAAGCGATTCTTTCTCACTTAAATAAGGTCACGAGTTTGAGTTCATGTAAATGCAGAAAATTTTTATTGGCAGTCTCACCTATCAATACTAAGTATGCAACGCGAGACGATTTAACCAGATTAGTTGGCCTTGATAGTGGGCCGACCTTTAACTTGTGAAAAATATGCTCTTTATTGCCGTGTGAATTAAGTCATCGGCGCCGCTTTTAAGACACAAAAGACTGACTAAAAATAATAATAATTCTTACTACAAATAAATTTTATTAAATACCCTCCAACTTTGATCACTTTCCTGCGATCACTTAGCTTCACTTTGTAACTAGACTGACATCTTTTTAACTTGTTTCATCAATTGTCCTTTTGAATTATGATCGACCATTATCTGATTAGCCGATCGACATAGCGTCTACGTGATGATTTTCTCTCTCTTCCACACGAACAAATGAATGATGTGGCATCATAAAAATATTTAAAAAATAATAAATTTAAAAATGGGATGCCTCACCTCTGCGACCTCCGATCGTGGGCATGAGGGGCGATGCCCCTCTACCGGTGTGGGGGAGGGGAGGGGAGGGTGTCACGACCTCGATTTAAATAATGGTTTAAATCAAAACTCGCGACTGATTACATACGATCAAATAATAATATTTTTTAAAAAAAAATTGTGCATAACTCCTCTAGATAATACAGGAGAGTGATAACATACATAATCAAACCACGTAGTTTATATTGATCATTCAGAGCATGTAACAACCCTAGGGCTTACACCACTACGTAGTGATAAAAGATTTACATTTTACATTTTACAAAATTACTTTTCATACATAGCACATATCAAACTCTCTTCATATCCCAATAGAGGATTATGAGAGCTACAAGTCTTTTATCTAACATGCGCGGTGAGGCACATGACTTCTCAATACCTTAGCAGCAAAAAGAATCCACACCCTGTTAGGGCTATCTCTTGCGCTCTCAAAAGTTCTACTGATCTGAAAAAGTGTACAACAACACTGTGAGCAAATAATAGCTCAGTAAGCTGATAACTCATAAGATATGTATTACCATCTAATAAATTCGGGAAGACATAAATATACATGCATTAATCATAATATCAATGTCAATATCATCATACATTTACTAAATACATATATAACATCTCAATCAAAATCATTGCACTCAATTTGCATTCATCGTCACTTAATCATATCAAACATGTGTATGCAATGCAACACTATCATATGGATGCACGGATCACCAACTGACCAGTGGTCAGTAGGTGAACTCTAGAGGTGGCTCCCATCGTGATTAATGATGTAGCACTTAACTCCATTCTACATCAACTCTTTGGGGAAAAAAATCATATAACGATAGGTGGACTCTAGAGGTGGCCCCTACGGATTCTAGAGGTGGCCCCCATCGTGACTACTCACGATGTGGCACTTAGCTCCCCATGACACTTAGCTCCAACCTATTTCATCTCATTATTGAAGAACAGAATGATAGATTGGACTCTAGATGTGACTCTCATCATGATCAATGATGTAGCACTTAGCTCCAACAATCATATACGAAAATGCAAATGGATGTCGATGCATGATTCAGCACATAACAAACATCTCCTGAATATCAGAAGATGAATCATATCCAATACCATTTTAAAAAGAATAAGATTGCACTCATCGTAATCCATTCAAATCATATCACATATACTTTTCAAATGTGCAATCATATAATCATTGAGATATACTTTTCATAATCACATTTCTCGAAATCAATTCATAGCATTCCAAAACATATTCAATACACACAATAATCGATATCATACCGAATTCAAAAGAGGTGAATACATAGAGTAGGAGAAATCAACTTACCTATAAGGGCTAACAAAATATTTTCCTTTCCCTTTCACTACTTTACTCTTCTACTCCTATAACAATAATAGTAAGAAACACATTACTACTATGATATGAGCACAAGCCTATCACACATGAAATATCATTAATTGCAAAGGGTATATGAATCTTAAGTATTTACTCTTATAACTTAAGTAACTATTTAGCATAAGGATTGACCTAATAATATGACATATTGCACACATAGTAAAGAAAAATCTATATCTTCTTATATACATAATCAAATAACATCATTCCAATTTTATTTACTTTTATATTACAGAGAAATTAATCTGTAAAATTTTCATTTCCTATTTGATTATCATTTGCGCTCATGAAAATCAATATTCAGCCTAACTTTTATGCTGCTTCTATGTCCTAACAGACTGAGTAACCTTACTTTTATGATTTATATAAAATAATAAACATTTCCTATTCTGGTACTTTTAATTTTCCCAAATAGTAGACATCCTAGGATGCAACTCATAAAATTACTTGAATATATATCTATTTGTACTGAGCACAATAAAATTAACTAATACTAGCATAATCTGCCCTAAGCTCTATTTTGACAGACTGAGTAAGGCTCGGTAAAATACTTATAACTTTTGCTACACATATAATTTTCTAGTTATTCCAATCTCAATGAGACCTAACATTATTTTTTATAACACTCTAAATTATCAAATAATTTCACGGCATATTGAATTTAATATATAATTTACAAATTCGGGTAGCAATTTCGACGGACAGAGTGATAGTACCTTAAAGATAAGAGCATAACTTTATCTACAGAAATCATATTAACTTGATTCTAAAGCTCAATGAAAGTAGACTCGTATAGGATCAATAAAAATAAATTTCATAATTTTTGGATCACTCAAAAGTATGGAATTATGTAGTTAAAAATTCGTGAATCAATTGAACATGGCTAGGGTTAATCTTACCCATGAACAACATGAGTTTTGCCCCATGTTCAAGTAAAATCCGAAAATAAATGGATGAGAAAGGCTCAGAGTCACCCTAATTAAGAATTATGTAGTTAAAATCCAAAGAAAATGAAGTAGGAACTTACCAAAATTTAAAACCCTAGTTGCCCCTTTTCTTTTTCTAATTTCTTTCAATCATGTAGTATCTTTTCTTCTACCTTTGCAATTCGGCCAAGGGTGGTGAATAGGGCAGAAGAAGGTAGTAAAAGATGAAAGGATAAGTATTAGAAGGAAGGGGAAACCGACTTCAGCTTGTGAAAACTATTTTTCCAAAAATACCCTTGTATATGGCTTATTCAAATGTAATACCATTTAAGTAAATGGCTTTTGCATTATTTATTTATTTATTTATTTATTCATTTACTTAAGACATTACATGTAAATAAGGAACTATCCCCATTTGAATTCAAATAAAATATTTATAAAAATAAATAATCAATGAATCAAAATCTAATTTTTTGTCCGAAGAACAAAAATCGCGATTTCACAGATTGTCCGATTTTGTATCTACGTTTTACCTAATTCATACACCTCCTAAAAATTGTTAAAAATCACTTTTAAAATCCTTTTATATATATGAACAATTACCAGAATTTTAATTTTCTAGATTTTCACTTTTCCGAAAATCACATTTTCATGCCTTAAACATATTTTCATCACTTTTCGAACTCCAATAATTATCATTGAAGTTTATGTCTTAACATGAGTTTCATAACACATATCAATAACATAATATAACATTCTAATCATACATGTTTAAGTTAGAAATATTACAAAGGGGAACGCCCCTTCTCTGCCCTCTTGTCGCCCCTTCTCTGACGAGAGGCCATAGAAGGGGTGCAACCCCCTCCACGAAAGTGTGTGTGTGGGGTGGGGTGGGGGGTGGGGTGGGGGGGGGGGGAGGTGTCGCCCCACTCTACGATCTCCCACCGCGCTCCGATGCTGAGAGAGACGATCACCCCCTCGCGACCCCTTGCCCCTCCTCCACACCGTCCCCTCCGTGCATCGACGTAGAGTGGGGTGTCGACCCCTCTACGACCTTCGGTTGGAGGCAACCCCCTTTGATTTCATAGTCATAAATTTAGGGGGAGTAATTTTTACCTATCCCATATTTAATGAATGAAATAAATTTTTGTGGAATAGAGAAAATTGTTACGATGACGAGCAATCTAAAAATGATCGATGGATGAAACGAACAAATTAAAAGATGTAAGATAATTTAATTATAAAAGAAATTTGAAGTTTTTTTTATTTTTATTGTCGATCAATTTAAATCGGTAATACTTTCGCAAGAGAGAATTTTGATTGATAGCTTATCCTGCGGCGATCCGTTGAAGCGTATATGGTGCACATGTTGATAAGAGACGCGTCATTATTGATCTCCGCTCCCGGATAAGATCGCCACATGCGGCGTCTACTAAACGACACCAAAGTGGCGCGATCGTGTCAGCGACAGCCACGCCGGTCCCTCCACCCACCTCCCAATACAAAAGAGGGACGCGGAGATAAGATGCTGAAATAAAGTAATAAACACAGGAGCAGCAGCAGCAGTTGAGACAACGCAGGCGAGACATGAGGCACAGCGGACGAGTTCTGATGATGGTGGTGGTGGTGGCGCTCGGCCTCCTCGCCGCCGACGCCTCTTCCCCGCAGATCCGGCGGCATGTAGGTGAGGACCTCGATCTCTCGTGCGCTGGAAACCGCTTCCCTTTCGAAGTTTTGGTTGTGTGCCTCAAGCTCAAGGTGTTTGTTGTTTGGTCGATGTGGAGCCAGGTTACGACGGGGAACGGAAGAGCGGCGGCGGAGGGCACCGGCCGTGGCTCTGCTGCGACCGGTGCGGAGGGTGCACGAAATCGGTCCCGCCTCGGTGCCAGTGCCAGGACCTGGTGAGGTCCTGCCACCCCTTGTGCAAGAACTGCGTGCAGTCCCCGCTCAGCGTGGAGCCGCCCATGTACCAGTGCATGGATCGGATTCCCAACTACTGCAAGCGCGCCTGCGCGCCCAAGTCCCTCGTCGGCGCGTAGGCTCTCCGCCGCCACTTCGAGCGAGCGGCCGACCGAGTTGCTGCAGATTACGCAGAGTGCAGATCCGTTAATTTGCTGCACAAGAAAAAGTTTTGGCGAAGGGGAAGGACGAAGAATGGGGGACGAGCGAACGCCTTCAAAGTCCACGGTCGTTTAGTATATATTTTGCAGTTTATTAGCAGCACGCGACCCTCCATTGTTGACTGGCGCAGGCTTCTGATGAATGAAACCGAGTTCCTTTTTTTTCGATCTTTTTGCTATTTTTTTTCTCTTTAATGTACCGACTCATAGGTATTAATTGTTAAATTCGATGAGCCAATTAATATTGAAAGGTGCAACTTTAATAGACGTGTTAAACTAATTTTTTATTTAAATTTGCGCGTAAGGATTACATATAGCGTTAAACTATTTATTTTTTATATATTAAAATTGTGGTCTATCGAGGAGAATCCATGGCTGCATTTGAGATTGTTAGTACATCATTTACAAATTCGTAATTATTTTAATTATTTATAAGGGATTATCCGTTCTTATATCAATAAGAGAAATGTCCTACCTTTGAGATTGTTGACCATTCGTTGAAGATAAGATCGTGAGATCATTTAATCTATTTATTTAGATGAAGTAATATATTTATTAAAAGGGAAAAATGGATTGTGCTAGATTCGATTTAAAATTTATTCAATTAGTTAATTTATCATTTCATCGTGAATGAAATTGCGATTAATAAACGTATGATTGTATTGTCTTAGCATAAACATTAAATTCTTATTAAAGTTTAGTCAAATTTACTATTTCAATTAATATAATAAATAAATATATATACAATTATTTTATTAATGGGATTAATGTACCTACAAAGCACCTTCCGCTTTGGAGGAATGCTGAGCGCATCATTGATCAACGATTGAGATAATTGATATTTTTAAATCATGGAGTTTAATCACTTTTGATCATATCCATTGATGAGTGGATCAACGGTTGAGATTCCTCCAAAACGGAAGGTGCTTTATAAGTACACTAATCCCTTTATTAATTTAATAAAAATAGTGCTTTATAACGATAATTAACATATTTTTCAACATTGTTTGATGGAAGAAAAATGAATAAATAATTATTCTACAATTTTATCCAGAATTATTAACTTTAATTAATTTGAACTTGGCGTTGGACCAATAAAATTTGGTCAATCTTTTTTGTTATTTTATGTGTGGTTTTGTGATCGTGGGGGCAGCGCAAACCGGGAAGGAAGATTGGGGCGGCGAGAGATCGAACACATATCGGTAATATCTTGAAATTGGAGTTAAGAGTATTTGGACCTTTTGATTAAAAGTCTAATGTAAACCTTATATAAATGACCAACAACCTTATAAATTTTTCAAAAATCTAGCCGACAACCCCTCTTCTCTTTTTTCTTCTCCACAGAAAAAGCCTAAGGTGAGAAGATCTGGAGTCAAATTCTTCATGGTGACTATGTTTTAAGTTCAACAAAGAGAAGATGAAGACTTTTAGGAAAAAGAATAATAAGACTTAGAGACTTTTAAATGAAGAAGAAGGAAAGATGATTAGGAAAATGGAGATTTTATATCTAAAATGCAAAGGTATGTAAAGGGGATCCAAACCTCTCTTTCCCCTCTCATTGATGTTTTTGATTGAATTGAGAGTTTCCGATAGGAATTTTAATTGAGGGTTGCATGATTTGTGTTGCATAAATATGTTAAATTCATGACTGTTTTGTAATAATTATTAAGGTAAGTTTTACTTATCCAAAAATTACAAATAATATATATATGGAAATCCTCGAAGTTTAGTTTCCACATGAATTGGTTTCATATGATTTGGAGTTGTATATAAATAGTTATGATCCAAACATCGAACTGGTGTCATGCTGTCTCGAAAATTCGTGACAGATTGTAATAATTGTTTGGATAAGTTTTCTTATCCACAAATTACAAATAATATATGAATTGAAAACCCTAGAAGTCTAGTTTCCATAGAAATTGGTTTCATGTGATTTGGAGTTGTATAAACATAGTTATGATCCAAAAATCGGGTTGGTGTCATGCTGTCTCGGGTAAAAGCGAGACGAAATTTTAAAACTTATAGTAAATTGAAAATACTGGGTTAGAATTTGAAATTTATTCATGAGTTAAAGGTTCATGTTATTTTTATGTGAAAATTGAAATCATCTGAAAAGAATATTATAAGTTAAGTTATTAATATTTTAGTGACTATTTAGATAATAGATTCTGTTAGATATATGAATTTTTAGGAAAAAGCTCTAAATCTTGTTGACGAATGAAAATGACATGTTTTAATATATTCTATAATGCATAGATGATAATAGATGACACATAAAATATTTATGATATTTTAGATTATTTTTATTAGAGTTTTAATCTCAAAAATAAAAAATGTCGAGTGAAAGATCGAATTCTGGATCGTCGGCACGGCCGTGCCGACCGTCAGAACGGCCGTGACCGAGAGGCTGAAAGTGGCCTATCTTCCAAGGCACTAGCACGACCATGACATGTTCTATCACGGCCGTGACCAATTAAGAACGGCCGTGACACTCCAGTCACAATCGTGAGTGGGAAGGAAAATGAAAAGAAAAATAATGTTCTATCACGCCCGTAACATTTATTGTCACGATCGGATAGCGATAAGAACGACCATGACCAACCCATCACGGTCGTGACCGAGCGAAAGATATGTTCTATGATGTATTTAAGGGGACGTTTCTCTAGAGGTACTCTTTGTAGATTACCATGTAATGATGTATTAAATTACCTGAGTCCACCACATTACCTTGTTCACTTGTGACAGGTAATGAGTAATATGCATTGCCCAGGCAATTCACATTGCCTATGAAGTGGCAATGCAGATTGCCTATGGGAGGGTAGGCAATCCACATTACCACCTGGGTTGCAATATTTTAAATTTTACTTTCTGCATTTGTCCTTTACAGTTTTATTTAAATAAATTCTAAAATATATTGAATAAATTATAATAATAATTAAATAAATTATAAAATTAATCAAATAAATATTATAAATATTATTACTATATTATTATCATATAGTAAAAATATATTAATTATTTTATAAATTTTAATTTTATGGGTGAGATTATATATTTGTGATTTAATTTTACGAAGTTAAAAAAATTTATATATCTAAATATAAATTTTTATTAGGGGTATATTGGTAAAAACTATATATTAACTCATAAATATGTATTTTTTTATAAATAATTTATATGGATTGCCAGATAGATTACTTATGCATATTAAACAAGGTAATGTACATTACTAGCAATTTAACAAGTGACAATCTTTCTGAGAGGCAATCTACATTGCTAGATAATGTTGAATGGCAATGCAGTGAACGAACCCTAAAATATTTTCATGATATCATTATCATGTATTGATGATTGAAGATCGATGATGGTTAATTATGTATGAATGGAGATACAAGAAATGTATGGTCAGTCATAATTAGGCTAGGGCATGATTGATTGATGTGAATGCTTGTTGTACTGATGACCCTAATAAAGTATAAAGTTAAAGGAGATGCCTCGGTACTTATTAATGTTAATAAGTAAATGCCATTCACCTTAGGCTGATTGAAACTTCTTAGGAAATAATGTCAACATCTGAAAAGGTGTTTGAGATTTTCTATGGGTCATTGGCTTAGTTGTAATGATGTTACCCTGAGCCTTCAACTAAACAAAGATGAATGATGATGACAAGAAGTAAATGCCTTTCATCTTATAGTGATTGAGACTTCTTGGAGAATAATGCCATTACTTAAGGGTGTTTGAGATTTTCCAAAAGTAGATGTCTTTCGCTTTATGGTGATGGAGTCTTCTTAGGGAAATAATGCCATCATCTGAAGGGGTGTTTGAGATTCCCTAGTGTTCTATGAACTAATGTAATGATGAATGATGAATGCAAGAAGTAAATGTTTTTCACCTCATGGTGATTGAGATTTCTTAGGAAATAATGCCATCATCCAAAAGGTGTTTGAGATTTCTTAGTGCCTTATGGATAAATGTAATGATGATGTAAAGATAAATGATGAAAGCAAGAAGTAAATACTTTTCATCTTATAGTGATTGAGACTTCTTGTGAAATAATGCCATTGCCCATGGGGTGTTTGAGGTTTTCCAGAAGTAGATGCCTTTCGCTTTATGATGACTGAGACTTCTTTAAAAAATAATGCCATCATCCAAAAGGTGTTTGAGATTTTTTAGTGCCCGATTAACTAATGTAAGAATGCTAAATTGTATTGGCTATTAGGCAAAGAAGAAATATGTTATACGATGAATGTAATAAAAATAAGTCATGAATGTAAGGATGAGAAGTAAATATCTTTCACTCACGGTGATTGAAACTTCTCAAAAGTAATGCCATCACCTTAATGGTGTTTGAGATTTCCCAATGTACAGATGGAAGATATCGATAATGTTAACGTATGCAAGGATATAATGTGCCTCAAAGATGTCGTGAGGTAATAAAAGAAAGAAAGATGAATGGATGAATGTCCAAAGGGTTATATCGAAATCACGAGAAAATGTAAAGCAAAGAATGAAAAAAAAAGAAAGAAACAATGTCAAGTAATGAATAAGGATTAAGGAGTTAGAAAGAAACTCCTATGGTACACATGACAATGGAAATGACATGCAATGATATGTCTATGTCATATATGTTATGTATGTTTTGAATGTATGTTCTTATGTTATGATATTTGTAGACGATGACTCCAAGGTAAGGTATGTTGAAATGATTATATTTTAAGAATGATATGTTAAGAATCAATGATAAGCTTGATGTATTGTCATGTAAGGATTATGGTATAGTTCATGGCATGCATGTTCATATGTTATTGTTATTATGATGATGATGCATCGTATGTAGTATCATATGATAGGATAGCATGGCATGCATGATCTTTACATACTCTAATTGGGAAACCCTGCACTCTGAATCCGTGCAGGTAACTAAGATTAAGTGATGGATGACAGCTCAAGCTCATGACGAAGTGTTGCACATGCTTAGGTTTAAATGAGTCATACAGTTCTATTTGAACATTGAGATTAATGATGTACTAAAGGTTTAGGGATTTAATTATTTCTGAAGTATCAGTTATGATATGATTAATAGAAAGTTTTTATTTATTATGATTTTTTTCTAAATTCTCAAATCTTTCGTTGTTAAATGATGTATGGCGAATGGGCTAATGATGCGGAATTGCCCTAAATGTCCAAAACTTTTAGGCTGGATTTTTGGGTCATTACAAGCGCAGATCAGGGACGAGTGAGAGAGAGGACGTGTGATCAAAGAGCTCACAAGTGGGTTTTCGACGATCGCAGGTGAACGGGGACTGATGCGTCGGCGATGCTAAGAGGAGAGGAGGAGGTTAGAGATCGACGATGGGGGGATCCGAGCTCAACGACGACGTTGATCGAAGAAGAGGAGGATGCGATCGATCAGCGACAGGCGAGAGAGAACGCAAGGGAGAAGAGAGAGAGAGTGAGAAAATGTCAAATAATCTTGACCGCATATGTAAAATGAACGGAATCACACAATCCTATGATTTTATTCACGATCTCATATGATTAATATAATCATTTAAATATTAACTAAACATATATTTATGATAACAAGAATTAATCTCATGAAGTTTTAATATATTTTCTTCATTTTAATATATTTTGATGTAATTTGACTTAAAAATCAATAAAAAATGATTTACTAAGATGTAATTTAAGATTTAAGTGAAAAAATATCAAAATAATATTATTTTAAATTATATATTTTTGTAATATGTATGGTCTTAGGATCCTTGATTCGACTTACGACTTTCAATCTTATGGCCCTTTCCGATCTAATGTAAGATTCTGATTCCAACAACTTTATTTAAAAGTATTTTTATTTTTATTAATATATATTCTTAACCAAATAATAAACTTGCATGCGTAAGAGTAATTGCATTTAAATGTTTACCATGTAATTTAACCCAATTAAATGGGCATTTTACATATATAAATTTCAACTTTACTCATGCCACTTGTGTGTCCTTTAATTATTTTTTTCCTCATCTAATAATTACAATTTTAATAATTAACAATTATTTTTTCGAGTACTTCAAGCATTCTACTCTCAATAAAATAGTTTTTTTCTTTAATTTTAACGTATTTGTCTTCAGTGTGAATAGTAACTTACAAACTTCCATGTCTAGGTCCCACAATCCTTTCGAGAAGTGATTCAAACATAGAATTACATGATGATATGAAGTTTGGACAATTGTAATTCTGCTATGAATTTTTTGTACAAAAATATTCTTTTAACTTTTGTGGGCGTAGCTCAATCAATAATGAAAATTTTAATATTTTTTGTGTGTTGGTCTATGTGGATAATTTCTCTTTGGCCATAAACTCTTAATGCACTATTTCCAAAAGCATGGTTTCATCGACGATCCACCATAAGACAAAGAGGAGACATCACAAAACGTGAAGATCAAGAAGTTCAGCGAGGTGAATAATTTTAGTGTCTAGCATATCTAAATGTAGACACTTCTAAAATAAAAAGAAGTTTGGATTCCATAGAAGACAAATCGAAGGAAGAAACTCAAAGAACAAATAAAAAAAGATCGATTATGATGATCTAAAAGGCATAAGTGAAAAAGTTATACTCTATGATCCTATTTATGATGTATAAGGTGATTACTGTTGGAGCAAAGTTTTAATACCATATAAAGATATATTTTGATGATACAAACCTCAAAAGATTCAATGTTGAAAAAGTTAAAAAAAAGAAATAAATTTATGCACTACACTTTGATTAAATAATTAACTTGATCCTATTAGATTTTTCATGAATCATAAATATCAAATTTTGTAGAGAATCCAGTTAGCTATCCATAAAATCCAAGATTATTTAATTTGGATAACTATGCAAAAAGTTATGCTTAAAATAGTGCATGTCGGTCAACCTGTCGGTCGAAGTAAAAAAGGTCGGTCGAGACAATACCGATCGACCGAATAGGAGATGTCGGTCGATCGATGAATACTGAGTCTGCGCGGTTGACGTCGAGACGATACCGATCGAAGGATCGATCGACCAATCAAGCACAGAACTGAAGAAATCACGCAACGGTCATATAGACCGGTCCATATGTGCGGTCGACCGGCCTCCAAGTTAAATGAACAGTAACGGTCAATTTTGAAGGAAAAATTTGTGAAATAAATTGTGGAATAATTTTTCACATGCTAAATGCTATAAAAGGAGTGTCAAAATTAGAAGTAAATGCATTCATTCACTCATTGAAGAAAAACTACAAATTATCAAAAGAAGATCATTTTCTTGAAGTTTTTATTTTATAGTTTTTTCTTCTTTCTCTCTTCTCTTATTGTGAGCATAGAATTATAAAAGAGAGAAACATTTTGTTAAAAAAACTGATAGAGCTCCTGTGTAAAAGAGGTTCAAAATCTTACCTCTTGAATGAAAGAAAAGATTAACTTCATTAGAGGAGATGTGAGCCTTACCTCTCGAAGCGGAGAAAAGGTGGTGATGTAAATAGCTTTTCTTCCTTATCTCATTTGGAACAAATGTAGAGATTATAGTGAAATTTCCGACGGTCTTGAGGTCGAGAAGTCAGAGTGGGGACGTAGACTAATGTGTGGCCGAACCTCGTCAACAACCACCTCGTTCATTTGTGTTTGAATTCTCTCTCTCCCTCATATTGTGTTTGATGTGATTTAAATTACTTTGATTTAAAAGATTTTAAGAATCAATTTTAAACTTCCGCAATGATTTTAGTGAAATCAATATTTTTGGTTTTAACACCAATTCATCCCCGGTGCCCTTTGGGATCCAACAATTACTAAATTAATTGATAAAGAAACAATGTTTCATTTATGGTTGAAACTTGAAAGTCTTCTCTTTAAAAAGTCTTTGGTCAATAAGTTATTGAAGCAATGCTTCTTTGCTCATTGCATTTAGAAAAATGCCTCTAAAAGTTCACCTCAAATAATAGTATGCTAATGCAATTAAGAAATATATACATAAACTCGAGAATGAAGATGTCAATTACTTTACTTTTATTAGTTCTTTTCTTTGTTTGTCATGTTAAGTGGTAGGTAGATTTGAAAGATAGATTCGTAATATGCAAATATTTGATGTATCGATAATTTAATAAAGTACCAAATTGAAGAAAATGCCTCAAGATATCATTAAAATTAAAAAGTGATGCCTTTCATATTTTTACTATATGATATTTTTCAAAAAATAATATCTATCATTCAAAAAACAATTGGGACTTTTGTGGAACATAATGACTACATGACCTACTAACCAATGTAATAATATTGTCCTGAGTCTTCAATTAAGTTATGTTAAGAACAATGATATCATATAATGAAATTAGAACAAAAATGAAATACAAGACTTATTCAATGTCTCCTATGATAAGAAAGAAGGATGGAAAAAGGTCCAAAGAATTGTGGAGCAATACAGAGGAGACGTTAAGTGAATGATGAAAGAAAGAAATAAAATAAAATTTCATATATCAAATAACGTTTAATGAAATTGTAAATCAACTCTTAAAAAATTGTATGATAAAGAATAGAATGAAATGATAAGGTATATGTTACATGTATAAATTGATATGACAAAAATGTTATGTATAATATTGTCAATATGAAATAGTCTGTGGCATAAATATATTTGTATTTGTTATAATAGCTAATGCATCTTATGTAGAATTATGTGACATGTAATAACATGCGTAATCTTTACGCATTCTAACTAAATCTTTTGCTCTGAATTCATGATAATCAAGCCAAGTGATAGTGACAGATCTGATGACAAAAGGATTGTACATGTTAGAAGGTATTAATATCAAAGAAATATGAGTAAAAATTGAGTTCAAGAAATATTTTTGTTATAAATGTCAAATGACTATTTTTAGTAATTAGTACGATATGAACATTTCATTTAAATGATGTTCTTAATATTTTAAAGCCATCCTTAATATTTTAAAGCCATCCTCTATTCTAAATTATAATTAGGGTAAAGGAAGATGTGGACAAAAAATGGGTCCACGACTGTGGACTGATCCATGAGATTCAAGGTAAATTACACGAATGTAAATTTTGAGTTGATTTGCAGTTGGTCTTCCAATTTTAATTTATAACCAGAACGTCCTCAATTTTTCATTTTTTTGCATGCTTAGTCCTCCTAACCGGTGATCGCAGGTTTCTCGATTGCCTTGCTTACGTGACCGACTTTCTCTCTCGGCCACGTCAGCTTAAGTCGGCCACGTGAGCTTAAATTTTTTTAAAAATAATAAAAAAATATAAAGATGTCCACACCATTAAAAAAAAGTGAGTTGAGAAGAGAGAGGGATGAGGGCGACCGCCCCCCTCCGGTCGAGCTCGTCGGCTCTCTCTCGCCGTGCGGGAGAGAGGAGGGGGATGATCGCCCCCCTCCCTCTCTCTCTCCCGCACGCGCTAGAGAGAGGAGGGGGGTCGAGCTCGACTAGAGGGGGAAGGTCGCCCCCCTCCCTCTCTCTCTCGCATGGAAGAGAGGAGGGGGGCGACCGCCCCCCTCCCTCTCTCTCTCTCTCTCTCGTAGTGCGGGAGAGAGGACGAGAGAGAGGGAGGGCGACCGCCCCCCTCTGGTCGAGCTCGACCGGAGGGGGGCGGTCGCCACCCTCCCTCTCTCTCCCGCACGCGCGGAAGAGAGGAGGGGGGCGGTCGCCCCCCTCCCTCTCTCTCCCAGTGCTGGATAGAGAAGGAGGGGGGCGCCCCCTCCCTCTCTCTCTCACCGTGCGGGAGAGAGGAACTGCCCCCCTCCGGTCGAGCTCCGACGAGAGGGGGGCAATCGCCCCCTCGTTCTCTCTCCCGCGCGCGAGCTCGACCGGAGGGGGGCGGTCGCCCTCCTCCTCTCTCTCGCGCGTGCGGGAGAGAGAGGGAGGGGGGCGACCGCCGCCCTCCGATCCAGCTTGCCGGCTGAGTCGGCCATGTAAGCAAGACAACTGGAGAACCTGCGATCACCGGTCAGGAGGATTAAACGTGCAAGAAAATAAAAGACGGAAGACGTTCTGATTATAAATTGAAGTTGGAGGACCACCTGAAAATTAACTCAAAATTAAGGAATCATTCGTATAATTTATCCCGAGATCCACCACACTGTGGAGGGCGCTCTCAAGATGACTCTCAGGAATTAGGAGGACGCCTAGCGATTCGGTTCGGCGCTCTCCGATTCACGTCAGTCTCTTTGTCTTCCAAGTGTTGTCCTGTTCGGCCGATCAATTTTTTCTCCTATCCTATTTATCTCTTGCTTCATCCTTCTCCGCTTCGAAACTCGCCGCCTTGAATGCTGCCACCTCGAAAACTAGCAGCAACGGAGGATGTCGCCCTGGACGCCACCACTATTGTTCAGTCATTGCAACGCCGCCTTTGAAATTACAGGTTGCTCGCATTTGTCTCCCTTCCAAGCCATCGGCAACAGCAACGTCGGTACATTGTCAATGTGAGAGAAGCATGTATACGATCATGTCACGCAACATGATGCGTCGGTGAGAGGAAAAATTTAAAAAAGGAGAGACAAAGTGAGAGACATGCACACGCATAGTATCTTTCTTTGTTCCTTTTCTTCGGAGCTTGGCCCCAACAACTAGATCATGTCACCTAACATCTTTCGCCAATGGATGTATATTTCTCTTTGCTATTCAACGCACCTTATCTTCTCCTTACTCTACACTATTCCTTCTGTGTTCTTCTGAACTATTTTCAAAAGGGACCTGTGGAGAGGACATGGTAGGAGTTTCTGAGAATTCAATTGAATGCATAGTAGTAAAGGACGTTGCATCACTGAAGAATGGCAGCGTCGCCGGTGTCCGGGGGTGGCATTGCCGGTGTCTGAGGCAGTGCCATCCAAGGCGACAATGTCTGGGGCAGCGGCAGAGTGAAAGGATTGGGAGAAAAACGATTGGGCAAAGAGAAAAAAAAAAGAACCAAACTAGAAAAAAAAAACTAACGAACTAAAAAAACGTTGAATCAAACCAAAGCTATGCTCCCTCCGCTTAAAGTGCCTTCAGCACAACCGTGGATCATGAGATCTCCGGCAGTCCAAAACTGTGTCATTTAATCCTTATAATTATAGTACAATGCGAACTAGCTTGACGCATCCAAAATCCTCCATTGCCACTTGATTTTGGGGTGAATTTTTAGTGCATTAAAGTGCAAATTCACGAGGATCAAGACCCAAATAGAACAATAGTTTAATAAATCTACAGTACATAATGATATCAAGTCAGCCTAATTTAAACAATGTGGAAAACATAAATTAATACATACCAAACCTTATATTATGTAGGGGTGTAAGAAAAACCCGTCCAACCCGAAAAATCCATCCGATCCGAAAAAATCGAACCGAAAAAATAAAAAATTAGGGGTCCGAATATGATTTAGGGCGATTTTTAATAAATTAAAATTCACCCGCTAAAATTAGAGTCCCACCCGAAAAAATCGTAGGGGCCCGTGGAGTTTGGTTTTTATTAATGATTTTTTATTTATATAACTAATACACGTGTTAATAATTCTTTTATTATAAATATAATATTTTTTGTATAAAATTTCATACTTTTCTGTCATATTATCAAACTCTAATTTAATAACTTTAAATTTTTAATAGTATATTTTATATTTAATATAAAATTAATTTAAAGTTATTAAATATATTTTTAAAATATAATTATATAAAAGTAGGACTCCGAAAAAATCACCCGAAAAAATCGATCCGCTAAAGAGTGGTTTTTATTTTTTTTAAAATGGTTTTAGGATGGTCTTTTTAATTTTAAAAAACTGATTCGAAAAATAGCGATTGATTTTTTTAAACCAAAAACTCGAATCGACCCGAACTACTCTCGCGTGTAATATTATGAGTCAAGAATATTGATTCATAATTGTACACGAATAAACTAAGAAAGTGATATTTATCCTCTATGACCATATTCCAGGGCGGATCTGACGTTGAGAGGGGACTCTTCATGCCACCTCGTATATGCACCCCGTACTCCACATGCATATTTCCATAATGACAGCTTCAAGGGCCGATCTTTATTCAAGATAGATAAATAATTTGTCCCAATCCGAATATTATGATGATCACAATTAAAAAATACAATATATTTTGATTCACTAAATTAGATGAAGTTTGGAGTGTGTGAGTGTTCTATGCAATCACATGCACACACCCGACCCCACCACCCCACCCCATTCCTGTAATCTTAGGAATGGCACTTTAACATTATCTTACTATTGTAAGAACATTTTTTTTATAGAGGAGATGAACATTTGTTTAACCAAACAAGTTAAGTATTATGCTTTCTATTTTCAAAATTGACAAGAAATGCTTCGTTTAAATGTTGGATTCAATTGGTCAAAATATTTTAGATATTAAGGTTAATATTGAAAAGAGATATTAATGAAAAGCAAAAAAAAAAATAAAAGATTCATGTCTTCATGAAGCAAACCCATAAGTCAGGTTTTGAAGAGACGATGACGTATAGATTGAGGATGGATAAGAGGTGTTAAAAAAAATTAACAATAATAAAACTCATTAAAAAAAGACAAGAAGAGGGGAATTATGATCATGCTTGAATAAAAATGTAAGAAATGAGATAGGAAAGGATGTTTAAATTTGGTAGGCACAAAAACAATGTTTCAGAGTCAACTTAGATTCCAAAAGTCACCACTTTAGTTAAAAGAGTATTGTTTAGCTTCTTATTTCGATTTTGAATTAGTATGATACTATTCAGTGGCGAGTCATGAATAATTTTCACTGGGTTCACTAATTAACAACCATCAAAATATTTTGAAATTTTTTATACTCATGTAAATTTTATTGTAAGATTTTGAATTAATTTTCTTTACCAAAAATTTCTAATCTAAATCATATATAGACTTTTATAAATAAAAGAATATCTGGGTTCACTAATTAACAACGATTAAAATATTTTGAAACTTTGTATACTCATGTAAATTTTATTCTAAGATTTTGAATTAATTTTCTTTATCAAATCTAAATCATATATAGACTTTTATAAATAAAAGAATATTAAATGATTAAAAAATAGCAAACTATTAAGCTAATAACAATTTTGAGATATATATATATATACTCAATAATTCATATTATCACAACAAGAATAGCAATATTTAATATAAAAATGAAATGATTATTTAAGAAAAATGATATAGTAAAATTTTCATGTTATAATGACATAATTATCCTACGAAAAATATGTTACAACTAATGACATATAACTTCAATAAATCAAATAATTATATATAAAATAATAAAACATTTTACTTTAAAGATACGAAGTTAAATTAATGGAATGAATTATTTTTATTATATTAAATTTAACAAAATATATTTAAAGGTACTTAAAACTTAGTAAAAAATAAAAAATGACATTAAGCACCATGTATTTATGCTTAAAAAATTAGTATGATAAATAAGATGATTATTAGATAATAATGATGCTTTAAGAAACATTAATTATATATACCTTTCATAATTTGTTGCTGGCAAGTGGTCGAAAATAAAAAATTTCATGTTATAATGATATAATTATTCTACGAAAAATATGTTACAACTCATGACATGTAACTTCAATAGATCAAATAATTATATATAAAATAATAAAACATTTTACTTTGAAGATATGATGTTAAATTAATGGCATGAATTATTTTAATATTTTTTGTATTATATTAAATTTAACAAAATATTTTTAAAGCTACTTAAAGCTTAGTAAAAGATGAAAAATAATATTAAGCAGCATGTATTTATGCTTAAAAAATTAGTATAGTAAATGATATGATTATTAGATAATAATGATGCTTTAATAAAAATTAATTATATATACCTTCATAATTTGTTGCTGGACAGGGGTCGAAAATAAAAAATTAAAATGCTCTTTCGCTAGACACCAGGATTCGACAAACAGGACACCACAGGGCAATTGTTAACTTTTGATCCAATAAGAGCACAAATTATATATTTAAGATTTCAAATGCAGTGCCTGCACGTGCACAAGTGTGCAGGCACGTGGCTCCGTCCTTGATACTAATAAACGTAGATACTCACGCGCATAGATTTTTAATGCTCCATTTATTACAATGAAATTGCATTATTAGAAATCAACTTTGATTGATTTAGTTGGATAGAAAAAAAATATAGGGCACCAGTATCTAATGTGTGTTTGGCATTTTTATCACATAAAATAAAAGATTATTTTCATAAACCTTCCCTAAACTATCATAATTTTTCGTATCTAATTCAAATTACGAAGTTATTTTTTGTATCCCTAAACTAATGATTTTTTTCATTTTAGTTCTTCTGTATACTTTTGTTATATTTTTCGTTATTTTTACTTTTTGTCATTTATAAAAAGACTAAATTATCCCTCCCTCCAAAAAAAATATGAAATAAAAAATAAAAAAAATGTTAGAAGGATTAAAGTGTAAAAAAAAATTATCATTTATGACAAAGATTAAATTACCCTCCCCCAATTTTTTCCTTTTTATTTTTTATATTAATTATTTAATGTGTTATGGAGGGAGGGGTAATTTAGTCTTTTCATAAATAAAAAATCAAAAGTAATGAAAAACGTAATAGAAGTAGACGAAAAAACTAAAGTGAAAAATTGTGATAGTTTAAGAATTAAAAAAAAATACTATTCTAATTCATGATAGTTTATGATTATGAAAATAACCTTAAAATAAAATGACAATAATGTATTTTAAGATGATAATAGTGTTATCCAAAAGGATTTAATGTTGGTCCTGCCCCGAGAAAGAGGCAGGACCAACCTGCCTCCTCTGGCGTCCGTTGGATGCAGGATGGACGGATGCCAAAGGAATGCGCGGTTCACTCTTTGGATGCGTGGTTCGACTAATTTTCCCATGCGGTTCGAGTAGGCGTGCGCGATTCAGCCGGAGACGAGCATATGTTTTCTCTCGTGATCTACCCTAGCGAGAACTCTCCGTCGCAGAGCCCTATCAAGCCGCAGCGGGAACTCGGATCCTGTTGCCTCCGCCCTATGCCCGACGTCGCCAGAACGAAGGAGGCACCTCCCTCCATGCTTCGCCCGACGCTGCCATAACAAAGGAGATGCCATGAAAAATTAGTTATAAGCAAACCATATATCTCCAATTCCACAATGATTTATGTTTATTAATGAAAGAAAACGGAATCCCCAAATTGCTGTTAGAATAGTGATCCTTGTTGGAAATGATAAATGATGATTCAAACGGCATTTACATTTTTTTTTCTTTAAGAGTCGTTGTGGATCTAATGACTTGAAAGGACGGAAATAAAATATACAGATTCAACATGCTGAATACCTAAAGCTTCTGTGCCAATCTGATCATAAAAAAACCTTACAGCTATAGAATCCAAGACTATCCATGAAGATTCAAACAATTTGTGGAGAAATTCAGCTCCAATTTCTTCAGCTGGCGCTTTGAAAGCAATGGCAAATGAATTGCCCTGTACAGCCCCGAGCCTTTGCTTACCACATACACCAAGAACCTTGTCAGGGAGCACATGTTAGAGACTTCATCCTCGCACCCCTTTCCTTTAGCGCATCCATCAAGAAATAGAAGAACTTCATAAGAGCCTGAGGATGACCTAATCATTTAGTGTGAAAAAGGAAAAGAAAATGGATGGTACCTTCAGATCTGATCGGGGTGAGATCAACAACGAACACGTCAAAGAAAGGGAGAGAAGCAGGATCGCGAGAGGCGTCGAGGGGGAGTGGGGATTAGAGGAAGAATAGAAAAAGTCAAAAAGAGACGGAGTTGGTCACAACCTCTCGGGTCTAAACGAGCAAAGAGGAGGAGAAGGTGGTGGAGGATGAGGGGACTGAGGTTAACGATGGCAGGGAGGAGGAGCAGTGGCGGTGGAGGAGGACCAACTTTGCATTCCAGTCTTCCAAACACAAATTCAGTTGGTGGACCAACTTCGAACCGCTTGGAAAAACTAGTCGACCAGTTAAACCGCACATCCAAATTGTGTGAACCGTGTATTCCTCTGGTGTCCGTCCATCCTCCATCCAACGGATGCCAGAGGAGGCAGGTTGGTCCTGCCACTTTCTCGAGGCAGGACCAACATTAAATCCTATCCCAAAATATATTTAATGATCGCCAGAGCAACCATTCCAACTTAAGTTGCCATCTTAATTTGGGAGTAATCTTAGACACCGGGACCTAGCAGGTAAAAGAAAAAGTGGCAAGACAAAATAAAGTTACGTTACTAACAACCATATGTTTCTGCTAATTAAACACGATTTTTTTTAATGTATTTGGCAATTCAAAACATACCAGAACCTAGGTCTGATTCCATTAAATTGTGCTAAACGAAATATAAGCTAGACCCAAAATTCAACACATAACTAACGTGAGGTTCTCAATATCTTTTTATTAGAATCGTTGATTCCTATCTTTTTTCTCCTTATTTGCTCACATGACTTCTTTTTCTTTTCTATAACTTAATTTTCATTGAATAATAATAATAATAATAATAATAATAATAATAATAATAATAATAATAATAATAATAATAATAATAATAATAATAATAATAATAACATCATTCTTTATACAATAAGAATTAATTTGAACATCGCTATTTGTCTAATACATTAGTTATGAATATTTAAAAATAATTAAATATTCTGTAAAAATATTAAAACTTTTAGCAGAAAATTGGCAAGTTTATTTTGTTATGAATATAGCTTACATTGTCTAAATACATTAGTCTACCAAATTTTTATTCATAACAATTATAAAATCTATTATAATATAAACTATTTATGTGTTGCCTCTTCTCCAATTTTGGGCTAGCTCCATTATAGAATTTGGTCATCCAAGAAACAAAATAGAAAAAAAAAATACTATCTTGGTTAATGCAATCTTAAAAATTACAAGTTCAAGTTCTTATCATTTGGATAAGGGTCTTGCTATATTCTCCTAATCGAAGTTGGGTTAATTATATAAAAAGAGTCTCCACTTTGGTTTTGATCTCAAACATAGTCCGCACTTTTATATTTGTTAAAGAAACCTCTTAAATTAGTTTTAATTATAGCCTATGTTATAATTAGGTAGGATATAAGATAGTTAAATATCGATTCAACGATTTTAACGTGTGTAATTGATATTAAGTTAACAAGATAATATTCTTTATCTTGACACATATAAATTATATCATTTCAAGTTTATGTAGCCTAAAGTTTGATTGATTTAAAGACAAAACAAAATGATAAAGTATATTTTTCTTTTGTAAGTCTAAAAGTTTGTGATATCTCTCAACACATTTATATATGGAATGATTTCTGTTAGTATTTAATAATGATTAATGATAGGTTGAATTTTCAATTATTTTGAAAGTTATTAATATTTTACGTAAAAATAAAAGTTTAACATGACATCAAAATAAAAATTCAGATTCTTTATACAATTTATCCTTTTTAATTTTATGACATGGGATGCAACTTTTTAAGATATTATTATTAATAATTATTAGTGGTTTTATTATATTATAATAATGTTAGAAGGGCAAAGTATTAAATTATTTTATCAAATTATTGAGGTTTGACAATTAAATTACACAACAAGAAAAAGATTGATTAGAGATGCAACAAAATAGCCTCTAATGCGTCGCTAACTCGACGTTGAAGAGTAGCGACGCATTAGCGTTTACTTTGTACCATAGGCTTGGCGACGCAAAACGTACTATGATAATAGCATTGACGTCGTGCCCACGGGTTTGTCGATGCTATTATCATCGAACTACGGCAAAATTGACGTCGTGAAACGCTAATATGCATCGCTATTTTGATGCTAAAGCGACATTGAGTCTGTCAATGCTACCTCGACGTCGATACGACGCTACAATGCAACTCTATTATGGCGATATATCTTAGTTCCATTGTGTCGCTACTGTGGCGCTACGACGTTGCAACGCCATTGCAATGCTAATGTGATGCTAAGAGCTGAGATGTCACTGCGACGCAACAGAGACACTACTTATGATATCTTCATTCAACAAAAATGGCATTACGTCAACAACTATCGCTAATTCTTTCGTTTACATTCATATTGTTGATATCATTCAATGAAAGAAATGACATATTAGATCAAATTACATCAAATTCATTCAATTACAACTTCCATTACATCAAATTACATCGTTTACATTAAATTACAACTTCCATTACATCAAATTACGTTAGGACAGCAGCAACAGGAGGAGAAGGAGGCGGCGGCATCCTGACGGCGTCGAGGTAGCAACAACAAGAGAAGGAGGAGGAGGAGGTGTTGGGGCTGCAGCAATAGGAGGAGGAGGCGGCGACGTGGGGCAGCAGCAACAGGAGGAGGAGGCGGCGGCGGCATCCGGGCGGCGGCGGCATCCGGGCGGCGTCGAGGCAGCAACATGAGGAGGAAGAGGAGGCGGCGTCCGAGCGGCATCGGGGCAGCATCAATAGGAGGAGGAGGAGGCGGCATCCGGGCGGCGTCGAGGCAGCAGCATGAGGAGGAGGAGGAGGCGTTCGGGCGGCGTCGGGGCAGCATCAACAGGAGGAGGAGGAGGAGGAGGAGAAGGAGGAGGCGTCTAGGCAGTAGCAATTGCAGGAGGAGGAAAAGGAGGCGGCATCCGGGCTTTTATTGCGACCAAGTGGGCACAAAATATGGCAAACGTGCGGGAAGTGTTGGATAAAAGAAAATGAACGGTTAGGATTCGTTCTTCGATGGTCATACAGATCGCCAATTATCGACACAATTTATTGCGACGCTATAGTGACTCTATGGTGACGTTACGACAATGCACTTTAATTTAATTCTTATAGATAATTATTTATAAACTACGTCGCATAGTGCCGCACTTTAGCACCTCCAATATCACAACACTAAAGTAGAACGACATGTCGCATTAGCGTCGCAACGTTTAGACGCTAAATTAGTGTCCCAAACATGTGACGCTATTATGACTCTATAAAGAGTGGCGTCGCAAATAGGCAATGCGATTGTGACGCCACATGTCGCATTAGCGTCGCAATGTTTAGACGCTAAATTAGTGTCCCAAACATGTGACGCTATTATGACTCTATAAAGAGTGGCGTCGCAAATAGGCGATGCGATTGTGACGCTGAGTACGTCTCTATTATGACTCTTATTAAGTTCGGATACAAAAAATTCTAACAAAATAAACATTTCTTAAAAAATTTGAAAAACTCTATGTCGACTAAACGGGACCGTTTCGAGCATTCTTGAAAGATTCGATTTTTAAGAACACATTTTTAGATTTCGTAGGGGAGGCGGAAGTTTTGATAACTTTTTAGAATTACAAAAAATGGATATTTTGAGAATCGTGAACATAAAATGTCTGCGCCGCTTTACTCGAGCCCTTCAAAACGCCTCTATTTTCGTTGCAATCCGAGCTAGGACCGTAGAGAACCGACTATTTTTATTCCGAAGTTTTGCTCATTTTATTGAATTTCTACCAACCTTCGATCGCCACGATTCTTGTGCGAATGGACAGCTCGCGTCGATCTCTATGAGTCCGTAATTTTCGTTTTGACATATTGCCGCCGGTCTCATGTCCGCCACTATCGGAAGCCTTTTTTTCTAGATTCTTAACTCTGTCGTCCGGCCTCCTAAAAATGCAAAAAAATACTGAAAAATCTTTGTTGCAATTATCTACGAGGGGTACAAATTTCGCGATGATCCGACGATCGGATCTCCGAAAATTGCCATTTGAATTCCCTAGAAAATGAAGAAGCACTATTCCCCGGTATAGTATTGTATAATGTAGTTGGTATTATATAGACTATTCTAAAAAGAGTGCAAACTAGCGTCTACTTAGCGTCGCCAACCCTGTGACGCTAAATTAACGTCGCCATGGTCGACCACTACAATGCAAGAGGTCGGCGCTGATACCGCATATTATATCAGTGTCGATTTAGCGTCGTGTCTCTTGTGACAACTAACTTAGCATCGCATTTTGTGACGCCAATACAGCATTATCGTCTGCCGTGCGTTTATTAGTTTTCGCGCATAATAATAACGCCGAAATAGTGTCACTTTGGCACCTCATTTAGCATCGACGTTTTGTGATGCTAATGCGAAGCTAAATGGACGCTATAGAGAGGCACTTAATGTCTCTTCTTGTCGACCTGATGACGGTGCTATTGAGACGCTATTAACATCCATTTAGCGTCAAGTGATATGATGACACTAATTTACGTCGCTATTCGACAGTTTTCTTATAGTGTTATGTTATCAAATTTTATTCAAAATTTTGTTAAGATATTTTTATATTTATAAATATTAAATTATCATTAATATTTCTTAATATAATAAAAAATTATATAAAAGGGAAAATAGTGTCATGAATATAATATTGCATAAAATATGACCATTAAATGATTTGTTTAAGGGCGTTCTGATGGCTCATCTTTTCTGGTCCAGTGATCACAGCCAGATGCGATCCGTCGTTGCCTACTTGATGCACATGTTGATATTCCGACACGGTCATTATTTATCTGCACTCCCGGACAAGATCGCCACATGCTTCGGCATCAACTAAACGGCACAAAAGTCGCGCGATAGTATCAGCACCAGCAGCAGCTTGAGGCAAACAGAGGCCAGCGAGACATGAGGCGCAGCGGACGAGTTCTGATGATGGTGGTAGCGCTCGGCTTCCTCGTCGCCGACGCCTCTTCCTCGCAGTTCCGGCCGCGAGAAGGTGAGGACCTCGATTTCTCGTGCGCTGCGAACCGTTTCGTTTTCGAAGCTCTGCGGTGTGCCTCAAGGTGTTTGTTGTTTTGACGATGCGGAACCAGGTTACGACGGGGAAAGGAAGAGCGTCGGAGGGCAGACGGCGCCGTGGCCCTGCTGCGACCGGTGCGGAGGGTGCAACAAGTCGATCCCTCCGCGGTGCCGGTGCCTGGACGTGGTGAGCTCCTGCCACCCCTCGTGCAAGAAGTGCGTGAAGTATCCGATCAGCGGGGACGTTCCGCCCGTATACCAGTGCATGGATCGGATTCCCAACTACTGCCAGCGCGCCTGCTCGCCCGACTCCCTCGGCGTTTAGCATATTTTGTAGCTTGTTAGCAGCAAGTGGCCGTCCATTAATGGCTGGCTCAGGCTTGTGATGACTGGAACGAGCTCTCTTTTCTTTTCGCCTGATCTTTTTACCCCCTTTTTTTTTTGGTTTTCTTGAGGCTTTTCTATTGCTGCATCTCAGGGGTATGAATTGTTAAATTGGATGAGCCAATTTAATATCGAGTTAAGGCATTTTTAATAAGTATTAAGTCGTAGTTTAAATATTATATATTGATGTGTTGAATTAATTTATAATGTATTTATACTTATATTTATATCTGTTATTAACATTTATTTTTTTCAAAGTTATTTGATGGAAGCAAAATGAACAAATAGTGGTTCTTGAAATTCAATTCAAAATTATTAACTTTAGTACCTTAATACCGATATTAAAAATCGTTGAATTTGATATGGAAGGTTGATGATATCCTTTTTTTTATTTAAAATTATGATTTATTTTTCTTCATCCATCAATGATGTTTAACATAAGTAGTGTGATCCTACCTAATATAATGTAGATAGGTAGTACCTTACTATTTATATTAAACATCGTTGGATGTGATATGGATGGTTAATGATCTCATTTTTATTTAAAATTATGATCTCACTTTTTTTATATCCATCGTTGATGTTTAACGATCCTACCTAATATTAAGTAGTATATCCATTAAGTCCATATAATATCTCAAACTTTAGTGGTGACACTTGTGTCTCCTCTAATTATTTTTCTTGAGCTAATAGTCCACAACTTTAATCATTTACAAAGTAACAATTAATTTTTCCGGAAGCTTTCAAATTCAGGCATTTTAAAAAAAACAAGTTTTTTTCTTTTATTCTAATGAAATTGTCTTAGGAGTAAGTAACTGTCTTTAATCATTTTATAATGGGAGTGCCAATATAAAGTATTAAGTCTGAACGATTTTAATAGTCTGAATTTTTTTATCTAATCATTATGTCACCTTTTTATCTAATCATTAATTTTTTTTTTAACATTGCATGATCAATAGTGAACATTGTAAATCCTTTGTAGGTTCGCACACGTGGATATTTTCTCTTTCGCTATAAATATTCAACAAACCGATATCAAATCATGATTTCATCAATGTTTCTCTATGTATAAAGAGAAAACATCAAACAACGTACGCTATTTAAACAACGTGAAGATGACCAAGGACAAATCAAATAAAGAAGACTCAAAGAGAAAAAAAACGCAAGAGAAAAAACACACTATAATCTTCTTTTATCTGAAGGATAAGGTGATTAATAAGGTCATTGATGAGGAAACAATTGTCTTGAGAGCTATTTGATTAAGTCTTTGACCAATGCATTGTTTGATTGATCCCTCTTGGCATGCAAAAAACACCCTTCAGAAGGCCATCTTGATTAACACTAATGAAATCAGAAATTATAGTTGTTACATCAAGTATGAAAATCCTAAGTACTCCTATTAGTTTCTCTTTTTTTCTACCGTATAAAAATTATGTTCATTCTGTCATCATAAAGAAACATACTACAACTCAAATAGAAATAAGATCATGTATGCATACTCGTGACACTTCGACATATAGGGCATTTGACAAATCTACATAGACGATTTTGGTGGCTAAGAGTTGATAATGGACATCATTGGAACTCTAAGAAGGGCGAGTTGTAAAAAAAATTTGGAAGACATGCAATTATTGCAAGGAATCTAGCCACTAGACGAAAGTTTTGGCCTAAGAAGAAGGAACATGATTGTTACCTCCAAAGTCATCTAATTATAAGGATGTCATAACATGTGTAGAATCTAAGAAGTTGATTGCCACCATAGGTGAAAAGATGGAGTTGATTGCCAAAAAGGTGGTTTGATGCAAATAAAAATTTCACTACAAGAAAAATGTAACCGTCTGTAATTTACAAAAAATAGTCAAAAATTACGATTTCTGACGGATTTTTCGACGGAATCGATTCGACCAAAAATTGATCGTTGCAAATCGTTCGACGGTTGAAAAAATTCGTCGATAGTTCCGATGGTTACGACTGTCGCCAATGTCCAGTCGTCGCAACCGTCGAAACTTTCGATGGTCGCAACCATCGCAAAGAATTTTTATAATATAAAAAAATTAACCTGCCGCCAGCGACCGGATCCGGACGTCAGTGGCAGGATTTGGCCGCCAGGCGACTGGACCGGATCCGGCCGCCAGGAGGCCGATTAGAGAGAGAGAGAGGGATTTGGCCGCCAGGAGGCCGATTAGAGAGAGAGAGAGAGGGATTTGGCCGCCAGGCGACCAGACCGGATCCGGCCGCCAGGAGGCCGATGAGAGAGAGAGAGAGAGAGAGGATCGCCGACGAGTCGTCATCGTGCCGGCGGAGAGAGTCGTGGAGAGGGAGAGAGAGATGAGAGATGAGAGATAGAGACATATATATATATATCCAAGAAATCGAAGGAGATTTATAGATGAATTAAAGATGAAAGCGGAAAAATGAAAAAAAGTGCAAGAGATTTTTTTTATAATTACCGACGGTCAAGACCGTCGGAAGCATTTATCGATGGTCTGGACCGTCGAAATTTCCGACGGTCCCGACCGTCAATAAATTTTTTACGGTCCTAAACCTGTCGATAAATATAATGTAAATATACGTACATAATATAATATTTTAATTTTATGTTACCGATGGTTTGGATCATTTGAAATTTCGACGGTCTGAACGGTCGATAATTATATTAATAAAATACCACTTATATTATATTATTTTTCAGTTATCGACGGTTTGGACCGTCGAAACTTTCGACGGATAAATATCCGTCGGAAGTTTTGACGTTTATAAATGTCAAAAAATAAAATAATAATATTATAAATTTCTTAATTTATTATTTTAGTTTCTGACGGTTGTAACCGTCGAAAATTTCGTCGGAACTGTATCCATCGCAAATTGCTAAGGATTTTCGTCCGTCGCATACTGCCTGTCAAAAAATCTCAATTTTCTTGTAGTGTTTAAAGATAAGCTTGAAAATTTTATAAGTTGAAAGCATCATATACAAAAAATAGCATAATTTCTAAAGACTACACTCAGAAATAGGGAGGAGGTTACAATAAATGTTTTCCTCGAGTTTCTAGATTTACTATAATATGAGTGTTGCTTCCTTTATAGATGCTCAAAATTTGGAGCCTGAGTGCTTAGATGTGAAAATAGTCTTATTAGATGGAGAACTCGAAGAAACACATTCTCATAAATCAATCATAGATGTTGTCCATTCTAGACAAGAATGATCAAATTTGCATATTAAAAAGTCATTCTATTGACTTGAAATGATATCTTAAATCATAGTAAGATTTCTTGTAATTGTTATGTATGTCACAACAAGATAAAGAATGACTTTATCATTTATTTGCTATTGTATGTTGTTGACATATTGATTGTTATTAAGAAACATATTAGACATTCGAAATCTAAAGAAGCTCTTTAATGTAAAATTTTTACTGTAGAAAAAAAAAGATTTTAAGGATCATAGAAAGGGTGAACTTTGTTGTCTCAAAAAAATATATTCTAAATATTTTATTCAAGTTCCAGATGTCTGGGGCATAGTCCTTGAGCACTCCAATATATTTGTTCTTTCCTCTCCATATTTGTGATTATGCTAATAAAAAAGTACATCTCTCGAGTTTCACATCTTTTTTTGTTGAATGTTATTATTATTTTATTTTGCAATGTTGATGAGAGAGGAAAATAATAAAATATATCTTTTTTTTACATCAGTTGAAAATCTATGCTACAACCATCAATAAATTGTCCACTAAATCAATAAATTGTCCACTATAGATGTAGAGTATGTGGCACTGATAGAACTTGTTAAGAAAGACATCTAGTTAAAAAGCCTAATTGGAAATCTTTGACTATGATAAGAGCATACTATAGTATACTATGATAATTTAAGTGTAATATGATTTGCTAAACACCAAAGTGCATCACGAAAGTATTAAGAATATTGACGTCATGAATCACTTCATTTGTACTAAGAAGTGGATTAAGATTAAAAAGGTTGACATGACAGATAGCCCAATTTTCATGTTTACTAACTTGGTTCTTAGTTGCAAGTTCCGACATAACATTACAAGAAAACTGTCGAATAGCGACGCGATTTAACATCTCCAAACTGGGTGACGCTAAAACGACACCAATAGCGTCTCGATAGCGATGGCATTGGATCGACAGAAGGAGACAATAACAACCTCTCGATAACATCATTTTAGCGTCGCATTAGCGTTACAACATGTTGATACTAATTTAGGCTCTATCGCATCACTACTTCATCATTCTTATCTCGTGTGAAAACAAGAAAACGAGTGACAGATGGTAGCAATGTATTGGCATTGCAAGCTTGCGACGCTAAGTTAGCGTAAGAGCTTTGGTGACACTACGTTGACGCTAACATAGGAGGTGACATTAGCGCCGACGCCTAGCGATGTATTGGCGTCGACGCGTAGTTGGGACGCTAAATTAGCGTCAAGACTTTGGCAACGCTAAGTAAACTCTTGTATGTAGTATACTACACTATACTATATTATACTATACTATAAATTATACTATATTATACACCATACTATACTATATTATTCTATTATATAATATACAAAAATTAATTTACCATGTTATACATATATTATACTCTAATTCCAAATTTCAAAATTGGGGGAATAGTGCTTCTTCATTTTCCATGGGATTCAAATGACGATTGTCGGAGATCCAACTGTCGAGTCATCAGAAAATTTGTACCTCCCATAGACCAAGGCAACATGGATTTTTCAATATTTTTAGGTGATTTTAGGAGGCCAGATTGTGGAGTTAAGAACCTAGGAAAAAAGGCTTCCGACGGTTGCCAACGTGAGTCCAACGGGAATCAGTCAAAACAACAATTACGGAATTGTAGAGATCAATGCGAGTTATCCACCCGCACAAGAATCGTGACGATTGGAGGTAAAAAAAATTCAATAAATGGGCATAAATTTTGGAATAGAAATGACCGATTCTTTGTAGTCCTGCTCAGATTGCCATGAAAAAATAGGCATTTCGAAGGGCTCAAGAAGGTGGGGCAGCGCAAACATTTTATGATTCTCATCTTTTCTGCTTCCTCCGATTCTCAAAATAACCATTTTTCATAATTATAAAAATTAATCAAAACCTATGACCTACCTAAGAAATCTAAAAATATGCTTTCTCGAAAATTGGACCTTTCGGGAGCGCTCAGAACGGCCCTGTTTAGTGGACATAAAGTTGAAATTTACCAAGAAATACTGATTTTCTTAGAATTTTTTTGTATCCAAACTTAAAAAGAGTATTCACTACGACGTCTCTTTAGCGTGCCAGAGATTGGGACGCTATGTTAGATTTGACGTAGATTTCACATTGCCATCATGTGACGCTACATCGGCGTTGCAGTCAACAAACGTTGTGTCGACGCTATCATTCAGCCACGAAGTAATGTTGAGATAGCAACGCATAGTTATATACATATAGACTTATACTTTATATATATATATATATATATATATATGTACATACGTACGTACATATGTATGTATGTAGGTGTGTACGTAGGTGTGTATGTAGGTAGGTAGGTATGTATGTATGTATGCAGAGTTATAGTTTATATAGATTTATATACATATACATATGCATATATATATATATATGTGTGTGTGTGTGAGTTGATGCGAGAATTGATAATAATTAAATGCTAGCAAGTGCACTAGTCGCTCAAGTAATAAAGTGTAAGATTAGAGTGTCGAATCCACGAGGAATTAACTTACTTAACTATACTAATTTCAGAGACTCATAAGAGACGACATAAAGTTTGGGTAAAATGTGTGCAGAAAATAAAATGACAGAAAAGTAAAAACTAAATTAATCTAATGTAGTCTACTGATGCATAGGGCTTAGGATGATAAGAGAAATTGTGCACTACAAGAAAATGGGCGATTAGCGACGCGGAGTAGCATCGCATATGTAGTGAAGTTACATAGACGTCACTAGTGCCTTGATGGCGTCGACATTGCGTCTCAATAATGAGACGCTATTTGCCTCTCAATAGCGTCTCATTAGCGTGTTCTTAGTTATTCATGAAATAGACGCTAACGAATGCACCTTGGAGACGCTACGTAGACGCTATTATTGCGCGCCACAGAGCGAAAATGCACGGGAGAACCTAGCGCCGTTCTCGTGTCGACATCTCTCGACGCTAACTTTGTGTCGCACACAATGCGGCTCTAAAGAGATGCTATCTGGCGTCATATGTTTAAATGACACTATGTAGATGCCAATGTGATTACTTGGCAACTATGTATAGATTATCTATATTTATATCGCTATTTGTTTTATATTTAAATCTTAAACCCTATATATTATATATACTATATGTTAATCAATAAATAAATTAAATATTATATTAGTATTATCAACATATATATGTATTCCTACATGATTACCTATATTATATATATGTACTACATGATTACATATATATGTATTTTTACATCATAGGAGTGTTCCTAAATATATAATTTGTTACCTATATTATATATGTTATTTATACATATAATATATATCATATCTTAATTATGCATATATTATTTTTATATTCTTAATCATGAAATTATGGTGGTTGAATTAAGAGAGTGATTTGCTACAAATTATCCTATTTTAGCGTCACCGTGGAGACTCAATAGCGTCAACTTCGCGTCCAACTAGAGTCGCTGACATTGTCGAAGCTATGGTGATACTATTGGCGTCTCTGTAGCGTCGCCAACTTAAGACACGAATAAGTTTAGACGCTAATTTGACGCTACGGGTCGCTAATCTCCTCTAGCGACTCAATAGCGTCTGTATTGCACCGCCTTAGCCGACTTTTTATCACACTCGCTTAATCGGGCACATATAGACATATAAATACATGTATATACTTATACTTATATATCATAAGTACATATATACATATTATTATCACTTAATCTCACACATATAAACATATACACATATATACACTTGGAATACGTATACATATACACGTTATCTATATATGAATTGCACATGTATAGACATATACATACACGTATATATTTATAATACATATAGATAAACACATTGTTGTAACTTAATCTCCCACACGTAGACATATACATACGCATATATTACATATATATATATATACACACACACACAATTTTGTTATAGACACATATACATATAGACTTATAATTTTATATACATACATGATAGATTGTCGGAAGGGAATAAAACAATTGGAACATGGCACAATGCGATGAGATGCTATATTGATAAATAAAATTACATACATAATAGAAAATTTGAAATAGAAAAACAATTAGCGTCTCTCTGGCGTCACACTTTTGAGACGCTAAATCTAAATCGACGCCCCTACGACGCTATGGTGTCGCTACAATATCTTAGAGACACATTAGCCTCTCTATAGCGCTGCATTAGCCGAATTTTGATTAAATGCGGCGCCTACATTGCGTCCACGCAGCGTCACGTCTTGGGGAGACACTAAAGAATTTACTTAAATCCCTAACTCCTCTTCTTCATTTTCACTATTTACTATTTTACTACTTACCCCTCTGACGCCCGATGCCAACGATCGACTCCTCCACCGCCTCTGCCTCCGCCTCCTGCGCCGACCTCTATTGACTCCTCTGCCACCATTCGCCTCCGCCTCCTCCGCCCTCCGCCGCCTCTGCCGTCATTCGCCTCCGCCTCCTCTACCTCCTCTGCCTCTGCCTCCTCCACTGCGCCCCTCCACCTACTCCACCACCTCCTCCACTGCGCCCCTCTGCCACCTCCGCCTCTACCTCCTCCACCGCGCCTCTCCACCTACTCCACCGCCTCCTCCACCGCGCCCCTTCACCTCCTCCACCGCTCCCCTTCACCTCCTCCACCGCGCCCCTTCGTCGCCTTCTACCGCGCCGACCTCTGCCTCCGCCGCCCTCCGCCTCCACCGTCGCCGCCGCCTCCTCCTCCTCCCTCCGCTTCGTTCGCCCGCATACTATGCTCCTCTGTCGGCCGTCGCCCACCGCCTTCCTCCACCGTCGCCCGCCGCCATCCCTCTCCAGTTAAGAAGGTACGAGTCCGCCACCATGTTAAGTTAATTATTAATGCATGTAAGTTAAATACTACTTAATTACTTGAAACTATTGCCGTTAAGTTAGTAACTAATTCATGTTAAGTTAAATACTACTTAATTATGATTGTTTTGTTGTTAAGTTAGTTACTAATGCATGTTAAGTTAAATACTACTTAATTACTTGAAACTATTGCTGTTAACTTATTAAATTTATAGTTTTTGAAAGTGTAAGTATTTGATGTTCACAAAGGACGGATGAACGATGGCAAAGGAAGTCGAAAAAGGCAAGAGTTAACCATCTTTCGAAGTCCGAGGCTCACATCCACATAGGGAGGGTTGATGCGATTTGACGAGTATCGACGGCGTATGGTAATTTACATATAAATTTAATTTATCAAACTTTTGACTCATCCGCTACACCTGATATGATGCAGCTATCATAGCAGCTATCGCAGCAGTTATCGGAGCAGGTGTCGCAGCAATTGGCTCCACTATTGCAGGCCATTCAGGGATTGATCCCGACGCAGAATCCATCCCCGCGAGGCCATGGACCGAGCACGTCTGGGTCGAAAGTCCGGAATGATAACAATAACTCCCAAACCTAGGATAGAAACAAACCATGAACACTACAAGAAAATCGCGATTTTCCGATGGATAATTTCTGACGGTTCTAAATCCGTCGCAATTTGCGACGAATTTTTCGACGGTTCCATTTCCGACGGATTTTTTGACGGTTATGACCGTCAAAAATAATTTATATTATTATTTAATTTTTTAACGATTAGGAACGTCGATATTTCTGACGGATATCCATCCGTCGCAATTTTCGACGACTTTTCCGACAGTTACGACCGTCAAAAATAAAAAAATTAAATTATGTATTTTTTATATTATTATTAAATTTTTTCGATGGATTTTTCGACGGTCACGATCATCAAAAATAAAAAAATTAATTATATAATTTATTATATTATTATTTAATTTTTCGACGATTAGGAACGTCGATATTTCCGACGGATATTCATCCGTCGCAAATTCCGCCGCAATTTCCGAAGGTCATAACCATCGGTAAATGTATAATAATATCGTATAAAGAGTATTTTATTAATATAACTAGCGACGGTCCAATCCGTCGCAATTACTGACGGTTTTGACCGTCGGTAATACCGACGGTTCAAACCGTCGGTAAAATAAAAAATAAACATTATATATAACTAAATATATTTTCGACGGTCACAACCGTCGGTAATTATAAAAATATTTAATATTTATGTTTTCGATGGCCGAAACCGTCGGTAATTAAAATTTCGTTATCCCGCTTTTTTTTCCCTTTTCCCGCTTTCTTTTCACTTTTTTCCCTTTATATATATTCCTCCTCCCTCTTCTCTCTCTCCCTCCTCCCTCCACTCCTCTCTCTCTCCCTCCTCTCCTCTCTCTCTCTCCCGGTCGCGAGCACCCTCTCCCGCGCCGGACGCCGGTGACCCTCCCGCGCCGGAGGCCGGCGACCCTCTCCCGCACCGGTGACCCTCTCCCGCGCCGGCGTCTCTCTCTCCGGCCAAAGGCCGCTGTCGGCCGGATCCGGCCGTGGCCGTTCGGATCCGGCCCCTAGCGACCGATCGGCCGGATCCAGCCGTGGCCGTTCAGATCCGGCCCCCAGCGGCCGGATCCGGCCTCCAGCGGCCGGATCCGGCCTCCAGCGGCCGGATCGGCCGTCAGGCGGTCGGATCCGGCCTCCAGGCAGCCGGATTCGACCTCCAGCAGCCGCATCGGCCGCCGGGCGTTCGGATCCGGCCGCCTAGCGGCGGATCTGGCCTCCAGCGGTCGGATCGGCCGCCGGGCATTCGGATCCGGCTGCCTGGCGGCGGATCCGGCCTCCGGCGGTCGGATCGGCCGCCGGGCGTTCGGATCCGGCCGCCTGGCGGCGGATCCGGCCCCAGCGGCCGGAGCTGGCCGTGGCCCGATCCGGCAGCTAATTTTTTTTATATTTAAAAAATTATTTGCGACGATTGTGACCGTCAAAAGATCGACGGTTGCGACGGCCGTCCAAAGTTTCGACAGTTGCGACCATCGAAAAGTTGCGACGACTCGGACCGCCGGCCTTTTTCGACGGTTGCAACCGTCGGAAATTTTGACGGTTCGGACCGCCGGCCTTTTCGGATCGATTCCGACTGAAAAACCGTCGGTAATTGCGTTACCGATGATTTTCGGGCTGATTACCGACGGTCCGGACCGTCGGTAATCAGCGTTTTTCTAGTAGTGGAATACAAACTATGCTTTTGTTACTTATAGACTTAGATATACATATAATTTGTTAGATCGATTTATTACTTTTCGTATTCTTATGTTAAATATTATGCCTCTGATATTTTTATATTGCTTGTGATGAATATCAATGCATTTTTATATGCATATAAATTACATGGTGCGGGAAGGGGAAAAAATGAGGCTGGTATGGGTAAAAAAAATCTGCATGTAGCGCCTCCATAGCGTCACATTAGCGTCGCATATGCTGTCGACGCTGAGTTAAATAAATCATTTTTAGCGTCATATTCGCGTTTCATTGGCGACGCGTATAGCATCATATTTGCATCAATGTAGCGCCGAAATAGTGCCTACATTAGCGACTCGTGGGCGTCGAGATAGCGCCTTAGATGTAGCGTCATCTGCGCGTCGAAGTAGCGACGCATTTCTTCTGCGCCCAGCCGGACACCATGCGTCTTAATAACGTTGAGATAGCGTCAACACGTGATGCTAGTCACATCTCATTTTTGTTGACTTTATTGCGACGCCAGTGCCACCCAGACGCCGCCTCTGCTTCCTCCTCCTCCTACTGTTGTTGTTGCACCGACGCCACCTAGATGCATCCTCCTACTATTGTTGTTGCCCCGATGCCGCTCGAACGCCTCCTCCTCTTTTTGTTGCTACCCCAACGCTTCCCGGACGCCGCCGCTGCCTCCTCCTCCTATTGTTGTTGCTGCCTCGATGCCACCTGGACATCGACCGATTGGGGCACATCTCTTGTAGTTATGCGATGCAAATTCATTTGATGTAATGAATCGTTTGATGTAATGAAAATGTGAAATTTGATGTAATCATTTGATATATATTTGAGTAGCATCGTCATATAGTGTGAAATAGGCGTCGAGTTAGCGTCGACAATTTCATCGCCTCTTTAGCGCCGGATTAGCGACGCATATGAGCCCTTCGCAACGACACTTTTCGTGTTATCATATCATCGCGATAGCATCGATGTGCGATGCTAATAGCATCGTCGAGTCTCTTGGCGCCATTGCGACGCTTGTGGTTACCGAATCCGGGTGTCCCATTGTTGCGTCACCATGTCGATGCTAATGTGTGGCTAACTCTTTTAGCCACGATTTAGCGTCACTTTAGCAACGTCACACCTACGTCGCTAACCAACAGATTTCTTGAAGTGTAATTTAATGCAATAAAAAAATTAATGCAAAGACAGTGTTGAAAACAGCTCATTTGAATGTCAAAAATAATATTAAGGCCCGATAAAACGATCAATGGGTGACCCAGCACCATCCCCCTCTCTCTTCCCTCTTGGCCAAGGGAGCAAAAGAGAGGCTTGCAGGCAATTCCCATGGGTGTGGGAATAACGTTGTTCTCAACTATTCCAGTTCCAACGAACAAGATAGAAAATCGAAGTTGCAAAGCGAGCCCTTTTGAAGCAGGATGAGACAACTTTAGCTAGAGCCTCTTTTCCTGTTGCCTAGCTCCTCGAAAACAATGTTCGACTTGCATGTGCTAAACATATAATTAGCGTTCCTTTTGAGTCAGAATCCAACTCTTGTTTTGACTATGATTGAGTAGTGATAGAAGCTGGTGAATTGAACTTACTACTAAACACTGAATCTCTCATCTGACTACTCCATTCTAGTAGAATTACAAAAACTCGATCATTGCAATAACATAATCAACAACCCTTATTCTTAAGTATATCGCTTTTTTTCTTTCTCGCCCATAATTCATTCTTTTAATTTATTTTTTTCAAGATACTTGATGAATTTGATATTGGAAGATTAAATAAATTTCAGAAGTAAAATCCGAGATTATTAGGGATGCAAACTGATTGTCGCATATTATCCACCTTAATTTTTTTTGGTAAATATCAGCGCTTGTTATTTGCTTTGATGCTTTCAACAAGAGGCCGTCCGTAAGGAGGCATCCAAGGCCTCGATCAGCATATCCACTTCCAAAAGCAAATTACCTTGGGCTTCGATCACCACCACATGTACCATTATTATTGAGATTATTATTCTTCTTATTATTAAGAAATAAATCTTTTTATTAATATCAATATTATATATACTTATCTAAAAAGTAGCAATATGTATGTACCCACATGTATATTTATAATTATAAACTACGGGCACAGGCCCGGTACGTAGTTCTGAAAGCGATAATTAATTACTTTTTTCAGATGGCGTACAACAACTAATTATTAGATGCCGTTCGTCACAACAGAAATGGAATTATTTGCGTTATAAATTCATAAGTTTATATACATTATCAATGAGCATTATTGAGGCATGGAAATATGGAATAAAAAAAATGTGAACCATGTCTGTCATTAATAACTCCACATCCAATATAATTGCCTATCATTTATGTTGCATTATGTTTTGAGCATTGCCAAATGATACACCCTTAAATATGGCTACTAATTAATGGGGCATCCGGATTACCTCAAGTTCCCAACATGGCAACTCGCAGACCATGGCACTCCATTTTTACCCTACTTGCCATCTCTGTCATACTCTCAGTCCACGCCGTTGCAGACTACGTCCTCTACACCGGCGAGGTGCTCATGGCCGGCCAAAACCTCACCAACGGCCGGTACCGACTGGCGATGCACGCCAACTGCGAACTGGTCCTCTACGAGGACGACAACGCCATCTGGACGGCGGAACGGAACCGCAGCGCCGTCCACGACTGCTACCTCAGCCTCAAATGCACCGGCGAGCTCGTCCTCCGCAGCGGCATCCACTACACGGTGTGGTCGAGCTCCGCCAAGTCCAAGAAAGGGAGGTACGCCCTCGTGCTCGACGGCGACGGTAACCTCGGCGTCTACGGGCGGAAGCTCTGGGGCAGCGGCAACAAGAAGGACAAGGTCACGATCAGCGAGCCGGCGGTGCCGCCGGTGGACTACGTCCTACACTCAGGGCAGCTGCTGACGCCGGGGAAGAAGCTGAAGTACGACAACTTCGAGCTGAGCTTGACGTACTGCAACCTGGTGATCCGGGACGCGCGGTCCGGGAAAACGCTGTGGCAGACGAAGACGCCGCAGGTTAGCGACGAAGAGGAGTGCCGCGCCGTGCTAAACAACGAAGGGGAGCTGTCGATCATGCACGGGAGCCAACGCCTGTGGAGCAGCGGTCGCAACGACGACGCCGGCGCCTACGTCGGAGTTCTCCGGCATGACGGGAAGTTCCACATTTATGGCCCTTTGTTGTGGTTTAGTAGCAGGAATTATGAGGTCTCTCCGCATCGTCCTCTACTGCTTAATTAAACATGCATGTCATATAATAATCGTATAAAAGCTTCACACGTATTTGTATGAGGCCGCTGTGGTAACTTATTATTTTTTATGTAATTAAAGCTTAACCATAGATAGTGGCGTGAGCCGGACAAAATTAATGAGTGGGTTCAAATATAATTATCAAATATTATTATTAGTCTAGATTTTTAATATCTATATATTATAAAAATAAAAAATATATACATAAATATTTTAAATATAAATTTTGGTATTAAAAAGAGAAATCTAAATGTATGGTCAAGAAGTATATTCTCTTCATGGTATAAAATAATAAAAGAAAATTATATTTATTTGAATTATACAATTTAAATTACTTAGGATAAAAGTTTTATTAACTATATTCTTCTAATGAAGCTGATTATTTGTTTCAACTAATTATTTGGCATAATTGTTAATTATATTACAATTCCTTTGTAATGTAAAATAAAAATATTAATAACAATGAAATAGGATAATAATTATGTAAATGTAAATCTAACATAATGATGTCTATTGTGATGATATGAAATTACTTATAAGAGAAGTTTTCTCCATCATATTACATGAGGGTTATAAGATTATTCCATCAAAGTAAGCAACACACAAGTTTACCCGAAAATATATCAACTATAACTTTACTCAATCAACATTACTTATCGTCCATTGGGCCATTCCACTTTTTGGTCTTCCTTAAGAGACAAAAATATATATATCTCACGATAATTTTTTCATTAAACACTACAAGAAAATTCCCTATTTTTGATGGCCACCATCGAAAATTGGGCAAAATACGTCGCAAATGCGAGTTTCCCACGGATTTTTCGATGAAAATGAGTCATAAAAAATTTGCTCGTCGCAAATATTTTCCAACGACTCTATCACAACTGTCGGAAGTTTCCACGGTCGGAACCATCGGAAATATTTGCCGCAGCTTGGATTGTGTGAAAATTCACACGGTATGTGCCGTGAGAAATTTCCACGGTCGGAGCCATGAGAAATATTTTCCACGGCCTCACGGAAGTTCTCATGGTTGGGGCCGTGGGAACGTTTCCCATGGCCTGTGCCGTGGGAATTTCCCTCGGTGCGAACCGTGGGAATGTTTTCCACGGCTTGTCCTGTGGGAGCTTCCCACGATTTTTGACGGCGGGAACCGTTAGAAACCTTTTTGAAATATTAAAAAAAATGTCGCCAACCGAGGGATCGGCCACCCGCGGATGCTCCTGACCGTGCATGGCTGATCCGCTGCCAGGCGAACGGATTAGACTGTCAACGGTCAAATTCGGTCGCCAAACGGCCGATCAGGCCGCCATCAGCCAGATTCGGCGGCCTTGCCAGTGCATAGAACCAGACACCTTGTGAAGGCGGCCGATCACGAGGCCAGCGGGCTGATCACGAGGCCAGCGGCCCGATCCGTCTGCGAGGTGGGAGATGAGGCCGCCAACGGCCAGAGCAGGCCGCCAACGGCCAGAGCAGACCGCCAACAAACCGATCAGGCTGTGAGCGGCCTGGTCCGATTGCGAGGCAAGCAGATCCGGCCGCTAGCGGCCAGATCTGGCCGCCAGAGAGAGGGAAGGGGAGGGCCGCGTGAGAGAGGGAAGGAGAGAGGGCCGCGCTGGTCGCCGAAAGGAGGAAGATGGCCGCCGATCGTTGAGGAATTTGGCCGCGATGAGGAAGAGAGAGGAGAGAGGGAATGAGGTAGAGAGAGGTAGAGGGCGTATAAAAAGAGAGGGAGAAGCATGAAAATAAAAAGGATGAGTTCGGCAGGTTTTTTTATTTTCCGATGGGTTAAGCCGTGGAAAATCTTTCTAACAGTTCGAACCGTGGGATTTTCCTACGGCTTGAGCCATGAGAAATTTTTTCCACTGTCAAAACCTTGGAAAATTCCCACGACTCGAACCTTAGGAAAAATTTTCTACGTCTGCAATCGTGGAAAATTCCCAAGGCCGGAGCCGTGGGAAAACTTTTAATTTTTCACGGCTCTAGCCTTGGGAATTTCCTTCGGCTTGAGCCGTGGGAAATTTTTCCCACGGTCGGAACCATCGGAAATACCGACCGAAATATTTCCTACAGTCGGAACCATCACAAATTGCGAAAGATTTCCAACTGTCAGAAATTATCCGTCGAAAATCCGTCATTTTCTTAGTCATAAAGTGCCGATTTTTTAAATATAGTTTAGAAGTAGCGCCATCAAAATGGTGGGTGTGAAGTCTACCGCAAATGAGAAAGCTATAAGATTCTTTTACTTTTAAATTATCTTACTATTTTTTTGAGTCAGTTTTTCCACGGATCGACACACTTAAGCCCATAATTGTTGGCTTCTATCTACTGCACCCTCGATGGTCTGCCATTTAGTTCGTTCGTTGTAGCAGAGCGAATAAGGCCATTGAAATTCCTTGTATTCAAATGGAATCCCCCGTTGGGTCGGCAGCTATGTGAAAAGTTTGAAAGTATACACTCTAATAATGAAGAAGGAACAAAGAATTCTCAATATCAAGATCAACTCATCAAATTGTTGAATGCACTTGAACCACTGATGCATGAACTAGTACTGTTGTTGTTAGCCACACAGTGAAGTTGCTAAAACAAACAGAGGGGAGGATCGACCCGTTTAGTAGAATTCCGAAGAATGAGAAAGCCGCATTGGACAAAAAATCGTAGCGCGCCATAGTGTGACAAAGGGTCGCGATCCTGTGAGGGATCCAAAAGCACATTCTCAGTTCGGATTGTAGGCTACAACTCGCCTTCATGAAGCGTCGATTCGCCCTTGCCTGTTCCGTTAGCGCAGCCGTTTTCTGCCTGCCCAGAATAGATGAAGTTTTCCAAAAAAACCTACTAGTGGAGGAAGACCTCCTAGGGATAAGAAACATAGGGCTGAAGAGAGAGCCAGAAAAGCGCAACGACTTTTGCGCCCGTTGCTTCTTGCTTGTCACGTTCCCAAAAGGGAAGCGTATTGCCACTGATATAATGAAATATGGCCCATTTCGGGAGCCGTTGATACTGGGGCTTTCTTGGCCACTGGCGATTTCGGAAAGAAGCCACTTCATATAACCACGTCTGTGCTAGGCAACGTGTGGAATGGCCAATATATTTATTGGAGTACTCTTCCTTTCGTAATGCAATGTATTCTTGTGCTAAATGAAATTGCAGATTCTTGCTTGGCCTACATTTCTCGGATGGAGTATGTTCGGGCACTTAATGGGAAATTGCTTGCACTCAGATATTAATTGTGTGGTGTGTGGTTGCACAGTGCTGATTCCAAGTCATCATGTGCTTCATGATCTTGTGTTGATACTTGGCTTAATGATCGATCACACTACAAGAAAATTCATATTTCCGATGAATATTACCGACGTTCAAATATCCCTCACAATTTCTCATGAATTTTGCGACGGGTAACGATATTTTTCCAAAAAGGAGACGCAAATATTTCTCACGGCTTAAACCATCACAATCTCCAATAGCTTCTTAACCGTCGCAAGTTTCGGTGGCTACGACTACTGGAACTTTCAACGGTTATAAAATCATCAAAAGTTACTATGGATGCAGCCGTGGGAAATATAAAATAATATTTTATATGATAACGCCCCGTTCATATGGAAAGGATGGCATTCCCACAACTGCAGCCGTCGGAAGTTCCCACGACTGCAGCCATCGAAACTATAAAATAATATTTTATATGATAATGCGGGTGTTCCAACGGCCACAGCCGTTGGAAATATAAAATAATATTAATTATGTTAACTCCCATTCTTATTATAAGTATGGCGTTCCTATGGTCGCAGTCGTCGAAACTTTCTACGGCTACACAAAATAATATTTTATATCATAACGCTCATTCGCATTGTAAGTATGGCGTTCCCACAGTCTCACGGCCACAACCGTCGGAAGTTCCCATAGTTGTAGTCGTGGGAAATGTAAAATAATATTTTATATGTCAATGCACGTCTGTATTAAAATAATATTTTATATGTTAACGCTCGTTCGTATTAAAGGGATAGTGTTCTCACGACCGCAGCCGTCGAAACTTCCCACGACCGCAACTGTGGAAAATATAAATAATATTTCATATGTTAACGCTCGTTTGTATTATAAGTATGGCGTTCCCACGGCCACAGCCGTCGGAACTTCCCACGGCTCTAGTCGTGGGAAATATATAATAACACTTTATATTATAACAAGCAACGGGGTAAGCCCTCGGTAAGTTCGTCGAAAGCTCTTACATAAATTAACCCGGCCCCTTTCTTCTCCCGTTCCCTCTGGTGACCTGCTCCCACTCTGGCACGCTCCAGTGACCGACAGCTGTTCCCGCTCACCTACTTCGGTGACTGGTGACCGGCGTTTCCTGCTCCCACATGCTTCAGTGACCAATGGCTGCTCCTGCTCACCTGCGTCGACGATCGATGACTGGTGGTCCCTGCTCCTGCTCCGGCGATCGACCTTTGAAGGACGCATGCACAACTCTGGAGACCCTGCTTCCACTCTGGCTATCCCACAATCTATGGTACGCATCGCCCCTCTCGTGATTTCCCCCCTCTCCACCCACGATGGGATCTGGCCGGAGACGGCCGCTGCAAGACAAATCCGACTTGTTGCGGCTGTCGTGCAGGAAGTCAAAAGTGGATGTCATGACCGTTCACGGCCAGATCCGGCCGTTGATAGTCGTCATGGCCATGAACAACCAGATTCGGCCATTCATGGTCATCATCGCCATTCACGACCTCGAGCAGCCACATCCGGCTGTTCATGACCTCGAACAGCTAGATCCGGCCCGTTTCGACCGTGAACGGCCAGACCCGGCCGTGCACCGCTGTGATGGCCGTGAACGGCGAGATCCGGCCGTGATAATAATTCCAATTTGTCATTATTTCTCATCTACTTTATTAATTTAAATTATTTCTTATTGGATTACTTTAGTAATTTAAGTAATGTGATTGTTACGGACATGTGTTAATCGTCGATGGATGTACACAAGCATGAACTAAAAATGGTCGTGTAGGATTGACACAAACATGTTTAGTTATGATTTATACTTTTCAAATTGTTGCAAATAGAGTTTACAATGTCTCCACACAAATCATCGGACCAGCGGTTGCCTGATGAGAATGAATCATATATGTATTCTTTACCTACTTGTGAGTGTTTTTATTTTATTCAATAGATTTAGCATTTCACGTGAATTTAGATTAATTTATTCTTTTTTAAAAGTGCCTCTGAATATTAAAAATTGATTCTCGAGTTATACATACGATTCAATTTTTCAATATGCGACAGAGGATGTGGTCGAATTTTAGGTTAATGTGATGCAATTATATTTTTATTGTGCAGTGACAAGTTAATTTATTATGCAAATATTATTTCTCTGTAGACGTTTCATTTTGGTAAAGGAAAAAGTAAAGGAAAAGAGAAAGCCACTCCTAGAGAAAAAGAGGGAGGTGAAGAAAATGTCATTATGCCTAGACTTACAGGGATTCACATAATAAAGTGTGCACCGGAACCTCCTTCGGATGATGATTCAGCGGAGGACATGGGGACATAGATGCCTGACATTGCTGACATGGAGACACAAATGTCGTAAGACTCCATCGATGCTTCTTCATCGAGAAATGAATATGAAAAAATATTTGTTGTCATATGGTAGTTGGGAGTAAGTGTCTGTACATATATTTAGTATACGAAGGAGTGAGTTACATGGAGAGATATTCCTTATGCTATGAGACAAATGTTATTAAGAGAATTTCAGGCTATAGTATTCATCTTTATGGCTTACAATACAATTTTTTTGTTATTTATTTTTAATCCAAATATCTTCCTTTAAAGGTTAATGTGTGATGGGACCCTGAGTACACAGAGCAAATGTGGAAGGCGTTCAATTCTACGTGCTCGAGACGATTGTCCTCAATGTTGTTAGATGCACTGGTTGCAGGAGAACGACCCAATTAGATTTCAGAGGCAATTGTGATCAAGTTATTAATTAAGTGGTCCAATGAGGCGTACAAATTTAAGTGTGAAAAAGCTAAGACAAATAGAGAATCTGACCAGGGAGCATGCCTGCATGTGGGTGGTTGTGTATCCACGTCGACAATTGCAAGGAGATTGGTAAAAATTTGTAACTTTGTAATTTAGTTTAATGAATTTAATGTTCTAAGTTTGGTTTTAATTGTAGGAAAAAGAGACGGATAAAATACCCACAGAATAAGAGATTTTTCTTAAAACTCATCAACAGAAAAATTTTGAATGAGTTTCATCGTTTGCAACAATGGGTTTCATCATTTCTTCATGCGACGATGACACTGAAAAATATGACGCCCACGTATGGTGTTCAACAATCATGCACATAGCAATGAAAAATGATACATTAGTATCGGAATAAAGCATGAACATGTTTATATGTTAATACTTTATAACGCAAATCAGATTATGTATATATATCGTCAGTGTCACATAGTGTGGAAATTATAAGAGTGAACAAAATTGGGTTGGTTTGGTACGGGGTTGCTCTCATCTCGATCCGAGTTTGATCAAGTTTAAACTTTTTTGTCATGATTGAATTCGAGTTTGTATAGTCCCAAATTGATCAAAAAGTAAATCGAAATAATCCGTCTGATTATCTGAGCTTCATTTAATTTTTTATATAAAACATTTTAAATAAATAAAAGGTATAAATATATTAATTATAATTGATTAGCAAACTTGGAGAAGTATCAACTATATTCATGATCAAATACAAGCCAAGAACCATAGGAATATCTCTATATAGAAGATGAAGGAGGTGGTACATGAATAGTTTATTATATGAATATATTTATATAAAGACCTAATGCTCGGATCCTAATACAGAAAAATAATTAGGAAATTCCTTCACGATATTCAAATTAAAAAAAAACATGAACAAATGTATAATTTGCCTAGTAATAAAAGAAAAGCGACTAGGCTATTGCCTTCTTCACCACAAAACAAAAAACAAAAAAAAAAACAATGATGGAAGAACCACACTACTAAACATTTTAAAACATCTTTCCTTAAAGTTGAAGGATTAAATAACATGTTAGCAGCCATTATTAAAAGGGCAAAAACCGAGCCTAAATTGAAGCTAAAATCGAGCCCCAAATTTACCCAATAGAACATAAATTAATATTAGCAACATACTGAGTTCTTGTCCTCCAATAGAACATCCAAATTTATCCAAACAATGTTGATCGAATTAAAGTGAAACAATTTTTCCTTAATAAAAGTCCCCAAAATCAAATGACAGCTATCAGAATCCCTAAATCATAGCTCCGGGCTTAAAAAAAACCATAAATTAAAGCCCAGACATCTCCTAAAAACTCATCCCCTAGATCAACATGAAGAAACTTTTAGATTCTAATGAAAATAGGAATAGAGATGTAGTTTATGGAAATAAGTATCACAAAATGAAGATACAGATATGATTAACCATTAACACTTTTAACTAGCTAGGAAGGTATTTGAAACATTTATTTTTTATTTTTGGCATTAATAGCCGAGAAGTAAAAAATTTAATCTTCTTATGAATGAGTAAAAGTGTCATGTCTATATGTCATGAACTAACAATGTCAATCTTTTGAGAGCACATCCTTAAGAACATAAGAACCCTCGCAGCAAAAGGTACCAAAACCAGACTCTCCATGCATGCAGGAACTGCAAAAACTTGATTTGCACCATTGTGGCCTTACAAAACTCTTCAGCCATGAATCTTGTAAGTGCATGCATGCTTCAAGAATCGTATCTCGATCGATCTCCGATAACGATAGAATGCTAATAAAATAAAAGAAAACTTCTGAAACTGATGGCAAAAAAAATTTAAAAAGAAAAGAAACAACACAACAGGAACAGTAAGAAAATTGTATTTAAATCCCCATCTGACACTCAAATATCTACAAACAGATCGATCATACTGTCTGTTCTTTGGTAGATGAAGATCGTAATGTTAACCCACACACAGTCAAATTTTTCTAGCTGCAGCCTGCACTGCAGTAAACACTTTCAACATTGCACGTACAGAGTTCTGCCTCGTCCTTCAAGTTGATCACCACCATGGCCGCAACCACCGTCTCACCGCGTCCTCAGCAAGAAGACGCTGAGTTCTTGCGGAGGGCTGCCGCCGCCGGGGTTGATCAAGTGGTACGACACCGAGTCCCGCGAACCAACAACTCGCTCGTAAGTCGCCCTCATATACATCACCTCCCCGAGACCTTCGTCCTTCTCCGCCGCCACTTTGTCGAGCCCCACGGCGAGGTCTCCGGCCGGCAGCACCCCGGCGCCGGCGGACACTGCTCGCAGCATCTCCAATATCGCGCAGTCCTTTACCCCCGGTTGTCTCCTCACGGCGTAGCCCATCTTATGTCCGTTGCAGTAGGCCTTCCAAGAATCATCGGGACGTTGCCCGCACAAAGGAGCGCTGCCGGTGTAGGGGTGATGGCGGTGGCGGTATCGTCGGTCCTGGGAGCAGCGGTGGCACTCGAGGGAGATACGGACGACGCCGGAGGACATCTCGTTGGAGAGACGCTGGGTGGGGATGGAGAGCTCGAATAGCAGGCGAGGGGGCACGGCGGGGTCCTGCTGGACGCAGAACGAGACGCGGCCGCGGCGGTGGCCGAAGATGGTGCCGATGACGACGGAGCGCATGCAAGGCGAGGGCAGGTGGTGGGTGGGAGCCCGACGGTCGAAGCCGGCTGCGACGTCGAAGATGGCGTCGCAGTCTTCGTCCAGCTGCTGAGTTTCTTGGCGGTCTCGAGCGAAGAGGTCGGCCAATGAGTTGCTCAGGCGGCTCGTGATGGTGGTGACAGCGCCGGAAGCGGAGCTCGGGCGGCCCTTGGTCGCGTCGGCGGCAGGGGCAGGCGAGGGATCCGGCGAGTCCGTGGACGACGAGCCGGTGAAGCAAGAATGAAAGGAACGACGGAGAGAATCGATGGCTTTCATGGCTCGTTTCTTGGCGTGTCGTGGGAAGACGCAAATGGTGATAAAAGTATGGAAAGTTAGGTTGAATTGAGAGGCACGTAATTTGAAATGTAAAAATTATATACATATGAGAATATTTGGATGGAGATAACATTTTTATGCATATAATTTTGTATATGGCCGTGATTATACAACATAATTATAAAAAGCTTTCCGTCAGCATCATAAATTATAACCACCATTATTTATCAAAAAATTATTATAACCTTCATTAGACAAAATTATACAAGTTTAAGCAATTTGATTTTGAGGCTCACTCTGAATTTTAATTCCTTATTGAAATCAATTATGAATTCGTAAAAAAAATAATGTAAAATATAATAAAGGAAAATGAGCACTGCTAGCTCCTACAAAATATTTAAGTATTGTATCTAATTCAGATAAATTCATCCAAATATATTTTTTATATTTTGAAATTTATTTTTATTAATAAGTGGAATCTAATGATTCTATATTTCCTTGCATCATATTTATGGACCTCTCTTTGTAAACACAAGAGAGAGAGAGAGCTTACACAAACCAGATCAATTCATAAATGTTCGTTGTGAAACATGTACTTAGACTGTTGTTTTGAATAAATACAATTACACAAAATAAATCGACTAGACTTCAGAATGCATGACACCTTTCGTATGAACTCAATCTGTTTTGTTGAATGCAAGAATAAGGACCCAATGCAATTGGTCCACGTATCACAGGATTTTTTTTTTCGGTCTCACTCGTGCGACGTCTATTCTTGTCAATGGTATAGACAAATTCTTTTATATGCGCTTTGCAGAAGCGTTTGTGTTTTGTCAAATACCACCATTTCTACGGCTCGAAGATGTTTGTAAACAATAGGACTGTTAAGAATATAAAATTAATAATCTAATGGGATCTTTCTCCGTAAGAGAGAGGATCGCCCTCCTCATCTGTCACTACAAGAAAATTGTCATTTTCCGATGGACAATTTCCGACGGTTTGAAATCCGTCGCAATTTGCGACGGATTTTGCGACGGTTCATTTTGCGACGAATTTTTCGACGGTTACGATCGTCGAAAATAAAAATAATAAATTATATAATTTGTTATATTATTATTTTATTTTTTGACGGTTAGGAACGTCGATATTTCCGACGGATACCCATCCGTCGCAATTTGCGACGGATTTTTCGACGGTTACGACCGTCGGAAAGTAAAATAATAAATTATATAATTTGTTATATTTCGATGGTTAGGAACGTCAATATTTCTGACGGATACCCGTCCGTCGCAATTTGCGACGAAATTTTTGACGGTTACGACCATCGAAAAGTAAAATAATAAATTATATAATTTATTATATTATTATTTTATTTTTCGACGGTTAGGAACATCGATATTTCCGACGGATATCCATCCGTCGCAATTCGCGACGGATTTTTCGACGGTTACGACCGTCGAAAAGAAAATTAATAAATTACATAATTTTTTATATTATTATTTAATTTTTCGATGGTTAGGAATGTCGATATTTCCGACGGATACCATCCGTCGAAATTTTCGACGGTCGTAACCGTCGGTAAATGTATAATAATATCATATATGAGTATTTTATTAATATAACTAGCGACGGCCCAAACCGTCGCAATTACCAACGGTTTCGACCGTCGGTAATTATTACTGACGGTTCAAACCGTCGGTAAAATAAAAAATAAATATAATATATAACTAAATATATTTTCGACGGTCACAACCATCGGTAACTTTAAAAATAATTAATATTTACGTTTTCGACGGTCGGAACCGTCTGTAATTAAAATTTTGTTATCCCGCTTCTTTTTTTCATTTTCCCGCTTTCTCTTTCCCCTTATATATAATTTCTCTCTCCCTCATCTCTCTCACTCTCCCTCCTCTCCTCTCTCTCTCCCTCTCCCAGCCCACACTGGAAGATCTCCCGCACCGCACCGGACACCGGCGACCCTCTCCCACACCGCACCGGATGCCAACGTCTCTCACTCTCTCTCTTTCTCTCTCCAGCCGGAGGCCGAATCCGGCCCCCCAGCGGTCGGATCCGGCCTCCTGCGGTCGGATCCGGCCGCCTGGCGGCCGATCCGGCCGCTCAGGGGCCGGATCCGGCCCCCCGGCCGCCTGACCCCCAGCGGCCGGATTTGGTCACGGTCCTATTCGGCCGCTAATTTTTTATATTTAAAAAATTCTTTGCGATGGTTGCGGCCGCCGAAAGATTGACGGTTGCGACGGCCGTCGAAAGTTTCGACAATTACAGCCGTCGAAAACTTTCGACGGTTCGAACCGTCGGCCTTTTCCGGCGGTTGCAACCGTCGAAAACTTTGACGGTTCGAACCGCCGGCGTTTTCCGACGGTTGCAACCGTCGGAAACTTTCAGACGGTTCGAACCGCCAGTCTTTTCCGGCGGTTGCAACCGTCGGAAACTCTTTTTCCGGCGATTTTGACCGTCGATTTTTCCGGCGGATTTTTTTCGACCATTGCAAATCGATTTGCGAAAAGCGTTTTTCCGACGGATCGATTTCGACTGAAAAACCGTCGGTAATTGCATTACCGACGATTTTCGGGCTGATTACCGACGGTCCAAACCGTCGGTAATCAGCGTTTTTCTAGTAGTGTGTGCTCCTCGGATGGATATTCGACGGGCGTGATTTTTTTCGCAGTTCAAGAATTCATTTTGTGACTTTTTTTGCCCAATTTTTTTGCCTCATTTTTTTAACTATTCATATTTGAGGGTGAAGAGAATTCCCCCCCTCCTCCCTACCTTCCTTCCCACATCAATGCTTGTCCGCATCCTCCCCCTCCCTCGTCGCGGCAGCTCCTCCTCCTCCCTCGTCGCGGCAGCTCATCCTCCTCCCTCTGTCGCGCGTCCTCTCTCATGACGATCGGCCTCCCTCGCCGACGTGCATCATCCCTCGTGACGATCGGCCCGCACCGCCGTCATGATCAACGATCGTCCTCCCTCACGACAATCTTCGACACGAGATCGTTGTCGCCCGCCACCACTTGTGTCCCGCAAGGCCGTCGCCGCTGTTGCTGCGTGCTACAAACTCATGACGGCAACAAGCAATGGCGGCGACAAACTCGCAGTAGCAACAAGCAGCAGCGATGATGACTTGCACGGCGGAGAGCTGCAGCGGGCGGCAATGATCTCGCGCTGGGAAGACAACGATGAGAGTCACTTTGCTGGGAAGATGAGGGTCGCGCAGTAGGGGAACGATGACGGTCATGCTGAACGAAGAGGGTCGCACGTCAAGGATGACGACGAACTCGCAACGGCAGCAAGCGGTAGTGGCGACGAACTCGGGGCAGTAGCAAGCGGCGGCGGCGATGACATTGCGCGGCAGCAAACGGTAGTAAAGAGCAGCAGTGGGTGGTGACGATCTCGCGCTGGGAAGATAACGAGGGTTGCTTCGCTGGGAAGATGAGGGTCGCGCATCAGGGACGATGACGAACTCACGGTGGAAGCAAGCGGCGGCGATGACGAACTCGCGGCGGTAGCAAGCGGCGACGAACTCACGGCAGTAGCAAACGGCGACGGCGGCGACGAACTTGCGGCAGCGGCGATGACCTCGCGCGGCAGCAAACGGCGGAGAGCAGCAGCAAGCGACAACGATCTCACGCTGGGAAGAAGTCGATGAGGGTCGCGCGATGCATGGTTCGCACGGCATGGCGGGGGGGTGGAGACGATGATGGATGCGCAGCGGTGTAGTGCAGGCCGATCGTCGTGAGGGAGGACAATGGTCGCACGGCAGGGAAGGAAAGGAGGGCAGAAAATAGGTAAAAAAACGGACAAAACCAATATCATTTCGACGAGGAAAAAAATCGAACAAAAAAATAATTGTTTACTCCTGAACCGGCAAAAAAAAAACGCCTATCAGATACTCATCCAACAGGCGCTAAAGGGGAAGGGGTGATCCTCCCCCTTGGGGAGGACCCATTAAATTCTAAAATTAATTCTTTTACTCTTTCTAACGACTTAAGTTTTTTAAAACATCAATTAGTACATTAAATTTAACATAATATCAGAGCTAGATGTTCTGAGTTTAAACTTCGTTAAGCTTTTCTCGAAAAAAAAGTAAGGGGAGTGGTAAAAATGATGTTACTCTTCCTAACTATTTAAATTTTTAAAAAATCTGGTTAGCGCGTCAAATTTAACACGATCCTTAGGTGGAATGCTCAAATAGGATGCTCTTTTGTGTGTTGCTATGTCATGCTTAAAATATAAAAAATTTTGAATTTTTTTTATTGAATCAATAGAATGCTAATTACAAAGACTTCATTGAGGGTACACACGTGACACGCCCGGACACCTTCGTGGGGCTCATGCTTTATTGATACAAACCAATTTGAATTAGAAGGATCCATGAAAGTCTTCATGTATATTCTTCTACATAGAGGCCCCCCAACTCAGATATAGATTAATAACTCCAATCAGATAACCAATAATTGAACTAGCATGCATGCAATTGTTTGGTCCATTTTAGCTCACTGTGTTCAAGTAAACCGCCGAGCCGACCCCACCTAGTGGGATAAGGCTTTGTTGTTGTTGTTATTCAAGTAAACCGCCGACGAGACTGCGGCGCTGCTGCCGAAGCTGCTGCTATTGCAGTCCGCCAACGGGGCGACTGCGGCGCTGCAGAAGCGTGCACCGATCTTGGCGAAGACGGAAACAGTTGTGTCTCCGACGACATCAGAAACCTGCCGGAGTCGCCACCCGGTAACCGCATGTAGGAATGATGCCCTCATGTTACCCAGAGAAGGAGCCCGTCCACCAGCTTTGTAGCTGACTATGGCCTTGTACACAAATGGAATGATGCCCTCCATTGAGCTATGGAGCAGAGAGAGAGAGAGAGAGAGAGATTGCTTCTTGTGGTTTGGTTGAAGGTTGAGACAGGAGGGAGGATGATTTGAAAAGGGAAGAGGGAGGAGGTTGGCTTAAAAAGGAGAGGTAGGCCTAGGCTTCGATGAGTGGGATACAGCTGCTTCGAGGAAGCTAAGCAAATGGCAGCTTCAACGCAAGGAGATTAATTGCTTGGTCATTCCATATATATTACTTGTAAGTGGTGGCCATCAACACTGCCCATGGCAGTAGCTTTCAGCTTGCCAACTTTACCTTATCATAATTCTTGTACTATTGGTATAAATATATACAAATCATTATGATGGATGTAGTTGTTATAGCTGGGCCTTCTCCCCTGGTCACTGCTTACTAACTCCAACATGATGTCACTTAGTATCTGAATGTGAATTTTCACCTACAGGGATGTCTTGGAGATTCAGGTGAAGACATGTGATTTCTCATGATCTACCAATGTCCATAACTGATATTGTGAAAAAAAAACTATCTTTAATGCGCTTTCAATCTATATAAACATTTATCTCTAATTCAGATTTGAAGTTCTTGTAAATGATTAGTTTCCTGAATTCTGTGGTCATGTTATTGTAATTTGTCCTGGTGAACATCAAGTACATGTCAATACAGAATTTGTTTTCGTTGCTGATGCAATCCTTCTAACTAATCACAACTTTTTTGACAATTCTTCACCAAAATCTAATAGCACCTACATAAAGTTCCTATGCAAGAAGGCAAAAAAGTAGGATATTGATGCACAAATTTGACTAGTCATAAAAAGTGCCAAATGTTCTTTTATCCCCTTTCCAGGATGACAGGGAGACCGTTTATTTATTTATTTGTTCTTTTTCAATTAATATTTGGTATAGCTCATGCCTGTTAGCCCTCAAAATGCTTTCCCATCCTTGCAGATCTTTCTGAAGCGTGAACTGTAAATGACAGCTTGAAGCTTATTCTTGAGAATATGATGCTGTCAACTTGGACATTGATGACATGGGTGATGCTTGGCATGTTAAAACAGAAACTAATTTCAGCTATACCAATTAACTAAAACCAATATGCAGATAATTCCTTTTAGTTCCATAATAAAAGATCAGCCAATTCTCTCTACTTGGTTGAGAATAATGTTTGTTTAACAGCAAGTGTGTCTTCTTTTTTCACCATTCGCTTTCTGTTAGCTTGCACGTCATTCCCTGACATAGCTATATTGAGCCTCTTGATTTGATGGGAAATATTACAAACTCACTGTGAGAGAAGGAAAGACAGCATGCATCAAGCATCCAATTCCATGCTCACAAATTGCTGAGGTTAAGGGAGTACGTACGTTGCATGGTTTATTAGTGGAGAAAACCATCAGCTGATCATGCAAGAACAAATTATTTATGACGTCATTTTTCAGGAAATGATCATTTAGGTGATCAGAGTTTTGGATATTTTAATCACTTATCAAGTTTGAATTTGTCTCGGATTCAAAACTGATGGAAATATTTGAGAATTACGAGCGGATTGTGACTTGGAACGACGAGAACTGTTGGCTGGTCCAATTAGTTAGGGAAGTGCTAATTGAGGAACTGTTGAGAGAGGAGTCCAATTCAATGAACTCTGCATTTTTTTCAGAGATGTACAAAATCACAGTCGCTATATATCAAAATAACATAATGGATGGACATGTCAAAATAAACTTAAGTATGCAGTCCATTAGTTTAGAATGTTGGAATTTAATTCAGATGGCGTTTAATTTTGCTTCAAGATGGTTTGTATCAATCTGTGTGATTTGGACATGATAGTCATATATATATATATATATATATATATATGGAATACTTGGAAGACGAATTAATGATCTGAATCAAGGCAACTCGGAGTCAATTGCAATCATAATGTTCTATGGAAATTTCTCTGTCAATCAAAATTAATTGTACTATTCGAGCCAATATTTACCACATTCTGAAGAGGTTCAATAAAACTATGAGAGAAGATGAGAGGCTACTATGCACGAAAAGGAATAAATTTGATCGGATCCGCATTATTTTTTTATTTATTTTTCTAAATTCATTTATGTCATAAGTTATCCTCTTTTACTTTATTCTATTCCCAAGATCATTATTTTACAAAACATGGAGTGATTGAATAAAACTATATTAAAAAAAACATAGTTAAAATTGCACATAAGAACATGCTTTAGCATAAACCAAGTTGGGTTGATTTATACACAGAATCAATTCTGAGCCTATTCCAACATGAAAATGAGTTCTGCGGGCTTACCCTAGCTCCTAGGGGTGTGAACCCAAGCATCCGACCCAATCAGACCCTAGACCCAACCCGATTTAGAGTCGGGTCGGGTTCGCATTGGATTTTTTCAACCCGATTTGACCCGACCCGACCCGTCAACCCGATTTTTTATTTTTTGAATTTTAAATAATATTTTTATTTAATTTAAGTATTTTATACCATCTAAAATTAATATATATATAATGTATTTTAAATAGAGAATAATATGTAGATATTTAAAACAATATTTTTTATGCCTAAAAATATTTTATTTTGTATTTAAAATAAAATAGTAAATACTTTTATATTAAAAAAAGAAGAAAAAAAGTGGTCGGGTTAGATCGGGTCATGCCTCAAAAAAAATTAAAACCCGACCCAACTCGACCCGACTAAAGTCAGTCAGGTTTGATCGGATTTATTTACGAGTTAAGTCAAACTCGACCCGTGAACACTTCTACTAACTCCCATCACATTTTATATATCATTCAGTATTTTTTCTGATTGTCATCACAATATTCGGAGTGATCGGAATATCATTCAACTTTTTATGACCCGACTATGATTTTCTTTTTTTCAATTCTCACACGAATTTAAACATAAAAATTGAATCCTACGAGATCATCATCCATATAAATATTAATGTACCACGTTCTCAAAAATCATGTAACATCACAGCTTAAAGAACGAGTCATTCCAGGGAATATAAAGAGAATTTCTGGTATGTGACTTGCAAATCAAGTGAAGAAAATGAGGTCGTGCTTGTTCTGCAACGTTCACTCGGTGGACACTTTGGCGTAGAGGCATCATCATCCATGACATTTATCCTACATATTTTAATTATTTTTTGTATTTTTTTGGTCAAAATTAATGATAAGTTCCAAGTTGAATTCATTCTTTACTTGATTTATTAGAACTTTAAAATTTTATAAACATGTGTTTAATGTTTGCCTAATGCTTTATCTTAATTTATTATTGTCTTACATTAGTTTTAGTTGGCTTGCATATTATACTTTTATAATTCATAGTTTTGATAAATAATTAATAAAATTATATTAAAAATCTATTCTTTCCAAGAACCCCACAACTGATTATTTCCCACACTCTTCCGTTGAAGAAGGATAAAAAGGAAATGGTTCGCCCAACCTATGTTAGGCCACTCTTTATCTATTGACTCATCCCATCTTTTTTAATAAAAGATAATTAATCTTTTTTTTCTTAAAAGGGAAAAACCTCAATTGGTAATGCTCATTTTAAGTACTGATAATATGGACAATAATTGCATAATTGAAGACCACATATCAAAATATTCTTAAAATTATTTTATATTTTGATCACATATTATTATGAATAAATTAAAATTTAGAAAAGTGAATATAGGTAAAGAAAATGAGACAAGATTATGAAGCATTTATAAAAAAATAAAAAATAAAGAAGATAAAATTGGATGACATCATTTACTAGTAAAATATTTGAAAACTTAACATTTTATATTTGATGTGTTCTTTACTAATCAGATAATAATCAAAATTATTAGAGAAATTAAATAATTAAGAATTCATTTCAGTCAAGCAAGCTAACATGATGTACCATAAAAATTTTAAATAAATTATGATAATCTATTTAAATTGTCTCCTATGGAACTGCCCTTAATTAGAAACAAAACAAGGTGCAATTGTTTGATTTTATGCACGTTCGGCAAATGATACCAACGAAAACTTATTAAACAACGATTGGAGTTCCATGGATGACCTCTTCTACTATTTATAGACGCATGCACCGTCCAGTCCACCCCTTGAATCACGCCTCTTTTCGGCGCTTCGCCGATGGTTGCCTTATTCGACAACCGTTCCTGAGCCTGCGAGCGGTCACGCCGCTTCACCTGTGATTGCTCCGTCGCCTGTGACCAATACATGTCACAATATAACAAATGACTCCATAGTCCTCACGCACCTGCAGACAAATAGTTCAACTCCAAATTACTTGAATGATTTTACCCCAAAAGTTACTTGAATCAAGACTGAGTTGATGGCAACTCAAACAAAAGGTAAATTATCCTAAAAATATTTTTTATAATTAAACTATCTGTTAGAATTTTTGCACGAGAGAAATTATGCACCGAGAGAAAACTAAAAAAATTTAAGACGACGCAGAATTTTATTAGATGGAAGAAACATAAGAGGATTACAAGATTAGATTATTTTCTCATTGGACCGCTAGGGAGTTTATATAAGCACTCCCTTTAATAAATTATAAAAATTACAGACCAACTAGGACTCGATATTAATCCCAAAAATAGGACATCTACTTTGTGATAAGAAAATAAATCAATTCCTTAACAATCTAATGATAATGAAATATGCAGAATATGTCAGATATATTTTTTTTATTTAGGAATTTGTGTCCAGATGGGTTTCCAATTGGAGTAGAATTCAATGTATTATTAACAATCTCCACCTTGAATCATTCAATCAGATATCTGACACTCTCTGCTGCCGTCAATCATTGTTCTTATTTTGCACGTGTGATAGAATTCTTGTAGCTCGATCTGGCGATTTCACCTCTTCAACTACTTGGAATGCATATGCAATAATGTCCTCAAAGTCATAACGCTTTTGAGGACTTACCTGTCTAGCTGCACGTCCAGCAGCTAGACTTGTCATTCTTCTGCTTGCTTCTCAGACTCTGGTTGTTCTGATGAGATTCTTCTGATCCATTCTAAATTGGAATTAATCCAAACACCACTTATTTGACACCCTCCTTTGCTGAGTCAACAACATCTGATTTCTGCTTGAGCATAGACATCTCATCAAAGGATGTATTTATATTGTGAATAACATTCTGCTATGAAAGAGACTAGATTTTGAAGCCTTTTATACCTACACCATGTCCAACAAAGATTCTTTCTTTGGCCCTTGGTTTCAGCTTTCCTTCGTTGACAAGATAATATGTTGAACAGCAAAAAAAAACTTTCAGATTAATATAATTAGTAAGATTTCCTTACCATACTTCAATGGGAGTCTTCAAATCGATTCCACTAACTCCCTTCCTTCGTTCCAAATGGGGCAAGGAAGAAACCATTTACAACTCTTGCCTTTTCTCCTTTTTAAGATATAAGGCACACATCTTTCACTTGTAGGCTTTCACTCATCTTTTCTTCGCTCAAGAGGTAAGACACAACCTCTTTTCACTCAGGAGCTAAACAACTATTACAATATCACAAGAACACTTAACAATATCTCTTTTACAATTTGGAACCTCAAACAAGAGTAAGAGAGAAAGAATTGAAGGATTGACAACTTGAAGCTCAAATGGACTTCTCAAATGTTCTTCCCACTTTTCCTTAGAATTCTTGATCATTCCTACACCTTTGGGTCCTCTTTTATAGCCTTCTTAACTCCATTTAGCCGTTGGGGCTTGTTTCCTAATTTTGAGGTCAAAATATGACCGTTATAGTGCATTCTGCACACTGACAAGTCGACCGTCCTGCACTTTTTAAGCACAACTTTTTGCACAGTTATCCAAATGATATGATCTTTGATTCTATGAAAAACTAACAGAATTATTTACAATTTTGATATTATCATTCATCTAGAATCTAATAATATCATAGTCAAATATTGATTCAAAGTTCAGTGTATAAAATTGTCCAATTCAAATAAAACATTTTATATCTTTACTCTTTTATACATAACTTTTCATATCAGTTTCCAAATGAGATGATATTTGGTTCTCCATAAAGTAAGATAATTATCTATAACTATAAATTCACCCATTAATGTAAATCTCGTGAGAACATAAAGAAATATTAATAAAAAAATTAATGCATGAAGCAACTCATTTCTATTTAAACTATTTCGGTATTTTAAATATAACTCTAATCTTTAGAGGTTTGTATCATTAAAATATAATTATATAGGGCATAAAAACTTTGCTCCAACAGCCTTATGACGAAGTTCACAAATATATAGACTCGATCTTACTTCTTTCAGAGAAATTGTGTCTCTTCCGATTATAACAGATTGAACAAAATTTTCATATGATAGGGGAAGAGACACTAACAGAAGTAGGGCAGCATCTTCATCCTCAATCTTCACATCTATATTTCGTAATTTCATTAACAGAGTATTCATCTGTTCAAGATGATCTTTCAGAGGTGTACCTTCTTGCATGTGAAGGGCGAACAGACGTTGCTTCAACAGCAACTTGTTGGCCAGAGACTTGGTCATGTAGAGACTCAAGTTTCGACCACAGACCAGCCGTCGTTTATTGATTAGTGATTTCAATAATCACCAAGACTCTATGATTAGGATCATAGAGTGCATCTTCTCTTCCTGTGCTGTCAAACTTGCGAGATCGACCTTCTTTTCTTTACCCTTGGAGTCTTCCTCCTTTGATTTGTTCTTCGACACGATCGCGAGCGGCGCCCAGATTTCTTGTTGTTTCAGAAGTGCCTGCATTTTGATTTTCCAGAGATTGAAATTATTTTCGGCCTGTGATTTTTTTATGTTGACGGTGTACGATGCCATCTCTATGTCTACGGAGGATCGATGACGAGGCCTCACTCTAATACCAATTTGTTAGAATTTTTGCACAAGAGAAATTATGCACCGCGAGAAAATTCGAGAAATTTAAGACGACGCCGAGTTTTATTAGATGGAAGAAACAGAAGAGGATTACAAGATCAGATTGTTTTCTCTTTGGACCTCTAGGAAATTTATATAGGTAATTCCTTTAACAGATGATAGCACCTACCTTGTGATAAGAAAATAATAACAATCTAATGATAAGGAAATATACAAAATATGTCAGACAGATTTTCTTTTATTTCAAAGTTTGCGCCCAGATGGGTTTTCAGTTGGAGTATGATTCAAGAAATTATTAACACTATCCTTTAACTATAAACTTATTTCATCAGTTGTCCTTTTTAGATCACCCGTTTTTTAGTTGCACAACATATGTGATGGTCACGCATCCTATTTCTCTTTGATTCACGTGTGGAAGTGTTCGATGTAGCATGCCATTTAAAAATAATCTTCTCTTCTTCTCTAGCAACTAGTTTGTCGGGATGTCATCCCGCATGTTCCTCTCGATGTTTGTCCCATTCCACCGGAGAAAATTGATTGACTCCTAGGAATACAAACTCGTCTGCGAGTTGAAGTTAGAGAAGTTGAACTTCCAACTCAAGCATTGGCTCGGCGTCCTCCCTTGTCTATCGAACATAGTGATCTCGAGTTGAATCAAGTGCATGTTGTTGACGTTAATCTTCATATCATGGTAGCAATCTTCTTTCGTGGGCTCGTGAGGGGTAATCCAACTAAAACATGAGAACTTGGTGTCCACAGCGATGATAGGGAAGGACAAATGGAAACTAGAGATGAAGTCCACCTGTTTTGAGAAGTTGCTCCTCTATACATTCATGATCGTCAACGTCATCAAGCTTGTAGATGCTGCCATGATTGCGCACGTGCCCCCTCTCCCTCTCTTCTTCGACGTTGGAGGGGAGAGGGGAGGGGGCGGCACCCCTCCTCCTCTTCGTGTGCGCTCGGTGGAGAAGAGAGGGGGAGGGGCGCCGTCTTCCCCTTTGTGCACGATCTTGGAGAAGAGACGAGGAGGGACAATGCCCCTCCTCTGCATGCACGTGCTCAACATGCAAAGGAGGAAACGCCGAGCTCTTTCTCTCTCTTCTCTGACATGGGGCCCTCCCCCACTCCTCTCCAGAGAGAGGCACACCCTCTCTTTTTTAGAAATTATTATATTATTATTTGTAATATTTTATTTTTTGTTTATTTTTAAATAACATGCCATGCGTGAAATAAATTCATAAGTAAAAAGAATAACTGATGAAATAAATTCATAGTTGAAAGAGCGATTTAGTTACAAAATAAAATTGAAGAATGGAGTGAGAAAATGAGTAAAATTGAAGAACATTCAGTGAGATTTACCCTTCAAACAAACAAAACCTTATAATAAATTATTTAGAGTTAATTATATAAGGTGTTAATTAATATTATTTTAATTGAGAACATGTTAATTATAAAATAATGAGCTAATTATATAATCAAGTTCAATAAAAAAACTTAGAATAAATTATTTAAAAAAATGAAAAAGAAAATAAACGAGAGAGTGCAGAAAGAGATAGGAGTAATACAACAACAAAATCTTATCACATTAGGTGAGGTCGGCTACATAAATCATACGACGCTATTCGTTGATCCATGTTCATGCGATTCGACAAGATTTTACGTTGACTGTCGGAGCCTAACACAACCCTCCTTTATCCGGACTTGGGACCGGCTATAAAACATAAGCGGAGTTAGATAAGAGTAATAAAAAAAGTAAAAAAAAACGCCAGACAAAAATGTAAAAAAGAAGGCGGGTAAAAATAAGAGGCCGACAAGAACCAACTTGAAGTGAAACCTCCGGCACAATTAAATTGTAAGAAAGCATATAGAAATTGAATTATAGAAGCATAGTATGCATTTGCTTAACTCTGGAAAGAAGGGTTGCAGCAACTCCATGCGTGTATTTACATGTCAATAGAAACAAATGAACAGACAAGAAGCCTAGCGTTTTTGGTCTCAAGATCAGGAACAAAATTAATAAGACAGTACAATTGTTTGTCCATTTTGAATCAATATGATAAATGCCTTCTAGGAAAATTAAAAAGAAGAAGGGCTCTACGATCTCAGGTGAAACACTTGGCAGCTTGGCTTGTAAGACTTCTTGCTTGCAGCCTGCTGGAACTTCTTCGTTGCGGCTTCATTTTCATGTAAACCAGATTGGACGAAAAATCTTATCCACCAGGATGAACTCCGCAACTTTGCCTGCAGGTATATGCAAATTGATTGCTCAATCATTATCATCTTAACGTGAAAAGGCTTCTAGTTACATGTAAACAAAAAGTCATTCTACAGAAACAAGAGTAACTACCTTAAAAACAAAACAAACTATATTATTAGACACATCAGAAGCAAATTGTTAGCAAATAAATATTTATTATCAAATATTAATAATGAAGGAATTGATAATTAAATGATAATATACAATATATAAACTAATTATACTAATACTTTAAGGCATAATAAATATATATATATTTTTTTAAAAAAGTAGGTGGCCCTACTTTTTAAACCTATATGTTAAAATTAAAAAAAAAGATTCTTGTCTCAAGCAAGAACTGAAGTTCTGGAATTTGGTGTCACGTACACCTTTGACCAGAACTTCAGTTTTGGTTCTGTTCTTTTTATTTTTTGGATATGTGTTTGGGTAAACTTTTGGGAACTAGGGCAAGTTCTGGCCCTAGTTCCCAGTGCCAAACACAGCCAAGATGCCATTACAAAGAACAAAAAATCCAGATCAATTAGCTCAACTTTCACAGTTCCAATGACGTGCCCAAATATCTGACAAGCATGCACATTGTATGGACGGACCTAAACTAAAATCTTGATCATCCCAGCAATAAATAGCGTTGATTATGCTCACAGATGATAAAATAAAAGGCAAGATATGTTTTCTTTGAATGCCTTGGATATGTTGAAACATATATGAAAATTCTCAAAATAGACACCTTGACAGAAAAACAATTGCGGAACACAATGAATTCATATTTTAGGAAATAAGTTTTTGTAATGAAGTTCTACACACATAAGGCGGTTCTGAAATTTACTGCATAAGGCAAAACATCAATGGTTTATCATAATTTAATAGGTTACAAGTTGTAAAGATCGCAATAAAAAATAGAAAGGTAATAAATGCAGTGTACCAACTTACAGGCTTTCCAAATTTTGGTAACTCCGAACCCTTGGCTCTCTGTTGACCTGGATAACCTGTAGAAACAATGAATAAAAGTAAGAATACTAGACAGCTATTCCAGACAGCTTGAATGTGTAGTACTGCAGCTGAATCTTTCACATTCTTTTTTTTAAAACAAGGGCTCTTTGTCAGCATATCCAGATGGCAAGCATCAATAAGGTTCATTTCCCATTTTTCCTGTATTTTGATATGAAAATATAATTCTATGTCTATCTGCAAATTTGGCGAGTTATGAAAAATTACCAGCAAATACAACAAGACCATTGCTCGATACCCTTGCTAGGTCTAAAAGAGTCGTATTAAGGTACTTTGGAGATAAGTAATCCACAGCATCTGAGATAACCACAAGGGAAAAGGATTTTGGCCTGTATGGCAGAGCAAACTTGATATCAGCTAAACGCACAAAGCCTTTACGCACAAGCCTCTTGCAACTACTATCAGCATCATCAAGATCATAAGGTTCCACGCCCCAGGCTTCAGTGTCTTCTTCTTCCAACAACAAGGAAACAACTGAACAAGTATTGGGACCTACATGCAAAACCTTCCTCATGCCTTTTCCATAAGCTTTCTTGAGAACAGGTATTGCTTGTTGAACTTCCAGTGTGCAGGAAGCACCTGTCAATTTGTGACTACTTGAAAATTTCATGGAGAAAATAAATGAAGACAATGATTTAAACTGTGTCATAACGACTGTAACTTTGACATTGATGGCCTTACTTGATTCCTAACACTGCTCATGTAGATTATTGAAGTTAGTGAAAATAAGAGAAGAGAACCCCAAAACTTTAAGTAAAACCAACAAAAACGTCTTGTTCTTCCACGGAAACAGTATTGCCGCATGGAGACATTTCTAGCAAATCTCTGAATGTTTTTTTATATATTGGAATATAGATATCACGGCGAAATACAACAACAAAGCCTTATCCCACTAGGTAGGGTCGACTACATGGATCATACGACGTCATTCCGCTCTATTAGTAACCAAACCTTTCGGTATATATTGACCAATAGATCTTGCTCTATTAGTTCGCCAAGTGTCCGCCTTGGCCTCCCTCTCCCTCTTTTAACTCCGCCTATGTTTTATAGCCAGTCCCAAGCCCGGATAAAGGAGGAGGGTTGTGTTAGGCCCCGACAGCCAGCGTAAAACCCTGTCGAATCTCATGAACATGGATCAACGAATATATCACGGCGAAATATCCAAGTAAATTTGTCATGAACTATAACAGGTGTTCTCTCATCGCAATACTTTTATGGTGAAATGGTGTAATAGTACTTGGCACTAAAACAAGAGGAATAACTTTAATTCTCTTAGCCCATAAAAAATATAACTAGGAAAACTAAAGGCCTTGTATGTCCAACAATTGAAAGCCAATATACCTCCATCACTTCTGCTCAAAGTTTCCTTCTCAACTCGAACCCCACCTGGTCATAGATAAATATTTGAGTTCAAGTCAAGCATAAAAAACCTTGAAGCTCAGGAACATCTTCATTCTTTCTGTAACAAGTATCCATCTCATGTTAGCAGGAAAGATACACATACCTGAACCATGATATGTATAAGCAATGAAAACAAAAGTGCCCTGGAATTCCAAGAAACCAACATAGAGCATTAGAGAAAGCTTGTGTTTTGCATTTAGATGAAGCAGATTGGATCCAACATGAACCAGAAGAGCATACCAAGAGAACTAAACCAATTGTAAGCAAAGGCGACGCTCGCGACCTCTGATTCAGCGAGCTGACGACCGGAATGCTGCCGCTATCCGAGAGGCGCCGAGAAGGGAGCGCCCTCCTTGCGGCCATGGTTTCGGCCCTTGTTCGACCTTTATCGAATCACCGCGCTGCCTTGTGCTGAGGTGATACAAACAGAATCAAACTTTTTTAAACAAAAAGGAGAAGGCTGATTCCTGATAAAAAAAAGGACAGTATTTGAAATTTGCAGGTGTCTCAGCGCTCGGTTTGCAGGAAACAACACCAAATCCAGAACCAGCACAAACATCACCTTTCTCCCTCGCCCGCAACCCAAAACAATTCTTAAAAAGGTATAAACACAGATAACAGAATATTGAAAAAAAAAGGAACGAGAAAGAAGCGAATCTATGGACACAAGCAACTAGAGTGAGAAAACGTATGCTGAAAGCGTGGATGATATAGAGATCAACATGAACAAAAAAACAAACGTGAACATCTTGTTCTTTACTTCCCCAAATTTCTCTTAGCAAGAAAGCACAGGGACTATAACTTGAGGGGATCGAGCAGATCCGGACGGGTTTTACCTGAGACTTGGGCGAGCGGAGTGGAACTGCGGAAGGAGAACTGGAGGAGATCTGAAGTCCCCCCTCAATTTGCTCCCAGATCTAGCGCTGCCACTCGAAGCCCACCACTTGGTCGCTGTAATGCGTTGGAGCTGCTCAAGAGCAAGCAAACAATTAAGTGATGGACACAGCCGCGCACCGCAAGGAAAACACGAACTCGGTGGCGGCGGTCTGAAACTTTTACTTTTTGTTCATGCTGCGTTGATTTAGATGGAGAATGTCTTGGTAACGATGTAAATTAAAAATATTAAATATTATGATTATAATAATAGGATTCTTTGTTTAATTAAAAAAATTAAAACATAATTAATATATATATTAGTAAAATATATTAAAAAATATACATTAGAACATAGTGTTCCAATTAAAAACATGAGATTGATATGTCTGCCCATTCAAACTTAATGAAAGGCATAAAAAATCCTGAAACCATAGGATAATATTTGAACTTGAAATTGAAGTAAATAAATGGGATAAAAATTACACAAATTGAAAATAACGATAACGGTTTATTCTCTAGGTTCCATTTTTCACTTTCACGTCACAAGATTTGGATCGTAAATATCGTAATTGATCGTAAGATTTGGATCAATTACATTCTTTATTTTAGATCGATCTTAAAAGAAACTCGCACTAAATTAATAATTTGAAAACATGATATCTTCGAATGATTTTTTTGAAACCTATATAACAATATTAACAACGTTTTTCATCTGTTAGATGATTATTTTTAAAAATTAGGTAGGAACGCAAATATCAAGAGTTATCACCCATGAGAATGATGAAAAGTTGAATGCTTCAGTTGATAATAAGCCTAGTAGTTGGCTTTTACCTTTTGTCATTATTTTGTTCCTTTTATAAGAATCTCATTTTAAAACTTCTTTAAATTTTTTTTTTTTTTTTGCTTTTTGAATTACAATGAAATAAGAAAAAAATAAATTAAAAAATAAAATATTTCAAAGTTTAAAAGTTTAAACTAGAAATCTCTTTCACTAAATTGAGGGTGTACGTTCAATTTTTCCAACAGTTTAATGGGAATTCCCACCCACTTGTCCTATTCATACTCACGCCCGTCTAATTCGCAATCCACGGGTAATAAAAAATTGTGTGGTTCAAATGATATAGGAAAAGAAATCAACGGTTCAATCACAGTCTGGCGATTGACGATCTCGTGTGCCCTAGGCGAGGTGGATCGCGTCCGGCGATGGTGGCAGCGGCTGAGAGATCAAACGAGAGCAAGTCCTCCTTTGGGTCGTCGGTACACGCGAAGTCGACGATGAGGACAAAGTCGTTGAGGGCGACCATGCCGTCTCACTAGGTGTGGGGGCAACAAATCGCAGCGTACCTGACCTAGCAAGTGGGGCTCCCATGTCCAGCCCTTCAGATGCACACTAACCATGGACGAACCCACGTTCTAGGCCATCGCCTACTTCGAGAATGCCACTACCTACTCGACTTGTCATCCCAACAATTCATCCTCTCCATGGATGCTTTCTCCTCCGGCTCATGTCTGGCCCTCAACTCTGACGTCCGCATCCTCTTCACTAGCTTCATTGCCCACCAACTTGAGCACGTCATCCATGTGCACGAGATCAACATCCTCACTGCCTCTAGCTCTTTTCTCGTTGTTCTGGCAAGCCCTTCTATGCTATCATCAACTGCATCATCATCATCATCATAGTCATCGACCTTGATCAGGCGACCGCACGATCGCGGTGGCAACCAATTGTGCATGCAGTTAACAATAGCGGTGATGACTAGGCGACAAGCAGTTGGCAATGGTGATGGAGAGTAGTCGGTGATGGCAGTGGCGATCGGACATACAAGCAGTCAGTAATAGGGATGACAAAAGAGTGAATAAAGTGTCGAACCCACGAGGACTAATTTAGATTCTGATCTTTCTAACTTAAGTTTATTAATTGAGAGAATAACAAGAATTAAATTCAGATAAATATGATCCAAATTAATGACAATCAGAGATAATGATGCCCTTAATAATGTGAAAGAAAGTAGAGTTTAGACTTCATATTCCTATCGTATTCCCTTAATTATCAATAATTAAATATAGACTTCTTGTAGAAAATAAACGAATAAAAACACCTAACTACCTTAGTATAGGACATGAGAACCTAATTACCTTAGTAAAGAGTATAAACAAAGCACGTTGAAAAGTCAATCCACTTTAACATACTCTGAACTAAGATGTATTAATATGAAAGGTTGCTTAAAGTAAATGACTAAAAAACTTGAGATCCTAACTAGTTTAAATAGAAGTAACATTAAAGACACCGAAAACTTAATCAACTCTAATTTACTTTGTCTAAGATGCTTTAACACTACAACAAAAAGTGTTTATAGGGACAAAAAAATTTAGTTCCAAAATCATCAATTTTCGACCCTAGTTCTTCTTAGGACAAAATTTTTTTTGGCCCCCCTTAGTTCCTAGAAGCTGGTCTTTAAAAGTTTTAGGAACAAAAATTTTTTGTTAGGTCCCAAAAGTATCACTTTTAGATACTAATCTATTGGTCCCCATAAAATCATACAATGGTCCCTAATAATCACTTTTGATCCCCAAATCAAAATGGTTTTGACAACCAAAAAGAAAACAATTGACACAAAAAATGGTTCCTAATAACATACTTTTAGGAACCTAGAGATTGGTCCCTAATAGTATGCTTGTAATGACCAGCAAGAATCCCCATTACATATTTGGCTCCAACAATGTACTAGTAGCTAATATATAAGTTTCCAAATGCGTAAACATTAGCCAATAAAATGTAAGATGAAAGAAAGACTACAGCCACAACACATCATATTAAGAAATAAAAGATCCCAATCAACACACCATAAAATTGAAAAGTAATGCATAAAATATATGAACATTCAACATATTTAACTAAAATATCTACTACAAAGTCAAAGTATAAATGTTCATATTAAGAAACACTTTCTTCTATGTCACTCGGAGATCATTGTCCATCCATTAGATTTTGAATGAGTCATTCAAGTTTCTTATCTTGAAGAGTTAGCTTCTTATCTTGAATGGCAACTAAATCCTTATTGCTAGCTAACTCATTCTTTCTATTAACCACTTTGTTGTGACTAATTCTTCCCCAAATAATCATATTTTTATTCCGTGACAATCCCTCCTTCACGTCTAGGGGGTTTAGGACCTCGCTCATATCCACGCACGTACCTAGATCTTGTGCCAAGAACTTAAGTACATATTTGGTTATCATTAATCGAAGATTCTCCCTCAAGTTCCATTTCCATTTGAAGAGCTATCATTTTTTCCTACAATAATAAAAATAATTAACTCCAACTGCATAACATAAAAAAATGTAAATAAAAAAAAACAATATAATGTATTAAACTTTTACTCACATAATTTGCTTTAGCATCCTCATGTACCCATCCACTCTCTCCATAATATGCATGTTTGTAAATCGCAATTCTATAATAATGAAACAAATATGAATTTATGTTAAAATAAAGTTTCTATGAATATAGAAAAGTTGTGAATATAAATCATATTTACAAAAGTACCAATTGCTCTTGTGCAACAATAAATTTTTTACTCCCTCTCGTGTGAACAAATTTTAATTTTTTTCCCTATTTGCAGTACTTGCTCTCGTTTGTACCTGAAATTATAAAACAATAATTAGTGTAAATGTGAAGTTAGCATCGTTCCTTCCACTAATTGATCAGGGAGATATGATCAGTAGGTAATAAAATTTTTTAGTCCATATCCTACAGTCTTCATACTGTCAAGATAGAAGTGCACAAGTAATATGACTAGTAAATATTTTTTCTGAGAATTATATTTGTGAAACTAGAATAGGAAAGCACTAACCAAATAGTCATATCATGAAAAACAAAATGGTTCTAATAAACACAAAGAACATGAAGATGGCCATACTGGCAGATCCCAACTCTAACAGAGAATACACACATTAGTTATTTGCATCAGTCATGATAGCACATAGCCAGACAAATATTGGCAATATAAATTTTATCATCAAACTCATGATAAAGCAAGCTATTGTGATATGCAAAAAATACACTTTTTTGAGAAGGGAGGAGAAAATATGCTCAAGAGAAAACTAAACAAAAGCTCTAGGATAAGAACTTCTTTTCAGAGTAGAAACTTCACTTCTCTAGGTGTGCAAAATTAAGAGGAACATGTGGGGGAAATTAATTAATACAATTGCAAATAAACACTGCAACAACCTTATGGATCATTACAAGAGCAACTATACATAAAAAATAATTATAGCATATCCACAAAGAAAATAAGATTTGTTTTTTTCCACTTTGCCACATCGGTCAAACATCTTTGTCCATTAACGTTCTAATCATAGGGAACTTCCATCCAAATAGAAAAACTACGCAATAAAGTTGGGAAAGGACGATTTAACAAGAAGCCCGAACCTATATTTTTAGTGTTTCATGCCATATTCTTAAAATTAGATGAAAAGAAATTTTGACCTTTTTATAAGGCCTTTTTATTGTTCACAAAAGGCCAATTGATGCCAGAGGGAGGGAAGAATTACGAAAGATCCGCAACAGCAACAAGAAATTGGCGTAGAGTGTCTCTCTAAGTGTCCATGAGGCCACCAGGTTTTAATGATAAAAACTAAGAAAATGTATTGAATAGGGCTGCTAAACCAGCTGAAAGAAAAGGCTTGAACAATATAACAGTGAAATATATCACTGGCCCAATTGACTGGATTGGTCTGGAAGGAATCAAGAAAACATGTGATAAGTCTAGTTAGAAAAGAAAATACTAGTTACATATCAAGTTTTGAGTCATTAGTGCAGAAAATACTAGTTACATATCATGTTATAAGTCTGAGCACTGCATGCATTATCGGGTGAACAAAGGTCATTAGTGCATAATGCATACACACTGAAATAAGTTTATGAACTAGAGTAATCAGATAATATATCATCAACATCAATGCATCCTCCTTGATTAATTAGATAATAAATCATCGACATTTAGTGGGTGAAATAGGGGATTGTCAAACTTCTATCAGATTAATTGTTGCACTAATTAAACAACCATGTAATCATATATACACTTGTAAGTGTATACATGATTACATGGTTGTTTAAGTTTTAAGTGTATAGCTTCCAACATCATAGGAAAACAAATTAAGATGACTGGAAAGACTTCAATTGGTCAAGGTGAATCAGAAACAAATTAAACAAATGAAAATACCAATATCCACAACATGAGAAAAAAAGACAATATTAGAGAAAAAGAGACTTGAGTGCTTTGGCAGAGAAAACCCTTTTTTAAGACAGAAAACTCTTATCTATATCTCTCCAAGTTAATTATGACAAATGTCAAATCTAAACCAACTATGAATGGTTCTGAAGATAAAGCATATGCAATAATCTTGCATACATGACTGTAGTAATCCAAACGGACTTGATTTTCATGATAGTTATAGTAAGTAGTAAATTAGAAAGATGTTGTTTGCGGTCTTAGAAACTCACGTTCACTTTCCACTAAAAAAATTGAAGCAAAAAAGGCAAACGAATGTTTTTCTGTTATATGGAATCAATGATTGTACCATTGATACAACCACAGCATCAGGCTCTCGCCCTTGAAAACTCTCTATAGTCGCAATCTCCACACCATAAGATTCTAGAAATTTATCAAGCTCTCTCTGAGAAGTTGTACTTGAGCAATATAGGGGAACTGAACAACAATACTTGACGAAGAGACTCCTGTGATGTATCAGATAAGATAGATTAAGCACAAATAGAGATCTCACATTTTCAATGGAAGCAGATCGTGTGGAGAAGGAAGGTCATAACAAATCCTAGCAGGGCAAGCGACAGGGCTTCCGACGATGAGGATGCCGGTGGGATCCTAGTAGGTGAGGGGTGCCCGACGACATGAGGACAAGCGGGACAGTGAGAAGATGATTAGCGCAGCGATAGGGCATCCGACGATGAGGATGTTGGCAGGATCCTAGCAGGTGAGGGGCGCCCGACGACGACGTGAGGATATGAGGGATAACAAGGAGACCATCAACGCAGCGATAGGACATCCGACGATGAGTACGCCGGAGGGATCCTAGCAGGTGAGGGATGCTTGACGACGTGAGGACAAGCGGGACGATCAACAAGGTGACGACGATGGGAAAGGCCATAGGGAGTTAGGGCAGAACAAAAGGGGAAAATGAGGCAAAAAAGGAGACGACAAGGGCAAAACACATTTGAAAAAATTAAAAAAAATCAAATCTTTCGGCACCACTCAAATCAGTCCCTACAACTTATTATTCGGGACCAAAGTATGATTAGTCCCTAAAATTAGTGCTCATGCAGAATTATTAAACACCAATATCACAATTGGTTCATATAACATTTGCATTAGACACAAATTAATTTTTTGTCTCTAAAAATGTGAAACATTTGGGTCCACTTTCTCACTGGACCCAAATAAATATTCTTTGGAGACTCAAAATTAATTGGTCCCTATATTATAGTCCTTAAATATTAATTTTGTTGTGGTGTAAGTTGCAAACCTTCATTTAATCATACAATTATTAACAATTAAAACTAATTTACTAACAAAAATATTAAAAAGACAGAACTCGACCCGGGGGTCAGATGGAACTCGGCCCAAGTTAGATCTAAAATTCACTTCGGTGCAAAATAATGAAGGAACCTGACCCGGGTTTGTACCTACTCGGCCCAGGTTGTTCCCAGAGAAGAATCCAACCGATTTTTCCTTACAAAATTTATGTGAAATTATATGAAATTAATGCAAGAAACTAATAAACTATATTAAACATGAAAGCCACATGGTAACCATGTTCTCGGAAGTCTAGACAATAAAATATATTAAGAGAAAACCAAGGTTCAACGTAGTCTTCCTCTAACAGCTAAACTAATCTATAATCGAAAGAATTAACATCAAATTCGACAGAAAAATATAAAATAAAGATTAGAAATTATGAATCAAACTCTCAGATGGTGGTGGACGTCTCTGGAGCAAGCCTTGGACGAAAATATGCTCCAAACGATCAAAACCTCGAAATCTTTAGTTCTTCGATTGATTTGTAATGACGCGCAGTAGAACTTCGTCTCTCGTTTCTAGTAGAGCTAGGGCTTCAAACTTAGAGATTGCATCCCCTATGGGTTCGTGGTACATCCATATTTATAGGGGTGGCGGCCTTCTAGGGTTCCAAGTTGAAATCATGATTTAAATTCAAGTTAAAGTCGACCGAAAAACCAGCTGTTTGTGCTAACCCGGTCCGAGTTTGATCCAACTCGGGCCGGGTTCTATACAAATTTCAGTTTCGAGTAGAAATCGATTTGGCATCGAATTTTAACGTCAATCCAATCCGGATATGATGCCAGCCCGGCTCGAGTTTCTCTTGAACTCAATTATATGTACTCATTGTGCTCTGTTTTAAGTGCTTTTTCGATTCGATTGTTTTGCACCTCCAAAATCATGATCCTAAGAATAAAATAGAAACAAGTGGGTAGCTTTGGACTCAAAAGAATTTTAAAAAATAAATAAGAAAATAGATGCATGCAATGATAAAAACTATGAAAAATAACCTAAATAATGCATGTAAAACAAGTATGAAAATGCATGCATCAATGACAATCGAGAGGACGATAAAAGGGAAGAGAAGGTGAAACAAAGAGAGCCAACGATAGGGACGACATGTGACAATGCGAGCGAGCAATTAGTTCACATTCGGTCCAAAGAATTTTTAACTATGAACCCCATTTGAAAATCTCAATCATCCAATTAGATCGGAAGATGACTGAGATAATGACTAGGAGGCTCCTACACTTGATGGCTAGGGAGTGCATTGAACCCTTTTGAAAAAGTTTTTTTCTTATCCCAAGTTGAAGTGGTAAGTTGACTGATGCATAAAATGAGGTAGCAAAATAAAATCGCTAGCAAGTGCACTAGTCGCTCAAGTAATATAGTAAAAAAGAGTAAGAGTGTCGAACCCATGAGGAATATTATTAATAAAATATCTAAATTTAGAAATTAATAAGAGAGTAAAAACATGGATTTTGAAAATGGGGTTTATGAAATAAAATAAAGAAAATAAGAAGTTGGTCTTAGGATGATAATAATTTAAGGATAAATATGTGAACCAGAAAAGATAAATTAAATTTCTTAAGATGGATTATGAATTTTCCCAAGTTATTAATTTACAAGATTAACATCACAGAGTCCACAAACTAGTATTCGCCAGATGAGATTAAAATTAAGATGCATTAATATGAAAATTCTAAACTATTAATCACTCCACAAACTGGTATAGATTAACAAACCACACAGATCTAATTCTCCACACACTAATTATTAGACCTATGTCAATTTTTAATTCCACAATAAATCATTCAATTTAATTAAATAAAATATGAAATCAATTAGTCCACAAACTGGTAATTACTTAATTCAAAATTTTAAATAATTAAATCAAAAGCATTTAACACAATTAAAAATTGATCAAAAGAAATTTAATAATAATAAAATCAGAGTTCACAGAATTTTCCTTCAATAATAATTTCCTAAAAATAAAATCACTAAAACATGGAGTTCATCCTAGAAATTTTGGAGAGATAATAAAATAATAATAAAAATTGAAAGAATTACACCCAAATAATAAAAGTAGAGATCTCGAATCTGAGCAGACAGTCGGCAGCCTCTCGGACTTGATCAGAGTCGCGATCAACCTTCAATCGTCACACCTCTCTCCTCTCGGTAGTAGCCCGCGAAGCTCACGACTCGCTGTCGAAAAAAACCAAACTTACAATCACGAATTGGATCGATGATTTCGTCTTCTATTTATAAGTGCGAACGAGGGTCTTCATGTTGATTACGGCCGCAAATCCTACGGCTGAAATTAAATTTACCGGATAAAAATTGATCACGATCTCGGCCATAATGATAAGTTCTATTACGTCCAAAAAGATAAACTCTTTTTTATCTTTACTTTCTTTTTCAAATCTCGGCCAAAATATGAATTCTCTCCTTTAATCTCGGCCAAAACGATGACTTCGCCTAAGGATAAACTCCTTCTCAAATCTCGGCCAAAATGATATATCATCACGCCCAAAATTTATGGATTCTTCTTTACCCCCTTCATGAAATCTCGGACAAAACAAAGATTCTTTTATCTTTACGTCCAAAAAGATAACCTCTTTTATCTTTCTTCTTGAGTTATCGGCCAAAACATGGATCATTACGCCCAAAGATTTGACTTATCGTCCGGTAAGGATAAATTTATTGGATTTTGCGACTGATAACAAGATTGAATTGGATTTCTCGGCCGTAATACCTCTTTGTATTTCAATCGGATTTCTCGGGCGATAAGCTTCTTTGTATTGGAGTTGGAGTTCTCGGCCGATACGTTGGAGTTCTCGGCCGATACATCCCATTTATCCGAATTTCGGCCGATACGTTTAATATAATCCCTTGAATAATTGTGTATTTGGTCTTTCCTGCAAAAGAATTATCAAATTTTAATTAATCCATCCACAATTAAAATATTCAGATAATTAATAATTAAAATCAATAAATCCGGAATTATAACTAAAAGTGACTAAAAATAATGCATGTCATGATCAAATCACAGAAAAATTAATTAAAATAATAAACTAAAATATGTTATATTTTACATGCATCATTGACCACTCGAATGTCCACTACCCTTGGTAGCAGGAATGACTTACGTCACTCATCACAATTTCATTCTAATTCTCTTATACTTGGGATGGGCTTTAAGACGCAAAGCCTAGCCCAAAACATAAACCTGATGACAAGTGATGGGCTGAAAAAATGGGACACTTTTTGAAGCCCAATTGGCACAAATAGAATGAAATATTGTTTCTCTCAACCGAATAATTTCTCGTATTATTAATAATCTCCATAGCAAGTTTATCAAAGTGCTTTGCTAAAATCCTCCTACATTTAAGTTGCTTTATCTCTCTCTCTCTCACACAAGTTCTTCATGAATAGTTGAATTGATAAATTAGTCGAAGTGTGATTAGAAGGAGTGGAACGTAATGATGAGGAACATGGAGTTAATATGATATAAAAAATAGATGTAATGGATTAATTTTAGTATATTTTGAATTAAAAAATAGTTAAGAAATATAAAGTATAAATTAAAAAATTATGGATTTTTTTGTTAAAAATATATTATTTAAATATAAAACATTTTTAAAATAATTATATTTAATAAAATATTAAAATTTTTATAGAATGATAAGTAATAAATAATTTTATATTAATAATTTATTATATTTAATAAATAAATTATTTTATATAAGTAACACCAAAAAATAAAAAATGCTAAAAGAAAAAAAGGTTGAAAAGGAAAAAAAATTGAAGTTCTCAAATAAAAAAAAATAAAAGAGAAAAAAATGACAACAACTACTTGGTTCACCTCGAGAATTAGGTCACATGGAAACTAGATTGAAATCAACTCCTGAATCTAACTTGGTTCATTATCAAACACAACCATAAAGTTGAGAGATCATTATGTATTTTAACTTACAACTTAAGGTGCCACATTTGATAATGTAAGAAAAATATTATTGTTACGAAGATAATAATATTTTATTAGTTGTCCTTTGGTTCTACGTGATTGAAAATTTGAAATGCGTAATATAAGGAGCGATACTGGATTGGATCACTAGGTGGGACCAAGTAGAATTTTTTTTTTCTTTTGACCAAGTAGAGTAGTAGACTTATTGAGTTATCAGTGAGCTTTGAATTTAATCTTTTAATGTTTTAATTAAATTTAAAATAAATATAAAATTCTTGTCTAAAATAATGCTTAATATCAATATATTTTAACCTAATGAGTTGGATATATGCCATCGATTTTTTTTTCAATCCGATCCAAAACTTCTCCAATTTAATCCAATTTTAAGACCATTTAGCCCAGCGTCCTATTGACAAATACACATATGAAACAACTTTTTTTTTACGTGAAAGACAAATTTTTTTTACTAATCCTGTTTAGGAAATATATATATATCAAATACATAAATACTTTTAACACTCGACCATTAATTTTTTGAGGTTAATGAGTCACCCCGCCCTACACCTGGCACTTATATATTATCATTTCATTAATTTAATGTTGATAATTTATGATTAAATGATTATATACTTTTCAGATGTATATATATTTATGTGAATACTTTTATAATAAAAAGTATCATTCAAGATTAAATGAATTAGAATAGTTAAATTAGTCATATTTGATAATTCCATAATTGTAATCTTGATCATATTTACTATTTAAAATGTATTTTAATTAATATATAATTTTTTATTAATTTAATAAGTAGCTGATGAGGGCCGATGATGACAAAACTCCAAGGGGTCGTTTGTTTATTTCTTAATCCTCTTGTTCCGCCCGATGTGGTGGAATGGAGGTTGTCTATTTTTTCGTTTGACACGATCTTTTAGCTTTTTTTTAATTCATTTTTTTTCTTTTCTCTCACACGATAACTTTCATAAAATAAATTATTTGATATGTATAAAATATTCATAATAATAGATTAATATAATATTATTTAATTAAAAAATTCAATATTTCATTAAATATAATTAATTTTAAAAATGTTTTTTTATATTTAAATAACATATTTTTAACAAAAAAATTCCCAAAAAAAATTATTTTATAATTTTATTTTAATTAATAATAAAATTATATCGATCATTATAATAATCATTTTTAATTTAAAATTCACCATAAATTCATCCATTATATCTACTTTTTCTATCCCTTTAACCACTTTATTTCTCATAATCAAATTCTACTCTAACCAAACATAACCCGAACTAATATGTTAATTCAACTATGCACCGAAAACAACAAGTTTTTTTCCAAATGAAACAATGATAAGTACACGTGGAACGGACACACTCATTCAATATCAAGCATATACATTTTTCTCTAAATTTTTTTTTCTTTCAATAATTCCTGTTGCTCGTAAAATCAACTTGATTATTTCTTTTTTAATGAACTTGATGCATTAAAAGTAATAATTCTTAGAACAAAAGAAAAAAAAAACAAAGAAAGAACTCTTGAATTCACCCGGGCGAAGGTAGCAATGTCGGCGGACGCGCCTACAGACGTGTACTGAAAGCATATAAATGTGTGATTCAATGTTCTCTCAGATCCGAGATAGTTCATTCATTTCGTTGCTCAGCTCTACGGCCTTTTTTAGTTCGTTGCGTTGTTGCCCCCTCTCTGCGCTCACCTTCACCCGTCGAAGGCAAAGGAGCGACGGGAGCGAGCGCACGATGAAGGCCCTTCGCGAGGGCGCGGAGCGCATCACCTCCCAGCTCGTCTTCCGCATCGGCGTCCTCGCCTTCACCGCCATCATCTCCTTCTACCTCGGCACACGGTGGTCCGACCCCGGCGCCCAGCTCGCCTTCTACTCCGACGCCGCGACCGCCAACCCGCGCTCCCCCTCCGCCGTCGCCGTCTCCCCCAACGCCAACCTCTCGATCGACGTCTCCTCCCTCATCGACTCCTCCAACGACGGCGACGTCGCTCTTCCGCCGCCGCCGCTCGATGCCGCTCCGGAGGTGGCGGATCTCGAGCAGCAGGCTCCTCCCCCTCCGCCCTCTCCTCCTCCACCGCCGGTGAGCCCCCAGAGGGTCGGGATCGTGAACGAGAACGGGACTATGACTCTGGACTTCGACGCCGAATTCAATCCGGATCTCGCGGACACGGTGGACGATGAGGTTCCGCGGAACGAGACCCCGACGAGCGAAGCGGGCGGTGACGAGGCCGAGTTCAAGACCGGCGTCAACATTGGCAAGTTTGCGGTGTGCCCGGAGAGCATGCGGGAGTACATCCCTTGCATGGACAATGAGGAGGAAATCCAGAAGTTGAAATCGACGGAGAGAGGGGAGCGGTTCGAGCGGCATTGCCCGGCCGAGGGTAAGGGTTTGGATTGCCTGGTTCCTAAGCCCGTCGACTACAGGACACCGATCCCGTGGCCACAGAGCAGAGATGAGGTTTGCAATTCCTCCCCTTTCTTTCCTTTTATCACTGTTCTCTATCGTACGCCAATTATTCGTGGAAATGTTTGAACCAGATTGACGTTATGTAGGTATGGTTCAGCAATGTACCGCATACTCGCTTGGTTGATGATAAAGGAGGACAAAATTGGATCTCAAAGGTTGGAGATAAATTCGTATTTCCTGGTGGCGGAACACAATTTATTCATGGGGCAAATCAATATTTAGACCAAATCTCTCAGGTTTCTGCATGCACTCAAACTTTGATCCATTATTGCACTCCTGCCCAAAAGAGTATGTGTTTATTTCTTTCAACTAAATATGCAGATGGTTCCAGATATTGCATTTGGTAATCACACAAGAGTTGCCCTTGATGTTGGTTGTGGTGTTGCAAGCTTTGGTGCATTTCTTCTTTCGCGAGGTGTCTTGACCATGTCCATCGCTCCAAAGGATGTTCATGAGAATCAGATTCAGTTTGCTCTCGAGCGGGGCGTGCCTGCAATGGTGGCAGCTGTTGCAACAAACAGGTTGCCATATCCAAGCCAAGCATTTGACCTAATTCATTGCTCGAGATGCAGGATCAATTGGACACGTGACGGTATTTTTCTCTGTTTTAGTACTTATTTACCATGCCTACTCTCTTGCTTTTCTTTGGTGAATTATTGTGTTGTATGGATCTGCCAATCTGAGTGGCATCTCTGCCTTCCATGACGAAAGAAAATGAAAGCTGAAATTAGCCAGTCACTAGCCATTTCGATGCAGTTCAAGAAGTCTGTTAACCATATGGATCCTTAGTAGTTTCTGTGCACACTTTTTAGGTTCCATTAGCATACATAAATCTGAGTCGCAAATGATGAATAATCAATATGCTTTCTTAAAAATAGTAAACTTTACACTTCTTTTGAAATGACTACTCATGAACCATAAGGGTCTCATTTCAGCACGCTGATGTTATCCCCTTCAGGACCATGCAATTGATGGAAAACCATTTTGTATTTTTTTCTACTTCAGATTAAAAAATACTTTTATGCAAAGTGCTAGATCCTGTTTCATTCTTTTATTTTGGTTTGAGTAGACTGCTAACTTTCATCATACTGTCCTCTATATAGATGTAAATTGAATATGGAAAGATGATAAAGTTCTTCCTATTTTTGTTGAAGATGGGATTCTGCTCCTTGAAGTCAACAGATTGCTCAGAGCTGGAGGGTACTTTGTTTGGGCAGCACAGCCTGTTTATAAACATGAAGAGGCTCAACAAGAGGCTTGGAAAGGTTTTTACTTCTGGAAGTGACATTATTATCATTGTGGCTTCTTTGATACTACTAATTAGAGCATTGTGAAAGTAGGAAGTTCAATTATCTATTGTAATTATAGAGAGGTGAATTTTGTCCCTCTTTCTAGGTACAGTAAACCAGTTAGCATGAAACCACTGTCGGTATTATACACATGCATTTCCCTATTTCATTCAACTTTCTATGCCATAATTGTCTTTCCGTATTCTGAATGGATTTATAGTCTGCCATTGTGCGTTCTCTTCATTCCAGTGTATGTTCCATTGATATAAAATTTACTCACAGAGATGGAGAATCTTACTACAAGAATTTGTTGGCAACTTGTAAAGAAAGAAGGTTACATAGCCATATGGCAGAAGCCCTCAAACAACACATGCTACACTGCTCGCGATCCTGAAGTCCAGCCTCTATTATGCAATCCAGAAGATGAGCCCAATAACGTTTGGTATTTTCTTCTACTTTTTATTGTATTTCCTCTGGGGTATATGATGAAATGAACCACCAATCCAAGGGTTATTTGATTCCTCATGAATTCATGATTAATTGTTTATGATACTAAATTGGCTTTCTTCTAGCAGTCTAAACTTATTGGTTGAAGGGAAACTTGCTTAATGGTTTGTATTAAAGGGTGTAAATCTCTTGTTGCCTCTTTTGCTGTTCATTTACCAGCTTGCTTGAAGTTGATACTCCAGAGGACATTGCTAGTGCTAAAATATGATTCCAACAATCGACAACACTTGCATTTCTGCAATGTTCCTTTTTTAGTTTTGGTGAATGTTCCTTGATATTATTTTACTTTGTTTTACAAATATATTTTATATCTGTAAATCTGCAGGTACACTAAGTTAAAACCATGCATCAGTCGGATTCCCGAGAATGGTTATGGAGCAAACATCACAACATGGCCTGATCGTCTTTACGAGCCACCTCAAAGGCTCCAAGAAGTTGAAATGGATGCTTATTTGGCAAAAAATGAGCTTTTTAAAGCTGAAACAATGTACTGGAATGATGTCATCGAAATCTATGCTCGTGTATTCCGCTGGAAACAAATGAATGCAAGAAATGTAATGGATATGAGAGCTGGCTTTGGAGGGTTAGTATCCTGGATAGTATAGTGATGGCATATGTCGTCTTTGTCTACCTTTAGTCACTGTATTTTCTCATTGAACTGAATGTCCTAAGTTTAAAATTTGAGAATTTAATCAGGAAAGGAAAAGTTGAAGAGACAAACAGTGTTCCTCCTCAAAAAAAAAAAAAAAAAAACTGATTTCTCAGTAGTTTCTTAAACATTTGCTAAGTTAACAAAAAGTGTTTGACTGTTTATTACCTTATCCTGATCCAATATTTCAGTAGTGTGTAGGTTTATTTTTTCACTACCATCCTCCATGATAAAATCTTGTTTACAGGTTTGCAGCTGCATTAATCAATCAGCAGTTCGATTGTTGGGTGATGAATGTTGTTCCAATAAGTGGGCCAAATACTTTGCCTGTGATATATGATCGAGGACTTATAGGAGTAATGCATGACTGGTATGACTCTATAGATAGTTTCAATTTTCTTAACTATGGACTTTTTAGGGGGATTATAGTCAAAACTACAACCATGTGAGTTTTATTTCAATTTTTTATGAACCTTAAAACTCCGCCTATGTTTTATAGCCGGTCCCAAGCCCGGATAAAGGAGGAGGGTTGTGTTAAGCCCCGACAGTCAGCGTAAAACCCTGGATCAACGAATATAGGTTACTAATAGAGCGGAATGGCGTCGTATGATCCATGTAGCCGACTCCACCTAGTGGGATAAGGCTTTGTTGTTGTTGTTGTTGTTGTTTTTATGAACCTTAAATTAATTGGTCTAGATATCATGTTCTTCAAGTATTATACATTGTAATCATTGTTATCTGCACATGTAAGGCCTTTGTCCAGCTGTCCAATGCATCATGAGTAGAAAAGTCTAGGTAATCCTTTGACGGATGGGTGACTGAACTTTTTTATGCTTCTTCATCATATGAACTAGGATAAAGACACGAAGAACATGGACTGTGACAGAAATTGTAATTTATTAATATAGTAAAGTATATACACCAATTATATGTTAGGAACATACGTTTGATTGTGTACCAAGGTTCTATATATCATGTTTCAAACTGAATCCACCTTGAATTTTCTAACTGACTTTCATCCTAATTTAGTAACAGTTATTTTTTGCTAAATATTGCTTTGACAAGACTAAAGGCTCTTTTTTACAGGTGTGAGCCATTTGACACCTATCCGAGGACTTATGACTTGTTGCATGCCTCAGGTCTCTTTTCCAAAGAACGCAAAAGGTAACATGACTCTTCTTAGTGATAAGAAAAATGTAGCCAAAATAGTGAAACAGGGTTTATATTGTTTATCTCCCATTTACATTTGCATTATGCATACACTAGAAACAACCATTTGCAATTGTAATAAAACACTCAGATACATTAGGTGAGTTTTACAGAGTCTTGTATATAAGATGTAAGGAAGAAATCACAGGTGCATAGTTTTAACAGAACATGGAATTTGTATACTGCTGGTGGAGATGTGGTGGCATGGTTGTTATGCTGATACGCCGCATCACAATGGACAGTTGCAGACGAAATCTGAGTTTTCTGCAGTGTTCGGTAAACAGTCAACCGATGGCCAGATAGATTTTGACACTGATGTTTCAGCAGGGCAGAGATAGTGAAGTGGGAATGTGGACTCTGATCCCGTGGCCAGACAAAGGCACCCATTATCCATCCGCTGGGTCTTTGTCCTCCAGGTTGAACAGCTTGCTGATCTTGGTCTCAGTGCATGTGGGGTGGTCAATGATGATCTTGACGATGAGGGTGAGTTCGAGGAAACCAACTTGCACTCGTCAGCCTTGAGCATAACCACACAGAAGTCATGGGCGCACGGATTGTTAATGATGACACTCTTGTTGGCATCCTCAATGCTTACAAGGCTAGAGAATTACTCTGTTATAGCATCTTTAAAGGAATGAATAGATACAGATAGAGGAGAAAGAAGAGTAAAGAAAAGGAGGTCATAATCTAGAAGAAACAAGACCATACACAAAGTAGCTGAGAGGATCATGTGAGGAGTGTGTTAGATCTCAACTCATCTAGCATACAGTAAGAGTTTCTCAATTGACGAGCAGATGGTGAGGAGATTTTACATCTTACCATGGAGAATTATGTCTAAACATATTTGGACCTGAGCAAATCAAATCAAATATGGGAGCTTAGGGAATAGGAAAAAAATGGCTTTTTAAATGTGAGGGCCTCAGAAAATGTGATGAGTCATGCATGAGGTAAGTCAGATATGGTGAAGAAGGTGAAAAAGATAAGTCATGCATGATGTAAGTCAAAACTACAACCAGGAGGTCTGCCTCGTAGCAGACGCTGCAGAGCTGCGCCACACACGCCGATGCCCGCGCCTGACGTCGAAAGTGGTCAAAGGCCCGACCACTCATGGGGGTGACCCAGTGTATTAATGAAGGCCTTCACATGGAATGTACAGGGCATAGGAGATCCGAGAGATGGTGGATTCTTGGTCGATATCTTAGCGAGGGAGGTGGATGTGGCTCTTCTCCGGGAGACCAAGTTGGCCGACTGCTGCTTGGGACCGTGGGCTCAGATTGGGGACTCCCGCATGACGGAGCATCTTTCCCTCTAGGTGGGCCAGTCCAGGGGCTGCTGGCGAGGGGACCTTTTCACTCTCGTGGACTCCAGGATATCCAGATTTTCGATGACAGCTCATCTTCGGATTCAGATGGACAGAGGCGACTATTAGGGCTTTCTTCAGGATCAACATTAAGTCTTAGACTGATTAGCAAATTGGCTCCTTCCATGACTTCTTGGATATGGCTTTAGCATCCTTTTGCGCAAAATTAACTCACCCATTAAACAACTAAACCTTCAGATTGATTATTCATAATATCGTCCTCATACACAAATTAATTCATGGATTAAACAACTAAAGCTTTAGATTGATTATTCATAATATGAGGTCTTGTTATTGTTAGTGCATAAAGTTGTTAATCTTCCATGACTGCTAGTGCATAAAGTTGTTAATCTGCCTATGCTAATACTTGTTATTCCCAGGTGCAACATCTCAAGCATATTGCTTGAGATGGATCGAATACTGAGGCCTGGTGGGCGTGCTTACATCCGTGATTCGAAGTACGTCATGGCAGAAATTCAAGAAATTACCAGGGCAATGGGATGGAGGACAGACGTACGCGACACTGCTGAAGGTCCATATGCTAGCAGGAAAGTATTGCACTGTGACAAACCAATTCAATAGAGCATATCACCCGCAACCACCCCATCAAGATCCCTGATTCTCTAACCTTGTCAGAAGAGCTTCTGGTAGCAAGTGGAATCTCACACACATCTCCGCTTTTTGCTTGGAAGGGTGTTTTTTTCTCGCAAATGTGTATCTTTGTTGTGCCAAGTTGTAGAGTCAATTAACGAGTCATCCTCAGCAGTGCTTATGGCAACAACCGTTTGGTTGTTGCACACTATTATTTCCTTCCCCCGTAGGAATAGTTGCGTATTAGGTACCCTCCACCGTATTGCTGCAGTTAGTGCCAAATTGCCCAATTTGTGCATATACAGTCCATGCCCTCCAAGATTTTACTTCGGCGGCACTTCATCTTCAGAATTGGAGAGCATCAGAGATCATCCAGTCACGTCGAAGCGTATATTCTACGGTGGCCTACGACCATGGAGCTGTCTCCGACCCATATAAGCAACAACTCTCTCTGTGTATCTGTGTGTGTTCATTCATTATTATTGCACGCATTTCTCAATCCTCAAGTCCTAGGAGGAAAGAACAAACTTATTTATTCATTTTTTATGTAAACTCTTATATTGTATGGGGTACTGATACGACTAATCAAGTAAAGTTTTGTAATCAACCAACTGCGAACTCTTTTTGTGTGTTAACGCATGGAGATGGATCTTAAAAAACTTGTGAAGAAATTAAAAAAAAAAGACTAATTGGGAATATTTTAAAGATAGCATCCAGTTAGAAAGGACCAAGGGCTTCTATAGGTGCTCGTTGGCCAGGTTGTTTGGGTGATATTAGATTTCAGGGGAAAAACGTTGAAGTACTTCAATAATAATAATAATAATAATAATAATAATAATAATAAATATACAATTAAATTTATTGTTTAATTTATGAAATATACTAAAATATGATCCGAAAAATCAACACATTAGAGACTTATTTTCATTCTTTTTAAAATGGTTATTTTAATTTGAAACAGCGGATGGTTTTTTTTTAGTCGAAAAATCCTTCCAACCTGAAACACTTCCATCCTTATTTTGCATGCTTTTTAACGTAATGATAATTTATTTTTTCCATATTCGATAAAAAATGAAACTTTCTTCTTTCCTAAAACAGAAGTGATTTCAATATATATATATATATATATATATATATGTATGATATAATTATTTTGTACTTTTTAACTTCATCATACTACTTAACCTTAAAAATTTAATTATATTATACTAAAAATAAAGTATGTTATCTGTTTAACATAGTTTTTTTTTGTTTTTACTTCATTTAGAATTACCTGTTTGGCAAAAAAGTGTGGAATAAAGACTTAATCCAAATGTTATTCCTTAATCAAACAGGGTCTTTAGGCGGTGTTTGATAGGGGGATATAACTAGAATTAGGGGCTTGTTCTCAATGTTGCAGCCAAACAGCATTTAAATTAAGATGTGGGACCCACGTACAATAATTGCAAGAACAAAGAAAAGTGAGAGCATTTGTGTTCTTGCCCTCACCGAGAACACTCTTGCTCTCGTTGAATTAGTTGACAGGGGCAGCAGGCCAATTTTGTTCTAGAATTAAAAGTTTGCATCCAAACAGCCCCTTAGGGTTCTTATGCACACAATTTCTGGAACAAAATTTTACCAAACGCAATCGGTACCATATCCTGCATTAAGCTTCTTCAATCAATGTCTTAAACTTGTTCCTCTCCCGGTAGCTCACAACCAACCAAATATAGATCAGCATTACTGGTCCTGTTCAATAGAAATACATATCGTACCATGAAAAATAAGTAGATAAATATTTAGATTCTCAATCGAAGTACAGTGAAAATCCTATGACGAGGTTGTGATTTAGAGATATGCATATGTTGTAATCATATATGCAATGCACTTAGTGCCCTAATATAACCAAAAAAAAAAGAAAAATGATGACCCTGGTCTTCAACTTAATTGGTCCTGAGTTCATTTGCTTTTGACGGAACAACTGCGTTATTCTTGCGGACGTGATGCATCACTGGATAACGCTGAATCCACTTGTCCTATTAGTAGATACACACGGAATTAAATTGGCTTCGGGGACAAGAAATTCCAACGGTGGAACAAAGACCTCAAGCGTTACGTTTCTACAGAGAGAGGAATCGCTCGTCACAATGAAATACAATTTTAGGCTCCATCTGTTTTTATTCGACTCCCGAGGTGTCACCGGAATGTGTAATTTCTGTGTACCAAAACAGAAGAGAAAAAAATCTAAGGACAGAATAGCGGAATTTAATTTTAGAGTTATCTAATTTATTTATATCATTCTCGTTTGAACATTAAATTAGACAAATATTAATAATTCTAAACATGGATGAGTCTCTATCTAAAAAAAAAGTACAAGAGAAATGAAAATAAAAAAAAAATGGTCATCTTCCCAACCCAACGTTCTCAGATCATAACGCGATACAGGGAACATCGCATTTATTGGAATTTGGGTACTTCCATGACTAGCTGCCCTCTATCTGCATTCTGCTTGCTCTGTTATGTTCTGTTTTCCAAGAACTAGCTGTTGCATGCAAAATGAAAACAATATGCTGCTTCATCATTTTCTGCTGTGACCAGCTGCCAATTCTAAAAATGAGCAATGTCGGTGGATCACACTTTGTTTCTGTATTTATTATATTAGGGAACGAGGACATGCAAGATACTACTCAAGGAATCAAAAAGCATGTTACCATTAAATGAAGATATGTAAGATCCTACTCAAGAAGTCAAAAGGCTCTCAATTTTATTCTGTTACTGCGAGATTCATGTAGCTATCACAATTATATCCCATTAGGAATTCGGCTGATTGTTCGTGTATGTTTTGAACATTGGTTTACACTATTTTTAAAAGCAGCACGACTCATAGAGGTTATTAAAAGGCATGTTATCGAGCAATCCTCTAGTGTCTCTCAATGTAAAATTAAATTTGTGCCGACAAAGGTCGAAATAATATATATATATATATATATATATATATATATATATATATATATAATATATTTGTCAAGTGTTTTTCATATGAAATGTTTGTCAAGTAATTTTATACATACTTTTTTTTTATTTTTTTCGATATTTTTCTTCATCAATAATTTAGAGGATCATTAATAATAACAAAATATAATTTTACAATGTAAAAAGTTATAAAATGATTATATGTATTATGTAGGATAATAATATGCATAAATTCGTAAATTTTAAAAATAATGAATATAATTATTATTGGTAATTTAAATCACATTTTTTTTATCATCACTGATTATTTAAACTATTACTGATGAAAGATGTCTAAAAAAAAATTGTATGTGCAAAATAGTTTGACATGCCTTTCATATGAAAATCATTTGACACCTCCATTAAACCTATATATATATATATATATATATATATATTCTGGATTCTCTCCTATGGAGCTTTATTTAAGTATAAAAAAAGAAAATCGGAAACAGTAGTTATTGATTAATCCATGATAATTTATTTTTAATTTCTAAGAACACGATCATGGAGTAATCGATAAATTCCAATTTTCGTGCTATATATGCACTAGCCTTTGCAGTTAAATTATTCAGTTAACAACAATATGAACCTTCACACACTTCAAGTGCATTCTCCAATTTACAACGCTAGGGACCCTTCGCTATTAATTGCCAAAAAGGAAATTTATCTCATATGGATAATTAAATCTTTTCAGTTTATTAATATTGATTTGTGGATCAAGAGATACCACGGCTACTTTTTTGTAAACATATATACCCATTTACCTTCTTTCTTAATTTGCCTTTTTCTATTAGTCTACGGACATCAAAAAGGAAATTTACTGAATCTGGGACATATATATTTTTGCGAAATGTGTCTCTCAGATTATTTTCATTTTATAGGATTTTCTTATTCCTAACTTGGATCGATTTATTAAACTGAAAAAGCTATATTATTTTTAGTTGCCACCTCAGTGTGCGAGAAGTGGCGCTGATCGTCCAACTCAATCCAACTGACGTTAAGAGTTACGCGTACTAGTCACGGATTGAAGTCTCGATCCACCATCGAGTCCGATTATTTTAGTGTCGTCCGGACAACATGCCTGATAGATAAGACTCCCAACATAAATTTTTTTATATTAATAAAAGTTCAAACTCGAGATCTTTACTTAAACGATAAACGTCCAAATTGATAGAGTGCGTTCAAAATTGCTGCAATTGGCCAAAGGCCCTGGACAATGAGCGCCACTGACTTGGATTAGATGACGCAGGAGTGGCATTTCTTCATTTACTTGGTGGAGTTAGTTGACAATAATTTTTTCCCATTTTGATGGCGCAGTGTAAACTTTTTGGAGTAGGAAAACAAGCTTCATCTCTCAATCCAAAAATTGTAAAATTAAAAGTCCAATTTTGAAAACTTGTATTCAAATTTTTTGTATCAGATTCCAACTTCTACACTGCAATCTGTCCCGATACAATTCCAGATTGCCACGCAGTCCTTGTTGATGACTGCGGTGAGGTGTTTCGTTTGGAACACCAATTCCGGACTAAATTTCACGCGTCAAAAGAATATCCCCACTGGCTTTTTCGGCTGAATTCTATTATTATTATTACTGCTGCTGCTACTATTCTTATTCTTATTCTTCTTCTTATTATTATTATTATTATTTAGACTGCGACGTGAGTGTTCCGATTCCCTTCCCTTATCCGAGGCCTAATCCATTGGCATAACGCTTTTGAGTTGAGATATACCCGTGGGGAATTCGGAACAGATATTCCGAAAGCATGGCTCCGTGAATTGCCATTTTGCTCGGGGGGGTTCTTATTCCTCTCTCGTGTCGTGTCACAGCCGTGCGTGCAAGCGACGTGGCCCTCGTTCACGCCCGAGATCTTAGCCTTTGATTTTGATAGAATGGAATCGAAGGAAGCGACGGAAGAATAAAAAGAAGGTGCCTTCCTTTTGGACGATTCGTGATTAAACGATATGCCTATAAACTCGCGATGTAGTCATATTTGTGGTTGGAGTGTTGGAGTCTTGGAGATGGATTTTGTGTGATTCTAAAAGGTTCTGCAAGTAGGACAAAATTTAAGCTCCTGAATCAAATGCGTAAATTAGTTGATCGATTGCTTTCGGTCATAGCACGCGCTTATCTTCGTGGCAAGTTAAAATCCATCCGAACAAATTAAAAAAGACGAGCTGCATCTTGTTCATATCACATTAATACCGACGACGATTCAAACGCTCTGTATTTTTGTTTTATTCCCAATTTATAGATTGAGCACTTTTACTTGGAATTGTCCTAATCGTTTTCGTAATTAGTTTTGGTTTGAAACCGAGAGCTAAAATTACATAAGACGAGCACTAATCCTGAATCGTTGGCATATGTCTAAACAAGTAAGAAGTAATTTCGAGAATCCAGGAGTTGAAAATGCAAGGAAACTAGAACGAACTCTTTGATCAAAATTTCTAATTTTGTCCCACAGACTTCTGTACCGCGATGATCTTTGTGAGTTTATTTCCAACAGGAAGTTGGGGTTCTTGGGACGATTGCAAACAAAGCGATTTGATTTGGAAACTTGAACAAGTTAAGAAATGTAACGCAGCAGGAACCATCGGCCGGATGCAGCGGTTGATCTCCGCCGACGTCACCTTCTTCTCCTGAGGTCTACGATGACCACACTGACATTGTCGGCGCTCTGCCTCGCCAACGCAAGCTTTGTCAGCAGTATCGCCGCGTCGGAGGACGCCTTGTCCTCGGACTCGTCGGGCGCGTCGTACTCCGGTCCGTCGGACGCCACCTTTCCTGGCGGAGTGCCCTCGCGGCGGAGGCACATCCGGACGACCTCGCAGGCTGTTTCATTGGTCACCACGTCCCACAGCCCGTCGCTCGCCAGGATCAAGCACTCGTCGTCGTCGCTCCTCTCCGTCACTGTCACCTCCGGCTCCGACGTCACGAAGGGCTTCAGGTAGCCATCACCTGCACGCAATCAAGAGACAGCGGTGCCCACTCATCAGATAATTCTGGGCGGTATTCGGGAGCTCCGCCACATTTTAGTCACATGTTCTCACCTATGGCCCGCGACATCGCGAGCACGCCGAGGACTCTGGCGCCGTCCCAGTAGATGACGCGCCCGCCGGCGTCCTCGATTCGCTGCAGCTCGTCCGGCCGGTCCGGCTGTGAGAAAATTCACCAGGTCAATGCTAAATCCATGCCACATCTGGACCGTCGGATTAGATCCAGACGGCGGTCAAGGGGGATAAGAAAAGAGAGGAGTGCAAGACGCTGACCTTGTGATCGTCGGAGAGGGGAAGGGGTGCTCCCTTCCGGCGGCAGAGCACGGCGCGGGAATCGCCGCAGTTGGCCACGACGATCCTGCTGGGGCTGACGACGGCGACGACGGCGGTTGACCCCACGTGGTCGCAGTTGGGCACTTGGAGCTCGCATCGGCAGTTGGGGTTCGGCCGGGCGTCGCCGGCGTTGGAGACCACCGCCTCCGCATCCATTCGCGCGAAGCTCCTCTCCATCACGGACTTCCACCACCCATCTTCGCCCGCCGCCGGCGAGTCGGATCGGTCCTTCGACATCTCATCCGCCACGAGCTCATGCATCCGATCTCTGCACGAAGTGGCCACCTGCGCAATCGCGAGGAAATCGAGTAAAACCAAGTTTAAATGAGGAACTCAAGGACCCAAACTAACGAACTAATCTCACATGAGAGCAACCGTGGCCGTCGTAGACGCCGAAGAAATGGTGCCCTCCGGCAGCCGCGTGGCGTCCCCGCCCAAAGTCGGGGCGCACCGCGACCGTGTCCTCCATGTCCCTCCTCCGTCCGCAGACGGAGGCCGTCCCGAACCTCGGGCACCGGTCCTCGGCGGCCAGTCTCCCCCCGCAACCATCCGGGACCTTGGACGCGCACCTCCCGCCCAGACCGGACTCCGCCTCGTCCTCGGACCCGTCCTCGCGTGGCACCGCGGCGTCGGCCCCGCCAGCCCACAAGATCCCGGAGGGGCCGTCATCGTGTCTCCACCTCTTCCCCCCTCCCGCTACAGTCTCCGATGCCTCGCCTTCCTCCGCCTCCGTAGGAGCCTCCTCGACGCCGTTGATCTTGGAGATCACGCGGAAGCGCCGGATCTCCATCCGGCGCTTCCTGGCCGCGCGCGTGCTCCCTCTGGCCTCCTCCTCTTTGGGCTTGCTCGCAGTTCCGTAATACACCTCCCCCATTAGAGAGCTCAAACGAGTTCGAGCTCTTCCCCCCGTCGTCGTCGCGGTGGTGGAGTTGAAAGAAAGCTTGAGGGAATAAAAAATGGTGCGAATGGAGTGGCGCCTCCGGGGCAACAGAAAGAGCCTGCGTGTGCAAATGGCAAAATGTGACGGGCAGGTGCCGGTTAGCAGTGGTGGGGTGGGGACCGGTTGGCAGGTTGGTTGGGCCGGCACGGCGCATCTAGGCCGTACATCGCGAGTCCAACCTCCCGCAGGATCTGCGTAGCGCGCGGACACGTGGCAGGAAGTGTGCGGCGTATGAATGTCTCTTTCTTTAATGACACGCGTTGTCGGCCCCATCACCCTTTTTCTTGGGCCAAACAAGAAATATAAATATCCCGCCCATCTTTTTCTCGCCTCAAAATTACTAATCCAGAATTTTTTTAAAAAAACAATTACCATCATAAATATTTTGGATAAATTGTCCTTAACTTTAAAAACGATAATTAAATGATCCCTAAATTTTAATTTATAGTTATATTATTTTCGAATTTAATTTTTTTTGTACGCTTAATCTGAGTCAATTTTTTATTACCTGACGTGACATAATAAAATAATATAAATATATAATAAACTAATATCAATAATAAAAAGGTGGCACCCTCGAACGCTACACATTAGAATCGACGAGCTCGTACAGAGGGGGCCGTCGCCCCCCTCTTTCTCACGTACGTGAGAGAGTCGACAAAAGGGTGACACCCCCTATCTATCCTGTGCACGTTCGTCGATGCATGAGAGAAAGGGAGATGTTGGACTCTCCTACGCAACTCGCACATGAAAGAGTCGACAAAGTCTGTGCGCGCTTGTCGGCGCGAGAGAAAAAGGGAGGTGTCGGGCTCTAGAGGTGTTCACGGGTCGGGTCAAGGGGTCTGGGGGGCTGGATCCGACCCAACCCGGGTCGGGTCAGGTGGTCGGGTTACCTGACAACCCAATTTTCTTTTTTTTTTAATTTTTGTTCTTATTGTTTTATATTTTATTTAATATAAAAAATATTATTTGATATTATTTTAAAAGCATAAAATATGTTTTCTAATTATTTAATATTATTTATGCACTTAAAATATTTTATTTCAATTTTTTAAAATTTTTAAATCAAATATAAGCCTTAAGTATAAATAAAAAGAAAAAAAATAAAAAATCGGATTGGTCGGATCAAAATTAAGAGATATTCAATCGAGCCTTAAGTACAAATATAAGACTTAAGAGATATTACCTGACATCGTTTTACAAAAAAACTAATTAAGAGATATTCAAAATATAGAAATAACATATATTAAGGTGGAGTTCAATCGAGCTCCTGTAACGCTTCGAAATTTTATCCCCAAATGTCAAGGGCAATTAGGTCTTAGTCCGTTCGTCATTACATAATAATAAATGTGATTCAATTAATTTCAGCGGAAGCATATAACCATTAGACAAGATAAAAAATCTTTCATTAAATGCGAAAAACTTCGAGAAAATATCAAAGTAGCATTATAGAATTTAAAGCATTATTAATAATCATTAAAACATCTTAAAATCATAATCAAAATATCACTTTAAAACTTATAGTCCAACAAACTCAAATTTGATTCTAAGAATCTTAGACCAATGTGCAATTTATGCATGAGTTGAGCGGTCATCCATCCATTCGTTGGGTACTCGCACGAATTCATGATGTAATTTTAGAGTATATAAAGGCCATGCCATGCAATGCAATTCCATCATCCTAAATAGGATACTACATAATATACATCATCGTCTTCATATAATGTGAAGAAAATAATATGCATGCCATGTTCATAACATAGGATCTACATGTCAATTATTAACATCAATCTATCATCATGCAATTATAGACAATAGCATAGGAGACATGTAATCACAACATCATAAATATGGTATGGAACATTCATAACGATCATACAATTCCATAGGCATATAAGTGATTACACTTACCATAACCATTGTCTACATAACTTTTCTCAGGGTTGTTTCATAACCCTTTCCGACTTCCACTTTCATGGAACATCATTTCCATTCGATCGATCATTGACCCTTTTATTATGGTTATATCTTTCAATAATTGAGATTTATGTCGTTACCCCCTCAATAAGCTAGTTAGGTCTTGGAGACAATGCTCCTCTCTTGTCCTAAGGTGACATCAAAATGCACACACCGTTGCCAAACTCTCGCTCAAGGACGATATCAAAATAACACATCGTTGTCAATGTGTAACGATCATTCTGAATAAAATCTGATAAAGGGCCATAAATGGTCGATATGTAACATCATCCACAATTAAGTTCATTATACTTTTCATTCAATAAATAATTACATCGCTCATCTTCATGTTTTAACCTAGTTACATGAGAGACATGCATGTACGTGTATCTAGGTTCTTATACAATCATCAAGCATCAATACATGTTATTAATACATTGAAAATAACATTTAATATGTTATATAAAGTTTCAACAACAAACACAGCCATGAAACAAGTCATCACGGCCATGACATAGTCTGTTATGGGCGTGACAGAAGACCATTTTTTGTCCGATTTTCTATCCTTCTGTCACGGATGTTACGGGGATGTTACGGGATACGAACAACCATGATAGAGCTTTGGAACTCCATTGCCCAGATCGATGTTACATGATTTTTTATCCAGAAATTTAGGAAAATGATACATAACATTCAGAATCAAAACATAGACATTTCCTAGGGATTATAGGATCAAAAGAACATTTGAAAATATAATAATCCATTTTCTAAGATCTAGGATTCATCCATAAATTATGAACAATATGAAAACACATGAACCCTAACTATTAGATCTAATCATGAAAGCCTATACATGCATAGATCTAATGCTTTAAATGATAAACACCCTCATCACAATTCAATCTAAGGACAAGGAGTCCTCGTGCTCTCAATCCAATAATGAAAAATCATTAAGAGATGAGAGAAGGCTTTGCATCCTCTTTACATATTTTGATATTGAATTCTTCTTCTCTTTCTTCCTCTTCTTCTTCTTTGTTCCTCTCTCTCTCCTTCTTCAAGCCCTAGCCGTCAAATTAGAAATTTGACAAAAGATATTAACAAGAGGACTTGGGACCTTTATATAAAAGAGTTTATGAGGGTTTAGACAAAAAGTTCAAATTACCATCACTTAAAAAATTTGGAATATTATAGCTCATTAACTGATAAGAATGAGTAACATGTGTAAAGTAATACAAGTATGAAGGCTAAATTACATGAATCAACCCTCAACTTTGAGTCAAATCCTAAACGGTTTTTCAATTTTAATTTGTAACTAGAACGTCTTCCAACTTTAAATTTATTGCACTATTCATCCACTTAACTGACAAGTGATAATTTTTCGATTACCTTGCTGGCATGGCATAATAAAATATAATAAAAAAATTAAATTACTGACGTGGCATAATAAAAAATAACATAATAAAAAAATTATAAAAATAAAAAGCGACGGAAGAGCCGACCCCTGCACCAGCGAGCTCGCGAGGAGGCCGTTGCTAGCTTGTTGCCCGGCGAGCTGCCAGAGGAGGGCGCCGGCCCTTTTTTTCCTCCTCGTTACGTGCAAAGAAGGGGGGGGGGGGGGGGGGGGGGCAGCGGCGCCCCCCTCTATCAGCTCGCGTGTCAGTGAGTTGGCAGTGGGGACATCGACCCTCCTTTTTCCTCGGCGTGCGAGCTGACATAGGGGGCGTCGACTCCCCTTTTTCCTCCTCGCCATGCGCGAGAAAGAAAAGAGGGGTCGATGCGTGAGCTAGCACATGGGGACGCCAACCTCTCTTTCTTCCTCGCGTGCAACGAGGAGGAAAATGGGGGACCGACGCCCCCCTATGTTGGAGGGCGAGCTCGTAGAGGGGGGTCGGCGTCCTCATGAGCTCGTTGGCACAGGGTCGGTCCCCTTATCTTTTTTTTTTAATTTTTATTATTATGTTATTTTTATTATGCCATGTCAACAACTTAAAATTTTATTATATTTTGTAATGTAGTCTATTGCCAATCAAGTGGAAGAATCGTGCAAGAAAATCAAAGTTGGAGGACGTTCTAATTACAAATTAAAATTGGGGGCCGTTTAGAATTCGACTCAAAGTTGAGTCCATCCGTATAATTTACTCCATCTCTTATTTTCAAATTAATGATTGGGATGTAAAAAATGAGAGCGATTTATTCTTTTACTTTCTAGTTTATTTTTTTATATTAGATTATTAAGAGTTCATTAACTTTTTCCTCTGTCATACTACGTCATGATTACTTTTACATGTAAAGAGTTAAAGCCTATTTGTTTAAGACTTGGAAGTAATTTTAGATTTTTTTCTCAGTCATAAAGAAATTATCTTATTTCTCGATAAAGAGCTCTTCGGTTCTTTTATTATCAAATACGTAACTTTATTTTTAAAATTAATTAAAATTAATAAATTATTTATGAATATTTTATTTTATTAATTAATTTTTATCAGTTAAATTAAATATGTCTTAAATAAATAATCTATGTGCCAATCTCATTAATCAAGCAATAATCAATTAGATTAGGATGCATTCACAGTGTAATTCCATACTTTAAAATTTTTGAATTGACATAATTTTAATTCAATTTAGATCATTTATGTTTTATACTCTCAAATCAAAATAATACTATTTTAAATTTCTTAAATTTTAAAATAATGAAATTGATAGTGCAATCAAAACACACGACCTTTTTTTTTCTAAATAGCAAATGTTTGAAAAATGTACCTCTTATGAAGATCAGCTAATCACTAAATCCAATTAATCCGATTAGATTGTCAAATTTCAAACAAAAATATTTCGCCTTCATTAGAATTTGAACTCTATATCTTACTTAAACCAATAAGAAGCTCTTAGGACTCCACTCCTTTAACTTTATAAAGCACAAATCTTTTATACCATTAACTTAAATTAATCTAAAATTTTGAAATTGTGATATATTTATATATATATATTAGTTTTGCATATTTGTTTATATTTTATATCTCCATCTCGAATGTTGAAGTTGGACAAAAGGGAAAAGGAAACTTATATAAAATAATTTTCAAGATGTGAACACTTGGCCATATCAACTCGTTTCCATATGGCTGCGTTTGGTACGAGAACATTAGTAGAACATTTGTTCTCGAGAACTAATTGATGTGATAGAAAAGTTTGGATTGGTGTTTGGATGAAAAAGTATAATGATGGGGATTTAAAAAGTTGATGTGATGGATAAGTTTTAGTGGGTATTTGGATAAAAAAGTAAGAATTAAGAATATAATTTATTATTTTATGAGGTATAAAATTATAGTAAATAAAAATATATTATTAATATTATAATTTATGTAAATTGTTATATTGTTAATATTATTTTTATTTATTTTGATTAAATATTTTAAATATTATAATTTACGTATATTTTAAAATCCAAATATAATTTATTTTTTTTAAAAAATAATTAAATAGTTTAATTAATAAAATATTTATTAATTATTAGAACTAATTATTTTATAGTTTTTAATTAATAACATTTAATAAATAATTTTATAATATCCTTAATAATGTATTAATATATTATAAATTATATATACATATAAACTAAAATAATTAAAAAATAGATAAAATTTGAAAAAAAAATTGCGGCCCGAAAAGCAAATGTTCTCGTCGAGGCGAGAATATTGGACGAGAACGGGAATATTTTTAATGTTCCCTTCAGTGCGTTTGGAAACATTTTATGTGATCATTAATAAAAAAGGAGATTAGGTCGGCGGCATTAAAGGTCTTTCTTTACACGTGTTCGTTTGATGTGTGTGCTCGAGCTCGACTTGGCGGAACAGGCTGCAAATAAATAATCCTAATTGAAAGCGTGCCCGCAAGTGCTCGCACGGACACGGAAGTACAACAACAAAATGTACGTGTAACCGAGAAAACGCAGTACAAGATCTAGTGACGCGTTAGGCAGATTTGAGCGAGAGACGCCCGTCGAATTTTTATCCGTGTTTACGTTAAATTATAATTTGAACGGCATAGAATGCTTTAAATTGTTTTAATCGAATTTATTCGAATAGTGTTACTTTTTTTATCTTTTTTATAACCATTTTTTGGTATGACAATAAAAAGTATATTATATACAAATTTAAGGATCGATTCATCATCGAATTTAACTAATTCGATTAGATCGTTCCACGTCGTATATATATTAATAGCAGATGAAACTCTCAACAATAATTTTTTAAATTTAAACTTTAGACTTTACTTAAACAAAAATCGCTTATCATTTTATCATTTTTTATGAACGTGTTTTGAGGTGAAATAGGAAGAAGAACCCAACATTAGATATAAAAATATCCGTTAGAATTGAATTACTTTTAATAATCGTTGAAAAATATAAAACTATCTCGAAAATAATAAAAGTATCATTTTTATGCTTCTAAATGACGATAATGTTTGCATTTCAACTTTTTTTTTACCGTATTTTATTTTTTTATCTTTGACCACATATTATTATATTATTAAACAAATGATCCCCTTGGTGTCCGAATTTTGTTTTACGTTGTCTTCTTCCAAGGAAATGAGTGCATTTGAATTTTCAATCAAGGGCTGTTTTGAAAGGGTTGTTGGAACACTGATAGGGCTATTTACTTTATAGATCCAAAATATTATTTTATGGTCATCATAATTCCATGTGATCGATGCTATGTGCCAAGGAAATTGAAACATGGTCGTAAAAAGGAGTTTTAATGGCGGTGTGCAGCTCGGTTCCAATCATGTCCAAGTACTACTCACCCATCGATCTTCTCCTGCATTGGAACGCAACCAGGGACACAAAAGGGCCGAATTTCAGCATTTTACTGACCGTGTTTCTTCTAATTAAAATAAAAAAACTTAAATTCTAAGACATGAATTGTACCCACCCAAACCCATTGACGTAATAAGATAGTTGTTTTTGAATAAACGATTTGAAAAAGATCTTGAATAATATAAAAAATCAATAATTAGGAAGCAAAAATAATAATTCTGATTCTTTCCTCTATTTTTTTATTCATTAACCTAATTTTTTTTCTCTAAATTCTTTTTTATTTATTAACCTATTTTTTCCCCAAATATTAAGAATATTTATCAAACAACTCTATTATTCAATCCAAAACATTAAACGCATCACGAAAAGTTATTTCTCGAACAAATAACTATCCAATTCCATCAAAAGCAAAATGCACGGAGAAATGCCAAACCTGTGCAAACTTGCATGAAACAGACAACTACACGTGTCAGTCAAGAACGACACAAGCCAAAACGCAGTAACGGCCGTGTTAATGGACGATAAGGTCAAATAGCTGAGAGAGAGAGAGAGAGAGAGGCAAATCCCGGCCTTCGTGCATAAATAGTAGCGTCAAGACAAAAGAAACTCGATACCGTTGAGCTCCCCTGACCGCCTCTACCATTACGGGATTCACAAGTTTCAGAACGCTCAACCTTCTACCTTGCCACAAAAGAAGACGATATCAATGATAGGTGGCAATGAGATGGAGAGAGAGAGTACACACAGGGATCCGCCAACAGATTTGGACTATCAATCGTTTGGGTGGAAACCGTTGGTGGTCATCCCTCCATCGACAGAGATGATCTGCCCGGTGATGTAAGAAGCAGCCGGCAGGCAAAGATAAGTCACCAGAGACGACACCTCTTCTGGCTCCCCGACTCGTCGCATAGGGGTTCGATCTATTAACTTCTGCATGAAGTCCTTATCCTCGAGCAGCTGAGACCATGCAAAATGTCAGAAATTCGGATAGGCATATCGACTAAGATACTTTATCTTGTGCAAGCAGAGGATAAGAGAGTGCAATAATTGTGCGATAGTAACATATTATCAAACAGAATGTAACACCACGAGTGTTTCTCTAAATACTATGGATCAGTGTTTCTCTAACAGCAGGGATTGTAAAGTATGCTCTGAAACATAAATAAGGAAAACTTTCATGTCACACGAGTACAGTAAGAGGATGAACAAAAAATGTCTTTTTTTTCGAATTAGAAGTCCATTAGGTGAGAACTTACAAGACGGAAAGAGGTAAGTCACGGAAATGTGGGAGATAATGCCAGGCATGGATACAAATCATGGAGAATGGTAAGTAATCTTTTTGAATTAATTGATCCAACAACTACTCAAAAAGATCTATACAAGTTAGAAATGAAAATGCAGAGAGAATCAGCCTTGTAGCTATTTTGTAAAAATAATGTGGACAGATTGTAATAATCCGAAATTTTGGGTCAAGGATATTTGGACCTTTTGACTAAAAGCCTAATGTAAATCTTATATAAATAACCAACAACCCTATTAATTCTCCAAAAACATAAACGTCAACCCCTCTTCTCTCTTCTTCTTTTCCATCAAGAAAAGCCTAAAGTTGAAAAATCTCGAACCATATTCTTCGTGGTGGCTATGTTTTAAGATCAACAAAGAGAAGATCAAGGTTTCTAAAAAAAGGATAAGTAGATGAAGTAAAAGGACAAGATGATTAGGAAAATGGAAATTTTAGATTTAAATTCAAAAGTATGTAAAAGAGATTCAAACTCCTCTCTCCTTTTTCAATGATGTTTTATTTGGATTGAGAATTTCAAAATCACCTTGTTCTTGATAGAAATTTTGATTGAGGGTTGCATAATTTATGTTGCATAATCTATTAAATTCGTGATTGTTTTGTAATAATTATTTGGATAGATTTTACTTATTCAAAATTACAAATAATATATGAATGAAAAGCCTTCGAAGTCTAGTTCCCAGAGAAATTTATTTCATCCAATTTGAAGATGTATAAAAATAGTTATGATCCAAACATCGGACTACTGTCATGTTGTCTCGAGTAACCGCGACACGGAATTGTAAAAAATATCATAAATTTGAAATACTGAATTAGGGACTGAAATTTATTCACAGGTTAAAGGTTCGTGTTACTCTTCTATGAAAATTAGCATCATTTGAAAAGAACAAGTATAAATTAAATTATTCATATTTTAATGTTTGCTGCCAGATTACTATGTCAAGAATAGATCTCGATAGTTGTATGAATTTTTGAAATTAAATGCAAAAAGATAAAATCCATGAATTTTATATGTGATTCCTATGAAAGTATGCAGGAAAATTAGAATCAATCAAAATGAACATCTACTTATTGAGTTATAATTTTTTTATTGATGATGTGTCAGAATTGTCAAATAAAGAAGGTTGGCATATTGTTATTTATGTTAACAATTGTTATGTTAATATTATGCATTTTCTTTAAATATTTATATACATTTCAAATATATTTATTTATTTCATACATTTTATATACAATGCTATTCATGAAACATTAATTGATGTATTGGAGAAGAATGTTCTCATCGCTCATCAATGGTGAGAAGCAAAGTCATGCACCTATGTATGTACTTCAAGGGGAGCTTAAGCCCGCGAAGTAAAGTCATGCATTTGTCTATGTGCTTCTCAGGGAACAAAGTTCTTTATTAAAAAGTGTGCGTATTCTCTGGAATAAAGTCCCTCACTATTATAGCGTGCATATTCTTCAGAATAAAGTCCCTTACTATTATAGTGTTCATATTCCTTGAAATAAAGTCTTTCACTATTATGATGTGCGTGTTTCAAAGGATGTGGTCTAGGTAACTAATGTGATGATGTAATATGATTCTTTCAACTATGTTAAGATCTAAGAATGAAAGTGGAGTTTAACTTCAAAGTACCTTATAACAAAAAAAAGTTAAGATAATGATGAAGTAAATGTGAAAAGTAAAATCCTACACTTATGTATGTACTTCAAGGGGACCTAAGCATGAGAAGTAAAGTTCTGTATATGTACTTTCTAAGGAATAATGTCTCTCGTCATAAAGTATATGTATTCCTAAATATGACTAGGAATAAATCCCTCACTATTATGATGTGTGTTCCTAAATATGACTTATGATATGAAATGAAAGTTAAGATGATATTATGTGATAAAGATGAAGAATGAAGATGACACATGAAGAAATAAGAATCCCATAATAAAAAAAGAAAAGAACAATGAAATAAGATCCAAATGATTATAAAGCAATCCTGAGGAGATGTAAAGTGTGAAAGAAGTCACGAAGGATAAGAAACTCCTAGAATGTACATAATTATGAATGCGAAATGAAATGATATGTTATGTACGTGATGAATGATATGAATGTATGTTTCTATTGCATGTTACTTGCATATGATGGATTTGAAGTAAATCAAGTATGACATGGTGTTTATTTTACATGAATGTTGTATGATGAATAAATGTACGCATGATGTATTGTCATATAAGGTTCATGATATAGTTCATGGCATGCATATTCATATGTTATTGCTATTATGATGATGATGCATTGCATGTAGTATCATGTGATAAGATAACATGACATGCATGACTTTTACATATTCTAATTGAAAAATCCTGCACTCTGAATTTGTGCAGGTAACCAAGATTAAGTGTTGCACATGCTTAGAGTTAAAATCTATGATTCTAGATGAACATTAAGACTAATAATGTAACGAAGGTTTAGACATTTAGGGTTTGTTTGGTAAATAAGTAATGGAGGGATGGGTGGTGGCGTGATGTGTCATTAGAAAGTCAATGTTTGAATAATAAATTATATAAGATGTGGGGTGGGGTAACAAAGGTTTTATTTATATAAAAATCATTTTTATCCTTCATTATATATTTAAAGTATTTAACTCCGCCTATATTTTATAGCCGGTCCCAAGCCCGGATAAAGGAGGAGAGGGTTGTGTTAGACCCCGACAGCCAGCATAAAATCCTGTCGAATCTTATGAACATGGATCAACGAAGTTAAATACTTTATCCGGATTCGACAGGATTTTATGAACATGCTTAGAGTTAAATACTTAGAGTTAAATACTTTAATCCATGTTCATAAGATTCGACAGGATTTTATGCTGCCTGTCGGGGCCTAACACAACCCTCCTCCTTTATCCGGGCTTGGGACCGGCTATAAAATATAGGCGGAGTTAAATACTTTAAATATATAATGAAGGATAATGGTAGAGAAAATGGTAGTGAATGTTGGGCTATGAAGGGACAACATGAACGTAAAGTGGGGGTAGCCGAAATGAGGATGTTGAGATGGATGTGTGGTCATACAAGATTAGATAAGATTAAGAATGACCATATATGTGAACGAGTTAGAGTGGCTCCTATTAGTGAGAAAATGGTAGAGAATCGTTTGAGATGGTTTGGTGTTCAGAGAAGACCATTAGATGCGCCAGTAAGAAGAGTAGATCAAATAATCTGGAGTCCGATTAAAAGAGGGAGAGGGAGGCCAAGGCGGACACTTGGCAAACTAATAGAGCAAGATCTATTGGTGAATAATATACCGAAATGTTTGGTTACTAATAGAGCGGAATGACGTCGTATGATCCATGTAGCCGACCCCACCTAGTGGGATAAGGCTTTGTTGTTGTTGTTGTATATATTTAAAGTATTTATAATCATTAATTAAGGGTGAGCAGGACGACCTGTTCGCCCTCGCCCACACCGGCCCAAATTTCCGAATTTTTCCCGACCCTATGGATAATTGGGTTAGGAACGAGTCTCATTTCTTTGACACCCGACAGAGTTGGGTCGGGACCGAATCTAGACCGGTTGAATATATTATATTAGTATTAAATTATTTTTAAATAATATATTTATGTTGATTTTGAATAAAATTTTATATTTACTAAAAAGTTTTATTTAATAAAAATGATAGATAAATACGTATTCATATTAGAAAAAAGATAACATATCAATGAACGAGAGAGAAAGAGAGAGAGATGGTTTAATTTGGTAAGAGAAATAATTTAATTTGGTAATAAAAAAAGGAAAGAGATTAATTTGGTCTAAAATAATTTAAAGATAATATATCAATTTGGTGGAATGAAAAATGTGGTGTTTGAAGGGCTTAACTATTCCACCCCACCCCTCTTCACTTAAATAAAAAATATAACCAAACATGGTGTAACTAATTTCATTCCCTCATATTCCACCCCACCCATTCATATCCCTCAATCCAAACAGAGCCTTAATGTTTTTTGAAGTATTAATTATGATATGATTAATAAAAAGTTTTTATTTATTATAATCTTCCTCTATTAAATGATGTATGGCGAACAAGCTAATGGCGTGAAATTGCCCTAAATGACAAACTTTTAGGGTGGATTTCGGATCGTTACACAGATAACATGATGCTTGATTTTGTGCTATAGATTCATATGCATTCATAAATTAACTAGCTAGAGGCCAAAATGTTTGACAATTTTAAAATAATAGTCTAGCAATCTTTTCCTATCAAATCATTCAAGTCGAGGAGGAACTATAAAATGTAATTGTTTGACTAATATTACATATTTCTATCCTGGCATATTTTCAAGAAACTGTGCTGTAGCTTGTGCTACTAACAGTATTTGCTTATCCACTTTTCTCATTATTAACAATTGTACCAGCTTCTTTGAGAATTCAAGATTGCTCATATCTTCCTGGTAGTAGCTGCATTTCCATTTTCTATGAAAGCATTTTCAGTAATGCGTATAATCACAAGTCTGGGGTGATTTAAAAGGGTCTACCAGAAGGGATAATATTACAGGTTCAGGGAAGTATGGTCGATTGGTTGATATGGCAGCACTCGCAAAAGAAAGATAAGGATGAGGACAGTATCAGAATGGCAGTTTTTTCCCACATCTCCTTGATATTAGCTAGACATTCTGTACTAAATTTTGCAAAGTTGTCTTAGTACATAAACCAGTTAGATAACTCTCTTTCACAAATCATTAGGCACTAGTGCCATAGATAGGAGAAATATTTGTTAAGACCATTTCTTTTGGAACAAAAAAAGAATGACAGGAGGTACGAAAATTGCCTCAAAATTTCAAGTGACAACTCCTTAAATTTCTAGGAAGGCACTTCTACAAGTGACATTTGAAACTTTTCCGAGGACGAAATTGACATTTGAAATGATAAAGGTTAAAGATGCATAGGAGTTTGCATCCATCATTAAAAGACCTGTAGGTCTAGGTAATCATAAAATATGATCCTATAATGCTCAATCTTTAAAAAATAATGATCAAACATGATTATGAATCTTATGACTTTTTTTTGAGGTCTTACAACTCGTATACTCCTCCTTTTACTCAAGGAAACAAGTTTCCTTTTATCTAGTAAAACGAAGGTTCTTTGTCACATATAGATGTATGAACCATTTGAATAATTAATAAATGAACTTCTAGATGATGCATATCTATCAAAATATTCTTTGGCCATAAGATACATGCAAGAGAACACAAAGCTAAAAATAAGCAAGCAAAACTTACTATTTCTCTTTGCAACCAATCATAAGATTATGCATTCATTTTTTTGGAGGATTATGCAATTATTCATTATCGCCAAAGTATCTGATGATATCATAAGATTAATATTTTTTAGAGAGAGATCATATCACAAATCCAAATGATCTTCAAGCTAAAAGATAAATAGACATTTTTTTCATGGAAAATCATGGGGGGTAGTTTCTAAAAATATTAATGAACTTATCACATTGAGTGGAATTGAAAGATTTATTATTATGGTTTGCCTTATGCCATGCTTTTTAACAAGCAGTCGTGTAAAGCTTGATAACATATATATTTCCTAGATATCATTTGTCAAGGACACATGTCATCCTATGTGTTAAAGATATATAATTGAAACATATTACGCAAACACAAAGCACTTAAAAAAACTTCAGACTATGAAGAAACTAAATTTATGAAAGAATGAAACTCTATGGAGTTAAAGATAGTGCATTCAGGCAATCAACAAATTTCTGCAGTGGCAAACTTACATGTTGGACAAGTGAAGTTCTGATGTACCATGGCGCAACAGTATTAGTTCTAATGTTGTCTTTAGCCCACTCACAGGCAAGATTTTTTGTAAGTTGATTAATAGCACCTGTCAAAACCAAGTGGTAAAGCAAGCACTAAAACTTTCTTTTATAAATACGAAAGGTACTTCAAATCCCAATAGCCAAATGGTCATTACCTTTAGTTGCTGCATAAACAGTTCCACTGAACAATGCTGTCAACCCAGCAACGGATGATATAAAAACAATACTTCCCATGCCAGATGCTTTAAGAAAAGGGTGTGCAAGCTGGCACAAATGATAGCTAGACTCAAGATTTGTTTTCATAAGAAAAGTGTACTCCTCCAAAGTATACTCAACAGTTTTCTTCCTGATATTTGTTCCAACATTATTTATCTGCAGAATACAGTTATAACCCTTGTTTCAAGTATGTAAGGAAGACAGACCTCAGATTTCTGGGATCTGAATATAAAATGAACATATTGGCATTTTCTGCAGGAGTGTTGTAAAAGTGTCATGTACTCATGTCAATAAGTAGGCTTTTGAAAAATATACTGTGCGTGATTAAGGAGACCCAACTCATGAATGATCAATAACCAACTACAAAGGGCAAGTAAAAACTATTTGACTGGAATTTATGTGTTTATAAGAGCAAAGCCCCAAGGTTGCACTTCACTTCTAGATAGCATGAACACAATGTTTATAATAGTACAACATGTAAAGGACAAATTTATTAATTCAAAGAACTGCACTTTCCTATAGTGCAAAATAGCTTAGATAAAATCATCCTCCTATAAGACAAAAAAGAGAACAAAAAAAGGAAATAATAGTTCCTAATTCCAAGGACCACATTGTGATTTGTTGATGCATCACTATTTTATGTTTTGAGGACTCGATTGCTGATGCATTACAAGTAGAACAATCAACCAACTGAAAGTTGTTACATGGTGATGGACGGATGATGATAAATCGCATGCAACAGCTAGAGTGAAATAGAGAAGACACCTTGCTGAATAATCTAAATTATGATCAAATGATGAACATACCCATGTTAGATATACATACATGAATCATTAGGGAAAAAACCATAACATATGTGGCATGCTCTTGGCTTTAAATGCTAGAAAAAGTAATTTAACTTTGCTTTCAATGCAAAGTAATAACATTCATCATCCTCTCTGTTGGACACTTCATTCATCACAATAATTTTCATGTGGCTACAAAACCAAGACACCTCCGAGTTAATGTGATGTCGTGGATTGCAGGACATAAATGAGGCAATGATGGCTGGGAAACGAGACAAACAACAAATAAATAATTTTGAAATATACAAAAAAACTTGAAATCCATCGGCAATGTTGATTTGCAAGTCCTCTTCTTCAATTTGATAAAATAAGTAATTGCTCCGGAATCCAGAAGAATACTTTGGGTTTCACGGAAGGCGGCGGGCATCTTGAATTCACATGACACAAGGTTCAATTGGGAAATTTCCCATCTCTAATTTTATCCATAAATAAAACTCTGATATAGAGTTTTGCAAATAGAGTTTGATTCTAACTAAAAATCCTAGGTGACAAACAAATTATAATTCTATGCTACATCAGACTTTCCCTACTGAAATTTTTTTCCTTATTTCTATAGTCATGAAGCAGTGTAACTTGGCTATTTGATTGCTCCCAGTTGGATCAATGCCATGTACAAGAGCCTGGACATCTTTGCATTCTTTCTTCCAATGACCAAAATAAAATATAAGTCCAATCAATATGCTCTATTACCACTCCACACAACAGGATTATGAAAGGCAGATATAGACAAACCGTCGATGGAGATGACACAAAGCGAATGAAACTAATATAAATATAATTCTATGCTACATCAGACTTTCCCTACTGAAAAATTTTTCCTTATTTCTATAGTCATGAAGCAGTGTAACTTGGCTATTTGATTGCTCCCAGTTGGATCAATGCCATGTACAAGAGCCTGGACATCTTTGCATTCTTTCTTCCAATGACCAAAATAAAATATAAGTCCAATCAATATGCTCTATTACCACTCCACACAACAGGATTATGAAAGGAAGATATAGACAAACCGACGATGGAGATGACACAAAGCGAATGAAACTAATATAAAAAAATTGCTCTCAAATTTATTAGTCAGTTCAGAACCTACCAAAGTTCTTTGAAATCAATCGAAAACACAATGAATCCACATATTTGAGAAAATATTCATCTTCTATTTGGTTCTATTTGGTATTATTTAACTCCGCCTATGTTTTATAGCCGGTCCCAAGCCCGGATAAAGGAGGAGGATTGTGTTAGGCCCCGACAGCCAGCGTAAAACTCTGTCGAATCTCATGAACATGGATCAACGAATGGCGTCGTATGTCCATATAGCCGACCCCACCTAGTGGGATAAGGCTTTGTTGTTGTTGTTGTTGTTGGTATTATTAGCGGTTTGGTTGAGGTCCATTTATAATATTAATGTAAACTTAGCAGTAGAATTAGTTGATGAATTTAAAATGATATACTTGGAAATATGATAAAGTATTCAATTCAATTACTATACAAATTTTATTAGAATATCTCAAATCAAATAAAAAGATTCCACAAGTAATGTTTTTTATTAAAATATATAAAAAATTTATGTAGTGCATGCATGTTATGAAGATATTAATTATTAAATTAATTTTTTATCCATTATTAATAACTAGGTAATTTAGCAATTAATTAAGTGTAAATATAAAAATAAATATAGTTGAGTGATGATAAAATATAAGATTGAAAAAAAATACAAAATTCTAACTTTTAGTTGCTAAACACTAGTAGAAATATATTTTCAATACTTTCATCTAAAACACTAAACTCTACTTATTTATATCATTTATCAAATAAAAAAATTAGCGTTTGAATCGCTAAGCGCAAACGCTATTTGTCGTGTTGCCAAGTAGGGCCTTGTTCATACAAAGGAAACTAATATATAGTAGTAGTTTTTTACTCAAACTAAAAAACCTAAATAATACAGCAATCAACCTAAGATAGAAAAATCAAAGATAATACTTACTATGATTTTTAAACTAACAGGACTCTGTACTACATCAAACTCTCCATCTTGAAAAGTTAGTAACTGAATCTGGATGACATGAACCAGTGTAACTCAGTTTAGATGCAGCTAGACATCTTTGTATTTTTGGATGACTAAAACAAAAGATAACCTACAAACCTAGTTGCCTAAGGCAAGCAACATGATTGTGGAGGATGGACATGGACGACTGATGACGGGGATGAGGCTAGATGAACGACCAACAAACAATCCCAATATTCACCGAGAATCTTGAAATCCGCCAACAATAACAATTTTTAAGTCGTCTAAAAACTCAACTACAATGGAATCTTAAAAAGTTAGACACCTAGTGGGATAAGGCTTTGTTGTTGTTGTATATAGAACACATAAAAAAATTAAATAAACATTCATCTCTAATTTTATTTATACAAATGGAACTCATATACAAACAGAGTTTGACACCAAGTCCTCAAGTAACAAATAAATCCTAAGATAAAAGGGAAGAAATTAACAAATAATCCTTACTAAGGTTTTTAAACTAACCAAACATGGTCACGCCATTAAGTAAAAGGGGGAAAAAACAACATAAACTTCTCCACTCATGTCAAAGTCGTTAACAAGAGCGTCCCATCACAATATATATACATTATAAATAACAAACTATTTCAAAAACGCTGGGAGTAGGGAATGTTTGGAATGGAAAGGGAAGGCTCACAAGGATGTTAAGCTTTCCGCCAAACGTCGCCTCCACCGTCCGCATTAACTCCTCACGTTGCTCCCGGACGGAGCAGTCACAGACGGAGCCGGTGACCCGAAGACCTAACTCTTCCCACGTCTTCAGGCGTTCCTTCAACTCCGCCTCGTTGCGAGAACAAGTGTGCACGATGGCGCCGAGCCTCGCCAAATCCTCCACAACGGCTCGCCTGACCGATTAAAAAAGGTGGAAGGATTACAATTACGAAATTGGCTGCCGACGGCAAGGGAAGAGCGAAGAGGAGGGGGTGGATCACAGAGATCGGCGTCGAACCCAATGCCTCTTGTGCCGCCGGTGACCAGAGCCGTCGCCCCTTGGAGCGACCACCTGGACGGCGCCGGCGATACGATTACACTGCCGCTGCTGCTGCCGCCGGCGACCCCTTGCATTTTTTGTTCCGTCGCCTTATCGTTGCTATCCATTTCCCTCTCGATCGGTTATTTGGGAGGTTCAAAAAAGATAAATTATTAATTAAACGATATACGGGCTTTGATATGCGTTTGGGCGGCCTTCTTCGGCCCAAAATGTATAAGGTTACATTAAATAGTTGATAAGTGGGCTCGTAAACGTCAAGGTTTGTTTAAAACTACGACTAATTTTCGTGTTCTGAATTATGAAATTGACGTTTTATACTTTTCTACCATTGTAGATTTACAATTTATGTTACAAATTGACACTTTATACCTTATATTAGATGTGATCAATAACTATTGGGTGGAGTGTTAAAACGATTTCTTGATTAAATGATCTAAAATTCAAGCTTTTATCGAGATATTTTTTGTTAGAAATTTTATTAAATATATGAAATAGGATGGGACGATATAATTAGATTAGTTGAGTTCGGAATCAATTTTTAATACGTCAACTTAAAAAATCTAATATTAGATGTGAAGTAAATTATATTTCAAGCAAATATCAAATATAATTGTAATGTATAATTAAATAACGATGCTAATTAATTATTTAATGGTTTTCCTTTATTTCACTTTGGGTGAGTGTCATGGATGTGACCTATATAAAAGGATGCTGTGAACCGGAGCACTCCACGTGCACGTCTCGTGCGACACGTTTCATCGTCGGGTGCATCTCCTCGCGCAATCACACGTTTCATCGTCCCCCTCCCTCATCACCATCCATTGCCTTCTCCTCCCCCCACGTCGGTTGGATCTTAATTAATTTCCAGACGCCAACTTCATCTATTTTAATTGAGAAAATAGTATTCTTTTTGCTTGATCATAAAATAGTAATTAATTTTATTTAAATACTCTTTATTAGTTCCTCTCTACTATTTATTTTATCAATCTAAATAAGAACACTTGCGATATCACTGAATTAAATGGTTAATTGAATCTTAGAAAGACTAGATCTAAAAATGATTAGATCTTAAAACAAGATGATTCAAAAAATTAAAACAAGAGCAACCCGCTCTGATACAAATTATAGGATCCCAAAGGGCACCAAGAGGGGGAGTGAATTGGTGTTTAATCGAAAATATCAATTTCACAAAAATCGTCATGGAAAGTGATAGTGATATTGAGGGGTTTAATGATAACTAGCTGATTTTGGAGTCAAATTTCAGATTTATCAATTTTTGATTTAACTCCCTAATTCACTTTCTACTACAAGTATACAGGTCAATTGTAGTCTACCCAAATGTCATATCCACAGTGATTTGAAGCCCAACACTCCCTAAACAATCTAGATTAGCCTTAACTAAAGTTAAAATTCTAAGAAATTGAAAGAAAGTTAAAACTAATTTCTTTAAATGGCCAAAATGATAACTATTTTTGGATTTTTGAAAAGTTATCAAAACTGAATTGTAAATGCTAAACTAGAGGCTCAAAAGGATTAACTATCAATGAGAAAGTTCTCCTAGGACTTGGGGTTCATCTAACTTAATTATGAATGGAATGGAACAAGTTATCAATATGTGTCAATTTTCATCCAACTTGAAAATGAGCTGTTATCACAGCAATATAAATCAGAACTAATCATCATATTCTCATATGATTGATTAGCTAAGTTGAATAAGAAAAGGTCCTCACTGAAATCAAGTCAACATTAAGTTCAAAAGTTTAGTTCCTTGCTAAATTTCAGTAATTTAATGAAAGCTGAAATGATAGCATTCAATTTCACTTTGAAAACGAGGGGAATGCTTCAATCAACTAAACAGGGATGAAATCAATCCAATATTAGTGCAAATGCTTCTTGGTTTATCTCTAAACTACAAGGGGATTTTAAATCAACCTCTCAGCTGCAAATTCAAATGAAATTCACATTTTCACTAAAGGATTGAATGAAATCAGCATCCAATTACACAAGGGAATTCAACAAATTTTCATTGCTCCTTGGTTCATCTCTGAATCTCAAGGAAGGCCATAAGACCACCTCTAAGTGGTAGGTTAAAACAGGGTTTAACAATGAAAATCAGATTTCGTCTAAATTCAGGCAATCAGCAACCAAAAAAATTCAGAAATCAGCACTAGCAAACATTGGAATTCAGCACATGTCACTCATTAGAATTCAGAGTTGCCATTGCTCTTTGGTTCATCTCTAAACAACAAAGTATCCCTAGGATTCACTTCTCAGTGATTTAATGAGATCAAGGGTTCACAACAGCAAAACAGAATCCAAAGATTCAGGAAATCAGATTTGAAATCAGAATTGAAATTCAAAAATCAGCATTGAGAAGTTTGCAATAATTTAGGGATTAAAAACTTAGAAACACCATTGCCTCTTGATTCATTTCTGAACAAGAATGAAACCTTAAATAACCTCTAAGTTATCAATTGAATCAGGGCTCAACAATGATGAAAATAGAAAATAGACATCAAAAATCAGATTGAGGGAAAAACAGATTTCAGAATTCAGGAAATCAGAATTTCAATTGGATTAGAACCTAACCACTTGGCATTTATTCTTGATTCATTGCTGAACAAGATTAGGTCAAATAATAACTTCTCAGTTGTAGATACAATTAGGACCTTACAAAGACAAAATCAGGTTCATATGAAATAGAAAATCAAAAATCAGGATTGATATCAATGCAGGAATTCAGACTTATTTACATCCATCCATAATTAACTCATACTACTACCCTATCCTAGGAGACATGGAGTTTAGCTCCTCATAGTTACAAACATAGATACAAAATTGAATGAATAATAGAAGCTATCCATTCTGAAATCAGATCTGTTGATAGAAATCAGCTTCTTCAGCTAAAGAACAGCTCCTCTCCAGCTCCAATCCAGCCCTCCTGCACAATGTCTGTCCTCTCCCCTTTCTTCCTTACGGTTTCCAGCTTATATCTGACCTTTAATCACCCTTAGATCAGCATCAGGATGTCCCATGGTGATGTGATTGTGCCATGTGTTCTGGTCCTGCTTGCAGCTGCAGAAGATAGCTTTTCTGGACAGCAAAAGTAGTGGTCCCCCCACTTTTTTCCACCTTTTTGCAACCTATTTTTCCCTGCTAGAAGAGATAGAACACCAAGCATCAAAGTCCTCAAATAGAAAATGAACAAATAAGGATAAGGAAAGCCACCAGGGTCAGCTCAAACATCAAATAAAATCTAGTGTTATGAAGATGTGAAATCAGTAATTAAAATGATAAGTTTGAGAACCCGGAATGATAACTTTGCATAAATCTTGGAAAATGATCAAATATGGATGGTTCAGAGCATTGGAGGCATAAAAAGGAGTAGGATGACAAGTGAATGAAGTCAGAAATCAAATATGGATAAGATTTCATATGAATGATAACTTGGGTGCCAAAATGATAACTTGTCATAACTTTGGTTGTGATTATCCAAATGTGATCAAATTTGAACAGCAATGAGTTAGGACAATAATATAATGATTTCCTAAGGCCTTTGTGCAGAATTGATAGTTTTGCATGTCAAAATGATACTTTTGTCCTTTAACGATAACTTGACATTGGAAAAATGATAACTTATTCAAATGGATTAATAATTTTGCACAAGTTGAAATATGATCATCCAAATATGATTTATTCATGATAGTAATGAATTTATAGCAAGAAAATTATTGAAAATTAGTTCACTCAAAATAATGATAACTTGACATATGGGAGTGATAACTTGTCCTAAAAATGATAAGTTGGCATAGAATTGAAATATTTATGGGTTTTAGCAATTCAGAACCTCTATGCACATGAAATTAAGTATAAAATGAGGAAGATCAACTAGTTATCACAATCCATGCATTCTGATCACTAGCTGATCACTATAACCTTTTATCCCATTTTAGAAGCATTTCACCCATATCGAGCCCCTAAATTGTCCAACTTTTGTCCAATTATGTTTGGAATGCATGGATTGTGATAACTAGTTGTTTTTCCTCATTTTATACTTAATTCCATGTGCATAGAGGTTCTGAATTGCTAAAATCCACAAATATTTTAATTCTATGCCAAGTTATCATTTTTAGGACAAGTTATCACTCAAATATATCAAGTTATCATTATTTTGAGTGAGCTTATTTCTAATGATTTTCTTGCCCCAAATCCATTACTATCATGAATAAATCATATTTGGATTATCATATCTCAACTTGTGCAAAATTATAAATCCATTTGAACAAGTTATCATTTCTCCAATGCCAAGTTATCGTTAAAGGGCAAAACTGAAGAAATCCTGAAATCAAGGGGGCTCTCCATTCTGAGGGCTGCTGGACAGGAAGCTGAAGTGGAGCTGAAGTGGAGATGGAGCTGATTTTTGTCGACAGCCCTGATTTCAGGATGGATAGCTTCTATTCTTCTTTCATTTGTGTATCAAACTTTGTAACTATGAGGAGCTAAATCCCATGTCTCCTAGGATAGGGTAGTAATCTAGTTTAGTTGTGGATGGATGAAGGACCAATCTGATTTCCTTCACTATTTCTAAAATTCTGATTTCTGTTTCTGAATTACTGATTTCAATGGATTTGTTATTGACATTGTGATGTCCTACTTTTATATACAACTGAGAGGTTGCCTTTTGATATACTCCTTGTTCAGAAATGAATCAAGGATCAATGGCAAGTTTCTAGGTCCAATCCCCAATTAGGAATCTGATTCATACATTTCTGAAATATGTTTTTCAATTCTCAAATCTGTTTTCCCATTTCTGATTTCTAATTTCTTGAATCTGTTTTTACCATTGTGGAGCCCTAATTGAATTAACAACTGAGAGGTTGTCTTATGGTTTCATTCTTGTTCAGAAATGAATCAAGAGACAATGGTATTACTAAGGTTTTAATCCCTAAATTGTTGCCGATTTCAATGCTGATTTCTGGTTTTCAATCCTGAATTTCAAATCTGATTTCAAGGATCTTTGGGACTCTATTTGTCATTGTAAACCTCTGATTTTATTCCATCACTGAGAGGTGATTATAAGGTTGTCTTGATGTTCAGAGATGGACCAAGAATGCAATGACATTTGTTGAATTCTCATGTGTAATTAGGTGCTGATTTCATCCTATCTTTTAGTGGAAATGTGGATTTCATTTGAATTTGCAGCTGAGAAGCTGATTTAAAATCCTCTTGTAGTTTAGCGATAAACCAAGAAGCATTTGCACTAATATTAAATTAATTTCATCCCTGTTTAGTTGATTGAAGCATTCCCCTCATTTTCAAAGTGCAATTGAGAGTTGTTTCACTAATTTGCTAAAAAATCAACAAGGAACTTGATTTTGAGCTTAATATCAACTTGATTTCAGTGAAGGACCTCTTCTAATTCAACTTAGCTAATCAATCATATGAGAATGTGATAATTAGTCTTGATTCAAATGTGCTGTGAAAATAAATTTTTTTAAGTTGAGTTAAAATTGACACTTAATGATAACTTGTCCATTCCATCCATAATTAAGTTAGATGAACTCCAACTCCTAGGAGAACATTCCTCATTGATAGATAAACCCTTTGAGCCTCTAGTTTAGCATTTACAATTCAGTTTAGATAACTTTTCAAAAATCCCAAAACAGTTATCATTTTAGTCCTTTTTAGAAATCGATTTTAACTTTCTTTCAAATTCTTGGATTTTTAACTTTAGTTAAGACTAATCTAGATTGTTTAGAGAGTCTTAGGCTTCAAATCACTATGGATACGATATTTGAGGAGACTACAATTGACATGTATACTTGCAGTAGAGAGTGAATTTGGGAATTAAATCAAAAATTGAACAATCTGAAATTTGACCCCAAAATCAGCAAGTTATCACTACACCCCTCAATTTACACTATTACATTCCAAACATAATTGGCCAAAAGTTGGGCAATTTAGGGGCTCGTTATGGGTGAAATGCATCTAAAATGGGATAAAATCTTATAGTGATCAGCTAGTGATCAAAAAGCTTAAAATCGATTCTTAAATCCTTTACAATTCAGATCATAAATTCAATATTAGAGGGGGGAAGAGAGAGAGAGAATCAAATACAAACACACGGTGGTTGTTAACGAGGTTCGACCACACCTTGGCCTATGTCCCCGTTCTGACTTCTCGACCTCGAGACCATCGGAGATTTCACAAGCACTTCCTTTGTTCCAAATGGGGCAAGGAAGAAAGCCCTTTACACCACCGCCTTTTTCTCCGCTTCGAGAGACAAGGCAACCTCTCCTCTTAGAAAGCTAATCTATTTCTCTCGCTCAAGAGGTAAGATTTTGAATCTCTTTTACACAGGAGCTCTCTTAGTTTTTTTCGAACAAAAGTGTTTTTCTCTTTTACAATTCTATGCTCACAAAAAGAGAAGAGAGAAAGAAGAGAAATCTATAAAATAAAAAATTCAAGAAAATGATCTCTCTTTGATAACTTGAAGCTTTTCTTCAATGAGTGAATGGGTGCCTTTGCCTCTGGCTTTGGCACTCCTTTTATAGCCTTCAATGTGTGGAAAATTCGTCAGAAATTGTTCCACAAATTCCTCCTTCAAATTTGGCCATTACTGCTCATTTGACTCGAAGGCCGGTCGACCGCACTTCTGGACCGATCGACCGGTCTATGTGACCGTTGCATATTTTCTTCAACTTCTGCGGTTGATCGGTCGATCGGTCCGTCGACCGATACATTGACCGGTATCGGCTCGACGTCGTCCGGAGCAGGGTCAGTAGTTATCGGTCGACCGGTATCTTCTCGATCGGCCTTCTTTGCGCCGACCGATAGGTTGACCGACTTGCACTCTTTTGATCATAACTTTCTGCACGGTTATCCAAATTGGATGATCTTAAAGTCTATGGAAAGCTAACAGAATTCTCTACAATCTGATGTTCACATTCATCCAAAACTGATAAGATTAGTGATGCATGCAAAATATAACATATTTTAGATTATTATTTTAGTTAATTTTTCTGTAATTTGTTCATGGCATGCATCATTTTTAGTCATTTTTAATCGTAATTCTGGATTTATTATTAATTCTCTGATTGTGGATGGATTAATTAAATTTGAATAATTATTTTGCAGGAAAATTCAAAACACGGCCGAAATTCAAAGAAATTATTCCTTACGGCCGAGATTCGGCTTTACCCCCAAGTCATTTTGGCCGAGATTTGGCTTTACACCCAAGTCGTTTTGGGCGAGATTTCTAGGGGGTAATGATATGGAATCTTCGTTGTTATGGCTAAGATTTGAAGGGGTAAAGATAAAAGAATTTTATCTTTTGGGCGTAATGGCATGAAAATGAATTTGGCCGAGATTCAAAAGGAGTAACAATTGAATGATTTTATCTTTTGAGCGTAACAAGATTAAATTCCTTCCTTACGGCCAAGATTTGGAGGGAGTAAAAGGAATTTTATCTCTTTGGGAGTAAAGATTTAATTCTTTATTACGGCCGAGATTCTAAGGGAGTAAAGATAAAAAGGATTTATCTTTGGGCGTAATGATAAAAGGATTTATCTTGGGCCGAATTTATCTTATAATTTTAAAGTCAACCGTACGATGTTACGGCCGAGATCAAATTGAAGGCCGTCCGCACCCTATAAATACGTGAAGAATCCGTCGTTCCAAGGTGTGCTCTGAAGTTCAGGTTTCTTCCACGGCGAGTCGTGAGATCTGCAGGCTACGACCAAGAGGAGAGAGGTGCGACGGCTGGAAGTTGATCGCGACCCTGATCAAGTCCGAGAGGCTGCCCGACTGTCTGCCCGTGATCTGAAGCTTCGACTTTTATCTATTTGGGTGTAATTCTTCCAATTATTATTATTTTGTTATTATCTCTCTAGAATTTCTAGGATGAACTCCATATTTTTATTTATTTCATGTTAGGAGATTATTATTGAAGGGAAACTATTTGGACCCTATATTATTTGTTTTAATCTTTTCTGATCAGTTAGTTAATTGTGCTTAATGCTTTTAATTTAATTACTTAGAATTCTGAATTGAGTACTTACCAGTTTGTGGATTATTTGATTTCAGAATTCATTAATTAAATTAATTGATTTTATGTGAAATTAATAATTGACATAAATTTGATAACTAGTGTGTGGAGAATCAAGTTTATGTGGTCTGTTAATCTAACCAGTTTGTGGAGTGATTAATAGTCTAGGATTTTCATATTAATGCATCTTAATTTTAATCTTATCTGACGAATACCAGTTTGTGGGACTTCAGGTTTGATTAAATTTAAGATAGTTTGATTTACCGGATTAAATAGCAGAATTACCAGTTTGTGGATTCTGTGATGTTAATCTTGTAAATTAATAACTTGAGAAAATTCCTAATCCATCTTTAAAGATTAAATTTATCTTTTATGGTTCAAATATTTATCCTGATCTATTTTCATCCTAAGGCCTAACTTCAACACCATTATCTTATCTTTATCTTATCTTTATCTTATTTTTCTTATTTTCTTTCATAAAACCTCTTTCCAAAAATCCATGTTTTTCCTCTCTTATTAATTTATAAATCCAGATATTGAATTAATAATATTCCTTGTGGGTTCGACACTCTTACTCCTATTACTATATTACTTGAGCGACTAGTGCACTTGCTAGCAAATTTTATTGTTACAAATACAATGCATCAATCAGTAATAATTATTTAACCAAAGCGTAGTGCATAAAGTTATCTATTTTTCTTCAAACTTTTTCAACATTTCAACTTTAAACATTCAAAGTTTGTTTCATCAAAATATAATTTTATATGTCATTAAAAACTTTGACACAACATTGGCGAGGCCCATGGACAGAATGGTTCGTCGATTGAGGTGGGCAATTCCTGGAACAACTTCAAGATCATCCAGGTCCAGTCTGAAATATTGAGCTATTGGCATGATAAGGGCGCCCATACTGATGCTACCGCTCCGAAGAGTAGTACGGCATTGAAGACGATGAATGAGGAAGGCGCCAACGTTGACCTGTGTCCTGTGGAGCATGCTGTGGATAAAAAATAATTCCCCTTTTGAGACGGCTCCTCATTGTCACTTCGTCCACTAAGGGTGTTGCTGAGCATGCGATGGACGAAGCACAGAATAGGATTTTGAATTGTGCTTTCCTTGGCTGTGCTCCATAACAATCGATCTTCTTGAGTTATCTGTTTCCAAAAATCTTCAGCATGAAAGTCAGTAGGAACTGAACGAGCCCTATAGTTGGGAAATCCATAAATATTGTTAAAATCTCCTAGAGTCAATGTGAAAGGTCGTCCGTATAGCTGAAAAGAAATGTGGGGCTGATCATATTGTCTGCCATCCAAATTGAAGACCTCGAGAGATGATAAAAATTCCATAGTAAGGACTTCATAAGTCGGCCACCACTGTTGAACAAAATCTGAAAGGCCAATCTGAGAAAATAATAAACGGATATCTGCAAATAAATTGTACTCCCTTAATATTTCAGTGTCTAGAAATCTAGTGGCGTTGACTCGTACAACAGACAATCTTTCAAAATGATCTTGGTAGGCAGGCTTGGTCCAATAATAATCTCCTGGATATGATATAAGCTGCGAAGATTGTGCGTGATCTGGGCGTCCGAATGTCGTCGATCGTGATGCCCCCTTCAGATATTAGCAAATCGCCTCATTATAAAATAATCGTCCAACGAAGAAAGGTGGTGATTCCGAGGTATCGATCGCAACAACTTTAAGTCGATGAAGAGGGAGACTCGACCGATGCGAAGAAATGTCAATGAAGGACTCCGGCCGACGTTGTTCTCGGCCGATATGAAAGGTGGCTTTCGGCCGCAATAGTTGTTGGTGAAGATATCGGCCGCAGTCGCTAAAGAGACTCGGCCGAGATTCTTGTGGTGGCAGTGTTATCGATGGTGGAACTTCGTTTGTTGGCTTCTTGGAAGCAAGTGGTGTCGGTGGATCTATCCAGCCGATACGAAGAAACGACTGTGAGAACTTCGGCTGAAATTCAGTGACTTCTCGGCCGCAATCAAAGGAGAAGCTCGGCCACAATAGACAACAGAGAGAGATGGCGGCTGATATGGCATATTCGGCGCAACGAAGGAAAGAGAGGGCGCAAAGTGGATGACCTGCAAATGAAATGAAAGAGTATTACTATTTATAGATGAGCACGACCGTAAACTTACCTGTACACGTGTGATGACCGGTCAAATCCATTGGAGTACAAGCGCAATGTATGCACGTGTACAAGCGCAATTACCGGTCAAATCCATTGAATAATGCTGCTTGGCATTTACTATTACCCCCATGAGATGTCAAATCAATGTTAGGTGTGGGAGATCGATTGCGGCCGAAATGTCATTTCGGTGTCGGATGTTTAAGATTCGGCCGCACGGAATACGCCCGTGAACTATCAATTATGTGTCAGGAGGCATGGTGATTCCATCGAATTTTGCACCCGCCATGTGATGCATGTAAGCTGTCCTTCATGTGTCGGTGTTGCATCGATTTTCGCGGCTAGATTTGTCTGGGTTTGAAATTTAGCGGCCGGTATGTCTTGTCCGAGGTCTTCGAGGATGTTCGACATTGATCGATCAAGACGACTGGAGTTCGGGCACCAACATGCATGACATGCATTTGCGGAGCGCCGAGTCCAAATATTTCTCCTTGCACTGAATCTTAATTAGATGACTCCATAAATAAATAAAAAGAATAAGATGTCTACTTAAAATAAAATAAAACTATCACTAAAACTAATTCTATCTAACTAAGATATTAATTAGCAACTAATTAAACTAATCTAAAGAAAAAGGGTATAAATAATTCTGATTTATAGTCTTCAGCTTGACTTAGTCCTGATAAGATCAAGGCCTATTTTGCTCTTCTCCTCTTGGATTTTCCTCTGTGTTGCTTGGGAGAGAGCCCGGTGTACGTCCAGTCAGTTGTGCCGCCATCTGACCTAGTTGTCTTTCCAAATTTTGAATTGATGCATCTTGACTCGTGGCTCTAGACTCCATATTCTTTTGCAATGATTGCATGGTGTCTATGATCTATGCCATCATCTCTTGCATGTGATTTGATGATTGATATTGGGGAGCATCAGGTTGCTTTTTCAGTATATAATCTTTTGAAGGATCAGAAGGTTGGCCTTAATTCTGATTATAGGCAAACTTCGAATTGTGTCTCCAACCATAATCGTTGCTCCTGAAAAATGGGTTGGAAATAAAGTTAGCATTTTCAATTTGATTTGGATCTGAAGTGTTACATGTAGGGCTATAATTGCTTGAATTTTCCATTAGTGACATCAACTGCTTGAATTTTTTATTAAGTGACTCCAGCTGAACCACTATTTCTGAAGAATGTATTCCTTGTGCAGTATGTACATCATGAGTTCGGTGACACGGTCTCCTTTCTTGGCTTGACTTGAGGGCTACAACTTCAATTATATCATGTATCTCACTAGGGCATTTAGATCCTAGCACTATTCCTCCTGTTGATTGGTCAAGCTTATCTTGATCTGCAACTCGTAATCCATGGTAGAAATCTTCCATCACTTACCACTTTGGAATCCTATTATTAGGAACTCTGGCTAACAATTCCTTATATCATTCCCAGACCTCATATATTGTCTCATTGTTGTCTTGAACAAATGCTCTTAGCTCTCTTTTATATTTGCCTATTTTTTGTGGCGGACAATATTTTCCAATAAATTTTTCTACTAGCTCCAACCATGAATGAATCGATCCTACAGGCAAAGTTTTAAACCACATAGAAACTTTGTCACGTAAAGATTGTGGAAATAATAATAGACGAATAACTTCAGTAGAAACATTATTATTTCTAAAGGTGCTCAGAGTAGCAAGAAATTTATCAAGATGATCGTAAGGGTCTTCATGAAATCCTCCTCCAAACTGGGATGCTTGTATCATCCTCACAATTGCCGGATTGATCTCGAAATTATTTGCATTAATATCCGACAGCACGATGCATGATTCTCGGTCATTATATCTGGCCGAGACATACTCTCTCATAGAAAGCTCTGCTTCATCTTCTTGCCGATTATTTTGTGGCGGAACTAGTTCATTTTGTTGCTCCATTGTTGCGTGCTTGTTCATCCATTCTTCTTATATTTCTTCTTAATCGGCGAGCAGTTCTTTCAATTTCAGGATCAAATTCCAAAATTGGATTTGAACTCCTAGTGCGCTTATCAGAAGATTCCAGGATTGGTTGTAATTAAATATTTAGTAGTATCTGCAACAACCAATTTTCAGTAGGAAAGAAAATATATATATATATATATATATACAAAATAAATACAAATAATAGGTCACGACAAAAGAAGATTAACAAGTTGAGTTCCAAATTTAAACCGATAAAAATAAAAGTCTCTCGGCCATTATAAAAAATTTATTAGGTCATTAAAATTAATGTCCGAGAGGAATTAACCTAATTACGGCCGCCAAACTTCATAGAAGATTATCAAATACGGCGAAAAATAAAACTCGAACACTCGAAAGGCTCAAAAGAAACCAATTCAAATGCCAAATATTAATATCTCGACCGAAAGTAAATCAATTACATGGTCATAAAAATCAAGCACTCGTTCGGCCGTAAAACTTGGAAAAAATTAATAATGGTGTCAACATGCAGCACAAAATCAATAGCCTAATTTTCGGCCGCAAAGTCATGAAACACGATATTAAGATTTGATCGGCCGCCAAACATGAGATTTCGGTCGAAAATTAAATCAAACAGATTTGAAATCAAATAAGATGATCATTAATCACAGAATAAAAGTTAAATACTGCGGCCTCAAAAATGAAAGACCATATCCCAATAAAATAGACAAAATCGATCATGATCGCAAAACCATAAGTCGACACTGCGAGGCGCAAATCATATGACCATATCTCAGTAATTTGATGAGGCGTAAATAAAACTCTGTAGAACGATTGGGGCCAAACCGAAACCCGAGATAAAAATGGCAAAAAATATTAATCATTACGGCCAAGAAGAAATATAATTCATACCGGGCGTAAATCGGAGATTAACGCATGTAACGTATCCAACAAGGCGTAAAGAATAAACCACAAAATAAGCTGGCCAAAATAAGGTCAAATCAATATGGTGGCGTAAAAACAAAGGTTCAAAAAATATTGGCCTCAAAACATATTAAGAGATCAATTCTCGACCGCAAAAATAGATGAAGAACTTCACGGCCACAAATTGCATCAAACAAATTTTTAGAATCAAATAGGACGATCATTAAGCGCAAAACAGAAGTTAAAAATTGCGGCTGCAAAATTAAAAGTTTAGAACTCGGAAATGATTGCGAGGCCGTAAAACTAGTAAAGCTGACAAATTAAATCACGGTCGTAAAACCATAAGTCCGCGTTGTAATCCGAAAGATCCATAAAGCACTAGCCGAAGTCAACAATTTTAATCTAAAATGTCGCGACCTTTATCTGGAAAAAGAAAATATTAAATTATTTACACAAATAAAAATAATTAAAAACAATACAAAAAAATATTTACAAGGAACTTATTTACAATTTATTTACATCTCCTAATAATTCATAAAATTTAGAAATTAATTAATAAAATATTCCCCGACGACAGCGCCAAAAACTTGATGTGTAAAATGATGTAGCAGAATAAAATCTCTACCAAGTGCACTAGTCGCTCAAGTAATACAGAAAATAGGAGTAAGAGTGTCGAACCCACGAGGAATATTATTAATAAAATATTTGAATTTATAAATTAATAAGAGATAAGAAAAAACATGGATTTTGGAAATAGGTTTTGTAAAAATACAGAAAATAAGACAAAGATAAGATAATGGTGTTGAAGTTGGTCTTAGGATGAAAATAGATCAGGATAAATATTTGAATTATAAAAGATAAATTTAATCTTTAATGATGGATTAGAGTCTCCCTAAATTATTAACTTGACATGATTAAATTGCGGTCTCCACAAAATAGCATCCCCTCAATCTAAGTATGCAAATTAAACTATCTTAATTTAATAAGAATTGAAGTCTCCACAAACTGACATCCCATCAAATCATATTAAAATTAAGATGCATTAAATTGGATTCCCTAGACTATTAATCGCTCCACAAACTGGTATAGATTAACAAACCACACAAATTTAATTTTCCACACACTAGTTATCAAATTTATGTCAATTATTAATTTCATATAAGATCAATTATAATTAGTATAATGAATTCTGAAATTAAAAACACCACAAACTGGTATAGCCTAATTTAGAAATTAAATTAACTAGTATAAAAGCATTAAGCATAATTAATAATTGATCAAAAAATATTAAAACAAATAAATAGGGTCCAAACATTTCCCTTCAATTAATGATCTCCTAAAATAAAAGATATAAAAACATGGAGTTCATCCTAGAAATTCTGGAGAGATAATAAAATACAAATTATAAAAATTGAAAGAATTACACCAAAAATAAAAGTAGAGATCTCAAATCTGGGCAGACAGTCGGATAGCCTCTCGGACTTCCAGCCATCGCACCTCTCTCCTTTCGGTCGAAGCCTGCAGATTCTCGACTCATCGTGGAAGAAACCAGAACTTCAGAGCACCTTGGGACGACGGCTTCTTCACGTATTTATAGGTGCGAAAGGCCTTCATGCAGATCACTATCGATAAAATCATACAGCCAGCTTTAAATTTGGCTAAGATAAAACTTAGTTAATGATAAAAGTTTCACGGCCGATAAACTCTATCCACTTCGTTTTGCACCTGATGATATCTTCTGCAAATCTCAGCCACAAAATCTAGTTTGCGCCCAAGGATGGCTGCTTGATAAATTGGTTAAGATAAAACTTGGACTCTTTTGCGGCCGATAAACTTAATACGAGTGATGTTTTGCCCAAGATTAGTTAGAGTTCTCGACCGATACGGATAAAACTTTGGATTTGACGGCTGATAATGGAGTTCTCGGCCGATACACCTTGGTTAAGGATAGATCTTTGGTGATTTATTGGCCGATATCTCCATCGCTACGATGTTTTGCGCCCTTCTTCTTTGTATCTCGGCCGATAACAATAGGTTTTTCTCGCCATTACGACCAAAATGATAACATATCTTTACCCCTTTGGTCGAATCTCGGCCAAAATGATGACTCATTTTATCTTTACATCATTTCTTTTACCCCCAAAAGAAGTCAGACATATTACTTTTACACCCTGGCTAGTTGTGATCATCTCGACCAAATAATGTGGTTTACGGCCGATCCATTCATTAATTCGGCTTGCCTGCAAAATAGTTATAAAAATTAAGTAAATTCATCCATAATTAAAATATTCAAAGAATTAATAATTAAAATCGATAAATTCAGAATTAGGACTAAGAATGGTCTAAAATGATGCATGCTATGATCAAATTAAAGAAAAATTAACTAAAATAATAATCTAAAATATGTTATATTTTGCATGCATCACCTTCATATGTTGTATGTTCACGAGATTATCAAACTTCATAGGATCCCCACCTCCATTGTATTAGATCGGGATCCATGATTCACAGCCCGATTTTGGAGCAGTCTACAACAATCTTTTGGAACTAGGCTGAATTATAATACGACATTTCATCCATAAACAGATAGTCAGACTGAGAGGACCATTCAGACAATTGAAGACATGTTAAGAGCTTGTGCCCTTGATTGGAGACAACACCTATCACTCATCGAATTTTCTTATAATAACAACTATCATTCCAACATTGGCATGGCTCCTTTCGTAGCCCTGTATGGGAGATCCTATCATTCACCTGCATGTTATAATGAGGTAGGTGAAAGAATTCTTAGATGCTAAAAAGCTGAAGCAAACATAAGAATATTTGGTTGAGTTAATATAACAAAAGTTTTATGCTGATAAAGGTCGACATGAACAAAATTTCAAGACAGGCGATCAAGTGCTCTAAAGGTTTTCCAACCTAAGGAGTGATGAGGTTCAGTAAAAGAGGAAAGCTCAGCCCATGATATGTCGGTCCTTTTGAGGTACTCGAGCTAGTCGAAAAGGGTGCTTGCAAACTAGCATTACCTCCATCCTATGGATGAGTTCATAATGCATTTCACGTTTCGATACTACGAAAATATAAGCATGATGATGCAAATGTCATAAGACATAAAGAACCCAATTTCAAAGATGACTTGACCTACGAGGAGCAACTAATCTAGATTCTAGAGACCAAGGTTCAACATCACAGTAACAAGGATGTATCATTGGTCAAGGTGGTTCTGAGCCATCATCAAGGTGATGAAGCAACCTGAGAACTCGAGTCTGAGATGCGAAAGGAATTCCCTACATTGTTTGGTAAGTCTTCACTTCTGATTAAATTCGAGGATGAATTTTGTAATTCGAGAATGAATTTTATTTTAAGGGGTATATGATGTAATGTCTTAGATTTAAAAAAAAAGAAAAGATGAAACCAAATCAAAGAAGATAGAAATAGGGAAAAGATAAAAATATGAAACAAATATGAAATAGAGTTATTTCCAACCAAAAATAGGATTCCTTTCCCTATAACTATGAGACCAAATCAAATAAAACAACCCCTTTTCTCCTTGCGAGCCGGCCCTAGTTTTCTCTCATTTTTTCGTGCGCCTTTATCTCCTCATCTCATACCGAGTTGCTGTCGGATGACAGGAGAGGAACAGACGACGCTCCTGGACAGAGGAGAATAGCCGAAAGAAGAGGAAGAAGAGGATGAGCGGATTAGTTTTTAGACAAAAACTTAAAAGTATGTAAATAAAGTTAATTCGTCATAGATTCATGATTCTAGGACTTAATGCAGGATGTTAATGTTTTTGGGTCTACCATTAACTTTATGACGTCGATTACAATGTTTCTTATGACCAACACTCGTCGAAAAATTGATCGTAAATCGTACTGCGTGACACAGTCTTTTTTCGCAAGACTAACCCGGTCTGAGTTCCTCATTACCCGGGCCGGATTATAATGTGCGCGGACTAAGTTCCATGGACTCGGCCCGGATCCGCCATTGCCGACACTCTTGGAGCTCTGCAACTGAACGAACCCTCTCGGGTTGAAGATGACTCGGCCCGAGTTCCACCCACGATGAAGTGGTCGAGCGTGTCGGCAGCCCCGACTCAATGATGACCTGATCCGGCCCGGGTATGACTTGAACCCGGCCCGGGTATGACTTGAACCCGGCTCGGGTTTACCCAAATTTTTCGTGAACAATGTCCAATGAACTCGGCTTGGGTTCCACCTTTACTCGGCCCCGGTTCCGATGCTACTACAATGATTTTTATGATCCTTGATCCCTGATTCACGTATTTACTTGAGATCTTGATTATGATGATAATTATATCTTTAATGCTTTTGATTTACTCTCCATGATCTTATCTTGTAGTCTTAATTTAAGTCCTAATAAAGATTAATTATAAGCTGTAAGATACATGACAAAAAAAACATTAAATGGAGAGCTCTTTTTATGATGATTGGTAACGACCAGGTATGGGTCGACTTCGATCAATTATGAACTAACTATGGTTAGTTATGTGCTGGCTCTGCTAGTTATGATGATGATGGACGGGTTGTGGCAAGCCTCCCCCGTGTGTTGAAGTATACCCCATGATAAGTCTAAGATGAATAATAAGATAAGGAAAGAAGAAGAAGAAGAAAACATACTCATATGATGAACTATTATGATCTCTCGATTTTTATACCATGATTATGCTTATTCATTTTATGATCATGATTCTGGTTATTCTTTTAATATGATCCTCATGATTATGTTCCATGAGTTACTATTCAGCCTATTATCATAATCTCTATGTCGTCTTTATTTTATTTGTATACTGGGTTGCAAAACTCACAGGGCAGTTTTATCTCCCCTGTGTCTTCATATACACAGGCCCAGGTCTGAATAATGGGGTTGGCCAACGGTAATTGATCGAGCTCGTGGAGGCTACACATGGGTACCTTGAGTCCTTTAGATTATGGGATAGATTTCATTTTCCGCATATTAGAATGATGTATTAGTTTCCTTTGGACTCGAAGTTCTTTACTAGTCTTTCGCATATTATGATGATATAGTCTTTTTAGTATTAATTAATGTTGATTATTCTTATGCTAAGTCTTATTTTTTGTCAGCATGATGCACACATAAGAATGATACATAGCGTCCTCAAAGAGTATTTTGCACATGGGGGGGTGCGATTTGGGGGTGTCACAGACCACGTCAAGATCGAATGTCCGGAATGACAACAACAACTCCCAAGCTTAGGATAGAAAATTTTGCATGATATTAGATATACTTTTATTACTTATACATTTGTTATTAGATATAGGCATAGTAGTTATACTCTTGTTAGTTCAGTTTATTATTTTTAATATTGTTATCTTTGATATGATGCCTATGATGTATGATAAAGCATTTATGCATTGTATAATTGTATTGTGCGGAAAGGGAAGAAAATATGATTGTAATGGGGCAAAATTATCCGATATTAGCATCTCAATTGTGTCGCATGCATAGTCGACGCTATTTTAAATATATCATCTTTAGCGTCACCTTATCGTCGATGAGTTGAGCGTCACAGTAGCACCGACCTAGCATCGGCCTATATATAAACTTAGCATCCGAATATCTTTGTGGGATTCTGCGCCACTTTAGCGTCTCATTAGCGACGCAACTCAACTGTTCACAATGATACTTTTTGCGTTATCTTAACGTCGAGTTAGCATCGACTGTTGACGCTAGTTGCGTCGCTTTTATCTTTGGTGCTATTATGATTCTAATAGCTATCGATTTCAGGCGTCTCATATTTTCGTCGCTATGTCGACGCTATTATTTCCAGCCACACATTAGCGTTGCATAGTGTCTCAATTTATGTGTCACTATTCACCAATTTTCTTCTAGTGAAATTTCAAACATTAGAGAAGAAAGTTGAAGAGCTAGGTTCTCAGATTTTCACCCTCTCATTTTTATCCAAGCATTGTCATGAGTTTTAGGATGCAGACAAAGAGCAATCGTCGGTTAAAATTCGATGTTCATGCAATTTTTAGGCACTAGGAACCAGTTGAGTTTTCAGCCAACTTTAGATATGTACGGGGGTCGTTGATTTTTCACGACATGGAATCCTAGACTTTTACATTGTTTGAATATGATATGGAATAATTATGATGGTTGAAAGTCGTATAGGAAACACAATTTTTTTATGGCGGCAGAATCCGGCCAGAGTTTTATTCTACTCGGCCCGATTTTTGTTCTGCCCTACTTGGGTTTAGTAAAATTTGGTGCGAGTCGAACCAATCGAATCAAATTGACTCTTTGACCAACCCTTCGTTCCTGGTTTCATTTGCCAAATGCCCCTTTAAAATTAGAATAAGTTCTGCTCTAGTTCCCATCACCGTGATGAACGCTTCGTACTCGGCCACGTTGTTTGTTGCTGAAAAAATCAATTGGTTTGCTTTAGGTATGAGTACTCTGTCAGGTGATAGGGGAACGATTCCTATACCTGTTCAAGTTTTTTAAGTGCACCATCGAAGAAAGCGGGTTCAAGTTTTTCCTTCATTAATTTTAACTTTTTATTTTGACCTTCGACTTTTTTGTAACATATAAAATAAGGATAAAATGGTCGTATGTCATAGTAAAAATTCGGGATTGACAATCGGGTTCATAGGGTAGTTCGTATGTGTGTAACGTCACAAGTTCATAAATGTAATATAATAAACCAACTGCAACGTTCTACCATAAGCCTCGATAGAACAACATAAGCATCAACCATTATTTGTTTCCCCATGGTTGATAGATTTGGAGCTGCAATTTTTTACCAATCTGTTTATTGTTCTTCACAGCAAGACTATTAATTTTAATTTTTGTATACTCCATTTGTGCTTTTTTCAATGATATTATTATTATTATTATTATTATTATTATTATTATTATTATTATTATTATTATTATTATTATTATTATTATTATTATTATGCCAGAAGAAAAAAAGGAAAAACAAAAGCCACATAGAGCCTTTTCGTAGTCTTCCCCGTAGATGTCGTTTAATTAGAAAATATCTTTTTTTATTATAGAGAATATAATATTCTAATTATATTATTATTCTACCTCTTATTTAATTGAAAAGGAATAAATTTATTATTCTATAAATAAAATATTTTATTATAGATAGTGTACATTTATTATAATACTAGTAATTATTATATAATAATACATAATCAAATAATGAAAAATAAGAAACGAAAAAGAAGCATAATATATGCATTATTATGTTTTAGAAGAATAGAAATATTCTTCCTTTGAGATTAAAAATGATAATTTCACGTTTTGTTTAGATGATTTTGAAGAAAATAAAATTTGATCAAGTTAATATCATATTCTTGATTATATTCTCAATAATATTAAAATATTCGAATGTTTATCCGGTCCACATAAAAACTGATGGTTGAAATATAACTTTATAGTCAATTGCATCAACCAAGTTTTTTTTTTCCCGGAGATGTGTGATGGAAATTTTCGGTAGGCTGTGAAAGGTACGATCAATAAGCCCCAACTAAAACACTTGTAAGCACACGTCAGCTATGACGCCACCCAAAACGTAGAAGTTTTCGACGTTGTTGACGGTCAACTCTGAATTAAGAGATCTACTTATACATTACTTTTTTCGTGAAGTGAACTATGAATATGATATTTGACTTTTGCATGTTCATCCAGCGGTTTTGCTTGCATCTTCCTAATTAACTTTACCTTTCTAGATAATGAAAAAGGAATAAGCTAAAATTGGAATGGATTAACTTTACCTTGTCGTCAAAACTGGTGATGCTTCACAAACTGCGTTGTGGCAGAGCTTTGATCATCCATTCAACACCTTGCTGCCCGGCATGAACATTGGCTACGAGTTCACGAGAAAGCTCGACAAGAACCTTACGTCGTGGAAGAGTGCCTTGGATCCTTCTTCCGGCGGTTATACTTATAAGGTGAATCTTGTCGGAGTGCCGGAATTTTTCATCTGGGATGAGTCTACACCTGTCTATCGCAGTGGGCCTTTCTTTGGACAGAAATTTAGCGCCCGCCCTGTGACTAGTCAACCTTCTTTCTACAAGTATATCTTCATCTCCAACCAGACGGGAGTCTACTTGAGTTTTCAAGTCTTGAACGCTTCGATGTTGCTGCGGTTAGTATTGAACGAAACAACTGGAGAATTAGACCGATACAGACGGTCCGTATCCGAACCTGGATGATGGATTCCTTTCAAGATACAGACGGACACATGCGATCATTACAATAATTGTGGAGCTAATGGCATCTGTACATCCAGTTTACCACTTTGTAGCTGTTTGGCAGGGTTCGTGCCAAAGAACCAAGAACAATGGGATCTTACAGAGTTTTCTGATGGCTGTGTGAGGAAGAGATCGAGTTCAGAAGATCATTGCGTGGAAGGAGATGGATTTATTGCGGTGCAGCGAGTGAAACTGCCAGATATTTCCAACGCCACTATCAGTAACAGGAGCTCTGAAGGCTGCAGCAGCTGGTGCTCGCAGAATTGCCCATGCACGGCGTACGTTTTCGACGAGGGAAGTGGGTGCATGACATGGACCGGCAATCTGATCGATATCAGAAACTTTGTGCTGATCAAGAAGGGTTCACCTTATATTATCGAGTTGCCAGATATGAAGTAGGTATGTGGGAGTGGGAGTTCATCCTGTGGATAAAATTTCTTCTTTACTGGATTTTCAGTACTTGTCTAACGTTTTGAATGAACTTACTGACTCCTGTAAAATGTTGATGCAGAATCGGTAAGCACCAACCATTCTAAAAGAAAACATGCCGTGATCACTATCGTCGCTTCAGTTGCTGGGTTTTTATTGTTGCTCTGCATAATTACAATATTTTTGTGCAAGAAACACATCAAAGGAGGCCCAGGTACGAAATTCTTTTCCTTTCACTTTTCCCGTATGATGCATGAATATTAATTCCGATTGTATTTATATGGTTTGTGGCATTATTTAACATATATGGTTTCCTATGAAGCATTTGACGTTGTAATGGAGACAACAGAATTTTATGATGGAATTTTTTTTTCTTTTTTTTTAAAAATTAAAGATGCTTCGTTAAGATGATAAGTTTGGATACAAAAAAATATTGAATTCCCTAAGGGGGAACATCCCCAAAAAATATTAGAGGACGACCTTCTACCAAAACAAGCAATTAGGACAGCCACTTCTATTAATATGGTTACACTTGAAGATAGTAAACGGGAGAGAAATGGTTTTGAGATCATTAAATATGCCATGCTGGCGCCAAGGAGAGGTTGGGTATTGTTGATGACATCCACCATGATCTTTGAATCCATTTCCACGATAAGGTTGGGTAGACCCGAAGGGAGAAAGTGAAGCAGCCCATAGTATATATTCCAGCATTCAGCGGCAAGTGCCTAAGGGAAATTAACAGCCTCTGTAAAAAAAAAATTAGAGTTAGTAGATCTAACTAGGTAGCTTGGAGCCACCCCCCCCCCCCCCCCCCCCCCCCCCCCCCTTTTCCATTATGCCTCACAAAGGAGTCGTTCGTATTCAATTTGAAGTAGGACAAAAGTGGGGCTCCCAGCTTCTCAAAGGGTAAGGAGTCGGGGAAGTCCCCTCAGACATCTCATATGGACGCAACTCATTATAGCTAACCAACACACAGGACCAAGTCACAACTGCAATTGTCAAATTAGAGTTAAATAAAGCATCATTTACGGAAGATGGAGCAAGTATTGGGATCAGTGGAAGAGCGGCCCAATAGAATATAGCATTTTGCAATTTGAAGAGGTAGCAGATAGACAGACCAAAAGATCATATGAATATAGCAGATGGCTAATGGCTGTAGAACCAATAGAGAAGGGGGCTATGTTTTGAAGATTGACTTGCTGATTCATGAGAGAGGAGAATGCTTGTGAAATCGGGATAAAAAAGGTAGGGGAAAGTGGATCCTCTTGTCTAAGCCTCTAACAACTCTTGAAATAAGTAGAGAGGGTACCATTTATATTACAAATAAAATATGGAGATTTAATACACGTCATAATCCACTTTATGAAAACCAGAGGAAAATTCATCAAAGTAAGAGCTTGTTCAACAACATTCCAAGATACACTGTCAAAGACTTTTTTCATGTTAGCCATGAGAATAAAGAATTATCTTCTTCCCTTAATGATAGAGTGGGTAATTTCTTGTGCAAGAAAAAGGTTGTCTTGAATAGACCTCTCTTTAACAAAAGCAGCTTGAGAATTATCTATCAAATTGGGAAGAATATATTTAAGTCCGTTAGCCATGATCTTGGCAATAGCTCTATAAGAGACATTGCATAGGGAGATGGACTAATAATCTTTAACAGTGATTGAATTAGGCTTTTTAGGAATGAAAGTAATGGAAGTATTTGCTTCCCAGGGGGTAGACGATTGGTTTGAAAAAAGTTGAGGATTTTCTTAGAGACATCAGAGCCAATAACTGTTCTAGTAGGTTCGGTAAAACTCACTATTGAAACCATCAGGACATGGTGCCTTCCCAGGAGCCAATTACTAGAAGGTATTCCTAATGTCATCAAATGAGATGGGAGAGGAAAACGAAGGATGCCAAGAATCCTCAAGTTGTGGAAGAGGAGGCCATTCACTGATCAAGGGAGGGGGTGAAGACTCATGGGCCCATAAATTAGAGTAGTGTGTGACAAAAGTGTTATGAATTTGGTCTTCTCTAGTGTGACTGGTATTGTTTTCATCCATAATACTTCTGATATGATTTCTTTTGCGTCTAATAATTGTGCTAAGATGAAAAAAATAGTATTCTTATCATCACCTTGAAGCCAATTTATTCTTGATTTGGACCACCACTTAAGACTAATTTGTCGCAAGTAGGCAACATATTGATTATATTTAGCTCTTAAATTCCTATGTCCCAGATTAGAGAGACCATGATTTTCATCTTTAAGTTCAAGGATAGTAATTTTCTGTTTGACACATTCTGCCCTATTTTCAAGTTTTCCCAAGTCAGTTTTGTTCCATTTAGATATTAGATGTTTAATAGTATTGAAAGAAGATTGGATTGATGTGGAGTCAATTCTGGATCTCTAGACTTTCTCCACAATATGCTTAGGTTTAGGGTAATGGAACCATAAGTGTTGATATATAAAAGGTTTAGGTTTATGTGTTGGATTATTTGTGTTGAGCAATATGGGTGATGATCAGAGGTACCTCTCGTAAGAGGTTTAAGTGCTAGATTAGAGAAACTAGAGAGCTAGTGATTATTTATGAGGGATCTATCTAGCCGACAGAGAATTCTAGCATTAATAGAACAGTTGTTACATCCAATAAATTTAGATCCGATTAAGGAAATATCATAAAAAACACTGACTTTGCATAAAACCTTGAAAGGTTCTAACATATTTGCTATATTTAAAGGGGGCAAACCCTTGTTTGTCCTTTGGAAAGGAGATGTTCAAAACACCCATAATCAACCAAGGGATATCATCAAAATTAAAGTTTTCCAATTGCTATAGAGAACAACGATGTATAGATAGATTGCTAGCATAAATAGCAGATAGCAAAAATGAAAAAAAATTCAAAGTAACAACTGGATGAAGGCATTGAGAGGAAGATTTAACCAAAGAAACTTTTGCATCGCTTCGCTTCCAGGAAATCAAAATGTCGTCCTATGCGCCAATATGGTAGAAACCATTCTAATTTTTCCTATGCGTTTGATAATGGTTTCAGATAGACTACCTGAAGTGTGGGTATCAAGGAGGACGATCATATCCGGCTTGTGGACCAAAATCATATTTCGTAGATGATTCCTCGTCTTAGCTCTATGTGCACCTCAACAGTTCCAGGCGAGGACCGAGATCATAAGTTGACTTGGGGGAAGGAGGAGGGGGTAGGGTCATTACGCTATGACACAAAATATGCAGTGGCATTAGTATTAGAATTGCGCGTAATGAACTTACCTTTTTTCATCTGGCTTCCACGCGACGTCGAGTATAGGTTTGGAGGTGGTGGGGAGAAACGTGAAGTTGCCTTTCTGCAGTGGGGTTCCAATGGTGGCTCCACGATGAGCTCCTCCATGTCTTCCTCAAAGTCCTCCTCCAATGGTATAGTACTCGTATTTCAAGCTGGGGACTAAAACCTCACTAGGACTTGCGAGACTAAGTTATCATGTGAAGTATGTGTGCTGCTCGGAGCAGAAGACGAAGAAGGAATCTTAGAGATAGAGTCATAGTGTCGAGAGGGAAGAGAATCCTCTTTCCGTATGTGAAAACTCTAGCATTTGTGGAGAGAGCCAACGAGGAAATATCCACCATAGAGGCCCCATCCGTAGATGCGATGTGTTAGGGCTACGTGGAGGGATCTTACGTGGGGACGGTGGCACCACGTGAGTAGGGTTTCCCGAGAATCATCTAAAGGAAGTTCCGTACCCATTGGCACATGACCTTGCATCAAAGGAGTCGTTGAGAGAATGTCCGTTGGATGCTGCAACGGACGATCCAGATGAATGCTTTCAGCAGATAGGTTGGCACATCAGTTCAGTTGGTTGGGCCGGTTGTCTGCATATTGTAGGGGAGAGGAGTCTTTCCACTTCCCGCTGGCTTCCGACACTGGCGCCCGGATTCCGTCTATGAGAAGGAAAGGAGCGCATCCATGTCCCATACAACAACAGACCATCTTTGCCCGTCGGCCGGATATCATCTATGTCAAGATGATTTGGACATGCATCAAAATGGTGCCCTAGGCAACCACAATTGAAACGAATTGGGGGAGATTTTTGTAGGTAATGCGCTGAAGGAAACATGATCCACTCGGTAATATGATCCAAGTTCCTTGCTTGACCGGGGTAGCCAGATCTAGCTCGACGCAAACGCAGGCATACCGAAGCTTCTCTCCGGAGGTCGTGAAGTCGTCAATCTTCAGACCAAAAAATGGAGACGATGCGTTGGATCATTTCCGCACCCCGAGTTCATAGGACAACCCAGGAAGCTAAATCCATATAGGCGAAGTCGTATGGTTGGAATACTTCGCTTGTGATACATGTAAAAAATTGCCATTAAAATTCCAAGGACTTTGAGTAAGAACCTTTAACCTGTCTGTCACATTACCAAAGGAAAATAAGAATTAGTTGTTTCCAATATTGGTGATTTGCAGAGGAGCGGATAGCGTCCAAAGAGTGGTTAGATAAAAAGTGAGAAGCCACCGGTTGCGAGATTTCCATCGGGCATCCCATTAGGCACATCTTTAGATCTTTAGAACGTTGGGCGATCTCATCAGTTGAAGCCTCCTGAATCACTAGGAGGTGTTGTTTACAGATTTGGGAAAGGGAGAAAGCCGCACATCTAGTTTTCACATCATCCGACCACCTCTTAGTGTTATTAGTGGGATTTGGGAGTAGAGGGAGCGGAAGCGCAACTGAGCGAGTGTGTGGGGGTGGGAAATTTGGGGTGAAAGGAGCGGAGGAGGAGGTCTGGGGTTGGGGTTCCGGAGCCATTGCCTTCCCTTCTGGAGAAGGGTTCTCGGCTGCTTAATGATAGAATTTTATTGGTCCATATAATACACAATAGTAAATAAATCAGCTTCTTTTTGACTAATAAAGCATGTTGAAAAAAGATAACAACAACAACAAAGTCTTATCCCACTAGGTGGAGTCGGCTACATGGATCATACTATTAGCAATCAAACCTTTCGGTATATTATTCACCAGTTGTACAACGCGTTACTTACGGGTAACGACCTAGCATTAACACAATATATTCGTTGATCCATGTTCATGAGATGATAAAACAGAAAAAAATATGTCCAGCAGGTTATTACGTGCCCACTGTCGCATTATTTTCTTCCTAACCACAGATACTTCAAGCATGCTTCCATTTCCACGCCAGTGTTATACCTGAGAATTTGAATTTATTTTCGTTTTCTCTTTGCCAGGTTTCTTAGAGGTACAGTAGTTGCCTTTGTATGATTTAGATACCATTAAAGCCGCCACTAGAAATTTCTCCATCGTGAATAAACTTGGTCAAGGTTGTTTTGGTGAAGTTTACAAGGTACGTAGGCATGAATTGGTAATAGATTAGTCATGCATCTTCCACAAAACCACTCAACAATATTGGAAATTGATGCATACTCTTCAGAGTTGAGAAATTACTGAAGCAACGTTCAACCACATAATGCAGGGTCAGCTGAGAGATGGGCAGGAAATTGCAGCCAAAAAGTTGTCCAAATCTTCATTGCAAGGCAAGGAAGAATTCAAAAATGAGGTGCTTCTGATAACACAGCTGCAGCACAGGAATCTCGTCCGTCTTCTTGGCTGCTGTATCGAAGGAAATGAAAGAATCTTGATATATGAGCACTTGGAGAACAAGAGCTTAGATACCTTCATATTTGGTATGCATAAGCGACTTGTGTTCACAATTCCAATGCATTATTTCACACACACACACAAACGATGTACTAACGAGCACTGGAAAATTTTTTACCAGATAAAAGAAAGACTGCAAGTTTGAGCTGGAAAAAGCGGACGTCCATCATATTTGGAATCGCCAGAGGCCTACTCTACTTGCATCAGGATTCCAGACTAAACATCATACACCGAGACCTCAAGCCAAGCAACATCCTGCTCGACAAGGAGATGAACCCGAAAATTTCAGACTTCGGCATTGCAACCATTTTCCAAAGAGATCAAAGCGAGACGGACACTTCGAACAGAGTAGTTGGGACACCGTAAGTATATAAATAAATTAATTACTGCAAGTACTGTGAGTGGACGTATAAATTAGTTGCTGGCTGTGCCTTTGATAGAGGGTACATCGCCCCGGAGTACGCAACAGGAGGGATCTACTCGGTGAAATCTGACGTCTTCAGCTTCGGAGTAATAGTGCTGGAGATCTTAAGCGGTAGGAGGAATTCGTATTTGCAGGAACAAGGCCTTTTAGACGTCGTAAGTTGTCTCCTCGATCTTAACTCGTGTATGCCGTCCGTCGCCTTTGTGCGTGAGTGATGGATGAACGCATATGCATATGCAACGCAGGCTTGGACGTTGTGGCTGCAAGGCAAATCTTTGGAGCTGCTCGACGAATCGGTGAAAGGCTCGTACTCGGTGGCCGAGGTGTTGAGATGCATTCAAGTGGGCTCTTGTGCGTGCAAGAACCGAGCAAGGACAGGCCGACGATGGACGAGGTGTACCGGATGCTGGTGAGCCAAGGCGCCCCGTTGCCCCTTCCCAGTCCTCCAAATAAAGCCGGCAGCGGTGGTGCAGGCAACGCAGACAGAGACTGGTCCAACTCCAGTGAGATCACCCTCACCATAGAAGGTCGTTGAAACAATATTCATCCAAAATTCATTTCTTCTACTTTATGCATCCATTGAGTTCAGTATACATTGTGTATATAATACATATCAGTGCGGATAGAACAAGTTAGGACAGCTAGTCATGGCCCTCTCCCGGGAGTTTCTTGTCTCTATAATGTAGCCTGGTATCACTACTTCACTACCGTATATCATTATAGTCCAGCATTTTACATTCATCACAAATGTTAGAAAAATTTAGGTTATTTCACTCAACAAATTTAGTCATTCTTATGACGAGCTCATTGTTCAATTGCCAAGGCCACTTGGCATCACTTCTTTTCCTTTTCTCCATTTCAGTCATTTATTTTTCTGTGACTATGAGCTTGTAAATTTTTTGCTATATCGTCTAATATTGAATGAAGTTCTTTTCAGGCATTTATCATAACGATTAAATTCTCAGCTCTTGTTTATGCTTCTTACCAAATTCGATGATAAATGTGCTTAGATTTGGAATATATGCTCTCTTCAGTAAGATTTGGAATACATGCTACACCGTTTTCTGTAACTCCCAACTAAACTATTTTCTGTACCTACCAACACCTATACCATTGACTTAACAAAAAATGACATTCTAAGAATCTTCTCATGTAAAAGAGTGGTTCGATGATAAAGGAATCAACACGTCTGATTCAGGCACATGATGGCCTAACTCCGTCAGCAAGTTTGTTTGAACTTTGAACATCTGATTTTATATATCAGGCTGAATCAGACCTGAAATGACCCTCGAATCTTATGATTCCATGAACCGAGCATTTGCTACCGTCCCTCAAACATTGTAAGTGACACCTCGTTTAGGGGGTACGATATCTGTTTGCTTGATGATGAGTCGGTTTCAAAGGGACCTTTTGTTGCGATGAACCCAGGTGGCTTTGGTTGGGGTACGTATGAACTGTCACTGCCCAACATGAACACTGCAGCCGACATTGTCGGCCTGTCATCTGGACGATCTTGGACACACAGGAGCCCAACTTTTAGACATCTTATAACTTCTGCAATAGGATGCGCTTCTCCCATTGATGTGTCAGCTAACTCCAGACCACGACCATCTTTCCACAGACTCCATGCCTGAAAAAACATTGGATTAGTTTCAGAGAATATGAAAAGAAGACATACCATCACTGAAAGAAGAAGTATTTAGTCTGTGATACTGACATGTCCTAGAAGATTTTCATGAAGTTCATGTACATAAACGCCTCTGTTTTTCTTGCCGCTTATGATCTCCAATACCAAGACCCCAAAACTGAACACATCTGATTTTATCGAGAAGACTCCATCCATGGCATATTCAGGAGACATGTAGCCACTGCAATGATTTGGTTGAGAGAGAGGCCTAGACACATGTTAACTAATCATGCATTTAGGGAAACAAATTGCAGGTCATACTTACTATGTTCCCACCACTCTCTTCGTATTTACTTCTGTTTCATCCCCTCCGAATATCCTCGCTAAGCCAAAGTCGGATATCTTGGGTGTCATATCTTTGTCCAGAAGAATGTTGCTAGTTTTGAGATCCCTGTGGATGATTCGGAATCTAGAATCTTGATGGAGGTAAAGAAGCCCTCGAGCGATCCCTATTATGATGTTGTAGCGAGTTTGCCAGTCCAGTTGAGAGCGTTTTGTTTTATCTGAGCATTAAAATCAGCAGGAAAAAATCATATATAGTAGAAAAAAAAACATGCATGATATTTTTTTCGGTAGAACATGCATGATATTTAGATTACGAGGAGTCCATCCTACTGACCGAATAGGAAGACATCCAAACTTTTGTTGTCCATGTACTCGTAGATGAGCATTTCCTCTTCTTGAACGCAGCAGCCCAGGAGCCGAACGAGGTTCCTGTGCTGAAGCTTTGCAATCAGCATGACCTCATTCTTGAACTCGTCGACGCCCTGAACCGATGTCTTTGCTAACCTTTTTACTGCTATTTCTTGACCGTCCCACAATTTCCCCTGCACTCAACGATAGAGAAGTTAATGTTTCTTCTGAACCAGATCCATTGTTCGTAGAAGCAGTTATACCTTGTACACGGGACCAAATCCTCCCTCGCCGAGCTTGTTTTCAGCTGCGAAGTCATCAGTGGCATGTATGATTGTGGTTAAATCATACAAGCGAAGGTCCAAGTTTTTGCTATCACTGATTTCATCAACTCTGTTCTGTCTTAAGGATGAGACGCTCCTTGGTATGTCTGTCAACTTAGAGAAAATTAGTATGTCAAGCATCATGTTACAGTAAAAATGAAACGACTTTGATTCTACCTCCTTCTCGTAGTCTTTGTCTTGTTTGATTCCTTTTCTTGACGCAAAAGCCTATCAGTAGAAGGATCAAAAGTCCCAATACACAGCCAACCAACGTCGCGGCTATGGTGCTCCATTTAGAATGTTTTGATTCTTTTCCTAATATCATCAACTTCCATCAGTTAATACCAAGCACCAAAACAAATTCAGATTACACAGAGCTGGCTGCAGCTGCTAATCTTCTAGTTCGATCTTATTATCTTTCTGATTAAGTATATCAGGTGCAATGCAGTTCTATTTAGATCTTCATGCAAACTGGTTACTTTTCTTTTCCTTAAACAAGAAAAAGTGGGAGTTAAGACGAGATCAAAATTCTACGTGTAAGATGGAAGGCTGCTGACAGCGTTTGACGGATACAAACTTCCTTCTCCAAGTCAACAAGGAACCTTTGGCACCCAAGTCGCAACTAAATGACTCTTAGTCTAGACCGAAGAAAAGTACATACAAATACAACCCCACTACCGAAAGGAATCCACAGGACCACAGGGCTGCCACAAAGGTCCTCCCAGTTTTCAAAGTTTACCAGATGCTGTGATGGCGATGCCAATGCTAATATAATGAGCATTAATTTGAAACCACAGTATTAGTCTTAACAGTTGCAGAGGGATTACTAGATACGTACCCAAATCGGCGGCTGCCACTCGAATGTAGAGATCCTGTCCGCCATTGGTGTACACTCTCATGTCGGTCAAGTTCACATTCCAAATGATGCATCCAATCCCGCGACTGATATTAGCACTGGCATAAGCCGTGCATGAACAATTGCTCAAACATGTTGCTCTGCACTGTTCCAGGGTCAAGCTCATGTCGAACCATGAGCTCGACGTGTCTGGCAATTTCGCGCCCCGCACCAACAAGAACCCATCCGTCCGGTTGCGGCAGTCTAAGGCCGTCTTCCTGACGCACCCCTCTGACCCATCCCGCAAAGCCCAGTTCGTCGGATTCTTCGGCAGGAACCCCTGCGCACAGGTGCATACTGGCCAGGTGTTGGGGTCGCAGATGCCATACTGACCGCACGGCGAAATGTCGTCGCACTGGTCCTTGGGCGCAAACCAGAACGGATTCCAGACCTTGCTCTCCTCGATCCAAATGAGCCTCTGCGTGATGCCGGACTCGTTCACGATCAACCTCGATATGACGGAGGGCTCAGTGATGTAGAACGTGTAGGAGACCTCGTCGCTGTTCACGACGAAGTCGAAAGAGAACATGGTCGCGTAGGATATCATCTCGGGGATACCGGTGAAACGGAGGCCGTTCCACGGGCCCCCGCGCCACTCAGGGCGTGAACCCGACCACAGAAACACTTGAGGATAGCCATGGATGTCCATGCCCATCGTGTACTCGCTCGGCGCCGGGTTGCTAGTGCTGGTCCAAGCAGTCAAAGTGCGGTTGAGTCCGCTCGTCAGATTCAGGCCGAGCTTCATGCCTGGCAGTAGCGTGTCTGTCGGGTTGTCGAAGCTTTGCCACGAGAAGCTGTCCGGATTGTTGCTGCTGCTATTGGCTTCTTTCAATACGAAGTTTCCATTGTCCAGCAACTGGGCGACCGGGCTGTTTAGCCTGGGCATGGCCGAGGTCAAGGACCAGACGACGGTCGAGTTCTTGTTGGTGATGACGAGGGTCCCGCTGGAGTTGATGAATAGACTTCCCTGATGGTCGGACACCGGAGCCTTGCGGTTGGCGACCCAGACGACGGTCTGGACGGAGACCTTGTTGTACCATATGCCGATGTAGCGATCATTTGAGTTCTCAGGGCTAAAGAAGCCAAGAGCAAAGCTTCCGTTCTCAGAGATCAAGGTCTGACCATCGGTGAGGGGTTGGGCTGTGGTTAGAGTGTCAACTTGTGCACTGGAAGAGGCCCAGAGAGTAGAGAAGAAGAAGAAGATGATGATGATTTCGTGCCGGAATGGAAGAGCAGTCGTGGGACTAGTAATCTTCTTCATGATTGAGTTGCTACTGCTAATGATCAGAGTGAAGTAAGATGAAATCATGAAATACAGCAACGAGAAAGAAGTTTGTGCTGATGGATACATGTACCAAATTGCATGATTGGTGTTGGATCCTCCGTTGGATGGGTAACATGTATGAATAAGATGGACAATTCAGCTTCCAGCCTGGAAAACATGCCATTCATGGAGCACTTATTCGCTGCACAGCGAGCCATCCGCAGATTGTTTCACACGGCCGCCTTGACTGAATTATTTATGGCCGTTTAATTGCACAAGACAAACAGGATTTTAATGAGTATCGTATTTAGTTGATGACATGCATCTTGTTACTTATACTATGATTGCGTTGGGCATTCTTTTGGTTTATACCATTTAATTTAATCAAAGTGAAGAAAACAAAGTTATTGTGTGCCCATCTCTCTCCATAGACTTCTACTGGGGAAAAATAGGAGTCCCAGTTGAACGTCTGACCACTTAGACCAGAGCTGAGACATGAGCAACAGTAGCACACATTATCTGAACAAATGCATTTTTATTGCCATTTCTCTGTCTTTGAAAACTATTTGCATATGATATTCCTATGCGTGTGTGTGAAAATTAAGACCTGGACAGCTCTGAACATTCTAGGAATAAAAGCATGTGGATTGAAATGTGAGTACCTGTGTAGTTGGTGAATACTTTGAGGACCCATTATTTTTCTTATCGGATTTGTCCACGTGAGCTTAGAGGAATTTGAATATTATCCAATTATCTATGTTGTTGATGTAATAACAAAAGAGGAGATTCGGAGGCACTGCCCCCGACGGCTGTCCCCAAGCGAGAATTCGGAGGCAGCGCCCCCGAAACTTAGACGGACTTGAGTTTTTGTTTAGTCGACCTGTGTGGTGCAGATTAAGGATTTCTCTATTTTGTTCAGATTTTGAACTCGTTTGAAAAAGACATATTTATTGCTCTTTTTCAAATGTAATCATATGAGGTTGTAACCAAAAGATATAGTGGAATTTCTCTACAGGACGTAGCACTAATCTCAAGGATGAACTTGGATAAATTTCACGTGTCTTCTCTAATTTTACTATGATTTTTTTACGATTTATTCTTGTTCTCTAATTTTTCCATCACGCACTCGATGTCATCAAAATTTGTACAGTAGAATTGAAATGAAGTCATTCCGTTGGTCTGTCTTGTTTGCTTCCTTTTCTTTGACGCAAAACAGAAGCCCATCAATAGAAGGATCAGAATTACCAATACACCGCCAAACATCGTGACGACCTTGGTGACCCATTTAGTTTTGATTCTCTTCCTAATATCATCAAGTGGTCAGTACCAATCACACACAAAAAAAAAGTTCAGATTTTAAGATACTGTTCCATGTGCAGAAGTGGATGTAGCTACTAATCTTTTAGTACAATATTATTATCGTTTTTTTAATTAAGTATATGAGATGCAATGTCTTGAGACTTACAGTTTGTTTGACAATTAATTAATGGACGTGTAAGATAAGGTGGTATAATGAGAGATTGTATCTTTAGAAAGTTTATATTTGAATAATAAATTTTAAATAAATTCATTAGAAAATAAAAGTTTTATTATTAAGAAATATTTTTATTCTTCATTATATAAAAATTATTTATAATATCTAATGAGTAATAATTATTTATTTTCTTACCACAGTTTATTTTTTCGATTTTTTGTCATATTCTTTAATTTTTTTCTCATAACTATTTTATTTATCTATTTAAGAAAAATAAAAGTCAGAAATAAATATTTATAAAATAATAATTATAAATAAAACTATTTTATCAATGTCATATTCGTATGAGAGAAAAAGATAATTTATTACTATAAAATAGAAAGGAAAAAGAGAAGATTTAATTTGATACAAGAGAGAGATTAATGTTATATAAAATTGTTTCCTTCTTCTCATTGTATCAATTTGTTGGAATAAAAAAATGTGATGTTTAGAATGCTTATTAATCGAAATAAAAATTTTAATAAAAAATTTATTTAATCACGTTCCTTATATTTCACCCTGGCCTTCAAAACCAGCGATTCAATGTGCAAATTCATTAGGCACGTTTGGAACGGGGATATAGTAAGAAAAATGACATTATTCACATAATTTCATCTAAACACATTTTTTCTTATCTCAGGGGGCCCATATATAATGATAACAAAAATTGAAATTTCAAGATTCTTAGGGGGCTGAGATGGGATTAAAATTGAAATTTCATCTGAACATATTGTCTTTTATGGGGTCAAAATTTTAGGTCAGAGTAGGATTACAAAAAATTTAATTTTTGTTCTAGAATATTCACTACAATATCAAAATTCTGCATGTTAGATGGACTGCTGCTGAGAGCACTCGACAGATGCAAAGTTCCTTCTCCAAGTCTACAAGGAACCTTCTGTTGGCTCCCAAGTTCCTACTAAATCTCCAAGACAACTGAGACCGAAGAAAAATACATATAAAATTCAACCCCGGTACCGAAAAGAATCCATAGGGCTGCCACAAGGGTCAATCCTTGTCTTCAAAGTTTACCATGTGTTGTGATGGCGATGCCAATGCAAAAATAATGAACATTAATTTGAAACCACAATATTAGTCTAACAGTTACAAAGGGATTGATGAATACGTACCCAAATCGGCTGCTGCCGCTCGAATGCAGAGATCCTGTCCGCCGTTGGTGTACACTCTCATATCGGTCAAGTTCACAGTCCAAATGATGCATTCAATCCCGCGACTGATATTAGCACTGGCATAACCCGTGCGTGAACAATTGCTCAAACATGTTGCTGTGCACTGTTCCATGGTCAAGCTCATGACCCATGAGCTCGACGTGTCTGGCAATTTTGCACCAACAAGAACCCATCCGTCCGGATCCGGCAGTCCAAGGCCGTCTTCCTGACGCACCCTCCCGACCAATCCGCAAAGCCCAGTTCGTCGGATTCTTCGGGTGGAAATCATCATGTGCATATCACGGGGTCATTTTCGGACACTAAATCACGTGTGCCAACTAGGCGGATAGGCGTCTAGCCAAGCCTGTTTTGAATGACAGCGGAAGTTTTATGTTCGAGACGACTACGCCGAGAGTCGCTCTTATAGGCATTCAATCACGGACATGACTAGAGTGTTGGACTAATCGTCATAGGTTCGTGGCATTAGCGCGTTGCGACCTAATGCAGATGCTTAAAGTCCGAAGGGGCGACGAAGGGACCACGGGATGCCACGAATGGATACGGATGTGGGTTACCATTCCACACTCAAGGTCATGACACTAAAATTAAAGAAAAGCTTACTTGTATTAACTATAATGAAACATAACATACAATTGGGCCTCGAAATGCACTAGTGAACTCCTCCCAGTGTATCGTAGGTATATGAGTCTTATTATATATTGAAAATGCAAAAGACGTACCCTACGAGAATGTCACCTACTTGGCCATTCATAAGAATGGCCTTACAAGATAAATGCCCTAAGGGCGGATAACTTGGTACTCCGTAATATTACGCAGTGCGGGTCGACTGCATGTGTTCCATGGTATCGGCGCCGAGAGCTATAAGTTGAGCGGCACTGGGACTGCGAGGCTTTGCGCTTCATGTCACGAGAAAAGCCACGTGACATTCTCCCCCACCAAAGTCGGCGACGCCCCCGACGCTGTCGTCCGGGCTTCTTCAAGGTCCTCGCCTTCTGTTTTGACTTCGCTTGTCTTGTTCAATTCTGCTTCATTTGCCTTGACTTCTACTTCACCAGTGATAAATGAAATTGAGGAGTGTAGTGATAACTTGTTGATTTTTGGGTCAAAATTCAGATTTTTCAATTTTTGGTTAAACTCCCTAAATTCACTCGCTACTACAAGTATACAAGTCAATTGTCATATATCCAAATGTCGTATCCACAGTGATTTGAAGCCAAAGACTCCCTAAAAAAATCTAGATTAGTCCTAAACTAAGTGGTAAAAATAGGAAATTAAAGGAAAGTGAAAACAAATTTTTCAAAGTGGCAAAAAGAAAACTATTTTTGGACTTCTGAAAATTTATTTAAACTGAATTATAAATGTTAAACTAATGGCTAAAAGAGTTTATCTATCAATGAAGAAGGTTCTCCTAGGAGTTAGGGTTCATCTAATTTAATTATGGATGGAACGGAACAAGTTATTAATATATTATCAATTTTAACTCAACTTGAAAATAGGATGTTATCACAGCAATATAAATCAAAACTAATTATCATATTCTCATATGATTGATTAGCTAAGTTTAATTAGAAGAGGTCCTGATTGAAATCAAGTCAACATTAAGCTCAAAATTTAGTTCCTTGCTGAATTTTAGTGATTTAGTGAAATCTGAAATGATAACTTTCAATTGCACTTTGAAAATGAGGGAAATGCTTCAATCTACTAAATAGGGATGAAATCAATCCAATATTAGTGCTAATGCTTCTTGGTTTATCTCTAAACTACAAGATTATTTTAAATCAGCCTCTCAGCTGCAAATGAAAATGAAATCTACATTAACACTAATGAATTGGGTAAAATCAGCACAAGTCACACATGGGAATCCAGCACATGCCATTGCTTCTTGGTCCATCTCTGGACAGCAAGATAACCTTAAGTTCATTCTCATCGAATTAGGGGTTTTACAATAGCAAGGTAGAATTCAATAATTTCAAGAAATCAGAATCTGAAAATCAGAAAATCAGCAATGGGAAAATTCAGAAATCAGCATTGAAGAGTTTGCATAAATTCAGGGAATTAAACCTTGAAAATACCATTGTCCCTTGATTCATTTCTGAACAAGAAGGAACCTAAAGATTAGCTCCTCAGCTACTAAAAAATCAGGGCTCCACAATGGTGAAAACAGATTTGACAATTCAGAAATCAGAAATGGAAAAACAGAATTCAGAAATCAAAAAATTAGATTTCTAATTGTGTTGAACCTAGTAACTTGCCATTGGTTCTTGATTCATTTCTGAACAAATAGTAGATCTAAGGACAACCTCTCAGTTGTAAATACAAGTAGGACCTCACAATGTCAAGATTAGATCCATTGAAATCAGAAATGCAGAAATCAGAAATCAGGATTTCAGAAATAGAAATCAGAACTTGATATAAGTGCAGGAAATCAGATTGGTTCCTCATCCATCCACAACTAAATTAGACTACTACCCTATCTTAGGAGACATGAGATTTAGCTCCTCATAATTATAAAGTTAGATACATCATAGAATGAAAAACAAAAGTAATTCACCTGGATTGAAGGTTGTCGACAGAAATCAGCAACACTTCAGCAGCATTCCAACCCTCCAGCTCTGGTCCAGCAGCCCTCCAAATGGAGGATCCCCCTTGATTCCAGGGTTTCTTTAGCTTATATATGTCTTCTGTGCATCCTTTGATCAGTATCAAAATGTTCCCTTCTCTTGATTCAAGCCACATGTCCAGTGGTCCTGAGATTTCAGCAGAAATCAAATGCCTTTTTGAACAGCTAGCAGTGGTCCCCTCTTCTTTTTCACCTTGTGCAGCCTTGTTGCACCTACTAGAAGACCCAAAATAACCTGCATCATAGTCCTCAAATAAGATTTAAACAAATAAGGATTAGGATAGCAAATAATGTCAACTCTATTGTCAAATAAGATTTGGTGTTGTGCAGGAATGAAAACTTTATTTGTTTAATGAAAACTTATTGCCCGGAATGATAACTTTGCATATATCATGGAAATTATCCAAATATGAGTGGTTCAGAGCATTGAAAACATCAAAGGGATTAATATGGCAAGTGAATAAGGTCAGAAATTAAATGTAGATAGGATTTTATAGTATTGATAACTTGGTGACCCGGGAATGATAACTTGTTGCCATAAAAATGATAACTTGTCATAACTTTGATTATGGTTATCCAAATGTTATCAAATTTGAACAGCAATGGGTTAAGACAGTAATTTAATGATTGCTAAATGTGTTTGTGCAGAATTGATAGTTTTGCATATTGAAATGACAGTTTTTCCCTTAGACGATAACTTGACACTCAAAAATGATAACTTATGAAATGGAGTGATAACCTTGCATAAATTGAAATATGGTCATCCAAATATGAATAATTCATGATGGCAAGGGATTTAGAACAAAATAATCACTGGAAATCAGCTCAATTAAAATAATGATAACTTTGTACATTGGAATGATAACTTGCCCTAGAAATGATAACTTGGCATAGAATTGAGATATTAATGAATTTTAGTATTTCAGAACCTCTATGCACATAGAATTAAGTATAAAATGAGAAAGATCAACTGGTTATCACAATCCATGCATTCCAAGCATAATTGGCCAAAAGTTAGGCAATTTGAGGGCTCGATATGGGTGAAATGCATCTAAAATGGGATAAAAATCTATAGTGATCAGCTAATGATCAAACTCTCCCAAGCTTAGCCTTTTGCTTGTCCTCGAGCAAAACATTCAGAAATTAAGGACAAACTTGAATTAACAGTCCACAAATGAATTGAAAATCAGCTGAATTAAGTCCAATGAGTTTCCCACTTTGCCAACACTTCATTCTTTCCAAAAACTCAATTTCTAGCTAGGGAATCACAGAGGTTAAAGCAAATTTAAGCCTTAAAAGAAGTACTAGCAAAAATAAGTTGAATTTCAGGGGTGGTCAACTTTACAAAGAGGTTGAACTACAAATCTCTTCATGAACAGATTTTCCATTGCTTAAACAGATTTAACACTTGACTTTTATTCATGAAATGCAAGTAAAAAGGTCAAGGCCTGATTTTTATTCATGTTTTATTTGGGAGAGATTCCTTTTGAAGTTTTGCTCTCCCTTTTTTTTTCTTTTTTTTTTCTTTAAGAGAGATTCCTTTGGAAGTTTTGCTCTCTTAAAATTTTTTTCTTTATATGCATGCATGCAATGGAGAAATACAACTTTTTACTTTCCCTTTTTCTCATTTTTCTATTCTACTCATGAAGTGAGCAATATTCAAACTAATATAAGGTCTAGATCCCTTAGTCCAAAAAGTCAAGTTTTCCTATTTAACATGACAGCAAGAGCCTTAACTCCCCTCTAGACATAATATATTACTAATTCAATGCATAAGTGTCAGTAATGTTACCCACAAAAAAGAGAATTTTTTCAGCTGAACCTAATCCAAATGCACCTAAATGATTGAGTCAATTAAAGCAAGAAGACAAATGGCCAAGTTAGTCACTTGGTATTGGAGTGTACTATCTGTCATATAATGTATTTCACCCATTTTAGAGTCAAAATGAAGGCAAGAGTTGAATTGGACTCGAATAGTGACAACCAATGATAACTTGTGATAATCGGATTAAATTAATGATAACTTACAAAACCCTACTGATAACTTGGTGATAAATGATATATGGACATTAAAATAAATTAAAAACATGGTGTAAAGGTTAGAAAAGCACCAGGTCCCCCCCAAGCTTATTCTCAGCACTGTCCTCAATGGTGAAAATATATGCAAGGGAGAGGGTAGGGAGGGTATCAAATTCATGGAGTTTGGCACTTGAATCCTTTTTGCATCTCAATCAGAGGCTTTGGGTGGTCCATTCTTCATGATTTGCAGTCAATTCTGCAAGGAAATAAGGGATATCAGTTAGATACACAATATCGGAGTTTTAGGGTGCATAATTCATCAATGCATTGAAATTTACTGAAATTCAGCTATGATGGATTTGGATAACTGATGTGAATGATAATTCAGATGTTAGTATGATAGATGCAGCATGAAGGAAAAGATGACATCAGTTATCATTGAGATTTTAGTGGAAAAATCAAAATTAAGGGTAGGGGTACTCCCTAATTGAAAATTTGTGGATTGATCTGATTCCTCCATGACTTATTCCTGCAAAACAGAAAGATTAGGTATAAAATGGCTTGGGTTACCTCCCAAGAAGTGCCTTTCTTTAATGTCTTAGGCTAGACATTGTTACAACTTCTTCATGTCAAAGAGGTTTAAATAGTATGATATGATCAAGTAGATATCTCAATCTGTGGATAGCTTAACTAATCAAGTATGGATCTCTTTGTTTGTTAATGATTGGCCTTTGTTTTTCACTTGGATGTACCCCTCCTTCATTGTACCAGAACTCTACTAGCTTCTCATTTCTAGAATCCTCATGTATGATATATGAATCCTCTGGACTAAGAAGAGATTTTAGCTCCATGATTCTCCTTTTCTTGGTCAAAATTTCCTTAAGGAATTTTGCATATGAAGGCATCTCTTGAATGGCCTCAACAAATGGCACATTGATATACAATTCTTCAAGATTTCAAGAAACTTCCCATATTACTGATCTTGCCTAGCCTTAACCAATCTTTGAGGGAAAAGCACCTTATTAAAAATTTTGGCCTTGGCTTCATTTTGAAGGCCTTGATTTTTGATTTCTACCTCTGGTTCAACTGATTCTTTAGTAGCTTTGGACTTTGGGTTCACTTGGGCTGGATTGTCCTCTACTTTCTTCATTGTCCTTCAACAATCCTCCCACTTCTGAGCTGGACAGCTTGGACTTGTTCCTTGGGGTTCAATTCTGGTTGTCCAAGGAAGAACATAGGTTGTCTAGTGGAGGTGCTTGCTTGTTGGGCAATTTGGCTCTCAAGCAACTTTTGATTGGCACTTAAGGGTTCATATCCATTGATTAGCTTTTGCATTGTCTCCTCTTGCTTCTCTTGTTTCTTCAAAATTTGTTGCAGCAACTCTTCCATCTTTAAGAATTGAGTGGGTTGAGGTTGTGGTGGCTGCTCATAAGGAGTTCTTTGTATTGGAGTGGTTGAGTGGTTGAGGGCTGATTTCCATATGGAGGTGGTGGTTCCTAGGTAAATTCTTGGGCTGGTTCCTATTTTCTGGAGTATAGAACTCAGCAGGGGACTTCACTCCATAATTCCCCACAGCATTCACTTGGTATATGGCTTGCTCATGTTGTTGCATTATCAGGTTACAGCTCTCAGTGACATGGCCCTGATTTCCACACACATCACACCTTGATTCAAAATTGGAAGTCTTGTTGACATTATGTGACAAATTCAGCTTCTCCAATGTCCTTTGCAACCCTTGTTCAATTTGGACAACAATGTTGTTGACCTCATTTTCATTGGATAACCTCCTTGTCCTGTCATGTGTAAGGAAATGGTGGTTCTTGACCATGTTCTCAATTAATTGGTAGGCTTCATCAATGTTTTTGGAGGCAAAAATCCCTCCTGCAGCAGTGTCCAATGCCATTTTAGATGGAAAATTCAGACCCATGTGGAAATAGTAGACCAACTACCATTTCTCAAATCCATGGTGTGGACATGCCCTCAACAAGCTTTGAAGTTTTTGACATGCATCACATATGTTCTCCTGATTCAATTGGTAAAACATGACAATCTGGTCCATATAGTTATCAATTTTGCTAGGTGGAAAGAATTCAGCTAGAAACAATTGAACTATGGATTCCCAAGTGACAAACTCTTCAAGTTTGAGGATCTTGTACTAGGTCTTGGCCTTGTCCTTGAGTGAAAAGGGGAATAGCCTCATGTATACAGCATTCATAGGGGTATTGTTGAAGTGGACAATGCTGCATATCTCCATGAAGTTGTCAAGGTGTGAAATTGGATCCTCAATCTCCAATCCAGCAAATTGATATTGGCTTATCATTGTGACCAATGCTGGATTCACTTCAAAATTAGTTACAGGTGCTATGGCTCCATCCCCTTGTTGATTTCTGACATTGCTGGGTGAATAATAATTCTTTAGTGTACTTGGAGCAACCATGTTTTGCTTGATAACCTCTTCTTAAAAGAATTCTTCTCCTTGCCTCTATCCTTTGCAATCTCCTTCTTCTCAAGAATCTTCTTTTAGGTTCAGGATCTAATTGATAATGGTCCTTTTGATTATCCAAGTCCTGCATAAAGAATTTCAGAAGTATCATATTCAAGAAAGAAAGGAAAACTAGACAAAAGTTCAAAATTCAGAATGATAACTTGCAAAAAAACTGAAAGTTGGCCTAATAAATGAACTAAAAAATAGTCTAAAACTAATCTAAACTATCTAAGTTAACTTAATTGGCCTCAAATCCCCGGCAACGGCGTCAAAAAACTTGATAAGTGAAATTGAGGAGTGTAGTGATAACTTGCTGATTTTGGGGTCAAAATTCAGATTTTTCAATTTTTGGTTTAACTCCCTAAATTCACTCTCTACTGTAAGTATACAGGTCAATTGTAATATACCCAAATGTCATATCCACAGTGATTTGAAACCAAAGACTCCCTAAAATAATTTAGATTAACCCTAGACTATGTGGTAAAAATAAGAAATTAAAGGAAAGTGAAAACAGATTTTTCAAAGTGGCAAAAAGAAAACTATTTTTGGACTTCTGGAAATTTATTTAAACTGAATTATAAATGCTAAACTAAGGGCTAAAAGGATTTATCTATCAATGAGGAAGGTTCTCCTAGGAGTTGGGGTTCATCTAATTTAATTATGGATGGAATGAAACAAGTTATCAATATATTGTCAATTTTAACTCAACTTGAAAATGGGCTGTTATCACAGCAATATAAACCAAAACTAATTATCATATTCTCATATGATTGATTAGCTAAGTTGAATTAGAAGAGGTCCTGATTGAAATCAAGTCAACATTAAGCTCAAAATTTAGTTCCTTGCTGAATTTTAGTGATTTAGTGAAATCTGAAATGATAACTTTCAATTGCACTTTGAAAATGAGGGAAATGCTTCAATCTACTAAACAGGAATGAAATCAATCTAATATTAGTGCTAATGCTTCTTGGTTTATCTCTAAACTACAAGATTATTTTAAATCAGCCTCTCAGATGCGAATGGAAATGAAATCCACATTAACACCAATTGATTGGGTAAAATCAGCACACATCACACATGGAAATTCAGCACATGCCATTGCTTCTTGGTCCATCTCTGGACAGCAATATAACCCTAAGTTCACTTCTCAGTGGATGATGGAATCAGTGGTTTTACAACAGCAAGGTAGAATCCAATAATTTCAAGAAATCAGAATCTGAAAATCAGAAAATCAGCAATGGGAAAATTCAGAAATTAGCATTGAAGAGTTGCACAAATTCAAGGAATTAAACCTTGGAAATACCATTGTCCCTTGATTCATTTCTGAACAAGAAGGAATCTAAAGATTAACTCCTCAACTACTAAGAAATCAGGGCTCCACAATGGTGAAAATAGATTTGACAATTCAGAAATCAGAAATGGGAAAACAGAATTCAGAAATCAGAAAATCAATTTTCTAATTGGGTTGAACTTAGAAACTTGCAATTGGTTCTTGATTCATTTCTGAACAAAGAGTAGATCTAAGGACAACCTCTCGGTTGTAAATACAAGTAGGACCTCACAATGTCAAGATTAGATCCATTGAAATCAGAAATGCAGAAATCAGAAATGAGGATTTCAGAAACAGAAATCAGAAATTGATATAAATGCAGGAAATCAGATTGGTTCTTCATCCATCCACAACTAAATTAGACTATTACCCTATCCTAGAAGACATGGGGTTTAGCTCCTCATAATTATAAAGTTAGATACATCATAGAATGAAAAACAAAAGTAATTCATCCTGGATTGAAGGTTGTCGACAGAAATCAATAGCACTTCAGCAGTAGTCCAGCCCTCTTTCAGCTCTGGTCCAGCAGCCCACCAAATGGAGGCTCCCTCCTTGATTCCATGGTTTCTTTAGCTTATATATGTCTTATGTGCACCCTTTGATCAGCATCAGAATGTTCCCTTCTCTTGATTCAAGCCACCTGTCCAGTGGTCCTGAGATTCCAGCAGAAATTAGATGCCTTTTTGGATAGCTAACAGTGGTCCCCTCTCATTTTTCACCTTGTGCAGTCTTGTTGCAGCTTTATTATACTTGCTAGAAGACCCAAAACAGTCAGCATCATAGTCCTCAAATAAGATTTAAACAAATTAGGATTAGGACAACAAGTAATGTCAACTATATTGTCAAATAAAATTTGGTGTTGTGCAGGAATGAAAACTTTATTTGTTTAATGAAAACTTATTGCCCGGAATGATAATTTGCATATATCATGGAAATTGTCCAAATATGAGTGATTCAGAGCATTGAAGGCATCAAAGGGATTAATATGGCAAGTGAATAAGGTCAGAAATCAAATGTAGATAGGATTTCATAGTATTGATAACTTGGTGACCCGGAAATGATAACTTGTTGCCATAAAAATGATAACTTGTCATAACTTTGGTTGTGGTTATCCAAATGTGATCGCATTTGAACAGCAATGAGTTAAGACAGTAATTTAATGATTGCTAAATGCCTTTGTGCAGAATTGATAGTTTTGCATATCGAAATGACAGTTTTGCCCTTAAATGATAACTTGACACTAAAAAATGATAACTTATGAAATGGAGTGATAACCTTGCACAAATTGAAATATGGTCATCCAAATATGAATAATTCATGATGGCAAGGGATTTAGAGCAAAATAATTATTGGAAATCAGCTCAATTAAAATAATGATAATTTTGTACATTGGAATGATGACTTGCCCTAGAAATGATAACTTGGCATAGAATTGAGATATTAATGGATTTTAGCATTTCAGAACCTCTATGCACATAGAATTAAGTATAAAATGAGAAAGATCAAGTAGTTATCATAATTCATGCATTCCAAGCATAATTGACCAAAAGTTATGCAATTTGAGGGCTCGATATGAGTGAAATGCATCTAAAATGGGATAAAAACCTATAGTGATCAGCTAGTGATCAACCAGCATCACGCAGCGCCAGGAATGCTTGCTTCTTGGGGTCTCGCTGAGGACTCCTCTCTTAGGCGTGCTTCGCTTACTGATCTTTCGTCCAATCCGGGGTCATCACTTGTGCATCGCTAGTGGAGTCCACCATGTGCGGTCTGACTTCATCAAGCAACTATCCGTCCATCAAGTTTCTATTGGCTTCACTTCTCTTCGACTTGTGCAGCGTCAACTTGTGTGGTTTTGCTTTTTTGGGGTGAAAAATCTCTTGTATGCCTTCGGAAATAGCTCAGTGAAAGAGTTGCTCCAGGGTCATGCAGAACACGATGAAGAGTCTCGTCATTCGACCTGTATGACTTGACTCAATGCTGTCGTGTTGTAGGTGGCTGCGACACAAGGTCTTCCTTCCGTCGAATGCAAAGCATAGGAACATCTCACCCTCGATGATCGTCTTGTAATTCCGACGGTTTGAAACAGCACAAGCTCTTTGATGATCGCATTTACAACTTGACTGCTTCGGGTCACTATGATGAGTGACAAGAGTCTTCTCACGGATGCTTTGGGACGCTTCGGGTCTCTTTGTGGGCTCGATGCAATGCCTCTACGTTGCAAGTGGTTGCAACGTAGAGTCTACCATCACTCCGCCGAATGAAGAGCATAGGACCACCTCATCCTTAGTGATCGCTTGATGTTTCGACGGTCTTGAGGCATGACAAGGTTCTTTGATATGACGCTTCATGCCTTGTCCGCTTCGCATCGTTATGATGAGCGACGATAGTCTCCCCCACGTTCCCTTGTGGTTCAACTCACTGTCTTCGTATTGCAAATGGCTGCAGCGTGGAGACCTTCCTCCGTTGAGTGCTGAGTGCGGGACCACCCTACCCTTGGCGGTCATTTGATATCTCAACGATTTGAGGTGGAACAAGGTTCTTTGATATGTCCCTCTCTGCCTTGTCCACTTTGAGTCGCTGTAATGAGCGACGATGGGAGTCTCCCCACATGTGCCTGTGGTTCGACTCACTTCTTCTGCTTCGAAGGGCTTTGCTTTATACTTCATTGGGAGATCTACTCCCTTGCGACTTGAACATCTCTTCTCCCCACCGTTACCCTTGTCCCAAGGGCTTAGGCAGCATGGCACTTGTCGTGGCACTTGTCTTGGCACGAATGACTTGGCAACGACGGCTAGCGAGCGAAATTTGGGTGATCTTGTCGTTCCAACTCTCTCCTAGTCCAAAGCTTCTACCCCTCTACTTGAAGAACACCAACATTGGATCTTCATTTGCTTGGGAACACTGTAGGCGGGGCTCGGTGATACCCTTCACCTCCTACTTCAACATGTCCATCTGGCCGATGCTGAACAAAGTGATCTTGACCTCCAATCCCGATTTGTCAGGGCGTGCATAATTGATGAACTGCCTTCACTTCTATCCCATATCCTGATGGGATCCATGTTTGTGTTTGCCATATTCTATGTTGTCGCGATGGCATCGCCATCATAAGTTCGCCACATCTTGCAGGGTTCTTGGGATATGCCTTCTTCTGATCCTGGGATCTCCTTTGAAGCTTCGGCAACACCTTCGGGTATGGACGGGGAGATATCAATGTGCTCGTTCATGAGAGGATACACCTTTGATACTCGTCCATCCACACTTCGGACGAAGTAGTGCCATTGAGCCTGTCAACCTAGATCATGCACCTTTGACATACTTGTCCACCGGATGGCTTGACCCTCACGAAAGGGTAACCATTCCGAGTCTTCACTGATCCAAGGGGATGCTCGTGAAGATGCTCCGCTTGGATAAGCGGATCGCGGTTGGTGAACTCGTGGCATGAGCTCTCAACTTCACCTCCATCTTCATTCGAATAGATGACATCGCCAGTGTGTCCTTCGAAACCTTCGCATTGTGATCCTTGGAGGCCGCTTCGATTACTCGAGGCGTTGACCAAAAGGAAAGGGCACTCCTTCCTTCGGTTGGCGGGGAACGCTTGACAGCAGCATGTCAAAGTTCACCCAAGGCTCGACGTTCAGAGCATTTGTCGAATCGGTCGTTGAGTTGAGGCGTCGATTTGCGTTGACATGTATCAGGTTCATCCTACTCCTCGATGGGTGACATTATGCCACTTGCGGGATGACCCTTGATGAGGCAGGCAAGGCTAACAGCTCGTCTCCAAGTGTCTGCAAGTAATCAACGCTTTGCCCCATCTATGAAAGTCATCTTGGCGCGGCAAGCGATGCTTGCGGCGCGACAAGATGCTTGTGAATGATACTCCATAGCCGAAAGGATGATGTTCCTTAGCCGAAAGGGATCATGAAACTTGATGCTTAACCTTTGAGCCAACTTCTCCCGTGAAGCGGTTGTGCACTTCACGCTGCATGTCTAGGCATGCGATGCGACGTCACGAAATATCGAGCAGCGTCAGATTGTCATGATAGTGCATGATCGACAGTCCTTGAATGTGACACGGGTCCTCCGAGTTACACGACGTTTGTGTAAGCGACCACTTGGTATGGGTAGCGCAAGATCATCATGCGGAGCATATGGCCACTCTTGACGCAGCGCGACACTTCAAAATTCCTTGATTGTATACATGGGTAGTTGATCTACTCGAGTGAGCGATGCATGACCGTCCCGGTTAGGTTGGACGATCAATCCGTCATCATAATGCATGACGGACGTTCCTTGACACGACACGGGTGTATGAGGAACTTGCTGCGGGGCACGGATGGGCGTGCAGCGAGGAAGCTTGCCACGCATTCCTCGTTGGCGTCCATGATCAGGGACCATGGTACCAGTGCACCTGGGCATTGTGGAGTTTTTGAGCGGAAGCACTTTTTCTACGCCAGGGCACGTTGCGATGACACAAGCAAGTCATCGTCACTTGGTAATCTGAGCAGGATGAACTGCTCTGATACCACTTGTCACGGGGTCATTCTCGGACACTAGATCACGTGCGGCGACTAGGCAGATAGGCGCCTAGCCAAGTCTGTTTTGAATGGCAGTGAAAGTTTTATGTTCGAGATAACTATGTCGAGAGTCGTTCTTATAGGCATTCAATCACGGACATGACTAGAGTGTTGGACTACTCGTCATAGGTCCGTGGCATTAACGCATTGCAGCACTAATGCAGGCGCTTGGACGCTTAAAGTTCGAAGGGGCGACGAAGGGACCACGGGACGCCACGAAAGGACACAGATGTGGGTTGTCACCCCACACTCAAGGCTATGACATTAGAATTAAAGGAAAGCTTGCTTGTATTAACTATGATGAAACATAACATACAATTGGGCCTCGGAAGGTACTAGTGAACTCCTCCCAGTATACCGTAGGTATAGGAGTCTTATTACATATTGAAGATGCAAAAGACGTACCCTACGGGAACTTCACATACTTGGTCATTCATAAGGATGGCCTTACAAGATAATGCCTTAAGGACGGATAACTTCGTACTCCATAATATTACACAGTGCGGGGCGGCTGCATGTGTTCAATGATTTCTGCGCTGAGCGGCCGAGAGCTATAAGTTGAGCGGCACTGGGGCTGCAAGGCTTTGCGCTTCGTGTCACGGGAAACGCCCCGTTACATGCACAGTTGCATGTTGGCCAGGTGTTGGGGTCGCAGATGCCATACTGACCGCACGGCGAAATGTCGTCGCACTAGTTTTTGGGCAAAAACGAGAACGGATTCCAGATGTAATATCATGATTTTTCTAAAACAATAATTTGGACTTTTTTTTAAACATTCATTTTTTTATATATATAAGGCTTCTCTTTTCTCTCTCTCATTTTCTTCATATCTTAGCGGCTAGGGCTTGAGGAAAAAAAGAGGAGATTAGAGAAGAAAAGGAAGAAAGAGGAGGAGAATCTGTTGGAGTTTGTGAATACTTCAGGACCCCATTGTTTCTCACATCGGATTCGCCCACGCTACCTGTGCTGCTAGTGTACGAATAAAAGGGGGGATTCGGGAGGCATCTGCCCCGAAACCTAGATGGATTTGGGCTTTTGTTTAGCTGGCCCATGTGGTTCGGATTAGATTTTTTCTTTGTTTTGTTTGGGTTTTGAACCCGTTTAGGAGAGGCTTATTTATGGCTTATTTTCATATGTAATCTGTGTGGCGGTTGTAAACCAAAAAGATATAGTGGAACCTCTTTGCAGGACGTAGCCTTAATCTCAAGGGTGAACCTGGGTAAATCGTGTGTCTTCTCTATTTTTCTGCAATCTCTTTGCGATCTTTCCTTCTTATTCTCGAATTTTCCCATCAGGATCTAAGATCAAGGTATGTAAAGGGGATCCAAACATATCTCTCCTTTCTCAATGGTTTTTATGATTGGATTGAGAGTTTGAGGGCATTTTGTCCTCATAATGAATTTTGATTGAGAGTTTTTATTCTAGATCCATGCATGAATAAGATCCCATGATTAGATCTATGCTATGTGCAACGATTTGAATCAGATTTGTTATTAAGGTTCATGTTTTCTGATTGTTCATGATTTGGGGATGAACTCTAGATCTGGAAATTTGAATATTTTTACATGTTTTTCATGCCCCTTTGATCCTAGAATGTCTAGGAAACATATAGGTATTGATTCATAATGTTTCCTATGGATTTCCCAAAGTTTTTTATGAAAACTCGTGAAAAAGTTGAGAGACGGTGGCCTTTTCCAACGTTTGGTCTGGTCATGACGCAACTGTCATGCCCGTGACAGAAAGTCTGGAAAACTGGCAAGGCATTGCCTGTGGCACGCCCGTGACACTTTATGTCACGGTCATGACAAAGTAGGCACGGCCGTAACACCTATAGGCACGATCGTGAGAGAGGGGACATATTTTTTTGTTCTTCTGTCACGACCGTGACGGCCTGTATCACGATCGTGATAGTGATAGAAACCTAGTATACTATATCAAATGATATTTTCAATGTATTAATAGTATGTATTGATGCTTGATGATTGTATATGAATCTAGATACACGTATATGTATGTTCCCACGTAATTAGGTTAAATTTTCAAGATTGAGTGACGTAAATGTTTTGTTTATTATAAAGCATAATGAACACAATTGTGGATGATGTTACATATCGCCCCTCTACGGTCCTTTATTGGATAATTGTCTAGAATGATCGTTACACACATCGGCAACAGTGTGTCATTTTGATGTCGTCTTCGTGTGAGAGTCCAGAATGATCGTTACATGCATCGACAACGATGTGTGCATTCTGATGTCACCTTCGGATGAGAAGGTAGTATTGTCTCCTAGTACTAGCTCGTCTATTGAGACTTGAGAGGGCAACTATATAAGTCCCAACTATCGAAAAATATAACATTAATAAGAAAGAGCCAATGATCGATCGAATGAATGAAGTCTCATGAAAGTGGAAGTCCAAAGGGTTATAAAGTAACCCTGAGGAAAGTTATGGAATGATGTCCCACGAAAGTGAAAAAGTGAAAGTCCAAAGGGTTATAAAGCAACCTTGAGGAGAGTTATGGAGGCAATAGTTATGGTAAGTGTATCTCACTTATATGTTTATGGATTGAATGAATGATTGTTATGAATGTCTAGACTATAAGTATGATGATGATTACATGTCTCTCATGCAACTATTTATATGCATGATGATAAAATGATGTTAATGTTTGACATGTAGATCATATATTAAGACATGGCATGCATATTGTTACTTCTTTTATGTAAAGATGATGCATATCATGTAGTATCCTATTAAGGATCATATCATCACATGCATGACCTTTACATACTCTAATAGAGAAATCTATGTACCCTGGATTCGTGCAGGTGCATAGTGATTTGAATGGATGACGGCTCAGCTCATGACGAATAAGATTACACAATAGTTTAAGATGTCGAGTCATCATGTTTTAGAGTTTTTTTATTATGTTGTTAAAGAGATATTTTAATCTCTATTAGTAATGATGTTTAAAGATGTTTTCAATTCTATAATAATACTTTTGATGTTTCATGAAGTTTTTCGCATTTTTATTAAAAGAATATTTTATCATATTTAATTGGTTTTATGCTTTCGCGATAATAGATAAAAATCATATTTTTATTATGATTATGTGATTGCGAACGGACTAACATAGCTCAATGACAAATTGTCCTTGGCAATTTGGAGGTGAAATTCAGGGTGTTACAGTTTGGTTTCAGAGCATGCTTAGGACCTATGCAAAATATGTTATAGAATTTTTAGGAGTCTAAGTCCATATGCAATCGTCATGAGCAGCCATCCAAAGTTAAGAGTATGTAAGTATTGTGCTATTGATTGTATTGTTAAATTAACTAACTTATGTTGGTTGATTATTGTTATGTTAATGATGGAAGGAAAATAGTTTTCCAATGGGAATGCTAATTATTGCATTCATGATTGATAGTATTGTCAAATTGATTATGTGCAATATGTAACAAGAGAGATGTGAATCGTAAGAATGATGGACATATGATAATCCAAAATGGTGTGCATATTTGTTCATGACAATTGAATAAAATTTCGTAATCTAAAATGACTAAAGAATTTATAGTGAAATTCAATTTTCACAAAGACAAATAGAATGTTAATTGAATGTCAAAATTAAAAATATGAAATAACAACTTGATGTGGCAATGCCACTAGAGAGAGTCTCCACCAGACAGTACCTCCAGAGATACAAGTTGTGATTGAAGAAGTGAACTATTCTGTCGATCTTGTAGTGCTACCTATGGTAGACTACAATGTTATTCTAGGTATGGATTGGTTATCTTACCATGATGCCTATTTGAGATGTCGAGAGAATAATGTTCAAATAGACAAGAAAGATGATAGTTCTGTGACCTTTCACGGAATCCCATCAAAAGAAAAGAAGATGATGATCTCCCGATGAAGGCATCCGAGGTGCTAAACAAGGGCTGCCGAGGATTTCTAGTCAGTATCGTCAAGAGTGATTTCCAACCCAAGCGATTATAAGAACTTGAAGTGGTAAAGGACTTTCACCCGATGAATTCCACGATTACCTCCGGAAAGGGAGATCGATTTCCACATTGATCTCATGTTAGGGACGGCTCCCATCTCAAAACCTCCCTACAAAATGGCACCAACAGAAATGAAAAAGTTGAAAACTCAACTGCAAGAACTGCTGGACAGATGCTTCATTAGGCCAAGTGTGTCCCCATGGATGCCCTTGTCCTATTTATGAAAAAAATGGATGAATTACTAAGATCATGTATAGACTGCAGGATGCTATACCACAAGGACTAGTACCCTCTGGCCAAAATTAATGATCTTTTTATCAATTGTCCACAGCATCAATCTTCTCAAAGATTGATCTGAGAAGTGGATACCATCAGCTCAGAGTAGCCAATGAGGACATTGCAAAGACAACCCTTAGGTCCAAGTATGACCATTATGAATTTTTTATTATGCTAACAAATACTCCTGCAGCATTTCTGGATTTGATGAACAAGATCATCTCGACAGTTTTGTCATAGTATTTGTGGATGATATCCTGATTTACACATCAAGTCCAGAAGAACACCAGAAACACCTACATATGATTTTGAAGACTTTGAGGCAACACCAATTATATGCAAAGTTCTTCAAATGTGAATTCTGGCTGGAGCAAGTGATGTTTTTGGGACACAATCTCAAAAGAAGGGATTTCAGTGGACCCAAGCAAAGTAGAGGTTGCCATCAATTGGGAAAAGCTGAAAACGATGACAGATATCAGGAGTTTCCTTGGATTAGCCAGCTACTACAGAAGATTTATCCAAGACTTCTCAAAGTTGCTCCCATGACAAAGTTGATTAGGAAGAAAGAAAAGTTCAATTAGACACAGCAATGTCAAGAGAGCTTCGTGGAACTAAAGAAGATATTGATCAGTGCACATGTGCTAACAATTCTCACAATAGAATCATAGGCTATAAATTTATAACCAGATCATGCTTTATTATAACTATGCTTTGTCTTTACTATGTCATGTTCTGTACTTTACCATACCATATTTTACTATATTTTACTTTGCTACAAGTTGTACTACACTTTTACATTACTATACAGTCCTTGAAGTTCGTTATCCTATGCGAGCTCGACTTTATTAGGTTGGAAAGTCAGAGGTGCCTCTATGCATCTACGAATCTAGGGATGCCCGCTTTGGGGAAGGTGTAATGGCAATGCATATCCGTTTTTAAATATAGGTGGGAGAGGACCTGAACAATGGTCATTAAAGACTCGTAGGTTCGTTGTTTCCTCAGCTAAGCTACCTGTCCCTCTGTCGATATATCATATAATGCATATGATGCCCCCTTTGGGAAATGAGAGATGCTAATGTGTAACCTTGTTCGGAATATAGGTGGGAGAGGACCTGTACCTCAGGAGCAGTGGTCGTTACGGACCTGTAAGTTCACTATCTCCTCAACTCAATTACCTACCCCTTCTCTGTACTATTTCATGATCTTTACTCTGTATTTTGAACGGCACATAGCCATTCCGTAGTTTCATCTTTGTTTTACTTATCTTGTTTATCATCTATGGAGTTCAGAATCAAAGATCGAAGAAAGGGCAAAGTCAGATTCCATTTCCCTAAGGTAACAAAATTATATTCTATTTCCTTATTCTTTATGCGAAGTCCCAGCCCGTCCTATATGATGGGAGGGGCCCATTAGAGTCTGTACAATATTAGATATGATCTCAAGTGAGCCTGTCAAAAGTAAGGCCCAATTATGAAGGAACGGGCCTGAACCAAGAAGGGTAATTATGTCTTTATGACAGACCCAAGCCGGGTAAGGGTAACTCGGGTCGGGTCTTCTGTCGAGGGTCCGTGCGCATGATCCGGGCCGAGTCGAGATTCGAATCGGGCCGGATCAGTGCTTGTGCATCACCCATGCTAGAGTGGTTCGGTCGTGCTCTCACTAGCACGTTCGTGCCGACGTCACGGTCGTGACCCTCTTTAGGCACACCCGTGCCGTTGACTTGAGCCGCAAAGGCTTAAATCGATCGATCGTTCTTATGACAAGGCACGCCCGTACCATTCATCCAGCACGGACGTTTCGAGACTTGGCCGTCGTACTCATTATCGGGCACACCCGTGCCACTTACTGGCACAGTCGTGCCATCGCGGCAAGAAATAGGGCGCGGCCTACTCCTGTCTTCTTCCTCTTTTTTGACCATCGGATTGAGACGATCATAATACAAAAATTGTAGCTTATGGTCTCTAGATCAATATGGAGTCATCAAATGCATCATATGATTAACGATTCATAGCCTAAGGGGTTTTAATGTCTAGAGTACCTTTCGTTCGCTTTTCGGTTCGTCGGTGATCCGTGCGTCATCTTCTCCGGCTCTGTTTGCTCCTAGCCGACGATCAGGTACGGTCGTCCTCACGCGTGTGTCGAAGGAGTCTTTGTCCCTTGGACGTCTGCTGGTCGAGCCCAAAGCTCGGTTGCCTGCGTGCTCGCGGTTTGCCAGAGTAGGGGAAGGGGGAGAGAACGATGGGCGGCTGCGGCTCATCGGGTGAGATCGAAGGGGAGGCATGAGGGTTCCTCCTTGTGCCTTCTTATAGCCTCAGGCTGCGGGATTCAAGGAGGGATTGGGGAGTCCGAATCGGAGAAGGAAACTGGACGAGAAAATCTCCTCCGATTTGGAGTTCGTTTCCACTATTTCTTTTCTTTGGTTTCTGATTTGAATTACTTTCCTATCTGAATCCTTCTATGTTTGATTCTTTGTTTCCAGTTTGACTTTCCCATGATTTTGATCTTTGTTTCCATGTTCAAGATTGCAATTGTTACATTACCACCCCCTTAAAAAAAAATTCATCCTCGAATTTTGACTAAGGTTAGAACTTACCGAACAGTTCGGCGAATTTTTCGCCCATCTCCGACTCTTCCTCCCATGTTGCTTCTTTTCCATGGTGATTCTTCCATGCCACCTTGACCAATGATATTTTCTTCCTCCCTTTCTGGTACTCCAAGATCTCTGTAGGTTGCTTCTCGTATGTCAGATCCTCTTTGAGGTTTGGTTCATCAACGTTGGCGTAATCGTGCTTGTATTTTCGAAGCAACAAGACATTGTGCACTCTGGCATATGCTAGAGGTAAAGTCAACCTGCATGCTGAGTCTCCAACCATATCTAAAATTTCCAAATTACTCACATACCTTGGGCTCAACTTTCCTCTCTTGCTAAATCGCATCACTCCCTTGGTTGATGAGACTTTGAGTAGGACTTGGTTTCCTGCCTTGAAAGTATGCTCTCTTCGCTTCTTGTCTGCGTAAGCCTTCTGTTGTTCTTGGGCTGACTTCATCCTCTTCTTTATCAGTTCGATACGATCCGTGTACTCTTGGGTCTGTTTACGTAGTTCCGCACTTAATAACTTCCTTTCGTCCACTTCGCTTCAACATGCCATGGAGCGGCATGGTCGGACATACAATGCTTCAAATGGGGACATCTCTATGCTCACATGGTAGTTATTGTTGTATGAGAATTCGATGAGGGGAAGATGGCTATCCCAACTGTCATGCCAATCCAAGGCGCATGCTCGAAGCATATCTTCAAGCGTCTGGATCGTCCTTTCTGATTGACCATCAGTCTGTGGATGAAAGACAGTACTATATCGGAGCCTCATCCTGAAAGCATTCTCGATGCTCTTCCAAAACTTGACGGTGAACCTGGGATCCCTATCGGACACAATACTTGCTGGAATCCCGTGGAGTTTAACAATCTCCTGCACATAGAGATCCATTAGACTTTCAAGCGACTGTTTCATCTTAACGGGTAAAAAGTGAACCGATTTAGTGAGTCGGTCCATATCACTCAAATGGCGTCATGCCCTTCCTGAGTCCGCGGGAGTCCGGTGATAAAGTCCATGGCTATCTCCTCTCATTTTCTCTAGAGAATCCCAAGACTCTTTAATGTGCCTTGGGGTTTCTAGTGCTCCACTTTGACTTGCTGGCAGACTATGCATCTGGAGATGTACTCTGCAATTTCTTTCTTCATGTCGGGCCACCAAAAACTCCTTTGAGCGTCCTTGTATATCTTTGTACTTCCTGGGTGGATTGCAAATTCAGATTTGTAACAGTCATCCAAAACTTCCCTTCGAAGAGTTAGATTGTTCGGTACCCATAATCGATCATGGTACCGAATACCACCATCTGAGGAAACTTTGAAGTCCTTTGCCTCTTGATCGGTCTTTATCATCATGGACTGATAATCAAAATTTTTGACCTGTGCTTGAATGATCCTTCCGATAAAGTCCAGCTCGATCTACTACATCATCATGAGCGAACCATCAGGTCTTACTCTTGGTGCCCATTTGAAGAATTTCTCCATCAGTTCAAAATGTCGGAGACACATGAAGAATACTAATTCTTCCCATTTCCGACTAAGAGCATCGGCTACTGAGTTGGCCTTACTAGGATGATAACTAATGACAAACTCATAGCCCTTTAGGAATTCCATCCATCTTCTTTGGCGCATGTTGAGATCCTTCTGAGTAAATACGTACTTTAAGCTCTTGTGATCTGTGTACACCACGAACTCTTCTCTGTACAGATAATGGCGCCAAAGCTTGAGGGCAAATACCACTACTGCAAGCTCAAGGTCATGGATAGGATAGTTGATCTCATGCTTCTTTAATTGCCTTGTTGCATATGCCACCACTTTCCCGTGCTGCATCAAGACACATCCAAGTCCCATACCACTAGCATTGCTGTAGATCACATACCCACATTACCCGATGGTAAGGTAAGGATGGACACTGAAGTTAATCGTTTCTTTAGCTCTTGAAAACTTTCTTCACACTTCGGTGACCAAATAAACTTCTCCCTTTTTCTTATAAGCTTAGTCAGTGGTAGCGCCAGTCTGGAGAAGTCTTTGATGAAGCATCTGTAATATTTTGTTAAACCGGGGAAGCTCCTAATCTCATAGACATTCTTCGGTTGCATCCAATTTGAGCCGGATCGACTGAAATTCCATCTTTAAAGACGATATGACCGAGGAACATCATTTCCTCCAACCAGAATTCACATTTAGAAAACTTTGCATATAATTTCTTTTCTCGCAAAGTTTCTAAAACCATCCTCAAATGTTCTTATACTGCTCTATACTTGACGAGTAGATGAGGATGTCATCGACAAAGACAATCACGAACTTGTCAAGGTGTCATTGAAAGTCTAATTCATGAGGTCCATGAATGCTGCTAGAGCATTGGTTAAACCAAACAGCATAATAAGGAACCCATAGTGTTCGTATCGTTACCTGAAGGCGGTCTTGGGGATGTCCTCTTCTGCTACCCTGAGTTGGTGGTATTCGCTCCACAAATCAATCTTGGAGAAAACCCTTTCTTGGGACAACTGATCAAACAGGTCATCTATGCGGGGCAATGGGTACTTGTTCTTTACGTGACCTTATTAAGAATCCAGTAATTTATGCAGAGTCTCACTGAGTCATCCTTCTAGACAAAGAAAATCAGAGCGCCCCATGGTGAGATGTTGGGTTTAATGAAGCCCTTGTCCAACAACTTTTGAATCTAGGTCTTCAATTCTTTCATCTCTGTCGGGGTCATACGATATGGGGCTTTGGAAATCGAGGTCATTCTAGGTACTAGTTCAATATGAAAGTTTACCTCCATCCTGGGCGGTAGCCCACCAATGTCTTCTGAGAGTACATCAAAAAATTCTTTCAGTACTCCTATATCTTGGAGGGCCTTGGTAGGTGCCTCGGTCTTGATCACACTTGACAAGTACCCTCTGCATCCTTGTCGAAAGAGTTTGTGCGCTGATAGCGGAGATCATAATCTTGGGTTCTTTCCTAGCTATGCCTCTGACAGTGACTTTGTCTTGACCATGCGTTCCTATAACAATCTTCTTTTGTTTTCACAATATAGAAGCGTCATGGAAAGTTAATCAATCCATGCCCAATATTACATCATAATCCTTCATAAATATTATGATTAAATTTGCAGAGAATTTCTTTTTTCCTATCTCTATTGAGACATCAGGTAAGTACTTAGTAGTGTGTAAAGTTCCTTGGGGGGTAAGTATAGTCATGTTATGGTCTAGGTTCATAGCAGTTAGCTCTAGGGTAATAGCACACTCTTTTGATATAAATGAGTGAGTGGCTCCAGAATCAAATAAGACTATAGTGGACAGGTTGGCTACAAGGAGCGTACCTCGAATGACTTCAGTGTCATTCAGTGGAGCGTGTTCTTCCTGATTGAATAGTCTCCCTTGCACCAGTTGTCCATGTCGTAGGCAATTTACTGAAATATGGCTCATTCATCCATAGTGAAAGCATGCTTCAGTCTTCATGCGACACTCGCCTGCATGAGTCCTACCGCAAAAGTTGCATAAGATCCACTCGCCGAGTGCACGTGGTGCCTGTGGGGCCCTAGGCGGTTGTTGTCTCTGTGATTGTCCTTACCTCCTTGGTGATTGCTGAGGGGGCCGTTGGTCTTGGAGTAGCTACTCATAACGAGGACGGTCATGCTATTGTGGTGTCTAATATGGACGGGGCCGGTTGTTCCGTCATTGATCCCGTCGCTAATGTCAATAGTCATTTCTACGAAAGGGTTGTTGCTGTGAACCTTGTCCCACTTCCGGTTGTCCTCTCTTGTCCCTTTGCCAATCTTGGTGATCCCTTTCCATCAAAGTGGCCAAGTGAACGGCCTGGTTTAGATTCTGGCAGTTGCCGGGTTGTGTCTTTATTCTCAGGCCTGGGTTCAGCCCCTCTACGAAGCGGTTGGCCTTTGATAACTCATCCATATTCAGCTTTGAATATTTACCTAACCGGATAAATTTCGTCAAGTATTGGGACACAATTATGGTCCCCTATTTCAGACTCAGATAATCCTATTGCTTCAGATCCCTTTGGTAAGCAGGAAAATAATGTTCCTCAAATAACTTGAGGAAATCCTCCCATGCTATGACCCTGACGCCTGGGAACTCAGTTGCCTTAGTTAATTTCCACCAGTCTTTGGCATCTCTTGCGAGGGTGTCAGCAGCGAATAACACCTTCTTATTCTCAACGCAGTCTAAAAGTTCGATCTTCTCTTCGATGGTCTCTATCCATCGTTCAGCTGCATCAATATCCTCTTCGCCGTTATAGGTCGGCGGCTTTAAATTCCAAAACTCTTGTATGGTGCACGGGGGAGGAGGCGGTCTCTCGTCTTGTTCCTGCCATGGAGGGGTGTCGTGTATCCCTTCATCATTACGACTATTGGACTCATCATCTGATACATGTACTCTTCTACGGGGAGGCATATATGAAAATTATATAATTGGGTAAAGAATTGCGAGAAGTAATGTTCTTAAATCAAAATGGCATTTAACCATAAATATTTTATTGGAAACCCCTTGGGTAATAATATCCATCATGACCATACTTAACTCATTATAATATAAGGTTTTGACATCAGAAGTAAAATATCCAACTAAGACCAAAACTAAGTGACATTTTGGTCCTAAGGCATCATGTGCTATACTTTTGACCATACTAATACTTTGACCATTCAACAAATAGTACACGTGGAAATGAATAAAATACTAGTAAACTAAATAAGAACTTTATTGCGGAAGAACGAACACTAGAATGTCAAAGACCACATCTAATCCATAATGAAAGAGGAAATGACAATGATATCCAGTAGATCCAAACAAAAGACCATATACCTAGTTCAAAGGAGAAAGACCAAATGATCCACCTAATGCGGAAACAAATTGTTCCAGTGATGAAAATAAAAGGAAAAGAACATCAATGAGTCATGTGCTGCGATCCTTGAGCTTTGCATCCTCCATTACTCCTCTCTAACAAGGTTCTCACCTGCAAAATCTCAAATATAGGGGCATGGAATACCCGTGAGCGAAAATGCCCAGTACAATAGAATCATAGGGTATAAATTTATAATCAGATCATGCTTAAATCAATGATAAATAAGCAATAGATAATACACCATACTTTACTATGTCCATACTTTGTTCTTTATCAAATTCATGCTCTATTTTTACTATGACAATATTTTATCTAATATTTTTAAAACCAGACCGGCCATCGAACCGGCGTGTCAACTAGGTCATGGTTCGACCGGTTTAATCGGGTTCAACCGGATTGAACCGGATTTTTATTAAAATATTATTTATCTATTATTTCAAAGATATATTATGAATAAAACTTTGAAAAGAATATAAAAAATACTCACAAATTTTTTTATTAATATTGAACATTAATTTAAATATTTTCTAAATGATTTAATTAATAAACTCATCCAAAATGTATTGTAATTTTATATGATTAGTATACTTGAATGCAAATAGAAACAAAAAAAAGACTCATTATATTAAAATAATATGAATATACTATTAAAAATATTTCAATTCTTGGTTCATATCTATTATAATTAAAAGGTAATAAGTTGAATGATTTAATTTTAATTAGATTTATTATTCTAATGTATATGTTATAAAAAATTGAATAAATTAGTTAACATCAAGCAAATGAAATTGATCAATATTCTTTATATTATAAATATTTTTATTCTTTCATTGCTGTTGTTAATATATATTTTAATTTAATTATTGCTTATGTAAATAACTTTCCTTTTGTATATCTTTTTATTAAATTATTTTTCCTTTTTTCATTCAATTGTTTCCATTTTATTTTTTCTCTCACTTCCTTTTTTTCCTCTTTACATTTCTCCCATCATTATTCTCCTTAATTTTCTCACTTTATTTATACTATACACCATCACCTACCTTTTTCTCCTTTCAAAATTACTTAATTTCTTTCCTTTTGTATTTGATTCTATCATTCAAAATTCAAAATTTACATGTTTTAATACAAAATAAAACAAACCAAAATTTATCTTTGATAATGATTGATTACTTTCCTTTTTCATTACATTCTATCATTAAAAATTTCCAAATTTGCATTTTTTAATACAATAATTAAAAACCGGATTGAACCGTTCAATCCAACCCGGTTCTATCCGGGTTTTTATCATTTCCGGTTTTGAAGAAAAATCGAACCGAACTAGCAGTCGATTCACGGTTGAACCGATCAAACCGGCCGGTCCAGTCTAGTTTTAAAAATAGTGATTTTATCTTTGTTATATCATGTTTTGTACTTTATTATAACCATGCTTTATCTTTACTATGTCATGTTTTGTACTTTACCATACCATACTTTACTATATTTTACGTTGCCATGAGTTGTACTACATTTTTTACATTACTATATAGTCCTTGAAGTTCGTTATTCTATGCGAGCTCGACTTTATTAGGTTAGGAAGCCAGATGTGTCTTTATGCATTTGTGAAGCCAGGGATGCCCACTTTGAGGAAGGTGTAATGCCAATGTATACCCTTTTTAGAATACATGTAAGAGATGACCTGTACCCCAGGAACACTGGTCATTAAAAATCTATAAGTTCGATGTCTCCTCAGCTAAGCTACCTATCCCTCTGGCGCTATATCATGTAATACATATGATGCCCTCTTTGGAGAAAGAGAGATGCTAATGTATAACCCTTTTCAGAATACAGGTGGGAGAGGACCTGTACCACATGAGCAGTGGTCGTTACGGACATGTAGGTTCATTATCTTCTCAACTCAGCTACCTGCCCCTACTCTGTACTATACTTTATGCCAAGTCCCAACTCATCCTATATGGTGGGAGGGGCCCATTAGGATCTGTACAATATTAGATATGGTCTCAAGTGGGCATGTCGAAAGTGAGGTCCAATTATGAAGGAACGGGCCTAAACCAAGAAGGGTAATTATGTCTTTATGATAGGACCCAGGCCGGGTAAGAAAAACCTGGGTCGGGTCTTCTGTCGAGGGTCCGTGCGCATGACCCAGGCCGAGTTGGGGTTCGAATCCGGCCGGATCAGTGCTTGCGCACAAAAATTAGTCCGGAACCCCTCTGTCACGGTCGTGTCATGCTCTGGCACGCCCGTGCTAGAGCGGTTCAACCGTGCTCTCTCTGGCACGTCCGTGATGACGTCACGGCCATGTCCCTCTTTAGGCACGCCCGTGCCGTTGACTCGAGCCGAAAAGGCTTAAATCGGTAGATCGTTCCACTAATATCGATCGATCGTTCTTATGACAAGGCACGCCCGTACCACTCATCCGGCACGGACGTTCCGAGACTTGACCGTCGTCCTCATGATCGGGCACACACGTACCACTTACTGGCATGACCGTGCCGTCGCAGCCAGAAACATGGCGTAGCATGCGCCCGTTTTCTTCCTCTTTTTCGGCCATCTTCCGGCCGTCGGATCGCGACAATCATAATACAAAAATTATAACTTATGGTCTCTAGATTAATATGGAGTCATCACACGCATCATAATTAACAATTCATAGCCTAAGGAGATTTAACGTCTAGAGTACCTTTCGTTTGCTTTTTGGTTCGTCGGTGATCCGTGTGTCATCTTCTTTGGCTCTAATCGCTCCTGGCCGACAATGACTGTAACATTCTTAGAAATTAAATAAAAAAAAGAAAAGAAAATAGGTAAAAAAAATATAAAGTTATTTACAGACCATTAGAAAGCCCATTGCCTATTAAGCCTTTAACTAAGAAATAAAAGGGTGAATTATGTGCCGCCCTAAATCACTCACTACTCTCACTTTTCTCCTCTCTCCAAGACTGCCGGCAGCTCTCACTCAACTCACCCTCAACATCTCTCGGCAGCAGCACTAAAGGGGCAAGAAGATCACTCTCTCATCCAGCAAAGCAACATCTCTCTCTCACTCATTCTCTCTCTTCATCTCTAGCAACTCTCGGCAGCAACAGCAAGGAAGCAGCCACCTCCTTTAATCTCTCTCATTTCCTCTCTTATGCTCCCACACGCCCAGCTCACAGCAAGAAAGGAAGGAACCCTCTCTCACTCTCTTTCTCACTCTAGCTCTCTCACAGCACTCCCTCTCATCTCACTCTGCCGAGCAGCACACAAGGAAGCCACTCAATCTCTCTCTCTCTCTTTTTGCTCTCTCGGCAGCACACTTCAAAGGGGCATAAGGAGCTACAGTGCCCTCACACCATCATCTCTTCATGTCGGCCAGCACTAAGGAGCTACAGTAGCTCGGTTTACTGTAGCAGCAGTGTGTCTCTTCTCACCTCTCTTAACCTCTCACTTAACTACAGTAGCTAATCTCACTTCATTCCACTGTTAGCACTCTCGGCAGGGGGCTAGAAAGAGGAAGAAGGTTAGAAGGAAATTAGGAGAGGAATGAAGGGAGGGAAAGAGAGAAAGAAACTAGGAACCTAGGCTTGCAAATCAAGTTATGTTTGAAGATATCCAATCCTAATCTCATCCCAATGTATTGCTTGAATGTTTGGATTGGGACTTGGGAATAATATTTGATTCTTACGTGATGAGATTTAGGGTTCTAAAATTAGGATGCACGATGCCTATTAGATGTTTGTAAAAATGCTATATGTGAATCCTAATATAGAGAGTGATGCTTATGTTGGAAAATGATATTATAATTCTTTTAAATTAGAATAAGATTAAATAGTAAGTGTAAATGTTAAATAAGTATGTTTGAGGGGATCTTAAACCCAAATCATCCTCTTAATGATGTATGCTTTTGTGGATTAAGAGGCATTAATGTCAAACTAGGTCTTATTAAAGTATGATTAGGAAATGTGCATTAGTGATTTATGTACATTGTTAATCATGAGTAGAATGTAAAATGTTTCATGTTATCATGTTCACTATGCTTTTACTAATTATGCTTAGAATGCCATATGATTCATAGTCAATGCTCTTTTGCTCATTATGTTCACTATTAGAATGTTTATTGCTCTTATGTAAATTTAATATGAAGTTATGAAAAGCTTATGCACAATTATAAGTGTGATTAGCAGATTATATGCCTTATGTGAAAATCTCTTTATGGTTCAAGATTAGAATGTTAAGAAATGCCTTATATGATGTTTGGAATCAAATATGTGTTCAATATGTCAATGTATGCATGATTATGAAGAAAAGATGTAAAAATCAAGGTTCTGTCGGCCCAGAACGGGCGACCGATAATATATCGGTTGACCGTTCTAGAGACGTATGTAGTCTCGCACTCTGTCCAGTGGTCGACCGATTCTATAACGGTCGTCCATTTTGAAAGAGTCGAAATATTCTGTGATTAGCGGTCGACCAGACGCCCTGTTCCGGTCGTCCGATAGCAATGTAATGGTCGACCGATTTAATAATGGTCGTCCGATATGTGTTGTCGAAATGTTTGACATATTCTGTGATTAGCGAACGTCCGAGCACCTTATTTCGGTCGTCCAAAAAGTCAAGTAGCGGTCGACCGTTAACCCAACGGTCGTCCGATTTGAATAGCAATCACATTCTGTGATTAGCGGACGATCCGAAACCTATTTCGGACGTCCGAAAGGATCAGTAGCGGTCGACCAATTATCCAGCGGTCGTTCGATTTAGAAGAATGTCACATTATGTGATTAGCGGATGAACCGAACTCTGATTTCGATCGTCCGAATGGACCATAACAGTCGACCGATAACCCGACCGGTCGACCGATACTCTACCAATGGTCGATCATTACCCAAAATGGTCGTCCGTTCTGGAGGCTGATTTGCTATGATTGAATGACCACACCTAGTATGATTTGAAGTATGTATGACCTTAAATAGGGTTAAAACAAGTAACATGTGTGACTGATTGTATGTATTAATGAAAACAAGTAAATGACGAATTGGCGTGAAGGTGACTTGTTGCAATCAAGGGTAGGGGAAATGAGTTCCACCCCAAGCGTGGCATTTCTCGGGGAAACGAGTTCCACCCCAAGCGTGGCGTTTCCATAAGTTGAGGCGAGTTCCACCCCAAGCGTGGCGTCTCAAGTGGGCATCCGCGGCCCAGGAGGCGAGTTCCACCCCTAGTGTGGCGTTTCTATTGGCTTCCCGCGACCCTAATGTATTGGCCTAGCTAGTCATTTTCTCTTGAGCTTCAACATGGTCTTCCCAATCAAACAAGATAAGAAAGTATCTAAGTAAAGATGAAAGATGAAAAGATGAATGATGAATGACTTGGGACATAAAGTAAAGATGTTAAAGAAGTATGATGAAGTATGCACCTATGAGGATGCCATGTAAATATCCACTTGTCACATCATATCATGACATGATGAAAGATGCTAAAGTAAAGTAAGATAAGATTATAGTATGCATTAGCATGATGATAAGTTATGATATGCACGACTTAAAGATTATGATGTTACTTGTTATCTTATATTGCCATGATGATATGATCATATGTCATGTAGTATGCATAAGTAGCTCATAGCATGCATATGATTTATGTTTCATGATGATGATATGTATATGCCATGACATATACAGATTATGTTATAATGTCATAGCATGCATGAGCCTCAACATACTCTAACGGGAGAAATCACCTGCATCCTATGGATCCGTGCAGGTATGGATGAGGCTTAGGTTCGGCGGTGAGGGCCTCTTGATGAAGACATTGCACATAGACGAGTCGGGCTACGGCCCAAGTTATCTTACTTATATTATGTCATGTTGATGAACTCTTGTAATAGTCATTTATGTATGGCTTATGGGCCTCATGGAGTCATGTATTTCACTTGAACTCATGTTATAAGAACCTTTTTGTTGAGTATACGTTAGAGCCTATTAGGTCCATGGGCCAGTTTATGTTATCTTGGATTTTATCTATAAAGTCTTCCGCTGTTATGATGTTAATATCTTAAGTTTTATTATATTATGTTTTCGCTGTAAAGTTTTATAAAATTAGGTTATGTCAAGATTGATGTAATGCCATCCAGAGTTCGGCAAAATTGAAGAATTATGGCCGAATTTTGAGGGCGTTACAATGACGGTCGGCCTCACGTGTGCGTCGAAGGAGGAGACTTTATGCCCTGGACGTCCACTGGTCGCAACCAAAGCTCGTCGCCTGCTTGCGCGCGGATCACTAGAGCAGGAGAAGGGGGAGAGAACGATGGGTGGCGGCGGCTGATTGGGTGAGGTCGAAGGGTAGGCACGAGGGTTCCTTCTCGTGCCTTCTTATAGCCTTAGGCCGCCAGATTCAAAGAGGGATTGGAAGAGTCTAAATCGGAGAAGAAAATCGGACGAGAAAATCTCCTCCGATTTGAAGTTCGTTTCCACTATTTTTTTTCTTTTGTTTCTGATTTGAATTACTTTCCTATCTGAATCCTTCCATGATTTTGATCTTTGTTTCCATGTTCAAGATTGCAGTTGTTACACTAGTAATCTTCTTCATGATTGAGTTGTTAATGATCAGAGCAAAATAAGATGAAATACTAGTAATCTTCTTCATGTCATTCAAGGAGCACTTATTAGTTATTAGCTGCACAGCGGAGCCATCCGCGCAGATTGCTTCACAGGCCGCGTTGACTGAATTATTTATGGCCGTTTAGTTGGACAAGACAAACATGATTTTAACGAGTATCGCATTTAGTTGTTGACAAGTGTGTTTTATTACTTGTACTGTGATTGCGTTGCGCCTTCTTTTGGTTTTTACCATTTATTTTAATTAATCAGAAGTGAAGAAAACACTAATATCGTTGTTGTTGAGTTGCCCATCTCCATAGACTTCACTTCTACTGGGAAAAAAATAGGAGTCCGAGTTGAACGTCTGACCACTTGACCAGAGCTGAGACATGAGCAGCAGTAGCACACACACAGTATCTGAACAAATGCATTTTTTATTGCCGTTTCTCTGTCTTTGAAAGCTATTTGCATGTAACATTCTTATGCGTGTGTGCGAAAATTTAAGACCTGGACAAACTCTGAACATTCTAGGAATATATAAAATGAAATACAGCAACTAGAAGATCTTCGATCTGATAGATACATGTACCAAACAAAATTCATTCATTTAGATCCTCCTTTGGATGGGTAACATGCATGTATGAATAAATTCAACGTCCTGCTGGGAAAAAATATGCCATTGATGGAGCACACATTAGCTGCACAGCGAGCTACACGGCCGCCTTGACTGCATTATTTATGGCTGTTTAATGGGACAAGACAAATGCAGGATTTTAATGAGTAACTTATATGGTTGATGACATATGTGTGAAAATTACTCTACCAATAAAATTCGTACGTTTGTGAAAATGAAGACCTGGACAAATCTGAACATTGGTTAATCAATTGGAATAAACGCATCGGCTTTAAAGCTGAGCATCCCATGCCATCTGAATCAGTATTGTCAGGATCGGCTGTCCGACTGGTTCAATCGTCGGTCGGCTGCTAACACGGGTCATGGTGAAGATTAAAATTGGATTGTCCTTTAAATCAGATTAAATTGGTCAAATTCGGTTCAAAACCGGGTTAAATCGCGAACTGAATCAATTGAATCGGATTTAACATGAGGGAGAAATAAATGTGTTGGAAACTTGAAAATGAGAGAGATATGTGAGAGAGAGACGCTTGATATGTTGGAAATGAGGAGAGAGAGTTGGAAAGAGAGAAAGATTGTTGGAAATGAGAGAAAGAGAGAGTTGAGAAGAGAGAAAGACTATCTAAGAGATAAAGAGACCAGATTAATTGGAGGAATGAGGGACAGAGTTTGGGAGGAGAGAAAAGCAAGTGCGAAAGAGATCATGTTGAAAATGTGTCAGAGATTTTTTTAATAACGAAGGTAACATATTAAGGAATATTTTATAAAAAATTATTTTGATTATAATATTTTATTTTATAATTTAAACTGATTAGATTTCAAAATATTATGATTTAATTTTATTATAATCTTTTACTCTATTATGTCTAAATTTGTTGGTATATATTTGTTACATAAATAATTTAAAGTATTATGCTAAATTATAATATTTTATTATTAATCGGTTCGATCTGAAATAAAAAATTTTTGAGTTCGTTGTCTAGTTCGATCTTAACAACATTGATCTAAATGTATATAGTAGAATTGCGACACCCCCATTTTTTTGAGGATTAAATAAATAATAGTTTAATTATTTTTTATAAAAATTAATAGATAAGAATCATATTTGTTCATCTAGTTTAAAAAATAAGAGATAATTGAATATGAGACATGAGTTTGAAATAATAAATAAGAAAAGAGTTTGGGTTGGTTTGGGATTTAAAATTCATATAATAGTTAATTCTGTTGGACTTTTAGTTGTGATAAAAGTTCAAATTAATTAGAAGATGAGAATTCAAAATTTTGGTAATTGAAACTAATTTATTCCAAAATCTTATAAATAGACTCCTATTCTCATAATTTTGAAGTGCATAATCCTATTACTGGTGCTATATTTATGCATATTGATATGAATTTGATTGTTAGTGTGTATGTTAAAAGTTTATGCATGATTCATTACTATTGGGTGAATTTATGTAATGAATGTATGCTAATTGAGATTTTCTTTTGTACTTGCATTGTTGTAGGTTGAAGAATTGATGATGATGAGATGAATGGTTGCTCTTTTAATAGTTGACACGCATATGAATATGAACATTAATAAGGATAGAATATTTGGTAGATGAGAGTCTATAATTCATAAGTCATTTAGTATCATATAGTTTTTCCTTTCGTTAAAATTAAATTTACTGTATTTGAATATTCTTTTGTATAAATTTATGTTAACTTATCAAAGTAAAAAAATCATGAAATTGGATAGCATCTTTGAAAGTCCTGTCGATCAGGTGTTCTGAGCATTACTTTGGGAGTGTCACCAAAAATACACGCAGAGAAAGTATATTATATTGGCAATCCTAGCATGGGTGTCCCCACACACAACACATACATGGGTGTCTATATATACAACTTGCATAGTGGCAATCCTAGCATGCAGCAATAAAAATAGTGGCACTTTAAAGATATAGACTGGGTGATTTCTGAGGTGGTTGATGACTGAGTAAATTGCTGTACGTGTTCCATTACACCCTTCCTCAGCCCAACGTGGCCGCGGACATAGGCGGAGTTTATTGCAAATAAACTGAAAAGGTGCACCACATAATGGTTTTGCCATATATATGCAATTTAGTCTTTGGAGGAGATAAACTGCATTGTAAGGAAACTTCACAAAATGATAATTCACTTCGATATGCTTTTCGTTCTTGCGTGAAAAATTGGATTGGCTGTGAGATGCATTGTGCAATTTTGTCATTCCGCAAGGTTGGAGGAGAGATAAGTGGCAATTGTAGTTCATGAAGAAGAGAGCTAAGCCATATGAGTTCGGAGGTTGTGTCTGCAAGCGCTTTATAGTATGATTATGTTGATGAACAAAAGGATTGTATGTTGCTCATTTCCAGGAGATGAGATGGCTACAAAAATAGATCGCATAGCCATCAAATGATTTATGAGTAACCGGATCACCTGCCTAGTTGGCATTGCAGAAAGCCTGTAGAGAGTGTTGTTTGGAAGGGGAGATGAGCAGACTAACGAACTGTGTGTCATTAAGGTACCGCAGTATTCTTGTTACATGTTGCCAATGTTCTGTAGAGGTTGTCTGCATGAATTGTGAGACACAATTGACACTATAAGCAATATCTGGCCGTATTAATCCGCAGTTGATAAATTACGTCAAGTGCGCTCCAACTTTGACCGTTCTCTCATTATCCTCCAACTTTACTTTGTAATTAGACTACCTTTCATCTTTTAACTTATTTTACGGAATGTTCGTTTCACTACTGACGCCCGTTCCCCGATTGCTCAATTGATGGGATGACATTCTCTCTCCGCCACGCAGGCAACTGTCCCGACATGATACCGCCACGTAGTCTACCATCCACATCAGCAAATTATTAAAAATTAAAATAAATATAAATAATAAAATAAGAATATAATATCACTCTCCTCTCTCTCTCTCTCTAATCACTGACGTCCTCGCCGGCAAGAGAAGGTGTCAACATCGGGGGTGGACGACGAAGAGGGTAGGGTCGCCTAAGCATCGGTGGCCGAAGGGAGAAGAGTAGGCAGCCACCCCCACCCCTCTCCTCTCCGGCCTCGGAGAAGAGAGAGGGAAGAAGGCGGGACCTAGGGGCATTCACGGGTCAGGGTTGACCCGACCAAGTTTGGCTGGATCGGGTCGGGTCAAATTTTCCTTTTTCTCAATGATCCGACCCAACCTGACCTGACCGGCTCGGGTTACACTATAAGAAAATTATCAATTTGCGATAGAAAGTTTTCGACGGATACGAATCCTACGCATTTTATGACGACATTTCCGACGGATAGAAAAAATCTTTCAAAATACTATAGACAAAAAATACTCGTCGGTACGTTACCAACGGGAATATCCTTCAAAATTACCGAGGAATTATTTATATACTATATATATGTGATATAACATAAGTATATGTTTAATATTTTATAATTAAAATTACTGACGAATTTAACTTTCGGAATTACCGAGAGCTATTGATCTCTCGATAATTTCGACGGCCCCACCCGTCGATAATTAATTTTAATAATAATATATAAGCAATATATTAGTAAAGAGTCATATTGTGATTAATATTAAAAATGATCATTATGACAAAATTTTAGTGCATATTAAAATTTATCAATTTCATATTCTAAATTTATTTATAATCTATCTTCTATATCTATAAATATATTAAAAGGAAAATGAGTAAAAAGTTCAAAAATAAACATGTTTTATGAGAAATTAAAAAATAATGATAATGTATTTAATCATAATATTTATTAATGCACTAAGAAAAGAATGTATAAACATGTTATATGTATTATAAAAATTGATAATGAATAATATCATTTTAATTACCGACGGGTAACACTCTTCGGAATTATCGACGGATTCGAAGCAACTATCTTTCGGTAATTAAAATCATAATTTATTATTAATGTTTATAATATATATCTCTCTTCCATTTACTTAAAATATTCATAATATAATATGATATTATTAATGTTTATAATCATATATATTAATACATATAATATTAGTAATCTTAATAATAAGATTTTACATATAAGCATTTATAATGAATAATATTATTTTAATTATTGTCGGTTAACTCCCTTCAGGATTACCGATGAATTTTAAATCCTTAGGTAATTTTGAAGGAATTATCCTTCGATAATTAAAATACTAATTTATTATTAGAGTTTATAATATAATACATATCTCTCTTCCATTTACTTAAAATATTCATAATGTAATATGATATTATTAATGTTTATAATCATATATATTAATACATATAATATTATTAATCATAATAATATGAATTCATATATAGGTATTGATAATGAATAATATTATTTTAATTACTGATGAGTAACGCTCTTCGGAATTATCGATGGATTTTAAATCCTTCGATAATTCCAAAGGAATTATTCTTCAGTAATTAAAATCATAATTTATTATTAATGCTTATAATCATATATAATTAATAATAAGATTTTATATATAAGTATTTGGTAATGAATAATATTATTTTAATTAACGATGGATAACTCCCTTTGGAATTACTGATAACTTTTAAATCCTTTGGTAATTCCGAAGGAATTATCCTTCGGTAATTAAAATAATATTTTTTTAGTAATGTTTATAATTAATATAATACATATCTCTCTTCCATTTACTTAAAATATTCATAATATAATATGATATTATTAATGTTTATAATCATATATATTAATACATATAATATTATTAATGTTAATAATAAAATCTTATATCATAAACATTAATAATAAATTATTATTTTAATTATCGAGAGGTCTAACGATTGTCAATCGAATAATTTCTCGACTGAACATCAACTTTTTTTATAAAGAAAATAATAGTCATCCAACTTTGACTTCGAAATATTACGATCGTTAAGCTTAAATTATTATAACAATAAGGTCATCCAACTTATGCTTCTAAAATCCACGATCATCGAACGAAGGTTGTTGTAAGATTCATCCAGTTTCAAAACTCTAAGTTAACTTTACTCTTGTAACTACAAGGTCATCTAACTTTATTTTAAAAACAATACAATCTTCCATTTACATTGTTCAATTGACGAGAGGCCATCTAATTGAGAAGCCATCGTAATTCATTCATCGGCATTGTACTTTTGCATATGTTTTGCGATGGTCACCTATTTTAATGTTTTATTATTAATATTTATAAGATAACACATATGAGAAAATTAAAGATTAAAAGATAATAAAAATTAAAGACAATTATGAGATAATAAAAATTAATGATAACTAATTTTAAACATAAGTCTTCAACACATTTTATACACATATTGATTGACATTAGTATTATATGTACATTAACATTATCAAATTCATTTAAATTTCCACCATAATTATAAATTTATAAATTTTGACTTTTAATTAATTTTATTAAGAATTATATTAATTCTATAAATTTCATGATTATTAATGTTTTTAGTCGTATATATTAATATAGATCTTATTAATGTTTAATAATAAAATTTCTTAATTGATAAAAATAATATTCTTTTATTTAGAGATGGGTACTACCTTGAATTACCAACTGATGTCAAATCTTTCGGTAATTCCGAAAGATATATCCGTCGTTAATTCTAATATTTTTCCGCCCAATTTTCCCCCTCCAACTTTTTGTTCCCGCGCCCCCTCTCTCCCTATATTTTTCCTCCCTCCCCCTTGTTCTTACTCGTTCTCTACTCCTCCCCCTCTCTCTCCCACGGTGGTGGCTACGGCGGCGACTCCCAACTTTGGCAATTTCGGCCGCCCTCCCCCTCTTCCTCTTCCTCTTCCTCTTCCTCTTTGTCAACTCCAGCCGCTCACCCCGGATCCGACTCCTAGGCGGTCGGACCCAGTCGTAGACAGTCGGATCCGCGAATCCGACGCGCGGGGGCCAGACCCCGTCGCAGATGGCCGGATCCACGAATCCGGGGTGCAGGCGGTCGGATCCGGTTGCAGGCAGCCTGATCCGACGCGTGTGTGGCCCATCCGGTGTGCGTGCCGGTGACAGATTCGACGCGCGGGCGATCGGTGCACAGGCAGCGGATCCGACTCACAGGCGGCCGAATCCGACAGCAGGTGGAGGATTTGGTTCGCAAGCAACGGATCGGGCACGCAAGTGGCCAGATCTGACGCGTGAGAGGTGGGATCGGTGCGTGGGTGGCCTGATCCAGTGCACGGGTGTAACCTCCTCCCCATCCCATATCCCTCTCTCTCCCTATCTCGATTCTGGCCGCCTGCTCCGGATCGGTTGTCAGCACTGATCCAGCAGCAGGCGGCTTATTTTTTTATATTTTTAAATACTTTTCGACGGACGTATTTGTCGCACTCCGGCCCGTCGAAGGCTTCGACGGGCGTGACCCGATGGGTCAAACTCGTCGATGGTTCCGACATGAGTTCTCCCGTTGAAACTATGGACGGATTGTCCGTCGAAATTTGGGAAGGGGCGAATACTCCTTCCTCCGGCTTGGTAGCCGAATTAGGAATGGCAAAATCCGTTGGTGAAGGATGACCTTTCCTTCCGAACTATTGACAGATTTTATCCTTCAAAAGTTCCGAAGGCAATTTTCCCGTCGCTGGCGTGTGTCAAAACTTTCGGGGATGTTTGAGGACCGTGATAAAATTTCAAATTAACTACTATTCGTCCAAAAATCGGTCGCAAAGGCATATTTACGACGGATTTCGAAAGTTTTACAACGGATAGCGATATTCTTGTAGTGTTACCCGACCACCATTATTCTTTTTTTAAGTTTTCTTTTTATTTTTTAACATAAAAATGCATTTATTACTTCATTTTTAATACTAAATAATATATTTTTTAATATCGTTACATATTATTTTAAATATTTATATATTTTTTACATTTAAAATAGTTTATTTTATATTATTTCTAATTTTTAATGATATAAAACTCTTAAATTAATAAAAAACATTTTAAATTAAAAGAAATAAAAATCTAGATCTTCGAGTCGGTTCAGGTCAACTCGATGGTTTGACCCGAACACCAACCTGAAGAGTCTGATCGGGTCGAATCTTTGGGTCTAGCGGGCCCCTCCTCCTTTGTTTCTCTTATTAAAATCAAGGAAATAAGATCAATGGTAATATGAAATGAAATATTTGTACCTCGTTTCGTTCGACTTTAATTAACTTTCTTGGGAACTCCGAGGATTCTTTAGAGTTGGCAATTTGAGTACGGAAAGATCAATTCTGCTACTCTGAATTAGTTAGATTTTAATATTTGTCATGGATTCACGTTGTTTCTTTTGTAGTAGAATAGATATAATATTCTATACAATCATCGCGATCTTCATATGATATGGGTAAACAAACCATATATAAACCTCGATATATTTCTCAACACATGTATATTTCAATTCTCACCTTTATTGTAAATAAGGGTGATTGAGGATTAATGCGTAATACTGCCATTAGCTGTGACTAACAACTATTAGACCTGTACGTCAACTATGCACTCCACACGAGTATTAATGAAACAACCCAAATTTTCGTTAAATATTTATAATATCTGAAAAATCATTATCTAATATTCAAAAATTATTTAATTCCAAAATTCAAGAAAAATTGGAAAAGATGGTTAAAGAGATAAAAGGGAATTTGAGAGAGAGTGGATTTAATTGAGTTATTACGATAGAAAAATAATTAATTTTGAATTTAATTAAATTTGAGAAATTATGGGGTGATAAATGGCTAAGATTGATTCTAAAAGAGTCCAAGGCCCAATAGAATTGAAAATACCAAGTTTGCACTATAAATAGACATTTAAAAGGTGGCTGAAAAATCCCTTTCTGTCAAACAAAATTATGTCCACGAGCCCTCTTTTTTTTCTCATTTACACACGAATCGAGGCACCCCGAGTACGTGTGGCGACTGGTTTCAAAGCCTGCACATAGGAGAAGAAGTTTCAGGTGGTGGCCACGAGTTTCGGAGCGAGGATAGAAAGCAATCGTCGGCCAAAGTTCGACGTTAATGCAGATTTTTAGAGAAAGAAAATCAGTTGGTTTTTCAATCAACTTTAGGTACGTAGGAGGAATCCCTATGTCGTCGGTTTTCTGCGACATGGAACCCTAATCTCTTCTCCTTTGTACCAAGATTCCATTGATATATCATATGCATGGTTTAGATATTGTATCGTATAGTTATGATGATCGAAAAGTCGCGTCGGAACGCAGTTCTCCGTCGGCGGCATAACCCTGCCCGGGTTCTGCTGTGCCCGACCCGGATTTGGTTGAATGCGGATCGAGTCAGATTCGGAAACAGATCAGGTTGTCCAACCCGGCCCGGGTTCCTATTGACCCGACCCGGGTTTTGGCTTCAGCTCGAATCGGATCGCGGGTCGGGTTCTGGGGACAGAAATCATGATTTTGGATAAATTGTTATACATAATTGTATGACTATCATAGTTTATTATTTCTGATCGTCCCTAATCATATCACACATAGATATGACATCATCATATCTTTTACATTTGATTTGAGATTTATATCATTGTTATCCTATCATATTGTGTGATTTCTTATGATGTCGATCCAGTAGTTTTCTCCTGATTGAGTCTTTGTCTAACCTAAAGTGAATTGTTAAATATAGATCTTTAGATTAAACAAGATAAAAGATGAAAACTGTTAGGTCTTCATGTTCTCCGATTGTTTCTAAGCCCCCTGGGCAGTTATTGTTATATAGTATTGTATGGGGCAGATAGTGCACCTGGAGGTTTGAGACGTCATCCTTTAGGGAAGCTATGACTGTCCTGTGATGGCCATGGTCCCCCGCCATCACGAATATATTGTTAGCGCTATTATTGGAGGGCGACTTGCCGTGGCACTGATCCCCCACTGGCCTACATGAAAGAGACATAGAGTTTTCCATAATTGGTTGAGCGCTCTCTAACTGAATTGGAATCGAATAGAATTGAATTGAATTGGAATTGGAATTGAATTGAATTGAATTGAAATTGAATAGAATTGAACTTAATTGAGTTGAACCTTGGTCATTCAGATTGTGGCGTTGATTGGCTTTGCCTCCGCCTATTGAATAGAATTGAAAGTAATAATTGATCGATGACCACACATATTGACAATGGAAAAATGTTAAATTGGATAGATGTCATAGTGATCAGGCATAATTGATAATTGATATTGATTGATCCCTTGATATCTTACCTAATCTCTTTATTGATTCATGGCCTTATTGATATATATTGTTTTTGAGCTCTTCCTATACGATCTTATCATGTGCTCTATTGATTATCGTTCATTATTGATTATTAATTTTTGAGCACTATTGATCTACTTTTTGTTATGGTTAGACCCTACGCAGTGAGTATTTTTATACTCATGGGTTTTCCCCTGCATCTAGATTCATGCAGGTGAGATGTGAGATGATAGAAGATGGTGATGTAGGTGGTCAAGCTCAGTGACAGAGATGTTGCACATGGTGTAGGATTTAGTCTTAATAGATTATTGAATTAGTTTTATTTCCGCATATTTAGCATGGTGGAGTTATGGACATTTCCAGTTCATTGATATTATAGTTTGTTAGACGACCTTATTGTTATTTCCGCATTTTATAGAGTTCATTTTCTGCAAAATTTATTTACATAGAATTACGTAGCGTCTTTGGGACGACTCTGAATATGTAATAGTCACGTGAGCCTCGGAACGTTACAATTAACCTATGTATGAAGTCCTTATCCTCGAGCAGTTGAGTCCATAACATAATGTCAAAAGCCTCCATAGGCATATCCATTAAGATACTTTAATTTGTAAGAGCAAAGGATAAGAGAGTGCAATAATTATGTGACATCAACGTATTGGGGCTATTTGGCAATAGAAATTGGGGCTATTTGGCAATAGAAATTGTAATTCTTTTGAGTTCCACGTGAATAGTTGAATTGACGTATTAGTTCGGGATGCGTTTCGATAGAGTGAAACGTAATGATGAAAAATTGAAAGTTGATGTGATAGCAAAAAATAGATGTGATAGATTAATTTTAGTAGTTATTTGAATAAGAAATAGATATTATAAATATAAAATATGGTTTTACTAAAAATAAAAATAAAAATATAATTTTTCTATTATAAAAATAGTTTAAAATATATTATTTAAATAATTAAAAAATATTTTTAAAAATTTTGTTTTCAATAAAATAATATTACATTAATCCTTTATCATATTTATTTTATATTTAATAAATAATTATTTCATATAAAAAGCTTAAAAAAGAAAATAGTAAAATAAAATAATTAGTTTGTAAAATAAAAAAGAAAAATGACAAATAAGAAAAAAAGATGAAGAAAAAAAAAAGGTAAAACACTTGATGAGACCCCTGAAAGCAAGGTCACGTGAACATGATTCTAGAACATTAATTGAAGTTGATTTTACCTCGAGAATTATATCACGTTTGAAGGAACTAAGTAGATTCCACCAAATTTCACTTGTCTAAAGCCCCCATATGAAATAGAATTTAACGTTACGAATTTAATAATGTAAATATGCAAATCAAAGTGTAAGGGATGATTACTGTGTAACGCCTAGGACAAAAAAAAAAAAGAAAAGGAAAAAGCAGAGGGAGAGGAAAAGGAAACGTTTCTCTCTCTCTTCTTCTCCCAAGGGAGGCCAAGGGGCAACCGTCCCCCATAAAAACTCTTCTCTCCATTCTCTCCTTAATTTTTAGTACAAGAAAATTATCATTTTTTTACGGACAATTTTTTACGGTTAAAAATTTATCGTAATTTACGACGGAAACATTTCCGACGGTTGTGACCGTCAAAATTAAAAATAATAAATTATGTAATTTATTATATTATTATTTTATTTTTTGACGATTAGGAACGTCGATATTTGCGACGGATATTCATCCGTCGCAAATTCCGACGGAATTTTCGTAACTGTCAAAAATAAAAATAATAAATTATGTAATTTGTTATATTATTATTTTATTTTTTGACGATTAGGAACGTCGATATTTTCGATGGATATCCATTCATCACAAATTCTGACGGAATATAACCGTCAGAAAGTAAATAATAAATTATATAATTTATTATATTATTATTTTATTTTTTGATGATTAGGAACATTGATATTTCCGACGGTCGTAACCGTCGATAAATGTATAATAATATAATATGACGAGTATTTTATTAATATAATATATTACTGACGGTTCGAACCGTCGGTAAACTAAAAAAATAAATATTATATATATGTAAGTAATATTTTATTATTATAATTAAATACTTTCTAACGATTATGACCGTCGGTAACTTTAAAAATAATTAAATATTACATTCATATATATCTTTACTAATTTTTCGATCGTCATGGCCGTCGGTAATTAAAAATACTCTCCCGCCGCTCCTTTTTCATTTTCCCGCTTCCCAACTTTCTACCCTTTTCTACTTTCCCACTCCCCATTCTCCACTTTTTTCCCTCTCTCCTCTCTCTCTCAATCTCCTATTTTGTAGGCCCGACCCGCCGGCGACCTCCAGCGCGGCCAGGAATCTGGCCGCGGGGGCCAAATCAGTCGTTAGGCAATCGATCCGGCCGCTAGCGGCTGAACCTGGCCGCGGACGCCAGATCGGCCGCCTGGCGTCCGGATCTGGTCATCCGCGGCCGAATCTGGCCTCGGGGGCCAGACCGGCCGCTGGCTGCCAGATCTGGCCGCGTGCGGCACGGATGTGGTCGCGGGTGGCGGGATCGGCCGTCGGATCTGGCCGTGGGCGGCTGGATCAAGCCGTAGCCTGATCCGGCAGCTAATTTTTTTATTTTAAAAAAATTCTTTGCGATGGTTGCGCCCGCCAAAAGATCGACGATTGCGACGACCGTTGAAAGTTTCGACGATTGCACGACCATCGAAAGTTTCGACAGTTACGGACGTCGAAAACTTTCGACGGTTGCAACCGTCGAACTTTTCGGACGGTTACAACCGTCGCGTCGGACTTCTCGGACGGTTACAACCGTCGATACTTCCGACGATTTTTTTCCAACTATCGCAAATTAATTTGCGACGATCATTTTTCCGACGGATCGATTCCATTTGAAAAACCGTCGAAAAGTATATTACCGACGATTTTGGGCTGAAAACGTCTCTAATCAGTGTTTTTCTGTAGTGTTTCATTTTCTCTCTCACACACTCTGTTCTCCCTTCACCGATGACAGGCATGACCAGCAGAGGTTGAGAGGGCAACGCCGATCAACACGAGAGTCGATGGTGGACAGCAGCAGGAGGACAAACACCACGAGGACGAACCGCAAAATCGTAGGCATTCAAGTGTGTTTTCGGGATCTTCTTCATATATTAGTTTTTGGACGAGTTACAACATGTTCTAAGGATTTAGTTAGACGAGAAATCCCTATTGTCATAAGTAGAAATCGCATTATATGATTTTCATAAAGTTACGAACCTATTTTCTGCAAGTTTTGGAACTCGGCCGAACGATCTACATGCTGGATATGAATTTGTATAAGATAGATTGCTAGACCTATTTGCATATGGATTTAGATAGTTAAATGATGTGTCTGTTCATGCACTTGGAAAGATAAGTCCTTATGTATTGCACCAGTGATCACAGGAAAGATGAATCGATGAATTTGTTTTTCGGCATGACAGAACCCGACCTAGGTCAACTGTAACTCGGCCCGGGTCATGCCAAGTTTGGACGAGTTCTGTTGAACCCGCCCCGGATCCGCCATTAATGCAGAGCTCCGAGCTCTGCGAGTCCGAGTACCCGACTCGAGCTCTGCTTGACCCGGCTCGGTATTGTCCGAAGAAGACGATCAGGCGGATCGACTCTCCTAACACGATCGCATCCCGACCCGCGTTCCTGCTCAAATTTTTTTCGAGTTTGATTTCCTTGGAACTCAACCGGAGTTCTACCTATGCTCGGCTGGGTTCTGACCACCAAAATGAAGATTTTATGATTTATGAACCCTAATTTATATATTTGATACCTCATCAATCTGTAATCTTAATTATGCTCGACAAAACCAAGTTTATCCTTCTTATGACCAAACTGAACTAATAGAATGTGATGCCAACTTGATTATGATCTTCCATGAATGATGAATGGTGATGATTCTTATGAACTATTTGAAGAACAGTGATGAACCATTATGAATTTCTATGAAATGATAAACGGGTGTCCTCTCCCTTTTTAGACAACCGCTGACAAGAACTAAAGACAGACAATCTCTTAACTTTGGGACGTCCGGTACGTGTACAGAAGGAATTCAACCTTAATCGAATCCCTCTGATTTATTAAGCTTCTGTCCACTTGATTTATATTGAATGAAAGGAACTTAAAGATGATTCAGAGCTATGCTTCATACGACCTTGACTACAGATTAAAAAAGAAGTCTATGATGATTCAGAGTTACGCTCCATACGGTCTTAATCAATCTACGGATTGAAAAAGATGTCCACTATGATGGAGGAAGTTATGTCAGCCTTGTGCGAGGCACTTCCTCACGAGTTATAATTTGCCCTATCTAGATGGGAGTCTATCCCTTTACGGATGTTTTTCCCTTACGCGAGGTCATCCCGCCCGACGGGGTTGACCGTGGCACTGATCACTCACTGGCTCATGATAGTCTAGATAGTTGCACCTTGCGATGCAGGGCATTCCTTAAAACAATGAAGAGCCCTTCCAAAATATGAAAGTATGAAAGAATGAATGACCAAAAGATGAAAGGAAGAACTTTGGTCCTTATGACTATGAATATGAATCATAAATATGAGTAACTAAGAATGTGAATAATGACCATGAATGATGATTATGAAAACGAATATGGAAAAGAAAGGAAATGAAAAAACATGAATCATGTTTCTCTATTATGATTTCACTCCTACATTTGATTATATGATCTCTTCATGCTTATTTTGAGAGAACTGATCTATGATTTATACGAACTTACACTTAGCTTTATGCTAACGGTTAAACTTGTTTCCTTTGTGATGTTCAGAGGTACATGATAATGATTCTGTTGGATCCCAAATGGCACCAAAGGGAATGAATTGGTGTTTAAAATAAATGTATCGATTTCACGAAAAATCATCGCAGAAACGTAAGTTCTAATCCCAATTATCATACTCTTAGCTATGTTTAGCAATTCCAAAAATAAAATTGGCAAAACCTCATCTCTTACTTATCTTATGTTATTTGTCAATACATATAAAAGACACATATATAATCATCAAAGTTCAATAAAAAGCTATAAGATAGGACATTCGCATATTGTCATTATATTTTTTTTCCACAAACCATCTCACGTATAACCCCACAGGATCAAGTCTTATACAACCTTATAAAAAGTTTCTCACAAACTTAATTACAACATCTAAGAAGATCTATTACATATGCATGCTTCAAAAAAACCAAAAGTGAAGGGGGATTAAAGTGCTCCAACGGCTTGACCTCTTTTCTATATGCAACAAAAATAAGCTCCAAGTCGACTCAACTCGAGAACTTACGAGTATCTGAAAAATTTAAAATGGGTATTATGAGCAATAATCATTTGCTCAGTGAGTGGAATAAAAGTACAACATAGGGGAATAATACCAGTGTATATAACATTAAATAACCACATTCTCCATATGATAAAACATTTAAAGCCTAGCACATATAACATAACTTGTCAAATCATATGAAATCTCATATAAGGAAAAGTAACTCAAAATATCATTGCACATACTCATCATGAGTCAATACGTATCCCTCTATGATCATGTGTCATACAGTTAAGCAGAGCTTCATAATCAAGTGTCACGGATACGCAGAGCAAATCATGGGTCAATACGTATCCCTCTATGATTGTGTGTCATACAGTTAAGCAGAACTTCACAATCAAGAGTCTCAGATATGCAGAGCAAATCATGGGTCAATACGTATCCCAATCATGATTGTGTGCCACCCAATCATGATTCTCAGATACGCAAAGGGATTATGGGTCAATACGTGCACGCAGAGCAGCCCCCAAAGGGCAAGGACACCCGATATACGCTCCAAAGGCTTCATGTATATCGAATGCGGTCCCAAAAACCTTTTTCAAACAGTATGGCTAATGAACACATGGAGTTTAACAAAATCAAAATACACGTCATAATCTCATATTATTATAAAGTAAAACTTATTTTTACTTCACAAGCATTGTTCCCTGAAAATATTTGTGTATAAGATGTTACTCCATCTCATATGAAATCCTTGAAATATATCATAAATACTTTTCATATCTCAAGATATATTTCAATAATAACAATAATAAGCTTTGCTTGAGGTAATATCATAAATAAAAGAACTAACATATAACATTTTGCTATATTATAAATTTACCCACTCGCCTTGTACTTTATCACTTCAAGAAGGTTTATTAGATTTCCTCCATTTCACTTGCAATTTGATGTTTTCCTACAAGCAATAATGTCTTTTTACTTCTCAATCACTAATAAAGTAATATGCAATGCATGCTTATGATGCATGAATGCTTATGCACCCTAAAATGCATATAACCTCCTCTAATACCAATTTCTAACTTCAGACATTTATATTCATAAGCTATTCTACACTTAGAATTTTTTAATTCTCTAAAGCTTAACTAGGAGCTATTTCAGGATTTCAGACTGAGTGTCTGTCAATCAATATTTCATAACTTCTTAACCACATGGGCAAATCTTATGATTCTAGATTAATTAGAAACTAGACATTCTAAGATTTTCAACCCTCAAATATCATTATCTAAATCCAAGTGAGTAAGTCAGAACATCCCAAACAATCTGACATAGGGTTTTTGCCCTGGCAGACTGTGTCTCACTCAAATATTGATTTATATGTTTCTTTATACTTGTCCATTTAACTAGAGCATAATTTTTCTGAAAACTAGACTTCATTAGTGTTTTTTCATAAAAATTAAAAAATTTAACTCGCTATATAGACTTAAAACAAAAATAGTTAATTCGGGTCGCAATCTGTCAATGTCTTGGAATCTGATAGAAGCATCACTATGAAATAAAAAATTCATTTCTCCCAAAATAAAAGTTCAACTAGGATGATTACACCTCTCATCGAACTCTTGGAATAAGCATATCCAAATTGCAAACCCTAATTCACTCTATTCTAATCATGCCCTAATTTACAAATGGAACATGTATCAGACTCGGGACAGGCTTAGTGACTTGCGAAGGTAAGTTCATAACTTACTCTATAAAACTCCTTTTTAGGTAATTCCATAGGCCATGGAAAGCTAACTTCGAATGGATGAACCATACAAAATGTCATAATTTATGATTCGTTTATCACTAAGTAATGATTCTCTCAATCAGAAAAAAAATTCCGGATCAAAACTCATCTAGAACAGCCGACGTTCTCGATTTTCCCTAGGTCGGTTCGCTCGAATTCTTCCTTTGGTAATTTTTCTACGATGAAATTATAATGTTAAGTGGCTTATATATTTTTTCAGAATTTTCTAAGGTCTTATGGCGGTTTGGAAAAATATCTATTTGAGCAGCTCTCACCTGTCTGCTTCAGCTGCTTGGAACTTAAGTGATGACCAATAACATTTTTTTGTCATAACTAAGTGTTTTAACCCCTAATAAAGCTTACTTAATCCTATTTAAACATATATATCATATTATTTAGAAATTTTATGATTTATTCCTAATAACCCTATATAATTACTTTGTAAAGTTTATCGATAATTAAGTAATCATTATGCACTAATCGAAATATTAATTACTATATACAAATATCACTAAATGGACATCCAAACTAACTTAGTATGTTAATTAAATGCATGATTATGCACAAATGATGTTTCTAGGGCACGTCCGTGACATGTGATGCATGTCATATCATGAATTATATCGTCAACCGATATAGTCTTGACATGAATCTGGGCAATGCGTACATTGATTGGTCGACCAATATAGCCTCGACTGGCTATCTTTGCTTCGACCAGCAGGTTGACCGATCTTCATTATTTTGACTATAACTTTTTGCACAGTTATCTAAATTAGATAATGCTAACATGATTCTCTACAACTTTGATATTTATCATCCATCCACAATCTAATAAAATCATAATCAATTATTTAATCAAAATTAGTGCATAAAGTTATCCATTTTTACTTAAATTTTTTAGTATTTAACTTTAATCTTTCGAGATTTGTATTATCAAAATACAACTTTATATGACGTTAAAATTTTGCTCCAACAATCTCTCCTTTTTTTATGAAGACAAACCGAGAAATATGAAAAATATCTAAGTTGCGAAAAAATTGTAAAATCTTGTGAAAAAAATTTTACACCCCCTAAGGCTTAGCTTTCCTTACAATGATAGTACTAATTGTAAGGTACTTTTCATATTCATATCATATTTCTTCTATATTTTTTCCCATTTTGTTTCATCAAAAAGTAGTTTGCAAATGAAGGACATAAGAAACCACATGTAATTCCTCCTTTAATCATGTTGTCTTTAAAAAAAAATTTATTCTCTCCCTTTTTATAGTATTAAAATTATTCAAAAATAACCCTCCTTGAATTTATGGCTATTTTATAATAGTGAAACGAAATCAAATTGATCTAGAGGTTATGAAAGTCAAAAGTTAAAAAAATATTAAGAATAAAAAATTGCATAAAACTTTGATACAACAATGATATCAAATGATATGTCAAAATAAAATTGAAAAGTTTTAACATGCTCCCCTATCACTATGACCAATTTTTTTCAAAAAATTATGAATTTAAAATTTTAAAAGATAAAAAAGTAGGCTTAACACTAAAAAAATTGCAAGAGTATACCCAATAATACTTTTACCATAACCATTGTGCCTTCATATTTCCATTCATCCTTTACTAGGCACACTTGAAAAATAATTATTTAACCTTTGATACCCAAATTTCTTTGAGTCCATTTTTGTTAGTGTGGTTCCTTTTGGAACTCATATCATTTCATGTTGTGATGATTTTTCTATTTTGCATTGATATGCGTAATGACCATAAGATCCAAATGTGAAATATCTAAAATGTTATTTTCTATTCATAAGAATGATTAGATTTCCAATAAGAGTTTTTATATCCAAAATGATTTCTAAAATTATTTTCATTGTATGAAAAATAGTCTTATCATTATTTTGTGTATTTTTCAGAAAAATATTTTCTTGTTTTACTTTTTCTAATGAACATGCTAGTTTTACAGTTTCATATACATGTGTAATTTTCAAAGTTTCAATTTCATTTTTTAAGTTTTCATTTTCCATAAAACATGTATCCTCTTCTTCCTTTAATTTTTCAATCTCATGTAGTATTTTTTTTTATTTTTCTCTTTAAGTGAAAAATATCTTTTTATAAGGATGAAACTTCTTTATTTACATCTAAAGAAAAGTTTTCTTCAAAAGAGCTTGATGAGTCATAATTTGAATTTGAAGGACTAAAAATTATCTCATCATTGTGTGCCATTAAGCATAGATATGCTTCATCACTAGAGGAATTTGATGAATCACTTGTTTCACTAGACTCTTCATATTTTTTTCTTTTTCCCTTTTTGACACGTCTCTTCTTTGTGTTGTTTGTATGATCTTCTGGTTGGCTTCTCATTCTTCTTTTTCTTTTTTACTAATTTGAAATACTTGTCTAATTTTCTTGTGTAGTGTGCGAGTCTTTTTTCCTCCACTTCCTCTTCACTTTAGTATTCTTCTTTTCGATTTATTTTCGATGTCAATGCTTTCTTCTTGGGGGCTTTTTTTTCTTGATCTTTTTGGATTGAGATCTCATAAGTTAGAATCGAACCAATAAGATCATCAAAATCTAATTTGTTCAAATCTTTTTCTTCAATCATGGTCCTCTTCGTATGTCATTTGGACGATTAATTGATTGTCCTTCGGCAAAACTAAATCCACTTGATGCCATAACTTTAAAGATGATTAAATCTAAAAACAAGATGATTAAATTTTAAAATGATTAGATCTAAAAATGATTAGATATTAAAACAAGAGTAACATAGCTCTGATACTAATTATTTGACCCCAAGGGGCACTAAGAGGGAGGGAATGAATTGGTGTTTAAAACAAAAGTATCGATTTCATGAAAATCATCGCGAAAATTTAAAATCGATTCAACAATCTTTAAATCAACACAAATCAAATCACATATCATGCATCATAATATGAGAAGGATAGAGAGAGAGAAATCAAACACAAATGAACATGATAGTTGTTGACGAGGTTCGGCCATACTTTGGTCTACGTTCCTGCTTCGACTTTTCAACTTCGAGACCGTCGAAGATTTCACTAGAACTCTTCCTTTGTTCCAAATGGGACAAGGAAGAAAAGCCCTTTACACCACTGCCTTTTCTCCACTTCAAGAGGTAAAGCATACCTCTCCTCCAATGAAGCTAATCTTTTTCTCTCGCTTAAGATGTAAGATATGTAACCTCTTTTACACAAGAGCTCTCATAATTTTTCTAAATAAACGTGTCTCATTTTTACAATGTTATGCTCACAAAGAAAAGAAGAGAGAAAGAAGAGAAAACTTTAAAATGAAATCTTTTAGGAAAAAGTCTTCTTCTATAACTTGAAATTTTTCTTCAATGAATGGATGAATGCCTTTTGTTTCTGGCTTTGACACTCCTTTTATAGGATTTAGCATGTGAAAAATTGTTCAGAATTTATTCCACATTTTTCTCATTCAAATATAAACATTATTGTTCATTTCACCCGGAGACCGATCGACCGCACATCTGGATCAGTCGACCAGTCTATGTGACCGTTGTGTATTTTCTTCAACTTTTACGCTTGATCAGTCGATCGGACTGTCAACTGGTTAGTCGATTGGTACAGTCTCATCGTCGACCAGTACATCGATCGGTATAGTCTTGACGTGAATCTGGACAATGCATACATTGATCGGTCAATCGGTATTCCGGATCGGTCGACCGATATAGCCTCGACTGACTATCTTTGCTTCGACCAATGGTTTAACCGATCTGCACTATCTTGAGCATAACTTTTTTCAGTTATCCAAATTAGATAATTTTGAATTCTATGGATAGCTAACATGATTTCTCTACAACTTTGATATTTATCATTTATCTGAAATCTAATAAAATCATAGTCAATTATTTAATCAAATTAGTGCATAAAATTATTCATTTTTACTTAAACTTTTTAGTATTTAACTTTAATCTTACGAGGTTTGTATCTCAAAATATAATTTTATATGGCGTTAAAACTTTGCTCCAATTGATCGTGATGCGTTGGTGTGTGCGCGGAGACTATAATTCGGATGGCATGTGCATATGGTTATGGTGGAGTCTAGTATTGGTCGTATTTATATGCTATATTAGATGGTATATCTACTTGGATGAGACGTATTAGTTCATGGCTGACCGTAGGCTTTTAGTACTCATGCTTTTACTTTTACTATCTCGTACTGAGACTTTTGGGATGTACCTTTTTCTTCTGCACCTTACTTTGTATCGAGATAGTTGGTCGTATTTTATCTCTTTTTCTTTAGCATTTTTCTTCATTGTTTGGATTATTTTAATTGTTAAGTTATGTGTCTCTTTTGTTGACCGTTTGAGTAAACTAAAGAGTCAAAGAAAGACCGAAGAAAGTAATGGCGGGTCAACTAAAGATTTCGCCACGTGACGGGTCAAATTTTGGGGGGCTACAATCTGAACCAGATCTTGGTTAACTGTATCAACATTATGAGGACCCTTTTGAGTAGAAAACTGATATCTCTCAATCATTTCAAAAACGAGAATCAGATCTGAACCCAATCACACTCAGGGGTCGTTTGGCAACTAGAATCGACGTCTAATTCCTAGTTCCGAAAACACCCCCCTCATTCCAAGCTTGGAACTAGAGTCACGTGACCCTGGTTCCAAGCCGCCGATTCCACCAAATGGTCATTCCTTTTCTGTTTTTGACTTTTTTTTGGGAAATGGCATTTTGCTTTTTTTTAACTTTTTTTCATTATCATTTTCTTTTATAACATTTCTTATATAAGTAATTTATTCATTATAAATAAAATATAAATAATAAATGATTAATATAATATTATTTATTATTTCATTATAAAATTTTAATATTTCATTAAATATAATGATTAAAAATTTGATTTTTAGTATTTAAAATAATATATTTTTTAACAAAATTGTTGACTTAATTTTTTTAATATATATCATGTATTTTGATTTTTTAACATTTTTATAGATTATATTTATAATACATATTTTTAATTCAATCACCCACTAAAATTAACCATCTTCTCAACTTTTTTTATCATATCAACTATCTTATTCCTTATAATCAAATTTCACTCCATCAGAATACATAATCTGTCAATTCAACGATTCCGAAAACTTGGTGGAACTTCGGTTCCGATTGCAAAACTGCCCCTCAGGGGAGAAGAGCGATGTGCTATATCATATCTGTAATCCTCTATACACAGATTTCAAATCAAATCAAAGCTAATGATATGCTTAGAAATTAACGGGACATATCAAAACTCCAGAACACAAACAACTTCCAACAACTTCAAACTTTGAGTTTTAAAAAATAGATATTTCAGAAAACCAGAATCTCAACTCCAAAAAACAAAGATACCATATTATATAATTTGTGCAAATTTAAGTACAAAGCTACATATCAATACCAGAAACACACGAGGTACAAGGAAGACAGTAGCTTCCTTTTGTATTACTAATCTTGCTACTTCAGATCACAAAGCCAGATGAGAAGAAATTGTGATCACCCACTCTATTACAAGAGTTCACAGTCACAGACTTAAGTATCAATTTTGAATAAGTTCATGCATGTTCACGTTACTTACAACACTTTGCCATCAGCTATAACTAATGACTATTAGACCAGTACGTGAACTATGCACTCAGCACACTATCAATCCGTTGGGTGGAAACCGTTGGCGGTGATCCCTCCATCGACGGAGATGATCTGCCCGGTGATGTAAGAGGCAGCAGGCAGGCAAAGGTACGTCACCAAGGACGACACTTCTTCTGGCTCTCCAGGCCGTTGCATAGGGGTTCGATCTATTAACCTCTGCATGAAGTCCTTATCGTCGAGCACCTGAGTCCATACAGAATGTCAGAAGTCTGGATAGGCAATATCCATCGAGATGCTTTAACTTGTCCAAGCAAAGGATAAGAGAGTGCAATAATTGTGTGACAGTAACATATTATGAAACAGAATTTAACATTACGAATGGACTATGCGAATACATGGGACAATGTTTCTCCAACAGTAGGGGTTTGTATACTTTGGAACAAGCAACTTGTGTCACATGTGAGTACCATAAGAGGACGGACCAAAAAAAGAAAAATGAATTAGCAGTCCATGAGGTGAGAACCTACAAGGAGGAAAGAGGCACATCTTGGAGAATGCAGGAGATAATGCAAGGAATGGATACAAGTCATGGAGAACAGGTAGGTAATCTTTTTGAATCAATATTACAGGTTAACAGGCCAACAGCTAGGGCATTTTTTTCCCACATCTCCCTGATATTTTCCTAGAGATTGCGTGCTAAAATTTACAAATTTGTTTTATGTACTAAACAAGTTAGGTAACTCTCTCACAAATCATTCTGTACTAGAGCCATAAATAGGAGAAATATTTGTTAAGATCATTTCTTTTTTAACAAAAAAAAAAACAAAAGTTGCCTCAAAATTTCTATTGACAACTCCTTAAATGGAAGATCTTTTAAAATTGACATTTGAAACTTTTTGAAATAATTTTCATAATTAGTCCATCATCTTTCTCTCGATCCCATTTTAGAACTTCATTTTATAATAAATTAGTTCATCAACTTATAAATTTGTATTAAAAAGGATCCTTTAACGTGAAATAATAGGTTTCCAGAACAATTTATTGACCATGATTTGATATGGCTTTCATGTAATCTGAACTAAAGTAAAATATTATATATTTATTAAAAATAATATACAACTATTTATTTAAAGGCAAAAAGTTTTAAAAAGAGAGGGAGCATAAGTTGAACTAAAATAAAACATTCTTTATTAAATTAATATATAATTATTTTTTAAAAAATAAAATATAAGAAATAAAAAGAAAGAGAAAGAAAGGGATGTGAAAACTTAATAAAATATTTTTTTAATAAATATATTTTTATTTTATTATAGAGTATGTCGAGTTAGCATCTTAAAAAAAATATAGTATACCGACATTTTTATGCACTCTATTAAAAAACAATTTATAAATATTTATTTATAAATAAATTTAAAATAGAAAATAAAAAAAGAGAGGAGTTTTTTTTCCAAATTTATTAAATATTTTATTTTATTTGATTTAGTTATCGTGTTAGTATTTTAATCAGAAAATTAACGTAAAACTCATGTTAAGAAACTTTTTTATTACAAATTTATAAGTTGGAGACTAATTTATCGTAAAATAAAGTTTGGAGGTTAAAATGGGATGAATTAGTGGTGAAAATTACTCAACTCTTTTTAGCCACTGACATTTGAAATGATAAGAATTAAAGGTGCGTAAGAATTTGCATCCATCATTGAAACGATAGGTTTAGGTAATCATCGAATATGACAATGGTCGATCTTTAAAAGATAATGGTAAAAAATGATTATGAATTTTGTGACATATACTCCTTCCGATAACTACTCAAGGACACAGATGTCATTTTATCCAGTAGAAGAATGTTTTTTTCATCGCATGTAGATTTATGGCCCATTTTGAACTTCTAGAGATGCATATCTATTAAATTACCCGTTGGCCATATATACATATATATATATATATATATATATATATAGGAAAAGATATTTGTGCTACCTGTTTTCAGGAGTAGAATGTAATCCTTCTTTTCATGATAGACAGTGGATAAAGTGATCAACTAATGAATTCACCATTCATTATGAATTAGATGATGATTAATATGTGCATGATGATGTTATCACTTAAACTGAGTAGCATAAACATTAAACCCACACACAAGTGTGTGTGGGTTTAATATTTATATATAGGAATTAGTGGGGGTGTAACACCCCTTAGGTGTAACATTGGATCCAGATGAAATCGCTTGAGTCTAAGCAACAGTCGCGAGCGCCCTCCTCCCGACTCCTCTCCTTCTGATCACTTGTGCGCTGCCCGCCGCTGACCTCCCCATTCAGCAACCACATGACGTTGTGGCGACGCTGTGGCCGAATCCGATGAGCACCGGCGGTGATCGCCTGCGACCCTCTCTCCTCCCCTCTCCCTTGCGATAGCTGCCCCCCTCTCGCATGTGACTGCCACCCCCTCTTCTAATTGAACGGTCGTGAGCGCCCTCCTCACGGCTCCTCCTCTCCTTCTGATCACCTGTGCGCTGCCCACCATCGACCTCCCAATTCAGCGACCACCGTCTATGCTGCGACCTCCCCATCTGGTGACCACCAGCGACGACCGTCTCTCCTCCCCTCTCCCTGGCCGCTTCCCCCCTCTCGCATGCGACTGCCACCCCCCTCTCGCCTGTGATTGCCGCCCACCTCTCGCTTACGACCGTGGCCCCCTCTCGCCTTCGACCGTCGTCCCCTCCCCTCCCCTCTTTCCTGCGACCGCCGCCCCCATCGACGTCCGCTCATCTTCCCCTCGTCTCCCCCTCCCCCACCGCCATCGCCAAGCCCGCACTGACGTGTCATTGATCCAAATTTGCGTTGCGAATTGTCGAGAGAGATAGAAACAAGAGAGAGGTCGCCAATCGTTGTTCCTCTTGTGCTGCCGACCGCCACCGTCGCCGCCAATGATCATTGTTCCTCTTACGCAGACACCGGGGAAAGGGAATGAGGTGAAGTATCTAATACCCCTAATCTGGACATTGATCATCGGTTGGATTCAATGGCTTAGATGCAAGCATTGTACCAAGTTTCATCCACGGGGTGTTACACTCAATTAATCCCATATATATGTGTGTATTAAGTACAAAGACACATGTATCCTATGAGTTAAGATATATAATTGAGTTTAACATATTACACAAACATAAAATGCTAAAAAAACACTTCAGAATATGAAGAAGCTAAAATATATGCAAGAATGAAGTAAAAAAAAATGCCTAGATACTTGATGGCAGATTCATTAAGAAACATCAGAATTCAGAAGCTCTATCTGCAGTGGCAAACTTACAAATTGGACAAGCTGAGTTCTGATTATCCATGGCGCAACAGTATTAGTTCTAATGTTGTCTTTAGCCCACTCACAGGCAAGTTCTTTTGTAAGTTGATTAATAGCTCCTGTCAAAACCAAGTGATAAAGCAAGCACTAAAACTTTAAATATGAAAGGTACTTCGAATACCCTGAATACCAAATGGTCATGGTTGCTGCATAAACAGTTCCAACGGACAATGCTGTCAACCCAGCAATCGACGATACAAAGACGATACTACCCCTGCCAGATGCTTTAAGAAAAGGGTGTGCAAGTTGGCACAAATGATAGCTAGACTCAAGATTTGTTCTCATAATAAAAGTGTACTCCTCCAAAGTATACTCAAGAGTTTTCTTCATGATATTTGTTCCAACATTATTTATCTGCAGAAGACAACAATGAGCCCTGTTTCAAGTATGCAAGGAAGACAGACCTCAGATATCTGGGATCTGAATATAAAATAGAAATATTGGCACTTTCTGCTTCAATTTGAAAAAAATAATAAATTGCTCTGGAATCCAAAAACAATTCCTTAGAATTCATGGAAGGCATCATGAATTCACATGACACAAGGTTCAATTGGGAAATTTTCCATCTCTAATTTTATTCATAAATCAACCCTTATATAGAGTTTTGCAATAGAGTTTGATTCCAATTAAAAACCCTGAATAACATATGAATAATGGACTAATAAGACTTTCAAACTGCTCTTATTTTTTTCCATTTTTTAAATGACTAAACTGCTCTTCTTACAAGCAAGGAAAGTGAACATTTATTTCTAAGTCGCAGGAAGGTAGTTTAGTCAATTAATAAATTAAAAAAAATAAAAAATAATAGAATATGACGGATGTACTAAAGTGGAAATCATGATATAGTTTAGAAGGGTGATATGTAAGTTCATATATTATGGGCAGACGCGAAAAATCGTGATAGTTCAAAGGAAGTTTAAAAAATTAACCCTTCTTTTTCTGATGACTAAGAACAAAGATAAGTCAGATCAATATGCTCTAATACCACTTGACACAATAGGAATGTGAAAGGCAGACACAAACGTGTCCATGATGGAAATTAATAGAAGAAAAAATTGCTCTCAAATTAATTAGTCAGTTCCGTATGTACCAAAGTTCTTCGATGAATGGACATAATAAAATAACACAAAGTTCAATTGAGAAAATATTCATATCTTCTTTTATTCATACCAAGGGAACTAATATATAAAAATGGTTTTTACTCAAACTAAAAAAGCTAAAAAAACACAGGAATCAACCTAAGATAGAAATTTGATAATAATCCTAACTACTAAGATTTTTAAACTAACAAGAATTTGTGTTACATCAAACTCTCCATTGTGAAAAAGTTCCTACTTGAATTTGGATGGCTTGAACTACTGTAACTTTAGATGCAGCAGGTAGACATCTTTTTATTTTTCCGATGACTAAAACAAGGGATAATTACCAAACTAAACGCCTAATACAAGCAACGTGATTGCGAAAGATGGACACGGACAAGTGATGATGGCAACGAGGGAAGATGAATGGCCATAAACAATCTCAATGTCTTCAAACTTTTAGTGCGGTATCTATTCAATTCTCTAATTTTAATTTGTAATCAGACTATCTTCGAAATTTGAAATTATTGCATGCGTTGTCCTCATGACCGTTAATAGTAGGTCTTCCGGTTGCATTGACGCAGCAAAAAATAATAAAATACTATAAAAAATTAATAAAAAAATGAAAAAAGATGTTGTAGCCCATTGCCGGAGACGGAGCCCCAGTCACATCCCTCTACATATGTCAAACTCTCCATTAGAGCTCGCTGTCGGACCCAATGCCTTTGCTGACCTTGGTTCGTGGGCTATGTCGAGCATGCCTTCAGCAAACTATGAGGAGTGTCACCACAGCTTTCCTCCTTGCATTCCAACAAAGCCGATCAAGTTTGTATCGTAGGCCTTGAGGGAGAGTGGTGTTGTCTTCATCAACGTCGAGCTTCAAGTTCTATCTCCATTGGTTCCGATTCGGGAGGTCAACTTCTTTCGACGTCGTCGATGTCTTCATCGACGGGATCCACGAGAACCCATTGTCGATGCCAACCAACACCAAATTTCATCGTCTGCCTTCCTGCCGCTGGAGAGGAGAGGGGAAGGGGGTGGACACCCCCCTCCCCCTCCGCTTCACATGTGTAGAGGCGGAGGGGAACAGCCGCCCATTCCCCTCTCCTCTCTGGTATCTGCAGCACCTTCTTAATGACCTCATCAGTGAGTTATGCGATATATATATTAGTTGAGCATGGTGTACTTCTGATTCTTGAGCATTTGCAATGTCTCTGTGAATTTGGTGATGAGGGAGATGCAGAAGAGGTCGTACGCATTGGTGAAGAAGCCCATGCAGGCAATCACAATGGCCATGAAATGATACCATTGCATCTTGGGTACATCCAGCGTGTTTAACATTTGAAGCTCATCCTTTGCCATGGCTGCTTGCGTTCCTCCCTACTATCGCTTCAAGTTGCACGACGTGGCCTTCTCCATCTGCTCGCAGCTCCGGTTGTTGCTCGCCTTGATGGCCAATCATGGTGTGTTTTTTGGTGAGGCATCCCTCCTTTTCATTTTTTATTAGACACACCGAGAAACCTACTATCAGCTTAAGGAGGACATTGTGTGAAAATTTTTCTAATTTCGAGAATAGTACACAAAATGAAGTTTGAGGACCATATAAATATTTGAGTCAAATTTAAGGACCGTATAATTTAACTAGAATTTTGAAATCTACTAATACTATCAATTTTAAAGTCATCTAAAAGAACAATTAAAATGGAATATGCCATCCACATTACAAAAGAACATGAAAATCAATTAAAGAAATATTCATCTATAATTTTATTTTATACCAAGGAAACTCATATACAAATAGAATTTGACGCCAGGTCTTCAAATAATAAATAAATAAATAAACCTAAGATAAAAAGGAAAAATGTAATAATTCATCCTTAGATTTTTAAACTAACCAAACATGATAAAAATTAACCAAACATGATAAAACCATTAAATAGATGGAAAAAACAACATAAACTTCTCAATGCATGTCAAAGATATTTACAAATGCTTCCATCACAATACATAAATAAATACACATATATCAGGACAGTGATGCCAAAGCAAGCACGATGGCAAGATTTTGTTATGGAGTTTGACTACGTCTTGAAGTACAACCCCAACATGATGAATGTCGTTGCTGACACTCTTAGCCAATGCATGAAATTGACGACAATGAGCTCCTCTTAGATTGACCTAATCGAGAGGATTCAAGAAGGAGTTGGAGTCAGATTCCACGGCAAAAACTTTGTGAGCAAGCAAAGGATGGCAAGATACGCCGATCTTGGGTGAAAGATGGACTGATCTCCGCCAAGGAACATCGCATTTATGTTTCACTGTTCAACAACTTGCGACGTGCTATCATGCAAAAGGGTCATAACTCTAGAACATTCGAGCATCCTCCGCACTTTGTCACTCATTGAATACAACTGCTTCTGGCCAAGGATGACGTATGATATTGAAATTTTTGTGAAGATATGTTTTACTTGCCAACCAGATAAAAGTATCCATCAAGCGTCCGAAAGACTTTTCAAACCCCTTGCATACCGTGAAAAGATGTTTTCATGGACTTCATCACTAGACTGCCCAAGTTTGAAGATACATGTATCATTATGATGGTCATGAATCAGTTCTCCAAGTATGTCATCTCTTCACCGTTGGCTCTGTAAGTTCTCCTGTCACTGAACAAACTACAGAGTTATTCATGAAGCATGTGGTGAAGCATTTGGGTCTTCCCTAAAGCATCGTCAATGATCGAGATGGATGAATCGTTGCCAACTTTTGCAAGGAGTTTTTTAGGATGATGAACTCCAACACGATACTTTACCTTCGGACAAACGACCAGATAGAACGAGTGAATTGTGTCCTTAAGATCTACTTGTGACACTATATAAATGTCAATTAGAAGGACTAAGCGAAACTACACGATATCACACAATTCTCTTATAATCTGCAAAGGAGCAAATCAACCAATCAGATTCATTTTAGAGATAGTGATGGATCAATAGCCCTCACTTCATTGTCTGTCTCTACTTCCTATGGTGGCAACTAGCAAAGTTCCTTCCACTCAACCCATGGTGAGGGAATGGCATGAGCAAAATCACATGGCTCGAGCATGTTTGCACAAGGCAACTAATCGCATGATGAAGTGGGATGACACTGCGTGACGAGATGTCAATTTTGATGTTGAAGATCTGGTCCAACATCTTCAGCTGACCAGGAAGAATCTGCACAGGAGCCTTGTTAGGCAGGCATTATGAAGGACCATTCAAGATCTTGAAGAAGGTCAATAAGGTAATCTACAAGTTAGAACTCCCGCCTTAAATGTAGCAACACCACATCTTTCAATGTTAGATTGTTCAAGTCATATATTGAAGACTTAAAGATCCTGAGCATGAAATTTCAAATTGCGCTCCACCTACCAATTAAATGATCGAGTCAAAGAAGTGCTCACCATCCAAGGATCGAAGCGAAAAAAGAGTACATTATTCGATGGAATGGAAGATCGGACGTCGACACATGTTAAAAGTTTGCAGATTATGACAGTTCAAGCAGAAGATTGAAGAATTTGAAGTTGCAGCGCCGAGGATGTCGCTGACTTGAATGGGGGAGAATGCCATGGATGCCTTGCAACGTGTCCGTTGACCACCAAGTTATCTTACATTTCTTTGTACTTTTTCCTTTAAGCATTAACCACTTTATTAATTTAGGCTTAATTTGGCATGTGATGGCAATCTTATAACTACACAATAAAAAAGTGTGCTTCCGAAGCTTATCCTTCATATCACACATCGCCAATATACCACCCACATTTGTGGTATATTCGGGGAGAGCAACTAGTGCTCTCCCGAAACCTTTGCAACCAAGCATTTCATTCTCAATAAAGATTCAAAAATTTTGTAAAACTTAGTATCGAGTCTCAAGTGTAGCAACTCACACAAAAGAGCATCCCGATCAAGCATTCAGACTAGGCGCCCGTTTGCTCACAAACGCATTCGACAAAGCGTTCGATCGGGACAAGCACTCAAAAAATCCTAGCATTTGGTAAGCCGCAAATCAAACTTCCGCAAGGCATGTCTTAACGCTGCACAAGTCGATCGCGAGTAAAAACTACCTCGTGACACACATTGACACGTAGCTTCCTCTATCCCACATATATGTTTAAAAGTGTTAAATATTTTTACAAGCTGTGTATGTGAGTTGTCTTCTTTTAAAACGTTTTAAGAAAGAAAATAATATATAATATAAATAATATATAATATAAATAATATAAAACTAAAAATATTAAAAAAACAACGAGATGCATTTATTATTATTATTATTATTATTATTATTATTATTATTATTTTCAAAATATTAAAAAGAAAATAATTTGTAGAAGGGCTTTTAGTATTTTCATACATATGAATAATCCAAGAAAACAAAAAAATTAATAAAATTAAACGGATATATTAAAGTAAAAATTATAGTATAATTCAGAGATGTCTTTCGGTATATTCATATATTGGAATTTGACGTGAAAAATAGTTATAATTAACCGTATTATATGTATACCCTGCACCTTCCTCAATCCTCAGCCACATAAAACATAATAAACATAATATAAATACCAAACCGTTTACGGAATGTGTGCGAACAGAATTTGATGATGGAAAGGGAAGGCTCACAAGTATGTTAAGCTTTCCGCCGAAGGTCGCCGCCGCTGTCCGCATCAACTCCTCGCGCTGCTCCGGCAAGGAGCAGTCACAGACGGAGCCAGTGACCCGAAGACCCAACTCTTCCCACTTCTTCAGGCGTTCCTTCAGCTCTGCCTCGTTGCGAGAGCAAGTGTGCACGGCGGCGCCGAGCCTCGCCAGATCCTCTACGACGGCGTACCTGGCCGATTCCAAAGGATGAAGGATTAAAGTTACGAAACTGGACGCCCACGAGAAGGGAAGGGAGGAGGACAGAGATCGGCGTCGAACCCGATGCCTCTTGTGCCGCCGGTGACCAGAGCCGTCGCCCCTCGGAGCGACCACCTGGACGCCGCCGGCGTTAGGATTCCGCTGCTGCTGGTGTCGCCTTGCATTTTTTGCTCCACCTTCTCCTTGCTATCCATTTCCCTCTCGATTGGTTAATTATGTGGTTAAAAAAAACCTCAAACTAATATCATTAATTATGTGGTTCACAGTCGTTTGTCGTTTTTTTGTTTCAATATTGTTATTTTGTGGATTATTTTTCAAAATTGAAAAATTATCGTAAAATCATTTTAAAATAAGAAAAAAATTATGTAGAAGATATATTTTTAATAGTTTTTTTCGAGACCATAGTTTAACATAATCATATTTCTATAGTGAATTAAATTTAATATAAGCACATTTAATTTTATAATTAAAGATATACTACTAAAATTATCAAATTATGATATGAAAAAAATATTAAATTATACAAAAAAAAGTATATGAAAAATAAAATTCTGATGATTTATAAATTATATATATATATATATATATAAAGTTATAAATAAACAGAGGTTCCACATAGGCTGGAAATGAGCCGAGCCGTTCGTGAGCAACTCGTGGCTCGGCCTATTTTTAGCCTAGCTCGACTCGACCTATTATCAAAATAAGCTAGGCTAAAATGTTAAATAAAGCATATTTTCTTAAAGAGATTTAGTCTTTTAATAATTGGTCTAACCTTATAGCTTATCAGGTCAAGATTTATTAATATATTATATTATATATATAATTTTTAATCCTTTATTTTTTAAATCTTCAATTTTGAATTCAATATTATTATTTTTATTATATGTTTAGAAGAAATATATTAGTGGTGTCTCTTTTATTTAGTTCATACTATTGTTTCTTTAGTAAATAAAATTTATTATATTTAATATAGTAAATCATCAAAAAATATGTTTGACTTATCATGCTAATAAGATAGGCCAAACATTAAAAGTTAATAACACAAGTTAAGCTAAGTTTATATTCATGATTTGTTACATGCTATAGGCCAAGCTTAAATACTTTTATTTTATAATAGGCCTAGCCTATTTAAACAGAAGCCTAACTCGATCTATCTCGTGTCCAGCCCTAGTTCCACGACAATGACGGACACACAAAATGTTGGAGGGAGGGGCGGTTTTCATCAATTATATAGTATATAACTATATATATCTATTATATAATTATTTAAAACTTGACCCCATAAATTAAGTTAAACGTGAGTTAAGAGCATATTACTTAATATTTTATAATTATTTATTAATTTTTGAAGTTTATTTTAATATTTATTAATTGTTTAATATATGTTGCCCCCTGAAATTTTTTTCTATGTCCGTTCCTGCTCCACGGATTTTTTTATAATATTTTTTGTCGAACTGTATTTTATTAAAAAAGTTATTCTATATCTCATACGAACTTCTAATTTGCAAGTTTTTAATTAAATTTTAGATCCGATAAACTTATCGGTTTCTTCGCCCTAAATCCAAGGGCCCTGCAGTGCGTGTGAACGGCCTTCTTCAGCCCAAACTGCATAAGTTTATAACCCATTAAATAGGTAATAAGTGGGCTTGTAAACGTTAATGTTTGTTTTAAACATGACTAATTTGCTTTAAGCTTTAAGCATGCAACTAATTTGTCTCCGACCAATGTGCATATAGTACAATTACATAATCATTGTTTGATAATCATATGATCTAATATTAATTTTATAATTATTTTTAACGTTTGCATAATTATGGTAAAAAATCCGATTTAAATATTTATAATGGTAACTGCATCACGATGTTAAATGTTAATTAGAAAGAAAAAAGAAACACAGGTCTCCTCGCACAAATTAATTATTTGTTTTTTTTTTTTACTTGGGCAAGTGGCTTCAGTGCTTGGGATGTGACCTATATAAAAAAGGATGCTGTAAACCGGAGCACTACACGTGCACGTCTCGCGCGACACGTTTCATCGTCGGGTGCGTCTTCTCGCGCAATTACATGTAGCCCTCAGTGGACGTGGCTGCTCGTCCATGATCACCATCCATTGGTTCTCCTCCCCACGTCGGTCGGATCTTAAATTAATTTCCAACACCAACTCCATCTAATCTAATTTAATTGAGAACATAGATTTCATTTAATTATTACTTGATCAATACATTATATTATTAATTGCTCTAGTAATCATTTGCCAATCTAAATACGAACGCTTGTGAATTGTCATACCATTAAATTAAAATTTTAATGCAACTTTCCAACAAATTAATAAAATGAAGCGCCACCTCTATTTTGGTCGAGCTCAAACTAATGAGCGCAAATTGGAAAGCAAAAATTTTCAACTAATAAACGAGCTACAAAACCATCTGAAGAAAGAATACGAATTCCGCCCCTTTCATTTCCGCCACCGCAAACTGTTGATTTAAGATGCTCCCCATCTGCGCTCCGGCGAAGGACGACCGGCGCCGGTGTACCACCGCCTCCCTTTGTCTCTTCGCTGTCCTTTCCCTCGCCTTCATCTGCCTCTCCGCCTTGTCCTCCGGCGACCACGGCTGGCTCTGCCCGAACTGCGACGACCGTCTCGCCTCGGTTCGTTCCAACCGTAATGAAAGCTTCACAGGCGACCCCGACGATCGTTCCCCGCCGGCCACCAACGTCTCCCACGTCGTCTTCGGTATCGGCGCCTCCGCGCGGACTTGGGACCGCCGTCGGAGCTACAGCGAGCTGTGGTGGCGCCCGGGGGTCACGCGCGGCCACGTGTGGCTCGACGAGGCCCCAGCCAACGGCACGTGGCACCCCGAGTCCCCTCCGTTCCGCGTCTCCGCGGACGCCTCCAGCTTCGGCGAGCGCGCCAACGCGGCGCGCATGGCGCGCATCGTGGCGGAGGAGTGCCGCCTGCGGGAGGCGTCCGTCGACGGCGACGGCGAGGAGGTGGGCGAGGTCCGCTGGTACGTGATGGGGGACGACGACACAGTGTTCTTCGTGGACAACCTCGTGGAGACGTTGGGGAAGTACGACCACCGGGAGATGTACTACGTCGGGGCGGCGTCCGAGAGCGTGGAGCAGGACGAGATGCACTCGTACGGCATGGCCTTCGGCGGCGGAGGATTCGCCCTGAGCGCGCCGGCTGCGAGGGCGCTGGCGGGGGCCATCGACGGGTGCCTCGAGCGCTACGCTTACTTCTACGGCAGCGACCAGCGCGTCCAGTCGTGCCTCGCCGAGCTCGGCGTCCCGCTCACCCGCGAGCCAGGCTTCCATCAGGTAGATGACATCGCTTGCAACTAATCGCCGCCACCATTTTTTCTTACTTCTGAGCTCGTGTTTTATCCTTTTTTTCTATCTTGTTTGTCGACTTGGCGGTAAGGAAACTACTGATCAGCGTAATAAACTTATTATAAATAAAATATTAGTCTCTTATAACGAATTTATTGGGTTTATCAGTTTAAGGGGATGCATTATGCATGCAAATTTATCTGACGTAGGGATATTAATGTAAATACACAATTGAAAATAAACCAGTATTTGTTTAGTTAAATCCAAATTTCGTAGATTTGTGTGGCAGTCTTTTTATTTCCTACCATGTCCAGCTGTGAACATTCTTCAGATCAGGCCCATGCACCATCTCTCTCTCTCTCTCTCTCTCTCTCTCTCTCTCTCTCTCTCTTGCTTCCATTTTTTTTTTTGGTCGGCATCCTCGTTTGGTTATTTGTTTTTTACATTTCAGACCTTCCCTCCTCAGTTCACACCCTCACTTTCTTTTGCTGTATTTTCCTTCCAATTTTCCCTCTCCAGCCTTCTCGTTCGGTTTTTCTCTCTTCATTCCACTTTTGCATTTATGTCTTTCCATTTCAGCTACCATATATTTCTCATCTCTTTATTTTTTATTTTGTACGTATTTTTTTCCTCCAAGCAAACTCCTAGGTGATACCATGACTTGGTTTTTCTTTATTTCTCTTATGCGTTGAACCGGCCGGCTCATAAAAAATCTTGATTTGGCCATTTCTAAGCCATGGTCAGTGGTCGGATCGACCGGCCGGTCCAACCCCTTGAACGTGGAGGGTAAAACATACTGGAAATTGGAAGATTAATTAATGGTATAAAAAACATATCGTTGGACGAAGTTAATTGAATCTCGACCTGCGGCAAGCCCATAATCGTGGTGGGGTGGACCATCTGAAGCATTGAAGCCAAAATAGAACATGACAATTGTAATGGACCAAATCCCAAGCTTCGCTCCTGCTCGTAGAAATGTCTTCAACTCAGGCAAAGGTCCCATGCATGTTTAATGGGGACAAGGAGATCTTTTGGATGTTGCCGTGGATTGTTCGCAGGAGGATCCAAAATCCAGTTCATCCAGCGCATGCATGCCTTCACGTTGTCTTTTCACCAGCCCATCCGAGAAAATCATCGCCACCGCGGTGGCGCTAGCGGGGATGACGAACTTGAGGTTCTCACATCTGCACGCCTTCGTTTCAGGTGGACCTGCGCGGGGACGCGTACGGCATGCTCGCGGCGCATCCGGTCGCCCCGCTGATATCCCTGCACCACCTCGACTACGTGGATCCCATCGCGCCGCACGGCGGCGGCGACCGACACTGCGCCCTGCGGTCACTCGTGGAGGCCTCCCGGCTCGACCCGGGACGAACGCTCCAGCAGTCCTTCTGCTACGAGGCCAACAAGGAGTTCACCTGGTCGGTGTCCGTGTCCTGGGGCTACACCGTTCAGCTGTACCCATGGTCTCTCCCGCCGAAGGATTTGGAGGTCCCGCTGCGGACCTTTAAGACCTGGAGGAGCTTCGGCGGCGGGCCGTTCACTTTCAACACCAGGCCGCTGCCGGCGGAGGACCGGCCGTGCGAGCGGCCATTCATATACTTTCTTGACCGGCTCAAGGAGGCCGGAGGAGCGATCAACGCCACGGTATCGGAGTATTCTCTTTACAGGAAGGAGATGTATAAAGGGTGCAATAGTCCCGGGTTTGCAGCTGCATTGAAGCTGGGCGTCGTCAGGGTCTTTGCTCCCAAGATGGACCCCTCTACTTGGAGACGAGTACGCCTCTCTCTCTCTCTCTCTCTCTCTCTCTCTCTCTCTCTCTCTCTCTCTCTCTCTCTCTCTCTCTCTCTCTCTCTCTCTCTCTCTCTCTCTCTCTCTCTCTCTCTCATGCATGAACTGCCCTTACACACATCTTCCTCAGGCTCCAAGGAGGCAGTGTTGTCAGACGCGTCGGAGGCAGCGGGGGCGGACGCTGGAGGTCAGAATAAGGAACTGTGGCACAGAAGAAATGACATCCCCGCCGTAGTTTCGTGTACTCTGCATGAAAGTAACTATCAAGACGAGAAAAGTCAAGACTCAAAAGATTAAAGAGAGCAAAGATGGTTTCCCTTGGTAGTTTACTGACTGTTGCCTTTTGCTGAGTTAACACTTGAATGGACATTTATATATGAACAGACGATTTACACATGTATTTGTAACTTCTGCAACAAAATTCCTTTGGCAAATGTTTGAAATCTCTCTTTTTCCAGCTACAATATTTGAAATCTTTTTAACTTCAGCAATACATAATTAATGGGCTGGGCCCGTTATAATTACTAGATTGGGCCTAGTTCGAAATGGTGCTGCGACCCAGGCGACATCATCCGGACATATGCACCCGTACGCTAAGGGTCTGTTTGGCAAACAACTAATGGAGGGATGGGATAGGATGGTGTGATGAGTGATGGATGGGGTGACGTGGTGTGTCATTAGAAAGTCCTGTTTGGATAATAAATTATATAAGATGTGGGGTGGAGTAATGAAGATTTTATTTGTATAAAAGTCATTTTTATCCTTCATTATATATTTAAAGTATTTATATCTTTAATTATGGATGAACATGAATCGAGACAACTGGTCTCCCTCGTTCGCATCGGTTCGAATTTTTCAATTTTTTTTCAGCTCGATGGATAATTGAGTCAGGACAGAGTCTCATTTCTTTAACACTCGACCAGGTCGGATCGGGACCGAATCCGAGTTTTACGTCCTGACCCGATTGAATATATTATATTAACATTAAATTATTTTTAAATGATATATTTATGTTTATTTTGAATAAAATTTTATATTTACTAAAAGTTTTATTTAATAAAAATTATAGATAAATATGTATTCATATAGAAAAAAGATAATATATATGTGTGTGAGAAAGAGAGGTGGTAATTTAATTTGATAATAAAAAAAGAAAAGATGTTAATTTGATCTAAAATAATTTGTCCATCTTCGTTCCATCAATTTAATAAAATGAAAAATGTGATGTTTGAAATATTTAATTATTTTATTCATTTCTCTTAACTTAAATAAAAAAATATAATCAAATATAGTGTACCTAATTTTATTTTCTCATATTTCACCTCTAATTCTCAATTCAAACAAACCCTCCACCTCACCCTATATAACTCTTAATTAAAACAAACCCTAAGATCGTACACCCCGGCAGAGATATGAAACCAGGAAACATGGAGTCCCCCCTCCCCACCGTACATTTATCAATATAATATTTCTCTCCTCTTCCTTCGCTTCTAATCCTTCTCCTTCCTGTTCTTAGCTCGTGACGTTCTTTCTCTCCCTGCTTCCTTTATTAGACCACCGAACCCACCGTGTGCCACCGCCTTGGAGAAAGATTAAATTTGTATTTGAGACTTCCAACGCGGCCGCCATATTTAGTACGAGGAACAGCTTTCAGATAATGTATAACTTTGCTTCCACACTCTTCTCTTGCTGCACTCCGCTCGTCAACTTTTGGTGCACGCCCCCTCTGCGGGCGGCCGCGCGAAAGGGCGGCGCCTGGCTCAGCATCGAAGGCATATTTCAACGGAGCTCACGCGCCACTAAGATTGCTTCGGATGTAGCATATAAGAGCCCCGTGGGCCAGAGCAAAAGAAGAGTTCCATCCGCTCAGGTCTTCTGGCCGTCATGGTGCACCCGATTCTGTCCTCCATCTCCATCGAGCACTGCGGGTTTTGCGTGGACGAGAACCCCTCGTCCCTGTGGAGCTCCGACCACATCCTCCAGTGCCAGAAGGTGAGCGACTTCCTCATCGCCCTCGCCTACTTCTCCATCCCGCTGGAGCTCTTATACTTCGTCACCTGCGCCGCCATACTGCCCTTCCGATGGGTCTTCATCCAGTTCGGCGCCTTCATTATCCTGTGCGGCCTCACGCACCTCGCCAGCGCCTTCACCTATGCTCCCCACACTTTCCTCCTCATGCTCGCCCTCACCGTTCTCAAGTTTCTGACCGCCGTCGTCTCCCTCGCCACAGCTGTCTCCTTCGTTCCCATCATCCCTCAGATGCTTCGCCTCTTCGTTCGTGACGGAATCCTCCGGCAGCGCGCCCGAGACCTCGACGTTGACATCTCCCACGTACGCCGACGCACGGCGGCCGCCTGGCGGGTTCGCATGCTCACCGCCGAGATCCGCCGCTCCATCGACCGCAACACCATCCTAAGTTCCACCCTCCACCACCTTGCGGATGCTCTGTACCTCCAGGATTGCTCCGTCTGGATGCCCAACTCCGCCATGTGCATCCTTCTCACCCACCATCTCCATCCCAATCGAATGCATTCGACAACCACCCTCTCCACCGACCATCCAGACGTTGCCCAGATCATCGCAAACAAGAAAGTTGTCGTGTTAGACCCGAGTTCCGATCTCGTGCGCGCCACAACCGGAGACGAGGCGTTGGGCCCGTCGGCCGCCATCCGCATGCCTCTTTTAAAGGTGTGCGACTTCAACGTCGACAACCGGTCACAGCTTGCTGAGGCTTCCTACGCCGTCCTCGTTGTCGTGCTCATGGGCGGTGAGGGACGGGAGCGGGACTGGAGCCCCCACGAGCTCGAGATACTGGAGGTGGTCGCTGATCAGGTGGCTATCGCCCTCTCCCACGCCTCTATCCTCGAGGAATCCCTCCGGATGAAGGAGAAGCTCATGGAGCAGAACGTGATACTCAACCGTGCGCACCACGAAGCACTGGTGGCCAGCCAGACCAAGGATTTATTCCAGAGTATTATGGCACATGAGATTGTCGCGCCGATCCGCTCAATGGCCGCTCTCCTCTCGGCTCTGCGATTCGAGGGTTTGAATCCTCAGCAGCTCGCCCTTGTTAAGGTCGAGCTCGTTTTGGCGTCCCTCATGGAAGAAGCCGCCCGGGCTACCAGGATCCAAACAGGCAGTCTCGAGCTGAAACTGCAAGAGTTCTACGTCCACGCGTTGCTGGACGAGGTGGTGGGCATGTCGAGGCTTCTGTGTGCCTCCCATGAAGTGTCATTCAAGTTCAACGTCTCGGGACAGCATCCTGGCATTGTGATCGGCGACAAGAGACGGATACTTCAGGCCGTGCTGTGCATCGTCGGAAACCTTTTGGGCTCTGGTAATTGCGGCGTCGTCATCCTAAAGGTGTTCATCGGGGGAGATGGCATGCTCGGAGAGAGTGTGATGACCAAGCACAGCGATAACACCGTCGACATAAAGTTCGAAGTGACCGCAAATGGATTCAGCAGTAGCAACGTCGACCGTGGTGCCGTTTCCCTCCAGGAGCAAGGAGCCAATGCTGGCCATTCCGTGCTTATTGCTGCCATCTGCGAGAGGCTGGCAAAAGTGAGTATTTTTCTTCCGTCAATTCGCTCATCTTTTTTTTATTTCAATTTTATGTTTGCTTACTGCTTCTTAGCACCCTCTCTTGATGTTTCCGACTAGATCGCAACTGATCTTTATAAACCATCAAATAAGGTCCTTGTCATATATATACATATTTGTGCAATTCGATGATAATATAATGCTAACTTTTATCTGAACACTGGCATGACATTTCTTTAAACACACCTTTGCCGCTTAGCTCCTAATTTTTTTTACTGAAACGTAAATAAAGATCATGGATAAATGTCTATCTACAGCGCAATCCGTCAGCTGACACATCAAGCTTCGGGAAAGATATGTCATGAGGTGTCGAATACGTTTTCAGAGGCACTGTTATGATCAGACAAGCGTACACCTTTTAATAGTTTAGCTGAGTTTCCTTTTTCAGAAGATGGATATATATCGTATATTTTGCTACGATTAAAGGTTTGTAGGTTCTTTTGCCATGCTCTAGAGGGACAAACCGAGATATTAATTTCACAGTCATATCCATATTACAGCTTACTTTTTTTCCATGGTAGTGGGTGCTTTATGTCTTTCTGCAGCACTCAATAACTTTAGATGTTTTGCTTCAGTTTCAGCAGTCTGCATTAATCCAAACATGCTACTAAATATTTAGACAACTTTGATGCGATCATAAGGATCTTACAGTTACACCAGTTCACTGAACTATAAAAATAACTTCATATGACCATTTCTCTATCCATAAGCTTTGGGAAGCAGCAAACTGATTGTGATAACTCGTGGTTTCTTTCTGCAGCTCATGTATGGCAGTTTCTCTTGCCCAAGATCGTCGAGTCTAGAGAAAAGCTTGACACTGAACATCAAACTGCACCGCCGCCTGTCGAGCGGCGCGAACATCCAGCCAAGGGATCTCAGCATGGAGACCATGAAGAGCGCATTCAAAGGAATGCGAGTGCTCCTCGTGGACAACGATCTCGCCAACATCGCTCTCACCAAGAGGCTGTTTGAGAAGCTCGGATGCAGCGTGACGCTGGCGACTTCGAGGTACAGCATGCTGGAGACGCTCTACTTGGAGGGCAACCAGATGCACCTGTTCCTCGTCGACCTGGAGATCGTCGACGAGGACAGGGTGGAGCTCCCCGCGCGCATCAAGGAGCTCCGCGCCGGTGCGTGGCCGCTGGTCATCGCCCTGACGCCCAAAACGGACAGGAGCACGAGGGAGAGGTGCGCCCAGGATGGAATGAACGGTGTCATATGCAAGCCGGTCATATTTGAGCAGATGATGGATGAGTTCCAAAGGATTAGCCAACAGATGCATTTAAAAGCTCCCTTTTCGTAAAGGCGATAAGAGAACTAAAGGGGCTTGTCGTCCTTTGTGCATGAAGCATGCTTAATTAATCACCGTAGACCGTGGACCGTGTTTACAAACTCTTACACAAGAAATGGAATAAAGAAATTTATCTTCGTACATGTTAGGTTGAATGTAGAGGTGAGCAAGGATCCCATCCATCGAACTCTTTGGATTGGAAACCCAAAAAAAACTTTGAATCGAATCCGATCCGGAACCAAAAACTTTTGAGTCGGGTTGGAAGAATTTTACTTCCATGATCGGATTTCGGACTATTTTGAATTAAGATACTAATATTACTAATTATCTTATGTAAACTTAATTTAATTAAAGGATTTAATAAAAAATCCTCTATTTCTACCTACTGGCCGGTTTACGTCGTTTGGATCCGAATTATACGCTCGAATAAGATGTTATTCAGTGGAATGTTGCCGAACACAATTCAAGGTGTGTTGGGAGATTAGTTTTTGGGTTGTCGTATTCTTTCAAATCTATAGAATAAGTTATATTCTCCCATGTAGCTGAGGGTATCGATGTCATTTTATTGTTTACCAAAGGAAAACGACTGTCGATCTTAACGGGTGCGAGAGTTCCGATTGTCATTTCACACAAACGTCGTCAAGAAAATTCACTCCATAAAATTGACAACATTGACAACCGAAGTAATGTCGATCAGGATTTCTTTGATTCCAAGATGTTTTAATCACAACTTATTCATGATAATAACACTTGGGCAATTTCATTATAAATCTGTACATAAGTAAAGATAAATTACAAGCTACGAACTACACTACAAGAAATAAGGGAATTACAGACGGTTTTGACCGTCTATAATTTCCCCGAAAACCGTCGGAAACGTCGTTTTCGACGGTTTTTTCGACGAAAATTATTCGTCCGAAAAATGGTCATCGCAAATCAATTTCCGACGATTGAGAAAGAAACGTCGGAAATTTCGACGGATTTTCGACAGTCACGAACACCGATGCGACGGTCGACAAAATCGTCAAAAATTCGGCGGGGCGGTTGCTACCGTCGAAATTTTCGGCGGTCGTCGCACGACCGACGAAGTTTCGACGATCAAAATCGTCGCAAAGAATTTTTATAATATAAAAAAATTAGTCGGCCGACAGCCAGATTCGACGATGGCCAGCGGTCGAGATCCGGCCGCCAGCGGTCGAGATCAAGCCGCCAACGGTCGAGATCCGTCCGCCAACGGTCGAGCGGCCGGATCTAGCCGTCAGCCGGCCGCCCGCACCCCGATTCGGCCGCCAGCGGTCGAGCGGTCGGATCCAGCCGTCAGCGATCGGATTCGGCCGCGGGCGTTCGGATTGCGGCGACCGGATCGGCCGCCCGCCGGCGGCGGGATCCGGCCTCCAGGTGGCCGATCCGGCCGCTAGCGGCGAGATCCGACCGCCTGGCGGTCCGGGTCGGAGAGAGAAAGAGAGAGACACCGACGGTCGACGCTTGACATCCGTCAGAGGCTCGTCGGCCGGGAGAGGGAGAGAGAGAGAGAGACGCCGGCGGACGCCGTCGACGCCAGAGGCTCGCCGGCCGGGAGAGGGAGAGAGAGAGGAGTGGAAGAAAGAATAAGGGGTGTATATATATATATATATATATATATATATATATATATATATATAGATGGAAAGATAAGAAAGCGGGAAAATGAAAAAAAAAGTGGGATAACGAAATTTTAATTACCGACGGCTCTAGCCATCGGAAAAGAAAATATTAATTATTTTTTAAGTTATCGACGGTTGTGACCGTGGAAAATTATTTAATTGTAAAAATAAAATACTATATTTAGTTATATATAATATTTATTTTTTATTTTACCGACGGTTTGAACAGCCGTTAATTATTACCGACGGCTGGAATCTGACGTGAACTAAACGTAGTTGCAGAATTACGAATTTCGTACAAGAACTAAGTCCAGTCACAATTTAAATTTTACTCAAGAGTTCACGTAGCTGCAAGTGCACAGGTCGAGTAGAAACCCTGAATGTCGTAACCCCATTGATTTAGACTAATTACTTTGTCCACTTATATCCAAAAGTTGTCACGAAATTATAAAAGAAATAAGCATAAAGAGAAATGAATATGGATTAAGAATAATAAAGGAATGCAAGAAAGGATTTTAGGCAATTAGATGAAGAGATTCCCTTGGAATGAACTAGTCGATGCTATGACAATAACCATATCTGGTTTACTAAGTTCTGGATTCTCTTCTATTCTACCGATATATGTATATATAGGGATCAAGAATAGCAGGGGTCCTAACCGATGATTAAAACTACCGATTAATAAAACTCTCATCTTTAATCAGGTCGAATGTAATCTCTCGATCTTTTTTTATAAAGAATGCACTTAGTCTTAATCGAACTATAAAAAAATATAGAATTTGTTCCTCGCACGATTGTAAGGATTCTCATCTCATAACAATTGGTATAATAGATCTCTCGATCCTTTTGATAAATACAAACCAGTAGTTTATGAAAAACACAGCAATTAACATAACCAAATTCCCCTCTCGGGTGAAATTAGCTTAAACCAAAACAGTCGATCTCTCGATCCAATTAAAATCAGTTAGAAATTCTTATTGCCATGCATCCCGTAAACACAAAGCGAGGAATCAAAGTAATAGTATCATGAAATCAGAATATTAATAAGCATCAACAAAGTCTCATCCCAAGGGAATAAAAAATCTCTTTAGTTCTCCATCTTCCTTTTTCACCAGCCAAGTTCCTCTTCTTTTTCTTCCTTCCTCCGCTCCTCTCCGCCCCTCCTTCTCAGCTTCTTTTTCTCTCCTTTTGTTTCATTCTCTGTCAGAATTTGAATTTCGAAAAGTTGTTAGTTCATCTTTTACTCATTCAACTTCTCTCCTCGAAAATGATAAAAAAACATTTAAATATATCCAATTTTTTTACATAAAACTCGTGGGAATTGTAGTGATTAAGGGTATAATAAAGAGATTATCAAATTCCCCTAAGCTTAGCTTTTTGCTTGTCCTCAAGCAAAACATTCAGAAATTAAGGACAAAGTTGAATTAGCAGTCCACAAATGGATTAGAAATCAGCTAATTTAAGTTCAATGAGTTTCCCACTTTGCCAACACTTCAATCTTTCAAAAACTTGAATTTCTAGCTAGGGAATCACAGAGGTTAAGCGAATTTAAGCCATGAAAAAAGTACTCATAATAACAAGTTGAATTTCAGGGGTTGTCAACTTTACAAGAGGTTGAACTACAAATCTCTTCATGAACAGATTTTCCATTGATTAAACAGATTTAACTTTTGACTTTTATTCATGAAATGCAAGTAAACATGTCAAAGCCTGATTTTTATTCATGAAATGCAAGTAAACAAGTCAAAGCCTGATTTTTATTCATGCTTTCTTTAGGAGAGATTCCTTTAGAAGTTTTGCTCTTCTAAATTTTTTTTATTTTCTCTTTTTTTCTTTGCTTTGAAGAGAGATTCCTTTGGAAGTTTTGCTCTCTTCTTTTTTTTTTCTATGCATGCATGCAATGCAAAATGCAATTTTTTACTTTTCCTTTTTCTTATTTTTCTATCATGTTCAAACTAATGTAAGGTCTAGAACCCTTAATTCAAAAAGTCAAGTTTTCCTATTTAACATGGCAGCAAGAACCTTGATTCCCCTCTAGACAAAATATATTATCAATTAAATCTATAGGTATCGGCTAGTGTTACCCACAAAAGAACTTTTCAGCTGAATTTAATCCAAATGCATCTGAATGATTGAGTCAATTAAAGCAAGAAGATTGATGGCCAAGTTAGCTTGTTAATTGATGATAGCACATTAAAATAGATTGAAAACAAGGTGTAGACACCATGTTTCTTCACTGTGTGAAGTTAACATAATGCAATACCAATGTAATAGTTCAAAGCTAAAAAAAATTTATAAAAATTGAAGCTCTAAGTAAAGAATAGTGAAGAGTAGAAATGTACCCCACGTGCCCTCTCCCCCAAGCTTAAAAATAGACTCTGTGTCGATCATGCCAGGAAGAGGGACCCGGAGTTGGTTGGAGTTGAAGGATTCGGTCAGTGACCTATTGGATGTCATTAAGGGTTGTTAGGACAGAATTCTGCACCTCCTCTACCCCTTGAATGCTCTGCTGGTGCACCAGGTTTTGCTGCTCCAGCCGATGGAGATGATCCTTTAATGCTTGTATGTCCTGGTGATGGCGGGCAGTGGCGTCTGCCAGTTGTGTCACTTGTTGCAAAATAAGGTCTAATTTTTTATTGGTGGTAAGTGGCACAGCTGGGGAAACATCCGGAACGGAGGAGGAGGAAGATGAAATAATTTGCCGTCGAGGGGTTCTCGGATCAGAGGGGTGTTGAGGGGCTATTCGATAGTCAAGAAGTAGCGGGGGGTAATGTAGAAATAAGTCTTGTGACCTCGATGAAATCGTTCATCCACCAATTTCGGCCTTCTAGAATTGAGGTCCGTCTGGGGTTAGGTAGTTGGAGGAGGGCGGATGAATTAGATTGTCGCCAAAATTGCTGGTCATTGACTATTAGAAGAACCCGCTCCTTACTCAAAAAGTTCAGGTCGATGAGCGTGGCAGGAGTGAAAGTGGTGTTGGCTAAGAAGACAAAATGTTCTGCTAGGGAGGTGATGAGGTTGCCATAGAGGATCGGACTAAATTCACGAGTAGATTTCATGATTAGACCTTGCAGAAGAAATGAAACAAGGTTAATCTCTATTTTAGCCAGCAAACACCAGAGGATAAAAAGCTCATCAGTAGAAACAAGATCCCGCTCATACTCATTAGGCCGGATCAAGATAGTGTTGGTAAGAAAAATGTGAAGATATCGGAGGACAGGGTTCTTCAGGTGATGGCCGATGAGGTGGAGCATGTTATCAGCTCATTGGCTAGTGAGTTGATACCAGACTTCATATGTAGGGAAAGAAGGTGGAGGACTTCGATGGCCGATATTAGGCAGATTCAGTAGGCTGGCGAAGGTGTCCAGATTCATAGCGAGTTCATGATTATATAACTGAAACTCGATATGATCGGGGGCTCCAGCTTCGTCAAAGTCGGTGGGATACAGAGTTCCTAAGAATTATATTGATACCTCTTCATAGAGGTCCCAACGTTTCATGAAGAAGGGGAGAAGGCAAGAGCGATGGAGTATAGTCCTGACATCCTCAAATAATCTGAGAGATTCAAGGGCAGAAAAATCTAGAAATCGGGTAGATGAAAAATCTCTAGACCTGGTATTCAGAAGATGCTGAGCCTCATTGTCGTTTGTGGGCAGCCGTAGGTTAGTTGTAGGTTGCAGAAGGCCGTCCGGACGGAGTCGTCGTCTGATGGACTCCGATGAACTATCGGCCGAGGAGTCGGACGAGGTGCGTGTTCGCTTCATATTGCCGGCGTGAAAGTCTCGATGATCGTAAGATGGACGGCGGCGGAGGTTTCGTGGATGGCACTGGGAGCTGCTAGGGATTTCGAAACAAAAAGGTGGATGAGAGATGGATGAGAGGTGATGAGTATTTCAGTGATCGGGTGGAAAACGAAGCGATGTGGGGGAGTTCGTGTGAGATTTGAAAAAGTGGATATTTGGGTAGATATGGTGTTAGATTCTGTTGGGATTCTCAACTAAATCTGGAAGTGTACTTTCAGGTGATTTTCTAACATTCCTGACCTTGCCGATTCTGACGTGGATGCTGACCATTTATTTAATTGAGTTGCCTCCCTGTAGCGCCTTTTTTTAAACGTCGTTGGCTCGACCTTATTTCTTTTAATAATCTGATTGCAGATAGAGCACTTCTTCGAACTTTACTTCGCCTGGATTGTAACGTGTCAATCTTTGTCCGTTAACCTTGAAAATTTTTGAATTACTATTTTTGATGTCTACCGCACCATGAGAGTAAATTTTTTTAATGGTGAACGGTCCAGACCATCTCGTTCTTAAGTTCCCGGGAAAAGTCACAGTCGGAAGTTAAATAACAGAACCTGATCACCTTCTTTAAAATTCTTTCTCAATATGTGCGTATCATGCCATTTCTTCGTTCTTTCTTTATAGATGTGAGAGTTGTTATAGGCATCTAATCTTAATTCATCTAGCTCATTGAGCTACAAAAGATGTTTTTCAGAGACTGCTTGGAAATTATAATTCAGTGTTTTGATTGCCCAAAAAGCCTTATGTTCTAATTCAACTGACAGGTGACAGTGTTTGCCATAGATCAACCTGAATGGTGTTATTTCAATTGGTGTCTTGTACGCAGTTCGATATGCCCACAATGCTTCGTTAAGTTTCATGCTCCAATCCTTTCTGGTTATTGACACAATTTTCTCTAAGATTAGTTTGATCTCTCTATTCAAGACTTCTGCTTGTCCATTGGTTTGAGGGTGATAGGCGGTGGATATTCTATGCTTGACCCCGTATTTAAACAGTAGCTTTTCAAAACTTCGTTTAATAAACTGTGATCCTCCATCACTAATAATTAATCTTGGCATACGAAACGTTGGAAATATTATGTCTTTAAAAAGTTTGACCACTGACTTCGAGTCTACTGAGATTGTGAGGATAGCTTCAATACATTTTGAGACATAATCAATAGTTAGAAGTATGAATTTGTACCCGCACGAAAGAGGAAAAGGTCTCATGTAGTCCACTCCCCACACATCAAACATTTCTACCTCAAGTATAGGTTGTTGAGGCGCCTCATTTCTTCAACCTATATTTTCAGTTCTTTGGCAAGCATCGCAAGATTTATAAACATTGATTGCATCCTTGAATAGAGTCGGCCAATAAAAACCTATTTGAAGAACTTTAGCGGCTATTTTCTGATATCCTCCGTGGCCACCATAAGGAGATGCATGACATTCCTGTAATATAGCAGATTGTTCTTCATGTGGTACACATCTACGAAATATCTCATATGCACATCTTTTGAACAGGAATGGCTCATTCCAAAAGTAGTATTTGATATCGGAAAAAATTTCTTCTTTTGTTGGTAAGAGAGATAAGGTCGTAAAACTCCAGAGGCTAAGTAGTTGGCATAATCAGCAAACCAAGAAAGTTGTATTTTCTGGATTAAAAACAATTGTTCAGCTAGAAACGAGTCGTTGATTTCACTGCGGCCTTCAGAGTTAACATCTACTTTTGATAGTTGGAGTCGGGAGACCAGGTTGTCTGTCCCCCTTCGATCTTTGATTTTTAAGTCAAATTCCTGTAAAAGAAGGATCCATCTGATCAGTCTAGGCTTGGCATCTTTCTTAGTAATCAAGTATCGCACGGCTTTATGATCAGTATACACAATGACTTTGGAGTCAACTAGGTAGGATCTGAATTTATCTATTGCAAAAACGACTGCTAAAAACTCTTTTTCAATTGTGGCATAATTGATTTGTGAGTCATCCAGAGTTTTGCTAGCGTAGTAGATTGCATGTTGCATTTTTTCTTTCATTTTTCCTAACACTGCTCCCACAGCTTGATCACTAGCATCACACATAATTTTGAATGGCAGAGACCAATCAGGTGGTTGGATGATTGGGGCTGTTGTGAGAGCCTTTTTCAGAGTGTTAAAGGCTTCTAAACAGTGTTCATCGAAGATGAACTCCACATCCTTAGATAGTAGTTTTGTCAAAGGCGTCGCAATTAGAGAAAAGTTCTTGATGAAACGCCGATAGAATCTGGCATGTCCAAGAAAACTTCTGATTCCTTTGATATTAGTAGGCGGAGGTAATCTTTCAATTACTTCTGTCTTAGTCTTGTCAACTTCAATACCTCGACCTGAAACAATATGGCTAAGGACTACACCTTCTTATATCATGAAGTGACATTTCTCCCAGTTCAACACCATGTTAGATTCAGCACATCTTTGTAACATCTTTCCTAAATTTTGAAAACAGACTTCAAAGGAAGTGCCATACACGGAAAAGTCATCCATGAATACCTCCATTATTTCTTCAATATAATCAGAGAAGATTGACATCATGCACCTTTGAAAACTAGTTGGGGCATTGCATAATCCGAAAGGCATCCTTCTGTATGCAAAGATTCCATAGGGACAAGTAAAGGTAGTTTTTTCTTGATCTTCTGGATGAATGGGGATTTGATAAAATCCAGAGAATCCATCCAAGTAACAAAAATAGGAATGGTTTGCCAGCCTTTCTAACATTTGGTCAATAAAAAGTAATGGAAAATGATCCTTCCTTGTGGCATTATTAAGTTTTCTGAAGTCGATACACATCCTCCATCCGGTGACCATTCGCGTGGAAATAAATTTGTCCGACTCTGTCTTTACTATGGTCATTCCATTATTTTTTTGTATGACTTGCACGAGACTTACCCACTGACTGTCTGATAGGGGTAGATAATTCATGCATCTAATAGTTTAATCACTTCTTTTTTCACTACCTCCTTCATTGTTGGATTGAGCCTTCTTTGTCCCTCTATGGAGGGTTTATGGTCTTTTTCCATATGGATACGGTGCATACATATAGCAGGATTAATTCCCTTGAGATCATCCAATGTGTATATGATGACATGCTTGTAAGCTTTTAGCTTATCCAATAGCCGCTGAAGCTGAGTTGTCTTTAAATCTGCATTCACAATCACTGGATAAGTGGAGTCTTCTCCTAGAAATTCATACTTGAGATTTTGAGGAAGCTTCTTTAATTCTGGCTTCGTTAGCTTCCTTGAGCTAGATTGTTTCATAATTTCTGCAGATTGGTCTTCCAGTGGAGCATCAATAGGTGTTGTGTTTCAGCTGAGAGCATGTGGCTTGTAAGAATGTCCGCTTCTTCTTCTGTCCACAAAGATGATTCTTGGGCTTCAAGAGATACTTCAAGAGGGTCTGATATGTGAATAATTGATGCTACCTTTTGTACAAGGGAATCCAGTTGTTCAAGTTGAAGACAGTGGTCTTCCATGTCTGGGTAATTAATAAGGTTATTTAGTCGAAATTCAACCATGTCATCATCTATTTGAAAGGTAAGGTGACCTTGTTTAATGTCTATTACTGCTCCGGCAGTAGCTAAGAAGGGTCTCCCTAACAGAATGGGAGTTTGATTATCTTTATCCATGTCCAGAACCACAAAGTCGGCCGGTATATAGAAGTTGCCTACTTTGATGGGTATGTCCTCTAGAATTCCCTGTGGGATTTTTATGGATCTGTCTGCCAATTGGAGGGACATATTCGTGGGCCTAATATCACCCATTTCAAGTTTCTTGCACAATGACAGAGGTATATCACATAAGGCTCTTCGTATCTTTCGATTTCTAATTTCACAGGATATGGAGAAGCTCCCCGGATCTTTTAGCTTCGGAGGTAATCTATTTTGAATCACCGCACTTGCCTCGGCAGTTAGCGCGACAGTTTCATTTTCTTGTATACTCCTTTTATTCGATAGAATGTCTTTCAAAAATTTGGCATATGCTGGTATCTCTTGAATAGCTTCTACAAAAGGTACATTGATATACAGTTTCTTAAGGATTTCTAAAAACTTGTCGAATTGTTGGTCCTATCGAGTTTTCTCGAGGGCTTTAGGGAATGGTATCCGCGAAGAATAGCAGGCTGTCCCTCAGCAAGCTGTTGTTTGGATTTATTTGATCTATTCATTGTATCTTCTGGTTGAACTATTTGATTTTGGTCACCAACTTCCTCTATTATCTCTGTCGAGACCTCCGCTCTTGTTCTTTTAGTATTATCATTTGTCTTTCAACTTTTTAAAATCACAGCTTGGATTTGCTCTTTTGGATTCTTCTCTGACTGTCCAGGTAAGATCCTTGGTAGTCTTGAAGATGACGCAGCTTGTTGAACTATCTGAGTTTCCAACATTTTGTTATGAATGGAGAGGCTTTCTATTTTCTCAAACATTTTCTGCATCAGAGTGTCCTATTTTGACATATATTTCTCCATCATTACTTCTAGCTTGTTGGTAGAAGATGACCCTTGTTCTGTCGAGGAATTTTGAGGTTGTGCTCTCTGATTGATCTGTTTTGCCAAATGGGAGCCTGGTTTTGTTGAGGATTATCTCTGTAGGAAAACTTTGGATTGTTTCTCCATTTTGGATTGTAAGTGTTAGAGTATGAATCACTATTCGATGGATAAGGGCCTATAGCATTAGCTTGTTGTTGGTATCCTTGCTGTTTTAGCAGCTCACAGTGCACAGAAATGTAATCAGATGAACCACATATTTCACAATATCTTGCTATCATATTGACAGTTGGTGTAGCTTCGTTGAGCCCCAATCGACTAATTGCTTTTTGAACTATATACTCCACCTTGGAAGTAAAGTCCTCACCGTCAAGTCGAGTTTGAGTTAATGCTGCGGACTCATTAGACCTTGAATGAGTCAAGAAATGTTGATTCCGAGCTATTTCTTCTATAAGTTGATAGGCTTCATCTACATTTTTCTTTATAAACACACCATCTGCAGCGTTGTCAAGCGCCATTTTTAAAGTGTAATTGAGTCCATTGTGAAAGGACTGGACCAAAATCCATTTGCTTAAGCCGTGATGAGGGCACGACCTCAGCAATGACTTGAACCTTTGCCAAGCTTCATACAACGTCTCCTGGTCTTTTTGCACGAAACCAATGACTTGATTTCTGATTCTTATAGTTTTGCTGGGGGAAATATTCTGACAGAAATGCTTTTACTAGTTTCTCCCAGGTAGTTAATTCCCGCGGTTCCAAGGATTGTAACCATTGTTTGGCCTTACCTCTTAGTGAGAAAGAGAAGACCCTCAGTCTCAATGCTTCTAGTGACAACCCATTCAACTTAGTTGTCTCGTATATTCCCAAAAAATCTTTAAGGTGTTGATTTGGATCTTCATCTGGAGTTCCTCCAAATTGATTTTGTTGGATCGTAGAGATTAGAGATGATTTTAACTCAAAATTGGCTTGAATGGCAGGCTTTAGAATTGCAGACTCTAGTCCATCTGCGGTAGGAGTGTAGAGTTCTTCTAATGATGGGACCGGTGGTCGCGGTTGGAGTGGTTCTTGTTGTTCAGCCATCATTTCGATCTCAAGATTAGAATTCTCTTCGAGCTCTATAGATTGAGTGCTACTTGTACCTTCAAGACGTGATGTTCTACACTTGTATTCTCGCACTCTTCTCTTAAAAGTTCGATCGATTTTGGGATCTAATTCGAGTAGTTTACTACGAATACTTCTGGGCATATACTATTCCTTGAAATCAAATGAGAAAATATAGTCAGCCGTGAATAGCGCTTTAACAAACTAAATAAGGATATAAATGAAAGGTAAATAATTAATCTGTATCCCCGGCAACGGCGCCAAAAACTTGATGTGAACTAAACATAGTTGCAGAATTACGGATTTCGTACAAGAAATAAATCCAGTCACAATTTAAATTTTACTCAAGAGATCACGTAGCTGCAAGTGCACAGGTCGAGTAGAAACCCTGAGTGTCGTAACCCCATTGATTTAGACTAATTACTTTGTCCACTTATATCCAAAAGTTGTCACGAAATTATAAAAGAAATAAACATAAAGAGAAATGAATATGGATTAAGAATAATAAAGGAATGCAAGAAAAGATTTTAGGCAATTAGATGAAGAGATTCCCTTGGAATGAACTAGTCGATGCTATGACAATAACCATATCTGATTTACTAAGTTCTGGATTCTCTTCTATTCTACCGATATATGTATATATAGGGATCAAGAATAGCAGGGGTCCTAACCGATGATTAAGACTACCGATTAATAAGACTCTCATCTTTAATCAGGTCGAATGTAATCTCTCGATCTTTTTTATAAACAATGCACTTAGTCTTAATCGAACTATAAAAAAATATAGAATTTGTTCCTCGCACGATTGTAAGGATTCTCATCTCATAACAATTGGTATAATAGATCTCTCGATCCTTTTGATAAATACAAACCAGTAGTTTATGAAAAACACAACAATTAACATAACCAAATTCCCCTCTCGGGTGAAATTAGCTTAAACCAAAACAGTCGATCTCTCGATCCAATTAAAATCAGTTAGAAATTCTTATTGCCATGCATCCCGTAAACACAAAGCGAGGAATCAAAGTAATAGTATCATGAAATCAGAATATTAATAAGCATCAACAAAGTCTCATCCCAAGGGAATAAAAAATCTCTTTAGTTCTCCATCTTCCTTTTTCACCAGCCAAGTTCCTCTTCTTTTTCTTCCTTCCTCCCCTCCTCTCCGTCCCTCCTTCTCAGCTTCTTTTTCTCTCTTTTTGTTTCATTCCCTATCAGAATTTGAATTTTGAAAAGTTGTTAGTTCCTCTTTTACTCATTCAACTTCTCTCCTGAAAAATGATAAAAAAACATTTAAATATATCCAATTTTTTTACATAAAACTCGTGGAAATTGTAGTGATTAAGGGTACAATAAAGAGATGATCAGAACCTTCGAAAATTGCGACAATTTGAACTGTCGCTAATTATATTAATAAAATACTTCTCATATTATACAATTATGTATTTACGGACGGTTATGATCGTCGGAAATTACGATGGATGGATATCTGTCGGAAATATCGACGTTTCTAATCATCGAAAAATAAAATAATAATATAACAAATTACATAATTTATTATTTTCATTTCCGACGGTTGTAACCGTCGGAAAATCCATCGGAAATTGCGACGGATGAATATCCGTCGGAAATATCAACGTTCCTAATCATGGAAAAATAAAATAATAATATAACAAATTACATAATTTATTATTTTCGGTTCTGACGGTCGTAACCGTCGATAAATCCGTCGCAAATATTTTCGTCGCAAAATCAGTCACAAATTACGACGGATTTCTATCCATCGGAAATTGCCCGTCGAAAAATGGCAATTTTCTTGTAGTGCTAGTTGCAAAGCTATGAATTGACTGGCCTTTTGTACAACTACAAAAGTAAAGAAAAATTCAATGATTATTACACTATTGGTTTGATGCCCTCATAAGGCCATGCATTTAATCACATTTCGATTTCTTTTCATATAGCATGCATTATTTTCTAACCTTATTTGCTTTAATTTTATAAAAATAAAAATATACCCAAATTATATGTTTTATTGTAAAAATAGCAATAGAATTGAGTCAGAAAGCTACAAAAACAAATGACACTCAAATTGAATTTAAAACGGAACTAGAAAATAAAAATTAGTGAAGACTGTCAGAGTTGAAATGAATATAACGGGTCGTGAGAGGTCTGTAACGACCCATTAAATCTCCAGTTTCGCTCAAAGGCTGAAAGTTGAGTATAACGGATCGTGAGAGGTCTGTAACGCCCGTTAAATACCCAGTTTCGCTCTAAAAGCTTGTCCGAGTTACGGATCGTGAAATTCAAGTTGCAGAGAATTAACACCACACTTCTACTCTGATTTGGACACTATGAGGGCCATAAAATCAGTGTTACGGCCATAAAAAGTAATATTCAGGCCGTTACGAAGGTTATTTTCGATATTGTTTTACTTTTCTTAGGAATTTCAAGTTCAGATCGAACTCAATCTTTATCCTAAGCCTCAGGGATGACCAAAAAAATATATTTACCCATATTTGAAGAAGTTTTGGATGGTTTTAAATACATATCAAACTCTATTCCGAATTTACTTGTTTTAACAAGAAAAAGACTTCGAATCAAACCGAAATTTTACGAAAACCTTGGGACTCGTGGAGCTATAAATAAAGGCTCTAGGGGATAGAAAAATGTGTTCTTGGAGGTGCTTGAGACTTGGGAGCCGTGCCATATTACAGAGGACGAATTTCGAAGCGTGAAGATCATCTGAATGAGAAGATTACGCAGTAACTAGTTGATTGTGTTGTGCAACGTCTAGAGGTCCCGAAGGCTGAGAATTCTTCTTCTATCTTTTATTTGGATGCTTTTTACCTAATTCATATAGTTTATTATTTCTGTAATAGAGATTTTATATCATTTTCAAGAAGGAAAATGGTTTGAACCATGTTATTAGTTTTAATTTATCTTTTCGGTTTCTTTTGATTATGCATGTTGAGTTCATTGTCTTTTGATGAATAATTTCTGAGATTAGATTACAAATCTGTATGTGGAGTGATTAGTTTTAGGAATTATTATTTCTTTGATAATTGATCTTTTACTTTGAAGTTGAAGCATACATAATCCGTGTTTGGTAACTCGTCGTTTGTGCTGAATTTCGTGCGGTCTATTATTCTGTCCAAATTTGTGGGTGAATAATAGTGTAGGAGATACATATTCATGCGTCTTAATTCTCTGTAAAATTAATAATTGACTTGTCGTTTGCGATTGATGGTTTTATTAGAAGTTAAAATAGTTTGATTTACTCGTCTTGAGAGGTCAATATTTTAAGTACTTCTAATTCATCATAAGAATCGAATCTATTATTTTTTTATGTAAGTCAACTATTATAAAGGATCTTACACGTTTATCTTTACATTAATCATCCATAATTCTCAAGGCTCAGTACCAATTTATTTTATTTCATTATTATTTATTTTTGCATCTTTAATTTTTTGTTTTCATATTCTCAGATATTTTCTTCTCCTAGTAGATTATTAAAATAGATAGATTTAACTAATTCCTCGTGGGTTAGCAATTTTATTGTTACAATTTCAACGCATCAATAATGCTACCATAGTAGTAGATGTTATAGAAATAGCTTAAGTATAGGGACAAATATTGGATGCTACATCCATGCTACCAAAATATTAGATGCTACCTATAGATAAATATTATATGCTAGAGGCATCATATTAGATGTTGCAATGGGTTCCAATCTTTTACAATATTGGAAAATATAGCAATATCCATGCTACCGAAATATCGAAAAAGTAGGCGCAAGAGAGTTAAAACCAACACAAAAGCGGCGGAAGTGACGGGATCGAAGAAGCTCCGGCGATGAGGCGAGCGTGGGCAGAGGAGACAAGATCGGCCGTCGCAAGGCAAACATAGGCGACGAAGGTGACAAGAGACAAGATTAGCCGTCAGCGACACAAGCATGGGTTGCGGAGGTGAGATCCGCCGCCGATGATGTGAGTGTGAGTTGCAGAGGCGAGATCAGCCCACGGAGAAAAAGAGAAGAAGAGAGTTAGGAGAGAGATTGTGAATGCTTTAAGTATTCATGCACGTGAACTGGGCCAATCGAAATAGCGCGTGGACCGGACGAAATCGCGCATGAAGCAAGCAATCAACTATCATTATCGGATGTATAATGATGTAGAAGCATCCTGCTATGGTGGCAGGAACATAATCCAATTTTAAATATGATTAAAATGATTACACTTTGCACCATGCTAATAAAATAGTGCATGATACACTTTCATATATATATATATATATATATATATAATTTTATATTACAATTTGAATTCTCTTCGGAAAGTTTGTAATTTTCTGGACATATTTTTAATTTTCGAATAGGAACTTTTGTACTTCTCTGGACATGTTTGATTATTTAAGAAAGGTACACTAAATTTTGATTTAACTCTATGCTATAAAATTATAAAAAAATTAAATTACAAATTTCTAAGAAATCGTTTCTCACAAATTTGAAACACTTGCCATAAGAAATGGTCGGGAGTGGGTCAAGGTCAACTTGGATCCAAACTCTGTTCTTCTTATCATCTCAGTTTGAGAGGAAGTATATACACCTTATTTAATTTTCATTAAAATACATTATTGATTCAGCAAACTATAAAAAAATAGAAAGAACCATATGAAAATTCGATCTCCTATTTAACGACCGTTACATAAAATTTTCTTTTCCAATATAGAGAATATATCCGTTCCAAAATGTTATATTAAGCAATGAAATTAGGACAACAACTCGCAGAACTATCCGCGATACTAAGTCACGCATCAACTATATATATAGGATGTGGTCAAATATTAATATATTTTAGAAGTTAGAAATTAAATTTAATAGATTGACTAGAATTAATAATTTTACATTTAATTTCTATAATAATCAATTATTCATCTAATCTCATTTCTTTAATTATTCAAATATTAACAATTTTAAATACTTGAATTTGAACTATAAAAATTTAAATTTATACTTGAGAGAAAAGCAGGAAAAGTAGGATTATTTATTTTAAGATCTCTTGAAATATTTTTTTTACACATATAACTCTAAATTATAAATTTGAAAATTTTAGTATCAACTTATCCAATGAGTAGTGACGGAGCCAACTACATAGAAATATCTATATGTTTATATTTTTTCTATAAAAACTATATATAGAATATAGAAAAATTAAAAAAATTGTGTGTGTGTGTGTGTGGGGGGGGGGGGGGGGGGGGGGAGGGGGGGTATCACTTATAGAATATACCAACGCCGGCTTCGTCCCTAAAATTATCCAAATTTGACACTTAATTTCTTTCATTTACTTTAATTCAAATTTTATTAATTTTAATTTCTAATAATGATCAAATTCATTTTACCCTTATATTCATATTATCATAAAAATATTTTTAAAATAAAAAATAATATGGATGTAATATTATCGTCATGTCAATTTTATATTTTTCATATTAAAAAGTAAGAAAAATATTTTACATAATAATTAAAAAACTCAATAAAATTACAATTAAATTAATTAAATAATTAGTTTCAATTTAAAAATGTTTGGAGATTAAATTCTTGATTTAATTTATGAAAAGAATGTATAATTGATAGGACCGAATATCAAACCGGTCAAGTAAGTGGGTGTTCGAATGATTTAACCAAGTTTTATTAAAATAATAATATTTAGGTTTCTTTTAAAACATATAGTATAAATTATAAAATAATTATGTATTAATTATTATTTAAAATAACTAATAATTAATAAATATTTTTAATATATATATGTAATAAAGTTTTAATCAAATATTTTCATATTTTAAAATATTATATCTAAAATTTTGTGTACATTTTTTCCTTATATATTATTTTCTTCCATTTTTTCTTCACAAAATTCAAATATAACTTTCTTGTTATTATTCCTATTTTTGTATGCACTCTATTCTAAATCTTTATTATTTTCTAAATTCCAAATCTAATTCCTTTCCTAATTCACACTCCATATTTAATGTATTTCATATTTCTATTCTTCTACAATTATTTATAATTTCCTTATTTTTATATTTTACTTTACATATAAAATCAACTTTTTTATTAATTTGGAAAAAAAATATTTTGAACTGATTTTCTGATTTAATCTGATTACTCGGTTCGAATCAGTTCATTTTAATTTTTTTAAGAATAATTTTTTATTGAGCTGCTAGTTGGAGAGGTCTAATTATATTTTTAAAATATATTTTTTGGAAAGGTAATCTTATATTAGTTAAGTAATTGCTCCAATAGAGTTATGATACAAAATATGAAATAGACCCGAAGAGGCTATCTAGCAAAAAGTTGTCACTATGATAAGTGCGACCAAAAGAAGCTAAGTAGTCATTGATTTATGCGGCATGAGCAGCGGAAAATAACATTGGGCTACAACGGCTCCAAAATATGCCAAATGTCCGTAATGATGCCCTTCAGGTTCCAGGGATACTTTTCCGTTCGTTTAATTATCTTGACAAGGGACCAAGAGTCCAAGTTGATAAGATGTGAGATAAAGATTGTTGAGCACATTCCCAAAGGCAGGACAACATGCCAATTGCCTCAATTTCTAGAGAGCGAAGAAGAGATGCATATCACCTCACCCCCACTTCCTCTAGGGAGGGAACCATCCGATTGCAGGAGTAGCCAAAAAGAGGGGGGGATGGGGCTTCCACCGGACCCGCAAGGGAATTTAGGGGCATGGTGCCTCAGGGGCATGGGTATTAGTATAGTCATAAAAATCAACCAATGCCTTCTCTCAGTTCACTTCCACGGTTGCATGCCTTGATCGAAAGTGGATAACATTTCGTAGATTCCAAAGCTCCCGTAGGCAGTAGGAAAAAATAGAGTGGAGGGTTTTAACGACTATTCATTCATACCATCTCCCTCGCTAATCTAGGAGCATAAATGCCAAGAGGCGGTAAAATGAAAGGTGACATTAAGTTATTGCTGAAAAAGGTGCCAAAGTTATTGGGCAAACGGGCAATGGAAGAATAAGTGGACATTGATTTCCAGGCCAGACTGCAGAGAAAGCAAGAAGGGTCAATAGTATTGTCAAAATGGTAGATGCCATTGAGGATTGGTAGTTTATTATGAAAAAGTTTCTAAAGAAAAATGTAAATTTTGGAAGGCACTCAAGTCTTCAAAATTTTGGACCGAGCTTGTCCTCCATTTGAGGTAGGCGGCAAAGCATTACGACGAATAAATCTATAGACTGACTTAGTGTTTGCATGTCCATGGTATCTGTCACCCAGATCCCGCGTCATCATAGGCTAGAATCGGAATGTAAATGCGCCTAATTTGGACACATAAATCAGGTCCAAACATAGTAGAGAGCAAAATTATCGTTCCACTTCCCATTTACATTCAAATTGCTGACTAAAAGGTTATGGAGTGATAAGGAGGTGTTAATGAAGGTCGACATTTTGCTGATAGGGATCTGAAAAATCCAAGGGTTGAAAGAGGTAGAATACTCGGATTCAATCTATTGTTTAAAGTCCGAGCGGAGATTCGTAACGAAGTGCAAAATCAGATGCCAGGATGAAGAAACACTCGAGAGTGTCGAGGTGTCCCAGAGATAGTTTCCATATTTAGTGGAGACGAGATTAACCCAGGGAGAATCATTTTTGTTCAACAGATTTAAATTCATTGCACAATAAGTGAAGTTCGGACAGACTAAAGGTTTCATATTTCGAGGCCCCATGCGGATCTCGATAGCTAGGCAGTTTACCAACTGATCAAGTGAGAGCTCCGATGATCTCCACGATCTAGATAACTTTCTTTAAGGATTCAATGAGACCACTAGCAAGATATGTGGTATCGAGCCAATACATGGGGATTGACGACAAGATAGACTTGACGAGAGTGGTGTGGCCAACCTGATTTAGAAGGCGTTGACTCCAGCCGGCTAAAGGGGTTCCAAGATAAAGAAAAATGTTTTTTCTGGAGTGTTTACTTTTGGTATAGTAAGATAATAATAGATGGCCAAAATCTCTCGAAACATTCTTGAAATTTTTTAGAGACTTTTAGACAAATTAGCATGTCATTTGTGAAAAGCAAATGAGAAAGAGTGAGTGTGAATACTATACAGGGACGGAGCTAGCTTGATGTTGGGGGGAGATGGCCCCTCCTAACATTTTGAGATATTCTAAATAGTAATAGATATTTAAAAAAATGATATGGCCCCCATTATTTTTTTGAGCTTGACATAATTAAACTCCCTAACTTCTAGACATTATATATATATATATATATATATATAAAATAATAATAATAATACATGAATTTATGCAAATATAATGTATGTACTAATAATTTTGACTCATTTCTATAACTAATCAAATTAATTAATTAAGTCATAACTAAATTATTTACATATATTTTTCTTTTAACGTCATAAACACAAAAAGAAAAAAATTATGCACAGTGAATAATAAAAAGATACTTTACTTTAAATATAATAATGTTTATAATTGTAAGTTATTTTTTCACATTTATTGTTCGTAAAGCAAAATTCTTTCTTAATTTGATTAAAAATTTGATATATATATATATATATGTATTTTATTTTTTCACATACTATCTTTTGGTCCCCCTAAATTCTCATCATGGTTCCATCCCTGATAATATATATAAAGATGGGAAATGGATACACATGCTAATCCAATTGATAAATATGAGTGAAAAATTCATGAGAAAGAGGATTGTGTTTACGGAAGTTCGGGAGATGTAGTCGAACACTTCCTTTATTTCAATTTTGATTAGCATAAACTTGTATAATTTAGAGAGTGAGTCAACTGACTGATTAATATGTTATCTAGATGAGCCTTCCGAGTAAGAAAGCGGACTGGTTTAGATAGATAAGATGAAAATGTGGTAGATCTATATAACCATGGACTCGAATTAGTGAAATAGGGAGCGTTCAAAGTAGAGAATGCGAAGTCATCAGCAATCATATCGTGGAGGATGAGGATCTCAGTCCATTCATCATTCATATTTCACACCCAACGCCGCAAGTGTACACGCGATGGGTGGACACCGTTGAATTCGAAATTAAAATCCCATGTGTGGTGGCTTCACACACGTCCAATCAACCCAACACGACCTGTCGCTGTCGACGGGTCCGACCCACCCACCAACTTGGTCAGAAAGCGTTCAAATTTGTATGGCCACATGCACTGCATGGACTGCAAATTGCGGCTTTCTCTTCCCCCCCTCTCTCTCTCCTCCCCCCTGTACTTTCTGCAGAGGAGGTCCCCCACCAGGCCATCAAGTACAGATTCCACCTTTCCATTTTCGGTAAAGTTCGCCTTTTTTATTTTTTTATTTAAAAAAATAATAATAATAATAATAAAACAAAGTACATTGCGAATAGGGCATGAAACGATCTCGAGTTTTTGTACGTGCAAGTAAATTTATTTATTCGTTTAAATTTTTTTTTTGTTTGTGGATGGGGGGAGGGAGGGGTTGCAAAAAGTACTTTTTTTATGATGACTCATGCAATTGTCATCGCTTACTCCATTTGAGAAATTAATATGATCGATGGGGAGTCCCTACTACAAAACGCTGAAAATAGTTATAAATTTTGAAAAGGTCTCTCTCGATGATATGTGTGTATAGTTTGAATAGCTGTTTTGTCAAACCTGTTTAAAATTTGTGTGTTATTTCTCAAGCACTTAACAATTGATGAATCAGTTATGGGTATATAATTCTGATATACGTAAAGCAAATAGTTTAAGTGTATCAACTATCAAGTGTTAAAACAAATATATATATATATGGGTATATAATTCTGATATACTTAAAGCAAATAGTTTAAGTGTATCAACTATCAAGTGTTAAAATAAATAAATAAATAAATATATATATATATATTAGGGAGTTTTTGTATAATAATTCGACAAGAACTGATAAACGAAACAAAACATTTACACACCGAGTACAGAGGAAGGACCGGGTAAAACTTCAGGACGACTAGTCCAATCATCCTAATCCAACAAGGAGAAAAAAGGGCAAAAAAAAAAAGGGTTCAATGGAAGGAAGGATCCATGTACTTTGTACTTGAAGGAGTCGACCATAATAGAGGGGTGCTATGCGCGTCCTCGTCCCTTTGTTTTTCTTTAGAGCCGCTCTCTTTCTCTCTCCCTCCTCTCTCTCACGTAGTTGTTGGATCTGAGCCCCCCCTCCGTCGTCTTGTGTTTGATATTTCTCTTTCCTTTGTCAAAAATAGATTAACTTCAAGCTCAGAGGCCAATTAGCGCACGGTAACAAGGTTCGGAGATTATTGCCGGAGTAGCTCAAGAGGACGATTGAGACCCCGCTATATATGTTAGATTTCTATATCTAGGTAGAGAAGGGATCTAAGCTCCTGGACCTGGTTGGTATAAAAATTTATCCCACTAGATCTGCTCATCTGCAGAGTGCAGACACAAGCGTGGTGCATGTCAGAGCATAGAGTCGGCCACAGCAAGAGGGATATACCAGAAGCTTAACTACAGGGCAGGAGGAGCGCACCAGACATCCGATACCAACTTTTTCCTACGTCTTCGATCTTGTTCAAAATATCCATCTGTAGCTTCAGATCGGCGCAGTAGGCCGGCCGTTGCTTGTTCAGTCACAGGCGAGAAAGCTGGCGAATCACCGGTGGTGGGCGGGAACCGCGGCCATGGGAGGGGTCGACTCCGTCGTCGCCCCCTCGCCGTCGGTAGCTCCTTCCTTCCACTTCCTCGGCAGCGGCGGCAACAGCAACAACAACCAGAACCAGCCCAGCCCCAACCGGCGGGAACAAGATGCGCCGCCGCCGAACTCCAACAGCCCCAACAGCAGCGGCAGCAACGAGGGAAATGGCGACGACCACTCCGCCGGCACCGGCGGCGTGGAACCGGGCTCGGGCGCCGCCGCAGGGTCCGGTCGGCGTCCCCGTGGTCGGCCGCCGGGGTCCAAGAACAAGCCGAAGGCGCCCGTCGTCGTGACAAGGGAGAGCCCCAACGCGCTCCGCTCTCACGTCCTGGAGATCACCAGCGGGGCCGATATCATGGAAACCGTCGCCGCCTTCGCCCGCCGGCGCCAGCGCGGGGTGTCCGTCCTCAGCGGCAGCGGAGTTGTCACTAACGTCAAGCTCCGGCAGCCCGCGGCGATGCCGGGGTCCGTCGTGACCCTCGCCGGACGATTCGAGATCCTCTCTCTTTCGGGCGCGTTCCTCCCGGCGCCCTCGCCCGTAGGTTCGACCGGCCTCACCGTGTACCTCGCCGGCGGCAAAGGTCAGATAGTCGGCGGCAGCGTGGTGGGCGAGCTGGTGGCGTCGGGTCCCGTGATGATAATAGCGGCCACATTCTCCAACGCCACGTACGAGCGCCTGCCGTTCGTCGACGACGACGAGACCCACTCAGCCGCGGGGCCGCAGGGAACCGAGGGCGACATGACGTTGCAGCAAAGCCACGGAGGAGACAAACTGCCCGGCGGCGCCGGGATGGCGTCGGATCCTTCGCCGATGCAACTCTTCGGTCAGCCGCAGAATATGCAGCTCCCGCACCATGACATGTTCGGAGCTTGGAATTCGATGGTGGGCTCTCGTCGTCCGCCATCCTTCTGAAAGTAACAAAGTACGCCATGCAATCTTACTTGTTAGTTATCATTCTCAAGTAGAGCTTTGAATGTTCAGATGCAAGAATTGAGCTAGTCGCGAAGCTGTCCCGAAAGCACCATTGTTGCTGCCTGCAGGTTTTCGATGTCCGATCGTATTAACAGTATCGCTATTAAGTCGTTCTCGCAAGGTCCTGTAATATTTATCTGTACTGTATTAGCTTTGAGTTTCTGACACTTATGTACAATATCCCAACGTGTTGTTTCCTCTTTAATATCAGTTTTTAAGTATTCTTCTATGCCAATATGCTATTCACATCCTAATTCTCCTCTAATCTATTTCTAGGGCCTCAAATATGAATATTTAGAATATCATGTTTTGATCTTTTTGTTATTAGAGTTCAACCTATCTAAAGAAGGATAGAGATTGCACGAACACAAAATAACATATAGATTTACGAGGTTTATCCAAAATTGAGATATGTCCTTAGGAGGCGACATTTCTTTTACATTGTGTTTGAATTGAGGTAAATAAAGGGTAAAGAGGGGGAGGGGAAGGAAAAAAAATTTTCCTTTATTTGAATAAAATTTTAAAAAAGGGGAATGAAAGGTTTTTTCCCTCCATTCTTCTTATTTTATGTTATTTTTGTTTCAATCCCAAATTTGGATGTAAAAGTTCTCTTCTCTTCTCTTCCATTTTCTTCTCCCTTATTCTCTTCCCTTTTCTTTAATGAGTGTTCATCCAAACATAGTGTTATGGAATAACGATGATTATAATAATACGAAATCATCTAATTGTCATGAAATATATATAGAAAACTCTAATATAAAATAGGAAAAAAAATTCTAAAATCGTTTAAGTTTCGAGGACTCCGCCCCCAAACTTTCGTAAGGAACCCCCTGGATCCTCTATTATCCCAAAATCTCGTAGAGATATCTGCTGAAGTGACTGATTATATAAAAAGTTCATGTATAATTATAATTAGGTTCAGATTCAAAATATTATCAACACTCTCGAATATGAATTCTTTTTGTTATTAGAATGAAGACTGGTACGAGAAGCCCAACTAGATCGTCAAGAATGAGTGGAATTAACTCTAGAGAGGTGTAGCCACTTTGTTCTAGTAAGATTCAACTGACTGGAATGTCTTGGGATTAAATTATGAAATAACTAATATATTATAACAAAGATATTGAGGATTTAGGCTTTGATAAAGAAAAAAAATAGGATCTTTATGCTTGGACTTGAATTGTTAATTAGGGTTTTGCATTGGAAGATGAGTACTGATTGGCTCGGAGGTATCTTATGACTTTGGTGATAGAGTAGTTGTTCTGAATGGGACAAATATTTTGACCACGTTAATGTAGACTGTAGCAATGATCATGATTGTTTGTTGCCTTCTGCTTGTCCTGAGTGCTCTCTTTTATGGCTCAGAATAAGTTTCTTTGGTAATATATGGCTCAGAAATTCAATTAAACGCAATCTCAATCAATTCAATTTAGTTCTTGGCGAGAACTTGCGATTTCTTCAACGGTGATGTGTTTCAACCGATCAATGGTGGTATCGGTTGTTGGCGTATTATATATGTGTTTTGAAGTTTCAAAGAAAGGAGCACAGAAATATATAAAAGTGAATTTAAGAAAATAAAACAAATAAAAGATGCGTTCAAAGTTGACAAGAAAATATCAGGATTCTGTTTATAGCTGACACACATATCTCAAATTTAAACTAACTAAAATTTACTAATAAGAGTAGGACGGAGTGGTAAACGATTTGTCCTTGTAAAAATTTTTATCGAAACTTGATAATGAGCCAACTAACACGTGAATATTATATTTTTTAGCGCCATACGAGTTGGACCTCACCACTTTCAAACATGAAAAAGTTGACTAAAAAAATTAACTAATTAAAGTTAACTACGACGCGAGTAATATGAAATCCTTTTAATCTATTAATATACTCAGATAGTTAATGGTTGAATAAATAATTAATGACTTCGATTTAATTAGTAGTATAATATAGTAAAATATTATTAATTAATAATTATGTTAATATTATTTATTAAAATATTTTATACTAGATTATATAATAATCCATAATATTTTTAATATAATATTTTCTATGTTATAAAAATAGATTTATCCTTATGATTCTTACTTTTTTATTCAAATCCCATTAAATTTTATTCATCAAATCATTTTTTTAAAAAAAATTCATCATTATATTTTTCAAACACAAAATTATTTTTCCCCTATTTAATCAGTTCGTTAAAAAAAACTAATAAAAATATTTAAATTCTCCAAAACTAACAAAGCGTTCAAATATTTAATCAGTTTATAAATCTGAAATGAAGAAATTTCAACTTTAAATCTCAAAAGTAGTATTTTAATTCTACTCAAACCTCCAAAGTATCGAAATCGACCCTAAAGTTGACGTGCTTTGGTACATTGAATCTTGTAAACTTAGAAAGGCAAGTGGAGGCATACGTTTCAAAGTGTGGGGCATGCACTTGTTGGCGATTTGCAACGCATGCCATCACTTCAAATAAAGAGAGGACATCACTTCATTTAATTATTCTAGCTGCCGGTCCTCTCCTATAATTCAATTGCTTACATGCATGCCTGCATGTTGTTGCATGCATGCATGCCCAAGTTTGTTTGGTTAGATCGTTCACTATTTGACTGCATGGGAGATATATCGTTCTATTTAGGGGTGCGAATCGAAAAATCTATCCGAGTCAGAAAAAATTAAAAATTAAGAGACCGAATACGATTTAGAACGAGTTTTAATATAAAAAAATTGACTCGCTTAAAGCAGAATCTCGTCCGAAAAAATCGTAAGAGCTTGTGGAGTCCGCTTTTATTTATTAATTTTTATTTGTATAATTAATTTAGCTGTAACCAATTATTTTATTAGTGGTGTAATATTTTTTTATATAGCTTAATATATTCTTATCACATTATGAAACTCTAATTTAATAGTTCTAACACTATATTCTATATTTAGTTATAAAATTAAATAAATTAATATTAACTTTAATTAATTATATTTTTATGAAAATATTATTTATTAAAATCGAATCCAAAAAAACTAACTCGTTAGTGGGTGGTTTTTTTATTTTCCCAAATAGTTTAAGAATGATTTCTATGATTTAAAAATTCGATCTAAAAAATAGTGAATAATTTTTTGAAATAAAAAAATTAACCCGACTCGAAGTGACTTTCACCCTTAGTTCTACTTCTTATTTCAATTTTGAATGAATTTTTTTTTTAGTTTCGATTAGTGGAGTACAGGCCAAATGAGTAGAAAAAATAATGTCTGACCTGAAAGGAACCCATCCATGGAGAGGGACATGACACATATTAATTATTATAGAGGAACTTTGGGCACCATGCAGTTACTTATGCAGTCACCCGATTGAGAGTTTTCTCCTTTAGGTGATTGAAGAGGACTTGTGCATTCATTAATTTACGAATATATTATATAACTTCTTCTCGTATCCAAATTTAAAATGCTACAACACTACACCAACTACAAAAAAAAATTGTCATGGGCCACCGAACTTATTTAGTAACATATAAAATAATTGTTGACAGGAGCAAGAAAATTTTTTTAAAGAGGCCAACATATATTATAAAGTATATAATTAAAAAATAATAAATTGAAATTTAATTAATCTTAGTTTAATAAATAAAAAGGATAAATAAAATAATATATAAATATGTTAAAACAATTTATCCATGAGCAAAATCGACCTCCTAACCTCTCATTGCATGAATAATGACACTTCCATCAAACCAACATTACTTATTTGATGTCTTGGGGGAGGGGGGGTGTGGATATGTATATATAATATAACTTTATAACCTCAAAACATGCATAAAGTGATATAATCTCAAAATGAAGATCCACTGCTTGCCACGACAAATCAATCGAGAATTAGACGATTTTGAGGTTTCGGGCGATTGTTTGGAATATTATTTCGGACAAAGCTTGCTCCAACATCCACCACTTCTTGGGAGTTTGATTACAATTTCTAATATTTATTTTATATTTTCTCCATCGAATTTGATGTTAATTCTTTCGATTATGGATTAGTTTAATTATTAGAGGAAGACTACATTGAACTTCATTTTTCTCTTAATATATTTTGTTATTTAGACTTATGAGAATATGAATATGATGTGTGTTTCATGCTTTATTTGATATTATTAGTTTCTTGCATTAATTTCATATAAATTTGCATAATTTAAGCAAGAGAAAATCGATCAGAATCGCCTACGTGTGAAACCTAGATCGAGTTGGTACAATTTGGATCGGTTTCCTTCTTTATTTCTTGTGAATTGAAACTTTTTATCTTGAGCTCCATCTGACTCGGGCCAAATTATATTATTTTGATATTTTTGTTACTAAATTACTTTTAATTGCTAACAATTTGTCATTAAACGGAGGTTTATAAGTTAAAGCATCTTAAATAAAGTAGATTGGAGTTGATCAAGTTTTTGACGTATTTAATTTTACTTCTATTTCAGATAGTTAGGTTTTCAAAATTTTGGGTCCTTTACCTTAAGCAACCTTTCATATTAATGCATTTTAGTTCAGAATATATAAAAGCGGATTGAGTTTTCAATGTGCTTTAATTATATTCTTAACTAGGGTAGTTAGATTCTCAAGTTTTTTAGTCTTATATCTTTTATTTGTTTATTTTCTACAAGAAGTCTATTTTGATTGATTGTTGATTAGGAGAATACGATAGAGATACATAGTCTAAATTCTATTTTTTTCTCACATTAATTCAAGGTGTTGCTCTCTTTGATTGTTATCATTTGGATAACTTTCATATTCAAAATCACCTCTTATTATTTTCTCAATTAATAAACTTAAGTTAGAAAGATAGTAATCTAGATTAGTCCTCGTGGGTTCGACACTCTATTCACTCTTTATTACTTAATACGTTCTAGTATATTTGTTAGTATAATTGCTCTTAATTTGCACGCATCAAGTCCCAAATTCGAGGATTTCTCCCGCCCCGCCGGTCCCCAATCCCTGCCACTTAATTTCTTATATATAATATATTGCAATCATATCAACCATTATATCAAATGTATTAAATCTCATCCATTCTTTCTTCATATAAGTAGTATAAGAAATCGTAATCTCCTTTAACATCTCCAAACTCCTATGGACATCATTCTCTCTTCCAAGATGGAGTGTCGGAGTCATTATCTACCAAAGCTAGCCACCGGTGATGTCGGATTTAACTTCTTTGCCTGTCCATCGATTGGACGCAAGTTGTCAGTTGTATGCAAAGTTGTTAGTTGACCGTCAGCAACCTTGCGCATTGTAAGGTGGGGGCAGCTGCCGCTGACCGAAGAAGTTGTATACCTCGCTTCCCCAACCACCGCCATCGTTGCAACACCCATGCTAGAAGCTCCCCCTCGTATACCATAGACGACCACCGCTTCCCCAACCATCAGTCATCGTCTTGCTCTTTCCGCCAACGTTGCCGGCAACCATTAAATCGACTCGCCGACGGATTGAGCACCACATTCTTAATGGAGCATAGGTAGAAGAATGTGACACGCATAACAAAGAGGCAGATGAATGAAGAGTAGGCGAGGGCATCCTCTGTGCGGTTCTTCCTCCATCAATGTCAGAAGCTTTACTACTCTTGCAGAGAACTAAAGCCAAAAGTGGACACCATGAGAAGAAAACGACGAAGGATGGGGGAGAGATAGATGAGAGAGAAGGAAGATGATGTTTATAAAGGAGGTGACATTGGATCGAGGACGCGAGTTGTGCTTCCTTCGACGCCGGTGATGTGTACTGCGAGAAGGGGAGTCACCAGGGACGAGCCCACTCACCTTTATGCAATGTGACTTCGGCCTCTCCACTTACTGTGACTTTGATCTACATAATGTCGGTGGCTTCGATGTCCTTGGCGCTCGACCACCTGAATGAAAGCAGCGGTCTAGCTCCTTCCTCACCTCTGTGCACACAGAGGTCATTCACATTTTTTTTATTATTTCCCATTTTTTGTTTAATAAGAAATCATTCACATTAGCTACTAAAGGTTGTATGAAATTGTATAAATATTGAATAGTTTTGTATTTTTATGTTTTTCAGTTTAAGATTCAGGGAATTGGGTCCTCGTGGGGGTTCGAAGATCCATGGGGAATAAATTTCCTCCGCATCGAAGAATTGGGACGGGTTCGGGCCAAGGATAGATCAACGGGGGTGGGGCGAGGTACAACAATGAGATTTAACTCTACATTCTACATCCTCCATTCACAAAAGTGTGGACTATTTAACTCTTTAGTTCATGAAATCCCCTTCCACTATACAACAATAAGATTTGCCAGTGACTAGACCGAAACCCAGAATGTTGAGTTCTACCACATTGACTCACTTCCCTCCATGTGTTGTTTACTAGCTTATTCTTTGTACCAACATTTAAGTTTACTAATTTGCCATCATACTAATATTGTTTTCCATTTTTTCTTCGAATATTTATTATTTCTCATCTTCTTCATTCACTTCAACAAGTCATTTTATAACACATGTCTTCAACAAAGTTTGACCTTGAAACTTATCTTTAAAAAAGTCATTTTCTAAACATGGTGGGAGAAAATTTCCCCTTTTGAATCCTTAAACATAGCAATCTTCCTCTACTTACAAATAAATGATTGGTAAACAACATGATGTTATAGGATGGGACATTAAGGATAGCTAAAACTCGTATTTTAACATTAAGGATGGGACATTAAGGACATGAAGGATATCTTCAATTGCAAAATTTTCTTATACAGAATTAATTGGGTAAGATGTCATGTGAGATGTTTACACTTCTAGATCCTCAATCATCATCCTTTGTACTTATAAATAATAATCCTCAATGATTTTTTATTTTGCCATTTTTTTGAACTGTCACTTAAAGATATCTACTCGTCACACAAAATAAAGAAATATGAAAGTATGTTAGCTAAAAAGAATTTGCATGGAATTTAACAAAAAAACCTCTCAAATAACAAGTAGAATAAAAATAAAAGTTATTAAATATCGTCCCCGGCAACGGTGTCAAAAACTTGATGTAGTAAAAAAATGTGTGCAAGTGCACTAGTCACTCTAGTAATAAAGTGAATGAGTAGAATATTATTCATACGAGTAAGACTAATAGAAGATTCTATTTTAATCTTATTAATTGAGAAATTGAGAAAAGTTTTTTTTAGATGGGAATAAAACAAAAGGAGAAAATGATCACTAGGAGAAATGATGATTTGATAATGAAGCTACCTAAATGATATTACTATGATGTAATGAATTTTCTCAAATTAGAATTAATTGAATCAAATTCCTAAAATTAATTAACCAATGTTTAAAACTTTAATTGCTATCTTAAGAACAATTAGAATAAATTAGTCATTTCAATTTTTAACTTATCTAATTAATTAAAAGATGCATTCAATTGGAATTATCATTAAGCTCAAGTCATCTTAATAACTACACAAATTAGGACTTTTTCGATTTCCCTAATTGTGGCATGCAAGTAAAAGAATCAATCCTAGAAACTATTATAAAAATAATTAGGGTTCAAAACTCCAATACATAAATAGGGCTCAACTAGGGGTGAGCAGGCCGAGATGACCCGGTCACCCCGGCCCGCACTAGCCCCGAATTTCCAATTTTTTTCCCAGTCCGATTACTTACCTAGATCGGGTCTCAATCTTTGAGTCCCAGTCAATACCGGATCGGGACCGGGTCCGGGTTGTAAAAACTTGAACCATGTTCCAACCCGGTATCTTATATTATATTAATATATTTAAATATTTAAAAATATTATATTTATATCTATTTTAATTTAAAATCTATAGTTTATTATATTTTAGTTGAAAATTATTATATTTATATAATAGTATTAAATATTGTGAATATTATATTTATTTTTTATTAATTATGGTTGAACTGATATTTAATTTTTTTATTAATTATGATCGAATTTGGACAATTGAGAATGTCCCAATTTTTTTCCCGGTTTGACCGGGATGTCTGGGACCTAGTCCCGGCCAGGACTAGGTCCGAGAACGGGATGCTTTAAAAAAAACTCGAGAACAATCGAGTTGGGACCGGGTCACGGTCGAAACTCGGTCCTGAACCCGATTTTGATCACCCCTAGGTTCAACTATGATCGATGTCCCTAATAAGAAAATAAATTTAATAAAAATAACACCAAATCTAATATAATTGCTCAAAAAAAGAAAACAAGAACTCCCTTGCATTCGCTATCGTTCCGAACTTTTCCTCTTGCCTTCAAAACAAGAGCTCTTGGGATGCTTCTCTAGGTCTCTTTGGTCATCGTTTTATAGTTTCCTTCATCCTCCAGCAGAAGAAATCAATTTCTATCTGAAAAATGGATAGAATTTGATGTGTACTTCTTAACGGACCGACGTCTTGGTCGTACCCAAAAGTGGCACAGCCGTGACAAGGGTTTCACATGACATCGGCAATATGGCATGACTATGATATGTATTCGAACGGTCATGACAATGCTGTAGTTTTCTCACATCTTGAGCTTCCGTTGTAATGAGCATGTTGAAGGGTGTAACGATCATTACAAAGTCTTGCGGTTTCCTTCGTTCTCGACTCCTAGTCACAAGACTGATGTGCTTGAGGCACGATTGTGACGCTACATTTGAGCTCCATTTTTTACTTTTCTCGATCATTTTCTTGATGTTTTAATTTTCTATCGTAAAATTATCTAAATAGAAATCAAACCTGAAAGAAATTTTCTAAAAAAATAAAAAAACTCCTTCCATTAATACAAAAAAAATCTTAAAATACAAATTAAATAGCCTAAAATAATGCATGAATTTTTGTGCATAAGTCCCATTGGGCTTATTATCATGTCCGTAACACGAGCCCATTGGCCTTTGCCTCATTATTTCCATGAACAATGAAATGAGAAATGCAGTCAACAGAATGAAATCAAGAAATACCGAACAAAAACACCCGTCTCTTGCCACTTGAACACTACACCCATTAGCATCAGGCAAAAAAAAAAAAAACAATTACTCGTGTTTTGCAAGCAAAAAGCAAACCGGCATGCACAAAAGAACTCACCTAACTTTGATTGGGAGTCAGGTATCAATCCAATGTTGGTAGTAGAGATTGACGCATTCCACGCCGAGCTTCTTCAAGCTGCCCTCACAAGTGGCTCAGACGTATGTCGGATCGCCCTAGATCTCCCGCTTCTTGTCTTGTCAATAAAGCTGATGCCAAACTTGGTAGCGAGCTCCACCTTCTCTTGAAATCCGCCTTCAAAAGCTATTAAGATGAAGACTGGCCGAATCGAAGACGATCTCCTGAACGGGTGGGTGAAAAACTTAGGACCAAAATCTGACAAACAATTAGGATGGTAAAAAATTTAGGAAGTTCAATTCCTAACGAACGAAGTGTCAGATTAACATCCGACCCATTTACTTGCTTTTGCGACGGATCACAGATCAGACACAAACAATAAAGAAATTAAGCGCCCGACATGAATCGACATTCAATTTGAGTGACCGATGCAGTAGGCGGACACATCTACTAATTACTTTGTGTTGCATCGTAATTTGACGCTAACTATCCGACGCTAATTGCCTATTTTCTTGTAGTGAAGTGTATTCTAATTATTTAGGATGAACATAAACGCTAATCCCTTTCGGTGTATTCTTTTGAACCAATTTCGATCTGTTTAAATATGAAAAAACCAACCAATTTTCAAATAGCTTTGCTGAAAATCCTAGGGATATGTGTTTGCCATCTGAAACTTTCTCCAAACACACCCATGCGGAGGCGGAATCAGGCAACAATAAATGCGACGGAACTAGGACCCAGGTTCCGCGATGAAACTAGTTGCTCTGTTGTTTTTTCAAAACTCTTTTTTAGTTTTGCAAACTCTTTTTTCTTTTAGTTTTTTCTTTTTGCCTATCTTATATATAATAATTTATTTATTATATACAAAATATTAATAATAAATAATTAATATAATATCATTTATTATTTCATTAAATGTATATTATTAAAAAATGATTTTTTTGAATATTTAAATAATATATTTTAACAATTTTTTTAATAAAAATTTATACTTTATACTTTTATTTTGATTTATTAACAATATTATATTTTATATTTATAGTATTAATTTTTAATTTAAAACTCATAAAAAATTAATCCATCATATCTACTTTTTTCTATCACATCAGCTCTCTGATTTCTCATCATTACGATCCACTTCATCCAAACACACCTCTAACTAATCTATCAAATCCTATTATTCACTAAAACTCAGAGAAGTTTTAGTTTCACTTGTCAAACGCACCCTAGCGGACACTATGTGCACCGTGAAAAAAACACGCGATCAGCAGCATATGCACATTTTTTTTCTTTTATGCAAAGTCCACAAGAGTCTCATTAGACGTGCTAAAAATTTAATCATAGCCAACTATGACAATAGTGCAGCTCCAATAGATTTAGCATCATTTATAATCCAAATTGCACTGTCTATACAACAATCATCAATGCTTGCCACCCGAAATGGCAACAACCTATTGAGCTGTCACACTATCATACTTATATTAATCATTATTAGATTCATGATGAATAATTGATTAAAAATTATTCAATTAATCAATTGATGATGAATTAGATGATGATTAATATGAATATGATGGTGCTATAGGTAGAAGAAACATATATATATATATATATATATATATATATATATATGTATATAAACATGTGTATGCACTGTTAAGAGATATGTTGGGAATAAAATACCGAGGATCGATGAATAATAAAAATAACGAAAGAAAGAGAAGATGAATACAGAGATTTAACGTGGTAAAACCCTCTTGATCAATGTGAACAAGAGAGAAACATCCACGGACAAAGGAGGCCGCCGCCAGAAGAATTTCCCTATGAGCCAAAAAAGAATACATCATATAAAACCCTAACCCTCATATATAAAAATCCATACTAAGTCATGAGAAAGAATGATATATAAATGTCCATACTAAGCCCCCCGCACCCCTCACGAGAATCAGTGGCGGACTACGGGCTTAGGTTAGGCCCAAGCCCTCCACTTCCGTCACAGATTCTCATTTTTTCTTTCTTTCTCATTTTTTTCCATAATCTTGGGTAGAAGGTACATAATTCAAGGCACATCAACAAGATACATAATAATTATGATTCTTTTTTCATTATTTTCTGTTTCTCGAAAAATAGTGCTGCAATAAAACAAATTATAAAAGTTGACCAAATTCGTCATGAAGATGCCAAAAAAAATAAAACTTAAAAATAATGCTTAAGATGCTAAGTTTGGTACATGGTTTGTTATATACTTTTATGACATTTGACACATTTATGAAGTGCCACATGTCAATATCCTAATAATTATTATTTTAAACACTTAATATTATACCCATTAAACAATTAGTCTAATAACTATATGATTTGATAACTGAATACGTGTTGATTTTTATAAGAGTAATAGTTTTACACAATATGATATTATATTGTAACTTGGTAATAAAATTTATCATTACTTTTTTATAGAAAAATTAACAAAGTATTTGGCCCTATATTAATTTTGCTTTATTATTATTTAAATATATTAATAATATATTTTGATTTCTTTGAATTCTTCATATTATGATACTTCTGCACAATCCAAAATATTTATATTATATATTTCCTTAACCTGTAAAAAAATTGATGGGGTGTGGTTGGAAGAAGGGATACACTTGAATAGAAATTTCAGGATTATTAATATCATTATATAATAAGATGGATAGGATTAACCAATCTGAATTTATATTTTTGTATTCGAAAAATATTTATTAACATCTATACTATACTAAAAAGAAGATAGTATGGATGGAGAAGTTGACATTTGACATAACTATATTTTGACAAGTATTCTTAAGAATATTAATTATAAATTAAAGAATATTAAAAATTATTATTATAAAATATGATAATGATATAATTGTATTATCTATATAGTTATATTAATTTTTTTATCATTATTAAATGGTTACAAAATATTGTTAACTATATATATTAATTATATAATTTTATAAAAGATTAGAGATGGTTATAATAATTATATAATATTATAATATACTGATATCTATAAATAATCAACCTGATATACAAATAAATGTTATAATATTTTCATTATCATTTTATTTTAGATATTTTGTTTTTTTTTCTCTGTGCAGTAATTACTATTGTATCCTTACGTGTCCTGATGAATAAAACTGCACACGTTATATTAGTATGTGTACATGGTAATCAGAACGTGGAAAAGCAATTATAACTCTATGGGTCGTTTGGCAGCAGCAATTAAGCGTTCCATCAAGTTTTCTTAATAGAAAAAATAAATATGATGGATTAATATTTTGTGAGTTTTAAAATAATAATTGATATTCTAAATATAAAATATAATCTTGTTAGTAAATATAAATAAAATTAAAAATTATATTTTAAAAAATTTCGTTAAAAAATAATTTATTTAACTTTTAAAAAATCTCATTTTTAATAATTAGATGTAGTAAAATATTAAATTTTTTTAATGAAATAATAAGTAAAAAATATTGTTATATTAATATGTTATAATAAATAATTTATATTTAATAAATAAATTATTTTATAAGATATATGTACAAGAGAGAAAATAAAAGAAAGAAATAATAATAATAAAGAAAATTGAAAAAAAAAGTAAGACGCGAAGTCTGAAAAAAAAAAGGCTACAGTGCCTAGTTGACCCATTTTTTTAGAATTATGTCCTGACTCCGATTTCGTCAAATGTCACATCATTTGACGGAATCAGCGAGAATCAGATGGAACTAAACGTCTGATTTCAGTTGCCAAACAGCCATATAGATAACTACGTATAGCTGAAACAAATAACTAAATAATACATATAAATAAGAGCACTATGAAAGAAAGCGGGCCAAAGAAAAGGTGAAATGCATTAATCTCTTCCAAGATATTCTCTCCATTGGTAGGAGTTTCAACATAATAGATTTCAGAATAACTTTTTTTCCATCTCATATTTCTATGAGAGATGCATGTATATTGAATAAGTAATGTTGTTGACGATTTTTTTTTTTTGCAGCATTGTTCGGGCACATATGGAAATTATCTCACAATATGGATTTGCATATATTCTTTTATTTATTGCAGCATTGTTTCAAATGTTTCAAATTGTATTCTTTTATTTATTGCAGCATTTTATGTTTTCACACACACATATTTATATAAGTGCCTATTTATGTATCATTTTATCTTTGATGAAGGTGGTTGATTGTTATAATAGTGTTTCTAAAATTTATATTATATTCACAATTGTAGTTAGAATTTGATATCAATTATAACTTTTTTATTATGTTAATTTATAATATATTTCTATGAGAAATGCATGTACATTGGATAAGTAATTTTGTTGACGATTTTTTCTTTTTCTATTTTTTTTGCATCATTGTTCGTGCAACATATATCATTTTTAGACAAGTGGAAATGATCTTACAATATGGATTTGTATATTTTTTTATTTATTGCAGTATTATTTCAAATGTTCCAAATTATAATTTTGACAAAGCATTTTATTTTTTATACACACATATATATGCCTAATTCTGCATCATTTTTATCTTCGGTGAAGATGGTTGAATATTATAATAATGTCATTTTAATTTTATTATATATTTTTATTGGAGAAATGATGAAGATATGGTAACAATAATATTTGAATAACTATATTCACAATCGTTGCTAGAATTTCATATCATTTATAACTTTTTAGTCTATTAATTTATGATAATGTCATTGAAGAAATTATCTTAGATGTTAAACATATGAGCATGTGTTTAATTATGATCTTTAGCTTATTTATTCTCTTTAACTATTTTACTATTTTATACTTTAGTAATAATAATAATAATAGTCTTGGAAGTCCTTTGGTTGAAGAATTGGCTATTTTCTATAAGTTTTGTTATTGCATATATAGAGAGGTTATTCGTATTTCATATTTTGTTAAAAGGATAGTGATTTTTTACATAAATGAAAAAAGTTACTTATAAAATTATTATCTATTTATGCCCTTTGATAAAGAATAATAAGTTATACCTAAGATGTGTAATTTAGCTTTCTGAAGGACATTAAACAATGGAAATATTATGTGTTATTTTTAACCAATCGCCCATAGATTTTATTAAGGAAATATATAGTTAAAGGATAAACATGAATATTATATATTTTTTAAAAAATAAAGTTAGTTATGAAATTGATTATATAAATGGAAAAATATAATTATAACCAAAAGTAATTTTTTTTAATAATATGCTACACATACTGCGGGTACATATTATTTAATGTGGTTAGTTAATTTTGAATAAATTATCAATGAAAATAAGAATATTATGTTATTGGTTCAATATATTAGGACACAATTATGCATATTTACAAAAATTTCTTAAAGTTTTTATTTCTCAGGAAAAAATATTATATCATGATATATAGATGATATAATGTGTTTATAAACAAATGATATGAATAAAATTATAATTTTACGGTATAACAATATTGAGATGAAATATATTTTTAAATCATAATTCGGACAAATATAGTATCTGTTGGTATACAACACTAAAGGAATTATAAATAACATATAAAAAGAAAAAATGTTCACTCTATATTTAAATAATAATATTATTTAATAATATGTGTCATATTTTTGTAGAGCACCCGACATCGCACGGGATCTTATACTAGTATATAGAGAGGGAGAGAAATGTAACAAGGGAACAAAATATATGATTAAAGAAGTAAAAATCGTTTTCCTTTCGTTTAAAGAAGTAAAACAGAAGTTTTTTTTCCTTTTTTTCAACAATATAGTTCTTAACTGACCAAAACTAATAAATGTTCCAAGGCATATATATATATATATACATATATATATATATATACATCCAAAAACTTTGAGCCATTTGAATGCACAAATGGACACGATGACGTTAATTTACACCACCATATATACAGAACATTTATTTATTCCTTTATGCGGTCAATTTTTCGTAAATTCTAATTTTATTCTCGTCTTGTTCCAAGAACCAAAAGGTGCACCATCGATTGCTCAACCTTGTCATTATATACAACGTCGTGCATCACCTCATGGAATCGAAGGCAACAAGGTCAACTCCGGATAAATTATAAAATTGTAAGGTCTACTTACCATAATTAAGAGATTAAGACTCTCAATTTTGAGTATGATAAAAAAATTAGTTAGGTCTCATCAACGTTTGTCTTGGTTTCCACACGGATCTCTTGGTCAAATATTAATGTCAAATTGAAGTAGTATGTAAGAAAATTTTCAAATAAAAATTAATTATCGTGATTCAAATATACCTAAAAATTTAGGATTTATTAAGGAAGTTAAAGTTCGAAAAGAAATAAAAATATAAAAGGAAGGATAAGAGAATAAGAAAAGTTTGAATGAGAATAAAAAAAGAGTTATTAAATAATAGATAGAAAAAGATAATTCTAAATTATATTAGAAGTTGAAATTATAATTATGGGATTCAAAATTGAATATGAATCTAATTTTAAGTTTAGATATAAAGAACTTCCAGCGATAGTTAAAAATAAGAGTTTTAGGTCTAAAAATATCTAGAAAATAAAATAATATTAATTATTACTTTAATCATTATTTTATTTCAAATATTAAAAGATAAGAATAATAATTATTTATTTAATTCCAAAAATTAAGAAATAATTATGTTTAGGAGGGATAGAATAAATAAAAGATAAAGATGGTAAATTACACAATTGGTCCCCCAACTTTGAGTCATTTTCAAATCGATCCCCTAACTTCAATTTGTAACCAGAATGTCCTTCATCTTTGATTTTCTTGCACGATTAGTCCTCCTGACCGGCGATCGTAGGTTTTTCGGTTGCCTTGCATACGTTTAAGTCATCAACATCAGTTTAAGTCATCCACATCAGTTTAAGTCATCCACATCATTATAAAAATTTAAAATAAAAAAGGTGAGATCATCCACATCATTATAAAAATTTTAAAAAATAATAAAAAATAAAGTGGGGCCGAACCGAGGGACCGACGCCCCCTGCGAATCTTGCCGTCATTCGCAGAGGGGGTGGTGGTCCCCCTCATCCTCCTCGCCGACAGCGAGTTGGAGAACAATGGGGGCGGCGGCCCCCTCATCCTCCTCGTCGTCACGCGAGGGAGAAGGATGGGGGCGGCCGCCCCCCTCATTCTCCCTCGCCGCAAAGGGGGGCGGCGGCCGACCCCCTCTATGGCGAATTCGCAAAGGGGGCGTCGGCCGAGGGCCGGCTCCACATTTTTTTATTTTTTTAAATTTTTATAATGATGTGGACGACCGCACCTTTTTTATTTTTTTAAAATTTTTTATAATGACGTTGACGACTTAAATTAATGTGGATGTGAGAGAAAGGCGGCCACGTATGCAAGACAATCGAAAAATCTATGATCATCGATCAGGAGAACTAATCGTGTAAAAAAATCAAAGATGAATGACGTTTTGGTTACAAATTGAAGTTGGGGGACCGATTTAAAAATAACTCAAAGTTGGAGGACCAATCGTGTAATTTACCCATAAAAGATGATTAAAAGAAGATAAGGAATGAAATTTGATGTAGAATTGAATTAGGACTCCTAAGGATGTTAAAATTAGGAGTTTTAAAGATAAAAATATTTAAGAAATAAAATAATAAAAATTATTATCAAGAAATTAATTAATTATTTAAATTAAAAATGTATGAAAAATAAAAAATAAATTATGAATAGGAAGTATGATTATGATTTCTAATTAGACTAAAACTTTGATGACTTTTCCTAAAAATAGGACCTCAACGGTATCTTCCAATTCATATTTCTTCTCATAACATTTGTGTTTTTCCTCCAAATTTGTTCTATGTTTCTTCCATCCTTCGTGCACATGCATGATCGAAACTTTCCCTCTGTTAAAGGATGGCATGAGTTATTTCAAAAAGCAAGGGTGTTCACGAAAAAACTTGTCTAAAGTTTCAGATTTTATATAATTTTGTATGGACAGGTAGGTGTAAATGTTGGATTCACTTTTAAATATATTTTTTTAATAAATTTGATCAAGTTTAAGAATAGCAATAGATACCTACATGTTCTATTCCTTTTGATTTTACATCGAAAAGCATGCATAAATTAATAGAAAAGTTAAGCCAAAGTCTCAATTTTTGGCACCCAAATTTCTCTGTACAAGAACTCGACCCGAGTTGAAAGAATCCAGTCTTGGTTCTTCAATGAATAGGCAAAACCAGCATGACATAAACTGAATCCGACCAGAATTTGGTCTAAATCCCACTGAATTCTGATCGTACCCGACCTTGGTTTTCATTGTCCAAACACATGTTTATTTGATTGTACCCGATTTGAGCCACCTAGGACCCGACCCGACTCAGGTTCTCATATAAATTGTCAAGTTAGAATATAGAACCCAACCATTGTCAGCCACAACACGAGATTAGTTTGCAATCGATTCGGCCCGGGTTTGGTCTCACCCGACTCGGATTATGATAAGTTTTCAATTTCAATTCCCTATTGATTTGAGGTGAAGTCAAATGACATTTTTGCCTCTATATTGATGCATGATGAATTGAATGAAAACATACTCATGTAACAAAATAAAAGTTGAAAAGATGGGAAGTCATGTTTACTGATTGCACACGCACGTTTTCGAATTGCAGCATATAGGACAGTGAAATTAATAAAAATACCCTTAATCCTAGGAGATTGGAACTAAGTGTCATGCAAAACTAAGTGTTATATCTTATGAAGAAAATGTAGGAGTCACCTCTATAATGTGTATGGGTCACCTAAAGAATCCAATCCTAATCAAACAAAAGTATCATGACTATCCTTAAAAGAAAAGAGGAAAACATAAAAAGTAAAGAAAGAAAGAATATGAACTTGCATATGAAAAGACATATGGTCGTGGATAAGAATATGAACAAGAACATGGATACGAAATATGAATATGTGCATAAACATGAATACGAACAAGAATAAGAAAAGTAAAGAAAGAGAATGTTGATTCAAGTATATGATTATTGGCCATTGACCTTATGATTGATTTTATGTTAAAATAATCAAATAGTTAAATATTATTTCGTTTCCACATCCTATGTAAGAAAATCCTATGTAATAAATGGAATGTAAGAAAATCTCAAAAAAAAAAAAAGAAAAGAAATCAAGTCTTTGGTAGAAACTTCTTTCATCACTTTATCATTGAAAATAAGGAAAAAAAATCATGCCAAAGATAACTTTTATTTTTATATACATAATATGAAATGTGAACGTACCTTGGTGTTAAAACATAGTTCATTTATTAAAGTTCGCACAACTTTATACCCCAAAAAAAATTAAAATATGTATTTTTTTAGTAAAATGGATGTTGTACCATATATAATATAAGAGATTAAATATTATTCTACGAAAGAAATCAGTAGCAACCTGTTACCAAAGAATCCAAAGCGTCCGATCATCACTTTAATGAATCAATGGTCGAGATTGATGTGTTGTGAACCAGAGAACATTTAGGTATCTTTTTGGGTTTTTTTTTTATTCAGCCCCCCCTCCCCTCCCCTTCTCCAACTAAGTCCTCTCCATATCTTGATCTCCAGTTAGCCACACCCCCGGCCTCGCTGGTCGCCAATGACCTCTCAGTTTCACCGCTCGTTGACGAGATGTCCCTGCCTCATCGCTCGTAGATGACTTTCGGTCAACAAACAGGTGTTCCCTCTTTCGATCTCATTGTATTCTTTTATGTAAGTTTTTTTTTATTTTTTTAATCTAGACTTTTAGTAAAATCTATTGTGGAGGATCATGTCTCTCTACAAGGTTTTATTCTCTTGCAAGCATGTATGAGCCTAAAGACAAGTTAGGATAATGAAACAAAGGAGAGGGACAACGAAGAGGAAGACAAGAACATATAGGAACTTCAAGCCTAGAAAAGATTTTCCTTATTTTTATGTACCCACCATAATAGATGAACATGAAGTGAATTCCATATTTTTTTTCATAACTTCTGTTATATATGTATTAGTTGCAAAATTTGATAAAAAATTAAAAGATAATATGTGTATCAAGTTGGGGTATTGAGGTTGCAAAAATCGGTAGCTCATTAATGTATAAAGAAAATTTTCATATAGTTTATGAAGCTCTGTCTTTTTTAGAGATTAAATAATTGACATTGTAGTTTATCTCCAATATTCATTTACACTTAAATCATTTTCCTCCCTTTCTATTGAGATTTACTTTATCTCCAAAAACACACGAAACAAAATTATAACATCCAACAATTAAGGATTAATTAGGTAATATAAGAAGATGAGTTGGTAGGATGCATCTTAGGAAAGGCAAATATACATGAATGTTTGTACATTAAAGAAGAAAAAGAAAAGGTATGATTTGAATCATCAAATTATAATTCCAACTTTCTCTTTGACCGCATGATTTGAGTCATTAAAATTTTAGAGCTCAAAGATGATGAATAAAGTTGTTGTTGATGATTCTTTTATGCTAGTTGATGAGTTCATTTTCTTACTTTATTATGCGACCTCCTCTTTATGTGAAAACAACAAAACCTCCTTAGTACAACAACTGAAACTTTGCTAACAACAAGAACACAATGCGCAATTGACTCCCATGTTTTTGGACCCATTGCTTAGCTAAAATGTGATAGTAACATGCCTTCAAGTAGCTTGTCCAAATTTTATTTGAATGATGCATGAGAAATCAAATCCTTATTGTCTTCCATCTCAAGAGCGGATCCTAGTGTCTTTCACCACTAACCACTTGAACTTATGGTATTAAATCAAAAACTTTTTATAATTTAAATGATTGATGATTAAATTTTGCATCATCCAAATGTTTTGATGTGACCACTCATGAATCATAGATTCCCAGGAGACATGATCATCTCAGCTTTGTCTTGAGTTGACCTAAAAATATTTTTTTAAAAAAAAAAGTTATGTTTTAACTTACAAGTGCATGTAACAAGACATGATCCTCTATAAGAGAGTCTACCTATAAGAAGTCTAGATTTAAAAAAAATGAAAAGCTGATATAAAAGAACAGCACCTGCTCACGAACCATCGACATGCAAGAGAGATTCAAATGACGACCATTGTAGATTGTCAGAGGACAAAGAGAAATAAAAAAAGTTCTCAACAAAAAAATTACTAGGAGACCGAAAAAAGGAGCACATGTTTGCTGCCAGCGGTGAGGTGTAGACTGTTGGGAAAAACACTAAACTAATAGTTACTAAATTATCTTTTTTTTTCCTTTTAATGCATACAATAGTAATGAGATGATGATAAGAATATAAAGAAATTAAATCAAACTAAAATGCAAAGAATTTACGTGAAAAAATTTCTCAATGTGAGAGGAAAAAATTACGGGAGCAAGCAACAAATCTTTCACTATGAAATAATAGTAAGTTACAAAGTCTTTTCTCTGGACTACGCAGAGGAATACAATAATAATCTCAAGAATTAATTTTGTATGTTATAGAATAAATATCTCAAAACTAAGGATAGAAGTCAGAACGATTTTCATTAGAATATGATAAATAGATGAGAATGTAGCTGAGAAGTATTGCTTAATTCAATTCGAAAGATGAAGCAATAATAAAAAATAGTAAATAAAAGAAAGAAAATAATAAAAAATGTTTAACTCGTAAAGCAAATCCTGTCTGGCCTATTTCTTCCCTTTTGTAATTTAATTTAAGAATATAATTAAAAAATCAGACTTGTTTTTTTAGAATTTTATAGTGTTTTTGTATTTTCGGCCCTTTCAAAATGAATTGAAATACTTTAAGGTGCCCCTCTTCTCCTAAACCTTTCCATTTTTGCAGGCACTTTATTTAATATCCATTTAAGCAGAATAAACAGAAAAGTTGCTTAATTTAATAAAGTGTCTTCAAATCGCACCCTGCCACGTGACAGAATACGCTTTGAGGACGTTACTGATTATCATTACATGTACATCATATTGATTAAAAATAAGATTTTGACTAGTCAACTCAACACCATACAATAGCAAAAAACTAATCATCATATTAATATTAAAAAGAGTATAACATCATAATATGCGGAAGACTAATAAAGAACATCATATGGATTCAAAAGAACTAATACATCAATCTAATATGCGAAAATGAAATCTATCCCATAATCTAAAGGACTCAAGACATCCATGTGCAACCACCACGAGCTCGATCAGTCACCGTGGCCATTTTCATCATTCTGATATAGTACTGCATTTAAAGACATACAAGGAAAAAACCTCCTTATGAGTTTTGCAACTCAATATGAAAGTAAGGTAAAGATAATCATAAAATCATGATACTAGATAGGAATCACAAAGATGTCATCACAGTACATAACATGGAAATAGACATAATTATAAAATGAATAAGGGAATCCTATAACGAGGCATATGAATATAAAATCAATAAGATCATTAGTAAATCATCGTAAAGGAGGCAAAACCTAATAATCATAATAAAGTTTATTATTCATATGCTTTCATCTTCTTCATCATCTTATTATTTATCTTTGATGATGTATATTTCAACCCATGAGGAGGCGTGCCTCAACCCATCATCATCATCACAAAGTCAATCCATAACTGACTGTAGTCGGCCGAGTCGTCGCGAATCCATAATAATAAGAGCTCTTCATTTAATATTTTTCGTCTTTTATCTTGCAGCTTTTAATTAATCTTTATTATGACTTAAATCAAGAGTATCATGAAGAGTAAATCAGAAACATTAACAACATAATTATCTCATAATCAAGATCTAGAGAAAGTACGTGAATCAGGGATCAAACGATCATAAAACTCAACAAAATCTTGTCGGAATCCGGGCCGGGTATGGTCGGAACTTGGGCTGAGTTCGTCGGATCTGTTCATAAGAATATCTATGTAACTTGCGTCGAGTTGAGGTCATACCCAGGCCGGATCAGTCATCATCAAGTCGGGGCGACTGTCGCGCTTGATTGCTTAGTCATCGGTGGAACTCTGGCCGAATCATTTTCAACCCGAGTCAGGTTCGTCCAGTTGTAGAGCTCCGAGAGCGTCGACAATGACGGTCGAGTTCATGTAATTCGATCCGGGCACATCATAATCCAGGCTGGGTTCATCTTGCTGGAAAAACCTGCGTTGTGTAGTATGATTTTTGATCGATATTTCGCCAGGTGCCGGTTATGAGCAACATTGTAATCGACATAATATCATTAAGGATAAACCCAGAAACATTAACATTATGCTTTAAGGTCTAAAATCATCATTCCAAGATGAATCTACTTTATTCACGTACCTCGAAGTTTCTGTCCAGAAACTAAGTTGCCCGTCCTTTCCTCTTCTCTCGGCCATTCCTGGTGGATAATGCCCACATGGTGCATTACGCGCCAACGCTCGCGCGGACCGCGCGATGCGCACAGCGCTGGCATGCGCGGATTGCGCTAGCGCACTTGTACCGCGCTCGTGCGCGGGGGCCGTGCCGACTTGCACGTGGTCAGCGCAGGCGCGCGCAAACCATGGCAACAGGCGTGCGGATCGCGCGATCTCATCGCGTGATTTGCGTGCCGTGAGAGTTGAGGGTTGCGCATCACGCGTGATGTGTTCTGCCTCACTTCTCGCCCAACCCTACAAAAGGGGATGCATGCCAGAGGTTCCAAACACGCTTTTGAGAGGTTCTTCCAGAGGCAGTTATGTTGTGGCCAAGAGTTTCTTTTTCCAGAGGTTCAATTTCTGATCCTGAGGTGCAAATGTGTTCGTTAAGAGTTCGTGGAAAAGCCCCGACGATTCACTTATGCTGCAAGAGGTATTTGGCAATTTCTAGAAATTACTTCTGTTATAAATTTCAACATTGGTATCAGAGCTTTTTAGGTTTTTTACGAATTCGTGATTGCGTCGAAAAAATAATATTTGTTATTATTTTTATGATCTGCGCACATCGATTGTATGACCACAACAAAGGGACAAAGCGGACTTTGTTATCACAAATATATTATGGATGAACATAGACATAACATATTTTTGGATTTATTTTAATATTTTTTGCGAATTTTTTTCAGATTATTTTTGCATACGTTGCAGGAAAAATAGAAAAAAGAAAAAAATGTTCGACGGCCTGCTGGAAGGCTCGGTTCTGGGTGCAAAGGAGTTGCACACAAAATGATTCGCAATTGGGCTGACTGAGAGGCCCAATAAACAGTTTATTTTTCTTTTCTTTTTTGATTTTCGTCAAAATTTTAAAATATTCCAAAAATATAAAATGTCTATCATAAAAACTCAAAAAATAGGAAAATTTTATTTTTTTCCTTAGAAATTTTTTTGTAATATTGCATGCAATTTAATGTTATTAAAAGGAATTCATTTGTTGATTTAAACCATCAAATTAAATGATTAGATTTGCATGTCTATATCAAATATTGCCTATTAAATGTGTTATCATGCATGAAATAAATATTTTCATTTATGTATGTGATAATGATATTTTTTATGTGATTAAAATTTTGACTGTGTATTAAAATTGAAATTGGTATGTCCAATCTTGTTAAGCGTGACAACTTGCCTAGAATTTCAAATTAATTTGAAATTGATTAAATTAAAATTAATTCCTTTTGTGAGAATAATTAAGATGGCAATATTAATTTTGGCTATGTTTTGAAATTCATGTTTCATGCAAGCATATAATAAAATAATTAGTTGGTCTAATTATACAAATTATAGGTAATTAAAGAATACATGAAACATAGGTAGTTCTTTTGTAGGTCTAAGGCAAATTGAGATTCAAATATTGTCACAATAACTAATGTTTTTCTGTTAAGTGGTGCGTGATCCGAAATGCATGTTTAGAAAGGTTCCGAGGAATTGGTCTGGTGCATGGTCAACGTAGTCTTTAGAAATAGAGTTGATGTGTGATAATGGTAGCATAATTTTTTCTGATGTGATGTCGAGGCGAAGGATAGTGAGTGGTTATTTAATTGGCACCCCTTGGGGAATAACCCCCATTGCACTAGTCCTGATTGTCCTGGTCATATTAGAAATAATTTGGTGCACCACACAAAATGAATTTCGATGATTTTGAATTATAAGTTGATTCAAAATGCATATAGTAGAAAATTTTGAATTATGTGTTGATTCAAAATTCAAACATTTAAATTAATTTTGTCTCATTGTTAAAATAATAAATGATAATATTTCTTGGAGATAGTGGGAGATGAGTGGGAGTTTATCAACCTCTCGATGCCACTATTTCATGAATATTGTTATTTCATTTTTTATGTTGTTTGCGGATAAAATTGTAACATGCATGACATTGATTTCTCATATTTTTGTCACCAAACTAGATCATGGGTTTCAAAATAATAATTGCTGACATGAACAAGAATGAAAAACTCAATGAAGACAATTATGATATTTGGCACCGCAAGGTACAATATCTTTTAGAAGAACAAGAGATTTTGAAGACTATCAACCGTGTTGTCAATGACGCACCTGAACATAATGCCCAACGAAGGGATATAGAGACATATCAGGCCTAGAGAAAAAAGAATCGCATTGTTCGCATTACGTTGCTGAGCACGATGAATAATTCCCTCCTATGCAAATTTGAAATCTATAAGACAACATTCGAAATGTGAACGACGCTCCGCAATAAGTATGGGGTCATCACGACAACCAAACGTCGAATGCTCGCGGTCAAGTTTGACTTTTATCGGAAGCGACCAAATCATACGATGAGGGAGCATATTCAGGAGATGTCTAACATGATCCGTGAACCCAAAAGTGCAGGACAAGTGCTCGATGACGAGCAACATGTGCAAGCTTTGATCCGCTCTCGTCCAAAAAGTTGGGAACATATGCATTGTAATTTGATGCACAACGAAGTTGTCAAAACTTTTGACAAGCTGCTCACCACATTGAAATGGAGGATGAGGCACAGAATCAATCCTTTGAAGTATTAGTTGCTGACAATGGTGGACAAAGAGCTAGTTCCCAATTCAAGAGAAAAAGGTCGTATAAGTCGCAACTAAATAAAAAGAGTCTGAACAGAAGAAAGCCCAAGGCCACCAGCGCAAACGTGAAAAACGTGGCGGCAAGGTAGACATGAATAAAGTAAAATGCTACAATTCTATCAAACGTGGTCACTTTGCTCGTGGTTGCACTGAGTCAAAGAAGGTTTGTCCTGACCACAACTCATCCTTCATGGATTGCAGATTTAGGAGCCACCGATCATATAGCAAGAGATCGCGGAGTCTTCGTGGAATTTCGTCAAATAAGTGCGAGAGAAAATGGATTTATATTGGAAATGATGAAAGAGTTGAAGTTAAAGGCATTGGATCGTGCAAGTTAGACTTTCTTAACGGCCAAATACTTTACCTTCACGACGTTTTATATGCTCTAACTTTTAAATAAAATTTACTTTCTTTGTCGACATTAGACAAACTTGGTTATGTAATAAGTTTCCAGAGGAAACAAATGACAATATGTCATGACAATAATCTTCTATGCAATGGTTTTTTCAATAATGATTTCTATGTTTTAAATATAGCATTTGTTATTAATAGTTATTATTTTATATCTGTGAATGAAACTTCCAACATTTGGTATGCCAAGGTAGGACACATTGGTCAAGATCAAATGAATAGACTTGCTAGAGAATGCCTCTTGGAGTCTCTCGCAAAAGTTGATCTTCCAACCTGTGAGGAATGTTTAGCTGGCAAGAAAATAAGAACATCATTGTGATGGAAAAACGCGCCGAGTACCCCTTACAATTAATCCATTCGAACATATGTGGTCCGATGAATGTTCACGCAAGGCACGGTTTTCTTACTTCATCACATTTATTGATGATTATTTACGTTACGGTGTTGTATACTTGATTTTTCATAAGTCTGAAGCTTTAGATTATTTTGTACGATTCATGAATATGACAAAGAATCAAGTGGATCGCAAGATTAAAGCCTTGCGAACCGACCGTGGAGGCAAATATCTCTCAGACTTATTCAAAAGGTTATGTGGTGAAAAAGGTATAATTAGGCAACTATCAGTACTAAGAACTCCACAACAAAATGGTATTGCGAAAAGACGACATCGTACTTTATTTGATATGGTCTTATCTATGATAGCGCAAGCTAATCTAACATTTTCGTATTGGAAAGATGCACTATTGATTGCTGTCTACATTTTAAATTGTGTATCATCGAAATCGTTTCTACCACATTTGGTTGCGCAGCCTATGTTCTAAACAACTCCCATAAGTATGGAAAGTTGAGTCCTAGAGGGCAGAAATCTATCTTTATAAGAGATATTGTGAAACCTCAAAGGGCTATGTATTCATAGGAAAAAGAGAAGATGGTACGATAACGGAAATCGAAAGTAGAGATGTGACATTCATAGAGAATGAGTTTCCTAACTAAGACGAGATTGACAAGGGACTTCTCCTATATGAAGAAGAAGATCCCGGCACAAGCGGATTAACCCATTGAGGAGTTAGTCTCCTCCATCCCACAGCTTGATCCGAGTGGGAGACATTCGCAATCGTCAACTGACCAATCTGAAAGTTTCCTTCGATGGACTACTAGAAAATATATTCCGCGTCGACGATTTGAAATCGAAGGGCTGCATGAACATGGGCCACATAGTAAAGATGAACTTAAGTCCAAATCTATCAAAGAGGCTCTTCCCTCCCCTATTAAGGAAGAATGGATTAAGGCAACGGAGGAAGAGTTAAGGTCCATGCAGGAAAATCAAGTCTTGGACTTGGTTGATCTTCCGCCAGGCCGTAAGACAATTGGGAACAAATGGGTTCTCAAAATTAAACGTGACATGGATGAATCAATTGACAGATATAAAATTCGTTTAGCAGCGAAAGGTTTAATCCAAACAACGAGTGTTGACTATGAAAAAACTTTTGCACCTGTTGTAAGGTTTACTTCAATTCGCCTAATATTAGTTATAGTCGCACATATGAACTTAGAATTACATCAAATGGATGTAAAAATCATATTTTTCAATGGAGAACTAGATGAGGAAATTTACATGAGCAACCTCAAGCTTCGTTGTAAAAGGAGAAGAGTGCAAAGTTTGCAAGCTACTGAAATTTATGGACTCAAATTTTCAGATAGTGGTACCTGAAATTTCATCGATCAATCGTTTCGTATGATTTTAACATGATTGATGAAGATCACTGTGTGTATGTTCATAAGTCTGAGGATAATTTTGCTATCCTAACATTATATATGGATGACATTCTAATAGCTGAAAATAATAGTCTGTCATTATTATTAATCAATGATTGTCCTCTATGTTTGAGATGAAGGACATGCGTGAAGCAGCATAAATACTGGGTATGAAAATCCAACGCGACCATTCCAAATGACTCCTTGCATTGTCGTAGGAAACATATATCAAAAAGATTTTGAAATGATTCTGAATGGATGGCTGCAAACCCACACTACTATTATGAAAGGCGAGGTTTTAAACTTGGACATGTGCCCTAAAACTCTAGAGGAACAAAAGAAAATGTCTAATGTTCCCTATGCGAGTGTGGTCGACAGTTTGATGTACTATGATGTGTACTCGGCCGAACATATGTTTTGATGTGGGTCTAGTTAGTTAATATCAAGCTAATTCAGGACGCCAATACTAGAAGGCGGGGAAAAGAATCATGAGATATCTCAAGGGTGATGCGGATCTTGCATTGTACTATCATTAAGGAAGTCTACGGCTTGTTAGATTCATCGATGTCGATTGGGCTAGTGACGTCGATGAATGAAAATCTACCTCCGGATACACTTTTTTACTCAACAATGGTGCTGTTACTTAGAGTAGCAAGAAACAAGATTGCGTGGCTCCGTCAACTATGGAGGTAGAATTCATAGTTTGTTCAGTGGCAGTACAAGATGTTTTATGACTTAAGAGATTCCTTCAAAATCTGAGGGATTTCTGAGAATGCAATGAAGAAGATAATCTTTCACTGTGACAATCAAGCAGTCCTTATGTGAAGGATGAGAAATATCATTGCAAAGGAAATCATATCGACACGAAGTACAAATTTGTACGAAATCAAGAAGTCAAAGAGATATCTCAGTTGAGTACATATCAGCGCACAATATGGTTGTCGATCCGTTCACCAAACCATTGTCAAGAGAAGCATTCTTGAGACATGTAAATACCTTAGGTCTACATAGATTATAAATGCAATAATGTACTCAAATTTTTAATGAATAAAAGATTAATTTTCTTTCATAATTTCGTTGTTGTGAAGTCTTTTTATGCATGTGAAAACTATGTCGACTAGACCTAGATTTGTTCATTCACACGAACAAATATTTCCGACGCTCACGAAGATAGCGAGCGGAATGAACTATGTGAGTCATAGTGTGATTATTAAAACATGAGTTTTAGTAACTTAATGTTGTCTGATTAAGAAAGAGAGAGAGAGGTCAAATATGAGATTCAAATTTTGTGCTATTGGATAGCGAGCATTTTGAAAACTTGGATCATGCGCTAAAAGCTAGCGGTTGGACTTAAGTTTATGCGGTGTATAATTAAACAAATCTAGACATGCTCTTTCAGTGGGAGTCTCCACCATAGTACTTGTGTTTAGTACCAAGTATGCAAAGTCGACTTAGAGAGAAGATTAGTTCGATGGTCATCATGGTATGAGTCTCTGGCAGATGATTCATCTACACGTGCCCTTAGACTCTTGACTATGTCTTAAGGAAAGGAATTAGTACTTGCTACTTTAGCGGAGTACTCAAAGGTGAAAAGTAAAGTAGCTGTCGAGCCATGTCTAGGAAAGCAGCTAAAAGACACGAGGGCAAGAGAAAGAACTGTTATGAGCTGCATTAAGTTTTCACGTACAATTGGCCAATTGTTTTTTATGTTAAAAATATTGTATGTGAAAGACAATTACCCTGGAGCAAAACATGTATTGTCTTGATTATGTTGCAAGACAGATCTAAGGCATAACGAGTTACATAATTTGAGCATTTGTTGGCTCATGTGCAAGTTGTCATGAATCCCTAACGGGCATGATATACGCTCCAGAGATAGTTGAGCGATTGAACTTTAACAAGTATCTTTCTAGCTCATATAAAGAAGCGTACTTGTATTCATGGGTCGCACGATACATTTATCAATTCTGGATAAATGAAAGTACAATGCATAATGCGGACAAGTGGGAGATTGTTGGATAATGCCCACATGGGGCATTACGCGCCAACGCTCGCATGGACCGCATGGCACGCACTTTGCTGGCGCGCGGGGGCCACGACGATGCGCACGCGGTCCACACAGGCATGCGCGGACCGCGGCGACGCGTGCAGATTGCGCGATCTCATCGTGTGATTTGCGCGTCGTGAGAGTTGGGGGTTGCGCATCACGCGCAATGGACGCGCGTGATGTGTTCTGCCTAACTTCTCGCTCAAGTCTTCATATCCTATAAAAGGGAATCCATGCCAGAGGTTCCAAACACGCTTTCGAGAGGTTCTTCCAGAGGCACTTGTGCTGTGGCCAAGAGTTTCGTTTCTCAAATATTCGGTTCTCGATCCTGAGGTGCAAGTGCGTTCATCAAAAATTCGTAAAAAAACCTCGACGATTTGCTTCCACTGTAAGAGGTATTCCGTAATCTCTAGAATTTATATCTATTATAAATTCTACTAGTTCTCCTCTGTTCAGGTGCTTCGTCCACGCTCTCTAATTCCTCTCCTGTCGTTTGGAAAATAGGGTCGGCTGATAAGGAAAACAAAGGGAGGCCGATTGATTCGTTTTGATATATAAATGGGAGAAATCGTGACTTCGATTAGTAGTTGGTGACTTCGATTGGTAGTTGAAAAACTTTTATCCTTTCCTTCTTATCTTTTCTTCCTCTCTTTTTATCTTTTCTTTTCTTTTTTTTTTAAACCAAAGCCGGGCGTTACAGAAATCATATAGAAACATATCATTAATCCTCAACGTTGGAAATTTTGTGTTATCGATTTTTGTTTTACATGACGAACGAAGTTCTCCGTCAGTATAGTTTATCATCGATCTAGCTACTAGCTAAGGCTTTTGAAGTACATCTTTCTTGGTCTGGTCATAAATCTGACCAAATTTCACAATATCCAAAATAGCTGGAAAAAAAACGTTGAGACTTACAAATGAAACAACAAAAAATTGGAGCATTCAAACACAAAGTTCAGATTTCCACAATTTTTTGACATATAAAAAAAGTGTCCCTAGTATCTATCGTGTGAAAATGTGGTGTATATGCATTCATTCTCTCATGGTCACTCCCTCCATCCTCCATTGCGTGACCTCTCTCAGTTGATGTAAGCTTGGATTGTTCTTCCCTGGTCGTCTACAATTTCTGCAATTGACCAGTTATTAATCTGACGACAATATAATTCTAATCGATCGGCAGGCAAAGTCACGCACCTGAAAAGGGATTGGTGGACAGTGGGATCGGCGACGAGCCTTGCACCTCATCGACGTTTCCCGAAAGCAAAGAGCGCACGGCTTCCTTCACCTTCTCCACAACGCCGCCGCCGCCGCCGCCTTCACTGCGGCCGCGGCCCACAGCCCTCGGGCTCACAGCGTCGGTGATGACTCGGCTCAGCGCTCTGTGCTCTTCTCTTGGCTCCAACTTCTGCATCAGATACTCTCTCATGGACGGCCCCCTCACCCACTTCTGTTCCCGGATCTCTGAAGCCATCAGTGGCTTGTCGCCGGCGGCGCCGTTGGTGCCGCCGTTCAAACGTCGGTCCCCATGCGTAGGCTCGTCGTCGCCCTGCAGATCATCAATCTTGCTGCTCGCCTGCTGCTTCTGCTTAACGTGCACGTCGTTGCTCTCCTTCATTTCCAACTCCAAGTACGTAACGTCAGGGTGATGGACTTCTGATATCTGTTCTGTAGGGTGATACTGGCACAGCGAGACCATCTGTACGGGTGGGCGTTTGCAGGTGTCAATTGCCATTTCCGACTCGTACACTGGTTTCATTCACGTGCAGTCAGCATTCGCTTTATGTATATATTATATGCAGAGAGAGGGAGGGAGAGGGAGGGAGAGAGAGAGAGAGGCACTCACTCGGGGCGCCGTGGTACTCAGGATCGTCTGCGTCGGTCTCGTTGAGGCTTACGCCCCACGGCGGTGTCGTATCATCTGGTTCATCACGTCCATGTCTCTTCTTGCCAAGCATCTGCCTCCACCTCTTCGCCTTCTCCTTAACCCTCACCAAGATGGACTTCTTCCCATGTTCGGGGTCGTGGTGGTCTTCACAGTCATATAGGTGGTACGTCGGCGTCTCCGACGCCGGCGAGTACCAGTGGCTATCACCTAGACCTTCATGTGCATCGGCAACATCAAAGCCATTATAATAAAACGCAGTTCGATTGAGTGCAAGATTTGATATAGATTAAAGAGCAACAAGCAGAGCCAGCCCGCTGCATTGATTCATATTATCAGGAACAAAAATCGGGAAAGAAAAAGTTTGAGATCGATGCATCCATGATTTACGTAACAGCCTCGATCGATCATTTACAGAGTAAGAATTTGTCTCATCATATACGGACCTTGTGGCAGTGAATGCGTGCGAGTTGGAATGTACTGTTTGCCTGAAGAAGTGTTGGCAACATTCCGGCTGCTGCTGCCGCTGCCGCCCTCTGTTTCCGCCATTCTCACTTTCTCGTCTTGCCCCTCGATCTTTGGGCTCTCTCTTCGCTGTTATCTTTCATGAACAAGACGAACGCAGAGATTGCTCCCATGGCGAATTGAGATAGCTAGAGGCGATCCCCTTTGTAGGTTTGCATTCACCGTGCAAACAGGAAAAGATGCGTACTAAATTAGCGGACCACTTCGGACGGACAGGAGAAAATGGAGGGACCAAGCCATCCCATTTAATTAATTGTTCGACCTCGGTGCATCCTTGCCATGTGTGCCACTCTTGGCCCGCAAAGCCACGCTACGCGCCTTCAATCTAATCTTATGTTCATATCTTCTACAAGAATGGTTATAAAAAGCACGTGCCCTGCGGGGAAGATTTAGAATCTTATTTAGATTGCATATTGTCGGATTGGTTCAAATCTCGATCGAGGAATGGAAAATATGTGCTCAGGCTACTGGCACGGAGTCGGGAGTAAAAGAGATATGGTGATCAAAGTGGTGAAAATCTAGAGCTACACAACCATGCTGAGTTTGATGAAAAAAAAAATTTTTAAAAGGCACTCAATATTTGTGTGGAAAGACGTTTTAATAAAATGGTGCAATTTTAAAAGAAAATATCTTAAAGGCTCAATGCTCTTGAGTTTCTAATAAATGTTGAGCATGCTAAGTTTTTATATGATTGCAACGAAAGTCTCCATTTTCATAATATGGAAGTAATATTTGTGTTAAGTGATTCTTCTGTAACAAATTTTTAACATATCACCATATTATTAATTAAATAAAATTAAAAAATGATAGATTTTTTTTTAGTACGCACTGAGTCCTCAGTGTTCGACCGAGTCGGAATAAAGAGCTATAAAACATTACTAGTTTCAATTCCAACGCTACGACCCAGGGCTCTCCGCTGGTCGATGTCCAAACCAAACCTCGGCGGCTGGATCGAACTCATCAACCGTTCCTCTCGCCAGGGTCTCCACAAGGACGTCCTCCGTCTCTTCCACCAGTTCCTCCGGAGCGGCGGCGGAGGCTTCTTCCGGCCGCACCCTTACGTCCTCCCTGGCGTCCTTCGAGCCTGCGCCCACCTGTCCCTTCTAAATGCCGGGAGGGGCGTACACGGCGTCGTCGTCCGCTCGTCCTTCGACTCGGACGCCTTCGTCGGCAGCGCGCTGATCGATATGTACTGCAAGTGCCGGCGAGTTCGGAGCGCTCGCCTTGTGTTCGACGGAACACTTGAGAGGGATATGGTGGTGTGGAATTCCATGGTCGCGGGCTACGCGCAGCGAGGCCTACCGGAACCCGCGATGGTCCTGTCGGTCAAGATGAGAGCTTTCGGAGTGCAACCAGATGCCGTCACCTGGAACGCGCTCATTTCTGGCTTCTGTCGGGCGGGCGACTTCGGGATGGCCATGGATTCGTTGGTACAGATGAAGGCGGAACGAATCGAACCCGACGTGGTTTCTTGGACTTCGGTGATCCACGGATTGGTGCTCAATTTCGAATACGGAAGAGCCTTCGAGGTCTTCAAGGCTTCAAGCAAATGACGAGAGTTGCCGGAGTAGTGCCGAGCTACGTCACCGTTAGCAGCCTTCTGTCGGCTTGCGCCAATGTCGCCGACCTACGGCGCGGGAAGGAGCTCCACGGCCATGCTCTGGCGCTCGGACTTGGAAAGGATTTGCACGCAAGCAGCGCGTTGGTCGACATTGTATGCCAAGTGCGGCCTCATCTCGGACGCATGCAGAGTTTTTCAGAGCATGCGGGAAGGGAACACGGTTGCTTGGAATTCTATGATCTTTGGCTATGCTAACCACGGATACTGCGACGAAGCCATCGAGCTTTTCAACCAAATGGAGAAGGAAGCAATGGCGCCCGATCATCTGACATTTACGGCACTCCTCTCGGCTTGCAGTCATGGAGGGAAAGTTGAGCTCGGCAGGGAGTTATGCCGGGCGATGCAGGGTGAACATGGGATCGTGCCAAGGCTGGAACATTATGCTTGCATGGTGGATCTGCTTGGCAGAGCTGGGAATCTTGGAGAAGCTTATGAGTTGATCAGAGCAATGCCCATGAAGCCAGATTCTTTTGTGTGGGGGGCACTGTCCATCAAGGAAATGTCGAACTCGCGGAACTGGCGGCTCGTCATCTGCGTGATCTCGAGCCTTGGAGTGCCGGAAGCACTGTGCTCCTGTCGAACATGCTCGCAGGTGTTGGAAGGCAGAGGGATGCCGGCAAGATAAAGAAACTCTCAAAGAGGAGGAAGATGAGGACACTCCTTGCTTGCAGCTGGATGCAAACTTTGTAATTTAAGTGTGCAAGTTCTACATGGTTCAAGTTATTGCACGAGAACTCAGAAAGAAACCTCTCTTACACAAAAAAGACACATACAACTCTCAAGATCACTTAAGTTTATGAACTGGATGATCCAAGTTGCTTTTGCAATGCAGTTGCGTGACTCCTCTGACTGTGGCACATGCCCACGCAACGTCTACTCCATGCACCATCCATTTCGTTCAACATCTGCTAATTCAGTTTGGCTAGGTTGTATACTCCAGCTAGCAAGTAGGCTCAGGAAACAAAACTATTCCATGTGGATTCATAAAGCTAATGCATTTTCATTCACCATGTGGATTCAAAACTATTCCATGGGTCTGATTACCTACCTAATTAATGAGGCTACCTTTCCTTAAAAAAAATAAAGCTAATGTATTGATCAAAGTGCATGTTAAAAGAATGATGTCTTGCGCTGCATTTCGGTTCACATGGTGAATGAAAATATCATCTGACTTTTCCATGCAAATGAATCATGTATGTCAGATGCAAAGATTGCCTGAAGACAATGTAAACTAAATCGATTGTAAATTGATAGTTCAAGAAGTAAAGCCATATCATCTGATAACAATCTGAAAAAAGGTGCCACCCTTGAACCAAGACAAGGAAGATTTGAATGAAAAATTAGACCCTTCTTACCTGATAGTCTATTTCTGAAAGAATAAAACAGGACAAGAGATTGCACTAATAAAAGTTACCAATAATGATTGAACATTATGAGCAAGCGGCGGTATGAGATGTCTCTAACCCACATAATCCAACAAGGAAACCGGATATTATCTTTCGGCAACTAACCAATTTACGATTTATCTAAAGGCTTAAAATCGCATTTAGCCACAACTGTATCCATCAAAACTTAACCTCCTTGGAAGTGGGAGCTGCCAAAGATATTAATCAAAGACTCAACAAGTCAACAACTTAAAGAAGAAAATACGTTTTGGTTATGCATTTAGGTCTGCCTTCTATCATGTTTCTTATTCATCAGCAGCAATTTATATTAATATATAACTCTTATTTCCAGAAAAAAATTGGATGGGGCTGAGATATTCAAACTGAGCCAATTCAAAACCTTCCAGTGTGATTAATAAATTTGAATGTTAGTAACAAATTCATCAAAAGAATTAAGCATGATAAGTCATTTTTCTTATAGATCAACTACTAAAAAACTGAGAATGAATATATCATGGCAAAAAGTTTGTTTCCAGAAAATGTCTCTCTCACAACAGTATATGATGTTTAGGTAAACTAAAACAAGCACCAAAATAAAGGAGTTTAACTTGTACCCAATGTATGTAACACAACAAATGACATACTCCACAGCCATCCATAAAAAAACAACATGAAAAAAGCAATGGTGAAACCATGAAAACAGAGACAAAAGGGAATCTCACATAAGAACAGCATGATGAATGTCAGGACTGAATTAATGAAACTTATGGTTAGGAGCACATAAAATTATTTCCCCCCGTACACAGAAAGGACCTAAGAACACTAGCATCAAAGATGCCTAAAAGAGTGGCAAGCTCATATTGTAAATTCACTTGAAATTAATCTATAACAAGTAAACAATCTTAAAAGGAGCTGCAAACTTTTTATACTGAATTTCCCTTATATAATGTGTGATAAGCTCTGGCTTAAGTGGAATACAGTAGCAATTAAGCTATGCTGTTTTGCCTCTATTTACACAGGATATTTCTTACTAGTTATACAGAAGAATAGAGAATGACAATAATTAGCATCAAACTGATGGCTGCATTGATGATCTTTGATTGGAAGAACTGCTTGAGGTAATTGCTGACATGACAGAAAAATAAAATAGTTGGATGTGTTTGGAAGCAATTGAAGCAAATTCATTATTTATTACTAGGAGCCAGGTGAGGATAGGAAGCATTCGGACCAAACTGATTTCCTCCAGACCAATTATTGGGAAGTTCTCCGCATGCTCCATAGAGATTCCGCGCGTCAAACCCATGACAAGCTCCGGCCAGCTGATGATTATTCACCGGTACCATCGCCATCTGGTTTCCATGGCCATATGGATGTTGCTGCATACCGAACATTGGCACTGGAAACATGGTCGGAACTGCATACGGCATCGGCACCGGAACCGGTGCCGGTGTAGATGCCTGCTGTTTACCAAGGCTCCGTGGCACGGGCGTCGAGGCGAACAGCTGGTCAGATGCAGACGGACCCTCGTTCGACAGGCCCTGCATCCTTTTCAGGTAAAGCCTGTACTTTTGCAGGTGGCTGGCGACGTTCTCCCTTGTTAGTCCTTCCACGTTCATCATCTGCATGATGGTCTTGGGCACAGCGTTCTTGATGCCGAGGTGTCCCACCACGGCGACGAACCTCTTGTGAAGCTGCGGCGTCCAGACGAGGCGCGTCCGCTTGTTGGCCTTCGCGGACTGGTCGTCGTTGGACATCTCCGTCTCCGGTTCCGCAGCGAAGGATTCCTCCTCCTCCAATGCGGCGGCGGCGGAAGGACAAGCGGAGTCCACCCGCCGGACCTTCCGCAAGGACTCGAGGCCCTCAGCCTCCTCGGAACCTCCACCGAGATCCTCCTCGTCGAGTACCATAGTCTCATCGGCGTCGGCACGCGCGAAGGAGTGGAAGGGTTCCGGCACATCGGGGGCGGGACCGACGCGGCGGCGGAGGTTGGAGATGGTGTGCCGGGAGGCGCGGTGGACGTCGACGAGGCTCCGGTGGGGCTCCGGGTTGATGCGGAAGGCGGAGGCGAGCTCCATAGGGATGAGCGACTGGGACAGCGGGGTGAGATCGTCGCCGGCCGGGAGGCCGAGCTCCCACTGGCACACCCTCCCGCCGTCCCCCTCGGAGGAATTGCCTTCGTCGTCGGCGGCGACGCCGATCCGGTCGTAGTTTTCTTCCCCCATCTCAGGAATTCGAAAGCAAGAAGCGAACAAGAAGGAGCTAGGGATTTGATCGGAGAACAAGGCGGAGGAAGGAGGAGAAGGCGGTGGTGGTGGTGACTGGAGAGAGAGAGAGAGAGAATGGGATGCGATGGCCTTTCGTTTCTCTCTCTTCTTTTTGTTATTAATGTTCGGATATTTGATTTGTTAAATGGGCTTTTGGAAGCGGGCGGAAAAAGTGCAGCGCGGAGTTACACGTGGACCGATCAGATTGATATTTTCGATTCCCATCGCGCTTTTCACGATCTTTCCATCTTATTTTATTTTATTTTTCCTTTCCCGTGACTTTTCTTCTACGAATTGCAGGGAGGAAAAAAAAAAGCAAATGCTTGCTCTCTTTGCCTGGTCAACAATGTTCTAGTTGGGACGTTAATGCTTTCTGAAAACAATATCCAATTTGTGGGATTTGAATAATTTTATTTTAAAATCTCCTTTTTTTCCTTTGTTATAGACTAATAATAATTTAACGAGAAAATATCTGAATAATATGCAGTAATAATTCTGGAGAACCAACTCATTTGTACAGCACAGTAAACCAGCTCAATCTTGATAGTTTCTTTTTTTGATAAGTAGTTTTCTATTATCTTAATATGATATAGAATTATTGATATTGGTATTCTTAATTTTTTTAAAAAAAAAGATTGATTAGTATATTACAACATGACATCAAGATTAAAATTTAAACTTTTTTATTAAAAACAGAATTGTCTCTTGTAATTAATTATTGAGATGAGTCGAGGTAAATCAAAATTAATATCGTCCGGACGGAAGGGAGCTGGTGCACCACAGCGCTTCCTCAACGGTGCGTCAACGAAAATGGAAATGAGGCACAAATTGGCCAAGTGGACAAATGGGTAAGTAACGTTAATCACATTCGGGCCAAACAGGGCAGCAATTGGCTTCCATCGGTAGCATCCTTTTTTTTTAATGAAAATTTATCGATGTCCAAGACTATTATTATTCGGAGAAAAATAATATAGATGAATTCTGAACAAAAATAATTATTATAAGAATTAAATATGAAACTATTAAACTTCAGGATACAACGGCGTTATTTTAATTGAGACTTTAGTAACAACCTTTTCTTTTGCTTTTATTTTATTCCTCCCACATAAAGTATTGGAGAGAGCACGTAGAAATCAGCGTCACCATGCAAAAGATTTCTGTGTGCCGCAGCTGATTGGAGGAAGTGTCATGTCATCAGTGGATTTCCTCGTCCAAAGCTTTTCTATAAGAGAACACAGACTGTGAAAGGAGCTAGGAATATCGGACCGACTTTTTGGGTTAAAAAATTTATCCACTGTTTTTTAAAATCGATTTTTCGAATAATTTTTCAGACACAACCCTTATTTTAATGTAATCATACTTCTTTAAAATGTATAATAAATTAAAATTAATATGATTAAATAGGATATAGTACTAAAACTATTAAATTAGAGTTTCCTAATATGATATGAACATATTAAATTATATAAAAATTTCTTATATTAACAATAAAAAATGATTGCTTATAAATTAATTACGTAAATAAAAACTGATAAATAAAAATGACCTCTACGAATTCTTACGATTTTTTTCAAGTGGCTCCCAATCTGTCTGCCCAAAATCCTCCTATGCTTTCTCTCCCCTCCAACGCTCATCAACCCCCTAGTAAAACTTGGGCCAACTTCGTTTGTAATTCTCGTCGTTCGTCAGGATGCCACAAATCTACCCCCACCAACTACGTGCAATCCAACAAGAAATCACTGATCAAGTCACGATCCTTCCTAAGGATGTTGACCAACGCTTCGATGAACTCTCGTGAGGCCTATTCGGTCATGTTACATATGATCAAAGCTCCATATTATCTCCGCCAAAATCTCCAATACCTATGAAATCAATTAAAAATTATTGAGATGAGTAATAATTATCTCTTTTTTTTTCTTTTTGATGATTTGAACAAATGTTTGTAGGTTCTATCTAGAGGCCCTTGAACATGTGGTGGGATGTTGTTGCATCTCTCCTAGCCAAAAGGTTGAAGATGAAATGATGACGCTTCTGCCAATATGACTCCAATTATTCGGACATCGTTTGGAATTGAGAAATGCTACTTCGATCATTAAGATTGCTGAAGGTTTTGGCACGCCCCTTCGTCTAGATGAAGCCCCAATCACTGACTATCTCAAGAAGACAGTTAGTGTATGTGTTGAAGTGGATTTAGCCAAGCCTATAAAGCAGGGCGTTTGAATCCTTACTCCAGATGGAGATAAGTTCTTTCGAAGAGTCAAATATCAAGGTTTGTCGACTTTCTAGTTTCGTTGTGGAGTCACATATCATAGGCTTAAAAATTTATCTCATCGACCGGACAAGGACCCCACATGTAATGATTAGCCACCAACATCGAGTAAGGTCCTATTATATGGACCATGGCTTTATGCATCTCTAGGAGGATGAAGTAGTAAGGCAAATATTGAGAAATCGATCATCTCGCCGAACTACGATGATAGCCGCTAACGATGGAATTGGAGCGCCTCTTGACCTCATTTGTATGCCCTCGTCAGTTGGGGATGTGGCATCTTCATTTCACTAGGCTAATATGACGAATCCCATCATTTACGCTCAACACTTTCCTAATCTCATATTCGTGTTTTGCTCTAAGCCGTGTTTCCCCCTTTTTTCGTGCAAACCCTAACCTCCTAGAGATAATTTCTACAAATCTTTGTACTTTGTGTAGAATCGAAAGCACCAAGAGAGGGGGTGAATTAGTGTATAAAATCTTTTCACAAAATCACTTTTGAAAAATCAATAAAACCGATTACAAGCAAATAATGATAAATAGTGAGTAAGAAAGCACAAAGAGCCAAGATATGTTGACGAGGTTCGACCTCAACTCTTTGACCTACGTCCTCGCTCCGACTTCTCGATCATAAGTCCGTATCCACTATCTTTCTCTTTTTTTATGTGGGGAGAACCCTCTTTACACCACACACTAGGCAAGGCACAGCACTCAATTCTCATTAGATCAGAAAGAAAATGTTTCCCTCGAACTCTTTTCTTTTACAAAATTTTTCTCACTCAAAACTTAGAAAAAGAAAAGGGAAGAAATTGCAATTTTGGGCTCAAAAAATAGAAAGGAGATTTAGAATGTTCTTGCTTGCTTGGATGTATTATCTTCATGCTTTGACACTCCTTTTATAGACTTCTGCATGTGAAAATTTCGTCAAAAAATTCTTTTACAATTTTTCCCTTGAAAAATAGTTGTTACTGTTCATCTGACATTGTGACTGGTCGACCGCAATAATGGGCTGGTTGATCAGTCAATTCCATTGCGGCATATCTGCAATTTTATGCGTTGTTCGATCGATCGGTCCTTCGATCAAAAAATCAACTGGTATAGTCTTGACATTTTCTGAATGTGTTCTTCGCTTGATTGGTCGACCGATTTAACGATCGAAAAGTCAATCAACATAGTCTCGACATTTTTGGAATTCATCCTTGTGCGATTGATCGGTGCATCGATCGGACTATCGACCGGTATAGTGTCGACATTTTTTCTGCTTGATATCAATCGATCGGTCTTCATGGCCGATCGATTGGCAGGTCAATCGATCGTGTGCTGAATCTTCATTTTTAAGATTTAATTTAGTGATTTCTTCTACGAATGAGATCATATCAATCCTACACATGCATTATCATCACTTGAGTATATATTAGTAATTTTTGTGTCCAATTTAATTTGTTATCATCAAAACATATAATTCAACACTTCTTCTCGGCCCCCCTCCACGTGAAACTAGACACGTCATCCCCCATCCATATTGTGTCCCCTCATTCTATCCCCGGGGCAAGTCAAAGAGCCATGGAGATTTGGTTAACCTTTTCTTGCAGGAACTCTTCATCAGTCCCATAGGTGGTCGTAGAAGAGGAAGTATTTGACACGGAGCCTCAAGATCTTGACCTCTTTCCTCCATCCAAGATCGAGTGGATTGGTCAAAATCGGAGGAGGAAAGCACCTTCTACAGTTCAAATCCCCAAGCTTAACAATGGATGACAGACATCTAAAAAATAAAGGTAAAAAACATCTAATCGTTGGTTCCAAACACTCATCCTTGAATTCAATTTCACAGGATTGAAGCAGTTTGTTTCAACTTCTGCCTCAATGAAAATTATATGTTGGAATTCTCGTGGAGCACTACGTAGCAAGATCAGATAATACATCCACGACCTAATTAGAAGCAATCATCTTGACATCATTATTTCGGTGGAAGCTCACACTAGTCAAGTGAACTCCGAGAAGGTGCTCTGTTGTCTTGACAGAAACTGGTAGCATTACATCCAAGTTGGTTCCCACGTCATTATTGGCATCATCATCTCTTGAACATCAACTAACAATTAGGTGACATCGATCCTATCTACAACCCAATTTGTACACAGTCACAACTTTCAAATCCTCCTCTCTTGTTTTCTCTTTCCTTATGACATGCGACTTTTGCTCTGGAATGAATTAAGAAAATTTAACTCTTTTAAAATATCGTGGACTATAATATGTATTTTCAATTCATTTTATAAACCCTGAAGATAAGAAAGGTAGCAACCAATTTAAATTGACTAAATAAATAAATTCCTTATACTCCTTAATACAAAAGCACAGACTAATTGACTTAGATCTAAAGGGCAAACAGTTTACTTTACTTGATGCAATAACCCACAAGGTCCTATGAGAATCATATATATATTAGATACAATATTGGTTTCTCATCATTGGTTCTCAACTCTTTCATATTTAAGTCTCTTTTATCTTATTTAGATCTGCTTTAGATCACTCTCCCATTCATTTTTCAAAGCATCTTGTGATATGCCTCACTCCAAAAGACTTAAATATGAGCACTTCTTGTTTGACTATGTTAAAATAAATAAAATTGTTAAAAAATAATGAGTTTCAAACAATCCTGACCGTAGCATCTTCCAAGCCCTTAATGCAATAAAAACATTGGAATAAAAACTCCTTAGGTCACTAGAATCCCTAGCGATGGAAACACATCGAGCTATCATTCAACTAGAATTGCTTGATTGAGAGTCAAGGTCTCTTTCCTTCTAGCCTTGCAAATCTTAGGGCAACCTACCATCGTCATTCTTTTTTGCTAAGACAATTTGAGATTAAATGGTGAAAGATATCTAGCTTAAACAATGTGATAAAAATAGAAATTTCTTCCACCTGTCAAGTAGGCTTAGGCAGAAATGGAATCAAATCTCCTCTATTCTGGATTATGGTAACAATATCATAACCAATGATGATCATATATGTGATCTTTTTGTACAATACTACAGCAAGATTTTGGGAACCTATCTGCTTACCACGGCACACTTGTCTAGCTTGCCATGTCTTCATTGGACTCGCAGCTCACTAATGCTTTAATTGCTCGTATCACCCACATGGAAATTAAAGAGTGTAATTACTCGTGACCTAGTAAGGCTTTTGGTATGAATGGATTTATTGTGAAATTCTATAAAAAATATTGGGAAATAATTTTGAAAGAAGTTTTTGAGGAAATTTTCTATTTCTTCAATCACTTAAAATTGCTTGTGGAATGGACAAATACTTCCTTAGCCTTCATTCCTAAAGTTAAGCAACCTAAACTAGTTTTTCATTATCGTTATATTTCTCTATGCAATGTAATTTGTAAGCTTATTACAAAAATTTCAGTTCAAAGGTTAAAACCTATTCTTCCTTCCCTAATCGACAATTCCCAAGGGGGCTTTCATTAAGGATAGTTCAGACAACATTTTAATCACTTAAAAACTTTCCCATTTGTTTACATCCAACAGGGAAATTTTTCTAATCTATGAAAAAAACTTTCGATCGGGTCTCTTGGAAAGCTATTATAGGACCTTGTTGTTAATGAAATTTCCTCCAAGATTCATCTCATGGATTTATTAGGCATGTAAAATTCCTTGTTTATACCAGTTTAATTAATGGTATTTGCACCTCTTCCTTCACTAGCCATGGAGACATTTGGCAGGCGGATCCTCTATCCCCCTATTTATTCTTTATCATATTCCAAGTGTTTCCATCCATCATGAACCAACAAATTGCATTAAAGAAAATCACCCCATTCTCCTTGGACTTTGTTTTCTTTAGTTATCTATTATATGCAGATGATCGTCTTATTTTCATAAAAGCCACAAAACCAAATTGCCGAAATCTAAAAATAATTTTCCATCAATATGAAGGTTCAACAAATTAGAGGATAAACATTCTCAAATATGCTTTATATTTCCCCCAAAAATTCAATCGTTGTAGGAAAGTATTAACTCCGCCTATGTTTATAGCCGGCCCCAAGTCCGAATAAAGGAGGAGGGTTGTGTTAGGCCCCGACAGCTAGCGTAAAACCCCGTCGAATCGCATGAACATGGATCAACGAATATATTGTATAGAGCAGAATGGCGTCGTATGATCCATGTAGCCGACTCCACCTAGTGTGATAAGGCTTTGTTGTTGTTGTAGTAGTAGTAGGAAAGTATTATCAAAACTACCCTTGATATCAATTTGAACTCTTTTCCATTCCTTTACCTCAACGCCCTTATATCCTTCAAATATATCCCTTTTAGCATCCAGGAAGGTTTAATCACTAAGGTCTCAAGTAGAAGGGTGGAAGAGTCCCTTCTAAACCAAGCAAGTAAAGCAAAAACTCATCAATTTGGTTCTAAATTCATTCCAACTTATTTTACGAGCTTTGTTTACTTGTCTAATGGGGTCATTGAAAATATTGAAATTTTGTTTCGCTCTTTCTTTTGGAATGCAAGTGGTGGAAAAAAAGTAACTAGATAAACTAGGCAATGATTCAACTCCCCAAATGTCAAGGAGGGGTCTAAAAAATCTTCATTTAGTTCGATCTTCCTAAGTAACTAAGCATGTCATGCAAGTTCTAACCAAAATTATAATCCTCGGATGAAATTTGTTACACGTCTCTCGGAACAGAAATGTTTGGAGCTAAAAGTTAATTCTAAATCATGCAAGAGTCTAAGCTAGGAATGAGAACTTATTGGCAATGGAAGCTCAACTCATGTGTTCAATGATCCATGGTTATTCAATGTGCCTCTTGCATGGATACTACCTTTATCAATATCTCTACACCTTTACCTTCTCTTCTGGTATTTGATCTAATTTCTAATAGTACCTGAAACATTGATATGTTATCAACCTATTTTGGAGATGCTCTTATTACTTGTATCAAATCTTTATATTTGCCTATAAATGCCTATGATGATTATTGGATTTGGGAAATGACAAACCTTCTGCCAAATCCGACCTTCCTTTGCCTGGACCTGGATGGCCTTCTTAGGCTATGTGTGGCATATTTCTACCCAAAAAAAAATCCTCTTTCCTATGGAAATTATTACATAACTAAGTTCCTACCCTTATGGCCTATTTGGCTAGTCAACAAATCCTTTAATTCCTCAATGACACCACGAACTCACAAAATCTCTTAACCTCATCATAATTGTTGTGGGGCCATCGTTGCAAAAATATGGTTTTGGCAAAAGAGTTGGGAACAAGGCCTTATTTCCATCCTATTAATAATGCTAGGTGCCTCCTATGCTGAAACAGTCATTTATTCTTCACCTATCAAACAGCCTCTCATCTTTGGAACCTCGCCCAGTTTAAACTTAAGTTTCATTTTGAGGCTATGTTCTCCTGGCCTTCTAGTACTTGGTCTCATGAGGGTCAACACTTGGACACTATCTTAAAGCTAAAGTTACAGTCTATTTTGACCTTCAATTTATGAAGGATTTGAACTATAAGAAATGGTCATTTTAATGTCAAGAGGACAATTGTTCAATCAATTTGGCAGAAAGCTCTTCCTGGGCATAACGAATATGCTAGTCAAAACAAAATAATCTTGAGGCATTCCCCCTCTCCCCGACCACCTGTTGGTCAAGTGGGAGCCCCTTTCTCCAAATCGGATCAGATGGCTCATTCACAAGGCCATGGAGGCGTTTATCATTAGATTAATTAATGCACACTTTGTGATTGTAGGTGCTTGGAGACGTACATGCAGGATCCACCTTGGAGACTGGATTACTTGGTGGCTTAAAGAATGGCAAATATTTAGGATTCACCCATGTGCTTGTAGAAACCGATTCAACTGTCTTGGCAGATCTCATCCTCAACAAGACTGAGAGTTCAATACTACATCAAAAGACTATGGAGAGTTCAATACTACATCAAAGATATTACTCATTTACTATGTTATCGACAAGTAAATCATGTTGCTGAGTGGCTAAAGGTCGCTCAATAGTTGACGATACCTTTTGAGAGTGAGTCCCTCCTTTGGACCTCCTTCAAATATTATACCAAGACCCTTGTGGCTCTTATTTTAATAGATAATCTCTTTTCCTAAAAAAAAGCTTGAGCCCCTTATAATATCATGGCATTGCATCTTTCAGAATCATCAATAAAAGATTAATTTGTCATAGTAACAACAGAAATTTGAAACAAACAACACCATCAAGAGTGTGTGTATATATATAGAGAGAGAGGGAGGGGAAGAGAGAGAGCATCATATAATATCAGCGGCCAATGCAGCTCTACATATTAAAAAAAGGTCGCAGCAACATCACCACGTCTTTGCGAATTCAAAAGTAACATCTCGACATCCACAAGAGAAATATAGCAGAAGCAATAACAAAATAATCCAATCTTCGAGTCAAGTAACAAAATAAATAGAACTCTAATGGAAGAAGCTTCACAATCAATATGATCAAAATCTAACTCGTCATCACAGATCAAAATGTTACACTATGGTACATGGCAAGTCTCAATTAATAACACTTGACTAGTCAAAGGTCCAAGATCCATCCAGCAAAAGAAAGCATGTTTCTTTGTCTGCCCTACTCTTTCTTGTGCTTATGGTCCTTGACATATGAGAAGAACCTCAGAATGTGAGCAACACTGGGCTCCCATCCACGTTGCAGATCATGGCAGAACATTAGGAATGCATTTGCACAATATGAATTGAACCCCATAAGCTCGTGCCGTGAGGCATGACCTTGAGGGTTGATATACCAATATGTTAGCTTCTTGCATATGTTAAACTCTTTTGATAATTCTATTAGCCCCCTTTGTATCATATGTGGTTGTCAAAATGAGATTATTGAGCAACTATTCTTTACCTATCAATGTAGCCTCCAACTATGGTCCCTATTTCAACAGCATACTACTTACGCCTTTCTCTTCTTTCAGACTAGGCCATCTGGTTCTTGGCTGGAGGAGGGAGAGCAACTCATCTCAGTCCAGAACCAATTTTCTCACCATTCTGACCTTAACTTTCTGGAACCTCTGAAGTACAAAAATGATGTCCACTTCAGCTCAAGCTTCAAGACATATGATGATTCTAATAATCTTGAGGGACCACCCCACTTCACTAACATCAGTTAGCGTGCCGTCAATGGCATGTTAGGACTTTCATAGGTTTCTTGTTGCTTAACTCTTTTACCACTTTTGATCCTATATATGTTAGCAGAAACCAAAATTTGACTGCTGATTTTTTGGCAAAGTAAGGCAGGTCAGTTTTTTGTGGATTGGAGATCCACCTCCTGATCTAGCCCAGCTATTGTATCTTGACAATCATGTTCTAGCTTAATATTATGCATCTTTTCTTAAAAAAAAAAAGGAGAGTACTCAGGAGCAATGTTGCAAGAGATAACTTAGCAAGGCGCTCAGCAGCTGACTCTTTTCTTTGAATATAATACTTGTGGAACGCATAGTGAAACTTCAAATCCAATCCAGAATTGACGCAGCGAACGAGCAACATCAAATGCAGTGCCAATCAGGAAAGTAAAGGACATATAGGTAAAGCAGCATCTCCTCAAACCATTGGTGTTTCATCACTCTGCTGTAGACTAAAAGAATCTAAAAGTTCAGGGCCCAAGTACGATTAATACCATCAAAATGTCCTATTGAGCAGGAAACAAGACCAACACAGTCCATTCAGAAAAAAGTATAGATCAAACTTAAGAAACTTTCCCCTAGTTAAAACTAACGGGTGTGATCAATAAGCCATTTTGCAAAGAAATTACACCAAATAAAAAAGATGGCTAACATTGGATGACAGGCTAATAAAGGAATGAATAACTAGATCATAAATACAAACTAATTAGCTGCCATTCATCAGAGATTTAGAAAATGGTACTGAGAAAATAAGACTTATTAGATTCACATTCCGAAGTTACTTCGAATAATTCAGAAATAACTACATGTTTACATATTGCTTCAGAAAAGTTGGACACAAATAACATGAAGTGTATTACTTGCAATTCCTAATTTATCTTTGAGTTTGACAGAAAAAAATCATACTTCAGCGCTTCAGTAAGCCGTAGCAACCTGCTAGATTCAACATATCACTTTAGTTGAATTTTTTTTTTTTTGAAATATTGGGGATCCCTACCAAGATGTAGGCATCCGATTTTATTGAGAGGATAATTTAGAAATTACAGACAATTGAACTTATATACAAAAGGAGCACTAACACCAAGCACCAAATGTGCATCAATCATCCGACCACAACTTTGTCATGCTCAAGGCATGGGATGTAATATTATCTGAATAGCAGCGTTCATCCCTAAAGACACAAGCATTTCTCTGTAAATTAGAAACTTAATTGAATAACACAACAAAGTTTTGATGCACATATGTCACAAAAAAACTAATAAACAAATGGACCGCAAACGTTTCTACCTAAAGAACAACATGTAACGCAAATTTACGAGTCATGGAAGCATTCTGCATCAAGACCAAATATTTTACATCTAACACCAAAACTATCCACCAAAAACTTATGTAGAGAGGCAACATGTATAAATCCCCTACCAAATCTCATTTTCTTTCTTTTAATTTTCTCTGTTAAAATCTGAAACTTAATAGAATGGCCATAAACCCTTCAAAAAAAATGAAAACTAAATGGCTATAGAACTCAAGGATAATAACAAAATTGACAATAAATCTAATGACAGAAATGTAAAGTTTATAAATGAACTTACACATGTTGCAATGTTCCGTGGAAAATCATGCTCCCAATTGCAAGTATCATGTTGGACATATGCAAAACCTTTTCTCAAAACTTTCTGATGTAGCATTGTGAGACCTATTCATGCAAAAATAATGCAACTAACATTGAAAATGGTGTTGTAAAATCCTGCAATATAAGGCAAATGAAATATAATTTTGCTCACATAATTCTTTTCCAGATGTAACACGTCCCCAAAATACTAAAGCTACCACCTTACTAGTCATGCTTTTAACTCTGAAAATTATTCAATGAATAAACCTTGGAAACTTAAATGCTTATCCCAATCCAGTTTTCCTCAAGAATTCTTACCTCTTCGATGAACCTAAATTTAATCAAAATTAAGTAAACCTAACAGTAGCAACAATGCCTATAATTTAAAACGTCTCTGCAAAAAAGTTATAACCAAACTTTTATTTTATGCAGAATAGGCTGAATGCATATGTTGGAGGATACTCATAACAGTTTCACCAGAGAAACAAAATTTATTATCTGAGTTACAGCAAAAAAAAAAAGGATCCAGAGTACAGGATTCCAAAATCACTGCTTACTTCACAATCACCAACTATTTCTTTATTTTCTTTATATCGAAAGATACAAGCTATAAATGTCATGTTAAAATATATTGTAAACTTATGCTGTTGGGCCGAAAACATCAAAAGGTATAGAAAGCCTGTAGTAATTCCTTCTTAACACAAAGTACACTAAATTTCACAGTCTACCAGTGACTGGCAGATTAAAATAAAGTCAGGAAACAGTCCCAGAAACATATGTGATCACTTGAACATACATGCATTTCTAGGTCAGCTTCGTCAAACTTCAGGTGTTGCTTCTGCAAGAAAGCAAAGAGAGGAAAGAGTCAATTGTGCGGCTACGACTAAATTCGAACGACGAAGCCTAAAAAAGGAATAGTCAGATCCCATATGACAATACAACTGTTGCATAGGATAAACACAGTGAACAGCTTTGCGGCACTGGACATTACAAAAGGTCAGAAACCACTTGCGGGTGCTGCCGATTTCTACGAAAAAAACAAGGCCAGTACTATTTCCATCATGTATTCGCGTAATCATACCACCAAACAGCTAATTCCCAACGGCGAACTAAGAACTAATCCACGCTACCATAAACAACGACGACTCGTATCGGACAGGACAAGGCGACTCCCGGCCATATGCGAGAGCGGGGGACCGTCCCGCCGGATACCGCCGGCGGACGACCTTATAGTAAATAGGAACTCACTAGATGGACAGAGCGGAGCGTATACGGTGGCCACCGGCGACGAGCGTTTAGGGAAATGCCGCCGACGGCTGAGGAGGAGGACGACGACAGTGGAATCGAGGGTTTGGAAGTCACGACCAATGGCTTTTGCGTCTTTTTCAGCTTTATTATTATTATTATTTTCTCGCCGAGGTGCCACCACTTGGCAGTCGCAACGCGGCGTTTCGGGTTCGATTCTGGTCCGTATCTGATCGCACAAAAGTCCTTCAATTAATTGCATTGGCACAAACCAAATAACAGCACCCATTTTGTCCGTATGCAATAACTTTATTACGAAAACTCTCTGCAATATTTTCTTTTCTGAAAAAATCTGTTTCCAAGTAAATATCCTTTTGCCAATAACTTATTTGTGTTAATTAGATGAGTTGGTCGTGGAAATTTCTAGGAAATTAGGCTATTTTTTAATAGTAATATATTCAAGATTGTAAAACAGATGTTGACATCCTTTGAAACTAATATCTTGATTTTATTTTTCTTCACATGAAAAGTTTAGGAATGACAAAAGAATTTGGAAGTTATGAAATATTCAAATAACATGTAAAAAATGTTCTCACACTCGGATTAGTCAGAGTGGCATTCGCGCTTTGATATCATGTTAAATTTAACGTGCTAATTAGTTTATTTAAAAACTTAAGTCATTAAGAAAAGTAATATCAATCATTTTATATTCTTAACAAAGAAAGTGTTTATCAACAATTAAAATTTACGGATTATTATTTTGTCAACTAAATTGGACTCTAGCGGCGTGTTTGGTTAGATGTTAACTATAAGAATACGAGAATATCCCCTGGGTTATAATCAAACACACATTTTATTCACCAAAAAGTATGAAGGGTGGACTTGCCATTTTTAAAAAAAAATTAATCTTATAAATAGTGAAAAGTTGAGAGTTATCGTATTCTTTTCAAAAGGTAGAATACAGATAATCCGATGCAAACTTCGAAAAATGACTAATCCAATAGAATATGTGAGTTAATCTCATGCATTTTTAATCTCCATCCAAACCTCAGCTAAAGCATCAGATTTTTCACATGACGTACTGGGCACATGACAGTACTGCGAACAATTTAATAGTTCTCATTATGTGGAATAATGCTTTTTACATGACATCAAATTATCCAAATATAGTGCTAATTAACATAAAATTGTTGATGTTGTTAATTACAAGAAAACTTGTAATTATTCAAAATGTGCTATTATACTTGTTGACGTCATTTACTATTTACACTTGATTCTGTTTAGTAAGGTTTTAATTAACGAAAGATTAAATATTAACCGCTAGCCATCTCTTTATTATCAAATTTAGTATTCTTTTTATAAATAGTGATTGAAATAATTAAAACTATGGACATAATTAGACATGAATATATAAATTATGTCCTTATCTGAAATAAAGATAAAAATTAACCAATTCTAAAGTAAATATAAAAGTCAATTAATATTGGTTATAAATATGAAAAAAATAAAACATACGTATTTATTAAATAAAGATTCTTAATAGAAGTTAAAAAAGATATTTATGTTTAAAATAAATGTTCAGGTCTTTGGCTAAGCTTATAAGTGAGTTTGAAAAAATAATCTCAGTGTTTGATAACATTATAATGTAACTGATAAGGAGATATTAAATATACTTATAAGTAAAAAAAAAAGCAAGGAATGATGCTTATTTTTTTAAGAAAATAAGTTAATTAATTGTATCATAACTAACTAATTATTATTAATATAAGTAATTTTATCCAAACGAGTAATTATTTATTTTTAAAAATAAATTTCAAATAATAAAATATTTATTGACAATTCAACTTATCAGTTATTAATAAGATAAAAAAGAAGAAAACAAAATTAATGCAATCAAATATTAAAAAAAATCATCTTTTTTTTCTAATTTGATTCCACCTCATTTTTTTCTTTCTAACATTCATTCGGGACTATATAAATTAGTAAGCTTATCTGATAATATAATTAATAATAGAATGCAATAAAAAAGAGTTGGAGTGGAGTGATAAACGATTTATTTTTACTTAATCAATATTTCGAGTTTACCGTGAATATAGAAATACAGGATAATCTATTCAGATTAATTGAGTTCGATGATGAATCGATCTCCTAATAGAACGCTGCACACTTAAGGGCCGTTTGATTGGGATTAATTATGGAAATACATGGATATTTTCTGAGTTACAGCTAAACACACGTTTTATTCGTCAAAAGGTAGACTTGTCATTTTTAAAAAGTTAATTTTATAAATAGTAAAAAATTGAGACTTATCATATTCTTTTCACAAGATAAAATAGATGCAAACTCTAAAAAGATAATTAATCCCATGAAATATATATCTTAATCCCATACATTTTTAATATCCTTTCAAACGACATATTAGGCAACGTTAAAAAAGATAAATGCAATTGCTAAAGGCCTACATACGACGACTCGTGTTTTTTTGTAAGGATTAAAGACTCAAGAGCCTTCCACGAATCCCCCTCTCTCTCTCCACGAACCCCCACCCCCACCCCCCTCTCTCTCTCTCCCCGTACTTTTTCACATGCCTTTGACCGCCTCCTTGTTCTCTTTGCACAGCCATCATATTCTAAGACACACATGCCACAATTCTACAAGTGGAGCCCTTCATCCGTAGACGTCCACCACCACGTACTCCACTATGGCACTACCTAACAAACCTTGATTACCCTCGTGCAAGAACAGGCAAAATCTTTTAACTAATCATTGCAATAATTTAGTTTAAAAAAAATATTATTACTAATTATCAAAATAGAAAGCCTAACTAATTCTTGTTCTAGAAAACAATGAATTTTTTTATAATTTTAACAATCTTTTTTTTTATGTGTGAACTTTTAGTTTAGTCCAACACTGCACGAAAGTTATTAGCAGAGATATTATATAATTAGTAAATTAATTTTCCTACATGTACAAGCCGTGGGACCTAATCAAATTACAAAAAAAAAAAAAACAATACATCAGTGAGTCGATTGAGACTTCTTTTTTATATAAGTTTGAGAATTTCGAGCGAGACAGTTTTTTTTACAATTTTCTTGTACCACATCAATGTGTTGAAAAAAACAATGAAAATGACATGACTTGGCTCTTGATAGAAAACAAAGATTTTATATAATGCTCCATAATTAATATATATATATATATATATAAGATATAATATGGTCAATTTTTTAGGATGGCTTATTTATGTTAATATAAGGAGGAGTTTTAAGGGCAAATTTAGAGCTTTTTTTTTATTTAGTGTAATGGGTTATTTTCATAAAGCTCCCATAAACTATCATGATTTTCTGCATTTAACATCAAACTACGAACTTATTTTTTGTATCCTTAAATTATTACGATTTTTTTTACTTTAGTCCTTACTTTTATTTTTGTTACATTTTTCGTTACTTTTAATTTTTCTTATTTATAAAAAGATTAAATTACCCCTCCCTCCATAATACATCAAATAATAAATATGAAAAAGGTAAAAATCAGGAGAGGGTAATTTAGCCTTTTTCATAAACATTATTTTAATTTACAACTTTGATCCTTCAAATTTTTTAGTTTTTATATTTGTTATTTCTTATTTTTGAGAGGTAATTTAGTTTTTTCATAAATAAAAAAAAATGAAAGTAACGGAAAACATAATAGAAATTGATGAGAGAAATGAAAAAATCGTGATAGTTTAGGAATAAAAAAATAAGTTCGTAGTTTAAAATTAAATGTAGAAAATCGTGATAGTTTAAGGAAAATTTATGAAAGTAATCATTTAATGCATATGTGTGTTATCATTTATACATATATTTGTAAGGGTTTGACAAGGTCTCGATGCATAGATTTATCACCAACAAAAATTGAAAATGCGAACTAATTAGACAAAAAAAGGTGTTTTCCTATTAATATTTTTTATTATGGAACTAATTAGGAGGGGTTTGGCGCAACCGACAATTATAAAGGTATAATTAAGTAGACACTTACGAGCTCATCAAGTTATAAAACGCGATTAATGATTTTGAATTAATTAATTGGCCATGCACTTATTACCATCCAGAAGCTTTTTTGCAAATTGCAACAGGCTCAACTAACAACACACAAATGTACAATAATTTGTGACCGTCAACATTTTTTTTAATAACATCCAAATTTAATACTATATCTATATTTATATAATGGTGAATATTGAAAGTGTTGAATATTTTTAATCTCTCGTGATAATAATATATTTTAGAGTTAAATAATAATATCGAGTATTTTACTATTAAATATTTAGAAGTATGGGCTTGAGAAATTGGAAATCCTTTATTACGTAATATCATTTTTTGTTTTTTTATTAAGTAATATTTTATATACTATCGATTATAAAATGCGAAAATTTATTTATCTTTTAATATAAAAATAAAAATTCGTTTGCTGACTAATATGGAGTAGTCAACTCGCATGGACAGGGGTATTTAAGTAAAATGGCCTCAAGACGGAGCGAGACGATCCTTTACGACTCGTTTTTTAAGGCGACCGTGTTAAACATCCGACGACCCACGTCGGCCGCCGAAGCGTCGTCACGGGGTGCCGCCAGTTGCTTTTGGCCACGTGGATCGAGTTGTTAAAGCCGAGGCCGAGGCGTCCAAGTGACGCCATCGACGTCGCACGCGTTTCCACCATGGACGCCTCGTCGACCGCTTAAAAGCCGCCCTCGTCTCCTCCCTTCACAAAGCTCTCCATCTCCGCTTTCCTCCTCCTCCGCCTTCCCCTCCGTCCGTGGTCGGCTCCTCCCCCGATCCGTCGGAAGGCTGCTGTTGCTTATCGGCCTCCGGTTTTGGGGGTGTCATTCGGTGCTCGGGGGATTCGAAAAAATCCCTTCTTTGAGACTTCTCTGTCAGAATTTCCCGTTTTTTCTTACAAATTTTAGGTTGAATTTGTCTGCTTGAGGTGACTTTGGGGTGTCCCTGCGAGATTGCTTCGGAAAGATCGTATTTTTAGGGGTTTCCTTCCAGATCTGGTGCCTTTTCGATTTCTCTTAGGTTGTTGTTCGACTTGGCCTTGTCGATTCGATCCATGGAGACGGCTACATCCTACTGGTGCTACAGATGCAGTCGCTTCGTTCGGATTCGGCCGCAAGACGCCATCGTCTGCTCGGAATGCGACGGTGGCTTCCTCGAGGAGGTGGACACGCCGCCCCCGCGCCTGGCCCTGCCCAGAGGTGCGGCGGAGCCTCGCCGCCGTCGGTTCACCACGGCCGCTCCGCACGCGGACAACAACGACACCGAAGGCGCTTCCCGTCCCCGTCCCCCAGGGCTGAGGTTCGGGCGCAATCGTCGGGCGTCTTCCGGAGATCGGTCTCCCTTCAATCCCGTCATCGTTCTCCGCGGCCCGTCGGATGTTGGCGGCGGCGATGCCGAGCGCACTGCGGCCAGCAGCTTCGAGATGTATTATGATGATGGCGCTGGATCCGGCCTCCGCCCTTTGCCGGAGAGCATGTCCGATTTCCTGATGGGCTCCGGCTTTGAGCGCCTTCTGGACCATCTCGCGCAGATTGAGATCAGTGGGATCGGGCGGGCGAACGAGCAACCACCGGCATCTAAGTCCGCCATCGAATCGATGCCCACAGTCGAGATAGTTGACGATCATATTGGGATGGATTCTCACTGCGCCGTGTGCAAGGATCCCTTCGAGCTCGGGACAGAGGCCAGGGAGATGCCATGTAAGCACATCTACCACCATGATTGCATTTTGCCCTGGCTTTCTCTCCGGAACTCTTGCCCTGTTTGCCGCCATGAAATGCCCAGCGCAACAACAGGTGCTGACAGTATTGAGCAGACTGCTGCCACAGGGAACGAGGAGGAGACCGTGGGACTGACGATATGGAGGCTGCCTGGTGGTGGATTTGCAGTTGGGAGGTTTTCAGGAGGCAGGAGAACAGGGGAACTTCCGGCTGTTTATACTGAGATGGAGGGTGGATTCAACGAAAATTCTGCCACGAGGAGGATCTCATGGACATCCAGAGGGAGTCGCAGGTCCAGGGAAAGTGGTGGAATTGGTCGTGCACTGCGCAATATCTTCTCATTCTTTGGACGCCTCAGGTCTTCTTCCTCCAGTTCTAGACACAGCTTGGAGTCGAGCCCTGCTCCCGTCGCCCGACAAAGAAGTTTTATCTTCGGTAGGAATTCGAGAAGGCGAAGCGCCAGTTGGTCCTTGCAAGATGGAACTGAAAACACTATTTCTAGGTGGTGATTGATTGATGAAGGAAAATGCAATCATTGCTAAGTTCAGGCTTTCAGCCTTGTTCAACAAAATTCTACCCAATTGTACTTGTCTAGTAAAGGAGAAGGGAAGAGCATTGCCCAGAATTTGGTGATTGGTTCTCCTGAGATAATTCTACTGTAAATAGATTCGTATCTCAGGAAGAAAAGAAAAGGAAGTGTCAAACTTATTATTTCTTTGTGTGCCCATATATGTGCAGCTTCTTTCTTTTCCTTGCAGAAAAACAAGAAAGAAGTTTTAAATTTTGTTTAGGTCCTAGTGCCTTTACTACACTTGTTGTGAACAATTCATTGTATTCATAAACAATGATCAATGAAGCTTTTTATTTTGTACTTAATTCTTCTGAGCAATTGGTGAAGTATTGAAGTTGCTCCTTATGGTTCTTGCTCAAGGTTTTTTATTGTTTTAAGTTCCATTGTTGTCATGTTTTCTAACTTTGTAGCTTTCATCTGTGTTTTTAGGCCTTCTGCTGAACAAGATTGATGGCGCCAATGCCTGTATGATTGCTACTCATTCTTAGAAATTTGCAATACTTGTCCTAAAGTTATTTCATTATCTACATGAGATGAAAGTTAAAGTTTACCGTATTCTGTAATTATAATTTCTGTTGTTAACAAGTCATGAACTCATCAAACCTGATAATGATTTCACGCTACTGGTACTTCCATTTGTAACTACAATCAGCAAGGTTTTCCCCTGTATCCCCATTTCTCAGAACTTATATCATGATAATGTTCATGTGCATATCAGACTGAGCGTCAACAGCTTATCAGAGGTGTCATTGCTATGATGCATTCTCATTCTCTCGAGCAATATAATATTAATCCATAAGCATCTAATAATTGTTGTCTGGTATCTGGAAAATTCGTTCCTGTTATTTAATTCAGTAGAATGCCCAAGAATCTTCCTGCAGGTGTAAACTCGTCAGTTCCATTTCCTCGGTTGTTGACCGTCTACCACTATTAAAAACTTTCATATCATTCTAAGATTTTTGTATGCTCGTTTTGGTAGGAGTAGCGGCCTGAAAGTACTATTACTATGTCTCCTCTGATCCAAATGATGCTCTAATTGAAAACTGTATAGAAACAGGACAGTGGGCGGTAGTTGGCCATCCTACATACTGTTCAAGTGCTGATTGACACGTTCCCTTCGATCCCCATTCTTCTTATCTAATTCAACCTTCTCAGGTTTTCTTTAGAATTGTCAGCCGTTCGAAGAACCATGGATTATGCATCCGCTGCAATACATGTAGTTTAAACAGACGCCATACTTAAATGCTTTTTAGACAGAGACAAGCTTGGTAAACTTCACATTACTTGTCAGTATTTCTCTTCATAAATTCTATTGTTCTAATCATAATTCTTGACCTCTTAGATAAGCAGGATTAAGAAGAGTCGATCAACGCATGAAACGCAATTTAGTAGGGCCATATTCATCCAGAGTGATCCATTCCAATTTCCTTTTTTTCTAACCCTTTTGCTCGCCACAGGACAGGTGAAACAGGCCATCTCTTTCGCATGCTGAAAGATGTCATATACAGTGGATGAAACTGGAAGAGAAATCAGCCCTCGCGGCATCTTTGAATGCCTTTATACTCCGAGGAGTGCTTTTTCATGGAATCATATCACCTTTTGTCATGAAGGAATCATTCGTGGTCAGAAGATTCTGAACAGCACAGATGCTGCTGCTCTCAAATGTTCTCCCGAAATGAAGTGCGTGGTGTTCATTGAACCACCGACTCTAGATGCTTTTTTTCCCCATTTTGGATCTTAATTGGCCGGGTGACATGATGCTTCGTGAATCGTGATCAAGAACCTGGTCAAAGTTATCTCCCATTCGAACCTTAAATCAGCGTGTGGATGCTTTTTCTTCTTCCATGTTTTCTTCGAAGAAAAGTTCAGAGGTAAAGTGTGGCGAATGTTGATGATCATGCATGTCTGATATGTTTGTTCGAGCAAGAGCAAACATTCCGACAATAATTTAGGGGCTCTTTGGTACGAGATAATTTAGATAGAAATTATCAGTATTTTAATTTAAATTTTTAGAGTTCACCACATTCTCGATAATTGTAATTGTTCTGATAATTTTAATTACCTCATCATAGGGAATGTAGATAACAAACAAGCACAATTGACTTTTAAGATTATTAGTTGTTTCACATGCATTTTGACAAAAAAAATATTTATTCCATAAATTTTTTTAATTTTAATATTTTATTAGTAAATAAATATCCCGCATCTTCTTTATTATTTAAAATATTTTACAAATAACTCTTAATTTTGCTCATATTATTTTATCTATATTAACTTTTCTACTTTTGGTTTATTTATTTATGATACAATATGATGCGTTACTATTCAAAGATATTTTGATAATTTGCTCTCTAAATATTTTAATCATTATTTATATTACCAATATTATTAATAATTTAAATAGTGATAAGTGGTGATTTAAATTATTAATTAATTAAATAATCTTAGTCCAATGAAAGCTTTGATGTGTAAAATGTGAAAAGGTTAGAATATGAGAAAAAGAAAATGGAAAAAAAATAGGAAAAAGGTACATTTTTAGCCGCTTGGGAAAAAAATGTGGTGAATGTTGATGATCATACATATCTAATATGTTTGTTCGAGCAAGAGCAAACATTGGGACGATAACTTAGGATCTCTTTGGTACCAGATAATATAGATAGAGATTATCGGTATTTTATTTTAAACTTTTAGAATTCATCTCATTATCTCATTTGATTGTGGCTGATTCGATAATTTTAATTGCTCTGATAATTTTCTTACTTTATTATTGAGAATTTAAGAATTTAGATAACAAACGATTGACTTTCCAAATTACCATTTGACAAAAATATTTATTTCATAATTTTTTTTAATTTTAATATTTTATTAGTAAATAAATATCATTTAACTACATATTCTTTATTATTTAAAATCTTTTACAAATAACCCTTAATTTTGGTTCATATTATTTTATCCATATTCACTTTTTCACTTTTTGATTTATTTATTTACGATACTATATGATGAACATGTAAAATAATATTTAGGAATATTTTGATTATTTGCTATCTAAATATTTTAACCATTATTTATTTATCAATATTATTAATAATTTAAATAGTGATAAGTGGTGACTTAAATTACTGCTTAATTAAATTGGTAATGCATCAAATAACCCTTGTGATGTGGCTGATAATCTGTCCAATGAAAGCTTAGCTGGCTGACAATATGTTCAAAACTTTGAACATCATCAAACTCTTTTCTTTTTGTTGCATGATAAAGAAAAAATTATGTTCTAGAAATGGACGGGAGGGAACTAAGAAAATATTATAAGTTTCTTTAGCTTTGACGTGTAAAATGTGAAAAGGTTAGAATATGAGAAAAAAAAGGAAAACAATGTGTCAAGAATGGGATTCGAACCCATGCCCTTTCGGACCAGTACCTGAAACTGGCGCCTTAGACCAACTCGGCCATCTTGACAAACTATTAACTTATCATTTGTTCATTTTATTATACTATTTAGTCATCTTTGTATAAAATCCAAAGCTCCGATTTGTCATTAACAACATTTATATGTTTTTCTTGCATGATTTTTTCTTCTTTCGACTAATTTGCTTAAAATTTAATCAGCATCATATAAAAAAATAATGGGCTAGCTCTTTATTATGTATACATTATCACTTTGAAAACTTTTCGACAACAAAACGTATATAAGGCATTGAATTAATAAATAAATGTACAATTATAACCGAACTTTATATTTTCAAGAATTACAGACTAAAATATGAAACCCTTTTTTTAGAAAATTATTTATAGTTTTAGATCTAGATCACGATCTTGAAACATGACGTAGCTCCCCTACATTAATTTCATTTTCTCTAATGAAAACTATTTTCAATTAATCCATCTTTGATACAAATATGGCACAAACATATACCTCTAATTTTGAAAAATGAAAATGTGGCGTAAACTTATGCCATTTAATTGCTTTTGTCAATATAACCTTATGTATGCACAAGGCCCACGGGTAAATTATAAGAATGGACCTCAACTTTGAGTCGATTTTCAATTGGTCCTCTAACTTTAATTTATAATCAGAACGTTCCTCATCTTTTATATTCTTGCACGATTAATCCTCTTGACCGGTGATAATGGATTTTCTGATTGCCTTGCATACGTGGCCGACACGTGAGCCGTTTCTCTGTCATCCACGTCATTTAAGTCATCCACGTCATTTAACCCTCCAAACAAGATAAATTACACAGATCATCCTCCAACTTTGAGTCAATTTCTAAACAGGCTCCCAACTTTGATACTATTGCACGATTCATCCACTTGATCGGTAAGAAATAGTCTCTCGATTATCTTGCGATGTAGCATAATAAAATATAATAAAAAAATTTAACTAACTGACATTACACAATAAAAAATATTATAAAAATTTTAAGGCGAGGACGAGCTGACAGAGGAGGGGTGTCAGTCCCCCTCTCAAAACTCGCCCTTTGGCGAGCTAGCATAAGGGGCGCCGGCCCCCCTCTCCAAGCTTGCCCACTGGCGAGCTTCGCACAAGGGGTGCCAACGCCCCTCGCGAGCTCGTCGACGATTCTAAATGACTCAAAGTTGAGAGACTATAAAAAAATAAAAAATGATAGGAGCGCCGACGAACTCGCGAGAGGGCGTTAGCACCCCTTGTGCGAAGCTCGCCAGTGGACGAGCTTGGAGAGGGGGCCGACGCCCTCTATGCTAGCTCGCCAAAGGGCGAGCTTGAAGAGGGGCCCGACACTCCTCCTCTGCTAGCTCGTCCGTGTCCTAAAAATTTTATAATATTTTTTATTGTGTGATGTCAGCTAGTTAAAATTTTTAATTATATTTTATTATGCTACGTCGCAAGATAATCGAAAATTATTTCTTACCGATCAAGTGAATGAATCGTGCAATAATATCAAAGTTGGTGGACTGTTTAGAAATCGACTTAAAGTTGAGAGACGATCCGTGTAATTTACCTGCTTTGGAGCGGTAAATGACATGGATGTCTTAAATGACGTGGATGTCTTAAATGATGTGGATGAGAGAGAAATGGCTCACGTGTCGGCCACGTATGCAAGGTAACCGAAAAACCCACTATCACCGATCAAGAGGACTAATCGTGCAAGGAAATAAAAGATGAGGAACATTCTTGTTACAAATTAAAGCTGGAAAATTAATTAAAAATCGACTCAAAGTTGATGAACCATTCATGTAATTTACCCCAAGACCCACCCACAACGTGGCCTTATATAAGGGGCTTCAAATTGTTCCGTTAGGTGTGTTTGGTATAGAGATTTTGAAAAAAAGTTAGTTCTCGAGAATTAGTCTATTAGATAGAAAAGTTTGGATTTATGTTTGGATGAAAGAATGTAATGATGATGATTTAAAAAAATTAATTTGATAAATAAGTTTTACTGGGTGTTTGGATAAAAATTAAGAATTAAGAATATGATTTATTATTTTATCGGATATAAAATCATAGTAAATAAAAATATGTTATTAATATTATAATTTACATAAATCATTATTATTAATATTATTTTTATTTATTTTAATTATATCTTTTAAATGATATTAATATTATAATTTATGTAAATCTTAATATCCAAATGTAATATAATTCTTTTATAAAAATAATTGAACATTTTAATTAATAAAATATTTCTTAATTATTAGAACTAAATATTTTATAATTTTAATTAATAAAATTTAATAATTTATTTTATAAAATGACTAATAATGTATTAATAAATAACTAAATAATATATACTTACATTACAAAATAATTAAAGCTAGATGAAGTTAGCGAGCTTAAAAGAAAGAGAAAAAAAGTGAAAAGATGACTACCGGAAAGACAGAAAATAAAAGCAAAAAAAATGTTTTACAGAATAAAGTTCCGGCCATAGGTGAAAGTTCCATATATTGTTTGACAGAACAAACATAGCCTTAATTAACAATTAATTAATCCATCCATTTTAATTAATGAAGTCTTCACGAGAGAATTAAGTTGAATAGAATAAGATAATGAACACATCATGCCCTCCTTTAGCTGTAAACCTTAGTTATATATGTTAATAGTTTACCAATTAAGGTTTATGTACTTTTTTTTTTCTCATAATCGTTGTGCACAAGTCATAATGGAAGCCTAGGTGAGCATGGGCGAACCCACCTATAATCTTGGGATCCGAATTCCCACACTTTTAAATTTTTTAATAATATATACTGATATATTGTTTGAAATTTTTAAAAAATAATTTTATTTTTTAAAATATTTCTCTTATTATATTAAAATATAAATATGAGCCTATGTGGTCAAGTCTAAAATAATTAATGCATGCAATATATATGTAATAGCTAAAATTGTTAAATGGAGCATATAATTCACCTAGCATTAAGTCAAATATAAGTAAGGTCACCCAAGTTGGTTCTCGGAATTACCAAAAGACGAAGGTTAATAGCTTCGGATTTTATTTCTGGAATTGGAGAGTCGTTCTACTCTTTACTTAGATTTTAGAAATTAATTAAGTGATAATAGTTCTTAATACTACAAGAGAGAGTGAACGATAAAGAATATAACTATGGTCAATCCAAAAAAAAATGTAGAGAAGTAATATATATATATATATATAATCACGTGCTTCAAATATAGAAAGAACGGGATAATAGTGTAGCAAAGTGCACAACTTCAAATGGGTGAATCCTTGTAATATTGGTGTGACGAATTTTTGTTACCAAAGTTGATTGATTGATCGCACAAAGTAGAGGGAAAATGCATATTTTTTCATGAAAAAATGTATATGATACTTCTTTTAAAGGTAGCATCATCACACTTTTCATCATTGTTTGTTCATGTTGAATGGTTGATCGGAAAAAAAAAATTCAATTAATAAATCTGTCATCTATCATGAATTCGAGTTCTACTCCTTCGAAGGGTGGTACAACCGTTGAACTCTTAAAGATCGTACTAATTTGTTCAATTTATTTATGAGTATTTTCCATAATATGGTTACGTGCAATTTTAAAAATATGAAGTTAGACCTGAATTAGGGGTAGCATAATACTTCAATCAAGTGTAAAGATATACACCATAATGAATTGTCAGGAAAAAGCAAACTTGAAATTGATAAACAAAATGATTTAAAGAAAATTAATTAGTATTTTTTTTCTTAACTAGAGGTTATTTTGTGTATATCTAGGCATCCATAAGATACAAATCGTATTGTCTTGATATAGAATGTATAACCAAATATATAATACATTGCCCATGGAATTGCTAATCTTGTGGATATGTGCTTAGGATTTTCCTTCTACGTAGTAAGATTTGGGCTTAGGAACGTTCCTTTTGGCATACGAAGTAAGTGTTTTTATTCAAATGGCAAGGACCATATTTTCAATTATATATATGTAAAATACTGAAGTAATTGTATATCTATCTATCTATCTATCTATTATATATATGGCACGGTGTAATCACAGGTTCTGAACTTTTAAATCGGTATCTTTTTTATCCAATGTAGATTGTTTGTATTTTGAATCATCAAATGAAAATGATAATAATCAAAAGATCTAAAGTATGTGATTCCATTATGTAATCGTAATTATTGCTGCTACTTTAACTCTTCCCATATGATCACATATTCTGAGTCTTTTGATCGATCCATAGTCCAAATTAAATAATCTACCTGATCGAAATGATATTGATCTAAAGGTCCAAGCTTAGTTAAGGAGGACGACATACGCTCGAGAGAGGAGATGTACGTCGGCCGCGCGTTCGCATGAGGGAGGAGGACAACGCCCTGGACGCACGTTCGCGTGAGGGAGGAGGAAGATGCCCCACAACTGTGCGTGAAGGAGGAGGAAGATGCCTCGGCCGTGCGTTCGCGTGAGGGAGGAGGGCAGACGCGTGACTCTGTAGCAGACATAAGATGTGCGATCACAATCGTTGATGCATGATCCCACTGCCCAAATCAATTGGTCACACTGTGCACCCAATTTGTGTGAGCGCACATTAATAATATATATATACACACACACTCTCTCTCTATATATATATAGAGAGAGTATGATAAAATAGTCACAATATTTGTGATAGAAAAAATTCATCACAAAATATGATAAAATAGTCATAGAATTATGATGAATCAATCTTTTCTTTTTTTTTTCTAAAATTTTAATGTCAACTTTATAATGAAAATATGATCACAAAATATTTGATATGTCACAATTTTGTCAAAAAAAATTATAACTTAATCAATTGTGACCAATAGATTTTATTACAAATTTGACACATTAATAATATATATATACACACACACTCTCTCTCTATATATATATATAGAGAGAGAGAGAGTATGATAAAATAGTCACAATATTTGTGATAGAAAAAATTCATCACAAAATATGATAAAATAGTCATAGAATTATGATGAATCAATCTTTTCTTTTTTTTTCTAAAATTTTAATGTCAACTTTATAATGAAAATATGATCACAAAATATTTGATATGTCACAATTTTGTCAAAAAAAATTATAACTTAATCAATTGTGACCAATAGATTTTATTACAAATTTGACACATTAATAATATATATATACACACACACTCTCTCTCTCTATATATATATATAGAGAGAGAGAGTATGATAAAATAGTCACAATATTTGTGATAGAAAAAATTCATCACAAAATATGATAAAATAGTCATAGAATTATGATGAATCAATCTTTTCTTTTTTTTTCTAAAATTTTAATGTCAACTTTATAATGAAAATATGATCACAAAATATTTGATATGTCACAATTTTGTCAAAAAAAATTATAACTTAATCAATTGTGACCAATAGATTTTATTACAAATCTGACACATATCATTATCACGATAAGTTTTCATTCTTTTGTGATAGGAATTTTCATCACAGTAGCTCAATTTTTTTATTATAATAATAATAATAATAATAATAATTTGATTGTAGTGATTTATGATTAATGCTTCATAATCTTATGGTTAGCACATATACAGGATGTAGAATATGGACAAGAATATAAATCATTCATGAGTTACGAGAATCACGCGGCAACGATGAAACTCATAAGATCTTTATTTATCATCAACATCACTCGCAAGCTTCACACATAGGTGAAAACATATAACACAATTCTCAGAACAGTACTCAATTATATACAAGCTCTACAATTAAATTCAACACAAACAAAATCAAGCACAGTGTCGAATAATGCACACACTTAGCTGTGTATAATATATACGCAAGCAAATCAAGTCTTCTTGAGACAAATCACATATCATCACGATTGCAAACATCGGTTCTTCACAAGCAGCAAAGACTGGAAATTGCACGCACCTCAGTTAATCCCATATCATCACGATGGCAATGACTCCAACGCCGGCCAACACAGCGAGGAATCTGAAGAAGGGCGTGTCGAAGTTGCTCGGCTCGTGAGGTTTGAAGCCCTTGGCGATGAGATGGTTGATGGCCACGTAGATGAAGACCCCGGTGGCGATGCCCATGGAGATGACGTAGATCCAGTCGGCCACCGCGCCTTGTGTCGTGGCGTCGATGGCGATCCCGATCCCGACGCCGACCGGACTTGATACGGCGAAGGCCAACGAGTAGGCCACCGTGGTCTGCAATGGCCTCTTGGGCAGCATCCTTAGCAGGGCGATGCCCATGGCGATGGCGGCGAAAACTTTGTGCAGATATATTGTCCATAAGTTCCTCCATGCATTGGCCTTGGTATCTGATAAAAGGAGAGGGGCAACAAGATTTATATGCTAGGATTCAGGTACTGTATTTGATTTACATGCTTCTTGACGTAATTAAGGTTTTTTATGTTCCAAAAAAAGATTCTAACTTTCCAGTTATTAATTATAAAGTGAATTGAACGAGCATACCAAATGAATATAAATGCATGCATGTAATATAACATAAGATCACAATTATATATTTTGGAAGCTGTAATTGCTAATTAGACTTCCTCAACTGTTCAATAAGAACCAAAAGTATGATCATTAATTCCAGCTAGCTAACTTAGCTTTCAACTAAGACTAAAAAGCCTTTGTATGTACTTAAGAATATGGGATATGTCATGCACTGACACTCAACATAGGAAATAAATGAAGTTAAATTGTTAGATTAGATGGAATAATCATCTAAACCCAACACTTAAGCTGTTAAGAACAGATGGCCTGTTTGAAACATAGTACCAAAGCTTTAAAAACTTGATCGCTAATTAGCTCATCTAGTTTAATTATAGAATTAATCCAGTTGAAAAGAAAAAAAAGGCTACGTATAGAAAGGGCAAAAAGATAGATTTTTTTCTCCCCTTACGATTCTGGTGATTAAAATAAGTAAAATCTAATGGCAGAAAATTTTAGCTAACTCGAGATGTGAGACATGCATTAATTCTATCTCAAGAAATCAGTTCATGTACAAGCAATATATTCACACCTGCAACTCCGACAGCAATGCCCTCGAACACAGAATGGAAGCACAGGGCGAGGATGAGCAGCAGCGTGTCCCCGAAGGAGGCCGTCCGCACGAAGGACCGGTGGAGATCGATTCCCGGCGCCGCTTCGGCCGTGGCCCCCTCGGCGTCCACTCTGCCCGGCTTCTTCGCGCCCTGCGTCAGCGTGACAATGACGCAGTCGCCGAGCATGGTGAGCAGGTACCCGACGGAGGCGAGCATGAAGGCGAACGGGTACGTCTTGGACGTCAGGTCGGCGAAGGTGCTGCTGGAGTCGGCCAGGAAGTGCATGAGCGAGGTCCCCAGGAAGACCCCGCCGGCGAACTGCGTCCCCATCAGTAGGAAGCTCTCGTTCCACCGGAAGAAGTAGGGGGACACGCCGGCCGCGAAGGTGCCCACCAGGAGGATAACGAGGCACCAGACCTTAACTGCGATGAGGCCCCTGGACCGCAGGTCGGCCGTCGACGTCGCCGCGTCCGTCGTGCTGTCTGTGCTGCCGGTGTCGGTGCCATGTCCGCTGTGAGCATGGGACTGGAGGAAGAGCAAGGGGAGGAGCAGCAGGACGACCCAGAGAACCCTATTTAGGGTTTTTCGCCTCGCCATGGACGAGCTCGAGCTGGAGAGCAGCTTGTAAGGCAGCTTCTCTTGGGAGCTCTTGCGCCCTTATCTTGGGAACACGCCGGGGAAGAAGACGAAGAAGAAGAAGTAAACATGGACATCACAAATGATGAGACGCATCGCTCTGCATTTGGTAGCAAGCTGTGTAGTACAAATTTGACTTTGTTAGGGTTGTACTGCACGCACACGTCCCGCTTTTTTTTTGCATTATTTTAGAGCAATTTCTTATAAATTAAATTAAATACATATATATAACTTCATTTATGACATAATGCAGCGTCAAGTAAAATAGATTAAGAGTGAGTGGCATGTTAAACATATACAACTATTTTGGCCACAATATGAACTAGGGTTTTATTGGACACTTTTTTTCTCTTGTATAGGGCTACGTAGCCCTATACAAGAGAAAAAAAAGCGTCCAATAAAAATATTATTTCACGCTACACCAAAAAAAAATTTAAATATCAAACACATTAGTCCCTAAAATTTTAAATTTAGTCTTTAATATTTTTTAGGATCAAAATATCTTGATCCCCAATGTCCCTACAAGCTGATCATTAAAAATCTTTAGTGACCAAATTTTTTTTATTAGTTCTAAAAGAATGACATTAGTGATCACAAATAACATTTTAATTTCAAATGGATAAAAATTTGGGACTACTATCACATTAGTGTCTAACATTTATATTTTTAAGAATAAAGTATAATTGATCCATAGAAAATTGATCTCTAAATCATAATTTTATTGTAGTGTCAACAATGTTATGTATTTTACCATTTAATTGTTTTAGAATGTTGATTTGTTTTAGTATTCTTAGCCAATGTAGACAAATGTTATGTACTCAACTTAGATTATTATTTTTATTAAAATATCAGATTACAGGAAAATAGCACTTACACAAAAAAATCTGAAAAAATAAAAAAACCATCATTTCGAATGAAAGTCGGAGAAATTAGGAAGAAAAAAATAATACAGAATTTGGCATTGGAAATACACCCGAATGAATTCTTATCTAATTGGATTTTTCATAATATAAATTTCCTCCCAAACGCATTTTCAGAATTGTTGTACCCAATTGCAAGACACTCTATTCCTATGCTTAATTTTCTTTTGTACTTTTTTCATCATAATTGAAATTAAAAATGTCAGCAAGTTTTCATTTGTGCCTAAATTAATGTTCAGAACTTATCACTGGATACGAGACAATATTCTTACAAACAAATAATAAATAGAGATATATGTCAAAAATAACAATTTTTTTTAAAATATTTAACATAATAGCTTTTGTATTCGATTTCCAGAGCTATTTTTAACTTGTGATAGTACTTGAAAATTTGTTTTGAGTTAACACTTTAACATATGGGTACTAAAAGAAATAACGTATGTTAAAGTTAATGTTGTTGTAATAGTGAGCATTTTACAAATAAAATAAAATAAAATAGCCAAACATTTTACAAATGATCATTGTTAATAGAAAATCCCTGTACTTTTTTTTCACAGTTAATGAAAGAGTACAAGGATGAAGGGATTCTGTGACAAATGGAGAAGCAATTTACATTTTTATATCAAGTTCGTATATAAATTATTTTCACCGAAAATTTTGTCTCATTGTGAGAACTGCAATTGGAAATGCCATTAGATATATTAGTTGGCGTGATGATGAAAAAATTATATCACTACTCTATGGATCGTTTAGTGCATTATCGATTTAATTAACTGATAATTTAGATCACCATCTAAATATATTATTACTATTTAAATTATCGATAATATAATAGTGTTTGACAAGAATTGATAATATAAATCATGATTAAAATATTTAAGGAGAAAATTATCAAAATACCTCTAAAAATTATTTTTCACGTTCATCGTATAGTATTCGAAATAAATAAAGCAAAAAATAGAAAAATAAATATAAATAAAATAAGATGAGTAAAAAAATAAGAGTTATTTATAAAATATTCAAATAATAAAAGAGATGTAGTTAAATAATATTTATTTAATAATAAAATATTAAAATTAAAAAAATTTATTGTCAAAATGCATGTCAAGCAATTGGTAATTTAGAAAGTCATCTTCCATATCTGCTATTTGAATTACCAGTGCGATGATAATTAAGATTATCAGAACAATCAAACAAAATAATGTAATGGACCTTAAGAATTTTAAATAAAATAACTGGTAATCCTATCTGAATTACCTCATAACCTTAGGTGATAAAAATATATAATTACAGCTCTCAAATATTGTAATGCTAGATACATTTGTGTTCACCACGAGTCCTCTTCTTGTAGATCTTGGAGTTCGATCATGACAGATTCAAATGCATTATCCTAATTAAGCTATGTCCTTATGAATAGGATCATAGCTGTCGCATCATGCATACATCTGCAACACAACTTAATTATTGAAATATTATAATTATTTTCATACTATTCTAATATTTCAGCTTATTTTTTAGCATATCCTTCCAACGATGCCTATAAAGTTAACTATATTTGTTTCCACGAGTTCCTAGGTGTTGTCTGGTGGAGTGTGCACATAAAAAAATATTGGGGGATTCCTTGTAAGCCATTGGTTGGCTGGTGCATGGTTCAAGTTAGATTCTTTATCAAGTGGGCAGCTTTAAGAAACTTAAAATGTTACAACAAAGAAAAATCAAAACCTTCCTCATTCCATATATAATATAGTCATGATTTCAAATTGTTGATTCAATTTCTGGTGGATGCTCAAAATACATACATATATATATATATATATATATGCAATGTTTATTTGAAGTCAATTTATAATAAGGTACAAAGAATTATAACTTAGGATGCAGTTTTCGTTATTGCATGCATGGTTATGACAACAATTATATGTAAAAAAAAAAGTGAGGTGACCTCAGAAAAAAAGAATATAGAATATCCCTTCTGAAGTCATTTTTTTCTTGTGCATTTTACTAATCTCCTTGTGCCTTATAAGATGTGGCAACATAAGAAAAAAGAATCATGTCATAATTCTAAATTTGTAGCCCATAACATCACATGTTGATGTAAAGACTGAATAAATTGTTTGAAACAAAAATAATAAAATCATCATTGTCCATCATAATTGGGCTAATGGGCCTAATAAATCAAAGCCCACCAGATATCATTCACTCTTCATTTGGAGGTATTCGTAAGGTAGTCAAGATTGCGATCTTACATAAGTTCGGAGGGAGGTCATAAGATCAAAGATAGATCAAATAAAAAATTATAATATTCTACCTATTAATAAAAATATACTTTAAAAATAATTTTTTTATAAATTTACCTTATTTAAATATTAAATTATACCTCAGTAAATCATTTTAATCGATTTTTAAGTAAAATTATATCAAAACATAGTAAAAATAAAGAAAATATATTAAACACCATCTAAATTAATTTTTATTATCACAAATATATTTTTAACTAATATTTAAATGATTATATTAATTATATGAGATCGTAAGATCGCATGACCAAAATTAAGATCATATTAAGATCTTACACATAAGATCCTTAAAATAAGATCGAGATAAGTAAAATTTACTTAAGGCATGAAAATTGATTTTCAGAAAAGTAAAAATTTGAAAAATTAAAATTCCGATAATTGTTCCTATATATGAAAAGATTCTAAAAGTGATTTTTAAGAATTTTTAAGACGTGTGTGAGTTGGGTAAAACGTAGACACAAAATAAAAAACTTTATAAAATCGTGATTTTTGTTCTTCGGACAAAAATTTAGATTTCGATTCCTTGGTTATTTTTATTTTCTAAATAATTTATTTGAATCCAAATGGGGACTAGTTTCTTATTTACATATAATGTCTTAAGTAAATGAGTCATTTACTTAAATGGCATTACATGTGAATAAGTGATACTTCAAGGGCATTTTTGGAATCCAACTCACCATCTGAAGTCGGTTTCTCCCTTCCTTCTAATACTTATCCTTTCACCTTTTACTTTCTTCCTCTGCCCTATTCACCACCCTTGGTCGAACACTTAAGAAAATGACACAAATCAATACTTGTTGAAGGAATTGGAAGAGAAGAAGTTGAAGTTAGGATTTTAGATTTTGGTAAGTTCTTACTTCATTTTCTTTGAATTTTAACTAAATAATTCCTAAATTGGGTGACTCTGAACCTTTCTCATTTATTCATTTTCTGATTTTACTTAAACATGAGGCAAAACTCATGTTGTTCATGGGTAAGATTAACTCTATCAATGTTCAATTGGTTATCGAATCTTTAGCTACATAATTCCATACCTTCGGGTGGTCCAAAAATTATGAAATTTATTCTGATTGATCCTCTATGAGTCTACTTTCATTGCTTTAGAATCAAGTTAATATGATTTATGTAGAAAATGTTATGCTCTTATCTTTAAGGTACTATCACTCTGTCCGCCAAAATTGCTATCCGAATTTATAAATTATGTATTAAATTCAATATGCCGTGAAATTATTTGATAATTTAGGGTGTTATAGAAATAGATGTTAGAGAATTCCTCAACAATGATATGTGTAGAGAAAGTTATAAATATTTTACCAAACCTAACAGTCTGTCATGATAGAACTTAGGGCAGCTTATGCTAGTATTGGTTATATTTATTATGCTCAGTACAAATAGATATAAATTCAAATAATTTTATAAGTTGCACCTTAAGATGTCTACTATTTGGGAAAATTAAAAAGTAGAGGAACATGAAATGTTTATTATTTTATATAAATTATAAAAGTGAGGTCACTCAGTCTGTCAGAACATAGAAATAACATAAAAATTAGGCTGAATGTTGATTTTCATGAGAATAAACCATAATGAAATAAGATATGAAATTTTTACAGATTAATGTCTCTGTAACATGGAACTAAAGAAAATTGGAATGATGTCATTTGTTTATGTATACCAGAAGATATGGATTTCTCTTTACTATGTATGCAATCTGTCGTAATACTAGGTCAATCCTTATGTCAAATAGTTACTTAAGTTATAAGAGTAAATACTTAATGTTCATATACCTTTGCAATTAATTATGTTTCATGTGTGATAGGCTTGTGCTCATATCATAGTAGTAATGTGTTTCTTATTATTATTGTTATAAGAGTAGAAGAGTAAACTAGTACAAAAGGAAAGGAAAACATTTTGTTAGTCCTTATAGGTAAGTTGATTTCTCCTGCTCTATGTATTCACCTCTTTTGAATTCAATGTGACATCGATTATTATATGTATTGAATATGTTTTAGAATGCTATGAATTGATTTCGATAAATGTAATTATGAAATGTATATATCAATGATTATATGATTGCACATTTGAAAAGTATATGTGATATGACTGAATGGATCACGATGAGTGTAATCTTATTCCTTTTGAAATGGTATTTGATATTATTCATCTTTTTATATTCAAGAGATGTTTGTTATGCGATGAATCATGCATCGAAATTTAACAATTGTAAGCATCTTGACCCCTACGAGAACAAGGGAAATTGAGGTTAGCACTTGTTTTCTTTTTTGAAAGTTGAGGTTAGCACTTAGTGAATGCCACTGATAAGATGATAATGTGTTCAACTTTAAGTGTCATGATGAGGGGCCCGTTTAGCTTAGCTGATACAGAATAATTGATAAGATGAAGTACTGATAACTGATCATAATGGGAGTCACTTCTAGAGTCAAATCCATCATTTTGTTCCCCAATAATGGGATGAGATAAATTAGAGCTAAGTGTCATACGGAGCTAAGTGTCACATCGTGAGTAGTCATGATGGGGGCCACCTTTAGAATTCGTAGGGGCCACCTCTAGAGTTCACCTATCATTATATGATTTGTTCCCCGAAAGGGATGATGTAGAATGGAGCTAAGTGCTATATCGCTGATCCCGATAGCAGTCACTTCTAGAATTCACCTATCGACCACTTGCCAGTTAGTGATCTGTGCATACATATGAGAGTGTTGCATTGCATACACATGTTTGATATGTTTAAGTGACAATGAATGTAAATTAAGTATAATGATTTTGATTGGAATGTTATATGTATTTATTAAATGTGTGAAGATATTGACTTTGATATTATGATTAATGCATGTATTTTTATATTTCTCCGAATTTATTAGATGGTAACACACAATTTATGAGTTATTAGCTTATTGAGCTATTATTTGCTCATAGTGTTGTTGTACAATTTTTCAAATCAGTAGAACTTTTGGGATCGCGAGAGACAACCTTAGTAGGGTGTGGATTCTTTTTTGCTTCTAAAGTATTGAGAAGTCATGTGCCCCACCTCGTGCACAAGATAGAAGACTTGTAGCTCCCATGTTCCTCTATTGGGATATAGAGAGAGTTTGATATGTGCTATGTATTAAAAGTAATTTTGTATCTTGTAAAATATAAATCTTTCATGACTATGTGGTGGTGTAAATCCTAGGGTTGTTACATGCTCTGAATGATCAATATAAACAATGTAGTTTGGTTATATGTATTGTCACTTTCTTGTAGTATCTAGAGGGGTTATGCACAATTTTCTTTTAAAAAAATTATTTGATTGTCTGTAATCAGTCGCGAGCTCTGATTTAAATCACGATTTAAATCGGAATCATGACATTTACTGTCATGAATATCAACGCCAAAATGTGGGCAGCTCTAGAATCGCCTCCCATGATTACTGGTCTTCCATAATGTCTTTAGTGTACACGTCTTGGCAATAACACGAAGGGATGTCCATATTCATTTTTAGGACGTGGGTTCCCATGATGGCTAAGATGATGGATTACATAACGAAAGAAGTTCTAAGTACATTTGGCGCCATATTAGTAAGCTACGCCGAGAAATAGTGCATTAGAAAATAGAAGATATACTTCATAGGTTGAATATCATTATATCACAACAACTACAATATGAACTATTGCTTCAAGTAGAAGATTTCTCTCAACATTTTATTTCAAAATAGACGATGGATTTCTCCCCCCCCCCCCCCCCCCCCTAAGAACAGTCATTCAACTTTGGAATGTATACAAGAGAAACTAACCATTTAACGTTGGTTCACTTATGAAGGACGAACTGGCATTGGCATTTTGAGAGGGGAGAAGGTTAGAAACTTTCGATGAAGACAACCAGAGGATGTCGGCGATAGAAGGATGTGAACACGATGAATGACATCAGTAAACTAGGCAAAAGCATGGGAAAGGGGCGACCCAATTTTAATCCTAGGAGGCCAAGGTGAAGTGATCATTTTCCATCCAAACAATACGAGGATTAAGACTATCAGTAGTGGGAGATGTCAACCAAATATGATGTGGAATATGACACCCTCCCTCTGGGATAACCCCTATCTTCTAATTAAAATCACCTAACCCATCCCTCCGTATCCAACAACCAAACAACGCCTTAAGATTAATAACTAAGAATACTTTATATTTTAATTTGCATGACTCGTGAACTACTTTGGTAGTTTGATGTATAAACTTTGAACTCTTTGTATTTTAGCGTGTGTTGTATCGACTTATATAGTGTACTTGTACAATTGTTAAAAATGATAAATGATTATACAATTCATATTCGAGTGAATCCAAATATGATCAATGAATTCAGTATGTTTGAAACTAACATATAAAATTTATTTTTATAAAAAATGTATAATATATATATATATATATACATAAAGTAATGACTCAGTTTGGATTTGGGTTATTCATCTGAATAAGTGATTATTCTGTAGTACATTGCCAAAACTCACGCTGGATAGGAATAAAAGACGACAACGCCAACAAATGTGTGTTTAATCTTGCTGGGAGGTTATTTTTTGAATTATTCTCCTATCTGGTAGAATAGACTATATTATCCTATCAATGTAATTTTATTGTTCATGTGAGAAACCTCATCTTCCCATATGTCGAAGGCATCCACCACAACTGCGTACGTTAGATTTCATTTCATATAGTCTTATTCATTCATGTGTCATCCAAACGCGATGTCTTATTCATTCATGAATAACCCTGATTAGTTGCATATAAACACTAGATTAAGTTAACTAATATGTTAATAATCACTTCGTACACTAAGTTCCCTCAACCATGGCAACCGAGTTGTTTTGCCGATGCACTTTTTAATATTGAGATACTCCTATCATGTTAAGAAGCTTGTTGTGTGCGTGTGAATCTCAGACTCGGTGGTTTACCAGAGTGAGGCATCAGAGACAAATGAATGAGTGATGAACAAAAGTGATATTTTCTGCTGCAAGTTCTCATAGCCGGCCATAGCCTTCTTTCCTTAATGGATGACCTTCTTAAATTGTGGCAGACGACTGTTCACCAAAAGATTCATGTTTATCCTTTTCTTCTCTGCTTGGAAGTGCTCTTTGTATGGGACTAAATGGATACCACGTTTGTGCATCAGCAATTTGCGGTAGCACCCCTCTGCAACAGGAAGGGCCAAAAAATTGCCACACGTCAAGTTCACTCCCTATTTGTACAGACCAGATTCAAGATTAGCCTTTCATTGGTCTCTTGCAACTTTTGAGAAATAAACAGGCGTCGTTCACAAGTCGATGAGAATCTGAGATTACATTTGAGAATATACAAAGTATCCTGTGTCTTTGAAACTAAACATTGACACAGGTATACAGTGGTAAAACTTCGTAGATTCAGATTTCTGTTCTGACCTCTGAATTTCGACATGGTTATGTGCTAAACCAAAAACTTGCTTGATTCTACTGCTCCTCTGTTCTGCGTCTGAAGTTTACCATGGTTCTGTGCTAAAGCATGAGCTCAGAAAAGTATTCCTCAAACTCTTGATCGATGGTTGGTTTCCTTGCCATTCTATTCTCTGGAATACAATAGACCAAACAATTGAAAACATTTGGAGAAAAGCAGAAGTTGGAAAAGAAGAGATGATAGAGATTTATAGTGGGCATACCTTGTCCATTGTTCCATATTTCAGGTGAAAGCAAGAATGCATGCGGTGCAATATCGTTGGAATACAGGAATGCATCTTCATCTTTTATATCTAAAAGGTCGGTATCATTCTTCCTAAGTTCGCCTTGCTGCTGCAACTGCATTATGTGCTTTGCCCGTAGTTTGTGAACTTCCCCTGAATCGTCCCTTCCATCGTTTATTGCTTCATCCATGTTGGGAAAATTGTAGGAATTAACAGTGCTTCCAAATAAACTATTTGTGGAACTGTTAGATGTCGAAGGCAAATCCTGGACGATTTCCATCCCGGGCAACTTCTCAGCATCATCATCGTCAAGGTTTAGTGTCATCGTAGTGTCCTGGTTTATGCTGTTACTATCACTATCAGTCTCTCCTAATTCATCTGAATGATCCCTTATTCCTCTGATAATCATTTCCTTGAGGGAATTCCTCATTTGTTTTCTTTCCTCCTCGGTGGCAAGACCTGAACTTCCGAGTCGCTCTCGAAATTTGTGTTTAGATGCAGGCAGAGTAAAATTCTCCAGGTCATATTGTAGTTTCCTCTTCTTATTCAATTCAACACTGCTGGTTGAAAGTTCTCCAGCAGAAAGAAGGCTGAAATAGTAGGATCATAATAAACTTAGATTACAAACCAAAAGATAATTTCAGGAATAAAACACTCCCATCAACACAAACAAAGAAAACAAAATAGCTGTGAAACTTTAAGCACCAAAAATGTCTACACATGAACCTATCACTAGATCAAGATAAAATTATGGATATTACAATTACAAAAAACAATTTCATTTTTTATAGGTACATGTCAAACAAAGCACTTGAATCATCATTAGATCATGTCTTTATCTGTAAAATCTGGTTTAGCCCTTCAACAAATATGGATAGTAGTAATCTTGGAACAAGACAATATTTCTCACAGCACAGCATCCCTATTCTATCTAAGCTGCACTAAGATTGGCCTTGGACTAAATGCTGAGGTATTCAGACCATGCCATTTATATACCAAAAATAATGAAGAAATAACAAAATGAGATGAAACAACAAAGTGATGAAAACAATGATGCAATCAATAAGAAACTTCAATATTAATGATTCATGCGCCACAATGCCTAGTGTATGTCTTGCTTTAAGATTGCAGATTAGGTAATATCCTTAAGCCTGGCTCTAGCAAAGGAAGGAAACTTAGCAGACAAAAGGTGAGATGGGACTTTTCTATCCCTACGCCTATTCTCCCAAGAGACAGAAAGACAGGTCCTTTTTATGAGACAGAAATACAAGTTCAACCCCTAAAGACTACTTATAAAGGTCGACAAAGAGATTTCTACCTGATTAATTGACTAGTTATGCTTATAAACAGCAGATTATTACATTTGACATAAAATGGCGGCATACCTAACCTTCCTTTCATGCACCCTATTATTTACTTTTTGGAAAACGATGCTCCCTATTATAAGAGGCTTCCCTTCATTAAAATGTCTTTAACCACTTTTATAACCTGTTGACTGGTAAAAGTGCTTAATTATTCTTTTTTTAGAGAAGAGTGCTTAATTATTCTTCCAAATCAAGGTACTACATATGATGTTAGGTGTTGGAGGGCCTCAATTGTACTAGCAGAGTTAAGTCATTTGTGCTCACTTGAAATTTCAGAACACAAACTGAAATGCTTTAATTGACATAAAGATGCCCTTAATTGTTACTTAAGAAGGACCTTTCCCGTCCAAGGAATTCCAATGATGATATCATCAACTAAATGCAATGGAGTCTTTGGCCAGCGTGCAGATGGAGCTAGAGAAACTATGGAATGTTAAGCTCCAAAATTTCTGTATGCATATAGAATATCCAGAAATTAATCTAAAATTTGTGCATTCTTCACTGTTGTTTAAGAACTCATTGGCTTGAACAATGTTCATGAATTGATGTAAACTATAAAAACTTAAAGGTAGTTTGTATCTAGAAACAAAACTGAAATGAAAGATCTATCCGAGTTCCAATACAAAAACTAAAGCAAGAGAAATATGACATCAATCCATGATCAGAAAGAGTCGTCCAAGCAATTAAACAACCTACCGCAGCATGCATCATGAAACTCCATATTTCAACATCTACTTTATGAGGCCTGTCTTAAAACATGTTAAGGAAATCAAGTGAAACTGAAGCACACATCTTAATGGGATTCTGAGATGTCTATGGATGATTGAAAAAAAAAAAGGACAGCTTAACAACCAAACCTGATCACAGAACGCACAGAAGAAACAGAGGAAAATACAAAACTTTTCTCGTGACACAGAGCTACGAAATCCGTGGCCACGAAATTCATGTCCCTCATCGCCTAAACACACCACTGAAGGTATCTAATAAGTCGAATCCAAAGACAAAAGAAGGGAAAAAAACGCAGGTGCATCCAATTTCCTTCTAATCCCACCACAGAAGACTCATAATTCAATCTTGCAGAAAATTCGTTTTTTATCAAAAATTGAGCACAAACACTAACAATATGTCCCCATTCATGCAACTCAAGAACAATCTTGCAGAAATGAACACTTCTATGAAACAAACACGAAACACATGCTACCATTTAGAAATTGGCAAAGCAAAAGCAATATATACAAGATTTATTTTCGCAGTAGCATCAAAACCTTTTGGTCTCTTGCTTATCCATTTCCTCATCCATCAGTTCGCCCACTCAAGAACAACAAGATCGAAACTTTGCTTAGACGAGCAGAGTTAAAAAAAAAAAGGCAATTTAGCCCCGGCATACTGTACTTTCCTTATCGAAAGTTTTCCTGCAGAAAGGAGGTAGCATCATAGTAAACTTTTAGAATTTAACCCAAAGAATAATACACTTCAGAAACTAAAACACTCACACCAACAACGAACAAAGAAAACAGAACAGCTGCTGTCCTGCTGTCACCGCCGCCGCTCATCTGCTGTCCTTCTAGCCGCTGCCGCCGCCGATGACCGGATCTAATAGGTTCGCTCTCCCTTTCACTTCCCTCTTGCTCCCCTCTCTCTCTCCCCCTTCCTCTCTCCGCGAACCTCGAGCAGGTTTTTTTTTTCAAGATCCCCTTCCTGCTCCCTTCTCTGCTCGTGGATTATCTTGTAAGTAAAAAAAAAACATTTTTGGTAGTTCTACCATTGTTAATGGTTTATTTAATAAAATCAAATCACTATTATTATCCTAAATTTATTATTATGTTGATTTCTCATGAATTAATAATTAATTATTTATTGATGTGCTATTTGTGTTATGATTACGAATTTATTGATGTGTTAATTTTTCATGAATTAACAATAACATTATTTATTGTTGTGTAAATTATCGTGAGTATATTATTATTGCAAGTTAATGATGTGTTAATCTTTCATGAATTAATATTAAAAGATATAATTTATATGAGTAGTGATTAGAATTAGAATTTTGCTCTTGCAAGTTGAAGAAGAATTTTGCTCTCACCATTGGTATTATGGGACTATATTTTTTATAGATTAATATATACATATATTATTCAATATAAATATGGTACAATGGGATGTGTACTGCCTTCTGTGTTGTGTCTATTTCACAAGTTTGATAATATTAATGTCATGAATAAGATTCTTCAATATTAATGTTTAAAATTAATATTTAATCAATCTTTCTAAAAAGCGTAATTCGTTGACAATTTTGATTTAGTACACCTAATCACATGGATAACTAAAAGAAACTTTTTTTTGTAAATAATGGGTTTAAACTCTTCCTGTTTAAATTGATGTCCTAATCAATCTTTCTAAAAATTTAAATCATTAGAAAGAGTAAAATCAATTGTTTTATATTCTAAATAATTATTTATTGGTGCAACACAACACCAAGCAAGGTTTTGATGTGAATGTCTATTGTTAGAAGATTGGAGATTAGATAATATTCTTTGTTAGGGAAGCTAACAAATGAACAAAACAACTAGGGAGCAAAAGGAGAGATGAGAGACTTTGAGTCCTTACTCTATCAAGACACAAAAGAAACAAGTTTTTTTAAGAGGAGATACAAAGACAAGTTCAATCCAAGGCCATTACGAAGTTAAGCATTCTGCCTAAATAATTTGTTCGCATATGCTTATAAATCATGAATAATTTCACAGTAAGATTAATTCAACATAAATAGCATTTTACTTTACCTTCCTTTCAAGCTCACTACTGCAAGATGTTTTTCTAATTACTAATATTCTTAACCACTTTTGGAACACATAGTTGCTAAATAAGTGATTGGATAATTCTTTCATATCCGAGTAATACATGTATTAAAACATGTTCAAGGATTACAAATGTTAGCCGGTAGAGTTCACACATTTTTACCCACTTGGCATATCAGAAAAAAAGCAACCAAAATTCTTTGATTGACATAATTTTTCTTGATCAATACTTAAGAGACTTTTCACATTAAAGAAATTTCAACGATGCGATCAACTAAATGTAGTAGAACTTTTTGTCGTTCTACAAAGGAGCTCAAAACTATAGAATGTTAAGCTCCAAATTTTTTTATACATACAAAATATCGACAAAGCAATATAACACTTTAATAGATTCTTTAATGTTGCCAAAATATCGACAAAGTAACATAACATTGAAAATATGAATTTCATTGCATTTGGTTCCTCGAAGACTTCAAAAATCTCCTCTGCAGTTCTTACATTAGATCACACCCACCTTCTTTATCTACATCCATCGGATATCCATGGTTTAGCATTAGTGCCTATTCGATTAACATGATGTGAGAATTATTCCATGTGGAGTGATGCTATTACTAATGTGCTTCATGTCAAGCATAAGTTATGTTTCATTGATGGATCTTGCACTATGAGTCAATTTGAACAGACTATGCAATTTCAATGGAATTGGTGCAATCCACTTGTGCTTTCCTAGATAATCAACATAGTATCAAGTGAAATATTAGAAAGAAATGCTTACATATCTGATGCAACAATTGTTTGGAATGATTTGAATGAAAGGTTTAGCAAAGTGAATCGTACTAGATTCTATCATTTTCAAAAAGAGTTGGCTATAATCTCTCAAGATTATGTAGAGATTACAAAATATTGCAACAAGTTAAATTTTCTTATACCCTCACTTTATTAAACATCTTCAGCAGTCAAGATTATTTTCATTTCTCATGGATTTGAATGAAAATTATTTAAGAGTCGGGTCACAAGTTATTTTAATGAGGCAATCCCTACTATTAATAAAGCATTTGCAATGCTTATAAAGAAAGAGCTGCAAAGAAATAATTTTATTTTTTTTCTTGGGCAAACTCTATTTCTATCAGAAAACTTAGGAGGATAATAGGATCAAAAGAAGAAAAATAGGAATGTAAGACGTGAACATTGCCAGCAAACCAGGTCATACCAAAAATCAATATTATGAAATAATTGGTTTTCCTCAAAATTTTAAGTTTAGAAAGGGAAATAACCAAGTCAATTCACAATGTACTTTAGGACCCTATGGAAACAGTGACACCATTGGTGTAGTGAAAAATTTTGCTCAAAGTGTAGTCTTAGTTGAAGGCAATGCTAAGATTCAGCCCTAGTCCTTAATTATGACAAGCAATATCAACAAGGAAGAGTTCTCTAATCCAATAGCTAATATGGAAGAGAAACAATTATGGCATTCTAGTAATCACACCAAGAAGATAATAGACATGGGGGCGCCTCATATCATACGGTTTGTGATCTAAATTATTTAACAACGATGAGAAAATAGGATGTAACTATACATGTTACTCTTCCAAGTGGTAGCATTTCAACAATCTAAATTATCTAACAATGATGAGAAAATAGGATTTGGAGAATTGTTTAATTTCAAATGATCAAATTGAAGAATGTTTTATACCTTAATATCAATTTCTAAACTTCAAAGGGAGACCTTTCTTACGCAATGATCTGTTATCCTAATTTTTGTCTTTTTAGGACCTCTCATCTAGAGTGATGAAGACATTTCTAATTTTGCTCCAAACAAAAAAATAGCTAGAAGTCAACACAATATTTAATTTTTACTTGTAAAGAAGTAAGTGAAAATGTACATCTACAAAGTTTTAGACTAGGCATGTAACAAGCTGAGACTTGTGAGCAATTTGCAGTTCCATTATGTACCAAATAATTATCATTGCCTTTTTTCCTAGTGAGCACAACAATTTTTTATTGTCATTTGATCTTATACATTTGGATATATGGGACCTTATGATTGCAAAAGTTATAATGGTTTTACTTTTTTTTTAATAATTGTTGATGATTTTTCAAGGTTTATCTATTGCTTCTTAAAATGAAAAGTGAAGCATCAATAATCTTGAAGAATTTTATAGTATTAGCAGAAAATCAATTTGACAGAACTGTTAAAATTCTTAATGGAGAAAATTTTGCTAGTAATGTCTTTACTAAATTTCTTTCTTCAAAAGGCATAAAACATTAGACCTATTGTGTATATACACCCTAGAAAAATGGGTTAGTAAAAAGAAAACATAAACACATCCTTGAGTTTGTAAAAGTAATTAAGATTCATAGTTCCTTACCTATTATCTTTTGGGAAGAGCATGTCTTATTTGTAGTGCACATCATTAATAGGCTAGTAGTTCCCCGTATGAAAAGTTATACAATAAATTCCCTTTTTGGATTGTTTCAAAGTAATAGAATGTTTAAGTTATGCTACTATTCCTAAAATTCATGTTATTTTTTTTTCCGGAGCACTAAATCGAATCTACCAGGATATTCAAATGTCTCAAAAGGGTACAAATTTCTTAACCTTGAGACAAATGTGTTTTTTTGTTAGTTGAGATGCCATGTTTTATGAATCTGAATTTTCTTTTCTACCAAAATTTCAATTTGCAATTACTAGCCTACAAATAATGTTCCGCTCATAGTTGATCCATTTACTCTTCATAAAACTAGTCTTTAGTTTCTCCTTTAACACTTATGAATCTATTATTGGAGCTTCGAATGAGTCAACTCATGACTTTTCAACTATTTTTGAATTTATCAGTTCTAGTGATCCTCAGTCTCTTCACACCTTATCTACTTCACAATTTTTTAGGCCACAACACATCACCAATCCACTTTCTCGATTAAATGACTTTATTGTTACTACTCTTGTACATTCTAGATCTATGCCTAGTACAAGTCATTCTATCTAACTTTGTTTCCTATAGTGATTTTCCACCCAAATATCACTCATTTTGTACTTGCTTTAGTGTTGTCCATAAGCCACAATCTTACCATGAAGCAGCTCTTTGGATTGATGCCATGAAGGTAAAGATGAAGGCTTATAAAGGAATTAAATTGAAAAATGGAGAAATATCTTCTATTAGTATTCTCAAGTAGGTCTCGATGGCCTCCTCTCATTGATTGCTACACGATAAAGGTATGGAAACTATTCATGGCAGCTATCCCTCCGTATGGATCTTCTAACCCTTCGTGTTCCTCACAAGGAAAGAAAAACTTTCAAGCTGATACTAATGTGTTCGTCTCACCGAGGACGATGATATATAAATTTATGGGTTTTTGGTATCTAGACAATGATGTAGAGTACAACACAAAGACATGAGGTGAGGCATCCTATTGCGATCGGAAGTGCAAGATGGGAGGAAAGAAAAGAGGGAGATGTAGTATAGAAGGATCTTCTCCCTTCTCGGGTGCTCTGCCACATGTCAATGCTCGACGATCTTTTGTTTTTCTTTTCTTTTTTATGGATATTTTTTAATGCATTTGATATCTACATGAATTCTTAAGATAACAGAAGTATTAAAACATGATGAAGGAATCAAGTGCGAAACTGAACTATACAACATTAATAGGATTCTGAGCAATCTATGTATGAGTAAAACAAAAAAATGGTTAGTATTATTGATTAATGAAATTGCATTCAAGGATTGACGGGAGCTATTAGCTCTGGGTTCAATCCTTAGAGTTTGTTCCCATTCGAGTACGAGATTAATCAAGCATCAATAGTCCTGATAGGCTTAGATCCAAAAAAATAAAAATGTACAAAAAATCTAACAACCAGACTTTATTACATATCTTGCAGAAGAAATGGACAAACCCAATACTTTTCTCAAGCAATCCAAGATGATGAAATTCATACCACTCATCGTCTCTCATATCCAAAGCTTCTTTCTAATTCATCATAGAGACTGATAATAATTTACCAAGCTTCAACAAATCCTTTAAGTGATTCTATTTTTATCAGAAATTCAATAGGAACAATGCTTACAATATCCCCCCGCTTAAAATTTATCCTTCTAACAAGTGGCAATTGGTCTATTTTCAATTAGCATTACCTATACTAATTACCTCTTCTTGGGCATTCAATATTCAATATCAAATAAAAGTAAATATTGATAAATTACTTTCATTGAAATGCCAAAACTAACACATTCATTGTTCCCTATAGTCCTCCAACTCTAACAAACTATCACATCAAAATGGCAATAATAATAATAATAATTAATGTTCTAATGATATAAACCCATGTGCGAATGCATTATTGCAAACTTTATCGTCGCATATGCATCCATGTGCAATTGCATTATGACAAACTTTATCGATGCACACACCTTCATAAATTCAAATTGACATGAAATATTTGACTACGCTCAGTATGTAAGATATAAGAATCAAATGAAATAGCTTAGTAAAAGCAATTTAACTTTTAAAAAATAATCATGTTGAAAATAAATAAGGAACATGAAAAAATTTTCCCCTTTTTCTTTTCATTTTTTGTCATTCTTAACCATTCTTTTTTAGTGAGTTGCACCATGTTTTACTTTAAACAATGACCTAGGCAATCTCAAATTTCTTTATTACGAATCATATCATGACACTTCCATGCATCAATAAAGTTAAGGTGGAATAAACCAAGACCAGAGGAGCATTACCAGCTCAAAAAATTTATAAATCTTTGAATCATAAAAGAAACTCAAACATGATTTTACAATTCTCCATTCTTTAACTAGACTTTATTAGAGCTATAAAAACTTTTTATTCTTTAATTATGTTTTAACAACCAATGCTCATGAAGGATCTTATTTTATAGTTTTTATTTTTTGATCTAATTATATATCTTTGGAGGTTTCACTTGATTAAGGATCAATGTAAGTGTAAAAAGGTAACTTAGCCATAAGACAATTCAGTTGAAAAATTATGCAAAAAAATTAGCAAAATCTATGTCAAGTAAGTTCAAACTCGGGACAAATGTGTTATGAAGGCACCGCACTTAGGGTGACGCGAACCATGTTGCACGAACTTTCACCGAAACCCAATTCGATCAGAACTCAGGCCGAGTTTGAGGTGGCTCAGGCTATGTGCAGTAGAACCTCATCTGAAACTCAGGTTGGGTAGTTTGGGCCAATGTCAACCGCCCGCAAAATGTCGTGGAGGAAACTAGGTTGGTCCTCTAAAATTCGGATTGGTTATGTCTGCATCCATGTTGGATTTGTCTATGATCTCATCGACTTTGAAAAATGTTTGAAGACCTCAAAGTAAATTTCTTCAATGCTGGCTGAGTTTCGACACAACGAAACTCTAGTGCCATTTTCCAAAAGTGAATTAAAAAATCTTGCATATTTTGTGCCGACATAACTACATGAACCCCAAGCTTTTCGACAAAACAGCTTGGCCTCTGACGATGATGCTAGCATTGTTTGACAGTGGTGACAACCACAAAAAGATGGAGCCATGAATGCACACTGAGGAAGGAGAAACAAGGCTCGAAGTTAGAGAAAAAGATAATTTTATGAATAAAAGGAGGTTGATTCACTAAGAGATTAGATTAAATATAGTCTAAGATTAGGTACTAAACTTCCTTGAACTCTAATTATGAACATTATTTATAACCATCATTAATAATCCTAATTAATTTCTTTCTTTGTTTTCTTTTCTTCTATCCAACTCATTCATTCTTAGCTTCATTTTTTCCTTTATTAACTATAATTATCCTTTTTCAAAAGAAATTTAGAAACTAATTATATATATATTAATTTAAACTAAAAAATTAGGGTTGTCACATACCCACTCATCACATGACGACATAACTAGTTCAAAAATCAATTTTAAAAAGAATATGACTCTTAAATTTTTAAAAAAATTTGGTATGATACGTCCATGCTTCTTATACAATATTTAATATTTTCATCACATTAGTTGGAGATATCACTAAGGGTGTTCACGGGACGGGTTGGACCTCAACCGTGAACAAACCTAGATCGGGTCAGGTTGAGCTGGGTTGACACTCTTTGGAGCAACGAATTTGATCCAACCCGACCACCATTTTTTGCTTTTTTTATTTATTTTCTTACTTTTTGCATTATTTAATATAAAAATATTATTACATAATTATTTTAAAGCGTTAAAATAAAATTTCCTAATATTTACATATTATTTTTATAATTAAAATATTTTTATTTTTTTAGAATTTTAAAATCAAATGTATGATTAGAATTGAATAAAAAAGTAAATAAAAAATAAAAAAAATCATCAGGTCATCTTGTCGAGTCGGGTCGACTTGTGTTGGGATTCCCAACCTGTACCCGACCTGAAACCCCTTCGGGTTGGATTCGGGTCGAGTTGGATCCGACCCGACTGCTTGCAGATCATCGATTCATCGGGTCGACACCCTATCACTAACATATTATATGAATATCATGTCAATTCATAAGAGACAAAATAAAAGATAGAGACTCAAGTCCAAAATGATGAGTCTTAAGCTCACGCTCCAACTAAATGTATGAGCAAGGTGCTCGTTAATCTCATATCATAAGTGTTCGTTGCTCTTCAATATAATTCAACAAGACTCCAAACACATCCAATAAATAATTTGAGTTAATAACTTGTGTAACTAACCAAACGAAATAAAAAGGACACAAAAACAATTAACACGCCTCTCACACACTCATTTCTTAGCTCCTTTAAATTTTTTTATCTTATATCAAGAAAGAAAGCATATTTATTCATTACCTACAAAAATTAAACAAAAAAGGCGAACATCAACAAATTCAGTAAATGAATGAAAGTTCATAAAGCTGAAAACTAAGAAACCATATAAAAAAAATTGTATAAAACAAGATGACATGAATGCAAGAAATTATTATTATACTCCACTGTCTTACATAGTCTCAATAATGGGGTTATGCACGTATATTCACTCCTCAAATCCTATTTCATGCCAAGAGCTACAACATTCTCTCCTCAGACCATAAGATCTATAACATTTGGTCCTTAAGACTTATTTCATATCAAGAGCAATCACATTATTATCTTTCCTCCATGCCTTATTTCATGTCAAGGGACACTCTTGGCATGAAATAGGGACTAATTCTGACCCTCATACATATTTCATACTAAGAGCATTACCTTCTCAGCAATCATTTTAATGACATCTTGGTAATTAGAAATAAAATTTAAAACCACCTTACTTAAGTTCATAATTAAACTATTATAAACTATTATGACAAGTAATTCATAATTAACTAATAAGCATTAAAATATAATTCTTATCTCACTAAGTGCTATTAGAAGAAACTTTGTAAGATTTATCATCTATGTTGTACTATCATGGATTTGTGGCATTGCTCACCAGTAAAGAAGAGAGGGGAAGTCGTCGACAGTAGCCTAATAAACTCTCCAACGAAACATTAACTAATCAAAACCAATCCATACCTTACAATGATTTGAATTAAACATTATAACTAATTCCAATCAAATTGTATCCTAGGAATGCTTTTAGAGACCAAAATGATCTCACTAAAATAGCACTAGTAATAGATTTCGAAGTTAATGCCGACTAGACAATGAATGTTGGAATAATGGGTCAATTGCTTAATCAATAAAATGTGCATTACAATCAAAGGTTCACAAAACAAAATCCAAATCCATTGCACATCATTTCACTTACCAATCATGATGAAATGGTCACCAAAACTATTGCGAAAGAAACAATCAAAATTCAATATGACAAACCTAAAAAAATTCAATTATATTTTGTAGAAAAAAGTTTGATCTACCGCTCTCGTGTGCACTTATTGGAGCAAACAGTGGTAGGAACAGTCCAACCTACGTCAAACTCTTTGAAAAATCACACAAATAGTTTGCTAGTAAATTCTCCAAAAGCTACTCAATCAAACACCAAAGTAAGAAGAATTGATATGAATTGGAGTTGAACTGATATCTCTGGAGATTCCCCTTTTTTGACATTCGAAGCTACGCTCCTCGCCCATAGTGCATGGTTTCTCTCCTAATCCATACCAAAAGATGAACGATCTTGTTGTCCTTATTCTGATGGTACCCTTTGATGCGATGAACGGGATGATGAAACAAGGATAGCCTGGTGTGGTCTCCTCTTTCGTATTCATACAAAGATAGGGGGAGAGCTGGAATCTTCTCTTTGCTCCCTTTTATTCTACTGTGTTATTCTTTTTATTTTTTCTACTGCCCTAAAAATGGACAAAATGCCCTCCACATTTAAAGAAAATCCATTTTAACATTAAAATATGGCATTACAATTACAATACCTAATAAAAGATTTTATCCTCAAAATTTGAACTAACCCAATAAAGATGATGATAACTTTTTGTAATGTACTTGATCCTCTACCTCCAATGTAGTCTCTCTATCAGTATAATTCTTCCATAAAACTTTGACCCTAGAAATCTCACATCTGCATAATTATCCCACCTCACGTGGTAATATCTAGATAGGCTTCTCACGATATGTCATATTCTCACTTATCTCCATTGGATGTGTCTCAATCTATTGATCTTCTCTAAGCAAATAGTTCGAAGCACAAATATGTGAAACACCTTATAAATTCTTGCCAACGAGGATATCAAGCAAGGCGATAAGTCAGGCCTCACTCTCTCAAGCACTTCATAGGGTCTGATAAATATAGGGCTCAACTTTCCTTCCTCTCCAAATTAGAGAACACATTTCATCATGAGCTTCCCTATCCTTTTTCAAATATTTCAATTTTGTCCAAGGTCTTCTAAATCAAGTCCACATCTATCAATTGTCTATCACTCTCATATGGGAATACGTCATCTCTATCCATATAAAGTCTCAAACTGTGTCATACGAAAGGTGGATCGACAAAACCATTATTATATGCAAACTTTGCTAACACTATATGGTCATCCCGACATCTACCAAAATTCATTGCACTTTCTCTCAACATATCCAATAGTATTTGTATCATCTGCTTAGCATGCCCATCAGTCTGTAGATAAAAAATAATACTAAAATATAGTTTCATCCTCAAGTAGTACTACAATCCCATAAATAATGAATTTCGGTCCAACAATCTCAATAATAAAAAAGTCACGCCAACTAGTCCAGCGAATAGGTAATTTTGATTGGTGAACGTGTTAATTTTTTTGGCATATTCGAAGTTTTCTCCTCGCTTGTGGTTCATCGTTTCTCTATAGTCCATCTCAAAAGATTAGCCTCATTGTCCTCTTTTCAATAGCACCCTTCGATGGTCGAACAATGGTTGATGGCGACGAACAAGGTGACGAAACGACGATGGCCTGGTGCATTCTCCTCCTTTGTGTGTGTACCATGGTAGGGGAAGCCTTCTCTCTCTCCCTTTTACACTCTCTTTGACATTATTAGCTGTTTGATGAGTGGATAGCAGTTTGATAAGGGATAGCGATTTAAGTAACTAGCGGATGAAGATTAGTGATTAGTGATTCATTTAAGATGTTAACAAAAATAAGTGTTTGATAACGGTGAAATTAGCGGATAAATATAAAATGACATACTTAGATATACAATAAAATTTTCAATTCAAATACTATACAAATTTTGTTAAATCATTAATATCTCAATGAAATAAATAAATTTTCAAAAGTAAATTTATTATTAAAATATATTTACAATACATTTTATATAGTTCATACATGATATGATAATTATTAAATTAATTTGTATATCCATTGTTAATAAATAAATAATTTGTAATTAATTAAATATGAATATAGAAGGAATATGGTTCAATGGTGATAAAATAAAAATGATAAAATCAAAAAATAAATAATACATTTGAATAAGGATAAAATAGAGAAAAATGTACCTCTAAACGCTAAAAGTTAAACATTAATAGAAGTAGCTTTTCAATATTTTTATTCAAAATTCTAAACTCTACACATAAAATAGTGTTTCAATCGCTAAATGCTATTGTGACAACTCAAAAAAAAAAAAAAGAGAACATAAACTAATGGGCCTGTAACAGCCCATTAACCACAACCTTAATTAACCTAACTCTAAATCCCTCTTTCCTTTTCACCAAGAGCCGCACGTCTTCTTTTTTTTTCCCGCACAAAAAGCACCTCATCCTCTCTCTTCCTCCTTATCTCTCCTCATGTACAGGGACCATGTGCATCCCTCCATGCCCATTGCTCCATGCATGCACCTCCTCAAGTAGCAACCAAGGTGATGTTTTTTTTCCCTCTTACCCATGCACTACCTACTTCCCTCAGATCTCTCTCCTTGCGTTTGATTTATGGCAGCCAGGGAGCACCATAAGGAAGGAGCACGCTGAAGCACAGATGCCATGGAACAGTAACGAATCGACGGAAAAATAAATCCATATTGCTTAACAGGTGGGTGAACTGAAATCACTTTGCATGACCCCTGAATCGATTTAAATCATGTCCTAATTGATTATGTAAAGAAGAAGAGAAGAAGAGGGTTCCAAGTTTCTTGTTTTACCTTGTTTGATCCATGATTCTTGATTGTTTGAATTAATTACATATATGTTTTGTTCCTTGTTATTATGTGACTGCTTGATTGATTGCTAGGCGGTAGAAACCAGTTAGGATGTTATTATGTTAGAGTTTTAAGGGAATTTTCGTATTTGAAATCAACCAAAACATCGACCGATCGACTGGCCCACATGCTTTATGAGCAAACCGATCGACTGATTTATTGATCCCACCACCGATTTCATTATGCATCGACTGGTCGACCGATCCACTGACCAGCCGATCAACCTCAGAACCTTACCAGCCGATCGATCGATCGTTCAATAGAACGGATCGATCGATTCGTCGATCCTACTGCCCGACTTGTTGAACCCACCTATCGACCGATCCCTTATGCCGTATAAGCAGACCGATCGACTGATCCAAAGCCGACTGATTCACAGTGACTCTCTTATCACCTTTGTTAATAATTATTGATTCCAGTCTGCATATTGATTATTATTATTTGATTTATTATAATAATGACTGAATTAATAATATATGATTTGTCCATGATCCATCCTTGATTCAAGATATAAACTCACGAGATGATTCATTCCATCATGGATCCTTTTTGTTCCCATGTCATGATTGAACAACGAATAATAAGATTTTAAAGTTATTAATAAGTTTAGATATAAGATGAATAATGGGTTGTCAGTCCAAGCCAAGTGTTTTAAGATAAGGGTTGTTCCATTGGTTGTGGTTTGATCACCCATTGACCTGTACAAGATTGTATCGTTTGCTCGGCATACCCCAAAAATTAAAGGCACCTAAAGTCACCCTGATTTCTAAACATGAACTAAGATTAACAAGTATGAACAAGATAAGCAAGCAAGTTATCGATATTCTCATGTCATGATTATAAGATTTCTAGCATCATTTGATTATATTGCTTTATGTTATCGATATATACCTCTTATGATTATACATGATGCTCTCATGTTCCACTTTTCACTCAAGATAAGTACTTTCCTTTACTTCTGATTGCTCTATTCAAGTTATGCATTGTATAATTATGTGGATCTCCACTAGCCTATAAAGTTTATGGGAGGACCTCCACCCATGTGTCTGATTTTCATATGACCAGGTCAGTAACGGTGTTGAGTAGGTGCGATGACGAAGTTATGGCAATAAAACAACACATGAACCACAAGATTTATTAGTTTTCTTTTTCCTTTCTCGATTAATTATTCATGATGTAGAACTCCATTATATTTCTTAGACCTGATGTAACTCTTTTCTAGAATTTCGCATATTTATGATATGTTCTTTTATTTTATTATTCTTTCGCTGACGTGTCTTGATTCTTTGACTGAGAGATGATCAACAAGACAGTCAAAGTCATAGTGTCTGTAGTGTCTCCAGATTGGTCTTTGCCACGTGGCAAGGGTTGATTTGGGGGCGTTACAGCTACTCCAAACACTATTTTTGACATTGCCAAACAGAGCTTTAGTCAAGTCTGTTATTCATTTTGTTTTGTGGTTGCCACGGAAATGATCAAAATGCCCTCCACATTTAAAGAAATTTCAATTTTTTAGACTAATACAAGATGCTACATTAACGCTCTATTTAACATTATTAGCAGTTTGATAAACGGATAGTGGTTTCATTAGTTAGTAGTGAATAGCAAATAATAATTAGTGGTTAGAGGTTCATTTAGAATATTAACAAATAAGTATTTGACAAACTTAACGGTAGAATTAACTATTGAATATAAAATGATATGATTGGATATATGATAAATTATTCAATCCAAAAACTATATAATTTTTATTATAATGCAATAAATAAATTATTTATAGCTCAATTAAATAAAATAAATTTTGACAAATATTTTTATTAAAATACATAGACATTTATTTTGACAATATTTTTTATATAGAGCATACATTATATGAAAATATTAATTATTAAATTAAATTTTTATTCATTGTTGACAAATAAATAATTTATAATCAATTATGCATGAATATGAATAGAAATATACTTAAATGATGATAAAATAAAAATGAGAAAATAATAAAATAAGTTGAGAAAGAAATAATGAAATTGAATAAGGATTAAAGTGAAAAAAATTATAAATTGCTAACCTCCAATCGCTAAATGATAGTAGAAATAACTTTTTAACATTTTTATATGAAATGTTAAACTTTACTTATTTTTATCATTTAATTACCAAATAAAAAAAAATAGTGTTTAAACCGCTACATGCTATTTGAAATGTTAATTTTAATATTGCCAAATAGTTTCTAAGGCTCATACAATTCTCAATGCTTCAAAAAAATCTATGAATTTTCTAAAAGGCCTAAAACTAGGTAGAATCTTGCAGATTGGAGCAGACAATGAACGCTTCTACTGAAAAAGGCATAGAAATTGACAACCCAAAAGCAACCACTTTCCACTATAAGATTAAACTAGAAAAGACAAGTTTTTTTCTTAGAACCCCCCTTTGGTCTCTTGCATCTCCATCTTAGCTCAAGAACAAGATCAAAACTTTGGTCAATAATTTTTTTTCTTCAAGTGACGGCCCCCTCTAGTTTTAGTCTTGTTTTAGGCTTCTTTGAACAGCTAATTCAAGGGGCTGGGAGACGAGTACATATCATATGTAAGGTAAATCTAAATCATATTATGATTTTACATTATTACTATATCAGCCATTTCCATATTTCCTACAAAAGAATCATTGCTTAGTTGACAAAATCATTAGACTACAAAATTGACGTTAGAACATATACTATACCTTGACGATTCCGACGAACTTTCCACAGTTGCACAGTAATGTTACTTAATAACACGATGTGGGGAAAGAAATTTCTCACTATTAACATAACTAGAATCAACGAGATAAAATTTACATATTGTCCAATGAGGAAAGAGATTTTTTAAGAAACGCGATATGCCGAAAATATAAGAATGATGACTACACTATAATCATTACGCTGCCAAAGATAAAGCACATACCTTCCGGAACCACGAAACCAACATTCTCAATGCGCCAACATAGAACTCTTAGCTCCTCATAGTTTCTAGAGATCATTGCTTGGTTGGTCTTCTTTACGGTGCTTGGTTGGTCTTTTTTACAGTGACTGCACCGGATCCCTAGAAACAAAAGACTTAGGCACTTGAGAAATCTCTAATGTGGTATAGAAAATAGTCTAATATGTTAATCCGACAATATTTCAAATTAATTAGGAAAAATCATGGGGCAAAAAAGGGGATACCATAAGATAATAAAGCACCAAACACAAGAACTACAATAGTATTTTCATATATGTAATCCTTTTAGTCACCGTTTGCAATCAGTGGTTATAGAAGAAGTAAACATCAAATATTAGTGATAATGGGGGCCAAGAAGTAAGCCTCAGGAAACTAAAAAATGAGCTTCTACATAATCATTTCGCTCTCCCTACAAGAGCTTTCCAAAGTTATCGCCAAAATTTAATCTTTAACAACCTCCAAAACTACATATGTTGCAGGATTAATTCAAATCCCCAGATTTGTGAAATATGTCTCTTGTAAAAACCTCAAATGTAATATTCTCACACATAAACATGCTTACATGAACACATGTAATATTGCAATGGTCCATAATATTGGAGTCATCATCACATACCACAACCGAGTACACAGGTAGTATTGAAATCTAATACATGCTGTCATCATCACACCACAACCGAGTGCACAACAGTAGGATGCAAGCTCATGTGTTGACATAGTCATATAATTGAAACACTAGCCAAAGTAAATTTAAACTAAATTAAAGTAAATGTGCTGATGACTACTTTTCATGCTTCCAGTAGTTGTACATTCCCTACAAAAGGAAGAATGCTTTAGTATGATTCCTAACGTTTGATGAAAGAATGTAAGCTAAAGAGAATATTATATATGTGCACAAAAGAGAAAAAGCTTCTCATTGGGGGTTGTACTTGGGTTTCTAATGGAGGGAGTAAAGTTTAAACTTCTATTGGAGTCACAAAGAAGCGGAAGTTCGAGCTGTGAATTTTTTTGGGGGTTGAAAAGAAGCAAAAATAAACATGGAACTTACTCAACCACTTTTCATTCTTTCACTTCTTCCACGGCGGATCCCTCCCATATAGTGCAGACATATAGAAAAAAGTGATCGAATGATGTCACTGTCATGACATTTTAAGAAATTCCCCCCTTGCGATTCCTATAGCGAGGTTGATCAACCTTTCTCACCAAGGCGGGAATATGAGTTTCATAGTGTATTCTAAAAAAATGGATAATTCACATGGGTATTAAAATAATTCTAAGCAGCTTCATACGTGAAAGTTGAAAGGGAATTGTACTTGCCGCAAAATATATGAAGAATTTCTTATTGTTTCGAATGTGTGGGTGCACGTCTGCTTGTTCACTATGTAGTAGTATGAACTCTTGAGTAAGAGAACATATGGATCGAAGTACATGATTAAAATGGCGAGAAATAGTTTCACCGAGATGTTGGAATTTCTCAACTATGATTTTGTTGGTCATGTTGTGTGGACCTAGACAGTACAGGAAGAGCACTAATTGTTCGCATGAACTCATGTGATGTCACTAACTCCTTCAATTTCATAAACATTGTAGGTGACATCCTAAATAAGTCATAACATCATCGTGGGTGGCCTTTTAATATGTCTAAAATGAGCCGATGGCCTGTGAAAAGACGCATTCTGCATGGAACCTTCAAAATGGGTTCCCCAAATCCTATTTCAATTATATCACTAACTATTATGATTCCGATGACATCCTCATGGAACTCTCCTCGTCAACCAATAGTTGTATAAGAATACATCTATCCATCTAAGCATAAAAAGTAGTTACAACTATCATCTATCATATGGAGATAGAAGATGACACATAAAGTTAAAAGAAGTATTCACATCACTGAAAAAACAAATAGGAAGAAAAGTATGCACAACATTCGATGAACGATATAAAAAGAAGTGTTGACAACATTTTGCATTCATCAACCAAAAGATGTGACATTGAAATTATAAGCATTCATATAACATATTATGTCAGTATCTTGTTCACATACGTTAAGTCAACATTATTCCAAAAAGAAAATGACAACTAGCATAAGAAGTACATACTACAAGCTCTCTGATACTACCAAAAGGAGATGCAAGATGTGTTGTAATTAGTAATAGATAAAGTGAGTATATATATATATATATATATATAAGTTAGTCCGACGATGAAGCTGTTTTAGAATTGGAGCCTCCACTTGGTGACGACCGAATTGAGAATGGCATGCTAGTAGCGGCAGTTGTTCTTGAGACAACACTTGACCTTGAGGCGAATTGAGTGCCCAACACAAGAGGAACAAAAGAACTCTGCACGATGAACATCGTGGCAGATCCGGTACATAGGAGTGATGAAGGTGCTAAAAATGCAGCACTGAAATTATTAGATGGAGCAGACATTGGAATAGACGAGTTGGATGCTTTCAAGATGTCACTTGATGGTGAGTGCGAGAAACCAAGAGTGAAGCTAGAAGTGGTGCAACCTAAATAGTTAGTTGATTGCCCTTTATGTGCGCGCTTTTTTCGATAATCCTCCAATTGCTCCAACAACCATAGTTTCATCATGTCCTCATCGCAAGTCATAAAAGCCTAACAATTACTCTCATCTTTGAACGATTCCTTGTCGCATTGCACTACCTCATCAAGCAATAGAAGTCTTTTTTTTTTACCCTACTATGTTATCTCGTACAAAATTGCTTCATCATTATTTCCCATATATTTTCATGTCTTAGTATTATGCCCCCTACTTCTAGCTCTTTTTCCAGATGAAGGTGGAGGGGAAACACTAGTGAAGGGGTCTTCAGATGGACTATCAAACTTGAAATCTGACATACCAAGTACACTTGGATCATTGATTCTAGCTTAATGAGAGAAATTTATGGCATGCAAAATAATGTCAACATCATCAGTGTCATCGTCATCATTCAATTCAACATCCTTAGAAGGCAGACATGATTGTAGCAAAAGTTCGATTGCTAGGAGTGGTGTTTTTAGAAAATATAAAAAAGAAATTGTCATAAAGAGGAAATGGCTTGTGTTTGAGTCTGGAATAATCCTTGTTTTCCTATTAGTAAAGATTATTTCAATGATAATAAATGAAAATTGCGAAACGCAGAAAATGATTACGCTTATCGCTATGACCTCTTCCCACATGCGAGGTTCGCCAGGGCGTAGGTAATTTTTTTCTCATGATCTCCACCCCATTTGTTACGATTATTGAGACTTTGGTACAAATTAAACAACTTCTTCAAATTTTTAGCCTATTTTTTAAGTTAGATATATCATAACCCTTCTTCGTTGTCTCATTAAATCTACCCAGAATGCGCTTTCAAGTATCAATCGAGAATATGCCATTTACAAGATTCCCATCCAAATATTCAAGTTTCACAATTCCAATGAATACTTTGTCCAACTCATCATTCCAATTGCTTAGACATCTTTTCATGAGTGATACATCTCTGTTTGTAGAGCCGACCTCTTGGTTCATGGTTTGATTTAGGGCTACATTAAAATTGGGAATATTTCACCAAAGTATAGGAGACAAACTTAGGAGGACTATGCGGTGGGCATGTGCTTAAGTCTTGGCCAAGCAAAGAAGTATACATGGAGCAGGAGATAAATATGAAGTTTCTCTCCAGGTTGCACGAGAATAAAGTATGGGAAAGGAGGCATGCACAACAAATATGAGTTCAATAAAATGCAATGAAGATACTATCTATTTATTCCACTAGTAGTAGGTAGATATGAAGAGACATCCATTAGAATATGTGTTCAAGGAAGAAACATACATGAATGAAATGGCATACATATGGTACACACACAAGTTTGCATACATCTAGTAGCAGAACCAAATGAAAGATCATTTGGTCGAAAATTAGGATCCGGACATGTAAAACCATGTATGTGCTCATGCAGGTAGCAATTCATACAATTCGCATTCATAATTGTAATATAGAAGACATGTTTTGTACAATAAGCAGTAGAAGATAATGAAGAAGAAAAAAAGGGGAAGACAACAATAAGCAGCAGAAGGTATAAAGAAAGTTTAGAAGTACCTTGACTTTTTATCTTCATATGTTATCGGGCATGAACATAGAGCAAAAGCCCTTCCCTACTTGTAAACGGACAACACTTGTTGTGTAGATAAAGCAAAGTTAGAAAGGAAAAAGTTTGAAAACGAAATCAAATGACAAAACGTATGAAGAAATTCTTAATACCTTCTTGTAAGATCGGAATGGGGAGCAGACTTCCTTGCTAAAATTGTGAAACAACACACCTATTTATGTGGATGAACAATCATTCTAATTTAGCATCAATTCATGGCATTAATAGTAGAACAGGACAAACAAAACAAAAGTATAACATAAATAAATTATGAAAAGTGTTGAACTATAAAAAGAAACAAGTCGATCACAAAAAAAGTGACATAAGTGAATAACATTCTGCCCTAAACTATCCACCATTGCAAAGGAAAAAGAAGTAATAATCCCCTATGGCTTATGACTCCCCTGCTCGCGAGGAAGAAACCTCACAAAAGGGGAGTTGTAAAGGGTGGGCTCTCCTTGCTCATGGAGAGAGAAAAAGAAAAAGTAGTGAAGAGTGAAAGTTGTGGTTCATCCCCTGCTCGTGAGTGGAGAAGGAGAGTGAGAGTTGTAGTTCCTCTCCTACTCGCGAGTGGAGATGGAGGGAGGCGGTGTGAACCTGCAATGCGGCTGCTCACGAGGAGAGGGATAGAGAGAGAGAGAGGGAGGGAGAAAGAGAGGGACGAAGAGAGGTGAACCTATTTAGAAGAACAAGCAATAAGTGGGAGGTGTGTTTGGAGATCTGACAAACAAACATCACAGTGAGTTCAAAATAGAGAAAACAAAGTAAATCATATTAGCACGCGGAAGACCTTCAACCATGGTTGCTAGGAAGAAGAAACGAGGAATACCTTTGTTGCAGATTATTTTCAAGACTATCCACCCAATTGCAGTCGAGACGTGCATAGAATTTCTTTCGAGAACATGTGCCCTAGTTTCGTACAAAATGGGGACGAAGAAGAAGGTTTGGTCGTGGCACTTCCTTTTTACTTTCATTAATTTGTTGAACAGTAAAATGACTATTTTGCCCTCGTCGAATTATCTATATTCCGCCAAAATTGAATAATACTATAACCCAAAAGATAGTGGGCCAATCAGATTAAACATCCATCGTGAATTGTACATCGTCCATCTCCTCTTAATGCTAATCCACCTTGCGTTTGATTGTATTCTGATTAGGGGTGTTCACGAGTCGAGTTGGACTTGACCCGTGAACAAATTCGACCCGACTCGACCAAATTTGGTTGACTCGGGTCAAGTCCCCTAAGGGCAAAAACTCCGACCCAACCCAACCTAGTGACCTGACCACCCTTTTTCTTTTTGTCTTATTTATTTTAATATACAAAATTAGTTAATAATTATTATAAAATATAATATATATATTTTAAATATCTGAGCATTTATTTTCATAATTAGAATGTTTTATTTTTCATTTTAAATCAACTATTTGACTAAAATTAAGTAAATAAGTAAAAAATAATAATAAAAGTCGGGTCGGGTTAGGTCGTCTCGAGTTGGAATTTCCCAACCCGTACTCGACTCGAACCCCTCGAGTTGAGTTCGGGTCGGGTCGAGTCTGACCCAACCACGATCCGACCCGACCCAAATTAGGTCGGGCCATCGGGTTCACCGGGTCGACCTGACCCGGTGAACCCCCCTAATTCTGATGATTAAGTCCTTATTCCATCTATTAACCTGCAACCAAACAACGCCTAAAGGTTCAATGCTGTTTTTATTTCAATTTTGATTTCAAGTTTTAATTAAATATCTAACTTTTGCATATGATTATTTTACTTATGGACTTGATCGAGTTCACCCGATTCTATCAGAGTTTACTTGATTTTTTAGCACTAAGTTTGATTCCACTCTGAGTTTAGTCTATTTCATGGCTAAACTTGTGAATTTGTAAGAGTTTACGCCTCAAACTCGAAAGCTTGTTTAATAATTTTAAAGAATTTTTTATAAAATAACAAATATTAAGAAATAAAGGACTTAGAAGACAAATCATATTAAGTTTGTCAATGTCACTAATATGAGTTTAATCTATTGCTTTATTTATCAATATTGTACTTTTCATCTATACTTCTCCCTTTTCATTCTCATTTTACAGTGATATATATATATATATATATATATATATATATATATAGAGAGAGAGAGAGAGAGAGGAATATTAGTGCCCACACATTCATAATTGTCCGATTTGAGATGGACAAATCAAATGTGTGTGTGCCGATTCAAGAGGGTTCATCCGGTTCGAGAACGCTAGTTCGCATGACATACGTTCAGTTAGTAGGGTATTCGTCCGATTCCCGCCTCTCCCATCTATGTGTCAGCGCCTCGCGCCTACCCTCTCTGCGCCACCACCCGACGCCGAGCGACGCGACGCAGAGCAATGATGATGCTGGGCGACAGAGCTTCGACGAAAAAGGGAGAAGACACGCCCTGAGATCTTCAAACGTCGTTGTCAATCTGTGAATGCCGATCTGAGATGTGTGAGCATGTGAGAATGTCGTCGTCGATCTGCACAGATGTCGATATCCACAATCTGCGAACATCGTCGATCTGAGATGCATTGCTTCCCTCGCTCGCAAATCACCACCCTCGCTCGCATGTCGCCGCCCTTGCTCGTAGATCGCCGATCGCCTTCACCATCCGCCCTCAGCGCAAGATCACCGTCCTTTGCTGACGAGATTGCTGCCCTTCGTCGACGCTCCTTTTCACTTGCGTAGAGAACCGTCGAACCTCGAATGTTTCCACATCTGATCCGACTCTGGATGTGTCTCTACATGAATCTTCCCTCGCCAGAGCTCAGTCGATGATCCACGGACCTCACACAGTCGTGTCGCGGATCACCGGACCTCGCGCAGTCGTGTCACGGATCGTCGAACCTTGCGTAGTCGTGCAGATCGCCGAACCTCACGCAGAGAGGGAACAAATGGAGGAATCGCGGGGACGCGAACCAAAACTCTCAAACCGGACGAATCAAGTTGAACCGGCACGCATGCATCTCATCCATCCATCTCCGATCGAATGATTTTGGATGTGTGGGCGCAAGGTACTATCACATGTACGCGCACATGTCCCGGGGGCTTCTCCCCGGGGCACGTCGAGTTATCTTATCATGTATTTTCCTTTTCAACTCACTTTTGTACTTAGTTTATTTTCTAAGTGTGATGATGGCAGTTTTGTAATTTGCACTCCTGAAAAGTGCACCCCCGGAGATGGTCCTCCACATCACACGTCGCAATTCTACCACCCGAAACGGTGGTATAGTAGGGGAGACCCGCTAGTCCTCCCCCGAAGCGTTGTAATCATTCCTATTTACTCAACAAAGATTTCAAGCTTCCCTAAATCTAGCATCGTGCCTCAAGCGTGGGGTGGCAACCCACAAAAGGAGCGTCCCAAAGCGTCCCAAGCGATCGAGCGTTACGCCGAGGTGCCCGTTTGTTCACAAACGCCTCTACCGAAGAAGCGTCCGCTCGGGACCGTGCGTCCCAAAAGTTGTGGCATACGAAAAGTGGCATAAGCAAGCTTCCGCAAAGCGCTCAAAAGAGCTTGCCTAGACGTTGGACACATCTAGGCACTGCACGGGTCGGTCGAGCGAAAAATGACCCCGTGACAAGTTGGTATCAGAGCAGCGTTTCTGGGACCGCTCAAGTTGGCGTTCGGCGATCAAGGTGAAATGACGTCGAACTCGGAGATGATGAATGAACCCGTTGCACCGGAGAAGGGCCGCCAGGATCGAGGGCGCGCCCGCTCGAAGGACACTATGTCCGCCTTCGAGCAACGCCTCGGCCAATTCCAATTGGACGTGGGCGAGATGCAAGACCAACTCGCAACGCACGAGCGGGAGTTGGAGAAGACCGTGGATCTTGCCACGGTGCGGGAAGAGATGACGCCGTTGTATACGCGTCTCGAGTCCATGGAAGCGACAATCATGGACATGCGGGAGACCTTGGACAATGGTCTCTCAAACATGCGGTTCGAAATGGAGCAAGAGTTCCAGACCTTCCGGGAGGAGCTCAAGCGACGCTATGGAGACGGGGGGCGTCCCGAGGCGCCCGCCCCGCATGAGGCGAGAATTGATGTGCCAAAGCCGAGGCCCTACAAAGGCGAGCGGTCGGCAAGGGAGATCAACGACTTCCTGTGGAACATCCGAAGGTACATGGAGGCCTTGGACGTGACGTCCGAAGTAAGGATGGTGAAGACCGCATCCTTCTACTTGCAAGATGCGGCGAGTCTATGGTGGCGGTGCCATTGCGACGATGTGGAGCGTGGCATTGTGGGTCCCATTGAGAGGTGGGACGACTTCAAGAGGCAGCTTATCAACTACTTCTGCCCTGCCAAGTCGGGACTGGAGGCCAAGATTGCGTTGTTCAACATTTGCCAGAAGGGCACGTTGAAGGAGTACGTGAAAGAGTTCACCGAGCTCCGCCTACAGAATTCCCAAGTGGACGAAGACACGTTGTTGGCGGTCTTTGTGAAGGATTTGAAGCCATGGGCTAGGACGGAGTTGGAGCGACGAGATTGCCCCAACCTCCGCTCGTTAGTCGCCGCTGCTGAATCGCTCGTGGAGTACGCCAAAGCGAGCACTCCACCACCAAAACCCTCGGGCAAGGGCAATGGTGGAGAGAAGTCCAAGTCACAAGGAGGCAAGCCGCACTATCAGGACAAAGGCAAGGGACACCAAGACGGGAAGTCCAACAATGGAAGATTCAAAAGGGACGGGAAGCCGCCAAAGCCTTGCTACATTTGCAAGGGTCCACATTGGACGAGCGATTGTCCGCAAAAGGCGACAGTCAACGCAATGTATTGCCCCGACGAGAAGGAAAAAGAGAAGGAGGAGGCGTGTCTCAGCTCGATGCACGTCCTCAGCGCCATCAACGCCTCGAAGGGTCCTTCATCGGCTGCGCGACTTTATGCGGATATCGAGTTGAACGGGCAAGTCTTCAACGCCCTCATTGACATGGGAGCATCGGAGTTGTTCGTGTCAGAAGTGGCCGCCAAGAAGCTAAAGCTGCCACTCCAGAAGACTAACGCCACGTTCAAGACGGTGAACGCGAAGTCTATCTCGACCACAGGAATTTCTCCTGGAGTGAAGGTTCGCATCGGCAAGTGGTCGGGAAGCTTCGACGTGACGGTGGCACCAGTGGATGACTACGAAGTGGTGGCGGGCATATCTTTTCTGCGACACATTGCCGCATGTGTCATCCCGTTCACCAATTCGATGGTTATCTTCGATCCCAAGGGACCTTACAACGTCCCTGTGAGGTCAGGCGGAGACCTCAAACAGAAGACCCTCTGCGCCATGCAAGTGGCGAAGGGATTGCGCAAACAGGAGCACACCTTCCTGGCGACCGCCATCTTGGAAGATCCGGGGCCCTCCACTCCAACACCTCCCAAAGTCCTTGAAACCCTTGAGGATTTTGCGGACGTCATGCCCCCGGAACTCCCAAAGTGGTTGCCTCCGAAGCGTGAAGTGGACCATGTCATCGACTTGGTCCCAGGATCTAAAGCCCCACATGGAGTCCCTTATCGGCTCGCCCCTCCGGAACTCGCAGAACTCCGTAAGCAACTCACCGAACTATTGGATGCAGGATATGTTCGGCCTTCAAAATCTCCATATGGCGCTCCGGTTCTCTTCCAGAAGAAGCATGACGGTTCCCTCCGGATGTGCATCGACTACCGGGCGCTCAACAAGCTTACGGTGAAGAACAAGTACCCCATCCCCTTGGTGGCGGATTTGTTCGACCAACTTGGCGGCGCAAGATGGTTTACCAAGTTGGACCTTCGTTCGGGCTATTGGCAAGTCCGAATCGCGGAGGAGGATGTGCAGAAGATGGCGTGCGTCACAAGATATGGCTCCTACGAGTTCCTCGTGATGCCATTCGGCCTCACCAACGCCCCGGCGACCTTCTGCACTCTCATGAATAAGGTATTGCAGCCATTCCTTGACAGGTTCGTGGTTGTGTACCTCGACGACATCATGATCTACAGCCGCACCTTGGAGGAGCATATCGAGCACATTCGGCAAGTGTTCGAGGTGTTGCGGCAGAACGAGCTCTACGTCAAGCGGGAGAAGTGTGCCTTCGCTCAACCGGAAGTACACTTCTTGAGACATGTCGTCGGAAGTGGGAAGTTGAAGATGGATGGCGCGAAGATTCGGGCCATCATGGAGTGGGAACCGCCCAAGCGGGTCCCCGACATGCGTTCGTTCCTTGGCCTGACGAACTACTATAGGCGGTTCGTCAAGGGGTATTCACATGTGACGACCCCTTTGACGAATCTCCTCCGGAAGAATGTGAAGTGGGAGTGGACGCCGACATGCCAGGAAGCGTTCGACACCCTCAAGAGGGCCATGACGGAGGAACCGGTGCTCGTCCTGCCAGACCACACCAAGTCCTACGAGGTACAGACAGATGCTTCTGACTATGCCATTGGAGGAGTTCTTATGCAGGAGGGGCATCCCGTGGCGTTCGAGAGTCGCAAACTCAACGACACGGAGCGGCGCTACGCCGTTCAGGAGAAGGAGATGACCGCGGTGATTCACTGCCTTAGAACATGGCGGCACTACCTTCTCGGGTCGCGATTTCACATCAAGACGGACAACGTCGCGACAAGTTACTTCGAGACACAGAAGAAGCTCTCGCCGAAGCAAGCAAGATGGCAAGATTTCATGGCGGAATTCGACTATGTCCTGGAGTACAAACCTGACAAGACGAATGTCGTTGCCGACGCCCTCAGCCGACGTGCGGAATTGGCGGCCATGAGCTCCTCTCAGGCCGACCTCATCGAGAGGATCAAGAAGGGATTGGAGTCGGATCCCACGGCAAGGAACTTGTTCGAGCAGGCGAAGGAGGGTAAGACACGCCGCTTTTGGGTGGAAGATGGGCTGATCCTCACCAAAGAACGTCGCATATACGTTCCACTCTTCGACAACTTGCGGCGCACTATCATGCAAGAGTGCCATGACTCCAAGTGGGCGGGACATCCGGGCATCCGCCGCACTTTGGCACTCATCGAAGACAACTACTTCTGGCCAAGGATGGAGGACGACATTGAGGCCTTCGTGAAGACATGCCTTGTTTGCCAGCAAGACAAGAACCTCAATCAAGCGCCCGGCGGACTTTTGGAACCCCTGCCTATCCCAGAGCGTCCATGGAAGGATGTCTTCATGGACTTCATCACGGGCCTGCCCAAGTCTGAAGGAGCAGGTACCATCATGGTGGTCGTCGATCGGTTCTCCAAGTATGCCATCTTCGCCGCCGGCTCCGCAAGTTGTCCTGCTACTGAAGCTACGGAGTTATTCATGAAGCATGTAGTGAAGTATTGGGGCCTACCACAAAGCATCGTCAGCGATCGGGATGGGCGATTCGTTGGCAACTTCTGGAAGGAATTGTTCAAGATGATGGGCTCCAACCTGCATTTCTCGACATCACTTCATCCTCAAACCGACGGCCAGACTGAGAAGGTGAATTGTATTCTGGAGATCTACTTGCGGCACTATGTGAGTGCCAATCAGAAGGACTGGGCGAAGCTACTCGACATCGCGCAATTCTCCTACAACCTACAACGAAGCGAGTCGACCAATCGGAGTCCCTTCGAGATAGTGACGGGGCAGCAACCTCTGACGCCCCAGGCCGTCGCCACTTCTTATGGTGGCAAAGTCCCCGCCGCTCACCGCATGGCGAGGGAATGGCATGAGCAGAATGACATGGCGAGAGCATGTTTGCACAAGGCATCGAAGCGCATGAAGAAGTGGGCGGACACCGCCCGACGGGACGTCAACTTTGAAGTCGGAGACTTGGTCCTGGTGAAGCTGGTCCAACATCTTCGGCTAAGTGGGAAGAATCTGCACAAGGGCCTCGTTAGGCGTTACGAGGGCCCCTTCAAGATCTTGAAGAAGGTAGGCAAGGTGGCCTACAAGTTGGAGCTCCCGCCTCAGATGCAACAACACTCCGTCTTCCATGTCAGCCTGTTCAAGCCCTTCGTTGAAGACACTGAAGATCCCGGGCGTGGGGTTTCAGACCGCGCCCCGCCGGCCATCCGTCAGTAGTTTACTGATCAAGTTGAAGAAGTACTCGCCGTCCGCACGAAGAATCGGAAGAAGGAGTATCTTGTTCGATGGAGCGAAAGACCGGACGCCGACACAAGTTGGGAGACAGTCGAAGACTTGTGGCAGTTCAAGCAGAAGATTGAAGAATTCCAAGCCACAGCTCCAGGGACGTCGCTGACTTGAGTGGGGGAGAATGTCCCGGGGGCTTCTCCCCGGGGCACGTCGAGTTATCTTATCATGTATTTTCCTTGTCAACTCACTTTTATACTTAGTTTATTTTTTAAGTGTGACGGTGGCAGTTTTGTAATTTGCACTCCTGAAAAGTGCACCCCCGGAGATGGTCCTCCACATCACACGTCGCAATTCTACCACCCGAAACGGTGGTATAGTAGGGGAGACTCGCTAGTCCTCCTCCGAAGCGTTGTAATCATTCCTATTTACTCAACAAAGATTTCAAACTTCCCTAAATCTAGCATCGTGCCCAAGCGTGGGGTGGCAACCCACAAAAGGAGCGTCCCAAAGCGTCCCAAGCGATCGAGCGTTACGCTGAGGTGCCCGTTTGTTCACAAACGCCTCCACCGAAGAAGTGTCCGCTCGGGACCGTGCGTCCCAAAAGTTGTGGCATACGAAAAGTGGCATAAGCAAACTTCCGCAAAGCGCTCAAAAGAGCTTGCCTAGACGTTGGGCACATCTAGGCACCGCACGGGTCGGTCGAGCGAAAAACGACCCCGTGACACACACATCTCATCCATCTATCTCCGATCGAGTAATTTTGGATGTGTGGGCGCAAGGTGCTATCACATGTACACACACATCTCATCCATCCATCTCTGATCGAACGGTTCTGAATGTGTGGGCATATATATATATATATATATATATATATATGATGCATAAATTTTAATACATGAGCGTTGCAATGGTTAGATTTTTTATTTTTTTGTGAAATCTTTAGAATGAAGATTGATATGTATTAATTCGAATCAAACTTTTGGATTATCTTATCATATCAGACCTATCCGGCGCAATAAAATACTTCTAAGTCCCATTTCACCTTGTTTCTCTGTGTGCGTAAACCACTTTGTGAAAAGTTTGAAGGAATCTAAAAAAGAAAAAAAAAATAACAACAACAAAAAGAACAATGGAGGATGAGAGAGAATGTTCATCTCCCCAAAGCCCCCTCCGAGACGACCCCCCCCCCCCCCCCCCCCCCCCCCCCTCCTCCTCCTCCTCCCCCCGTGCCGCCATCCCTTCCCTCACTCGATCCGTCGTTGTCCGAGCACGCCGGAGTTGCCTGACGTACCATCCCGTAGGGCTTGTCGAGGAGATCACATCCAGAGGGGAGGACGGGAGGTCGCGTTGGATTTTGCCGCCTGTGCCGATTCGCCGCCATTCTTCGTCGTTTCCTCTCCGGTGAGTTATTTGAGGGCTTCGAGCCCTGTCCAATAAGTGTTTTTTTTCTTTTATTTTGGCCGCCTTACAATCGGAGGTCGCCACATCTGGTTTTCGATTTGTCTTTCACTTCCGGTGAGTGTTTGAAGGCACTAATCGGATGCTTTCAGATGGATTGAGCTTTCAATCAGGCTTTCCCGCTCGACTTACGCTGACACTTTCCTTCGTAGGAGGGGTAAATTACTTTGCTGAAGAATTAGATGATGGTTATTGATTGTTCAACTGTTGATTTCAACCGTAGCATAGAGTTGAACAATATAGGTCTGTATGCTAGAGAAGACACTATAATGTTTATAGATATAATCTGTTGTAGTTGATGAATTAACAGGTGATGGGTTGATTAAGATAATGGTGTGAGTAGTTATGTTACCTAAACTGATATATTATAGCTGGTTGTGATGCATTTTATACAACCAACTGATTTGAGGATAAGTCTTATTAAATTATTAATTTAAGTCTAATTATAATGGACATTAGTAAGAATATGTTGACAAATATGAGATAGTTAATTTGGAATATGTGGGGTTAAGTTGTGACTACAAAATATATACGCCAAGATGATAATATGGGAGTGGCATGATTAAAAATAGTAAAGTGATTGGCATATGTTAAGCTTAGCAATAGGAGCGGTGTCAACTAATAAATGGTTTATTTATTTGTTAAGTTAATTTGGTTGAATGGTTATTCCTGTTGGCGAATTAGAAAACATCTTAAGATGATGTTGTCAATTAACTAAGAGTGCGCCATAATAAACAGGAATATGATGTCTTATTTTCGGCCTTAAATATATAAATATCAATATAGTAACTGCTTTTGGACTAATTAATATAAAGGGGTATGGTATTTTCATAATTTAATTAATTAATATTGATTGAATTATATGTATGGTGTGACTAAATCAAATAAACATATAACAAAGATAATTATAGAATAGTGATTAGAAATAATGTCACTTGATAATATATATATATATACGAGGAACATTAAGGTGCATACAAGTGCATACACTTCATCACAACCGTCGGATGCAGCATTGGCGGCTAGGATCAAAGCGCTTGAACCGGATGCTGATCAGGGGAGGTTGCTGAAGGGGGCGAGCACGAAAAGGGGGCGTCGGCCCCCTTCTGCGACCTGAGGGAGGTTGATGCCTCCCCTTTCTACTGCTGCGCTGGTGAGATCGCGGCGAGAGATGATAACAATCGGCGGCTTGATGTGAATTTCGTTAGAGTGTGATTAACTAGCTGATTTATTGAACTCCAAGCACAAAATGCAAATGACTTTAGTGTAGGCGTAGACCTTTCAGAACTGGAAACAGACTAAGGCGTAGGCGTAGACTATGTAAAAATAAAAACTCAACAAGGTCTAGGCGTAGACTATGCACAATTAGAAACTGAACAAAGTCTAAGCGTAGACTATGCACTCCTCACTTCACTGATAACTGCAAGTGCACATATTGAAGTAGTAGATTTGAATGTCGTATTCAGTGATTTGAAATTTAAGATTTACTGACTAATCTAAATTAATCGTAAACTAAGTTTACTCTTTTTGGTGTTTCTAAGTGATTGATATAAAATGATAACTAACAGATAATGAAATGTTCTCTTAGGAATGTGGTTCATCTAATATTCTGCTATGGAATGGATTAGAACAACTTAGCAATATAAATCATGCCAGATTCAACATGAATGTTAGTTAGGTTGATTTAAAAAGGATTTCAACTGATATCAGAATATCATAAACCTTCAGCTCACTGCATAGACACAATCAAATCCACAAATTAATGCTAATGCTCTTGATTTATTTCTAAACATCAAGGAATTCAAAATCAACCTCTCAGTTGCTATTTCAATATGAGATTCACGTTAACAAAAGCTAAATGGATGAATCAATTCTCAGCTTGGAAAGATTAGAACTAGAAAATCAAGTCAACAGAAATCACAGATGAAATCAAATCCAAAAACTAATTGCTAATGTTCTTGGTTCATTCCTGAACAACAAGGGAATATAGAATCAGCCTCTCAGCTGCCATTTCAATATGAGATTCACATTAATAAGAAGTAAAATGATGCATTCAGATTTAAACATAGAGAACCAAAAAATAAATGCTAATGCTCGACTCATTTCTGAGCATGAAAGAATCAAACATCAACTTTTCAGTTGTCATTCTAAAACAGGATTCACATTAGCAGAAAACTGATTAAAAAAGATAGAGAAATTGCACTAACATCAGTGACGACAAAAGTGTTGTTCAATCATCCATCCATAAACAGAAATTAGACTACTATTCTATCATAAGAGAGCTAAGATTTAGCTCCTCATAAATGATGAAATCAATACAAAATAGTTGAGGAACAGAATAAAAAACATTCTAAAACATAAAGATAAATCAATCAGCTCCAAGACTCAGCCTCCAGCAAAAAAAAAAACCCAGCCTCCAACCAAAATGGCCAGAAGAGGAAGAAGAGCCCTCATTGCTCCTCAACATTCTCCTTTTATATGGCATTATCATCACCTCATCAGAACCTTTCATTCCATATGATTTTACCATCTATCTTCTGGTCTTTTCTCTTTCCCTGCAAAAAGATTTCATTCTGCATCCTTTTTGCACCAGCCTGTGGTCCCCTCCTCCTTTTTCTAGCAGGAATGCTTGTCTTTTATGCTGGATTTGAATTCTGTAGTACTATGAACACCAAATATCAAACTCTTCAAATAGAAATTAAACAAATAAGAACTAAATCAATGTATTATCCAGCTCAAAAATGTGCAAATGTAGAATAATATTAAGCTGAAAAGATAAATGCATATCGATTAGGCATAATTATCAGAATATGAACATTTCATGACTTATATGCACATTAATTAAGGTAGAATTATAGTATGATCAGCAAGTGATCGCGGCTTCTTCTGCGGAGAGGCATCGTCCATCGCCCTACTTCCCACCTTCGATGCTCGACGCCAAGAGGGAGATCAATGCGCGCCCATCATGCTCCATCGCGATCTCACCGGCGCGATAGCAGAAAGGGGGGCGTCGGCCCCCTCTGCGACCTCGCCATCAGGGTCGCAGAGGGGGGCAGGTCGCAGAGGGGGCCGACGCCCCCCCTATTTGCTGCTGCGCCGCGAGGTCGCAGAGGGGGCCGACCACCACCACCACCACCAACCCCACCCCACCCCACCACCACCACCATCCCCAATTTGCTGCTGCACCAGTGAGATCGCGGCGGAGGGTGACAACGATCGGCGATGGCAACGATTGGCGACTTCTGTTGTATCGTCCATTGGCGGCACCCTTCTTCCCACCTTCGATGCTCAACGCGCGCCCATCCTGAACAACTGCAGGCATACCAGTAACGGTTCAAGGCAATCAGCATCCGGTTCAAGCGCTTTGATCCTAGCCATCAATGTTGCATCCGACGGTTGTGATGAAGTATATGCACGTAAGTGTGTATGCACCTTAATATATAAGATATTATTAAGTTAATGATTAGCTTATCTTTGAGGCTATTGTAAATAAGCTGTTATATCTTTATTTGTATTATAAGATATTTTTGTATATTAAGATAGACTCTTAGAGTATAATGACACCAAATGAATGTTGTATAAAATAAAAATTACCTTTTAAACATTTAGCAAACATAAAGTGAGTAATTGGATGAATATTCATATATCTGGTCAAGCTCTTTGTATAATTTATTGAATTCAAATTCGGATGAGAAGGAGGTCTTGATAAGTCCTTAAATGATATGAATAAAGTTTTTTTGGGGTAAAAGGAAGTTGTGGACCCAAAAGTGGGTCCACAGCCGTGGATTGCTGTGGATCTCATGATCCACGGTTGTGCTGAAGGCACTTCAAGGGGACGCACAGCTTCAGTTCGGTTCAGCGTTTTTCAGTTCGTTGGTTTTTTTCTGGTTTGGTTCTTATTTTTTCTCTTTGCCCGATTGTGTTTCTCCCAATCCTTCACTCTGCCGCTGCCCTAGACACTGTCGCCTTGGATGCCATCGCCCTGGACACTGGCGATGCCGCCATTCTTCAGTACTGCAACATCCTTTACTACTGATGCGTTCAGTTGAATTCTCAGAAACTCCTACCATGTCCTCTCCACGGGTCCCTTTTGAAAATCGTTCAGAAGAACACAGAAGGAATAGTGCAGAGTAAGGAGAAGATAAGGTGCCTTGAATAGCAGAGAGAAATATACATCCATTGGCAACACATGTTAGGTGACATGATCCAGTTGATGGGGCCAAGCTCCAAAGGAAAGGAACAAAGAAAGATACTATTTGTGTGCATGTGTCTCTCACTTTGTCTCTCCTTTTTTTTTAATTTTTCCTCTCAACTGCTGAGTCATATTGTGTGACATGATTATATGCATGCTTCTCTCACATTGACAATGTGCCGACGATGCTTTTGCCGGTGGCCTGGAAGGGAGACAAATGTGAGCACCCGTAATTTCAAGGTGACAGTTGCAGTGACTGAAAAACAGTGGTGGCGTCCAGGGCGACATCCTCCATTGTTGTTGGTTTCTGAGGTGGCAGCGTCCAAGGCGGTGACGTTCAGAGCGGGGGAGGATGAAGCAAGAGATAAACAGGATCGGAGAAAAAATTGATCTGCCGAACAGGACAACTCTTGGAAGAAAAAGAGACTGATGTGAACCGGAGAGCGCCGAACCGAACCGCTACGCATCCTCCTAACTAAGGGCGGTCTTGAGAGCACCTTCCGCACTGCCGTGAATCAGTGAGATCCACGACAGTCCACAGCTGTGGACTTGAAAGGGGCAAATGATATGAATAATTGAACTCTTCTAATGGATTATATTGTCCCACCCGATGTGCAACACTTTTGTACTAGTTTGGTTCATACATGATCATACTCATTAGTGTGTCTCAAATTTTTATCATCATATGATTGATGTGATGTTTATGATTTTTTTAGAGAGTGATGTTTATGATTTGAATTCTATATATGTATGCGTCAAGTTTCATCTTAATATGAACACTGCATTCATGCATAACGTGTGCTTCATAAAAACCTGCATGAAGTGGAATATTATCACCTCGTAAGGTTGACCAACTTCGAATAGACCGCTTCGAACTCGATTTTCTATATTGATATCATATAGTGATACGAGGAGTTGGTTCGACACCTTGTACCGACGACACAATGATACGAAAGGTGGAATTAGAACAACTATTGTGTGTCCATATAGTGATACTAGGGGTGGAATGAGAAAAGAAATAAGCTCTATGTCGATATAGTGATGCAAGAATCAGTTTAATGTCTTGTAATACGATGGATGATGGAGCACTCTGTCGATGGCTTGAATTTGTGTATGCATGTTCCCTAACTATTGATTATGCATATGCACTCATGAGCATTGATGTGCATGATTGTTTAATAGATTATTCTTTGATAATGAAAAGATTATAAATTGTTCTTTGAGAATAAAAGATGTTAGTTTTCCATTGTTTTTAAATATTTGAAGTTGTTGAGCTTAATCCATGCTCACCACCATTTATCTTTATTCTATTTGTAGGTGATGAATGAGAACCCTTGTATGCTTGCTTGCCCATTGTGAGCTATAAATGAAAATGAGGTGAGTTAACGAGATCAAACAAGGAACATAATATTGATTTAGATTCCTTCCTTGAGATTTGTTAATTCATTTTGGGGTTTTGAGCTTTAGTTTTATTTATTTCTTTTATAATCAGGCATGTGGCTTTGGATTTGTCCTGGATGTGAGACAAGTGATGGGAGCTGAGACTCCATTAATATTAAATGAGATGATATGGACGTGACCTTATTGTGTTATTAATTTTGGCTTTTGGGTCTGTGTCCCTTGGCGCTTCAGTGAGAACTTGAGATATTTGACTCGTGTACTTCAGAAGAGTTTTGAGCTCGAAACTCGCATTGATTTCTATGACATTTTGGTATAAACTGCCAGTGATATTTATTTCATATTATATGTTGTATAGACTAATGAACGAATTTGTGCATGCGTCATGCAGAATTTTTTGAAAACTTCGAAAGTTAGATTATTGCTATTGGATTTAATTGAATGTGGTTTTGCGGATTCACACCATGTGATATTTAACGGTGAAGTTGCATGTCACATTTTGTCTCCTTGTTTTCTGCCTTTACTTGTGTTCTCCTTACTTGTAAAGCTATGCTATTGATTTCTTTGTCATGTTATTCTGGAGCCAAATTTCTTATATTAAGGATATTACCTAATATGCAATCTTCAAACAGTAGACATCCACAACAAAGTCTTGCTAGGTGTTGTGCTGCATGAGTCATTAGTACTGAAGGTCCTTATTAATGGCATCATTATTTTTATCACCTGTTGTTTTACCTCACTTTGTTATTTCTTTATTATTTCCGAATATATAAATGGCATGGTATGGGTGCCCTAGCATTTAGTCCAAGACCAATTTAGTGCAGCTTAGATCGAATAGAAATGATGTGCTATGAGATATATTGTTTTGTTCCAAGATTACTACAATTATCCATATTTGTTTAAAGGGCAAATGGAAAAAAATTTGCAAGTAGAGACTGCATGATTTAATGGTGACTTAGATCCTTTGGTCATGTCGTCATGAAACTGTAAAATTGAAAGAGATTTATTTATTATTCAGTTTTGAAATGTATAAAACCAAAATCTCGAACAGTTTTTTATCGAAAGATCAAGTGGTGGCAGTTAAAGGGGGAGAAGCGAGAAACTTCTAGAAGTAAGTTATTAGAGGAAAGTGTGTGGGAGTTAGAAGGAGATGCTGGTATCTTGTGGGAGAATGTGGCAAAAAAGGTTGAAATGGTTGCTAAAGCCATTTTAGGAGAATCAAAAGGTTTTGGATCACGAGATAAGGAGACTTAGTGGTGGAATGAGGAGGTCCAAGAAAAGATGCGTAATAAGAAGAATTGTTTCAAGGCGATACACTTGGACAATAGTTCTGACAATTGGAAAAAGTATCGTTTGGCGAAAAGGGAGGTTAAGAAGGCAGTTAGTGATGCTCGTGCTAAAGCATATGAGGGGTTTTATAAGGAGTTAGGGACAAAGGCTGGTGAACAAAGGATTTACAAGATTGCAAGGAATAAAGAGGAGTCGAGAGATTTGGATCAAGTAAGATGCATAAAAAATGAAGTTGGCAAGGTTTTAGTTACTGAAGGAGATATTAAGAACAGATGGGAAGAGTATTTCTATAAGCTATTTAATGATGGATGTGAAGGTTCCCGTTGTGATTTGGAGGACTTGACAGTTAGCGAATGTGAGCTTAATAGGTCATTTTATCGTAGAATTAGAGTCTCGGAGGTTAGCGAAGCTCTTAAGAAAATGAGGAATGGTAAAGCCGTTGGACCGGATGGTATACCGATTGAAGTTTGGAAATGTTTAGGAGAAAAATGTGTGTTGTGGTTATGTAAACTATTTAATGAGATTTTACGGTTGAAAAAGATGCCTGATGATTGGAGATTAAGTACATTAGTTCCTATTTACAAAAATAAAGGGGATATTCAGAATTGTGCAAATTATAGAGGGATTAAACTTAAGAGTCACAATGAAATTATGGGAAAAAGTGATTGAGCATAGATTGAGAATGGAGACTAGTATTTCTGAGAGACAATTTGGGTTCATGCCAGGAAGATCCACTACAAAGGTGATTTATTTACTAAGGGGGATGATAGAGAAGTATCGAAGTAGGAGAAGAGACTTACATATGGCTTTCATTGACTTAGAGAAGGCGTATGATCGGGTACCAAGGGATGTACTTTGAAAAGCCTTGCAAAAGAAGAGGGTGAGTGTTGCCTACGTTAAGGTAATACAAGATATGTACGATGGGGCATTGACTAGGGTTAGGACACCCGGAGGTGAGACAAATGAATTTCCTATAGGAATTGGCCTACATCAAGTATCAGCTTTAAGCCCGTATCTATTTAACTTAGTTATCGATGCTATAACCGAGAGTATCACAGAGGAGGTACCTAAGTGCATGCTATTTGCGGATGATATAGTACTTTTAGCGGATTCAAGAGAAGAGATTAATACAAAATTGGAAATATGGAGAAATACGTTGGAGTCAAAGGGTTTTCGTTTAAGTAGGAATAAAACGGAATATATGCATAGCAATTTCACAAATAAACAACTTAGAGACTATTTGAAAGTTAGGCTAGGGGAGGATATAATTCCTCAAGTGACAAAGTTTAAATATTTAGGATCAATTGTAAGACAAGATGGTGAGATTGATGACGATGTTAATCATAGAAATCAAGCTGGTTGGTGCAAGTGGAGGAAAGCCATTGGAGTTCTTTGTGATAGAAAAGTATCCAATAAAGTTAAAGGAAAATTTTATCGTACTGCTATAAGACCGGCAGTGTTATATGGTAGTGAATGTTGGGATATGAAGGGACAACATGAACGTAAAGTGGGGGTAGCCGAAATAAGGATGTTGAGATGGATGTGTGGTCATACAAGATTAGATAAAATTAGGAATGACCATATACGTGAATGAGTCGGAGTGGCTCCTATTAGTGAGAAAATGGTAGAGAATCGTTTGAGATGGTTTGGTCATGTTCAGAGAAGACTATTAGATGCGACAGTAAGAAGAGTAGATCAAATAATCTGAAGTCCGATTAAAAGAGGGAGAGGGAGGTCAAGGCGGACATTTGGCGAACTAATAAAGCAAGATCTATTGGTGAATAATATACCGAAAGGTTTGGTTACTAATAAAGCGGAATGACGTCGTATGATCCATGTAGCCGACCCCACGTAGTGGGATAAGGTTTTGTTGTTGTTGTTGTTATTTATTATTCAGTTTAAGACATCTTGATCCAAGGGTAAGCTTGTGTGGACATTTTGGTGTTTAAAGGCTCTCTCTCTCTCGATATATATATATATATATATATATATATATATATATATGTGTGTGTATGTATATATGTTGGTGTTGGTGTAGGTATTTTAATTTCTAGAAATGTATTCTTTTTTTGTTGTTTCTAAAAGTTTATTATCCTGTCTACTATTTCAGCCTCCTTTCTGCAGAACTTTCAATCAGCAGTATTGAACTGAATAAGAAGAGGAAACTGCAACATGACCCAGATAATTTTGCTCTGCCGCTGTCTAAACACAAATTTCGAGACCGACTCGGAAGTTCAGGTCTTGCGACCGAGGAAGAAAGTAAACAAATGAGGAATTACCCCAAGGAGATTATTATCAGAGGAATAAGGGATCATTCAGATGGATTAGGGGAGACTGATAATGATAGTAATAGCATAAACTGGGACACTACAATGGCATTTAACTTTGATGACGACGATGATGCTGAGAAGCTCCCTGGGATCGACATTGTCCAGGATTTGCCCTCTACATCAAACTGTTCCACAAGAAGTTTTCTTGGAAAAATGGTTAATTCTTCTAATTTTCCTAAGGTGGATGAAACAATCAACAATGAAGTGGATTATTCGCGGGAAGTCCAAAAACTGAAGCCAAAGCACATGATGCAGTTGCAGCAACAAGCTGGTTTTGAGGGTTACGACGATTGTATTATATCAGAACTTGGGAAGAATGGAACCAATTATATGGATATAAAAGATGAAGATGCATTCCTGTATTCCAATGATATCGCACCACATGCATTCTTAATTTCACCTGAAATGTGGAACAGTGGACAAGGTATGCCCCTGATAAATTTCGATAATCTTCTCATTTCCAAGTTCAGGTTTTGTCCGAATGCCTTCATCGTTCATCAACTATTGTATTTCAGGGAGTAGGATGGCGAGGAAACCGACCATCGATCAAGAGTTTGAGGACTACTTTTCTGAGCTTATGCTTTAGCACAGAACCATGGAAAAAGAAAATTCAGACTCGGAACAGAAAAGCTTAAGAATCTACCAAGTTTTACTACTTTATTCTTGTGTCCACGTTTACATTCAAAGACACAGGACACACACTGTATATTCTCAATGTAATCTCAAATGCTCATCCACTCCAATAATGGAGCCTGTTGATTTCTTACAAGAGAACATGAAAGCTAATCTTGAGGCTGGTCTACAAATGGTAAATGAGTTGGCATGTCTCGAATCTTTCGCAGGAGCTCCCCATTTTTCCTCTCCAGGTCATTTCAGATATATAACTAGTTGCAGAACGGGTGCTACTGCAACTTGGTGTCCCTTTAGTCCCCACACGAAGAACACTTCAAAGCAGAGAACACGTCCATTAAGGAAAGAAGAAGACCATGTCCGGCTCTGAGAACTTGCAGCTGAAGAGACACTTCTGTCCATTCCTCTGATCACTGAATCCTGGAATTCACATTACCAGACCATCGATTTAGCTAGATATGTATCAGCAAACACACACTCTACAGGACCATTGAGACGCGTACTACTAGCAAAACCAAGACCATGTTACAGTCATCATAGATGTATTGAAGACAAATGAAATCTCTCACTCTCTCTCACATCCGGAGCAAGACATTCGATCATTACGTCATCACACGATACTAAAGTCGTCCTTCGTCACACTCGATGCGCCCACTGATCCATGACCCCGGTCAGTGAACAAAACTCTGCTCTCACGTACCTTTCATATGAAAGCTCTGCTCTACTCGCCCCCTCCTCCCTCCATGGACCATTGTCCACTTGTTCCCATTCGATCCCCCCACCCCCGTCAGCACGCCCACATCTCCCTCGTGTGCGCACAACATCCCCCTTCTTCCAGCAGCAAGCAACTCGTATTATCATCTATCATTACACCATCCGTCTTCATCCCACACAAAAAGTACGCCAATTATCATTCACATAAAAACATAACCAAAGACATCAACATAACATCCGGATGGAGATTTTTTAACCCCCCCAAAAAAAAACAAAGAGAGAGAGAGAGAGAAAGAAAAAAAAGAAAAGACAAGCGGAATATTATCGTCGTCGGGATGGCCACCGTCGCCATCCCACGCCCACGTGATCTCCCTTCCCTCCCTCTGCGGTCGCTGTCGCGCTCGAACGCCCACGTGGCACCGCGTCATGTCCCGGTCCACGTGATCCTGCCGACTTCCCCGCTCATAAATCCGAGACGAAAAGATTCCTCCGTACGCCGACCGACGTGGCGCCTGCACGTGGACCGGGGCACTCTGACGTGGGGGCCATCTGGACGATATCAACCCCGAGTCCGCCTCCTGCCGAGTTCGACGAGTGCGGTCAAATCGCAATGATGGGTCCGGGTCCGGGTCCGGGTCCGGTGGTTGGGTGTTCACGCGCGACCCCGGGTATCGAATTCGAGTGCTCTCTCTCTCTCTCTCTCTCTCTCTCTCTCTCTCTCTCTCTCTCTCTCTCTCTACACTTTAATTTCTTCTGTGTATCCACGTGCGGTATGCTTCCTGAGTCCACATAAAAGTTTTCTGAAAGAAGTAATTAAATAATAAAAACATAATATGTTATATTTGACTAATTCGATAGCTCTGAAAAAGTTGAAAACCTAAATACTAACAAAGTTATTCTTTTAGATGATAATAATTAAGTTGTGTCATTTAATGTTGTGATCTTTTCTTTTATGAGCACGCATTTGCATAAACCATGCAGGCCCCCTTTTGGCAGAGTGTGTGTTTCATTCGATCACTCCTTAAAAATGCTCGGCCATGTGACTTGTGGGTGAGGAAGATGTCTACATGAATTTAACATCTCGTCTGACAACAGAAATCACTTCTTCAAAAATGATCAAAGTACGTACATTTTATTGTAAATATCATGGATTAACTTTACACACAAAACATTGAGTAAAAAATCGTGGTTAAAAGTAACGTTCAAGCTTAAAGTAACACGTATTCCTCTTCTCGACCGTGGTACATGTCGCACTCGCGTACACGTGCGACGTGGTGCCGCTGCATGCCCACCGGCACCACCTTTTCCTACACAAATCTTTCAAAGTTTCAACAAAGACGACTGTGTTGTGGCAATAGTCAATACCTTCAAGCAATTAGCTTCCTTTATATATATGTGTGTCAAATTAACATCAACATTATAATATATATGTATATGTACACTTAACCTCAATAATATAGACAACTAACTACATATGTGGATTTGCCAGTTCGTCATGTAGAAAACTTGGTGCATATGCAAAGGTACCCGGAATCCTTGCCGCCACAAGTGTCACTGAGAAACTAAACATACGTACACCAACTACATACCAAGCTAGCTATATATCACAATCATATATAGATCACAAGTACCTTAATAATGTAGTTTCAGAGTACGCAGTTCACTGGTACTGATCAGTGAATCACCAGAAGGCACTGTCACATTCCATATTCCAATCGAGTTTTATATTTGCATTGTTGAGTTCCAAATTCCATATTCCAAGCTATTATTATCAGATAGATCAATCATGCACGATACGTAGTTAAGTGGGCTCTCTTCATAATGCCAGCACAACACAGATGCAGTCAAACTTAATTCTATACCTTGCTTGATGGGATCTAGAAGCCGGTCTTCTTAATCCACTATAGTTTATGCATAAAGATGCTAATGACATGATTGAGCTCATAGGGAAAAGGCCAACACGTAGATAAAGTCACGGAGCTGATTCACTTGCAGGAAAAAACAATTAATTAATTCATTGTGCTAAAATATTTTATTTTAAATTTTATTTGTGATTCTCATGCCTGAAATTATTCCGAGAGGCAAAGTTGATGACAAATGTAAAAAAAAAAATCGTCCGTACTGTGGGAAGGTGTGTGTTCGATCACCGAGATGATCTGGATTCCAAGGAGAGCTCGTAGTTTAATGGAGATCTAGATGCTTAATTAGTGATGCTTAATGCCTTGATTAATTAATTAGATGCTGCATCTTTTCTTATTAAGAAAATTATAGGGATGATGAGCAGCTAATTTGGGATAGGCGCTCGCGAGCTCATTGGATTCAGGGCTCGATCAAGTCTGTCATCCATGTGCCATGGCCAGTCTTGCTGCTGCTGTTGTTGCTGATCTGGTCGTCTAAATCTGGACTCCTACTCCAAGTCCACTTTGGCCTTTGGGGCGTGAGATCATAATAATTTTATATATTGTTGCCATTATTATAAGGGTTTAACGTAGGTGTCAGAGCGTTTTATATGTGAAATGTGTGTCAAACGATTTTACGTATAATTTATTTTATTTTTTTCGATATTTTTCTTCACGATAACAAAAATATGATTTAAATCATTGTCAACAATTATATTCATCATTTTCAAAATTTTATGAACTTACGCATAGTTTATTTTTTTTGATATATTTCTTTATGATAACAAAAATATGATTTATATCATTGTCAATAATTATATTCATCATTTTTAAAATTTTACGAACTTATGTACATTATTATCATTCATAATAGATATACGTATTTTTCATAAATTTTTAAGTTATAAAACTATTTTTTTTGCCATGATCATCTAAATTATTCATGAAGAAAAATATCGAAAAAATAAAATAAACTATGTATAAAATCTCTTGACACGAGCTTCATATGTAAAGCGCACAATACCTACATTAAACACTTATTATAATTATATTATAGCAGTTATGTTAGTAATATTTTTTTTCTGGTTGAATGTCATGTTTGACGAATTAACTGTCTTATTCAATTACGATCGTGCGAACTTTGTTCTAACTCAACTATCATGTGAACCATTAAGAAGAAACTGTTTGGGCGTATTCAATTTGTTATCATTTTTTTAAAATTAAATGAGTATTCATCTAATCAATTCGATGGCTTAAGTTATTAGAAAAATGCTCGTTTTAATATTATTACTATTGTTAATGTTATCTCTCATGTATGTTGATCGCTGAGAAATTTGTTTATTTTTCATGGTCACATGTAGACCACCAAGAGATAGAAAAAAAATTTAATTGAGTGTTTGAACTTTGGGATCTCTCAACTTTAAATAATATATATCATCTTACGCAACAATTAAAATGATTAACATACACAAACACACACTAAACAATTAGCCTTATTTCTAATGAGTGAAGCATTAAATATGTATTGTTGAAGATAAATATAGTGTCATGAATTCAATCAAATATGTAAATCTCTATGTTTTATATGAATGTTTCGCGTGTGTTTTTCTATATTTTATATTAATGTTTCTTGTGTGTTTTTGTTTATTTTTCAATAATTACCATTCTCACAATAAATATGCAATGAGCGTGCCCTCCTTTTTAAATTTACTTTCAGATAAAAAAAGAGTGCTGCATATTAATCCTCATCGGTTAAAAATACTCATTGAATATATATATATATATATATATATATATATATATATATATATATATATAACGAAAAGAAGGAGAGAGATATCGGATGAATACAGAAGAACACAGAGATTTACGAGGTTCACCCTAAATCGAATTATTTCTCCAGGAAGTTGCAGCTTTCTTTGTTATGAAATAATGATGATTACAATGATGAGTCTCTGTTTGGACTCCTAGAAAATTTATATAGATACTCCCATAAGAAAAATCTACTTACATAAGGAGATCACAAAAGATTACAATTAAATTTAGATTAAAAGCATTATCAATAATATATATATGTGATTTTTTGAAATTCACGCAGAGTTTGAGGCTGTCATTCATGTTAAAAAAATGGCTATGATGTACAATGTACTAAATCATTGTATAATAACAATTTACTTTTTATAATACGTCGATGGATATTACAATCCAAAATGACTTTTATATTTTTTTTATCCGATGAAAAATTATTTATATGAACTTAGTCGTATTTTATCGTCGAACAGATTGAATTTTCGAAGTCGTCAATTGACTTTATATATATATTTATTTATTTATATATATGAGTTTTGAGCGATCACTTTATCGTATAACAAAATTTTATATTTATAATTAGTCGATGAAAATGTTATAACTTACGGGTTTCAATGCAATAGGCAAAGTTGTATCCATATTCTCAACCCAAAAAAAAAAGTCGTATCCATATGCATGTATATATGTGTGTGCTAGTGTTCTATTATTATTTTTTGTTCAATCCACTGTCCCCACCTCGAACAATTTTCTTACACTAATTCAGAAGTGTTTACTGCACGTGAAAAGCACGTGATGAGAGAATTTGAGAACAACAGGAGGTTGAAACGTGTGCCTATGAGGGAAGATGGGGGGTTATCACACCACCACAGGAACAAAGCTTGTGTGGTCCATGACACATTTACAAGTTTGTCCCCAATAACACACACGCAAAATAATAATAATAATAATAATAATAATAATAATAATAATAATAATAATAATAATAATTCATTGGCGGCACTCATATAGTGAAATTATATTCTGAAATGGTTGAATGTTAGTAGTTTGATTTTTAAACTCGTCACTAATAATTCTAAACATCGTTAGTTCACTATCGTAGTAATAATAATAATAATAATAATAATAATAATAATAATAATAATAATAATAATAATAATAATAATAATAATAATAATAATAATATAATGATATCGTTGATGTTATTTCTATTTTCTCTTATTAATTAGCTTCCTTTATTTTCTTCTGTTATCGTTTTGTGGAGTTGGAGGGATTCAATTTCAAAGGTTGATGGGATGGTTCTTGGCGTTGATTCATCAAATTGTTTGGCGTGCCAGCAAATCGCCCACATGGCCGGTTCTTTTTTTTTTTTTCTTTTTACTCCGGCTCCGTCCTTCCTGTCCATTTTTGTTTCCACTCGCGTTACTTCCGAGTAGGTTTTTTTGGAGAAATATTAATTGAGTTTGGTTGATAATTTGATATTCTAACTTTCAATTAATTAATTGAATAGAACTATTGTTATATTATTTTTAGGGAACTATGGACGTTCAACGCGATCAATTTATTATATATAAAAAATTTATCTTTATAATAAATCGATCCAAAATGACGCAGCATATTCATTTCATCCTCATTTTTATTTCTAACTTGGAATTAACCAAATGCTAATTGTTCGAAATACTGAGAGCTTCAAGTGGATATTAAGAAAATATTAAATGTTACTGTATATATATCATAAGGTACCAATTTTATTTTATCTCAATTCGATCCTAATTATATAAAATTACATGAGGAATTATGCATCTTATCACTTTAACGATAAATATTTGTTACTTATATGATAAATCAAAGTGAGGATCACATTATGATAATGGACTAATCAACCTAATGACTCAGCAAATATAAAGATTAAGCTAATGTGAAAGTTAAGATCTTATTTTGCTATATATAGTCCATATGAGGAGCAAAGTTAGACTTTCAAAAAAAAATTTATTTATCCTTGTTAACTACGAAATCTCGGTCATTGGAGGTAATTATAAGTAATTCTTGTTAGACTAGCAAAGTTAGATTAAGCTACTTATAAGTAATTCTTACTTTATTCCGCTTTTAGCAAGAATTGTTTTATTCTCGGTTCTAATCCCAAAAGAAATTAATTGTTCGTTGGAACTAGTTAATCTTGTCTTTATAAATAGCGTTGAGATGCCAAAGAGCACCCTTAAAGAATCTACTTCTATTTCTCTACTTGTACAATTAGTTCACGCCACATAATTTAAATAGTGTTCAAACATATATAAACTTAATATAGTTTATTTATATAATATATTTAATGTTGCTTTCTATCACAAAAAAAAATCTCGATTAAAGCTTTTACTGTATCAAAAAAACAAGAAAATTGTTTTCGTGAAGTCATTTGCATAAAATCCTAATGTTCTTTCTTCTAATTAAGTTGTTTATATTTTCCTAGATACATTCATTATTTTTCGATAAAAGCTTATGGACCACGCTAACTAGCTATTAGATGGATTCGATTAAAATGTTCTTTCCTCGTTAAATGACTTTAGTTCCAAGTGTTTAAGACTCCCTCCACATTTTTTATTTATCAATATTCCTATTAAATTAATCATTCATTATTTCTATTAAATTAGTAATTTGATCAAATAATAGTGCGTCGAACACTTGGATCCTTTGTTCTCTGTGGGATTAAGTACTAATAAGTAATAACCCTTGGAGGGGTTGTTTTGCAAGGGGTTATTAGTAGAACACAGAATAAATAATTTTGATCTTAAAAAATGTTCTTCGAATGGAAGTAAATACGTTTTATGGGGAGCAAAAATAAAAATGTTCATATTTTTTTCTAATTGATCTTGCAATGATAATGAGTATGCCTGCAAAATTTTCAAAATATAGTTTGCATGAAAAGCAAGGAACACTTTCCTATTTTTTTAGTAAAAGAAAAATTAGTAGTGATTTGAATTGTGTTGAGAGGAAAAAAAAATATAGGTTACAAGATTGAACTTCAAATTTTTTATTGAGGGGGGAACACTAGTGATGCAAATTTACGCCTCGGCATGTGAAAGAGGGCCCCGGATGTTCAGGATTGCCGCATCAGATGTCTAACCGAATTCAGAATCCCAAAAAAAGAAAAAGAAAAGGAAATCAACATTTTTTTCTGTCGCAATACATCAAATTGATTCTGATATAATGAATTTCCTTGCAACTTATGTTGTCAGAATGATTGGAAAAGAGTCGGGGACATAACATTTCATGCAAGGGATAAGGAGTCTTCTTTATTCATAGAAAGAGAGAGAGAGAGAGAGAGAGAGAGAGAGAGAGAGAGAGAGAGAGAGAGAGAGAGAGATGTGCAGATCAAGCTAGATTCTAATAGGAAACATAATTTTCTTAAATATGAACCTCAAATTAAGCACTCCCCTCTCCTTCAAAAGGAAGTTTTAACCAATTAATTCAAGCATGACAAAAAGAGTTAGACAATTAATTAATTATCAAGCTTTGATCGATGTGCTTGGATTGACGCTCGACTGGTCATTGTTTGAATCGTTAATTCTTTGCAATAACTTTAATTATAAGTGAGATGGACAAGATTTTCGATAATTTTTCGAGATCGTAATTTTGGATTGAAAAATGCATAATAATTCAAAACGCATCCCCCGGCTCCAATTTGCCTGTAGACAAATAAGATTAGAGAAATAATTTGCACATCTTAATCAAATTTTATATATCCATCTTAATTAAATACCGTTTATTTGTTTTTCCGTATACAATATCTCATTATTAGGGTTAGGTATTGAGGTTGACAAGCAACACGCATGCACCAACATTGTGTATGGAGGTGGTTTTGAACATTTTATGCCCTCATATATATATATATATATATATATATATGTGTGTGTGTGTGTGTGTGTGTGTTTAGCTTGATGAACTTTTGGGGGGTACACCATTTTCATCATATTATGAATTTTTTTACGAATTAAATTTCCAAGCATCATGATTGAGCAACATGCATCAATAGTGAAACATACGACATATTTTCCACCCTTTTTTTCACGTACAACGACCATGTAAAAAGTAGGAAAAATAATCATAAAGGAGAAAATAGAGGGAAAAAAGAGAACACTTTTTTTTTTGTTGTGGTGGTGCCATAGAGAAAGACAATACCTATCATAAGAAGAAGAAATTGTGGTTTAAGAAGAAAACATCTCCAATACCTTATGTGAGGAAATTGAAAAAAAAATGTATTCTACCACTTCGGATATATTGTAGTGGTAATAGAAAAATAAAAGCTGTGCTATTTAATTTTGAATTGAAATCAAATTATAAACTATAATAAGATTAGATGATGACTTTTTTGCCTGATTAGCGAGTTAATTAAATTTTGAAAAGGAAATCACATGATCAGATTTCAAGGGTGCTCACATTATTATCAGGATTATGAATAATCGAATAAATTTAACTTTAAAAATTTAACAATTTAACAATTTTGTGTTATATGAGTTATCTAAGTCCAAGATTTGTTGTTAGAGAATTTCTAAGGGTTTAGATAATTTCTAACGTTGACACAGAATTTATATATGATCTCTGATCTCTCTTTATAATTGATAAAAAAAATTCCTCATAATTAACATTAAAAAGAAACTAGGGAATTTTATCATAAAATTTTTTTTGTGGAGATCATAAAACTAGGGAAAATAGATCAAAGAGTTATTGATGTTTAATCCTAGAAATAATTCCTTGCAAATTAATTCTCTCTATTACGAAAAGAGGGAGAGAGGGATCGCACGAAATACAGAAGAACGCGAAGAGGAAAAATAACGGTGGCTCTTTGTTATGGAATAACGATGATTACCAGGATAGATCTCTATCTAGACTCCTAGAGAGTTTATATAGGCACTTCCTTTGACAGAAGATATGAATTATGTACAGACTGTGATTCTAAATAAATCCCTTGAAAATAGGAACCTATCTCGTGATAAAAAAATAAATTAATTTCGGTTCGTAAAAAAATTTTGCTGAAGCGCCTGACTATATAGAGGATCAATTGAGTTCAAATTCGAGACATTATTAACACACTCTCTCTCATAAGTTTGAATCTTTTGGATGAACAAAGACCACCCAAAAACTCCAATCATTTTAGCTCGTGAGTGGAAGTTGATTTAGTTGGATTGACAAGATCGATTGCAATCTAAAAACAATATCGTCCAAATTTCTTATATATGTACGTACGATCTAACTTTTCTTTGCGTTTCTCCAAATTTTTTTATGGGCCAGTGAGATTATATATATATATATATATATAATGCTTCAGTAGCCTACTAAGATTTTGTTTTATAATAAAAAGTTTTAGCTCACATAATCCAATCCATATGTTGCAATTTGGATAAAAAGCAGCGGATCTTATATAAATATGAGCACAAGATATCCAGAAAGGAGGGATTTATTATCCCATCCAGATTGAGTGTGGGAAGATTAGATTTAGTATGATGAGATAGATTTAGGTCAATCTCTTCTTCCTAAGCTATAGAATCCAATGTCTACAGTAGTACTACTGCAGTTGGTTGTTGGAGGTGAGGAATAATATATATATATATATATATATATCAAGTAAAACTCTTTTTTTTGTTTATTTTTTATTTATTTATATCCATAAGGTTCTCTTTTGTTTATTATTAATATAAAATTGTGATTAGTGTTCTCTTATTACATTATAGAACTCATGATTGGTATATTTCAAATGTAATGTTAACTTCCGTATTAGATTTATTTTCTTATTTTAAATATTAAACAATCATCGTACTAAAAATTGGTGACAATGTTTTTTAAGAGAAATGTTTTATTAAAAAAACTCAAACTATAGGCCGGTTGGTTGCAATTTTAGCTTTAAATTTATATTTTTTTGTTTTAAAAATCGCCGACTTTTAAATTAATCATAATCTTAATTTATGCTGTAATTTAATAATATAAGATTATTAAATATGGATCCGATAATTTTTATGAGCATAATTACATATCAAATCAGCTACTTAGCCTACTTAGTTCTTTATACCTGGCGGAATATAATTATAATTTATTATAGATTGTAATCAATTTAAAAGTCTAATTTTTCAAAAGAAAAAAGAGTTCAGATTAGTTTTGCAAATAACTTTACAAGTTTTTGCTCTTTTATTATACAAATTACAAAATACAAATTATAGAATGGTCTTTTTATTTTAAAATAACCACTCAAACAATGTAATCCCCCCCTAGTGCTCTCTCTCTGGGGGGGCGGAAATTGGAAGGGGTTGCAGGCGGCAGCAGCAATGGAGAGGGAGGGGAGAGGGGAGGACGCAAAGGGCCAAGCTGCTGCAACCTTTTCCTAGACAAAGAGGCCCCCCACCCCACGTTGCTTGATTCCCTCTCATTCCCCTCGCTTGAATATTTTTCCAACTCCTATACGTTAAAAGTGACGCAACCCACAAACTCTCTCTCCCCTCAATCTCTCTCTAACACACCAATAATTCATCATGCTGTCAGTTGATGCCATCACCTGTACCACCCCCACACCCCCCTTCATCCCTGCATTCATTCACTCTTTCTCTCTCCTCCCTGGTCATGGATCAGTCAAAGAAATCTGAGCTGAGAGAAAAAAATATGAGGTGGACGGGAGACTAACAGCTAGTAGACGTTTTAAAAATTAGCAATGCGCAGAAAAGAACGAAAAGAAAGAGCAAGAACATGCAGAAGTTTGTTTACAGTGTCTAACTTCTCTTCCCGAACGGGGATGCAAAAAAAGTGCGCAAATTTCTTTGCAATTCTCAGCTCTGAACTCACATCTCATTACCAAAGCTGCGGCTGTCCCGGAATGAACCCGGCCAGACATCACCGCAGCTGACAAGTAGTAAGTACTACTCCCTCCATAATCTCTCTCCTCCTTTGCAGAGGAGCCTGAAAACAGAAAAACCTCTCCAAAACTCTCAACACCCAGAGAAAATTTAAGAAAAAAGAGAATGAAAGAAGAAAGAAAGAAAGAAAGTATGTACAGAGAAGAAAAGAGCACAACTACAAAAACAATTCTATATATCTGCTCTAATGCCATATATCTCTATCTCTCACTCTATATATATGTAACATCTCCATCTCCCATTGGGTGAGTAGGCGGAGAAGTAATCTAGTAGGAGGCGTCGGCGAATCCGCAGCGGCGTAGGTAGAAGACGGCGCACGTCGCGCTGTGCATGGCGGCGCCGGACGTTTCAGGGCAGGTCTCGCCAGCAGATGAGCATGGTGACGCAGCGGCGCATGATGTAGAACTTGGCCCTCTGCTCCTTGACGAGGTTGGCGCAGCGGCTGGAGAAGGACCGCTGGCCGTCCGCCGGGCTGCCCCCGCGGCCTTCCCTCGTGCTCGCCGAGGCCTTGAGGAAGGGGCCGGAGGCGCCCTCGGCCATGGACGCCCGCCTGCTCGTGCTGCACGAGTTGCTTCTGCTCATGGCCCCCTTCTTGGGGGGCTTCCACTTCTCGTCCATGTACAGGTCCATGCCCTGCTCCACCTCCTTGCCCTTCTGCTTCTTCCCCAGATCTGAGATCTCCCAGTTTTCCTGCTTCTAATTCCTTTCTTCTCCCTGTGATCGAGGCCTCTGTCGAAGGCTTCGAACTTAGAGCATCCGTGAGCAGGATGCAGGTCTCCTGGGGGGATGGGAGAGAGAGAGAGAGAGAGAGAGAGAGAGAGAGATCAATGTGGAGGTGTGAAGCGGGAATCGGAGGAGGGAACAGGGGCTTGTGTGTTGTGTTGGCTGAATAATGAAAGGAGGGTTGTGGTGGTATGCTCTGGGAGTAACTTGTAGATTGTATATTTATAACGGGGTTGGATTAGGGGAAGATGGAGGTCTGGACTGGAAATGGTGTGAAAGACAACAGGGATTGGTGGTGGCCTGTGGGCTCTCTCTCTCTCTCCCCCCCCCCCCCCCCCCCCTCTCTCTCTCTCTCTCTCTCTCTCTCTCTCTCTCTCTCTCTCTCTCTCTCTCTCTGTGCCTTAGTTATCTTGTTAATCGTTACTTCATTAATAAAACTCGTTTAAGCCTATTTGAACCTGAAGACCAATCCAAAGTATTTTGCTTGAAATATAAACGATTTTATGATGAAAATGAGTGATAAATTATATATATTAATAAAGATAAAAAAATCGGTTTGTTGCACAACCAAAACAAAAGAAATTATTATGTATTTTGATCTTCATGATCCTCCTTAAATGAAAACCTTTTATTAAAAAGTTGTCCTCTTCATAGTTTTTCTTTTTATAAAAGCAAATAGAGTTAAAAGCTTTTTAATCTCCTATTTATTATGCAAGCAAAATACGAACCCTAGCATGTCATGATCTTGAGAACAAGAGGTTATCAATGTCATAATTGAGATTGACAACTTATTCAAATGTTTCTTCAACCAAGACAACTTATTTTAAAAAAAAAAGCTGATTTATATATAAACCTACATCAACATTGAAAAACATATATGGATAAATGTATTTGTGTAAATTAAATTTTTCTTCGCATCGTGTGAAGTTTAATATTAGTTTATTTAAAATTTATAATTGTCATTCATTAATATAGTTAAATATTTATGTCATCCAAACATGGAACTATACTTATGTAATAGGATAATTTGTATAAAAAAGCATGAATTTTTGTTTTGATCTCATATATAGCCTAGATTTTTATGTTTTACTTTTTATAAAATCATGAATATTTAATTGGTTACAAATGTAGTCTATTATTTTTATCATAAAAAATGTGAATTATTAATCCATCAATCTTTCACATGGATAAGTAGACATCATAACATTTTTAAGTTTTAAATTTAAATATTTATTATATTATTTGTGCAACTTTATAATTATGTAAAAATCAATCAAAGTTTAACCCATATAATGTAAAATAATATTATATGAATATAATAATGAAATTAAAAATACAACTACGTATTTAATTATACATGTCAAAATCGTTGAATCAACATTTTGTTCTTGTTTTATTGAATTATAACATGGGCTAGAATCGTAATTAATTTAAAAATTTTGTGACCTTTTAGATTAAAGTTGAACGTGATATGCAACCAAAATAAAAGCTCGGCTTTTTTATATAGAATTTCCCCTATATATATAGTGTAATAATAAAAAAATAAAATTTGATTATTAAAACTAAGCACAATCTTTTTTACAAAGATATCATTATTAAAATTTAATTTACCTCTAGAACACTCTGCTTGGGATGTTGAGCGCATTAGAATCGCTAATCAGTTCAGATAAATAACATATTTAAATGATATATTTTAATAATCTGTCATCTTCTAAATTGTTGACCAATGGATTAACGATCCAGATGCACTCAACATCCCTAAAAAAATGTGCTCAGAAAGTGAATCATTATCATCATCATCAGAATTATAGAGCACATTTTGCCCTACAGGGATGCTGAGCAAATCTGAATCGTTCCAATGATTTAGATATGTTCAACATCCTTCTAGGTATGTACCTCTATAGGGGTGAGCAAACTCAGATTCGGAGTCGGTCGAGACTCGATCTCAGCTCAGTTTGCTCTGAGTTTTCAGAAAAGGAGACCCGATCTCGTCGAGTTTGGGATCGGGGCGTCCCGGTCAAATCGGGATAAAAAATTGAGAATTTACAATGTCTCGATTTTACCATAAAAAATAAAATAGTAAAAAAATTAATGTTATTATATAAATATGATAACTATTAATTAAATTATATATGATAATATAATATAATATAAATTTAAGATATATATCAAATAAAATATAAATATCTATTTAAAATAAATATAAATATAATATTTAAAATAATTTAATAATAATATTATATATTTAACGGGATCGGAACCGAGTCCGAATTATAACAACCCGGACCCGGTCCCAGCTCAAGGAAATGAGACTCGATTGGTACTGGTAACTGGGTCGGAAAAAATGAGACCCAGTCCCGGCTCAAGAAAATGAGACTCGATTGGTAACTGGGTCGCAAATTCGGATCACCTCAGCCCGTGCTCACCCCTATTCCTCTAGAGCAAATTTTGCTTTGGATGAAAGTTGAACACATATCGTCAACGATCCAACTAAACTAACACTCAATCATTAAGAATTATTATTATTATTATTATTATTATTATTATTATTATTTTCACATTTCAATAGAGAACAGGGAAGTCTTTGACACAATTAACATGTGGGATTAGGGATGCGCTGTGATTAATAACTCTAGTAATGTCAGAACATGGGGCCTATTCCAGTACCCATCTGAATCCCACAAAACAGAAACTTTCCATGATGGATGCAGGAAGCCACACGGATCGCTCTCCTTTGGCCGATTCGACTGCTTCGAAAAAACAGAGCAATGCGTAGAACAATAATGCAAGGTCACTGCTGGTGAGGTTGAGTGCCAGTTTGCTGGGGGGGTCGACAACGAAAGGAACACATGAATCCAATACGTAAAGGTGAAGGAGGGGGTTGCGATAGCATCACTTAATCCCGTCGGTCACTCACCCGGATCGATCCACTTACTTAGGCCACAATGATCCGTCTAATCACACTAATTCCCCACCCCCTCCTCCTCCATCTTTACATGGCACACACCAAAGGGATGGATGGTGCCCCCCCTGCAATGACACTAAAACTATGTGAACTCCACCAACTCATCCCCCAACATCATTAGTCCCCCTCAGGCAACAAGATACCATGCACATCCTCTGTCCCCTCTGTCCAGCAGATTCAGGCATTGCCAGCTATCTCTTTTGCTTAATGGATGCTTTTTTTTTTGTTTTTTGTTTTCGGATTAGGAAGGGTGCATGTCTGGTATGAAAACAAAAGAAGATAATGCATAAATAGTTAGGATTATTTTCTCTAAGATCTTTTAAATTATAATTAGGATCCGAACATGAACCGACCAAGGGCTAGTCGAATAAGAGTTGAAAATTTTCAATCCGAGTTGACGATGATCCAACCTTTTGAATTTTTTATTTGAATTAAAATACTTTTCTATTTAATTTAGACATTTTATGTGATTATTTTTTTAAAAAGAAATATGAAATTAAAGACTCTAAAATATAGAAAAATAGTAAAATAATAAAATATTTTTCATGATTTAAAATAAACATTATATATATTTAAAATATTTAAAATAAAAAGAAAAAAAAGATAGTCGAATAACTCAATCCGAATTAGGTTGGATCAAATTTGTTGCTTAGAAAGCTCTCAACCTAATTGAAACAAACACTCCTGATTAGGGCAAAGACTCATTAAGGAGAAAGGAACGGAAGGAAAAATTTCCTCCTGTTTACATTCCAATTTTAAATTGAAACAAAATAAGGAGAAAATAGAGAAAAAAGCTCCCAACATTTCCTTTCATTCTTCTATTTTAAAAATTCTATTCAAATATTTGAAAGAAAATTTCTCTTCCCCTCTCTCTCTTCAATTTTCTTTCATCTAAATTTTAAAAAAAGACAGCTGAAATTTATCCAAACAAAGCTTAAAAGATTATTATTAACAAAACCTACATAATAATTATTTTTTAAAGTAAGATAAATTTTATATTTCATAATTAGTTAACAAATTTTGGATGGAAGTTAACAAAAGAAAATGTCAAATATATGATAAGTTTTACAACTAAAAATAAAAGAATTATAACTCAAAACTAAAAAGAGAGGCACTTGAATTACGGGTCAACTAGATAATAGTTCACTTTTTTGCTGATTAAAAAGAGAGGCACATCATGATTCAATAAGAAGTGGAACTTTAATTTTAATGTCATCATTACCTGGTTGTCAGTCGATTGCACGAAATGTTTAGTGTGGTCGGTCCGGTCCGGTCCGGTCCGGTCCGACTAATTCAAGATCCGGTTCGAGCCCATCAACTAGCTGATTCCACCTAAAGGGAGAATGGGGTCGAGTTGTTAGCCTCTCTAGGCTGACTCATCGCTGCCCAACTGGTGGCTTAGTCCACGTCATGAGCATTGTCTCGAACACCTTGCGCGCATGGCCAGCTGCCCGAGCAGCTCGCCACTGTGGAGCGCCCTCCGCCACTGTGGAGCGCCCTCCGCTGCACACTGTGCGGTAACATGGTGGATCCATCACACACACAGACACAGATACAGAGAGAGAGAGAGAGAGAGAGAGAGAGAGAGAGAGAGAGAGAGAGAGAGAGAGAGAGAGAGAGAGAGAGAGGAGTACAATCTTTTGGTAGCAGGAGGGTCTGAGGGGGCATTATTGCGTTTGCTGGATCCAATCTCGGCAGTGTTGACGCCCGTGGCCGTCTACAGTGGCTTCCATTGTGAGGAGAGATTGATCAGTGGAGCGCATTAGTTGACGCTCCGTGGTACTTATAGGCCATCACCTCCTCCTTTTTTTCCCACCTTCATGCATGAAGGGGAAAACAAACTTAGCATTTTTACTACGTGAAATTAATCAGAATTCTCAAATATTTATGAGAAAAATGTATATACGGGTGTGGAACACTTAGTTTATTTATTATATTAATAATATATATATTAATTTAAAGTATGTGTTAAATAGTAAACTTGACTAAGATCAAAATATTCAAATTATTCGACGATTATGATCAAATATTTTAACAAATATCAACTGTTAGAATTTATTTATCTTTAAATGATATTTTTTATTATCAAATTATCTTAATAAATATATAGTACTTCATCTAAAAAATATATGATTAATTTAATCATAAGTTATAATTTTAAAATTACTTAAATAATAAAAGCTCCGAAGGTGTAAAAAAGAAGCTCTATATACTCATTAACCTCAATATTTATTTAGTAGAAAGAAATTTATGCTTTCAATATGCATAGTTATATGTAATGGACAGGGTTAAATTAAATAGTCCTAAAACTTTAAATCGTCTGCTTCTAAATGATTTTTTTTTTCTGCATCAAACAATATTCTATATATCATTAAAATGTTGATAATAAATATAAACAAAATTTAAAAAAGTGGCATTATTATATTTTAAAAACGATAATAAAGATTTCTTAGAAGTACTCGTTGGAGAATTTCTCAAATTAATTCTACTTTTTTTTTCTTGTTCTATTCTTATTCAACAATTGTTTGCTTACAAAATGGAAGTTTATAGATTGTAAGCAAATATAAAAAAAAACTAAAAACTTGAATCACATATTGTAGATCTGATTGTTTTTGTCAAAATATTAAAAACAACTGGATGGAAAATTATAGGAATTGTATAATTAAAATTCTATATATATTATATATCTTTAGAGCTTTTACTGTATATATATGAAATTACTGGAGAAACACGAAGATTATGATAACACGAAAATTACTGGAGACACACATATTTTAGATCTGATTTTTTTGTCAAAATATTAAAAACAACTGGATGATGAACGACTAAAATTATGTTAAAAACAACTGTATAATTAAAATTCTATATATATATTACATATCTTTAGAGATTTTAATATATATGAAATTACTGGAGAAACACGAAAAATTATTGATAACATAATTAAATAAGGTAGAAATTGTGATATCAAAATGTACGTAAATCATGCTGACAATAATCTAAAGTACTGGCTATTTTTTATTTTGAATTCTCGTGGCCGATCATATATTGTAATTGATTATCGACTTTTTTTTACTTTTTTCGTGAATTAAAATTATTACTTAAGGTGAACGAATATCTAAAATCTTAAAATATTATATATGTTCAAAAAAAAAAACTAAGGTGAATGCATGTACGAAAAGCGTACGAGAAGAATTAGGCTACCGTATGATAGGGCAAGGTCGCACGTGCAGGCATAACGCACGTATTTTATAACACTGTTTTAAGCACTCATCGTCAACTTTTTGACTTAATTGTTCATTGAAGGCCAATCAACTTCCCATTAAAATGGCCAAAAAAGTTGACTCCTTTTTCTTCTCTTCATTTATGTTTCTTTGCTCAATTTTTTTATAAATTATTTAAGACAGTCTCCCCCCACCCCCTAAAAAATAATGACAATTATGAGTTTTAAAATTTAGAAGTTTTCCATCTTGTTTATTTCCTTTCTTTTTTTTTCGTCCGAACACCGGATTATTCACACCGGTGAATCTTGATAAGAATAAATGTCTCTATTCTAAGTTTCCTAAAAACTTTGGGATGTTGTGTCACTACTAGACATCTCCCTTTTGATAAGTACCTCAAACAACTTTAAAGTCATTTTTGTGAGCATCTCCCAAAAAAATAGTGTAAATTATGAATCAAGGAACCTATACATTTTTTTTTAAAATAATGTCAAGAATATAAAATAAATGATATTACTCTTCTCAAATACTTAATTTTTTTTGAAAAATGATTAGTACATAAAATTTTAACAACTAACCACATGAATACAATCATCATTGAAAAATTGTTACAAAATTGCTCATCCAAAAAATAAAGTGTTCTGCACAATTTCAAATTTTAAAATATGAAAAAAGAAAAGAAATATATTTTGGTCGTGTTTGGATGGAATTCACATTTAGTTCTCGAGAACTAATTGATTAGATGAAAATATTTTAGTACGTGTTTGGATGAAAAATATAATGATGAGAATTTTAAAAGTTGATTTAATAGATAAGTTTTAATGGGTGTTTAAATAAAAAGTAAAAACTTAAAATATAATTTATTATTTAATGAGGTAAAAAATTATAGTAAATAAAAATATTATATGTATTATTAAAATAATAATTACTAGCATATAAAAAATATTATATGTAATTATTAATTTAAAATGTTTTGTAAAAAAAGAAGTTGTATCGCAATATATTAATATTAATTTTGGTTAAATCTTTTATACATTATTAATATTATGGTACTATAATACTTAATAAAACTATTTTTTAATAATTAGAACTAAATAATTTATATCTTTTAATTAATATAATTAAATAATTTAGTTTATAAGTTGAATAATAATATATTAATAAATAATATATATACATTAAAAATAATTAAAAGAAAAAAGTAAAAAAAATGAAAGTTCTTGTTGGAAGTAAGAACTTTAAATTTCTTCGAATGATCACATGATGAGAACTTTTGAAATTTTCGTCATATATAATATTTGGCAAAACTTAGACAAATTCTATCATCCAAATACTACTTTTGTGTTGTTCTCAGTAGGAACTAAATAACCTTGCTTTTTCAATTTCCAAAGTGTGCCAACAAAGAATAAAGTAATAATCATTACATTTGAACATCTAATTTTTGTTCTCGTGATGTTTGGTTGCACTAGCTCAAACAAGAGATTAACCTCAATGTTGTTCTCATACCAAACGATCTCAGTTATATCATCTTGAACTTGCAATTCATATACATCTCAAAATTTTTAGAATGAACAAAACTTACTTTATTCGACTTTGTCATACATATTCATGTACAAATAAAATATAACATGTAGTAATATTGGTATCACAAAAATTTTGTTTAGTGATGAAAGACGCAATAACATGTAGTTGCGAGAATGTTTAATTGCATTTATGACAAAATTGCATGATTATTCTAGAAAAAAAGAATTTTTCTTCAATTGACACGAAGATTCTTTTTGCTAGTACTATTCACTAACTATATTAAAAATGAATAAAAAATAAATCGAATCAAACATCAAACGTTTTAGGAAGGCTACAAGGTCATGCTCCTACCTTGCGAGGAAGGGTTGCCCACTACTTCCTTGGAAAATGGTTATATATATATATATATATATATATATATATATATACCTTTGTGTAGAACGCTTATTTTTTTATCATTTTTATTAATTTAATAATTATAATTGATAATTAAATTGATTATATATTTCTTAATAAAATATATATTTATTTCGGTAATTAGATAATAAAAATATATCATCTAAGATTAAATAAATTATAACTGTTGAATAATCATATTTATTAATATGGCTTAATCATCTTTACTATTTAATGTATATTTTAAATTAATATATAATTATTTTATTAATTTAATAAGTAAAGTTAGTTAGTGCTCTAGATTTTCCTTTATATATATATATATATATATATATATATATATATCATGTCTCACTATTTTATAATTTAAGATATTTTTTAAAGTAGTCATTGTTCTACAACAAAGATGACATAATAAATAAGGTCCAAAAATATGCATCTTTTGATAAAAAGAAGACATCATTATTTGAGTCTCTAATGTTGCGTTCACTTCACTTTTGTTGTAATGTGTATATATGCAAATATGTATGTAGGCCTCTCTGTGTATAATGCATTTATTTTTATTCATATCATTTGATAATTCTGGATGTTACAAGGATCGAATGGAAATCTAGTCTTCAAATAAACTGAATTGTTTACTTATCAAATATCAAAATCACATATTTTACTTTTACATAAAAAGTTCACACTGTAAAAGTTATAAATTTACACAAATATCTTCAAGAATCTAAATTTGTTAGAATCCACAATTTGTTCACACACTAATATTGTTAATTTAACTTTACACATTTGGTATAAAAATTGTAACAAATAAAATTGAAATATTCTAAAATATCCAAAATTATAAATCATAATGGGATTGTTAAGATTAGAGCCATGTGAAATACCTAAGAGCTTTATAATATTTTTAAATTGCCACGAAAAAAATCGTGAATGATCAAATAACAATAACTATTATCATGATTAATTTATATTGTCTCGGATCTTACGTCTAAGTATGATATAAGTTCTACAGATATTTTCTTCAATAATCTAAATTTGGTTGAATCCACAATTTGCCCACATAATCAATTTCAACTTTAGGTGTTTGATATGAAAAATATTGCAATTCTGAATATTATGATAAACTCTATAACTAAATTGAAATATTCTAAAATATTCACAAATAGGAATTATAATTGGAACTATAAAGAATGATTGATAATGCCTCAAATTTTTAATCCAGTTGGAACTCTATATAAAATATTGGGGCGGCGATGTCCCACATCCCTTACCTAATTAGAGACGGGGCAGAGCTCCGAAATTTAAATGATTTTAAAATTTTTATATTTCTAGTTGTATTAAAATTATATAAATTCTATGACGGCTAAATTCTTATAATAATTAATTTTTCATAACAAAAGAGAGTCACTGTCATCCGATAATGTAACTCAGTTTATGGTGAATTTCGTAAATTTTGTATGTTCTTATATGTGATTGCTCTTTCTGTCTTTCTCTTTTGCTATTATAAAAAATTCCTGAGGGATACATCACCAATCATCTTAATTAAGTTTTGTTGTTCAAATTATAAGGAGTGATTGCTAATCATATTACCAGCGAGAATAATTTATGAGTGCATAATTTTAAGATCTAGTTAGTTAAAGTGAGGATAAGTTACTCATAAATAGCTCGAACCCAAATTTATATGGAATTAATGTACCTTTGGAGGAATGCTGAATGCATTTCAATCATCCGATTAATAGATCTGATCAGAAGTGACTAAATCTCATTATTTAAAAATATAAATTATCAGTAATCAACGATTGAGATGCGCTCAAAGTCTCTAAAAAATCGAAGATGCTAAGGTACATTAATCTCAATTTATTAGTTTGTCCAAAATTTTTAAGCTGTATATATATAAGATACGATGATTCCTCCTCTACCTTAAAATTAAATGCGCCCACCACCTCATCTTCATCATGAGCCATGACCCATCTGCATTCACGCCTGCGGCGACTACTTGCCGAACCCTTAAATACTTCCAATGGCGCCATTAATTGCTCCCCCATCCGGCGTTGCCTTCTGGCCACCTCCTCTTTTACTCCCCGAGAACAGCGTCCATGGACCATGATCCCCCTCGGCAGGCAGGCCACAATTATTTCTTTCCCTTGTGCCCCCTCTTTTTCTCCTTTTCTTTTGTTCCTCGTTTTAAAAATGAAAAAAAAAACCAATAATTGGTGCAGGTTTCTTAATGAACCGCTAGTCAGAGGAAAGGTGACAACATTGTTCTTAGTAGTACATTAATGTTACTATTACTGTGAATAATGTTGAAATAATGCAGAAGCTGTGCAGATTAACGTCAGAGGATCCACAACGCAGGAGAGAGAGAGAGTTTTATGGGCTGGAGACCATGGGCCGTCCATCGTTTAGCTGTCACATATGTCACACACGTGTCGACGGGAGAGAGAGAGAGTGATGGGGGGCGTGGCCGTGTCCCGGCGCCGGTAGCTGCTCGGTCGGCCCCGGAGGAGTTGCAATTTCGTGCGGTGCGTGGCTGTGGGACCACGACGGCGAGCGCGTGGAAGCTTCACAAGTTTGACGTCCATGCATGCATGGATCCGGGCAGGTTCGGCCGCCGGAAAACGTCGCCGGAGCAGATCAAGGTCGAGTCCGCAGTCGAGACGTCGTGCGTGTTCGGATCGACCGCTATTATTTTACGTCGAATCAACACGTCCGCGCGTGATGGGCATGCATGCATGCATGCTTGGCACCGACAATTATATATAATACGACTGAATCGATAAAAAGACTGATGGTGGTGAATAGTAATAAGGTGATAAAGTAATTAAGTTTCAAAATTATCTAATTCGACTCGAAAAAAAAGATAAACAGTAAAAAATATAAATTATTTCTGTACATATATATGATTCTGGTTCGTTTGGGACGTTTCATTCAGGTAGAAATATAATTATTTTAAACTGCAGATCATATGTGATGGGCACAAGTCCCATGAGAGAGAGAGATAGAGAGATTGAAATGATGCAATTCACACGGACGCAGGTATTAAAGCGGTGGTCATATTAAAAGGAAAAAGTATCAGTCTTCGTTCTCGTAAGTAGCAATTAATTTTATAAGTGTTATTATTTTACAGCTAACACGAGATTAGTTTGTAAATGCAATTGTTATTTGGTTAGATCAACGTACGAAAATATAATATATGAACTACTGCAAGTTTATTTTTAAAGTTTGTATGATCTACGGATCAAAATTTGTACTTTAATTTTTTTTTTGTGTATTTATGCGCTACGTCCGCGATGCGGCGAGGAAAGAGATGATACTCTTGACCAGTCAACATTTCTCTGCTGCTCCACGTGGATTTGGAGGGGCTACGGTGCACTTCTGGTGCAGGTACTTAATTACGACACAAACAGCATTCATTTATTTTTTTGTCCAAGTGCTTCATGCATGTGAACTGCCGTGGCTGCCTGTAGTTTCTATTTTTTTCTGCTTTTATTGGGATTAATAATTAGTAGTTCTTGGACTAGTCAAGATCCATATATTCCTCTATACTTTAAAAGTTAATTTTCTGCCGTTTGGACTATGCACATATATGAGAAAAGTTACAATACAAAACAAATTATACTGTGCGGACAGATTGAATTTTATCATATGACATGGTGATATATATGTATATATATATATATATATATATAAGGTAATATGAAGAGTGCAAAAGTTGGATATATATATATATATATATATATATATATATATATATGAGGTAATATGAAGAGTGCAAAAGTTGGACTCACATGATGTGGGCCGGCTGGTAGCTAGAGTTAGAATTATTCTATTATCTCCGACGTACTTGAATTTAAATATGGAGCATGAACTACTTATGACTGTTTGCAAAAATTAAATCATGCATAAAATAATTTCATCTATTATAATAATCAATAAGTTCGACTTCTAGGTCGTTGAGAGCTTAGTCTATGATTAGTTAGTCAAACTGTTTTCAATATAGTAAGCAACTATTTGATAATATATTTTAGACAACATCTCTAGAGTACTCTAGCCATGCTTAGTTGCATACTGATCCAAAGAGAGACCCCCTGGAAAGTAAGAACTAATTATAAATAGTTGGATGATTATGAGTTCCCCACCAAATGTAATCATGAGAGTGCCTGATTAGTGAAGTGCGTGGGGGGTGGTTGTTTGACGGGGACATTTTACTTGTGGTGCCTTCTCTTCACTTTCTTATATAGTTCCACATAATCGATAGATATTGTTGTATAAAATGCATGTTGCGAAGGGAGGACGAGGAATGACAAGCACAGCACGCGCACTCAAATTAGGGTTCACATGGCAACCATGTGGTGCTCCCAACGTCTCAACCACTAGAGTGGACCATGCATGCAATTCCCCTCTCTCAAAGCTTCCTCCTCCTCTCTCTTGATGCTCCACAATCTCTCACGCCGCATAGTTGTAGAGGAAGTAAAAACAAGAACACAACTCATGTATGGGGAAAGAAGTGGGAACGATTCAATGTTTCGGTCCCTATATTAGTGTCCTGAACATTGCCTTGGACTAGCTAGGGTGATCCAAAAGGATAGATTAAGATAAATGTTTTTTAAAAAAGATTAAGATTAAGATGAATGTTGCAATCTGGACGCCTATTGATTCAGGAGACTTTGCGTGCACCGCAGTCTTAGGTTTTGTTTCATGTATATGTCCTGCTCGTAATTTTTTTTTCGGGGTTCAGAGGGATGACGTGTGCATATGCATGATATGTCCGAGCGTGCATGGAGAGGAGAGAGAAAGGAGGAGGAGGAGAAGGACGTCAGAGATATAGAACAACAGAGGGTCTGCAGCTCTAAGCACATTGATCGTGACCTTATTATCACGGGCAGTAGATCGTATGTAGTGCTGAAAATAACACAATGATTTTTACTACGTCCTTACCTCGGTCGCTTTCCACATATAACAAGAAAAGTAACCAGGGGGTACAATATGGGGGGAGAGAGAGAGAGAGAGAGCTATTGTGCGTTTGTGCGCACCTAGTAATTAATCGAAGAGATCGCAGAGTGGTGCACGCGACGAAGAGGACGACAGTGGCTATGCCGGTGCCCTGCCCTGCGCATGAGAGCGTACGTACGAGGCCCCATCGCTCACATCTGTACGTGACTGACGTCTCTTTACTATTACTGCTCAAGCATGGCGGAATCATAGCTTCAAACTGAGATATGAAAGACCCGAGTAACCTAAACTTTTCACTTTTCAAAATACAAAAAAAAAAAAGACAAAAGAACAAAACAAAGATGTCGTTTTACATCAGCTTATTTAGGCGACCAACCTAATTAGCAATGTTTTAAAAGTGGGATCGGATGTTGATAGTTGGGGATCGACCAGTTTTTAGCATAGTCTTAAAGTTAAAATATGATAAATATTTTTCTTGGGATTTATCTTTCGATATTATTATTTGCATTTTATTCCATATGCGTATGGATATATCTAGTTAAGCCCATCATGAAGGAAAAGAAATGATGAAAAAAAAAACATTAAGTAACATATGCGTATGTATCCTGGTTTTGGATACATGGGCCGTACCGTACCGGGTCCCTTCAGCCCACAGATCGCTTTTTCTATTGGGTCAGGAGTTCAGTCATATATGCCGGCCCATCAAAACAAAAAAAAGTAATTATTGGTTGTATCAAAAAGGATAAAAAAAACCACATTTAAGTCATTTGGTTTATAATATATGTGGCTAGGGGTGTAGAAAAACTCGACCGATCCTGAAAAAAATTGAACTGAAAAAAAGTAAAAATTAGGATCCAAATATGCTTTAGAATGATTTTTAATAAATTTAAATACACTCGCTACAGTTAAGGCTACATCGGAAAAAAATCATAGGAGTCCATTTTTTTATTTATATTATTAATTCATATGTTATCAATTATTTTATTATAGATATAATATTTTTTTATATTTTATACTTTTCTATCACATTATTGAACTCTAATTTAATAACTTCAAAATTTTAGTAACATATTTTATATTTAATATAAAATTAAATATTTTTTATTAATTTTAATTTATTATATATTTTTAAAATATAATTATATAAAAGTAGTATCCTGGAAAAATCAACACCGTAGTTGTTCAAAACGATTTTATGACATTTTTATAATTTTAAAAATCGGCCTAAAAAGTAGCGGTTAAGTTTTTTGACCGAATTCGATCCGATCCGATCCGAACTACTTTCATCCCTACTTGTGGCTAGTGATATGCCAATATTTCTTTATCCTATATATCTAAGTGCAAAGATAATAAGTAAAATGTTGCTTGAAGTCTGTAAGTTATTCTCTAACTAGCAATAACGTGCACTTAACCGACTAAGGTTGGATCAAATAGTAGTATTCCTCACTTAAAAAGATCTCAACTTCGAAATTTAGTATTCCCGGAGAGAATCTTATCTTTCATAGTTAGACGTCACCGTCGCCGTTTGATAATGAATTTGAACCAATCACTTCAAATACTTTTATTTTATAATTCATACAACAAGTGATTATAAATATGTTAAGGTTTAGGATTGCAATTTAACATTCTATAATTATCAGTATTCAGAAAGTGATTAAACTATTGAATCACTTTTCTAGTTTTCTCAACATGAGGCTTGGCGTGCCATCTTTTCTAGTTTTCTTCTCCTGTGGATTGGTATCTTCGTTCTGCAGTGTGTACACATGTTGATAGAGTTTACTTTGCTTCCCGCCCTTTTCTCCTTGTTGTAACTACGTTTATTCTATATTATTGCGTATTATTAACGTGATGTTTTTTTCCTCTCACCAAAATAGTCTATGCATTCGCTAAAGAAGTTTTGACAAAAATTAAAATGACAAAAAATAGTTTAAAATAACTTATATATATATATATATATATATATATATATATATTAGCGTGCATTCATTGCATTCACGCGTTCTCATCCATCGGATCCGCGCGCTTCACATCGGATGGTCTCCGCGCTGAACTGGCTGGCGAAAGAGCTACGCACTGAACCGGCTCTCGCGAAAGGGGTTCACTCATTATGCATTAGGGGAAAATGCATCTCGTGATCTCCCATTCACTCACTGCTCGCTCACCTCTTTCGCCGCCCTCTTCTGCCGTATGGCACGAAGGATCCTCCGCCCTCTCACACTTTCTGCTCCTCCGCTCCACCCTCTTCTACCCTAGGTCACGAAGGATCTTCCACCGCGGCCTCTGTAACTAGGGCACGACCACATCATGTTCTCTTCCGCATTCTACGTGACAACCTCTACAAATAAGGTTCTCTGCGTTCTACCAAACCTCTGATGCTCCAGTGGACCTCCAACGCTCTCTGCGTCCAGGCAATCTCTTCTGCGTGGAGAGACGATGACCTCTACAACTAGGACACGACCACATTACAATCTCTTCCTCTTTCTGTCACGGTGACCTCTACAACTAGAGCACGACCACATCACAATCTCTTACACGTTCTGCCGCGACGACCTCTGCAACTAGACACGAAGGTCGCGTTCTCTATTCTTAACTAGGGACAAAGGTCGATCTACCGCTATTAAGTGTTTTATGTTATAATTACGTGTTCTCTATTACTCTTTTATTCATACTCATGTTACAATAATAGGAGTGTAAATACATGATTAGTGGCATGTATGTATTGCTTAATTTGCACTTCTATGTAGTTATCCTGTAGTTTAATCTATAAATAGTTGTGCGAATGTTCCCTTACATTTATGTATGCTGCCAATTATGTATGTTGCTTATAATCAGTCAATTATGTATGTTGCTTATAATTGTCTATTACTTTTAGTGTTTTCAGTAGTTATAATTAGTTTAGTAATTCAGTCCATTTTGTTTTTGCTACACAATAGTTATAATGTCGAAGGTTAAGGGCACAAGTATACCAATTTGTCATTGCAATAAAGAAGTTGTCATTAAGACTTCATGGACCGAAGCAAATTTGGGTTGTAAATTTTTTGGTTGCAAACTACAAAGTATGTTCTAAAGTTTTTCTATGCCAATATATTAACAATTACCAATTCCGTTTCATTTAAGTTATTCTAATATGTTTGTTCTTAGCAAAATGGAGGTTGTTGATACTTTCGATGGCTAGATCCAGAAGTCGAATCTCGATATCAAACTCTTCTCAATGGTTTGCTGAGGACGCTTAAACAATCAAATTGCGACGACAAAAATGAAAGAAGAAGGTCTCAAGCGATTATTGAAGATGAAAGGAAAAAGTTTTAAATTATTATCGAGGATGAAAGAAGAAAATGTAGATTTTTTAGGAATTTAACATTGTGCTTGTTACTAGTAATATTATATATGATGTATTGAAATAAATTGTATAAGTATTTGATAATTTTCAAGTGATGTTGGTACTTTCTTGTAAAGCAATGGATAAATTTACTCTTTCTTGTAATTTGAATATTTCTTTTCATTTTGCCACTAAACCATTGCTTGCATGTGTCTAACTGAAACTTTATTTGCCTCTCTCTCTCACTAGCTCTCTCTTCTATTTTTCTTTTGGGAGATATGAGAAGTATCACCAAGTTTGTTTCGAATTGCTCAAGCCAACTGTTCTTTTTTTTTTATCTTTTTGGTTTATGCATTTGTTCTTGTTGTCCATAGGTGATTATAATATTATCATTTCTTGCTGATATCTTAGGATTAAGAGGTTGCTTTACTATAACGATGAATTAGTTTCCAATTTCTATTTTTTCTAACTGAAACTTGTACCTCATCGCTAGAAGAGAAGATGAAAACATGGAATGTTCAAACAATGTGAGATTTTTTGGATCGATCATTATAGCTCTGCTCATGGAATGAGCACATTCAACTTATAATGAACACTAAGATTCAATGGGCGTTTAAAATGAATCAATCGTTCAACACTATATAATGCATCAATCGTTTAAAATGAATCATAAGACATATTCAAACCTACATAATGCATTCTGGTCGACATGGCAATAAGATCATGGCAAGTGACATAATAATAAATCGTTTAACACATACATCGGCACCATGAAAGAATGACATAATGAACTGACAGTTAATGTAATGTTAGGTGGTCGAATCTCAAACAGAAAGCATCTAAAGGCTAGTAAATGTAATGGTACAAATATTAGATTTAAGCTCTCATAATCACGTACAACTCCCGCGGAAAGTCTTAGCAAAATAAATGACTCATAACATATTCTAGTATCCATAGTTGGTCCCGAAGGCTAAGCCATATCCTCCATTGTGTGCAGCAAGTCCAGCGTTGGCAGGAGATCCATACAAATTCTATATTTGGCGCAGGTGCAACATCAGCCATGAAATTTTGTATGTAAAAGAGACAATGTTTTAAGTGAGAAACCTTTCACAAATTACTTTCTTAGAAAAGATTGGATTTTACAAATCAAGATGTATAAACATATCCTCAAGGATAGCATCCTTATGAAAAGAAAAGTTTGTATAACATCTATGTTATGGAAATAAAAATGTACTCAATCGGCAACATCCTCACCAATTTCAGTCCATTCATCATCAGAAGCATCTTTTTCAACCATTTTCGCCTTTCCCTTCATTTTGTGATCATAATCTTTTGCCTTGAACCAACAAGAATGAGACACAAGGAAACATGGTTAGAAACAAAAATGAAATTGGAGTAATAAATTTACCATGATATTTATTACCTTAGCTATCGGACAAGCAGTCATGTAATGACCGAGATTGCCACATTCACTACATATTCTTTTCTTAACCTCGTGTTGTGACCTTGAAATTTCGATTCCCGATTTAATTCTTTGCATTTTTCTAGGTCTTCCTTTCGATTTCACATATGCTAGGTCATAATTGTAACATCTATTTCCGAATATTTGTCAATTAATGTTGTCAATGACTCGACAATTTGGTGTGTCTCCTACTTTGAAAGATTCAAACTTTTGAAGAACGTCATTCATAATTTCCAAGCCAAAATCAAGATGATCATCCAATCGCAAAGAAAAATTATTAACTTTCCAAATATTATTTCGCCATGCCCATTTCTTCGTAGTAGATATAGAAGATTGTTCAAATGTGGCACTACCCTGAACCAAGCATGCCGTCAAGTACCGAGCATCGATTGCCCAATGGTGAAGAACATATTTCTCAAGTAAATAAGTTATTCCTTTCTTGTTGAGAACATTTAAAATGTGGACACATAATACTCCTTTTTGTTCAAACTTCCTACAAGAACATCTTACTGAAATAGTTTCATGATTGCAATATTCCACAATGTAACTTTGATCACATCCCCCCATCAACACAGAGTAGACAACTTGATTATCATCTTTAGAAATTTTCTGTGGTCTAAAGTCATTAATAACGTTGAACTCCTTTTGGAATTTAGGAAAAAAATCTTTTGAGTATATACCTTTCCCGTGTGTGCCTCCAAAAGATTTTTCGAAATGAAGGCTGGTGTAGAGTTTAAATTTTTAAAATCTTCTCGTTCCTTTGCTTCACGTCGAGAATGAAGGGCTTTGTCATATTGTACCACAAATTATGTTAAAGATGTATGAGAATTTACGAAACCATAAAAAAAAGAGTTAATACTTTCATAACTTTGTGATGATGACATACCTGTAGAAAAATTTTCATTGAAATAAATTGGCACAAAAAAATAACGCTTATTGAACATAACTTTTGTTCAATGATCATTTGGAATTTCATAAGCTTGTTTTAGCATGACCCATTTCTCCTCACATCATTAGTTCTCATTAATTGATCTATATATCCACTTTTTAAAATCTTTCATAAAGTTATCATGGGCATTCAAATTGTGCATGTTAATAAGTGCATTTTTCAAAATATGTCAGATGCAAAAGCGATGTCTTATATTTGGAAATACTTTATGTATGACGTTTTCCATGATAATATCTTGATTTGTAATGATACATATATGTTTCTTTCCTCTCATGCACTCTAACCATGTTTGAAATAACCAAGTGAAGGTATCTTCCGTCTCTAAAGCACATTCAAACAAAATTGATTGCATATGATAATTAACCCTAGTAAAGGGCGCAAATGAGGTAGCTTTGTTACTCCTATTCAGCTAAGTGGGGCATTGCCTTCTCCTTGTTCCTGTTCCTAACTCCTCCCCGGGAGGTCCCAATTGTTGACCGGAAGGGACACCAGGGTTTTTGGTCCGTTACAATGACTTCACTCTGAGGCCTCTAACCTACCCTCCTTGCGCTAAGTATTCCTTGGCTCTCACTTTCACTTTTGTTTCCTTGCCAACAGTCTAGATATTTTTAGACCTGACCAGACCCACCCACCGGTATGGGCCAGAACTACTACTTACTATAGCATCTTGCTCTTGACATCGCTCGACTTGCCCTCTTTGTCGGGGTTGTGATAAACTATTCTCAAACTCGCTTGAATGGTTCTTTCTAGTCTTTATCTTATCTTCCTATCAACACACCAAGTTGGTACGAAGGCAGGTTGCAAGAAACCGCTTTTATAAGGTCCCTCAACCGAAAATCTCATTTTGGATTGACCAGCCACAAGTCAGTAATAGCAAAGAGTGTACCGAGCATTCCGAGCATTCCTTATTAAAGGAATCAGTGCTTATAAGAAGCTTCTATGAGCCATGCTAGGTACAGTGAGATCATGAAGAAAAATCCCCTAGCTTCTAGAGTTCGCTGCTCCTTTAACTACTCAGATGTTTCAGTTCGCTAAGTTTGAAAAGTCCAAAGAAGGCTCATGCCCGTCCATTTCTTGCATTCGGGGTTTCCGCAGTTCAACTAGCGGAGACTCTTGGAACCTCCATCCTTCGGCCCTTCACCTATAGGCTTGGCAGGCAAGCCGACGTGTAGCATGCTGGGAGATGGGAAGTGGGTAGGCTCCAACTTTTGAGCCCGAGCTTGCTCCAACTAACTTCAATGCGTGGATGGATAAAGAAGAAAAGGAAAAGGAGCTTTGTTAAAGGAATCACTTTCCATCTTGAAAATGATAACTTTCTTGTTCTTGTTGGCGTCTACAGCGAAAAACAAAATTTATTTGTTCTATACATTGTGTCAAAAATAACAACATCTCCAAATGTCGCATAATTATCTCTCGATCTATTGTTTGCCCAAAACACATTTCTTGTAGTGTTAGTTTCGTCCACTACCATTTCAAAACAAAACCCAATGTCATCATTCTTCTTTTGTTTGAAATAAGCAACGACACTCATGCATTAATTCCTTACCAACATTGTTTTGTCTCTTCACAATCAAATGATTTTTATGCAATCTTGTGTGGTAACTGTGGGAGCACCTGAGAAATTGAACCTTAGCAATACTAGAAGGACACATCCATACTCTATGAAATTGTGTAATTAGATCTTTAGAAGTATCACATAATTTACTATGTGATCGCAATGTCTTAACTTTCGAAGGAGTAGCTAGCAAATGATTATTTTGTTTATGAAATCTTTTTACAAATCACTTTTTATCCTTTCCTTCACTAATAAATAGATGAGCCTAACAACCAGTCCATTGTTCTCTTCGTCTTTTCACATCGGATCCAACATTGCATTTCATATCTTTATGCCCTTCCTTGGAACAAACAAAAATTTTGCTTGCAAACTTTCTTCTTTAATCATACTTTAGATATAATGACTTTCTTATAGAAAAATCAATTGTCCTAGCATAAGAATTATAAAAATTATATGCTGCATCATTTGAATCAAATGTCATCCCGACAGATGGTTTTGTCATTTACACTATGCGAATGTTCATAACCCTCATTTATATCTTCAGTATCATACACACTGTGTGAATTTCAACTAATGATGGGTATAATTTATTTTAGTGAAATATTGGAATTAAGTAATGTGAAATATTAGAACAACAATTTATTACCTTTCTTCGAGATCCATCATTGAGCCAATTTAAGTGTGGGATGACATTATGCAAACTATTCAAGAAAAAAAGGTGCATTATCATCTGTTCACTCAAGTATATTATGCAATTGAAACTAGAATTTCTTCATGAGTCCTACATGCTACAACTAACATTCGATAGTGCCGGAAAGTGTATTATGCAATTAAAATTAGAATTCCTTCATGAATAGCATCTTATTTCTTGTAAGATGAAACTAATGCAAACAACAACATGAAATTGAACTGAACTTAAAGAATGAAGCAGTAGTAGTTGGTCTCGCAATCTTCTATTTCGCCTTTGCAACTAGGGCGGAGGATCCTTAGTGCCCTAGGCGTGCTGAAGAGATCGCTTAAGCGCAGAGAGCGTCAGAGGTCCACCGGAGCATCAAGCCTGCAGAGGTCGCTGCGGCAGAGTGCGTAGGATCCTTCGTGCCCTAGGCACGTTGAAGAGATTGCCTAGGCGCAGAGAATGTCAGAGGTCCACCGGAACATGAAGACTGCAGAGGCCGCTGCGGTAGAGGGCGGAGCGGACGGTTTCCCCTTTCGCGAGAGCGGCGGAGGTGAGCGAGCAGTGAGTGAATGGGAGATCGCGAGATGCATTTTCCCCTAATGCGTAATGCATGAACCCTTTTGCGGGAGCTGATTCAGTGCAGAGCTCCCGGTTCAGCTCGGAGGATTCGACGGATGAGAATGCGTGAATGCATCCCAAAATTGAATGCACGCTAATATACCTCATATATATATATATATATATATATATATATATATATATATATATGAGAGAGAGAGAGAGAGAGAATTTAGTTTCGTGCATGGCTCCATGCCTTTTTCACACGTCTCATGTGATCATGCAAAGGGACAAGGAAAATGCAATTGCATGGAAGGTAGCCGCCAAACCCGCACGTACGTAATTAGACGGCAGATTCCGGAGGCAACGCGCCACTCTCTCGGTCCCTAGCTACGTACCCATCTCACCTACGTTGACTTTTCTCATATTTTTAGGTTTGAATTTGAGAACGAGGGGATTCAAAGTTTTTTACCTCTCAAGTCTCAACCGTGATTATTAAACTCAATATTCACTGTCTCCGTTTTTTTCTTTTAAATTCGAATCCGAGAGTAGAAAATAAATTCAAATAGTTAAAGTTCAATTCATCTTGCCATAGGACAAATTTTTTTATCCTACAAGTACGCATAGTGTATATTGCCTATGTTTGTATTCTTGTTGTTTTTATGTTTTTTTATTCATTTTCATATTTGATATATCAAAACTATATTATGTGTATTTGATTAAGCGGTGCCCTTTGTGCACTCCTTTTGTAAAATATCTCTTAAAAAGTGGTGACCGTGCCGTTTAGATATTGTAACCGAAGTAAATATGCATTTTTTTTTTGAAAATACAATTGAAGACGAAATGACTTAATATTTGCTCTGATCCAAACAGAGTCTTAATGCATTCGACCGTTCATGGAAGATATAGATGGATGATGTAGACGCTGACTCTCAACTGGTCTCCCACGGCATGAGTGTGGCTCGTGTTCTCACTTAGAGAGATGTTTCGAGTTCGATCCATTGTAAATATAAATTTTTTTTGTTAGGAATTTCACTTATTTAGATTGAGACGATTTTACTAAATTAATTGTATCGATTTTTAATTTGCGAATAATACATATAATCGTTAGTGTTGCGCGAGTTGAATCGTCGATTTCACTTTTCAAATAGGAAAGACTGAATATAAAAAATCCAAGCACTTACGTACGAAAGATCTAATTGGACCCCTTATGAACCAAGAGTGATATTTGCGCAAGCCTCATAATCATTTCGGATGCCAGTAATATGAGTTCAATTCTTAATCGAAATGATTGTTTTGATCAAGAGGAGATGTAATCTCTAAGATTGAGTTAAGTCAAAATGCTACTAATTAACCTCTACATCACCTGGTTGGTCGAATGAATTAGACCTAAAATAAAGGGACCCCTCCCTCATGCACGTCCACTTGTTCCACGCCTGCCAGTCAACGCCCCTTGTCTTCTTGCCACATTACCTACCTGCATTTAGTTCCAAGTTTGTTCTGTTCCGAATGTATAAACCCCCCCTCCCTCCCTCTCTCTCTCTCTCTCTCTCTCTCTCTCTCTCTCTCTCTCTCTCTCTCTTTCTCCAAAGTCAACCCCACGTAAAAGAAAAGAAAAGAAAAGACAACATTACTTACGACCCCATGCAATCTCGTCAGTGAATATTTTTTATATACTTACCCAAGAAAATCATCCCATAGCCTAATAAATGGCGTTCAAACATTTTGGTTTTGATTGCCAACGAGATCAAAATTTAGACAAAAAGATTGTATTCTTTTGGGAAATTATATAGCTTAACTATCATCGTAAGTGTACTACTACTAATAATTTTGTGGCTTCCATTAGTAATAATTTAATATCAAGTTGCAGGGGTGGGCAGGTCGATGGATGATGACACTTGCCCTCCTGCTTATTTTAGCTGGCAGATGTCGAGAGCTAATGAGCAAAGGGGAGGGCTTAATTAGCAGTGGATTAATTTCATGCAAATTAAAGAGGAAAGTGCACTGTTTAATGATAACATGTTCGATCCAATCATATATTCTGACTGTGCTATTAGTAATGAAATAAAAAAATAGTATGCATAATTTTATTGATATTGTGCTATCATATAAATGTGCTTTTTCATATATAAATTATATATATATATATATATATGCATAATATATGTATGTATATATAATCAGCTTGAATTAATGAGGATTTCCGTTAACATGGCATGGAGTTTGGTGTGAGGACCAAATGCTGCGTGTGGTAACAGGTTGGTTAATCGCTGAACGAGTTAAAGATTGGGAATTTGGTAATTGGACGGTCTAAGATAATTAACATGTATATATATATATATATATATATATATATATATATGCTACATTATATATTTATTGTGAGAACCCTAAAAAAAATCAAGCAATCGATTAGGGAACGGAAAAAAAGAGAAAGAAAGATAGTATGGTTGGAACTCAGTAAAAAAGATGATTACCGAGGGCATGATGGTCATTGGACAGGACTAATTCTACTTGATCTCATGCTTTTTTAAAGCCAAGGGTAGTGCATGAAAATCAAATGCAAGACATTACAACAGCCCTCTCTTCCCTGTTCAATTCTTTTCCCTCACCCCTCCCACCCCCTGTCCCCATCATGTCTCCTCACACATCTTTGCTCGGCGCATTGTTGGCATCGGAGGAGGGCGCGGATGCATTGGAAGACAGTTGGCTCAACTCTTCAGGGCTGGAACTCATCAGGGGGCGCCTGAACAATAAACCGCCGGAGGTTTCGGATTTTGAACCAGACACACACATCATCAACAAGCTCATCTCCTCAGTCTACTCCGGCCCGACTGGCGGCGACATAGAAAATGCACTATATGTGACCTGCCATGGTGGGGAGTCTTCAGATGGCAGCTACACTTCCAGACCCATGTAAGATGTTCTCTTCATTTATCTTTCTCCTCTTTGGAAAGAAAGTCCTTGTTTACTCATTACCTGGCCTGGCCTGTATGCTTGCTGCTTGGTCATTGTGTGCTGCAGTGCTTATTTACCAGAGAAGGGACTTATGGGAAAGGTGGAGAACAAGTATGCATTCAAGATGAAGACATTCAGAAATGGCCTCACGGACGATGGTTACAAATGGAGGAAGTATGGGCAGAAATCTATCAAGAACAACCCCAATCCAAGGTCCTCTCTTTTTGTCCTTGGAACTTACAATTCAAGCAGCACAACATAATCCTCAAAATCTCAGACCAATTGAATTATTTTTTGAGAGGGTGGCCAATTGAATTAGAAGGCCACAATGCAGGCAACAGTCTTTCTGTCAACATCTTATTACCTTATTCTGCAATTCACTTTGTTCCAGACCCAACACCCAAACTGTTAGCTGCATCTGAATTCTTAATCTTGTCTCATCCTTCTTTTCGCACAAAGCTAGATATCACACACACAAAGGTAAGTGTCAATAGTTGATTATCTTACTGTAGCATTTTTCCTTCACAAGAGACAGTACAAAGTTGCTTAAGAAGTATGGCATCTCAACTACCTGAGAAGGAACCCTTGAGAGATTCTCATCGCTCATGCATTTTCCAAGCACTTCAAGCTATAAGTAGGTGAAATATGAATTTTATACAACCATTTTAATGTCCTTGGTCTCCCTAAATTGTCCACCCATTTTTAGGAAAAACTCATTAACAAGCTGTAATAACCACTCTGAGCATTGTCCCTACATGTATTTTCTAAATTCCACTACGAAGAATGCCCAGTTCCCAACTTTCTGTTACATTGCCACAATAAACAGTGAACAAGTCCCAACCAAATAAATCCAGCTTGCAGCAACCCTTTGAATGCTTTTTTCAATGAAATGTTTGATAAAGTAATGATCTGATCTTTTACTGGGAAACAGGAGCTACTACAGGTGCACAAATCCAAGATGCAATGCCAAGAAGCAAGTTGAGAGGTCCACAGAGGATCCAGAGATTCTTATTGTGACCTATGAAGGTCTTCATCTTCACTACACATACTCACATTTCCTGGCATCTGAGCCCCAGGATTTTCCTACTGCTGGCAATCATGCAGCAAAGAAGCCAAAAAGCTCTACTGTAAGTCAACACGATAAGATTCCAGATAACATCGTTTCCGAAGATCCAACAAAAAGCCCATCAACAATGATGCCACAGCAAGAGGATTCTTATCATGAAGCAGGAAGTCCACATAACAAGCACGTGCCAAGAGATCAGAGTCATGGAACTGCAGAAGACAGTTCACAACATCGGTTCTTTGATAGTGCCCTCCAGAGTTCACAAGGTCTATTAGAAGACATTGTACCCCTGCTCGTCAGAAAACCATGCAACAACTCCATGTCTTTCTCATATGACCACTATCCATCCCAGCAGGCAACATCTTCATCCTATTCCACTTGTTCTCGGACCCACTTAGGTTCAGAGATACTTTCAAGAATTATGTGAATGGCAGCAAAGAATAAGGGGAAAAGGATTATGATTGCCTACTACAAGAGGTACAAAATGGATTATAATTACCTAATACAAGAGGTATAAGGTTTAGTGATTCCTGTGTTGCAGTGTAACAGAAGAGAAAGAAATCTGTGCATTTCTAGCTCTATAAATCAAAATCGAGAATTAAATGGACTAAATGCAAGGCCTTTGCAGCTTATGTAGTACATGGGAGAAGAAATTAAAAGTACATCAATTAGAGTGATGAAAGAAAATGATGAATATGTTCAAAGATATCCAGAGTTTACAATTTATGATTGTTCTCATGTATCATATAGATTTTTTCACATCTCTTACATGATTCAAGATGTTGGAACACAAAAAGCCGAGTTCCCAAGCAATTAGACACTCTCAGTACAAACAGAAAAAAGTCAAATTTATCACAAATATCTTACGATAGAATCCAACTTGATGAGCTGGAAGGCCCACTAATATGAGACCATTAATGTGCTACGTGTTTAAAGCTAAGGCAATTATGGTACTCTTTGTACCATTATGATAGCACTATAATAGAATGGTTTAGAGAAGAATAATTGGTAATAGAAGGATTTGGTGGGGTGGGTGGGGGTGGGGGGTGTGTGTATGTGTGGCAGTGTTACATAGAAAACGTAGTTCAACACATTTTATTTTTGCTTAGAGAATGGGGTTTGGGGTAAACATGGGCAGTGGTCACCACACTGGTGGGTGTCGAGTAGTGTTCTCCACCCTCTTTATTTTTCCGTTGTCCCCTTATTTTCCTGATATAGTCATAATACAAGTTGGATGGTGCCCATATCTCAGGCAACTATCCTTTCTTCTCTCAAAACAAGGCGTATCGCAGTAATCACATTTGTTTGAGAAGAACCTGCACAAGCATGTGGATGATTCTATCCCACAATCTAAGTTAAATTGCCACATAGAATGGATGTAAAAGGAACAACAACGAGCATGTGGTTCAAACTATTTGCTTTTCTTTTAATTTGTATTTTTCTATACGTTCATTTGTTGCAATTGGAGAATTTCTTTTATGTATCTTATCAAAGGAAGATAGTGGTCTGAATAGGAACTTGTACATGATTAAATGATGCAATAGAGTTTTAGAACTCACCTCTAGACAAATAGAGGGTTAGATGCCCTCACCGCCAGATATCTTGACCTTATCATCATACTATCATTTCTTTTGAAGGCAAATAGAATGACAGTCATGATGACTAGCATTATTTTATTAATCAATAGATGTTTACAGGAGTACCATGTACAATGAAGATATCAACTATGTTTAGACCATTCTGAAATGTAGACACGCGCCATGGACACTATATTTTCAATATAGAAACGCTCGTTCCGAAATATGAAAGCATTGCGCTGTCGCCACAATAGTCACAGCAAGCAAATTGGAGTAATCCTTCTTTTGTGAGAGACATATGTGTAGGCACCCCCATCTAAATCTCCTCCTCGGAATGATCTCCAGAAGCTTGTTTCTGACGACATATTCAACACAGCTGCATGCATAACAGTCCAAACCTCTCTCTTGTCATAGTGTAGCAAAAAAATAAGTGATTTGAATCCTCCACTTCAATCTGGCAAAGAGCACAAGATGCATTACTGGTTGTATCCCACCTCATCATATAGGATCTTGTAAGCAGCTTTTGTCTTCGTAATAACCAAGCAAATATTTTGTCCCGTAAAGGAACCTTAAGCTTCCATATCAGTCGACAGTCCTTTTTGAAGTCTTCATCACTCTGAGCTCTATCCTCTAAGAGTTTGTAGACTGCACGAACAGAAAACTGGCCAGAGTTCCACTTCCATCCATCTCTTTTTGTAAAATCCAAGGAGAAGTCATTAGCAATCTCTAAGAGTAGCAATAAATCTTCCATTCTCTGATCTGACAGATTGGACTGAAAAGAAGGCATCCAATTCCCTCCTTGACTGGAACTATGCCAGCAGTGAGCCAAAGACTGGTCCAGTGCCAGAGCATATAATCTAGGAAAAACCACAGCAAATCTTCCCCTTGATGTCCAATCGTCTTTCCAGAAATGAAACTCATTACCTGCACCAATGGACATTGAGAAAAAATGTTTGATCATGGGTATAATTCCAGTAACACTTGTTCAAAAGGATGAGCATCGATTAGTTTCCAGCATCCTCGCATCCCAATCAAGATTTCGACCATGGCAAGCAAACAAAACTGAGCAACAAAGGTCAATGTCACGTCCCATAACTCGGCACACCCATTTTGAGAGCAATGAGATGTTCATTGTCCTCAACGAGAGAATACCCAGACCCCCTTCCTTCAATGGCCGGCATACCTCGTCCCAAGCCACTAACGCTACACCACATCCAGTCGTACCTGAATGCTTCCAGAGGAATTGCCTTCGTAATTGGTCAAATCTCTTCAGCACCTGCTTAGGCATCCTTAAAACCGACATAAAATACACTGGCAACTGTTTTGAGCAGCACCAGTCTTCCACCTCATGAAAGACGTCTTGCCCTCCAGCCATCTAACTTCTTCTCCACCCGTTCGAGAACTGGTGTCCAGTCCCTCGCTTTGATTTTCTTGTCTGACAATGGAAGGCCAAGGTATGCAAACGGCAAAGAAGAAGAGCTGGTCCGCAGAGAACTCACACACTCTGATATCTCATCATCACTCATACCAAATGGAACAAAAGAAGATTTTGAATGATTTATCCGTAAAACAGAGAAGTCTTTGAAAATTTGCACCAAGATAGTCACTCATCGTGCAGCTTCAACTGTACCCTCAATAAAAAAGAGAGGTATGGTCAGCATATTGTAATATTGGAATAAGAGTATCATGACCTTGGCCTGGTGTAAATCCTGTCAATACTCCAGCACGACATGCCGAGAAGGTGCAGCGAGCCAAAGCATCTGCTGCTAGTACAAACAACATCGGCGCGAGGGGCATCCCTGTCATACTCCATGTTGGGGTTGAACCCATCCACCTGTGGGTCCACCATTGATCAGAACCGAAAAGGACACCATGCATACACATCTCTTCATCCATGAGATCCATTTCTCCGAAAAACCATAACGTCGAAGGGAGCACCAAATAAACGACCAATCCACTGAATCATATGCCTTGGAGAAGTCTACATTCCATAATATCCCTTGTTTATTATGCCGTACGACACAATCTCAGAGGCAATGCTAAAACTGTCAGTGATTGATCTCACAGGGATAAAAGTAGACTGAACTGGATGCACCAAAGATGCGAGAATCTTACTCAGCCTGTTCGAGAGTACCCTAGCTACTATTAGGTATACAGCATTTGACAACGCAATAGGTCGATAATCCTCAATACACTCTGCTATGGCGGTCATTGGAATAAGAAAGATGAAAAAGCGATTCAATCTCTCAAATCCATGGTTTCCGAACGAATTTTATTCAAATTGTGTAACCAATTATTGATTTTGTACATATTAGTCCACAACAATACAGTTGGATGATTGCAAACATGGCAATCATCCTTTACACTTTCAAAAAAAAAAGAAATCTTTCACTATTTCTTGAACAACTCCACAGCTAGTCAAAACACAGTTGAGCATCATAATCCTCGCCCACAAACAACAGAAATTCATAGTAATCCATTTTTTTTTCGTTGCAACAAATATTTTGCAGTAGTAAAGAAGTCTGCTTGACTGTGAGCAACCACAGTCTTAACACATTGTGCAACTATATGAATGCGCTAAGGTTAAAGTTATCTTCTTTGCGACTGAGTACTGACAATCTATGCATAAATCTGTAACTATGCCATAATCTAATGAACCTAAAACTAATCAATGCAACTGATAATTTGAATATAGGACGCTAACAAAATTTTCAAGATTGTCTCATGTTCATGTTTGGGCAGCCTAAAACAAAAAATGGTGGAAATGGATGTGGACTTCATGAAAAAAATAGCAAAATAAATTGCGGCATTAAGAACCTTGAATCCGATATCTCAATAATCAAAGTGCCTATCTGCTAGAACGCCATATATTTAATTTTTTATAGAGCAACCAGAAAAGTATCCATCGGGCAAAAGAAAACAACTATGGAAGCATCAATTAAATCGATATGTTAAAGGAACTAACCTACATCTGACCTTGTTAATGTACTCCCTATAACTCTCCCCAGAATTCCAGAAGTTTCTAGCATTAGTTCCTCCCGCATTCAGCCTTGCGCCCATAGTACACCATGCCAGTAGCTACCAGGACCAGCAAACTGAGCGGCGTTCTTAGCATGATACGGTGCAAGACGAACAACAGCATGGTTGAGGCGTAGACACGACGCACCCATCTGTACGGTCCGAACCGCACCACAGCAGTGGGCATCTTCTCCGAGGAGTTGGCCGAATACGATATTGAACGGCAGCACATGAACAGCGTCAAAACAACGAGAGCAAAGGTCGCCATATTGGCCCACCCGCCGGAGATCAGATGCAGCTCCGGTCCCTCGTACGCTGCAAGCCAATGTCCGGCCATCACGAGGGCCGACGCGGAAGGGGGCGGGAAGTCCGACGTCTAAATTGGGGCAGTGCTGCCAGGGGGTAGAGAACGCCATAGAGGCGGCGACGGACGGTGACCTCGAAGAAGAAACAATAGTGTTAAACGAAGAAGAGCGCCACGGACCACCCCTTCAGGAACCCGTTGAAGTGAGAAAGCTGGTGAGCAAGGTCACGGCGGCGGTCACGGCAGCAAGCTGCTCAACGAATGTGGCGCGGCCCAGGGAATGACGGAGGAAGGCGTAGGCGCCATAAATACCGAGTGAAAGCGCGAGGACGTACGGGCAGAAGTGCCGGACGAAACTGAAGCAGGCCCAGAATAAGGGGTCGCGGAGGGCGGCGGCGGACTTCTTGGTGGAGGCGGGAGGGCGAGGGCGATGACGGCGGACCACTTGCATACGGTGGAGGGAGCGACGCCGGAGAGGTTGAAGAAGGATCGAGGGGGAAGGGAGAAGAATGGGAGGGGGGCGCTGGGCGGGGCTCCGGCGGGATTCGATGGGGCGCGCGAGGTGTTTATGGTTTGGCCTGACAGAAGGAACGACGGTGATTGGGAAGCGCAGCGAGTGCGAACTGCGAAGCCCCGAGAGAGAGAGAGAGAGAGAGAGAGAGAGAGAGAGAGGAGGGGGGGAAGAGTTAGGCCGTGATGCGGCCGTGAGATACGACGACCGAGGCGGGGCACGTTGGAGTAACTGGATTCGACTGGACGGGATGAGCTACGCGGCCATTGATGAGCTACGCGGCCATGATGGGCCCATTATGTGATGGGCTAAGAAAATTGCATGAAAAAGCACATACTTTGATCTACCTAAAGTTTTATTTTTAACAAAAAACAATTATCAACACATTTGTTGCAGATCTAGTCTGAATTTGTTAAAGATAAACGTTAAAAATTAACTCATCAGTGTCCACTTAAATAATGGCTTATTTTATTAAGCTTATAAAATGACATAAGTATATTTAAAATTTTCTTCCTGTTTAGTAATAGGAAAAAAAACTGATAAACACTTATTTACTTACTTATAAATAAAAAAATAAATTAGAAGACTCAGCTTATTTTGTACGAGAAAAAAGTTGATCAATTTAAAAATAAACATACTTTTTAATCCTTAGAATATACATAACTTTTCTTCACATATTTTTTCTATTATAATATTAAGAACTTTTTAGTCATTTGACTAAAATAATAACTTATATTTTTTTAATTATCAAGCACGTAAGTGTTTATCTTTTGAAATCACTTTCAAACATTAAACTACTTATCAACACTTCAACTTATCAGTTATTTTATATCAACTAAGTCAAATGGCCCTAAGTCATCTCCAAGTGTTCAACGAAATAAAAAATTATCACATCAATAAAACCCTTAATGCGCACCTTTACCAAAAAAGGTTTTTGCTCATACTCCTTTTATCATCTAAAATCTTCACTGAGCATTCGAAGAGATTTACCTCTTTGTCCTGGTGCTCACTTCTTTTCCATCATCCATTTCTTATTTTATTTTTTTTATTTTCCTTCGTAATCAAAATGACACCACTATTTTTGTTTTCTTTATTTTTTACATGTGTACCTCCTTATGCTTTTTCTTTCTCTTTCTTTTATCTCTCATAATTTATTAATCACATTATTTTTATCTTGTTTTCTTTTTCTTTCTTTCTTTTAGTTTTCTTTAAATAACAAGATGAGGATATAGCTACCTTCATTTAATGGTATTTAGATATCGATGAATTTTTATATTGGGTCGATCATTTCTTTGATTATTGAGATGTTTTAAAATCTCAACAAGTCAAATTAATTATCAACAAATTTACAAACAACACTTTCTTGGTGGAAAGATAATAAAAAAATTAATCCAATCGAAGAGTTACAAGAAATTGTTGAAGATATTATGATTTGTCCAAACAAAGATGAATTAGTTATTTTGGAGTTTTTCTTCTGAGCAAAAATTATTAGTATTCCCATTACCACATCGCACACTCTCTTTTGTCCATGCCTTCCCCTTCTTCCTTTTTCAAATTTTCAAAAATTGCATAGCTCTATAAAAGTTTATCTCATTTCTAACTGCGCATTAATAGAGAAGATGGAGATGTCCTTAGTGTAAAGCATTACTGCAAGTTAATCTGTTATAACACAATCAAATGATAAAAGTTTTATTGGCTCAGTTTTGAACGTTCTGCAGTCTCTAGCCATGATGACAATGATCTTCTCCTCAGAGAAAGCTAAGGACTAATGTTAAAACTAATAGAAAGGGATTGTAGGGGATCATCTCGAGCCAATGGTGGGATCTGTTGTAGATGTTGGGCGTTTGTCAAAATAGGTGCTCGGTTGAAATCTCTTAATGTCGCAGAGTCATCTTTAGCCACTGGTGACGCTAGAAGGTCATCAACACTCATCCTCCGACGAGCTGGATGAAAGAATTGGCCAAGGAGAGAGAAAATCTAAGGTGGAAATGATGATGAGAGGGGTTTCATTGTGTGAAATTAGATATGAGCCATTGAAACATAACACTACGATGAAAATAACTCATAAAAATTAGAAATGAAATGCTTTTGATCGTGAACTGTCAAATTCGAAATTGACAATTCACATGAAAGCCAAGGAGCCTACTTAACAAAGGTGATAAGGAGGTTCCTTTTACACTTTATTAAAGAGGTGGATGAAAAGTTGGAATGAAATTCATCAATTAATAAGAAAAAGATTTATGCTTCAAGTTGATGTGAGATGCGTTGAAGTTTTTGTCGTCACAAAAAATTTTATGTTTTTACATATTGCATTTTCACGCCAAGTTTTGAGAACAATATATTGTTATTTGGTACTACTATACAATATTCTTGGTTGAAATGATTTATCTGATGAGTTAGAAAGAAGACTAGACCATTTGCGAGATATCAGGCATGAACCTCCAGATTTAATTTTCATAGTTAAAGGTCGAACTCTTTTGAAGAAAGGGAGACTGATGTAGGATAGATATGATAGAAGATAAGTATTGTTAGTTAGAATTTTTATCTAGATGTTGTTATTATTTTATCTTTATAGATTTTAGTATTTTTTAGATTTGATTGTAAATGCTTATAAATGGCATAACCTCTTTTTATCATTAGTTAGTTCAATTATTTCGTAAACTTCTGTGATTTTATTTCTCGATGGATTCTGAGCCTTGGTGGATTCCGAGATTATCAAGTTATCGATGGTTCTTTGAACCATCAACATCTTTCATGATTCGTCCGCAAGTTGTAATCTCCTCCATTTTATGATCCCCCACTACGTCAACACATGTTGGAAATTAGAAATTCCAAGTTAAGCAAATAGGCAATGATTTTGTTGTCGATATAAGAGAAAAAACTTGTTCATGTAGGATGTGGGATCTCATAGGTATTCCTTGTTCGCATGCTATGAACATTGACCTTGCTGATTATGTAGATGAGTTTTTTTTAAGAGATCAACTTATTTGAAAGCATATAAAAATTTTCTTTTTCCTATGAATGACAAAAGAATGTCGAAAAATATTCATCCTGAAACTATATGGTCCCATCCTAAAGAAGCAATCAGGTAGACCTGAAAAGACAAGAAAGAAAGACCCATATAAAAAAAGAACTCAATCATCAAGTGCATTGTAAGAAGAGAACAACTATGCAATGTAAATTATGTGGTTAGTATGGGCACAATAGAAGAACTTGTAAAAATCAAGGCAAACAACAAGTTTCAAGCTCACAACCTCCCGTAAGTTTGACACCATTATCTTTATTTTAATCGTATAAAAATGGGACATTTCATAATGCTTGACAATATAAATTTATGACATTTACTAGGTAAAAAAATAAATATATTTACTAGGTAAAAAATAAATTTATTGGAGATAACATAAAGTACATCTAGTATATGCCTTAATAACCTTCCTTGTTGGAGATTCCAAGATAACAGAGAAAATCCATAAGCATTTGAGAATAAAGAAAATAACTTGTCACGTAGTAAAGAATAGAAGAAAAACTTGTGTGCATGCATGACACGAATTTCCCAAAGATATTCCAAGGAAAAAAAATTAGTAAAACTCTATATATGCCAAACATGTAACAATCAAAAGGATCTTTTAGATATGCTTGATGCAGCAATTACAACAAAATAAAAAAACCAAAAGTTTTAAAAATAAAATGAAAGAGAGTGGCTCTGATGGTTAGATCTAGTATATCGAGGAGGAAAAAAACAAAAGAGATCATTTAAAAGTCATGGTTGGGGGACCGTGCTCAGTCTTCCTCGGAGAGAAACTCAAGAGAAAACTTGTAGATCCAACATAATCTAAAATATGTAAGGGATCATCATGTCTTGCAGATTGAGGAGTGGTGCTATGTCCACTAAAGAGGAGATGAATGGGTGCGATCTTCTAAAGAGAACTGTGTTTGAGGAAACCAAAATCCATGGAGAGATCGTTGTACTTCCTGGGCGACATCTAGGAAGAGATCTCAAGCACGAGCACACACTTTACCCTATTAACTCCCTGAGTCTAATATGGACTGTTGTTGAAAAAAGAACAATGTCTACTGACTTGTTCTTATCATTTCTTGATTAGTGGTGAATTCTCTTATTGACAAATCACTCTGGAGGTGAATTTTACCCTTAACTAATAGGATACTTCTAAAAATGAGTGAATAGCATGCATAATATAATAGATATAAATTATTATTTATTCATATCTATTTTAATCAATTAATATATTATTATTTTTAGTTTTACAAGGCATCACTTGAGGCCACGGATGCTTACGCTTGTGAGAAGTGAGGGGTGGTCATTTCCTGCTTCTTCAACTTCTCGCTGAAGCTCGGATGTTAGGACACGCCAATGGTGTTGTGTCATCCCTCCAAGGGGAAATTACTTCTCCAGAGTAACCATAACAACACATAATATGATTCACCTTTGAGTATTTGAACTATTTATTTTCATTTTTATTCCATTCTCTCTTTTTTTCATCTATGATTGTAATAATAATTTGAAAAAAAATATAACACCTTCTCCTTTGAGTATTTGTTGAAATATGAAAGATCATTTTTAGTTGATATACCAATAAAGGCATCAAATGTTTTTTTTTACTTTTACTATTTCAATACATGTTTACTAATTAACTTATGTTAATATTGCCATGTATCAAATTAGCATATAGGACACGATCCATGCTCTATGAATTGAAAGACAAGAGACTAAATTGGATTTGGCTTAGAATAACCCACAAACATAAAAAAATGTAACACATTTATGTTTCAAGGGGTTTCTTGGAATGGAGGGTTGAGCCAATCGGGTGGTTTGACTTTTGTTCTTGGATCAGAGTTTAGGTCAATCGGGAATCGCTACATTCATTCTTGGTGAGTAGTGTCCGACATCTAATGGGAATCTTGGGACAAGGGAGAGGGCTAATCGGGGAGAAAGTCTAATCAGGGAGCGAGAGAGGGAACGATTGGGTCAGTTGGTCGATATGTTCGACAACCGTTGTTACTTTGAATTCCCTACCAATGAAATCATTATTTTTTCTACAACATTGATCTTGATTAATATCATTATTTAATTTATCTAACTGTACTGATCTCAAGATGTGCTATCACTCATGGTATAACAATAATCAATTGAAGAAGACCTTTAATGTATGTAAAATGAAGGGGACAAGCAAGCATTGTAGATGGTTTGAAGTGTATGGCAATGATTGGTAATGCTGAAGCAATAGGGGTGTTCAACGGGCCGGGTCGACCCGTGAATTCGATGGTCAGGTCAGACCCAACACGACCTGAACTTAACCCGACCATGGGTCAGGTCAAGTACGGGTTGGATTTTTTTCAACTCGAGTCGATCCGACCCAACCCAATCAATTCGAATTTTTATTTTTATTTTTATTTTTATTTTTTTTCTTTTTTATTCAAACTCAAGCATATATTTGATTTAAATTTTTTAAAAATTTGAAATAAAATATCTTGAGTGCAGAAATAATATTAAATAGTTAGAAAAGTTATTTTATGCTTTTAAAATAATACTAAATAATATTTTTTATATTAAATAAAATATAAAAATAGTAAAAAAAAGTCAAATTCAGCCCCCAGCCCCCTTGACCCGACCCGACCAAATTTGGTCGGGTCAGGTTTGTTCACGGGTTGAGTCCAACTCGACCCGTGAACACCCCTACAAAGCAATCCTGCCTTGTTAGTGAGGGAGGTGATATGACATCTTCAACATAAAGTTGATATGATCAAGAGCATCTCCTAGGACATGGGGATCTCAAGGGTCAATAGTTTGGAGTTGAAGCTTAAAATTTCCTTGGGGTTAGAAAGACTTTTTGAAGAAAGACTCCAAATGCTAAAAAATGGAGAATGAAGTGTTAGACAATGGGCAAAATCCTATGTCTTAAACTCAATCGAATGCATGGATCGAATGACTAGATCGTACAATAGTGATCAAATCAATCTAGGCCATTGATATTCAAATTATTATATGATAATAATTGTCTCATCCCCTATTTGTAACCTACTCTCCTCCTTTATTAGTAAGGAGATTATGAGTGAAAAGAAGTTACATAATTCTTCTCCCCGTTCATTATATAATAATGTATTAGTCATTAAGAAGGTCTCTCTCTCACACACATTCTTCCTCTCCACCTTTCATCTTCTTCTATACAATGGTTGTGGTTTAAGAATGGTGCAAAGTCTTCTTGGTGTCTTGGCGTGGATACCATTATTGCTGATGCGATCCTCTCCAACGAATTTTTCTCTTTGTTGGATAGCATTCTCGAGGTAAACGATTAAATCATTTCTCATTATATTATAATCTTGATTACATATTTCCTTCACGTGGTATTATAGTGTGAAGAAAAATATGAAAACAGATAATACGTATGATTAAAATAAATAATACATTATGTTAATCCATTTTATTAAGATTAAAATATCATTTTAATCTTATTTTTTGTTTTGTTAATCTGATAAAAAAGGGGTTTTGCATGAAGGTCGTCCAAATCCATCATCGAGTCATTGCTAAGGTCGCGCAGTCGTCGTCGATGCTAGCACAAGCGTGGCAATTACCGACTCGTCAAATTTCGTCGGTGAATGTCACAGCTAGATGCACGAGGGTCCACGTTGCCACTGCTTACTAGGTGCCCCTCGTTTCTACCACGAAGTGAGATCGAGTGCAACCTTAAGGTGATCATCGGGCTGGAATGGCCGCCATCATCATACGATTGTCACACAGGGAAATCTATAACACCAGGCAATCTGCCAGCAAAGAAAAATAAAAATGAAAAGAGAGGTGAGTGGGACAACTGTCAGCACCCTATTGGATCCCTAAACCCACTCACATTTCTACCATCTCATACATAAACCCCATCACAATTTTTTCCCATTATTTTCCCCATTTTCCTGATTTCTGCCCTATCTCAAGAACCCTAACTGTTGGAATCCGAGTTTGAGGTGAGATTTCATCTTCTTCTTGGCAACAAATCAGCAGTAGGGAGCAAGGAATCTGGAGCAAGAGCAGGGAACAGGTGGGCCAAGTTGGGAAGGGAGAAGAAGAAGAAGAACCATGGGAGAAGAAGGAAGAGGACAACATCGAAGACAAGAGTTTTTAGAGCTAAAAATCTTGTACGTAAGGTGGATCCCTACCTTGGTTGTAGTCCAAAGTAAATGTAAGCTTAATAAACTCAAGATGATAGATTATGAGTTCTGCCCTAAGTGAATTTTGTTCGAAAAGTTTGATTTGAAAAGAAAACCTATATGCATGTTTAGGTCCAAAAAAACCTAGAACGTTACATACTAGAAATGGCTATGAAATTATGATTGAGTCCTGTTTGAGTGTCAAACATGTTAAATTATTGAGTGGCACCATAATTGTTGTATTGAATGTGAAAAAGTAGAGAAAACCCTTAGGGGTCATTCTGCCGGTACAGATCGGTCGACCACTGGGCATGGTCGGTCGACTGGTGTAGCAGTGGAAAAACATTGCTCTCACTTTTACGATATAGACCAGTCAATCGCTATTATTGATCGACTGGTAAATAGGTGTTGATTGAAAATATTGTCAGGACCATGATGGTCGATCGATCGGTTGAGTGATCGATCGACCGGTGGTCAGGTCAAATGACACAACCGTGACAATTGATCGTTTGGCCGATCGACCGGTCGGCCGACCACCAATCGACCGCTCATGGAGACCAATTGACCGCTCCTTTACAAGGACATATTGCTTACTGTTTTTATTGAGATTGATTAATAACTTAGTCGATATCGAAATGCATGCTCAGCCATGAATAGAAATCGATTAATGTATTGATGTATTGAATGATTGAATGAACCCGTCGGAGGAAAGTAGTTGATGAGCCTGTCCTATTGGAAGGTAGATGCCTCCACATTGATCGATTGGCCCTTCGGGGCACTTATTGTTTGGAGAATGAACAAATTCCCCGTGACCTACCTGGCCACACCATTGTTTAGTCTAAGGCAATATTCAGTCCTTTGACCAATTATTAAAGGCTCACATTATTAATTGCTAATTGATTGTATTGAAATTGGAGTTGTCATTTGATGAGAAATAGGGATAGCTATATCGGACCGAAAATATAGAAGTCTTGGTGCAAACTTTCACTCATAAAATGATAATAAATTCGATAATTACTCAAATTGATTAAGCATGAACACTATTGGACCTTGGGTCATATTGGGCATGACAATGCCATATTAATTGCATTGTTCATGCTTAATATTGGTGAGCCTAAAGATTGATTAAAATAAAAGAATCTAGGTTAAAGAAACACCTAGGCATTGAATTGGATTGCATGGCTATTGTTTATTGTTAATTGCTGCCATGTTATCGTTTTATGTCATATTATGATAATTGCTCATATTATTTATTACTTGGGCCTTGCATACTCTAATGGAATGTATTTCCCTCACCGGATCCTGCAAGAAATCAAGGCTAAATGGCGCTGTTACTCGTGACAAATAGGGTTGCACATGGCATGACATGTTAGGATTATGTGCCTTTTGTTCATGGCCAATTAGTCGGCTTTATGTACTTGCTTAGAACTATGTTTAGAGTGTTGTATCATGCTGCCCATGCTGGGGTTTGCATCTTTATGATGATTCATTAGTGTAACTTGAATGTTTAATTTTCATTCATATTATGTATGATGCTGGCCATGTACAATTATGGAATTTTATCGGTAATATGGATATCGTATTGTGTGATCATTTTATTGGTCCTTGTCTATTGTACATCACACTTCCACTGCATACATATTTATATTGACCATTGTATGAATTGGAAGCATAGTGACGCCGCCGTCGGGCCAGTCTCGCCGCGTGTCAAATTGTGATTCGACGGTGCGGGAGGTGCTGCCCCATGGGCATTACAAAAATCGACCGTCACTGACATTGCTCGATCGTCGCTGACCGCCGCACGAACGACTACCACACGTGTTTGTTGGGCTGCCATGGTCATGGAGGTGGGGTGTCATTGTCACTCGTCGGTGGGTACCATGAACAGGGGAAGCATCGACCCGGCGAACCTAGCTAGGGCATAAGTTGCCCTAGTGACCGATTCAAGGCCGATTCGATTATACCGAACCACGCACAATAAAAAAATGGGCTAGTTTCATTTAATGGGCCCAATGGTAGACCCATTTAGAATGGGGTTTCCAATTTTTTTATGTTTTGACTAGAATTTTAAATTTATTTATTTTTTAAAAAGAAATAAATATAAACTTTAGAAAGTATGAAATAATTACTTTTGACAGATTAACAAATTTATGAATAATTTATATTGTTTACAATTATTCATTTTAATTTTAAATATATTTATTAATAATTTTTAATGGTTCAAAATTTATTAGTTAAATATTATAAATTGAATAATAATTTGGAAAGTCCAACTTATGGTTTAACAAAGTTATTTATAATTTTAAATTGTTTTAAATTATTCATTTTATTTGGATAAATTTACTGGCATTTTTAATAGTTCAAAATTTTATTATTTTATAATTATTACTTATTTTAAATTGTTTAGACTTACTAATATTATTTATATGAATTCAAATGTCAATTTTTTAATGGTTCAAAATTATTATTTAAATATGATTCATTTATGCATGATATTGATATTTGGACAAAGGATGTGTAATGTGCTATGAAATATTGTATGAAGAAGAGCTTGCATGCTCTCTATTTATTCATTTAATTTTTGTAAATGTATAAGAAGCTTGCATGCTTCATATGTAAATTTGAGTACAAGTTGCACAAGGAGCAAGGAGGACATGGAGATACCTTCGAGAAGCTAAAGATGCATGTGATGTAAACTCTAGGACTAAATATCAATATATTTGTTGTTGCTTATACTTTATTTTTGATTTATGAAATTTCATATATATGCATATGATTTGTAGCATAAATTAGATATTTTGTTATCATTCATACGATGTGTAATGTAAGTTAGATATTTTTGTTATCGATGAGATCAAAATTAATTTCCTCATGATTTTGAGTTATGAATGAAATAGGATATGAATCTTAAAAGAATATACTACCATCAATATGAAAGCATGATTATTTTCAAAGAAACATGATTATTTTTCATGTTATGAAAAATTATCCTTTTATTGAAAAATATAAATCTTTTATTCTAAAAGCATTTTATGGGAATATATCACATGTGGGTTTGTCCATAATATTGAGGGACGTTATATTATATTGATGTATATATGAGTTTATGAACTCAAAAAAATTAATTCATCATTAGAAAATTGTAAAAAAAAATGCAAAATTGATAATACATATGTGATGTGTTGAATTTGTAACAATAAAATTGCTAGCAAGTGCACTAGTCGTATCAAGTAATAAAGTGTAGAGTGTCAAACTCATGAGGAACTAATTAAATCTAGTCTATCTCAATAATCTATTTGGAGAAGAAAAAAGGTTTGAGGATATGAAAACAAAAGATTAAAGGTGCAAAAAATAAATGATAATTAAAATAAAAATAAATTGGTGTTGAGCCTTGGAAATTAAAGATGATTAATGCAAAGGTAAACTTATATGATCCACTATGATAGTTGACTTATAATAGTAAATAATAGCTTCAATTTTTATGATGAATTATGAGTACATAAAGTATTGACCTCTCAAGATGAGTAAATCAAATTATCTTAACTTCTAGTAAAACTAATAATCACAAATGACGAGTCAATTATTAATCTTACAGAGAGTTAAGACGCATTAATATGTATCTTCTATATTATTATTCATTCACAAATCTAGACAGAATAATAGATCGCACGAAATTCGACACAAACCATGAGTTATCGAACACGCGTTATGCATGCTTTCACTTAAAAGTAAAAAATCAATTATTAAAGCAATAATAATTCCTGAAACTACTCACTCCTCTTACAGGTTTACAATCTAATATCAGAAATCAAATCACTCATAAAAAATCAATGAACTTAGCATGCATAATCAAAAGAAATCGAAAATTTTAATTAACTCAACTAATAACAAAGTTCAAACAATTTTCCCTTTAAAATAAAATATAAAAATCTCTATCACAGTAAAGATGAACAATGAAAAACTAAGTAAAAGAGCATTCAAGTAAAGATAGAAAAAGAACTCGAGCCTTAGAGACTCTTGAATCGTTGCACCACACAAACGACGAGTTTATCCTTCGGTTGACCTTCAAGCCTTAAAATTCATCCACAACCATATGGCACGACTCTCAGGTCTCAACCCCCAAGCACGCATTGTCTTTCTCCTAGGGCATCTATTTATAGCCTCTAGGTGTCCCAAGAGTTTTGGTAAAGTTTCGTTTTGATTGAGTCTTCTTATGTCAAAATAGTAAAAATTTGGAATATACTTTTATTGGACTTTAAATCATCCAAAACTTCTTTAAATTTGAGTAAATATGTTTTCTAATGATTCCTGAGGCTTAGGATAAAGTTTGGAGTCAATTTGCAATTGAAATTCTCAGTAAAAGTAAAAACATATATAGAAATCAATCTTTGTCATGCCCATAAGAGCTTTGTAACTGTCTGAATATGACTTTTCACAGCTATAACACTAATTTCATGGCCCTTACGATATTTAAATCGGAGTAGAAGTATGATTTTAATAACCCGTAACACTCTGATTACGGCCCGTAACACTAGTCACGGCTCGTTACTCGGACAAGTTTTCTAGGTGAATTTGGACATTTTATTGGATCGTTACATAGGTTTCACGACCCGTTATAGAACGCTCACTACACCCCCATGACAGTGGAATTCCAACCCTTGCCATATTCACTATTTTTCACTTTCTGCCTCTGTTTTAACTTTGATTTGACCGCAATTTTCTTTAGTGGCTTCGTAATTTAATTTTTTTGCTTTTTTCTGCAATAAAACATAGAATTTAGGTAGATTTCTATTTTTATAAAATTAAAGTAAATAAGCTTATAAAATGATGTATGTTGTATGAAAAAGAATAAAAATATGATTAATGACTAATTATATGTTGTATTTTACATGCATCAATATGTTTGATTTTTCTCATATTATTGAGGGTCGATATATTGTATTAAATTGATGAATATAATTAAAAAATATTTATTTAATATTGATTTTAAAGTGGGAGAAATTATGAATCTTGAATGTATCATTCTGTCGATAGAAAATGATAAAATTGTTTAACATATGTGACTATTTTTGCCCATATTATTGGGGAATAGTACTTATGTAACACAATTTGAAATTTTCATAAAATATTTGATGCGACAATGTGAGGCATAGCTTTGTTTATAATATTGAGGGTTCATGTGATTCAATCCGTGCAACTCAAACAATTTATATTCTTATATCATTTTAGGGTATGGGATATACATTGGAGGCTAAAGTATAATTATGAATCCTAAGTAGTTAGGATTGGAAAGGAAATGTATCTTCTACCCCAGAGGTCATGTTAGTTAATTTCTGTTAGGATACGATAAATGGTTAAAAGTGATCATAATTCTCACTAAGAAAGTCTTTCATCACTTTGTTTTTTAGAAATTTAGCAAAGTATTAAATTAGTAGGAGACACCAGTAACTAAAAGACCAAAGTTTAATGGTGATTTAATATAAACATGATTGTATTTAATTTTGTATCTTCCTTTATATTTGCTTTGTTTTAGTGTGTTACTACTTGATTGATATTTGAGTGAATAAAAAAATTTGGTATTGATAAAAGATATAAAAATATGATTTTTGAAATCTATCTTGATGTGTTCATAGAACACCATACATGCTCAAATGAATTTTGAAAATGAGGATATGCTTTATATATGATCACAATAAGATTTTTTATCTTATTTTGATAATATGATCATACATTTACGAAAGTTGTAGTGCAAAATCTTATTTAATCTATAATAACATAATTCATTTGATTGAATTATTAAATTATTTTGAAGAGAATTATATAATTGTTATATTTTTCATACTCAAAACATTTGAGCATAAACTTTCTTACATCTCAATATGTTGAGAGTAAAAGAGCATCATTTTATGAAAGTTGATTTGAAACCTCATGCCAAAAAGAATGTTTTTATGAAAGTCGCAATGTCAAAACGAAAAATTATTAATTTTCAATTGCATTGAAGAGATATAACTAATGAATATGATGATCTTCATAAAAGCAATTGTATATAAATAATTAATATTTGAGTATTAAGTTATGTGTTCAAAATTACGTTCTTATCATCAAGTTAATTAAAGATGCACGAGGCATGCCTTGGATTAGTCCCACATGCATAAGTCACGGGAGATATGCTGGGCATATATAAGAACATGTCATTCACTAGGTGTGATGCATTTTAAGAAAATCATATGGGCCAAGGTCCAGAGCAGACAATATCACACACTAGTGGGGAATATTACATATGGTATCAGAGCCACTCCACGTGAGCCTCTGTGCATGGTGGGGTACGATCACTAAATGAGGGTGTTGAGTCCCCTAAGGGGGGAAGGATGCACGAGGCATGCCTTGAATTAGTCCCACATGCATAAGTCACAGGAGAGATGCTGGGCATATATAAGAACATGTCATTCACTAGGTGTGACATGTTTTGAGAAAACCATGCGGGCCAAGGTCCAGAGCGGACAATATCACATGCTAGTGGGGAATGTTACATAAAATCTCTTATCAACATCCTATTTTGAGTATTAGATTTGTAATGAACTTATGCAAAACGTCGCATTAATAAGTTATTTAAATCTAATAAAGGATATAGTTTTATTTTTTGTTGCATTTGACTCTATATGAGATGATGAAGTCACCACAACTTATCCTTAAATAAGAATAGTAAATCAATAACGTATGTTTAAAACATATTATTCTTACAAATTGAATATGAGTTCATTTTGAAAGAACAATGACATTATTGTCAATGATGTTATGTAATATTATTGATTACTAATTTAGAAATTATAAAGGTTAGTGGAAGAATATTAGATAATATTATAAAATATTAGCACTAATTTATGATAATTAGTGAAATATTAGTATAATATTTCATGTCAATAATAATCATATTATGAATATGATTATGAAAATACATTGTCAAATATATAAAACTTAAGAATGTAAATTTTGCTTCTTATTTGAAATTTTGAAATGTTCAAAGACACGAATATAAAGAAATCAAATTTATAATTTTGAGTAACTATCAATTTATTTTGTATAATTTGATAATCATTAGTTGATTATTTATCAAGTATGACTTGATATTCAAAGGCTAGATTAATATTCTTTTACCATATGAGAAAATATTTTAGAACTTCATTCTTGTAACAATAAAACATGTGAGATATGAAATGGATGTGACATTATTATTAATTATGTTAATATGTTCAATTTTTTAAAAATGAAACAAAAATTGAAGTACATAAAGTTATCTTGTGAAATACCAAAATAAATTTATGATATTCTAATTCATCAAATGTTGTTGTATAAGATTAATGTTTTCTATACTCAAGCAATTATTTGTAATGCAAGAAGATAATGAGAGCATATATGTGAATTGGATAAAAATCACAAGTTGAATTTCAAATCACTATGGTAGCAATGGTAATATATCTCGATTCAATTATTTGAATTGTTCATAATAAGATCTTATTGTTGACATAAATTTAATTATTTAAATTATAAAATTAATGTATGATCATTAATTTATCCTTTTAAAAACATAGAAGATGCAAATCACACCATTGATTTTGTGTAATTGGTTCTTCTTATGATATCAAGATGATACAAAATTTCACTAGGAGAAAATTAATTTTCTCGTCGTTATTTATAAAACAATGAATAAATGATTCAATCTACTTTACTAAAGTATGAATGTCATATGCATAAATACTTTGATTGAAATGTGAGAGAAGTTCAATTAATTATCAACATCTATGGTGATGGATTTTGACATTCAATATACTTTTTAAATAAATGTGCAACTCATTACTAAAGTCATTTAGTATATGATGGCATCTTATTGACAAGTTTAATAAATAGTTTACTAAAATCATATTTCAAATGATAAGATATAAATGTTTATCTCAATTCAATTATGACAACACATTCATTCTTCACAGTGGTCATTTGTTTTATGGCTAACATGATATGTTGTATTAAAATCCATAAGCCATTATATCGATAATGACTTATCTGAAAGCTTGAATGTCCAGCTAAGATTTCATAAAATTACATTATGTATTTTAAATATACAACATCACGTATTGAATATACTAATGCAACTTAACTTAAGAAAATTGAGGTGTTTATATTTAAAGCAGATTCAGATGCTAAACTTTAATCTAAAATACATCTTTAGAAGATGAGTTTTTGGAAACTATGAAAGATTATGTTTAGTGCAAGTGAGAAAATATGCGGTAGTATTTGAAACTTACCATAATACGTGATAGTATTTGAAACTTATTAAATACAACAACAACAACAACAAAGCCTTATCCCACTAGGTGGGGTCGGCTACATGGATCATACGACGCCATTCCGCTCTATTAGTAACCAAATCTTTCGGTATATTATTCACCAATAAATCTTGCTCTATTAGTTCGCCAAGTGTCCACCTTGGCCTCCCTCTCCCTCTTTTAATCGGACTCCAGATTATTTGATCTACTCTTCTTATTGGCGCATCTAATGGTTTTCTCTGAACATGATCAAATCATCTCAAATGATTCTCTACCATTTTCTCACTAATATGAGTCACTCCGACTCGTTCACGTATATAATCATTCCTAATCTTATCTAATCTTGTATGACCACACATCCATCTCAACATCCTCATTTCGGCTACCCCCACTTTACGTTCATGTTGTCCCTTCATAGCCCAACATTCACTACCATATAACACTGTCGGTCTTATAACAGTACGATAGAATTTTCCTTTAACTTTATTGGGTACTTTTCTATCACAAAGAACTCAAGTGGCTTTCCTCCACTTACACCAACCAGCTTGAATTCTATGATTAACATCGTCATCAATCTCACCATCTTGTTTTATAATTGATTCTAAATATTTAAACTTTGTCACTTGAGGAATTATATCCTCCCCTAGCCTAACTTCCAAATCGTCTCTAAGTTGTTTATTTGTAAAATTGCTATGCATATATTCTGTTTTATTCCTACTTAAACGAAAACCCATTGACTCCAACGTATTTCTCCATATTTTCAATTTTGTATTAATCTCTTCTCTTGAATCCGCTAAAAGTACTATATCATCCGCAAATAACATGCACTTAGGTACCTCCTCTGTGATACTCTCGGTTATAGCATCGATAACTAAGTTAAATAGATACGAGCTTAAAGCTGATCCTTGATGTAAATCAATTCCTATAGAAAATTCATTTGTCTCGCCTCCGAATGTCCTAACACTAGTCAATGTCCCATCGTACATATCTTGTATTACTTTAATGTAGGCCACACTCATCCTCTTCTTTTGTAAGGCTTTCCAAAGTACATCCCTTGATACCCGATCATACGCCTTCTCTAAGTCAATGAAAGTTATATGTAAGTCTCTTCTCCTACTTCGATATTTCTCCATCATCCCCCTTAGTAAATAAATCGTCTCTGTAGTGGATCTTCCTGGCATGAACCCAAATTATCTTTCAGAAATACTAATCTCCATTCTCAATCTATGCTCAATCATTTTTTCCTATAATTTCATTGTGTGACTCATAAGTTTAATCCCTCTATAATTTGCACAATTCTGAATATCCCCTTTATTTTTGTAAATAGGAACTAATGTACTTAATCTCCAATCATCAAGCATCTTTTTCGACCGTAAAATCTCATTAAATAGTTTACATAATCACAACACACATTTTTCTCCTAAACATTTTCAAACTTCAATCGATATACCATCCGGTCCAACGACTTTACCATTCTCCATTTTCTTAAGAGCTTTGCTAACCTCCGAAACTCTAATTCTACGATAAAATGACATATTAAGCTCATATTCGCTAACTGTCAAGTCCTCCAAATCACAACGGGAACCTTCACATCCATCATTAAATAGCTTATATAAATACTCTTCCCATCAGTTCTTAATATCTCCTTCAGTAACTAAAACCTTGCCAACTTCATTTTTTATGCATCTTACTTGATCCAAATCTCTCGACTCCTCTTTATTCCTTGCAATCTTGTAAATCCTTTGTTCACCAACCTTTGTCCCTAACTTCTTATAAAATCCCTCATATGCTTTAGCACGAGCATCACTAACTGCCTTCTTAGCCTCCCTTTTCGCCAAACGATACTTTTTCCAATTGTCAGAACTATTGTCCAAGTGTATCGCCTTGAAATAATTCTTCTTATTACGCACCTTTTCTTGGACCTCCTCATTCCACTACCAAGTCTCCTTATCTCGTGGTCCAAAACATTTTGATTCTCCAAAAATGGCTTTAGCAACCATTTCAACCTTTTTTGCCACATTCTCCCGCATGATACTAGCATCTCCTTCTAACTCCCACACACTTTCCTCTAATAACTTACTTCTAAAAGTCTCTCGCTTCTCCCCCTTTAACTGCCATCACTCGATCTTTCGATCAAAAACTATTCGAGATTTTGGTTTTATACATTTCATTTGCATATAAAAACTAACAATCTATGTTGTGTAGTCATACCATGCCCAGGAATTACTTTGCAATTAGTACAGCGTCTTTTATCAATATTTCTTGTCAAGAAAAAATCGATTTGAGACCTATGAGTTTCACTTTTTATGTGATTAAATGTTCCTCTCTCTTCCTAAAATAAGTGTTGATAATCTTAAGGTCGTATGCTAAAGAAAAATCAATAATAGTTTGTCCTTCCTCATTCATCTCTTCAAAACTAAAACCACCATGAACCCTTGCATGTGGTCCTGCCTCTTTACCAACATGTCCATTAAGGTCTCCCCCAATATAAACTTTCTCGGTTGTTAGTATACTTTCAATCAAACCCTCCATATCTGCCCAAAACTTCTCCTTGAGATGTGATTCTGCTCCTACTTGGGGTGCATATGCACTAATAATGTTCATAGTCTCCTTTCCAATAATTACTTTTACGGATATGATTCGATCCTCAATTCTTTTAACTTCCATAACATTCTTCCTCCATTCTGCATCCGCGATAATACCAACACCATTCCTTCCTTTTACCTTACATGTGTACCAAAGTTTGGAACCATTAACCTAATCTATTTACTTCCCTCTCCTACCCATCTAGTTTCTTGCAATTATAAGATACTAATCTTACGCTGGTCCATTACTTGTGCCACCTTGAGGCGCTTCCCATTCAACGTCCCAATGTTCCAAGAACCTAATCTGATCTTAGTCTCATGAACTAGCTTCTTTAACCGCCTCCGTCCATTAAAGTGCGGTAGCCCTTACTCATTTAACACTGCATTCAGGCGAGGATGCAGCAGCTCTTGCTCTTTTATCATTGTACCCGAGCTGTACAGCGCGTTACTTACGGGTAACGACCTAGCATTAACACAATATATTCGTTGATCCATGTTCATAAGATTCGACAGAATTTTACGTTGGCTGTCAGGGACTAACACAACCCTCCTCCTTTATCCGGGCTTGGGACCGGCTATAAAACATAGGCGGAGTTGAAACTTATTAAATATTAGATATTTATATAAGGCTTATGATGGCATACATGCCCTAAACATAATCAAATACTAAAATTTTGTATCAAAATAATGAGTTTAAATAAAGTATAAGTAATATGATATGATCATTAGAAAAGTTATGCATTGATCAATTCGGATTGATCCAACTTTTATAATATGATCATAATGAAAGTTAATTGAATTATCGAGTTTATACAATTATTGACATTATTCCCATAATATGTCAGAATAATAAATTCATAACATTGTGCATGAAGTAGGAATATGACAAATGTGATATGATATAATAATAACATGAGACGCATTATGTCTACTTCAAAAATTTGTTTGTCATATGAAGGATTGATGATAGGATAGCTTCAATACAGTTATGTGATTGCGTAGTTCGTTGATCAAAATGTTTGATGATATTAGTTCTCATCATGCATCATAATGAATCCACAGGTACTTATTCGTTGGTCTGTTAGCAAGTTTTTTCTTTATTAGGATTGTAAACGTGGTTCTTTGACCTGATATACCATTGATATCTTATGTATTTATGAATATTCTTTGATAACATTAAAAGTTCATTGAAAAATGAATATCATGTTCATTAGGGATATTCAAAATACATGAAGATATATAAGTATTCAAAATGGAATCTACAACTCCTACAAAGAGATGTCTAGAATTATAATTAAGATAAATAAACATGTTTTGTGCCCACAACAATACGAGAATAAGTTCTCAATGTTCTTTAAACAAGATGTTTATCAAATATAATGATGCATTGAGATTTTGGATCTAACATTCCACCATGTCTTATTAATCTCAATCAGGATATAAAAAATATAGGACTATATGTGTATGTACATTATAATATAGATTCATTGAAATTCGTATTATTGTGGGGCCAAGACATACTTATTGTAATATCCCTAACTTAAGCATGCATGATTATATACATGAATGTTATGTTATGTTATTGATATTTATTATGAATATCATGTTAAGACATAAGCTTCAATGATAATTATTGGAGCCCAAAAAGTGATGAAAGTTTGTTTAAGGCATGGAAATGTGATTTTAGGAAATGTGAGAATTCAGAAAAATAAAGTCTCGGTAATTGTTCCTATATGTTAATTTATTCTAAAAGTGAATTTCAATAATATTTAGGAGGTAAAACAAAGATACAAAATAGGAAAATCTGTAAAATCATGATTTTTGTTCTTCGGATAAAAAAATAGATTTTGATTTCTTGGTTAATTATTTTTCTAAATATTTTAATTTGAATACAAATGGGTAGCTTTTTATTTACATGTAATGTCTTAAGTAAATAAATAAATAAATATTTGAAAAAAGTCAAACCATTTACTTAATGGCATTACATGTGAATAAGGCATACATCAAGGATAATTTTGGAAGCGACTTCTACAACAGCTGAAGTTCGTTTCTCCCTTCTTTCTAATACTTATCCTTTTACCATTTATTATCTTCCTCTGCCCTTTTCACCACCTTTGGCCGAACACTTAAGGCAAGAGCAAAAAACAATATTGTTGAAGGAAATTGGAGGAAGAGAAGGGGAAATTAGAGTTTTTGGATTTTAGTAAGTTCCTACTTCATTCGCTTTTGATTTTAATTAGTGCTGCTCTGAACCTTTATCATCTATTCATTTTCGGATTTTAGTTCATCATGGGGCGAAATTCATGTTGTTCATTAGCAAGATTAAACCCTAGCTATGTTTAATTAGTTCCTGAATATTTAGTTACATATTTCCATACCTTTGGGTGGTCCAACAACTATGAAATTTATGGTAATTAATCCCCTCTGAGGTTACTTTTGTTGAGCTTTGGAATCAAGTTAATACAATGTTTGTAGAGAAAGTTATGTTCTTATCTTTAAATTATTACTATCACTTTGTCCACCGAAATTATTACTAGAATTTGTAAATTATGTATTAAATCCAACATGTCATGAAATTATTTGATAATTTTTGATACTCTGATGTTAGGTTTCATTGACAATTAGAATCACTAAGGAAAGTTATAAATGTTTTATCGATTAGGACAAATTATGCTAGTATTTTTTAAATTTATTATGCTCGATAGATATAAATTCACAGAATTTTATGAGTTCTACTCTATAAAGTCTATGTTCATAGAAAAATTAAATTATCCAAATATGACATGCTTCTTATTTTATATAAATAGTACAATTAAAGTCACTCAGTTTGTTAGAACACAAAAATACCCTAGAAGTTAGATTGAATATTGATTTTCTTGTGAAGCACAATGAAATAATATCTGAAACTTTTACAGATTAAGATATTAGTAATCAGGAAGTATAAAAAATTGGAATGAACAAATTTGATTATCAATGCAAGCAGATATGTTTTCTTTTATTATGTATACAATATGTTTTAATAGTAGGCCAACTCTTGTGATAAAATAGTTACTTAAGTTATAAGAGTAAATACTAAGGGTCATATACCTTTGCAATTAATTATGTTTCATGTGTGATAGTATTGTATTCATATCATAGTAGTAATGTGTTTCTTATTATTATTGTTATAGGAGTAGAATCATAAAATAGTGAAAAACGAAAGGAAAACTTTTTGTTAGTCGTTATATGTAATTTAGTTTCACCCACTCTATGTATTCGACACTTTTGAATTCGGTGTGACATTGATTTGTTTATATGAAAAGTGTGTTGAAATAATTGATCAATTGACAGTGCGATTGAAAATCATATGTGGTATGTTATGGATGGACTTTTGAAATACAAACCTATTCCGTTTGAATGAGTGATCGATATGATTCATCTTCTAATATTTGAGTTACAATATATGATTCATCTTTTTTATATTTGATATGAAATTATTATGTGATGAATCATGCATTTGTATCTCTGCATATGTGATGGTTGGAGCTAAGTGCTAAATCATGATGAAAGCCACCTCTAAAGTCCAATCCATCATTATGTTCTCCAGTAATAAAATGAGATAGGCTAGAGCTAAGTGTCATGCAGAGCTAAGTGCTATATCATGAGAAGTCATAGTGAAAGCCACCTCTACAATCCGTAGGGTCACTTTTAGAGTCCACCTATCGCTATATAATATGTTCTCCGAAAGGAATGAGGTAGAATGGAGTCAAGTGCTACTGATCATGATGGGAGTCACCTCTAGAGTGCATCTACCGACCACTGGCCAGTTGGTGATCCATGCATTCATATGAGAATGTTGCATGTTGCATTCATCCGTTTGAGATTTGTTATATGATTGTAAATGTGAAGTGAACGTTATGTACATTCTATATGATTATAAAAGTTGTTGTTATATATGCCATTAGATATGTCTTACTATCCATTGTCTCTCTAAATTTATTAGATGGTAACACATATCTTATAAGTTATCATCTTTTATTATTTGCTCATAGTGTTATCGTACACAAATCTGTAGAACTTTTGGGATCGTGAGAGACTAGCCATAGCAAGGTGTGGGTCCTTTTTGTTGCTAAGGTATCGAGAAGTCATGTGCCCCCACCGCGTGTAATAGATAGAAGACTTATAGCTCTCATATCCCTCTGTTGAAATATTGCGAGAGTTTGATATGTGTTATTTACAAAAAATAATTTTGTACCTTATAAAATGTAAATCTTTCATGACTATATGGTTGTGTAGAATTGTTACATGCTCTGAATGATCAATATAAATTGCATGATTTGTTTATGTGTCTTATCACTTTCTTGTATTATCTAGAGGAGCTATGCACAATTTATTTTTTAAAAAAAGAAAATTATTTGATCGTCCGTAATCTAGAGGAGTCATCACTTCGCCAGCTTCTTCAACTCCCTGCCCCACAGCTCTTATGCCTCCAATGGTTTCTCCTTTGAGCATAGTCATCCCAAAATATATTAGTTTATATGTTTTTAAGATGTAAAATAATTAATAAAATCTTCACAATACATTTAATTTAAAATTAGTTATTATTTAAATGTATAATTAATATATATATTTTAAATGTATAATTAATGAAAGAGATAAGTATATGCTTAATTTGATAATAAATATAATAACAATGCAACATTAATATCTTTTATGCCGATTCAATTCTCAATATTAGAAATTATTAATTTTAATTAATTTAAGTAAAAATAGGGAACTAAGTAATATTCTAGAGATTAAATTTGAGACTCGAAATTCAGAATTATTAATGACTTCATATTAGTACTTTTTCATAAGTAATATACTAACTATTATAGATTAATAGGCCTTATATAAAAGGGAATCCGCAAGCCACCACTTATGTATCTATTTTTATTTTTTTTATTTTGCTCTGGATTTTTTAAAATTTATGAATGTAACAATAATTTGAAATATAAAATATTTGCCAATCAATATAATAATAAAGACATCTAATACAAATTTTTATTTTACTATTTCAATATTTGCTCAAGACCGCATGTTCGAATCTTGTCCCCACCTAATAAATGAAGATACTTTCTAGAGTCCTGCTCATGACTCTAGACCGGTCCTAGGAGAGTAATTTTCATGTACGGTCCTTTAACTTTGATGGATTATCATTTTGGTCTCCTAACTTAATTTGTAACCAAAAGGTACACAAACTTTGCACGATTTTCGTCAGAGGTCCCTTTCACCTGTAATTAGGTTTTCCGATTTTTTCCTTATGTGGCTTGTCGGATAATATAAAAAAATAGTAGTATGAGTTTAAATTTAAAATGTAGTTTTCAAGTATGGTCCATCAACTTTGATTAATATTTATTTTGGTCCATCAACTTATATTTGTAATTAAATGTCCTCAAACTTTACATAATTTTCACCAAAGGTCCTCTTTTTGAAATAACAATTTTGTTTATTTCAATCGACAAATGATAAAGAAATATTGAATCATATGCCAATAAAGATATGTGAATATCTTAACCATTAAAAAAATCGCTCAATTGAGTCAAAAAAATATCTAATAAATGTGTCTCAGTAAAAAGAACTGGTCAGTTCCTCAGTTAACCATTAAAAAAAGTGTTCGATTCACCAAAAAATAAAAATATTTGCCATTCTTAAATAAGTCATTTATAATTAATTATCTTTCGAGACATTCATGAAGAGAAAAGAGATGACAGAGAAAAAATCTTTATGAAAATAGTTCTGACGTGGTGAAGTGGAGTCAATCAAAATTAGATCTTTTAACATTCGAGTGCGAGGAAGTGAAGTAGAAAACTGATGTGAAGTAAGGTTAGAAAAAGGATTTAGAAGGATTAATTGAAGCATGCTCGAGTTGAAAAATGTATAATTTAGGAGATATCCATTAGATATTGTTTTTGACTCAACTGAGCAATTTTTTTAATGGTTAAGATATTCACATATCTTTATTGTCATATGGTTCAATAATTTTTATTGGCTTTGTTTATCATATGTCGATTGAAATAAAAAAAATTGTTATTTCAAAAAGAAGACCTTCAGTGAAAATTATGTAAAGTTTAGGGACCGTTTAGTTACAAATATAAGTTGATGGACCAAAATGAATATTAATCAAAGTTGATGGACCATACATGAAAATTACATTTTAAATTTAAATTCATACTATTATTTTTATATTATCCGACAAGCCACGAAGCAAAAAAACTGAAAAAACATATGATTATAGGTAAAAGGGACCTCCGATGAAAATCATGCAAAGTTTATGCATGTACCTTTTGGTTACAAATTTAAGTTGGGGGACCAAACTAGGAATCCATCAAAGTTAAGGGACCATATGTGAAAATTACTCGTCCAGGGAGGAAAAACTTGTCCCATAATGGAAGATAGACAAATCTAGATTCGATTCGCCAATATGCCAGTTCGAGTCCTGCGAGTCACTCATGTAGCACCGGAAGAAATGGTTGGGGTAGGTTAAGCTCGGCTCCTCGGGCATGTAGAAATCCAATCTTGAGTGAAGAAAAGATCGCCTAAATAAGTATTCCTCATCATTAAGTTTTCATAGTAGCCTTTCGCAAACCTCATTATCCGTGTCAGCAAGCACCCATGCAAAGGATCGTATTGAATCTTTTTGTAGAAAGTTTCCGTTTACTAATTAACTTATGTCAATATTGCTATTTATCAAATTAGTATATATGAGACGCTTGCTCAATGAATCGAAACACAAGGGACTGAATTGATTTTGATACATGTAATACATTTATGTTTCAATTGAAAATCAGTTACATTTATTAGCAGTTCATTCTTAGGAATATAAATAATTCTCAATCAATTATTTTTGTTTAGAATCCTCCCTTACATTTTTTTTTATTATTGATGTCAAACCAAATGATAGTTTCTTGGTCAATTGAGATCATAAAATTGGAAAAGATGTTATGCAATCCTTGTTCTTATATAATGTCAACGATTAAATATAGAGCTAACAATTGGGAATTTGGTCAAATTGAATAATAAAAAAGTTCTTTCCCAGCAATTACACCCATGTTGACATGATTATTTAATACTACCATTTAAATAGCCCTCCTCCATCAACATTGTTTGTATATCCTCTGATTTATTCTAACAAAAAAATGTTCCACGTGTATATATATTTTTTATGTGAAACCCAATCAAGTATATGTTATTGTTTAGAGTTTTGTTTTCCTCTTAATATATTTAGAGAAATTACGTGCCTTGCAAACTCCTCCAAGCTCTTGATTCAATTTTTCATTATTATCTTATAGTAATATTATAATATTATTTTTTCTTAAATTCTTTCATTCAACTATACAACTTTCCATCAGCAACAAAAGTTCTCAGGGTTCACGGTTTTAAAATTATTCTATTTTAATATTTTATTTTTTTATTATTTTATAAAAAAAGTTAGAATATTTTGTTACTTCGTACAAATTGTATCTCAAGTGGTTCATTAATGCTAGTAATTCCGATTTCAATTCTTAGAACCATCATTTTAAACAGGAAAATGTAGATTTATCATTTTTTTAACATGATTTCAAATTAATCATGTGCTAATAAATTTAAACATCGAAAATCTAAAAATCTTTTGTAAATTTAGGATGCCAAAAATAAATAAATTATCATCCAACAGATTAAAAATATTGCACAAGAAAAAGGTTCCGATCTGCGTTGGCGGACATGTGACTCAGCCGCGTTTGTTTGCGGAACCGGGGCAGAACCATACTTCTGCTCAGTTTCGTCAAACGCGAACTGAAACCGCAGTTCCAGATGAGGAACTAGATGAGTGGAACTAGAGTCATATGATCCTAATTCCAAAAGGTGAAATCGAATGTTGTCTTTTTTTTTTTTTGACACGACATTTTTTTTAAAAAAATTCGTTTCCTTTTTTCTTTTTCTTTTTTTTCACACCATAACCTTAATAAAATAATTATTTAATAAATATAAAATATTTATAATAAAAAATTAACATAATATTATTTATTATTTCATTAAAAAAATACCAATCTCCACGGATGAGCTTAGAATAACAGGCCAGAGGACCACCGTTTTAAGTTCGGGCGCTCGTGTAAATACGTCGACTTCCTGGGCCGATATAGATCCGGTGGGATCTATTGGCCGCGGCACGGCCATCTGAACTGTGCCAGGTGGACGTGTGGGAACGGCATCACGACAAGTTTCCAAGTAACCTTTTTTTTTAATGAATTTTATATTTAGATGAAAGTTATTATTATTATATGTTCAATAAATATTTTTATCGTATAAAAAAATAATGATATACACAATTTTAAAATGAATATGTAGGCTTTGTTTGTTTTGGTGGTCCACACTTTATTTCTTCTGTTTGGTAAAATATATAATCGAATAAAATTTAATATTTTGAATAAAAATATTAAAAATTTACTTCTATTAGCTTAGCGTTTAGAGGTTTATATTTTTTTCAATTTTATCGTTATCCAAATGTATTATTTCTTTTTTTATTTAATTATATTATCATTCACATATTTCTTTTATATTCATATTTAATTAATTACAATTTCTTCATTTATTTATTAGCAATGGATATATAAATTATTTTAATAATTAATATTTTCATATCATGTATGAACTATATAAAATTTATTGTAAATATAAATTTTTATATATTTTAATAAAAAATTACTTGTGAAATTTTATTTTATTTCAAAGAGGTATTAATTAATTAATTAATTATTAAATTATACAATTTGTAGAGTAATTGAATTGAATAATTTATTATATGTCCAAATTATTTTATATTTATCAATTAATTCTACTTTTAAGCCTACCAAACATTTATTTATTAATATTTTAAATGAACCGTTAATCTGCATTCGCTATCAAAATGACGTCCGCTTATCAAATCACTAACTGTTACAAACATAAATAATTTAAATCATTTGAAAAATCTCTGTTAAATGATTATGGCAACATAGTTAGCTTAAATCATTTGGAAGTTGATATTAATTATTATTATTTGACTAATTCTACGTTCCAAAAGAAACATATAATAACCAAATTGTTGATTCGGGAAGATTGTTAGCTTCCAATGCTTAGTGCTAATTAAACACTTTATAATTACAATGGAGTTAGACTAATGGCGGTTAAGTTTAATCTAATCGTGATTAGAAGGTAACAACGGCTCGCCTCACGCCTATTTAAATCTTTCGCTCCCTGCCAATTTGTTCCTCGACCTTCGCCATTTCCGCGCTTCAATTGTTCTTTCTTACGAGAACAAGGAAAGAAAAGTCTGATCATTCTGATTCTTCTGTCTGCTTTTTGCTAGTACTTCCAAGTAATCGGTCTGTTCGATCACGATCTTTGCCTCATTGTGCTCTGAATCCCTTCTCCGATCAGATCCTGTGAGTTCTTATTCCATTACTTTGGATTCGTCTACTCGTCTGCAGTATTTTGTTTGTGTTGATGGATTCTTATTCAGACATAAAAGTCTCATCCCTTTTGAGTTGAAAACATGCTTTACTTTGTAAATTTGTTCTGATGTTTGTGACTGTACTACATGTACAGATTCTCTCTTTGCTGTATGATACATTCAATTGATACCTTGCACATTTCTTTTCTCTCCCTTATTTTTCTTCTTCGATTAAAATTGTGACATATAAAAGGAAAAAGAATAGATTTCAGAATTGTCTGATAGACATGTAAAACATCAAAGTTTTATCGTATGGATATTCCTGAGATCATCTTGTCATTCATCCTTTTAAGATCTTCAAGGAAGAAGATGGAGTATGAGGGCCATTACATGGAAATCATGAGGTTTAACTGCGAGTGTTGTCTCTTTGGTGCGCCTTCTTCTTTGTAATCCAATTTTTTTTTATTGTCAATCACCTAATAGCAAAGGAACATATTTAATTTTCTTTGCACTTAAACATGTAGATTTGGATGATACACTCTATTCCCGGAGCTCCGGCATTGCATCCGAGTGCTACAAGAACATTCAAGGTGGACCAAAGTTTTTAGGATTTTTGTGTTTCATGCTATGCGATAATTCAACTCATTTTGATTAACTGGCAGTAAACTCTTTAATTTTGGTTATTTCAGACTATATGACAAAGAAACTCGGGATTGAAGAGTCCAAGGTTCCAAGCCTGAGCAATCTGTTATATAAGAACTATGGAACAACAATGGCTGGCTTACGGGTATGTAAACTTCCTTATAGTTTGTTCATGCAATTCACTTTTGTGTCATTCAGTGTCCTTACATTATTTTGTTAATGATTTCAATCCAGGCAATAGGATATAACTTCGATTACGACAAATACCACAGGTTTGTAGTCTAATTTCACTTGTCTCCATGCCGACCGACATACATGTCATTCTAACTTTACCTCTGTGTTGTAACAGCTTTGTTCATGGAAGATTACCTTATGACAACTTAAAACCAGATCCTGATCTTAGAAGGATTCTATTGGACCTGCCAATTCGGAAAGTAGTAAGTCAATAAAAGCATGCATCATGAAACGTAAAACGTGTTTTGTGCCTTAAGTATCTGCTTTGGAAAATTCAGGCCTGGTTATTATCATGAAGAATCAACCTTCTGCATGTTGTTGTGAACAGATATTTACCAATGCCGATAAAATTCACGCGATTAAAGCACTTAAGAAGCTTGGATTAGAAGACTGCTTCCAAGAAATTATTTGCTTTGAGACACTGAACCCTGGTCCTCCATCTACTCCTTGTGAGCCTCAGATCATAGCTGCTATATCTGATATTGTAAACCATCTCACTAGCCCTGATGCCGAAGTTAAACTTCCCGAGACACCGGTAAAATGCAAACCACAAGTAGATGCTATGGAGCTTGCCCTTAGACATGCTAAGATTGATCCTCAGAAAACAGTAAGAGTTTTGCCCTTACCTAATTAGTCTAGTTCATTTCTACTGTGTTCTTTACTAGTTTGATCCCATGTGTTGCATTTGGTTTCAGATATTCTTTGATGACAGTGTTCGCAACATCCAATCAGGGAAACACATTGGTCTAAGAACAGTACTGGTACATTCTGTTACCACCTCAAGTGTTTCAAGTTCCTATTACGAGCATTTGATACATTTAACTATTGTGATCTAGTTTATTTATTGGGCAGTTGTTTTAACTGTGAACTCAGGTGGGTCATTCACAAAGGGTTGAGGGAGCCGACTATGCATTAGAAAGCATTCACAACATCAGGGATGCATTACCTGAGCTCTGGAAAATGGCTGAGAAACCCGAAAATATCCGGTACACAGGCAAGGTTGCATTGGAGGCACCTGTGTCTGCTTGAACCTTCCATTTCAGTGTCACAAGAAGGGGGAAAACATTGTTAACTTGGGAATCTTACATAAAGTCCTTGTAGCTAATATCTTGGTGAGAGGGAAGTCAGTTTGTGTGACATGGGGGGAGTTGTCCTTGAGATTTGCTGATTCCCATTAGTTGATTAATATATATGTCATGTTTATGCCTTCAGAAATAAAAGTTCCTTCTTTTAGGGATGGCAAATGAAAATGACATATCTTTCAGTTCATATTTGTTAATGTGCATGTTGAGAACCTCTGCTAATACATCATAACAGGAATCCAAGTAAAACATAAATAAATAAGTACAAATTACCAAGGATCAATTAAAGAGGTAAGTCTAACCTAGCTCAGATGAGCATCTTAAAACACGAGTCACATAGGTGATTAACATCAAGTACCACAGCTTCAAAAAAACATATTACTCCACTAGACTAAAAAGCTGTGATTCTATAAAATGTTTTGCCTCGGGTTTCATTTTCTGTGCATGTCAACTGTTAGACAATGGGCAAAATTATATGCCTAAACTCAATCGGAAAATTATATGCCTAAACTCAATCGGATGGTCTTAATTGAATGCGTTAATCGAATGACTAGATCATGAGCTAGTGATCACTGTTGGTATTGAATTTATCATATGATAATAGGTTTAATGGAGGGCTATAATGTTGTCCCCTCATTATAGCCAATTGGAGAGGAGGTTACAAATTCTTTATGAATAAGAAGGATATAATGAAGAGGAGGTTACAAATTCTTTATGAATTTTATTGCATAATTAGAGTGGTCTAATGACAATGGTGTGGCGCTCTTTCTCATTCTTCCTCCATCTCTCATCTTCTTCTCTACAATGGTTGTGGTACATAGATGTGTGTGCAAGTCTTCTTAATGTCTTAGAGAGAGATTGTGAATGCGCTCCTCTCCGATGAACTTTCTCTCCATTAGATAAAGTTCTCGAGGTAATCAATTAGATCTTTCCTCATTATATTATAATCTTGATTACATATTAAGTTCATCAACTTCATCACAAGGTCATGTAATTCTGAGAAAAAAAGGGAACTAATAGTCAAAACATATCAGCATTGATTTGCGTGGTTGGTCACCAACTACCGGCTGTGCACAAGGTAGCACTGAGTGAAGAATGATGACTACTGTTCAGCATTTAAACAATGTGAGTTTTGGCCTCTGTTGGTGGAACAAAAAACACGTTTGCTTTCCATAATGGAACAAATTATTGCACAGTCTAGAAATTTTGGAGCATTGTAAATTTAGATAGTGGACAGGAATTATGAAGCAACTCTTAGTTTCGTAATTTAAATAGTTCCTGATTTGTCCTCTCCATATCTGTCAAAATTTGGAAATCAGAGATTCCGAAGGCATCATATATGTAAATGAATGTGATCACATGTATAGCCTACATGGCCCCTCTTGTGCAATTCAGTCAGTTTCGTCTTAGTGAAAGAACTACCTTGTTAATAATGCAATGCACCAGACCACTTGCAGAACAATATCACCGTGCTTTATCCTTGTCAGCTCTTAAGAGTGATTCTTATTTACTATACTTAAACAGTCTGCAATTTGAGCTACCCTTCATCATGGTGCTTGACTCGTAGAACCATGCGGCTTGGATTAAGTTTAGAAGAATGTATTCCTGATCTGTGTATTAGGTATTTAGAAGCAAGCAGATCTCGAATGTGTTGTTCTGTTTGTGTTCATGATTGGCATATTTCAGTGCATGTCCATATCAATTTTTCCCCTGCAGCATGACAGCCGATCTTTCTTGCTTACAAGATCCGTCTGGCTCCATGAATCCACAGACAATGACATCTGAACAAGAGCATGCATGGAGAATGAGCAGGAATTCTCTAAATTGTCATGTTAAAATTAATTACACAATGCCCAAAAGGATTATACAAACAAGCTGAACAGTAAAGAGGTGTAATAACATCAGGTTACATGTGTGCTTCAGCTTTAGTAATGCTCATGAAATTCTAATCACCTCTCAGAAGTGCCTGCTGACTATCACTTTAGATGAATCTACAAGTAAACAAATGTCTTCCACTTAAGAGTTAGAAAAAGATGTTTGTTGACGTTCCTAGTACTCAAACTTTAAAACCATGAATAAGGAACTTCATAGTTTCATATAAAGTAAAAGGCATGGGAACTAAATCATTTCAACTGTCATGCACTTTCCATGTATACAATTCCTGAGGTCACGATTCCTCCGACTCTTGAGCAGCAGGTCAAAAGAAAGTGCCCACTGCACTTGAATCCATTGCTTTATTAATGCTGCACCAAAATAATACTTCAGCAACTGCTGCAACAATAGACTTCTGTGGCAGTTCAAAAAAGCAAATGTAACATACAAGAGTTGAAGAACAGGTGAAACCACTGAACTGTGAATGGCTAACTTGGAGATGTGTGATGAAAAGAGAAAAAAAAACAGACCAAAGTGCTGATAGAATGATGATGACGACTCCAATCAAATGTAATAATAGTCAACACAATCGCCATATCCGTCCATGGTGGTCGTGATGCATGTGAATACATAGTTGTTGGAAGGCATCCATAGCGGCGCATGAGCAGGAGTGGCATGAAAACATTAAAGCAGAAGAAGACCTCACAAGACGCGCCAAACCAACTTTTACAACTGTGTCCTACTTCCCATATGTTTACAGGCGAGGCGCCGTGCTTTCAACAAAAAATGACTAACTCATGAGTTGATGCACACACAGTTGATTCAGTACTTTTGGGATGTACTTGTGATCCAAAGTTAATTTACTTTTATGTCATACGGATGTTCAAATAATTCGACATCGTTCGTTCCATACGGAAAACCCTGAAATGTAAACCATATTATATTTTATATTGTAATCGATCATCAGAAAAAGAATTAGGCCAAAAATTAGGATACATTCTGGAAAAATGAAATTTCCATGGAAGAGAAGCAAATGAAACGCTTTCATAAAAATTCTCGTAGAATCGAGAATGAAGTTTTCATTCTGTACATGCCAGATCATGAATTAGTAACTGCATCCAATCTCCGAAAAAGTCTCAATCTTTCTATTTTTGGAATGGGATATTTACGGAATCCCCATGAATAGGATCAAACCTTATTCCATGATAGACTAAAATAATGGTGGCGGAAATATCATGTAATATTACTATCTTCTTTACATACAAGTCCATCAAGTTCTATAAATTTTGATTTATCCTTATCGATAAAAAAATGTGTCGATTTAGTCAATATATCAAAGATAATCTCAATTAATTCTTGATAATCTTACCACAACAACATAGTAATTCTTATCACTTCCATTCCGAAACTTATAATGGCTGGAGTTGTTCGCTCGACTACTTGTGCTTAATCTTCACTTGTTGGCATACTAAACACTTTAACAAATATTTGACAATTTTACTCTTGATGTTGTTCCACCAAAAGATAGTAGCTATACATTTTGGTGCTTTTCTAATGGATAACAAATTTGAAATTGTGACATTCCTTCAAAATTTTGGGCCTCTTCATTGCTTCTACTTATGCCTTCATCACTAAGCATGATCCTTGTGCCTTCTCTTTGATATAGAACCTTCATGTCACGACTCGTGTTTAAAGATTTGTCTAACCTACAAGTTGTGATACAATACGGTCGATCAAATTTATATAATATATATATATATATATTCTCTTTGATATAGAACCTTCATGTCATGGCTCGTGTTTAAAGATTTGTCTAACCTACAAGTTGCGATATAATACGGTCAATCAAATTTATAATATATATATATATATATATATATAAACATGTGGCACAATATTAACATAATATCACACTAATAATTAATATTTGTTCTTAGAGCAAGTGCACACACTAATTTAAACTTATACATACTAAAAGATTTGTTTTCAAATATTTAACTTTTACACATCATACATGAGGAGTCACACATCCTCACAAAATGACCACTAGAGAACTAAGTCTCATATATATATATATATATATATATATATATATATATATATATATATATATATATACCTCTATTTGATAAAGAATTTTCAAGCACATCCGCGTGAATTGTCTATTGATCTAAAAAGCTTTAAGAGAATATCATAAGCAAACAACAACTCAATAACTTAAAAACTCGCAACCTATTTGTTGTCACATATTTTATTCAAATAAAATAATTTAGCATTTGAAAATGTATAGGAAACAAACTAACATTTCTTTACTTAATAACATGTATCATATCATGGACACTATATCAATTGATATCAAGAAAATAACATCTTTAACAAATCATATAACATATCAGATATTTGTTTCGTTTTATACATCATTTCACATATCATATATGCGTCATGCACATGTCATATTACCAACTGTTCAGATGTATCATATCACCTCATAAGGTATCATATCATCCTATGAAATGAGGTACCATCCCTGCAGGAGACATATCATTCCTGATTAGAGGCATTGTATCGTCTCATATGGAATCATATCATCCTTGTAGGAAAATATATATTATCTCATATGAAATCATATCATCCTATGAAAATGGGACACCTTCCTTGCATAAGATATATCATCCCAGTAGAAGCACATACATGATAGATAAAATGCATATGCATGACTCAATTACATCACATTCTTTAGAACATGTACCATATAATTGAATTAAAAGCATCTCGTTAACTTTTCAATCATATATAGTATATATATTCATGTCAAATAATATTTCAAAAGCACAACATTATTTATAACAATAATGCCTTATTTCTAAGGAACCTTAGTATAGTAATAGCTTATGTGGTGCTAAATGTAACATGCATAACAATTAGTAAACATATGATATTAACAAAATTCGAATTATGCATCACAATAGAATTTATGATGCTTAGACCATGGAAAATTTTCATAAGGTATATTCTATAAATCCTATGCAAATTTTAGAAACACAACTATATCCTCCATCTTTCTTATTTGCTAACAGATTGAGGGGTGTTGAGTGTAAAATTTATAACATAATAACTACTTAAGATAATTTAGGAATTTCAGTTTGCATGAAACTAGACTCTCTAGGGTTGAGTACATTTAATTTTCATAGTTTTATTATTCACATATAGTTCCTAGAAAATTCAAAGATTGGCCTTTTGTTCTTCTCTACTTTTGAGTTTTGTAAGATTGAATGATGTGCACTCTAAAAATCATATATTTCTGTGTACATGGTCTATCAAGATGATTCTTTTTGGATCATAAAGAATACTTTAACATATTTATTACATATAAGATTCATTCATTAAGGTTGTTGGATCTAAGTTTTAATGACATATTAAATTATAATTTGATGATACAAACCTCGAATGATTAAAGATAAAATGCTAAAAAGTTTAAGAAAAAAGAGATAATGAGGATAATAATATTAATTTTGACCTACATAAAGAATTCTCTTTCTTAATTGAAAAATATCTTATTCTTAAAAAAGAAAATAAAAAATTGATGAATGACTTTCATATTATAAAAGATGACTTTGATATTTTGAAAAATGAAAGGGTTGCATGTCTAATTCCTAATGAAACCTTGATGAATGATCTTCACATTATGGAAAATGAGTTTTAAAAATTAAAAATGGAAAATGAAAATCTAAAAAATGAAATTGAAACTTTGGAGATTACACATGCATGTGAAATTGTAAAACTAGCATGCTATTTAGAAAAAGAAAAGAAGGAAAATGCCTCTTTGAAAAATTTAACTATTTCTCATGTAACAAAAAATAATCCTAGAAAACACTTTAGACATGAAAATATTGAAAATCTAATCATACATAAAAATCACATATTACATATTTTACATATAAATTTAATGGTCATTTTGCGTATCAATGCAAAGTAAGAAAATCTTCACAAAATGGTATGATTTGGGTTCCGAAAGGAACAACATCTAATAAAATAGGACCCAAAGAAATTTGAGTACCAAATGTTACACAATCATTTTTGCAGGTGTGCCTCACATGTCAATGACAAGTGGAATTAAAAATGTGAAGGCACAAAGGTTATGGTAAAAGTATCATTGGTTGCATTCTTATATTTCTTAAGTGATTAGGCCTATTCTTTTAATTTCATTCAAAAATTTCAAAATGACTATTTCTTTGGATGAGAAGAAAGGAACAAAAGAAAATTGGTCATAACGATAGGGGGAGCATGTTAAAACTTCAAAACTTTATGGATATCATTGTTGCATCAAAGTTTTATGCCATATTCATAAATATCTTTTTGGATTTTATCAAATTGTCTTCATTTTATCATTATAAAGTAGTCATAAATTTAGGGGGAGTCATATTTTCAAATTCTTATGTTGAAATACTCTATACATGACTATTATATGACAAAAGGGGGAAATAATTTTTTTTAAAAAAAAGAAGAAAATATTGATTAAGGGGGAGTTACATGTGATTCATATATATAAATAATTCTTTTTGATGAAATAAAATGGGGAGAAATATAGGAGAAATATGATCTGAATATCATTTTATATGAAGAGTACTTTACAATTAATATTTATGTGAATATCTACTATTGTAAGAAAAGTTGTGTTAGGGGGATTAAAATTGTTTTTACAAGAATTTTACAATTTTTTTGTAATTTATATATTTTTCATATTTCTCGGTTTGTCTTCATAAAAAAGGGGGAGATTATTGGATCTAAGTTTTAATGACATATTAAATTATATTTTGATGATACAAACCTCGAATGATTAAGGATAAAATGTTAAAAAGTATAAAGAAAAAGAGATAATTTTATGCATTACACTTTGATTAAATAATTGTTACTGATCTTATTAGTTTTGGCATCAAAGTTGTAGAGAATTCTGTTAGCTTTCTATAGACTCCAAGATCATTTAATTTGAATAACCGTGCAGAAAGTTATGCTCAAAATAGTGCAAGGCGGTCAACCTACCGGTCGAAGCTATGAAGACTAGTCGAGACAATCCGGTCGACCGATCGGAGATACCGATCGACCGATCAAGGCATAAGCTGCTCAAATGAAAACTGCGAGACTGTACCGGTCGACAGACCGGTCGATGCAGCGGTCGATTGATCAACTCAACGACTACAAATTAAAACTACAAGACTGTACCGGTTGAGACACCGGCCGATAGTCCGGTCGACCGACCAGCTACAGCAACTGAAGAAATCAGCGCAACGATCATATAGTCCGATCAACTGATCAATAAATGCGATCGACTGATTCATTACTGAAATGAACAGTAACGACTATATTTTGAGGAGAAAAAATATGGAATTAATTCTGGACGAATTTTACACATACCAGAGCCTATAAAAGGAGTGTCAAGGCTAGGAGCAAAAGTAACTATCCAAGCATTGAAGCAAAACTTCAAAAAATCAAAAGGAGATCATTTCTCTTAAAGTTATCATTTTAGAGCCTTCTTTCTTTCTCCCTTCTCTTCTTGTGAGTGTTCTATTGTAAAAGAGAGAAACTATTCTTCAGAAAGATTGTGAGAGCTCCTGTGTAAAAGAGGTTCCAAATCTTACCTCTTGAGCGAGAGAAAAGATTAGCTTCCTAAGAAAAGAGGTTGCCTTGCCTCTCGAAGTGGAGAAAAATGTGGTTGTGTAAAGGGTTTTCTTCCTTACCCCATTTGGAACAAAGGAAGGAATTAGTGGAATCTCCGACGGTCTCAAGGTTGAGAAGTCAAAGCGGGGACATAGGCCAAGGTGTGGCTGAACCTCGTCAACAACCACCCGTGTCTTCGTGTTTGATTTCTCTCACTCTCTATCCCCATTAATATTGTGTTTATAATCTGAATTGCAAAGGTTTTTAAAAATCAATTTTATGCTTCGCGACGAATTTCGTGAAATTAATATTTTCGATTAAACACCAATTCACCCCCCCCCCCTCTTGGTGCCCCTTGGGATCCTACAACGGTTACCATATAATTTACAATTTGGACTACTCATCACAATAACATAGGATGATTCAAAATCATTTATTCATAACTTTTCATGTTATAAACCCAATTAATATGATACTAGATCCTATTAAAAGTATATTCAATTAGAGTTTAACTTACAAATTTTAATAATTTTTTAAGAACCATAAGATGTTGAGACTATGTTGACAGATTTGGATGTTGTTTTATATCTAGCAAAGGTGAAACTTAGGTTTGATGTACACCACAATAACATGGACATATAATCTCAATAAAATCATGGTTTCTCAAAATTACTCATTTGAATTGTAAAGGGATAATGCATAGGAAACGAGTAGTCAACTCAAGGAAAATTTCTTGAACTTGAAGTTGATTTCTCTACTTTTTTACTCTTGCTTTTCTTCTAGGTTTTCAATTGGAAGGTTATTAAACTCAAATGGCAAACTAAAAAGGGTAAGTGAATAGATATTATCCATGGAGAAACCGACTTACTAAGGTTAGTTGTAGCATAGTCCCCACTTTGCCCTTTAAGTAAATGACTTGACATTTCTTTTTATTTTCTTTTATTTATTCATAAATAAGAAATTATACCCATTTGGATTCAAACAATATTAAAAAAATAAATTCTCAATGAATCAAAATCTATTTTTTTTGTCGGAAAAAACAAAAATAGTATATTTACATATTTTTCGATTTCACACTATCGTAATCAAACTAAAGCTCCTCTTAAAAACTATACTTACCATACTTTCATATATATGAACATTTATAGAGACCTTAATTTTCTAAATTCTAATATTTTTTAAAGGTCATTTTTTCATGTCCTTAGTCAATTTCCATCAATTTTGTGTTGGAATATATGGAGTTGAAACATATGCTAACAACTTTCATAATACATTTTAATCATACAATATATATAAATAATACATTTTAATCATACAATAGATGTTATATAATCTTATATGGATTAAGTCATGTATATTACACTTCATATTGAGTTACTCTGGATCATTTGGTTGTGCTTAAGTAATCCTTCGCACCAAGTTCAATTGGATCATACAATGTGTCGTTAATATTGCCCACTCATTGCCAATATATTTGGGTTCTATTGCACAATATTTTAAATCAAGTTCCATTTATGAATTCACAAACGTACTAGAGATAATTCTCATCTTCAGTTCAAGTTACTTCCATGCCTTTCTTTTTATATTCCATGCCACTTTTACAATTGGGATGACTTAGATAATGTTCTTTGTATTTCAAATTTTTTATCAATTGTTCTTAATAGGTGAAATCCTCCTTGATGCTTGATTCTTCAATCCTTATAATCAATGTTTCATAACGGATTCATAGATCGGATCAAATTGCCAATTGAATCTATATATAATAAATTAAACGCCATTAAATTATTATTTCACTAAAACTTTAAAATAATAATATAAATAACATATAATATTGTATCATTATACAATTTATAGATCATTATAAATTAATACTACAAAGAATTTAGCAAAATTTGATAATATCATCATGAATAGTATGCTTTAATATTTACAAGCAGGAAAATCATTCCAATGAAACAAATTAGAAAAGAAGATGACAAAAGAATTGAATTATGGGTAAGTGAAATAAAAATTAAAGTAAGACATGACATGCTTATTTCAGTTTTCAATGTGTATAATCAACTATAAATAAACACAAGTTTAAGCATTAAGGAACCAAGTTTAAATACTTAATGATGTAGAAACAAAAACAATATCACACATTTACTCACAAAAAAGTATGAATAAACTTGGTAAGAAATTATTGATCAAGAGAGCACCATATAAAAATATATAACTTAATAGAAATCACGTATAACCTTTTATATAGGCTTAACATGTCATAGTTGCCAAGTGACAACCATCAAAAGATATCATTCGGGGGTATTCTTCCATAATTCATTTGAGTACTCCAAAAGAGATATCTTATATTAGAAATGTATGAACTTTTACCATGCCATAATTTACTCACAAGAAAGCATGAATGATCATATGCCATAATTTTGAATGTTTTACATGGTAAGAAATAATTTATCAAAAGGGCACCATATATAAATATATAACTTAACAGAAATCACATATTTTTTAGATAGGCTTAAGGCATACCATAGTTGCCAAGTGACAATCATTAAAAGATATCATTCCGGGTATTCTTCTATAATGCATTTGTGTACTCCAAAAGAAATCTCTTTAACAAAAAATGTCTGAACTTTTACCATACCATATATGAAATGTAATATCTTTCTTGCCCATCTTCAAACATCAAAATATACTATTTTAATATTTCATCTGTAATGAATACCATCTTCATTTTCATCATGTCCTCCATATCCATCTCCATCCATATCTACATCTACATCTTCAAATTCATGCCCCTCTATGTCTACAAAAATAAAGTATAACTGAATGATTAGTTTCATAAATTCAATGTTATAAACTACATTTAATACACAATTGAATATAATTAACATGAAATCATGTAATTTAATTAACTAAACCTAAAGGTTTTGACTCTTCGATTTCCTTTGGAAGTTCTTCTTGAAGCATTGTTTTGAGCTCATCAAAGTCAAGTTCTCCTCCTTTTTCAACATCACAAAATTCAATTTTCCAATTGATTCGTAATCAAATGGATCATAAGATCTTTTGTTCATTGATAATTTGATAATTATGAATGACATCAATATTAATTAATACAAAATGATGAATTAATTCAATCATAAACATTTTTAATTAACTATGCTTACTTGTTTTTCAATTTCAAATTATATATGGTGAATATAAACTATATCATTTATAATTCTCCAATCTATTCTTCTTAGTGTGGATGCATTCAAACACATTCCAATTACGCTCGCATAAGGAAGAGGAGACAATTTGAGCAAGATTTTTTATTCCCGTCTTTTGTAGATTTGGGATGTCATAACCAAAGAGTCTCCAACATTCATCTACATTGGACTTGAGATAAAATAATGCAAAAGAATTGTTTTATGATGGAAATTAATATTTTCAATTAAAACATGAAATAAACTTGAACAAGTGAAAAGAATAAAATTTAATAAAATTATGTGTATTGGTTCATATTGGACCGAGTAGTTTTTCTACAAGCAAGCACCTTTGAATGGAAAAAGTATAGTTCACGCTCTGCAAAAATTCTTATCTCATCAAACAATCCAATGGTATTTGAAACATAACTTAATTTATCAATGGCATTATACACACCACCCGTAATATTGAGCTCCTTAGATAAGGATCCATCATATTGAAAAATAAGGTTAAAAAAATATGTCATTTCATGCATATCTTGGAGCAACATGCAATCACATCTACTATCTATAATATCAATATAGAGCTTGTACATTTTTTTCTTATTTTCCAGCACATTCATAACCCCCAAAAGTGCCATATGCATGGCCACATAAATGTAGCCCAATGATGACTTTTCATTTGTGTCACAAAGTCACAACAATTGTATCAATGGAGTCATAATCATCACGACTATCAAGCAATTATTTAAAAGTTTTCATCCAATACAATCTGTTTAATATCTTTGTCATTTTGCTTTTTCAAGAATTGCTTAAATTCAACCCTTATGGCCAAAGCTTGTATATCATCCTTGTGTTTATGCAAACCTTGTAAAGCAATAAAATTAGTTACATTAGGATGTACGAATAATTTCTCTCCAACTTTCTCTTTTTCTTAACCAATTCAATGTCACCTTATGATTATTTAAAAAATCACTTTTGAAGCAGGAATAGTTAGATTATTCACCATAGACATATCTTCCATGTCTTTTAGTATTAAGTTAACACAATAAGTAGTACAAGGGGACCAAAAAATAAAAGGATCTCCATAAGCTTAAACCTTGCAGCTTTGTAATTTGCTCCATTATCCATTACCATATGAGCTACATTTTGAGGATTAATCCATTCCACAGTTTCACTAGAAATATTGCACAAAATTTAAGTATTTTGTATAAATATTAGGAGCATTGATAAATGATATCTCATTTGGACTACAAACTAAAATGTTAATCAATGATCTTTTCCTTTTGTTCGTCCATCCATCGCAATATCTGTCCATATATTTCTAAAAGAACCAACCATCAACTTCACATGGACCTTAGCATCATTTAATAAATTCACACAAAACACGTGATAGGAAGGGTGTTTATATTCATGACCAATACTAGCTACTTTATCAAGAGCATGAGAATATGAGGAATTGCAAGCATTAAAAGGAATGCATGCATCATGAAATCATAATGCAATTGCTAAGTTTGTGACGAATCATTTTTCTTTAGGGTTATATTTTTAAACCTCCTCTAAACTATCACGATTTAATGTATCTAATGTCTAAGTATGAATTTACCTTAGGATATCATTAAATTTTACTACATTTTCTATTTTAATTTTTTGTATGATTTTGATAGCCTTTCTGTTATTTTTTTTTCCATTTGTAAAAAATACTAAAGTGTCCTCCTCACGTAATACTTGTAATATATGTATTATCCTTTAGTATTTAAAAATAAATAATAATAATAATAATATAAAAAAGACGAGGAGGATTATTTTTATTTTTTTATTATTTGTTATTATTATGTTATATTATCATTTTTTTAAACACTAGAGATAGCACATACATTTCAATTATTATGTGGGGAGGCAACTTTAGTCTTTTCGCAAATGAAAAAATATAAAATATAAAAAAATTAATAGAATCAAACGGAAGGACTAAAGTGAAAAAACAGCAATGTTCAAGAATATCATGAGGTAAGTTTATACTTTAGGACTAAATACGAAAAATCATGATAGATCATGAGAGGTGTAAGGAAATAACTTTTTTTCTTTACTCTGCATACTGATGCATGCAAAATACAACATATAATTAGCCATGTAATTAAAGAAATGATACTAGATATTAATTAGATAAAGAGTCAGAATACAAAATATGAAGAAGCCCATAAGGAGGGCAATCTTTTCAAAAATAATCGCTTTGCGATTGCCAACCGTGGCCGGCCAAAAAAATGGGCTACTGAATTTGCCTTTCGGTTTACATGTGAACATATAAAGTTTTGAAAACAAGAAATGGTACATCATATGTCTTCCACAATAGATTTAACTCTCCAATGAGTAGAATGTTGTCTGTTGATGAATGAAACAAGCTCAGCTGAGTCAGATTCAGTATAGACTGTCAGGAAGCCTTTAGCAATACACGTTTGAAGCTCTTCCAACATTGCAATGGCTTCCGCCTCTAGCGCAGAGGAAAATCGACGCGATATAGATCCTGCAAAAAGAAAATTGGAATCATCAGACCTTAATATGAAGCCTGCACCCCCCATATTGCCTTGGCTCACAAAGGAGCCATCTGTGTTTAGTTTGAACCAGGGGCAACATGGAGGCTCCCATCGAATCAAAATATCATTCAATGAGGAAGCCGCCTCAGGAATGTGATCATTGTATATTTCATGATAGTTAGCCATAACCCGTTCCCAAACGACAGCCACGGTTGCCTGGTTAGATCTAAAATGGGCATCATTCCTGGCTTTCCAAATTCCCCAAAAACATAGGGCTAGAAGAGTTAAGAGTTTAGCTTGAGATGAGGCATCCAGACCCTCGCCCTCGAGAATCCAATCCCCACTCGCCCAAGAACACATATATGCAAAAGAAAGTTTAGTTTTGGCTTGCAGAATAATCCATAACTGAGCAGAAAAGGAACAGTCAAAGAATAGATGTTCAGTGGTTTCATGAGCTGATTGACAGAGAGTACACATAGAAATTATGATAGGGTTGAATCTAGCCAGCATATCACAGGTTGGCAAACGAGAATGAAAAAGTTTCCACAAAAAAATTTGTAACTTAGGGGGAACCTGAATGTGCCAAATCCTTTTCCAACCAAGCCATCTAGCAGGCTACATTGGCCCGGGGGCCTACTAATGAAATTATAAACCGACTTGGCTGTGAAAATTCCTGCAGGGTCAGGAGCCTAGATCCACAAGTCATCACAAGGGTGTGCAGGCAAATAAATATCCAAAATTTTTTATATCAAACAAGAGTCAAACAATAAAGATAGTCTATCAATATTCCACTTTGAATTTAAGATAAGATCAGAGACATTTAAAGACATAGTAATGGTGTCCATGTTAACATATGTAGGCAGAAAGCATAGAGGTATGTTAAAGATCCAAGGATCAGTAAACACATTTGTGTTTCTCCCAGTATCAATGAGCCTTCTTAGTCCAAGCTTGATGTTATCCAAAACCTGCAAAAGAAGCCTCCAGCTCCAAGCTAAACCACGCAAATGAGTAGCAGAAATATTCCATGGGCGAGGCATGCCATATTTATTTAAAATAATTTGCACACTAGGTTGAGACATATGATTCAGAATAGGCAGAGTTCTTTTTGCAAGTAAAGCAGTTCTAATATAATGCAAATTCTTAATTCCAAGCCCCCCATCCTCCTTGGGTAATTGAACTGTTTGCCAATTGATTAAATCTAAGCCCTTTTTTCACCCGTTGTAACCCATAAGAAACCCCGTGAGATCTTCTCTAGGGACTCAATGAAACCAGATGAGATATAAATAGAACTAAGGGAGTAAGTTGGCATGTTGTTCAAGGATGAGTTAATAAGGGTGATCCTGCCTGCTTGAGATAAAGATTCCATTTTCCACCCTAATAATTTGCCCCTCATCTTATCACTAATACTTACCATATTGGATTTCTTTAAAGATTTGTATGAAATAGGAACTCCCAAGTATATGAAATGGGAACTCCCAAGTATTTGAGCTAAGGGAGTAAGTTAGCCATGTATTTAATCACATTTCGATTCATTTTCATATAGCATGCATAATTTTTCTGACCTTATTTACTTTAATTTTATAAAAATCAAAATCTACCCAAATTATATATTTTATTGTAAAAAAATCAAGAGAATTGAATCAAGAATCCACATAAACAAACAACACCCAAATCGAAGTTAAAATAGAGTCAGAAAGTGAAACACAATGGAGGCTGCTAAAGCTGAAATGAATATAACGGGCCGTGAGAGTTATGTAACGGCCCGTTAAATGTCCTAAAGGCTGAAATTTGAACGTAACGAGCCGAGAGAAGTCTGTAACTGCCTGTTAAATATTTAGTTTCGTTCAAAAATGTTGCTCGAGTTACGGGCCAGGAAATTCAAGTTACGGGGTGTTAAAACTCACTTATACTCCAATTTGAACATTGTAAGGGCCATAAAATCAATGTTACAGGTCGTGAAAACCACTATGCAGGCTGTTACGGAGCGTTTACAGGCCGTTATGAAGGCTATTTTCGAGATTTGTTTGACTTTTCTTAGGAATTTTAAGTCCAGATTGAACCCAAACTTTATCCTCAACCTCAGGGATGATCATGAAACATATTTACTCAGATTTGAAGGAGTTTTGGATAGTTTTCAAAACCTATCAAAGTCTATTCCGAATTTAAATATTTCAAATCAAATCATAACTCTACGAAAATTCTTGGGACCTCTAGAGGCTATAAATAGATGTCCTAGGAGATAAAAAAAGTGTGCTTGTGGTGCTTGAGGTACTTGAGACTTTGGAGTCATGCTACATTGTAGAGGAAGAATTTTAGAATTTTTTCGATATTTGTTTGAGAGAAATTACAGAGCAACTACGGAGCAATTCAGCGCGTGTACTCTGTAGCAATCTAGAGATCATCGAAGGCGAAGAATTTTTCTTCTACCTATTGTTTGGATGCTCTTTACCCATACTTTTTATGCTAATTAATTCTGTAATAGAGATTATTAATTTTTTCGAGAAAACTGCATGAACTCGATTGTTAGGTTTGAATTAATATAGTTATTTTAATTTCTTTTGATTATGATTGTTGTGTTTAATGCTTTTTACTGAAATTATTCTATTCTAAGATAAGACTACAAACCAAATTTGGGGTGATTATTTTTAAGATTTAATAATTTTCAGCAAATCATTCTTTAACTTGAGAGTTGAAGCAATCATAACACGAAACTAGTAACTTATTATTTGTGCCAAATTTTGTGGTGTCTATCAGTTTTTACCCAGCGAGGATAACTGTTAGTTTAGGATTTATAACTTAATGCATCTTAATATCTTTCTTAACTGAATATTAACTTAGCATTTGTGATCCTAAGTTTTGTGAGAGTTAGGATAGTTTGATTTACTCAGCGTAGAGATCATTAATTTAGGTAATCCTAATAAGTCTAAAGAACTGAATCTATTCATCATCGTTATAATTCAATCTTCATAGTTGTTCATGTTAGTTAATCATCATCTTTAATCATTATTTTATTTTCCGTTATTTAATTTTCTGCATCTTTATTTTTCATATCACAACACCATTTTCTTCTCTGAGTGGATTATTAAAATAGATTAGATTTAATTAGTTCCTCATGGGTTCGACACTCTACTCTCTACTTTATTACTTGATACGATTAGTGCACTTGTTAACAAATTTATTTGTTACAAATTTAACGCATTAAGTTTAACTCCCCCAAGTTTAGATACTTGTTTGTCCTTGAACATTGCTTGAGGATTGATTTGAAGTCTTTTCGTGTTGGAACAAGTAAATTCGAAATAGATTTTGATAGGTTTTTAAAATCATCCAAAACTCCTTCAAATCTAAGTAAATATGTTTCATAATCATCCCTAAGACTGAGAATAAAGTTTGGGTTCGATCTGGATTTGAAATTCTAAAAAAAAATCAAAGAAATATAAAAAATAGCCTTCGTAACGGCCTGTAAATGCTCCGCAACGGCCTGAATAGTGGTTTTCACGGCTTAACGCTGATTTTACGACTCTTACAGTGTCCAAATTATAGTATAAGTGTGGTTTTAACGTCCCGTAACTTAGATTTCACGACCCATAACTCGGGCAAATTTTTTGAACGAAACTAAATATTTAATGGGCCATTACAAACCTCTCACGACCTGTACATTCAACTTCCAGCCTTTGGAAGATTTAACGGGCCGTTACATAACTCTCACAGACCGTTTTATTCATTTTAGCCTCCACTAATTTTTATTTTCTAGCTCCTTTTTAATTGTGATTTGAATGTCATTTGTTTCTGTGGATTCCTATTTAATTCTCTTATTTTTTCTAGAATAAAATATATAATTTGGGTAGATTTATATTTTTATCAAGTTAAAGTAAATGAGGTTAGAAAATGATGCACGTTGTATGAAGAAATGTGATTAAATACATGGCTAATTATATGTTGTATTTTGCATGCACATACATGCCTTAATATTAGGTTGGGGACTTCATTCTCCATTTCTTCATCCACTGCGAGTTAATCCCTTTATATCCTTGGCCTTTTGTACAATTATATCCAATGAGCATTTAGTTTCCAATCGAACTTCTGAAGGAAATCTTTTGCACGACTCAATATTTTCTTTAGTCCAAGCAATGTATTAATGCCCCCATTTTTTTTTATAGAATTGACATATCAAAATCATTTTACCTTTTTTCATAAATGGTTTCGGTAACATATTTCCATGCATAATCTTAATCTATTTTTTGTTGAACCAAACTTTCCGACAAGGAGGTATGGAATATTATGGTGTCCGTTGGATCCACAGAAGTTTAAATTTAAAACTAAATAAGAGTTAAGAATTTAGTGGATAAATCAGATAAAAAAGGTAATAGATAATTTAAGTGCAGATAGGCAAATTAGTTAATTGTACTATGGGAAGATGCAATAAATGTAAATTAAAAATAGAAACATGAGCAAGGAAATAATTAAATGGTTATTCATTCAACATTTCATATGACTATGAATCTGAACTACATATAAAGGAAAAAAAATAATCAAATTTGAAAAAATAAGGCATATATAAATCAGTAAAAAAATAAGAAGGATAAATGAAAATATAGCGCATTTTAGTTGTGCATGAGGACGAAACACCATTAATGTCACCTTTGGTTGCTTCATCACCTAAAGGATAGCAAATGGTAAAAGAAATGCTAAATAATGGATAGCAAGTGGTAAATAACTCCTAAATAATAAGAATGGAGATGAGGATAATTTCTTAATCCAAGATTATATAATAAATATTTTATAAACTGATATATATATCTGAAAAATACAAAATAAGCCTAAGTACAAGTTACATTATTATTTATTACGAAAAAATATGCAATAATAATCAACAAAGTAATAGTGCTTTGTAAGTTACCTTAAATCGGTAAGAGAAAAATATAATATCAACAAATAGAGATGTGCATGATATCATCCTATTAACTTAACTATCAACTACACACATCCTATAAGTTTAATTAGCTTAGAGTTGTAACTATATCAATTTGACTCTTCATAATCAGTGATTTGAAGAAAAGTAAAGGAGAAAATGAAATTAAAGTTAATACGAGGAATGATTTATAACAAAGAAAAAAAAAAGAAGACAATTATGCTTCTCATGTGCAAGTGATGGATGTGTCGTCTATAGCCCACACATTCATCTTCTAGTGTCTTTAAAGTTAATATTTAACACATGTTTAAGCTCCATACTAATATCTAAAAGCAAAATTTTAGGTAAAACATAATAGAGCAGCATAATAATGTGTTATATTCATGCCAAAATGGGTATTGCAAAAAAAACAAAAAAAAGAGGAGAAAAATTTTAATTATTGCGAGAACTAAAAAAATGAGTTAGAAAAACATCTTGTTAGGACAAGAGATCGAATCTTCGAAATAAGCCGATGGTCAACCACATGACAGAAAAAAAAATTGAATATTTTCATTGTATGCACAAGACTTAGAGCTGAAAAAGCTTTGAAGAAAAGGAAATTAAAGGGGGAAAGGGGAGAAGACCACAAATTTTCTTTCTATCTCCTACATAAGTTCTAAAGTAAGTAAAAAAAATATTAAACCGGGTTGGATCATTTTGAGCAATCCAACCTATTTTTCTCAATCTAATCTCATTAAAACAATATTAGGTCGGTTTGATTTATTGCATTGGCTTAATTTTTTAGTAAGAAAAAGATATAAAGTATTAAAATGATTAATAATAAGTATTTATCATAAATTAATTAATATTATTAAATACAAATTTATATGATTATTTCTTAAATATTAGTGATCTGAATATTAATAAAAAAAATTGGTCCACGGATGGCCATGAGCCATGCAGGCTCAAATAGATTGGTATAAAGGAAATGCATTTATATCTTCATGGATGATTAATTAATGACTTAAAATTTTTTTTTCTCAAATAGTAATTTTACGAAGAATTGATCATACATTTTTTTTATCTACGAGAGTATGCATGTGCTATTAAATATGGATATGCATGTATTATTTTTTTTTCAAATGGCACTTCACTCAGTTTTAATTTCCTTTATTTTAATAATCTTTGAATAATGCCGAAAAAAATTTGAAAAATATATAGTTTGTAAATTCTCCAAAACAAGCTTTTCGATGGGCTGACTCTGCTAAGCGAACGATGTATGGGCCTCTCAACAGAAAAAAGTAAGGCCCACTAAGAAGTTACATGGGTAATTTTGGGCCTAGTTAACGATCAACTGACCCAGTAAAGTTACATTCATGGGCCCTCTTAACTCCTCACTCTGCTTCTTGTCCGCTATTAAATAGAATTGGAAATTAAAATTAGTAAAAAGTTACAATTGGACCGGTCTTATTAATGAATACCTTATTTGGATAAATATATTTAACAGATATCTGATAAATTTAAAATGATTATTACATGCATTGGAGATTAGCTAATAAGATGTCTAAGTTTGAATTCACATTTTTTATGCATATCATTATTAAGAATAAAAAACGGTTTAAACATTTAAGAAGAATGATTGGCACATTAATTACAAGGAAAATTATTCATCCTCCTAAAAATCCTCTTAACACTCACATGTATAAAACACCCACAAAAAATGATAAAATTACAACTTATGCTATTGTGAGATGTTAGGAGGATTTTTAAGAGGATTATTAGAAGGATATAGCATTACTCTAACTACAATCATATGGTTGCCGTTTGGCAACTGGAACGAGAGTTCCACCAAATTTTCGTGAATAATTTGAGTTGACAGATTAGTTCGAGGTGTGTTTGAATGGAGTGGAATTTGATAATGAGAAATAAGGTAGTTGATGTGATAAAAAAAAATAGATGTGATGGGTTAATTGTTAGTGAGTTTTAAAATAAAAATTAATATTATAAATATAAAATAAAATATTGTTAATAAATAAAAACAAAATTCAAAATTTTGTTCAAAAAATTTTGTTCAAAAATATATTATTTAAATATAATAAAATTAAATTTTAATAAATTAGATGTAGTAAAATATTAAATTTTTTAATGAAATAACAAGTAAGAATATTATATTAATATGTTATAATAAATAATTATAGTTAATAAAAAATCATTTTATAAGATACACGTATTTGAGAAAATAAAGAAAGAAAAAAAGGACTAAACAAAATTGAAAAAACTACCAACAAGTCAACTAAAAAAAATGGTCGGAAAAAAGGGAAGGAAAAAAAGGTCACCTTATCATTAATTTTAAAAATTTTACTAAACGGCACATTTGACGGAATCGACAGTTGGTTCCGCCTGATTTCGATTGTCAAATGGGGCCATGGAGTTGCACGTGCTACATATGTACGGGCATATGTATAACACAATTGGAGGAATGTTGATTATTTTTCTAATAATCTATTCGTTTATCGATATTCCAATAGTAAGTCATATATTTGTGTTAAAGATTAATTATTAATAAATGAATTAATGATTAAGATGCACTCAATATCTCTCTTAAAAAAATTATATTTTTGAAGGTACATTTAGCCTTGTATATAATTTATATGATTGATAATAAGTCAGAGAACAATATGTTTGAGTACCTAATGGCTGAGATTTTATTTATTTGTTTTCCTTTTTTCCTAGGAAGAACAAATGGCATGGCCAATAATACTTGCTTTGTACTCCTTTTTGTTTTTCCAATAAGCAACGTGGCAGGTGCCCTAAAGAAAGCCAAAGAACGTAACCCTACCATCATGACTGTTTTTTAAAATATAGGATTCTCTTTATTGAAAATTTTATGAATTTCAAATGCACATTTATATATATATGGCCTTACCTTTTTAAGAGCCAACCTTATCAACAGCTTTTATATCTTGGCATAAATGGATGAGGACCGAGAGAGCTTTTTTGCACCATGGCCGTCCATATATTTGTGCTTCCCATATTTGTTCCAAGCAAGAAACTAGAGAAATCTGATACCTTTACATATGGTGCATGTGTTCCCTAGGGTTTGCAATTTTCAGAAGCTTCCCACGAATCATATGATAAATAGTACAGTTAGACAGGGCCATGTGGTGATCCAAACAAACGGCCTCGTGTCGTCTACCTAACGTGCATGAGGAGAGAGAGAGAGAGTTGAAAGCTTGCATGAGGAGGCGATCTGTGCATAAGATACATCCCATATGTTTAACTTAAAAAAGGTGGTGGCCTGCCATCCACATTATCTTTCCGGCAAGCAAGCGATGAGTGGGCAGCATTAAAATATAAGTGGGGCTACAACATATGCATGCTTAGATTCCTGACTCCTCGATAAATTTGGGGTGTGCATATTTGAGTTTAATATGAATTTTCTTTATATGAGTTCTTGTTGAATTTGTTTTCCCTATCGATCTTAATTACTCGTTATCAATATGTAAAACTATTATCAGATAAACTTTAATACGATAAATTATTTTTAATTAGTATGAAAAAAATAGGAAAATATTTATGAACAAAAAAACGTGCAAAAACGAGTACATAGAGATAAAACCTAACTATTACACACAAAGATCCGTACCACAAGGATGTCACTCTCCGCACCCCAACGAAAGTCGATGATGAGCTATGAACTTGGGCCTAATGCTCTCCACCGCCGACACAAGTCCAAAGTTCAATTATTTGCTCTTTTTTCTCTATTTCCACACTAGATTTTAAGCTGTATATAAAATAAATTATATAAAAATGAATATGTTTATATATAATACAACAAAATGATCATTTAAGGATGCATTTTGGATTCGTTTGAGCCTCATATAGCATCTTTAACTCTTCCACTAATGCTATAGAAAGAGTATCAGTAGGTGATGTTCTAAAAACTTTCAAGGACGTTGTAAAATGTCACTTTTGCGTATGTTATTAAAACCAGACCGGCCACCCGATCGGACGACCAACTGGGTCGTGGTTGGACCGGTTTGATCGGATTCAACTCGATTCAACATGATTTTATTAAATTAATATTATTTAAAATAATTATATATATTAATAAATATTATATAATGCTTATAATTCATATAAACAAATATTTAATTTTCATAAAAAGAGTTTGAAATTTTATTATTAATATAGTATATTAATTCTTTTATTTTATTCTTCAATGCTATTTTAGGGTGATAGTATATTAATTAATTTTGACATATATCACTCTCATGTTTATTTTTTCTTTACTTTAATTTTAATATTTTATTTTTCTATTTCCATTAATTCCTCTGTCCCCATTAATTCCCATATTTTTTTACTTTTTTTATAATGAAACGATATTAAAAATTTTAATATTCATAAAAAACTTTAAGTTATTATTATTGATATACTATATTAATTATTTTATACTATTTTGTGATGATAATAAATTAATTAAATTTTCCATACATCACATTTACTTCCTTTTATTTTCTTCTTTATTTTCATTTTAATACTTTCCATTTTTATTTCCATTAATTTCTCTCCCATATTGATTTCCCACATTTATTTCCTTTTTAATTTTTACCAATTCTTAATTCAAATACTTTCTCATTTTTTACCTTCCTTTCTAACCTTTTTATTTCCTATTTTTACTTGTATTTTCTATTTTTTTCACTTTATATGTTGAACCGGATTTTTCTGATTTTGTGATTGAACCAATTTTTGGCCGGTTCAAGTTCAATTCCGTTTTTCATATTAATTCGGACCGGACCAGTGGCCGGTTCGTGGTTGAACCAGTTGAACCGGCTGGTCCAGTCCGGTTTTAATAACCATGGTCTTTACCATAGAAGCACTATGAAGTGCATCATTATTAAGTGTCGATAACTTAAGGACACTTTAAAAACATCATTAGTAGTCGTTAACTCGTTGTTATATGAAGGACACATTTATATGCATAGTTAGTGAATCCCAATAATCTAAGGATGCCTTTATTTCTATTAGTGGTGAGTGTCATTAATGGCCATTAGTTATGCCCTTAGCAACTTGTGATAGTATTACGATACAAATTTACATTGTTTGCAAGCATTGAAAACATAAGGATAATTCCATTGCATCACTGGCAAGAATTGTTGTCATACGAGCAAAATTCAATACGTCATTAACAACTGTTACAATTGTGTAGCACTAAATTGCATCGCTATTAAGAGTCGCTAACTTAAAGATGTTTTTTAATGTATCACCTTCAATCAAGATTAATGTAAGGATGTATTTAATGCAATGTCATCAAGAATTTATGTGCCACCAACAGGCATTGCTATTATAAAGACGCAATGATTTCATATTATGTAACGCCCGAGACAAAAATAAAAGAAGATAAAAAGGAAAAGATAAAAAAATATAATAGGAGAAAATAAAGGGGAAACAAATTAGAGTTGGAGTTGTACCAACATCTCAAATACCTCCCCTATAAATATGAGATCAAAACAAACCAATCAACCTCTTTATTTTTCTATGAGCCGGCGCGCCCTAGCTTTGCTCCCTTGTTTTGTGTGTCTCTTTCGTCTTCTTCTCGTGCTTGATAGCTGCCGCACAATAGGAGACCAACTAGGAGACTCGGACGTCGGTGGTCGAGCGCCTGGACAGAGGAGAGCGGCCAAAACAAGAGGAAGAGGAAGAAGAAGACTACATGATTAGTTTCTTGGACAGAAACTTGCAAGGTATGGAACTAGGATAGATTCATCATAGAATATTGATTTTAGGCTTGAAGTGTGTTACTTGTAGTCCTAATTAATCCCTAGACGTAGTACAATGAAGAACAACGCCGACCATCATCGAAAAAGACGATCGAAACGCCTTCTATGCATCAGTGCTATTTTTGTGTAACAAAACCCAACCCGGGTTCCCCATAATCCGGCCCGGGCAGGTCCAAATCCGGATTGAGTTCGTCAAAACTCGGCCCGGATATGCCATTGCCGACACTCTCGGAGCTCTGCAACAGGATGAACCCGACCTGGTTTGAGGATGACCCGGCTCAGGTTCCACCCACGACAAAGGTAGTCAAGCGCGACGGCCGCCCCGACTCAACGATGCCTGATCCGGCCCGAGTATGACACCTGGCCCAGATTTACTCATGATTTTTTCTGCTAATGTCGAATAAACTCGGCCCGATTTCCCTGGACACTCGGCCCGAGTTCTAACTCTAAGATGATGATTTTGATGATGATTCTTTGACCCCTAACTCGTGGGTTTAATCCCTATTTATGATATGACGATGATTGAGATGTTTGTGCTCTCTGATTTCTCCCATTAATCCTATCTTATTGCTTTGATTTAAATCTTACATGACTTTGATGATGATGCTCAAATCGGGACCCTCCGATTATGGAGATCTTATGATCTTTTAGATTCTTTTCATATGATGACTTGACTCTCATTATGATGACGATGATGATTCAATTAGATCCAATCATATCTTTTGATTTTCGTTGATCATGTCCTATGAATTCTGATCTATGTTATGATGATGAATATAATGTTCATGCACCTATGATTTCTCTTCATGATCCTATTTTGTAGTGTTGATTAAATCTTATGTGATGGTGTTGATTAGGACTCTTTATTATTATGATCTTTCGATTTTCTTTTATGATGACATAAATCCTGATCATACCTTGAGTCTTAATAAAGATTAATTAAAAACTGCAAGATAAAAGAAGATTGAGTTCAAAATTTATTTATTCATTTCACTATTACTAGGAAGCACAAATTTCTCTAGAAATAACAACATTTTGGTAAGATCAAAATGATAGCCGCCGGAAAAAAAAATATTAAACTTTTATCTTAACTAAATCAATTATCATATTTTTTAATCCTAGAGATATCCATCTCCATGTTAAATAATTTTGAAATACAATTTTGACCTTCTAGCAATTATACCCAATTACCTTCCTAAAACTCTACTAATTCCATTTTATGGATGATAAAATTGAGTGCACTCAATGATAATACCATGATCATTCTATAAAAATGTACATCTTTGCCACGAAAGGGTCCTCTCTTTGCATGTGTCCTTCCATCCATTCTAGTGCCCTATGATGGCATCTTGTCCATTTCCAAAAAGATGTGTCATCTAACCCAACATGACTTGAACTTCACCAGTCTTAGGGCATCGTAGCTCATTACAAAATTGTATCGTGACATTGTGAACCTATGCATGATCCAATAGAATTTGAGCTCTAATGGGAGGGAAATATGACAAATAGGTTTTAAATGATAAAAATTTAAATCATAATGTTTCTTTTCTTACACACAACTATTTAAAATACTACATTTTTTTTACTTATTTTACATTTACATAAGTATATAATATTTATGATGTAAGAGGCATCCTAAAAAATTGTTTTCTCAAAATTGGATGACACTAATTGCATTTGTAATTATGCGTCCTTAGATGATCATTGTATTGCTATATTATTTTCATCTTGGGACACAATATCAAAACATCTTCATAATGTCAAATAATACAAAGATACTAAAATATTTGTGTTTTACTATTCTATTATTAGGTTGCAAATTATAATGGTGTCACCTTTAGAACATTCATGATGCAAGAAACAAGTGTTTTATAAAAAAAACTGACACTTTTTGTAAATTGGACAACACAATTGACTGTGTTCATAATTATGTGTCCTTAGATGACTTTTGTGTTGCTATATTATTTTAATTTTGGACATAGTATCAAAGCGTCCTCACAATATCAATAGTACAACATAAATTGTAATGGTATCCTTCGTCTTTTAAAACATTTATTACACATAAATCATGTGTCCTAAAAAAATTGACACCATTTGAAAATTGGACGACGATGCTTACTACGCCCTAATTATGTGTCCTTAGATAACCATTGCATTGTTGTACTATTTTCAACTTGGGACACAATATCAAAGCGTCCTCATAATTTTAAATAATACAAAGACACTTAAATACTTGTGTTTTACTATTTTAATGTTTTAATCCTTCAAAATTTTAGTACACAATAAGCAAATGTCTTAAAAACTTGATGGTTCTTAAAATTAGATAATGCAATTGATCGGATCCATAATTATGTGTCCTTAGATGACAATTTTGTTGTGGTTATGTGTTTTTTGTATTATACATGCAATAATCTTATTTACATGTATGATTTGAATTTATAAAAGGGGTCCATTGAATCCATTGTGAATATTCACACACACACACACATATACATACATATATGTGTGTGTATATATATTATCATGAATATATCCACATATCATCCCTCAAGCATCGCATGGCATCCAATCACCATCTTCCTTTTCATACAAAATTTTCACTGGATTTAAATTTGGAAATAAGAAAGTTGTGGACCCAAAAATAATATGTGACACAATTTGGGACTTTCTTATTCCCAAAAATAAAAGGGACCCATCGTGTCTATTGTGAATATTCACATAAAAAATATATGTTTTTCATTAATATACCCACATATCATCCCTCAAGCATCGCATGACATTCAATCACCATCTTTCTTTTCATACAAATTTTTCACTGTATTTAAATTTGGAAATAAGGAAGTTGTGGACCCAAAGATTGGCATTGATTCCGATATCGATGGTGGTTTTTTTCTCAAATCATGTAGTTTAATGATGAAAATGAGTATTTCGATTCATTTTTTGGTTTGGTGGAAAACTCAACATAGCTCATTTTACTAATCCCCCTCACTTTCTCTCACTCCACTACCCTCTCGTAAGCCATCCTCTATCTTTGTCATCATCTTCTATGAAGATGGGTTGAAGATTGGAAGGTGGGTAACAAGAGAATGAACAACAAACTAATCCATCCTCATTCTCTTGAAAGACCTCAACTGATATCCTACAAAAATTCCTCTTACTAGATAGATGAGACCTCTTTATCGCCCAACACAACATCTAATTAATAGAATGGAACTAGGAGAAAGAAAATGAAATTACTACCCTATTGCTAATAATATTGTGAAAAGAAACTAGATGGCGAATGTTTCCATATGACTGAGTTGAAATAGATACAAAGTTTTGGCTCCAACTTTTCCCCCTTCACATTATTGAGTATATGGTCATGGGAGTTGTTTATGGTCTTTAGGTTCTAATATAACAAAGATAATAGTGAGCGAAAGTTGTTGCTCTCCTATAAGGATCAAGGTCTATGGGCATTGTACAAGGTGCAAGGTACTTGGCTGGATATTGACCCTAGCCCTCTTACTTACAAAGCAGGGCCTTTGTGTGAGCTATCCTAGGATCAGGTGAAGGCGAAAAGGCGTCCGGGCAATGTCCTTAAATATGCCGTTTGGGGGTGGCATCCTCAAATCCGATGTTCAAAGTTTGGCATCAAGGGCAGCTTAGGGGATGGCATCTTCACATGTAATGTTCGGAGGTTGTCTTGATGGAAGATGTTGACGAGGGCAACAGAGTGAGCATAGATGATGGGGATTGAGAAAGTATTATGAGTGGAGATAAGGGGAACAGAAAAAATACTCGTGAGTCTTTGCTGAATTGATAAAAAGCAAGCGAAACCATCGCATTGAACCATGCAATTTGAGAGCGAAAAAAGATGTTGTTGACGAAAAGGTCCACAATTTTCCTATTTCCTTCAAATTTTGTACTTAGCCTCTATATAGAGGTAGCCAAAATATTTTTATGATAACCGCACATAAAATTTACCATGGACATGCTTCTCTATATTTCATATCATCAAATTAATATCCTTATCTATCAAACCTGTTATATTCAAATGTTATTTTATTAATATAAATTAATATTTTTTTAAATTCTAAAAAATTTTATCTTAAGCATGGCATTGTAAACCATGTCAAGTACCCATGGCAATGAACTAAAAATTTTAGAAAATCTTTCGTAGATGCTACACGAGGCGCCATTGGGATACATGTTCACATTAGTTAGAAAATCTATAATGATATTAAAAATTAATGTTGTACAGACAATGTCTACATTTCTTGTGAAAAGGCTATAGTATTTATGATTTTTAAAATTTACAATGCTAAATATAACAAAATATTATAATATGGGAAAAAATATAAATATAGATGTCTACAATTTTAAATCATTTATCGCCTAGAGCATCGACAATTATAAATATAAAAGAAAAAAATATGGGAAAAAGATGTTGTGCAGCACTTTATTAACATTATTTTTTTGTGTTAAAGCACATTTTTATGGGAAAAAATATGTTATACAATTGTTAATATTAAAACTATCAACATAAAGAATTATTCAGTCCATACACACACATACATATGGACTATCGATATAATGATATAAGGTATAGTGAATGTGAAGATTTCGTGTTATATATATATATATATATATATATATATATATATATATATATATATATAAAGAGAGAGAGATCTTAACATCGTCAGATCTGTAATGGACGGACGAGATGAAGGGCGCACTGTTCAGGGCGGTTCGAGTGCGCGATTCAGGTTCGTTCGCGAGCTGCATCTTCTTCCCTTGCCCATGACATCTTTGATCTCCTCCCCTCTGCATGAGAACGCAGCATATGTCTCCTCCCTCGCAGAGGACATTTCTGATCTCCTCCCCTCTCTGCGTGAGAACGCAGGCGACGTCTCCTCCCCTTAAGTTCAGAACGCTGGCGATGTCACTATCTCCATCTTTGATCTAGATAGGTGTGAGACGCGTAGGTCGATTGCCGCCAGCCTTTGCACTTGCAGGTCATCACAGATCAATCGTTGCCGTCCTCCTTCCCTCTTGCCACTCGCCGATCGTGTGCTTTTCCCTCTTCTCACTCACCGCGAGCCCTCTACCACTCTCCTCTACGAGCCGCGATCCCTCCACCCTCTACCCTCTATTCGTCGATCGCCCTCTGCGAGCCATGAGTGGCCACCCTTTTCCCTCCGTTCTCCAATCGCCCTCTATGGGCTGCAATCCGACACCCTCCATCCTCCGTTTGTTCGCTCGCCGCTCTACACTCATAGATCAGGAGAGATGATCAGAGACCTCATGCTAACTTCCCTCCATCCTCCGTTCGTCGATCACGTTCTACGAGCGTGGCTCTACGCTCGCGAATCAGGAGCGAGATCAGAGACCTCACGCTCCGACCCATCTTGAACTGGTGCATATAAATCTCATCCGTCCATCACATATCTATTGGTCTTGGATCTATAAGCGCCCGGTGCTAAAGTGTGGTAACACATTAATATATATATATATATATATATATATATATATATATATATATATATGAGATTAGTAGTCATCAAATATTTAATCCACAACTCTGACTACTATAGTCAATATAGTTGTCTATTTAAATTTTGATGACTATTACTCTAGAAAATTAGATGATATTATTTAACACGAACTTTTCACAGTCACTACACCTTATATGTTTATATCAATGGTGTCAATTCTGTAATTGCTGATTATTTGCGAATCCAACAATTCAAATAAAAATAATAATAATTAAAGAAACTAATAAAATGCAGGAAGGGAGTGTTAATAACATTACATCACATTAATAATAACGATGCTCCCAATCAAATTAGCGGCTTATTTAATTGAGAGGTCTTTTGCACATAATATTTCATTAAATGCCAAGTTGATAACAAGATCGTATTAAGGGCCATAAATATTTGTTAATATTTTATTTACGTATAAACGGAGGCCACTTATTACAAGAGCCCTAATTAACTTTTCAATAGGTGGCGATGTGCCACATTTTTTTATAATAATTTTCTCTTATTTTAATTCTATTAATTAATTTAATGCCAACCGCAAATTGTTTAGTGGTTTGCATTTTCGGAATTAATATGAAATGCAATACGATTCAATTATGTCAACTATCCTTTTTTTTAATTCAACGTAAACCATCTCTCACTTCAACAAAAGGACAAAAAAAAGGTAAAAAAACACTAATTAGCTACGTATTAAATTATTAACCCCTCTTAAGTACAACCACATCCAATTTAATTAAATTAAAACCCCAATTAATGATGAACGGACAAGGATGAGGCATCTATCCTCCACGTGGCACCGGCTTTATTCCTACGTGGACTTTTCATCGAAGCAAGACAAACGTTAACTGACCTAATGACAAAAGCATCCCTGACGGCAAACGCCTTCAGATTCAGATTATACGTCCGTGCTAAGGGTAATACAGTCAAATCATAACCGGCGAAGCTCTTGTTTTTTCTTAAAAAAAGGAACATGCAGCCAAAAATATAACATGAATTATGGATTATTATAATATATTTTAAACTAAAAATATATATATTTGTTATTTAAAATGTCAATGTCACCTTTTTTTTTTTTTTGAAAAGAGAAGTCCCGAAGCACTTGCAATTGTTGCAACAAAAATGTAACATGAACGATGGATTAGTATAATACATTTTAAACTTAAATATATTTGTAATTTTTAAATGTCAATGTCGTGCCTTTTAAGATAACTTTCTTCTTATATTATATAATAATTTACATTATTAAAATATTGATTGTTCAAGTAGAAATGTAGAATAACATTGTTTCAAAAAAGTGATATCAAATTCGAAGTAAGTATACATTATATATTTTTCTAGGTAATTTCCTTACCAATGGCTAAAAATAAAATGTAAGTTAAAAAATATGAAAAAATGGATGTAGCACCATGTTTCGTTTTCTTTCAATTATAAAGAATAAAAAATAAATTTCCCTGAAAACCTGAGCTTGGAGTGGGTTTAAAAAAATATTATTAAAAAATAAAATAGATAACAAAATGATGTGTACTAAAAAAAAGAAATACACCGGAGATGTAGGGATGCAGACTGAAACACGTTTGGCTTGAGGCGGACTCCACAAATCTTGTCGCTGTGACCAACAGGAATTCACGATGCTCTTGGAGAATATGGACAATTATGCAGAAATTTTGACAGATCATTAAAATTTTTGACTACTTCATATGTACTCACTTTTATAGAGAAATTAACTTACCTGCTGACTACTTTACTGTTAGAGGTAGAATGAATGTTTTGAATAGGGGTGTTCAGCGGGTCGGGTTGACCCACCAACCCGACGACCCGACCCGACCCGACCCAAACTTTGGGTCGGATCCGTGGTCGGGACCAGACCCCAACCCGACCATGGGTCGAGTTAGGTACGGGTCGGAATTTTCTAACCCGAGTCAACCCGACCCGATCTGAAGACCCGGTTTTTTTATTTTTTTAGTTTTTAGCCTATATTGTGTATAAAAAATAAAAAAAATATTTTAAATGTGTAAAATAATGTTCAAATATTGAATAAGTTATTTTATACTTTTTAAATAAATATTATATAATTTTTTAATATTAAATAATAGATAAAAATAAGAAAAAAAATTTAAAAAAAGAAAAAATGGTGGTCGGGTAACCCGACCACCCGACCCGATCCAACCCGACCTGAATCGGACCGGACCGGGTCGAGTTGGATCGGATCCTGCCATAAAAAAGGAATGACCCGACCCGATCAAAATCGGACGGATCAGATCAGATCCGGGATCGGATCAGATCAAACTCGACCCGTGAACACCTCTAGTTTTGAACACTTTTTAAATGAGACCCCTTTTGAAAATTCTCAACATATTGTATTTGGACTCTTTGAAAGCTTTAATTATCTTTTGTTAAAAAAAAGGACGAGGATAACGTAACCCCACAAAAAGACGGTGGAGGTGCTCACGCAAAAGGGTCCAAGGCCGTTGGATGAAGACGGACCGCCACGTGTTGAACATCGAACGGCGAGATGGGCTGCGAATGGATCACGCGAAGGGATGAAATGGACTCGGTAGTTAGGAAAGGGGTGTTGGAGACGACGGGCGATGGCCGGTGGCGCTACCGGGAGAGCCGGTGGGTTGTTGGGGGTCAAAGACTTTGAGGTACAAGTCCAGGGGTTTTAGAAGCAAAATGGGTGGTTTTGAGGGGTTTTGGGAAGGGAGCCAAGAGATTTAGAAGGCAATGGTGCGAAATTATTTGACGAAATCTGGGAACTAAATCGGGGAGTAGGAGAGATCGGAGGAGTTCGGAGCATGATCGGGAGTTGTCTGGGTTCGGATTCCGATCGCGATCTGGAAAGGTGCTCGTCCATCTGTTTTTTTCTCGTTGTTTTTTGGTTTGTTTCAAATTGGTCCAATTCCGATGCGGCTCTGTGTAGCTTTTGCGTTTCTTCTCCCAGTCGAGATTGCTGGGTTTGGTGGCGAACGCCGCGAATCCGGTCCATTTCGCGGCGTAGGCGGGGAATTTGTTTTTTATTTTCATGCACATTTTGGTGTAGTTGTAGTCTATTTGTCTGTTTCAACTTCTCCTTTTTCTTTTTTGAAGAAAATGTTCGATTCACTCTTTTTATTACTGTGGATGTTTGAAGAATTCGTAAAGATCAGTTTTTGTTTTGCATAATTTTTTTTATGTGCTTATGGGGAATTCCAGAGTTTTTCCTGATCGGAGATATGTTGATCTCTTCTGCTTAGTGGAGCAGGGTGTTTCTGCCTTGTTGACGAAGTGATCGTGCTTTTCAACAGTGAAAAAAATAAAAAAGATCTTTTTTCGGATTTCTTGATGGAAATTCAGTTGAATTCGATCAGCATTGGATCTGAATTCGGTCAAATTCATATCAGCAGTGGACTTCGGTTTTCGTTTTCTTTGAGTTTCTTACGTTTTTGGATCTGAAGACCACGCTTCCTCAGGGCTTACGGATCCCTAAGCTTGTGGCGTTTGTCTCGATCCATCTTTTAACATGATTCCTTGATCTTTTTTATATCACTGTTTCCTTTAGATGGGTAAGAACGTTACATTTTCCGTCTACTTCCACTGATGGAAAATTTAGCGGGGATGCATTAGATTTCCCAACTGATATGAATGCTTTTAGAAATCATTTGTATTATTTTTCAGTAAGGTGCATAATTGCAATGTGTGCCATTTATTTTTTCCGCTTGGGTTTTATTTTTGCGGCTTCTAAGATTTTGGGTTTATCATACGTCATGGTTTATTTACAAATTAGATCATCTGCTATCTGCTATTTAATAGATCGGATTCATGTTCCTTTGGATCGTGTCAGGCAATTCTCTACATCACCATTGTACTTTGACATTAAGCTGAGAATTCATGGATTTTTACTTGGTGGTGATATTTTTTTTGATTTTGGATGATGTGGTCACATTGCTCCATTTCTGGCCATATTCCTTCTCCAATTTTACTAAACTGAGTTTCTCTCGGATGTCTGTCTAAAAGGCTGTCTTGAATGTGATGTTTACCGTTCCTTCTGGGTTGAATGTGTTTTCTGATAGATTGCCTTATGTTTCACCATCCAATTTAGTCTCTGTTCTTTCATCATTTGCAAATGCCAATTAAGAACTGTTTTGAGATATTCATTTTTTTCGATTCCTGCAACAGATCGTAAATGAAATGGTGCTCTCAACTAGGATCCCTTGAGCATTTTTCTCTGGATGAATCTTTGAGATATGGTGTTGCACAAAAGGTTGGACTATGGTTCTGATGGTTACCAGGTTCCTGTTACTGTACAACATGTTCCAAAATCAGCTAGGGTAATTCTTATCCCAGTTCTTTACTTCATGTTTCCTATTTTTCTGGTTGGATTGAATGTATCACGATTCATCTGTAGGGGAAGCGATCTGCTCGAAAGAAGGTTGTGGAGCACAAGATGCATGCATTTGATTTGCTTGCCACTGTTGCTGGTCAACTGTTGACAGAGGGAGAAAGCTTTTCACTTCCATGCAGTATTACTGGGACACCCTTCCCTACTGCAGGAAATGACATTGTCAAAGAAGAGCAATTCATACAAGAGAATTCAATCAAGACTGAAATTGTTGATCAACACAGTATTAGTGACAGTCTATTAGCCTCTGAGGTTGTTACCCAAAGCAATGTTGCCTACAACATCAAAGAACAGCTGCATGCTTCAGAGATGTTGACTTCAGGTTCTGTGCCAATAAAAGTTGACATATCAAATAAGGATATCATTGCAGAGGAATCAATAGTTATTGGTCATGGAAGTGAAGTTGGATTCTTACTTGGCACTACCCCAGAGAAATGCGACTCTGAGAGGCATCATTCTAGTTCTATAAAATCACACAAATATAAAGGAGAAGTGGTGAAGACACCGAACCAAGCAGAGAGAAGAATGGAAGGAACTGTGATGTCTGTGAATGCTGTGGACCTGTACAATCTAAAATATCCAATGGACTCAGATACCAAATCACCTGCTTTGGTTGGTTCTGACAGCAGTGATGATCCAGCTTCTAGCAGTAAGCTTCCTCAAAATAGTTCATTCCTCAAGCATGAAAATGGCTTGGAATCTGCTATAGATAAAGATGATGACGAAAATTTTTCTGGATGCAATCATCCGAATATCCATATTAATAAGCTTTCTAGACTGCAACGTATAGGTGACCGAAGGATAAGGAAACTTTTAGCTTCAAAGTATTGGAATGTGGCTCCAACAGTGTCGAATGAAAGTGGGATCTCTGGTTGTGGTATGCATTTTTGTTATTTCAAACTAGTTTATTTGGTAATTTTTTTCTGTTTTTGTGACCATGGTATAATGTTTTTATGTCTTAACTGCTATATTTTGCTAATTATGAAGAGCTTAAATCTTTTCTTATCAGATGTTGGAATGAAGTCTGTTTTTAGTGCCAAGAAGATGTTCTATATGCGCCAAAGGATGCACAGAGGTCCATTCAAAAGAAAGAAATTGCTGGAGCGCTGTCTAGCACCTTATGGAGGGATTCATAGTAAGAGTATGTCTAATTTATGTGAGAGGTCTGGGATTAATTCAGAACAAAGTGATCCAGATGCAACTCTTCACGGGGGTACGCATTTTGCATCATCACTATGATAATAATTTTCTTCAGAGTTTATTTCAGATTGAAATAAGCATATCATGCTCTGCAGTAAATGGTGCATCATCCTCCTTAACAGGAATGAAGTCATCGAGTCAATCACCAGAATATTCTGGTATTTATTTATTGATTTAATATCATTAACTGGTCACTTCAATTGTTTGTCTCGCTTAGTTTCTAAACAAATTTTGTTCATTTTTCCCCTCAGTGAAACTCAGAATCAGCTCATTTAAAATTCCTGAACTTCTCATCGAGATGCCGGAAACTGCTACAGTTGGTTCATTGAAGGTACTAACATAAAGATTGCATAGTTAATCCTCCATGTTCCGTCACTGTAGCAACCATGCACTGTCCTTGTTCTTTTATTAATGACACACGATCATACAGCATGCTTTTTTTAATATAAAAAGCATGTTTCTTTTTAAGCTGTTCTAAGCCTGTGTTGTAATGATAAAATAATGTGATATCTTTTTTTTTATTGGTTCTGGTACATTTTCCTGATTTCTGAGAATCACCTGGTTGAATGTGTTAAGCAGAGTACTATTATGGAGGCTGCGACTGCTATTCTTGGAGGTGGATTGCGCCTTGGTGTTCTTCTCCAAGGAAAAAAGGTTCGAGATGACAACAAGACCCTACGCCAGGCTGGATTCTTGCATAGTGAAAAGCTGGATAACTTAGGCTTCATGCTGGAACCTGATGATACACATGTCTCAGCACCATTGACAACCTCTGAGGATCCTCATCTCTGTAGTTTAGCTGCTTCCGGTGAATTGTCAGCTAGGTAACTTTTTAGCAAATGTCTTGAATTCCAAATTTGTTTATTTTCTAACACACTCTGTTATTCTTGTTTTATTATTTTGAAATGTCTACATGAAATGTAGTTATAATGGAAGTCATTCCTTTAACTCTTTGTAGGATTGCGACTATCACTACTGCCCCCATAGAGGCATTGGACAGTGATGTTAAATCACAACCTCTAATAACAATCAGTCCTGAGAGTGATCATGATTCTGTTTATTCTTCGTTTGATGCATCGTGCCTTGATAGAATGACAGGAAAATCCCAGGCTCTAGTTGTTGTCCCATCCATCGATGCTGATGCAATGTCTGTGGTTCCGTTATACAGATCACGACGATCTGAGGTTGTTCAGCGTCGGATAAGACGGCCTTTCAGCGTTGCTGAAGTGGAAGCCCTTGTCCAGGCTGTCGAAAAGCTTGGGACTGGAAGGTCTGTTTGTTGGTCATGATCTTATAGTCGATCACTGCAGCAATCCCGTTATCTTACAGATATGTGGATATGTTCAGGTGGAGAGATGTCAAACTTCGTGCTTTTGACAATGCAGAACACCGGACCTATGTTGACCTTAAGGTAAATTATATGTCCAACCTTTTATAATTAAAAATTCTCTGTTTCTTCTATTTCTATGCATTCACCATACGAGATAAGCTGGATCTCTTATCATTACTCTTATTCTTTGGTTAATGCTTGAAAATCCTCATATGAGATGCATGTGGTCTTGTAAATTGAACTTTGACTTCTATGTTTTATCTATTTTAACAAATTCCGGAAACAAGCTTATTCTAGAAGTGCAAGTTGCCTAAAAGTTGGTTACATTTTTTGTGTTTCAAATGGGGAAAATGCTCAATTCTACCACATGATTGGTCTTAAAGTTGAATTGACAACATGTACCGACGCACATCAGTGGCCTTGTATTATTTCTTTGGCTTTGGATTAGAATTCAGGTGATTTGCAAGAGGCTTGTGATGCCCTTTGTTACATGCATGTTTTCTATTTATCTTGTGGGTGATTGAATTAAAGAAACTACGCTAATTCTGTCATATATGCTTGTCTTTTCTTACCCAGGATAAGTGGAAGACATTGGTCCACACGGCCAAGATATCTCCTCAGCAGAGGCGGGGAGAACCAGTCCCCCAGGATCTGCTTGACCGTGTGCTGGCGGCCCATGCCTTCTGGTCGCGGCAGCAAGCCAAGCTCCAGGTTGAACCTCTGGCCGGGGAGGGTTGTCATGTCATCTAAATCTCACAACTCATCTTCTTGAATTCTCCTTGAGAATAGTAGAAGATTGATCCATGTAAAAAAAAGATCCTAGATCTGTGTAATATTTTACTCACACTATTCTTTGTGAATTTGAAAAGAACTGTAACCAAGGGAAAGTGCTAGTGTTAGCACCTGTACATGTTGACGGTTGATGTTGGACAAGGGTGATCGTTGTATTGGATCGGGAGACAGATTGCAGAGATGGAACCGGCAAATTTACCGTGGTTGAACTTAGAAACTCCAGATTGATGGCTGCTCGTTCGAAGAGAACTCGAACTTTCAGGCGATGTTTGGCTTGGGTCATGAGGGTGGTGGTGATGACATTGTAATCAAAGACGAGTCTGGACACACAAACACATTTGTTACAGGTGAAGTGCGTTGGAAGTTAATGTCTGTAAAATGCAGTATCCTCCTGGCTCCAATTGTTTTCTGTTTTTATTCATCCAGCAAGAATGTACCATGATTGATCTATCTTTCTGACATGGATGACAATGGTGTAAATACTACTGGTCTAAACACTGATTGTCATGACTTTGCAATATTGTATATATGATGTATCTTTTTATCCTAATACTAATGGGATGAAGACCAGCAATTGATGAGAACTACATTACTCCTTAACTATATTTATATCTATATATATTAAAAGAAAATAAGAAGTCTTATGATCAATATATTATTAAAATAACAATTTAATACTCATAATTTTATGTTAAAGCAAATTAAAAATTAATTATACTAAATTTATTAAAATTATATTATCTAAAGAATAAAATTGAGCTACCTATATCGCATCAATATTTGTATAGTTAACCACTAATTCATTGTAGTAGAACTATCTATATCTATCAACATCTATATAATATAATGTTATATTATATTATATTATTTATATATACATATATATTAAAAGGAAAGAAGTTTGAGAACAAATACGACAAAATAACTTTTATACTAAACCATATTAAAAATTAATTATACTAAAATTAGTATTTATTTATTAAAACTGTATTTTCTGAATAAAGTTACAACTATATTGTATCAACATTGAATAGTTTAACCATTATTTATTATTGTAGAACTATCTATATTTATCAATATTTATATTATATTATTTTTCTATATTATATATCGAAAAAAGAAATCTTAAAACAAAATTAAGTTGTCTCACAGTAATGTTCTAAAAATATATTTAAATTGATATATATATATTATTTAAATAATATTTAAATAAGAAACATTTTTAAAGAAAAATATGGGGCCCAAAATGATATTCGATAAGTTAAAGTAAGATATCATTTATTTAAATAATGGAATATTTTTTGGAAAGATCATGAGCAGTTAAAATATAGGTTATCAGTTAAAATAATAATTTATTCCTCCAAATATTATCAAGTAAAATAATTTATTAGAACAATAACTATCTGTAACGGATGCATTATTCATAAGAAAAATCAATGCAATTAATGGGAAATAAAATCCAAATCAAATTCAAATTCTAATCTCAATTATGGCAAGAATTCGAATGGAATCCGAATAAAAAAAAGGAAACGAATCGAAAAAGAAACGGCCGACAGGGGAGGGATTTCCTCCCCTGATTTCGTTCGGAATCGGCCGGCCACCCTGGCCGGCCGATCCTATAAAGAGAGGACGCGAGAGCGACGTCGTACCCCCTTGAAACCCTCGCCGCCTCGTCTTCCTCTTCGTCTTCCTCCCAACTGACGATCGATGACCCAGCGAGTGACGAACAGGAGCAGAGCACGCACGCACACAGGCCAACTCGATGGCCTTTCGTCATCCATCGACCTCCTTGACGTACACAGGAATAGGGCGAGTCGTCCTCGACGGCCAGGAACGACCAGAGATCGGCAAACGACGAAGAACAGTGACCAGCAATCGTAAAACGCGAGAAACAGAGGTACCGTGGCGTTCTAAATTCCTAGACGAAGAAATAATGAGCATTTGATGCATAAGATTACTTCATTATGATCCTGAGTTGCTTGTCTACGTTTTTCGTATTGTCATTATCGTGTTTTAACGGCCGGAAGGCCGTCGGAAATAAGAAAGAAATTCGGCAGCCCTGTTTTATCGAGAGGACCGGTTGACCGATTTCAGGAGCGGTCGACCGATTCTCACAGAACTCGTCGGAGTTCTGATCTATCGGTCGACCGGCCTCACAGGATGGTCGACCGACCGATCTGTCGACAGACGGATTAGATATTAAAATCGGTCGACCGGTTCAGCGAACGGACGACCGATCAGTCGTACTGTACGCATCTGGTTAACCTTACGACCGGTCGACCGATCATCAGAACGGTCGACCGATCACCAGAACGGTCGACCGATCTATAGAGAAATCGGACGACCGGCTCACTTGTACGGTCGACCGATCCATAGGCCCTTGAGGGTCGACCGATCCATGAGGTCCGGTCGACCGGAAGTTCAGATCGGTCGACCGGTCCGAGACGATCGACCGGTTCAAGCCCGACAAATCGGTTCGACCAAATAGAGGAACGGTCGATCGGTCCAGGAACACTCGACCGATTTCAACAGAGGACCCTATTCTAATTTTAATCAAAATCTGAGACTCTAATCAATTCACTTATATTGGTTGAGTCCTATTGATCAGCGATGATCTCCCAATTGAGTTTTGAATCAGGAATGTCATGTCAATCAAAGATAAATAATGCAAAGATAAAGGTATAAGATTGTTATATGCCGCCCCAATGTAAAGTAAAGATCAACGTTATAGCAGTGGAGGGATAGGTAGTTAGCTGAGGGGACATCGAAGCTACTGTCTTCAATGACTACTATTCCTGAGATTTCAGACCTTCTCCGAAATGAAGGGTGATGCAATGGTCACACTCCTTCCCCTTTTATTGTATTGTGCCAGATGGACATGTAGCTAACTGAGGAGACAGTGAACCTACTGGTTTCTTAATTAACCACTGTTCCTGAATTGTAGAAATTCTTCCCCCTACCTTTCAAACTGGGTGAGATCTTAACACCCACCCCTTTCCCCTTTATGGGCTTACTGGCTTCAAAGCAGAGAGACACCACTGGCATCCCAATTGAATAAAGTTGAGCTCGCATAGGACAACTAACGTTAAGGATATCATAATAATGTAAAAAACGTAGTGCAACTCATAGTAAAGCAATGTAATGTAAAACAAAGTCAAGCAATGTATTGTAAAGAATAGTAATGCAAAGCAGATCACGGTGATGTAAAGTAATGTAAAGTAGGGTACAGTAAAGTAAAGCATAAAGTAAAGTACAGTAAAGCATGGATCATGGTATCGTAAAGACAAAGAATAATTATAGTAAAGAATAAAGTATGGACATTGCCCTAGTCAGAGATTGATTCATTTTTTTCATATTTATCATTGATCTTTATTTCACCGTCAAATTGCTATTGTACTGGGCTTTTTGCTCACGGGTATTCGATTCTCCTGCAATAGGATTTTGCAGGTGAGAATGCCAACTGAAGAGGATGAAAGGCACAGAGCTTGGAGAATGCTGCACATGACTGCTACGTTACTTAAAATTTTCCTTGCTCTATTTAATTCAAAATGTAATTTGGTCTAGAGATACTAAGTGATTCCGCTCATCGAACTTCTCTTTCGCTTATTAAACCGATGCATTTCCATTTTTTTGTCATAAACTAAGTTACTCACTTTCCGCTTGATGTTAACGTTTGAACTTCCGCATATTGGACTATTTATGTTATCAAATGTTCCTTAACATTCTTCCGTTAATCTTCCGCATTAAAGCCTTTGATTATATTTTTATTATTATATTAGTGCCACGTAAGCCATATTGTTGAATGAACATGGTCAATAGTGTAGCGCTCCCGGGGTCAACCCAACCGCTTACGTGGTAGGAGGGGCGATTTTGGGGTGTTACAGTTTGGTATCAGAACCTAAGTTCTTGACTCCTTCATCAATCGTAGTAGAGTAGATGTTCATGCATAGTATTTTATTGCTCATATTGTTGCATAGCCTACGTAAAGTCATGTGCAAGCTTCTCAAGCATCTGCGGCTCCACTCATCATGTAAGTAATGAGTATATTCTTATGTGAATTATACTTATGATATGAGATTAACTTATTTTATAGATGCCTCAACGCCGCATGATAATCCGTAGGGGTAGGGGACATGTAGTTGGGACAATTACACGTCCACCAGTTCCTCCTATTCTGGACGTGAAATACGCACCAGGAGGGGAGGATAAGTACTTAACTCCACCACAGCCTACTCCAGAGGAGCAGGCGTATCCGTATATGGAGAGAGTGAAAACTAATGATTATCATTCTGAGTCTGAGTCATTTTCTCCACGCCACTATTTCCCCACTGAGACACGCGAAGAGATGATTCAGATGTGCCACTTACAGAATAGAGGATGACGTATTATCAATTCCATAGCTATATCATCAGATGGTGAAGAAGAAGTTTCGGCACCACCAAGAGAATCAGAGTTCAGAGACCCAAGTCCTATCAGCCAGTCAGAGCCAGAGGAATGCTGTGGGATCTGCTATCAGGAGGGACACATTGATGATGAGTGCCCCAATCTTCCGAAGCATAAGAAGAACTCCGAAAATGAGTTCGGAGGACCTTCTAGGTGTAGTGATTAGTGCTTATCATTCTATTTTATGTGAGGGCCATAATGTGCCCTAAACAAATATTTATTATTTTCTTGACTAATCTTACAGTGATATCAACTTTTGCTTTAAGCGATATTGAGGCGTAAGGTCTCAATGGTTATCTAAGATTTTTATTTTAAGTAGTGATCTTTGATTTATATGTGCTTTTCTCAATTATTGCCGTGATTTTTTTATAGATGTCATATCAAGGGAGGGAATATGTCTCTACCGGTGGAAATGGGTACGAGATACTCAATGAAGGGGAAACTTCTTACATTCTCCCACCGCCACCTTACCCACCTCCACTTCCACCTTCTCCTCCTCCACCAGAACCACCGGTCCAGCAAGGACGTCAAGTCCCATCTATCTGCACCTTGCAAGATTTCTGAAGGTCAAAACCTCCAATGTTTAATGGAGAAGGAGGCATCGTAGTGGCAGAACAATGGATGGAAGCAATATAAGACAAATTTGATATGTTTGATGTTCCCGAAAATAAGAGGGTGTTGTTTGCTGGAGACACTCTTCAGAAAGATGCTAAGGAGTGGTGGAAGGCAAGAAAGACCACCAGTTTTCCTAACATAAGGGTTGTTGCCTGGGATGATTTCGTAAGGCATTCGAGACACGGTACTATCCCAAATTTCAAAGGGAGTTAAAATAGAAGGAGTTCCTAGATCTAGTGCAAGGAACTATAACTGTGGACCAATATATGACGAAGTTTGTCAGACTGAGGAAGTACTCCAGACTGGTGATGGATGAATTGGACGTGACCACACGTTTTGTGGACGAACTGAACCCCACTCTGAGATCCCATACAAGATCGGAGAATTGCAGAACTTTAGAGGACGCTATCACCTTGGCTACTCTGACTGAGAAGGATCACCAAGATCTGCAAAAAAACTCAGAAGGCTCAGCAGACTGCAGGGCAGAGTTCCCAAAACCAACCTCAACAATTTAGAGGGAACAACCGTCAGCAGCATCGACGGGATAATCGGCCCCGTCCTTACCCAGCGCCCCAATAGTACAACCGTCCACAACAACAACAGCCCTACCGCCCTCCGCAATAAGCTCCCCCACCACAGCAACAGCAACAGCAGCAGCAACAACAGAATCAAAGGCCCCCACAGCAGGCGCAGAGGCGCCCAGCTCAACAACAGAGGCAACAACCTCCTAGAGCTCCTCAGGCAGCACCCGCACAAGGTGAGCGGGTTTTATGCAACACCTGTGGCAGAACCCATGCAGGGGAATGCCGCATGAAGTCTGGAGCCTGCTACTACTGTGGTGAAATGGGCCATTATGCAACGAACTGTCCAAGACGTGGGCAGCAACAGTTGGTGCAAGAAAGACTCTTCAATCTAGAAGAGGACGCCCCACAGAATGACGCAGAGGTCATTCGAGGTACGCTATTCGTAGCTAAGCTACCCACCACAGTATTGTTTGATTCTGGTGCCTCTCATTTATTTATATCTGAAGAATGTGCTAAGACATTAGGGCTAACTGCAATGAACCTAAAGCCTAAGATGAACATTTTGACCCCACAAGAAACTCTAGTTACTACAAAATATCTTCCTAATGTACCCATAGAAATATGGACAAAGAACTTTCCTCCTAATCTTATCATTATCCCTATGAGAGATTATGATATCATTCTAGGCATGGACTGGCTAACCTCCCATGATGCTTCTATCTTATGCAAGTAAAAGAAAGTGATTATAGGTACACTGAGTACAGATAAATTAGTTGTCAGAGGCATTGCACAGAAAGAACCAAAGATTATAGTGTCTGTCATGAAGGCACATAAACTACTCCAGAAAGGGTGTAGAGGTTATCTGGCAAGTATTATCAAGATAACAAAATCAACCAAGACCCCTCAAGACATAGAAGTTGTGAGGAAATTTCCGGATGTATTCCCTGACGATATTAGCGGTCTACCACCCAGAAGAGAGATAGATTTCCATATTGAAGTGGCACTCGACACAGCACATCCAAAGCTCCGTATCGTATGGCTCTAGCTGAGATGAAAGAACTGAATGATCAGATTCAATAACTACTGGACAAAGGTTTCACCAGGCCTAGCGTCTCGCCATGGGGTGCATCTGTCCTTTTTGTTAAGAAGAAGGACAGATCATTGAGACTTTGTATCGAATACATGATGTTGAACAAAGTCACAATCAAGAATAAGTATCCGCTACCTCGCATCGATGATTTGTTCGATCAGCTGTCCAAAGCAAAGGTGTTCTCCAAGATCGATCTGAGAAGCGGATATCACCAGTTAAGGGTAGCAGAGGAGGACATTCCAAAGACGACATTTCGATCAAGATATGGGCACTATGAGTTTCTTATAATGTCGTTTGGGTTAACAAATGCCCCAGCAGCATTCATGGACCTCATGAATCGAACATTCCACGAACACTTGGATAAGTTCGTAATTGTCTTTGTAGACGATATCCTCATCTACTCACCAAGCATAGAGCAGCACATGGAACATCTGAGGATAATATTGGAGACTTTGCGAGCAAAGAAATTGTATGCAAAATTCTCCAAATGTGAATTTTGGCTAGAACAAATGATGTTTTTAGGCCATATTGTCTCCAAGGATGGGATTTCAGTGGATCCGGCAAAAGTAGAAGCAGTGTCCAATTAGACTCAATCGAAGAACGTCTCCGAAATCAGGAGTTTTCTTGGTTTAGCAGGCTACTACAGATGATTCATCAAGGACTTCTCAAGAATTGCCTTGCCAATGACCAAACTCACAAGGAAAGGGGAAAAGTTTATTTGGTCGCCCAAGTGCGAAGCAAGTTTTTAAGAACTAAAGAAGCGGCTAACTTCAGCACCAATCCTAACGTTATCATCGGGCAACGATGGGTATGTGGTTTACAGCGACGCTAGTGGTACAGGATTGGGATGTGTACTAATGCAACACGGGAAAGTAGTAGCATATGCATCCAGACAGCTGAAGAAACACGAAGTCAATTATCCAACTCACAACCTCGAATTGGCAGCAGTCGTATTTGCCCTCAAGCTTTGGCGGCATTACCTGTACGGAGAAAAATTTGTGGTCTACACTGACCACAAGAGTTTAAAGTACGTCTTTACGCAGAAGGAATTGAATATGCTCCAAAGACGATGGATGGAGTTCTTAAAGGACTATGAGTTCGCTATTAACTACCATCCTGGAAAAGCAAACTCAGTGGCTGATGCACTTAGCCGAAAGTGGGAAGAATCTGTAGCCTTCATGCGCCTTCGGCAGTTTGAGATGATGGAAGAACTCTTTAAGTGGACACCAAGGGTAAGGCATGACGGCTCACTAATGATGATGCAGCGTATAGTGCCAGATATGATTGGAAGAATCATTGAGGCACAGGTAGAAGATGTCGAGTATCAGACGATGATGATAAAGACTAGTCTAGAGACTACCAACTTTAAGGTCTCAGCAAATGGTGGTATCAGGTACCGAGATCATTTATGGGTACCTAATAACCCTGAACTCCGAAGGAAAGTGCTGAATAAATGCCACAAGTCAAAATTTACAATCCACCCAGGGAGCACAAAAATGTATAAAGATGTCCAGCGAAGTTTCTGGTGGCCAGATATGAAGAAGGAGATTGCAGAATATGTCTCCAAATGTATTGTGTGCCAACAAGTCAAGATAGAACACCAGAAACCCCAAGGAACCTTGAAGAGTCTGGGTATCCTACATTGGAAGTGGGAAGAAATATTAATGGACTTCATCACCAGTTTACCTAGGACTCAGAAAGGGCATGATGTCATTTGGGTAATAGTGGACCGACTCACCAAATCGGCTCACTTTCTACCTATCAAGGTAAAACAATCTCTTGAAAGTTTAATGGATTTATATGTGCAGGAGATTGTTAGGCTTCATGGGATCCCATCAGCCATTGTGTCTGATAGAGATCCCAGATTCACGTCCAATTTTTGGAAGAGCCTCCAGAATGCTTTTGATACTAGACTTCGCTATAGTACAGCATTCCATCCCCAGACCGACGGTCAATCAGAGAGGACAATCCAGACATTGGAAGATATGCTTAGAGCATGCGCTTTGGATTGGCATGGGAACTGGGACAAACATCTTCCTCTCATAGAGTTCTACAACAGCTTCCACGCTAGCATAGAGATGTCTCCTTTTGAAGCATTGTATGGATGACCATGTCGCTCTCCGGCATGTTGGGGCGAAGTAGGCGAAAGAAAGATCTTGAGTGCAGAATTACAGAAACAGGCTCAAGAGTACACAGATAGAGTGGAATTAATAAAGAAGAGAATGAAGTCTGCACAAGATCGTCAGAAGACCTACGCGAATAAGAAGCGACGAGAACATAAGTTCAAAGTAAGAGACCAAGTCCTACTCAAGGTTTCCCTACCAAAGGAGTAATGCGTTTTAGTAAGCATGTGAAATTGAGTCCAAGGTATGTAGGTCCTTTTGAGATATTAGATATGGTTGGAGACTTATCATGCAGGTTGACCCTACCCCCAGCATATGCTAGAGTACACAATGTCTTCCATGTCTCTTTACTTCGGATGTACAAACATGACTACGCTAACGTGATCCAAATTGATGAACCAAACCTCAAGGAGGATCTGACATATGAAGAACAACCTGTAGAGATATTGAAGTATCAAGAATACCAACAAGGAAAGAAGAAAGTATCACTAGTCAAAGTAGCATGGAAGCATCATAATGCAATTAATGTGAAATAAAATCCAAATCAAATTCTAATTCTAATCTCAATTATGGCAAGAATTCGAATGGAATCCGAATAAAAAAGAAAACGAATCGAAAAAGAAACCGCCGACAGGGGAGGGATTTCCTCCCCTAATTCCGTTCGGAATCGGCCGGCCACCCTGGCCGGCCGATCCTATAAAGAGAGGACGCGAGGGCGACGTCGCGCCCCCTTGAAACCCTCGCCGCCTCGTCTTCCTCTTCGTCTTCCTCCCAACCGGCGATCGGCGACCCAGCGAGTGACGAACAAGAGTAGAGCACGCACGCACACAGGCCAACTCGACGGCCTTTCATCATCCATCGACCTCCTTGACGTACACAAGAGCAGGGCGAGTCATCCTCGACGGCCAGGAACGACCAGAGATTGGCAAACGACAAAGAACAGTGACCGTCAATCGTAAAACATGAGAAATAGAGGTACCGTGGCGTTCTAAATTCCTAGATGAAGAAATAATGAGCATTTGATGCATAAGATTACTTCATTATGATCCTGAGTTGCTTGTCTACATTTTTCGTATTGTCGTTATCGTGTTTTAACGGCCGGAAGGCCGTCGAAAATGAGAAAGAAGTCCAGCAGCCCTATTTTATCGAGAGGACCGGTCGACCGATTTCTCACAGAACTCGGAGTTCTGATCTATCAGTCGATCAGCCTCATAGGATGGTCGACCGACCGATCTATCGACAGACAGATTGGATCTTAAAATCGGTCGGCCGGTTCAGCGAACGGACGACCGGTCAATCGTACTGTACGCATCCGGTTAACCTTATGACTAGACGGTCGACCGATCTGTAGAGAAATCGGACGATCAGCTCACTTGTACGGTCGACCGATCCATGAGGTCCGGTCGACCGGAAGTCCAGATCGGTCGACCGATCCGAGACGATCGACCGATCCGAGACGATCGACCGGTTCAAGCCCGATAAATCGATTCGGCCGAACAGAAGAACGGTCGATCGGTCTAGGAACACTCGACCGATTTCAATAGAGGACCCTATTCTAATTTTAATCAAAATCTGAGACTCTAATCAATTCACTTATATTGGTTGAGTCCTATTGATCAGCGATGATCTCTCAGTTGAGTTCTGAATCAGGAATGTCATGTCAATTAAAGATAAATAATGCAAAGATAAATGCATGAGATTGCTATGTGCCGCCCCAATGTTAAAGTAAAGATCAACGTTATAGCAGTGGAGGGATAGGTAATTAGCTGAGGGGACAGCGAAGCTACTGTCTTCAATGACTACTATTCCTGAGATTTCAGGCCTTCTCCCACCTATATCTCGAATGAAGGGTGATGCAATGGTCACACTCCTTCCCCTTTTATTGTATTGTGCCAGAGGTACAGGTAGCTAACTGAAGAGACATTGAACCTACTGATTTCTTAATTAACCACTATTCCTGAATTGTAGGAATTCTTCCCCCTACCTTCCAAACTGAATGAGGTCTTAACACCCGCCCCTTCCCCCTTTATGGGCTTACTGGCTTCAAAGCAGAGAGGCACCACTGGCATCCCAATTGAATAAAGTCGAACTCGCATAGGATAACTAACGTTAAGGATATCATAGTAATGTAAAAGACGTAGTGCAACTCATAATAAAGCAATGTAATGTAAAGCAAAGTCAAGCAATGTATTGTAAAATAGTAATGCAAAGCAGAGCACGGTGATGTAAAGTAATATAAAGTAGGGTACAATAAAGTAAAATATAAAGTAAAGTACAGTAAAATATGGATCATGGTATGGTAAAGACAAAGAATAATTATAGTAAAGAATAAAGTATGGACATTGCCCTAGTCAGAGATTGATTCATTTTTTTCATATTTATCATTGATCTTTATTTCACCGTCTAATTGCTATTGTACTGGGCTTTTTGCTCACGGGTATTCGATTCCCCTGCAATTGAATTTTGCAGGTGAGAATGCCAACTGAAGAGGATGAAGGACACAGAGTTTGGAGAATGCTGCACATAACTGCTACGTTACTTAAAATTTTCCTTGCTCTATTTAATTCAAGATGTAATTTGGTCTAGAGATACTAAGTGATTCCGCTCATCGAACTTTTCTTTCGCTTATTAAACCGATGCATTTCCATTTTTTGTCATAAACTAAGTTACCCACTTTTCGTTTGATGTTAACGTTTGAACTTCCGCATATTGGACTATTTATGTTATCAAATATTCCTTAACATTCTTCCATTTAATCTTCTACATTAAAGCCTTTGATTATATTTTTATTATTATATTAGTGTCACGTAAGCAATATTGTTGAATGGTCATGGTCAATAGTGTAGCGCTCCCGGGATCAACCCGACCGCCTACGTGACAAGAGGGGCGATTTTGGGGTGTTACACTATCGGACCTAAAAAGATGCGTGATTAGCTAAAATAAGATATAACTTATTTAAATAATTAAAATTTTATATGAAAGAATAACCATCAACGTAATAAAATATGTTGAGTAATATAAATTATTTATTTAAATAATATATAAATAAATGAAATATTTTTTTAAAGAATAATCATTGCGTTAAAAAGATTCATGACCGGGTTAAAGTAGAATGCATTTAAATGATGATGTAAAACTTTTTTGGAAGAATAATCATCGAGTCCAAAAGGATTCATGTTCGGGTTAAAGTTGAATGCATTTGAGAATTAGGATGCTTATTTTTTTCTTGCCGTTTTTTTTTTTTTTGTTCATTCATATCCAATATATTTCACATTTATATCTTCATTCATAATTGTCTCTTCCATGGTGCTAACTTTAACTTTCATTATCGAAGAATGAGATTATAAAGTCGCCTAATTTTTTAGCATTCTATTTTTCCTGTAAAATAATATTTGTTCACTTTTTTTTTCTGTAAGTGAATATTAGTATGCGACTATGCATAATCGATAATTATTTGCTTAATTTCACTAGCTACCTCGTCCATTCCATTGACATAATTTCATTTTTTAAGGTATGAGATTATAAAGTTCAAATTTTTTTTTACTGATGTGAGCAAGTTATTATTCCTATTGAGTATTATTTATTTACAATGAATATTTTATTTGATAATTACATTAAACATTCACAAGCAAATTATAATTATGAAAAATAACGAAATTAATTACAATTTTTAAAATGATATATATATATATATATATATTTATATATCTTCATCTTCTTTTTGTAATAGACAAAAGAAAAAAATTCTCTTATTATTCTTATGGAACAAAATTTTTTTAAAGGAAATTAATACAATTGATAAAAATTCACAATCAATATCTCATGTATCTAATGATATATGTGTGTGCGCTGCTTGTGTGAAAAGGAACGTAGTTTAGAAGATATATCATTAGAGAAAAAAAATAATTATTATATTTTTCTGTTAAAAGGAAAATTAAATTAATTATATTAAAATATATACTATCTTTTTTTGGAAAATAAAATTCATTGATATTAAGTCACTCCAATGGAGTTAGAGTACAAAAATTGAGCAAGACACTAAGGTGATCTGCCCAGCCAAAAATTGTCGCTATGATTCGTGCGATCAAAATGTGCAAGATAGTCCGGTTAGCAAGACGGGTGCGATAAGATACATTAGTAGGACGGATAGCCGCGATGACCCCCTTGATATCAGCAATGATTCCCCCTCAATCTCCATGGGCAACTTCGCTCGTTGTTGAAGATGTGGACAAGGGATTAAAAAACAAAGTATATTTAGATGTGTGAGAGTCCATTCTCCCTGCATTTTCGCAGTCCGATGAGCATAGCTTGAGCTTTGATCTTGAGCACAGAATCTACGAGCATGACACTCGTTCCTGCACAAATAAAAGAGCCATTGTGAGAGAAGGTTAAGTATCATATACCCCTACCACAATGACCCATATGAGCCATCTGAGCTGAAAACAACCTAGTGCTGGGGTGGGGGCTTCTACCGAATCCGCTGGTGCGGATCTTGGGGGCTAAGTGCGTCAGATGCATGGACGCTAGCAGAGTCATGGAAGTCGGCCAAAGCTCTTTCCCAAACCAACCCCATGGTTGCACGTCATGATCTAAAGTGGACCTCGTTTGGATGATTCCAAAGCTCCCAAAGGCAACAAACAAAAATGGATAGAAAAGATTTTCGCGATTGTTGATCCAAGTTAACTCCTTCGTGGATCTAGGAGCCAAGGTGCTAAGATGAGCAATTTTGAAAATGGATATTCAGATTATTCTGAAAGGCATTCCACAGCTGTAGTGCAACTGAACACTGAAAGAAGTGGTGCGCTTTGGTTTGAAGGTGGAGGCCATAGAGGGAGCAAGCTGGATCAATAGTACAATAAAAAAAATAGTATAGTATCAAGAGTGGGTATTTTGTTATGCAAGAGTTTTCAAAGAAAAATATAAATTTTAGGCGGAGCTGGAATCTTCCAAATGATTGGCCACGATGGCTCTCCATTGGGAGTCGGTGGCATAGAGCGACAACTAACATGGTAGTAAACTGACTTTGCATTCGCACATCCATAGGTATCATTCACCTATACCCACACATCATCATTAGCAGAAGAAGAAAGGTAAATGCGCTTAATCCGAGAACATAAATCCGGGCCAAAAGTAGATGAGAGGAGAGAATTATTCCAAGAACCATTAGTTATAAAGTGACTGACAGTGAGGCCATCCAGACTTATCTCCATATTAATGTAAGTGGGCATCCATATGAGCGGTGATGTGAATATCCAGGGGTCCAGGAGAATGGATGTTGAGCATCTAGAGTCGATGCATTTTTTAAATCCAAATTTAAGAGTGCTAATGGAGTTTAAAAAAGTTTCTAGGAATATGCAACATGGGATCTAGGCATCTTGTTCCATAGGCTAAGTGTGTCGTATTTGACCTTGACAAGGGTCGCCCAGAGGGTGGGGCGATTGTTTAGTAGATCTTATATACGCCTTGCGACAAGGTAATGTTGAATGTCCATAAGGTTCCGGATGTCAAGACCCTGGGCAGTGCTCCAATTGATGAGGTAGGCACCAAGGTCCCACAAGAACGAGCGGGAGAGTCATTCAATGGAGGCGATGGTGCTACCAGAGAGGTTTGTCACAATAAGTGTAGTACGACCCGCCTAATTTAGGACTCCTCGATGCCAACCGATAAGGCGGGAGGAGATCTTATTTATGATGGAGTTTTGTTCACGAGTAGGCATGTGTTTTGAGGAGATACTGGAAAGGAAATGTTCCCATTTTGAAGTTTAATATATTGCTGATCTGTTGGCAGTGCCTGATATTCATGGTGGATAAAAAGAGTTCAAACTTGTGTGCGTTTATATGTTGATCAGTTAGGAATTGGTAGATCTGGAGAATTTTCCTTAAGTTAATGCAGTTCCTTTTGGATGCTTTGAGGCAAATAAGAAGTTCGTCAGCAAAGAGTAGATGGATTAGAGTGAACGAGCTTATCTTGAAAGGAGATATTAAGCCAACCTCTACGTGTTGAGCCATGAGTGAAGAGAAAACTTGGGACACTAAAATAAATAGGTAAGGTGAAATGGGATTACCTTGCTGTATACCCCGGGAACTCTTGAAAGGGCGGGATTACCATTGATAATACAACGGAAGGTCGGGGAGGTGATACAAAGATGGATCCACTTTATGAATTGGTCGAGGAAGCACATTTGTCTGAGGATGGAGCAGACCATGGGCTAGGAGATGCGGTTGAACGCTTTTCCAAGGTCGGCTTTGAGCATCATGAATTTATTTCTTATAGAATTTATGGGATGTGCTAGTTCCTGAGTGATCAGGATATTCATTGATGGATCTACCGGGGATGAAGGTAGATTGATTTTGGTCGATGAAAGAGTTTAATGTGGGACATAATCAGTTTGCTAGGATTTTGGATAATAGCCGATATAGCACATTGCAAAGGGATATAGGCCGGAAGTCCTTTACATGTTTTGGGTGGTTTGTTTTAGGGATGAATATAAGTGATGTTTTAGCCCAGTCAATGGGCAGGAGATTTGAATTGAAGAAATCTTGGATGTCCACAATGATCTTGTTTCCCACTACATCCCAGTAAATCCGATAGAACTCAACTGTGAAGCCAACAGGGCCCGGAGCTTTGTCAGGAGGCATGCTCCAGAGAATATTGGTGACATCAATATGGGTAACTGAGACTAGGAGGGGGTCATACCAAACAGGGTCGAGGGAGGGGTGTTTTGACCAACAATTTGGGGGAATGTTAGGTGAAGGGGAGGGTTTCCATAAGTTTCGATTGTGCTCTACAAAGAGTGATTAAATCTGAGCAGTGTCTGTGATAATTTTATTCGTTTCATCAAGAATAAAGGAGATGGTATTCTGACGATGATGGATAACCATGGATAGATGGAAATAACGTATGTTTCGATCACCTTGTCGGAGCCAGTTGACTCTAGATTTTCTCCACTACTTCAGGCTAGTTTGCTTGAGGAACACAGCGTACCGGTGATATGTCGACTCCAGACGTCCCAGCTCAGTGGTGGACAGACCCTTCTAGACATCAAGGTTCTCTAACTTTGTGATATCTTGGAGGGCGAGGTCAGCCTGGACTTCTAGACAACCTGGAGACTCCTTATTCCATTTAATGGTGTCTCGCTTAATCAGGTTTAGGGCTTTGGTGGTGGTGTGATTGGGAGCATCAAACGGCCAATGGCGCTTGGCAATGTCACGCGGTTCGAGATGAGAAAACCAGAAGTATTCATATTTGAAAGATCTCGACCACCATAGCCAAAGGTCAGTCCTAAGGAGGAAAGGGGCGTGATCAAATACACAATAAGACAGTAGATAAGGTGAGGATAGGGAAGTTATTTATCTAGTAGTAATTCAGAAGTGCGCGGTCGAGGCGACTAAGAATGTGTGCAATGCCAACGCGGTTGTTACACCAGGTGTACTGAATTCCAGTAGATTGGACATCCATGAGGGCCTAGGTACTAATCAAGTTGTTAAAAGCTCGGACAGATCTAGTGGGGTGGAAAGGGGAATCTCCTAACTTATCGGAAGGTGACGCTAGATTGTTAAAATCACCAATAAGTAGCCAAGAAAGATGGGTCGTATCTAAATTACACAAATCATTCTAGAGACAAGTGCGAATAGAGGAAGTAGTACTAGCGTAAACATCGGATAATAGGAAATTGAAACCATCAAGAGAAACCACAGCATGAATAATCTGAGGAGAGATAAGGAGCAGGATAACCTGAGCTTCTTGACCACGCCAGGTCAAGAGAATACCACCAAAAGTGCCCGCTGCACCATAGAAGACATCATCCCAATCAGGACCTAAACACCGGATTACCTGTTTAGTTTTTATAGAATTTGTATGTGTTTCTACTAAAATTACAATATGTGGCCTATGTGACCTAATGAGGTTTGTGAGCAATTCCCTAGCTTTTGCCCGATAAGCATCGCAACAATTCCAGGCAAGGATTCTCATGGAGGAAGAGGGGGTATTCTAGGACCCGATGCGCACATTGACGATACCTACATAGAGGAAGGAGCTAGTGAGACAGAGACGGGTGAAGTGACCGATGCCTTATTTTAACAACAAGATCGTAACTATATTATATCAATATCTAAATAGTTAACAAGTAAGTTATATTAGTAGAATTATTTATATCTATCAATATATATATATATATTATGTTATATTTATCTCTATATTATCTATGTATATCTATATATCTTTTTTATATATAAAGGAAATAAGCCTCAAAACAAAATAGAACAAATTTTTATATCCTAAAATTCTTTTGTCCTAAAGATTTTCAATTTTTACTATAATATCTTAGATAAAATTTTATATAAGAATGATTTACATCCATAAAATTTTAAAAATAAATGAAATTTTTACAACCACAATTTCAAATAAAACTAATACAACAATTTATATCTATATATTCTATATTTATATATAATAAGAGAATATGCCACTCCCTAGATATGATAGATAATATTATCTATATATTAATCAATAAATAGTAGAAATAATTGTTTCAAAAATATCTATACATTAGAAAAAAGAGTAATTATATTGTTTTTTATTTCCGCATTTGAAGTTTACAACATAAAAAGAGATGAGAGGATTATCAAAAGGATAGTAGTAAAAAAATGAAAAGATAATAGTTTGTGAATTAATGCATATGCATTTAAGAATTATAATTATAATTTAAATAAAAAATATAATAAACTTACATATATTTTTTTGCTATCATCTTATACAGTGTGGGTTGGAATGGGAGTGGATACAAGAGAAGTGGAAAATTGAAATATGACTATGTAATTAATCTATTTTTTAAAATATTTACTTTTTTACTGTTTACTAAATAATATAAAATAAAATAATTTAATTTATTGTGTCTAGATATTATAAAAAAATTAATTGAAATATATATAAAATTTTGAAAATAAAAAAGAAGAAAGATAATATAGGATGCTGAAAAAGTAGTACATAACTAAAATATAGTTGAAGAAATGAGAAAAATCTAATCTAATTAAAGCAATCATCTAAAAAATTTTAGATTTATTATTATTAAAACTAAATAAATATATAATTAAAAACTTTAATATTATTTAAATAAATCATATTTATTATTTACGCTTTTCGTGCATCACGCGAGGTGTGTACTAATAATATTTTAAAAGAATCAGGTATTTCATTGTGTAGCCTGATTAAGAGTTAACTGACTTGTGATCTTCAATGCCAGACATTCTAGGTCTTATTCCTGACACTTAATATTGCTCTTTTTCACAAATAAATAAACTGTGATCAATTGAAGAATACTAATAGTAATATATCCAATTAATCTCCCTGGTTAAGGTATCCCACGCATGTTTCAATTCATGACCTCCATCATATAAGGAAGATTAATCTCCATTGGCACGTATTACATGCATGTTCAATTAATTAACGAAAGATTAAGCCCACCCCCCACAATAAACGGCGTGATGAACGAAACAAGAGGTTTCGTGTCGTCTACGTACGTACGACGAGAGAGAGAGAGAGAGAGAGACCCCATATATATAACTTAAAAAGGTGGTGGCCTTGCATCGACGCCTCTCTCCGGCAAGCAATCGTTCGGATGAGAGTTGGTTGAGTGGCAGCATTAAAATAAGTAGGGCAACAACATTGTTTAGATTCCTAGCTCTCTTGATAAGTTTGTGGGGGTTGGAGGAGAAGGAAACCTACCACGCTTTAACAGATGCATGCCAGCGGTGGACCATCCTTTGCTTTGCATTTGCCCCCTTGGCTTTGGATGCCTTTGCTTTGCTGTAGGCTGTGTTTCTCAAGGGAATTTAGGGTGCTGCATATTGTCTTTCAACATTACTTAATAATATAGATTGCTTCAGCAAGTATATTATCTTATAAATAATGTAACAATTTGGATTTTCAAAAAATAACTAAAGGATGTTTATTTTAATTTAATGGATTTGAAAATCTCAATGTTAATATTATGGATTAAATTAATTCCGAAATTCAAGAAAAATTAGAAAAGATGGTTAAAAAGATAAAAGGGAATTTGAGAGCATTAGATTTAATTGAGTTATTATTATAGGAAAATAATTAATTTCAAATTTAATCAAATCTGAAAAATTATGGGATGATAAATTATTGATGGATGACCAAGATTGATCTTAAGAGAGTCTAATGCCCAGAAGTAAAAATCTCAAGTCTACACTATAAATAGGCATTAAGAGGTGGCTGAAAAATTCATTTCAGCCAAACAGAATTTCTGCATCACAAGCCTCTCTTTTTCTCTCGTTTGCATGCGAACCGAGGCACCTCTAGGTCGGCATATAGGAGAAGATCTTACAAGTGATGGTCATGAGTTTCGGATCATGGACAGAAAGGAATCGCCGACCAAAGTTCGACGTTTGTACATATTTTCAGATAAGGGACTCTAGTTAATTTTTTAGCCAACTTTAGGTACATAAGGAAAATCCCTATGTCATCATTTTTTCGCGTCATGGAACCCTATCCTCTTCTCCTTAGTACTAGGATTCCATTGATATATCATATGCATAGTTTGAACATGTTATGACATAGTTATGATGGTCGGAAAGTCGCGTCGAAATGCACTTCTCCGTCGGCGGCAGAACCTGGTCCGGGTTCTGTTGTGCCCGGCCCGAATTTCGTTGAATTCGGACCTAGTTGGATTGGAAACCGGATCGGGTTGACCAACCCGGCCCGGATTCCTATTGGCTCGGCTCGGGTTGTGCTTCGACGCGGCACGGGTTCGGTGTGATCATGATAGATAGTGAACCGGCCGACCTGGCCCGGGTAGGTTTGCCTTGGCCGAGGTGATATTGGGCGTTTCCGAACACGGCCCGAGTTCCACCCGACGCGGGCCGGGTTTTGAGGATAGAAAATATAATTTATAATATTTTATTACAAATAATTGAATAGTTACTATAGTTGATTATTTCTGATCATCCTCAATCATATTGTTAGCAGATCTGACCTCATAAAATTTTATCAGATTTGATTTGAGATTATCGTTATTGTTACTTTATTAGATCTTGTTATTCATTATAGTATTGATCCAGTAGTTTTTCCCTGATTGGGTCCTTGTTTAATCTAGATTGAATTGTTAAAGATAGGTCTTTAGGATAAACAAGATAAAAGATGAAAACTGTTGGGTGTCAATGTTCTCCGATTGTCTCTAAGCCCCCTGGGCCATTATTATTATCGTATTGTATGTGGCAGATAGTGTACCTAGAGGTTTGAGACGTCATCTTTTAGGAAAGCTATGATTGTCCTGTGATGGTTATAGTCCCCCATCACGAAGCTATTGTTAGCGCTATTATTGGAGGGCGGCTTGTCGTGGTTTGACCTTCCACTGGCCTACATTAAAGAGATATAGCGTTTTCCTTAATTGACTGAGCGCTCCCTATTAAATTGAATAACAACAAAGATTGAATTGGAATTGAATATAATAGAATGGAAATTGAATTGAATTGAATTGAATCATGGTCAGTCGAATGTTGGCGTTGATCGGCTTTGCCTCCGCCCATCGAATTGAATTGAGATTGTTATTGGCCGATGACCATTGATATTGATATGCAATTGAAATCGTTAAATCAGATAGCGCCATAGTGATCAGGCATAATTGTTAATTGATAATCGTTACCTGATTCTCTTTATTGATTTATGTCTTTATTGATTTATTGATATTGATTATTAAGCTCTATCCTGCCATATTGATCTCTGTAGTGCTTTATTATTTATCGTTTCATATTGTTGAGCACTTTTGATTTATTATTTATTGTTATGGTTAGACTCTACGTATTGAGTATTTTTATACTTATGAGTTTTCCCCTGCATCTGGATTCATGCAGGTGAGATGATAGAAAGATGATGATGCAGGTGGTCAAGCTCAGTGACAGAGATGTTGCACATGGTGTAGGATTTAGTTCTACTAGATTATTGGATTAGCCTTTATTTTCCGCATATTTTAGTATGATGGAGTCATGGACGTTTCCAGCTCCTTGACATTATATATTGTTAGACGATTTTTTATTAATTTCGCACTTTATAGAGTTTTATTTTCGCAAAATTTATTTACATAGAATTGTGTTGCGCCTTTGAGACGACTCTGAGCACGTGAAAGTCATGTGGGTCTCGGGGTATTACAAATAATCTATCTGACAATCCATATTACTTATTTAAAAAAATAAAAATTTATGAGTTAATATATAATTTTTACTAATATACCCATAATCAAAAGAATTATGTTTAGATATATAAGTTAATTTTAACTTCGTAAACTTAAATCATAAATATATATTCTCACTCATAAAATTAAAATTTATAAAATTATTAATATAATTTAAAATATGATAATAATATATTCATAATAATTAACTAATATTATTTGATTAATTTTATAATTTATTTAATGAGTTGTAGAATTTATTTAAATAAAACTGTAAAAGATAAATGTGGAAAGTGAAATAAAAAAAATTAAGTTAGTTGGTAATGTGGATTACTCTTCTCCCATAGGCAATCTGCATTGTCATTTCATAGGCAACGTGGATTACTGGGCCAGATTACTCATTACTTGTCACAAATGAATAAGGTAATGTGGTGGACCTAGATAATTTAATATAATATTATCTAGTAATCTACAAAGATTACTTCTAGAGAAACGCTCCCGTAGTGGAACTAGGATCAGTTCTATCAAATGTCAGCCTCCGACTTAATTTTTGATGTGAAATCAGACCATAGAATTAGGTTTATATGACATCTAATTCTAATGATATTGTTCCACCCAACCTAATTGGGTTCCTTTTTTTCATTTTTTTATATTAGAGTTTACAACTCATTACGGACAATCAAATAAAATTGATAAAAGATTATGAAAACATGATGAATTTTTTTAAGCATAAGAAATAAAATATATCATTAAACAAGTTATAATGCTCCTTCATAGTAGATAAATATACATTGAGTTTTACATTTCTCAGATGAACTTATTTTTTTATACAAAATACAAATTCGACAAGAATAAACATAGCAAACTCTCTCGACATCCTAATAAAAGAACATGAGAGCCATATTTCTTCTCAATGCCTTACCACCATGGTTGTTATAGAACCATTCTAAGGACTATAATCTTCCACAATCACCAAACAACTATATTGCTCTGAAAAATATGGGAAACAACAAAGTGAACTAAACTAGCTCAGTAAGTTGATAACTCATATCCTATATGTTACCAACTAATCAATTCGAAGAGACATAAAAGATGCAATAATCATAATATCATGATAAGTATTTTCACTTATTTGAAAGTTATCTTCTAATTCCCAAGCATCACACTCCTTGCAAACACTATCATTTAAATATGTCAAACATGTGTATGCAATGCAAAACTTTCATATGAGCATATCACCAACTGACCAATGATCGGTACGCGGACTATTAGTGATGTAGCACTTAACTTCATTTTACCTCATCCCTTTCGAAGAACATATCATATAAGGACAGGTGGACTCTAGAAGTAGTCTCTATGGATTCTGGTAGTACTTAGCTCCATTCTCCCCCCCCCCCCCCTTCACTCTACGTCGACGTTCCTTTATGCCCATCCCCCACCCCTCGCGCGCAAGCCATCACCGGTTATCGCGAGTTTTTTTTATATTTATTATGTATTATTTTAAATTTTTAAATATTAGAAGAGTTGAGAGAAGGTAATTTAGTCATTTAATAAATAAAAAAATCAAAATTGACGGGAAAGTTAACAAAACTTGACGGATGGACTAAAGTGGAAATTGTGAAATAATTTAGGGAGGCGCTACGGTGAGTTCGTAGTTTAGGGTTAGATGCGAAAAATCCCGATAGTTTAGGAGAGGTCTAAGGAAATAACCCTAATAAAATATTATTTTTAATATACTAGATTAACTCAAGCTATTATATTTAAATTTTATACATACATGATGTCAAATTCAATTATATGAAATAAAAATAACAATAATAAGTTATAAATTTATTTAAAAAAATAGATCTAATGTGAAACTAAAATAATATATTTTATATTACATTAGTAATGTACATATATCAAATTCGCAACTATTACGACCAAAATTATATATATACACTTGATAATTAAATTTATTTTTTGTTAATTTTTTGTGTATTATATATTAACTATATTGTACTATATTATACAAATTTCATCCCTCCATTCTTAATCAATTTATTTAATATGATAAATGTATATATAATATAGTAAATATAATATTAATTTATATTATATACATATATGACATTGAAAATTTTAAATACAGTCATAATTTTATTGATCCCTACTTCACCACCCTAACCCATCCCTATATAATTAAATTACCAAACAAAGTCTTAAGAATGTTTGTCTTGTGAGAATTGATTGAAAATCTAAAGACACCAAATAACTTGAGGCTGCTTAAGAGGAGCATATGAATGATCATATTAGTGAACGTCCGCACCTCTTATGTAAAGGTTAATTGTTATCATACCGGACGTATGGTCCCCTTAGCGGACGTTTGATGTGCCCCGTCGAGAAATAATATTTATCTTATCAGTCGACCAACAACTCCTATTGGTCGATCGATGAGAATGAAACAAAGATGGATGAGTATGATGTGGATAGATCAAATGACCACTAGATCTTCTAGGAATTCAAAACTCATGGCCGAGAGTTTGACATTTTTGTATAGGAAAGATTGGACCTTTGGTTGACTTATCGGGCATCCGAATCAGACGTAGCCTTTGATCGACTGAAAAGATGCATTGAGATAGGATGTCCGCCCAATATTTTGGACATTGTGGACATTCGATCTTAATGTGTCTTTTCGATCGATCAAAGGCTACGTCTGATTCGGATGCCCAATAAGTCGAGCAAAGGTCCAATCTTTCCTAGACAAAAATGCTAGATTTGAATGCCTGAAGTTTTGGACATCTGATGGCCATTCATGACCATACGATCGCTCGACATGCTGGGCGTCCGAAAGTTGGACAGAGAAGATGAACGATTCAAATTACTATTTTAACCTCAACCAAATTTGTCCATATGATTTTATGACATTCCCATATATTTTCTTATGATGATTAGGAAAATTGCTCACATGAGCCTTGATTAGGTCCATCATGTGATCAAAAGCTAAAATGATATGAAAGATAAAAAAAAATGAAAAAGGAGGGTTGTCATTCTTTGTATCTATGTAAGGAGAACTAAGTAAATAACGTTAAATGGAGAGGCATGTATCATAGTTGAAGGTAAGATAGTGAAACTATGGGTTGTGAAGCCAAAACACAAATAGCCATTGCTCCTATTGTTTAGGGTTGCTCCATCCTAAACAACAAAGAGAATTTGACAAACTTGTTAGGAAATCCTCCCCTCATCACTGTGATGGCATAGTTGTGTTATTTTGGCACAGTATATTCTAAAGTGGAGAGCTCTTCCATCTACTGATGAAATAAAAAAATGAACCACAAAAAGAATGAAATAAAATATTATACAATGAATAGACTTTTGTCCTAATGTTCATGACGATATGACTATATCTTAATAATTATTAACATAGAACAATGATGAACCTATAATTCCTTTCAAATGAAAGATGAATTCTCAAATGATGCACTGATTCTTTTACAAATGAAAGACGAACTACCATATGATCTTTATAAATTATATAATATGTGATATTTTTTTCATGGTTAAACATTGATTTCTCTCAAATGAAGAACTCTTAAAAGTTTGTGACCATATGGCATGAATTATATGTCATTGTTCTCCTACATGATGATCTTTATGTACCTTAAAGGTAACTTGTTATGTTTTCTTATGTAAATCTTAAAGGATCCTCTTTATGATTTACTACTAATGTTATCACACTTAACTTTATGCTAACGAGAAGGTTTTATCTCCTGTGTTGATCCTCATGGGTATTCAATTTTCTATATAGCTCACTGACATGTGTGTGCGACGACTTCTACTCAGGTGACGTATGTACATGGATAGAATTGTCATTATATTATCTTTATATTTATGTTCAATTATAGGTGAGACCTCTCTGATGAATTATGACATGAACTTTATATGTCTAGATGTTATATGTGATGTATCTATTATTTCGAACTTTCTTCACATTATGTACCCATTTATGGACAATATCTATTTTAGCTTTTGTTCTTATGTTTCAAGTAGTAATACTTTATACTTTTATAAGTCTTCCACTAATATGACACCTTATTGAACAATAGGATCAATGAAAGGATCAAGATGATTGAAGAATCATAGTGCACCGAGAGAAGATTTCTCCACATGTCGGGATCGAATTTTGGTATGTTACATAAGTAGTTAGTTAAGCTCAAACTAACTTATTTTCTAGAAATAATAAGCAATACCCCCTATGCTTATTGTTTTTAATGATAAATAGATTTTATATCTTCTTATTAGTCACATTATAAAATTATCACACCAAAAATAAGTTCACACTTAATTATAAGTAGTCAAACATAACCTACATTTATCATGTTTAGATTTTCTTGACATTTATCATTTATATAATTTGTTACCATCAAATGATAAAACTAAAGCACACAATCTATGATTCAATATCGTTATGGAATTTTAATAAAAAATTTCAATTCAATCTACTACTTTTGCTTAATAATAAATTATAAAATTTGAGAGAGATGGAGGAACTTCTCCCTCTTACTTTCGCTGATAAAATATCAACTCAGATGACAACATGAGAGTGGAATGAGTCTTCCTCACCACTATCATCTTCCGTAAAGAAAAATAAAGATGGTAAACCATTCGGTGAAAAATAAATGTTCATGGACTCTACTTCGTATTAAATTCCACCACTAAGGATGAAGATGAGGATTATGATGATCTTATGTAACAATCCAAATGTTCAAGTAAGGATATTTAAGTCACTTGTAGAAATTCCTACTAAATTCTATACTAGACTCTATAAAAGACCCACAAATCCTCCATCTTCCCTCTTTTCTTATTTCTCTTTCATGTGATGATTACAACCCTAGAGGAGGAAGAAAGAGGAGAACTAGGAGAAAGAGAATGATAAAATAAAAGGACATGAACAAAAAAAATAGATCAATGTTAAAGAAGAAGAACAAGACCCTAAAAATGTAAAGGGGATTCAAACTCCTTACTCCCCTCACAATGAATTTTATGTTTGAATTGAGAGATTTAAGAACGCCCTAGTTCTTAGTAAGAATTGTGATTGAGAGTATCAACATATTTTATGGTTAGATCTATATGTTTATGTGCCACACAAATGATGGTCATGCCCTATATCTATGTTTTAAAATTAATTTGGGGAAAACCCTAAAGTTACTTTATGTTATGATTTCATGATTTTGTTCATGTTAGATGTCCATGGATTGTTTATCAATGTTTTACAATTTATTCCTAACGGTTGTATGATTGCTCCATGATATTTTCTTCAAAACTATGTATTTTCGAATTGAAGATCAGACTTATAGAACAACTGTTCCAAGTCTTGGAATAGTCATGATCGAACCATGTTTGAATTGGCCGAAAAATAGTTCTCGGCCACGCTCGTGATAAGTCTAGTTACGATCGTGAGCGAGCGATAAAAAAAATGGGCCAAGTGCTGACTCATGCTCACGCTCGTGATCATATTGTCACGACCATGACATCCAGAGCTAGGCACGATCGTGAGCAAAGATCGAAAAGCAGAGGGACATGATTGTGGCTAGGTCCTGGCATGGGATGACCACTTGGTCACTGTGACATATATGTTATTTTTAAAACCTAAATTCAAGGCATACAAGTTATGCATTGTTAATTGATGAATGTGTATGACACCTAGATATATGAAATGAATGTACAATCGTAATTAAGTTACAAAATGAAAAATTATTGGTGTGTGATTGATGTATTGAAATAGCATAATGCATCCAAAAGTTGAAGAATAATTCATTGTCACTCCCAAAGTAAAAGCTACAAGCTGAAGAATTATTGATATGTGATTGATGTATTGAAATAGCATACTGCATCCTAAATTTAAAAAACAAATCATTGTCACTCACCAAAATAACAATAAGAAGAAAAATTTTGCACTTATGTATATAGACCTAAGTCCACAAAGTCCTACATTTATGTATGTGCTTATTAGGGAACAAAGTCCCTCATAAGAAAGTGTGTTTATTCGTAGAAATAAAATTCCTCACTATTATGATGTTTGTTTTCAAGGATGTGACCTATCTAGCTAATGTGATGATGCTGATATGTTTCAACTAAGTTAAGATCAAAGATGTTATAAAAATATGATGATATAATAAAAATAGGAAGTAAAGTCGTACACTTATGCATGTACTTCAGGGGCATCAAGTCTCGCGAAGTAAAGACCTACATATGCGTATGTGCTTCCCAAGGAACAAAGTTCCTCATGTATTTCTAAAGATTATTAAGAATAAAGTCCCTCACTATTATGATGTGTGTGACTCCTTAAGATTGTCCAAAGACATTGAATGAAAGTCAAGATGACGATGTGTGATGAAGATAGAAGAATAATTCTCCTTCAAAATTATACATGACAAAGAAAGAAAAAAGAATGAAAGAAGATCTATAAAGTGATCTTGAGAAAACATAATGTAAAGAATGAAAATGTTAGTAAGAAGTAAATACAATGAAAAAATTAATGATAAGTTATATGTCATGTATGTTTATGAATTCATATTCATATTGTGTGATACTTGCATATGATGGTAGAAAAAAAGTATGTTGAGTTATTTATGGTTCATTGTATGCTATATCAAAGATGACATGTATGATGTGATGTCATGTAATAATCATGATATGGTTAATGGTATGCACGTTTACATGTGTTATATTATTATATTGTTGGTAGATGCATCACATATAATATCGTGTGATAGGCTATCATGACATTCATTACATTTACATACTCTAAATGAAAAACTTTGCATTCCATATTTGTGCAGGTAATTAAGAACAAAGGATGATGACTCAAACTCGTGGCAAAAATGTTGCATATACATAGGATCAAATAACACTACAAAAAATCAATATTTGCGGCCACAAATTGCGACTACCAAATCAAGAATCTACATTTTTTTATTATAATATTTTTTTCATATTTTATATCAATTTGATTTTGTAGAAATGATGCAACCCGACTCTTAATAGCAAGGTAAGAGTGGCATTCGACGTGAAAGCAACAATTCGATATAAAGACTTTGTAAGTAGAGTCAAATCAGAGGCTCAAACGCCTTACTATGTTCCAGAAGATGTGTGGATAAGGTGGAGGTAGCTTTGAGAAAATGAAAATTTCAAGCATTGTTACACACAACTTTGTAAATCGTTGTGTTGGAAATAATGGTGGTGCACATGGATTTCGGCTCCATAACTACAATGGAGCATAAAATAAGATTTGTTCGTAAACTTTTTTTATAATTGTTTAAACTTAGTTGATCATTTTCACACATTAAGATTTGATCATATTATTGACACAAAAGTATGATCCTCATAATGCAAACTCAATATAAGTTGTTGTGTGTGGTGCAAATAAATAGTAACTATTGCTCACTTCATATTGTTTCTTAGTCGTGACATAATCTTTACAAAATTGACTTTGTTCACAAACTCATTAGCTAACTTTAATTAATACTTAGATGCTTCGAATAATATGAATTTATTGGCAGCTAACTCTATTGCTCACTTCATATTATCTGCATATATTTTTTATTGACAATAATGAGTTTGTTATAAGAAAAAAAATCTTTGAGGTCACTTATGATCATTTTTTCAATAGGACAAGAACTTGAACAAGAGATGTTGTTATATGAAGCTTAAATTAGTGTAAGTTTTTGTTTACATGCATTATTTATATATTACATTAGAGTATTTTATGACTAATCATGATGTGAATTATCATAGGAGAAATATAAACAAGTTTTGGATGAAGTTGGGGACAACAACATTGATCAAAGTGAACTATATCTTCAAGCCATCAACGCTCATCCACATGAGAAGATGTATGGTATTGGTTCTCATAACAAGCACATTAGCTTTGGAAGTCCATCTTCTACTAGTCATCACATTTTCTTAGCTGATTTGAGAAATAAGATTATTGATATTGTGAAAGAAGTTGCAATTCAAATGGTGCCTAATATATTGAGCAATCTTGGTATCTATTCACTCACCACTCAAATGCCTCCGACAAGATCATCTCATAATGAAAGTAATGATGTGCTAGAAGCTGCTGTTGAGGAACGAAAAAATAATTTTGTTAAATGTTCTCATGTGTAGTAACTTTTAGTAGGTTTTTTTATTTTATATATTGGTTTGAGCTATGCATTTGACATGATAATTTGAATATTTATGATTTTGAAATGGATGTTATGGATATTACTTCTATATTTGCATGGTTTAAGTATTACAATTATTAGTTTGAACACTATTAAATTCAAATCTAATTTTAAACACTAAATTGTCGAACCAAAGTGAATTTTAAGTTTTTTCCCTAAAAGCTTATGATCAAAATGCGACCCAATAGTGGCCGCAGTGTTTTATCAAATATGTACGAAATTAATTTTTTATATACTAATTGTCACATCATTAATATGTTGAAAAATAATATTCTAAAATGCGACCACTTCTTACTACCATAGTTTGGTTCCAAATATTTTATAATTTACTTTTGATATTTAATAGCAAAAAAAATTGCAACAAACCATATGGTTGCAAATTTACAACCACATACATTATGGTCGCAATTTTTTTTGCGATGAGCTAAAATGTGATCACAATTGCGACCATCATTTGTGGTAGCAAATATTAATTTGCAAAGAAAAAAATATTTGCAACCCAATTTTTGTCGCAATTTTTTTTTTTTTTGCATTGTAAGTCTAATTAACATTGATGCAAATGATATAATAAAGTCTATAGATGTTTGAAAGATGCTACATGACTATTATGAAGATTATATATATAATGATTTTTCATTGAAATATCAAAATTTTCCATTGTTAAATGATAAAATTAATGTATGATGAATTTTTTTTCCAATTGTTCAAAATTTTTAAAATGAATTTCGGATCATTACATTTTATACGGGGTATTTCTGCATTCATTAATCACACAAGAGATTCCAAATCTCTCGATGATGATGAAGATGATGGCGATGATGATGGTGATCTCGCAAGTGATTTTTTTTCCTAAATTTCTTTTGTTTTAAAACAAGGCCTTTTGACCTTATTCTCATACCCAAAGTGTCCTTCATGATCCCTCACACATGCGCACAGCTAATTAATACAATTAAAGCCATGTTTAGTTTGAGGCTGGAACTCCCATGTGAACTGTTCCATAATTTTTAAGACTATTTTATTCTTTTCCGATCACACATTTATTATAAATTTCACAGCTCCGTGTATATTATTTTTGCATCCTAAGTGCATGCATGCCACTCACCTCGCATGTCAATGCTCCATTTCCCAACAGTGACAACTCTAATTAAAATTTTGTCTGGAACCTCGCATGTCAATGTATATTATTATTATTATTATTATTATTATTATTATTATTATTATTATTATTATTATTATTATTATTATTATTATTATTATTATTATTATTATTATTATTATTATTATTATTATTATTATTATTATTATTTTGTTAAAATGCTAGTTATAAAAAATGTAGAAAAATAGTAACTAATTTGAAATAAAAAGGTTCATGTTGATAAGTAAAATTAAAATTGTGAAATATCCAATGTGGTGGATGGTTTTTTCATTAATTTTATATTTCATTAATTTTTTTATATTTCTTCATTAACTTTATATATTAGAGAAAATCGTCAATGTTTTTTCATTTAATTTTATAAACTTTATATTTTTTATAAAAAAATGTTTATAAAATACTCAAAGCTATTACCTTACCCAACAATGATCCATACACGTTGGTTAGTGTGTTAATCCACGAAAAAGTAATATAATGAGGAATGACCTCTAAGATTTATTGTAATAATTTTTTTAATTGAAATAATTAATGTAGATCCATAACAATAAACTTTTGTCGAATCTCGCAATGGACAAATTGAAAGTTATACAGTAGTTTTTTTATTGAAAATTATTTTCCTTTAATACTATTGCTTAACCAAGGATTTAGGTGATTAAAATTTTGAACTTAATTAGTTCCTCAAATTTAAGTCAAGAACAAATGATCCTTTCAAATATTCTTTTAGTAGAATGGTCCACCAAAAGAGTGATCATTTTTCAACTTTTATTTATTAATTTTAAACTTGTCGCTGTTTTTGGTCCACTGTATCCAATTCAAATCAGCCGTGAACGTTTTGTCATATTCATTTCTTAATCAATTAGCAAGTGATAGTCAAATTTTGACAAAAAAATTAGCTCAAGAATTTTGTGATGGTTTACTAATTAAATACAAAAATAGAAGTTGGATATGGTGTTAATTCCATAGACGTTTCTTGATATATAACGATTTTTCGCATCTAATTTTGAATTTTGAGCTTACCTCAGGAAGTTCCTAAATTTCATTATGAAAGAATTAAAATGCTTCATTCAAATAGATAAAAACCCAAAATTACAGGAGGATGTTTTAATTTTTTATAAATGAAAAATAAAAAATTTTAGGGACGTCATATGATAAAAAATTGTTATATTATAAAAGAGATTTATGGAATTAACCCATAAATATATTCATAAAAAATAGATTTCGGAATCTCTCGATTTACTTATTTACAGACATATGTACAATCTAATAAGTGCCAAACTTTAAATTTGGGTACAAGCAAACATTAAAAAAAAAACAAATCATTATGGAACAAAGAAGAAAATATGAACTTGACCGGAGCTGCCGTGAAAGAATTAAAGAACTTAGTACTTACACAAACATAAATTAATACGTTTGAATCTCTCTAATTAGTCAGATCAATTTTTTTAATTCGAAGATTAAATTTGTCATGTGAGAGATTCTCTACCGAAAAATATATAGTTTGACCAACATTATTATTATTATTATTATTATTATTATTATTATTATTATTATTATTATTATTATTATTATTATTATTATTATTATTATTATTATTATTATTATTATTATTATTATTATTATTATTATTATTATTATTATTATTATTATTATTATTATTATTATTATTATTATTATTATTATTAGGTTAAGCATCAAAAGGCATTTAATTAATGCTCTAACGTGTATTGAAATTTAAGGATGTTTGTTTCGTTAAAATTATATCCTCAATGAAAATAACTTTTTAGATAAAAGGAATTTTAGAAAACATATTTCCTATGTTTGAATACATATAATAAAAAATAATAATATTTATAATTCAGTTGTGTTAATTGAACGTGGTGGTTAATGTGATCAATGCGACATAGTGCCGAAAAATAATTATTTGTCTCGAAAGGAATTTTCGTCTATATATTTGGAATTCATTTTCATTTAGTTCATTCTAATATTTTTTTGAATTATTTTCATAAACCTTCCCTAAATTATCATGATTTTTCACATCTAACTTCAAATTATAAATTTATTTTTTATCCCTAAACTATCGTGACTTTAATCCTTCTGTCCACTTCTATTACATTTTATGTTGCATTTATTTTTTCTCAGTTACGAAAAGACTAAATTATCCTCTGTCACATAATATATCAAATAATAAATATAAAAAAATATTCGACTACGACGAAGAAGAAAAGGTATTAATATTCAACTATCGGTAGTCGAACATTTTTTTACTTTTTATATTTATTATTTGATGTATTATGTGACGAAGAGTAATATAGTCTTTCCATAAATGAAAAAAAGATAAATGTAAGAGAAGTGGACAGAACGATTAAAGTAAAAAATCGCGATAGTTTAAGGATAAAAAAATTAAGTTCGTACTTTAGAGTTAAATACAAAAAAAATCGTGATAGTTTAAGAGAGGTTTATGAAAAATAATCCTACTTTTTCAAATAATGAGAAAAAATTTAAAAAAATTGCCTCAACGTCAATCTTGTTTTTTTATAACTTAGTCCTCTAATTTAAAATTTATAACAAAAATATTCTTCTAGATCGACAGTAACAAGTTTATTGATTATAATAACGTAACATTCACGTGTTATGATGGGAGTCATGTGATTATTATTAAAGAGCACATTTATATTGACTCCATTGTGTTTATTGAAAAATTATATATATATAAATTTTCCTAATTTATAAATCAAATTATTTATATAATTACTATACTCTAATTTCCTATATATCTATATAATTTTCCTGTGTCAATCTGAAAATCAAACTTAATATTACTAGTGATTTTATCTTGAAAGTTATTTACTTATTGTTTGAAAAAAAACTAATTTTAACACTTGGATGTTTTTAATTCACATATTACAAATTGATTTACACCTTCATCGCATAAAAAAATACGGATTATAAAAACGAGTGGAATAACGTTAGACATATTAATAGTAACAATGGGCCAATTAAATTAGTGGTTGCTTTTGTTTGAGATGCATTATTCTGTCTTTAAATAGCAAATACCAACTTTAATAAGTGCCATTATTATTATTATTATTATTATTATTATTATTATTATTATTATTATTATTATTATTATTATTATTATTATTATTATTATTATTATTATTATTATTATTACTACATATGTAACGCGACGTGACTCACGTTTTAACTTTTCATAAATAATTTATTATTATGTAACTATTTGGAGTGACGCCTAAATAAACCGAAACCACTAATTTCCTTTCTCCGTGTTAAATCAAGGCCATTTATTCCATTTTCTTTACAGAGAAATACCTGTCGTTTTTTTTAATTTCCAAAACGTGATGTGACAATTTTTCATATAAATTAAATTCCTTACAATGTCGGCCGTCAATTATTCTAGTGGCTACATATTTTATGATCAATGTGAATTTTAATACTGGACTTTATGACTCAAATAATTAGGTGAAGCACTCTAAATTATTAATAGCCATTCAAATATGTCAAGAACTAAAAAAAAAACCCTCTTACGTGAACCCAATTAATAACAAGTAAATTATAGGTGAAAATTGATGTAGTTGCTAGTTCATTATGAATACAAAGACAATTCCATTTTTTTCAAATGATTTTATAAGCTATAAAATCCTAAAATTTTATATGCATGGTATATTTTTATGTCATAGTATCACTATTCATGATTCATGACATATATATATATATTATAAAATATTCGTTCACAAAACTTTTTTATATTACTTGACTAACATATATATATATATAAATTATTCAAATAGTAATATATAATTTAATCAAATTTATAGGTGTTTTTTTATAAATAATCATTCACAAAAGTTTTTCATGTTTTTTCCTCCTTGGGACAAGTTTTTTTTTAATTCTCTCTCTAGTACTTTTCCTTTTCTCCCTTATCCGACTAGGACAAATACGTGGAGGAACGAACGGATTACGAGGAGGCGACTATCCTACACGTGGCATCGGCTTTATTCCTGCGTGGACTCCTTTCTCGAAGTAAGACAACGGCCTCCGTGCCTCAAATGACAAAAATAACCCCCTTCCGATGAAATTGCTGACGCCCAATGCCGCATTGAGATATGCTCCAATTTAGCAACTTACTTGTAATTACAGGATTAGCACGAGGGCAACATCGTCAAGGAAAAAATCGGCATGGTTCTCAAGAACAAGAGCTTCTAGAAATCACAATTTTGTTGGAAAATGGAACAACTGCATTTTCTCCAACACATTCCCTAAATTGTAAACTTTGAAATTTTTTATATCTAAAAAATACTAATAATATAGTAAACCGTATAAAAAAATTACAACGTTAAATTAATAATATCTACAAATATTTACATATCAAATGTAGGTATATTTTCATCATTCTATAGATTAACCGCTAAATCTACTTTTAAATGCGGCAATAAAAACTTAATATTCCATCATTTATTATTTCAATATTTAACGCACGAGTTCCATAAATTGTTATTACGCGGGAAGGTGAATCTTATACGCCTCCGCGCCGTTAGATTTTATTTTACGATCTTGTAGAGGGGCGGGTAATAATAATAACAATAAATAAATAGTAATAACAATAGCAAGAGCGTTAATTACAAAATCCTATCACTCCATCACGTTGCGCCACGCGTCCTGGAATCTTAGCATCGGACCTCGCGTTATCCTTCGTATTACAGTCCACAAAAATATTTAAAAAAAGCAAAAAACTTTTTTTGTTTATTGTAGAACCATCACAAAAATACAAAAAGTTTTTTTTGTCATTTTTTATTTAATTATTATCCATTTGTTTCAAAATAAGAAAAATACATATCCTCGCGCTCCCCCACGCAACATTCCATTCTCCGTGTACTCTTTCCCCATATTATTATTATAATAATAATAATAATAATAATAATAATAATAATAATAATAATAATAATAATGAAAAATGATTATCGCCGTTAATTGCACTGACAATTATGCGTCCGTATCATTTCTATCATAGCACACGCATGCTTAAGATATATATTAATAATTTATTTATTATTCAAGATTCTAATTAAATGCCGCGAAATAAAAATTGACCTTATAATAATTAGGCTTGATCAATATTTATTTATTATTAATTAGGGAAAAAATATTTGTGCCGGAAATAAATATTTTTTTCAGAAAAAAAAGATGAGGATAACTCCGAAGGGGAAAGAAGGCCGTCGGATGGAGATGGATAGGACACGTGGACGGGGAGGATGGGGGACGAATGGATCAGGAAGCGGTCTCGGTAGTTGGAAGGTGGAGGTGATGACCGGAGATGGGCGGTCGTGCTTACCGGGAGGAGCCGGTGGGGTTTAGGAGTAAAACGGGTGGTTTTGAGGGGTTTTGGCAAAATCTGCAACTCGTAGAAGCCAACAACAACAGCAAACTGCAACAACTACGCATACAGGAGGAATTAGGAAGAACGCACGGTGGTGGGAGAACAATTCGAAGGAGAATAAATCGAGGAGCGATCGGGCGCTTTGATCGGGGAGGGCGTAGTCCGAGTTCGGATTCCGCCTTGCGATCTGGAAGGTGGTGCATCGATCTCGTTATTTTTTTTTTTTTTTTTTTTTGCCTTTGAGGCTTCAGTTTTACGATCGTTTCTGCTCACCGCTCGCGATTCTTGCTTCTGGTGGCGAGCGACGCCGAATCGGATCCGTTTCCTGGCTTCTCTGCTCGGATGAGCTTTCGAGGTGGTTCCAGGATTTGAAAGGAAAAAAAAAGGTTTTTGCCTGTACATTTCGGTGTAATTTGAGTTTTTTTTTTTCTTTTGGATTTGTTTTAGTCCATTTCATGTTGTGATTCATCTGATGCGGGGATGTTTCAGAGATTTGTAAAGATCGGGGTTTTTGGCATTTTTTTGCTTCTACATGAGCTTCCGGGAAATTCGACAGTTTTTTTTTATCGGGATTTACTTGATGGAACTTGGAGACCTTGCTCTGTAGACGAAGTGATCGTGATTTCCCACTGTGTAGAACAAAACTTTCTTTTTTGTTCTTTTGAATGGAAATTCAATCGAATTCGGTAAGCATCGGATCTGAATTTGGTCAAATCCATGTCAATTGTGGAAATTGGTACCCGTTCTCTTACGTTTCTTACAGTTACGGATCCGAAGACCCCGATTCCTTAGGGCTTACGGATCCCTGTGATTGTGGCGTTTGTCTCGGTCCCTTGTCTGACAGGATTCCTTGTCTACTTTTCAGATTACTCTTTCCTTTGGATGGCAAAAAAAATTGCATTTTCCTTCTAAAATTTAGCAGCAATGCCCTTTAATTTCGCATGAATACTTTGAGAAATAATCTGTACGAATTTTCCTAAGGTGCATAATTGCATAAAAACATGTGTGTCATTTTACCTCTCCCTCTGGATTTTGTATTTGTTGGTTCAGAGGTTTGGGGTTTTAAATATACCGTGGATCGGATGCGTGTTGCTCTTTTTTTCTATATTATCGTGCGTAGCCAATTTTGTACGACGCCGTTGTGCTTTGATATTAAGCTGTGAATACGTGGATTTATAACATGTCGGTGATATTGGATCTGTTTTCTTCTTTTCTTTTGGATGATATTATTGTTATTCCTTTTTCCTTTTGTGGCCATATATTCCTTTCTAGTTTAGTTTTAATAAATTGTGATAGTCCAGGGCCCTTTTTCTGATCTTCATTTTCTTTAATTTGCAACAGGTCATAAATGAAATGGCGCTCTTGTTTAGGTGTTGTTGAGTTTCTTTTCTCTATGAATCTTTGAGATATGGTGTTGCACAAGAGGTTGGACTATGGATCCAGTGGTTATCAGGTTCCTGCTATGCCACATGTTCCAAAATCAGCTAAGGTACTTCTTTATCCTGATTCTTTCTTTTCTATTTCCTATTTTGTTGTCAGATGTAATGTGCTACAAATTATCTGTAGGGGAAGAGATCCGCTAGGAAGAAGGTTGAGGAGAACAAGATGTGTGCATTCGATTTGCTTGCCACTGTTGCAGGCCAACTGTTGACAGAGGGAGAAAGGTTTTCGAGTCCATGTAGTTTTACTGGGACACCCTTCCCTACCGAAGGAAATGACATTGTGAAAGAAGAGCGATCTATGCTAGAGAATTCAATCAAGACTGAACTTCTTGATCAATATAGTTGTAGTGACGGTCTATTGGATTCTAAGGTTGTTCCGAAAAGGAGTTTTGCCTATGACATCAAGGAACATTCACATGCTTCAGAAATATTGGCTTCAGGACCTGCAGCGGTAAAGCATGACATATCGAATAAAGATACCATTCCAGAGGAATCAATAGTTGTTGATCATAGAAGTGAAGCCAAATACTTATTTTCTGCTACCCCAGAGAAATGCAACTTAGAGAGACACCCTTCTAGTTCTATGGAATCACACAAATATAAAACGGTGAAGACACCGACACTAGGAAACGTGATGGATGTGAATGATTTGGATCTGTTCAAAGTGGAGGATCCAATGGACATGGATAGCAAACCGCCTGCTTTGGTCAGTTCTGATAGCAGTGCTGAAGTTCCAACTTATAGGAGTAAGCTTCCTAGTTCATTCCCAAAGTATGAACATGAGTTGGAACTTGCTATAGATAAAGATGATGACGAAAATTCTTCTGGATGCACTCATCCTAGCATCCTTAGTAATAAGCCTTCTAGACTGCAGCGTATAGGTGATCGTAGAATAAGGAAACTTTTAACATCCAAGTGTTGGAATGTAGCTCCAACAGTTGCTCATGAGAGTGAGCTCTCTAATTATGGTATGCATTTTTGTTATTTAAGCTAATTTATTTGGTAATTTGACTTGCGAAACTGCAGCATCAGTAAAATGTTCTTATTACGTCAAACTGCATGGATTGCTAATTTTGAATTAATTAAACTTTTCTCATCAGATGTTGAATTGAAGCCTGTTTTTCGTGGCAATAAAATGTGCTACATGCGCAAAAGGACACACAGGGGTCCATTTAAAAGAAAGAAAATGCCGGAGCGCTTTCCGGTGGTCAAAGGGGGAATTTATCATGGAAGCATGTCTAATTTATGTCATAACCCTGGAATTAAATTAGAACAAAGTGATTCAAATGCAACTCACCATGGAGGTATGCTTTTTGGGCCATCACAATGATAATCATTCTCTCAGTTTCCTTAAGATTGAAATAATGGTATTCTGCTTTGCAGTATATGGTGCAACCTCCTCTTTAACTGGACCAAAGTCATCCAGTCAGCCACCAGAATATTCTGGTATCTATTGATTGACAACTGTGCACCTTATGTATATTGCATAGTTTCTAAAGAAAATTTGTTCAATTTTGTCCCCAGTGAAACTCAGCATCAGCTCATTTAAGATTCCTGAACTGTTCATTGAGATGCCTGAAACTGCGACAGTTGGTTCATTGAAGGTGCTGGTCTAAAGCTTTAGAGTTCTTTCTATATGTTCCATGACTTGTACCATCGGCTGTCTTTGTCCTCTTATTAATGGTACTTGATCATATAACATGCCTTTGTTTATAGAAAGTATGTTCTTTTGTTAGTCCTTTCAAGCTTGTGTTGTCATCGCAGAACAATACACGATTTTGTTTTCTTTTCATTTTTTAGTTTATATTAAACAAATATCATGAATATTAAGTATGAGATTCCCTGTATTACATTTTGGACACACCACATTTTTTTACTCCTAATCTGATGGTTGAATCTGTTAAGCAGAGGACAATTATGGAGACTGTGACCGCTATTCTTGGAGGTGGATTGCGTGTTGGTCTTCTTCTCCAGGGAAAAAAGGTTCGAGATGACAACAAGACCTTACGTCAGGCCGGAATCTTGCATTGTGATAAGCTGGATAACCTAGGCTTCATGTTGGAACCTGATCATACACACATCTCGACACCATTGACAACCTCTAAGGAACCTCATCTCCCTAGTATAATGACTCAGGATGAACTATCAACTAGGTAACCTTTTAGCGAATAAATTGAATTGAAATTATCTATAGATTTAGATTCCTCTATTGTTGTTTATTTGAAAAGTTCCTCCCTGAAAATGTTACTTATAATGTCTACATGAACTAATTGGAGCCATTTCTTCAACTCTTTGTAGGATTGCGCCTGACAGCACTACCCCTATAGATGAAGTTGGCACTGATGGTACACCAAGACCATTACTAACCATCAACCCTGAGAGTGATCATGATTCAGTTTATTCAACAGTTGATGCATCATGCCTTGATAAAACAACAGCGAACTCCCAGGCTCTAGTTGTTGTTCCACCCATCAATGCTGATGCAATGGTTGTGGTTCCACCACGCAAGACAAGGCGATCTGAAGTTGTTCAGCGTCGTATAAGAAGGCCTTTTAGCGTTGCTGAAGTTGAAGCCCTTGTCCAGGCTGTTGAAAAGCTTGGAACTGGAAGGTCTGTTTGTTGGTCATGATCTTTTAGTAGATCATTGCAGCGATCCCAATATCTTACAGATATGTGGAAATGTTTGTTCAGGTGGAGAGATGTCAAACTTCGTGCTTTTGACAATGCGAAACACCGGACATATGTTGACCTTAAGGTAATTATCTTCCCGACATTTTATAATTCAAAATTCTCTTTTTTTCTTCTATTGCTATGCATTTACCATATGAAATATGCTACATCCTGTATAATTAATCTTCTAATTATGGGTAATGCTTTAAAATCCTGATATGAGAATATACGTTATACTTCTGTGGTTGCAAAACATTGATTGCTATGTTTGGTCAATATTGACACGTTTCAAGATACGTGCCTGTCTGAATCATTGTTATTCTTAGGTCGGCCGAAAAGTATAATTAATAACATCTTTTACTTGTCTCAAACGAGGCAAAACTCTCAGTTACCACATTATCGGTCTTAAAGTTGAATTGACAACATCTATCCAAGCACGTCAATGACCTTGTATTGATTCTTAAATGTTGAATTAGAATTCTAGCAGCATCTGTAGTCGGCAAGAAGCTTCTTGCCCTTTGGTTACGTGCTTGTGTTATATTTTTCCTGTGGGTGGTTGGATCAAAGAAGTCACGCTAATCATATGCTTATCGTGATAGGACTCTATTTTCTTACGCAGGATAAGTGGAAGACTTTGGTCCACACGGCCAGGATCTCTCCTCAGCAGAGGAGGGGCGAACCGGTCCCCCAGGAGCTGCTTGACCGTGTGCTGGCTGCCCATGCCCACTGGTCGCAGCAGCAGGCCAAGCTCCAGATCAAACCACCGGCGGCGGCGGCTGAGACTTTCCTTCTCATTTGAATCTCACAATTCTCATCATCTTCAACTCTCCCCACGGAGCGAGAAGAGTAGAAGATTGATCCCCTTGTAAAAAATAAACCATTCCAGATCTGTGTAATATTACTCACACACTATTCTTTTAAGCCAGGGTTCCCTCTCCTTTGTGAATTTGGATAGAACAGTGAAAAAAAAGGAAGCGCCTGTACATTATGGACGACGACGCAGGGGGGGACATGGAGGAAAGAGTGGGATTAATTTGCAGGTGTCCACTACTAACTCTCCATTCATTTTGTATTCAGATGCTCACATGCTGATGCTATTAAATGAGAGCTTTAAAAAAAGAGCCCCCTTTTTTTAACTCTGAAAATTCTTTCGGTGGAGTATGGATGGTGTACTTCGAAAAGAATGGACGTTTAAGGCAGTTCTTTTCCTTCACAGTGGGTTCCCGCGGTGGCTGGCTGTCATTATTTTACTGACAAGTTGTACTTTTGTCATATTTCCATTTCCTGTAAACAATTGGTTTTATTATATGAAATACGAATAAGATTCATGTGATGGTGTCATAAAAATATTCGTGTTTTTTTTTTCTTTTGTTATTACTTGTAAAGCAGGAGATATTGACAATAAAAGTTTTTTGGGATTCGATTTTGCTATGAATTCTTGGATCCACCAAATTTATTGGTGCCATGTGCAGTATTTTACAAGGCTAATCATTTGGGGGACGCTACGTGGAAAAGAATATGACCGAATTGATTAATTTCTTTATCCGCACCCAATTTTGGATCAGTGCACTAGAAGATAGGAACAAGATTTCTTTATCCACACCACATTTTGGATCAGATTGCCTTCACGTGGATGTGTCATCTGTGAGTCCAATGGGGAGCTGATCACAAGACCATCATTCTTTTTCTAATGCAAAATCATACGCCCTATTTTGACATTTTATGAAGAGCATGTCCTGACAGTCGAATTTTTTTAACTTCTTTTTTTTTGTTGTTGTTGTTAATCCAGAATTTTTTTACGGGATTCGATTTTGGAACAGCCAAGATCTTGACAGGTCATTAGCTAACATGTCAGAGTAGAGCTCGATACTTCAAAGTTAATCCATGCTTTTTAAACTAAGAAAATCATTAATCCATAGTTAAAAGACACTTACAATTTGATCTCATTGTTAACAGATCTTTACCCATCATTTTTTAGTCAAAACTTTTCAATCTTTCTATTTTCTCTGTCTTTTTTTAACAATTCATTAGTATTCAAGATTAGCACTTAATTAATTCAATTAACACTTAATTAATTCGATATCGAGATGGAAGTGAAAAAAATTTAATACCTCTAATCAACGTGCCGACTTGAAAAATCGATCTTGGAGCTACTGAAACTATTGACACCCGTCGAATCATTTGGGACAACTACGTTGCTTATGTCAGCATGCATTTGAATTGACGGCAGAGTTTAGAGATGGATACGAAGAGAACATTTGAGAAATCGATTTGTATACGTTACAAACTCTTCGTTCACAAAATCAAAACAAGATGCCAGACAAGACATGCTCTCTAGTGCTCTTTGTACAAAGCATAACATTCACGATGCTATTAAGCAGAAAAAAAGGTAACGGAGAAACAAAAGGGTTGTCTGCCACAAATAATGTTATCTTCTTCCGTGTGTCTGGCGAATCTTTCTAGAAAAGACATGTACACGGAAGGATCCCACAAATAATGTTATCTTCCATTTACAAGCTAATGATGGACAAACTCCTAAAACGAAGTAGACGGCCCAAGGACTTGGATCTATTAAGTGTTGACACTCCACGTTAACCTTGTTTACCTGCAAAAGCATAATGTTGCAAGTGAGAGTAGTCAAGATATAGACAATAAATAATGACTCCGTTTAAACGAACCAACAAGCAAATCCGAAATGCAGAATATGCAGTGAAAAAAAAATATGCGTTGGTCCTGAACACCGAATTAGTGAATACCGATGGGTTGCGACCGATAAAAAAAATGCAGTGAAAAAGTTATTAGTTATTATTATTTGGATTTAACGTACCTGCAAACCCCTCTTTACTATATAAGGATGATGAACACTTATTAAATTGTTGATTTGCTCATCAATTATTCAAATCGTTGAGTAATTAAATCTTCTCGCATAAATGTATCTGATCAAGGATACGCTCAGCAAATCCTCAAATTCTTGTGTAGCAGGTACATTAAACCTTGATGTGAAGCCACTGGAGGCAACAAGAACAAATACCACAATTAATTATATGACAGTAGCTGCTCCCAGATGAGTTGCTCCTAATCTAATAAATTTTACCATTCTAAATTTAGCACGTTGATTCTCTTGCAGCTTCTTTCTCACTTGTAGATAGTATCCAATACCAAGACTCGAAATATTTGTTAAAGTTCTTATACAGTGAAATAAGATACTAATCAAGTTACCGATAGGACGAGGTGAGCGTCGCAAGCAGGAGAGAGATTGTGGAGATGAAGCTGCAAACTGACCACTAGGAAATTTCAACTGATGGCTGCTAGGTTGAAGAGGGTCATCTTCCCTCGATGATGTCTGGCTTCCACTATCGGCTGACACTGGAGATGGTGATGACATTGTGATAGCACTTATATGTACGCATAGATAAATAAGATACTAAGCAAGTCACCAATATGAGGAGGTGAGAGCCGCAAAGTGGAGACATATTGTGGGGATTTGAAGTGGCGAAATGGCCACCGTTAATATTGGAACTTTAAATGGACGGCTTTTAGGTTGAAGACAGCCATCTTTCTTGGACGTCTGGCTTCTAATGTGGGCTGAGTCTGGAGGTGATGACATTGTAATCAAAGACGAGTCTGGACACAGAGGGACTGTCAGAGGTGAAACTCCTGTGCATAGAACGTAAATTGACGTCAGTAAATGTAAGAAACCAACTCATGATACTTGAACCAACATGGCCAAAGTGGCAAAAACTTGACTGTGCTGAAGTTGTAGCAACAGATTTGTTATTGATAGTGATCATTCCAGGAATTACAAATTTCTGAAAACAAAGATTGGTTCACAACTGAAGAACAGAACAACGTGTGACAAAGCATATCTAACTCAGAAAATGGTGTTTCACTAAGATCTTCGGTCAACCAAATTCAGATCTGTAGAAAAAATCTCATCTTACCATGTGATGCAACAGACTGAAACTTCTCTCTCATTATACGTACAAACCTGAACAGGTCATTTGTTTTATTTAACTTCTGGACCATATTTCAGTGGTACCTGCCAACAAAGGATCAGAGTGTAGCACTGAAAATGAAATTAAAATAACACCCAATCAGTAAGGCAAACGAAGCCAAAACATCTAAAAAGCAGGGATGTCAAGTTGAGAAGGTTGAACTTATTCTAAAAAGCAGGGATGTCAAGTTGAGAAGGTTGAACTTACATTTATATACATCATTATCGAGCTCCACACTTTAAAGGTGTACTTCACATCCACATTTCCAATATCAACTTTGTTGAAGATAAACTTAACTCCTAGAAAGAGAATGAAGTTTAAAGGACAAGAAATTCTTCAGAATCACTTTGTCAAAGAATACTCATGCCCAACTCCAGGAAGATGAATTGTTAATATCTTACCTTCCCCACCTTCTGTGCTCAAAAACCAAGTACCTGGTCATACCAAATCATAGCCTCTTCTACATTCCTTTCCAACAGATTTTCAGTATTCTTTTCATCTTTCAAATCTGCAAAAAGGAAATGTTAGGGCTAAGGAAAATAAACGCAACAAAGATAATACATAACAAGAACCGCATTCCATCCTCCAACAAGTTAAAATTGATCTACAGGAGATCAAATTTCTAGCTGTTTTCAGTTGGTTAGAGCATGACCAATTCATATTGACAGTACTAAACTATACTGAACTTATGCCAAAGAAAAAAAATGCAATCAGATTATTATAAATCATGAAACATAAACAAAGCCTTATGTTGCTTTTTAAAAAATAATGGACCAAATAACAGTACCTCACTGTATGGCAGAAATATAGAGGGTGCTTCAGCTTCATATACTAGATGGTTAGATTAAGAAAGCTGTATTTACCAACTTGTTGATCCGATATTACTGCAGCACACTGGTCCTTCTTTCTTCTTTAATCTATAATCATCTTCTTACGTTGCTCTGTTCTAGATGTAGCCAGAGGGTTTCATCCAGGGCATTGGACTTTGACACTTTACCACTCAGCTATAAACACAAATAATGACATGTAACACGTATTCACATGGAGGTTTGACATTTCATCTGTATAAAAAAATAAAGTTAAATGATATATTATTGCAACATGTGCATATAAATATTTCAGCATCATCCTAGGGATACTCCTGTTGTTTTCCCTTTTTTTTTAAATTATCAGAGAGAACTGTATATCCTTTCCACTTGTAGATCTGAGTTCAAAAAAGATAAGTGAGAGAAACCCTGATGCAAGACAGCCTCCAAGCATCTGTTATAAGTGGAGGCTTTGAAAGATTTAGTGTTAGTTGGCGTGTTTAGTTTAGGTTTATAGGCCTTCAGCATGAGCCGTGTAATGTTAACTTTGATTTTAGTTTCTTTTAGTTTTATTTTCTTTTCTAGTTTGCCTAGTTTTCTTTTTAGTTGGAATTATTTAGGATCTTTGAACCCTATAAAATCTTTGGATGGTCATTAGAGAAGTATGTTTGAAGATTAATAAAATTTCTCTCTAGATTAAGTGTCTTTTGCCTTTGTTTTAGTTAGGGTTACGTCACTTGGTAATGGAGCAACAACCCTTTGATCTTCATCAAATGGTTAGATCCTGTCTTCCCAAGAATCCTAACTTTTTCTATGTCCTGACCTCCCAAAAATCCCAACTGTTTCTATGTACCACCCGAAGGAAAACCATGGCAAGGTGTTCAATGTAACTGGGACCACCTAGGTTTACCAACGCTATTAATGTCTATTGTTGAAGGCTAAGTTGGATTTATACCGAGGCTCACCTCATGTTCAGGAGTATATGAGACAATTTAAGACTTAGGTGTTAACCCAACAAAATTTAATGGGTTATTGCTATAAGGTTTTGTCAATCCTTTGTGTTCTAACATTAAGCAGGAAATGAAATTACTGGAGTATGACACAATAGATCGTACCTTTTATAAAGCCCTTAAGATGGAATCATATTTTAAAGGTTCCACTAGTCGTGTTACCTAACCTGCTGACTCTCGTGCTCAACCTCCCAATCCTACCATCCAGCCAATTTCACCTGCTCCTGGAAATCAAAAATCACCTTTCACATCACATATTCCTCAACACAGACATACTTACTAGTTACTACCATTGACAAATCCATCATATTGCATCTCAATGCCATTATTGTTTGTTGATTGTTACCTCAAAGTCTTGGAATGCTCCTATTTATAATCTAGGGGATGTATGATAGGAAGTTGACCCTCGATCAAAGCCCACTAACAATAAGGACCATTCTCAATCTGATGCACATCTTCATGTTATGTGTATCATGATAATTTTTTTTTTTTTTGAGAGGATGTATCATGATAATTCCTTCCCTGAATAATGAGTAGAAACACACTACACCTTTATACCAACATAAAAACGTAGGTAAGAGTTGTACGTTTCATATTGATAGTGGCAGCTTTTGAAATTTCATTTCTAAGTATGGCGTATGATACACTGATCTTACTACTAACCTGCATCCTAAGCCTTATTTTGTCCCTTGGTTAAATTAAGAGAATCTTACTATGTTGGAAATTTGTCTAATGCCTATTACCTTAGGATCATATTTAACTTGCATTTGGTGCAATGTTCTTCTCATGGATGTTGATCATATTATTTTAGGGTGTCCTTGGATTTATGATATAGATGCAGATAATGAGGGGATGAACTAACACTTATACGTTCATGTTCAATGGAAAGACAATCAAACCTAAACACTAACATCCTTCCTTATCGAGTTATGATCCTTTGGAGTCATTACAGTAGAAACAAGCACATCAATCATTACATATAGTTTCCCACAATGAGTAAGTCGCTCATTGGGTATCACCTCTTTTGTATGTGAAAGAGATTCTCAACTTACATTCTAGAAGAACTTAAGGGCGTTATTCCTGATAGTCTCCTGCATGTCTTATCTCCATAATGTAACATTGGAGATGCTAATATGATACCTAGATCAACCTTACTCAACAGATCACGTTATCACATGGATACTACCGCTCATGCTGAATTAAAATATCTAGTGGAATCCCCTCTGTCCATGGGTTTCATTCAAGAAAGTAAGATCCCTTGTGTTGTCCTTGCTCTTCCTGCCCCCAAGAGAGATGGTAGTTAGGGAATGTGTTCTCTAAGATTAATCTCCATAATGCGTACTACCAAATTCGAGTACGAGAAAATGATGAATGAAAAACAACGTTTAAGACTCCCAATTGGATTATATGAGTGACCAGTTATGCCATCTAGCTTGACCAATGTGCCTAGCAGGCTAGCACATTTATGCGAATCCTTTCCTTCAACAATTTATTGGTAAATTCTTCATTGTCTATTTTGATGAAATATTATACACTGCAGAATTTTTTAGCTAAACTTACTGGTAATTTTGGTTCCAAAAAATTATATTTTTATTTTGAACTAAAATTACTAATAAGGAGTCGAAGGATACGAATAGGAACGTTATTTTGAACTTATAATTTTCTAAACTCGCCTGCTCCCTCCTTTTTTGCAATCCTCCTAAAAAAAATTGCAATGGATATAATGCTGTAATATATTCAACAGCCTCGACTATAAACTAAGGCCTGAAACTAAAACATCATGTGAACAGAGTGTACTGCAAGAAAAGAAAAGGACATGAGACATTTACGTGTGATGCAACATGTAGGAAAATTAATAACAACGCATGAGAAATAAAGGAAATGTCACCTGATAACGTTTCGCCAAGATCAGGTTCCAACTTTCTTAGGCAATCTTTAAGCTTACCAAGCTTCTTTAAAGGCCAAGAAGAAGTAAATTAGGAGAAAAAAAGGAATCCGATCACATAGTGGAAGGATATGAATAGGAGGAAGTGGTCTAGAACCTAGATTTTCCAGGGTTGGTTTGGCGAAAGAGCGTAAGGAGTGGAGGAATCGGCGGAAGGCGGCGGCGGCAAGGCGCGCTTGCTCCCTCCGCGCTTTGATCTCCCGTTCGCACGGCCTCTGGCAGCTCCTCCATCGTCGTTAGGTTTCTGGTGGCGGCCGATCACCATCGCTGCCCCTGCCACCGCTTCCGATTTCCCCTGCTGCTGCCGTATCGTCGCTTCGATTTGGTCGGAGAAGAAGAAGCGGAAACGTAAACTCGTATTCTTCATTTTGTTTCAAAAAAAACTTGAGGGAGAAGCGGACTTTGCATCTAATGGGCCGGGCCATATGACGGTACATATAATCGGCTAAACAATGTCAAAAGGCCCATTAGATTTATTAAGCAAATCATAAGGATCTTGCTATAATAATAATAATAATTGGGAATAATATTTTTGTGGACAGATTCACATACGTAAGGTATCGTTGATTTGTATGATCACACATTCATCTCAACATCCTCATTTCGGCTACTTCCACTTTACGTTCATGTTGTCCCTCAATAGCCCAACATTCACTACCATATAACACTGTCGGTCTTATAACAATACGATAAAATTTTTCTTTAACTTTATTGAGTACTTTTCTATCACAAAAAATTCCAGTGGCTTTCCTCCACTTACACCAACCAGCTTGGATTTTATGATTAACATCGTCATAATCTTGTCTTACAATTGATCCTAAATATTTAAACTATGTCACTTGAGGAATTATATCCTCCCCTTGCCTAACTTTCAAATCGTCTCTAAGTTGTTTATTTGTAAAATTATTAAATTTATTTTAAAAAATATTTATTAAGGACTACCGTCAATGAATCAAATGATGAATTTACATGTGTATACTCATTTTAGGTTACACAATTCTTAAACTTATTATTATTGTTGTTGTTGCCCATTACTTGTTCGTTTTTTTACTGATTCCTGGCAACTAAAAACTAAGTTTTTTTTAAAAAAAAAGATTTAATTTCAGAAGGGGCAAATTAGCCCTTACATTACCAATTTGGACTTTTACTTCAATTGACATAGAACTAGAATCATTGTATTAAAACAGGGTTCAGGCTAAAAATTTTAAAAACCTTGAGTCGTTTTTAATCTAGAATTTTATTTAGCATTGGATCAATATTTGATTCATTTTTCTGAGAATAAAAAGAGTTCATTCTCAGGTGAAACAGGAAAAATGAACAGCAAGAAGAAAGAATGAAGGCATTTGGTGATGATGTATGTAATATGCAGAAGAAATGGCACTGCTCTCTTTCTCCTTGCAACAGCACGCCGAGGAGTCAGTCAAGGAGACAACGACTTGCCGACTTGGTTAAGCAGCTTCGAGTTTGAAGTAAAAAAAAAACATCGTCATCATCCACTTTGGAAAATGTTGGTTTTTTTATCATAATTCATTTGTACTCGCTTTGCATTTAGAAGTGGTCACCAGTCGGGTCAAACCCAATCCATCCGATTTTGAGTGGGTCACCTCTTTGAAGGGTTGGACCTGACCAACCCAATTCGGGTCAGGTGATCGGACTACTCGACCATTATTTTTTTTAATTTTTTTTCTTACTTTTTATATTATTTAATATAAAAATATTATATTATATTTATTTAAAAAGCATAAAATAATTTGTTAAGTGTAATATTATTTTACATGTTTAAAATATTTTATTTTAATATTTTTATATAATATATAAGTTGAAAACTAAATAAAATTAAAAAAATCGAATGATTTGAGTCGGGTCGGCGGATTCACCGGATCGATTACCCCCGGTTGTATACCAAATTTGGAGGAAATTTATTCTCTTTGCTGGTCTTCAAATTTGAAGAGGGGCAGACAACAAATGCAGGTAATTTTCAAGCAAAATAGGATTTTTTTCCCTTTGATATTAAAAGGTTGTGATAAATACAACAACAACAAAACCTTATCCCACTAGGTGGGGTCGATTACATGGATCATACGACGCCATATTCATTGATCTATGTTCATGAGATTCGACAGGGTTTTACGCTGACTGTCGGGACCTAATACAACCCTCCTCCTTTATCCGGACTTGAGACCGGCTATAAAACATAGACGGAGTTGTGTTGTATCTATATATCTATATATATATACACCATTAATCTTATTTTCAATAGGATTAAGTAGAAAATGTTGTAATAGATCCAATGACTCAAATGTGTAAAGCATGCATACTATATAATGCTACATATACATTTTAGTTCTATTCAAATTACTCAAACTCCACAGTCCACATCCTCCAGGGCAGGAAAAAGAGGCATTAGCCTAGCAAGTTGATTTATCATTGAAAATGATAAACCAACATATATTCTAGAATCTAGACCATGACAATCGAGGATAAAGAGATACAACCCCCAAAAAGATGAACAAGGCAGAAAAAAAAGGGAAAGAAAATAAAAAAGCTGTACATTACAGATGATCATAAAGACTAATAGCTTCATAATTATGGTACTGCATCTTTTAGTTTCTCCCTCCTTGTCATTATTTTTCGAACTCTCCTTTAGAACTACTTCACAAGGATGTATGAGTTCCATGCATTTTGTTAAGAATGCTGAGGGGCAGCTGAGAGCCTTGATTGAGTGGCATTTCCATTTACAGATCCTGCCATACTTCTCCGCTGTGACCTGTTCGAATGGCTACTGAACCTTTGCCCTTGACCACTTGTCGGCCGAGCCTGAGGAGTTCTCACAATATCTTTAGCATCCTGAAGCTGTTCTAGTTCAGTAACAACTTGTTCCATTGTTGGCCTGAATCTCGATTGTGTGGACAGGCAATGTAGAGCCAGCTCGGCAGCTTTCTGCGCTCCTGCTAGTGAGTACTGCCCTCCTAATTTGGGATCCAAGATGCGGATGATCTTTTTTTTGCTTTTAAGTAAGGGCCTTGCCCACTGAACAAGATTCTGCTCTTTAGTTGGTTGGTTCTTGTCGACAGCACGCCGTCCAGACAACATTTCTAAAAGCACAACACCGAAGCTATACACATCGCTCTTGGCAGTCAAATGACCTTTAAGACATTGATGGAAAACTTCATGTCAGTCTTCATATTTCAGTTAGTAAAAAGTATATGTCTACATAAGCTTGGCCCGATATCTTGTTTCCGTTGGAAAAAAAGTAAAAAAATCATTCATAAATCACAAGGATGCCAAAATATTAATATAAGCAATTCAGACACAACAAACAATAATGACAAATTTTTCAATGCTTTAGCTACGCAGTAACTTTGAGATCAAACTTTAATGCTGCGGAACAATGAAGTACAGTTAATATAGCCTGTCTATGGTTATGAAAAGAAATATTGAAGATATTAGGGACAAAATTCCATTTTATGTTACAATATCTGCAGAAGAAATATTAAATGACACAAAATGAATTTATATGCTACATAAAGAAAGAAAAATGTATGGCCCTGACTTTGAAATCAGACTAAATGTGTTAATGTTAATATTGTGTACAGGATAGTTTGATAGGTTTAGTAATGACTAGATGATATAAGGGATCTTTTAACTTAAGAAATATACAAGATCATTGGAAGTTGAACATACAATCATGCAAGACTAAAAGAATATAAGTTTCCAAAAAGTACATCAGAAATCCAACTTAATGAAATTCAAAATACAAACATATATCATGCTGACCTGTTGCAAGATACTCAGGAGCTGCATACCCATATGTTCCCATTACTCTTGTAGTTACATGGGTTCTGTCACCAGTAGGACCGTCTTTAGCTAATCCAAAATCAGAAAGCTTGGCGTTGTAGTGCTGTTCCAAGAGTTGAATAATTAATATTGAAGACAAATAGTAACTACCAGAGAAGCATGTCAAACTTGTTGTAAAGAACATACTGAATCCAGAAGCACATTAGAGGTTTTAAAATCACGATATATGACTTTTGCCTCATCACTATGTAAAAAGGCTAGCCCTTTTGCGGCTCCCAGAGCAATCCTCATTCGGATGTTCCAAGAGAGTGGATCGAAATGTGATCCCCCTGCATGGTCAGCAACAATATGAGCATACAGATCACAATTCTTGAACTTAAAAGTAATGAATTAGGTTGTCAAGTGACAAAAAAAACCATGTGGTTTAAGAAACTTACTCCTGAAGAGGTGATTCTCTAAACTCCCCCGAGACATAAATTCATAGACGAGAAGTCGTTGTTCATCTTCCAGACAATATCCAATAAGTTTTACAAGATTAGGATGAGACAATTGACCCAGGTAATTAACCTCTGCCTGCAGAGTTTTATGGCATTTTCAACACATTAATAGCAATTATTTAAATACATATATATAGGTAAAGGCAACCATTGTTATTTCAATCAACTTGTTATGGGCAAAAGAAAGATATAATTATACGAGTAAATGACAACAAAGCAAAAACTCACCAGCCATTCTCTGTGGCCTTGGAAGCCATCCTGATTGAGCTTCTTCACAGCAATAAGAATCCCTGTCCCAGGCTTTGTTGCAACGTATGTATCCTCATCAATCCATCCCTTGAAGACTGAACCAAATCCTCCTTCGCCCAACACACTGTCTGGCCGGAAGTTCCTAGTTGCTGCTCGCAGTTCAGTGAAGGTAAAGTTCCTCACATTTGTGGACTTTAAGATCTCACCCTCAGTCCTCGGAGTCTGAGGCACGGAAGCTGAAGACACCTTGCTGCCAGAACTACTTAACACGGTCCCTTCTCTACTGCCAAATATAGAGTTCAACCCTAAAAATACAAAAGACCAATGAGCTTCCCAAAGTCGATGACTGTACCCCAAAATAATTCAAGACAAACGTTCACAATAACATTCTCTCTTTTATTTGATATGGACTTGGCATTCAGTAACAAAAGCATGCAGTACACTAGGAGCTTCAAAGAAATGGCTTAATAAGAAGCATGGAAATCCAAAAAACTTCTGAATTCGGTTACAGCAACTCTATGATCAAGAGAGCAGACAAGAAAACTGGAAATAGAAAACAATCCATAATCATCCACCCACAACGAATGTAGAAAATGAATAGTCAGTGGAAGACCAATCAGGAAATAAAGAGATGAGTAGTGCATAGTTCCTATATCAAGCAAGCAAAAAAAATCAGAACTACCAAATTTAGTCAGGAAAACAATTTTTAATGTTCTGACCAAAAGTCGTCTCGTTTTATATCGAGGCTGAATGAATTCTCTCGCTACCAGAATTTAAATCAGGGAGAGCTTACAAAAAAAGGGGAACATTACCAGTCTAACACCTATGTCTGAACTGACTGCCGATAAGAAAAAAGGCTAAAAGACTGAATTTTACACACGTACCTGAGGCAAAGAAGCTGCCGGAGGGGCTCCCCGCCTTCACTGGAGCGCCCCAGCAATTCCCCATCAGCACCAGCTCTTAACAGCTCGTTCTCCTCGCTGCCAACACCACCTGTAGTGACGGAGAAGTAGGCAGTAAGCACACCGGGAGGGCCCGAGAAGGTGCCGCAGCAGCCAGGGATGCGGCGGCCGCTGATCCGATCTGCGACCACCACAAAGACGCCTCTTTTCCCGTAAAAAGCAACCGGAACGGGCGTCCTCGGCTAAAAAGACGAACTTTTAACTGCCGATCGGACAACTACATCGGATGGAATCATGGAACGAAGGCGGCGAATTATATGATCAGCTGGAAAAGGATGATGACAAGGGGGAGGAGAAAATCTACACAAGCGGTAAAGGTGGCTCCTTTTTCTCGGTCCTTTTGGTTTCGGAGTGGTGTCTTCTGCTCCCTGGGAACCGTCGTCGGGCCTTCGCCAAAGTTGACCTCAACGCCTATTGGAAGACGAAGAAGAATTGATGGCGGGCGATGTTGGTGACTGGAAGCAGCTTATGGGTTTACTGCTATTGGATTAGTCAGGCACAAAAATAAAATAAAATTCCATTTACCGAAAATAATAATACTATAATTACCCAAATAATAATGATATAATATTTCGGGCATAATTTTTTTACCAAAATATGAATATTTAAATTGTTACGCATAAGATATTCACACAAGCGCATTATAAGCATAAAGTTTTATTTTAACTATTAGTTTATGTTTCAAAAAAAAAGAGAGAAAATTGCATACTAGAAAATATAAGATTTACGAGATTCATTCTAAATTAAATTCAGTTCTCAAATATTGATAGACTTCTTTTTATTATAAAATATTGATGATTATAAGAATTTTTAATAATCTAATCATTATATAACTTATATAAGAAAATTGTCTAGATTTCAAGTTCCACCTTCGAAGCTCACCCCACAGAGAGATTCAGGAGGATCCCCTTAGACTCTAGGCTCATAGTTTAGGCAGCGAGACTTTCGTATGGACCAATGATTTTGTCGTCCTAATTATTTGAGCGTTTGTATAACATAAAAATTAATTAGGATTTTCATCTGAGTTAAAATTCAAGGTATTATCGACATATTAATATTTCTTTTTACACAAAATTATGCCTGCAAAGTTAACTTGGGGAATATGAGAGTGTAAATTCACTTTTGTGTGGTAAAGCATGCAAAATAGTTAATAAATTTGGTTTGGAAAAACCAATTCTATTGTGCATTACTTTCCATCACTTTTGTTATACCTAAAATTGTTAGTATACACATGTAAAGATAAACAAATGTAAATAATTTTAGATAAAGCAAATTTGATGAACAGTGATAAAATAGTACAAAACAAAACATAGTATGTTTTTATCAATGTTTTAGAAACCGGACCGCACCGGCCGGTTCAACTGCAAATCCGCCGGTAATCCGGTCCGATCAAAGTGTAAAACTATTTTTTATGTTGAACCGATTTAACCTGGTTCAATTCTAATTTTGAAAAAATAATTTAAAATAATGACAAAATAAGAAAGTTAAAAGAGGAAAAAAATAAAGGAAAATATGGGTATCCCCCCAAGTTATTTGGGGGGACTGTCCCCCCACGTTTTGTCAGCCAGCCGTCGGATGGCATCCGATGGCTGACGCAGTTAATATCGAACGGGTGGTCAAACCGGACCGGTCCGGAGTCATCTGCGCGCTTTGACCGGTCTGGTTCGTCATCTCTTTCTCTCTTTCTCTCTCATTTGGCCCGCTCATTTCGCCCTCTCTTTCTCTTTCACTTTCTCAATTTCGCCCGCCAGCTCTCTACCTCCCCTCTCCGACGGCGACCTCGAGCACCCACGACGACCCGTCAACCAGATTCGCGCGCAGCGGCAACACGACGACAACCTCAACCACCCGATGAGATATGATCATCAGTGACAACCATCCAGCTAGATTTGCGCGGATCGGCAACCACCCGATGAGATCTCGACGACAACCATCCAGCTAGATTTGCGCGGATCGGCAACCACCCGACGAGATCAGGTCGCAGCGACAACCATCTGGCCAGATCTGCGGGCTGCCGCGGATGACGGGACAGATCGGCCAGATCTGCGCGCTCGCCGGCCCTGCCGCTCCCGCTAATCATCATCGTGCGCCCTCACCCCGCCGCCCTACCCTACCGCTCCTGCTATTCGCCGTCGCCGTCGCCCCGCCGCCCTGTCCTATCACTCCTGCTGTTCGCCGTCGCACGCCGCCGCCTCGCCGCCCTGCCCTACTGCTCATGTTCGCCATCGCACACTGCCGCCCCACCGCCCTGCCTTGTCGTTCCCGCCCTGCCGCCCTGCCCTACCGCTCCTGTTGATCGCCCTCGCACGCCGCCGCCCCGCTGCCCTTCCTGCGCTGCTGCGCCCCACTGCCCTTCCTGCGCTGCTACGCCCCGCCGCCCTGCGCTGCCCCGCCCGCCCCGCCAATCTTGCGATCAAGCCTTGAACGCCGCCAAGCTCGTCCACCCCGCCGTCGAAGCTCGCGCATTGCCGCTGTCGAGCTCGGCTCTGCCTCCGATCTCATTAATCCACTTCATGTTGTTAATCCTTAGCCATGTAAAGTAAATTTGTTGTTTAATAGATGTTGTTAACTAGTTAAACTTTTGTACTTATTGTAATTTTTTTGTTGTTAATCAATGTTTTCTTGTTTTCCTTTGTGCAATGCTCGGAATGATAGGATTAGATCGATATTTAGCCGATAGGATTAGGTCAGTGTTAGCTTTGGATAGGGCATCTCTTCCTCTCTACATTCTCGTATTCTCGTCCTCCATCTTCGGATAGTCAAATTGTGTAAGCGCGTGTAACAAATTTCAGTTCTAATTCAACCAAAATTTTGACATCCCGAAGCAGGCAAGACGGCCGGAGTCGAGCAATGTAAACATTAGTTTAACATGTAATAACTCTGACATGTAATGATTTCAACATTAGGATATTTACACATGGATTAAACATGAATTAATAAATAATTACAAAATATCATCGATTAACAACATGGCGGGGGCGACGGCGGCGATGCGCGAGCTTGGAGGTGCACGAAATTGGCAGCGGCGGGGCGAGCGAGATCGGCGGCGACGGTGCGCGAGTGTCACGGGGCGTTTCCCGTGACACGAAGCGTGAAGCCTCGCGGCACCAGTGCCGCTCAACTTATAGCCCTCGGCCGCTCAGCGCCGAAAACATGGAACACATGCAGCCGCCCCGCACTGCGTAATATTGCGGAGTACCAAGTTATCCGCCCTTAGGGCATTTATCTTGTAAGGCCATCTTTATGAATGGCCAAGTAGGTGACGTTCCGTAGGGTACGTCTTTTGCATCTTCAATATGTAACAAGACTCCTATACCTACGGTACACTGGGAGGAGTTCACTAGTGCCTTCCGAGGCCCAATTGTATGTTATGTTACATCATATTTAATGCAAGTAAGCTTTCCTTTAATTCTAGTGTCATGGCTTTGAGCGTGGGGTGGCAACCCACATCGGTGTCCCTTCGTGGCGTCCCGTGGTCCCTTCGTCGCCCCTTCGGACTTTAAGCGCCCAAGCGCCTACATTAGTGCCGCAACGCGCTAATGCCACGGTCTCGTGACAAGTAGTCCAACACTCTAGTCATGTCCGTGATTGAATGCCTATAAGAGTGACTCTCGGCATAGTCATCTCGACCATAAAACTTCCGCTGCAAACTCAAAACAGGCTTGGCTAGGTACCTATCCGCCTAGTCGCCGCACGTGTCTAGTGTCCGAGAATGACCCCGTGACAAGTGGTATCAGAGCAGTTCTTCCTGCTCGGATTACCCAGCGACGATGACTCGCTTGTATCGTCGCAACGTGCCCTGGCATAGGAGATGTGCTTCCGCTCAAATATTCCATCATGCCCAGGCGCACTGGTACCATGATCTTTGATCGTGGACGCCAACGAGGAATGCATGGCAAGCTTCCTCATACACCCGTGTCGTGTCAAGGAACGTTCGTCATGCATCATGATGGCGGATTGATCGCCCCGCCTAACCGGGACGGTCATGCGTCGCTCACTCGAGCAGATCAACCACCCCAGGTATACAGTCGGGAATCCTGAAATGTCGCGCTGCGTCAAAGAGTGGCCATATGCTCCGCATGATGGTCTTGCGCTGCTCATATCATGAGATCGCTTACACGAGAGTCGTGTAACTCGGAGGACCCGTGTCACATTCAGGGACTGTCGGTTATGCACTATCATGACGACCTGGCGCTGCTCGGTATTTCATGACGTCGCATCGCATGCCCAGTCATGCAACGTGAAGTGCACAACCGCTTCACGGGAGAAGTTGGCTTAAAGACAAATATCAAGGTTCACGGTCCCTTTTCGGCCAGAGAATATCATCTTTTCGGCCAAGGAGCATCAATCACAAGCATCTTGTCGTGCCGCAGCATCGCCTGCCATGCCACGATGACTTTCAGGAATGGAACAAAGCGTTGATTACTTGCAAACACTCGCGGACGAGCTGTCAGCCTTGCCTGCCTCGTCAAGTGTCGCCCCGCAAGCGGCGCAATGTCATCCATCGAAGAGTGGGACGAATCTGATACATGTCAACACAAATCGACGCCTCAACTCAGCGACCAATTTGGCAAATGATCTGAGCGTCGAGCATCGGCGAACCTTGGCATGCTGCTGTCAAGCGTTCTGCCGCCAACCGAAGGAAGGAGTGCCTTTTCCTTTCGGACATCGCCTCGAGTAATCGAAGCGGCCTCCAAGGATCGCAATGCGAAGGTTTTGAATGACACATTGGCGATGTCGTCCCTTCGAATGGAGATGGAGGTAATGTTGGGAGCTCATGCCACGAGTTCACCAACCGCATCCCGCTTATCTAAGCGGAGCATCTTCACAAGCATCCGCACGGATCCGTGAAGGCCCGGAACGGCTACTCTTTCGCAAGGGTCAAGCCGCCCGGTGGACGAGTATGTCAAAGGTGTATGATTTAGGATGACAGGCACAATGGCATTACTTTGTTCAAGGTGCGGACGAACGAGCATCTAAGGTGCATCCTCTTCTAAACGAGCACAATGATCTCGCCCCGTCCATACCCCAAAGGGATTGTCAAAGCTTCAAAGGAGGTCCCAGGAACGGAAGAAGGCATATCCCAAGAACCCTGCAAGATGTGGCAAACTCAGGATGGCGTTGCCATCGCGACAATGTAGAATATGGCAAACATGCATCCCAGACATGGGACGGAAGAATTGACAGTTCATCAATTATGCAAGTCCTGACAAGTTGGGACTGGAGGTCAAGATCACATTGTTCAGCATCGACCAGATGGACATGTTGAAGGAGGAAGTGAAAGGAATCACCGAGCTCCGCCTACAGTGTTCCCAGGAGGATGAAGACCCAGTGTTGGTGCTCTTCAAGCAGAGGGATTAGAAGCTTTGGACTAGGAAGGAGTTGGAACGACCGGATCGTCCAACCTCCATTCACTAGTCGACGCTGCCAAGTCAATCGGAACAAGTGCCATACCACCAAAGCCCTTGGGCAAGGGCAATGGTGGGGGAGAGAAGCTCAAGTCGCAAGGAGGAAGCTACTTATGACAAAGATAAAGATCGCCCATCGAAGCAGGAGAAGAGAGTCGAACCACAGGCACATGTGGGGAGACCCTCATCATCGCTCACTATAGCGACTGGGAGTGGACAAGGTGCAGAATGTTATACCAAAGAACCTTGCTCCACCTCAAACCGTCGAGCTATTGTCCACCAAGGGGAAGGTGGAGATGTTCTCAAGGCTTGGCGGACGAAGGACTCAACGTTGCAGCCATCTGCAACTTGGGGACAGCGAGTTGAACCACAAGGAAACGTGGGGAGACTCTCGTCATCCACTATGCCGACTCGGATGGACAAGGCATGGATTGTCATAGTAAAGAACCTTGTCCCGCCTCAAGACTGTCGAAACATCAGGTGATCACCAAGGAGGAGGTGGTTCTGCGCTTTTCGTTCGGCAGAGGTATGGAAGACTCTACGTTGCAATCATTTGCAACATAGAGACATTGAGTCAAGCCCACAAAGAGACCTGAAGCGTCCCAGAGTATCCGTGGGAAGACTCTTGTCGCTCATCATAGCGACCCCAGTCACTCGAAGCAGACAAGCTACAAGCATCGACATCGGAGAGCTTGTGCTGTTTCAAGTCGTCGAAATTCAAGAATGATCATCGAGGGAGAGATGGTCCCGCACTTCGCATTCGACGGAAGGGAGACCTTATGCTGCGGCCATCCGCAACATGAAGGCATCGAGTCAAGTCATGCAGGTCGAATGGCGAGACTCTTCATCGTGTTCTACACGACCCTGAGGCAACTCTTCTCCGCGCTATTCCTGAAGGCATACAAGAGTTGTTTCACCCCCAAAGAAGCAAACTACACAAGTTGACGCTGCGCAAGTCGAAGAGAAGTGAAGCCAACAGAGACTTGATGGACGGATAGTTGCTTGATGAAGTCAGACCGCACATGGCGGACTCCACTGGCGCTGCACAAGTGATGACCCCGGATTGGACGAAGGATCAGCGAGCGAAGCAGGCCTGAGGGAGGAGTCCTCAGCAAGACCCCAAGGAGCGGGCATTCCTGGCGTTGCGTGATGCTGGTGAAGTTGAAGTCAAGGCAAAGAAGGCAGAATTGAACGAGACAAGCGAAGTCAAGACTCAAGACGAAGGCCTCGAGGAAGCTCGGACAACGGCGTCGGGGGCGTCGCCGACTTTGGTGGGGGAGAATGTCACGGGGCATTTCCCGTGACACGAAGCGTGAAGTCTCGCGGCACCAGTGCCGCTCAACTTATAGCCCTCGGCCGCTCAGCGCCAAAAACATGGAACACATGCAGCCGCCCCGCACTGCGTAATATTGCGGAGTACCAAGTTATCCGCCCTTAGGGCATTTATCTTGTAAGGCCGTCTTTATGAATGGCCAAGTAGGTGACGTTCCCGTAGGGTACGTCTTTTGCATCTTCAATATGTAACAAGACTTCTATACCTACGGTACACTGGGAGGAGTTCACTAGTGCCTTCCGAGGCCCTATTGTATGTTATATTTCATCATATTTAATATAAGTAAGTTTTCCTTTAATTCTAGTGTCATGGTCTTGAGCGTGGGGTGGCAACCCACATCGGTGTCCCTTCGTGGCGTCCCGTGGTCCCTTCATCGCCCCTTCGGACTTTAAGCGCCCAAGCGCCTACATTAGTGTCGTAACGCGCTAATGTCACGGTCTCGTGACGAGTAGTCCAACACTCTAGTCATGCCCGTGATTGAATGCCTATAAGAGCGACTCTCGGCATAGTCGTCTCGACCATAAAACTTTCGCTGCAAACTCAAAACAGGCTTGGCTAGGTGCCTATCCGCCTAGTCGTCGCACGTGGTCTAGTGTCCAAGAATGATCCCGTGACACGAGCACGCTCCGCGGCGGCAGTGCGGACGAGCTCGGTGGCGGTGCACGAGCTCAGCGACGACGGCGGTGGCGGTGAAGAGGTGTCGCAAATCTAGCCGGGGCTCGGAGGGGGTTGCCGCGGCGTCGGTGCGGACGAGCTCGGTGGTGGTGCACGAGCTTAGCGGCGACGGCGGTGGAGGTGAAGAGGTGTCGCAAATCTAGCCGGGGCTCGGAGGGGGTCGCCGTGGGTCGGTGGCCGAGGCTCGGAGGGGGTCGCCGTGGGTCGGTGTGGCCGCAGATCTGGCCGGGGCTTGGAGGGGCTCGCCATGGGTCTGTGGCCGGGGCTTGGAGGGGCTCGGCGCGGGTCGACGAGGTTGCAGATCTGGCTGGTCGGTGTGGTCGCAGATCTGGCCGGGGCTCGGAGGGGCTCGCCGTGGGTCGATGGCTGGGGCTCGGAGGAGGTCAACACGAGGTCGGTGGGGCCGTAAATCTGGCCAGAGGTCGGCGTGAGGTCGGCGGTGTAACAGATATGGCCGAGACTCGGAGGAGGTCGTCGTGCGTCGATGAGGTCGAACTGATCGGGGAGAGAGAGAGAGTAGATCGGCGGGGTGCGAGGTCGAACCGATCGGAGAGAGAGGAGATCGGCGACATGGGGAGAAAAAATGAATAGGAGAGAGAAAGGAGAGGGAAAATGAGGGTTTCAACATTTTATAGCCGGCGTGAGGTCGAACCGGGCCGCTCTTCTCACTATGAACCGCGGTCGAACCGTGCATCGAACCGATGCCAATCTCCTCTTTCTCTTTCAGATCTGCGCCAGTCGTCGAATGTGAATCCGACGGCTGACATAACATGGGGGGACAGTCCCCCAGATAAGTTGGGGGACGTCCATATTACCCTATAAGAAATGTAAGGAAGGAAGGGATACTACACATGTAACATTAAATATGAATGGAAATAAAAAAAGGTAAGTATTTGAAATTGCCTAACATTAAAATAGAAAATTATTAAAGAGCATAAATAAAGAAAATAAAAAGGAAAGTGTTAAAGAAAAAAGAAATAAGAATAATTTAAGACAAACTTTATTAATATAGCATTTATATCATTAAATAATATATATTAAATTAATAATAATATATTTATTATGAATGGAAATAAAAAAAGGTAAGTATTTAAAATTACCTAACATTAAAATAGAAAATTATTAAAGAGCATAAATAAAGAAAATAAAAAGGAAAGTGTTAAAGAAAAAAGAAATAAGAATAATCTAAGATAAACTTTATTAATATAGCATTTATATCATTAAATAATAGATATTAAATTAATAATAATCTATTTATATTTAAATGTTAATTATCATTAAAACTTTTAATAAATTAAAATTATGTTATATTATTTTTTAATATTATTAATAGGTTATTAGTACAATATTAATATACTATATCATATAATTTATATTATATCTCTATAATTATTACAAAAAATATTACTTTAATAAAATTCGGTTCAATCCAGTCGAACTCGATCGGACCGGTCTAATCATGATTCGATAAGAAATTCGGTCCGATCGCCGGTCCGATTATGAAAACATTAGTTTTTATCCAAGTTGACACTCATTTTCCCGTTCAAATTAGCTTGCTAGTCAATAAATGATATTTATTAGTGAATGGTATCCATAGAAAGTTCTATCGAGAAAAAAAAGGGTTGAGTGAGCTCTCCTATAATATTTATTTAATTCTAATAATATTTAACTCTCCCACTTCACACGCAGAGATTTGTCAGGTTGCCTAAATTTACGCGTGAAAAAAAGGGCATTCTTTGAAAGAACAATCATTATCAAGATGACAATTAATGTCCCTTGTGGAATTTTGTCATTGCATTTATTAACATTTGAAAAATCATTTATATGAAAAAAAATCACAAGAGCTTGATTAAGTGAAAATGTTTTACATAGAAATGCAGAAGGAAGAGCTAAAAATCTTCAAGCTTTTGTGTTGGGACTGAATTGGTAATAATTCATTATTTTAAAATACTTGATTTAGCATAAAAGAAAATAAAATGAGAGTTTTTTTTATAATTCACTCTTTCTAGTCAAATTTATTATGTATTTGAAAGAATAGAGAAAAAAAATAAAATTAATGGAGTGTGAACTAGAAAAGTAAATTAATAATAAGAAAGTGAATTTTAAGTTTATTGAGAAAAATTAGAAAAAATATTAAGAATGTTGAAAAAAGTTTAAACAAAAAATCACAAATTAAATTTGTTATAATATATATAAGAATAATGCTTTATTAATATTTATTTATTTTTAAATTGTTGTTAATATGTTAGTATGCAATTGTTTTTCTTTTACTTTATGCACTTTCATTTATTCAAAAAACTTAATTAAAATTATTTAAAAATGAATACAATTAATCGACTTGAATTTAATCATGATCTAATTATTTGATGCAATGGATTGTGGATCTAATTCTAAAAATAGTAATAAAAAAGTTCCTTGATATCATTTGTGCGTCCATTGCAGCTAGTCCAACTATTTTCTCTAACCACCCCTGAACTATCGTGAATTACCACATCTAATCTCAGACTACGAATTTTATTTTTCGAGTACCTAAACTATTACGATTTTTCCAGTTTGATCCTTCCGTCCAATTCCATCGATTTTTTTGTTATTTTTTATTTTTTATATTTGTAAAAAATCCATTATACCCCTGCTCCGAATTAAATTTTATTTTTACATAAATATATAATAATAAATTTAAAAAATTAAAAAAAAAACCACGTGGAGGGGACCCCCCTCCCCTTCCTCTTTCCTTGCACCGGGAAAGGGGGGGGGGGGGCGACGGGGGAGGAGTCATCGCCCCCCTGCGTCGTCGACGAGGGGGCGGCGACCTTTCCCGACGCAGGGAAAGAGAAAGAGGGGAGGCGTATAATGGACTTTTCACAAATACAAAAAATAACGGACAAGTCGACGGAATTGGACGGAATGATCAAACTGGAAAAATCGTGATAGTTTAGGTACTCAAAAAATGAACTTCATAGTCTGAAGTTAGATGTGGTAATTCACGATAGTTCAGGGGTGGTTAGAGGAAATAACCCTTATCAATATTCCACCAAACATGCATGTCAATGATGTCATGTCACCTCTTTAAATATATATACATGAATGGTACTATAACATAAATATATTTTGCTCGTGTGAAATCATTATTGATATTCTTGATTTATAATTTTGTGTTGTTACAATGTTATTTGTAGGTAGATGGTTGTTATTTTTTAAGAATTTTTTGAGCACATATCGAGAGCCGATATCCAGAATTATTAGCATTTAATTAATCAGAAATGACAGAACAAAAATGATTTATTCTCTAATGATATCAAGACTTAAACCTCATACTACTAATTATTAACGAGCGTTTTCTACTATTAATTGAGCCAAACCAACGTTGGTTTGTTTTTTTTAAAATTTTAAGAACATGAATTGTCCAGCATCTATATACATTAAAATTATAAATTAAAATTGATTGACTATTTAGATATCGATCTTAAGGTAGAGGACGATATGTGTAATTCATCCGAACTACAAAATCATTAATGAGTAAATACTCATACACATATGACATAAATATGAGTAGTTACCAACAAGGATCGAGGTGGAGTGGTAAGCGATTTCTCCTCGTTTAAGCAGGTTTCGAGTTCGAGTATCTGTGAATGCAAAAAATTCTTGTTGGGAGCCATTGCCAGGTACTAGGGATGGCACCCGACCTTATTCGGGGTGGGGAACACCTCCCCCGCCACGACCCCGTCGTCTGTCCCCCCGCCTCCGACCCCGCCCCGAATCCCCGGTCCGGGGGGATTTTATTTCCTGCCCCGATCCCCGCGGGCCCCGAATCCCCGCGGGGACCCCAATTCCCTAAATTTTTTATTAAAAGATATGAAAAAATTAGAATGTGAGTAATTGAAAAAATTAAAAAAATCAAATTAAAAAAATTAACGGTGATTGAAATCACCCTGCACTGTGCGCAGAGGTGATTCAATCTCCCAAATTTGGGCGATTGAATCACCTCTGCGCACAGGTGATTCACCCTCGACAACGATGATGGCGGCCGACGATGACGATGGAGACCCTCATGTCGACGACAATGGCGGCCCTCGCCCTCGAGTCGACGACAATGGCGGCCCTCGAGTCGACGACGATGATGGCGGTCCTCGACGACCCACGATGACGCCGCCGCCGCCGATCGGATCGAACGGATCAACGATGCCATGGACGACGATGATGCCCTCGATGACGCCGGCGGCCCTCGACGAAGACGACGACGCCAACGCCCTTGACGATGATCCATGATGACGCCGCCGCCGATGATGACAACCGGATCGATCGAATCGACGACTACCGGATCGACGATGATGCCCTCGACGACGACGATGACACCGCCCTCGACGACGATCCACGATGACGCCGCCACCGCCGACGATGACGGCCTGGGGCTACCGAAAAAAATATGAATACCCGGATCGACGACGACCTGGGGCTACCGAAAAAAATATGAATACTTATCCTTGGTCGATCTCCTTCTCCTCTGTGTGCATTAGTGTGTGTGTATATATATATATATATATACATATATTCTCTATGACTATAGTCGTCTGAGAGGTCCACGACAAACATATTGCAGCCCCAAAATTCCACGACGCCACCGATGTGAAGAATGGATTGGTGTAAATGAAGGTGGATGGATGTGGCGAAGACCAAAGGACTAAATCAACGGATCGGCAGGAAGTTAAATTAATCAGGGTCTGAAGTGGAAGCTTATAATCATCTCAGGGTGATGACCGCGTGCAATAATGTCACAGTCGCTTATTAATGGTGCAAAGGCTTCAATTCACTGCATTTATTTTAGTGTCCCACTCCCAATTGGAGCAGCTGAGAATTCCGAAAACATCATCCTATATTTGAATTGTCAACCGATTCCAACAGTTCAGAAAACACGTCACCCATGCGTTAAAACCTAGATGGATAGTTAAGCATTCCTTTAATCTATCTATATATAAAAACAGAGGTCGAAAATATCACACGTCAAGTTCTCATAAATTAAATATATAAAATAATAATATTTTTATTATAACATGGATACTTAAAAATTATTTATTACAAATATACAATGTTATTTTTTATAATTTAAAATTATATATTTATAATTATAAATAAAAGAATTTTCAATGTTCATTAGCATACTCAACGTCTTTTTTGAAGGCAAAAAATACGTGCGGACCTACAAATATAGGTCTGTGCGTGATAAAAAAATTACTTATATATAATTTTTTTTCTCAAAAAAAATATTTATGAAAAATTATTTATATCTAATTTATTTTTGTCTAAGAAAAAATGTTAAAGGAAAAATGGTAAAGTATGTTAGCTATGATAGATAATAATAAAGAAACTAATTTATAATAATGATTAACATATATATATATATCATAATAGTTTAACTATAATTAACAAGATTATATATCTATCTATATATATATAAAAGCAGAGGTAGAAAGCGACACATGTCAAGCTCTCATAAATTAAATATATAAAATGATAATATTATAATTATATAATCATGAATACTCGAAAGTTAGTTATTAAAAATATATATAATTTTATTTATTTATATTTTTAAATTATATATTTGTAACTATAAATAGAGGGACTTTCAGTTTCATTTGCATACTTGATGCCTTCTCTTGAAGAAAAAAGTTCGTGTGGACCTACAAATATAAGTTTGTGCATGATAAAATAAATATTTATATATAATTTCTCTCCTATAATAAAAATATTAAATGTTATATGGAGCTTTTAATTTATATTTGTATACTCGACGCTTTTTTGAAGGCAAAGAGTATGTGAGAACCCACAAATATAAGTTTGTGCACAATAAAAAATACTCTTATATAATTTCTCTTTGTCTGATAAAAATTAAATATTATAAGTTTTATATAACGAAAGAAAAAGTTTATAAAGTTCGAGTTATAGATATGCATTTCATACTATAATGATGATATCTATTGATAATTAATATAAGTATCATCAAAGTTTTTAATATATAGGATATAGATAAGTAGCTATGTCTGCAGATATATTTTTACATCTTATATATACAAATAAAGATAAGCAGATATGTATCTACATCTTATACATCTCCTTATCTATATATATATATATATATATGAAAGTTTTTTTCTATATCCAATGATATATGAAATAAATCATATATTTTTGTATTAATAATATTTATTCTCATATATTATTTATACTAATAATTATGAATTTTATATATTATTTTTTTATTGGTATCAGGTTGTTATGCTATGAAGGCGATAGAAGATTTATATATATCAATCATTTTAGAATATCAAACAACTAAGATTTGTAATCATGTTGTTATTATCGGATAGTTTGTTATAAACTAATATAGGATACATAATTAGTTAATAATAAAATAATCAACTAAACTTAATCATTTTATTAGTATAACTAATATGTGAAATAATTCACATATTTTTGTGTTGATAATATTTATAATCCTATATTATTTCTATTACTAATTTTTAGTCGTATATAGATATTTTGTATTGTTATGAGGTTGGTGTTCTATAAAGTAGATAGAAGATTTACGTACATCAGTTACAACTAAGATTTGTGATCATTTTGTTATTATTGAATAATTTGTTATAAACTAATATAGGATACATAATATGCTAATAATAAAATAATTAGCTAGACTTAATCATTTATTTTAATATTATTAATAGTTTTTAAATTTATTATTATATGTATATCCATATGTCATAGTTCATTATAAATAAATGCATGATACATAATCAACTAATAACAAAAAAATCAACCAAATTTAATTATTTTGTTATTTTTATTTTATCAAGATAGAAGATTTATGCATATCAATCATTTTAGAATATAAAAAATAATAATCATTTTATCATTATTGGATAGTTAGTTACAAATCAATATAAGATACTTAATCACCTATAATAAAAGTTAGTTATTATTTAAATTATTATTTAATTATATTACTTATGATAAAATTTTATATTGTAAATAAGATATAGTATAATATCTATAAAAGTTTATTATTGAATGGTTTCTAATTTAATTATTATTTCTTATATATTATCTACATTAGCTATAATATCGTGATGTATATGATGCTACGGTGCATATTGCAAAAGCAAGTTATACATTCTATTATGTGTGTATGTTTTCTCTCAAGAATAAGAGATATTTTTTTATAAATTATATATACAATTTGTGTATTGGGCACCATGTACAAATAGAGGGGCTCTCAATTTTTATTTGCATATTCCACTCCCTCTTTAAAAGCAAAGAGTACGTGCGGGCGTACGAATATACACATGTGCGTGATAAAAAAATATTTTATTATAATATTATCATGATATTCAAAAGTTCATTACGAAATATATATATCTTTATTCATATTTTTAAATTCAATATTTGTAACTATGAATAGATGATGCTTTCAAAATAGTAGTATACTTGATGTCCTTTATGATATAAAATACCATGTGCAGATATCTAAGTGTATGTCTCTATATGCTAACAAAATGTCGTGTGCATATGAAGATATTTAAGTCAAAAACGTGCATCTTGATTTTATAATAATAATTACATTTATTATAATAAAAAAGCATAATTATTTTTTATTACTATGATAATAATCCTAATGAATTAATATTCATAAATTTATTACTATTGTAAACTTAATAATATCAATGAGTATCACATCATTTAGTGATAAAAACATTTTTTGTTGATTATTGAAGTTTACACATTTATATCCATATTTATTTATTTATATAAAAGAAAAGATAGAAGATGCTAAGTATCATTATTTCATTAAGCAGTGTATTGTTAAAATTATTTTTTAAATGAAAGTTTATAAAGTATGTTAGTTATGTTATAATAATAAATAAAATAATTTATATTCATAATTAATATATATCATGATGATATTGATTAATATTCAGTAAATATCTATGTTCCCTATATAATATAACTATAATTTTAAAAGTATATTTCCTTTAAAATAAAAAAAAAATTATAAAAAAATATAGTTATATATTTATATTCACATGTATCTATGTATAATAATTATATGATGTCACATATGAAATAAAATTGTATTAAATAAAAAACTATTATGAACGAGAATTGATCATATATAATAAAATTAGTATTTTTTTGTATCTATCTATCAAATATGTTTTTAGTCCCACGTTCAAAGTTTTCAAATATAAATGAAAATGAAATCATATTCAACTATGTAATTTAATTCCACATTTGAAATTTATAATATGAAATAGATAAGATAAACTATAAAATAGGAAGAATTCACAAACTTTATAGCTATCTTTCCGGATTAAGTTAATCTATTAATAATTTTTTAAGACTTGAAGGCATAAGCATGTGACACATAATCAAATAAAAAAATCTAATGTTAAATTATATAGAAGATAAATATAACAATTATATTTCATATCTATATTGTATTATAAAGAATAAAATATATTCCTATTGTTCCTTTGAGAGCAACCCAAATGATGAATAAAAAATTAGATATTAATAATAATGCACATTATTTTTGACAGGTGGAAGGGATAAATGCTACTTGGCACATACAAAATAATCTTTTTAAATTTACTTTTAAATAATATATTATGTATATCTATAGTGATAACATGAATAAACTAAATATTATTTATATAATATATCGTATATTTTTAGTTCCTCATGTAAATATTATCAAACACTAAGAAGTAATATATATATATATATATATATATATATAACCAAGGTGAGGATTTGTATGAAATTAACTTATCATCATCTTAAAAATTTGACACCTATATTCAAATAATAATATTAAAAAATATTATTTATATTTCTTATTAAAATAAATGTTGTCAACACCAGATATAAACTTTTAGTTAAATCAAATAAAATATTTAACTTCAATCATTATTTATATTTAATACATACAAAACATGCATATATACACACTTTAAAGAGAGTTAAAAGTTGGATGTAACCCTATCATGAAGCCATGTAATATGATATTGTGTACGATAAAAAATAACATTAATTAATTTTAAAGAATGAAAAAAATATAATTGTTTGTATAGATTGTTGGAATAAAGTTATAATAATTAAGTATATATTTTAAAATCAAGTATTATAAAACATATACTTAATTAAGAAGTGAATGCATTGTGGTGGACATTTTTTTAAAAAATAGACAATAAAATATAATTTGCTATAAATTATAAAATAATATAAGTAATAAAATAATTTACATATAATTATCATCTTTGTCATTTCATCATCGATCTCTTCATATAAATATAACATATATAATTAAATGGAAAGGTAGAAATTGACAGTTATTATAGCACTATTTCATTAAGTCATATATAATGCTTAAAATATTTAAATAATTTTAATAGTTATTTTAGTATGATATATAATAATTTAATTTATTTATATTATATATCTTTACATACATATAGCATGTCAAATATGACATTTTTACATTGTCACATAGAAAATGAAATAGATAAAATAACAAATAATAGACATTGTTAAAAATACTAAAATAAATAGTATTTACTTAATTCTAAGACGTGATATTATTTTAAAAAATATAGATATCAATTGTTATTTATACCTATATTATATCGAAATTAAAAAGATATATAATTTGAAAGGAGAAATCACGGTGTTTCTATATTGTCATATGTAAATTAGCATCGATAAAATAAAAAATTTTAAATATACATGTTAACAAAGTAACAAAGTTAAAGGGGGAAAAGATAGAGTAAAACATAATTAAAAATGAAAGAGAATGTAAGATTTAAAAAATAATTCAAAATAAATTTAATTTATTATAACATATTTATATATATAAGTTTCTAAGGTGAGAAAATGATTATATAATCTATAGAATTTTTATCAAAATAAATTTTTTATTTTATAATTAAAATTTGTGTTTAATTTTGTGTCCTCCGCGCATCGCGCGGGTCATCATACTAGTATATATATAAAAGCAGAGATAGAAAGTGGCACGTGTCGAACTCTCATAAATTGAATATATAAAATGATAATATTATAATTACATAATCATGGATACTCGAACGTTAGTTATTAGAAAATATCTATCTATATCTATATAGATATTGAAAATATCTCTCTCTCATTTTAGAATGTCAAACAACTAAGATTTGTGATCATTTTTTATTATTGAATAATTTGTTATAAACTAATATATGATACATAATATGCTAATAATAAAATAATTAGCTAGACTTAATCATTATTTTAATATTATTAATAGTTTTTAAATTTATTATTATATGTATAGCCATATGTCATAGTTCATTATAAACAAATGCATGATACATAATCAACTAATAACAAAAAAATCAACCAAATTTAATCATTTTGTTAATTTTATTTTATCAAGATAGAAAATTTATGCATATCAATCATTTTAGAATATCAAACAAAATAATCATTTTATTATTATTGGATAGTTAGTTACAAATCAATATAAGAAACTTAATCACCTATAATAAAAGTTAGTTATTATTTAAATTATTATTTAATTACATTACTTATGATAAAATTTTATATTGTAAATAAGATATAGTATAATATCTATTAAAGGTTATTATTGAGTGGTTTCTAATTTAGTTATTATTTCTTATATATTATCTGCATTAGCTATAAATATCGCGATGTATATGATGCTATGGTGCATATTGCAAAAGCAAGTTATACATTCTATTATGTGTGTATGTTTTCTATCAATAATAAGAGATATTATTTTTATAAATTATATATACAATTTGTGTATTGTACACCATGTACAAATAGAGGGGCTCTCAATTTTTATTTGCATATTCAACTCCCTCTTTAAAAGCAAAGAGTACATGCAGGCATACGAATATACACATGTGCATGATAAAAAAAAATATTTTATTATAATATCATCATGATATTCAAAAGTTCATTACGGAATATATATATCTTTATTCATATTTTTAAATTCAATATTTATAACTATGAATAGATTATGCTTCCAAAATAGTAGTATACTTGATGTCCTTTATGATATAGAATACCATGTGCAGATCTCTAAGTGTATGTCTCTATATGCTAACAAAATGTTGTATGCATATGAAGATATTTAAGTCAAAAAACGTGCATCTTTGATCTTATAATAATAATTACATTTATTATTAATAAAAAAGCATAATTTTTTTATTATGATAATAATCCTAATGAATTAATATTCATAAATTTATTACTATGATAAACTTAATAATATCAATGAGTATCACATCATTTAGTGATAAAATCATTTTTTGTTGGTTATTGAAGTTTACACATTTATATCCATATTTATTTATTTATATAAAAGAAAAGATAGAAGATGCTAAGTATCATTATTTCATTAAGCAGTGTATCGTTAAAATTATTTTTTAAATGAAAGTTTATAAAGTATGTTAGTTATGTTATAATAATAAATAAAATAATTTATATTCATAATTAATATATATCATGATGATATTGATTAATATTTAGTAAATATATATGTTCCCTATATAATATAACTATAATTTTAAAATTATATTTCCTTTATAATAAAAAATAAAATATTATAAAAAATATAGTTATATATTTATATTAACACGTATCTATGTATAATAATTATATGATGCCACATATGAAATAAAATTATATTAAATAATTATATATTTTTTAAAAATACTATTATGAACGAGAATTGATCATATATAATACAATTAGTATTTTTTTGTATCTATCTCTCAAATATACTTTTAGTCCCACATTCAAAGTTTTCAATTATAAATAAAAATGGAATCATATTCAACTATGTAATTTAATTTCACATTTTAAGTTTAAAATATGAAATAGATAAGATAAACTATAAAATAGGAAGAATTCACAAACTTTATAGTTATCTTTCCGAATTAAGTCAATCTATCAATAATTTTTTAAGACTTGAAGGCATAAGCATGTGACACATAATCAAATAAAAAAATAAAAAATTCTAATGTTAAGTGATATAGAAGATAAATATAATAATTATATTTCATATATATATATATATATATATATATATTGTATTATAAAGAATAAAATATATTCCTATTGTTCCTTTGAGAGCAACCCAAATGATAAATAAAAAATTAGATATTAATAATAATGCACATTATATTTGACAGGTGGAAGGGATAAATGCTACTTTGCACATACAAAATAATCTTTTTAAATTTACTTTTAAATAATATATTATGTATATCTATAGTGACAACATGAATAAATTAAATATTATTTATATAATATATCATAGATTTTTAGTTCCTCATGTAAATATTATCAAACACTAAGAAGTAATATATATATATATATATATCAAACACTAAGAAGTAATATATATATATATATATATATATATAAGTATAACCAAGTGAAGATTTGCATGGAATTAACTTATCATCATCTTAAAAATTTGACACATATACTCAAATAATAATAATAATAAAAAATATTATTTATATTTCCTATTAAAATAAATGTTGTCAACACCAGATATAAACATTTAGTTATATCAGATAAAATATTTAACTTCAATCATTATTTATATTTAATAAATACATAACATGCATATATACACACCTTAAAGAGAATTAAAAGTTGGATGTAACCCTATCAAGAAGCCATGTAATATGATTTAGATAATTGGATTCTTAAAGTGAGATCATGTACGATAAAAAATAACATTAATTAATTTTAAGAATGAAAAAAATATAATTGTTTATATAGATTGTTGGAAGAAAGTTATAACAATTAAGTATATATTTTAAAATAAATTATTATAAAAATATACTTAATTAAGAAGTGAATGCATTGTGGTGGACATTTTTTAAAAAATAGACAACTAAATATAATTTTCTATAAATTATATAAAAAATAAGTAATAAAAGAATTTACATATAATTATCATCTTTGCCATTTCATCATCAATCTCTCCATATAAATATAGCATATATAATTAAATGGAAATGTAGAAATTGACAATTATTATAGCACTATTTCATTAAGTCATGTATAATGCTTAAAATATTTAAATACATTTAACAGTTATTTTAGTATGATATATAATAATTTAATTTATTTATATTATATATCTTTACATACATATATCATGTCAAATATGACATTTTTACATTGTCACATAGAAAATGAAATAGATAAAATAACAAATAATAGACATTGTTAAAAATACTAAAATAAATAGTATTTACTTAATTCTAAGACATGATATTATTTTAAAAAATATAGATATCAATTGTTATTTATACCTATATTATATCTAAATTAAAAAGATATATAATTTGAAAGGAGAAGTCACGGTGTTTCTATATTGTCATGTGTAAATTAACATCGATAAAATAAAAAAATTTTAAATATAGATGTTAACAAAGTAACAAAGTTAAGGAGGGAAAAGATAGAGTAAAACATAATTAAAAATGAAAGAGAATGTAATAGATTTAAAAAATAATTCCAAATAAATTTAATTTATTATAACATATTTACATATATAAGTTTCTAAGGTGAGAAAATGATTATATAATCTATAAAATTTTTATCAAAATAAAATTTTTATTTTATAATCAAAAGTTGTGTTTAATTATGTGCCTCCGCGCATCGCGCGGGTCATCATACTAGTATTTATATAAAAGCAAAGTTAAAATTTGTCAAATGACAACTCTCACAAATTCACCTATTATTATATTTAAAATGATAAAAAAGTTAAATTATATTTGTTATAATGAGTAACAATAATATATATAAGCATAAGTACAAAGTATCACGTGTAAAATGATAATATTTTAAATATATAAATACTCAAAAATTAGTTATTAAAAATACATATTTTTATTTATCCAATTTTTAAAATAATATATTTGTAGCTATAAACAGGAGCTTTTCAGTTCCCATTAACACATATAATGATGATATATAGTAGGTTCTCATATATATATATATATATATATATATATATATATAGAGAGAGAGAGAGAGAGAGAGAGAGTTAAAAACTTGCATCTTCCTATCCTAATTATGCTATTTATTTTTCCGGTGATATAATGATGATGATATTTATTGGTGATTAATATAAATATGATTAATTTTGAAATTATATTATTATGATAATTTATATCTACATCTTATATATAAACAAATGTTAAGATATGATATGAATAAAATTTGATACATACTTTTTGTTGGAACTATTAAAATAGAATCATGATATTAAAAATATAGTTACAAAAATATATAATGTTGTTTATTTATACTTTAAGTTATAAGTTTATATTTAAATTTTAATAATATACATTCTAATTTAATTTCACATTTTATATTATTTGCATGAATACAATTAAATAATTTATAAAAGAAACCATGTGCAATTGATTAGGTTGATTCATGAAAAAAATATTTCATTGATGATTAATAATATTTTGGCTATTGTTAATAATATTATATGTATATTATTAAAAGAAAGGATAGATGATGATGTATGTCACTCCCTTGTGATTTTTTCTTTTGGAATTAGTTTTGATATGATGAATAATGAAGTATATTATTAAAATAAATAATGAAACGTAATTGGTTCAAAATTAATTATCACTTGAATAAGGGTAATTGGAGTTGTTTAACTTAGTCTCACATTTAAAGTTTATACTATGAAAAGAGATGGAATAGACTATAAAAAAGTGCAGATTTACAAATATGGTAGTTAACTATTTATATTAAGTCAATCAATATCAATAATTAGAACTTAAGTCAGAAAATTAAATATGTAAATATAATGTTTATCTTTCATATCTATATTGTATTAGAAGGAACAAAAAATATTCACATATTATAATATATATTTCATACTTTTTTCAAATGGTGCATAAAAAAATAAACTTACATATTATAATGTGAGTTAAATTAGGGTGCAATTACAATATGGAATTGCACGTTTTAGGCAATCAAATTGACATTATTTTGATCTGACGACACAACTAATATGAATCATTGGATCAAAATTTTTAATCCCACATTCAAAACTTGCTAAATCTTAAAATAAGTTTTTAAAGGAGAACACATATCTAATGAAAAATTTTGATTAAGAATGAGGTTAGTTGGAAAGATAGCCTAAGCATGAGGTGGCAAGTTGCTAGCTTATTGGCAACTTGCATGTCAAGAGTTGAAATTCTTGTCCAATTAAACTTTAACATTCAAAATAATTAATTTCATCCCTAATTGATATTAATTAGTATAATATAATCCATGTAATTTATTCACATATTTTATATATTAATTTTTTGTTACATTTTTTTTCATATGCCACTTGGCGACATTTGATTGGTCCACTAGACTTAAATCCAATCTTAACAAATCACATGCATAGTTAACCATAAGAGAATATGCTTTATCATAATATGATTATTAATCATACTTTAGTACTTTAATTAAATTTTATAAATTCTTATTATATCACTACATGACATTACAACATATACTACAACACATATATTCAATTGATTATAGCCATATAATATAGAATCAAATATGAATTAGATCATGGATATTGCACTATGAATCTTATTTTATTCATTTTCATTTAAAGACTTTAAATTTAATTCATAAATTCTTAATATGATGAATAAGAAGCAGGGACATTGTGTCCCTCTTTTAAAGGAGGGACACACCCAGTAAGTCCAATTACATTATTATCCTAAAAGTTTAACCAATATTTGATATATAATTTTATTAAATTATAATAATAAATCATAATGTACTAATATTACAATCATATTTCATATATATATATATATTATAAAGAATAAAATATATTCAGAGCAATTCAAATGACGAATAAAAAAGATAAATTTATGTATTAATAATAATCCACATTATATTTGAGAGGGGGAAGGAATAAATGCTACTGGCACACACAAAATAATATTTTTAAAATTACTTTTAAATACTATATTATGTATATATATATAATGATAACATAAATAAACTAAATATTAATTTATAAAAATATATCATATATTCTTTTAGTTCCTCATATAAATATTATCAAACAGTATAAAGTAAAATATTATAAAAAAGTATAACCAATGTGAGGATTTGCATGGAATTAACTTATGATCAACTTATAAATTTTCAATTCGGACACAAATAATAATATTATATATATTACTTATATTTCTCATTAAAATAAATACTATCAACATCAAATATATACTTTTAGTTATATTAGATAAAATATTTAATTTCAATCATTACTTATATCTAATACATACATAACATGCATATATACACATATCTTAAAGAGAGTTAAAAGTTGAATGTAACTCCAAAGGCAGAGCCACGTGCAACCACCGGTATTTCAACTCATATATATACTTGGGTGGTTGTCCCTGTGGTGATGACCCTCACACCTTGCACACCCATCCCTAGGTCCAATCACGGCACCAACAGTAGGGTATATATATAAGTAATTTTTATTAATTACTATACCATACTAATTTTTAAGGATAAATACATGGTGCTTAATATCATTTTTCTTCTTTTATAAGTTTTATGTACCTCTAAATATATTTTGTTAAATTTAAATATAATACAAAAAATATTAAAATAATTCATGCCATTAATTTTACTTCATATCTTCAAAGTAAAATGTTTTATTATTTTATATATAATTATGTGATTTATTGCAGTGATAAGTCATTAGTTGTAACATATTTTTCGTAGGATAATTATGTCATTATTAAAAGTTTTTAACATGAAAATTTTATTACATCATTTTGTTTACATAATCATTTTATTTTTATATTAAAACTTATTATTCTTTTTGTGATAATATTAATTATTGAGTGTATATATATATTTGAAAATTGTTATAAACTTTTTAGTTTGCTATTTTTTTGTCATTTAATATTCTTTTATTTATAAAAGTCTATATATGATTTAGATTAGAAATTTTTTATAAAGAAAATTAATTCAAAATCTTAGAATAAAATTTAAACGAGTATAAAAAATTTCAAAATATTTTTATTATTGTTACTTAGTGAACTCAATGAAAATTATTTCTCGCTCCGCCACTGTGTAACCCTATCATGAAGTCATGTAATATGATCTAGATAATTGATTTTTTAAAATTAGAATTGTATGAAAAAAAATAATATTAATTAATTTTTAGGAATGAAAAAATATAATTGTTTATATAGATTATTGAAAGAAAGTTATAACTATTAAGTATATATTTTAAAATAAATCATTATAAAATATACTTAATTATGAAGTGAATGCATTGTGATGGACATTTTCTAAAAAATAATCAACAAATATAATTAACTACAAATTATAAAAAGATATAAGTAATAAAAGAATTTACATATCATTATCTTCTTTGTCATTTCATCATCAATCTCTCTCTATATATTATGCATATATAATTAAATGGAAAGGTAGAAGTTGACCCATGACACTATTTCATTAAGTCACATATAAGACTTAAAATATTTAAATAATTTTAACAGTCTATATAATAATTTAATTTATTTACGTTATATATCTTTAAATACATATAGCATGTCAGACATTTTTTACATTGTCACATAGAAAATGAAATAGATAAAATAAAAAAGGCAAAATAATAGACATTGTTAAAAATATTAAAATAAATAGTATTTACTTAATTCTAAGATATGACATTGTTAAAAAAATATAGATATCGATTGCTATTTATATCTATATTATATCAAAATTAGAAAGATATATAATTTGAAAGGAAAAAGTCGATGTTTCTATATCGTCATATGTAAATTAACATAAATAAGATAAAAAATTTAAGTAATAAATGTTAACAAAGTAACGAAATTAAATGGGACAAAGATAGAGTAAAAAATAATTAAAAATAAAATAGAATGTAATAGATTTTAAAAAAGAATTTTAAATAAATTTAATTTATTATAACATATTTACACATATAAGTTTCTAAGGCGAAAAGATAATTAGATAGTCTATAAAATTTATATCAAAATATTTTTTATTTTATAGTCAAAATTTTTACATATATAAATTTTTGTGTTCTCCGTGCATCGCGCGGGTCATCATACTAGTTTAAGTAAAATTTAAAGTCCGATCGATTAGGGATGAAAAATGAAAAATGAAGAAAAAAAGTTACATATGCTCCTCCATATTCTTCTTTAATATTTCATTTTTTTCAACCTAAATGGAAAAAAAAAGAAAAAGGTATTTTCATCTTTAACTATATAAATATACATATTAAAAATAATAATATTATTTAATATTTATTCTCTTTACTTTTCTTTACTTTCCTTTTAATAATATCAACCAAATAAAAATAATTATTCCATTCCCTTCTCATTTTTTTCTTTAATAAAATTTTGAATCACAGACCCTTAAGATGCCTTTGAAAAATCTAAGCAGATTTTACATATTCATTTTTCAATTAATTAAAGGCGTTTCACGATTTAAAAAAGTAAAAAACTGCCTGGAAGAGGAGCCAAATGATCAAAAGATTTAGGGGATATCCTGCCAGGGGAGGTGGAGAGAGAAATCTATCAGAACAGAATTCTAAGATTTTTTTCTATTTTTATTTTTAAATTTTGTTTAAGTTTATAATTTATCAGTCTAATTTTGAAATCAAATTAATATTTTGTTAAGAAAGTGATTATAAAACCCTTTAGAATTTGAGAGTAAAGATATTATGCGCGTCTTTACTTCAAATTGATTTAGTATTTCTTAAATAAAATGTTTAGACAACCCTTTACACTTGAGATAAAAAAAAAATTTTTCCCATTGCTGATCAATCCAATTAAGAATGACCCTTCTATATTTCTTGTGTACGTCTGAAATTTTTAATATACAATCTAACAACAAACCTAATGCACTCTTCTCATCAATACCTTGAAGTATTATGGAGACCTCAACTCAAAGTAAAATCATATCAGAAATGCCAGAGTTGTTGACTACAAGTAGAGAAAACCTGAAGACTAACGAAACCAATACAAGGGGGAAAAAGGGCCTTAGGAAACCTCTCCGTATGCATATGCAACTGCAAGCACAAAGAACTCTGCCGTCTAAGCATAATACTACATCTAAAACACAGCACATCCCCTCCGTTTTGTTAAGATTTCTTTTCCAGGTAGCATGAAGCCATTTCAAGAATTAGAGGAACGGAGGACTACCAACTGTTCACATTCTTCGAAGTACAAAATTTAAGTATTGGATTTTTCGGAAATGTTTCAGAATTTATTAAATGTTCTCGCAGCGATCTTTCAGTTTGTAGCCGGAACCGGCAACTACAAGAACCCAAAAGCTTAAAACACAAAACTCATGTAGCTAAAACAGAACCAAATCCATGTAGGTCATCACATGGATCTTATAGAAAGAAACCCGTCTAAGCAGACTTGACTGTGGCAGCCTTGATGATGTCAATAAACTCGGCCTGAAAAGAATAGTGCGCAAGAAACGATTAGATGAAGTGCAACCAGCAGCACAACTTGTTCGAAGAAAATCCCTCTGATACTAAAAATTGTGTAGCTTCAACTGTGAAGTCTAAAACATGAGAGGAGAAAGAACCGCAAGCCAGTTATATATTTTCCTTCTCGAGAACACAGGTGGCATATGCTTGAAATAAACTCGCACAAACTATATATTTTACGTTCTAAAAAAATTTGTTGCAAAACACGCAACCTATTTTGACATGCCAGAATTCAATCAGCAGTCGAGATGCAAAAAAGATAAAACTGACTACTTATGCACGAGAATAAGAAAAAGATTACTGGAGCAATCCCAGAAGAGGACAAAGGAATTTTTGTGCTTCCAAAACCCACTCTAAAATGATCCAATGATACAAACGTCAACAACAAAACCTTATCTCACTAGGTGGAATCGGCTACATGGATCATACGACGCCATTCCGTAATATATTCGTTGATCCATGTTCATAAGATTCGACAGGATTTTATGCTGACTGTCGGGGCCTAACACAACCCTCTAAAATGACCCAATGATACAAAACCAGAAGCAAATTGAAATCAACCAAATTAGAATCAATACGGAATTGGAAGCCTACTCTTTCATATTGAAGGGCTTGAATAAACCTAACCGCACCTAAGTGCACCTGACGATCTTTTCTTTAGGCAGTGTTAAAAAACTAGAAGCAATTGGAAAAACATCCAAATCAGTATTAATAAGGAATTGAAATCTACTCTTTTAGACTTACGGACTTGAACAAACCTAACTGCCCCTAGATATACCTAAATAAGGATCTTTTCTTTAGTGTTACACGCCAACAGATTTTATCAATTAAAGAAGACCAAAATTTTCATCACGTAGGACAGAGACAAACCTTCAACGAAGCACCACCAACAAGGAATCCATCAACATCAGGTTGGCTTGCAAGCTCCCTACAGTTGGCACCATTCACAGATCCTGCAATGTACAGGCAATCAGTAACAGGAATCACACAAGAAAGGCTTATCATAAACAATTCAGATAAATCCAAAAAGAACAGCTAAATCATTTCAGGAACTCAAAAACATTTACCTCCGTAAATTATCCTTGTTGATTCTGCAACCTCAACACTCACATTTGTCTGAAGCCAGCTTCTTAAGGCAGAATGCACCTGAAAATTAAAATAAATGTTTGCTTGTAATCATATGACCACCTTTTTCTATAGCAACAGATATTTTATTATATGCTCCATTTGATATGGAGGATGTTATATAGAACAAGCACATGCCTGTCAAAATCATCAGGAACTGTCTTAGGTATGGGTATCCTACGTTCTACCTATTCCAAGGATACATATAGGTACTTCCATTAAAGATTCAAAAAAGTCCTTCGAAAAAGCATCCATTTCATACATATTCAAGCAAACTTTTTCCCTGATCTACAAAATAAAAATATATATATAACAGAAGGTAACGTACTTCTTGAGCCTGAGCTGGTGTTGCCACCTTGCCAGTCCCAATTGCCCAAACCGGCTCATAAGCCACCACTATATTTGTCCAATCCTTCACTCTATCTGTGTACAGATTTAGAGACATATGGAAAGAAATAAATAAACATCCAGTGACTATTTAAATGCATCAATTAAAGGCATAGGATTTTTTAAGCAACTTTTTGTCACAGAAACCTTAAAAAACCGAAGATAAATCAGAATGAAAGAACAATTATTTACATATCAAGAAAAAGAGCAATATTTATGACTGAACAGATGGTGAGAAAAAAGTTAAGTGTTTACATAACATTTTTCTATTGAGGCTGACATAACCTAACATTACAACTCCATTATTATTCAACCGTTCAAATTTTATTATTATATCATTCAAATGCTATGGTGGATCCCAGTGATTTGATAAGCAATATGGCTTCTTCTATCAATCCTCAAGATCCTCAGATCAATGGCACAGGAATGTAATCAATATTCGCATCTTTCAACATTATGAGCTAAACAATAATACTTGTACAACCCAACTCCTAACCTCCAACTCCAGGACTTGCATTTCTCACAAAGTGATTTGGAACATAGTGTAGTGGTTAAGAAAAAATAACATAATTAAGAATCAAACCAGTTAGTTATATTAGCAATGTACTATGAAAATTTCCAGAATATTGCAAAGATAGTTGTCAGTTAAGTAGGCCCAAGTGTTATGACAGCGACTTCACTTAATAACGCAATGTTCACTTCTTCAGCACGTTAAAAAGTGTTTGGAAGCAACAAATAAATTGTAATATTGTACGGGAAAAATTAGCTTTGCAATGGCAAAGATTTAACCTGCAATAGCTTTCGTTTGTGCAGCTACAACATCCATAGTTGTTCCAGATTCCCGCTGCTCAAGAGTCTCACCAACACAAGCAATGACCTTTATCCCTTGAGAGAGTGCATATGCAACTTTATCACCAACGAACTGCCAACATAGGAAATGAAAACAATAAGTACATAACAATATCTGTTGGAAGGAGAACTTTTCACTTATGTTAAAACTTATTGTTAATGGCCAAATTTACTGCACTTTCACGACTAGATCCTAGAAGTTAATGGCCAAATACATGTGTTTCATTTAAATTTCCTCAAATTGTTGGACGCAGCTTACTTCATTCGTCTCGCCCAACAAAGCCCTTCGCTCCGAGTGTCCGAGAATGACCCAGGGAACTTCAAGATTTTTAAGCATCTCCGCACTGCACAAGGAAAGCAGGATTAAACCATAAGAGATCAGTATCTTTTACCTCTGATTAATTTATTCGCTATGGACGAAGACGATCCGTCTCGAGTTGAGAAATGCAAAGGCTCATACCTAACTTCGCCAGTGAAAGCGCCGCCTTTCTTCACCCAGCAGTTCTGGGCGGCGACATGGAAGTCAGGGCGCAATGAACCCTTCACAACGGGGAGGAAAACAAACGGCGGGCTGACCACCACCTCTGCAGTGCCAAAAACATATCAAAATCATCAACATCCACACATCGAGCACATCATCGCCATTTCAGGAGAAGAACCTCTTTTTTCCCTACAGGGTCGGTATGAAACCACAAATAGAAGAAAAAAGGATGAGATTCCGGACATCCTTACCGACGACATCGGACGACGGCACTTGGCCTCCGTTGAGGGTGTCGACGATCTTCTTCACTTCCTCGCTGGTTCCATTCTGTAAGTGAAGTCAACATTAACGATCGGCAGCACAAAAAAGATCCGACGAACGAAAGGAGAACAAAACTTGAATCATATAGTTTACAGATCCAATTCGTGATCGATTTGGCAACCCAAAAGAAAAAGGAAGAAAAATCCGCAAATATGCGGTGAAATCGAGAGAACAAAGAAGCGATCCGAAAAAGCAAACGTACGCATTTCCAGTTTCCTCCGACGAAGAACTTTCTACCCATATCTGCAGCGGCGGCAACGACGACGAAGAGGACGAAGACGAATCGGAGATCTCTCTTCCTTCGTTTGGTTCAGGTAGCGATGAGGGAGGAGACGACGCGATCGAGACAGCAGCTTATAAAGTGACGAGAGGACGCCTCGAATGACGGAAGTACCCATGCTTTCCTAATACCCTCGGCTTTCGTTAGGATCTGACCGGAAAGGGCAGAGAAGTAAAATGCGGTCGGTGCGAGCCGGTGGTTTCGGGATCCGGCGTCTGCGAGGGAACAGGCGACAGCTTTCCGCAGCACGCATGTTAATGCACATCAACAGGTGGCGGGACGCACGCCGCTCTCGGTACTCGGAAACTGGACACGGCGCCGCGGTTTGGGTCTTTAGCGGATCGTTCGGAGTTGCCGTGAATGCCCTCCGATCGGGGTCGAAATTACGGTGGGTGCCACCGGTCCGGTTCGTCGTGCGCTTGTGGGGTGGGGTGGTTGGGTTCATGTGGCGCAGAGGAGCGAGTGCTTCACACGTCGCTTTCGTCGTAGCCACTTCCTTATCCAACTTTGCGACTCCTACAAAATAAAATTAAAATTGAAGATGCGACGAATATTCCATCCCCCATGGGGTTCTAGAGCACCTTTGGAGATCTTGGTGAGTTGTGGATTTTTGTGGTGTGTGTGTGTCACGGTTGTGTAGAAAAAAAAAGAAGATAAATTGAAGCAAATAAGGCCATTGAACTATTCGATTGATTTTTTTTTTTATTTTTGTTATACGATTTCTCTTCATTTCTTATAATCTTTTGGGTTCATCGTCGTGTCTTGAAAAACCAAAAACTTTGATGGTGGAACTTGACCAAGTAAGATTATTGAATTGTCGATTGAATTCTTTATCTTTTTTTTACAATTGTGTCATGCACTCTCTCTATTCATTTTTGTCATCCTTTGAATATCAGTATTATTTTTAAGTTTTGTGAACTTCTAAATATCATAAATATTTGGAATACAATCAAAATTTATGACCCAACTTCTACAAATCCATGACTTTTGACTGCGAGTAGTTTGACCCAAGTTCGACTCGACTCAAATCAAGTTCCTAAGATAAATAGGATCGGATGTGAGCTTGGAGCAACTCGAACCAACATGGGTTCTATGGGCATTAGGGTTGAAAATGAACCGAGCCGTTCGTGAGCAACTCGTGGCTCGACTTATTTTTGGCCTAGCTCGGCTCGGCCTATTATCAAAATAAGTCAGACTAAAATATTAAATAAAGTCTATTTTCTTAAAGAGGCTTAGTCTTTTAATAATTGACCTAGCCTTATAGCTTATCAGGCCAAGATTTATTAATATATTATATATAATTTTTAATCCTTCATTTTTAAAATCTTCAATTTTGAGTTCAATATTACTATTTTATTATATGTTTAGAAGAAATATATTAGTGGTGTCTCTTTTATTTAGTTCATATCTATTATTTCTTTAGTAAATAAGATTTATTATATTTAATATAATAGATCATTAAAAAATATATTTGGCTTAACAGGCTAATAAGCTAGATCAGCCATTAAAAGTTAATAAAACAAGACAGGCTAAGTTTATATTCATGGCTTGTTACAGGCTATAGGTCAGGCTTAAATACTTTTATTTTGCAACAGGCCTGACCTATTTAAGCAGAAGCCTAGCTCGATCTAGCTCGTATCCTGCCCTAATGGGCATTAAACATATAAGTAGATGAACACAACTCGAGTTTGACTCAACCCTATTGGAGTGTCAAAAGAAAATTATTTTCGAAATAACATGACACAATTCAAATACAACATAGCCATATTCTAAATTATTTTATAGTTTTGGCATTATAATTTTTTGTCATATTATTATTATTATTATTATTATTATTATTATTATTATTATTATTATTATTATTATTATTATTGTTATTATTATTATTGTTGTTGTTGTTGTTGTCGTCGTCGTCGTCGTCGTTTTAAATGATTTATGATTATTTATCATCGTTATTGATGTTATGATATAAATATGTCTTAGATATTATTATCTTATGTACTTATTGTATGTTCATGAATTATAATCATCATGCTATCTAAATGATATGATTATGGGTGAGAATCCAATGCCCTGAAAACTTAAGGGTTCCTCCGCAAGATTTGTGTTTAATTGATTATTTTGATACTTGATTGATACCACATGAAGATATCAAAATGAACAAAGATATACAAATGATAACAAAACAGTTATTTTTATCACACTGTAAACAATATAAAAAAGTTAAAGAATATCAACATTGAAGTCCATATAGTGCTTTCAACACTCTTGTTATGCAATAAATCTCAACAACCCCGAAAATATAATACAAATCCTTACTCCAAAAAGAGATATGACGTGCACTTCACTAATTATAAATAGACATGAACATAATATAGTGCAACATTATGAGAGCCTCCCAAATTACAATATTTATACACAACGGATAATTTCAAATGATAATGAATAATTATGGAATCACCATAAGGATTGAAGAAGTTGAAACATAATAATTTCAAAATTGCCAATTTGATATATTGTGAATGATATATAAATATTAATTGATTGATAATTGCAAACAATTGATGATTGTGACAAATCAATAATTAAAAAAACATTAATCAATTAATAATTTTGAGTAACTAATCATTATGACTCATGGTTAATATTAAATTGACAAAATATTAATTGAGGCCAAAGTTTGATCTTTACTCAATTAATAATTGACTATTGAATAGTGATAATGAACAATTACAATTACAAATCGATTATGAATAATTAATGTAATATTGATTATTAATTATTAATTATTTGATTTAAAGATATGAATACATATTTTATGGATTGTTAATTACTTATTGTTAAATTGATCATTATTAATTGATAATCAGTTATGTTGATGTTTTATTGATGAATGTTTGACATGATATTTTATGCAGGTAAATAATAATACATATGTTAAATGACTATGTATGATTCATATGTTATTATTTGGTGACTTTACATATTGAATGTTATGTTCGACAATATTTTCTCTATACTTTGATGCATGCATGTAAAATGAGTAAATGATAATGATGTGGAAGTTGATCACTTTTATGATAGTTGATTTGTATATAAATATGAATCTAATAATTAGTATTGGCAAAGAAAATGGACTCAACATTCAGGTAATTGAATATTGTATATTTCATTTTTGGTATAACAAAATGTATTATATGTTTCTTCTGCTCATATAAAACACTTGACTAGTTGTTCGAGAAAAACCAAATTATTAGGTAACGTCACTAAAGCAACCTCGTTGACAAAGGTTCATATTTGTTGATTACTTGATTTTTTGTAAAAAAGGAAATGCTGTCAACATCATTTGATCATATCCAATTCATCGAGTTTTAAAAAATTCAAATTCTCACACGAAACGCTAATAATTAAGTTCAGATCTAATGAATCTTACTCGATAAACATTTAATTTCTTCTTTTAGCTATTTTGATTTATTAATTTTATTTGAAGTATCATTATAATAATCTAGAAGCACTTGATGAAATCTTATGTCGTCAATAATCAATTTAATAAGATTAATTATGTTAGAGTAATTTATATAATTAGTTGCTATGTGAGTGTCTTAATTACTTAAGTGGCTTTCAAGAGTTCAATGAGTTCATTTTAGTTCATTTTACATCGACAAGTTCTCATATTGTTTTTGGCTAAGTTATAATAACTAATAAGTGAAATTTCGATTATATGTTTTAGTTATAAAGGTGTTTGAATAAAGTAGGAGAACTATAAATGTAATATTATTTTAAATAAATAACTTCAATTAATATATAATGCTACAATTATTAACCAATTAAAGGATGAGTTATAAAAAATATAACAAAAGAATAGTTTAAACAATATAAAATATATCAGAAAAATAAAATTAAAAAGGAAAGTAATGCAAAATCCAAAAAAAAACTAGAAAAAATATAAAAAAGAAGTTATCATCAATTTAAAACTTGATCAAATGATTTAGTATAATATTATAAAATTTATGAGATAATTAGAAGGATGTTAAACATTAACACTGAAAAACAAAGATAGCATAAAATATACAATAATAAAAATAAAAAAAACAAATTCAATCTCATAAGTAAAGTTAATATTATAATGTGATAAATAATTATAGAAAATTTTATTATAATAAGCAAATATCATAATAGTTTTTAGAATTATATAAAGGTACTATTCTATGTAGTTATTTATTTAATAATATATTTTAGTTGATTATTAATTATTAATAACTTTTAAAAATCACTTTCATCATAAGAATTTGAAATAGTTCTTGTCCTATGGCAAGAACAAATCTAGTTCTCTCTATAAGTAAGCCTTCAACTCAAATGTGAAAACAAAGGTTTAGATGAACTAGTCATCTTATTAGATGTGCCCAATCATCAAATCATATTGATACTTTCAAGCCACCTTTATCACGGGTGTCATCTAATTCTCACACTACTTTTGTTGACAATATAATATCTTAATGGATTGCTTTACATAAGTGATAAAAATTCCTTTGAATTTGGGTTCTTCCATTTTAATCACATTAGCATCATAACATACTTTTCAAGTATTAACATGTATAAGACACTGTGAAGTCTTGCATAAGATGATGGAAGAACCAACATATAAATCACTTTGTCAACTTTTTCAAAAATTTCAAATGGACAAACATATATTTTGGAGTCAACTTCCATTCTTGCTTATCACACAACACTTTTCTATCTATGTTGATTGTGATATAATTTATGGAATCTATGTTGATTGTGATCCTAATTCCTGCACATAAATACTTCATGAAAGTTGTTTGGAATGTACAAAAAGTGATGAAAAATCTAATTAACTTCTAATACATTGTGACACCCCTCATTAAATATATAACAATTATCTATTTCTTTTAAAAAAATGTTTTAACCTTAACATTTATTTGATCAACTCTCAATTTTTTTTTAAAAAATTATCTACTTTTTAAAAAATTCCTTTGGCCATAATATTTTATGAAAAATACATTTTTAAAATTATTGTTTTAACCATTTAATAATCATTCTTTTAAAACAACGAATGATGGAACATATGTTATGTCACGGACATGCTCCACTTCACAAATGTCATCTTTGCATAATCACGCATTCAACTAACATATTAAGTTAGTCTAGATTCTCATTTAGTCATATTTGTAATTAGCAATTACTATTTCGATTAAAACATAATAATAATAATTAAATTATAAGTAAATGTTATAAAGAAATTATATAAGGTTATTAGGAATAAATTATAAAGTTCATAAATAACATTATATATATATGTTTAACTAAGATTAAGTGAGTTTAATTAGAGTTAAAATACTTATTTATGATAAATAAGGTGATTGGCCATTGATATCTCACTTAGGGGTCCAAGTAGTTCAAGCAAATAGCTCAACAACTGTTTAATGAGACATTTTTCTAAACCACCATATATTCTCAAACAAATTTAAAAATAACATATAAGCTACCTATATTTATCTTTTCACAATCGAAAAATTGTCGGAGGTCAAACTTTAGCATAACCAGCTGGAGAAATTCGAAAAGGATGATTGTTTGAGGTGAATTCCTGCATTCGAAATTAATCTGCGATTGAGATATATGTTAAGTGAGATTTAATTTAAGTCAATGGGGTTACGATACTCATGGTTCCTACTCAACCTATATACGTGCAATAGTGTGGTCTCTAGAGTAATTATTTCAAATTTGAACAATATTTAGTTGGTGTGAGAGATCACAACTTCTAAAGTCTGCATCACCTTACATCTTTTATCTTGATAAACTTATGACGTTTATCTTTGCTTTCATTTAAACTTTCTTTTCAATGTTAAATGCACAAAGTATCAATCAAAATATCATCGTCATAAGATCAATATCATCACAATGTGGTTAATATTATAATAATATAACCAATAGCATAATCATCACAATTAAACATAAATCAATAACTTAAAACATCCTTTTTTATCTCTAGAATTTAGGCCGGGTGGGGTGGAACTCGAGTCAGTTCCTATAATCAATCATATCCATCTTTTGTTATAGAATTGATGCATGCATTTCATAACATTTAATTTTCGTTGCATTTAGGTTTATTTTCATATTTTTCCATGGCATGCATCAATTTTTGTTTTATTTATTGCAATTTTTTTCTTGAGCTCTCCAACTACTGTGGTGCGCTATTTTTGCAGGAAAAATGAAAAATTTTGGTGATGCATCTTGAAGGAAGATTTGGTGTCAAAAGAAAAGAAATTACAGCTCTGCTTATGATTTTATGGGCTGTGTCAAAAGTATAACGCCCCTATAGATACCTTCACAGCCTGCAAGATGCATATCACGACTCTTACAGAAAGGATAGCAGACACACTACGAGTCATCAGTGGTTGTAGTAGCTTAATAACGGCCTTGCTTGTTGAAAACACGAACCGTGATGGAAAGCTAAGGGATCTCACAGAAGCATACTCGCACATAAAAAATTATCTTTCGGGTCGTGATATTGGCTTCATGACAATCACAAAACTATCACGGAGTATAGCCAAAGCATATGATGGGCCATAACGCACCTCTCACAGATATCACAGAATGAAATCCCATCATAAGGAGTTTTTAACAGGTCATTATCTGGATTTCATGACACGTATCAGAATTCAACATCATCCATTACCGGCCATAATATTTTGTTCATGGCCCGCACAGAACAGGTTGAAACGTAACACATTTATGTTACGGGTCTCATTGGTACCTTCACAACACACACAAAACAGTCGTAAGATTTTGACAGAGATGTTACAAGCCATAATGAGCACATAACGACCCGTAACATCATAGGACAAAACGATCTTCACGAATTATGCCCGTAAGGAAGTAGCCGAAGTTGGATCAAAGTCATTATGGGTCGTAAGTGAGTTGTAACGGTCGTAATGGGAGATAACTTGCGAGTCATAAAGAGAATAACATAGAGCTTACAAAAGTTGAGAATAAGATTTGCTCGAGTTATGAGCTATCACATTCGTGTTATGGGCCGTAACAACTATACAGACACTCTGAACCAGAGTCGGACTTGACCGTGAACACCTCATTGCGGGCCGTTAGTAATATTGATTCTTGTTGTTCGTTGATTTCTTGAACAGATTTTGATCAGAACGAGATTCCAGGTAAGTTCTCAAAATTGAAGATAAATTACTCGAAAGAGAATGACACGAAGAATTTTGAACGAATAAATTACTCGAAATATAAATTCTCCATGTTATTCTCAACAGATTTTGAACGGGTTTTGATCAGATAAGTATTCGAAATTGAAGATAAATTAGGTGGTTTCAAGTCAACGAGGAGCCTTAACTTAAATTATTATTTGATAACTTTTGGACTCCAAACTTATAAAAATTATCAGAAACCTTTGAAGTTATAAAAAGAAGACTTCATAGACATAAAAATTCATGCTTGAGACCTTGGGAATTGTACGCAAAAGAAATAGATTCAAGTTGAAGAAGTTTGTTGGAGAAGAAGGAGGAACAACTCAACGTCAGGGCTCCGAGATCATTCCAGAGATTGTCTAAAGCAAGAATTCATATTCTCTCCTTTTTATTTTGATCGTTTAGTTTGTGATAGAGATTTCTATCTTTTATGAGAAACTGCATGAACCAATTTAGCATTGAATTGATATAGTTGTTAGTTCTTTTCGATTATGATTGTGCCTTTTCAATCTTATTCCCTGAGAGCATCTTGCTGTGGATTTAGATTAGAGTTTTGAGGTGATTGAATTTAGGGCATAATACTTTTTAGCAAATAAAATCTTAACTTGTAGGCTAACTCAATCATAACAAAAATCATGCAATTATTAGTCTAATATATGTGGTATAGTACTTGATTATATGTGGACTAATATATTATATCCAGCGAGAATAATTATTAGTCTAGGATTTACAATCTCATGCATCTTAGTTCTCTGTTAATTAAGGGATTTGCTCAACGTTAGAAACCTTTTAAGTTTCAGGAATTAAGATAGTTCGTTTTAATCAGCGCATAAATCGTTACCTTGTGTGATTATAACCCGTCTTAAGAACTAATTTGATTCTTCTTGTTAAAAAGTTCAATCCTCTCTGTTACATATAAGTTGACCTTACTTTTGATCATCTAGAATTCTTAGGGCACTTCACCACTTTATTTTTAATTGTCAATCATTTATTTTATGCAACTTTTATATTTCTGTTTTACAACATAAAACTCTTTCTTTCTCCTCATGGGATCGACAACTCTACTCTTCACTTTATTACTTGATACGACTAGTGCACTTGCTAGTGGATTTATTTTGCTACAACTTTTTACGCATAAAATTTTTGGCGCCATTGCCGGAGAACTAATTTACTACTTTGAGAATCCTATTTTTTTTATTAATCTTTGATCAATTTGATACACTTCTGATTTGTGGTTGTGCAGAACTACACTAATTGGCATGCAATTACTGAACCTGGATACGTCAAGCAAACAATCACATCGTAACACAAGAAGTCCAAAGGGACCTCCTCTATTGATCTAGAAATTGAAAAGACAACACGTAGGTTGAAGAAAAATTTGCAAAAAATGGCTGAACAAGTGCGTAATAATCAACTTCAATAAGAAGAACAACCACACAACAACCAACGTGAAGATGAACAAGAGCTTTCCATGAGGGAATACGTATCAACGAGATACAATGACCGGGAGTCATGTATCGTGCTTCTCGCGATGAATGCCAACAACTTTGAAATCAACTCGGGAATCGTGAGGATGATTCAAGCATCTCAGTTTGGGGAGCACTTCATGATGATCCTCATGATTACTTGGATAAATTTCTTGCTACTCTTAGCACTTTTAAGCATAACAATATTCCTTAAGATACTATTCGCCTATTGTTATTTCCCCAATCCCTACGTGATAAAGCATATACCTACTTAAAACTTTGCCTGCATGATTAATTCATACTTGGCTGGAAATGGTAGAGAAATTCATTGAAGAGTACTGCCCACCTCAGAAAGCGGGAAAATATAGAAGAGAACCCTGAACCTTTATGCAAGAAGATGATGAATCACTTTATGAGGCTTGGGAACGCCGTAAAGAATTGTTGTCCAGAGTAGCTAATAACTGAATTTCGAAGTGGCAGATTATGAAAGATTTCTATCATGGAACAAATGACCAAATGAAATTCAAGACATTATTGAAGCAGTGACTTTGAAGTCCAGCCAAGAAAGAAGACCAACTCGCCGCACTCATGGTGTGCACACAACTGAAGAAACAAATTATGAATTAGTGGCTCATATGGAGTCCTTAAATCAAAAGTTCGACAAGATGCTGAACTTGAAGGTGTGCCATCAATGTGGGGGAGGACATCCAACTCAAGAGTGTCCAGCAAGTAATTCTTTGGAGATTACACAAATTGAAAAGGCTAACTATGTTTCTAATCCAACTTTCAGGGAGCTAAATAAGGAATATGCTTGGAGGAACAATCCTATGTTTTTGTATAGACAAAACCAGGGACAACAAATGCAGTCATTGCCCAACTTCACGTTCTTTCGAAAGCAACCTGAAGCTCCTCCACAGCGCTCAGCAAATTCTCTAGAGGAGATGATGACAAAGGTCATGAAAATACAGTCCAGAAAATGCAAACAACAATGGAGACTCGCGTAAACAATCAAGAAGTTTCAATATGAAATCTGGAGATGCAAGTTGAACAAATGGCGAATCTCAGGAAGGGCACTGGATCCCTCCCAGCAATACTGTGAAGAACCCAAGAGAAGATGCCAAAGCTGTAACACTTCGAAATGGCAATCAGTTAGAAAACCCAATATCTTGTAAACCAGAAAGCTTGGCAGACATTGAGAAAGAGGAGTTCCAGAACCCAACCAAGAAGAGTCTAGTTGAAGAGGGCACTCTTCCTCAAATAAATTCGAGAGGGAAGGAGTTTATCATCTCAGATGTTCCTAAGCAATTGAGAGAACTATCATTTCCACAAAAACTCCGCAAGGAGCAATTAGAAAAGTAGTTTTTATGCTTCATCGAAAATTTGAAAGAATTAACCATTAACATACCTTTTCATGAAGCTTTATAGCTGATGACGAGTTATGCGAAATTTATGAAGGATGTTCTCTCCCGAAAAAGGAACATCGATGCAATGGGAGCAATAAAGATTTAAGAAGAATGTAGCCCAATATATGAACGTAACATACCATGGAAGAAGAAGGATCCCTACAACTTCACTATACTATGCATTATTGGAAATTATCACTGCGCTAGAGCACTTTGTGATTTAGGAGCAAGTATAAGTCTAATGCCTTATTCCATTTTCTTGTAGCTAGGATATTGAGAACTTGAAGACACATCAATGGTACTCTAGTTTGCAGATTCTTCTACTAAGAGACCATAAGGAATATTAAGGGATGTGCTAGTAAGAGTGGACAAGTTTGTGTTTCCAGCGGATTTCATTGTACTGGACATGAAGGCAAATGAGAAGACCCTAATAATATTAGGAAGATCCTTTTTGGCAGCAGGGAATACACTAATTGATGTGAAACAAGGGCGGCTAACCCTTTGTGTGAATGAAGAAGACATAAGTTTCAACATATCTAACTCCTTGAAACTGCCCCTTGAATTTTCTTCTTGTCTTTCTATTGACACTTACGATGATGACATAACTGACGAATTTGATGACATTGTTTTTTATCTTGTCATAGATCCGTATGAAGGCACAAAAGAATTAATGGAAAAGGGCATGGATGAGACAATGGAAAACAATAAAGAAATGACTGAACATATGATGGTGGAGAACTTAGAGAAGAATAAAGCCGAATCAACAGAAGACAATGATGCTATTCTACCATCAAAACCTAAACTTAAAGCTCTTCCATCTCACCTTTGATATACTTTTCTTGAAAATAACTCATACCCAATAATTATTTCTACATATTTGACAGGTGACATGGAAGACCAATTGCTTAGTGTGCTGAAGAAACACAAGAAGGCGATCGCATGGTCTATATCAGATATTAAAGGCATATCTCCAACTATATGTCAACATAAGATCTTAATGGAGGATAACGCGAAACCACTAGCACAATTTCAGAGAAGGCTCAATCCCACCTTAAAGAAGGTTGCAAAAAAGAAAGTGATTAACTTACTGGATGCCAGGATTATATATGTGATTTCAGATAGCCCTTGGATCAGTCCAGGACAAGTAGTTCCAAAGAAATGAGGTATGACGATGGTAAGTAATAAAAACAATGAGCTCATACACCAATGTACTGTAACAAGTTGACGAGTTTGTATAGATTATCAAAAACTGAATGACGCAACACGTAAGGATCATTTTCCTTTACCTTTCATTGATCAAATGCTAAAGCGTGTTTCAGGTCACAACTAGCTACTATTGTTTCATTCATGCCTATTCGGGCTAAAATCATATTGTAGCAGCTCCAAAAGATCAAGAGAAGACGACATTCACATGTCCATATGGGGCGTTTGCTTAGAGAAGAATGCCATTTGGATTGTGCAACGACGCAGCTACCTTTCATATATGCATGATGTCGATCTTCGTTGATATGAATGAGAGAATATTAGAAGTGTTCATGGATGATTTCACATTGTTTAGTAATTCCTTCGCTAATTGCTTGCATAATCTTTTTGTGGTTTTACAGAGATGCGAAGAGGCGAATTTGGTACTCAATTGGGATAAGTGTCACATGGTAAAGGAGGAAATCGTTCTTGGCCACAAGACTTTTGAGAAAGGCATTCAAGTAGATAAGGCCAAAATTGAAGTCATTGCAAACTACCACCTCCAACAAATGTGAAGGGCATTCGAAGTTTCCAAGGACATGCTGGGTTCTATCGGTGTTTTATTAAGGAATTCTCCAAAATAGCAAAGCATCTAACAAATCTATTTGTTAAAGATGCTAAATTTATTTTTGATACTGGATGTCTGAATGCATTTAACTTATTGAAAGATAAACTAATTTCTGCCCCTATTGTTGTAGCACCAGATTAGAGCCTTCCTTTTGAGCTCATGTGAGATGCAAGTGATGGTGTTGTAGGAGCTGAGGGGATATTCCACATCATCTATTATGCTAGCCGGACGTTAAATTCTGTCCAAATGAATTAAATGGTCAAGCAAGACACAAAACCATGCCTTATCAAACGGATCCTGCTTCTACAAGAATTTGACGTGGAAGTCAAGGATAAGAAGGGAACGGAGAACTTAGTGGTTGATCACTTGTCACATCTGGAACCAGCCCCAACCATAGAAACTAAGATATTTGAAGATTTTCTAGACGAAAAGTTTCCCTTGTTTCTAAAATTGGTGTATCCTCTAAACCTATTCCATGGTGTGCTGATATGACAAATTATCTAGTAGGAGGATATATCCCGAAAGGTCTGAGTCTCCATCAGCAAAGAAGTTCTTTTCAAATGTGAAGAATTATCATTGGGAGGATCCATAACTTTTTCGTCTATGCGTTGACGAGATCCTTCGCTGATGTGTATGCGAAATTGAATTCGAGAACATACTGCAGCACTTCCATGGGGGACACGCTGGGGACATTTTGGCCCAAACCGAACAGTAGCAAAAGTTCTACAATGCGGATTGTACTGGCCAACATTATTTCAAGATGTTTGAACATACTGTAAGCGTTGTGATCAATGTCAATGTTCAGGTAACATTTCCCAAAACAATGAAACTCCTCTAAACAATATTATGCACTATGATATTTTAATGTCTGGGGATAGATTTCATGGACCCTTTCCCCAAGTTCTTAGGAAAGGAATTCATACTAGTTCTTGTCGATTATGTCTCAAAGTGAATAGAAGCTGAAACTATAGTCACTACCGATGCCCAAACTGTTGTTAAATTTATTAGGAAAATATTTTTACCCCATTTGACATCCTCGTGCCATAATCAGTGATAATGGTACTCATTTTCGTAACCAACTTTTTACAAAATTACTAAACAAGTTTGGCATCACCCATAAGTTGAGCACACTTTACCATGCTCAAACTTGTGGGCAAGTAGAAGTCTCCAACAGAGAGCTAAAGAGAATATAAAACTATCAGGAAAGACTAGGCTAGTAAGTTAGATGATGCCCTCTGGGCTTATCAGACCGCATATAAAACACTTATAGGTATGTCCCCCTACCGGTTAGTATTTGGTAAGTCTTGCCACCTCCCTTTGAGTTGGAGCATAAGGCGTACTGGGCTAAGAGACTCCTCAATTTTGACCTAGAGGCATGTGGAAAAGAAAGAGGTATAAAATTAAATGAGTTAGATGAATTCAGGTTGCAAGCATACGAGAATAGTAAACTCTACAAGGAGCGCACTAAACGACTGCATGACAAACACATTAAGGATGTAAAGTTCTTACCTGGTTAACAAGTACTCCTCTATAATAGACGTCTATGACTTTTCCAGTAAAACGTAGATCAAGGTGGACTGGTCCTTATGTAGTCGTCAACCCCTCTACTCATGGAGCCATTGAAATTTGAACCTTAGATGATACTTCCATATTCAAGGTCAATGACCACATGCTAAAGCATTCCCTTGGGGGCAAATTTAATCTAGACATGAACGTGATTACTTTAAAAGAGCCTTATCACACTAAGAATCAAGTCGAAGCTAACAACTATAACTTAGAACTATGCTGCCTAAACCCTTATCTCTAGTTAGATCAGCAATGTTAATTTAGTTAGATACTTGCTTTATTTTGTATTTTTTAGTTTCTGGTTTAAGTTTTATTTTCCTTCTAACAAGTGTGCATTGACAGCACCAAGTCTCAGGTTGAAAAGAACAAATTTTTGAGAATTTAAGCATTTCATGAGCTTTATGGAGTATCACACGAGTCATTCCCATTATTTCACGCACTTCACAGAGGGTAACTTCAAAACTTTGGACAAATTATGGGCCGTAAGTTATACTCAATGACCCATAAGTTCTTCCTTACCTTAGTTACACTTGTCAATTACCCCGACTTTTGACCCGTCACCATAGACCACGACCCGTTATGTAAGATAGGTAGCATACAAATTTCCCAACGGGTCATAATTTGTACATCACGACCCGTAACTTGACGGCTGAACTTAACCTTGATATTTGGCACTAAACATGGTTCGTATGTTATTTCTCACGGAGCTCACAGTGTTCTACCGAAAAATGGTATCATATGTTACGGGTCGTAAGGAACAATAGTCATATTTTGTTCAATACCTCATGTTACGAGTCATGAAAGCTAGTTCACGGGTATCCCAGTAGCCCTCATTTTTCACGCCTTCTCCTAACGGGTCATAAATTTCTTATCACGACCCGTAAGTTATAGTGAAAGCTAGTCTCTGTACCAAAACATCCCAAGTTACGACCCTTTCATCTTAGATACATCCCGTAAGAGATTATCATCCAAACACCCGGCATATTAATGGGTCGTAATCACGGTATCATGAACCATTACATTCCCTTTCGATATATATGCCAGCTCGCTCATAGTAGTAACGGACCGTGAGATATGCTTCACGCACTCACTTCATAGTGTGGCACCATCACCATCATTTATTGCTTACGGTCACTAGCAACTCACGGCCCGTTATAACTTCCAAGTACACATTAGTCAAACAACTTGTCCCGTCACGTTAGTCCGAAAATACGTGACCCGTAAGACCCGGTCAAAGGTTGCGTCGTGTACGCCTCGTTATCTGCAAACCACACTCGTGATGAACACGTGGCAGAACGTCGATCATAATGCCCATCAATATCTATCTAATGGCTCTTTTATATTTTTGTTACGGGCCGTGACCATGCAGCTGGTCTATAAATGCGGAGGATCATGAGAAAGTTCACGCCGCAATCTTCGTCTTCTCCAACTCCGGCAAGGCGATCCCACCTGAGAGGTTCCTTCCTTTAGTCGGGCGACTTCTCTACAAGTGCACAAGCGCGACCATCACCTGCAGATCTCCGACAAGAACACTTCCCATCCACCTCGCCGCTGAGATATGCATTGCCTGCCCGCCAAGTTTCGCCGCCACCAAATTCATACGTCAACAATTGTCTCTTGCAGCAACCAACTTCTTTTTCACCAATGTCAAATCTTCCATCATTTTGCGCAGGCGTATTCGATGGCGGTGGAGAAGACGACGAAAATCACAAATCTCGATCAACGTTTCTTCATAGCCCTCCCAATAGAGCCGTAATCATCATCTTACGACCCGTGCACATCATCTGCAACCCGTGAGCCAGCCTTCACGACTGCTTACTCTCCGCATCTTTTCATCTTGCTACCGTAAGGGCCGTAATCTCTAGATCGTGACCCGTTACATCGCACTGAGGGGCCATGATGCTCTAATTACGACCTGTTATATCATCTCACTGGCTATTTTTTGTTCCTCACAGGCGTTGTTCCTCTTCATGGCTCCCCGCACCAAGGCTCTCGTTCGTCGATGACTTCACACCCCTAATAAAACTTATTGAGCACGAGCCCGCCCCATCCGCATTGAAGCTCCGGAAGAAAGAGAATGGCTTTCCGAAGAAAAGGGAGCAGACTTTGGACTTCTTGCCTATCACACCGACTTGGTTTGCTGATCGAGCAGCCATGCTCTCATGGAACTTGCAGGACTTCATCGTTCGCCTTTTCTCCAATATAGGCATGGGACACTTCATCCAACAATGGTGGCCAACATATGCAGACTTCGGTATAGAATTTTTATGCTCTCTACAGGTCGAACACCTTCAAGCCACGGGACGCCGACAATTCAAAATATCATTCCACTTATTCAGTCAGGAGTTTGAGATGTCCCTACAAGAATTCAACGCGATCTATCAGTTTCCACATGGGGGGCACCTCAAAGTTCCTAAGGAGTTTCAGCCTCTTACATTCTGAAACTGCATCACCGGTGATGGCCATTTAAATTTTCAATGGGCCAAATCTACATACATTGAGAACCTAGTTCTTCATTACGCACATCGAATTCTCAGCAACACAATCTGTGGGCATGGAGATAGCAACAGATCGATAAATGAGCAGGAGTTGTTTCTTCTCTATTGCATGACTTCATCTACTCCGGTGAATGTTGGCACATTTTTGCTTCGTTCTTTTCTCCAGACTGTCAATAAGGTTAAGGGCACTATCGTGGTCAGCGGCTTTGTCACCTCTATAGCAGTACATCTTGGTCTTGCCTTGGATCAGCTACATCCACTGGACGACTCTTCTTCACTTGATAGATATGTCATTACATCCATGGAGCTGGGAGGCAGGTGTGCTTATGATGGCTTCTATTTTCGTCTTTGAAATTTTGACATGACCATTCCCTGCACGGAATCAGAGCGCTTCGACCCTACATAATTTATTTTTTTTATTTTCGACAGTCGTAACCGTCGAAAACTCCGTCGCAAATTGCAACGGATGGATATCCGTCAGAAATATCGACGTTCCTAATCATCGAAAAATAAAACAATAATATAATAAATTACATAATCTATTTTTTTCCGATGGTTGTAACCGTCGAAAAATCCGTCGAAAATGAAACCGTCGCAAAATCCGTTGCAAATTGCGATGGATTTCAAACCGTCGGAAATTGCCCGTCGGAAAATCGCAATTTTCTAGTAGTGACTTGCTAGCATTTAATTATTATCAATTCTCACATCAAAGGCCATGGGTCCTGTCATCGATGACGCTGTGGCCTTGGAATATGTGGCTGCCTTGGTGGTAGATAAACTCAATTGGCTTCGTTAGAAGTTTATTATATTATTATTTTATTTTTTGACGATTAGGAACGTCGATATTTTCGACGGATATCCATCCATCGCAAAATCCACCGTAATTTCCGACCATCGGTAAATGTATAATAATATCGTATGAGGAGTATTTTATTAATATAATTAGAGACGATCCAAACCGTCATAATTACTTATGGTTTCGACCGTCGGTAATAATTACTGACAGTCAAAACTGTCGGTAAAATAAAAAATAAACATTATATATAACTAAATATTTTTTAAAAATCATCGGTAATTTTAAAAATAATTAATATTTATGTTTTCAACGGCCCGAGCCGTCGATAATTGAAATTTCGTTATCCCACGTCTTTTTTTTGTTTTCGCGCTTTCTCTCATTTTTCCCCCTATATATATATATATATATATATATATATATATATATATACCTCTTTCCTCCTCTCCTCTCTCTCTCTCTCTCTCTCCCTCTCCCTCCTCTCCTCTCTCTCTCCCTCTCCCGGCCGGCGAGCCTCTGGCCGGACGTCAAGCATCAACCGCCGACGACCCTCTCCCGCCGACGTCTCTCTCTCTCTCTTTCTCTCTCTGCCTCCATTCGGATCCGCCCCCAGGGGTCTGATCCTGCAGTGGGGCGGCCGGAGGCCGGATCCAGCCGTGGGCGTTCGGATCCGGCCCCCAACGGTCGGATCCTGCCGTGGGGTGGCCGGATTTGGCCGAGGCCGGAGTTGGCCACGGCCCGATCCGGCCGCTAATTTTTTTTATTTCTAAAAAATTCTTTGCGACGGTTCTGACTATCGAAAGATTTCGCAACCGTCGAAAGTATCGACAGTTGCGACCGTCGAAAGTATCGACAGTTGCGATGTCCGGACTTTTTCGACGGGTGCAACCGTCGAAAACTTTCGATGGTTGGAACCGCCGGACTTTTCCGGCGGGTGCAACCGTCGGAAACTTTCGATGGTTGGAACTGTCGGAACTTTCGGACGGTTAGAACCGTCGATATTTTTGACGAATTTTTTTCGACCGTCGCAAATCGATTTGCGACGAGCGTTTTTCAGACGGATCGAATCCATCTGAAAAACCGTTGGTAATGCAATTACTGACGGTTTTTGGACTGATTACCGATGGTTTTGACCATCGGTAATCAGCGTTTTTCTTGTAGTGAGTGCACTAGTCGCTCAAGTAATAAAGTGTAATAAGTAGTGTCAAACACGTGAGGAATTAACTTACATAACTAAACTAATTTCATAGGCTAATAGGAGACGAGATGGTTTGGGTAAAAGATGTGCAGAAAATAAAATTACAGACAAGTAAAGACTAAAACTAAATTAATATAATCTAATGATGCATAGGGCTTAGAATAATAAACAAAATTGCAGACAAACTGAATTGACCAAATATTATAACTTTAATTTCTAACGACGGATTGGAGTCTACTCAAATTATTAATTTCTGTCTAGGATTAATCAACCAATCTTAATCAAATTAGATTAAGACTACTTTGTCATTTATCATAATATAATCAAACCTGAAATTAAGATGCATTAAAATGTAGTCTCTAAACTAGACGATTGTCTCATCTTCTTTTTCTTTTTCAGTCTCTTTGCGTCGCATGTATCGCTTTTATATGCCCAACCTTAAACACTGGGGACAGTGTTGAGTTCAAGCTTGGGGGAGTTGCATTATCATGCATCACGTTGCCTTTCTTTTGCATCTCATGTTTGCTTATGTTTTCCTTCTTCGTTTTGAGTCATGTACTGAAAAAATAAATGTCAAATTTTCCTTTGATTGAATCTCTGACAAAATTTGAAGTATGGAATGGTTATTAATCTATCGCCTTAGTGTTTGGAAATATGTATGAAGAAAGTTGCTGAGTGAAATCATAAGTGTATGACGACAAGTCCTATTCATTTCTTGTTTACAATACTTAATATATGTTGTCTTTCGATAATTATATCCCTGTTGAATATTCAAGTGTGTATGAGCTTAATTAAAATAAATAAATCAAATGGTATGCATATATCAAAGAGGGCTAGTGGAGCCCCAAAAAGTATAAGGAGGTACAAAAAGGTGTTATATGAAACTTTGGTGCATTCGGATAATTAGATCCGTAGGGAATTTTTGTCTGGAAACCTAAGGAAAGCTTATATGGACCACCTTGCACAATACGAAGAAGAATATGAGTATCGATCAATGAAAGTAATATGGAACAATGATGCATCCGGATAATTAGATCCGTAGATGATTCTCTGTTAGTCGAAAGCTTGTTACATGGACCACTTGAATTCTCAAGTAAAGTTGTGTAACAATAAGAATCATGTAAAAGCTCAGGACACACTTGTACATTCAACATTAATATTCTTATTTTCGTGTAATATTCTCTTAATAATACTCAGAGTTGATTATGGAAGAGTTTAAAAATGTCATACATTCAAAAATTTCACAAAGCTGAGTTATTCTAGAATGTGGTGAGACACTTCGGCGATAAAGGTATAAAATAAGTTGCTAAGAAAAATAGTTGATAACCAGGGTGGAGACAATGATCCGCTCATGCCTATTGAGTTTTGCTTTGATCATTGCTTGAGGACAAGCAAATATTCTAGCTTGGGGGAGTTTGATGCATGCATTTCATAATATTTAATTTGAGTTGCATATAGGTTTATTTTCATAATTTGTCCATGGCATGCATCAATTTTTGTTTTATTTATTGCAATTATTTTCTTAAGCTCTCCAACTACTATGGTGCGCTATTTTTGCAAGAAAAATGAAAATTTTTTATGGATGCGGCTTGAAGGAAGGTTTCATTTCGAAAGAAATGAAAATCACAGCTCTGTTTATGATTTTACGGGTTGTGACGAAGATATAACGCCCCTATAGACACCTTCACGGCCCGCAAGATGCATATCACAGCTCTTACAATAAGGATAGCAGACACACTATGAGTCATCGATCGTAATAGCTTACTAACAGCCTTGCATGTTGAAGATACAGACCCTGATGGAAAGCTAACAGATCTCACAAAAGCAAACTTGCGCATCAGAAATTATCTTATGGGTCATGATGTTGGCTTCACGGCACTCACAGAACTACAGAGTATAGCCAAAGACGGGCCGTAATACACCTCTCACGGATATCACAGAATGAAAATTCCAATCAAATGAGTTTTTAACGGGTCATTATATGGATTTCATGACATGTATCAGAATTCAACATCCTTCATTACAGGTCGTAACATTCTGTTTATGGCCCGCACAGAATAGGTTGAAACGTAACACACTTATGTTACGGGGCGCATTGGTACCTTCATGACACACACAAAACGGTCGTAAGATTTTGACAGAGATGTTACGGAACGTAATGAGCACATAACGACCCATAACATAGGACATATCAACCGACCTTCTTGAAATACGCCCGTAAGGAAGTAGGCGAATGATGCATGCAAAATACAACATATAAGTAGCCATGCATTTAATCACATTTTGATTCATTTTTATATAGCATGTATCATTTTATGGTCTTATTTGCTTTAATTTTATAAAAATATAAATCTATCCAAATTCTATGTTTTATTACAGAAAAAAGCAAAGAATTGAATTACGAAGTCACAGAAATAAACAACACTCAAATCGAAGTTAAAACGAAAACAGAAAGTGCAAATTAGTAGAGTGAAAGGAATATAACGGGCCGTCATATACATGTAACGACCCATGTCACAAAGGCGTTACAGGCCCGTTACGACCCGTTAAATGCGCAGTTTTGGTCCAGAAACTTGCCCGAGTACGGGTCATGACCAGGATATTACGGACCATTAAAATAACATTTTTACTCCAATTTGAGCACTGCCATGAAATTAGTGTTTCGGGCCGTGACTACAAAGCTATTATGGGGCGTTGCGAAGGCTGATTTTAAGATTTCTTCGACTTTTCTTGGAGGTTTCAATTGTAGATCAATTCCAAACTTTATCCTAAGTCTCAAGGATCATTTAGAAATATATTTACTCAGATTTGAAGAAGTTTTGGATGATTTTAAAGTTCAATCAAAGTCTCTTTGAAATTTTTATTATTTTGACATAAAAAGACATAATCAAACCGAAATTTTACCAAAACTCTTGGGACACTTAGTGGATAGAAATAGAGGCCCTAGGAGACAGAAAAATGTGTGCTTGAGACCTTGGGAACCGTACCTATTGCAGAAGAGACAGATTCATCTTGAACAATATTGCTGGAGAAGAAGGAGGAGCAACTCATCGTGAAAGCTTCAAGATTGTTCCAGAAATTGTCTAAAGCAATAATTCTTGTTCTCTACTCATTGTTGGATGCTCTATTACTTCGTCCTTTTTATTCTAATCCTTTAATTTGTGATAGAGATTTTTATTGTATTGAGAAAACTACATGAACCATTTGTTAGATTTAAATTAATATTGTTATTCGGTTTCTTTTGATTATGATTGTCGTGCTTAATATTTTTTACTAAGATTGTTATATTCTGATATAAGACTACAAACCAGATTTGGAATGATTAATTTTAGGATTTAATAATTTTTAGCAAAATGTTCTTTAACTTGAGAGTTGAAGCCATCATAACACAAAACTAGTAACTCGTTTGTCTAGATTTTGTGTGGTCTATCAATTTATACCCGGCGTGGATGATTGTTAGTTTAGGATATACAACTTAATGCATCTTAATATCTTTCCTAACTGAATATTAACTCATCGTTTGTGATCCTAAGTTTTGTAAGATTTAAGATAGTTTGATTTACTCAGCGTAGAGGTCATTAATTTAGGTAATCTTAATTCATCTCAAGAACTGAATCTATTCATCATTGTTATAATTCAATCTTCATAGTTTGTCATACTATTTCATCATTATTATCTCTGACCATCCATCAACACCTTTTTATTTTATTTTCTATTATTTAATTTTTTGTATCCTAACACCATTTTTTTCTCTTAGTAGATTATTAAGTTTGATTAGATTTAACTAGTTCCTCGTAGGTTCGATACTATTTACTCCTATTTTTTATATTACTTGAGCGACTAGTGCACTTGCTAGCAAATTTATTTTGCTACAACTTTTTACGCATCACCAAAGTTGGATCAAAGTCATTATGGACCGTAAGTGAGTTGTAACGGCCATAATGGGGGATAACTTACAAATCATAAAGAGAATAACACGAAGCTTATAGAAGTTGAGAATCAGATTTGCCCGAGTTACGGGCTGTAACAACTATACAGACACTACAAACCAGAGTTGGATTTGGCCGTGAATGCCTCATTGCGGGGCGTTAGTAGTACTGATTCTTGTTGTTCGTTGATTTCTTGAACGAATTTTGATCGGATCAAGATTCCAAGGAAGTGTTCAACCTTCTAGAAGTGAGATTGGATTATAAGTACTCAAATTGAAGATAAATTAGGTAGTTTTCAAGTCAAATAGGATCCTTAACTTAAACTATTATTTGATAACTTTGGGCTCCCAACATATCAAAACTTATCGGGAACTTTTGAAGTTATAAAAGGAAGACTTCATAGACATAAAAATTTGTGCTTGAGAGACCTTGGGAATCATACTTATTGCAGAAGAAACATATTCAAATTGAAGAACATTGTTGGAGAAGAAAGAGGAGCAAGAATTCATGTTCTCTCCTTATTGTTGGATGCTTTGTTAATTCGTCCTTTTTATTTTGATCCTTTAGTTTGTGATAGAGATTTGTATCTTTCTTGGAAAATTGCATGAACCAGTTTAGCATTGAATTAATATAGTTGTTAGTTCTTTTCGATTATGATTGTGGCTTTTCAATCTTATTCTCTGAGAGCATCTTGCTATGGATTTAGATTACAAACCAGTTTTGGGGTGATTGAATTCATGGCATAATACATTTTAACAAATAAAATCTTAACTTATAGGTTAACTCAATCATAACAAAAATCATGTAATTCAGCGTAATACTTGATTATTTGCGATCTAATATGTTATATCTAGTTAGAATATTTATTAGTCTAGGATTTATAATCTCATGCATCTTAGTTCTCTGTTAATTAAGGGATTTGCTCAGCGTTAGAAACCTTTTAAGTTTCAAAAGTTAAGATAGTTCGATGATCAGCGCATAAATCGTTATTTTGTGTGGTCCTAACTCGTCTTAAGAACTAATTTGATTATTCTTGTTAAAAAGTTCAATCCTCTCTGTTACATCTAAGTTGACCTTACTTTTAACATCCAAAATCCTTAGGGCTCTTCACCACTTTATTTTTAATTGTCAATCATTTATTTTATGCAACTTTTATATTTCTATTTTACAATATAAAACCATTTCTTTCTCTTAGTAGGTCTTTAGAACAAAATTGATTTAGATAGTTCCTGATGGACTCGACAACTCTACTCTTCCTTTATTACTTGATACGATTAATGCACTTGCTAGCGGATTTATTTTTCTACAACTTTTTACGCATCAAGAACCTAGGCTGGGTAGGATGAAACCTGAGCCGATTCGTCAGGTGTCAACTCCTATTTCAATTCGATCAATGTAACTCAGACCGGGTGGGACGAAACCTAGGCCAGTTTGTTCATCTTTTCCTTTCAATCCTATACCTCGACAAAACCTAAGTTGGGTCCAACGAAACTCGGGCCGAGCTAGTTCAATCCAATTCTATTTCGATTTCATCAACGAAACTCGAGTTGGTCAAACTGAAATTCGGTCTGGATCCAATTCAATTCTAATTCATCCATTAATATCAACGGAACCCCGGTCGAGCTATTCGGAGCCTGTTCGGATTATTCAAAATTTTGTCATGTCGCTTTGGGTTTCTCAACCCGAACCGCACACCCCTAAATTCGGACCGGGTTCATACGAACTCGGTTTGGGCTATTCAATTGTCACTCAGGTTCTAAAGAACCCGAACAAGCATATAGAACCCAGGCCGGATTCCATACCTACTCGCATAATCACGTTCTTGACGTGACTTATGACCTAATTTTCGATACAATAACTTGCATAATCTAATTCATAATTCATTTGTACGATAATCTATAAATAGGACAAGGGTTTTGAGGGTCTTGATGCATGCAAAATACAACATATAATTAAGCATGCATTTAATCACATTTCGATTCGTTTTCACATAGCATGCATCATTTTTTGACCTTATTTAGTTTAATTTCATAAAAATGAAAATCTACCAAAGTTTTATGTTTTATTGCAGAAAAATAAAGAGAATTGAGTCAGGAATCCACAGAAACAAATGACACTCAAATCGGAGTTAAAATGTGAAAATTAGTAAAGACTGCTAAGAATTTAATATAATGGATCGTGAACGTTATAACGGTCTGTTATCACTTTCGCCCAAATGCTAAAAATTGAATATAACAAGCGATGAGAGGTCTGTAACGGCCCGTTAAATACCTAGTTTCGCTCAAAAAGCTTGCCCGAATTACGGGCCGTGAAATCCAAGTTACGAGATGTTAAACCCACATTTCTACTCTAATTTGGACACTATTAGGGCCATAAAATCAGTGTTACAGGCCATGAAAAGCACTGTTAGGCTTGAAAATTAACCGAAGAATAAGATTGCGCAGTAACTCGTCGTTCGTGTTGTGCAACGGACCAGAGGTCCTACAGGCTGAAAATTCTTCTTCTATCTTTTATTTGGATGCTCTTTTACCAAATTCCTATAGTTTATTATTTTTGTAATAGAGATTTTATATTCTTTTCGAGAAGGAAAACTGTTTAAACCTTGTTATTAGTTGAGTTAATTTATCTTTTCGGTTTCTTTTGATTATGTATGCTAAGTTCATTGCCTTTTGATGAATAATTTTATTTCTGAGATTAAATTACAATGAGGATTTATTAGTTTCAAGAATTATAATCGCTTTGATAATTGATCTTTTACTTTTAAGTTGAAGCATACATAATGTGTGTTCGGTAACTCGACGTTTGTGTCGAATTTCGCGCTGTCTATTATTCTGTGATTTATCGGAGAATAATAGTGTAGGAGATACATACTCCTGCGTCTTAATTCTCTATAAAATTAATAATTGACTCATCGTTTGCATTTATTAGTTTTATTAGAATTTAAGATAGTTTGATTTACTCCTCTTGAGAAGTCATTATCTTAGGTACTCCTAATCCATCTTAATAATCGATACTATTATTTTTTGTTATAACTCAACTATTTTAGAGGATCATACAAGTTTATCTTTATATTAATCATCCATAATTCTCAAGACTCAACACCAATTTATTTTATTTTTCTTATCATTTATTTTTTGCATCTTTAATTTTTTGTTATCATATCACAACACATCTTTCCTTCTCTTAGTAGATTGTTGAGATAAATTAGATTTAACTAGTTCCTCGTGGGATCGACAACTCTACTCTATATTTTATTACTTGATATGACTAGTGCACTTGCTAATAAATTTATTTATTACAAATTTAACGCATAAGGTCTATACCGACTAAAATCGTTGATATAAGGATCCCCTACATACCTTAAGTTGGTTGAAAAATAAACTATGTTCTTATTACCTGTGGAATGTATAGACGTCACGACTTTAGCCGACAATTCCTCTTTATTGATGTTCAGAAACCCTCGGCTACTACTTGGATCTTATTTTCTTCTGTCGGGGCTTCGAAATGGTATATCGTTCGCGCAAGTGCCTCGGTCCATGAGAAATCGAAGGAGGAAGAGAGGTCTCTCATGCAGAAATTTTGTGAGGCAAATAATACTTTCTAACAATCCTTTAGGTCCTATTTATAGTTCTTAACTAGGGTTTTTAACTCCTACTGGGCTTAGGCTAATTTTTCATCAATCATTACCATCCATCATTAATTATCTTATATTAAATACTCAAATTTAATTAAATTCAAATTTTACTAATTATTCCATAACCATACTTATAAAAATCAATCTCTACTCAAATTCATTTTTATTTCTTTCATAACTTCTTTCAATCAAATTCTACTTTCACATTTTCCTTTTGTTTCTTTCTTTTCTTTAATTTTAGGAATTATTTAATTTCATAATATTTTATCATCTAATTTTTATATTAAAATAATATTTAATGGCTGAAATATTTTAAGCCATAGATCTCTCAATCATATTCTATGTGGAAATCCTATGTCCATTAAATATTATTTTGGATCTCAAATCAAATTGAAATCCCTAATCTCAAACTAATTACAATTCTGATTTCAAGTAGAACTTATTCTTTCTTTAACAATTGAGCTTAGGTCAAATTACTTCATAGTCCCTATTGAAATCTTGAGGTGTTACCGTTGTAGTAAATTAATGGGAAATATCCAATACCTATCATCACTCAATAAGACATTGCAAAGGGTCATGTAATTTGCAAAATGTTTTCAAATACAAAACATTGATTTTACATTTGGCATATAAAGAAAAAATGCACTAATTAACATAAAAAAATTATGTGCACAAGGAAACTTTATGAAAGAATTTAATGAATGGATCCATATTTCAAAATTGAGGAATCCAAAAGGAGATGGGATGAATTGAAGCATTCTTATGACATCCCAGGTCATTAGGTTGAAAATATGTATAATAAGCATCACTAGTGGGTGCTGGTGTATTTAAGTGATGTTTGTTTATTACAAGAATGGCTCTTTTTTACAAGAATGGCTTCATTACAAAGATAGGAAAGCATGAATTCTTTTTTTATGGGCATGTGAATTCAAATACATCATAGACAATTTTTGTGTATCAATACGATCAAATCTTTCATTCACGTCGTGAAACTGACGTGAAGATTTCAAAAACATGAACTCTACAACTCCTTTGATTTCAAGGAATTTTTTGGAAAATCATGCGGGCAAGGTATACACAAAGTATACTCTATTCCAGCAAGACCTCAAGTAAATAAATGATTTTCTCAATGAAAATTTTGTGAAAGATGATCAGTAGATAATATACTCAGTGTATTTGATGAGAAAAGAAAATCGAAGGCAAAATCTTGTGAGATATAGCAATGAAGGAACCATTTCAGTAACATGCTCATGTAAAAAGTTCGATCACGAAGATATATTTTGTGCCCGCGTTTTTAAATATCCTTAACAAGAAGAAGATTACAAGTTTATCCAAGAAATATATACTTCATTGTTGGACATTAGATACTCATTATTCAAAGGCACATGCAACACATGAGAGTGTTGTAGATGGTCGTCATTCTATTACTCACTTTTAGAAATTTATGTGGTGAACAAATATGTGCAAAGATAACCATTTTTCCATGTGATCATTTGATTTTAGTTTCGGTTATGAGATAACTCATTGAATGATTAAAAAATTTAAACTTCACAAAACAAGTAATTCCAAATGATGCTCCTACAACCTTAAGCAAAACTTCACATTAATTAGATAATATTATTTATGATTTGACATTTGTAAAGGCTAAAGGTAGATCGAGAAAAATACAAAGACTTAAATTTTGTATCAAAACTTCTACTTCACAAGGTGAACATAAGAAGCGAATATGTGGTGAATGTGGCATGCTTGGTCATTATATATCTACTTGTTTTTATAGGGTAAAAATAAATCTTATTGTTTATTTACTTTCTTTTGGATAAAGGTGACATCATGGTTTGCATGTTTCTTTGAATAAACAAACAAAAGTTGAAGAACACAATGAGGAAAAGGTGATGACAAAATTGATGAAGATGATATTTAATGGTAACTTTTGCTTCCATGATCTTCTAGATTTTTTACTACCTAGTCTATTTCATATTCAATTAATCATATCTCTTAATTGTGATCTTTTTTTTTGTAGTTTGATCTTGCTGGAATGTTGTTGGAATCATTAGATATTGAATGTTGTTGTTTCCATATATTGCTATATATATGTTGAATGTTGTGTTGATGTGCCTTGAATTATGTACCATGTACCCAAAATTATGAAAGAAAAAAATAAAAAAGAGGAGGAAAAATGAGAATCTGTGGCGGAAGCGGAGGGCTTGGGCCTTAGGCCCAAGCTCGTAGCCCGCCACTGATTCTCGTGGAGGGTGCGGGGGTCAAAACCCCTCGCGGTATGGACCTTTATATATGAAAGTTAGGGTTTTATTTGATGTACATTCTCTTTTGGCTCATAGTGAAAATTTTTTGCGGCGGCCTCCTTTGCCCGTGGATGTTTCTCTCTTGTTCACATTGATCAAGAGAGTTTTACCACATTAAATCTCTATGTTCATCTTTTCTTTCTTTCGTTGTTTTGATTATTCATCGATCCTCGGTGTTCTATTTGCAACAAACTGATATCAGAGCCGAGTTTTTTTTCGCGAAGATGACTACAACGAAGTTCGACATCGAGAAGTTCGACGGGAACACAAATTTCAGTTTGTGGCAGGTTCGGATGCATGCCATCCTGGTTCAGAATGAGTTGAAGAAGGCGCTGTCGGGTCAAAAGTCTGACGCCATGGAGGCATCCGCCTGGGAGGATCTCGACGAGAAGGTCATGTCTGTGATTCAATTGTGCCTGACGAACGATGTTCTTCAGGAAGGTCTCGCAGAGAAGACGACGGCCGGTCTTTGGACGGAGTTGGAAACTCTGTATCTGACAAAAACCCTAGCTAATTGACTTGTGTTGAAGCAGCGACTGTACACCTTTCGTATGGCCGAAGGTATGTCGATCAAATCACATATCAGTGAGTTCATTGCACTAATCAATGATTTGAATAATGTACATGCAAAGGTTGATGATGAAGATCAGGCCCTATTACTTTTTTGTTCTCTGCCATCTTCATATAAAACCTTTAAGGAGACGATGATCTACGGTAGGGACAAACTCATGTTTGAATATGTTAAGGGCAGACTGCTGAGCAAAGAAAAGTTGGATAATGAATTGGGATCAAGCAGCAAATCTGATGATCAAGCCTCAGGTCTGATCGTAAGAGGCAGACATCAGACGAGAAATCAAAATCAAGATAGATCCAGATCCAAGTCGAAGAACAGAGATAAAGTCTGCAATTATTGCAAGAAGAAGGGTCATATCAAAGCAGAGTGTTACAAATTATAGAATAAGAATAAAAGGATTAACGATGGCAATGAGAAGGGAAATCAGAAGGCTGAAGTTGAAGATGTCGGTGTAGCAGAAAGTGAGAATGAAAATGTTCTGTTGGTAACGGCATCAAACAAATCCAGATCATCAAGTGAATGGATTCTCGATTCTGGATGCTCATACCATATGTGTCCCAATCGAGATTGGTTCTCCACATACAAATCTGTTGAAGGTGGAGTCATTCTTATAGGCAACAATGCTGCCTGTAAGACTGTTGGTATTGGGTCCATCCAGATTAAGATGCATGATGGGATTATTAGGACATTATCAGAAGTCAGACATGTTCCTGATCTGAAGAAGAATCTTATCTCTCTCGGTGTCTTAGATTCAAATAGTTGCAAAGTTGTTATTGAGTCTAATGGAATGAAAATTTCCCGTGGTGCTCTTGTGTTGATGAAATGACTCAAAATCGATAGTTTGTATGTTCTCCAAGGTTCGACGGTGATAGGTTCAACAACAGTCTCATCTACCTCAGAGGAAGATTGCACAAAGTTATGGCACATGCGTTTGGGCCATATGAGTGAGAAGGGCATGCAAGTTCTCAGTAACAGAGGTCTTCTTCCTGGTGCAAAAGTTGGAAAGTTAAAGCTGTGTGAGCATTGTATCTTCGGAAAGCAGAAGAGAGTTAGCTTCGGCTCAGCCATTCATAAGACGAAGAGAACCCTTGATTACATCCATTCATATTTATGTGGTCCTTCTCAGGTTCCTTCGAAATGAGGAAATAGATATTTGCTGACATTTATTGATGATTTCTCTAAAAAAGTTTGGGTTTATTTTCTAAAGCATAAAGATGATGTATTCGAAACATTCAAGTCATGGAAGACTTTGCTAGAGAAGCAATCTGGAAAAGTTGTGAAGAGGCTGATGACTGATAATGGACTAGAATTCTGTAATTCTAAGTTCAATGAATTCTGTGACAAAAAAGGTATTGCAAGGCATCACACAATTATGAGAACTACATAGCAGAATGGAGTCATAGAAAGAATAAGCAAAACTCTACTAGAAAGAGCACAATGTATGTTGTCAAATGCAGGACTTGGCAAGGAGTTTTGGGCAGAGGCTGTTAACCTGGCATGTCAGTTAGTGAATCGGTCTCCTCACCAATCTTTAGACTTAAAAATTCCTGAAGAAGTGTGGTCAGATAATTCTCCTAATTACTCACATTTAAGAATTTTTGATTGTCCTACATATGCATATGTTAATGATGGAAAGCTTGAACTTAGAGCTAGGAAGTGCATATTTCTTGGTTATAAATCTGGTGTTAAAGGTTATAGATTATGGTGTTCTGAAATTAAGAAATTTATTATCAGTAGAGATGTTACTTTTGATGAATTTGTGATGCTTCACTCGAGAAAAGATTTATCTATTATTGGTGATACAGAAAAGCAGAAAACTTTGGAGAAGGTGGAGTTAGAACTATCAAGTTCTTCTGATGAAAAGAATGATACTCCTGATGCTCCTGAAGTTCATACATCACCTCAAGTTCAGTAGCAATACATGTTAACTCGTGATAGATCGAGGAGAGAAATAAAAGCATCTCAAAGGCTCGAATTTGAAGAACTGGTCACTTATGCATTAAGTGTTGCTGAAGATATTGAGTTACCTGATCCTTCCTCCTATTTTGAAGCTATTCGAAGTCCTGATTGTAATAAGTGATTAATAGCAATGCAGGAAGAGATGGAATCTTTACAGAAGAATGACACTTGGGATCTTGTAAAACAACCCGTGAATAAGAAGATTGTTGGCTGCAAATGGATGTTCAAGAAGAAAGAAGGAATCAATAATGAAGAGACAAAGTACAAAGCAAGATTGGTGGCAAAAGGGTACAGTTAAGTGGAGGGTGTTGATTTTCATGATGTGTTCTCTCCAGTTGTGAAACATACTTCTATTCGTACTTTGCTTGCTATTGTTGCTTTGCAAAATCTTGAACTTGCGCAATTAGATGTTAAGACTGCATTCTTACACGGCGATCTAAAAGAAGATATATATATGGAACAGCCAGAGGGTTTTCATGTTGAAGATAGAGAAGATCAAGTTTGCCATCTGAAGAAGTCCTTGTATGGACTTAAACAATCCCCTCGGCAGTGGTATAAAATGTTTGATTCATTCATGTTGAGTATTGGTTATGCTAGAAGCAAATGTGATAGTTGTGTTTATTTGAATCAACTTGCCGATGGTTCATTCATCTATTTGTTGCTCTATGTTGATGATATGTTAATTGCAGCGAAAGATATATATGAAATTAATATTTTAAGAAATAAGTTAAGTTTTGAATTTGAGATGAAGAATCTTGGAGCAGCAAAGAAGATTTTGGGAATGAAAATTTCTAGAGATAGAAGTTCAGGAAGACTATTTCTGTCTCAACAGAAACATATTGAAAAAGTCTTGGAGCATTTTGGAATGCAGAATGCTAATGCTGTCAGTACACCGATTGCAGCACACTTTAAACTCTCAGCTTTATGTTCACCTCAATATGATAAAGACAAAATGTATATGTCAAAAGTTTCTTACTGTAGTGCAGTTGGTAGCATTATGTATGCAATAGTTTGCATTCGTCCAGATATATCTCATGCTGTCAGTGTTGTTAGTAGATATATGTCTAATCCAGGAAAGAAGCACTGGGAAGCTGTTAAGTGGATACTGAGATATTTAAGAGGTACTTCTAATGTATGCTTAGAATTTGGTAGAAATTCAACTGGACTGGTTGGCTATGTTGATTCAGATTTTGCAGGAGATCTTGATAGAAGAAAGTTCCTAACTAGTTATGTATTTACTATTACTGATTGTGCTGTGAGTTGAAAAGCTATTTTGCAGGATACAGTAGCATTATCCACTACTGAAGCTGTGAAAGAAGCTATCTGATTGAGAGGATTAGTTGGAGAGCTCACTATGAAAGAGGAAGCTACTGTCATATATTGTGATAGTCAGAGTGCAATACATCTTACAAAATATCAAATGCATCATGAAAGAACAAAGCATATAGATGTGAGATATCATTTTGCTCGATATATTGTGGAAAAGCAAGATGTTCAAGTTCAGAATATTAGCACACATGACAATCCAACAGATATGATGACAAATAGTTTATCTGTTGCCAAGTTTGATTATTGTTCAGACTTGGCGAGCGTTACACAAAGATCAAGCTAGGCCCTCGTGAAACATTCGGCAAAGGAGAGCATGTTGAGCATTTTATTTTTTTGAGAGTTTTGTGAAATTAAAGTCAAGGTGGAGATTTGTTGATGTGCCTTGAATTATGTACCCTGTAACCAAAATTATGAAAGAAAAAAATAAAAAAGGAGGAAAAATGAGAATTTATGACGAAAGCGGAGGGAACGGCCCAAGTCCGTAGCCCGCCACTGATTCTCGTGGAGGGTGTGGGGGGCGAAACCCCCCGTGGTATGGACCTTTATATATGAGGGTTAGGGTTTTATATGATGTACATTCTTTTTTTGCTCATAGTGAAAATTTTTTACGGCGGCCTCCTTTGCCCGTGGATGTTTCTCTCTTGTTCATATTGATCAAAAGAGTTTTACCACGTTAAATCTCTGTGTTCATCTTCTCTTTCTTTTGTTGTTTTGATTATTCATCGATCTTTGATGTTCTATTCGCAACATGTTGTTTTTGTGGTTATCAATTCATTATTTTTATGTGGCCTTCAACAAGTTTTTGCAGCCTGTGGAATGTTGTTGTTGTTGTCGTGGAATGTTTTTGCAGCCTGTGGAATGCATGATGTGTTCTCCATTGTAATGAATGTAAAGTTTGATATTATGCTATATTTATTGACAACTCTGAATTGTTATGGTTTTTTGGATTCATTATTTTTATGTAAGCCTTCAACATGATTAATCTATGTAAGTTGAGTTCACGGTGCATATGAACATGTTACTTTTACCAAACAACTCTGAATTCCTGTGGTTGGTTATTAATTTCAAACTTTGTTATGCTATATTTTAGTACTTGAAGCAGTAAGGAATCATAAAAAAAAATATGATCATGTATCGTACTCATGTCATAACCATGTATCATTCTCATGTTGTTTATATTATTTCTTATTTCAACCACTTGAAGCAACAAAGCAAGAATAAAAAAAACTATTATCTTGTATCATTTTCAAATGGTTGATGTCATCCACCATCTAAATCACTTAAAACAAGGCAAGAGAACAAAAAAAACTATCACCCTAATTCGTTCTCATGTCGTTTATGTCATCCATCATCTAAAGCACTTGAAATAACAAGGCAACAAAAAAAAAACTATTGCCTTGTATTGATACAACAATGCAACAGAACAAAAAGAAAAAAAAGTGAACACAACCACAAGAGGCAATGATTCATGATCTAATAAAGATACTCATGCTGCCTTCAACAAGTTAAACCACAAGATATAATATTACCAACAACATACAAGCAATCTGCTTTTTCTTATTTGCTTCAATAGCAGCTTCAAATTTTACACGTTCATCTTCAAGACTTTGATCTGAAAGCTGAACCCTTCTCAAGAAACCATTGATGAGCTTGTGTATCGAGGTTCCATCGGTCCAACCAACAAAAGTAATCACAAGTTCTATTTCACTAAAAAATCCAAATGCCAAAATCATGTGACAAATCATATATTAAGGATTAATCAAATTACATTAAAAGGCACTCACTTGATAATTTTTTCAAAATGTCCAATATGTCTTAATGATGACTTCTTTATAGCATTCATATTTCGACCGTATGGTAAAACTATTCTTCATCAGTGTTGAAAAAATATATGGTAAAAAAAGAAATGGCAAATGAAAATTCAAATTCACATGAGATAGAATATAGTACATTTCACCATAACGCGATTTCATTTTGTACATTTTAAGCGAAGAGAAAAGAAAAAAAATTAAGACAGCAAAAGAACATGATAGATTTCACATTGAACCAATGAATGACTTAAAAATGTATGTTACGGTGTCATTGCCCTCATCTTATGGTATTTGTCAATCGGTTTTATAAGAAATTTAATGAGAGCAAGATCAAACACAAAAAGTAACTCATGACATGACTAAAATATGGATAAGCGAAAAATAAACCTAAACCAGAATAATAAATAAATATAGAACTTTCTTGTAGGAGCACTGATTAGTGGAGGGCGTCAAGCGATCAACAAGGCGCGCCGATTTGCCAAGATGAAGGATGAATAGCTCAGATCAAGTGAACGCAAGGCTGCCGGAGGGAGTCTACTTCAGATATGTGAGGTAGGGAGAAAACAAAGAAAAATGGAGAGAACAAGGAGAAATCTCGTCAATCTCACCATTTGTTTTCGTGGTCCCGGTGATACATATATCTATTTGGTCTACTGCAGATGCTTGACACTACAGATTCATGATCATGGCAAAGCAAATCTGTTTGGTTACAAGTCATAACAATCGCAGAACGAATGTACTAAGACAAATTTGTTCGGTATGCTAAATATGCTCGATGAGGGAGAAACAATCGCGACAAAAGCATATCGTTTGGTTTGCTGCAGATCTGCTCGATGAGAGAGAACGATAGGGAGAGAGAAAGGGGAGATGTAAAGTGCATTTTGGGGAGAAAGGGTTTTTTTGATAGGGAGACGCAGGAAAGTTACTACTGAAAATGTTTAGTTTGGTTTTTCAATTTTTTTGTTGTTGCGTTGGATCGGTTCACTCAAAGACCTCCAGTTCAAGATAAAGATTTCATCTTGGGCTAATCCCATGACAGTCCTTTTCTGGTTGGGTTGTATATTACTTAACCCCATATATAATATAATATAATATATATATATATATATATATATATGAATAATGAAACTTTGTTAAGAATGTATTTGGAAATTAAGTTTTTGATGTTAATCACTGCTACAAATGTCGGTCATTCAAATATCTTTTCATCACGAATACATTCTTAATAAATTGTAACATTTTTTATAATGAATAAATAAATATATGCTTCGATAAACATGCGTGTATATATATATATATGGTAAAATAATTACTTAAATGATAATTATGCAAATTTTAAAATATTTTTATTTAATCGTAAAAATTGTGCTGTATTTTTAACATTTATATGTCAATATTAATGTATAAAACATTTTAATTAAATATATAGGGTGATTAAGAGAAAAAAGAGGATAGACGAAGGAAATATATTATTAAGTAAACTATTTAAAGATGTAATGATAAATTTATTTTTTATCCAATAATTAATGAGTGAAATAATATAAGTTAGATCTCCTCTTGTTATTTTCAATTCCTAAATTGTGGGTTCTATAACTTAGAAATAAAAGACATTTTGTATCGAATATTCATATTTTATTTAAAATAGTTTTTTTTATAAATAAATCTGACATAATTTAAGTCCCCGCCTTAGCAACAGTGCGGCCCAAGATTTGCTCATGTAATATGGAATCCAAAAGGTTTTCTATGGACCGGACCATGCCAATAACAATGGCCCACATCGCCTCCAAGCTCAGTTCATTTTTCCTTCTTGTGACAAAACAATATATTTTATATTTACATGTTATTTTTGTTAAAAAAAAGATAGTTCAAGTATATAATAGGTTAAAGCCCCCTAATGAAAGGTCTTCGAATAGTAAATTAATAAATAAATTTATGAAATAGACTTTGACTTTCTATCTTCAAGCTTCTAAAATAAACAATTTAGTTATATTTTTTTTTTTCAGTGGACATGATATTTTGGATAATTAGATTGAAATGCATGTGGTCTTGCTCTCTAATTAGGTCTCGTTGTTCTGTGCATGGGGGCACACATCATTGTGATCGTATGCGTTGGGATTTTGCTCTGTTTGAATCGTGCATTAATTATATGAGCGTACATGTTGAGGACATTAATAACTTTGATTCAGAAAACGTCCAAAAAGTGTATGTTCCTCGAAAGGAAAAAAAAAATCAAATTGAATTTCTAGGAAACTCACACACGACTCGTGAGTCATATATATTAGGTCCAGAATATGCCTGGAATGTGTAATTTCTTTGCTGTTCAATTTTTTTGTATCGGCTTGGATTTCCGAGAAGTTTATTAGCATCCGACTAATTTAAAATTAAAAAATAAAATAGCAATAATTAATTCTTTAATTAATGTGATGATTTCAAAATTTAAATCCAAGACTACTAACATTCGAACTCGACTCTCATACTAATTGAATGAATATGTTTTTCTTCGCTGACTTGAAATTGAAGTAGAAGATAATAAATTCACCACATGAACATGAAAGAAGGTTTGAGTCCTTATGTCAAGTTACTTATATAAGAGTTTGATTGAGGTTTGAGCATCAAATATTTTTAAATAAACAAATGAGGTTATGCAATTCGATTTGATATGCGCCAACATTCTAAATAAGTAGGCCAAAATGACTTTGAAGACATTTTAAAATTCTCCCCATGTTTAATAAGCAAGAATTAAATTTGTAAATAAAAGTTCTTATTTTGTTAATTTATAAATTATAATAAAATAATAAAAAAGACTCCATTTATATTTTTGCTTATAAATTAATCAAGTTAACTTATTACCATAGTCTCAAATTTTTAAAATATTTTAAGCATTATTTCCCTTATTTTCTTATTAAATTAAAGTGTTTTTTATTAGTATAAATTGTATAATAAATTATATTTTTATAGCACTTTTACTTTTTATGATTACATTACTTTTTATAGCACCTGTTCCGAAAGCATTTTAATTTTTTAGTCATACAAAAAATAACTTATTTACCATTTTATTATCAAATCGTCATACATAGTTATTATTATTATTATTATTTATCAGTACATATGATATGTTCAACCTTTGAGATATTTATTAGCATTAAGACTTATAACATTTTTTTTAATAAATTAAGTGGGTCTCTAGTAAATGCATGAGCTGGCCTCTCTAATGTGATTTAGACTCCCAGTACACAATAACGTGAAGCACGTGAGCGGTGCCAATTTGAATGGTCCAGCCAACGGACTATGACCACCAAGGCACCAACTGTTGGGATGTTTGGCTTTCTTTTCAAATGATGGCTGGCCATTTCCGCATCAGAGTTCTGAACAAGATTTTGATAAGATTATAATAATATGTGTCGGAATAAAGTTTTATTTCTAATTAATCATATTTTAATGATACAGATTTTGAATAACTAGAATTATGTTCAAAATTTCAAAAAAAAAGTTTAAGTAGTAATAAATTATTTTATGTATTGAATTTGAAATTAATATTTGAAAATATTTTATTCGTATATGAACCAACGCATGAATATAAAAAATTGTATATAATATTATCAACTTTTCAATAAATTAAAGCACACAACAATCAATATAGTTAAGGGTCGATCACAAGGGTAAAACTGAAAAATTCACACATTGACATTGCTCAAGGAATCTAGTTTCAAGCTCCTCATCTTTCGACCTTAAAGTTTTGAGCTGAAAAAAAATGTAACCCTCTCAGACCAAGGCGCAATGGGTGAATCAATCAATGAGAACGTACCAGGCAATCCAAAGCGACATTAGGAAAATCGTAACAATATAATGGAATAGTAAGCATAGGGATGATAAAATAGTAATCATGAGGATAAAATGATAATTGATTGCTATGTATCATAAGGTTAAAAGATAGGTTCATAGGCAAAACATCCGTCGCATTCTCCCTAGCCATTAGCTGGTTGGTTTAACTACCACTACAAGAAAAATGTCGAATAACGACACAAATTAGCTTTGCCGCACAATGTGATGCTAAGTAGATGCTAATAGCGTCTCCATTGGGTCGACAAAAATAGACTCTAGCTGCCTCTCTATAGCGTCAATTTAGCATCAAATGATGTTGACGTTAAATGAGGCGCCACCGAGATGCACAAAAATTAGAAAACGCGCAACAAATAGTAGTGTTATATTGGTGTCGCAAGCTTGCGACGCTAATTTAGCGTCACCATGATGGCGACGCTAATTCAACGCTAAAATAAGAGGCGATATTAGCGTTGACGTCTACGTTGACACATGTGACGCTATATTACCGTCGAAGGATTGCGATGCTAAGTAGACGTTAGTTTATGCTCTTTTGGCAATATAAGTTGTATATTGTATAGTATATTATAGAATACTATACTATACTATATTATAAATTATACTATATTATATACCTTACTATACTATATTATTCTATTATATAATATACAAAAATTAATATATTATACTATACATACATTATACTCTAATTCCCATATTTCAGAGGAATAATGCTTCTTCATTTTCCATGAGATTCAAATGATGATTGTCGAAAAGATTTTTAGTATTTTTTTGACAATTTTAGGTGGCCGAACGACAGAGTTAAGAACCTAGGAAAAAAACTTCTGACGATCGTCGACATGAGTCCGGTGGAAATCGGTTGAAATGAAAATTACGGACTCATAGAGATCGATGCGAGTTGTCCACTCGCACAAAATCGTGGTGATCAAAAGTCGAAAGAAATTCAATAAAATGGGCAAAGTTTTGGAATAGAAACGATCGGTTCTCCGCAGTCTTAGCTCGGATTGTCATGAAAAAATATGCGTTTCGAAGGGCTCGGGAAGGTGGGGTAGCAAGAAAGTCATTTCTCCTCACAATATATAATGCTCTTTGACCCATATATCCACTTCTTAAATCCTTCATAAAGTTGCCTTTCACATTGTCCAATTTACGAGTATTAATGCCAAATGCAGAAGCGGTGTCGCAAACTTTTCATGTTTCATGTGTTTTCCGTTTCCTTTGATTATCAAAATATCTATTTTTTGTACTTATAAAAAAATTTAAAACTTTTGCCCCACCTAAGAAATCTAAAAGTGCACATTCTAAAAAATCAGACCTTTTGGAAGCACTCGGAATGGTCTCGTCTAGTTGACATAAAGTTATCAAAATTTTTCGAGAAATGCTGATTTTGTTAGAATTTTTTTGTACCCAAATTTAAAAAGAGTATTCAAAATGCTCTATTTTGCTTCATGCGCCTAAAACAAATTAGAAATTACATTTCTAAAAAATTGGACCTCTAGGGACTTCTTAGAATGGCCTCATTTGATCGACTTACAATTCTCAAATTTTATACATATATACATATACATATGTACACATACATACATATATACATATACATATACATATACATATACATGTATTACATATACATATGTACACATACACCTATATACATAAACATATACATGTACATATACATACACATTTGTACATATATACATGGATATGTACATATACATATATACATATACATAGACATACATATACATATAAATATACATATATATATATATATATACATATACATACACATACGTTTAATCAATTTATAGTTAATAAATAACTTATAGTTTGGCGCCACATCAGCGTCGCAATAGCGACAATTTTATTTTAGCGTCACAGTAGCACCACAATAGCGTCGCTAAGTTGTGATGCTAAATTAGCGTCTTGAATGTGCGACGGCGCCAATGCGACGTGATACTTTAACTTAGTGTCACAATTTTTTGAGTCCCTAACTTGCAGCGCCATTTGGCATACAACATGGCGCCATAGTAGTGATGCAATAGCGTCGCATCATTGGCGTCGCTACCTGGCGATCCGTGTGCTCATCAAGGGACGAATCATGACCATCCTTTCTTTTAATCCGACGATTCGTAACACCTCTTTTGATTAAGCCGATCTCTTTCCCTCTTTTAAATTCTAGCAACATCCGCTTCTGCCTTCTCCCCTACGGCCTCTTCTCCCTTGCCGTTGATGCGTCTTTTGCCGCCGCCTGCCTCCTCGACGTCGTCCGTCGACGCATCCGTCGCCACCTGCCTCCCCGATGTCATCCGCCAAAGCAACTGGACGACGCATCCGCTGCCGCCGCCTACCTCCCCAACGTCATCCGTGGACACGTTCGCTGTCGCCGCCTGCCTCCATGACGTCGTCCGCTACCGCCGCCTACCTCCACGATGCCATTCGTGGACACGTCCGCTGCCTCCTTGACGTTGTTCGTTTCCATCGCCTGCTTCCTTGATGTCGTCCGTCGACGCATCCGCTGTCGCCGCCTGCTCCCCTAACGTCGTCCATCACCGATGTATCCATTGTCGCCGCCTACCTCCCTTGCTCGAGACCAAGGGCTCCATGGCCAACGAGTTCAAGGAGATGGTGGTCGAGCTCACTGCACGGGAATTGTAACATGCTTGCACTTGCGTAGGATATTGTCCGCTTTGGGCCTCCGTCCGCACAGTTTTCTCAAAACGCGTCCTACCAGGTCAAGGCCATGTTCCCATATATACTCAGTATCTCTCCCATGACTTATGCATGCGGAACTAATCCAAGGCATGCCATCATTCTCCCTTGGGGGACTCAACGTCCTCGTTGAGTGATCGCACCCCACCATGCACAGAAGCTTACACGAAATGGCTCTGATATCATATATAACATCCTTGCACTTGCGTAGGATATTGTCTGCTTTGGGCCTCCGCCCGCATGGTTTTCTCAAAATGCGTCTTACCAGGGCAAGGTCATGTTCCCATATATACCCAACATCTCTCCCATGACTTATGCATGCGGAACTAATTCAAGGCATGCCTCATGCAATCTATGATTGTGAAGCTCTGCTTAATTGTATGACACACAATCATATAGGGGATACGTATTGACCCATGATTTGTATGTGAAATAACACGTGTGTGGAGTTTAATTATGAAAATGATGATATCTTGAGTTACTTTTACTTATGTGAAAGCTCATATGATTTGACAAGTTATGTTATATGTGCTATGCTTTAAATATTTTTTCATATGAAAGAAATGCGGTTTATTTAAATGTTATATGCACTCGTATTGTTCCCCTATGTTGTACTTTTATTCCACTCACTGAGCAAATAATTGTTGCTCATAGTACCCTTTTTAAAATTTTCAAATACCCGTAAGTTCTCGAGTTGAGTCGATTCGGAGTTTATTTTGGTGCATATAGAAGAGGTCGAGCTGCTGGAGCATGTTTACCTTCCCCTTCACTTTTATTTTTTTTAAAGCATGCATGTAATAGATAATCATAGATGTGGTAATCAAGTTTGAGAAGAACTTTTTGTAAAGTTGTATGAGACTTAATCCTGTGGGGTTATATATGAGATGGTTTGTGAAAAAAAACACAATGACAATATGCGAATTTCCTTTTTTATAGCTTCTTATTAAACTTTGATGAATAAATATGCATCTTTGTATGTGTTGGCTAATAATACAAGAAAGTAAGGGAGGAAGGTTTTGCCAATTTTATTTTTGAAATTGCTAAACATAACTAATATTATAATAATTGGGATTAGAACTTAGTCATGGAGTTGGGTGTGACAGGAATGATCCGCTTTTTTATGCCTCGGATGAACTCGGTGGTGGCGCTGGTGCGATTGATCATTTAATGTATAATGTGTAATGTGATTAGAATGTGTAATTTGAAATGTATATGTAAACGTAATATATAATGTTTAATGTGAAATTTGATGAATCTGATTAGAACGTGCACATGATCGAGCATCGTAGTTAAACTTATGTAAAGAAATGTGAAATGTAAATTAAATTGTACAAAGCATGTTATTTTTGTTGGATGAAGATGTCGTAGTTAGTATCTCCTTAGCATCACACATTTAGCGCCCCATTAGCGACTACTTAGCGTCGCATAATTGTGTCGCCATTTTGTGTCGTGCTGGCATCTACCTAGCGTCACTCACCAACGACGATGATAAACTTAAGCATTATTTTAGCGTCATACCAACGTCAAAACAACATCATGTTAGCGTCAACTCAGCGTCGCGTTAGCGTCGAGTACTCCAGTGCCTCTTTAGCATTGAAAAAGTAACGACGATGCAAATAGCATCGAACCTTTGGCGTCGCCATGACTGTGACACGTAGTCGGCGCTATTTCGATGCTACATTGTTTAGGTACAAATTAGCGATGCATTAGAGTCAATATACGTGTGTTGCTAATTGACTAATTTCTTATAGTGTACACATTAGAAACTAGAAAAAGAAGAAAAGAAAAAGAAAAGAAAAGAAGAAGGGAGCAACTGTCGCAACCTCCTCTTAACTACCGCAACTTCCTCTTCAGCTTCCTTCAGCAATTGGTGTCCACTGCTTTTGGTGTCTTGTGATCTAAGAATTGGTATAAGAGCAATGTTGCTCTTGTTTCTAAGTTGTAATATGCATTGATTACCATCTATGATATGATCGGAGTGAGATAAGGGATCTAAGGAATAATAGAGGCTAAACTCCATTAGTAACAAGTAAATACTTTGTATGTAAAAACAAGACATCATTTTTGGAAAAAAGGTTCTTTCATTTTCGACTCATCAATTTTTAAAAACTACTCTTTTTAGTCTTGAATAATAAGAAGGAAGGCATATTTGTGTTGAATTGATTTTGCATATGTGAAAAATTATAGAAAATAATTTTGGAAAGCCAAAGAAGGTTTTAAATAATGTTTCCATTAATATTTTCTTCTTTGAATATAATGATTTTCGCATTTCACTTGCCAAACTTAATTGTAAAACTCGTAATGTATTTTATTGTACCTTAAATGAGAAAGATCTAAATCTTATTTTCAAACGCTCCACTTCTAATGAGATTTGATAAGTTTTGTTAAATAGATATGAAGGGAGCGACTTGATAAAAATGGCACATCAAATGTGGACAATGAAAATAATAATAATTCTACATCCAAGTCATGTGACAATGAAGATTTGTGCTTAACGACAAAGACCCAAACGATGAGGTAATCTCAACTTTATCTTATTACATGACTAATGTAAGTGATGATGATGTTGCTATTACTTTTTATGTTATAAATATATTTGCTTCTCTTATTCAAAAGCATATTTTCCTTAAAAATAGATTGTTAATAGATGAGTTTTATATTTTAAATGAAATTGAGACTTTGACAAAGAAAAAAATGATGTTTGCCTAGTTCAAAATGAACTTTTGATGAATGGTTTTAAAAGTTTAAGAAATGAAAACAATGCATGCTTAGTATAGAATGAAATTTTAAAAAATAAAATTAAGGCATGTATTAATGAAATAAAATCTTGAAAAGAAAATTATTTCTTTGCAGATTTCTTTGAATGATAAACTTGATAGTTTTTATAAAGCAATATGGATGATGATTTTTCAAAGCTTACAAATAATTGGGGTAAATTACACCGAATGCCCTCCAACTTTGACGTTTGCTCAGCGATGCCCTCCAACTTTACTTTGTAATACGAATTTGTTCACTATTATCATAATGAGTGCAAATTAGGATCCTTGTGCATATTATGCCTATTTTGCTTATCCTACTTTGATCTTGTGCACTATGCTAAAACTTGTTTATTTTTTTTTTGACAAATGTGGGTATTTTTATTTGAATGTACACTTACTATTCCACATTTGATATTTGTAACTTAGATGATGTGTTATGACTTTAAATATTGAAATAAATAATAATATTGAAATCTTAATGATAAATGATAAATTAACTTGTGTTCAAATTTTGTGTATAATAGTATTTTACTTGATAAACTAAAGATTGTAAAGAAGAAATTTTTGAGAACTGAGAATTTGATATCATATCTAATTTATTTTTACTTGTGACACGTTAGTTGCAAGATACTTATATTGATCATATGTCAAAGAAAGATAGATATATCATTTTCATGATTAGTGTTATGCTTCTTATTTCGATTTCATTCATTTAGAAAAGACAAATGAGACATGCAACTAACTTGAGAAAAATCATTTTGTGTTTAATCATATTTATGTATTGTTAAGTTGGATACAAAGTTATTTGATGAGATAAAAAACAAAAAGGAATCAAGTTTAAATGATGCTCAATTAATTTGTCATGCAAAATATAATGATGGAATTTGTGTGTGTGAGTTGAGTGAATGCATAAGCATATTTACTTCATTGCTTAGAATGTTAATCTTTATACTATGTGTCCTTATGATTACCAAGTTGAAATGAGCATTATGCGTAATCTTATGAATTATGTATGAATGTATTTAAAATTGAATGTTTGTGCTATACTATGCAATGTGTCATTTTGGTTTGGCACACATGAATCTTGTATACTAGTTTACATCTTAATATTTGAAGTTCATTACACATATATGATTTTTATGGTTTCAAAATAGTAAGGAATCATATTTTTTTAATATTTGTGGATGATGATAAATGAGGTTGCTTGGTTAAAAATTATTACACTACAACAAACTTGATTTATAGCTACAAATAATTTCATGAATATAAACTCAAATATCATGATTATAAGTTATTAGTCACAAATTAAATTGTGGCATCAACTCGTGGATATTTATGCTGTTGCAATTGATCAGTATTCACAAAGGTTCTTTTTATGGCTATAAGTATCATAATAATCACAAATATTTATGTAAGTATTAAATATTAACAAATGTGGATAATTATATTATTCATGACAACAACGAAAGTTTTGTGAGCATTATTGATTGACTTTCATGGCTAATTATATTTGTGATTATTAGCAAATTTTATTTCCATAAACAATATGTAACAATTATGAGTAGAAGTTTCATTATACGTAGCAAAAAAATGTAATACAAAACTAAAAATGATTGATCATTTTTAATTATTATTTACAAATTATTTTATAAGTAAAAATAATTTTATCATACATATTTCCATGAAAAATACATAAAATAATTGAGTAGACACATTCCATAAAATAAAATAATGATAATTATTTTTATAAATTTTCATGCTCATTAATCATAGGATTTAATGGCAATAATTCATGCAAAATAAAAATATTAAAACATTACATTATTAGAGGATTCTATGACATAGTAATATAAAGAAATTAATTCTATAATAAAAAAGTTAACATATTCTAATATAAAAGTATTTGTAACCTCATGTCATAGAAGATATAATAATATTAATTTCTAAAATAGGAAATCTAATTACTCATGACTTTATTTAGTCATAAGCCATGTATAGTCATGCCATTGTATTTAATCTTAGTTATCTACACGAATTTCATGTGCAGAATTTTTCAATTATAGTATGCAAAGATCATACAATGTAACGATCCTAAACATACTAAATGATTTGCATATTAAATTTTAAATATAAAAGAATAATGTGCATGCCATGTACTTAATATATGATCTACATGTCAATTACAACATAGTTATTTTTTATCTTATATTATTATAAATAGCATGGTATGACATGTAAATAATCATCATCATACTAGTAGTATAGAATACATTTACCATCAATCTATAGGCACCTTGTGACTAGCAATTATCATAACTATTGCCTCAATAAACTTCCTAATGATTCATTTATAACTATTTTGGACTTTATTTTCATAGGCATCAATCCATGAATTCAATTTATATCAATAACAACTTTTGATCTTACAATAATTGAGAGTCTAATTTGTTGTATTCACAATATGCTATCTAGGCTTCGGAGACAATGCTCCATTCGTTCAAAGACAATTAGAAATACACACATCGTTGCCAAAATCCACCGCAAAGGTTAAGGACAATTATGAATATTTCATGTCGTAAGTTTGTTCAACACACATTCTCTTAATCATTTAATAGCAAAAGAATTTAACATTTTAAAGGAAATTATAACTAATAAAAACTTTATAATAATCATATAACATTCCTTTTAAACTAATAAGTCATAAGATCAAAAGGCCTTGTTTGGTAAAGTGCATGGTTAAAGTGTGTAAAAGTCATGATACATCTATCATCATTATAATAACATATTGATGAAGTATATCACAATCATTACATGACATCACATCATACTTATAATTTTTAACATAACATTTGTTGAAATATTAAAAACTTGACATACATTTTTTAACTTGAGAATGATCCCTTATAAATATCATACAGTTAGAACATACATTCATCACATTCATAAATATACATGGCATATATATAACATATTATTGCATTTCTTCTCATTGCCATGTACATTTTAGAAGTTTTTTTTTATAATTCCTTTATTTTTATTTATTACTTGACATCCATCCTTTCTTTCTTTCTTTCTTTCTTTCTTTCTTTCTTTTTTTTTCTCCACCAAGAAAACTAAAGGCTAGGAGCTAGAGCTCTATTTTTAATTATGCATATATCGAAAACATAATCAAATGTCAATTAGAACAAGCCTAAATTAAAAATGTCGAAAAACACAAAACAACCTAAAAAAAAGTCTAGAATCATTATTTTTAATCCAACAAAGCAATAATATTTATATTTTGTTTTTTTAAAAAAATCAATCATTTTTCTTTTATTATTTAACCATATATTATTGTATCAATATTTGTATTACTATCATAATAACAAATGTCAACTATTTATAATAAAACATTTATTTATAATATAATTATTTTCAAATTTTATTATCTTTAGATTAAATGTGAAATAAAAACAATAATATATTTATCTTTTAAGAATATAATATTTTCATATTTTATTTTATTTAAATTTATTTTCATAGTGTAAAATGATTTAATCGAATTAGTTAGGCGATCGGTGTACAAAGTACTTTTTAACATCATATGAATTATTTTTTAGATACAAGACTCACAAAAAAATTTGACCGGAGCAAAATTGTACCAACAACAACAAAATCGAACGGATTAGCTGGTGGTGGGACCCTGGAAGGGCGGTGGAGGAGCGTCGACCATGGAGCAAGCTGACCTGGATTGTCCAGGTGTCCAATTTAAACTCGTGCGTTGGCCGCTCGTGGACCTCTCGTGCCGATCACTTGGCCCCCAAGAAACTACCTCCCTCCTCCCTCAGTCCTCCCTCCGTCCCGTCCTCAATTACAATATTGCCCTTATTTTCTCTCTCCGGTTTATTTCCCCCATAATAATTTATGTTCGATGGTCCCTCGCATTCCGTTTTTGTGTTGTCACACCGACACGGGACCGGATCACAATTAATTGATAAAAAGATCGCTATTATTGTGGCGCATTAATTATTTTGCAGCTATAATTACGTTAACATATAGTACAAATGTACAAATATAAATCATTTTTATGATTTTTATCTCCCTATCCGAAAACAATGGGAATAATCAAATCCATCAACAAATTTATTCGACCATAGACCATTTTTTTTTCTTAATGACAATTGTAATATCCAATTTTGTTCATAGTAAAATAAGAAATTATCTGTGCTATTTTTGTATATTAAAATCTGATACTTAATTACTAGAAATAATCGAAAATAATAGATAATAAAAAATGCAACAATAATTATTTTCTATTTCGGATTAAGTAATGGGTCTTATGACTTTATTATTATAAGATGAATTAACGCCAAACCCTAACATTTTTCATACTTGTATGTTCTTTTTTTTTTCTTTTGAAGTGATCAGCCTCCGATATTTGGGAAGCAGCCTATTATCCACAAGTTAACGGTCGGCTCGTCATCGAGTCCAACTAATCTAGTATGATCGTCGCACATCACGTACTTAACATTGATAGACGAGACTCCCGACAATAATTTTCTACATTTATAAGAACTTGAACCCGAGACCTACTTAAACGAGGAGAAGTCGCTTATCACTTCATCACAACTTTAGTCATGCAGAAGAGACAGTTGATTATATTTATTTTTAAATTAAAGCAGCCACTTCAATTAGGTAAAATAACTGGCACTATAACACAACGTGATATGTAGATTGTATTTAATATAGCATAACTAATTTAATATTTGGACGGAAGAAAAAATATCAACTTTTTGGACAGAAAAATTTTGAAATATATTTGAATATTTGACAACCACTTGAATTTAAAACTATTAATCATCGTCAATTTTGAAATATAATTTCATCAATTAATGGTATCAAAACAAAGTATGTGTTTTTTACTATCTAATTCACATGAAATAGGTTAAAAGTAATAAAGGGAGCATCCACTTCACATGAGTCAACCACCCTTATCCATTTCTTGTGGCCAAAGCAAACTTAGAAACGCCACCTCCGTTATATTACCATTTTCGGTCACGTAAATTGTCCTCTTATTGACTTATCGCCACCTCCAATTATTAATTAATAACGGATGGCGACGCGACGCCAAAACCAATCGTTACCGTCCTCTACTTTGGACACCAACGGCTGGGATTCAAACAAAAAATTTACCCGGTTTCCCGCCTGGACGGCAGAGGGGAAGCCGTGGAAGGGCCTCTCGTCGTAACTCCTTGGAAAGATGGAGGGCGTTTTCGTCTTGGAGGCGTCATCGTGCCGTCTATAAATTGCAGTCGTCGTCTTCGCCGCAGTTTCCCTTCTCTCTCCTCCGTTTCGGCCCCGACGCGGCTTTTTTTTTTCTCTCTTTCTGGTGTTCCTTTTCTTCTTCTTTGAATTCTTGGTCCTCCCTCCCCAATTGGATCCATAATTCTTCGACTGCTCAGGTTAATTCGAGCAGGAAAAATATCTTATTCCCATCTCGAATTGCCGTCGGTTTGATCGAGAATTGTGCTGGGGGTTCGATTTTTTTCTTTTTTTTTTAATTTGAGCTTTTGGAGGGCGAATTCGCCTATGTTCTGCTGTTTTCCGCGAGAAATTTAGGGTTTCCGGGTCTGGTCTTGTCCGAAGGGATGCTTCTGACGCGAGAATTCGGCGTTCGGGTGGGGGACGCGCCGTCTCCGCCGGCCGTCGTGCGGCGGAGGGGGCCGGGGAGGCTGGAGCTGTGGGGGCTGGATCCGAGGCCGGCCGCCGGCGCCTCCGGATGGCGAGGAGGCGGCGTGGAGGGAGACTGCCGGCTCCTCGCGAGGCTTAACAGCGGAGAAAGGAGGGATTTCCCGTCGCCGGCGACCCAGATTGGGGGGCTGAGCCTTGAAAGCGAACACGACTTGGCTCTGATGGTTAGCGACTTCTTGGAGAACGGAAGCAGCGGCGCCGAGTCGAGGTATAGCAGCGACAGCGATTCTGGGTTTCCGGATCTTAGTCACCTCGTGGAGAAAGTTTTGGTTCGTTATCTAATTCTCTGTTTACTACTTGCGTGCCTTTAGGATTTCTGCTTTCCTTATTGTTACTATGGTCTGGGCATCCTTATAAATGATATGACAACTAGTTAGCGATTATGGAAAAATCACTGTAGTCCCCTTTGTATTAAGTTTCAATGAGGTAGGCTATCACATTTTCGTTAGAATTCCCTGCATGAAAAAGGAGATGCAAAGAATATTGCATTGCTAAGAATTACAAAACAAATTATCATGCAGAAAATCTTTGTTTTTCAGAATAGATATCTACAGGAGACTTGTAGACCATCTTTACAAATTACAACCATCCCGTTCTTTCTCAGAAAGAAAGGAGTGGAGACCAAGTGGGGGATAATATTCTTGCTTCTACAATGCAATGAAGAGTTCAAAATATTTTTCAGTAGCAAATTTAATTCACATGTCTTTGCATCGAACTGAAATTGCAGATTTCAAGCATTTCTTTTGATTAAGTTACCTGTTGTCATCATAAGATATCTTTGGTAATTAATTTGATATTTCGACCTTGGGCTTCAGCCTAAAGGCCAGACCGTATAAGATTTCTAAATCCTCCCACTTGTCCTATTTCCTCATGCGCATGCTGTTAGAAAATTATACGATGCTTTACTATTACAGCTTGAGACAAATGAAACTTGGGACTTATAGTATGGTAGAATGACAAACTCTAGGATATGTGTCCAACTGCCCACTTTGAGTTCAAGTTGAGTATTTCATCTTCTTTTTTCATCTTTCCATAGTTAATATTTATTAGGATACAAATTTGAAGGACAGATGAAGTTCACTTGTTAAAGGTATAAGGCAGTGACAAATGAAACTTGTTAGAGGTCAACATAATTTTTGGACCCTATTTCTGTTTGCTGTTCTTATTTGACAAATAAATTCTTGCCTAATGACACCTCATTCCCCTTATTAGCTCATCACGTTTGTTGTTCAAATTCTTAGTTCTTACAAGTTACCTTTTGGTCTTTATCTACACTATGTCATCTTACAAATATTATGATTTTTTGCCCTTTCTAGTTTCACAAACATGCTCTGACTCAATGTGAGAATGACTTGCTATCAGTTACCAATTCACTTATGCTTTCAATCAATGAGGTGGATCTTTATCGTATCAATCAAGAGCAATGCAATGATAGCTGCATAAGACAGACACTAGTCAAGCTTTTGAAGCTTTCTGGTTATGATGCTGCTCTATGCATAACCAGATGGCAGGGTTTAGACAAAGTTCCTGGAGGTACTGAATTGAGCTTTCTTTTGAAGATATATTTCACGTGGTTTCTTGAGCACCTCATTCATTCTACCTTTTGTCTTATGCTTCATAATTTTCACCAGGTGATCATGAATTCATTGATGTGGTTCTTGATGGTGAGCGTTTAATCATTGACATTGACTTCCGCAGCCATTTTGAGATAGCCCGTGCTGTTGAATCTTACGAGGCCATCTTAAATGAATTACCAGTAGTCTATGTTGGTTCCTTGCCTAGACTAAAGCAATTCCTGCAAATCATGGTTGATGCTACGAAATGTTCTCTCAAGCAGAATTCTATGCCTTTGCCGCCATGGAGATCATTGTCTTACCTGCAAGCCAAGTGGTTTTCCAAGTATGAGAGGAAACACACAACCCGTGAGGCCCAGTGGTGTGGTAATGTCAGTGATCACAAGCAGTGTATTGGACATATGCAAAGACTAAAAGCATCACTAAAGTTGGAAATTGAATCTGAATTGTTGCTGAAACCTGTTAACAAAGAAAAGAGACGGAGGACGAAAACTGAAAGACGACAGTCATCCTTGCTTAGTTGCTGACATAAAAATTATGTACAGCTTTTTGGGACTTTATACGTCATACAGAGTTTTTTCCCTAAAGAAAGGAAAGAGAAAAAAAAGACTAAGTAGTTCTTTCAAAAAAGAATAAGCATAGTTTTCCTGATTTTGGAGTTTGGACAGTAAGAATAAGCTGCCATTTTTTGGAGGCATGCCATTTGGGTTCGCAATTTTTCAACCAAATTGTTTCTACTGGTTGACAAGAAACAAGCAGGTTTGATACTCTTGTTCTCAGCCAGCTGTAGCCTTACACTTTTCAATTTTCTCTTGAAACATTACACATACGTTTACACACATTCTTTTCTTTTCATATTGTAGCATTCATAATTCTTGACAGGCTTTTGTTGTAAGCTATATATACTGACTTTCCAGTCATTACTAGAATATGTTTCCTTTTCTGTGGGGTTGGGCGATTATGAAAAGATATTATACTGGGCGATTCTGTGTTGGAGATTTGAGTGACACATCTTTTACCTTCTTGATTTCATGTTTGCTGTTGTTGAATGGAATTGGAAACAGCGAGCCTTGAGCATAAGCCTAATGGCTTTTATTTCCATATGCTTCTGAAGCAGCAGCAGCAGCTCTAAGCATGGGAGAATCTCTACACAGTGCAACTGACATTTTGTTTCAAGTGCCAACAACCTGTGGCACTGGGCTAGAGATTGTCCAAGGTTAAGTACTCCTGCAGCTGCATATCGAAGTAGCGATGTGTCAGACGAATCATTTCGTGGTAATATTTTCTTTTGGACACATTTTCATGGTAATATTTGCGTTACATGCAACAACCTAGCACTGTGCTACAGATCGTCCTGAGCTTATGCTACTGCCTCAATTATCTTTGGAAGTAGTGGTGCATCAGGAAGCTATACAAGTCCTAACTCATGGTTCTGGAGATTTCCGAACGCTTGTCCTGTGTGGTTCCAATTGCAGCAGTAACAACGAAGAAACTATCATTTATAATAGCACACTTGCAGTTTTTGGTTGCTGTATAGGACCAAGTTTTTGCTCGTTGTTAGTTATGTTTCTCAAAATCCTTTGTTGTCCGCTTGGAAGCCCGAACTAATTGTTGCAGTCTCTCAGGCGTCAGGAATCAATTCTAAGTATCTGGAAAGAACTTGTGAATGCTTTACGTTTCAACCTGTCATAACCTCCATGATTATGTGTGCACATTTCATTCCCCCAGGCAGGTCCATAGAATTAAATGTCTACGAAGAAAATTTAATTCGAGAAACGAGATATATCACATGGATACAAGTCATTGTTTTTCGAGGCTCAACGCTTGTGTGCCATATAAAAGTCACAAAATGGTTTTCTTCATCCCTAAGAGTTGATGTTCCCGCCCTCATTTACACACGAATTTGAACAACATATTTATTTTTTTCCTCACTCAAAGAAGTAGCTACTGGCCAAGGTACACTTACAATTAGTTTACTGTAGAAAAGCATTATCCAAGAAATTGTCAACTTGATCCGTGTTTACTTCATGTATTTTCATATAAATATTGAATCAGTTTAATATTGATATTTTTAAACATTGATGATCCTTTTACTTTGGAAGAAAGTTTATATTAATTTTTATATCGCAAACACATTAACTAAATGGGGAGTAAAGAGTGGAAGTAGGTGCATCTGCTGTTCTTTTCGTTGGGTGTAGATACAACGGTTCTCCAAAGTAGTTCGAGCCGAATTATTTTTTGTCCGAAAAATTATTCGCTATTTTTTTAGTCAAATTTTAAAATTTAAAAATTACACTAGAACTATTTAATAAAATAAAAGCTATCCTCTATGGGATTGATTTTTTCAAAGTCATATTTTTATATAATTATATTTTAAAGATGAGGAATATTTGTGATAGCACCGTGCGTCCACAACTTGAGGGTCATTAGATTGACCAATGGAGGAGATTAGATCTTGAGCGGTTCGGTTACAACAATTCAAAGATGGTTTGTAGGGTGTCGGGTTCGACGAATCATGAGGGGTGAGCGCGAGGGTTCGTAGGGGGAAGTAGGTGGTAGGCGGAGGGAAGAGGCCACAACAAGCGATGGGCGGAGGGTAGTGGTGTTAATTAGACTGGCCCGTCCACTATGTGGCCTCATAAGATAATGAGTGATCCCGTCCAATCTCGAACTCGGGCTCGTCCAATTTTTAATGAGCCCAAGCTTGTATTAAGTCGGACTAGATTTTTTAGCGGTTAGCTCGATATCGATAATTCAATATCTGTCTGATACTCGTTCGACAATAATAAGTCGTTCGATGATTCGTCCATTAACTCGTTAAAATATTAGTCACATAAATATAAATGATGATTTTCTACTAATAAAATATATAAATGAATCTTATAGCATCTTGCATAATTAATTACCATGATGGAGAGAATCCAATAACTATATGAATTAATATGTTAATTATGCTGCCTTAATGGAGAGAATCCCATTAATATTGGACTGCATGGCACACTGTCATGAGTTAATTCCAAAGAATCAGAGGATTTTATGGAATTTACAATTCATAATGATTATGATTGAGACTAATTTTTTTATCGTGATTATACCAAAACAGTTACACTCTCTAATTGAAAGTTTTGCTAAAAATTATGAAAAATTAAAATACTTTAGTGGGCTTGTCTAGTCCGTCTATTTACCGACCCATCCGTTAAGATCTGATAGGCCCTAACAGGACAAACAATCTTAGAAACTTATTAGATAGTTCGATGTTCGCTCGATAATATAATGGGCCAGCCGAGTCCATCCGATATCTGGTCAAAGCTCGATTGACTAAGCCTTTTAGAAGTCTGTCCGATCCGTTAAACACCATTAGCGGAGGGCCGAGGACGGTGAGTCAACGATTCGTAGGTTCAAATGATTCACGTCTCCTTCGCTCGACCGCGTGTCAGCACGGCAGCAAAAAAGGGGGTGCTGGCCCCCCTCCGTAAGCTCACCGGCCCCCTTCGCGAGCTCATCGGTGAGGTCACATGGGGGGGGCGAAGCCCCCCACCTTTACTCTATCACCTATGATATGTGAGAAAATGGATCCACGCCTATGCATTGCGAACGAAGGGCAGTGATCAACGATCTTGCACGGATCTGCACCTCGTGTCTTCGGTCTCCCCTCGAGCAATGACAGATTGATCCAATCGCATCTCCGTTCTCCTCTCGAGCAGCGACAACCAGTAGTAGATCAAGCGAACTAGCGTCGCACAAATCCAGATTCGCTCGTCGCTCGTAACCGAGAGGAGACGCGCACGTTGGAACGACCGATGCGGAAGTCGACTCCGAAAGCCGCGCATGCCAATGTTGGAAGCCGCGCACAATCCCTCCAACCATGTGGGGACACAACTCGATCACTCCAACCCCCTCCTACATGCTGAACCACTTGAGCCTTCCAACCCTGCGCGTTGAATCGCTTGGACCCTTCCCCGAACTGGTGTGCACACATAAGAGCCCTCCATCTTAGATTTGACAGCCCTAAAACTATGGGCACACAATGCTACCACAAAGATATGGTAGTACACTAATATTCTTATTTAAAGATATATATAATAATTGAAATTAATATATAAATGCATAATTTTATATTAAATATAAAAATATACTACTAAATTTTAAAGTTACAAAATTAAATTTCAATTATGCAATATAAAAGTATAAAATTTTATACAAAAATGATCCCATCTATAATAAAAAAATGGGTAACTTATGAATTAATTATATAGATAAAAATAGACTCCACAAATCTCCATAATTTTTACAGGTGGGTCCTAATTTTAATGGGTGTGTTTTAGTTTATAAAAGGCCATCCTAAATTATATTCGAACTCTTAATTTTTAATTTTTCGGTTCAATTTTTAAAATCGAATGTTTTTTTTATTGGTCGAATTTTTTGCCACCCCCACCAACTCTGATATCATTGCAAATAAAAACAATTTCGAAATTCCTTAGTTAATGTTACTTTTGTCCACTTTATCAGTGTGAAATGAATAATGACAACTAGGGGCGAAGCAGTCACGAGTTTTTCGTTGTGCCTAACTTCATAAATATATTTTAATGAAAATGTCAAAGTTATTTTCATTTCCAATTTTCAATTGTAATTAAATATTGCTTATTGAATGGTCATCGAATTTTACTCATGGAGGAGCAATATTCCTTATTTAATTTATCCTATAATACATACTTTAATTCTCATTGTTCAAGTATTATATTTATATTTAAACACATCACGAAAAATTATACACACATATATATATATATATATATATATATATTAGGGCACCCTGCAATCCCAAGATCTCAGCCCCCGAATCCAAATAAACGGTTGAGATCAAAAAGTCAAATAGGCGGGGGTTCAAGGACGGTTCAATAGGTTCAATAGGAAAAAAATATCACTCGGTCGGTTCAGCAGGAGCATTCCAATACAGGGTGCCACTGTCTGTCAGATCCAGCACACCCCCTCCCTCAAACGATATGAAGACATCCTTAAAACGTCAAAAGTAATATTATAAAATTGAAGACATCACTAATAGCAATTAAAACATCTGGGAAATCATAATAAAAATATCTCTTTAAAATATAGTAAAAAAACTCTAAGACAGTTAACTCTTAACATCCTAGACCATTGTGCAATTTTATTCGTCATGAGTTGAGCCGTCATCCATCCAAATCACTATGCACCTGTACGGATTCAGGGTGCAGAAGTTTTCCTGTTAGAGTATGTAAAGGCCATGCATGCAATGATATGATCCTAAACAGGATACTACATGATATGCATCATCTTTATATAAAAGAAGTAAAAATATGCATGTCATGTCTTAACATATGTTTTACATGTCAATCATTAACATCATTCTATCATCATGCATATAAATAATTGTGTGGAAGACATGTAATCATCATCATACTTATGGACATTCATAACAATCATTTATTCAATCCATAGGCATACAAGTGAGATACACTTACCATAACTATTGCATTCATAACTCTTCGCAGGGTTGCTTTATAACCCTTTGGACTTTCACTTTCGTGGGACATCATTCCATAACTTTTCTCGAGGTTACTTTATAACCCTTTGAACTTCCACTTTAGTGGGTTTTCATTCCATTCAATCGATCATTGGCCCTTTCCTATTAATGTTATATCTTCCGATAGTTGGAACTTATGTCATTTCCCTCTGCTAGTTAGGCCTAGGAGCTAATGCTCCCCTCTCACCCGAAGGTGACATCGGAATGCACACACCATTGTCGATGCATGTAACGATCATTCTGAACTCTCACCCGAGAGTGACATCGGAATGACACACCGTTGTTGATGTGTGTAACGATCATTCTGGATAATTATCCGATAAAAGGGTCATAGAGGGTCGACATGTAATATCATCAATAACTGGGTTCATTATGCTTTGCAATCAACAAATAATTTATGTCGCTCAGTCTTCAAATTTTAACCTAGTTACGGCCGTCCATACATGTCGTGTATCTAGGTTCATATACAATCATCAATCAATAATACCTAATAGTAAATACCTTAAAAATAATATAAATACAACATACATCAATTTTCTGGCCTGTCACTAAAATATTAATAACTTAACCTATATTTGTTCTTTTCAGATGATTCAAATTTTCACAGAAATATCACACGGACCTTTAACTTGGGAATAAATTTCAATTTCTAATTCAATATTTCCAATTTACTATATGTTTTACAATTTGGTCTCACTGTTACTCGAGACAGCGTGATACTAGTATGATATTTGGATCATAACGATTTATCTACAACTCCAAATCATATGAAACCAATTTTTACGGAAACTAGACTTCTAGCTCTTTCCATCCATATATCATTTGTCATTTTTGGATAAGTAAAACCTATCCAAATAATTGTTGCAAATACAATCACGAATTTCTGAGACTGCATGACACCAGTCCGATGTTTGGATAATAGTTATTTGTATACAACTCCAAACAATACAAAATTAATTTATGTGTAAAGTAGACTTTAAGCTCTTTCCATAAATATATCATTTGTAATTTTTGAATAAGTAAAACCTATCCGAATAATTGTTGCAAATACAATTACGAATTTCCGAGATAGCATGACACCAATCCGATGTTTGGATGATAACTATTTGTATACAACTCTATCATATGAAATTAATTTCTATGAAAACTAGACTTCGAGAGCTTTCCATCCATATATCATTTGTAATTTTTGGATAAGAAAAACCTGCCCGAATAATTATTACAAATACAATTACGAATTTAGATAGATTATGCAACTTAAATCATGCAATCCTAACATTTAGATCTAATCATGAATCATAAGAAAATAATCTCAGATCTGATCAAATTCTTCAAACAAATTCCTAATAGGAGCAAGGTATCCTATTACTTTCAATCCAATCAATAAAACTTTGAGAGGAGAGAGAGGGATTGGATCTCCTTTACATTTCTTCATCTTAGATCTTCCTCATCTTTCTTCCTCTTCTTCTTTCTCTTCTTCCTTCTCTTGATCTTCTCTTCCTTTTTCCTCAAGCCTTAGCCGCCAAGGTGTGGATTAAAGAGAGAAAGAGAGAGATAAGAGGTCTTATATAAGGGAAAATTATGAGGGTTTGAACAAAAAGTCCAAATTACCCTTGCTAAAAAATTAGGATATTACACGAACGGTCAAAAAATTGTCAGATGACCATTGTAAATAAAACAAACTGATTAGCACACTAAGAGTTTGGATTTGTTTTTTTATAATGGAAAATCCAAAAACTTTCGGACGTCAATTGAAAATACAATGGAAGATTGAAACAAGTGGCACTTTGATCGCTAATGTTTGAGACTTGAGGATTTTCATAGCAGGTGACCAAAGGATAGGATGATTACCAGTTGGGTTAAATGTCAATATTTTCAAAATGGACGTCCGTATCACAAATGGATGCTCACTTCAGAATTGGCAGTACAACATTAGTTTTCCAAAAAAGATTACGATGGTCATATTCTCAATGACTAGTTCAAAACGGACGTCCAAATTTCAAATGGGCACCCATTTCAATGTAGAAAAGTAGATAATAACTAGTTTTGAATACCCAACACCTATGAAAAAGATTGAAAGGTACACAAATGTCCAAAACACATTAAGAAAACTAAAACTTCTAAGAAAAAGTTGGATAAACACTTGTGTTTGTCCAAGAAATCATATTGAGCTCAAAGTTACAAAATTTTCATTTCTTTCTCTCTCATTCTTATGTGAGGTTCGAAACTATATAAGAGAGATTGAAGAATGTTATTGCGATATTGTAATAGTAGTTTAGTTCTTGAGTGAAAAAAATGTTGTGCCTTACCTCCTGAGCGAAGAAAAGGCAGGTGAAATGCGAGTGGAAGAGGTATGCCTTACCTTTTGAAGAGGAGAAAAATGCAAGAGTTATAAAAGGATTCTTTGTTACCCCATTTGAAACAAAGGAAGGGTGTTAGTGGAGTCTTCGTCGTTCTCGAGGTCGAGAAGTCAGAGCGGATACGTAGGTCAAGGTATGGTCAAACCTCGTCAATAAACCACCATACATATTGAGTTTGTCTTTCTCTCCTTCTCCTTCCTACTCTATTATACATATGATTTGAGCATTATTGTGTTTGATTTTAAGTTTATTGAATTGGTTTTGTGCTTCCGGAACATACCCTCCCCCCTCTTTTATGTCTTGTGATCCAACAATTGGTTTCATAGCAATGTTGTTTTTTTAAAAAAAAGATTTACCATTTTTTAGAGATATGTCATCAAGTAATTTTTTACTTGACGAATGCTAATCGACCGTTCATCCACCGACTTTTTACTCTTATAATTTTGCTTATTGGAAAATTAGAATGCAAACTTATGTTTGTTCTATTAATTTGTATATTTGGGATGTGATAGAAAATGGTTTTGTATTGAATGCTAAATCACATTTCTAATACTCTGAATGAGAAAAAACATTTTATTATGATTGATTGGAGAGGTAAAAATATTTTAGATTGTACTCTTGATTATATGGAATTTAATCGTATTTCCACTTGCTCTACTTCAAATGATATTTGGAAAATTTTGATTATTATTCGTGAAGGCATCAATAAAATTAAATAATCTAGATTAAATATTTTGATTCATCAATATGACTCATTTAAAATGTTTGATTATGAATGCATAAATGATATGGTTGCTAGATTCAATAGTATTGTTAATGGCTTAGCAAAGAGAAACAAGATCAAATAAGAAAAGGCTCTTATTTTTTAGGCACTTAGTGAAGAGTCAAGTGAAGAAGAAATGAATGAAAAGAAACTTGCATTTTACACAAAAAAGCTTGATAGATATCTCAAGTTGGTGAAAATAAAATAAAAGAAGAGAAGCAAATTAGAAGATTGTGTTAACATCATCAAGGAATATACTCAAAGAAGAAACAATTCAAAAAGGGAAGAAGAAAAAATATGATGAGTGAAGTGAAAGTGAAGCGACTCATTAAGCTCTTCTTTTAGTGAAGATATTGATGATACATGGTCATGAGGTAGATCTAACTCTTCATATTCGGATAATGATGAAGATGAAATTTCTTTTAATATGCACAAAGAGTTTTCCTCTCTTATATCAAAAGTATTTTACACTTAAAAATAAAAAGGAAACATTACATGATTTTGAGAAATTAAAAAAGAAATTATGCATATTTTATGGAAAATGAAAATTTTAAAAATAAAATTGATTCTTTGAAACTTAAATATGCATATTTCAAATCATTAAAATGTGAAAATTTAAAGTTGGCATGTTTGTTAGAAGAAGTAAATAATGAAAACACTTTTTAAAAAAATCACAAAATAATAAGATGACTATTTCTTATGCATTTAGAAAGAAGAACAATTCTAAAAATTATTTCATACACGAACATTTTTATTCTTGGAAATCTAGATAGTCCTATGATAAATATTTGAAATCACATATTGCTTGTTTTGCATGTTCCATCTTGCTGCCTTATCCAATAGCATGATTTAGAGTGCGTCCGCAATCTCCTTATGGATAACTAGCGAGATAAGGAGGTAATGTCAGTCCGAAGAGATCATAGGCAGGGCTGGCCAATCACTATGGGGGATGACAAAATGTCAAAAGTCTCCCACACATTACTATAGTGATCCACAAACGTCTAGAGAATGAGTGATTAATCGGTGACCAAGGTTGCAGAATTGTCCTTGCGGCTAAGTTTGGAAATCAAATTTCTACAATGTGTAGTGATGGTGGTGAGGTGAAAGAAACATGAATTTTTATCACCATGTTCTAACCACCTGACATGCGACTTGCTCCACTATTTCAGGATGATTTGACGGAGCAGGGTTGTGATATAAGGATAAGAGATTAGCAATGTTATTTTCAGGAAGGATCGCCTATGATCCATGTTTTCTAAGTGTGAAATCTCATCGTTAATGGTCTGCAATTTGATTTCAAGCAATCCCAACTGCCCCTTGTTCCATTTTACTATCCTATGTTTAATTTTATTGATTGCACTAGTAGAGTCGTGGGTGTAGGAGTTCCAAACTTGTCTAACTATTATATGTGCGTCCTCATATTCAAACTAAAAGTGTTCTAATTTAAAGCTTCTTGGTCAAGCCTTAGTTTCATTTGTAGCAATTAAGAGGGCGAGTGATCAGAGCAACAATGAATGAGCTTAGTAAGAGATAAGTTAGAGAATTTGACTAACCAGTGGGGTTTGATGAGGATATGATCAAGCGTGCTCTTGATCCGAGCCATGTCGGTTTGCACCAAGTATAAAGGTGCCCATCATTTAGTACGTCCATTAGGCCTTGTGAGGAAATTTAGTATGCCAACCAAATATTGGTGAGAGGCTTAACGCCCAACTTCTCAAAAGACGTGGTGATAGAGTTGAAATCTTCGACCACCATCCATGGAACATCGTCTAGGTTGAGCATCGAGAGCAGTTGCCAAAGTCATATGAGATATGGGTTAACACTTGCATATAAGCATGTTAGGAGGAAAGAGAAGTTACACGGGTGATCACATCATGGAGACATTGGGTGTTCGACCTACCACAATTACCTTAATGGAGTCTCCTCATCAGTTGAGGAGGATGCCGCCAGAATGGCCCGAGCTAGGCTCGAAAATGTCGTTCCAGCCATTATCGAGACAGCATATGACATGTGCCGAACGTTTGGGACATGCATGTGTTTCTAATAGTACAAGTATATACAAGTATATTATGATGGTGATGCCAAATAATGTCGGGGAGGCTCTCACGAACCTTGCTCCTAAAACCCCTCGACAGTTCTAGTAGATTAGCTTCATAAGTTGAGATCAAGGCCCGGCTGGTCACCAATAGAGATCCTAACAAGTTTTCCTCCACAGGATTATCATCATTAGTAATGTGTTTGGTTTGTATTTTCTTACCTTTCCACGGGGCAGTTTTCTCCTGATGTTTGAGCTGGGGGTGCTCTTCCTAGTTCCTCGTCGATCTCCTCCTCCCAAGTCCGAGTTGACGACTGCCACATATGCGGTTGAGGTGAGTCGATGATGAACTCACGCGGTTGAGAGTGATTCATTTCTTGTAAAACAAGGGTTGATAAGGTTGACCAAATCCGAATAGGGCCCGACGGTAGGAGATATGAGCCAAGCCGAAGCGAGGGAGTTAAAAGGAGAACAGTGCCAAGAGTTCCAGGGAGGTGATAAGGTTGTGGGATGGTGATGGAGTTTTCCAAAGCTTTTTGGTGTGAGACAACTAGAAGATGATCGAGGGGTCATGTGGGAGATAGAAAATCTAGGTCGTGGATGGTGGAGTTAGAGGGATCTCGAATCGAGGGTGAGCAGGGGACACCTGTATGGTGTTGGGAAGTATGACATTACGCATATGGACAATTGTCAGTAGCCATTGCACACAAGCATGCTAGGGCAACACAAGAGGACAACAAATCGGGGGCTAGGAGTCATCACTTTGTGGATCAACGACAAAGGTGAGAGCTTGAAAAGAGTTAGAAACTTTAATTAGTTCAAATCCTCGAATGGAGTCCAAGGTGATCGATTTAGGGGTGCAATAGTGTTGTAGAGAGCCACCCGCGTCCATGGCCCGTCAAGGTGGAGTGGAACGCGATTGGCCACTAGCATCCAAGGTCTGAACAAATGGCCCCCGCCATTTTGATTATCGAAAGGGGTGCATAGCCATCAGATGTGGGTGACTAGGGCAGCTCTCGAGCCTACGTCCGACAGTACCACACAACCTTGTTCTTCCACAATAAATATATTTGTAATACCATGTGGTCTTCTATAATGAATATGTTTGTAATACCATGTTTGAGGCATCTTCCCTCCAAGGCCACACTATGGTCCAGTGGGAGCCCCCTCCTCCCTCGTGGTTCAAACTGAGCATGGATGGTTCTTTCGTCCACGCCAAGGAGGATGGGGGAGCATGATACTTAATTAGATCTCACTCACAAATAATTGAGGGCCGAGACTCTTGTCCTTGGCATGTCCAATTGATGATTCATGACATGAAGCATATTCTATCTTCTTTTGAGCAGTTGTCTATTGTTCATTATTATAGGGAAGGTAATAAACTACTGATTTTTTGGCAAGATTTGGTCGCACCTTATGTGCTGACTCTTTTTGGGAGTGGGATTCCTCTTCGGTCTATGTCATAGTTTGTATGCGGACAATACCGCTTGCTACTTTTATAGATAATTATCATTTCTTTTTTTTAGAAAATTATATGTTAACTTTTGTGTCATTAATATTGTTAATCCTAATCATAATATAACCAATCATGTTAAATTCTAATAGTAAACATAATCCCAGTCATAATATATAAACATATACTATCACATTAAAAATAGTAATATAATTTATTAAAACATAACTGAAAATCAAATTATATTAAATTTAGATGAAACAACTTTAATTTAAATAGAAATTTGAGTTTTGACATTGTTTTATTCTTTCATACTTGGATTTTTAATTTTAAAAAGTTAATAGTAAAAGTTTGTTATCTGGCACAATAATATATGTTCAGGTTAAATGGGTTTCCATGTAAAAATAAATAGTTAATTTGAGTAGGATGATGAGTTTGGTAAGTTTAAATTGAGAAAAATGAAATAATTCAGAATTAAATTATTGAATTTTCTATTTGTAAAAATTAAATGAAATTGTCTTACTAACTTTTATCATAAGATGGTAAAATAGTTACAAATATATATATATATATATATATATATATATATATATATATATTCTATGTATAGATATTGGGTAATAAGAATACAAGAAGATTAAGTTCAAAGATAAATTTAATATGATTGGAAGTAGAATTCTTTGTTTGGTTGAATATTTATGAGAATAAAAATAAAAAAAAGATTAAATCCAAAGGCATATTTAATTTTATTAGAAGGAGGATTCTTTTTAGAGTTTAATGAGCGGCACCCTACTGAAATTGGGGTGAGTTGGGGGGGGGGGGGGGGGGGGGGGCTTCTCCCCTATATTAGCATCCGTTGGGTGCTAGATCAACGGCCACGACTCACTCCATTAGTAGACACGGTTCAACATGTGGTTCATGGGAGGTTTTGGGCAGTTCAATGGTTAATGGCCAGTTCTGGATCCATTGATTGCCGACCTGGGCCTACTGCGGCGCCTCCAATTAGGGAGTCGTTCTCGTCCCTACTCCTTGTACCATACCTTTTTCGACAAGAGTTTTTATTCCTACCAAGCCCTCGATGGGGAGAGATCAACAGTGAATGAGGTCAAGTTTGCGAAAGATGAGATCGGGGGAAGGTTGAAGGGAGTTGGAGGGTTTAAGACTGGGGGGGGGGGGGTGGGGTGGGGTGCAAACGAACGTTGATGGGGAGGGGGGGATGAGATTGGTGGTGAGTTGATATCGAAGGCGGCGATGGTTGGTCGACAAGCACATACTTTAGAGAGTAGAAAAAAAGTTTAATAAAAATATATGTCAATACTAAAACAGCTATAAAATATACTAAGAATTATATAAGATTCTATATTATTAACATTTCAAATTTAATTTTCGTGTATAATAAGTAGCGTTTGGATAATAGAATCGTAATTCTTACGAATTCTACCTAAATAGATAAATTGACATTGTTCGTAGTATGTTTGGATGGAGTAACATGTAATGAGAGGAATAAAAAGTTGATGTGATATAAAAAGTTAATATGATAGATTAATTTTTTTATGAAATGTCAAATAATAAAGAATATTAAATTAATCATTTAATAATAAATATATTATATATAATAAATAAATTATTTTGTGAGAAAAATGTAAGAAAGAGAAAACAAGGAAAGCAAAAGAAAAATTGATTTTAAAAAAGGACCTATCACATCAAAAAATGTGAAAAAAATAAAAATGCGCTACAATGCTCGAGCGTCACATAACCATCGATTCCCATCTCGAATTTTCACTTCGATTCATCAAACGTCACATCGATTGATAGAATCGAAAGGAAGCCTTAGTTCCGGCCTACTTTTTTCTATATTACTAAAACTTTATTAAATAAATCAAGAATCCTAATCTAACTCACATGGAAACAAAGTGATAGGTAAACTGAAATTGTGCATTTGACCACTGAAAGTAGGTTGAATCATTTCTGTCAAACGATACGACAAATTGATAGAATCAGGTAAAAAACTCAATGCGAGAACTAATGGTCACGGGATCAGGCTATGAATATAAGAACGAGAGAGAGATCTTTCATTTTTTTTTCTTTTTGCAAAAAGGTTATGTAGTCATTAAGTAATTACTCTGTTGGAGTCCTCATACAAAATATGGATCTCCAGAAGGAGACTGTCTAACAAAAAAGTGCCGCTATAATTAGTGCGGCAAAAAAAGAGCGAGATAATCTGCAGCTTGATTCCTGCTCCTGGGATAGTGCTTGATAATAGCAGGATGCACCTGGCGAAGTAGATTCCAAATGTCGTGTATAATTCCTTTTATGTTCCAAGGGTAGTCTACCTTTTGCGATAGAATGTTGGTCAGCATTAAGGAGTCCGAGTAAACAAAGATGTGCCATCAGTCTAGCCAGCATGCCACAAGCTTCAATCTCCAGCACAATCTCAGCAAGAATCGTTGATGCCCCTGCAAAAACAAGGGAACCACTGTGAGTGCGTAGAAAAGAACCATAGCCCCCCATTCCGCCCCCAACAGTGAGGGATCCATCCGACTAGAGCAGCAGCCAGAGGGAAGGGGGGCCTCCCACCGGGTCTGAAAAGAGCCTTGTGGGTGCGAATGAATTGCCTTAGGTGTGTGGGAGTCAGTAAAGTCATGGAAGCCAGCGAATGCCTTCTCCCACACCATCTTCATAGTTGCGTGCTTGGCTCTGAAATGCGCAACATTTCTTAAGTTTCAAAGCTCCCAAAGGAAATAAGAGAAGAGCGAGTGCATGACAAAAAGTGACTACTTGTTCATTCCAGCACCCTCGTCAACCTATGAGCCAAGGTGCCAGAAATCAACAAACTGAAAGGAAATGTTAAGTTATTGTTGGAACAGGTCCTAGAGTTGTTGGGCGAAGGAGCAATGAAAAAAATAAATGAGAGTTTGTTTCAATAGCAAGGCCACAAATAGAGTAAGAGGGATTAATTGCGTTGTTAAAACGGAGAACACTATCAAGGGTCGCTAATTTGTTATGAAAAAACTTATAGAGAATGATATGAATTTTGGGAGCAACCTGAATCTTGTAGATCTTAGTCCAAGCACGTCCTTCACTGGAGATGGCCGACAAAGCATCACGATGGACAAAACTATATACTGACTTAGCATTGGCATATCCATGGGTATCAGTCATCCAAACCCACGCGTTATCATAGGTTACAGACGGAATGTAAATGCACTTAATCATAACACATAGATCAGGGCAAAAAAGAGTATAAAGTAAGTTGTCATTCCAATTTCCATTTTCCATCATGTCACTCACTAGCAGATTGTCAAGAGGTTGTGGTACTGACAGATCCAAGGGTCAGATAAGAGTGATGTTTTCTTACCAGTACCAATTTGTTTTTGGAAGCCAAGACGAAGGTCTAAGGTAGAATGTATATTTCTGCGTCGGATAGGAGAGGATTTTGGATTATGAGAGGGCGTGTTCCAAAGACTGAAACGTCCATACTTAGCATTAAAAAGTTGAACCCACTGATTGTTACTCTAGTTTAATAGTGAAAGAACACGTTTGGCCATAAGAGAGGTTTGCACCGCCTGAAGATTCTTAATCCCCAGACCACCATGAGCCTTAGGAAGCTGGGCAGTTTGCCAATTGATAAGGTGTGAGGTACGGTGATTAGGCACAGAGTTCAAAAGGAAGGATCTGGAATACTTCTCGATAGATTCTATGATGCCACTTGTAAGACAAGTGGTGCTAAGCCAATGGGTTGAGATTGCATATAATACAGATTTGATTAGAGTGGTGCGACCAGCTTGGTTAAAAATCCTTCGACTCCACCCAGCAAGCCTGGTGGTAGCCTTCTCAATAATCTAATGTTGGTCCCAGATTGCAAGTTTAGCGGGAGAAATAGGGGTTCCAAGATATAAAAAGGGAAATCGTCCCAGCTTAAAGGTAATAGTATCTTTGAGCACATTCTTACGTCTAGTACTTTTAAGGTAGAGTTCAAATTTCTGGGTGTTAACTTTCTGCCCAGTAAGATATTTGTAAACTTGAAAGTCCTCTTTAATGTTCTTACAGTTCCTTTTTGTTGTCTTTAGACAAATTTATACGTCATCAGCAAATAATAAATGTGATAAGGTAAACTGTTGGCTGAACGGAATAATTTTTCTAATGAATTCATAGGTGCTCATGAGAGATGAGAAAACTTGGCTGACAATAATAAAGATGTAAGGTGAAATTGGGTCGCCTTGGCGAATTCCACGGTAGGAGAGGAAAGTCTCATAATTTTGCCCATTTATGACACACATATAGATGGGAAGAACAAATGCATGTGTCAATTCATCTAATAAAAGCTAGGGGGAAATTCATAAGAGTCAGGATTTTATTTACTGAAGATCGGGAAATGCGATCAAACGCTTTCTCCATATCAGTCTTAATGAGCATAAATTTCCTCCTACCATTATTGAGGGAGTGGGCGAGTTCTTGGGTGATCATTATATTATTTTGGATTTGTCTGCCAGGCACAAAAGCTGACTAATTCTGATCAATAAGGTGCTCTAATGTAGGTCTCAACCGGTTAGCTAATATTTTTGTAAGCAGCCTATAAAGAACATTGCATAATGAGATTGGCCTCTAGTCGGTAACAGTCTTTGGATTCTTTTTCTTGGGAATGATAATTAAGGAGGTAAGGGACCACTCAATGGGAAAATGAATTATAGAGTAGAAAAGATTTAATGGATGTGATAACCGTGAGTCCAAGGATGTCCCAATATTCCCTGTAAAATTCATGAATTCGTCCAGACCAGGCGACTTGCCTGGGGGCATACTCCAAAGAGCATCACGAATCTCACTATCGGAAACGATTTTGATGAGCGAATCGGATATGGTATTGTCAAGGGCAGGGAGCGATGGTAAGCAAGTCTGAGGAATATCAGGAGCTGGATCAGGGTGCCACAAATTCTTGTAATGGTCGACAAATAAGGCTCTAATGTCTTTGGAATCAGTAATGACCTTGCCATTAGTATTCTGTATTTCGAGAATGGTGTTTTGCCTATGTCTGATCATGGTAAAGAGGTGGAAATAGCGGGTGTTTCTATCACCTTTTGTTATCCAATGCGCCTTAACTTTACTCCACCACTTAAGGCCAATTTGCCTAAGTATGGCAGCATGGAGGTGGTAAGCAGACCGAACGTGGCTAAGCTCGACATTAGTGAGGCCCCTGGTAATGTCCAATTTCTCAAGTTCAGCGATGCGGCTGAGTGTGCTATCTGAGGTTGCCTAGAGTATTCTTATTCCACTTTAAGGTATCCAATTTGATTTTCTTAAGAGCTGATGCTAATGACTCTGAGTTTGAACAACAGCGCTGGACAATGCTTCGTGCTTTCTGGTGCTGGAACCAGAAGTGCTCGTACTTGAACGAACGAGCACGAAAAGTTAGGTTCTTAGTCTGGAACAGGATTGGGGTGTGGTATGAGACACAACGAGAGAGTGAGGTTAGAGACAAACTTGGGAATGTTTGTAACCAGTGGTGGCTAAGCAACAATTTGTCAAGATGACAATGAATACGAGCTAAACCAGAATGATTATTACACTAGGTATATGATGGCCCTCTAAGCTCTACGTCTACTAGACCATGTTTATCTATCATGTCTCTAAGTAATCGGATCGATTTAGAGAGGGTAAAATGGAGGCCAAACAACTAGTTTCCAAGCGACAGAGTTCATGCCACAAAAAGTTATAAGTAGATGGAATAGAGCTAGCATACACACATGAAAGGAGGAAGGTAAACTGTTAAAAGTGATGACAACATGCAAAATTTGAGGGAAAGTATGGATCGAAATCACCTGAGTGCCTTGGCTGCACTAGGCCAAGGCAATGCCATCTGAAGTGCCCGCGGCCTCGTGGTAAATGCCATCTCACAGAGGCCCCAACCGACGAATGACCTATTTTATTTTTACAATCCGAATGGGTCTCTAATAATCTTAGAAAATCTAGCTTAGACACCTTAATTAAATTAGTTAATCTATCTTGAACTTTCACACGAAAAGCTCCTCTATAGTTCCAAGACAAAATGCGCATGAAGTTTGAGTTAGCGCCATCGGACACCGTGGAAGACTGTCTAGCATCATCGTTGAAAGAACAAAGTCCTCACAATTTTTTTCCTGCAATTTTTTTCCATCTAGTTTCCATTCTGGTGGAACGAGGCTACCGTAGTACTTTCGCCTTTTTTTCAGTTTTTTATGTGCCAAGTTCCTTTTTTAAGGTTTTTTGTTTTTTCTCTCCTTATTTTATCTCTCTTGCATTTCCTTAAAAAAATTATTTATTAATTATAGTATATTTAGTATAAAATAATTAATTTGATATTATTTATTACTTATCATTTCATAAAAAAAATATTTCATTAACTATAATTTATTATATTTCATAATATATTTTAAATTTTTTTTAATAAATTATACTATTATTTTATTAGTTAATAAAATTATAATTTATATTTATAATACTTATTTTTATTCAAATATTCACTAAAATTAATATAGTATATCTATTTTTTATATCACATCAAGTTTTACTTTCTCATATTAAACTTCAATTCAACTATTCACTTAAAACTTCAAAGAATCACAATTCCACTATCCAATTAGAGCCGAAGGAAAACGAAAAAGTTATAAATAATAAAATAGTTCCCATTTGAAAAATGATTAATTATTTAAGTATAACATAAGTTAAGTAGAAGTGAGGTTCTACCATGAGTAGAAGTAAGAGTTTTAAAATTTTTCAAGATAGACTAAGCCATTATCATATTTAACTGCTAATAAATTAGTTTTGATAATTATTATGTTATAAATTATAATATCACAAATATAATAAATATTTTTTTATAATATTCGTGCATGGTACAGGATTTAATACTAATTTTACTAAAAACACATGTTAATACTTAAAATTATAATTAATGTAAAAAAGATGCATTATCTATCGCAGTGAAAATTTTAAATTTACAAAAAAGTAGTCGGTAAATGAATAACAAAACTTACAAGTTATTTTCTAACAAATTTAATTTTTATAATAACATATTTATAAAATGATTTTATGTTATAATTAAATTCGTTATTAAGTTTTATAAACTATATTTAGAATTAAGTGTAAACCACTGAATTTCATATTTAATCACAATCGTAATTAACTAATCCATATATATAGACGTATGAACAGCAAGATATAAGAACTAGAAGTTTTCTTCAATATAAAATACTAAAAAGATTTCAAAAAATATAAAATAATTTAATATTCTAATAATAAAACTTTATAAGTTTAATTATTATTTAATATTTAAATATATAAAGTAATTAAAATTTGAGTTATTTCTTCGAATCATCCATAAACTATCACGATTTTCTAAATATAATACTAAATTACGAATTTTATTTTTTTTGTCTCTAAACTATCACGATTGTTTTAATTTGATCCTTCCATCTAATTCCGTCAACTTCTCGGTTAATTTTGATTTTTAAGATTTGTAAAAAGATCCCCTGCTTTAGATGCCTTAAAGTTCTAGTCTTCTTTATTTATTTCATACTATTTTAAGATATTTAAGATAGGGGGTATAATGATCTTTTTATAAATTTTAAAAATTAAAGTTAATTAAAAAATTAATGAAATTGAATAGAATGATCAAATTAAATAATTTAGAAATTTAAAAAATAAAGTTTATAATTTGAATTCAAAAAATCATGATAGTTTATAAATGATTCCACAAAATAACCCTTAAAATTTGGCATAGTGCAATACTGCAATGCCATATAAAAGATTGACCCCCAGCGGATATGACACGTAACGGCAAGCACAATACCGTCTAAAACGCGAGCGAGGAACAATAAAATAAATCGGGACGTGTTAACAAATTCATGGTGCTGCAAGTCTGCAACAGCACACCAAAAAAGATAAAAAAAGGAAAAAAAAATGGTGAGAATTTTGTTCTTCGTACGATGATGCCTATGCTATAAGAACGGGAGGGAGAGAGAAAGAGAGAGAGAGAGAGAGAGAGAGATAGGGTTGTAGGGTTTCTTTGAATCCCCTTCTGTTTCTTTGATCTCAGAACTTGTAGTTAGTTTTGCTTCTTAATCATCGCCATCGCGCTCGCTTCCTCCGTCCGCAACCCTGGGGCGAGGAAGCGGCCGATCGAGCCACTGGAGTTGCGCCGATTGGCTTCGGATGATGGCTGGAATGGAGATCGACTCGCCGTCGCCGCCGGAGAGGAACCCTCCGATGTCGCCCCGGGGTCGCATCGTGCAGGCACGGCTTCAACCTTTTCCTCCCTCGCCATCTTTGGCAAACTTTAGACTGCGTACTTTGTTGAGATCGATTTGTTGTCGCTCCCATTTTTGTCCGTTTGAGCGATTTTTTGTATTTTGACTGAGAAGGGGTCATAACGCTTGAATGGCTCAAGATTGTTATCTTTAACTTAGGCCCCAGCTTTTTAGAAGTTTTTATTTACTTTGAAATGTCAATCAATTCTAGGACAGTGCTATTTGCAGTCTGGGGTTTGAAACTTATATGTTTTTTCGCTGTCAGTTTGAGAATCAAAATGAGGAAACTTTCTTTGGTGGAATGGTCTGTATTTGCTTAGGATAAGATGACGTATCGACTTTCTCTTTGTCCTTCTTATTATAGAATTATCCCTCTGTGAAACTAATTGCTGACTTATATCCTCAAAAGAAGCATATAGTATAAAAAAGCTCTGCGGATGAGATATTTGTCTTTTTGGAATTGCTGAATTATGAATTTTTATGATAGTTCTCACTAACATGTCTTTCCTTAGTGAACGTTAATGACTAGTGTAAATCTGAAAATATTAAAACGTCTGCTAATTCAGATTCATGCCTGATAACAAAATGCATCTGATTGTTTTCAGAGACTTGCTCTGCTTGGTGTTCCACATCAAGTGCTTGAACAATCGCAGATGGGGCTAGTATGGTTTGTGAAGGAAAGGAATCTTGAGGTTCTCGATATTGTGTCATCTATCTTACCGACCGACAAAGATGTTTCTGCTTTGACAAGGCCATATAAGGCCGAGCATGGTGGGCACTCTAGTGGTGTCAGTATTGAGGACTTGTTTGATGAAAGTATGTTGTGGTTGCAATGGCTGATGTTTGAATGCGAACCGTCGGCATCACTTAAAAATTTGGCACAAAAAGCTTCTGAACAGCGTGCTGTTTGTGGAGCTGTATGGGGACAAAACGACTTAGCTTACCGTTGCCGAACATGCGAGCATGATCCAACTTGTGCTATATGTGTTCCATGCTTTCTGAATGGCGACCACAAAGATCATGATTACTCCATTATGTACACAGGTGGTGGATGCTGTGATTGCGGAGATGCAACTGCATGGAAGCGTGAAGGTTTCTGTTCACAGCACAGAGGCATTGAGCAGATTGAAACTCTTCCCGAGGAGTTGGCAAATTCTATCGGCCCTGTTCTTGATTCCCTCCTTGTGCTTTGGAAGGGTGCTTTAGTTTCAGCTGAGCACTCAACAAATGCTGGTCAAGTTTACCACACCCAGATAGGGGAGAAGTTAACCTCTTCTGTTGTTAATATGTTGCTTGAGTTCTGCAGAAGCAATGAGAGCCTTCTCAGTTTCATATCTAGAAGAATGTTTGAATGTGTTGATTTACTAGATTATCTTGTCAGGGCTGAGAGGTTCTTTGACCTGATTGTTGTAAAGAAGCTTCATGAGCTGCTCCTAAAGTTGCTTAGTGAACCACTTTTTAAGTATGAGTTTGCTAAAGTCTTCACAAGATACTATCCAACGGTTGTGAATGAGATGATAAAAAGTGATGAATCTATCCTTGAGACATATCCGTTGCTGTCAACTTTTTCTGTGCAAATTTTCACTGTTCCTACTCTAACTTCACGACTTGTTCGTGAAGTAAATTTACTGGGTGTGCTTTTTGGATGCTTGATGGACTTTTTTCGTTCTTGTGTTGGAGAAGATGGTCATCTTCAGGTAAAATTGATAGTTACTGATTGAACTAGCATGATACTTGATGGCATGTTCTCATGTTGGATGTCTTCTTGAACTATTCCAGTAAATCATGTTCAGTTTGGAAGCATCAAATTTGGCTTTCAACAGCCTTTTTGTTGTTTTTGGGTACTTATGTAAATTTTAATTATTTGATTATTTAAGTCGCCATTTACTATTTAATTGTGAGGTACTTTTTGCAGGCGAGTAATTGGACAAGACATTATGAGTCCACGATTCGTATGGTTGAAGACATACGATATGTGTTGAGTCATGATGAGGTGTCCAAATATATAGCTTATGAGCGACCTGATATCTCAATGACTTGGTTGGAGCTTTTAACTCTTGTTCAAGGTATGGATGCTCAGAAGAGAGTTACTAGTCCTATGGATGATGAAGAGAATATTTCGGCTGCATTCATGTTGGGCCAATTTCTTGGCAATGTGAGCAATCTTTTAGTTGAAGGAGCACTTACCGAGGGAAAAGAGGCAGAAATTGCTTCTTCCAGCTACTCAGTCTCTCAAGATTTGGATGATAGTGAAGATCAGCGCCATTCAAAAGTGGGGAGGACTTCCCTGGGAAATTCAGTATGCAGCATAAATAGTAGAAGCAATGAACTGGATTGTGTGTCCGGTTACAGCAATGTGAAGTCTGATTCTATGACCTACTTAGGTGTTCCCTCACCTGCTATTTTGTTGACAACTGAATGTCTTAAGGCCATTGATGGTTGGTTATTCTCAGAATCTGCATTAGGAAGCAACTTCTTTCTATTTGATGCTACTAAAAGCCCCCATAATATGCTAAGTTTTAGGAAGAAGATTCTTCAAATAATGAAAGAAACAGCGGATAATAAGCTGCATAGGACATCAAAGATGCAGGGATTGGAAGGACAGCTTCCACCATTTTTGCATTATGAGAGGCTCCATCAAGTAGGCAGTGACACACATCATGAATATACTGCCCTGCGTGATATGTCAGTAGATAGTCTCATGGAGGGAGACTCTGGTTTAGATTCAGAAGTATTTTCTGTTCTAAATACAGTTGATTGGCCTGATATATTTTATGATGTTAGTTCTCAGGAAGTATCACTTCACATTCCTTTACATCGTATACTTTCTTTACTGTTGAGGAAATCAATGGAAACATGTTGTGAAGAGATTGAAAAGATGGAGAAGACAAATAAAAGTTCATCACTTTCTTTATCGTCTAATGATCATGATTTTTTTAGTAAGCTTTTGGGTAGATTACACCCTTATGGGCTTTCTGCCTTTCTGATGGAACATCCTCTACGACTACGCGTGTTTTGTGCACAAGTTCATGCTGGCATGTGGCATAGAAATGGTGATGGAGCTATATTAAGCTGCGAGTTGTATCATTCTGTTCAATGGTGAGTCCGTGACATGAGTTGTTGACTTCATAAAATCTTAATTCTTTTTCCTAGTAATCCTTTTTCCATTCAAAAAATGTAATCCTTTCACTTATTTACAGGTTCACAGAAGGGCTAGAATCTGATCTCTTTTTGTTGCAATGTTGTGCTTCACTAGCTCCAGCAGAGCTGTTTGTCAAGAGAATTCAGGAAAGATTTGGTTTATCTAGTTATACAAACTTGAATCTCTTGGAACATAACAAGTGAGTATCTGATTCACCTCGCTGTTGACTTGTACAGAATAGTCACCTAGCAACATGCTTGTACATTTTCGAGTTGCAGGCAAATGTCTAAAAGAAAGTAAAGTAATTTCACTCTACTCATGGTTCATCTCAATCTTTCTGATCATTAAAAAAAAAATCTTTCTGATCAAACATGGAAGCAGTTAATATTTTTGAGATTTAACAGCAAAACTTTTGCAAGGTCTAGTTCTTTATAATCGTATCCGTAGGAACTGATGTCTCATAGGTTGATTAGATTACAGCAACTTAAAGTTTATGATTGTTTACTATGCCCAATCAGTCAACATGTTTTGACTGGAAGAATAATTAATTTGCACTCCACATGACACTGCGAGATCTGAGGTGTTGTTTCTGATAGATGAGAAATGGCGTGTTTGTTGAAGCTTTGTGAAAAATGCTTACTTGGAAAAAAAGCTTGCTTTCATTCGCCTTTCCATAAAGCTAAAAAACAGTTGCTGATGACCATGTCTACAAGAAAACTTGCATCAAAATTTTCGTGAAACACTCAAGAAGTCTCACTTTTAAGAAAGCATGCACCAAAATGCAGCCTAAGGATATGGTAAGTGGCTTTGAAGGAAGGGAAGAAGTCTCCATTGATAGACTTGAAATGTTGAGTACGATGGATAGAATGGAGAGATGATAACATACAGCTCTAGCTTAAAAGCGAATACCAAACTAAGGTATCTTTAAATACCAAACTAAGGTATGTTTAACATTTGCTTTTGAAAGGGAAAGGTTGACACCGAGGTTAGGTAGCCATCTACCATATATTAAAATTCTAAACCGGTGATTGTATAAATTGTCCTGTGAAAGGAATGTATCATGTATGAAAATGAAAATAAAGATGGGAAACTCCCCAATTCCTAAGGAAGCTAAAAAAAACAAACCATCCCATTCATGTTACCCCCACTTGGCTCCGATGAGGTCTTTTCATTCTGGCAGCATGACTAGTTACCTGGGGGCTCGTTATCAGCGTTTTTCCCTTGACTATGGATGTTGGCAGCACACCCCGACTCATCAATTGCTGTGACATGATCAGAAACTGATGGACCACGTACCGGCTTGTGGACCCCTCTTTTTGGATCATCACTCTTGACCAGCACATTCAGGAGCTTATGGTACTTCACCAGCAGCTTGCTCCCTTCCGGCCAGACCCTTCCAAGATGGATGTATGGGTTTGACTTTCAGAGACCTTCACAGTCCGTAGCCTATACCTTCGGTTCCTTCCTTCCATCACATCCTCAGATACTTTCAAGGTGCACTGCGGATTAATTTGGCGCTCTTGCGTGCCGCTTAAAGTCAATATCTTTGCATGACTTATGCGGCGTGGCAGGATTCTTACTAGAGTATATAGGGTGAGATGGGCGTTTAGCACAGATACATCCTGCGTACTGTGTGGTGTAGCAGATGAGGACGATGCACATCTGTTCCTCGAGTGCCCGGTACCCAGGAGGTATGGACACAGATGAGCACCATGGGCGTCTTTCCTTCAGCGTCGGAGACCTTTTGGCAGGCACTCAGGGATCTTTGTCATCGGAGCCAAGGTTTTTTTTGAGAGAGGTCAGAGCCAAGGTTGGGCTGTTGATTTTCTTGGCCGGTACCTGGTATGGCTACAATGTTACCTAATCATTTTTTTGTAGGGAGAGATGTCACATTGAGAACATTGTACATCATCTCTTTTCTTCTCCAGGAGTGGGGATTTGGTTAGGGCTCTACATCTCTCCTATTCTTTTGACGCTCTTATTAAGAGCATACACTTGTACATGTGACATTTTTTAGTTATATATATATATATATATATATATATGTATGTATGTACTCCGGGGTGGCTTTGTCCTTTTGGCAGCATGACTGGTTACCTAGAGGCTCACTGGCAGACTCTTTCCCTAGGCTATATGCCCTGGCGACACACCCTGATGCATCAGTTGCTGACTGTTGGTCTGAGAGTGGCGGCTCGGGTACCGGCTCATGGACTCCAACCTTCTGTTCATCCTTATCTGACCAGCGGTTTTCGGAGCTACTGGCGCTTCACCAAAGGATCGCCTCCTGCCCTGATCCCGTTCGGGTCCACGGGTGGGTATGGATATCTGACTCTCAGCGCGCAGCTTATACCTCCGGTTCCTTCCCGCTCCCACAGATTCTGAGGACCTTCAGGCGGACTGCAGACTCATTTGGCGATTACGGGTTCCACTAAAGGTCAAGATTTTTGCTTGGCTTTTGAGGCGCGAGAGGACCCTCACTAGAGTTTATAGAGCACGGTGGGCTCCCCACGCAGATACTTCTTGTGTGTTGTGTGGGGAGATGAAGGGGAGGACATTGATCACTTGTTCTTCGCATGCCGGGTGGCCAGGGTGGTATGGTCTCAGACGAGCATTTTGGGCAGTGTTCCTTTAGTGCATGCAGACTTTTGGCAGCCCATGAGGGGGCTCGGCAGACAGAGACAGAGGTGGAGGGTCACGCTGGCGATTTTTCTGGCCGGTGCCTGGGCCATCTGGCTCCAGCGCAATCGGGCCATTTTTTTGGGGGGGGGGGGGGAAGACGTGTCAGACGGACAGCATTATACACCACATGCTTTATCTTCTTCGGGAGTGGGGTTGTGTCTAGCGTCTGTACTCTTTTCTTTTTGGCACTCTCCCATGGAGAGGTTTTTGTACATGACATCCCTTTTCAGTAATATATATATACGTGGATGGCAACCAGAATGGTAGTCATACTTTCCCTCCTCAAAAAAAAATGTATATATATATTTATATATATATACACGGATACCTTTCAAAAAAATATATATGGATGGTAACCATAGTTTCATTGTCATCCTTTTTCCCCTAAAACAAACGAACCAACCCCCACTAATAAAAATGTAAACGTGTTCAACGTTCTTCATAACATCTCTCATCCCCCAATCTACTCTCCTAGCTATCTTAATCTCCTATAGCTCAAAGTGAGCTCCAGAAGGTGTTTTATGTGAGGAGTCAGTCCAAGTAATAGACATGCACTCCATATCTCCATCGAGACTTGACACTTGAAAAAAAGATGGGTGATGTCCTCCTACGTCAGCCTACACAATAACAAATATGTTTGTAGTGGCGTGTTTTAGAAGCCAAAAAAAGATATTGTCTTTGAGAGGTGTGAGAATCCTTTAGATATCTAGAAGTCTACTTTGGAAGTTTAGATATTCACAATTGTGCTCCCTAAGAGTAGATATATGTACAGTGTACACTCTCCACGATGGGATGTCCAGCAATCCATACCCGTCTGGCAATCTTGGAGGCATCCTGGTGATGCTAAGAGATCATATCCTGCAATGCGAATAGCTCTGTGACATGCCGGTTGCTGGTTCAGGATCTGAACTTTGGAGTCCAACATATGCCGCTGGGTCCATAATGATGACCACAACTTTGAGATCAAAGTTGTGGAGTTTGCTAAGAGTGCCACCAGTCTCTCAAATATGTGGACGAATGTGCCTCTTGAAATCCACCCGTGTCAAGCGAGAAGGGCTTGCACAAATGGATGATCCTCTCAGCAGGAACCTCAGGGCAGGTTACGGGGAAGACCACACTACAGATCACCCTTAAGCTGCCGTTGGCTTTGATATCTGCTTCTGATTGGAGGGCTCTTGTGTCCTACGTTTTGATGTTGGCTTGTTGGACCAGCGATTTACAGAGTTGCTCTCTTAGAATGGACATGGTACAACCTAAACAAAGTAAGAGGGGATGATTTGGAGTGGCTTTCTGGCTACTTTTCGGTCTACGTACACCTGCTGCTAGCGAATCTGGTACCAATCAAACAAAGTAGATTTTCGGCTCATCTGCCTCACAAGGTAAGGCCAAGATCTTTGCTTGGCTCTTGAGGCAGAGCAAAATCCTTACGGGTGTACAAGGTACGGTGAACACCGAGTGGAAACACCACATGTGTCTTGTGTAGATCCTCAGATGACAGAGATAATCTTTTCTGTGGATGCCCCATTGTGATGGAGGTTTAAAGATGAGTGCAGTGTCTTCGATGCTAGACATGTTTTGGCAGTCCTGCGTGCTACCTGCTCACTTTAAGATCAGGGATGGAGACTACCATGGAGGATGTCTCTGGCGGTCATGTGGGCCTTATGGCTTCAGCATATCCACTCTTTTTGGGGGTGAGTGATGTTACATAGAGAACGTTGCACACCAATCTTTTTGGTGGAAGAGTAGGGAGATGGATAGTTTTCATTTTGCAGCTGGCCATTACAAATTGGATCTTTGCTTTCTTTGACTACCATAATTGATAGTCATCGTTTTACCCCTAAAAAAAATGCCCAAACCATCATGCAAAAGGAATATTCCAAGATATTCGTCTTTCTTTTATTGCCTACCTTTATTATAAATCAAGAAATAACATGTTTCTTAACATGGTATCAGAGCAGTCATCATCCTTCCCCTCTTCCTCCCCATCCTTCCTCCTTCCTCTCCTTTCTAACCCTTTTCCCTTCTCCTTCAGCGTTATGTTTTCAATCACTATCAACAGGAGGCGGACTTCAATCTAGATGGATGATAGGCCCTATTCTGACCTAAATCCATCTCACACTTAGTTATCAAGATCCGAGCTTGATTCTTTTTCTCTGCGGGACCCGTCATGCTCAACCATGCCCAACAAGAAAGCTTAATCTAGTAACTCTAGTGCAAAATTCACTCTCAGCACTCCACTCGGTACCATATCAAACTTGATGGTACCAACTGGTCCACGACATTTGAGCGCTATATAGGGTTCCACAAAAAGAAGCATATTCCCACCAAATTAGAAGAACATAAAGACGACGGGGATGCTGACAATGTTGGGTTGACTTTACCATACTCAATAGCATGGTTGAATCTGTTGCCATCCTTGCACTTGCATAGGATATTGTCCGCTTTGGGCCTCAGCCCACATGGTTTTATCAAAGCGCGTCCTACCAAGTCAAGGTTGTGCTACCATATATACCTAGCATCTCTCTCGTGACCTGTGCATGTTGGACTAATCCATGTCTCATGCACCCTTCCCCCCTTAGGTGGCTCAACGTTGAGTGATCGCATCCCACCATGTGGCTCACGCGAAGTAGCTCTGATACCATATGTAACATCCTTACACTTGCGTAGCATATTGTCCGCTTTGAGCCTCAGACCTGCTTTTACCAAAACGCGTCCTACCAAGTCAAGGCCTTGCTACTATATATATCAAACATCTCTCTCGTGACTTATGCCTGTGGGACGCTAAACAAGTCATGCCTATAAATCAGCCAAGACTATGTGGGAGGGACTTAAAAAACTTCTCTCGTAAAACAAATATATCTCATTTTTACAAGGTCCTTGAAGACATCCAATTTAGCAGATATTTTTTTTTGAGAAGACAGTTTAGCAGATTATTTTGGGACCATGACTAATCGAGCAGGATATCTCAGCCTCTTTCTACTTATATCAAGGTGCTGAAAGAGCAACGCGATCAAATTTCTCATCTCACACGGATGCTTCTGCCCTTGCTACATGTGGAAGGTGTCAAGGGAATTTTTTTGACAGGCAGAGGCTGCGGACGTGAAACCAGGGAACGACTCCAGAGGACGTGGTCATAGATACAACCATCCTGCTAATCGCACAAAGGTTCATGCTGCCATTATATCAAAAGAAGAATATGGTCGCCTTTGCTCTCTTTCTATCACTAAATTTGCATCTCCATCAATTCGTGCTGCTGTTATGCATCATCAAAAGTACTCTTGCTCTCTTTACTAATTCTCAATTTGGCTGGATTGTAGATTTGGGTGCCTCCTCACACATTATAGGTGCTGCCTCTTTTTTCTCATCTCTAAAATCTCTATCGCACCCTCTTAATGTTAAAGTTGCGGATGGTTCGCTCTCTCCAGTCACTAGACTTGGCAATATTTCTGTTAGTTCTCACCTCTCTCTTGATAATGTTATATATACCCCAAAGTTTGCTATAAGCCTTTTTTTGATCAGCCAACTTACAAAGTCCTTAAATTCTCGAGCACTCTTTTATGATTCTTTCTTCGTTCTACAAGGTCTTCAAACGATGAGGCAAATTGGTGGAGGATTTGAATGCGATGGTCTCTATTATCTAAAACCATCTACCAAAAATCTAGTAGCCTAGACTACCAATACTTTCTTACAGCTCAATCGTCGCCTAGGTCATCCTAGTTTGACTGTTCTTTGGCGATAATTTCCCAACATTCCAAGTGCTGAAGTTCTTGAGTGTGAGGCTTGTCAAATAGGAAAGCATACCACTTTTCATCTCGCCTTGATAAATGAGAAAATAGTGCCTTTTCAATTGTGCATGCCGACCTATGGGTCCTTGTCGAGTTTCCAACATCGGGCTTTTTAAATATTTTCTCGTTTTAGTAGATGACTTCTATAGAGTTGCTTGGATTTATATGTTGCAAAATAAAATAGAAATTCCGTGCATTATTCGAGAATTTGTTGCAGAAATAAATATCCAGTTTTCTACTATAGTTAAAATCTTTCGCAATGACAATGGACTTAAGTTTGCAAATTTTGATCTTTCATCCTTGTTTAAATATGTTGGTATAATTCATCAAATTTCGTGTGTCAAAACATCTCAGCAAAATGGTGTTGCATGTTCTTGAAGGAAAACTTCGCCACTTGCTGGATGTTGCTCGCACCCTCCTCTTCCATATGAAAGTTCCTTCCACCTTTTGGCTAAATGTTGTTCTTACAGCTGGTTATCTCATTAACCGAGTTTCCTCATCGGTTCTGACAAATTCCATTCCATCTACTATTCCCAGGAAATTCTCTCTTTCTTGTCCCACCTCATGTTTTTGGGTGTTGAAGTTTTGTTCACCTCTTTCAAATTGATAAGTTAGCTCTTAGAGCAATCAAGTACATATTTTTTGGGGTACTTGAGAACTAAAAGAGGTTATAGGTGCTATGATCCTACTTTTCGTCAGTCCTATGTTAGCGTTGATGTCATCTTTTTTTAAGACAAATCTTACTTTCAGAGCCAGGAAGGGTCGTCTAATTCCAATTCCTAACCGATTAACCATAGTCTCTTCCTCCACTGCCTCCATCGACGACACACTCAATATCCTCCACCACCACAACAACAACAAAGCCTTATCCCACTAGGTGGGGTCGGCTACATGGATCATACGACGCCATTCTATTCGTTGATCTATGTTCATGAGATTCGACAGGGTTTTACGCTGGCTTTCGGGGCCTAACACAACCCTCCTCCTTTATCCGGGCTTGGGACCGGCTATAAAACATAGGCGGAGTTACTCAATAACCTCCACCAAACCTCGATTTTGAACTTCTCTCCACGATCACACCACGTAATCCTCCAAGCAGTCCTGTCTTGTCGAAAGGAGATTCTACATAGGTGACTCTTGATCTGAATGTCCTGTTGCACATCAGGCACTAGGTCATGTGTGAAATATCCTTTGTCTAATTTTATGACTTTTGATTATTTGTATCTTGTTGCCAAAGTTTTTTCTACTTTTTTTTATAGTCATTTTTTCCGACAACCATTCTGAGGCATTCCACTATTCATGTTGGGAAATTGCTATTGATGAGGAGATATTCAACAATCTAGAAAAACTTGGGAACTTGTAGAACTCCCAACTAATGCCACAATCGTTGGGTGTCGATGGGTGTTCACTCTAAAAGTATCTTCGTGATGGGATGTCACAAGGCACGTTTAGTAGCCAAAGGTTACACCCAATTATTTTAAAACATTCTCTCCCTCGCCTTAATTTTGTTTGAATTCTACTTTCTGTTGTTGTGAATTCTGGGTATGTCTTAGATCTATTAAAAGAAGATGATATGATGAGCTGTAAAACAATTACTATTCCTATGGATGCAAACGACCGCTTGCGGAGCAGTCCTATTTTAAAAGATGTCACAACAGAGCTATGGTTGGAAAACTTTTGTATCTTACTGTACATCTTGATATTTCTTATGCCATTGGTCGGCTAAGCCGATTTATGCAACAACCATGTGAGATTCATTAGGTAGGCATATGTCAGGTTTTACGCTAGTTGAAAGTCTCTAGGAAGAGGTATTCACTTAAAACACCATGGGAATTTAAAAGTGTGGAGTTATTTTGATGCAGATTATGTTGGAGCTCATGAAAATAGATCAACAATTGGCTATTGTAGCGGAAATGTTGTGACATGGCGTAGCAAGAAACAAAATGTGATCTCACGCTCTAATGTCGAGTCAGAATATAGGGCAATGGTTCATGCTACATGTGAACTCCTATGGGTGACCTTCCTTCTACGTGATTTTGAAATTTCTGTCATTTCTCTGATACCTATGTATGTGATAACAAGGTTGCAATATCTATTGCAAACAATCCTATATTTCATGAGCGAACTTAACACATAAAAGTGGACTGCCACTTCATTCTTGATGTTGTTTTAACTAAGAAGATATCCACTCCACACTTGGTGATCAATTAGCTAACATTTTCACTAAAGCATACGTTCCAAGCTAAGCCTAATTGATATTTATGCTCCAACTTGAGGGGGAGTGCTGAAAGGAGATATGATTTGCATATTTTTGTAATTATTGTTAGTTGTTATTGGTTTCCCTTTCTTCTCTACTTTAAATGAGATATGATTTGCATATTTTTGTAATTATTGTTAGTTGTTATTGGTTTCCCTTTCTTCTCTACTTTAAATATTATGGAGTAATATCCCATATATTCTGGTGTGTAACATACATTTATTATAAATAAGGAGGCACTAGCATTTGGTTAATCAAGAAAGAACATGTTTCTTAATAGTTCATCTTCATATCCTCAAGTGTCGGCATGATGTGTCCTTGCCTTTGTCATTGAAAAGTAAATGATGACAATTATGGCTACGCTTTGGAATTTAAGGATATTGTCATGTTGCTGCATCTTCATATCCTCAAGTGTCAGCATGATGTTTCCTTCTTTTGCCTTTGTCATTGAAAAGTAAATGATGACAATTATGGCTACGCTTTGAAATTTAAGGATATTGTCATGTTGCTGCATCTCCATCATTTTTCTGTAGCTGTTACATTAACCAAGTTCGAACCTCGAAATTGCATCACAGTCACATGCGCTTATCCAAGTTTCTCACAATTTTTTTAGATATGTGCAATAACAACAACAACAACAACAACAAAGCCTTATCCCACTAGGTGGGGTCGGCTACATGGATCATACGACGCCATTCCGCTCTATTTTTAGATATGTGCACTTTTGAAAAATCTTATAGAAGTTTCTTATTTTGTAAGGAATAATATTTGGTAGTCTTGCTATAAGTGCTTCTGTTATTATGCAGTTGATACGTTGAGGATTTTTTTTTGACTGAAAAAGGATGTCTACCAGCTGTTGTAAACATCCTATTTTGTTAATTTCAAAACAGAATTACAAACTATAAAGATGAAGTGTACAAAAAAGTATCAGTTGCATCGGTCCCCTGCCTGCATCTTGTCTAACTTACAGTGTGTCAGCTGACTTAGCACATCTTCCCACCGAAGGCAACAGCATTCTGCTCCAACCAAATTGCCTATAAGATGGTTAATGGAACAATCACTTCCCTACTCCATTCCATAATCTATGTAATATGAAATAACCTTGCTCAAAAAATATATAATGTGGAATACCAATGGACCTAGGCTTATAGAACCTGAAATTCCAGTCATGACTAGCAATGTTTGTTGACCGTAGGGGATGGGAAAGAGTAGGCTTTGTTGAAGTTCTTATTTCATGCAAAAATGAATCTTTTAACCAGTTTTGTTGTCATGTTCTATATGGTGGAAGGGCTTTGTTTTCAGGTATGAAGCAGTTCTGGTGCGTGAAATGCTTACTCTTATAATACAGATTGTTGTGCAACGGAGATTTTGTGGACTCTCCACATCTGATAGTTTGAAGAGAGAGTTAATTTATCGACTAGCTATTGGCGATGCCACCCATAGTCAGCTGGTGAAATCCCTTCCTCGGGATCTTTCAAAGAGTGATGAACTTCAAAATGTTGTGGATATGGTTGCAGTATATTCTGATCCATCTAGCATGAAGCAGGTTTTATATATAACGACAGGATGACTGTGTTTGTATGTTTGGTTCTAATGGATTAAGATGATCTGACAAACAATTTCATTTCAGGGTAGGTACTCTCTCCGTAGAGCTTACTGGAAAGAGTTGGATCTGTATCACCCTCGCTGGAGTTCCAGGGATCTACAAGCTGCAGAAGAGAGATATTTTAGGTTCTGCAAAACATCTGCTCTTAATATCCAGTTACCTCGGTGGTCTGATGTCTATGGTCCATTGAGATCAATTTCTAACATTGCAACATCTATGGCAGTCTCTCAAATTATCCGTGCAGTCCTGTATTATGCTGCCTTTTCTGAGGTTTCATCAGTATCTCATGTTCCCGATGGACTTCTTATAATCGCGTTGCACCTACTTTCATTAGCATTAGATATTTGTGGTTCTCATTATCGTAGTAGCACTACTCGTCATGATCCTGATATTAGCTCATCTTCAAATCCTGATAACTTGTCTGTGGATTTCCAAAGCCATGCAAAAGAGCCAGCTCCTATTTTGATTTGTGCTACTGAAGAATTTAGTACTCGTGCACATGATGGGTCTGATTTATGTAGGAAGCAAAACATGCTATCTTTGTTGGTTATCTTGATGAAGAAACATAAAGAAAATGACGACAATGATGCTTATTACGCTGGAACAAGGCATTGTAATATCTCATCATTGATTGAGAATCTGTTGAAGAAGTTTGCTGATCTGAATATTGAATGCTTATCTACTCTTCAAAATTTGGCACCTGAAGTAGTCTTTGGTATGACACAGCAATCTTTGAACCTCAGTGCACAGAGTTCAGCATCGGCTTCTGATTCCAGAGGACAGAAGGCAAAAGCACGAGAACACCAGGCTGCAATTATGGTAAGGTTTATGGATTTTTACATTAGTGATTCTGTGTTCTTATTTCTTTTTACAAATAATCTCCATAATACTCCTAAGTATCATCTTTGGAACTTCATTGCATTTTGTGTCCTTTCTTATATATCTTTAAGCATTATCCTCCTAAGCATCTTGTTTCACCAATGTGAGGCATTTGAAAATCTGTACAAGTGTCGGTGTGATTCTTCTCATTATCTAGTCAAACAATATGATATTTTGCCCTTGTAAAGGTGGGGTTCTTGGGGACAATGTTGTCAAACGCATAAGATGGATGTGATACAGGAGGACTGAGAAAACATGTAACTATAGGGGAGTAACACAGAATGTCCGATTCAACCAGATTTCTACTTCAAACTGTATATATTTATTGGTAAGAAAATAGAAAAACCTTCAATTGTAGGGGTAGATGCACAAGATGCAACTTCTACCTACCATTAACAAAGTTAATCAAGCATTAAGAACAAGCATAACGTAATACCTGCTAAGCACTTTAACAATATGGAAAATTAAGAAAAAAAACTAGCCTGGAACTCCCAAAAAAACTCTGTTAGCCCCCTGTCTGCATGAGCATGGATAATCACTCGTGTGCAGTGGGGAGGAACTTGCCTCTCCTGCTCACTGACAGGAGGCCTTAGCTCCAGTGTTCGTGAGTAGGAAGGCACATGTTGGAGGGAGGAACTTGTGGGCAGGGAGGTGGGAGAGCAGGAGAGAGAGGAATTGGTGAGTAGGAAGGGGGGAGAAGGAGGGAGAGAATGAAAGAAAAGAACCTGTTATGTGAGCAGCGACAACACGGTAGCTCGTTGAGCTGCAATGATGGCAGGGCGCCAGCAGCAGCAAAGAAGCAGTGGCCACAGCAGGGCACCAGCGCAGCAGAGAAACAACAGCAGAGGGCAAGGCACCAGCGAGGGCACCAATGGAGACAGCAGGCACCAGCAACCGTAGCATGACAGCAGCGACAACATGGTAACAGCAATGGTGGCAGAAGAGTAGGCAAAAGGGACAATAAATTAGCGCTTTGCTATTTACAAGAACATCCTTCAGATTCCCAGGTAAAAAAAGTTGACGGGGTCTCCACATCTCCACCGATCTTGTTGGCCAGCATGCGATTCTACTGTGTGATGGAAAAAGACAATTAAATGTAGGGAACGAGCACGAAATCCCTGTGTACACACGTAGAATGGTCTGATTCGACGTGTCAACATGCGATTTGGACAACTTTGGTTTGGGATTCTCATTGTGGCTAGTTAATTTAGGATTTTTATCGTGCTACTTTCATTGTTAATTTGTTTGTGGTGGGAATGGAAACTCTCTCTTTAAAACAAATGGCACTATTATCTGTCCATCATACAGTGCTAAGGAAGCCATTTTCATTTTTCCATTTTCATTTTTTCCTTTTTCTTTTGGTCAGGCTGGGAAACACCTCAAGTTCATCTTTTCAAAAACAAAAACTCAAATGGGCTTTAATATATGCGCGCACACACACATAGGGTAAAATGGAGGTGTGAAGCACTCTTTGCTTCACACCCTGTGAAGCAGATCTCAAACCGTTCAAATCACATCCGATGGCTTAGATAAGATCTAATTGGATACCATTAGGATAAGATCCAATGACTGAGATTCATCTCACGAGATGATTGTTGGTCTCCCTTCCCTCCTCTCTCTCTCTATTCGGACATGCACCTCGCCGGACTTCTGCTCCTCTCTCAGCGTTGATCACCGGACTGACGCCTCGCCTTGCCGGACTCATGCGCGCCTCTCCTCGCCGGACTCGCGTGCTCCTCGCTTCGTCAGACTCGAGTGTGCCTTGCCTTGTTGGAGATCGAGTCGCAACGCGATCGAGTTGCCGTCGTCGTTGCCTCGCGATCGAGTTGCAGCACTGATGATCTATCGCCCTCGCCCTGGCCTTGTGGTTCGGCCTCGCCCTCTCCTTGCTGGAGATCGAGTGATGGAGACAGAGATCGCCTTGCGATCGAGTTGCAGCGTCGTCGCCCTCACCCTCGTGATCGAGTTGCGGCGCCGGTGATTGATCGCCCTCGCCCTCACCTCGTTGGTCGCCCTCGCCTTGCCGGAGATCGAGAGAGGGAGTCAGAGATCGTGCTAGAGATCGTTGTCGCCTTGCTAGAGATCGTCATCGCCTCGTCACCGCGGCCTCCGTCTGGCGTCCTCTGAAAAGGGCAGATCGGAGAGAAAGGGGGAGAGTGCAGAGAGTGTGTGAACCATCCAAAATGACGTAAAATCTCGCACGCGATCTTGTGAGTAATCAGATCAAATCTGAACGGCAGATTTGCTTCATAGGGTGTGAAACAAAGGGTGCTTCGCACCTCCATTTTGCCCATATATATATATATATGCCTTATATATTAAAAAGTTGTATGACAGATTTTTCAAAGACATGTTTCATTACATCTATTGTTATTAAATAGAATGTTATGACATAAAGATCTACATGTAAACATAATCTCAATTTAGCTACATATTCTTTGTCCTCCTTTTTGTTTACTTTGTATTTTACTTCTTTTCCTAAAAGGGAGATACAAGAAAATAAAGTTATAAATAAATGAATAGAAAATCATGATAATTTTATAATTCAAAGTGATTTGTACGTATCTTATTGTTTCTATAGTTTATTTCAAAACATTATTATTCCAACGAATATGGCATCGTATGATCCATGTAGCCGACCCCACCTAGTGGGATAAGGCTTTGTTGTTGTTGTTGTTGTTGTATATATATAAACATCTTTGTTTTCAACAACATCACTTTTGTTGGTGTCACTTGTTTTCTTTGTGCTGTAGGCAAAGATGAGAGCAGAGCAATCCAAATTTATTGCTAGCTTGAAGTCAACACCTGAAAATGAAGAGGATACTTCAATTCAGAAAGAGAAGGATTCTAACAAGGATCATGGTCCTGAAAATTCAGTTCCCATTTGTTCTCTCTGTCGAGATCCTCATTCCCAAAGCGCTTTATGTTTCTTAGTTCTTCTTCAGGTTGACTACTGTCCTCTACTGCTCAATTTCCTTTTGACATATATCTAGATATACTTTTGGTAATGGAACAATCATTGGGAATACATGTTAAGATACTGTTCAAATGTCATTTAACTTTGGTCTATATCCTTCTCAAAAAAAAAAAAAAAACTTTGGACTCTATTGTTTAGAATTTTATTTCTGCTGATTTAATTATCATTGCTATGAGCAGAAATCTCGACTTACAAGTTTTGTTGAGAGAGGTCCCATATCCTGGGAAAGTGTTCATCCACCACGAGAGGAGATGCCGTCAAGCCGAAATGTGGTTTGTAATGATCTGTCTGATGTTGACCCAAATAATCCAATGGAGTCTGTGCAAAATGCAGGCGAGCTATCCTTTAATGTGGATCCTGCAGAAGTAAATGCATTTTTTGATCATCTTAAAAAGCATTTGCCTGCTATTGGGAACATTGAGCTGCCCAATGCGTCAGTGGACACCAATGCCGATTCGTCCTTGCCTCTTGAAGTGATTGAAGATGACATTTACCATTCTGTTAGAGATTTGCATGACACTAACTATTCAAGTGCTTATATTGGTAAACAGAAACAGCAGGCTTCTCATGTTGAAGCAGAACCAAAAAGATTTCTGAATACAGATTCTTCTGTACTTCAAGAGTATCTTGCATGCGTCTCAGTAGAATCAAAGCAAAAATGTTCATCCATCATCCGACGCATAGGGACTTTGGCACCGTGGTCTGCTGTGTCAAATACCACAGTTGGTGCTTTTGGGTTTGATTGTGATGGAATTCATATCTCTTCATGTGGACACGCCGTGCATCAGGAGTGTCATGAGAGATATTTATTATCTCTTAAACAAAGGTATGAGTCAAAGATTTTCTTCTTGACATGAAATACATACATAGTTATTGGCATGAAGTAACTTGTTTAATGTATTTGTGAAAGTTTTCAATGGATTTCCTTGATTAATTGCAAATGTCTGAATCTATGCCAACTCACACTCATTTGTAAACTTAATATATATGTATTTTCCTGAAAGAGATACCCTCGCTAATGGACGTCGATATCTTCTGAAATATTATGAGTTGTTGTTTTTTTTAGAGCAATATTATGAGTTGTAGTTATGTTTGCATTTCTGTATATTGTCACTTCAAAGAAAAGGTCACAGCTTATATCCATCAAAAGTAAGTTATTGTGCTCAAAACATGTGAACTATGATAAATCCTATGGAGTAGATCTTAATTAAAGAAACAGATTTGTTGATGATGACACCAATCTTTCACTTTATGAGCCAGCTGGGAGTAAGTGCTAGTGTTTATTCTTATTTGATGTGCATTACTAAAAAATTATTGATCAACCATATATGTTTACTAGATCTTTTACTAAATTTATTGTTTGAACTCATTTTTGTTTTGCTTGAGCTTAGGGAAGAGTTTGGAATTACACTATATCTTGTCTCTTGCACATAAAAATTATTATTCTGCTTCACACTTTCAGATACATCAGAAGACTCGTATTTGAAGGAGTTCACATAGTAGACCCTGATATGGTAATATGCTTCGCCTTTTTGTCATTTTTCACCTACTTTCTTTTCCTAAAGGGTTTGTTTTGCCTCATCTCTTTGATGTCTATCCTCAGGGAGAGCTGCTTTGCCCAGTATGTAGGAGATTTGCTAACTCTATTCTTCCTGCTTATCCTGGTATCTCCAACAAAGTCCTTGTTCAAAGCACGAATACTCAAAAACCTGATGACATTCCTTCGTCTTCATGTAGCACTGATGTGAAAACTTTGCACCTTCCTACTGCATTATTCCTTATTCAAAGCACGGGGGAGATAGTTGGTCAAGGAAGAATTTTGAAAGCATTCACTGAGAAGCTCAGTGAAAGCACAAGTCCAGCCTTGGAGCCTTGCCTTCAGAAATTATATACGATGTTTTATCCTCAGAGTTATCATACTTTCTCCTCATCTGGCAGGCTGAGTAAATCCTTTGTTCTTTGGGACATGCTTAGATACTCTGTAATATGTACAGAAATTGCTGCTCGAGGGAAAATGAATGTGTGCACAGTTAGTTCGAAGTCTTTCTTGGAGTCCTTGTATGGGGAGCTCTATTCTTCTAATGGATATATATTGTCAATATTGCTCCATAATGCTCAATATGCTCGCAGCTCTAGTCGGCTTGAAGTTCTTATGAGATTAAGGGGACTTCAACTTTTAGCTGGGTCTATTTGTTCTGGTGTATCGTGTCATAACTTGTCAAATTTGGATATGCGAAAAGGTTTGAATAATATGACTTTGAATTACAGTGTTGATCTCTAAACGTTGCATGTGAAATTAGAAATTTTGTTAAAATATCTCATATATCTTAAATTGCAGGCTTGCCCGCATCTTTGACTGAAAAAACTGAAGATGGAGAAGCTTTTCCTGACGTTCAATTCTGGGAACTATTGGCTACTCCAGTACTTGTTCAGGATCCTTTTTCTTCATTATTTTGGGTTCTCTTTTCCCTTCCCCATAAATTTATACTGTCGAATGAAGTTTTTATTGCTCTGGTGCATCTGTTTTATGTTGTCTGTGTGGTTCAGGTATGTCAACAGCACATGTAACAAAACAGTGGTTGTGTGTTTGAGATGTAATTATCTTCTATCCTGACTTCCTTCTTTGACATTTTTGCAGGCTATGATTACTTGCTATAGCAATGAGAGTTTTGATGTATCCAGCTTTGGTGATTGTCTTGTCAGTGATCTATGCAAGACAATGTCAAAATCAGAGCTTGTTAGGCAACATTTTGTCTGTAATTATGTTGATTTTTCTTGTAATCCAAAAGATATGGTACGCAGACTTACTTCCCCTTATCTGCGAAGATGTGCATTACTGTGGAAACTGTTAAATTACTCAATGTTTGTCCAACTATATGATAATTCACATGCACCCGAAGGATATGTGGGGAATGATAAAATAGACAGCAATGCTTGTCTTAGAATGGAGCTCGATAAAATACAAGAATTGGAGACCATGTTTGGGATATGTTCATTGGACACAATTATCAAGGATGAGAATGTGCACGCATTATCTGTGAGATGGTGCGGCCACTTCTTTGAGGAGATCAGAGTTCGTAAATGTGGAATCATCTTATCTTCCGCACCAGCTGTTCCATTTAAGCTAATGAAGCTTCCTCACCTCTATCAGGATCTATTGCAAAGGTTTGCAGACAGTTTTTTTTAATGATGGCTATATATTACTGGCTACACGATAATTGTTTGCTAAAGTGATTCCTTTCCAGGTATATTAAACAAAAGTGCTCATTTTGTAATCTTGTCCCGGAGGAACCTGCACTTTGCCTTCTGTGTGGTCAACTATGTTCAGCAAACTGGAAATCATGCTGCAGGTTTTTATACACCGTGAATTTATGCTCCTTTACTATTCTTAACACTCCGTTTAGATTCGTAACTTTTACATGTTATATTGCTTATACTCATCTTTCAGGAGAAGTAAATGTGTAATTCATGCTACATCCTGTGGTGCTGGTATTGGCATCTTCCTGTTGGTCAGAGTATGATCTACTCACCATTCCTCTTAATAATGTTAATTAATTTGCTTTGGTATTGGTGATGAGTGTTGACCTGCTTCATATACACAGAAAACCACAATCATGTTACAGAGATGTACTCGTCAAGCTTTCTGGCCATCTCCTTATTTGGATTCTTTTGGTGAAGAGGTAAGGCCTTTTTGTGCATGTGTGCGCACATGTTTTCTTTTGGCTACTGAAAAAATAACTCATTAGTATATGTACTGCTCTCTCAGGGTTCCATTTCAAATTCTTTCTTTATGTCTGGTTATTTGCCTCCCACTTCTGTGTTTGTACACCCAAGCATGCTGTCGCATAGCCCTTGTTTTTCAACCACTTATCATAGATAGAACTCCAAACCATTTGTTGGTTGTTTCTCAATTGAGTTTTCCGTTAATACACAATTGCTGGTGCCATTCTATGTTGAAGTGTTACTGTGGTCAAATTATGTAATTCAGCATGGTTAGTATAGTTGTAAAAATTGGGAGCTAAATAATTCGTGCGTACCATTGTGTTCCTTTCGGTGACACAAAAACATGTGTTATGTGATTTGCTTGTGTGTGGTCTTTGTAACCTATGGTGATCTTTATGTGCAAACGTTTGGTTGACCAGAAGTATTTCTACCTTTGTTATATACAAATAGGAGGCACCTAGAACTATTGTGGAGCTGTTTTACCTCAGAATGAAGTGATGATGTCGTAATTCTGAACTTTTCAATGTAAAAGGATTGCACTTGTTTACAGTTTTCTATTATATAGGAGAATTTTTGGAAGCTTAAATTTTGAGCACAAGATTTTCACTTGGCCTTGGCTCTTTCATTTTTTTTTTCCAAAGAAGCTTTGAGCAAACTAGACATCTGAATGAAGCTTCTTTGTTTTCTTATGATCGGCAAACTTTTATCGTAAACCAATCTCAGGTGAAGCTTGTCTTGGTTTTTCCTGCAAATAGAAACATGAAACGGAAACTACTTTGAGCTAAACCATTCAAGAATCAGGATTTCCTTTCCCTTTCTTTATTCCTTCTGTTGTATATTTGCAGAGATAATTGATGGATTGTATAATATGTAGTGAAGATGGACCCTGTTCATAGTATACTTTGATAGAGGAAACTTTTACTTACATTTCATCTTGGTATCATCTGAATTGCTTTTGGAATGAGAGTGCTAATTCTTCTGAATGGCACTTATGTTTTAAAAAATTCCATGGTGTGTTTAATTATCTGTTTAATTATCTCTTACTATTATCATATTGCACCATTACCTTTACATTGTTCTTTTGTCGGTTTTATTTCCTCTGTAGTTTGTTGACGAAGTCTGATGTGATGTACAATTGCCTTATTACCTTAATTCTCTCAGCCTTCTACTACTGATGGCCTACTTTCCTATACCTCTTTGTGATGTAGGATCATGACGTGCATAGAGGGAAGCCTTTATACTTGAGTCAGGAACGTTATGCAGCCCTTACTTACATGGTTAGTCCATTAATTTATTTTTTCTTATAATGTGTCCTCTTGATGCATTGTCTTCAAAAACTGGAAAAAGCTATTCATTCAACAATTTGGCAATGCTACCTTTTCTCTGCTCTGATTTTCTTTATGCCATTAGAGTTTCAGTTACTATGTTTTAGATTGTCTTTATCATTCATCTTTAATGTGTTCCAATTCATGGTAGATGGCATCCCATGGTCTTGATCGATCTTCAGAAGTACTTCGGCAAACCACTATCAGTTTCACTGGTTTCGATTAGGTTTCATTGAAATGCTAAATCTGTGAAGGTTAGAACACCTCTCTTACTAATTTTCAATTGATATTATGACCGTGTTCTGTAGTTTCTTACCTCTTGCAGACGTGTAAAACCCAATCAAGGCATGGTCAACTCTACTTTCTTGGGTTATCAATTTAACATTCATCACTCTTAATTTGAAGCTTCATCTGGAGTATATGTTATGGCTGTAAGTTATCATGTTCATCCTCCTTTTGTGTTTCCCTTTTTTTACATATATATTTATGTATGTACATATGAATATCTATGATAATCTTCCTTGAAGAAACTGCAGCTAAATGTGACGTGTCTTTTGACTTAGGAATGTGCAAAGTTGTGATGCCTTGATGGAGTGATGCGTTATAAGCTAGGATGGCCGGAAAAATGGCATTGAAGGGTGATCGACTGTTTCAAAGCGCTGTCTGTGTCATCAAGTGTGCATGAACAACTGTTCATAGTGTCCAATGCATTTTATATGGTTCGTCTTGTATATATTATCTTGATAATACTCTTCTGCGTTATAAGCAGTTTCAAGCATTTATAGTAATCATATGTGGATTCTTTCATTCCTTGTCCGTTTTCCTCTAGGAAAAGTTTATAAGAAAGGGTAAGAATGCAGGTAGCAAATCTCCTGATCAATTATGTTTTGCTAACCGGCTTTGATTTCTACAGGTAGTGATGATGATCAATTATGCTTTGTTAACTGGCTTTTTGTTCTTACAAAGCTACAGTTGTGGTCATGAGCCCTAAATGTACTACAATGTTCCATTTGCTTTTGTGCTCTTGCTCTCGTTGCATTTGCTCTTTTCATTTGTGTATATTTATATTTGTTCCTTGTACTTGTTACTTTTGCAGTGTTTTTGTTTCTCGCCCGTTTGTTCTTGCCCAATCCTCCCTCCCAACCCCCGGTGCCCTGTTCTCTTGTTAACTCCCCGTTGATCTTTTTGTTCATCATGCACCCTTATATTTCGGGTACCTCAATTAAGATTTGCATTACCCAAGTATTACTCACCATTATGTAATGTGTTACTGTAGTTTTTTGGCATTCCAATAGAATTTGGAGGCAAGGGGAAAAGGTTACGGTGCAACAACTAAAACTTGTTTATCAACACGCCGTCCAATGGTTTAATTGCCTCGGGTCGTCCGTCTAAATTGTGTATTCCAACCATCAATGTGAAAGAAAAGCTAAAAGTGATGGGAACCTCTCCGTTTGTTTTGAACAGGGAGGGCGCGATAAGTAGAGCCATTTTATCAAATCTTTTTCTCTTACATTAATTTTTACTATTATATTTAATTTCATTTAAATACAATTGATTTAATTATTCAAAATATGGTTAAAATAGTTGATTAAGTTATAAGTAGTTTAATAATTGATTTAACACTTCCAGACTTATTTTAGGTCGGCAGTTATTATTTATCTCGGTCCATTGGGATTTTTATAGAATTCACAAAGAAATAATATAATAAATTAATGATTAACTATCATTAATAAGTTAACATATCTATTATTCTCAAGTGATCCTCCTATTTATTTTATTATATTAGTAATTAAAATAAAATAACATAAGCTAAACATTTATCTTGTGCAATTGCTTCATCATGAATACCTTTAGCTGCAAACGTCTCCATTCTTGTCTGTTTAGTTAAATATATGGATGTTGAATATTTATGAATATAAAATACTCGATACATAAAATAATATAAATGGGTAAGAAAATTTAATACAAATATGTAAACTTTTAGTATGATAAAATAAAGTTATCAATTCGATTCGATTTTTTCTATTCATTTTTGTTCTCTCTTTTTTCGGTTCGGTTCGATTCAATATGTTCTTTCTGTTCTTTTACTACATCTTTTACTTTAACCAATTTTTAAGACATCTATATGTGTTGTCCTAATGCGACTTCGACTTGTTTTATTATGAGCATTCATAACACTTTCATGTAAGGTCAAGGTGGATTAAATCAGGACCAAAAGTAGGGCAACAAAGAGTTCAATAAAAAAAGCGTGGGACTATTATTACCCACGATTACTATTAGGGTGGTGGAGCTATTAATACCCACATTCATTTTTGTCCATAAGATTCAATTTGATTCAGTGACAATCAATGTCAAGAAGTCTCATTTTACGTATTTTATTTTTTTGGACCTGATTAACATCTTTATCGGTTAAGCATTATTATATAAGGGTAGAATAGTCATTGCACATCATAACAATTAAAAATAAAATAACTTCTTCCTTGTTTTATGAATTCGGGCTGGGTATCGTCAACTTGGGCCGAGTTGTGTCTGGACTCGATCTGCGTTCACCGAGACTCGAGTCGAGTTCTCGATGTTGCCTTGTACCCCTCTTTCCTAGTAGAACCCGGGTTGGATTCGTTGACCTCATCATCACGTGGGGTGACACATCTACCTAGGGCCAAGTGTAATCTGGTCGGGTCGTCGGAAAAGGATCCGAATGCTCGTAACCGATCGCGGTAGAGCCCGGGCCGGGCAGCTGAAAATTTGGGCCGGGTTCACTTAGAATCCGAGTTGGATTCAGAGTGACGTCACGTCAGGTCTCAACTTTAGAAATGAATCCCGACCGTGTTCATCTCTACGTGGGCCGAGATCTAGCCGTCGAAACTCCAATTGTGTTTTTTTCGAAGCTTTGGCCTATCATAACTTTTGGCATAAAAATCATTTGAAACTATTCATGGAACATAGGAGAACAAATATTGATCCTAATTCATCCATAATATTAACTATTTCATTAAGAAATCGTATCAAAAAATGAATTCGAAACATTTTAGACTACATGAAACCCAAAACTTTGGGTGCATTTTCGACAAGGTCCGATGAAAACTGACCATGAGAACAACATCCTTTGACAGAGCTTTGTACCACGAAGAGATTGCCGGGTCGCACTGGTACATGTGCATCGAGGATGAAGTTCTAAGGTACTCAAATTGGTGAAAAAACTCAGCTTTCAAGATGAAGGGAGGTTGGTATTGGGAGGGGTTCTATTTGTAGGGGTTAAAGTAATCATGAGGTAATTATTTTAATAATTAGAAATTTAATACACTCACCGTTAATCAACTTCTGAACCTTATCTTAACCCTTATTATTTATCTTTAAATAAAACAACTTTATGTTTCATTGTTTTCCTTTCTCTTCCTCAATTCAAATTCTATATCTTTTCAACTTCTTTTATCCTTTATTTAGAAAGGATTTTCAAATTAAAATAAATAAATAATATCTATTGATTTAAAATTACAAAATAATAATTAATTATTATTCTTAACTTTTAATTTCTGGAATATGATAGTAATATAATATTATTTTATCTTCTTGATATTATTGGACATAAGACTCTTATCTTAATTTTCATTAGGGTCCTTTATACCCTACACTTATAGTTAGATTCAAACTCAACTTTGAATCCCTAATCTCATTGCAATTTTAACCCCTAATTTAATTAGGAATTATCTTTTCCTATTTCTTATCTAATAATACTTTTATTCTTATTCAATTTTTCTTATCTTATTTTTTTCTCTTCTCTCGTCCTTCCTCTCACTATACTTTTATTCTTTACAAACTTTAACATTCTTTAACAAGTCTTAAAATTTAAATTTATTTTAATTACGAAAATTAATTTTTAATTTAAAATTTTTTGGGGTGCTACAACTGAAGTTGACTTTAAAAATAAACAAATAATAAAAATTTATAATTAATATTTTAATGAAATAATAAAAAAAGTTCTTAATATTATAACAACAACAAACAACAACAATAAAACCTTATCCCACTAGATGGGGTCGGCTACATGGATCATACGACGCCATTCCGCTCTATTAGAAAAATAGAAAAAACATTACGGGAGAGAACATGAACAGAAAAAAAATATGGGAAGAAAAATTACGTATATCCTAAGAATAAAAAAAATACATTTTTTAATCAAACTGATTAAATTATTTTTCTTTCACAAAATGAACAGGCTCCTCTAACTTATTTTTTTTCTCACTTATGTCCATCAATACTATTGCTTACTTTAGGCCGCTTACTTTGCCTTCAAATTGGTCATGGGAGAGAACATGTTACTGTTGATCATAAAAGTTATTCGGGCATTCAATTCATAAACCATTTCCAGCCACTGCGTATGGAATCGGAATGATCAGTCCCGTCACTCTTCTTTTCAAGCATCCATCAAAGAAATCAGAACAATGCTGTCGCCACTTCACAGTGTATGCCACCTTCTACTTCTCCACAATGGCTATAAATGGGAGTTCCAGTGACCCCCCCTTTTCCATTGCCAAAGCAAGCAAAGAGGAGAAGCACTATCCCTTACCTGCAAGTGAGCGAGCGAGTGAGTGAGTGAGAGAGAGAGAGAGAGAGAGAGAATGTCTTGCTGCGGCGGTAACTGCGGATGCGGCTCAGGCTGCGGTTGTGGCAGTGGCTGTGGAGGGTAACTTTGTTTTTCATGCCATTTTTAGGAGTCAGCAGGGTTTCTTCCATACATAAATTTAAAAGACTATGTACATAGAGCAATAATATATTTTTCTTTAAGTTGAAAAGTTTGATTATCTAAGTACCGATGCATATATACGGTTAGGCTGTATGCACGGATTTCCTTCATTCTATTTATTCAAAATTTTTAGTCGATAATCTATATATGTCTCATTATTTTTTTTATGGACTTCTAGATGTTCACTAGTCATCCTAAACACTCTTTACAATCTATCGTTATCATGGAGTGCAATTGTATGATGTCACCTAGGTAGTACATCAACTTATACAGGCTTAAATCTCTAATAAGCACATAATTTTCTTTATCTTTTCAACATTATTTTCTCAGGTTGAGAATTTTTCCTACTTGTGTTACATTGAATATACTGCACGGACTATAATAAATCGATTGACTTATTGTACATATTACTATTTATCACAATTATATTTATATAATAAGTCGATCGATCTACCATTCAATGCGGTATACTATAGCATATAAGCATGCAATATAATCATTTTACTCGTATATATACTCATATGAGGATGACAATATACGATGATAAAGCATGACATTTCTTCTTCTTATAAAGGGCTTTATCGTGTCCTTTTCTGAATTGTTAATCACGAATATTTCAGATGCAAACAGCACAATGACTTGGGTGCCGAAGGAAGCATAAACACAAACTTCGGTGCTGAGAGCCAGGCCGGGTGTGTCTTAACTACACAAACATGACATTTGCTCTCTCATTTCATTATACGCTTAAATCATTGTGACATGTGTGGTTCGGTTCTCATAAATTAAAGTTCTCAACATGGGATAATATATAAGGGCAGAAATATATATATATATATATATATATATATATATATATAAAGTTATGGGTTTAGTTTTTGTGTAAAACAATTTTATCAAGCTACATTTTTTCGACTAAGATGAAGTTTCCAACCATATATAACGACTAGAAATATTGCTTACTCATTAATAATATTATCATTTAATTAGCTAATACCACAGTATATCAATGAGCAACAACAAAAATAAAAGGAAAGGAGAAAAAAGAAAACAGAATATAATATTCCTGGTGGGGTGTTGAGGCCAAAATAACTTGTGTCAATTGGACATTTTAATATTCAGGTTGAATATTTAATATTATTATTCTCTTTTCGAATTTTTTTAATACCCTACTGGCTCTGAGTGTATGGGACTATTAGCACTCCATTGATTGAAAAAGAAAGAGAACTTTTTTATATTTAATATATCTGGATTTTATGCCGTATATAATATGAGTTTTTTGTGTGGACATTAACTGCTGCATCCTGATACAATTTGGTTGAAGCAGCAGATTTGAAGGCTTTGAGGCGGCTGCGGGATCTGAAAGCGGAGGCTGCAACTGCAACAGCTGCAGCTGCGGTTCCTCCTGCAGCTGCTCCTGCTGCGGACGCAACTGAAACTCTGCTGCAAACGAAATTAGCAGTGGAGGTTGAAAGTGTCTGAAACGAATTGCATCATGTCCCCACATGTAATCTAATATTACTTATGCTTGACTTTGTGTTAGGACATGGTGGAATTATCCATACTTATGTAATAATAATGAATAAAGGGATGATGATTATGATGGATTTAACTTCTTTCTATGCAAAACTTCACATCGTCTTATTTATTGTATCAGTTTTGAGCAAACTTGAATAAGTCATTAGACAAAATATGTAACGATCCGAAAAATTCATCCTAAAAGTTTTTTATCATTTAGGACAATTTCGTACCATTAGCCCATTTGCCATATATCATTTAACAACGGAAGACTTGATAATTTAGCAAAAATCATAATAAATAAATAAAAATTTATTAATCATATCATAATCGATATTTCAGAAAATATTAAATGCTTAAACCTTCAGTACATTATTAACCTCAATGTTCAATTAGAACTATAGGACTTATTTAAACCTAAGCATGTGCAACATTTCGTCATGAGCTTGAGCTCATCCATCACTTAATCTCAGTTACCTGCACGAATCCAGAGTGCAGGATTTCTCAATTAGAATATGTAAAGATCATATATGTCATGCTATCCTATCACATGATACATGTGATGCATCATCATCATAATAATAATAACATATAAACATGCATGTCATGAACTATATTATAAACCTTAAATGACAATACATCATACTTACGTTAATTCATCATACTTACTTTACTTCGGATTCATCATCTGCAAGTAGCATACAATAGAAACATACATTCATATCATTCATCGCATACATAACATATCATTTCAATTTCACATTCCTTGTCATGTACATTCTAGGAGTTTCTTCATAACTCCTTGATCCTTAGTTCTTGACTTCTTTCATACTTTTCATCTCCTCAAGTTGCTTTATAACCCTTTGGATCTTATTTCATTATTCTTTTCTTTCTTTATTAATCATTCATGTGTCATCTCCATCATTCATCTTACCACATAATATCATCTTGACTTTCCTTTCATATATAAGTCATACTTAGGAACGCACACATCATAATAGCGAGGGATTTTATTCCTAGTCATCTTTAGAAATACACACACTTTATGACGAGGAACATTATTCCTTTGGAAAGTACATACACAAATGCAGGACTTTACTTCTCAGGCTTAGGTCTCTTTGAAGTACATATACATGTGTAGGACTTTACTTTCCATCTTTACTTCATCATCTTAACTTTCATTCTTTCTTATAAGATACTTTGAAGTTAACTTCATTTTCATTCTTACTTTATCTTATAATATCTTTGATCTTAACATAGTTGAAAGAATCATATCACATCATCATAGGCCACATTCTTGAAACATGCACATCATAATAGTGAGAAATTTTATTTCAAGGAATACGCACACTATAATGGTAAGGGACTTTATTCCGAAGAATATGCACACTATAAAAGTGAGGGACTTTATTTCAAGAAATATGCACACTTTCTAATGAGGAACTTTGTTCCTTGAGAAGCACATATATAAATGCAGGACTTTACTTCGCGGGCTTAGGTCCCCTTGAAGTACATACATAGGTGCAGGACTTTACTTCTCACCATTGATAAGTGATGAGGATATTCTTCTTCAACTTTAGGTGCATTATGTTTTGCAATATAACAATCATTCATATTACGTGTCATATATAATCAATACACATCCATACATACATAAATACATAAATAAATAGGTTTAAAATAACTTTTCATTTCTGATCTATCACGGCCGTGATAGTTGCATCACACTCGTGACAGTGGCCTATAATTCATTCGCATACAATCACGGTCATGACATATTTTATCATGGTTGTGCCGAGTCATCATCATGGTCGTGACCTGGTTAGTCACGGCCGTGCCCCACTCCATCACGGTCATGACAATGTTGTCACGGTCATGAAAGAGTGCTGGTTTCACCCATCTTCTATCACGACCGTCCCGGGACAACGTCCTAGAAGTCCGATCTTTTACCCAAAATTCTTAATTTTTGATATTGAAACGTCAAGAAAAATAATCTAAAATATCATAAATATTTCAAGTATGATCTCTTAGCATCTATGCATCGTGTAATATATTAAACATGCAATTTTTATTCATTAACAAGAGTTGGGGTTTTTTCCTAGAAATTCATACAACTAACATAATCTATTTTCTGCATAGTATTCTGGCAGCAGTCATTAAAATATTAATAACTTAACTTATACTTGTTCTTTTCAGGTGATTCTAATTTTCACATAAAGGTAACAAGAACCTTTAACTTGTGAATGAATGTCAAATACTAATTTAGTATTACCAATTTACTATATGTTTTACAATTTTGTCTTGCTGTTACCCGAGACAGCATGACACCAACCTGATTTTTGGATCATAACTATTGGTATACAACTCCAAATCATATGAAGCTAATTGCTGTGGAAACTAGACTTCGAGAGTTTCATCCATATATTATTTGTAATTTTTGGATAAGAAAAACGTATCCAAACAATTATTACAAAACACTCACGAATTCCCGAGACAACATAACACCAGTCCGATGTTTGAATCATAACTATTTGTATACGGCTCCAAATCATGTGAAACCAATTTCTGTGGAAACTAGACTTCAAGGGCTTTCCATCCATATATTATTTGTAATTTTTGATAAGTAAAACCTACCCTAATAATTATTACAAAACAGTCACGAATTTAATAGATTATGCAACATAAATCATGAAACTTTCAATCGTGCAAATCATTATTTATGCGACCCTCAATCAAAATTTCTATCAAGAATAGGGTGTTCTTAAGTCTTTCAATTCAAACAAAACATCATTGAGAGTGAAAAGAGGAGAGACGGATTTGGATCCCCTTTACATACCTATGATCTTGTTCTCCAATGTGAATCCCTTTTCCCTTGTCCATGTCCTCTTCCTCTTTGCCCTATTCTTCTTCTTTGTTCTCTTAATTTTTTCTTCTCCTAAATTGCAGCTGTCATGTGGGATAAATAAGAAAAGAGGGGAGAGGGAGATTTTTGGTGGTTTTTATAGGGTTTAGTCCAGGGTTTCCTCCAAATGACTTAAATACCCCTATTAAAAAATTGGGTTTGTTACAAAATAAGTTAGATATCCATTGCAAAGAGCACAGTCAGTCCATACAATTTATCTTTATTATTATTATTATTATGAGGCATCAAGGAGCAATATATATCATGACAAGTAGCAAGTAAAATTTATTAAAGCAAAAAATATCTCAGTGGTGTAAGTTAATTGCAGATCTAATCATCTCCTTTAACAGAGGAAGAAACCACGGAAAAAAATAATACTCCATGAACAGATCAAACGCCCAATTAAGTAAAGTAGCTTATGAATGTTAAAACCAATCCAGAATTGTTGCATGTTCGATCTTTTCTTTCATTAGACGAATGGAGGAAGTATCACCCATCGGTTCGGGTACTTTGCTCTGCCCTCTTTGCCGTCATACAACTACATCTGCATGCATGCTGTAACATTCTTAATTTTCCATTAGACCAAAATGATCTTAAAAGAAAAAGAATTTTGGGGGTAAAGTAGTCTTCAGAATTATTAAGCAAAAGTAGACTCTTATACCTCCAAAAGCAATGTTAGTTAAGGGCAAATCTATCTTATGGCAAAAGGGGTAGAGATTAGCCCTAAAACTCTCAAAACCCTCTTTCTTCTCCCCATCTTTTTCTCCATTTGGTTGTAGCATCTCATGACAGTTTGAAGGGGTGTTCGTAGTGTTCTATGCTGGAGGGGAGCAGAGATATCAAGGGATTGGAGGAGTGCTCGATTGGGACAAAGAAAGGCTAGACGAAGAGGAAACGTTCCTAGGAATGCTTAGGGATTAATGTATGTAATGGGTGAACCTATACCTCTGTCATTCTATTGCTATTGGAATGAGGACTTGATTGTGCTCTTTGGGATTTGATTCGATTGGATTTGCGATGATTTTTGTGTTCATTTTAAGGGTTTGAATATGTATGTCGTGATTCGAAGCATGTTCCATTTCAAGTTTTGGTTTTTGTTTTATGGACCTATAAATGCTAGCAAAGTAGTAGGAGATCTAAGAATGAATGAATGTGCGATTTGGCTTGAGAACGATCGATTGAAGTTATTGTATCCGTGATTCTCTCGATACAATCGGTTGACTGATCGGGCAAATCGGTCGACCAATCAAGGTGTTTTTCTCTTGCGAATCATTTCTGTTTTAATCGGACGAGGTACGATCGACCGATCGATCAACCAAGTACTCACTATGTAAATGCTACTATTTAAATCAGCTAAGGCATCGGCTCGACCAGACGGTCGACCGACTACACTAAATCAGTCGACCGATTCACAAGCGGTCGACCGATCCAGTATGTAAAATAGCGACCACTAGCCACTATTTAAAATGGTCGTGCAACCGGTTGATCGAAAGTTATTGTTTGTAAATTGTTATTGATTGTCAACTAATATTATGTTCCATGCCATGTTTACTACTATTATTGATATGATTATCATGTTATTGATTGACTCACTTAGGCTTCCAAATGCATGCTAAGCTGTAGGATTAAAATGAATCATTGTATTGAAATGACACATGAGGCATAATACTTGGCCCTTGTTGAATGGATATATGTATGGAAATGGAAATGACACAACTTCGGGGTGTCAAGTCTATGGGCGCAAAGACTATCAAGTACCTAAACGTATTGGTAAAGGTTCATTAATGATTGATTGATAACCTAATCTTGAATATAGGTTAAGTGACAAGAACATATGTATAATGTTATAAATGTGCATTTCAAAGAGTAAATGCGATGAAACGTTCTTAGCCACTATGGATATGGATAATTGGGCATTACATAATGTTAATGCAATTGATATATGGAATTGAGAAATGAAATGGATAATTGGCTTTCATGATTTATTTTAATATCTTTATTGTGCATTGATTATCATTTTAATTATAATGCTTTATGGATTATTGAATTATTTATTTTATGGCCCTTATATACAACTAATGGGAGGTGGGCCTCACATGGCGTTGACCATTATTTAGGCCATGGTATTTCATGTTGTCTATGGATTATGTATGAATCGGTCTATGGGTCTTTATTATGCATTATGTTGTACGTCCTCATGTGAGGAATGTTTATGAGTCGTTATATTGTGAACTTCAAATATCTGTATATTTGGGCTATCCGTCATGGTATATTTAATGTTATTGGGCTTAGTGCTATATGACCCTTTATGTTTTATCGCTTCCGCTATGTTTTCAACTAAAATAGTTTTTAAATGTTTTCATTTACACTACATATTATCGTCATGTGTTTTGTTGACTTTGAGTCAACTATCGTATTGTCCACCATGTAGTGCGCTCCGGGACCCGCTCACGACACGTGTCGTGTGGCTGATTTCGGGGGTGTTACAACTAGTATCATAGCCTAAAGTTCTTGGCTCTATGGTTAAGTGATTCATAAAAACTTTTTGGTATTGTGCTCAAGTCTAAGTTATATTTAAGTGTCAAGTCCATGTGCAACGGTCATAAGCTACCACCGACAAGTCAAACGATGGTAAGAACCCAAGTGTATTGTTGCTAATAATAACTAATTGTATGATTGATGTTTTCCTATAAGAAAAATGGTAGGTAGAAGGGTTGCGAACACGCAAGGAAATGAAGAGACACCGGCTACTTTCATTCAAAATGTGATTATGATGGCTCAAGCAACACTAACAATCAAGGAAAGAGTAATATCCGAAAATTCCTGGACATGAATCCCCATCACTTCAACGGGGATATGAACCCCGACAAGGCCAATGTATGGTCGGATACCATCTCCAACATACTTCGGGTCATCCATTTCCTAGAGGAGGACAAGGTGAATTTGGCAACCCACCAATTTGTTGATAGAGCAAGGCAATGGTGGAGAAGGGGTGATGAGCACGAGATTTGTAGATGAAGAGATCATCACTTGGGAGAAATTTGTCGGAATATTTGAGGAATAATATTTTCCTTCATACATGAAGGAGAAGAAGTTGGCTGAATTCCTCGCATTGCAACAAGGCAATATGAGTTTGGATGAATACTTTGCCAAGTTCATTGAACTCAAAAGATATTATGACTTGGTCAAGAATGAAAGGAGAAGGGTGGATCATTTCGTCCATGACCTCAATCATGGATTGAAGAGGCAATTAGGAGGGCCAAAGACCTTACAAATAGTTATGTCTAGAGCTAGCAAGTTACAAGGGAGTACGAGGAACACAATAGTGCAAAGGGCAAGTCACCTAAGAAAATAAATGAGCAAGGAAAATGAAGATGAGCAAGAGACCATACAAACGGCCACAAAAAGGGCAAGCTAGAGAGGGTCGGGACACATGCCCACATTGTGGCTGGTTCCATGTAGGGGAGTGTTTCTCAAGACAGGTGCATGCCTTAATTGTGGGAAGCAAGGGCATTATGCAAGGGAGTGCCCCGAGAAGCGTTATGAAAATCAAGACAAGGGCAAAGAGAAGATGATAGCTACAACTCAGCAAGGGAAAACCTACAATATGATCGCCAAAGAAGTGTCTCAATCCAATGACATAGTGCAAGGTTTGCTACTTATCAATGGACATTATGCTAAAGTTCTATTCGATTTAGGGGTGACACATTCTTTCATGTCTATGGATTTTGCTAACCTTTTTGGCTTGAAATCCCAAATGATGTTTTGTCCTTTAGAGATTGCAAATGGTTGCTATGGCCACAAGGATTTGGGTATCAGATGTGCCCATACTTGTAGGAGAAAATAATCTCGTCGCAACTTGCTGTTAATACCAATGAGGGATTATGATGTAATCCTTGGCATGGATTGGTTATTCGAATATGACGCCTATGTCATAGGAACATCAAAGAAGCCTCAATTAATCATCCGAGGCATGCCATCAGATGATCAAAGAATATTAGTGTCGGCAATGAAGGCCAACAAGATGCTAAGGAAGGATGTAGAAGTTTCTTAGCTAGTGTGGTGATGAACAAGGAAGACCAACTCCATGGTCTGCAACATGTTGACGTGGTCAACGAATTTCAAGATGTATTCCCGACAGATCTTCCGAGATTGTCACCACAAAGGGAGGTAGACTTCACCATCGAATTACTACCCGGAGTAGCACCAATTTCAAAGGCACCATGAATGGGACCGGTGGAAATGCATGAATTGAAAACTCAACTCCAAGAATTGTTGGAAAGGGGATTTATTCAAACATGTGTATCTCCTTGGGGTGCACTGGTCTTGTTTCTAAAGAAGAAGGATGGATCGATGCTGTTGTGCATAGTCTACCACATGTTGAACAAGGTGACGGTGAAGAATAAGTATCCATTGCCGCGAATTAATGGCTTGTTTGACCAATTATCATTGGCATGGATATTCTTTAAGATTGATCTCCGAAGTGGATATCACCAACTTAGGGTGGCGGAACAAGATATATCGAAAATCATTTTTCAGTTTAGATATAGCCATTATGAATTTATAGTCATGTCGTTTGGACTAACAAATGCTTTTGCCACTTTTATGGATCTTATGAACAGGATCTTTTGGCCATATTTAGACAACTTTGTCATTGTCTTTGTCGATGACATATTGATTTACTCATCAACTCTCAAAGAACATAGAGAGCATTTGTCGATTGTGTTAGAGACATTACGACAACACAAGTTATATGTCAAGTTCTCCAAATGCAAATTTTAGCTAGATCAAATCATGTTCCTTGGTCATATAGTGTCCAAAGATGGGATTTTGGTACATCCAAACAAAGTAGAAATGGTGGTGAATTGGAAGAGGCCAAAGACCAGGTTACTATAGGAAATTCATTCAAGACTTTTAAAGAATTTTGGCTCCAATGACATACTTGACAAGGAAATGAGTGAAGTTTGAGTGGACACCGAATTGTGAGAAAAGTTTCTTCGAAGTTAAGAAAAGACTCACAACGGCTCATGTGTTGACCATTCCCACCGGGAGTGGTGGATTTGTAATTTATAGTGATGCATGTGGCACCGGATTAGGATGTGTTCTAATCCAACATGGAAAAGTTGTTGCTTATGCCTAAACACAATTGAAGAAGCATGAGGACAACTACCCAACTCATAATTTAGAGTTAGCCCCCATAGTATTTGCCTTAAAAATTTGGCGTCGCTACTTATATGGAGAAGAGTTTGAAGTCTTCACCGACCACAAAAGTTTGAAGTATGTTTCTCTAAAAAAGAGTTGAACATGGGCAAAGAAGATGGCTAAAGTTTCTAAAGGACTATGAATTCACCATTTAATATCAACCAAGAAAAAAGGCGCTAATCGATTTTATCGGCCGATACTTTTTCATATATAGAATTTTATTGGTCGAGAATGGAGAGGAGAGGACTTTATCGGGTGATAAGAGAATGACTAGTTTTATTGGCCGATACTTTTTCTCATGTATAGAGTTTTATCAGCCGAGAACCATAGGCATCATATTCTTATCATCACTTGCAAAGGCTTATCGTGATGTTTTTATCGGTCGAGAATCCATTATCGGGTGCCAAAGAAGATATCACCCTTCATCTCAAGGTGATAATCGGATAAAAACTTATCTATATAGGGTGCCAACTTTTGATATTTGTGACCAAGATTTTATCTTAATCATTAGGGAGTTTGTTTTCATTGGGAGCCACTGCATGGAAGTCTACATGAACGAATTTTATTGTCATACCACGTATTAACTTTATCTACTAAGTTGGTTGATTTTGGTCGAAATGAGAAGAAGGGATTGAAGTTGGAAGAAATTTTTTATCTTCACGAATTTAAACTTAGTCGTACAATGGATCGAAGGTTATTGATCGGAAGTCGTGCCACACCTATAAATAGATGGAAGCCACCATCTCAACTCATGCTCTGAAGTCCAGGTTTCTTCCATTATTGTATGATCGAGAGGAGAGAGGTGCGATGACTGAAAGTTGATCATGAAGAGATCAAGTCCGAGAGGCTGCCGATTGTGTGCTCGTGATTCGAAGCTTCGACATTTTATTTTCTGTGTGTAATTATTTTGATGTTTATCATTGTTGTTTAATTTTTAGGATGAACTCCATATTTTTAAATAGTTGACAAGATTATTAATTGAAGAAGAATTATTTGAATCTTATTTTATTTGTTTTAATCTTTTTTTATCAATTATTAATTGTACTTAATGCTCATATATTAGTTAATTGGATTTCTGAATTAGGCTATACTAGTTTGTGGAGTATTTAATTTTAGAATTCATGATGCTAATTTTAATTGATTTTATTTGAAATTAATAATTGACATAAATTTGATAACTAGTATTTGGAGAATCAAATTTGTATGATTTATTAATCTATACCAGTTTGTGGAGTGATTAATATTCTAGAGAATTCAATTTAATGCATCTTAATAGTAATTTGATTTGATGAGATATCAGTTTATACAAACTTCACTTCTTATTAAATTAAGATAGTTTAATCTGCATGCTTCGGTTGAGGGGATGCCAGTTTGTGGAGATTGTAAATTAATCATATTAGATTAATACTTTATGGAGACTCTGATCCATCTTTAAAGATTAAATTTATTTTTTATGGTTCAAATATTTATCCTGATATATTTTCATCCTAAGACATAACTTCTCCACCACTATATTATATTATTATTAACCTATTTTTACTATTTTATTCTATAATTTTAAAAACCCATTTTCAAAATCCTATGTTTTTAGATCAGATATTAAATTAATTCCATGTGGGTTCTATACTCTTTACTCCTATTTACTATATTACTTGAGCACTAGTGCACTTGCTAGTGATTTTATTTTGCTACATTATTTTACACATAAGAGATGATGTAGAATGAAACTAAGTGCTACATCGTTGATCACGATGAGATTCACCCTTGGAGAATCACTTATATTAGGATATCGAGAGAGTTTGATATGTATTATCTACAAAAAGTAATTTTGTACCTTGTAAAACATAAATTTTTCATGAGGTTGTGTGAACCTTAAGGTTTGTTATATGCTCTGAATGATCAATATAAATTGAGTGATTTCATTATCTATGTTATCATTTTTATGTGTTATCTAGAAAAATTATACACAATTTTCATAATCTTATTTGATCGTACGTATTGAGTCGTGAGTTCTGATTTAAATCGGAATCGTGACACCTCCCCTCCTCCTTGTCGGCGCTGGTGAACCAGCAACCTCCACCCCCTCACGATTGGCAACTCCCCCCCCCCCCCCCCCCCCCCACGCGTCGGCAAAACCAACGGGGGGGGGGGGGGGGGTGGGGACTACGCGGGAGGGAGGCTGCTTGCCAGAGGACGGGTTCGCAAACTAGTAGGGCGGGGCAGGGAGGTGGCTCGTCGTCGGACAAGTTCACGAGGAAGGGAGCATGAATGGCGGACAATGCCCCATCTTTTTTATTTTTTTATTTTTATTATATATAATTTTAAACATTTAAATATTAAAAATAATAAAAAACACATGACAATATTTAAATTAAAAAATTGAAAAAATGGGAAAGTTAACGAAACGAGATGGGTGAATTAAAGTTAAAATCGCAATATAGCTTATGAGGCACTACTGTAAATTCATATATTAAGGATAGACGCTAAAATTTGTTATAGTCAAAGAAGATTTGCGGAATTAATCCTCTAATATATGATGAATGATTATAAAATCCACTAGCCATCCTATTATTTCCTAAAAAAAGGATTCAAGATGAATATCGAGCAAGTTTTTGTGAACTCAATATTTACATAATTTTGTAAGGGTTATTTACATAAACCACCTCTAAATTGTTATGATTTTTCACATCTAACCTCAAATTACGAACTTATTTTTTTGGATCCCTAAACTATCACATTTTTTTTAATTTGATTCTTCCGTCGACTTTTTGTCAAATTTTCCATTATCTTTAATTTTTTTTCATTTATGAAAAGTCAAGAATACCCCTCGGAGTTTTAGAGGTTGAAAAGAAAATATAAAATCGAAGGGAGGGGTATTTTCAACTTTTCATAAATGAAAAAAATAAAAAAAGTAACAAAAAAAAATTAACAAAGTCGACGAAAGGATCGAATTAGAAAAATCGTGATAGTTTTGGGATTCAAAAAAATAAGAATTATTTCCTCAAATCACCCCTAAACTATCATGATTTTTCAGATATAACTCAAAACTATGAACTTCATTTTTTGAATCCCTAAACTATCATGATTTTTCCAATTTGATCATTCCGTTAGGGAAAGATCGAAAGAAGGAAGGAGGGAAGGGGGGGGGGGGGGGGGGGGGGCGTCCTCCTTGCTTTTTTCTCTTTTTAATTATTTGTTATATCTATTATTTTATACAAAAATAGACAAACACTTAAGGCATGAGTACAATGGATTTTTCATAAATACGAAAAATTAAAGATAATCGAGAAGTCGACAGAATTAGACGAAATGATCAAATTAGAAAAATTCTGATAGTTTAGGGATCCAAAAAATGAAGTTTGGAGTTTGAAGTTAGATTTAAAAAATTGTGATAGTTTAGGAGTGGTTTAAGAAAATAATTCAAAAAATAATTTTATACTTTGAAATTAGATGTGCGTGATAATTTAGGGATGATTTAAGAAAATAATCCATTTTGCAATTCAATGTTCAGGTCACTCAGATTTTATTCCTTCAAGTTTTTAAATCACAATAATTTCTTAAACCATGTTATCGTGTCATGTGAGTCTACAAGGTATATGCCACATCATGCATTTAAAACCAAATATATTTTTTGCGGAAGAAAGGTTGAATAGTCATCATTTTTTTGTGTAAAGCCCCGAAATTGAAAATGTGCAAACCTTCATGAAATCCCAATACAAATTAGAATCAAAAGTAAAAGACAAAATTGAATTCCACAAACAACAATTATCCATTGTTGCATAAAAACAAGTCAATATAATAGTGAGATAGCCCAAGTGATCGCATTTTTAAATATTTAACTTTTTGTTGATGAATGTTCTCAAAAATTAAGTTTGCAAAAATATATCTTGCATGAATATTTCTAAAAATATATTAAATAAAATGAAAATTAAAAAATTGAAGTTAGATAAGCTAAGTCCCACTTGCCTCTCTTAACTTTAATTAGTGACAATCTTAACATAACAAAAACTAGGAGACTCGAGTATTAAAATCTCCCATGGATTCATCTGGAAGGATAGCTATATTGATTCGGTATACTCGAAATACACCTTTGTTGCAAAATTAAATCTTGACGGAATTGCCACCTATGAAATTGAGCACATAGATAAAGCAAAAGAGATATGCACAAAAGTATTTGCTCCAAGGAATAATCCTAGAATCCCGTCTGTTTTCTAGATTTGGAAGACAATATTTCAACTGTTGACTATAATGGAATGATTGAAAGTATGAATATATAAAATTTAAGCGAGTTGTAATTTTGAAAAAGATTTTTTTTGAGGAATTCTTGAATAATAAATTTAATGACTCACGTAATGAGCTTGAGTTTAGGGGAAAATGTTCTCCCTCAAAGAAAAAAAAACACGTAAAAATGTTTCCCTCTCTTAGGAGAAAACATTTCCAATTGCACACTTTTCTGATGTGATGTATAATACATATAGCAATTTATATTTTCAGAGTTAAACTACTTTATAAAACATAGTGAAAAATAAGTTAGTTCCTAAAAAAATCATTTTCCTTTAGAACTTGAACTTATTTTCAAAGAAACAAACGATGCCTAAGCTAATCCCATTCAGCCTAAATTCAAGTAATTGTAATTCTCGATGAGAAAAAAATAAGTATCAAGAATCATAATCACCTGGGAAAATAAGTAATCATAACGAAGAGATTAAGTGGGTTAAGACACTAAGGTGGCCTTCAGACGCAAACTAAATTTTATTATAAAATTTGGCAACATTTTGTTACAATGTATAATAATAACTTCAAATTCTCATGACATCAAGTCAATCCAACACGATGTTCGAAAGGGTTCCGAAACTCCTTGACAATGGAATGTCTCTATGGGATGTAATCTCTTAGATAAGAAAGAGAAAGACATGGGCACTCCCTTATGCAACATTCTTAAATAAACCTTTTCATGTTCTCCGCCCGGATTTGAATTTGCCCACATGCAATCCGTCCAACCAACAAACAGCAATCTATCTCCCATGCCGTCAGATCTAATCCATTGACTTTTGAAAAAGTCAAACTTGCAAAGATCAACCAACCCTTTTTCACTGTCTAAGAAAACTGAAGTGAACTCACCATCAATATTTATCAAGTGGTATGTCTGGTATATATCGTATATGTAACAGTGTTCTCTCATAGGCTCTCCGATTACCACAAAACTTTGATCCATGAGGTTATATATTGCCACTCTTCCATCCCCATGCAAATGATAGATCATGTCCTTAAAGAAAAGGGGCCTTGAATGACTTTTTAAAGCAACTTCCCTGGTGATCAATGTTGAATTTTGTCCACGCCTCGTCTCTTGGTCGACAATGCCAAAATGTCATACAATCTTTCATCACTTCTAGGGCAACGACAATACAATCAAGCGATGTTGGTGGCTCAGAGAAATTGCACACACATGTAGCAAAATAATTGCTAGGAAGCTCAATGGTTGCTTGAGTTAAGGGATTTAAGAACAAAATGCAACGCCGGTAGCCGGAAAGCAAAAGCCAACCATAGTTGGAACAAATTATAGAAGCCAAGGGAGGTAGGGCTGGAGTCTCGATGACGAACTCTTCATTCCCATGTAGAGGGTCAATCAAGAAGCATCTATCATCACCAGGGAGAAGGCTAAGCAAGCATGGACTGCCGTATGAAATGTTATGTGGTTTGGGAGACGTGCAGACTATTGACCTCCAATTCTTGCAAACTCGTGATGATTGGATGCGACCATGAATGTTGAGACGACAAACAATCAACCCATGAATGTCACATGGTAAGTCTGACCAAGGCCTTTCTTCTTCTCCTTTATTCATTCTACAACTTGGAACCTGGTAGAGAAAAAAAAATGATAATATCAATATAGTTTGAGAGGAAGTAATAGGATCCACTCGAACACTACAACGGAAGTGAGTCGAATCAAGAGTAGACAAGAGGCATCTTTATTATATTGTCGTTTCATTCTCTTCCCGCTTATAAAATGTCAAGCCTATACCATAGGCGGTGGGCTTTACTTGGAGAAATAAAAGGAACATGCATTACATGTGCAAAGTCTAAGAATGTGCCACATGAATATAGCGCAATAGTAAGTATTGAAGAATCTGCACATGATATTTTATTTCCATTATGTTTGCTTTCTCTGTTGTCTTCATATTAAGTATCACAATAATCCTATGATGTCTTTGCAGGTACATTCTATGTCTATTTCAACCTAGCTTTGCTTTCCTCAAATGGAAAAGGAAAAAAGTTATTGCTCAAATTCATTAGAGATAACAATGCTCCCTCCCTATCCAAATAACGAACAAAAAGTGTTCTCCACTTTACTGTTAGATGAAAAATAAAACTTGTAAGCTACAGGAGACAACCATGGACATGCCGTGAAGAAAGAAACAAACATAATAAGACAATTTCCACTCAATTAGCAACAAAACTCTCTTCTTAGAATTTCTTTCATATAATTTTGAAAAACAAATTACAATATACCATGAAAAATATTAAGAGCATAAAAATTATTCATAATTGGTTAATGTTAAATGTGGCAAGAAGAAAAGGTTAAATTCAACACATCAATAGTAATATGCTGAAATGAAGAAGACCTCAAGTTTTTTGAAAACTTGCATGTAGTTTCAACATCAATTATAACACGTTAAATTATCAGAACGATTTAAATCATGCATATCAGTAACTAAATGCAGAGAATGATTGGTAAGTATAACATAATTATTGTCCATAGAGAAACCACCCCAATTAACTAGTCAAACTAAGCAATTGACAATGACATCATCAGTAAGTATAATAATCAATAGAAAGTCAGATTAAGGTTGTCAACTGCAGTACCTTTTTTGTTTTAGAAAAAAACTGCATGAAAAATCTTTTCTTATTTGTGATATGTTTACAATAAGTAAAATATTTATTTGCTGTTAAAGTTTTCTTTATAACTTTATATAGACATTGCATTTTCAGGTCTCTTTCAGGTTGCCTCTCTTTTCTATTTGAATAAACTTTCTAGATTACTTATGGCAAAGCAAAACTACATTACTTTTAATTTAAAATGCAACATTTCCGAGCGAAGATACGGATATTGAGTAATGGTGTGAGGTAATTTGGTGAAAATTAACAGGACTAAACAGCAACGGATTAATTAAGAATTTTATTAAAAAGGAACCTTTTTTGCTATGCTAAGTCAAGACTAATGTAGATCTGCATCAAGGAGCAATCAAACCGGTGCATCCGCACACCCCAACCGCTCAAAAAATCGGCGTCGCAAGAGAGTGGCGACTTCCTATTCTACGACGTCGGCGGCTTCGGGGGGTGGGGGAGAAAGGCCTGTAATTAGCAAAACAATGAGAGAGGGAGAGAGAGGGATAGGTACCACCAATGAAATTCGCTATCCTGCTGCTAGAACTTGTCTTCTGTTAATTCGTCGTCGGCTTCCGCATGGCCGACGGCAGGGCAGAGACCGAGGCGCTTGGCAAAGTTGCTCGAGGACAGGGAAGGCAAATACCGAAGGATTTCACTTCAAACCCTATTTTATAATTCCAATACCCTGCAGAATCCCTAGTTTAGTTGCCTCGAGCAAAATCGAATGTTGGGCCGGGCCCACTCGATTTAGCCCGGACGTTTAGAAATTGGATTCCATCTTTTTAATCTAAATCCGATTTGGATTATTATGGCATGCGATTTCCTCCCAAATCTCATACACGGATCGAATCGTCATATAAATAAGCATCAACTGCCACGAAGCCCCCCGATTACGTCATTTACATATATCATAGGAGGCGGTGATGACCAATGTCCATAAAAAAAACATTATTTTTAAATTGAGAAATATCAAGTATGATAATTATATAATAATCATATAATTTAATTACGTACACAGTTATAATTACTATTTACGTTATTTTGCAATAACTAAATAATAATTTGCAATAATGATACTATATTTTATAGATATAATTATTTATCAAAATTAAGTGTTTAATGTATTTATTTATATGTTGACTTTTATTTTTAACTTAAAATAAGCATGAAATCTTTATATTATAGTGAGAAGAAATTAAGAATTCAGATGGTGTGTTTTGTATGTCTCATCGTGCAGGAGGTTGGAGTATATCCCTACATTAGTATCCAAAGATTTTATTTGACGATTCTTTTATATATATGCCAAATTGCATATTTCCCATTATAAAAAACATAATTGTATGCACAACTTAAAAATTCAAGCAACATGACCAATTTTAAAAAATATGATTTGTGTATATTGTAGAACTATCTATGATATATTAAATATAAAATAATAATAAAATATAAGAATAATTCAACATTTGTATGAATCTATTGTCAAGTATTCATCGTGTATTTAAAATTTAACATGTTTTCATATACTTAGAGTGGTGATTGAAACAAATAAAATGTAAGATTATATGTATCATGAAAATATAGAAATGAAATAGACAAAAAAAAATTAATATCACAAACTTAAATGAGAATATTATTTTCTAAGAAGAAAAGAAAATAAATAGACACAAAGGAAATTATATAGACTAATTATTTCTCTATTTTATAATTATCATATTCTTCATGTAATATTAAAATATATCAAACTATTATTTGTTTATTTTATAAACATCATCCGTCATCTGCGCATCGGCGCGGGCCATCACACTAGTTATTTTTAAATTAAGAAATATCAAGTATGATTATAAAATATGATATTATATAATAATCATATAATTTAATTACATACACAGTTATAATTACTATTTATGTTATTTTTATTAACTAAATAATAATTTTTAAATATATTTTTAATTACTATTACCAGGGGCGAGCTCGTGTTCATCAACCAGTCGAACCTCACCATTCTAGCTCGCCTCCGATCGCCGATGCGTCTCGCATCCGATCGCCGACCCGACTCACCTCCGATTGCCTTGCCCCAATCTCGTCATCGCGATTGCCCCACCGGATCTCGCCATTGTCGACCTGACTCGCCTCGCCCTGTTGGATCTCCTCATCGCGATCACGCCCGCCGAATGGCACCATTGTCAACCCGACTCTCCTCACCTTGCCTGATCTCGCCGACCCGACTTCATTGTTGATCGCGTGCACAGAGTCAAATGTCGTAGGCCGATCGCAAGAGTCAAACATCGAGGATCTCACCATGTCACCGTAGGTCACCGCTTGATTCAAACGGCCAGCTAAATCGTCTATTTTTTTTACACATCAATCAATCAAAATGTCCGAATTTTTTGAACCAGGTCTCACTATCTCAGCCATCCGATTAAATTGGATGGCTAAGACACTAGGTAGGAGGCTCCTACCTATTTGAATAGGTAGCAGCTCCATTAAATTCATATTTAATTATCAATCAATAAAATATTCGGCTTTGAAGGTGTGAAAAAAATGAGATATTGGTGGTACGAAACAATTAATTTATCTATATATTATATTATTAAAAGAGGTTAGTATTGAATGAGATCATGACACTTGGCAAAGTCTTGGTTCATCATGTGTCGTATATGTATTACAATTAATTAAAACTTAATCTATTATTATAATCTTTTGAGTGGACGGTTAGTTAGTAGGCAAAAAAATTTCGGGCAAGCGTGCTTAGAAAAATATTTTTTTTATGCAGTATCCTTATAATTAAGAAATTATCTGTTACATAGTTTATGGAGGATGAACCAATTTAGGATAACATTATTCTAATAAATTATTATTTTATATAAATTTCAAACAAAATTTATATGTTGATTGACAATTGATTAATTAATTACACATAAAGTATCTATTTATCTATACTATATTAAAAGTAAAATAGTTTGTAAGGACACAATTGGCACAAGATATGTTGTCACGTCCTCAGATCTATTATGGCTAAATAAAATTTTAATTTATAAATTAATTGGCCAATTACTTAATAACTAAAAGATTATTGGATCATTAATTCGGAAAGATATTAAATAAGTTAGTTTGTTTAATTTAATTATGATATTATTTGATGCAACCGAAAGCCACATTCTATTATCCATAAACTATAAATGTATTTTTCAATATGAAACTACAAGTCACGATTTTTTGAGTGGGTTCCTAAGTTAGTTTTATTAACCGAATAAGTTGATACAACTACTATTATAAATATCTATATGTAACACTCTCTAATCAATCCATGCTACGTGGAGAAGATCAACCTAAAGACACTACAAACGCTATGACATTGATTATATATCATGACTTGGTCAAGAAATCAGGACACATCAGTAGAATAGAATATAGGAATGAAAAGGAAACGCGGAAGGTGATCATAAATGCGGAAGGTGAAGAGTTAATACAATATCTCGAAATAAAATTACTACAAGAAAGTTCCATGAGAATAAAACATAGATAAATAACTGCTTTATCATCGTCTATGCTTCGTCGCAGCACACCAACTCATCACCATGTGAAAATAAAACACAAGGAAGACAATTCTCCCATAAGTTTTACATTTCAGTGGAAAACTAATGACAATATATAATGAATAAATCCAATTAGAATAAATCGGTAATTAGTAATCAACACATACCTTTAATAGGGAAATGAGTGTGGGAGTCGTTATAATTAATGAGCAAAGGAATCAATAAGTAACCGATGAACAATATAATCAAATGATACATGATGAACTTGGGGTCAGTAACAGATTCAATGATCACTAAACAATGTTCATAATCATGATCATGTTCAGTATCGATAACATGATTCAGTGTTAATACTTCTTGGCTTAAGATGTTTTGTTGTCTTGTTTAAAAAGGTTTAACAATCAGATGATTTTGAGGTGTCTTTAAATCTCTCATCCTTTCATTATCATAGGATGGATCCTTATTCACTTATGGGGTGTGCCGAGCAAACGATACATCCATTTGCCGGTCAATGGTTAATGAAGCCATGACGGAAGGAAGCGACCCTTATCGGTAATGCACTTGGCTTGGAGTGGCAACCCAATGATTATCTTTCATCTTTTCATATTGGTCACTATACAATTTTGTGTTTCAATGTTCAATACCAATTTAGATTCAATAGTCCGATGATGAGGACAAATCAAACGATGATAACATAAAATTTCTTGTCTTGAATACAAAATCATATTTTCATAAGAGGGAAAAATCATGGCAGGACTTGGGCATAGTCAGGAAAGATCCAGATCAAGTTCATAATCATGAAAGAGGGAAACTAGGGGAGTCTCAGCTTGCTATAAACCGGGTTGATTATAGCGTAACCAGGGTTGAATTCATAACATGAACTTGGGCCGAGTATATATTTTACTCCGGACGGGCTTAGAGAAATCGTCGCGCATGATCGAGGTTGACGCGCAATGAACCCGAGCCGAGTTCAATGAAACCTAGATTGGGTACCAAAATGTTGAGAGGTCTGGCCATTCCGTCATCCACAGATGAATCGGGTTGGGTTCCACAAACGCGGGTCGGGCACCATCATGCCCGGCTGAATTTTATATGAACCCCGAACCCGGCCTGATTTATGGAATACATAGATTGTCGAGATTTTGTTTTCTTTGATCTACTATGGAAAAAACATAACACACTCAAATCAGACTTATGCATGCCAAGCAATTACCCTACACAACATAAATATCTACAATCACAACATAGGTTTACATATCTAAGAATAACACACAAATCATTAACATGCAGGTTATATCTATTATAGGCAGAGAACGAGAATGACATTAAGATGATACTGATTTTGACATAATAAAGCAATCAATAAAACATATATGTTAATGGATCTTGGCATTGATCAGTAATATTCTTGGGACGATTGATATCATGCACAACAAGGCAAGAATCAATGTATCTAATCCGGACTTATTCTAAGAGGAGTTAAATAAGGTGATTTTTGGATCACCCACCCATTCTCATGTTTGACCCTTCGTCGATCCGCCTAAATAAGAGGTGTTGCGCCCCTCCTTGCTCTCCATGCGCCCGGAGGTCCCCTGGACGATCTCCTCAAGAGGTGAAACAAGGTGTCGAATTCCCTTCAATTATGTGTGAAGAGCATGAACAATAGGGATGATTGATTTCAGCAGATGTGGGGAGGTTGAGAGAATTCAGGGCATTAATTTCATTAATTATATAATATCCAAATTAATCTCTTCATTATTCCACATAATTGCTGAGATTTGCCTCCCACAAAACTAAGGATTTTGGCATTGATTCTCCCTAGCTAGTCATTGCATTGCAATTTTTTTTTTTGTTGTTATATTATAACATCCTTCAAAGAAAATTTGTCCGCGATTTTTGCTCAAGGTAGAGGACTTACCGAAAAGATGTGGAACCCATGTTGCCTCCTTGCTGTGGTGGAAACACTAGGCTACTCTGACCATGGGTAAGTCTTTATTTTTTCGGCGATGCACCTTACGTTCTATTATATGAATCAGATATTCGGCAATTGTGAGGTCTGCATCTAGATCAGGCTCCTCAATTCAAATTATGTTAGCATTATTATGCGTATACTTCTTGAGCTGATATATATGGAATACATTATGCACTCTTCCATAAGGTCTGCATGTTGCCTTGCCTACCAGCTCCAGAATCTCGGGTCATCCAAGTGAGGACTGAGCTTCCTTTGCTTATTGACCCACATGACCCCTTTCACAGAGGAAATCTTCAGTACCTTAAAAGTTCACTCATGTCTATCTTTGTTTGTGTTGCTCTTTTATCCATCCTGTGCAGTCTACAATCTCTTCTTCATCATTTCAACCTTCTCTGAGTACTTCACTACTTCTTTCACTTCATCTTTACTCATGATTTTTTCTTCACCTACTTCACCCCAATGTGAACGACAAGGTCACCGGTACAAAGTTCTGAATGGAGTGTTGTCGGTGCTTGAATTATAACGATTATTATAAGAAAATTTGATCAAATATAAGTGATTGTGTTACCTTCCAAGTGCATAACGTTACAACTAACCTCCTTAAAAATAAGTGTTAGGGAACACTCTTTATCATTATTTTGAATCACATGGGCACTTATATTTACTCTTCTAAAATTACATTCATATATATATATATATATATATATATCACATGTACTTACTATTATTATATTTGCCCTATCATCAGTTAGATATAGATAATTGATCACACTCTGATGTTATTTTGGGCTTTTATACTTATCATCAATTAAGCTTTTTACATTTTATCCTTGCTTTCAATAACCTTACATTTCCAAATCATTTAACATTGGAATTCAAGAAAAAGTTTATCAATTTTTCATAACTTCGTGAACTCTAAGGATCATTTCATATGTGAGTTAAATCATAGTATACCTATTGATTTGATATACATCTGGTATCTATAAGGAACCAGGATTCAATGTCAGTAACTTATTTGGATTCAATGAAAATCAATGTTTAACATTGTCCAATGCCGATGTTCTAGGTAATATGATGCGAGGACAATTGTTTGTAGGTATGCCACTCATTACAAGAAAAATGCAAATTACAGGCGGTCAAACCGAAAACCATCAAAAATTATGATTTTCGACGGGTTTTTCGATGGAATCGATTTGACGAAAAAATGATCGTCGCAAATCATTTTGCGACGGTCGAAAAAAATCATCGATAGTTCCGACGGTCATGACCGTCGCAAATGTCCGACGGTTGCTACCGTCGAAACTTTTGGCAGTTGCGATGACCGCCGAAAGTTTCGACGGTCGAGACTTGATCACAATCATTCCAAGGCATGATACCATCATGCTAGCATCCTAAAATTTTGATTTCTAATTAAAAAATATAAATTTTTTATATGACATCAAGGAGGAAACATATACATAATTAAAAACACATTGAGGGCACGAATAATAGACATAAGAACATGATTGCATCATATTTTGAAGATATGAATGATGACAATAACTTATTTTAGGGTTTTATCTTAAAATCGTATAAATCTCTAAACTAGAGCACGAAACATTATTAAACAATTGATCTATACATAGAACATATAGATATAATCATTAGGTTCATGCAACCCTCAATAACAATCTAATATGAGGACAAGGTGTTCTCAAATTCTAAATTTATTACATGCAAACCATTGAGAAAGCCGAGGAGTTTCGATCACTTTATATACCTTAAGATTTTAGATTTAAAATCTTGTTTCATAATCATTTTGTATCATTCTTCATCATCTAGAAGTCTCTATGTCTTCTTGTCATTTTCGTTAAAATATTGATATTTTTCTTATTGATATTGGAACATAGTCACCACGAAGAATAGTGCACTAAATCTCCTAACTTTAGGATTTCCTTAGTGGAGAAGAAAAAGAGAGATTGAGGAATTGACGACTAAGTTTTTGAGAAAAATAAGATTGTTGGATTGTTATATAGGATTTGCATTAGGATTTTGATCCAAAGGCTTAAATGCTCTTGGCTCAAAAGTTGAGATTGTTATCATTCACATAGTAGGCGATGAAGGCCTCGAACGCCCAATAGAAGGAGCAATTCCAAAACATGTTGAAAAAGGGCGAGGTCGCGTGGCTGAACCTGTGGACGAAGTAGGTCTCTGTAACGCGTTTGAAGTAGTGGAAGCACCAGTAGTGCATGGCATAGGTCTGCGCCGGATGGACGCGATGTTTACCAGCGCCGTAGTTGAAGTACTTGTACATGGCTGGGAAATAATAGAAGGTGGGGTATATATGTAGGCCCGAGTATTCAAGGAAGCACAATATGTTGTAGGAGACTGTTGGGCCTTGGATCCAACTTAGCCTGCAGCCCACTGACAATTCACAATATATGTCAGCCACCTAAATCTCTCCCTTTTATAATGTTCGAAAGCCTCAAACACACCACTAGGTTTCTTTCTTGCTAAAGAAGGTGATGCTCCTAGTTGAGATTATGGTTGGAGGATGAGTCTTGATGGCCACAACAGCATCACCAACTCATGAAGACTATGCACAAACTTATAGCAACATGAAATGAAGAAGAAAAAGGAAAAGAAGATGGTTTCGAGTACCATGAACTCCAAACAAGAGAGAGAGAGTGACGTTCCTGTTAGCCAAAAACCCAAACAGGCATCTCCCGCCTCCTTTCCCTTTTTATTTCATTTCTCCTCTGTTAAAATGTTCCTCATAGTACATGTAACTGAATGTTGCTAAAATGTTCCCCACAGTACATGTAACTAACTAAATGTTGTCTACACTGTCTATGTATGACATTGCCTTACAATTGTATCTGGTCTCTTATTTAGTTTGCTACATAATCCTGCAAGTAGTGAGGCCTCTTCTTCTCTCTAGCATTTCCCTCTTCTTCCGAGACATAACATTTCCCTCCCTCTTTAGAGAATCCACCTCGTCCTCGAGGCACAGGTCAGGAAATTTCTTTTGCAACCCAGAGCGATCCTCCCAAGTAGCATCTTCTAAGTTTTGCCCTTCCCATTGAATGAGAACTTGCTCAACAAAATTTTTCTGTCGTTGTATAACTCTGGAAGATAATACGGTCACTGGAACCACGATAGGACCATCAATGGCAGTTTCCTTGGGTAGATCCACAGATGGCTCCATAATACCATGAGCATTTTTCAACTTAGAAACATGAAAAACAGGATGGAGTTTAGAGGAACGAGGCAAAGACAACTCATAAGCCACTGAACCTATGCATTTACAGACAGGAAAGGGGCCATAAAATTTAGGAGAAAGTTTGTGATAGCTCCTCTGTGCTAATGAACCCTGTTTATATGGTTGGAGTTTAACAAAAACCAAATCTCCCACTTCAAATGTTTTATCAACTCTATGTTGATCAGCTAAAGTCTTCATCCTTTGTTGGGCTTGAACTAGATTTTTCTTTAAAATTTTCAAGACATCATCTCTTTCTCTCAGTTCCATATCCACAGCTTTCACATGAGCTTGATCTCTAACATAAGCAGGAATTATAGGAAGTTCTCGACCATACACCACTTCAAAAGGTGTTAACTTGGAACTTGTATGGTAAGAGGTATTAAATGAATACTCTGCTCATGGTAAAAAGGTAACCCATGTATTAGGTTTGCCCATAGAAAAGCTCCTTAGGTACTGCTGCAAGCATCCATCGGATTGGGGATGATAAGTAGAACTCATATTTAGTTTAGTGTTACTTAAACTAAATAGTTCCTTCCAAAAAGCACTCATGAAAACTGCATCTCTATCAGACACTATAGTCCGTGGAAAATCATGTAACCTGACTATCAAAGTTACAAATAATCGTGCAACTTTTGCAGCAGTAAAATGTGTTGGCAAAGGACCAAAATGACAATATTTAGATAGCCTATCCACCACAACTAGTACCACAGTATTTCCTTGAGAAACTGGTAGGGAGGTTACAAAGTCCATAGAAATATCTTCCCACACTCTCTCTGAAATAGGCAAAGGCTGCAACAATCCAGCGGATTGTGTTGTACAATATTTGACTTTTTGGCACGCACTACAATTCCTGATAAAATCTTCTACAGATTTCTTAATGTCATCCCAATAAAATTCTGCGCATAATCTTTTATATGTCTTTAGCACCCCCAAATGTCCTCCAACAAAAGATTCATGAAACTCCTTTAGTAATTGAGAAATTATTGGGGAACTAGAAAGCAAAAATATTTTTCCTTTTTTATATATAAGACCATCTTTAGCCATCCAATATGTTCCTTCATTTTCTCCATTTTGTATTTGTTTGTAAAGTTGTTGCTACTGAGGAATGTCAATGCAATCCTTCTTAATTCGATCAATGTTTAAAAATTGGCATAGTTAGGCAACAAAAGAGTCTCACAGGATCTGGGAACCTTGACAATACATCTGCCACCCTATTCCACTCCAGGCTTATATACCACTGTATAGTCATATCCCAATAGTTTAGACACATATTTTTGTTGATATGGAGTTTGAATCATTTGAGTTAATAATTCCTTTAAGCTTTGATGGTCAGTTCTGATAGTGAAATGATGCCCCAACAAATATTGTCTCCATTTTTTGATAGCTTCTACAATGGCATACAATTCCCTTACATAAACTGAAGCCCTTTGCATAGACTGAGATAGCTTCTTACTGTAATAACAAATTGGATGATTATTTTGTAAAAGCACAGCACCAATTCCCATGCCAGAGGCATCAGTTTCCACCACAAGTTCTTTAGAAAAATCAAGTAACATTAAAGTAGGAGCTGTGACTAAAGATTCCTTGAGAGTGTTGAATTCCTTTGTAGCTGCTTCTGACCAACTGAAGGAGTCCTTCTTCAACAAGTCAGTTAAAGGGCTAGCTATACTTGCATAACCTTTTACGAATCTTCTATAGTATCCTGCTAATCCCAAAAATGCTCTTAATTGCTTTAAGGTTGTTGTTTGAGGGCAATCTTGAACTGCTGCTATTTTCTTCTCATCTGGCCCCACACCTCGATCAGATAATATATGTCCCAAGTACTCAATTCTCTTTTGAGCAAAATTGCATTTGCTTTTCTTTAGGTAAAAATTGTTGTCTTGCAAGCATTTTAAGGCAACATGTAAATGATGCAAGTGAACTTCCAAACTTTGGCTTATGGACCAAATAGTCTATTCATAATAGCTTGAAAAGTTGTTGGTGCATTTGTAAGATCAAATGGCATTACCAAAAATTCATAATGCCCTTCATGTGTCCTAAAGGCAATTTTATGCACATCCATTTGACTCATTCGAATTTGATGATATCCAGTCCTTAGATCCAATTTTGAGAATATCGTTGCCCTATGTAGTTCATCTAACAACTCATCAATAGTTGGAATAGGGAATTTATCTTTAACGGTAACACAATTTAATGCTTTATAGTCCACACACAACCTCCAGGTTCCATCCTTTTTTTTAACTAACAGCACTGATGAAGAAAAAAGACTAGAGCTGTGTTGAATTATTCCTTGCTCCAACATCTCCTTCACTAACTTCTCAATTTAAGTTTTCTAAAAATGAGGATATTTGTAGGGCATTACATTTACAGGTTTAGTGCTAGGAAGCAAATGAATATAGTGTTGTGTTTCTCTAAATGGAGGTAAAGAAGTTGGCTCAGAGAAAATAGATTCAAATTGATTGAGAACCTTATCTATCATTTCCTGTTCACCTTGGGCATTGTCGATTTCATCTTCCTTACTCATTGTAAGATGCCAATAAGTCATTACATCACCAACAGTGATCATTTTCTTCAGTTGATGAAAAAGTGACCCCTTCAGAACTTAATTTGTTCATTCCCTTTAAGATTACATGTTGCTGCTGCCATGTGAATCCCATTGACATATTATTATAATCCATAGTAATAGGTCCTATTTTCTGCAACTACTATACCCCCAAAACCACATCAGCTCCTTCTAATGGCAATACAAAAAATTCCTCTTGAAAAGTTAATTCTTGTATGCAAATTTCAATCTTAGGACACATTCCACTCACATTTCATTTTTTCTCCATTTCCAATCATAACATTAAACTAGATTGAAGGAACAACTTGAAGGCCCAATCTTCTCGCTGCTTTTTGTTGTATAAAATTATGAGTAGATCCACTATCAATTAAAATGATAATTGTCTTGCCTTTTATCTTACCCTCCAATCTTAATGTGAAATGAAGAAGAAAAAGGAAAACAAGATGGTTTTGAGTACCATGAACTCCAAACAAGAGAGAGAGAGAGAGTGACATTCTTATTAGCCAAAAACCCAAACAGGCATCTCCAGCCTCCTTTCCCTTTTTATTTCATTTCTCCTCTGTTAAAATGTTCCTCATAGTACATGTAACTGAATGTTGCTAAAATGTTCCCCACAATACATGTAACTAACTAAATGTTGTCTACACTGTCTACGTATGACATTGCCTTACAATTGTATCTGGTCTCTTATTTAGTTTGCTACATAATCCTGCAAGTAGTGATGCCTCTTCTTCTCTCTAGCTGGTAGCTTCTTCTCTCTAGTTGGTAGCTTCCGAGACATAACAGAGACTTCGGGACCTAAATCCTTGAAGAGGAAACATGTGGTGGAGCTCTTCTGGTCACAGTAATTTATCAAGCATGACTTGTGGTGCAGTGCTGCTCGCTTCTCCTTGGTGTTCGGCGGCGAGTGAAGGGTGAGGCGTTGCCTTGAAGGATGGAACCACTTTGCTGCTTGAAGAACCTAGATGAGTGCTCTGGTAAGTATTAAGAGGGCATGATATATATAGAGAGAAGGTGAAAGGAAGTGAGATGGCGATAGGGATTCCATGCATGGTGGTTGATTCCCAACAGTCTACCGGTGTAAATTACAAAAAATACAAGGTATGGCATGCAAGAGATGACGTTAACGGTGGAGATCATAAAGTCGCATGCAACTACTGCAAGTAGTACTACTTTGTGAGTACTACTCAACTTGACATCGAACTGGACGAACATGCCAAAAACGAAGTAGGAGGTATGCAAAATATTTTCGTTCTATCATAATCAGCCATAGGACTCGGAATGTCATAAATTAATTCGGAATGTCACAGATTAACTAGGCGATAGTAGATTGGATCTTTATTAATATAGTGGCGGCAACTGAAAAATAAAAGGTGGTGGCTGATTGGTTGTCCTACCGGTTTGATTCAGAACACATCATTTGGTATTTTGATCCTTAGGTTTAATTTTCTTTCTATGCTAATTTGAGTTCTTTGATTACAAATTTGAATGATAACAAAAATAAAAAAAATACCCATTAAGTTATTCAAAATAATCCTTAAACAAGGAGTCAGCCATGGATTACCAATTTGATTGTAGTTAGTCATAAAATACTATATTTTCTGATTAAGATTTTATAACATAAGTAGTAACTTATAGTTCCAAAGAGTTGTCTATGGATAATGAAACCTCTCAAAATCTTGTACGTGTGCAAAAATATAATAGAATAAAAAAATTAACATATAATTTGTGAAATATATAATTTATGATTAATTAATTATGATGTTAAAATTTTAATTCAAAAGTTAATAATGAGAATACCAAGTATTTGTGCTAATAATTTTATATCTATTAGATCATTAAATTATTTTTAGTTAGTATGAAGAGTCATAATCATTTTGAATTTGAAAGTTCACATATGTTAGCCATATGATCTTTAGTTATTATTTAGATAAATTTCTCCTTCCATTCTTTATTTTCTTTATTTTCATTTTTTGAATTATTTTAATATTTCTCTTTGGCTTAAGTCTACTAATTACTTTTATTTATCTTTGACTTCATGCATAGATATAAAACATGTGACCTTTTAAATTCAAAAATAATTATGACATGCCATAGTAATTAATAGACTTAAGTTATCATAATTAAAAACTTAAGTTATCATAATTAATGGGGCTAAAGAGAAAATAACTCAAAAAAAAGAAGAAAAAAATGAAGAATGAAGGAAGGATAGAGGTGCTTGAGGTTCAGCTTTATATAAATATACGAAAATAATAATAAACTCAATACTTAATATCGTTCTCAAGTTAAAGGTGAATGTTCTCACAACCGGCCTTAAACTTTTTAAATAAAAGAGCCACCAAAAATAAGATCGCAAACACCTCCTAGTAAAAAAAAGGAATAAAAAATATTTTAGATTTAATAAAAAATAAAACGTGTAAAATAATTAAAATCTTCGAATTTATCTTATATATAATGAGGATTGAGAATGAGTCTCCAGCAACCATTCATTCTTTTTTTTTAGTTTTTCTTAATTCTTTATACTTTTAATATTCTCATTATTTATTAAAATAAATAACATTATTTAATTCTTAGCACCAACACTTGACATTCTCATCATTCATTTGTGTATTAAAAATTTAACATCATAAATTAATTACTTATAAATTACATGATGACTTTTTATATTCCATTATATTTTTATGTTGGATTTATGTATCTCATTACGCCATTAATTATTCATATAAATTATATGCTGACTATTTATATTATATTATATTTTCATAATACAAAATAACAATATGTAAATTCATCCTTAATTAATATTATTTTCCATAATTATATGTTAACTTTTCAATTTTATTATATTTTTCATATTAAATTTTATATCATAATAAAAATTATATAAATTTAATAAAAAAGAAATTTGTAAAGTAATGAATATTAGATCTTCTTATTTATCTTACATATATACATAATTCATCCAATCTTTTTTCATTATTTATAACTTAAATGTTGGCTCTTTATATTTTTATAGTTTTATAATATATTCATATATAAACACATTCTTAATTAATGTGCATTAAATTTCACAATTTATATGTTTCAACTCTTCAACTCTTGATCACAATAAAACATATTTTATATTTAATGAAAAAATAAACTAAATTATTATTGAAAATACGTTTTTTATGTTTCAAAAATATTTGTTTTAGTAAAATAATCTTAATAAAAAATTATATTTGCACGAAGCTTGAGTGAGTTCAGTAGTTTGATTGCAAAATGCAATTAATTGAATCAAGGACCAACAGCACACTAGTTGGAGGCCCAAAGCTGCAGCGACGTCGGCCCAATCATAATAATAATTTTCAATAACATAAATTATATTTTACGTCATATCCATAAAAACCAATTAAATAAAAGTAAGTAAATTATTCATAAATAATTAGACAAAAAAAGAAATCACATTGAATCCTCGTGCATGAATAGTCAATCAAAGAAGTCAAATAAAGAGAGAGAGAGGGGGGGGGGGGGGGGGGGAGAGAGATTAATTAAAATTCATTAATGTTTACCCATCGGCGCATTAAATGAATAGGTGCAAATCTCTAGGTTTTTTCCTCATTATTGCAAAGAAGTTAACTATGACCAGTTCATTAGCATTTAAACTTTCTTACTTCTCTTTCAATTTTTTGGTGTGAACCAGCGAGGTTTTTTACCAGTTTGAATGGTTTAAACAATTGAGTTTCAAGCACCACATAAAATAAAGGTGAAATTGAAGTAGGCTAAGTAAACTTTTTCTTTCTTTTTTTCTTTTCTTTTCTCTTACTCTCAACTTCGGACTAATTATTTGCATGGTGACGAACTTGGTAAAAATGAGCTGACAACGTCTAACACGTGAAAAAGCTGGAAGAACTTGTTTAGTTCTCACATCAGGGTTGGATACTTGAAGCTCCTCTAAGTTGGTAAGCTGCCTGGCACATGATGGATTTGGACTCTTTGCCCTGTTTGGTATGAGAATACGATCATGATTATGATCTTGTCCCTAACCTTTTGTTCACAGTCTTGTCTTGAGAATTAACTTATGAGGTCCACTTATAATTACTGCAATAACACCAACAAAACAAAAGAAATAAAAAAAAGTTTCTTTGGTTAAGCTCTTTGGTGGTTTAACACTCTTTGATCACGTTTTCTCTTGTTTAGGCATTTCCTTGACTGATTAACCTCCAAGACCTGATTAATTCTCTCTAAGCCAGCTGATGGAATATGAGATTTCAGAAACTGAGGGCACCACTGAGAGAGCACTCAGTCAAAAGGGATCTAATTAAAGCCTGCCTGCATGGTCAGTGGAGTTTTACCTGTATTTGTTCATTTCATAAAGTAGTAGTCCTGTATATCGAAACATATACCATTATAAATATATCATGATCATATATTTTTGTCATGGAGAGCTTTAGTGTATGCTATGATCATGCTTCGGTAAAATTTTAAAAAAGAGATGAATAACTTTTTTACTGCTAAGAAGCTGGTTTGATACCACCTTGATACATAAAGTTCTCTTGACTAGTTTGTCAATACTCTCTGTCATTTTTGTTTTGTTTTGCTCTTTGTAAGGAACATGTTAATTTGATCTCTCTTCATTGCATGACTCATCAGAGTGTAACACAGCTCAACCACTCAGAAAAATATGATAGGTTTCAGATTAATGCAGGCAGGTGGGAGTTGCTGATATGACTCAGGGAAAAAAAACTAAATGCCACACACAAAATGCCCCTAACAAGCAGGTCATCTGGTAGAACCTGACAGGGCCCAGTTCATGTTCTTCTTGCCGGGTAAATGGTCATCAGTATCTCTGTTTGATCAGAGTGATGTCTTAGATTTCTTAGAACAAGAGAAATGACCTACGACATTTAGCTGCTGGCCTAATTGAAAAGTGCCATTTGGCTTTAATTGTGGCAATAACAATAAGATCCATAACTTTCTAATCCTATGGATAGAAACATAGGAGACACGATATTCCTCTTTTAAAGAGGGTACACCTTCATTTTTTCCATAAGATAAAGCTTGAAAAGAAGATGCCAACTAAGGCTTAAAAATAACTCATTGGTTCAAGCCGCACTGAGTCCATCTTCTTTTAAGCAGAATCTCCACTTTAGCTTCATTGTTAAATGTAAAACAAAAAAAAAAAAATAGTTGAAACACCAATTCAGATTAATCCCAAGTTATGTTCTCAAAAGGAGGTGGCAATCGAAAAGAATATATTCATTTTTTTGAAAAAAAAAGAGAATAAAGACGTAAGAAAGTAGTTTTTAAAAGTGGCTTTTGAGCTAAACCCATTTTTTTTCAAAAAAATTTGTGTTAAAGATGAGCATGTCTTGTGTGTGTGAACCAGAGTATCCGTCAATCTCACGAATGCTTTAAGTGTGCGGTGCTTTGGATTAACTTTTTAAAATTATTATTTACTTCCAAAGAGGTGCTTTATACAAAGATATAAAAGACAGACAATGATAGCTTAACAACTTGATTAATATTTTATTTTCCAAGGGGGAAATGGGGTCGAAATTTGACCCACCACCCACCCACCCACCCAAAAAGAACTTGGTCCGGACCCTGAGAGGAGTCTAATACTGCTAACTCCCCCCAGCCAATGAAATTGGTCAAGCAAAGGCAAAGGCGCAAAGCCAACATCACACACCAGGAGAGAGAAAGGGGTCCAATCCATTTAGGAGGTAAAAAATATAACAACAATAACAAAACTTTATCCCACTATGTGGGGTCGGCTACATGGATCATACGACGTCATTTCGCTTTATTAGTAACCAAATCTTTCGGTATATTATTCACTGATAGATCTTGCTCTATTAGTTAAAAAATCATGTCGAATCTTATGAACAAGATAAAAAATAAAGATAAAATTTTCCAAACCAGGAAGAGGATGGAGTCCACCTACAATAAGAAAGTTTTGTTTCTTGGCATGACTAGCTTGGATTCTCAAGTTGATAGAGTTAGTCGTAAGCTCGTGTAGCATCCACTTCCAAAGTGGTTAATAGAAAGAAAGAAAGTTTGCTCCTCCATCTATGTCATCAATGGAAAAATGAACAAGCAAATGACATGAATAAAGGTAACCAGGCATCCACACGCTTGTACCAAAAGCGGAGGCAAGTAGGAAAAGAAGATGCAGAGTTCAATGTTCAACGCCACGAGTAGAAGAAAAATACTTCCACCTCTTTTCAATATAATATCAGCTCAGACAAGTGATACATAAAAGCTAGCCAGATTAGAAGGACTACTCAACTGAGCATCAGTTACATGATCGACAGCTATTAAAACTACGTTTTTATCCGGACTGCTGGTTTATGTATCATGTTTCAGACAAGGTCAATGTTCCCCTGACTGAAAACTCTTCCCAAAAGGAAGTACCAAGGGTGCACTTCTCCTGCACAAAACCGGAAATACATGCTTGGATATTTGCTAATATGCATTAATTGGCAAAGTATGAATCGGAACCACTTAATTGATGCTTTCTTCAGCTTTTCAGAACTCAAGAATCTACATAAACAATGGGTTTGGTCCCGGGAACGGGTATGATCGTACAGTCCTAAGGCTTGTCCGTCATGTCGTCGCTACTGGCTATGCGTCCCGAGCCGCGGCCCATCCTTCCGAAAGATCCCATAGCAGATGACAAGCTTTTGAAGCTATTGCTTTCTTCACTCAAGTGCCGGGACCTTCTTGACTTCCTCAGCTTTGAGATTCTGCTCCTGTCTCCTTCATCCTTGGCTTTCACCTTGGCTACCACGAGCCGAGCTATGTTGCTCCGACAAAAGGGGCAGGAAGGTGAAGGCAAGCTCAATGTCGTGGGGTTAGGCTTGCTGTGGCAGCATAAAGCCAGTGTGCAGTGGGCACACATCTGGTGCCCACAATCTTGGACCTCAATGGTACAGACCTTGTCAAAACAGATACAGCATAACTCTGCGTCAATGTCCTGCAATATAATATTCACTGTTAGTTTACCAAAGTGCATGGTTTGAAGAGTTTCACGCTCTTTTTTCTGAAAGAAAAAGGGAATCAACAATTTTGACCTTTCAGCACCAGCATACATGAAAGTGAAGGCTGAAGATATTTTTTAGACTAAGAGATCTGCCATTACCTCAGATGCATCTTCATCCATTGCTTCATCTGAATGTGCAGGATGTGGTAATGAATATGATGTTCCCTTCAAGATCTTCCTTTCTCTTTGCTTGTTGGCCTCTATGAGAGCAGCCTCCAACAAAGCCTTTGCTTCGGCGTCAAGTTCACTTATGAACTTCAACGGAGAAGGCCAAACGATAGGCTCCGCAGATGATGGATTTAGTAAAGCAGCACAGGCCCCATGGTTTCTCCTCAATGCAACACAATATGGTATCCTCCTAGAGAACAAATTAGCATAAGTTCATCTAAAAGCAACAAGTCTACAGTTCACATATAATGGAAGTACCAACCCACAGAGGCCAAAAGGAATTGTAATCTTCAAATTCAATCGATGTGATCCAAACACATGATATTAGATCTTTGTCTTAGAATGAGCCATACAAACTTGAGTACAGGAACATTCTATAGTTTCAGACTATAGTAAGTGCAGAATACAAAGACATGATCACATGAACCCAAGTTGCAATCAATATTTCAGTGACAGGAGATCTAACATATGAAGCATTTGTGATACTTTTCATATGCAGGCTATGATAACAAGGTCTCAACTTGAATTACTAATGAGATCCTTACCCAGTTGAATCCTTTTGCAGTCGATCTGCTCCCCATGCAAGCAATTCCCGAACACATTCCAAATTGCCTCCGCGAGCGGCCAAATGCAGCGGGGTGCTCCCAGGATAACTGCATTTGTGGACATATTAACCTCAAAAGATGAAACTAATAGCACAAGTACAAATCGATGCAAAGGAAATAAAGATCAACAAGAGGGTTGTACCCATATTCTCCAGTGGTGGCGCTTACTAAAGCCCCATTGTCTAAGAGGACGTGTACACAATCTGGCCTTCTTTGCCTTGCCGCGAGGTGCAGAGGCGTCGCACCATATCCATCTCTCACATTCACAAATCGCGCAAATCCCCTGCAGAACATGAACAGAAATCAAACAGACGATCCAAATTGCAAACACCACAAGACTCCTGCAAAATACTAAAGATGCTTACCAAGAATCTGCAAGAGACGTGGACTGGGCAGCTGACAGAATAGCTTGCAGGCAATTCGAGTGGCCATAATAAGCAGCATAATGCAGGCAAGTCCTTCCATTTGACGAATTAAACATCAAGATCTGAAAAAAAGGGCATATATGAACATCAAAACTTCTAAAGAAAAGAGAAGAAGAAAAGTTGATAAGCTAGGAACTAATTTGATACAAAGATGGCGTCCGGGCTTACATTTGCCCCGGCATCAAGTAGCCTCTGCACGCACTCAATCTTCCCATGCATAGCAGCCAGCATCAATGGAGTCTACGAAAGCGCAAATCCCACAGAAGCGGTGTCTTCAGAAAGCAATCACCCAGAAAACAGCAGAAAAGGTCGAGCTTTTGAGCAGCCTACTCACCTGCTTTTGCCGACTCACGACATCGGGATTCATGGAGCGATCCAGCAGCATCGACAAAACCTGCAAGCGACAGAACAGTGAGAGGAGGAGCACGGGAGGACAGAGGAGAACGACATCAACCGCCACCGACGGTCGCGGGGGGTGGGGGGGGGGGGGGGGGGGGGGGGGGGAGGCTCTCACCTCGGTGCGGCCATTGGCTGCGGCGATGTGGAGTGCGGACAGGCGGTCGTAGATGGTGGTGTGGCGGATCAAGGAGGGGTGGACCCGGAGGGCGTACTCCACTTCCGCCGCGTCGCCGGATTGGACTGCGGCGAAGAAGTACTGGTCATAGCTCGAACCAGCGCAGCTCAGGCTCTGGCCCATCTCCGCCCGGCCTCCCTGGCTACCTCTTCGAGCTCAGACGTCGGAGGCGAGGTCTTCCGGCGGGTCTTTGGCCGGAGCCTGTGATAGTGGGCAGAGTTGGAATGGACAAGAGGGAGAGAGACCTCTCTCTCTCTCTCTCTGTGTTCGCACACAATACAAAGCAGCACACGGCTGTGCATGCCGTAAGTATTTAAATTAACAGGAGTTGACCCGCGCTTTAAGTGTTGTTAAGAAAAGTAGCGACCAATTGAGTTTGTTTAATTAAAATTATATGTAGAATAAATTTTTTTTTTACTCCGAGTTCTATCAATTCGAGATGATATCAATTAATTGAAATGATAATTATTGGGATACAAAATGAGTAAAATCGTGTTGCTTAAAAAAATGCTTTATTATCTTTGGATTGTACAAATTTTCCAGTTAATTTTTTCTTCTTCTTTTAATTAAGTCAATAATAATAAATAATGCTACCAGAAAAAAAATACACGAATTAAGTTAATAAGTGGTATGCCAAGTTCGAATTCCAAAGTAACTGTTAGATTAATCGTTAATAATATCAAATTACTGAATTAGAAAAAGGGCGTTGAAAAATGATAATAATTTTGATTTTGTTTTTAAAAAAATAAATTTTAAGTCATCACGCCCATTTTTTTCTCGAAAAAAGTGACTTTTATCTAACTTTTGTGGCGATAAATATATTACGAAATATTTTATAAATCCCGTGTTTCTCAATACCTACGCGCTCTCAATAACCTTGATAGAAAAAAGGAATTACACACAACGAATTGAAAAGTGTCACGAGGCTAAAATTAAAATTTTCGATTAATATTATCGTCTTAGATTGAATTTAGGATTATTTTCATAAATTACTTCTAAATTATCACGATTTTTTGTATCTAATTTCAAACTACGAACTTATTTTTTTGTATTATTAAACTATCACGATTTTTCTACTTTAATATGTTCGTCTACTTCCGTTACTTTTGATTTTTTTTTCATTTATGAAAAAAATAAATTACCCCTCTCTTCATAACACATAAAAAATTAAATATAAAAATAAAAAAGAAAAAATCGAGGGAGGGGTAATTTAATCCTTCCAATAAAAAAATTAGTCTTTTTCATAAATAAAAAATTATTTACCACTTTCATCCTTTCAATAATTTTTTATTTTTTATATTTGTTATTTTATATTTTTTCTAGAGGGAGGGATAATTTTATTTTTCATAAATAAAAAAATAAAAATAACGAAAAATGTGAGAAAATAGACGGAAGGATTATAGTGAAAGAATCATGATAGTAAAGGAATAAAAAATAAGTTCATAATTTAAAATTAGAGGTGAAAAATTGTGATAGTTTATGTAAAATTTATGTAAATAATCCTTGGATTTATGAAAAAGTCGCTGAACTTTTGATTAAAGCTTCCGCAACTTTTGTAAGTGAAATACAAATACCTCATCAAATCCATAAAAAAGAAAAGATTGGCCTGACTTCTCTTTGTAATGACAAGTTTATGGACACCACTTTGCTTGATATGATGTTTACTTAAGGAGCACTAAAAGTATTTGATGCTGTTTGAGCTCCAGATAGAACTGTTTTATTTCATAATTTGTTATGCATTTTGTGCATGTTAATTTTAAATAATCCATAACAATGTGTACTTAGGAATTTACTTGTGGGGATTTGGGATGTGGTCCTTGAGGAGTACTTTGAAGGTCAAAGTGATGTCTTGTCCCTTTGAACTAGACATCAATGTGTAAAAATGAGACATGAGAGACGGGGGTAAATAAAACACGCTTGTAGCTCCCCACAAATTATAAATGGCATTAATTGCCTCCTCCCCAATACGTCCCCTACCCAACTTTGTGATTTCCAAGTTTCCATTACCTCGTCAACAGGACATTGTATGGGGCTCCAACCCAATTGAAGGAAATAAATGCACATTCATAATAAAAAAAAATAGAAGTGGCACACTCTTATAGTAATGAACATTTTTAAAATGACAATAATGTCCATGGATGCATATAATTTTTTTTAGTTAGCTCCGATATTTAAAAAATGATGTTGACGAATTCATATAACATTAAAAAATATATCATCTAAAATTGAAGGTCGGCCCATCATAAAGTTAAAGTAATTCAATTACATAATCTCGCGTCGCATACTTAGTCGTGACATATGAGGCTCCCAATATAAATATTTTACATTTTAGATACTCGAATTCGACCTTACTTAAGTAAGGAGAAATCGTTCACTGCTCCACCCTAGTCTCTAGTAATGGGTGCATATAATATTATAATATTGACAATCAAATCGAAATGAGGAAAAGGGATGGGATGATAAAAAAATGAAAGAGAAAGGAAGAGAAAAAGAGAAAATTATTCAACTTTAATTTTTCAAATAATTATTTTAGTTCATTGGAGTGAGAAAACGTTAACATTTCTCTTTTTTCATCTATTTTTTTTATTCAAAGTACAAAGAAAGTTAGATTTTTAACTTTTTCATTCATTACCATTTTTTTCTCAATCCAAACACAGTAAGCTATATCTCGAAGTTAGATTTATTATCATTCTATCCAAATAATTATAAAAGAACGTTCACATGATTGTTCTTGAACTTCTATAATATTTCCATGTAATCCTAATTTAAATTGACTTTGAACTATAATTTTTTCGTTTATAAATTTATTTTTTTACTCCTAAATAATAAGACACGGAAAAGAAATTGTTACGAAAAAGGGGAGAGAGGGATCGCACGAAATACAGAAGAACACGAAGAGGAAAAAACGGCGGCGGCTCTTTGTTATGGAATAATGATGATTACCAGGGATGGGTCTCGGTCTAGACCCCTAGGGAGTTTATATAGGCACTCCCTTTGACAGATGATAGGAATTACATACGGACTGGGACTCTAAATAAATCCTCTGAAAATAGGACACCTATCTCATGATAAGGAAACAAATCAAATCCGAATCACAAACAGAATACCCCTAAAAAATTTTCGCTCAGGGGGCTCCGCCCCCTTGCAACCCCCGCAGGGGGGGATCCCCCCCTTGACCCCCCACAGGCTCGCTGACCGGGCAGCGAGACCCCCGTAGGGGAATTCTGCTGAAGCGTCTGACTATGTAGGGGGACCAACTGGGTTCAGATTCAAGGCATTATTAACAGAAATAATAAGACATGGATGACGCTTCATTTTTCTCTTGATGAACTCGACCTTGTTATTTTTTGTACGTATTTTTTTTCTTTGTTTCAATATTTTTTACCATGAAAGGGTAAAAAGATAAATTTAGAAAATAAAAAAATGCGAGATAAAAGGAAAGTTAAAAGTGTTACTGATTTGAGGTTAATAAAAATTATATGAAAACTTAAGGAGAGGTGAGTTGTTGATACTAAAATTAAGAAATTAATTTGAAGAAAATCGATAGCTTAGGAAAGTTAAACAAAAAATTCTATCAATGTTTATATTCCTAAATTTCCATTGTCAAAGTCTTGGTTCTACCTCATATTACATTAATATCATTTTTTTAAGTTACCATAATTTGAAGTTAAGTTGAGCTTGACCCTACATTAATTAATGTTGAAAAAAAAAAAGTTGCAAGTAATAGAAAACATCATACCAAGTGGTCAAATGAGACGTCTTTTTCAAGCGTGTATAGAAAGTCCATATACGTTTGTGCACCGTATACACCACAAGTATAAATAAAAGGTATATATATTATTCTAATACGTATACGTAGGCACGCGTATATGACGGATTGGGATTGAGACATCATCCCCTTTTCTTTATGGAATTGGAAAGCATGCAAAGTTTGTTAAATTATTTATTTTAGTTGGACAAATTAACACCTGCAAAAGAATTAAAAATTTTATGTCGTATTCTTTTGGTGGAATATTCTAATGTTGTTGTACGTGTGTGCAGGGACGGAGCTAATTATGGTAGGGGGGCCTTGGCCCCCCTAACTTTTTGGAATATTATACATATTACTAATAAGTATTGTTATTATCCCCCCTAATGTTTTGAACTTAACATAATTAAGCACCTTAACTTTTTAAAATATTATTTATATAGTAATATATATAATAAGATTCTTTATGATTTTGTAAACTTAATATAATTATGATATGTTATTATATTTATTAAACAATACGTGTGTATATAGATTTATATTATATTGCATGTGCTTATGAATGCATAACATATGTTTCAATAATTTTGATTTCTTTTTATAACAAATTTAGTTAGTTAAGCCATAAAATGTTAGTTATACATATCTTTCTTTAACATGATAAACACAAAAAAATATACATAATGAATAACAAAAACAGTTAACTTAAATAAAATTTATAATTATAAGTTATCTTCTAAAATAATACTTTTTATTTTCTTAATTTGATTACAAATTTTGATTAATTAGATGTATATACATACATATATACATTTTTTTCTTTTTTTTGACACTCTACCTTTGGCCCCCCTAAATTGTTATCCTACTCCGTCCCTGCATGTGTGCTTAAAATTAAAATTAATTAAACGCATTCCTACTCAATGAAACATCACAAAGCACAATGTTGTGAAAAAAGACATATTTGTTTTAAAAAGTTTTGGTTGATTGTCATTCCTTTCAATCTTTTGTGACATTATTTGATGTGATTGAATAATATCATATGTACAAAATAGGAAGATGTTTATAAAATTATATGTACATACTCTCTTCACATATTAAAACATAATTTATATTTGTGTGAGTTAAAATGATTCAAAGCGAACAATATATTAATTGAGCCGACGAATGTTATAAAATAATATCAGAGTCGACCTCGCGTATTCACTTGAATTATATAGGAAACACCATGAACCAACACGGATTGCTCAACGAGCACCTAAAGAGGAAATTATAACGACTCGAAATCTAAAAATCAAGATGATTTGATTGAATAATTTTACATAAACAAAACACAGAGGTGACTATATGCTTATATGTACCTATTTCTTTACCTATTTTGAGATGATGTTAAGTATTATATATATTTCCAATATGAAATCAATTTTACGAGAAAAAGTATGTATATTTTGAATAAATAATTTCTCATCGTTTAAATAAGTCTTAATTATTTTTTTCACAAAAGTACATTAATTGAATAATATTGAATTAAAATATTCATCCAATTATTTTGAATATTATAGCAATTTAAAATTGTGTGCTCAGAGATAAAAGTTTTGAGATATTGTTTTATTTTCACGTGCAAAAAAAGACTTTAAAAAACCTTACTATAAACTAACACAAGGGAAAAAAGATAAAAAGAGACTATAAAAAAAGTTTTGGCTCATTTCCCTTTTAATAGCGAGAAGTCGAATTTTATTCATAAGGCATATGTGTTCTTTTATTTTAATTTTTAATTTTCTTCTATTAAATCCATAGATCTTCGTTTGCAATCGAAAGAAAAAAGAAAAAAAAATTCCTCGCTAGAAATTGAACGGATACTATACATTTCCAGATAGAAAACCAAAATTAATATTTCTTGAACAAAGTCACGTTTCTATCACCAATAAATTGTTTACTGCTTCATTCTAAAATTACTTTAATCAAATGCTAATAATATTATAGGGACTTATCAAGAGTAACACAAAAAAAAGAACATGCCAACAAATAATATTATTCTTTTATTTTTACGTGCAAGGAAGAGATTAAGAAAAAAAAAACCTTACTCTGCTAACGCAAGGGAAAAAAAAAAGATAAAGAGAGACAATTCCATGGAAAGAAAATCTTTTTCGGAAGTAAGGTGTAGTCAAGGACATCAATCATGTCGTTTCATTTTTAATCTTTTAACTTTTTTACAGTAGTTTTATGTAGAGTTGAGCATGATTAACCGTTTCACCGGCAGTTAATAGATTGAATTTTTTATCGATTAATCGAATCGAATTATTCAATTTAAATTTAGTTCGGTTAATGGATAAAAAATTTTTCAACCGAAATAATTTGCTCGATTACAGGTAATTAACTGAAATTTTGATTAAAAATAAAATTAACTGAAAATTAATATTTTTATATTATTATATTAGTTTTTGGCAAAAACTTATTATAGTTTTATAATTTTTTGCTTAACTTAATTTGGTATTCTAATTATTTAATATTTTTTATCTTATTACCAAGTTCAAATTTAATATTTCCTTTTGTTTTGAATACATATTTAATTTCTACTTTAATATATTTTCAATTTTTATGAATTTAATAACAATTTTTTATAATATATTTGATTTCGGTTAAACGGTTGATTCACCGAATTGAACCGAAATTTTTAATTAATCAAAATCAGTTAACTGATTTTTCAGTCCGGATAATGAATAAATTTTTTTATCGATTCAGTCAATTAATCGATTTATTCATAACGGACTTATCCAATCAGTTAGTTAACTAAACCGATTTCACTACCCCTAGTTTCATGAGCCTCCCTTTATAATAGAAAAAAAGAAAAAAAAATTCCTCGCTAAAAATTTTACGGATAGTATAAAATCTCAGATAGAAACCAAAATTAATATTTCTTGATAATAATTTGTTTAGTTCGATTTGTTGGCCATTTAAACTTCCAATCTAAAATTAATTTAATCAAATGTTAATAATATTATAGGGAGGACCTATCAAGAGTAACGCGCACACACACCCAAAAAAAAACAATATGTCAACAATTAATTCATTGGATCGAATCTTAAAAACTCTATATGACCTAAGGCTTGGTCACGACTTTGGTAAATGAGAGGTATTTGACACTCAAAATTTACATTAGAATTTGTCCAAATTTTAAGAAGTTCTACCAAACACTCTACTGATAAAGAACTTTCCAAGTTCCCAATTGAAAATTTAAATTTGGAAACTTGGATGTTAATTGTTGCTTCCATCAAGAACTAACTAAAGTTTGTGCTAGAAGCAAGAATTTACTTTTTTTTCTTTGTTTTCTTCTTTCTTTTTTTTAATGCATATATATATTACTTATTTATTAATACATTATTATTCAGCTTATAAAATCAATTATTCAATTTAGTTAATTAAAAATTATAAATTATTTAGGTCTAATAAGTAAATTTTTTTATTAATTGGTTATAATACTTTGCTTAATATTATAGTATAATAAAATAATAAAAAATCATATGACATAAATGAATTGATGTAATTATAATTATATTTATTGTATTATAATATGATTTTTTAAAAAAATTAATGTATAATATTACATTTATCATAATATAATTTTATTAATTAAAATGTTCAATTGTTTTTTAAAAATATATTATATTTGGACCTTAAAATTTATGTAAATTTAAATACATACCTATAATGCTTTTATTTACTATAATTTTATACATCATAAAATAATAAATTATATTTTTATTTCTTACTTTTTTTCAAATATGTACTAAAATTTATCTATCAAATAATTTTTTAAAATTTTCATCATTATATTTTTCATCCAAATATTAAACTAAAATTTTCCTTTTAATCAATAAATTCTCATAAACTAATGAGAAGTTAAAAAAAAATTCCATTTAAACGCAACGTAAAACCCGGGGAAAAAATGAAGTATTTTTGCATTACAATCAATCGCCTTGGTCACGGCAGGCAAATTGGTGAAAAGAAGAAGGAGAAGGAAAAAAAAAAGTACATGAGGGCAATTTCGATTGAGGTGCTCTGAATTTGACCAGTAAAACTGTAAAATTAAAACGTTACCGGGAATTGTGTGCGAATTTGGTGTTGTGGGCACGATCACCCAAACAATCCATCCATATTAAAAAAAGGAATGGAGACACGCAAAACGAAGAAGAAGAAGAAGAAGAAGAAGAAGAAGAAGAAGAAGAAGAAGAAGAAGAAGAAGAAGAAGAAGAAGAAGAAGAAGAAGAAGAAGAAGAAGAAGAAGAAGAAGAAGAAGAAGAAGAAGAAGAAGAAGAAGAAGAAGAAGAAGAAGAAGAAGAAGAAGAAGAAGAAGAAGAAGAAGAAGAAGAAGAAGAGACAAAAGCGTGGGTGCTGCCAAATTCTCCAATGGCAATTCCTGATGGCCAACTCTTGTCATGGGATTCCAGAAGAGACAAAAGCGTGGGTGCTGCCAAATTCTCCAATGGCAATTCCTGATGGCCAACTCTTGTCATGGGATTCCGTGCGCAGTGGTCATTAACTCCTGAGCTTATACCACTACTACTATTAATATAAGAATTAAAAATTGAACAAATCCTACAATTTTGGTCAACTGATTATAGTAGATAAAACTAATTACTCTAGTATGAGAAGGAGACGGAAATAGATCATGCTACTTTGTTTTTTAGCTTGAAAGAGCTATTTATTATTATAAGCTCACGGTACGCAAAAGTTGAGGATGGTCAGAGGTGGAATACCCTTTCAAAAGTGATTAATATTTACCTCACGATTGAAGTGTGCACATTTTTTTTAAAGAAAGGATATATTCGTTAAGTCATCGAGTTTCCGTACAAAAAATGGATGATATTCGGTGGGGAGTGTTTTTAAAAAGTGTCGCAAAAACTTGTGCGACTATAATTTGCGAGATAGTCGGTAGACCAATTTTGTGAGCACGAGCAATGTGATTCAGTAGTGCAAAACTACACAAGATGCCTCAAATGTCGGTTGGGATGCCTTTTAATTGCCACGGACAGTGACAGGGCCGGTTGATGATTTTAATTAATGAGCTTGTCGAAATTCGAAACAATGTTGATACCCTGGATGTCATGATTAACGCAGTGGCACAGATCAAGTAGCAAGCTCCATGCCTCGGACTCCAAAGATCAATAAGAGAAGTGCCAAGAAGAACCTACAAAAATGAGAAGACGAGCACGGACAATGTGATACAGTAGTAGGTGCAAGCTAGGCAAGATGCCCCAAATGTCAGGATGCCTTTTAAGTATCACGGACTGGGCCGATTGATGACTTTAATGAGAATGTCAAAGTCCGAAGCAATATTGATTCCCTATATGTCATGATTCACGTAGCGGCTCAGACCAAGTAGCAAGCTCCATGCCTCATACTCCAAAGTCGAATAAAAGAAGTGCCAAGAAGAACTTGCAAAAATGAAAAGACCATCATGAGTGGAGAGGAGATAGTCCGTACCACCCACTCAAAATGACTTTGTAAAAAAGCCATCAGCACTGAGATGGGCCCAGTGTCAAGGAGGGGGCTCTCACTCGGCCCGCAAAGGGTCATGGGGGTGATATGCATGAGATAATGGTGCATGGGGGTGCGTGGGCCTCAATATAGACATGAAAATCGACCAAAACTCTCTATCAAGCATCGCCAAGGTTGTTAATATTTCGAGAAGAGTTTAAGAGTCTACAGTGTAAAATCGAATCAACTCTTATCAGAATCGAAAGTAGAAGTAAACGCGGATTGACTCGCAAATTAACTCTTTAAATTCGGTTAACTCTTAAGAGTTTACTTGTAGAATCTTATAATCTATGTTCCATGTGAGAAAATGATAAAAGTAAGCTTGAATTAAAATGCATTAATTGATAAATATAAATATGATTTCTTCTCTCCTAAATATCACTCCTATCATAATAATTGAATTTCTTCATTCCTCTAATCATGAAAATTTATTGTTATTATTAAGAAATTATTATTTTTTGCAACTAGTTCAATCTTATAATAATTTTATCTTTTGTCTCACTTCAAGTAATTCAATGTTATACTTGCTTATTGTATTAATTCACCCTTATTTGATCATCTCTAGCTTAGTGACATGAGCTTGCCTTGTCTTCATTCCTCTTTTTTTTTCATTTTACATTATTTTCATAAATCTCACTTCAACTATTATGTTCTTTTTCTTTTGCATTTACTGAGTCTTGCCTTCAAAATTGTCATGTAATCCAACTTATTAAATTTTTTGGTAAGATAGGTATAACCACAACTTAGGATATTCATTTTTTTATTTCATAATCTATATTTTGGCGATACAAACTTATTTGTTATCTCAAATAACTCTTGTTTTTAGAAGACAATTATTATCATTTATTTCTATTTCACGAGCATCACATATTTTGTAATAGAACATATAGTTTAAATTGTTAAAATTTATTGTTTGTCAGTTTTTTTTATATTATCCTATCATTTACTTGGGCAATACTATATGCTATAAGTTTTTTAACAAATAAAGTTAGCATGCTCACCACGACTAATTATTATATAGCATAGATGTAAATGTGGTAATGTTATTGACAACATTATAATTATTTTTTAGTTAAATATATTTGGAACATAGACTCTATGAATTTACGATACGACTTCACGATACGAGTTTACGAGACCCAAATCGAGTTTAGTTAGACTCTCGATATTGATAACCTTGAGCAACGTCCACAGTAACATGCTGATTTCAAAAGTGGGTGTTATTATGGAGATTCTATATCTCCCAAAGGGTTAGGGCAAAAATATAAAGGAAATATTTTTTAGGTGAACTTAGAAGAGAGGTGCCACTCAAGATTTTTAGTTAATTAAATAAAATATTTATTTATTTATGAAAATTCTGTTAAAAAGTAAAAGATAAATTTTAAGAAGTTAAATGAAGAAGTTACATGTATAAATAAGACTTTGATAGGAAGAAAAGAAAAAAAAGGGGAGAGAAAGAGAAAGAGAAGGAGAAAAGATAAAGTGACTAATTGTGATGATTAAATATTATTATAGATAAAGTTTAGAATTAAATTTAAAGATAATTAATAACTTAATCTCGAATTGGATGTTAATCCATCACTAGTCAAAGTCCTTTTCCATATAAATAATTTCTCTCAGCCAACAATCTTTCTTTTATTATAAAAGTTGTTTTCTTATCCATTTTGAGCCCTTAATTCTCCCTCCTCGGTGTGCATGCACGATTGTTTCAGCCGACCATTTGTTCCAAGATTTACCCTATGTCAAAGGACATCGAACACTTCGCCAGAGGACTCACCTTTATCTCAAAATTTGTGCAAAAAGTTAAAGTTTCTAGATAGTTCTGATTGGAAATGTATGTGAAATTCTTGATTTACTTTTGGATGTAATTTCTTTTATAGAATGATTAAGATATTATAGGATTAAAGCATGATTATGATTCTTTGTAATAAAAAGTAGACCTCTTTTTGTTTCACATGAAAGCATGTCTAGATTAGCTAGATACTTAGATTGAAGTTTTGATATTTAGGCACAAGAATTATTTTGTATAGGAACCCAAGCCAAGTTGGAAGAAGCCAACTCGAGGTCTTCATGTATGGGTGAAACTCGGCCCGGCAATCAAAATCCACCGCTTCGAGCAACTTCAAAACTCAACTCTATTTTTGGTAGAAAAAATATAGAAATATGATTGTGAAGAACCCAACCCAAGTCACCCTTGACCCGCCCCAAGTTCTAAGCATGGCTATACTCAAGTCTAAATTCTGCCCAGTTCATGGATTTGATTTTCTATTATCTTATGATTGTGTCAAATGATCTTTTTATTTGAACAAAAAAATAGATAAATAAGTCAAGATAAAAGCTGTAAAATGAGATCCTCATGCCCACTGATTGTTATAATTGAAGCTAAATAATGAAGAATCATTGCATTCCTATTTGAATGACCTTGAGAAGTTCAAGTCTTTTATGAGTAAGTAAATGCTCACCTCATCCTAGTTTGATCTACCTTGACATATTTTTTATAATCACATGAAAGTGTCATGTTGATCCATAATAAAATAAGCAGAGTTCTTAAGAATTTTTTAAAGTAAAAGATGTAGTGCAACACACTAAAGAAGAACTATTATGAAAATTAAGAATGGAAAAGTATAAAAGAACGAAAAAGAATAAAAGGAAATGAAAAGAAAAGTATGGCATTTTTATTATGTGTTCTTTGATGTTTATAACTTAAATGCTAATTTTTCTCTATTTAAGTTATTGCATCCATTTGTATTATTTCATACACTAGGCGTAATTTCTCATGGTTATTGCATGTCCCTATGTTTGAACCCCACACGTAATTGAAGTTATAGACGGATGCGACATAATAGTATAGCTCATGGTGATGCAGTTCCATATGGCAGTTGTCTTAGAAATTGTTATTTTAGTTTCATTGTTGCTAGATTGATGTAATAGATGTGTTATAGTATGTGATGGTTAAAGGACTCCTCAGAACAAAAGAAGTATTAGCTTCCACATTATTGTCTTAATTTGATTATTATTGATTATTATGAATTAATCAGCTTTCACATTTTTATGAAAGTCATTATTATTATTTATTGTTTATCTTTATGTCCCTGTTGGATTTGTGGAAGTCCAAGAAGAATTATGTAGAGGTAATGCTTCCCAACTTAACCCAAATGTCACGTATTAGGAGGGTAAAATTTGTGGACGACAATTTCTATGGAGTGTGGGCCTCCCAAAAGGTAACGAAGGTGTGTAAAGGTTAGTTGGTATCAGAGCTTAAGTTCTCTTTAGGTTAAAATAATTGTGTGTCTATATATGTGCAACCATCATGAGCAGTTGCCACGCCATCCAAGTAAGTAAGTATAATTTTTAATCTGACTCATAATTATCTTACTGAATATATGGTATTCCCTTGTAAAGGATTCATACTCAGGGTGTCATGAATAGTGAGTTGGGTTCCATCCAAAAGGATAATCTGGCAATTCACAACAACAAGAGATACTCCAACAAAATTATGATTTAGGAAATCACATGGTGAACTTCAACCAGGGACAACAACAAGTTTTTCTAATAAAGAACACTATTTAGGAGTTTCGGAAGCTCAAGACATCTTAGTTAAACGAGTTGAATGACTTTGACACTATAGCTAGATGGATCAAAGCTATAGAAGGGGCCTTCCGACTCATGGATAGTGCAGAATAAAAGGTCATGTTTGCTACCAACAACCTTACCAGGACCCAAAGAATTGGTGGGACTTCATCCATGACATGGTGTTCCCAAGTATGGAAGAGATCCCTGGTCAAAGTTCAGGAGGATCTTTGAAGAACGCTTCCGTCCAACTTACAAGGACCTGAAACGTCGAGAGTTTTTGCAGCTGACACATGAAAATGCCATGTTGATCCATGATAAAAGAAGTTCTTAATAATTTTTTGAAGTAAAAGATGTCGTACAACACAATAAAGAAGAGCTATTATGAAAATCAAGAATGAAAAAATATAAAAGAATGAAAAATAACAAATGAATATAAAGAAAATGAAAAGTAAAGTATATCATTGTTATTATATGTTCTTTGATGTTTGTGACTTAATGCTAATTTTTCTCTATTTAAGTTATTGTATCCATTTGTATTATTTCATATATCGGGCGTAATTGCTTACGGATATTTCATGTCCCTGTGTTTTTGAACTCACAAGTAATTGAAGTTAGAGATGGAGGCATGTGCAGAATTTGTGGTGATGAGTTGCACATGGGAGTTGTTCTTAGAAGTTTCTATTTTAGTTTCATTGTTTTTAGAATGGTGTAATAGATGCTTTATAGTATGTGATGGTTAGAGAACTTCTCAAAATAGAAGAATTGTTAGCTTATGCATTTATTATCTCAGTTTGATTATTATGAATTAGTCAACTTCTGTACTGTTATGAAAGTCATTGTTATTGTTTATTTTTATGTTCCTGTTGGATTTGTGAAATCCTAAGCCGAATTATATATAGGTAATGCCGACTCAAGTTAGCTCAAACGTCACGTGTCAAGAGGATGAAATTTGGGAGCATTACAATTAGGGGTGTTCATGTCACGGGGCATTTTCTCGTGGCACGAAGCATGAAGCCCCGTGGCACCAGTGCCGCTCAACTTACAGCCCTCGGCCGCTCAGCGCCGAAATAATGGAACACATGTAGCTGCCCCGCACTGCGTAATATTGCGGAGTACCAAGTTATCCGCCCTTAGGGCATTTATCTTGTAAGGTCATCCTTATGAATGGCCAAGTAGGTGACGTTCCCGTAGAGTACGTCTTTTGCATTTTCAATATGTAATAAGACTCCTATACCTACGGTACATTGGGAGGAGTTCACTAGTGTCTTCCGAGGCCCAATTGTATGTTATGTTTCATTATATTTAATACAAGTAAGTTTTTCTTTAATTCTAGTATCATGGCCTTGAGCGTGGGGTGGCAACCCACATCGGTGTCCCTTCGTGGCGTCCCGTGGTCCCTTCGTCGCCCCTTCGGACTTTAAGCGCCCAAGCGCCTGCATTGATGCCGTAACATGCCAATGCCACGGTCCCATGACGAGTAGTCCAACACTCTAGTCATGTCCGTGATTGAATGCCTATAAGAGCGACTCTCGGCATAGTCGTCTCGGATATAAAACTTTCGCTGCAAACTCAAAATAGGCTTGGCTAAGTGCCTATCTGCTTAGTCACCGCATGTGGTCTAGTGTCCGAGAATGACTCCGTGACAAGTGGTATCAGAGCAGTTCTTCCTGCTCAGATTACCTAGCGACGATGACTCACTGGTGTCATCGCAACGTGCCCTGGCGTAGGAAAAATGCTTCCGCTCAAATACTCCCTCACGCCCAGGTGCACTGGTACCATGGTCTTTGATCGTGGACGCCAACGAGGAATGTGTGGAAAGCTTCCTCGCCGCATGCCCAGTCGTGCCCCGCAACATGTTCCTCATACACCCGTGTCATGTCAAGGAACGTCCGTCATGCATTATGATGGCGGACTGATCGTCCCGCCTAACCGGGACGGTTATGCGTCGCTCACTCGAGTAGATCAACCACCCCAGGTATACAGTCGGGATCTTGAAGTGTCGCGCTACGTCAAGAGTGGCCATATGCTTCGCATGATGGTCTTGCGCTACCCATACCAAGAGATCGCTTACACAAAAGTTGTGTAACTCGGAGGATCCGCGTCACATTCAAGGACTGTCGGTCATGCATTATGATGACAACCTGGCGCTGCTCGGTATTACGTGACGTCGCATTGCATGTCCAGTCATGCAACGTGAAGTGCACAATCGCTTCACGGGAGAATTTGGCTTAAGAACAAACATCAATGTTCATGGTCCCTTTTCGGCTAAGGAATATCATCCTTTCGGCCAAGGAGCATCAATCACAAGCATCTTGTCATGCCGCAACATCGCCTACCACGCCAAGATGACTTTCGCAAGATGGAGCGAAGCATTGATTACTTGCAAATACTTGGGGACGAGCTGCTAACCTTGCATGCCTCGTCAAGTGTCGTCCCGCAAGCGGCGTAACATCATCCATCGAGGAGTGGGACGAACCTGATACATGCCAACGCAAATCGACGCCTCAACTCAGCGACCAATTTGGAAAATGGTCTCAGCGTCGAGCATCGGTGAACATTGGCATGCTGCTGTCAAGCGTTCCGCTGCCAACCGAAGGAAGGAGTGCCCTTTCCTCTCGGACAGCACCTCGAGCGATCGAAGCGGCCTCCAGGGATCGCAATCCAAAATGTTTCGAAGGACACACTGACGATATCGTCCCTTCGAATGGAGATGGAGGTGATATTGGGAGCTCATGCCATGAGTTCATCAACCGCAATCCGCTTACCCAAGCAGAGCATCTTCACGAACATCCCCATGGTTCGTTGAATACCCGGAATGGCTATTCTTCCACAAGGGTCAGCCGCCCGGTGGACAAGTATGTCAAAGGCGCATGATCCTTGCCGACAAGCGCAATGGCATTACTTTGTCCAAGTTGCGAACGGACGAGCATCTAAGGTGCATCCTCTTCGTGAACGAGCACAACGATCTCACCCCGTCCTTACCCCAAAGGTGTTGCCTAACTTCAAAGGAGGTCCAGGATCGGAAGAAGGCATATCCCAAGAACCCTGCAAAATGTGGCAGACTCAGGATGGCATTACCATCGCGACGATGTGGAATGTGGCAAACATGCATCCCATTGAGACATGGGACAGAAGAAGTGACAGCTCATCAATTATGCAAGCCCTGACAAGTTGGGACTGGAGGTCAAAATCACATTGTTCAGCATCGATCAGATGGGCATGCTGAAGGAGGAAGTGAAAGGAATCACCGAGCTCCGCCTACAGTGTTCCCAGGAGGGTGGAGACTCAATGTTGGTGTTCTTCAAGCAGAGGGGATAGGAGCTTTGGACTAGGAAGGAGTTGGAATGACAGGATTGCCCAACCTCCGTTCACTAGTCGTCGTTGCCAAGTCAATCGCGACAAGTGCCATACCACCAAAGACCTTGTGCAAGGGCAATGGTGGGGGAGAGAAGCTCAAGTCGCAAGGAGGAAGCTACTTATGCCAAAGATAATGATAGCCCATCGAAGCAGGAGAATCGAGTCGAACCACAGGCACATGTGGGGAGACTCCCATCGTCGCTCACTATAGCGACTGGGAGTGGACAAGGTGTGGAATGTTATACTAAAGAACCTTGCTCCCTCTCAAACCGTCGAGATATCTCATGTCCACCAAGGGTAAGGTGGAGTTGCTCCCAACGCTCGACGGACGAAGGACTCAATGTTGCAGCCATCTACAACTTGGAGACGATGAGTTGAACCACAAGAGAACGTGGGGAGACTCTCGTCGCCCACTATGGCGACTTGGAGGGATAAGGCATGGATTGTCATATCAAAGAACCTTGTCCCGCCTCAAGACTGTCGAAACATCAGGTGATCACCAAGAGGAGGTGGTCCTGCGCTTTTCGTTTGGCAGAGGTATGGAAGACTTTACGTTGCAACCATTTGCAACATAGAGACATTGAGTCAAGCCCACAAAGAGACTTGAAGTGTCCCAAAGTATCCGTGGGAAGACTCTTGTCGCTCATCATAGAGACCCAAGGCACCCGAAGCAGACAAGTTGCAAGCGTCGACATCGGAGAGCTTGTGCTGTTTCAAGCCGTCGAAATTCAAGAACGATCATCAAGGGTGAGATGGTCCCATATTTCGCATTCGACGGAAAGGAGACCTTGTGCTGCGGCCATCCGCAACATAAAGGCATCGAGTCAAGTCATGCAGGTCGAATGGCGAGACTCTTCATCGTGTTCTACACGACCCTGAGACAACTCTTCTCCGAGCTATTCCTGAAGGCATACAAGAGTTGTTTCACCCCAAAGAAGCCAAACCATACAAGTTGACGCTGCGCAAGTTGAAAAGAAGTGAAGCCAACAGAGATTTGATGGACGGATAGTTGCTTGATCAAGTCAGACCGCACATGGCGGACTCCACTGGCGCTGCACAAGTGATGACCCCGGATGGAACGAAGGATCAGCAAGCGAAACAAGCCTGAGGGAGGAGTCCTCAGCGAGACCCCAAAGAGTGGGCATTCTTGGCATTGCGTGATGCTGGTGAAGTAGAAGTCAAGGCAAAGAAGGCAGAATTGAATGAGACAAACGAAGTCAAGACTGAAGACGAAGGCCCCAAGGAAGCCCAGACAACGGCGTCGGGGGCATCACCGACTTTGGTGTGGGAGAATGTCACGGGGCATTTTCTCGTGGCACGAAGCGTGAAGCCTCGCGGCACCAGTGCCGCTCAACTTACAGCCCTCGGCCAACACATGCAGTCGCCCTGCACTGCGTAATATTGCAGAGTACCAAGTTATCCGCCCTTAGGGCGTTTATCTTGTAAGATCGTCCTTATGAATGGCCAAGCAGGTGACGTTCCCGTAGGGTATGTCTTTTGCATCTTCAATATGTAATAAGACTCCTATACCTACGATACATTGGGAGGAGTTCACTAGTGCCTTTCGAGGCCCAATTGTATGTTATGTTTCATCATATTTAATACAAGTAAGCTTTCCTTTAATTCTAGTGTCATGGTCTTGAGCGTGGGGTGGCAACCCACATCGGTGTCCCTTTGTGGCGTCTCGTGGTCCCTTCGTTGCCCTTTCGGACTTTAAGCACCCAAGCGCCTGCATTGGTGCCGCAACGTGCCAATGCCACGGTCCCATGACGAGTAGTCCAACACTCTAGTCATGTCCGTGATTGAATGCCTATAAGAGCGACTCTCGGCATAGTCATCTCGGATATAAAACTTCCGCTGCAAACTCAAAACAGGCTTGGCTAGGTGCCTATCCGCCTAGTCGCCGCACGTGGTCTAGTGTCCGAGAATGACCCCATGACATTTACGAGTTGAGTCAGGTTTTTCTTTTTTTATGACCCAACCCAACTCGACTCGGGCCGACAGGTGGTCGGGCACCATTATTCTTGTTAAAAAAGTTTCTTTTCATTTTTAATATAAAAAAGCATTTATTATTTAATTTAATACTAAATAAAGTATTTTTAAATGCCAAAAATATTGTTTTAAATATTAGTATATGTTCTACATTTAAAATAGTTTATTTTATTTTTTCAATTTTAAATGATATAAAACTCTTAATTTAATAAAAAAATATTTTAAATTAAAAAAAACTCGGGTTGAGTCTCGGCTAGGTCGGAGTCGAATTTTTGGGTAGTTGACCCGGAGAACACCCCTAGTTACAATCATATATTTTGCATCAATGTCCACAACTTCCCGAGACAATTAAGCTCTTTGTTGATGAAGCTAACAATATTGCTCGAATGCACCTCTAGCCAAACCTAAGGTGTAGGTCACTGCAATGCAGGAGACCCTCAAGCACCCTCCATGCTTCAATGAATCAGCGCTGAATCTCAAACATTCCTAAGTGCACCTGCAACAAAAAATAATTCATTAGCATTGAGAATAATATAGCTCATACCGCCTAGCTCAGAGGAGTCCACCTATTAAAGTTGTTTTTGTGTAGCCAAAGACCCATAGGCAGAACATGAAGAGAGAACATAAGTGGAATGTGAAGATAGGATGGAGCTTCTCCATCATGAATCCAATCATCATTCACCTAAGAGGTCGGAATGCAAAATAGATTATTTTGAATGAGACTCCATATCACAGGGCATTTAAAAAATAAGTGTGCATTGATTTATGGCATTATGGGCGGACCTACATTTATAACCACTACAAGAGAAATCACATCTAAGGACGCAAATTTATATTCTTATAGACGCATTTTTTGCATCTTTAAACAGGTCGAAAATAATATTAGGGACATTAACATTTTATGTTGCTAACATGCGTCTCAAATATTAAGACACTTATTGCTCTGTCTCTAATCAATGTTGTTAAATTGCAAACGCTATTTTTTGCGTCATCCACTTGTGACTCTATTTTAACGACGCAATTAGATGTGTCGTCGGCTGACGTTGTTAAGTTAAAGATATTTTAGCTTATGTTGTTAGCTTGCGTCGTTAACAAATTCACCTGCACTTTTCAAAGTGTCCTTATTTTTTGTGTCAAAAATTTTAAAATGCTAATATTTGCATCATTATCATGCAACACAAATGTGAAGACATTATCGTTTACGTTGTTAATTTGTGTTGCTAAATTGAAGATGCTATTTGATATTGTATCACTAGCGTCTCTAATGTAAGAATGTTGCTATATGCATCATTGTCAAGTGTTACCAATTAAGAACGTTATAACAAACGTCATAAATCAATGTTGTAAATTTAAGGACACTTTTATTTTGTCTTCAATTCTTTTTTATATATTTATTTTAAAATGTCACATTTGAAAATTGGCACATGCTAAAAAATGTCCTTAGTTGTTATTTAAAGATGCATAATTAGTATCTAAAATTATATTATTATTTTATAAATATTAATTCGTTATATCATTTAACATGTATATGGTATATATATATATATATATATGATGGTTTTTCAGGCCAGATAAATAGAATATAAGTAAGAAGTCAATCTAGATATCAAACTAAAAATTCTGAAGAATTTGTGACACATTGTTTTTTAATCACACACATCTCTAGTGAAAAAAAGAAAAATATGATAGATCTAAAAATCTATAACAAAAGACATTTGAAGCTTTATCATTCTTTGCAATCTTCAAGTTCTTTGGCCATGTCCCTGTAAAAAAACAAAATAATAAATTTATAAATATCAAAATGTACAATTATCGTCAATAGTATACTTTTACATCTTACAAATTGGAAAAAGAAGGAAGAGTGCTCACTTGTGAATGTGATAATTCATCTTCATTTCCTCGGTTAAAATGTCCTACTAATGATGTTATGGTATCAATTTGAGCTTGCGTATCTGATATTTGTTGTCGATGATTATTTTTCATTTCCTGCATTTTATTTTGAAATTGAGATTCCATTTCATCACGTTCACGTCGCACAATTTCCTCTGCACAAGCTTGCACCAGTTGCTCAATATTAACACTTTCAGTATTCATTCTTGCACATCTTTGAGATCCTTGTATTTGTCTAGCATTAACACCAAGTCCATAACCTACTACTCGACCATATTGTTCAGGCCTAATCACTTCATTATATACTTGATCTTCTATATTGGCATGTTCAGTTTCTTGAGAGTTTGCAATTCGTTATGTCATTAATGTAGTAGCTCTTTCCCGTGGTGCATAAAAAATGTTTCAATGTATTTAATAACTATTTTTTTCAATAATAAATAACTTATGAAGTTAAAAAGATACATAAAATATTTATTCAATTGAAAAAATAAATTGAATTCATACCACATTATTTTTCCTTTCTGACACAAAGAAAAGTATAAAATTAAAATGCAAAGTTAAATTAATAGATAAACTTATTCATACCACAAGCTGCTCAGAAGCTTGATTCACGAATCCTCCATCTTTGTGCTTGTGAATTATAGAATACCATTCCACAGGAGTAGGATCTCTATTATGCTTCTTTTTCTATGAAAAAATTATATAAGAGCAATCAATCATGGAAATTTATATTATTCAAATTTATTTATGTAAAATAAAAATACATACAAATAACCGCTTCTTTCGAGCAAAACTTTGGGACCCTATTGTGTGAGGAGCAACTTGATGTGCACGAGCTCTTTTACCTATTGCAGAAATATTCTAACAAATAACAAAAAATTAGTATCACAAGCACCATATTTATTTAATATTATATAAATATGAAATTATTACCTTCCCTTTTTCCGAGAACCAATAATGGACTAGATCAATCCATTGTTGAGAAGGAACTTCTTTCGGAGCTTCCCTCGTCACATCTAGTTCTGACCTCCCATCCAACATATGTTTTGCTTTGAGATCTGACTTATAACTTCTCCATTTCTTAGCAGTTGAATTTAGAATCCATTTATCAACTTCAGGACTAGGAGGAAGGACGAATTTTTCCTGTAGCAAATAAATGAATTATAATATATATGAAATACGTAAAAATAATAATAGTTAAGCAAACACAAATAATTCTTTTACCCGAGCTAAATCAATCACCCCTTTTTTAAATGTTAGGCATCCGTATCCAACTTAGATAATTTAAAGGGCACAAATTTGGTCTTCGAGCAACTATACACAGCCACCCACCCAAAACCCTTCCAGCTCTATTATCGGGTTGGTGAAACTCATTACATTCGACGATGATACGATCACCATCACGAAGATTCCACACATCTTTTCCACGAAAAGTTCCTCTTTTTAGTCGTGTGCTCTCATCATCACCTAAATGTGCGTACATTTACATATTAATCAAAGTGTCAATAGTAAAGCTAAACAATAAAAATAAAATATATTATTTACTTACTTTGTATTATGAGATCAATATCATCTTCGTCTTCACCATTAACATTAGGAGAGCGTACTTGTTCTTCATGAATATCATCTTGTAAATTAGCATGTTCAGGAGAATTATTTTGAGAATCCATGAAGCTTGCAAAAATAAAATTTTACTACTAAGAATAACGTTAGAATATTATATTGTTATGTATATTCTTCAAACATGTAAAATATTAACAAAAGTTTTAAATCAATTATATTATTGATAATCAGGTCTTACCTAATATTTTTTTGTCGAGTATACTCTACATTACAATTCATTTCAAGCATTGACATTATCCTCATTGTCAATTCTAGCCCAACTTGTGAAATTGTATTGTGCATCATCAATGGAAAAATTTTGTTGTACACATTCAGTGTAAGTGTCATCATCCTCTTCATGTGATTTACTTCCCATGTCATAAAGATCTCTTGGCTTTGTCATAACTGTAATTAACCAATCTTTTTTTTGTAGCATCCTCCACATAAAAAACTTGTTTTGCTTGTGATGAAAATATAAAAGGATCATCACGTAGGTTCTTTCCAGTGTGTATCAATTTAGAGAAGTTCACAAGAGTAAATCCATTTGAGTCTTTCTTAAGACCTCTTGGAGTATTAATATCAACCCAATCACATTTAAAAAGGACAACCTTATACTTTCCATAATAGTCTAGCTCCAAAATTTCAGTAAGTGCCCCATAATAATTCTTTCCTTCAGCTTCCACTACAACTCCACTATTTTGACTTTTGCGATACTTTTCTCTATTCTTAGTATGAAAACGAAAGCCGTTAATGATAAAACCTTCAAAACTTCTAACAATATTGTTGGGTCCTTGAGAGAGAGCTATTACTTCTTCAGAACAGTTAGAATCAACTAATTCTGGAACCTAAAAAGGTAGAGTCATATTTATAATAAATTTATGCCTCATAAGATAATATGTATTTAAATAAATAATAAAAGCTTACTTTTTGCAGCAACCACTCGGCAAAATTTTCAACCAACCGTTTATTCAGAACATTTTGATTAGGTCGAATGTTTCGATTGGCACGCCGTTGAGCAGTTAAAAATTCTCTGCATCATATCATCAAATAGAACATTACTTATAAAAATTATATACTTAAGCTTATATTAGTAATTAAGAAAATACAAACCCACAATAAGTTGACATCTTGTCACTATGGAGCAAGACAGCGATGTGCTTGAGACAAAGTTTTTTCATCGAGGGTCATAACCCGATCTTTTCCAATATATCGTCCACCAGAAGAGAATAAATAGTTTTCTCCATCTGCAACCTCATAATTTCTGTGGTCGATTGAACACAGTCTCCTTATGAGCAAGGTATCTTGAAAAAAATATAAGGCATTCATCTGCTATATATCCTTCAGCGATTGATCCTCCAGGTTGTGCTCTATTACGAACATATGATTTTAGTCGCACCAAAACCTTCATTGATGTGATTTTATGTAAGTGTTTTTTTTTGTATATTTTAGCATATGATGTAAAAAATAATATATAGACACTCACCTTTCTATTGGATACATCCATCGATATTGTACAGGCCCACCAAGTTTAACCTCATAAGGTAAATGGATGATTAAATGAATCATAATGGTAAAAAATCCTGGAGGAAATATTTTCTCCATTTGACAGAGTACTAGTGTAGCTCGCGACTGCAACTCATCGAGCTCAATTGGATCCAAAGTTTTAGATTTTTGAAAAATGCTGATGATTCTGAAATGGTATGGACAACATGATTGAACATAACTCCTCGTAATGCAAGTGGAAGAATATCTTGCATTAATATGTGATTATCATGAGATTTGAGGTTAGAAAGCTTGCGTTCCTTTAGGTTAACACATCTAGATATATTAGAAGCATACCCATCTGGCACTTTCAAATTTTGAAGGACTGTTAAAAATAAATCTTTCTCTTGTATAGACATATTATAAGACGCTGGAGGTAAGTGAGTTTTTCCATTAGGAATGACTTTGGGATGGAGTTCGTGCCTAATGTCCATGTCTTGCATATCCAATCGAGCTTTTAGATTGTCTTTAGTCTTACCTTCCAAATTCAAAAATGTACCAATTATATTATCACATACATTTTTTTCTATATGCATGACATCCAAATTATGATGAAGGATATTATACTTCAAATAAGGTAAGTAAAAAAATATACTCTTCTTTTTCCAAAGTGAATTTGTCTCAACGTTTTCATTTTGAACTTCAATCTCATCAGTGACTAGTGAATTAAAACTATTATCGTCATCAAATATTTCTTCAATTTGCGTTCTTATTGTGGATTCGTCTTCCCTTATTCTTTTTCTAGATGAGTTTGATGACTTACCATATATGTGATTTAATTATTCAACTTGTTTCAACACTTCAACACCAGAAGGAGGTATTGGGGCTGATTTTAGCTCAATAGTGCCATCAAATAAATCTTTTTCAAATCGAAAATGATGATTTGGCTCTAACCATCTACGATGCCCCATGTACGAAAAATTTCGTCCATGATTAAGCCACCTAGAATGAGTTGATTTTTCACAACAAGGACAAGCTATCCTCCCTTTTGTACTCCAACCCGATAAGTTTACATATGCAGAAAAATCATTGATAGTCCACATAAGTGCAGCTTTTAAAATAAAATTCTCACTAGTTGAAGAATCATATGCATTAACTCCTTCCCACAATAAATTCAATTCTTCAACTACTGGTTGTAAGTAAACATCAATATCATTTCCAGGACCTTTTTCTCCTGGTATAACCATTGATAAAATAAGGGAAGGCTTTTTCATGCATGCCCAAGATTCCATATTGTATGTTACTAAAACGACAGGCCAAGTACCCAAGTACTATATGTTGAGCTCATGGTCCGAAAAGGATTGAACCCATCACTAGCTAAGCCTAGTCTCACACTTCGAGGATCAGAGGCAAAATTAGGATATCGCTCATCAAATGCCTTCCAAGCTTCTCCATCTGTAGGATGTCTTAGAATCTCATCCTTTGTACGATCTTCTTTATGCCATTTCATAGATAAGGTTGTTTTAGAAGAATTGTACAAACGTTTTAGTCGAGGTATTAGTGGAAAATAACGCAAAACGTTTACTGACTTTTTCTTCTTTGATGTGATGGTAATTCCATTAGTATAATCACCACTCTCATTTTCTTTAATATTTGACCACCTTGAACTCCCACATACATGACAAGATTCAATACTATTGTTTTCACCTCGAAATAATATGCAATCATTTGGACAGGCATGGATCTTTTCATATCCAAGATCCATTTCTTTTATCATCTTCTTTACATCATAATATGTTGATGGTAAGATTGTACCTTCTGGAAATGCTTCATTGAGTAATTCAAGCAACATTGAGAAGGATTTTCCAGACCACCCATTCAACACTTTAAGATGATAAAGATTCAATGCAAAAGATATGGTAGAAAAGTTTTTACAACCAGGATAAAGTGGTTTTCACATTCTTTTATCTTATCATTAAGAGTTGTAGTACCTTCATTCATACTTTCATTACCTCCAGTTATATTAGTACCTTGATCATCATTTAAAGAGTCATCTGGGGAACATCTAAGTGCGTCTCTAAACATTTCCCTTATGTCACCAGCTTCATTTATTGTTTGATGAGTATCGTCTGTCCTAATATCATTAAGTGTAGATTGAGGATGTGGAATATCATTAGGTACCGAAGAAAAACTTTCTCCATGAAAAATCCAAGTTGTGTAGCCGTATAAAAATCCATTCCATGCCAAGTGATGTTCCACTATGTTTGGTTCATGAGAAAATTTATTGAAACTTTTTTGACATGGACAAACTATTTTTCCATCAAATAATGCATTATCATATGCAAATTTGATAAAAGATTGTATGTCTCGAAGATATTCAGGATGTGTTCTTGACTTTTGTATCCAAGTTTTATCCATGAGTCCAAATATATATAAAAGATTATCTGAAACATTAAACCGAAGACATACCAAATTAATATATATTGTTCACATGTCATATTTAAAAAATTATCATATTTAACATGTCTACCAAAGTAAAGAGAGGACGCCTCTTTAGAAAGAGGGGTGCCAAAACACCATCTCTCCAGTCGAACGAGAGAGACGCTCAAATTCTCTCTACAGAGAGAGAGAGCTCGAGGCAAAAAGAGAGCGCGCCCCTCTCTCTAAGATCAGAGAGGCGCCCCCTCTCTACAGAGAGAGAGAAAGAGAGAGCGCCCCTCTCTGTCTGACAGAGAGAGGGGCGCGCCCTCTCCCCAGCAAAGAGAGAGAGAGCGCTCTCTCTCTCTTTGCAGGGAAGAGGGCGCACGCGCCCCTCTCTTTGCAGAGAGAGAGAGAGAGAGAGCACGCGCCACTCTCTGTCTGACAGAGAGAGGGGCGAGAGGGCGCGCGCCCTCTCCCCGACAGAGAGAGAGAGAGCACGCACCCCTCTCGTGCTCTGCAGACTCTCTCTGCAGACAGAGAGAGGGGGCGCTGCAGAAAGAGGCACGCTCTCTCTCCTGCATGTTAAAGGTGTGCAACATTTTCAAGTAAAAAAATATTGAAAAAAAAGAGAGAAGAACTTACCGAAAAATTCGTCTTGATCTTCGAAAAAGGATCACAATTGCAGAAGTTGATCTTGATCTTCGAAGAAAGATTCACAATTGAGGAGGAAGAAGAAGCATTAAAAAGTTTTCAACAAAATAAACTATAACTCTAATCATTATTTAATTTGTTATCATAGTGTTAGTTATATTTAAGAGGCAAATAAGATAAGTTAACAATATATATATATAACATTGTTATTAGAATATATAATTATAAATTTCGAAATTATTTAAATATATATATATATATATATGAATGTTTTTATTGTTGGTTAAATTAGATAAAAAAATAATCTATTATATTATTATATAATTTATTGTTAAGTGTTAGATATATAAGGTCACAAATAAGATAAACATTACTTCTAAATATATAACTATAAATTTCAAAATTATTTAGATATATATTAACTTTTACTCTTGCTTAAATTAGATAAAAATAATATCTAAAAGTCATAATTAGATAACCTAACAATATATTTATTTTACATAAATTATTTGTAAAATATTTTTTTAATTTAAACCCCATAAAACTTGGTGTCAACTAAAAGTTTTAAAGTTAATCACGAGTTTTAATTAGGTTTGAAGTTATAAGTAATATTATAAAGACAATAAAATTATGCTACCATTAGAACCTAAAAAATTGTTCTACTAATGGAATTCAACCAAACACTTAACTGAAATTTCAATATTTTAATATGACATCATATTTGAAATCCCATTTTAAAAATACTATTGAATGAACTTCAAATTATTTATGATCGTAAATGGATACTTGATCATTCTCAATCATTAATTATATCAAAGAGCTTCAAATCATTAATAATCTAGACATTGTTCAAAGTTTAAATTTGGCCGATTTGAGTTCTTGGTTAAGTTAGATTCTATCAAAATTTAATAATAAACGAGTCTAGTAAAAGTATTTCAAAAACTAAATTAATTTGACTTATATTTAAGTTTATTTAGCTTTAAAATTAAAATACATATTACGGTTAATAAAATGATTTTAATTGGATGTCCAAAAGATAAAATCTTGCATTGAAAGTTAAATGTACGAGTTATAAAAAGGATTATGAAAGCAAAAACTGAGATAGGCCTCATTTAACTTTTGACCCAATCAGATTCAATTAAGTTCAATCATATGAATTTGTTAATTCCTTTGTTATCAACTTAACCCAATCAGAGTGATTGGATTTGTGTCAACTGAATGCATGAATATCCCTAAAGAAAAGAATCAATGTAGAACAAAAAACAATTCATGTACACACCTTTGTCAAAGAAATTAAGGATCCCTCCTAATTGTTTTTAATAATAAATAGAATATATACTAGCTAGCTACCTATTAATTAAAAATATTTTTGCTTTATTTACCAAAATTTTAAAAAGTTTAACTTAGTTTATATTACAATTGTAAAGACATAAGTAGCTACGTCCTTATATTCTTAATTTATTACAGGAGTAACGGCGTCCCCATTATCAAATATTTTAGTGATGCATAATATATATCATCCCTATTATGGAATATTTTTGAGACATAGAGTAAAGTGTTTCCTTATTATCGAATATTTTAAGGATACATGGTAAAGTAGTGTCCCTAATATCGAATAATATGGGGACGCATAATAAGTGATGTCCCTATTATCGAATATTATTGGGACGCATAATAAGAGACGTTCCGAATATCAAATATTATTGGGACATAAGATAAGTGGCGTCTTTATTATTGAATATTTTTAGGATGCATAATAAGCAGTGTCCCTATTGTCGAATATTATTGGAATGCATAAAACTTGATGTCCCTATTTATTGTGACACGTTACAAGCAGTGTCCTTATTATCTAATATTATTGGGACGCATAAAAAGCCACGTCCCTATTTATTGGGATGCATAAAAAGCAACGTCTCTATCATCAGATATTATTGGGATGCATAATAAGTGATGTCCCTGTTATCAAATATTATTGGGACGCATAATAAAAGATGTCTTTGTTATCAGATATTGTTGCGATACATAATAAGCGACGCCTTTATTATCTAATATTTTTAAGATGCATAATAAGCATTGTCCCTATTATCTAATATTATTAGGGCGCATGATAAGCGGCGTCCCTATTATGGAATATTATTAGGACGTATAATATGTGACGTCCTTATTATCGAATATTATCGGGACACATAATCAGTGACGTCTTTATTATCGAATTTTATTAGGATGCATAATAAGAAGCGTCCCTATTATCAAATATCATTGGGACACAATTAAATTTGCATCACTAGGTTATCCAAATTATGAGATTTAAAATAAAAATATATTTATATTCTAAATTAAAATAGGGACACAAAATTAATGTGTCTTAAAATTTTAAAATCAGGACGCTAAATATATTTGTGTCCTTATTATTTTATAATAATACCAACGCTATATAAAACTTTCTTATAAATGAACACTTTGCGTAAAATATGGACGCTTCAATTTGTGTCTTTAATTATGTGTCCTTAAATGACTATTTTGTTGTAGTGAACAATGCATTAGATTTTAATATATATATTAAATTTTATTATTTAAATATCATATATTATTTTCAACAATGTATCTTCAAAATTTTCCCTATTTAAAATTCCTTTAAAAAACAAATCTTATCAAATACCATTTAACACCGAAAGAAATTACCAGTGACCAACAACAATGAGTCTAATGTGCATGTCACAAACTTTTCGTCACAGTCATGTGTCAAATGACTTTATGCAATTTTTTTGCTATATTTATTTATGAATAATTTAGAGGATTATTGATTATAATTAAAAAAATTCAAATCATCAATAACAATTATATTTATCATTTTCAAAACTTTTGAATATTATTATCTTTCGTAATTGATATTGTAACGCCCCGAGATTTTTTTTTCTTTTGCCTGCCCAGAAGGCTATTTCGACGATGTCATTTAATTCTATACATCAACTTTGACCAATCAACAAACCGACTTATATAAGCAGAAGAATAATTTACAACATTCTATTACAATATACGGAAGTTATTTATATCATATTCAATAACCTGTGGGTTAGGACCCACGTCTATACAATAATGTACTTTATATTCATGTGCATATCACCCGTCAAAGGAGCCACCAACCATTTCATCATCGCCATCGTGATCATCTATACGGATTTAAGTACAGGGGCAAAGCCCAGTGAGAACTCAATACGTAGGGTCACCCATAATAATAAATAATATGAATTATATCAATAACAATAATCATATGCATAATGATAAGTAATATCAATATTATCCTATCAATGTAATCTCAATTATCAATATGCATTATTCATCAACCATAAGGATCATTTGGCTGGAATCAATAATCCTATCATCTCTTATCGTCAACCATAACAATTTCATTATCAATATCGTCAACTATATGAACTGCAATCAATTATCTTAATAATCATTTAATCTTTACCTTACTTTATTTCAACCATAGAGGATGCAATTTAATGATCTTTTATCATACACCAACCATGAAGACTGCAATTCAATTATTCTTTTCAATCAATTATCTCTCTATATTTCAACCATAAAGACTGCAATTTCAATATAATTAACATCAATCATAAATATTGCAATTCAATATCAACCAATCATCTATTCTTATTCTTCAACCATAAAGACTGCAATTATCTTTTTATATTTAACTTCAACCATAAAAGTTGTGATTTAATATCTTATCAATCAATCATTCTTTACTTTAGCTTCAACCATAAAGGTTGCCCAATACTTCAACCACGAGGCTGCTTCAACCACAAGGGCTGCTTCAACCATAAAGGCTGCTTAATACTTCAATCACGAGGGCTGCTTCAACCACAAGGGCTGCTTCAACCACAAGAGCTGCTTAATACTTATTCTTTAACTTTTAACAATTAACTTCAATCATAATGACTGCTTCAACCATAACGACTGCTTATAACTTATTCTTATTTTTGGAGTTATCTTTCAACCACTAGAACTGCTTCAACCATATAGGCTGCTTTAAGAGCTCTCTCGATTTTAGATACATTTCATCTTTTATCTTGATTAACTTATGACGTCTATATTTACTTTCAATTAAACTTTATTTTCAATCTTAAATGCACAAGACATCAATCAATATATCATAATAATATGATCAGATATAATCAATAGTACAATCATCACAATCAAACAATACTTTAATAACTTAAAAATGCCCTTTCCGAACTTCAGAACTCGGGCCGAGTGAGGTGGAATCCGGGTCGGTTTCTCCTATAATCAACTATACTCATCTTTCTAGAGAACCCGGGCTGAGTGGGGTGAAACCCAAACCGGTTCGTCCAATTCTCATACATACACCAATTCAATCATCAAATTCGAATTAGGTGGAAAACAACCTGGGACGGATCGGCCTCTGATTTTCCAAACTCATTCCATGTTCAACTTGGGTCGGGTTTGATGTAACTCGGGTTGAGTCACTTTGATTCTTTGATCTGATATCATCTTCATCACGGAACTCGGGCTGAGCAAGTCGAAACTCGGCCTGGATTCTTAATAACTTTTTTCGCGTCGCGCTCGGGTTACAGAATTCGGGCTGCGCACCTTGCAACACGGGTCGAGTTCTTATGAACTCGGTCCGGATAAATTTGATCATCACCCGGATTCCATGGAATCCGGACCGGGCAGAGCAGAACTCGGGCCGGGTACTGCCTCCATCGAGAAGTCATCTTTTCAACACAACTTCCGACCCTATTTTCTATGCAATTATTCATGCAATTCAATTTACAATTCATCCATACAATAGTCAATACTTAGGTCAAAAGTCTTGAGGGTCCATGTCGCAAAAAACCAATGCCATGGGTATCCCCCTACGTACCTAAAGTTGGCTGAAAAACCAACTAAAATTTCTCTACTGAAAATATGCACGAACGTCACGACTTTGGCCGACGATTCCTCCTTATCGACGTTCAGAAACCTTCAGCTACCACTTGAATCTTGTTCTCCTCTGTCGGAGCTTCGAAATAATATATCGCACGTGCTGTCAGGTGCCTCGATTTGTGAGAAAACGAAGGAGAAAAATGAGACTCTCTTGTAGAAATTCTGTGAAGGCAAATCATACTTTCTAGCCACCCTTTAGGCTTTATTTATAGCTTTTAACTAAGATTTTTTATTCATATTGGACTTTGGACTATTTCTTCATCAATCATGACCATTCATCATTAGTTATCATCTCTTAAATATTCAGATTTAATTAAATCCGAATTTCACTAATTATTTCATAATCATATTTATTAAAATATATTTCATTCAAATTCCTTTTTATCTCTTTCATAACTTCTTTTAATCAAACTCTACTTTCACCTTTTACTTTTATTTATTTCTTCTATAATTTTCGTAATTATTTAATATGATAATGTTTAATCACCTAATTTTTAGAATTATTTAATTCCATATAATATTTTATCATCTAATCTTCGAATTAAAATAATAATAAATTTTAATGGATGAAATATTTCTAATTCATAAGACTTTCAATCCTATCCTATTTGGGAGTCCTATATTCATTAAACATTCTTTTGGATCTCAATTCAAATTGAAATTCTTAATCTCAATCTAATTATGATTTCTACTTCGAGTAGGATTTAATCTTTCTTTCTTTTCCTTTTTCTTTTCTAATCATACTTTTAATCCTACTTTAATTTTAATTCCTTCTCCAAGTAGGAGTACTTTTTTTCTTCTATTTATATTTCTTTTCCAATTATATTCCTATTCTTTCTCAAATTCCCCATTGTGATTATCTTCAATTCATTAAGGATTATAATTAGCTTATGAAATTACTATATTGCCCTTGATGAAATCTTGGGGTGTTACAGATATAATCATTGTCTATAGTTCTATATTATAAACTATTTTTTGTTAACATATTCCTCCAAAGTATTAGTAAAAACAAATATCAAAAATAAAAAAAACAAGCCCAAATTCTCGCAACAAGCTCATTTTACTCAACAACAATATATAAAGGAAAAAAAACTATACTTGAAGTTTAGGGATGTGAAGAAAAAATTTAAAACTTGTCAATTAGGTGCAAAAATTCATGATAGTTCAAGGTAAAAGGAAAGCTAACAAAAATAATATAATAAATTAAATTTATACATTATTATATTTTTATTTTAATGTAGTTATTGATTTAAAAATAAATTTATTTTCTTTAGAACTCATAATTAATTCAAACTATTTAAAATAATGTTCATGTCTTTTGAGTTTGTACATTTATTAACTAATTTCAATATTATGTTTGCAAAACTTTTTTATTTATGTTAGTCATTCAATCTGATAATTAGTAATGCCAAAGAGAAAATATTTAAAAAATAATTTCTTATAGAATTGCTATTCATTAAAATTTGATCATTAGTAATGCCAAAGAGAACCATAGCTCCATACAAGTTTTGAAATGTGTTTGATCTATTTAAGATCATATTCTCTTGATAGCCAATATCCCTCTCATATTTTATCAACTTTGGACTAACCCTTCTTTCCTAATGGGGTGTTTGGTACATGAACAAGAGTGGTATGGATTGTTTGAATATTTATTTTTTTCTTGTAAAAGGAACAAGAGTGTAAATGTTCTTGCGATAGAAAAAATAATCATGTTTGGTTGCAATGGGAACAAAAGAAAGTAATCTATGAGAATATAAAATTTGTTCATGCCATTAGGAAGAACATTTTGGTTCTTATTGTAAGAACAAATCATGTGGTTGTGCAAACTTCAAGAAGGTTTTAAAATTTCAAAAAGTTGACAAGAATAACTTATTTTTAGGATCTTTGAATGCAGAAATAGGAGTAAATCATTTGTTCTTACTCATGTTCTTGTACTAAAGAGGCCCTAGTCCCTAAGAGAATACTTCATCGAGTGGACGAACTTCACTATAGTACAAATGTGTGAACATGAAGTTGATATGATATCATATATAATGTAACGACCTGAAGTCTAAGGATCAAGATGGTCTCATGAATAGTTTTACATGGACAAAACACAGAGTGATCATGGACTTATATGTAGCTATCCCCTTCACATATCAAGACACATTTTAAATTCGTGTGGACGAATGACCCAAAGCGAACAATATCTTGATTAGGCTAGGGGGCGTTATAGAATGGTATCAGAGCCAACCTCGCGTGCTCACTTGAGCCATGTGAGAAACACGGGCCATAGGCCAACAATGAGCCTGTTCAACGAGGACGTTGAGCCTTTTATGGGGGGAAGATTGTAACGACCTGAGTTCTAAGGACCAAGATGGTCTCATGAATAGTCCACATGGGCAAAACACAGAGGTGGTCATGAGCTTATATGTAGCTATTCCTTTCACCTATCAAGACGCATTTTAAATTTGTGCGAACGAATGACCCAAAGTGAACAATATCTTGATTGGGGTAGGGGGCGTTACATATAACATCTCTAACTACACATGATATTGTGCACTTTAGAGCTTGAGTGTATAAAACATGTATTGGATTAGTCTCGCACGAACAAATCATGAGAATATGTTAATGATTTATTGATATTTTCATAAAATATGTGGACTATGGTTCAAGAATGAAAGACATGCTAAATATATATATGGAAAATCATGAGAAGACTAAATGAAGAACATTGACCAATGTATTAGAAGAAGTGAATACAATAAGGGAAAGGAAGTTGACAAATTAGGCGAAAGTATGAAAATAACAATATAATGAGTACAATGTCTTTCTTGACTATTACATAATCATGTAAATGTCAATAAAATTAATATAAATCGATAGATTGAAGATGGAATGAAAATAGATTCTATTGTCCATGTGCGTTGTCCCACTAATTTAATTTGCATTCTCACTTAGCAAGATCAATAATATGCAATATTATCTCGCAAGAGAGCTGAACCTCTTATGAACTTTGACATTCAATATGTGGATCTCATAATACATGAATGAATAAGATCAGAATAGATGGATGCTATAGTCACGTTGAAGTGTAATAAATAAATTATCATCATAGAGACCATAAGGTTAATAATAACCAAATGGTCATCATAGGATAGAATTACCATATTGAAGTGGTTAATCAGATTAGTAAGGGCATTACCCGTCATTATCAATAGAAAATCATTATTATGTATCTCCTTTTCATTATGTGTTATATTGATTAGTGAAGTGTCTTTCATATCACTAAAAGATTGGTGAAATATCTTTAACTCTATAGTGACTTCAACGAAGAATCTCAACTTCAACTCTCTAAAGAGTCGGTAAAATGGGAGAAGCTTATGGAGTGACTTTCAACTAGTTGAACATCGTCAACTTAGAATTAAAGAGTTCTTTCCTTAGAATTTTTCAAATTTTATCTTATTCATCCCCCATCTATCTTTGGTTCGTATTATGTTGGATCATATCATAATGTAAACTAGTTAACATATCAAGAGGAGTCTAAGAAACTCTAAATCATAATAAAAATCATATAATGCAATGATATGAAGAATAAGTCACACATATAAACTAGATGGAAAAGTTCAAATGTGCACTTGGCACCTATAACCAGGACGATTTACTTATAACCAAACTGGATTCTAGTTCCATAAAAAATTAATCTCTACCAATTTTGAGCAACGTTCATTAGACAAATTTGGATCGAGCTTAGATAGACATGACTCAAATTTCTAGGCCTATAGTTTAAGAATAAAACTAAAGGTATTCTCTCATCGGTAGAGCACGAGTAGGATTGAGGCATACTATAATCAGATTCACATGTCCGTAGTTCACGGTCAAATAACTCATCATATGGGCATGGATTCGGCATTATCTTAGGCTGGGTTCATATGTCTTCTCTTTGGGAATGCATAGTTCAACAACAGGAAAATAAACCGTTATGAACTTGATTTTAGAAGGTAAAGCGATTTGCAAACAAAATTTATAGGAAAGGCATGATGATGATTAATAAGGATTGGCAAAAGGAATATTCATAGGCTAGGATTCTATATTAACAACTCCAATTTTTTTCATTGTTTAGATCATGAATCATGACGAGAGAATAATCACAAGTTCAATGAAACAATAAAAAATGATGCCATGATGATTCATTAATCCATAATGCATGTAACGATTACGTGTAATAATCCAAATTCCAAATCATGTTTGATTTATCATGGTTTTCATATGGCCTATGGGGAATTTATCAATTTACATGCAAGGTTCATAACATCATATCAAGGTTCAAGAGAAAAATGATGCAAAATGCAAAGAAATTACTTGACACCGTAGAATCCAATCGCAAAACCCTGGGTCAGATTATGTGATATGAAAACATGTTGGTTCGATATTGAGTTGAACAACTCAAGTTGGGTAACAGTAAGATTCGAGTCGGATTCACACATTCCCAAATTGGGATCTAATGACCCAATCGACAAGTTCAGGTCAAGAGATTATTAATCGGGCCAAATTCATAAGTTCCCAAATTTGAAAGCTCTCATCATTGAGAATTCGTGTCAAGTTTACATGAACCCTAAGCTGGATTTGTAGATTTCAATTTTTGAAACTATTGTTCAATAATTAATACTATGAGTTGGGTCGAGGTGACTTGGGCCATATTTTCCATACCAACATTAACTAAGTCATGACAAAATTCAGATTGATTCGCTAGTGATTACAAGAGTAATTAATCATGAAAAACATAAAAGAACATTGAGCAACAAGAATCTCGTGTTAATAAATTCAATATTACTTCCATTAACATGCCAATAGAATGATCTTGCTAAATAAGAATATCAAGAGTTTAATAAAACACATTAAACGATCCACAAAAATCCTAAACATTTATTGATCAACTTCACCTCAAAGCATGAGGGGTTTGCTAGCATATTGAATTTGTAGCATGATTATCCTAACCAATATAGAGGGTTTCTGCATTGACACTCTCATAAAAAGTGAAGAGAAGAGTGTTTAACAAACATTGATTTTGTTATCGGGTAAATTAAAAAAAAGTACTTGTTGAAAATATTGAAAGACTTCTCCTATTACTATTTAGCGACGAAAAGGCAATTCTTTGTTTGGAAGTTTGAAGAAAATATTTAACATATTAACAAATAATAATAATTTAGTAAAAGAGGTTGATAAATATAGCAGTTGGATTAATCAATAACTATAAATAGATATAAATAGTTATGAACACATAAATTACATTCTTCTATGTATATTTTTTTCTAAATATTATAACACAATAATTACTTTAATTTATTATTTTAAAAAATGATTTTAGCTTATTTAAATATTATCTTATAATATAAAAGATAATTGACTAATGCAAAATAAAATATAGAAAATTAATTTATGTCAATATGACAAAAAATAAAAAAAATGTATAGAAATATTATTTCTAAAAATAAATTAGTATATTCAGAGCAAACTTTTCACAAATAAACTCTATAGGATATTTATGAAGTTTGGAAGACAAAACTTAATTCTAAACTTTACTTTGAAATAGTAGAGCTTGAAACTATATTCGCCATCCAAAAGTTAATATATATGAGCCACCGTTATATGGGATAAAATTGACACATATACAGGACAACCGTTGGATGATCATCATATGGTCCATAAATAATCATTTTCAAGATTTTTACAAATAATTACTTATTCGTGAATCATCATATCATGTTCCAACGGTTTGCCCCCACATTGTCCTTATTCCCTTAAAATTTTGGATGTGCAAGATAACCTAAGAGGTTAGAAGTTTATACTCCATTTCCAGTAATTCAATTTTTCCTTATCTAATGATATTATCTCTTTTTTATTTCATCCTATTATCTCCTCATTATTATCTTATCATTATTCAACTACATTTTTAATTTTTTTAAAAGCATGTCTAATTAATTTCATAATAATTTATTTATTGTAAAATTAAAAAAGAATTAATTTTATAACCCAACATTTCATTATGATTGCATATCATGCACGCACTATCCAAAATTTATTACAAATAAGTATGAATATTTATCTTAATAATTAGAAAACACATTATAATTTTTTGTTGTTGTGTGACTTCATTTTACTTGACTCGGTATATAATTAATTATAAATAAATTATTTACATTATAATAAAATTTATATAATGATGATTCAAGTGATTTATCATATAGTCAATTATATCATTTTGTCTTCTATCATTCATCAATTCTACTCCTAAAAAATTCAAACATCAATGTATTAATTTTAAATAAAACCCTAAGTCCTATCACTATTTTGTATTAGCTATTTATTGATTAATTTACTATTCCATATCAAACCACTATGCAATTATCCCCTATTCACTTTGAGGTTCGACAATTTTTTTTCACTTTTAGTTACAATTAGGTTGGTACTTAATAAAATTCTCAAAATTTATTTTTGATAATATGAAAGAATATTCTTTATTGATTGTGATTTTCTATATGAATATGGATAATGGCGATTAATTATATTTAAAACTTATTTACAACATTTAGTCCGCACGTAAACAATTCTGGCAAATATATTACTTTTTCCCTAGAATTATGTAAAAGGGCTTCATCTAGGTAATTAAGCCTACTAAGATACACGTATTAAATAAAAATATTATTTTATAATTTACTGTATTTTGAATTATACATTAATTAATTTATCATTCTCTTCATTTTATTTTTGTCATGACATGATATATGGGTGCATTCAATAAGAAAGCCGACTTCGTAGACTAATAAATAAAACCTATTTATGAGAGTAAGAGAAGAACACAAATATAAAGGGGACGACTTACATTACATGGAAAATAAGCCAAATCACATGACGTATGAGAAAAGTATATGATGATGACATTGTTGCCACCTGATTACTTTTGTATTCCATTGCCATGGCGAAATTGTGATTTCAACTTCCGATTGAATACCCAAAAAAAAGTAGATGACCCAAAATTAAAGATGGAGAACAGTGCGACCCGCATGGCCAACCATTTGGTCGGATTCGGATCAAATCGTGTTGAACAATTTAAGTACGAAGCATAAATTTTATAATTATCACATATAATTTTTTATTATATATTTAATAATCATAATATTATATATTATGATATATTTTATTATATTTGTTGTTTTTTATTACTCAAAATTTTAGGGCAAAGACTTATTTTTATTTTTCTAATTTAAAAAAAAATACATACAACAAAAAATAGACGACCCGATCCGTCACGACAGGCCGGGTCTCCCGAAGTGCGATCAAACTTAATTTGACCGCCCCGACAGAATTCAAAAGTCGTCTTTACTCGAAAGCACTATTGACAAAATGACTTATAATGATGATATTGGCCTAAATAAATGAAAAAAGAAAAAAACAATAACAAACAAGATTGGCAAATTAGCGCTGCTCAATAATCAGAAAATAAGAAAATGAAGCTAATATTAAGATATTTTTACCCGATCTGTTTTTTAAGTCACCCCTGAACTATTGAAATACTTATTCATTTTCTTTCACCTATTTTAACTTTTCAACTTTACTTGAACCTCAACTTCTTTTTTATCAACTTTATCATTCTTTTATTTATCTAATTACATTTTTAATATTTTTATTTTATTTTGATTTTCCTAGTCTCCTATGTAGTTTTAAAATTTTTATTTTCGCCAATTAATAACAAAGGGTGGAATCATAATTTTTTTGTAGTAAAAATTGATCTTAAATGAAAATGTTCATAAATAAATAAATAAATAAAGAGCGGAGACTGCGCCATTGACCGTTCACTGTATATTTGGTAATATGTAATGCAGATCACATACTTTCTGGGACAGAAATAAATGCGAAGAAACCAAATTCAAAGTTTCATTAAATTTGTTCATGGCAATTTTGTCTAGAACCGAGCAAAATTCTGTCAAACATCCTTCACAACGAGAACTTCCCAACTTCTCATCAGGTGACACCTTTGTTGAACTTTTTTTTTAAAGTTCTTGAAAAAATGTTCTCACCAATCGTGAGAACTTTGCAATCAATATAAACTTACTCATTTTTTCTCTCTTCTCTCCCTCTTCTCTTCATTCGCCTACTTTTCTTGCCATCTCTGTTGCTGCTGCTGCTACTGTTGCCGCTGCTGCCACTGTTGCCGCCGCCGCTCTGTTGCCGCTGCTGTCACCGCTACCATCGTCGTTGTTGCCGTTGCCATTGTTGCTGTTGTTACCGTCAACTAAGATTAACGACACTTCCTCCGACATGGTCATGTAGCGCCACTGCACGGCGGTCCACTGCAGCCTCTGCGAGCTCTGCTTTGCGGTCCAAAGTTTTGATGCCCAAGAACTTCTCTGCTTACGAGAATTCGACCATCACATCATTAAAGTTCCAAGAACTTTGGAGAACTTTAGTTCTCCAATCCAAACACAGTCTAAAAGTAGAGGTGGAAGTGATCGGGCACTCATTGTTGTTTGAATCAATTTTTTAAAATATAAAATTTAGTCTAAAATTATTTTTAAAAAAGTCCTTTAAGGAATCGATTTTTAGGTGACTTTCTGAACTCTTAGTTTAATAGAATAATGCTTTTTAAAAATTATAATTAATATATGCATATTTAATTTTATAATTAAATACAGGATAAAGTACTAAAGCATATTAAATTATTTAAAATTATTGTATGAATAATAAAAATTAGTTACTTATGAATTAATTAAATAAATATATAGACCCTTATGAATTTTCGAATGAGATCCTAATTTGAACGAGTTGATTTCGACCTATTAAAAATTTACTCTAAATTATTTTCGATCCTTTAATGTTCAATTTTTTCTATTCAGAATTAGGGTTAATCGAAATTTTATTACACCCCTATCTAAAAGTACATTTATTTTTACTTAAATAAAATCTCAGGTTAAATTTCTTAAAGACACCACAATATATTCACTAGGAACCTTTCATACCAAGTACATACTAAATTAATCAAGAGCAAAGTTTGTAAGATCCAAGAAAAAATGTATTAAAATATCAAGAGTTATTTTCATAAACCTCCTAAATTATTATGATTTTTCACATTTAACTTCAAATTATGAACTTATATATATATAATTTATTTATAAGCACTATTTTTTTTAATAATACGTGCCTTTTCTCTTTTAGAGTTTTTATTCTCTTTGGCATTTTTAATTTGTTTTGGCATTTATTAGCCATGTACAAACATCTTATGTAATATTTAACATTCATTATATCAGTTGTTATAAGTGAAATTATATATATATATATATATATTGCATTGCGTAATGCAATAATTTGATGATGCATGCGGTGGTGATAGCAGGACAGGTAGTAAATGAGCACAAGGTTAATTCCATGTTATGTGGTTCATGTATAAAAATAATTAACTTGCACAAAATGGGGATGGATTCCTGTACGTGTTGTCATGTAGATAGTTACCTACCATATGGATAGACTATATAATACTTTTTGGCCATAATAAATAAATGTATATTGTGAACAGTAGTGGAACAAATTAAGATTTTGATTACTATTTAATTTTTAACTTAAAGAAAGAATATTAACTTTGATAAATATGGCTATTATAATACTATTTTTTTATGCATGGTTGGACAAGAAGAGAAGATAAAAATGGCTCAGCCAAAAGGTTTGTTTTTGTTAACTCAATGATTCAATATATCTTTTTTCTTAAAAAAATGTAAGGGTGTTCACAACTTATTCTTAAATTTATACATTTCCCTATTAAGGCATGTTATTTTTGAGCTCATTCATTTGTACGTATATCCTCTTCATATAGACTAAATTTCAATTATTAATGAACTCAACATCAGTTTAAGAGTAGAATATTATGTAATTAAACTAATATAAAAAGATATGTACAAAAAACAAATACAAGCAATGTATTTTTATTTTTATAATTATTTATTTATTTACTCTTTATATTTTTATTATTTACACATCCTTCCACAATAGACAAATATTGTTCGTGTATCCTTATATTTTAAGTGCCATTGAACCCGGCAATATGAGATGATTATACAATAAATATACAATTTTGCAATATACCATGATGCTTAAAAAATCATATTATACATTGACATATCTTTTTTTTTTTAAAAAAATATGATTTTGTGCTATAAAAAGGCACTATCTAATACACATTTAAGGAAAATTGGTTTGTGTAGTAATAATAATAATAATAATAATAATAATAATAATAATAATAATAATAATAATAATAATAATAATAATAATAATAATAATAATAATAATAATAATAATAATAATGAGTAGTAGTAATAATAAATTCATAATATAAACATCCTAGGGTGTCATTTTGTGATAAAAAATATTAGCCGACAAATAGAGGTTATTATTTTGTCAAATTTGCTGCTTTATAGAGATAAAAGACTAATTCGTATTTGGTGTTTAGTTTAAAAGTTAGTTCTTTATTACATAAAGGAAAAAAGTTAGATATAAATTTACTTTCTTGGATACATTTTTTTACTTTTATATTGCTTCTTGAAAAATGCTAATGATTAAGTCAGTGTTATATGAATTATCCATTTATACTTGATAACTGAGTTCTTTGAATATTTCCTTATCAACTTTTACTTTTATTCCCTCCGTTCACATTTTACGTAATTGTAGTAAGAACTAAAAACAATCAAACTCTAAAATGTCAATTAAGTCTTAGAGATTATACATCACAATGTAGAAACATGTAAATTAAGTCTTAACTTTGTGTAATAATGTATTTATATTTAACATAAAGGATAACATGCCACTAAAAGAGAAATTCATGCATAAAGTTAATAATATTGAATATCTGTATTTGACATGTCAATATGTTGTCATATATATTCAATAACTGAAAATATATTACAAAATATAAACTACAAACATATTTTAAAAAATAAAAAAGTTAATAATAAATGTTTAAATTGGACAGTGCAAAATATATTTTAGGATACATGAAAATTATTTTTTTCCTAAAAAAAGTATAAATATTAAATATTTACATTTGTACTTTTTGTGCTATAATAGAATATCCTAATTCAAACAAAAAACTAAAATTAAAACGTCACATAACAAAATGGCGCATAAAATTTATAGTAAAATATAATATAATTCTATATTTATATTACTCAAATGTTTCCACATGTGTTTAAAAATTATCATTTTAATTAATTAAATAATTGTACATGGAATATAAAGCTAGCATTAAAATAAGAGTGCATCCATCAACTACCCAATTATAATTTTAATATAAACATAAATATGTTGTTAAATTTACTTTTGTTTCATAATTAATCTTATTTTTACACTCTCCGCACATAGTGCAATAGTGCAGGGAGTATACTAGTGAAATATGAAATCCCCATTATACAATTATATTTTTTAATTCGAAGAAGAAGAGAAAATGATGGAATGGAATGATAAATAACATTATATAATAAGGAATGATAAAATTAAAATTAGTACGTAGGTTTTTATAAGTAACTAGATAATCATTAAAATTTATCATCTATCTTATTCAAAATTTTCAACAATTTAAACCCCTTTTATTGAATAGAATTCATGTTGTAAAACTCGAATCGGACCGATCAATCAAATTGGTCCGACCATTATTCGAACATCAAATCATTTTTATGAGTTGAGTCAAATCCGTCCTTCCTATTGGACCGTCCAATCAGGACAGGTTTAGTGAACCACGGTTCAATTTTTTAATATTCATTAAAATGTTTATGAAATAGTGAGGACAATCAAGATTGAACACCATTGGAAACCACTACATCATCCTTATTTATATGAATCATCACAGTGTTAAAAAATTATTATAGGAATATTATTATAACTAATTTCTTAATGATTTTCTTTAAGATAAATGTTTTTTTTTCCTTTAGACATTTCTTAAGTGTCAAAAGTTAAATATAAAAATAAATTGAATCAATAATTAAGATTAAAATATTAGAAAGTATATTATATTCATAGTTTACATTAATATTAGTAGTTAAATTTAAGAAATATAATTTTTGTAAATTATAATATAATATATTAAAATTAAAAACTTATTTACATTGGGTTTATTGATTATAATAAAAACTTTCTAATCCTATTATTGCACTTTAACAAATTAATATATTAACTATGGACAAGCATATGTTAATAACTATCATAACTTATATTTTTATACTATTTTATTCCAAAACGATCCGACCATCCAAGTTAACGGTTCCAACTTGACCCGGAGATTTATGATGTCCGGTTGGAGTTTTATAACATTGAATAAAATAGAATTCGCTAGTTGACTTTCTATTATTTACCGGTAAAAATAATATAATAAATATAAAATAATTTAAAAGATAATAAAATCCTAAAAACTAATAAGAAATGGACAATGATTAAAAAAAAAAGAGTCCGCTATGATTTGCATTTTCTCGGATATGAAATATATTAAATTTGTAGAATAGTCCAGTTCATCCGTAGTTGCAAACTGAGAAATCCGACGGTCTCAAATAGAAGGACATCACAGCCATTTTTCTAATTCAGCGGCAACATTTTGGTCCCGGCACATGAAACATTGACGACTCCATTTCGTATTTAGGGTTCCTTGCAAGCGGTCGAGGGTTTGTTTGACACCTTCGGATCGCCGCCGGCGAGGATTTCTTCCTCCACTCCGTCTCCGAGGTCATAAGACATTACTACTTCTGCTGCTCATCGTATTTTTAGTTGCTGTAATAATTGGTTTTGTATTTCTTATGTTGCAAATTGGCATGTACTTTTCCCATCTCCTCTGATCTAAAACCCTGCAAACGTTTTAAAAAAAGGTGATCTTTTTCTCTACATTTTCCACTGAATTCATCACCGAAAACCTGGGACATTGCGTTGCGTAGATCTACCGTGATCAAACAGTTTTCTGTTTGAAAGATTTGTATTTGTACATCTGGTGTGGCTGGGAGGCCGAAGGGCGTTTCTTTTACTGTCGTCTGATGTTTTTCGCTTCTAAAGTTTCAGGATAACCGATGGCTCCGGCGCAGCCGAACACGGGGCTCTTCGTTGGGCTGAACAAAGGGCACCGTGTGACCAAGAGGGAGCTGCCGGTGCGCCCTTCCAGCAGGAAAGGGGTGCTTTTTCTTCACTCACATGGTTATTTTGCATATATGTATTCATCACCATTCTATGAAGTTTTGTAGCTGGACATGAATTAATGCGGTTTCATTCTTTAAAATATCGGCTTATTTGCGGTGTTAAGTTCTTGAGGTGAGCTAGTGTGGTGTCTTTTTTTAGTTTGTATTCAGCACAATGATAACTGCGAGAGGAAATTGATTTTATTCTTGAACATGGGAGTGTTTGAATTAGTTCATTAGATTTGTAGTTTGACAAGCAATTGTCTCTCCTAAAAGCTTAAGTTCATAGGTAAGAGGTTATGAATCTTTAAGTTGGCAATACAGATAGAATTGCACCTTAGGGGGACGTTTGGTTACAGGATACAACAACAACAACAAAGCCTTATCCCACTAGGTGGGGTCGGCTACCTGGATCATACGACGCCAATTCGTTGATCCATGTTCATAAGATTCGACCGGATTTTATGTTGGCCGTCGGGGCCTAACACAACCCTCCTCCTTTAAGTTTGGTTACAGGATAAATGGCAGAATATTTTGATATTTCGAGAATATAGTCAAACGCAACGCAGAATAGTATTATCTCGGTCAAACCTCGAAAATCACGAAACCACGTTGAAAAATATAAAACCACCATTATATTCTCGTGAAAAAGAATAAATGTATTCCTCTAAAACAGAAGAATACACTATTCTTCTTTTTTAAAAAAATTTGACCGTATTTTATTTTTTAAAAATTCAATTATTTATTATTATATAAATATTTTTTATTATTATGATATTGAACACCACATATGTATTTCAAAATATTTCAAATATAAAATATTATACTTTAAAAATTTATTCTCTGGAAACCAAACCATAGGTGGAATAAAAATATCTTTACTTTTTTGAGAATACGATATTCTTCTACTTTATTCTCAACTTTGTCCTGCATCCAAACGGCCCCTAGATGTGAGTGCACTAAGATTTCTAGCAGCTCTTGTATGCATAGTTATATTTGTAAACATGGGGCAATGCATATATCTTAGGCTACTTTTGTAGCATGTATGTGAGTCATTAGATTATTATTATTATTTTTTTGGGAGAGAGGAATCATTGGATTAGTTGTTGATGTGAGATAGACATGGATACACAATGCAAGTGTAGCTTGCTACGCGTTAATTATTGTATTATTATGGGTGTGAATTTTAATGACGTTCTTTATTATTATGTTTTTGTGTTGGTGTTGATCCTTGTATTGCAAATATCTTTCTTAATGAATACTGATTTTCTTATCTAAATGAAAATTAGTACAAACCAATTTTTAAAGTTTTACGCTTGCAAGTTGGTCTTATGTTCTGTTTAAGGAGTTGTGGATGAGCTTCGTTGCAATATCCTTCTGCGTGAATAATGTTAAATGCAATATCCAATCGAAGTTCTTTTTATCCGTGTAACACATTGTCCTTTGATTGAATAAGTTCTTTTGTTTTATTTCAGAAAACTAGCAAAAGGGTCCAATTTGTCAAAAACTTGATAAGGGAAGTTGCTGGGTTTGCACCTTATGAGAAAAGGATAACTGAGCTTCTTAAAGTTGGCAAAGACAAGAGGGCACTGAAATTGGCAAAGAGAAAGCTGGGTACGCACAAGAGGGCCAAGAAGAAGCGTGAGGAGATGGCTAGTGTTCTCAGGAAGATGAGGTGAGCATCTGAGCATAAGGCTCAAAACAGAAATGAATTGCTTAGTTAGATGTATGAGTATGACCATGTGTTGGAACAATGGTTTTCTTAAGACCTAGTCCTTGCTGCTTGACATGCAGTTTCTGTAGATGGATAGTTCTGTTCATTTTCTTTTAAATCACAGAAATCAGTGTTTTTTAAAGCTTGTATTATCTTTTTTTTATTATTATGTACAAATCTGAAGTTGGAGATATCTAAGCAATTGACTTGTGCTTTGACCTGCAGGTCTGCCGGAGGTGGCGATAAGAAGAAATAACCTGTTTCTGCTAGCAAGAAGAGATATATAATGTACCCAAATTTATATCTTTCTTTCTGTCATTCATTATGTACCACTGATGAGGCAAATTTAGTCGAAAACTCAATAATTTTTTCACATTTTTGGAATTATTCTTTGTTTCATTCATTATTTATCATTTTTTTCTATTACATGATGCACCGATGTCATAATTAGGGAAGATAATAAAAATTTTAAAATTTGTCAACCTTGTAAGATATAATATAAATTATCAAGTTATCTTATTTAATTTTTTTTTTTATTAGATTGAATTAATTAATCATAATAGATTTTAAATTCCTATCCACATATATATATATATGCATTATTAAGAGAGAAACCTTTTTGATCTTAGGTGAACTTACAACAACAAAATTTTATTTCACTAGGTGGGGTCGGCTACATGGATCATACGACGCATTCGTTGATCCATGTTCATGAGATTCGACAGGGTTTTACGTTGGCTGTCGGGGCTTAATATAACCCTTCTCCTTTATTCGGGCTTGAGACCGGTTATAAAACATAGACGGAGTTTTAGGTGAACTTAATTTCCTTTAAATAAAATATGTGACAATAGCATGTGTTGTTTGTCAAAGCTCTAAATAGGGGTGTAAGAAAAGTTCAACTAACTCAAAAAACTTATCCAATCCAAAATAAAAAATAAAAAATTGAAATATCGAATATAATTTATAATAGTTTTTATCCGCTCAAATTTGAGTCCCAGCGAAAACGTTGTAGAGCTTGTGAAGTTTGTTTGTCTTATCAATTTGATTGTTTTAGATCTATATCCTATATATAGTTATAAAATTAAATATATTCATATTATTTTTTATTATATTATCTAAAATTTTAATAATATTACTATACTAAAATTGGTTCAAACAAAATAAATTGCTAGATGATGATTTTTTTCTAAATAAGTCTATGGTGATTTTTTAATTTAAAATATTGACCTATAAAATAGCTGGTGATATTTTTTAAGAAAAATTCAATCGGAACCATTTTCACCCTGCTCTAAAGCCTAAAAAAATGCTTTTCTTAATTTTAATTATTTAATTTGATAAATTGATTTTAAATAGTTCAATATAAACTCCCTCACAATGCCACAACAAAGAAAAAACTCAAGAGTAATAAATTCATAAGTTTACATACAACCCTATAAAATATAAATATATCAAAATACAATAACTTGTAGTATGGATGAGTAAAATTTGATTTGGGATCTAGTCACCTTGGTTCTAGATCGACTTAGTTGTAGTTGATCTTTAAAATTTAACTATGATCTTGAAATAATCCCGATCTTGTTTGGAATCAGATAACCTTGAATTGATTGAGATTTAATATGGATGAACTCATTGTCCGATTTAACTTAGTTTTTTTTAAAAATATTTTAAATAAATGAAGAAAGATTATAAATAATTTGAAACCTTTTTCATTATTGCATATAAGATCATTACATATGTCATATATATATATATATATATATATATATAAAGTTGTAATATAATATATAAATAATATGCACTTCATATATTATAATATATGTATATCGTATAATATTAACATGTATAAAGTAAAACATAAGTTAATTTTTCTAATTACACTATCAAAATTTAATCAAATAATTAATTAATAAAATTATCAAGTATACATATGAATTTAACCGAATCTACCTATTTCACCCAATTCTATCAAGTATACCATACATAATGTAACGATCCGAAAATCCACCCTAAAAGTTTTGAGCAATTAGGATAATTTTTGCGCCGTTAGTCCGTTCGTCATAACATCATCATAATAAAAATGATAAACATGATTGTTGCGAAAATTAATTATCAAAATAAAACTTATTTTTTCAACGAAGTCTTGAATAAAAAATCGTTGCGATTAATGTCATAGGAAAAATTAATAGTTCATTAATTACGAAAACAATTCTAAAATAGTAGCCTAATAGACTCATGGCATTATTCTTATCCTAGACCATGTGCAACATCACCATCACGAGTTGAGCCATCCATCCATCCAAGCATATCCTTTATCTGCATGGATCCAGGGTGCAAGGTTTTCCAGTTATAGTATGTAAAGGCCATGCAGTGTATGTTATACATCATATGCAGGATACTACATGACATATATGACAATTTCATAATAACAAGGAACATATATGCATGACATGTCAAAATCATAAAAAATATGCATATCATTGGTTCATATCATAAGGTCATCGATAACAGTAACAAAATTGACATGTAAACATTTTTATCAATTCATCAATCAGTTAGTACAGTAGGCATACCAAGTGGCTAGCACTTATCCTTACCTTGCCTCAGTCATATCCTTAGGATTACTTTATAACCCATTTTATCTCACTTTCGTGATCATCAGTCCATTCAGCTCAGTCTTTGATCTTATCAGTAATTGAAGAATCAAGTCATTGTGCTCAAATAAGCTAGTTAGACTTTGGAGCCGAGGCTCCTTGGGAATATACATACCATTTTTGGTAAAATACAGTTATTCTTCTAAGAAATGCTAATTCAAAAGTGCAGGGCACAGTAATTTCTCGAGGGAAATTCTAACACAATAGAACATGAAACAGTATTTCCTATCATCAGTTTGAGAGGCGACAAGTAATAGTATTCTTCAATTGGATTCGTTATTATTACAATCATCAATCAATTTACGTCGCTCAGCCTTTAGATTTTAACATAGTTATGACTGTCCATGCAATTCGTATATCTAGATTCATATACAATAATTAATCAGTAATACATAATACTAAACTTTAAAAATAATAAATATATAACATAAATCAGTTTTTCGGTCTGTCACGACCGTGATAGGTTTCGTCACAGTCATGACAGAGACCCAGTTTTCTTACGCTCATAGCCATGCTATCCTGTCACGGTTGTTCTGGGACCTGGCACGACCGTGCCAATGTCCTGGAAGTCCGATCTTCCGTCCGAAAGTCTTGATCTTTGAGGTTAAATTCCAATAAAAATAGTTTAAAATATCATAAATATTTCAGATACGATCTCTTAGCATCTATGCATCATAAAACATATTAAAAATGCAATTTTCATTCATTAACAAGAGTTGAGACTTTTTTCTAAGAATTCATACAATACTAAAATTTATTCTCTGCATAATATTCTGGCAGCAATCACTAAAATATTAATAACTTAACATATACTTGTTCTTTTCAGTTGATTCTAATTTTCACAGAAGGATAATATGAACCTTTAATTTAGAGATAAATTTCAAACCCTAATTCAATATTTTCAATTTACTATAAATTTCAAACCCTAATTTAGTATTTCCAATTTAATATATGTTTTACAATTTGGTCTCGCTGTTACTCGAGACAGCATGACACTAGTCCTATGTTTGGATCATAACTATTTGTATAGAAACTAGACTTTTATGGATTTCCATCCATATATTATTTGTAATTTTTGTATAAGAAAACCTATCTAAATAGTTATTACGAAACAGTCACGAATTCCCGAGACAACATGACACCAGTCCTATGTTTGGGTCATAACTATTTGTATACAACTCTGAATCTAATTTCTGTGAAAACTAGACTTCGAGGGCTTTCCATTCATATATTATTTGTAATTTTTTGATAAGAAAAACCTATTCATACAATTATTACAAAATAGTCACGAATTTAACAAATTATGCAACATAAATTATAAAACCTTCAATCATGCAAATCCTTATTTATGCAATTCTCAATCAAAATTCCTATGTGTTCTTGAGTCTCTCAATCCAAACAAAACATCATTGAGAGGGGAGAGAGGGGTTTGAATCTCCTTTACATACTTTTAGAGTTTGAGTTAAGAGTTAAGACCCTAATTTTAATTCTAATCGTTTCTTTTTCTTCTTTCTTTTTGCATTTTCTTATTCTTCTTTTCCTCTCCTTTTTCTCTTCTCCTTCTTGTTGCTGTCTGTGCTGCTTCTTAGAGAGGGGCACCATGAGGGTGGGAGGAGAGAAAAAGAAAAGAGAGAATTGTGTGGCTTGGAACATATGGGAGTACTTATAGGTTGGGTTTTGGGCTTGTTAGACTAGTGGCTTCACAATTGGGCCTTAATTAGCTATAGATTTTTTTTATTTCTTTTTTTATTTCTTTTTCTTTTATTTTATTTTTGAGGATATTACACATAATCTATAAATAATACATGTATAACTCTCTAAGTATAAAGTAAAATATATATTAATATAGTACAATATATATTAACATGTATAAAGTAAAATATAAGTATTCTTTTTCTAGTTACACACTCAAAATTTAATCAAATAATTAATTAATAAAATATCTCTAAGAAATTATTTTTTTCCAAAATGTTTGAATCGTCTCATGAGTAGCTGTGAGATGTATAACTCCATCCAAGCAACATAATTTATGTGCTAAAGTTATAACATATATCTATATTATATGGCTTTTCAATATTTCCACTTGTACCCATTTCTATTTAAATTTTATTGTAACGAATCGAAAATCTACTCTAAAAATTTTGATCATTTAGAAAAGTTTCGTGCCGTTATCTCGTTCGCCATATATCATTTAACGGCGGAAGACTTGACAATTTAGAAAAAATCATAATAAATAAAAATTTTCTATTAATCATATCATAATCGATACTTCAAAAAATATTAAATGCCTAAATCTTCAGTACATCATTAACCTCAATGTTCAAATAGAACTATAGGACTTATTTAAACTAAGCATGTGCAATGCTTCGACATGAGTTTGAGTTGTCATCCATCACTTAATCTTAGTTACTTGTACGGATTCAAAGTATAAGATTTCCCAGTTAGAGTATGTAAAGATCATGCATGTCATGCTATCCTATCATATAATACTACATGCGATGCATCATCATAATAACAATAACATATAAACATACATGCCATAAATTATATCATGAACCTTATATGATAATACATCATGCTTACATTCATTCATCATACAACATTCATACAACAGAAACATCATGTCATACCTACTTTACTTCGAATCCATCATATGCAAGTAGCATGCAATAAAACATACATTTCATATGATTCATCACATACATTGTTGGATCTAAGTTTTAATAATGTATAAAATTATATTTTGATGATACAAACATCGAAAGATTAAAGATTAAAATGCTAAAAAAATTTAAAGAAAAAGGGATAACTTTATGCACTACATGTTGATTAAATAATTAACTATGATCCTATTAGATTTTGGATTAGTCATAAATACCAAAGTTGTAGATAATTCTGTTAGCTTTCCATAGAATAAAACATCACCTCATTTGGATGACTATGCAAAAAGTTATACTTAAAATAGTGCAGGGCGGTCGAGCTGCCGGCTGGAAAACATGTCGACCGGTTTAGAATATCGGTCAACCGGTCCAGAACACATGTCGACCGGTCTATAATATCGGTCGACCGGTCCAGAACACAGGTCGATCGGTCAGTGCAGAAAATGCCCAATTTCATCAAGCAGAATGTCGAGACTGTACCGGTCGAGGTACCGGTCGACCGGTCCAGGACACAGGTCGATCGGACTGTGCAGAATTCACCAACGGTCACATTTTTCATAAAAGAAAGTGTACTGATCAACCGGTCCATATGTGCGATCGACCGGCCTGTCAGTCAAATGAACAGTAATGGCCAAATTTGAAGGAGAAAATTATTGAATAATTTTTGGACGACTTTCTCACTTGCAGAAACCTATAAAAGGAGTGCCAAAGTCAGAAGTAAGTGCACTCATCCAAGTCTTGAAGAAAAATTTCAAGTTATCAAAAGAAGACATTCTTCTTGAAGTTTTCATTTTTACTTTTCTTTCTTTCTCTCTTTCACTCACAAGAGCTTACTTTGTAAAAGAGAGAAATATTTTGTTCAGAAAAAATAGAGAGAGCTCCTGTGTAAAAGAGGTTCTAAATCTTACCTCTTGAGCGAAAGAAAAAGATTAGCTTCCTAGGAGGGAAGAGGTTGCTTTGCATCTCGAAGCGGAGAAAAGATGGTTGATGTAAAGGGCTTTCTTCCTTGCCCCATTTGGAACCAAGGAAGGGATTAGTGGAATCTCCGACGGTCTCGAGGTCAAGAAGTCGGAGCGGGGATGTAGGACAAGGTGTGGTCGAACTCCGTCAACAACTACCGTGTCTTTGTGTTTGATTTTCTTTTCTCTCTCCCCGTTCATATTGTGTTTATAATCTAAATTGCAAAGGTTTTAAGAATCAATTTTGTGCTTCCGCTAAGAATTTTGTGAAATCAAATTTTTGACTAAACACCAATTCACCCCCTTCTTGGTGCCCTTTGGGATCCTACAATTGGTATCAGAGTGGGTTGCTCTTGTTTTGGATTTTTGAATCATCTTATTTTCAAATCTAATTTTCTTTAGATCTAATCATTTTAAGATTCAATCATCGTATTTTAAGATTGAACAATCTTCAATAGCCATGGCATCAAGTGAAATTAGTTTTGCCGAAGGACAATTAATTAGTCGTCCTCCCTTTTTGGATGCATCACATTTTGCATATTGGAAAATTAAAATTCAAGCATATATTTGTTCTATTGATATCGACATGTAGGACATAGTTGAAAAATGTTATCATGTCAATGAAAAGTTACCTATTAATACTAAGGAAAAAGAAAAGATTTTTTCAAAACTTGATTAGAAAGCCAAAAATATATTTTATTGTGCTTTGGATTCAACGGATTTTTAAATGCAAAAATGCAACAGAAATTTGGAAGAAACTCATTACTAATTATGAAGGAACGGAAAATGTCAAAAAATCTAGATTAAATATTTTGAATCATCAATATGATTCCTTCAAGATGCATGAAAATGAATCCATAAATGATATGGTTGCTCGGTTTAATGATATTTTGAATGGCTTAGCCTTCTTGGGTGAGCCAAGATCTAACCCCCAAAAAGTGAAAAAGATTCTTAGGTCATTCTTCTCCAAATGGCATACGAAGATGATCGTGATCGAAGAAAAAGATTTGAATAAATTGGATTTCGATGATCTAATTGGTTCACTTCTAACCTATGAGATCTCAATCCAAGAAGATCAAGAAGAAAAAGCCCCCAAGAAGAAAACATTGACATTAAAGGCAAATGCAAATGAAGAAGACTCAAGTGAAGAAGAAGTGGACGAAAAGAGACTCGTCCGCTACACAAGAAAACTAGATAAATATCTCAAGTTAGTGAAGAAGAAAGAAAAGAATGAGAATCCTATCCGAAGATCAAACAAAAATCATAAAGAAAAGACATTTCGAAAAGGTAAGAAGAAAAAGTATGAAGAGTCAAGTGAAACAAGTCACTCATCAAGCTCTTCCAGTGATAAACCATACTTATGCTTAATGGCACACGACGATTAGGTAACTTCTAATCCTTCAAATAATGACTCATCAAGTTTTTCCGAAGAAAATCTTTCTTTAGATGTAAATAAAGAACTCTCATCTCTTATAAAATGATATTTTTCAATTAAAGAGGAAAATGAAAAATTAATATGTGAAATTGAAAAATTAAAAGAAGAAAAGGATATATGTTTTATGAAAAATGAAAATTTTAAAAATAAAATTGAAACTTTAGAAATTACACATGCATGCGAAATTGTCAAACTAGCATGTTTATTAGAAAAAATAAAACAAGAAAATGCCCTTTTAAAAAATACACAAAATAAGACTATTTTTCAACTAATAAAAAATAATCTTATGAGTCATATTGGACATAAAAACTCTTATTGGAAATCCAATCATTCCTATGATAGAAAATCACATATTACATGTTTTACATGCGGATTTCATGGCCATTAATCTTATCAATACAAAATAAGAAAATTATTACCACATGCACATGACATGATTTGGGTTTCGAAAAGAACATTATCTAACAAAATCGGACCCAAAGAAGTTTGGGTACCAAAAGTTACTTGATTACTTTTTCAGGTGTACCTCACATGCAAATGACATATGGAATTGAAAATATGAAAGCACAAAGGTTATGGTAAAAGTATCATCTATTTTTTTATATCACTCAAAAATTCAAAACTACTATTTTCTTAAAAAAAGGAGGAACGTATAAATGAAAATTGGTAATAGTGATAGGGGGAGCATGATTAAACTTTATTTTAACATATCATGGACATCATTGTTGAATCAAAGTTTTATGCCATATTTTGATTCTTAATATTTTTTTGGCTTTCATAAATTGGTTTTCATTATAAAATAGCCATAAATTTAGGGGGAGTTGTCATTCAAAACTTGCAATACTCCACATGTACATTATATGACAAAAGGGGGAAGAATAAATTTTTTGAAAAAATGATTAAGGAAGAGTTACATATGGTTTCTTATATGCTTCACATATAAATTAGTCTTTTTGATGAAACAAAAGGGAGAGAAATATAAGAGAAATATGATCTGAATATTACTTTATATGAAGAGTTCTTTACAATTTACACTTATGTGAATATCTATCATTGTAAGGAAAGTTAAGTGTTAGGGGGAGTAAAATTGATTTTACAACTTATTTTATAACTTTTTCGCAACTGATACATTTTTCATATTTCTCGGTTTGTCTTCATCAAAAAGGGGGAGATTGTTGGATCTAAGTTTTAATAATGTATAAAATTATATTTTGATGATACAAACCTCGAAAGATTAAAGAAAAAGGGATAACTTTATGCATTACACTTTGATTAAATAATTAACTATGATCCTATTAGATTTTGAATTAGTCATAAATACCAAATTGTAGAAAATTCTGTTAGCTTTCCATAGAATAAAAATCACCTCATTTGGATAACTGTGTAAAAAGTTATGCTTAAAATAGTGCAGGGCGGTCGAGCTGCCGACTGGAAAATAGGTCGACCGGTCCAGAATATCGATCAACCGGTCCAGAACACAGGTCGACCGATCCATAATATCGGTCGATCGATCTAGAACACAGGTCGATCAGTCAGTGCAAAAAATGCCCAATTTCATCAAGCAAAATGTCGAGACTGTACCGTCGAGGTACTGATCGACCGGTCCAGGACATAGGTCGACCGGTCCAGGACATAGGTCGATCGGACTGTCAGAATTCATCAACGGTCATATTTTTCATAAAAGAAAGTGTACCGATCGATCGGTCCATATATGCGGTCGACCGACCTGTCAGTCAAATGAACAGTAACAGTCAAATTTGAAAGAGAAAATTGTGGAATGATTTTTGGACGACTTTCTCACTTGCAGAAATCTATAAAAGGAGTGTCAAAGCCAGAAGGAAGTGCACTCATCCAAGCCTTGAAGAAAAACTTCAAGTTATCAAAAGAAGACATTCTTCTTGAAGTTTTCATTTTTACTTTTCTTTCTTTCTCTCTTCCACTCACAAGAGCTTAGCTTTGTGAAAGAGAGAAATATTTTGTTCAAAAAAATAGAGAGAGCTCATGTGTAAAAGAGGTTCTAAATTTTACCTTTTGAACGAGAGAAAAAGATTAACTTCCTAGGAGGGGAGAGGTTGCCTTGCCTCTCGAAGCGAAGAAAATGTGATTGATGTAAAGGACATTCTTTCTTGCCCCATTTGGAACCAAAGACAGGACTAGTGGAATCTCCGACGGTCTCGAGGTCGAGAAGTCGGAGCGGAGACGCAGGCCAAGGTGTGGCCGAACCCCGTCAATAACCACCTTGTCTTTGTGTTTGATTTTCTCTCTCTCTTCCCCCTTTCATATTGTGTTTATAATCTGAATTGCAAAGGTTTTAAGAATTAATTTTGTGCTTCCGCTAAGAATTTTATGAAATCGATATTTTCGGTTAAACACCAATTCACCCCCCTCTTGTTGCCCTTTGGGATCTTACATACATAATATATCATTTCATTTCACATTCATTATCATATACATTCTCGAAGTATCTTCATGACTCTTTGATCCTTACTTCTTGATTTCTTTCTAACATCTTCTCAAGATTGCTTTATAACCTTATGGATCTTATTTCATCCATCTTTTCTTTCTTTATTATGTGATCCTTCATGTGTCACCTTCATCGTTCATCTTTATCACATAATACCATCTTGACTTTGATTACATGTCATAAGTCATACTTTAAGAACACACATATTATAAAAGTGAGGGACTTTATTCTTAGTCATATTTAGAAATACACACATTATATGATGAGGGACATTGTTCGTTGGAAAGTACATACACAGATGCAGGACTTTACTTCTCAAGTTTAGGTCCCCTTGAAGTACATACATATGTGTAGGACTTTACTTTCCATCTTTACTTCTTCATCATCATCTTAACCTTCATTCTTTATTATAAGATACTTAATTAACTTCACTTTCATTCTTACTTTATCTTATAACATCTTTGATCTTAACATAGTTGGAGAATCATATCACATCACCACATTGGCTAGCTAGGCCAAATCCTTGGGAACACGCACATCATAATAGCCACAGTGACTTTATTTCAAGGAATACACACACTATAATAGTGAGGAACTCTATTCTGAAGAATACACACACTATAATAGTGAGAGACTTTATTTCAAAAAATACGCACACTTTCTGATGAGGGATTTTATTTCCTGAGAAGCACATACACAAATGGAATACTTTACTTCGCGGGCTTAGATCCCCTTGAAGTACATACATAAGTGCATGACTTTGTTTCTTAATTTTGATGAGTGAGACATTCTTCAACTTTAAGTGTATTAAGTTTTGCAATACATCAATCATTCATATTGATCATTCTTCATATTAGCCTAATTATGGTTGAACATGCATTATGTGTATTACGTGTCATATACAATCAATACACATTCATATATACCTATATACATAAAGAAATATGTTTAAAATAAATTTTCATTTCTAGTCTATCACGGCCGTGATAGTTGCATCACGCTCGTGACAGTGGCCTAATTCATCCACATACGGTCACGATCGTGACATGTCATGTCACAGTCGTGCCGCGTCGTCGTCACGGTTGTGACCTGGTTGGTCACGGACATACCCCACTCCATCACAGTCGTGACAATGTTGTCACGGTCATGACAGAATGCTGGTTTCATCCATCTTCTGTCATGGTCATTCCAGGATTTGGCACGACCTTGCCAGCATCCTAAAGTCCGATCTTTCATCCAAAATTCTTAATTTTTGAGATTAAAACTTCAATAAAAATAATCTAAAATATTATAAATATTTCTGGTATGATCTCTTAGCATCTATGCATCAAAAAATTAAAACATGCAATTTTCATTCATTAACAAAATTTAGGACTTTTTTACAGAAATTCATACAACTATCAAGATCTATTCTCTGCATAGTATTCTGACAGCAGTCACTAAAATATTAATAACTTAACTTACACTTGTTCTTTTCAGATGATTTCAATTTTCTCAGTAAGATAACAAGAACCTTTAACTTGTGAATAAATTTCAAACCATTTCCAATTTATTATACTTTTTACAATTTGGTCTCACTATTACCTGAGACAACATGAGATTAGTTCGATGTTTGGGTCATAACTATTTGTATATATCTTCAAATCATATGAAACTAATTTGTGGAAACTAGACTTCGTGGACTTTCCATCCATATATTATTTGTAATTTTTAGATAAGTAAAAACTATCCAAATAATTATTACAAAAATAGTCCAGAATTTAATAGATTATGTAATATAAATCATAAACTTTCATTTATGCAACCTCAAACAAAATCCCTATCAAGAACAGTGTGTTCTTGAGAGTCTCAATCTAAATAAAACATCATTGAGATGGAAGAGAGGGGTTTGGATCCCCTTTACATACCTTGATGTTTTAAATATAAAACCCTTTTTTTCTAATCATTTTGTATCATTCTTCATTATCTAGAAGTCTCTAGGTCTTCTTGTCTTTTTCCTAAAGACATCTTTTTGTTGATCTTAAAATATAACCGTCATAAAAAATAGAGCTCTAGATCTTCTTACCTTAGGATGCGTTTGGCACCGGAACATTTTGGAACATTTGTTCTCGAGAACTAATTGATGTGATAGAAAAGTTTGGGTTAGTGTTTGGATGAAAAAGTGTAATGATAGGGATTTAAAAAGTTGATGTGATGGAAAAGTTTTAGTTGGTGTTTGGATAAAAAGTAAGAACTAAGAATATAATTTATTATTTTATGAGGTATAAAATTATAGTAAATAAGAATATATTATTAATATTATAATTACATAAATTGTTATATTGTTAATATTATTTTTATTTATTTTGATTAAACATTTAAATATTATTAATATTATAATTTACGTACATTTTAAAATCCAAATATAATTTATTTTTTTAAAAAATCATTGAATAGTTTAATTAATAAAATATTTATTAATTATTAGAACTAATTATTTTATAGTTTTTAAATAATAACATTTAATAAATTATTTTATAATATCCTAAATAATGTATTAATATAGTATAAATTATATATACATATAAACCAAAATAATTAAAAGAATAGATGAAATTTAAAAAAAAAGAATTGCAGCTCGACAAAAAAAAGGGCAAATGCTTCGGCGAGAACATTTCGACGTGCCCGTCACGTTTGGCAGAACAATCAGAATGTTCCGATTGTTCTGCCAACCCAAACGCAGCCTTAGGCTTTTCTTGATAGAGGAGAAAAAGAGAGAAGATGGGTTGATGACTAAGTTGTTGATGAATTAATAAAGTTGTGAGTTCTTTACATGAGATTTACGTTAGGACTTTGATCAAAAGATCCAAATACTTTGTCCAAAATTTTGGGATATTGCATTATAATATTTGGAGTGAGTCACATATTTATCTCCTTCTCATATATCTAATAATATCAATTATTAGATACTATTATTATTTAAAATTTTCATATCACGAGTGAGCCGTGTATTTATATCCGCCCCCATGAATGTATGACAACATTCTTTCAAATTATAATTAGTTTAACATTTTTATTTAAAATATCATTTTCTAATGAAGATATAAATAACAATATTAGTATTCAGATTAAATCACTGTTTAAAAATTTGTGAGCATGTCATGTGGCAATAGATCATGTTCTTTCTAATATTATATATATATCAATTTTTTATAATTTTAAATTGTAATATAAATTAATTATATAATTTTAGATATATCCTTATACTTTATCATAAACAAAATATTACATAACCTATGATTAGAATTTGACATCATATTAAGGAAACCAACAAAGGTTGGCACAGTGATAACGAGCTGCGTCCTAAATGATTCAACGAATGATAGTAGTCCCTCGAGATCCATCTTTGAAGTCATCTCATTAGTTAGAGATTAACCTTTCCCGCTCCTGTCCCGATACAGAATTAGTCAGGTCCTATTAATGCTGAATATCGATAGGTTGTAAAATGCTATCCAGCAATCGAATAATATAATGCAAAAGTGCGAGAGCCTAAAGACAGGTTCAATTAATGATAGACATCCATGCCAATGTACAAAAATTGATGCCATGATGTAGAATGAAAACGAGAGGGAACAAGAAGATAAAGAATTCACTATGCCCCATGGTAGAATCCTCCTGCCGTGCCGTAAGCTGTTGGCGTCTGCATCTGCATCTGCATCTGCGGGTTGGGGATGAAAGCCGTCTGCAGTTTGGACGAGCTCGCCATGCCCTGCATTCCCCTATTCGCGAACTGCTGCCACATGAACTGCTCTTGGACCAGCAGCTGTTGCTTCTTCGCTGTGTCCGCCATTTGAACATAAGAAGGCGGAGGGATGCTAAGAGACGCTGCGAACGGGTCCTGCCCGACTGGCTTCGCCGTGCCGTCGGGCGAAGGCAACGCCAGCACCGGGGTGGCGCTCTTGCCCGGCGCCGGCAAAGCCACTCTGCTGGCGCTGCCTCCGTGTGTCTGCCTCACAATTCCTTGGTCGTACATGCCGTCTAGGAGCAGCTGATCGAAGCCTCCGCCCAGTGCGGCCTTCTGTTTCGAGAGGTTGTTCGCGGTCTCCACCAGCAAGAGCTCCCAATCCGCGCTGCCGGGCTCTGCGACGGGGGTCTGCCATGCTGAGGTCACCCCGGGTTCCCCGTTGTTCGATGGAAATGCGTCCCAAGGACCATGAGCTCCGTTGGCTGACAGCGGCCCCTGAAACAGGGCCAATGCCAGACCGTTCGATCGTTCTTCGGCAGATGCGGCGTCGTCCCTTAGGTCCAACAGGTCACCCTCGTGCTGCTGTGGAGGCCTGGCAGGTTCCATCGACTTCTGCTGTGGCTGCTCTTCCGTGTAAACGGAAGGCGCAGGAAGAGTCTTTACGCTGTTCATGTCTTGCACTAGCTCCTCCTCTTCATCATCCTGGGAGATGATCGCAGGAGTTGCATCTCTTGGTGGACTCTTTGGTGTCCTAGCCCTGATCCTCATGAAATCCTCCATCTTCATCAGAAGCTGGTCTGTGATCCGTTGCACATCCGGGTACTCCGATGACCTCGCCACTCCGGTGTCCTTGCACCAAGCATAGAAACCACAGAGCTCATCGATCTGTTTTGCAGCTCTGGTGTACGCGTCGAACGACCTCCCGCACTGAGGGTCTTCCATGTTGAAGAAGCGGTCTAAGATGATGGACAGTGTTTCAACTACATCTGAATAGAGCTGGAAGCTCTCTCTGACAACTGGGTAGAGGGAAACGAGGATCAACCTGCAGAACTCTGCGTTCCCGGTAGGCCTGCAGACGAGGAAGCGGTCGAACAGCTGCTGCAACTGGTGAATTCTTCCCAGCAACCTCTCTGTCGTCATGCCCATCAACGTTGTTGCCGTCTTCTCTTCTCTTCCTTCCTGCTGTTCGTCGTAAGCAGCAGAACCGCCATTTTCAGAAGGCGAGAGGAGTACGAGTACCTCCCATGGCTGCCGTTGCTGTAATGTTCAGGCTCCTCTAGGAGATCAGGGCGGTGTGGAAGGGGAGTCCATCTCCAATTGTCTCTTGGGGATTGGTCTGAGCGGACGGCATCACTTTGCCACTTCTCATGGACAATGAACTCCAGCCGCTGGTCCAGATAAAGGGCGTATGTCCGGACGAACGCCGAATGGTCCCAGGAGTCGGAGTGCGCCACATCGCGGAAGCCGGCCATGTCGAGCAGACGGGCGCCTCTCCGGGTAGCATACATGATCTCGTTCAGGAACGTGGGTTCCCCGTCGGCTATGAGGCGGTGGACGAGCATGAGCGCCTTGAGGGCCACGACCCAGTCGCGCGTCCCCCTCAGCCGCCTCGACACGGTAGCCATGCACGCGGTGACGTAGTCCCTCGAATACGAAATCATGGTGAGGATCCCTCTCAGGTACTTCTCGTCAGCGGTCTCGTCGTCGTGGCTCGTCGCCTTGATGATTGCTACGACCAGCTCCGGGGCCATGACGCGCGACATCTTGGCCAAGCCGATGCTCGTCTGATCCTTCACTGTCCCCAGGGCCTTCCTGATGGAGGGCGCCATTTATTCCCTTCTCTTCTGTTTTGCCTGTCTACGACCTGGTCGAACTCAGCTGCATGCGCGGAGCTGCATCCGACAACTCTGACCTCTTTCAACAGTTCCAACTGCAAGAACCCGGTGCTGGAGCAGTGCTCCAACAGGTCAGGCAATGGACACGATGGTCGGCAATGGCGGCAAGGCCTGAGATCAGTGCAACGATAAATAAAAAACAGTGAGCGCAGTGGGAAGAAATAGTAAATGCAACATGGAGGCACAGGAAAGAGCAAAATCCTTTTTTTTTCCTTAGGAAAACAAAGAAGAGCATTCGTGCAGATCGAATGCAGTCCATACATAAAAAAAAAGCTTTTAGATAGGATAAAATCATAAGATCGAACGAACAAACAGAGACAAACTAAAAGCACAGAGAAAAGTTGCGTTTTTTTAACGATTTTCATAGCACAAATCACCAGAGATCGATCTTTGTAATCAAATTCCTAAGCGTCGACGTTGTTAATTCCCCAAAATCCTAACTCTCTTCCATATCACTGTTATATGCTGAAGATTCGAATGGAGGCATGAGCAGAAGGAAAACAGAGACGACGCCTACCTTTTTGTGCTCGTTCCTGCTCTCTCTCTCCCCTTCCCGTCCTCCCCGGCGGCGGGCGAAGGGGGGACCGCGGATCCGAGCGACTGCGCCGACGACGCGTTCAAAACTTGCACTCGACCACCGTCGACTCGGAAGGGATCCTCTCTCGTCGCCTCCTCTGGAGGAGAGAGAAAAAGATCGATAGGCTCGACGCCTCGTTCTCGATTGTTTTTTTTTCCTTGACTCGAACGGGAAAATAAACCGAGAGCATGAAAAGAGGAACGAATAACAGAAAGAAATTTACGAGACAAAACAAAAAAAAAAGGAAAGAGGAAAAAAAAATTAATTTGTTATTGTGTAAACAGGAAGTCACTAGGCGACATCTGTGCCAAGCGTTCGATTTGCGCCAACATTTGAAAGTCACGTTGATGGGGCGTCTGGCTTACTTTAATTAATCCACAATTTAGATCATCATTAAAAAATCTTGATCTTAAGGCGTGTTTGGACGAAGGGATGAGCTAGGTTTAAGGGGTAGGTTTAAAAATTCTACACCATCTTAGGATACAATCAAGGTAGTTAAGATCTTGATCTTATATAAAATTGGAGGGGAGTCTAATGTCGTAAGATCGGATCGAGAATTATAAAATCCTATTTATTAATAAAAAAATATTTTTTAAAGATAATAAATATTTTGTTTATTATGGTTGTCGCATTTAAATATTAAATTACACTTTAGTAAATAGTTTTTATTGATTCTTAAGCAAAATTATATCAAAGCACATTAAAAATAAAAAAATATACATTAAACTTCATCTAAATTAATTTTTATTATCATAAATATATTTTGAATTAATATTCAAATGATTATACTAAACATATGAGATCGTATATGATCGGATAAGATTGTAAGATCACATGATAAAAAATAAGATTGTATTAAGTCTTACACATAAGATCGAAATAGATAAGAGGTACGGGGTAGTAACATAGTAAAATCGTAAGATCTTTAAGATTTAGATCGAGATCTTGGATACCTTGCATACAACATTTATTAATTTAACTAAGGATATGTGTTTCTAAGTCCATCACTTGAACTAAAATTAAACACTTCAAATTGGTAATTATAGAGGGGTTATAAAATAATTATCCCCATTTCACTCTTATTTCTTCTCAACCAAATAAAAAAAAATTCTTGACGATAATAAAGACATTTACCAATCTTAATTTTTCCTAACTCATATATTACATTGTATCCAAATAAAAAAGTGAATGAAATTAACCCACTCATCCCATTAATTTATGTAACACCTCATATTTTTATTCAGGAGCAATTTGATCTTTGGATCAAATTTTCATGGCCTTCCCTATATAAAGATCTAGATCTTCACTGTATATCTTTTTTCTCCATCTAAAGAGTAGGGCTTGAAGAAGGAGAATATGAGAAACAAGGCGGAAGAATATGAAGAGAAAGAGGAAGCAGAGGAAGGAAGAGGAGAAAAATCTTTTTACAAGTAATCTTTCTAGATTACTAGTAATATGAAGTTAAAATTACCTGGGTCCACCACATTATTTTGTTTACTTTGTTTTAATTTGTAAGTAATCTGTATTATCTAGCAATGCAAATTATCTATAAAGTGACAATCCACATTTACTAGGAGGGAGGTGTCCATCCAAATTGCCACCTAAGTGACAATCAATTTTTATTTTCTTTCTATTTCTGCCCTTTCCAATCTTAGACAAATAAAACATAAAAATAATATAAAAATAACAAATAATATTATTACCATGATAATTAATAAATTAATTTATTATTTTTATTCACATTAATTACATATTAATATTAGTTATTATTTTAAATATTATATACATTACCATAATTTTTTTAAAAGATACAAAATATTTATAATTATATTTATTTAATGTATTAATTTTATTTGATTTTTAGCTGAAATATATAATCTTTAATCTAATATTAGTGATAAAGGGTATTTTAGTGAAAGTTATATAGTGTCATTTAAATTATTGTAAAGATTACTTATACGTAGTACACAAGATAATGCACATTGTTGGTAATTTAATAGGTAGTAATAAAGGGTATTTTAGTGAAAGTTATATAGTGTCATTTAAATTAATGTAAAGATTACTTGTACTTAGTACACAAGGTAATGCACATTATTGTTAATTTAATAGGTGACAATCTTTTTATTAGGCAATGCAGAAAAGATAATGTAGTAAATGCCCCCTAAGATCAAGATAAGTAAAGTAAGTAAAAAAAAGATAATAGACTTTCCAGCGTTCCAATATCAAGTCTTCAGCCACTTTCGCGTCTCTAGAAGGTTACTGGGGATCCAAACATTTCTCTCCCATCTCAATGATGTATTGATTAGATTGAGAGTAATAAGGAACCTTGCTCCTATTAGGGATTTGATTGAGAGTTGCATGATGGTTTACTAGATGTGAAAAGGTTTATATGAAATTCACATTTTGATCTATATTTTAGAGGTTCATGGTTTATTATTATGTCCTTATATGTATTAGGGGTATACCCTAGATCTACAAGAGTGCATGAGATTGTACGATTTTATATGTTCTATGAATGCTTGATGTAAAAATATTAGGGAAACATATCAAAATCTATGAAGCCGACAAAATGCAATGGCATTGTCATGCCCGTGATGAATTCTATCACCACCCGGGTCACGATCATGCATGATGACCCAAATTGAGACTCACTCACGGCCATACCTCATGATAGCACGGCCATGAAAATGACCCGGACGGCTGTGACATCGCAGTCACGACCATGACTAATACTTAGAACAAAACCAAAGTTATGGGGCCACGGTCACAGGCGTGACCATCCAGTTATGGCCGCCGTCTGTAAGGACCCATATGTCATTTTAGAGCTAACTTTATGGTATTTTTATTATATGGTGATTGATGAATGTATATGAGATGTAGTACCAACATATCTGATATAAATTAATCCACTCATCCCATTAATTTATGTAATGCCTCATATTTTTAATCGGGAGCAATTTGATCTTTGGGTCAAATGAGGGGCGGACCCACATACATCATGAGGGGGGCCCTAGCCCCCCCCCCCCCCCCCCCCCCAAGTAAATTAGATATCATGTAGGAGTAGAAATGTAGTTTCAGCACAGTGGATGTCTCACTTTTTCAAACTCATTTCACATTTTTTTTTCTTTCCTTTTAAGTTGGCCCCCCTCATTTTTTAAGTCTAGGTGAGCATGGTCCTCCCTTTTCCACCATGGCCATCAGTTGCTGACATCAACGTTTTATGTTGAGGCTCAGAATTCGATCCCAGAAATGAAGAAAAGCATATCAAGATGATGCAACTTTTAAGCTTCTATATGAATGCACATATATCTTTCCAAAAGTTATATTCTTAATTAATTATTTGTTCTCTTTGATTCCACAGTTGGGTTGCCAAAGCGATTGCTACTTGTGATGTCAAATGGAGATTAACTTCTCATTGTTCATCACCAGTTGTCTGATTCAAATTATGCCTGAAGTTCAAGAGTGAAACAATTAACCATTGCGAATCATATGACACAAATGGATGGAGTCCTAGAGGTGGAGAGTTCACCAAGATAAAAACAAGAGAAATCTTTGTACTAAAATTAGCTTTATCATTACAATAAAATTTTTAAATTGTAATATCATATGTAGTTGAAAGGTTTTCAGAGCTATTCTCATGTAATAAAACTTATTTGCAGGAGTTGTGTCTTACATTTAATCTTTTTCATCATTCATCTCTTTTAGTTTTTAAGATCAGTAATAATGTGTGCCAATCTCGATCATAGTTTTAGAGAAAAACAAACAAATAACCTGTCCACATACACCTTTTTCCTTTTCCCTTCGGTAATTAAGAGTCAAATCCATTACAAAACCAAGATATAATAAGCATAGCATTAACCCATTATATCTGAAGATAGTCAAAGTAAATGATCCACTATTACTACGCATATCAACACCATTGAATTTCAAATACAAATTTCATATTATTACGCATATCAGCACAATAGATGACATGGAAACTTTAAAAAATACAAATATATTCAAATCGCATTATTACACGTTGATCACCTTCGAATTTCATAGTATACATAATTTGCTCATAGATAAAAACACATATCAACCCATTTGACATTTTTTCTTTCCCTTTAAGTTGGCCCCTCTCATTTTTTAAATTTGGTCCGCTCCTGGGTCAAATCTTCATGGCCTCCCTATATAAAGATCTAGATCTTCACTGTTTATCTTTTTTTCTCAATCTAAAGAGTAGGGCTGGAAGAAGAAGAATCTGAGAAACAAGGCGGAAGAATAGGAAGAGAAAGAGGAAGGAGATGAAGGAAGAGGAGAAAGATCTTTCTACAAGTAATCTTTCTAGATTACTAGTAATTTGAAGTTAAATTACCTACGCCAACCACATTACTTTATTTTAATTTGCAAGTAATCTGATTGCCTAACATTGCAGATTGCCTATGAAGTGTTAATCAACATTGACTAGGAGAGGGTGTTCATCCAGATTGCCACCCATGTAACAATCAATTTTTATTTTCTTTCTATTCCTACCCAGAAAAATAAAACATAAAAATAATATAAAAATAACAAATAATATTATTACCATTATAATTAATAATATTAATTTATTTTAAAAATATTTTATTATTGTTATTCACATGAGTTACATATTAATATTAGTTATTATTTTAAATATTATATACATTACCATTATTTTCATTTAAAAAATATGAAATATTTATAATTATATTTATTTAATTTATTAATTTTATTTGAGATTTTATCTAAAATATATAATATTTAATTTAGTATTAGTGATAAATGGTATTTTGTAAAAGTTGTATAGTGTTATTTAAATTATTGTAAAGATTACTTGTACATAGTACACAAGGTAATGCACACTACTGATAATTTAATAGGTGATAATCTTTCTGTTAGGTAATGCAGATTGCTAGATAATATAAAAAAATAATGTAGTAAACGCCCCCTAAGATCAAGATATGTAAAGGGGATCCAAACATTTTCTCTCCCATCTCAATGATGTATTGATTAAATTGAGAGTAATATGAAACCTTGCTCCTATTAGGGATTTTATTGAGAGTTGTATGATGTTTTACTAGATCTGAAAAGATTTATATGAATTTCACATTTCGATCTATATTCTAGAGATTCATGGTTTATTATTATGTTCTTATATGTATTAGGGGTAAACCCTAGATCTATAAGAGTGCACGAGATTGTACAATTTTATATGTTTTATGAATGTTTGAATGTATAGCAATCATGCTTTAATGTTTTATAATGTTTCATATGGTTTCTCTAATATTTTTACATCAAAATATATGAAATTTCATGATATTTCTAAATGCGACTGTGTCGTCCCCTGGAACAGTCATGGCCGAGCCGTTGGAAGTCGACAAAATGCGAAGGCATTGTCATGCCCGTGATGAATTATGTCACGACCGTGACAAGCTTGACACGACTATGACCACCCTGGTCACGATCGCGAGCGAGAGGTCTACAAGATGACCCCAAATTGAGACTCGCTCACAATTGTACCTCATGATAGCACGGCCATGAAAATGACTTGGACGGCCGTGACATCCCAGTCATGACCATGACCAATACTTAGAACAAAATCGAAGTTATGGGGCCATAGTCACAAGCGTGACCATCCAATTACGACCGCCGTCCATAGTCATTTTACAACTAACCTTATAGTATTAATATTATGTAATGGTGATTGATGACTGTGTTGGAGCAAAGTTTTAATGCCCTATAAAATTATATTTTGATGATACAAATCTCGAAAGACTAAGTTATATGCTGAAAAATATTAAATAGAAATGGACAACTTTATGAACTAAACTTTGATTGAATAATCGACTATAATCTCATTAGTTTTTGGATGAATGATATGTCAAAACTGTAGAAAATTCTGTTAGCTAATCATAGAATCCAAGATTATCTAATTTGAATAACTATGTAGAAAGTTATGCTCAAAATAGTGCAGGGCGGTCAACCTACCGGTCGAAGAAGTGAATGTCGATAGAGGCACTGGTTAACCGATCATACATACCAATCGACCGGTCAATGCACAGATTGTTCAACTCAATGTCGAGACTACACTGGTCGATAATTCGGTCGACGCACTTGTCGATCGATTAGCTCAAAGGCCGAAGATAAAAAATGATGAGACTATACCGATCGACACACCAGTCGACCGATCAGCTGCGAGGATTGAGGAAATCGCGCAACGATCATATAGACCGATCGATCGGTCTATTAGTGTGGTTGATCGGTTCCCGACTGAGATGAATAGTAACAACTATTTTTTAAGGAGAAAATTGTAGAAAATTTTCTAGACGAAATTTTCATATATAGAAGCCTATAAAAGGAGTGGAAAAGCCTGAAGGTATGACATCCATCCAAGCATTCAAGGAAAATTATCAAAAGAATATCATTCTCTTGAAGTTATTGTTCTAACTATCTGAGATGAACAGTAACGATTATTTTTCAAGGAGAAAATTGTGAAAAATTTTCTGGACGAAATTTTCATATATAGAAGCCTATAAAAGGAGTGGCAAAGCATGAAGGAATGACATCCATCCAAGCATTCAAGGAAAACTTCAAGTTATCAAAAGAATACTATTCTCTTGAAGTTATTGTTCTAGTTTCTTTTCTTTCTCTCTTCTCTTCTTGTGAGCATGATATTGTAAAAAAGATAAACACTTGTTTAGAAAATTGAGTGAGCTCCTATGTAAAAGAGATTCTATATCTTACCTCCTGAGTTAGAAAAAATATAAGCTTCCTAAGAGGAGAGGTGTGAATTACCTCTCGAAGCGGAGAAAAGGTGGTTTTGTGTAAAGGGTTTCTTCCTTTCCCCATTTGGAACTAAGGAAGAGTTTAGTTGAATCTCCGACAGTCTCGAGGTCGAGAAGTCGAAGCGGGGACATAGGCGAAGGTGTGACCGAACATCGTCAACAACCAGCATGTTCTTTGTGTTTGATTTCTCTCTCCCTCTCCTTTTCATATTATTATGCATGTGATATGATCTGATTGCATTGATTTAGAATTTAACAAATCAATTTTAAGTTTCTATGATGCATTTTGTGAAATCGATATTTTCAATTTTAAAACACCAATTCAACCCCCCTCTTAGTGCCTTGGGATCCTACAGACTTATACGAGATGTTGTTGCAACATATCTGATATAAATATATGCTCGAAGCATATTCTTAAATGGCCGTCCAAGTCATTACCTATTTTTATATTTAACTTTCTTTTTTTTACCTTGACTAGTCATCATCACATCATATAAGAAAAAGACTAAACTAAATTACTACAACTTTAAACTCAAAATGTTCACAACTTTAATAAAACAATCCAATATCGATATGCAAGTTGATTCTCATAGAAGCCACCACCTGAATAATCATCACCATCTATTTTACATGTTCACATGCACAAATCCAATTATAAAGAAGAAACTCTCGCGTCTAGACTAAATAACAAAAATCACATGCTCAGTTTTATTCACCGAAAAAACTCACATGCTAAGTTGAAAAGGAAAAACATAAATCAATCGAGCAATATAAGCAATCGGTTATGAACAATCAAGTTTGAATTATTTTCACTAATCAACTAGCATTGAATCAATTTTTAGTTTATCATTTTGTTGTGATTATTAGTCATCAATTTCTAACCCATTAGTCTTTACAATTTCAATTATCAATTCAAATTATCCATTCAATTACCAATTGATATCTATGTGAATTATGAATTAATATCATTGTGATGAACCACTTTGATCTTACCAATCAATAAGGAGAGCTCCTAATAATTTTAAGGGAACGCCATGTGTACTTTTATTCAATAATAGCCAATGACGCACACACACATACTCCCACACACACACCATAATATCACCACCTTATTTAGAAGTAGCTTCCATCATAATTAAGATCCTTAGGGCATGTGGGGATGAGGGCTTATACAACACCACAATAGTTAACTCGTTAGCTATCTGCCTATCACAATCATCAATAACAATCCAATTAATCATTCAACCCCAAGAACAATTAGTAGACATGGTGGCCCATAATTTTTTATATTGTCTTACCATCTTTGTTCTTTTTTTACTATTCACATAATAACAAATAAAATATTGCCTTTTAGTGATGGGCATCATGGGCCATGAACATGTGAAAGTCAATTCATTGATTGTGAATCAGTCCCTGCATCTTCCATACTCAATTACCTCATTACAATCATGAATTGGTGTTCAGAAGTGTGATCAAGGATCATCAAATTTCGACAAACACTTTGCGTGATATCTAACCTTTGTCGGTTAAAATGAGTGGAGTTTTAAAAATTCTAGTAGTGTCATGCGAAAGCTGGGGTGGGTTTCATCGAGCACTCCTCGATCTATCTTAGTTATGATTTTTGACTCTATCATCTACAATAACCCAGATATGAACAATAATATGTACTATTGTCTATAAGGCACAAGGTCAACGATTTATATCAACAATTTTTTATATAGGAATCCTTGCATACTTTTTTTCTAGGTGTATATAATTCTTCATGTTTTGTTCCCAATCGATTGGCACTCCTATTTACTTTAAGTGTGGTTTGTGCTTTGGGATATATGTATTGGTGTTGGAGGAGATAAGAAAATCATTATAACCTAGTGTTTTGATGCATATTATCCGTCTCTAGGTTTCTAGTAAAATATCAAGCTATACACTGATAACTAATTTTAAAGTTTTTTTTATAATTTGTAAATCTTCTATTTTCTCTTATAATTTAGAGTTAGAGAGAAATTGGTAAAACTCTTATGAGATTGAGAATTAATTTTATAGAAGTTATAAAAAATTGTGTTACCTCATTGGAGAAGATGTTGTAACCTCTCGAACAAGAAAATGATAGTGTTTAATATAAGTTTGCCTTCCCTTGGATTCAAAGGAAGGATTGCATAGAAGAACACAAATAGGTTCGAGGTTGATAAACTAATTTGGAATGTATACCAAGGAGTTGAACTGAATCTCATCAACAAACTTTGAGTTTGCATTACTTTTTCTTTTGTTCCTTTATTTTTATTGCATTAGTATTTTAAGATTTTTGAACCAGTTTATTTTTGCAATTTGTTTATTAACATTTTAAAGTTTTTAATTCGCCAGCTCATCCCTCTCTTAGTTCTAACCAATTAAAAAATGAGTATTAACTTGATTGTTCTTGTTTTTAAAATTTAACCTTCCTTATGTGATGACACTCATTTTAAAAGTGGACCCATCCATTTTCAACTTATTTAGCATAAATGTTCCATTGATAGCAAATAAGTTTGATAGATCAAAGGAATTTATTAAATATGTTTTAATTATTTTTTTGTGAATACAATGATTTATATCTTTTGGCTAAACTTGATTTTAGGGCTATGACTATTTTTTTATAATGATTTGGATTTTAATTTAGTTAATATTATTTTCAAATGTACTACATCTAATAAAATTCAAATTAAGTTGCTACAAAAAATGGTGATGACAAACAAAAGTTACTATATTGGTTGAAGAAAGTACTTTCGCAACATTTACCTTCAATGATGAAGACAATCGAAAAGATAGTGACATTGAAGGTAGCCCACCTTCATCATTCACATTAGTTGTTTATTGTAAATGATAAGGTAAATTATGATAAGGCAAATCGTGATATTTAATTCTTTATGGTATGATATTGCATATTATTATTCAAACATTGGACAATGTTAAAATCATTTGAAAGTTTGAACTATATACTTTGACCAAAAATTAGTTAGCAATTAAAGATATAGTAAATGCTATTACTAAAAATTATGATAAATACTTACTTTATTTTTTAAAAAATATTTGTACTGCTTTTATATTTCATTGAAAATTTGAAAAGTTGTTTGAAGTAAAAAAGAAATTTATACTCATGCCTCCATAATTAACAAAAATAATTGTGTACAATCCTTCATAGACATGATTATAAGATTATGAGCGTATAATTATATTAAGATTACTTATGATCTAATCCTTTTGACATATTTATATTATGTGCTATAGGGTTGACATTTTGAAATACTATTTATTATTACATGAATGATTGACCATTTTATGTTATATTTTGATAATTCTATTTTGAAATGTTTAATAGTATTTGTTTTCACATGAATTTCAAATGCATATTATTTGAATGTTTTATGATTATATTTGATTTTTAAGCATTCTATTAGTACTTTATGATTCTGATAGGCACTTAGGCAATTTTTTAGAAACAAAGATGATTTTCATATTATGTAGTTGTCATCCAAATATATATAAGAACGAACTAGAAATAATATACAAGTGTGGGCTCTCCAAAGAAGAGCAACAAAAATGAAAAGTATATCAACTATCCAAAATCCCACTCTTGTAAAAGAAAGGAGATGCAGTGTACAATATGCTCAATTTGCATCGCTCCCCATAAAAAAATATTTGATTTAATTAGAGCTAAATAGCCAAGGAACCAACCAAAAAAGTTGCTAGTGGTATTCTCCATATTTGCCTCTGTCTAGTTAAATTTTGGAGATACTGCCATAGGGTTGGGGGAACATCCTTCCCCACTTCCGCTACCAAATATCTTGTACTGTCAGACATGCAAAAATAAGTGATCAATGTCCTCCTCAGCCTGATGACACAAAACACAAGACATGTCTACGTCAAGTGCCCATCTCGTCCTATATGTCCCGGTGAGAAGCCAGTCCCATCACATTAGTCAAGCAAAGTTCTTGACTTACAATGATAGTCAAAATCTCCATATGAGTCTACAATTCATCTAGAAGTCCTTTGATGTTGCCATGTTAGGAAGAAACCATGTGTAAAGACTGCGAGTCAACCAGGAGGCCGATAGCCATTCCCATCCGTCCAACCTGGAGTGGTCAGGACAGAGGAGAGTAATCCTTTGGTGGAGTGCTTGGAGCTTGGTGGTGAGCTAGTCCCTAATACCAACACTGAAGAGGGGGATCCAAGAGATTGAGCTGGAATCATTGGCCTGAGTCCAGACTCTACTAGGGTGAGCTGCCAATGCATACAATCGAGGAAATGCGTTCGCAAGTGAGCCTCTAGGAGCCAATCGTGTCGCAAGAATGAGAAGGCCTCTCTAGAGTCGAGTGAGGGTGTCATGAGCGGACACACTCGTGGAGCTAGTGCCGCCACCCCCTTCCAGAATGATGATGCCCCATGGGGTACGATGAACCTCGACTCCCAAGATAAGTCCCGCCCGTAGCAGTTGATGAAGATCGAGTGACATAAATTGTCCTCTGACCCCATGATCCATCTAGTCCACCGAGTTAGGAGATCCTGAACCCCTCGGCCTTGATAAATATTGCTCCATGCAACAAGATGGACTCCTTGACGGTCAGAGCCCTGCCAGAAGAACTTGCTCCTCAGGGAATCCATGCATTTGAGAACTTGTGTTGGCGTATAGAGAATTGTCATGTAGTATGTTAGGAGAGCTAAAAGGATGGAGTGGAGAAGGATGAGATGACCATCCGGGATAGAAGTTGTGAGCTCCAACCCCCGAGCCTTTGCTCCATACACTAGCTGGAGCCAACTACAGGAGCTGATGTGCTGGTCAGAGAGAGGGAGGCCCGATAAGTGATCGGCAGAGTGCCGATTACAGTGGAAAGCTGGGCCGCACAATGGGTTGCGTCCTCAGGAACCATGCCGAAGGGGATGAAGGAAGACTTAGCATGGTTTGTCTAGAGATTGGTCGTGGCACCAAAAAGCTCAACGAGAATGGCCACCCAATGGGCGCCAATGAAGAACACTATGTCATCTGCATACTAAAGGAGAGAGACCAGGACCCAGCGAAGCCACTTAAGAGGGTCCCCATGCATGATGCTTGAATACATCTTGTGAGGGCATCAAGAGCAAGCCAGCGGGCAGCCATGGCGGACCCCGTGCTGCGGCTGGACTTAGTCGCCATTGACCAGGAAGTAGTAGTGATATATTGCTTCATCCATGTGATCCAAGTCTCTAGGAAATCTCTAAACTATAGTGAATGCCAAGGAAAATGATAATATTGTAAACTCTGGAGAAGGAGACCTTCCATAAGAATGCCAGGTTTGTGCGAGGATGACGGTCGGTTGTGCTTGATGGACATATGAAGCACATTTCGAAGCCAATTCGCAAGTACCCAAGCCACCAGAAGATAGATAGCATTAGATAGGGTGATGGGCCGAAAGTCTTCCATTCGCTCTGTAGGGGTGCACTTTAGAAGCAAGAACAACAAAAACTGATTGAGACGATCAAAGCCCTAATTCTCTTGATGAACTCCCTAATGACAGCCAACACGTCCTCTCAAACCATTGACCAGAACCCCCTATATAAGATCGGGAGGCCATTTGGGCCTGGAGCAACCTCACCATTGAGGTCCGGAGGGACTCGGTAACCTCATCTCAATGATGGCCTATGTTAACAAAGAAGACCGATAATTAGTAATACAAGAGATGTCCCCTGGCCCAGCGCCACAAGCCAAGTATGTTGTCGAGGCGAGGAATGGAAGTAAGAAGTGATGGCAACTCTAGTACTGTGATAGTCGGTGCTCTGCTGGTCTCGAACCTCAATCTCAATCCTGTTCGTCCTCCTCCGAGTGCTCATGTATAAGTGAAAGAATGGAGTGTTGACATCCCCTCCTGAAGTCAAGTCTATTGTGAGTGTTGCCTCCATTGGATCTTCACTATCTGGTCCTCCTATTGAATGGTCTCCTAGGCTCGTCTGCACTCCCAACTCAATGTCTATGAGGTGTCGGGAATTGTCTAGGTGACCCATATGAGCGATCGTCTCTTAAGCATCCGTCCGACACCGCGCTCGGTCCTCTTTGATCTGATGCCTATGGTGACAAAGGAATGATCACAAACTATCCAAATGGGAGGCTAGCGTCCTAACAATAGAGTCAGATGCCACCACACTTTGTCAGTGCTCTGACACTTCAGTAACAAAGAGTGCTCCAAGCGAAAGAGCAAGCGATGACGTTCCGGACCGCCATCGAAGTGGGTTGTGTTCCGAGAATGGTTGATTAATGCCTAAACGTCTACAAGCTAGTGAGCCATGCCAGCTTCATTGATCCTAGAAATCATTGAATCCTCTACTTGGTCGATGGTAGAACTGTACTCCTCCATGTGGATTGATAGTTGGAGGTCGGAGAATCGACCAATGACTTTAAGTCAAGAAGTCTCTGAACTCCTCTATAGTGACATCCTCCTGTGCCATTTGATGAGACAATCCTCCATGTCCAAAGTGACATTTAAGTCTCCCCCAATGAGCCATCAGACGTATAGTAAATGAGAGAGTGCATCACTAAGCTCCTCTCACAAATTTTTATGTAGAGACGTGAGCATGGCCCATATACATAGGATATGAGATAGTTCCCTCTGTCAACCAGGACCCGCAAATGGACCATCATAGTAAATTGGGCCATTCGGGAATCCACTAGGGAGAAGAGATCTGCCCTCCAACCGATGATGCAACCTCCTGATAGACCCACTGCATGAAGGGAGAGGTGCCTATACATGCGCGAACCACCAATCTGATCCCATAACCCAAGCTACAATATGTCAATTTGGTCTCTGAAGAAGAACACCATCAACCTTGCACTTCATGAGGTAGCGACCCAAAGTCCGTCGTCTCCCGAGGTCACCCAGGTCTCGCACATTCCAATTGAGTACCTTCATTATGTCAGTGGGTCACTCTCCTGAGAGGTCGGGCCCCTCACCACCTTCGACCTCAGGTGTGGCTGCCAAAGCATGTCGTACAACTCTACAACGTTGGCCATGAGTCAGACTTCCTGATCGTCCCTCCCAACTAGAAGCGGGTCCCAGCCAACATTGATGGTGCGCCAGTGGGATCGTGAGCTCGGTGACCCTGGGTTCTCCTCCTATGCGCTTAGAGGTTCCAGCAGGTCAGAAGCTCTGACCCGCATCTCCTGCCTCGTCCCCTAAGAGGACCTCAGTATGTGGGGAGGGTTTCTCATCGGCCATCGTGAAACAAAGCTTGGACGTGTTGACGGTGCTCCGATGTCACCGAGGAGAGGCTCAGGGAGGATCAACATGCTCATTGTCGATAGTCGTCAGGGTTGCCTGGGTGTTGCAGGTGTTGGCATGGGTCGATTGCGAGTGCCAAAGCTTGGGGGTGTCGATGGTTGGTCAGAGAGAGTTGGAGGTGTTGGAGAGGGAGGGGTTGTACTAGGCGGCGACGAGCACGATCGTCGGCGGATAGTCCACGGATTGTCAGGCGCGAGGATCCCTGGAGGGGAGGAATATGAGGGATGTTGGTGGCGGTGGGTACAACTTGGGGTCCGCGAGCGTGATGGGGTCTCGGACGGGCTCGAGGTTGCTGCAGGTCAGGATGGGAAACGGGTTGGGTTCTTGAGACAGTGAGTGTGGTTCAGAGAGAGGGTCAGAGAATGGGTCGGGTTCAGCCTGTGAATCGGGTTGAAATGGGGGTGGATAAGATTCAGAGGGAAGGCGGTGCTGACGGGTGGAATTTTGAATTCGCGTATGGCGCTCACATGTTGCCAGCCTAGCGAGCGGGTAATCGGTTCAAGCTGACGGGCAACTGGTCCGAGCCCTGCACCTGCGCCCCTCCTACAATGTTCAATATCCTATTCATTGGCGGCGACTGTGATCGCGGTTTTCCTTAGCCGACGACCACCTCTGCCCACAAGATAGAGCCCGACGAAAGTTGTAATTGAAGCAGGAATCTCTCGGCACCTGCACAAAGGATCATTGATGTCGGCAGCATGCAGTCTGAGCAGAGCTTGATCTCGATCGTGGAACGCGATAGGTCTGATGACTCTATTGCAGGGAGCATGACGGAGATGGGGTCGCCAATGTGTCGTGCCACCGCCATGGCTACTTTTGGCCATGGCTACTTCTGTCCATTAAAGGTAGAGTGGGAGGCCGAGTATGTCAACTGTCCGAAAAATGCCAAGTGGTGTCTCTGTAGCACTGCCATCAACCTTCCATCTTTGCCATGTGATCTCAGAGTGAACCTCAAGGTGTTGCGGCAAGTTTGTCGGAGATGAGAGGAGGGCGCTGCATTGCTGTCCAGACCTTGTAATGAACAACCAACTTGCCGACGACAGTCAGCTCAAATGAAAGATCAATATAGTACCCACCCTGGCGATGATTGACCTCGCCGTCGATGCACTCATCGAGAAAGTTGACTCCCCTCGGGATCTTAGATGACCATGGAACGGTGATGGAGGTTGCTGGGGTAAGAGGGTTGTTCGACGGTCATCGTGGTGCTCGCACTTGTTCAATGCATGGGCGTGCTTTCTCATTGCGAGGGCAGGATGACCGAAGATGGCCATCGCCTCTACACTGGCAACATCACAACGACTAGAACATTGCCTCGCGACGTTACCACCCTCTAAACATCGATAGTAGTGTATCAGTGGTTCCCAATGAACACTGGTTTTGCGAACGCGAGCAAGGGTGGATGGAGGGTGGTGGTGGGATGATGGAGGGTGATGGTGCCGCTGACAAGGATGGCCGAAAAGCGAGGAGTGACTCCGCCGGCGAGGGTCGTCGGAGACAGGGGGTGGCGCCGCCGACAGGGGCTGCCGGAGGTGGGAGGTGATTTGGGGTTCTTACGCTGCTCAGTTTCTCAGCCCTTAGCCCAAATGTTTGCATCCACTTAGGCATATTATGGGATACAATTTTTTGTACTATCTTATTGCTATATATGGATGAATTTCTTTTCCCACAACTTGACACACCACAAGCCCTTTGATTATGTATACATCTTATAACTTTTTTACATATTATATTCGAATCTATTGGTTGATCCTATTGATGTAAGTATCAAGTCAATGTATAAATATTATTATTGTAAAAAAAACATATTTCTTGTCTTGTGATTGTTTTTCAAATTAAGTTGATTTGTTGAATGATATTTTGATGTTTCATTTTTCAAATCATTTATATATCATGTGATGTATGTTCTTTTAAATCTTTTGAAATATTCTAAGGACTGAAATTTAAATTATTTATCTTTTCTTATTTTTGAAAAAACATGCAGGAGAATGTATATTGACTGTTGCATGTATTAACCTATAAATTTCTATAATATAAAAAATGAGCAATAGAGTAAAGAAATAAATAACCTTATGATGTGAAAATCCTTATCCATTACATACTAACTTTCACATTCTTTTTTATGCCACAAAAATTGGAGAATGATTAGAGAAAAATAAAAGAAATTTGTTGGGGTGGAACATATGTTTAAGTGTTGGAAAATTTTAAATTGAAAAGATAGTTTGTATATTGAACTTTTACTTTATATTCTAAATTGAGATACATATAGAAAACTTATGGCATATGTTATTTATTCATAGAAATAAATTTTGTTTTAATACAATTGTTATGCAAGAAATTATTACCAAAATATTATATGTGTACTAAGAGAAAAATTAAACAAATAATTTTTAGACTTTAACTCAATATTGGAGTACATTTCTATTAACTCTATGTTAAAATATGAATAGATGAGTTATGAATGCTTCTATTAGCTTTACACAAAACTTGAAAATCATTTATTTAATACCTTTAAAGAATGTATATATAAAATAGCGAGAGTTTATGAAGTTTCTAAAGTCAAATTATATACACTAAAATTTACATCAATATTTAACTATGTTTTCATTCAAGATTAAGACATGAACATATCATGAACCGTGTATTATCTTATTAGATTTTCACAGAATCAACGTACACTTCAATCAAATATTTGTGTTTAAAGTTATGACCAAAAGAATAAGGGATATAACCATGCTTAGTTGGCATATCTAATTAGGAGGGTGGTGCCCAAATAAGTCGGTGAGAACTAGTAACCTAATGTTGGATTCCTAGAGTCACCATTTGGTCAGCAAAATATCATTTTGCTAGTATCCCTGGACACCAAGGGCCCGTAAGGGTATTACAAAAAAGGAATATGGGATATTAAGATGAAAAAATTACAATGAGTAAATTTTAACAAACTAAACTTTTTTGAGATATTTAAAAATGTACATCACATCTGGATTGAGGATGAATAAAATGATATTCTTTTATGTTTTCACTTAATCAAGAATTAACTCATTTTAACACATTTGCAAAGAGTTATGAATAAATTATACAAGAATATTAAAGATGAAAATAATCATAACAATTAGCTTTTATCAGAAATAGTTATATTGGAGTGTTAAGCTTATAAAAAATATAAAGAACTAAAATGAAGGTTTGAGTGAAACATGATCCTAGATAATCAACTTTGAAATTTTTTAAAATTTTGCACTTAAATTTTGTAAACTTTTTCTTCTCTCTTTTTTTTAGTACTGGAATATTGTAAAAGTGAGTGCTGGAGAGAAGTTATTTTAACTCTTATAAAGTTGAGAACCGAGAAAATAATAAGTTTGGTGCATGGGTTGCATTTTTCCCAAATTCAAAGAAAGAATCTGATAGTAGAACTTTGTTGGTAGGGAGTGAGTAAAATGGATTATAGACATCCCACTACCAACTTGATTTTGACCGGGTCTCTAAGATGTGAACCAGCTCTAGAATCAATCCTGGTTGAGATCGAGTTCGGGTCATCCTAGATTGATCGAAAATTGGGACAATCCGCTTTAATTTAATATTTATACAAAATATTATGTTCCTCATTTATTATTTATTTTTAATTTCATTTTATATATCATATATTTAAAGAAAAGTATAATATAATATATAAATAATACATAATATATATATATATATATTGACAATGAAATATTAAATAATCAGATCGAGAATGAATATGAATTTCAGAATATGGCCTTGTATCTGGTTGTCAATCAGATGGGTCCCGACTAGAATATATTTCAGATAAAAGATATTCCCAAAAATCTGGACGGAGTGAACCTTGTAAATAAACTTTAAATTTCTCTTCCTTAATTTGTCTTTTGCACTGTTATTTGATTGTATTAGTATTTTTAGTTTTCTAGATTAGTCTATTTTTTATATTATTTTATTAAATTGGTTTTGAATTGTTAATACATCATTTTCTCTCCCCCCCCCCCTCTCCTGTTTTGGTACCAAATGATCTAACATTGACCACATGACAATGACGAGGACGTACAACAATGAATGAAATTATTGTGCTTTATGTAAGATTTAAGATTTGAGATTGCATCCTTATATATATATATATATATATATATATATATATATATATATATATATATATATAATCAAATTGTGCAATGTTAGCTTAAAAACTGTAGTTTCATCCAAAAGTTGTGACTTTCCAAAGGTTACAGCCCTAATCCATGCATCCTTACCCTTAAATTAGGTCACTTATTTTCACTCAACATTAAAATCAATTCAAATAAATATGCAACTTTATAAAAAGTACAATTTTCCATTTATTTTTTATAAAAATGAATTTCTAAAATAAATTCAACACATTTTCCTCTTGATAAATATTTTCAGCTGATGATAAAAGGATCTCGAATTCAAATTTTGACATAACAAAGTCTAAAGAAAATTCTGATCTATGTGATGACTTTGTCTATACCAAAAAAAAATCAACATTCATCACGTAAGCAGGAAAAGGAAAGTGCTGACAACATAAGTAAAAATGCTGGATATATTTTAATTTTTAAAATTTTATAGGATAAACAGTAGCTCATATGATTTGCCATATTATTTATAAACAAAAATAAAAATAGAAATCTGTTTTTTATGAGGCTCTAATTTTTTTTCCCAACCTCCTTGATTTGAACTTTCATCTTTCAGAAATTATAGATGTGGATGCAGCCAAGAAAGATTAGGTGTCACATAGGAAACTAAGAACACATAGGAGGATAAGGGCAGGTTTCACATCATCTTAGTTTGCATGACAGGCCATCTTGTGGACAAAAGATTCCATCACTTTTTTATCTATTCGAAGTTATCTGACAATTTGAGCTCAATAAACACTTTCATTGCACTACTTTAAAACTGCCATAAGATATTCTTCATTGAAAAATAAAAAAAATAAAATATTAGTACTATAAATCTTAATTAACAATTATAGTATCTTTTGGGGTCAAAACACGTTATTGTTTGTGCGACCGTTCAATAATCTTACTGTTTAATATGACGAAGTTTGAATTTTCAATCTCCTCGCTCTATTAAAATATGCATAAAAGAACAATTTATAACAAGGTTCGAGTTACTTTGCTGCATATATATATATATATATATATATAATCTTGGATCCCTAAGTGATATTTCTTAAAGCAAATAAATATAGATTCAGAATCTTCTTACTTAATTTTATTCAAGATAAGTCAAAATACATTTTTGTTCCAACTATCTAATTTTGAAAATTTATCTTTCCTCCACCTTAAAGAAAATCAACTTACATTCCACTTCATTGCAATGATGACGAATTCTGCTAATGTTAATTGGTCCCAAAAATATCGTTTTTGTTCTTGTTCTTGTTTCGATTTTGAGCTAGTCAGCATTAATAACTCCAAACATCGGCTCGAGTGGGTAAGCCAAAAGGAAAAAAATGTTAGCTCTTAATATTGTTTCTTGCAGCATGATTTTCTTAGTAATCTCATTTGAATGCTTAGTGCTTCCTACTAATTGAAAATAAGTATACAAATTACAACCTATATCGATTACATATAAGTATTGGTGTAACGTTTCAAAATTCGACCCCTTCATGTGGCGAAATCTCTTCTCGTGTGTTATTTTCGTCGGTCCTTGTTTGACTCTTTTGTTGATCGGAATATTAAAAATAAATATTACAACTTAAGAAAAATAAAATACGGAAAATAGATAAAATAAGTACATCAATCTTGGCATATAAATGTTCATGTCATAAGTACAACTAGATAGGTCCCATACATAATGAAAATACAATCCGAACAATGAAAAGAAAAGAGACTCCATTTCATGTACTTGTGGGGATCACACAGAGGAGCACGTTCAACCGTTAGTATAAATGTAAGTGTGAATTTGTATAGGACATAAGAAAGTTCGAATAAGCATAATATAATAATAAATAAGAGGCATGATGATAAGTCATAAGAGGTCATGGTTTTTGTTTCATTTCATATTCATGTTCTTGTTCATATTCATTATTCATGTTCATGTTTATAAGGATAAAATCTTTCCATTCATTCTTTAATCAATCATATTCTTTCATCTTATCCATGACTTGGGAGAGCTCTCTACTTTTAGAGAATACCATTGCAAACATACAAGTATGTACTATGTAGACCATGGTGGATCAGTGCCACGGCTAGTGCTCCGTCGGACAAGATGATCTTGCGCAAGACGAAAATATCAATAGGGAGAAACTCCCATTTAAATAGGCTAATGATAGCCATCTTTTTATCTTATTAATCACGAGTCTCTCTTTCGATCACTTGGATCAATCAAGCCTGTAGGAAGTAAGATGACTCTGGATCATCTTTTGGATTCATATCAATCAGTATCAATCAGGTGGATAGAATCAAATCAAGTGGTTTAGATTAAAGTCGTAATTCTTTCTATTCACATATCAGATGTTTGAAAGTCGAATGATTATCCGTCTGCGTACATTTTTGAAATATGAGTGGACGTCCATTTTGTCTATGTTCATCGGTTGACCGAAAAGGTTGCGGTCATCCATCTTGAGTTCAATTCGTCGGCCATTCCAAAGACATATACGATCGGTCGGCCGAAAGAGGCGCTACAAGAAAAAAGCTAAATTCCGACGGTTACGATCGTTTGTATTTAGTCTAAAATAGTCAAAAATAATCCTTTTCGACAGATTTTTCGACAGATAGCATCCGCGTGAAAACTACGCGTCGCAAATTATTTTCGACGATTATCTCAAAATTGTCGAAATCTTCGACGGTCAAGTTGGCGGACTGAGCCGTTGAACAATCGAGAGTTAAGACGGTTTCAACCGTCGATATATATGGACGGTTTGAGCTGTCGATACTATCGACAGTTGTAGCCATCGATAGTGCATCGACGGTTTGATCCGTCGATAACACCGTTAGGTTTTGACAGCTCAAACCATCGTTAGGTTTCGACGTTTAAAATCGTCGATATTTTTCAATGGGTCTGATCGGCTATACATTTCGATGGTTAAAATCATCAATATTTATCGACGGGTCCGACCGTCTATACATTTCGATGGTCCAAACCTGTCGAAATTGCAAAGATTGACAAGCCACAATAGTGTAATATTCAACGCCATCTATGAATTCCTGTGTCAAACCTCTACGGCCGAAATTATTTCTATTGTACATCCATCGATGATCATTCAGTGGGAATATAATTTCTACATCAGTTGCAGGTTAGACTTATTAATTTTTACAATCTTTGAATAAGAGCCATATCAATATATAATCTTTTCACTATACAAATCTTTTAATGTGGTGATACGATGAATGGGGATTCGGGTGTAAATAAACATGAATAAAGAATCTCGACAAATCTTTTAAGGTTCTAAACATGTATACCTGTCAGAATAATAAAATTGAACATATAAAATATTGTTAAGAAATGTTCTAAATAAAATATCAAATAAGCATCATACCCACAAAGTAATCATAGTAGTACTAATTAACGAAAATTAAAATAGACAATCTAAAATATTTCATAAATACTACAACAAATAGAAGTATTATGTGTGCTCATCAAATCATAGAAATAATAATGACATAAAATAACTAACTTACATCTTTTGGAATAACTTTCGACAATTAAAGAATTCCAACAACCTGCATATAAATAGAACATAAGAAAATAAAAAAAAACAATATTTACACTTACGTAAAACTCAATTAGCATTCTTACAATTTTGAAATTGTCGAAAGGGGAAACCTCACAATGCTTATCAAATTAGAGAACAAAGTCTTGTACATCAAATGCAAGTACATCGACATCACTGTAAAAAAATTAAACTATACATGCGACCGCCGTGCCCCGACTCACATGGTCGAATCTGGCGGTCGGGGCCACGAACGGCCGTCGGATCTGACTGTCGAAAGTGGCCACGAACGGCCACCGGATCTGACTGCCAAAAGTGGCCGCCGTGGCCACGAACGGCCACCGAAAGTGGCCGCCACGGCCGGATTTGGCCGGCGCATCCGCGAACGACCGAAAGTGGCCGCCGCTGCCGTGAACGATCAGATCTGGTCTCCGCAGGCCGAATTCGGCCGCTGCGGCCACGAACGGCCAGATCTGGGCACCGCGGCCGGCCGGATCTGACCGCTGCGTCCTCGACCGCCCGAAAGTGGCTGTCGCGGCCGCGAGCGGCTGAATCTAGTCTCACCGGCCAAAATCGGCTGCTGCGGCCACAAACGGCTGGATATGGCTAGATCGGACGTCAGCGTGGGAAGGGCGAGGGGAGCAAATGGAGAATCAGCATGGGGAAGGTTGAACATACTTGCGGTGGCCGGCGCGGTTGTAGTGACGCGATTGCAATGGCGGCGTGGCACCTAGGAGGTGGCAGAGCGGCTGTTGCGGCGGAGGCGGTGGCGAACGGGGGCGCTCGGTTGCAGCGGGGGCCGAATCGGAGGTCGACGTTTGTAGGGGACAGCTCGGGATGAAGGGGGAAGCAAACCGAACACAAGACAGAAGAGTCGGGTACTTATAGAGGAGGGTTCCATTTTCGATGGTTCAGACCGTCGAAATTTAAAAAATAATATAAAATATCAATTCAAATTTTGACAGTTGGAACCGCTTAAAGTTTCGACGGTTCAATGAACTGTCAAAAGTTTCGACAACTCTAACCGTCGAAACATAAAAATGTATATATATTACCGTTAGAGGTATACCTTATGTTTCGACGATCAGAACCGTCGAAATAGCCATATACCATGCAGTATATCAATTCAAATTCAGACGGTTCTAATCGCTGAAAGTTTCGATGATTCTCTGAACCGTCGCAACTTTAGATGATCCAAACTGTCAGTAAATTAAAACAAAAATATATTAACAAGTAATTTTATCGTTACACATATAAATTATATATAAGTAATATTCTAATGGTTCGAACCACCGGAAAGTTTCGACGAGTAAGGAAACATCGAAAATATGGACGGTCTGAGCCGTCGAAACATGCCATGGAAAACTAAACACGCTCATTGACTTGTTTCGACAATTACGAGCATCTGAACTTTTGACATAATGTTTCGACGGTTTGTAAGCTGTCGTAACTTAAGACGGTCACAACCATAAAAAAACATTTCGTCTATAACTATGACGGATATGTAAACCCATCGAAAATATCTTCGGTAGTTTAGATGGATTGCTGCCCGTCGAAAATGACCCGTCGGAAAACGTCCATTTTCTTGTAGTGAGGTTTGGTCATCCATTATAATATAAGGAGATTCTCGAAGTTTCGATTGAGAGTTTCGATAATATAAGGAGATTCTCAAACTTTCGATTGAAAATTTCGGACAGTCGAAACTTGATCATTCATCCGTAGGAATCAATCGTCTTCCTCGATTGATCGGTGATAGTTCTCTATCAACCATCGAAAGTTCTTCTGGCGTGTTAATCCAGATTAGTCATCCGAAAAGGTTTCGATCGACTGAGTTATCGTCGACATTTTTGAGTTTTTATATTTTTCTAGTTCAGTCCGAAAGGGTTTCAGACTTTCATTCTGGTCCATATCGATCGTTCGATCGAGTTTTGGACATCTGATATAGATGTCGCTATACTCTTGTCGAATGGAATCGGACGCTGAAAGGGTTTTCAGCTTTAGTTCGGCAGAGCCATAGGTCATTACGAAATCCTTATGTTTTCAATCAGTTTTCGTTACATTCAAAGATCTAACACTACTTAACATAGTGCATATTCAGAAGCATATCTAAACATAAATCTCATTCTAAACATATCATTTTTTAACTTGCCAATTTCTTATCATCAAGCATAAAACGTTTCCGATCTATCTTAATTCTAGAAAGCAAAAGTTATCAACTCCATAACATCAAATCAACTATCATATAACAATCTAAATTGTAAGCTAATAGATCTAATCAATCATCATAATAATGACTCATACTAATCATGCAATACATTCGGCCATGATCAAGAATCAAAGGAAAAATACCTATGTCTTTATAATGATTTACAATGCACGATTTCTACCAATAATAGCATGGATCTTAGACTTCCCATAACCTTAAGACATGCAAAATCTCTCGGAAAAATCAAATGAACTAGATCCCGAAAACACACCTTTTGACGATTCTTTCGGGTGTTCTTGAAAGATGAAGCTTCAGTCGTTCCTCCCTCATCCTCCTTGCCCACATGCACTTTCAATGCCTTGAGAATCTTGTCCTCACGTCTTCCGGATGGAATGAAATCGTGAAGCAAGAAGAGAAACATAGAAAGTAGAGAAGATGAGGAGATGAAGAAGAAATGAAAGAGAGAGATGATGGCTTTTAAGCAATGTTGTGAGGGTCGAACTAGACTGACTAGTCGGACCGGTCGACCCATCGATCGACCCTCACAACGGTCTATTACAAGCCCAAAATTCAGACTTGTAATCAGACCAGATTGAACCGAATTAAACCGCATTTGGAATGAACCAACCAATTTTTTAAAAAAAATATTATAAAATAATCTGATAAAAACTATTATTTTAAATTTAAAAAAAATTCAAAGATGGACCTTCTCCATAAAACTCTATATCGGTCCATTAGTCTCCTCCTCTATTAATACTTGTCTCTTTGCTCTCATCTTACTACTATAATAAATATGAGTCTATGTTTCTACCTACTTGTTCTTTTCTTCTTTCATTAGTTATTATTTGTTAAACTTTCAACTATATTATATTATGATTTTATTAAAAAATTAATATCATATATGTATATTATAATATAAATTTATTTTATATCATTGTATTATATACAATATTTATCATATTAGATAAATTTGTAATGAATGAAGGATACAAACTTTTTCGTCATATGTATAACATAAAATAATATTATAATAGTCAGTATAGTATAATTATATATATAATATTATAAATACATAAATTTTAATTTTCTTTAATTTAGTATCCAATACGTTCAAATTAGATAGTTAACCACTAATTATATTATATATCTATATATATATAATCATAATATTACTTCTAACATAAAAGACAAAGATATGTAATACAAAAAATTAGTGAGAAGAAAATTTATATATATATATATAATTTCATAAGTTTTTAATTTATTAAATGTGCAATGATTTTAACATTAATTTTTTAATAATTTATTATTGTTATTTTTATATAATTAATTTTTAACATCATTAATATCATAGCGTAATTTAATATATCATATTAAATATATTAGTTTATTATTATCCGTTCGGACCGGAAGGTCCGACCTATTCGGACGGACCGGTCGGACCTAAAATGGAGTCATTGTTCGGTCCGATTGAGACAACATTACTTTTAAGTGCATAATGGTGGGCTTTATCTAGAGAAATTACAAATCTTCTACTATTATGGTGGTGAAATGAGAAGAGAGAAGGATCATTTTGATTCGTCCGAATTCGATCGTTCAGTGAAGCTTCCGAATATTCGAAAAAGTTTTCGGTCATCCGGTGAAGCTTCGGCTGAACGGACGCCCGTCTGATTTTTGAGCATCCGCTGATCGGACGTCAGCTTAAATAAAAATCTTGATGCGTTACAATTGGTCACATCTCTTTGCTGGACGAGTGCCCCTTTGTGCCACAAGAGCTTTGGATCAGGAATCGTCAATGGTACGTGTGGTGTACGTGCGTTAAATCGAGGTGGATGGATGGTGCAATAAATGTATTAGCCTCGGTCAGGATCTAATTTCCAATAATTAATACACTTTTTTTCCCAAAGGAACACACTGAATAATTTACGCATTATTTTCACAATTCACAATTATTAGATAAAGTGCCCTTTCCGGCCTCCCCCTCCTTCATCCAAAGGAGGTCGGACGGAGTTCTCGATCTCTCTCTCTCCCCAAAGAACGTATTAGAATAATTTTACGCATTATTTTCACAATTATTCGATAAGGTGCCCTTCCTGTCTTCCCCCCTCCCTAGTGGGAGGTTGTCATATGGACTCTCTCTCTCTCCCCCTCGCCGGACGTGACAAGGTGGACGTTGACGGAGGAGGGCGGGAGGCCCTCGTCTCCTGCACTTCAAGAAAAGAACATGATCGTGTTTATAGTACAGTACATGGTGGATAGGAACATTAATTAATACTGTACTAAATAATATGAAAGATCCTATATATTTTGCGCTTAGCTTTATCACTTATATATCAGCCAGTACACTAACATTACGACACTGTCACCATCATCCATGCCATAATTATTATCGATCAATTGACTAAATAACGAGTTTAGATTTTAAGGTTGTGCGATGTGTCATTTCGAATTTTACTATGATGGATGAAAAAAAAAAGTGAAATGCATGGATTTAACAATTATATATATTTGAATCTGTGAAAAAGAAATTAAATTATTCGCCGTCCTTTTTATTTATCAAGGTCCAATACAATTATACAAATTGCTTATTGTGATTAAAAAAATAATTAGGGTCATCTTCATTAACCACTCACGACATGAACCATAACTAAATTCCGCACCTAATCTTGAAAAATGTAGAACCAGTTAGATTCAAGTCTGACCGGACAATTAACTTGTTGTTCCTGTCAATATCTGTGCATTTTTTTCAATTTTTAATATTATTTCTTTAGCAAATGACTTGTTTAGCCATATTTGCCGAAGTCAAGAAGAAAGAGAGGCTTTTATATTATATTTTTATATTGCAAAAAAAAAAGTTTGTAGATCAATTATACCGGTATTTTTAAAGAAATTTACTTCTTTCTAGGAAGACCACCTAATTTTTTTTTGTCTTCTTATTCTTAATTTCTAACATGTCATAGATAATTTTCCGGTATAGATTTTCTTTGCCATAACTATTTTTATTTGAATAGATTTTCTTCTTTCAATTGATAATATTTCAATTATTTTTTGAAAAAGTAAACGCAACTTGAAAACAACAAAAGGCATTTTTTTCTTATATGTAATAAATGAATTAAAAAGAGCAACTTATTACTTGTGACAAAAGTTATTTTTTCATTAAATTACCTGTGAAGTTGTTAGCAAACCAACTAACAAATTGATATTATAATTAATATTTAATCTCTAGAATCTTAAACCTTAATGTTATCCTTGATTTCTCAATTTCGCTTGAAGACGTAGAATGATAAGTTCATGGCTTTGTTAATCGTATTATCATGAAATCATTTTATCATGATATATATATATATATATATATCTTACATTATTTCCATAAAAAATGTGGTCGTTCTCGTTGAATGAAATGAGTCTTTAATAAATTAATTTCATGGTGAGATTTCCCTATGCACTCGAGTAATGCGATAGAGACAACAAAGAAAATTTTAGGGTCACAACTCATTATCTAAAGGAGTCGTTGGAGTAAATTTTTTTAATTATGAAAAAATATTACTAATACCATTTTCCAACTATATTCTATTTCAACTTTAATCTAAAAAAATATGGACAACAATCACATTACTTTAATAGAATTATTGCATGTATTTTATGTTTTTAATGCGTATTTGTAAAATTTATATGCTAAGTGAGTTGTTCCATATATGCTAAAAGGCATTTCATACATAAAAGCATTACATTTTTTCTAGATTTTTAAATAGGTAGGTCCTTTTTTGAATTTTCTAAATTTCATACATAAGATATTTTCGAATTTTTTTCATTATCTTGCTTTAGTTAAATGCTTATTAAAAACTATTCGGACCGAAATTTTTTAGGTGAAGAACTACTCGTTTTTTTTTTGTTGTTTCTTTCCACTATAAAATTTTTATCAATTTTTTTCTGAATATTGTATCTAAGACATATTTTTTATTAATGTAATGTTGATAATAATCTTAAATAGCATTGTGTTATATAACTTGATAGAAATAACGACATTGTTATGTATATTTACATATCATCATCTGTATCTTTATATAATTTTTACAGTATGCATTTAAATGGTTTATATTTTACATATTAGATAAATAATTCCATACACACTAGAACAATATACAAAAAATATTATAACCATATGATCTTTATATGATATTAATTAGGTAGAGTTCTTACTAGTAAACAAAAAAAAAATCACCCTCTTGGAGAATAAGGTTGTGATGCAATGATACATTTCTTAACTCATTAAATAAAATTTAATAATTAAATTTGTATCACGTGAAATTTTATTTAATCATTATTTATAATTCATTTTAATTAAAGAGATCACAATGGTCCAAATTTAGCCGCCTTATGTCAAAATAATTAGAATTCTTAACAAGTCCAGGAAACGCAGTGATGGCAGACCAACCACTGGCTGCCATTGTCCTCTTCACGACCAGAAGCAAATAAAAATCTCACCTTTCTCCCATTTCTTCCTTCCAATCCCTCGAATCCGTCTGCAATTTTGCATCGGTGGAACCTCTGTTGCTGAATCTTTTTGCTTTTCCTCTTTCTCAATCCGGGGGTCTTCGATTTGTTGGGTCCTCCGATGGAGAAAGAACGTGCGCCGGAGGAAGCAGCCCCGCCGGCGGTCGTCCCGCGGGACGTGGTGGAAGCGAAGGCCTCGATAGAGAGGCTGGCGAAGACGATGGCGGAGGTCGCTGGCTTTGCCGAATGCCGTAACGCGTACAAGAAGCAATTCTGCAACCTCTCGCGGCGGATAAAGCTGCTGGCTCCCATGTTCGAGGAGCTCAGGGAGAGCAAGGCCCCGATCAACGAGCGCGCGGCGAAGAGCCTCTTGTCGCTTGAGCGGGCGGTCGAGGCTGCCAAGGAGCTCCTCCGGATGGGCAGCGAAGGCAGCAAGATCTTTCTGGTACTGAGCTTGAGCTTTGTTGTTGCATCTTCGCAATGTGGAATCTTTTTCGTCTTAGTTTCTTGCTGAAGTGAAATCTATCTATTTTCTTTGTGTTATTTCTGTGCCGTTTCCCTCTAGGGTTCTTGCATGCTATCGCAGATAAAATTATCCAGATATTCTCTTTCTGGACGTAGCTGCGGTTTAGGATTCATTTGGGTTCCGCTCAAGTAACTACTTTGATCATTATTCTGAAACAAAATTCCTAGGAGTTTGGGCTTGGAGTTTTTATCTGGATGAAGTGGAAGTCTTGAAGTTGAATGCAAGTTTAATTTTTTTCATGCAGATTAGTATTTCAGATTTGGAAATGGAAACTTGACTAGAGAAGATGCAAAAGTTTGAGGCCAATACTTTATCTGATCCTTTACACTCGATACAACACTCATCATATTGTCTTTTTTTTTATTAACCCTTCTACCTCTATGTTGGAAGGTGCAGTATAGGGTTATGCTTATAGTAAGTAGTTCAGAGCTTATCCTAAAGCAAACCACGAAGATATCTCTGTTGCATTGGAGTAGGTGTTGTTGGAAATTGATCTGCTGCAAATTTTCAGTTACTAAGTTATTTAGGTTTACGAGTGCAATGCATGGATGTTTCTTCTTGATGTTGTATGTGGATTCTGCTTTATATGGTGAGCTTTCGGTAGTTTGGCTTTTAATGTTTGGTAAATGGGATTTGAATGTGAGATCTTCATATGATGTTCTGATGTCTCAGACTTTCATTGTTCCAGCATTTGTGTGCTTTGGTAAGACATTTGCTCTTATGTATTGGCGTACCGCGTACGCATGGGACATGCAGATAAGGTGTTGCTCCAATTACATAATGTTGAACAGGTTTATCAGAAATGTCAGAACTCTGGGGGGAAAGTTTAATTCTTAATTAATACAAGCAGTAGGGGCTCAGCAGCTACTTCCAAAGGATTACAATAGATGCTGATGCATGCTTACAGTTCTAAATGGGCTAACCTTCACTTCTTAGGAGTCAATTCAACAAGGCATTCATGTAGTTCATTTGTTTTGACAGAGTTGAAGTTGCACATATCATACAAAGGGACTTCATTGCTTTTTCTCTTCTGATGTCCACCACTCAACCTCTTTAGAGATTATCTGTTAATCTTTGAATTTTTTTGCACTCAATTCACATCAAGGCCCAAAAAGTTACTCTCAGACAACTGGTTACATCCTAGAGCAATGAATGAAAAGACTGAAATCTCAAGTCCCAACCCCAAAGATTGCTCTTGAAAGTCGAATGACACATAATATCAATGATATATAACTATTCCATGATTGCTTGTGATTGGGTTCAATCAATCGTAATTCAAAAAGCATACATTGGATACTCGCAATATACCAATGAAAATTCCGATAATATAGCAGGCACAGATGATAAGCATCATCAATAAGTAATAATCTTAGCTGTATCTTTGACTCAAACAAGTATAGTTAAGGAGATAGATTTCTAAGATTTGCAAATGATGAGCCAGCAAATGAAAAATAATGTCAGCTTCAATCCTTGGTCTATCTTGCAACCACACTACAGGAGCATTTATCAGCTTATTCATTTCTTTTGGTTCTGTTATCATGAACTCTATTTTTTGTTGAATGCTAATTGGTTGGCTTTGTAAGGGATTCCAATGTTCCATGATTACTAATTTCAGGGTGTCTGCCTGCAGGTTCTGGAGAGGGACAAAATAATGGAAAAATTCCATGATGTAACAACTCAACTAGCACAAGTTTTAGGTGAACTTGAGTTTGACGAGCTTGAGATATCAGATGAGATTAGGGAACAGGTAGAGCCATTTCAGGAGCTATTCCTATTAAAGATAGCTGCATGACGAAATATGATCCTTACACCCTCTATGTTGCTACAAGCATAACAATGGTATCATCTTTTCCAGGTCGAACTTGTGCATGCTCAATTCAAAAGAGCCAAAGAACGAGTTGATGCTCCTGATGCAGAGCTTTATAATGATCTCTTATCCATTTATGGTCTTACTGCTAATACGAAAGTAGACTCTTCTATTCTGCGAGGTTTGGCAGAAAAATTACATCTGATGACAATATCAGATCTCAAACAAGAATCACTTGCTTTGCACGAGATAGTCCTGGCTTGCGAAGATTCGGGAGAGATCATTGAAAAGGTGTCAGTGCTACTGAAGAGGATCAAGGATTTCATGCAGACTCAAAGCCTTGAAATGGGCAATCGTGCAAATTCAAATATTCCTCCATCTGATGAAACAGCTAAAATGCCAGTAATCCCTGACGACTTGCGATGTCCTATATCACTGGAGCTGATGGGAGATCCAGTCATTGTATCCACAGGGCAGGTCTGTGAATTGTTCCATGTTTTTCTTTTTTCAGGATGATACTATCCTATTGCATTGAATATTCCAATTACTTTGAAATTTCTGTTTCACAGACTTATGAACGAGTTTTTATTGAGAAATGGCTGGAGGCAGGGCATGAGACATGTCCGAAAACGCAACAGAGATTATCCAACAAATCATTGACCCCTAACTATGTCCTTCGCAGTCTTATAGCACAATGGTGTGAGGCAAATGGCATGGAGCCTCCGAAGCGCCAAGCTCGAGGGAATAAGGAACCCATAATTTGTTCTGCTGGTGAACATGGTAAAGTCATTGAACTTCTTCACAAACTACAATCATCTAGCCTTGAGGATCAACGGTCAGCTGCAGGAGAACTTCGGCTTCTTGCCAAGCGCAATGCCGAGAACAGAGCCTGTATAGCTGAAGCTGGTGTTATACCTGTACTTGTCAGATTGTTAACCACACTTGATGTGCGGACACAAGAACATGCTGTCACTGCGCTTCTGAACCTATCCATTTATGAGGAGAACAAAGGTCGCATAATGGCAGCAGAAGCTGTGACAGGCATAGTACATGTACTGAAGAGGGGCAGCATGGAAGCACGGGAGAATGCAGCAGCTACTCTCTTCAGCCTTTCTGTGGTGGACAGAAACAAGGTCATAATTGGAGAGTCAGGGGCAATTCCACCTCTTGCAATGTTACTTCGCGAGGGTAGCCAACGTGGAAGGAAAGATGCTGCAACAGCTCTTTTCAACCTGTGCATTTACCAAGGTAACAAGGGAAGGGCTGTCAGAGCTGGAGTGATCCCTGTACTAATGCACATATTGATGGATCCTGATGGGGCAATGCTTGATGAGGCACTTGCTATCCTTGGAATGCTCTCAAGCCACCCTGAGGGCAAGGCATCAATTGCTGCATCTCAGGCGTTACCAGTTATGGTGAGCATGATCAGAAGTGGGTCTCCCAGGAACAAGGAGAACGCAGCAGCTATTCTGTTGCACCTCTGCAACGGCGAGCAACAGCATCAGCATTTGGCCGAGGCAAGCGAAACAGGGGTCATAGCGTTGTTACAGGAAATGGTTGAGAATGGCACTGACAGAGGCAAGAGGAAGGCATCACAGCTGCTTGAGCTCATGAACAGGTTTCTGGAGTTGCAGACGGAGAACCCAACTCAAGCTGAAGGTGCTGGTCAAGCCATCTTAGAGTTAGAGCAGCCAGCAGAGCCAGCTTTATCAGTTCCAATTGATGAGTGAGATAGTACAGCTGGTAGATCACCTACTCATAAGTTATCTGTTTGTTGTATATGGGTTGGGGAACTTCAAATATTCTGGGTTCTATTAACAAGAGTCCTACATTATTGGATTAACATCATCAAAAGTATGAAGTGCCTTTGTTATGTATAGCATGTTTATGATCTTCCAAGTTTCCCTGAATGAGTGTGGTATCCGAAGTTAACTGTGGTCTTCAATGAGCTTCTGATGATTAACAGTGATGAAAAATCAACCCTTAATCTCTATGGATAATTATTGTACGACCAAATATATGGGACATGCTGATTTTGCATGTTTCCAGTGCCTTGGCTACCCATAATTGCACAATAGTGTGATTTTATGCGGTTTCTTTATTTTTTCGATATATTTCTTTACTAATAAGTTAGAGGATCACTGATAAAATTATTATCAATGATCCTAAATTATACAAAATAATTATATTCATTACGATGGATAATAATATTCAGAAGTTCGTAATTTTTTTTAAAAAATATAATTATTGTTAATGATTTGAATCATTATTTTTATTAATAACGAAAGATATCTAACAAATAAAAAAAACATGCGTAAAATCGTTGGGCATACGCATCATACAGAAAGTGTATGGCATGCTCATTAAATTTAATATACATATATATAATATTATATTTGTGAAATGCCCTAAATTTTACTTTTGTTACATATTTAACTTAATTTTTTTTGTTTAAAAATTTATCAACTTTTAAATTAGTGTAACTTGATAAAAACCCATTAAATATGGATTCAACGATTCTTGAATTAAAAATTAATATTTTAAAATTTTAAAAAAATTATGATGGAATCCACTTTTGCACACGACAATTATTGAATTAAAATGCAATATTTTTTCGACAGAAAAATATGATAGTAAATTATATATGTAACTAATTAAATAATTTTATACAATTTATTTTTTTCTTTGAATGTTATAAAAGAAGGTCTAAAGAAAATAGTATTTCTAAAAAAAATCATAACATCTATCACATAAGATTTGAACTGTAAATCTGATGACTTAGCCCCGTTTAAATTGAAGTTAGCGTGAGAATTAGAGGACTTATTAAAAAATATTTGCTAAACAACCAATTTTACAAAGGTTGTCCCACGTTCATGATGACAGGATTAAGAATTTTTTTTGTGTGTTCTAGGTGTCACCAAGATCTCGATGTTCCTCCCTTGAGATCATGGGTGAGTTTAATTTTTTTTTTTATTCTCATGAACTGCGCGAGGATAATTTGATTCTTTCATAAATAAAATTAATGAAAAAATTAACTAATGGACTTAATTAAAAAAATGGCATAACTTCATGGAAGTACGTAGAAAATTCGAAAGTCATGAGTAAATGCGAAAAAAGTTTTTCAAGGGAGGTGGGGAGGTCACATGAAAAAAAAAACTTTTTATATCATACGGAATTATTTTGCATCAGTGGAACAAGGGAAAAAAACAGGAACGAATGTGTTTCGTTCCTCCCAAGAACAAAGATAATATTTAAGAACCTAACAAGGAAAATTTTCGTTTTGTCCCGGGAACAAAAACATGAATGCCAGCCCCTAATCTCAAGCAAATGGATCTTTTTGTTCGACCATATGAAGAATCTCATTCGCAAGTTGTAGTATTTAATCTAGTCTAATATTTGGCTAACCAATTAATTAATCTCACACTTGATTCATAGTTAGTGCTAGATGATCAACTTCGCACACTCGATATGATTTATATGATATGCACAAGTTGCCATTTTATTAATCACTCACTTACAAGAAATTTTATATTTTTTTAGGATTATTTCCTCAAATCATCTCTAAACTATCATGATTTTTCACATCTAACTTCAAATTACGAACTTCATTTTTTGGGTTTCTAAATTATCATGATTTTTTCAATTTGATCCTTTCGTTGACTTTCGCTAAATTTTTTGTTAACTTCATGATGAAAAGTCGAAATTATCCTTCCATAACCGGCGAAGGAAGGTCGGCCTGTTGTGATGTGACCGGTGACGGTCACCAGTCGCAAATGACGCGGGCAGAGGGATCGCCCCCTTGCCGTCGTCGGTCGAGTCGCGTAGTGTAGTGGAGTGGAGTCGCACCCCATTGCTGTGACGCGACCGGCGATCTTCGCCCCCCTGTGCGCAGGGAGGTTGCACCCCATGCTGTGACGCGACCAGCGACCTTTGCCGGTCGCAGCGCACAGGGGGTCGCATCCCTTGTATGATGCGACCGGCGAAAGTCGCCGATCGTAGTGTGCAGGGGGGACGCCCCCTGCTGTGACGCGACCAACGAAAGTCGTCGGTCCAGCGTGCAAGAGAGTCGCCCCCCACTACTATGACGTGCCCCCCACTACTATGACGTGACCGGCGACCTTCGTCGATCGCAGCGGGCAGGGGTTTGCACCCCCTGTTGTGGCGCAATCGGCGAAAGTCACCAGTCGCAGCGCGCAGGGGGTCACCCCCCACTGCTGTGAAGCGACCGGCGAAGGTAGTCGGTCGCAGCGCGCATGGGGGTCGCACCCCCTCTGTGACGCGACCGACGAAGGTAGTCGGTCGCGGTGCGCAGGGGGGTCGCACCCCATGTGACGCGACCGGCGAAGGACCGACGTGTAGGGAGGTTGCCCCCCTGCTGTGACGCGACTGGCGAGGTCGCTGGTCGTAGCCGGGGGGGATGAGCCCCCTGTTGTGATACGATTGGCGACCTTCGCCGGTCGCAACGCGCAGGGGGGTTACCCCCCACTGCTGTAACGCGACCGACGACCTTCGCCAGTCCAGCGCGCATGGGGGTTGCCCCTCTACTGCGATGCGACCAAGGGGTCATCTTTTTTTAATTATTTTTTATATCTATTATTATATATTATTTTAAGTAAAAATAGATTAACACGGAGGGGTATAATGGATTTTTCACAAATGCGAAAAGTCAAAGATAACTAAGGATCAAATTGAAAAAATCATAATAGTTTAGGGGTCTAAAAAATAAAGTTCGTAGTTTGATATTAGATCTAAAAAATCGTGGTAGTTTAGGAGTGATTTGAGGAAATAAATTTTTTTTTAAGTTCTCCTTCTCAACCATAATATGTCAGAATGTTTACTTACTCCATCTTGCAAACGTGTGAGTTGAAACATTTCTTGGCCTCGTGTCATGCAAATAATTAGATACACCCTAACAATTAGTGGACAATGATGTTAAATATGAAGTACAGCTTATTCTAAAAGGGATATGCATGATATTTGTTACTTCAAAATTTAAATTTATAATTTTACATGAATGATGTGTATATTGATGGTAGAATTTTTTGGTAAGAATAATTTTAATAATGAGTCATGATCATACATTTAGAATTTGATTAATTTAATTGTGGTTCACATAGGATCACTAACACAGAAAAAGGCAGGAAGGAAAGCTCAAACATCCAATGAAGGTCCACGTGCCCTTTGTGATGAACATCTTCCAATGCAAAGATGAAGGTGCATTCCAATCAATGCCAAACATTTATATATTTTGACTATTCGAGTTGACTGCGAATTTAAACTTTGTTTTTATAAATGACAAAAAAAATAGTCTTAAATTTGGATTTTGAAGTCATCATCATTTAAAGATGATCATATAGATAGAGGTGTTCAAACATTTTATATTTACAGTGATGTTGTTAATTATAAGTAACTTCTCTTTAAATTTCTTATCTTGTTTATCTTCAATAATTGGGCTATTTCAACTCGGTCATTTACATTTTAGTTAATTACACCGAATACATGTATATTATATGTAACATCAGAGAATTTAGAGAAGGAAAAAGAGGGAAAAAAGAAAAAGAAAAGAAAGATAAAAATAAAAAAGAGGAAAAGATAAAATTTCGAACAGATATGAGGAGTCAATTATTCAATCAAAGTTTAGCTTATAAAGTTGTCCATTTCTATTTAATCTTTTCATATAACTTAGTTTTTCAAGATTGTTTCATCAAATATAATTTTATAAGGCATTAAAATTTTGCTCCAACAATCTTCTCATTTTTTATGAAGACAAATCGACAAATATAAAAAATATATAAGTTGCAAAAAAAATACAAGAATATTGTAAAATCAATTTTACTCCTCCTAAAACTAAGCAACTTTTCATATAAAATTATATTCATATCATATTTCTCCTATATTTCTCTCCTTTTTATTTCATCAATAAGTAATTTGCATATCAAGCATATAAGTAATAATATGTAACTCCCCCTTAAAAAATATTTATTCTCCCCTTTTTGTCATATAGGGAATATGTAAAATATCATATCATAAGAATTGGTTCATATATAATATATATGCAATAGTTAAAAAATATCTCCCCCTAAATTCATGACCAATTTATAATGGCAAGATATGAAATCAAATGTATAACATGTCTCATATGAAAAAGGATCTAAGACATTTCATAATACTTTGAGACAACAATGATATGTCAAAATTAAGTTAGATTATATCAAATAATCAAGATTTTAAGAATAAGGGTGATTAGATCATATTTAAGGTGAGTGAATGACATAACAAAAAATTTTAACATGCTCCACCTATCACTATGACCAATTTTATTTTTCTAATATTATATGTCCCTCTTTTCTTTCAAAGAAATAATAGTTTTGAAATTTTGAGTGAGAAATTAAAAAATAGGATTAACACTCAAGAATCATTATAGTAAAGTAAATTTACAAAAAAATGTAAGAGTATGACCAATGCTCATAATTTTTATGTAAATGATACTTTTATCATATTCTTTGTGCCTTCACATTTTGAACTCCGTTTGTTTTACATGTGAGGCACACCTAAAAAATAATTATTTGACCTTTGGTATCCAAACTTCTTTGGGTCCAATTTTATTAGTCAAGGTTCCTTTTGAAACTCATATCATTTCATGTTGACATGGTTTTCCAACTTTGCATTGATAAGCATAATGACCATGAAATCCACATGTAAAACAAGCAATATGTGAGTTTTTTAAGGATTTATCACAAGAATGTTTAGATTTCCAATAAGTATGTCCAAAGTATTTCCTAGAATTCTTTTTCTTTGCATAAGAACTAGCTTTATCATTATTTTGTGAATTTTTCAAAAAGGTATTTTCATTCTTTACTTTTTCTTAAGAACATGTCAGTTCTACGATTTCACATGCATGTGTTATTTACAAAGAATCATTTTCATTTTTCAAATTTTCATTTTCCACAAAATATGTTTCATTTTTTTCTTTTAATCTCTCAAACTCGTGTAGTAATTTCTCGTTAAGATACTTTTTTATAAGAGAGAAAAATTCTTTATGCACATCACACTACAAGAAAATTGGCGATTAGCGACGCCATGTAGCGCCTCAAAAATCCGTGACGCTATAAAGATGCCACTAGCGCCTCCATTGTGTCTACTTAGTGTCACCAGAATCAGACGCCACTTGCCTCTCGATAGCATCTCATTAGCATCTTCTTAGCTACTCAGAGAGTTGACGTTAAAAGTAGCGCAATCGAGACGCTAATAGATACTATTATTTCGCGCCACGAACCGCAAATGCGCGGCAGCACCTAGCGCCGTTCTGGCGTCGACAACTTTAGACGCGAAACTAACGTCTTACGTCTGAAGACCCTAAAGAGACGCTATATGGCGTCTCAATCAAAGGAGACGCTACTGTGTATATTTAAACACTATATTATATATATTATATGTCAATCAATAAATTCATTAAATATTATATTAGTATTAATTACATGATTATCAACATATTATCAATAGCATAATATCAACATATATATGTATTAATTACACGATTATATATATATGTATTTTTACATGATAAGAGTGTTCCTAAATATATAATTTTTAACCTATATTATTTATGTTATCTATACATATAATATATATAATATCTTAATTATGCATATATCTTAATTATGCGTCTTCTTAGCTATTCAGCGGGTTGACGTTAACTCTCTAGCGCAATCGAGACGCTACGTAAACGCTATTATTTCGTGCCACGAACCGCAAATATGCGGCAGCACCTAGCGTCGTTTTGTCGTCGACCACTTTAGACGCGACACTAGCGTCTCATGTCTGAAGACTCTAAAGCGGCGCTATATGGCGTCTCAAACAAAGGAGACACTAATGAGACGCTACTGTATATATTTAAACACTATATTATATATACTATATGTCAATCAATAAATTCATTAAATATTATATTAGTATTAAGTACACGATTATAAACATATTATCAATAGCATAATATCAACATATATATGTATTAATTACATGATTATATATATATATATATATATATTTACATGATAAGAGTGTTCCTAAATATATAATTTTTTACCTATATTATTTATGTTATCTATACATATAATATCTTAATTATGAATATATTATTATATACTTAATCATGGGATTACGATGATTGATTAAGTGAGTGATACGTTAGCGTCACAGTAGACACACAATAGCGTCCACCTAGCGTTTAACGAGCGTCGCAGCTGGTGTCGACGCTATGATGACACTATGGGCGTCTCTTTAGTGTCATATGCTCGAGATGCCATATTGTTTCAGACGCTAGTTCGGCGCTACGGTGTCGCTAAATGAATCTAGCGACTCAATGGCGTCTGTACTGCGCCTCCTAAGTCGACTTTTTACCCCTCACTCAGTCGGGCACATATAGACATATAAATACGCATATATGCTGATACTTATATATAATAAGTGCATATATACATATTATTATAACCTAATCTGACACATAAACAAATACACACATATATATATTCACTTCGAATACGTATACATATACATATTATCTATATATATATGACTCACACATGTATAGACATATACATACACATATATATTTATAATACATATAGACGAAACACATTGTTGTAACTTAAACTCTCACACGTAGACATATATATACGTACGCATATATTACATATGTATATATATACACACACAATTGTGTTATATACACATATACATACATATTTATAATTTTGTATACATACATGATAGATTATCGGAAGAAAATAAAACAATTGGAAAGGGGCATAATGCGATGAGAAGTTACATTGATAAATAAAATTTCATACATACTAAAAAAATTTGAAAACAACTTTTAATCAGCGTTTCAATGGCATCTGATGTTGAGACGCTACACAATGGAGATGCCCCGACAATGCTATGGTGTCGCTACGTTATCTTAGCGACACATTAGCTTCTCTATATTGCCGCTCTAGACAAATTGTCGACGCCTACATGGTGTCTACGTAACGTCTCGTTTCCTTGCGATACTAAAAAATTACTTAAATCCTAACCTCTCTTCTTTGTTTTCTCTTTTACTGTCGCTACTGTTTACCTTCGTCCCGCCCGACGCGCCCCGACGCCCGACCTCCGACGCCCTCCACTGCCGCCTCCACCCTTCGCCTGACGTCCGACGCCCGACGACCGCCCTCCACAGCCGCCGCCGCCCTTCGCCTCCGCCGCCCTCCGCATTCGACTGCCGCCCTTCGCCTCCTCCTCCTCCTCTTCCTCCCCCCTCCCCGACGCCCGCCCTCCACCGCCGCCGCCGCCTTCGGCTCCACCATCACCGCAGGGTGCCTCCGCCGCGGTTCGCCTCCGCCGCAGGGTGCCTCTATCGCGGTTCGCCTCCACCGCCGTCTCGGCCGCCCTCCGCTCTTCGCCTCCGCCGCCCTCCGCCTCCACCGCCGCCCGTCGCGTCCACCACCGCCTCGTCCGCCCTCCGCCGCATCCTCCCTCCACCGCCGCCGACGTCCTCCTCCGCCGCCACTGCCCACCACCTCCACCGCCATCTCGGCCGCCCTCCGCCCTTCGCCGTCCTCCGGTTAAGAAGGTACTAGTCCGCCACCATGTAAATTAAGTTAATTATTAATGCATAAAGTTAAATTAAGTTAATTATTCATGTTAAAATAAGTATTACTTATTCATGTTATTATCATGTTAAATTAAGTAGTACTTAAGTTAATTATCATCTCTTTGGATCAAGTTAGTATTACTTATTAAGTATAATATTAAGTATCATCTCTTAGGAATTAAGTTAAGTATTACTTAAGTTAAGTATTACTTATTCATGTTATGAATTAAGTTAAGTAGTACTTAAGTTAATTATCAGAGAAAGGAGTTCGGATCGATCAAAAGTTTAAATTGGTGGATATTAACCCTCGATCGAGACTTCAGTCATACGATCCATTCGTATTGGCGGAACAAGCACAACAAGTGTACTACACTAAGTATCCATCGAAAAGAACCAAGGATGAATGGTGGGCATCATGCAAGGTGAGGAGTAGACTATTCTTAGTAGAAACAATGGTAGATGAGAATGAAACATCATCCGTACACAAACATCATCCGTACACAACGATGTGCCCATGGATGATTACATCAAGAAGATAGAGTGAATCCAACGATTGATGTGGCCGATGGATTTGAAAATTTTCAATTGGTCGATGACGCTGAGCCAATGGAAGAGTTCAATTCAAATGATCTCTTGGATGTGAACTTCGATAATTTTATTGATGATGACTCGAACCAAGATTATAGCGACGATGATGAAGATGATGAAAATGAATCAGAATACGAAACAAGCGAATGAATCCCATAGTTATTCTAATGACATAAGCTTTTTACTTTTTTTTAAAATAATATATGGTTACTGATAATAAGAGAAGTTTCTTTCTTTTTTTCAGTCATGGTTACTAGGGGTCGAGCATCTGGGCCATCTCGCTCTTCCAAGCGTTCACTCCAGATGAATCAGCCATCACAACCACCAGGTAATATATTTATTGTGAGCTGCTTATTTATAATTGATTATAATAATTAAATTCTTTTTTTTAATAATATCAGTTCCTCCGCCGCTGACGGGGCACGTAGCTGGATCGTCACATAGTAGGCGATCCATTGGTGGGTCTGCTGAGCGTATCACTCTAGGTACGTGACACATTGTAAGTAATAGACAGTATGAGATAGAGTTTTTTAAATATTTTGCTTTTGTGACAGTTGCTCCACCGTCGACGGGGAACATAGTCGGTACGTCTCGATCGCACGACCACGATCGTCATGTCACACCAAGTTATTTTTTGTATATTACTTAATTTTATGTAGGAGCCAAATTTTATATATTTTCTTGTGATGGCAGTTGCTACCCCACCGCCACCGCCGAGAATACCAGAGCTTCACCATAATCTAGCGTTGGCGATCGACATCTTACGCCAGGTGATATATTTATTGTTATTGACATTTCTTAATTAATTATATTAATTATTTTTTAATAATGTCAGTTGCTATGCCGCCGATAGCACAAGCACCTGACTCAATTCATTCAGACGAGCGGACTGCTATTGATCATGCGGTACACATCAATCAAGGTGAGAACATTATTGTACATCTATCAATTATCACAATTTTAATTTGGTATGACACTAATGATTTATTATGTATTAGGGCCCGTAGCTGATGTCGGACCTTCACAGTCTACCCTAACTGTACCGGATGATGATTCCTCTTCGAGTGATGAAGAGGGGTTACACGATAATGGGGTGGTCACTGTGAATAATATTGCTCGACCGTAAGTTAAATAAGTTGTACAAATTTTTTTATAGTTTTGGTTATCATTGAAAATTAATTCTTCTTTGTAATTGGCATGACCACTTTTTTACCCTCTAGTACCGTGCGGGATGTCAGTGCTCTCGTTCTTTCTCACTTGCCGGGAGGGGCAGGATCCTGAAAAGATGTATCAATTCAAATGCGAGATGACATCTTTCGGGACTTTACGGTACGATCTTCTATTTGGATTACATAATTCAATTTATATTTATTTTAAAATTACTAAGTTTTAACGTTCTATTTGTAGGAGGCAAATCAGTTTCATCCGGATCTTAGTTTAGGGACGATCCGAAGAGCTTTTGAGAAGGTCGCTGCGAAACGCCTCCGAAATTGATTATACAAGTTTCGCAATGTCGTCACGTCCGCCGGCCTCACTTTAGAGCAGGGCATACAAAGATGCCCAAGACATATTAGGCGCTCGGTTTGGGAGTCCCTCTGTAGGAAGTGGTAAGTATGTATACTTTTACATTATTTTTATGAAAATTATAGTTTTTTGAAAGTGTAAGTATTTGATGTTCACAAAGGACGGATGAACGATGGCAAAGAAAGTCAGAAAAGACAAGAGTTAACCGTCTTTCGAAGCCCGAGGCCCACATCCACACAGGGGGATCGATGCGATTTGACGAGCATCGACGACGCATGGTAATTTACATATAAATTCAACTAATCAAACTTTTGACTTATACTTATGTTATCAAATTTGAAACTTTATTGTAGGAGGAGAAAGAAGGCGGTCCTGTAGACTTTCGTGTGGTATATGAGGGCACGCATAAGAGCCGGAAGGCAAATGACTTAGTCACGTCCACTGCTCGTAGACTTCTGGTAAGTCTCATGATATGGTCATTTGGTTGTTGCCGTTAGTGCACTATTTTTGAAATACATAATGTTTAAATTTTATAGGATGAGTATAATGCGAAAATGACTGAAAAGTATGGAGATGATCTGAGTACTCAGCCACTAGGTAATGTTTCTTCGTTGGTTTAGTCATGTTTTTAATTTACGTGTTTCTTGATATATAATTTATATATTATATGATTGTATAATTTTTTAATTTCGTAGAGGACCCTACTGTTTGGGAGGAGGTGGCCGGCACGACACGAGTGGGATACTTGCGTAGCCTCGGCACAGCCGCTCAGATACATAGGAGGATCGGAGGATATGCAGGAGGTGCATATGCTCTGAGCTCATCCGCTACACCTGATCTGACGCAGCTATCACAGCAGCTATCGCAGTAGTTATCGATGCAAATATCGCAGTAGGTGTCACAGCAGTTGTCGCAACAGTTGGGTCCTCTATTGCAGGCGATTCAGGGATTGATCCCGACACAGAATCCATCCCCGCGAGGCCATGGACCGAGCACGTCTGGGTCGAACGTCCGGAATGATAACAATAACTCCCAAACCTATGATAGAAAATAAACTACGCATTTGTTACTTATAGACTTAAACATACATATAGTTTGTTAGTTCGGTTTAGTAGTTTTCGTATTCTTATGTTATATATTATGCATGTGATGGTTTTATATTGTCTGTGATGGTTTTATATTGCCTTTGATGATTTTATATTGCCTATGATGCTTTTATATTACCTGTGATGAATATCAATGCATTTTGAGATGCATTATAAATTGTATGGTGCGGGAAGGGAAAAATGAGGCTGGGGTGGGTAAAAAAATGTGCAAGTAGCGACACCATATCGTCTCATTGGCGTCTCAATGCATGTCGACGCTAATTTAAATATATCGCACTTAGCGTCTCATTGGCGACATAAGCACGATCATATTTGCGTCAATATAGCGCCTTACTAGCGCCTACATTAGCCACACGTGGGCGCCGGAATAGCGCCTCATGTCTACCGCCCCTTGCGCATCGACTTAGCGACGCGGTCCTGCTTCGCACAGCCGCAAACATCGCGTCTTAATAATGTCGATCAACATGTAGCGCTAGTTGTGTCTCATTATCTTTGACTCTAGTGCGACGCCACTAGTCACCGATTACCAGCGTCTCAATTTTGCGGCGCAAGTTAGACGCTAAGGAGACGCTCTTCATAACAGAGACGTAATAGCGCCTCCCTAGCGTCTCCAACCTTGAGTCACTAATTGTCAATTTTCTTGTAGTGTCAAAAGAAAGATCTTCTTTGGAAGAGCTTGATGAGTCATTATTTGAATTTGAAGGGTTAGAAGTTACCTCATCGTTGTGTGACATTAAGCATAGATATGCATCCTCACTAAAAGAGCTTGATGAGTCATTTGATTCATCTTCTCTTGACTCTTCATACTTTTTCTTCTTCCCTTTTTGAAATGCCTCTTCTTTGTCATTCTTTGTGAGACTTAAGTTTCTTTCTCGGTTATGTTTGTGTACTCTTCTCCTTGGCTTCTCATTCTTTTCTTTATTTTTCACCAACTTGAGATATTTGTCAAGTTTTCTTGTATAGCGTGCTAGTCTCTTTTCATCTACTTCTTCTTCACTCGAGTCTTCTTCGTTTTCATTTGCTTTCAATGCAAATGTTTTCTTTTTGGGGTATTTTCTTTTTCTTCTTCATGTATTCTGATCTCATAAATTAAGAGTGAACCAATTAAAACATCAAAATTCAGCTTGTTCAAGTCTTTTTCTTCAATCACGGTTCTCTTTGTATGCCATTTGGAGGAGAGAGACCTGAGGAACTTTTTGGGAGTTAATTCTTGACTCATTCAAGGAGACTAAGTCATTCACAATATCATTAAACCATACAAAATGGATTCATTTTCATGCATCTTGAAAGAATCATATTGGTGATTTAAAATATTTAATATAGATTCTTTAATTTTATCCGTTCTTTCATAAGTGATAATTAGTTTCTTCCAAATCTCATTTGCACACTCACAACTAGAAATTCGATTAAATTTCATTGAATCCAAAGCACAATAAAAATATTTTTTTCTTTCCAATCAAGTTTTGTGAAAAAAAATTCTCTTTCAATATATTCTGAAGGCAATTTTTTAAGTTTGTTCTCGTCTACTTCTAGAAAATGTTCGGAACAGAGAACTTTCTCCAATACAATGCCGCATTCTCCGAAGATTGAGGAACAAGAGAAAATCCATTAAAAGAATTTTTTCTCTGAGAGAAAATAGAATTTAAACAATAATGTTTTTCAACAATATCCCACATGTCAATGTCTATACTTGTATCCTAATTTTCCAATATGCAAAATTTGATGCATTAAAAAATGGAGAACGACTAATTGATTATCCTTCGAAAAAACTGAATCCACTTGATGTCATAACTCTAAGAGATTATTAAATGTTAAAAACAAGAGCAACCAATTGTAGGATCCTAAGGCAACAAGAGGGGAGGTGAATTGGTGTTTAAAATTAAAAATATCTATTTCATAAAATACGCCACAGGAACTTAAAATCGATTCATTACACTTTAAATCAATGCAAATCAAATCACAAGCATAATAAAATGAGAGAGAGAGGGAGAAAGAAATCAAACACAAAGAACACGGTAGTTGTTGATGAGGTTCGGCCACACCTTAGCCTATGTCCCCGCTCCGACTTCTCAATCTCGAGACCGTCGGTGATTCCACTAACTCTTCCTTCGTTCCGAATGGGGCAAGGAAGAACCCTTTACATCAATCATATTTTATCCACTTCGAGAGGTAAGGCACATATCTCCTCTTATGAAGCTTATATTTTCTCTTACTCAAGAGGTAAGATATGGAATCACTTTTATACAGGAGCTCACTCACTTTTCTTAACAATGATTTCCCTCTTTTACAATATCATGCTCACAAAAAGAGAAGAGAGAAAGAAGGAAAACTAAAACAATAACTTGAAGAGAATGATATTCTTTTAATAACTTGAAGTTTTTTTTCAATGCTTGTATGGATGTCTTTGCTTCTGGCTTTGTCACTCCTTTTATAGGCTTCTGTGTGAAAATTTCATCCAGAAATTTTTCACATTTTTCTTCTTGAAAAATAGTCGTTATTATTCATCTTAGCCGGGGACCGGGGACCGCGCTTATGGACTGGTCGATTGGTCTATATAACCATTGTACAATTTCTTCAGTGTCAACGCTTGATCGATCGATCGGACTATCGACCGATATAGTCTCATCATTTTGATTTTCGTCCATTGAGCTAATCGATCGATGGCTCATCATTTTGATTTTCGTCCATTGAGCTAATCGATCGGTTGGTGCATCGATCGACGACCGATATAGTCTCGACGTTGATCTGGGCAACTCATGAAATGATCGGTCGACCGGTATGTCTGCTGGTGCCTCGACCGACCTTCATTGCTTCAACCGACAAGTTGACTGCTCTGCACTATTTTGATCATAACTTTCCACATGTTTATCCAAATTAGTTAATGTTGGATTCTATGGAAAGCTATCAGAATTCTCTACAATTTTTTCATTTATCCAAAATGTAATCAGATTATAGTAAATAATTCAATAAAAGTTTAGTTCATAAAGTTGTCCATTTCTATTTAATATTTTTCATATAACTTTAGTTTTTTGAGGTTTGTATCATCAAAATATAATTTTATAGGGCATTAAAACTTTGCTCTAACAGGTAAACCAACTATTCTTAATCCTAATAAGATGGGAATACTTCACTCAGCTCTACTCTTAATTCTAGTCAGATTAGAATACTATAAGTTGTAATTCTCATGCTACCAAACTGCTCACCCACGTCAACTTGGTGGACCACGCAATTTAATACTTTGTCCGACTCTATTAGATTACGATATGAACTTTAAAGTAAATCATGAATTAATAGATTGATCACACTACCTAATTAATAATCAACTAATAATTCAAATAAAACTAATGAAAATCAATCATGTTTTTAAAAGTTAAACGAATTAAAATCAATACTAAAGAAATGTTCACAAGTTGTCTTCATAGTAAAACTTTTACAGAAATAAAATTGAAACATAAAACTAAACTAAATTATGATTACAAAGATTAAAAAGATAAAACTTTAAAGCATGAATTGATTCATCCCAACATAAAATAAAACTGGAAGTAATCTCTAGAAAAAATGATCAATCGCTGCACGATTCCCCCCTGATATCACTGCTCATAAATGTCTTCAAGATGCTCCCACATTTTTGTCTTCAAAGCACAGGTTGTAGTCTCTAGTGCGCGCACACCCCCCCCCCCCCCTTCTGGCTGTAGCAGACATCTATTTATAAGGGTGCGAGTTTCCATGTGATTGGAGAAAAAATGAAATCTTTTCTTCTAAAATAAGGAAAATTCGGAGTTGAACTAAATTTGAGATTTTGGCCTTGACAAACTCTGAATTTTGATTCATAATATGTTTCCAAATCATCTTGGTATCATATAGTACGAGTAGAAATCCTTATATACTTGAAATTATTCCAAAAATTCATCCAAAAGTTGAATCCAGAGTCCGTCACAATATGTAATATGATTTTCACAACTTAAATAGTGCCTGAATCATATTTGAAATGGATTTTGACAGCCCGTGATGGTGATTTCATGGCCTTTTGTATAAAAACTATGCATTTCACGACCCGTGAAAGGTTGGTCACGGACGTGTTTCGAGCAACTTTTTGTGATGGAAAAATGCATTTTAACTGCTCGTTATAGCAATTTCACGACCCCTATGACAACAACTTTCTGTGATGGAAAAATGCATTTTAATGGTCAGTTATGACAGTTTCACGACCCCTGTCACGGCCCATGACAAAACTTTCATGGCCCTTTGTAATAGCGAAATTGGCAGCTTCACTATTTCCCACTTTCTGCCTCGTAATTTAATTTTCTTGCTTTCTACACAATAAAATACAAATTTTGGATAGATTTTTATTTTTATAAAACTAAAGTAAATAAATTCATAAAATGATGCATGCTATTAGAAAATTATTCGAAATAAGATTAAATGTAATACTAAATATATGTTGAATTTGCATGCATCAACTTGCCACCTAGTAAAAGTTCGGGTGGGGATGATTTCAATATTAGCATTTTTAATCACTATCATCATAGCTTGCTTAGGGACCACTTATACAAGATTAGTTCAACTACTATAAAAAAAATGAGACAAATTAACTTCCATCAAGTGGTTTGACTACCTCCTTAAACATTGGATTGAGTCTCCTCTTGAACTGAGTGATCGGATTGTTGTATTCTTCCATCAAAATTGTTGTATTCTTTCTACCCAAGAATATATTCCCTTAATGTCCATTATGCTCCAAGCAATTGCATTTTTGTGTTTGTGCAATACTAACAGCGACATGTTTTCCATTTCATCTATTAAAAATGAAGAAAGAATCATGAGAAATTTTTTAGGCTCAAGAAAGCAATATTTGAAATGTGAACGTAAAATTTTGAGTTTAGATTTCTGAGGCAAAGTGACTCCCTCTCTCTCAGAATTATTTCTTTTCACCTCCATGCTAGCATCTTCTGTCATGTCCTCGTCCAACTCTTCATTTGCAAACATTCTTCAAGTGTTCGTCTACAATCTCATCAATAACATCTTTAGAATGTCCATAAAAATATCAATAGCAAAACACAAAGAATTATCCACGAGATACTACAAAGATTTTCCAATGTTAAAAGACAAATCTTCATCATTTACTTTCAATGTCAACTTTCCATGTTTGACATCAATCAAAGTTCTGCATGTCGCAAGGAAAGGTCCGTCCAAGATCAATGGAGACTCCTTCTAAACTTGAATATCAAGGACAACAAAATCTGAAGCTTGCTTATCTAATTCTTCCATCTTCCTCTTGTTTGTCAAGATGTCTTTTAGAAACTTGGCCTAAGTTGGCATCTACAAAATTGCTTCAGAAATTTGGATATTAATATTTCAGTTGCTTAAAAGTTTTCAAGAATCCAGAAAGTTGTTTATCTAATTTCTCCCATTGATATTATCTAAAAGAGTTTTAGAGCTTTTTCCTTTTTAGATTGACTCTAGGTAAGTACTTCCTTGGTTGTTTCCTTGTCTTCATTTTCCTCACCAGCATGTTCTCTAGATTTTCTTTATATTTTGGAGGTGCAATCTCTTTAGGTACCTTAGGTTTCTTGCCGGTGTCCATTTCTCAAAGTAATTGCATTTGCTTTCTCCATAGAATTTGTCTTTTTATTACTAAGTAAGCTCCTTGTTGTCTTTCTGAGATTAAATTTGCTAGTTGTCCAATATGAATTTCCAAGTTCTTTTATTGATGCATCTTGATTGGTGAACTTGGTCTCCACACTCATGATAAATTTTGATAAGATATCCTCTAAATTACTCTTAGGTACATTGTGATTTTGAAATGCAAGAGGCAGTGTTGCACACCTATCGTTTACTTGATAATAATTAGGAGGATTTCACAACCCCAAGTTGTAAGAATTCTCCATATCATTGTTCCTAAAAAAATTATTAGCAACATAGCTAGCATATTCAAAATTTTGTTGGGCAAAATTCATACCTGCTTGGTATTTGTGGTTATGATGTCCTCCTCCATATCATTGTATTTGAGTCATCATCCACTACAAGAAAACTAGCGATTAGCGATGCCAAATAGCGTCTCGAAACATGGTGACGCTAAATCGATGCCACTAGAGCTGTTATGCGTCCCAGTTGAGTCCCAAGTAGGAGACGCTACTTGCCTCCTAATAGCGTCTCATTAGCGTTTTCTTAGCGTTTTTAGGAAATAGGCGCTAAAGCAGGCGCCATCTCTATTATTGCGCGTCATGAAGCGAAAGTGCGCGGGAGAACCTAGCGTTGTTCTCGTGTCGACGCGAATCTAGTGTCGCATGCTCTGACTATGGAGATGCTAGCTGGCGTCACATCTACGACAACACTATGTAGACGCCAATATGATTACTTAGCATCCCATACCTATATATGTTAATTAAGAAATAGATAACTATATATATGATATCTATATTTATATCACTATATGTTATCTATTTTGACGCAACCCTATATATTATCTATACTATACGTTAATCAATAAATAAATTAAATATTGTATATGTACTTTCAACATATATATGTATTCCTACATGATTACTTATATATGTCTACATCATAGGAGTGTTCTTAAATATATAATTTGTTACCTATATTATATATGTTATTTATCCATATAATATATATCATATCTTAATTATACATATATTATTTTTATATTCTTAATCATGAAATTATGATGGTTGAATTGAGAGACATGATTTGTTATAAATTATCCCATTTTAGTGACTGTGGAGGCTCAGTAGCATCTACCTAGTGCCACACTAGAGCCGCAATCTTGGTCGACGCTAGGGAGACTATTGGCGTCTCTCTAGTGTCGCCTTACTGAGACGCTAAAATGAGTGAGACGCTACGTCAACGCTATTGTGTCGCTAATACACTTTAGCGACTCAATTGCGTCTGTATTGCGCCGCAGTAGCTGACTTTTTATCACACTCACTTAATCAGGCACATATAGACATATAAATACACGTATATACTTATATTTATATATAATAAGTACACATATACATATTATTATCACTTAATCTCGCACATATAAACATATACATACATATATATACTTGGAATACGTATACATATACACGTTATCTATATATGTCTCGCACATATATAGACATATACAAATTATTGTTATTTTATTTCAGTCTTGATTATTAGAGGTCGAGCATCTGGGTTATCTCGCTCTTCTAGGCGTTCACTCTAGATGAGTCAACCATCACAACCCATGTAATATATTTATTGTCAGTTACTTATTTATAGTTGATTATAATAGTTAAATTCATTTTTTAATAATATCAGTTGCTCCGCCACCAACGGGGCACGTACTCGGATCATAACATAGTAGGCAATCCATTGGTGGGTCGGCTCCACGTATCACTCCAGGTACGTGTCACATTGTAGGCGATACATACTAGGAAATAGAGTTCTCTAAATATTTTGCTTTTGTGACAGTTGCTCCACCGTCGATGGGGCACATAGTCGGGACGTCTCGATCGCACGACGATGATCGGCATGTCACATAAGGTTATTTTCTGTATATTTCACAATTTTAAATAGGAGGTAAATTTTATGTATTTTCTTATGATGACAGTTGCTACGCCACCGCCACCTCCGAGATTACCTAACGCTTCACCACATTCTAGCATTGGTGAGCGACATCAGTTTGTCCCAATTCAAATTATTGTACAATCTTCTCATTACAATAAATCGACGCCAACTCGGCGCCTTGTGGACACTACCGCGACACTATTTGTGCATGCGTTAACATCAAACGCGCTAAACAATAACATCGACAAGCTGCAAAACTGAATTGACTTACTTAGCGCCTCCCCGTTTTCGTCACCACATCTGAAGATGCGAATTGGAAGCTAAAGTAGCACTAAAGTCTTTGCATTGCTAATGTCCCCCAATGTGGCGCAATTATCTCCAAAGTACTACATATGCTAAAATTTAATTAATAAAATATTGATTATAATTGCATTTATAGAAGTATACAAATAAAAATATACACGTATAGAAAGAAAGAATGTTAATTTAACTATACTATATATATATATATACACACACACACACGATATAGATGTACAAATATTGATATAATTAGCTAACATAAACTTATGGTACACATTTATTAAAATAAATAGTATAACACATATAGTTTATATACATAATTATATAGACATGCATATATATATATATGTGTGTGTGTGTGTGTGTGCATGTATATATATATATATATATATATATATATATATATATATATATATATATGCATGTATTCATATTAGATGAACTATTTTACACACACATAGAATTATGTAAAATAGTTCATCTAATATGAATACATGCATACATACATATATATATGTAATGTATGTATGTATGTATGTATGTATGTATGGATGGATGGATGTATATATACATGTATTTCAATATATAATTTATATATACAACATATATCATATCATATGTTAATTATCTATAAATTATATTTTTATTTACTGAATTATAAAATTATGATTAAATTAAGGATATAATTTTCTTCATATTTTAATTAGAAGAAATGAAAATGAACTGAATGATGTCACCATAGCCTCGAATTAGTATCGCATATTGTAGCCGATTTATTTTAATTATTTTCTCAGTGCTAATTTAGCGTCGCACAATTTGAGAATTTTCAAGTAGATGTCTAATTAGCGTCGCATCATTTCGCTGCGCTAAAAAACTTACCTTAAATCCCTAAACCTTCTTTCGTTTTAACATTTTACTACTCCACTAGTTGTCGGGATCTAAAGAACTTACCTTAAATCTTGGCCTAGGTTAGGTTGTCGGGCCGAGTTTGACTTCAATTCGGTCTATGCAACTAGCCCGGCCCGAGTATGAAACTGACCCGGCCTGGGTTCTTGTATAACGTAGTGAACCATGTCATTTTTGCTCCAATGAAATTTTTCATGTTCTTTCGGTCTAATCATTCCACACCTTCGAATTGATACTCTTGAGATCAAAATAAATCAAAAGTGGAAGCTTCTTATTTGAAAGAATTTAAGACAATAGATGCATGCAATGCATAAGGGAACATAAAGTTGGCTTCCTCAAGCCGACCCCCTTTGCAGAAACCTACTATGAGGGCATCGAATGTGATCCCACTAGGAGTATAGCCATACTTGGAGATCTTCTCTAAAAGATTTAAATTATCAAATGTGCATTAGATAATTTGTTTTATATTATTTTTAAATTACTAACTTTCATAATATTTGTTAGAAAGTAAATTAGTTTCATCTGAGCTCAGCTTGGAGATGCTTCGAAGAGGTGGCTGCGAAATGCCTCCAAGATTGTCTATATAAGTTTCTCACGGCTGTCACATCCGTCGACCTCATTATGGAGCAAGGTATACAGAGATGCCCAAGGCATATTAGACGCCCAATTTGAAATTCCCTATGTAGGAAGTGGTAAGTTAACATTTGAATTATTTTTACTTAATTTACAATTTTAAAAGTCTATGTATTTGATGTTGGTTCAGGACGAATGAAAAATTGACAGAGAAAGTCTAAAAAAATGAAAGTTCATAGACTTTCAAAGCCCGTATCCATATAGGCAGATCGATTTGATTTGACGAGTATCGATGATGCATGATAATGTAGATACAAAAGGAATAATCAAATTTTTATCTCATACTTACTTAATTTGCAATATTTGAAACTTTGTTACAGGAAGAAAAAGAATATTGTTCTATTGATTTTTATGCGGTCTACGAGGCCACGCATAAGAGCATGAATATGGTTCTATTGATTTTATCCCATAGAGTTTTTTAAAGTACCATCACATGTTTATTTGTTTGTTCGCATTAGTATAAATGATTTTTTAAATTTGTAATGTTTAATTTTTTTAGAATGTGTACAATGAAAATATGGTCGATAAGTATAGAGATGATCCTATTACTCATCCACCAAGTATCATATCTAAACAATTATTCTATTTTTAATGTTATATAACACTTTATATGGTCTTATAGTTTACACGGAGGTGACGGACACGACACGAGGAGGATAACTGAGGGGCCTAGGAACAACTGCTCATGTTTCTAGAAGGAGAGGAGGATATGTAGACAGTTCATCTACTATGAGTTCATCTGCCACACCTGAGCTGACATTGGACAACATCGAGGGACTTATTTTGAAGTAGATTTCTTAGCGTCTGGCTCCGATATTGCAGACTACAGACTATTTAGGGCATCATCCAGTCACGGACCCAGACCCCACGAGACCAATGACCAAGTACATCATCGTCAAATGTTAAGAATCACATTGATGACGATAATAATCTAGGATAGACTTTTGTAACATTTTGATAACTATTATAATGATAATAGTTTGTTATGTTATTAACATTTTTGTGATGTTATTAGTTTTTTATATGCACTACTCTTTATTTTCTACTATTATGGATTCTGAGAAATTACTTTCTATTATGATGAATGTGTAGAATACATTATATAGATGCATTGTAAATTGTATAGGGAGGGAAGGGAAGAATAGAGGTGTATTGGGGACAAATCATATCGTAAATAGCGTCACAATAGCACCTCATTAGCATCGCAAAATATTAGTGTCGCTTTAGAGTCACATTAGCGATGACATGTTTGTTGGGTATAATATGAAGTTAGCGCTACAATAGCGTCAATGTAGCGTCACAACTTAGCGACATTGCGGCGTCTAAATAGTGTCACAATTTCTTATGCGTTGTCATCAACGTAACGCCATAGGCGACCGCAAGGAAACTGTGGTAGGGATAGTGTTGGTGTCATATTAGTGTCAACAATTAACGTCACGTTGTCTTCAAAATAGCGTCGACGGATTTAGTGTCACTTTAGCGATGAAATTGCGATGCTAAGCACCTCTTCGCAACGCAACTTATAACCTCATCATATGTCTCATTAGTGTCGATCGTTGACGCTAGTAGCGTCATTTGTGTTGGCGCCATGGAGCGTCATTTGTGTTGGCGCCATGGAGGCGCTATTAGTTATCAAACATTGGCATCTCATCTTTGTAGCACCGTGTCGACACTAAAGTGTGGCTATTTATTTTAGCCACGATTTAGAGCTGCTTTAGCGTCACCTTTTGAAGTCGCTATTCGAAAAACTTCTTGTAGTGAAATCACAATCAAATGGTGAAGTAATTCTAGAGTAAATTGACTACAAGGGTCAAAAATACGCACTTTTTCACCTTAGTATCATGATATGACACCGTAAGAATACCATCGCTCCATAATGCAAGTGGATGGAATAAAAACTACTGATGAGGAATACATTCAAGACCTTTTTGTTGGGCATTATAGGTCCCCTTTGGCAGCCACCTAGTACCCCCACCACTTGCCCATGCTTGGCCTCCACTTCTTGGTCTCCAACCTCTACTTATTTCGATCAACCATGAGGAGTTTAAGGATTGCCATTGGTCCATGCCACTCAGCAATGCGTCGGCGTTGGATGGATTCCCCACAAGAGTTCTACAAAAATAACTGGGAAATAGTCGGCCCTAAGATAACTTAAGAGATCATGACATTCTTCGGTTCCACCTCCTTGCCTACTCAGAGGTGCCATACATCAATCATATTCATCCCTAAAACCACACACTCAAGAGACATTATGGATTATCGGCCCATCTCACTATGTAATGTCTAATATTGAGTGGACAAAATTCTAGCAAATCGGTAGCATGCCACCCTCTTTGACATCATTGACTCAATTCATTACCTTATTTGAGTTATGCAACATTGTCATCCATTAGTTATAAAGCACTAGAAGAAGTTAATCTCGAATGTAGGATAACATATTCATGATTCGTCCAATGCATTTATGAACTTGAAATATTTCAATTGCTAACAACCCTAAGTTAGATGAAAGTGACAATTATAGATCTAAAATATCATTTGGCACTAAGGATCCACTATTATGACAGCCATGAGCCCTCGTCAGTGTTACAATTGAATAAGTCAACTCCTCTTTTAGATAAGATTAGCTATGCAGAATAAAAGATCTATTTTTGAAAATTGAAAAGAGTATATTGCATGGAAAATGTACGGCTACTAGCTATATGTATGAGTCACAAACATATTTTTAAAAAAGTATTGAAATGTCAAAAGAGCTTGTCTCATAGAATACGATGCTGATGAGGATATTTTCATCCAAATGATCCTATGTCTTATTCTAAGTTCGGGGAGTCTTGGTAGTCATATTAAAAAAAAGGAAAAGAGAAAGAAGAGAGAGAAAGTAAAAAGTGGTGTATACAAATATTTGAAAGAGGATCCTTAGGACTAAGAAAATGCACTAAAAGTTAGTACAGACCTCCTTAGAGGAATAAAAATATTTCTTAGAATTGTTATTTTAGTGATATAATATCAAGTATACTTAATTAGTTTAAAAATGACTAAATAATGGTTAAGTAATTATATACAAGGAGTTGTTGTTGTGGCTGACTCTCTCCTTTTGTGTCTATTGTAAATGTTATATCTTTCCTTATATCTTACTTATTTTGCTAGGGTAGAAGCATAATTTTGATCCTTGATTGTAGTGTTATGTTATAAAATTCATACTTTTAAATTTTACCCATTCTTATGAAGCCATATATGTTATCTCAACTTTTATCATAAAATTTGATAGCATCGAGATGAACTTATGGAACCCTCATGTTCCAAGAAATAGCCACACTCAGTCAAGTTTCTATTCATGTGAGTGCATCTAGCAGATGATCTACAAATGGAACTTCGAATGGAGGTTTCTAATGCCTCAAGAAAAAGACAAACTGGGGAAAAAGATAAATATAGCCTAACCCTTGACAGAGAATTGTACTAGACTCTACAAAAAAACAAAAAAACCAATGTACACATGTACATGTGACAAAGATAAAGTGATAGAATGCAAAAGGAAGAAGACTATAAATGGGGAAAATATGCTTTTGATAGGAGAGGCTATTTTTGAAGAGGAGACAACCCACTTTTGGAAAGGAGAGCTGAAGCCAGAGGGGAGATTGTTCTATTTTTGTTGTTGTTTTTGTTTCTATTGTTTTTTTTTTCTTTTTGAACTGTTTGCACTTTTATTTCCCTATGAAAGATTATTAGTGTTCTGATGATAATCATGTGCATTGTAATATGTATGGATTGTGTAACTAAACTAGTCATTATGGTTGGAGATTCCTTATGAAGTTATACATGATTATTAATTGCTATGATTTTATATGTTGGATGTTTTATCATAGTAGAATTGTTCTACTTTTTCGTACCTGGCTTAATTTTTGCTACTAATGAATTATGGTGCTTAACCTTTTGATCCATTGAGATGTAACTTTCTTTCTTTTCTCTTTACATATGATTATCTTTCCATGCAATAAGACCCTGAGCATGGATAATATTGCATATCATCTTGGCAATGAGCTGAAAGGTTATTTGATTGTTATTGAAAAATCAATCATTGAATTAAAGAAAATTAGGTCTGAACCGGGGGAGAAAGGCTTAGAAAAGTTATCTTCTACCTTTGCGAAATAGAATTGATTGGTTAGGTTCTTTTGCCATCTCGAGAAATGATGAAAGAGACTTCTAATCCCTGTTTGACCTTAATCTAGAGTCTTGATATGAGAATGGAGAGTCTTGAGTAATTCTTAAAATGAGAGTGTGAGGATCCACATTCGAAGATTGTGTACTTGACATCCAACTATTTTGAACGGCTTGACCCGTAACCATTTGTAGTTCTTCCTTGAAAGAAGTTTCTATTACGAAAAGAGGGAGAGAGAGATCGCACGAACACAGAAGAACGCGAAGAAAAAAAAACGGCGTCGGCTCTCTTTGTTATGAAATAACGATGGGACCCCTAGGGAGTTTGTATAGATACTCGTAGGGGAATTCTGCTGAAGCGTCTGACTACATAGAGGGACCACAGAAGGGTTACAACTGGGTTCAGATTCAAGGCATTATCAACAGTCTCCATGCCCTAATGATTATTAACAATTAAAAAATATTATTATTTCCCCACTACCGTTATTGATTTGTTAAATTCCTTTATAAAAAAGCTGAAATTATAAAATAAAATAAAATTTTTAGAATTCTTATTTCATTTTAGAAATATTAGTTATCAGTAATTCTTAGTTTAGTCATTTTTGTCACCTTATTCGGATTCTTTTCCTTTATAACTATAGAGTTTAAAAACAAGCTTTCTTTGTAGTTCGACCACATATCATACTACAAGGAACGCCCTACACTTACGGTTTGAGTTGTATACATTAAGAATTATAAATTTTTAAAACTTTTCATAAGTTTTGAATGGGGAGTACTTGTTTGGGTATCCCATGAGAACGTACACGATTTTGATGAGTTATTATAGAATCAATATTTTCTATCACATTTTCTAACTCTTGATCCCATAGAACAACATATTTTTTGCTCGCAAAATCAAGTATCTTTCTTGGCTTCTCCACAGCATAAGAGGGATATAAATTGTTTGATTTGCAAGAAAAAAGAATTCTTATCACTCGGAATGTAAAGTTTGTAGAATAAAATTTTCCTTTTAGTTTGAAAAAAAGAAAAGTAATTGATGATTCATATGTTGTTGGTATATTTCTACCAAAAAAACTCTTTGAAGAAGATATTTCAATTGGCACATTGATGAGACTCCTTTATTTTATGATATTCAACAACCTACTTCTCCTCCAATTGGCATATCTAATACTTAGCAGCATGCTTCTCCTATGCACATTGACACAGCTATTAATGATCAAGTTTATTCATGCAAATAGTTCAAATACTTTAAATCTTAATTGTTGACATTACTGAAGATTTAGCTTCTCATAATTCTATAGATGTATTTGCTACTAGAAATTTGGATACTTCCTTCAATGCGCCAACTACAAGAAGTTAGTGAGTAGTCAAACCACCCAATTGGATTCAAGAATATGTTGCTCTTATAATTAAAAATAAATGGGTTACAAGAAATATTGCACATTCGATTTCAAATTATGTTTCTTATCAAGCTTTCACTAATCAATATAAAATCTTCTTAACTTGTCTTTCAGTAGTTTATGAACCTACTACCTATCACTAATCTAGTTTTTATCCTCTTTGGATTGAGTCAATGCAAGTTGGCCTGAGTACCCTTGAATCCAATGGTGCATGGGAAACGGTTGATCTTCCTATTGATCAAACTCTTATTGATTGGAAATGGGTCTACAAAAGTGAAACTAATAGCTGAAAACAAAATTGAGCACGACAAGGCCCATATGGTAGCCAAAGGATATAATCATTGAGAGGATATTGATTACAAGGACACCTTCTCTTTAATGGCCAAAACTATAACCATTCAAGCAGTACTTACTGTTGAAACACAAAAGAATCTTCCTATCTTTCATCTTGATGTAGCAATGTCTTTTTAAATGATAACTTACATAAGGAGATTTATATGTATATTCAGCTTCGTGGGGAGAGCAAGGATAAAGTATACATGTTGGTTGGTTCATTATATAGTTTGAAGTGAGCATGCAGCCAATGAAATATCAAATGTATCAAGGTTCTTGATGTAGCAAGCTTTCTCCAAAACAAGAATGATTGCACATTATTTACTAAAGGCATGGATATTTGTTTTGTTGCCTTACTAGTGTATGTAAATGACATTATCGTCGCGAGAACTAGTGAACAGCTCATTAATTAAGCAAAGACCATTTTACAATCCAATGTGAAAAATCAAATATTTGGGTGAACTGACGTATGTCTTGAGGTTAGAGGGCATCGTTGAATCAACGTAAATATGTCTTGAAACTCTTGTCAAACTTCAATACGACAAGAGTAAAACCAATTATGACTTCTTTAGAATAGAACCTTAAGTTGACTACTCATCAATTTGATCAAGTGATCAAAACCTACAAGATAGAAGATCCTTTGTTACAAGAACCAATAAACCTTCAATGACTTATAGACAAGCTATTTTGCTTGATACAACAATGCAAAACATTACATTCATGATAAGATACCTTAATCAAGTTATGCATCAATCAAAGCAATCGCATTATGAATCTGCGCTATGAATATTAGGTAACAAAAGAAATCTCTTGGCAAGTTTTTCCTTTGGGACAAAATTGTACATTGTCAGCATTTTGTAATGCAAATCAGACATTTTGTCTCTTTACAAAGCATCAATGTCAGCATTATATGTTAAGTTGGAAAATCACATGATGCATGGAAATCAAAGAAGCAAAACACTATTTCAAGGTCTTGGTGTTGGTGGCTACACAAGTGTTCTATTTTGTTTGCGTTGATCAGTGTGATGTTCTGTAATTCGATTTTTTTGTTCTAGTTTTTTCTTATGCTTGCAATTATGCTACAACTTTATGATACCGTTACACTGGGATGCAAACATAAATATGTACATATCTAATAGTATAGATAGTAGGAATTAGTTAATTATATTTGATCGCAAAAAAGAAAATAATAGAAGAAAAGGGAACTTTGAGTGTTCTTCCTCCAATACTTATGTGTCTCTAATTTCTTTTACTTACAAGTTAATATCTATGTTAATTGTGTCAATGGAAATTGGGAATCAACTTTTATCAAAATTACGTGTTGAATTATGATATAAACTTTTTCAACAGGCATGTGTGATTTTATGTATTCAACAAACATAATATTGATTATTCAGGACGGGAGGTACGACAATAGAGTCATTCTTGAAAGGAATTTAAATCTGAAGAGATTAATACCTAATTAACATTAAAAAAATGTAAAACACTACAAGAAAAGTACTTTTTGCAGATGGTTTTGACCGTCTGAAAAATCAAGGAAACCGTCTGAAACTTTTCAGATGGGTTTACTGACGAATCAGTTCAGTCAAAAAAGAGGGCGTCGCAAATCCATTTTCGACGGCTCAAAAAATCCGTCGAAAGTCTCGATGGTTGTAACCATCACAAACATCCGACGGTCGCAATCGTCGAAACATTCTGACGGCCGCAACCATCGAAATGTTCTGACGGCTGCAACCGTCGAAACGTTCCAGCGGCCGCAACCGTCGGTTGCCACCATTGAAACGTTCAGGCGGTCACAACCGCCACAACGAATATCTATAATATTAAAAAAATTTGCCCGCGACAGGTGACCGAGGATCATTATAATTCAATTATGTTACAGAAACATCTTATCGAAACAATGATATCACATTAATAATGTTCTGTATATATGGAACTTAATGATTTATTAAGAATCTATACACATCCCATCTTGAAAATTGAATGTTTCCTAAAAGATATATACATGTATATGCATATGTACATATATAGGTTATTGTGTATATATGTATATTGTATATATATATATATATATATATATATATATATATATACACATATATATATATATATCAACACATACCATCCTCAATGATCGAATGAATATGCCGCTCTTAAAAATGGCTGAACGTCATATATTCCAAAGAGGATTGCTACATCTCCTAATGTGCATATTAATTTTATCAATTTTGTTTGGTATTTTGAATATATGATTATTAGGAAGAGTTTCTGGAGAAAGTATCATTTTTCTTATATAGCAAATAACCATTTCACTATAAAAAAACATGACTTTAAGTGACGAAAATTATGACGAAAAAAAATTTAATACAAAATATGATAAAATAGTCACAAAATTATGAGAAATCAATATTTTAATTTTTTTCCCCTGAAATGTTAATGTCAATTTTACGATGGAAATATGGTCATAAAATATTTCATCTATCACAATTCTACCATAAAAAATTTTGGCTTTATCAATTATTACCAACCAATTTTATTACAAATCTGTCACGAATCATTAATCATTATTAATGACAGAATTTTACTATTTTGTGATAGAAATTTTATTGACAGTAGCTCAGGATCCGTGAAACTAATTAATTTTTGGTTTTTTCGACTTTTAATTAAGGATGACACTATTGTCATTCCTAAGCACATTATTTTCACTTTATTTTATCTTACAAGACTAAAAATATTTATAAATAATATGTTAAAGTGATACTGATTTTTGAAATACATGTTCTCTTTCACGTTATTATTATTATTATTATTATTATTATTATTATTATTATTATTATTATTATTATTATTATTATTATTATTATTATTATTATTATTATTATTATTATTATTATTATTATTATTATTATTATTATTAAACAAAGTACAAGGTGCATTGTTATGTATAAACCATAGCCAGAAAGAGATGCGGAGTAGTCCGTTTTCTTATGGAATGCTGGATGCTCCTTTTTCGCAATTATACAAATTGCAATCGATCGAGTTCATGTGAAGCAAAGTGCGGAATCTGATGATCATCGTGGTGGTGGCCTAACGCCCACAGTAATCCCCTTTTCTTGTTTCACCATGGAGGGCCGATAGCCAACTCATAAAGCAAAAGCTGCTGCTTTCCCTGTTCCGTCTTCTCTCTCTCTCTCTCTCTCTCTCTCTCTCTCTCTCTCTCTCTCTCTCTCTTCGCTCTCATGCATGCACGCCAACACCGCCCTGCGGGAGAAGTGACAAAATGAGGTCTACTACTGCAAATTAACCGCAGTACAAAGAACTCGACTCGCAAACTGATCAAGAAGCCATCATGCTTCTCTTGCAGATCAGGTCTCCGTTTGAGCGCGCATACACAGCTCCATTTCTGACAACGAAAACTCAGGGAGGCTTCCTTTTTTCCCATTATTTGTACATTGGACTCAGGCCTTGCTTTATTCCCCTTCTCTTAGTGGCTAAGGAGAGAGAAAGGTGAGAGTGTGTGAGAGAGAGAGAGAGTGCATTGGTGTTCGAGAAAGCGGACAGGAAGGCAGATTCCCTGCGACATGGACTAGTCTTTTAACAAACATGGGACGTGATGTTTTATTGGCCACCACACTCATGTCCACCACCCACATATTTATATCCGCATCCAATTATTTGCTTGTTTTATTCCCATTTCTGCTGCATGCATTGCATGCTTTATCTTTTCCTCTTTGTTTCAGTGCATGCATGCATGCATATCCAAATGCAAATGCTCGACTGCTTAGATAACGAATTCTACTGGCGTTTCGGTTTGGATGAATGCATTGATTCTAGTGAGATCTGGTGCTTTTACTGCACTCTGGTGCTGCTGCATAGACATGCACGACGTCTCAGATCGAAGATAAGTTCAGAAGGGGAAAGAGAGACAGATGATTATTGACCGACTCGCGAATGGATTAGCCCATAATAATAATTGTGTGTGTGTGTGTGTGAGAGAGAGAGAGAGAGATCTGTGAAAAACATGTTGCCTGTCTGTGGACATTACAAATGGCGTAATGCACAAGATCGATCAGCATTGGTACCACTGCATGCTGCATCAAAAAGATAAATGTTTGTAGTATATGGCAGAGAAAAAGCCATTTGCTTTGGCTTTTTGAATCTTCATGAGCAGCTGACCATATATCCACGCATATGGTGCAATGTATAACTGAATCATATGCTTGATTTCGAATTTTGAAAAAAAAAACTGTACACTGAACTGATTTGATAAAGCAAAAAGGTGCCTACATTGCAATAAATTAAGTTTAATTATAGTGTCTTGAAGGATTTGTACAACACACTAAGTTTAATTCCTTGAAATATGCATTAATCAAACCATGTTCTAGTTCTGCAGAGAGCTAGCAAAGCAGATAAACCATAATAATGTACAATTGGAGCCAAGATTATTTCTTTCCATTGACCTGGGGTTAAAATAGGAAATTGGAGTTTGTGTGCAGAAAAGGAAAAGCAAAATATAAATGCATACCAAGACAAATATAACACTTTAATATGGGGCAGGATGCATAAAATGTCGGTCAAAAGAGAGCATTCCATATGCAGTATATGTTCAGGCTCTTAAAAGAGCTGGGGGCTCCTAAGAGCTTTAATCTGTAAGCAATCATACATAAAGGGAAGAAAGGCTTCCATTGTAGAAATTTGTCTGATCTCCATTTTTTCTTATTTGTAAATGAATATTTCAAATTATCAGAATTCTCTGTGGATGCACCAATGAAGGATATATAATTTTAGGATAATAAAGTATTTGTTTCTGACATAAAAATGACTGTAACTATTTACACATAGCCTAGAGTTGGTAAAGCAGGATGATCCACTGACAATTCACTTCATATAGTGTTCCTTTTCTGTGGAACACATTCTCAACAATTGCTACCTTGTTGCAAAATTGCTGTGCATGCATTATATCTTGTTGCAAAAGTGAGACAAAGTATTGCCTTCATAATTGCAAATATATATAGATTTGAGAAAATGTATATACGATGCTCAAAAAAGATTTAAATCACCGGCAATAGTAACTGATTACCTTTTACATTTTGAGAATTGTGGGAATTTTATTGTTTTTCATGGAGAATATAATCATTTTTTTATGATTCACTATCTTGCAAGACCATTTCTTGGGCATCCCTAATAATGGAAGATATGGAAAAAGAACAAATAAAGGATATTTGAGCTTTGTCGAGACTATATTTCTTTTGCTTATAATTGCATGCTGAGGGCAAAAATTACTGCTCTGCATAATTTATATGCAAGGTAGCATGGAAATGTGGATATATAAGTCATAGCTAGCTCTATATGCATATGATCAATTAATTGTTAAAACTAGTTTTCTTACCAGAGAAACCAATCTCATATAATTATGAACTCAAGCACCACCACAATGTGCAAATTAAATTAAAGTACAAAAAAAAAAGAAGGCTACATATGTGTTTATAAAGGAGAACACTAACAAAACCAAATGAATTAGAAATTATGGCAAACCTACGTACCTAGATATATGTCTATATTGAGCTCGATCAGCATATATATATCCAATCCATCATATATATAATTAGGCATGGGCTTCGACGCATGCATGCAATTATAAGAGACCCTCCTCCGTTAATCTGCAAGTAGTCTTCCTTTGAAGCCATTGCAAAAATCAAGCTTCCAGTTAACACAAAACCCACGGAGATGCTAAAGGAGACTCCCAGTTGAAGAGTTGAAAGCAGATAGATCCATCGGCCACTGGCCGCTGCCTGCAGCATTATTGCCGCTATGGCGGCCGACGCCACTGATCCAAAAGTTATCCGTATTTTGTGGAAAACTGAGACCATACTGTCGAGGAAAATTGATGGTTTGAGAGCTGGTTTCCATCTGAACTGAAGAAAGTTCTGTGTTAACGACCCCCGAGCTCGAAGATTTCATCTGAACTTGTTCGGATACCGATCCGCCGCCGCCGCCGCCGTTGCCGAACATGGAATAGAGCCCTGCCACCGGTGCCCCCTGTGCTCCTTCCAGTCCACTCAAGAAAGGAAACTGTTGGATTTGCTGTTGAAGCCTCAAGCTCCCCAGTCCAGCTGTCCCACCTTCGGTGCCTACTGGTTGCATCCTGCCAAAATTTAGCCCTAGGTTTGGATTCACGTACTCTGGCAGCGGGTGCAACGAGCCCATGAACGGCAGCTGCTGCAGATGATGGCCGCCGCCAACTGTACCAGCCCTCGTTGTAGGGGTGGACGACTCCGGAGCGGTGGCAGGCAACTTGGAGGAGCTGGCAGCGCCGGCGTTTGACTTCGCCCGCTTGTTCCTGCGGCAACCACCGCCGACGGGGACGTTGCGGAGCGCGCCACCACGCGTCCAGTAGCGCCGGCATGTCTTGCAGAAGTGGCGCGGCTGCGTCAGGGAGTAGTTGTTGTAGTAGCAGAACTTGGTGTTAGTTGAGTCGCAGCGAGGGCACTTGAGGGCCGGTTCCGGCTGCGGGATCTTCGCGAGCCTGGCCCTCTCCGCCGTGGAAACCGGCCGGGCAACCGAGGTCGACATGTTGCCCCCTCCAGGGTGTAGTAGCTGAGCTGCCTCCTGAGGAACTTGAACAGCTTGTTGCTAGACATGGAAATGAATTTAATGGTGATAAATAATTTACATGGAGCAAGAAAGAAAGCTGGAGTTGTATATATATATATATCAAGAGATATGGAGAAGGATAGGTGTATTGTTCTTCTTTATATCATACTCTTTTGATTCAGAAGCTCTACTCAAAAGCTCTACTCAACAAAAAGCAGAAAAAAAAAAGGTAAAAATTTATTGCAAAAGAAGAGATTTAGCCAAGGCAAGAATCAGCACTCACCTGGTTCCAACTAGGTGGATCTAGACAGACAGGAATAGAGGGAAAAACCATGGTTGATTGGGTGGTCTTGTGTGTCTCTTCTTTAGTTTGGATCTTCTTTTTTTCTCTTTTGGCAAAAGTTTGATGAGGTTGAGAGGAGGTGGGTGAATTACATCCACAAGGAGTTGCAGGGAAGAAGAAAGTAGGGAGAGAGAAAGACAAGAAGAAAAGAATGAAAAGGAAGGATGAATTTCTTGCTTGGGGTGGCTTTTATATTTTATTGCACAAAGTGGGTTTAGTGAGAGAATTAACTAGCCTTCTTTTTTATCAAACGACTTAGTCTTTAAGCTATCAGTAAAGCGAGAATAAATGGAAACAATTATATATTTTGTTCGGTTGATTAAAAAAATACAGAAATGACATAGAACAAGGGCTCCAGTACGTACTCCGCCATAGAAATCCTGTTGTGTTTTTTTTTTAACAGTAAAAATTGTAAGAGCTTATTCGGTTGGCAGTTTTGACCTGTAATAGCCCATAAAATCTTATCCTAAATAAAAATTCACATCCCTAATTGCAGTTAAGACAGTCCGTAATGTAAGGCACCCTCGCATTACAAAAGTTTCACTAGGGATCATTTTATGGTGCATTATGTTTATGATTCGAAATTGATATACTTCAATTCAATATGATGTGAAAAGTGTCCAATTTTTTTAGGAATTAATATGTGGTTTTAGTCATAAGTTAAAGAGAGTGTCTATATAAACTTTTCATATGTTAGAATTAAAAAAAATCAATGTTGTTGTAATCCTCTTCTAAATTTTTTCCATTTAATAATATTTTTCATCATTATAAATTGACCTGTAATAATACTTTAAATCTTATCCCAACTAAAAATTCACGTCCTTAATTGCAACTAAGACATCACGAAAGTTTCCCTATATGGATAGGGGATCCCCCACAAAATTTTATGGTGTATTATGTTTATGATTCGAAATTGATGTAATTCGATATGATGTGATAAGTGTCCAATTTTTTTAGGAATTAATACATAGTCTTAGTCATATGTTAAAGAGAGTGTCTATATAAACTTTCTAAATACTAGAATTAAAAAAATCAAAGTTGTTGTAATCCTCTTCTAAATTTTCCCATTTAATAATATTTTGTCATTGTTGTAAATTTTTGTTGAGTTCTTGAGCTGGAAAATGAATTATCACATATTAATTAATTTCATTATATCAAATATTATTAATAAATGTAGCAACTACAAATATCAATTATTATTAACTGAAACCCCTTTGTTATTATTAATAAAATATTTTTTTACAATACATGAGACATATTTTGAATTAGTTTCACATTATGGCACATCGAATATAAAAAGAATGTCTTTAATTTGACAAGATATGTTGTGATATGGGTGGGGTTTATTTTTTTCAAATGGCTAAAATTTGGGGGGAAATGGATGAAATTTTGAGAAATTAAGTTTAGCCAAGATGATGGAGCCATTTGGACCGGCCTGGTTCTTGCTCAGTCCCACTGGTACACGTCTTAAGTAGGCGATTCATATGAAACTCTTCATGTTCCTTCATTTTCAAGTTGATAATAGACAAAGTGTGCCAATTATTACAACAACAAAGGTTTTCGCATGCATATATATACATAAGCAGGTCACTTGTTTTCCAATCACAAGAGAAACTTATAAATTTAGTGAGGAGACTGTCGACACTGCAAACCTTTTGTTCTTATTATCAGCATGATACTGTTTTTTTTTTTATTCTATCCTTCTCACTTCTAGTTCAAACTTCTTTCCATACAGACTAAAGAGTTACGAATTCTTCCTCCTCCTCTTCCTCCTCCTCCTCCTCCTCCTCCTCCTTCTTCCAAATAAATAAAATCGGTAAATCATGAAATGTACTCAGAGCTTGAATACAAACAGCTCTGCCAAAAGTTGCAGCAGAAAGGAAAAGCAAAAGGAAGCAAAAAGAAAAACTGAAAAGAAGAGAACAGCAACACCAACTGTATGACACCTACTAATTTTTCCCCCTGATGTTGGCTCTATTTGTGCATGTATTCATGTATATATGGGAAATATGTGATCGAATCCATCTATGCATACACTTTATGATTATTATTATTATTATTATTATTATTATTATTATTATTATTATTATTATTATTATTATTATTATTATTATTATTATTATTATTATTATTATTATTATTATTATTATTATTATTATTATTATTATTATTATTATTATTATTATTAGATCGTGCTTTTATCACGTACAAAATATGAATGAGTGGCCTACAACTTTATGTGGCAGGCATGTGCATCAACTTTTTCACCCAATTGGATTTGAGTGTCTAACTTCTAGTTTTTGTTGAGATTGTGACACCTATATGTCGCCAAAAATTTGCAGATGGTATCATGCAGGCAGGCGTACAAGATGCATTTGCTAATATTTTCGCGTCGGAATGATTGCAGAAGTTTCGTTGATCACTGGTTACTTCCACGTCCATTACTTATACATACTGTTCATATCAAATCACTAAAAATTCATTATCCATCGAGCTTAAATTCTTGCATCGAAGTTGGTCAATGAAAACATGTTTTTGTCGAGAATTTTTATTTCTTTTTACGTGTACTTCACTAATGCTGAAAGCTCCTAGCACTACTAGGAATGGACCCATGAATTTTGACCAAGTTAAAAGAGTATTCAATATCATTTTTGATACAGTATTCTAAATCAGTAATTTCCTTTTGTTTTCCACTTTGAAATTATTCATTCTATCATCATTTAAACTCTGCCTACGCAGCATGCATGATGTGCATGCATGGCGGCCAGCCCCTGATATATTATTCCTCAGAGGTGGGTAGCAAACAAAGACTAGTTTGCCTGGCTCTGACTTTTCTTGACTTGTTCCCCAGTCTGACCTGATGCAAATTTTGTGCTGCTTTTTATTCGGCTCGCAAAACAAAAGTTGTCTGCTTCTGTGACCGGTAGCTCGGGGAAAAGCATGAATCATTGACATGTTATACCGCGCGTGCACCCAGCAGCAGAAACAAAGAAAGAAAAATAAAATTAATGATGTAACCGATGCATAATTACCTCAATCTGAATCTTTGCACTTTGGTCGTCTGCGATGGTAAAATTCTCCTTTAAATTATGTAGCCATTTTTTTTTCTTCTTTTTGAAGTTATGCTTCGAATTTCATCAAAAGGAAGAGAATGTTTTTCGCTTGCATTCCCAAGTATTCAAAATTCTGTACAGGATGATAATATATAGCATCAAAGATCCTGATACTGCTTATGGAAAAATTGAAACCAAATCCATTTTCACACGAGTGTTTTTGTTTTCTCGGGTAAAGGATTAAACATTCACCATGTTCTTGGATGAGGCAGGAATACGTACTCTTTCTTTTTTTGGCACAAGTATGTCTACCAAACAAAATTCCAGACACAAATAGAAGTAACTGAAAAGGATTTGGGTGTTAAAATACCAAGATCCAATTCTAAGAAGAAAACAAAAGGGGAAGATCTGGGAGTTGATTCTTAATGCGCTTTAAAAAATAATAATAATATTTCTAGGCAATTTATAGATGCAATCTTGATGAGCACTCATCATTTGTTGCATAGCCACTCGTACTGTTCGGAATAACACCGACGTTGGTGAAAAGACAGTTCACCTTCCCCCCCTCCCTCACGTCACGCTCCCCAGTCCGCTCCACTCCACTCCGCTCTGCCTGCCGCAAACTGGGAGGGGAACGCGTCATTGGCGCTCTGCTTAGAAGCCACCTGGAAGATTAATATTTTTTTGTTGATGTTCCCACTCTCGTCTCAGAGGAGGTGAGGAAGAAGCCAAAGTGCAATTTCTTTATTTATTGTTATTTCTCTCGGTCCGGCCCGCAATGAAGAGTGATACGAGGAAGAAGGACGAACTCTCTTCAAAGATGATCTTGTTGCTATCGAGATAACGTGTCAACGACAACGTGGGCGATGAGGTCATAGCTTAGGAGGACCGATAACGATGCTGTTAAGTAGATATTAACTGGTTCAATTGAATGAATATATTGATTACATTTCGAGTTGACAAGGAAAAAAAATTAGACCGCTCCAAGATTTGAAATTTGAAAACGCCCCTAATGAAAAAAGATCCAAAATGTTTGATTAAATTCGATCCTTTAACTCCAGGCGCTATTTACTCTTCAGCTCCTAATAAATCTTGAGGATCGAGAATCTTATATGGGTATTAAAATATATAATAACAATAATTAATAAAACTTGATTGGCTAAGTTTAATCAGCAGGTGTCCCATTCATTAAGCTTAGACTAAGATTTCAAAATAATAACAATCAATAACAGAATCCAATACCAAAGATACCCAATGGATATCCGAAATCCAAGTCATCAAACGATAAGCTGAAAAACCATGAACATTAATCGAAAATGTCATCCAACAGTAAGATTTCCAGGCATCATAAAACTACAAACATAAAAGGATGTAACGATCCATAATCATCAAGAATCATGCAGGGAAACTTGAGCACTTGTCTGCTAAGTGCTAATTGAAAATAGCACGAGTCCAAATAAAAAGTTCGGTGAGGCACCACTTGAAGAAGGGACCCAGCATTGGCTGGCGGAAAGGTTCAGAAATTGACCTATTAAATTAAAATGACAATATCAAAGAAATGTCAGGTACCGCTTAGTCGACCTCCTCGATCTTAGGGCCACCGGCACCACCACTGCTGCCTCCAGCTGAAGGAATGTCATCATCCATGCCGCCCATATCACCACCAGCTCCCTGGTACATCTTGGCGATGATGGGATTGCAAATGCCCTCGAGCTCCTTCATCTTGTCTTCAAACTCATCGACTTCCGCCAACTGGTTGCTCTCGAGCCAGCTAATGGCCTGTTCAATAGCATCCTCAATCTTCTTCTTGTCCGCAGCATCAAGCTTCGATGCGATCTTGTCATCCTTAATTGTGTTTCTCATGTTGTAAGCATAATTCTCAAGGCCGTTCTTTGCCTCAACCTTCTTCTTGTGTTCCTCGTCCTCTGACTTGTATTTCTCTGCCTCCTGCACCATCTTCTCAATCTCCTCCTTGCTGAGTCTACCCTTGTCATTGGTGATGGTGATCTTGCTCTTCTGGCCGGTGGTCTTGTCCTCAGCAGAAACATTCAAGATACCGTTGGCATCGATATCAAAGCAGACTGTGATCTGGGGCACACCTCTAGGAGCTGGTGGGATGCCAGAGAGTTCAAATTTACCGAGGAGATTGTTATCTCTTGTTCTGGTCCTCTCGCCCTCATACACCTGAATCAAGACACCAGGTTGATTGTCGGAGTACGTTGAGAAGACTTGTTCCTTCTTGGTTGGGATAGTTGTGTTCCTTTGAATCAAAACAGTCATGACTCCACCAGCAGTCTCCAATCCAAGAGACAGAGGAGTGACGTCCAAGAGGAGGAGGTCTTGAACCTTTTCATTGCCCTCGCCACTGAGGATTGCAGCTTGAACAGCAGCACCATAGGCAACAGCCTCATCAGGATTAATACTTTTGCACAACTCCTTCCCGTTAAAGAAGTCTTGCAGGAGTTGTTGGACCTTTGGGATTCTAGTGGATCCACCAACGAGAACGACATCATGCACGCTGCTCTTATCCATCTTTGCATCTCTCAGGCACTTCTCAACGGGCTCCATACACTTCCTGAAGAGGTCCATGTTAAGCTCCTCAAACCTAGCTCTTGTGATAGTGGAATAAAAGTCAACACCCTCGTACAAAGAGTCAATCTCAATTGTAGTCTGAGCAGTAGAAGAAAGGGTCCTCTTTGCTCGTTCACAAGCTGTTCTCAGCCTCCTAAGGGCCCTAGGATTCCCACTCACATCTTTCTTATTCTTTCTCTTAAATTCCTGGACAAAATGGTTGACCATGCGGTTATCAAAATCCTCACCACCGAGATGAGTATCACCAGCAGTAGCCTTCACCTCAAAAATACCCTCTTCAATAGTAAGAAGGGAAACATCGAACGTGCCTCCACCAAGGTCAAAGATCAGAACATTCTTCTCCCCGACACTGGATGCCTTCTTGTCAAGGCCATAAGCAATAGCTGCAGCAGTTGGCTCATTAATGATTCTCATAACATTAAGACCAGATATCACACCAGCATCTTTGGTTGCCTGACGCTGTGAGTCATTAAAGTAAGCAGGAACAGTGACAACAGCATTCTTTATAGTAGAACCAAGGTAAGCTTCAGCGATTTCCTTCATCTTGATCAAGACCATGGAAGAAATCTCCTCAGCGGCAAATTGTTTTTCCTCTCCCTTGTATTGCACAGCAATCATAGGCTTGTCAGCAGGACCAGAAATGACCTTGAAGGGCCAAAGCTTAACGTCACTCTGAACCGAAGCATCATTGAATCTCCTACCAATCAAACGCTTGGCATCTGAATAGCAAATAAAAAACATTATGATCATACAAATATTGAAGTCAAAAAAATTTCAAACTCCTAAATAAATTTAGACATGAACAGACAATAAAATTATACACCTTTAAGATAGCAACATGGAACAATGATTTAATACTGATTTGTTAAAAAGGTAATGAAAACATCAAATTGCCAAAAAAACCACTTACACACTGGATTAACCAATGGTTATCCATCAAATCAGAAGCATTGAGTTTCAATAATAAAAGGGATTGATATCTCATGAAAGAAATTATGGGCCTAACTGTAAAAATATAAAAATAAGGAAAGGGGATTAATATAATTTACTCCCATCTCTTTTCTTCTTTTTTATAGCTAATCCTTTAGATATTTCCGTCATTTCAATAAAAAAGGGCTACATCTCACACTTGAAAATTTTAACCAAAAGAAAAATTGTAAAGAAAGGAAGTCCCCTACTTAATGTTGTTGTATACATATATCACATAATCAATGTATACATATATGTGGAGAAATATAAGGCCATTGCAGACAGGATAAAGACGAATGCAAAAGCTTCCAAAAGGACAATCATCTAGTAGCATAAAATCGTGAAGTGTGGGATCTTGCAAGTCAGAAGATAACATAATCAACTTTGAAAAAAAGTAGTGACAGTTGCTGAAAACAATTTGATGATTTAATACATATTGGGAAAACTATTTAATCTGTTGTCTTTGAATAATGCAGAAAGGCTAAGACAAATGCATCAAAACATGGGTTACAATAGCCATGACTGAGTTTAAACTAGCATACAAGGATAAGTTAATCCTTTGTGAGACAATACAACAACAACAACAACAACAAAGCCTTATCCCACTAGGTGGGGTCGGCTACATGGATCATACAACGCCATTCCGCATTCGTTGATCCATGTTCATAAGATTCGACATGATTTTATGTTGGTTGTCGGGGCCTAACACAACCCTCCTCCTTTATCCGGGCTTGGGACCGGCTATAAAATATAGGCGGAGCTTTTGTGAGACAATACAACAAGATTAAATCGTTTACTTAAAACGATGCACATCATAGAAACATAATACACACAAGTGGACTGATGGGAAATATATCACACCAATCAAGACACATTCCACTTAAATTAGGGCATTACCTCCAATGAATTCAAAGGAGGCTTTAGGCATCACAACAAATATAAATCATTGAGTCTTTTAATCCAAGAAAACAAATATGTAATTACTTAATACCTTATAATCCTTATCATTGAGCTTTTACTCTGAAACGACAAAAATAAACAGTAATAATACAAAACTTAATAACACCACAATGTGCAAAGATGATGAATAGCAATAAATAAAACAAAACATCTCATAATGGATAGCAGATACGTATGTACCGTAGATCTACGAATTACGAAGAGATAGGCCCGCATAAGGGCATTGTATTGTTAAAGCGAGTGAAAACGGATCACATAAACGACGGGCAAACGTATATCAATATCAAGGATTATAGAACAATAGTTTGAAATATCCATTACTAAAACTAAGATGTAAACTGAACTATATCTATATCCATAAATAAATATTACCCAAATACACATGAAGACAGAGCATCAACGGCATACTCACCAAAGACAGTGTTGATGGGGTTCATGGCGACCTGATTCTTCGCCGCGTCTCCGATGAGGCGCTCCGTGTCGGTGAAGGCAACATAAGAAGGGGTGGTGCGGTTGCCCTGATCGTTGGCAATGATCTCGACGCGGTCGTGCTGCCACACGCCGACGCACGAGTAGGTGGTACCAAGATCTATCCCGATGGCAGGACCCTCTCCCTTCCCGGCCATTCTGACGTCGGAGGTCGATCAGAGATGGATATAAAAGCCGGCGCCGGCAGAAAATGAGGAGACGCGATGGCAAAGAAGGATTCGAAGCGATCGACCGCTAGGGCTAGCGTTGAGGAAGCAGAGCGTGGCGACCGAGGGCACTTTTATAGCCGTCGGGCTAGGGCTGAAATGTTCTTTGCACGACGTAATCGCCGTTCGATGCGATCTGGGCGGATGCGAATATGGATGCGTTCAGGCGGGAAAGCTCGAAGTTGAACTACGTTTGAGCGCGAGGCGCACAACCTACGCCTAAATCGCGGACACAAGTGTATTAACAATGTGGTTCAACCATTGGGCCCGTAGCTTGGGCGCTCAATCATCTAGGCTCGCTTCTTCCTAATTTTAAAAAGAAAATTTATGGTTGGATTGGTTAATCAAATTTAATTGGGTTCAACTGAATTTTATTAAATTAATATTATTTATAATAATTATATATATAATAAATATTATATAATGCTTATAATTCATAATAAATAAATATTTAATTATATATTAATATCATAAAAAGAATTTGATTTTTTTTATTAATATAGTATCTTAATTTTTTTCTTTTCTTTTATTCTTGAGTACTATTTTATGGTGATAATATATTAATTATTTTTTACATATATCACTCTCATGTTTATTTTTTTCTTTACTTCCATTTTAATATTTTTATTTTTCTATTTCCATTAATTCCTCTCTCCCCATTAATTCTCATATTTATTTACTTTTTTATAATAGAAAGATGTTAATTTTTTTAATATTCATAAAAAACTTTAAGTTATTATTATTGATATACTATAATAATTCTTTTTATTTTATTCTTTGATATTATTTTGTGACGATAATAAATTAATTTAGTTTGCCATACATCACACTTATTCCCTTTTGTTTTCTTCATTATTTTCATTTTAATACTTTCCTTTTTATTTCCATTAATTAATTCCCCTCCCGTATTGATTTTTCACGTTTATTTTCTTTTTAATTTTTATTAATTCTTAATTCAAATACTTTCTCATTTTTTACCTTCCTTTCTAACTTTTTATTTTATATTTTTACTTTTATTTTCTAATTTTTTTCACTTTAAAAACTAGGTTTTTTTGGTTTCATGGTTAAACCGATTTTTACCGATTGAATCAATTTTTACCGGTTGAACCGACTTAAATTCCATTTTTTAATTAATTCGGACCGGACTAGCAGTCGGTTCGTAGTTGAACCGATTGAACCGGCTGATCCGGTCTGACTTTAATAACCATGAGTTTGATTTAGGCCCATTTAATTTGGGATGTCCCTCTTATAAATAAAGGATTTAATAGATATGAGTTTATGGAGGACGGATGTAAACATGTGTGATTTATGTGCGGTTCAAGCAAGTGGAAGTGGTTCGGTTCACGAAACTTTTCGATTCAGCAATGGAACTTTAAATTAGTGTGCCGCCATTGTCAAATTACTGGTAGCGAGCGTTTTTGCGATTATTGTAAAGCTTAATGTCAAATTTTAGTCACTTTTTCTTTCGGTTACTACTTGTGAACTTTGTCAAAAAAATCTTGTGCAAAGCTAAGTGCAAATTATTATTAGTGAGTTATAGCTACTATTAGACATAACCAACGTGTGAAAAATATAATATTATTAAAATTAAATCAGATCCGTCGGTTCAACTATGAACCATTGATTGATTCGATCCGAATTGTTTGCAAATTTGGAATTGGAGTTCTACCGGACAAAAACCAGTTCAAACTCTGAATCAGAAAAAGTTAGTTCAATCGGTAAAAATCGGTTCAACTTTTTGAACAGAAAAAATAAAAAAAACTTGGTTCAATTGGTAAAACCCCCCGGTTCAATTGTTGAACCAAAAAAACTCGATTCAAAATTTAAAGTGAAAAAATAAAAAAAAAGTTAAAATAGGAAATGAAAGGTAGAAAGAAAAGTTCAAAAGTTGGAAAGTATTTGAATTAAGAATTGGTAAAAATTAGAAAGGAAATAAATGTGGAAAATGAATAAGAGAAAGGAATTCATGGAAATAAAAAGGAAATAATAGTAACTTTTAAAATGAAAAATTAATATTCTTTCCTTTTTATGAGTAGGAGAGTGTAAATACTCATACAATTAATAACTTAATGTATTTTATATGAATATAATCTTTTAATGTCTGTTTATATAAAAGGAAATTAATAGGAAAATTAATACGGAAAAAGGAATTGTTCGAAATTGAAAAATAATAGTAAACTTAAAGGGATCATTTGGGAAGTGGAACTGGGTGGAACCAACCCCTAATTTTAACCCTGGTTCCGTCTGATTTGACCCCGTTTGAGAAATGGAACCGTGTGGAATCAGCCTCTCGGTTCCACCTAGTTCCCCAAACGTAAGTGGAACAGAGATGTTGGAACTAGGCGTGCACATGACCTGGTTCCAACATCTCAGTTCCACCGAAATGGTGGGATTGCTTTTGACCATTTTTTTTATGACATGACGTCTTGCTTTTTTTTCCATCTTTTTTTTTGTTTATTATTTTCTTTTACAACATTTTTTATATAAATTAATTTATTTATTAGCTATAAAATATAAATAATAAATGAGTAATATAATATTATTTATTATTTTATTATAAAAATTTAATATTTCATTAAATATAAATTATTAAAAATGATTTTTTGTATTAAATACTATGTTTTTTAACAAATTTGCTGGCATAATTTTTTTAATATATATTATGTATTTTATTTTTTAACAATTTTATAATATATATTTTTAATTAAATCACTCACTAAAAATAATCCATCCCATCTACTTTTTCCTATCACATCAACTACCTTATTCCTCATCATCAAATTTCATTTCATCTAAACACAATCTGAATTAATCTAATAATGTAACGCCTCACAAATTCGAATAAGGAAAGGAATTCCAAAATGTGAAATCAATGTAATTAAAGAAAGAATTCAAAACGAATTCGGATACAAAAAAAAAGGGAGAAGAAGAAAAGGAAACGGCCGACCAGGGGAGGAAATTCCTCCCCAGATTGCGTTACGAATTCGGCCGGCCCTTTGGCCGGCCGATGCTATAAAAGGGAACGCGAGGGAAACCTTCACGCCCCTTGGATGCCCTCTGACCGGCCGCCACCTCCTCTTCATCTTCTTCCTCTTCTCCGATGAATGGCGCCCAGGCAGAAGAACAGAGGCGGCGACGAACGAACAAGACAACCGATCCGATGACCCTTCGACTCGTGCATGAGCCTTGTGACCCACATGTGAAGGTTAGGCGCCTCCCCTCACCGACCGAGATCGATGGGAGCCGGAGAGGATGATGAACAGATCATCGACGACCTAAATGACGAAAAGAGGTACTCTAGATTGTTAAATTCCCTAGGCGATGAAATATCGATCTTTTGATGCGTACAAAGAGTCCATCATGATCCTGAAATCCATAGTTTCATTTTTTGTATTTGGATCGTCATGTTTTGATGGCCAGAAAGCCACCGGAAATGAAGAAGATGACCGGCAGCCTTATTTTATCGTGAGAATCAGTCGACCGATTCGATGAACGATCGACCGATTCGGCGAGCACCTTCCACCATCGTGTCTTTGATCGATCGACCGATCTAATATTGTCCTGATAGATTTGACTTCACGATCGGTCGACCGATCCATCCGAAGGGTCGACCAGTCCTGCGCGCGCACTTCGCCATCATAATCTTGCAAACGGTTGATCGATCTTTCAGAGCAGTCGACCGATTCAAAAAGACAATTCATCGGCCGACCGGTCTCAAGTGCGTGGTTGAACGGTCCGACAGGATCTCCATCAAGAGGAACAGTCAACCGATCTCACAGAACGGTTGACCAGTCCAGAGGACGGTCGACCGATTCAAGTTGACCGGTTCAAGTCGACTGGAACAGAGGGAACGGTCGATCGATCCAGACAGACTAACTGGTTCAGATCGATCAGTTCAGTCGAACCAACCGGTTCAAGTTGACCGATTCAAACCAACCAAACCAATAGGTAGGTCTTGAACCAATCATAGTGTACGGATACTGATACGGTCTGAGTCCAACTCTGACTCGACCCCGTGTCATGTTCTTGAACCCTAAATAGGAGACTCAAACTGGATTACCCTTTACCAGCCGAGTCCTATTGCAAAAGATAGAAATACCCCTCTGGGTTATGACCTACGATTCTAGGTTCCATTAAAGATAAACAAAGCTAAGTAAAGTAAAGAAATTATGGGATTGCTATGTGTCGGTCTAAAGTATAGACAAAGATCATAATATTGCATGGAAAGGGCAGCTGAGGAGACAGCGAACCTACTAGTCTTTAATGACCACTGTTCCTGAGTTACAGAACATCTTCTACTTGTATCTCGAAGAAGTGTGATGCATTGACACACTTCTTCTCCAAAGAAGTATTAATTCATAGTATTGAGCCAAAGGGACAGGTAGCTAGCTGAGAAGACAGTGAGCCTACAGGTTCTTAAATGACCACTATTCCTGAAATGCAAATCCTCTTCCACCTGTATTTCAAAATGGGTGATATATTTGCACACCCCTTCACCATAGTGGGCTTACAGATTCAGAGAGGTACCTCTGGCATCCTAACTTAATAAAGTCGAACTTGTATAGGATAACTAACTCTAAGGACATTATAGTAATGTAAAAGATGTAGTGCAACTTACAGTAAAGTAATGCACAGTAAAGTATGGTATAATAAAGTACGGAACAGGGTATAGTAAGGTATGGATATGGCATGGCAGAGTCAACACGATGATTAGTAAAGTTCAAGGTAAAGCATAGTAAAGGCAAAGCATAGTCATGGTAAAGAATATAGTAGAGATATTGATATGATTAAAGCATGATCTATTGTTTATGGTAATAAAGGTATAGAAATCAAAGGCACATTATTCATTGCTTATCCATTTGTTATATAACCATCATTAATTATAGTTCATCATTTATGCTTCTATTGTACCAGGCTTTTTGCTCATGGGTATTTGATTTCCCTGCATTGAAATTTTGCATGTGAGAACTCAGTGTGATGAAGTGTTGGAGGGCACATGGCTTGGAGAACGATGCACATGACTTGCTTATATCATCCAGTTCTCTCAATTGCATCTAGTCTAATAATTATCCTTGGTTGAAAAGACACCATGTTATTTCGCTTATCGGACTTCTTTCTAAATGTTGAACTTATTAAAAATCGTGGCATTTTCCTTCGTTGTTGCATACTACATTAATTATCTATGTCCTTTGATATTCAGATGTTTGAGCTTCGGCAATAAAGTCTTGGATTATATTTTATTATTATATTTGATGCCACGTATACAAATTGTTGAATGGTCAAGGTCTTATTATGGTCAATAGTGTAACAAACAGTGTAACGCTCCTAGGGTCAATCTGACTACCTACGTGAAAAGGAGGGACGATTTTGGGGGCGTTACAGTCAACTCAAATGACCTCTTGCATCTTGGTTCTCGAGGCGAAACCAGGCCACAATTATTGCCGTGGAATGAGGGTCACGACCTTTGTTCCACCTAGCTGGTTTCTCTTTTTTTTTCCAACGACATGACTTTTTTTTAGTTTTTATTTCTTTTTACCTATCTTATATATACATTATTTATTATATGTAAAATAATAATAATAAATTAATATAAAATTATTTAATACTTATTATGTTATTTAAAATTTTCAATATTTCATTAATTATAAAAAATAAAAAATTTGTTTTTTATATTTAAATAATATATTTTTCTACAAAATTTTTGACATAATTTTTTTAGATATACATTTATTTTTAAATTTTTTAAACAAAATTATAGTCTCTATTTATTATACATATTTTTAATTCATACACTCACTAAAATTAACCCATCACATCTACTTTTTTATATCACATCACCTACCTTAACATCAAATTCCACTCTACCTAAATACGTCCCGAACTAATCTGTCAATTCAACTATTCACCAGGAACTTAGTGGAACTTCAGTTCTCATTGTCAAACGCCACCGTGAACAAAAAATAAACATGAAATGTCAAAATAAAAATACTATTGAAGAATAAAATAAAAGAATTAATATAATATATCAATAATAATAATTCAAACTAATTTTATGAATTTTAAAATTTAATTAATATTTTTTATTATGTATTATAGGTTATGACTACCTTTTTATGCGTGATATAATATTGATTACGTGTGTATGTATGTTGATGCGAACTTAGAAACACTAGCAAGCGCACTAATCGTACAAGTAATAAAGTGATGAGTATAAAGTATCGTTCCCACGAAGACAAGAAATAATTAATAACTTATCTTACTTATAAATTAAGAAAAGGTAATAAATATGTGTTTTGTAAAAATAAGAAGAGTAAATAATATAAATATAGAGTTATGATCAATGGGGTTTAAAAGTATAGAATTGATGAATAGGATTTATCTTGATCAATACCACTACTCATGTACGAATTCTAGACAAAAGATGATGAATTAATAAAGTAAAATTTCCAAATTGATTTAACCAATATTTCAGGCTTTAAATCCTATTTTGAAATCAACAAAAGAGATTAATCCTCTCAATTTTTAATCTAATTTATTAGATTTCAAAATGCACTCAATTGAAATATAAAGTTAAAGGCTTTCTCAAGTCACCTTAACAACAACACAATTGAGTCTCTTGCGATTTCCCCAAAAGTGGCATGTAAGAGGAAAAATTAGAGAAAAACTCTAGAGAATCTAAGAATTTCTTTTCAGATAATAATAAGATTCAAAGGAATAAATCTCAGGCAATAATTAATAAAATCATCAAACATGCTATTGATCCATCAACTAATCGTACGAAGAATTCATAAAGAATAGAGTTCAATCAAGAAAATCCTAAAGAACTACTCCATAAACCTAGAGTACATCAATCTAAATAATGTTTCAGGAAAAGGAGAACAAGAAGAACTACTCCTAATTTTACCGTCCTCTCTCGAGTTTTCGACAGAACTTCGTTATAGCCTCTGGATCTCCTTCACCAAGCCTTCAACCTATGATTTCTGCCCTCCAAAGATGCTTTTTTAGGCTCTTTTCTGTCTCCTTTTATAGGTTTTCTCGTCCCCCAAGGAAAGAAACCGAAAATATATCCAAAAAGTGAATAAAAATTACTTTAAAATGACCTAACAGACTGCCGTCACGATCGTGAAAGGTTCTGGCACGGCCGTGATGTCAAGGCTGAAAATACTTAGTCAAATTTTTGCTGGAAAATGTCTCTGTCACGGCCATGACAGAAACTGTCACGACCGTGGCAGGGACAATCAAATTTCTGCTTGCTGATCTTTCTATCACGGCCATGACAATAACTGTCACAGCCATGACAATCTTCTGAGCTGTTTTAGGCCTTTTCTTGCCTTCATTTCGACGTTTTCTCGTATCCTGCCATGAATAATTTTCATATTTAGGTAGAAATCAAATTTAAAGGAAATTATATGAAAACAAATCAAAACTCCTCCTTTCTAAACATAAAAACATTCTAAAATGTTAATCAAATGACTCAAACTAATGCATGATTTTTCGTGCATCATATGTATGTATGTATGTATGTATGTATGTATGTATGTATGAATGTATGTATGTATGTATGCATATATGTATATGTATGTATGTATCTGTGTGTGTAAAGTTATTATAAATAATATTAATTTAATAAAATTTGGTTGAACTCGGTTGAATCTGATCAAACCTATCCAACCATGACTCAATTGGTCGTTTGGTTTGGTGGTCCGGGCGGTTATTAAAAAATTAGGAAAACATAGTTTTCTATGATCATCCTATGGCATTGGTATCTATTTTCCTCATGTGACATAAAATAATACTCCCAACCAACCATGTTGCTGCTGCCAATCTCTACTTAGAGAGAATGTTTCCCATCAAAGTTTTCTTTATCTCTTTTGTTAGTATATCTTTTTGTCCTAATCGCATGATGAAGAGGGGCCATTTTTTTCTAGTATAAAAGGGCTAATTTGCTTGTTGCTCTTAAAACAGGCATGATTCCTATCATGGATTGCAGTCTAGAAGTTAATTATCCACATTATTTTTTCTTCTTTTTGTATTTGTTTCTGTATTTTTTATGAATTAATGGAAAAAATTTATGTAAAGCTAACTGCAAATTAGTGCTAGTGAGCATGTTGAAAACATAGTTAACTTAATGTCAAATTTTAGTTACTTTTTTTCAATTGGCAAGGAATTAGGTTAAATTCCTCTCCATTCTTTCCCTCTCAATTTCTCTATTAAAGGGTTATTTCCATAAACCTCCCTTAAACTATCACGATTTTCCGCATCTAACTCTAAACTACGATTTTTCGCATATAACTCTAAACTACGAACTTATTTTTTTTAATTCCTAAACTATCACAATTTTTTCACTTTAGTCCTTTCGTCCACTTCTCTTATGTTTTCCATTACTTTTGATTTTTTTATTTATGAAAAAACTAAATTACCCCTCCCTCCATAACATATCTGATCATAAATATAAAAAAGAAAAAAAGAAAAAAAATCAGAGGGAAGGTAATTTAGTCTTTTTCATAAATGTTGTTTACAACTTTAATTCTTCCAACATTTTTTTATTTTTTTTATATTTGTTATTTTATATTTTTCTGGAGAGAGGGGTAATTTAGCCTTTTCATAAATGGAAAAAAGTAAAACTAACGGAAGACGTAACAAAGTGATGGGAGGATTAAAATGAAAAAGTCACGATAGTTTAAGGATCCAAAAAATTAAGATAGTTTGGGGTTAGATATGAAAAATCGTGATAGTTTAGAGGAGGTTTATAGAAATAACCCTTCATTTTTTTATGAATGTTCTAATGTCAATTAATAAACTTATGTAAAAAATGATATTTAGAAAACAAAAAATCATTTAAATTTTTATAATTCAGATGGAAAAATTGATTTACCATTGCTAATATATCATAATTAGTTTGTTCTAACTTCTAACTTTCTGTATTGTTATGTAGCTCACGAAAGTTACAAATTAAGTATAATGTAGATATTAAGAGTAGAATATTAAATAGTTATTATTATTAAGAGTAAAATATTAAATAGTTATTATTATTAGTACTACTACTATTATTATCAATATTATTATATTATTTTTTTAAAAAAAATATTTTTTTATTCATAAGGTAGAATCTTATGATCCCCGATCCTCGAGACCCCTTCCGATCCTAACTCGAAAAGTGATCCTGACAACCTTAGTTCAATGACACATAAGCCAAAATAGTGGAGGCCAGTTACTCGCATTTGACCATCATTCTCTATAAACATCTTTTTCAACTAGAACAAAAAAAGCTTGATGTGTTTGTTCAATGGTCAATAGAAGCTTCATACTAGAAGAGCTACAAACTAAAAAAGAATGAAAACAATTTACCATTAATTAAAAAAAGATATGTATTATATATTAAAAATAAATAACTTACCAATTGTGCTACACACAAGATAATAAGATTGGTCACAATTGAGAAACTATTTCATCTTACTTGTTGACATCTTCAACAACCTGCAAAGTAAAGATAAAAAAAAAAGAAATTGTACTATCATTGAAAAGGAAATAAAAAGTAGCTATTGAGACATGTTTTATATCTTAAGCAACGAACATGGTATTTATCATGTCTGATTCTCTTCACACTTTTCAAAACTTCTTCGCAAGCCCCCTCCCCCTGCCACTGACGTGGCTTTTTTTAATTATTTTTTATTTTTTAAATATTGACACATCACTGCATGTTAACGTGGAGAGGAGAGAGTCAGTGCCACGTCAGCTTCGTGACCGGGTAACCACCGATTGTAGGTAAAGGGGGCATCGGATGAAACGAGTTAAAAGATGAAGGGCATTCGTGTTACAAAGTGAAGTTGGAGGGCATCGCTGAGCAAACGTCAAAGTTGGATTATTAATAAGATACATAGAGTAGAGTTCATAGTATGAAAATCTTCTCATTCTTAAAGCACACGGTGCCTTTGAATTGCTTTCTACAAAGTTTGATAGGCATGTGTTTGCATTAAAAAAATTCGTAAAAAATGCATTAATGTTTTTTGCCCTTTGAGTAGCACACATGCCTGCAGTAAAAAATATTTTCAAAGTAAAATAAAATCCATTGTCTATGTTTGTTGTATGCTCTCTGACTAGCAACCATCTAGGATATTAATTTTTTGCTTCAAAGAAAGCCAACCATCTTCAAACATATCTACACTTGTGAATTCATATATTCATTTGTTATTTTCTTCTTTAAATGAGTTGATATAGGTCTTATAGATAAGTTGTTGTATTTCTTGTAGTATGCCACCTGTAAAACGTTGTCCATCACAATATCCAGATCAGTAATGACACAAACAAGATGCTTTCCATTCACACATTCAGTCCATTTGGAAAATAATTAATAAAATATCTCTTCAATCTCATCAGTTAGAAAAGCGCAATCAAATAAACATGACCTCCTATGATGATGGACTCTAGTAAAGGAAGTGAATGACATTCTTAAATTGTTTGTTCGATATGTTGTATCAAATATAACATTATCGAAAGTCAAATAATTATCCATTGACCTACTGTCGACCTAAAGGAATTCATTACAGTGTCATCTGCATCCAACTCTCATCTATTGAAGAACCTTACATCACCACTTGACTTGTTTAAAAAATAAGATATGATATTTAGGTAATTGAGATGTGAAATTACCTTTTTTCTCTTAAATGGTCAATATAATATTGAGTATTATGAGTTATTCATCAGACATATTGTGTTCTAACTATCTTCGATGGACCCATGCCAACAATCGTTTGTTTAAAAGTTGTTGAGAATTCTTTTTGTGATCGTAGAAAGAGTTGTTAAAGAATTATTATGTTATTCATGAAATTTTTTACTTCTCATATCAATACCTTAGTTCAAAGTTTTATGTTCTTCTTTAGAACAAACAAAAGTTTTATTAATAACATTTCATGCGACCTTGGACTTATGTGTTTTCTAATAGAAAAGCCTACTGACCTTGCATATATATTATACTAGTCGTATGCTTCATTGTTAGTGTCAAACGCCATTCCGACATATGACTTTGGTAGCTCATAAGATTTCACATAATTCAAACCTTGAAACTCTTCAACATTCACTTCTTCATTTTTGTCTTTGTCATGCAACTCCGCATTAGTATTATCAAATTCAATCCCTTCTTGAATATCATTATTTTCAATCACTTCTCAAATAGATTCAAATTTGATACCTTCCATTTCCACGGTACAATGAAATGCTAACATCATAGAAAGATTATGTACGTCAAGCCTTGGCAATCAATAAAATGAAAACATGAAGTATAAGCATACAATCGATCACTAAATTGGCATATTATGTAAACACAAAGTCAAGATACCTGAATTTGATATGAATAAATTGTATCATTCTATGTCATAATTTTAATTAGGGCAAATTGTTTTATAGTGGCAGCAGATAACAAGATGGGACAAAATCGAAGGTTATCACGTGAATAATGACAAAAAGAAGACAAGACTGAGTGAGTAGTAGCACTAAAGAGGGAGTGGTTGTTTGGCAATGCAGGCGAGGTGAGGCTGCAATCATACAATGTAAAAAATTTATTAGAATTCCATTACAAAAGGAATTGCGAAAAGGAGAATGCAAGAGAGGATGACCAATCACACCAAAGATCATTTGGGGCTAGGGCAACAAGCGATTATGCTGCTCATAAAGAACTCAATCAGCTAGGGCAACAAGCGGTCGTGTAGTTCTAACGAAGAACTCGGGCATATTTAGTGGCGCAAGCAATGTCAAACTATGATGAAGTCCTCAGTCAATGACTACAAAAGTATGTCAGTGAGTGGAAAATTTTTCGAACTTGGGCATATTCAATGGCGCAGGCGATGTTAGACTACGATGAGGTCCTCATTCAGTGGCGGCAATGGCTACTTCGCTCAGCGGAGCAGGCGAAGAACTAGATCAGCTAGGGCATGAAATTGTGAACTATTTGAGACTCTGAACTATGCTTGTAAATCGCTTCCACTTGCTTGAATGGCACCTATTTTACATCTTCCCTCCATGGACGATCCGATGGTGGGTGAGATAGAGAGCACCACTCAATGGGCAGTATGGCCATTAAACCCTAAAATAGATCATATTGTGTCTCCTATTTTATTATTCATCGTATCAAAAAATATATAAATTAAAGTAAAATTTTTAAATAATTAATTAAATATCATTCATATATTTATAATTCAATTAGTGTGAAGATATGAAACACCTTCAATTTTTTTCTTTGATTTTATTAATAAAAGAATAATTGATAAATTTTAAATGTTGATAAGTATGTTTCAAAATAAGTAATTACATATTTGGATAAAATGATTGAAATTAATAATATTAATTATTTACGATTGAACTAAATAACTTATTTCTCTAGAAAAATAAATCATCTTGCTTAATTATTATCTTGGTAACTGAAATGTTTCAAATTTATTTATAAGCTACTTATAAACTTAGTGAAACAAGTAAGTTGATTTGTCTTATCCTGTAATAATTTTTTTTTATAGTACTAGTGAATAATTTAAATGTTGGACTTGATTTTAAAAGATGAATAGTTATATGTTTGGATAAATGAGCTGATAATAATAAATTATGTATTGTTTAATAAAATTATTGATATGTTACCTTTATAACCAAAGGACACAATATCCAAAAGGAGAACGTATTTTTATTTATAAAATATTTGAAAAGTTGAGAGTTATGATAGTAAGTTAACTATTTAACTAAATGACTTATAAGTAGAAACTATATGTGATAGGATTCTTGTTTATTTTTTTACTTATAAATTAGTAAAATAAGTGCTTTATATTTTAAATTTTTTGTTTGAAAAAGATATTTTTACAAGTTTAAACTTTGTTTGACAAAGTTAATATCGTGATTAAAGAATACCGATTTGACTATAGAACGGTGATCTAATTAGATAATAACAATTAAATATTAAGAAAGAGCAAATAAGTTTTTAAATGTAAACTTAAAAGAAATCTCGATAAATATAACAATTGCACTAATATATAATCATAACGTAATAAAAATAAATATAAATATATAACTTTCACTATTTTTATATGCATCAAATATTCATAAGAATGAATTATGATATTGTTTTGCATAGTAATGTTTTTTAAGATATTATTTTACTATAAAAAATATCGATCTTTTTGGAATAAAATATTATTTATATTGTTAAGTAAAATTAAATATGTAAAATATTAACATAAAAATCATATAATGTTTAGTAATTAAATAACTATTATTGAAAAGAATGAGAGCACATGTCGAATATCTAAACTACTGAGTAGTTTATAAAATTATATTCCTTAATTTTACTCTAAAAGATATTTATTAAACATGTTAATCAAAATTTTATTCAATAATTTAAATTCTCCTTTTTGTATGTGCCAAACGCCCTATAAAAGCAGAATCTAGTCTTTCAATTTACTGTAATTTGACATAATATACAAAGCATGTCAAATTTTTACTCATAAATATAAATATCCTAATGCAATAATCATTGTATTATTATAATTTATTAAATTCAAATATATATATTTTTATTGCAGTTCTACAATATTTATACTAAAAATCTTTGGACCTTGAGAAGATTTTATCGGTTACTAAACCAAAATCTTTGAACAAGAGTGGACAACCCATTATATGCAATACTGAAGAAATTTAAACACAGATACCAGGAGGTATCAAATGCAACTGTCTGACTTGTAAGTTTTATTACAACAACAACAACAACAAAGCCTTATCCCACTAGGTGGGGTCGATTACATGGATCATACGACGCAATTCCGCTCTATTAGTAATACTGTCGACTTCCTTCAAAAGAGCACTACTTTGTCATATACTTGAAAGTCCTCTCTCTATGTTCAATTCAGAATGCATAAATCATCCAGTGAAACCAACATTGTCTTTGCAATAATATAATGAGATGAAGGGTCTGGTGAGGGCAGTTCGTGTCACCAAAATTACGAAGGTATATTTATTGTGCCTCAAGTATCAACAATAAAATATGAAAAAAAAAATTTGACATCATGATATGACATCTAGGGAACTCGATGTTTCTTGAAATTGAATGCATATTGGTACCAGAACAGTCATGAACACTATCAGCATTTATAAGAACTTGTCTCTGCCAAGCCGTTGCAAATGGTAATTGATGGTTCTTGCAGCGTTCTTGGGTTTTCCTCTCTGCAAGAATGATCACATACTTTTACATAACCAAAGAAGAAAAATATCGGAATGTAACTGCACAAATATCAAGCATACCTGAGATTCCACACAAGTAGCCAGTAGATCCTTCTGTCTCATACACTTGTCATCATTGTTCTTGCTCAGAGCCAAGCAATTAAGGAAGGAAACCATCTCCTTCATGCAGGGCTTCCCAACAGCACCAAATTTCTTGGAATTTATGTACAAACTCCCGGTTTTGCGGCCCATGATCCTAATACAGCCTAATCATTGATAGGCATTCATCAGATTCATAATTTTTTCCCCCGAGATAATAATGCAAGACACTAATTAAGACTACATGAAGTGTTCCATGTGAGAAAAATACTGCTACAAGTTGAAAAAGCTGAACTTGTGACTACGGATGTCGTCATGATACTAAAAAGAAAAGAAAAAGCAGCATGTTGTGTGCAGCATTTGATCAAACAGATTGTTACCGTTTCTTAACTAGCATACAATCCAGTCATCACAATGAAAATAACCATAAACATTACTACCTCATTTGTTCTACATTGACTCAAAAAGTTTTTGACAAAAATGGCATGACGACTTCGTAGTTGGTACATGTCATGGAATTATGGTATTCATAACAGCAGATCTAAATTCGTTAATTAATCATGACAAAGAGATTGTTTAAGAGTAAAGAGCCATGATTTCAAAGAAAAATAAGGGACCATTTGGTTTCTAAAGGTCCCAAGCCCGGATAAAGGAGGAGGGTTGTGTTAGGCCCCGACAGCCAGCGTAAAACTCTGTCGAATCTCATGAACATGGATCAACGAATAGTCGTATGATCCATGTAGCCGACCCCACCTAGTGGGATAAGGCTTTGTTGTTGTTGTTGTTGGTTTCTAAAATGCCACTGAAGACTAACATAACTCAGTAGAAATTATTAATGGATGTGGAATTAGACTGACAAATGAGGAGAGTAGAATTACTCTCCACCTCTGATGTTGCCCCAAGAGGTGGCATGAAAAGTATTAGGATCAGTGCTCTTTTTCTTCTTTTCCCTTCTCTTGGTTCATATTTTACTCTTTGGTTTTCCCCTCTGGTATCAACTACAGATAAATAAATTTCAACCCAACGAAAGGATAAAGATGATAAGACACTTCTAGCATCAGATGTTAAAACTCAAGTGGAAGCCCCCCACCCATCAGAGGCACATATTTCACAATGATGCATTTAAAACTCAACTGGTAGCAATGCCCCCCACCCCCCATCAGATGGACATATTTCACAATGATGCATTCAACATGGAAAGAAAAGTGCAGTTACATACATATAACATATGTGGGATAAAGCAAAATAGAGAGCAAAGTTCGTGAGGTAAAGTTATGTTATACTTAAGATAACATATTTGATCTTATAACACATATATGTTAACTAAAATTTATTGAACTTTCAACGACATTGATTGTGAAGACATAATTTGTTAAACAATGGAACTTAAATACAAGGTATATGTTCAGAAATGATATAGATTGTAACAAAGATTTATTTCCACCGCAACAGTGGTTGGGAAGAACACATTTTTGCTCGCTCCCTGTATTTAATAATGGCCTCATTGTAAAGCATACAGTTGGAAAATCAAGCCTAGAAGAAATATTGACTATTCACGAAATGCCAAACTTAGGTGTTCAATTATGTTTTGAGCATGAGGGCTCGCGGTGGCAGAATCTATCGAGCATGAATCCAACTAGAACATTAAAAGATCCACGCAAACCCTCATTAAAACAATATTGCAAAAGATAACATCTCATGTGTAAATGAATCATTCACGGCTACTGACTCAGTACAAACATAGAAAAGGAAACCATAATTGCAGAGATGGAGAATCACCGCGTCGGAGAAGATGCAGATAGCAGGAGTCAGGACGGCGACGAGGATGACAGCAGAAACGGAGGCGAAACTACAGGGGGAGGAAGATGGACGGAGGAAGGGACCTCACCGGAGAACGGAGAGCTTTCTCCAGCCGTCAGCCGCAGGATTGAAACCAAATGGATCGAACTCGGCCAGAACTTGGACCGGTATGCTGAGTCTGAGAAGTAGTGAACCAAAACGAACCATATCAGTCTGAATCGGGTTCAACCCTGTTTCCAATATTTTTCTCCTCTTAGGTCAGAAAAAGGGTTGGTTATTGTCATTACAGTAATTTTCATAATTAATTTATCAATTTTCACTATATCTCATTTTAATTCTCCAAATTCATTTTTTTAATAAATCAGTCTCCCAACTTAGAAATTTGTAACATTCCCCTTAACCTATAATGACAAATTTTCAAATTAATTTGCTCACTAAAATATTGATGTGACATTCATGTAAACTGAATTCAAATAAAATATTATATATTTAATAAAAATAATATGTAGTTATTCATTTTTAAAATAAAAAATTAAAAAGGGAAATCGGGTAAAAATATTTTGAAATTATTTATAAATATTTATTAAAATAATATATAATTATTTACTTAAAAATATTTTTTTTTAAAAAAAGAGAAATGATGGAGGACGTCTCAATGTGAATTTCATGTAGTATTTAGTAAATATATTTTTTTTTCTTTTAGAGTATGTAAAATTAGCATCATAATAAAAAAAATAATATAAATATACTCACATTTTTCACACTAATAAAAAATAATATATATTTATTTATTTACAGAAAAAGAAAAGAGACAGCCTTCTTCTCTCTCCTTTTCTAAAAAAAATTAAATAAATATTTTATATTTTTTGTAATAAATATATTTTATTTTATTTGAGTTTGGTTTCGTGTCAACATCCTAATCAACAAATAAACCTTCAAATAAGTTATGGAGACTTTTTTCTTACAAATTTATAAGTTGAATTAATTTGTTACAAAACGAAATTCGGAGACTAAAATGGGATCAATGGAAGTTGAGGGAATAATGGTGAAAAATATTTTTTGTCATTAAGAATTAATTCCTAATTTCATGGAATCAGATGATTTTTCCGTCAAAAAATATTTGGCCTTTAATTTTTTATGGTTTTCTGTAGTATAAAAATCACCCATTTTTTTGTGGGTCTCATTTTTCAGAGTTGACTTACTTTAAAAATAATAATTTTTTGAAAAAAAATATAACAAAGATATTGCATAAATGTTTAAAAATTAAAATTTAACTATTTTGTGTCAATAAATCAAAGTAACTTATTACATTATAATTAAAATTATATGCTAAATAATTTTATATAAATTTTATTATAATACATTATTAACTTGATAATATTCAATCATAATAAGTCAATAATATAACTAACCTAATAAATATGATTTAGGAAAATAATCTTTAAATAACATATAGGAAAGAAGTGTGTGTAGGTACCTTATGTATAAGTATTTCCTTTGGGAAACAACTATGTCATGCACTTGTGTGTAAGTATTTTTTTTTAAAATAACTGTATCTTATCGGCAACGATAAATACAATAAGTTAATAATATATCTAACCCAATAAATATGATTTAAAAAAATAAGCTTTAAAATAACATATAGGAAATAGTTATATGTAAGTACCATGTGTGCAAGCATTTCCTTTAGAAAATAATTGTGATCTACATTTTTTGTGCAAGTATTTTTTTCAAAAATAACTATATCTTATCAGTAAGGATATGCATATTTCTAATTACCTTTGGGTAATGGGACTTTTGGCTTCGAGGTCTAGTTAGCCTATTGTGAGGTCATCGAAAAAATTCTTTAATTACTGTAAGATCAAAAGCTATTACTCTAAAGACTAACACCCACGAAAATAGAAGTCTAATGGGTTATAAAGCAATCCCGAAGAGATTTACTGAGGTAAGATAATGGTAAGTGCAAGTCACTTATTATGACGATATGACTGAATGATGATTGATGTATTATTATATGTTGAACTCATGGTACTGATAATACATGTATGTTATGAATGTTAGACATGTAGATCATATTGTTAAGTACATAACATACATGTATGTTTATTTTCTTATATGAAACTTTTTATAGTAGTCATGTAGTATCCAACTTAGCATGCATTTCATAGCATAGTCTTTACATACTCTAATTGAGAAATCGTGCTTCTTGAATCTGTGCTAGTACTTGATGATTTAAGATGGATGACGATTCAAGTCATGACGCATAGTTGCATATGACACATTAATGAATAAAGTCACGATGTAATGATAGACTTTCTTACTATGACATTAGTTTTCAAATATTATATTAAAGTCTTTTGCCGAAAAGATGATTTTTTATTCTATTTTAATGAGTAATCATTTTCATTGCATTTATGTGAATGATTTCATTATAATCATGTGATGACGAATGAGTTATCACATTCGGAATTTCTCTAATTGTCCTTAGTTTTTAGAGTGGATTTGCAGGGTATTACGAGATTCTAACGATGATGGTTTGATTAACTAGTCTCATATGGGTAAAACATAGAGGTGGTCATGTGCTTGTAACATTCCCATTTATCTTTTAATATGCGCTTTAAATTCGTGTGAACCAGATCGCTCAAAGAGAATTAAAAAAATTGATTGAATAATCCCATGTACGTGGGCAAAATACAAAGGTGGTTATGAGTTTATATTTAGTTGCTTCCTTTACATTTGAAAATGCGTTATAAATTTGTGCGGGCTAAAAGTTTAAAGCGAACAATTCCGGGAGTGTTACAAAAACTAAGTTATTTTTGTGTGATTATGGTAGTTTCATATTTCACTTTATCCCCTAAAATCTAATGTTAGGATCCGATCCGAGTATTAAAATTTTACGGATCTTACAATATTAGTATAAATTCATTTATTCAAATGAAAAAATAAAGGACCTTGAGAAAATTTGATTCAACTATTTTATAAATATACATTGTACATGATATTTGCACTTGCATGGATTTTAATATCTTATAATAATTTAATATTATGTTATGAATCTAATCTTGTTTTGTCTTTCATCAAAATTAAATTTTATTATTGCACATATACTAAAAATTATATCATATTTTAATCAAATTATATAATAATATATATTTGAATTGAAAATATGAATAAAATATTAATGATCATTGTTTAATTAAATTATATAAATAGAACCTCTATGAATGACTATATTATTTTATATTAAAAATATTTTTTATTTATGAAGTAGAATTTTACAATTCTCGATCTTCTATGTTCTGAACCCTTTACCATCCTACCTCATAAAATGATCTTGTCACAAGATTAGGTCGAAGGAGTAGATAGGTACATTAAAGTTAGAACAATTCTTGAAATTTATTATCAAACGGTATACTAACTGTTTAACCCATAAAATAAATACCAATATTTAAAGTTTTTATCAAATTGGTATTTGTTTCTATCAATTAAGCCCAAAATATTTTGTTGTTGTTGTTGTAATTAAGCCCAAAATATCTAATGTCTCATACAAATAAAATATTTTTAAAAGTGATATTAACAAACGATATTAAGGATTTAGTTTATATCCAATGTCATAAGAAAATAAAAAATGTTTGTATCTAATGACTCGTACATGTATGCGATTTTTTTATATAATTCGTTGAAATATGTGATTAATTTGTAAACCTCAAAAACAATTTATGGTATTATTTGGCACATTCGAAAAGAAGAGCTTGAAATAGCATACGGAGTTCTGACCAAATTAAAACTCTAATTAAGTATTTGAAAAGGAATTAAAGCAGAGTTCAAATATTATAGTACAAAATTTTATAAGCTATTAGTTTTGACATTTTATTTCTAACATATTATCATTCTATTCAATAACAATATATTTTCCCTACATTTCTAAACATCACGTACCATTTTTTTATTTTAGTATTTCACATCTATAATTTTACTTGTCAGCATAACTATGATTATTTTAAAATAATCAACATTTTTACAGCAAAATAATATTTTTAAAATATTACTATGTAAAATAAACATTTAAAATAATCACAATAAATAATAGACACATATAAGAAGAAGAGTAAATTATATTGTTATCAAACAAATTTTGTTAAACTTATAATCTCGAAATTTGATCTCATCACGTGACAAAATCTCCTCTTAGAACGGTACACAATTTCTTTATTTCTTCGATCAAGATCCTTTCGCAGGGCGATCAAGAAAGGCGCCACATAAATGAAAGACTTAAAAATATACAACATTGAGAACCATATTAATGCGGAAGCTAAATCACTAAAAGTCAAGTACATAGTACGGAAGCTCGATAATACCAAGGTACATCACATAACAAAATAAGGCGTGCATGGACTATGTCATAATATACAACTCAATGACATAAAATAATAAAGACCGACTACTATATTCATATGTACACATATCACCCGAGCAAGAGTCGTCTAGTGCGAAAGCTCAATAATACCAAGGTACATCACATAACAAAATAAGGCGTGTATGGACCACGTCATAATACACAACTCAATCACATAAAATATAAAGACTGACTACTATATTCATATATACACATACCACCCGAGCAAGAGTCGTCACACATACAACTGTGAGAATCAACACGATCCTCCCATTAGCACAAGACTAAATATGATAACAATTAAGTTATAAGGATGATCCATAAACCGTAAGCATGATAGAAAGCATAAACAATATCATGATCCACTTAGATCGTCATGTGAGGAACAAGGAATCGTTCATTTCATTTAGCATCTTTAGCATTTGATCGCTTTCATGAATCATGATGAAAAGAATCAACATCTACATGTGACTCACGAGAGCAATTATCTTTTGTGTTCTTTTTCATTTCATATTCATAGGACACAATTCTTTCAATTCATTTCATTTCTATCCTAATATGATATCCTATTGGCAGCTCTAGTGAAATGTCCCTGATATACATTGCATTGTCTTACATCAACGTAAATATATTTATGTCTTCTGCAACTAATTCCTAACATGGTTTTATATATTTTCACTCTCATTGCTTTAGTTTCATATGATTCCTTGCCCATATTTCGCATGTGATACACATAATACAAGATACACATGCAATACATTTTGATAGAAATAATAAATCATTACTGCCAAGTGTAAATATGTCTCCCAAAAAAGAAATTAATGGTGTATCATTCGGATTTCTACATGTGCAAACACCTTCACATATTGTGTGGCTTAAAGGTGCGTGCAAATTGCAAAGCGATGCATGCGTCCCGCGGTTCGACAGTCAAATATTAATAATTAAAAATAATTATTAACAGATATGTTATGTACATAATACAATATGAAAACGTAACGGGCATAATAAGCATAGTAAATATTTTATAAACAAAATATTATGTTGTCATGTTTTCGCACGTCATAATTTTAACATTTTGAATAGCAGATAAAAATTGTTTTGACTAATAGATTTATTATTGTAGTAAAAGCATCATATATATTATTCATCTTATAGTGATCAAATTGATCGTATTAATTATTCTTTTGATAAATTTTACTAAATAATATGAAACTTTACTATCTTTTTTAATTGTATCATCCAAATTTTACGTTGTAACAATATTGCTCTTCAACTATTAACTTGTCATTTTAACGGGATATAACCCATTATTCAATCATTTGACTTACATGACAAATTATTTAAAATTAAAATATATAATAATTAAAAATAATTTTAAAAAAGAGGCTCAGCTCCTCTCCTTCTCTTTTTGACCGCCTGTGCATTGCGTTGACACATAAGCCGCCGGAGGGGCGAGGGGGCACCACCCTTCTCTGTCCCTCGTTGGAGAAGAGAGGGTGGGGGTGGGGTGTTGTCACGGGGAGGAGCGTCGCCGCCATTATTATTTTATATGTATTTATTTTTAAATGGTCTGTCACATAAATCAAATAATGGACTATATCCAATGGAAATAATATTTGGTAAAATAAGTTAATAATTTGATTATAAATTAAAATTGAAGGGCATAATTAGAAAAAAAGAGGAAAGTTGGATGACATTTAGTCAAATTTATCAATTACTTTTATTAAATTTACTTACCAAATGACAATCTCAGCAATATTTTCAAAACCTCTCTAACGAAATAGTACTCAGTATAGTATGAAAACTCGCAATAAATAAAACTCAATCAAATCATTAAAAAAAATTAATATATGAAACCTACAAGTGCCTATTGTTCTCATTCAGTGACAAAATCTTAACGAAATAGAGTTTCAAAATAACCCACCAAAATTCTTTCTTTTCTCAATGTGAAAATACAAAAGAAAAAGAAATTTTACACCAAATTGATTTATTTAAATTATATTGTTTCAAAATTTATGACTGATTTATTTATATTAGATACAAGGAATTTAAATTTCCATCCATAATGAATAATTCAAATATGCATTTTGATCTCTATACACCTTTTTTATGTTTATGATTTTTTTTTATATTCATGTCTACATCTTTTAATGTTTGTGTACTTTTTAATATATAAATACATACATCCTTTACATTTTATCCATCTTTTGATACACATATAATGTGTCTTAAAATATTTTGATCGAATATGCTAATAAAATATTTTAATCATTTTATTTGAATCTTAATTTTGACGTTCATATTAAATTTGATGTGAATTTATGAAGCGACATAGTAAAATTGCTGCCAATAAATTAATAAAAATGATAAGAAAATAGAACAAAGCCATCTACGTTTCTACGTAGCGGATCTCAGTCCAACCAATCCATCGCACGAAAATTAAAAATAATATCTCACCGGGAAAAATTAAAAATAAAAAAAATAAAACATCCAAAATAACGGATAAAACGCAGCTGCGCTCGAACAATTGCTGCGTCTTCTCGACCTCCTCCTGCGCTTAGGAAGCCTTAATCCACGGCCACAAAAGAGACCGCGCTCCATGGCCAAAACCTTCGTCTCGTCCCCTCCTTCTTCCTTCCTCGCCGCCCCTCTGCCAGCTCCCATCCCACGCCATGGCCGGATTGGGTTCCCGCTCCGCAGGCCCCGGAGGATGGAGACGAGGGCGGGGATGGGCTTCCATGAGCTTCCGTCACTGCTTCAGCTCCAAGGAGTCGACGCCTCGGTCGATCTCCGCGCAATCGTCGACAGGGCCGAGGGGCTTCTGTACACGCTAGCGGATGCCGCCGTGGCCGCGGACCCCGCAGCTGCGGTCGGAGCGGATGCGCCCGCGGCGGTGCAGAAGAGTGGTGGGTGGTTCGGGTTCATCTCCGACGCCATGGAAGTCGTGCTCAAGGCAATTTCGTCATTCTCTTTTCACCTTTTTAATACTGGGAATTAATTCTATGTCTGGAGGATTTATTCTTATTACAGAGTTCATGCACTTTCTGAACTTGGCGACCCTAAAAAACTATTGTCTACTTAGTTAATGTCTATTACCATGGGCTTGAAGTAGTGCATTTGCACATTTTTTTTCTCTTTTTCTTGTTCTTGTTGATCATGTAATATACTAGACTTCTGAATAATGCCATGATTGCAAGCTTGCATAGGACCAAAATTTTCTTCTTGCAGACTTCTTGCCTTTAGGTTGTAAGCTGTCTTGGAATAAATAAATTAGAAATGAGCACACATGCATGTTTATTGAATATATCACCATAAAATGTGTAGTGATTTTGCATTGTCAAGAAGTGTTATGCATGGATTTCCAAATTTGAACATCTTCTCTTTTTCCAAGTGCAATCAATTTACATTCACAGTATGCTTGCTGCTTGCAGGTGCTGAAGGACGGCCTAACAGCTGTGCACGTACCATATTCTTATGGTTTTGCAATTATCCTTCTAACTGTTATTGTGAAGATTGCAACCTTGCCTTTAACAAAACAGCAGGTAATGAATCAGCCAGGTATATCCATGAGAAGCAGAATGTTATAATCACAGAACCACAATTGGTACTTTAATCTCACTGCATTTTTGTCTAATAAGATATACCAAAAGAACGTCTTAGTGGTGCATCATAAATGTCATGATTACTATGCATACTTATATTTGAAATTTTAGTTTTATGTCTCTCCCTTCACACTTTTTTGGTGAGATATTCATGTATCATTTGCATTTATAAGCTACATGCTTGTGATGCATGTTCTTTTGTTCTCATTTTTACCTACTCTATAGGTTGAGTCAACTCTAGCTATGCAAAACCTACAACCAAAGATAAAGGCAATACAAGAGAGGTATGCCGGCAATCAGGTTTGCTCAGAGACCTTTTGATAATTACAAATTGAATGTAAATACTAAAATTATATTCCTTCCTTTTAGAAAAGAAGTTCAATCAATCAATTACTTTTCTCAATATCTCACGGAGTGCAATATCATTTTTAATCATCTAACAGGCACTCATTTGGCTTTTTCTTCCTCTGTTCTCTAGGAAAGAATACAACTCGAGACTTCACGTTTATATAGGCAAGCTGGAGTGAACCCATTGGCAGGTTACTTTTTCTATCTCTGTTCTAATTCAACTCGACACTCCTCTGTTTATCTGAGACTGATCTCTTGCTTAGCCTAATCCTTATTACTAGACAATGTGCTTGATACTAAGAAAATAAGGGAAGTACTAAGGGTTTTACAACATTTTTTTGTACTCAATCCACTGGATTCTGAATATAAAAACTTATCTGAGAGAAGCCAGAACTCTTATCAAGAACATAATGTTTTTTTTTGTGGATAATAGAAGATCATAATCAATATTTCTACACTCATGATGTTATTCAGTTCAGCTGACATAACCAAATGGTTATAGTATAATTATCGATGTCATCTCCAATGAAGCAATATTTTCTGAGGGATATCCAATACACAAAGTTTACCTTTCTTTGTTTGTGAATTTTTGATATAAATAGAAGCAAATGGATGTCAAGTTATCAACCAAAGGATGCCAAACTAATTTTCTTAGCATTGCATCCTTTAATATGATGACCATGTCCTCTTTGATGCTAAAAGAAAGTACTACTTACCTGAATTTATTCTTTCGGATGCTAAGATCTCAGATGTATCAAAGCATTTTCACTTTGCAGATTGCACTAATGAGTCAGAGTGAGCATAGGCAAGAATAAATGGTTTCTGATTAGGTTAACATTCCATTTGTCTTATCATGTAAATGAATATTTCTCTTCAATGAGTTTAGATGTCAGGAAATGCAGGATGAAAACCAGCCAAATAATGGTTACACATTCAGCTTTCTTTGTTATGCGACATCTTTTCTGGAGGATAATATGGTTTTTCATTTAATACACCACTAAATTTTAAGCTCTTTGCTCTCTAACATTCGTACCCTCTGCAGGATGCCTCCCAACTTTGGCCACTATACCTGTGTGGATTGGTCTTTATCAGGCTCTTTCGAATGTTGCAAATGAGGTAGTAATCAAATTTGTGTCTGAAGTGTGTATTGTCAATGGTTATTGCTCTAGAACTCAACTCAGTGACAAGGATTTCCTTGAACTGAAAGGGGTTGCTGACGGAAGGCTTTTTCTGGATCCCATCCTTGGGGGGACCAACAACCATTGCTGCAAGACAAAGTGGGTCTGGCATTTCCTGGCTTCTACCCTTTGTGGTAAGTGGACTTCAGTAAACTAGAGAATTATCATGCCAACTCTTTATCAGTTCATCTACTATTTGCTAACTTCTATGTCACTAGCTAAACAACAGGAATACTGAGCAAACATCAAGTTGGACACCCACTGTTAACATGAGTCTTTTGTCAAACAGGAGAAAGATTTTTCCCTGATGAACTTCTTTTAACCTTGTGCAGGATGGACACCCACCGTTAGGCTGGTCTGACACGACAGCATATTTAGTTTTGCCTATTCTGCTTGTTTTGTCACAGTATATCTCTATGGAGATCATGAAGCCACCTCAGGTGAGTGAATTAATCATCTTCATGCCCCTTCTTTTGGTCAATTTCAATAATTTGATTTCTGATTTTGACAGACAGACGATCAAACTTCAAAGAACTCTCTTCTTGTTTTTAAATTTCTTCCGCTCATGATTGGTTACTTTTCCCTCTCAGTTCCATCAGGTCTGTCAATTTACTGGTATGTTAATATAACTCTTTCTATAAGCTTCATTTTTCATGTAATAGATCTTTATCACAAATATAAAGTCTGAGTACAAAGAACTTTATAAATCTTTTCTGGTTATCTCTAGGTTCCACTGGTTGAATGCGTCATGATTTCACTTAGACATAATTCAGAAATTTTGCTTCTGCAAGTAATTGCTTATAATTGGCAAAAGCTTTTCATTTGTCTTCAGATTTAACAGTCCATGTGACCATTTGTAAGGATTCATGAAATGCCAGCATGGCTTGGCTTGTCATGTTTCTTGTTCTTTGTTGCAGAGAAAAGGTGCCCTCATATTGCACCTTTCGTTGAATTGGTATATAGTTTTTGTTGAGATAAGATGTTATACATGATCTTGGAAAGCATAATACATGACACAGGCCATCATATTTTGGTATCAGTAAACCAAGCATGGCAATCACTATCACTAAGTGAAATTTTCTAGTGCAAACTATATATTGAAGATGAGAAGTTCCCCTAGCGTGATTGTTTGTTTATTTGTTAATTTGTGTCGACCTTTGTTTAGGTTTACAAACAATGTCCTAAGCACGGCTCAACAGCTCTGGTTAAGGAAATTAGGTGGTGCAAAACCTGTTGTTGGTGGAGACGGAGGTGGAATCATTAGTGCAGGAAGAGCAAAAAGATTGCCTTCACAACCAGAGCGGGCTGGTGAAAGGTTGCATTCTTACTTTAAAGAGATGTTGGCTCCCAGTTTTTTGAGAGCGATCTTTTTTACTGACATGAGTGTCAAATACAGGTTTAAGCAGTTAAAGGAAAATGAAAGCAGAAGGAAACCTAACAAAGCATTGCCAGCTGACGGAGAGAAAGTTTTCGCTTCGACATCAAAGTCTGATGACGATTCAGATGGAGATTCAAGTGATACGGTCAGTTGTCACTTATATGCTCCAGATAGTCATATTCTTCCTCTATATCTCTTGTCAAACCGTGTTATATGCTACACTGGACATGTATTAGTATCAGATAAAATGTGAAAGTTGAAACCATTTTCTTTCTTTTGGTTACAAGATGTTTTAACAACAACAATAACAAAGCCTTATCCCACTAGGTGGGGTCGGCTACATGGATCATACGACGCCAATATTCATTGATTCGTGTTCATGAGATTCGACAGGATTTTACGCTGGCTGTCGGGACTTAACACAATCCTCCTCCTTTATCCGGGCTTGAGACCGACTATAAAATATAGGCGGAGTTTACAAGATGTTTTAACAAAATAATATATTTGGTCACTGAAGTTAGAACGTTCGCTGTTATGGTTCTGTCTGCCATTCTCCTTTCTCCATGTTGTTCGTCACATTATACTCTAGGCAGGATTCTTCATGATCGTGAAGTTAGCGCAATTCCTTGGATTATTATCATATACTTTTGTCACATTCTTTTCATGTCTTGATTCCGTATGAAGAGAATGTGGAGTTTTTTTTATTATGTTTTAAGAAAACAAGTATAAAATGAATCTAAGGTAGTTAACTATCGCAAGTTTCATGACAGCAGGAAGTTCTCCAAGAAGCTGCCTATTCTTCTAGCGACAGCAAAAGGATCCCAGAATACACTGGACCAAAGAAAGGTAAAAGATCAAAGAGGAAGCGCGCAGTGCAGTAGCGCTTCGGTCCATCTCACTTCTCTTAGCAATTAAGTCACAAATGATGCAATTGGTATTTCATATGCATCTTGCCCATTTTCAATTTGGGCCACTTCAAATACAAGTTTTCAGATCCCATTATGAATCATTCTAGCAGCGAGCAAGCGGGATATATTTTTTTCTTAGCATTATGTTGCAATAATGCTTCATGTAATATTGCAATTGATCAGATTCTTGCTTAGGCGGGTGTATGATATAGATACATATTTGTAGCTAAATGTTAATGACATCAAACTCTTTTATAGCATTATTCTTTTTTGGGGAGAAGCACTTTTACCATTATTTTCTTAAGGATATGAATTGATAAAAAAAAATTGTGAGGTTGAAGATAGGGAAATTTGTTCATTTGTTACTGGCAGGACATGAGGATTCTCTAGGTTTCAAGGTTTGGCTGCAAAATTTGCAAAGAATTTAACTCACGATTTAACTTTTTTTTTTCAATTTATGTTTAATAAGAAAAGTGCAAGGAATGAGATCTATAAGTATTGAAACATTTCTGTGTAGAATGATTTTGGAGTTTTATGAATATGAAATATTTTATTATTTTATCCGAACTGAAATTAACATGGTTAATAAAAAAAACTAGTACTAAATCTGGTGGGGTATATAGCATACAACTGAAATATTATAATTTATAATAATTTCAAAATAAACTTATTATTTTAAATTATTTTTACTTTCAGAAATAACAAATTATATATAAAATAAGAATGATTATTTATTTCCATATTATCTTTTGGAAAGAAATATTATTTATTTTAATCATACTCAAATTGATAAGAAGAAATATTAATTTTAAATTTCACTCAAATTAAATTATCTATTTAAATTTTTTTATTTATGAAGATAATAAATTATTTTTAAAAAGGAATTATTACTATTTGTACATTATCTTTAGAAAGAAAATATCATTTATTTTAGTCATGCTAAAAAAATCTACTTCTAATCAAAATATGCTCATAAATTTAATCTTCTTTTATTTTTGTTAACTTATATAACAAACTATTATAAGGTAATTTTTTTATTTTCTGAAAAAATTAAATTTGATCTGTATATATTACCTTATACCCTAAAATGATACATTGTTTTTTAGAATTACATATTATTCATTTTATTACATTTAGCTCTTTACTTTTTAGGGAACATAACCAAATTGATAAAAAAAGGAAAGCGTAATCTAAATTTGACTCGAATTGAATATCTTTAAATATAAACTATTATTTACTTGCATATTATCTTTTGAAAAGAAAATATTATTTATTTTAATCATACTCAAATTGATGAAACAATCTCAAATTGAATTATTTGTTTTAAATTATTATTTAATTTCCAAAATAACAAATTAAAATTTAAAAGGGAATTATTTTCACTTGTAATCATATTCAAATTGATAAAAATGATAATTTAATTTGACTCCAATTGAATTATTTATTTTAATTATTTTTAATTTCGAAAATAATAAATTATCTTTTAAAAAGGAATTTTTTGTTTGTGCATTATCTTTTAGAAATAGAATATTATTAATTTATTCATACTTAAAGTAATCTACTTCTAATCAAAAGATGCTAATAAATTTAATTTTCTTTTATTTTTGTTACCTTATATAACAAACTATTATAATACATTTTTTATTTTCTGAAAAAAATTAAATTTGATTTGTATATCTTATACCTGAAAATAATACATTATTTTTTTAGAAATTATATATTTATTTTAAATATATTATATTGTGTTCTTCAATTTTTAGAAAGGGAATATTATTTATTTTAATCATAACCAAATTGATAAAAGGAAAGATTAATCTAAATTAGACTTAAATTTAAATTTTTATTTTAAATTATTTTTTAAGTTAAAAAATAACAAATAATCTCTTAAATAGGAATTACCATTTATTGCATATTATCTTTTAGAAAGAAAATATTATTTATTTTAATCATACTCAAATAGATAAAAAGAAAAGATTAATCTTAACTCGACTCCATATAAATTATTTTTCAATTCCAAAATTAATAAATTATCTTTTAAATTTTGATTGTTATTTGATCGCTTACTATCTTTAGGTAAAAAAATATTATTTATTTTAATCATACTCAAATTCATAAAAGGAACTATTAATCTTAATTGGCCTCAAATTGTATTTATTTAAAATTATTTTTTAGTTCCCAAAATAACAAATTAACTTTTAAAACGAAATTACTTTTACTTGTAATCATACTCAAATTGATAAAAATGAGAGATTAATTTTAATTTGACTCAGTTTGAATTATTTATTTAAATTATTTTTAATTCTGAAAGTATCAAATTATATTTTTAAAATGAATATTCTTATTTATAGATTATCTTTTAGAAAGGAACTATTATTTAATTTTAATCATACTAAAATGAATATGCTTCTAATAAACATGCTCATAATCTTCTTTTATTTTGTTACCTTATATAACAAACTATCATAACGTAATTTTTATTTTTTTTAATCATACTTAAATTGATAAAAGAAAAGATTAATCTTAATTGGAATCAAATTGAATTATTATTTTAAATGAATTTTTAATTCAAAAAATAATGAATTATGTTTTAAGTTTGAATTATTATTTACTTGCATATTATTGACGAAAGTTAAATTATATATTTCAAATTAATTTTAATTCTGAAATAACAAATTATCTTTTAAATAAAAATTATTATTTAGTTGCATATTATCTTTAAGAAAGAAAATACCATGTTTTGTAATCTTACACAAATTGATAAAAAAAATAAAATACCATCAAGGAAAGCGAGGACCTCTATTCCTGCACATAGAATTTGGTACAGGTCTCCCAGTGAGTATTATAATACTCAGTGTGTAACGTTCAACATAAAAATAATATTCCATATGCATATGTTCATAGTCATAAAATAATAAAATCATTCATAAAATATAAACGTATCACACATCACTTTCATTTTATTTCTTTTTCTTTTATTTTTGCTTTCTTTAATTTTTATCATTTTTTCTTTAACTTAGCCTTAGAAGTTATATATTTAATTTATTCCTTTAATCTTATTATCTTAAAGAGCTCTTCATTTTTTTAATGTACATCATGTCACTTCACACCACGACAGACTCCCATCATGGGGCAACCATCAAAGATTAATCCAACATTGATAAAAGAAAATATTATTTATTCCAATCATACTTAAATTAATAAAAAAGAAGAGATTAATCTTAATTTGATTCAAATTGAATTAATTATTTTTAATTCCGAAAGTAACAATTTAATCATACTCAAATTAATAAAATGAAAGATTAATCTTAATTTGACCCAAATTGAATTATTTATTTTTAATTACAATAATAATACATTATCTTTTGAATAAGAATTATTATTTACTTGCATATTATCTTTTGGAAATAAAATATTACTTATTTTAGCCATACTCAAATTGATAGAAAAGGAAAGATTAATCTTAATTTGACTCAATTTGAATTATTGTTAAATTAAAAGCTATCTTTTAGAAAATATTTTTTTTCTTGTAAGTTATCTTTTAGAAACAAAAAAATAATTATTATAATCCTACTAAAAACAATGCTTCTAATAAAAATATGTTTATAATTTTAACCTTCTTTTATTTTTGTTACCTTATATAAAAAACTATTATAAGATAATTTATTTTATTTTCTGAAAAATTCAAATTAGATCTGTATATATATTACCTTATATAAAGATTTATGACACCACTTGTCGCGCTCCTGGACTTTTACCTCTCCTTATATATATTTATATTAATTTTATTCTGAAAATAACAAAATATATTTTAAATAAGAATTATTATTTACTTATATATTATCTTTTAAAACAAAATATTATTTATTTTAATCATACTCAAATTGATAAAAAGGAAATAATAATCTTAATTTGACTCAAATAGAATTATTTATTTTAAATTAATTTTTAGTTTCAAAATAAAAATATATATTTTAAATAAGAATTGCTATTTACTTATTATCATTTTGAAAGAAAATATTATTTATTTCAATCATACTCAAATTGATAAAAAATATTGATCTTAATTTGACTCAAATTGAATTATTTATTTTAAATTATTTTTAATTCCTAAAATAACAAATGATCCTCTAAAGAAATTATTTTTACTTGTAATTATACTCAAATTGATAAAAATGAAAGATCAAACTTAATTTGACTCATATTTGAATTATTTATTTTAAATTAATTTTAATTCCAAAAATAATAAATTATCTTTTAAATAAGAATTATTACTTACTTACATATTATCTTTTGGAAAGAAAATTTATTTTAACCATGATCAAATTTATAAAAGTGGAAAGATTAATCTTAGCTTGACTTGAATTATTTATTTAAAATTATTTTTAAATTTAGAAAATAATAAATTATCTTTTAAAATAGAATTATTTTTCTTGTACATTATTTTTTAGAAAAAAATAATTATTTTAATCATGCTAAAAAGTGCTTCTAATCAAAATATACTTATAGAATTAATCTTCTTTTATTTCTGTTACCTTATATAACAAATTATTATAAGATATTTTTATTTTTTAAATAAATTAAATTAGATTTATATATATTATATTATATTATATGAAAATTTGACACATGTCATCGGCTTTTAGATGTAGATATTTTGTGTAATTAATAAATTAGTCGCCATTATCTAATTATGGATATATTAGTTTGGTACGATTTAATATTCTTCCTATAAAAATATTGTATTGGATTAAGGTTCCCAAAAAATTATTCGAAAAACGGGACCATTTAAAGTAATCTTCTAATAACTTTAAGATAATCTTTTAACTATTTCTAGATTCAAAAACGTCAATTGATGCTTTTTTTTAAATCGAAAAATCCATCGTAACGCCATCAACCCTACGGCATCCTCAACATGCATGCAACTCGGTACATCTCATCTCATAGCCACTCCAAACGATTCGGGTCCCGCCCCCGAGATCTACACCTTGTCACTGTGTACGCAGCCACTCCATTAATAACTCTTTTTAGTCTTAAAAGATAAATTGCTCGCTTTTCAAAAGAAAATTTTGAATAATCAAAATGTCACTAATAATTACCAAACGAAACGTAAATTTAAATAAAAAAACAATTTTAATAAATCTCTACTCTCATACATATAACACGTGCTATCACGTGATAGTTTAGGCACTGGGCACTTTCGCTAATGAAAGCCAAGGTTAATTAGGACTGTGCTCACTGCTCTGCCCTCTGATTGGTCATTTATTGTGGTGACACGACACATTAATCCCATCTCGCAGTATATAAACCCCCAAACCGCCTTCGATCCAAATTGCCCTGCCTATTTCCTGCTCTCTCCGATTCGTCTCTCTTTTTTCAGGTAAAAACCAAAACAAATCCAAGCGAGAAATGAATTGATAACTTTTACATTTTCTTTGGTTAACAGAGCGAAGAATTTTCTCGTGGTTTCTCTCCTCTCTCGAATTTTGCTTTTTTTTTTTTCTGGTTTTCCATATCTTGATGCCGACAGTTTTAATGCTTAATTCCATTTCGCGGTGAGATCTGAAAAAGTTTGGATCTGGCATTTGGTGTGCAGATCAGCTGTTCGGCGAAAGATCCGAACTAACGAACGATGGCGAAGGATTCCGCCTCTGCCAATGGCGATCACCAGACCATCACAAGGCCGCCTCCCACCCCTTCGCCTCTCCGCTTCTCCAAGTTCTTCCAGGTCCTCTCGCCTGTTTCCTTCTCCCGCTCATATCATTAGCTGAATCCTCTGTTCCTGCGGCGTTTATATTTCTGGCATTGGTGTAGATCTAGACGTTGGTGTTAACTGGTTCTCTCTTCGCGCGTTTGATATTTTTCTTAGTTGATGAGATGCTTTGGCAATTGTGGCAGGCGAATTTGCGGATTCTGGTCACCGGGGGAGCTGGATTTATCGGATCTCATCTTGTGGACAGATTGATGGAGAATGAGAAGAATGAGGTAACTCAATGGCTCAGTGGTGCCTTGATCTGTTAATATCGATCGTATGTATGGCATAGTTTTACATTATTCTGGTTATGGCATTGGGGATCCATGTCTTCAAGATACTGTTTACGGATTCCCTTGAATTCACGTAAAATTATAGAACGTCTAGTACTTCTATTCAACATGTTGAAACTTTGTGTAGTCCCCTACTAGTTACGGAAACCTTGAATGCTTTTCTTGTTATTGAAGCACTGCTCCACCATATAATCACTTCTTTGCTCGATACTTTTAACTTATATGTGATTCTTTCTGTATCTGGTAGGTCATTGTCGTGGACAATTACTTTACTGGATCCAAGGACAACCTTATGAAATGGATCGGACATCCCAGATTTGAGCTTATTAGACATGGTATCTTCATTCAACTTTTCTTTGAGAAAAATCTTCATTTAACTTTTTTTTTTTTGAAGGCAAATAGGATGACAGTCATGATGACTAGCATCCATTTTATTAATCAATAGATCTTTACAGGAATCTTTTGTGCTAATCAGTTTTTAGATAATTTTATTGGGTTCAAGACAGTCATTACATCATGGTTTGCTGTTATCTGTAGTTTGTACTCTGTAACCTTCTGCTGTCTGTACCTTCCTACTGTTGGGTTCCTTCTTGAGCTAACCTGGTTTTACTGCATTCGTCCTTTTTGTTGGAAATAGATTATTTTCTGCTGTTCAAGTTTGAGAAAAGACATCAACAGCTGTTGAAGTTAGTTTTTTATATGACGTGCTTGATTTGAGCTCAGTGTTCTAACAACGTTACACTTTGCTCAAGGTTAAAGTTTCTACTTTTTGCTACTAAGAGAGTTTCATTGCTCTTGTTAGATGTTACTGAGCCATTGTTGGTTGAGGTTGATCAGATATATCATCTTGCTTGCCCAGCTTCTCCAATTTTCTATAAGTATAACCCTGTCAAGGTGTGTAACTTATACGATTTTAAGTGCTAATTTTTTAAGTAAAATGCTTTCATTACAACACAAGATTCTAGATGCATGTGTGCTATACTTCGTTTATTTCGTTACATTCATATTCCTGATATCTACAGACAATAAAGACAAATGTCATTGGCACTTTGAACATGCTGGGGCTTGCAAAAAGGGTTGGAGCTAGGTACAATATCTGTTATTTTCTTCCCATGAATGATTCAGTTCTAGTAGTGTAATTTTAGATACATTTTTCTCACAGGATCCTGCTGACCTCCACCTCAGAGGTGTATGGTGATCCTCTTGAACATCCTCAGAAGGAAGAGTACTGGGGCAATGTTAACCCAATTGGTATGTAACATTTTTCTTTCAAGACATCTTAGCAACAGCTTGTCGTTCATAAATTGAATAGTACGTTAATTGTGTAGTTTTGTTGCATTTTTGTTCTATGGTTGTTTGTTTCTATCATCATTTGTGCATGTTTGAAAATGTACCCCCAAAAAGTTAAATTCTATATGCTAGCTTGGCATTATTAACTGTAACTATGCACCTCTAAAATCTATAATTATGCAATAGACATTATTCGAGTGATCACTGTTTGAATTGGTAGCCACATCTTCTCTTAAATCATCCGCTGATTCATGGTTTCTTTAGTCTTTGTTTATCTATTTTCTATATTAGAATGAGATGGGTAAGCATTAAAACATTTTTGTGTAGAATGATCTTTTGTCAACAACAACAAAACCTTATCCCACTAGGTGGGGTCAGCTACATGGATCATACGACGTCATTCCGCTCTATTAGTAACCAAACCTTTTGGTATATTATTCACCAATAGATTTTGCTCTATTAGTTCGCCAAGTGTCCGCCTTGGCCTCCCTCTCCCTCTTTTAATCGGACTCCAGATTATTTGATCTACTCTTCTTACTGGCGCATCTAATGGTCTTCTCTGAACATGACCAAACCATCTCAAACGATTCTTTACTATTTTCTCACTAATAGGAGCCACCCTGACTCGTTCACGTATATGATCATTCCTAATCTTATATAATCTTGTATGACCACACATCCATCTCAATATCCTCATTTCGGCTATCCCCACTTTACGTTCATGTTGTCCCTTCATAGCCTAGCATTCATTACCATATAACACTGCCGATCTTATAGCAGTACGATAGAATTTTTCTTTAACTTTATTGGGTACTTTTCTATCACAAAGAACTCCAGTGACTTTCCTCCACTTACACCAACCAGCTTGAATTCTATGATTAACATCGTTATCAATCTCCCCATCTTGTTTTACAATTGATCCTAAATATTTAAACTTTGTCACTTGAGGAATTATATCTTCCCCTAGCCTAACTTCCAAATCGTCTCTAAGTTGTTTATTTATGAAATTACAATGCATATATTCTGTTTTATTCCTACTTAAACGAAAATCCTTTGACTCCAACGTATTTCTCCATATTATTTCAATAAAGATAGAATGATCTTTTGTCACTTTATATAAATACGCAAGCCCTATAGTACATTATTTCAAATTGTTAAACAATTTGACTTTATGATTGCTATATTTTCACAAGGAAGAATGCAACCAAAAGATTTAAATTTTGTATTAAGCTATAAAAGAACTCCGCCTATATTTTATAGCCGGTCCCAAGCCCGGATAAAGGAGGAGGGTTGTGTTAGGCCCCGACAGCCAGCATAAAATCCTGTCGAATCTTATGAACATGGATCAACGAAGTCGTATGATCCATGTAGCTGACCCCACCTAGTGGGATAAGGCTTTGTTGTTGTTGTATTAAGCTATAAAAGATAATAACATATTTTGTGTCGATAACTGTTTGGTGCAATAAAGATTTGTCTCTACAAACTGATTTTCTTTGTAGGAGTCAGAAGTTGCTATGATGAGGGGAAGCGTGTCGCGGAGACTCTGATGTTCGATTATCACAGACAGCATGGCTTAGGTGCATCAGTTGGAACTTAATTGGTGGCATATTTATGGTGTTTTAATGCTTCTTTCCATGAAGATTCCCCAAGACACTAAAAAGTAGTTACTATTGCATTCTGGTGCAGAAATCCGGATTGCCAGGATTTTCAATACATATGGATCACGGATGAACATTGATGATGGCCGTGTTGTTAGCAACTTCATTGCTCAAGCAATTCGGTAATACCTACATATTCATGTCCTTCTTCGGATCTTCTTTTTCATGCATTTAGTTACTGTTTTATCTGATCTAATATGCTTTATACTACTATTCGTTTTCTGGAACATAGTGGTGAACCATTAACAGTACAAGCACCAGGGACACAAACTCGAAGCTTTTGTTATGTTTCTGATTTGGTACTCTTCATCTAACTTGAGTCCATAGTTCCAAAAGTGAAATATTTTCATGTATTTATACAATGCTTATGGATGCTGAAGGTTGATGGTCTTATTCGGCTCATGGAAGGAGAGGATACTGGGCCAATTAACTTGGGAAACCCAGGTGCTTCTTATATTCCCTTTTGTTGTCATTCTTACGTAAATTTTCTAGGGTGGATGATGAGACAACAATATTTACTCCCATTCTCTGACATTATTTTGCATTATGTAGGTGAATTTACAATAATGGAACTTGCGGAAACTGTAAAAGAGGTTAGTGTACCAAACCAGAGTCTTCGAAATACCTTTAACGTTGGATCTCTTCTTTCTGGCAAATGTTTACGTTGTGCTTCATTATACATTTGTTAACCTAGACGATTTTTACCTCATAAGTTCTTTTGGAATTGTGAAATTCTCTAATGTTAACAATTTGAGTTGGAGGAATGCTTCTGAAAAAGTTTCTCCTGAATTCAGTTGATTGATCCTGCCGTGGATATTAAAATTGTGGAGAACACACCTGATGATCCAAGACAGAGGAAGCCAGATATCACAAAGGCGAAGGAGGTGCTTGGATGGGAGCCAAAGATTAAGCTACGCGACGGTTTGCCGCTCATGGAGGACGACTTCCGCCGCCGGTTGGGTGTACCTCGGAAGGCCAATTGAAATCTAATTTCCCTTTTAATCCTAATATGCCATTTCAGTTTATAGCACATTTGCAATCATCTTCATATATTGTTTAATAAGCCAAGTCAAGTAGTAGATATGCAATGGATAGATATATCATATATAAGTAGAGCACAGTAACGTTGAGTTGGAGTCGCTACCAGTCGTCTTTTCATCATATCACATGAGTTGAACAATTTTGTGCTTGATTATTGTAATTTTCATTATTTTTGTATTCACAATGAAATGGTACTTTATTTTGCCGTTTATGTGAACATTATTTAGTAGTATTTTACGTTGTCATCTTGTGTTTCCCTCTACGGTCTGAACTTTTTTGTGTCGAATGTGATCATTAAACCAATAAAGTTTTAAACAGCTTGAAAACTGTAGACTCACAAGTAATTTCTGAAGTCTAGCTCTTGGCCTCCATAATAACAAAAGACAAGAAAGTACTCGTGATTGCAAGGACACGTGAAAATGTGTTTCTGCGTCCCCTCCAACATTTTGGATCAGCGATCTTAATTATTTGGAAACTGATGAAACCGTGAGTGAAGTGATTTTTTTTAACATTAACTTTTTTTTTCTCAAAGAAATAAAATTGACCTAAATGGATTTTCTGTTCGTATCCTGGGTTCAAGATAATAATATATATATATATTTAAAAAGAAAATTAATCGCATTAAATGTTTAAACTCAAACTTTAAAATTCATTTTTTCCAATTTAACTATATGATAGTAATATGTTATCATATCACAATTAAAAGGAAAAAATAATTATACTACATCTTAAACCTTTTAAGAGATAGCAAGCATCATACGCTAATTAATAAATGTTTGATTCATAATGAATGATGAATAAAAAATTAACTAATTAATTAATTAACTATTCATTATGAATCAAATGATGATTAATAAGCGTGAAATAGTACTAAGACTCTGTTTGGCAATGCCAAAAATAACGTTTCAAGCAGCGTTTAGCGATGAAAATGCTATTTTATTTGTTTGGTTGTACACATAATCAAGTAGAGTTTAGCATTTTGAACGAAAAAATTGAAAAGCTACTTCTACTAATGTTTAGCTTTTAGCGTTTAGAAGTTCATATTTTTCTTCCGATTTTTTCCTTATTCAAATGTATTATTTCTTTTTTCATTTATCTTATTATTTTATAACATTTATTTTATCACCATTCAACATTATTCCTTTTATATTCATATTTAATTAATTACAAAATATTTATTTATTAACAATGGATATAAAAATTAATTTAATAATTAATATTTTTAGATCATGTATGAAATATATAAAATGTATTATAAATGTATTTCAATAAAAAATTTACTTGTGAAATTTTATTTTATTTCATTGAGATATTAATTATTTATTTATTAAATTTTAATAAAATTTGTATAGTAATTGAATTGAATAATTTATTGTATGTTCAATTATGTCATTTTATATTCATTCGTTAATATCACCATTAAATTTATCAAATGCTTATTTATTAATATTTTAAATAAATCGCTAATCGCTAATCATCAGTCGCTATCCGCTATTTAAATCGCTATCCGCTCGTTAAACCGCTATCCACTCGTCAAACTACTAATTATGCCAAACATAACCTAACCCTTAAAAGCAGTAGCACAAAAATTAAACCTCAATTAAAATATTCTAATTAATTTCATGTTTATCTTCATAAATATAGGTTAATAAATGACGTCCACATTTTCACACCAAAATAATATATTTAATCAATATTACTCGGGGAAATAGAAAAAGACAAAAGTATAAAATTTATTGCTTAAAAATAAGAGTATACTTTAATTAGTAAATGTTAAAAAAATCCGGTTTCGTAGTTAGGACCTTAATTTGAATGGTTGGTTGGTTTTATTTATACCAAGAAACCAATTGATGTCCAAATTTTTTACTTTTTTTTATTTACCAATGATTTCTTGGGACTGGATTGATAGTCTGAGAGTATAGATTTTTATTTACACCCCTAGATTTTGTACTATATATTTGTTATTATTTTATACTCCATTTTTATTATACCAAATAATGATCTTGCAATTATAATAAATATTTCTTCTTGATTATGTAAGGTCATTTGGTATAATTATTAATGTTATATGTGATATAATTTTAAGATCCATTCAATCAAGCCTAACTGAATAGAACTGAATTTTATTAAAATAACTTTTTAAAATTAACAGTCTCTGCGGATAGATGAGTTGAAAATCAAGTTAATGTTCATATTTAACCATAAATCAATCTTAACTTGATGTCTAATATATTATTATTTTAATGTATTATATAAATACTGATGCTATATTAATTTATTATCTAAATTACGCTTATCTTTTACCTATTTTTTCCTTGCTATCTTAACCTATTAATTCCTTCCTTGTATTCTTATCTTTTATTATTAAAGGAGCTTTTTTCTACGAGTAATCTTTTTAAATTATTAATAATATGAAGTTAAAATATTTGAGTCAATCATATTACCTTATTTACTTTGATTTAATTTATAGACGATATGAATTATTTAGCAACATAGATTGATTATGAAGTAACAATTCACATTAATTAGAAGTGAGTGTCCATCTGGATTGTGACTCAAATAGTAATATGATTTTATCTTCCTTAGACTAATAAAATGTGAAATAATGTAAAAAATCATATAACAATAATAAAAAATTATTACAATTATTATTATCATAATTAATAATATTAATTTATTTAAATCATTATTTTATAATTATTGTTCACATGAATTACATGTTATTAATAATCATTATTTTGAATATTATATATAATCAATACTTTCATCTAAAAATATTTATTAATTTATTACCATTGCTATATTTATTTAATGTTTTTGTTCAAGTTTTTAGTGGATTAAATAAACTTTAACTTAACATTAATGATACAGATATTTTAGTAAAAAATGTACATTACCAAGTAATCTTTATTATAAGTGAATAGTGTCATTTAAACTACTAGAGAGATTACTTGTATATAGTAAAGTAACGCTCAATTTAATAAATTATAATCTTTATATTAGCTAATATAAATTATTAGATATTAAAAAATTAATGCAATAAATGCTATGTAAGTTCATTTTCCTCTAGATCTTTTGATTCCACGGCACCATGCATCATAATATATATATATGAAAAAAATAATTGTGCTACTTCTTTTAGGGTTAGCATCATCATACGTCTATTATGGATGGGTGGATAAAAAAATTTGTCCAATTAATCAATCTACCATCCATCATAGATCGAACAATGATATATATATATATATTTGTTTTCTTGATAAAAAAATAAGTATAAAAGGGGTCGAAAAATCATGCAATAAGGAGTTGCATCTTGCATGATTTTTCGGAGGATGTTTATTTACATGGTTATGAGATTTTTGCTTAAATGGATTACGCACGATAATTTTCTTTTAATTATGGAAGAAAATAAAAAAATGCAGAATAATACAAACCCTAATTTAAAATGCATATAATGGATAATAATACAAGGAATCCTAATATATAATAGGAATAGTAATATAGGCATAGTTTGGGTGTAAAAGAGTAAGTATTTTGTACGGATAGTGTTTTGTTAGAATCAAAATGCTACTATAAATGTTTGGTAAATATTTCTCTCCCACTAACTATAACGCCTCGAGATTTTTTTCTTTCTCGCCCAGAAGACTATTTCGGTGACGCCACTCAATCCTGTGACTTAACATTAGTCAACACACTTGCTTACATAAGCAGAAGACTCATTAGCTATTTATATAATATCCAATATCTTGTGGGTTCATAGACCCCACATCTATACAATAATGGACCCTATATCCATGTACATGTCACGCGTTAGAGGAGCCACCAATCATCTTACCATCATCATTAATCTCATCCTGCACAGATCCAACTATAAGAGCAAAGCCCAATGAGAAATCTATATGAACCATGAATCAATATCTATAACAATATCTATATGAACCATGAATCAATATCAATAATAACTATTCAATTATATGAACAATCAATAATTTATAAATAATGTCATGATTAATGATAAACAATTTATGCTATGACAATTATCTATTAACAATAAGTAATTGATCAATTATACAATTATTCATACTATCAACTTAATGATAATCAATCAATATCGATCACTTCAATTATCTCGTTAATCAATTATCCAATTGGTCAAACTCAATGGAGGCCCTATTTATTAATTATCAATCAACTATTGATCAGACACAAATGTCGCGATCTACTATCTATCGGCCATGATGAAGAAAACAATAGTCCATCAGTCATTAGGGCAAAATCAATTAACCATCAGCCATTATGGCATAATTCACTTATCCATCAACATATCGATTGCAATACAATCGTCCATACCATAACGATTATCATACGATTATTAATTAGTCAATTACATTTTCTTCAATTGTAAAGAGATGCAATACAATCATCAATACCATAAAGATTATAATACGATTGTTAATTACTCAATTTTTTATTATTTATTCTTTAACCACTAGGATTGCAATACAATTGTCATACCATAAAAGTCACAATAAAAATGTTCAATTATCAATTTAGTCTTTTCTAATTCATCAATTCAATTATCCATAAAGATCATAATACAACCGTCAATACCATAAAGATCGTAATACAATTGTCATTTAATCAATTATCAATTTAATCTTTGGAGTTACATACAAACCATAAAGTCGTGTCGAAAGCTCTCATTTATTAAGGGAACATCATGCCGTATAGAGCCAATCAACCATAAATGTCGCAATACACAAAGCATGATCCCACGATTTTCATCTTTTATCTTAATTACTTATGACGTCTATTTTTATCAATTTATTCATTAGGCATCTTTTCAATTTGGGGTGCAATAATGGAATCATATTAACCATGTCATATCAATTAGGTGTCAATCAATAAATCTATACACCTATTCTCAATAACTGATTTTTCATCAATTCCAATTCTCCATTATCAATTTTCAATAAACAATATGTGATGAAGTGTCATCATGCCCATAATTCAATCTTATCAATAAGTTAATTATCGATAGTCAATTAACAATCAATTTATATATCAATTTATGATAAATTATTATCATAATCAATGGTGAATTATGATACTAATATATTCATGAATCATCAATATAACCATTATCTTAATTAACTATAACCAATGACTTATTAATATCCTTTTCCTAAATTAAACCCGGGTCGGGTTCTATCTCGTTTGATATCTAAACCTCGGCCGAGGAAGAACTCGAGTCGGGTGTGGTGTGAACTCGGACTGAGTCGGTCTAGTTCACCTAATTCCATTCTCTATATTGAAACTCGGACCGGGTCAAGTGGTCCTTGAGTCGGTTCGGCTTCATCCAATTCCTATTCATGTTCGGATCACGAGACCCTGATGAGTAATATGGAACCAGTTTGAATCCGATCATCATTCCTCGCGTCACACCCGAGCATCACAACTCGGGTCATGCTATACGATAATCTGGGTCGGGTTCATGGAACTCGGTCCGATTTCAATCCTATTCGCACCGGGTTCATAGGGACCCGGACTGAGCTACGCAGAATCTAGGCCGAGTCGCTACCGAAAAGTCACCTTTTCGGTGCGACTTCTGGTCCCCCTATATATGTCATACGATATTCAATCGATGCAAATAATAAATTAATGTAATCTTTGTATAACGAAGAAAAATCCAAGGATCCATGTCGTGAAATACCGATGCCATGGGGATCCCCCTACGTACCTTAAGTTGTTTGAAAAGTAAACTAAGAATCCTCTTGTTAGCTAGCTGCATGAATGTTGATACTTTGGTCGACGATTTATTCATGATGGGACCCCGAAACTTATGCCTATTACTTGGATCTTGTTCTTCTCTATTGGGACTTCGAAATGATGTGCTGGTCGCACTCTCGGATGTATCGATTTTTGAGAAATTATAGGAGGAAGAGGGGGGGGGGGGGCTCTGTGCATAAATTCTATGGAGACAAATAATACTTTTTAGCCATCCTTTGGGCTCTATTTATAGTTCTTAATTAGGGGTTTTGACTCCTATTGGGCCTTGGGCTAATTCTCCATCAATCAACCTCATCCATCATTAATTATCTTATGTTAAATATTTAGATTTAATTAAATCAGAATTTAACTAATTATTTCATAACGATACTTATCAAAATTCATATCTGCTCAAATTTCTTTTTATCTCTTCCATAACTTCTCTCAATCAATCTCTACTTTTACCTTTTCATTTTATTTCTTTCTTTTCTCTAATTTTTTGGAATTATTTAATTTCATAATATTTTATCATCTAATTTTTGAATTAAAATAATAATAAATATTATTTTAATGACTGAACTATTTGGAAGTCCTATATTCATTAGAATTCTATTTGGATCTCCAATCAAATTGAAATTCCTAATCACAATCTAATTATGAATCCTGCTCTCATTAGAATTGAACTTTTATTTCTTTTCCCCTTTTTTGATCACCTTCAATTCATCAAGATTCTATTTAACTTATGAAATTACTATATTGCCCTTGATAAAATCATGAAGTGTTACACTAACGTTTAGAAGTTTGAACACAAAACATTATAAGATATTCCTAATAACTTATAGAGTATAGATGTAGTGATTTTATATTTTATTCTTATTATATTATCATTTTTTAAAATAAAAATTAATAATTAAACATCATATAATATATTATTTTAATATATCACCTATTTAATTTTACTTACAAATCAAATAATATTTTTATTTTAAAATAATCAATATTTTTATATTAATATAATATTTTTAAAAAATATTACTATTCAAAATAAAATATTATAAATTTATTATTATGAATATGATGTTATAAAAATTAACATAAATTATATTTTATTCTATTTTTGTCATTTTATTCAGTACACGAATTTAATCGCGATGTTTATCAAATAGTTTTATTGAACTCATAAACAATTCGATATCCATAATTTGATAATAGCTAACCTCTATACTCTAATCAAATCGTTATCCTTTAGTCGAATCTCTATCCTCTAATCAAACTACCAACTTTATCAAACATGACCATAATCAAGATTTTCGAAACTCCATCTCCCGAGCCCCCTGGAGACAGAAAATCTGCTAGAACCCACCCCTTTCATCTCACATGAGTAGTCCAATGAAGACATATATAATTAAAATTGTATTATTATATTTGAATACTCCCATTTTATATAAAATTACTTGGAAGGATCAAGGATATAATGTTTATGTGATTATATATATATATATATAGTATAAATAATAGTATTAAGATATATAATAGGTAACTAATGTTAATTTATAAATTTTAGCACCCTTTATCATAAATATAAGATATTCTAACCTAATGAATCACCTGACAAAGAAAGTGTGATCTTTTTTTTTTTTTGAAAAAAAAGATCATCCTAGTCAAAGTGAAACTCTACTTGCACCCTTGGTCCTAAATTAGTATCTTTTTTTCTTAGTTGTCAACTTTGTATCCGAGAAATGACCGACTATCACAAGATCCATCTGACTAGAACAATTTTTGTCATTACCCATAAGGGCTAAATTTTAATTCACCATCAAATTTGGCTAACTTAAAATATGTTTTAAGTGATTAGACTGCTTACTACACTCTATCTCCATCCTTCCTTAGTATTCTGTTTATTGTCACAAATTACTAAATGCATATAAGTGCATAACAAAGAATAAGATGGATTGAAGTTAAATGGTAGGCGGCTCTTCTTCGTTTAAACAATATTTTAAATTTAATTTTTTTTATAAATATAAAATATTTTTGTTAGGAGCTTGATAATGTGTACGACTTAATGTGGGCTTGATAATTAATCGATCTGTGAACCATGTGCACGAGTTGGCTCTCCTTCCCAATGGCTGGCTACGAGGAAAAAAATAAGGTGGATCGATCGTCTCCAATTATAATAATAAATAATTATGTGATATTTAAATAATCATTAGCCCGTTTGATAAGGACATAAAATAGCATCACCAGATTCATTCTTTTTGTCAAATATTAATATGGTATTCCATATTAAAAAGATGACAACAAGTGATTGAAATAGGAAATTTAAAAAAAAAATCAGGGACGAACTTAGAAAAATTTAAAGAGGATGCCAAATATTTTTAATTTACAATTATTAAAATGTTTTAATAAACAATAATATTTATAACAAAAATGTTGGGGGACACAAAGGCTAACTTTATCTTATAATTATAAACTAAAATTTATAATTATGTACTATATTTGGGGACACGAAGTCCTACTGATTTTATCCATTCACAGTGATACTCAATTTTATAACTTGATCCTAATCATGTTATTCTTACTCATATTATTCTATGTTTCTTGATCCTTAGACACAAAAGATCATTATAAACTATCTAACATAAAATATGAAAAATGATAAAAAGAGAGTTCTTATGTTATGTCGATCACAATCAATTAAGGTAAAAAAGTAATCAAAAAATATTTCACTGGCTCATATTTAAGGAAGTCGAAAGATACTCCATCTTCGGTTTGGGTGCAAGAGAGTCGAAAGTCACTTGGTCGATTCATGTTAAAGGGAGATGAAAGACACTCCGAAATGAAATGTAACACGATGAAAATAAAACAAAATGACGATGGATAATACTTAATGACATTATAATCATGTATATATAATCACAAGTGGTTACATCGTGAAAATAATCATAAAAATAAGAACATCATAACTAGTGGCTACGAGATAAAACATTATAGCTGAAAAAGAATAACAAATCATCATCAATCATAGCACAGTAAATAAAAAAGTATCACATAATTATTTTGTATTGGACATCCAAGCTCAATAGAGGTTCATCTCACACGTATATTCAATATCATAGGTAACAACTTGGCTCGGTAAAATAATGATGACAAATGAGTTTGCGGTATCCTTTATATATGAAGTAGAATCTTCTTCATTTTCATTTTTTCTTTTTTCTTTATCTATCTCATGAAAAATATGTGAAGTTTAAAATCTTTGAGACTCAATGATATAATTTTGTTAAGACTTTCACACTCTTCTATTGTTATATCTTCATTAAATTAAATTGATATTTTTTCCCAACTACGTATTTATTCTTATTAATTAGTCAAAATCTTTATATTCATCAAAATATTATACATATAAATGATGTCCAATGATAAGTGCAATTTTGAGTACGTTAGATTAAGAGAGTTCTCATGTGATATGAAACTTTCTTTTTACTTCACAGGAATATGGTCCCAAAGTGGCATTCAGTGAGTGTAGCTACCATGCACACTTTGTCAAACTTGCTACGTGCCAAGAATGTACTATGAATAGTAAATTATATGGATCATTATCTAACTTTGGGTTAATATCTTAATGATCGTTCAACTTTAATTTACAACTGGAATGTCCTCGATCTTTGATTTTCTTGCACATGTTGTCCTCTTGACCAACAATAGTCAGTTCTTCGATTACATTGATGACATAATAAAACAAAAAATACTATAAAAATATAATAAAAATAATTAGATGTGGCAGCCTCACCGGAGCGGAGCAAGGTGGTGGAACCCCTCCCCATCTTCCCTCTAGCGTCGAAGAGGAGAGGAGAGGAGAATGGGGACAGTGTCCCCTTTTCTCCTTCACCAACGCCAATGAGAAAGAAAAGGGTAGTGCCGACCACTTCGTACAAGGGGTCGTCGCCCCCCTTTTCTTTCTCGCGTGCAGTGTCGAAAAAGGAGAAAAGGAGGGCCGACACCCCCTTCTCCCTCATGGCCGAATAGGGAGGGGAAATGAGGGCGCCGACCCCCCTTTTTGTTGGTCCAAAACTTATATTCTAAGTATTTTGATGATAGAAAACAAGAAATATAATGTACTAATATTGTTCTAAGTGTTCGTTTGAACAGGTTAAATATTTTTCAAAAGAAAAGATCACCGTAAGATTTCAGCAGTCAAAATGGATGATCAAAATATTTTTAGGCATCTGCTGGACATGTAATGGCCGACCGAAACAAATGACAAACGACTGCAAATGTCCGAGAATTTGAAAATTTTAAATCGGACGACCGAAGAATTTTGATCGACCATTCTAGACGTCAAGATCAAAATATAGGACATCAGACGGATGACCGAAAAGCTTCTAAACGATTGTAGAAGTCTGAGAAATCAACAATTTTAAAATGGACGACTGAAACCATTTCGGTCGACCATTTTGGGTGTCAAGATCAAAACACATGACATCATACGGATGACCAAAAAGCTTCTACAATGACCACAAAAGTTTGAGAAATCGACAATTGTAAAACGGACGACTGAAACCATTTCGGTCGATCATTCTTGGCATCAAGTTCAAAAAATAACTTATGAGACGGATGACCGAAAGGCTAATACAACAACCGTAGAAGTTCGAGAAATCGACATTTTTAAAATGGATGATGAAAATATTTTCGGACGATCGTTTTGGGCAGCAAAGACAATCGACAATGACTATTTTCTCTACAGACTACTATCAACGGACTACTGCGAAGAAAATACAACAATAGCTATTTTTGTTGACAAAATGGATGACCAAAATTATAACGATCGACCACTGAGCATAGGACAAAAGGCACAACTAGTTTGTTTAAAATAGACAACCGAAACCAAAACGGGCGACCGTCTTAGAAACGGACGATCGTTTTCAATCATATTTTCAAGAGAAGCGTATAAAAGGGATTCTAAAAACTAAAGGAAGCTTATCCAAGCAAGAGAAATCTTTCAAGTTCAAAGCATTTTCTAGAGCTCAATCTTGCAAATCATCAATTTCCTCTTCTAGTTCCTCAGTGTGAGCATTATTTGTAAGAAGAAAGAATTGGAGAGAATTATTGTGTTCTTGTTTAGTGACTTTGAGAGCTCCTTGTAAGAATAGTTTACCTTTTGAGCGAACACTACAAGAAATTAGGTCATTAGAGAAGAGATATGTAGTCGTTAAAAATTATCATCTTGACGTTAATACTCATCAACAACAAGAACAAACTGGTCGCGACTCTTCATTATAGGTTCCGCCACTAAAAGATTTTAGCGTCTAGTGTGAATAACTAGTCATTGATTCTTTCTATGGACCACTATAATTCTCTTTTCTAAAAGTTCAATAGCAACTAATATGCCGGTCCCCTATATAACTTATAAGGACCACTCAACTAGTCGCTAAAGACATTATTTATGTATTAGAATAAACTTTTTAAAGGACACTTTTCTTATCTCTATAAACATTATTATTATTATTATTATTATTTGGGGACAAATATATAATCATCAGTACATTTTCAAATTTTTAAAATTCTATATTTGATAAGATTCAAATTCATTCATATTCAAAACATCAAGTATCAAATCAGTTATTCATATAATATTCAACTCTAATATTCATATGCAACATCCAACATTTTAATTCAAATGTTTACAAAATTTCAAATAACTCTTCTAAAGAATATGTTCAAGAAAATATAGCAAGATTTTTCTTCCCTTCATCTTCCTTCCCAATCCAACGAACATTTATAAAAAAATATATAAAATCAAAATGAGAATTATTATTGACAATAACTAAAAATAACTTTACTTATATGCAATTAAGATAGTGTATTCACCAATAGAAAATTCAAATCCACCAAACATAGTCATTGTTGCTCAAAAGAGGACTATAATTAGATTAAAAAGCTATTAGAATAAAAAAAGTATAATAAAATAACACATAAAACATATATCAGAGTTTTTATTATTACTAATCTTATGCTTCAAATGATTGTTCATAAGATTATGGTGTTGTTAAATTTTCACCATTAGATTGTTGACTATGCATGAACTCCATCAATTATTAAATGCAATTGACCTTCCATACAAGCTACATATTCTTAACAATTTGTTTTCTTTAGTAATTTATCCAATAATCCATGCTTAGAAGAACTATTTCCTTTCATTTCTTTTACCATAATCCCACCACCAAAGTCAATCGCATGACTACATTTTTTAGGACCAAAACATCGCTCTACTACCTTTATTGTGGAAAGTGTAGGTTATGTACAATCTCTTGTATTTCAGCCTACAAAAATATAAACTCATACTAATACACATTTCATGAAGATTAAATGAAAAACTATTATTAAACATACATATCTTTTAATGGTCTCTGGTTTCTTGTTATTTTTCTTGCGTGTCTCAAAGAAAAAATAGTTGCAACATTTGGTGGGTTATCATCTTTAATGCTTCCTTTCAATGTGGTGTGGCATAGTTAATTTTGCTCTATTTCTTGTATTTCTTTCACTTGCTTCCTATAGTAACATATAACATACACAATAATGTTATATATAATATAAACATCATAGTAGAAATCATAATCATAATAATTTTAATAAATAATCAAACATTAAAAATTTTACTATTATAATACTCTTTAAGAAGCCATTCCCAATTTCTTTTGTCCACTCTATGAGGCCCATTCTTCAAAGCTTGTTGAATTGGCTGATCTTTCACATATTTGAAGTGCATACTTCCTCTCTATTTCTGCTATAGTTCTTACATATGTCTCAAAACATTCTCTTGATGTCCATGTCATCGCTTTCAAAATTTTCCTGTTATATTAGTATCATCAACAAATTTTAAATTTTATATACATAAATAATGAATTTTTAAGATTTACACAAACAAGTCTACTAAAATAAGAGAGAAAATATTATCAAAATAGTAGCCCACATGCGTTCTTTCTTCACTTCACCAATTTTAAGATTGATACATACACATGGTTGAACATATAATGAAATTTACACAAACCAAAATAAAAAAGTCATACCTCAACAAGAAGGACGGTGGAGACCAAAAGAAAGGGAAGAAATGCAGGTAAAAATGAGAATTGCATGCAATCAACCTATGGACAAGTGCGTGTAAGTAGAGAAAACATGTGAAAAAACATGTCCTTGAGCGCAACCTTTGCATTGGATGCGGCCCAGAACACCCACAGCTGCCTAGGGGCGGTGGCGGCCGTCGGGGCTATCTCTATGCATGAGGCGGCCATTGGCAGCCGCCCCTGTGCGAGAGGCGGCCTTCGAGGCTGCCTCTGTACGTGAGGCGGCCATCGACGGCGGCCTCTGCGCGAGAGGCAGCTCCGACGTCCGCCCCTGCATGAGAGATGGTCGTCGGGGCCATCTCTGCGCGAGAGGCAGCCGCCGAAGCCACCTCTGTGCGAGAGGCGGCCCCAACGGCTGCCCCTTCACGAGAGATGGCGGTCAGGCTGCCTCTACGCGTGAGGCGGCCCCCACGGCCGCCGAAGCTGCATCTTGTGTAGAGGTGGCTGCCGAGGGTTGACTCACACGCAGAGGCGGCTTCGGCGGCCGCCTCAAGCGCAGAGGCAGCTTCGACGACTGCCTCAAGCGTAGAGGTGAGTTCGACGGCCGCCTCACGCATAGAGGCGGCCCCGATGGCCGCCTCTCACACAGTGCGGCCGTTGATGGCCGCCTCATCCATGGAGGTGGCCCCAACGGCCGCCTCTCGCGCAATGGCATCACTCCTGCAAGGGCGACCGTCGGGGCAGGCGGCCGTCAGGGCAGGCGACCATCAGGGCAGGCGGCCGTCACGGCCGCCTCTATGCGTGATGGCCACCTCTCACGCAAGGGCCGCCCTCGGTGGCCGCCTGTGTGTGTGGAGGCGCAACCCTCACGTCGAAGTTCGATGTTGGTGTGCGAGGGAAGAGATGAAAGAAACCATGGAGAAGAACTTAGAGTAAAAAAAAATAGGTTAAAGTTAGTTATACTCTAACGATTATTAAGCGGTAAAAGTATTTTTTTTGCTTTGATATTAAAATAATAAATATTTTGTATTTAGATTTTCATATTTTGTATTTATCTATTCATAATATAAAAATTAAAAGAAGAAAACAAAAGAAAAAGAAATATATCTTCTAAATATCATTTTAAGATATTTTTTATTTGACTTATCAATATTTATAGTGACATGATGATAGTCGTTAATCTAAATATTTTAATGTCAAGTCTAATTTTGTTCCTATTGTTAACTTTTAACGATAAGTCATAAAAAATTAAGGACCAGTGCATTTATGGTCCTTATTGTTGACGACCAAGTGAATCTCCGACGGTCTCGAGGTCGGAAAGTCAGAGTGGGAATGTAGGCCAAGGAGTTGGGCTGAACTTCGTCAACATATTATACCTTCATGAGTTTTGATTCTTCTTGTCTTTTACTTGCTTGTCATCGTATTTTCTAAAAATCGACTTTCAATTTTTACGATTTTCAATTATAATTTTTATACATCAATTCACCTCCCATCTTGGTACTTTTGATCCTACATTTTTCTCCTTCGTCGGAGCCACGCACGAGGGAGCAAAAGGGGAGGGGGGAGTGTAACGCCCTTATAGTTTAAAAAAAAGGTGTAAATACTTTAAAAAGAGGGGACATTTTTGTCTTTCTGCAATCAGCAAAACAAAAAAAAAGAGGCCACCGTGGACAAAAAGGAGGAGAGAGAAGATTGTCTTCTCCTCCCATTGCCTCTCACCCCGACCTGCTACAGTGCAGCGAGGAGTCCAGCCGCCACCCCCTTTCGGCCACCGAATCTTCGTCATTTGACCTTCATTTTTTGCATGTGAGGTACCGTTGGAAAGACCGCGACGAGACGAACGTTTTGACATGGTGTAGGCAAAGATCGGTCAATTGTGGATGACGCGGTGAGTGTCGAACGTGAGAAAGGGGGAAAGTTTGCCGGCGATGGTTCGGACTCCGATTCATGCCGATCTTTCTTTCGGTGAGTTGTGCATCATTCTCAGGCCGATTGGATTCATTTTGAGGAGTTTTGGAACGTGTTTAACTCCCAATCTTGTAGGTGGCCAAGATTGAGGCATTTTCCGGCAACCTTTCTGATGACTTTCCAGCGAGTTCGACGAAGTGTTTCGGCAGTTTAACATGACGTTCTGGTAGGTGTACAGACGAGGGAGAGAGGTATTGGGTTGCTGTCCGTAAAAAAAATTAATCACAAATTACGTGTAGGTTTATCGATTTTGGGTACCGATCATCGGGCGATTTTTCTGAGGACTCGTCCTCAATGTGTATTGGTAAGCGAATGAAAATGCACAGTAAATCAACTTTCAAATATGAAATTGATTTTTAATTAATTTTATTATGCTACTAATGAAGAAGGTGACGTTCGGCGTTCGGCGGGTGTGATTTCGATTTAGAGAGCGGAGGGCTTTGTTTATTGTGGTAAGGATATGATTGGTGGCCGAAACTATTTATAAAATTTAATTTTATAATTGATAAGAATTGGTTATAGGGTCTAATTAGAATTATTATATTCTTAACTTGGATATGATAGGTGGATGTCCGTTGAGATTTGAGTAAGGTGCTATTAGTTGGCGATTTCTTTTTCCCTATTGGTAAGCATTTTAAAAATCTATAGTGATGATCAATTTATGAAAATTAGTTTATATGATAGTTAGAATTTATTAATTATGAACTTAGGTAAGATAGTTTTAATTTATACTTCAAGGCACCAACATGTTATTAAAGGACTATTATAGAGTGATTAATGAACTAAAAGAGAAATGATACATAGAAGTGATAAATGTCTTAAATGATAAGCTTATATTTCTAAATAAGGTTTAAATGAATGTAATGGGCATTTCTCTCCTTGAGCGGATTCGGATGGAAGGTAGTTGAGACTTAAGGAATTCAAGGTAAGGGAACTTACCTCCAATGATATTAATTACTTAACTCTTCAGAGTGGTAACATTGTCCCATCCGATGTGAGGCAGATTTTTGAGATCGTTTTCTTCATGCATAATCATACTTATTTGTGTGCTTCATATGTATGACATCATATGAATTGTGATGTTTTATTATGAATTTTGGAAGCCTATCGATTTTGATAAAAGTCTTTATTGTTCTTCTGAATATAAGTTTCGGTTTTGAAATGAAATGTTTTAGCCTGATGACTTCAAGCTCCAAACCTTCACCTTGAATATGCATTTATGCATCATATGCACTTCATGTAAAAATCCGCATAAGGCAGAGTATTTTCATCTCGGAGGATTGACCAACTCCGGGTAGACCGATTGGGGTCCAGTTTGCTCTGTGTCGATATAGTGATACGAGGAGTAGGTTCAACACCCTGTGTCGATATACTGACACGAAGGGTGGAACGAGAACAATCATCCCGTGGCGATATAGTGACATGAGGGATGGAACGAAGAAAGAAAAGAAATAAGCTTTGTGTCGACATAATGACACGATGAGCGGTTGAACGCCCTGTGGCGATATAGTGACACGAGGGACGAAATTAGAACAACCACCCTATGGTGACACAGTGACACGAGGGGTGGATGAAGAAGCACTCGTTTGATGAGTGGTATGGATATCCGTGTTTGATGATGATTCCCTAACTTATATTATATGTATGTGATTTCGCCATGCATGTGCACACATGTCATTCATTTTGTATGTTCATTATGTGAATGAGTTCCCTTTTGAAGAAGAGAGGTTTTGAATATTTCTTGAAAATAAAGATTTTGATTTCCACAACGATTTTAATACTTGAGGTAGTCATTTTAACTCACTAAGTTTAATCTATGCTCACCCCTTTTTCTTTAATGTTTACAGGAAAGGAATACATATACTGCATGTTGATTGGAAATTGGTATAAATTCAAAAAGGGATAGTGTGTGAGATCCTGCAATGAGCGTATTTAGCTAACTGTTCTTTCTTTTGATACCTATCATTTTTTACTAACTATTATGATTTCAGTTATCTTGACACCGCATGGTTTGGGTTCTGGACCATGATTTCTTGTGGATTTAAATTGGTCGATGTGAGCGAAGGCTCCAATGGTTTATGAATGAGACGATATGGACGAGTCCCTATCATGGAACTGGATATGGGTGAATCCCTATCATGGAATTGGACAAGGGCTTGAGTCCCTTAATGGATTTTGTTAGGCATTCGATATATTTTTTTTGTATAATAGTTTTGGGCGAAACTCATATGTTCTTATAGTTCGGAAATTTTGGGCTTGAGTCGCATATTATTTGGTAATTATAAACTGCTAATGATGTACATATTAAATTTTATAAATTATCTATGAAGTGAATAATTACAAATAAATGTTGCATTTGACGTATGAATGAATTTACGCATACGTCATGTCAAAAGTTTTGGAAATTTCCAGTATTAGTTGATTTTTGGAACGTTGGTTTTCGTTGAAGATTTGAATTTGAATTTAAACGATTGAATTTTTTATTTCACCCCTTGTGACGCCAAAACAAGTAGTTGAGCATCACAAGTGTTGGAATTTATAACAGATATAAATTCTAGAGGTTGCGGAATACCTCTTGCAGCGGAAGCGGATCGTCGGGGCTTTTCCACGAACTCTTGACGAACACATTTGCACCTCAGGATCGGAAACCAAAACTTTGGGGAACGGAACTCTTTGCCACAGCACAAGTACTCTGGATGAACCTCTGCGAAAGTATATTTGGGACCTCTGCTATGGGTCCCCTTTTATAGAGTAGGGAGACTTGGGCGACAAGTTAGGCAGAATCCATCACGCGCGTCCATCACGCGTATGATGATGTGTCTGTACAGGCATGCGCCTCACCCTTATGGGCCGCGCATATGTGCGGTCCATGTGCCCAAAAGGGCACTGTTCCAATAATCTCCCACTTGTCCGCATTGGGTATTGTACTTTCGTTTATCCAGAATTGGTAAATATACCGTGCGACCCACGAGTACAAGCACACATCTTTATAGGAGCTAGAAAGATGCCTGTTAAGTTTCAATCGCTCGACTATCTCTAGAGCGTATGTCATGCCCGTTAGAGATTCATGACAGCTCACATATGAGCCAACAAATGCTCAAATAATATAACTCGTTATGCCCTAGATCTGTCCTGCAGCATAGCTAAGACAACACATGTCTTGCTCCGCGCTAACTATCTTTCACATACACTATTTTAAAAAAATAGTTGGCCAATTGTATGTGAAAACTTTATGCAGCTCATAACAGTTCTTTCTCTCGCCCTCATGTCTTTTAGTAATGAACTAGCTGCTTTCCTAGACATGGATCCTCAGGCTACTTTACTTGTCATCTTTGAGTACCACGCTAAAGTAGAAAGCACTAATTCCTTTCCTTAAGACATAGTCAAGAGTCTAAGGGCACGTGCAGATGAATCATCTGTCAGAGACTCACACCATGATGACCATCGAACTAATCAATTCATCACGTCTCTCTAGGTCGACTTTTCATACTTGGTACTAAACACAAGTACTGTGATGGAGACTCCTAGTGAAGGAGCGTATGTCTAGCTCTATTTAATTATACACCGCATAGACTCAAATCCAGTCGCTAACTTTTAGCGTCTGACTCAAGTTTGCAAATTACTCGCTATCATATAGCGCCAAATTTGAATCTCGTATCTGGCCTCTTTCTCTTAATCAAGCCACATTGAGTTACTAAAACTCATATTTTAACAATCACACCATGACTCATTCTGCTCGCTATCTTCGTGAGCGCCAGAAATATTTGTCCGTGTGAGTGAACAAATCTAGGTCTGATCGACATACTTTTCACATGCATAACAAAACTTCACAACAATGAATTTATCAAGGAAAAATAATCTTTTATTCATTAAAAATTTGAGTACATCATTACATTTATAATCTACGCAGTCCTAAGATATTTACATGTCTTAAGAATGTCTCTCTTGGCAATGGTTTGGTGAATGGATCAACAACCATATTATGCGTTGATATGTACTCAACTGAGATCTCCTCTTTGACTTCTTGATTTCGTACAAATTTGTACTTTGTGTCGATATACTTTCCTTTGCAATGGTATTTTTTGTCCTTCACATAAGCTATGGCTGCTTGATTGTCACAGTGAAGGATCATCTTCTTCATTGCATTCTCAGAAATCCTCATGTTTTGAAGGAATCTCTTAAGTCATAAAGCCTCTTCTACTGCCACTGAACAAGCTATGAATTCTGCCTCCATAGTTGACAGTGTCACACAATCTTATTTCTTGCTACTCCAAGTGACAGCACCATTACTAAGCAAGAAAGTGTATCCGGAAGTGGATTTCCATTCATCAACGTCACCAGCCCAATCGGCATCGGTGAATCCAACAAGTCGTAGACTTCCTCCATGATATCACAGTGCAAGATCTGCAGTACCTTTGAGGTATCTCATGATTCTCTTCATCGCCTTCCAGTGTTGGCATCCTGGATTAGCCTGATATCGACTAACTAGACCCACGACAAAACATATGTTTGACCGAGTATACATCATAGCGTACATCAGGCTACCGACCACACTCGCATCATTGGACATTTTCTTTTGTTCCTCTAGAGTTTTAGGGCACATGTCCAAACTTAAAACCTCGACTTTCATAATAAGAGTGTCAATGGGTTTGCAGCCATCCATGCGGAATCGTTTCAAAACCTTCTTTATATACGATTCCTGCGACAAAGTAAGGAGTCATTTGGAACGGTCACACTGAATTTTCACACACAGTATGTATGCTGCTTCACCTATGTCCTTCATCTCAAACATGGAGGACAACCATTGCTTAATGGTAATAACATAGTCTCTATTATTTTCAGCTATTAGAATGTCATTCACATATAACGTCAGGATAGCAAAATTATCCTCGGACTTATGAACAAACACACAGTGATCTTCATCAATCATGTTAAAATCATACGAAATGATTGACTGATGAAATTTCAGATACCACTATCTAGATGATTGTTTGAGTCTATAAATGGACCGGCGCAGCTTACAAACTTTGCGCTCTTCTCCTTTTACATCAAAGCCTAGAGGTTGCTCCATGTAAATTTTCTCATCTAATTCTCCATTGAGAAATGCGATTTTTACATCCATTTGATGTAATTTTAAGTTCATATGTGTGACTAGCTAATATTAGGCGAATTGAAGCAAACCTTACAACATGTGCAAAGGTTTTTTCATAGTCAACACCCGCAGTTTGGGTGAAATCTTTCGCCACTAGGCGGGCTTTATATCTCTCAATTGATCCATCCATGCCACGTTTAATTTTTAGAACCCATTTGTTCCCAATTGCCTTTCGGTCTGGCGGGAGATCAATCAAGTCCCAGACTTGATTTTTCTGCATGGACCCTAACTCTTCCTCCATTACCTTAATCCATTCTTCCTTGGCAGGGAACGAGAAAGCCTCTTTGATAGATTTTGGCTCAAGTTCATCTTCCAGACTTACTATGTTGACTTCATGTGGTCCATGTTCATGCAGCCCTTCGATTTCAAATCGTCGGCGCGAAATATGTTTTCTAGTAGTCCATCGAAGAGAACTTTCAGGTTGGTTATCAGTTGACGGTTGCGAATTTCTTCCACTCAAATCAAGCTATGGTACGGAGGAGACTAACTCCTCAACGGTGATCCGCTTGTGCCGTCAACTCGGGATTTTCTTTTTCATCTAGGAGAAGTCCCTTGTCAATCTTGCCTTGCTTAGGAAACTCATTCTTTATGAATGTCACATCTCTACTTTTGATTTCCGTTACCGTATTATCTTCTCTTTCTCCTATGAATACATAGCCCTTGGAGGTTTCACAATATCTTATAAAGATACATTTTTGCCCTCTATGACCCAATTTCCCATACTTATGGGAGTTGTTTAGAACATATGCTGCACAACCCCAAGGGCGCAAATAACTAAGGTTAGGTTTTCGGCCTGCCCAAAGTTCATAAGGCGTGGTAGAAACGAATTTCGATGGTACACCATTTAAAATATAGGCAGCAGTCAATAGCACATCTCCCCAATACGAAATTGGAAGATTTGTTTGCGCCATCATGGATCGAACCATATCAAATAAGGTATGATTCCGTCTTTCCGCAACACCATTTTGTGGCGGAGTTCTCGGTACTGTTAGTTGCCTAACTATACCCTTTTCATCACATAACTTCTTGAATAAGTTAGAGAGATATTCACGTCCACGATCGGTTCGCAAGGCTTTAATCTTGCGATCCACTTGATTCTCAGTCATGTTCAAATCGTACAAAATAATCCAAGGCTTCAGACTTATGAGAAATCAAGTATACAACGCCGTAACGTGAATAATCATCAATAAATGTGATGAAGTAAGAAAAATTGTGTCTTGCGTGAACATTCATTGGACCACATATGTCTGAATGGATTAATTGTAATGGGTACTCGACGTGTTTTCCCATCCCAAATGGTGTTCTTGTTTTCTTACCAGTTAGACATTCCTCATAAGTTGGAAGATCAACTTTTGCGAGAGACCCCAAGAGGTCTTCTCTAACAAGTCTATTCATTCGATCTTGACCAATGTCTCTTAGTCTGGTATGTCAAATGTTGGCACTATCATTCACATCAACAGATGATATAAAAGAATAAATATTAGCAACAGATGCTATATTTAAAACATAAAAATCATTATTGAGAAAACCATTACATAGAAGAACACTGCCATGACATATTGTCATTTGTTTCCTCTGGAAACTTATTACATAACCAAGTATGTCTAATGCTGACACAGAAAGTAAATTTCGTCTAAAAGCTGGAATATATAGAACATTATGAAGGTAAAGAATTTGGCCGTTGCGAAGTTCTAACTTGCACGATCCAATGCCTTTAACTTCAACTCTTTCGTTGTTTTCAATGTAAATCCATTTGCTCCTTGCACTTATTCGGCGAAATTCCACGAAGACCACGCGATCTCTCGCTATATGGTTGGTGACTCCTGAATCTGCAATCCACGAAGGATGAGTTTCAGCAATTAAGGCACAACTTGAGACATAAGAAAAGAATTATGGTCAGGACAAACCTTCTTTGGCTCAGTGCAATCACGAGCAAAGCGACCACGTTTGCTACGATTGTAGCATTTTACTTTATTCATGTCTACCTTGCCACCACGTTTTCCACGTTTGTGTGGGTAACCTTGGGCTTTCTTTTGTCTGGCTCTTCTTATTTGGTTGCGACTTATGCGACCTTTTTCTCTTAGATTGGGAACCAGCTCTTTGTCCACCATTGTCAGCAACTAATGCTTCAGAGGATTCATTCATGGCTTGAAGGGCATCATCCTCCATTTCAATGTGGCGAGCAGCTTGGTCAAAAGTTTTGACACCTTCGTTGTGCATCAAATTACAACGCATATGTTCTCAACTTTTTGTAAGAGAGCGGATCAGATCTTGCACATGTTGCTCGACATCGAGTACTTGTCCTGCACTTTTGAGTTTACGGATCATGTTGGACATCTCTTGGATATGCTCCCTCATCGTATGATTTGGTCACTTTCGATAAGAGTCAAACTTTACCGTGAGCATCCGGCTCTTGGTGGTCGTGGTGACCTCATAATTATTGCGGAGCGCCGCCCACATTTCGAATGATGTCTTATAGACTTCGAATTCGCACAAGAGGTAATTGCTCATTGTGCTCAGCAACGTAATGCGAGCAATACGATTCTTTTTGGTCTAGGCCTGATAGGTCTCCATGTCCCTCTGGCGTTGGGCATTATGTCCAGGTGCAGGTTCAGTGACAACATGGTTAATGCTCTCCAAGACCTCTTGTTCTTCTAGAAGATATTGGACCTTGTGGTGCCAAATATTATAATTGTCGCCATTGAGCTTCTCATTCTTGTTCAGTTTAGCAATTATCATTTTGGAACCCATGGTCCAGTTTGGTCGCAAAAATAGGAGAAATCAGTGTTATGCATGTTGTAATTTTGTCCGCAAATAACGTAAAAAAATGAAATAATAATATTCATGAAGTAGTGACATTGAGAGGTTGTTAGACTCCCACTCATCTCCCACTATCTCCAAGAAATATTATTATTCATTATTTTAACAATGCGACAAAATTAATCTAAATGTTTCAATTTTGAATCAACACATAATTCAAAATTTTCTACTTTATGCATTTTGAATCAACTTATAATTCGAAATCACTTCGTGTGGTGCACCAAATTATTTCTAATATGACTAGGACAATCAGGACTAGTGCAACGGGAGCTCTTCCCCGATGGGTGCCAATTAAATAACCGCGCACTATCCTTCGCCTCGACATCACATTAGAAAAAAATTGTGCTCCCACTGTCACACATCAACCTTATTTCTAGAGACTGCGTTGACCATGCACCAGGCCAGTTCCTTTCTAGACATGCATTTCGGGTCACACACCACTCAACAAAAAGACATTGGTTATTGCGATAATATTTGAATTTCAAGGTGCCTTAGTCCTACAAAAGAACTACCTATGTTTCATGTATTCTTTAATTACCAATAGTTTGTATAATTAGACCAACTAATTATTTTATTATAGACTTGCATGAAACATGTATTTCAGCACATAGCCAAAGTTAATATTGTCATCTTAATTAATTCTCACAAAAGGAATTTCAAATCAATTTGAAATTCTAGGCAAATTATCATGTTTAACAAGATTGGACATACCAATTTGATTTTAACACATAGTCAAAATTTTAATCACAGAAATAAATACATAAACGAAGATATTTATTTCATGCATGATAACACATTAATTAGGCAATATTAGATATTGACATTCAATTCTAATCATTTAATTTAATGCTTTAAATCAACAAATGATTTTCTGATAACATTAAATTGCATGCAATATTACAAAAAAATTCTAAGAAAAAACAAAATTTTCCTAATTTTTCGAGATTTTATAATAAATCTTTTTTATTTTCGGGTTATTTTAAAATTTTGGCGAAAATCAGAAAAGAAAAGAAAAAAATTTATTTATTGGGCCTCTCAGCCAGCCCAATTGCCACTTTTCATATGTGCAACTCTTTTGCACACAAACTGAGCCTTCCAGCGGGCCGTGTGTCTGCTGGAACAATTTTTTTTCTTTTTTTTTCTGCAACATATGCAAAAAGAATTCCAAAAAAATCACCAAAAATATTAAAATAAATCCAAAAAATATATTATAGTCTAGGTTCATCCATAATATATTTGTGATGAAAACTCTGCTTTGTCCCTTGGTTGTGGTCATACAACCGAGGTGCGCAGATTTAAAATAATAATGAATATTATTTTTTCAGCGCAATCACGAGTTCGAGAAAAATTTAAAAAAAGATCTGATACCAATATTGGAATTTATAACAAATATAAATTTTAGAGATTGCGGAATACCTCTTGCAGCGAAAGTGGATCGTCGGGGCTTTTCAACGAACTCTTGACGAACGCACTTGCACCTCAGGATCGGGAACCGAACCTCTAGGGAACGAAACTCTTTGCCACAGTACAAGTACTATGGATGAACCTCTTTGAAAGTATATTTGGGACCTATGCTATGGGTCCCCTTTTATAAGGTAGGGAGACTTGGGCGACAAGTTAGGCAGAACGCATCACGCGCGTCCATCACGCGTATGATGATGTGTCTGTACAGGCATGCGCCTCACCCTTATGGGCCGCGCGTATGTGCGGCCCATGTGCCCAAAAGGGCATTGTTCCAACAATTTATAGTATCAAAGCTTAGGGATTAGATCCAAATCACGAAGTGTGGGTAGGAATGGATAGTTGCATGTTATGCTTGTATATGTATTATTGCATATGAAATTTTTATGAAATTGCATGTGAAATTGTTGGTATGAAATTGTAATTTGACATTAGTGCTATGTGCATATATATGAACTAGTACCTAAGAGCCAAATTGTGATTATAAATCCTAGAATTGCAGAGAGATAATAATAAAATACAAATGATAACCGAAAGAATTACACCAAGAATAAATCAGGGCCCTTGGACACGTCGGAGCATCTAAATCAGCCGTCCGATCGACTCACTCTTTCTTGGTCGAAGCCTGCAAAGCACACGACTCGCTGTGGAAGAAAATCAAAGTTCAAGCCACACCCTGGATTGATGGTTTCGTCCTCTATTTATATGTGCGAACAAGTCTTCACCACGGGCGTAAATCGTACGGCTAGATTAAAATTCACTGGATAAAAATTGATCTCGGCCAAAATGATAACATCTAATTATTACGCCCAAAATGATAGACTCTTCTTATCTTTAATCCCTTCTTCTAATCTCGGCCAAAATGATAAGTTCTTTCAATCATTACGCCCAAAATTATGTCATACATCGATTGTTGACCAATAAGTTTTGGCTATGTATGGATTACATCCACAAAAATCAAGTTGCATTTCTATTACCCCCAAGGAAGTCGACATAAGATTTATCCATGAAGGTGATAACCTCAATTTTACGCCCTTAATGTGATCATCTCGGCCAACATGTGATAAGATCTTGGGGTAAAGATAATTCCTTCATTCCTATTTTGCCCAAAATCTCATTGTGATGTGGTTTACGGTCGATAATTCCAATGATAGTGCCATTTTGCCCATAATAATTCTCTTGTTCTCGGTTGATAACAACACTTGGAAAAGATAGTCATCTTTGATGATGATAATGTTTTTACACTTATCTCATTTGGCGTCGTGACTGAATTAAGCAATTCGATAATTCACACATTAATTTGACTTTCCTTCAAAATAATTATAAAAGTTAAGCAAATCTCTTATTAGTTAAAATATATAAAGTATTAATAATCAAAATTGATAAATCCAAAATTCTGACTAAAATGATTTAAAATGATGCATGACATGATCAAATTATAGAAAAATAAATTTAAATAATAAACTAAAATATGTTATATTTTGCAAGCATCAAACTCCCCCAAGCTTAAAGTCTTGCTTGTCCTCAAGCAAAAATTCAAAAGCAAGGCTCAAGAGAGTTCCATCATAGTCGCCAAAGTATCAGACTAATTTTCTTATACAGTTCTTCTGCACACCTACTACTCAGTGTCTCACCACTTTCCATGCACTTAGCTTCATAGAGGATCTGAATGCTACACAAATTTAAATAATCTCAAATTCAGCCTTTTAGAAAAATAGATAGTCCGTCAAATAATAGCATTACTATTGAACGCATAAGTACTAATTGAGCTTAATTTTTTTCTCTCTTTTTTTCTTTTATTTTCAATTATTTTAAAAGTTCTAATCTTCAAGCAGGTATGCACAACGAAGTCCATGTAGCGGGCTTTGGACTGATGACTGCCAGACTAAATGGCCTTAGTGCAATAGGTGATAAGGCACCCCTCGAGTTTACTTACCTGAACAAACCAAGGTTCTGAATGAAGAGTTCGAACTTAGCCATGATTCAATACTCTTGTGCTTCTCCATATTCCACAAGATGGTCCTTGTAGCAGTCTTTCAATCGATGTATCCCAGATCAGTTGCCCTTAGGTCGTCAGGCATGAACCCCTACGAATCTAATTATCAGAATACATCTTGGTTCCAGATAACACCTTTGTACATACACAACTTGGGACCTATGCTATGGGTCCCCTTTTATAAGGTAGGGAGACTTGGGCGACAAGAGTTAGTAAGATGGTAGCAAAAATAAATGCATGCAATGATATTTTTGGGAAATTTTTCAATTTTTCATTTTTTTGAATATTTGATATAAATGCATACATAGGCAAATAAAAAGGCAGACTCCCCCAAGCTCGAACTAAACACTGCCCCCAGTGTTAGGCCCAAGAAGGGAAAGGGATAAAGACACAACCGGATTTACTGTTTGCGTGGCGGTGAAGGAGGGTGGTAGCCAAAATGTCCCTGACGCAAATGATAGTCATGGACGCGTCTCGTCATGCGGACATCTTGATCTTGGAGGGACTCGAAGCGGACTTGGCGCTCTTGCATATCCCTGAAGTCTACTCGAATGGTGGTCAACTCTGCCGCCTGCTTATTTTGCTCCTCTCGAATGGAGTGCAACTCTCCTGCCTGATGAAGCTGCTCATCATATATGGATTCCGCTATGCATGGAGGCATAATCTGCCTGAGGCGGTGGGGCGGTGGATAATAAGTCTTCTCTAGAAGTAGTGAGAAATAAGGTTGTTCTAGAGGTGGAAGGTTTGGCAGCGCCCGTTCCTGTAGAGGTGCATATTCCTCCATGGGATTATGAGTCTGATATGGGGAGGCTGGGACTAAGGATTAACCAGAAAAACTTTCTTGTGCTGGAGATGGAATAGGAGATGGCATCGGTACATATGAAGGAGGGGTAGGTGCCTCATGTCGGGAAACCGCTGGTGAAGAATGAAGAAACTCTTGCTGTCGCATTTGTTGTTGGGCTGCCGCATAATCTGGTGACTCAAACCAAGAGAACTCTGCATCCTGAAGTGGTTGATGAACTGGGACAGAGGGTCCAGCTTCGACTTGTGGAGGTGCGAATTGTCTAAAAAGAAGACAATTATTTGGATTAATTGGCGTAAAAGCATCTCGATCTGAGCAAGGAACCTCCTGGTTGCGGCATTTAAAAATAAAAACTTTGATCCCTGAGTTGTTGGTCTTCACGAGACCCATAGCATGAATGGTCTACTTGTGAGGTGTGTGTTTCCTGGCACATCTTCGAGATCATCCAAGTCAAGTTGTAAGTGCTGAGCAATAGGCATGATAAGGGCGCCCATATTAATGTTGTCGCCACAATGAGTAGTGCGGCGTTGGAATTGACGAATAATGAAGGCACCCACATTAACCGGAGTTCTGTGGAGCATGCTATGGATGAGGTATAACTCTTCCTCTGAGACGACACCATCATTATCACTGCGCCTAGTTAAGGTGTTGGTCAGCATTCGATGGACAAAGCGCAGAACAGGATTCTGAATTGAGCTTTCTTTAGCTGTGTTCCAAACCAATCAGTCTTCTTCTAAAACTTCAGCATCAAAGTCAACAGGTACAGAACGAGACTCATGGTTAGGAAATCCATAAATATTATTAAACTCTCCTAGAGTGAGGATAAAAGGTCACCCATAAAGTTGGAATGAAATGCGGGGCTGACCATAATTCCTGCCATCTAAATTAAAGACCTCTAAAGATGAGAGAAATTCCATAATTAGTACTTCATAAGTTGGCCACCAGGAATGCACAAAGTCAGAGAGTCCAATCTGGGAAAATAATAAATGAATATTTGCAAGTAAATTGTACTCCCTGAGCATTTCACTGTCCGAAAATCTGGTGGCATGAATCCGAATCCCAGTCATCCATTCATATCGAGCTTGATACTTAGGCTTAGTCCAATAGTATTCTCCGGGATAAGAAATTAATTGTGAGGGTTGTAGTACCGACTGAGCATTCAGATGTCTTTGTTCGCGACGTCCCCTCCAAATATTAGCAAACGGTCTCATTTTGATCCGAACATAAATCAACAAAGAAAGGTGGTAGCTCGGTGGGCTTGGCGGCTGAAGTTTCAGCCATAGTATATGTCGGTCGTAATTCGATGAAGAGCTCAAAGTGGGAGGTGACTTGGCCGTAAGGAGGAAGTCGATGAAGAACCTCGGCCGGTCTATGGCGGTGGAATATCGGCCTTGAATTGATGACCGTGAAGTTGGCTGCCGTAAAAAGGAATAGGGGCGTGGCACTGTTGGGCGTGGTGAAGAACAAAGAACTAGGGGGCGTAGCTAATGCACGAAAAATCATGCATTAGTTTAGGCCATTTGATTAACACTTTAGAATGTTTTTATGTTTAGAAAGGAAGAGTTTTGATTTGTTTTCATATAATTTCATTTAGATTTGATTTCTACTTAAATCTAAAAATTATTCATGGCAGGATATGAGAAAACGTCGAAGAAAAGGCCTAAAATAGCATTGCAATTTCATGTTTAATGTTTTCCTTTGATTCCATGATTTATTATTTGATTGCAATATGAGAAGAAGTGATTATTTTCATAATAGTTTCTAGGGATTGATTTTAATTATTGCATGCCACAATTAAGAAAATTGAAAGAGACATAATTTGTGTAGTTATTAAGGTGACTTGAGAAAGCCCTTAATATTAATTCCGATTGAATGCATCTTATGATTTAATTAAGTAAATTAAAAACTGAAAGGATTGATTTATTTTAATTATTCATAAGATAATAGTTAAAGCCTAAAACATTGGTTAACTAATTTTGAGAATTCACTTTATTATTGATTCAACTAATTCTAAGTTAAGAAAATTCATTACATTCTGTGGTGATAATTAGGTGCCTTAATCATCAAATCATTATTTCTCCAGGTGATCATTTCTTTTATTTTTATTATTTTCTTTTTATACACATCTGAAATCATATATTTCCTTAATTTCTCAATTAACAAGGTTAAAATAGAATCTAAGTTATTAATCATCCTCGTGGGAACGATAACTCTACTCATTCACTTTATTACTTGAGCGACTAGTGCACTTGCTAACGTTTGCTATCAATTCTACACGCATCAAGTTTTTGGCGCCGTTGCCGGGGATAGTGTTTAATAATTTTTATTTTTATTTTACTTGTTATTTGAGAGCCTTTATTATTTTGTTAAATTCCACACAAATTCTTTTTAGTTCACATACTTTCATCTCTTTATCTTGTGTGACCAGGAAATATCTTCAAATGACAACAAAACCAAGGACTATGGAAGATTATTATCTGGAAGAACAAAGAAAGATGCTTGAGGATCATGAAGCACAAATTTCACAAATTACAAATAACAGTATCCCACTCATTCCTGTGGTACAAGGAAATTCTACAATTGAAGACAAGATGTTAAAGTTCATCACAATGGCTGAAGAAAAATTTCAACTTCAAGAAAGATCCTTTATGAAGTTGTTGGGACAAGTAGAGCAATTGGAGGCTAGGATCCAAGTGAAAAATGATGCTCCTCCATCCACCTACTTAGAGTCAAACTCCAATATCGAAGAAAAGTTGTGCCAATTGATTGGAGTCATAGAGAAAAGATTCATCCTACAAGATCAACTCATTAGCAATTTACAATCACAGTTGACACAATTGAAGGATCAACAACCGGTTATTATTTCTTCTCCTCCTCAATCCCCAAATTTTAATGTTAAGTTTGATATGATGCAGACAAAATTTCAAGCATTAGAGAAGAAAGTGGAGTTGGCTTCTCAGATTGCTTATGGCTCAGGAGATAATATTTTGGATAAATCTGTATCTATTATATGCCCCTGTCACTTGCAATATTTTAATCGAGGAAGAAGACGATCGAGGAAGAATTATTATCAGAAGACATGTACTACTCAATGGAGGGTCAAGGAGACAAGTGAATATATTATGGAAGATGGACAAGCGCGAAGAAGAGATCCGCCTTCGGAAACTCCAACAGCCATCCCAATGGTACCTCCAAATCATTCATTGGTAGAAGGGAACACATCATTATCACATCAGACAGCACAAAATTTGATGCATTTGAAACCCAAGGATCAAGCTCCACAAAAAGATTTAGGTACTTCTTTCAAAGTGGAGGGACAATGCTTCGAGAATTACATTAGAGGTAAGATGGAAAAAGGTCACTTCGAATCCCTTCCAGATACTTGAGGTAACAAAAGGGTAAAAGTCAAGCTAAAGACTATAACTTAGAACTATATTCTTAAACTTTTGTCCTCTTAGTTTTTAGTTTAGCATTAGTATTGGATTCTTTAATTTAGATTAGTTAACATTAAAAATTGTTTAGATTGAGATTGCTTCAAGAGGACACGATCATGGCCGTGCCTACATCTCTCACGGTCGAGTCTATCTTATTGAGCGCCAAGGCCGTGACAGTTCTGAAAATGCAGAAGTCCAAATCATGCCGGAAGAAGCCTATGAACCGTCCAAGCAATGTGACCAAGATATTTTTAATTGCTCAGCAGAACCTAAAAATCATCAGGTTGTCTATACTCTTTTTGCATTTTATCATTATTATTTCGTAGTTTTCATGTGCACGGACCTAACACTGAGGCAGTGTCAGGTTCAAGCTTGGGGGAGGGATTTAGTCTTGTTTCATTTGCATGGCATGTCTATTTTGAACATTTTGAGTCTATCATCTTATTTTGTTTGACATGCATCTAATTATGAAAATTTTAAAAATTTTAAGTGTCATCTCATTTCTCTTTGTTTACTATTTTATTGTCTTTAAGTTTATTTTCAGAACATCGCTTAATCTATGAAATTCAATCACTGTTCTTTTTATCGGGTATCACTAGAGTATTGGGATTTGGATTGAAGTTTGTTGCTAAGTAGAAGGACTAGCTTTTAAATGATGAATTTCTCTATTATTGACTATGATATTAGTCTTGATTATAATTGCATCTTTATTGAAAGCATTAAGTCTTTTTGGAGCTTATAATTATGCCAATTAATTTTAATGTTAAAGTGAATGAAAAGAAGGCTAGTTGAGCCCCACTAGTTAAAATTATAAAATATCCTCTGGAATCTTGGTGTGTCCGAGTAATTAGATCCGTAGGAAATTCTTTCCTGGTGACCTAAGGGCATCTGCTCCGGGATCCGTCGGTCGAAAGCCTGTTACATGGACCACTTTGTGCAATATGGAGGATTACTAAATTCTTAAGTGAAAAGAAAAAAAAAACTTAATGCTGAAACATGAAATGATAATAGTATGAAAATAAGCTCCTTAAAGACTTATGGTTCAATATTGATACTCTTATGAGATTGACTAATATTATTTATAGATATGCAGGAAAGACATGTTTGAATCCTAAAAATTCTGCAAAGCTGGGTATTGGTTGAGAATAGATACTCTGGTGATGATCGTGTAAAAGAACAGTGGGAGGAAAGTATTGGTTTTGTGATGAAACCCTGTGCTTTATCTGAAATTTGCTTGAGGACAAGCAAAATATTAAGCTTGGGGGTATTTGATGCACGAAAAATCATGCATTAGTTTAAGCCATTTGATTAACACTTTAGAATGTTTTTATGTTTAGAAAGGAAGAGTTTTGATTTGTTTTTATATAATTTCATTTAGATTTGATTTCTACCTAAATTTGAAAATTATTCATGGCAGGATATGAGAAAACGTCGAAGAAAAGGCCTAAAACAGCTCAGAAGATCATCACGGTCGTGACAGTTCTTGTCATGGCCATGACAGAAAGATTCAACAGCAAAAATGTGGTTGTTACTGTCACGGCCGTGACAGTTCTGGCCATGGCCGTGACAGACAATTTCCAGCATAAATTTGGCTGTATTTTTTCAGTCTTGATAATCTTCTGTCACGACCGTGCCGGAGCCTTTCAGGTCGTGACGACGGTCTGTTAGGCCATTTTAAAGCTATTTTTATCCACTTTTTGGATATATTTTTTTTCTTTCCTTGGGGGACGAGAAAACCTATAAAATGAGGCAGAAGAGGGCCTAGAAAAGCATCCCTGGAGCATAGTTTTAAAGCCTACAAAAAGGAGAAGATCGAGGACAATAGCGAAGCTCTGCCGGAAACTCGAGAGAGGATGCACTTAGCCTATGCTAGAGTTTTTGTTTTCTTTTCCCAATCTTTTTTCATTAGATTTGATGTTATTATTCTCAGATTTATTCTTTCATTAGGGTCATCCTAGTTGAACCCTATTTATGTATTGGATTCTTCTTGATATTAATTTAGTTTGAATCTTTAATAGCATTGCAATTTCATGTTTAATGCTTTCCTTTGATTCTATGATTTATGATTTGATTGCTATTTGAGAAGAAGTGATTATTTTCATAATAGTTTCTAGGGATTGATTTTAATTATTGCATGTCACAATTAGGGAAATCGAAAGAGATCTAATTTGTGTATTTATTAAGGAGACTTGAGAAAGCCCTTAATATTAATTTCGATTGAATGCATCTTATGATTTAATTAAGTAAATTAAAAATCGAAAGGATTGATTTATTGTAATTATTCATAACATAGTAATTAAAGCCTGAAACATTGGCTAACTAATTTTGGGAATTCACTTTATTATTGATTCAACTAATTCTAAGTTAAGAAAATTCATTACATTCTAGTGGTGATAATTAGGTGCCTTAATCATCAAATCATTATTTCTCCAGGTGATCATTTCTTTTATTTTTATTATTTTCTTTTTATATACATCTGAAATCATATATTTCCTTAATTTCTCAATTAACAAGGTTAAAATAGAATCTAAGTTATTAACCGTCCTCGTGGGAACGATAACTCTACTCATTCACTTTATTACTTGAACAACTAGTGCACTTGCTAAAATTTGCTATCAATTCTACACGCATCAGTAGCGATGGTGGTGGTAACTCGGTGCACGGTGGGGATGCTCAGCCATAAAGAAGAACGGGGGCGTGGCGTTGCAGTGATGAATGCTGGAAGTGAGAGGGCGTAATGAAGATCGGCAGTGGCACTTCGGCTCTCGTCCAGGCGTAAGGGAGTGGTGGTGTTGTCGATCTGCAAAACACGAGAGGGGTAAGTATTTATGGATGAAAGATGGGGCGTGATACCTGTTTCGGCGTGATGGTGCGCAGTGAAGGGTCATGTCCATTGGAATTGGGGTGCAAAAGCAACAGCATGCGAGTTTTTTTCTTCTTTCTTTCGGTTAGACTCATGCATGCAGATGTCAGATTTTGCCATGGTGTCTCGATGTGTCCTTCAGCAGGTTTTGGGTCTTATGCTCCCTGGTGTCGTCTTGTCATTTTGAGGCGTCGTCTCTCGTCCGTGGTCAGCTGATGGGCGGTGTGGCAGCTCGGCCGTAAGAAGAACAGGGGGGCGTGGCGGTGGCAGGGCGTAATAGTCTGTGATTCTGCTATGACGAGTTATTTCGCCCCCTGTTATGAAGTCCATGGAATTCGATTTGACGAGTCATTTCGAATTCCATGGAGGTGTCTGGTGCTCGGCGTAGATTGTCGAACTTGGGCTCCCTGCCATGTCGTCTCGCCTTGTCATGTCCGAGGTCAGGTGGCGTTTACATGCCCCGACATATTAATTCATGCATGCGGAGCGCTCCATCGGCGTACCCGAAGAAATGATCAGCCGAATTCCATTCCATGCACAAAAAGATATATTAATTAGATGACTCCATTAATAAAATAAAATGTCTACCAAAAATAAAAATAAATCAAAAAATGAAAATGGAAATAAATAAAAAAAGAATAAATAAATAAAAAGAATAAAATGCCTATATATATATACAAATAAATAAATAAAATATAAATATAAATATAAATTACCGAAACTTATTTAATGTAACTAAGGTATTAACTAATTAAAGACTAAAAAAAGAGTAGAAATAGTTCAGATTTATGGTCGTCAGCTTGACTTAGTCCTGATGAAGATCAAGGCCTATTTTGCTTTTCTTCTCTTGGATTTTTCTCTATGTTGCTTGGGAGAGAGCCCAGTGTACATCCAGTCAGTTGTGTCACCATCTGACCCAATTGCCTTTCCAAATTTCGAATTGATGCATCCTGACTAGTGGCTCTAGACTCCATATCCTTTTGCAATGATTGCATGATTGATATTAGAGAGCATCAGGTTGCCTTTTCGGTATATAATCTGTTGGTGGACAAGAAGGTTGGCCTTGATTCTAATTATAGGTAAACTTTAGATTGTGTCTCCAACCATAATCGTAGCTCCTGAAAAATGGGTTGGAAATAAAGTTAGCATTTTCAATTTGATTTGAATCTGAAGTGTTACTTATAGGGCAATAATTGCTTGAATCTCCCATTAGTGACATCATTTGTACCAAATATTTACATTTGTACTTTTTCTGCTATAATAGAATATCCTAATTCAAACAAAAAAAATAAAATTAAAATTACACATAACAAAATGGCGCTTAAAATTTATAGTAAAATATAATATAATTCTATATTTAAATTATTGAAATGTTTCCACATGTGTTTAAAAATTATCATTTTAATTAATTAAATAATTAGCATACATGGAATATAAAATTAGCATTAAATAAGAGTGCATCCATCAACTACCCAATTATAATTAATTTAATTAAAATTAATTAATATAAAATGTAAATACGTTGTTAAATTTATTTTTGTTTCATAATTAATCTTATGTTTACATTCTCCGCACATTGTGCGGGAAGTATACTAGTTGTTTCTTATAGGAGAAATATGATAAGAACATAAGAAAGATTTATATAGGAGAAATATATATATAAACCCTGATTTATTATGTAGACCTTATAATTAAGACTTATGTGCATATTTATTATTGTACGGAAAACTTAGTTTTGGGGGAAGTAAATTGACTGTAATATCTTTTCTGTCCCAACTTATATACTTTTCATATTTCTTCATTTGTGTTCATAAGAAAGGGGAGATTGTTGGAGCAAAATTTTTATACCCTATATAATTATATTTTGATGATACAAATCTCGAAAGATTTAGATTTATATTTAAAATGCCGAAAAAGTCTAAATAAGAATGAGTTGCATCGTGCACTAAACTTTCGATTAATATTTGTCTATGCTCCCACGAGATTTACATTAAGAAGCGAATATAAAAGTTATAGATAGCTCACTTATCTTTGTAGAGAATTAAGAATCCAATCATTTGAACAACCACGTAAAAAGTTATGTTTAAACAAGTGAATCTCAAAAAGTTCAATTTGAAGTTGATATTTTCATATGCTAAACTTACACTTAATATTTGAATATTCTATCATGAGATTTGGATAAAGAGATTAATATAAAAATTATAGATAAAGTTGTTAGGTTTTCGTAGAGTAAAATATCATCTCATTTGGATATTGGTATGAAACATTATGTATAAAAGGGTAAAGATCTAAAATATTTTATTTGAAATGGATAACTTTATGTACTGAACTATGAATTAATATTTGACTATGATATCCTTAGATTATAGATGAATGATGAATATCAAAGTTGTATAGAATTCTATTAGCCATAGAATCACAAATCATCTCATTTAAATAATTGTGCAAAAAGTTATACTTAAAATAGTGCAGGGCAATCGATTCGGTATCGACCGGTCAAGTACACAGGTCGATCGGTTAGTCCAAAAAATGCAGAAATCAAGTCAGCAAAATGTCGAGATGATGTCGTTCGAAACATCTATCGATTGGTCAGGTACACCGGTCGACCGGTCTATCTAGAAAATGCAGAAATCAAGTTAGCAAAATGTCAAGATGAAGCCGATCAAAGCAATCGGTCGGTCGACTAGCCAGTCTAGAATTCACCAGCGGTCATATTTTTCCAATGATTATGTGAACCGATTGATCAATGGGGTAGAGCGATTAACCGGTCAATGTGCAAAATGCACTATAACGGTCATATTTTGGCCCAAAAAGTGGGAAACAATTTCCAACGGCCAAATAGAGTTAAGAAGGCTATAAAAGAGGTCCCATTGTAAAGGGTTTCTTCTTTGCCTCATTTGGAAGAAGAGTGTTAGTAGAATCTCCGACAGTCTCGAGATTGAGAAGTTTGAGCGGGAACATAGGCCAAGATGTGATCGAACCTCGTCAACAAACCACTATGCATCTTGTGTTTATCTTCCTCTCTCCCTCTGCTTCGTACTCTATTATGCATGTAATTTGATTGCTATTGTGTTGGTTTAAATACTAACGAATCAATTCTAAGATTCCATGATAATTTTCGTAAAATCAGTATTTTCGGTTTAAACACCAATTCAACACCCCTCATGGTGCCTTGTGATCCTACATTTATTATCTCTAAAATTCCTATGATAGGTGGATTCAAAATCCAAGAACTTTTGTTCTAATTTTTACTCCTAATCAATTATCATTCTTTCTCGTCATTTTGACTTTCACACACTCATTTCGGCATTTCACTTTTCACTACAAGAAAATTGTTCATTAGAGACACTAGCAAAATGTCTCTAAATTGACACTAAAGACAGCGACACATTAGCATCGTCGTAGCGTTACAGCGATGATGACACAAGAGGTCTGGCGGTAATAGAGTCGTTGTTGCACCCAACAACTCTCGATGCTATTACCATCAACAATCGATGCCAAAGAGACGCTATAGTGTCGCTATTATCGAGTTGCAAGAAACCAATTTAGCATCTCAAAAGTCGACGCTAAAATAACACTAATTATTGCGATGCAAAAGTGAAGTTATATTGGCGCTAAATCCCATTACACACGTGATGCTAAAATGCCGATAAATCAGCACCATCTTGTGACACTGAAATGACGTTAATGGTGCACTATTAAGAGATTGTGAGGAACGATTGTAGAGTTGCACTTGTCGATGCTAAAGAGGCGCTAAGAGCTGTGACCATATTGATACTAATGTGACGCCAATATCTTAATGTTCACTGTTACGATGTTGATGTGATGCTAATTTCGATGTTTCCGTCACTAATCTGATGCTATTCTAAATATTTACCCACCCGATCAGCCCCATTTCTTTCCTTCCCCTCCACAATTTACAATGCATATACATATGCATTCAACACATTCATAAGAATATAAACTAAAGTACAATGCTTCAAAATAACAAGATTATAAAAAAGACATAATATAAAGTTATAACATTACAAAATTAATTCATGTTCAAAGTTACAAAAATATCTATCATCCTAATCGTGTTCTGATATTTGACGATAATGTACTCAACCCTTAGCCTCGTGGAGTCTAGGTCCACGGCTAGAGGCTAGAGGAGGCAGACACTGAGGAAGTTGTTGAGAAAGTTGCTCCAAAGCTCATATGTGGCGGATGAAGAAGGGCCATCTGCATATCCTCCGCTCCTCCAAGGAACTGGAACGACTGTTCCTAGGCCCCTCAAGTATCCTCCTCACGTCACGTCGGCCACCTCCTCCCAAAAAATAGCATCCCCTGCAAAGTAGATAAATTATATAAAAACATAAAAGTATTATATAATATGAATCATTTTCGATATACGTTACCAGTTGGTGGCTGAGTACTCGGATCTCTGCACTTTTTGACCATTTTTTCATCGTACTCACAGATAAAAAAATGATTTGTTTGATAAAAAAATAATTAGATAAAACTCATGGATTTATGTAGTTTGAAAGGTGTTTAACATCGTCCTTCTTACTAGTTAAGTTTCAATGTTATCATCAATAGAGAAAATGATTTTTTTTACTTATTTTATGACTATTAAGATGAAAAAACTCACTATTCTACTATGCATCTTTAATTTACCCACTATACCTTGAATTTGTTTCAACACCCACTACAAGAATATTGTCATTTTGCGATGGATATATCTGTCGCAAAACCTTCGAAATCCATCGCAAATATGCCTTTGCGATGGATTTTTTGACAGATAGTAGTTTGTTGAAAATTTTACCATTGGAAAGAATTATCGTCGGTCCTCATACGTCCCTTCGAAAGTTTTGGCAAATGTCTGCGATGGATAAATTGCCTTCAGAATTTTCGACGGATAGAATTCGTTGAAATTTCTGAAGGAAAGGTCGTCCTTCCAAACTTCCGACGGATTGGAAGCCACCAATCGCGTTGCCGAAATCCGATGAGGAAGTGTGGGTCCTTCACAAGTTTCGATGAGAGAACCTTTCGATAGTTCCGACGGGAGCACTCCCATCGAAACCTTTGACCGGCGCTCTCCCGTCAAAACCTTCTAGGGGTGTGACCTGTCAAAGGCTCCGACGGGTCGCACCCGCCAAAGTCTTCGACTGGTGACACCCGCCGAAGCCTTCGACGGGTGCGACCCGTCGAAGTCTTCGACAGGAGACACCCATCCCATGCATCGACGGATACATCCATCAAAATGTTTTTAAAAATATTAAAAAAATATGCCACATGTTGTCGGATCGGCGCTGATAGTCGATCTAGAGTAGGCGACCGAAATCGAGATAGAGAGAGAAGGAGAGGGAGAAGGGGATGGGGAGGTGGCCGTTCAGCACACAGGCGGCTGGATCGGTATTGCAGACGGGCGAACTGATTCACAGGCGGCCAGATCGAGCTCGCAAGCGATCGATCCTATGCAAGGCGGTCCGATCTGACCGCAGGCGTCGGATCTGACCGCAGGCACCTGATCCGACTCGCCGGCAGCGGATCTGGCGCACGGGCAGTGGATCTGGCCGCCTATGCCCCGAATCGATCGCCTGCAAGCCCGATGCAGTCGCCTGTGCGTTGGATCTGACGCCTACGATTGCATCCGGCCGCCTACGCGCCGGATCCGATGCCTAAGGTTGGATTCGGTCGCTTGTGCGCCGGATCTGTCCATAGTGGTTGTCAGAGTCGAGAGAGAGATAGGGAGAGGGAGTGGTGGAGGGCAGCTGGGATCGCCGAAGTTGTCGCCGCCATTGTGGAGAGGGAGAGGAGGAGAGATGTAAATGGAGAAAGGGGGAGCACGATTATTGGGAAAGGGAGAAAATATAGGGAGACTGTGGGGCGCGAGAACGAGAAGGTGGAAAAATATTAGACTTAGTGATGGATATATCCTTGGGAATTATCAAAGGATTTGACGTTCGTCGATAATTTCGAAGGAAGTACCCGTCGGTAAATAAATAATATTATTTTTATTAGTATTTATATAAGAAATTAATCATTACTAATATTAAAATATTAATCATATTCTTAAATTATATATATAAATATTGATAATAAATAATATTATTTTACTTACCAACGGATAATGTCCTTCGTAATTACCGACGGATGCTAAATCCTTCGGTAATTTCGATGGCACTATCCTTCGGTAAGTAAAAAAATAATATATTATTAATATCTATAATATAATACATATTTCTCTTCCATTTACTTAAAATATTTATAATGTAATATTATATTACTAATGTTTATAATCATATATATTAATAAATATAATTAATATCAATACATATACTATTATTAATATTTAATTATAATATTATATATATAAATGTTGATAATAAATTATACTATTTTAATTAACAACGGATGTTTCCTTCGAAATTACTGACGGACGTTAATCCTTCGGTAATCTCGAAGGCATTATCCTTTGTATACACAATTCATCTTCCTAAATGCACAGATTTGTATACACAATTCATGGGGTTTGTTCCATGCATTGATGATCTTTAAGTTAATGCCAGCACCAAATGAAGCAACTTAATTTAACAAGCTAATAACAATATAAAGCAGAAAAAAAGATTCCACAACAGGACTCATGGAGGCACCATGTTGTTATCTATGCTAACGCATTCTCGGCATAATAGAATCAATAGCCTTCTGCAATAACGTTCTTTGCCTTAATAATAGGAAACTACAAACATATATATACAAATGGAAAGCTATCAGATACATATACTTTGCACCTGTTCGGCTCAAAAATTAGAGCTCCGACTCTTGCAATTTGCAAGCAAGCGAAGCAAAAGAACGAAGCATTAATAATGTCTTCACATGCTTCAGCATCACGATTGGCTCCTCTTATTCTATGCCTCATCCTCTGTTCTTTGCAGATGATGTTGAAGGCCACCAGCACCAGAGCAGCGTTCCCGCTGTTCACCAACTCCCGGTGGATCGTGGACGGCGAAGGGCGGCGGGTGAAGCTGGCGTGTGTGAACTGGCCATCCATCCCACCTGGAGGGCATGCTCGCGGAGGGCCTGGGAAAGCAACCACTGGACGACATCTCAAAGAAGATTGCGGCAATGGGGTTCAACTGCCTCCGGCTCACGTGGCCCACGTTCATGTTTACGAACGAGACCTTGGGGAGGCTCACCGTGCGGCAGTCCTTTGAGGCCATCGGCCTCGTGGAATCCATCGGAGCCATCGTTGTCAACAATCCGACCTTCATCAATCTCACGCTCATCGAAGCATACAAGGCAAGCTTTCTTCCAAATTTAACTTTCTGCATTGTCTGATTTACCTTCCTAATTAAGTCCGCGCTGTCTGCAGAGTGTTGTGTCCAACCTTGGCGACAACAACATCATGGTCATACTGGACAACCACTTAAGCAAGCCCGGCTGGTGCTGCAGCAACACAGATGGCAATGGCTTCTTTGGCGACAAATATTTTGATCCCAGTGTTTGGATCGAGGGACTAAAAAACGTGGCCAAGACCTTCAGTGATCCAAAGCCGTCGTTGGAATGAGCCTAAGGAATGAGCTCAGAGGATCTCGCCAAAACACCGCCGACTGGTTCACCTACATGCAGAAGGGTGCGGAAGCCGTGCACGCGGCGAACCCGAACGTGCTGGTGAAACTCTCGGGCTTCAACTTCGACAATGATCTTAGTTTCCTCACGCACAAGCAGGTCCAGCTGGCGTTCCAGAGGAAGCTCGTGTTCGAGCTGCACTGGTACGGCTTCTCCGACGGCTCTTCATGGAGGAACGGCAATGCCAACGACGTCTGCGGGCGCATATCGGCGAGCGTGAGGAGGAGGGCCGGCTTCCTGCTGGACCAAGGGTGGCCGCTGTTTGTCAGCGAGTTCGAAGTGGACCAAAGGGGCAGCGACGTGAACGACAACAGGTATTTCGGATGCATAATGGCGGCCCTCGCCGGCTGGGACGTTGACTGGGCGATATGGACTCTGCAAGGTAGCTACTACTTGAGGCAAGGCGTGTATGGCTTGAACGAGGCTTATGGCATGTTGAATTGGGACTGGAGCAGGCCGAGGAACACCACAGTTCTCCGCAGGGTTCAATCTTTGCAGCAACCTTTCCGCGGTACGCACTACTCATTCCACTCATCGATCGGTGCAGCGTTTCAAAATGACGATTCCAAGCAAATGTTAAGACAAGACAGCAATTAATCGATGTCGCATGCAGGTCCAGGCGTTTCTTACTTTCCACCATCCACGGTCATCTACCACCCACTGAAAGGCTCTTGTGTAGTGAAGGCTCAGATGGGCGCCAAACAGCAGCGCGCTCGAGCTCGGAGAATGCCATGAAAACAACGGCTGGAACTACACACTGGGGAAGACATTGGAAATGAAGGGGACGGGTCTGTGCATCATGGCGCAGGAAGATGGCTAGCGAGTGGAGCTCGGCAGCTGCAATAACCCATCTTCCAACTGGAGTTTGATCTCACAGTCCCAGATGCACTTGTCAACTACAACAAACATCCGCGAAAATGGCAACAGTACAGTAGTTTACCTGGACGTCGATGCCAAAGACCACTAACATCATCACGGTAGGTGATCACTTGCTGATCACTATATGATTATAACTCATTTTAGATGCAATTCATACATATGGAGTCTCATTTTTATTTATTTTTAGGCAAATTATACTTGGAATGCAAATATTATGATAACTAGTTGATATTCCTTATTTCATACTTAATTTCATATGCATAGAGATTCTGAAATATCAAAATCCATTAATATTTAAATTATATGACAAGTTATCATTTTGAGGACAAGTTATCATTTCTAAGTGTCAAGTTATCATTATTTTGAATGAATTTATTTTCAATGGTTTTCTTGCCCTAAATCCATCATTATCATATATAAATCATATTTGGATAGTCACATCTCAACTTGTGCAAAGTTTTAAGTCCATTTGAATAAGTTAACATTTTTCAAGTGCCAAGTTATCGTTAAAGGGTGATTCTGTCATTTCGACATGCAAAACCGTTAATTCTGCACAGGGACCTTAAGCAATCATCTTATTATTGTTCTAACTCATTGCTGCTCAAATTTTATCACATTTGAATAACCACAACTCAAGTTATTACAAGTTATCGTTTTTAAGTCATAAGTTATCGTTTTTGGGCACCCAAGTTATCACTTCTTAGAAATCTCATTCATATTTGATTTCTAAATGCACTCACTTGTTACCCTAATCCATTTGATGCTTCTAATGCTTTGAATCACTTGCATTTGGATAATTTTCATGATTTGTGACAAGTTATCATTCCGGGCCCATAAAATCATTAAAATCGATATATGTTATCACTCCTGCACAACACTTAATCCCATCTGAAGTTGGAGCTAGTAACTATCATTATACTAATCCTTATTTCTCAAAATACTACTAAAAAACTTTGATGCTTGCTGTTTGGGTTTTTGTAGCAAGGAGAAAAGGTGGCCAAAAAGTGGAAAAAGTAGGGGGGACCATCTACTTTTTCCTGCACAAAAAGGAATCTGCAGCTGGAATTTCTGCAGGGGACACATGGCTGTAATCAAAGCATAAAGAATGTTCTGATGCTGATCCAAAGGTGGAGAGGAGTCATATAAAAGGTGGAATTTCTGGAGGAGGAAGGGGGCTGGTCATTCTGGGGTTTGAGCAAGAGTTTTGGAGCTGCTGCTGCTTGGAGCTGCTGCTGGCCGAGAGTTTTCAAAGAATAATGATTTGTATTTATTTCTTATCCCATTTGATATGAAGTCTTATAAATATGAGGAGCTAAACTCCATTTCTTCTTGGATAGGGTAGTAGTTTAGATTAGTTTTGGATGGATATGGAATGATTTATAATCCTGCACTGAATTCTATCCTGATTTCATATTTCAGAAATGTTCTATATTGATTTATACTATGTTGTCATTAGATCCATTTGTAATTGATGACTGAGAGGTCTTATTTGATCTAAACATCTTTCAGGAATGATTTATGAGATAATATCATATTTCTGGATTCAATTTTATTGCAAACTTGATTTCTGAACTTGATTTCCTAGTTTCTTGAATTTCTGAATCTGAATCTGATTCCTATAAATGTTGAATCTATTCTTCATTTCTAACCTGATTAGTTGAGTCCTTGGGATGTTGCTATTGTTCCTATCTTGTTCAGAAATGAATCAGGATTATTTGGACAATCATTTGACTCAAATCAGATTTTTTCACTGATTTTTGAATGAAAACCAGAATTCTAAATTTTCTGATTTCTCATTGGAATCTATTTTTACCAATTGAGTCCCCTGAATTATTCCAATCACTGATAAGTGAACTTTAGGGATGTCTTGTAGTCCAGAGATGGGTCAAGAATCAGTTGGTAAGTCAGATTTCCATTGGTTTAAAATTTTGATTTCTAAAATACTGATTTCCTGGTTTCTGGTTTCCTGAATTTAAAAATCTGATTTCCTGGGCTTTTGGATCTGATTGTCATCAAGGATTAAATTATTTGAATAGCTGAGAGACTAATATTTGTCCTGATCTTATTCAGAAATGAATCAAGATGTTTGACAATTTAGGATTCAAATCTGATTTTTCTAAAATCTGATTTCTGAGTTTTGATTCTGAGTTTTGTTTTCTGATTGTTTGGAATCTGATTTGCCAATTGTTAATTCCTATTTTATTCAAATCACTGAGAGGTGTACTCTAGGAATCTCTTGCAGTCCAGAGATGGGTCAAGAGGCATTTGGCAAACCTTAATTCCATCAATCTACATTGCTGGTTTTCCTGAAATGTTAATTCATGTTTTCTTATTTTAATTAAATTCTGATTTCCATTGTCAACCCTCATTTTAATCCACTACTGAGAGGTAGTCTTAAGGGCTTCCTTGAGATCCAGAGATGGGCCAAGGAGCAATGGAAATTGTGAATTCATGTGGCCATATGTTTTGCATTTCCAATTGAGTTGTGTTTGTGTGGATTTCAATTTACTTTGCAACCGAGAGGTTGATTTTAAATCCTCCTGGAATTCAGAGATGAATCAAGGATCACAAGCACCATTATTGAGTAGATTTCATCCTGGTTTAATTGATTGGAGTAATTCCATCTTTTTATGATTGCAATTGCAAGTTATCATTCCAAACTTCCTTGAATTGCAAAAATCAGCATTGAACTTTCTTTTGAGCCCAATGATAACTTGATTTTCAGTGAGGACCCTCTTTTGATTCAACCTAGCTAACAACTATATAATCATATATTATTTAGTTAGAGGCCAATTGAGCTGTGGGAACAGCCATTTTCAAGTTGAATCAAAAGTTGGACATTTAATGATAACTTGTTCCATTTCATTCTTAATTAATTTAGATAAATCCCAAATCCTAGAAGAACTTTCCTCATTGATAGTTGAACCTTTTTAGACTTCATTCTAGCATTTATAACCCAGTTTTGATAAATTTCTAAAATCCAAAAATCTGTTATCATTTCACTTTCCAAAAAAAAAATCTGTTTTCACTACTAATCAAAAATCTGTTTTTAGCCATTAGAGTAGAACTAATATAGATTGTTTTAGGGTGTCTTAGACTTGTGGATACGATAACCTGAGTCTACTACAACTTACCTGTGCACTTGCAGCTAGTGAGTTGGGAGACCAAAAATTGAAAATTTTGACCATTTTTTTAATTTCAGCAAGTTATCACTACTCAATCCCAAATATCACTATCAAGTTTTTGGCGCCGTTGCCGAGGATTTAAGGTCAATTAGGCTAACTTAGATAGTTTAGATTAGTTTTAGATTAGTTTTTAGTTTATTTGTTAGGCTAATTTTCAGTTTTTGCAAGTTATCATTTCTTTCTTTTCATTTTTGTCTACTTTTTATTTCTTTCTTGAATTTGATACTTCTGAATTGAATTTATGCAGGACTTGGACCATCAAGAGGATCTATACCTATCAGAACCCGAACCAGAGAGAGTCTTTAACAGAAGAAGAAGAATCCAAAGAGAAGAAGTTAGAAGAAGGATTTTTGAGGAAGAGGCACACAACCCTGAAATGGAAAGAGGTGTGAATCAGAATATGGCAGCTCCTATAACTCTTAGGGACTGTTATTCACCAAGCAATGCAAGGAATTAACAAGGGGGAGAAGCCTTAGCACCTGTGGCAAACTTTGAAGTTAATCCAGCCTTGATTTCTATGATTAGGCAAAGTCAGTTTTCTGGACTTGGGATTGAAGATCCAGCATCTCATTTGGACAATTTTAATGAGATATGTAGCACTGTGAACTTCAATAATATCCCCATGAATGCAGTGTATATGAGATTATTTCCCTTCTCACTCAAGGATAAGGCCAAGACATGGTTTAAAGGATTGAATCCTGAAGAGGTAGCCACTTGGGAATCAATTGTTCAATTGTTCCTTTCAGAATTCTTTCCTCCTTCAAAAACTGATAATTTCAGGGATCAAATAGTGAGGTTCTATCAGTTGGACCAAGAAAACATTTGTGAGGCTTGGCAAAGGCTTCAAGGATTATTAAGGGCATGTCCCCATCATGGTTTTGAGAAGTAGCAGCTAGTCAACTATTTTCATAAGGGATTAAACTACCCTAGTAAGGTGGCTTTGGACACTACTGCAGGAGGCATCTTTGCATCTAAAAACATTGATGAAGCTTATCAACTCATTGAAAACATAGCCAAGAATCACCACTTCCTTACCCATGACAGAACCAGAAGGCCTCCTATGGACAATTCAGTGAACCAATTGTCAACCCAATTTGAAGAGGTGTAGTACAAGACTTTGGAGATATTGAACTTGACTCCCAATGGCAATAGTGCTTCTAATCTTGAGACAAGGTGCTGTGTATGTGGGAATCAAGGTCATGTGTTAGAAAATTGCAATTTGATTATGCAACAAGTGGAGCAAACAGTGGACCAAATCAATGCTGTGGGAAATTATGGAATTAAACCCCCTTCTGAACTCTACACTCCAGAGAACAGGAATCATCCATACCTATCCTACAAAGCAAACCATTATCAACAAGCCCCACCCATGCAGAATCCTAGTAGGCAGCCAAGGATTTTGCTCAGAAACTAACAATTTCCATATCCAAATCAGTCCCAAGGTGTTCAAGTGCAAAGACCTCCTTTTGAGCAACCACCACCAACTCAACCTTCTCAATTTTCAAAAATAGAGGAGATGCTACAACAAATACTGAAGAAGCAAAGCAATCAGGAGGAGGCAATTCAGAAAATGAATTCTAGACTTAATACCATTGAGAACCAAGTTGCTCAACAACCTAGCACTTCAGCTAGACCTCCTTTATTCTTTCCTGGACAGCCAGAGATGAATCCAAAGGAGCAAGCAAAGACCATCCAGCTCAGGAGTGGAAAGATGGTGGAGGAACCAATGAAGAAAGTGGATGATAATCAAGTCAATTCAGACTCGAGTTGCTGAAAAGCCAAGTGAACAACCAAGTGAGAAAATCAGGAATTCAGGCCCTCAAATTGAAACAAATCCAAGGGTTTTTGACAAAGTACCTTTCCCTCAAAGGTTAATCAAGGCAAGACAAGACCAGCAATATGGAAAGTTCTTGGAAATTCTGAAGAAGTTATACATAAATGTTCCTTTTGTTGAAGCCATCCAAGCAATGCCATCATATGCCAAGTTCCTAAAGAAAATTCTAACCAAGAAGAGAAGGGTATTGGAACATGAGACTATAGCATTGACTGAAGAGGCTTTTGCAATTATCCAGAACAAGTTGCCTCCAAAGCTCAAGGATCCAGGAAGCTTCTCAATTTCATGTGAGATATGCAATAGGAAAATTCAAAGAATCATGTGTGACTTGGGAGCTTCTGTTAGTGTCATACCCTTATCATTGTGCAAGAAACTTGAAGTTGGAGATTTGAAGCCAACAAATATGTCCCTTCAGCTAGTAGACAGATCCATCAAATATCCACATGGGATTATTGAGGACATACCCCTCAAAGTTGGTAAATTCTATATTCCAGTTGATTTTGTTGTATTGGATATGGATGAAGATGTGAACACCCCCATTCTCCTTGGGAGGCCCTTTCTAGCCACTGCAGGGGCTGTAATTAATGTTAAGGAAGGGAGATTGACCTTCCAAATTGGAGATGAGAAGATTGAATTCAATTTGGCCCAAGTTATCAGTAGACTAAGTTTTCTAGAAAATGATTTTGAAGATGAGCAATTGGATCAAGTGGTGGAGCAAGTTTCAGCTATAATCCCTATTGAAGATCCATTGCAAAGGTGTCTAATTTTTTACCATTTGAGAGAATTGAAAGTTCCAGAGGCTATGGCATATAAATCAGTACTGAACTCTTCAATATCAGTGAAAAATGCAGGAATTCAAGGTGAGGTACAACAGGTTATTATTGCTGAATGCCAAGGCAATCCAATTCAAACCAATTCCAAGTTGGAACTCAAGCCTCTACCTAGCAATCTGAAGTATGAATTCTTGGGGGAGAATTCAACTTTTCCTGTTATCATTAATGCTAATTTGCCTCAGGATCAGGTGGAAGAGCTGCTGAAGAGGTTGAAACTGTATAAGGAGGTGATAGGCTACTCAATTGAAGATATCAAGGGTATTAATCCCTTCATTTGCATGCATAGGATCCCTATGGAGGACAGGTACAAGCCCTCCATTGAATGTCAAAGGAGACTCAACCCAACCATGAAAGAAGTGGTAAAGAAAGAAGTATTGAAATTGCTGAATGCAGGAATCATATACTCCATTTCAAATAGTGAATGGGTCAGTCCAGTGCAGGTGGTGCCAAAGAAGGGAGGAATTACAATGGTGAAGTCAGATTTTGATGAATTGATATCCACAAGAACCATTACAGGTTGGAGGATGTGCATTGACTTCAGAAATTAAACAAGGCCACAAGAAAGGACCATTTCCCATTGCCATTCATTGATCAGATGTTGGAAAGGTTGGCTAGGCATTCCCATTTCTGTTATCTTAATGGGTACTCAGGTTTCTTGCAAATTCCAATTCACCCCCAAGATCAATACAAGACTACATTCACTTGTCCATATGGGACTTTTGCCTATAGGAGAATGCCCTTTGGCTTATGCAATGCCCCTGCAACTTTCCAAAGGTGTATGATGTCTATATTTTCATATTTCATTGAAGAAATTATGAAGGTCTTCATGGATGACTTTTCAGTATATGGAGACTCATTTGATGCTTGCCTAGACAATTTAACAAAGGTGCTACAAAGATGTAGGGAATCCAATTTGATACTCAATTGGGAGAAATGTCATTTTATGATCCAAGAAGGAGTTGTCTTAGGACATGTGGTCTCAAGCAAAGGCATTGAAGTGGACAAGGCAAAAATTGAAGTGATTGAGAAGTTACCACCACCCACAAGTGTCAAGGCAATTAGGAATTTATTGGGGCATGCAGGCTTCTACAGGAGGTTTATTAAAGATTTCTCCATTAAGTTGTTGGCCAAGGATGTTGAGTTTCATTTTGATAAAGAGTGTATGAAGGCATTCAAGAAGTTGAAAGAGGCCCTCACCTCAGCTCCTATAGTGCAGCCACCTGACTGGACTCTCCCTTTTGAGATTATGTGTGATGCTTCTGACCAGGCAGTAGGAGCTGTGCTGGGGCAAACCAAGGAGAAGAAGCACCATGTCATATGCTATGCAAGCAAGACTCTAGATGAAGCACAAATCAATTATGCAACTACTGAGAAAGAACTTCTTGGTGTAGTGTATGCATTTGACAAATTCAGGCCATATCTGGTGGGATCCAAGGTCACTGTATTCACAGACCACCAAGCTGTGAGGCACTTAATCAACAATAAGGAATACAAGCCAATGTTAATCAGGTGGATCTTATTGCTTCAAGAATTTGATGTTGAAATCAGGGACAAAAGAGGAAGTGAAAATCTAGTAGCTGACCACCTATCAAGAATGGAAGGAATACAGGAATCATCTACACTTCCTATCAATGATGCATTTTCTGATGATAGTTTGATGGTTGTGACAATTAATCAAGTTCCTTGGTATGCTGACTTGGTCAATTATCTTGCATGTGGAATTACCCCTCATGACTACACATATCAGTAAAGAAAGAAATTCTTTCATGACTTGAAAGATTATTATTGGTATGACTCCTTTCTATTCAGAAAATCTCCTGATGGCATATATAAAAGATGTGTACCCCAATCTGAATTTCAAGAAATCTTGGAGGCATGCCATTCATCCCCTTATGGAGGTCATGGAGCTACACACAAGACTACTGCCAAAGTCCTCCAATCTGAATTTTATTGGCCAAGTTTATTCAAGGATGCACATATTTTTTTGAAGGGCTGTGATCAATGCCAAAGAACTGGTTCCATCTCAAGAAGGAATGAAATGCCATAACAAGGAATTTTAGAAGTAGAAATATTTGATGTATAGGGCATTGATTACATGGGGCCTTTCCCTAGTTCATGTGGTTACAAGTTTATTCTTCTAGCTGTGGACTATGTGTCCAAATGGATTGAGGCCATTCCCACCATTGCAGCTGATTCCAGGCAGTAATCAAGTTGTTCAAGGAAGTTATTTTTCCAAGGTTTGGAATTCCTAGAGTGGTCATAAATGATGGGGGTAGCCACTTTATTGAAAGGTGTTTTGAGAATCTCCTAATTAAGTATGGAGTGAGGCACAAAGTTTCTACTTCATATCACCCTCAAACAAATGGCCAAGCAGAAGTATCAAATAGGGAGGTAAAAGGCATATTGGAGAAAACAGTTTCATTGACAAGAAAAGATTGGAGTTTGAAGTTGAATGAAGCTCTTTGGGCATATAGGACAGCATACAAGACTCCAATTGGTACTTCTCCCTACAAGCTTGTTTATGGAAAAACTTGCCATTTGCCAATTGAGTTGAAGCATAAGGCATATTGGGCAGTCAAGGCACTCAATTATGATATGCATGCATGTGGGCAAAAGAGGCTTCTCCAAATTGATGAACTTGATGAAATTAAGCTAAATGCCTACCATAATTCAGAATTCTACAAGGAAAGGACTAAAAGATGGCATGATGAAAGAATTCTGAAAAGGGATTTCAAGGTTGGAGACCTTGTATTACTCTTCAACTCAAGATTAAAGATTTTTTCAGGAAAGTTGAAGTCAAGGTGGAGTGGACCATTCAAAATTCACAAAGTATATCCATTTGGTGCTGTGGACCTTCTGAATGACAAAGATGACATATTTAAGGTAAATGGATAGAGGTTAAAGCTTTACAATCCCACAGCCATGGATTCTGCAAAGGAGGAGCTGATTCTAGCTGATTTGCCACTACCACCTAGCTGATTTCACCTTGTATCAATGTCTAGCCAAAGACATTAAAAAAGGGCACTTCTTGGGAGGCAACCCAAGCCATTATCAACCTAATCTTTCTGTTTTTGCAGGAATAAGTGGTGAGGAACAGGTTCAATTCACAAGTCTCAAATTCAGGGAGTACCCTTACCCCTATTTCTGATTTTTACACTGAAAACTTAATGATAACTGATATTATCTTTCTCATTATGCTTCATTGATCATATCATCATCTGAATTTACACCCATATCAATTATCCCAATCTGCTATAGCCCAATTTCAGTGAATTTCATAAATTCTCAATGCAATGTTAAATTCTATACTAAAAAATCTGATTAGTTGCAAATCTGTCATACCAATTGATATCCTTTATTTATCTGCAGGATCAGTTGCAACTAATGAATATTAGACCACCCAAAGTTTCCGGATGAAGTGCCAAGAGAATTCAAATGCCCAATTTAATGCATTTCAATCCCACTCACCCCTCTCCCTTGCCTTTTATTTTCAACACTAGGGACAGTGTTGAGAATAAGCTTGGGGGAGGAAACCTGGTGCTTTTCTAACCTTTACACCATGTTTTCAATTGATTTTAATGTTCATATCATAAATCATACTAGGTTATTAGTAGATTTTGCAAGTTATCATTGGTTTTCACAAGTTATCACTAGTTATCACTCGATTATCAATTTTTGGACCCAACTCAATTCTGAATTCATTTTAAGTCTGAAATGAGTAGAATACTTTATTTTGACAGTGGGTGCACTCTAATACCAAGTGGCCAACTTGGCCATTAGCCTTCTTGCTTTAATTGGCATTATGAATTCAGATGCATTTGAATGAAATTTTTAGCTGAAAATTTTTCCTTTTTGTGGGTCACACTAGCTGATACTTATGGATTAAATTAGTAATATCAGATGTCTAGAAGGGAGTCAAGGCTCTTGCTGCCATGCTAAATAGGAAAACTTGACTTTTTGGATAAAGGGATCTAAACTATACTTGAGTTTGAACTATTGCTCACTTCATGAACAGGATAGAAAAATGAGAAAAAGGAAAAGTAAAAAGTTGCATGCATGCATAGAAAAAAGGAAGAGAGCAAAACTTCCAAAGGAATCTCTCTTCAATGCAAAAAGAAAAAAAATTTAGGAGAGCAAAACTTCCCAAAGAATCTCTCCTAAAGAAAGCATGAATAAAAATAAGGTGCTAAACCTGTTTATATGCATTTCATGAATAAAAGTCAGGTTTTAAACCTGTTTAATCAATTGAAAATCTGTTCATGAAGAGATTTGTAGTTCAACCCCATTGTAAAGTTGACAATTCCTACAATTCAAACATGTTATTGCTAGTACTTCTTCCATGGCTTAAATTTGCTTTAGCCTCTGTGATTTCCTAGCTAGAAATTGAGTTTTTGGAAAGAATGAAGTGTTGGCAAAGTGGGAAACTCATTAGATTCAATTCAGCTAATCTTTGCTTCAATTGTGGACTTTTAATTCAAGATTGTCCTTAATTTCTCAATGTTTTGCTTGAGGACAAGCAAAAGGCTAAGCTTGGGGGAGTTTGATCACTTGCTAATCACTATATGATTTTAACCAATTTTAGATGCAATTCATACATATCGAGTCCCATTTTTGCATATTTTTAGGCCAATTATACTTGGAATGCAAACATTGTGATAACTAGTTGATATTCCTCATTTCATACTTAATTCCATATGCATAGAGGTTCTGAAATGCCAAAATCCATTAATATTTAAATTCTATGCCAAGTTATCATTTGGAGGACAAGTTATCATTCCTAAGTGTCAAGTTATCATTATTTTGAATGAACTTATTTTCAATGATTTTCTTGCCCTAAATCCATCATTATCATGTATAAATCATATTTGGATAGTCACATCTCAACTTGTGCAAAGTTTTAAGTCCATTTGAACAAGTTATCATTTTTCAAGTGCCAAGTTATCGTTAAAGGGCAATTCTATCATTTCGACATGCAAAACCATTAATTCTACATAGGGACCTTAAGAAATCATCTTATTATTGTTGTAACTCATTGCTGGTCAAATTTCATCACATTTGGATAACCACAACTGAAGTTATCACAAGTTATCGTTTTTAAGTCATATAAGTTATCGTTTTTGGGCACCCAAGTTATCACTTCTTAGAAATCTCATTCATATTTAATTTCTGAATGCACTCACTTATTACCCTAGTTCATTTGATGCTTCTAATGCTTTGAATCACTTGCATTTGGATAATTTTCATGATTTGTGACAAGTTATCATTCCGGGCCCCTAAAATCATTAAAATCGATACATGTTATCACTCCTGCACAACACTTAATCCCATCTGAAGTTGAAGCTAGTAACTATCATTATCCTAATCCTTATTTGTCAAAATACTACTCAAGAGCTTTGATGCTTGCTGTTTGGATTTTTGTAGCAAGGAGAAAAGGTGGCCAAAAAGTGAAAAAAGTAGGGGGGACCATCTACTTTTTCCTGCACAAAAAGAAATCTGCAGCTGGAATTTCTGCAGGGGACACATGGCTGCAATCAAAGCATAAAGAATGTTCTGATGCTGATCCAAAGGTGGAGAGGAGTCATATAAAAGGTGAAATTTCTGGAGGAGGAAGGGGGGCTGGTCATTCTGGGGTTTGAGCAAGGGTTTTGGAATTGCTGCTGGCCGAGAGTCTTCAAAGAACAATGATTTGTATCTGTTTCTTATCCCATTTGATGTCAAGTCTTGTAAATATGAGGAGCTAAACTCCATTTCTTCTAGGATAGGGTAGTAGTTTAGATTAGTTTTGGATGGATATGGAATGATTTATAATCCTGCACTGAATTCTATCCTGATTTCATATTTCAGAAATGTTCTATATTGATTTATGCTATGTTGTCATTAGATCCATTTGTAATTGATGACTGAGAGGTCTTATTTGATCTAAACATCTTTCAGGAATGATTTATGAGATAATATCAGATTTCTGGATTCAATTTTATTGCAAACTTGATTTCTGAACTTGATTTCCTAGTTTCTTGAATTTCTGAATCTGAATCTGATTCCTATAAATGTTGAATCTATTCTTCATTTCTAACCTGATTAGTTGAGTCCTTGGGATGTTGCTATTGTTCCTATCTTGTTCAGAAATGAATCAGGATTGTTTGGACAATCATTTGACTCAAATCAGATTTTTCCACTGATTTTTGAATGAAAACTAGAATTCTGATTTTTCTGATTTCTCATTGGAATCTATTTTTACCAATTGAGTCCCCTGAATTATTCCAATCACTGATAAGTGAACTTTAGGGATGTCTTGTAGTCCAGAGATGGGTTAAGAATCAGTTGGTAAGTCAGATTTCCATTGGTTTAAAATTCTGATTTCTAAAATATTAATTTCCTGATTTCTGGTTTCCTGAATTTAAAAATCTGATTTCCTGGGCTTTTGGATCTGATTGTCATTAAGAATTATATTATTTGAATAGCTGAGAGACTAATATTTGTCATGATCTTATTCAAAAATGAATCAAGATGTTTGACAATTTAGGATTCAAATCTGATTTTTCTAAAATCTGATTTCTGAACTTTGATTCTGAATTTTGTTTTCTGATTGTTTGGAATCTGATTTGTCAATTGTTAATTCTTATTTTATTCAAATCACTGAGAGGTGTACTCTAGGAATCTCTTGCAGTCTAGAGATGGGTCAAGAGGCATTTGGCAAACCTTAATTCCATCAATCTACATTGCTGATTTTCCTGAAATGTTAATTCATGTTTTCTTATTTTAATTAAATTCTGATTTCCATTGTCAACCCTCATTTTAATCCACTACTGAGAGGTAGTCTTAAGGGCTTCCTTGAGATCCAGAGATGGGCCAAGAAGCAATGGAAATTGTGAATTCATGTGGCCATATGTTTTGCATTTCCAATTGAGTTGTGTTTGTGTGGATTTCAATTTACTTTGCAACCGAGAGGTTGATTTTAAATCCTCCTGAAATTCAGAGATGAATCAAGGATCACAAGCACCATTATTGAGTAGATTTCATCCTGGTTTAATTGATTGGAGTGATTTCATCTTTTTATGATTGCAATTGCAAGTTATCATTCCAAACTTCCTTGAATTGCAAAAATCAGCATTGAACTTTCTTTTGAGCCCAATGATAACTTGATTTTTCAGTGAGGACCCTCTTTTGATTCAACCTAGCTAACAACTATATAATCATATATTATTTAGTTAGAGGTCAATTGAGCTATGGGAACAGCCATTTTCAAGTTGAATCAAAAGTTGGACATTTAATGATAACTTGTTCCATTACATCCTTAATTAATTTAGATGAATCCCAAATCCTAGAAGAACTTTCCTCATTGATAGTTGAACCTTTTTAGACTTCATTCTAGCATTTATAACCCAGTTTTGATAAATTTTCAAAACCCAAAAATCTGTTATCATTTCACTTTCCAAAAAAAAATCTGTTTTCACTACTAATCAAAAATCTGTTTTTAGCCATTAGAGTAGAACTAATCTAGATTGTTTTAGGGTGTCTTAGACTTCGAATTCTTGTGGATACGACAACCTGAATCTACTACAACTTACCTGTGCACTTGCAGCTAGTGAGTTGGGAGACCAAAAATTGAAAAATTTGACCCTTTCTTTAATTTCAGCAAGTTATCACTACTCAATCCCAAATATCACTATCAGCAGGTGCTTGAGCGGGGACATGAACTGTGATCCCGAGAGGCAATGGTTTAAGCTGGTCATGAGCACTAGAGCCATAATTAACTAGACGTAACGTATATGTCATAAGTAATACTTGCCCAGTTGGTTTAGCTTTCAGTCTCTGGGTATCTCTTGGTCGCGAGCACTAGAGCCATAATTAACTAGACGTAATGTATATGTCATAAGTAATACTTGCCCAGTTGGTTTAGCTTTCAGTCTCTTGGTTAAGCAGGTACTCATTATTTCATTTCTCTTGGTATCTCTACTAATTAATTTTGACAAGCAATAATATGTTAATTATTTCACCAAGAAGCTTAATTTCGGAGCGTTATTGGACAGGGAATATAAGCTGCATATCTATGTAATGTTACAATGTTGAATTGTATTAAGTGAATGCAAAAATTTGCTAAAATTTATTTTTCATTCAATGAAATTTGACCATGACTAAATGACTCCATAGGAGTTCAGACTAATTTTATCTGCGGACCTTTTTTTAGCCAGACTCTTGTGTATGGGCAACTCGCTTTGCACCATTGAGCACACTGTACACAAGTTAAAATCGACTTATTATCGATTTCAGTTAGGTAGCTCAACATCATATAATTGGCAGTAATAAGTAAATATTCTAATAAGAATTTTATGTATTCTCACAATGAATCGAATTCAAAAACTTGATTAAATGAATAGGACTTGTTACTACTCCATCTCAACATCTAGTCGATTTTTTTATCAGTTATCTCAAGTTCGATGAATGGTGAAAAATATTCCCTTCAGTTAATGGAATTAATATGAGGAAAATAATCACCAAGCATTCTTCTCGGCTATCGTTCGACGGACTAATCAAAATCCTTTTTGTCTATACATTAATGCCCACTGAGTCGACTCACGCGTTTGATCACTTTGTTGAACAATTGGACCAGGATGTCGTGTTCCCCAGCTCTCGAAGCAAGGTAAACCTTAATCGTCTTGCTTTGTGAGAGAGAAGCCACAAGACAGTCTTGTTCCAACACATAAACCCAAATTTTGAAGTGCTCCCTTGCATCAACTTATTCTTCCTTCGATATCAAGATCCGCTTGAGACATGTGACTCAAACTTGTGCCTATCACTGCCAAGGTTCTTAAACTCGCGAGTTAGACTCCTAAACTCGGACGATTTCAAGCCTCTAGAGCCCAAAATCGAGTGAACTCGGTTCAGAATTGGTGATAGTGGTAAACTCGCCTAGACTCGGTAAAATCGGTAAAATCGTGTGAACTCATGTGCAATCGTTGGTAGACTCGGAGATAGCTATAGTTAGTTATTTAAATGAAGTCTGGGGTATAATTGGAAATAAAAAATGGATAATGAATACTTTGTGGGTAATTAATACTTTGATGTTATTTTTACATATTTCATAACTTAAGGTAGATTTATGTTAATGAAGATCCTTATTTTTAGGTACATCTTGTTGTTGCAGAAATTTCATATAGCATTTTTATCACTTGTTAATTCAATATTCTATCATTCAAATAATTTAAACTGCCATGTTGCCATTTTTTGTATAATTATGAGAATTGCAAGTCAAGATTATCTTCTAGCATTTAGTTTCCACTTAGTTATTTCTTTTTTTCTATCCATAATTTATTCTATTTACATTGTTCTTAGTGATTGCACTATTACTTATTGTTTTGACTTAGTAATTCATTTATCTTATACATATGTGAGTTTTGAAGTTTTTAAAACTGAAAAAAATGATGTAGGAAAACAATTATAAAAAATTCTTTAGGGTATACAATATGATTTTTTATTTTTTAAAGTTATGACGTAAACTCTATGAGTTTACGTTTCGAGTTTACGATTAGAGTTTACTAGACGTAAAACGAGTTTACGTGGACTCTCGAGTTTGAAAACCTTGATTTAGATCAAACAATTTCATCGAATTGAGTATCACTGTATGTATGATAGAATTTACTATACCAAGAATATCAATTAACCAAATTCTTGCAATTGCTCAGGATATCTTCTTTCAGCTTCGAAGTCTATTTCTTAGTTTACTAACTAAATACCCCATTCTTTTTTATAAAAAATTAATGATTATATTATTATTATTAAATACTATTTTTTTATTTTTTGTGGCTTCTTATGTAAGAAAAATGATCAGTAAACTCCCTATACCCGATAAAAAAACAATTAGTGAAACAAGTTAGTTAGAGGACAATTTAGAATTGAGAAAGTGTTAAAATTGGAGGGAATTTAGGGCCTGTTTGATTACGGGTAAAACGATGATAAAGAAGGGTAAGGGGGAAAGAGGGGAATGCATTCCCCTTATTTGATTGAATTTAAGTTGAAAGGGAAAGAAGGGAAAGGAAGGACTTTCTCCTCCTTTCCCCTCCATTATGTTAATTTTCTTTTCCCTTCAAAATGGGTGTAAAGGAGAGGAAATAACTAATGGCCATATATTTTCTATTATAGCCACACCTAATTTAAATATAATTACATATATAAAATACATAATTGTCTATAGAAAAATATTACTAAATAGTTATTTCTTTCCCTTGCCTTCAGTTACTCCACCCAAATAAGGTGAATACTTTACTCTCATTCTCTTTCTTTTCCTTCTCTTAGTTTTCCTTCCCAACTATTATCTTTCCTTCCTCTTAATTTTCCTTCCAGACTATTATCTTCTCTTCCCACTACAAGAAAAATGTCGAATAGCGACGCAAATTAGCGTCTCCATACCACGTGACGCTAAATAGACGCTAATAGCGTCACAATAGCGTCGTCGTTGGGTCGGCAAATACAGACGCTAATGACCTCTCAATAGTGTCACTTTAGCGTCAAAAATATATCGACGCTAAATGAGGCGCCATCGTGACGCTATTTCAGCGATTATCACGCGCGAAAACTAAAAAAATGCGCGGCAGATGATAGCGTCGCATTGGCGTTGCAAGATTGCGACGCTAAGTTAGCGTCACCACAACGGCGACGCTAAGTAGACGCTAAAATAAGAGGAGATATTAGCGCCAACATCTTGCGTTGTATTGTCGTCGACAAATGCGATGCTATATTAGCGTTGGAGGATTCCGACGCTAAGTAGACGCTAGTTTGAGTTCTTTTGGTAATATATGTTATATATCGCATATTATACTATATTATACTACACTCTACTATACTATACAATACAATACAATACTATACTATACTATACACCATACTATACTATATTATTCTATTATATAGTATACAAAAGTTAATATGTCATGCTATACATACATTATACTCTAATTCCCAAATTTCAAAATTGGAGGAATAGTGCTTCTTTATTTTTTAAGAAATTCAAATGGTCATTGCCGGAGATCCGACCGTCGGTCATCACAAAATTTCTACCTCCCATAGATCACGACAACACAGATTTTTCAATATGTTTTTGCGATTTTAGGAGGACATACGCCAGAGTTAAGAACCTAGAAAAAAGTCTTCCAACGGTCTTTGACGTGAGCCTGGCGGGAACTAGTCGAAACGAATATTATAGACTCGTAGAGATCCACACGAGCTGTCCACCCGCACAAGAATCGTAACGATCAGAGGTCAGAAGAAATTCAATAAAATGGGAAAAGTTTTGAAATAGAAACAGTCGATTCTCCGCGGTCATAGATTAGATTGCTACGAAAAAATAGGCATTTCGAAGGCTCGAGAAGTTGGGCAGCGCAAACATCTCACGTTTCACGTGTTTTCCGTTTCCTCCGATTCTCAAAATACCTATTTTTCATAATTATAAAAATTCCTCAAAACTTCTGCCCCACCTAAGAAATCTAAAAATGAGCGTTCTAAAAAATCGAACCTTTCGGGAGTGCTCAGAACGGTCCCATTTAGTTAACATAGAGTTTTCAAATTTTTCTAAGAAATGCTGATTTTTTTAGAATTTTTTTGTATCCAAATTTAGAAAGAGTATTGAAAAATGGTCTATTTTCTTTGTGCGCTTAAAAAATATTAGAATAGCTTCAGAATAGCGTCGCCATTTCGTGATGCTATTTTAGCGTCTCGCATAGTCAACGCCAATGCGACACTATATTCTAGTTTAGCGTCGCAATTGTTGAGTCGCTAATTTGCGATGCTATTTAACATATTTTAGAATTAATTACCTATCAGAAGTGAATAAACGTGGCGCCACATTAGTGACTCAATAGCGTCGCCAAATTTGCGACGCTAAGTGGTGATCCGTGTGACCGTCGAAGAATGAATCCAAATCGTCCTTTTGTGTAATCCGACGGTTCGTAGTGCTTTATACTGTGCGGATTTCCCCCTTTTAACCACTCCCCTCCTCCTACTATTGCCTCCTCTCCTCCTCCTCCTCCTCCTCCTCCACTCCCCGACGTCGCCGCCACCACCTCATCCTCCCCTCTCGACGCCGCCAACGCTGCCTCCTCATCCTCCTCTTGTTGCTGCTCTGATGACGTCGACGCCGCCTCCTCCTCCTCCTCTTGCTGCTCCGCCGTCGCCGCCTTCTCCTCCTCTTGTTGGTGCTCCGACGATGCCGCCGCCTCCTCCTCCTCCTCCTTCTCCTGTTGTTGCTCCGCCGCCTCCTCCTCCTCCTAGTGTTGCTGCTCCGCCGCCGCCGCCTCCTCCTCTCCTCCTAGTGTTGCTGCTCCGACGCCGCCGCCACCTCCTCTTCACTACCTTCTTCTTCTACGCCATCATCGTTGTCCAACTCCATCGTCGCGTTGGAGCGGAGGAATGTAAAGTTAAGATTAAGATGTTAATTGACGTAAAATCGTTTGAAATCGATTGAAATGTAAAAAAAATCGAATGTGAATTGAATGTAAGATTAAGATGTGAATTGAATGTAAAATCATTTGAATTGAATGTAAAATCGTTTGAAATGCGCGAGGATGTCGAGAATATAAATTATATGAATTTGAATGATGCCTCCGGCGTGAATTTTGTTCTTAGCGTCACATATTGTTCTTAGCGTCTCTTTAGTATCACAATGGCGTCTCTTTAGTGCCACGTTAGCATCGCAGTAGCGACATGGGAAAACCGAGTTATAGCGTCATATTAGCGTCAGATGAGCGTCGACAGATTCAGCGCCACTTTAGAGTCAGAGTAGCGATGCATATTAGCACTACACGTTGACATTTTTTGCGTCATTATAGAGTTGCATTAGCGCCACCGTTCGACGGTAATAGCGTCCACAAATCCGTGGGCGCTATGTCGACGCTATTAGCGTCAGAGAAATGGCGTCGCCAAGCCTATGGCGCGAAGTCGACGTTAATGTGTCGCTGTTATCTTCAACGCCGAGTTAGCGACGCATTAGAGTCTATATTGCTACGTCACTAATTGATGATTTTCTTGTAGTGTCCCCTTAATGGATTTGAACCAAATAAGCCCTTAGTGAAATTTACCCCCAAGAGAGCTAATTAGACTATGCCAAGAGGAGTCTATATTACAATAAGGGCCCATATAAGGTTTGCATCCTGAATCATATCATGTTTCCACAATCATTATAGAGAGATAAAAAGGTGTTTAACATCCTCATTTGTAGTAGTTAAGTTTCAATGTTATCATCAATAGAGAAAATGATTTTTTTTTTACTTCTTTTATGAGTATTAAGGTGAAAAAATCAATATTCTAGTATGCATATTTAATTTCCCCACTATAGCATGATTTTGCTTCAACACCTATGTTGATGGTGCATGCATCTTAGTCGTACTAACTCATTATCATCTTAAATTTCTGCTTTCTTTATGTAATGCCCCATTACCGTAACTTCATTCTCCAATTTGATAATGTCTTTATCAAGTTGATTGTACAGGGCGTGGGTCATTTTTTTTTCTTTGAAGATATTGCAATAAACGATTGACGTGTCTTTGCCGAGTTGAAACTACTTCTTCCAAAATGCACAATTCTTGGGGTTTGTTCCATGCATTGATGATCTTTAAGTTAATGCCAGCACCGAATCAAGCAACTTAATTTAACAACAGGACTCATGGAGGCATCATGCTGTTATCTATGCTAACTCATTCTCTGCATAATAGAATCAATAGCCTTCTGCAATAACGTTCTTTGTCTTAATAATAGGAAACTACAAACATATATATAGATGGAAAGCTATCATATACATATACTTTGCACCTGTTCGGCTCACAAATTAGAGCTCCGACTCTTGCAATTTGCAAGCAAGAGAAGCAAAAGAACGAAGCATTAATAATGTCTTCACATGCTTCAGCATCCCGATTGGCTCCTCTTATTCTATGCCTCTTCGTCTGTTCTTTGCAGATGATGTTGATGGCCACCAGCACCAGAGCGGCGTTCCCGCTGTTCACCAACTCCCGATGGATCGTGGACGGCGAAGGGCGGCGGGTGAAGCTGGCTTGCGTGAACTGGCCATCCCACATGGAGGGCATACTCGCGGAGGGACTGGGGAAGCAACCACTGGACGACATCTCAAAGATGATTGCGGCCATGGGGTTCAATTGTGTCCGGCTCACATGGCCCACGTTCATGTTCACGAACGAGACCTTGGGGAGGCTCACAGTGCGGCAGTCCTTTGAGGCCATCGGCCTCGTGGAATCCATCGGAGCCATCGTTGTCAACAATCCGACCTTCGTCAATCTCACGCTCATCGAAGCATACAAGGCAAGCTTTCTTCCAAATTTAACTTTCAGCATTGTCTGATTTACCTTTTTAATGAAGTCCGCACTGTCTGCAGAGTGTTGTGTCCAACCTTGGCGAAAACAACATCATGGTCATACTGGACAACCACGTAAGCAAGCCTGGCTGGTGCTGTGCAAACACAGATGGCAATGGCTTCTTTGGCGACAAATATTTTGATCCCAGCGTTTGGATCGAGGGACTAAAAAACGTGGCCACGACCTTCAGTGGATCCAAAGCTGTGGTAGGAATGAGCCTAAGGAACGAGCTCCGAGGACCTCGCCAAAACACCACCGACTGGTTCACCTACATGCAGAAGGGCGCAGAAGCCGTGCACGCTGCGAACCCGAACGTGCTGGTGATACTCTCGGGGTTCAACTTCGACAATGATCTTAGTTTCCTCACGCACAGGCAGGTCCAGCTGACGTTCCAGAGAAAGCTAGTGTTCGAGCTGCACTGGTACGGCTTCTCCGACGGCTCTTCATGGAGAGACGGAAACGCCAACGACGTTTGTGGCCGCGTTTCAGGAAGCGTGAAAAGGAGGGCGGGCTTCCTGCTGGACCAAGGGTGGCCGCTGTTTGTCAGTGAGTTCGGAGTGAACCAAAGAGGCAGCGACGTGAACGGCAACAGGTACTTCGGCTGCATAATGGCAGCCCTCGCCGACTGGGACGTGGACTGGGCGATATGGACTCTGCAAGGCAGCTACTACTTGAGGCAAGGCGTGTATGGTCTGGACGAGACGTACGGCATGCTGAGTTGGGACTGGAGCAGGCCGAGGAACACCACATTTCTTCGCAGGGTTAAATCTTTGCAGCAACCTTTCCGAGGTACGCACTACTCATTGTACTCCTGGATCGGTGCAGCGTTTCGAAATGACGATTTGAAGGAAATGTTAAGACACGAGAGCAATTAATCGATGTTACATGCAGGTCCAGGCGTTTCTTACTTTCCACCATCCACGGTCATCTACCACCCACTAACAGGCTCTTGCGTAGTGAAGGCTAAGATGGGCCGCAAACAACAGCTCGAGCTCGGAGAGTGCCATGACACCAACGGCTGGAACTACACACTGGGGAAGACAATGGAAATAAAGGGGACGGGTCTGTGCATCATGGCACAGGGAGATGGCGAGCGAGTGGAGCTCAGCAGCTGCAATGACCCATCTTCCAAGTGGAGTTTGATCTCACAGTCCCAGATGCACTTGTCAACTACAACAACAATCCGCGAAAATGGCAACAGTACAGTAGTTTGCCTGGACGTCGATGCCGAAGACCACAGCATCATCACGGCACCATGCAGGTGCTTGAGCGGGGACATGAACTGTGATCCCCAGAGGCAATGGTTTAAGCTGGTCGCGAGCACTAGAGCCATAATTAACTATACGTAACGTATATGTCATAAGTAATACTGGCCCAGTTGGTTTAGCTTTTAATCTCTGGCCATGTACTCATTATTTTATTTCTCTTGGTATATCTACTAATTAATTTTGACAAGCAATAATGCTAATTATTGCACCAATAAGCTTAATTCTGGCGTGTCATTGGAAAGGGAATATAAGCTGCATATCTATATATGTATTCTTACAATGTTGAATTGTATTAAGTGAATGCAAAAATTTACAGAAATTTATTTTTCATTCAGTGAAATTTGACCATGACTAAATGACTCCACGAGAGTTCAGAGTAATTTTATGTGCGACATTTTTTTAGCCAGCCTCTAGTATGTGGGCAACTCGCACGAAACTGTTGAGTACATTGTACATAAGTCGGAATTCGATGCATCTAATTCGGTTAGGTCATTCCGTATCACATAATTGACAATGACAAGTGAAGATTTCAATAATAACTTTTTGCATTTCTCATTTATGAATCTAACTTGAGACCTTGATTAAACTTACTACTCCACATCAACTATTGTTCGTATATGTACATTTTTTCCTGATCAATTATCTCAAGTTCGACAAATGGTGGAACATATGCTCTTCGGTTAATGGAATTAATATAAGAAAAATAATCACAAGGCATTATTCTCGCCTATCATTTGATGAACTAATCGAAAACCTTTTTGTCTGTACTTTAATACCCACTGAGTCAACGTGCTCTTTTGATCATTCTACTTAACAATTGGACCAAGACAGTTCCCCAACTATCGAAGCAAGGTAAACCTTAACCGTCATGCTTTTTGAGAGAGAAGCCACAAAGCAGCTTTATTCCATAGCATAAACCCAAAATTTTGAGGTGCTCCCTTCCATCAACTTCTTCTTCCTTCCATATCAAGATTTGCTTGAGATATGTGACTAAAACTTATGCCTTTCACCTTGTCGATAATCCCATAGTGTGAGGGCATTTTGTACTTCGGAGTGTCTTGCAAATTAGATGAATTTTGAGTTGGAGTAGAATTCAAGGCATTATTAACATATTTCCATCATGAATTGAATCCTCAAATAGATATGTAATAACATATTCCACTGCCAATCCTAATATTGGAGTACTGCCAACTCTTAATATTTAATAAGTTTAAATAATATTGAAACTTACTAGTAAATACCGATTTGGTGAACATGTCAGCTGGATTATTTTACGTGACGACCTTCCTCATATTGATCATCTTCTCAGTACGAATGAAGTGATACTTGATGTCGATGTGTTTAGTTCTTTAGTGATGTATTTGATCCTTGGCTAAGCATATCATACTTAAACTATCACATTACACTATAGTCTAATCTTAGTATAATCCAAAACCTTCAACATGGTCGCCTTACTTAACAACTTCTGTCAATGATAGAATGTAGCTTTTCAACTGATAAGAAAATTGTCAATAGTTAAAACATAACCTGAGTTGATTTTCTCTCATCAACATTTGTAGAATAATATGAGTCTAAATAACCTGCAACCAAGCACCCTTTGTTGCTTGCCAATTTTCCTTTCTAGGGTTGCTCATGAATCTACTGACCATACAAATCACATGTGCAATATCAGGTCTTGTGCATACCATATCATATGATCCATACATTTTACAATATATAATTACGCTTGCATTTAAGTTTATTTTGATTAATTTGATCATAGCATGCATCCATTTTTATATTTATTTCGTTAAATTCTTTGAAGTAAAAATCTACCTCTAGTTTGTGTTATTTTGTAGAAAGTATCGATGAGAAACTATGAAGAGATAAAAGAAGAATCATGCAAAATGGAGTCAAGTCGGTTTCTAAAAAATAAAAATATGATTCTCATGCCTCGTGATACTCTCTTCATGGTCGTTACAAGGCTATTTCAAGGAGCTGTATTACAAGGAATCGTGATCTCACAAGTCGTGAAATATTAGTCACAATCGTAACAACGGATTTGCACGCATTAGCTACACCATTTCATAGACCGATCAACCTTTACTTTTGACTCATATATTGTCATTAGTTCCATATGTCTTGAGAATGTCCATCCCTTTTTACTCATATGTCTAAGTTGCATGTGTCTATCTTGGATTCATATTTGGATGAACTAGTTACTATAGCTTCTTTGTAGTATGTACAAGGACTTTTGTCTGACTCCTTTCATGACTTCAAGATCATCCTTAGTAATCGTGAGAACACCTTCTGCAGCATCAATTCAACATTCTTTAGAGTCAAGAACTCTTAATTATATCAGATTTTTTTCAATTACAGAACATGTCAATGTTATCATCTGATTGTCATGAGTTGTAATTTGAATTGAGCTGATTCCAACTATTTTGCAAACTGCATCATTTCCCATGATGATATTTTCGTCATCAATCTTTTGATACATTGAGACACTCTTTGGGTTGAGTCATATGATAAGAGCTTCTTGAATCCAGAATCCAACTCTCCTCCAAACATCATTGATCAAATACTGTGAGAGCCAAATGGTCATCTTCATATTCGCTTCCCTGTTGTACTATAGCAATCGTCACCTTCTTCTTTTTCTTGGGGCAATTTTTCTTCCAATGATGCACGTATTTTACAACATATAATTAGGTTTGTATTTAGACTTATTTTGTGTAATTTACTCATATCATGCATCTATTTCTATATTTATTTCTTTAAATTCTTTGAAATAGCAATCTACTCGAGTTGGTGTATTTTGCAAGCTTTGTTAATGAAAAATGATGGAGAAAGGGAATAAAAGAATAATAATGTGAAACAGTGTCAATGCAATTTTTGAAAATTAGAATTTGACTTTTCACGGGCCGTTATTCTCTGCTCACAATCATGAAATGAATATCTCACACCCTACATCTGACACTCACGCCCTCATAGAACTGCTTCACACATAAATACGCATTTCACGGGCTATTAAACTTTTCTCAGTGCAGTGAAGATGGAATATCACACACCAGCTTGATCATTTCATTGGATCGGGCGATCTTTATTCTTCGATTGAGAAACTTATGGGCTGTGACGATGGCTCCTCCAACGAATATCAGAGAGAGAAAAGTCATCACGGGAAGTGAACATCTATAATAGGTCATTACATGTTGAAGCATCTTGAAGATGAATACCTTACAGGCCGTGACGATATTCTTATGGGCACAAAATGATTGGAGGAAATTTTTATTACTTAATGGGACATGAAACAACCATAATGGGTATAACAGAATGTTAACAGATCAAGAAAGTAACTTTCACGGGCCGTTACAAGTTGGTTACGAGTGTTACAGTTCTTAAGTCAGATGACTAAATAGAATAATGCCCGAATCACAACCGTGACTTCTACTTCACGCCCCGTGACGGATGCAAACAAACTTCAAGTTCCATTCTGATTGCCATGAAGAGCTACTTAGTGGGCGTGATGGACACAAATTTCAACGTTTAACGTATTTTCGAAAAAAATTATGAATGCATGATGACTCCAACTCTTACCACATGTCCCAAGGATCAATTGGAAAAAAATTAGGCCAAAAATTTTGAAGGTTTTCAAGGAAAAATTTTTAAAATCAATGAGACCCTGAATTTACCTTATTTTACAAGAAAAACATTTTTATTTCTTCTAGCTGACATAAACAATCATGCTAGGGCCTCTATAAAAAGGGACATCTAGCTGACATAAACAATCATGCTAGGGCCTGCAATTGAAACTTTCAAGCCAAGAACAAATGAGCACTTCTAAAGAACGAAGGAGAAGACTTCTACGTTGTAGACTCGAGCGAGGATGGCGCAGCGGTTCATCATTATTTTTTAAGGGTGCTCTTTTTCTACATATTGTTGGGATGATATTTTAGATTTTCATGTTTAATCTATCTATCTCTGTAATTTGAATTATTAGTTTTTGTTATTAGCTACAAGAGTTTTATTGCTAGAATAAATTCTAAATTTTGTTAATTGAATAATAGTCAATTTAGTATTTATGAACATGATTGTTATTCTTAATGTTTTTTTTTAGATTTGAATAACTTCTGAGTTGATTATTAACTGGGTAGTGTAATCAATTCTTACTTCATAATTTTTTGTTCGAATTGATTGTTAACTTTTATGTTGAAACAATGCATGTCATAATTTAATAGAAGTGAATGGAATATTAAATTGTATGGTCTAGAATTGGGTGGAATATTAGATTGTGTGGTCTATTTAATTGACCCGGGCGGGCGACTAAGTAGTTTAGGAATTACAACACATAATACTTTAATTTCAATTTAACTGAGGTAGATCCGGATGAAATACTTTCATATTACTATTGTCTTAAGATAGTTAATTTAATTGGTTAACGATATCACATTTTCAGTGTTCATAATCCATATAAAGACTGATTGGATTTATTGTTACAATCAGTTTTACAGAAGTTAAGATTGTTCTAATCATTATAGATCATCTCAAGAACCTATGCATTATTAGTGCATTATTAGTTTTAAATTTTTGTCTTTCTGTAATTTTATTTTATGCACACTTTTATCCAAAATTGTATGTCATCTCCTATTAGCCTCTGAAATTCGATAGATAAATGAAATAGTTCATTGTGGGATCGACAATCTTTACTCTTACACTCTATTACTTGAGCGATTAGTATACTTGCTAGCTATATCATTATTAATTTTCGCATCATTCATAGACTAGGTTCTTTGCAATAGTTGTAGATATTCTTCAGATTGATGTTCTTCTTCTTCGACTTGCCCTTCTTAGGATTCGAATGATGTTCTTTCTCTTTGATTGTCATCACCCTTACGGTATGAGTCTCCACAGTCTTGCTAGATGATCTATGTCAAAGTTCACGAGTGTGTAGACTCGATTTTACTTCTTCTAGACTTATTGTGTCTCTTCCGATGATAATAGATTGAACAAAATTTTCATATAACAGAGGAAAAGACACCAACAGAAGTTGGCACATCTTCGTCAATTTTCACATCTATACTTCATAACTCCATCAACAAAGTATTAATATGTTCAAGATTATCTTTCAGAGGAAATTTGTTGGTTAGAAACTTGTCATGTAGAAATCTCAAGCTTTGACCACCAGTCGTCGTCTCTTCATTGTTAACTTTAATAATGACCTCATCCGTCGGGCACAACAAGATCAGACGTGTCTTTTCCTCCTGTGCTATCAAATCATCATGATCAATCTCTTTTGCTTTGCCCTTCGAATCTTTGAAATATTCACGAGCAACGTCCACACTCTTGTTATCTCAAAAGTGCCCGCAAATATGTTGTTGTTTCATAATGCAAGACTTATGGAACATAATGCAGGAGTTATGGCATTTGACTAAATGCTTTACTGCTTTTAAATGTAATCAGTGTTATAACAGGCTAATTGTGTGGACGATCCGGGTAAACCTCTCTCGGCAATCACTTTTTGATATCTTTTGGGGTCAGAACCTACCTAACGAGGTTCTTCAAATTTTGTAGCACTAACTCATGATTTACTTTTCTAAAAAAGTGGCAATTTCCTGAAACAAACAATCAAAAGCTAGTTAATTAGCACAACAGTTTAATGTACATATACACAGATATATATGTTACATGAGAATATGAGATCAAGATTGGCGACTTCAAATTTTATTTAAACTCGTTTTGAGGAAATAGATTCATATCATAAATTTGGTACTCAAATATTGAAAGTTTCAATATGATATTATTTTAATTTTTCGGAAAACGTATCTTTTTGAAGACAGAGGATAATATGAATCACAAAGTTCAATCCAACAGTAATCTCATTAATTTTATATGCACAATATATATATATATATATATATATATATATATATATATATAAGAATATAAAATTATTAGCATGTTATTATATCATATTTATGTATCTTCTTACGTACTATCATTTTATTGTCAGCGCATCTTCATCCTATACCAAATATTGGTGTATTATGATAATATCTATAATATTATTAAATTATAATTTAAGTGTTGTAGTTCAGAGAATGAAATGGTAATTAAAGAAAATATATTGACAACCTAATATTAGTATACCAGTTATGATCTATCTAACTATTTTTCTTTAATTTACTATACAATATCTTAGTTTTATAGCAAAGAAACAACAATGATAAAAAAAAATCATAAGTTATAAGAAAGCAAAAAATAAAAACAAAATATTTTTTTTGCGGTTGATCACATACAAAATGATTGATAGGCTAAATGATATGCATGTGGCAAAATTTGAATCTATGACCAAAGGAAACTAGCAACGGTATTAAAAAAAGGTGCACCAAAGTAACGTGTCTCAAAGTTGACAGGTTAAGTAGGTCCTCGCGATCCAACGTCTTCACCTGATCTTAACGAATTGGGACGCATTCAGCTATCCTAAATCAATTCAAATTGGATTCGGAGCTTAAATATGTGAAATCCTGTAGTTTATTTGACAACTGTGCATCAGTGTTCCAGTACTGTTCCATTTTTATTTACTCTACAAAGGAAACACAAAGACAGATATCATAAACAAAAACAAAATAAATAAATAAATTGTCAAGAGTGTAGCCAATTCCCATGGATCATAGTCCCACGAGACTGTAATTAAATCAATGGGCCTCCAAATCTATATATATATATATATATAAAGCTCGTGCATTAGAAGGCTTGACATTGATCTTTTTATATATGTATGGTGTCAAATTGATCCGAGTTTATCAATGGTGTCAAATTGATGGGCCTCCAAGTTTATCTTTTTTTTTCAAGTGTTTTGATTTTTTTTTATATATGTATGGTGTCAAATTGATCCGACCTTTTTATCTCCCATGTCATTTATTTATTATGTAACATCCACTTACTAAAACAGTAAAACCAATTATTATTCCTTCATGTAACTTCTTGATCCATCAATTTTTTCTCATCCGTCATCAATTTTTTTTCTTATTATTTATTTATTTCTTTAGAATATGAAGCGGTGTATAGAAAATAAAACATTTACCTTCGGTCCTTTCTTTTCTTCACTTATAGCTTCAAGCGACGCCCGTTTTTTTTACAAATGAAAGTTTAAAAGACCACTTGAACTGTCCACCCACAGCAGCATCACGACATCGACCAAGTATTCATCCTACTTTTTTTATATTTTCTCTCATTCCATCCTCCACGTCTGTGCATCCCTTCATTCCTTTGTTCTATCATAGTGTTATGTGTCCCTCCATCCTCTTTTGTTGTTCTTGCAGAGGGATGAGCAAAAAGAAGCAGGGACCTGGACCGATTCTCGCCTGCAGCCATAAGGGGAATTTCCTTACGTGCAAATAGGGGAATTTGGAGGATGAGGGAGAGAGATGTCAAAGTTTTCTTTTTGGTTTTTTTTCCTGACCTTCTATTTAACTTTTAATCTTTTTTTTTTTTGCAGGAGATTAGTTCGGTACTCTCTCAGCTTTTTGGAAGGTGCCCATGTGTTAGATTATTATATTTCCTTTTCATTGTCTTTATTTAGTATTTATATTTTCATTATTTTTTATTCTCCATTTGTTGTTTTTTATGTTGAATATTGCAAATATAATTATTTTTTATCCTCTATTTTGTATTTCATTTATTTTTTCTTATTTATCTATATATCTTATTATTTCTCTCATGATTATTTGACGAACTCTGCAGTGATGAAAAACATGCCTGAGGCTTATTTTGACTGGTATCTCCTGAAGGTAGTTGTAGGACATCTTCCATCTTTCCTTTTCATATCAGTTATTTAGACTTTTAGACGATTGTGGGTCTTATGTTTAAGTTAAAATTGTGAAATTATTAAGTATTTTACCTTTTACATTCTTATTTTCATCCAAATTGAAAATGATTTAACTTCAATTAATATCTTGGGCACCTCTCCTCCCATCTCTCTCTATTCAAAACTCTTTACAAAATTAAAACAATTCAATTTCATTTAGTGTCCTCTCTCTCTCTCTCTCTCTCTCTCTCTCTCTCTCTCTCTCTCTCTCTCTCTCTCTCTCTCTCTCTCTCTCTCTCTCTCTCTCTCTCTCTCTCTCTCTCCCTCTCTCCCTCCCTCTAGGGTTCAAACAATAGCCATGTATTTCCACTAAGTCTCATTGTGTAAGAAGATGAAGAGATTCTTATTGCAAGTGAATTAAAGTTTTATTTTCCTTTGATGTAATCTAAGCTAAAAAAAAGATTTCAAAAATATTCAAATTTAAAGAAACTTTAACTACCATACAATAAGTTGCCTATCGAGTTTATAATGATGAATACAATTCAATTTTATTTAATGTTCTCTTTGTCTTTGTGGACAATTAAAACAATGGCTAAATCCCTCCATTAAACTTCATTATGTATTCAACATCCACCTCAAGAGAATCTTATAGCAAGTGGGAGTATTTTTTCGATAATAAGTCACCTATCAATTTTATGAAGATAATTTTTCGTAATGATGAAATTAGTTGAATATGAATAGGCTTTTGGTAACCTCTAAACTTATAAAACTACTCTTGAAGAGAACGTCACATTATGTGTGGAGAGAACATCACCATAATTTATTCAATTTGGATAAGACAATAAATTTGTTCTATTAATTTATAATGCTTTGTATTTTTAAATTGAAATATTTAAAGTTGAGGCATTAGGGTAGTTTTGTAATTAGCTATAGGAATTAGGTTCATGAGATTTTTAAGAAGCACGTTAAAAATCATTTTAATACTTTTGTATATTATGGAGATTTAGTAAAAGATATAGTTTCATTAGTAAGATTCATAATAAATTCGTATTTTCTCCTTTTGCAATATTTATTTGTCTTTTACCTTTTTTAATTATCTTTTATATCTTTTCTTTCTGTTGATGACATCTCATTTAGCCAATTAAATATTTTATGTTCCCATACTCTTTGCTTAATTGACTTATTTAAATTAAACACTGTGACTTATGTAATCATTCATTATTAAATAAAATAAATAATTTAGCTATTTTATTAATCCATTAATTAATATTTATTTATGTACTTATTTATTTCCTCCCCGTCTATGACATCTTATTTCGCAAGAAAATTTTATCTAAAATTATTTTTTACAAGTATTCGATCATTTATAATTTCTCTAAAATAATGTGTTAATATTTAAAATTATATCTAATGTAAAAAACATTATTTATTGTAGTGAAAAACTTAAAGTTTATCCAAAACAAGTGGTCCGTAAATGAACAATAGAACTACAAGTAAATTCCAAACATTTTTTAATAATAATAAATTTATAAATGATTGTGTGTGTGATATAAAAACATAAAAGTTTCTTCAATAAAATATAAATACATTAGTATTTTTATAGTAAATTATTAATTAGTAAATTATTTTATGGCCTTAAATGATGGTGTATTTCTTTTAAGGAAGGGACATAATATTTCTTATCTTTTTATTTATCAGATTCAAATTATGTCATAAATGAAAATAAATTAAATATCAATAATAAAATTTTAATTCGGTGATTGAAAAATTAAGAGGCACTGCACTTTTATTTTATTCTTAATATAATATTAAATATTTATAAATTAGTTAAATTTTGTGCAAAGCGGGAGGACATTCCCTAGTTAATGCTACTAATTAGAAACAAATCAAGCAACTTCGAACCATAACGTTATATAATTAAATAAGACAGAATTAAATGGCAATTTCCTGAAACAACAACCAAGAGCTAGTTAATGAAGCAACGGAATTATCTGCACAAATGCATAAATAGCTTTAATCGAACAGTTTAATGTATAATTAGAGCTGCACGAGCACATAATTCTATAGATGGAATGCTATGGCATGCATATGATTATAATATAAGTACCTTAATCTTCTTGCACTTGTATAACTCAGAAAGCTGCAAACACTGCAAACAAGAGAAGCAAATTACGCAGACGCACAGATGTATTCCTTTGCTCAAGTAACCAAAACACCTCCTCTTCTTCTTCTATGCCTCGTCGTCTGTTCTCTGCAGATGATGATGTTGATGACGACCGCCAGCACAACAGCAGCATTCCCGCTGTTCACAAATTCCAGGTGGATCGTCGACGGTGACGGGTGACGTGTGAAGCTGGCGTACGTGAACTGGCCATCCCACGTGGAGGGCATGCTCGCGGAGGGCCAGGGGAAGCAGCCACTGGACGACATCTCTAAGAAGATTGTGGCCATGGGGTTCAATTGCGTCCGGCTCACTTGGCCAACGTTCATGTTCACCAACGAGACCTTGGGAAGGCTCACCGTGCGGCAGTCCTTTCAGGCCATCGACCTCGTGGAATCTATTGGAGCCATCGTCGTCAACAATCCGACCTTCGTCAATCTCACGCTCATCGAAGCATACAAGGTAAGCTAATTTTCTTAACTTGGTAAAAAAAAAGCTCCATCATCTCTACATAATTAATCAAAACGCAACACTTGTTAGACATTCTTCTTTTTTCCTTGTTAGACATTCTAGGATGGGCCTTTGCTGTCCTATATCGTCATAATTATAAGTAGTTTCTTACTCCTTCTATTACTGCAGAGTGTGGTGTCCAACCTTGGGGACAACAACATCATGGTCATACTGGACAACCACGTAAGCAAGCCTGGCTGGTGCTGTGCAAACACAGATGGCAATGGCTTCTTTGGCGACAAATATTTTGATCCCAGCGTTTGGATCGAGGGACTAAAAAACGTGGCCACGACCTTCAGTGGATCCAAAGCTGTGGTAGGAATGAGCCTAAGGAACGAGCTCAGAGGACCTCGCCAAAACACCACCGACTGGTTCACCTACATGCAGAAGGGCGCAGAAGCCGTGCACGCGCGAACCCGAACGTGCTGGTGATACTCTTGGGGTTCAACTTCGACAATGATCTTAGCTTCCTCACGCACAGGCAGGTCCAGCTGACGTTCCAGAGAAAGCTAGTGTTCGAGCTGCACTGGTACGGCTTCTCCGACGGCTCTTCATGGAAGGACGGAAACGCCAACGACGTTTGTGGCCGCATTTCAGGAAGCGTGAAAAGGAGGGCGGGCTTCCTGCTGGACCAAGGGTAGCCGCTGTTCGTCAGCGAGTTCGGAGTGGACCAAAGGGGTGGCAACGTGAACGACAACAGGTACTTCAGCTGCATAATGGCCGTTCTCGCCGGATGGGACGCGGACTGGGCAATATGGACCCTGCAAGGAAGCTACTACTTGAGGCAAGGCGTGTATGGCTTGGACGAGGTTTACGGCATGTTCAGTTGGGACTGGAGCAGGCCGAGGAACACCACAGTTCTCCGAAGAGTTCAATCTTTGCAGCAACCGTTCCGAGGTACGTACGCACTACGCACTCAAATTCTACACCCAATTGTTGCAGCGTTTCAATTAATTATTAACAAACGATTTAGGTTACGACTAGAGATATGTTGTATGCAGGTCCAGGCGTTTCTAACTTTCCACCATCCACAGTCATCTTCCATCCACTGACTGGATCTTGCATAGCGAAGGCGAATACGAGCAGCAATCAGCTCGAGCTTGGAGAGTGCCATGGCTCAAACATAGGCTGGAATTACACACTCGGGAAGTCGTTGGAAATGAAGGGGATGGGCCTGTGCCTCCGGGCGCAGGGGGATGGCAAGCGAACGGAGCTCGGCAGCTGCAATGACCCATCTTCCAAGTGGAGTATGATCGCCCAGTCCCAGATGCACTTGTCAACTTGGAAAAACTGCAGCAGAAATGGTAACAGTACTACAGTAGTTTGCCTGGACGTCGACACCGATGGCCACAGCATTATCACGACGCCATGCAGGTGCTTGAGCGGTAACAAGAACTGTGATCCTGAGAGCCAATGGTTTAAGCTGGTTACCAGCACTAGGACCATTAACTAGACATGATATATATACATATAAATATAAATATATATATATATATATATATATAATCTTGAGAGGCAATGGTTAATTGTTGCACCAATATGTCTAATTCCTCTTCGCCAAATGGGCTGGGAATATAAACTACATATAATCTTATTGTAGCAATTTCCAATTGTATTAAGTGGATAAAACATTTATGTCGACCTCTACTGAAAAATAATACCTATATATCCGAAAAAAATAAAATGAATAAATGATTCGTAACAAAAGTCATGTTCTCGGTAAGATCCCTACACACTATTAGAAATCTATTATCTAGGAGTGACACTTCGTCCCTCGATATAGAAATTGGTCATGTCACGATTGTACTAATCCAAGCCGGGTTAATTCCAACTCAGGCTGGATTCTGTAAAAATTTTAGTTTCGGGTAGAAATCGACTCATAATTGGATTCAACTCTAACTCGAACCGAATTCAACTCGACCCGAATTTCACCAAAAGTTGTCCATATACCTTCTTCTCACTTTGTTTTGCGTGCTTTTATGATCCGATCATTTTGCGCCTTCAAAATGATGGTCTGACAAAAGAATTAAGCACAAGTGGATAGCTTTTGACTCAAAAGAAATTAATAAAATAAATAAATAATATATGCATGCAATGATAAAAACTATGAAAATTAGTCTAAATGATGCATGTAAAACATGTATAAAAATGCATACATCACATTCTTTGGTCATAGGACCTTCTTTGGTCATAGTAATTGATGAATATTTTGATTTAATGTTGTCTTTTTTATCATGTAGGCTTGAATAAATCCATTTGAAAATGTATTCCTCGAAAAGCTTGCTGAAGGTCCAAATAAGAAAGTGAATTGTTACTCGATATATTTTGTTAATGATTATAACTATGGATCGCACATTAATTAGATACACAATGATAGATATCAGTATTAATGCGTAAAATGATGTAGCAAAATAAATCAGCTAACAAGTGCACTAGTCGCTCAAGTAATATAGTAAAAAGGAGTAAAGTGTTTCGAACCCACGAGAAATATTATTAATTTAATATCTGATTTATAAATTAATAAGAGAGGAAAAACATAAGTTTTGAAAATAAGTTTTGTGATAATAAAATAATGAAAATAAGATAGGATAATGATGTTGAAGTTGGTCTTAGGATGATAACAAATTAAGGATAAATATGTGAACCAGAAAAGATAAATTAAAGTTCTTAAGATGGATTAAAAATTTTTCTAAGTTATTAATTGACAAGATTAAAATCACAGAGTCCACAAATTGGTAATTTTGCTATTTAATCCAGCAAATCAAATTATCTTAAATTTAATCAAAATTGAAGTCTCACAAACTGGTATTATGCAGATGAGATTAAAATTAAGATGCATTAATATGAAAATTCTAAACTATTAATCATTCTACAAACTAGTAATAATTCTCCACACACTAGTTATTAGACCTATGTCAATTTTTAATTTCACAATAAATCATTTAATTTAACTAAATAAAATCCGAAATCAAGAAGTCCACAAATTGGTAATTACTTAACTCAGAAATTTAAATAATTAAATCAAAAGCACTAAACACAATTAATAATTGATCAAAAGAAATTCAATAATAATAAAATAAGGGTTCACAGAATTTCTCTTCAATAATAATCTCCTAAAATAAAATAATTAAAACATGAAGTTCATCCTAGAATTGCAGAGAGATAATAATAAAATACAAATGATAATCGAAAGAATTACACCAAAAATAAATCAGGGCCCTTGGACGCGTCGGAGCGTCTGAATCAGCCGTCCAATTGACTAACTCTTTCTTGGTCGAAGCCTGCAAAGCACACAACTCTCTGTGAAAGAAAACCAAAGTTCAAGGCACACCCTGGATTGATGGTTTTGTCCTCTATTTATATGTGCGAACAAGTCTTCACCACGGGCGTAAATTGTACGGCTAAAGTTAAATTCACTGGATAAAAATTAATCTCGGCCAAAATGATAACATCTAATTATTACACCCAAAATGATAGACTCTTCTTATCTTTAATCCCTTCTTCTAATCTCGGCCAAAATGATAAGTTCTGTCAATCATTACGCCCAAAATTACGTCATACATCCATTGTTGACCAATAAGTTTCAGCTATGTATGGATTACACCCATAAAAATCAAGTTGCAGTTCTATTACCCCCAAGGAAGTCGACATAAGATTTATCCATGAAGGTGATAACCTCAATTTTATGCCCTTAATGTGATCATCTTGGCCAACATGCGATAAGATCTTGGGGTAAAGATAATTCATTCATTCCTATTTTGCCCAAAATCTCATTGTGATGTGGTTTACGGTCGATAATTCCAATGATAGTGCCATTTTGCCCATAATAATTCTCTTATTGTTGGCCGATAACAACACTTGGATAAGATAGTCGTCTTTGATGATGATAATGTTTTTACACTTATCTCATTTGGCGCCGTGACTGAATTAAGCAATCCGATAATTCACACATTAATTTGACTTTCTTGCAAAATAATTATAAAAATTAAGCAAATCTCTTCTTAGTTAAAATATATAAAGTATTAATAATCAAAATTGACAAATCCAAAATTATGACTAAAATAATTTAAAATGATGCATGACATGATCAAATTATAAAAATAAATAAATTAAAATAATAAACTAAAATATGTTATATTTTGCATGCATAAAACTCCTCCAAGCTTAAAGTCTTATTTGTCCTCAAGCAAAAATTTAAAAGCAAGGCTCAAGAGAGTTCCATAATAGTTGTCATATTATCAACTGACTAATTTTCTTATACAGTTCTTCTACACACCTACTACTCGGTGTCTCACCATGCACTTAGCTTCATAGAGGATCTGAATGCTACACAAATTTAAATAATCTCAAATTCAGCCTTTTAGAAAAAAATAGTCCATCAAATAATAGCATTACTATTGAACGCATAAGTACTAATTGAGCTTAAATTTTTTTTCTCTCTTTTTTTCTTTTATTTTCAATTATTTTAAAAGTTTTAATCTTCAAGCAGGATTGCACAACGAAGTCCATGTAGCGGGCTTTGGGCTGATGACTCTCATACCAGATGGCCTTAAGGCAACAAGTGATAAGGCACCCCTCGATTTTACTTGTTCGAACAACCAAGGTTCCGAACGAAAAGTTTGAACTTAGCCATGATTCAATACTCTTGTGCTTCTCCATATTTCACAAGATGGTCCTTGTAGCATGCTTTTGATCGACGGATCCCAGAGCAATTGCCCTTAGGTCGTCAGACATGAACCCTTACGGATCTAATTACCAGAACACATCTTGATTCCAAATAGCACTTTTGTACATACACATAACTTTATTCAAAAACCCCTTTCCTTTACTATAATTTTTTTAACACTTTTTTTTAAAAGCTCAAGAAGTACTTAATATGGTCAATAAAAAGGCTACTATGGTCAATAAAAAGGCTACTACTATCAAGACATAATAGAAATAAATACAAGGCATGAACATGATCTTGTAGTCTAGACATCCATAATTCTACTTAGCATAGGCACATAGTCCATAAGTTCAATACTGAAATAGCAGTGATAAGAAAGAAAAGCATTCAAATTTCATCAGTTAACAATATGTCTTTGAACTTTACTTAAATATAATTAAAATAGTAGGACAAGAGTTAGTAAGATGGTAGCAAAAATAAATGCATGCAATGATATTTTTGGGAAATTTTTCATTTTTTTTTTCTAATATTTGATATAAATGCATACATAGGCAAATAAAAAGAAAAATGCAATGCATGAAATGCAGGCTCCCCCAAGCTTGAACTAAACATTGTCCCAGTGTTAGGCCTAAGAAGGAAAAGGGATACAGACTCAATAAAAAGGAAAAATAAAGAAATGAAAAATAAAAAAAAGGAAAAAGACACAACCGGATTTACTGTCTATGTGGCGGCGAAGGAGGGTGGTAGCCAAAATGTCCCTGACGCATATGATAGTCGTGGATGTGTCTCGTGATGCAGACGTCTTGATCTTGGAGGGACTCGAAGCGGACTTCGCGCCCTTGCATTTCCCTAAAGTCTGCTCGAATGGTGGTCAACTCTGCCCCCTACCTATTTTGCTCCTCCCGAATAGCGTGCAACTCTCCTGCCTGACGAAGCTACTCATCATACATGGATTTCGATCTGCATGGTGGCATAATCTGGTTGAGGCGGTGGGGGCGGTGGATAATAAGTCTACTTTAGAAGTGGTGAGAAATAAGGTTGTTCTAGAGGTGGAAGGTTTGGCAGCGCCGGTTCCTGTAGAGGTGCAAATTCCTCCATCGGATCATGGGTCGGATATGGGGAGGCTAGGACTAAGGAGGAGTCAGAAGAACTTTCTAGTGCTGGAGATGGAATAGGAGATGACATCGGTACATATGAAGGAGGGGTAGGTGCCTCATGTCACGAAACCGCTGGTGAAGAATGAAGAAACTCTTGCTGTCACATTTGTTGTTGGGCTGCCGCATAATCTGATGACTCAAACTAAGAGAACTCTGCATCCTGAAGTGGTTGCCAGCTTCGACTTGTGGAGGTGCGAACTGTCTAAAAAGAAGCCAATTATTTGGATTAATTGGCGTAAAAGCATCCCGATCTGAGCAAGGCACCTCCTGGTTGCGGCCGTTAAAAATAAAAACTTTGATCCCTGAGTTGTTGGTCTTCACGAGACCCATAGCATGAATGGTCCTGTGAGTGAGGTGTGTTTCCAGGCATGAATCCGAATCCCAAACATCCGTCCATATCGGGCTTGATACTCAGACTTAGTCCAATAGTAGTCTCCGGGATAAGAAATTAATTGTGAGGGTTGTGGTACTGACTGAGCATTCGGATGTCGTCCTTCGCGATGTCCCCTCCAAATATTAGCAAATCTCTCATTTTAATCTGAGCATAAATCAACAAAGAAAGGTGGCGACTCGGTGGGCTTGGCGACTGAATGTTCGATCGTAGTACATGTCGGTCGTAATTCGTTGAAGAGCTCAAAGTGGGAGGTGACTTGGTCGTAAGGAGGAAGTCGATGAAGAACCTTGGCCAGGTCTATGGCGGTGGAATATCGACCTTGAGTTGATGACCGTGAAGTTGGCTGTCGTAAAGAGTTATAGTCGAAAAAAACATCATTGTTCTTATCGCTATTCCAAAATCGTACATGAAACCTTAGCTTCATACGGCTCCTCTACGATCACAAATAAATGTAAGGACAGACGGGATTTTAGTATTATCGCTCCCTTCTTTGTCGGAAGATAGAATAAAGATCCCTTATAAAATAAAGTCTTAAATTAGACCAATGGAATTCTGCCTGCTAGAATAGAAAAAAGTGATTCAAAATTGATCTCGTCCCTTATAATTAATTATAAAATTTTCCCTTTGTTCTGTAATAACTTACATCTTTCAGTAAAATACTTTTTATATCTTGTTATATCAATAATATATATAATAAAAAAATTAGGAATTCATTTTTAGGAATTCAGAGTTCCACCCATATATCATATATGTATAGAATTAAATTATGGATACTAATCAGGTTGTAAAAAAGAATAAATAATAAATAAAATAAAGATCTTTTCTTTTTATTCGTCATTCGATTATTGTATTCCATTTCTTTCGATCCTGAGGAATAGGGGCATGGCGCCGCTGGGCGTGGTGAAGAACAAAGAATCAGGGGGCGTAGCGCTGGTGGTGGTAGCTCGGTTCACGATGGGGATGCTCAGCCATAAAGAAGAATGGGGGCGTGGCGGTGAAGTGATGAATGCCGATAGTGAGAGGGCGTAATGAAGACCGGCAGTGGCACTTCAGCTCTCGTCCGAGCGTAAGGGAGTGGCGGTGTTGTCGATCAGCAAAACACGAGAGGGGTAAGTATTTATAGACGAAAGATGGGGCATGATACCTGTTTCGGCATGATGGTGTGCAATGAAGGGTCATGTCCATTGGAATTGGGGCGCAAAAGCAACATCATGCGAGTTTTTTTTCTTCTTTCTTTTGATTAGACTCATGCATGCAGATGTCAGATTCTGCCCTGGTGTCTTGATGTGTCCTTCAGCAAGTTTCGGATCTTACGCCCCCTGGTGTCGTCTTGTCATTGTGAGGCGCCGTCTCTCGTCCATGGTCAGCTGATGGGCGGTGTGGCAGCTCGGTCGTAAGGAGAACAGGGGGTGTGGCGGTAGGAGGGTGTAATAGTCCGTGATTCTTCTTTGACGAGTCATTTCGCACCTTGTTATGAAGTCCATGGAATCCGATTTGACGAGTTGGTTTTATGTTATGATGATTTGGCATGAAAAAAAAGGTATTTACATCCATACGGGATGATATGCTAAATGCATAGTTGGGTGGAAGCATGTTGCCGAGCAATTGAAGGTCTCGTGAAGATATTTTGATGGGCATCATAGAATGATTGCAAACTTGATTGATATTTCAATGTCTCTGATCGCAGGATATGTAAATACCATTTTTCATGCCAAATCAGCATAACATAAAATCATTTAGTATAATCACAATTTGTCTCTTAGGTACTAGTTTATATATATATGCACATAGCACTAATTTCAAATTACAATTTCACATGCAATTTCATATGCAATAATATATATACAAGCATAACATGCAACTACCCATTCCTATTCACACTCTGTGATTTGAATCTAATCCCTAAGCTCTGATACCATAACTTGTGACCCCACCCCTCTCCCCTCTCCTTTTCGATGTCGGGGGAGCCCCCCCTCACTCCCCTCCCTTATTATTTTTACTATATTTGTATAATTCTCTAAAATTTGTATTGCATCACATCAAATCAGAGAATTGACTATTGTCGATCAGAAGAACGATGCATGTAAGAAAATAAAAAAGTAAAGATATTCGAGTTATAAATTAAAGTTGGTGAACCGAATAGTTACCGCACCTAAAATTGAGGGACAATTCGTGTAATTTATCGAATAAACTAACAATTCATCTCCTAATTTTTGTTTAAAAATAAAATATAATTTATTATATACAAAACTAAAACGTAAATCATGTTTATTAAACTATATTTTTTTCTAAAATAAATATTATTTCTAGTTAGTTATTTATTTTTACTTTTTCCATATAATGATCTATTAAATCTGTATTTTCTCTTTCCTAATTTATTCTGCTTTCTCTCCTATTCCACTTTCTTTCTGTCTCACCTCCCTCATTTCGTTTCTCTCCGTGGGTTACCAGACAACACATGTCCAAGCACTGCCGGTGGATATTTTTAAAGTTATTATGCTTTGCACAAAACCAACGGCCAAGAGCACTTAAAAAGACAAAAGCATATTAAGCAATATTATTAAAATCGGACCGAATTGTTCAGTTCGGTCGGTTCAATCATGAACCGGCACTTGATCCGGTTCCAATTGACTTCAAAATCGGTGTGAGTTAAGATGGAAAGTAAGTTGAATGAAATGAAAAGAAAAATAAATAAAGAAGGTATTAATGAAGGAATCAGGCTAGCCGAATCAACATTTAAAATGGAAATATAAAAATAAATGTAGAAAAATAATTAATAGGTAGAAAACAAATTTGGAAGTAGAGAAATAAATAAGGCTTAAATTAGGGAATGACACAAATATAAACATAGGAAGATAATTAATAGATAGAAAAAACAAATTTGAAAGTGAAAATATAAATATAAATATAAAAAATCAATAATAATAAAATAATTGATTAAGTATTACATATTTCAATTAATAAATAATTTGAAAAAGAAGCCTAATTCAACTATAAACATGAAAAGAAGGGAAATAAGAAATAATGGGAAAATTAAAATAAATAAGAAAATAAATGTGGAAGGATATACAATTAGAAGAATAATTGAAAATAAAAAAAGAGATGAAAAATAAAAGGTGAATTAAATGTAAATAAAGTAATATAAAATCACTGATATTATATTAATAATAGAAAATTAATAATATCCGTTAGATTTGGATAGTTTAACTTTATACTATATGTCAAAAATAATTTTATATTAATTTATGATTATTAGTATTTATTATAATAAAATATAATATATTAATTGTTATATTTATTCAAAATTAATATAAATATTATTATTTTAATAAAAATCTGATTCTTTATGATTGAATTCGATCGAACTGATCCAACCACGACCCAATTGAAATGCTAGTCGGATGGCCGGTCGGTTATAATAACATTGATATTAAGACAGCCAATCAGCACAATAGAAAACAAACGAAATATATTAAATGTTTTAGTTATTTATTGACAGAAATTTTATTATAGCCATCAAATTTTAGTTTTGTAGAATACAATTTCTATTTTTGGAGCAAAACGAATTTTAAAGTAATAGTAAATTCCAGCTCTCCTTCCTCTTATTTCTTATCTACTTAAATATTCATCAATGCCGGTATTAATTCGACTTAACGAACTTTCCATTGATATATGTATAACACTAATAAATTAGTTTATTTTTAAATATATTAGAAGTAAATGTTAATTATTATTTGCATAAAAATGTTATATTATTTTACATGTGATTCTTATAAGAGTAGTGGATAATGAATAATATAAATATAAATATTTGATAGATACATGATTGGTAAATAAAAGATGAAGTACGCATAAAGATAATTTATATTTTTATATGCAGTAACATATATATATATATATATATATATATATATCGAATGGATGATTGTAAAATTCCACATTTTAAAAAATATATTTCTTTTTATTAAATCTTAAGTCAAATTACATCAAAACATATTAAAAATAAAAAATATTAAACTACATCTAAATAAATTTTATTATATAAATAAATATAATTAATATTTAAATAATAATATTATATAATCAAATAAGATTTTAAGATTGTGTAATCAAAATTAAGATAAGATCCTCGTGTTGAGATCGATAAAAAGATAATAAAATTGTAAATCTTAAGTTCTTAAAACTTAGGCTACGTTTGGTAACAACAAAATTAACGTTTTATGTAGCTGATTCAAACGTTAATTATTTTGTTTAGTAAATGACAAAAATAAGTAGCATTTAATGTTTCATATGAAAATATTGAAAAGCTACTTCTACTAGGATTTAGCATTTAAAGGTTAGTGTTTTGTAATTTTTTTCAATTTTATACTTATTCAAATATTTTTTTCTAACTTATCTTATTATTTTCTCATTTTTTTATTTTATAATCATTTAACTATATTTCTTTTTATATTCATGCTTAATTAATTACAAATTATTTATTAAAAATAATTTCACAATTAATACTTTTATATCATAGATGCATTATATAAAATTTATTATCAATACAAATTTCTATATATTTTAACAAAAAATAATTGTGAAATTTTATTTTATTTATTTAAGATATAAAGATTTAATTTATTGTATTATAATACAATATAGTGCTTAAATTAAATAATTTGTTATATGTCTAATTATGTCATTTTATATTTATTAGCTAATTTTATTGTTAAATTTATCAAACACTTATTTATTACAACCTCTAACTGTTAATCATATCATCCGTTATTTATTATCCGCTAGTTAAATCGTTATCCGCTTATCAAATCTGTCAATCTTTGACTACTTTGGTCATTAAGAAGAATAAAATATCAATTTAAAGAATCTACGTAAAAAAAAACTTATCCACGTTTATGAAAGATATAAAACATGAAATTTAACAAGCACAAACCAAAATCTCTTTTAATATGTCAAGTCGCTCACAATTTTTTAATACAGAAACAATATCTTCATTGAAACGTGCGGTCGCGATGCGACGCAACGGAGCGGCCTCCCTCGCATCATCTCTCGTCCCGTTACAAGAACCACGATCCATCCTCTGATCTACCGTCAATATTTAATCAGACGGCTCAAATTCTATATTTTCCTCGCATTCTGTTTTACCCTTCGAAACAAGAGCCTCTGTTCCACTACCGCCATGTCGCCGGCGACACGAGCAAGAGGCCGCCACATTGCGACGTGCGGATAACGTCGGCGCTGCAGAGGGACGGAGGTGGGAGTATAGAGGGAGAGAGAGTGTGTGTGTGTACGGTGACCGGAGGAACGGAATAGTCGTGGGGTCGGTGGTGGGCGGTGCAGGCGGAGCAATGGGGGTGACGAGTGAGGACGCGGTGGTGATACAGCCGGCGAAGAAGGCCGGGGAGCCCACCGTAGTCACCATCAACTGCCCCAATCAGACGGGACTTGGATGCGATCTTTGCCGCGTCATTCTCGAGTTCGGCCTCTACATCACGAGGGCAGGTGAGTGGAGGATAGGAAAAGTACAGACCAATGTCGGAATTTTTCAATGATGTTTCACTGTGATATGTTAGTTTATAAGATAGAATAAAAAATACAGTAGAGGGGGCAGAGCAGGAGAGGCGTATGAAATCTTAGATATTGCTGTAGTGTGAATCTTAGATGTGGAAGAGATCACCTTTGCTGTTTGAATCTAGGTTTCTTGCAGATGCCTAAAGAAAGTTCAGATTTTGTTAAAAACAACAAGATGAACAGTTGTTCAGTATATGCTGCTTGATTAATAATGTTTTAGCTGCTCCGTTGTTAGATTCACCTTTTTCTAGTTAATGTGTAATGTTCTGGTGATGCGTTCACTTCTGCTAGATGCGTCCACCGATGGACCATGGTGCTATGTGGTGTTCGGGGTTGTTCCTCGGTCAGTCTCCGTGAACATCCAATGGATGAGTTTGAAGGATCGTTTGATGGCTCTCTGCCCATCATTTTCGATTCCATTCTATTATGATCTGCTCAATCAACCCAAGACTTTGCAAATGTACCTTTTGAAGCTGATCTCTGTGAACCGCAAGGGCTTGCTGCATGGTAATCGAAGTCCCATTGTCTCATATCAAATTGTTAAAAATCGTGGACAGCTAATTGAATCTGCAATTTCGCGCAGATGTCACAAAAGTTCTTTCTGAACTCGACCTTCTGATCCACCGGGTCAAGGTGTCAACAACTCCAGATGGCAAAGTTGTGGACCTTTTCTTCATCACAGATGGCATGTGAGTGTATGCATCTCAGTTGTTATCTTGTGATTTATGAACAATTTGGATGTAGAATTTTTTTTTAGGAGAATTGGATGTAGAATTTGCATACTTCCTTTAAATAATCTCATTTTTATTGTCTTAAACTTTTCTTATCACAGTTTGTCGTTATCTTAAATTCATTCATGATTATGATATTTGATTTCCAGCATAAAGCTATTTTATATTGCCTTGAATAATTTTCCCACATTAACTCCGCCTATGTTTTATAGCCGGTCCCAAGCCCGGATAAAGGAGGAGGGTTGTGTTAGGCCCCGACAGCCAGCGTAAAACCCTGTCGAATTTCATAAACATGGATCAACGAAGTCGTATGATCCATGTAGCCGACCCCACCTAGTAGGATAAGGCTTTGTTGTTGTTGTTTGTTTGTATTATTCTAAAAAAAATTTCCTATGTGATGAAAAAACTTGGAGCTTCAGCTTTGTATTTTGTTAGATTATAACTCAATTTACTGACTTTGGAATATATATTGTAGTATTTTTCTCTCGATTGGATGTGACAATTCACTAGCCCTCTCTTATTTTCAATTTGTTCAGTCTATCATTTTTCCCCTGATTAATTCATTTATTAGAAGAGTTGTTATGCAAGTGTAATGTTTATTCTATGTTCTTTCGGAGACCATTATCTTAGTTTGCTTTGATTCCTTGTTAAAGCACTTCATCTGAACTTTTCAAACCTTCCTCCAAATTTGTGGCCGTTGAGTATGAAGTTTCCATTCATGTATAATTGGTTTCCTAGGGATCTTCTGCATACTAAAAAGAGGCAGGAGGAGACATGTGGGAGGTTAGGTTCGAGTTTTGGGGAGTCTGTTCTCTTCTGTGAGATTGAGTTAGTTGAAGATTTCCAACAGGGGTTCTCTTCTCTTCCACCAGAAATTGCCATGGAACTATTCAAGATGGAGCTTCTAAGTAATGAAGTTTCCTTAGAAGCAGTTGTGCCACATCTGAATGCACAGAAGGCTTGTGTGAAAATTGACAATTCATTGAGCCCTTCACATAGTTTTCTTCATATTCATTGTGTTGATCAGAAGGGCCTCATCTATGACATACTGCGGACCATGAAGGACTGTAATATTCAGGTAGAAGTGTAATGTTTGTTTTTTGCTCTCAGTGTCGTATTGTACCTTCAAGTTACTGGAATGTTCTTGATGTTCTTTAGTCTTTACTGATTCATGCATTATCTGATTATTAGCCAGCTGCTAAGTGAAGGGGCAGCAACTTATAGTATAACAAATTGATCTTCGTTAGCATATCAAATTCTGAGCTAATTGAGATCTCTATATAATAATTTGCATTTATGGCCTCTTGGTGAAAAAGCAGGACATGTGAACATAATTATTGTCACATTAGTGATGTATAAGTCAGTGATAACACTTTATCAAATAGAACACATAACGGTGTAATGTTGATCTTTGTTCGACTACGTGTAATTTTTTATTTTAACTTATGATTAGATAAATAGGTTATTTCCATAAACCTCTCCTAAACTATCACGATTTTCCGCATCTAACCCTAAACTACGAACTTATTTTTTTATATCCCTAAACTATCACGATTTTTCCAATTTAGTCCTTCCGTCGACTTCTGTTATGATTTTCCGTTACTTTTGATTTTTCTCATTTATGAAAAGACTAAATTACCCCTCCCTCCATAACATATCAAATAATAGATATAAAAAAGCAAAAAGAGAAAAAAATCAAGGGGAAGGTAATTTAGTCTTTTTCATAAATGACAATTTTTTTACCACTTTAATCCTTCCAACAACTCCGCCTATGTCTTATAGCCGGTCCCAAGCCCGGATAAAGGAGGGTTGTGTTAGGCCCCGACAGCCAGTGTAAAACCCTGTCGAATCGCATGAACATGGATCAACGAGCGGAATGACGTCGTATGATCCATGTAGCCGATCCCACCTAGTGGGATAAGACTTTGTTGTTGTTGTTGTTTAATCCTTCCAACAATTTTTTTATTTTTTATATTTGTTATTTCATGCTTTTTTGGAGGAAGGAGTAATTTAGTCTTTTCACAAATGAAAAAAAAGTAAAATTAATAGAAGACATAGCAGAAGTGACGGGAGGACTAAAGTGGAAAAGTCGTGATAGTTTAATGATCCAAAAAAATAAATTCGTAGTTTGGGGTTAGATGTGGAAAATCGTGATAGTTTAGCGAAGGTTTATGGAAATAACCCTAGATAAATTTATATCTTCCACTCCCTAAGTTTAATATCCCTTATGTTTTTCTATTTGACGCTTTATTAACTCAGTAGCAGTAGAGAAACCATATTATTTGCCTGCCTTTTGACAATGCTAGAGCCTGGCTTTTACTGTGGTTTCATTTTTGTGACTAATCCTCTCAAGGCAAGATCTTCTTTGCATTCAAATTAGTCGATGTTTATTATGTTTGTAACCAAGATTATAGATGTAGACTGAAAACTCATGTTTATTCTTTTGCTATATATTTAGATCGTATATGGCCGATTTCTATCAGACATGAAGGGCTCGAAGGAGGTGGATCTTTTCATCCTGCAAGATGGAAAGAAGGTTGTTGATTTAGAGAAGCAGGATTTCCTTTGTTCTCGCTTGAGATTGGAGATGTTTCGTCATTTGAAAGTGATGATTGTAAACCGAGGTCCGGATATTGAACTCCTTGTTGCTAATCCCGTTGAGATGTGTGGAAAGGGGAGGCCACTTATCTTCTATGATGTAACACTTGCTCTTAAAGTCCTTGGTATCTGCATCTTTTCTGTAAGTAACTCTTTTCTTCAGTCTAGTCTTTCATGGATGTTTGGTTGTGCAATGCTCCGAAATTCAGGATATGCATGTTGTAACCAAACTCTCTGTCCTATTCAGGCCGAAATTGGCAGGCACTCCACAACTGAGAGACAGTGGGAAGTCTATAGATTTCTCTTAAATGATAGCCAAGAATTCCCGTTGGCAAGTAGCCAAGCTAGAAATCAGATTGTTGAGAGAGTAAGGAGAACACTGATGGGTTGGTGAGCTGGCATTTTCTTCTGGGAATGCAACTTGGTTTGTGATCTTGTTGGTTTCTGGTCATATTTTGTTGTAAGGCATCCCGGTTCTGTGTTGTAGAGTATCCCATTAACCTATGTCTTTTTTATTTGCTGGCATGCATTTGTGCCTATTGTTTCTTCTTGCTTTTTGGTTCCTTGTATCACGTTTGTCCTCATGACAGTACATACGATGATAATCTCTTGTGATTTATATTGATTCAAAGAAAGATGTTGGTTTATCGATTTTTTTAAGAAAATGCAGGAAGTTAATAATTTGGGCACCCAGCTTAATCAATCTTCACCTCCATGTCAACTTCAAAGAAAGATTACCTTGCAGGTCATGATTGATGAGTTTGCTTTCCTACTTGAATGTTAATTATGAGGAACTTATGTGTCTTCAATGTTATATTGTTTTTTTTCTATTTTATTTTAAAAGGAGATTATCTTGAATCAAGGTTGGTTGACACAACTGTGAGTCGTTGGAAGTTAGTACTTCGATTCTTGTAGCCACCACTTGATTAGAGGAATATCATTTTGTTATTACTCCGACTCCGAATTAGTCAGATGTTAATAGCCTCTGAATATTAGGGTCCGAGTATAAAAAAGAGTTATTTCCATAAATCATCCATAAACTATGAACTTATCTATGACGATCACTTTAGTCTTTCCGTCCACTTCTGTTAATTTCGATTTTTCTCATTTATGAAAAGACTAAATTATCCCTCCCTTCATAACACATCAAATAATAAACATAACAAAATAAAAGAAAAGAAAAAAATATTGGAACACTTAATTTTTAGGACCGGATTGGAGGGGGACAATCGACGCAAGGAACATTTTTTTTCTTTTTTTTATATTTATTGTTTGATGTGTTATGAAGGGAGGGGTAATTTAGTCTTTTCATAAATGAGAAATGTCGAAACTAACAGAAAATGTAACAAAAGTGGACGAGAGAACTAAAGTTAGGGATCAAAAAATAAGTTCATACTTTATAATTAAATGTAAAAAATCATGATAGTTTAGGGATAATTTATGAAAATAATTACTTTACATTACACCTTTAACTACTTTGTTATAAGAGATTTTTTCTATTATCTCACAAAAATTCAGAAAATGTTTAAAATTCTTTAACGTAAAAGAATTTTCTTTTAAAATTGTGTGCATGTCATATATATGTGGCATTATACTTCAGATAAATACTCATGTAAATATTACTTTTTAAAAAAAAAAATACTTCCTGAACCGAATCGAAGTAAGACTTGCATTTGTTATGCCTGATCCAATTTCAACTGCAAGGCAAGTTCCGAGCATTTAGCCTCCAGATAAGTGGAATGGTGCAGAAGTCCCTTATCATGCCTTGCGTAGGAACCAAAATACATTTATAACCAAGCAAAGTTATGCAGCATGATTATTCGACAAATTTTTTTTTTTTTTTGGTAAGAGAAATCTATCTCCATTTTTTTTCTAATCAAATAATCTTGAATTACTTATCTTTTGGGTATAGTTGAGTAAGTATTGGAATCTAAATTATCCATCACTATCGAATTTATGTTTGCACTAAATTTAATCTAAGAAATTGTTAAGCACAAAAAAAGGTATTGAAAATAAATAAAACATGGTGAATTTAGTTTCAGTGAATAAAATATTTATTTATCACTGAGAAAAAATAAAATATTTGAGAAATAAAAAGTAATCATAGAAATAAAATATGATGGAGTATCATAATATTTTACAGTTACTTACAAAGAAGTAAAGGAAATGATGGCTAAATAGAATTGACATTAAGATTGGTAGGAGTGGTATTGAGAACACATTTCATCTTAGCATCATCTTATTGGTCCAAAAGATGGCGTGAAGTGTTAGGGTTTCGTTGAGATAAACGTGCTCATTAACTAGTCAGATCCATTAATTGTTCGGATTAGCACTACATTAATTGGGTGTTCGCTACTCCAGAAGATAATTACAAATGTAATCCACCACTAAATTGTTGAAGTTTCCATATATATCCAAAGTTTCTCTCGTCATTAGAAAACCAGCTGATAAGACTTTTTGCAAATAAAACCAAAATTTGATTTGGATGGTGAAACACAAACTCTTGTTTCATAAAAGTCTCATTGACATAAGAATCATGTGATGTGGAACTCGACTTAATTTTCTTTGTACATATCGAAATATTAATATTTTCAAAAAATAAATAAATAGACTTGTTATTTTATAAGAATAAGTTTGGTCATTCCAATTTTTAAAAGTTTAATTCAAACTTTTATTTCACAAAATATGAAAAAATAAATTAAATTTATTCAACGCCCCTTCTCGATGTTTCGAAGAGTTTTGTTGTGAGAAGAATTCGGAGGTGTAGCACAATGTATTTAACTTTTAAAAAAAAACACTACTTTTGCCTTTCTTTTTTTTTAATATTAACTATTATAGAAGGACCAAGAAATTTCATTTTTTCGCCATTATGTTATAGTATTAAAGAAATAAGGAAAAATTATTGTTCTATAATTATTAAAAAGTTAAGTTCATAAAATTTTAGGTGAATTGTATATTTTTTACGTTTATTGCACTAAATTAAACTTTGTTTTTAGGTGAAAAGTTATTAACTTTTAAATTGTTCGCATTTGCATATTCAGTCGATCACTACGTTTTTTTTAGAAAACTGACACTTAAATAAGTAGATGACATGCCATGAATTTTAAATTTTTGAAAAGATATAAAAACAAATATTTTTATTTTATTTTGTGTGATTTTTATTGTAACACTCCCAAATCGTACCCCGTCACGTGGCATAATACGCTTTGAGAAGGCTACGATTCATCCTTATATGTACATCATATTAACCAAAAAGAAGACTTTGACGGGTTAACTAAGAACAACATCATATGCGAAAGAGTGACATCATTGATGAATAATAATATGCGGATAACATCGTTATGAAATATGTGGAAACTAATGAAGGAATCATCTTATGAGTCCTTAGAAAACTCATATAATACATCGTCGTGCTAACAAGAAAAAAGACACTAGGACATCAAGTAAAGGACTCGTGACATTCATGTGCTACCACTACTAACTCGGTCTGTCACCATTCATCATTCTAATCTGGTCCTGCATTTAAGAAAATGCAGGGGAGAAATCTCTCTATGAGTTTTACAACCCAGAATGAAAGTAAAGTAAAGACAATGATAAAATCACGATATTAGACAGGAATCATATGGACATCATCATCATGTAGGGAATAAACCTATGAACATAAAATATTCATAAATCAAAGTGTGATCTTCTTGATATCATAAGATCAAGAATTAAGTTAGATCATAATAAATCATCATAAAGTGACAAACATCGATCATCATGATTATGAGGTCATCATCATATAAAGAATCATGAGAAATCATTGTATGAACATAGATAAACATAAAGTGACCCATCTTTGTTAAAGCATATTAATAATAGATCAAGAAATCACAAAAAGATCATCAATGGCAAGAGCCAATAATCATCATAAGGAGATTTCATTATTAATATACTTCATCTTCTTCTTCATCTTCTTCTTCATCTTATTATTCATCTTTAACTTATAACGGGGTATATTTCAACCCATGGAGAGACATGTCTCAATCCGTCCATCATCATCATCATCATCATCATAACTGACAAGTCAGTCCATAACTGACCGTCGTCACCAGTCCATCATAAAAAGAGCTCTTCATTTAACATTTTTATCTTTTATCTTGCAGCTTTTAATTTATTTTTATTAGGACATAAAGATTATGATCAAAATTTAGTCATCATAAGAAATGATCAACGAGTCATACTGATTAAGGATCATAATCATCATAATCATTATATAAGATTTAATCAGAGCTACAAGATAGAATCATAGAAAGAAATCAAATGTGCATAAACATCATAATCATCACCATAAATAGATCAACATTGATGGATATGAATCAGTGTCATCAATAAGAGTCATAAGATCGGTCATTTTAGACAGCATCATTAGTAAATGCATAAATAATATAATCATCATGACTTAGATCAAGATTAAACATATGAATCAGGAGCCTAAACATCATAAAATCAACATAATTCGTATTGAAACCCGAGCCAAGTAGGGTAGAACTCGGACTGAGTTCATAAAGCATCAAATCGGGAAATCATGGCATAACTCAGGCCGAGTTTGGGTCACACTCGGGCCGGGTTCGAACTTGACAGATCGGTCAGCCGATTCGACGAAGTCGCAGTCGAACGCGACTTCATCGTGGAACTACCCGGACTTGGTTATCATCAACCCGGGTTGGGTTCTTCGTCATCGCAGAGCTTCGTGCTCTCGACAATGTCGGATTTGGTCCGAGTTCTGGGGAACTCGGTCGGACACATCATAATCTGGGCCGGGTACAAAGAAACTCAAATCGAGTTTATCTTGCGGAGAAAGACTACGTCACGCAGTATATTTTTCGATCAACTTTTCGGCAATGGATGGCATCAATAATCATCATAAATCATAGTATTATAATTAGAGATCAATTAGAGCATGCTTCAAGCCTAAAATTAAGACGAATCTACTATAGTTCCATACATTATTAGTTTCTTACCTGCAGTCTTCTTCTTCCTCTTCCTCTTCCTCTGCCCGCACTTCTTGATTTAGGCACATGATCAGCGGCGTCCACATCCTCCGGCGTGTCCCTCGTTGGCAGCAGCTGATTAGGGACGAAAAGAGGCGTACGAACGAGGAGAAATCTAAGGCCGACTCGTGGAAGAAATAAAGGAGCTGATTTGTTTGATTTGACAACTTGTTTATAACGAAAGAATCAGAGTTTCAATCTGAAACAAACTTATCCCTAATTTGTTTTAGATATTATCTTTTCATTTTTCTCATCTTTTTCCTTCCCAGCGTTACACTTATGTTGTTCAAAATCATTCAAAGTTAAAACAATATTATACTTACGAAAAATATTAAGTTCATCTAATATGCATGTGGCACTTGCTGAGCGGACATTTAAGATCGAATTATAATAAATTATAGCAAATTTTAGACTTGCAATCAATTTTAAAGTTTATAATTTTTTTAGGAAAAAAATAAACATCCAAGATAGATTTGTAATGAAATTAAAAAGTTCTGAATATTTTATTCTATTTTTAAATTTGCAAGACTTTGAATGATAAAATCATTTATAAGTTTCCAATTAAAATTGATAATTAGGATTAGTTACAAGCACATGATTTTGGACGTGTGTTCTTGTTCTCGTGCTCCCTGGAAGCTTGTCGTTTTGGATGAGTTGCATCCATTCAATCCCGTGACACTTGTCAATATTACAAATGTTTCGATGTGTAACATATCGTGACAAGTAGGTGGAATGCATTATTAATTATGTTGTTTCTTTTTAATTATGAGCCAATAATTATGGGGCTAAATGTTTCTTTTTTAATTACTAATGCCTGATGTATCATCATTAGTACATTACGTTCCACTTTAAAGATTAATTCATGTGAAAAAAAGACAATATTTTGATATAATGCGATATATATATATATATGTCGTTATTATCAGGTGAAACAAAAGAGTAGCACATTGACCATATCATTTTGCTTCTTTTTTTTTCGAGGGGATATCATTTTTTCTGTTTCTTTTATCTTTAATTTTCTGAACAGTTATTATATGATGTATATTTTTCAAATCTTTTTAATCATATTATTCTTTAAAATATATTATATCATAAAATAAAAGTATGATAAAAAAAAGTACTAGTTTTAATATTATGACATTATATTAAATGGTATACTAATATTCATTCCTAATAATGTTTTTGTTATTTCATTTTTAAACCATGATCTTTCAAATTAAATAATATGTTGAATAGATATGTTTTAATATTCAAATATTTAAAATGGTATGACAATTGTGATAGGTGGATAATAATAGTTACACTATTAAAAAAATGTGAAGGTTCCACTACAAAGAAAAAATTAATAAAAGTATACTGCATAAATTTAATATACTCTATAATATAATAATATTAAAACTTTTTGTGAGTTTATAATTTACGATACTATCCTACTCAAACTTGACAATATTATTTGATATATTATCAAATGTGATATATATATATATATATATATATATATATATATATATATATATATATATATATATATATATCAGGCAAAACAAGAGTAGCACATATGAACGTGATAATTTTTATAAATTATAATTAGTACATAAATATATGTTGCATACCACAAATTTATATTAACACGTTAAAGTAAAACAATGTACCTATTAAATATCTTTATTTTTATTATATATTATCATGATAATGCGCGTACAGTACTCATTTTATTCTCTCTCTCTTAATGTTACGTTTACGCGTACGATATTTTTTAAATAATGAAATTTAATTACTTATAATTATATTTATTAATAAGTGAATCAATGATTAAATTAAAATGCGATTAACATCCTTTCAGAACGAAAAGATTAGAATCAAGATAGAGTGATATTAAATTTGAAAAACGGACATTAGGATAAGGATGTCTTTTTAAAAGTATATATATCACATTTTTTTGTCATTATTGTTCAATCAGTTGGTTATTTAATCAGAGGTTTTTTAATTAGTATTATTAATTTAATTTTGTTATCTTTATTTTTGCATTATTATAGATATATAGTTTGATGTGGGAGGATAATTTAGACTATTTATTATCAGATTTGTCGGACCTTTTATTACTTTAATAATGCCTCTGCGCCTCACGCGGCAGCGTAAGGTGTACCCATCATTAGCCGCCAAAAGGTTATATTTTATATATACACGTAATATAATATATATATATATAGGGATTAATATATCAAATTTGTTTTGGAGGGGATGCCTTCCCAATCATTACAACGTACGGTCCTGATGCGAGGAACGTCTCGCCGCCGTCCATCGACGCCGTCGATCATGGATCAGACGGCTTGAGTTCCATAAAAGGTGTGCCAGCTTTTGTTGGGCAGGAAGTACCCGCGACACGGCGAGAGACGGTCCGCCTCATTGCCACGTGCCACTAACGACGGCGCCAGAGAGGGATGAAGGCGTGTATATATACATAAAGAGAGAGAGAGAGGGAGCGGAGGAGGAAACGACGACGACTACGGCGGGCAGTATTCCGTTGCCGCGGGCTGGCGGATGATACCCGGGAGCGGAGTAGCGGGGCCGTAGTCGGGTCGGTGTCGGGCGGCGCAGGATGGGGGTGACGAGTGAGGACGCGGTGGTGATCCAGCCGGCGAAGAAGGCCGGCGAGCCGACCGTCGTCACCGTCAACTGCCCCAATCAGACGGGACTGGGATGCGATCTTTGCCGCATCATTCTCGAGTTCTGTCTCTACATCAAGAGGGCAGGTGAGCGGGGGTAGGGAAAATCTAGGAAAAATTTCGGGATAATTAAGATTATGTATTCTCTCCATTTTCTTTGGATTATGTTTTTTGGGGGAAATTTTCATTTGGATTTGTATGCAAGGAGTAATAGTGTTTATCATTCATGTAAAAAATAGTAGTTCTCCTTCTCTTGTAAAAAAAAATGTTTTTTGGGTGATGATTAACTCTGTATGTGTGATTTTGTCAAAATGAAAACAAATCAGTCGAGAGGGGAGTGTTGGTGATATGTATGAAAGATTAAGTATTTTTGCAGTATGGATCTTAGATGGATTTCCGAAGCTTCAGACTTGAGCAAATGGCATAACAGTCGTGTCCAAATTATCCTCTCTATTGGAAGTCTCCAACATATACATGTCATGACTCCATCACAAGCACGTTTAGGCTTCTTGGAGATTCCCAAAGGAAGTTTATTTTTGTTAAAAACAGAATTAAAAAGTGTTTTTTAGATCAGTTTATGGTGTTTGTTTCATAATGTTTTAAATGCTCTGTTGATTCAAATATTCGGCTTTTGTGTAATTTATATAGCTTGATATTGAAAATTCGGTTGATGTGTTTGCTGCTCTTAGATGTGTCTACCGATGGGCCATGGTGCTATGTGGTGTTCTGGGTTGTTCCTCGGTCAGTCTCCAGGAAGATCCAATGGATGAGCTTGAAGGATCGGTTGATATCCGTCTGCCCGACCTTTTCAATTCCGTTCTATTATGAGCTGTTGAATCAACCCAAAACTCTGCAAGTGTACCTTTTGAAGCTGATCTCTGTGGACCGCAAGGGCTTGCTCCATGGTAATCAAAGCTTCACATCACTTCGCTAAAATTTTGGGGTTGAACTGCTAGCTGAATCTGCAATTTGATGCAGATGTCACCAGAATTCTTTCTGAGCTCGATCTTCTGATCCACCGGGTCAAGGTGTCCACGACTCCAGATGGCAGAGTTGTGGATCTTTTCTTTATTACTGATGGCATGTGAGTGTGATGAATCTAACAGTTGTTAGCATATGAACAATTTGCACCTCGCGCTGCATACTTCTCTTTTTCACTGTTTGTTGATGTAGTAAGTTGTTGATTCGTGATAATGGCATTTCTTCTCTGGAGGATAAAGATATTTTTATACTGCAACATTTTTTTTCTAATAAATCATCCTAAATCAATGTGATGAAACCACTTGATTCTGCTTCAGCTTTGTATGAATTGTCATTAGATTATAGCTTAATTTAATGCCTATATTTCTTGCTTGTGTGTCATTAAGCTTTCCGTTTCTTTTGTTTGTTATCCACAGTCCTTCATCTGATATCCTACAAATTTTCCCCTTTCAGAGACCATTATCTTTTAATTTGGTGAATTCCTTCTGATAATTGAATATGGAGTTTCCATTCTGACTTGTTTTGAGTCTCAACCTTTTACATTATCTATTAACATTAGTGAATACTTGTTATGTCCTATGACTGATTACTTATTTCCTTAGGGATCTCTTGCACACGAAAAAGAGGCAGGATGAAACATGTGGGAGGTTAAGGTCAATGCTTGGGGAGTCCATTCTCATCTGTGAGATTGAATTAGCTCAGGGTTTCCAACAAGGGTTCTCTTCTCTTCCACCAGAAATTGCCAATGAACTATTCACGATGGAGCTTCCAAGTAATGAAGCTTCCTTGGAAGCAGGTGGTCCTCAGATGAATATGCAGAGGAAGGCTACTGTGAAAATTGACAATTCATTAAGCCCATCGCATACTTTGCTTCAGATTCATTGTGTTGATCAGAAGGGCCTCACCTATGACATACTTAGGACCTTGAAGGACTGCAATATTCAGGTTGTACCGTATATTTTTTTCTTACTGGCATACCTTACATATTGGATTATCCTTATGTTTTGGCTGATTCATGCACACCTGATTATTTTCTAACTGCTGAGTGCATGTGTGTCAAATTCTAGTAAAACAAAATGATCTTCGTTGAAGTATCAAATGCTGAGCTAATTGACTTATGTGTAAACAAATCTTAATCGTCATCGTCTTCTCGAAAAAAGAAAAAAACCTTCGTATTTTCTTGGTGGATAGCAAGGCAAGTGAACATAATTAATATGACATATAACAGACAGTGGTAATGTTTTTCAGATAGAACATGTAAAGTGTATTGTTTATTTTCAGGTTCGTTCAATTTAGGTTAGCGTTTTATTTAACTCCTCTGATTACAAATACGTTGTCACTTCCTTCTCTGTTCTTCCCTTATGTTTCTTTATGTAGATGGTCTTGATTGGGTAGTGGTAAAGCACGCATACTACATTTACTGATGGTGTTCACTGATATTTGGTTTTTGTTACTAAATAGTCTCGAGACAATCAATCTTTTCATTCAGGTTATAGTCTATGGTTTTTACATCTATATCCATGATTGTATCTGTAATCTGAGAACTCATGGATGTTTATTGTGTCGCTATGTCTTTAGATCGTGTATGGCAGATTCCTGTCAGACATGAAGGGGACACGGGAGGTGGAACTTTTCATCCTACAAGATGGAAAGAAGATTGTTGATTTAGAGAAGCAGGATGCCCTTTGTTGCCGGTTGAGATTGGAGATGCTTCATCATTTAAGAGTGATGATTGTGAATCGGGGTCCAGATGCTGAACTCCTTGTTGCCAACCCTGTTGAGATGTGTGGAAAAGGGAGGCCACTTGTCTTCTATGATGTAACACTTGCTCTTAAAGTCCTTGGTATCTGCATCTTTTCTGTAAGTAACACTCCATCTCCAGTTTGATCTTCTATTGATGTTTGGTTGTGCAATGCTGGGAGATTCAGGATATGCATGCTCTAATAAATTATCTGTCCTATCCAGGCCGAAATTGGCAGGCACGCAACACCTGAGAGACAATGGGAAGTTTATAGGTTTCTCTTGAATGATAGTCAGGAATTCCCATTGGCAAGCAGCCAAGCTAGATATGAGATTGTTGATAAAGTAAGGAGAACACTGATGGGCTGGTGAGCCATTGTTGCCTTCTGGGAACCCAACTGGGTTTGGGATCCTATCGGACCCTGGCTATATTGTTTATTTTTTCCAAATGTAGTTGGCTGTCCGGTCTATGCTGTAAATTGTATTATCATTTTTTTATATTTTGTTGGCATTTCTGACTAATATAATCTTTATTGCTTCTTGACCCCTTGTATAATATCTGTCCTCATTTTAGCTAGTAAGAATATCAAGTTCATATAGTGAGGAATTCCTTGACATGCAGTATATTGTATCATGCTTTGTGCTCCGCAGTTTCCGTCATGTTCGTATCCGAGTTTTATATTGCAGTCATATGGTGAATAATCATGCTAGACACCTGGAAATCATTAATGTAATGAAAGCATAAAATCATGGTATTTGTTACAGACGAAAGGTTTATTGTCTTTTTATCTGGATGTTTACTTATCCAGAGACTGGATGAATACCCGTCAGAAGCTGAAACTTGAAATCATGCTACAAAGTATTATTCTTAATGTGTTAATCTCATCAACTAGAGAAGGTTTAGAGAGGTGAAAGTGGAGATTTTGTTTAGATATATTGATGGTGTTTAGCATATTGTGTGTGGCATGTGTTCACCATATATTTATTGTATAAGCATGCTTAAATTACTAGAAGATGGATGCAGTGCTCATTATTTCTTCTGGTAGCTTAAATAACTGAGGTATCTTGTTGGGATCCCAAAGTGATTACGGTCAACTCCTAATATGTACCTCAGTGGAATATTTTGTCATGTAAGATTTTTCAGGCAAGTGACTTATATTATTTATCTGGTTGGTTCAATTGAAGAAAACGGGTGCGATTGTGGTTCTGTACTCCCATTTTGGTTTACCTTTTTCTGTAAAACCATAAGCAAGTTACCCCCTCGGACTGTTTGAAATCTCTGGTAAGCACTGATGATTCATAAATATCTTCCTGAGCAATGCCCATGGAAACCTTATTTTTTTCTTTGGGTACCCACTTAGGCCCTGGTGTCCAGGGCTATTAACACATGATTAAATGCATTTAAGTTGGAAGGCTTTCATAGAGTGATGAAAAAGTTAGATTCAGTGGAATTTTCATTTCATTGATGTCTGTTTTATGCACCCCCAGCATTCATAGGACATGCAGAAAACATCCTCCTAATATGTATTTCAAGTTCTGGCAGTTGTTTGAAGTTTCTGTTGAGACGACAGAGAGATTGTTGTGATATGGATCTGCACTTGTTCCAAAGTGCTATAAACATTCTCTGGTGGTGGCAAACATTTATGTGTATTTCTTTGGCAGTACAGTACTGTAAAAATTCAGTACTATGATCTCCGTTGTATCAATAACGACTCCCAATATCTTGATCTATCTTCCTCCGGGTCAACGAGATGAAGAAGAAAACAGTCATTTGGTATTTGGCAGCAATATTCCTTTGTAATCCTGGAAAAAGATATTGATGAATTGTAAACAGTGCCAATGTTAATAATATTTCCATGATGCATCATGGTATACGGTTCTTTTTCTTTTCTTGTGGGGTTGACTTGAGGTTTTCTTTCCCTGACTGCCCTTTAAGGTCAAGGTCTCACCTATTAATTACGTAATCAAGTGAGGTTAAAAGGATTAGGCAACCTTATGCATATGTGCTCAAAGATAAGGCATCAGTTTCCGTGTTTTGTAATAATATTGAATATTTTGAGCTTTGAAAATGGTACAGTACACAAGAAAATACATGTTTCTAAATTTCAAATTAAATCTTCATCACAGGTTCCAAGGTGTGGATCCTTGTCATTAGCATTTCTTTCTATTTTTTTGGTTCTTGGATGCAAAGTTATAGTAAGCATTGTAATGTAAAAAGGTTTATCATTAGTTTCCTTTTACTACCATTTCTGCATGTGCGCACGTAGGAGAAATACATTTGTGACATTATACCCCCATTTAATTTCTAGTGGGAGGAGGATTCATGTAAGAACAAACGGGTAGTGATTCTTCTCTCTATTCCATGCAGAAGATCTTCCAAACCAATTGTTTTTCCTTCACCTGCAATAAATGGTAAACATGATGTATTCCTCCCGTACGGTATCCTCCTAAAAGTTACTCTCGTTGCCCTGTAGCAATATCCCTTCCACGGATTCTCACTTTGTGTGAATAGGTTGACGGTGGCAAAATAAAGGGAGGTTTAATTAAGATTTCGAAATTTTTTTAAAATGAAAAAAAAATATTGAAAGTTTCATCTATCATTGTTGGTATCAATCCCAAATGATTTAATTAAATTAGTTGAGAGTTGATCGATCTTCAACACGTGGATAATACAATTTTAGCTCTTTAGCTATGTACGAGTTCGTCGACACCACTTTTCGAACATCAAAATTATCAAAAAAAAGAAGAAGAAGACCGTGACAGTTGATTATTTTTCCTCACATTCTAATGTAGCTGCTATTTTTCCTCTCACTTAAATTGAGATTGATGCACTCTTTCCAAGGTTTTGCTGGGACCTCTCCCTTCTTCCTTTAGGTTTTGTTTGGCAATTTAGTTTAAAAGGGATGGATTATGATAGTGTAGACAGTTGATTATTTTTCCTTGCATTCTAATGTAGCTGCTATTTTTCCTCTCACTTAAATTGAGATTGATGCATTCTTTCCAAGGTTTTGCTGGGACCTCTCCGTTCTTCCTTTAGGTTTTGTTTGGCAATTTAGTTTAAGAGGGATGGATTATGATAGTGTAATGAGGATGATAAGGTTGAGTATGGTCAGTGTTTAATTAAATCATATTTGAATATAAATTAATGAAATGATTGGATTAATTTAATTTTTATTTGAATATAAAATATAATATATGAATTAGAGAAGGTTAAGTTTCATAAATGTCTTTACTATATTTAAGAAAAAAAAATTATTTGGTTGAGAAAAAAATAAGAGTATAATGGGGATAATTATTTCCAACCTATCCAAAATCACCAATTTAAATAGTTCAATTTTAAGTCAAGTGATGGACTTAGGAACACCACTTATCTTTAAGGTGTGCTTGGATGGAGGATTTAGAAGTGATAGAGTAGATTAATTAGAATAGGTGGATTTAAAAATTTTACACCTTTTTTGGAAAGAATATTTATTAATTTAACAAAGAATAAGTTAGTGTTCCTAAGCTCATTAATTGACTTAAAATTAAGCCCCCAAATTGATGGTTTTGGAGGGATTGAAAATAACTATCCGCATTTTACTCTTATTTCTTCTCAATCAAATAAAAAAATCATTTTGTTTACTTATTTACTTGGTAGGATTAGAAAAATGTTATGCAGGAGTTAGCATCTGTAAAATTGGAAATAAGAATCAAGGGCGTCAACCAGTACAGGGCTAAAAAGCATGCCTATAAAGTTTTACATCTCCGAGGGCCCTATATAATGAGATGTACCATGGGATGTATCTTGAACAAGCTACAGCGTTCCTTATGGTTGGGAATTAATCCTGTAATCTGTAAAGATAGCTTTGATTGCCTCTGGCATTACCCTGCTGTCGCACTTTTGCCATAATGCCGGTTCGAGTATCATATATGGCACGTAGCTAAAAGATATCTAAAAAGGCATTCATGAATTGGTGCATTCAGAGATGTTTGCATAGCTAGCGCCCTTTTGTTTCTGTATCGTTAGCGATATATGCAGCTAATGGATATAGACACTGATGACCTTTTTATTTCTACAAACAAGCTGATCGACGCCCACTGCATGCTGTGCGCCTCTTCTACTACTCTATCCATGTTAATTGGGATCTCGTCCAAACTTTGTCCCGACGCTCTGCTACACAGTGGGGTGATTTACTCATGTTAGAATTGGGTGAAAGAACTTTATCTCGTTTTAAGTCCGACTGCAATCAACGCAGTCTAAGAGAATTAAAAAAAGATCAAACAAGGGATCATGCGGATTCTTTAGAAATGAAGAAGGTGATTTGGACTTGGTGCTAGCGTGCGTGAAAAAACTTCACCGACGGAAAGGCGTCGATTCCTGGGATTATCTAACATCACGACCCTTATCAATCTGGCTGCATGCAACAAAGTTTTGGGGGACCTCCATACCTAATTATACTTCGTGAAAGCAACACTAACAAAAATTGTTTAAACGGAGACCGGAGTCAGTACTATATCACAAACCTGACCAACGATTAGTTGCCATTCAGGTTATTTCCACTTTTCCAGTAACAGCAGAATCGACCTCGTGCAACTTTAGAGGATCGTAAGGGGTCAGCCAATCTGTTCACGCGTATTGTAGTGCACAAGTGCTGCCATCTGGTTGTGGGATCGCGTTCAGAAGCTTAAGTTAGGAAACCATACGGCTAAAGTTCCGATCCTTCGAGAAGTTGAGAGATTCCACTGCATGTGAATTCCAAGCTAAGGCACCTCTCAAAAATCAAGTGGGGAGCTTCTTGGTTGGGCGATTGGGACCGTGAAATTTTTTATGCTCGAAGAAATCTGCCACCACCCAGAATATCTAATAAAGCAACTGTTCGGAATACATTATGACTTTGATAATGAACCTGTTGAGAAAGCAAAAGGAAAAAAATGTCAACACTACCTCCATCTAGGTACTTGGCATGCTAGAAAACATTATACAACGTAACAACAATAATAGGAAACCTACCACAATAGCATGTACTGCAACCCTCCCACCAGAGCATCTCTGGTCAGCATTTTGAGCAGAGCACTAGAAAAAGGAAGGGCATAGAAGCTGACCACCAATCTAAGGCCAGTCACCAGATGTCAGCAATGAAGAAACCAAAGAGCAATAATATTATAGGAAACTACTCAAGGGAACATCATTTTCCCTTCGCTACAGTGCACGCATAGTTGTACAAATAACAAACTAAGAGAATCAAGCCAGCATCGGTTGCAAAATATATATGCAAAGTCAGTTGGTTTGCATCGATTCTGCATGATACTTGTCCAAATCAGCGTCAAGTGCAGCAGCAGATATGGGCTCATTGGGGCCTTTGCCTCCTCCACGGCCTCTTCCCCTTCGACGACTAGCACCACTCCGGGGCAAACCTACTGGGCCCCTTCCTGATGCACTGTTTCATTGAAATGACAAAATGCAAAGTAAGAAAATAATCTAAGCAAATACAAAAGAAAACACTGAGCTATTGTAAAATATCCCTAATTACATGGTTTCATACATATTGCTTTACTTAACAAAAAAAGGCATTAACAGTAAACATGAATGAACTATTAAGAACTATCATTTTATGTATACAATAACAGAAGCAAGATGAGGTTCTGTCTATTTTTAAGTTTGGTTGTCAGTATGACAATGAATATCATTTTTTCTAGCCATTTCTATCTTATTTACTTTCAATATTTTAATATTCACGTTTGTCATGTTTACCATAATTTGCCAATGATTTCATTCACACGCCTGTTTTATGTTTTAAAATTTCAGCTCAAGTGATCCCTCAAAAAAAAATCAGCTCAAGTGCTTTAACGTCAGACACTGTTCAACCACCCTTAGAGGCCTGAGGAATGAGGCTAACTAAATTTTCTTATCATACTTTAATAGGAACATGCAGAACCCCTTGTACCATATATATCTTTTTTTTAAGCAAAGAGATGCAGGTGAGTAGAACTCACTGGTACGACATTAGATATTAAACCAATCTTACAACTAAAAATATAATGGTTAAAGGAACATAAAGGTATATACACAATGTATGAATTCAATCTCAAGGGGAGCAAGATGGCAAACCTCTTCGTGGCACCATTAGGATTCCCACGGTTCCCATTTAACGTCCGAGGTGGTGGTGCAGCTGCAGGTGGTGGGGCATCTGGCACCAATAGCTCAATCTTCATTGGTTTGCCATCCAGTTGCACGTTATTGTATTTGTTTATAGCTGCAAGAGCATCTGCCCTCCTTGAAAAGACAACTTCAGCAGTTCCCTTCAGCAATGTTTTAGCCATCAGAAAACTGTGCTATATTCAATTGAATAACAATAGAGAATAAAATAGTATGCACCTTAGATCTTCCGCTTCTGTCATAATTAACTGAATAACGCTTCAGATCACCAACTTCAGAGAAAAGCTCCTGGAAAGATCATATATATAATAGTAAACACAAAAGGGTAGGAAGATGTCTTGAAACTCATGAAGACTTTTTTCTTAAGTAAAAAACCATCACAATATAGAAATGAGATGAAGAACACAAATGAACATACATGAACTGAGAGAAAAGTTAACACAACCATCTCCATAAACCAAAGTACATAACACTAAAAATGGCAATGCGAGCGGCCAACTAAATTTTCTTGTGGGGTTTAATCCAGTGCAAATTAAATAGCATCACATGTTTTACATTCCATGTTACAATCCTTTACTCCTAAATCTCAATATATTCACATAAGTATTCAAGAACATCGAATTGACCTAGTTTTCTTATACCTATTCATGTCTAAATTCAAATCTTCTTCAAGAATGCACAGGCTACATAGTCCTATCCTTAAAAAATTGTGTCCTAGAACTATACAAAATGGGTATGGTATTTCAAGGATGTAACATCTACCAGTTTCATGTGACAACAAACTGTTAAGGGTAATATGCAACAAGGTAACTCCATGATACTCTTAATCAATAAGTTTTTTTAGAAAAATAAAAAATACATGTAGTTACATGGATTAATATATATATATATATATATATCAATAATATATACATGTGATTACTTTCAAAAAAAGCTTTTGAAAATGGCATATCTACCATCCAAGAACAGATGAGAAACAACTAAAACAAACTACAAAAATTAAGATTCATATCACTGGAACTCAGCATCTACAAATCAGCACATAAGTTTCTCCTATATTGGAAGCATACTATTTCAAAGAGGCCAAGCCCTCCTCAACGTTGACATAGATCAATCATGTCATTTTCTGATCCACTCAATTGCTTGTTTTGAAGAAGAATGATGAAAATGTTCAAACAAAATTGCAACATGTTTCCACTATCCCAGCCTGACAGTGGATCATAGCACAATGCTAAGGAATGAAGATTTCATGATCGCTTCTACTCTATGCAAATACCATTGGCAAATAATGGTAAAGCAAGAGATTATAACAATAAAATATGGAGCAGTCATAATTCCATTCAGTTCTTCAAAGACATGTCATCCCTCTTAAATGCCAGATCACTATCTCATTGTAACTCTAACAAAGTATGGTCTTAACATTTGTTCCTCATATTGTTGAGGATATAATTAAAATAGTTTTCTAGACAGGCTGAGTTTCACCAAAAAAGTTTGTTAAACAAATAGTAAAAAAAACTTCTCAAAATAATAAATTCAAAATATGGCTTCTATGCTGTCAAAAACAATAATGGTCTCTAAAAACTATAGAAAAGTGATCACTCGAAACAGCGATCACAACCTTCGGTAAGTCCCGAAGGATGTTGATGATTCAAAAGCACCATAAAAACTTAGTTGGATAGTTTATTCCACCATCAAGCATGAGTAGAATCCATGGAAAGATATAACATCTCATAGATATTTGAATAACTGAATAAGAATTGATTGACTGATCATGCAAAAGGTTAGGTAATATTTATGGGTTTCTATGACTAACTATTTTGACTTCAACTGAGACTAAAACTAATAAAATGAGACTAGATTAGACTCCACCAAGTTTCTAAACATCTAAAACTCCTAACTAAATTTCCTACATCAATATCTCTCTCTCAAAAGCAATGTTGTAAGACCCGGACCGGACGTCGACCCGGATAAGTCTCCGGGTCAGGTTGGACCGGTCGAACCGGTTAACCCGGACGGTCGGACCGGATATTAATAAAATAATATAAAAAGATAAATTGTAATACTTATATATTCTTATCAATAATTAATATATTTCTACAACAAAGTACATATGATTAAATCATTTTAATTAAAATTAAAAAATCAAATGTGACATATTTAACTATTGATATGAGTTTTATGTGATTTTAATATATTCAATTACAATTTACAAATTCATTTTCTCAAATTTAACTTTACTTAAACTAGAAAGATTATTATAGTTTCTATTTTTTAATTTAATTAGGTAACTAATCTTTTCATATTTAATTTTTGACATTTAAAATATTATAAAATTTCTTATCAAACAAAATAATTATATAAATGACTGATGATAACCATTGTATAATATAAAATAACTTGGCATTCAGATAAATAAATATAGCACAGTGGTATATACACATAAGTTGGTTTCAGGAGGTCTTGAGTTCAAAACTCAGTGTCCACATTATTTCAAGATATTTTCAATTTTTGGACTGGCCGGTTCTTGCAAAACCGCCGGTTCAACGGTTCAACCCGGTTTTAGGCGGGTTTTGACCGGTCTTGACCGGTTCGAAACGGTCTGAATCCTAATCCGGTTTTGGGGTCGAACCAAACCCGCCCAGAGTGGCGGTCGACGGTTAGACCGGTCGGACCGGCCGGTCCGGTCCGGTCCAAACAACCATGCTCAAAAGAGTTTGACTTTAAACTCAAAAAGCCAAATTCAAAAAGTAATGTCTAACATCACGCGAAAGTTCCCTTCAATAATTTGACATAGATCAACTACAAGTGGATTGAGGTCCATCAGAATGCCTCATGACACTTTTTTTTGAAAGGGGAAAGGATGATTGCCATGTTTGCAATCGTCCAATTTTATTGTTATGGGATAATATGTACAGGTTCAATGATTGGTTACACAGTTTGAATAGAATTCATTCATTGCTTGTTCGCCAGTGTCACATCATGTGATGTGCCATCAACATCACGTTCTCCACATAGCATTGTTCCCTTTGAATATGGACGCATTTCTGTGTGACCAGATTGACCACAGATATGCTATAGGTGCTGCATGGTGCTGTTTGGATACATATGTGATGTTTTGTTGCTGTCATCCTCCACCCCTAAACGTCCTCCAAAACTCTACACTCGAAGATGTATCAACCCATTGGCAACCAGCCTTCATCCACACTGCTTTCTCCATTGGGCATGCGAAAAACAAGTGATCAAAGTCTTCAACTGCATCCTCACATGTAATGTTGATTTCTTGAGCCCATCGTGATGCAATAGGGGATTGGAACAGAGGAGGTTACAAGCTTTGAGCAAGTCCTGTAGGAGATCAATGATTCAAAAGCACCACCACTATCTTGATAGGATGGTTCATAACACCATTGGGGGGGCTTCGGAATTCACCAAAAAAGACAACAACACACAGGTTTTTGGAATAAACTAAATATGAACTGATTGATTTATCATGCAAGAGTTAAGAAATATTTATAGCCTTTTACAACTAACTATTTGATTTCAACTGATAGACTATAATACTATCAAAATGAAATTAGATAAGACTTCGACCATTTTTAAACACTTGGAATCTTTTTTTCACAAAAAGAGGATAACTAGCAAGCTGGTAGTCATCCAGAATACCGGATCTCATTACTACTATTGTTAAAATAAAGATACTGCATGGTGCTGTCCATGAGAGTACAGTGAGCAGTATGGGAAAGAAATATCACACAAAACGCCACTATCAAACCACACTCCATTCTCTGACTAACAACTGAAAGTGGTGATTTTTATTGTTAATATAGCATCATTCAGCCCTGAAAATTGTGCTGTTGTCTTGCATCCAAATGGTCCACAGCAATGCCAGCAGCTGGCCCATTAATGTTTGGATCTATAAGAGCGGATGACAGCATTCTTACTTCCGTACCTTAAGGATCTTCAGCAGTCAGAATAGATGTGCAGTGTTCTCAGCAGGTGTGGTGTTATAAAATAAAGCACAAGTTAAGCCAGAATCCAATGCCCATCTAGTTCGATAAACTTTCATCAGCAGCTTTAAATTCTTAGTAGCCACACAAATATTTGAATTTTCAGTGGGGCTTTGCACTTCCATATGAATCTGCAATCCAGTTTAAATTCTCCATCCAACGCTGGGTTAGGCCAGTATAGATAGTGTATGCTTAATGGAGAGAAAAAGACACGTCCAACTACTCTATCCATCTCACTTGCCTGCGAGAAGTTGTATGTAGGATAACCAGTCCAGCGTTGTGATAAGCTCCTCGTTCTTTGATTGGACAGGGAAGGGTCCACTGAAGGTGTCCAGTAGCCAGCCACATTACCACGTTTTCTACTCCACCAAGCAGAAACAGATGAGTTTCTATTGCTGCCCATGGCATGCAATTTATGGAGGTTCGCCACCAACACTGATTTGTACAGACTCCGGTTAACATTTCAAAATGAAAAGTCAGTTCTGTCACCCAGATCAGCAGGAACATAGCCCCTACCAGTGGCATAGTCTCCAGCACGCATGCCCTTTCAAAAGGAGGAAACAGTGCAGAGATGTGTCACACCAGGGGTCAGATCAGATTAGTCGCCCATGACATGCCAAGATGGTGGAAAATCATATGTCGTTTCAAGGACCCATAATACTGACAATCCATTGAGCCAACAGTGACACATTCATGAGTTTAACCAAGCACATCCAAAACCCCCTTCAGCAAGTGGCAAATATACATCCTCCCAAACAGATCTTCCAAACCAGGTGGTACCACTTCCATTTGAAGCATTGATCTTCCAAAGAAAGTGCCTTCGGAAAGAGTTGATGCAGCTCTCAATAGATCTAGGAAGTGGCAAGACTGACATAAAGTATATTGGAAGCACAGAGAGCACAAACTTAAGGACGAGACATCAACCACCAAGAGGAGATGGGAACATCAGCCAAAACACTAGGACTCTTAACTAGTCACCTTATATAAAGAGGAAACCACCAACCAATAGATTCAAGAACAAACAATTTACCTCAACTTTATCATTACAAAATAGTACAACTGTGCATATTACAACATTTTCTTATATGTACAGTGAATGACAATTTGCTAAAGTTTACCTCAACTTCATCATCACAAAATAGTACAACGGAATATATTACAATAGTCTCTTATCTGTACTCCTGAATAAATAAAACCAAGGGTTATAAAAAATGCAAGTTTTTCCCTGACATTTCAACTCGTCAAATAAAAATTTGACAAAAGATAAAACAATTCACCTATATCCTTGGTTAGCATGGATCACAGAAGATTACTAAACGCTGTTGGAAAATCAGCACCAAGGCATTAATGTTCATATTTTTTTGCTATTTGTTAGTTCAAAACTCGATGTAATCTTGTTCTACATCACATGCCAATTGGCATCTAGAAACATGGAAAATTAACAAATCCCTCCATCCCACCCACCCACACCCCCACGCCTCCCTTATCTCAAACTCAATGTATTATCATTATAGAGCTCGTCAATGCTTCATAGAGATAAGGAATATTAAATTATGTCCCATACCCTCTGTCATTCTCTCACTTAGCCAAGACGATCAATCATATTGAGCACCTTCAGTGCACATGAAATGCATTGAATTTTTTTTTTGAGAAGTGAAAGGATAGCTACCAAGGTTGTAGCTATCCAAATGCATTGAAATATACACAAGTGTGAATGTGGTTCTATTTGCAAAAAAAACTGGAATTAAATAGGATTAGAATATTTAAATATGCATGTGTATTCGCATAATATATTTAGTGTCTTTATATTAAAGACTCACGAAGAAAATTTAATATGCGCTCTCTACTTTAGGGAAGTTCCATTGTGTGGTCAGGAGATCAAAATCATGCAGAACACTCTTCAGATAACAAATTAATCGAAGAACACTAACAATCAAGACTACCAACATATTAGATCGTTTCATTTTCATAAGCTTCTAAATTGTTGATGTTGTCACATTTTGTATCATTTATGTCGTTGTGCAATAGTTTTAATCACACTTAATAAGATGAAAAAAAATTAAGATTTGATCCAGTACTAGTTTCCATGGAAGTAGGTAGGTATTTCTATCCAGAAACTTGTGGAGTACAAGTTATCGTGCAAACTCGAATTCTCTATTCCCTGACCCCATATAAAAATTTTATCTTTCATGCGTTCCAATCTTCAGAAATTTAAAAAGACTTAATGAAGCCATTCATTGGAGTAATATTTACACGCATGGAAGTTCATCTTTCTTATGTCCTAATCTTCAGAAATTCGCAAGAACCCATTTATCGGAAATTATTTACACACTTGGAAACAATGGGTTTGTGTACCTTGATGTCCTCATTAGAAACACCGTAATCCAAGTTGGAGATATGAAGCTTTACGCCGGTCTCAATGGGCGGAGCTCGAGCCCCAGCGGCCGGAAAACCACCGCCGCCACCCATCGGCCCCGTATACATATCGTGCTGCCACGCAGAGTTGGGAGCCTGCGTTGGAAGACGACACTAAGAAACCCTAATATCTGACCGGAAGATCTTGAGCGAGACGCAGAGTAGATCGAGATCTTGGGAAGCAGAGTCTTAAGGCGTACCTTTGTGACGGTATAGGGGGAGGATCGGTTCGCCGAGCGGTTTCCAGATAAACGGCGGGAGGGGCCACCGGAGCCTGATCCGCGGCTGCGGCCGCGGGTACTTCCACCGGAGGTGGAGCCGGAAGACTTCTTGTTGTTCTTGATGAGGTCGTCGAGAGACATGTCCAAGGGGCTCGCCATCTGCGATAGGACTCCGGCGGCGGCGCGAGAAGCGACGGCGATCTAGGGTTTTGCGAGTTGACGCAAACGGAGGAAAAGTGAGAGCGGGAGAGCAAAAGTGGGACTTCGATGACGCGCGAGAAGAGAACGAGTGGAACTAAAATAATGAAGCATCGGTTTTGGGCCGTTTAATAATAGAAAACACTTTGTATGTGCCACATTCTAAATTCTAAAATATCCTTTATTCAAAAAAGAAAAAAACACATTTTTTTTTCTTGAGATTTTTATTCTTTATTAAACAAAACAACGTGTTAATATTACTTGCAATATTATCAAATATAGAACACAAGAGGGAATATATAGTAATTTATTACCTTGCATCCTCCTCATTTTTTCCATTCAATTATTTGCATTTTAAACTTTTCTCTTCCTCTTTTTTTCCCTTAAATTTATCACTTCATTTATACAACATCACCTTCCTTTTCTTCCTTCCCCCATTATTTATTACTTTCTTTTTTTATTTGATTCTATTATTCCAATTTTTTATTTTTTATTTTTAATAGAAAAACTCAATTGAACCGTCAATCTGAGTTTCTTATCATTTCAACCTTAAAAAGTTTAAACCGGACCCGCTTCACAAATTATATCCATTGAAAGTGCAGTATTTTAGTACCCTAATTACATGCTATTTATTTTAATTTTTTTCTTTAATCCCGTTGAAGTGAAGTACTATTATACGATTATGATGATATAATCCTGAAGTATGTCCATCATCTTGGCTGAAGCAGAAAAAAATATTTATTAATTATTTTTTTATAAAAATAACTCAAATGTTACTCTCTTTTTTTTCTTTTTTCTTTTTTTTTTGGGGGGGGGGGGAGGGGGGTGTTGGGGGAGGTAGGTACATATTTTCCCTTAAAAATATAATTTAGAAATATACAACAAAAGGAAGTTATTAACAGAACAGAAGAAATAATGAACTTAAGAATAAAAAATAAAACATAAAATTATTTTTAAATTAAAAGAATATATATATCAATTTCACTGATTATGTGTACAAAACATATTTCATTAAGTAATTTATTCAAATCTTTTGTAATATTTACACTATAAATAATAACAAAATTATATGATTCAATTTAAGACCCTTTTAAATATACTGTATATAGAGCTTGAGAACTGACATTTTTAATAATAATATAAATATTGTGATATTATTTTAATATAATGAGTCGTTCTTTTTTTTATATTTGCATTCCAACATATTAAATTTATGTAAATTTAGCATAGATTTTGGATAATTTATTAAAAATATGTATAGTAAATATCAAGTAGAAAATATTAATTAATGCTTGATATTAAGAAATTTGCTTTGTAAGTATTTTTATGTTATTGCCGTAGTATCATTCATAATATATATATCTTTGGAAATATAAAAAATAATATTTTAATCTGAATTCGATTCGATCCAAGTATCACCCAGTATCCAGATTTTAGAACATTGATATAGATGATAATTGATCAACAATAACTCAATTTGAAAGATGAATAAAAAATATTTAAGAATATAGTAAAACGTTTATTCTTTTTTTCTCCATTTTTTCTTAAACTAACTATAAATCTACTATAACATTCTCTTTGGTTGCATTTGGATAGCAGAACTTTGTCAAATTTCACCAACATCAAACGTGATTAGAACTTAAGGGCCATTTGACAACGTGAATAGTTGAGTTGTCATATTAGTTCGGATTGTATTTGAAAGGAGTGAAATTTGATGATGAATAATAAGATAATTGATGTGATAGAAAAAAGTAGATATGATGAATTACTTTTAGTGGGTCATTGAGTTAAAAATATATATTATAAAATTTTTAAAAAATAAAAATACATAATATATATTTAAAAACTTTATGTGAACAATTTTTTTAAAAAAATATAGTATTTATATATATAAAGCAATTTTTTAAATTCATATTTAATGAAATATTAAAAAACTATAATGAAAGAATAAATAATATCATATTACTCATTTATTATTTATATTTTAAAGATAATAAATAAATTAACTTATATAAGAAATGTTGTAAAAGAAAATGATAAAGAAAGAAATGGGCAAAAAAAATCAAAATATCAAGTAAAAACAAAGCGGCGCCTCTCTTGGTTCTACCATTTCGGTGGAACCAGAACTAAATCACATGAGTGTTCTGATTTCACTAGTATTTGAGGAATCTGGTAAAACTAGGATAAGTTCCACCCAGTTCCACTTTCTAAACGGGTCCTAAAAATTCTGATCACATGAACTCAAATTCTACGTTGGGAGAACTAAAGGCCTTTTATGTTTTTTTTTTCTTTCAATTATTTATTGTATTTTAATAAGTAAAATATTATTAATTACTATGTAACCATAATATTATTCATTAAACTATTTTATAATATGGTAAATAATAATCAATTATAATATTTTATTTATTAATATATTATCATTCAACTTAAAAAATTCCTTAACTTAATATAAATATTTTTTTGTAAATTATAATATTAATGACATATCAACATAATAAATTATAATATGATTATTTTCCATAAATTATAATGTTATCATAATTTTTCATAAATTATAAAATATAATATTAAAATAAATATGTTTCATAAATAATTATTTAACTATATAAATAAATAATATTTTAATTCTTATAATTTTATACTTTATAAAATAATAAATTATATTATTAATTCTTACTTTTTATTTAAACACCTAGTAAAACTTATTTGAAATTAAGAATGTTCACGGGTCATATTTCACTTGACTCATGAACAAATCCAATCTAAAATAAATAAATATTATTGTACCATTTTCAATTATACTATTTAAACTTTTTATTGTACCATTTTCCTAACCCATCATTAATTATTTATAATTAAACTTTTGTATTTATTTTATATGGCATATTTATAGAAATAAATATTATATTACAAAGTAGTCAATAATCACATTACAGCTAATAGCAAAAAGTTATAATAATAGTTAATATGCATAGTAAACCTGAGATAAATGAGTAATTACTTATATAGAATATACATGTATCAATGAAAATAATTTTCACCTAATATTATTTATAATATAATCAGCATTCATCTTTAATTTATTATCTTCCATCCAAACACAACAATATTCTAGCTCGTTAGAAACAGAGAAGTTCACACTACCACATGAAAATAAGATACTATATTTTATCTTTCAAAATATACTTTTGTTACTATATTTTATCTGAAAAAATTAAATTGTTCAACATTTTTAAACTTATAAGATTATAAGATAGATCAGTTTAAAAACTCATAACCATCGTTACCATGATATTATTCATCATCACATTTTCTTTTCTTTTACATCAGCGATTTGATAACTAGTGTTCAAACTTATTCATTAGTGGCATGATGGATTCATACACAATCAGAGCGGCGGGAAATAGAGAACAAATCCAAAATGGATCGAGCTTAAAAAGATTATCTGAAGGTAAACATCGTTGGGAAGGTAAAGCAATATATTACATCGCATTCGCATTCCACCGAACCCTAATCTAAAACTCCTATACTGGAAACAAACGGAAGAAGGACCATTGAGATCAAGAACTCGTGAACTTGGTGACGGCCTTGGTGCCCTCGGACACGGCGTGCTTGGCGAGCTCTCCGGGGAGGACGAGGCGGACGGAGGTCTGGATCTCGCGGGAGGTGATGGTGGGCTTCTTGTTGTAGCGGGCGAGGCGGGAGGACTCCTGCGCCAGCTTCTCGAAGATGTCGTTGATGAAGGAGTTCATGATCGACATGGCCTTGCTCGAGATCCCGATGTCCGGGTGCACCTGCTTGAGCACCTTGAAGATGTAGATCTTGTACGTCTCCGTCCCCTTCTTCGCCTTCTTCTTCTTCTTGTCCCCGGCGCCGGCATCGCCCTTCGACGCCGGGAGGCGCTTCTCCGCCTTGGGCTTCTTCTCGGCGGGGGCCTTCTCCGCCACGGTTTTCTTCTCCTTGTCCTCCGCCGGCTTCTTCTCCGCGGGCTTCTTCTCTGCCTTGGGCGCCATCGTAGAGCGAGATCGAAGCAAAAGAACACAACACAATGCGAGAGAGAGAGAGGCGAATAATGTGAAGTCTGCGGGAACCGTCTGCTTGTAACAATATATATAGGAACCGGTGACGAGTTGGGATCGAGTGGGAGTTCGCGGATCGATGCGCTGGCCGAGATCTGGACGTCGATGACGGGAACGGCGTGGATGTCGTCAGTGACCAATTGAGATGGCTAACATGGCGAATTCCTATTGGGTGTGAGATTTCGGCAGGATTGCTGACGTGGTGAAATGAAGAAGTCTAGCGCGGGAAGGGGAATTTGGAATTTGAGTACGAAAAATTTTACGCCAGTTTTGAATATTTGATATTATAAAGTAGATTGAACAATTATAATTTATTTTCCTATCACTAAAAATAGATGGATTAAATTTTGGAAAAAAATGGGTTCACATTTGAAAACGGGATTTAAACTTTTCTCTCACCACTAATTTTATCATGCTGATATGAATTTAAACTTTCTACGTGCCAATATATAAATAATAAATCAAAGGAAAATGAAGAAATCATATTAAAAAATGGGAGTCCAAAGAGGTTAGCATATATATAAATAATAAATCACTCCACAATCTATCTTCTATCTGTATATAAAAAAATAGTAGAATGCCATCCACCATTTTTAAATAAAAAAATAATTGAAAATAGCAGAATAATAATACTATCCAAAAATTATAATTAAATCTTATTATAAGTTTGAATAATATTATTAATATGGTTACGATTCTAAATGTAAAGTGGGGGGTGGGGGGATGGCGAATTCGTTTTCCAAGTTTGGATAAGAATTTAAGAAAAAAGAAATTAATGGAGGTAAAATGGCATCAAACATTAATTGATAAATTGATGATTATGTAGGTTTGATGAATAAATTATAAAATAATAAGACAATTGAGGATAGATGTCAGATGTTATTACAAAGTGCACGAGAGAAAAACTTTTACATGCAGAAAATGTTAAATATCTTAATAAAAAAATATTGACCACTAACCTAAATTAAGTCAAACATAAAAGAAGTTGAAGGATTATTTTCATTGCAAAGTGATCGAATTGAGATTTATATTAGATACTAAAGTTGTGTTTATTTGATAAAATAACTTTTATATCTTTTGCGAGCAAAAATTTGATAATCAAGTATTCATGAAAAGAAGGAAGGAAAGAGAAATATTATGAACTTTGTGAATAAATGTCTTTTTTAATGTTATTTATTTTGGCATATAATATATATTATATAACAAAGATTTACATGTTTAAGAAGAAGAAATAATTAAGATATAAAATATATGAAGGTGTAAATTCAAAGTATCTAAAGAGAAATTAATCATAATCACAAAATAATTATCACAATCCAAATTGTAACATAATTGATCTCTCTAAATTTCATATCTCACAAAATAATTCCTCATCAAGGTGGCACATGACTTAAACTTGCTAAGTAGAGACCTAAGGCAATTTCACAAAGAAATATGTGAATTGCAATTTGCTAAGCAAATAACTAATCATGATAAAAGCAAAGATGTCAAATAAAGTGGATTTTTTGTCAGGGTAATTGTGTCATTTTGTCCAAATCTCAAACTTCCCTGTATAAAAATTTAAGACTCTCTTATTTACCTCTTTTCTTCATCTAAAGATTTTTTTATGTAACATACTTGCACTTACGTAGGATATTATCCGCTTTGGGCCTAAGCCCGCATGATTTTTACCAAAACGCATCCTCCAGTATTAGAGTAGTGCAGCGACTTATCTCTATATTTGGCATAATACTGTCCGCTCTGCCCCCACCCTGGACTCATGATTTTCTAACGTGTCCTACCAACGTGACTTGTGCATGTGGGACTAATTCAAGTCATGTCTCGTACATCCTTCCTCCCTTAGGGGACTCAACGTCCTCATTGAGTGATCGCACCCCACCATGCACAGAGGCTCACGCGGAGTGGCTCTGATACCATATATAACATCCTTGCACTTGCGTAAGATATTATCCGCTTTGGGCCTAAGCCCGCATGGTTTTTACCAAAATGCGTCCTCCAGTATCAGAGTAGCGCAACGGCTCACCTCTATACTTGACAGGATACTGTACGTTCTGCTCCAACCATGGGCTCACGATTCTCTAACACGTCCTACCAAGTCAAGGTCATGTTTCTATATATACCCAGTATTTTTCTCGTGACTTGTGCAGGTGTGACAAATTCAATGCATGCCTCATACATATCTTCTTTCATCATATGAACTCTTGATGGTTAGGGCTTAAGGAAGGAGATCTTGAGTAAGAATAGGAGAATCAACTACAAAGATTAAGATATGTAAAAGGGATCCAACCCCTCTCTCCTCTCTCAATATTTGTATGTTCATAGATCCAAGGACACCCTAGTCCTTGGTGGGATTGTGATTAAAGATCACATTATGCATCATATCTGAGATGTTTTTATACATCATTCATGCTTTTGAAAATTCAAGTTTAGATTCATATGCTAGGGTTCTATATGGTGAGATTATATTTTGAGATGAATCCTAAATCTCAAAGAATGAATGATTTTGTATGTCTTTAACATGCCTTTTAATACGTATTTATCTATTGATCATGTTTAAACCTTTAGAATGTTTTGTATTGTGTTACTCCAAAGTTTTATTAAAAAATTCATAAAACACAAGCACAATACGGCCTAGAGGGCATTAATATGCGCAGAAGGGTAAAAATATGAGTTGTCAGTATTTTTTAATGTGAACCAAATACGGTCTTAACAACTTTAATATGGGCTGGAAGGTAAAAATACGACATTGCCATATTGTCCTTGTAGATGGGCATGGGCTCTTACACGATTGTGAACAAAGAAGCACGACCGTGACAGAGCGTGCCAAGGACGTGACACTATTGTCACGGGCGTGACCAACACTTGGAAACAAGAAAGGGTTGAGTTCTACATAGAACTCTTTCAATTGGGTTCCGAATATTTATTTCAATTGTGACAGTAGCCAAAATAATTTTGATAATGTTCTCGTGAAATTTCTCCGCTTCAATCAACGATTGCATCAATATACATCTACTCATCTACGCATAAAAAGTACATTTAACTACACTCTTGCATCAATTGAAAACATCATAACAAGAGGAAATGAGCATGAAAATTTCACAATTCAAAAATAATAAAGATAAGTGAAATAATATATTAACATTGATCAAAAGGTGATAAAGTGTCAATGTAATGCGTTCAGTTACAAGCACTAAAGTAATATGTTACTTGTGAAGCCAAAGACTCATGCATAGTAGCATCAAAAGTAGTATAGCATATATACAGTGCCAAAAGTTACATATAGATAAGAGTCTAAAAAGTGTATATGATGTCGCTTAAATCATGGAGAACAAGAAGCTCCTGCAAAAGTTGAGCCGCCAAGAGGGGATGAAGGAACGGTGAATCCCATGGAAGTGCCAAAAGTTGAAGTTGAGGCACGACGGCACAAATGAATCGTAGACAAAAAACATAGTGGCAGGTGCAGACAAGTTGGTGTTGGAAGCGAACACAGAACCACCTACTGGAGGTGGAATATCAACTGATGTCATTCAAAAGCCAATTGCTAGGATTGATTGTGAGGACTCAACTATGAGACTAGAGCTCGTGCACCCAAAAATGGTAGAGGGTTGTCCTCCTTGTGATCGCGTTCTTCTATATCCTTTTAGCTATTCCAACATCCATGGCTACAACATTAAGTCATAAAAGTCCAACAATTACTTGCATCTTTGAATGACTCCATCATTGCCAGCTTGAACTCAAAAGGACAGTTAGTAACTTCCTCACGTAGCTTAGTCTAGCATTCCGTCCTTGTGTATGGATTGGCCTCCTTCTCATGTTGTAGTATCTCATCTATCAAGAGAATTCTTTTCTTGCCTTGTTGTGTCATCTCCTTGATAATCTCCCTTGCTTCGGCATTGTCTCCTTTACTCTTCCTAATCCTAATACTTTGCCCACTAAATCAAGCACTCTTGCCAGTAGCAGGTCTTGGCGACACTCCAGCAAAGGGATCTTCAGATGCAATGAATGAGAAGGGACTATCGTAGGTGGCTTTGTTTGTGAAACCCCCACTTGGATCACAGAGGTTCATGTCATCTAGGGTTATTTTAACATCATTGCCCTCATCCTCCTCGTTCTCCTCTGGTCCTTAGAAGTCATTTCCGCCATGGTTGTCGCATAAGCTCTGCTCCCAGTAGTAGTGTTGTTAGCGAATATGAATGAAAAAGTCATCAAACACTATAAATGACTTGTCCTTAATTCTGGAGTACTCTTTGTTTGCCTATTATATGAAATAACAAACGATCAATAACGATGGAAAGAATGGAGAGCTAGCATGATTGTGGTAATGATGGCCACTAGGATTATCTTTCATACTTTAAAACGCTATAACTCTGCTCACTACAAGAAGCGACAAGAACACGCTTTCAAATTTTATTATTTTATGGTGCATCTCTTTTTTCACCATTTCCTTTATTTGCTTACTCATTTCTTTAAAATTAAGAATTTGTTTATTTTTATGAGTGAGATGTGTAGCAATTGTGACTTGAAATTTTTTTCAAATAATAGTAAGCTCCTCGTAAGTCACATCTAGATATTATTGATTCTGTGCAGGTACCATGCTTTCTTATATTTCTTGATAAGTTGAATATTATTTCAGTCAGAGTGAAATATGCAAGCATCATGTGAGAAAAGTCACTATCTGTCTCATTTATTATGACTAGTACGATTCCAACCATCCAATTGTTTAAGTTTTCATCTTTAATTTCTTGTATTTTCATCATTACTAGTAACATATTCAATAGATTTCCCAATTGATCAAACTCGGTCCACACATTTTTCTTCGTCGACATAGAATTACCAAATCTGCTCTCAATTGTCCACAATTCATTGTTGGTTGCTTTGGATTTTTTAATATGACTTATAATCTGTGGCTTTTTAGGTGTTTGATACTTTGTTTTAGTTTTTTCTTAATAAAATCACAAGTTTTAGATATTGGGAAGGAGATCAAATAGACAACAATATTGCAACGAAATTATTTTTATACTTCGAAACACTATAACTCTGCTCGATACAAAAAGTGACAAGAATACGCTTCCAAATTTTATTATTTTATGGTGCATCTCTTTTTTCACATTTATCTACAATTGCTTACTCATTTCTTTCAAATTAAGAATTTGTTTATTTTGATCAGTGAGATGTGTACCAATTGTGACTTAAAATTTTTTGCAAGCAACAGTAAGCTCCTACAAATATTGTTGATTCTGTGCATATAGCATGATTTCTTGCATTTCTTGATAAGTTGAATGACTTATTTTAGTCAGAATGAAATATGCAAGCATCATGCGATAAAAGCAACTATATGTCTCATTTTTTGCAATTAGTATCATTACCACCATTCAATTGTGTATGTTTTCATCTTTATTTATGTCTTTTTAAGTCTATACTTTACTTTAATTTTTCCTCAATAAGATCGCAAGATTTAAATATTGGGAAGGAAATTAAAGAAAACAATATAACAACAAAATTATCTTTATACTTCGAAACACTATAACTCCACTCGCCATAAGAAGTGACAAGAACACGATTTCAAAATTTTACTATTTTATGGTGCATCTCTTTTTTTTCACCTTTTCCTTAAGTTGCTTACTCGTTTCTTTCAAATTAAGAATTTGTCTATTTTTATTAGTGAGAAGTGTAGCAATTGTGACTTGAAATTTTTTTCAAGCAACAGTAAGCTCCCCGTAAGTCACATATAGATATTGTTGATTTTGTGTAGGTAAAATGTTTTCTTGTATTTCTTGATAAGTTGAATGACTTATTTTAGTCAGAATGAAATATGCAATCATCATACGATAAAAGTCACTGTCTCATTTATGGTGACTAGTACGATTAGAACCATCCAATTGTCTAAGTTTTTATCTTTAATTTTTTGTATTTTCATCATTAACAATAACATATTCAATAGATTTCCCAATTGATCAAACCCAGTCCACACATTTTTCTTCGTCGACATAGAACTACCAAATATGCTATCAATTGTCCACAATTCATTGGTGGTTGCTTTGGATTTTTTTAATATCGTCTTGACAACTAATTTGTGACTTTTTAAGTGATTGATACTCTGCTTTATCTTTCCTCAATAAGATCATAAGTTTTAGATATTGAGAAGGAGATCAAAGAGACAACAATACTACAACGAAATTATCTTTGATACTTTGAAACACTATAACTCCCCTCACTATAACAAATAACAAGAACGCACTTCCAAATTTTATTATTTTATGGTGCATCTCATTTTTTTCACCTTTTCCTTTACTTATTTCTTTCAAATTTAGAATATGTTTATTTTGATCGGTGACATGTGACCAATTGCGACTTAAAAATTTTTACAGACAATAGGAAAATCCTCGTAAATAACATCTACATATTGTTGATTCTCTATATGTACCATGTTTTCTTGCATTTCTTGATAAGTTGAATGACTTATTTCAATCAGAATGAAATATGCAAGCACCATGCACTAAAAGTCATTATCTGTCTCAATTTTTTATGATTAGTACCATTACAACCATCCAATTGTGTATGTTTTCATCTTTATCTGTGGCTTTTTAAGTAATTAATACTCTGCTTTAGTTTTTACTCAATAAAATCAAAAGTTTTAAATGTTGGGAAGGAAATAAAAAATAGAATAATACAACAACGAAATTATATTTGATACTTCGAAACACTATAACTTCGCTCGATACAAGAAGTGAGAAGAACACGCTTTCAAAATTTTATTATTTTGTGGTGCATCTCTTTTTTTTCACATTTTCTTTCAATTGCTTATTCATTTCTTTCAAATTAAGAATTTGTTTATTTTTATGAGTGCGATGTGTAGCAATTGTGAATTAAAATTTTTTTCAAGCAACAGTAAGCTTCTCGTAAAGCACATCTAGGTATTGTTAAATCTGTGCAGGTACTATGCTTTCTTGTATTTCTTGATAAGTTGAATGACTTTTTTCAGTCAGAATCAAATATGCAAGCACCATGCGATAAAAGTCACTATTTGTCTCATTTTTTCGATTAGTACCATTGCAACCATCCCATTGTCAACGTTTTCATCTTTAATTTCTTGTATTTTCATCATTATTGGTAACATATTCAATAGACTTCCCAATTGATTAAGCTCAATCCACATTTTTTTCGTTGGCATAGAATTATAAAAAAATGCCCTTAATTGTCCACAATTCATTGCTAGTTGCTTTAGATTTTTTAATATCGACTTGACAACTAATTTATGACTTTTTAAATCATTGATACTCTGTTTAATTTTTTTCTCAATAAGATCACAAGTTTTAAATATTGGAAAGGAAATCAAAGAAAATAATACAACAATGAAATTATCTCTATACTTTGAAACACTATAATTCCGCTCACTACAAGAAGTGACAAGAACACGATTTCAATTTTTATTATTTTATGGTGCATCTCTTTTTTCACCTTTTTATTTCAAATTAAGAGTTTGTTTATTTTGATCAATAAGATGTGTACCAATTGTGACTTGAAATTTTTTGCAGGCAATAGTAAAATCCTTGTAAGACACATCTACATATTGTTGATTATGTGCAGGTACCATGCTTTCTCACATTTCTTGATAAGTTGAATATCTTATTTCAGTCAAAATGAAATATGTAACCACCATGCGATAAAAGTCATTATCTATCTCATTTTTTACGATTAGTACCATTATAACCTTTCAATTGTGTATGTTTTCAACTTTATCTGGGCTTTTTAACTCATTGATACTCTGCTTTAGTTTTTCCTCAATAAGATCACAAGTTTTAAATATTATGAAGGAAATCAAAGAGAGAATAATACATCTTATCTTTGATACATTGAAACAATATAACTCCGCTCGCGACAAGAAGTGACAAGAACACGCTTTTAAATTTTTATTATTTTATGGTGCATCTCTTTTTTTTTCATCTTTTCCTTCATGCTTACTCATTTTTTTTTCAAATTAAGAATTTATTTATTTTCATCAGTGACATGTGTAGCAATTGTGACTTGAAATTGCAAGGCATATCTACATATTGTTGATTTTGTGCAAGGACCATGCTTTCTTGTATTTTTTGATAAGTTGAATGACTTTTTTCAATCAGAATCGAATATGCAAGCACCATACGATAAAAGTCATATTTATCTCATTTTTTCTATTACTACCATTGCAACCATCCAATTATCTATGTTTTCATCTTTAATTTCTTGTATTTTTATCATTACTAGTAACATATTCAATAGATTTCCCAATTGATCAAACTCAGTCCACACATTTTTCTTCGTCGGCATAGAATTATCAAAACTATTCTTAGTTGTCCACAATTCATTGCTAGTTGCTTTAGATTTTTTTAATGTCGACTTGACAACTAATCTATTACTTTTTAAGTCATTGATAGTCTGCTTTAGTTTTTTCTCAATAAGATTACAAGTTTTAGATATTGAGAAGAAGATCAAAGAGACAACAATACTGCAACTAAATTATATTTGATACTTTGAAACACTATAACTCCGCTCGCTATAAGAAATAACAAGAACGCGCTTCCAAATTTTATTATTTTATGGTGCATCTATTTTTTTCACCTTTTTCCTTTAGTTGCTTACTCATTTCTTTCAAATTAAGAATTTGTTTATTTTGATCAATGAGATGTGTACCAACTGTGACTTGAAATGTTTTGTAGGCAACAGTAAAATCTTCGTAAAGCACATCTACATATTGTTGATTCTGTGTAGGTACCATGTTTTCTTGCATTTCTTGATAAGTTAAATAACTTATTTCAGTCAGAATGAAATATGCAAGCACCATGCGATAAAAGTCACTATCTGTCTCATTTTTTTCGATTAGTACAATTACAACCATTCAATCGTGTATGTTTTCATTTTTATATGTGGCTTTTTAAGTCATTGATACTCTGTTTTAGTTCCTCAATAAGATCACAAGTTTTAGATATTGGGAAAGAGATGAAAGAGAGAACAATATAGCAACAAAATTATCTTTGATACTTCGAAACATTATAACACCGCTCGCTACAACAAATGACAAGAACATGCTTTCAAATTTTATTATTTTATGGTGCATCTCTTTTTTCATCTTGTTCTTTAGTTGCTTACTCATTTCTTTCAAACTAAGAATTTGTTTATTTTTATCAATGAGATGTGTGGCAATTGTGACTTGAAATTTTTTGCAAACAAGAGTAAGATCCTTGTAAGGTACATATAGATATTTTTTATTTTGTGCAAGTATCATGCTTTCTTGTATTTCTTGATAAGATGAATGAATTTTTTCAGTCTGAATGAAATATGCAAGCACCATGCAATAAAAGTCACTATCTGTCTCATTTTTGCTATAAGTATGATTACAATCATCCAATTGTTTATGTTTTATCTTTAATTTCTTGTATTTTCATCATTATTGGTAACATATTCAATAGATTTCCCAATCGATCAACCTCAGTCCACACATTTTTCTTCGTCGGCATGGAATTACCAAAATTGCTCTTAATTTCCACAATTCATTGCTCATTGCTTTGAGTTTTTTTAAAGTCGACTTGACAATTAATCTGTGGCTTTTTAAGTCATTGATACTCTGATTTAGTTTTTCCTTAGTAAGATAACAAATTTTAGATATTAAGAAGGGGATCAAAGAGACAACAATAATGTAACAAAATTATCTTTGATACTTTGAAGCATTATAACTCTGCTCGCTATAACAAATAATAAGAACATGCTTCCAAATTTTATTATTTTATGGTGCATCTCTTTTTTTCATCTTTTCCTTCACTTGCATACTCATTTCTTTCAAATTAGGAATTTGTCTATTTTTATCAGTGAGATATGTGACAATTGTGACTTGAATTTTTTTGCAAACAACAGTAAGCTCCTTATAAGGTACATTAGGTATTTTTTATTCTGTGCAGGTACCATGCTTTCTTACATTTCTTGATAAGTTGAATGTCTTATTTCAGTCAAAATGAAATATGTAACCACCATGCGATAAAAGTCATTATCTGTCTCATTTTTTACGATTAGTGCCATTATAACCTTCCAATTGTGTATGTTTTCAACTTTATCTGGGCTTTTTAAGTCATCGATACTCTGCTTTAGTTTTTCCTCAATAACCTCGGTCCACACATTTTTCTTCGTCGGCATAGAATTACCAAAAGTGTTCTTAATTGTCCACAATTCATTGCTGGTTGCTTTGGGTTTTTTTAATGTCAACTTGACAACTAATCTATGGCTTTTTAAGTCATTGATACTTTGATTTAGTTTTTCCTTAGTAAGATAACAAGTTTTATATATTGAGAAGGGGATCAAAGAGGCAACAAAAATGTAACGAAATTATCTTTGACACTTCGAAACATTATAACTCCGCTCGCTATAACAAATAATAATAACATGCTTTCAAATTTTATTATTTTATGGTGCATATCATTTTTTCAGTTTTTTCTTCAATTTCTTACTAATTTCTTTCAAATTAAGAATTTGTTTATTTTGATCAATGAGATGTGTATCAATTGTGACTTATTTTGCAACAGTAAACTCATCGTAAGGCACTATTATTGATTCTGTGCAGGTACTATGCTTTCTTGCATTTCTTGATAAGTTGAATTACTTATTTCAGTCAGAATGAAATACGTAAGCACCATGCGATAAAAGTCATTATCTGTCTTATTTTTTGCGATTAGTACCATTACAACCCTCCAATTGTCTGTGTTTTCATCTTTAATTTCTTGTATTCTTATTATTATTGGTGACAAATTCAATAGATTTCCCGATTGATCAAGCTCAGTGCACACATTTTCTTCGTCGACATATAATTACCAAAATTGCTATTAATTGTCCACCATTCATTGCTGGTTGCTTTGGATTTTTTCAAGATCGACTTGACAACTAATTGTGGCTTTTTAAGTCATTGATACTCTATCAAAACCAATTAAAAATTCTGACTTATAAAATTCATATATATGGGCGTGTATCATTTCACTTATAAAATTTGATATAATTTACATTAAATATTATATAAGATGTTTGTAAGTGACTAAAAAAGTGCCAAAACCAATTAAAAAATCACAAGGGATTTTTTTAAGTAATTACCTATAAATATAAGAACAACAAGTCTAAAAGGGAGAATCCTTATCTAAAAGAATCGTGCATACAAATTAATTTACTATGACTTTGAAGTTCTAAAGCAATTTTTTTTTTCAAAAAAAATATGGTCATAAAAATATATGGTCAAAAGTTAATTGTTCCATTACTTCTTGGTCTATATAAAGTTAATGTAATATTTTTTTTGTCCGTGTGTAAGTATACGTGAGAATATGATCACAAGTGGAATATGACGAAGATGTATTGAAAAAATAAAACCCAGTAGAATGTAATTTCATTTCATATTGTAATATGATTTCAATAAGGATGTTATTAGTTTTCACCATGCATATATTTTTTTGTTGCCATAATTGCTCCAAGCCTTCTATGACTGCATCAAAAATTAATTTAAATAACATGACGAGATATTTAAATAAAGATATTATAACAAGCCAAACAATTAAGAATATTGAGAATGACAAAATATAACGACATATACTTAAGAGAAACTGAATTGATGTAGTGCAAGATCGTATAGATGACAAAATTTAAAAATAACTAATATTAATTATGACACATTTATGTTTTTACTACATGAGTGCAACAAAAAGAAATATATGTATACTATAAATTAGACTCTGAGAATCTGATAATAATTTATTAGGATAATCTCAAAAGGTAAGACTTTCAAGATATAACAATAAGATAATTGAATAAATATTTAACTCCTCGATATATTGTGGATAGAATTCCTTTGAAATCTTATTTATAATGAATGGTAGGATTAGTTGAATAAATCACCTCTATGTAATCGTCCAATTTATTATTTTACCACTAATAAAGAATTATTAAATAACTAATCATCTATATTACATGAGAAGTGGAAATAATGACTAAGAAGATGGAGACTATCGTTAAAAGGTGGCACTATACAAAGAAATAATGGAAATAGTTGCTAATAAGATGGACACGATTTTGTTGACATTAAATTAATTTTATATATAACAAAATCATATTTATATTCTATATTTTTTTAACAGAATTTTTTAATATACTATTAATTTTTAGAGACACCTGTCAATACATGATTATATCAAATGTCACGCTATATAGATAGATATTGTTATTAGCATTTTGAATGACTTCAATAATTTTTTAAGAAAATTGTTAGAAGGTTACCTAGTGAATGAATGATTATTATTATACTTTTTATTTTAATTATATATATTGCAATTATTATTATAACACTTCTACTATTTAAATAGTTTTAGTGCCCGACTTAAGTTTTTTTGTCCATGATTAGTTTTTACTTGAGCGGTTACATTCTAATAACTATGCACATTAATTAGGTGGAGTACGTGCATATTACTAATTAATTAGCATTTATATTTTTTCAAAAATATTATAAGGACACATGGCACAATATTCTCAAGCCAAGTTAATATTTATTGATTATTTGTTACACAGTTACCGTTACATATTCTAATTACTATACATATTAACTAAAAGTAATTATTGGTTCTTAGTTACACCATTAAAAATTCTAATTACTATATATATATATATATATATATATATATATATATATATATAAATTAGTGTTATGCTATGTGTTATCAATCATATTTTTTTAAAATTTTTTTAAGGACACGTGACAATATATTGTTATGTCAAATGTCATTTTCTCATTAAAAATACTCTTCTTTTAGTATAGTATAGATAGAGATATTTCATTACGAAAATATTACTATTTACTTATGGTAGTATAATTATATAAAATAATTTAGTTTCTATAATTCTAGTATTAGCATGTACATTCAAAGAGTGTATTAATTAATATAGTTGATTTTTCAAAATATAACTCACATCATTTTAGAGAACTTCTAAATTTTCTTTACAGATGATACACGAGAATTTTCAAAAAATACGAGTTCCTAGTCGTAATTACAAAACTTTTCGGGCCAATACTTGTATGTTAAACTTGGACCAGAGCGATCAGTTCCGTGTTGGACCGAAGAGGTTGAATGAACCAACATATAGTTCATGTTCAATTGAAAAATAAAGATGATATGTTGTAGACACAACCATTTGGAATCAGTAAATGCGTAGAAGCCACTACACATTCACACGAATAGTAAGTTATATTACACGATGCTTATAATCATTCATTTGTCAAATGATATTTTTTTTATAATTTTTTTAAAGATATATAATATTTTTTAGGATTATTTTCATAAATCTCTCATAAACCATCGTAATTATTCGCATCTAATCCCAAACTACGGATTTTTATTTTTGTATACTTAAACTATCACAATTTTTTTCACTTTAATCCTTTCGTCTACTTCTATTATATTTTTCGTTACTTTTGATTTTTATTATTTATGAAAAGACTAAATTACCCCGCCCCTTATAACACATCAAATAATAAATATAAAAAATAATAAAAAATAGGAGAGGATAATTTAGTTTTTTTATAAATGACAATTTTTTTTACCACTTTAACATTTCCAATGATTTTTTTATTTTTTATTTTTTATTTTTTATTTTTTTTGAGGGAGGGATAATTTAATCTTTTCATAAATAAAAAAGTAAAAATAATAAAAAACATAACAAAAGTGGACGAGATGATTAAAATAAAAAGTTGCGATAATTTAGAAATAAAAAAATAAGTTTGTAATTCGAAATTAAATTTGAAAAAAATTTAGGAGAAATTTATGAAAATAATCCTATTTTTTAATGCCAAAACTTAAATATGAAAAGATTAATTAATTATTTAAATTAAAAATAGACATTAAAATAATCTTTCTAGTTTAAGTTAATATTAATAGTTAAATTTGAAAAATATAAATTTGTAAATTATAATTAAATATGTTAAAATCACATAAAACTTATACCAATAATTAAGTATATCACATTTTATTTCTTAATTTAATTAATTTTTTAATCATACTTTGATGTAAAAATATATTAATTATTGATAAGCATATATCAATAAATATTATAATTTATATATTTATATTATTTTATTAATAACCGGTCCAATAGTCAGGGTTAACCAGTTTAACTTGACCCAAAAAAACTTCTCCGAGTCGGGATCTTCCAACATTCGTAATGCAACATTTCATCATTAACCATTTCGTTTTCCGAGCAAAACATTGAAAAAAAAAAACTCGAATCTGCAGCGCACACCGATCCATCAGTTGACTCTACTCCGAAGCTATATCTTAAATGAGCTAAAAATGACATGCATTGTGAAATCCTCTAAATTATTTTTTCAAACGTTATATTCAAGCAAAACTAATTGAAAGATAGGTTTGCATGACAGAACACGCATTATAAAATCGGCTCAATGTGGGTAGTGGAGATCCAAATATGTCCAAGTGAACACTGAATGAAGCTCATCAGAACCAACCTGGACACATCATTCTGTGCTCGGTTTCTTAGAGTGGAAAACTGAAAGATGGAAACATATAACTAGCAACTCCCAAAGTTTCAAAACATAGTTCTAGTCTTCTAGAAGCAAAACAAACATCCATTTATTTATCTACACCATGCCCTTTGCTACTGAAATGCACACTCTGGAAAGTCTCTTAGAAAGCTACTTCCGCGCTTAGGTTCCTAAGTGGTAACTCCATATTCCAAGAGTGCTTCAGATTTGACATATCTGGCATCAAGGATCTATTCCCATCTTTTTCCAACCTAAAGCAAATAAAGATAACAGTTGCATTGAGAAAAGAGTTATGCTAGCACAAATTTGCCATTAGGAGCATTTTAAAAGGCAAGATTGGCACCAACCTTAGATCCAAAGGCTCAATCATCTTGTTGAGGTTGCTGTTACCTGCAGTTCTCTTCTCAGCAGTTCCTCGTGAAGATTTGGTTTTATTGCGCTTGTGCTTATTGTTATCCTTTTTCTTTGGCTTTGAACGTTGGTGATGATGATTCTTCCGAACTGTGTGAGACATCAAGGTGACAGGCGGATCATAGACATCAGGTGCCCATTTCACATGCAATTTCATATCCAGAGCAAGTCCATTCCGTTCACGACTGCCCTTCATTGCGGAAACAAGCCTACCAGTCTGAAAAAGGGTGATCGAGGCAACACATGAGCCTTCTATAAAAGCCCAGCTCCAAACAACAGAGTGAAACTTCTATAACATGACAGATAGGTAAGATGAATGACTTTTATCGGTAACGAATCCCCATTCACAGTAGATAACACACTTTCTGGTGCCGATACCCCATCTAACAAGACCATTTGTTATTCAACATTTCAACTCACCATTAAACTCTTTTGTCCAGCTAAAGATATTCGATACATTCCAAGGGCCTAATACTTATTGTGCCAAACATGTATTTCAAAAATTTTAATACCATTGTTATTCGACTCACCATTCACCTCTCTTGTAGAGCTACACATATTTGATATATTCCAATGGCTTAAAACTTATTATGCCAAAAATGCTCAGAAAACTGCCAACAAGAAACTGTAGAGCCATCATGTGACCTGCCCCATGATGCCTCTAGTAATATATGCACTAGACACTAGCAATCTTGTTTAGAAAAAAAGCTTCACATCTGACCTGCCTGTGACGCCTGTAGTAATAGATGGACTAGAAACTAGCAATCTTGTTTAGAAAAAAAGTTTCACATCTGAGCTGCCTGTAATGCGCCTAGTAATAGATGGACTAGACACTAGCAATCTTGTTTAGAAAAAAATTTCACATATATGTATGCTACTATTGGCGGAAACATCAGAGCAAGAATAAGTTGAGCAGAACTGTACTTCAAGGAAGAAAACTAACATAAAATAACAAATATACCAACTGGAAAATAACTAGTTTCACATGCACGTGAGTTACTATTGGTAGATACGAGCAAGAATAAATTGAAAAACAAAACTATAATTTACCGAAGAAAACAAATACAAAATATAATGACCAAAGAATAACTAATTTGACATATATGCATACTACCATTGCACAAACATCAGAGTAAAAAAAATTGAAATCAGAATTGTGCTTCAAAAATTGACTAACACAGTAACATGACATCAATGTCAAGTTAACTGAAATAACAAAACTTACAGGAAGTGAAACAGATCGTGAATAGACAGAATTATCTGCCAAAGAACATTCCTCTTCTCCTGAACTTGGTTCATTGCCAGAATCAGGTTGCATGTCCAATGAGCAAGGAAATGTTGCAGACTTGCACAGCGTTTTTTGCTTCTTCACATCCAAGGAAACAGAATGCAAAAACTCTTGACAGATTCTGTCCTCGTCTTGTGGGTCAAGCTTTTCAACTTGACATGGAACGATCGGGAGGGCACATGATTTTCCTCCAAAAGCACCATCATTAAGAGCCAAATCATGAGGACAGCACGTTCTGTTAAGTAGTTTACCTTCCTTTTCACCGATTGAAGAAGGGACAACAAAATGTTCACCCACTGAATTTAAACTCTTTTTGTAGTCTATTTGTGAATCACAACCAGAATTATATACAGATGCAGCAATATCTCCAGATATTGCATTAGCACAAGGGTTGGAACCATCCATCCAGCTGCTACTCTAATGACAATTGCCAAAAGTTGATGTTAATAAAAGGTATTTACAGATCATGATGAAACTAATAGAAATATATGGCAATGCATTGCCAAAATCACAATCCCATTTTAATGACTGATCACATGTACATCAATTCACGACATATAACTTTATGGGAAAATTTATTACCCAACCTGCGAAGTGACGAGCTCTGGGAACAGGTAGATTTTCTAACTATTTTTGGTGGACCATGCTGTGCATCTTCCGCAACTCAGAGGAATGCTAACATATAGAATAAAAGAACCCAAAAAGAATTGGACCTACCAGGACGATCCTAGGCAGTGAGAACAAGAAATTACATATGTATGCAAAATACAAGTAGACAGAGTAACGCCACCACAAAAAAGCAAAAAAAAAAATCACACTAAAGGAAAGGTACTCTAATCCGTACTGTGTATCAATATATTTTATCATCGAACTTATAACTCAAATCACAAAATAAAATAGCCTCCTTTGCATGCACGCATCAGAACAAGATTTGCCAAGAAAGAACATTTCTTTCTCATACAGTTTTTAAAAGAAACATTAAAATAAGAATCAAAACCATTCATTTCATCATGAGTAAGATTTTATTACAGATTGCAGATATGATCAAAACAAAAGTTTAACCAGGCCAATAAAAAAACATGAAATTAGAGAATTCAATCTGTAAGAATAATTCACCCACATTCGTGCTATGCAAGACAAAAGTAACATGCAAACCCAAATCCTTTCAACTTGCTCAAGTCTTTTTGAATCATTAGATTCTTAGTATGTTAGACCGCGAACACACTTTCATAATTTCAGCAGATTGCATGTCTACCATGTCACATAGAATGATAGAACAAAGCTTGAAATTTATGTCAGTGACAAGTGATGCAGACACTTTTTATTAAATGACATTGCATCATAAGGTACCATCAAGGAAGACATAATACACTCCTTCTTTTGTCAAAGAAAGGAACACTTTTGTTCCAAGGTAGATCACATGCTTATTAATAATTATGGTCTCATTTCTGCAATGAGAATACAAATCCCATATTTGAAACAAAATGATGTCAATACAAGCAACCCAAAAAAATGAACAAATCATCCATTGAAAAAGGCCATCTCACAACAGACAAAAGAAAAAGAGAAAAGACATCTCAAAAGAGACAAACCTCTCGTCTAAAATGCATATGAAAGAAAAAAAAAAGAGCTTGAAGAAGGATACAGAATAGGAAGCCAAGGGCCTCCCGAGTACCAAAAAGACAAGGCGAAGAAACATATATCTGTCTGTACATGTAATGCTATTACCTTCTCAAATATGGACTCAACATAAAAAAGTCTATTAGTGTGAGTACCTGCAATCACTAAGTATTAAAGCATGCATCAAGAGGTTAAATCAAAATAATAGTCTGAAAGGAAAAAAATGAATGAATGAATAAAGAATTTCCAGTATTTGACAAAATAATAGGGTAAAATATATGTCAAGCATTATCCAGCTCATGTATAAAGGCTACTAAGATTATCTGCCAGGACCGACATTGAAGGAAAAAATGAAAAACAAATTATATGCAACAGATTTCACCCTAATTACCCGATGAGAAACCATAGGTGAATTATTCATTGAAGTTGTACAAGGAATAAATTACCGCACGTAGAATTATTCCAATGAATGTTCACCAATAACGTTAGATGCAGAAACTACTTTCCCCAATCCCACACACATTAATCTAACTGGAAGAAACAAAGGGATTTGCCTCATAAGTTAAAGACTAAGATTAAGCATGCCAATTACAGTCAGAATCTTGGAACAACATTTTTTAAGAAAAATGGGAAAAAGTAATATTGGTTAATTACATCGTAGGAACAACAGTAGCTAATAGCATACCCATCAAATCTTACAGACAATTCAACTTCCTACAATATGAGACCAGATGCAAAGAGCTAGACATTTACCTGAAAACGAAAGCAAGCAACCCGATCTACTCCACGACAAGAGATCACCAATCACACTCCTCCAAAATCAAGCTGTAGCCACCAGAGACCCCAAAAGTCCGATTGACCGATGAAGCGATCAGAAGCAAGCTTGTAGACGGGAAGAGGGGAGAGATAGAGAGACAGAGGAGAGGGGGCGGAGAAGAAGGCAATAGGAAAGAAAACCCTTCAGAAGGTTGATGCTATTGACTGATATTACCACGCCGGTTCCACTTTTCGAGCTGTTTCAGGCGATGGGAGCAGGATCCGCCATGGAAGGATGTGATCAAGGTAGCGCGGCGGTGGAGGAACTCCCCGAGCACCGAAGGCATCGTCGATGCTCGAAGACGACGGAGAAGAAGACGGACGGAGACGAGGAATAAGCCCTCGATCTGAGATCGCCGAATCCGATCGCCCAAAATTATCAGCCCATCAAAAGCGGAGGGGAAATGGGATCGGAGAAATATCGCCGGAAGAATCCAGAAGCTCGAGTAGTGGGGAAGGAAGGGATTTGGGAATTGGGAAGGGACCTTTATATACGGGCGAGGCGGTGAGCGCACCGGTCAAAGTGATGCACCGGAAAGTGGCGGTTTTCTTATCTGTGGGAACGGGCACGTGTCGCTTTCGGATAGAGCAAAAATAGTGGGAGTTGCATTTGTGGAGCATGGCGAGCTCGCTCTGGAGACCGTCGGATCACACATGGACGGGAGAAAGATGACGCGCACGGGAGTTTTGTGCGCGTAGTTCGGACGGAAGTCCAGGATGAGATTGATATTTTTGGCAGGCGTGACCTTTTATTATAAGGATATTTATAATAATTAACATATAAAGAGATTCCATGTTTTTATATTATTTAGATCATTAAAAAAAGGAAAACATTTTTTTGTCTTAGTACTTTTTATCTTTGTAGATAACACTTTTTTTGCAAGACGTTGTAGTTATCTTTAATATTTTAGTCTTAGTTAAAATTATATATTTTAAAAAAGGTGATGTGCATCCTAGAGGTCATATGATTAGTTAATAAAATAATAACTAAAGATTAATTGACTAAAATTTAAATTTAAGTTGAATGATATAGACTTTGGCCCTGTTTGATGGAGAACAGTCTCGGAATAAGGCTTTATTTTCTTCTATTTTTTATTGCCAAACAAATGTTTTTTTCTGTTCACATGAATTTCACCGTAATAAATTTAGAATGAACAAAAATATGATGTAGTGAAGTTCTCCTGTTCTGTTGGAACTTCGTGCTTCAGCGAGATTAAGAATACGGAACAAACTAAAAAGCCTGAGATTAGGCGTTAAATAATGTGTTTTTGTTTGTTCTCTTTTTTTAATTGAAAAGAAATAAAATGTACATACATATAAATAATCACATTTTTTGTGTATGATTTTAGACATATGTTTCTTAATTTTCTTAATATATTTTTACTAATAATTTAGAGAATAATTTATTATAATAAAAAATAATAATATGAAATATTTAATAATAATTATATTAATCATTTTTATAATTTTATGAGCTTATAAATATTATTCTTCATGATGAACATAATTATTTTTTTATAACTTCCAATGCTATAAAATTATTTTTTATTATAAAGGAATCTCTAAACTATTAGTAAAAAATATTGAAAGAATAAAGAAAATATCCATAAAATGGTTTGACATGCAAGATGCATACTAATTTTTTCTATTATGATTTTTATACTCTCTTAGACATTATATATTAATTTTTTATTTTTGTTACTTTTCTCGAGATATTTGGTACGTTTATAAATATCTTTAATTGATTAATTTTACTCATTTGAAATTTCATTATTAGGATGCAATAGATTCAACTTCGGATCAAATTTGACTTTCCAACAATTCACGACGTGCTTGAAATTTTTTTGTTTGTATCTTAAAATAACGTAATTAATATTTAAAAAAAACGAATCACGATATAAAATAAATCAACGAAAGATTACAACATAATATTCAAAAACATTATTTAAATAAATATGTTATAAGCCCATTGTCATATCCAGTCATATCCATCTAAATATTTTGTAAAATCATTCTAGCTCGGACCGGTAGCTTTTCTTAAGTTCTCATTGAATAATTAAATTAAACTAATTCAGGGTGCCATTGGATAATGTGAAATGAGGAAGCATGAACTTAATGTGATATAAAATAATAGATGTAATAAATTAATTTTCGTGGGTGTATGAATAATAAATAAATATTATAAATATAAATTTAGCAAACATTATAAATTAATCTTTATATATAAAAATATTAAAATATATTATCAAAATATGAAAATAATGTTTTAAATAATTTTATTTCATGAAATATTAATTTTTTAATAAAATGATAAGTGATAAATAATATTATATTAATTTTTAATTATAAATATTTATATCTAATAAATAATTTATTTATATAAGAAAATAAAAAATAAAAAACGTTGAAAAGAAAAAGAAGTAAGGTCAAATAAAAAAGTGAAAAATAAATAAAGTCTACCGTTTTGATATAACTAACATCTTGAAATCAGATCATGTGATCCTAATTTCATAATAATAATGATGACTTAGTTTCACTTCGAAAATTAAATCACCATTTTTTATTTGAGAAACACCATTTTTTATTTGAGAATTTAAGCTGAAATTAGCCTCATATTCCAAGGCGACCCTGGTTCCTATGAATTTATTCCATATCAAAATTCAAATCACCATTTTCTATTTAAGATATCAATCTACGATCAGCCTCAAACATATACTAGGCGTTGTTTGGTTCTGGATTATCTCATGAATTAAATAAATAATTCGTGGAATATAACCAAACACGAAATATATTAGGATTAATGAGAGACAACGTATGCACGACTCATGATGTATGTTTAATTCTGTCAACACTTATTTTTTAGAGTTATAATATTTTTCAAAATATGTGAAATACAAAAAATCGGATGAGAATTATTACAATATGCTCCTCGTAAATTTGAAAATCTTTGTATGGGATTATCTTTTAGACATCCAAATGGGACTTAAATGTATTACGGCTTCCTTTGGAGCAGCTCTTTAACAAAGTAAGATTGGAAAAAAGTTTGCTTTTAGCGAAAGAAAAATGGAGCCAATTGTGAGGAAAAGTAAATTATTTGTTGTGGACTATATTTTTTTTAAAAAAAGTAATTACAATGTCTTTTATAAAAAAAATCAAACGATCGAAAATGAGCTGTCCCAAAAAGTCATGCACAGCCTATGGCTGCATTTGGATTAGCTGGATGCAAACTTTTTTTTAAAAAAAAAATGCTTTGAATATTCATCCAAAAACACAAAAATATGCTCTTGACAAGAGATAATTGTGAAAGAAAACAAAAATTAAAAATTTCACCAAATATGAGAAAACAAATTATAACCGTCAACAAAAGCAACCCAAAAGTTGTCCCAATCGCCAAACGAACCAATCTCTTATTTTGAACTCTTCGATTTTTTTTTTTTATCAAATATCACAAAAGAAAATTCACGTGTCAATCAATTACTTCCCAAACTTCTGAGTGTGGGAGCCACCCAGAATTTGGGTCAACGGAACGGTCTCCTGGAACACCTAGCGGTGGGGAAGAAGACGGAGTCGTCTGACGCGGTGGATGGAGACAGGACGATGCGTGGATCAGACGGCATCCATATACCCCCACAGTTGAATGCTCTTTAGTTAGTTGGGCTTAAGCTTTCCTTGTCGGTCGAGTTAATTACGCCTGTTGGCCCATTTAAAACAGGCGCTAATCTGATCGGTCCATTTTTGTTTCAATTAGCATTAAAATCAAGTTAACACATAACATTAACTGAGGTTTAGAACATGAACAATCTTGGATACTCACACGGTTATTTCTTTCAAGTGATTAAAAAAAGAAATTTTATGATGAAAACTCCAAAGCTTCTTCTTCTTGCCAAAAATAAGGCCAGCTTAAAAAATGTAATGTGCACGGTAAACACGAATTGCTTCTGTTTGGAATTACAACTTATTTTAATAGTTTTTTTATATTAAATTTGTTGAGTTTAATAGTTTTTATATTAAATAGTTTAATACTTTTTTAATAGTTCCAACCAATATTTTAAGAATTAGACGGAAGTTCAAGTAGTTCAATTTCGAACTGGTCATAGATCAGGCCATAGATCAGTCCGGATTAATACACCAACTCGGTTTTGATGAAGTAATTAGTATGAACCCAAATAAAATCGTAAAAATCGAGTTCAACTCAGTTTTAATTCTTTTTTGAATAAAAATGAAAACAAATGAGAGAAAATGGAAAGTATTAAAATCAAATTTGAAAACTCTTTGTATAAAAATGGAAATAATTTTTTTTTGGAAGATAAAATCCCAAATTATAGAAAATCTCAAAAATAATAGGAGAAGAAAAGGAAAGGTAAGTCATGGAATGATGATGATGATGACGATGACGACGATGATGATGATGATGATGATGATGATGATGATGATGATGATGATGATGATGATGATGATGATGATGATGATGATGATGATGATGATGATGATGATGATGATGATGATGATGATGATGATGATGATGATGATGATGATGATAATAATAATAATAATAATAATAATAATAATAATAATAATAATAATAATGTTGATTTGGAGTAAGCAATATTTTTTAAAAGCATAATAATAAAATCAGTCAACTTTAAATTACAATAAAAATAAGAAATAAAGTAAAAAATATTTTAAAGTACAATACTTTTATTTTCCAAAAGAAAAAAAGATGAGAAATCATAAGAAAAAATAACTTTAATAAATAATTATAGGAGGATAATTAAAAATACACTAGTAAAAAAAATTAAAGTGAATTATAGTAAATAATTTAATATTGCATCACCAATATTGTATAAGTGATTAAAATATAATAATATATTTGAGGCTGTGATATTGAATAAGCATTAATTTGTAAAAGATAATAACTACTAGTGGTTTATTATTATTTATCTATCATATCGTATTTTCTATAATATTTATATGCAAGATTATTATAAAATAATATTTTAATAAATTTAATTCAATTTTATTGAACCCGATCGAATTAATTGGACATCTAATTAACATTCGAATTTTATCTCTAATTCGGATATCAAAAGATTGAGTATAACATGGGAAAAGTGAGATGTCTTGGTGCACTTGGACAAATTGCGAGTTTTTGGTACGAGAAAAAAAAAAGAATAATTATAGTGTTTTGAAAATTGATTCGGTCGGATTAGTTAGTTTGACCAAGAATTAGCTCTCAGTCCGTTTGATTTTTCTATCAAAATGAAAAGGTAAATAATAAGATTCAGCAAACGATTCAATTCAGTTCCTGAATAAAACATGCAAAATTGGAATATATGATATGATAGAATAGCAAAGGAAAGCAAAAGAATATTTGAGAAAGGAAAAAGGAAGACAATCACATATAAATGGTGTGATAATTTTAAGGAGAATAATGAGTGAAAATTTAAAGAGGAAAATAAGGAAATGAAAGAAAAGCGAAAATGGAAATAATTGAACGGAAAAAAAGGAAGGAGAAATATTTTAATAAAATGATATGAAAAAAAGAAATTTATCAATAAAAAGTAGTTAAATTAAAAAAAGGAAAGTTATTAATTAGGAAAAAATAAAATAATATAACTTATTAGTTAACCTATTTTGGAATCTCTGGATAAATGCTTATTTTCAACTCCATAAAGTATCCCTTCCTTATCCACGGTAAGTCTTTCCACATTTGAACATCCACATTAACAAAAAGGTTATGCCATCTTAAAACACTAAATGGAAGGATTCAAAAGAACAGAGGTAAAATTCCTCATTAAGTTTTTTTTTTTAAAATATTTAGTTAAACAATTTATTCATTTATTTTTATAATATTTACATCTATGTCAATATATAAATCATGACATTTTTATAATTTGTTCTGAAGTTATCTCATGCCATCTATTTTTTTCTGTAATTTTTGAATTATTAAAAGTTTTATTCAATTTAATTAACTTTTATGTTGTAACTTCTTATATTAAATTGTCTTAATGACATCATAAAGATAATAAATTTCACAATATCGCCATTACTATCATCCCTATTTATTATTATTATTTATATTAATGCATTTTAAACAATTTAATAATTTCATTTGAAGTTATTTTATTTTTAATACACAAAATAATATATATATATACCTATATTCTACATATAATTTAAAGCCATGCATTATGATATTTTTGTAATTAGTCTTTTAGCTCTCTTATTCCACCCTTTCATCTATCTTTTATTCTGTTTGTTTAATTATTAAACTTTTTATTCAATTTAATTAAATTTTGTCTTGCCACATACTATTTTAATTCATCTTAATGGAATCATGAAGACGTTAAATTTCAAAAGGTCATCATTAATGACATCCCATTTGTTTTGTATTATTTGCATTAAGGCATTTAAAATTATTTAATATTTCCATTTGAAGTTATTTCCTTTTTGTACACCAAAAAAATATATATCTTCTATATTCTATATATAATTATGAAGCCATGCATCTATATTCTATATCTATTTATTTACATTTAAATGTAATGATAACCAAGTGTATTAATTACAAATGTATATATACATGTGTGTGTGTACTTATTTATTCATTATTGTTTCATCTATTATACAACTCGTTAAGGGATTTTAAACTATTTAATATTTCCATTTGAAGTTATTTAATTTTTAATACACCAAATAAAAAAATCTATATATTAATGAATTTTAATTTATTTAATACTTTGCATTTAGAAATTAGAAATAATAATAATAATAATAATAATAATAATAATAATAATAATAATAATAATAATAATAATAATAAAGAAGTGTACATTTTAATAATTAATTTATGGATCATTTACCATTTAAATGTAACAAACTTATATCTATATCAATATATATTTATATAATAAAATATAAGTCATGCTTCGTAATTACTTTTGAAGCTTTCTTATTCCACCACATTTTTTAATTATTACTTTTTTATTTAATTAAATTAAAATTTGTGTTTTAACTCTCCATTTTAATTCGTCTTAATGGCATAATGAAGACATTAAATTTCACTATGTCATCATGAATGACATCCTATTTAGTTGTTATTATTTATATAATATCTTATATGTTCTATATATAATTATGAAGCCATGCATCTATATTTTATATCTATTTATTTAGATTTAAATGTAACGATAACCAAATGTATTAATTACATATATATATTGACTTATTTATTCGTTCTTGTTTAATCTATTATACAACTCTTCATCTTTAATTACTATTACGGAATAAAATATTTCATTAATGATAATTTTTTATTAAAATATAATCAAAGTTAAAAGTCATTATATTTTTTTATGAAATTGATACACACGTTATGTATCATTAAAATATTCACTTTTTTATTCTTTCTTATTTTATATTTTGTAAAACTTTTTAATTATTACTATGTCCTAAAAAACATTAATCATCATTTTTAAAGAACAATAAAAAATGTATTATCTTTATTTTGTCTGTTTTAAATGATGAGATATTTAAAATTTTTTGAATGTCATTTCTTATTTTTTTTTTTAAAAAAAAAGAATGCTTAAATCATTAATATTTTACTCTATACTAAAATTATAATATAATAACTAAAATTGTAATTGATGAGCAAGTTACAATTGATTGTAATATATTACAATATATTTATTTATCTTATTTATACATTCCCCATAACTTTTTTCTTTTATTTCATTATAATCAACCTAACTCATTAATTTTTTGATTATTTCCTCTAACCACCCACCCCTAAACTATCACGAATTTCTACGTCTAACCCTAAACTACGAACTTCATTTTTTAAGTACTTAAACTATCACGATTTTTTCAATTTGATCCTTTTGTCCAATTCCGTCTACTGCTCCGTTATTTTTTATTTTTCTCATTTGTGAAAAGTCCATTATATCCCTGCTCTGAATTGAATTCTATTTTTACATAAAATAATATAAAAATAAAAACATGGAGGAAGGGGACTCGCCGTGTGTGTGTGTGGGGGGGGGGGGTGCGGTCGCCGCCCCCGCGTCGTCGCTCGACGCCGAGAAAGAGAAAGCGGAGACCCCCCCCCCCCCACGCGGCGACCCCCCTTCCTCCATGTTTTTCTTTATTCTTAATTATTTTATATAAAAATGAAATTTAATTTAGAACAAGGGTATAATGGACTTTTCACAAATGAGAAAAATAAAAAATAACAGAGAAGTTGACGGAATTGGACGAAATGATCAAATTGAAAAAATTGCAATAGTTTAGGTACCCAAAAAATGATGTTCGTAGTTTGAGATTAGACGTGAAAATTCGTGATAGTTTATGGGTGGTTAGAGGAAGTAACCCTTAATTTTAAAATTAAGTTTCTCAATATTTTGTCCATTTCTCTCCCCTCTAATTTATGTGGAAAGGAGAATATACATTTTTGGAATTATTAAAATTTTAATTTAATTTAATTAAACTGTGTTTTAATTCTCTATTTTATTTCATTTTAATGGCATAATGAAGGCATTAAATTTCACTATGTTATCATGAATGACATCCTATTTATTTTTTATTATTTATATTAAAGCCATGCATCTATATTCTATATCTGTTTATTAACATTTAAATGTAACGAAAACCAAATATATATTGACTTATTTATTCATTCTTGTTTCGTCTATTATACAACTGTTCATCTTTATTTACTATTATGCAATAAAACATTTCATTAATGATAATTTTTTTCATTAAATAAAATCAAAGTTAAAAGTCATTACATTTTTGTATTTTTTTTGTGAAAGCCCTAACGCATTATGTATAATTAAAATATTAACTTTTTTATTCTTTCTTATAATATATTTTGCAAAACTTTTTAATTATTTTTATATTTACTGACTTCTTCCCCTTTGATGTTAGTATGCTTATAACTTATTGGCTCTTATATATGACATTTTATGTTATATATTTAATACTTTGTTATATAGTGTATAAAAGTATTTACATGATTACTTTAGCTTTAGGATTTAAATTATAAAAAAATATTTAAGAGTAATAAAAATGATAACACATAAATTAATAATATAAAAATATTTATAAATGTGAAACACATCCCTCGAGCCTTACTTTGAACGGATTTAATGATTTGTTAAAACTTATCGTCAAATCTGATCGAACTATTAATTCTTAGTTTTTTTTTTCAAAACGCGAAGAACTATAGAATAATAAAATTTGATAACTTATTATAGATTTAAAATATAAATTTTTTTTGCAACCATTAAACGAGTCCATGGCTATATTTTATATTTTATAATTATAAACTTGCAATCCTCTTTCATCATTTAAAATTCTCTTTACAATTCACTATGTGACAATAATAGAGTCAACCACTGTAAGTTGAGTTTTGTTTTCGATGGCAAATGGATGTGATGTGAAGACCTCTAAAGGCAGTGACTTTTACCTAATTTGTGGACTATCATGCAAATGGAGAAATTACGAAGCAATCAATGAAGATTTTAACAACTCCAAGAATGTCCATAAATTGACTCTGCTAGTTAATGTGACTCTTCTGTGAGCTAAGAAGAAGGTTCCATATGGACAATCCCCTTTTAAATTGGCTAGGGAGAAGATTTTAACATACACAATTTCCTTGCATCTTAACCAAAATGCTATACAAAAAGCTAGAAGAGGAATGTAATATACTTAACCCAGAAGAGGAGGTTGGCTTTAAGAAAATGGACATATCTTTAAGTTGTCAGTGTTTTACATAGTGTAAGAACAAAGAAAAGTATTTTTACAACAACTGATACAGAATATTGAAAAATAAGCAACTGAGATTAATTTTTATTTTTGAAAGACTCTAATGATGAAAAAAGTTTTGTTTCAGAACAAAAAAATTACTAACACTGTAATTGCTTATATATGTTAATCCACTTAAAACAAAAAGCGCTTGGATGCAAGAATTTAAATTCTCTTTAGTTATCGAGAAGAATATATTATATAAAAAAATTTTGAGTTGCTGTTTGAATGAAAAATATAATGATAAAGAATTAAAACTTCATTAGATAAATAAATTTTAGTGACTATTTAAATAAAAATAAGAACTAGAAAATAATTTATTATTTCATGAAATAAAATATTATATAGAATAAAATATTATAATTTGTTATTATTATTTAAACATATATTAGTACTATATATATGCATATATATAATATTAATAATATCCTAATATAATTTAAATTAGATGATGTATAATTTTTTAAAAGTAAAGTTGGAAATTTAATTAGTAAAATTCTATTATAATACAATAAATACAACAATTATATATTGATTTATTATTTAATTAACTTCACTAATTTTATATTAATTTCATAACTGAATTTCTTTAATTTTGTTGCACTATAATACTAAGCAAATTATAACAAATATTTAATAAAAATACTTATTTATCATTAAATTTAAATAAAAGTTAAATAAATTTCTATGATTATTTATTAATAAATAAGTAATTATACGTATAATATTATTAAACTAGTTATATATATTAATAAATATATATATATAGGTTTAAAAGTCACCTACTTTTAAAAAATTCAAGTTCATCTGAAGTTCCAGTCTTTTAAAAAACACGAAATTTTAACTTTTTTTGGCTCGTGCAATAATTACAATTTGAATGAAATTTGGAATAAGACAAAAATTTTCACTATATTCTAGTGCCAAACGAAAGTGATTGAAGAACATGAGAATAATATAAGGATACATAGATTTATTCTTCAAAAAATGGAAGTGCTCACTTAAACAAGCTTTAGAATATGAAAAACTTAAGATTAATTATTCTATCAAATATAGTGAATAACTATTACTTTTATTTTTGTCACATTCATCATTTTTTTTGTTTTATTCTCCTCTCATTTAAACATAATTTTTCTTCTTCTTTTTTTATTAATAAAATAAATAATAAATTCACTTAATAATAAATCTCATTTCTTGAATTGTAACGCCTCCAAGATTGTGCTCCAATTTAGAGACCGAACTCTAAGTGACACTCTGCTTCTTATTAACCTAATTATATATAACAACATAGTGAAAACCTAATACAATAAATTCAATTAACATAATAAAACATCAGAAGACTTCTTAAGCAAATAAATCCCAAAATACGTAATAGCCCATGGGACACACATGTTCTAACATAAGAACCCCACGTAGGATTCAAAATACGTAAATGAGTTCACATAATAATTCATGACTCAATGTCTATAATCGATTTATTAATGAGTTCATCATCATAATAAAATATACTGTAAGATAACTTGGGCTATGAGTCCAATTGTCACATGTGCAATTTTTCGTCATCATGAAGTCATTGTCGCCTAGTTTATGCCTCATCCGTACATGCAAAAATTCATGAGGTGCATGAGATTTCTTCTGTTAGAGTATGTTGAGACTCATGTATCTTATAGTCTCATAACATTATTTCTACATGTCATGACATATGCGTTTACATCATAATAGTAACATAATACACATGCATACTATGAATTACATATGCACACCGTGGCATGTGAACAATATGAGAAGTTATATTATAGATTTATCTTTAACATTTATCATCTTTATTCATAACATCATAGACATTCATTAGCATCCCTTTATGTGCATACATCATCCTCCTCATCTTCTTAATGTTTCAAGTCATTTGATCTTAGTTGCCTTAAGAGACTTTCATATTTTTATCTTATATCTTTAATTGGATATCTTATTATCTCGGTGATTGAGAAGTATATGTTGGCTCGTTAATCTTTGACTAGATAGGCCAGAATCTCTTTGTCCCATTGGAGACTCTCATCCTTTGGTGAGGTATTGTTTCTCATTGGAAATTGATCCTCTCAACTTAAGTGAGATCTTTGTCTCCCGAGGAACATGGCATGTATGTTAGCTAATGCCCGCCCTTGATTCCCTCGTACGACGATAACAACAAAACACCTTCATCAATCCGTTTGTTATCTTACATTCATCAGTACATACAATCATTCAATACACATAGCATATTTTAGTCATATTTAAGGTTGTCCCTGCATCAAATTTTTCCAAGTGTAAACATTCATGGTCACGACCATGTAAGGAAGAGTCACGATCATGCCTATACTAGGGAGCACCCATGAAAGCATCACTTCATGATCATTCCGATTGGTTTAAACTTTTGGATATTTGGTGACGGTCATGTCACTCTCATGGAACGATCGTACCCTTACCCCGGTTGTACGATCAGATGATTTGTACATTCAATTGACTCATTGATCGATTTAAAATAGTGGAATTTTACGAACGGTCGAACCACTGATCGAACCATCGATCGACCGACTCATCGACCGATTTAAATAGAGGTCACATGTGTGACCTCACTAATGGTCATGGTCATGTCGAACCTTAAAGACATGTCATGCCCTGGATGACGACCATGCACATTGAGGGTCACAACCGTGCTCATGGCAAAATCAGGGTTTTTTTCTTATTTTGTCTCATTTTTTCTCCATTCTCACTCATTCATAAGTATTTTAATGACATGCATTCCTCATAAACATGCAATGTACATCGACATCAATCATGTTCATATCATAATGAACCATGAAAACTAATAAAGATGAATGAAATAACTATTGGACCTAACAATCACATTCTTGTTCAATAAATTAGTAGATGATATGAAACATCATAATCTAATTATGATTAGCAATAAAATAGTAACCCTAATGAAATCATAGAGCAATGTAAAATAATCATGCACAAACTCTAATCTTAACATCTAAGAAGACCTAATTTGACAATCAAAACTCTTAATCCAAACATTCATATAACGATTAGAACTTTGAATTCCCTCAAATATACATTGATTAATGAGCCATAAACTTTATCTTCTTCCTCTTTTCTCCCTTCATCCTCATTTTTCCCAGCCGAATCAACCCCTTTCCTTGATGGTCGAGACTTCTCTTCCTCCAAGATTGCTGCTATCCACGGGCTATTGAAGATGTTATCTTGAGCCGGGGTGAGTGAGTTGATGGATAGAGTGGGATGGATTACTGTATCTAAAATGGAGGTGGCCGAATGGTTAGGTGGGAGACAACCTCTTAGACAGTGTTTGACTACGAGTTAAGAGCTAAATTAAGTTGGTATTCATTGAAATAGAGCCAAATAAGAAGCAGATTATGATTAACAACATGCAACGCATGTACGATTCACGATGAAATGTTTAATCTTGTCAATGATTATTTTTCAATTTTTTATATTTTTCAATTTCGGTGGAATACGAATAGATAATTCACTCATGCTCGTGGATTAGTAGTTAATATTTTTATCTAATTAACACACGTATATATATACTTTCTCCACCCCCTCCGCCCCCCTAAAATAGTACCAAAATATTTTGTTTCAGTTATTGATTTTCCCATTACTCAGCCTTAACCAAGAGTTATTTTCAGCTGAAATATTCATCTGTTTTTTAAAATGAAATACTCATTCTTCTTTCCTAATCTATCTAAACAGACACGAGAAAACAAAAGAAAATGATTTCGAATGTAAAACTATATATTTTTACTTATTTTATTTATCTTAAATAATTATAAACAGAAAAACTCTAATTTGAAAGTAACGGAAAATAGTTTGAAATAAAACGAATTCATAAGGAAAAAGGACATTGGAATATTTTTAAAATTTAAAAAGGAAAGCGGAAATAAAGTTCAAAATAGGTACGCGGGCCCGTAGAGAGTAAAGGCGTAACATATATATATATATATTTTCGGTGATGTAAAAGCGTTACATATTGTCCGACCAACGTTGGCTGCGCTGTTCCCCCGTCCGATTTGTCATCATCACGGAGTAGTCAACGGTTTGGTTTGGGCATCAAAACGGCTGCTACGAACTTGGCCCGGAATTCTGATATATGCCATCCCCAACTCCAACACTGCACTTTTATTCCCTCACAAAAATGCACGTCACCTACGCGGCGTGCATTTACTAAAAGAAACGTGTGCAATATAGAAAGCTAAGAGCCATTTCGTCAAGAGCCGGCCATTTCGTCTTCCTCTGCTCCTCATCGCGAGGTAGGGTTTTTGCCCCAATTCTCGCCCCTTGTTATCTTCTCTGGTAATCCGCTATTAAATTCCTAGGTTTTGATCTACGATCATCAAATGTTTGAGCTCTCTCCCCCTTGCTTCTCTGGTTTATGTTGTTCACCGCAAGTTGGAGTGTGCAAAATCTTGGCCTGATTACTTCGATGTGTAGAAAATATGATTTCTTGGGAGTGTGTTTGATCTTCTTTTTTTTGTTCTCGTGATCTTTTTAGGTGTGGAGCGCGTTGATTTCTTGGTTGATCTATTTGATGTGTAGAGCGTTACGATTGCTCTGAAGGCTTTGAGATTTTGGTGGGCGAAGGTCGATCCCAATGGCGTGGTTTCGTGCTGCAACCAGCGCAGCGAGGTTAGCCGCTAGGCGAAACCTCGTTCACTCTCGGCATTATGTGACGAGAGTACGTCCGCTGCCGCCTCCATCTGGCAGGGGATTCCATTGCAGTGTCTTCAGATCCATGGCCGAGTCGGCGGCACCCGTCCCCCGTCCCGTGCCGCTCTCGAGGCTGACTGATAGTTTCCTTGATGGCACGAGCAGCGTCTACCTGGAGGAGTTGCAGAGGGCTTGGGAAGCCGATCCCAACAGTGTCGACGAATCTTGGGATAATTTCTTCCGGAACTTCGTGGGGCAAGCAGCTACTTCGCCTGGGATTTCTGGGCAGACTATCCAGGAGAGCATGCGGTTACTGCTTCTCGTCAGGGCGTATCAGGTCAATGGGCACATGAAGGCTAAGCTGGATCCTTTGGGGTTAGAAGAACGTGTGATTCCTGAGGACATAGACATGGGACTTTATGGGTTCACTGAGGCTGATTTGGATAGAGAGTTCTTCCTTGGAGTCTGGAGGATGTCAGGTTTCTTGTCCGAGAACCGTCCTGTCCAGACCCTGCGGGAAATTCTGAACAGGCTCGAGCAGGCTTACTGTGGCAGCATTGGATACGAATATATGCATATTGCAAATAGGGAGAAGTGTGACTGGCTGAGAGAAAAGATTGAGGTACTGAAACCTAAATCGTACAATAGGGATCGCCAGGAGGTCATCCTGGATAGGCTCATTTGGAGTACACAGTTTGAGAACTTCTTGGCCACCAAGTGGACTGCCGCAAAGAGGTTTGGTCTTGAAGGTGGGGAAACCCTCATACCAGGCATGAAAGAGATGTTTGACAGAGCAGCTGACCTAGGAGTTGAGAGCATCGTCATTGGAATGTCTCATCGAGGAAGGTTGAATGTGTTAGGGAATGTTGTTAGGAAGCCATTGCGCCAGATATTTAGTGAATTCAGTGGTGGTACCAAACCTGTGGAAGGGGAAGTTGGGTTGTACACAGGAACTGGAGATGTGAAGTATCATCTGGGTACTTCTTATGATAGGCCTACCAGAGGTGGAAAAAGGATTCATCTTTCCTTGGTTGCAAATCCTAGTCACCTTGAAGCCGTGGATCCAGTTGTGGTTGGAAAAACAAGAGCAAAACAATTTTATTCTAATGATTCTGATAGGACAAAGAACATGGGAGTTTTGATACATGGAGATGGAAGTTTCGCAGGGCAAGGTGTTGTCTATGAGACTTTGCATCTCAGCGCCCTCCCAAATTACACTACTGGTGGAACAATTCATATTGTGATTAACAATCAGGTTGCTTTCACAACTGATCCTCGATCTGGAAGGTCTTCGCAATACTGTACAGATGTTGCAAAGGCCTTAGATGCGCCAATCTTGCATGTAAATGGGGATGACATGGAAGCTGTGGTTCATGCTTGTGAGCTTGCAGCAGAATGGCGTCAGACTTTCCATTCAGATGTGGTGATTGATATAGTATGTTATCGGAGGTTTGGCCACAATGAGATCGATGAACCTTCCTTTACGCAACCTAAAATGTATCAGGTGACTTTTCCTTACATTCTTTTATCCCATGGTACTGTGGTTTATTTTGTTTTGGAGGTTTGATTGTGAGTAGATAGGTTATGGTTTATATTTCAAATGCTAATTCCTCCTTGTTAACTTTCTTTTTACCTTTTTTACAGTACATTGTGTTTATGAATATTTGTCAGGTTATACAAATAATACACTTGTTTTTCATAAATTGATGGGTACTTTATTTTTTTTTTCTTGGACAAAACATGGTTATTACTGGAAATAGGTTATCCGCAATCATTCAAGCGCACTTGAGATCTACCAAAACAAACTTTTACAGTCAGGACAAATCTCAAAAGAAGATATTGAAAAGATACATGCCAAAGTTAATAATATCCTGAATGAGGAGTTTAACAACAGCAAAGACTATGTCACAAAAAGGAGGGACTGGCTTTCAGCATACTGGGCAGGATTTAAGTCGCCAGAACAGATTTCGCGTGTTCGAAACACTGGGTATATATCTTGTTTTCAGGAAGGTTTCTAGTAAGCAAGTTATGGATTTCATTCTATTCTAATTAAACCACTTTATTTTACAGGGTAAAACCTGAAATTCTGAAACAAGTTGGAAAAGCCATTTCAGCACTTCCAGAGAATTTCAAACCTCATAGGGCAGTTAAGAAAATTTTTGAGCAACGAGCTCAGATGATTGAAACTGGTGAAGGCATAGATTGGGCAGTGGGAGAGGCACTTGCTTTTGCCACTCTTATTGTAGAGGGAAACCATGTTCGGTTGAGTGGTCAAGATGTTGAAAGAGGCACATTTAGTCATCGCCATGCAGTTGTTCATGACCAAGTAACAGGAGAGCAATATTGCCCTCTAGATAACATTCAGATGAACCAAGATCCTGAGATGTTCACTGTCAGCAACAGGTCTGTGCCAACATTTTTGTCTGCTATTGTTATTGTAAAAAAAAACCCAACAATTTTAGTTGGATTCATGATATGACTATGTTGACCTTTAGTCTGAATCTTTCTGTCATCTTTTCCAATAAACCTGATGCTGTTGCTTGACTCATGTGCGTGATGTATTTAGTTGCATGCTTTCACTAAATATAGCCTTTTCCAATACTTAGTATGGGCCAGTTACAGTTCGCCCACCTGTTATTTGCAGAGTAAAACAGTTCCCATGGATACATATCTGTTGTCTTGGACATATGTGGATTTGTTTGTTTTTCATTGTTCAAGTTAATTAATAATGAAAGCTTTAACCACGTGTATCTATTGTTGACATGGTTGCTTTTTCTCCTCCTTTTGAAATTTCTGAAGCCCTCATAATATACTAATGTTCATCACTTGACGTCCTTATACTACATGTCTCATTTTTGGACATTGGTGCCCATTTGCTTCTCCTCCTGGCACTTCCTCTAAACCCTAATTTGTAGCTGAATACAAGTTCATTACTTGGCACAAATGAAAGAGGAGGATCATTGATATACAAGAAATAAAAAAGGAAATCACAAATTCTTTTCAAAAAAGAGAAGGCAAGATCATTCAATGCCCTCTTGTACATAACATTTTGTGATTTGTACAGTGCAATATTCATCAATAAATGGATGCCAGACTCTGACTAACGTCCTTGGCTTTCTCAAAAAAAAAAGAATCATTCAATATCCTAACCTTTTTTTTAAGGCAAGAAGGATGACTGCGATAGAGGACAGTCATCCGATTTGTATTAATGATCAGATAAAAAAGTAAAATGTGGTGACCAAAAAGGACGAAATCTAAGAGAAAAAAAAGTAAGAAACACGAATGAAACATGAAACACCACGGGGTCTCTCCCAAAATCCTCAAAGGTTACATGATGCACTATGTTCTCCATGTCCCAACCTTGTATTTATTTTATACCAACAAACCATTCTCATCTTCTGCTCCACTATAATATAATTTCCACTTCAAAATATGCTGGGTTAAGTTTTGGTTTTATTGATGCTAGTAGTTCATATCAATATACGTGAACGAGTCGGAGTGGCTCCTATTAGTGAGAAAATGGTAGAGAATCGTTTGAGATGGTTTGGTCATGTTCAGAGAAGACCATTAGATGCGCCAGTAAGAAGAGTAGATCAAATAATCTGGAGTCCGATTAAAAGAGGGAGAGGGAGGCCAAGGCGGACACTTGGCGAACTAATAGAGCAAGATCTATTGGTGAATAATATACCGAAAGGTTTGGTTACTAATAGAGCGGAATTGCGTCGTATGATCCATGTAGCCGACCCCACCTAGTGGGATAAGGCTTTGTTGTTGTTGTTGTTGTTGATGATGCTAGTAGTTCATATCAGACTTGGTACTGGTACTCCATTCTAATGTTTTTGGTCTATCATTGACAACTTTGACTCTGTGCTGATCTATTTCAACAATTTTTTCAGTTCTCTTTCAGAATTTGCTGTCCTTGGGTTTGAATTGGGTTATTCGATGGAGAATCCCAACTCATTGGTTATTTGGGAAGCTCAGTTTGGTGATTTTTCAAATGGTGCTCAAGTGATGTTTGATCAGTTTTTGAGTAGCGGAGAATCAAAATGGCTTCGCCAGACTGGTCTTGTCGTTTTACTTCCCCATGGATATGATGGCCAAGGCCCAGAACATTCGAGTGCACGTTTGGAGCGTTTTCTCCAGGTATGTTCTTCCATGGAACCTACGGTACTGCTAGGAGTTTCAAATACAGAGTTAATGAGATACATTAATCTTTTCTCTTTTTTTTTTTACTGTGGAAAATCAAATGAAAATGGTTCTTTGGATCGCATTGTTTCTTCTCTTTTGTTATGTCAGTCACATATTATTGGCTTGCAAAAAACTTCGTCATATGGCTTGTAGAAACTTTTTCTTAGAAAAACATGTCTAGAATCTGGGCAGTGTAATGTTTCTTTCCTGCACTAGACACATGAATAAATACTACTTAAGAGGCCTAAGAATATGATTTTCACCAACAATAGATTGCACCAAAAAGAAATATGGAACTCCTAAAAAAAAAGAAATATGGAATTTCTGCCCATGTTATCCCTCAACTAATAAGCATACTTGGCAGATGAGTGATGATAATCCCTATGTCATCCCAGAAATGGAACCGACTCTTCGGAAACAGATCCAAGAGTGCAATTGGCAAGTCGTGAATGTAACAACACCTGCTAACTATTTCCATGTTCTGCGGCGACAGGTTAGTTTATGAACACGCTTTGTTGGTTTTGATATTAAAGAATGGCCAATCAAATGATGGTTTTATATTTTAATTTTCAGATTCATAGGGAATTCCGCAAACCTTTAATTGTCATGGCTCCTAAAAACCTGTTGAGGCACAAGGATTGCAAATCAAATTTATCTGAATTCGATGATCTTGAAGGCCACCCAGGTTTTGACAAGCAAGGGACACGTTTCAAGCGCCTCATAAAGGATCAAAATGATCATGGTGTAGTTGAAGAGGGTATTAATCGTCTAATCTTGTGTTCTGGAAAAGTAAGGTCTTCCTTGCCCTCTCCTTTAGTTATACACCAGGCACTTAATCTCTTATTGAGATTCTCTATTATGTTAGTTAATGACAATGATATTTCTTTTGCCAGGTTTACTATGAACTGGATGAAGAAAGAAGAAAGTTAGACCGGAAAGATGTTGCAATCTGTAGAGTGGAACAACTTTGTCCATTCCCCTATGATCTTATCCAAAGAGAGCTCAAGAGATATCCAAGTATGATCTAGCATCTGACTTCTATATTTGCAACTGACTTTCTAGTCTATCTTGGATTTGACTTGAAGAACTTAGCATGCCCCCTAGATCTTGTATTTCTAGTACTCTGGTTCAAAATATTTAGTACTCCCTGTCAAACTGAACTCAATTAAGAATATAGGCATAACGAACATATTGCTTATTGAATCCCCCAAAATAGTTTCTTATTAGCTAGCCCGGTAGTTATTCCTTAATTTCTGAAGCTCCTTTGGATGGTTTGTTGCCTTTTTGTGTCTCTGGATTTTGACTGTTCAACTACTGTTAGATCTTTCCAAGTTGCGCAGGCTTGAGTTTGTCAAACTTATATTTGTTCTCATCTCTGTTGCTATTTTCTTTCAGGAGCCGAGATAGTATGGTGTCAGGAGGAACCAATGAACATGGGTGCATACAGTTACATCAACCCTCGTCTCTACACTGCCATGAGGGCACTTGGTAGAGGAAAATTTGAAGATATCAAGTATGTTGGAAGGCCCCCTTCTGCTGCAACAGCCACTGGTTTCTTTACTGTCCATGTGCAAGAGCAGGCTGAGATCGTACAGAAGGCCATGCAGCAAGGGCCAATCAACTTTCCTATGGAAAGATGAATCCAATCTTCGTGATACTTATCTATGAGAAGAATAAGGTTGCTTTTTGAGCGGTGGTTCTCTCGTGCAGTTGTGGAAGTCACCGGACTAATGAATTTTTACCCTTGTGCTCAATCGAACATTTCTATTATCAATTTTTGAGAACAATGATTGATCATTGTTTCTTTCTTGGGTCATTCCCCCCTATATTCTCACTCAATTCATCAGCTGATGCTGATTTCACCTGTAATTTCCTACGGTGAATAATGTGACGTCTATATTTCTCGTGTCATATTGATGTATTACGGCAATAGAGCCACTTCTGTACTTGCTTATTTGCCATGTCCAGTTTAAGTTCATGAGTTTGGTTTTGTTACATTGGTTTGTTTGTACTATTAACTGTTCTGTCGGGATTTTATTATGGCTACTGTAGTCACTGAATTACTTAGGAGAAGCAGAACGTAACTTATGTAAAACACAATCCAGACATTTTTTTCCTGAATGCTAGCGTAATGGCGTAGATTCGCGAGACATGGCTTGTTGAGATTGATGCCTGGATTTAAGAAACAAATGAAGTTCAGCGTAGCTACTTTTCTTCCTAGCTTCCAGAAAAGATGATGTTTTATTATTTTTCTTAGCTTTTACATGTCTGAGTTTTGCTTCCAGAGAAATAGGAGTTCAATCCGACGCTCTAAAAAATTTAAATAGTAACAAAATAAAATTTTATAATTTAATTCAAAATTAAATGATATAAAAGTAAATTTTCAAAAGAAAAACAATTATAGTTGGATAAAGGATAGAAAAAGAACAAAAGATAATATTTGTTAAAAATTTAAAATTAAATTAATTAAAGAAATTTTAATTTAAATGTAAATTCAACCATAAATTTATCTTATAAATGACTCTCAATTAGAATTAATTGAATATTTAGAAAAATGATCATATTTTGTTATTATTCTGAGTTGTCAGCCTTCGGTGTCTGGAAATTTGATCCAAATTGATTTTATTATTTGAGTTGTCAGCCTTCGGTGCCAGCCGACGACTTAACCCGTGCGACGTTAACATATCATATATTTTTTATTTATCTCCAAAAATTAAGATATATAAATAATATTATATTAATTCAAAAAACAAAGCAAAATATGAGATTAAATATGAATGTAAAACAATAGAGGAGTTGTAATTGAATAAGTTTAGAATTTAATCCAAATTGATTTTGAATTCTTTGTTAGAATTAAATTATTCATCAAGTCTAGAGTTGTCTATGTTTTGATCGCACTAACACATTTTTCTTTCCTTTTTCTTCTTGTCGCGATCATGATCGAGACACATATATCAAGGTGCGACAGACAAGGTGTCACAACTCGATCGATCGCTTGTAACTTCCAATGACATTAAGCAAAAAGTAAGTAGGGTGGGATTTACGTGCATGTTACAACTTAAAACAAGATAATAATCCGGGAGTGTTAGCCAATCATGACTTGGTTAAGCTCTCATCACGACAAGCCTATCATGAGGATGATAATGGACATTCATGATGATGTAGCAGGACTTGGATAACAAGGAGATAATTATCTGGATTATAGTTTAGTTGGGACATAATCTTATCTTTAGTGCAATTATATTTGATAATTAGTTTTAGAATTTTATTTCTAATAGTTAGTTTTAGAATTTTATCTCTAGACCAGATCTTATAATTGCTCTATATAAAGGCCACACTTTTATTTGTTGGAGATCATTATTGCTCCAGAAATATATTTCAGTTTTTCAAGTCGATTCATATTCAACTTGTTCTTTCCCTTGTTCTGCTATTGCTGTGTGTTTGCAGAATTGTTCTTTCCCCTATTCTGCTGCTGTTGTGTGCTTGTAGAACCTATTTTACTTGCTACGTGCGTTAGTTTCATACGTCACAGCGTATCAGGTTGTTCCGACAACTCGTAGATTTATTCTACTGCTTCCACATCAAGTGGTATCAGAGCCCCGCGACTCCATGGGCGATGCTCCAACTCGCGCAGAATTTGACGAGATCAAGGATGATATGCAACATCTGACAGAAAGAGTCAATCAATTGATGCTGATTGTTAAAGAGCGACTACCTCTTCCTAGACAAGGTCAAGAAGGTCAGCTCAACAACCCTAGGCAACGTGAGGCAAGACAACCACGTCAAAATTTTCCACCACCATTCCAGCACAATCTTGGTGGAAGCGACGAAGAGGATGCCTTTGGAGGGATACAACGACACTTGAATAAACAAGATTATAGGATGAAGATAGAGATCCCAACCTTCAATGGACAATTCCATATGGAGGACTTCCTTGACTGGATTTCAGAGGTTGATAAATTCTTTTCAATAGTTGATGTCCCAGAGCATAAACAAGTCAAGGTTGTGGCCAACAAGTTAAAAGCTGGTGTATCAACATGGTGGGATCAAACACAGATGTTACGTATGAGCCAACACAAGTAGCCTATTCAAACTTGGGAGAAGATGAAGAGGTTTTTGCAAACTCGATTTCTTCCACTAGATTACCAACAAATTCTATATCAACAGTTTTGCAATTGTCGACAAGGAAGTAGATCAGTTGCAAGTTATGTAATTGATTTTTTCGCCTCTCTTCATGTAATGATATATTTGAAAGTGAGACACAACAGTTTGCAAGATTTGTTAATGGGTTACGAATCAACATCAAGAACCGAATTGAAGGCCAAATTACCTATATCTAGAGAAACCCTTCTAGAACCTATGATAATATGAAATCCACTCAACCCAGGAGCAATTAGCGACATAACACAAGTCAAGCCAATAAAACTCAGTAAGAAGAAGGTGAAGGTAACAAAGCAACCAGTTCTAATGCAAATCCAAATAAGGACCAGCTTACAACCTCATACAAAAAGTCCGTGAACCCAAACGCAAGATCAGGGTCAACCATATGTTATAGATGTTGTCAACATGGACATAAATCAAATGAATGTCCTCAAAGACCCAAGGTTAATTTCGTTCAAGGGGATCATGATGAATACAATGAAGTAGCAGAAGATGATTTGTCTGACGAGGAAGAAGATGATGAAGTAGAGTATCCAGATGTTGAAGGAGAGCATGTCACACTTATTGCGAGAAGGCTGTTGCTCGCACCAAGGAAGGACGAGATAGTACAGAGGCACAATCTTTTTCGCACTCGTAGCACCGTCCAAGGAAAACTTTGTGATGTGATTATAGATAACAAAAGAACTGATAACATGGTGTCACAATTGATGGTTGAACGTTTGGGACTCAAGACTGAAGTCCATCCTACTCCATACAAGGTTGGTTGGATCCAAGAAGGCATCGAAATAGAGGTAAACAAAATATGTCTAATACCATTTTCCATTGCTAAAAGGTATAAAGATGAAATTACTTGTGATGTCATTCCAATGGATGCATGTCAAATGATCTTGGGGAGACCATGGCAATTTGATGTTAATGCAGTTTATAACTGTCGTCGCAATGTTTACTCCTTTACTAAAGTGGTCAGAAGATTACATTGGCGCCTATAACAGAAGGAATAACTCCACTGCAAAAAAGGATACCACATTCTTTCCTTGTTGTTAAACCGAAAGAGTTCCTGACTGCTGTGCGACAAGAAGGGACAATTTTGGCAGTAATTTCAAAACTCAACGACACAGCTAGTGCAGAAACTCCAATAGTGGTTCAATCTTTATTGAAAAATTACAAAGAATTGATGCTAGCAGAACTACCTCATGGGTTAACACCATTAAGAGATATCCAACATCAGATTGATCTCTTTCTAGGATCTAGCTTGCCTAATTTAGCTCATTACCATATGGGTCCCAACGAACATAAGATCCTACAAGATATAGTGGATGATATGTTTCAGCGAGTTTTCATTCGAGATAGCATGAGTCCTTATTCAGTACCAGCGTTGCTTGTACCCAAGAAGGATGGGAGTTGGCGCATGTGCATGGATAGCCGAGCAATCAATAAAATTACTATTAAATATCATTTCCCAATACCCCGTCTTGTTGATATGTTGGAACTTCTCAGTGGCTCTTGCATTTTTTCTAAACTTGATCTTCGTAGTGGCTATCATCAAATTCGGATACGAGAAGAGGGCGAGTGGAAGACAACTTTTAAAACCAAAGAAGGATTGCATGAATGGCTAGATATGCCTTTCGGGTTATCAAATGCGCCAAGCATATTCATGAGGTTTATGAATGAAGTTTTGAAACCTTTCATTGGTCGGTCAATAGTGGTGTATTTCGACGACATATTGGTCTTTAATAAAATCATGGATGAGCACTTGCAACATTTAGAGGAGGTACCGATCACTCTACAGAAAAACAAACTTTACATTAATCTTAAGAAATGTTGTTTTGCACAAACTAGTCTTCTGTTCTTGGGCTTCATAATCAGCGGCGATGGAATTGGTGTCGATAAAAATAAAGTAGCAGCTATAGAATCTTGGCCAGTACCCAAAACAATGGATGAGGTACGGATTTTCCATGGCCTTGCTTTTTTCTATCGTAGATTTATTCGTGATTTTAGTAGTATCATGACATCTATTACAATTTGTTTAAGGAAAAACAACTTCAAATGGGGAGATGCAGCTACAAGGAGCTTTGAACTAATTAAACAAAAACTAACTTATGCACTTGTTCTAGCATTGCCAAACTTTGAGAAAATATTTGAAGTCGAGTGTGACAAGAGGGGCGACCAATAGTATTTCATAGTGAAAGGTTCAATGAAGCGCGACAACAGTGCTTAATATATGCACAAGAATTCTACGCTGTTGTGCGAGCCCTCAAACGTTGGGAGCATTACTTAATTCAAAGGAAATTCGTCCTTTACACAGATCATGAGGCATTGAAACACATTAGTATACAAAGCAGCATAGACCGCATGTATGGTCGATGGGTGACGTTCTTACAAAAGTTCAGCTATGTTATGAAGCATAAGGCTGGAAAAATGAACATTGTGGCTGACACTTTGAGTTGACGAGCATCATTGGTTGTTCTACACACTGAGATTACTGGGTTTGAGAGTTTAAAAGAGTTATATGTAGATGATGAGGACGTTAAAGATGATTAGGAGAAGTGTCAACTGCATCATGCTTCAGGAGATATGCATATCCAGGATGGTTATTTATTCAAAGGAAATCAGTAGTGCCTTCCTCGTACCTCCCTGCATGAAAAGGTAATACGAGACCTTCATGGTGGTGGCCTGGTTGGACATTTCGGTCGAGATAAAACAATTGCAGTAGTTGCAGAAAGGTACTTTTGGCCATAGCTTAAAATAGACATTAGTAACTTTTTTCGAAGATTCCCAGTTTGTCAAGTTGCAAAGGGACATGATGCACGAAATACCATGCATTAGTATAGGCCATTTGATTAATGTTTTAGAATGTTTTTATGTTTAGAAAAGGGTAGTTTTGATTTGTCTTCATATAATTTCATTTAGATTTGATTTCTACCTAAGTCTAGAAATTATTCATGGCATGATATGAAAAAAAAACGTCGAAATCAAGGCAAGAAAAGACCTAAAACAGCTTAGAGACTTTCACGGCCATGACAGATCTTTTCATGACCATGACAGAAGAACAACAATCAGAAAATTTAAGTCCCTGACATTTTTCAGCAAAAAATGGCTAAGTATTTTTCAGCCTTCTGTCACGACCATGACGGTGGTCTGTTAGGCAGTTTGAAAGTCATTTTTATTCACATTTTTTATAAGTCTTCGGGTTGTTAAGCCATGCTAGGAAAAAAACTATTTAAGGAGACCCCAAATCAACTGGAAGAGGATCTTTGGAGGGCAGAATTCAGAGGTTGAAGGCTTAGCGAAGACGATCCAGAGACTACAACGAAGTTCTGCCGGAAACTCGAGAGAGGACGGTAAAATTAGGAGTAGTCCTCTTGTTCTCTATCATTATTCCTGAAACATTAATTAGATTGATGTGCTCTATTTTATTAGAATAGTTCTTTAGGATTTTCTTGATTGAACCCTATTCTTTATGAATTCTTCGTACATTTAGTTGATGGATTAATAGCATTGTTTGATGATTTGATTAATTGTTGTTTGAAATTTGTTCTTTGGAATCTTTTTATTATCTGGAAGGAAGTTTTAAGATTCTATAGAGTTTTTATCTGATTTTCTCTTACATGCCACTTTTGGAGAAATCACAAGAGACCCAATTGTGTTGTTGTTAAGGTGACTTGAGAAAGCCCTTAACTTTATATTCCAGTTACATGCGTTTTGAGATTGAATAAATTAGATTAAACACCGAAAGGATTACTCTCTTTTATTGATTTCAAAATAAGATTTAAAACCTGAAACATCGGTTAAATCAATTTGGGAATTTTACTTTATTTATTCATTACCTTTTGTTTAAGAATTCATACATGAGTAGCGCTATTAATTAAGATAAATCATATTCATCAATTCTATACTTTTAAACCCCATTGATCATAACTCTATATTTATATTATTTACTCTTCTTATTTTTACAAAGCACAAAGTTATTATCTTTTCTCAATTTATAAGTAAGAGAAGTTATTAATTATTTCTTGTCATGGGAACGATACTTTATACTCATCATTTATTACTTGAACGATTAGTGCGCTTGCTAGTGTTTCTAAGTTCGCATCAGGATAATATCAAAATACTGGACTATATCTTCCATTACCGACACTGAGAGCACCTTGGGAAGACCCCATCATGGATTTTGTGTTGGGACTTCCACGAACGCAACAGGGAGCAGATTCTATTTTCGTCATGGTGGATAGATTCTTTAAAATGGCTCACTTTATCCCATGTAAAAGAACCACTGATGCTCACAATGTTGCTAGCTTATTTTTTCGTGAGGTAGTACATCTCCATGGAGTACCTTGTTCTATAACATCAAATAGAGACACTAAATTTCTTTCTGCTTTTTGGAAGAGCTTGTGGAAAAGCTTGAACACTGCCCTCAATTATAGTTTCACTTGTCATCCTCAAACTGACGGACATACAGAAGTTGTTAATCGGTCCCTTGGAAATTTATTGCATGCTCTCTGTCGAACTACAGGAAAGGCTCCATTTGAAATTGTCTATGGGTAATTGCCTCGTCAAGCTGTTGATTTGTTGTCTACTTCGGCATTTCTTACTAGTGGTTTTGTGGAAGAACTTATCAGAGAGTTGCAACTAATTCATCAGCACACTAAAAGTCATTTGGAGGCTGCTAATCTAAAGTATAAAGAATCTGCTGATGTACACCGCCGTCACAAAATATTTAATGAAGGAGATTTGGTGATGGTTTACTTGCGCAAGGACAGATTTCCAGTTGGTATTTACAATAAGCCCAAGAATAAAAAGTTTGGTCCTTGCAAGATTCTGAAGAGGATAAAAGACAATGCGTACATTGTTGATCTCCCTTCTGACTTTGGTATTTCCACTACTTTCAAGGTGTCTGATTCGTATGAGTTCCACCCACCATCACCTATGAACATTAGCTCGAGGTCGAGCTTTTCCCAAGAGGGAGGGACTGATGTAGCAGGACTTGGATAACAAAAAGATAATTATTTGGATTATAGTTTAGTTGGGACAAAATCTTATCTTTAGTGCAATTATGTTTGATAGTTAGTTTTAGAATTTTATCTCTAATAGTTAGTTTTAAAATTTTATCTCTAGACCATATCTTGTAATTGCTCTATATAAAGGGCACACTTTTATTTGCCGGAGATCATTATTGCTCCAGAAATATATTTCAATTCTTCAAGTTGACTCATATTCAACTTGTTCTTTCCCCTATTATTCTACTACTATGTGCTTGCAGAATTGTTCTTTCCTCTGTTTTGCTATTGCTGTGTTTGCAAAACAGATTTTACTTGTTGCATGCATTGGTTTGATATGTCACAACGTATCAGGTTGCTTCGCAACTCGTAGATTTATTTTACTGCTTCTTCCGCATCACATGACTAGGCCTGGCTTGACTAGACATGTCACAACTTGATTGTGGCTAAGTTGTAATTAGATGTACCCATCTAATCGCAACTTATAGTTGTGACCAAAGGTCGTTGTTACAAACCTATCATGACAAGGCTAGAACATCAGTCACGACTAGTAGTCGGTGAGAAAGTTAATCTGCATCAAAGTTAAAGATATAAACTTTAATTTTTATAATAGTAGATGTTGATATCATCATTATTCCTGATCTTTATAATGGTTGTATTAATCGTAGTTGACTTATTATTATAATTGATAATTAATTATTTTATCATTATTAGTAATGATTATGGTCATGATCAATCATAAATGATATATTATCAAATTGATTACTGATCATGAATAATGATAATTCATAAAAAAATGATTGTCATTAATGAATGTGTTATTTAATTAATTGTTATGATGGCTAATTGATATTGAACGATGATATGTAGATAAATTTGATGTCATAAATAAACAAAATAAAATACAAAAAAATTAAGAGTCAACACAATTGCAAATTATCCTAAAGTTAATGAATAATTGAATTATTATTGAATGAAACATGTAGCATAATCCTAAGAATGATTCTACAATAAAAATTATAGCTATCCTATTGTAGAATTCATCACCATCTACTGTACAATGAATTCTAAGATTCTCACGTACGAAGGATTCTGATCTTGAATATGGAGGAGTGTATGTCTCGAGGCGTTTTCTCGTGACACGAGCACAAAGCCTCACGACGCCAATTTCGCTCAACTTAAGCTTTCGATCGCTCAGAGCTGTCTCAAAGAACACATGTAGTCGCCTTGCACTACATAATCTTGCGGAGTACCAAGTTATTCCTCCTTGTGACATAATCTTATAAGACCATACTTACGGATGACTAAGTTACTCGTAGAATAATAGTCTTTTAAGTCTTTTATATTTCTACTTTTGTATTGAAACTCTCTTACCTACGGTATATTAGGAAGGAATGCATTAATGTCTTCCTAGGCTCTTATGTATTTTATGTTACTATATAATACAAGCAAGATTTTCTAATTGTAGTGTCTAGTTTTGAGCATGGGGTGACAATCTACATTGGTGAATTTTTTTATGTCCCATGATTCCCCGGATGCCCCCTTCAGACATCAAGCGCTCAAGCATCCACATCGGTGCCTCAACACACTAATGCCATGGTCTCATGATGACTCGTTGAATAGTCTCATCATGTTCGTGATTGAGCGCCTATAAGAGCGACTCTCAACATAGTCATCTTGACCAAAAAGCTTCCACTGCATAATCAAAATAAGCTTGGTTAGGTGTCCCTTCGCCTAGTCGCCGCATGTGATCTTGTGTGCGAGAATGATCTCGTCAAAAGTGGTATCTTGTCACGGGACAAGTGGTATCATGATAGTTCATCTTGCTCGGATCCATGCGACAATGACCTGCTTGTGTCGTCGCAATGTTCCTTGGCATGGAAAAAGTGCTTCTGATCGAAAACTCTCATTATGCCCTGGTGCCAAGACCTTTGATTGTGGACACCAACGACAAATGTTTGGCAAACTTCATCGTTGTACGCCCAATCATATCCCTCATCAAGTTCCTCATGCGCCCGTGTTGCGCCAAGGAACACCCGTCATACACTATCATGACGGATTGATCACCCCGCCTAACTTGGACGGTCATGCGTCATTCATTCAAGCGAATAGCCCCTCACATGTATAGTTGGGAATCCTAATGTGTCACACTGCGCCAAGAAGAATGCCCTCATGTCCAACCATGGTGGTCTTGCATCGTTCATACTACGAGGTTGCATTACACGCCCAACCATGTAACTCAAAGTACCCGTGTTACATTCAAAGAATGTCGTCATGCCTAGCCATGACAGTCTAGCATTGCTTAGCATTTTTTAACATTGCATCCCATGCCAGTCATGCTACGTGAAGTGCTCAACCACTCCATGACAGAAGTTGACCCAATGTCAAGCATCAAGGTTTAATGTCTATCTCGTAACAGAACATCATTCGCAAGTACCTTGTCATCTGCCAGCCCCGCCTGCCGCGTCAAGATGACTTTCGTAAATGAGACAAAGCATCGATCTCTTGCAAACACTCTGAGATGAACTACCATCCTAGTCTGCCTCGTCAAGTATCCTCACGCAAGCGGTGTAATGTCACCCATCTATAGTTGGAATGAGTCCGTTGCATCCCAACACAAACAAATGCCTCAATCTCAATGACCAATTTGCCAAATGGTTTAAATGTTGGACATTTGGGAAACCTTTGACATGTTGCTGTCAAGTGCTCCGACACCAACTGAAGAAATGTTTGCCTTTCCTTTCGTCGAACAACTCAAGAAATCGAAGAGGCCTCCAAGATCGAAGTCCAAGGCTCGAAAGACACATTATTGATGTCATCCTTTCGAACAGAGATGGAGGTGAAGTTGGGAGCTCTTGCCATGAGTTTTCCAACATTAATTTACTTTCCCTCAAGTGGAACATATTCACAAGCATCCCCATAGATCAGTGAAGTCAATGTTATAAGACCTGGATCGTACCGCCTGATTGAATTGGTCGGACCGCAATGTCTTAAAATGGTTTATGGGTCACTAGAAAATTGGAGAGACCATCAAAGTAGATCGAGTCGGTCAAAACTGGGGTTCAACTATTGAACCGACCATTTTTTTGGACCATCCGAATTATAAAATATGAGAAGAAATGATTGACAATGGTAAGATTCAAACTCGCATCCTCTTGAAGTGTAACTAAGATAATAACCACTCAACTAAGTATTGACATGCGAAAAGTATGTTAGTTATTTATTTTATTTAGTTCTCTATTTTATTTTGGAGATCTCATTTCCAATTCTTTTCATTATATTTGGATGTTTATTTTTTTTTAAAAAAACTTCATAATTATGAATAATTTTAGATCTTATCACTTTATCTTAAATTGATATTAATAACTAATTCAATGAATTATAAGTTTATATATTATCTATTTGTTCAAGATCAAAATAAAAAAAATAAATTTGGACAACTGTGCCGTCATTTTATCTATTAAAAAAATATTGTACTTTAACATATATATACTATATTAATTATTAACAAATATGTGCACACACTTTTTATATTTAATATATGTTTATATTATTTTATTAATAACCATTCGACCATTTGGGTCAACCGGTTCGATCAGTTCGATCTGACCCGACAACTTTTCTAGATGGATGCCCGATATGAATTTTACAACATTGGGTGAAGTCGCGAAACATCTGCTCTTACACGAGAGTGAAACATCCGATGGATAAATATGTCAAAGGTGTATGATCTTTGTCGATAAGAATAACATCATCACTTTGTTCGAACTACAGATAGACGAGTATCAAAAGGCATCATCTTCATCAATAAGCACAATGATATTGCCCCGTCTATGCCCAAAGGTATTGCCAAAGCTTCAAAGAGAGGTCCTAGGATCGGAAGAAGATGCATCCAAGAAATGTTACACGATGAGACGAGTTTACATGGAAGCTCATCAACTATTTTTGCCCCTGCCGAGTCGGGATCGGAGGCCATGATTGCATTATTTAACATTAGCCTGAACGACACGTTGAAGGAATACGTGAACGAGTTCACCGAGCTCTGCCTATAAAACTCTCAAGTGGATGAACACACATTCTTGGCAATCTTCGTCAAGGATTTGAAGCCTTGGACTGGGACGGAGTTGGAGCGATAAAATTTCCCCAACCTTCGCTCGCTAGTCGTCGCTGTCGAATTACTCGTGGAGTATGTCAAAACACGTGCCACACCACCAAGCCCTCGGGCAAAGACAATGATGAGAGAGACACATTCAAGTTCCAAGGAGACAAGCCAAACTATGAAGATAGGAGGATTGAGACAAGTTCACAACGAATGTGAAAAGACTCTCGTCACTCTCAATGGCTCAAAGTAGACAAGTTCTAAGGCAACCCTGTTCTTCCTCAAAACGTCAAAATTTCAAATGACTATCAAGGTGAGGTGATCCTATGCATGCTCTGCATTTGACGAATGGATGACTCTACGTTGTAACCATCTGCAACATGAAGACATAAAGTTAAGTCATGTCTATCAAATGACAAGTCTCTCATTGCGCTCTTGTCTCAATTGTGAAGTAACTCTTTCTCTGAGCTACTCATGAAGTCATTTAAGAGTTGTTTCTCTCCAAGAAGCCAAACCAATAGAGTTGACACTGCACAAGTCTAGAAAAGCTAAAGCTAACAAGAACTTAATGGACAAATAATTGTTTGATGTGGTCAGACCATTCACATTGCGGACTCCACTGGAGCTGCACAAGTGATAACCCAAACTGAATGAAAGATTAGTAAACAAAGTAGGCCTGAGGAGTCCTCAGCGAGTCTCAAAGTAGTGTGAATATTCTTTGCGTTGCATGACGCTGATGAAGTAGAATCAAGGCAATGAAGGCGGATTCAAACTCGATAAGCGAAGTCAAGACCGAAGATGAAGATCCTGAAGAAGTTCAGACAATGGTGTCGAGGGCATTGTCGACTTTGGTAGGGGAGAATGTCACATGGCATTTTTCCCGCAACACGACGCGAACACCACTCAACTTAAGGTTGCGGTCGCTTAGTGTCATCCCAAATAGCACATGCAACCATCTTGCACTGAATAATCTTGTAGAGTATCAAGTTATCCGCACTCGTAGTATAATCTTGTAAGGCCATCCTTATGAATGCTTAAGTTATCCGTAGAACATTAATCTTTTACATTTTCACTTTTGTATTGAGATTCTCTTACCTGTGGTACATCAGGGAGGAGTTCACTAGTGCCTTACTAGGTTCATATGTATTTTATGTTCCTATATAATACAAGCAAGATTTTCAAATTCTACTATTTGACCTTAAGCATGGGGTGACAATCCACAATAGTGACCCTTCTCAGTGCTTCATGATTACCGGATGCCCCCTTTGGATGCTAAGTGCTCAAGCACCCGCATTGGTGCATCAACACGTTAATATTATAGTTTCATGATGACTCAAATACTCTCGTCATGTATCGACATAGTCGTCTGAACAAAAAAACTTTCCATGCATACTCAAAACAGGCTTGACTAGGTGTCCTTTCGCTTAATTGCCGCACGTGATCCTGTGTCTGAGAATAATCCCGTGACATGCACACCACATACGATGAATAGACGTGATATAGGATGGAATAAACATGATGTACTCTTAATAAATGAGAGCTCTTAATTATGATCGTCATGTTTGATGATCTTCTAATAGTTTAAAGAATAATCAAAAGCAATGTTTATGGTCGAAACAATCTTTATGATTTATGGATAAATATAATTGATTAAATAATAACATCAATGGATAATTATGGTTGATGTATAATTATAAATTATTAACCAATTGATAATTGTATCTACCTCATCGTTAAGGTTGATGAGTAATGATTAAATAGATAACGAACAAATAAAATAGAAAATAATTATCACAAAACAATGATCAATTAAAGATTAATCATAGACATTGAAAAATTAAAATGATTGATATTAACTTAGTTTAGTAATTGATTATTGTTATATTATTTTATTAATCAATTTTATTTTCTTATGAAGTTGAGTAGTTTTTAAATCCTACACATTAAGTATTTTATATTCACAAAATTTTCTTATACTTGGTTCCATGCAAACTAAGTAAATGACTATGACAAGACGGTAATGGCTCCAATAATGATTGAATTGTATGTAAATATGAACATTAATAAACCTAATAATTGATAATGGTTGGTTTTTTATAGTATAAGGATGTGAAACAATAATACAAGAAAATTCACTTTCACATAATGTTTTAAAATTTGTCCCGAATTAGTGTCCGAACAACCCATAGGTCGTTTAAAATTGTCACAAGGTTGATATGCTTTAACTCGATCAAACTCGGACACAATCTAGGTTCAACGAACAGACTTGATGAGTTTTAGTGATCCAGTCGGTTGGGTCAATATATAAAATAAAAAGGCTATTTCCTTAGACCTCCTCTAAACTGTCACAATTTTTCGCATCTACTCAAAATATGAATTTACTTTTTGATACCTAAACTTTACCACATTTTCCACTTTAGTTATTTTGAACTTTTCTATTATTTTTTGCTTTCTTCATTTGTGAAAAGATTAAGTTACCCTCCTTCCAGGAAATTCAAAATGCTTCCTTTTTTGCCTCGTTCGTACCTATAATTCAAAAATCCCCTTTTTGTTCCTTGGTTTCGCAATCTTCATTTTGTTGTTGGAGCCTACATTTCTTTGGCGTTCATCTACAATGATCATTCCCAATGCTCTTCTTCGTTGATCTTCTCTAGTGTTGGCGTTCTCCTCCGATGTTGACCTAACTTTCTCCACCCAACCATGACTCTTAGTTTACTTTTCTGACCTAACTTACTCTAGACAACTTCTCCATTTTTTTTGGTTTGGTTTGCATAGAGTGTTTTGCATGTTTTTGCTTTCTCAACATACGTTTTTGAATCACATGGTTCGTTTATCGGTGACTTTCTTTATAATTAATGGTTTTTGCATGTCCTTTTCTTCCTTTGCTCCTTTTGCACAATTTTTATTCGTTATGACAATTGTCCTTGATTGTTCTATGGTCCCCCCATTTCATCTGACACATAAGGCAAACTTGTTTGTAATGTTAAATGAATTATTTGATCTATGGTCCCCCACTACACTCGGCATATTATTTGTTATGGACCTGCACATACATGTTTTTTTTATTATGTTATGAACCCACACATACATGTTCTATTTTAATGCAATTGTAGAATACACACATGGAGTATTACATGTTGGAGATACATTATAGTGGACATTTCATTCATGTGCAGAGAAGTTCTTACCAAGTGGAAAAGTGGCATGGTTTGAAAATGTAGATCGAGATATCATGTCCTACTTTGAGATTATAGTCATGACAAAAACTCTTGAATTATCACTAAATATCTGCATGTATCACACTATCAAACACAAGATATTGGATTCAAAATAAAACTAATAATGATGTACTGAATATGTTTGCAAGTTATGGCAATAGTAGTAAAAAAAATTCAATTTATGTTGAAGCTGATGTTGATGTTGTTCTACTACAATGTGGCACATCCTCAACATGTTTTGGGAAATTTAGAAAAAGGCAAGACCCTATTATCCTCAACATGTGTCTTCTTAGTTTCTTCTTAGTTTCTTCTAGAGATCACTTAAAAAGGGCTCTAGAAGAAACTAAGAAGACACATGGATAGTGAAGAGATCACTTAAAAATTTGAGTTGTAGGAATTGTGAGGAGAATGTTCATAATATTCGAAGTTGTGTGAAGCCTAAGAAAAATAGTGATGCATAAAAGAAGGTAGCACATTTACACTTAATTTGTCATTTACTTAATCTCAATTGTTTGTGGTATTGATATAAATTTGTTTGTATTGTTTGTACTATTGTTAGGATGCAACTTGTAGTGGAAAAGGTAAGAGAAAAGTTGTTGATGTTTCTAATACAAATAAAAAAATATAATGTCACTGAAATTCAGGTATGATATGCCTTTTAATAATGTCTTAATTAATTTATGTTTACTACAGAAAGATATGTTGAGTGACATATATCAAATTGTAGGATTTTTGTGTCCTGGGGCTGAAAATGCATTCACTTCAGTTAAAGTTAAAAGACAAATTGCTACAAGATGTGCCAAGTGAATATTGAAGTCTTGAAGCATGCAACTGTGTATAACAACATCATTTTTATCCAATCATCCACAAAAATTCCAAATGTTAAACCTGCAAAATGAGTAGGAGAAGTTTGTCTGTGTACTAATATACATTTTGTCGTGCACTTCATCTTATTAATTGAAGTGCACTTTTCAATATAATTTAATGTTATATTACATTTTGTATGCACCTAAACAAACCCAAAATAGGTTGGTTTGACACCCCTAATGGGTTAGCTTGTAAGGTTATTTGTTCATCTTTTGAAACTTCTTTTGTAACCATGAAAGTGGTATATGTACTTATGAATATGACATCAGTTACCATTATGACATTTTGTATGCACCAATTATGAATTATTTTTGAATATTCATATGTGGTTCTCATTTTCAAAGTAAACATATTCGATAACTAAGTTGGTCGGCACAAAATTGCATAACCCAATCTTAGATAGTTACAATTCTTTACTCTCTTTCAAAGTACAACCCATGGTTATTACAATAACAAACTAACAATAATCAACAACAAAATACAACATCTTCTATTCTTTGATTTGTTTTGAAAGCCTCTTGCTTCCATCATATTTCTCATTAGCATATCATTCAAAAATTTCAAATTTCTAATTCAACAATTCATCTTTTCACTCTATCATTTTTTCCTTGAGCATGATTATTTTGTTGAGGACTCTGCTACCCCAAGCCACGCCCCTCGGACAAGTCGCCAGATAACACACTTAAAACCTCATCCAAAACCTTGCCCTTTTAATTGTGACAACTAATAAAATGTCGACCAAGATTGTCCTTAGTAAATGCATATTTTGCTCGGGAATTCAGTAACATTTTGCTTCAACTTTATATGAGTAATCTTCTACATGACTACATCCACTTCTGCTTTTTAAGGATGAACCAAATGAAATCATTCTTACATATTGACACTGTGTATATGAGAAAAAAACATAGTAAATATCATGATAAAAAATAGAAAAATTTGTACAAGGTACTTTGAACAATTTTGGACAATCAAAACATTACAAGAAAATGGGAGATTAGCGACCCAAGATATGCGACGCTAGGGTGGCGCTATTACGTCTCCGTTGTGAAAAGCATCGCATTGGCATCTATCTAGCACCACAAAAATGGGACGCTGTATATCGGTAGCTATTAGCGTCGCAATGGAGCCAAAAAAATGGGACGCTACTAGCGCCACTACTTAACACTATCTCGACGTTATTAAGACGCGAGGTTTGCGGCTGTGCATAGAAGATAGACGTCGCTAAGTCGACGCGCAAGGGGCGCAAGCACTGAGACGCTATTTCGGCGCCCACGTGACGCTAATCTAGACGCTAGGAAGTCACTGAGGTGACGCAATATAATGGTGTATGCGTCACCAATGAGACGTAACTATGGCACTAAGGATGATATATTTAACTTAGCGTCGACAGCCATTGCGACGCGAATGAGACGCTATGGAGACGCCATTTACAAATTTTTTTTTACCCATTCAATCCTCATTTTTCCCCTTCCCAAATCGTACAATTATATAATGTATATAAAAATGCATTGATATTCATCACAGGCAATATAAAAGCATCACAGACAGTATAAGAGCATCACATGCAATATAAAAGCATCACCGGCAATATAAGAGCATAACATGCAATATAAAAGCATCACAGGCATAATATTGAACATAAGAATACGAAAAGTAATAAACCGAACTAACAAACTATATGTATATCTAAATCTATAAGTAACAAAAGCTTTGTTTGTATTCATGGGTTGTTTATATCCTAGGTTTCAGAGTTATTGTTATCATTCCGGACGTTCGACCCAGATGTGCTCGGTCCATGGCCTCGCGGGGATGAATTCTGCGTCGGGATCAATCCCTGAATCGCCTACAATAGATGAGCCAACTGCTACGACAACTGCTACGACACCTACTGCGACACCTGCTGCGATATCTGCGCTGATAACTGCTGCTATGATAGCTGCGTCATATTAGGTGCAGCGGATGAGCTCGAAGTAGATGCACCTCCTGCATATCCTCCGATCCTTCTAGGTATCTGAGCTGCTGTGCCGAGGCCACGTAAGTATCCTCTCGTGTCGTGCCGGCCACCTCCTCCCAAACAGTAGGGTCCTTTATGAAATAAAAAATTATACAATCATATAATATATAAATTATATATCAAGAAACACATAAATTAAAAGCATGACTAAACTAACGAAGAAACATTATCTGGTGGCTGAGTACTCGGATCATCTCTATACTTTTCAGTTATTTTCGCATTATACCCATCCTAAAAAATTTAAAAATCGTGTATTTCAAAAATAGTGCACTAATGTCAAGAACCAAATGACCATGTCATGGGACTTACCAGAAGCCTACGAGCAGTGGGCGTGACTAGGTCGTTTGTCTTCCGGCTCTTATGCGTGGCCTCATAGACCGCGCGAAAGTCTACGGTATCGCCTTCTTTCTCCTCCTACGAAAAAAGTTTCAAATTTGATAATACAAGTATAAGTCAAAAGGTTTGATAAATTGAATTTATATGTAAATTACCATGCGTCATCGATGCTCGTCAAATTGCATCGACCCCCCTGTGTGGATGTGTGCCTCGGGCTTCGAAAGATGGTTAACTCTTGCCTTTTCCGACTTCCTTTGCCATCGTTCATCCATCCTTTGTGAACATCAAATACTTACACTTACAAAAAACTATAATTTGCATACTTACCACTTCCTATAGAGGGACTCCCAAACTGAACGCCTAATATGTCTTGGGCATCTTTGTATGCCCTGCTCCAAAGTGAGGCCGGCGGACATGACGACCTTGCGAAACTTGTATAATCGATTTCGGAGACGTTTCGCAGCGATCTCCTCAAAAGCTCTCTGGATCATCCCTAAACTAAGATCCGGATGAAACTGATTTGCCTCCTACAAAAAGAACATTAAAACTTAGTAATTTTAAAATAAATATAAATCGAATTATGTAACCCAAATAGAAGATCGTACCGTAAAGGCTCGAAAGATGTCATCACGCACTTGAATTGGGACATCTTTCCAAGATCCTCCCCCTTCCGACAAGTGGGAAAGAATGAGAGCACTGACATCCCACATGGTACTAACGAGTATGAAAGTGGTCCTACCAATTATAAAGAAGAATTAATTTTCAATGATAACCAAAACTATAACAAAATTTGTACAACTTATTTAACTTACGGTCGAGCAATATTATTCATAGTGACCACCCTATTATCGTGTAAACCCTCTTCATCACTCGAAGAGATCATCCGGTACAACTGGGGTAGGCTGTGAATGTCCGACATCATCTACGGGCCCTAATACATAATAAATCATTAGTGTCATACCAAATTAAAATTGTGATAATTGATAGACGTACAATAATGTTCTCACCTCGATTGATGTGTACCACATGATTAGTGGCAGTCCACTCGTCTGAATGAATTGAGTCAGGTGCTTGTGCTATCGGTGATGTAGCAACTGAAATTATTACAAAAATAATTAATATAATTAATTGAGAAATGTCAATAACAATAAATATATCACCTGGCGTAAGATATCGCTCGCTAACGCTAGAATGTGATGAAGCGTCTAGTATTCTCGACGGTGGCGGTGGGGTAGCAACTGTCATCATAAGAAAATACATAAAATTCGGATTCTATATAAAATTATGTAATATACAAAAATAACCTAGTGTGACATGCCGATCGTCGTCGTGTGATCGAGACGTACCGACTATGTTCTCCGTCGACGGTGGAGCAGCTATCACAAAAGCAAAATATTTAAAAAACTCTATCTTCTACTGTCTATTGCCTACAATATGTCATGTACCTGGAGTGATATGCTGAGCAGACCCACCAATGGATCGCCTACTATGTGACGATCCAGCTACGTGCTCCGTCGACGGCGGAGGAACTGATATTATTAAAAAAGGAATTTAACTATTATAATCAACTACAAATAAGCAGCTCATAATAAATATATTACCTGGTGATTGTGATGGCTGACTCATATGGAGTGAACGCCTGGAAGAGCGAGATGACCCAGATGCTCGACCCGTAGTAACCATGACTGAAAAAAGAAAGAAACTTCTCTTATTATCGGTAACCATATATAACTTAAAAAAAGTAAAAAGCTTATATCATTAGAATAACTACAGGATTCATTCGCTTGTTTCATATTCTGATTCATTTTCATCATCGTCACTATAATCTTGGTTCGAGTCATCATTAATGAAATTATCGAAGTTCACATCCAAGAGGTCATTTGAATTGAACTCTTCCATTGGCTCAGCGTCATCGACCAATTGAAAATTCTCAACTCCATCGGCCACATCAATCGTCTCATTCACTCTATCTTCTTGATAGTAATCGTCCATGGGCACATCGTTGTGTACGGATGATGTTTCATTGTCATTTACCATTGTTTCTGCTAAGAATAGTCTACTCCTCACCTTGCATGACGCCCACCATTCATCCTTGGTTCTTTTCGATGGATACTTAGTGTAGTACACTTGTTGTGCTTGTTCCGCCAATACGAATGGATCGTATGACTGAAGTCTCGACCGAGGGTTAATATCCACCAATTTAAACTTTTGATCGATCGTATGACGGCGCATCGAGTTTTCCAATGGCAAAAACATCCTGTGACAATCAAACCAGCAAACTTTCCTACAATTTTTCAAATAAAAGGATTTTGTATTCTTTCCACATATGGGACAAGCAAGTTTTCCTTTTGTACTCCAACCACTCAACATTCCATATGCCGAAAAATCACTTATGGTCCACATTAATGCGGCTCTCATAATGAAATTTTACTTTTTAGATTTGTCATAGGTAATCATGCCATCCTCCCACAACATCTTGAGTTCATCAATGAAAGGTCTTAAGTAAACATCTAAACTTTTACTAGGAGATCGAGAACCCGGAATCATACAGGTAAGCAATATATTCTCTCGTCTCATACACAAGCTTGGAGGCAAATTATAAGGTGTCACAAAACTGGCCAACATGAATAAACAGTACTTGATGAGGCAAATGGGTTGAAGCCATCGGTGCAAAGTCCTAATCTAACATTGCGTGATTCTGTAGAAAAAGTCGGATGAAGTGCATCAAATCGTCTCCATGCCTCCACATCCGAAGGATGTGTAATTGAATTTTGATCTTCACGTGCTCCTTCTCTGTGCCACCTCATAAATGATGCAATTTTTTCAGAAAGAAATAGTCATTGTAATCTTGGAACAATCGGAAAGTATTTAAATATTGCATTTGCCACATTTTTTTCGAACTTTGAGAATTTTTTTTTCAGCTTGAATCTGGGCTCGCCACAAATAGAACAACTCATAAGTGAGTTGTTTTCCTTGTAGTACAACATGAATGATTGCGGCATGCATCAATCTTCTGATATTCCAACCCTAAATCTCTCATCAACCGTTTGCACTTGTAAAAATGTCCCGATAATTTCTCTGAAGCTGGAAGCATACTCTTAATAATGGCAAGCATCCGGTCAAAACAACTTTCGCTCATATTAAATTCTGATTTTAAGTTCATTAGTTGTGCCACTGCAGAAAGTGTAGTTTACTTCACGCATCCATCCTATAATGATTCATCTACTTCTTCTCGTATCATGTCCCTGTACGGATTGCTCGAGTCGCCCACAACGATATCTACATTACTTATTTCTTTAGCCCATCTTTCTTCGCCATGAAAGAACCAATTGGTGTATGTAAATTTGAAATCGTTGTAATATAAATCCTTCTGCACATCATATCTTACTTTCATAACATTTGCACTTCCAGCATGGACATAAGATTTCTCCATATGAAGAAGCAACACCTTCATTTTAATATGCCACATTAATGAATTCATCAACACCATCCTTATATTTTTCAGTTATGACGCTATGCTTATCCTTCCAATGACGAATCCAACTACGATATGACTTTATCATTTCTGTAACAGAGAACATTAAGCCAAGTAATCAAATTCATGTACTTGAAACGTGTGATTTTGAACTTACGAAGTCCAAAATCACACGTTTCAAGTACTTCATCGTCGAATCATATTCTCATTTTATAACCAAGAATGTGGAAGTACATGAATTAGTTCATAACTTAACTTAACAATTGCTTGAGATCGACCTAAGATCTGAGCGATTAAAACTTTTATCGAAATGTGTGACTATTAAAACTAGCAAGATGTGATTCGTAAGCACTGACGCATTTGAAAACTTTCAAATCGTTGCTATATCATACAACATTAAATTATGCAACTTCAGCAAGAAATAATATCGAGCAATTACTGCATGCATTATAATTTCTGTTCTTCCGCGAAGACTAGCTTGATCCAAAGAGATGACACTTAACTTAATTCAAAACATGAATAAGTAATACTTAACTTAACATGAATAATTAACTTAATTTAACTTCATGCATTAATAATTAACTTAACATACATGGTGGCGGGCTAGTACCTTTTTAACCGGAGGGCGGCGAAGGGCGGAGGGTGGTGGAGGCGGAGGGCAGTGGCGGAGGAGGCGGACGTCGGCGGCGGTGGAGACGAAGGGCGGCGGTGGAGGCGGGCGGCGGTGGAGGGCAGTGGAGGCGGAGGGAGGAGGAGGAAGAGGCGCCGATGGAGGCGGAGGGCGGACGAGGCGGAGGGGGGAGGAGGAGGAGGAGGAGGAGGAGGCGAAGGGCGGCGGCGGTGGAGGGCGGACGAGGCGGAGGGAGGAGGAGGAGGAGGAGGAGGAGGAGGCGAAGGGCGGCGACGGTGGAGGGCGGGCATCGGGGAGGGAGGAGGAGGAGGCGAAGGGCGACGGTCGCATGCGGAGGGCGGCGGTCGAATGCGGAGGGTGGCGGAGGTGAAGGGCGGCGGCAGCAGTGAGGGCGGACGTCGGGCGTCGGAGGGGCGCGGTGGAGGTGGTGGGCGTCGAACGTCGGGCGAAGGGCGGAGGCGGCAGTGGAGAGTGTCGGAGGGGCATGGTGGAGGTGGTGGGCGTCGGGCGAGCGGAGGACGTCGAAGAAGGTAAACAGTAAAAGTGAAAACGAAGAAGAGGGGTTAGGGATTTAAGTAATTTTTTAGCGTCGCCATAGAATGCGACGCTACGTAGACTCTATGTAGGCGCCGACCCTGTCAAAATTCGGCTAGCGCGGCGCTATAGAGAAGCTAATGTGTCACTAAGATAACATAGCGACACTATAGCGTCGTTGGGGTGTCTCAATGGATTTAGCGTTTCAAGAATGCGACGCCATTGAGACGCTCATTAAAAGTTTTTTTCAAATTTTTTTGTATGTATGAAATTTTATTTATCAATGTAGCGTCTCATCGCATTGTGCCCCGTTCCAATTATTTTATTTCCTTCCGACAATCTATCATGTATGTATACAAAATTATAAATATATATGTATATGTGTATATAACAAAATTGTGTGTGTATACATATACATATGTAATATATGTGTATGTATATATATGTCTACGTGTGGGAGATTAAGTTACAACACTGTGTTTATAATAATATGTGTATATGTATATGTGAATATATGTGTATATGTTTATGTTTATATGTGAATATATGTGTATATGTTTATATGTGTGATATTAAGTTATAAAAATATGTATATATGCACTTACTATATATAAGTATAAGCATATACGCATATTTATATGTCTATATGTGTCCGATTAAGCGAGGGGTAACAAGTCGGCTTAGGAGGCGCAATACCGACGCTATTGAGTCACTAGTTACATTTAGCGACACCGTAGCGCCGAACTAGCGTCGAATACATTGTCGCGTCTCAATTCTGAGACGCTACAGTGACGCCAATAGTGTCACTATAGCGTCGACCGTAATGGCGGCTCTAGTTAGACGCTACGTGGACGCTATTGAGTCGCCACTGTGACGCTACAATGGTAGCAAATCACTCAATCAACCATCATAATTTCATGATTAAGTATATAATAATATATGCATAATTAAGATATTATATATATTATATGTATAGATAACATAAATAATATAGGTAACAAATTATATATTTAGGAACACTCCTATCATGTAAAAATACATACATACACACACACATATATATATAATTGTGTAATTAATACACATATATGTTGATAATACACTATTGATAATATGCTGATAATCGTGTAATTAATACTAATATAATATTTAATAAATTTATTGATTGACATATAGTATATATAATATATAGTGTTTAAATATAAAATAAATAGTGAGATAAATGTAGATAAGTTATGAGTAACACGGTAGCGCCGAACTAGCGTCGTATTATACATTGTTGCATCTCAGTTCTGAGACGCTACAGTGACGTCAATAGTGTCATCATAGTGTCGACTGTAACGACGGCTCTAGTTAAACGCTACGTGGATGCTATTGAGTCGCCACTGTGACGCTACAATGGTAGCAAATCACTCAATCAACCATCGTAATTTCATGATTAAGTATATAATAATAATATATGCATAATTAAGATATTATATATATTATATGTATAGATAACATAAATAATATAGGTAACAAATTATATATTTAGGAACACTCCTATCATGTAAAAATGCACATATATATAATTGTGTAATTAATACATATATATGTTGATAATACGCTATTGATAACGGTAGCGTCCAAATAACGTCGCTTCTCTCTGAGACACCATATAGCGTCTCTTTAGAGCCGCCAAACTTGCGACGCTAGATTCGCGTCTCACGACGTCGACGCGAGAACGGCGCTAGGTCCTGCCGCGCATTTCCGGTTCGTGGTGCGAAATAATAGCGTCTACGTAGCGTCTCGATTGCGCCAGAAGTAGCATCCATTCAGTGAATAGCTAAGAAGACGCTAATGAGACGCTATCGAGAGGCAAGTAGCGTCTCATTATCATGACGCGAAGTATACGTTATAAAGGCGCTAGTGGCGTCTATATAGCGTCACAGCTATTGGCGACGCTACTTTGCGTCGCTAAGAGCCCATTTTCTTGTAGTGAAATATTAAAAAATATTTGTCGAGACAAAACGAGTAAAACTTAGGCTTCAGGTTTTGTTAAGCATTTACTAGGAACGAATATCTTCAATTGGAACACGAAAGCAGATCTCCATGGAAGGATGGGAAAGACGTAGGTCATAGTCTAGGATTTCACTGGTCCAAACGAGCGTATGGCGTAACCTTAAGGTTCAGACTTCTTTTGGTCGGAGCACAAAAGGTGTTTTGAGTTTCAAAGATTCGAACGAACACAAAAAGTTGGAGGGAAAGGCGACTCTTTTCACAAATGGGAAAAACAAAAATAATAGAAAATTTCAAAGTTAATGGAAGGACAAAAGTGAAAACTGCGATAAAATTTAGATGCCAAAATTACGATAATTTAGGGGAGATCTAAGGAAATAATCTAATAAAAAATTTAAAATATATTTTTTATCAGATTATTTTTATATATTGGATAGAAATTTATACTTAATTGTCAAATGTATACCTAAAATTTTGACAATACTTATTTTTATTTATAATTACTTCATAAGATTTTCTTGTTGAATCATTATTGGATTGATGACTTAATTTATTATGTTATTTTATTCTAATTTATTATATTATATATTATATTAAATAATTGTTATACAAGATATTATATATGGACAACATTATAATAATTTCTTTAACTTATTTATTATTTATCAATTTATATTATTCGGTCCGACCATTTGATTCGATCTGATCCAATCTAACCGTTTAGTGATCCGACCTAACTGATTCAACTGATCCGACCTAACCGTTAATCAATTTGAAACATTGGCCGAGCTAAATCTTGCAACATTGATTTCTCATGTTATTGCATTTAATTTTTTGACTTAACAAAATAAAAAAGAACAAGTAAGTTAAAAAATTTATAATACTTCTAGTCGATCTCTTGACCAAGAGTCCAACCCAATAAGTTTGGGAGTATTAACTCTGATTATGTTGCAGTTTAGTGATTTTGAGGGGCTCCTAATTTTGTCTTGATCTTTCAATTTCAAAATGTTGTAATTAATTAATTAATTTTTCCCAATCATAATAAAATAACCCTTTCTAATCGATGATGGCGAGTTTACCGATATCGTCCAGGACACATAAAATTCACGTAGAATGTCTCGTAGTGGGCCGCACCACCCACTCCCCCACTCAATTGCCCCCTTCTTTCCCTTCTCTCTTCTTTTAACCTTTTCCATTTTAAAATTAATTTATGTATTATATATTTTAAAATTTGAGTCCTGTCCCTGCATATGAACAGGATTATAAGTATATTTATCATAGATTAAAATGATAATTTCATTACAAATTATAAATTGATGTAATTGATAACAAAAGAAAATTGAGAAATCAAGATGAAAAAAATAAATTTCATTAAATACTCTTCAATTTTGATGTTTTTTTCCATTTTTATCCTCCAACTTCAAATTCTTTCATCTTTTAACTTATTTTATCAAATACTTTTTGTAATCAGTCTTCTCTTTTTTTCCTTTTTGAATTTGTTATATTATTTTAACATTTTATGTAATTTTTATTTTAAAATAAGATGTCACGATTGAGAAAAAATGAGTAAAATCAAAAGGTATTTAGTAAAATTTACAACAAAATGAAATGTGGCAAAGTTGAGAAAACATGGTGGGAATGGCGCTATCACAAAAATCGTGTCACAGTGGCCCTTTAATTTTGTCAATTCCTATGTCTTTTATCTCAATTCTGTGTGACTATGATTTTAAACACGCTAAACTCGTTTCTGTCTTATCTCAATTTAGCGATTAACTCTCTGTGGGGTCAAATGCTAGCGAGTAATTATTTTTATTCTAGCGACTAATTGAACAATGCAACTCAATGATATGTCCTTGGATGCCTTTTCAACTATATTATTATTATTATTATTATTATTATTATTATTATTATTATTATTTAGTACGGAATGAATTTTTTTCTTCCTATTGTAATGAAAAGTTCATGACTAAAAATAAAAAAGGTTCACATTGAGGATTTTTTTCCATCTCGAGTCTAAGAAAAGATTTTCAATTTACAGAATCATCAGCATCCGATTAGTTTAAAAAAAAAAATTTATTCTTAGGGCTTTCATGCCCCTTTTCCACATGAGTAAAAGTGAAGCAACATTCCCCTTCGTTCCATCATTTTTAAGATGCATGACATCAATCATTTTTAGATTCGAGAGTGGGTCAAATGCAAGTGGTGATTAAAGCTAACAATTTCAATCACGAACAAGTGAACCATAATTAGAAAATGCATAAAGTTCGCCATATTCTTCAAGCTCCACAACCTAATATTTTACACTGTGGTTCTCTCGTTTTTGTAACCACAATAATTAATTAGTCTTTCCTCAAAATTAAAAAAAAAACATTGTTAGGAAAAAGAGATGACTCTTTCTTTCTGCGCCACTCTCATGGCCGGCGCTGTGATGAAGACCGCACAGCACGCCTCCACATAGCAGTAGCACGCTGTTCTCAGCTGTAGTTGGCCAATTGAAATGGAACCAAGGCAAGGGCTGTTAGCTCTTTTTTAACTCGGAAAGGTGAACAACTGCTGCCTTTTTGGAGTACAGTTAGTGCAGCTTTCTATCTGTAATTGTCTTCGTCCTCAATTCTTTTCTGCTACTGTGTGCAGTGTTGCTGTAGCTCCCCTGACGAACACAAGGAATCGGCTTTTGGGCCAGAGCATGCAATGCCTGGAGGGAGCAACCATGCTTTGCTGCTGCTGCCACCTCTGCGTCAGTGTGTGTTCTTGTTAGGAGGAGAACTCCTCGGCCTGCACCTTCCCCAATGATGATGGTGCGCTGCTGCTGTTGGAATTGGTAGCAGTTGTCTTGCTTCTGCTGCTGCAGTGGTGGCTTCCATGGACGGCCTTCTGGATCCCCACCGGCTTCACTTTCCGGGCGAAGCTGCCGTCGTCCATTTGAACGGAAAACAGGGAGTAGACCGGCCGGTGGTCGGAGAATTTCGACTCGCCTCGCACGTACCACAGCTGCTTCATGCCCTTCCCGCGCCAAAGTATCCGGTCGCACCTGCCAATCCAACAGATCTCTTAACTTGGACTGTACAAAAGAAGCCACAATTCACAATTGTTCTATAGGCAAATATGACAAATTTCCCTTTTTTTCTGAAAATATAGATTCGGATAACTTTTCAAAAAGAACTAATATTTCGTCACACACAGTTGTCCTAGATTCGGAAACTGGAAAGCTTTTGTTTTGGATTCCAAACTGATCAAACAGTGACGCAAACATAATTGAAAGAGATGAGTGAACAGGAGTTCAGCAGCCTTAGCTTACCAAGCAGGTATTCGCCTTTTCTCCTTAGATTTAGCTTGGTAGACTGCATAGACGTCGGAGTTGGTGAGGTACTTGTACGTCGGAGGAAAATTTATCCTCCCTTCTTCCCATCCTGCGAACACTCCGCCAGCTCTCTGCTCTCTGTGAAGCTGCAGATGACAAAAGCTATTAGCCTAATTAACCATTCAATCTTACTACCACCAACTCTGACTGATCAGTCTTTCACCTGGTCTTTCTCCAGCAGCGCTCGCCACTCGTTCCTCTTCAGCAGTTCAGGAGTGTCATCGCCGGTGGCTGCAAGCCGATAATTGAGGTCTCCGAGCCATATGACCTGACTGCGTTTGCGCGCGCGCGACGTCAGTTTTGTAGGAGACATCGATGAAATTTGTTCGCAGTTAGAACTTAGAAGCTTACTCGTGCTCTAAGATGCTCTCGGGCGCAGGTGAGGACGACCTCTGCGACCGCGGGAACCGAGTCCTCCTCATGATCTCAATCACGTCGGAGTTCCTCCTCTGCTCGTCGCCGTCCTTCTCGCCGGACGCCAAGTGCGTGCAGACGAAGCAAAACGTGGTCCTCTGCACAGTCATGCTTACCGATATCGATCCCTATACAATAATATAAACACACATATATACGTATTAATCACTCGAAGCGCGCGCGCGTTAAGATAAATTTAGGAAGCAGTGTTCGTGTTGCGACTTTGACTTGCCTTGTTTCCCATGCATCCCATAATGCCCCTGCCCACGCATGACACCTTGAGGTCGTTCACGTGGCGCATGAGGTCCGCGCGGACCCACACGCACAAGAAAACGCCGACCATCTGCTTGCTCGCCGCAAGGCGGTACCCGTAGCCGCACGTCGCCGGCGAGAATTCCGGTGACTCCTCGCCGCTGCTGCTGGAGCTCGGCGCGCGTCCTGCCTCCTCTCTCTCCTCCTCCTCGGAGTCCTCGGCCACGGACAGCAGATCCGAGAAGCTGACCCTCGGCTTCTGAGCACCGTACTTACTGCAGAAGCCGGGGGCCTTCTTTTTCTTCTCATTGGGATTGAGGGCCTCGCGGATGAGAGAGATCCACTTGCTGGGGGGTCTCCTGTCCTCGGATCCCAGTACGTTACCGGCGTTTAATGGGACGATTTCCTGAAACCTGTCCATCACAAAGGACGGATCACTTCGTCAGATCACAGGCACTAAATACTGTCATTAACTTCGAACTATCATCACTGTTTTAGTTCTCCCCCTCACTCTATCTGAAACATCGAGTTCGATGCAATGTGGTAGGAGCGAGTATTTAAAAGTTGGCGTGTTTCAGAGGGAAGGACACTGGTCTTAATCACAAGTCACAGTCCCATCCATCGATGTTAAATGCTCTCACCCGTCCGCGGCACCCAGTCGAACGGCCACAAGCCCATTAGAACATGACAATAAAGTTACTGCACACAGCTCTTTTGTACATTTTATCCGCACCTTTGATGCAACTTACTCTCCAATGTGTAAGGAACAAGTACAGCCATCCATGGCAAAGTTTACAGTTAGCTAGGGCTTGCTTTCCATAACATATTTTGGTCTTTTTTATTTGTCCACAGGCTTAGCAAAAGAGTGATAAAGTAAAGGCACAGATTGCAACGTATCACAAAGATTACTTGTTTGTGGAGGAATGATAAAATCATAAAACTATCTATTAGTATCAGAACGTACGCCGGAAACTATGTTAATTGTTAGCAGGAGGCGAGAGAAAGAGGAAAACAGATGGATGTGATTTGAATATACAGGTCAGTACATCAGAAATATAAACATATGTACAGTGCTCACCCGAGGACATAGATGTCGGCGGGGCAGCAGGGCGTGCTCATGAGCCAATCTTTTAGGTCCAGTTCTCCGTGGGGCGCTCTCCCTCCCACGTTCCACGTCCCCACGAACATCCTGCGCATCTCCCATGTTCATTAAAGCAATCGACATCATTAGTCCTCCGCCAAAATAGGATCTAAAGAACTAGATGATGATTAAGACTACATGTATGCACTGTAAAGTACAGGACGAAGTTTACAGGAAAAAAAAGTACATATTGCAGATGATATTCTTTCCTGATTCATGGCTGTAATTTGTTTGAATTTACTACCTGAGGTTGTCTAGGGGTGGAGAGGAGCTGCGCCTGAGGTTTTCTGAACTCTCTACCAGCCAATCACCTGTAGGTGAGGATTGAAGAAAGCAAAGTGTGAAGGAAACGAAATCGTCTAATTCGATGGCTACTGGTCATTGGCTTATATGCATGTTGAGTAGCCAGTTGCAGGTGAGGTGAGGTATAAACCTGATATGTCTTTTCCCGTGAAAATGCTGCTGTCCCTGTCAGAGCAGCTCTTCCTTCTCTGCACCTCTCCAAAGTCCTTCCCTGTAGGTTCAGGGGAAACAAGATATTGAGTAAAAAAAAGCATAGTAATAAAAAGGGGTGTAACAAGCTTAAGGAGCTCTGTTAATTTTAAATGTGAACACTTACTGCAGCTGTCAGAGTGGAATTCTCTGCTCTTGAACCATTTCTTCACTTTGGTACTTGGCCAAGAAGAAGACTGTGACAACACAAAGTTGTACTTTAGAATTAGAATCAATACAGGAAGAGAGTGATAACAGTGTAACAAGATCTATCGAAAAAATGTTCAGAAAGAAAAAGGCATATGCAGCAATAAGACTGTTCTATTGGAAGCAGTCCTCTAAGTTTTATCAAAGACGTCCTACCTTGGCAGCTCTACTCAGCTCCAACTTCATGTTTCCCATAACCAGGAGGAGTTCCCTGCAGGAGAGAAGCAAAAGAAGGAATATTAATGAAATTCGTGCACAGTGTATAGAAAATGCCATAACACACGCAGGATCAACCTCAAACCAAAACAGTGAACCTTGACCTCCGAGAACAGTAAAACGATCTCACTAAACAAGCAAAGCAAGCACAGAAATCCAATCAAAAGGAGGACACGAGAAGGCATGAAGCGGTACCGGACGAGCTCACCACTCACCTATTTTTTTTTTCCCACTGTGCAGCTGCAGCCTCCTCCCTCTCCTCTCCCTCCTCGTACGCCTCTCTCTTCACACTACGGGCATAGGCCACTGCAACAGAGAGACGAAACCTCGAAAAGAAAGCTAAAATGGAGGTCGGAGGAAGAAGAGAGAACGAAATCGGAGCTCGACAAGTAGCAGAAGCTGGTGCTCTTCTTTTATACGGGCACCACGATGCGACGGCGACGGTCCACGACGTCAAGGACTCAAATGCGGACCCTGTTCTCGGTGAACAAACAGCCTTCTTTTTTGCACTTTATTACGATGCGACCATTGGTTGTGCGATCAATCATCTCTGGCCGTGAGCTGCTTGATCCTGATCCGACGGTAGATATGCGCTGACGTGCATGATTCTCTCATGTCGGCCTGCAGATGCATATTTTGCCCCCGGGATTACAGTGCCCTGCGCGTCCCCTGGTTTTTATTTTGCTACACAAAATTATTTATAAAAAATTAGTTCCATTTAATATTTTTTTAGAGCAATGCTATATATTTCTAAAATTAGGATATAACATTTATAATTTTTTTTGATCGAAGTGCCCAGTGCTATTAGCATTCCACTAATTTAATGTTCGAGCGATAATGGTATGGATAAATCTTGATAAAAGTGATGACTATGAGAATCGAATATGAGATTATTAGCACTCAACAATTTCAGAATATAATCAGGTTATCCAATTGTGTCAAATTATAATATTTATGAATTTGTAGAAGGATATATCATTTTTATTTTCTTTATATGTTTTTAAAATTACGAGTTGATTAAAGACTGACTGCATTTGACAAATCTTTATTGAGATGATAATTTGCTTTCTCTTAATTTCCGTTTGATAATCAAATTAATAATGGAAAACAAAGCACTCTTTATTTCATTTGCAATACTTTTGAGTTGTACATCATTTGTTTTCAATGATAGAAACTTGGGAAATAATTTCGTTTGGCAAAAAAATATGATAGGAGGCAACTAAAATAATTTCACCAAACATTCATCTAACACAATAAAATAAAATAAAATTTATAAAAGCACATTTCAAAAGTTCTCCCAAATTTAGCATAAAGGTCAAGAGCTTTTTGAAAACTATCGATCACTCGCTTTATATTATATGAATGCTTGGTGGGAAAAAGAATTACGTGCTTTTTTATCCAAAATGTTTATAAACAATAATTGCTTCCTAGCCCTTTGTTAAAAAAATTAACAATTTTTTTTCTATGGCTCAAGGTAGATGTGCTTTGTTGAAGAGAATTTGAGTTGTTGCAGATGCAGCCTAAGTTTATTGAGAACCAAATTCTCGGCTACTCTAAATGATACTAAAAAAAATTACTTGCCAAAGTGGAATTATATATTAGGAGAGTAAAAAATATCTATATTGATAAATAACAATACATACATAGTCTAATTAGGCATAGACATATATGTGGATATAATAATTTTTAGGATTTTTTCCTCTTATCTCGGGATGAACTTTTTTCGCATTTACTAATGACTTTCAAATATTTCGCAAATCTCCGCTGAACTATGCCATTTTTTTCACTTACTATCCGTCAATGTCTGTTAATTTTTTCGTTATGTTTTTTTTTGAATTATGAAATGACCAAACTTCCATTACGAAGTTTATATAAGTGAGCTTAAAATAATAAAAAAATGTTCCTCTCAATCTCGCCGGCGTGCACAAGGACATCGCCAGCAACCCCTCCCCCATCATTTTTTTAAGCACACTTATCTAAATTTTTCGAAAGTATTTTGATCATTTTATAATTTAAAAAATGAAAAATAATGAAAACATTAACAGACATTGACGGGTAGACCTATTAGAAAAAAACGATATAGTTCAAGGGAGGTCCGCGAAATATTTGAAAGTTATTGATAAAGCAAAAATAATTCATAATTTAGGGGCCTAATTTTTATTTTTAAAAATATTTATTAAAATAGAATATACGCTTATAATATATACTCTAAAGCTGTGATCCAAAGAGGAAGGCAGTGAGTGGATTTTAATTTGGAAACCACTTAACATATTTACAGTTGTTGCCTTGTTGGTCCTTCACATCACCACCACTATCAAATTCCCAGTGGTTCATGCAATTGATCGACCAAAATACACACACAAAAAAAAGTTGTTGTCCTTGTTCATGCAACATGGACGAGGGATAGGGGAACAGAAACAATTTTGTATCCTAATTCTTCGACAAAGTACATACGTACGTTCTCCAAATTGCACGTCAATCGATCGCCTTGGTTGAATGTGGATTAGATTAACTTAACACGTTTATTTAATCTTGTTTAGACTCATCCGTGACAGATCCTAACATATCAAAGCAAATCTTTGACCCTTTGGTTCGGTAGATACATGTTAGATTCATTCACATCGACACAAAAAAAAAGTGTTTTCTTATTACCGTAGCACATCAACGAATGACACGATACAAAAAGAAAAAAAAAAAAAGAAAGTTATCAACATGTGGACTGTGGAGATCGACTAAAAGTGCACATAATCAATGGTTATATGGTTGCCTAATCACTCCACAAACCTGGTGATCTTTGATTAGTTCCATCTAATGATGTAATTAGTGGGACACGTTTCCGTCTCACTATGCTGCCCGTGAAGCCACATAAACCTGCCTGTGTCGTAACATTAGGAACACTGTCGATGTAATCTGATACGTGCGTATCAAGTGTTTTGTAGGGTAATTTGTTCAAATTATCACATCTTTTGTTGTTAAGCTGCCATTTATTCTTATTATAACGGGCTAATGCAATTAAAAAATAGGATTAATTTCTTAAACCCCTTCAAAATTATAGTAATTTTTCACATCTGTCCTAATATATGAACTTATTGTAGTGCCCTATTAAACTATGTCATGATTTTCACTTTAGTCCAATTATATTCTGCTTATTCTTTCATTATTTTTATTTTTTTATTTATTAAATGACTAGATTATTCTCGACAAAGAAAAAATGAATATTTATTTTAAGTCACAGAGGGCAATTTAGTCATTTAATAAATAAAAAAATATGAAAGTTAATAGAAAATAACGAATGGATTAAAGTAGAAATTATGACATAATTTAGAGAAAATTACGGTGAGTTCATTTATTAGGGACAGTTGCGAAAAATAGTAGTTTAACAAAAGGTTGAAGGAATTAGTCTTAAAAAAATAATGTTAGAATTCATTAATCCTTCTTATTTTTAAAGTTATCATGGTCAAGAGAATAATGTTATTTTTCTATTAGTTCTGAATATATACCTCGTTAGAGTATAAAAAATGAGTTTTTTTAAAAGCGACGACCGTTTATCTAGCTTATGATCAGGATTTAAGGACAGGTGTTTCATACGTGGCAGCGTCCTACTCGATGATATTTAATTATGGGGAATGTTTCCACGTCAGCTTGGGTGTCACAGAGACGCGAAGCCGCCGTGAAATCAAGCTACACATGCACGTAAGTAAGAAAAAAAAATGCGGATATTGATAGTAATAATAAAATTACTACAACCAACTGATTCTATCTTAATATTGTTGGCTACTAATAATTCCAAATATAAATCTCAGAGTCCTCGTATTGATTAGGGTCTCGTTCCATCATCGAATTAGTTACTAAACTCGAGCACTGATGACTTAAAAAACAAAACTGATTTGTAGGGTTGAGTTTTAAAAGTTCTCAATCAAGAGGTGTCTTGCTACACTGAGGTGTTTGATTTGAGAATATATAAATTTAAAAAGAATAAAAGATAAAATACGTTAATTTTTTTATTTATTTTCTTCCCTTCTATTTTGTGTTTCGATCGAAGGGAATAAAAATTTGCAGCATATTACTTTTAGTGATTAACAATTACTTGATTTATGGATTAATTAATGACGTAAAATTTACTTATTTCATCCCACTAAATTAAATTAATAAAAAAACTAACTATAAGTAATTAATTATTTGTCATAATAATAAGTAATGTAAAAATAAAACATGGTTGAAAAAATAAAGGTGGAGTATCGTCTTATCTCATGATTAAAAAGAAGATGGTTTCATCTTAGAATAAAACAAAAATAATCCTATTCTATCGACCATTTGACAATATTCTGAGAGTAAGTCCTTATTCAATAAATTAAAACAAAGTTTAAATTAGTTTGAAGCAGTAAAAATTGATCAAAATTGAATTTTATATTAACATATCAAAAATAATTATTTTGAATATAAAATAATTTTAAAAAGTTCACCAAAGATAAACTAAAAAACTCAACAAGATGAATTTTCCTTGCAAAAAAAATATGAATAATGTGACTTCCTCCTCAACCAGTACTTATTCCTCTATCTTAGTGTTCTTAATATAATCAATATGAAACTATATTGCTTGCACATTTTACTCTTTTGTCTTTTCTTAGTTTTAAATTTGTTAAAATTTTATCGTATGAATTTTGATATTAGCTAATTACATATTTTTCATTTGAATATGGTCGAAATGTGATATATGTGGTTTTGATTTTAAATTTTATTATTTATTAACGTACAATCTGTTGCATGTAAATTTTGGTTTTATTTTGTGCATTTGATTTGTTAATAGAATTGTCCATTATATATGACAATATGACTATTTATGCATACATAATTATATATGATATTATACTTATATGATATCAAAATCATCATAATTTCACAATATGATGATTAATATTAAACTTCACGCAATAATGATAAATGGCTATTACAAGCATATATTATCATGCATGAATAAATTGTATTTGCGCCAAGATTTGTGTATGCACACGCTACAGGCTTTTGGATTAGTATCACTTTTTGTCTAAAATGTAGATGATGTGGTCAGATCATACGTGTGTCTGTGTTAAGCAAACCTAGGTATAAAATAATGCTTCATAAAAGTGATGCTTCATAGGTGTCTGATAAAAACGATAATTGACAAGTGTCACAAATCTCAACATGTCTATGCACTTAAAAAAGAAAGCCGATTAAGGTCGCTACTCCTAGACATGATGCATATGTATGGTAATAGATTTGCTTATAAGTTATTTTACAAATAAATTATTCACATATTCTAAAGCTTATCTTACAATCAATTTTCTTAAGTATAATATGTAAGTTTTAAATATTATATATATCATTTTATTTTGACAGAAACAAAATAAATTAATCATAATATTTTAGTATAACACTGAGAAAGAGAAGAAAGTTGATTCGGCAAGCTGTTACAAAATCATTTTATGGTGCAACAAACTGCATGTGTGTTATATGGAGTGACTTAGGATAAGAGCAACCACCGATGAAGGAATGCAGATCTTCACCGAAAACGAACATGATTAGAGGGGACAAATTAAAGGGGACGAACTAGATGGTACAAACGTCTATATCTATATAACGCCTCACAATTCATAAACAAGGAAAGAACTCAAAAATCAAAATCAAAGCAAATTAGGAAGAAATTTGAAATAAAAAAAGAGAAACGAACGTAACTCCCAATCGGATCGCTCCCTCCAATCGGCTGGCTGAGGGGCCAGCTGAGACTATAAAAGGGCTCGAGGGAAAACTGTCGTACTGCCCCTCTTAGAACCCCCCTCTAACCGACCGCCGTCGACCGCTACTCCACCTTCGTTTCTTCTTTGTTTCCTCCGGCGAACGCACGCCCAGGCGGACAAAGCACCCGATGATAGGACAAGAGACGAACATCTAGAGCACGGTGATCTCTCCTTCGACGTTCGCGAGGACCAGGCACATCCTCTCACAGGCCAGGAACGATCGGCGATCGAAGGGACGACGTACGATTCGCCGACGAATTCCTAACGACCGAAAAAGGTACCTTAGATGTTCCATCCCCATAGACGGTAAACTATTGATCGTATGATGCATATGATGAGTCCATCTCAATCTAGGATAGATGAACTATATTTTTCGTATTATAATCTTTGTGATTTGACGGCCGAAAGTCGGCCGAAAAGGAGGAAGAAGACGGGCGCATGCCCGTTCCGATTAAGTGGCACGGGCGTGCCCGAAGGGGATGACCTTGATTGAGACACGGCACGGGCGTGCCTTATAAGAGGCACGACCGTGACTCAGGAAAATGGACGACCGATTCAGGCGAACGGTCGACCTATCTGAACCTTTACGAATCGATCATCAGAACACAGGCGTGTCAGTGATGAGCACGGAAGTGGCAGCGGCACGGTTATGCCATAGTATGACACGGCCGTGACCAACGCCACGGACGTGCAGTACAGGAATGGCCGGCCGATGATGGCACAGTCGTGCTAGAAGAAGGCACGACTGTGACACCAGAGCGGGCCAACTTCAAAGTTCAAGCGTCGATCCGGCCCGAGTCGAATCCTGAGTCGAATATAGAGAATGGTCGACTGACAAACCGTCCGGTCTAGACTGATCGATTCAAGCCGATCGGTCCACACCAACCGAAACAATAGGAAGATTTTGGACCTAAAACAATAAATTAAATGCTTATTTGACATATAACATGTGTTACATTTAACGCAAAATTTTATACAAGGTTTTTGTCAACAGTTATGTGAAAAAAAGGGAAAAAAAATCAATTCATCAAGATTTTTCTTGTCTCCAAATGTAGAAAAATTAAAAAAACATTGTGCCTCAAACAAACACAACCTTTAACTTTTTTGCTGTACTACACTTAATGGCATGATTATGAAGCCTTGAGATGTTGCTTCCAAGCTTGTACTTGCAGATGTGACGTACAAATGCTGACTCAATCTAAGACGAACCCTGACTCAGCCTGAGTCATACTCATGGATCCTAAACAGAAGATTCGACCCGGGTTACTCTTAACCGGCCCGAGTCCTATTGTAGAAGACGTAAATACCCTTTTTGAGATCCGATTCATAATTCTAGATTCCATCAATGAAAAATGAAGACGAGTAAAGTAAAGATGAAACTACGGAAATGATAAGTGCCACACTAAAGTACTGGTATTGTATAGTGAGGGGCATGTAGCTAAGTTGAGGAGATAGCTAATCTACAGGTCTTTGATGACCACTGCTCCTGGGATACAAGTCATCTCCCACCAACCTACAGGTCTTTGATGACCACTGCTCCTAGGGTACATGTCGTCTCCCACTTATATTCCGAAAAAGGTATGCATTAGCATTACACCTTCTCCAAAGCGGGCATTCTAACTTTATAAATGTATAGGGGCACCTTTGACATCCCAAGCTAATAAAGCCGAGCTCGTACAAGATAATGAACTCTAAGGAAAGTATAATAATGTAAAAGATGTAGCACAACTCATAATAAAATAATGTACAATAAAATATAGTATAGTAAAGTACATAATATGACATAATAAAGTATAGAACACGGTATGCTAAAGATATAGTATTGTACATTAAAGTACAAAATATGGTATAGTGGAGACAAGGCACAGTTAGGGTAAAGAACAGAGTACTGACATTGATATGATGAAGCATGACTATTGCTTATTGAAATCAAAGTATAGGAATCCAAAGCTTAAAAGCATATTTCTTACTACTTATCTATTTATGATTCAAACATCAATTGATTATTGTTTTATCGTCTATACTTCTATTGTACTAGACATTTTCGCTCATGGGTATTCTATTTCTTTGCATTGGGATTTTGCAGGTGAGAATTCTGCTTGATAAGGTGTTGGAGGACGCAGAACTTGAGGATAGCCACACATGATAGCATCCAACTCTTTAAATTGTATTAGTTGAATAATTGATCTTTGCATTTGAAAGACATTATGGTGTTTCTCTTCTGGAATTAAACTTATAGCCATTTCATCTTTTATAAACTGCATTAAGTATTGGTGTCTTTTGATATTCTGGCATTCACTCTTCCGCAATAAAGTTATCAATTCTTTGATTATTATTACTGTTGTCATGTATTATATTTGTTGAAAGGTCAATGTCATAGTATGGTCAATAGTGTAGTAGGTAATGTAGCATCCTCGGAGTCAACATGACTGCTTACATGACAGGAGGGTCGATTTTGGGGGCATTACATATAAAAAGAAGCCATCTAGAGAGTCTCTAATGATGTTTCGAACACTTATATTAGTATTAGAGCATAGCAATTTCTCTCCGATGAACAAAAACTGAGTGATCGGTGAACAAAGAAATTATAAAACTTCAAATAGCAATCGAATGATCCATGTAACGTAAAAACTTTCTTGTCCTCTTCCACACCTCCATCATATCTCCTAGAGAACTTTCATTACAAGAACTATATCACTTCAACATCGGAATCATCAGCATTTCTCAAGCCATTATTAATTCTGGTTCACGGCTGCCGTGGGCAAACACAACAACAAGAATCGAATTGTGACCATCACCAATCATTGTTGGCATTTGGAAGCATCGCCGATAATTGCCGGAACTTAACAATCTCATTGGAGCATGATTTGGACATTTTTATCATCAATTTTTCATTCGTCAAATAAGTGCACATAGGTAAAGAGGAAGATGATGGACAATGCAAAAACACTGTAATATTTTGATCTTATTTGCTTGATATTTAAGTTATTGAATCATCATTGTTCAATATGTTTTTCTTAAGTTATATTTGAACCATTTATGCCTTGATTTAAGTAATCCTAGATGTGATTTGATCAGATCTGATTAAGGCTGTTAGATCCCAAGCAAACATCAACTTGAAAGAGTTCTCAATATAAGTCGAACCGATAAATTCGGATGGTCGAACAGAGTACTAATAAAACAATATTATTTATTACTTAACAAGAACTTATAACATATACCCACTAAATATATTCACTATCATAAGATATGATATAAAAATTAGTTAACAATACAATTAATAATATATAAAAAGGTTAATACAATTTGTAATAAATTATTTATATTCATTTAATTTTAATCCCAACTTATGATTCTCACCATTATTTTCTTTTTTTTCTTCCCATTCTCACCTTTCTTCCATTTTCTTCTTCCTCCAACTTTTTTATTTGATATTTCCTTATTTTTCAATTGGTTGCTTTCTTATTTGAATTTTTTTTCTCTTAAATTAGTTATTTCCATTTAAATAAAATATCATTTCCTTCGGTACTTTCCACTTTCCAATCCTTAATTTTCTCTCATCATTTCACTCCTAAGTATTTCTCTTTGCTCTCTTTGTTAATTCCTAGTTATTCCTTTCTATTTAAACTCCCATAATTTTTCCTTTCTTTAATCTTTTAATCCCTAAATAATGATTTTTGAAATTTCCTTATCAACCAATTCATGGAAAATGGCCGGTTCAACAGTTTAGTAGCCGGTCGATGGTCGAATTGATCGGATAGGCCGATCCAGTTCGGCCCTAACAATATTGGGTTGATATTTGGTTCACTATTCTATATTCTTTTAATCTTAACCATTGATGGTTTTTGTTAGTAAAAGTCTTTGAATCCTAATCCAATTGAGATCGTATCATAACTAGAAACTCATATGCTAGGAATTGATTTATTTTTATGTTAGAATCCTAGTTAGATTGAATAAATGACAATATCTCCAACCCCCGCAGCTCAAAGCCCCCAAAAAATAATTTCTTAACAAGTTAAGGACCCAAAGTAAAAAATTAGTTGTTCTGATTGATTATTTTTTCAACTTAAAGAATATATAAACATTAAAAATGCAATCTCATCTTTGACAAAAGAATTTTTTCCGGATATTTTATTACCAAGCTTATAATTTCCTTTAAATTGTCCATCTAGCCATAACTATGATAGAAATAGTGGGCCGATTTCCATTGGACCTATGGCCCATGCTATTTATCAAGGTAGCGGCAACTCACAACCACCTATCTTTTCCCCTCCGCCTTCTCCGACTGAGCGCACGACTAGGCTGCTTCTCGGATCCCGTCGACCTCGTGAGCTCCGCGGTGGCATCTCCAAATGGTAATCCTCGTGCTCACTTTCGTATCATTCGTTCTCTCGATCGCTGATCTCGTCTTCGTCAAGATCGTTTGCTTTCAATTTTTCTGCGGTCTCCTGTTTCAATTTTTTATCGGAATTTTGCGATCGTCACATGGGATCCATAGGTGTTAGACAGGAAATTTGATAAAATGGAAATGGTGGGAGGATGACGTCGATTGCCGGCCGTGATTGAATCCACGATCGACGGGCGTGTGATCGGAGGTATTTTCTATTTTCTCCTCCTACACCTTTTCCGCACTCCAGAGAACTGAAGACCCGAGAACCCGGGCGAGATTCCGTCGGACTTGCCGGAATTTTGTGAACCGTCACCGAACGGGGTTCAACGTCACCGCCAACGGAGAAGGAGATTTCTCTCTCGTCAACGATACTCTGCCATTTCTATTACCTGGACGAAATCGCCGACGACCGGAGCCGGAGCACGTCTCCGTGTTTCCGCATCACGCGCGCGCAGGCGGGATCGAAGGTGGGGGACAACACTGTAGCAGAAAATCACGACCGTTTATTTCGTCTTAAGTGTTTTCATCTAGCGCGCCGAGTTACTCGTTAATATCAGCCGTAAGATTTTATTCCGATCGTATCTCATCCGCTTATATGATGCTTTAATTTCGTGTGATTTCCTCCCGTACCATCTCTTATTTCTGATGAGATCTGGATCGTTACAATTGCACTTGTTCTTGATCGTTGATCTGTTTCTGATTTAATCTGAACGAATCGGAACCGTTGTTGATTTTGACCGCTGATCTGTTCTTGATTTAATCCTGACCGTAACTCGCCTTCATCTTTGTAGCATTAAATTAATCTATCTTTTTTCACCGAGAAAAATAGAAGAAAAAATAAAAAAATAAATCTTGATCTGGTTCAATCTCGATCGTCCATTTCAGAAGGTTTAGCCCAGCTGGTTAAAAGCCCATTTCACCCGTTTTAAATTTTTTTACTTCACATTTAAAGTTTGTCTATTTTCCTGGATTAATAGTTCAATTAAATCTGGACAGATTTAGTTAATAACTAATTTAATATCTTATTAATTATTTTTTTGGATATAATTCTGGACAATTATTTTCATACTTAAATAACTACTTTTTGGATTTATGTTGATTACATTTTTAATCGGATTATTAAAATTAGTATCCGTTTAATTTTAGACTTGACATGAAGATTAATATTTGATTCACTAACATTTTTGGATCTATATTTATTGTCAATTTAAATTTACAGAAAATTTTCTTTAGCTTATTATTAATAAATTAATATTCATTGATTTTTTTGTTGTTAAATTCATGATTTCCCAAATTAATTTATTAATTTCAACATTGATCTGGAAAAAATTAGCATTAATATTTTCATATTTCTATTTCACTGATTTCCAGAGAATTTTAATATTAATATTTCTCATTGATCTCTGATTGTTAATTTTATACTTTCAAATTAATATTTAATACTAATTTATCTAATGATTATTTTTTGGACAAAATTTAATATTGGTATTATTTTATGAGGAAAATTAGGGTGAGATCATGTTTTTTGATCTCATCCTCAAATCTGTTAATCCTGACCGTTATAACTATCCCATCTTGGTTCAACGGACGAGATTGCTCCATAACTTGATTCCTAAGATGATAGAAATCTGAACCAGTTTAGGAAAAAAATGGGTTCGCCGATGTCCTACTATGTTTTGTTTCCCCCCTCCTATCTCCTTCCTCGAACGCCCTGGAGATCAGTAGCAGTTCTTGACGTCAAGGTAGTCTCTTTTTCCATGTTTCCCCTTCCATTTCCCTCTCTCCTATCTTCTCCCTTAATGCCAAAGTGATGCAGGGAGGTGGTAGTGCGTACACAGAGCAGTTCCTTGTGCACTTCCTGACGTTAAGATTTCAAACGCCCAAGTGATGTAGCAAAAACTTGCAGGTGGTAGCAATTCCTTCCAATGGAGCTTGCCCCTTCCTCCATGTTCATTAATTTCTTAACTATTGAGTAAGAATGCGCTATGAATGTTTTCTTTAGAGGGTTATACAAGTGCTTTTTAACAATATGCTTCTTTTTTTTTCATGCTCTACAGTTCCTTTGCTACAATGGGAACTCTGAATTGCACTTAAAAAACTAACTCAATTAGGAAAAGCAGACACTATTTTTGAAGCTTATTGATGCTACGTCCATGACAACATAGTGCATCTTTTGGTCCATGCATTAATTCGCAGCTATGATGTGCTTTATAATTTTCTTTCATGCTAAGATTCTTTACTGTAAAGAGTTGTAATGTAGTTCCTTTTTGTCGTGCTAAGATTCTAAACTATAATATTGTAATCTGAAAATCTTTTATGTTGTATCTTGACTATTGTTGTGTGTAACGGATGATTTTCTCTCTTTCTCCCTTAGTGTAATGGATGATTATTATATTTCAGGCTCATCAAGAAATTTCCAATGACATCGAACATGAACAATGATATGGATGTAATTCCATTTAAATGCCGTAATGACTGTAGTGATCAAATAGTGGAAGAAAACCAAATAGTGTCTCACAACATTAATATCAAATCATGTGTTGGAATGACATTTGATTCACATGAAGAAGCATATAATTTTTATAATGTATATGCTAGAGCAATTGGATTCTCTGTTCGGAAAGCTTCTTTTGTTAAGGCGAGCAAAATCAGAAAATTTTCCAGTAGGTTATTTGTTTGTTCCAAAGAAGGTTACAAGGACATCAATCAAAATGTTGGGAATGATGTTAAACAAAGAAGGGAAAATCGAGTTGGTTGTGAAGCTCGATTATTAATTGGTGAAACATGTGACAAGTGGATCATAAAAAGATTTCATGAACAACATAATCACATGTTGGCTACTCCTTCGAAAGTCTTGAATTTGCGATCGCATAATAAATTTTATGATGGTTCTAACAATGTCGTTATCATATTAGATGAAGTTGGTCTTGGTCCTTCAAAAATTGCTAGGATTCTAAATTTCTCAGGTGCTCCATCAGTGACAACGCAAGAATGTATAAATCACTTGAACGCAAAAAAACCAAACAACGTGGGCAAAGAATGCATGGGTGTCATTGCATATTTTAAACAAAAGAAAAATGATGATTTAGGATTCTGCTTTGAAATGGTGATGGACGAAAGTAACACTGCAAGAAATGTCTTTTGGGCTGATAGTAGGTTGAGAGATAACTATTCGACTTTTGGAGATGTAGTTTTTGACACTACTTATAGGACTAATAAGTTCTGCATGCCATTTGCTCCTTTCATAGGTGTTAATCATCATATGCAATCTATTTTATTTGTATGTGCCTTGTTGGCTGACGAAACAGAGGACACATTTCTTTGGTTGTTTCAAACATGGCTAGATTGCATGCATGGAAAACAACTAATATGCATTATTACAGATCAAGATATTGCAATGGAAAATGTCATACGTAGAGTATTTCTAAATACAAGGCACCGATTTTGCATTTGGCACATCATAAAAAATGCATTGATTAACACACGCAATTTATGCACACTTGGCAACTTTATGAAAGATTTCAAAAAATGGATATATGGTTCAATGTCTGTTACTGAATGCGAAGAGAAATGGATTGCACTGAAGCAAACATATGACATTCCAGAAGATCATTGGGCAACAAACATGTTTGTTAAACGTCATTATTGGGTGCTGATATATTTTAATGACATGTTTTCTGCAGGCATGTCTTCATCACAAAGAGAAGAGTATTAATTCTTTTTTTATGGTTTTGTAAATTCTCACACCTCTTTAACAGATTTTGTGGTGCAATATGATCAAGCCCTTCACTGTCGTCGTGAAGCTGAGGAACGCGAGGATTTTAAAAATCTCAACACGGAACCCGTCTTAACTTCTAAACATCTATTGGAACAACATGTAGGAAAGGTATATACACAACGCGTATTTGACATATTTCAGAAAGAGTTCAAGATTGTAAACGATTATCGGTCACAAAAAATTTTCAAAGATACAAATCGAGTTGTGTACTCCGTGTTCTTAATGGGGACTGAATATCAAGGAAGGTACATAGTGGAATATAGTAATGATGGAATGGTTTTGGTGACATGTTCTTGTAAAAAGTTTGAACAAGAATGTATATTTTGCGTCCATGTTTTAAATATCCTTAACAAAAAAGAAATAACACGTCTACCGGAGAAGTATATTATGCATCGTTGGACAATCGATGCACGATATTTAAAAGCACACATGGTTCATGACTATGAAAGTACTTCTAGAGATGGACGAAATTTAAAAAAATGGGCTTGGCAAACAAATATTTGGAGGGTTCATAGTTTTGGATTACGTTCAGATGATCATTTAAATTATGGAATGTTTCTTATAAATGAGGTTCTCAAAAAATTTGGAGATTTTAAAATTATGGATGTACAACAAGGTGACTTAGTTGACATGGAATCAACTTTAAATCAAAGGTTAGAAGACTTAGAGGTTGTGATTAATGACCCATCATATGTCAAATCAAAAGGAAGACCGAAAAAAGTTCAAAGAATTAAATCTGGAATTGAACTTGGCAAGTCACAACATGAAATTAAGAAGAGAGCATGTGGTGAGTGTGATGCGTTGGGTTATTATAAAACTACTTGTCCAAAAACTAAGGTAAAATGATGAGAATCACTTTATCTTTCTATATCATCATTGTTGTCCACATTTAATAAATCGTTCTCATTTCAATTCAGACAAATGATACCAAGAAGAATAAGGCAAAAATGGATGACACACATGAAGACGAAGACGATGAAGATGAATGTGATGCCTAATTACTATTGTAATATTATCATTTTGTGTATAATTATTCTCATATTTAGACATGACTTATTAACATGGAACCTTCAAATTTCATATGCATGATGTCTAAAGATATGAGCAGTGCCAAATGTTTTGATGCCTTTTTGGAAGCACCCTACTCTTTTGTAGCAAAATCGAGCAAAATCAAGCTACCAAATGGAATGGAATGGCGTACTTATATGTCATTTTGATAGCAGACTCAATGTCGTTTTGATGTCAAACTATTTAGGCATTATGAAACTATCGGACTCAATCTGTCATTGACTATGCAACATTTGTGTGAATGGAATCACATACTTATTGTGAAATGCCTTTGAGACTCCTATCAATTAAGTTTTTCGATACCTTGTTGGATATCTGTAATTTCATTGTGTCAGCTTTCATTATAAGTTTCTTAGGTGTTCTGACTTCTAAAAAATGTGTTCCAATGTTTCTTATTACTTATGTGTTTATCGTGCCTCATGATAATTAGTAACCCTCAAATTCCAATAGAAATGCATGTGTCTATAATAATGTTAGATGTGTCCTCCAGATCTCTGAGGAAGTCTTCCTGCAGTATTTATTTTTTATGATATAATTGCATCGCATCCAGTGCAACTGGTCATTTGTATGTTCCTTTCCAATCAGGCAACTTATAACAAGTCCATGGTTTTCGTAACTTTGTACATGTCTAAACTTTCCAAGAACACTATTAAAAAGCCAAATGTAATAAAATCACTAACAATGAAAACGTGCACAAAACTGACGTCTTCGTTACACATATAGAATGGAAGAAGTGTTAATACAAATCAAACCAAAAGATACAATATTAATAACAGCATAACCACTGATATATTTCTGAACAATCTACACCTCTGCCTTTCAAATTCAATTTCGGCTTGAAATTTTTTCCTCTCATCTTCGCGGTCCGAGTCCGATAGTCTTATCTTTTGTAGCAAACCATTAATAAGAATTTTACATCGAGGTTCAATGTCAGCATTCAACCATTGATAGTATCCACACGATCTATTTTCCTATAAAAAAAATAATTTTATCATAATGACAAAATTAAGAAATGAAATAACCTAAAAATTTATGTTCTTACTTCATAGTTTTTACAACCGTAGAATCTGCGACCGGGATTAGTTTGAGTCCATGACGTTCGAATGATGGCTTCATCTTGGCAATAACATTTTATCGTGAAATTCATTTTGCCTAACATAGAAAACATCATTGTCAGTCAGGCATTGTTGATAAAAAATTAACATGGGTATGAGAATGAATAAATATGAAACTACATTTTGAATAAATATGAAACTACATTTTGAACTGTAAAGAGTAAACCTTATCAACAATGGAAGATTTGATCAAATCCTAAACCATGTTACAATTGAAGATTTGCAACTCCATTATTTGACTTACTTCCCGCATTGTCTCCCCAGCATTTAAGACATTAAAAATAGAACTTCAACATAGTTAATGGCATATTTCCTGCACTGTCTTCCCTAGACCTTATCAAAACCTCTATAAAGACTTCAAACTATGCTTACTGAGAATCCAATCATGCCCAGATTACAAGGTTCATTATAACATCTAATAAATACTTTAAACTTTGATAAGAGATTTGACCTTTAAACTGCCGTGCGTCTTCCATGAGAATGCGGCTTGGATCAGTTTCTGCTACCACCTGTAGCGCTTGCAATTAGGAGGGAGGAATGAAGGAAACATGAAAAAGTGAACATACTGTATAAAGGATTTAACTTGTTGCCTTGGTCAGATCTATTGGTTGTTGAAGATCATGAAGGAAAAGAGATCAGACTCTATTACCACCTATGGCACTTGCGATTAGGAGGAAAGGAAATGAGGAAACATGAAAGAATAAAGGATCTAACCAACATTAGTGTACCTTTTTCTAATCAAATCTGTTGGGAGCTCGAGATCAGGAAGGATAGGAGGAGATTGACCTGCTATAACTTGCAACAATGTGGGGAGATCATCCTGCTACAACTTGAGACAAGGAGGGGTGGATGTATGGAGAAGATCAGAAAGTTGGAAGAATGAAAAGGGGGAAGACGTGAGAAGTAGGTTTTGGACGGACAACGAGCGAGGTGGAAGAATATCGGCGAACCCATTTTTTTCCTGAACCGGTTCGGATTTCTATCATCTTAGGAATCAAGTTATGGAGCAATCTCGTCCGTTGAACCAAGATGGGATAGTTATAACGGTCAGGATTAACAGATTTGAGGGTGAGATCGAAAAACATGATCTCACCCTAATTTTCCTCTTATTTTATATATTCATATAAATATTAATTTTTTGAACGGGCACTTAAGCTAGAGTATTTATAATTTTTGAAAATTCTACTCTTTTTAGAAAATATATTAAAAAGTTATGGCTTGTACGTAACTGCCAAAGCTTGAGCACTTTATTGGTTGGGGCTTAAATGGCTGAATAGATTGATATTCACCAGAATATAATCAAACACATGATTTATTTCATAAAAATTACAAAGGACAGATTTGCCATTTTTAAAAAAGTTAAACTAGTAAACATCGAACTTTTGAGAGATAACGTATTCTCTGGAAATGGTAGGATATAAGTTATTCTCGGTGCAAATTTCAAAAATAGCTAATCCAACAGAATATGTGCAATTATTCCATGCATTCCTAACCTCGAACCAAATAGCCCCCAAAAGTTGTAGAATTAGGTATGACCTTGTTCACGACAACCTGAATGATGTCATCGTCTACTCTTCCCTCAGAAGCCACTAGCGACCAACAAGGGACATACGAGGAGGCTAATGAGCAATGACATAGACATGATAATAAGGCTAAGACATCCATTTTAATATACATGAAAGATGACTTGGTAAGAGTTATTGAGACTAACACGTGATTTATGGAATGCCTTGAAAAAGAAGTATGATAAAAAAAAGACATGGTACAAAATGTTTTGCATAGGTACACAACTTGCAAGTTGAAGGAGGGTGATAATATTGTGGATCATGTGAATAAGATGATCGCTACGGTAAAAGGCCTAGCCGCCGCTGGGTCACCTGAAGCCTTGCATATGATGATTGTTATTAACAATTTACCATCGTCTTTTGACATGGCTGCCATTGTTGTCCACATTAATGAAAGCTTGTGGACCTGTCGTCTATCTTGGTAATTGAGTAAGACATGACTAAGGTTTTGTTTGGTAATTTAAGTTAATCGGGGGGAGGGGGGGGGGGGGAGGGGGATTAGGAAGGTGTAGTGAGGGTTGATAAGGTTGAGTGTGGTAAGTGTTTATATAAATTAATGGGATGGATTGAGTTAATCGTTGTTATTTGGATACAAAATATAATATATGAGTCACAGAAGATGAAGTTTGGTAAATGTTTTTATTATCCTTAAGAACAATTTATTTTTTATTTAGTGAGAAGAAATAATGGTAGAATGAGGATAATTATTTTTAATCCTTCCAAAATAACAAATTTGGATAGTTTAATTTTAGGATTATTTTTTTAAACCTTTGATGAACTATAACGATTTTTCACGTCTGCCCCTAAATTGTTTCACGATTTTCACTTTAGTCTATCAGTCATATTTTATTATTTTTTTCATTATTTTCAATTTATTAAATGACTAAACTCCCCTCAACGAAGAAAAAAGTGGTCATTTATTTTAAGTCGTAGAGTTCAGTCATTTAATAAATTGAAAAAAAATAAAAAAAATCATGAAAAAGTTAATAGAATATGAAGGATGAACTACAGTGGAAATCGTGACATAGTTTGTGGGCGCTATGAAAGTTCATATATTAGGGACAAACATGAAAAATTGATATAGTTTAGTGGAGATTTAAAGAATTAATCCTTAATTTTAAGTCAAGTGATGAGTTTAGGAATACCAACCCATCCTTAATTAAAAAGGTGTAGAATTTTTAAACCCACCCACCCTAATTAAACTCATTCCTTTTAAAACATATCATAAGGGAAAAAGAAAGATTGAAATCTTCGAGGCTGAAGGAACGGAAGGTCCAGAGTAGACTCTTTGTTTAGTGAAGGCCCAAAGAAATAATTTAAGGGAAAGTTTAATAGGATAAAATGTGGAGCTTGTTATTCTTGCATAAAGTTTGTTCGATTTAGGATCAATTGTCCCGCAAGAAGGAAGCAAGGAAATAAAAATCTGCAAAAGGATACGACAATGACCAATCTAAGAGATGTGTGAAGTTTGATTCACTATGATTGTCTTGTGCAACAACACGATGATGGACATAGAAAAATCTACAAAAAGTTTGATTTCACAATGATATGTGATATTTGATTTCACATTCAAATATTAAATTATACCTTCTAAGTCATATTTTTATCCATTCTTAAGTCAGATCATATTAAAGCATAATAAAAATGAATAAAATATACTAAACTTTCTAAATTAATTATGACGATGATGAATATATGTTTTATTGGTATTTAAATGATTATATTAATCGTATGAGATCATATAAGATTAGATAAGATTATAATATCGTGTGACCAAAATTAAGATCGTATTAAGATCTTGCATATAGGATTTTCAAGATAAAATAGAGATTAGTGAGGGGTAGTAAGATCGTAAAATTGCAAGATTTTAAGATGTAGATTGAGATCTTAACAACATTGTCAGGGCGCAATAAGCTTTACAAATGATAGTACTAATTAGATATATCACTAAAGAAATGATCATGACATATGCGCATATAGAATACATGTTGGCTGATTCTACCACAAAAGGAATTATGACTGAAACATTTATCAAGCATGTTAATTTAATGAAACTTACAAATAATTGAGTCCAAGATGATGATTCATAAATAATGAACTTCGGAATAATATATCTAATTAGCACTATATGAAGTGTGGGAGTGTTAAAAATTATGACCATATTAGTCAAGTGAGAAATGTTAGGACGAAGAAAAACATAAGAAGTAGACAAGAGTCTTGCGATGGCATCGTTGATGGTATAGTTAGATTTCAATTGATATGATTTGTACTGTGTAGATTCTACATGATTTGTTTTCTTGCTGAATATGGTTCTCGTTTGAGATATTTTGTACACTACAAGATTTTTGCAAATTATCGACGAATTTATCCGTTTACCGACGACGCATAATCATCGTCGATATTTGCGATGGGAAGAATCGTCGGAAGTACCCTTCGAAACTTCTGACGGGTAAGACTTGTCTGACGTTCCGATGGAAGTCCACCCGTCAGACGAAACCTTATTTTAAATATAAAAAAATTAGATGCCAGCGATTGGATCCGAAAGATTTGATCGTCAGGGAATCAGATCATCCGCATGAGACTAGATCTGACTTCCAGGTGGTTGATCTGGCCGCGGGGAGACCGATTTGGTCATTGACAACTAGATCTAGCCGTTAGGTGCCAGATTGGCCACATGTTACTAGATCTGGCCGCCAGCGACTGGAGGAGAAAGAGAGATAGAGTTCGGAGTCGTCGGAGCCGCTTGTGCCATTGTCAGAACTGCCTTTGTCGGAGCCGCTTGTGCCATTGTCAGAACCGCCTTCGTCGGAGCCGCCTTCATCCCGCCTTCGCCGAAGCCATGTGCACCTTCGTTAGAGTCGTCGAAGCTGAGAGAGAGAGAGAGAGAGAGAGAGCGGCCGGGGTCAATAGAGAGGGAAGGGAGAGGGAGACCGAAACCGCTACACCTTCACTAGAGCTAAGAGAGAGAGAGGAGGGAGAGGGAGAGAGTGATGAGAGAGAGAGAGAGAGAGAAGGATAGAGAGTGACGAGAGTGTGAGATGAAAGAGATATAGGAGAGGGGAGGGGAAGGGAAGGGAGAGAGAGATTATTACAACATATTTTATTATATTTCAATTACCGACGGGCCTATCCTTCAGTGTTATTGATGGATAGAAAATTTTTCGATAATTCCGAAGGGCAGGACCAGAAACTTTATTTTTGAAAAAATTTCCACCTGATTTTTCCTCTTGCGTTCTCGATCTCTTTCTCCCGCCTCCCTCTCTCTTATTCTAATTACTGACGGACTTTGGTATTACCGACAAATTTTCTATCCGTCAGTAATACCGAAGGATAAATCCATCGAAAATATTAATATTAAAATAAGAATCATAAAATTATATTGTATTATATATATTTTGTTATAAATATAATTATCGACGATTTCAGTCTTCAAAATTATCAAAGGATATCTTCCGTCGATCATTCCGAAGGCTGAACCCATCGGGAATATTAATATTAATATAGTAATAATAAGTTTATATTATATATATTTATATATATTTATTTATTGGGTATGTTGCCCTCCTATTTAGCTGTAATTTACAGCAATTTAGATCTGTCATTCATTTTGGAATAACTCCATCCTAACCATTGATGCCATATAATGGGACTTATCTTTCCAAAGAAAAGCCTTGACCGTGCAAGAAAAGCTACAGTCAACACTCTTCTTTCTTTTCCCAATTCTTTCTTTGTTCCCCCAATTTTTTTCTATCGCTGAGCTATTTCTTTCGCAAATCTCTTTTTCCTCCTGTTGAATTATTCTTCTGTTTCTTAACTAAATCAATGACGTTTGATCTGTTACACTGAATAGCAAAGGAAGCGAGCACATACGAGGAATAATTGAATACCATCTCTCTCTCTCTCTCACATTATTGTCATGAATATTTTGATCTTGTGAAGATTCAAGTTCATAGTTAATCCACTGCTTTTACTAGATATATTTGCAATATTAATTTGACATTATTATTGTCCCTCATACCCTGTCTTACAAATCATTCTCTATCAATTCTTCTCTCCTTGAAACTATTTGCATATTCTTAGAACTACTTTCTCCTTTTTTTTTTGTTCTTTGTCATTTGATTTCTTTTGATGACAATGTGCTTTCATATTTTTTATGAGTTAGTAAATTAGATGCATAAGATGTCACATGTGAGAAGATGTTTTCTCAAAGTCCTTACGATACATTTTTGTACTGCAAAACTTCAAAGTGTTCTTGGGGCTGATTGAATATGCATAAAACATGCACTATTTTTATTTTCAAACCTTTTGTAAGCAATGTCTAAAAATCTCTAATTATTTTGCAATTTTAAATTTTTTACACAATTTCATTCCTTTCCTCTTTATCTTGTTGTATATTCTGTGGCAACTTGCAGCGGAGATAGCATTGATTGATAGTTATGTTGTTGTCTACAAGTTCATTCAATATATGCACTTTTTTGTTACCGGAGGAGATGATGAGAATGAACTTATAATAACCTCAGTACTTCAAGGATTCTTTGACTCAGTTGGCCTGCTCCTTAGGTCAGTCAAAATTTTTCGAAGTTACATGATATTAATTCTTTTGTAAAGCCTTGCGATTCAATTTTTCTAACTACCAAATTGTGTTCTCTTAGAACAATGTTGATAAAAGGACAGCTTTGGAAAACTTGGATTTGATCCTTCTTTGTCTCGATGAAGTTGTTGATGGAGGGTAGGATACTTTTCATGAAACTTTTGTTTACATTTAAATTTAAAGGTTCATATTAAAGCCCTTATATCAATTTATAACCTGACAAGTAAATCTGGATTAGCAAATTAAAATTTCTCCTAAGGATTAAAAGGAAATATTTTTCTAGTTATAATATCCAAGCAATATTTTGAAGAACTTGAAATAATAAGCCAATGACTAGAAAGATTATTTCAACCTTTTTTATTAGATTAGCAATGCATCTTTGAATTGTTTCTCAGAAAACTGAGAAAAACAAATCATACATGAAGTTTTAAAGAATATTCAAGCACATTGACCTAAAATATTTTTTGTGTATTATATGCAGGGTTATACTCGAAATAGAACCAAGTGTTGTTACTTCAAAAGTCACAACGAATAATCTTGAAGGGGCGACATCCTTATCGGAACAGGTGATTCTAATTGTACAAATTTTCCTATCCTTTTCTATGTTCAATTATCTTTTGTTTGCGTGTAAATAGATTTTTCTTCCTCTTAATGAAATATATATGCTTCCCCTTTGGCAGACCATATCTCAAGCCCTAACAACAGCTCGTGAACACCTTGCACGATCTCTTCTGAAATAATCTCTGCAAGAGTTCTTGCTTCACTAGAAATAGTGATTTCAAAGCCCACAAGTTGGATATGCACACATGCTTGGTTCCTCTTAACATTTTTGTTTGCCTCATAAATAAAAAGGTTTTGAATTCCCTTTTTCAGGGAGGGGGTAATGCAATCTCGATCAATGTTTTGAAAACCGGACCGGCCGGTCCAACCGCGAATCAGCCGGTGATCCGGTCCGGTCAAAGTACAAAACCGATTTTGGTGTTGAACCGGAGAAAACCGATTGAATCGGTTGGTTGGACCGGGCCGGTTGAACCGGTTCAATTCAAATTTTGAAAAAATGAATTAAAATAGTGACAAAAAAGGAAAGTTAAAAAGGAAAAAAAAGAAAGACATAAAAGAAATGTAAGGAAGGAATACCCGGTTCAACATCAAATTTTAAAAAAAGAATTAAAATAATGATAAAAATAGGAAAGTTAAAAAGGAAAAAAAGAAAGAAATGTAAGGAAGGAAGGAATATGACAGGTATAATATTAAATAGGAATGAAAATAAAGAAGGGTAAGTATTTGAAATTGCTTAGCATTAAAATAGAAAATGATTAAAAGACATAAATAAAGGAAATAAAAAAGAAAGTGTTAAAGAAAAAAGAAATAAGAATAATTTAAGATAAACTTTATTAATATAGCATTTATATCATTAAATGATAGATATTAAATTAATAGTAATCTATTTATATTTAAATGTTAATTATTATTATTTATCATTATTAAAACTTTTAACAAACTAAAATTATGTTATATCAATTTTTAATATTATTAATAGGTTATTAGTACAATATTAATATACTACATCATATAACTTATATTATCTCTATAATTATTATAAATAATATTATTTTAATAAAATCCGGTTCAATCTGGTCGAACCCAATCGGACCGGTCCAATCGTGACCCGGTAAGGAATCCGGTCCGATCGTCGGTCCGGTTCTGAAAACATTGATCTCGATGCTCAGTTGCGTGTTTTAGATTATGGCTTCTTTATTTATGTATGGAATCTTAATAAGTTAGCTTGAAATGAAGTCAATTTTTTTTATCTTGTTTTAGTAGGAAGTCCTCCATGCCTAGAAGCTCTATTAGCATAATTTACCTTAAATAAATGCTACATCTCTACATTTGGCTTTAAGTAAGAACCCTCTCATCATATTCTAGCAACATCCCCAACATTAAAGCCCACCATGGCTCATTTACAAGGTAAACAATGTCTATATGAAGATAAATTTATAAAATTACATTAAACTCAAGATTATCATAATTGCGAAGTTAATAGACGAAACCCATCTGAGATCTAAGATTTGATATTGAAATTAGGATCATTTTTGTAAAACCCAAAGGACAATAAAATCCTATTGATCCTATCAATATTGCTGCAATTTTTTTCATTTTTCATTTTTACTTTTAAAAAGAAAAATCAAAAGGAAGATGATTAATTATAATTAAAATTTTAAAATAGTTTCTTCACAAGATAAATTTAATATTAATGTATACTATTATGTGGCTGGGAGATGTAGGACAATATCAACATGTATACTTTGGATTATTTGAAAGTTGAGGAATGTGTCTATCTTTCGGAATAAAAGATTTAATATGAAAAATGTCATCAAGGAGGGTCGAAGATTGGTTAACGAACGGACTTAATATAGAAGATTAAGAGATTGTTCATACTTGTACATAAGAGTACAGTGCAGTATTCATTAATAAACTAGTGTATGTCCCGCACGATGTGTGGTCATAAAAGAAAGTTACAGTATTAATAGAAATATATTTAATTTTAACTTTATATTTTCATTTTAACAAAATTACTAAATATACCTTTTAAAAAATAAATATTCATAAATATGTATAATACTTATGTTTAGCTTTGAACTCTCTTGATGATTGAAAAATAAAATTTTACTATTTTTATTTATACAAATATAAAGTAACCTTCTTTATGATCTTTAAACAATGAATAATGGCTAGTCTATAGAGCTTAGATTCAACAATGGATAGATAAATATTGTTAAAATTAATGATTAAATAAGCTAATAAGTTAAAATGCATATAAGATAAGAAATATTAACAAATAACTTTGCATCATAATAAATAATTTATTTACATTTATTTTTTCTATGTTTAATAATATATATATTGTAATTTATTTTTATGAAATAAATAACTAATTATTGAAAACAAAATAAACATAAGCATTTTTAGTATAGCAAAGTTGACATAAAAATATCATTTGTAAAAAATAATAATCTTAAGAATCTAAATTACAAAAATATCACATTTTCAATGGAGATTTAAGATTAGTATATGATATTTTTCCTTTTAAATTTCCAAGGTGCCTTTTCAGTATAGCAAACTTACAAATAATTGAACTTCAAAAAGTAATAACATAAGATTTTTAAATAAATTACAAAGCAAATTGTGACATGAGATTAATAGGGAAATGTATAAAATTTAGGAATTGGCCATGATATTGTTGAATAAATTTTTTTTGAATCACTAAGTTGACAAAAAAAAACTTTTTGACTGAGACAATTTTTTCTTCTCTTTTTTATCCAACAATGCATACCTTGAAAAAAAATAGTATAACATATATGGTGATGAAATATATCCCCGACATTTTGATATAATCTGTTTATGTGGTAAGTAGCATGAGAACATGCACCCATTCAATTTTTTTGTCATTTTTGCAAGCTCATTATTTATATGTGCAAATAATTTAGTAGTATGAAATTAACTTATGCATTCATATCAGGAAGTTGATCTCTTCCTACTACCCACTTGCATGGAGCACCGTATTATAACATTACCCAATGAAGTATCTAGCAAAGTTATTTTAATCTATTCCTTCAACACAAACTTATTTACTGTCATATGTATATATGATATAATAAATATCATTTCAGCATGATGTATTTTATCCTATTTTTAATAAATTTTATATTGAACACTTGACATTTTGTCCATGTGTCAAATACTTGAATTATGAATGTGAACTCATAATGCAGTTACATGAATGTACAAACAAAGTGAAAAAATAGAGAAACAAAATCTATACTATTAAAATAATTTTACTTACATCAATTCACTATTTGGATCGCAACTAACAATTGATATGATATTGTTTTGCATTCATTGCCAAAGCACTATTCAAATTGCAACTAACACTTGATATGATATTTTTATAACATGACTAAAAATTAACTTAATCACAATGTCCATGAAAAATAGCAAGTGAAGAATTAGTTACTATACAATATATCTAATAAATGTGTCATTAAATATCAACTTACCTCCCTGATCTTCATCAAAATACTTAAACTTTTATAATTCTACTCCTTTTAGCGTGTGAACAATTTAATTAACATTTATATAATGTCACAAAGAAAATTCTACAAAATAAATTGTTGTAATGAATCACAAAAACTAAACATCTCATAGGTTAAACTGAACAATTAGTAATTAAATATATTGATAAATAGAGTACTTCATGGATTTGCCAAGAGACATTAAGGCTAAAGTTGGTCTCTGTTGAAGAAGTGATTAATAAATGTAAAATGGCAAGAAAGAAAGAAAAGTTTTATAAAAGACAAATTAAATTTTTTTCCTGTTGTGAGTAATTTAGTAAAAAAAAGATATTATAAGAAATAAAATAATATGAAGAGGGTAGAACATACCTTTGAATGATGCTATAACATCATTTTGATGAAGATCAATACCGCAACTTGCCATATTTCCTACAACAAATAAAAAAATGTAGTCAGTGCAAAAGGTAATTACAATATATAAATATATATATGGTTTGCCATATCAAAGTAAAAATAAACAAATTAATATAATTCGAGTAATATATTCATAACTTAATATATGGTAATTGCTGGGTATATATTATACACCTAGACAAATGTAATATTATTAGATAGTGGATGGAAAAGGATGACAAAATAAGCATAACATAGACATATTAATCTACTATTGGTTAATTATATGGAAAAGGAAAAAATAAACCCACAAATATATATAACAAAATAAGCAAGTGCCCCACACACACCAAATAGCAACAAGAGAACTATCAAATATCCCCATGAAAAGAAAAGAGAGTGCACCGAGGACATGACTTGTTCTTCCCTCTTCTCTCCGTGCATCGCACGGGTATTATACTAGTTTATAATATGAAAAATCGAGCGGTTACTAATTGAGTTTAAATTATTAATTAATCATCATTTCAAATTATTATGATAAATTAATTATATTTTAATTAAGTATAAATTGTTAGAGGACAACGGTTACCAATTAACCATTCAAATTGGTAACTAATAATCAATTAAAAATTTATGATAAAGTAATTATAAAATTACAAAATTTATCAATCATTAAGTATCATTTTTCTTTTAGACAGTTATAGATAATTGTATCCACCAAACTGATAAAATTATATAATTTATATCTTATAACCAACTAACTAACTCCGATAATTAATCATTTAAAAAAACTAACTACAAATGAATATCGTATGGACATGTTGATAAATATTTGAATTAAATTATGACCTATTAATTACAGGACATGTGGCATTCCAGAAATGTGCCAAATGTTATCTTCTCATAAAAAAATATTATCCTTTTAATTGTTAAGTATAGATATAGATATGGTTGTATTTAGTTTGATTTAGATACTACAATTATTTAATTAGCTTATTATTCGAATCAACAAGAAATTTGGCAAGTCAATAATCAGATTTTTATTTATTTTTTAAAAACTTTAGTTTATTTATTATTTTCTAAACTTTTTTTAATAATCATTAAGTTGTATAAATTATAATTATTATATAACATTTTATAATTGTTAAGTTATTATAAATTATAATTACTATACAACCTTGTAGATAAGATAAAGATATATCATTATACAACTACAAATAATAAAATTATATATTTATTCTATAATTATCATATTTTATAACTATAACTGATACTTTAAATTATAATTATTATTTCTCAGAGTACTTTGAAGGAGAGAATGACACTTGGCAACTTACATTGATACCAAGTGTCATTCTCTCCTTCAAAGTACTCTCTCTTTGATATAATATAGATGGTTGCCAAACTTCTCTCTTTCAAAAAAATAAGTTATTTAATTTTATATAATGGTATTTCATACTAATAATTTTTTACCTAGTCATATTAAATTATAATTACATTTAAATATAGAGACATTTGTAAAAAAGTCTTAATATAATAATATTTAAGTTAATCTTATTTATAATATAAATTATTAATTAAATTTTTGTATAATTTATATAATTAAATTTTAATATATAAATAATATTTTATGATTAAAAAATATGTAAAGTCGATTAGTAAAGAAAAATGTGTTTCTAATCTATTAGCAAAGGAAAACATAAAAAAAAATATATGTAAAGTTGATTAACACGAAAACGCTTGACATGATCATTTTTTCCTATATATATATATATATAATTGTCATAAGGAATAATTAGGTTTTTATCATGCATATAACAGTTATAAAATAAACTCTGATGTGTTTGATAAATGAAAAAATGACGGATAAGCCTCTTATTTATATGTATAAACGCAAATATTCTAAAAACTTGAGATGGATTAGTCTTGTAGTCAACATCTTGAAACCTAAAAAGGTAATTTTGGAATTGGAAAATGTAAGGATTAACAATTCTTTCTACAGTGCAGGGACACTTAAAAATGTTATTATTTCTCTGAAGCAGTTCTTACTCAACTTTCATCGAAACAATCATTTTTTAAATTTTTTAAATTAAAGGATAACTAAATTATGTTAATTTTTATCTCTAACCTGACTAATGAACATTGAACCAAACGCACACAAACAAAAGAAAAAGAAAGCGATGGAGAAAAAATGAGAGTCAAAATTAAAAGAAGTAATTAAGGAGAAAAGTTTCAACCCCAAAATGGAGTTGAAAAAAAAAAATATTTTAAAAGGAATACTTAGGTAATTATTTTATAAAAAAATATTTATAGGCGTCTATTTCCTTCTCATTATTTAACCTTGTACAACTTATTTCAAACATGAATTGCACTATTTAAGAAAACAAAAATTCATGCCAAATTTGAGAAAAAAAAGAAAGAACCAAGTAATTGTCTTTTACCTAATGCCAGAAAAATATGGAATGTTATATATAAAAATATTGGCTACAAATGGATATGCAATCATTAATACGGCACACAACTCGACCAGTAAATAAATTCGATTTAGTTAAGTTTTTTTAAGGACAAATTCTATTCATTTTGTTTTTAGTTTTTTATATTACTTAATATTTATTTAAAACATATAGTAAAATTATTAAATATTATTTTCATGCTTAAAATATTTTGCTTTAAATAAATTAAAGGATTTTTTTTCTAGCATGGACTTTTTTCATGACTATCCACGACTTTTGTATTTTTCGCATACCTCCCTTAAACTATGCCATTTTTTTCACTTAGGTCCATTTGTCAATATCTATTAATTTTCTCATTAATTTTTATTATTTTAATTTATGAAATGACCTAATTGCTCTCGCACATTTAGATCAACAAAGAAAATGGGAAACTGTGCGAAAGTAATTTGATCATTTCATAAAATCAAAATAATGAAATTTAACGGAAAAAAAAATAAAAGTTGACGGATGAACCTAAATAAAAAAGTGAATAATTTAAGAAAGGTGTACGAAAAATACGAAAGTCATGAATAGATATGAAAAAATTATGAAAGGAAGGTCAAAGGAAAAAAAACTCTAAAATAAAACAGCAGATCGAATCTATTCAAAATGAAAATTTTAAACTGTACTCACACTCACCCGACGGATTCATTTGATTAATCGAACCCGGCCCAAGAAGTACAATTACTAAATTGGTGAGATCTGATTTATTTATTTTCTCTCGTCCTAATTGACTTGAGAGTGGAGACCCATGCAGATAAAAAACTCCGCCGGATCCCTTTTAATGCTTTTAACCGAACCGAAGTTGTAGGTCCCGCAAGTACTCTCACCCAGCCTTCGCCACGTGGGACAACGGTACAAATGTTCCGAGTTCTTCAGGCACAACAGCCAAAAAGGACGAGCGTTTCAAAAGTTCGAATTTTGGTAAGAGGGAGGGGAGGGAACCGAGGGCATTTTTCGGACAACAGAGCGACTACGAAGGCGTAAGAACTCGTCCAATTCCAGATTAAGGCAGCCGATAGATAGTTCCGTCAACTTCGATCTCTGGTAGAGAACACTTGGACCAAATCTTCTTGTTTCCTTCATCCTCTCTCTTGGAGGATTCGAACGATTCCCATCTCAACATCTGTTGTTCTTGTTTTGGAATTCTTTCACTTCGTGTAATTTTTCTTTATGTTAGTTTCCATTTATGATGCTCGATGTCTGAAAGCTCGATTTGTGCTGCGACTCGATGATTTCTAGGTCTTTCTGAGGAGTACGGGTTGGGACGATGGCCGCCACTCCCAATCCCAGCCGGAAACTGGGGTTTTCATTGCCTCCGACACCGGCCCCCTTCTTGACTCCGCGTCCGGAGAGACGGCCGTTCGACCTCCGGTGGGCCGACGGTAGCTCCAGCTGCAACCGACACGATAGGGACAAGGAGGTCAACGTCCAGGTCGTACTCAGATGCAGGTAGACTTCAGCCGCTTGTAATTTGTGGTCATCTCCATCTAGACCTAGTTGCAAGAATCACTAGATGACTGCCAAAGGAGTAACATTTATGTAAATTTTAATGCTTATGATGGAGTCTGATTCTTCAACTGCAAACATGGAAATCAGAGTTTCTTTGTCAGGGCTAAGGCATGTTTAATTTCGACTGTGTTAGTTTCATATTTTACTAGTAATACTGCATTCGAATCATGGCAAGTGTACCATCGTTGTCATCCTGATACCATTTTTTTTTATTTTCAAAGATTTCAGCTAAATGTTGGTCTGAGCACTAAACTGTACTTAAGCTTTTGATGGTTTATGGGGTGGTTATTTTGCCTAAAGCTCAGCTGTTGTTCTGGTGATTGAACAGACCATTAAATGAGGAAGAACAAAAGCTGAATGTTCAACAGGCAATATCATGCAATGAACAGAAGAAAGAGGTCATTGTTTTACAAAGTGTGTTTGGCAAGCAACTAAATAAGATGTTTACTTTTGACAAGGTATGAGCTAATCTCAGTGCTTCTTGGGTTTTGATCAAGTGACTCATGATTTTAGAATCTCATTCATCTTCGCGATGTACCATTTCTGGTAGGTATTTGGGCCGAAAGCTCAACAGAGGTCTGTGTATGATCATGCTATCTCGCCCATCATCAACGATGTCCTTGAAGGTTATAATTGTACTGTCTTCGCTTATGGACAGACAGGAACAGGCAAGACATACACTATGGAGGGAGGAATGACGCCCAAGGTATATTAAATTTATTTTGATGAAAGTTTGTTAGGTTAGTATTGCATACTGCAAATAATTTTCGCGTCATATGTGTTAGGTTGGAGACTTACCAGCTGATGCTGGAGTCATTCCTAGATCTGTGCGCCATATATTTGAGATCTTAGAGGCCCGCAAAGCTGATTACAGTATGAAAGTGACTTTTATGGAACTATACAATGAAGAAATAACTGATTTGTTAGCTCCTGAGGATCATACTAGAATAGCAGAAGATAAACAGAGGCGACCAATATCGCTTATGGAAGATGGAAAGGGTGGTGCTGTTATAAGAGGTCTAGAAGAGGTGGTTGTCTACAGTTCTCAGGAAATTTATGGTCTGTTGGAGCGTGGGTCTGCTAAAAGACGGACTGCAGATACTTTGTTAAACAAGCAGAGCAGGTACCATATACTTTATTGTTCGCTTCCATCTTTTTTTTGGCTTCCTGCACAGCAGTCAGAAAAGTGCAATTTCTTGTGCAGCCGATCTCATTCCGTCTTTTCTATAACAATCCATGTGAAAGAACCAGCTGTAGGAAACGAAGAGCTTGTCAAATGTGGTAGGCTGAACCTTGTAGACTTAGCTGGCTCTGAGAATATTTGCCGTTCAGGGGCAAGAGAGGTATCTACTTTCATGTGATGTTTACTAAATTCCATATAAAGCTTCCTGTTTGATCTATGGTCTAGTTTTACATGATTATATAATCAATTCTTGTACATGTTTAAAGATTAATTTGGTCAATTACATGTGATTGTCCATATTTTTGTTACATATCATATTTCTTGACATAATTTATGCTACAATAACTTTAACCTATGAAAGTCCAACTGCAGAGGAATCAAAACACAGCTCCAGGACACAATAATAATATTAAAAACAACTTTGTGATTTTGACACTGATGTTCATGTGACGTCTATAGATCACCTTCACCTGTCTCAATTTTTTGTCCTGCATGACTGGAACGTCTCCTACTAGTGAGATTGCATGTGATAAATTCTTACGATTGATATATTGTATTTTGAAATATTTGAATATAATAAAATTCTAAGATATTTTGTGATGCATATTCTTCTTTTTGAAATGAACACAAATCTGTTTCATGTGAAATAGCTATCATCTAAGATTATACTCCTTCCTTCTGCATGATTGCCTAGTAGGTTCTCTCTAGGTATTACTCTAAATGATATTGAATTTCTTTGCTGCATGACTTATATGCCTCTTGCTTAGGCCATTTTCACTAGACACTTATATTCCTGAATAGAATGCCAATATTTTCAGAGTTTACTTTCTGAAAAGGGATCTAGTTTTTGTTTCCTATTCCAAATGATGCTATTGATTAGATTCTTTTACTTTATATTTGTTTCCATATTTCACTTCTTTTGCTCATGAAAGAAACACATGCAAGTCCTTGATTGAAACTAATCGACCACTTTAGAAATCCTAGGATTACTTATACATGAGTTTGAAGAAGAGAAATATTGTAAGCTTCTTGAGTACCTCATAACCCTATAAACAGTTGAGATCTCTTTAGTGTTCTTCATGGATATGCACCGTAAGCATATCTACTAATGGAAGAGTGAAACTGAAGTCTCATGCTCTCAGCAATTACTGACATGTTTCAGTCAGCATTTTCAAATGTTGCTGCAAGCTGTGGGTTATAATTTGTGTATTGTCAATGGTTGTAGGTCAGAGCAAGGGAAGCTGGGGAGATGAATAAGAGCTTGCTAACACTTGGCCGTGTTATAACTGCACTGGTGGAGCATTCTAGTCATATACCCTACAGGTTGGCACAGATAATATTTCTGTGTGAGATTTCTACGTTATTTGCATCATTCTGTATTCAACGTGGGCTAATTCATGCAGGGATAGCAAGCTGACAAGGTTATTAAGGGAATCCTTGGGCGGCAAGGCAAAAACTTGTATCATAGCGACTGTGTCTCCATCTGTTTATTGCTTAGAAGAAACCCTAAGCACACTTGATTATGCTTATCGTGCTAAGAACATAAAAAATAAGCCAGAGGTTGTGAATCACTTTGCATGAAACTGTGACTTGTCTTACATGGTTGTTACTAAACACTGTAGTCCACATGCAGGCAAACCAAAAGTGTTCTAAAAGTGTGCTGCTCAAGGATGTGTACCTGGAAATTGAAAGAATGAAACAAGGTACACAATACTCTGTTGTGCATGTCTAAGTTCTTTGATGATAACCACAAATCCTTATGTGGAGCTTTTCGATTATACTAGATGTGAGGGCAGCGAGAGAGAAAAATGGTATCTATATTCCTCAAGAAAGGTTTGTGGAGGATGAAGCAGAGAAAAAGGTTCTCTTTCAAAACCATATATTTTGTTTCACACTTAGCAGCCATCATTTTATTCATTCTAAACTGACTGTCACACAGGCAATGATTGAGAAAATAGAAACGTTGGAGTTTGACATGAATGAGACAAGGAAGGTATAGTTTTTTTGACTCTGCAATATTCTTTTCACTGCTTGACATGCATAAATCAGATCCTCAAATTCTTGGTTTACAGCAAGCCGATAAATTTAAAGATCTTTATAATGGGGAACATGAAAGGAATTTGGATTTGGAAAGAGATCTCAGAGATTGCAAGGTGATTCATCTTTTAATAATTATTTACTGTTGTCAGTGGAGAATCTGAACATATCGATATTTGTATTTATTTTTGCGTTGCGAAAATTTTGTGCTTGTTAACATTGTCCATCTTTGGTAATCTGCTGTTACCATCTAGATGTCTCTTGAAGAAAGCAAAAGGGCATTAGTTGATCTTCAAGATATTCAAGCCAGGACCACCTTGATGCTGAAGGAAAAGGATTTTATCATATCAAGTTTGTTAAATTCTGGTAAGTGATGACCACATAATCCTGTCAGTTTAAGCGACAAAGACTATCATCATTCCAAATTTGTTTGAGAACATTGTAACGTTAAAACAGAACATTCGCTTCTTCACCGTGCAAAGGAGTTGCACAGCGGCTTGGAATGTGCATCTGGGGATATCTCCAATCTATTGGCAAAAGTTGGCAAGTTTCATTCTCTATACTTAAGCTTATCTTTCAATGTAATACATCTTTGAATTTCAATATTAATGTTTGTCTTTTTTTTTCTAGAACGTCAATCTCAAGTTGAAAATAGCAACCATCACAGGGTTCTTAAATTGGGCTCCCACCTTGATCGGAGTCTCAAGGATTTACATGAGATAGTGGTTGGAACAGTTTGTGCCCATCATGAATCATTAAGGTCAATGGAAGAGCATGTAAATTCATTTATGCACACCAAATCTGAGGTAAAAAGGTAAACTAGTGATATTCCACGCAATTCAGTATTAGATGTTCCTTAATGCTTGATGGTGTTCAGGTTGCAAAATGTTTGGAGATGAGGATTGAGAGGATTAAAGACGTATACACTTCAGGGATCTTTCACATGAGGGAGCTTTCTAGTCGAATAGAACATAAAGCTTCATCAGATCTCGAAGATATGAAGCGAACAACTTCTGCTCACCTGCTTACTGTTGAGAATGTATGATCTGAAGGTGTTTGTATTATCTCAAGCTGCCTCACCAATTTTGGTCTCTTTTACTCTGCAGTTTCTAGTTGTCGCTGTTTCAGAAGCTGAGCAGGTTCTGGATGATGTTCAGAGATTGCTTTCTGAACAAAGGGACCTACTAGCTTTCTCAGCTCAGAAGCAAGAAGAGGTATTTGACAAGTTGGAATTGATCGGTTATGGAAACTATAGAGTATCCTCTTTTTCTTTCTTGCATATGTATCTCTGTGGTCATCTCATAGCTTATAATTCATTGGGGAAATAACATAAAGTCTGTTGGTAAATTACAGGGACTGCGGAGAAGTCTTGTTTCGACACAAGTGATGTCAAAGGCAACATCTAATTTCTTTGTCAATTTACATAATCTGGCCTCTAGGCTTACAACATTTGTGGAAGAAAACCACGTCAACACATCACATAGGCTATCTAACTTTGAGAGAACATTTAAGGTATTTATTAAAAGCTAAAGACGGGCATGCTTACACAGTATTACTTTTTTAATAATTCTGGCATGAATTTCAGGAATTATCTGCTAAAGAGGAGAAAAAAACCCTTGAAAAGGTTACCGAGATTTTAGCAAACTTGACAACAACAAAACAAGAGATGGTTAGTTGCTTTTGCTTTACTGAGTAATGCTTGGTGATTGTTGAACTGATACGCAAATAGGTCTATCTCCCTTTCAGAAAAATAAATTAAATCTAAACAAAAGAAATTTAATTGTGAAACAGGTGTCTGGAATCTTACGGGACCTGCACAACACATGCACTGAACAGGCAAGAGAAATACTGAAGGAGATGTCTGACATGAAACTGCTGTCAGATAATGCTGAGAGGGAGTGGACAACATATGTAACAAAGGTAGAAAACCAAGTTCAGGATGACATAACATGCAATTCCAGAACTGAGACTGGTATGACAAAGAACCTTGAGCATTGGTATGCTACTATGATCTTGAAATGTCATTCTGATTTCTTAATCATGTCCTCTCTTTAGGGGCTATCTTAGAAAGTCTGCAATATATATTATCACATGTGGTTTCCTTGCAGCTTTGTTAACGTGGCTCAGTCTTTGGATCACTTAAAAAATATGCAATCACGTATAGATCATCTGAATGACAATTACTCCTCAGAGATTAACTTTACTCTGGAGTAAGTTGTATCTTTTATATGACACACTAGATCTGCTTAGATTTGTCATTGAAAGACTAACCTCCTCTTCCTCTTTATGTTTTTGGACAGTCACAAGAATAATGAAAACAGAAATCTTCTTGAAGAATTCATCAAATTTTCTTCCGAATGTGACAGAAAATTCGATTCAGCAACCCATGATCTGGAGGCTACTGTTAAAAGTAGTTACTTTTGCTTCTGAAAATTCATTATTTGTTGTCTTGTTAGATTGATCCTTATATATACTTTCATCTTATTTCCTTAGAGTCTTTAGTGACGGACCATGATGCTGGGAAGGAGGTAAAGTTATTGTCAAATACATGCCTGGATCACCTACAAAGATTGCGTGACAACCATGTTGTGCACATTGAAGAAATTACAAGCTTAGCAGATAAATGCTTGGAGGAATGCACGGTATGCACCTTGTGCTTGCCTCTAGATTTAAGGCTTATATAACATTGATTGAGTAGCTGAACTTTATACACTTTTGACACTTGATATTTGACCAATTTTCATTTTAAGTACCTGTATTTTTCAAAGATCAACTTTAGCTACCTTGTTCTCTCTTTATCATATATAGGGGTCTGTTAACATTTTGTTAATCAAATTTATAGTGGTCAAAGTACTGATGTCGAATATGAATTTTGTTGTTGTAGATGTGCTTTATTAAATCCCTTAATCTTGTTCGGAAGTCATGATAAATATATCAACTTCTTGCTATTTATGAGATTTTTATTTTTGTTCATGATTTTCCGCAAACGATTATAGGTATTCAATGTGATAGTGGAAGAAACAGAAATGTCGTAAATGTCACTTTTGAAAACAAGTGCGCGAAGTGGAAATGAACCAAAATCCGTACCCAAAATGTAGTTAAACTGTTATAATTTGACTAGAATTTGCATTAGGTTCTTATCCTAAAGTTGAGTTTGAATGTGGTGCAATTTGTTTTGATAATTTGTTAGGGATATGTTTTCTTACTTTGTGTTAGACTTGAAGTTCTCAATCTATGTTAGAGTGTAGGCTTTAAGATCAAGGACCACTTGTTTTTTTTTTTTTTGAGGGGATCAAGGGCCACTTGTTTTTTTTTTTTTTGAGGGGATCAAGGGCCACTTGTTAACTCTTTGAACATTCACTGTTTGTTACCACTTGCCTGATCAACCATCTGAAACCCATATGTGACCCCATCACCCTTATGTGTTAGCGTCTCAGGTTTCTTTCTATATTTTGTTATGGAAGTCCTCTAAAAAATAACTTCTGTTTTAGAGTCTCTACATAAACTCCCTAGGGACTTGAGTTATAATCCTCTTCACATAAAGGAATCTCTGCCATTGCCAAAGAACGCAGACCCAATTAAGGGTAGATCATTGGTCTGGCCACAATTATGGCTACATATGCATTGCTTTCTATGGCTGAAGTTCGTATAGTTTAAAAAAAAAAGTTCTTATAGTTAAACATGAAATTGATTAAGAAGTTTTTTTGGCATCAATCCTATTATTCAAAAGACGAATGGACCGTAATTAATTCAGTCAGAGGTGAGAGTGTTTTGCCTTTTACTGTATTTTCTTTTGATGTTTGATCATGTGGCATCTCCTTTTGGAGTGATCAAACTCTCTTGTACCAATCACTTGTTGACTGATGAATAGCTTTTCTTTGTGATCAATGAGCATATTTGGGCGGCATCTTTTTTGTGGTGTTTTCCATGAAGACACGACTTCTTTTCATTATGAGTGTTCGGTGATGTTTTTTTTTGTTAAGATTATGTGAATCACAGTTTGGTTGTTCTTTAAAAAACGACAAATGATCTATGAATCAAAACACAACATATGAAAGCACATGTTTTTTCCTCAGAAGTTAGGACACTAAGTGCAACCTACACCCTCTTTTTGGATGCGCTTGGCATCTTTGATAGGATAAGTGGTTTCATACCAAACCTATGATTTTTGGCCTATGCCATTAAAGTCGAAGCAATTCATTACTCCATGAAGAAAAATATTCCTTTAACTAGAGGCTTTTCTTTCGGTTCCCTTACTGTTTTTTCTTGACAAGGCAAAGATATTACTATTCTACTTGCTCATTACAATATTTTTTTTATTACACAGATTGATCATCCAACTGGTTCTACACCCACAAAGCAAACAATTGAGGTGCCAAGCTTGGCATCTATCGAAGAATTGTCTGCACCTATATCAGAACTCGTCATGCAGCACAAGTTGGACAACAGACTGGGGAACGCTGAAACAAAACAGCACCTTGCTAAGCAGACTGCAAGAAGTCCGCTCACAACCATCAACATATGAACTAAGTTAATCGCAGGTCAACGAGATCTGCCTATTGACACTATTGTTGGCACAGGGGAGGACATGTAATTATATTGTTGTCTCACTACGGTGACAATTTGGTCGAAGTCAGCATAGCTCACTAGCTCAGTTAGCAATGATGCTCAAAGCCAATGTATTGTAGGATCGAACTATACAGTTTTTAAGAAGTTTGGATTTGTACTATATTTTTGTGATTGGTGTCATTCCTACAGCTTAACCTGGATTAGTACCTGCTTTTTAGCTTTCTTGCTAAATGTGATTGTATTTTTTTAGGTCATCTAATCACCAATTTTCGTCTGCAGTGTTCCATGAATCGAGAGATCACTTGATGACCCCTATTTCCACACTATGAAAAGGTCCACCACGCCATGATCCACCAACTCTCCATAGTGGTGGTAGAAAAAGAAAAACAAATACACCTCCAACATTTACATTGCCTGTGCATTTTTCCCTCTTACACCTTTGTGATGGTCACCAAAAGGCTCCTAATGGCATCCAAACGAACGAGGGATTGAGTTTGAATACAAAATTACCTGTGCGACGAAAAAGGCTGCAGGAAAAAAGTTGAGGTGAAGATAAAAAAAATGGGCCAAGCGGAGGGACTGCAAAGGGAAAACACAAAATGGTGGCATCCACATCATGTTGACATGGTGCTCATTGTCTACACAAGTGTGCTCCTCCCTGCCTGTGTCCCAATCTGCAATTGAGCTTGCGCCTTTTGCTGTTCAAGGATGCATTTGTGTGGGTAGATGTCCGCATCACATTTTTGGTGGTATCATCTCCACTACCATCGATTCCTTGGCTCAATTTGCCCACTAGTGATACATGATATTGATAAAGCACATTCATTGAATGGTTTAACAAAGACGGCTAATGCATATAATAGCAAAAAATGGACATGTAATGCAATTTATATTGACAGTTTTGTTCAACTTGACAAACCCATTGTAACGATCCGGCCTTCGAGCCAGCAAAAACAATTTTTTTTTTATCTCAAACGTCTGATCCTTATTTATATCATCTCATCATAATGGAATTCATATAAAATAAGTGTTTACTTTGTATTCTACGCATATATAAATATTAATATCCATATATTAAATATTAACATCTTTAAATATTATTATACGATAATGTATTAAAAACATTCTCCAACACTCAAATTTATGTCATCATTGTTATGAGCATCGACATATGCATATGTCATCATTGTTATGAGCGTCGACTTAAAATGTACTAATTTATAACTTATTCAATACATGAAACCTTCGTTTGAGCAAGAATGAAATATCATGTAGGGAACTCTAATACATATTCCTTGGTGTATAAACATGAGTTATCATATTCGTTCTTATTGAAGTATATGTCCATGAACTTGAAGTATTTTCATATAAGCATAATAAAAACATATCATATCATCATATCAAAATTCTTGTTCATATATTTAATCATTATCGTGTAAATTTTGTAACCACATCATTTATATTAAAGCATTTCATATCATTATAAAATATCACAATCAACATTTATATGCAATGATATTTGAGATGGATGTATGCAAGAAGAATGATGCATGTACATGTCATATTGCTAATAGAGGAGAGGCATCTCCTTTTGCGATCTGTCGCTCCTATAAGTGATGTTGTTGGATTCCAGATGTGGCCCATATGAATTTAAAAGTGGTTCGCTGATTCCACAATTTGGTTAATATGACATTTAATTAGTTCCAAACAATCTAAAATTTTTTTTGGATATATGTCGACCCTATAAAGTCTTTCAACCATACAGTGATAAACTATCACCCTTACATGATCTTTCAACAATACAAGAGTATATTGCCGACAATGCAAGTTTTTCAATTATACAAGGATAATTGTCGCCCGACAGTGGTAATGCAAATGTATGATAGTGAGATGTAATTCAAATGCATGATCCAAACATGTCCATATCATGTAGTATCATATCATATCATGTCAATCTTATAACATGTTATGTCATGTTGTGTCCTCTTTTTATCATATCTTGTCATGTCATGTCATATCATATCATATAGTATCATGTCGTATCGTGTCATGTATAATTATATTAATAGAAATAATCATATAATAATGCAATTACAAGTAATAGTGATATTTCAGAAACACATATAAGAACATATTTATATCTATATCATATCAGTTCATTTTTTATGCATTCTTTTACACTCATATAACAATTTTTTAATTATCATATGAAACAAAATATAGCATAACTTTTGCACAAGCATTCACTTCACCATTTCTTATGAATCCGATGCATAAAATTTCATGTTGCATGTATCACGAGTAAAAGTTTATAAGATGAATGCAATAAAAATACATGGATTCACCCTACATACCTATTCTTTAACTTGCTCCCTCTAAAATTTTACACCTTAAACTAATAGATAATCCTCCTTTTTTTTACTTATCTTAGTCTTCCTTCCTATAGGAATAATATATGTTCATCATATTATTATGACATGGTATCAACACAAGCACTTATCACATGACACTAAAAGAATCTTATCACAAGGATAGAATTATTACCTTGACCAATTGTCCTTGTTGAATTTTCTTGGAACTTCGTTCTTTGCAAATTTTTGTGTGTTTTCTAGAGAGAAGGATGTCACTTCACAAATTTTTCCAGAGTTTTATGACTAGAGAAAATACCCCAAGCATGAGGTGCTAGTGTCACGGGGTCATTCTCGGACACTAGACCACGTGCGGCGACTAGGCACCTAGCCAAGCCTGTTTTGAGTTTGCAGCGGAAGTTTTATGGTCGAGACGACTTTGCCGAGAGTCGCTCTTATAAGCATTCAAACACGGACATGACTAGAGTGTTGGACTACTCGTCACGAGACCGTGGCATTAGCGCATTGCGGCACTAATGTTGGCGCTGGGCGCTTAAAGTCCGAAGGGGCGACGAAGGGACCACGGGACGCCACGAAGGGACACCGATGTGGGTTGCCACCCCACGCTCAAGGCCATGGCATTAGAATCAAAGGAAAGCTTACTTGTATTAAATATGATGAAACATAACATACAATTGGGCCTCGGAAGGCACTAGTGAACTCCTCCCAGTGTACCGTAGGTATAGGAGTCTTGTTACATATTGAAGATGCAAAAGACGTACCCTACGGGAACGTCACCTACTTGGCCATTCATAAGGACGGCCTTACAAGTTATCTGCGCAAACTTACAAGTTATCGTCTCGACCATAAAACTTACGCTGCAAACTTAAAACAGGCTTGGCTAGGTGCCTATCCGCCTAGTCGCCGCACGTGGTCTAGTGTCCGAGAATGACCCCGTGACAAGTGGTATCAGAGCAGTTCTTCCTGCTCGGATTACCCAGCGACGATGACTCGCTTGTGTCGTCGCAACGTGCCCTGGCGTAGGAAATGTGCTTCCGCTCAAATACTTCATCACGCCCAGGCGCACTGGTACCATGGTCTTTGATCGTGGACGCCAACGAGGAAGGCATGGCAAGCCTCCTCGCCGCACGCCCAGTCGTGTCCCGCAGCATGTTCCTCATACACCCGTGTCGTGTCAAGGAACGTCCGTCATGCATCATGATGACGGATTGATCGCCCCGCCTAACCGGGACGGTCATGCGTCGCTCACTCGAGTAGATCAACCACCCCAGGTATACAGTCAGAAATCCTGAAGTGTCGCGCTGCGTCAAAGAGGGGCCATATGCTCCGCATAATGGTCTTGCGCTGCTCATATCATGAGATCGCTTACACGAGCGTCGTGTAACTCGGAGGACCCGTGTCACATTCAGGGACTGTCGGTCATGCACTATCATGGCGACCTGGCGCTGCTCGGTATTTCGTGACGTCGCATCGCATGCCCAGTCATGCAACGTGAAGTGCACAACCGCTTCACGGGAGAAGTTGGCTTAAAGACAAATATCAAGGTTCATGGTCCCTTTCGGCCAAAGAATATCATCCCTTCGGCCAAGGAGCATCAATCACAAGCATCTTGTCGTGCCGCAGCATCGCCTGGCACGCCACGATGACTTTCAGGAATGGAGCAAAGCGTTGATTACTTGCAAACACTCGCGGACGAGCTGTCAGTCTTGCCTGCCTCGTCAAGTGTCGCCCCGCAAGCGGCGCGATGTCACCCATCGAGGAGTGGGACGAACCTGATACATGCCAACGCAAATCGACGCCTCAACTCAGCGACCAATTTGGCAAATGGTCTGAGCGTCGAGCATCGGCGAACTTTGGCATGCTGCTGTCAAGCGTTCTGCCGTCAACCGAAGGAAGGAGTGCCCTTTCCTCTCGGACATCGCCTCGAGTAATCGAAGCGGCCTCCAAAGATCGCAATGCGAAGTTTTTGAAGGACACATTGGCGATGTCGTCCCTTCGAATGGAGATGGAGGTAATGTTGGGAGCTTATGCCACGAGTTCACCAACCGCAGTCCGCTTATCTAAGCGGAGCGTCTTCACAAGTATCCGCCCGGATTAGTGAAGGCCCGGAACGGCTACTCTTTCGTAAGGGTCAAGCCGTCCGGTGGACGAGTATGTCAAAGGTGTATGATCTAGGATGACAAGCACAGTGACATTACTTTGTCCAAGGTGCGGACGGACGAGCATCTAAGGTGCATCCTCTTCGTGAACGAGCACAACGATCTCGCCTCGTCCATACCCCGAAGGGATTGTCAAAGCTTCAAAGGAGGTCCCAGGATCGGAAGAAGGCATATCCCAAGAACCCTGCAAGATGTGACAAACTCAGGATGACATTGCCATCGCGACAATGTAGAATGTGGCAAACATACCTCCCAGACATGGGACGGAAGAATTGGCAATTCATCAATTATGCAAGCCCTGACAAGTTGGGACTGAAGGTCAAGATCGCATTGTTCAGCATCGGCCAGATGAGCATGTTGAAGGAGGAAGTGAAAGGAATCACCGAGCTCCGCCTACAGTGTTCCCAGGAGGATGAAGACCCAGTGTTGGTGCTCTTCAAGCAGAGGGGTTAGAAGCTTTGGACTAGGAAGGAGTTGGAACGACCGGATCGTCTAACTTTCGCTCACTAGTCGACGCTGCAAAGTCAATCAGGACAAGTGCCATACCACCAAAGCCCTTGGGCAAGGGCAATGGTGGGGGAGAGAAGCTCAAGTCGCAAGGAGGAAGCTACTTATGCCGAAGATAAAGATCGCCCATCGAAGCAGGAGAAGCAAGTCGAACCACAGGCACATGTGGGGAGACCCTCATCGTCGCTCACTATAGCGACTGAGAGTGGACAAGGTGCGGAATGTTATACCAAAGAATCTTGCTCCACCTCAAACCGTCGAGATATCTTTTGTCCACCAAGGGGAAGGTGGAACTGTTTTCAAGGCTCGGCGGACGAAGGACTCAACGTTGCAGCCATCTGCAACTTGGGGACAGCGAGTTGAACCACAAGAAAACGTGGGGAGACTCTCGTCGCCCACTATGACGACTTGGATGGACAAGGCATGGATTGTCATATCAAAGAACCTTGTCCCGCCTCAAGACTGTCGAAACATCATGTGGTCACCAAGGAGGAGGTGGTCCTGCGCTTTTAGTTCGGCAGAGGTATGGAAGACTCTACGTTGCAATCATTTGCAACATAGAGACGTTGAGTGAAGCCACAAAGAGACCTGAAGCATCCCAAAGTATCCGTGGGAAGACTCTCGTCGCTCATCATAGCGACCCCAGGCACCCGAAGCAGACAAGCTACAAGCATCGACATCGGAGAGCTTGTGCTGTTTCAAGCCGTCGAAATTCAAGAATGATCATCGAGGGTGAGATGGTCCCGCACTTCGCATTCGACAGAAGGAAGACCTTATGCTGCGGCCATCCGCAACATGAAGGCATCGAGTCAAGTCATGCAGGTCGAATGGCGAGACTCTTCATCGTGTTCTACACGACCCTGAGACAACTCTTCTCCGCGCTATTCCTGAAGGCATACAAGAGTTGTTTCACCCCCAAAGAAGCCAAACCACACAAGTTGACGCTGCGCAAGTCGAAGAGAAGTGAAGCCAACAGAGACTTGATGGACGGATAGTTGCTTGATGAAGTCAGACCGCACATGACGGACTCCATTGGCGCTGCACAAGTGATGACCCCGGATTGGACGAAGGATCAGCGAGCGAAGCAGGCCTGAGGGAGGAGTCCTCAGCGAGACCCCAAGGAGCGGGCATTCCTGGCGTTGCGTGATGCTGGTGAAGTTGAAGTCAAGGCAAAGAAGGCAGAATTGAACGAGACAAGCGAAGACAAGACTCAAGACGAAGGCCCCGAGGAAGCCCGGACAACGGCGTCGGGGGCGTCGCCGACTTTGGTGGGGGAGAATGTCACGGGGCATTTCCCGTGACACGAAGCGTGAAGCCTCGCGGCACCAGTGCCGCTCAACTTATAGCCCTCGGCCGCTCAGCGCCGAAAACATGGAACACATGCAGCCGCCCCGCACTGCGTAATATTGCGGAGTACCAAGTTATCCGCCCTTAGGGCATTTATCTTGTAAGGCCGTCCTTATGAATGACCAAGTAGGTGACGTTCCCGTAGGGTACGTCTTTTGCATCTTCAATATGTAACAAGACTCCTATACCTACGGTACACTGGGAGGAGTTCACTAGTGCCTTCCGAGGCCCAATTGTATGTTATGTTTCATCATATTTAATACAAGTAAGCTTTCCTTTAATTCTAGTGCCATGGCCTTGAGCGTGGGGTGACAACCCACATCGGTGTCCCTTCGTGGCGTCCCGTGGTCCCTTCGTCGCCCCTTCAGACTTTAAGCGCCCAAGCGCCAACATTAGTGCCGCAACGCGCTAATGCCACGGTCTCGTGACGAGTAGTCCAACACTCTAGTCATGTCCGTGTTTGAATGCCTATAAGAGCGACTCTCGGCAAAGTCGTCTCGACCATAAAACTTCCGCTACAAACTCAAAACAGGCTTGGCTAGGTGCCTATCCGCCTAGTCGCCGCACGTGGTCTAGTGTCCGAGAATGACCCCGTGACACTAGCACCTTGCATGTTATGAGATCAAATTCTTAATCAAAATTTGAAATTCAAAATCACTAATTTTTTTTTCATAATAGACCTTTATTAATTATTATTTACTATATATTAGGATAATATAATCCATATAATTTATTAACATATTATCTATATTAAATATTGTTATATATATTCATATGCCACTTGATGATATTTGATTGGTCTTTGAGACTTAATCCAAATATTTAACAACCACATGCATACTTAACCATATGAGTCTATACTTAGCATAATATGATTATTCATCATACTTTAGTGCTTTACTTAAATTTAACTAATTTTTACTATATCGACATTACAACCTACACTAACAACACATATATTCAATTAATTATAATAATATAATATATAATTCAATAGAATTAGATAATGGATATTACACCGGCAACGATTTACTTATTTATGGGATTTAAGATCATTCGTTGTCTTACACGATTTCAACAGCACTGTTCACCTCAATGAATCAAGCATTACCTAAGACGTTCACATGCTCTTGGCATTTGCGTTTCACGTACAGATAATTACAGGAGGATGATAAGAGATCCTGCATATCAAAATAAAGATGCATGGCGACTATGTGGAGGTCAACCCTGGCTCATCACATATATGGATTTGCGTTGCAAGAAGTCAGAGGCTTTGGCACTGAGCATTGATACATCAACTGGTTCTGTTATCCAAACGAGAATTGAGATATTAGATGTTATATAGTTTGTATATTGCTGAATCATCTTGAGCTCCCAAATGGCACAAGAAATCAAACTGAAAGTTTAATTATGTGCTAGCTGCAGATTGAAGTCTGGCAAAATGATGAATTGCATGTCCCCTCCAGGGCGTGCAACGGAGCCTGGAGCCAATGATCAGATTCCCCCTTGCCGCAATTCACAAATCAGCAAACAAAAACCTAGCGAGCAGCTTACATAGATACATGTAACCATTACAAACACCAGTGCACCATTATAGGTTGGCTTTATCAAGCCACAAATTTGTTCAGAAATGAGGCATGACATCACCTGGACATGCATGGGGGCCTCTAGGGGGTTATAAATGATGGAGCAGCAGCCATGCCAAAAGCCATTATTCCGTTCCAGGCGAGATTTGAGTGCATGCCCTTTGTGCTGGCCACTAGAAGAAGAAGAAAGAAGTAGAAAAGTCGAATCGAAGACAACTGAACAAGAACACCCACAAGCCCTGATATCCTTTGGATCTACCTCTGCAGTTGTTCTCCTGTCTGTTTGATCGCCAGCTGAAACGCAAGAGCCCAGCAAGAAAGCAAAACTGCAAGCATGGCGCTACCGATGCCGGACGAGGAGGTGCGAAGGGGGCCGTGGACGGAGCAGGAGGACGTCCAACTGGTATGCTTTGTGCGCTTGTTCGGTGAACGTCGTTGGGATTTGTTAGCGAAGGTGTCAGGTTTGAAGCGGTGGCGGGGGAAAAGATCTAAAAGCTTTACCTGGCCGTTTCTAGCTCTATGTACTATACACATACTATATATATACTCGTCGTCGTTGTAGCCATAACTCATATTTAGTACATACGTAGTAGGACGAGTAGCATATATGTATCTATATGTATACGTATGGTATGAACCAAGGATATAATACACTACAGACATGGTCGACGGCGCCATGGGTGGTGCCAAAGGGACACAATGAAGTGTTAACACCCCTCCTTTGCATGGCTTTTGGATTCGTTTCGTGCAGGTCTCAGGAGGTCCGGGAAGAGCTGCCGGCTGCGTTGGGTCAACTACCTGCATCCGGACCTCAAGCGCGGCCGCATGACCCCCGAGGAAGAGCACCTCGTGCTCGAACTCCATGCAAAATGGGGCAACAGGTTCCATATATACGTTCATATCTTTCCCTTTGTCTTCATTTGATGTTCAGATGTTTACTTGCTGCTCGTTTGTGATGACTGATGCGCCGTGCATCAACTTTGCAGGTGGTCTCGGATTGCTCGGAGGCTTCCGGGGCGCACAGACAACGAGATCAAGAACTACTGGAGGACGCACATGAGGAAGCAGGCGCAGGAGAGGAAGAGGAGCTTGCGGTCCTCGTCGTCGCCCTTCTCCTCCAGCTGCTCGTCCTCGTCCTCCTCGAGCCATTTCTTCTCCCCTGCCAACGAGCCTGCGACGACGTCGGCAGAACTTGGGGCAGATCTGAAGCACGAAACTGATAGCACGACAGAAGGCGGCGGCGGCAACAGCAGCAACCCTCTAGATGTAGGCTTCGGAGCGAGTGAGGAAGGTCTGATGGATCAGATATGGAACGAGCTCGCGGCTTCGAACTCCGGCAGCGAGTTGAGCTTTGACGCATACGACGTCGACGCAGCTGCGGCTTGCGATGTGGTGTCTACTCCTCCGACGCCGTTCCCGATTTGGCATGACTGTTCCGAGTCCTTGTGGAGGATTGACGACGACGAGTTGATCAAGATGCTGCCCGGCTTCACGAGCTCCAAATACCAGCACAGTAAAGGGCCGTACCAACCAGCATAGCTTTGCTCATAATTTCCTCGCCCATAGAAGCCCACTTGTCAGAGCTACAAGTTTGTAAGAAAGCTTTTTCTCTTTTTTAGGTAGAATCATGCTTTCTATGTAACAAGGACCGGACTCTTTTTATTAATCTATGCTATCTGAATTGAGAGCACCCTACCAGTTAGAACTGTGCGTTTTGATATGTAAGAATCTTCTAGAATCTTGTTTTAGGCAGTTTGACCATCTAAAATAAGCAAAAGATATCTATGTTCGATTCGAAGATATGTTTTCCTCAAAATGCAACTCGATGAAGAATCATCTTATGAACTAAAACTTAAGATTCTTTTCCGGTTGAACTGCTCTGCTCAGTTGATGCTTGGTTGTAGAAGATAACAAAATTTTTCTTAGTACAAGAGAGATCGATCATTTCAGTGCTAATCATGCCAGTAGATATATGTTATTCTTCTGTTTCTACGAAGTATGACGGACTGACAGAGATTTCACAAAAGGTCACTCGAATCATTAACCTGAAACACGTGAAGATGGATATCTGATTCACAAAGAACATTAAATTTTCTTTTCCCATCAGGTGCATCCACTCATGTACTTTTGGTGTGTCCTTATTTATCAAATTTCTTCCCCATGCACGTGAGGCAGCGAAGAAGGTATTGGAGAGGGAGGTAGTTTCTACTTTGGAATCCCTAATATTAGAAATTAAGAGTTTGGACTTCGTGTAGTGATCTAGGATCATGTTGCATGAAAAGCTGTCATTAGGCAGCCAAAAAAATGGTGATAAAGAGGTGGTCAACTACAAGAGCTTTATGTCTTGTTTTTTTTTTTCCGTTTACTCTCTGGATAGTACTGCAAGTTATCTTAATTAGCATTATCTTCCGATTATAATAGTAGCAGTTCCTCGCCGTAAAGCACACACGGGTGCAGTTTCTATTTTGAACATTCTGAGCCAGGAATGGTGATAAAAATGCGGTTCTATCGAAACAATTTGCTAGAAGCGTTATTCTATGATCCAGATGGATAATTTAATCAGCTGACAATTGCCCTCAGATTGCAATAAACTTCGAATCTAATTAAGATTTTTTGATACCTTTCATCTTATATTATGAAGAACAATACTATTTTCTTAATTACGATGGAAACCTACTGAGCATAGCAGTTTGATGACTATCAAAACACATTCAAGATGCAATGGGAAAGTATGATTGTATTCATTGGCATCTTATCAAGTGGTCTAAGTTACAACAACATGTCTCTTTCTCCTGTTTAGGATCTTTCCTACCTAGTGAATTTTGCAAAAGATTCTCCTGGCTCACTGGCTTCAGTGATCTCGAATGGGAAGAAGAGTGGTTTACAGCATTTTTTAATTCCGAAGCTTGAGATTGTCGACACCTGTATACTTATTTGCTAATGTCACAGACTTGCAGACTCCAATCAACTCTGATGTTGTTTACATCACAACTATGATACTGAATTGTTGGCAGTTTCATACCAACAAGGCCCCAAGTTAGAAAAGAATTATCGAGTTGTAAATATCACCAGGCGCCATCTTTTCCAGCTTGGTGGAAGTTTCAACTGAGTACTTAGTGGCTGCTAATTACAGAGAAGTGCTTTACATTGTCCCTACGTACTATACACCATCTTTCCAGCATCATATTTCATGACTAGTACTTGGGGTGTAGTTAAATGATAGAGAGATGAAGAGACAACACCACAATAATCAAAGATGATCGAAGTAAAAGAGTCAACAAGAACACTGTCCTTGTACCTTGTTCTTCGTCCTCCAATCAGAAGTAAGCACAAGTGGTCCTCTGAGCAGCACATGCCTCCATTCTTAGAGGGCGCAAAAAAGTGCAAGGTCCAGACAATGGAAGGCAAGAAAGAACACATCACACAATAATTGGTACACCGCCGTTAAAAAAAACAGAAAGATAATGGTCATGAATTAAATAAACATAACGTTGCCAATTTGGACAACTACCTTATAATTCAATATCCAGCTTTTGGCTTGCATGGCTGCTCCTAATTGATGATGGTATCACGCATGAGATGTTTAAGAATCATCAAAGAAGTACAACAATGATAAACTACAATATCATCCAAGGAGAGATGAGTTCTCTTCTGACGAAGAAAGCCACAGCGCATTTAGAGAGCACAGAACATTTCATTGTAGTGATGAACCAAGATAAAGATCGATCCATCACTTTTGTGGCTGTCACTGACAAAACTAACATTCCCACAGAGGCAGCACCGCTCAAACCAAATATTGTAGACATCATGTATTTGCTCAAAGTACTTTGCTTAGCTGCTAAGCAATCCTGAAACAATCAATTCATAGTCAAAGCCCAACAGGAGAAGTCATTCTCAGTTATCCTGATTTTATAAAGCTATAGGGATAAGTGGCACAACCTTCTCTTAATGAAAAAAATGCTACCAGGATAGGCATGCTTTGGCACTAGACTACTTAGATTCTTTCCTCTGTCCAACTCGATCCTGGTTGCTTGCACAAAGCTAGACAGTTGTATTCAACAAGCCTTGCAAAACTCTGATAATTGTGTTCCATACAACATATTCATGCAGATGGAATTTGTGAAATAGTTACTTGCTAGCAATAACTCTAACAGAACATTAACCTAACATGGCAATGATCAAATTCTTTTCACAATCTTGCAGAGTTTGGTACTGGTTAAGATTGACCATTCTGTAACAAGAAAAGCCCGGAACCATTGTAACAACGTTATAGAAGACTCAAATTCACAAGAATAACTGATTCAAGGTCATTGATGCTAATCCCAACAGAGTGCAGGAAGATTTTAAGCATAAAAATCCTTCATAAAGTTGCAATTGCAATTCATAAGCATCAAGATCTTTCTAAGAATGTGATTTAACTCAAAGTTGTCAAAAAAATTCCTGTGGTCGGTAGATCCTGCAAACAAGGAGTCACAAGAGTTCAAAATGAGAATCTTAAGAGCCCAGATTATGTTTCTTTCTTGCACACGATCTACAACAAAGTGAGTCACATTCTCTTATTATAGTGTCACAACATCCCTGACTTCTCAAATTGAATAGCTATCCAAGTATACCCCAAAATTCAGCTTCTAAAACTAAATTAAACATTTTGCAGAACCTGGACACAAGAAACCATCATTAGATTATCTTCCAACATAAAATTTTATAAGGCAATTTGCTAATGAAAAGAGTGTCCAGTGTTCCTCTAAAATGGTTCACAGCAGGAACGAATTTTGATAAACACCATATAAGTTTACATGCAGAAAAGAAACGAGATTAATTATTCATTTACAGTGTTAGTGTGAATATGTGCCTTGGATCGAGGTAAACAAGAAATAAATCTTTATATGATTAATTAATTTATTGATGTAGGTAAACATGGCGTATCTCAAGTCGTAACAAAGCTTTTCTATTGTTAGTAGGAAATTACAGAAAAATATCAAAATATTCTTGATTAAAAATACAAAAAAACAGAGATCCTATTAGATATTAAGATAAATTTTCAATAAAAAAAATCGCCCCCTGAAAATAAAGCTCCTTTGGAAAAAACAAATCCGTAAAAGCTCGAGGGTTTAGTTTATTAGTTTGTTATGAATTAAGGTTGACATAATATTTTTGTATTATCTAAATCTTATGCTCTTATTCGATATAATTGATATGTTAAATTTTATATTTTACTTGTAATGATATATAATATTGATGTGCCTTGAATTATGTACCATGTATTCAAAATTGTGAAAGAAAACAAAATGAGAGAAAAAAGAAAAAAAAATGAGGATATGTGGCGTAAGCAGAAGGCTTGGGCCATTAGAGTTAGGGTTTTATCACGATGTTCTCTCTTATTTTGCTCATAGTGAAATTTTTCTGACGACGACCTTCTTTATCCGTGGATGTTTCTCTCTTGAGTGATCAAGACAGTTTTATCACATTAAATCTCTGCGTTCATCTTTTCTCTTCTTCGTTGTTTTGATTTCGTCAATCGTGCAATATTCCCAACATATACATTTATATTAATATCATATTTCTCATTCCACTAAATTGGTGAAATAAGAAAAAATTTTTTTTGAACCAAATTAACCCTCTCCACCTCTTATCCTCTCTTCTCTCTCCTTAACCTCCTCTCTCTAATATTGATAAACATATATTATGATAGAAAAGTTTTTATAAATAGTTCAATTTATATTTCTCTCATTTTTAACTTTTAAAATAGATGAGTAAAATAATTACATAAAATAATATAATAAAAAATAAAATAGGTCAAATAAAGAATAGAAGAGAAAAATAAATTAAGTGATAAAAGATTATACGATAAATACTAATTAAATATTTTTTTTGAGAAGATAAAGGATGTGAGCCAGGTACTCACATTCATTTTTTATTCATTATAAAAACTTGTATCTATTACAACATATCTTATAATCTCGCCCACTCCCTCGCCAAGTTTCTAGCTGCTATTAGAATGTTATCAACATAACACTTTTCTCCCTTGAAAATGCAATCATTGCGTTATCGCCATATCACCCATAAAACTGCAATTATTTTGATTCGTTGTCTTTTTGATACATATACCTGTAAATTGGTACCATGTCCGCTTTGTCTAAATGATCACCAGAATGCTGTCACACAGCTCACATCTAACCAATCACATCCAAAATCCTGCCATGTCCTTCGTGCTATTGGGCAGCTCAAGAAAAGGTGATCTATATCCTCCTTGTTGTGTGTCCCATTTCATTCTGTACTTCTGAGTAGGAAGCCTGTTTCTCCTCAATAGCCATGCAAATGCCCAAATATTAAACATTATAAATGTCTTCGAGTGGTGTTGGGTTCTCTTGTGCATTCGGTACAAACTGCATCCTTAGTAGGACGATCAATTATGGATGGCTTCACTATGGCGTCTGAAATTATATCACATTGGAGAAGGACAAATACAGGTGGCTTCCTCTGAAAAGTTGATTTCTCCAAGGCATATGACTCGCTTTATTGGTCTTTTTTGTGGAGATCCTTTTACCTTCTGGTTTTCCACATACATGGATAGCTTGGATGAAATGATGTGTCTGCACCATCTCGTTCTCAGTTCTAATTAATGGCGGCCCGATTGGGGGATGGATCCAACCACAACGAGGGGTTCACCAGTGATGCCCCCTAGCACCTATGCTCTTTGTTCTCGTAGCAGATGCACTAGCAAGATGCACATTTTCGGCATGTGAAGCCAACATCTTCAAAGGCTTTTCTTCGAGCCCAGAGCAAGGTACACTCATATCTATATTGCAGTATGCTGATGATACATTATTTTTTATAGAAGGATCGATTACCGCGGCAAGGAGGCTTGCAATGCTCATTAACATCTTTGGTGATTTCTCCGGGCTCCAAATAAATCACTCCAAATCATCTTTCATCCCTTTCGGCATGATGGATGAAGAGGCCCGAAGATGCTCAATGGAACTCAGGACAACCATCTGCTCACTTCCCATCACATATTTGGTCGGCTACTTTCGCGAGATTGGAATCCCATGGTTGACAGAGTAGAAAAAAGGCTTGAAGGATGGTGCTCACGGCTATTATCACGTGGAGGAAGGCTGACCCTGGTGCGGTCAGTCCTATCGTCCATCCCTATTTATTATATGTCAGTCTTTTGAATGCCTCAAGGGATCATCCAACGGATTGATTCACTTCGTCGAGGCTTCTTTTGGAAAAAACAAAGGTACGGCAGGCAGAGGGATGCATTTGGTGGCCTGGTCAGAAATATGTCGACCGACGTCAGAAGGAGGATTTGGGATTCAAGATCTTCGGATAATGAACACTGCTTTAATGACAAAGTGGGTGGCTCGGATAATGGGGCCGAGGCAAGATATTTGGCTATTAGTTATTACTGCATGTTATGACAGAATGCTTTCATGGGAGCAGAGGCAGGAAATTATGCAAGGGGCTTCAATGTTTTGGAGAAGCATTATGAAAGTTATGCCACGAGTTAGACCATTCTTTGAGGCAACACTAGGAGACAAAAATAAATGATGAAAAATAAATATTATAAAATGATATTATAAATATTTAATAAATGTTATATTAAATATTATAACACTCTAATTAAATATTATAAATGTTTAATAAATGATGAAAAATAAAAATAACTTTTATATAAATATTTTTTTATTACCTCACCCAAAATCTTTTATAATTTATTATCCAAACATATTATGTTTTACCAGCCCATCACACATGGTACCACTCCGCACTACCTTTTCATTAATTATTTGCCAAAGAAACCCTAAAGATGAGTTTGAAAAATCACCTAAAATAATATCACACAACTTTTTCGTAGGAAAACACCGTCCTCTTAGAATCTTGATTATTGGAATTAAATCACAGAAAGCAGTGATTAAATACCAAAGAGTACCTTCCAATGGAACTAAAATGACATTCAAGAGTTTTCGAGAAAATTTCAGGGAGGATGTCATTCAACTTTCAAAACCTTTAAGTCGCGACGTGACCGCCTGTAGCCCGTTTAACGATCGATCACATGCATCGACGTAACACTGTTCAATTCATCAGATGCCACATGGGTAACTAGTGTCCTCTGTGGCCGCCCATCCTGCTGCCTGATTCTGTCCTGAACTCCGTGTCCATGAACATTCACTGTTTGAGGCGACAATAGGTAGATGAACTAGAGCACGGCATCAGCGGTCTCTGGCATTGCCCCACCGCTAGTCCCCAGGAGGCAGAAGATCGTCAGTGGGCGAAGTCGTGGAGGTGATGGTCGGCCTCTGGGCAGGTCTCGGCAGACTCGTCCCTGACGACAACCGTGACTCGGATGGCTAGCGGTGGGGAACCGCAACTCTGTGCTACGAGCTCTTGAGCGAAGGACGACCACGCCCTCGAGGCCGGACACGAAGTTGATCAAGTGGATCGAGTCGCTAGCGAAGGCGGGGTCAAAGGCCTTGAGGAGGGTCTGGACGGTGGTGAAGGCGATGAAGTGGGGGACAAGGGAGATTTGGAAGAAGGTCTTCTTGGCGTCGATGTGTTGGACAAGCTCGGCGACAGTCGGTGGGGACATGGGAAGGGTGGAGGAGAGACAAAAGGGCATCCTTGAACAAAAAGGCCGGCAGTGGAGGAACAAAGCCACAGGGTCCCAATCGGTGGTGGCGGGCAGCAGGTGCTGGTGCTGGTCGTCGCCTCCAGCGTCACCCCAAGGTGAGTTGCCCATCTGACCGCTCGAACTGCTCTCTCCTCCTCTGGTAGGTCTGCTCTCGTTACCCGTCCGACCGCTCGAATTGCTCCCTCCTACAGTGGTCGTCCATTGCCTTCTTCCCACGCCTCCCCTCCTCCTGCCCCTTCCATTGCTACAATTCTTCCTGGTGCCTCGTCCCTTGCGGGCTTCGTCGTGTCCCGGCGCCCCTACACTCCCCCCTATAGCTACTCCTACGCCGACCACTACTCTGGTTTCTTCTCCCACGACGTCGTCAGCATCAATGCCACCAGTGCCAACAGCTGTCCTACAGCCTCGTCGACTACACCCTCACCCCGCCTCCCACCAGCTTCCTCCTCATCGACACCGCCGCCCATGCTTTCTCGTCCTAGCTAACGACGTCGCCGTTGACAAGAAGCCGCTCCCGGTCGATCCGAGCAGCTAGGATACAAGTGGACAACATAGGAGAGAGAAAACACATGAAAAAAATTATCCATGTGGCATTTGACGACAGCCGCTGCCTGTCGATCCGAATATCTAGGACACAGGCGGACACAAAGAGAAAACACAGGAGAGAAAAATTATCCACATGGCATTTGACGAGTTGGATAACGTGGCATCCACGAATGCGATCGACCGGCAAATGGACTACAAACGGTCGTGATGACCGCGACTGAAAAATTATGAAAGTTGAATGACCTCCGTGTTACAAATCAAAATTGGATTGGATGATTTTATTGAGAACACTATATAAATTGGGTGACCATCCTTGAAATTCACTCACGAATTTTCTTTACTATCCCGACCAATATGGGCGCGCCCGTAAAAGAAATAACAGAACCTTTTTTCAAAAATAGTCTCCAAAGTTCTTCCTCAGTTTGCCAAAAAGTACACCGACTCTATTGGCAAGACGTTAAAAGGAATTCTGAAGTGCCTAAAGCATTCCAATAGACCAGTGTTACATTTAACAACTTCCAAAAAAAAAAAGATATTCTACAGATTTATTTTACATACAAACTGTCTGACCAAATGACCCAGGCATTTCAACAGTAACAATGCTGATATATGTACATGAAAAGTAGGCAGTCGACGTTTTCCGGGTTCTCCTTTCAAAAACATACGTTGCGGCAATAACCAATATGAATTCAAACCTATTCAGTTTCTCTACTGCAACAAAGCAAACTTGATTCCTTAATGCAGTAATGCAATCACAAAGATGGCTTTCGCACTCATGGATATTCAGTTACAGTTTTCTAGAGGCACAAAAAAGATGAATATGTTATTCTTTGTCGCTTACACATCTGAAATAACATTTACATATACACAGAAGTCAGTATACAGTTTCCCACCAGATCATGGTTACTACTGAGCCTAAGTATCACACGTGTCAAATATACTAACTACAAACCTGATAATACAATGAAAACATATATATGAAACAAAACAAACCGAGGTGGAACTCCTTCGGAGAAAGAACAAGTTGCAATGTTTCCATTCTCAAAGTGGGAATGATGGCTCGCAATGTAGCAGAAGAAATCAAGTTACTCTGTTGTATGTATCCACGTCTGCATGCACAACAAAAGGCCTCCGGCGGGAGGAGAAATAGTATGAGATCAGACGTTATGAAGATAACTTATCACAAAACCTCAAAGCTGCAAATCAGGTACCTAACTGGAAGTCAACGTACCGGATGATCAACATTAGAAAGCAACTTTTTTTTTAGGAGCATTAGAAAATAACTTGGAGTCCGATTAAAAAAGGGAGAGGGAGGCCAAGGCGGACATTTGACGAACTAATAGAGCAAGATCTATTGGTGAATAATATACCGAAAGATTTGATTACTAATAGAGCGGAATGACGTATGATCCATGTAGCCGACCCCACCTAGTGAGATAAGACTTTGTTGTTGTTGTTGTATTAGAAAATAACTTTCTCTGATACCAATTGTGACCTAAGGGAAAAAAATACAGGTCTCTTTTTAGTTTAACAAACTAATACACGATAGAGGCAGGACCCAGCAAAGGGGAAGAAAACAACAACAACAAAGCCTTATCCCACTAGGTGGGGTCGGCTACATGGATCATATGACGTCATTTCGCTCTATTAGTAACCAAACCTTTCGGTATATATATTCGTTAATCCATGTTCATAAGATTCGACAGAGTTTTACGCTGTCGGGGCCTAACACAACCCTTCTCCTTTATCCGGACTTGGGACCGGCTATAAAGTAAAGGGGAAGAAAACCTCCAAAAGAATTAATGCTTCACACCACACCCAAACATGCCTTGCATTTGCACATTGTTATCCAAATCCCATAACTACTATCAATCCTTTTCTATCACAACCAGAAGGGATTAGCCATGTTAGAAGTACATCATATCTCTCCACTTATTTCACCCATTCATCAAACTTCCATGATCAGAGAAATTTTATCCCACTGGCATGGCATGTGATGTTTCCCGAGTCAAGAAACCTCAGCTTTGGAACAATGGGTGAAAGTGATCATGGTCATATGCCCAGATTACTTACAGGGGCATAACCGGTAATTCCCTAAACAAGTCGATTTTGACGAAGACCTTTACTGAAATGAGGTTGCATTAATCTCACATACAAACCGTTCATCTGCATCAAGGAATCATGATTTCCCTGCTCAGCAATCCTGCCACAATTTAGGACCACAATATGGTCAACATGTTTCATCATAGCCGCCCTATGTGCAATAAGAATCGTCGTCTTGTTTCCCATAATAAGAGTGCCAAGGGCCTCTAGCACGACTCTACTTGACTCGGATTCAATTGCCGAGCTTGCCTCATCCAGTAACAATATAGGAGCATTCTTTAACACTATCCGGGCAATGGCAATCCTTTGCTTCTGCCCAGGAGTCAAATCAACCCTCTCATTCCAACGTGTGTGTCATAGCCATGGGGCAAGCCACTGATAAAATGGTGTATATTTGCTATACTTGCAGCTTCTTTTATCTCGACTTCAGTTGCTTTGGGTTTTGCATATATGATGTTGTCTCTTATGGTTGTTGAGAAGATAATTGGCTCCTGTTGAATAAGTCCCATGTGGCTCCGCAACCACTTCAAATTAAACAGCTTCAGATCTTTGCCATCCAACAAAACTTGGCCAGCAACAGGATCATAGAATCTCTCTATTAGAGATATTATGGTGCTCTTTCCTGATCCAGACATGCCAACTACAGCTATTGTTTGTCCTCCGCTCACTTTTGGACTGAAATGATTTAGCACCATCACTTCCGGTCTAGTTGGATAGTGGAACTCAACATTTTTGAACTCAAGGCTCCCAAAAATATTGTGTGGCTTGATACCATCATTGTCATCTGAATCAATCTTTGGTTCACGGTCAATTATTTCAAAAACTGATGTTAGTGACTTCCGCCTTTTAAGTATGTATGGAGTAAGGCCAAATGACTCCACCAATGCAAAAGTTGCAAAAGAGAAAACTATATACTCCTTAAGCGCTGTGGAGATGGTTAGATAGTCATTCTTAACAGAAACAGCAGTGTACCAAAGCAAAAGAGCATTGCAGGCAAAAAGAAGAAATTGTGATAAGCCAAAGGCAAACCCAATGCCTATTCCAAGTATGAAACCCTTCTTCAGTATTCTGCGAAGCTGTAATCTGTATAGCTCCATTACTTTGTTACCAGCGCAAAAGGCTACAACTGTATAAATGTTTCTAACTGCATCTTGGAGGACCAGCGATGCCTTCCTGTGCATTTCTTGGATTCCCCTCGAGAATCCGGCAAGCCACATTTTCTGCAAACAGAAAAAAATGCTGGTAATAAGAAACTGAGCATCAAGACAGAACCTAGTCATTCAAAGTTTATAATACAACAACAACAACAACAACAAAGTCTTATCCCACTAGTTTATAATAAGAGAACAAAATGCAAAGCACCTACAAGTTTTGCTAAGTATAAGGATTAATGAACTTTTAGAGGACAAATATAAAAAGAGATGACCACTTGACATTTTTCTTTGAGCAGGGAATGATGGCTAGCAATGTAACAAAAGAATTCTAGTACTCCATTCTCCTCAAAAGGGTCATGATGCTTTTTGCATTTTGCAACAGAAAAAAAATGCTGTTAACTAATGATGCTCCATGCATTTTGTCAGGTCATGATGCTTTTTGCAACTGGCTCAATTGTGAAAAGATTTATTCAATGTTCCTTAGAATAAATAGCATGCAGAAACTGCTACTACATTCACAATGTAGTTCTAACTGCACGTATATCGTAGTGCTATATATTTACATCATAGATGAATGCCCTATAGTGCAGGCCTACATTTACAGATTACAGAATGCCCATTAACCTAGTTAACCCCAAAGTAGTCAACCAGTTTACGAGGTTCTATAACATTCAATTGCACTTTTCTCATGAATGAAACTCATGGAATGTAGTACTCAGATATGGGAGCAGATCGGCAGTACTCGGTTGACCCAGCACATGTCACTCAGCTCAGTGAGGCACTCAGGGGGATGTATCATCGGCTGGCGGGCCGACATGTTCACCCTAGTGGATGCCTGGACGGCCCGATTCTCGATGACGTTCCAGCTGAGGCGCAGTTTGGACAGGGCCTCCTACCTCCTGTTCTGTGTATATGGCCCTTGCTTGGGGTCCCTTCGTGCGGTGTTATGGAAGGAGTTATCGGCGGCCCGCCTTCACCTCCCGGATGGCCGATGGTTGGTTGGGGGCGACTTCAATGTCACCTTGGACATGGATGATCGGCCCACCAGACGACAGGGGAGAGACGCCGGAGCTGAGGAATTTAGAGATTTCATGGACTCGCATTTGTTGTCCGATCTCCCGACAATGAATTGCAGATTTATCTAGCGGAGCACGGTGGCACCTTCGTCTCGGTCTCGGCTTGACAGATTCCTCGGTTCCTTGGAGCTGGTGGAGGCGCACCAGCTGGCAGACGTTCAGGCCATGGACCGCCCTTTTTCGGACCACACGCCCCTACTGTGGCGGTCCGGCGACGGTCGGCCCTTACGCTCCATCTTTCGGTTTGAGCGGATCTGGCTCGAAGAGGAGGGATTCAGACAGGAGGTGGCCGAGCATTGGCAGAGTATCGCGGCATCGGACTCGGCGGCGCGAACTCTTGTGGACAAGCTGTACAGCTTGAGGCATTTCCTTCAGGATCGCCGGAGCCGGATCCAGGCGGCTCGGGAGGCACGCCGGACTGAGGCTCTTGAGGTGAATGCAAAACTTGATCGAGAGGAGGATTCCCGCCATCTCACGGAGGACGAGGTGGTTCAGCGCAGACGGACGCAATCGACCATCCAGATGGAGGACAGGCTCGTGGAGATACAGTGGAGGCAGCGCTCCCGACAAACCTGGTTTCGGGAGGGTGATGCCAACACTCGTTTTTTCCATTTATATGTGAGCTCGCGGAGGCGGGTGAACCGGATTGATCAGCTCGAGGTGATGGGTCAGAGGATCACGGGACACCACCATATCGGGACCGCCGTTGCCTCCTACCATCGGGACTTCTCTAGACGGCGTCCCCCGCTGACGTGGAGATGGTCCCCCAGGGGTATTACTCATCTTACTGATGTTCAATCTTTGATGTTAGTGCAGACCATCACTGAGGGGGAGGTCACGGATGCGCTCCACGACCTCAACGGCGAAGGATCCCCCGGCCCCGACGGCTTCCCGGTTTTCTTCTACAGGGAGTTCTGGCCTGTGGTGAGGAAGGATGTTATGGCAGTGATCCAGAAGTTCTCCAGCGGGAACCAGAGTTTTGAACGTCTAAACCGGTTCCTACTCTTCATGTTGCCTAAGCGCACGCCAGCTGACAGGATCGAGGACTTCCGGCCGATCGCCTTATCCAATGCCATCTATCTTATATTGGCACGGGTATTGGCTAATCGGCTCTGGGAGGTGCTTCCTGACCTCATCCATCCTGCTCAGTCAGCTTTTATTCACGGCAGATCTATCACGGATAGTTATTTCATGGCCTCCGAAATACTAGCACAGTGGCGATGCAACATTCATCGGGCTTTTCTCTGAAAGGTCGACTTCTTCAAAGCTTATGATTCCCTCTCATGGTCCTTCCTCTGGTATTCTTTACAGGTGAGAGGCTTCCCGGCGACCTAGATTGCGTGGATGAAGCTTTGTATTATCACCGCTTCTTTCTCGGTCTTGGTCAACGGGTCCATGGCGAGGGGTTGGGTGCAGCCACAGCGCGGCGTCCGACAGGGGTGCCCCCTCGCACCTATGCTATTCACTCTCGCGGTTGACGGCCTCGCCAGATGCATGCACCCAGGAGGCATGCGTGGCCGGCCTTTTTAGAGGCTTCGCCGGCGAGCTCGTGCCTTTGCTGCAGTACGCGGACGACACTATCTTCTTCATCGAGGGCTCGGAGGTGGCGGCCAGACGAGTGGCCATATTGGTGGAGCTGTTTGGCATGTCTTCCGGCCTAGAGGTCAACCATGCCAAATCTTCTTTCATCCCTTTTGGCATGGTGACGGAGGCATTATACTGCGCCGCTGAGTTGCGTACTCCAGTTGGGGACTTACCTATTACCTATCTTGGACTCCCTCTCAGACCGCCATATTCCATCCAGGAGGTGGACTCCTGTCATTGAGCGGCTTGAGCATCGCCTCCAGGGCTGGAGTTCTCGTCTTCTATCCAGCGAAGGTCGTCTGGTTCTGCTCCGATCTATTCTTTCATCACTCCCGACATACTTCATGTCAGTGCTCCGCATGCCTGCACAGGTATTATCACGGATTGACTCCTTGAGATGCAGGTTTTTTGGCAGGGATGCAGCCTCGAGCGCCGAGTTCACATGGTGGCCTGGTCATCCATATGTAGGCCCACGTCACATGGCGGTTTGGGCGTCCGTGACCTCCGTTGCACCAACTGGGCACTCCTTGCCCGGTGGGTTGGTCGGATTATGGGGCCCGAGGACAGTCTATAGAGGGAGGTGTTCTCCACATGCTATGGTCGGGATCTATCATGGGATTCTAGGCCTATCGTTCCCCGTGGTGCGTCCTCCTTCTGGAAGGGGGTGGCGGCTCTGTTCCCGCCAGTGGTGTGGCCTCTTATGACTCCATCGCTTGGCTCAGGGGAGACATTCTCATTTTGGCGAGACGATTGGCTACTAGGGGGCCCTCTTGTGGACTCCTTTCCACGATTACATGCCCCGGCAGCTCATCCTGGCGCATCTGTAGTTGGGTGTTGGTCTCAGATGGGGGACTAGCTCATGGACCCCCCTTTTCGGGTCTCCCCTCTCCGATCAGCAGATTTTTGACCTACTTGCACTTCATCAGAGGATTGCTCCTTTTCGCCCACACCCGATGCAGACGGATGGCTGGATATGGGTTTCAAGCTCCTTCTCGGCACGCAGCCTCTATCTCCGTTTCCTTCCACCCGCCACCGTCTCAGAGGATTTCAGAGCAGATTGCCGACTCATCTGGCGATCCCATCTACGGCTGAAAGTCAAGGTTTTTGCCTGGCTTTTCACCAGAGTTTACAGGGGCACGGTGGGCGCCGCAGGCGGATACCTCCTGTATTTTGTGCGAGGAGTTGGAGGAGGATGTCGCCCACCTCTTTTTTAGTTGCCGAGTTTCACGAGAGGTTTGGTCCAGGACGAACAGCATGGGCGGCGCGCCTTTCTCGACAGAGGATTTTTGGCAATTTATGAGGGGACTTCGCAGACAGAGACTGGACTGAAGACCTCTGGTGGCGACTTTTCTGGCCGGTGCCTGGGCCATTTGGCTTCAGCGCAACCGAGTCATTTTTTGTGGGGAGAGATGTCAGGTGGATAACATTGTACATCACATGTTTTCTCTTCTTCGGGATTGGGGCTTAGACTAGCACCTTTTGGTCTTACTTTTGATGCTCTCTACTTGAGAGCTTTCTCTTGTACATGATGTTTCCTCGATGATATATATACATGGATGACAACCAAACTGGTGGTCATCCTTTCCCTTCTCAAAAAAAAGTTCCAAGATTTCATTTTTGTGAAAAGAAAAAAATCAAAAGCGTCACATTCAATAGAACATTTTCCCGATTGAATTAAGAGCATCGATCTAATAACAATGAACAAAAAATCTGGAAATGTTGTCCCACTTGTATTAAGTGCTATAATGTAAAAAGCAAAACAGACCTGCGCCACAGCAGCTACTGTAAGTATGGGTAATGTTGCCAATGCAACAAGAGCAATTCGCCATTCTAATAGCATCCCTACAAGTATTGCAACAATGATTGCTGAGATCTCTTGTATGAACATAGAAAGACGGTTGCTGAAGGCTGCTCAAACAAATGTAGCATCATTGGCCAAGCGCATGGATAGTGTATCTGCACTATTCTCTTCTTCGTCAAACCATCCTACCTCGTTACGCAACATCAACAACAACAACAAAGCCTTATCCCACTAGGTGGGGTCGGCTTCTCGTTACGCAACATCGCTGGAAATAAATAATATATGAGGATACACATGATAAAAAAAAGTTGAGCATAAGCTACAGATAATCCCTCTAAAAAAAAGCTACAGATAGGACAAGTCAAATCTGATTCAATCACCTGAAAACATCATCCTCCTAACTCGCTCAGTCATCTTTTCGCCCATTATACCAAAATAGAAGTGCTGGAGGAAGTTGGCAACCACCGTAGTGACACCCATACATGAAATGATCAAACACCATTTGTTCACCTCATGGTGGACATCACTGTTACCAATTTTGTAATGTGCAGATACTATTAATGCAATGGCATATGCAAGGAGGGGATTGAAAGAACCAAAAATTGCAGCACCAATGCTTCCTAGAAGGGCATACGGCCATTCTGCAAAACTGAGTTCAGCGAGCCTCCATAAAGATGGAGATTTATGATCCACCATCTCATGTATCTCTTTCTGCTCCATATAAACATCATCAAAATTATTAAAAGGGTGGTTGAATGTCTTTGAATGAGATTGCACACTTTTAGGATCAGAAGTACGAAGAGAAATAGGGGACTCCGGGTTTGAAGTATTCGAAGATTGCCGTTGTATGGAATGGACATCAATTTTGAGAAACTCAGGTAATCTCATATCAAAGCTGTCCTGCCTCTTTATAGATGGGGCTCTTTCAGATGTCATCAAGGGCAGTCCATTTTCAGACATCCGCTCAGAAGGAGGGCTCTGGATTTTTGGTGATTCATGAGAATTATAATTGGAATCTGAGTGCCGAAGAGCATTCACAGCATGAGTTCTTTGTAGAGAAGGTGATTTTGTCATCTTCGGGGATGATGACTCTTGGAAACTTTCACTCCGTGATAAATCCTTCTCAATTTGAAAGGTTGAGCGACCCTTGTGGTTCCTAATAGGTGTTCTGCAAACCAAAAGGTAAGCATGCGAATCTACTAAGAAAAATGGTACTTAAAATAATATCTAGATCAATGTTGTCAAACACGTAAAACATGCTCGACTCGGAGGGTCGGCAAAACACGTACAACACGACACGACCGATTCTACCGGTGTTTTATTTAATATATATAAATACATTTTAAATATATACCAGATATAAATATATATAAATACATTTAAATATATATATATGTACATATAAATAATTAATGGTGAGATGTAAATTCTTTTGAACTTATAAGTTCATGATATTATTAACTATTTACTTATATATATTAAATATATTAGTTCATGAACAATTAACACCTCAAAAAATTATAATAATAACAGACTAATGGCAATTGATATCAATAAATAATGTTAACAGTTAATTCATGAAAAATTAATACATCAATAAAATTATAATAATAACAACAATTAGCACATCAATTCATAAAAAATTAACAGATCTCATTTTATTAAACAAATATTAACAATAGTAGCACTATAAAAATTGTTCTAAATTTATAACATTAAAAAAATAAAAATGCTCCTAGTCCACGAGTGCCACCGCGGCGACAGTAGGTCATATGCTGATGCCGTCGCCGCTGCGGAGAGCATGACGTGATGGTGGAAAAAAATGAGAGGCTAATTGTGTGAAGGAGAGAGAAAGGGAAAAAATGCTCGGGTGTGCGAAGGGCGAAAGGGAGAAGGAGAGAAAGGGGAAGGGATAGAGAGGAGAGGAGGGGGCGAGGGAGTGAAAGCTTGCTCGCGTCCGCGAAGAGAGAAAGGGAGAGGAAGAGAAAGGGGAAGGGAGTGAGAGGAGAGGGAGAGAAGGCTTGCTCGGGTGAGTGAAGAGAGAAAGGGCATGTGCTGTTGTTCACATTTGTTGAGTCTGACAGGTGTTAAAAAAAGGCATATGGCTGAAGTAATTTCTGGTGGCCCATTCAAGTAACAAATAAGAAACATATTTTTCCTTTTAAAATTATTATGTCATGACATAATTATATTAGTAATAAAAAGTATAGTAATTTATAAATTTTAAATCTCATAATTTTGTTCGCAACAACCAATCTCTGATATAATAATACATCAAATATAGATTGCCATAATCGTACTTTACTTTTTAAAAGTTGATGTACTTTTTTTGAGAGTGAATGTTGATGCACTTTGTACTGTATCGATGCAACACATGAGATGTAAGAATATTGAACAGTGTTTTCATATCAAGGAGAGGGATATTGAATTGCTAAATAGATAAAAATTAATTTCAAAAGTGGTTATGCAACTTGAAACATGCACTGGAAAGGCACTTGGACACCTAGAAAGAACTTAGATAATGGGGAACTCACGTATGACATATCTTTGAAGCAAAACCTGAAATGTCTAACAGTTCTTATTTTCATGCCAAACACATTTTACAGAGGTATCAAGAATATTGAATAATTGTGTACTATACCTTTTAAGAAGTTTCACTGCCTCCTCGCATCGAAGAAGCTCTGCATAAAGACAATGCACTGCCTCCTCGCATCTCGATTAAGCAATTCATCATGAGTGCCAATTTCAACAAGTTGACCCCCCTCCATTACAGCAATGTAATCAGCATTCCTTACAAGGCTGAGGCGTCTGGCTATTATTATGGTGGACCTTCCCAACATTAGAACATCTAAAGCTTCCTGAACTCCCCTTTCTGCTTCAAAATCAAGGCCACCAGTGACCTCATCAAGTAAAAGAATGGAAGGATTTGAAAGTACAGCCCGCGCAATTGAGAGCTTAATTTTTTGCTCTTCACTTAAGACTAAGCCAGCCCTACCAACCTTAATTCATACAACTCATTAAGCACAATATAGTATAATAAGAGATCAGCAGAAACAAATTCAGTCACTTAAAAGTTGACAATGTGCCAAAAGTACCTGTGTATCATATCCCATTTCAAGTGAACTGATGAACGTATGTGCATGGGCAGTTTTAACAGCCTTTTCAATTTGATCAGAGGTAGCAGACCTCCCATAAGAAATGTTGTCCTTGATACTCAGACTCAAGAAAGCAGGCTCCTGGGTAACCAGTCCTATTTGGCTTCTTAACCATTCTAGTTTCAGGTTCTTTATATTCTCTCCATCCAGAAGCACTTCACCTGCACCAACAAAATGAGTCCATTCAATGTCATGTTTCTTATTGAATAGTACACCTAAAAGGGAAAGCAAAAGAAATTATACCTAATGTGGGATCATAGAAGCGTTCCATAAGAGGAATTATGCTACTTTTCCCTGAACCATTTATGCCAACAAGGGCAACAGCTTTTCTTGCAGGCACAGTTAAGTAGAAACCACTTAAAATAGGAATTTCAGGACGTGAAAGATAGCTGAAGTAGACATTCCTTAATTCAATATTCCCTTGTACTGTGGCTAAAGTACTCCCATCCTGATTTACACTGGAGTTTGAACGACTTATCATCTCATAAAGCTTGTAAGCAGCTATCCTCCCTTGCTCAAATGCATAGAAGTTTGTCGCAGCTTGATTTAGGCCACTATTAAAGTACAAAACCACATTAGGAAAAGAAAAAAGTGCGACATAATGATAGCAAGAACAAGAGAACAATAAAGATTTAATACTTACAGGCCACTCAGAATTACAGCAAAAAGAGCTGTGACAATTTCACCACCATTGACTTTTTTGTGCACAATGAGATATCTTCCAACCCAAAGCTGTAGGGCACATGAACACATAGCAAATCCATATGTGAACCCAAGACCAAGATCTTGCACAAGACTAATTAATATTCCATAACGGAGGGTTGCTTGAAGTGATATTGCGTAAGAATGCTTTGCCAAGGTTTCGTTGGTGAAGGCGTACAAAGTCCTAATGTATGAGATAGCCTGCATAGATGGATCAAACATCAATCTGACCTGTCTGGGAGGATTCATGCAACACTACTTCACCTTCCCCTCGTAAAAAATATCTTCCTGGTGTGACCGAACTATGTAAACAGTATAATCATTTGCAGTCCCGAACTAAGTTGTCTTGGCAGTGTAAAATGAGATAATCCTTGAAGTAAATACAACAACAACAACAAAGCCTTATCCCACTAGGTAGGGTCGGCTACATGGATCATACGACGCCATTTTGAAGTAAATATAACTAAATATTTTAATCACGAAGTTATAAAACAAACTGAATTCATCAAATAACTACCTGTTCTGCTACACTTGCTGCTTCAGCATATGCATCTTGAATATTTTCAGCAAGCCTATGAAGAAATATATTTGATATTCCTCCTGCAGCGATGATGAAAATACCAGTTGCTAATGCCACCAGCGCAATCTGCCAACAATTCACCAAACCAATGACAAGGCCACCGAAAAATGTAGCCATGTTGTGAATATAATTGCCGACCTGTAGAAGAATCAATGTTTCATATATGAAGTGTAAGGGGGGAAAGAAAATCAAGATAACATATACTTCCAAAAGTTCAGCTGACGTTTAAACAAAAATAAGAAACTTGTACAGTAATACAGTAACAACCAGCATAAAGATAAAAAAAAAAGAAAAGAAAAGAGGAAAACGTGATGGGCTGGGACGGCTGAGAGAGAGGAGTCCATATTTCACTCAAAGTCAAGGAATTAAGGGATTTGATGACTTTTACAAATCAGGGAACTTATCTGATTACTTTGAATCAGATTGGGTTTAAAGAAGAGGAGATTTTAATGGATAAAAACAGAATTAAAGGAAAGAACCGTATAGAAGTGGGGATAAAAATTTAATCATATCAAATCTAACTAGGAGAAAACCATTATAAAAGAATACAGAATTAAATTAAGGGGTTTTTCCCTGAACACCTCACGAACCCTCCCTTCTACGTGGCTGATCCTGTGCGAGAAGAAACAGCCCTGGTCGTCCCAACTACAGGCAGAGATCAAGAGGAAAAATAGAGAGGAAGAGCAGGGGTAGAGAGCGTAGGAAACAGGGGGCACCGTTGTTAATTTTCCGACGAATCGAAGGATGGATTAATCGCAAACGGAGGTGGGTGAATCGAAATCACCTTGCATGACCTCTGAATTATCTCAATTCATGCCCGAATCGTTATGAAAAGAATATGAATATGATTCAAGTTATTGTTTTAATTGTTTGATTTCTTGAATTCTTTGATTGGTTGATTGTTGCATGTATAGTTATTTCTGTTTGTTATATTTCTGTATTATTGATTGCTAGGATGTAAGATTTAGAGTGGGGCGAAAGTACGTAGGGGGGATTCCGTTTTCGGTTTTATAACGCAACCTAATTTTAAAGTAGAAGTATTACGGCCGTAAATTTGTTTGGCCGTAATTTTCTTACGGTCGAGAAAAGGATGGAGAGAGAAAGCGGAGATGGATTGGCCGTAAGAGAATTAAAAAAAAAAAAGGAATGAAGCTTACGACCGTAATGCTATAAGGGTAAACTTTACGGCCGTAATGGAATAGAGAGGTAGGGTTTTACAGCCGTAAGGTGAAGGAATTCCTCGGGCATAAAAATCCAAAGAATTAGGGTTTTACGGCCGTAAGGTGAAGGAATTCCTCGGGCGTAAAAATCCAGAGAATTAGGGTTTTACGACCGTAAGGTGAAGGAATTCCTCGGGCGTAAAAATCCAAAGAATTAGGGTTTTACGGCCGTAAGGTGAAGAAATTCCTCGGGCATAAAAATCCAAAGAATTAGGGTTTTACGGCCGTAAGGTGAAGGGGATTCTTCGGGCGTAAAAATCTAGAAGAGGTGAGGGCGTAAAATCCAACAAAATTTACCCATTAGTCTTTCTTTATTTTGATATGAACATTATTGATTTTCTTATAATTCCAACATGAACTCTTTGTCTTGATTTACCTCATACCGATCATATCTCCTTCATCACATGATACAAAGAATGAGAAGATACTAAAAGTGATTAATAAGTTCAGATGAAAGATTAATGATGGGTTGCCAGTCCAAGCCAAGTGCATCAAGATAAGGGTCGCTCCCTTGGTCATGGTTTGATCACCCATTGACCCGCACAAGGCCGTATCGTTTGCTGGGCATACCCCAAGAATTAAAGGCACCTCAAAGTCACCCTGATTGTTAATTAATAACCAAGATCAACAAGCATGTTCAAGTTCAAGTTCAAGTCAAGTCAAGTATGCCATGATTCCAAGTTTACTATGTATTATCGATCCTCATGATTTATGATATCGCTGATCTTATTCTTATTATGATCCATGATACTGATATGTTATCTTCCACGTTCAAGTTAAGCATGATTATTTACCGCTGATTATTATATTTATGTCATGCATTGTATATCATGTGGTTCTCCACTAGGCTGTAAAGCTTACGGGAGGACCTCCTCCCCTGTGTCTGATTTCCACAGGACCAGGTCAGTAACGTGGTGGAGTAGGCGTATGGTGATGATGCTCTGGCGATAGGACAGCACATGAACCATAGGGTTTTTAGAGTGTTATTTAGTTTTCATTTACCTTCTGCAATTTAGATTCATGATGTAGAACTTAGTTTATTTCTTAGTAATGACATAGCCACTTTTAGACTTCCGCAATTAAAGTTATAATTTATCTTTATTTCTTTTCTTCCGCTGACGTGTCTCGGTTCTTGACTGAGATATGGTCAATATGATGGTCAAAGTCATAGCATGCCGTAGCGTCTCCAGGTTGGTCTTCGCCACGTGGCGGGGGTCGATTTGGGGGTGTTACATTTATAGTATCAGAGCCTAAAGTCAGGACTCTCTTGACGTCCTAGTGTATAGAATATGTATGGTATTGGTTCATGTGCTATCGCCGAGCAGTCGCCACACCCTCCACCGTAAAGTACAAGTAAGATTTTCTTGCATTAAGTTATTCTTTATTGATGTATTGATATGTATTTCACATGAGTGGTTGATTCCTAGGAAGGTCACTCTGTATGGTAGGAATCAACTTAAATGTGATTAGTGATTAAACAAAAAGGATCATAAAGGTTACGAACAAATTGGAAAAGAATAAACAACATGCATGTGGATAAATATACCTACGTGAAAAAAAAAGTCTTACAGATATTTAAAGAATAAAATATAAGAAACGATTATATTTCTTATAATCCATGTTTTCCATCTCTTTCATGATCGTTTTACTCACGGACTTCTTCTGCTGACTGCAGCAGTACGAAGAGGAAAATGAGTAGGCATATCAGTTGCAAAGAGATTTAGATTTAAGAAAGAAACGAGAGAATTATAAAAGTAATTAAAGGATTCGACTCACACAACACGTAGGTGTGAGATGATTTCAAATAATAGAAGTGAAATCAAGCATGACTAAGTTATGATTTATCGTTATGACTTATGTGGTTCCATAGATCTGCTAATATAGGGGTTTGATAAATTATCTTATATTGATAAGTGTGGACCCATAATGCTCGTTGTGCCTTAGATTTCATATGATCCCTTTATTATGTTGATAAATGTCCTAAGCAAAAATTCAAATTAGTTATACAAATTTCTAGTTAGATTCTCTTATATTGGAAATAGGAATTTGAACTATTAATCATGTTCAAGTATGTAATATTGATTAGACAAGAATCTAAGTAGTCGCGAGCTGTCCAAGAATCATGTAGGGATGGACAAATATAGAAATTTAGAAGGTTCAGAAGTCATGTCGATTTGAATAAAGGTTAGAAGAAAATTATCAATAAGCAAGTAGTTGTCTGATTTAATTAAACATGTAAATCTAGCATACTCATACACATATGCACATATAACATAGTATGTTTATAAATATATATAAATAAATAAATAAATTTAATTAACTTAGTTTAATATATAGTAGACTTGAAATTTTATGGATATGAAGTATATTTTTATAGCCATTATTAAAGAATGAATTCTCTATTATCACAGTATAAATATAATTCCAAAATAGACTAATATGCATAGTTGATAAAAGAATTATATAAGAACAAGCAAAACATGAAAAGGTTAAATGAATGAGAGAAATTTTGAAAAGACTTAGAGTCTCTTAATTGAGACATGCTTAAGGATGATATGAGCCCCCAACATTGTCTTAAAAGATCAAAACATCAAGTGAGAAAATTTTAGAAAGTATGAGGGGTTAGGATATAGTATGAGGGATTTTATAAGTCCCCTACAAGGTTACTGGAGAAGTAAGTTATGCATCCGAGAGGGATGATTATGCAAATTTTAATTGATTTATCTTAATTATTGATATAATTATAGTTTTTATAATAATGTCAAAACGTATAAGGCATTTAATCATATAATCATGGTTGATGGTTCAAGAGGGAAAAAAAATCATATATATGTTTAGATAATGGGTTAAGCAAGCCATCAGATGATACATAGAATGTCCTCTAAGATGCAAGATATAAGATGCTATATAGAATGTTCTCTAAGATGCCTCTATGTCAATATGATGAAAAATGTTCAAGATTTTGTCTTGATCAAATGGACCACTTATGATTTGATCATAAGTCTTATAAATGGATTAGTTCTCCTTTCCAACTTTAAAGTCATTCCGACCATTTCCCATGTACTACAAGATATCATTAATGCAAAGGACCATGAAACGATATGTATAGAAGAAGAATGTTTGTTTTCTATTTTGTTGACTGTGTTGTTTTCTTTTTTTTTATTGTTTGAATTCATTCCATGTGTTTACTTGCATTCATGATGTTTGACTAAGGACTTATGTTATGTAGTGTGCATAAATTGTTTTGTTCCTTATGGATTAGATCATACTGTAGCGACCCCTCAGCGTAGATATCGTTCGACCTTAACATTAATTCAAAGTGCTTCAAGATACTCAAGAAAAGGACTTATTACGGCCATATATAACCACTGGCCTCTGAGATTCCTATTTTATTCTTCCTCCTAAGATGTATAAGTATTATGCAAAAAGAAGAAGATAGTTACTAGTATGCAAAGATCTAAAAGATTATCGTTAGAAGTTGAGTGTCATATCGACCTCCTTTCAAGTATGACCTTGATCTCCAATGCCCCATGACACATGAATTGAAAAGACAAATTTAATAACTTCAAAACAAGGGGTTATGAGACTGATGGTCTCATTTTTAGATGTTCCACATCTTTTGTAAAGAAGAATGATGACTCTATAAATCTGAAGATTTATTAACAAGTTATTAATTAAAATAACCATCAAGACATAAGTGGTTATTATCATGCAAAGATGACCTAATTAAGGCTGTGTATTCAAGATCGATATATGGAGTGAGTACCAACAGTTTCGAGTTGCTGATGAAGATGTAATGAAGATAATTTTAAATGAATGATCACTATAAGTTGAGCGGTGCCATTAAGAACACCCCTCAAACCTTTAGATTCTCATGAACATTGTGTTCAAACTATGCCTACGTTTATGTAGAAAAGATTGAAGTGTTCATCGATCAAAAGAGTCTTAGGTATGCTTTCTTTTAGTAGTATGCTAATATGTGACAATGAAGATAACATGAAGTTTGAAAGATTCTGAGTTCTCCATGAAGTACCATTTTGGTAAAAATGAACTCAGTTACACATACACTCAGACACAAGTGATGCTCGCTAGGCTTCATGAGGTTGCGTATGAAATGATGAAGGAACCAAGCATGTGAAACCCAAATGATGAAGTCCTAAAGAGAGAAGTACTAGATAAATAACATAAGCATGGGTTGCGGTCCATTTAGGAATAAGTCTTATAAGAAGTATTAGATGAATATTATAAATTTGGGTTACGATCCATTTGGAAAGTACAAGAAGTATAAGGATGTAACCATAAACCTGAGTTGCGATCCATTCGGAAAGTACATAGGTGTATAAGGATAAACAAATAGTAATGACATGAAACATGGGGATACAATAGTATGTCCTAAGTACCCATGGTTAGAGTAGCTTGGCGTTTCCATCATGATGATGATGCGATATGGGAACTCGAATCGGAAATGCGCCAAGAATGTAAGAATGTAACAACCAGCATAAAGATAAAAAAAAAAGAAAAGAAAAGAGGAAAACGTGAAGGGCTGGGACGGCTGAGAGAGAGGAGTCCATATTTCACTCAAAGTCAAGGAATTAAGGGATTTGATGACTTTTACAAATCAGGGAACTTATCTGATTACTTTGAATCAGATTGGGTTTAAAGAAGAGGAGATTTTAATGGATAAAAACAGAATTAAAGGAAAGAACTGTATAGAAGTGGGGATAAAAATTTAATCATATCAAATCTAACTAGGAGAAAACCATTATAAAAGAATACAGAATTAAATTAAGGGGTTTTTCCCTGAACACCTCACGAACCCTCCCTTCTACGTGGCTGATCCTGTGCGAGAAGAAACAGCCCTGGTCGTCCCAACTACAGGCAGAGATCAAGAGGAAAAATAGAGAGGAAGAGAAGGGGTAGAGAGCGTAGGAAACAGGGGGCGCCGTTGTTAATTTTCCGACGAATCGAAGGATGGATTAATCGCAAACGGAGGTGGGTGAATCGAAATCACCTTGCATGACCTCTGAATTATCTCAATTCATGCCCGAATCGTTATGAAAAGAATATGAATATGATTCAAGTTATTGTTTTAATTGTTTGATTTCTTGAATTCTTTGATTGGTTGATTGTTGCATGTATAGTTATTTCTGTTTGTTATATTTCTGTATTATTGATTGCTAGGATGTAAGATTTAGAGTGGGGCAAAAGTACGTAGGGGGGATTCCGTTTTCGGTTTTATAACGCAACCTAATTTTAAAGTAGAAGTATTACGGCCGTAAATTTGTTTGGCCGTAATTTTCTTACGGTCGAGAAAAGGATGGAGAGAGAAAGCGGAGATGGATTGGCCGTAAGAGAATTAAAAAAAAAAAAGGAATGAAGCTTACGGCCGTAATGCTATAGGGGCAAACTTTACGGCCGTAATGGAATAGAGAGGTAGGGTTTTACGGCCGTAAGGTGAAGGAATTCCTCGGGCGTAAAAATCCAAAGAATTAGGGTTTTACGACCGTAAGGTGAAGGAATTCCTCGGGCGTAAAAATCCAGAGAATTAGGGTTTTACGGCCGTAAGGTGAAGGAATTCCTCGGGCGTAAAAATCCAAAGAATTAGGGTTCTACGGCCGTAAGGTGAAGGAATTCCTCGGGCGTAAAAATCCAGAGAATTAGGGTTTTACGACCGTAAGGTGAAGGAATTCCTCGGGCGTAAAAATCCAAAGAATTAGGGTTTTACGGCCGTAAGGTGAAGAAATTCCTCGGGTGTAAAAATTCAAAGAATTAGGATTTTACGGCCGTAAGGTGAAGGGGATTCTTCGGGCGTAAAAATCTAGAAGAGGTGAGGGCGTAAAATCCAGCAAAATTCACCCATTAGTCTTTCTTTATTTTGATATGAACATTATTGATTTTCTTATAATTCCAACATGAACTCTTTGTCTTGATTTACCTCATACCGATCATATCTCCTTCATCACATGATACAAAGAATGAGAAGATACTAAAAGTGATTAATAAGTTCAGATGAAAGATTAATGATGGGTTGCCAGTCCAAGCCAAGTGCATCAAGATAAGGGTCGCTCCCTTGGTCATGGTTTGATCACTCATTGACCCGCACAAGGCCGTATCGTTTGCTGGGCATACCCCAAGAATTAAAGACACCTCAAAGTCACCCTGATTGTTAATTAATAACCAAGATCAACAAGCATGTTCAAGTTCAAGTTCAAGTCAAGTCAAGTATGCCATGATTCCAAATTTACTATGTATTATTGATCCTCATGATTCATGATATCGCTGATCTTATTCTTATTATGATTCATGATACTGATATGTTATCTTCCACGTTCAAGTTAAGCATGATTATTACCGCTGATTATTATATTTATGTCATGCATTGTATATCATGTGGTTTCTCACTAGGCTGTAAAGCTTACGGGAGAACCTCCTCCCCTGTGTCTGATTTCCACAGGACCAGGTCAGTAACGTGGTGGAGTAGGCGTATGGTGATGATGCTCTGGCGATAGGACAACACATGAACCATAGGGTTTTTAGAGTGTTATTTAGTTTTCGTTTACCTTCTGCAATTTAGATTCATGATGTAGAACTTAGTTTATTTCTTAGTAATGACATAGCCACTTTTAGACTTCCGCAATTAAAGTTATAATTTATCTTTATTTCTTTTCTTCCGCTGACGTGTCTCGGTTCTTGATTGAGATATGGTCAATATGATGGTCAAAGTCATAGCATGCCGTAGCGTCTCCAGGTTGGTCTTCGCCACGTGGCGGGGGTCGATTTGGGGTCGTTACAAATACATTCTTTAATGGTACCTTTTCACTCAGTGCAGATTGGATGAGCAACACATCACTTAGTACTTGACTAACAATGTCCCCATTGTTCCCGTAGGTATCAAAGAAACTCATATCCTGGTTCAGCAAGACTTGAACATACTTTGATCTTATGACTGCAGTCTGCCTCTCTCCAGTAAGAATCCAGCACGAGACCTCTATAAGTTGGTTGATCTAACTTCATTCCAAGAGATTAAGCAAATGAGGAATAAAAATATATGGGATATTGACCTTACCTAGCCATCCCGCAATAAAGACTCCAATTGCTATATAAATGATGTAGAGAGCATGCTGTACAGAAAAACTTGAGAAGTCAAATATGATGACACATTAATCGTGTACACAAAGAATTACTAAAGAAAGCATGCTAAACATAAACAACAATAAAATGATATGGCAAACTGATAACAAACTTTGCGTTGGACACACTATCAAAAGATAAATGAAGGCAAATTCCTTCTCAACATATGTTTGATATGTATTATAAAGAAAATAAGGGACATATCCTTTCAGAAGGAGCTTTTTGAATTCATCTGTTGAGGCGGAACACTGCTGCTTCACTTGTGGCATAACTTTATCTCAAGACATCAAGCTCTACTAGTGACAGCTTCAGCAAGATGTCTCTCATAAATGTCGAAGGAAGTGAAGATGAAAATAGGATCAAGGTCAAAGAGCTGCATCTAAAAAGCACAAGGGATAGACTGCAACTGTCTGATAGAGGCATGGAAAACCTGAAAACTCATCACTTAACTAGTACACTGAAATAGACGCGCCATCATCCCCCCCCCCCCCCCCCACCACCCCCCGGCGACCTCCGCTGGCAGCGCCACCCCCGTCTCCAGCATCCCCTGCTGGCGGCGCCACACCCCACCTCCGGCGGCCCTCCGCCAGCAGCGTCACCCATGCCCTAGCCAACCTCTGCCTGAAGCGCCTCCCTATGCTGTGCTCACCATGCGTTGCAAGGGAAATCACCAGCCTGATGGCTGGATAACGTTCTCCTCCGCTGGCGGCATCACCCGTGCCCTAGCCAACCTCTGCCTGAAGCGCCTCCCTACGCTGTGCTCACAATGCGTCGCAAGGCAAATCACCAGCCTGCCGCCTGGACAACGTTCTCCTGTCCAGCTCCTCGCCATCGTCCGGCGGAACAATGCTTCAGGTGCCTCGGCAGCGGCCATTTCGCTCGTCACTGCTCAGGCCTTGTTCATTGTCTCTACTGCAGAGGAGAGGGCCACCGGCACGCACAGTGTCCCCGACATCCTCCTGAGGCCCAGCGTGGAATGTTCAGGCGAACCTGACGCCGTCGACTCCCACCATAGACATTCAGCGGTCGCCAGAAGCAGGCAGTGGCGTTCCTACGGGAATGCATCGTTGGCGAAACCGATGGTGTTCCCCCTGATCCAGCCGTTCTCCGGTCATCCATCATAGCTTGTATCGGAGCAGCTCCACCTTTTCACCTGAGTACCATCAACGCCACCTCCTGGTTAGTCGCCGCAACAGCGTGAGCGGCTCTTGGCAAGCCCCTTCATCCTCCCTTCTCACTGTTGGGTCCAGTGGAGGATATGGTCGGAGGACACAGGGGCATTGGCGGCACCTTTGCTGGTTCGCAGGTCAGTCGACATCCAAGGGATTCCACTCCACCTTCTCTGCCCGGAAACTGCCTTGACGGTGGCCCAACTCTTCGGCAACCCCCTATCTGTTGCCCTCCCGACCTTGGGATCGCCGGATGTCTCTTCCACCTCAGTCGAGATCGAGCAGCAGCCGGAATCAACCCTTCCTCCCTCGATCGTCCTCCGCGAAGGCACCAACAGTTTTCTCCTCCGGTTGCAGTACTCGAGGTCGGCACTGACGTGGGCGGACGTTGTCGCCGACGGGTTAGCTTCATCGTCTCAGGCGGAGAACAGGGGACGCATCCACAGCCGTACCACCAACCATACACAAGGAATACGACAGCCAGCTACAGTGTCAGACCGCTTCACTTTATTTCAAAAGTTGTCCACACCCGCCTCTTCATCCGCAGTCGGACTCGCCACACCCAAACCTCAACACCATTGAATCACCTGACCCAAAGCTGGACCCCACCACAAATCCAGCCGCACAGGTCGCATGCGAACCCGGTCCAGGCCCAGGTCCCGCGGCCAAGCCAACCCAACTCAAGTTTCCACCCCCTCTTCTGCCTCCTCCTCTGGTCCGATGCCGATGTCGACCTCCTTCCAACCTTTGGGCCCACTGCCAGTGATCCTTCACTGCCAGGCGATCTTGCCACCCACCTCACCGCCATCCTTCCTCTATCCGCCACCATCTTTGATAGCTCTAAATCCCTCCAGCAACCCCCCACAACATCCGTCGCTCCTTACTCCTTCTCTGGACCCCCTACAATTGACTCCCTCCTCGATCTCTGGCATCGCGAAGCACCGGCGAACCTCATTACACTGCCAAATGCCCCCTCCCTCCGGCGGCGACCTCCCTTCCACTACTGTGACATCCTTCACCCAATTCTACCACCGTCGCGCCGCCGGCCTGGCCGCCTCACCGTCGCACTCTGCTGGCCTGGCCACCACGCCCTCGCCATCTATTGCTCACGGCCAACCCACCATGGCCGCATCATCCCAAATGGTCCAGCCGCAGACCTTAGCAGCTACACCTCAGGAAAGAGCTCTCACAGGGGGTCATCGATACTCTCATGGTCACAGGCGGCCAGTGAACCAGGGCCGCTAGCAGGAAGTTCAGAAGAAGAGATTAGGGAGGTGGCAGGGCAGGTTTTCGGGACATGCATCGCCGAAACAGGTCCCGTTTGGACTCAGCTGTGTGGCTGTCAGTACGCAGACCTCTTCACCGTCTACTGACAGGCTCACGGAGCCATATCAGTAGGCGGAGAGTGGAGCCCTCTTGCCTTGCCAGAGAGGAAAGGATGACTGTTTCATTATGAAGGTGCTGACCTGAAACGTGCTGAGGTTTGGGGACGTGGGTAGGCAGCATACACTTGGCTGTTACTTATAGTTATGGGATGTTGATGTGGTTCTACTCCAGGAAACCAAGCTCGAGAATTGTGGCTCTTCTGTTTGGTCTCAAATTGGGGGTTCTCGCATTTCGGAACACATCTCCTTGGCTTCTATCGGGCAGTCCAGGGGTTACATTATTGGATGACGAGGAGACTTGTTTGACTTGGTAGACTCCTGGGTGGACAGATTTTCATTATCGGCACTCGGACTTCGAGCGGATGATAACTCGTACCTCATATCATGCGTCTATGGCCCTTGCTCAGCCTCGCTTCGGGCTACATTATGGGAGGAGCTCCAGGCGGTACGGGCCCCGACTACTCGAGACTTGATGGCTCATTGGGGGTGACTTTAATGTCACACTTGACATAGATGATCGCCCTCTTGTCCGCAGTGGGAGAGATTACGGAGCTGAGGAGTTCAAGGATTTTATTGACTCTCAGTCCTTGCTGGACTTTCCCACATCGGGTTGCAAGTTCACTTGGAGGAGTACAGCGGCCTCATCGGCCCAGTCGAATCGTCCGTTTTCTTGGATCTCTTGAGCTAGCGGAGGCCCATCACCTCACGGATGTTCAAGCTATGAATAGACCTTTCTCGGACCACACACCTCTCTTGTGGCGGTCTGGGGAGGCCACGACTCGCCGATCTCGCTTTCGTTTCGAGCGATCATGACTTTTGGAGGATGGCTTTCGCCAGCTAGTGGCAAATCAGTGGCAGAGTTCTTCTCCCTCCGACACTGCGGCCAGGAACCTCGCCTCTCGCCTAGCTGGGCTGCAGGCTTTTCTTCATGGTCACTGGAGGCAGATTCGGAGTATCGGCAGAGCCAGGAATGAGGCCCTCGGGACTATCACTACGCTGGACAAGGCGGAGGACTCTCGCCAGCTCACTGAGGCGGAGCTTACTGAGTGCAGACATGCTAAGTCGACCATCTGCTCGGAGGATCTGAAGGGGACCTGGCTCCGCGAGGGCGATGCCAACACTCACTTCTTTCACCTTTATGCAAGCTCCCGTCGTCGACAGTACCGAATTGACCGATTGATGGTTCAGGGGCAGCAGATTTCTGGTCAGCAGTACATCGTGGTTGCCATCTCAGCATATTATCGGGAAACCTCTAGGCGACAACCCCCAGCCCCCTGGAGGTGGTCGCCTGGGGGAATCCCCAACCTCACTAACGAACATACTTCTCTTCTTTTGCAAGCTTTCTCTGAGGAGGAGGTTGTCGAGGCACTTCGAGACCTCAATAGTGATGCATTCCATGGCTTCCCAGTGTTCTTTTATCGACATTTTTGATCGGTTGTACGGGAGGACATCATGGCGGTTATCCACGAGTTCACCAGTGGGAACCGGGGCTTTGAGCGCCTCAACCGGTTCTTGCTCTTCACGTTGCCGAAGTGCGCCATAGCTGAGCGTATGAAGGACTTCAGACCGATTGCCATATCCAATGCTAGATGGCTCGGGTATTGGTTAATCGTCTTCGTGAGGTGCATCCAGATCTCATTCATCTAGGACAGTCAACCTTCATCCATGGCCACTCCATCACCGACAACTATGGCATGACCGCAGAGATCATTGCACACTGGCAACGGATCTGCAGTCGTGCCTTTTTTTGGAAGGTCAACTTCTCCAAAGCTTATGACTCTATTTGATGGTCTTTTTTTTGCACTTCCTACAGGTCAGAGGTTTCTCCACGGTCTGGATTGAGTGGATGACGCGATGTGTCACCACCGCTTCCTTCTCAATCCTGATCCATGGCTCGTCCACTATCACTTGGATTCAGCCACAGAGAGGGTACGTTAGGGCTGCTCCCTTGCACCTATGCTATTTGTCCTAGCGGTCGATGCGCTAGCCAGATGCACCCAGGCTTCTTGTGCCGCCGGTCTTTTCAAGGATTTTGCAGGCAGCCTTGCTCCATTTGTCCAGTATGATGACACATTATTTTTCATTGAGGGCTCTACATAGGAGGCTAGGCAGCTAGCTATCATGGTGGACCTTTTTGAAGCTGCATCCAACCTTCGGATCAACCATGCCAAATCATCTTTCATCAGGACGCCTGCGCATCCGAGCTTCGCACTCCGATTGGCGCCTTGTCGATCACTTGTGCCGCCGGTCTTATCAAGGGTTTTGCAGGCAGCTTTGCTCCACTTCTCCAGTATGACGACACATTATTTTTCATTGAGGGCTTTGCATAGGAGGCTAGGCAGCTAGCTATTATGGTGGACCTTTTTGAAACTGCATCCAACCTTCGGATCAACCATGTCAAATCATCTTTCATCAGGACGCCTGCGCATCCGAGCTTCGCACTCCGATTGGCGCCTTGTCGATCACTTGTGCCGCCGGTCTTTTCAAGGGTTTTGCAGGCAGCCTTGCTCCACTTCTCCAGTATGATGACACATTATTTTTCATTGAGGGCTCTGCATAGGAGGCTAGGCAGCTAGCTATCATGGTGGATCTTTTTGAAGCTGCATCCAACCTTCGGATCAACCATGCCAAATTATCTTTCATCAGGACGCCTGCGCATCCGAGCTTCGCACTCCGATTGGCGCCTTGTCGATCACTTACTTGGGGCTTCCTTTATTTGACCATCACATCGGCTCTCGTATGTTGACACCGGTTATTAAGCTGCAAGTTGCAGGGTTGGAGTTCGAGGTTGCTATCATGAGGGGGCCATCTTATTCTGCTCCGCTTGGTCTTATCTTCCTTGTCGATTTACTATATGTCTGTTCTTCGGATGCCTAGGTAGGTTCAGAGGAGGCTGGATTCTTTACAAAGTAGATTTTTTTGGCAGGGAAGTGCCTCTGATCCAGGCCATTCATCTTGTATCTTGGCAGATTTGTTGCCGCCCTACCTCCCAGGGTGGGCTTGGTGTTCATGATCTCCGGTATACCAACTAGGCTTTATTGGCCCGGTTGGTCGGACGAATTATGGGACCTCATGACTGTCTTTGGCGCTCGATATTTTTCACATGTTATGGACATGACCTTTCTTGGGATTCTCGGGCTATTCTCCCACGTGGAGCATCTGCTTTCTGGAGGGGTGTCGCAGCTCTTATTCGGCCATATTTGGTTCCGTCTCTCGGCTCCAGTGAGTCCTTTTCATTTTGGCATCATGATTGGCTTCCGAGAGCTCTTTGGCGGCATCCTTTCCTTGCCTCTTGGCTCTTGCGGCACATCCAGACTCTTCAGTTGCGGAGGCATGGTCTCATATGGTGGTCCTGGCACTGGCTCATGGACCCCCACCTTTAGGACAGCCCTTTCCGACACACACATTTCTGAGCTTATGGTCCTCCATCAACAGATCGCTCCTTTCCATCCGGACGCTTCCAGGACTGACAGCTGGCTATGGGTTTCTAAAACTTTGTCTGCTTGTAGCCTTTATCTCCGTTTCCTTCCGGCCTATCAGATCCCGGACATCCTACAAGCAGACTTCAAACGCATTTGGCGACTCAAGGTTTTTGTTTGGTTTATGCAGCACGGACGGATTCTCACTAGGCAATATAGGGAGAGGTGGGAACCCCAGGCTGACACACATTGTGTTTTATGTGGTGATGCGGAGGAGGACGTTGCACATCTATTCTTTGGTTGCATTGTAGCCCAGGAGGTATGGGTGCGGTTGAGCTTATTTCGGATCCTCCTACCTCACTGGAGGAGCTATGGCACTCTCTTAGAGCCCTCAGCGGATGATGTCAGGCGACTTTTTTGACGACATTTTTGGCCGGTGCCTGGGCTATTTGGCTATTTGGCTTCGGCGCAATCATATTATCTTTTGTAGTGAGACTTGCCAGCTCGAGGCGATTGTACACCACTGCTCCTTTCTTCTTTGGGAGTGGGGATTTGGCTAGTGATTGTATTTTTTTCCCCTTTTGCTGCTCTCATCTTGAGGGCTCGCACTTATACTTTTTCCTTCATAGTGATATATATGGATGACATCCTAGTGCTCATCCTTTTTCCGCTCAAAAAAAAAAAAGAAAGAAACAAGAACTGCACGTCCTTTTAGCCTTTGATTCTTGTACAGAATGGTGTGACACATTAAAATTGCAATTGGTCTAACATTGTTTGAGAGGGGAAGGATGACTTTTTGTGCTAGTCATCCAAACAATAGGTCTAAGTTTTCATCCCTTGTAGGTGCGAAATCAAACTTGTGAAACAATTATAACTCAGAGGAACCTTATAATAACCTTACTGGCTATGAACTGTCATTTCTTATTTCTCGACGCATCATAATAAATCCTTTCTTATTACAAAAAAATAATAATAATAAATCCTTTCCACGAGGGTGAACAGCCCATGATGTGACACATTAATTTGTTGGTTTAACATTGCTTGAGAGGGGTCCAAACAATATGTCTAAGTTTTCATCCCCTGTGGGTGCGAACCATGTCAACAAGATCAGTTTATTGAAAGTAAACTGAAGTTTTCATCAATTGTATACATTCAACTTTGTTTTTGTGGATCGACTCTTAAGTACTACATCGACTGTTATGCGCTTGTAGCCTCATCATGCGTGCTAAGGATTATAAAATTTAAAGCTTAATTCGACATTTCTTGTGAAGTAAGAGTAGTCGCCTATGTTGGGGTAAACAAGCGTCTAATGCTAACCGCTCCTGATATGTGACCCTTCCATACAAAGTGCAATGATTTTTTATATTCTATGCTTTACACATCACAATATATTTTATGGCGAGTCAGCAACAAAAATTTGATGCGATAATTGATAACAATTAAAAATGTTAGCAAATGCACTAGTCGCTCAAGTAAAAAAAGTAGAAAATAGGGTGTCAAACCCATGAGGAATTAACTTACTTAACTAAATTAATTTCAGAACTAATAGAAGGCAACACGATTTCAGTAAAAGAGTTATAGAAAATAAAATAGTAGAAAAATAAAGAATAAAACTAAACTTAAACTACTGATGTCTAGGATCCTAGGATGGATTAAAATGATTAAGAATAAACTTATTTAACTTTTGTAGTAATTGATTTAATCAATGATAAATAGGTTCAACTAACATGATAAATAAACTATTCTTAATCCTAATAAGATGATAATACTTCACCCAACTCTACTCCCAATCCTACTCAAATTAGAATGCTATGAGTTGTAATTCCTATGCTACCAAACTGCTCACCCAGGTCAACTTGGAAGACTACACAATGTACTCCGCCTGACTCTATTAGATTACGACATGGATTGCTTAAAGAAAATTTTGAATTATTAGATTGACTACATTGCCTAGTTTCAAATAAAACTAATTAAAAGTCTTAAACACAACAATCATTAAACAAATTATAATCAAGCACTAAGAAAAGGTTCACAAGTTTTGTCTTAACAACAAAACTAACTGAAAAACTAAACCAAATTGTCCAAATTACAAAGATTAAAAAGATAGTGTTGTAAGAATGAATTGATTCATCCCAACATAAAATAAATTTGGAAATATTTTCTGAAACGAACGATCACGAGCGTGTAGAAATCTTCTCGGTTCTTCAAGATGCTCCCATATTTTTATCTTCAAAGCACATGTAGCAAGCCCTAACATCCCCTCCTTAGGTGATAGAAAAATTCTATTTATAGGGTTCCAGTTTTCATGTAATTAGAGAAGAAATAGAAACTTTTTTTTTGTGTCAAAATAATGAAAATTCGGAGCTCCCGAGTGAAAGAGAGATTGTGTAGCAATAGCATGAAAAGTTTTTTTTCATAGTTCAATTTTTTTTCTTTCTTTCTTGTGTAAAGTTTGAAGCTTTTGTGGTTGTAAATACTTGATTTGATTCTTTTACCGAATGTATAAGGAGGCAATAGCATGGTGGGAGTTTAAATTTTTCACCAAGTAGGATTTGGCAATTGGAAGAATAGTTGTTGTTTTTTAGTTGAAACGACGAATTAGTTCGTAGTAAGTTTGAATGCAATGAAATAGATTAAGTTAAAAAAATTGATGTGATAAATTAATTTTAGTGAATATTTGAATAAGTTATAAGAATTATAGATATAAAATATAATTTTAAGAGCTAATAATTATTGAGTATAAATTATAATTTTCTATTTTAAAATAATATATTATTTAAACACAGAAAAAATAATATTTATAATAAATTATATGTAACAAAATATAAAATCTTTTTGCCTGAAATGATAAATAATAAATAACATTAAATTAAATTTTATAATAAAATATTATATTTAATAAATAAATTGTTTTGTGTGATGAGAGAAAATAAGATTTGAAAAAAAAGAGTCACGTAAAAAAAAAGAGTATTAAAGAAAGAAAATGAATGATTGCTGTATTGTTTTGGTTCAGTTTCATCAAATCGGAAAGTAGAAGCGGAACGTCACGAAACCGATGAGTGAGAACCACGTCACCTCGGGTTTTAACTTTCGATTGAAATCAGGCCTCCATCCAGTTGAAATAGTTGAGCAGCTTCAATCTTTTACTGATTCTGTGTGGTTCTCGTAGTGGTTCTTATCATCCTGTTTTTGTCCTCCAGTTCCTGTCACTGTCGTGATGATGGACTTGTGCACATTAATTATTGTAGCATCTTCTGTTCTCTTCTATCCACAGCAGCAAATCCACCTAACTCTGTTGAATCCAAAATCAGCACGACTGCACATAGCTTTTAAAAACGTTTGTTTTGAATATAAACTTCCATATTCTTCGTTTGTTCCTAGTGGAAAAAGAAGCTCCTTTTTTTTTTCTCTTTTTTGATAGACTTGGCTGGAGAAAATGGCGGCTTGCAGAGTGATCATATGGCTTGCCCTTGCTGCTCTATGCTCCTCTTTGGCCGAGGGTCTCGGAGTCAACTGGGGCACGCAGGCGACGCACCAGTTGCCACCGAAGGTCGTGGTCCAGTTATTGAAGGACAACGGAATCAAGAAGGTCAAGCTCTTCGACGCCGACCCCATCATCATGAGCGCTCTGGCAGGTACAGACATAGAGGTGATGGTGGCAATTCCGAACAACATGCTTGGGATCATGAACGAAGCAGATGCCGCGAGGAAGTGGGTGAACAAGAACGTCACTAGGTACAACTTCGACGGAGGAGTAAAAATCAAGTGAGTATGGATCTCTCATCATCCAAAGTTTAGTTCCGTAGAAGCTGCTGACGGATGATTGTTCCTCTGCTTTTTCCTATTGCTCTTGATATTACTTGATTGCCAGCAGCTTCTGATGTCTGATAAGAACTATCCCTGCAAGCTCCTTGATGATCCAGAATATGCAGCAACATAGACAATGAATACAATTGAAGGAAGATTTCAGATGGAAAGGCTTTTTGAAGAAAAGATCGAATGTATTTTTCTGCTTCATTGTTTCACTTCTGAATCAAGGCTTTTTTATACCTTTTACAATAGGAGTATAGCTGATTTAACGAATCAGTAATCACAAGTTTGCCACTGCAATTATCTCGTGCAGGTTTAACACTGCATGTACATGTTTATTACAGTGTCAACTTGACAACTGAACATTCCCCCTTCAAGTTGACACTCTCTGAATATCCGGCATTCCAAGGTTACGCACCAACTTATCATGTTGTGCTCTTCCTAATCCTTTTGTCATAATATCTGCAAGAAGGAATGTAGGATGCACGTAGTGTCTTCTTGGCAATCTTTTCCCTCACAAAATGGCAGTCTATCTCTATATGCTTAGTCCTCCCATGAAACATAGGATTTGCAGCAATTTGTATTGAAGCATTATATCGCAGAATAACTTTGGTGGCTCAGGAATTACTATCCCAAAATCTCTTCATACTGCTTCAATCCATACAATTTCTGCAGTGGTTGAAGCCATATTTCAGTACTCTGCTTCAGCTGAAGATCTAGATACGATGTCTTGTTCTTTTGCCTTCCAAGAGACCAAATTGTCACCCAACAGTATCCTGTTTCTGATCTTAGTGTAATCAAACATGAATCCCAATCTGAGTCACAATAGGCTGTCAATTGACTATTTGCCTTTGAAGAAAAGAAAATTCCTAAACCTGGCTTATCTTTGATGTATCTTACCACCCTCATAGCTGCATCCATATGAGAGATTAGGATTGTGATAAACTGGCTTAATGTCTGAAGACTCTGAACAGCAAAAACAATATCTGGCCATGTCATTGTGAAATAGAGTAATCTCCCAACTACCCTTTGATAGCTTGTTGGATCTTCTAAAAGCTTGTCATCTGAATTTAGTTGAAACAAGTCATCATATTCTTTAGTAGTGAATTTAAAATTTTGCTCTAATGGGGTTTGAAAAGGTTTTGATCCAGCAAATCCTGCTTCTGAAATAAGCTCCAAGGCATACTTTCTTTGATTAAGGAGTATTCCATCTTTGTTTCTGGCTATTCTATGCCAAGAAAATATTTCATGTCTCCCAAATCTTTTATTTTGAAATTGGTTTTCAGCACTGCCTTTAATTCTTCAATCAGACCCTTATCTATCATCTACATAAACTAATAGAATAACAATCTTGCCAGAAACCCTTTTTGTGAACAATGAATAATCATTCATACTCTGTAAGTATCCATTATTCTTTAGTCTTGAAAGCTTAAAATTCCATTGTCTACTGGCCTGTTTTAGACCATAAAGTGACTTTATTAGCTTGCAGACCATTCCTTCATTATTAGAATTACAGAACCCAGGAGGCACTTCCATATATACTTCTTCAAATAAATCTCATTGCAAGAAGGCATTGTTCACATCCATTTGATATAAAGGCCATGAATACATAGCTGCTAATGCCAGGACTGTCCTTACTGTTGTCATTTTTGCCACTGGAGAAAATGTCTCAACATAATGTATTCCTTCCTGTTGACTATATCCCATTGCCACCAACCTGGCTTTGTATATTTCCAAAGAACCATTATTTCACCTTATAAATCTACTTGCATCCTATTGCCTTTTTTCCTTGAGGCAGTTGAACAAGCTTCCAAGTTCCATTGTCTTCTAAAGCCTTTATTTCAGCCTTCATTGCATTAATCCAATTGGTATTTCTCACAGCTTCTTCATAGTTATCTGGCTCTTTAATCTCAGATATAGTATTCAACAAGCACTGATAACTTGGAGAAAGATGGTCATAGGAAATATAATTTGCAATTGAATAAGGATGGACTTGGTCTGGTCTCTTGACTGAGTGGATGTTGATTTGGCAAATTGAACAGCAGGTATTTATAATCCTTGTGCCAAATAGGTAGCTTAGCTACTCCTTTTGACTTTCGAGTTTGTTCTATTGTCTGTATAGAAGGTATTGATGGTAAGGGTAAAGGCTCAATAGGTAAAGGCAATGAACTACATACAGAGGTACCAATTGGAACATTATGCGGTGAATAATGACAAAGATTATCATTATTTTGATCTGACTCAAAATAATCTGGTGCATTTTCTGGCATTAATGCATCTGACTCTGGAAAAGAATTTTTCTGTTGATTATCATTAGAAGAACCAGAAGAAGGAAAATCAATAGGACTGGGAAAATCTATAGGATTGGATGGATTAATCTGAGGAAACAGATTAAAATGTTGATTCACGTCATTTTTGGAAGGGAATATGTATTCATGGAAGATAGTGTCTCTACTCAGAAATATCTTTCGAGATGAAAGATTTAATAGTTTATATCCCTTTTGAGTAGAAGAGTAACCCAATAGAACTGAATGAATGGACCTTGCTGCAAATTTATCATGTATCTTTGTTACTGAAGCATAAACCAGACAATCGATAGTTCTTAGATGATTATACATAGACAACTTCTGAAATAAAAGCGCATATGGAGTTTTTCCTTGTAGCAAAGGTGTTGGTAGCCTATTAATCAAATAGGTTGCAGTTTGTACACACTCTCCCCAATAAGGATTTGGTAAGGAGGATTGGATTTTTAATGCTCTGGCTACTTCTAACAAATGCCTGTGCTTTCTCTCAGCGATTCCATTCTGCTGAAGGGTATCAACACAACTATTCTCATGAATTATCCCTAAAGAAGATAACAGATCATTGCATTGCTGATTAAAAAATTCTAACCCATTATCTGTTCTGATAACTTGAACAGCTGTTGAAAATTGTGTTTTGACATAGGCTAAAAACTGCTGAATATAACAAAAGGTATCACTCTCGAGCTTTAAAAGAAATATCCAAGTATACCTAGTATAATAATCCACTATCCTTAGAAAAAATCTCTTATTGTCATGAGTTGAATGATTATATGGTCCCCAAAGATCCATGTACAACAAGGCAAAAGCCTTTTTTGTTCTGTTGCTGCTTAAAGGGAAAGGAAGTCTTGTTTGCTTTCCCAAGGGGCAAATAGGACAAAAAACATTAGAAGAAGAAGAAGAATTTTCAATTGAATCTCTTATCGAAGGGAACTGTTTCTGTTGCTACTAGAAATTGAAGAGTCAGTTACAGGAGAAGACTGTAACATAAGAGGATTATGAGGTAAAAAAGAAGAAGTAGAAGAAGTTTTCTGAAAGTCCAAGATTTTGCTAGTCACTCCATGTGGCAAAAGGAAATATAAGCCTCCTTTCTCTTTACCAATCCCCATCACCTTCCCAGTGAAGAGACCCTGTAGAAGACAAAAATGAGGGAAAAATGTCACGGAACATTTCAATTCTTTGGTTAACTTGGAAATAGACGTGAGATTGAATTTAAACTCAGGCACATATAAAACTTCATTTAACTGTTGCTCTGGTGTTATCTTATAACGTCCTGTACATGACACTATAGAAAGTTTTCCATCAGGTAATCTAACTGCTCTCCCTGATTTGTTCTCAACCAAGTTATTCAGCCAAAGTTTTAAAAGAGGATACATGATTTGTAGCATCTGTATCCAAAATCCATTCAGATTCATTATCTACAACATTCATAACTGATGATATACCTGCCAGATTGACCTTTCCTTCTTCCATAGATTCTTTGTTAATGAACTTCAGAATTTGTTCATACTGCTCCTTATTAAAGGTTTGTTCTGGCACAATAGAAGAACTGGTTTCTGAAAAATCAGTATTAACAGCATTGTTGGCTACTGCATCTCCTTGTTCATAGATCTCTTCTTGAACTTGTAATCAGCTGGATATCCGATTAACTTGTAACAAGTTTTCCTTTCATGCCCTTTATTATGGCAGTGATCACACAGTAGATTCCAATTTCTTTTAGGCTTTGAATTCTGTACTGAGGATTTGTGATTTTGTCCTCCTGAAGCTATCAGTGCTTCTGTATCAGAAGGAGTCTCCAGAGAGATTCCAGAGTCTATATTGCGCTGACTATCTTCTTGTATTAGCATGGAGTATGCTTGTTTCAGAGCTGGCAGTGGTGACATAAGAAGTATCTGACTTCTGATTTGTGTATAAGTTTCATTTAGGCCCATAAGAAATTGATAAAGCCTAATATCCTGAGAATGCTGAATATACTTCCTTGACTTTTCACAAGAACATGAGGGAAACTCAACCATCGAAGACATCTCATCCCAGTATATTTCATTTTGTTAAAATAAGTTGAAATTGACATGGTTCCCTGATTATTGTATAAATGGTTCTGAGTAGTTGAAAAACTCTTGTTCCATGAGGCTTATCGAATCTCTCTTTGAGATCTTGCCATACAAGAAAAGCATCTGAAGCATAAACTATTCCACTCAACAAATCTTTGGAGCATTCATGATCCAAGACAAAACAATAGCATTTACTCTGTCAGTCTCTGTCCCATAATGATTTAAGAGAATCCTCCACTGATTCACGAGTACGAGATCCATCTATGAATCCAATTTTATTTTTTCCTAACAAGGAGATCTGCATTGCCCTACTCCATATGGCGTAATTTTCTATGAAATGAGACAAGAGAAATACCAGGTCCATCAGATGGATTCAAAACCAAGGGGTGATGCATATCAAGATTGTTCATCATTTGCTTACTTCTTATTGCTGCAGAAGTGTCTTCAGATTCTTGAACCATAAAAAACATTTTAACTCAAGAATCGAATAGATCAGACACTTGTCATGGAAAAAAAACTGAAGAACAGAATCTGATTTCAAAACACATCCAACAACTCTCTTGATCAAATCTGATCCGAAGAGAAATCATTAACCAGCTGCGAAAAATAGGAACTCAGCTTGGAGATCAAGGTTTCAGAATGAACCAATTTTGAGCAGGATCTGATCTTGAGGCTCTGATATCATGATAAGAACTATCCCTGCAAGCTCCTTTATGATCCAGAATATGCAGCAACATAGACAATGAATACAAGTGAAGGAAGATTTCAGATGGAAAGGTTTTTTGAAGAAAAGATCGAATGTTAGTTTTCTGCTTCATTGTTTCACTTCTGAATCAAGGCTTTTATACCTTTTACAATAGGAGTATAACTGATTTAACGAATCAGTAATCACAATTTTGCCACTGCAATTATCTCAGTGCAGGTTTAACACTACATGTACATGTTTATTACAGTGTCAACTTGACAACTCAACAATGTTGAATCTTTTTTGGGAATCATCTGAAACTGAAAATAAGATACTTCAACATCTGGTTGCTGCAAAGGGAATGCATAATTGTTTTTGGCTTCGTGCATTGATCTATTGGATAATTGAGATAGTGAATCAGCAGTACATATCTTTCCCATTATGCACCTTGTCATGCCAGGCTGTTTTCTTGATAACATTCATGGCATATTTCCCTGTTAGGTTTCAGCATATTCTGGTATGCAGTATCGGCCAGCATTCCATCATAACAATTTTCTGTCATGTTGGCTTGGGATAAGGCTTTGTTGTTGTTGTTGTTGTTTGCTTCCATACTTCATTGCCGATGGTTATTAAGATATATCTGAATCACCTAGTATGGGCCAGAAACATAATCTTTTATGCTAAGCAATATGAAAGGTTTTGGTCATAACCAGAACAGAGTCGGTGGAAATTCAAGGTCCGTTATGAAAAAAAAATTAACAAGATCTGGCAACAAGTTAACTTATGAAAAGAACAGAGTAGAATCACTTCTTCCTTCCAAGTTCAGGATTATATTGAAGCTTTTATTGCCATAAGGACACATAGTTCATTGGGGGATTTTCTGGCATCTAAAATGAAAGATTGAATAGTTCTCCTATGGAAGCTGTGAGAAGTCTATGTTCTCTGGATAATCACATTAGTTTAAGTTTATTACAATAAAAGTTGTTTCTTGTAGTCTTTTATCCGTTGTAAGGTTGAATTGCTTATAATTGAATTTGGTATATTGTTGTGATAAGCATCCATGCAAGCAACTCCATACAAGCATTGCTTTTAATATGTTCCCGACTCTTTATTGCACTTGGTTGCATGGATACAATAATTAAAAGTAGGATCTGATTGATTTTCATCAATTGTTAGAAATCTTGATTATAAGGTATACTTTACATGATTCTTCTATGCGATAGTTGTTCTATTTAATCTTGATGATGGTTACATTGATCTGTCTGTTTCCAATCAATTTAAACACATTCATTATTTAGTTCTCCAGATATAAAATATGGACAGCCAAAGACATAACATATATCAAATATAGCTCTGGTACCATGTCACACATAGCTGACAGTTGACATCCCCATATAACATAACTGAATGACTGTGTTTCACAATATGAATCTGTAATAAATTTGCCAGTTGTTGTGCCTTCACAGATATGTAGCAGTCGGAAACGAGCCCTTCCTTGCAGCATATAATGGCTCATTCTTGAACATCACTCTTCCAGCCTTGCAGAACATTCAAAACGCTCTCAATGATGCAGGGGTGGGTGACAATATAAAAGCGACAATTCCTCTAAATGCAGATGTGTATAACTCACCTACAGACAATCCTGTTCCGTCAGCTGGAAGATTCAGGACCGATATAAATGACCTCATGACTCAGATTGTACAATTCTTAAACAAGAATGGTGCACCCTTCACAGTTAACATATACCCTTTCATAAGTTTATATGAGAATGACAACTTCCCCTTAGACTATGCTTTCTTTGATGGCACAAGCAATCCGGTAATCGATAATGGAATTCAATATACCAATGTGTTTGATGCCAATTTTGATACTTTAGTATCAGCCTTGAAAGGGGTTGGTTTGGGTAATATGCCTATTATTGTTGGAGAAGTTGGTTGGCCTACGGATGGTGACAAACATGCCAAGGCATCATATGCTCAGAAGTTTTACAATGGCCTTCTAAAGCGTTTAGCAGTAAATCAAGGCACACCTCTCCGCTCCAATCAGTACATAGAAATGTATATGTTCAGTTTAATAGATGAAGATGACAAGAGTATTGCTCCAGGAAACTTTGAAAGACATTGGGGAATTCTCAAGTATGATGGACAACCCAAGTACTCACTTGATCTTTCAGGTCAGGGACAGAATATAATGCTTGTGCCAGCAAAGAATGTGAATTATCTGCCACAAAGATGGTGCATATTTAACCCGGTCACCGGAGGTAACCTAAGTGAACTAGGGAATAACATCAATTATGCCTGCACATATTCTGATTGCACTGCGCTTGGATATGGTTCAACTTGCAATGGGTTGGATGCTAATGGAAATGCCTCTTATGCTTTCAACATGTATTTCCAAGTTCAGAATCAACGAGACTTGGCCTGCAATTTCGAAGGTCTAGCCGTTGAGACCGCACAGAATCCCTCCACTGCTGACTGTAATTTTACTGTCCAGCTTGATCTATCTGGGTCGGCTTCCTCCATTGCGCCATTGCTTATTGTACTTGCATCATCTACAATACTTTTGTTCTAGATTTGATGCTATTGTGGAAATTCACAGATTGCCAATTTGTTTATCACTGTAGCTAGCCATTTGTATTTGAGATCCTAAGATAGTTCTATTCCTTATAGCCAATTCAATAAAATTCGAGAGGCATTGGATTCTCAGATTTTGGGCTTCAAACAATAATATTGTCACCAATGTGAGGTCCCGTAGTAAAGACTTGATTTACCTGTGTTCAATGATTCAAGCACACAGCAAGCAAGATACTGTAATAAACCTGCACAGTGCCATATACAAATCATTTGTCACTTTTATTCATCACTCTCTTCGAGAGCATGCCATGTTCTTTACTTCATAAAGTAGACGAGTTCTCATCCCTATGCAAACCTTATGTTAAAACTTTGTCTTTCGATCTTCTTTGCTGTTCTTTAAGATTTCAACATTTTAAAGGTGTACAACTGCAGCCTTGATATATTCTTTGCTATCCAAATGTCAAAAGGAATATTTCCAAAATAAAATATCTCTCGACATCATCAAGAAGTCCTCGGCCATCTGTGTTTGGCTGGATGGGGACTTGAGAACTTCAGTTCCAGGAACTAAACTGACGTGTCAGCGAAGTTCGGGCAGGTCGTTTGGGGGAAGTTCTGGTGCTGGCAGAACTTGGAATTTGATAAGGCGGATTTATTCTGGCTGTTGTTTGGTTGACTGGCAACGGAACTTGCGAGTCGTCGCCGTCGTAACTTGCACACGCCCTCGCCTTCACCAGCAAATGGCGGAGACCTGCACCTACTGAGAGCCAAAGTTCCTTGTGTGTGAGAGAGGGAGAGGAAGAGAGGGAAATCCAGCAGCTGAGTGAGTGATCCGGCCGCAAGCAGTCTGATCCCGCAACATGCGGCCTGATCCCGCCGCGATGGCGCCGCCACCCTGAGGGGGAAAAACAAGACGGCCGGAGAAGAGGGAGAGAGCATAGTACCTGGCAGCCGGATGACACCGACCTTGTCGTCGCTGGAAGAGCCTGAGGGAGTCGACGTCGGTTGCGGGCGACGTCGCCGTCCACTGGACCGAGAGAGCAGACTGCGAGAGAAGAGGGAAAGTGCGAGAGAGGAAGAGTGAGAGGGAAGAATGAATGGTCGCGTGGGTATCTGTTGGATTTTAGGCATCATTCGTCTGATCGAGGATCTTCACCATTATTGCAGTTGCAGAGTTGTAAGTAGTTACGTAACAGTAGTTAATATCCAATTTAGTTAGTTGATATATCAATTCTTAGTAGTATAAATAGGACATTGAGCCTGTTGTAATTGCTCAACCAGTTGTAACTCCTCTTGTTCATTCAATAGAGTTTTTACTTTGTCATTTTCCTTCCTGATGTCTGTTTCTACTTCCGTCTTTTCTTATTGTTTCTCCGACGTCCTGTAACACCTCGCAAATTCAACATTGAAACATCGAATAAGGAAAATATTCAAATTCGAATTGAATTCAAAATCAAACAGGGAAAAAGAGAAGAAAAGAAAAGAAATTCAAATTTAATTTTAATTCAAATCGGGAAACGAGGAGTAAAAAAACTAGAAAGATCAAAAAGAAAAGAAATAATTAAAACGTGAAAGAAATCAAAGAGTAAAGAGTTCAAATTTAATTCAGAATCAAAATATGGAAGAATACAAAAGAGAAAAGGATTTGAATTCGAAACGTGTAACGATTGACAAATTTCATCAACACAAATATGAAAAGGATTCAAATGCAAATTAAATTCAAGACAAGGAAGGAAGGGAATTCGAAAGTTAATTCATAATCAAATAAAAAAAAATCAAAACGTGGAAGGATCCAAATAGGAAAGGGATTTGAATTCAAATACGAATCACGTAAGAATCAACACAAACATGGAAAGAATTCAAATGCAAAATCAAAATAGGAGGAGCAAGAAAGAAAAGAGATTTGAAATCAAATAATAATGATAAAAATAAAGAAAATGATGAACAAGAAATTTGGGGAGAGATTTCCTCCCCCGATTTGTTCCCGATTTGCCTCCACGACTCCTCCTTGAATCCGGTCAAGGCTGGGCTATAAAAGGACGCGAGGAGGAGCCTCGCACCACTCTTGACTCCCCTCCGAACGGCTGCCACCACCGCCTCCTCCGTTCCTCTTCCTTGCTCCGACGAGACGCACACACGGACGACGGACACTAGGGGTGTTCACTGGGTCGGATCGACCCGGTGTATCCGATGACCCGACCCGACCTGACCTAGGTTGGGTCAGATCGGTTCACTGGTCGGGTCGGGTCGGGTACGGGAACCCGAGTGAACCCGACCCGACCTGACGACCTGATCAATTATTTATTTTTTTAATTTTTTACATTTTTAATTTAATTTTAGGCCTATATTCAATTTAAAATATTAAAAAATATTAAAATAAAATGTTTTAAGTATGAAAACTTGAAAAACCTATTTTACACTTTAAAATAAAAAATATTAAATAACATTTTTTATATTAAATAATATAAAAATAGTAATAAAAATTAAAAAAAAGAAAAAATGGTAGTTAGGTAACACGACCACCCGACCCGACCCGACCTGACCCGACCCGACCCGACCCGGGCATGAGGCGACGAGGGATGATCCAGCGAAGATCTGACGCACAACGGCCCTCTCTCGACGTGCTCGAAGGTCAGCCACACTCTTCTTGCCGACCAGGAACGATCGGAGCCGAAGAAGACGAAGACAATGCAATGAACCCAAATCGATTGGAAAATGTACCTTAGATGTTTAATCCCCATAGGCGATAAACCTTTGATCATATAATGCGTGTGATGACGCCATAATGATATAGAGACCATGAGTTACAACTTTTGTATTGTAACCTTCGCGATCCGACCCGACCCGGGTTGGATCAGATTTGCCTCTTCAAGGAGGCTCGACCCGACCCAACCAAATTTGGGTGGGTCTGGTTGGGTTTGTTCACGGGTCGGGTCCACCCCGACCCGTGAACACCCCTAACGGACACGAGGCGACGGGGGATGATCCAACGAAGATCTGACGCACAACGGCCCTCCCTCGACGTGCTCGAAGGTCAGCCACACTCTTCTTGCCGGCCAGGAACGATCGGAGCCGGAGAAGACGAAGACAGTGCCGCCAATGAACCCAAATCGATTGGAAAATGTACCTTAGATGTTTAATCCCCATAGGCGATAAACCTTTGATCATATAATACGTGTGATGATGCCATAATGATATAGAGACCATGAGTTACAACTTTTGTATTGTAACCTTCGCGATCCGACGGCCGGAAGTCGATCGGAAAGAAAGAAATTGACCGGCGGCTCTATTTCTAGCCGCATGATCGGTCGACCGGTCCAATGAGAACAAACGACCGAACATAATGACGGTCAACTGGTTCAATAAGAACGGTCGACCGGCTCTATAAGGCACAAGTGTGCCGTCGGGAACGATCGACCGAATCAAGGAGATCGGTCGACCAATCCGGTAGCGCACATTGTCAGGAGGGCAGTCGACCGGTGCAATGTGAGCACTTGACTGATCCATCATGGACGGTCGAGTGCTCACATTGCACCGGTCGACTGCATCATGGACGATCGACCAACTCGGTGCAAGAGAATGGTTGACTGGCCAATGGGAGCGGTCGACCGGTCCAAAGTGAGCGGTCGACCGGTCCAGTAAAACGATCGACTGGTCCAAGGACAAAAAATTCTAAACCGATTCCAAAGTATGAACACTGATCTCGCCCGAGTTGAACCCCGACTTGGCCCGAATCATGTACATGGATCCTAAATAGAAGACCCGACCCAAATTTCCCTTACCCGATCCGGGCTCTATTGTAAAAGATGTAAATGTCCTTTTTGGGCTCGAACTTCATAGTTGGACCCCACTTTTTGTTAGGCCCACTCGAGACCATGTCCAATGTAGTAAAGAGTATAATGGATCTTTCTTTTTTAGGAAAAGGGATCTAACTTTATCCTGTTCTCTGATCTATGATTTCTAAATTCATAAATGATTAACAAGATAAGTAAAGCAAAGATGAAACTACATGATTACCATGTGCTGCCCCAAAGTACAGATTACAAAGGCCAACATATGGGTATTAATAGCCACATCACGACCAACGTCATGAGGTGGGTATTAATAGCCCCACTGTGACGGTATCATAGCATTGCATAGAGAGGGGCATGTAGTTAAGCTGAGGAGACAGCGAACCTACTGGTCTTTGATGACCACTGTTCCTGACTCACAGGTCCTCTCTCATTTGTGTCTCGAAGAAGGGTGATGCATTGACACACTCCTTCCCCAAAGAAGTTCAATTTCATAGTACCGAGCTAGAGGGACAGATAACTAGCTGAGGAGACAGTGAACCTACAGGTTCTTAAATGATCACTGTTCCTAGAGTACAGGTCTCCCACCTGTATTCCAAAAAGGGTGATGTATTGACACACCCCTTCCCCAAAGTGGGCACACTGGCTTTATAGATTTAGAGAGGCACCTCTGGCATTCCAACCTAATAAAGTCGAACTCGCATAGGATCGAACTTCAAAACTGCATAGTAATGTAAAAGATGTAGTACAACTCATGATAAAGTAAAGTAAAGTAAAGTATATCACAGTAAAGTATGATATGATAAAGTATAGTAAAGCAAGGTAAAGTAAAGCATGGCAAAGTAAAGTATAATACAATATGGTAAAGTAAAGAATGACAAAACACAGTAAAGTAAATCATAGTACAACATGGTAAAGTAAAGTATAGAATAATAAAGTATGAAAAAGTAAAGTACAGTATAACATGATGAAGTAAAGCATAAAAAAATATTGCATTGCAAAGTATAGCAAAGCATGACAAAGTAATGTATGACAAAGTACAATGTATGGCATAGTATATGGCATAGTAAAGACAAAGCAAAATTACAGGAGAGAATAGAGTATGGACATAGTAAAGAATAAAGTATACACATGATGATTTATTGTCTTATGCCATCAAAGCATTGATTATAATGAGAAAAGAAGAGATTATTTGTTCATAGAAAAGTATGTTATTCCTTATCCGTTATTTCTTCAAGCATGTTTGATTATTAATTTATAGCCTATGAATCTATTGTACTGGGCGTTTTTGCTCAATGGTATTCGATGCCGCTACAATTGGAATTTTGCAGGTGAGAATCTTGCCTAGAGAGGAGTGATGGAGAACGCAGTGCTCAAGGGTTCTTGCACATGACTGATTGCACTCAATAACGTTTTTCCTTTGTAATTGCATTATTTGAATAATTCATCTCTACATCAGAAGGTTATTATGGTCTTTTACACTGTAATCAAATATGTGGCTATTGTCGAGATTTTATTGGATATTATTGTCATTGCCCACTTCCTTGTGGATTGCATTAAGTGCTTAGTGTCCTTTGATATTCCAACGCTTCCGCATTTACAATAGGGTTCTATATGATTTTATTATTATATTTGTTGCCACGTATATAAATTATTGAATGGTCAAGATCATAGTATGGTCAATAGTGTAGCAGGCAGTGTAGCGCTCCCGGGATCAACCTGACTGCCTACGTGGTAGGAGGGGCAATTTTGGGGGCGTTACACGTCCTCTCGGCATGTGAGAGATCGGCACACTCGAGCTTAGTTTTTGATATAGTATGCGAGCTTAGGCATCGTTGATCCGCTTGAGCTCCTTCTCAATCGCCGTTCATCGTCGCAACCTGTCAAAAGCTCGTCTGTAGCTTCAAAGCTCATCATCTCCGAGTGATCTCAAGCCATATGGCGCCCATGAGTCCAGGCGACGTCCGTCTGGCCGTGGTTGACATAGATTTGGAGGATCTGAGTGCGGATGCTGCTCTCATCGTCAGATCTAGTTGACATGAGTGCCGATGCTGCTCTCATCGTCGACGCGGAGCTAGAGGTCCAGATCGAAAGCCTCCTCTACTTTGCCGACTTCAAGATTGGAGACTCAAGCTTCTCTGCTCCAATTTCCTTCTCCGATGGTCGAACTTGTTTCTTCCTCTTTCTTGGTTCTTTACTTTTCTAGTTTGTGTCTTTGTTTTTTCTTTTGGTTGCAGATCTAAACGTCCTCTAGTTTTCTCACTTGTGATTGTTCTTCCTCTTTGATTTCAACTTTCGAGTGTTCGTTCTTTCACTTTTCTCTTCATCTTCTCTCTAGTTCTCACATTTACGTTCGTCAATTGTAGTTCTCTGATTTTCTTCTTCACCATCATTTTCTTCGTTGGAATCATCCTTCACCTCATTGGATGTCCTTTGGCATCTCGTTTCAAAGTTTCAGCTTCTTCTCTTCTCCGGTCGTCACTTCGATCGTCACTTCTCGACGTCTTCTCCTACAGTCGTGAAGGTATTCATCTTTTGTGTTTTCTTCTTCATGTTCTTCATCTTCTTTCCGATTTTATCCTATCATTCACCCTTTGGTTTTCTCTAGTTATCGTCGTAGATCTTTGTGTTCTTTGCTCCTTTTCTCTGTTTCGATCCACTCGCAATTTGTTCAAAGCTCATTTTCTTTCGATCTTCATCATCTTTCAGTCAGCGTCTCCAGCAGATTGCCTTCGGCAACAATCAGCAAAATCTGGTTTTTTTTCATCATCTCCAACTGCCGCGAGTTGCTGTGCATCATCAACTTTCGTAAGTTGCCGTTCATTCTCTTTATAGGTGCTTGATCTCAACAAATTACATTACAGGTGTTCGACGAAGTGTTCCTACTAGTTGATGTTACCTTCATTCCTTCAAGTTGTCGCCGTCTGGTGTTTCCCGACGTCAACTTGCCGAGGGCTGTTGGAATTTAGGCATCATCGTTCGTCTGATCGAGGATCTGCTCGACATTGTAGCTTTAGTTCACCATTGTTGCAGTTGCAGAGTTGTAACAGTAGTTAATATCCCATTTAGTTAGTTGGCATATAAGTTCTTAGTAGTATAAATAGGACATTGAGCCTACTATAATTGCTCAACTAGTTGTAACTCGTCTTGTTCATTCAATAGAGTTTTTACTTTTTCATTTTCCTTCCTCTTCTCTGTTTCTACTTCCGTCTTTTCTTCTTGTTTCTATGGCCTCCTTCTAGCAGGTGAGAGATCGGCACACTCGAGCTTAGTTTTTGATAGTATCTCAACGAAGTTTGTCTCCTTGCGTGGAACTTGCAAGTGACGCCCTCTCCCAAGAACTTTTTCACAAGAACAATCTCTTTTGCCTTTGACCGGAACAAAAAATCATGTGGGTTCCATGTGTCACACCCTTAGTCTCCCTTAAAAATAGCAGTGTGCGGCTTCAACACTTCCTCTCCGAAACATCAAGTCAGCCTCTCCTCCGGATATGTCCATGGGACAATAACCGCTCACTTGCAGGAATGCACACAAAGAACACTCATAAACACAATGCAAAAGAACTCGGATTAAAGGGAAAAGCAATGCTTATTCACTCATATCAAGATAGGATGAGTACAAGAGTATTTATACAAGAGGGGACCGGCCACCTTGGCCGCCCAATTTCAAATTACAATTGTGTCGCCCAAAACCAAGCACCCCTTCATTGCAACAACCCCTTATCGTCCTAGCATGTCCCAGATGAGCCTCCCGCCATCTTCTGATGCTGAGGATATCTTGGCCACGTGCAATGCCTCCAGCCTCCTGCCAAGGTGTTGCACCCGTTCGACAGTTGCCACGTGCCATGTCACGTCCAATTGCTGCTCCCGCCAAGGCTCTCGTCCCAGAGCCTCCTACAATGAGACTTCCAATTCCAACTGTCCCATTTGGTGTTCAACCTCAAAGGATATCATTTGGGACAAGTGGTTATGCTCTGGGACAATATGATTCGTACCCACCAAAATGGGCAAGCATTCGTGCCACCTGCGTGTCATCCTGTCCCAAGGACATACCACGCACAACTACTCGTCCCAAAACATGCTTAAGGATCCTGCTCGATCCCTGGGTTCCAGATTCATGCGACTCCACTTTCCAAAGCCTCTGGATGAACTTTGGGGCACCTTGGAACGTGACATGTATGGGGCATGGCAGCACCGCTAGTAATCGTCGCCGGTAACCGTCTCGCCACCCGAACTGTCATCGTCCCAAAATCCTCTCCTAGGGTGAGGGGTGACAATTCTCCCCCATCAAAAGGGTTGTCATCCTCGGTGATCCATATTTGCACTCTATGGCCAAGAGTGCACTCATGTCATTGACAACACCATGGTCGTCCCTTGCCCTTGAGGAGTCTTCGGTGTCTTCATGAAACTTCTTCAGCATACTCACATGAAACACTGTAAATGTCGAGGAAGTTCCATCATGTAGGCCACCTTGCTTATCTTCTTGGTGATGACAAAAGGGCCTTCATATCTTCTAAGCACTTGGTGACGATTACTAAGGGCTTTGAATTGTCGGGTCGTCAACTTAACCAATACTCTATCCCCAACTTGGAACTCAACATGCCTTCTGTTCTTGTCTGCAAACATCTTCATTTTCCGCACTGATTTGTCTAGGATAGCTCTGGACACTTCCAAGTTATCCTACCATCCTGGCGCTATGTGATATGCGGCCGGGCACTTCCCTGCATACCTTGTCGCCAGTGCGGCTGGGGTTTAGGTTGGTGTCCTGTGACAATTTCGAAGGCGCTTTGTTGAGTGGCTTCATTCCTTTGCAAGTTATAAGAAAAATGTGCTACGTCCAAAAGCTTGGCCCAGTCTCCTTGGCTTGCTACCACAAAATGCCACAGGTAGATCTCTAGAAGGTGGTTCGCTTGCTCCGTTTGGCCGTTCGTCTGAGGATGGAAGGCCATGGAGAACCTGAGCTCGGACCCAAAAGCTTGAACAACTCCCTCCAAAAGTGTTCAGTGAATCGAGGGTCACGGTCACTCACAATGACCTCGAGCACAACCCAATGCTTCACCACGTTCTTGACAAACAACCATTCCACTTGCTCCGCTGAGTAGTGTGGTGCGGGGACAAACGTCCCATACTTAGAGAGTTTCTCCTATTGATATGAACCAAGAAAATAGCAAAGTTGGATGATCAAGATAGTGTTGTGGATCTCAGACATAAGGCAATTGAAAATATCAAGAATATCTACGATTTACAATTGATCAAATTACAAAATCAAGTTGCAACAAATTCAAATTCCCAACGAGTTACAAATTGGAGCTGCATGAAGATTCAACAAAATTGGGGCAAAATAAATAATGGTTTAACCTTATTTATTTGGAATTTTTGGAATTAATTTATACATGGAAATTCTGCTGAGATTTGTAAGAGGAAATTGAGTTTATTATTTTACTAAATTAGTTAGGTTACTTGTGGGCTAAGTTAAGATATTGTCAACAATTTGGCTTAATTGCTTTTGCTGTGAGGGAACTCCTGCAACCCGTTCTTTAGGAACTTCCGCCGTTAATTACAAGGTTGACTATCTTGTGATTAAATCTATCTATTTATAATATCGATTACTTGGTTCATTGTAATCTTGAGATTGATATTCCGCTGCCTTGAAAATTCGTTTGATCTCGTTTATTTGATTATCATATATTATTCCGGTCACTCAAGGCATTGTTCTTGAGTATCGTAATAGTTGGTATCAGAGCCACATTTTCGATTCAGTTTTCTAATTATCTTCCATTATTCTAGTTTTTCCCCTATTTCAGTTTTTGAAAAAAAACCACAAAAAAAATCTGGTTTGGTTCTTCAAATCCTAGCCGTCTCCCTTATTTGCTTTCTTTTGTTCTTCAAACCCTAGCCGTCGTCATCTATTCTTCAAAATCTAGTGTAGTTTTAAAAAAACCACAAAAATCTAGTTATTTGTTGTTGAAACCCTAGTCGTCATCCTTATTTGTTCTCAAGTTTTTGCTGCAGTTTAAAAAAAAATTCCGAAAATTGAAAAAAAGGACTGAAAAGGAAAGTGCAAGAAAGGAAAAAAAAAATTCTGAAAAAAAGATTTCGAAAAAAATTCTAAAAATAGAAAAAATACTAAAAAGGAAAGTGCAAGAAAGGAGGAAAGAGAAAAAACAAGAGAAAATCTGAAGAAAAAAAATCCGAAAAAAGAAAGAAGAAAAAGGGATTCAAAAGAAAGAGGATAGAAGAAAAAAAAGGGAAGGATTATTTCTAAAGAAAAGTGCAAAGAAATTTGAGAATAGAGCAATTTGACTCAATGAAGGGTGATCTTTAATTTCATTCCAATTCTGAATTTTTTGATACCTGTCCTTATTTGATAATATTTTATTGATTTCTATTTCAAATCAATTCATTGCACATCTATCCTTATTTGACAATCTTTTTTTTTCTGATATCTAATCTAAAATCAACTTCAAGTATTCTTTTGATCTTGCAATCATATTGATAAATCAGGTTGATTCAATCACACATTGCCTTTGTATTGACTTGCATTAGTTCTCCTAGAACTTGTTGGAGGGTTCAAGAGAGGAAAAAGGCTGAGTGGTAAGTACAATTGAGGGAAAAGCCAAATAGAGTTGATGTAACATACGAGTGTCACCACTGAGTGCCACCACGTGAGGTAGTGAGATTATTTTACTAATTTTTGTTGCAAAAATTTCCTACAATGTCAACAGGAAAGGACAAAGAGATTAATCCTAGAAACGAAGAAATTGATCCGACAAGAATGATGGAAGTCATGACGCAACATTTTCAGCGCCTTGTAAACATGATTATTGAACTTCACGATGAAGTAGATGTGCAGAAGGATCAAATTGCACAACTACAACAGGTTATACAACCAAACCAAAGAAGAGATCGCCGAAGACACCATGTTGTTGATGATGATGAGATGGAAGAGGAAGATGATGAAGCCTCTGATAGACATTGGAGAAGTCATAGATGTGTTCAGATTGGAGGAAGAAGACATGAACGAGAAAGGAATAGAGATGCTACTGATCCAAACACAGGTTCATTGAAATTATTTCTCCCTACCTTTCAAGGTAAAAGTTATCCTAACGCCTATATTGAATGGGAGCAAAGGGTAGAAAGTATATTTCATCATCATAATTATTCTACTAAGAAAAAGGCTAAACTTGTTATTATATTTTTTGCTGATTATGCTATTACTTGATGGAATCAATTAACCATCGATAGGCGCAGAAATCGAGAACCTCCAATTGAAAATTGGGATGAGATGAAAACCATATTGAGGAGAAGATTTGTTCCTCCATCATATTATCGTGACTTTCATATGAAATCGCAAACTATGAGACATGGATCAAAGACTATTGAATAGTACTATAAAGAGATGAAAATGACACTCATCCACGCCAACATAAAGGAAGATCCTGAAGACACAATTGCAAGATTCATATGTGGGCTGAACCGAGAGATTTCCAGAGTTGTGAAATTGCAAGAGTATTTGGAGTTGGATGAAGTTCTGCATAAGGCTATGAAAGTTGAGAAGCAATTGAAGAAAGATATCCGTCCACATAGCAAATTTGACAGTTCAACTTCTATTTGGAAATCAAAATGGAGTGCAAATTCCAAGTTAGTTGTTAAGCCAACTCAAAAAATTGGAGGAGAAAATAAAGCTGGAATTTTCAACTCAAGGGATAAGGGTCATATGGACATGATGGACAATGATGATATTGCATCTAAAAAAGAGTTGTCACAAGAGAGTGCAACTTCCCCATGAGAAGAAAGTGGGAAAGAAATTGAAGAAGTTGGAAAAAGTTTAGTTGCAGAACATCATTTGAAGAAAGATGAAGCCGATTGTACAACAACTCAAAACATTTTTTAGAGTTGTGAGAAAGACAAAGATGAACAATATGAGTGTCACAACTTGAGTGATGAAAATGATAGCCACACAACTTTTGAGTGCTTAGAAAGGCCACCTTATGAAAAAAATGAGATACAACATTTAGATGCTGAGTATTATGAGAGTTGTGAGAATGAGAGAAGATTAGATCTTGAGTATTTAGAAAGGCCACCTCCAGATAGATATGAGTAAAAAGACTTGAGTGTTGAGGCAAAAGAAAAAGAATTCAATAATTTTTCTCCTGACACTAATCATCTCTTGTCTTTTGATTTTGATTTGTCCATGCAGATATGTAGGAGTGGAGTATATGAAGATACAAATTCTCTCATGCAAGGAATTGAAGGAGATTGTATTGGACTTATGATGACTAGTTTGAAACATCCATCTCTTACCTTTGAAATTTTATATTTGTTTGAAGTGACCAACTTGCATGTTTTAATTAGAAGTATTGAATGGCATGCAAACATTAGATCTCAATTTTGTATTCCACTTTCTTATTCATTGAGTGCTATAAAACTTTATTTCAACCATATGTTGAAATTTTGGAATGTATATTTTCTAGTCCCGAGTACTTGTGATTGGTTGATTATGATTTCAAGATTTTCTGATGAGCCTAGAATCTTATTCATTTCTTTAAATTCACCTTTGTACTTTCCTAAGATCATTTTTGCGGATGATGGTTGCAAACTTTCATATAAATTTCACATCATGATTGGGAAATTCATTGCATTTGCATTAGTAAGACTTCTGTGCATTTCTCGTCGAAGATTTGAGATTAGTTTCTGTGGAGATATTTTGATTTATAACAATCATTTGCGTGATCATTTTGGTGATATTTTAATTAGTTGCAGGGAATTGCATTATTCATTTCATGAGCTGAGATATTTGCTTGGTTATGAATCTTACAATATTTCACTTTCAGATATTAAGGATTCATTTTATTTTGTGGAAACTAGTATTTTTAGCTTGGAACCACCTGACAACCTGCATATTGAATTCCTAGCTCTTTGGAATGTATTGCACACTTTATTTGATAGGATCCTTATGAGCAAAGGAAGGTCTCCGAAGTTTCGCAATTTGTTTCTTAAAATACTATCGTCACATGGGCATAAGATATTTCATCCAGGTGAGTATGAGAGTCACATTACTTTTTATATTACTTATGTTGTTCTTTACACTTGCAGGATTTTAATAGGATGGCATAAATGAGAAATTATTACGGTTCTGATAGAAGTACATTGTCTCATCTGACACATGAAAGATTCGAGGACGAATTCTTTTGAAGATGAGGGGAATGATATGAACCAGGAAATGCTTACAATTGCAGCCAGCAATAGAAGAATCTTCTAACAAAGTTGGATGATCAAGATAGTGTTGTAGATCTCAGACATAAGGCAATTGAAGATATCAAGAATATCTGCGATTTACAATTGATCAAATTACAAAATCAAGTTGCAACAAATTCAAATTCCCAACGAGTTATAAATTGGAGCTGCATGAAGATTCAACAAAATTCGGGCAAAATAAATAATGATTTAACCTTATTTATTTGAAATTTTCGGAATGAATTTATACATGAAAATTTTGCTGAGATTTGTAAGAGGAAATTGAGTTTATTATTTTACTAAATTAGTTATGTTACTTGTGGGCTAAGTTAAGATATTTTCTTTCAGCCCAAATTCTGTTTCTAGGACCTATAAATACTGCTACTCATTGTTATTTTAGACATCTTTGAATTTATAAACAATTTGGCTTAATTGCTTTTGCTGTGAGGGAACTCCTGCAACCCGTTCTTCGGGAACTTTCGTCATTAATTACAAGGTTGGCTATCTTGTGATTAAATCCATCTATTATAATATCGATTGCTTGGTTCATTGTAATCTTGAGGTTGATATTCCGCTGCCTTGAAAATTCATTTGATCTCGTTTATTTGATTATCATATATTGTTTCGATCACACAAGGCATTGTTCTTGAGTATCGTATCACCTATTGTTACCGATGTTACCAATAGTCATCAAGTCAAAAGGAGTTGGAAAGACTGGATCCTATTTCATCAGATCCGGGAAGTGATATGGTTTCAAAGGATGAACTGAATATGGACAGTTCCAATAATATTTCATTCTTGAACAAAAATTCATTTTTGATTTATTTCATCTATTCCATGACCAGAACAAAGTCATCCCTCCCCTTTAAGGGGCACTTCCCCACTGGTCATGTTATGGTCTAGGTACTCTTACACATTTACTTACACATCCTGAAAAGTAGAGAGCTCTTCCAATCCACGGATAAGATGAAATGAAAAGAATGACTACGGAAGGATTATGTCCTTATGAACATGAAGATAAAATGAAATAAAATAAAAAGAAATGGAACAATGATTAAATGAATACCTTTCTAAGAGAAAAAAGAATGCTCTTATGAGTCATATGACCATAGATGTTGACTCTTTCCATCATGGTCCATGAAATGATTAAACGTTAGAGAATGCTACATGAAATTAACCATATGATCCATTGTTTCTAACAAGATGATCTACATGAATTTTATGAGCCATATGATTTATAGTTTCTTCAGATGACTTATATAATATTGTTTATGACTTGTATTGATGTGGAGAATTTATGCATGCATTTAGACCACTATTTTGCATGTACTTTGCTCTTGTGACATGTCTATTTCCTTTACAAATGCATGCACAACATTAATTGAACATTTTTTCATGCTTTCTCCACATCATACTTGTTTATGCATCATTGTTATTCATCTGTTTCCAAAATGCCCACTGAAATGAATGTCCATGTAGGAAGCCGACGAAAGCTCGACGGATGGGTAGAGCAGGCCAGACACCACACACTAATGTCTGCACAATGGGAGATGATTTGCTTTAAGGTAGTGATAAAGGCCATCAAACTAACAACAAACATCAATCGATACTTGGGGACCATTCTTGATGGGGGGGGGGGACCATTGTGGCAGCAAGGTCAAAAGCTGCAGAAATAGCTACCACAGAGGAGGACAGAAGGAGGAGAGCATATAAAAGGAGGTCAACAGCAATAGAGGAGGGGGGGGGGGTCGATTCTGAGAAATTTCATCGTCTGTTGAAGGAGAGAGCCGGGGTTTTCAGGAACTAAGAGAAACAATGTCTTGCTTGATGGTGATTTTGAGGGACATATGTTCATCCTCAATGAACTGTAACTAACCGACCCAGCTAAGGCCGGGAGGTGTCTTATGTGTTTTGGACTAATGTTTTTTTGATCGCATTTTACCTTGTTGTTTTCATAGACTGAACTGAATGTTGAGTTTTTCCTTCGTTTAATGATATCAATTTTGATCTTGAGTTATGCTGTTATCATTAATGAATCGATTTTAAACTTTCACGATGATTTTCGTGAAATCGATATTTTCGGTATAAACATCAATTTCACCCCTTCTTGGTGCCTTGTGATCCTACAATTGGTATCAGAGCAAGGTTGCTCTCGTTTCTTTTTTTTAAGATTTAACCATCTTTTAAAGCATGACACCATTTTTTGGAGAAGGAGCTTCCATTTTTGATCCACTGAGTTTTTAAGACTATTCTTTTGCTTCTTGAAAAATTAGAATGAAGGCATATTTATGTTTCATTGATTTTGATATGTGAGAAGTTATAAAAATGATTTTGAAAAGCCAAAGAATATTTTAAATGGTGTTTCCATTGATATTTCTTTTTTTGAATATGATGATTTTCAAATGACGATTAAAAAGATTGACTACAACGTCAAAAATATTTTTTATTCTTCTTTAGATTCTTATGGCATGAATCTTATTTTTAAATGCTCCACTTCTCATGGGTTTTGGCAAGTTTTGTTAGATAATTATGAATGAAGTGACTTTGATAAAAAGAGCACATCGAATATGGACAATGAAGAAAATGATAATTATACATCCAGACTACAAGAAAACTGGAGAATAGCGACGCAAAATAGTGTCTCCATCTCTGGTGACGCTAAGTCGATGCCACAAGCATCATTATAGTGTCTCAATTGAGTCACACAAAGGCGACGCTACTTGCCTCCCAATAGCGTCACATTAGCATTTTCGTAGCGTTTTGAGAAATAGACACTAATGGAGGCGCCATAGAGGTGCCAAGGCACCAATTAGCCTATATTATTGCGCTCGATGGAGCGAAAATGTGCGATAGAACTTAGTGCTGTTGTAGCGTCGACAAGGTTCAACATGAACCTAGCGTCGGGGTTTCAAACACTTTGTTGACACTAGCGAGGAATCGATATGGGCGCCGTATTGTTGCGAGGTTTTGGCGTCGAGTTATGCGACGCTACTTGGCGTCACAATTGATGCAACGCTATGTAGACGCCAATATAAAAATATATTTCTATAGTTGCCTACACATGTAACACATACAATGCTTAATTGGCACTATTTTAACACTATTTGGCATCTCATAACTATATATGTTTGAGGAATATATATGTTAATTAGGAAACAAATTAATTATACGCTATCTATATTTATATAACTATATATATATTATCTATTTTGACGCAACCCCATGTACTTTAATATATATTATATGTGTACCTTCAACATATATCATGTACTTATATATGCCTATCATATGTGTGTTCCTACATATATATATTTGTTACCTATATTATATATGTTACTTATGCATACAATATATATCATATCTTAATTATACATATATTATTTTTATATTTTAATCATGGAATTATGATGGTTGAATTAAGTGACATGATTTGTTACAAAATAGCCCATTTTAACTCAATAGCATCGACGGAGCGCTATAATAGAGCCGCAATGATAGTCGCACTAGAGAGGCACTATTGGCGTCTCCCTGGCGTCGCGATGTTGGGACGCTAAGACGTTTGAGACGCTACGTCGATGCTAGTGTGTCGCTAATATGTTTTAGCGACTCATTAGCATCGCTATAGCGTCGCAGTAGCCGACTTTTTATTCCACTCACTTAATCGGGCACATATAGATATATAAATACACATATATACTTATACTTATATATAATATGTACACATATACATATTATTATCACTTAATCTAGCACATATAAACATATACATACATATATATACTTATAATACGTATACACGTTATTGTCACTTAATCTCGCACATATATAGACATATACATACATGTATATACTTATAATACATATAGATATACACATTGTTGTGACTTAATCTCACACACATAGACATATACATACATATATATTAGATATACATATACACAATTTTGCCATATACACATATACTATAGACTTATAATTTTATATACATATACATGAGTAATTATATATGCATTCCATAATTTTTATAATGTGGGAAGGGAAGAAAACGTCTGGGATGGGTCACAATGTGATGAGGCACTATTTTGAATATATAGACCTAACATACATACACACATCATATATATTTATATATATATACAATTACATACATATAATAGAAAATTAGAATATACAAAACCTATTGGAATATAAACTTATCATATAATATGAACAAAATAATACAAACTTATTTAAATAGAAGCCAATAAAAAAATCAAGAATAGTATTTGGTGTCACTTTAGCGTTTACTTAGCGTCGACTGTGTTTTGTCGCTTATAGAGTCACTTGGGCATCGACGTAGTGTCGCATTTAAGTTTATTATCTTTTAATTTATTTGTTTGCGCCATTTTAGCGTCTATGTCGTGTCGCATTATGACGCGATGCTAAAAACTTACCAATCCCTATCTTCTTCCTTTACCTTTTACCTTTACTGTGTTTACCGCCCGACCCCGACAACCGACCCGCACAGCCGCTGACTCGACTGACCCTGACCCCGCCTCGGGCCTCCACCTCCGACCCCGACCACCTCCGGCCTCCTCCTCCGACCCTGACCGTCGTCGACTTCTCCGACCCTGCCGCCTTCTCCTTTGTGACCCCGGCCCCGCCCGCCAACCGGCACTGACTGCTCCGACTCTGACCCAGCCCGTCGATCGGCACTGACTTCTCCGACCCCGACCAAGCCCGCCGACTGTCACCTCCTCCTTCGACCCCGACCCCGCCTCCGACCTCCTCCTCTGACCCCGACCCCACCCGTCGACCGCCGCCGACACGTCCGATACCCCCACTCTCTTTGCCGGACACCGCCCTCCTTCACCGACCTTGTTTGCTGCCCATTGTCGCACCTCCACTCATAGTCAGACACTGCCCTTTGCCAACCTCCACCGTGATAGTTATATTTGGGATTGAGTAGTGATAACTTGCTCAAATTAAAGAAAAGAGTCAATTTTTCATTTTTTTTGGTCTCCCAACTCACAACCTGCAAGTGCACATGTGAGTTGTAGTAGACTCGGATTGTCGTATCCACAAAGATTTAAAGTCCTAAACTACCTAAAAATAGTTTAGATTAATCCTAAGTAAGGTGGCAAAAATAATTTTTTAAAGGAATGAAAACAGATTTTTCTATGAAATGCAGAATGATAACTTCTTTTGGGGTTTTGGGAATTTATCAAAACTGAATTATAAATGCAAAATTAATAGCTAGAAAGGTTTAACTATCAATGAGGAAGGTTCTTCTAGGATTTGGGGTTCATCTAAATTAATTATGGATGGATTTGATCAAGTTATCATTAGAAATTCAATTCTGATTTAACCTTTAATATAGCTGCTCCCACAGCTCAATTGGCCCTGAACTAATTAACATATTAGCATATAATTGTTAGTTAGGTTAAATCAAAAGAGGTTCCTCACTGAAAATGAAGTTATCATTGGGCTCAAATGGAAGTTCAATGCTGATTTTTACAATTTCAAGGAAATCTACAGTGATAACTTGATGGATGCAGTCACAAATTAATAAAATCACTTCAATTAGTTAAACAAGAATGAAATCTATCCAATATTAGTGCTTGTGCTCCTTGGTTCATCTCTGAATTTCAGGAGGAATTGAAATCAACCTTTCAGCTGCAATTAAGAATGGATTCCGCACAATCACTAATTAATTGGAATCAAAAGGGCATCCAATCTTTAATGGGGAATTCAGCAAATTTTCATTGCTCCTTGGTTCATCTCTGAATCTCAAGGAAGGCCATAAGACCACCTCTCAGTGGTAGGTTAAAACAGGGTTTAACAATGAAAAACAGATTTCCCCAAAATTCAGGAAATCAACAACAAAAAATAATTCAGAAATCAGCACTAGCAAACATTGGAATTCAGCACATATGACTCATTGGAATTCCGATTTTCCATTGCTCTTTGGTTCATCTCTGAACAATAAAGTACCCCTACGATTCACTTCTCAGTGATTTAATGAAATCAAGGGTTTACAACAGCAAATCAGGATCCAAAGATTCAGGAAATCAGATTTGCAATCAGAATTGAAATTCAGAAATCAGCATTGAGAAGTTTGCAATAATTCAGGGATTAAAAACTTGGAAACACCATTGCCTCTTCATTCATTTCTGAACAAGAATGAAACCTTAAATAAGCTCTCAGTTATCAATTGGATCAGGGCTCAACAATGATGAAAATAGAAAACAGAAATCAGAATCAGATTGGGGGAAAACAGAAATCAGAATTCAGGAAAATCAGCAATGTAGATTAATGGAATTCAGGCCTGCCAAATGCCTCTTGACCCATCTCTGGACTGCAAGAGATTCCTAGAGTACACCGCTCAGTGATTTGAATGAAATAGGGATTAACAATTGGCAAATCAGATTCCAAATAAAATCAGAAAGCAGAACAAATTTCAGAAATAAATTCAGAAATCAGAAGTACAAATTGAATTGAATCAAAAGTATGCCCAACATCTTGATTCATTTCTGAACAAGATGGGAGGACAATAGCAACCTCTCAGTTGCTCAATTTATCAGATTGAGAATGGTAAGTAGATTTAAACAGCCCTTGGAAATCAGATTCGGAAAAATCAGGAAATCAGACTTTTCAGGAATTCAGAAATCAGACTTTTCAATTAAGAATGGAATTCAGTAACTTACCATTGATGCCTAATTCATTTCTGAATAAGGGTTAGATCAAAAATTAACTTCTCAGTTATAGATTACAATAGGATCTACACAATGGCAAGAAATGATTCAAAATAGTGCTGAAATATGAAACCAGAAATGATTTTCAGTGCAGAAATTTAATTCAGTCCACATCCATCCATATTTAACTTAGATTACTACCCTATCATAGAAGAAATAGAGTTTAGCTCCTCATATATACAATGCTTGACATAAAATGGAATGGAGAACAGGTACAAATCATCCTTTGGCAGCTCTCGACAGCAATTCCAGCAGCAACCAGTAGCTCCTCCAGCAGCAACAGCTCCCTCTTGCTCCAAACCCTCAATGTCCAGCCCCCTTTCTCTCCTCCAGAAATTCCCCTTTTATATGACTCCTATCCACCCTTGGATCAGCATCAGAATGTTCCTTATCCTTTGATTGCAGCCACATGTCCATCCCTCTGAAATTTCAGCTGCAGATTCCTTTTTGTGCAGGAAAAAGTAGATGGTCCCCCCTACTTTTTCCACTTTTTGGCCACCTTTCTCCCTGCTACAAATCCCCAAACAGCAAGCATCAAAGCTCTTGAATGGTGTTTTGACAAATAAAGATTAAGATGATGATAGTTGCTAGCTCAGATATCAAATGATATTAGGTGTTGTGCAGGAATGAAATCTTGTATCAAAATTAATGAATTAAGGGGCCCGGAATGATAACTTGTCACAAATCATAGAAATTATCCAAATGCAAGTGATTCAAAGCATTAGAAGCATCGAATGGACTAGAGTAACAAGTGAGTGCATTCAGAAATCAAATATGAATGAGATTTCTAAGAAGTGATAACTTGTGTGCCCAAAAATGATAACTTATCTGACTTAAAAACATAACTTGAGTTGTGGTTATCCAAATGTGATGAAATTTGACCAGCAATGAGTTAGAACAATAACAAGATGATTGCTTAAGGTCCCTGTGCAGAATTAATGGTTTTGCATGTCGAAATGATAGAATTGCCCTTTAACGATAACTTGGCAAAGGAAAAATGATAACTTGTTCAAATGGGCTTAAAACTTTGCACAAGTTGAGATGTGACTATCCAAATATGATTTATATATGATAATGATGGATTTAGGACAAGAAAACCATCGAAAATCAGTTCATTCAAAATAATGATAACTTGACATATATGAACGATAACTTGTCCTCAAAATGATAACTTGGCATAGAATTTAAATATTAATGAATTTTGGCATTTCAGAACCTTTATGCACATGGAAATAAGTATGAAATGAGGAATATCAACTCGTTATCATAATGTATGCATTCTAAGTATAATTGGCTCAAAAATAGGCAAAAATGGGACTCGATATATATGAATTGCATCTAAAATGGGTTAGAAACATATAGTGATCAGCAAGTGATCAAACTCTCCCAAGCTTAGCCTTTTGCTTGTCCTCAAGCAAAACATTCAGAAATTAAGGACAAACTTGAATTAAAAGTCCACAAATAAAGCAAAGATTAACTGAATTGAATCCGATGAGTTTCCCACTTTGCCAACACTTCATTCTTTCCAAAAACTCAATTTCTAGCTAGGGAATCATAGAGGCTAAAACAAATTTAAGCCATGGAAGAAGTACTAGCAATAACATATTTGAATTATAGGAATTGTCAACTTTACAAAGGGGTTGAACTACAAATCTCTTCATGAACATATTTTCAATTGATTAAATAGGTTTAACACTTGACTTTTATTTATGAAATGCATATAAACAGGTTTAGCACCTGACTTTTATTCATGCTTTCTTTAGGAGAGATTCCTTTGGAAGTTTTGCTCTCCTAATTTTTTTTCTTTTTGCATTGAAGAGAGATTCCTTTGGAAGTTTTGCTCTCTTCCTTTTTTCTATGCATGCATGCAACTTTTTACTTTTTCTTTTTCTCATTTTTCTATCCTGTTCATGAAGTGAGCAATAGTTCAAACTCAAGTACAGTTTAGATCCCTTTATCCAAAAAGTCAAGTTTTCCTATTTAGCATGGCAGCAAGAGCCTTGACTCCCTTCTAGACATCTGATATTACTAATTTAATCCATAAGTATCAGCTAGTGTGACCCACAAAAAGAAAAAAATTTCAGCTAAAAATTTCATTCAAATGCATCTGAATTCATAATGTCAATTAAAGCAAGAAGGCTAATGGCCAAGTTGGCCACTTGGTATTGGAGTGCACCCACTGTCAAAATGAAGTATTCTACCCATTTCAGAGTTAAAATGAATTCAGAATTGAGTTGTGTCCAAAAATTGATGACCGAGTGATAACTAGTGATAACTTGTGAAAACCAATGATAACTTGCAAAATCTACTGATAACTTGGTATGAATTATGATATGAACATTAAAATCAATTGAAAACATGGTGTAAATGTTAGAAAAGCACCAGGTTTCCTCCCCCAAGCTTATTCTCAACACTGTCCCTAGCGTTGAAAATAAAAGGTAAGGGAGAGGGGTGGTTGGGAGTGAAATGCATGGAATTGAGCACTTGAATCCTCTTGGCATTTCATCCAGAAGCTTTGGGTGATCCAATCTTCATTAGTTGTAACTAATCCTGTAGAGAAACAAAGGATATCAATTGGTATGGCAGATTTGCAACTAATCAGATTTTTGAGTGCAGATTTCAACAATGCATTGGGAATTTTTGAAATTCACTGAAATTAGGCTATAATAGATTGGGATAACTGAAATGAATGTTAATTCAGATGACGATATGATCAATGTAGCATAATGAGAAAGATATTATCAGTTATCATTAAGTTTTCAGTGGAAAAATAAAAAAAATAAGGGGGTATGGGTACTCCCTGAATTTGAGACTTGTGAATTGAACCTGTTCCTCACCACTTATTCCTGCAAAAACAGAAAGATTAGGTTGATAATGGATTGGGTTACCTCCCAAGAAGTGCCTTTCTTTAATGTCTTTGGCTAGACATTGTTACAATGAGAAATCAACTAGGTGATAGTGGCAAATCAGCTAGAATCAACTCCTTTGCAGAATCCTTGGCTGTGGGATTGTAAAGCTTCAACCTCTGTCCATTCACCTTGAATACATCATCCTTGTCATTCAGAAGGTCCACATCACCAAATGGATATACTTTGTGAATTTTGAATGGTCCACTCCACCTTGACTTCAACTTTCCTGGAAAATATTTAATCTTGAGTTGAAGAGTAATACAATGTCTCCAACCTTGAAATTCCTTATTAGAATCCTTCCATCATGCCATCTTTTAGTCCTTTCCTTGTAGAATTCTGAATTGTGGTAGGCATTTAGCCTAATTTCATCAAGTTCATCAATTTGTAAGAGCCTCTTTTGCCCACATGCATGCATATTATAATTGAGTGCCTTGACTGCCCAATATGCCTTATGCTTCAACTCAATTGGCAAATGGCAAGTTTTTCCATAAACAAGCTTATAGGGAGAAGTACAAATTGGAGTCTTGTATGCTGTCCTATATGCCCAAAGAGCTTCATTCAACTTCAAACTTCAATCTTTTCTTGTCAATGAAACTGTTTTCTCCAATATGTCCTTTACCTCCCTATTTGATACTTCTGCTTGGCCATTTGTTTGAGGGTGATATGAAGTGGAAACTTTGTGCCTCACTCCATACTTAATTAGGAGGTTCTCAAAACACCTTTCAATAAAGTGGCTACCCCCATCACTTATGACCACTCTAGGAATTCCAAACCTTGGAAAGATAACTTCCTTGAACAACTTGATTACTGCCCTGGAATCAGCTGCAATGGTGGGAATGGCCTCAATCCATTTTGACACATAGTCCACAGCTAGAAGAATAAACTTGTAACCACATGAACTAGGGAAAGGCCCCATGTAGTCAATGCCCCATACATCAAATATTTCCACTTCTAAAATTCCTTGTTGTGGCATTTCATTCCTTCTTGAGATGGAACCAACTCTTTGGCATTGATCACAGCCCTTCACGCATCCTTGAATAAACTTGGCCAATAAAATCCAGATTGGAGGACTTTGACAGCAGTCTTGTGTGTGGCTCCATGGCCTCCATAAGGGGATGAATGGCATGCCTCCAAGATTTCCTGAAATTCAGATTGGGGTACACATCTTCTATATATGCCATCAGGAGATTTTCTGAATAGAAAGGAGTCATCCCAATAATAATCATTCAAGTCATGAAAGAATTTCTTTCTTTGCTGATATGTGTAGTCAGGAGGGATAATTCCACATGCAAGGTAATTGACCAAGTCAGCATACCAGGGAACTTGATTAATTGCCACAGCCATCAAACTATCATCAGGAAATGCATCATTGATAGGAAGTGTAGATGATTCCTGTACTCCTTCCATTCTTGATAGGTGGTCAGCTACAAGATTTTTACTACCCCTTTTGTCTTTGATTTCAACATCAAATTCTTGAAGCAATAAGATCCACCTAATAAGCCTTGGCTTAGATTCCTTCTTGTTGATCAAGTGCCTCACAGCTTGGTGGTCTATGAATACAATGACTTTGGATCCCACCAAGTAGGGCCTGAATTTGTCAAATGCATACACCACAACAAGAAGTTCTTTTTCAGTAGTTGCATAATTGATTTGGACTTCATCTAGAGTCTTGCTTGCATAGCATATGACATGGTGCCTTCTATCCTTGGTCTGTCCCAGGACTGCCCCTACAGCTTGGTCTGAAGCATCACACATGATTTCAAAAGGAAGGGTCCAATCAGGTGGCTGCACTATAGGGGCTGAGGTGAGGGCTTCCTTCAACTTCTTGAATGCCTTCATACACTCTTCGTCAAAATAAAACTCAACATCCTTGGCCTGCAACTTGGTGAGGGGCCTAGTTATCATGGAGAAATATTTAATAAACCTTCTGTAGAAGCCTGCATGCCCCCAAAAGCTCCTAATTGCCTTGACATTTGTGGGTGGTGGTAGCCTTTCGATCACCTCAATTTTTGCCTTGTCCACTTCAATGCCTTTGCTTGAGACCACATGTCCTAGGACAACCCCTTCTTGGACCATAAAATGACACTTCTCCTAATTTAGAATCAAGTTGGACTCTCTACATCTTTGTAGCACCTTGGTCAAGTTTTCTAGGCAAGCATCAAATGAGTCTCCATATAATGAAAAGTCATCCATGAAGACCTCCATAATTTCTTCAATGAAGTCTGAAAATATAGACATCATACACCTTTAGAAGGTGGCAGGAGCATTGCATAAGCCAAAGGGCATTCTCCTATAGGCAAAAGTCCCATATGAACAAGTGAATGTAGTCTTGTGTTGATCTTGAGGGTGAATTAAAATTTGCAAGAAACCTGAGTACCCATCAAGATAACAGAAATGTGAATGCCTAGCCAACCTCTCCAACATCTGATCAATGAATGGCAAAGGAAAATGGTCCTTTCTTGTGGCCTTGTTTAACTTCCTGAAGTCAATGCACATCCTCCAACCTGTAATGGTCCTTGTGGATATCAATTCATCTGAATCTGACTTCACCACTGTGATTCCTCCCTTCTTTGGCACAACCTGCACTGGACTAACCCACTCACTATCTGAAATGGAGTATATGATTCCTGCATTCAGCAATTTCAATACTTCTTTCTTTACCACTTCCTTCATGGTTGGGTTGAGTCTCCTTTGACATTCAATGGAGGGCTTGTAGCTGTCCTCCATAGGGATCCTATGCATGCAAATGGAGGGATTAATACCCTTGATGTCTTCAATTGAGTAGCCTATCACCTCCCTATACAGTTTCAACCTCTTCAGCAGCTCTTCAACCTGGTCCTGGGGTAAATTAGCATTAATGATAACAGGAAAAGTTGAATTCTCCCCCAAGAATTCATACTTTATATTGTTAGGGAGAGCTTGAGTTCTAACTTGAAATTGGCTTGAGCTGGATTGCCTTGGCATTCAGCAATGATAACCTGTTGTATCACCTTGAATTGCTGGATTTTCTACTGATTTTGAAGATTTCAGCACTGATTTGTATGCCATAGCCTCTGGATCTTCCAATTCCTTCAAATGGTCAAACATTAGACACCTTTGCAATGGATCTTCAATAGGAATTATAGCTGAAACTTGCTCCACCACTTGATCCAATTGCCCATCTTCAAAATCATTTTCTAGGAAACTTGGCCTACTAATAACTTGTGTCAAATTGAATTCAATCTTCTCCTCTCCAATTTGGAAGGTCAATCTCCCTTCCTTAACATTAATTACAGCCCCTGCAGTGGTTAAAAAGGGCCTCCCAAGGAGAATGGGGGTGTTCACATCTTCATCCATATCCAATACAACAAAATCAACTGGAATATAGAATTTACCAACTTTGAGGGGTATGTCCTCAATAATCCCATGTGGATACTTGATGGATCTGTCTGCCAATTGAAGGGACATATTTGTTGGCTTCAAATCTCCAACTTCAAGTTTCCTGCACAATGATAAGGGTGTGACACTCACAGAAGCTCCCAAGTCACACATGGCTCTTTGAATTTTCCTATTGCCTATCTCACATGGAATTGAGAAGCTTCCTGAATCCTTGAGCTTTGGAGGCAACTTATTTTGGATAATTGCAGAAGCCTCTTCAGTCAATGCTATAGTCTCATGCTCCAATACCCTTCTCTTCTTAGTTAGAATTTCCTTTAGGAACTTGGCATATGATGGCATCTCCTGGATGGCTTCAACAAAAGGAACATTTATGTATAGCTTCTTCAGGATTTCCAAAAATTTTTCATATTGCTGGTCTTGTCTTGCCTTGATTAGCCTTTGAGGGAAGGGTAATTTGTCAAAAACCCTTGTATTTGCTTCAATTTGAGGGCTTGAATTCCTGATTTCCTCACTTGGATGTTCACTTGGCTTTTCAGCAACTCTTGAGTCTGAATTGGCTTGATTATCATCAACTTTCTTCATTGGTTCCTCCACCATCTTTCCACTCCTGAGCTGGATGGCCTTTGCTTGCTCCTTTGGATTCATCTCTGGCTGTCCAGGAAAGAATAAAGGAGGTCTAGCTGAGGTGCTAGGTTGTTGAGCAACTTGGTTCTCAATGGTATCAAGTCTAGAATTCATTTTCAGAATTGCCTCCTCCTGATTGCCTTGCTTCTTCAGAATTTGTTGCAGCATCTCCTTTACTTTTGAAAATTGAGAAGGTTGAGTTGGTGGTGGTTGCTCAAAAGGAGGTCTTTGCACTTGAACACCTTGGGACTGATTTGGATATGGAAATTGTTGGTTTCTAGGCAGAATCCTTGGCTTCCAACTAGGATTCTGCATAGGAGCTCCTTGATAGTTGTTGCCCTTGTAAGAAAAGTATGGATGATTCCTATTTTCTGGAGTGTAGAATTCAGCAGGAGGTTTAATTCCATAATTTTCCACAACATTGATTTGATCCACTATTTGCTCCACTTGTTGCATAATCAAATTGCAATTTTCTGACACATGGCCTTGATTCCCACATACACAGCACCTTGTTTCAGGATTAGAGGCCCTATTGCCATTGGGAGTCAAGTTCAATATCTCCAAAGTCTTGTACAACACCTCTTCAAATTGGGATGACAATTGGTTCATTGAATTATCCATAGGAGACCTTCTGGTCCTATCATGTGTGAGGAAGTGATGGTTCTTTGTAATGTTTTCTATCAGTTGGTAAGCCTCATCTATATTTTTGGATGCAAAGATACCTCCTGCTGCAGTGTCCAAGGCCACCTTGCTAGGGTAGTTCAATCCCTTATGAAAATAGTTGACTAATTGCCACTTTTCAAATCCATGGTAGGGACATGCCCTTAACAACCCTTGAAGCCTTTGCCATGCCTCACAAATGTTTTCTTAATCCAACTGGTAGAACCTCACTATTTGATCCCTAAAGTTATCAATATTTGAAGGAGGAAAGAATTTTGAAAGAAACAATTGAACAATTGATTCCCAAGTGGCTACCTCTTCAGGATTCAATCCTTTATACCATGTCTTGGCCTTGTCCTTGAGTGAGAAGGGAAACAATCTCATATATACTGCATTCATGGGGATATTATTGAAGTTCACAGTGCTGCATATCTCCTTGAAATTGTCCAAATGACAAGCTGGATCTTCAGTCTCAAGTCCAGAAAATTGACTTTGCCTAATCATTGAAATCAAGGCTGGATTAACTTCAAAGTTTGCCACAGGTGCTAAGGCTCCTCCCCTGGTTGATTCCTTGCATTGCTTGGTGAATAACAGTCCCTAAGAGTTCTAGGAGCTGCCATATTCTGATTTACAACTTCTTCAAATTCAAGGTTGTGTGCCTCTTCCTCTTCTTCTTCAAATATCCTTCTCCTTGCCTCAAGCCTTTGCAATCTCCTTCTTCTTAGAAATCTTCTTTCAGGCTCAGGATCTGATTGGTAATGTTCCTCTTGATGGTCCAAGTCCTGCATAAAGAGATTCAGAAGTATCAAATTCAAGAAAGAAATGAAAACTATACAAAAGTGAAAAGTTAAAAATGATGACTTGCAAAAAATGAAAATTGGCCTAACAAATGGACTAAAAACTAATCTAAAACTAATCTAAACTATCTAAGTTTGTCTAATTGACCTCAAATCCCCAGCAACGGCACCAAAAACTTGATAGTGATATTTGGGATTGAGTAGTGATAACTTGCTGAAATTAAAGAAAAGAGTCAATTTTTCATTTTTTTTTGTCTCCAAACTCACTAGCTACAAGTGCACAGGTGAGTTGTAGTAGACTCGGATTGTCGTATCCACAAAGATTTAAAGTCCTAAACTACCTAAAAACAGTTTAGATTAATCCTAAGTAAGGTGGCAAAAACAGATTTTTAAAGGAATGAAAACAAATTTTTCTATGAAATGCATAATGATAACTTCTTTTGGGGTTTTGGGAATTTATCAAAACTGAATTATAAATGCAAAATTAATGGCTAGAAAGGTTTAACTATCAATGAGGAAGGTTCTTCTAGGATTTGGGGTTTAACTATTAATTATGGATGGATTTGATCAAGTTATCATTAGAAATTCAATTCTGATTTAACCTTTAATATAGCTGCTCCCACAGCTCAATTGGCCCTGAACTAATTAACATATTAGCATATAATTGTTAGTTAGGTTAAATCAGAAGAGGTTCCTCACTGAAAATGAAGTTATCATTGGGCTCAAATGGAAGTTCAATGCTGATTTTTACAATTTCAAGGAAATCTACAGTGATATCTTGATGGATGCAGTCACAAATTAATAAAATCACTTCAATTAGTTAAACAAGAATGAAATCTATCCAATATTAGTGCTTGTGCTCTTTGGTTCATCTCTGAATTTCAGGAGAAATTGAAATCAACCTCTCGGCTGCAATTAAGAATGGATTCCACACAATCACTAATTAATTGGAATCAAAAGGGCATCCAATCTTTAATGGGGAATTCAGCAAATTTTCATTGCTCCTTGGTTCATCTCTGAATCTCAAGGAAGACCATAAGACCACCTCTCAGTGGTAGGTTAAAACAGGGTTTAACAATGAAAAACAGATTTCCCCAAAATTCAGGAAATCAGCAACCAAAAACAATTCAGAAATCAGCACTAGCAAACATTGGAATTCAGCACATATGACTCATTGGAATTCAGATTTTCCATTGCTCTTTGGTTCATCTCTGAATAATAAAGTACCCTAAGATTCACTTCTCAGTGATTTAATGAAATCAAGGGTTTACAACAGCAAATCAGGATCCAAAGATTCAGGAAATCAAATTTGCAATCAGAATTGAAATTCAGAAATTAGCATTGAGAAGTTTGCAAAAATTCAGGAATTAAAAACTTGGAAACACCATTGCCTCTTGATTCATTTCTGAACAAGAATGAAACTTAAATAAGCTCTCAGTTATCAATTGGATCAGGGCTCAACAATGATGAAAACAGAAAATAGAAATCAGAATCAGATTGGGGGAAAATAGAAATCAGAATTCAGGAAAATCAGCAATGTAGATTAATGGAATTCAGGCCTGCCAAATGCCTCTTGACCCATCTCTGGACTGCAAGAGATTCCTAAAGTACACCTCTCAATGATTTGAATGAAATAGAGATTAACAATTGGCAAATCAGATTCCAAACAAAATAAAAAAGCAGAACAGATTTCAGAAATAAATTCAGAAATCAGAAGTACAAACTGAATTGAATCAAAAGTATGCCCAACATCTTGATTCATTTCTGAACAAGATGGGAGGACAATAGCAACCTCTCAGTTGCTAAATTTATCAGATTGAGAATGGTAAGTAGATTTAAACAGCCCTTGGAAATTATATTCAGGAAAAATCAGGAAATCAGACTTTTCAGGAATTCAGAAATCAGACTTTTCAATTAAGAATGGAATTCAGTAACTTACCATTGATGCCTAATTCATTTCTGAATAAGGGTTAGATCAAAAGTTAACTTCTCAGTTATAGATTACAATAGGATCTACACAATGGCAAGAAATGATTCAAAACAGTGCTGAAATCTGAAACCAGAAATGATTTTCAGTGCAGAAATTTAATTCAGTCCACATCCATCCATATTTAACTTAGATTACTACCCTATCATAGAAGAAATGGAGTTTAGCTCCTCATATATACAATGCTTGACATAAAATGGAATGGAGAACAGGTACAAATCATCCTTTGGCAGCTTTCGACAGCAATTCCAGCAGCAACTAGTAGCTCCTCCAGCAGCAACAACTCCCTCTTGCTCCAAACCCTCAATGTCCAGCCCCCTTTCTCTCCTCTAGAAATTCCCCTTTTATATGACTCCTATCCACCCTTGGATCAGCATCAGAATGTTCCTTATCCTTTGATTGCAGCCACATGTCCATCCCTCTGAAATTTCAGCTGCAGATTCCTTTTTGTGCAGGAAAAAGTAGATGGTCCCCCCTACTTTTTCCACTTTTTGGCCACCTTTCTCCCTGCTACAAATCCCCAAATAGCAAGCATCAAAGCCCTTGAATGGTGTTTTGACAAATAAAGATTAAGATGATGATAATTGCTAGCTCAGATATCAAATGGTATTAGGTGTTGTGCAGGAATGAAAACTTGTATCAAAATTAATGAATTAAGGGGCCCGGAATGATAACTTGTCACAAATCATGGAAATTATCCAAATGCAAGTGATTCAAAGCATTAGAAGCATCAAATGGACTAGAGTAACAAGTGAGTGCATTCATAAATCAAATATGAATGAGATTTCTAAGAAGTGATAACTTGTGTGCCAAAAAACGATAACTTATATGACTTAAAAATGATAACTTGTGATAACTTGAGTTGTGGTTATCCAAATGTGATGAAATTTGACCAGCAATAAGTTAGAACAATAACAAGATGATTGCTTAAGGTCCCTGTGCATAATTAATGGTTTTGCATGTCGAAATGATAGAATTGCCCTTTAACGATAACTTGGCAAAGGAAAAACGATAACTTGTTCAAATGGGCTTAAAACTTTGCACAAGTTGAGATGTGACTATCCAAATATGATTTATATATGATAATGATGGATTTAGGGCAAGAAAACCATTGAAAATTAGTTCATTCAAAATAATGATAACTTGACATATATGAATGATAACTTGTCCTCAAAATGATAACTTGGCATAGAATTTAAATATTAATGGATTTTGGCATTTCAGAACCTCTAAGCACATGGAAATAAGTATGAAATGAGGAATGTCAACTAGTTATCATAATGTATGCATTCCAAGTATAATTGGCCCAAAAATAGGCAAAAATGGGACTCGATATGTATGAATTGCATCTAAAATGGGTTAGAAACATATAGTGATTAGCAAGTGATCACACCGCTGCCTCCGTCGGACGCCTCCCTCCTCCACAACCAGACACCACCCTTGGATGCTGCCCTCTTCGTATGCTCCTCCACTATCGCAATCAGACGCGGCCCTCATCGGCCGCTCCTCCTCTGCCGCCCTCAGCCACTCCTCCATCGGATGTGCCCTCGTTCGCCTTCCGTTGCCCTCAGACGGATGTCCCGCCATCCTCGTCCGCTGCCGCTCCTTCGCTGGACACTGCCATCCTCCGCCACCCTCGTCCGTTGTCGTTCAACCGCCGCCCTCCTCCGCCGGACAGTAAGTCCATTTTTGGTAATTGATTTTTGTTAACTTGAAATTGAATATGTCATGTTCTTAATTATGCCTTAATTTAGATGAATATATGAACAAACTAAATTTTTGTCTTTTTTATTATGTTCTCATTTTAGTTAATGAGAATGTGGATGAATATTAAAATATGATAATTCATTGATTAGTAACGACGATCAAGTACTTGAAACATGTGATTTTGGATTTCATAACTTCAAAATCACATGTTTCAAGTACAAGAATTTATTGACATATGGCTTAATGTTGTACGTTACAGAAATGACAAAGCTAGATCGTAGTTGGATTCATCGTTGGAAGGATAAACACGGCGTTATAACAGAAGAATATAATGATGGTGTTGATGAATTTATTAATGTGGCATATCAAAATGAAGGTGTTGCTTCTTCATATGGTGAAATCTTATGTCCATGCTGAAAGTGCAAATGTTATCAGCAGAAAGTAAGATATGATGTGCAGAAGGATTAATATTACAATAGTTTCTTACTGACATACACAAGTTGGTTCTTTCATGGTGAAGAAAGATGGAATAAAGAGACAACTAATGTACATAGCAACGTGGGCGAGTCGAGCAATTCGTACAGGGACATGATACGAGATGCAATGTTAGGAGAAAATATTGACGAAACATTGATTTAAGAAGACCCGAATCCTTCTGCTTCTAAATTTTATAATCTTCTTGAAGAAGCAGATGAATCTTTTATGCGATGGATGAATGAAGCAAACTACACTTTCTCCATTGGCACAACTAATGAACTTGAAATCAGAATTTAATATGAGCAAAAATTGTTTTGACTGGATGATTGCCATTATCAAGAGTATGCTTCCAGCTTTAGAGAAATTACCGAAAAATTTTTAAAAGTGCAAAAGATTGATGAGAGATTTAGGGTTGGAATATTAGAAGATTGATGCATGTCGCAATCATTGTATGTTGTATTACAAGGAAAACAACTCGCTTATGAGTTGTTCTATTTGTGGTGAGCCTAGATACAAGTCGAGAAAGAATTTTCAAAGTCCAAAAAAATGTGGCAAATGCAGTATTCAGATACTTTCCCATAGTTCCAAGATTGCAACTGCTATGTCTTTCTGAGAAAACTACAACATTTATAAGGTGGTACAGATAAGGGGCATGTGATGATTAAAATTCCATTACACATTCTTCAAATGTTGAGGCATGGAAATGATTTGATGCACTTCATCCGACTTTTTCAGTAGAATCATGCAATGTTAGATTAGAACTTTGCACCGATGGCAACCCATTTGGCTCATCAAGTATTGCTTATTCATGTTGGCCAAATTTTGTGACACCTTATAATTTGAGCCACTCCGCGTGAACTTCTGTGCATGGAGGGTGCGATCACTCAATGAGGACGTTGAGTCCACTAAGGGGGGAAGGGTGCATGAGGCATTACTTGGATTAGTCCCACATGCATAAGTCACGGGAGAGATGCTGGGTATATATGGGAACATGTCCTTCACCAAGTGTGACGCGTTTTGAGAAAATCGTGTGGGCTTAGACCCAGAGCGGACAATATCACACGCTAGTGAGGAATGTTGTATATGGTATCAGAGCCGCATTTTTTATTCGGTTTTCTAGTTATCTTCCATTATTTTGTTGCTCCCCTTATTTCAGTTTCTGAAAAAAAAACAACAAAAAAAATCTGGTTTGGTTCTTCAAATTCTAGCCGTCTTCATTATTTGCTTTCTTTTGTTCTTCAAACCCTATCCATCGTCATCTATTCTTCAAAAACCACAAAAATCTGGTTATTTGTTGTTGAAACCCTAGCCATTATTCCTATTTGTTCTCAAGTCTTGCTGCAATTTCAAAAAAAAATCCGAAAATTGAAAAAAAAGACTGAAAAGGAAAGTGCAAGAAAGGAGAAGGGAAGACATGAAAGGAAATTTTTGGAAAAGAAATTCGAAAAAAATCCAAAAATAGAAAAAAATACTGAAAAGGAAAGTGCAAGAAAGGAGGAAAGAGAAGAATAGGAGAAAATCTGAAAAAAATCCGAAAAAAAGAAAAAAAAAAGATTCAAAAGAAGGAGTAGAGAAGAAAAAAAAGGAAGGATTATTTTTGGAGAAAAAATGCAAAGAAATTTTGAGAATAGTGTAATCTGACTCAAGGAAGGGTGATCTTTGATTTCATTCCAATTCTGAATTTTTTGATATCTGTCCTTATTTGACAATCCTAATTTTTATTCTAAATCAACTTCAAGCATTCTTTTGATCTTGCAATCATATTGATAAATTAGATTGATTTAATTGCTCATTGCCTTGTGTTGACTTGCATTAGTTCTCTTAGAACTTGTTAGAGGGTTCAAGAGAGAAAAAAAGACTGAGTGATAAAAGGCTGAGTACAATTTAGGAAAAAACCAAATAAAGTTGAGGTAAAATACAAGTGCCACCACGTGAGGTATTGAGATTGTTTTTATCATTAACATTTGCTGCAGAAATTTCTCACAATGTCAACATGAAAGGACAAAGAACATAATCATAAAAAAAATAATTAATCAGAGAAGAATGATGGAAGTCATGACGCAACATTTTCAACATCTTGAAAATATGATTACTGAACTTCATGATGAGGTAGATGTGCAAATTGCACAACTACAACAAGCTATACCACCAAATCAAAGAAGAGATTGTCAAAGATAGTGTGCTCCTAATGAACATGATGAAGAGATGAAACAGAAAGATGATGGAAGCTGGAGAAATCATAGGTGTGTTCAGATTGGTGGAAGAACACATGAACGAGAAAATGTTTTCTATGCGCGTTGTTGCATTTTGGACAGAACTTATAGACTGATTATTGATAGTGAAAGCGGTGTCAATCTTGCTAGCCATTATATGGTGGAGAAGTTGGGACTACCAACCTTAAAGCACCCAAAACCATACAAACTTCAGTGGATAAACGATGGAGGAGAAGTCAAAGTGACTAAACAAGTGCTTGTGTCATTTAAAATTGGAAGATTTACTGATGAAGTATTATGTGATGTTGTATCAATGCATGCTTGTGATATCCTTTTGGGGCAACCATGGCAATATGATCGATGTGTGATACATGATGGTGTTACCAACCATTATAAATGTCGCAAAGATGGGAGAAAATACACTTTAACACCATTGCCATCTCAAGGAAACATACGAAGAGTAGGTGCAACTTAAAGAGCGTGTAACAGCCTACAACAATGAGAGGAAAAACTTGGTTGCACAACATCACTTGAAGAAAGAGGAAGCTTATTGTACCGTAACTCCAAATAATTCTGAGTGTTGTGAGAAAGACAAAGATGAAAAATATGAGTGCCACGACTTGAGTGATGAAAATGAGAGCCATAAAAATTTTGAGTGCTTAAAAAGGCCACCTCCAGAGAGATATGAGCAAAAAGACTTGAGTGTTAAGGCAAAAGAAAGAGAATTCAGTAATTTTTCTCCTAACACTAATCATCTTTTGTCTTTTGATTCTGATTTTTCCTTACAGGTATGTTGGAGTGGAATACATGAAGTTATAATTCCTATCATTCAAGGATCTAAAAGAGGCTGTAGTGAGTGTATGACAAGATGTTTGAAAGGTCAATCTCCTTTCTTTGAAACTTTATATTTGTTTGATGTGACTAGTTTGCAAGGTTTAGTTGAGAGAGGTGTTCAATGCCATCCGTCCTTTTCATTTTCATATTTGTTGGGTGCTGGCTCATTTTATTTATGCCTTACAATGAATTTCTGGAATGAATATTTTCTAATATTGAGCATCTTTGATTGGCTTATTTTGATTTTTAGATTTTCTGATAAGAGTATAATCTTATTCATTTCCTTGAACCAACCATTGTGTCTTACTAAGAGCATTTCTTCAAATAATTATTGCAGCTTGTCATATGATTTTTACATCACAAATGAGAAATTTGCATCCATTAGAACTTTGTGTGTTTCTGACAAAAGATCTGTGATTATTTTTTAGGAGGTATTTTTATTTATATTAATCATTGACATGATCATTTGAGTGGAGTACATGAAGTTATAAATTTCCTCTTGCAAGGATTTGAAAGAGGTATTGAGTTTATGACAACTAGTTTGAAAAGATTAGTTCTTACTTTTCAAAGTTTATATTTGTTGGATATGTCTGAGGTTTTAATTGAGAGAAGAATTGAATGGCATGCAAACATTAGATCTGAATTTTCTATTCCATTTTGTTCTTCAATGAGTGCTGAAACACTTTATTTGAGCCATATGTTGAAATTTTGGAATGAATATTTTCTAGAACTGAACACTTTTGATTGGTTGATTATAATGTCAAGATTCTTTTATGAGCCTAAAACCTTATTCATTTCCTTAAATCAAACCTTGTGCTCAACTAAAATCATTTATTCTGATGATTGTTATAATCTTCCATGTCATTTTAAAAAATCATTAGCATGTGCATTAGTTGGATTCTATGTTTGTCATAGAAGACATGTCATTATTTTCTTTAGTGATATTTTTATTTATAGCAATCATTTGCATAAACATTTTGGTGATGTCTTGAGTTGTAGTGGGGACTGGCATGATTCCTTTCATGGGGCGAGTTATTTTCTTGGATATGACTCTTACAATATATCACTGTCAAATGTTAATGATTCATTTTATTTCATGGGAACTGATATTTTTATCTTGGAACCACTTGACAACCTACATATTGAACTCCTAGCTCTTTGGAATATATTGCACACTTTATTTGACAGGATCCTTATGCGCAAAGGAAGGTCTCCAAAGTTTCGCAATTTGTTTTTTAAAATATCATCGTCTCATGGACATAAGATATTTCATCCAGGTGAGTATGAGAGTCACAATACTTTTTATATTACTTATGTTCTTCTTTCTCTACACATGCAGGATCTTAACTTGATTATATCGATGAGAAATTGTACTTACAGTTATCATTGAGATACATCATGCTGGTCATCAGAGACATGAAAGGGAAGTATCAATATCTTCATTATGCGTGTCTTAAATTATTTAATAAATTCAGATATATGACATGTTTATATTCTCCTTATTGTGAATGTAGGTTCGATGACGAATCCTTTTGAAGAGATGGGAAATGATATGAACATGGATATATTCTCTTATATGAAATGCAGATTCGAAGACGAATCCTTTTGAAGAGAAGGGGAATGATATGAACCAGGAAATGCTTACAACTGTAGTTAATGATAGAAGAATCTTCTGGCAAAGTTGGATGATCAAGATAATGTTGTGGATCTCAGACATAAAAAAATTGAAGATAATCAAGATTATCTGCGATTTACAATTGATCAAATTACAAGATCAAGTTGCATCAAATCCAACTTCTCAATGTGTTACAAATTGGGCCACATGAAGAGAACTTGGGCCAAATAAATCATGGTTTAACCATATTTATTTGGAAAATTTGAAATTAATTATATAAGGAAATTTTGCTGAGAGTTGCAATAGGAATTCATTTAGTTATTTTAGAAAACAAATTTCCTTGCTTGTAGGCTAAGTTAGGCTGTTTTCTTCCACCCCAAATTCAGGCTTCTAGGGCCTATATAAATATTGGTGTTTATTGTTATTTCAGACATCTTTGAATTTATTGAATTATGGCTTAATTGCTTTGCTATGAGGGAACTCCTACAACCCATAACTTCTGTCGCTAATTACAAGGTTGGCAATCTTGTTATTAAATCCATCTATTTATAATATCGATTGCTTGGTTCATTGTAATCTTGAGATTGATATTCCGTTGCCTTAAAAATTCGTTTGATCTCATTTCTTTGATTATCATATATTATTCCGGTCACTCAAGGCATTGTTCTTGAGCATCGTATCAGCCTCCAAGCTTGTGTATGAGATGAGAGAATATATTGATTACTTGTATGATCCCAGGTCCTCAATCTCCTAGTAAAAGTTTAGATATTTACTTAAGACCTTTGATTGATGAACTCAACATGTTGTGGGAGGATGACGTGGTTACCTGTGGAAAATCTAAGAAGCAAAATTTTATTATGAGAGCCGCATTAATGTGGACCATAAGTGATTTTCCAGTATATGAAATGTTGAATGGTTGGCGAAAAAAAAGGTAAACTTGTTTGTCCCATATGTGGAAAGAATACAAAATCATTTTATTTGAAAAATTGTAGTAAAGTTTGTTGGTTTTAAGAATGTTATTTCCATCGGAGAATTCAATGCATCGCGATCGAAACTCATTTAAAAAGAATACAACCGAGAACACATTGCCTTCAAGTCATTTGACAGGACAGGAATTGCTAGAGCAAGTAAACAAGCTTAATGAAGTCTCATTCGAATTGAAGACCGATTCTTATAAGCAAATTGGGTTTGGAAGTGAACATAATTGGAAGAAAAGAAGTATTTTTGAGAGTTGCCTTATTGGTCTTCAAACTTTGTACGTCATAACTTTTGGCGTCATGCATGTGAAGAAGAACGTATTTGAAAAGATCTTCAACACTATTATGAATGTTAAAGGAAGAACAAAAGATAGCATACAAGCACGCGAAGACATGAAAGTTATATGCAGAAGATCAGAGCTAGATATGGTAAATGCAAAAAGCCAAAAGCTACTTATGTCTTGAGCAATGATCAAAGAAAAGTGATTTTCAAATGGATCAAGCAATTGAAATTCCCGGATGGATATGTATCAAACATATCTTGTTCTTTTAACCTAAAAAATGAGAAGATACATGGGATGAAGAGTCATGATTGTCATATTTTTATGCAAAGGCTGCTTCCAATTTCCTATAAAAAACTTTTGCTAAAGGCCATTTGGGAATTTTTAACAAAATTATCTATATTCTTTAAAGAGCTTTGTGCATCCATTATTCGGGAAAAAGATATCTCTTGGTTAGAGGTTTCTATTATGACTACCGTGTGCAAGGCTGAGAAGATATTTCCATCTTTTTCTTTGATGTGATGGAGCACTTGATTGTACATCTTCCATATGAAAAAAAAATTGTAGGTCCGATTCAATATCGATGGATGTATCCTTTCGAAAGGTGCATGTTATATTTGAAAAGGAAGGCGAAGATTGAATGCTCTATATGTGAAGCATATTTCATTGAGGTGTCAAACTTCACTTTAAAGTACTTTTAGCCACACATATAATCACGACACACCCAAGTTCCAAGAAATAATGACGGTAGTGAAAAAGAAGTTAATATGAATACTTTATCTATCTTCAAGTACCCATGCTGGCTTCTTGGTATAGGACACAAAGTTGTCTTGAGTGACAGATATCTCACCGCCATTGATAATTATGTCCTTGTAAATTGTAGCGAGGTGACACCATATCTTGAGTAAGAAAATTTATTTTAATATGTTATATAATTTTAAAATTAATCGTTGCTATGTGATTTCATTAATTGACAACTGTGCATTCAGGAAATTCAAAGAATTACAGCGAGAAATCAATCTGTTCAGACAATGAATTATTGAAACTATTAGACAACCTTTTGTCGATTGGTTGAGATGTGAAGTGAGAATTCTTTTCGATTGTTCATAATTATTACTGTCATTTGTAACTTTTAATAAAGTTTTAGTTATTTTTTTTGTAGGTTATAAATGTCTTAGTCACAGATTTAAAAATTTAAGATTTTGGTCATGGACTGAAGAAACAAGTTCTTAGCTACCATGGCGTCATAGTTAGTGAATATAGATTCCATACAAAAGAATATAGCTGACAACGTTCAACTGTTATAACGACATATGTGTTCTAGGAAGCATGTACGGGGACAACAACTTCGATTACTACGACTTTATAGAAGACATCATAGAATTGTTTTATTTTTGAAAATCGAACAAAGTTGTGGTGCTAAAATGTCGTTGGTTCAATCTAGAGAAAGGAGTTCGGATTGATCAAAAGCTTAAATTGGTGGTTATTAACCCTCGACCAAGACTTCAGCCATACGATCCATTTGTATTGGCGGAACAAGTGTACTACACAGAACCAAGGATGAATGGTGGATGCCTGTGTGCAATAGCGTCGCCTTCTTTGGGTCGCTATTCGACCATTTTCTTGTAGTGCCACAACATCTGACAATGAAGTTTTGTGCTTAAATACAAAGATGAAGTAACAACAACTTCATCTTATTGATCTACTAGTGATAGTGATGATGATGTTGATATTGCTTTTTATGTTCATAAGGAATTTTCATCTCTTATTCAAACGCATCTTTCCCTTAAAAAGAAAAATAGATCATTAGTGAATTAGTATATTGTTTTGAAAAATGAGCTTGAAACTTTGAATGAAGGAAGAGATGCTTTTCTAGTTCAAAATAAAACTTTGACGAATGATTTTCATATTATAAAAAATGATTTTGAAAATTTTAAAAATGAAAATAATGCATGTTTAGTTGAAAATGGAAATTTGATAAAGGAAATTGATTCATTTTCCTTGGAAATAAAAAATTATGAAGTTTTGAAGGTAGAGAACTCAAAGTTGATTGTATTACAAAATGAATCACAAAAGAAAATAACTAATGAAATCCTTATTATGATTATATTCGGCATTATGCAACCTTTCTAATTATTCCTTATGATCTCCTTGATTTTATATTAATATGCTTCAACAATAATGATTCACATCATGATTATCTAATACCACTGATATAATTATTTTCATGGTCTTTGATGACGTCATGATGATGATGATCAACACTCACCATTTTATGATGATTCACTATATGATCTATCTTGATCCTTGTTCTTATGATCTCAAGAAGATGTTACCGTGATTTATTAATCTCTTATTATCATATCTTTATTCCCCATATGATGTTCTTATGACTTAATTTTCTGTGAATTATCATGATCTTTTTATGCTTTCGCCTTATTTACATATTGAGTTGCAAAACTTGTAAAGAGGTTTATGTCACCTATATCTTTGCAGGCCCAAGTCTGAACAATGATGGTGACCAACGGTGACCGATCAAGTTTATGGTGGTAACACATGGGTGTCATGACTCCTTTACTTTTATGTCAGATTATTTTTCATTATGTTAAAAAATGAATCAATCTGTACCCGTTGCTATTAGAGGGGCAAGAGGATTGAGCATCAAGGATTTAGTAGAGAAAAAAGCTCTCTGTAATTTTTATTATTTTGTATCAAAGACTGATCACACTCTTTTGTATTTTAGCTACATATATAATACCTAGATACAAAGTGGTATGCTAACGCCTAAAACAACCTTCTAACTGACTAAATGCTGATATATCAAAGAAAAAAATAAAACATTAACCAAACAAAGGAAACACACACCTCAGCTTGTCTAACATTCCCCCTCAAGTTGAGGGTTTGAAAGGATCGAAGAACCTGCTACAGAGAAAGTCGTGTTGAGTTTTACCCAGTGCTTTTGTCAGCAAATCCGCAACCTGATCATTGGTGGAAACATATTGCAACTTCACTTGTTGTTTTAGACTTTTTTCTCCGATGAAATGGCAATCAACATCAACTGTTTTGTTCTCCCATGAAAAATCGGGTTCTCAGCGGTTTGTAAGGTAGATTTACTATCAGTGTAAATTGTAATTGGATGCGAGAGACGAAGTTGTAGCTCTATAAATAAATGATCCAGCCATATGATCTCTGAAACTGTGAACGCAATACTGCGATACTCTGACTCTGCAGATGAACGTGATACAACATCTTGTTTTTTTGATTTCCAAGAGACAAGAGAGCCACCTATCTTAATGCAGTATGCAGAAACTGACTTACGAGATATGATGCAGGATGCCCAATCTGCATATGAAAAAGCAGTAACTTCAGTATTCTTGTCAGCAGAAAATAGGAGGCCTTGGCTTGGCTGATTTTTTAGATATCGTGCCACTCTTAATGCAGCTATGAGATGTGAATCTTTAGGGTCATGCATAAATTCACTAATGTATCTCACAACAAAAGCTATGTCTAGACGAGTATGACTCAAATACAATAGCCGACCAATCAATTGTTGGAATTCAGTAGAAGAATCTAAAGGTTTATCAGTGATAACTGAATCTTGCTGGACAATAGAGTCATACTCAAGTGAGGTCAACTTCAGATTTTGTTCCATAGAGAGAAGATTTAAAGTGTACTTTCTTTGAGTGATGAAAATACCAGAAGAGGATCTCATAATTTCCATGCCAAGAAAGTACTTTAGCTCCCCAAAGTCTTTCATTTTGATATGAGACAGTAAAGAGGTCTTAACAGAATTTATAAGAGACATAGTATTTCCAGCAACTAATATGTCGTCAACATATACTAATAACGCAACAAATTCAGAACCTTAAGCAACAACATAATCTTTAAGCCATCCTGGTGGCTTAGAAGATCTTTTAGATCTCGAAGGAATCAATTCATGAGGAGATCCTGTATGTGTATCATGAAGGAGATTATCATAAACCACTTCAATTGAATATGAAGGAACCGAGTCATCCAAGGCCTGAATATTAGAATCTTGTATTGAAGGAAGGACAAACTGTTGATACTGAGTTATCATCTAGAGGATTAGAAAAATTTGATAATGAAATGAACTCAAGGCATTTGAAGAAGTCTTTGCAGTGATATCTTTAAAAGGAAAAAATATCCTCAAAAAATCTAATGTCTTAGGTAATGTGAATATTTTGAGATTCCAAGTCAAAAACTTTGTAACCCTCGTTAGTCACAAGGAAAACACAAGTTTTTTTTCTCTTTTATCAAACTTGTCCTGAATTGTCATATTAGTGATATAACAAAGGCATCCTATTACTCTCAGATGAGATAAATCCAGCTCCTTATTAAAGAGTCTTGCATAGGTTGAAACATTATTCAATACCTTTAAGAGAGTTCGATTAATAACATGCACCGGAGCCTGTATCATTTCCCCCCAAAATTTCTTAGGAAGATGTGCTTGAAACAAAAAAAAAAGCTCTAGCCACTTCCAGAAGATGCCTATGTTTTCTTTCCACCAATCCATTCTGCTGAGGATTGTAGGGGCAACTATTTTGAAGGATAATACCTTTAGAAGAGAATAAGGCTTTGCAAGTAGAATTCTGATATTCAGATCCATTGTCAGATCTTATTATTTTCACCTTCACCTGAAATTGTGTTTCAATCATGTTCAAAAAATTAGCCAGCATATTGACACAATCTGACTTATATTTAATCAAGTAAACCCATATCATGCGGGAGCAGTCATCAACTAGAGTAACAAAATAGTTGTAACCATTCAAACTTGGAGTTTTAAACCCCTGGGGGCCGTTTGTTTGTGGAATAAATAGAAGAATATCGTTATATTCTTGGGATATAGCCAAACATGAGCTGGAATTGAAATAATTTGGTCAAACATCGAAAAATGGGAAACCACCTCGAAACATGTAAAACCACTTAGTTTATTCTTTAAAACATAATATCTCTATTCTATAAAAACATTAGAATATCATATTCTCCAACTTTTTAATTGTACTTTAATTTTTTAATTTTACCCATACATTATTATATTAATATTTTTATTTTTATTATAATAATAAACATCAATTAGTTATAAAAAATATTTTATTCATAAAATATTATATTTTTATACTTTATTCTCCTTCAACCAAACATTAAGTAGAATAGGATTATATTTACTTTTTGAAGAATAAGATATTACATCACTTTATTCCATTCAATTTTATTCTATAACCAAACGACCCCCTGGTGTCCACATGAATAAGTTCCAGCAGCTCATGATAATTTTTGTTAGTAGAAACAAAAGGAACTTTTGTTGCTAGAGGACAGACATTGCAATGTGAAAAAGTGTTATTATTACAATCAACATCTAAAGGGAGCAATTTCAGTCTTTCTAAAGGAAGATGTCCTAGTCTTAGGTGCCAAAGGTTCAAACTATCTACTTTAGCAGCAGCTGCAGTCACTTCTTTATTTGCTTCTGCTACTTCTTAAAGAAAGTATACACTCCCTCTTTTACTACCAATCAAGCTCCCCCTACCACTCGACTGAGCTTGAACAAAATGCAGAATCTGAAGTAAACAATATTTCAAAAGACAAATCCTTTGTCAATTGAGCAACATATATGAAACTATAAATGAAACCTGGCACATATAACACATAATCTAATTTTACCCCAGACTTATGAACTATAGAACCTGAATGAGTAGCAATTGAAGTGCTACCATTAGGCACAGAGAAAGAGTTTCTGAAATGTAGAGGTTTTACATTCGAGAGCCAGCTTAGATGGGGTGTCATATGATTTGAAGCCCCTAAATCAATTATCCAATTCTGTAAACATTTCGAGTTCTTAGGACTTATACCTACCATATGTGCACTTTGGTTTGTAGCACTAACTTGCTTGTCTTTGCTTAAAGTTGAAGAAGGTACTTATGCTGCTCTTCTGTAAATGGAAAACATTGTTTTGTCTCTGAAATTTTAGTATCTACTTTCTTCTTATCAGAAGGAGTCTGCTGCACCAAAGTAGAATTAGTTGAAAAAGAATTCTGACTTCGACTTTTGAACTTGTAATTAGCTGGGAATTGTAACACTGAGACTTTGTGTGATCAATTTTCTTACAATGATAACATACTAAACTAGGATTTATTCTTGGTTTAGTAGCATCTCGGGAATCTTAGCTCCAAATAAAGCCAATTGATCTGGCTTGACTTGAATAACCCTTGTTGTCTTTGTTCTTCTTCTACTAGGAGAGAATAGGCTTGATTTATGGGAGGTAAAGGAACCATCAACGGAATTTGTGTTTTCACATGACTGAAGTTATCATTAAGGCCCATGAAAAACCTGTATAGATTTCTCTTCTCTTGATAATCAGTATATTCCTTTAGGACTTCCAAGACTGGCAAAGGAGGTGTAATAAAGCTCAATTCCTCCCAAAGATTCTTCAATTTGGAAAAATAATATGAAATTGACAAACCCTCTTGCTTGACATTATATATATAATTTTTGATAGAGTACATTTGCATTGTATTAACCTTTTGAAACCTATCTCTCAAATCTATCCAAATACGATGAGCTAATTGAGAATAGGAGACCTTACTAATCAAACCTTTTGCAGATGTAGTAGCTATCCAAGAAATTAATGGCCAAAGCATTACACTGTTTCCACTGAAATTGAAGATTAGGTTCAACTGATTCTATAGGAAAAGATCCATCTATAAACCCCTGTTTGTTCTTGGTTAATAACGCATTATACATTGCATTACTCCATTCATCATAATTTTCATATCCTGTCAACTGAATTGGTAAAAAAATCAATCCAGGAGCATATGAGGTAGCAAGGAACAAGGGGCTAAAAATGTCGACGTTTATCAACGGCGATCCTCCAATATAAGAACCAGAAGCCATTGAAGAAGATATGTGATCTTAGAAATCAAGATAAAAAATGATGGCAACAATTTGATAGCAAAAAACATGAACCAACACAACTCCAAATATGCAAATCAATCGATTTGCAGAAACATCGAAGAACATACAAAGATCCGTAAAGATAGAGTTTAAATTTATGACCTTCCTGATACCATGTTAAAAAATGATTCAATATGTACCCGTCGCTATTAGAGGGGCAAGAAGATTGAGCATCAAGGAATTGGTAGAGAAAAAAATGCTCTGTGTAATTTTTATTGTTTTGTATCAAAGACTGATCACACTCTTCTGTATTTTAGCTACATATATAATACCTAGATACAAAGTGGTATGCTAACGCCTAAAACAACCTTCTAACTGACTAACTGCTGAGATATCAAAGAAAAAAATAAAACATTAACCAAACAAAGGAAACACAACACATCAGCTCGTCTAACACATTATTATTAGGATGATGTGTTAGATGAACTTCTCAAGACTCATATGACGTTTCAGTTATTAATCTTTCGCATACTTTATGATGATGTCATTCCTTTTTATTATTCCTTCAAGATGTCATTTTTTCATATATGATGTTCTTCTTAGTTGACCAGTCTAAGTCTTCATTTTAATCGATATGATATTCACATAAGTATAGCCCTTAGCGTCCTCCGAGGCGTACTCGATCACATGGCAGGTGCGTTTTGGTGGCATTACATAAATATTTACGAAAACTTTCAATTATTTCGCTTTCAACTAGGAATATAATCTCTCTTTAGTATAAACTAGGATTTGTTCTATGATACGAACATGAAAGTAGAGAAAAAAAGTAAATGGCTTATTGTTTTTATTATTTTATTTATTTATTCATTTATTTGATACATTGCACATAAATAAGGAACTACCATTCCTTTGGATTCCAAAAGGAATGTATCAATTTTTTTATTTAAAATATGGAAAATCCAAATTCAAATAACAACTTTTTTACATTTTTCAAATTTTCAACATCATTGGAATGAACTTCTCCTAAAAATATCCTAAATCATAATTAACATAGATGACCACTTATAAATATTGTTTTTTGAATTCTAATATTTTAAAATTTGTTTCTATGTATATTTACTTATCTTTCATCAATTTTATGTGTTCCCATATATATATTTATATATTTATATAGGGTTAATGAATAAAGTAGTAAAAGATCGTATGTATGCAGAGCAATCTAGAGTCATTGATCTTGTTATCAACAGTTGATGGGGCATGTGTTCTTTCTAGGACGATTCAACTACAATTGTAATGTATCACAATTCTATAAAAGGAAAGAATTAAAAAAAAAGAGGAAACGTCGCACAAAGAAACGACCGACAGGGGAGGCGAATCCTCCCTTGATCGCGCCCATGATCGGCTGGCCGATCCTATAAAAAGGGACGCGAGGTTCGACTCGCGCCCCCTTGGATGTCCGCCGCCCCTCCGTCTTCTTCCTCTTCTACCTCTTGTCCGACGAACGACGATCGACGTGTGAAGCAGAGGCCGACGTCGACGAGGAACAGCGGCTCATCCGATGACCCTTTGACACCCAGCGACCTCCCTCGACGTCAGCAAGTATCAGGCGTACTTTCCCCATTGACCCAGGGACGACCCGACGACAACCGAAAGTAGAACAGCGACCGGCGAACTCGATTTGAACAAACAAAGGTACTCTAATGTTTTAATCCCATAGACGATGAATTAATGATTATTTGATGCATAAAGTTGATCCATTATGATCCTGTAGTAGTTAGCAATATTTTTTCGTATTCTGATCGTCGTCATTGGATGGCCGGAGGACAGCCGGAAATGGAGAAGAAGTCAGGCGACCCTATTTTATCGGGGGACCGGTCGACCGGTATTCGCAATCGGTCAACTGATTTGCGCGAGAAAACCCACTGGAGTTCTGTCAATCGGTCGACCGGCCACACCAAGGCGATCGACCGATCCATCAGTCATCAGACATATTTAGTATCGTGATCGGCGGACCAATTTCCAGAAAGGTCGACCGATCCGATGCGCACTGCGCATCGTCACAAGTTTACGACCAGTCGACCGATCACTGATATGGTCAACCGATCTAGAATAACCAGTCGACTGGCCCTTTGTCAGCGGTCGACCAATCCACAGACAAGAAACAGAGAATAAAGGTCGACCGATTCAAGAGAACCGGTCGATCGGTGTTAAGGAACGGTCGACCGGTCCAGTTGGCGGTCGACTGGTCTCGTCGAACCAGTCAGTTCGAACCGTTCAGTTCAGTCAAACCCATCGGCTTGAACCAACCGGTTCGACCCACTTAAAGATATAGAGAGACATAGAATAAAGTTTGATATTGACATCGTTCGAATCGGATTCTGACCCGATTTGAGTCCGATTCCTAGATCATAATCGGAGACTCTGACCAGTTCACCTATATTAGCCGAGCTCTATGGTACAAAGGTTAATACCCATTGAGTTCTGATACATAAATTACATGATAAGCAAAGATAAGTAAAGATAAAGACACGAGATTATTATGTGCCATCTCATTGTATGGAACAAGGATTACAGTATGGTATAGAGAGGGACATGTAGTTAGCTGAGGAGACAGCGAAGCTACTGGTCTTCGATGACCACTATTTCTGAGATATCAGGTCTTCTTCCACTTATGTCTCGAATGAAGGGTGATGCATTGGTCACACTCCTTCCCCTAGAGAATATAGTATTGAGCCAGAGGGACAGGTAGCTAACTGAGGAGACAGTGAACCTATAGGTTCTTAAATGACCACTGTTCCTGGGGTGCAGGTCCTCTCCCACATGCATTCTGAATTGGGTGACGCAATGTCGCACCCCTTTTTTCTTTTGGACTCACTGGCTCTATAGATATAGAGGCACCCCTAACATCCCCAATCTAATAAAGTTGAGCTCGCATAGGATAACTAACTTTAAGGATATCATAGTAATGTAAAAGACGCAGTGCAACTCACAGTAATATAAATGCAAAGCAAAGTATTGTACAGTATGAAATATAGTACAGTAAAGCATGGAACATGATATGGTAAAGATAATGTAGAGTAAAGACAAAGTATAGTTATAGTAAAGAACAGAGTACACATCATGGATATTGTTAAAACATAATATATTGCTAAAGCATGGAACATGGTACAAGGTCAAGGTATAATATTGATCATTATTGATATTGTTACGATGATTATCATTGATCCTTATTTCATCGTCTATTTGCTATTGTACTGGGCTTTTTGCTCACGGGTATTCGATTTCCCTGCAATGAGATTTTGCAGGTGAGAATGCTAATTGATGAGGTGTTGGAGGGCACAGAGCTTGGAGGACGCTGCACATGACATATTCTATTGCTACAAGTCTTTTAAATTTGCATCACATATCAGCATGTCTGCTTCTATTGAAAAACATCATGATCTTCCGCATATCGAACCTTTATTCTGTTCAACTTGTGATTTTTCCCATTTTGGTTACCGACTGCATTAACTATTAATGCCTCTTGGCATTCCAACGTTTTAACTTATGCAATAAAGACTTTGATTACATTTGTTTATTATATTGATGCCCCGTATGCCATTTTGTTGAATGGTCATGGTCAATAGTGTAGTAGGCAGTGTAATGCTCTCGGGGTCAACCTGACTGCCTACGTGGTAGGAGGGGCGATTTTGAGGGCGTTACAGTTTGGTATCAAAGCCTAAGTTCTTGACTCCCTCATTGATCATAGTAGAGTAGGTATTCATGCATAGCCATTATTGTTCATATTGTTTCATAGCTCAAAGTAAAGTCATGTGCAAGCTTCTCAAGCATTTGCAGTTCCACTACTCAAGTAAGTACACTAAGTACATTCTCATGTAAATGATACTTATATTATTGAGTTAACTTGTTCACATAAATGTCTCTGTGCCGCATAACGTCCAGAGTGGTACATGGCGGGAGAAGAGTCTTCTTGGTAGCTGAAGCCGTCATGCACCCTCCCACTGCACTAGCTCAAGAACAAGAGCAGGTGCAAGTACCGACACAAGGTCATGGACGTGGTCGCGGCCGTGGCCGTGGCCGAGCGATTCCACCCTCCTGCTCTAGAAGAACAGGAGCATTCAGACTTACACTATGTTTGAATGAACACTTATTAAGGGGAAGGGAAGAGAATGAGGGGGAAGAAAATGGGAGGGAAGGGAAGGGAACTTTTATACCCCAATTTGGGGTTGAAACAAAATAGCACAAAAGGAGGGGAATGGAGGGGAAAAATGGATTTTCTCCTCCATTCCCCTCCTTTAAAATTTTATCCAAACAAGGGGAAATTTTTTTTCCCTTCCCCTCCCTCTCTTCACCCTCCATTCACCTCAATCCAAACGTAGTATTAGAGAGCGTAGGAAGTAATGACCCAATGATGCCTTCTCCGCCAACTGTGACATCTAAAGAAAGGGAACGGAGGAGAAAATTGCAGATTGTAGGGGCACGCATCAGCAACCCCATCTGTTTGTCGTCAGATGAAGAAGAAGAAGTCCCAAAGCCCTATTGTAGTCATTGTGACCAATTTGGGCACTTCGAAGATGAATGCCCGAATTACGCTAAGCGTAAGAAGATTTTCAAGGATGGGCCTGGGGAACCTTCGCGACGTAATAATTAGCGTCTAACGTCTCTTAATGTGAAAGAGCTTATTGTTCCTTAGACGAATGCTTAAGTTTTGTTTTGACTAACTCTACCATGAGATTAACTTTTGCTTTAGTGGATATTGAGCCATAAGGTCTCAATTTTGATCTAAGATTTTTATTTTGATTAAAGATCTTTGATTATTTTCTATTTCTCAAATATTCGTATGGTCTTTTTATAGATGTCTTCTCAAAGAAGGGTATCTGCGTCCACCGGTGAAAATGAAATATATAACGAAGGGGAGACCCCTTTCATTCCCCCACCTCTAGCTTATCCACCTCCGCCTTCTCCTCCTTTACCTGAATCGCTAGTACAGTAAGGATGCCAAGCTCCCATCACTTGCACTCTACAAGAATTTTGGAGGTCGAAACCTCCGACGTTCAATGGGGATGGAGGTATAGAAGTGGCTGAACAGTGGATAGAGACACTGGAGGAGAAGTTCGACATTCTCGATGTCCCCGAAAACAAGAAGGTGCTATTCGCTGGAGACACTCTCTAGAAGGATGCAAAAGAATGGTGGAAGGCAAAGAAGGCCATCAATTTTCCGGAAGTCAGAACCGTTGCCTGGGGGGGCTTCCGCAAGGCGTTTGAGACATGCTTCTTCCCTACCTTTCAAAGGGATCTGAAACAAAAATAATTTCTGCATCTGGAGCAAGGGACCATGACAGTGTCCCAATACATGACCAAATTCGTCCGACTGAAGAAATATTCAAATCTGATTATGCATGAATTGGCTTTGACAAAACGCTTTGTGGATGGACTGAGTCCCACTCTGAGGTCTCAAACAAGACTAGGGAATTGTAAAACCCTGGATGAAGCGGTCAGTCTCGCAATAATGGCTGAGAAGGACCACCAGGACCTTCTGAAGGAGAAGAGGGCCCATCAGAACGTAGGGCAGAGTTCCCACCAAGAGCAATAATTTTGTGGGAACAATCGTCAACAACAATGACGGGACAACCGGTATCGCCCTTACCTAGTGCCTCAGCAGTACAACCATCTGCAACAACAACCCTACCGTCCTCCACAACAAGCTCCTCCCCCACAGCAACAGCAACCACAACAACAGTAGCAATAACAATGACCCCCTCAGTAGGTGCCAAGGCGCCTAGCTCAGCAGTAGAGGCAACAGCCTCCCAGAGCCCCACAAGCACCACCCGCACAAGGTGAGCGGGTTTTATGCAACACCTGTGGCAGGACCCATGCAGAGGAATGTCGCATGAAGACTGGAGCATGCTTCCACTGTGGTGGAATGGGACAAATTGCAGTGAATTGCCCAAGACGTGGGCAACAACAACTAGTGCAAGGAAGACTCTTCAACTTGGAAGAGGACGCTCTACGGAATGACGCTGATCTCATTCGAGGTACGCTATTCGTAGCTGAATTACCCACTACAATACTGTTTGATTCTGGTGCCTCTTATTCATTCATATCTGAAGAGTGTGCCAATACATTAAGGTTAACTGCAATGAACCTAGAGCATAAGATAAATATCTTGACCCCACAAGGAACCCTGATCACCACAAAATATCTCCCTAATGTATCCATAGAGATAGATAAAAAGAACTTTCCTGCAGATCTTATCATCATCCTTATGAGAGATTATGATATAATTTTAGGTATGGATTGGCTAACCTTCCACTATGCTTCTATATTGTGTAAGCAAAAGAATGTGGTTATAGGTACACAGAGTACATACAAAGTCATTGTCAGAGGCATTGCACAGAAGGAACCAAAAATCATAGTGTCTGTCATGAAGGCACATAAACTACTCCAAAAAGGATGTAGAGGTTACTTAGCAAGTGTGATCAAAATAGAGGAACCAAAGAAGACCCCTCAAGACATAGATGTTGTGAGGGAATTTCTTGATGTATTTCCTGATGACATTAGTGGTCTACCACCCAGAAGGGAGATAGATTTTAATATTGAAGTGGCACTCGGCACAGCACCGATCTCCAAAGCTCCATACCGCATGGCTCCAGTAGAGATGAAGGAATTGAAGGACCAAATTCAAGAACTACTAGATAAAGACTTCATTAGACCTAGTGTCTCACCGTGGGGTGCACCAGTCCTCTTTGTTAAAAAGAAGGACAGATCGTTAAAGCTTTGTATCAACTATAGAATGTTGAACAAAGTCACAATAAAGAACTAGTACCCGCTACCTCGTATCGATGACCTATTCGATCAACTATCCAAAGCAAAGGTATTTTCCAAGATTGATTTGAGAAGCGGTTATCACCAACTTAGAGTAGCAGAAGAAGACATTCCAAAGACGGCTTTCAGGTCACGGTATGGACATTACGAGTTTCTGGTAATGCCGTTTCGGTTAACAAATGCCCCGACAACGTTCATGGACCTCATGAATCAAACTTTTCACGAACATCTGGATAAGTTCGTAATTGTCCTCGTCGACGACATCCTCATCTACTCGCCAAGTATGGAGCAGTACAGGGAACATTTGAGAATAGTGCTGGAAACTCTACGAGTAAAGAAATTATACGCAAAGTTCTCCAAATGTGAATTTTGGCTAGAATAGATGATATTTCTTGGTCACATCGTTTCTAAAGATGGAATTGCAGTGGATCCAGCGAAGGTAGAAGCAGTGTCCAACTGGACTCAATCAAAGAATGTCTCTGAGATCAGAAGCTTCCTTGGTCTAGCAGACTACTACAGACGCTTCATCAAGAATTTCTCCAGAATAGCATTACAATTGACCAAGCTTACAAGGAAAGGAGAAAAATTTATCTGGTCACCCAAGTGTGAAGAAAGCTTTCAAGAGTTAAAGAAGCGGCTAACTTCAGCACCAATCCTGACGTTACCATCGGGCAACGGTGGCTACGTAATTTACAGTGATGATAGTGGTACAGGATTGAGGTGCATATTGATGCAACATGGGAAAGTAGTGGCATACGCATCCAAACAGTTGAAGAAGCATGAGGTCAATTATCCAACGCATGATATCGAATTGGCAGCAATATTGTTTGTCCTCAAGCTTTGGCGCCATTACCTATATGGAGAAGAATTTATAGTCTACACTGATCACAAGAGTTTAAAGTACGTCTACACACAAAAGGAACTGAATATGCGCCAAAGTCGATGGATGGAGTTCTTAAAGGACTATGAGTTCTCTATCAACTACCATCCAGGTAAAGCAAACTCAGTGGTAGATGCACTTAGTCGGAAGTGGGAAGGATCTATTGCCTTCATGCGCCTTCGACAATCCGAAATGATGGAAGAACTTTTCAAGTGGACACCAAGAGTAAGACATGACGGATCATTGATGATGATGCAGCGTATAGTACCAGACATCATAGAAAAAATCATTGTAACACAGGTAGAAGACCCAGACTATCAGACTATGATGATAAAGACTAGTCTTGAGACTACGAACTTCAACGTCTCAACAGATGGCGGCATAGGGTACCGTGATTGCTTATGGGTACCGAATAATCCTGAATTACTAAGGGAAGTCTTAGATGAGTGCCACAAGTCCGAGTTTGCAATCCACCCAGGGAGTACAAAAATGTACAAGGATGTGCAGAGGGGAAGGAAATAGCGGAATATGTCTCCAGATGTATAGTGTGTCAACAAGTCAAGGTAGAGCACCAGAAACCCCAAGGAACTTTGAAGAGTCTGGGCATCCCACAGTGAAAGTGGGAAGAGATATCAATGGACTTCATCACGAGTTTACCTCAGACTCGGAAGGGGCATGATGCCATCTGGGTAATAGTGGATCGACTCACTAAATCGACTCACTTCCTACCCATCAAGGTAAAACAATCTCTTGAAAGTTTAATGGACTTATATGTGTAGGAGATTGTTAGGCATCATGGGATCCCATCAATCATTGTGTCTGATAGAGATCCCAGGTTCACGTCAAGATTTTGGAAGAGTCTCCAGAACGCTTTTGGAACCAGACTTCGTTATAGTACGACTTTCCATCCCCAGACCGACGGTCAATCAAAGAGGACCATTCAGACGTTAGAAGATATGCTCAGAGCATGTGCGCTGGATTGACATGGCAACTGGGACAAACACCTACCTCTTATAGAGTTCTCTTACAACAACAGCTTCCATGTTAGTATAGAAATGTCCCCCTTTGAAGCATTGTATGGTCGACCATGTCATTCCCCGGCATGTGGGGCGAAGTGGGTGAAAGGAAGATCTTGAGCACAGAATTATAGAAGCAGACCCAAGAATACACGGACAGGGTTGAGTTAATAAAGAAGAGAATGAAGTTTGTTCAAGATCGTCAGAAGGCCTATGCGGACAGGAAGCGCCGAGAACATAAGTTCAAGGCAGGAGACCAAGTCCTACTCAAGGTCTCCCCCACCAAAGGAGTAATGCATTTTAGTAAACGGGGATAATTGAGCCCAAGGTATGTAGGCCCATTTGAGATATTAGATATCCTTGGAGATTCAGCGTGCAGGTTGGCCCTGCCTCCGGCTTGTGCCAGAGTACACAATGTTTTCATGTCTCCCTACTCTGGATGTACAAGCACGATTATGCCAACGTGATCCAAATTAAGGAACCAAACCTCAAGGAGGATCTGACATATGAAGAACAACCCACGAAGATATTGGAATATCAAGAATACCAACAAGGAAAGAAAAGAGTATCACTAGTCAAAGTAGCATAGAAGCACCATTAAGGAAAAGAAGCAACATGGGAAGTGGAATCAGAAATGCGCGAGAGATTTCCTGAGCTATTCGGTAAATCCTAACTTTTATCCAAATTCGAGGACGAATTTTTGTTTTAAGGGGGTAATAATGTAACGTATCACATTCTATAAAAGGAAAGAATTAAAAAAAAAAGAGGAAATGCCGCACAAAGAAACGGCCGATAGGGGAGGCGAATCCTCCCCTGACCGCGCCCATGATCGGCCGGCCTTCTGGCCGGCCAATCCTATAAAAAGGGACGCGAAGTTTGACTCGCGCCCCCTTGGATGTCCACCGCCCCTCCGTCTTCTTCCTCTTCTACCTCTTGTCCGACAAATGACGTGCGAAGCAGAGGCCGACGTCGATGACGAACATCGGCTTATTGATCACTAGCTAATCAATATAGGTTTTATCCCATTTCGGATGCATTTCACCCATATCGAGCCCCTTAATGTCCAAATTTTGGCCAATTATGTTTGGAATGCATGGATTGTGATAACTAGTTGATCTTTCTCATTTTATACTTAATTCCATATGCATAGAGGTTCTGAAATGCCAAATCCATAAATATTTCAATTCTATGCCAAGTTATCATTCTTAGGACAAGTTATCACTCTTATATGCCAAGTTATCATTATTTTGAGTGAACTGATTTTCAATGATTTTCTTGCCATAAATCCATTATTATCATGAATGAATCATATTTGGATGGTCATATCTCAACTTGTGCAAATTTTTAAGTCCATTTGAACAAGTTATCATTTTTCCAATGCCAAGTTATCGTTAAAGGGCAAAACTGTCATTTCGACAAGAAAAACTATCAATTCTGCACAAAGGCATTAGGAAATCATTATATTATTGTCCTAACTCATTGCTGTTCAAATTTGACCACATTTGGATAACCACAACCAAAGTTATGATAAGTTATCTTTTTTAAGGCAATCAAGTTATCGTTTTGGCACCCAATTTATCATTCCTATGAAATCTTATTCATATTTGATTTCTGACTTCACTCACTTGCCACCCTAATCTATTTGATGCCTTCAATGCTCTGAACCAGCCATATTTGATCAGTTTCCAAGATTTATGCAATGTTATCATTCCGGGCATTGATAAGTTATCATTTTTAACCTTGATTTGCAACTCTGCACAACACTTAATCACACTTGATGTTTGAGCTGACCATAGTGGTTTTCTTTATCCTTATTTGTTCATTTTCTATTTGAGAACTTTGATGCTTGGTGTTCTATTTTTTGTAGCAGGGAAACAGGTTGCAAAAAGGTGGAAAAAGGTGGGGGGGACCACTACCTTTGCTTTCCAGAAAAAAGCTATCTTCTGCAGCTGCAAGCAGGACCTGGACACTTGGCACCATCAGAGATTTTGGGATATTTAGATGTTTATCAAATTGTGATTATAGACCATATATAAGCTGAAGAAACCCTGAATTCAAAGGGGGGGGGGGGGGGGGGGACTGGCCATTGTAGGGTTGCTGAACAGAAGGGAGAAGAAGTTGGAGAAGAAGGCTGCTGAATTTCTTGTGGACAGAATATATTTCAGGATGTTTTGTATCTGTTTGGCCTTCTATCTTGTATCAATCTTTGTAATTATGAGGAGCTAAACACCATTTCTCCTAGGATAGGGTAGTAGTCTTATTAGTTTTGGATGGGATATGAACAAATCTGATTTCCTGCACTGAAATCTGATTTCTGGTTTGTAATTCTTATTTCTATTTTCTACAATCCTGAATTCATTGGATTCTAATCTTGACATTGTGAGATCTTATTTGTATTTACAACTGAGAGGTTGTTTTTTGATCCATTCTTGTTCAGAAATGAATCAAGAACCAATGACATGTTTTAGATCCAATCCCCAATTAGGAATTTGATTTTCTGATTTCGGAAATTTATTTTCCCATTTCTAATTTCTGAATTGTCAAATTTGTTTTCATCATTGTGGAGCCCTGATTTCTTAGTAGATGAGAAGCTAATCTTGAGGTTCCTTCTTGTTCAGAAATGAATCAAGAGACAATGATAATTCCAAGGTTTTAATCCTTGAAATGTTGCAAACTATCCATTGCTGATTTCTGATTTTCAAATCTGATTTCCAAATCTGTTTTGTGAATTTGGAAAATCTTCCATGTCATTGTTAAACCTCTGCTTTAACCTACCACTGAGAGGTGGTCTTGTGGCTTCCTTGATGTTCAGAGATGAATCAAGAAGCAATTGCATGTGCCGAATTCCCTTACATGAATTAAGTGCTGATTTCTATCCAATTCATAAATTGAAATGTGGATTTCATTTGAATTTGCAGCTGAGAGGCTGATTTTAAATCCTCTTATAGTTTAGAGATAAACCAAGGAGCATTTGCATTAATATTGGATTGATTTCATCCCTGTTTAGTTGCTTGAAGCATTACCTTCACTTTCAAAGTGCAACTTAGAAGTTATCATTGCAGATTTGATTGAATTGTCAAAAATCAGCAAATGAGTTGGATTTAACTTAATGATAACTTGATTTTCAATGGGAATACTCTTCTAATTCAACTTGGCTAACAATTATATGATAATATATTATTTAGTTTTGGTCTAATTGAGCTGTGAAAACAACCATATTGAAGGTTGAATTAGATAACTTGTCCATTTTCATCCATAATTAAATTAGATGAACCCCAATTCCTAGGAGGACCTTCCTCATTGATAGATAAACCCTTTTAGCCTCTAGATTAGCATTTATAATTTTTCAAAAAACTTCAAAACAGTTATCATTCTGCATACTTTTAAAAATCTGTTTTCCAACCTCTTTAAAAATATATTTTTGCCACTTCAAGTAGGATTAATCTAAATTATTTTTAGGTAGTCTAGAACTTCAAATCATTGTGGATACGATATTTAGGGTTACTACAATTGACCTGTGCACTGCAGTAGAGAGTGAGTTAGGGGATTGAAACAAAAATTGAAAAAATTGACTTTTGACCAAAAAATGAGCAAGTTATCATTAAACCCCTAAATTTCACTATCAAATTTTTGGCGCCGTTGCCGGGGATTTGAGGTCAATTAGGCTAACTTAGATAGTTTATATTAGTTTTAGATTAGTTTTTAGTTCATTTGTTAGGCCAATTTTTAGTTTTTGCAAGTTATCATTCCCAATTTTTTATTCTTGTCTAGTTTTCTTTCTTTTCTCAATTTGATACTTCTGGATTCATTTATGCAGGATTTGGACAATCAAGAGGACCATTATCAATCAGATCCTGAGCCTGAAAGAAGATTTTTAAGAAGAAGGAGATTTCAAAGGCTTGAAGTAAGGAAAAAGATATTTGAAGAAGAAGAAGAGGGGCAAGGCAATATGGCTGCACCAAGGACTTTGAAGGATTACTATTCACCTAGAAATGTCAGGAATCAACTTGGAGATGGAGGCCAAGCACCTGTGGCAAACTATGATTAGGCAATAGCAATTCTCTGGACTAGGGGTTGAGGATCCAGCCTCACATTTGGACAACTTCAAGGAGATTTGTAGCACAATCCACTTCAACAACACTCCTATGGATGCAGTCTACATGAGTCTATTCCCATTCTCACTCAAAGATAAAGCCAAGACTTGGTACAAGACTCTCAAACCTGAAGAAGTGGCCACTTGGGAATCAATTATGCAATTGTTTCTTTCAGAATTCTTCCCTCCTTCCAAGACTGATAATTTCAGGGATCAAATAGTTAGGTTCTATCAATTGGATCAGGAAAACATTTGTGATGCATGGCAAAGACTTCAGGGTCTGTTGTGGGCATGTCCCCACCATGATTTTGAGAAGTGACAACTTGTTAATTATTTCGATAAGGGGCTGAATTATCCATCCAAGGTTGCACTTGACACAGCTGTAGGAGGCATCTTTGCATCAAAGAATATTGATGAAGCTTATCAATTGATAGAGACTATAGCAAAGAACCATCACTTTTCAGGATTCAGTGAACAACTTGTCATCCCAACTTGAAGAGGTGTTGTACAAGACCTTGGAGAAGCTGAATCTCACCCCTAATGCTAGCAAAGATTCCACCCTTGAATCCAGATGTGATGTGTGTGGTAATCAAGGCCATGCCACAAGAAGCTGCAACCTTATCATGCAACAATATGAGCAAACCATTGATTCAGTCAATGCAGTGGAAAATTATGGAGTGAAACCCCCTTCTGAATTCTATACTCCAGAGAATAGGAACCATCCCTACTTTTCCTACAAGGCCAATCATTATCAAGGGCCATCAATGCAGAATTCTAGTTGGCAGCCCAAGATTTTGCCAAGGAGTCAGCAACCTCCATATGGAAATCAGAATTCTAATGCTCCAATCCAAAGACCTCCATATGAACCTCCTCAAAGTCAGGCTTCCCAATTCTAAACTGAAATGAAGGAGATGCTACAACAAACCTTGAAGGAGCAGGACAGTCAAGGAGAAGAAATATTGAAGATCAACTCTAGACTTGAAAACATGAGTGCCAATCACAAGATGCTGGAAAATTAGATTGCTCAATAGGCTAGCACTTTAGCAAGACCCCTTTTATTCTTTCCTGGACAGTCAGAAATGAACCCCAAGGAACAAGTCCATGCTGTCCAGCTTGGAAGTGGGAAGATTGTTGAAGAACCAATGAAGAAAGTAGAGGACAATCCATCCCAAGTGAATCCAAAGATCAAAGCTGCTAGAAAATCAGATTGCTCAGCAAGCCAACACTTCAGCAAGACCCCCTTTATTCTTTCTTGGACAGTCAGAAATGAACCCCAAGGAACAAGTCCATGCTGTCCAGCTCAGAAGTGGGAAGATTGTTGAAGAACCAATGAAGACAGTAGAGGACAATCCATCCTAAGTGAATCCAAAGTCCAAAGCTGCTGAAGAACCAGCTGAACTTGTGGGAGAAAATCAGAACAAAGGCCCTCAAAATGAAGTCAGTACCAGGGTCTTTGATAGGATACCTTTCCCTCAAAGATTAATCAAGGCAAGGCAAGATCAGCAGTATGGAAGATTCATTGAAATCCTGAAGAAGTTAAATATAAATGTGCCATTTGTAGAGGCAATTCAGGAGATGCCTCCTATGTAAAGTTTTTGAAGGAAATCTTAACCAAGAAAAGGAGGATTATGGAGCATGAAACTATTACCTTGACTGAGGAACCCTCTGCAATCATTCAAAATAAATTGCCACCAAAGTTGAAAGATCCAGGAAGCTTTTCCATACATTGTGAAATTGGAAATAGGAAGATTCAAAGGGCAATATGTGATTTGGGTGCATCAGTGAGTGTCATATCTCTTTCACTTTGTAGGAAGCTTGAAGTTGGAGATTTGAAGCCTACAAACATGTCTCTACAGCTGATAGACAAATCCATCAAGTACCCACATGTAATCAATGAAGACATACCCCTCAAAGTTGGCAAATTTTATATACCAGTAGATTTTGTGGTACTTGACATGGATGAGGACTTGAATACCCCCATTCTTCTTGGGAGACCCTTCTTAGCCACTATTGGGGCTGTCATTGACGTCAAGGAGGGCAGATTGACATTTCAAATTGGAGAGGATAAGATAGAATTTAATTTGGCACAAGTTATCAGTAGGCCAAATTTTCAAGAAAATGATTTTGAGGAGGGGCAGCTAGATCAAGTTGTGTAGCAAGTTTCTGCCATAATTTCCATTGAAGATCTATTGCAAAGGTGTCTAATGTTTGATCATTTGAAGGAATTAGTGGACCCAGAGGCTAAAGCATACCAATCTGCACTGAATTCTTTAAAATCAGTGAGAAATCCAGAAAATCAGAATGAAGTGTATCAAGTTATCACTGCTGAACCCCACACTAATTCAACTCAGGACACTTCCTCCCATTTGGAGTTGAAACCTCTTCCTAGTCCAGGGGCTTCATATATCATACATGAGAATTTTAGGGATGAGAAGTTAGGAGATTTTTGGTACAATGGAAGAGAAAATCAAGCTGAGAAACAAAGGTCAATCATTGGCAAATTAAGAGATCCATACTTGATTGGTGAAGCTGTCCAGAAATTAAGATATCTACTTGATCATATCATACTATTCAAACTTCCTTGACATCAAGAAGTGGAACAATGTCCAGCCTAAGACATTAAAGTAGGGCACTTCTTGGGAGGTAACCCAAGTCATTTTAGACTTAATCTTTCTATTTTGCAGGAATAAAGAAGGGAGGAATCAGATCCATCCACAAATTGACAAAAAGTGAGTATCCCTACCCTTAATTTTCATTCTTCTCACAGAAATCCTATTGATAACTGATATTATCTTTTCATTCATGCTAAAATCATCATATTAATATCTGAATCATCATGCATATCAGTTGTCCCAATCCATCTTAGCTGATTTTCAGAGCAGATTTAGTGAATCTGGTTGCATTGTTGAATTGTGCATCTTAAAATTCGAACATTACAAATTTCACTGATATCTCCTGTCTCTCTGTAGGAATTGCTGCAAATCATGAAGTATGGAACACCTGAAGAGTAGGATTGAAATGCAAGACCCATTGGAAGGGACCAAATGCAAATTTCATATATTTCATACCCTCCCAACCCTCTCCCTAGCCTTAACTTTCACCACTGTGGACAATGTGGAGGCTAAGCTTGGGGAGGAAACCTGGTGCTTTTCTAATCTTTACACCATGTTTTCAATTGATTTTAATGTCCATATATCATATATCACCAGGTTATTAGTAGATTTTGCAAGTTATCATTGGTTATCACCCGATTATTGCAAGTTATCAGTAGTTATCACTAATCGAGTCCAATTCAAGTTTTGCCTTTATTGACTCTAAAATGGGTGAAATACATTATATGATAGCTGGTACACTCCAATACCAAGTGGCCAACTTGACCATTAGTCTTGTTGCTTTAATTGGTATTCAATTCAGATGCACTGGAATCAATCCTCAGCTGAAAATTTTCCTTTTTGTGGGTCACACTAGCTGATACTTATGGATTGAATTAGTAATACCAGATGTGTAGAAGGGAGTCAAGGCTTTTGCTGCCATGTGAAATAGGAAAACTTGACTTTTTGGATAAAGGAATCTAAACTATACTTGAGTTTAAACTATTGCTCACTTCATGAACATGATAGAAAAAAATGAGAAAAAGGAAAAATAAAAAGTTGCATGCATGCATAGAAAAAAGAAAGAGAGCAAAACTTCCGAAGGAATCTCTCTTGAATGCAAACAGAAAGGAAAAAATTTTAGGAGAGCAAAACTTTCAAAGGAATCTCTCCTAAAGAAAGCATGAATAAAAATCAGGTGCTAAACCTGTTTACTTGCATTTCATGAATAAAAGTCAGGTGTTAAACCTGTTTAAGTAATGAAAATCTGTTCATGAAGGGATTTGTAGTTCAACCTTGTAGTAAAGTTGACAATTTCTACAATTCAAACATGTTATTTCTAGTACTTCTTCCATGGCTTAAATTTGCCTTAGCCTTTGTGATTCCCTAGCTAGAAATTGAGTTTTTGGAAAGAATGAAGTGTTGGCAAAGTGGAAAACTCATTGGACTCAATTCAATTGACTTTTAATTCATTTGTGGACTTTTAATTCAAGTTTGTCCTTAATTTCTAAATGCTTTGCTTGAGGACAAGCAAAAGGCTATGCTTGGGGGAGTTTGATCACTAGCTGATCAATATAGGTTTTTATCCCATTTTGGATGCATTTCACCTATATCGAGCCCCTTAGTTGCCCAACTTTTGGCCAATTATATTTGGAATGCATGGATTGTGATAACTAGTTGATCTTTCTCATTTTATATTTAATTCCATGTGCATAGAGGTTCTGAAATGTCAAAATCCATAAATATTTCAATTCTATGCCAAGTTATCATTCTTAAGACAAGTTATCACTCCTATATATCAAGTTATCATTATTTTGAGTGAACTGATTTTCAATGATTTTCTTGCCCTAAATCCATTATTATCATGAATGAATCATATTTGGATGGTCATATCTCAACTTGTGCAAACTTTTAAGTCCATTTGAACAAGTTATCATTTTTCCAATGCCAAGTTATCGTTAAAGGGAAAAACTTTCATTTCGACAAGCAAAACTATTAATTCTGCACAAAGGCCTTAGGCAATCATTATATTATTGTCCTAACTCATTGCTGTTCAAATTTGACCAGATTTGGATAACCACAACCAAAATTATGACAAGTTATCATTTTTAAGATAATCAAGTTTTTGGCACCAAAGTTATCATTCCTATGAAATCTTATTCATATTTGATTTCTGACTTCACTCACTTGCCACCCTAATTTATTTGATGCCTTCAATGCTTTGAACGATCCATATTTGATCAGTTTCCAAGATTTATGCAAAGTTATCATTCCGGACATTGATAAGTTATCATTTTTAACCTTGATTTGCATCTCTGCACAACACTTAATCACACTTAATGTTTGAGCTGACCATAGTGATTTTCTTTATCCTTATTTGTTCATTTTCTATTTGAGAACTTTGATGCTTGGTGTTCTATCTTTTGTAGCAGGGAAACATGTTGCAAAAAGGTGGAAAAAGGTGGGGGGGGGGGGGGACCACTACCTTTGCTGTCCAGAAAAAAGCTATCTTCTGCAGCTACAAGCAGGACCTGGACACTTGGCACCATCAGAGATTTTGGGACATTTAGATGCTGATCTAAGGGTGATTATAGACCATATATAAGCTGAAGAAACCCTGAATTCAGAGGTGGGGCTGTCCATTGTAGGATTGCTGAGCAGAAGGGAGAAGAAGAAGTTGGAGAAGAAGGCTGCTGAATTTCTTGTGGACATAATATATTTCAGGATGTTTTGTATCTGTTTGGCCTTCTATCTTGTCTCAATCTTTGTAATTATGAGGAGCTAAATTTCATTTCTCCTAGGATAGGATAGTAGTCTAATTAGTTATGGATGAGATATGAATAAATCTGATTTCGTGCACTGAAATCTGATTTTTGGCTTGCAATTCTGATTTTTGTTTTCTACAATTCTGAATTCATTGGATTCTAATATGGACATTGTGAGATCTTATTTGTATTTACAACTGAGAGGTTGTCTTTTGATCCATTCTTGTTCATAAATGAATCAAGAACCAGTGACATGTTTTAGATCCAATCCCTAATTAGGAATCTGATTTTTTGATTTCTGAAATCTGTTTTCCCATTTCTGATTTCTGAATTGTCAAATCTGTTTTCATCATTATGGAGCCCTGATTTCTTAGTAGCTGAGAAGCTAATCTTTAGGTTCCTTCTTGTTCAGAAATGAATCAAAAGACAATGATAATTCCAAGATTTTAATCCTTGAAATGTTGCAAACTATTCATTGCTGATTTCTGATTTTCAAATATGATTTCCAAATCTGTTTTCTGAATTTGGGAAATCTGCCATGTCATTGTTAAACTTCTGCTTTAACCTACCACTGAGAGGTGGTCTTGTGGCTTCCTTGATGTTGAGAGATGAACCAAGTAGAAATTGCATGTGCTGAATTCCCTTACATGAATTAAGTGCTGATTTCTATCCAATTCATAAATGGAAATGTGGATTTCATTTGAATTTGCAGCTGAGAGGCTGATTTTAAATCCACTTATAGTTTAGAGATAAACCAAGGAGCATTTGCATTAATATTGGATTGATTTCATCCCTGTTTAGTTGCTTGAAGCATTACCTTCACTTTCAAAGTGCAACTTAGAAGTTATCATTGCAGATTTGATTGAATTGCCAAAAATCAGCAAATGAGTTGGATTTAACTTAATGATAACTTGATTTTCAATGGGAATACTCTTCTAATTCAACTTGGCTAACAATTATATGACAATATATTATTTAGTTCTGGTCTAATTGAGCTGTGAAAACAGCCATATTGAAGGTTGAATTAGATTTGACTATAAAGTGATAACTTGTCCATTTCCATCCATAATTAAATTAGATGAACCCTAATTTCTAGGAGGACCTTCCTCATTGATAGATAAACCCTTTTAGCCTCTAGATTAGCATTTATAATTCAGTTTAGTTAATTTTTCAAAAACTTCAAAACAGTTATCATTCTGCATACTTTTAAAAATCTGTTTTCCAAACTCTTTAAAAATATGTTTTTGCCACTTCAAGTAGGATTAATCTAAATTATTTTTAGGTAGTTTAGGACTTCAAATCACTGTGGATACGACATTTAGGATTACTACAATTGACCTGTGCACTGCAGTAGAGAGTGAGTTAGGGGATTGACATAAAAATTGAAAAAGTTAACTTTTGACCCAAAAATCAGCAAGTTATCATTAAACCCCTAAATTTCACTATCAAGTTTTTGGCGCCGTTGTTGGGGATTTGAGGTCAATTAGGCTAACTTAGATAGTTTAGATTAGTTTTATATTAGTTTTTAGTTCATTTGTTAGGTCAATTTTCAGTTTTTGCAAGTTATTATTCTCAATTTTCCATTCTTGTCTAGTTTTCTTTCTTTTCTCATTTTGATACTTCTGAATTCATTTATGCAGGATTTGAACAATCAAGATGACCATTATCAATCAGATCCTGAACCTGAAAAAAGATTCTTCAGAAGAAGGAGATTGCAAAGGCTTGAAGCAAGGAGAAGGATATTTAAAGAAGAAGAAGAGGAGCAAGGAAATATGGCTGCACCAAGGACTTTGAAAGATTGCTACTCACCTAGCAATGTCAGGAATCAACTTGGAGATGGAGGCCAAGCATCTGTGACAAACTTTGAAGTCAATCCAGCACTTATTAGTATGATTAGGCAATATTAATTCTTTGGACTAGGGGTTGAGGATCCAGCCTCACATTTGAACAACTTCACGGAGATTTGCAGCACAATCCACTTCAACAACACTCCTATGAATGCAGTCTACATGAGGCTATTCCCATTCTCACTCAAAGATAAAGCCAAGACTTGGTACAAGACTCTCAAACCTGAAGAAGTGGCCACTTGGGAATCAATTATGCAATTGTTTCTTTCAGAATTCTTCCCTCCTTCCAAGACTGATAATTTCAGGGATCAAATAGTTAGGTTCTATCAATTGGATCAGGAAAACATTTGTGATGCATGGCAAAGACTTCAGGGGCTGTTGAGGGCATGCCCCCACCATGGTTTTGATAAGTGACAACTTGTTAATTATTTCGATAAGGGGCTGAATTATCCATCCAAGGTTGCACTTGACACAGCTGCAGGAGGCATCTTTGCATCAAAGAATATTGATGAAGCTTATCAATTTATAGAGACTATAGCAAAGAACCATCACTTTTCAGGATTCAGTGAACAACTTGTCATACCAACTTGAAGAGGTGTTGTACAAGACCTTGGAGAAGCTGAATCTCACTCCTAATGCTAGCAAAGCTTCCACCCTTGAATCCAGATTTGATGTGTTTGGTAATCAAGGCCATGCCACAAAAAGTTGCAACCTTATCATGCAACAATATGAGCAAACAATATGTGTGAAATTATGGAGTGAAACCCCTTCTTAATTCTATACTCCAAAGAATAGGATCCATCCCTACTTTTCCTACAAGGCCAATCATTATCAAGGGCCATCAATGCAGAATTCTAGTTGGTAGCTCAAGATTTTGCCAAGGAATCAGCCACCTCCATATGGAAATCAAAATTCTAATGCTCCAATCCAAAGACCTCCATATGAGCCTCCTCAAAGTCAGGCTTCCCAATTTCAAACTGAAATGAAGGAGATGCTACAATAAATCTTGAAGAAGCAGGACAACCAATGAGAAGAAATAATGAAGATGAACTCTAGACTTGAAAACATGAGTGACAATCACAAGATGCTGGAAAATCAGATTGCTCAGCAGGCCAGCACTTCAGCAAGATCCCCTTTATTCTTTCCTGGACAGTCAGAAATGAACCCCAAGGAACATGTCTATGCTGTTCAGCTCAGAAGTGGGAAGATTGTTGAAGAACCAATGAAGAAAGTAGAGGACAATCCAGCCCAAGTGAATCCAAAGTCCAAAGCTACTGAAGAACTAGTTGAACTTGTGGGAGAAAATCAGAACAAAGGCCCTCAAAATGAAGTCAGGACCAGGGTCTTTGATAGGATACCTTTCCCTCAAAGATTAATCAAGGCAAGGCAGGATCAGCAGTATGGAAGATTCATTGAAATCCTGAAGAAGTTAAATATAAATGTGCCATTTGTAGAGGCAATTCAGGAGATGCCCTCCTATGTAAAGTTTTTGAAGGAAATCTTAACCATGAAAAGGAGGATTATGGAGCATGAAACTATTAACTTGACCGAGGAAGCCTCTGCAATCATCCAAAACAAATTTCCACCCAAGTTGAAAGACCCAGAAAGCTTCTCCATACCTTGTGAAATTGGAAATAGGAAGATTCAAAGGGCAATATGTGATTTGGGTGCATCAGTGTGTGTCATATCTCTATCACTTTGTAGGAAGCTTGAAGTTAGAGATTTGAATCCTACAAACATGTCTCTACAGCTGACAGACAAATTCATCAAGTACCTACATGTAATCATTGAGGACATACCCCTCAAAGTTGGCAAAATTTACATACTAGTAGATTTTGTGGTACTTGACATGGATGAGGACTTGAATACCCCCATTCTTCTTGGGAGACCCTTCTTAGCCACTACTAGGGTGTCATTGATGTCAAGGAGGGCAGATTGACATTCCAAATTGGGGATGACAAGATAGAATTTAATTTGGCACAAGTTATCAGTAGGCCAAATTTTCAAGAAAATGATTTTGAGGAGGGGAAACTAGATCAAGTTGTTCAGCAAGTTTCTGCCATCATTCCCATTGAAGATCCATTGCAAAGGTGCCTAATGTTTGATCATTTAAAGGAATTAGAGGACCCAGAGGCTAAAGCATACCAATCTGCACTGAATTCTTTAAAATCAGTGAGAAATCCAGAAAATCAGAATGAAGTGTATCAAGTTATCACTGTTGAACCCCACACTAATTCAACTCAGGACACTTCCTCCCATTTGGAGTTGAAACCTCTTCCTAGTCCAGGGGCTTCATATATCATACATGAGATTTTTAGGGATGAGAAGTTAGGAGATTTTTGGTACAATGGAGGAGAAAATTAAGTTGAGAAACAAAGGTCAATCATTGGCAAATTAAGAGATCCATACTTGATTGGTGAAGCTGTCCAGAAATTGAGATCTCTACTTGATCATATCATACTATTCAAACTTCCTTGACATCAAGAAATGGAACAATGTGCATCCTAAGACATTAAAGTAGGGTACTTCTTGGGAGGTAACCCAAGTCATTTTACACTTAATCTTTCTGTTTTGCAAGAATAAAGAAGGGAGGAATCAGATCCATCCATAAATTGACAATAAGGGAGTATCCCTACCCTTAATTTTCATTCTTCTCACTGAAATCCTATTGATAACTGATATTATCTCTTCATTCATGCTGAAATCATCATATTAATATCTGAATCATCATGCATATCAGTTGTCCCAATCCATCTTAGCTGATTTTCAATGCAGATTTAGTGAATTTGCTTGCATTGCTGAATTGTGCATCTTAAAATTCGAACATTACAAATTTCACTGATATCTCCTGTTTCTCTGTAGGAATTGCTGCAAATCATGGAACACCTGAAGAGTAGGATTGAAATGCAAGACCCATTGGAAGGGACCAAATACAAATTCCATATATTTCATACCCTCCCAACCCTCTCCCTTGCCTTAACTTTCACCACTGTGGACAGTGTTGAGGCTAAGCTTGGGGAGGAAACCTGGTGCTTTTCTAACCTTTAAACCATGTTTTCAATTGATTTTAATGTCCATATATCATATATCACCAGGTTATTAGTAGATTTTGCAAGTTATCATTGGTTATCACCCGATTATTGCAAGTTATCAGTAGTTATCACTAATCGAGTCCAATTCAAGTTTTGCCTTTATTGACTCTAAAATGGGTGAAATACATTATATGACAGCTGGTACACTCCAATACCAAGTGGCCAACTTGGCCATTAGTCTTGTTGCTTTAATTGGCTATTCAATTCAGATGCACTTGAATCAATTCTTAGCTGGAAATTTTCCGTTTGTGTGTCACACTAGCTGATACTTATGGATTGAATTAATAATACCAGATGTGTAGAAGGGAGTCAAGGCTCTTGCTGCCATGTTAAATAAAAACTTGACTTTTTGGATAAAGGGATCTAAACTATACTTGAGTTTGAACTATTGCTCACTTCATGAACAGGATAAAAAAAATGAGAAAAAGGAAAAGCAAAAAGTTGCATGCATGCATAGAAAAAAGGAAGAGAGCAAAACTTTCAAAGGAATCTTTCTTCAATGCAAAAAGAAAGGAAAAAAAATTAGTAGAGCAAAACTTCCAAAGGAATCTCTCCTAAAGAAAGCATGAATAAAAATTAGGTGCTAAACCTGTTTACTTGCATTTCATGAATAAAAGTCAGGTGCTAAACCTGTTTAAACAATGAAAATCTGTTCATGAAGTGATTTGTAGTTCAACCTTGTAGTAAAGTTGAAAATTCCTACAATTCAAACATGTTATTGCTAGTACTTCTTCCATGGCTTAAATTTGCCTTAGCCTCTGTGATTCCTTAGCTAGAAATTGAGTTTTTGGAAAGAATGAAGTGTTGGCAAAGTGGGAAACTCATTGAACTCAATTCAGTTGACTTTTAATTCATTTGTGGACTTTTAATTCAAGTTTGTCCTTAATTTCTGAATGCTTTGCTTGAGGACAAGAAAAAGGCTAAGCTTGGGGGAGTTTGATCACTAGCTGATCAATATAGGTTTTTATTCCATTTTGGATGCATTTCACCCATGTCGAGCCCTTAATTGCCCAACTTTTGGTCAATTATGTTTGGAATGCATGGATTGTGATAACTAGTTGATCTTTCTCATTTTATACTTAATTTCATGTGCATAGAGGTTTTGAAATGCCAACATCCATAAATATTTCAATTCTATGCCAAGTTATCATTTTTAGGACAAGTTATCACTCCTATATGTCAAGTTATCATTATTTTGAGTGAACTGATTTTCAATGATTTTCTTGCCCTAAATCCATTATTATCATGAATGAATCATATTTGGATGATCATATCTCAACTTGTGCAAAATTTTAAGTCCATTTGAACACGTTATCATTTTTCCAATGCCAAGTCATCGTTAAAAGGAAAAACTATCATTTCGACAAACAAAACTATCAATTCTGCACAAAAGCCTTAGGCAATCATTATATTATTGTCCTAACTCATTGCTGTTCAAATTTGACCACATTTGGATAATCACAATCAAAGTTATGACAAGTTATCATTGTTAAGGCAATCAAGTTATCGTTTTGGCACCCAAGTTATCATTCCTATGAAATCTTATTCATATTTGATTTCTGACTTCACTCACTTGCCACCCTAATCCATTTGATGCCTTCAATATGCTGAACCATCCATATTTGATCAGTTTCTAAGATTTATGCAAAGTTATCATTCCGGGCATTGATAAGTTATCATTTTTAACCTTGATTTGCATCTCTGCACAACACTTAATCACACTTAATGTTTGAGCTGACCATAGTGGTTTTCTTTATCCTTATTTGTTCATTTTCTATTTGAGAACTTTGATGCTTGGTGTTCTATCTTTTGTAGCAGGGAAACATGTTGCAAAAAGGTGAAAAAAGGTGGGGGGGGGGGGGACCACTACCTTTGCTGTCCAGAAAAAAGCTATCTTTTGCAGCTGCAAGCAGGACCTGGACACTTGGCACCATCAGAGATTTTGGGACATTTAGATGCTGATCTAAGGGTGATTATAGACCATATATAAGTTGAAGAAACCATGAATTCAGAGGTGGGGCTGGCCATTGTAGGGTTGCTGAGCAGAAGGGAGAAGAAGAAGTTGGAGAAGAAGGCTGCTGAATTTCTTGTGGACATAATATATTTCAGGATGTTTTGTATCTGTTTGGCCTTCTATCTTGACTCAATCTTTGTAATTATGAGGAGCTAAACTCCATTTCTCCTAGGATAGGATAGTAGTCTAATTAGTTATGGATGAGATATTAATAAATCTGATTTCCTGCACTGAAATCTGATTTTTGGCTTGCAATTCTGATTTATGTTTTCTACAATCCTAAATTCATTGGATTCTAATCTTAACATTTTTTATTTACAACTGAGAGGTTGTCTTTTGATTCATTCTTGTTCAGAAATGAAGATCTAATCCCCAATTAGGAATCTAATTTTCTGATTTCTGAAATCTATTTTCCCATTTCTGATTTCTGAATTGTCAAATCTATTTTCATCATTGTGGAGCCCTGATTTCTTAGTAGCTGAGAAGCTAATCTTTAGGTTCCTTCTTGTTCAGAAATGAATCAAGAGACAATGGTAATTCCAAGGTTTTAATCCTTGAAATGTTGCAAACTATCCATTGCTGATTTCTAATTTTCAAATCTGATTTCCAAATCTGTTTTCTGAATTTGGAAATTCTGCCATGTCATTGTTAAACCTCTGCTTTAACCTACCACTGAGAGGTGGTCTTGTGGCTTCCTTGATGTTCAGAGATGAATCAAGGAGCAATTGCATGTGCTGAATTCCCTTACATGAAATAAGTGCTGATTTCTATCCAATTCATAAATGGAAATATGGATTTCATTTGAATTTGCAGCTGAGAGGCTGATTTTAAATCCTCTCAATTCATAAATGGAAAAATCAGCAAATGAGTTGGATTGAACTTAATGATAACTTGATTTTCAATGGGGATACTCTTCTAATTCAACTTGGCTAATAATTATATGATAATATATTGTTTAGTTCTGGTCTAATTGAGTTGTGAAAATAGCCATATTGAAGGTTGAATTAGATTTGACTATAAAGTGATAACTTGTCCATTTCCATCCATAATTAAATTAGATGAACCCCAACCCTAAGAGGACCTTACTCATTGATAGATAAACCCTTTTAGCCTATAGATTAGCATTTATAATTCAATTTAGTTAACTTTTCAAAAACTTCAAAACAGTTATCATTCTGCGTACTTTTAAAAATTTGTTTTCCAATATCTTTAAAAATCTGTTTTTGCCATTTCAAGTAGGATTAATCTAAATTGTTTTTAGGTAGTCTAGGACTTCAAATCACTGTGGATATGACATTTAGGATAACTACAATTGACCTGTGCACTGCAGTAGAGAGTGAGTTAGGGGATTGAAACAAAAATTAAAAAAAATGACTTATCTGATGACCCTTTGACACCCAGCGACCTCCCTCGATGTCAGCAAGTACCAGGCGTACTTTCCCCACCGACCCAGGGACGACCCGACGACGACCGAAAGTAGAATAGCGACCGACGAACTCAATTTGAACAAACAAAGGTACTATAGGGTTTTAATCCCATATACGATGAATTAATGATTATTTGATGCGTAAAGTTGATCCATTATGTTCCTGTAGTAGTTAGCAACATTTTTCGTATTCTAATCGTCGCCGTTGGATGGCCGGAGGACCATCGGAAACGGAGAAGAAGTCCGGCAACCCTATTTTATCGGGGGACCGGTCGACTGATATTTGCAATCGATCGATCGATCTGCGCGAGAAAACCCACTGGAGTTCTGTCAATCAGTCGACCAGCCATACCAAGGCGATCGACCGATCCATCTGTCATCGGACAGATTTAGTATCGTGATTGGCCGACCGATTTCCTAAAAGGTAGACCGATCCGATGCGCACTGCGCATCATCACAAGTTTACGACCGATCGAACGATCACTGATACGATCGACCGATCTAGAATAACTGGTCGATCGACCCTTTGCCAGCGGTTGACCGATCCACAGACAAGCAACAGAGAATAAAAGTCGACCGATTCAAGAGAACCGATCGACCGGTGATAAGGAACGGTCGGCCGGTCCAGTCGAACCAGTCAGTTCGAACCGTCCGATTCAGTCAAACCCATCTGTCTGAACCAACCGGTTCGACCCACTCAAAGATACAAAGAGACATAGAATAAAGTTTGATATTGACATTGTCCGAATCGGATTTTGACTCGATTTGAGTCTGATTCCTAGATCATAATCGGAGACTCTGGCCAGTTCACCTATACTGGCCGAGCTCTATGGTACAAAGGTTAATACCCATTGAGTTCTAATACATAGATTACATGATAAGCAAAGATAAGTAAAGATAAAGACACGAGATTGTTATGTGCCATCCCATTGTATGGAATAAGGATTGCAGTATGGTATAGTGAGGGGCAGGTAGTTAGTTGAGAAGACAGCGAAGCTACTGGTCTTCGATGACCACTGTTCCTCCCACCTATGTCTCGAATGAAGGGTGATGCATTGGTCACACTCCTTACCCCAGAGAATATAGTATTGAGCCAGAGGGACATATAGCTAAGTGAGGAGACAGTGAACCTACAGGTTCTTAAATAACCACTATTCCTGTGGTGCAGGTCCTCTCCCACATGCATTCCGAATTGGGTGACGCATTGTCGCACCCCTTTTTCCTTTTGGACTCACTGGCTTTACAGATATATATGCACCCATAACATCCCAATCTAATAAAGTCGAGCTCGCATAGGACAACTAACTTTAAGGATATAATAGTAATGTAAAAGACGTAGTGCAACTCACAGTAATGTAAATGCAAAGCAAAGTATTGTACAGTATGGAATATAATACAGTAAAGCATGAAACATGGTATGATAAAGATAATGTAGAGTAAAGACAAAGTATGATCATAGTAAATAACAGAGTACAAATCATGGATATTGCTAAAACATAATGTATTGCTAAAGCATGGAACATGGTACAAGGTCAAGGTATAATATTGATCATTATTGATATTGTTACGATGATTATGATTGATTCTTATTTCATCGTCTATTTATTATTGTACTGGGCTTTTTTTGCTCACGGGTATTCGATTCCCCTACAATGGGATTTTACAGGTGAGAATACTAATTGACGAGATGTTGGAGGACACAGAGCTTGGAGGACGCTGCACATGACATATTCTATTGCTACAAGTCTTTTAAATTTGCATCACGTATCAGCATGTCTGCTTCTATTGAAAAACATCATGATCTTCCGCATATCGAACCTTTATTCTGTTGAACTTGTTAACTTGTGATTTTTCTCATTTTGATTACCGACTGCATTAACTATCAATGCCTCTCGGCATTCCAATGTTTTAACTTCCGCAATATTGATTTTGATTACATTTGTTTATTTTATTGATGCCATGTATGCCATTTTGTTGAATGGTCATGGTCAATAGTGTAGTAGATAATGTAATACTCTCGTGGCTAATTTGACTGTCTACGTGACCGGAGGAGCGATTTTGAGGCGGTAGTCCTCAACAGGTGCTGGCACACATGTGGGGGGAGAGAGAGCAGGCAGTTAGCAATTGATGTCGAAGAGAGAAGAAGACAGTGTTAGGTTGAAGTTGATGGAGAGAGAGAGCAGTGATGACTTGCAAGTGATTTGAGAGAGAGAGCTGTGGTGGCTTGCAGTTGATTGAGTGAGAATAATGATGGCTTGCAACTTATGTCCAAAGAGAGAGAGCAATGAGGGACGCAAGTGATGGAGAGAGAAAGCCATGGCAGCTTGTAGGTTTTATGAGAGTGAAATTAATGCGACAGCCTTCAAATTTGAATCGACATTAGCTTCCTTCCATATTCGAGATTATTTGAGAGAAGAGAGAGGATTCGTGACATAAACTGCAAGCTCTCTCTCTCCATCATCGAGTGTGGCCATTCTCTCCTTCAATATTAAGTGCAAGCTATCACTTCTCTCTTCGACATCAACTGGCATCTGTGAGCTGCCACTATTCTCTCTCTCGCTCGTGTTGAGTCAGAACACGTGCCCAATCAAACGTTCATAACAATATCAACGGCTCTCAATTGCTCTGCACGCATGCGTGCACAACTAAAATTTGTAATATTGTATTGATTACATCATGGATATCACACAATTGATCTAAGGGTATGTTCAGTTGCCTGCAACTTGTTAAATTAGTAGAAATGTATATTAATTTATTTAGTGTGCATAAGTAATTTATCTAGCAATCCATATTAGTTATTTATGAGAAAATAAAAAATTATGAGTTAATATATAATTGTTACCAATATACACCTAATAAAAAAGATGTTTACTTATATAAATTATTTTTAACTTTGTAAACTTAAATCATAAATATATATTCTTATTCATAAAATTAAAATTTATAAAATAATTAATATATATTTTAAAATATGAGAATAATACATTCATAGGAATTAATAATATTTATTTGATTAATTTTATAATTTATTTAATTAGTTTTGTAATTTATTTAATGGGTTATATAATTTATTTAAATAAAATTGCAAAGAATATATGGGGAAAGTGAACTTAAAATGATTTCAATTCAATTGGTAATGTGGATTATTTCTTCTTCCATAGATAATCTATATTGTCACTTCATAGGTAATATGAATTGCTTAGGCAATTTAGATTACTTATTACCTATTAAGAATGAACATGTAATATGGTGGACGCAGATAATTTAATATAACATTACTTAATAATCTACAAAGATTATATATAAAGAAATACCCCTTATTTCTTTTTGGTAATGTGAACGATAGATAATGCACACCAAGTTAAATGTTTGTAAATAAGGTCATGAAACGTCTTATGATAAAAGAATTAATGGGTGACAAAATCGCCTAATATAGTTTGAATGTGTATTTGTAAAATTTTCATCTAAATATCCAAAATTTTCATAAATAAATAGTTGTAGTATTATATTTTTCATCTAAAAGTATGTTGGTCAACAAATATGAATCACCTAGTATAGTTTGAATTAATGGTGAGCAAAATCGCCTAAGTATAGTTTGAATGTGCATTCGTAAAATTTTCATCTAAAAGTATGCTGGTCAACAAATATGAATCACGATTTTTTTTGTTGAAAATGTTTTAAATGAATTATATGTTTTCTAATATATTAAAAAGAACAAAAAATATATAAACTAAATATACGATGTGAAAGAAACATGAGAAAACTTACATTATAATTTCTTAAGTTTAATGGAATATGTAGCTCTTTAATAATATTTTCTTCCATCGATGATGTCAAATTATTAAGATAGGAAATTTCTCAAGCTCTTTATACGATGTCAAATGGATTTTCTTAAGCATCAAGGCAGTACCCACAATATTTTCTGCCTATGTCATAATACGTTGCAGGATCTCTTAAACCAGTGGACTCCCTTCTCCTCCTCCAACACCCACCTCCCAAGTCGTCAAGATAGCTTGACACGGCTACTATTGCTGCTATAAGCAGTATTTGTTTATTTATCATCATATTTGTCTGCAGAACCTACATTAATATACAAAACAAGTTTATGAGTTAGTCTTATCATATTTGTATTCTTTTAATCTCAACTTGAAGTTGGAGAAAGACCCAAAAGTTTTATTTGTCTTGCCACCTACAACAATAAATAAAAATACATTTTTTTATATAATTAAGGACATTCGGGTATTTTATCTTTAAGGAACTGTGCGACAAGGTAAGGTCGCCAACCGTTTTGGTGGGAAGGAAAAATATTGTAGATGAAGACGGCTACATAGTGAGGAGTGCTCGAGCAGCAATGACAACTTAACACGTCCAAAATGCTAAAGGCATTTGATGAAAATCTATGAAGGAATCGAGGAGAATGAGTATTTATATGTGAAATCACTACAAAAAATCTTTCAAATAATGACATGTATTAGCGTCTCAAATTATGCGACACTAATTCGATGCTAATAGTGTAACGCATGGCAATTTCAAAATAAGAAAAAGAAAAAGAGGGAGTGGGAAAAGAAACGAAGAGCTTGCCCTTTACCTCCCCCTCCCTTCACCGACTTCTTCCCTCATCAATGCCGCCAACCATTCGCGAGGTGGAAGATCAGAGGGCGAGGATCAACACTTTAAAACCTTTTTCCTCTACCTCTTTCCCAGTTTCCCCTCCACTCTCTCTCACTTTGTTCCTTCTCTTTCGGCGCGCACGAACAGCAGCAGAGGGAGGCACTCCGGCAGGATTTTTCGGCGCGAACGACATGGGAGACGGTGGTGGACGGAAGCAATGAACCTGAGGATGAACTTCTGCGTGACAAATCGAAAATCGTAGGCTAACAAATGTGTTTTCAGGATCTAGGTCATGGGGTATTTTCCTAAAGATTTCTTCATGCTTTAAGGACTTGTTTAGGACTATGATTCATGCTAGCATGGGTGGAAAATTGTGCCTTATAGTTATCATGATCGATACTGAAATGTTTCTACTTGATTCATGACTATGGCCGAATGATTTCATGGTTAGATGAATGTAAACCCGAAGAATGTGTGAATCTGTTAGTACATGTTGTAAATAGTTACTTGGTGATTTACTTCATGTTGTCATTGCGAAAGGAATCGTTGATATGAGATTAAGAACATGGAAACCACTTTATGATAATGATAAGGAAATCGGCAAGTTTTATCATGTGAATAAGAATGGTGTAAATTAGATGATCAGAATGATATTTATATTTAGGCATGCTTATGAATCATTCTATGTTTTAGGGATTTTGTTAATTAGCGTTAGATTTGAGAGCGTATTGAAAAACTGATTAAAAATGTAAGAATTCCGGAATGACCTACGACACTGTCGATCTGAAAATGGACGACCAAAACCATTTCGGGCGTCCAATTCTATTTGGCAAGAGTATAGCGACAGCTATATCGGACAATCGAAACTCGATCGGTCGACCGATATAGACCCGAACGAAAGTCTGAGATACTTTCGGACGACCAACTGGAAAATGTCGAGACTTGACAAATGGCGACTATGACCAGTCGAACGATTTGGTTACTTCGCTGGGACTTCCGACCGTTGATGTTCGACGTACTTTACCAAATTTGCTTCCGCATTCATCTTCTATTATTGTATTATTTTAATTGTTGTCTTTCGTTGATGTGACACTTTTCTTGACCATTTGGGTCTATGAAAGAGTCAAAGAAAGACCGAAAAGAGATTTCACCACGTGGCCGGGTTAAATTTTGAGGCATTACAAATAGCATCAAAATAATGATGTCATTGAGTCGACAAAAGAGACGCTAAGTGCCTCCACATAACATCATATTAGCGTTACTTTATGTCGGTGCTAAAGTTGGCGCCATCGCGATGCTACTTCGTTACTATTATCACGCGCCAAAACTAGAAAATGCGCGATAGATTTATAGCGCTATATTGGCGTTGACACGATGTGACGTTAAATTAGTGCCACCAACCTTGCGACGCTAAGTCGACTCTGTGTTGGCGTCAACATGACATTTGAATATGACGTAAAACACACATATGTTGAATCCCATGTTTTGATGATAACAAATCAAATTGGACATAAAGGTACTAATCTATGCTCAAGTGATGATATGCAGGTGTAGAATTGATATGACCAGATTCGCAGAAGAAATCGCCAAATTAAATTGGAAGAAAAAATATTCAGTGGAAGAAAAGACGGGATTATACCGGTTGACGTTGAGACTATACCGGCCAATATACCGATCGACAACGATATGTATCGATTGACGTCAAGACATTACCGGCCGAAGGACTGGTCGACCGGACAATGTTAAAATGCAAAAAATGAGACAACGGTCACATAGATCGGTCGACCGGTCCATCGCAGCGGTCGACCGACCTCACGGTCAAATGAACAGTAATGGCTATTATTTTGAGGAGAAAATTGTGGAAGACTTTTTGAACGAATTCTCACCTCTAAGGGCCTATAAAAGGGTGAATTGGTTCATTTGATCCTACAATATACATATATTTAAATAGAAATTCATATAAATACCTATATTGATTTATATTTAAGTAGGTAATATTAATTTGCATAACTATATACGTTACTTATATTATAGTTTAATCAATAAATATATTAAATATTCATAATTAAATATATATGTTACCTATATATGTATTCCTAAATATACATAAATACAAATACACATATATGTACATACATATAGATATACATATATAGTAATTATAGATGTATTGATGTATATAAACATAAACACATAAATACAAATATATATAGTAAAAAATGACATAGTGAAGAATTGAACCCAAGACCTACTTCAACATCCTCTTAATTTTCTACCACTAGATCAAAGCACGAGATTTACCTTAAAGTGACACTAAATATTATTAAGGGGGGGGGGGGGGGGGTCAAATTTAAGTTTTAATCACAAAATTTGTATATTAATATATAGAATTAAAAAAATTTAAAATTTTGAGGGGGGCCAGGGCCCCCCTCACCCACAATGTGGGTCCGCCCTTGTATATATGATAATGATAAGGAAATCGACAAGTTTTATAATCTGAAGAAGAACGGTGTAAATTAGATGTTCAAAATGATATTTATGTTTAGACATGCTTGTGAATCATGCTATGTTTTAGTGATTTTATTAATTAGCGTTAAATATGAGAGTGTATTGAGAAATTGATTGAAAATGTAAGGATTCCACAATAACCTACGACTCTGTCGACCTAAAAACGAATGACCGAAACCATTTCATGCATCCGATTCAGTTTGGCAAGAGTATAGCAACAACTATATCAAATGATCGAAACTCGATCGGTCGATCGATATAGACCAGAATGGATGTCTGAGATCCCTTTGGACGTTGGACGACTGAACTTGAAAATGTCGAGATTCGACAAATGGCGACGATGATCGGTCGGACGACCGAAACTATTTCGGTCGACCGATCTAGGTTACTTCGTCGGAATGACTTCTAACTGTCGCCAGAGAAATCTGATTGACCGAGAAATAAGATGACACTATTCATAACGGACGACCGATCTAGTTTCGATCGACCGAAAGTCTAAAAGATCACTCACATGGAAATGGACGACCGAACCTCTCCCGGTTGACCGAAAGAATATGATCATGAAAAGAATGAAGAATGAACATAGAATGGTCGACACTACCTTTCGATCGACCAAAAAAGATTGAAAAATGGGCGTCCGCTCCTCTTTTCGGACGATCACTAAATGGACCTAAAATGGTTGACCGTTTGACTTTTGAGCATCTGATACATGGATAGAAGAAATATGACTCTAATCGAACTCCTCTAATTTATCAAGCTCCTATCCACCTGATTTATACAAAATGAAATAATCTTAAAGACGATTCAAAGCTTTGCTCCATACGACCTTGATCAATCCATGGATTGAAAGAGATGTCCATGATGATTCGGAGCTATGCTCCATATGCCCTTATCAATCTACGGATTGAAAGAGAGGTCCACTTATGATGGGGGAAGTTATGATAGCCTTGTGCGAGGCACTTCCTCATGGGTTACCATTTGTCCTATCTAGATGGGAACTGATCACTAGCTGGTCATATTAAATTTCTACTCATTTCCCATCTTAATTTGTGTGCATATAATCCCTAAAATATTCATATTTTGATAATTATGGTTAATCTACTTGCAATTATCTTCTCGACATAATATTATCTTACACTTGCACATTTGAGTTGTTTGATATGTTGTTTTAGTTCTTATTTGCCTAATTTTTATTTGAATAGTTGATGCTTGCTATTGTTACTAATCCAGCCTTCACATCAAGCATAAAAGACAAACATTCTTGTTGGAAAAGAAAGGGGGACCACAATGTAAGCTGTCAAAACAAAGAAAGATTTTTTTTTTAAAAAAAAGAAGGGGCCAGGACAGATGGCAAAATGAATAAAAACTTCTTATGTGGATTAAAGGGTGATGAAAATGCTATATAAAAAGGGGAATTCTAGGAGCAAAAGGCTCTCCCACCAATCTCTACATTATGCACCTTGGAGCTGAAGGAAGGAGAAGGAGCCAAGAGGAGACTTTAAGTCGATTCTACTACTTTTATATTTTGAAATGTTTTTTATTGTGTTAGTCATCTATTTTGTGTTGATTTCATCATCTATGAGGAGCTAAAATTTAGCTCTCTTAGGATAGGATAGTAGTCTAATTTTTGTTATGCATGAATGATATAACACTTATTTTATCACTTATATTAGTATAGTTTTGAATGTTTGGAATTTGATCTTGTCGATGTGAATCGTATTTTGTAATGGCAACTGAGAAGTTGATTTCATATTCTTTTCTTATTTAGAAATGAGTAAAAACATTGATATTAATTTTTGATTCCAATATATTATTGTGAGGTTTGATGCATCCATTTTGCTTTTGTTAATGTGAATCTCATATTGAAATGACAACCGAGAGGTTGATTTTAGATTCCTTTGATGTTTAGAGATAAACCAAGAGCATTAGCATTGGTTTTGGAATTGATTATGTTCTGTGCAGCGAGTTGAATTGCTTATCCTATCTTGTAATTACTACTACTTGTGATTTCTGACTTTACTTGTTATGCTTATATCTAAAAAAAAATGTTAGCATACTAGTAGTTGTCATAAGTTCCATGATAATCTAATATCAGTTGAAACTTTTCTAAATCAATCTAAGTAACATTCATACGAAGGTACGATATTTAATTCTTATTTTAATACATTGTGAGAGTAGTTTTTATAGGTTGAAACTAGCATGATTTTATTGTTGATTTATTCTAATCCATCCATAACAAAATGTTAGATGAATTCCTTTCCTAGGAGAATCTATCATTAATTATTATTGTTAATCCACTTTAAGGTTTTCAGCTAAATAGTTAGTTTTCATTCTATATCAATCACTTTAAAATATAAAAAAGTGTTAACTTAGTTATATTTTGATTGTCTTTATCTTTCCCCTTATTGCTTAGTTGTTGTTTTAGCCTTTTTGGTTTAGAATTAATTTGGATTAGTTAGTGAATCTTTATATCTCAAATCACTGTGGATACGACACTCGAGTTTACTACTTTGAGATGTGTACTTGCAGTTTAGTGAAGTGAGGAGTTTAGGCCATATATCATTCTATTGCATTTTCATCTATACAATTTCTATTTAGAGTCCAATAAATCAACTAGTTAATCATACTCATATGAATTCACATCAAAATTTTGGCATTGTTGTCGGAAATTTGAGGCTGATTAGATTCACTTTCTGTAGTTTAGATTAGTTTTAATTTTTTTTAGTTATCACATTCTTCAGCTTAGTTTTCCTTTACTTTTACAATTACTCTAAATTGTTACCTGATATTTTTTATTTCAATTTATCAGGATCCAAAGAGTCAAGAATATCTATACTTAACCTGAGAGAATTTTCAATAGAAGAAGGAGATTGCAAAGAGAAGCAAGAAGAAGAAGAATATTTGAAGAAGAGATGAACAATCAAGACACTGAAAACAATCAAATCATGGCTACTCGAAGAACACTGAAGGACTGTTATTCACCAAGCAATCTCTAATGTCAACTAGTTGATGGAGCCATTGCACTTGTTGTCACATTTGAGTTAAATCCAGCTTTAGTCGCCATGATTAGGCAACATTAATTTGCAGGACTAGGTATTGAAGATCTAGCTTTGAATATTGATAATTTCAAGGAGATATGAAGTACTTGTTCACTTTCACAACACTCCCATGAATGTTGTCTACATGAGATTGTTTTCATTTTCACTGATAGAGCCAAGATTTGGTACAAGTCTCTCACTCCTGAAGAAATTGCAACTTGGGACTTAATTGTGCAATTATTTCTATCTGAATTCTTTCCTCCTATTAAGACTGACAACTATAGAATCAAATTGCTAGATTCTACCAATTAGATCAGGAGAACATTTGTGATGCTTGGCAAAGACTTCAAAGTTTACCGAGGGCATGACCACACCATGGATTGAGAAATGGCAATTGGTGAACTACTTTCACAAAGGATTGAATTATCCTTCTAAAGTAGCCTTGGACATTGTTGTCGGTGGAATTTTTGCTTCCAAGAACATTGATGAGGCATGTCAATTGATAGAGAACATTGCTAAGAACCATCATTTCTTAACTCATGACAGAGCAAGAAAAGCACAATCTAATAGTCAAGATAACAATATATGGACTATTTCACCCCAAATTGAGGAAGCTCTACAAAAAGCTTTGGAGAAGCTTAACATTTCACACAAGGTGAACAACATAACTATCACTGAAAGTAGATGTGATGTTTGTGGAAATCAGGGACATGTAACAGAAAGTTGCAATTTGATTAGGCAACAATATTAGCAAACTATTGATCAAATCAATGCTGTTGTGAATTATGGTGTGAAACCTCCTTTTGAGTATTACATTCTTGATAATAGAATCATCATTATCTTTCCTACAAAGAAAATCATTATGAAGCTCCATTAGTTCAGCATTCAAATTGGCAACCCAAAGTTGTGCCTAAGAATCAACCACTTCCTTACAACCAATCTAGTGTACAACAAAGGCCATCATATGAGCAACCAACCCAAGCTCCACAAATATCTTGGATGGAAGAGTTGCTGGAAGAAACAAGCGAAGAAACAAGAGAAGGATTATTGAAGAAACAAGAGAAGGATGATGAAGCTAGACAAAGACAAGAGAAAGAGAGACAAAAAGATAGACAAAGACAAGAGGAAATGATGCTGAAATTATCTTTTCAAATTGAAAATTTAAGTGCTCACAACAAGATGCTTGGGAATTAGATAGTTCAGCAAGCTAGTACTTCAACTAGAATTCCAGAGATTTTTTTAGGACAACTAGAAATCAACACTAAAGAGCAAGTGTAAGCTGTTCAACTCAAAAGTGGTAGAGTTATTGAAGAACCAATGATGCCTGTTGAAGATAATTAAGCTAGAGCCAATTCAATATCAATAACACTAGAAAAGTCTGTGGAAGAAATTATAGTTGAAAAGAAGACTAGAAACAATCAAGAGGAAGTCGATATAAGAATTTATCAATCTGTAGCATTCCCACAGAGGCTAGTCAAGACACAAGATCAATAATATGATAGATTTCTGAAAATTCTGAATAAGCTATACATTAATGTACCATTTGTGAAAGCCATTCCGAAAATGCCTTCACACGTCAATTTTCTTAAAGAGATTCTGTCTCATAAGTGAAGGATTATGGAGAATGAGACTATAGCCTTAACTGCTCAGCTATAATTCAAAACAAGCTCCCTCCAAAATTGAAGGATCCAGAAAGTTTTTCAATTCTCTATAAGATTGGAAACGGGAAGATTCAAAGGGCCATGTGTGATTTAGGAGCTTCTGTAAGTGTGATTCCCGTATGACTATGTAGAAAACTAGAAGTTGAAGATCTGAAGCCTACTAATATGTCTTTGTAGCTAGCTGATAGATCAATCAAATACCCACATGGAATTCTTAAGACATACTACTAAAGGTTGAAAAGTTTTATATTCCTATGGATTTTGTTGTTCTTAATATGGATGAAGACTTGAATACTCCAATTCTATTGGGTAGACATTTCTTAGCTACTGGAGGAGCTGTAATTGATGTCAAAGAAGGAAGATTGACATTTTAGATTGGAGAAGATAAGATAGAATTCAATTTATCTCAAGTTATCAGCAGTCCTAATTTTCAACATGAAGACCTTGATGATAGACGAATTAAGCAACTGGTAGAACAAGTCTATGAAATAATTTCAATTGAAGATCCTTTAAAGATGTCTGATGTCTGATCATTTGAAGGAATTAGATAATCCTGAAGCTAAGACTTGCCATTCTATTATGGATTCAATTAAATCAGTAGAGAAATCAGAAATTCAAAATGTAGTCCAAGAAGCTTTCATTATTGAAGTTGAGATAGGATCTACTAAGGAGAAATTTCCTAAGTTGGAGTTGAAGCCACTTTCTAGCAATATGAAATATGAGTTTCTAGGGGAAAACTCCACATATCCAGTGATAATCAATGCCAAGTTATCCCAAAATCAAGTTCAAGAGTTATCGAAAAGACTGAATCTATATAGGAAAATAATTGGTTATTCAATTGATGATATCAAAGAAATCAACCTCTCAATTTTCATGCACTGAATTCCTATGGAAGACAACTATAAGCTTTTGAATCCAATTATGAAAGAAGTTGTAAAGAAAGAAATGCTAAAGCTTTTGAATACTGGAATCATATATTCAATCTCATATAGTAAATGGGTTAGTCCAGTTCAAATGGTGCCAAAAAAAGGTGGAATCACAGTTGTGAAATTTGATTTTAACGAATTGATTTCTAGTAGAAGAGCATCTGGATGGAGAATGTGCATTGATTTCAAAAAATTAAACAAGACAACAAGGACCATTTTTCACTTCTTGTCATTGACCAGATGCTAGAGAGACTAGTCAAGCATTCTCATTTCTACTATTTAGATGGCTATTCAGGATTCTTAAGATTCCAATTCACCCTTAAGATCACGACAAGATAACTTTAACATGTTCATACGAGATATTTGCTTATAGAAGAATGCAATTTGGTTTATGCAATGCCCTAGATACATTTCAGTGGTGTATGTTGCCAATTTTCTCAGATTTCATTGAAAATATTATGGAAGTTTTCATTGATGACTTTTCTGTATATGGAGATTCCTTTGAAAAATGTTTGGAGAATTTGACAAAAGTACTACAAAGATGCAAGGAGTCCAACCCGATTCTTAATTGAGAGAAATGCCACTTTATGGTCAAGAATGAGTTGTTCTAGGATGCATTGTCTCTAGCTGGGGAATTGAAATGGATAAAGCTAAGAATGAAGGTATTGAGAAGTTGCCGCCACCTAAAAATATCAAGGCAATAAAAAGTTTCTTAGGTCGTGCAGACTTCTATAGAAGATTTATAAAGAACTTCTGAATGATAGCTAGACCTCTCACAAAGTTGTTAGCAAAAGATTCTAAATTCAACTTTGATGAGCTGAAGCAAGCTCTAACATCAGTCCCAATTGTACAACCACCAGATTAATCTTTTCCATTTGAAGTGATGTGTGATGCTTCTGATAAAATAGTAGAGGCAGTTCTAGGACAAATCAAATATAAAAATCATCATGTTATTTGCTATGCTGGCAAGACTCTTGATGAAGCTCAAGTTAATTATGCTACTACTAAAAAAGAGCTATTGATTGTGGTATTTGCTTTTGATTAATTTAGACCATACTTAGTTGGAGCCAAAGTTATCATCAATGAGGCATCTTATTAACAATAATGAATCAAAGCCAAGATTGATAAGATGGATTCTACTACATCATAAATTTGATGTGGAAGTTAGAGATAAGAGAGGCACTGAAAACTTAGTAGCTGATCTTTTGTCTAGATTGGAAAGAGGTCATGAATCTCTCACAATTCCTATTAATGACTCTTTCTTTGATGATTTTCTAATGACCATCTCAGCTAATCAAGCTCCATGGTATGCTGATATTGTCAACTAATTAGCTTGTGAAATCATTCCAATTAATTACTCATATTAGTAAAAGAAAAAGTTCTTTCATGACATCAAAGATTACTATTGGGATGATCCATTTCTATTCAAGAAGTCTCCTGATGAAATGTTTAGAAGATGTGTGTCAGAATCTGAATTTCAGGACATTCTACATCAATGTCACTCTTCACTTTATGGAGGACACAGAACTACTCAAAATATAGCTGCCAAGGTACTTCAATTAGGATTTTATTGGTCTTCTCTATTTAAACATGCTCATCTTTATGTGAAGAAATGTGATATATGTCAAAGGGAAGGGACAATTTTCAAAAGAAATGAAATGTCCCAACATGAAATTCTGGAAGTTGAAATCTTTGATGTATGGGGAATTGATTTCATGGGACCTTTCCCTAGCTCGTTTGGATACAAGTTCATCTTATTAGATGTTAATTATGTGTCCAAGTGGACTAAAGCAATCCCAACAGTTGTCGCTGACTCTAAGGTTGTTATCAGATTGTTCAAAGATATCATTTTCCCAAAATTTGAAATTCCAAAAATAGTAATCAGTGATGGAGGCAGCCACTTTATTGATTTTGAAAACCTTCTAAGCAAGTATGGAGTCAAGCACAAGGTCTCAACATCTTATCATCCACAAACAAATGGCCAAACTGAATTTTCAAATAGGAAATTAAAACCATCTTAGAGAAAATTGTCTCATTGTCTAGAAATGATTGGAGTAGTAAACTAAATAATACACTTTGGGCTTATAGAACAACTTATAAGTCTCCATTTGGTGTCTCTCCCTATAAGTTGATCTATGAAAAAACATGTCATTTGCCAATTGAGCTTAAACACAAAGCATTTGAATTGTTAAAGTTCTAAATTATGATATGAAATCTTGTGGACAGAAGAGATTACTTCAGCAGGATGAATTAAATGAAATCAGGCTCAATGCTTATCACAATTTTAAATTTTATAAAGAGAGAACATAGAGATGGCATGATAACAGAATTTTGAAGAAGGAATTCAAGGAAGGAGACTTGGTACTCTTATACAATTCAAGACTGAAATTGTTTCCTACAAAATTGAAATCCTGATGGTGTGAATAATTTAAAGTTCACAAAGTTATCCTTTGGAACTGTGGATCTTGAGAGTGAAAATTAAGATATTTTCAAAGTGAATGGTCAATGACTGAAATTGTACAACCCCATAGCAAAGGATCCAGCAAAGGAAGTTCTCATACTATCAAATCCACATGAATTCCTTAGTGACATTGAGTCTAAGACATTAAAATAGGGCACTTCTTGGGAGACAATCTAAGCCTTTTTATAACTAATATTCTTTTATTTTTACAAGAATAAATTAGAGAGGAACTTGATCTACCACTGAACTAAATTCAGCTCAGTGAGTATTCTTTACTTAAAACTTTGATTTTTCATTAGAATGCATTTGATAACTGATCACTAGCTGATCATATTATGTTTTTACTCCATTTACAATTAGTTTCATATGTATCGAGCCCCTCAATTTGCCCACATTTGGTTAATTATGCCTAGAATGCATACATTTGTTATCACAACTAACCAGGCAATGATTTTATTCATTTTATATCCAATTCCATGTGCACAGAGGTTCTAAATGGTTCATATCTGCAAAGTTGTCATTTCTGTGCCTAGTTATCATTTTTGGGCAAGTTACCACTCATATGTGCAGAGTTATCATTTCTGCATGATTGCAATGTGGAGTTGCCAATTGAGCTGATTTTTAGTTATTGTGTTGTCCCAATTCCTTGCTGTCCTGAATTGATCATGTTTGGATAACTAAGGTTTAATCTGCACAAGTTATCATTTTGGTGTCAAGTTATCATTTTTGGGCAAAATTGTCATTTCAATGTGCAAGGATTTCATTCCTACACAACACCAAATTTCATTTGACAATGGAGCTGATTTTAGTAGCTGTCCTAATCTATACTTGTTTAATTTCTATTTAAGGACTTTGATGCTTGTTGTTTTGGCTCTTCTAGCAGGTATTACAAGCCTGCAACAAGTCTGAAATCTGCTGGAAAAGGTGGGGGGGACCACTGCATTGCTATCCAAAAAGCTGCTGGAATCTGCTGGAGTTTTTAGGACAGGACACATGGCATAATCAGGGGACAATAGAAGCTTCTCATCTGCATCCTAGGGTGAAGAAGGACCATATAAAAGCTGAGAGGAATCCAGATGAAAGGAGGGAGCCTAGGAGAATTAGTGAGGTGCTCATATATATGCTTAATGACAACTTGATATCAGCGAGGATTCCTTTCTCATTCAACTTAACTAATCTTCTATATGAGAATATGATGATAGTCTTGGTTTAATCATGTTGTGAGAGCAGCCCTTTATTAGTTGAATCAGATTTGGCTTTAAATTGTTGAATTGTCCCATTCCATCCATAGCTAAATTAGAAGAACCCCGCTCCTATGAGAATCCTCCCATTGATTGATAAACTCTTTTAGTTCTTAGTTTAGCATCTAAATTTCAGTCTATATAAGTTGTCAAAACACCAAAAACAGTTATCTCTTAATCTCACCTTCAAATATGTTTTTCACTTTTCTGCATTTCCTGTTTTTGCCATTTAGTCTAGGGTTAGTCTAGATTTTTTTAGTGAGTCTTTAGCCTTCAAATCATTGTGGATACGACACTTGAGTCTATTACAATTGACATGTACACTTGCAGTAGAGAAGAAGTGCGGAGTGTGAGCACATTTCATAATTTTCAATTCTGACCCATAATATCAGCAAGTTATCACTACTTCATACATTTCACATCAATAACTGATTATCATAATTATTGTTACTCAGTTCATGTTATGATCATCGTAATAATAACTATGAACTCATATTCATATCAGTTGTCCATATCTAACTTCACCAAATTTCAGTGAATTTCTTAATCCCTACTGAATTTTTCTAATTGTTAAACTCATCATTCCCCAATTGATTGCAGATTTAATTCAATACCAAAAAGAATTGATCAAGACTCCCATTGCAGATATCAAATGTTGAGATGATGAACCCAAGGAAGAAGTGAAGCAAAACATGCTTGCCTCTTATTTCAAAAGTTGAACACCCATCCAACCCTCTTCCTTGCTTGGATGATTCATCACTGAGTACAGTGTTGATGATAAGTTTGGGGGAGGTACCTGGTACTTTTTTAAAATCTATTAGAATTCTTTAATTTTATTTTAAAGTTAATATCATATAGACAGCCAGGTTATCACTATCATCATTGTACTTTAGCTCAACTCATGTTATCATTTGTGCTCATCATTGTTAAATAGAATTAGTATAATAGCTAGTACACTCTAACATCAAGTAATCATTAATTTGATTGTTAATCTTTTTACTTCAATCATCGCATATTCAGATGCATTTGAACTCAATCAGCTGAAATTGATCTTTTTGTGGGTAACATTAGCTAACAAACATGGGTTGGTTAGAAAATAAAAGATGTCTAGAATGGAATAAGGTCTTTGCGACTATGTTAAATACGAAAATTTGACTTTTTGGATTAAGGAATCTAAACTTTATTTGAGTTTGAACTGTTTCTCACGTCAACAACAACAACAACAAATCCTTATCCCACTAGGTGGGGTCGGCTACATGGATCATACGATGCCATTCCGCTCTATTAGTAACCAAACCTTTCGGTATATTATTCACCAATAGATCTTGCTCTATTAGTTCGCCAAGTGTCCGCCTTGGCCTCCCTCTCCTTCTTTTAATCGGACTCCAGATTATTTGATCTACTCTTCTTACTAGCGCATCTAATGGTCTTCTCTGAACATGACCAAACCATTTCAAACGATTCTCTACCATTTTCTCACTAATATGAGCCACTCCGACTCGTTCACGTATATGGTCATTCCTAATCTTATCTAATCTTGTATGACCACACATCCATCTCAACATCCTCATTTCGGCTACCCCCACTTTACGTTCATGTTATCCTTTCATATCCCAATATTCACTACCATATAACACTGCCGGTCTTATAGCAGTACGATAGAATTTTCCTTTAACTTTATTGGGTACTTTTCTATCACAAAGAACTCCAGTGTCTTTCCTCCACTTACACCAACCAGCTTGAATTCTATGATTAACATCATCATCAATCTCCCCATCTTGTCTTATAATTGATCATAAATATTTAAACTTTGTCACTTGAGGAATTATATCCTCCCTTAACCTAACTTCCAAATCGTCTCTAAGTTGTTTATTTATGAAATTGCTATGCATATATTCTGTTTTATTCCTACTTAAACGAAAACCCTTTGACTCCAACGTATTTCTCCATATTTCCAAATTTGTATTAATCTCTTCTCTTGAATCCGTTAAAAGTACTATATCATCCGCAAACAGCATGCACTTAGGTACCTCCTCTGTGATACTCTCGGTTATAGCATCGATAACTAAGTTAAATAGATACGGGCTTAAAGTTGATCCTTGATGTAGGCCAATTCTTATAGGAAATTCATTTGTCTCACCTCCGGGTGTCCTAACCCTAGTCAATGACCCATCGTACATATCTTGTATTATCTTAATATAGGCAACACTCACCCTCTTCTTTTGCAAGGCTTTCCAAAGTACATCCCTTGATACCCAATCATACGCCTTCTCTAAGTCAATGAAAGCCATATGTAAGTCTCTTCTCCTACTTCGATACTTCTCCATCATCCCCCTTAGTAAATAAATCGCCTCTGTAGTGGATCTTCCTGGCATGAACCCAAATTGTCTCTCAGAAATACTAGTCTTCATTCTCAATCTATACTCAATCACTTTTTCCCATAATTTTATTGTGTGACTCATAAGTTTAATCCCTCTATAATTTGCACAATTCTGAATATCCCCTTTATTTTTGTAAATAGGAACTAATGTACTTAATCTCCAATCATCAGGCATCTTTTTCGATCGTAAAATCTCATTAAATAATTTACATAACTACAACACACCTTTTTCTCCTAAACATTTCCAAACTTCAATCGGTATACCATCCGGTCCAGCAGCTTTACCATTCTCCATTTTCTTAAGAGCTTCGCTAACCTCTGAGACTATAATTCTACAATAAAATGACATATTAAGCTCATATTCGCTAACTATCAAGACCTCCAAATCATAACAGGAACCTTCACATCCATCATTAAATAGCTTATAGAAATACTCTTCCCATCTGTTCTTAATATCTCCTTCAGTAACTAAAATCTTGCCAACTTCATTTTTTATGCATCTTACTTGATCCAAATCTCTCGACTCCTCTTTATTCCTTGCAATCTTGTAAATCCTTTGTTCACCAACCTTTGTCCCTAACTCCTTATAAAATCCCTCATATGCTTTAGCACGAGTATCACTAACTGCCTTCTTAGCCTCCCTTTTCGCCAAACGATACTTTTTCCAATTGTCAAAACTATTGTCCAAGTGTATCGCCTTGAAACAATTCTTCTTATTACGCACCTTTTCTTGGACCTCCTCATTTCACCACCAATTCTCCTTATCTCGTGGTCCAAAACTTTTTGATTCTCCTAAAATGACTTTGGTAACCATTTCAACCTTTTTTGCCACATTCTCCCACATGATACTAGCATCTCCTTCTAACTTCCACACACTTTTCTCTAATAACTTACTTCTAAAAGTCTCTCGCTTCTCTCCTTTTAACTGTCATCACTTGATCTTTCGATCAAAAACTGTTCGAGATTTTGGTTTTATACATTTTATTTGCATATCAAGAACTAACAATCTATGTTGTGTAGTCACCCCATGGCCATGAATTACTTTGCAATTAGTACAATGTCTTTTATCAGTATTTTTTGTCAAGAAAAAATCGATTTGAGACCTATAAGTTCCACTTTTGTATGTGATTAAATGTTCCTCTCTCTTCCTAAAATAAGTGTTGATAATCTTAAGGTCGTATGCTAAAGAAAAATCAATAATAGTTTGTCCTTCCTCATTCAACTCCCCAAAACCAAAACCACCATGAACCCTTGCATGTGGTCCTGCCTCTTTACCAACATGTCCATTAAGGTCTCCCCCAATATAAACTTTCTCGGTTGTTGGTATACTTTCAATCAAACCCTCCATATCTGCCCAAAACTTCTCCTTGAGATGTGATTCTGCTCCTACTTGGGGTGCATATGCACTAATAATGTTCATAGTCTCCTTTCCAACAATTACTTTCACGGATATGATTCGATCCTCAATCCTTTTAACTTCCACAACATTCTTCCTCCATTCTGCATCCTCGATAATACCAACATCATTCCTTCCTTTTACCTTACCTGTGTACCAAAGTTTGGAACCATTTAACCTAATCTCTTTACTTCCCTCTCCTACCCATCTAGTTTCTTGCAAGCATAAGATACTAATCTTACGCTGCTCCATTTCTTGTGCCACCTCGAGGCGCTTCCCATTTAACATCCCAATGTTCCAAGAACCTAATCTGACCTTAGTCTCCTGAACTAGCTTCTTTAACCGCCTCCGTCCATTAGAGTGCGATAGCTCTTTCTCATTTAACACTGCATTCAGGCGAGGATGCAGCGGCTCTTGCTCTCTTATCACTGTACCCGAGCTGTACAGCGCGTTACTTACGGATAACCACTTAGCATTAACACAATATATTCGTTGATCTATGTTCATAAGACTTGACATGGTTTTACGCTGGCTGTCGGGGCCTAGCACAACCCTCCTTCTTTATCCGGGTTTGGGACCAGCTATAAAACATAGGCGGCAGAAAAAAAAATGAAGAAAAAGAGAAAACAAAAAGTTGCATTTTGCATTGCATGCATGCATGAATAAAGAGAGTTAAATCCAAAAAGGAAACTTTCCTGAATAAAGCCAATATTTTTTATCAGCATGAATAAAAATTAGGTTTCAAAATTTTTTAAATAAAAGTCAGGTTTATCCTATTTAAACAACACCAAAATCTATTCATCAAGAGATTATCAGTTCAACCTTTTCAGTAAAATTGAAAATCCTTGAAACTCAAATTAGTTATTTTTAGTACTTCTTTCATGGTTTAAATTTGCTTTAGTCTTTATGATTCTTTAGTTAGAAATTAGGAATTGAAAAGAATGGCAAGGAGTGTTAGTAAAGTGAGAAATTTATTTGATTCTAAATAGTTGAATCTGAGTTCATTTGTGAACTGTTTGATTGAATCCTTGTTCTTAATATCTGAATGCTTTGATTAAGGACAAGCAAAAGACTAAGCCTAGGGAAGTTTGATCACTAGCTAATCATACAAAATTTCTACTCATTTTTCATCTTAATTCATGTTCATATAAGCCTAACATGTTCATATTATGATAATTATCATTAATATATATGCAATTATCCTCTCGGCATAATATTATCTTACACTTACACATTTGAGTTATTTGATGTGTTGCTTTAGTACTTATTTGTCTAATTTTTATTTGGGCAGTGTTTGGATGCACTTGCCCAAGTACTGCCAAATAATCTTTGCGATGGGAACTTTCCACGTGACGACGAAGCGAACTTCTTTTACAAAAGTTCGTGAACAAAGTTCTCAGCCATTGCGAGAACTTTATAACGTGCGAGAACTTGCTATTTTCTCTCTCTCCTCTCTCTCCCTCTTTCCTCTCCACTCACGCCATCCGTCGCCTCCCTTCGACCTTGCATCGACATCACCGACCGTGCAGTGACTCCGAATCCTGATTTAATGGAAGATTTCCGGTGGGTGGTCGTCATCCACATCGCTGGAAGCATAGGCGAAAGAAAGATTAAGAGAGCAGATGGCTGAGTGGAGGACCTCGATGGCGGAAGACTAGAGGTGGTGGCGGGTGAAAACGAGGACCTTGAGGGCGGCAGAGCGAAGGCGGTGGAGGATGTGCACGAGCTCAGCGGGGAGAGGGCTGCCAGAGGGTGGAGGGACTTGAGGTGCATCCACCAGCGCTTGGATTAGTGGTGGCGGAGGATAGACACGGTGGAAATCCCCTTTTCAAGTACTCACAAGGAAAGCACACGAGTCGGAGGTCCACATGGTCGACTCATCTTGATGTCCCGAGAGGAAAATGATGGGGATTTTTACTTCTCCCATCGGTCTCATCTTGTTTATGTTCTTGCTGCCATTGTTTTACAGATGCGTATCAGAGGACTGGGGGGTGGCAGTGGCCGCTGGTTCTCCGCGCACTTCTTTCGAGCTTGCCGTCGAAAGGTCGAGATCTCCGGTGATGTCTTCCTCGTCCAAGGGCTCAAAGAATTTAATATCCCGAACGATCTCGACATCGTCCAAGCTCACAACCACGTCCCCCCGAGGAGTGTAGGCTGTAGAGTTCTTGTTCTTCTCCCAAACACACTAAAAAACTTGTTAGAATTTATCCATCAAATCAAGTTTTCTAGTTCTAATGTCATCCAAACGCTCGTAGGAACAAAATTGTCATATCAAAAAGTTCCAAGAACTTAATAGAATTTTGTTCACCTATCCAAATATAGGCTTGAAGAACTGATGCTTATTGTTCTTACTAATCTAGCCTCCAAATCAAGCATAAAAGACAAACATTTCTACTGGAAAAAAAAGGGAGACCACAATGCAAGCTGCCAAAAGCAACAAAGAAATCTTTTTGAAGAAAAGAGGGAACCATGACAAATGACAAAATCAAAAGGAATAGAAGATTCTGATGGGATTAAAGGGTGATGAAAATGTCATATAAAGGGGGATTCCAAGAGCAAAAGGCTCTCCCACCATTCTCTATATTTTGCACCTTGGAGCTGAAGGAAGGAGAAGGAGCCAAGAGGAGAGTTGATTCTGCTATTTTTATATTTCAGAATATTTTTTATTATGTTCCTCATCTATTTTGTAATGATATTTTCATCTATGAGGAACTAAATCTTAACTTTCTTAGGATAGAGTAGTAATTTAAGTTCTATTATGGATGGATGATAGAACACTTGTTTTATCACCGATATTAGTATGTTGGTGAACAAATATGAATCACCTAGTATAGTTTGAATTAATGGTGAGCAAAGTCGCCTAGTTTATTTTGAATGTGTATTCGTAAAATTTTCATCCAAATAACCAAAATGTACATAAATTAAACTTTGTAGTATTGTACTTTTCATCTAAAAGTATGCTGGTCAACAAATATGAATCACGATTCTTTTTCGTTGAAAATGTTTTAAAAGAATTATATGTTTTCTAATATATTAAAAAGAACTAAAATTATATAAACTAAATATACAATGTGAAAGAAATATGAGAAAACCTACAATATAATTTTTTAAGTTTAATGGAATATGTAGCTCTTTAATAATATTTTCTTCCATTGGCGATGTCAAATTATTAAGATAGGAAATTTATCAAGTTCTTTATACGATGTCAAATGGATTTTCTGTTCTATAGTAATATACATATATATGAATTAATTTTGAATTTGCTTTCAGACGATAAATAATAAGTTCAAATTTAGCTAATGCTTAACCAATCATCATAGAGTTATTCGTTAAAAGAAAAGTAATAAGCATCTGACAACGATGTTCATAAAAAGTAACTTTCTAGTTATTTATTTATTTAATTTTCTACTTGAAGTTTTATTCTAACATATGACGAGAAAGGTAAAAAAATGGAGGAAAACTAGGATAAAAATAAATTATTTTGTAAAGTAACTTTTAGATATGAAATATATATACATATAAACATATATGTAATATAAATTATTTTCTGCCTATGTCATAGTACAATACTCTACTCTTCTCTTTAAATTATGACGATGCAGGACTCTTAAACCAGTGGACCCCTTTCTCCTCCTCCAACACCCACCTGCCAAGTGGTCAATAGCTTGACACGGCTACTATTGCTGCTATAAGCAGTATTTCACTACTAGAAAAACGTTGATTACCGACGGTCCGGACCGTCGGTAATCAGCCCGAAAATCGTCGGTAACGCAATTACCGACGGTTTTTCAGTCGGAATCGATCCGTCGGAAAAACGCTCGTCGCAAATGGATTTACGACGGTTGAAAAAAATTCGTCAAAAATATCGACGGTTCGACCCGTCGAAATTTTTCGACGGTTGTAACTGTCGGAAAAGACCCCGGCGGTTCAAACCGTCGAAATTTTCGACGGTTGCAACCACCGAAAAAGGCCGGCGGTCCGAACCGTCAAAATTTCCGACGGTTGGAACCGCCGAAAAAAGTTGGCGGTCCGAACCGTCGCAACTTTTTGACGGTCGCAACAGTCGAAACTTTGGACGGGCGTCGCAACCGTCGATCTTTTGACGATCGCAAATAATTTTTTAAATATAAAAAAATTAGCGGCCGGATCGGGCCGCGGCCCGCGGCCGATCCGGCCGCTGGTTCCGGACGATCCGGCCGTTGGTTCCGGTCGATCCGGCCGCTGGGCGGCCGGATCCGAATGCCCGGCGGCCGATCCGGCCGCTGGTTCCGGTCGATCCGGCCGCTGGGCGGCCGGATCCGAACGCCCGACGGCCGATCCGGCCGCTGGAGGCCGGATCCGCCGCCATGCGGGCCGGATCCGCCTCCAGCCGTTGGAGGCCGGATCCGTCGCCAGGCGGCCGGATCCGAACGCCCGGCGGCCGATCCGGCCGCCTGGAGGCCGGATCTGAACGCCCGGAGGCCGGATCCGACCGCTGGAGGCCGGATCCGTCGCCGGATCCGACCGACAGCGGCCTTTGGCCGGAGAGAGAGAGAGAAAGAGACGCCGGCGCGGGAGAAGGTCGGCGATGCGGGAGAGGGTCGCCGACGTTCGGCGTGGGAGGGTCGCCGACGTCCGGCGCAGGAGAGAGTGCTCGCGGCCTGAGAGAGGAGAGGAGGGAGAGAGAGAGAGGAGTGGAGGGAGGAGGGAGAGAGAGAAGAGGGAGGAGGAATATATATAAAGGGAAAAAGTGGAAAGAATGTGGAAAAAGGGAAAAAAAGCGGGATAACGAAATTTTAATTACCGATGGTTTCGATCGTCAAAAATGTAAATATTAAATATTTTTATAATTACCGACGATTGTGACCGTCGAAAATATATTTAGTTATATATAATGTTTATTTTTTTATTTTACCGACGGTTTGAACCGTCGGTAATCGTTACCGATGGTCAAAACCGTCGGTAATTGCGACGGTTTGGACCGTCGCTAGTTATATTAATAAAATACTCTTTATATGATATTATTATACATTTACCGACGGTTACGACCTTCGAAAATTGCGACGAATTTTGCGACGGATGGATATCCGTCGAAAATATCGACGTTCCTAATCGTCAAAAAATTAAATAATAATATAATTAATTTTTTTATTTGCGACGGTCGTGACCATCGAAAAATCCGTCGAAAAAATTTAATAATAATATAAAAAATACATAATTTAATTTTTTTAGTTCCGACGGTCGTAACCGTCGGAAAAGTCGTCGAAAATTACGACGGATGGATATCCGTCAGAAATATCGACGTTCCTAATTGTCGAAAAATTAAATAATAATATAAATTATTTTCGACGGTCATAACCGTCAAAAAATTCGTCGGAAATGGAACCGTCGAAAAAATCGTCGCAAATTACAACGGATTTAAAACCGTCGGAAATTATCCGTCGAAAAATCGCGATTTTCTTGTAGTGCTTGTTTATTTATCATCATATTTGTCTGCTGAACCTACATTAATAAAATAAGCTTATGTGTTAGTCTTATCATATTTGTATTCTTTTTAATCTCAACTTGAAGTTGGAAAAGGACCCAAAAATTTTATGTCTTGCCACCTACAACAATAAACATAAATACATTTTTTATATAATTAAGGACATTTGAGTATTTTATTTTTAAGGAACTATGCCACAAGGAAAAATATTGCCACCGACTGTTTTGGTGGGAAGGATAAATATTGTAGATGAAGACCGGCTGCTGAGTAAGGAGTGCTTGAGCAGCAACGACAACTTAACAAGTCCAAAATGCTAAAGGAATTTCATAAAAATCTATAAAGGAATCGAGGAGAATGAATATTTATATGCGAAATCACTACAAAAAAATTGTCAAATAGCAATGTGTATTAGCGTATGAAATTATGCGACGCTAATTCGACATCAATAGCATCAAAATAATGGCATTGTTGGGTCGAAGTGCCTCCTTGTAGTGTCGCATTAACTTTATTTTATGTCGACGCTAAAATCGGCTTAATCACGATGCTACTTCGTCACTATTATCACGCGCCAAAACTAAAAAATGCACGATAGATTATAGTGCTATATTGGCGTTGACACGAAACGATGCTAAATTAGTGTCATCAACCTTGCGTTGCTAAGTCGACGCCAGTTCAAGAGACGATATTGGTGTCAAAGACTTGCGCTATGTTGGCGTCGACACCACGCGACACTAAATACCGCCTCTGCGATGTTAAGTCAACGCTAATCCAAGAAGCGATATTGGCATCAAAAACTTGCAACGCTATTGTGCGGCGCAAGTGACGCAATTTTTCATTGCGTCCATACTGCGTCGCAAATATGACACAAACGTGTTAGAAGAACACATATACATTTAAATAAAAATTCATATAAATAACTATATCGATTTATATTTAAGTAGGTAATGTTATTTTGTATAACTATATATCTTACCTATGCTATAGTTTAGAATAAATAGATTAAATATTCATAATTAAATATATATATGTTACCTATATATGTATTCTTATACTATATGTTACCTGCATATGTATTCCTAAATATATATGTTCCCTACATATGTATTCATAAATATACATAAATACAAATACACATATATGTACATACATACAGATATACATATATAGTAATTATAGATGTATATAAACACAAATACATATATACATACCTACATACAAATATACATATGTGTGTGTGTGTACTTTATATATAGAAAGAAAGAATACTTTATATATATATATATATATATAACATAGTAAATTTATTTATATTCCTACATGTATATGCACACATGTCAATATATTATATATACAATATATGTATCATATCTTAATTATAAATAAATTATTTTTATATTCTTAATCATGAAATTATGAGGGTTGAATTAAATGACACGATTTTCTTACAAAAATTAAAATTAATATTGATATTTAGCGCCATGGTAGAGACATGCACAATGGAGTCGATATGGCGTCAACTTAGCGTCAACATAGCTTCTGATGCTTACGCATTGCAAATTAGCATCGCTTTAGCGTTCCAACATTGTCAATGCTAAATTAGAGCCACTACCTAATTTAGCGTCGCCTTTTCTTGATGCTAAATCGACGTCTCATGTTGGTGGCGTTGTGTCAACGCTATGGAGTTGCTATTTTGTTAGCTTGAATATTGTTGGTCTCTCTTCGTAGGGGTCATTTTCCAATGGATGTTCAACTTGCCCTAATTGCTAGCTTGAATTGAGACAGGAATCTCTCCATTACATTAGACTTTCTCTCTCGACCGAACTATTGGTGGGAGGCCTAACGACTACTGTTGAGAAGAGGAATTGTTAGATATGTGATACAAGTTTATATATGTGTATATATATGAATATGGAATTAAATGATAGGGTTTGTCTTAGTAGTTAGATTAGCTAAAGTAAAATTATATAGTTAATATATATATATATATATATATCCATAGCATTCACTAGTTTTACTTCATTTATTACAATTATTCTCTTGAGATCTTGTGTGCCATTATGTAGGAAAACTCATTTAATTTGGTGGAAAATCCTCGAGACAAACATGGAGTGGAAAACGGGGAAGAAATCAAGCCAAAAATCATAAAACTGAAGTTTGTAACAAGCCATAACATGGAATTCACGACCATGGGTCAGATCTCACGAGTCGTAATATGGCACTGACGGCCTGGTACACGATATTACGGATCGTTACAAGGAGGTCACGGGTCTCACAAAAGTAATTGCCACATGCAATAATCGTATAACGAGCTGTTACACTATTTTTACAGGACACAAAAAGCTACACGTTTCAGGAGCTAATTCGTAAGGATCGTTACTAGTTGTTCAGGGTCCCACAGAACCTAATGCCCAGCTAAAGGAACCCTTAATGACCGTTAGATCACCTTCATGACAAATATCAAAGATGGACATTGCATATCACCGACCATGAATAAACATCTAGTGGGACTCACAAATTAGGTGACAGGTCACCATACAAATAATACGGGCTGTAAGGGGATGTTCACAATACTCATAGAATGGCCGTAAGATATCGAAAGAAATGTTAGGGCCATAAGGAGACTATAATGACCCATAATGCAAGACGATATAATGACCCTGATAGATTACGCACCATGAAGGAGCAGCCAATACTGGGCCAAAGTCATTACCAGCCATGATTAAGATTTAATGGCCATAACTTACGAGTCGTAAGAGGGAAGACACGGATCATGCAGAAGCTCATTTTCAAATTTGCCCGAGTCAAGGGTCATTATAGGTATGTTACGGGTCGTAAGCACTGAATGCCAACTCCAATTCGTAATAGGAGTTTGTCGTGAACGGCTCTTCACGGGCCGTTAAACGTGTCGATCTTTGCTGATTTTTTATTGTTCAAAGAATCTTGATTGGATCAAGATGCCAGGATGGTGCCTAATCTTATAGAAGTCAAATTAGATCATAATTACATAGGATGGGAAATAGATTGGGTGGTTTCCAAGCGAACTAGAGATCTAGTCCGAATTTTATCATTTTAACAAATTTGAGACTCCCAATGGATCGAAATTCTTTGAAAATACTTAAGATGTTTTGAGAACTATAAATAGAGGACTAGGAAAGCATAGAAATTCATGCTTGAGCCCCTGTGTCACCCGCCACCTTAGGTGGACTTCAGGGTATGGCGGGATGATGGTCGGGCGCGCACCGTGTGCTAACTGCACCAACCCGACCATGTCCGTCCCAGGATGGGGTCGAGGCATCCTAGGGAGGAGACAAGCACACCTCGATGATCCATTGTCATGCAGGAGGCTTGACAAGAAGTTCTAGGGGAATGGGACGAGCAGATCTCGTCTGGGACGAGAGGGCATGTCCTGCGCGCACATGACGATTACAGGTTGCACACTTTGGCATTCTAGGACCTTACCATCCCAGGGCCAAAGTGGCCCATCCCATTTGCTTACCAGGATGAAGGAAGTCGTAGGACATCGTCAGATGGATGAAAACTCCGGTGGTGGAGATTTTGGGATGATGGCCTTGGCAGGGGTGGCGATTACAACCGTTAGGCGCCATGCGAGCGGCTGACGGGCGCGGCACAGCCAGGGAGGATGCGCGCATACCAGGCATGATCCGGATGATCAGGCAGCATCCATATGGAGGGAAAGTCATCCATGACATAGAGGCTTCACTCAGGGAGAATTAGGCAACATAGATGTCATGGTGCGGGTAGGTGCCATGAAGGGGTGCCTAAGTGTATTTGAATTTGAATATTTGGGCAACAGTTGGTTGACCCCTTGTTGTATAAATACACATGTTCTCTCCCAGATTCAGGGAGTGAATGAATAAGAGTCTTTTCCTCCACATCCTAGTTTTTCTTGCATTGTGTTAACTTAAGAGAATTAAGTGAGTGTGCGAGAGTGAGTGCTCTAACTTTCTAAACAAAGACTTAGAACATTTTGGGAGGCTGACTTGGGCACTTCGACGAGGAAGATCTCACGGATGGTTGCGTCAATTTCTAGGGAGAAACTAAGGGTGTGACATTTGGGAGCTGTGCTTTATTGAAGAAGAAAGGATTGTTGGAGAGGAAGGAGGAACAACTTAGTGCAAGGGCTCCGAGATCGTTCCAAAATCATTTAAAGCAAGGATTTTCTTGTTATCTCTTCTTAGACCGGATGCTCTTTTTACTTAGATCTATTTTAGTTTATTCCTTCGATTGTAATAGAGATTTTTATCTTTTTGGAAAACTACATGAACCAGTTTTAACATTGACTGGATATAATGATTATTTCTTGTAGATTATGATTGAGGTTCTTAGTGCTATTTTATGAGAATATCTTGTTTGGATCTTAGATCACAAATCAGTTTTGGGGTGATTAATTTTAGAACATAATACTTAGTATAAAATCTTGACTTATAAGTTATCCAAATCATAACAGAAATCCTGTAACTTAGGTATATACTTGATTATATTCAGCATGGATAATCATTAGTTTAGGATTCATAAGTTAAAGCATCTTAACTTTTTCTTAATTTAGATATTTACTTAGCGGTTGAAATTTCTAAATTTACATAAGTTAAGATAGTTCAATTTGATCAGCGTATAAATCGTTCTTTTGGTGATCCTATTCCGTCTTTAGGACCAATTTGACTCACATTGTTGAATTCAATCATCTCTGATTGCATTACAAGTTGTCCTTTATTCTTAATCATCTAGAATAACTAGGCTCTTCACCACTTTATTTTAAGTTGTTTAATTATCATATTTTATCTTTTTGTCTTTATCATAAAGACTTTTCTTCTCTTAGTAGGTTTTTGGGATAAGATTGATTTAGATAGTTCTTCGTGAGATCGACAATCTACTCTACACTTTATTACTTGATACGACTAGTGCACTTGTTAGTAATTTTATTGTCACAAATTTATCGGATCAAGTTTTTAGTGTCGTTGTCAGGGAACTAATCTTAAATTATTTAAAGTTCGATCCTAATGTACTACTTTGAGAATCTTATCTTTTAAGTCTATGATCACTTTGATACGTTTCTTATTTGTGGTTGTGCAGGACTGAACCAAGAAGTTAATACACAATCACCGAACTTGGAGGATTCGAACACAAATTCAATTCAAAAGGTAAGATGTTCGAAGGGACCTCTACTATTTGATTCTGGAATATAAAGGACAGGTTGAAGAAAAAACTTACAAAAGATGGTTGAACAAGCACGTAACAATCAACGCCAAGAACAACAACAAATGAAATATTTCAACCACAAGACAACCGATGTGAAGATGAAGCTGTCCATGAGAGAATATGTTTATATAGTGGTAGGGATAGGGAGTCATGTATTGTGCTGCCGAGATTAATGCTAACAATTTTGAAATCAATCCAGGAATCGTGCAGATGATTCAATCATCTCACCTTGGAGGAGGACTACACGAAGACCCTCACGACCACCTGAAGAGATTCCTATCTACTTTGAGCACTTCTAAAAATAACAATATTTCAAGTTATTTGTTTACTCTTATTTCCATAATCCTTACGTGATAAAGCTTCTACGTGGTTCAATACTTGGTTCAAAACTTTTGACATACATGGCTGAGATGGTGGAAAGGTTCATGGGAAAATACTGCCCACATAAAAAAGCGGATAAATATCGAAGAGAACTCTGAGCTTTTGTTTATGAGACACTTTGTGAGACATGAGAGTGCTATAAGGAGCTATTGTTCCAGATAATAGAATTCCTAAATGACAGATCATGAAAGACTTTTATCATGAAAAAGTCTCACTTGAGCACAACTATATATATATATATGTGTGTGTGTATATATATATATATATATAATCAACATATTAAATATTTTTTTAAGAAAAAGAAGAAAAGATAAATTTGAAAGATGATGTGAGAATTCAATGCACCAACTTTGTATAGATATAGATTAGGGAACTTATTTGCACTTCGTGCAATATAAATATATTTAACATATAATTAATTTTTTTTGAATTTTTATTAATTATTTATAAAACATATGATACACCAATAAATATCTTAAAAATTTTAAGATAAGGTAATATGTTACTTCACTTTACATTTTATAATACTTAAAATGAGTATAAAAATATTTTATCTTTCATAATATTAGAATATGTTTTCTACAAATTATTCTGCATGTGTTTCAGAAAAATATATTAAAATTTTGCTACCAATTGATTAAGGATATTTAAAATAAATATTTTATTTAAAATAATATCATATATGATATTGAACTTTTCAATTTATCCTTTAGATTTGATATTCACCTATCGGAAAAAGCTTATCAATCAATCGATTTGAATCATCAAAGCAAAACCAATAGTTCATATCAACTTATACATTATTTAATTTTCCATATGTTTTACTATTTTAGTATGTCTCGCCATTATATATAAATATATATTCAGTATATTTCAGTAAATATAAGAGTTAATCATTCATAAAAAAAAATCATATTAGCTAGAATATTAAAGAGATAATAGACATTTTTTCATTTAATTTCCAAATTAGACCTAATATCCATTAGTTCACATATTTTCTTTTTATTACTGAAATATGTTTTGTTATTAATAAAAATATAATTCAATTTAAAAAGTTAACACGTCATTAATGAAAATTTAATCACGATGTTAGAAATTTAGTATTCATTAATAGATGATGCATTTCTTTATATATAGTAGTAGAGTGGAATATAAAGAGTTTCGCATTTTAGTATGCAAATTAATAATTAGAATACTGCACAGTTTGCTTGGAAAAAATTAAATGATTCAATTAATGAGATGTGAGATAACAATTAAAAAATAAACATAAAAAGAATAAGAAGAATGATTAAGAGAGAAAAAAGGATTTTGTGTACTAAATTTAATAAAACATATCATTTCTTCTATCATGAATAGAAATAATGGGATGCAACTCAACTTATAATTTTGAAAATTCAACTATGATTTAACGCAACAGAACACATTTATCTATGGATAGAGACATGGGAGTAGAACATATTGTGATCCTTTAGCTTATATATACGGGAATGGGATCACACTCCACAGCATCGCTTTCTTCTCCCATTAGTTGCTACTTGTGGAACAAAAATTATAATGGCGCTCCCGTCGTCTCTTCAAATTACAAACGAGGAGGAAGCCACCGGCGCCGAAGAGGTGTTGGCGCCGCCTTTGTTGTTCAAATCCCACTCCCATGTCGTTAACACCTCCATGGCATTCGCCCGTTCCTTGACCTTCAAGTGCGCCGTCGAACTTGGCATCCCCGACGCCCTCCGACGCAAGGGCGGCCGTCCCGTGACGTTCCAGGAGCTGGTCGCGGAACTTGGGATCCCGCCGGCGCGCACGCAATGCCTCTCCCGCCTCATGCGCATGCTCGAGCACGAGGGCTACTTCGCGAAACGAACCACCACCAGCGCCGACGTCGTAGGCTACGTCCTCACGCCGGTCTCCTCTCACATGACCGGCCCCGGCAACTCATCTTTCCTGGCGGGTCTACACCCGTCAATGGTGCTGGCCTTCTTCCGCTTGAGCGCGTGGTTCCGCGAGGCCTCCCCGCAGCAACGGCAGTCGGCGACGCCGTTCCATGCCACTAACGGGATGACTCTGTGGGAGTACGCTGGGAGGAACCCCGAGCTGAACGAGGCGTTCAACGCCGGGATCTCGCACGACGCGGAGCTGATCGCGGCGGAGGTGCTCGCCAAGTGCAGGCACGTCCTCGCCGGCGCGCGGTCGCTGGTGGACGTCGGCGGGGGCAACGGCTCACTGGCTCGGGCCATCTCGGAGGCCTTCCCGCACCTCGACTGCACCGTGTTGGATCTCCCTCACGTAGTGGCGGAGCAGCGTGCACGTCCGGCGACGACGGGCGCCGCGTGTGTGGCGTACGTAGCTGGCAACATGTTCGAACACATTCCACAAGCTGACGTCCTCGTGCTAAAGGTACGTAAACTCTTCCAGGAAATGATACGTTCGTTTTAAATCGTACATACGTATATTTCTTTCCTCGTCAATCGAACTCGTCTATCTGTATACGTACTTTCCCTTTTTTTTCGGTACGTACACTGTACACATATTTCTTTGGTCGTTACTCGTTGTTTTAAAATATATTACTAGTGTGTTATCAAATTTATGATTTTAAATTATCATTTCTTTTATCTAACTTTCTCAAGATCGAATTGCGAAAAGTATCGTTGTTATTAGGATTTTCCCCAAAATTATCTAAAGGAGGTTTCGATATTGTGTTTTATTTAAATCGAATATTTTAAAAACATTTTATAGATGGACCGACAAAAAAAAAGAATTATTCACGGGGATGAACCGAGAAAAACAAAAAAGTAGAGCCAGGTTTGAACTCGGAACTCCTGTAAAAGAATAAAAGATAAGAATCCACTACAATACTGCATCAAAGCCAATAAAAAAAATCAAACTTACTTAAAATGGTTGGGATTTTAATTTTTAATATAAAAATTATACTTTAATGTATAAAGTAATAAAAAAAAACTGAAAATTATGACGGTGGCCCACACTCTAAGGTGGGTCCGCCCCTCTATACTTAGATATATCTGTGTGTATAGTCAAAGTTTGGCGGAAGTCATAAGCTGGATCAGGTTGGACAAACGCCATTAAATTAGGTATGTTTTGCATAATTGGAACTTTGATAAGAGAAAGTGGAATAATTATACAAAAAACAACGAAAATGGTACGTAATATAATATGGTAAAATCGTATAAACGAAATTAATGAAAGTACTTGAATGATCATTTAGATCAAAGAGAATTGCACGACTACTCTCTTTACGGCAGGGGAATCTAGGACCCGAAAATTAATGGGTGGAAGTAAAAAGTTATACTTAATTTATTATATAATAACGCCAAAATAAATAACTTGTAAATTTTTGAATAGTTAAAATTAAAATTCAGAATATAAATATATGTGTGTGTGTATTTATTATAAGTTGGATCTTAATCCTAATTGTCAACTAATTAGACAAGATTGTGACAATCTACAGTCTAGAAAAAAAAGTAATTAAATATACACAGATAATAATTATTATAACTTGATTTTGAAAAATTATAATTTTCACATTCATGGGAAATATGACAAAAAGATAGGTTAAATATTCAAAAATTTGAGGATGATTCTCTAAATTTTATTTGATAAAGAAATACAAGAATTAACTAGAGAATAAGAAGAGAATTGTTTTTTCTTTTCTTCATGCTTTTTACAAATTTTAAGCCAATGCATACTTACAAAATGAAGTGGATGAGATGATTTATTATCCACAATGTCATTAAAATCGGATCGGATCGACCAGATCAACCGGTTCAATCATGAACCGATGCTTGCCCCGATCCTGTTTGGCTTCCAAATTATTTTAGGTATTTTATTGGAAAAAAATCCGATTGAACTGAAATAAAGTAGTGAACCGGTGGACCAGCCAAGAACCAATTCAATGCATGTTTTTAAATAAATCCATTTAAATGAAAAGAAGTTAAAAAAATGTGGAATTTTTTAAAAAAAAGTATAAATTAAGGAAAGAAATAATTAGAGGTTAAAAAACAAAAATAGAAAGAGGAAAATAAATATAGGAAGGTAATTAACAAGGAGAGAAAATAGTAATTGAAAAGAGGAATGATTAGTGGATAGTATTTGAGTGATTTGGATAAAATACATTAATATGCTTACCATTAGGAGGAGGAGGAGGAGGATGATGATGATGATGATGATCATCATCATCATCATCATAATAATAATAATAATAATAATAATAATAATAATAATAATTGAGTAAGTATTAAGTTTTAAAATATAATCGGTAATTAGAAAAGGAATAAATTTGAAAACAAGAAAATAAAAAAGAATAAATATGGTGTAATAGACAATATAAAAAATAAATGAAAATACATAAAATAAGCAAAAATTTAAGTGAATGAGATTTAAATAAATTAATATAACATCACAAATATTATATAAATATTGAAAATATAATAATTACCAATAATGGTAATTTTGGTTAGCTTAATTTATAGAATATAATTAATAATATTTTTATATTAATTTATTATTATAGTAGTATGATATATTGTATTATATATTAATTATGATCTATATATTTTAGTAATATAAATAATATTATTTTAAAAAATTTTGGTCTAATCCGGTTGATTTCGATCGATCCGACTGCCAATCCAGTCTTTTCAAATTAGAGATTGTATATTAAAGTTTGTTACCAATCAATCTCCATTTAGGATTTTTGGAAACTTTTGAAGAAATTAATGGCTCAAAATCATAATGTACCATATCTATTATTCAACTTGTATTTTTCTTACGAACCTTGTTTGTAACATAAAGAAAATATGAGCTACAATGCCTATAGAAATATTGTTGGAACAGAAACTCATAAAGTTTTCCTCGAGAAGAGCATATTGGGTTGGGTTGCTAGAATAAATATTAACTATTGATTATTAAGTAACGCTATACAATAATACTAGTATATACTAATGGGTTCGTATTAATCTTATGGGGTCAATTGACTTATAGGTCAATGAACAAAATAATGACTTATAATTAAAAGTAAAATAAAGAAAGCTCAACATATTTTTTGGGCTTAAGAAACAAGCTTTATACTTGTAAGAATGTTAGATTGATCAATAGATGAAATAATGAAATAAAAGTGAGACTAAACGACATATGGATACTAAATCTTTAACGTGATAATATTAATTTCAGCTTTCAGCAGAATCATAATATATACCATAAAAGTTATTTCTAGCCTTTTCAGTAGTTTTATTATATATATTATAAAACTTATATACTGGGGAAATAAAAAAATAATTTCACAGAAGACAACAAAAGTTATTATGGGGAAGCAATACACCACATGTAAATTAGTATTTTTTAATGAACGTGTCGTGCATTTTTCGTATAATACTTGTATCAAGCGACTTTACATATATTTTTATTCTTTTTGTATATCTTTATTTACTAATTATTTAGAGAATTATATATTTATTATTTTCAAAGTATTACAAACTTCTGAATATTATTATGTTTAGTAATCAATATAAAAAAATTTTATACCGTAAAATTATTGTTTTATTATTATCAATGATCCTCAAATCATATATTGATAAAATGATCCTCAAATCAAATGGAGTGGGTGCAATGCATGCAGAACGTTCTGCACGATTATGAAGATGAGGAGTGCATGAAGATACTGAGGCAGTGCAAGAAGGCCATTCCAGCGAGAGCAGACGGAGGGAAAGTGATGGTAGTGGAGATGGTGATGAAGTTCGCCGTGGACGCAAGTGAGATGGTGGTGCAGAACCAGCTGACGATGGACATGTCGATGATGACACTCACCGGAGGCAAAGAACGCACAGAGAAGGAATGGGCAGACATCTTTCTTGAAGCAGGTTTCACCGGAGGTTACAAGATGACCCCCATCGTGGATGATTTCTTGTGCCTTAACGAAGTCTTTCCTTAAAGTATTCATAATATATATATATATATATATATATATATATATATATATATTATATGCATGTGTAATGGCGTCAATAATAATATATACCCCTGGTGCATGTGTACTCCCACTCCTTTGAAAAAATAAAGCTGGATTCAATGGTGTGCTTATCATTTAGTATTAATCCTACTAATTTTGAGATTTTTTTTACTTTAAGAAAAGAATATAAATGATCTCGTTAAGCGTAAGTTATTGATAATTAATTGTGAATGACGAAAGTCAATCATTCACTTCGAAAACGGTCATTTGGAAGGGCTAAAGATACATCCTATTAAATCCATAGCTTTTAAGTCATGTTTCTTTAGTTACCATACTTATAAATTTGTCCTCTTATCATTTTGAAGATATGCTGAAATGCTAAACATAAAAATAAAAAAAAAAACATTTGTGTATGATTTTTATGAACAAGAAAAATATAATGATATATAAAAAGAATAAAATTTCTATTTCATTAGGCTTTTGATCAGTAGCTTTATCTTTTATCTTTTTTACTTAATTAAAACGTATGTATCTATATTGCTTCTTGAGTTATATCTTTTTCTTTCTAAATTTTTTTTATCTCATTAAATTTAAAATTTGTTATTGGCACTTCGAAGATAAAAATGATGAAATGTTAAAATAAAAAATTATCAATGTGCATTTATGTAATGAAATATAAAGAGTCAGAATTTCATCAAAATTTAATTATGATGTTAAAATTTAATACATAAAATAATAATGAGAATGTTAAGTATCATAGGAGTGCAAAGAATTAAATGATGTAACAAATTAATATAATGTTGAAATAACAATTAGATAATAAAATGGCCACATACTTCTCACAGTATTTGAGATATTTATTTTGTACTTTTTCTTATCTTTCTTCCCTTCATTTTATGGCTGTTATAATAATATGGAATATGAAATATCATTTATCAATCAATATACCAATAAGGGCATCAAATGTAATGTTTTCATCTTCCTATAAAATTGTTAAGTAATTCATTTTGGGCTTTGGATCAATAATTTTCTTTTCTTTTTATCTAATTGAAACATAGTTATAGTACTTCTTGGGAGATTTTTTTTATAACTTTATTTAGCTTATTAAACTTAAAATATGTTATTGTCATTTGAAGACAAAATGATGAAATGTTAAATTTAAAAGGGTTTTTCCTCTGACCACCCCTAAACTATCACGATTTCCTAGAACTAATCCCAAACTACGAACTTTATTTTTTGAATCCCTAAAAATCGTGATAGTTTAGGGAAAGAGCGAGGGGGGGGGTCGCCGCCCCCCTCTTCATCCATCGATCCTCCGGTGACACGTGGCGTCCTCCTTTTTTCTCTTTTTTAATTATTTTATATCCATTATTATATATTATTTTATCTAAAAATTGACTAACACTTAAGGTAGGGGCATAATGGACTTTTCACAAATGCAAAAAATAAAAAATAATGGAAAAGTCGACGGAATTGGACGGAAGGATCAAATTGAAAAAATCGTGATAGTTTAGGCACTCAAAAAATGAAGTTCGTAGTTTGTGGTTAGATATAAAAAATCGTGATACTTTAGGAGTGGTCGGAAGAAATAACCCAATTTAAAATAAGGAAAATGCATTTTTATATGATTATTCTTTATATAATGAAATATAAAGAGCCAAAATGTAGTGAGTAAATACAAAGATAAGAGAATTATCTATAACTTATATCATCCATTAATGTAAATCTCGTGGGAACATATACAAATATTAATTGAAAGTTTAATGCATGAAGTAACTTATTTCTATTTAAACTTTTTCGACATTTTAAATATAACTCCATTTCTTTTGAGGTTTGTATCATCAAAATATAATTATATAGGGAATAAAAACTTTGCTCCAACATTGTCCACTACCCAGCAGCTTTCTTTGTCCACATCTGTCCATGAAGGTGTAGAGGAAGCTTCCTCTCTTTTGTGCAATGGAATCTACTATATTGATGTGGAAAGACATGTTTTCTTTTGTTGTTTGCTGCTTTGGACAGCTGGACTAGTGAATCTACATCGTCTGCCTCAATTTTGTCTAAGTGTCTGAGTTGGGGGAATACACCCGTGTTACCCTTTATGCGTGTGTGTGGGGCGCATACACCTGAATACCCCTATGAATTATCGATTGAGATTTCTGCATGGAAAATAATCAACACAAGTAATAATATCATAGAAATATGGTATTTAGAAGATGGATGTGGAAAAATAATAAAAGTTGCATTTTAATAATAATAAAGAATGTGTATAAGAATATAGTAAAATATGGAATAGATGCATATTAAACATAGATGAATTCTCCACATCACAAAGCGACTTTGCGATTGGAGCTGCATTGGGCCAAAAGAAGAATAAAGTGATTCACATTATCTATTATGCAACCAAGGTGCTAGGCCCAACGCAACAAAACTATACCACCACAGAGAAAGAACTACCTTCTGTGATTTACTCTATGGATACGTTCATATCATACTTGGTTGGTTCGAAAGTCACAGTGCACACTGATCACTCAACCTTAAAGAATTTGTTCTTTAAGAAAGATTCAAAGTCGAGGATGTATCACATGGGTGCTCTCACTTCAAGAATTCAATAAGGAGATTAAAGACAGAAGTGGCTCAGTGAATCAAGTAGCATACCACTTGTCCAGGATTGAGCACAAGAAGGGAGAAGTTGACAAATAGCCACCAATCCAAGTCGGCCTGCCCGATGATTCATTATTCTCAGTATCCATTAGAAGTTGCCCTTAGTTCATAGACATAACCAACTACAAGGCTGGGGGTATCCTACCGAAGGATCTGAGTCACTAACAGAAGATGAGGTTCTTATATGAAGTAAAGAAGTGCTTTCGGGATGATCCATATCTGTTTAAAAAATGCTCGACGGGCAATTGAGAAGGTGTCTCCCGAAGGAACTAACTCAAGAGTTCATATCCGCTTGCCATACACTTGTGTATGGGGATACGAAGGCATCCAACAAACTGCAACTAAAGTGCTCCAAGCTGATTTTACCTAGCCAACTTTGTTTAAAGATGTCTACAAGTTTGTAAGCACATGTGACCAGTGCCAAAGGATGGGAAACATTTGGAGACGACAAGAAATGCCACAAATCGGAATTCAAGCAGTAGAAATATTTGATGTTTGGGGCATTGATTACATGGGCCCATTCCCTGGCTCAAGAAAGTGTAGATACATTCTTGTTGCAGTGGACTACTTTTCCAAGTGGATAGAAGAAATACCCATGACGCAGTGTGATTCCCATCATGTAACGAAGCTCTTTTCCACATCTTCCCCAAATTCGGCTTGCTGAGGATCATCATCATGGGGGAGCATTTCTTGGAAAGAAAATTTAACACCTTGCTATCCAAGTATGGGATCACCCACAAGGTTGTAACTCCCTACCACCCGCATACCTCAAGGCATGTAGAAACGTCAAACAGATGAAGGCAATACTGAAAAAGACTATAGCAAACTCCAAGAGAGATTGGAGTTCCAAGTTGGAGGATGCTTCTGGGCATACAGGACTGTGTTAAAAACATCCCTTGGAGTGACACCATGTAGATTAGTCTACGGGAGAGCTTGTCACCTGCCTATGGAATTATAGCATAGGGCCTACAAAGCATTGAGATATATAAATTTTGACTAAGGAGGACACAATCGAAATCTCCAACTCGCGGAATGAAGCCTTTGAAAATGTTGTTATCTTCAAAGACAAGATGAGAAAGTGGAACGACCAGTTAATCCAACAAAGATAATTGAATGCAGGAGATCAAGTCCTCCTATTTAATTCAATATTTAAACTCTTCCCGGAAAACCGAGATCCCGATGGTCCGTCCCATTCAAAGTTATGAAAGTATTTCCATTCGGTGTGGTGGGGCTCGAGAATTCCAGAGGAGAAACATTCAAGGTTAATGGACAAAGAGTGAAGCTCTACTTGGAGTCGGCCCTGAAAGATATTGAAGAGACCATGGAGCTGCATGCACCCACCACCACATGAAGAAGGCATCACCAATGTCGAGCTAACGACATAAACCAAAGACGTTTCCTTTTAGGCAACCCAAGTTCTAACAATTTTTAATCATTTTTGTTTCGCAAAAATAAAGAGAACTTTGCTCAAACATACCTGAACTGAGGAGCATATGATATAGGAGAACATCAGCAGTTATGGCAATGTTGACGCCTGGCATGTTTTAGTGGGCGCAAGACCTCCCCGAAAAAGAGAAAAGTTGATAAGATGTATTTTATTTGGAAAAAGGAGAATAAAATTGGTGCGGAACCGATGGAAGAACAAAAATTGTCGTGTAGTGGTCAAAGCATTTAAAATTCGAATGAGACCTCATTTTTGGACCCATTCTGCATCATCTTTTTCACGATTCTGATTTAAACCATGATTTAAATCAAAATTCATGAGTAGTTATGGACGATCAAATTGTTTTTAAAAAATTATGCATAACTCCTCTAAAAAACACAAGTGATAAAAAAATGACATAGTCAATTAACATTTTACTAAGTACAAAATTACTATTTGCAGATAATACATATCAAACTCTCTCAATATCTCAATAGAGGGGTATGAGAGCTACAAGTCTTCTATCAAGTATGCACGGTGGGGCACATGACTTCTTGATACCTTAGCAGCAAAAAGAATCCACACCATGCTATTTGGAAACCTATGAAGAAGATGCATGGTTCGACAACAACGCACTACTCAGCAAGGAGGACAAAATCTTAATCCCTAACGCACTGCTGAAAACCCTACGATCTTCACCCCCTACAAGAGTTTTGCAGACCATCTGCTGTAGGCATCACCACTGGAATTTGGCGACCCGATATCGCTATGAATCACTATCAAATAAATCCTGCAATCATTATCGTGCTCGGACAAAATGCCTTTTCAGAATTGGCAAATGAAGATCCTAATCAGCACCTAATCACTTTTGAGAAATTATGTGAGACCTTCATGTGCAATGATGTGAGAACCGATGTCATGAGACTTAGAATGTTCCCATTTTCTTTAAGAGATAAGGCGAATGTCTGGATTTGCTCCTAACACCACTTGTTGTAATAATCATTCATTGAGTTCATTCAGTTGTAATAAATATTTAGCTTGTGATGCATGCACATTCATATTTAAAAATTTGTTTCATAATATGACTTATCTTCTAACTTGCAATAGGCTTTGCAAAAAGCTAATTTATAAGGAGAAGTTCTTATGGGTGTCTTAAAACCTATCATATATGCCCAAAGTGCATCATCTACTTTCAAGGTCCAATATTTTATTGACAAGTTAATACTTTTCTCCAAAATTCTTTTGATTTCTTTGTTTGCAATTTTTACTTGCCCACATGATAGAGCATGATATGAAGTACTTGGAAAATGTTTAGCTCCAAATCTGTTAAGAAGACTAGAAATATTACATTGCAAAAAATGTGTCCCATTGTCACTTGTGATAGTTCTAGGCGTTTAAAATTGAGTAAAAATTAGTAGCTACCTTAGCCTCATTTGTAGGAATGGAAATAGATTCTACCCACTTATACACATAATCTACAACAACTAAAATGTATTCACTATTATAGGACATAGAAAATAGATCCATGAAATCAATACCTCAAATACCAAGAATATCACAGTGTAAATTATTATTGAGGGACATTTCATTTTTATGTGATATATTACTTGATCTTTAGCGATTGTCACAAGACTTACAGTAATTTCTTGCATCACTTTATATGGTCAGCCAGTAGAGTTCAATCGATAATACCTTTATTGTTGTTCAATTAGTTCCAAAGTGTCTTCTTTCTTATCCATCATGGCAATGGCTCATAATGCTTACAATTTCTTCTTCACGAACACATCATTTGATTACTTGATCTGCACACATAGTCAAAGCGCTAGAGGTCTTTCCAGTGATATTTTTTGACATCTGGTGCATGCATTTTTGTAATGTTTTACATGCATCATTTTCACTATTTTCATGGTTTTTGTAATTGTATGCATCTCTTTTTTTATTTAATTTCATAAATTCTTTTTGAGTTAGAAGCTATCCACTGGTTGGTTCATTTTGTTCTCAAGATGATTATTTCAAAAGTGCGGAACAATTGGATCGAAAGAATGCACAAATCTGAGCAAAAACTTTAGTGTGCTTGTTTAGTAAATATTTTTTAAAGAAACCAGTACACAGAAATGTTATAAACTACTCTCACTAGCTTATAGAGTATAGAATATATCGATTTTAAATTTTATTCCTATTATACCCTCATTCTTTCTAATATATAATTTTTTTACTTTTTAAACATCATACATTATTTTTTATGTTAATATGTCACGTCTTTGATTTTACTTAAAACTTGAACAAGATTTTTATTAAAAAACAAATCCGACCCGACCCGACCAAATTTGGTCGGGTCGGGTCCGACCCAGTTCGGGTCGGGTCGGGTGGTCGGGTTACCCGGCCACCCAATTTTCTTTTTTTTTTTAATTTTTGTTGTTACTATTTTGTTTTTTTATTTAATATAAAAATATTATTTAATATTATTTTAAAAGCATAAAATATGTTTTCTAACTATTTAATATTATTTATGCACTTAAAATATTTTATTTCAGTTTTTTTTTTAAAAAATAAATCAAATATAAGCCTTAAGTATAAATAAAAAAGAAAAAAATTAAAAAAAATTAAAAGTCGGGTCAATCGGGTCAACTCGGTTTGGATTTTTCCAACCCGTACCAGACCCATGGTCGGGTCGAGTTCAGGTTGGGTCGGGTCTGACCCGACCACCGATCCGACCCGACCCGAACCGATTCACGGGAAGAACAAGTCAATAACCAGGCATAATATCCAGTCATACAACGAATCAATCAACAGGGAATAGCCAATCATGATCATGAAAAGAATCTAAGTCAACCAGCGAACAAATTGAGATTCTGACTTAAGGTTCAGTCAACCGATTCTTTCTAATCGGTCGACCGATTAATTTGTATCGGTCGACCGATATTTCTAGATCGCTCGACCGATGGCGCTGGATCCGTTCACTGGACTCGGTTGGCCGGTCAGCCAAGCCGCGCAATGTTAAAGGAAATGATCGGTCGACCGATATCTATCTTTCGGTCGATCGATCTTTACAGGCAGATGGATTGGAACTTACCGGTCGACCGATATCTCTAGATCGGTCGACCGATCGGTGTAAATCAGAAATCGAGCAGACATCAAAACTTCAGGGATTTTTAATCCTAAATGCAATCACTGCTTATAAACAATCATCTGAACATGGAGTAATTGAGACAAAAGTATACTTAGCCGCAAACAATAACAAATCAGGAATCAAAGAACAAGAATACAACCAATCAATTCATTTCCTTCAATTTTTCCATTTGGCCATGAACATCTCATAGGATTTAGCACAGAAATCATTCTGGCCTAATTCTATTTAGGTTATGCAATGGGATTTCGAGTTCACCCACCTCTTTCCTTGGTCGATTCTTGCACGAAATCTTTCCGATCACTAGCGGTCATTTTCCCCTTGCCGTTCTCCACCTATGAGGCAATCCGTTGGAGAAGAATGTAAGGAGATGACGTTTGGAAATCAAAAATGCATGAGGGTGCAGAAGAGAGGAAACAATGCTTATTACTCTGATCCTTGTTGGCACGAAAGAAAAATCCCCCTCTAACAGCAACATGCATGATGGCAAAGAAGATAGAAAGGAAGAAAAAATGACAGTCCAATAAGAAGGCTTTTCTGAGGTGGGGTGAAGTGAGAGGAAAATCCTTATTATTTACCACCCCCAATAACTTTCCGAATTTGCCCTTTGATCTCCTTAGCTGGCCGAATCCCCTCTTAACCATATTTTGCTGGAGCTTTATCCCTGTTGGTTTTAAAATTTGAATTTCATTTTTTTTCGTGTGTTACATCATTACCCCCTGAAAAGAAAATTTGTCCTCGAATTTTGCACTAAGTAAAGGACTTTCCGAATAGATGTGGGAATTCCTCGTTCATCTCTTATTTGAGTTCCCATGTGGCCTCATTTTCGTGATGAAAACGCTATGCTACTCTGACCATAGGCACATCTTTATTCTTCTAACGTTGTACTTTCCGTTTCACAATATGTGTTGGGTACTCGGCAAAAATCAAATTAGCAGCTAGATTTGGTTCCTCGATCTGTAACACATTAGCAGCGTCATGCTTGTACTTCTTAAGTATGGATACGTGGAACACATTATGCACTCGCCCATATGAAGGTGGCAGAGCCAGCCTACATGCTGCTTCTCCAACTAGCTCCAATATCTCGAAGGGTCCCACGTACCGAGGACTGAGCCTGAACCTCATAACTCCCTTCATGGGAGATACCTTCAGCAGAACTTGATCACCAACTTGAAAAATTTGTTCACGTCTGCCCTTATCTGCATAACTCTTCTGTCTACCCCGTGCAGTCTTCATTCTTTGTTTGATCAGCTCTACTTTCTCGACATACTCCACTGCCTCCTTCACTTCCTCTTCACTCAAAATTTTCTTTTCCCTTACTTCACTCTAGTGAGTGGGTGAACGACAAGGTCTGCCATACAAAGTCTCAAAGGGCGCCATACCGATACTGGAATGGTAGCTGTTATTATAAGCAAATTCGATTAGATGAATATGCTCATCCCAGTTGCCTTGCCAATCTAGTGCACATGCTCGCAGCATGTCCTTTAATGTCTGAATGGTCCTCTCAGACTGTCCATCAGTCTGAGGGTGAAAAGCAGTGCTGTAATTTAGTCTTGTGCCAAATACTTGCTGCATGCTCCTCTAGAATCTGACAGTGAATCTGGGGTCTCGGTAAAAAATAATCGACGCTGGAATGCCATGTAATCTGTCCACCTCTCTAACATACAAGTCTAATAAACTCTCTACGGATTGTTTCCATCGGATAGGGATGAAGTGGGTCACCTTCGTGAATCTGTCTACAACCACCCATATGGCATCATGACCCTTCTTTGACCTAGGCAAGTTGGATACAAAATCCATAGTAATATTATCCCGCTTCCATTGTGGAATATCTAAATGCTTCAATTTGCCATATGACCTCCGGTGCTCAATCTTCACTGTTGGCACAACAGGCATCTTGCCACATACTCGGCTATCTCCCTTTTCATGTTAGGACACCAATAGCTGCGCTGTACATCCTTGTACATTTTAGTACTTCCGGGGTGAATGGCAAACTCAGACTTATGGCACTCATCCATTACTTCTCGTCTGATGGTTGCATCTATGGGAACCCATAATCTATCCCTGTACCGAATTCCTCCATCTGCTGATATCCGAAAATCCTTCGGCTCATTCTGACACCTCTTCAACACTTTCTGGTACTCTGGATCCTCCTTTTGAGCAACTATGATCCTATCAATCAGACTGGGCCTCATCTGATGCATCATCCACAGAGCTCCATTATTGCCGAGTCTGGGGAACAATTGATCTATCTCCTATAACATCTCGTACTCCTGTACTCTGATGTATGCTAGTGAACCTTCTCATTTCCTGCTCAGCGCATTTGCAATTGAATTTGCTTTACCAGGGTGGTAACTAATAGCAAATTCATAACCCTTCAAGAGTTCCAACCAACGGCGCTGTCTCAAGTTAAGGTCCTTCTGGTCAAAAATATATTTGAGACTCTTATGATCTGTGAAGATCTCAAAAGTCTCCCCATACAGGTAGTGTCTCCAGATTTTCAAAGCAAAAACTATTGCAGCTAACTCGAGATCATGCGTGGGGTAGTTAACCTCATGCTTCTTCAATTGTCATGAAGCATAGGCCACTACCTTACCGTGCTGCATTAGTACACACCCTAAGCCTATCACACATGCATCACTGTAAACTACATATCCTCCGCTGCCCGTCGGTATGGTGAGGACAGGTGCCGATGTCAGGCGGTCCTTCAACGTCTGAAAGCTCTGCTCACACTTATCAGACCAAATAAATTTCTCAGCCTTCTTTGTGAGGTTCATGAGCAGTGCTGCAATTTTGGAGAAATCTCTGATGAACCTCCTGTAATAACCTACTAATCCAAGGAAACTGCAGATCTCGGATGCGTTCTTTGGCCTTGCCCAGTTAGTCACAGCTTCAACTTTCGCTGGGTCCACTGAAATGCCCTTCTTGGATACGATGTGTCCAAGGAACATGATCTACAACTAAAATTCGCACTTCGAGAGCTTGCCGTACAGCTTGTGTTGTCGTAGAGTCTCCAACACTTTTCTGAGATGTTCTCTGTGCTGCTCTGGGCTGGATGAATAAATCAAGATGTCATCCACGAACACGATGATGAACTGATCTAAGTGAGGCCGAAAAATCTTGTTCATCAGGTCCATAAACGTTGCATGGGCGTTTGTTAGTCCAAATGGCATCACTAAAAACTCATAATGATCATACCTAGACCGGAAAGCTAGCTTTGGTATGTCCTCCTCGGCAATCCTCAACTGATGGTAGCCGCTCCGTAAATCAATCTTAGAGAATACTGATGCCTTGGACAATTGATCGAACAAGTCGTCGATGCAGGGTAAAGGGTACTTATTTTTCACCGTCACCTTGTTGAGCATCCTATAATCAATGAAAAACAGCATCGATCCATCTTTCTTTTTAACAAACAACACTGGTGCTCCCCACGGTGAGACACTTGGCCTAATAAAGTCTTTGTCTAACAATTCTTGTATCTGCTTCTATAATTCTTGCATTTCAGCAGGTGCCATGCGGTACGGTGCCTTAATCTTGAAGTCTATCTCGCGCCTCGGTAGTAGTCCTGAAGTATCTTCTAGAAGACATCTGAGAACTCACACACCGCATCTATCTATTGTAGTGTGGTGGCTGGTACATCGGTCTTGACCACACTTGTCAAATATGCGCAGCATCCTTTCTGGAGCAGCTTTTGAGCTTTCATTGCTGAGATAATCACCTTCATTGCTGATGGAGTACCTCTGATAATTGCCTTAGGCTTGTCCTGTGCACCTATTGTGATCTTCTTCTGCTTGCAGTGTAGAGCTGCATCATGATAAGAAAGTCAATCCATCCCTAGGATGACGTCTTAGTCTGTCATCGGGATGACAATAAGATCTACAAAAAAATTCTTCTTTTCCACGGTGACTAGCACATTAGGAATGTACTTAGCAGTGTGAAGAGTCCCCATGGGGGTACTCACCCTCATGGAATGAAGCATTTGCTGTAAAGATAAACCAAGAGCTTGGGCGCACGACTTTGAAATAAATGAGTGTGTGGCCCCTGAATCAAACAATATAATAGCAGGCACGTCAGCAATAGAAAGGGTACCTCTGATAATATCGTTATCATTTTGGGCAACGTTCGCCTCCATGTGGTGCACCCTGCCCTGGACTACGGGGTTTGCGGCTCCGACACCCCAGTTATCACGGCTTCCCCTAGCGAACTGGGGCAATTTCGGGCAAAGTGTTCGAATTGTCTGCACTGGATGCACGAACCATTCCTCCTGCGGCATTCACCATCATGATATTGACCACAATGAGGGCAGAGAGGCTTCTACTGAGGTACTAGGGGCTGAGGCTGACGAGGAGGAGGTGGTAGTTGTCTCAGTGGCCATTACACCAAAACTTGAGTTAATCGCCACAACTTTAACATATGCTTAATTTACTTAACATCTTAAAATTTATACCTGGGCCTGTAAAGGTGCTGGACGTGGTTGGGCTTGAGCATAGCGTGGAGCCTCCCTCTGGTAGTAGGGCTTATAGCGACGATCGCGACGATCATCCCACCTAAACGATCAGCGATCCTCGATCCGAGGTCGTTGTTGCTCTGCTGGCTTGGCTGAAGCTTTTGCTTTCCGTTCAGCCTGGTTCTTCTCCATGTGTGTAGCCAGTCTCACTGCCTTCTCTATCGTGTCACAGTCCCCAAATAGAACTTCAGTTTTCAGTTCCTATTGTAGACCATTAATGAACTTATTTGTCCGGATGCGCCCCTCAAACGACATTGGGCAATATTGCTCCAGCATGATAAACTGAGTATGATAATCTACAACAGTCATGGTTCCTTGCTCAAGTTGCAGGAATTCTTCATGTTTGCTGACCCGGTCATGGTCAGGAGTGTAACGAGCAGCAAACACCTTCTTGAATTCAGTCCATGCTATCTCCTCTTCCTCCAGCCCTCTAAATTTGGTGGCTCTCGTGGTCTTCCATCATCCCATAGTAGTGTCAGTAATCATGTGAATAGCATATAGAACCTTACGCTCTTCAGCACACCTCATCAGCTTGAATATGCGATCTAAGGTTTCTATCCACCTCTCTACCTTGAAGAAATCCGCCTTGCCATCAAACTATGGCAGATGTAGCTTCAGGAACGCATGGATAGTATCTTCAGAAACCTCCTGTCGGGGTCCCAGAGTGAGACGTCTGGTTGGGGCTAGCTGTCTCCAGTTTGACTGCCCTCCAGTAGGTTAGTCTCATCAATGTACTCTTCCTGTGTCTGCGCCCTTGCGCTGCGGCCTCGCCCTCGGCTGTGACTGGTAGTACGGCCTCGACCACGACCCCGTTCTCGACCTCACTGGGCTAAGGCTTGTGACTCTTTGATTGGGCCCTCTAGGCCCTCTGGCGCCTTAGGAGCAATATGGGCTGACCCGACCTTCTGCTCCTAGATCCTCTATGATCGTCTCGACATCTTTCTCCTTAATCATAAAAGAACAATACATCAAGAATCCATACTATAAAAAAACATAAATTTGACTTACAGTCCCTTTTCGGTGGAACGTGTGGCGCCAGCTCAGCGATAGCACATGAACCTTTCTTATATCATACTTTACAATAGGACATCAAAAGAGTCCGAACTGCAGCTCGGATACCATAAATGTAACGCCCCAAATCGACCAACGCCATGTGGCGAGGATCTATCTGAAGACATACGAAAAACTACAACTTTGACTAACATTTGATCAAATCTCAATTAAAATGATGACATGTCAGCAACCGAAGTAAAAGAGAAAATAGAGATGTCATAATGGCAGAAGTCTCAAAGTACCACAAAGTCTCCATCATAACTATGAAAAATGAATCACATCAAAGTTCATGAATGCAGAAGAAATGAAAAATAATAATCAGGCACTTTTTGGTTTATGTGCTTTATTATCGCTTGAGCTCAGTCGCGGCACACAATCTCAACACCATCACCGACCTAGTCCTGTGAAAATCAACACAGGAGAGGAGGTCCTCCCGTAAGCTATACAACCTACTGGGGAATCAATATAGTGCTCAATGCATAACAAATAAATTGAATTAGTCAGAATCAGTAATCACTTAAATCAAGATTAGATAGAGAGCATAAGATAATTCGATTATAGACATCAATGGATAAAAGAGGATAGAGATCATATAACAATCTTATAATCATGAAAAGATGCAATAATCATGCTGGATTAATATTCATACTTCCTTTACCATCATACTCATATCAATTTATACATTCTCCTTATTCTTGAACTTTTTCTTAGCCTAAGTGACTTTAAGTGCCTTTAACTTTTGGGGTTTTACACCGAGCAAAACAATACAACCTTGTGCAGCCAATGGGTGATCAAGCTATGGCTAAGGGAACGACCCTTCACTATAAGCACTTGGCATGGACTGGCGACCCACTCTTTAACTTTCTTTGTTAACAACTTATCAATTTGTCGTTCTTTCATTCTATGGGAAGGATTCGATCACTGGAAGAACAAGTCAATAACCAAGCATAATATCCAGTCATACAACGAATCAATCAACAGTGAATAGCCAATCATGATCATGAAAAGAATCTAAGTCAATCAGCGAACAAATTGAAATTCTGACTTAAGGTTCGATCGACCAATTCTTTCTAATCGGTCGACCGATTAATTTGTATCGGTCGATCGATCGGTCGACCGATGATGCTGGATCCGTTCACTGGACTCGGTTGGCCGGTCGATCGATCTCTATCGGTCGGTCGACCGATCTTTATAGGCAGATGGACTGGAACTTACCGGTCGACCGATATCAGATATCGGTCGACGTAAATCAGAAATCGAGCAGACATCAAAACTTCAGGGATTTTCAATCCTAAATGCAATCATTGCTTACAAATAATCATCTAAACATGGAATAATTGAGACAAAAGTGTACTTAGCCGCAAACAATAACAAATCAGGAATCAAAGAATATGAATACAACCAATCAATTCATTTCCTTCAATTTTTTCATTCAGCCGTGAACATCTCATAGGATTTAGCACAGAAATCATTCTGGCCTAATTCTATTTAGGTTATGCAATGGGATTTTGAGTTCACCCAACTCTTTCTTTGGTCGATTCTTGTACGAAATCTTTTTTATCACTAGCGATCGTTTTCCCCTTGCCGTTCTCCACCTATGAGGCAATCCGGTTGGAGAAGAATGTAAGGAGATGACGTTTGGAAATAAAAAATGCGTGAGGGTGCAGAAGAGAGGAAACAATGCTTATTACTCTGATCCTTGATGACACAAAAGAAAAATTCCCATTCTAACAGCAACGTGCGTGATGGCAAAGAAGATAGAAAGGAAGAAAAAAATGGCAGTCCAATAAAAAGGCTTTTTTGAGGTGGGGTGAAGTGAGAGGAAAATTCTTATTATTATCACCCCCAATAACTTTTCAGGTTTTCCCTTTGATCTCCTTAGCTGGCCAAATCCCCTCTTAACTATATTTTGATGGAGCTTTATCCCCTCATAACACAGCTGGTTATTGCTGTTGGTCTTAAAATTTGAATTTCTTTTTTTTTCGGGTGTTACAGCTGGGATCTCGGACGGCGTGGAGCTGATCGCGGCGGAGGTGGTCGCCAAGTTCAGGCACGTCCTCGCCGGCGCGCGATCGCTGGTGGATGTCGGCGGGGGCAACGGCTCACTGGCTCGGGCCATCTCGGAGGCCTTCCTGCACCTCGACTGCACCGTGTTGGATCTCCCTCACGTAGTGGCGGAGCAGGGTGCACGTCCGGCAACGAAGGGCGCTGCGTGTGTGGCGTATGTAGCTGGAAACATGTTTGAAGTTTGAACACATACCACAAGCTGACGTCCTCGTGCTTAAGGTACGTACGTAAACTCTTCCAGGAGATGATATGTTTGAAACCATCTGTATACTTTTCTGAGTTTTCTCGTTGGTTATTTTTAAAATATATTAGTAGTGTTATCAATTTTAGGATTTTAAATTATCATTTCTTTATCTAAGATCGAATGTGAATCCGCCCCTGCATACTTGGATATGCGTATGGTCAAACGTTGGGCGGTGCTGACATCAAGTCAATTTGATCCTCTCAATTCAAACGAGGCCGGAAGTCCCACGGGTGAAAGACCGCGGGTCGGCTCGAATTTTAGATTTTTTTAAATCGTGTATTATTTTTTAGATCAATTTTTAATTTTTTTTAAAAATATCTTATAATTATTTTAAAAAATAAAGATCACCTTTTAGTGGGTCTCGAATTCCTACTTTTATATAATTGTATTTTAAAATATATATATTAAATTAAAGTTAACATAAAAAATATTTAATTTTATATTATATACAAAATATACTACTAATATATAAAAATTGCCAAATTAAAGTTTCATAATGCGATAGAAAAGCAGCGGCGATGTTTGCGAGGTGGCAAACTCTCTGGCTCTAGGTCGCGCAATTCCGTATATTCTTGGACAATATCTTCAAAAAATTCTACTAGTGGTGGAGACATCCTTGGTTGGTTACTGCCAACACCTTCCTGGTCAGAGTGTTCCAATTCTTTTTGTATTGCGGGAGGGGCAACGTTACGTTTGCGACCTTGACCACGACCTTGGTCGTGCGCTTGCTTGCATCACGTAGAAGATTCTTAGGGAGTTGGGGCTGGATCGTTTGTTTGCATCACATAGAAGATTCTTTGCCCTCCTCGTATAACTTGCACATTAATACCTCAAGGAGGCATCTATATAACAATGTGACTAAATAAAAAGTCTATAAGTAAGGAATTCATTTGGTACTTACTTGAGGAGCGGAGTCGCATGAAGCTTGCACATGACTTTACTGTGACCATGGAACACTATAAACGATAATTGACAATGCAATGATATATACTCTACTATGACCAATGGGGAGCCAAGAACTTAGGCTCTGATACCAAACTATAACACCCTCAAAATCGCCCCTCCTACTACGTAGGCAATCAGGTTGACCCCGGGAGCACTACACTGCCTACTACACTATTGACCATACTATGACATTAATCATTCAACAATTTGTATACGTGGCAAAAATTGAAATAATAAAATAAGTACGGACTTTATTGCGGAAGGTGGAAATATACTTTATTGCGGATGAGTTGGAATATCAAAGGACACTAAGCGCTTATTGCAGTCCACAAGAAAATGGGCAATGACAATAATATCCAATAAAATCTCGACAATGGTAACATATTTGATTACAACAAAAAAGACAATAATAACATTCTGATGTAGAGATGAATTATTCAAATAATGCAATTACAAATGAAAAACATTATTGAGTGCAATGAGTCATGTGCAGCAACCCTTGAGCACTGCGTTCTCCATCACTCCTCTCTAGGCAAGACTCACCTGCAAAATCCCAATTGCAGGGAAATCGAATACCCGTGAGCGAAAACGCCCAGTACAATAGAATCATAGGCTATAATTTAATAATCAAAATATGCTTGAATCAATAACAGATAAGCAATGACACATTTTGCTCTGGACAAATAATCTCTTCTTTTCTCATTATAATCAATACTTTGGTTGCACAAGGCAATGAACCATCATAAGTATATTTCATTCCTTACTTTGTCCATGCTCTACTCTCTTCTATAACTTTGCTTTGTCATTACTATGTCAAACTCTATACTTTGCTATACATTACTTTGACATACTTTGCTATACTTTCCAATACATTATTTTTCCATGCTTTGCTATACTTTGCATTGCAATAATTTGCTATGCTTTACAGTATTATGCTTACTGTACTTTACTTTACTATGCTCTATAGTACTATGCCATACTGTACCATGCTTTACTTTGCTATGCTTTACTTTCTCATGCTTTGCTATACTTTTACATAAGGCAATGAATCATTATGTCCATACCTTATTCTTTACTATATCCATACTCTATTCTTTTCTGTAACTTTTCTTTGTCTTTACTATACCATACTCTATACTTTACCATACATTATTTTGCCATACAATACTTTGCTATGCATTACTGTACTTTACCATACTATACTTTACTATGCTATACTTTACTTCACAATGCTTTACCATGCTTTACTGTGCTCTACCTGGCCATGTTTTACTGTACTTTACTTTACTTTACCATGAGTTGTACTACATCTTTTACATTACTATGTAGTCCTTGAAATTCGTTGTCCTATGCGAGCTCGACTTTATTAGATTGGGATGCCAGAGATGCATCTCTGAATCTGTAAAGCCAGTAAGCCCAAATTGGGGATGGGGTGTGACAATGCATCACCCATTTCAGAATGCAGGTGGGAGAGGACCTGCACCCCAGGATTAGTGATCATTTAAGAACTTGTAGGTTCACTGTCTCCTCAGTTAGCTATCTGTCCCTCTGGCTCAGTACTATGTTCTTTGGGGAAAGGATTGTGTCGATGCATCACCCTTCTTTGAGACACAGGTGGGAGAGGACCTGTGACTCAGGAACATTGGTCATCAAAGACAAGTAGGTTCGTTGTCTCCTTAGCTTAGCTACCTGCCCCTCTCTATGCAATGTTATGATACCGTCACAGTGGAGTTACTAATACCCACCTCATGACGTTGGCCGTGGTGGGGCTATTAATACCCACATGTTCGCCTCTGTGATCTACACTTTTGGGGCGGCACATGATAATTTCGTAGTTTCATCTTTGCTTTACTTATTTTGTTAATCATTTGTGGATTTAGAAATCATTGATCATATAAAAAGGTAAAGTCAGATCCCTTTTTCCTAAATGAGAGAGGCCCATTACATTCTGTACTACATTGGATATGGCCTCAAGTGGACATAACAAAAGTGTGACCCAACTATGAAGTTCGAATTCGAAAAGGGCATTTATGTCTTTTGTAATAGAGCCCGGATCGGGTAAGGGAAATTCGATTCGAGTCTTTTGTTTTAGGATCCATGTACGCGACTCGGGCCGAGTCGGGGTTCAACTCAGGCCGGATCAATGTTCGTACTTTGGAATCAGTTTGTAATTCTCTCTGTCCTTGGACCAATTGACCGTTCTTAATAGATCGGTCGACCGCTCCCATTGGACCGGTCGACTGCTCTCGTTGGCCGGCCGACCATTTTCTTGCGCCAAGTCGGTGGACCATCCATCATGGACCGATCGACCGCTCCTGACGGTCACGCATGTGCCTTGTCGAGCTGGTCGACCGATCTTCTTGAACCGATCGACCGCTCTTAGGGGCATACCTGTGCCTCATCATCGGTCGACCGTCCTCGCCAGATCGGTCGACCGTCCTCGCCAGATCGGTCGACCGTTCCAGACGGACACACCTTTATTTCATCCGATCGGTCGACCGATCATATAGAATCGGTCGACCAATTCTGTGGCCAGAACAGAGCCGCCGATTGTTTTCTTCTTTTTTGGTCGACTTCCGACCGTCGGATCGTGACGGTTACTATACAAAAAGTGTAGTCTAAAATCTCTAGATCACTATGGAATCATTATACACATTTACCGCCTATGGGGATTAAACATCTAAAGTACCTTTTTTTCGATCATTTTTCGTTCGCCGGAGCCGTTGTCGTCGTTCTCTTTGATTCCGGTTGTTCCTGGCCGGTAAAAGGGGTGCGGCTGACCTTCGAGCACGTCGAGGGAGGGCCGCTGTGCGTCGGATCTCCGTTGGATCGTCCCTGTTCGCCACTCCTGCCGCTCGGTGCGCGCGCCTTGTCGGAGCAAGGGAAGAGGAACGAAGGAGGCGGTGGTTGTTAATTGCGGCCATTCAGGGGAGAGTCAACCGGAGTCCAATGGCTTCTCTTCACGCCCTTTTATAGTTGCAAGTCGGCCTGATTCGAGGCGTAAATCGGAGGGCAAAATCGAGGAGGAAATCTCTCCTCCGATTTATTTCATCATTATTATTTGATTTCAAATCTCTTTCCTCTCTTGCTCCTCTCATGTTCTGAATCTGATTTTTCATTTAAATTATTTTCATGTTTGTGTTGATCCTTGACAGACATTACACAATGCGTGTTCGAATTCAAATCCCTTTCCTATTTGGATCCTTCTGCGCTTTAATTCTATTTATTTGATTTTGAATTGAATTTTGAATTACCTTCCTCTTTTGGCCTTTCCTTGTCCTGAATTTAATTTGCATTCAATTCCTTTCCATATTTGTGTTGGTGCTTACCAGACGTTACACGATTTGTGTTCGAATCCTTTCCTCTTTTGTATTCTTCTATCTTTTGATTCTGAATTAAATTTGAATTCCTTGTATTAATTGCCATTGATTTGGATTTTCTTCCTTTTACAATTTACGTTTGATTCTTGATTTCCTCTCATTAATGTTATTTAATTCCTTGTTTTGAATTCATTTCCTTCTTTGAGAATTGATTTCAATTAATCTTCAATTTGAATTCCCCCATTAATGACATTGATTTCACGTTTTAATTTCTTTCATTAATTGCATTAAATTTTAATTTTGAATCCTTTTTTCTTATATGAAATTTTGCATACGTTACACGGACGGTTAAATTTATAATTTTTGGGGTCAATTTTTTTCGTGCCCGAAAAGTTTTTGGAGTTTTTCTTACACCTCTAATAAGCCGGATCCAATTGGAAAAATTCCATCTAATTAAATTAAATTTAGTATGTTTTCCATAATTCGATCTTTGATAAGAGTAAGTGGAATAAAAAGACAACGCAAATTATAAGTAATATCTTAAAATCTTAGCCGACCCCACCTAGTGGGATAAGGCTTTGTTGTTGTTGTTGTTGTATCTTAAAATCTTAAAAAATAAAATTAATGAAAGTACTTAACAAATTACACAATTACTCTCATTATGACACGGTGGGAGTAAAACTATTAATTAATGGGTTATTTTTCTAACACCTTTCTAAACTATAAGTTTTTTCACATCTAATCCTAAATTGTAGATTTACAAATTTTATTTTCATATTTGTCTAAGATTGAGAGTTAGATCCTGTAGTTAAATTAATCGAGATTTTGGTAAGTTTTCTTTTAATAACTATGTCTTTACTTTTTAATATGAAAAAATGTAAAAATAGAAAATATTGACATAAGCATAATATTAGATAAAAATATTATATCAATTAAACTTTTACTTGGATTGATTATTTCTTATTTAAAACACTTTTATTGTAGCACGAAAATGAGGGTAAAAATGATGTTTCACGATTGAATTTAAGAAAATATAGTTTAAATTTATAGTTTAGGATTAGATATGAAAAAAATTATAGTTCAAGAGGTGATAAAAGAAATAACCCTTAATTAATTTATTATATAATAACTTCAAAATAGATTTTTAAAAAATCCAAACATCTCATAGATATTACTTGTAAATATTTGAATAGTTAAGATTAAAACTTATAAATTTGAGAATCATGAGAAAGTTGACAAAAGATAGGTTAAATATTTGATAAACGGAATAATTATTCTATGCATGAACATTATTATCCTCTAAATTATTTTTTGATAAAGAGAATATACGAATTAAGTAGAGAATTAGCAAAGAATTCTTTTTTCTTTTCTTCATACATCTTTACAATTTTGAATCAATGCATAATGTAAAATAACACTATGCATATATATAATAACACTATGCATAATATAAAATAACGCTATGCATATATATATATATATATATATATAGGTCAATGGACAAAATAATGATTTATAATTAAAATTTAAAAAGAAAAGAAAAATCAACATATTTTTGGACTTATGAAACAAGCTCTATACTTGTATGTTCCAATTATAACAAAAACTTCAAAGATATTTCAAAATATGTGAATGTAACACTCCGAATTTTATCATCAAATCGTCAAGGAAAATTTGTTTTGCGACTGTGTTAGCTCGTTCGCTATCACATAATCATAAAATAATATGATTTTTAATTAAATCATTAAATAGGATTAAAGAATCCTTCAATGAAATGTGAAAAGCTTCATGAAACATCAAAAGTATGATTATAGAATTGAAAACATTTCTTTAAAAATATAATCAAAAGACTCTAGAATATAATGACTCAACATCCTAAACCAATATGCAATATCTCGTCATGAGCTAAGTCGCCATCCATTTAAACATTATGCACCTGCACGGATCCAGGATGCATAGGTTTCCTGTTAGAGTATGTAAAGGTCATGTATGCAATGCTATGATCTTATATAAGACTACATAATATGCATCATCATGTTTATATAAAAGAAGTAAACAATATGCATGCCATGTCTTATGATCTACATGTCATTCATTCATACCATTTCTATCATCATGCAATAATATAAAGCATGAAAACATGTAGTCAATTCATCATATGTAGAGTATTGACATTCATGCAATCATTCGTTAAATTCATAGACATATAAGTGAGATACACTTACCATAATCATTACCTTCATAACTCTCCTCAAGGTTGCTTTATAACCCTTTGGACTTCCACTTTCGTAGGACATTGTTTCATTCCATCAATCATTGTTTATTAACGTATATCTTCCGATAGTTAGGACTTATGTCATTTTCCACTCAATAGGCTAGCTAGGCCTAAGAGACAATGCTCCATTCTCACCCGAATGTGGCATTAGAATGTACACATCATTGTCGATATATGCAATGATCATTCTACACTCTCGTCCAAGGGTGACATTGGAATGCACACACCGTTGCTCATGTGTGTAATGATCATTCCGGACAATTATTCGATAAAGGCCATAAAGGGGCGACATGTAACATCATCCACAACTGGTTCATTATGCTTTGCAATCAACGATCATTTACGTCGCTCAATCTTCATATTTTAACCAAATTACGTGAGGAACATGCATATACGTGTATCTAGGTTCTTATACAATCATCAAGCATTAATACATACTATTTTTATCCTGAAAATAATATTTAATATACTATATAAGATTTTAGCATTGGTCACGATCGTGACAGAACCCCAAAAATTGCCCTTCTGTCACGGCCAAGAGGCGGTCACGATCGTGCTGTGGCCTTGTCACGGCCGTGACATGTATTGTCACGGGCGTGTCAGAAGCCGATTTTTGGCTTTTTTTCAACCGTTCTATCATGGGCGTGATAGCATGTGTGACGGCCGTGACAGAACTCTGGAGTTCCGTCGCCCAGCTCAAATTTTCATATTTTTTTATCCATAAATTAGGGAAAAAAATACATAATAATCAAAAATCAAATATATGTATTTCTTAGGCATTTTAGGATCAAAAGAACATGGAAAAACATATTAATCAATGGATTTTTAAAATTTAGGGATCATCCGTAAATCATGAAAAAATTCATGGATCCTAACTATTAAATCTAATCATAAAAATCTATACATGCATAGATCTAATACTTTCAACAATAAACACTCTCATCACAATCCAATCTGAGGACAAGGAGTCCTCATGCTCTCAATCCAATCATGAAAAATCATTGAAAGAGACGGAGATTTTGGATCTCCTTCACATATCTTTCTTCTTCTTCTTAAAGAGATTAAGAAGAGGGTTCGAGGGTTTGGACAAAAAATCCAATTGCCCTTTAAAATTGGGATATTGGAGAGATTGATCGATAGATCAAATAATCAAATAAAAGTAACACTAAACGATATATGAATTAATAATAGATTTTGAACGTGATAAAATTAATTTCTGCTTTAACGTTTCAAGCCTTTTCAACACAATCATAATTTATATCATAAAACTTATGTACTAAAGAAATAAAGATAAAAACGATTCTCCTCTTAAAATTTGGCCCCAAAATACTCACTTTATTTTTTAAAAAAAATATGTACAAAACAGTTAAACAAAATACGACAAAAATTGTTCTGGGGAAGAAATAAACCACATGTAAACTAGTAGCTTTTAATGAGCGTGTCATGTATATTTCATGTACTCCTAGACACATCAAGCCATTTTATGCATATTTTTATTTTTATTTTATATCTTTTTTCTTATTAATTGTTTTAGAAGATGATTGATGAAAATAAAAAAAGTGAATTATATTATCTAAATAATTATAGTTATATTTTTAAAATTTTACGAACTTTCGAACATTATTATATTTAGTTTCAACAGTAAATATGGGGTCAAGCATAAAGTTTCAATAGCTTATCACCCTCAAACAAAAGACCAAGCTGAAATATCAAATAGGGAGATCAAGACAATTTTGGAGAGGACTGTTTCATTGACTAGAAATGATTGGAGCATGAAGCTGAATGATACACTTTGGGCCTATAGAACAACCTATAAATCTTCAATTGGTGTCTCTCCTTACAAGTTCGTCTATGGCAAAACTTTTCACTTGCCCATTGAGTTGAAACACAAAGCATATTGGGTTGTCAAGGTACTGAATTTTGATATGCAATCCTGTGGACGGAAAATGTTATTGCAACTTGATGAATTGGATGAAATTAGGCTCAATGCCTACCATAATTCTGAATTCTACAAGGAAGCAGGATCTTGAAGAAGGAATTCAAAGTTGGAGACCTTGTATTGCTGTACAACTCAAGGCTCAAATTATTTCCTGGAAAACTGAAATCCAGATAGAGTGGACCCTTCAAAATCCACAAAGTTTACCCTTTTGGAGTTGTGGACCTTGTCAATGATAATGCTGATATCTTCAAGCTTAATGAACAAAGATTAAAGTTATATAACCCCACAACCATGGATTCAGCTAAGGAAGTGCTGATTTTGCAAGATCCACTAGAATTGCCTAGCTGAACTCCAATGAAGCAATGTCTAGCCTAAGACACTAAAGTAGGGAGCTTCTTAGAAGGCAACTCAAGCCATTTTATATCTAATTTTCTCTATTTTGCAGGAATAAATAAGAGAGGAATCAAAATGTACCACTAAATTTCCACCTAGGGAGTATTCCTAAACCCAATTTTTACTTTTCTCACTGAAATGCCACTGATAACTGATATTATCTTCTAGTTCATGCTTTAGTTATCATAATGACATCTGACTTATCATTCATATCAGTTATCCACATCTACTATTGCTGAATTTTAGTGCATTTCAGAGCATGTGCATTTCAAAATCTGACCATTGCAATTTTCTGATATTCACTGATCATCCTCCAATTCTCTGCAGAATTGATTGCAAACTAGGAAGTATGGATCACCCAAAGCCTCTGGTTGATATGAAGGAACAATATGAAGCAATGCACAATTTCAAGAATTCACCACCCTCCCAGCCTCTCCCTTGTCTATAATTTTCACCACCGAGGACAGTGTTGGAAAATAAGCTTGGGGGAGGAAACCTGATGCATTTCTAAACTTTACACTATGTTTTTAATTCATTTCAAAGCTTATATCATTAATTATTACCAGGTTATCACTGTTATCAGTGTTTTCACCCGGTTATCAGCAATTTCAACAAGTTATCACTAGTTATCACTAATATGGGCCAGCTCAATTCTTGCCTTCATTTTATCTCCAAAATGGGTGAAATACCTTATTATGACAGTTAGTACACTCCAATACCAAGTGGTCAATTTGGCCATTATTCTTCTTGCTTTAATTAGCCTACTTATTCAGGTGATTTGAAGCAAATTTTAGCTGAAAATTTTTCTTTTAATGGGTAACACAAGTTGACATTCATGGATTGATTTGATGATATAATATGTCTAGAAGGGAGTCAAGGCTCTTGCTGCCATGTTAAATAGGAAAACTTGACTATTTGCACTAAGGGATCTAAACCTTACTTGAGTTTGAACTATTGCTCACTTCATGAACAGAACAGAAAAAAAAATGGAGAAAAAGAAAAAGTGAAAAGTTGCATTTCTGCATTACATGCATGCATGAATAAAGAGAGTGAAATTCCAAAAATGAACCTCTCCTTAATAAAGTCAGGATTTTTATCCTATGACCAGCATGAATAAAAATTAGTTCTTGACCTATTTACTTGCATTATCATGAATAAAAGTCAGGTTTCAAACATGTTTAAGCAGTTCAAAAATCTGTTCATGAAGAGATTCATAGTTCAACCTTTTATTAAAGTTGACAATTCTTGATATTCAAATCAATTGATGTTAGTACTTCTTTCATGGGTTAAATTTGCTTTAGCCTTTGTGATTCCTTAGCTAGAAATTTGGGTTTTGGAAAGAATGGAGTGTTGGCAAAGTGGGAAACTCATTTGGTCTCAATCGGCTGGATTTGAATTCATTTGTGAACTGTTTAATTCAAGTTGTGTTCTTAATATCTGAATGTTTTGCTTGAGGACAAGCAAAAGACTAAACTTGGGGGAGTTTGATCACTAGCTGATCATATTATATTTTTACTTCATTTTCAATCATGTTCATATCTATCGAGCCCTCATTTTACCCTACATTTGGTCAATTATGCATGGAATGCAATAAATTATGATTACCAGCTGACCATCCTCATTTTATATTCAATTCCATCTGCATAGAGGTTCTGAATGATTAAAATCTGTAAAGTTATTATTTCTATGCCAAGCTATCATTTTTTGGGCAAATTATCACTCATATGTGCAAAGTTATTATTTCTGCATGATTGCAGTGTGCAAGTGACAATTGAGCTGATTTTTAGTTATTGTGTTGTCCCAATTCCTTGCTATCCTGAATTGATCATGTTTGGATAACTATGGTTTAATATACACAAGTTATCATTTTGGTGTCAAATTATCATTTTTGGGGCAAGATTGTCATTTCAATGTGCAAGGTTATCATTCCTGCATAACAGCATTAAGCAATTGTCTAATTGCTGTCCTAACTCCTTGCTATTGTGAATTAAACATATCTGGATAATCATAATTTAATTTGTGCAAAGTTATCGTTCTAATCAGCAAGTTATCATTCTCAATGCACAAGTTATCATTCCTGTGAAATATTATCCACACTTGATAATTGGCCTTGTCTAATTACTGTCCTATTCCCTTGGTGTTCTTATTGCCCTGAATTACCCATATTTAGAACAATTATGATAAAATGGTGCAAAGTTATCATTCCGGGCATAAAATTATCATTTATATATAATGATCTCATTTATGCATAACACCAGATTTCATTTAACAATGGAGCTGATATTAGTAGCTGTTGTAATTCTTATTTATTTAAATCTTATTTGAGAAATTTGATGCTTGCTATTTTGTCTCTTCTAGCAAGTATTACAAGCCTACAACCAGTATGAAATCTGTTGGAAAAGGTGGGGGACCATTGATTTGCTGTCCAAAAAGTGAAAGGAATCTGTTGGAATTTCCAAGACCATTGGACAGATGGCATAATCAGGGGAATGGAACATTCTGATTTGGATCCAAGGGTGTACAAGACACATATAAAAGCTGAGAAACCTAGAGAAGCAAGGGGGGGGGGGGGGGGCTCCATTGCAGGGTTTCTGGACCAGAAAGTAAGGAAGGAGAAGCTGAAGAGGAAGGCTGCACTTAGATTTCTGTTGACAGATCTTGATTTTTTTATTTCAGAATGATTTGCCTTGTTAATTCCTCCTGTTTTGCATCAAACCTTGTAATTGTAATGAGCTAAATTCCAGCTCTCCTAGGATAGGGTAGTAGTCTAATACATGTTATGGATGGAGTTGAACAATACTGATTTCCCTTTTCTGATATTGACATTATTCTGATTTTTGAAATCTTGGGATCTGTTCTTGACATTATGAAATCCTAATTGTATGTGCAACCGAGAGGTTATTTTATGATTTCATCTTTGTTCAGAAATGAATCAGGAACCAATGACAAGTTCTTAGGCCCCAATCTTTAGTTCTGATTTCTGCATTATTCTGATTTCTATGGAATCTATTTTGTTATTGACGAACCCTGATTTCATTAGCCACTGAGAAGTGGATTTGTCATTTTCTTGATGTTCAGAGATGGACCAAGAAGCAATGACAATTGTTGAATTTCAACCTGTGATTATATGCTTATTGCATCCAATTGATTGATGTTAATGTGGATTTCAGTTTAATTATGCAGTCAAGAGACTGATTTAAAATCCCTTTGATGTTTAGAGATAAACCAAGAAGCATTGGCATCAGAATTGGACCAATTATATCTCTGATTTGATAGTTTAATCCACTGTGTTATTATTATAAATGTAAATCTAGTTGTGGTGCAAATTTCAGATCCACTGAAATTGCCAAAATCTGAAAAAATTTGGGAAAATCAGTGAGGTCCTCATGCAAATGCTTAATGATCACTGAGAATTCTTTTCTCATTCAACTTAACTAATCTTCTATATGATAATATGATGATTAGTCTTGCCTTAATTATGTTGTGAGAGCAGCCCTTCATTAGTTGAATCAGATTTGACTCTAAATTGTTGAATTGTTCCATTCCATCCATACTTGAATTAGATGAACCCCATTCCTAGAAGAATCTTTCATTGATTGATATCAATTCTGACCTACAAATTCTATAAGTTATCATTACTCCACTAATTGCACAACAGGAGTGCATAAAGATACCGAGGCAGTGCAAGAAGGCCATTCCATCGAAAGCACACGGAGGGAAAGCGATGGTAGTGGAGATGGTGATGTCCGCCGTGGACGCAAGTGAGATGGTGGTGCAGAACCAGCTGACGATGGACATGTCGATGATGACACTCACCGGAGGCAAAGAACGCACAAAGAAGGAATGGGCAGACATCTTTGTTGAAGCAGGTTTCACCAGAGGACACAAGATGACCCCCATCGTGGATGATTTCTTGTGCCTTATCGAAGTCTTTTCTTAAAATATTCATATATATATATATATATATATATATATAAACACACTCAATTGTGTGCTTATCATTTATATAAAGTAGGGACTCAAATGTGAGTTTCAAATATCTCCTCTCACCGATGTCTTTTATCTTAATTTTTTTTCTTAAATTTTTAGAAGCTTTGTCATTTTCTTTCTTTTGAACTAGAATACATTACAACTGCCACTACACCAAAAAAGCTTTTTAGAAATCAAACACATTAGTTCCTAAAACCTCAATTATAATTTTTAATATTTTTTTAGACCAAAATATTTTGGTCCCTCGTGATCTCTACAAGTTGGTCATTAAAAATTTTTAATGATCAAAATTTTTTATTAGTGCTTAAAGAATGATTTATTCGTGATCACAAATTAAATTTTAGTTTCAAATGAATAAAAATTTGAAACTAATATCACATTAGTCTTTAATATTTATACTTTTAAAAATTAAATATAATTGATCCTTAAAAATTGATCAATAAATCATAATTTTGTTGTAGTGTGCATGTGTAGAGAGGCAACCAGTGCATCTATCCTCACAATGCACTAGCCCTTTTTCCCTATACAGTAACCTTCTGAAACTCCAATAAAATCTCATAAACCTTTCATGACAACACAGCCGTCTCTTCATGTCAAAACCCATCATAATGCCGCAGCTCTCGCAGGATGATGTAAAGCTGCTGCCACGTAGAATCCTGCTGCTCTAGGAATCGCCCCTGCCATGCGTTCATCAGTGGATTATTCTTTTGCAAATGCTTTGGCATTGGCACTGTGGGATTTAAATTTATTTAGCTTATTAAATTCAAAATTGTTATTGGCACTTCGAAGATAAAATGATGAAATGTTAAGCTTAAAAAATGTCAATATGCTTCTATATAGTGAAATATAAAATGTCCCCCCACTTTGAGTCATTTTCAAATCAATCTTCTAACTTCAATTTATAATCAGAACGTCCTTCATCTTCGATTTCCTTGCACGATTAGTCTCCCTGACCGGTGATAGTGAGTTTTCTGGTTACCTTGTATACGTGGTCATTTTTCTCTCTCGTCCATGTCATTCAAGTCGTCCACGTCAGATCTTTTCCCATTAAAATATATTATAGAAATTAATAAAAGATAAAAAAAGTTGGGGCCGACGAGATTGGCAGAGGGGGGCCACCACCCCCTCTTCTCCCTCACCGCAAGGGGAAGAGCCTCGCCAGCGAACTCGTCAGGGGGCTCACTACACTACAAGAAAAAGCCCAATTTCCGACAGTTAGTTTTCGACGGGCAAAAATCCATCTGAAATACCGACGGAATTTTCGGCGGATCGAACAAACCGTGAAAATATCGACGGAAAGTTTTCGACGGTTCTAGCCGTCTAAACTTTTGACAGTTCCGAATTCGTCGAAACTTTCCGTCAAAACTTTCAATGATCATAACCGTCGATGATGTTAAAACATGCTTATTAGTTTCCAAGCTGAATTTTTGACTGTTCAGATCGTCAAAAGTTTCGACGGTTCACCTATCCGTCGAAACTTTCAGCGGTCTTAGCCATCAAAATATTTTAACATTGGTCGGGTATTCTTATTTAATTTTTCGACGGTTCCGACCGTCGAAAGTTGTGACATTTCACGAAACCGTCGATATTTTGGCGGTCAGACCCGTCGAAATGTTTACTAATTTTAATTAATTAAAATATTCTACTTTAATTGTTTTCGACGATGTTGAACGTCAAAAATGGAAATTTATAATTTATATAATTATCTTTCAGGTGACATATATTACTATATATTTCGACGGCTAAAACCGTCGAAAGTTTTGACGGTTCGTCTAGCGGGTTTGACCGTCTTAATTCGAATTAATATTATATTATATTTACCTACGTTCTGACGGTTACGACCGTCGAAAATTGGTGATATAAATATCCGACCCCACTATCACTTTCTCCGTTTCCCTCTCTTCTACACTCGATCTCCTGCGCACATATCGTCCGGCGGTGGCCTCCGGCAACCTTTCCGGCATCCGCGCTCTGCCAAACATGTGCCACCTTGACCGTCAGCCGCCGGTGCTTGTGTCTGCCACCTGCATTGTGTTCTCTCGCTGCCTCAAGCTCACGTCCGCCGGCAGCCGGTCGACCGGCCACCGCGTCTGCAATCTCGACGAAGGTAAGCTCCGATCCCCGCCCTCCGTGGTCTCTCCGCCCTCCCAGATCCAGCCGACCTCCACGCGCGGTGGCCAAATCCGGCCGCCCTCCGCTCGCCGCCGCTAGATTCGGCCGCCCTCCGCGCGCGGTGGCTAGACTCGGCCACCTCTGCGCGCTGCGGTCAGATCTGGCCGCCCTCCGTGCGCGGCGACCAGACCCGGCCGCCCTCCGCGCGCGGCGGCCAGACCCGGCCGCCCTCCGCTCGCGGCGGGCAGACCCGGCCGCCGTCCGCTTGCGGCGGCCAGACACGGCCGCCCTCTTCACACGGCGGCCAGACCCGGCCGCCCTCCGTGCGCGACGGCCAGATTCGGCCGCCCTCCGCGCGCGGCGACCAAACCTGGCCGCCCTCCGCGCGCGGCGGCCAGACCCGGATTGACATATAATTCCTCTTTTGTTTGTGCCTTTTTTTTAATCCTCCCTTCTTGCTAATTTGGTTTCTTCTTGTTCTTGCGATCAGGACGGCAGCGACAAGGATTGCAACCTAGGCGTGTACAAGTGCAAAGTCCTCCTCGTCGTCAACGTCACTTCCAAGTGGTAATTAATTCATGTCTATTTTTGTTCTCCGATTCTTTCGAGATTAATTGATAATTCATTGCATTATTTTCTTCTTAATGTGATTTCTCTAAGCTTCATTCCTTTATTTTGTTTTCTTTCAATTTTCCTGGTTCATTTGGATTATGTTGAGCAGCGGCCTTACGGATATCAACTACATGCAATTGACGCAACTCTACTGCAAATACAAGAACAAAGGTCATTCTTTGCTCCTTTTTTCTTCTCTCTCTCTCCCCCGCTCTGTTTTGGTTATTATCTTCTTTTTCAATTGTTCTTGAGAGCATAATTTGGAGTTTGCATCATCATTTCTGTTGGAATCAAACAAACTTTTTAAATCCGGTGGATTGCGTTGTGTACTGGTACTAAACCATACAGGATTGCATTCAGACTACATGTGTTATTTATCCTTCAACAAGTGTTCTATGTTTAGGTTATGTTTAGTGTATCATCTGCGGTTACTAACTTTGACCTGTCTCTGAATGCCAAAGTTGCAACTTTGAGACAAAGCTTTTTTTTTTAGTACAGACATGTATTAAGGATATGAAACATGAAATGTAATACTTTGCTGAAGAATACCAGTAATACATGAAATTTAGATGTAATTCCTTTTTTATAATTGATTTTAGAATAATTAAAAAAAAGAAACCAAGTTTTAGAATAATTGATTTCTAAAATCAAAGAAACCAATTTTTGACCGATTTTATTACAAAATTTTAATTACTATAACTTGCAAATAATGCAGACATTATGTCTTACTTGAATGATCGTCGATGGATGTACAATAGAAATAATTTTATAATTTTTTTTAGTATCATTGATTTTTTTTCTAATTTCAGAAGTCTTACAAAACAAAGAAGTCGAGCACATTACACAAGCCACGCAGGAGAGGATCACACCGCTGACCCCAAGACAACTTTGGACAGACCACGTCGGGGTGAAGAAGGGTCGCATTTATGACCTCGGATCTTCTGTCAGTACAACAGATATTGGATATGGTCATAAATTTACTTCGGGTTCGAGTTCATCTGGTCAAGGTATGCAACAAATTATGGATGAGATGAGGCATTCGATTAGGCAAGAGCTCAGGCAAGAGATCAGAGAAGAGGTTACGCAGGAGTTCGAAGAACGTGAACGTGAACGTCGTACCAAGAAAGAAATGAGGAAAATGGTGCGTGACATCATGCGTGGGGAAGTCGATGATGAGGACGACGAGGTAGATTTAGTTTTATAGTTTTTTGTGTGTTGTGTTGTGCTCGTTTTAGATGTTTGTTTTATCATGTTTCATATGAGACTAATCGTTCTCCTATATGTTCCTTTAACTTAATGCCAATTATATCATCTTAGCTAGATAATGCAGTGAGCGAGGAGCTAGAAACTTCATTGCTAAATAAGTAGGTCATACTTCCTCCCAAACAGATAATTAAAATCAGGTGTCTAAAAGAAGCTGCTGTAGTTGTTGAATTCAAATTCTTCCCTTAGTTTTTGTATACATTCCCCTAGTTTTTTTTAAGAAGGTCCTAACTTTCTCTCGACTCTTTGTGCTGTGCAGTGATGTGTCGAATTGCCTTGTGAAACGCTCTTGAGATCCGACGGGAAAGGAGAGACATCTCTTTGCTCGGCCCATGTGTCCATCTTCATCGTGACAAAGACTTCTCTTTGCTAGTCTTATCATTTTTATGTTTCTTAAACATTAAAATGTTTGTAATGGTGTTTGGATATTATATTTGGATATTGTGTTGTGTTTGGACAATTATGTTATGGTTACATGTGTTGTGTTGTGCTATATGTTTTCTTTGCTTTGTTACATATTATGATCCAAATGGATCCAAATATTGTGTTGTATTATCTGTTCGGACAGCCAATTTCAGCAATTTTTTTTTATTTTTTTTGTTTCCAAATGTATTATCTGTTAGAACCGTCGAAAACAGCTGAAAAAATAATTATCGACCACTAATTTTTTTCGATACTTATCGACGGTTCTAACCGTCCGTGCAAGCTTATAGACGGTCTCAACCGTCGCTAAGAATCGACGGTTTTAACCGTCTAAAGTTAATGACGGTTTGAGCCATTGAAAATCAACTGTGGAGTCGACGGGTCAATCCGTCGATATGAATTTTTGACGGTTTAAACCGTCGATAGTATCGACAGTTCAAATCATCGATACATATCGACAGTTCAAATCGTCGATATATATCGACGGCTCAAACCATCTTAAATCTTCAACGTTCGACGGCAGCGCCCGCCAGCTGGACCGTCGAAAATATCGGCGGATCAGAGATAACCATCGCAAATAGTTTGCGATGCCTCATTTTTGCACGGACACTATCCGTCGAAAAAACCATTGAAAAACGTCATTTTCGACGATTGTGGACAAATTACAGACGGTTCTGACCGTCTGTAATAGCCTATTTTCTTGTAGTGCTATCCTCCTGTGTGAGTTCGCCCCGCCGGCAAACTCGTAAGGGGGCGCGCGAGGAGGAAGAAGAGGGGGGTCGATGAGGGGGGCTTGCGGCCCACCCTTTTCTTCTTCCTCGCGTGCGACGAGGAAGAAAAGATGGATGACACGTTGCTCCAACGGAAGTTGACGGACACCAGTGGCTCATCGCACACCGACAGGATGCCCTTGAGCTCATTCTTGACGGCGTTGCGGAAGGCAGCGTTGACCTCCTCGGCCAGCATCTTCTTCGACACCTGCACAATGAGGTCCACGGCCGACACATTGGGCATGGGCACCCGAAGGGCGATGTCGTTGAGCTTCCCCTTGTGCGACGGGATGACAAGCGCCACCGCCTTGGCCACTTCGGTGGAGGTCGGCACGATGTTGAGGGCCATGGTGCGAGCGCGCCGGAGGTCGCGGTGGCTCGCGTTGAGCAGCCTCTGGTCACCCGTGTAGGAGCGGGTTAGAGGAAAAGGGGGCACTGGCCCCCCTTCTTCTCTTCGCCGGAGTCGGCGAAGGGGGACGAGTGTCCCCCTTCTTTTTTTCATTTTTTCATTTTTTATTTTTAATATATTTTATTGTTTTATTATTTTTTAATGATGTGAATGAGAGAGAAATGATCTACATGGCGGCCACGTGTGCAAGGTAATAAAAAAAACCTACTATCACTAGTCAAGAGGACTAATTGATGTGTGTTGTGTGGAGTGTATAACTTGCTGAATTATAGGTCATAATTGAGATAAAATGAAATTTTGTGAAATGTGACCAAACTCCTCAACTCACTCTACCTGCAAGTGCACAGATCAGATGTAGCAGACTCAAGTGTCATATCCACAGTAATTTGAGGACTAAAGACTCACTATCTAGACTAGACTAAGTAGCTAAAACAGTGAAATACAGAAAAGGTAAAAGCAGAATTAAACTATGAATAGGCAAGGACTGTTTTTGGTGTTTTTGTGATTAATATGGATTGAAATCTAATTACTAAGCTGAAAACTAAAAAGGGGTTAACAATCAATGAAAGATTCTCCTAAGAATGGGGTTCATCTAATTCAGCTATGGATGGATTGGAACATTTCAGCAATGCATGTCAATTCTGATTCAACCTAAAAAAAGGGTTGTTATCATAGTGTAATTAAATCAGGACTAATTATCATATTCTCATATGAATGTTAGGTAAGTTGAATTAGAAAAGGATCCCCATTGATGTTGAGTTATCATTAAGTACAAGATTTGACACTTTACTGATATTGCCAAAATCCTCTCAGATTTGGCAAATCAGCAAGGCGTAAAATGGTACCAAACCTAATCAACATTCATAATGATGAAACAATTGCCTCAATTAACTAAACAGAAATGTAATTAATCCAATACTAATGCTAATGCTCTTGGTTTATCTCTAAACATCAAGGGGATCTAAAATCAACCTCTCGACTGCAAATACAAATGAAGTCCACATTAACACAAATCAATTGGATGCATTCAACACAATCACATATTGGAATCAGAAAACTATCATTGCATCTTGATTAGTTTCTGAACAAGAAAGAAATCATAGTCAACCTCTCAGTTGCCAATAGAATTAGGATTTCAAAATGATAGGAAAACATATTCCAATAGAAATCAGGAAATCAGAATATCATAATCAACATCAGAGAAGGGAAACAACTTGTTCATCATACCATCCATAACATGAAATTAGATTACTAACATATCCTAGGAGAGCTAGAATTTAGCTCATTATAGATACAAAGATTAATACAAAATAGAAGGGGATAACAATGCAAGACATTCTGAAAGATAATAAATCAGAATCTGTCGACAGCAATCAGATGTGCAGCTCCTCCTCTTCAGCTTCTTCCTTAGCTTCCTGGTCCAGCAACCCTTGTTAATGGAGGCTCTGCCTTTCTCCAGATTTCTCAGCTTTTATATAGTCCTTAATCACCTTTTGATGCAAATCAAAGCTTCCAAAGCTTCTGATTGTGCCATCTGTCCTGTCCAGCAGAATTTCTAGCATATTCCTTACTTTTTGGACAGCTAATCAGTGGTCTCCCTCCTTTTCCAGCCTGTTGCAGCCTTGTAATATCTGCTAGAAGGGCAAGAACAACAAACATCAAAGTTCACAAATAAAAATTAAACAAGTAAGGGGTAAAACAGTTGGTGAAATCAGCTCAATTACCAAGTGCAGATTGGTGTTATGCAGAAATGATAAATGCATGCATTCTAGGCATAATTAACCAAATGTAGGCAATTTTAGGGTACATATGAAATTAAGTGTAAATGGAGTGAAAACTTAGTATGATAAGCTAGTGATCAAACTCCCCCAAGCTTAGTCTTTTGCTTGTCCTCAAGCAAAACATTCAGATATTAAGAACAAGGCTTGAATTAAACAGTTCACAAGAGAGTTCAGATTCAGCTGATTGAAATCAAATGAGTTTCCCACTTTGCCAACATTCCATTCTTTCCAAAACCCAATTTGTCACTGAGGAATCACAAAGGCTAAAGCAAATTTAAGCCATGAAAGAAATACTAACAGCAACTGATTTGGATTTCAGGGATTGTCAACTTTACTATAAAGGTTGAACTACTAATCTCTTGATGAACAGATTTAGGTATTGCTTAAATATGTTCGAAACCTGACTTTTATTCATAATAATGCAGCATTCAAGAATTTGAGCACTTCCTTCTTCACAACCTCCTTTATAACTGGATTCAATCTCCTTTGGCATTCAATTGTGGGCTTGTAGTTGTCTTCCATGGGAATCCTATGCATGCAGATTGAGGGATTGATTCCTTTGATATCTTCAATTGAATAGTCAATGACTTCTCTGTATAGCTTGAGTCACTTCAGAAGCTCTTGAACTTGGCCCTGGGGTAAATTGGCATTGATTATCACTGGATATGTGGAATTCTCTCCTAGAAATTTATACTTCAAATTACTAGGAAAAGGCTTCAATTCCAATTTGGAAGAATTTTCCTTGGTGGGACTTGTTTGGAGTTCAGTAGCAAAAGCCTCTTGGACTACATTTTGAATTTCTGATTTATCCACTGATTTGAATGAATTTATCACAGAATGATAGACCTTAGCTTCGGGGTCTTCTAGTTCCTTCAAGTGATTAAACATAAGACATCTTTGCAAAGGGTCTTCAATTGGGATTATTACAGAAACCTGTTCCACTATCTTCATCTTCAAAATCTTCATGCTGGAAATTGGGGCTACTGATAACTTGAGCTAGATTGAATTTTATCTTGTCTTCTCCAATCTGAAATGTCAATCTACCCTTCTTAACATCTATTACAACTCCTACAGTAGCTAGGAAGTGTCTGCCTAACAGAATTGGGGTGTTCAAGTCCTCATCCATGTCAAGTACAACAAAGTCTACAAGAATGTAGAACTTTCCAACTTTCAGTGGTATGTCTTCAAGAATTCCATGTGGATATTTGATAGACCTGTCAGCTACCTGTAATGACATGTTGGTGGGCTTCAGATCTCCAACTTCTAGCTTCCTGCACAATGATAAAGGAATTACACTAACAGAAGCTCCTAAGTCACACATTGCCGTTTGAATTTTTCTATTTCCAATTTCACAAGGAATTGAAAAACTTCCTGAATCTTTCAATTTGGGAGGGAGCTTGTTCTGAATTATGGCTGAGGCTTCTTCAGTCAGGGCTATTGTCTCATGCTCCATAATTCTTCTTTTCTTGGTCAGAATCTCTTTGAGGAACTTTGCATATGATGGCATTTCTTGAATTGCCTCCACAAATGGCACATTAATGTAGAGTTTCTTCAAAATTTCCAGAAATCTCACATACTGTTGATCTTGTCTAGCTTCGACCAGCCTTTGTGGAAAAGGTACAGGATAAAAAATTCTAGCCTTGACTTCATTCTGAGGGTTCTTGTTCTTGTTTTCCACCACAATTTCTTCAACTGTCTCCTCTGCAGGCTTTGAGTTTGAATTTGCTCTAGCTGAATTGTCCTCAACATACCTCATTGGTTCTTCAATGATTCTTCCACTTATGAGCTGGACAACTTGGACTTGTTCCTTGTGATTGACTTCTGGTTGTCCTGGGAAAAACACTGGTGGCCTAGCTGAGGTGCTGGCTTGTTGTGCAATTTGACTTTCAAGTGCTTTGTTATGGGCATTCAAGGTCTCTAATTCAGTAGTTAACTTCAGCATTGCTTCCTCCTATTTTCTTGCTTCTTCAGAATGGTTTGCAGCAACTCCTCCATTTTAGACATATGTGGAGCTTGAACTGGATGCTCATATGGAGGTCTTTGCAATTGGACATTTGGAGGCTGATTATATGGAAGTGGTTGATTCTTTGGCAAAATCTTGGACTGCCAATTAGAATTCTGCATTGTGGGATTTGATAGTGATTGGCCTTGTATGACAAATAGGGGTGATTTCTGTTCTCAGGGGTGTAGTACTCAGCAGGAGGCTTCACTCCATAATTTGCCACAACATTCACTTGGTCAATTGATTGCTCATATTGTTGCATAATCAGATTACAACTCTTAGTCATATGCTCTTGATTCCCACAAACATCACATCTATTTTTAGAACTGGATGCCTTGCTCACATTGGATGATAAATTCAGCTTTTGTAAGGCCTTTTGCAAAACTTCTTCAATCTGTGCAGACAAGTTGTTCACTTGATTTTTGAACTCCAAGGAACTCAAGCCAATTCTTTCAAATTGGAACTCAAGCCTCTCTCCAACAACCTGAAGTATGCATTCTTGGGAGAGAATTCAACATTCCCTGTTATTATCAATGCAAATTTGCCCAAGAATCAAGTTGAAGAGTTGCTGAAAAAACTAAGGTTGTACAAGGAGGTAATGGGCTATTCTATTGATGATATTAAGGATATCAATCCCTCAATTTGCATGCATAGGATCCCCGTGGAGGACAGCTACAAGCTCTCCATTGAATGTCAAAGGAAACTCAATCCAACCATGAAGGAAGTGGTCAAGAAGGAAGTATTAAAGTTGTTGAATGCTGGGATCATACATTCCATTTCAGATAGTGAATGGGTCTGCCCTGTTGAGCTGAAACCTCCTCCTAGTCCAGGGGATTCATATATCATACATGAGGATTTTTGGGATGAGAAGCTAGGGAATTTTTTGTACAATGGAGGAGAAAATCAAGCTGAGAAGCAAAGGTCAATTATTGGCAAATTAAAAGATCCATACTTGATTAGTGAAGCTGTCCACAAATTGAGATCTCTACTTGATCATATCATACTATTCAAACTTCCTTGACATGAAGAAGTGGAAAAATGTCCAGCCTAAGACATTAAAGTAGGGCACTTCTTGGGAGGTAACCCAAGGCATTTTACACTTAACTTTTTTGTTTTGCAGGAATAAAGAAGAGAGGAATCAGATTCATCCATAATTCCAAAATTCAGGGAGTACCCTTACCCCTATTTCTGATTTTTACACTGAAAACTTAATGATAACTGATAATATCTTTCTCATTATATTTCATTGATCATATCATCATCTGAACTTACATTCATATCAGTTATCCAAATCTGCTATAGCCCAATTTCAGTGAATTTCAAAAATTCTGCACTCCAAAATCTGATTTGTTGCAAATCTGCCATTCCACTGATATCTTTTGTTTCTCTGCAGAATTAGTTGCAACTAATGAAGATTAGACCACCCAAAGATGCTGGATGAAATGCCAAGAGAATTCAAGTGTCAAATTTCATGCATTTCACTCCCAAGGAAACTTGGTGCTGATTTCCTGAGTTTTCTACTATTTTGGACTGATTCAATGCTGTTTGGAATACTGCAGCCTCTGGATCCTCTAATTCATTCAAATGATCAAACATTAGGCACCTTTGCACTGGATCTTCAATGGGAATTATGGCAGAAACTTGCTGAACAACTTGATCTAGTTGTCCCTCCTCAAAATCATTTTCCTGAAAGTTTGGTCTACTGATAACCTGTGCCAAATTAAATTCTATCTTTTCCTCTCCAATTTGGAAAGTCAATCTGCCCTCCTTGACATCAATGACAGCCCCAGTAGTGCCTAAGAGGGGTTTCCCAAGAAGAATGGGAGTATTCAAGTCCTCATCCATGTCAAGTACCACAAAATCTACTGGTATGTAAAATTTCCCAACTTTGAGGGGTATGTCCTCAATGATTCCATGTGGATACTTGATGGATTTGTCTGCTAGTTGTAGAGACATATTTGTAAGCTTCAAATCTCCAACTTCAAACTTTCTACAAAGTGAAAGAGGTATGACACTCACTGATGCACCCAAATCACATATTGCCCTTTGAATCTTCCTATTTCCAATTTCACAAGGTATGGAGAAGCATCCTGGATCTTTCAACTTGGGTGGCAATTTGTTTTGGATGATTGCAGAGGCTTCCTCAGTCAAGGCAATAGTTTCATGCTCCATAATCCTCCTTTTCTTGGTTAAGATTTCCTTCAAAAACTTTGCATAGGAGGGCATCTCCTGAATTGCCTCCACAAATGGCACATTGACATTTAACTTCTTCAAGATTTCAATGAACCTTCCATACTGCTGATCCTGCCTTGCCTTGATTAATCTTTGAGGGAAAGGTACCCTATCAAAGACCCTGGTCCTGACTTCATTTTGAGGGCCTTTGTTCTGATTTTCTCCCACAAGTTCAGCTGGTTCTTCAGCAGCTTTGGACTTTGGATTCACTTGGGCTGGATTGTCCTCTACTTTCTTCATTGGTTCTTCAACAATCTTCCCACTTCTGAGCTGGACAGCATGGACTTGTTCTTTAAGGTTCACCTCTGGCTGTCCAGGAAAAAATAAAGGAGGTCTAGCTGAGGTGCTAGGTTGCTGAGCAGCTTGGTTCTCAATGGTATCAAGTCTAGAATTCATTTTCAGAATTGCCTCCTCCTGATTGCCTTGCTTCTTCAGAATTTATTGCAGTATCTCCTCTATTTTTGAAATTTGAGAAGGTTGAGTTGGTGGTGGTTGCTCAAAAGGAGGTCTTTGCCCTTGAACACCTTGGGATTGATTTGGATATGGAAATGGTTGATTTCTAGGCAAAATCCTTGGCTGCCAACTAGGATTTTGCATGGGAGCTCCTTGATAGTTGTTGCCCTTGTAAGAAAAGTATGGATGATTCCTATTTTCTGGAGTGTAGAATTCAGCAGGAGGTTTAATTCCATAATTTCCCACAGCATTGATTTGATCCACTATTTGCTCCACTTGTTGCATAATCAAATTGCAATTTTCTGACACATGACCTTGATTCCCACATACACAGCACTTTGTTTCAGGATTAGAGGCCCTATTGCCATTGGGAGTCAAGTTCAATCTCTCCAAAGTTTTGTACAACACCTCTTCAAATTGGGATGACAATTGGTTCACTGAATTATCCATAGGAGGCCTTCTGGTCCTATCATGTGTGAGGAAGTGATGGTTCTTTACAATGTTCTCTATCAGTTGGTAAGCCTCATCTATATTTTTGGATGCAAAGATACCTCCTGCTCCAGTGTCCAAGGCCACCTTGCTAGGGTAGTTCAATCCCTTATGAAAATAGTTGACTAATTGCCACTTTTCAAATCCATAGTGGGGGCATGCCCTTAACAACCCTTGAAGCCTTTGCCATGCTTCACAAATGTTTTCTTAGTCCAACTGATAGAACCTCACTATTTGATCCCTGAAGTTATCAGTTTTTGAAGGAGGAAAGAATTCTGAAAGGAACAATTGATTCCCAAGTGGCTACCTCTTCAAGATTCAATCCTTTATACCATGTCTTGGCCTTGTCCTTGAGTGAGAAGGGAAACAATCTCATATATACTGCATTCATGGGGATATTATTGAAGTTCACAGTGCTGCATATCTCCTTGAAATTGTCCAAATGACATGCTGGATCTTCAGTCCCAAGTCCAGAAAATTGACTTTGCCTAGTCATTGAAATCAAGGCTGGATTAACTTCAAAGTTTGCCACAGGTGCTAAGGCTCCTCCCCCTGGTTGATTCCTTGCATTGCTTGGTGAATAACAGTCCCTAAGAGTTCTAGGAGCTGCCATATTCTGATTTACAACTTCTTCAAATTCAAGGTTGTGTGCATCTTCCTCTTCTTCTTCAAATATCCTTCTCCTTGCCTCAAGCCTTTGCAATCTCCTTCTTCTTAGAAATCTTCTTTCAGGTTCAGGATCTGATTGGTAATGTTCCTCTTGATGGTCCAAGTCCTGCATAAAGAGATTCAAAAGTATCAAATTCAAGAAAGAAATGAAAACTAGACAAAAGTGAAAAGTTAAAAATGATAACTTGCAAAAACTGAAAATTAGCCTAACAAATAAACTAAAAACTAATATAAAACTAATCTAAACTATCTAAGTTAGCCTAATTGACCTCAAATCCCCGGCAACGGCGCCAAAAACGTGATAGTGATATTTGGATTTTCTAGTGATAACTTACTGAAATTAAGAAAAAGGGTTAATTTTTCATTTTTTGGTCTTCCAACTCACTAGCTGCAAGTGCACAGGTAAGTTGTAGTAGACTCAGGTTGTCGTATCCACAAAGATTTAAAGTCCTAGACTACCTACAAATAGTTTAGATTAATCCTAATTAAGGTAGCAAAAAAAATAAATTTTTGATTAGTAGTGAAAATAGATTTTTTTAACTAGTGCAGAATAATAACAGGTTTGGGATTTTGGAAACTTTTGCAAAACTGAATTATAAATGCTAAATTAATGGCTAGAAAGGTTTAACTATCAATGAGGAAGGTTTTTCTAGGATTTGGGGTTCATCTAAATTAGTTAAGGATGGAATGGATCAAGTTATCATAAAATGTCCAACTTTTGATTCAATCTGAAAATGGCTGCTCCCACAGCTCAATTGGCCTCTAACTAAGCAACATATTCCCATATAGTTGTTAGCTAGATTAAATCAATAGAGGGTCCTCACTGAAAATCAAGTTATCATTCAGCTCAATTGAAAGTTCATTGCTGATTTTTACAATTCAAGGAAGTTTTGGAATGATAACTTGCAATTGCAATCATAAAACGATGGAATCATTCAAATCAACCAAACCAGGATGAAATCTACCCAATTATAGTGCTTGTGCTTCTTGATTTATCTCTGAATTCCAGGGGGATTTAAATTCAACCTCTCAGTTGCAAAATAAAATGAAATCCACACAAACAGAATTCAATTGGAAGTGCAAAGAATATGACCACATGAATTCACAATTTCCATTGCTCCTTGGCCCATCTCTAGATCTCAAGGATGACCTAATGATTACCTCTCAGCAGTGGATTAAGTTGAGGCTTAACAAAGGAAATCATAATACAATTGAAAATCAGAAACAGAAATCAGCAAATAGAATTCTACAAATTTAGGAAAATCAGAATCATAAACCAATGGAATTCTAGTTTGCCAACTGATTCTTGATCCATCTCTGGACTGTAAGACATCCCTAAAGTTCACCTCTCAGTGGTTGGAAGAAATCAGGGGATTCAATTTGTAAAACAGATTCCAACAAGAAATCAGAAAAGATAAAATTCAGGATTTCAGTTCAGAAATCAGAAAAACAATCTGATTTGAGTCAAAATTAATATGCCTAACACCTTGATTCATTCCTGAATAAGATAGGAGCAATAACAACATTCCAATGAATCAATTAATCAGGTTAGAAATGAAGAACAGATTCTGATATCCACAAAAATTAGAAAATTCAAGAATCAGGGAATCAGAATTCAGGTTTTCAAAATCAGATTAGGAACAGTGAACAGATTTAAATCATAAAGAATGCCAAACATCTTGATTCATTTCCGATCAAGATTGGGGACAATATCAACCTTTCAGTTGCTCTATTAATCAGGTCCACAATGACAAACAGATTCAAAAGTTCAGGAGTTCAAGTTCAGGAAGTTTAGAAAAACAGAAACCAGGAAATCAAAATTTCAGAAATCAGAACTTCAATTAAATTGAAATTCAGAACTTGACATTGATTTCTAATCCATTTCTGAACTAGGGATAGATCAAATGATAACTTCTCAGTTATAGATTATAATGGAATCCAACAATGGCAAGAACTAACTCTACATAATTCTGAAATCTGAAAATCAGCAATGATTCAGTGTAGGAATTAATCCAATCCATTTCCATCCATAACTAATCTAAACTACTACCCTATCCTATAAGAAATGGGGTTTAGCTCCTCATGTTTACAAAACTTGACATCAAATGGATGAGAAATAGATACAAATCATTTTGGATAGAAGCTCTCGGCTAGCAGCAGCAAGTCCAGCAGCAGCTCCTCCCTTCCTTCCTCCAAACCCTTGCTCAAACCCTCAATGTCCAGCCCCCTTTCCTCCTCCAGAAATTCCACCTTTTATATGACTCCTCTTCACCCTTGGATCAGCATCAAATTATTCTTTATCCTTTGATTTGAGCCACCTGTCCAGTCCTTGAAGAATCTGCCTCTGCAACACCTTTTTGTGCAGGAAAAAGTAGATGGTCCCCCCTACTTTTTCCACTTTTTGGCCACCTTTCTCCCTGCTACAAATCCCCAAACAGCAAGCATCAAAGCCCTTGAATGGTGTTTTGACAAATAAAGATTAAGATGATGATAGTTGCTAGCTCAGATATCAAATGGTATTAGGTGTTGTGCAGGAATGAAAACTTGTATCAAAATTAATGAATTAAGGGGCCCGGAATGATAACTTGTCACAAATCATGGAAATTATCCAAATGCAAGTGATTCAAAGCATTAGAAGCATCAAATGGACTAGAGTAACAAGTGAGTGCATTGAGAAATCAAATATGAATGAGATTTCTAAGAAGTGATAACTTGGATGTCTAAAAACGATAACTTATATGACTTAAAAATGATAACTTGTGATAACTTGAGTTGTGGTTATCCAAATGTCATGAAATTTGACCAGCAATGAGTTAGAACAATAATAAGATGATTGCTTAAGGTCCTTGTGCAGAATTAATGGTTTTGCATGTCGAAATGACAAAATTGCCCTTTAACGATAACTTGGCACTTGAAAAATGATAACTTGTTCAAATGAGCTTAAAACTTTGCACAAGTTGAGATGTGACTATCCAAATATGATTTATACATGATAATGATGGATTTAGGGCAAGAAAACCATTAAAAATCAGTTCATTCAAAATAATGATAACTTGTCGTCAAAATGATAACTTGGCATAGAATTTAAATATTAATGGATTTTGGCATTTCAGAATCTCTATGCACATGGAATTAAGTATGAAATGAGGAATATCAACTAGTTATCACAATGTATGCATTCCAAGTATAATTGGCCCAAAAATATGCAAAAGTGGGACTCGATATGTATGAATTGCATCTAAAATGGGCTAGAAATATATAGTGATCAGCAAGTGATCAATTTTCAACTGGTGTCCTTCTGGTTCTATCATGGGTAAGGAAATGATGATTCTTGGCTATGTTCTCTATCAGCTGATATGCTTCATCAATGTTCTTAGAGGCAAAAATCCCTCCTGCAGTAGTGTCTAAAACTACTTTGCTAGGATAGTTCAGTCCTTTATGACAATAATTCACCAATTGTCACTTTTCAAACCCATGGTGTGGACATTCCTTGTCAAGCATCACATATGTTTTATTGATCCAATTGGTAGAATCTGGCAATCTGATCTCTATAGTTATCAGTCTTGCTAGGGGGAAAGAATTCAGATAAGAACAGTTGTACAATGGACTCCCAAGTTACAATTTTTTCAGGTGTGATGGACTATGTAACAAATCTTAGCTCTATCCTTGAGTGAAAAGGGAAACAACGTCATGTAAACAGCATTCATAGGAGTGTTGTGGAAATGGACTGTACTGCATATCTCTTTGAAGTTGTCAATGCGTAAAGCTAGGTCTTCAGTCCCTAATCCAGCAAATTGGTATTGCCTAATCATAATGACTAGAGCTGGATTCAATTCAAATGTAACAGCAGGTGCCATGGCTCCATCAACTGATTGTCCTCTGACATTACTTGGTGAATAGCAATCTTTCAATGTCCTTGGAGCAGCCATGGTGTCTGTCTTGATTGTTTATCTCTTCTTCAAATATCCTTCTTCTTCTTTGTTCTCTTTGCAATATTTTTCTTCTATTGAATCTTCTTTTAGGTTCAGGATCAGATAAATATAGATCTTCTTGACTATCTAAATCTTGCATAAATTGAAATAAGAAGTATCAAGTTCAAACAAGAAAGAAAGTCAAGCAGAATTGAAAATTCAGAGTGATAACTTGATGTAAATGAAAACTGAGCTGAAAAAGGATGTAATAACTAGTCAAAAACTAATCTCAACTACATAAAGTAAATCTAATTAGCCTCAAATCTTCGGCAATTGAGATAAAATCTACTGTGTTGTGTGGAGTGTGATAACTTGTTGATAGGCCATAATTGAGATAAAATGAAATTTTATGAAATGTGACCAAACTCCTCAACTCACTCTACTTGCAAGTGCACAAATTAGATGTAGTAGACTCAAGTGTCGTATCCACAGTGATTTGAGCGCTAAAGACTCACTAGCTAGACTAGACTAAGTAGCTAAAATAGTGAAATAGAGAAAGGTAAAAACTGAATTAAACTATGAATAGGCAATGACTATTTTTGGTGTTTTGGTGATTAATATGGACTGAAATCTAATTACTAAGTAAGGGGTTAACAATCAATGAAATATTATCTAAGAATGGGGTTCATCTAATTCAGCTATGGATGGATTGAAACAATTCAGCAATGCATGTCAATTATGATTCAACCTAAAAAAAAGGGGATGTTATCACAGTGTAATTAAATCAGGACTAATTATCATATTCTCATATGAATGTTAGCTAAGTTGAATTAGAAAAGGATCCCCACTAATGTTGAGTTATCATTAAGCACAAGATTTGGCACTTTACTGATATTGCCAAAATCCTCGTAATGATACCAAACCTAAAATGGTACCAAACCTAATCAACATTCATAATGATAAAACAATTGCCTCAATTAACTAGATAGAAATGTAATTAATCCAATACTAATGCTAATGCTCTTGATTTATCTCTAAACATCAAGGGGACCTAAAATCAACCTCTCGGCTGCAAATACAAATGAAGTCCGCATTAACACAAATCAATTGGATGCATTCAACAATAATCACATATTGGAATCAGAAAACTATCATTGCATCTTAATTCATTTCTGAACAAGAAAGAAATCATAGTCAACCTCTCAGTTGCCAATAGAATTAGGATTTCAAAATGATAGGAAAATAGATTCCAACAGAAATCAGGAAATCAGAATATCATAATCAAGATCAGAGAAGGGAAACAACTTGTTCATCATCCATTCATAACATGAAATTAGACTACTACCTTATCCTAGAAGAGCTTGAATTTAGCTCATTATAGATACGAGGATTAATACAAAATAGAAGGGGATAACAATGCAAGACATTCTGAAAGATAATAAATCAGAATCTGTCGACAGCAATTAGATGTGCAGCTCCTTCCTTAGCTTCCTGGTCCAGCAACTCTTGTTAATGGAGGCTCTGCCTTTCTGCTACAGACTTCTCAGCTTTTATATGGTCCTTAATCATCCTTTGATGCAAATCAGAAGCTTCCAAAGCTTCTGATTGTGTCATCTATCCTGTCCAGCAGAATTTTCAACAGATTCCTCTACTTTTTGGATAGCTAATCAGTGGTCCCTCTTCCTTTTTCAGCCTGTTGCAGCCTTGTAATACTCTGTTAGAAGGGCAAGAACAACAAGCATCAAAGTTCACAAATAAAAATTAAACAAGGGGTAAAACAGTTGGTGAAATCATCTCAATTATCAAGTGCAGATTGGTGTTATGCAGAAATGATAAATGCATGCATTCTAGGCATAATTAACCAAATGTAGATAATTTTAGGGGCTCGGTACATATGAAATTAAGTGTAAATGGAGTGAAAACTTAGTATGATCAGCTACTAATCACTAATTGTGCAAGAAAATTAAAGATGAGGAACATTCTGCTTACAAATTAAAATTGCAGTACCAATTTAAAAATGACTTAAAGTTGAGGGACTAATTGTGTAATTTATCCTAATGAGTCAAGATGAAGTTCATGAAAATTTAATAATGATGTCAAAATGATGTAGCAAATATTAAGTATCATAGGAGTGCAAATAAATAAATGTTGTAAAAAATTAATATAATGTTGAAATCATAATTAAAATAATAATAAAATGAGCGCATACTTTTCGTTTGAGAATTTGGGCTATTTATTTTGATTTTTTAATCTTTGTTCCCTTCATTTAGGGCTGTTATATTATATGGAATATGAAATATCATTTATCAATCAATATATCAATAAGGGCATGAAATGTAATGTTTTCATCATCCAATTTGAATTTATATTTTCTATTTTAAAAGCTATCAAGTTTTTAAGTAATTCCTTTGGGCTTTGGATCAATATTTTTCGTTTTTATTTATTGAAAATTATATGATATCTTTTTATAAATTTATTTAGATGATTAAACTTAAAATATGCTATTATCAATTGAAGATAAAACTATTAAATGTTAAATTTAAAATGATGAAGATGCATTTTTTATATGATTACTATTTATGTAACGAAATATAAAGAGTCAAAAAGTACTTAGTACATTTTAAAAACAATCATATAATTTAGTGGGTACTGAAACATTTTAGTCACGATCATGTTTATCGGAGAATCACCTATGTGAATTGTCTATGTAGTACCACATCAATATTCTTTTCCCTTTTCCATGTTCAAAAAAAAAAATTGCTACATCAATATTTTTTTGCTCATCCACTCAAACTTAATTTTGCATCATTCAATTTTTCAAAAAATTCAATCATATTCATTATTAAAAGAAATTAAGAAATGACAAAATGAAATACAAAAATATAAAAAACTTTTTGTAAGGGTCATTCAATATTGTAGTCATTTAATGCAATAAAAAAAATGATGAATCTATGTCAATATTTTCCCTCTTCACTTAAACTTCTTATACTTATATAAAGCTCATCATTCATGGGCAGTTTCAAATGACTCTCCGATCAAGATTCTTATTTATCTTTATTCTCAAATTTTTTGTTATTTATTTCTTTTCTCACATTTTTTCTATTTCTAATATGGAATATGAAATGACCTCACTGTAGCACCTCCACGGCAAGTGTGTGACCCTTCAAATGACCATCTATTCCCCTGCATTTATAGACAAGTTTTCCTGCATTCCATCATCAGTTTCAAAGTTGTATTTTTCCTCCATTCTTATTTCTCTTATTTCTTTTTTTTTTTTTTGCATTTTATGTGCATTCCTTCTACTCTCTCTTATTCATCCACATCATAACGTTTTCTCCCTTCGTTTTTTCTCCTCTCCCTCTCTGCATTCTCTACGTTTTTTTTCTTACGAACAGTCTTTTTCCTTAAAATCTAATTCACTACTTGAGAAAAGTCTGACGCCTTGAATGCCAATTTTCCTTTTACGTGCCTATGACGTTTCATTTTTTTCTTACAATATTTAAATGGAGGAACTACACCTGCTTGCTTCCACATTCCACAGTAAGCATCCTTGTTTTCAGAACTGGACCGGCGACTGGACATGACTCCCTACTGAATCGCAATTGGACCGATCCGATCAGGTTCGATCGGATTGAACCGAATTTTATTAAAATAATATTATTTATAAATATATAATATAAATTCTATGATATAATATATGAATATTGTACTAATAACCTATTAATAACGTCAAAAATTAATATAACATATTTTTTATTTATTAAACTTTTTAATAATGATTAACATATAAATATAAATAGATCATTATTTATTTAATATCTATTATTTATTGATGATAGATGTTATATTAATAAATTTTATTTACCTTTTTTTTTTAACACTTTCCTTTTTATTTCCTTTATTTATGTCCTTTATAATTTTCCATTTTAATGTTATTCAATTTTAAATACTTACATTTTTTATTTCAATTTCTATTTAATTTTAGACATGTCATATTCCCTCCTTTTCTTACCTTTATTATATTTCTTTCCTTATTCTTTTTTAACTTTCCTATTTTTATCATTTTTTTAATTTTATTTTTCAAAATCTGCATTGAACCCGGTTCAATGCTAAAAATGGTTTTAACATCAAACCGAACCGGATTTCCGGCCGGTTCGCGGTTGAATCGGTTGAACTGGTCAGTCCGGTCCGGTTTTGATAACATTGGTAAGCATCCCCCCCATAGCAATGACCGGCATGGACTACATGCCAACACGTGCAAATATAAGTTCGCCGACCTGACGGACGAGGAGTTCAAGGCCTTGCACCATTGATTTATAAGATCCAAGTATGCAAATACGAATTCGACGAGATTAACGTAAGTATGCAGACTCAACAGTCGTGGTACCTTCGATCTTCGAATGGAGAACGAAGGGCGCAGTTACTCCCTATCTAAGATCAAGGACATTGTGGTACGTGTATAATACTCAATCGCCTAATGATGACAAATCTTAATTTGAACTATTCTCCACTATATAATACGTGTTTATTGAACAAGGTGTTACTCGAATGGAGAACAAAGGGCGCAGTTACTCCCTATCTAAGATCAAGGACATTGTGGTACGTGTATAGTACTCAATCGCCTAATGATGAAAAATCTTAATTTGAACTATTCTCCACTATATAATACGTGTTTATTGAACAAGGTGTTACTCGAATGGAGAACAAAGGGCGCAGTTACTCCCTATCTAAGATCAAGGACATTGTGGTACGTGTATAATACTCAATCGCCTAATGATGACAAATCTTCATTTGAACTATTCTCCACTATATAATACGTGTTTATTGAACAAGGTGTTACTCGAATGGAGAACAAAGGGCGCAGTTACTCCTTATCTAAGATCAAGGACATTGTGGTATGTGTATAATACTCAATCGCCTAATGATGACAAATCTTAATTTGAACTATTCTCCACTATATAATACGTGTTTATTGAACAAGGTGTTACTCGAATGGAGAACAAAGGGCACAGTTACTCCCTATCTAAGATCAAGGACATTGTGGTACGTGTATAATACTCAATCGCCTAATGATGACAAATCTTAATTTGAACTATTCTCCACTATATAATATGTGTTTATTGAACAAGGTGTTACTCGAATGGAGAACAAAGGGCGCAGTTACTCCCTATCTAAGATCAAGGACATTGTGGTACGTGTATAATACTCAATCGCCTAATGATGACAAATCTTAATTTGAACTATTCTCCACTATATAATACGTATTTATTGAACAAGGTGTTGTTGGGCGCTCAGTAGTTACAGCGGCGGAAGGGTTAGTCAAGCTCAGAACAGGCAAGTTGATGTCTTTATCGGGGAGCAAGAACTCATGGATTGCGACATCGACAACACCAACCAAGGATGCAGTCGAGGCACCATGCAGGATGCTTTCGAGTTTCGAGTTCATCATCACCAACGGCGGCCTAGCTACCGAAGCCACCTACCTATACAGTGCGTCCGAGGGCACCTGCACCGTCACCAAGCTGCCGTCAGCCACCATTAGCAGCTATGAGGCGGTGCCTCCGAACAGCGAGTCGTTGCTCCTGAAGGCGGTGAGTGGCCAGCCAGCGACTATCGCTATCGATGGTGGCGGATCGGGTTTTCGTTTCCATGTCAGCGACATCTTCATGGGATACTGCGAACAGATCTGAACCATGCCGTGTAACGTATCAAACTTTTCATAAGGAAATCACATTAATGAAGGCAATTAAAGAGGAAAAAGGAATTTGAATCAAATTCAAAAAAAAGGAAACGGCCAGAAAAGGAACGGCCGACCATGGGAGGAAATTCCTCCCCTGATCGCGCCACGATCGGTCGGCCTTCTGGCCGGCCGATCCTATAAAGGGAGGATGCGAGGGCGACCTCGCGCCCCCTTGGATGCCTGTCGACCGTCGCCCCTTCGTCTCCTTCCTCTTCGTCTTCTACATCTTCGGCGGACCACAGGAAACAGAGGTGGACGTCGACTACAAACAACAGTTCGTCCGACGCCCCTCGACTCACCTCAACCCTCCTCTACGTGTGCAAGGTCCAAGTGCCCCTTTCCAGTAGTCAAGTGCAGCCAGTGATCGAATGGACGACGTGCAGTTCGCCGGCGAAGTTCGAACGGAAAGGTACCTTAGTTTCTTAAATCCCTAGACGAAGAAATCGTGATTGCATGATATGAAAGAATAGTTCATTATGATCCTGAGAGTGTTACCTATAATTTTTGTATTCATATCGTACTGATTTGATGACCGGAGGACCATCGGAATCGATGAAAAAGTCTGGCAGCCTTGTTTTATCGAGGGGACCGGTCGACCGATTTCAGAAACGGTCGACCGATTCCGATCGACCGACCTACCACCTGACAGGTTTAGCCTTGAAACCGATTCTGAGCGGGCGACCGATAATGCGCAGTGCGCATTTTGTAAAACCCTATAATCGGTCGACCAATCATCAGAACGGTCGATCAATCCAGTTGAGTGACCAGTCGACCGACTCACATGTACGGTCGATCGATTCACTGACACCGCAGGTCGACCGATCCAAGAGGACCGGTCGACCGATATGTTAGAACGGTCGACCGGTCTCACAGTGGACGGTCGACCGATTCAAGCCCACAGATCGGCTCGATCGAAACTAGAGGAACGGTCGACCGGTCCAGAAACGGTCGACCGATTCAGACAGTGAATTAATTCTAACTTTAAATCGTAATATGAGATTCTAACCAGTCCATCTATATTGGTTGAGTCCTATTGTACAGAGAGTAACGCCTAGTTGGGTCCTGAATCATAGATTTCATGATAATGAAAGATAATTAAAGTAAAAATAAAGATATGAGATTACTATGTGCCGCCCCCAGAGTATAGAGCAAAGTTTAAAGTAAAGTACAGAGAGGGGCAGGTAGTTAGCTGCGGAGACTGCGAAGCTACTGGTCTTCAATGACTATTATTTCTGATATTTCAGATCTTTTCCAACTTGTATCTCGAATGAAGGGTGATGCTTTGGTCACACTTCTTCCCTCAAAAATTAAAGTATTGTGCCAGAGGGGCAGGTAGCTAACTGAAGAGACAGTGAACCTACATATTTTTAATTGACCATTGTTCCTGGGTGTAAGTTCTCTCTCACCTACATTCCGAATTGGGTGAGGTATTAACACCCACCCCTTTTCCCTTTTTGGGCTTATTGACATCAGATATTCAGAAAAGGCACTCTGGCATCCTAATTAATAAAGTCGAGCTCACATAGGACAACGAACTTTAAGGATATTACAGTAATGTAAAAAGACGTAGTGCAACTCACAGTAAAGCAGAGGTAAAGTAAAGTATTGTATAGCATAGTAGAGACATTGTAAAGTAAAATATGATACACGGCATTGTAAAGAAAAAGCAGAGTAACGTAAAGACAAAGTATAGTTACAGTAAAGAACAGAGCACAGATATGATTAATGTTAAAGTATGGTGTATGGTCCTTTATAGTCAATGTAAAGAAGTCAGAGTATACAATTGTTCATCAATGACATATTATTCTGTGATTATCATCGATCCTTATTTCACCATCTATTTGCTATTGTATTGGGCAATCTTTGCTCATGGGTATTCTATTCCCCTGCATTGGGATTTTGCAGCTAAGAATGCTAATTAATGAGGTGTTGAAGTACGCGGAGCTTGAAGAAGTGCTGCACATGACACAAATTATTGTTACATGCCCAACAAAGCTTCATTATGTTTTCCACATATTTTCTTCCATTAAAAGACATCATGATTTTCCGCTTCTTAAAGATATTATCTCTTCTCATGTTGATCAGACTATGTTAATTATGTATGTCTCTTGATATTCTATTATTTAATCTTCCGCATTAAAATCTTTAATATATTTTATTATAATATTTATGTCACATATGCTATTATGTTGAATGATCATGATCAATAGTGCATTAGGTAGTGTAGCGCTCTCAGGATTAATCTGATTGTCTACATGATAGGAGGTGCGATTTTGGAGATGTTACACGCCGTGACGTTGACTACGGGTCGACGGCCCAGGGCATCAACTACTGGATGCTGAAGAACTCCTGGGATGCGTCGTGGGGCGAGAATGGGTACATGAGGATGCTGCGGCACGTCCATGCAGCACAAGGGCTCCGTGCAATCGCCATGGATGCATCTTATCCAAACATATTAATGTAACTTGACCATTTATGATCAATAATTAATTCGTACACAACAATTAGAATGCAAATCCACATGAACCTTCTAATTAACTTAATCAATTATATGAAACTTAGAGCTTACTTTTTACCTCCCACTAATCCGCTGTTGTATTGCACTGGAGCGCTACAAAGTTGTAGTTTGTATCAATATGGTGATAATATATACTTTGCGGATTATAATATAACTATATTAATTGTATTCATTTTTTTATTTTTCAGGCACTACCATACATAGGGAAAAAAAGTCATTGCAGAACGGAATTGGGGTCCACTTTCTGAAATTTTAAATATCTCCCAAAACTGTATTATAATTGTGTCATAAACTCTTATGAATTTCAAATATCAAATAAACTATTTTTTTGTTTTTATTATATTTACAAAATAATACGATTTGTTAAAGTTGTTAAGATTTCTTATGAATTATTTATTTTAAAACTTTATTAAATAATTTTGTTGATTTTTTATTAAATATTTTCCTGAAATTTTAAATATTACTTTTTAAAATTTTAATTAGTTAGTCTATATATATACACCCATTATTGTTGCAAGCTAATACTTATCATTCCATAGGTATGACTAGCAAATATTCCATGCACCAAGCACCTCTATCCTTTCTCCATTCTTCATTATATTTTTCTCCTTTTTAAAAAAAAAACTATTTTAATATTTATGTTTAACTTCATGCATTATGTTAATTTAAATCTATTAATTATAATAACTTAAGTCTATTAATTATTTCTTAATTTCAAAAGTCACATATTTTATATTTACTTAACTCCATTAATTAGTTTTTTATTAATATGAAGATTCATAATTATTTTGAATTTAAAAGATCATATGACCTTTGATTTATGTTAATCATCTGTCTACTAAATTTTAACATCATGATTAAATGGTCACATATTAAATATTGACTATTTTTATTTAATTATATTGACCTTTTATATTTATAATAATAAATAATATTATATAAATATATCCTTAATTAATATGTATTAAATCTAACATGATGATTAAATTTTTCATAAAATACAAGTTGAGTATTCATATTCTCTATAATTGTTTAATCATAAAAAAATATCTTATCCTTCGTCTATTAATTTTTTAAAATCATCACAATATAATTTTAGGCATCAAACATCTTTATGCTTCATATATTCTTATTTTATTTTTTATTCTATTTTAAAATTATTTCTACATGGCTTCATGCATAAATTTATTTAATGAAAAAATATGATAACTTAAGTATATTAATTACTTTTAGTTAATTATGACAAGTCATAATGATTTTTTAATTTAAAATGTTATATATCTTATATCTACTTAACTCCATTAAAGTGGATATGAAGAGTCATATTATTTTTTATTTTGAAATCACCTGTATTAATCTTACCATGTGTAATCATTATTTATAACAGGATTTGAAAAAAAATCAATATTATTTTCTTATAAATAGATGATATTATTTACAACAAAATATTTATTATCGATAGCAAAATTGTAGTATATTTTTTAGTGAATGTAAAATAATACTTATTCTAATATTATGAAAGACATAATATTTTTAACCATCTTAAATATTTTAAAATATAAACTTAATTAATATTTGTTTTAATTCAATTTGTAAGGTATTTATAGACATAATGTATGCTACAAAAAATAGTATATATATTATAAATTATAGTAAAAATATAAAATTATATTTTATTTATGTATTTAAACTTATTTATTAAAAATTGCGTGAAGCGTGATTTAGTTAAACTAGTTAGAATAATAAAATGATACAAAATATAAAAAGTGTAGTAGCCCCATAAAAGAGCTTTCGACACTTGGCCCTCGTCAGCAAGAGGCGGCATATCCAATTATACGAATACCAACATTCTAGAATTATTCATTTAGATGGAAGCCGGCTCTTATTTCGAGTCAAGGGATAGATATCCCCTTTTTTAATATTTATTTATTTATTATTTTAAAACTTAAACGAAGAGAAAAAAATATGAATGAAATTTTTTAAAAAAAATAAGCAATTTTGAATATACCTTATATTGCACTTTTTATTTCTTTACTAATTTTGTCCCTTTTTAAATTGTTTTAATGATATTTGTAATTTAATTTTTTTGAAACATTGAATAAGGGGCTACCGCCTCTCACTGACAATAGAGGAGGTGGAGTAGAAATTGCAATTTTTTCTTTTTAATATTTCAAAATTTATGTGGAGAGAGAAAATTTTGATATGACATGATGATTTTTTATTTCATTAAACCGTTAACAAAAATAAATGGCTCGTATAACTACTTATTCTTCTTCTTCTTCTTCTTCTTCTTCTTCTTCTTCTTCTTCTTCTTCTTCTTCTTCTTCTTCTTCTTCTTCTTCTTCTTCTTCTTCTTCTTCTTATTATTATTATTATTATTATTATTATTATCTCAATTTTATTATTTTAACTTTTTTTTTAATGTTTGATCGTGATTGAAATTTTTTAAAAGTTGAATAATCATGAAATACAAAATTAAGTTTTAAGTTGAATTATTATTATTATTATTATCTCAATTTTATTATTTTAACTTTTTTTAATGTTTGATCGTGATTGAAATTTTTTAAAAGTTGAATAATCATGAAATACAAAATTAAGTTTTAAGTTGAGGAGAGAGAAAAATGTCGATGTTAGATTTTTTGAGAAAATGTTGACTACATAGGCAATGCATCATAAAAGTTTGTGGTTACAAAGTAAAATTAGATAAATATATTTGTGAATATTCACTAGTTGGATAATTATTTTTGAAATTTATTCAGATGTAGTTCATGAAAATTTAATCATAATGTTAAAATTTTAATACACATAATAGTAATGAGAAGTGCCACATGAGTGCAACGAATTAAATGTTGCAATAAATTAATGGAATCTTGAGTTAATAATTAAAGATTATAAATTCAAAAAGTCGCATAAAAATATGAATAATGGAGAAAGAAAAAGAAGGCTTTGCACTCATGATTTATCACTTTGAAGATGAAACGAAGAAAGATATATCACCAAAGAATAAATTCATTAATTATATGCTTACTATTTCAAAATATCATATCTAAAATTTTTACTTTGAAAATAAAATGATGAAATGTCAGCCATGAGAAAATAAATTTCCTGCTGCAAGTTGATCAATTTTATAGGCCATTGAGTAATCATCATCTCACTATATTTAAATAATTTTAATTGTTAATATATCATGTATTAAATAAGTTACATAAGATAAAAGGCCTAACTGTCTATTATGCTAACAAATTGGAATGTAAAGTCAATAATGAATAAAGTTTGAAGTCAAGAAGATCAAAGGTTTAACTTTATTCCAATAAATGGATGGCGATTTGACTGTAGCAAATGTTTGAGATCTTTAACCATGGCTGCCCTATGTAAGATCATCTAATTATCTACTTCAATGTTGGACTTTAAGGCGCTGTTTAGTTTCGGGTTAATAGATGGAATAAGGTCTTAATCGTCGGAATATCGTCAAACACAAACTGGATTAGGATTACGAGGGGACAAGCGTGGTTCATGATGGATGTTTAATCTTGTCAAGCCAATGTTTTCTTCGTATTTCATCATTTTTGTATTCTTCGTTTTTGCTGGATTAAAAAAAAAATCCATCGTAATCCATTCAACTTCATGAGTTACGTAACTCTCCTCCTAGATTAACTATTATGCAATCAAACAGCGCCTGTCCTTCACTAGATGTGACGCGTTTTGAGAAAATCGTGTGGGCCGAGGCCCAGAGCGGACAATATCACAGCTAGTGAAGAATGTTATAGTTTTTGGTATCAGAACCACTCCGCATGGACCTCTGTGCATGGTGGGGGTGCGATCACTCAACTAGGATATTGAGTCCCCTAAAGGGGGAAGGGTGCATGAGGCATGCCTTGGATTAGTCCCACGTGCATAAGTTACGAGAGAGAGACTGGGTATATATGCGAGCATGACTTTCACTAGGTGTGATGCGTTTTGAGAAAACCATGCAGACCGAGGCCCAGAACGGACAATATCACACGCTAGTGGGGAATGCTACATAAGGCCTCGTTTGGAAGATGAGTATGTTTTAGAGAATAAGAAATTTTATTCAAAAGAATATAATATTTCTCTCATATTCTTATTCTATTCTCTGTGTTTGGTTCAACAGGAATAAAAATTTAAAAATATAACTAAAAATTTTATTACTAATAGTTGATATTTATTATTACTTTTAAAAATAATAAATAAAATACATGAATAAACAATAAAAAATATGATTGAAAAAAGGAGAATAGAGATATTCATCTATTTTGAAAGAATAAAGATACTCTCAAATTTTTAATAAAATCAGCGATTTTATCATTTACGAGATGGTTTTTAAAAAATTGAGATTTGACTGCTTTATTCTTAATCCTCTCAGTGTTTGACTATATTCCAAGAATATTACAATATGCTAGTTAATCTCGAACCAAACGGCACCTTAAGAGGTCCACGAAAATAGGTATTATAAATTTTAAATATAATTTTATTAATTAATAAAAAATAAACTTATACTCTTAGGGATGTAAGAAAAACCGGACCAACCCGAAAAAACCAAATAAAAAAATGAAAACTTGGGGTCCGAATATGATTTATGTTGGTTTTTAGTAAATTAAAATGCACCCGCTAAAATTAGGGTCCTACCCGAAAAATCATAAGGCTCGTGGAGCCCATTTTTTATTTATATAATTAATACATATGTTCTTTTATTATAGATATAATATTTTTTGTATAAAATTTCATACTTTTCTATTACATTATCAAACTCTAATTTAATAACTTTAAAATTTTAGTAGTATATTTTATATTTCATATAAAATTAAGCATTTTCCTATTAGTTTTAATTCATTATATGTAGAGAGTGATTTTTCATTTTTCAAAATGGTTTTAGGACGCCTTTTTTAATTTTAAAAACTAACACGAAAAATAGCGGTTGAATTTTTTTGGACCGAGAACTCGACCCGACCCGAACATCTTTTACACCTATATAATTTTATTAAATTTATTTGTTAAAATATAGAATTTAAACATAATAAATCATTTTTAGTAATTTAAATTTAACATTAGAACTTTTAACAAAATGATAAGTAATAAAAAATATTATATTAATTATATATAATAAATGTTTTGTGTATAGTAAAACATTATTTTGTATAAAAAAGTAAAAGAGAGAAAATGGTAAAATGAAAAAAATAGTTTGTAAAATAAAAAAAAGAAAACGTCACCTAACAAAAAGTAAAAAAGAGTGAAAGCTCGACAGTAGATGGAAGCAAGACTCTGGTTCTACCATAATTAATATGGTTTAGTTCCACCTCGAGAAACAAATCACATTAGGGTGAATCAGAAGAATCTCACCTAGTTTTAATTGTCAAACGTCCTCTAAGAACTTGTTTAGTAATAAAACCAGTGGTTGGTTTCACAAATAGAGAATTATGGCTTGATTCTAAACCAAGCCACCATTATTATCCTCGAATGACTTTTTTTTTACTTTTTTATTTGACCTTTCTTTTTTTCTTTTTCCATTTTATCTTTCTTTTGCCTTTCTTATATAAAATAATTTATTTATTAAATATAAAATATTTATAAGAAATAATTAAAATAATATTATTACTCATTATAATTCTATTAACAAATTTTAATGTTTCATTAAGTAAAATTAATAAAAAATATTTTTTCTATTTAAATAATATATATTTTTAACAAAATATTTTCCATAAATATTTTTAATTTATAATTTTACTTATAATAATTAATAATTTTATATTTTATATTTTATATTTATAATATATATTTTTATTCAAACACTCACTAAAATTGATTCACTATATCTACTTTTTCCTATCACATCATAGTTCCTCATGTTACGTTCCCACCAAGAACTTAAGAGGAACTGCGATTTCTTTTCCAAACGCAACTTAAAAGTTTAGAGATGATTAATTTTTTGGAGACAACTTGACGCTTATATTTTATTATTAGCATATGGATATAGTGATACGGAATTGTGTTTTCTCCCTTCCTCATTGTGACATAAATCCTTTATAATATCTATCATAATTTCCATTCTTATTAAATAAAAAATAATTTATAGCAATTAACTAGGAATTAAAATGGAAAGAAATAAAAATAATACTAAATTAATATTATAGGATTTGACTCTTTTATTACTCAATGTTTTTTTCATTCCTCGTTCATTTATTCCTTAAGAATAAAGACATTTTTTTCATATTGACAACTTAAATATATTCCTTCTCAAATGGCCATTTTGATTATATAACACTCTCAAAATTCACCCTCCTAACAGATTATAATTGAACTATTTTGGACCGGCATTACATACACTTACCTCTTCTTGGACTTTCACAAATTGATATAAAGTTAAAGGTAAAGAATAATAAACTACCTTCACTAAAATGTCAAAACTAACACATTCATTATTCCAATAGTCCTCCAACTCTAACAAACTATCAATAAGCTATCATATTAGACTAACAATAATAATAAATGTTTTAGTAATATAACCCCATGTACAATTACATCATCACAAATTTTGGTGTCGCAGATGTCTCCATCCTGTCTTCAGTTACTAGTGGGATTTACGTATGGGAACATGGAATATCCATAAGCAATTACGCCTAGTACATACGATATCACAATTGGAACAAATGATTGAATAGAAGCAATTTAACTTTTAAAAGCATAATTCTATTGAAAATCAATAAAGAACACGAATAAAACTAATATTTCCTTTTCTTTCCATTCTCAACCATTATTATCCATTCTTTTTTAGTGAGGTGTGCATCTTTTACTTTAAACAATGTCCTAAGAACTTCTGCATGTGTTGTCCACGATGAGCTTGCCTTCCTTTATTTTGAATCACATCGTGGTAGTTTCATCAACAAGGTCAAGGTGGATCACGCCAAGACCAAACAAGCTTTATAGGGTTAAAAAATATATAGATCTTGAGATCATAAAAAAACACCCAAGTAGGATTATAAAAATCTCACATTCTTTAACTATAGTTTCGGAACACATAATTTGAAGAACTTAGGCCAAGTTTCTTCAACGTGGGCTGGGTTCTGACATAGCGATTTTGTTTTCCCAAACATTGACACTATTTTTTGACCAATAAGCACACGCTTTCGACATGGAACTTATGAAAGCTATCCATAAATCATAGGAGAACATGATATTTATTTTACTCTTTCTTAACTAATTATTTTACAAAAATGAATCCAGAATCTTATGTATAAACATAACTATCTAAACCCAAAACTTTGTGCGTGTTTTTGGTGAAATGGGTCAACCTCTAGCGATAACTCTAGTCTTTTTATAGAGGTGCATGAAGAGATGGCTAGAAGTTGCAAACGCGCATGCGCAATGAGGAGGACAAAGGCTCAAAGTTGGAGGAAAATAAATTAGATTTATGGATAGAAGGCTGATTGGGGAATAGGTGTTTGTTTATAATAAAAAGTTAATTTTGGATTTTATTAAATTATAATTCGAGATTAGGTGCTAAACCACCTCTAACTGTAAATACTACCAATAATCATTCTTATTTATCCTAATTAAATATTATATCTTCTTTCTTTCTTTCTTTTCCTTTATTTTCTTCTATTCAAACTCTTATCCATTCTTAACTTTCTCTCTTACTTTCTTAACTCTTATTATCTTATATGTTTAAAGGAATTTTGAAATTAGATAACTAACTTATTTATCTATTTATTTTAAACTAAAAAAATTGAGGTTGTTATATTATTACCCCCTTAAAAAATTCAAACCCAAATTTGCTTAAAGTGAGGACCTTCTTTATTTCCTTTCTCGTGAGTATAGAATTCCAATATCTTGATTGGATATTCTTCATATGTGAGAACTTTCTTGATATTTTGTTCTTCAATTTGAATTACATTGGTCTCATCTAGTTGTACTTCTGAAACAAGGACACATGGAACACATTACAAACTTTACCACAAGGAGGTAGACCTAGTCTACATTCTCTTTCATTAATCAAATCCAGTGTTTCAAATGGTCCGACATATAGGGACTTGGCTTTTCTTTCTTTGTCAACTGCATTAACTCTTTTGTAGGAGAAACTTTTAAGAGTACGTTATCACCTACTTTAAATATTTGTTCTTTTCTTCCTTTTATCAGTATATGCCTTTTGTTTATTTCGTGCAACTTTCATTTTCTTCTTTGTCCTTTCAACTTTATCAAGATATTTCATTATATGTTTCAATTACTTTGCTATCAATATCTTCTTTTCATCTACCACATTCTAATGTGTGGGTGAGCAACATGGTCTACCATATATGATCTCAAACGATGTCCATGCCTATATTAGAATGACACTTATTATTTTATAGGCAAATTCTATCCATGGTAGGTGATCAACCCAATTGCCAATCAAGTGTGCATGCTTTAGGCATATTTTTCAATGTATAGATGGTGATTTTAGGCAGACCAGCCATTTTTGGGTGGAAGTCTATGCTATAATTTAGTTTTGTGCCAAAAGTCTTCTATAGATTTTTTTTCCTGAATCTACAAATAAATCTGATGATAGTTGAAATGTCATATAATCAAATAATTTTCTTAACATACAAGTCCAACAAACTTTCAATTGATTGCTTCATCTTCGTGGATAGAAAATGGGCCACCTTTGTCAACTTCCATTATAATCCATTTGGCATCATGAACCTTCTAAGTATGAGGCAGAGTAGTTACAAAATTCATGATTATTTTTTCCATTTTCATTAAGAGATTTCTAGTATATTGCTAAGTCCATAGAATCTCTGATATTCTATTTTAACTTGTTGACATACTAAAGGGACGTTTGGCGCAATCAGTAATTTAGATCACCACTCAGATAGATTACCACTATTTAAATTGTCGATAATATTATATTATACTGTTTGGTAAGCACTGGTAATATAAATAATAATCAAAACGGATAGTGACAAAATTACCAAAATACCCCTAAAAATTATTTTAGATTTTAATAACATGTTATTATAAATAAACAACGAAAAAATAGAAAAGTGAATATATATAGAGACAAAATCAAGAGTTATTTGTAAAAGATTTCAAATAATAAAAAAATGAAGTTAAATGATATTTATTTATTAATAAATTATTTAAAACAAAAATTTAATTGAATGGATATTTTTATCAAAATGTATTTCCACCGGTTGGTAGTCTGGAAAGACACTTACCCTGCCTTCTATCTAGATTACTAATGAGGTGACAATCAAGATTATCAGAGCAATTAAAATTATCGATAATCAATCGCAGCCAAACGAGATAATGTGGTGGGCCTTGGAAATTTTAAATAAAATAACCGATAATCTATTTAGATTACCTCGTACCAAACGTCCCCTAAGCACTTTGGCACATATTCAACAATTTTCTTTTTTCAGAAACTCCTTTAAACATCTTTATACATCTTAGTAATTCCTAGAAGAATTGCAAACTCTTATTTATTACACTCCACTTCACTTCTAAGGTTGAATCATTGGGAACCCATAGGTGGTTTGTATATTTGATCCCTCCATCACTAGAAACCTAAAAAATTTCTTCTACATAACTACATCTTTTTATCATTTTTGTTATATTCAGCATCAAAGGTTGGGACTCATGCTTCTATTCATCAAGTCTAACTTAACTCATTGCATCATATAGTCTCACTTGATCAGTTCCTTAACTATCTCATGCCTCCTTAATCTTAGAAAAGCTAATGATCCTTCCCAGTTCTGTCGTAGTGCATCAACCATTGAGTTAGCATTTCCTGGATGATAATTTATGGAGAACTCATAATCTTTTAGCAACTCCATCAATCGCCTCTGTCTCATATTGAGATCTCTTTGTATGAAGACATATTTCAAAATCTTGTGATCAATGAGCATTTCAAATTCTTCTTCAGATAATGTCTTCACGTCTTCAGAGCAAAAATAATTGTCGTTGATTCAAAATCATGTGTGGAATAATTTAATTCATGCTTCTTTAGTTGCCTTGTTTTGTCATGTTGCATCAATACACATCTAATGTAGGAGATGTCGTTGCATACCACAAGACATGAGACTACTTGGATGCCAAGTATAAGTTATTTTAAGAGTTGAGTGTGAGTTATAAAATTTTAGGTATTTAGCTATTGTTAGTATTTCCTTTCTTTTGAGTCAATATTTCCTTAGTCTATTGAGAGTCTTAATTAGGATCTTGTATTGTTGAATCCTATAAAGGGGGAAGCTAAGTTATTTATTAGATTATTATTATTTAGACTTTTAAGAAATCAATTGCTTCTTTCTTCTTAGGCATTCTCCAAGTTACAGTACATATTTGTCTGGTGTTGTGTTTTCTTGACACTTTCTTGTCACATTTGTTTTTTGTACGTGCCAATTTTGATACGTCAATCATTTCATGTTGCTACAGTGGTCCATAGGATTAATCTCGTTGTTCTACCACTATTATTCCCTCATCAATTGGTACTAGAGCCAATCAATCAATCTGATTACGTTCCACCCTCATCCCAAACCCTAATTTTGTCATAAGCTAGCCGTCTACAATAATCGCACTACAGTACCACGCTGTTGTAGTAACCCTAATTTTGCAACATGTCCATTGGTATCAACAAACGTTTCTATATGCAACCACTGCTTTTCATCATTTACACCATATTCTCCTAACTGCATGGAGTTTGATGAAGTAAAGCATGAGCATATACTACAAGAAAATTGGCAAATAGTGACCTAAAGAAAGAGACACTATTGCGGCACTATTTCTTCTCTGGAAATATAACATCTCTTTCACGTCTACGTAGCTCCGACAATATGTGATGCTTGTAATCAGTGGCTAATGACATCGCAATAGAGCCAAAGAAGAAGGAGACACTACTAGCGTCCAATGTAGATGCCATCTCGATGTTAAGATGATGCGAGCAGTCGATTGGCATCGCTAATGCGACGTAAAAATGGTGCAGGAAGCAGCGACCCTATTCCGACGCTCAAGGGACGATAAGTTTATGCATTAGTTGACGCTATTTTGGTGCTACTGTGAGGCCAATATCATGTCAGTGGGGTCGCCAATGTGATACTCAATAAGTCGACGCTAATGTGACGTTAGATGACGCGAAGGATGATATATTTAATGTAGCATTAACTATGCATGTGACGCTATGGTGACGCTACTGAGGCGCTAATGTCAGACATTTTTGCCCCATTACAGCCATATTTTCTTCTCTTCCCACACCATACAATTATATAATGCATATAAATGCATTTAAGAATATGAAATGTAATAAACTGAACTAACAAAAGTATAACTACTACATGTATATCTATTAACAAGTGTATAAGTAATAAAAGTATAGTTGCAAAAGTTTCTATCCTAATTTTGGGAGTTTTTGTTGTCATTTTGGACGTTCGATCCTGACGTGCTCGGTCCTTGGCCTCACAGGGATTGATTCTACGGCGGGATAGTGATAACTTGCTGATTTTTGGGTCAAACTTGAGATTTTTCAATTTTTTGTTCAACACCGTAACTCACTCTCTATTGCAGTGCACAGGTCAATTGTAGTAAACACTAAATGTCGTATCCACAGTGATTTGAAGCCAAAGACTCCCTAAAATAATCTAGACTAGCCCTAACTAAAGTGGCAAAAACATGAAATTGAAGGGAAGTAAAAATAGATTTTTAAGGAAATGCAAAATGATAACTGTTTTAGGACTTTTGGAAATTTATCAAAACTGAACTATAAATGCTAAACTAAGGGCTAAAAGTGATTATCAATCAATGAGGAAGGTTCTCCTAGGGGTTGGGGTTCATCTAAATTAATAATGGATGGAATGGAACAAGTTATCAATTAAAATTCAAATCTGATTCAACCTGAAAAATTACTGCTTCCACAGCTCATTTAATCCAGAACTAATCAATATATTATCATATACATAATAGCCAGGTTGAATTGGATAAGTATCCCCACTGAATGTTAAGTTATCACTAGAAAATTCACAAGCCCCTCACTGATTTTGCCTATTCTTTTCAGATTTTGGCAATTTTAGTTTGGCATTTCAATTTAACTCACATTCATGCATTAATCAGAAAAGTAATGACTCCAATCCTAATACTAATGCTTCTTGGTTTATGTCTAAACAACAAGAGTATTTTAAATCAGCCTCTCAGCCGCAAATTGAAATAAAATCCACATTAGTACTAGTCAATTGGATAAAATCAGCACATATTGCCCAATTGAATTCAGCACATGTCACTCAATGGAATTCAGCATCTGCCATAGTTCCTTGGGTCATCTCTGAACAACAAGGTAACCGTAATTTTACTTCTCAGTGGATGATATAATCAGGGGTTTACAACAGCAAGGCAGAACCCATGAGTTCAGGAAATCAGAATTTACAAATAAGAAATCAGCAATGACAAGTTGAAATGTTTGCAATAATTCATGTATTGAAACCTTAGAAACTTCATTATCTCTTGATTCATTTATGAACAATAATGGAACCATAAGCAAGCTCTCAGTTATTAATTCAATTTGGGTTCCACAATGATGAAAACAGATTTCAACAATTCAAGAATCAGAAATCAGAAAAATCAGAATTCAGAAATCAGGAAAATCAAATTCTAATTGGAATTGAATCTAGAAACTTGGCATTGGTTCTTGATTCATTTTTGAACAAAGAGTAGATCAAAGGTCAACCTCTCAGTTGTAAATACAAGTAGGATCTTACAATGACAAGAACAGATTCATATGAGTTTAGAAATCAAAATTATAAAACCAAAAATCAGATTTCAGTGCAGGAAATCAGATATGTCCATATCCCATCCATAACTAATTAGACTACTACCCTATCCTAGGAGAAATGGAGTTTAGCTCCTCATAATTATAAAGTTTGATACAAAATAGAAGGGATAACAGATACAAAGCATCTTGAATGAACTCTGTCGATAGGAAGATGGATGTTGCAGCCCTTCAGCTCCAAACCCTTGCTTCCTTCTTGCTTCAAACCCTGCAATTGCCAGCCCCCCTTCTTCCTTCTGGTTTCTCAGCTTATATATCACCTTCCTACACCCTTGGATGCAGATAAGAAGGCTCCCTTGTGCCTTGTTCATGCCAAGTGTCCTGGTCCAGAAAATATCTGCAGTGATAGCTTTTTGGACACCCAAAAAGCAAGTGGTCCCCCCTCCTTTTTCCTCTTTGTGCAGCCCTCTTTTTCCCTGCTAGAAAAGCCAAAACAACAAGCATCAAAGTCCTTGAATAGGATTTTAACAAATAAGGATTAGGACAATGATAATTATCAGCCCTATCATCAAATGAGATTTGGTGTTGTGCAGGAATAAAATCCATAGTTGAAAATGATAACTTTTGCAACCGGAATGATAACTTTGCATATTTCATAAAAAATGTCCAAATATGAGTAGTTCAGAACATTGAAGGCATCAAAGGAATTAGGATGGCAAGTGAATGAGGTTAGAAATCAAATGTGGATAAGATTTCATAGGAATGATAATTTTGGTGCCAAAAACGATAACTTGATGTCATAAAAATGATAACTTGTCATAACTTTTATTGTGGTTGTCCAAATGTGATCAAATCAGAGCAGCAAGGAGTTAGGATAATAATATAATGATTGCCTAATGCTTTTATGCAGAATTGATAACTTTGCATATCGAAATGATAGTTTTGCCCTACAATGATAACTTGACACTTAAAAATGATAATTTGTGAAATGGAATGATAACTTTGCACAAGTTGAGATATGATCATCCAAATGTGAATAATTCATGATGGCATGGGATTTAGGGCAAGATAATCACTAGAAATCAGCTCAAATGAAAAAATGATAACTTTGCACGTTGGAATGATAACTTGCCCAAAAAATGATAACTTGACATAGAATTGTTGTTTTATGGATTTTAGCATTTCAGAACCTCTATGCACATGGAATTAAGTATAAAATGAGAGAGATCAGCTAGTTATCACAATTCATGCATTCCAAGCATAATTGGCCAAACGTTAGGTAAAATAAGGGCTCGATATGGGTGAAATGAATCTAAAATGGGATAAAAACTTATTATGATCAGCTAGTGATCAATCGTCTACAATAAAGGAGCCAATTGTTGTGATAACTGCTGCGATAGTTGTTGTGATAGTTGCTGCGACAGTTGCATCACATTAGGTGCAGTGGATGAGCTCGGAGTAGATGGACTGCCTGCATATCCTTCGCTCCTCCTAGGTACCTAAGCGGCTGTGCCTAGGCCACGCAGGTATCCTCCTCGTGTCGTACTGGCCACCTCCTCCCAACCAACAGGTTCCTCTATGAAATAGAAAAATTACACAATCATATAAATATTATAGATTATATAAATTATATGACATAAAAAAACACATAAATTAAAAATGTGAATCACTTTCTAGAAACTTACTTGGTGACTGAGTACTCGGATCATCTTCATACTTTTCAGCCATCTTCGCAGTATAGTCGTCCTAAAAAATTTAAACATTGAGCATTTAAAAAATTGTCTGCACTAACATCACCAATCAAGTGAACATGTGATGAGACTTACTCCTACGAGCAGTAGGCGTGACCAAGTCGTTGGTCTTCCAGCTCTTATGCGTGGCCTTTAAACTACGCGAAAGTCCATAGGACCGCCTTGTTTCTCCTCCTACAATAAAGTTTCAAATTTTATAAAATAAGTATAAGTTAAAATTTTGATTATTCTAATTTGTATGTAAATTACCATGCATTCTCTTGTGTGGATGTGGGCCTCGGACTTCTAAAATCGGTTAACTCTTGCCTTACCAACTTTCTTTACTATTGTTCATCCGTCCTGTATGAACATCAAATACTTAGACTTTGAAAATTTGTAAATTTAATAAAAATAATTTAAATGTAAACATACTTACCACTTTCTACATAACGATTCCCAAACCGAGCACCTAATATGCCTTGGTCATTTTTATATGCCCTGCTCCAAAGTGAAGCCGACTGATGTGACGACCTTGCGAAACTTATATAATCGATTTTGTTTCGCAGCCACCTCCTTAAAAGCTCTCCATGTCGTTCCCAAACTAAACTGATTTGCCTCCTAAGCAATACTATAAAACTTAGTAATTTAAAAATTAATATAAAATAAATTATGTAACTAAAAAAGAAGATCATACGTAAAGGTCCAAAAGATGTCATCCCGCACAGAAATTAGAACATCTTTCCACGATCCTTCCCCTTCCGGCAAGTGGGAAAGAACAAGATCACTGGCATCCCGTATAGTACTAGTGGGTTTGAAAGTGGTCCTGCAAATTGCAAAGAAAAAAATAATTTTCAATGATAAGTAAAACTATAATATTATTTCTACAACTTATTTAACTTACGATCGAGCAATATTATTCCTGGTGACCACCCCATTATCGTGTAATCTCTCTTCATCTGTCGAAGAGGAATCATCACACGATACAACTGGGGTAGGCTGAAAAGGTTCGACATCATCGACGGATCCTAATACAAAATATCATTAGTGTCATACCAAATTAAACTAGTGATAATTGATATATGTACAGTAAAGTTCTCACATCGAGTGATGTCTATCGCTGCATGATCAGTGGCAGTCCGCTCGTCAAAATGTGACAAACCAGGTGCTTGTGCTTTATTAAAAAAATGATTAATGTAATTAAATGACAAATATAATTTTAATAATAATAAATATATCACCATGGGTAAGATGCTGCTCCGCTGGAATGTGGTGAAGAATCCGGTAATCTCGACGGTGGCGTAGCAACTGTTATCATAAAACAATAGTTGCATGTATTTAAATTTATGGAATATAAAAAAATAACCTAGTGTGACATGCGAGACATCCTGGCTATGTCTATCGATGGTGGAGCAACTATCACAACAACAAAATAATTAGAAAAATATATCGCCTACTATGTGACACGTACCTAGAGTGATATGTGGAGACGACATACTAATGGATCACCTATTATATGATGAACTGGCTACGTGCCCCATCGGCGGCGGAGCAACTGACATTATTGAAAAAATGAATATAACTATTATAAGCAATTATAAATAAGAAACTGACAATAAATATATCACCTGGTGGTCGTGATGGCTCACTTATTTGGGGTGAAGCCTAGAAGAGTGAGATGACCCAGAAGCTCAACCTCTAGTAACCCTAAAAAAAGTAACAAACTATTATTATTAGTTGTGCCACTGCAGAAAGTATAGTTTGCTTCACGCATTCATCCCATAAAGGTTCGTATGCTTCTTTGAGAAGATTATAAAATTTAGAAGTTGAAGGATTCGGGTCTTCTTCAAGTTGTAAATTTAGAATCATATCCTTGTACGGATTGCTCGATTTGCCCATGTTGGTATCTACATTAGTTGTCTCTTTAGCCCATCTTTCTTCGCCATGAAAGAACCAATTTGTGTATGTGAGTTAAAAACCGTTGCAATATAAATCCTTCTGCACATCATATCTTACTTTCCACTAACATTTGCATTTCCGGCATGGACATAAGATTTCACTATACGAAGAAACAACACCTTCATTTTGACATGCCTCTTAATAAATTCATCAACATCATTCTTATATTCTTCTATTATAATGCCACGTTTGTCCTTCCAATAACAAATCCAACTATGATCTCGCTTTGTCATTTCTGTAATGGACATTAAGCCATATGTCAATAAATTCTTGTACTTGAAACATGTGATTTTGTAGTTATGAAGTCCAAAATCACATAATGTATATTTTGGAAAGAAAATACTAATAATTGTTTTGTCATTTTCTAATGTCTCTTTTTAATCATAATCTCATTTTATTACTAAGAATGTGAATGTACATCCTTAGTAAAATTTATGAGAACATGATCTAAATTTGGGGTTAGAATTGAGAATTTTCTAAATTTTGATCAACTCCCTAACTCACTCTCTACTGCAAGTGTACATGTCAATCGTAATAGACCCAAATGTCGTATCCACAGTGATTTGAAACCAATGACTCCCTAAAACAATCTAGACTAGCCCTACTTTAAGTGGCAAAAACAAGAAATTAAAGGGAAATGAAAACAATTTTTTTTTCAAAGTGGCAAAATGATAATTATTTTTGGTGTTTTGATAATAGAAATGAACTGGGATCTAATTACTGAATTGAGGACTAAAAAGGGTTTATCAATCAATGGGAAGGTTTTCCTAGGAGTTGAGGTTCATCTAATTCAGCTATGGATGAATTTGGAACAAATTATCAATATGTGTCAATTCTAACTCAACTTGGAAATGGATTGTTATTAAAGCATGATTGAACCAGGACTAATTATCATATCCCCATATGATTAAGTAGCCAAATTTAATGAGAAGAGAATCCTTACTGATATCAAGTTAACATGAAGCTCAAACTCAAGTTCCTTACTGATTTTACAAAAATTCTTTCAAATTTGGCAATTCAGTAAAGTCTGAATGCAGTTATAATAATGGGAGAATTACTTCAATTAACTAAACAGGAATGAAATCAATCCAATATTAATGTTAATGCTTCTTGGTTTATCTCTAAACAACAAGTGGGATTTAGAATCAATCTCTCGACTACAAAGTAAATTGAAATCCACATTAGCACTAATTAATTGGGAGCATTGAACACATGATTACATATAGGAATTCAATCAGTTGTCATTACTTCTTGGTTCATTTCTGAACAACAAGAAAACCTTAAGTTCACTTCTCAGTGATTAATGAAATCAGGGGTTTTATAATAACAAGGAAGAATCCCACAGAATTCAGGGAATCAGATTTTTGAAATGACTAAATCAGGAAAGGAAATCAACAACAATGCAGATTGAAATCTTAGAGATACCATTGCATCTTGATTTATTTCTGAACAAGAATGAAACCATAAAACAACCTCTCAGCTGTTAATTAGATTAGGGTTTCAGACAATGACAATAGATTCCAATAAACAATTCAAAAAATCAGAAATCAGGAATCAAAATATCAGATATCAATAAAGGAAATCAGTGTGTTCACTCCATCCATACTTGTATTAGACTACTACCCATTGGAAATTAGCTCCTCATAGTTACAAAGTTTGATATGTTGAATCCTATGTTTTGATGATAACAAATTAAATGGACCTAAAAAGTTACTAATCTTCTCTCAAAGTGGTGATAATATAGGTGTAGGATTGATATGAACAGGTTCACAGAAGAAATCGGCAAATTAAAAGTCGAATTAAAAAATTTCAGACACGACCGGTCGATCGACCGATGACCGACCAGAAGAACCGGTCAATTGATATTCAGTGAAAGGAAAGACGACAAGATACCGGTCGACTGACCAGAAGCATCGGTCGACTGATATTCGGTGGAAGAAAAGACGACAAGATGTCGGTCGACGTCGAGACTATACCGGTCGTTGTATCGGTCGAAGGATCGGTCGACCAGACAGAGTCCAAGCGCAGAAATAAGACAACGATTACATAGACCGATCGACCGGCCCATTCCGGCGGTCGACCGACCCTTCAGTCAAATTTTGAGGAGAAAAATGGGGGAAACTTTTTGAATGGATTCTCACCCCTAGGAGCCTATAAAAGAAGTGCCAAAGCCTGAAAAAATTTCATCCAAGCAAGAAGGAACATCCTAGAGCTCCTCTCAAGTTTTTGAGCATAGAATTGCAATTTCTTCCCTATTATTTTTTAGCCTTGAGTGTGAAGAAAAAGTTTTGTAAAAGAAAAGAGTTAGAGGGAAACATTCATTTTCTGAAATATAGTGAGATTGAGAGTTCCTTGTAAGAGAGGTATGACTTGCCTCTTGAGCAGAGAAGAAGGCGAGATTGTATTAAGAGGTTGTTCTCTCCCTACAAAAAAAGAGAAAGATAGTGAATCTCCGGCGGTCTCGAGGTAGAGAAGTCGGAACAGGGACGTAGGCCAAAGCGTTGGGGCCGAACCTCATCAACATATCGTGCCTTCTTGTGTTTGTTCTTTATTCTTCATCTACGCATTGTCTTTATTTGCTTGTGATCGGATTTATCGTTTTTCTCCGAAGGTGAATTTTTGGAAACTTTAATTTCACTAATTCACCCCCCCTCTTGGTTCTTTCGATCCTACATGATACACAATGGAAAGAAAAACTGATACAAAACATCCTGAGTGAAAATCTGTCGATAGGAAATCAGGGATGTTCTAGCTCCTTCCTTCAGCTCCTTCTTCTCCAACCCTTGCAATGGAGGCTCCGCTTCCCTTCTGCAGGTTTTACAGCTTATATATGACCCTTATACACCCTTAGATGCAGATCAGAATGTTCTATTATGCCCTGATTATGTCATGTGTCCTGGTCCTAAAAATAGCAAAAAGCAAGTGGTCCCCCTCCTTTTCCAGCCTTTTTCAGCCTTGTTTTCCCTGCTAGAAAGGCCAAAATAACAAGCATCAAAGTCCTTGAATATGATTTAAACAAATAAGGATTAGGACAATAACTAGTATCAGCTCTATTGTCAAATGAGATTTGGTGTTGTGCAGGAATGAAATCCTTATTTGCTTAATGATAACTTATTGCCCAGAATGATAACTAGGTACCATATCATCATAATTGTCCAAATATGAGTGGTTTAAAGTAAAGGTATCAAAGGGATTATGATAGCAAGTAAATGAGGTCAATTATAAAGTGTGTATAATATTTCATAGGAATGATAACTTGAGCCCCAGAATGATAACTTTGTGCCATAAAATGATAATTTGTTGTAAATTTAGTTATGATTACCCAAATGTGATCAAATCAGAGCAGCAAGGATAGTAATCTAACAATTGCCTAATGCTGTTATGCAGAAATGATAACCTTGCACATCGAAATGGCAATTTTGCCACCAAAACAATAACTTGACACCAAGAATGATAACTTTTGTATTGGGATGATAACTTTGCACAAATCAAATAATGGTTATCAAAATATGATTCATTCATAATAACAAGGGATTTAGGGCAAGCTAACAACTAGAAATCAGCTCAATTAGTAAAATGATAACTTTGCACATTGGAATGATAACTTGATCAAAAATGATAACTTGGCATAGAATTGATAACTTTATGGATTTTAGTGATTCAGAACCTCTATGCACATTGAATTGGATACAAAATGTGGATGGTCAGCTGGTTATTCCAAGCATAATTGGCCAAAAGTAAGGCAAAATGAGGGCTCGATATGGGTGAAATGAATGGAAAATGAAATAAAAACTTAATATGATCAGCTAGTGATCAAACTCCCCCAAGCTTAGCCTTTTGCTTGTCCTCAAGCAAAGCATTCAGGAATTAAGAACAAACTTCAATAGAACAGTTCACAAATGAATTCAAATCCAGCTGATTAAGACCAAATGAGTTTCCCACTTTGTCAACACCCCATTCTTTCCAAAACTCAATTTCTAGCTAAGGAATCACAGATGCTAGAGCAAATTTAAGCCATGGAAGAAGTACTAACAGTAACAAATTTGAATTTTATGAATTATCAACTTTACAAAAAAGTTGAACTACAAATCTCTTCATGAACAGTTTTTTCACTGCTTAAACAGGTTTAACACCTGACTTTTATTCATGACAATGCAATAAACAGGTTGAGACTTGATTTTTATTCATGCTGGTCACTGGATAAAAATCATGGCATTATTCAGGAGAGGTTCCTTTTTTCGGAATTTCACTCTCTTTATTGATGCATGCATGCAATGCAAAATGCAACTTTTCACTTTTCCTTTTTCTCATTTTTCTATTATGTTCATGAAGTGAGCAATAGCTAAAACTCAAGTAAGATTTAGATCCCTTAGTCCAAAGAGTCAAGTTTTCCTATTTAACATGGCAGCAAAAGCCTTGACTCCCTTCTATTCAGTCCTAGCTAGTGTTGCCCACAAAAACAAAAATTTTCAGTTGGAATTTGATTCAAATGCACCTGAATAAATAGGCTGATTAAAGCAAGAAGACTATGGACAAATTTGACCACTTGGTATTGGAGTGCACTAATTGTCATAATAAAGCATTTCATCCATTTTGAAGTTAAAATGAAGGCAAGAATTGAGTTGGTCCAATTTAGTGATAACTTGTGATAACCGGGTGAACTAATGATAACTTGCTGATAATAGTGATAACTTGGTGATAATTAATGATATGAGCATTAAAATGGATTAAAAACATGATGTAAAGTTTAGAAAAGCACCAGGTTTTCTCCCCCAAGCTTATTCTCAACACTGTCCTCAGTGGTAAAAAATATAGGCAAGGGAGAGGATTGGGTGGGTAGTAAATTGTTGAAAATTTTGCAATTGATCCATTCCTATGGTTCTTGCATCTCAATTAGAGTCTTTGGGTGATCCATACTTCATGGTTTGCAACCAATTCTGCAAAGAAGTAGAGGAATATCAATGAAATATGCAATATCAGATTTTTGGAATATCTCAATTTAATAATGCACTAAATGCACAATCTAATAATGCACTGAAACGCACTGATATGAATGATAATTCAGATGTCAATATAATAATTGTAGCATGAAGTAGAAGATAATATCCCTTATCATTGGTGTTTCAGTGAGAAAATCAGAATTGAGTGTAAGAGTACTCCCTAATTGAAAATTTATGGATAAATCTGATTCTTCCCTGATTTGTTCTTGCAAAATAGAGAAAATTAGGTATAAAATGGCTTGGGTTACCTCCCAAGAAGTGCCCTACTTTAGTGTCTTAGGCTAGACATTGTTTCATTGGTATTCAACTAGGCAATTGTGGTGGATTTGTCAACAACAACACCTCCTTAGCTGAATCCATGGCTGTGGGGTTGTATAACTTTAATTTTTGTCCATTAACCTTGAATATATTAGCATTGTCATTGACAAGGTCCACAGCCCCAAAAGTATAATCCTTGTGGACTTTGAAGGGTCCACTCCATCTAGATTTCAACTTTTCAGGAAACAATTTGAGCCTTGAGTTATACAACAATACATGGTTTCCAACTTTGAATTCCTTCTTCAAAATCCTACTGTCATGCCACCTCTTGGTTCTTTCCTTGTAAAATTTAGAATTATGGTAGGCATTGAGCCTAATCTCATCCAATTCATCAAGTTGCAATAGCCTTTTCTGTCCACAAGATTGCATATCAAAATTTAGTGTCTTGACAGCCCAATAAACTTTGTGCTTGAGTTCAATTGGCAAGTGACAAATTTTTCCATAAATCAATTTGTAAGGAGAGATACCAATTGGAGATTTGTAGGCTGTCCTATAGACCCAAAGTGCATCATTCAATTTCATGCTCCAATCATTTCTAGTCAATGAAACTATTTTTTCTAAAATGGCCTTAATCTCCGTATTTGATATTTCAGCTTGGCCATTTGTTTGAGGGTGGTAGGCTATTGAAACCTTTTGCTTTACCCCATATTTGCTCAAAAGATTCTCAAAACTTTTTTCTATGAAGTGGCTGCCTCCATCACTGATAACTACCCTTGGAATTCTAAATCTTGGAAAAATTATATTCTTGAACAACTTGATGACAACCTTGGAGTCAGCAACTATTTTTGGAATGGCCTCTATCCATTTGGACACATAATCCACAGCCAATAGAATAAACTTATATCCAAATGAACTAGGGAAGGAGCCCATATAGTCAATGCCCCAAACATCAAATTTCAACTTCAAGAATTCCATGTTGTGGCATTTCATTCCTCCTGTAAATTGATCCTGCTCTTTGGCACACATCATAGCCCCTTGACATACATGTGAGCATTTTTTAATAGAGAAGGCCAATAGAAACCAAATTGGAGGACCTTAGCAGCTGTCTTTTGAGTAGTCTCATGTCCTCCATAGGAAGATGAGTGACATTCATACAAAATGGATTGGAATTCAGCTTCTGGCACACACCTTCTGAACATGCCATCAGGGGACTTCTTGAACAAGAGGGGATCATCCCAATAGTAGTCTTTTATGTCATGGAAGAACTTCTTCTTCTGCTGGTAGGAGTACTCAGGTGGAATGATTCCACAGGCCAAATAATTCACAATATCAGCATACCAAGGAGTTGGGGCAGCTGATATAGCCATTAGGAAGTCACCAGGGAATGAATCATTGATATGGAATGATGGAGATTCATGAATTCCTTCCATTCTTGACAAATGGTCAACAACTAAGTTCTCAGTCCCTCTTTTATCCTTGATTTCCACATCAAACTCTTGCAGCAATAGAATCCATCTGATAAGCCTTGGTTTTGACTCTTTCTTGTTAATGAGGTGCCTCACTGCTTAATGATCAGTATACACAATCACCTTGGCTCCAATTAGATAAGATCTGAACTTGTCAAATGCAAATACTACAGCTAGTAGCTCCTTCTCAGTGGTGGCATAGTTGACTTGAGCTTCATCCAAGGTCTTGCTAGCATAACATATGACATAGTGCTTCTTGTCCTTGGTTTGTCCTAGTAGTGCCCCAACAAACTGGTCAGATGCATCACACATGATTTCAAAAGGCAATGACCAATCTGGTGATTGCACTATAAGAGCTGATATAAGGGCTTCTTTCAACTGATTAAAGGCCTTTATACAATCCTCATCAAAATTGAACTCAATATCTTTAGCTAGTAGCCTTGTGAGGGGTCTGGTTATCATTGAGAAATTTTTGATAAACCTTCTGTAGAAACCAGCATGGCCCAAGAAACTCCCCACTACCTTAACATTCTTAGGAGGTGGCAGCTTCTCAATTGCTTCAATCTTGGCCTTGTCCATTTCAATCCCTCTGTTGGATACAATGTGGCATAATACAACTCCTTCTTGAACCATGAAGTGGCACTTTTCCCAATTCAGAATTAAATTGGATTCCCTGCACCTTTGCAATACTTTTGTTAAATTCTCCAAGCAAGCTTCAAAAGAATTCCCATAGACTGAAAAATCATCCATAAACAGTTCCATTATGTCTTCAATGAAATTTGAAAAGATGGACATCATACACCTCTGAAAAGTGGCAGGGGCATTGCACAATCCAAATGGCATTATCCTATATGCAAATGTCCCATATGGACAAGTGAAGGTGGTTTTATGCTGGTCTTGTGGATGGATTGAAATCTGCAAGAAACCTGAGTAACCATCCAAATAACAAAAATGGGAATGCTTGGCCAATCTCTCAAGCATCTGATCAATAAAGAGGAGTGGGAAGTGATTTTTTCTTGTTGCCTTGTTCAATTTTTTGAAATCAATGCACATCCTCCAACCAGTGATTGTCCTAGTAGAAATCAATTCATTGGAATCTGATTTGACTATTGTAATCCCTCCTTTCTTTGGCACCACCTGAATAGGGCTGACCCATTCACTATCTGAAATGGGGTAGATGATTCCAGCATTCAGGAGTTTGAGTACCTCCTTCTTTACAACCACCTTCATAGCAGGTTTCAATCTCCTTTGGCATTCAATTGAGGCTTGTAATTGTCCTCCATAGGAATCAATGTGCATACAAATTGAGGGATTAATACTCTTAATATCTTCAATTGAGTAGCCTATTACCTCCCTATACAATTTCAATCTCTTCAGAAGCTCCTGGACTTGCCCTTGAGGCAAGTTGGCATTAATGATAACTGGAAATGTGGAATTCTCTCCTAAGAATTCATACTTCAAATTGCTAGGAAAATGTTTGAGCTCCAATTTAGAAGAATTGTCTTGAGTTGAATTGGGTTGGAGTTCTGTAGTGAAAACTTCCTGCACCACATTCTGGATTTCAGATTTCTCCACTGATTTGATTGAATTCATCATGGATTGACATGCACTAGCCTCTGGATCTTCTAGTTCCTTCAAGTGATCAAACATAAGGCATCTTTGCAAGGGGTCTTCTATTGGAAATATTGCAGAAACTTGCTCCACAATCTAATTTAATTGCCCATCTTCAAAGTCTTCATGCTGGAAACTTTGGGCTACTGATAACTTGTGCCAAATTGAATTCTATCTTATCCTCTCCAATTTGAAATGTCAATCTACCTTCCTTTACATCTATTATAGCTCCTGCAGTGACTAGGAAGGGTCTCCCAAATAAAATTGGGGTGTTCAGGTCCTCATCCATGTCAAGTACCACAAAGTCCACATGAATGTAAAATTTCCCAACTTTGAGGGGTATGTCCTCAATGATTCCATGTGGATACTTGATGGATCTGTCTAGCTGCAAGGACATGTTGGTGGGCCTCATATCTCCAACTTCCAGCTTCCTGCATAGGGATAAGGGTATTACACTCATAGATGCACCCAAGTCACACATGGCCCTTTGAATCTTCTTATTCTCAATTTCACAGGGAATTGAGAATCTTCCTGGATCTTTTAACTTAGGTGGTAACTTGTTTTGAATTATTGCAGAAGCCTCCTCAGTCAATGCTATAGTTTCATGCTCCAAAACTCTTCTCTTCTTGGTCAAGACTTCTTTGAGGAACTTGGCATAAGAAGGCATCTCTTGAATGGCCTCAACAAATGGCACATTGATATACAATTTCTTCAAGATTTCAAGAAATCTTTCATATTGCTGATCTTGCCTGGCCTTGACCAATGTTTGAGGGAAAGGCACCCTATCAAAAATCCTACTCTTGGCTTCATTTTGAGGGTGCTTGTTCTGATTTTCCACTACAGCTTCTTCAGTTGGTTCTTCAACAGGGTTTGAGCTTGAAATTGTTTGAGCTAGATTGCCTACAACATTCTTCATTGGTTCCTCAACAATCCTTCCACTCTTGAGTTGGATAGCTTGAGCTTGTTCCTTGGGTTTCACTTCTAGTTGTCCTGGGAAGAACATGGATGGTCTAGCTGAGGTGCTAGCTTGTTGGGCAATATGATTTTTAAGAATCTTTTGGTGGGCACTCAAGGCCTCATATCCAGAAGTCAATTTTTGCATTGCCTCCTCTTGCTTTTCCTGCTTCTTCAGAATTTACTGCAACATCTCCTCCATTTTTTAGAATTGAGTGGCTTGAGCTTGTAGTGGCTCATATGGAGGTCTTTGCATTGGGGCAGTTGAAGGCTGATTCTGATATGGAGGTGGTTGATTCCTTAGCAAAATTTTAGGTTGCCAATTTGAATTCTGCATGGGTGGCTCTCGGTAATGATTGGCCTTGTATGACAAGTAGGGGTGGTTCCTATTTTCTGGAGTATAGAACTCAGCAAGGGGTTTCATTCCAAAGTTTCCCACAGCATTCACCTGATCAATAGATTGTTCATATTGCTGCATAATAAGATTGCAACTTTCTGTGATATGGCCTTGGTTCCCACATACATCACACCTTGTTTCAGAATTGGAAGCCCTGCCCACATTAGTTGACAAATTCAGCTTCCCCAAGGCCTTGTGCAACCCTTCTTCAATCTGGACAGCAATGTTGTTGACTTGATTATCATTTGATTGCTTCCTTGACCTGTCATGAGTAAGGAAATTGTGGTTTTTGGTAATGTTCTCAATTAATTGGTAGGCTTCATCAATGTTCTTGGATGCAAAAATTCCTCCTGCAGCTGTGTCTAGTGCCACCTTGGATGGATAATTCAAACCCTTGTGGAAATAGTTAACCAATTGACATTTCTCAAATCCATGGTGTGAACATGTCCTCAACAAGCTCTGGAGTCTTTGCCATGCATCACATATGTTCTCCTGATCCAATTGGTAAAACCTGACAATCTGATCTCTATAATTATCAATTTTGCTAGGTGGAAAGAATTCAGTTAGAAACAACTGAATTATGGATTCCCATGTTGTAATCTCTTCAGGTTTGAGGGCCTTATGCCAGATCTTGGCCCTGTCCTTGAGTGAAAAAGAAAATAGCCTCATGTACACAGCATCCATAGGGGTATTGTTGAAGTGGCAGTGCTGCAAATCTCCTTGAAGTTGTCAATGTGTGACGCTGGATCTTCATTCCCCAATCCAGCAAAATGATATTGCCTTATCATTGTAACCAATGCTGGATTCACTTCAAAATTGGCAGCAGGTGCTGAGGCTCCATCCCTTTGTTGATTTCTGGCATTGCTGGGTGAATAGCAATCCTTAAGTGTCCTTGGTGCAGCCATGCTAACCTCTTCTTCCTCTTCTTCAAAAATTATTTTTCTTGCCTCTTGCCTTTGCAATCTCCTCCTTCTTAAGAATCTCCTTTCAGGTTCAGGATCTGATAGATAATAGTCCTCTTGATTTTTCAAATCCTGCATAAATGAATTCAGAAGTATCAAATTCAGAAAAGAAAGAAAACTGGACAACAATGAAAAATTCAGAATGATAACTTGCAAAAACTGAAAATTAGGCTATTAAATGGACTGATAACTAGCCTAAAACTAATCTAAACTATCTAAGTTAATCTAATTGGCCAAATTCTCGGCAACGGCACCAAAAACTTGCTGAATTTGGGGTTAGAATTGAGAATTTTCTAAATTTTGATCAACTCCCTAACTCACTCTCTACTGAAAGTGTACAGGTCAATTGTAATAGACCCAAATGTCGTATCTACAGTGATTTGAAACCAATGACTCCCTAAAACAATCTAGACTAGCCCTACTTTAAGTGGCAAAAATAGGAAATTAAAGGGAAATTAAAACAAATTTTTTTTCAAAGTGGCAAAATGATAACTATTTTTGGTGTTTTGATAATAGAAATGAACTGGGATCTAATTACTGAATTGAGGACTAAAAAGGGTTTACCAATAAATGGAAAGGTACTCCTAGGAGTTGGGGTTCATCTAATTCAGCTATGGATGGATTTGGAATAAATTATCAATATGTGTCAATTCTAACTCAACTTAGAAATGGATTGTTATTACAACATGATTGAACCAGGACTAATTATCATATCCCCATATGATTAATTAGCCAAGTTGAATGAGAAGAGAATCCTTACTGATATCAAGTTAACATTAAGCTCAAACTCAAGTTCCTTACTGATTTTACAAAAATTCTTTCAAATTTGGCAATTCAATAAAGTCTGAAATGATAACAACCAATTGCAGTTATAATAATGAGAGAATTACTTCAATTAACTAAACATGAATTAAATCAATCCAATATTAATATTAATGCTTCTTGGTTTATCTCTAAACAGCAAGGGGGATTTAGAATCAATCTCTCGACTACAAAGTAAATTGAAATCCACATTAGGACTAATTAATTGGGAGCATTGAACACATGATTACATATAGGAATTCAATCAGTTGTCATTACTTCTTGGTTCATTTCTGAACAACAAGAAAACCTTAAGTTCACTTCTCAGTGATTAATGAAATCAAGGGTTTTATAATAACAAGGAAGAATCCCACAGAATTCAGGGAATCAGATTTTTGAAATGACTAAATCAGGAAAGGAAATAAGCAACAATACAGATTGAAATCTTAGAGACACCATTGCATCTTGATTCATTTCTGAACAAGAATGAAACTATAAAACAACCTCTCAGTTGTTAATTAGATCAGGGTTTCAGACAATGACAACAAATTCCAATAAACAATTCAAGAAATCAGAAATCAGGAATCAAAATATCAGATATCAATAAAGGAAATCAGTGTGTTCACTCCATCCATACTTGTATTAGAGTACTACCCTATCCTAGGAGAGTTGGGAATTAGCTCCTCATAGTTACAAAGTTTGATACACAATGTAAAGAAAAGCTGATACAAAACATCCTGAGTGAAAATCTGTCGACAGGAAATCAGGGATGTTCCAGCAGCTTTTCAGCTCCTTCCTTCAGCTCCTCCTTCTCCAACCCTTGCAATGGAGGCTCCCCCTCCCTTCTACAAGTTTTATAGCTTATATATGACCCTTCTACACCCTTAGATGCAGATCAAAATGTTCTATTATGCCCTGATTATGCCATGTGTCTTGGTCCTGAAAATATCAGCAGGTGCCAACAGTTTTTGGACAGCAAAAAGCAAGTGGTCCCCCCTCCTTTTCCAGCCTTGTTTTTCCTGTTAGAAAGGCCAAAACAGCAAGCATTAAAGTCCTTGAATAGGATTTAAACAAATAAAGATTAGGACAGCAACTAGTCTCAGCTCTATTGTCAAATGAGATTTGGTGTTGTGCAGGAATGAAATCCTTATTTGCTTAATGATAACTTATTGCCCGGAATGATAACTAGGTACCATATCATCATAATTGTCCAAATATGAGTGGTTCAAAGCAAAGGCATCAAAGGGATTAGGATAGCAAGTAAATGAGGTCAATTATCAAGTGTGTATAATATTTCATAGGAATGATAACTTGAGCCCCAGAATGATAACTTTGTGCCATAAAATGATAACTTATTGTAAATTTAGTTATGATTACCCAAATGTGATCAGATCAGAGCAATAAGGAGTTAAGATAGTAATTTAACAATTGTCTAATGCTGTTATGCAGAAATGATAACCTTGCACATCGAAATGATAATTTTGCCCCTAAAACGATAACTTGACACCAAGAATGATAACTTTTGTATTGGGGTGATAACTTTGCACAAATCAAACAATGGTTATCCAAATATGATTCATTCATAATAACAAGGGATTTAGGACAAGATAACAACTAGAAATCAGCTCAATTAGTAAAATGATAACTTTGCACATTGGAATGATAACTTGACCAAAAATGATAACTTGACATAGAATTGATAACTTTATGGATTTTAGTGATTCAGAACCTCTATGCACATGGAATTGGATATAAAATGAGGATGGTTAGCTGGTTATCACAATCCATTGCATTCCAAGCATAATATGCCAAAAGTAAGGCAAAATGAGGGCTCGATATGGGTGAAATGAATGGAAAATGGAATAAAAACCTAATATGAGCTAGTGATCAAGGAGGCACCAGAATTATGAAAAAAATATCAGCATTTGATTTCAAATTGAGTCCAATCACAATTTTGATTCTTTTTATTAAATTGCCTTATTTCCTATCATATGCCATATGGATCGTATTATTTAGCATAAGAATTAATTGCCTTATTTCCTATCATAATTAACATAGCATGTTATAAGTCTAGATAACATTACAATAATTAACATAACATTACAATTATTAACTTCGCATTATGATAATTAACATAGTATTACATTAATTGACATAGCAAATTAACTAGGCATTACATAATTGCAGCGGGGCTCGTACCTTCTTGCAACCAGTTGGCCGAACAACGGTGGAGGCGGAGAAGGAAGGTCGTAGGTGGCACTGGGCGGAGGAGGGCAACGAGGACAGTTGAGGAAGGCGGTGGGCGGCGGGCGGCGGAGGAGGGAGGCACCGGACGGAGGAGCGCAGGTTGAGGGCAGCGGACGAAGGAGCGCAGAGGAGGTCGGCGGTCGAGGGCAGCGGTGGAGGGCAGCGATGGAGGGCAGCAAAGGGCAGTGGAGGTGGAAGAGGAAGGAGGAGGAAGGCGGCGGGTGGCAGAGGAGGTCGGAGGAGGAAGGCGGAGGGCAACAAAGGGCGGTGGAGGAAGGCGGCGGGCGGTGGAGGAGTACGACACCGGACGGAGTAGCGCAGAGGGGGAAGGCAGTGGGCGGCCGAAGACGTCAGAGGAGGAAGGTGGAGGGTGTACGAGGAAGCGGACGATGGCGTCAGAGGAGGCACGGAGGGTGGGGTCGGAGTAGAGATTCATGCATTGTGTGTCGGAGCAGAGGGTGACGGGCGTTGGTCGAAGCATAGGGCAGCGGCTCGGTGAAAATCGATGGTGAAAATCAACACAGTGAAAAGTGAACGTAAAAGAGGGGTTAGGGATTTAACTTAAATATTTAGCGCCTCCCAAAAATGTGATGCTACTTTGACGCTAAAGAGACGCCTCATAACTTGAGACACTATTTCAAGGCTGTAGTGACACCATTTCGAATATTTTCCTAATTTAAGAGGAGTTAGATATTTAACTTTAGATTATATGATAAGTTTATGCATTATAAGTTTATATATTATAAGTTTAGTCATTATAATTTTATATTATATTGAAATAGCTTTATATGACAAAATAGTGTTATATGTATATCTAATATATGTGTATGTATGTCTATATGTGCAAGATTAAGTCACAACAATGTGTATGTATATCTAATATATGGGTATGTATGTCTATATGTGCAAGATTAAGTCACAACAATGTGTATATGTATATGTATTATAAGTATATGCGTGTATGTATATGTCTATATATGTGCAAGATTAAGTGACAATAACGTGTATATGCGTATTATAAGTATATATGTGTATCTATATATTTATATGTGAGAGATTCAGTGATAATAATACGTGTATGTGTATGTGTTATATATAAGTATATATCTGTATTTACATGTCTATATGTGCCCGATTAAGTGAGGACAATAAAAAGTCGGCTACTACGGCGCTATAGAGACGCTAATGAGTCGCTAAAATTTATTAGTGACACCCTAGCATCGGAGTAGCGTCTCGATCATCTTAGCGTCTCAACGTCGTGACGCCAAGGACACGCCAATAGTGCCTCTGTAGCGTTGACTATAAATGCGGCTCTATTGTGGTGCTCAGTTGATGCTATTGAGTCTCCACGGTGGTGCTAAAATGAGATATTTTGTAACAAATCATGTCACTTAATTCAACCATCATAATTCCATGATTAAGAATATAAAAATAATATATGTATAATTAAGATATGATATATATTGTATGCATAAGTAACATATATAATATAGGTAACAAATATATATTTAGGAACACACATATGATGCAGGCATATATAAGTAATTATGTAGGAATACATATATATATTGAAGGTACACATAGAATATTTTATTTATTTATTCATTAAAGTATAGTATAGATAATATATATTAACATATATGGGGTTGTGTCAAAATAAATAACATATAGTTATATAAATATAGATAGCGTATAGTTAATCTATTTCCTATTTAACATATATGTTCCTCGAACAGATCGGCGACGGAGTAGTGTTAAAATAGTGCTAATTGAGCATTGTATGTTTTACATGTGTACACAACTATACAAATAAAATTTTATTGTGATGTCTACATAGCGTCACAGCATATGAGACGCCAAGTAGCATCGCATATCTCGGTGCCAAAATTGTGCAAAAATACGGTGCCCATGTCAACACAGCGTCTCAAAGCCTACGATGCTAGGTTACCACAACGATAAGATCTGTCGCGCATTTCCACTTCGTCGCACATAATAATAGCGGCTAATTAGAGTCTCCATGGCGCCTCCTGTAGTGTCCATATGACGAAATGCTACGGAAATGCTAATGTGACGCGATTGGGAGGCAAGTGGAGTCTCCTTCTAGTGACTCAACTTAGACGCAATAACGACGCTCATGGTGTCAGACTTAGCGTCACTTGGTATTGCGACGCTATATTGCGTCACTACTCGGCAGTATTCTTGTAATGATCATCAACTAAATGAACGATTTAATGATGTAATAATGTTGCTTTAGGATTGATTGCATCCTTGTGTACAACATGTTCTTCCTCAATAGAAAGCAAGAAAACTAACTCGAAATCAACATTTCCAATATGTTTATGGTGCAGAATAAAAAGACGAAGATGACGACCAGTTTGTACATAAAACACAAGGTTACCATATGAAGATGGAAATGCCCATCTTCAATGGAGAATTTTCTTGAGTGGCTCTCAGAAGTTGACAGATTCTTTGATAATATTTATGTTCGAGAACATAAACAAACAAAATGATAGCCTTAAAACTAAAAGTGGGATCAAGTGCAAATAATGTGTCTTCGGCAACAGAAGCAACATGTTCAATCTTGGGACAAGATGAAGAAGTTGATTAGAGCATTATTTGTTCCACTTGATTATCAACATATTTTATACCAACAATTTTGCTAACAAGGGTCTCAAACCTTGGTATACAATTAAATTTTTTTTTGCCTAACTGCTTGTAATGGCATGATGGAAATTACTCGATTTGTCAAGGCCTATGCTCCAAAGTTCACGATCATGTCAATGGACATATCTATATGGCTAAAAACTACAAATTGAATGAGGATCGTGTGTTACGCCCTTGTTTAGCAGGCTTCCGCTATAATGAAATTCTACTAGAGTTGACACTACACCAAATAAGACTGTATTGAAGGTGCAACTTCTATGACCACAAATCATCAACTTGCTAGTAAAGTGGCAGCCAACACTTCAACGAAAAGAAGAGTGAGAAATCCTTATACCAAGAAAAATATCATGACATGTTATAGATGTTTTCATCCTGGATATTGGTCCAATGAATGTCTTGTACGTCTTATTGTGAATATTGTTGGAGTTGGTGAATACTTCAAGGGAATTTGAGTATTACCCAATTACTTGTGCTGCTCTAGTGTATTGACAAAAGGGGGGGTTCGAGGGGGCACCGCCCCCCGACGGCGGTCACGAAACTTAGACGGGTTTGGGCTTTTGTTTAGCCGGCCCATGTGGTGCGGATTATGTTTTTTCTCTATTTTGTTCAGGTTTTGAACCCATTTGAGAGAGACATATTTATAGCTTATTTTCATATGTAATATGTGCGGCGGCTGTAAACCAAAAAGGTATAGTGGAACTTCTTTAGAGGACGTAGCCCTAATCTCAAGGGTGAACCTGGGTAAATCATGTGTCTCCTTTAATTTTCCTGTGATTCTCTTAGCGTTCTTCTACTCTTGTTCTCGAATTTTCCTATCAATTGGTATCAGAGCACAGCTTATTCGATGAGTTAGCGTTTATTCAAGATGTTAGGAGGATCGCAAATTAAGATAGAAAGTTTGATTGAACGCAATTTGATCTATGGAAGATGAAGATGGAGGATTTCCTCTGTGATCGAGATCTTTGGATGGCAATCGAGAAGGAGAGGCCAGGCATGGAAGCGGCGAAAGTCGCAGATGCGGCTTTCTCCAGTCAGGCAGATTCAAAGGCGATCGAAGAGTGGGATCGGATTAATAGAAAGGCGAAGGGTTTGATTCGGCTTTGTCTTGCAGATTCAATTCTTACGAATGTGATGAGCGAACTTACAAACCAGAGATCTGTGGAAGAAGTTGGAATCCTTATATCAAAGTAAGTCATTAGTTAACAAGTTATTTCTGAGGAAGAAACTGCACAATCTTTGGATGCATGAGAGTGACTCGTTCTCTACACATATTTATAACTTTAACACGGTGATCAGTCAACTTGTATCAATCGGTGTTAAGTTTCAAGATGATGATAAGGCAAGAACATTGCTCTGTTCGCTACTGGATTCATGGGACAATTTGATTATCGTGATTGGTGGCGGAGATAAAGAACTTTCGTATGAAAGTGTGTGCTGCTTTGTTATTAGAGGAAACAAGAAGAAAGGGATCGGCAAGTTCTGGTAAAGAGGCGCTAGCGGCTAGAGGAAGGCAACCAGAAAGGACTCGAAATCAGAGAAGATCCAGATCCAAATCTCGTGGGCATTCGAAGAGTAGAGATAAGAAGGTACAATGCTGAATATGTCAAGAGTGGGGTCATCTGAAGCGAGATTGCAAAAATAAGCCGGTTCATAAGAAAGAAGCTGAGTCATCCTCGGACAAAAAGGAGGCTGATGCAGGGGATATGTATCTGGCTTTCTGCATGTATGGCACACTCAGATAAGGATGTCTGGCTCATCGATATTGGTGCTTCATACCACATGACACCTCATAGGCACTGGTTTTATGAATATGAGAAATATAATGGTGGGGATGTCATGCTCGGAGATGATACTACGGTTCAAATTGTTGGACATGGTAGGGTGAAGTTGAGAATGAGTGATGACACTGTGAAGACTCTACCAGATGTGATGCATATACCACTTATGAGCAGGAGTTTGTTATCTGTTGGTACAATGGCTGATTCGGGTGTTACTTTTAATTGCGACAAGGATTCGTGCAAGATGATCAGAGAGTCTATTGTGATTGCACGAGGAGTTTGCTATGACACGTTGTACAAGTTGCTCGGAGAGACAATATCTGTGTGCTGCAGATTTATTTTTGAAGAGGCCAAAGAAGATAAAGACAACACATCTATATTGTGGCATCAGAGATTAGGCCATATCAGTGAAAAAGGACTTTCTACCATAGCATCAAGTCAGATGGTAGAAGGAGTTCCAGATTGTTCTGTGGGCTTCGGGTTCTGTGAACATTGTCTCCATGGAAAACATAACCGAGTCAGTTTTCAACACATAGGTACAAGAGCAATGAAAATTCTCGAACTGATTCATAGTGATGTGTTTGGACCAACTTCGACTCCATCTATTGGAGGGTCCAGGTACTATGTCTCGTTCATAAATGATCTTTTGAGATACAGTTGGATTTATTGTATTAAAAATAAATCAGATGTATTCGATAAGTTTCGAGAAATTAAAGTTTTGGTGGAAAACCAATTGAGCAGCAAGATCAAGGTCTTTCGTACAGATAACGGAGGTGAATTTTGTTCAAATAAATTTGAGCAGTTCAGCGTGGACAATGGTATTGCAAGACAAAAGACAACTCAATATACACCTGAGCAAAATGGAGTAGCCGAAAGGTTAAATCGTCCACTCATAGAAAAGGCCAGATGTATGCTGAGTTGGACTGGATTGGGGCAAGAATTATGGGCGGAAGCTGTAGCCACAGCAAACTATCTGAAGAACTGCTCACCGACCTCATCAGTGAAGGATCAGACGCCTTATGAGGCAATTTTGGGAAGAAGCCGAATTTGCTTCATGTTCGAGTGTTCGGATGTGACACATATGTTCATATACCTAAGGAAAAATGGGGTAAGCTTGACAATAAGTGATGCGTGCAAATTACGCGCAAATATACTAGAAAGTATACTAGATCGTATCAAGTAATAAAGAGTGAATAGAGTGTCGTACCCACGAGGACTATTCTAGATTCTTATCTTTCTAACTTAAGTTTATTAATTGAAAAGTAACGAGAATTGATTTGAGATAAAATTAATTCAAATGATGATAATCAAAGATAATGATGCCCTTAATAATGTGAGAGAAAGTTAGAACTCAGACTTCGTATCCCTATCGTATTCTCCTAATTATTAATAATTAAATATAGACTTCTTGCAAAAAATAAACGGATAAAAGTTATAGGACTCAAAAGCTTGAGGACCTAACTACCATGATAAAGAATATAATCAAAGCACATTGAAAACTCAATCCACTTTAATATATTCTAAACTAGGATGCATTAATATGAAAGGTTGCTTGAAGTAAATGACTCAAAAAACTTGAGAACATAACTATCTTAAATAGAAATAAAATCAAAGACGTCGAAAACTCGATCAACTTTAATCTACTTTATCTAAGATGCTTTAAGTTGCAAACCTCCGTTTAATGATATAATTGTTAGCAATTAAAACTAATTTACTAACAAAAATATCAAACTAACATAACTCGGCCCGGGTCAGAAGGAACTCAGCCCGGGCTGACTCAAAACTTTCTATTCGACAAAAACAATAAAGGAACCCGGCCCGGATTGTATCCAACTCGGCCCGGGTTCTTCACAGAGAAGAATTCTGATATATTTCTATTGCAGAATTTATATGAAATTATATGAAATTAAGCAAGAAACTAATAAACTTAGATTAAGCATGAAATCCACATCATAATCATGTTCTCAGAAGTCTAAACAATAAAATATATTAAGAGAAAACTGAAGTTCAACGTAATCTTCCTCTAACAACTAAACTAATCCATAATCGGAAGAATTTAACATCAAATTCGAGGGAGAAAATATAAAATAAAGATTATAAATTGTAAATCAAACTCCCAAGAAGTGGTGAACGTCTTTGGAACAAGCTTTGGCTGAAACTACTCTCCAAACGATCGCCCGAAACCACGAAATCTCTACTTCTTCGATTGATTTGTAGTGGCGCGTAGTAGAACTTCGTCTCTCATTTCTGGTGCAGCTAGGCTTCAAACTCTGAGATTGCATCCTCCTTGGATTCGTGGTACATCCATATTTATAGAGGTGACGGCCGTTTTGGATTCCGAGTTGAGTTCGCGATTTAAATCCAAGTTAAAGTAGGCCGAAAAATCACGCGATCTGCCAATTTGGCTGATTTGTACTAACTCGGGCCGGGTCTGATCCAACTCGGGCCGGGTTCAGTTCAAATTTTATTTTTGAGTGGAAATCGATTCGGATTCAGTTTTTAATGTCAACCCAGTCCGGGTATGATGCCAGCTCGGCCCGGGTTTCTCTTGAACCCAATCATATGTGCTCTTTGTGCTCTGTTTTATGTGCTTTTCCGATCCGATCGCTTTGCACCTCTAAAATGATGATCCTGAGAATAAAATAGACCAAAAGTGGGTAGCTTTGGACTCAAAATAAATTAAGAAAATAAATAAGAAAAAAAATGCATGCAATGGTAAAAACTACTAGCATTAATCTAAATGATGCATGTAAAACATGTATAATAATGCATGCATCAATAAGTCTAAGAAGAACCTGTTTATCGGATACAAGGAAGGGGTCAAGGGCTCTAAACTGTGGAATCCAAAGTCAAGAACTATTGTATACAGTAGGGATGTTATTTTCCGTGAATCACGATCCCAAGTTGAGGCTCAGAAAAATGATGAACCCAAGAAAGTAGTAGTGCTTAAAGAAGGTTCTGATTCTGAAGAAGATTCTGATTCTAAAGCTGTAGAGATGGCTGCACATGATATTTCAGTTGAGTCTGTTTCATAATCTGATCAAGAGGACTCAGTTAACGAAGTTGAAGATGCAGATTCAGATGAAGACCCAGATACATGTACCATACCAGTTCTCAAGAGATCAACACGAGAAAGAAGAGCACCTCTTAGATACTCTCTTAGTGCTCTGAGTATGTTTCATTTTTTTAGCATCATCGGAGAAGAACCTAATTTTGTAAAAGATGCAAGGTCTATGGATGATGCAAATTAGTGGGAGCTTACTATGACAATGAGATGCAGTCATTGGATAAGAATGAAACATAAAGGTTGTGTAAATTACCCAATGATAGAAAGGCAATTGGTTGCAAATGAGTGTTCAAGCGAAAGCTGAAATCGAATGGGACTGAAGAGAAGTACAAGGCGAGATTGGTAGCTAAAGGGTACTCTCAGATTGAGAGAGTCGGCTATGATGAGATTTTCTCTCCCGTGGAGAAAATGACTTCAATCAAATTTGTTCTATCCCTAACAACAGCATATAATCTTGGAGTAGAGCAGATGGATGTGAAGACGATATTACTTCATGGGGAGTTGGAGGAAGAGATATATATGAGACAACCAGAAGGCTTTGAAGTTCAAGGTAAAGAGAATCTGGTGTGCAAATTAAAGAAGTCTTTGTATGGATTGAAGCAGTCGCCAAGGATGTGGTACCAGAAGTTTGATACGTACATGCTTCAACTCAAATTTCTATGTTCAGACTCTGATCATTTTGTTTATGTGAACAGAGTTGGCGATCAATTTGTCATTCTTACATTGTATGCGGATGACATGTTATTGATTGGAAATAGTATGAAGATGGTGAATTCAATGAAGGGTTTGTTGGCCAAGAAGTTTGAGATGAAAGACTTGGGGCAGGCGAATTTTATCTTGGGTATGCAGATTAGAAGGGATCGTCAGAAACGAAAGTTGTGGCTATGACAAGAGAAGTACATAAAAGAAATGTTGAAGAAATTTAACATGTTGGACTGCAATCTAGTTGGTACTCCTATGTCTCTAGGAACCAAACTTTCTGTAGAGCAATGCCCGAAGATGGATGAAGAAGCTGAAGAGATGGACCGGATGCCATATGCAAGTGCAGTGGGCATCTTGATGTATGCCATGGCCTGCAGGCATCCAAATATAACCCAAGCAGTGGGAGTCTTGAGTCGATATATGTTTAACCCAGGCAGAGAACACTAGAATGTTATCAAGAGAGTTTTCAAGTACCTTCGTGGAACTTCAGATTTTTCTTTGTATTTTGAAGGTACAGAGAAAGGAAAGAGGCTTGATACTGTAGGCCATGTAGATGCTGATTGGGGTGGAGATATTGATAGTAGATGGTCCACTAGCATATATGTTTTTACATTATTTGGTGTTGCACTAAGTTGGATGAGCAAGAGACAAAGCGTATAACACTTTCTTCTACAGAAGCTAAATATATGGCTCTTACTCATGCTGGAAAAGAGGCCATATGGCTACGACGGTTGTGCTTGGATCTCGGATTTGAGCAAGGTGCCATAGAGATAATCAAGGTGCTATTCAGTTAACTAAGAATCCTGCATTTCATTCACGCACAAAGCATATTGAAATCCAAAACCATTTCATCTGAGAAAAGGTGGAAAAGAAAGAGGTTCATCTTGAAAAGGTTGATACAACATAGAATAGTTTTGACTTTCTAACTAAAGCAGTTGCAGGTGCAAAGTTTTGAGTGGTGCTCTACTGTTGTTGGATTGAAGAAGAATGTTGTTGGCAAGGTTCTCATTGATGTGAAGTATGTATCCACCAAGTGGGAGAATGTTGGAGTTGGTGAATACTTTAGGAGAATTTGAGTATTACCCAATTATTTGTGTTGTTGGTGTACTGACAAAGGGGGGGTTCGGGGGGCACCGCCCCCCGACGGCGATGTTGAAACCTAGACGGGTTTGGGCTTTTGTTTAGCCAGCCCGTGTGGTGCGAATTATATTTTTTCTCTATTTTGTTTGGGTTTTGAACCCGTTTGGGAGAGACATATTTATAGCTTATTTTCAGATGTAATCTATGTGACGACTGTAAACCAAAAAGATATAGTGGAACTTTTTTGCAGGATGTAGTCCTAATCTCAAGGGTGAACCTAGATAAATCGTGCGTCTCCTCTAATTTTTTTGCGATTCTCTTTGCGTTCTTCTACTCTTGTTCTCGAATTTTCCCATCAAATATAACACAACGAAAAGCACCTACCTACATATGGTGAAGAAGATGAAGTTGAAAATGTTGATGATGTTGAGTACGAAGATGAGGAAGGTGAATATGTGGCCTACATAATCCAACACCTCATGTTCACACCAAAGAAAGAAGATGACATACAAAGATATGATATAAATATTGATAGTGGAAGCTCGGACAACTTAGTATCACAAGTGATGGTGGACCATTTTGAGCTTGGAGATAGAGCCTCACCCCTCACCTTATAAGATTGGGTGAATTCAAAAGAATACTAAAATTGAAGTTTCCGCTATGTGCAAAGTAGCATTTTCTATTTGTGTTGGATACAGAGATGAGCTCTTCTGTGTTAGATACAGAGATGAGCTTTTCTGTGATGGACACATGTCATCCTGATTCTTGGGTAACCTTGGCAACTTGATCACAGTGTTACTCACAATGGTTGTATTAATTCCTATTTTTTTTAAAAAGGATGGACATCATATCACATTAGCTCTTCTCACCGAATTCAGTGGAAACCTCACCCAAAAGACACACATATATGATAGTTGAACTTAAAAAATTTTGTGCGGAGGTTTGATTTGCTAAAAGATTATTTGTTGTTTTGGTGAAGCAAATGGGTTCTAATTCCTCTAAAAGCTCTAGCTCTTCTGACGTCTTCGACTTGCTGAGACATCTGTTAGACCAATTTTAAAATGTCATGCCAAAAAAAATACAACCTGGTTTACAACCATTAAGAGACATTCAACACCAAATTGATCTGGTATCCGGTGCAAGTGTTCCAAACCTCACTCAGTATTAGATGAGCCCTAAAGAGCATGCTGCCCTATAGGAGATAGTTTCAAAGTTGATTGCAAGAGGTTATGTAGAAGGGAGCATTATCCCATGAGTTGTACCCATATTGTTGGTACCTACTGTAGGATTACAAGGCACCAAGAGGGGGGAGGGTGAATTAGTGTTTAACTGAAATACTAACTCTATGATAATCATCGCAGAAGTTTAAAATTGATTTGTTAAACTTTAAACCAACACAATTACAATCAAGTCACATGCATAATAGACTAGGAAGGAGAGGAAGAGAGAAGGACAAACATAAATGCGCGGTGCTTTGTTGACAAGATGCGGTCACATCTTGTCCTACGCCCTCGATCTGACTTCTCGACCTCAAAATCACTGGAGATTTCACTAAAACCCTTCTTTAGTTACACATGAGGCAAGGAAGAAACCTTTCACAACTCTTACCGTTTCTCCGCTTCAAGAGGTAAGACACACCTCTCTCACGCAAACTTTCACACATCTTTTCTTTGCTCAAGAGGTAAGACACAACCTCTTTTTGTTGGAGCAAAGTTTGAAAGTCCTATATAATTATATTTTGATGATACAAACCTCGAAAGATTAGAGTTATACTTCAAATACAAGAAAAAATTGAAATAAGAATGAGTTGCTTCATGCACTAAATTTTTTATTAATATTTGCTTATGCTCCCACAAGATTTACATTAAGAGATGATATATAAAAGTTATAGATAATGTTGTTAGCTTTTCATATAATTAAATATCATCTCATTTGGATACTGGTATGAAAAGTTATGTATAAAAGAGTAAATGTTTAAAATGTTTTATTCGAAATGAACAATATTGTATATTGAACTTTGAATCAATAGTTGACTATGATCTCATAAGATTTTTTATGAATGATGAATATTAATGTAGTAGAGAATTTTGTTAGCTTTTCATAGAATAAAATATCATCAAATTTAGATAACTAGGCAAAATGTTATGCTTAAAATAGTGCAGTTGGAATACCGGTCGACCAGTCAGGCACACCGGTCGACCTGCCGGTTGGAATATGGTCGACGGATCAGGTACACCGATGGATCGGCCAGTGCAGAAATTGACCATTTTCAACAAACAAAATATTGAGACTGTATCGGTCGACCAATTGGTCGAGCGGACTGTGCAAAATTCGCTAACAATCATAGTTTTTAGTAAAGTTGACAATCCTTGTAATCCAAATCAATTAATGTTAGTACTTCTATCATGGCTTAAATTTGCTTTAACCTTTGTGACTCCTCAGCTAGAATTTGGGATTAGAAACAATGAGATGGAATGTTAGCAAAGTGGGAATCTCATTTAGATCTTATTCAGTTGATTTTTCTATTCATTTGTGGATGGTAAATTCAAATTTGTCCTTAATTTCTGAATGTTTTGCTTGAGGACAAGCAAAAGGCTAAGTTTGGGGGAGTTTGATCACTAGCTGATCATTATAAGTTTCTAGCCCATTTTAGATGCATTTCATTCATATCGAGCCCCATTTTGCCTACCTTTTGGCCAATTATGCTTGGAATGAATAGATTGTGATAACTAGTTGATCTTCCTCACTTTATACTTAATTCCATATGCATAGAGGCTCTGAAATGCCAAAATCCATAAATATTTAAATTCTATGCCAAGTTATCATTTTTAGGACAAGTTATCACTCCTATATGTCAAGTTATCATTATTTTGAGTGAACTGATTTTCAATGATTTTCTTGCCCTAAATCCATTATTATCATGAATGAATCATATTTCGATGGTCACATCTCAACTTGTGCAAAGTTTTAAGTCCATTTGAACAAGTTATCATTTTTTCAAAGTCAAGTTATCGTTAAAGGGTAATTCTATCATTTTGACATGCAAAACTATTAATTCTGCACAAAGGCCTTAGGCATTCATTATATTATTGTCTTCTCTTTGCTGTCCAAATTTGATCACATTTGGATAACCACAACAAAAGTTATGACAAAGTATCATTTTTAAGGCGATCAAGTTATTATTTTGGCACCCAAGTTATCATTTCTATGAAATCTTATTCATATTTGATTTCTGACTTCACTCACTTGCCACCCTAATACATTTTATGCCTCTAATGCTTTGAACCACTCATATTTGGACACTTTCCATGAAATTTGTAAAGTTATCATTCCGGGTTCTATAAGTTATCAATTCTGATTTGTGATTTTCATTCCTGCACAACACCCAATCCTATTTGGTGTTTGAGCTGATATATACCACTTTCTTAATCTTTATTTGTTTAAATCCTATTCAAGGGCTTTGATGTTTGTTGTTTTGGACCTTCCAGCAAGTATAACAAGACTGCACAAAGAGGAAAAAGTAGGGGGGACCATCTACTTTTTCTGTCCAAAAAGTTGCTGCAGCAGCAGGAAATTCAGAGCAGGGACAGATGGCATAATCAAGGCATAGTAGAACTTTGTGATGCTGATCAAAGGGTGGACATAAGACATATAAAAGCTGGAATTTCTAGAGAGAAAAGGGGGCAGACCATTGCAGGGTTTGGGGGAGGGTTTCTGCACCAAGGAGCAAAGGGTTTGAAGCTGGATTGCTGTGCTGCTGGAATTATAGCCGAGAAGCTTCAAACCAGGATGATTTGTACCTGTTCTTCAATCCATTTTGTATCTAAGTCTGTAAATATGAGAAGCTAAACTCCATGTCTCCTAGGATAGGGTAGTAGTCTAGGTTAATTGTGGATGGATATTAAATGAATTGAATCCTGCACTGTTATCAATTTTGATTTTTAGATTCCTGCATTGAAATGAATCTGTTCTTGTCATTGTTGGGTCCTACTTGTATCTACAACTGAGAAGTTATCATTTGATCTAACCTTTGTTCAGATATGAATTAAGAATCAGTGACAAGTTTCTGGATTCCATTTTAAATCTAATTTCTGATTTCCTGCATTCCCTGAATCTGATTTTCTGATTTCTTTGAATCTGTTTGTCATTGGGGATTTGATTTATTGAGTAACTGAGAGGTTGATATTTTTCCCAATCTTGTTCAGAAATGAATCAAGATACTTTGACAATTCAAGATTCAAACCTGTTTCCCCAATCTGATATCTGAAATCTATATCCCTGAAATTTGTTTTCTGAAATCTATTGGAATCTGATTTGCTAGTTGAACCTCTAATTTCATTTGATCACTGAAAGGTGAACCCTAAGGATTTCTTATTATCCAGAGATGGAATCAAAAAGCATTTGGCAAGTCCTGAATTTCAATGAATAGCATTGTTGATTTCCTTGCTATTTTTCCCAATCTGATTTTTGAAATTTGCATTGCTGAATTATGTTTTCTGATTTCTTTTGGAATCTGCTTTGCCATTTGAATCCTGATTTCATTCAAGCAACTGAGAGGTGAACTTTAAGGATTTCTTGTTGTCCAGAAATGGATTAAGAAGCCATTGGTCAATGCTGAATTTCAATGAACAACATTGCTGAATTTTCATGTGTATCATCCTGCTGATTTCTGTTTTCTGATTTCCATTGTTAAACCCCATTTTAATCTACTACTGAGAGGTAGTCTTAAGGCCTTCCTTGAGATTCAGAGATGAACCAAGGAGCAATGGACAATTATTGAATTCCCAATTTAAGATTCGGAGCCCTCTAATTCCAACTAATTAGAGTTTGTGTGGATTTCATTTTCAATTGCAACCGAGAGGTTGATTTCTAATCCCCTTGAAATTCAGAGATGAATCAAGGAGCACAAGCACTATTATTGGATAGAATTCATCCCTGTTTAGCTAACTGAAGTGATTTCCATATTTTGTGATTGCCTTTAAAAGTTATCACTTCAGATTTTTATAAAAAAAATGACAAAATCAGCAATGAACTTGAATTGGAGCCTAATGATAACTTGATTTTCAGTCGGGATCCTCTTCTAATTCAACCTAACTAACAATTATATGATAATATATTGATTAGTTATGGGCCAATTGAGCTGTGAGAGCAGCTATATCCAAGGTTGAATCATATTTGAACTTTTAATGATAACTTGATCCAATCCATCCATAATTAAGTTAGATGAACCCCAACTCCTAGGAGAACCTTCCTCATTGATAGTTAAACCCTTCTAGCCTCTAATCTAGCATTTATAATTCTATTTTGACAAATTTTCAAAACCTCAAAAATAGTTATCATTCTGCACAATTAAAAATCTATTTTTTTCAATTCCTTTAATTTCCTATTTTTAGCCACTTAAGTAGAACTAGTCTAGATTATTTTAGGAAGTCTTAGGCTTAAAATCTTTATGGATACGACAACTTGAGTCTACTACAACTTACCTGTGCACTTGCAGCTAGTGAGTTGGGGAGACCAAAAATTGAAAAAAAATTGCACTTTTACATAAAATCCAGCAAGTTATCATTACACCCACAATTTCACTATCAAGAATCTACAGCTTTCGCGACGTATTTTCATTTTTAACACCAATTCACCCTTCCCCCCTCTTGGTGCCTAGGATCATACAATTACTATCAAAGCAAGGTTGCTCTTTTTTTAAGATTTAAAAGTCTTTTAAAGTCATGGCATCAAATGGATTTAGTTTTTCTAAAGGCCAATCAATTAGTCGTGCTCCACTTTTTAATGCATAAAATTTTGCATATTGGAAAATTAGGATTCAAGCATACATATGTTCCATTGATATTGACATGTGGGATATTGTTGAAAAATATTATTATTTACATGAAAAATTATCTTCAAAATATACGAAAAGAGAGAAAAATTTTGCAAAACTTGATTGGAAAGACAAAAATATTTTTTATTGTGCTTTGGATAAAACGGAGTTTAATCAGATTTCTAGTTGTGAAAGTGCAAATGAGATTTGGAATAAACTCATTATTACTTATGAAGGAATGGATAAAGTTAAAGAATATAGATTAAATATTTTAAATCATCAATATGATTCTTTCAAAATGCATGATAATGAATCCATAAATGATATGGTTGTAAAATTTAATGATATTGTGAATGACTTAGCCTCTTTGGGCGAGCCAAGAACTAACCCCCAAAAGGTAAAAAATTTTCTTAGGTCTCCCTCCTCCAAATGACATACAAAGAGGTCCGTGATTGAAGAAAAAGACTTGAACAAGTTAGATTTTGATTATCTTATTGTTCTCTCTTAGCCCGAAGATGAAAAAGAAAATGCCCCCTAGAAGAAAATGAGAAATTACTACATGAGATTGAAAAATTAAAAGAAGAAAATGATACATATATTGTGGAAAATGAAAACTTGAAAAATAAAATTGATTCTTTAGAAATTACACATGCAAGAAGAAATTGTAAAGTGGCATGTTCTTTAGAAAAAAGTAAAGAAGGAGAATACTTTTTAAAAAAAATTTACAAAATAATGATAAGGCTAGTTCTTACATAAAGAAAAGTAATTCTAAGAAATACTTTGGACATAAAAATTCTTATCGAAAATATAATCATTCTTATGATAAACCCTTACAAAATTCACATATTACTTATTTTGCATGTAGATTTTATGGTCATTATGCATATCAACGCAAAGTAAAAAAACAATTTCAACATGGGATGACATGGGTTCCAAAAGGAACCTTGACTAACAAAATTGGATCCAAAGAAGTTTGGATACCAAGTGGTTTGAAAATTTGAAGGCACGAAGGTCATGGTAAAAGTATCATTTGCAAATAAAGTTTAAAATATTTTTCATGATCATGAACCTACATTTTTGTAGAATTACTTTATTATCATGATTCTTAAATTCTTGAGTTTAAAATCTTCATGTTATGAAAATTAAGTTATGACCCATCATTCATAATGTTATCATTTTTCTTTAAAAGATAAAGGGAAACAAATAAAGGACTAAAGGAAAAGACAAAGAAAATTGGTCATAGTGATAGGGGGAGCTTGTTAAAAAAAATTGAAATATTATTTCATCCACCCACTTTAAATATGATTTTTATTATCCTTATTGTCAAAATTCGTGATTATTTTGCCAAACTCAATTTTGACATATCATTGTTATCTCAAAATTTTATGCAATATTTTGATTCTTAATACAGTTATTTTGAGCCTTGTGTTATTCATAACCTCTAGATCATTTTGATTTCATATTTTGTCATTATAAAATAGCCATAAATTTAGAGGAAGTTATTTTTGCCTATTGCATATTTTATATATGAAATAACTCTTTATGTGATGTTACATGTTTCTTATATGACAAAAGAGGAGAATAACATTTTTAAAGATGACATGATTAAGAGGGAGTTACATATTGTTTCTTATATGCTTCATGTGCAAACTATTTTTTGATGAAACAAAAAGGGGAGAAATATAGGAGAATATGATAAGAATATAAGAGAAATATATATTACCCTTGAATTATTATGTGGAATCAATGATGAAAAGTGCTGTACAATTAGTACTTATGTGCATATCTATTATTATAAGGAAAGCTTAGTTTTAAGGGGAGTAAAATTGATCTTTCAATTTTTTTCGCAACTTATATATTTTTTATATTTCTCGGTTTGTCTTAATAGAAAAGGAGGAAATTGTTGAAGCAAAGTTTTAAAGTCCTATATAACTATATTGATGATACAAACCTCGAAAGATTAGAGTTATACTTAAAATGCCAAAAAAAAAACAAAATAAGAATGAGTTGCTTCATGCACTAAACTTTCGATTAACATTTGTTTATGTTCCTACAAGATTTGCATTAAGAGATATATAAAAGTTATAGATAATGTTGTTAGCTTTTCATAGAATCAAATATCAACTCATAAAAGAGTAAATATTTAAAATGTTTTATTTGAAATGAACAATTTTGTATACTGAACTTTGAATCAATATTTGACTATGATCTCATAAGATTTTGGATGACTGATGCACATCAAAGGTGTAGCGAATTATGTTAGTTTTTCATAGAATAAAAAATCATCTCATTTGGATAACGTTCCAAAATGTTATGTTTAACATAGTGCAGAACGGTCGACCTGCCAGCTGGAATACCGATTGATCGGTTAGTGCAATGATGCGTTGTATTTGTAACAATAAAATTTGCTAGCAAGTGCACTAGTCGCTCAAGTAATATAGTAATAGGAGTAAGAGTGTGGAACCCACGAGGAATATTATTAATTCAATATCTGAATTTATAAATTAATAAGAGAGGAAAAACATGAATTTTTGGAAAGAGGTTTTATGAAAATAAAATAAATAAAATAAGATCAAGATAAGATAGTGGTGTTGAAGTTAGGCCTTAGGATGAAAATAGATCAGGATAAATATTTGAACCATAAAAGATAAATTTAATCTTTAAAGATGGATTAGAGTCTCCCTAAAGTAATCTACCATGATTAACTTGTGGTCTCCACGACTGGCATCCCTCAATTTAATCATATAGAACTATCTTAATTTAATAAGAATTGAAGTCTCCACGACTGGTACCCCCAAAATCATATTAAAATTAAGATGCATTAAATTGGATTCTCTAGACTATTAATCACTCCACAAACTGGTATAGATTAATAGACCACACAAACTTGATTCTCCACACACTAGTTATCAAATTTATGTCAATTATTAATTCCAAATAAAATCAATTATAATTAGTATAATAAATTCTGAAATTAAACACTCCACAAACTGGTATAGCCTAATTCAGAAATTTAATTAACTAACATAAAAGCATTAAGCACAATCAATAATTGATCAGAAAAGATTAAAGCAAATAAAATGGGGTCCAAACATTTCCCTTCAATTAATAATCTCCTAAAATAATAATCCTAAAAACATGGAGTTCATCCTAGAAATTCTGGAGAGATAATAACAAAATAACAATAATAATCGAAAGAATTACACCCAAAATAGAAATAGAGCTCTCGAATTGGGCAGACAGTCGGGCAGCCTCTCAGACTTGATCAGGGTCGCGATCAACCTCCAGCCGTCGCACCTCTCTCCTCTTGGTCGTAGCCTGCAGAGCTCACGACTCGCCGTGAAAGAAACCTGAACTTCAGAGCACACCTTGAAACGATGGATTCTTCACGTATTTATAGGGTGCGGACGGACTTCAATTTGATCTCGGCCGTAATATCGTACGGTTAACTTTAAATTTATAAGATAAACTCGGCCAAAGATAAATCATTTTATCATTACGCCCAAAGATAAATCCTTTTTATCTTTACTCCCTTAGAGTCTCGGCCGTAAGGAAAATATTTTATCTTTACTCCTTTCCATTACTCCCAAAAGATAAAAATCCTTTTATCTTTACGCCCAAACAATTTTATCTTTACACCTTCGTATATCGGCCAAAACGGATGATTTCAATTGCCATTACTCCCTCCAAATCTCGGCCATAAGGAATGAACTTATCTTGTTACGCCCAAAGATAAACTCGATTGATTGTTACACCCTTCATCTTCATGCCATTACGCCCTCCGAATTTCGGCCGTAAGGAAGGAACTTCTCCTGTTACGCCCAAAAGATAAAAATATTTATCTTTACGCCTTCAAATGTTAGCCGTAACAAAGAATTAAATCTTGTTACTCCTTTTGAATCTCGGCCGTAACGACTTGGGTGTAAAGCCAAATCTCGGCCGTAAGAAATAATTTCTTTGAATTTCGGCCGAGATTCGAATTTTCCTGCAAATAATTATCAAAATATAGTTAATCCATCCACAATTAAAATATTCAACGATTTTAATAATTAAAATTGATAAATCCAGAATTATGATTAAAAGTGACTAAAAATGATGCATGCCATGATCAAATTATAGAAAATTTAATTAAAATAATTAACTAAAATATGTTGTATTTTGCATGCATCAAACTCCCCCAAGCTTAAAGTCTTGCTTGTCCTCAAGTAAAAATTCAAAGCAAGGCTAAAGAAAGTTCCATCATAGCCGCCACATTGTCAACTGATTAATTTTCTCATACAATTCTTCTGCACACCTACTACTCAGTATCTCACCATTTTCCATGCACTTAGCTTCATAGAGGTTCTGAATGCTACACAAATTTAAACAATCTCAAATCCAGCCTTGTGAAAAAAAAATTGTCTATCAAATAATAGCATTAATATTGAACACATAAGTACTAATTGAGCTTAAAACTTTTTCTTTTTCTTTTCATTTTTCAACTTTATTTTTAATCATTTAAAAGTTCTAATCTTCAAGCAGGATTGCACAAGGAAGTCCATGTAGCGGGCTTTGGACTGATGACTCCCAAACCAGATGGCCTTAGGGCACCAGGTGATAAAGCACCCCTCGAGTTTACTTGCCCGAACAACCAAGGTTCTGAATGAAGAGTTCGAACTTAGCCATGATTCAGTACTCCTGTGCTTCTCCATATTTCACAAGATGGTCCATGTAGCAGGTTTTCGATCGACGGATCCCAGAGCAGTTGCCCTTAGGTCGCCAGGCATAAACCCCTACGGATCTAATTACCCGAACACACCTTAGTTCCGGATAACACTTTTGTACCTACACATAACTTTATTCAACTTTTTTTTTTATTATTTTTAACATAATTATTTGTTGGGGTTTAACTAACCCTTCTTTTTTTATAAGCTCAAAAAGTACTTGATATGGTCAATAAGAAGGCTACTACTATCAAGACTTAAAAGAAATAAAAAGGCATGAATATAATTTTGTCGTCTAGTCATTCATAATTCTACTTAGCATAGGCACATAGTCCATAAGTTTGATACTAAAATAGCAAGTGATAAGAAAGAAAAGTATTCAAATTTCATCAATTAACAACATGTCTTTGAACTTCTACTAAAAGATAATTAACACAGTAAGACAAGAGTTTGTTAGATGGTAGCAAAAATAAATGCATGCAATGGTATTTTTTTAGAAATTTTTCAAATTTTTAATTTTTTTTTGAATTTTTTTCTTTTTTATAAATAGATGCAAACATAAGCAAATAAACAGAAAGATACATGAAATGCAAACTCCCCCAAGCTTGAACCAGACACTGTCCTCAGTGTTAAGCCAGCAAGGGAAAGTGATACATACTCAATAAAAAGGAAAATTTAAAGAAATGAAAATAAAGAAAAGGGAAAAGACACAACCGGATTTATTGTCGGTGGAGAGATGTCGGCATGATGAAGGTGTCGGCCGCAAATGGTGTCGGTGAGAGGAGATCTCGGCCGTAAAAGCTTGGCCGCAAAATTTTGTTGATGAAGATCTCAGCCGTGCAATCTCGGCCGTAAGAAACTGGCCGTAATGGTGAAACTTCGGCCGTAAAACGAAATCGGCGTGGAAGCTTGACCGTAACGCACAGGGCGTAATGGTGTTGAGGCTCCGGAACTTCGGCCGTAATGCACAGTAGGGTTGCAACTTCGGCCATAAGGAGTACAGGTGGCATGGAACTTCGGCCGTAAGGAGTTGCTCGGCCGGAGTCGAGTGGAGTTTCACTTCGGCCGTAAGGTAGAAAGCTCGGCCGTAATGAAGTCTTGGTGCGCGGTGGCTTGGAGAAAGCTCGGCCGTAAGGAGTTGATTGATCTGCAACATACGAGAAGAGGTAAGTATTTTATAGATGAATTTATGGGGTAATACCTGTTCCGACAGCGCGCAGTGAAAGGTCAAATCCGGCGTAAAGGCATGCATTTTTCCAAGGTATGTCCGTGGTCTGCTGATGTGACATCTTGGCCGTAATGGAATGGTGGCAGGGCGTAATAGGAACCCGCAGCTCTTGTCATGTCTTCGGCCGTAAAGAGCATCGTAGGGCGTGATCTTCGGCCGTAACGATGTGGCCTCTTGTCATGTCTGTTGGAATCTTTACGGCGTGGTCAACGAGGTGATTCTCAGCCGTAACGAGGCAGCTTGTCTTGTCATGTCCGAGCTTGATGCATGTGTGACAACTCGGCCGTAATGCACACGTAATGTGTGGTAGGGCGTAATGTCTGAGTTTCGGCCGTAAAGGCTTGGCCGTAATGCACAGAGGGCGGCACGGTGTTGAGGCTCCGGAACTTCAGCCGTAAGGAACTGGCCCGGCGCTTTTGGTCTGCACAAACACGAGGTGTAAGAATTTATAGATACAATTACGGGCGTAAACTTACCTTTCCCTCATGATGCGCAGTGAAGGGTCACATCAAATTCAAGCGGCGTAGCGATCGGCCGTTTCCAAGGTAATTTTTCCTTTCGCCTTATCATGTCCGAGGTGAACCCGACGTGTTAATTCATGTATCGTTCGGTCCACGTATCCGAAGAAATGATTAGTCGAGTTCCTCTCCGTGCACAAAAAGAAATATCGATTAGATGACTCCTTAAACTATTAAAATGCCAATCAAATAACTAATTAAATAAAAATAATTAAAAAAAATTAACTTAATTAAAAAAATGTAAATTAGTAAAATATTTGGTTGTGATTAAATATTCAATTCGTCACTGCAACAACCAAGTGTCAGAAAAAAAATTAAATAAAATGAAAAATTAACATCTGATCAGAATGTGTGACATATAAATTTATCCAAAGGATTAACTTAGTTGTGATTAGATTTTCACTCAAGTCCTGCAACAACTAATTTTTAGTAGGAGAGATAAAAGAATAAAATATAAATATATATAAGAAAAAAGAAATTCAGATAATAGTTCACGAAAAATGAGTTTTTTTACTAATAAAGTCTTTCGGCATGATAGAAATTGAAAATTCGTCGTTAAAATTAATTTTCTAGAGGAACTTTTCATAAATTCTTCAAATCAATACGAATACCAAAAATTAATGTCGACCAAAAGAATTTATGATGATGTATCAAACCGCACAAAATAAGTTCGAATTAATTTGCGGTCATAGAGTTAATAATCAGACATAATCAAAAATTATTTTCAGAGAAGAAATAAGATTGATCGGCCGTAATAAGGGTTTACGGTCGTAATTAATCCGAGGCTCGTTCGTCCGTAAAAATCGTAAAACAGTGTTGAAAGAGATTCAACGTGAAGGCGTAAAAATTAGCATGGTGATGAATTATCTCGGCCGAAAAAAAAAATTTGAATGAAATGTTGCCAAATGAATCATTACGGCCGACAAAGAATATAGTTCATATCGGCCGTAAAACAATGAGAGGTAAAACATCAACACATATAAATCGGCCGAAAAGGAGTAAAATCCATGTCGGATGATCCATTACGGCCGAGACAAACTAAATCGCTTCGGCCAAAACAAAGTCAAATCAAAAGTTCAAACTATTATAATGTTACGGCCGAGAATGAAAAAAATCACAAATAAATTGGGTCGGAAGATGGCGTAAAAAACAAGTGTTCAGAAATTTTACGGCCGTAAAACCATGAGATTAATTCTCGGCCGTAAAAAGATTAAATCGTCAATGAGGTCACTTCGGCCGAGATGATGTCAACACGAGGCCGTAAAGAAAAATAGGGTTTCGGCCGAAATAATTTCGAATAAAACTCAAATGTCGAAAATTGAATCATTACGGCCGAAAGTGAATTAAGTCAATTTCTTACGGTCGTAAAACAACGAAATCATATGAAGAATTCAAACAATTAAAATGTTACGGCCGAGAATGAAAACTGATTCGAATAAGGCGTAAAAAAATTTAAACCATCGATAAACCGGGCGTAACAAATCAAATCAATATCCATTACTCATGGCGTAAAAACAACGTTCGGATAAAAATATTACGGCCGTAAAGATTGAAAGTTTAGAATTCAGAAATTATTCATTGCAAGGCCGTAAAATTAATAAAGCTGACTCATCAAATTAAAGTCGTAAATCCATAAGTCGACAGTGTAATTTGAAAAAAATCCAATCGGCGTCGGATTTTAAACCGAAAGTAGATAAATAAAAATTTATCGTGACCTTTATCTGCAAAAGGAAAAATGTCAGTTTATTCACAAAAATAATTAAAACAATTAATACATATGCACAGAGAATTATTTACAATTTATTTACATCTCCTAATAATTCATAAATATCAGAAATTAATTAATAAAATATTCCCCGGCAACGGCGCCAAAAACTTGATGCGTTGTATTTGTAACAATAAAATTTGCTAGCAAGTGCACTAGTCGCTCAAGTAATATAGTAATAGGAGTAAGAGTGTCGAACCCACGAGGAATATTATTAATTCAATATCTGAATTTATAAATTAATAAGAGAGGAAAAACATGAATTTTTGGAAAGAGGTTTTATGAAAATAAAATAAATAAAATAAGATCAAGATAAGATAGTGGTGTTGAAGTTAGGCCTTAGGATGAAAATAGATCAGGATAAATATTTGAACCATAAAAGATAAATTTAATCTTTAAAGATGGATTAGAGTCTCCCTAAAGTAATCTACCATGATTAACTTGTGGTCTCCACGACTGGCATCCCTCAATTTAATCATATAGAACTATCTTAATTTAATAAGAATTGAAGTCTCCACGACTGGTACCCCCAAAATCATATTAAAATTAAGATGCATTAAATTGGATTCTCTAGACTATTAATCACTCCACAAACTGGTATAGATTAATAGACCACACAAACTTGATTCTCCACACACTAGTTATCAAATTTATGTCAATTATTAATTCCAAATAAAATCAATTATAATTAGTATAATAAATTCTGAAATTAAACACTCCACAAACTGGTATAGCCTAATTCAGAAATTTAATTAACTAACATAAAAGCATTAAGCACAATCAATAATTGATCAGAAAAGATTAAAGCAAATAAAATGGGGTCCAAACATTTCCCTTCAATTAATAATCTCCTAAAATAATAATCTTAAAAACATGGAGTTCATCCTAGAAATTCTGGAGAGATAATAACAAAATAACAATAATAATCGAAAGAATTACACCCAAAATAGAAGTAGAGCTCTCGAATTGGGCAGACAGTCGGGCAGCCTCTCAGACTTGATCAGGGTCGCGATCAACCTCCAGCCGTCGCACCTCTCTCCTCTTGGTCGTAGCCTGCAGAGCTCACGACTCGCCGTGAAAGAAACCTGAACTTCAGAGCACACCTTGAAACGATGGATTCTTCACGTATTTATAGGGTGCGGACGGACTTCAATTTGATCTCGGCCGTAACATCGTACGGTTAACTTTAAATTTATAAGATAAACTCGGCCAAAGATAAATCATTTTATCATTACGCCCAAAGATAAATCCTTTTTATCTTTACTCCCTTAGAGTCTCGGCCGTAAGGAAAATATTTTATCTTTACTCCTTTCCATTACTCCCAAAAGATAAAAATCCTTTTATCTTTACGCCCAAACAATTTTATCTTTACACCTTCGTATATCGGCCAAAACGGATGATTTCAATTGACATTACTCCCTCCAAATCTCGGCCGTAAGGAATGAACTTATCTTGTTACGCCCAAAGATAAACTCGATTGATTGTTACACCCTTCATCTTCATGCCATTACGCCCTCCGAATTTCGGCCGTAAGGAAGGAACTTCTCCTGTTACGCCCAAAAGATAAAAACATTTATCTTTACGCCTTCAAATGTTAGCCGTAACAAAGAATTAAATCTTGTTACTCCTTTTGAATCTCGGCCGTAACGACTTGGGTGTAAAGCCAAATCTCGGCCGTAAGAAATAATTTCTTTGAATTTCGGCCGAGATTCGAATTTTCCTGCAAATAATTATCAAAATATAGTTAATCCATCCACAATTAAAATATTCAGCGATTTTAATAATTAAAATTGATAAATCCGGAATTATGATTAAAAGTGACTAAAAATGATGCATGCCATGATCAAATTATAGAAAATTTAATTAAAATAATTAACTAAAATATGTTGTATTTTGCATGCATCATGCAAAAAATGGTCATTTTCAGCAAACCGAATGACAATATAGTACCGGTCGACCGGACAGTACAGAATTCACCAACGGTCATATTTTTTATAAAAGAAAGTGTATCGATTGACCGATGGGGCAAAATGATCGATCAGTTAGCGCGTAAAATACACTAAAATGGTTAAATTTTGGACCCAAAATTATGAAACAAATCCCAATGGCTAAGTGAAGTTTAGAAGTCTATAAAATAATGCTAAGGGTCCAGAATTCATCAAACACTCAAGGGAAACATCAAACATCAAAGGAAAATTATTTTCTTGAAGTTAGAGCAAAATCTTCTCTTCTTTCTCTCTTCTTTTCTTGTGAGGTTCATGTTGTGAAAGAGAGAAACCTTTTATTAGAAAGTTGAGTGTGAGATCCTATGTAAAAGAGATTTTATATCTTACCTATTAAGCTAGAGAAATGATAAGCTTCGGAGATGTGTACCTTACCTCTCCAAGCGAAGAAAATGTGGTTTGGTGTAAAGGGTTCTTCCTTGCCCCATTTGGAATGAAGGAAGGGTGATTAGTAGAATCTCCAATGGTTTTGAGGACAAGAAGTTAGAGCGGAGACGTAGGCCAAATTTGGCCGAACCTCGTCAACAACCACCATGTTCTTTGTGTTTGCTTTCTCTCTCCCTCTCCTTCCTACCTTATTATGCATATGGTTTAATTGTTATTGAATTTATTTGAATATTGAGGAATCGATTTTAAGCTTTCGCGACATATTTTGTAAAATTGATATTTTTTATTTTAACACCAATTCACCCCTCCTCTTGGTGTCTTGGGGTCCTACACTTTTCACTCAGTAGCTATATGACTATTACAATATCACTAGAACACTTCACAATCTCTTTTTTACAATTTGAAACCCCACATAAGAGTAAGAGAGAAAGAAATTAAAGATATGTAACTTAGAGCTAAAATAGTCTTCACAAATATTCTTCCCACTTTTCCTTTGAAGTCAGTCATTCCTTCATTTTGGGACCCTTTTATAGCCTTCTTAACTTCATGGAGATGTTGGGACTTGTTTCCCACTTTTCGAGCCAAAATATGACTGTTATAGTGCATTCTGTGCGTTGACCGATCGACCGCTCTAGCCCACCGGTCGACTGCTCCTCATAAGCGTTTGGAAAATATGATCCGGTGAATTCTACATATTGTCCGGTTGAATGACCTGCTTCAACCGACTTAGTCTCGTCATTTTGTTGGCTTTTAACCGATTGATTTCTGCGTTCTGTGTTGCGGTCGACTGATGCTTCTATCGCCAAATCGACCACCCTACACTATTTTGAGCATAACATTTCGCACAGTTATCCAAATGAGATTATTTTCTATTCTACGGAAAGCTAACATAATTATCTACAACTTTGATATTGGGTGTTCATAAAAAATCTAATGAGATCATGGTTAAATATTAATTCAAATTTCAGTGAATAAAGTTGCCCATTTAAAATTAAACTTGTTTTACCTTTACTCTTTTATACATAACATTTCATGAGCATCCAAATGAGATGATATTTGAATCTATGAAAAACTAACAACATTATCTATAATTTTACATTAATCTCGTGATCCAAATCTCATGATAAAATACTCAAATATTAAGTGCAAATTTAACACATAAAAATATCAACTTCAAATTGAACTTTTCAAACTTCACTTGTTCAAATATGACTTTTAATGTGGTCGTCAAAATGGGGTGATTCTTGATTCTCTAGAAAGATAAAAGAATTATCTATAATATTTATATTCACCTCTTAATTGTAAATATTATGGGAACACATGAAGCAACTCATTCTTATTTAGACTTTTTTGACATTTCAAATATAACTCTAAATCTTTCAAAATTTGTATTATCAAAATATAATTATATATAATATAAAAACTTTGTTCCAACACCTACGAAGGATGGAAGTTGACAAATGTGTGTGAATAGTAGAGCAATCAATAAAATTACTATTAAATACTAATTCCCAATTCCATGGTTGGAGGATAGGCTTGATATGTCGTGTGGAGCAAATATTTTCTCCAAGCATGTTTTAAAGAGTTTCTACCATCATATTCAAATTAAAAAAGTGATCTCATCTTAATTTCATCTCTTTATATATTATTTGGATGCCACTTTTATCACCTTTTTGCATGAGAATTATGTGATTTCTAGCTAACTTTGAATCTTTTCTAAGGAAACTAATAACAACTTATTAATTTTGAATGTAGAGAGAAGAAGATAGGCCAAGGAGAGCATAAAGAGGAAATAGACTAGTTGAACGAGAAGAAAATGGGGGGAGGGGAGGGGGGTTTGGGAGAAGGAAACTGGGGGGATCAGGTACCTGAACGGAAGAATCAAAAGGGAGGCAATGACTAGTCAAGAACATTTTCTGATTTTATATAAGATGATGCTGGCTAAAAAATTTCTTTATCTTTTGATGGTAGATGTAACTATATTGCTAGGTTTGATCCTCATTTAGCTTTTGTTTAAATGTCAATGTCATGTGCATAGTTAGATCCTATTGAAATCATAAATCTCTCCTTTTGTTATATCTTATTCGAGAGAAAAGATATTTTTCGCTTTCATAGTATTGATAATTCACGTTTTCTGAAGTTTAAGAGGTCGAGAGGTCCATTGATTCTATGATCAAAGATGATAGTATGTTGCACTAATTAATTATCTAAGATTGTGTTATTTCATATAAGATTAGAGATAACATTCCATTTAATTAGATTGAGAAATCTACTATTGCATTGACTTAGTCTGAGAGATCAGATTAGTCATCCTTCCTCTAATCGACCATTTTCAAACCTAAGAGAGATCGAGGAGTTACGAAGAGAGTTAGTAGTAATACAATCAGATTACAGATTGAAAGATCAACATCCTTTGAAAGATCTTAACCAGTTGTAATAGTTCTTCCTACCTCAAAAGAGATCCTCATTCTAATTGTTTCAATTCACATTATTCATGTTTTCTTCCTTCTTAGTAGTTGAGTTAGTGATTTGAAATTTATAGAAAACAACATTTAGATCAATGTGGTATACGACACTCGCGATTTCTACTTGCAAAAGTATAAACTCTCGAGATTAATTTAATTGATCGACTGCAAATCATTCTAGAATCCATATCGTTTAAAGTCTGCATCAAGAAGGGGACAAATGAAGACAACTTTCATGACAAAAATAAGGACTCTATGAGTGGCTTGTTATGCCCTTCGGCCTCTCAAATACACAAAGAACCTTCATGTGTCGCATGAATTAAGTCCTCGTGCCATTCATTGGTCTATTCCTATTAGTTTACTTTGACTATATTTTCATTTATAGTTGATCAACAACTTAACATTTCCAGCATCTCCGAGAGGTACTCCAAACATTTCGCATTCACAAATTATATCTTCATCCCCATAAAATGTTGCTACATGCAGCCAGCTAGCGTTCTTGGGATTCTTGGTTGGAGTTGACTGCATAAAAGTCGACTCAATCAAGTTGCAAGTTATCTACACCAAAGAATGAGGTAGAAGTGTAAATTTTACATAGTTTGGCATCTTTCTATCGGTTTTATTCATGACTTCAGCAAAATCATGGCTTCTAGCACCTCTTGCCTCAAGAAAAATAATTTTTAGTGGGGAGGAGCAAAGGCAGCACAAAGCTTTGAAATTATCAAAATCAAGCTGACGTGAGCACTAGTGTTTGCATTGCCAGATTCAAAAAAGTGTTCGAGGTATAATGTGATGCTTCCGGGGTTGGAATTGGAGCAGTCATATCCTAGGCCCACCATCCTATTGCTTTTCGGAACAAAGAAGTTCAATGAAACATGACGCAAATGTATGAGCAAGAATATTATGTGTTGGTTCGAGCTATAAAACATTGGAAGCACTATTTGATACAATGAGAGTTTATTTTGTTGATTAATCATGAAACTTTGAAACTGATGCATAAAATGACATAGCAAAATAAATTCACTAGCAAGTGCATTAGTCGCTCAAGTAATATAGTAAAAAGGACTAAAGAGTATTGAGCCCACGAGAAATATTATTAATTCAATATCTTGATATGAAGCAGGAAATGGTTACTACTTCATAAGACAATAGAAAATCATTTACAAAGTGGGCATGCAACTACAAATCAGATCCAACTTCTTAATGTGTTACAAATTGCCGCATGAAGAGTCAACATAACTCGGGCCAATAAATCATGGTTTAACCATATTTATTTGAAATTTTCGGAATTAATTAAATATGAAATATGCTGATGAGGATTGTAACAGAAATTGAGTTTGTTATTTTCTTAAATTAGTTAGGTTACTTGTGGGCTAAGTTAGGGTATTTTCTTTCAGCCCAAATTCTGTTTCTAGGGTCTATAAATACTTCTACTCATTGTTATTTTAGACATCTTTGAATCTATGAACATTTTGGCTTAATTGCTTTTGCTGTGAGGGAACTCCTGCAATCCGTTCTTCGAAAACTTCTGTTGTTAATTACAAGGTTGGCTATCTTGTGATTAAATCCATCTATTTATAATATCGATTGCTTGGTTCATCGTAATCTTGAGGTTGATATTCCACTGCCTTGAAAATTCATTTGATCTCGTTTCTTTGATTATCATATATTATTCCGGTCACTCAAGGCATTGTTCTTGAACATCGTATCATATCTGATCTTATAAATTAATAAGAGAAGAAAAACATATGTTTTGAAGATAAGTTTTTAATTATAAAATAAGATAGAGAAAATAAGATAATAATAAGATAAGATAATGGTGTTGAAGTTAGGTCTTAGGATGATAAAAAATTAAGGATAAATATGTGAACCGAAAATGAAAAATTAAAGTTCTTAAGATGGATTAGAATTTTTCTAAATTATTAATATGACAAGATTAAAATCGCAGAGTCCACAAACTAGTAATTCTATTATTTAATCAAGAAAGTTAAACTATCTTAAAAATTTAATTAAAATTGAAGTCCCACAAACTGGTATTCATGCATTTGAGATTAAAGTTAAAATGCATTAATATGAAAATTCTAGACTATTAATCACTCCACAAACTGGTATAGATTAACAGACCACACAGATCTAATTCTCCACACATTAGTTATTAGATCTATGTCAATTTTTAATTTTACAATAAATCATTTAATTTAATTAAATAAAATTTGAAATCAAGTAGTCCACAAACTGGTAATTACTTAACTCAAAATTTTAAATAATTAAATCAAAAGCATTAAACACAATTAAAAATTGATCAAAATAAATTCAATAATGAAATAGGGGTTCACAATATTTCCTTCAATAATAATCTCCGAAAATAAGATAACTAAAAACATGGGATTCATCCTAGAATTGTGGAGAGATAATAATAAAAATAAAAATAATAATTAGAAGAATTACACTAAGAATAAAGCAGGGCCCTCGAATGTCATCGAAATGTCCGGATCAGCCGTCCGATCAAATCTCTCTCTTTCTCGGTCGAAGCATGTAGACTCTCGACACACCATAGAAGAAAACTACATTTCAAGGCACGAATTGGGACGATGACTTCCTCTCTATTTATAGGTGCAGACGAATCTTCATGTTGATTACGGGCATAAATCGTAAGACCAAATTTAATTTCGTGGAGATAAACTTTAGGACTTGGGTTGTTTACGACTTTATCTGTTTTGGCGTCTGATGATAGAATTTCACGATCGATACAATTTGATATAAGATAAACTTATTGGCCAATAATAACTCTGATTCTCCAACTTGGCACCCAATCAAACTTCCCTTGGTTTTGTTTCACGAATGATAATGCTTTAAGTGTTGGTTAAGGATGGTGTTTTGTTCCCAATGAAATTCCTCTCATTTTGATTCTCGACGGCAAAAGATAAATATCGACTAACTGTTTCATCCGCTTTTATGCCCTGTCATATCTCCTTGATTCAAGTCTCGGCCGATAAACAACTTCATAGATAAAGCATGAGTTTAGCTCCAAAAATTGCCTTTGTGATGAAAGGTGATAACCTTACCCAATAACTATATGATCTCGGCATTACTCCCATAACAAATCTCCATTGATATTTTGTGCCCAATATGAATGTAATTCCTTAGATTTCACTCCTTATGAGTTTCGAGATTTCACTCATAAATTTGGCCCCTTAGACTTTTACTCCACGGATATGACCCCCAAATATGATAAAGTATGAGTTTGGCTCCCAATAATCAAAGTAATTATGGCTCAACAAGTGTTTTGTGCCCAATATGAATTTGGTTGATGGATTTAGCCCCTTAAGAGTTTGGAGCCTTAAATTTCACTCCTTAGATTTCACTCCTTGATGAATTTGGCCCCTTACACAGAAAGGTTGAAGTGGTATAACTTTTTTGCATATTCATTTTAGATGACTCCTTTTTCCTTTTCCTGCCAATTAGTTAAAATAATGAAGTTCATCTCCCCATAATTATAATACTTCGAGAATTAATACATAGAATTAATAAATTCAGAATTATGACTACACAAAGACTTAGTGATGTATGCAATGATCAAATTATAGAAAACTTAATCAAAATAATAAACTAAAATATGTTGTATTTGCATGCATCATAAACACACCACCTCGCAGCCAAGTGTTAATTGTATGCATGACAAATGGGTTTTTTCTCCAACGATTTACCTATGTTATTAAAAAAATCTATAGTCACTAATTGAGTTGTAGTCGAAGTATGCTGCTACACCACATTACAAAGTGAAGTTATTGGGTTCAATAGTTTGAAAGATTTTTATGTGATGGATGATTACTTCGGCCATGATTGAGAGAAATGTCAATTGAACCAGCCAATGCATGGGATGCATATACAAAATGGGTTTTATTTCAAGGTAATTAGTTTTGTATCCCATGCTCATCTTTACGGGGGAATATCATATGCAACTTGCATGCGGGGGTCTGACAAGTCACTTTGGCGAAATAAAACCATTGCTGCAATTGGAGAAAGATTCTAATGGCCTCAATTGAAGAAATATGCTGCCAACTTCGTTATGCATTGCCAAGTGGTGAAAGGATCTTCTACATCTCCCATATCTATATTATCATTGAAATGAGATTCATTTTGTGAAAGTCATACTCAGAATTATTATTAAAAAATATTATCGTTCATTTGTGAGCCATCAATAGTTTACACTATAATATATTTTGTAGTATTATAATTCTGAATAAAATTTGAGAATATTTTAGTAATCTTCTAAATATAACTTAAATTATTTATGCTGACAAACCTATAATGTACGATCATGATTGTCAAGATCTCAGTCTAAATATTAAAATATTACAATTTTACGATCTTATTACCTCTAATGGATCATGAGATCTTAATACGATCTTAATTTTAGTCACACAATCTTATAATCTTATCCGATCCTAACGATCTGATTAATAAAATTATTTAAATATTAGTTAAAAATTATATTTATAATAATAATAATTAATATACATGAAGTTTAATATATTTCTTCATTTTTAATATGTTTTGATGTAAATTAGCTTCATAATCAATAAAAAATAACTTAGTGAGGTGGAATTAAGATTTAAGTGTGGTAAATTTATCAAAATAATATTTATTATTTTAAAATATATTATTTTATTAATAAGTAGAATCTTACGAGAAAATTCAATCTTTTGATCTCTTCTCTATTCGTACGTAAGAACTCGATTTTGACAACCTTATGTCTGAACATCCAAAGCTAAAGATAATCTATATTAGTAGTTATCCAACTTATCCAAAATACATCAAATGCTCATAAGATTAGTGTAAATGAAAATAACAAAAAAAGATAGATGAATTTTTTTTATTTATGTTTTTTTCGGTGCAAAATTTTTTATTTAAATTAGTGTATTTTGGAGCGTTATATTGTGACCCAGAAAAGAGGAGGGAAGTGACGGGTGGCGCAGCAAAAGCCAGCGGTCTCCGAAAAAGATAAGGCCTCTCATTGCAGCATCTCTTCGCTTCCGAGCCCCGAATCCATCGTCGCAATCCCATCTCTCCATCTCCATCCGCTAGTTCTTCGTCTCCGTCTCCGTCTCGAGGAGGAGGAGGAGATGGCTTCTCTGAAGCAGGCGCCTGCTGCTGCCCACCGGTCTCTTCTGCTCACTTCCTCTTCGTGTTCTTCCCACCAGGGATTTGTGCTGCTACCTCGTCTCCGTGACAGGAGAAGAAGGATCCCGTTGCATATCAGGGCTGCTCAGACCTCCCCAGTTCCTCCTCAAGGTAAAGCTGATCACCACAGCGTCCCCTACTTTGCATCGCTGCCGCCCTTTCAGTTCTGCTTTTACTTTTTGGCCCAACCGGAAGCCATCAAGCACCATTCTTGTTTTGCAGCTAGAATGACAATGTGCTTGATGATTTCTGATAAGAATCTATGAGAAGGAGCGAGGAACATACTCTGTCTCGCTCCTAGCGTATTTGCAAAGCTTTACAGAGTCAGCAGTCGCGCTTTTTATCCATCTTCCTTTCTTGGCATTTGAACAAACAGTTTGGGTCGCCTTCACTTGACTTCTTTTTGTTCCCATAGCTTGGTGGTCTCCTCTGTGATCTTGGCATACGAACCTTTTCTCCCTGTTAAATCTTTGTTGCTCTTTCTAAGTTTTTTCCATGAGTCCATGTTGTGTTAATTCCGGAATGTATTAAGATGGCAAATTTAGAAAAAAAAAACATATATTGTTATATGGACTTGATTCATCAGGAGTAAAAAAAAATATTGATCCAGAATCACACATTCTAAGCCTCTGCCTATATTAGTCAAATTTCTCTGTGATTAGAAAATATTAAGAAATTGATCTGACAAAACTATGATTAACTACAATTTACTGGCAGACCATATGCTATGTGAGGAAAATTTTTATACGAACTTGCCTATAGGTGTGAAAAGATTATATAGAATGGTGAGCTTTACTATCTGCTGTATTTTATCGTTCTTTCTCTTGCAGAGAAGTCTAGTAGGCGCCAAACACTTCTGATAGGAGCAATTGCCATTTGGGGCTCTCTATCTCATGCTAATTCTGCCTCATGTAAGTGTTGCTCCAACCCTTAATTAAGGTATTCTAGAGAAAGGAGTTGGTGTTGTACTTCTGAGTAAAGTATTTGCCTGCTAATTGTGCAGTGTATTTTCCTAAAATTGTGATGGATTTCTGAAAGAATCGTGATATGGCTCAGTTGCAGCAGAGGCTAAGAAAGGATTTCAGGGTGTGTTAGATAAGAAGGATGGTTATTCATTCCTCTATCCATTCGGATGGCAGGTAAGCGCCAAATGTCCTCTTTTTATTTTACTGTGTGAGAGCATTGCCAAATTTTGCATAAATAGATGTATCATTTTTTCTAATATGTGCCTAATCCAGGAAGTCGTTGTCCAAGGGGAAGACAAGGTATTCAAAGATGTGATAGAGCCTTTAGAAAGTGTTAGTGTTAACATGGTTGCCACTAGCAAGGAAGATATTAAAGAACTTGGATCGCCACAAGAGGTTTGCTAAGCTTTCTCTTTGTTCAGAGAATTTTCAGGATATAACAATAAACTTTTCGTGTATTTAGCTACATCTTACTTAATGTCCCTTATGTAAGGTTGCTGAGGTTTTAATCAAGAAGGTTTTGACATCTTCTTCACAAAAAACAAAGTTGGTTGAGGCATCAGAGGTCAGGAAATCTTGCCCTTTATTCATCAGGAGAGAACTATTAACTTTCAAATAAATAATCATTCATATCATTATATGCTTTCTATAGATTGAATTAAACTGGGTTGAAAAATGTCTTGCACATAAACAATGGAACACTTATACAGGATTCAGTATATGTCAGTACTCATGTTATTGCCAGTGACCATTTGAGAAAGATGTCTGAACAAAACATTTGAGAAAGACATGTTTAATGGATTAGCATTTTTCAGTTTGGTTTTCATTGGATTCTTAGTCACATATTTTATAGATTGTCTGGTTGAATACACACCATCAACATGTATCTTGTTTTCCTCTTCAGAATGTCTTATTTTGTTTCTATGGCCTTTTCTTGGCCCCATTTGACATAAGTATACTGACTGTTTTTCTTCTTGAAGTATATATGCAAATAAGCAACCTTCTACATGCTTACGAATCTGTTCGAAATACCACGCTAGTTAACTAAGAGTGGTTACACTCTTTTCTGCAATCTGTGTATTTTTGGATGTATGCTACTGATGTTTTAATTTTTTGGGGGAAACTTTACATCAAACAGCACGAAGTTGATGGAAAGTCCTATTACACCTTTGAGTTCATTGCCCAGGCTCCGAACTTCACTAGGCATGCTCTTGGAGCTATTTCCATCGGAAATGGTACAAACAGCATAACCTTTCTAGAATTCCTTTTTATTCTGGCGCATGTATTTGGTGGATTTCTTGTCTAAATTCCATTCTAAACTATCTGAATCAATTCTTCCTGGACCACAGGTAAATTCTACACTTTAACAACCGGTGCCAATGAGAGGAGATGGGAAAAGATGAAGGACAGGCTTCATACAGTAGTCGATTCCTTCAAGATATTCAATGTTGAAAATTTTATTGGTTGATGTCCATTGCCCCCAGTTGAGTTCTTTTTGTGGTATCTCATATGTTCCTTCTCATTTGCTCATGTCGTTTGTCGGTATAATGACCTTGACATGATAAATACATTATTTATGAGGAAAAACTTTTGGAGAGGTTCTCAAGTAACACACAAAAAAAGAAGATATTCTTAACGCATGAGATCTCAATTACAAGGATGGTCTTACAAATCCCGAGATTTCTTTTAACGATTTGCGCTTTAGAACTTAAAACCAGAGTTTTGCAAACGAGCTTCACACCATACAAAAGTTAACTTGAATAGCTCTCTCTCTCTCTCTCTCTCTCTCTCTCTCTCTCTCTCTCTCTGCAAATGGAAAAGTAGCCGCAATGATGAGTGACTTGATATGTTATAACGCTTAATAATCTTTTCCATCTGGACTCTAATATTCTAAATTTAATTCGCATACGGGTTAAAATTTTATGGTAGATTGATGAGTTGTAATTCAGTCTTCAATTGCAAAAATTTGATTTTTCTAAATGTAAAAAATTGGAGAAATAAATTTTCTGTAAGAATTTTAGGTGGTGTTTTAGTCGGGTAAAATAAAATAGTAGTAAAATTGAAAAATCTGTGAAATTATGATTTTTTGTTTTCAGATAAAATTTTAGATTTTGATATGTTGTTTATTTATTTGTATAAATATTTTATTTGAATTCAAATAGGATATAATTTTTTTTACATGTGATGTCAGTAAATAAATAAATAAAATAAATAATAGACAAATATAAAATCATTTACTTAAATAGCATTGCATATAAATAATGAGAACAACAAGGGCATTTTGTTACTCTCAAATTGGGATTTTGCAACCCTTTTTTCATTCCATCACTTGCCTATGAGATTAGGTACTTCTATAACCTCAATAAGAGTTGGAGAAATTGGAGAAAAGGAAAAAGAATTAGGGTTGTTAATTTGTTGTAAGTTTGAATTTGATTCTTTTACTAATTTTACTTACATAACTCCTTAAATTAGAGTTCCTCTGAAATTTTTTCAACTTGTTCATAAGGAAAAGTAAACTCTAGGCATGGTAAATTTGTTTCCTAAAACTTTAGTTACACTTTTGCATGACTTCGGGTTACCAAAAATTACGAAATTCACTCATCATGATCCTCGTTGAGTCCTTGAGCCGTGGAATCTAGTTAACCACATCACTAAGACATTATCGTTCTGTCCATCAAAATTATTACCCGATTATGTAAAATATATATTAAACTAAATATGTTATAGAATTATTTGATAATTTAGAGTTAAAATGATACAAATTAGTTTTCATTACCAATTATAATGATTTTAAAATGTTGTATCTATTGAAAGTTATAAATGGCAAATTGAACCTTATTTAATTTGTCAGAATCACATGTAGAGATCATGATAGTATTTGTTAAATTTATTATGTTAATTCCATAATGATATATATTCTAATAATTTTATGAGGAAAACCTTAGGAAGTCTAGTGTTAGGAAAAATTGAAAGTACTAGAGTATCAGTTTTATATTAATTTATATAAATAATAAAACTCAGTTTGAACATATAAAGAACATAAAACTAAGGTTAAATATTGATTTTCCTAAGAATCGAGCATAATGAAGTAAAATATGAAACCCTAACGAATTAAGGTTTCTGCAATATGGAGGTAAGTAAAATTGTATTCATGTGACTTTATTATTTATATTAAGAGTTATAAATTTTGTTAACTAGGTGTGCATTCATTCATAATACAAGATACTAGTTGTGATGAATTGAATTGCTTGAGTTACATAGAATGTGTAACTGACATATAATCTTGGGTGGGTTATTTACATAAACCACTCCTAAACTATTATGATTTTTTATATCTAAGCTCAAACTACGAACTTATTTTTTTGGATCATTAAACTATCGTGATTTTTTTAATTTGATCTTTTCGTCGACTTCTGTCAACTTTTAATGTTATGTTCAATTTTTCCCATTTTTGGAAAATTAAAAATACCCCTCGAAGTTGCAAAGATCGAAACAAAAACATAAAGTCGAAGGGAGGGATATTTTCAAATTTTCATAAATGGAAAAAAATCAAAGATAACGGAAAAGTTGACAGAAGTCTACGGAATGATCAAATTGAAAAAATCAGGATAGTTTATGGATCCAAAAATTAAGTTTATAGTTTAGGATTAGTTGTGGCAAATCATGATAGTTTAGGAGTGATTTATGGAGATAACCCTATAATCTTTACGTTAGTATGGTTGCATAAGTTATCTTGACACTTATGTCATAAGAGTAATATGATTATATATTTTTGCTATAGGGTTAGATGAATGATAAAAAAAAAGAAATGGAGAAACACCTTGTGTCATGGCTTATGTTAGGTAAGTTGGTTTCTCCCATTTTATCTATTCACCTCTTTTGAGTGTATATTAATTGTGATTTGTATTGAATATGCTTTTGGATAAGCTCCTATGAAAACTATGTTTGAGGTGATTGATTGCCCATTTGAAAAGTATATGTAATATGTTATGAATTATTACTGTAGAGTGCAATAGTATTTTTCTTAAATGAATGATCGATACGATGCATCTTCTAATATTTGAGGTATGATTATTCATGATCAATCATTCATTTGTATTTGTCTATATCATGCATTCACATGTATGATGGTTAGAGTTAAGTGCTAAATCGTTAATCATGATGAGAACCACCTCAAGAGTCCAATTCCATCATTTTGTTCTCCAGAATGATATAAGATGAAATTAAGTGCCGTGCATGTTGAATCCTATGTTTTGATGATAACAAATTAAATTAGACGTAAAAGTTACTAATCTATGCTTAACTGATAACAATGTAGGTGTAAGATTGATATATATGACTTCATTTGTAAAAGAAATCGCTAAGTTAAATGATGAAATAATTTTTTTTTCTACACAACCGGACGACCGACCATGCCGATCGGTCGATGGACATCATGCACAAAAAATTGTTGAGAAAATGATGGTTGGTGACAAATGAGTGGAGTAGTGATAACTTGCTGATATTATGGGTCAGAATTGAAAATTATGAAATTGTGCTCACACTTCTCACTTTTTCTCTACTGCAAGTGCACAGGTCAATTATAATAGACTCAAGTGTCGTATCCACAGTGATTTGAAGGCTAAAGACTCACTAAAACAATCTAGACTAACTCTAGACTAAATGACAAAAATAAGAAATGGAGAAAAGTGAAAAATAGATTTAAAGATGAGACTAAGGGATAACTGTTTTTGGTGTTTTGACAATTGATATGGACTGAAATTTAGATGCTAAACTAAGAACTAAAAGGGTTTATCAATCAATGGGAAGATTCTCCTAGGAATGGAGTTCATCTAATTCAGCTATGGATGGATTGGAACAAATTATCAATATATGTCAATTCTGACTCAACTTGAAAAAGGTTGATATCACAGCATAATTAAATCAAGCTAACTATCATATTCTCGTATGATTGATTAGCTAAGTTGAATAAGAAGAGAATTCTTTCTGATATCAAGTTATCATTAAGCACAAGTTCTAGCACCCTACTGATATTGACAATATCCTATCAAAATTTGCAATTCAGTGAGGCCTAATTTGGTACCAATATTAATCAACACATATAATGATGGAACAATTGGCTCAATTAACTAAACAAAAATATAATTAATCCAATGCTAATACTTCTTGGTTTATTTCAAAACATCAAGGGGACTTAAAATCAGTCTCTCGACTACAAGTTAAAATGAAGTCTACATCAACACTAGTAAATTGGATACATTGGGCATATAATCACAGATTGGAATCTAATAATTATCACTGTTTCTTGGTTCATTTCTGAACATCAAGAGAACCACAAATTCAACCTCTCTGTTGCTAATAAAATCAATGTTTTAATGACAAAACAGATTCCCACAGAAATCAGGAATCAAATATCAGAAAAATATCAAAATCAGGAGAGGAAATCAGTAGTAATCACAAATTAAAATCATAGAAGTATCATTGCATCTTGATTCATTTTTGAACAAGATTGAAACCATAAATCAACCTCTCGGTTGCTTATACAATTAGGGTTTCACAATGACAAACAGACTCCAATAAAAATCAGAATTCAGGAAATCAGAATAGTTCTAATATCGGAGAAGGAAATCAGTAGTGTTCATACTTCATCCATAACTAAACTAGATTATTACCCTATCCTAGGAGATCTAGAATATAGCTCATTATAGTTACAAGGTTTGATGGAAAATAAAAGAGGAAACTGATACAAAACATTCTAAAATAAAAAACTGTCGACAAGAAATCAGGATGTTCCAGCTCCTTGCTCTTGGTCCAGCAACCCTGCAATGGAGACCCCCTTCCTTTCTATGGGTCGCCTCTTAAAGTCATCTATTAACTATACAAATTGACTAGTTTGTAATTTATGCATTTATATGATAGTGTTGCATATGCGTACATATGTTTGATATGTTTAAATAATATTGATTGTAATTTGTGTGTGATTATTTTAATTAGAAGGTTGTATATGAAATTACCAAATATATGAAAATACCTATTTTGTCTTTTATGTCTCTCCAAATTTATTGTTTGGTAACACATAGGTTATGATCAACTTACTAGGCTATTTTTGGTGTACTCTATTGTTTTGAACATTTTTCATATGAATATCTATGATTTCCCTAACTTAATCATGCATGATTAGATGTATGAATGTGATGCTATATTGTGTTATTGATAAGTATTGTGAATGTCATGTTAAGACATAAGCTTCAATGTTAATTATTAGAATGCAAAAGTGATAGAAATTTGCTTAAGGTAGAAAATGTGATTTTCGAAAAAGTGAAACTTTAAAAAATAAAGTCCTGATAATTGTCCCTATATATTAAAGAACACTAAAAGTCATTTTTAAAAGTTTTTGGGAGGTGTTGTAGCTAGGTAAAATGTAGACACACAATAAAAAAATATGTAAAATTATGATTTTTTTCTTCGGACAAAAAATTAAATTTCGATTTCTTGGTTATTTACTTTTCTAAATATTTTATTTGAACCCGAATGGGGGGTAATTTCTTATTTACATGTATTGTCTTAAATTAAATAATTAATTAAAAATGGAAAATCAATAGTTTCTTACCTCTATCTTTGGCCGTCTTTCGAAGTCTGAGGCCCACATCCACACAGAGGGGTCGATGCGATTTGACGAGCATCGACGGCGCATGGTAATTTACATATAAATTCAATTTATTAAACTTTTGACTTATACTTATGTTATCAAATTTGAAACTTTATTGTAGGCATGTGGTCTATGAGGCCACACATAAGAGACGAAAGACAAACAATCTAGTCACGCCCACTGCTCGTAGACTTTTGGTAAGTCTCATGACATGATCATTTGGTTATTGACGTTAGTGCACTATTTTTTAAATACATAATGCTTAAATTTTTTATGATGATTATAATGCGAAAATGGCTGAAAAGTATGGAGATGATCCGAGTACTCAGACACCAGGTAATGTTTCTTTGTTGGTTTTGTCATGTTTTTAATTTGTGTTTCTTGATATATATTTTATATATTATATGATTGTATGATTTTTCTATTTCGTAGATGACCTTACTGTTTGGAAGGAGATGACCGACACGACACGAGGGAGATACTTGTGTGGCCTCGGCACAACCGCTCAGATACCTATGAGGATCGGAGGATATGCAGGCGGTTCATCTGCTGCGAGCTCATCCGCTGCACCTGAAATAACACAACTATCACAGCAACTATCGCAGCAGTTATCAGAGCAGATATTGTGGCTGGTGTCAAAACAGTTGTCGCAGCAGTTGGCTCCGCTATTGCAGGCGATTCAAGGATTGATTCCGACGCAAAATCCATCCCCGCGAGGCCACCGAGCACGTCTGGGTCAAACATCCAAAATGATAACAATAACTCCCAAACCTAGGATAGAAACAAACCATGAATATAAACTATGCTTTTGTTACTTATAGATTTAGATATACATATAGTTTGTTAGTTCGGTTTATTACTTTTCGTATTCTTATGTTAAATATTATACCTGCGATGCTTTTATATTGCCTGTGATGAATATCAATGCATTTTTATATGCATTATATAATTGTATGGTCTGGGAAGGGGAAAAATGAGGATTGTATGGGTAAAAAAAAAATGCAAGTAGCGACTCCATAGCATCACATTCGCGTCGCAATGATTGTCGACTCTGAGTTTAATATATCGTCCTTAGCGCCATATTCGCGTCTTATTGGCGACACGTACACCATCACATTTGCATCACTTCAGCGCCTTCCTAGAGCCTACAATAGCGACTCTTGGGCGCCGGAATAGCGCCTCATAACTAGCGCCCCTTGCGCGTCGACTTAGCGACGCATTTCTTCTACGCACATCCGCAAACCACGCGTCTTAATAACGTCGAGATAGCGTCAACACGTGGCGCTGGTAGCGTCTCATTTTCTTTGACTCTATTGCAACGCCAATAGCCACTGATTCCTAGCGTCCCACTTTTGCGGCGCTAGTTGGATGCGAATGAGACGCTCTTCACAACGGAGATGTAATAGCGCCTCCCTAGCGTCGCTAATCACCAATTTTCTTGTAGTGTGCTTTGCATTATCTTTTACCTCCACCCCCACCCCCTACATGTTTTACCACCTCTTTTCACCTCTTCACCTGCCCCATCCTAAATCTAAGAAGAGGATCATGTGCTACTAGTGAAGAAATTGGAGAAAGAGAACATAATTAGGATTTTAGCCTATGGTAAGTTCATACTTGATTATCTTTCTATTTAAATTACATAATTTCCTAGTTAGGGTTCTTTTGAAACTCTCCCATCTTGATCATTCTTGGATTTTAGATAATCATGGGTAAAACCCATGTTGTTCATGAGCAAGGGTAAGATTAGACATGTTCAATTTGTTCTCAAAACTTTAGTCACACATTTCTATACCTTTGGGTGCTCCACAAATTATGAAACTTATTATGATTAATCCTCTCCGAGTCTAATTTATTTCATTGAGATTTTAAAGTTAATCAGATGTTTGTAGAGAAAGTTATGTTCTTTTATTTAAGGTTCTATCATTTTCTCCGATGAAACTATTAACCGATTTTGTAAATTACGTATTAAAACCAATATGTCATGTAATTATTTTATAATTTACGGTTTTAAAGATACATAAGTTATGTTTCATTTACATTGGAATCACTTGAAAATGATATGTGTAGTGAAAGTTATAAATGTTTTACCAAATTTACTCAGTTTGTGAAGATAAAGTTTAGGGCAGATTATGCTAGTACTTGTTAAATTTATTATGCTCAATTTGCCTTACTTTTAGAGAAAATTAAAAGTACTAGAACTTACTATTTTATATAAATCATAAGAATAATGTCACTCAATTTGCCTTAACACATAAACAAGAGGAAAGTTATGCTAAATGTTGATATTCCTGACAACAAACTATAATGAAATAATATATGAAACTTTTATATATTAATGATTCTATAATATGGAACTAATGAAAATTGGAATGATGCAATTTGGTTATGTATACTATAAATTTTCTTTTACCATGTATGCAATCTATCATAATATTAGGCCACCCCTTGTGATAAATAATTAATTATGTTATAAGAGTTAATGCATGAGTGTCATGTAACTTTTGTAATTATTTATGTATTATGTATGATATGTTAGTGTTCAGATCATAATAGTAATATATTATTTACTATTATTGTTATAGAGTAGAAGAGTAAAATAATGAAAAAGGAAAGGAAAACTTTTGTTAGCCCTTGTAGGTAAGTTTGTTTCTATTACTCTATGTATTGATCTCTTATGTATTCGGTGTGACATTTATTGTTATATGTTATTCATTCCTATGGAAAGTATGTGTGCATTTGAAAAGCATTGTTATGATGGATTTTATAAAATGTGATCCTATTCCATTTGAATGAGTATCTGACATGATTCATCGATATGTGAGATACAATTGTGATATGATAACATCTGCATCTGTCGGTATCATGCATATGCATGTCTGATGGTTGGAGCTAAGTGCTACATTATTGATCACGATGAGAGTCACATGTAGAATCCAATCCATTATTTCGTTCCTAAAAATGAGATTAGATAAGATAGAGTTAAGTGTCATACGGAGTTAAGTGTTCATCATGAGAAATCATGGCGGAAGTCTCCTCTAGAATCCGTATGGGTCACCTCTAAAAGCCATCTATTGCTTTTTGATCTGTTCTCAGAAATGAAATGGGATAAGATGGAGCTAAGTGTTGTGCGAAACTAAATTCTACATTGTGAGAAAATCATGGTGGGAGTCACCTCTAGAATCCGTATGGGACACCTCTCGAAGTCATCCATCGACTATACAAACTGATTAGTTGGTAATCCGTGCATTCATATGAGAATGTTGCATGTTGCTTTGTATCTATGAAGTGAATGTTTTATGTTGTAAAAGTTATTGTTATGTATGACATTAAATATTTCTTATTATTCATTGTCTCTCTGAATTGTTTGAATGGTAATACTTAGGTTATGAGTTATTGAGCTATTATTTGCTCACAGTGTTATCGTATATTTTTTTTTCAGATTAGTAAGAATTTTGGGATCGTCGAGTGGACAGCATTACCAAGGTGTGGATCAATTTTACTGCTAAGGTACCGAGAAGTCATGTGCTACACTACGTGTAATAGATAGTGTTAATAATGCATTGAATCCTACTTCAACTAGAAACCCATCTGGACCCAAACTCTGAAATAAAAGAAAATATGTCTGACATATTCTGTATATTTCCTTATCATAAGATTGTTAAGGAATTAATTTATTTCCTTATCACAAGGTAGGTGTCCTATTTTTGAGATTAATATAGATTCTCAGTTGGTCTGTAATTTCTATCATCTGTTAAAGGAAGTGCCTATATAAACTCCCTAGGGGTCCAAAGAGAAAGCACAATCTGATCTTGTAATCCTCTTCTGTTTCTTCCATCTAATAAAATTTTGCGTCGCCTTAAATTTCTTGCGTTTTCTCGCGGTGCATAATTTCTCTCGTGCAGAAATCCTAACAAACTAGTATCAGAGTGAGAATTCATCATCAATCCTTCGTTAGGCGTAGAAATGGCATCGCACAACGTGAACATCGAAAAATTCACGGGACGAAATAGTTTCAGTCTCTGGCAGATCAAGATGCGGGCTCTTTTAAAACAACAAGAAATCTGGACGCCACTCACGAACGTGTCGAAGAACAAATCAAAGGAGGAAGACTCGAAGGGCAAAGAAAAAGAGTCCGACCTCACAAATTTGGTGGTACAGGAGGAGAAGGCGCACTCTATGATCTTGTTGTGTCTGGCAGATAAGATGATTATCGAAGTCGCCAATCAAGAAACGATGACTGGTCTGTGATTGAGACTCGACAGTCTATATGAAGTCTCTCACCAACAAGTTGCTGTTAAAGCAACGTATGTTCTCTCTCTGCATGCAAGAAGGTACCCCTCTAAAAGATCATCTTGATCAGTTAAAATTCTTTATTGATGGAATTGAGAAATATCGATGATAAGATCGAGGATGAAGATGTTGTCCTAATTCTGTTAGTTTTGCTTCCTCCATCATACGAGAATTTTGCTCAGTCTATGATTATCGGGAAGGAAACTATAAGTCTGGAAGAAATAAAATCGAATCTCCATACTCGTGAACTTAGGGCATCTTGAAATTTTGCAGAGATTTAGACCGCAGGGTTGGTAACAATCGTAGAAAAGACAAACCCTAATAAGGGTAAGTCGAAGAAGAACATTAATCCGAAGCACATCTACAACTACTGCAAAGAACCTAGTCATTGGAAGAAGGACTGCCCCAAGAAGAAGAAGAAAGACACGGTTGCTATAGTAGCTCACCAGAATAGTGAATCTGATGACGATTTGACTCTCATGGTGTCTGATCAGAGATGTTCGAAAAGAGAGTTGGATTCTCGACTCAGTATGTTCCTATCATATGACTCCGCACAAAGAGTGGATCTCAACTTATCAGAATATTGATGGTGGAAACGTCATCATGAGCAATGATGCAGCCTGTAAAATAGTTAAAATAGGCTCAATTCAGATCATAACTCATGACAATCGGGTGAGGACATTGACAGAGGTCCGTCATGTTCCGCAATTGAAGAAAAATTTGATATTGTTATGAGTTCTGGACTCCAAAGGATGTCGAATGGATGTCGCAAAAGATGATCTCACGCTTACCAAAGGTGATGTGAAGTCATGAAAGGAGTCAGACAAAAGTCCTTGTACATACTACAAGGCACAGTAATTTCTGACGTGGCTGCAGTAGGTAGTTCGTCCAAATCAGAATCAGAAGCATCCATGTTGTGGCACATGTGACTTGCACATATGAGTCAGAAATGGATGGACATCCTCAACAAGCGCAATCTTTTGGATGGTCAGAAGATATCTGAAATCGGATTATGCAAACACTATATTTTTGCCAAGCAAAAATGACATCAATTCAGCAAAGTCGTGCACAAGACGAAGGCAACACTCAATTACATCCATGCTGACTGTTGGGGCCCCTCTCATATTCCATCTCTAGGAGGTTCTAGATACTTCCTATCTGTGATAAATGATTACTCAAAGATGACATGGATATTCATGATGAAGCACAAGAACGAGGCATTCGAAGCTTTCAAACAGTGGAAGACATTGGTGGAGAATCAGACATCGAGAAAGGTGAAACGCTTTCGTACTGATAACGGTTTGGAGTTCTGTTCATCTGAATTTGATCGATTCTGCAAGAATGAAGGCATTTCCAGACATTGCACCGTCAAAGATATACCATAGCATAATGGTGTAGCAGAACGCATGAACAGAACTCTTCTGGAGAGGGCATGGTGCATGCTCTATAATTTTGGTATGAACAAGTCATTCTGGGCTGAGGCTGTTAGCACGACATGCTACCTTGTCAATCGGAGTCCTGCAACCACGATCGATCTGAAGACTCCCATTGAGGTATGGTTAGGAAACTCTGCTGATTATACTAATATGAAAGTCTTCATGTCAATGAAGGAAAGCTGAAACCAAAGGCCAAAGAATAAGTCTTTGTGGGATATGGTGCGGGTGTAAAAGGCTTCAGAATCTGGTCTCTTTCGGAGCAGAAGGTTATTCACACTAGACATATATCCTTAGATGAGATGTCTATGCTCAAGTAGAAATCAGATGTTGTCGACTTAGCAAAAGAGGATGTCAACAAAAAGGTGGAGTTTGAGTTAACTCCAATTCAGAATGGAGCAGAAGAATCTCATCAGGTTGAATAACCAAAGTCTGAGGAGCAACTAGAAGAATCAATGACAAGTCTAGCTGCTGGACGTGCACGCAGATAGGTAGGTCCTCATAAGCGTTATGGCTTTGAGGACATTGTTGCATATGCATTCCAAGTAGTTGAAGAGGTGGAATCTCCAAATCAAGTTACAAGGGTGCTATCGCATTTGTAGAATCAGAACAGAGACTGTCGGTGGCAGAGAGTGTTAGATATCTGATTTAAGGATTCAATTCAGGGTGGAGATTGTTAATAATGCTTTAAATCCTACTTCAACTGGAAACTCATCTAGACCCAAACTCTGAAATAAAAGAAAATCTGTCTGACATATTCTGTATATTTTCTTATAATAAGATTGTTAAGGAATTGATTTATTTTCTTATCACAAAGTAGGTGTCCTATTTTTGGGATTAATATAGAGTCTCAGTTGGTCTCTAATTCCTATCATATGTTAAAGAAACTGCCTATATAAACTCCCTAGGGGTCTAAAGAGAAAGCACAATCTGATCTTGTAATCCTCTTATGTTTCTTCCACCTAATAAAATTTTGCGTCGCCTCAAATTTCTCGAATTTTCTCGCGGTGCATAATTTATCTCGTGCAGAAATCCTAACAGATAGAAAACTTGTACCTCTCCTATCCCTTTGTTGCGATATCGAGAGAGTGTATACATGAAGGTAATTTTGTATGTTGTAAAATAAAATATTTTGTCTTTGTGGTTGTGTACTTTAGGATATGTTGATTGCTCTCAATGGTCATTCATAAATTGCGTGGTTTGATTATGGGTTATCACTTTCTAGTGTTATTTAGAGGAGTTATACACAATTTTTTTAAGTTTATTTGATCATGCATAATGAGTCGCGAGCTCTAATTTAAGTTAGGATTTACTATGAGGTGATAGCCTTAGACGGATTATATAACAATCTTGGTACTAAGATATTGAGAAGAATTGCATTTTTTGAGAGTAGTAGTCGTGTTTATTATTTATGTGAAAATAAGTTGTATAAAAAATAAAGTTATTTTGAAATGTAAAACTTAAGAATCTTCTCATATAAAATTTCATAATTTGTTTATATTATTTTTTAAATTTTTCATAATTTTATATGATCGTCCCTAATAAGTTATAAATTGTAAATTAAATCACAATTTATATGACATTAACTCTGTTTAATTCAAAGAGAATAATGATTGCCCTTACCATGATAGACGCATATTTTGTAACAAAGTAATAGGTATCAAGGTTTCATGTTTTTATGTACAATTGTATGTGATTATTAGATAAATGCAATGATTGTAACGTCTCGAGACCCACGTGACTTTCACGTGCTCAGAGTTGTCCCAAAGGCGTTACACTATTCTATTGAAATTAATTGTGCAGAAAACATACTCTATAAAATGCGGAATTAATAATGAGATCGTCTAACAAAGTATAATGTCAAGGAGCTGGAAACGTCCATAACTCCATAATATTAAATATACGGAAAATAAAAGCTAATCCAATAATCTAGTAGGACTTAATTCTACACCATGTGCAACATCTCTGTCACTGAGCCTGACCACCTGTATGAAATGATAACAATAGAGCACTAGAGAGATCAATATGGCAGGAAAGAGCTCAATAATCAATAAAGACATAAATCAATAAAGATGATCAGGTAAGGGATCATAGGACCAATCAATTAACGATTATCAATTAACAATTATGCCTGATCACTATGGCTCTATCTGATTTAACAATTTCAATTGTATATCAATATGTCATCGGCCAATAATAATCTCAATTCAATTCGATGGGCAGAGGCAAAGCCGGTCAACGCCAACATCCGACTGACCATGATTCGATTCAATTCAATTCAATTTCCATTTTATTCAATTCAATAGGGAGCGCTCAGTGAATTAAGGGAAACTCCATGTCTCTTTCATGTAGGCCAGTGGGAGATTAAACCACGGCAAGCCGCCCTCCAATAATAGTGCTAACAATAGCTTCGTGATGGCGGGCAACCATGGCCATCATAGGAGAGTCATAGCTTCCCTAAAGGATGACGTCTCAAAATTTTAGGTACACTATCTGCTCCATACAATACAATAACAATAATGGCCCAGGGGGCTTAGAGACAATCAGAGAATATGGAGACCCAGCAGTTTCCATATTTTATCTTGTTTATCCTAAAGACCTATCCTTAACAATTCAATTTAGGTTAAACATGAACCCAATCAGGGGAAAACTACTGGATCAATATTATGATGAATAATAGGATCTGATAGGGTAACAATAAAGATAATCTCAAATAAAATTTAATAAAAATTTGATGAGGTTAGATCTACTAACAATACAATCAGGAACAATTATAATAACTATTCAATTAAAATATCACAATTTATGTTTTCTGTCCTCAGAACCCGGCCCGCGTCAGATGGAACCCGGGCCGTATTCAGAATCGTTCAATCTCACATCGACTAGGGCAAACTCGGGCCAAGCGTAAAGTGAACCCGGGCCGGGTCAGCCGGTTCACGTTCAATCGAAATCGCGTCGCAACCCGAGTCGAGCCGAAGCTAGAACCTGGGCCGGGTTGGTCAACCCGATCCGGTTCCAAATCCAACTCGATTTGTTATATTATTATTTAATTTTTCCGACAGATTTTCTGACGTTACGACTGTCGAAAATGAAAATTTTAAATTATGGATTTTTTTATATTATTATTTAATTTTTCGACGATTAGGAACGTTGATATTTCCGACGGATATCCATCCATCGCAAAATCCGCCGCAATTTCCGACGGTCATAACCGTCGGTAAATGTATAATAATACAATATGAGGAGTATTTTATTAATATAACTAGCGACGGCCCAAATCGTCACAATTACCGACGGTTTGAACCGTCGGTAATCGTTATTTTAACTAAATATATTTTCGACGGTCACAATCGTCGGTAATTTTAAAAATAATTAATATTTATATTTTCGACGGCCGGAGCCGTCGGTAATTAAAATTTCGTTATCCCGCTTTTTTTTTTCTTTTCCAGCTTTCTCTTATCTTTTCCCCTTATATATAATTCCTTCTCTCTTCTCTCTCTCTCCCTCTCCCTCTCCCTCTCCCGGCCCGGTCGTCCTCTCCCGCGAGCACCGGCCGGTCGTCCTCTTTCGCACCGGACTCAGGCGACCCTCTCCTGCACTGACGTCTCTCTCTCTTTCTCTCTCCGGTCGGAGGCCGCTGTCGGCCGGATCCGTCCCCAGCGGCTGGATCTCGCCGCTGGCGGCCGGATCCGATCGTGGGCATTCGGATCTGGCCCTTCGCGGTCGGATCGGCCGCCGGGCGTTCAGATCTGGCCGCCTTGCACCGGATCCGGCCTCTCGCAGAAGGATCGGCCGCCAAGCTGTCGGATCCAACCCCAGCGGCTCAGATCGGGTGCCAAGCGGCGAATCCGGCCCCCAGCGGCCGGATCGACCGCTTGGCGGCCGAATTCGGCTGCGGCCGGAGCTGGCCACGGCCCGATCCGGACGCTAATTTTTTTTATATTTAAAAAATTCTTTGCGACGGTTGCGACGACCGTCGAAAGTTTTGACAATTGCGACCGTCGAAAAGTTTCGACGGTTCGAACCACCGGCCTTTTCCGACAGTTGCAACCGTCGGAAACTTTTGACGGTTCGAACCGCCGAGAGTTTTCCAACGGTTCTGACCATCGATATTTTCAACAAATTTTTTTCGACCGTCGCAAATCGATTTGCGACGAGCATTTTTTCTGACGGATCGATTTCGACTAAAAAATCATCGGTAATTGTGTTACCAACAGTTTTCGGACTGATTACCGACGGTCGGGACCATCGGTAATCAGCGTTTTTTTAGTAGTGCCTTCTCTGAAATTCTACACGAATGACGAACTTTGACCGACGATTCCTCTCTATCTATGACCCAAAACTCATGGCCACCACTTGAAAGATCTTCTCCTATATGCCGACTTCAAAACCAGCCGCCGCGTGCCTTCGAAGATACCTCGGTTTGCGTGTAAATAAGAGAAAAAGAGAGACTTGTGATACAGAAATTCTGTTTGGCGAAAGGAGTTTTCCAGCCACCTCTTAATGCCTATTTATAGTGCAGACTTAGAATTTACACTTCAATTGCGCCTTGGACTCTCTTAGAATCAATCTTGGCCACTCCATCAATAATTTATCACCTCATAGTTTCTCGGATTTAATCAAATCCGAGATTAATTATTTTTCTATCATAACAACTCAATTAAATATAATCTCTCTCAAAATCTCTTTTATCTCCTTAACCATCTTTTCCAATTTTCCTTGAATTTCGAAATTAATTAAGTCCATAATATTAACAATGAAATTTTCATATCCATTAAATTAAAATAAATATTCTTTAATTATTTTCTGAAAATCCGGATCATTACAATAATCATTTTATATAAAAATTGAATGAGCTTTTCTCTAAACCGTGAATAACACATCATTTATCATATGAAATAATTCTTGTCTCTTCTTCAACGAGAAAATTTTCATAATTGATCTCCCAACTATGTTTTGATCTCATTTGGGTACTCAAATTTTATTTTATAATTAATCGACCCCCTAATTTATAAACCTATAACAAAATAGACCTAACTTACAGTAGTAGGTTATCAAGTTATTTTATTAATTGAATTGTTGATGTGGACGTCATATGGCATCCACGACAGTTGAAATACATCTTTTTGTAAATTTAAAATAAAAATAAACATAATATATTAATAATCATCACTCCTTTTTATTTTTTTTAAAATAAACGCTTACAAATTATTTTAATAAATATATTTGATTTTTAAAAATGAATTTTTTTAATCTCGACTACCTGAATGCCACATGGCATCTACACCAGTAGCCTAATCAACAAATCAATATTTAAGAAGACTATTTTGTTACAAGTTTAAGTTAAGGAATCGACTTATTACCAAAATAAAATTGGAAGTTAAAGATTAAAAAAAGTATTGATATTAAGTTGATAAATAGATCAATTAAGCTGTGACGGCAATGATTTGCTCACATTCAACATTTTCGCGGGCTTTCAAGTTTCAAATATTGATACAAAAATTGACCCGTTTTCATATGTTTATGTTAATAACGATTTGAATCTTATTTCAATTGGAAATCCGTCTAGATCTCAAGACACTTTGAAATAAAAGAGGCGAAAATTTTATGAGATATTATGTATGTGATTCAGAATTTATTTATTTTTTATCATAAGATGGACATGGATCAACGAATATAGCGGAATGACGTCGTATGACCGACCTCACCTAGTGGGATAAGGTTTTGTTGTTGTTGTTTTATCATAAGATAGGTGTTCAATTTTTTAGGAATTAATTCAGAGTCCTAATCGATATGAAATTTCTCTCATATGCATCTGCCTATATCATGCATATGCATGTATCATGGTTGGAGCTAAGTCTTACATCATCACGATGAAAGTCACCTCTAGAATTTAATTTATCATTTTATTCCCCAAAAATAAGATGAGATAATATGGAGTTAAGTGACATCAGAGTTGTGTTACATCATAAGAAATCATGGTGGAAACCTCCTCAAGAATTCGTATGAGTCATCTCTAAAAGTGTAACGACCCGAGACCCACGTGTCTCAGAGTCGTCCCAAAGGCGCTACTCAATTTTTTATAAAATATTTTTGCGAAATATAAACAATAAATGCGAAAGACTTTTTCAATAATAACAGCTAATAATCCATTATATTCAAAATAATTAAAATATTAATAAGTTCACAATTCTAATAAATGCGGAAATAATAAAAACTAGACAACTCAATCTAGAACATGTGCAACATCTGTCTATTACTGAGCATAGCCACCTGCAGGATCATCCTCTATCAAAGTACTCTCATCTGCACGGATCCAGGTACAGGGAAATATCCATGAGTATAAAAATATTCAGTACGTAGGGTCTACTAAACAATCAATATGCTCAATCGAAAATAAGATATAATCAATGATGAGTCAATTGAGCAATCAATACAATAATCAATTTACAATATAACGATTTATCAACATGAGCAACTATATCAAGTTATGGTCAAAAGACCAATCAATAGATATAGCAATTAATAATTGCCTAATCAATTGGATCGATGATTCAATATAACAATAGAACAATAAAGTCATAAATCAATAGGAAGGATCAGAAAAAGATCAGATGATCGATCAATATTGATTTAGCAATTAAATGTCTGATCATTATGACACTATTCAATTTAACAATTTTTAATTCAATATCAATGGCCATTGGTCAATTACAATTCAATTTGATTCAATAGGCGGAGGCAATGCCAGTCAACGCTAGTATCCAAATGACCATGATCTATTCAATTCAATTCGATTTCAATCCAATTCAATTCGATTCAATTTTAATTTAATTCAATTCAATTTATAATGTTCGGAGTTATCCAATTCAATGGGAGCGCTCAGTCAATTAAGAGAAATTCCATGTCTCTTTCATGTAGACCAGTGGGGGATCAGTGCCACGGCAAGCCATCCAACAATATAGCGCTAACAATTATTTGTGAATGGCGGGGGACCATGACCAAACACAGGACAACCATAGCTTCTCTAAAGGATGATGACGTTTCAAACCTTTAGGTCCACAATCTGTTCCATTCAATTCAATTCAATAATAATATGGCCCGGGGGCTTAGAGACAATCAAAGAATATGGAGATCCAAAAGCTTTCAGCTTTTATCTTAATTACCTAAGATGTCTATCTTTTAGCAATTTAGTTTAGGTGAATCAAGACCCAATCAGAAAGGCTACTGGATCAGTATCCTAATCCATGATCAAATTGGATATGATAATAAAATATAATCAAATATGATGACGATATAATATGATATAATGATTAGATACGATAACAATATAATCAAGAATGATAACATTATGATCAAAACAATCAATAAATAACACAATCAATATGTCATATTCAAATAATAATAATAGCAACAAGATCAATATTTTTCTAATAAATAAAAATGTTAATACCAATCTCGGTCCTTTTTCTCTATAAGTGTTTTTTTTCTATTTTATCCCTTTTTCTCGAAAGTGGCTTCAAAAAGAAAAATTCAATAAAACTTTCTTTCCATATTTTTTTTCTATGTTTTCTCGGCTAACAAATCCAATTCCTCTTATTTACTTTCCTCTCTCCTATTCACGTAGTGCCTTCACCTTTTTTTTTTCTTCCTTCTCTCTCCAATTCCCTTCACCCACGTATTACTTTTTTTTCCTCTCTACTTTCTATTACTTCCTCTCTCTTGGCCACAATTTCCCCCTCTCTCTCTACTTCCTCCTCTCTCCTCTTTACGCCCTTTTTTTATTTGCTTATGTCACGGCCTCTCTTTCAATTCTCTTTACCCCTTGATCTCTTCCCACCGAGAGATTTATTCTCTTTTTTTTGCGCCAAAGCGACGCGACGTAATTAATCCATTTCTCCTTTCATTTGCCCTCTCAATTATCTCTCTACCTTAACCTCACAGGAAGGTCTTTTTATTTTATTTTCACGATCAACCCGTTTTGACCGCCAACCAATCATCAAGTCTCTCTCCTTATTGCTGGAAAACAGGAATTTTCCTTGACGAGAAAATCAACATTTTCTCTGCACAAATATTCCTTCTCGTTTTCTTTCTTCTTTTTTTTCTCCATGCGCGAAACCTCTAATTCTTCGCGCAATGTATATCTATTTTTTTCTATTTCTACTAGAATTTGATTCGGGAGAAAATAATGGCACCCGAGAAAATATATATTTTTCCAACATAATAAATAATCCTACGGATCCCCCTACGTACCTCATTTCATATCTAGTCATTTGACATCGAATCACGCATTGCCGTCACCTCGACGTCATGCCTTTGCCGCCGAACATCGAGAACCAAAGAGAATGAAATTCCTTCGACGGCTGACCCTCAAGGTTTATTTATAGGGACTTATTTTCCAATCCTATCTATAACTTCCAATCCCAATTAAAATTTATCTTTTAATTAATCTCTTTTAACAATTCTAATTTATTTTAATAATTAAATAATTCCGAATTTAATTAAATAATTCCATAATACATCTTATCCATAATTAAACTCCTTTTCAATTTTTCTTTATTTTCGGAATTATTAATTATAATAATATTAATGGCCATATTTTTTCAAAATAAAATGATAAAATATTCATTTATTATATCCTAAAAATCAGGTCGTTACATCATAACCTCCTTAAAAATAAATTCGTCCTCGAATTTGCGTAAAGGAAACTATATCATCTATTTAACGAATATGAGAAATCCTTTCTCATCTCAATTGTTAGTCCTCAAAAGGCATCGTCATCTTTATGTGTCATACCTATGTCAGATCTCCATTTCGATTCGATTCTTATGATCTCATTATGTTAGCCTACTATTTCTGTCTCACATAGATTGCCGTCAACATTTTTCGATGAGATAAATTTTATCAATATTCCTTCAATTATTTCTTTTTTGTGACAATAACTACTATGCATCAACTTTGCTTCAACATGGGGTGACATGATCTACCATATACACATGGCTACGAAGGGTGTCATGTTTAATGTCAGAGTCACGACTGTTGCCACATACTAACTATGTGGGGGGAGCTGATTGTTCCAACTACCACTCCAATCCAATGCACAAGTTCAGAACATATTTTCTAAGGCCTGAATTGTCCATTCAAACTACTCATCCATATGTGGATGGAAGGCAACGTAGAAATTCGACCACATCCCAATTGCTCTATAGATGCTCCATCAGAATTGGACTACGCACTGTAAATTCTTATCCGACGCAATGGATCAGTACTCCATATAGTCGGATAACCTCCTTAAAAAAATGAATGTCCATGAGGCTTTTGATGGACTAACATTTCTCTAATGGGCATGGCATCGACTATCTTAACACATCAATCCTCTATTATCTATATCATATTGTGTCTATGCTGAGCCCTCTAATAACATCCATCGTTATTTTTCTTTTCAATGCTATTGAGAATTTTCAAACTCTTGTAGTACACCATGTGACCTCTGATGCTCCACTTTCATTTTTCGACCTTTCATAGTAATTTAGATTGCATGTAAGATGTGTTGCTATCCTTGCACCATCATTACTGGTTACTAGACTGACTTGGATGATACAATTGTTCATTGTTCATATTTAATCGGCTCACCCCCAAATGAGCAAGTGACCTTTCTGCTTAAGATATTCTCAACTGAGTTTGCTTTGTAGTTGATGGCAAACTCGTAACCTTTGACAATTTGATCCATCTCTTTCTTTTCGACACATGTTCGAAAGTGTACCTCAACCTTGGTGGTCCGTGGAGAATTCAATCTCTTCACCCTACACGTTGTGTCACCGACTCTTGGGGTGAAGATCGCAATTGTTAATTCGATATCTAATTGTCTTGATGTGTTGGCAACTATCTTCTTCCTATGTAGTATCAAGACGCATGCCATGTGGGAGTTGTATGCATCGTTGTGGGTGACATAACCTCCTTGGCCTGAAGGTATTTTCAGAAAAGACATCGTTGTCAATCTCTTCTCCAATTTCTAAAACCTATTTTAGCCTTTCCTAAGGTATTCAAAAAAAAAAAATTATGTCCTTCTTGGTGAGGTTCGTCCATGGTGATACTATCATGTAGTAATATGGTGCGACTCTCCGCTAATATTCTGCAAGTCCAAGAAAGTTTTTTTTAACACATTCTTTGGTTGAACTCATTTGATTATAGCATCCATGATATTCCATCTATGATATTTCTAAGGAACATTATCTCATTCTACCAAAATTTGTACTTCAAGACTTTGGCATATAGTTATTTCTCTTAATGTTTGTAGTGCGATCTGCAAATGTTCCACATGTTCTTCTAGGCTCAACGAATATATTAGAGTGTCGTCGATCTTAGGTTAACCAATGTAGTAATAACTATACTATAATTTTTCAACATACTTGGATGTTGTCCTTCTTCCATACCATTATGTGTGCACTTCATCACTTTTTCTATTGAGTTTGAGTGCTCGACTTTTTACAATAAATTATGAGCACCAACTAATCGATAACCTCCTTAGAAATATTGTCATATGAGTGCTTCCATTAAACACTCTACTTTTCAATGGTCAATTATTTTTTTTAATGAAAAGTAAACTATAAACTATATTCATTCCATATAACACATGCTATTTGGATATACAAAATATCTAAAGACTAGTTGGAGTGGATATTACAATTTCGACTTGATTAAGCTTCAAGTCATATGTCATAATATATCAATCTATTTGGGTGATTTCAGAACCATTCTTGGAGGCATATTGTTGTCGTAGAGGTTCGACCCATTTTGATTCATCGCAATCTCTTGCGAAGTGACCCATCTTGCCACAATTTAGGCATGCTCCCATCGCCCAATAATATTCACCGAGATGCATTTTGTGGCAGTAGTTACATGATTATCTATGTGGTGGAGGATCATTTCGTGTTGGATATGGCCTTCCTCGGTTGCAATTTTCTTGATGTCGCTTCTCTCTTCTTTGATGTCTTCTATCTTTACTCCAAATATGATTCTGACCATTATCTATATCCTCTTGATTCGGTTGAGTTGTGTTTGTTATGTCGTCATTTTCAAGCATGATAGAAAACTCTTTCGCAATTTGAAGGGTCTGATAGTTACATCATTTTACCCGTCCTCGGAGGCTTGGCTTGAGACCTTCCACCCATTGCTTAATGCGATTTCTCTCTGATTGACATCGAGTACCATACTTCTCCAACTTTAAGAATTCGATCGTGTAGTCCTCGACTGTCATGGTATCCTGTTGTAGATCTCGATATTCCTTCTATTTTCTCGTTCTTCGAGAAATAGGTAAATAGCGATCCTTGAATATCTTTTTAAACTTTCACCAAGGAATCAGGTCCTTTCCGGAGAATGTGCCAGCCTTTGTTGCGTTCCACCAATGCCTAGCGTCACCTGTTAAACGCCTCGTAGCACATATAGTCTTGCAGTTCTCACCGCAGTCCATCTTCACTAGAGTTTGGTCAATTTCTTTCAGCCACCTATAGGCTTTCTCGAAGTTGCCCTTCCCATCAAATTGGGGAGGTTGTACGTTGAGAAAACGCTTAACAATCTCTTTTCGATTATCGTGAAGGGGAACATCACGACTCTTAGTATTACTATAGTCTCTGTACATTGAACGAAATTCATATGATGATGATCCATGGTTCGAACGTTCCTCTTGATGTTCATTGATCCATTCATTATTTACTCGTGGGCCTTGGGCCGCTTGGCCATCCTCCTGTGTACCTTGAGAATTGGATCATCGATATCTACTTCTCGGTCCACGATAAAATTGATGAGAGGTCATCAACTTGGGAGACATCTGTGCTCACCCAACAATAAATAATACAATACAATTTAATAAGTAAGAATTCAATATCAATATCATAATGAAAACTTACTTGACCCTACTGGATGACTGCAGTGGTTGCTCGTGACAGTTGCACATGTGCTCAATTCTATCTATTAGAGACAGCTAAGAAGTGTCTCTCCTTAGGCTCTGATACCTTCTGTAACGCCCCGAAACACGTCCTCAAAGTCGTCCCAAAGGCGCTACTCAATTTTCTATAAAACATTTTTGCGAAATATAAATAATAAATGCGGAAGACTTTTTCAATAATAACAGCTAATAATCCATTATATTCAAAATAATTAAAATATTAATAAGTTCACAATTTTAATAAATACGGAAATAATAAAAACTAGATAACTCAATCTAGAACATGTGCAACATCTGTTTATCATTGAGCATAGCCACCGGCAGGATCATCCTCTATCAAAGTACTCTCACCTGCACGGATCCAAGTACAGGGAAATATCCATGAGTATAAAAATACTCAGTACGTAAGGTCTACTAAACAATCAATATGCTCAATCGAAAAATAAGATATAATCAATGATGAGTCAATTGAGCAATCAATACAATAATCAATTTACAATATAACGATTTATCAACATGAGCAACTATATCAAGTTATGGTCAAAAGACCAATAAATAGAGATAGCAATTAATAATTGCCTAATCAATTGGATCGATGATTGAATAAAATAATAGGACAATAAAGTCATAAATCAATAGGAAGGATCAGAAAAAGATTAGATGATTGATTAATATTGATTTAGCAATTAAATGTCTGATCACTATGACACTATTCAATTTAACAATTTTCAATTCAATATCAATGGCTATTGGTCAATTACAATTCAATTCGATTCAATGGGCGGAGGCAATGTCAGTCAACGCTAGTATCCAAATGACCATGATCTATTCAATTCAATTCGATTTCAATCCAATTCAATTTGATTCGATTTTAATTTAATTCAATTCAATTTATAATATTCGGAGTTATCCAATTCAATGGGAGCGCTCAGTCAATTAAGGGAAACTCCATGTCTCTTTCATGTAGGCCAGTGGGGATCAGTGCCACGACAAGCCACCCAACAATATAGCGCTAACAATTATTCGTGAATGGCGGGGGACCATGACCAAACACAGGACAGCCATAGCTTCTCTAAAGGATGATGACGTCTCAAACCTTTAGGTCCACTATCTGCCCCATTCAATTCAATTCAATAACAATATGGCCCGGGGGCTTAGAGACAATCAGAGAACATGGAGATTCAACAGCTTTCAGCTTTTATCTTGATTACCTAAGACGTCTATCTTTTAGCAATTTAGTTTAGGTGGATCAAGACTCAATCAGAAAAGGCTACTGGATCAGTATCCTAATCCATGATCAAATTGGATATGATAATAAAATATAATCAAATATGATGACGATATAATATGATATAATGATTAGATACGATAATAATATAATCAAGAATGATAACATTATGATCAAAACAATCAATAAATAACACAATCAATATGTCATATTCAAATAATAATAATAGCAACAAGATCAATATTTTTCTAATAAATAAAAATGTTAATACCAATCTCGGTCCTTTTTCTCTATAAGTGTTTTTTTTTCTATTTTATCCCTTTTTCTCGAAAGTGGCTTCAGAAAGAAAAATTCAATAAAACATTTTTTCCATATTTTTATTCTATTTTTATTCTATGTTTTCTCGGATAGCAAATCCAATTTCTCTTATTTACTTTCCTCTCTCCTATTCACGTAGTGCCTTCACCTTTTTTTTTTCTTCCTTCTCTCTCCAATTCCCTTCATCCACATATTACTTTTTTTTTTCCTCTCTACCTTCTATTACTTCCTCTCTCTTGGCCACAATTTCCCCCTCTCTCTCTACTTCCTCATCTCTCCTCTTTACGCCCTTTTTTTTATTTGCTTATGTCACGGCCTCTCTTTCAATTCTCTTTACCCCTTGATCTCTTCCCACTGAGAGATTTATCCCCCCTTTTTTTTTACGCCAAAGCGACGCGACGTAATTAATCCCTTTCTCTTTTCATTTGCCCTCTCAATTCTCTCTCTACCTTAACCTCACACGGAAGGTCTTTTTATTTTATTTTCATGGTCAACCCGTTTTGACCGCCAACCAATCATCAAGTCTCTCTCCTTATTGCTGGAAAACAGGAATTTTCCTTGACGAGAAAATCAACATTTTCTCTGCACAAATATTCCTTCTCGTTTTCTTTCTTCTTTTTTTTTTCTCCATGCGCGAAACCTCTAATTCTTCGCGCAATGTATATCTATTTTTTCTATTTCTACTAGAATTTAATTCGGAGAAAATAATGGCACCCGAGAAAATATATATTTTTCCAACATAATAAATAATCCTACGGATCCCCCTACGTACCTCATTTCATATCTAGTCGTTTGACATCGAATCACGCATTGCCGTCACCTCGACGTCATGCCTCTGCTGCCGAACATCGAGAACCAAAGAGAATGAAATTTCTTTGACGGCTGACCCTCAAGATTTATTTATAGGGACTTATTTTCCAATCCTATCTATAACTTCTAATCCCAATCAAATTTTATCTTTTAATTAATCTCTTTTAACAATTCTAATTTATTTTAATAATTAAATAATTCCGAATTTAATTAAATAATTTCATAATACATCTTATCCATAATTAAACTCCTTTTCTATTTTTCTTTATTTTCGGAATTTAATAAAATATTCATTTATTATATCCTAAAAATCAGGTCGTTACAAAAAGTCATCTATCGCTTTCTGATTTATTTTTTTAAAATGAGATAAGATAAGATGGAGCTAAATGTTGTGCGAAACTAAATTCTACATCGTGAGAAAATTATGGTGGGAGTCACCTCTAGAATTTGTATGGGCCACCTCTAAAAGTCATCTATCGACTATACAAACTGATTAGTTGGTGATCCATGCGTTCATACGAGAATATTGCATTTTGTAGTGTATATTTAAAGTGAATGTTTTATGTTATAAAAGTTATTGTTATGTATGCCATTAAATATTTCTTATTATTCATTATCTCTCTAAATTGCTTGGATGGTAATATATAGGTTATGAGTTATTAGTTTATTGAGCTATTATTTGCTCACAGTGACGTACATTTTTTTTAGATCAGTAAGAATTTTGGGAACGTCGAGTGGCCAGCCTTAGCAGAGTGTGGATCCCTTTTACTACTAAGATACTAAGAAGTCATGTGCTACGTTGCGTGTAAGAGATAGAAAACTTGTACCTCTCCTATCCTGTTGGGATATCGAGAGAGTGTACACATGAAAGTAATTTTGTATGTTGTAAAATAAAATATTTTGTCTTTGTGGTTTTGTGTACTTTAGGATATGTTAACAGCATCGAATGATGAATCATAAATTGCGTGGTTTGATTATGTATTATCAGTTTCTTGTATTATTTATTGGAATTATACACATTTTTAAAGTTTATTTGATCATGCTCAATGAGTCGCGAACTCTGATTTAAATTATGATTTACTATTAGGTGATAGTTTTAGAAGGATTATATAACAATCTTGGTAATAAGATATTGAGGAGAATTGCATTTCTCGAGAGAACTAGTCGTGTTTATTATTTATGTCAAAATAAATTGTATAAAAAATAAAGTTATTTTGAAATCTAAAACTTAAGAATCTTCTCATATAAAATTTCATAATTTGTTTATATCATTTTTTTTAAAAAATTATAATTTTATATGATCGTCCCCAATAAGTTATAAATTGTAAATTAAATCACGATTTATATGACATTAACTATGTTTAATTCAAAGAGAATAATGATGGCCCTTACCATGATAGACGCATCTTTGGTAACAAAGTAATGCTTATCAGGGTTTCATGTTTGTATGTACGATTTTATGTGATTATTAGATAAATGCAGTGATCATTTTATATAAAAATTGAATGAGCTTTTCTCTAAACCGTGAATAACACATCATTTATCATATGAAATAATTCTTGTCTCTTCTTGAACGAGAAATTTTTCATAATTGGTCTCAAACTATGTTTTGATCTCATTTGGGTACTCAAATTTTATTTTATAATTAATCGACCCCCTAATTTACAAACCTATAACAAAATAGTCCTAACTTACAGTAGTAGGTTATCAAGTTATTTTATTAATTGAATTGTTGATGTGGATGTCATATGGCATCCACGACAGTTGAAATTAAAATTTTTATAAATTTAAAATAAAAATAAACATAATATATTAATAATCAGCACCTTCACCCTTCTTTTATTTTTTTAAAAATAAATGTTTACAAATTATTTTAATAAATATATTTAATTTTTTAAAATGAAAATTTTACTTTGGACTTACATGAATGCCACATGGCATCTACACCAGTAGCCTAATCAACAAATCAATATTTTACAAGACTATTTTGTTACAAGTTTAATAAGGAATCGACATATTACCAAAATAAAATTGGAAGATCGAGATAAAAAAAAAATATTCATATCAAGTTGATAAATAGATCAATTAAGCTGTAACTGCAGTGATTTGCTCACATTCAACATTTTCGCGGGTTTTCAAGTTTCAAATATTGATACAAAAATTGATCCATTTTCATACGTTTATGTTAATAACAATTTGAATCCTATTTCAATTGAAAATTCGTCTAAATTTCAAGACACTTCGAAATAAAAAAGGGCGAAAATTTTATGGGATATTATGTATGTGATTCGAAATTTATTTATTTCTTTATCATAAGATAAGTGTTCATTTTTTTAGGAATTAATTTAAAGTCCTAATCGATATGAAATTTCTATCTTCTGTAAATGAAATTGCTTATATAAAATTCCTATAGGTTCTCATAGACAGAAAAAATCTTAATTGAAATATTCTTCCGTTCCTATCTAATAAAATTTTACATCACTTTAAATTTCTTGAATTTTCTTGTGGTGCATAATTTTAGAAATCTTAAAAAAAAGGTGCAAATGCCGAAGGCCAAATAATTTGAAGTTGAGTCAAATTTTGTAACTCATGACGGAATAATGAACGAAATTTCGTTTATATTATTCTTTACTATACAACAGATGAAACGTTCATAGCGACATAAATAGCAGCTGATAAATATTGAGAGATGAGAACAAACAAATATGGGCTATGATGACTTGAACATGTGAAACCTGTACGAAGGGGTCGCTTGGATCACTGAGCAAAGCAAGAATCAGGGCCGATCGGCGGTTGCCGTGCGTACCTATTGGTCACCGGAGCAGCCGCGATTCCTCGTTGATTCAGCAGACACCTGAAGTATTGTAGGCGCGGTAGTACAGTGGTGTTAAGGTTCTCAACAACAGTTCCCTCTCGAGGACTCCACAAGCGTTCTGCATAAGAGCAGACAAGCTAAGAAAAAATAATATCCTAACTGGTATTAAATTATCAACCAAGCTTCAAGGTATAAGGCAACCGTTGACAGAAAGACAACGGCCATTGCAGTAAAACAATGAAGAGAGCGTGAGATAGAAAATGCAGCAATCTAAAGCCAACGTCTGCAAAGCTTGAACAAAGTTGACACAAAATAGGAAACATAAGAATTATGGAACATCTTCTGCGATGCTTAGGGGGGGATAACAAGAATATCAACTGCATCTGCGTGATAAACAGAATGTATGTGACGACGACAGTGGAAACAAGGTCAGTTCTGAGAAACAGGAAGCTCTTCGCAGGAAAGATCATGTTATGTGACATTACTTATTATTCGTGCTGAAAGTACACAATTGGCTAATTGCATTATTAGGCTTTCCTTGAAAGTTCTAGTATAATAACAGTTTGGAAAGTTTCTGATGTACCTGCAGCAGCAGCAGCTCGTGGCCAGATTGTTTGCAGAACATCTGATGTATCAGCTGTCTCCCCCCACATACAAACCTCCCCTCCGAGTACGAGTTTCTGCTGTGTGGTGTTATGTATGCCTTCCAATGGCTCAGGTTTGTAGAATTCATCCCATGGAATATCAAGATGATCAAGATACCATACACCTTGGTTGCTCATGATACATCTAAAGCCCTTGGCAACAGCTTGGGGACAAACTCCAGGACCCAGCCTGCAATATACGAAAAACACGAACTAATGGAACTGGTGGCTGACCAGATTCAATAAGAAACTCATGACAGTTGTAGGAAAAAAGTATGCTGTAAGCAACATACCAGTTATGCACCACTGTTTGAGGATTCAGATTCTCCTTAAATGTGTTAAAGGTTTCTTCCCTGACAAGGTGAAAAAGTTATGATTCTATTATGGCCCTTCTGACAATGCGCACATGATTTCCTAAATTTTCCTTTTTAATTCTGCTGTGACAAGGAATTAAATAAACATGCATACCAATTAACTGGTGCCCAGTTAAGACTGGTGGCTATCTCTTGGGCCTTCAATACAAAATATTGATATGCATCCTTTGGGGTCATATGCTTTTCCTTGAGCCTGTGAATTGATACATCAAAATTTAAAAAATATCGCAGGTGAGGTAACTACCTTGAAGTCAGGAAAATGCAATATTGCCCCGAGACTGTAGAAACACATTTCATGCTCTTCGACTCACTTCAAAACTATCGTGAAGATTGCATAATAGTAATCTTACTCTGTGTGCATGGATATTCCACTACTTTAAACAACTATATTCAGTGGAATCCACACAAGATAATGCTACATTTCTATGCTATAATATTTTAGTACACATGCAAGAAAATTGAGTCCAAAACATTGTAAATGCAGGCTGGAAGAAGAAAAACTCTCTTCATCACATACCAGTGAGCCACATGAGGAGTTGAATTCCAGCAACCTGAAATTTCAGGTGATCTACATTATTAAGCTAACAACATCTCTATCAGAAATCCTCCGGAGAAAAATCAGGTAAATAATTAAACAAAAATAATATTGGACTTTATGAAGATGGTTAGTATCATTAGACTAGATTTCAAGACATTCCATCAGGAACAGGCTTATTGCTCTGGAAAATGGATGTAATCCATATTAAAAAAAATACGCAAAAAGTCATTTGGATTCAGTATTGAAAATCTGTAGTGTTCTTCCCTAAAGCAATGAAAGGATCAAAGAATTAGAAGAAACACCCAAAACTATGATTTATTTGCTATGTTTCTGATCATGTTGTCAGATTATTTTTCCCTCAGGTCCGTTTCTTCTCAATAGATGAACAGGTTAATGGAATATACCAGTTTTAACTTCAAAAGGGAAAAGAAAATGAAAACAGATAACAAAGGTAACAGAACTGATGTGAATAGAACAATAATACATGTTTTCTACCTGTTTCAGTCAATTGATATCCGTTAGTGCTCATATAAAAATAAAAAATTTGATTGCATGAAAGTATGTATTTAAAGAATCATTAATCTACATTGTACAGCCATTCAGTCCAAATTTCCTTTTGCTTCTATCTTATTTTACTTGGATAGATATTTTCTGCCATCATATTATTTTTACTAAGAATGATGATACCAACTGACCAGTATCGACTTCATCCCCTCCCAAGTGAAAGAATCCGAATGGAAAGATTTTCCTCATGTCTGCAATAATATGTAGAAACATCAATAGCAATATTTGACTACTTTAAACTGCGTAAAATATTGTTGACATTCAGAAAAACATCTTTTTTGTTATAAAGACAAGATACTGTTGAGATGAGATAGGTTTAATATATACATGAGAAAGTGCAAAACAGAAATATCTAGTGAAGGGTAGTAATCCTGAATATTGTAGGAAAAGAAATTTACAGGTTGAACTGAATTTCTGCTTCTTTAGACAGCGTCAGGGAATCCTCAAGAGGCATTTTATATTGGATCTCTTGTATTACTTGGCTAATTTAAAATGGCACATAAATAAAATGCATAACTGAAAGGACAGTTGCACATAGTTTAATCGGAATCCATACCAACTGAAGGAATGATGTGGTGTCTTCATTTAGAGCCAGTCAGCTAATCTGTCCTTACAAGTTTTACAAAGCAATCTCTTCCTCCTAAGTAACTAGGAGAAAATCTTGATATTCAAACTAACTGAAGTCTCCTCTTGCAATTATAAATGAGATATACAAAAGGTTGGCAATGATCCTTAAACCAATCTAGATAAAACTATTGGGTACGTAATATCCCCTGATAAAACTATTGGGTATGTAATATTCTTAACAAAACCATATACATCCCATTATGCTCTGGTACTCAAAACCATGTTTAACACAATCTTCTGAATTTTTGTCAGAGAAGGCATTCACATGCCTCTCTTGATAAGTAAAATGTTGACCTTAAAGAAGTTAATATAATGAATGATAAAGGCATTACTTGATAATTTACCAAGTTTGATCTTGTAAGAAAGCCTATATATTTGCAGCATAATATACAGATAATCTACACAAGAGACCTTTTTGCTGAAATGCTGATGTTTAATTCATGAGAAGATTGTTGAAAGGAAAATGCTGCATCCTATCCTAAGTAGATAGAATGTAAACTGACCACTCAAAATTCCAGAAAGCACTTCAAATGTGAAATTCTTCGAGACGTCTAAAGGCTCGGTGCAGTTAAGAGAAGGCCAAAGCTCAGGATAGCCTGCACCCCTGCAAAGGCATCCAAAACCTTTCAATGACTTTGCTGTCATGAAATGTAGTCGTGTCCATAAAATCAGAATCTCTCTTAAACTAACAATATCAGTATTTTAAGTCCTGATAAACTTTCAGTTTTAGTTGTCATCATGCAGCCCTTAATCCGCGAAATTTTTCAAAAATATTATATGTTATGCATATGCTACACGAAAGGGAAAAGAAGGTGACTCAAAGGAGAGATATCTGAGAAAACTTACCAAGATTCTGCATGGCCTGGGACATCAATTTCGGCCATTATATGTATACCTGAAGGAACAAAACAAAGCAATTATGGAAGTTCATAACCATGCTATATGCATGATCATTTTCATGTGCATATACAATATATATTTGAACTTCTCAGAACTCGGATTAGGTTAACATATGAAGCTTAAGTCTACAAATCAAAGGTGGAAATAAGCTGACCTCTTTGCTTAGCAAAGCTTTATCAGAGAACCAACATGCATAATAGAAGAGAAACCACAATTATTAGAATGTCAAAACCAGTAAAAAAAAACAAACAGAGAAGAGGCAAAGAAAATGCTACCACAAAATACGTACAGTACTACACAAAGACTAGAGAGAACAAACTGGCATGAAACAGTATGTTTCTTAGGGACATGTCTTAGGAAATTAACATAAGCCAAATTTAAATAAAATGAATGAGTCTTTGAGAATGCAACTGAAGGAAATTCTTCGTGAATAAATTTGTCTTATAGTTTAAAAGGGCTGGTCGAATATTCACTTAGTATGTTCCCATCATCATTTATCATATAGAGACTCAATAACCTAGCTAATATTTCTCATATATCATCATGGTGATGATGTCAATATCATCCTTGTTCTGTTTTGTCTGCTCAATAGCATTGCTTAGTTGTTCGTTAAATCATAATATCAAACATCACAAATTAATCAATCAAATAACTGCCATTCCTCTGTGTAAAGTAATCAAATTTCTACTGTGTAACAAAAAAAAATCTGACTGTTCAAATATCAAGCATAAAATATGACTGAATAGCTCAATTTCTTTAAAATTTATCATTGTTAATGGAACAAACCATTTATGTTCGTCTGTCTAGGATGAAAATAACATTTCAAATGAGAACCCAAAGGCATATAGTAATGGCCCTTTTGTACTTCACTACCCAAAATTGTAGCGACTGCTTTGAACAGATACATTGTTCAAAGTAATGTGTAGGATGAAGTGTTAGGATAATTAGAAATGTTGAACAAACAAATTAGCAATAGCCAATAGGTACAAGGTAAGCAATCATGAAGAAAATCTCAGAAATAAAAAGAAAGAAAAACATGGATGAAGAAGAAAAAAAGGAACTTACTCAACGATATCATATGCATCTTCAATTGTGTACCTCTCCAAATTTGTGTAAGAGCCTTTCCATAAATCTGGATAGGAAGGAACCTCCAGAGGGAATGATTGTTCATCTATGATGTGCCAGTGAAGAACATTCTACTGAACAACAATTGCATCATCAAGACAGCTAAAAATGAGTTAAAGATTTGTCCAAAGAGCTAATCCAGAAAAAAAACAAGAAAAAATGTTTAACTAGAAAGAAGGAAGGCTTACAAGTTTAGCATATGACATAGAGTCAATTACACTCTTGATCACATTCACTGGTAAGTAATGTCTAGAAGTATCTGCATAAAAGCATCAATATGTGCAGAAGAGAGTCACTTTTCAGTTGAACATAATGCTTGCCTACGTTAGTAAGCAATCAAATTTACTTTATCAACAATAACATGATGGCCTTACCAAGAAGGAGTCCACGATAAGGAAATCGTGGTTCATCTGTAATGTACCATGGAGCCTTGTGAACTTCAACAGTTTTAGTATCATAGTCAAATACACATAGTTGGCTGAATGTCTGGAATGACATAGATTTATTTGTTAGGTAAATAAATCTTAATGGGTAGCTTGTAAGTAGAGCAGCACACCAAAATCACAACTATGCATAAACCGAATATGACGCATTCCCTCAATATTTGCTTCAAGGTCGACACCAGACAAAATAAAATTTTGCATACCTCCAGCCCACGTAAAGCACCATAAATAGTATTTGCCTGCAATGAGAAAACATCTGGGTTGCTTATCTCAGTTGCAAATTATAATGAAAATAACAAAGTAGTATAAGAAACTCATCAGGCTATGGCACTGGAAAAGTTATTATTATCAGGGCATATTATCTAAGCTACACGATAGAATCAGATCATATAAATAACAAGAAAGAGCTAAAGTACTTGGTTCTAAAGAAAAGAATACGCCATCACTAACGAAAAATTTGTTTCATTCTTATAGTTTAGGATGAGTAGTACCTCAAAAAGGCAACACGACTTTGCAAAATAGAAGAAATGTAGCAGGAATTAAACAGTAACAAGCATGACATGCAAGGAAAACGTTAAAAAATAAACTAAATGTGACTTTGAACACTAAATCTTATTGCTGAAATTTCAGTTAGCACTCTAAGGAATCTTCTTGAAATAATGCAAACTAGAGTATATAATTTTAATAGGTCAAAATGTCCCCAATTGTCAAATAGATGCTTCTGCTCCTAACTACACTGAGCAGAGCACAATCATTTTAATGGTCGCCAATTCTAGCAGGTCGTCATGTACATCAGGTACATGAGTTGCACGTCTAGTAATAAGGCTCACGAGATAGAGATTAATTTACAATTTAAGTTGCATATCTAGTAATAAGGCACACCGCACTTTTTTTGCTAGCCTACTTCAATGCTATATTGTTTCCTCAACTGTACCTCTAATCTAAAAAGCAACACAACCACAATGTGAACATCATACATACCTCAACTGTAGCGCCACCCACAACTGAAAGAGCATCTCCTCCGCCCACGTAGAGAGTATAACTTTCATCCACTCCAAATTGCAGCTGTCAGCAGAAATCATAGTTGAAAAGTTGGCTATAAACTCCCCAAGAGAACTAATCCACAAGACGCCCAAATCAAGACAAAAAGATGAAAAAACACAAAATAAACACGATTCAAATGTTCTCACCGAATCATCATCGTAAGTAACCACTACCGTCAGCTTAGAAACGTTGTACGACGCCGTCGCGGCCGCCGAGCTACGGGACCATGACTTGAAGATCAAATCCTTATACCTCCCGAACGCCTCCACGATGATGGATTGAGAATTCGAGGAAGAAGTAGAATCCTGAAGTGGTAACTGGAGCACAAGAGCGAGCCCGGGGTCTACGGAGAGGATCCCGTCGCCGTGCCGAGACTCCTTGGGGAGCGGCCAGACGTAGACGGGAGAATCATGGCCGACGGCAACGGAAGACACTGCGCCGTGTGCGGCGGCAGAGTTGCAGGACCACCTCGACGGACTCCTCCGACCACCGACACCGGCGACGGACAGGAGGGGAACGAGGAGGAGAAGGACGCGGAGGGGATTATGAGATTTGGAGGGCATTTCCGGAGAAGAAAAATTACAGCGGGGATGAGATGAGTCGGAGGATTCGGTTGGGAGTTAGAAACTTTATATAAGGATTCCTGTTGGACCACGTACAGATGGCAGTGGGCCCCGGACTGATGGATTCACGCACCGCGCTGATGTGTTGACGCACCGGACTGATGGGTTCACGTACCGGAGGGTTACCAACGTTGCACTAGTCTTCCCATGACACGTGTCAGAGAACAGTAAAAAATGGATAATTCTCCGTAGTAAATAAAAAAATGTGTATTTTTAATTTTTCATATTTATTTTTTGAAAGAAAGGAAATTTCATTAATGTGAAGGATGACTACAAGAGTCATTGTACAAAAATTGATGGAGACCAGGAGGGCCTTCCACAAAAAAATGCGCACTATTTTGACGGTCAAAATTAGCTAAGTGACCTGCGGCAGAGTTGCAAGTACTTGAACCAAAAAATAATAGTAGTGAGTGCAATCTTGATAAGATTATCGGTAATGTCTTGGAGGAGATTGCGAAGACACCACGGACAAGGATGAGAGTGCTTGATCAGATGAACCAAAACTTTCGAATCTATGCATATTCTGACATGAGATGTGTTGTTAGCAACGCATGCCAGGATCCCTTGGAGCTGATCAGGCCTTAACAACACCAGCGCCTGCAAAACTAAAGGTACTGAGTGAGAACGGAGCAGAAAATTATATCCCCCAGATCCATTGGCCCGCAAATATGTCATCCGAATTGAGAGTAACCCAATTCGAGGAAAAGGGCTCCCACTGAATCCTAGCAAGATTCAGAGAGTAGATTGTCTCAGGGGCGTACGAGGAAAATTCATGGATTCGATTCTTATGTAGGTTAATTTTTACTGAAAGTCTTATTTCATCAAGTTGGCTGTGCGATTCAGACATTAAATTATAGTCGACCTGATGAGTTAAAATTTATAAATTTTTTTATTATTCATTTGGAGTCTCCAATGTCTAGGTCTGATAATTTTTTTTAAATAACATGAATTATTGTCTCAGCTTATTTTTCAGTTATTTTCATTAGAAAACAATTGGCATGTGAGAGAGGCCTAACACAGCAGGTGTGATCTCTTATGATATGGGTAAATTTTAGGAAACCTGGATAACATATGTTCTCTTTCCTCCATGTATATCAATGTAGACGTGGCACGCTAACAGAGAATAAATGCGATATTATGAAAAAATAAATAAAAAGGTGGCGGTGGCCTCATCGGAGAAGACGACGAACGATGAAAGATGATGCACACCGGAGCTTAGGCATTGATCGTCAACCGAGTAAGATGCGCACCATAGTCACGCACACTACTACGTTGACGACCTCGTTCGAAGCAGACTAGCAGAGGCCGCTTCATATGCAACTTCCATGGACTCTGCAACTTCCTCAGGCTTAGCTGGGGGCGGCGACCTCAAGGGGTTTGCCGGCAGCGGCGGCTCCTGAAGTCTTCAATCCCCATCGAGTGCCACCTCCTCATCGTAGCTGCTAGCGCGGATGCTCCCTATACAGACAGCCGCGTCTCCATATCCTGGTCACCATTCCAGACGCCCGCCTTCTCCTCCTCCTCCATGGAGTTATATCTCGTCACGGGTTTCAGGCCCCGGTGTTCGACTGCCGGCCGCAAGCACGGCATGATTAGACAGATTGGCGCGACACACAGAGCAAGACACATGGGACTCAAGTCAGACGTCGACGCAGTCGACGTGGAAGACATGGTAACATCCCGGAAGCAGCCGAAAGGAAGTTGTAATGCCCGACAGAAAACTGAAAAAAAATTAATCTAATCAAAATATGAATCAAATTTCAGTTGGAAAATCAAATCAGAAGAGAAGTAATATAAACTTCTCTCTTCAATCAAAACCTCTTTTAACTCCCTCTCCTCCACCAGCTTTCAAAGGGTCGTTTTGAGTAAAGAACTAAAATGTTGTTTTTTAAAGGATAATTGTAGAGAACAAAATTGCTCTTGAGATGTTCTTACTACTAGTCAGAACAAAAATGGTCTCATTTTGTTACTTTGAGTCTGTCATAGTGAAAAAATGACAATTGACTCAAATAACTCAATTTGGGAGATGTTTGGATGCAATGTTTAGAACAAAACCTTGCCTCTATTATTGTTCTTCTAACAAACAGTGCCTAAGAGTGTTGTTGTTTGGCTGAATAACCTTTTTAGCATGTCATGCACACGTTTGATCGCGCTAGGCGCGTGATGACTCGCATCATGCGATAGGCGTGCAACGGGCGTATCACCGCACAATGCGCCAACGCCGGAGGCTAGGCAATACCTGTTTGCCCCCTATACAAGTATCCTTCGTCTAGGAGATCTACACCAGATTCAAGGCATCCTTTTGTGTAAATTCACTCAAAGGTAAGTGGCTACATATTCCATTCTTCCCATGTTAGATCTCGAGGTATAAGTGCATTCATCCTCATAGAAAAGTCTCGAAGATCCATTTTCGCAGCAAGTAGTCGAAATCTTTATGACTTATATATGTTATCAATCCAACATTAGTATCAGAGTTTTTTTATTTTTTTCTCGAATTCGTGATTGCGCAAAAAAATAATATTTGTGATTATTTTTGGAATCTGCGCATATCCATTGACAACCAAAGAAAAAAGTGGTCTTTGTCATCACAAATATATTATAGATGAACATAGATCATAATTTTTTTTAATATTTTGTACAAATGTTTTGAATTTTATTTGCATGTGTTGCAAGAAAAAAAATAAAACTATTCCAGAAAGCACAATGCTCGCTAAGAGAGCTCATTGAGTGCAAAAGTGTTTGCTACTATATGGTTTGATACATTATGTACATGTCAGGAACCATATTTGAACTGGTGACCCAAGGATTTTCAGTCCTCTGCTCCACCAACTGAGTTATCCCGACTATTTCCTGCGCATCATCTCATCCTAGTAGAGTACTTGTATCTATGTCAATAGAATTAAAAGGATTAAAAAAAAGTATTCCAAAATTTTACCTAGTAAGTGTAAGGATAATTATATGGATTATGAATGATATGATTCAATAATAGAGATTCCTTGCCATATATGTGCATTGGGGCGGGTATTGTATTATGCAAATTGAGATAAGATACAAGGATTCTTATTCGGATCCATTTGTAAAAGAGTAAAGTGAATTAGAAAGGTAGTGAATTTTGTGTGAACAAAAAAAAAATACTTAGGAAGTAAAATGGCTTTTTAGTGGGGATAGAGGGACTTGAACCCTCACGATTTTTAAAATCGACGGATTTTGCTCTTACCATAAATTTCATTGTTGTCGATATTGACATGTAGAATGGGACTCTCTCTTTATTCTCGTATGATTAATCTTTCAAAATAAATTATCTATCCATCAAACTTAGGAATGAATTATTTAATCAGTTATTATTCGATTCTTCCTTCAACTCACATTGGAATGGATCTCCACAATAAGTATGAATTATTTATTCATTGTTATAAATATTTATAATATATTTATATATTATTATGACCCGCCAAGAGCGACCCAATCAATTTTTTTAGTATTTTTTTATTTTCACCATAATATTAAAGTAATTAAAAAATAGAAAATGTCTATTTTAGAAGCTCAAAAAATTATAAAAAATATGTATTTTCCCTACAAAAATTTTCAGTAACTTATAAAATCATGCATGCAATTAACACTAAAAAGAAAATCATTTTTTGATTTAGTGCATGGTTAAATGATTTAGATTTGCATGCTAATTATAAATATTGCCTAATCATGGGTGAAATAAATTTTGACATTTATGTATGTCATAATGATATTTATTGTTGTGATCTAAATTCAATTATGGAAGGCGTTTGAATAAATATGAAATTTGAGAATTCAAAATTGGTATGTCCAAAATTTATTGAAAATAATTGTACATCTTCCTAAAATTTTGATTACGTGTTAAAATTATGAATTTGAATATAAATTTCATATGTCCAATTTTGTTAAGCATGATCATTTGTCTAAAATTTCAAATTGAGTTGAAATTAAATAAATTAAATTTATTTATTTTTGTAATAATTAATTAACATTTATGGCAATATTAGTTTTTGTTATGTGCTTAAATGAATGTTCCATGCAAGCCTATGGAAAAAATGCCCAACACCAGAGGAAGAAGGAGACATATAAGCATGGTCCAAAAAGAATCGCATTGCATGCATTAAGCATATGAACAATTTTCTCTTGCGAACTCGAAGTCTATAAGACAATATTCGAAATGTAGGTGATGCTCCGCAATAAGTATGGGATCACCACGACCATCAAGCGTTGGATGCTCAAGGTCAAATTTGACTCTTATAAAAAATGACCAAATCAATGTTGTAAAACTTAACCCGAACTTCGACCCAGATTGCTCAACGGGTTAGGTCGGACCGATGGGACCAAGTCGGACCGAATGACACCTTTTAGCTGGGCCATGCAGAGGGCTTGCCCTGGCTGGCCAAGGCATGCCCATGGCCAGCCAAAGCATGCCTGGTCGGCCAAGGGCGGTGCATCCTGGCCAAGATGTGCCCCAGGTCGGCCAAGGGACAAGAACGACGACCATGACGTGGGGGCGGGCCGATGGCCGCTTGGATGACCAAAAGACGCAATCGACAAAAAATATGGAGTCACCGGCTCATTGGTCACTAAACTAACAATTAGGATGCTTGATCGAAAAGGGGAAACTCACCGATCACCGTGGGATCGAAGGCAGCGGTCGCTAGATCGTGTGCACATCGCCGGATCGAAGGCAATGTGCCACCGGATTGTATCTGCCTGCAGCGGTCATCGAAGTCACGGGCAAAGGTATCTGCACCGGTGTTCGGTCATCGTCAAAGGGCCGCCAAAGCAAACAGCTGCCGAACGAAATCACGCGTTCAACTTCAGACTTCAAAGTTAAGTTGTTCACTTCAACAATGCACAGTAGATCATGAGCCGGCCCTAACTTCAATATGAGGAAACTTTTGAAAATGTGAATCGGTCGGGTCATCAAAAATCGACGGGTCTAGTGGTCTGACCGTCGGTTCAACGCGGGTCAAAGACCAATCCGGGTCTAGACCGACCCAAGACCCCTTTTAGTGACCGGTCTGACTGGTCGGGCCATGCCAGGTTTCAAATCATTGATTGAAATGGAAGATGAGGCCCTTCAAGACGTGGATCAATCCTCTGAAGTATTAGTTGTTGAAAATGGTGGGCAAAGAGCTGGTTACCAACTCAAGAGAAAAAAGGTCGTATAAGTTACAACCAAATAAAAGGAGCGAAGATGTTGAACAAAAGAAGGCCTAAGGCCACTAGTGCAAACATGGAAAACATGATGGCAAAGCAGACATAAATAAAGTGAAATGCTACAATTGTAGCAAACGTGATCTCTTCGCTCATGATTGTACTGATCCTAAGAAGGTATGCCCTAATCATGAGTTGTGCCTTAATTGCTGAAACTCATCCTTCCTGTATTATTAATTCATGAGGCACAGACTACGTAGCAAGAGACCGCGTGATCTTCATAGAATTTCATCGAATAAATGCGAGGAACAAATGGACCTACATTGGAAAAAACAAAAAGGTTGAAGTTAAAGGCATTGGAATGTACAAGTTAGAACTTCGCAATGATAAAATTCTTTATCTTCATGGCGTTCTATATGCTCCAGCTTTAGACGAAATTTACTTTCTGTGTCATCATTAAACAAACCTGATTATGTAACAAGTTTCCATAGGAAACAAATGATAATATGTCTTGACAATGTTCTTCCATGCAATGATTTTCTTAACAATGATTTTTATATTTTAAATATTGCATCTGACGCTGATAGTTATTCTTTTGTTGATGTGAATGAAAGTGTCAATATTTTCATGCTAGACTAGGACACATTGATCAAGATCGAATTAATAGACTTGATAAAGAAGGCTTCTTGAAGTCTCTCACAAAAGTCGATGTTCAAATTGTGAGGAATGTTTAGTTGGCAAGAAAACAAGAACACCATTTGGAAAGGGAAAGCGCTTCGAGTACCCATTATAATTAATCCATTCGGACATATGTGATTTGATAAAAGTTCATGCATGACACGATTTTTCTTATTTCATCACCTTTGTAGATGAGTATTCACTCTACTATGTTGTATACTTGATTTCTCATAAGTCTGAAGCGTTGGATTGTTTTGTATGATTCATGACAGAAAATCAAGTGGATCGCACGATTAAAACTTTGCGAACCAATCACGGTCATGAACATCTCTCTAACTTATTCAAAAAATTATGTGATAAAAAGGATATAGTTAAGCAACTAATAGTACCAATGTTATCAAAACCGGACCGGACTGGACCGGTTCAACTGGTTCAACCGCGAACTGGCTGGAAATCCAGTTCGGTTTGATACCAAAACCATTTTTGACATTGAACCGGCCGATTGAACCGGGTTGGTTGAACCGGTTCAACCCAGTTCAAGTTGAATTTTGAAAAATAATATTTAAAAAATGGTGAAAATAGGAAAGTTAAAAAAGAAAAAAGAAAAGGAATATAAGAAAGGTAAAAAAGAAGGGAATATGACATGTACAAAATAAATTAGGAATTGAAATAAAAAAGGTAAGTATTTAAAATTGAATAACATTAAAATGGAAATCATTAAAGGGCATAAATAAAGGAGATAAAAAGGAAAGTGGTAAAGAAATAAGAATAATTTAAGATAAAATTTATTAATATAGCATCTATCATCAATAAATAGTAGATATTAAATTAATAATAATCTATTTATATTTATATGTTAATCATTATTAAAACTTTTAATAAATAAAAAAATATGTATATTAATTTTTAATATTATTAGTAAGTTATTAATACATATTCATATACTATATCATGTAATTTATATTATATATTTATAATTATTATAAACAATATTATTTTAATAAAATCCGGTTCAATCCAGTCGAACCCGATCGGACCGGTCCAACAGTGACCCGGTAAGGAATCCGATCCGGTCGCCGATATGGTTTTGAAAACATTGAACAATACCAAGGGTTTCGCAACAAAATGGTGTTGTAGAAAGACATAATCATACTTTATTTCATATGGTTCGATTCATGTTGATTTTGTATTGAAGAGATGCACTATTGATTGCTACCTATATTTTAAATCGTGTACCATCGAAATCTATTTCTACCACTCCTTATGAACTTTAGACAGGTTGAAAATTTAACCTTGTTATTTGCGCCCTTGGAGTTACGCAACCTATGTTTTAAACAATTCTCATAAGTATAGAAATTTGGGTCAAGATGACAGAAATGTATCTTCATAAGATATTGTGAAACCTCTAAGGGTCAGTTCGAATGGTTCAATCGCGAATCGACCATTGGTTGGGTCCCATTTGGTACTAAAAACTGGAATGTGAAAACATTGGATTGAACCAGGTCAACCAGCCAAAACTAGGTTGAACTAGAAAATCAATTCAATACATTTTTTAAAGAAAAGTAAAAAAAACCGAACTAATAGAAAATAAATTGAAAAAAGGAAAGTATATTATAGTATTAATACTTGAAGAATAGGAAGAGGAGAAAAATAAGGAATCGTATCTTATAGTATTAATGGTGGAAGAATACGAAGAGAAGAAAAAATAAGGGATTAGATTTTATAAGGGAAGGAAAATAAGGGATTAAATTTTATAGAATGAATGTAAAAAACGATATTAGTAATAAGAAAATTAAATTTGAATTTGAAAATAAAAGGTAAGAAGGTAATAATACAATCAAATCGAAATAAAAGAGAAAATTATCATGAACTTAGATAAGTTGATAAAATTTAAATAATTATCAATAATTTATATTAAAAATTAAAACATAAGTAATATAATAAATTTTAGAGGTTAATCATGAAAAAGAAAATAGATAATATTAAGAAAATTTTGAAATTATATAATAAAACTTGGGAAGATAGTACTAAAGAAAAATTAAATAAAAAATGGATTATTTACATAAATCACCCTTAAACTATCACGATTTTTCACATCTAACATCAAATTATGAACTTATTTTTTATCCCTAAATTATCGTGATTTTTCCAATTTGATCCTTCTGAACAGAACTTCTGTCAACTTTTTTGTTATATTTGATTTTTCTCATTTATGAAAAGTCGAAAATACTCCTGCAACATCAGTTAAAAAATAAAAAAAGCCTCACGCGCGAAGGTGGTGCTAGGGGGTCACGTCGGTGCAGGGAAAGAGCTCTCTTTCCCTATGCACGTGCGCCATTTCTTGTCGTCGGCGAGGAGCGACCGCTCCACACGGCAAGCGGAACGTAGCATCTTGGACAGGGGGAGCACCCGCGGCACCAAAGTCATGATGTGGCTCCTGAGGTTGGCACCGACCACCCAGAGAGGTCCTTGGTGAGCGTGACTCCCATGTTGCCCTGTCGTCCATCTGTAAGGCCATGTTGTATGCAGCATCCTCGGTGTCGTGATGCGTTTGGACGGTGCGGGCAAGCTCCATCTTGGCCATGTGGCACCGGGAGGCGTCTCTTGTGACGAGCGTCGCAGAGCTACCAACGCGGAAGATGTAGTTGGTCACCAACATCCGGCGAGCTCCCAGTCGCCCTCCCCCTTGCCTGCATGTACTGGCGTCGTCCGCCATCTGTGCATCCAGCGTCGATGAGGCAGTGTCAGAGGTGAAGGGGAAGGGGTGGTGCCCATCCTCCCGACGACGCTTCAATTTTTATTTTTTTAATATTTTTTATTTTTTAATGATGCTACATCGAATAATTTCTTGTGTGGAGAGAGAAAATTGTCACTTGGACGATGCATTAACAAGCGCCGAAAAACTATCGATAATAGGTGAAAAGGGTAGTTGGTGAAACAAGTTAAAAGATGGAGGATAATTACAAAGTGAAGTTTGTGGATAGCGCTGAAAAAATGCTCAAAGTTGAAGGGTATATAGTGAAATTTATTCCAAAATTGTGTAGCATTGTCAACTATGGAGGAATAATTCATAACTTGTTCAATGAAGTACAAGAGACTTTATGGCTTAAATGATTCCTACAAAACTTGTGAAGGACAAAAAATACCATTGGAAGGGAAAACATGTCGACACAAAGTACAAATTTGTACGAGACCAAGAAGTCAAAGAGGAGATCTCAGTTGAGTATATATATATATGAATGCACAAAATTGTTGTTGATCCGTTTACCAAACCATTATCAAGAGTGGCAATATTGAGATATGTAAATGCCTTAGGGTTACGTAGATTATAAATGTAATGATGTAGTCAAAATTTTTAATGAATAAAAGATTTTCTGATAAATTCATTGTTATAAAGTTTTATTATGCATTTGAAAAGTATGTTGATCAGACTTGAGATTGTTCCCTCACACGAACAAACGCATCCGATGCTTATGAAGATAATGAGCACGAATGAAATATGTGAATATGAATCATAATGTGATTCTAAAATATGTTGAATATGAGTTTTAGTAACTCAATATCACTTGTTTAAGAGAAAGAGGGGCCATATTCAAGATTCAAACTTGACCTTATATAAGAGAGAGCAATTTAAAAACTTGAGTCGAGCGCGAGAAGGTACAGACTGGACTTAAGAAGGTACAAACTGGACTTAAGTTGTGTATAATTTTAATAGAGCTAAACATACGCTCATCTCTATCGCAGTACTTGTGTTTAATATCAGATATGCTAAGACGATCTAGAGACATGATGAATTAATTAATTCAATGGTCGTCATGGTGTGAGTTTCTAACAGGTGATTTTATCTGTACGTGCCTTTAGACTCTTGACTGTCTTAAGGAAAGGAATTAGTGTTTGCTACTTTAGCAGGGTATTCAAAGGCGAAAAGTAAAGTAGATGTCAAAGCTAGTTCACTACTAAAAGGCATGAGTGCGAGGGAGAGAACTATTATGAGCTGCATTAAGCTTTCACGTGCAATTGGCCTATTATTTTTCTTACAGTGAAAAATATAGTGTATATGAAAGATAGTTATCGCGGAGCAAGACATATGTTGTCAGCTGCAAGACAGATCTAGGACATAATGAGTTTCATTATTTGGTCATTTGTTGGTTCATATGGGAGTTGCCATGAATTCCTAACGGGCATGGTATACGCTCTAGATAGTTGAGTGGTCATAAACCTTAACATGTCTCTTTCTAGCTCCTATAAAGAAGTATGCTCGTACTCGTAGATCGCACAACTCATTTACCATTTTTGGATGAAGGAAAGAGCATAAGTGCCCAATGTGGGCAAGTGGGAGATTGTTGGGTTGAATGCCCTTTTGGGCATGTCAGACGCACGTCACGTATGTGTAATCGTGGTAGGTGCGATTGCGCGCTTAGAGTGATGACGCGTATCACGTGATACGCGTGCAACGAGCGTTATCAGCGCACCGAAGGCACCAGGTGGCACCTGTTTGCTCCCTCACCCAAATAACCCTCGCCTATGAAAGGGGGCCTATACTAGAGGTTCAAGGCATGCTTCTGTGTAGGTTCATCCAAAGGTACGTGTGCTGTGGCTACGTATTTCATTCTCGAGGTTCGATCCCCGATCCCGAGGTACAAGTGTGTTCATCTAGTATTTGTAAAAAAGCCTCGAAAATTGGGGAAAGCAATACGAGCATCGTGCTGCTAGGTGAAGCGGTGGAATACTGCACCCTAGATGGTGAAAGTTCAATAGCCGAAAGCATCATTTCATTTATTCTGGAATAATCAGAAAAACTTTTTTGATTATGGATCAAGTTCGAAACAAAGTTTGAAAAAAGTCAAATGTTTTGGAATTAGTATATCATTGCAAGAGGTATTCCACAATCTCTATGATTTATATATGTTATAAATCTAATAGTCATCAAAGACTAGAGAACAAAGTAGCAACCAAGGTTGTTAGTAGTTATATTGGGACTTTTTATATCATTTTCATGGCTATTCTGACATTTACTCTTGGGTTTTTTCCATCCGGTGCGGCCACCAGGTGCAAGGGATGGACAAGTGGCGATTGAAGTCAGGGAACCATCGGAGACTGTCATCATGGGAAGCAAATGAGAAGAAGACTGAAAAGAAGAGGATTCACTCAAAGAACATGAAAGGTAGGTGAATCGTTGGGTTAACTTGGGATCAGTTTTTAACAATTGATTTATATGATCTTAAGGTCCAATTAGAGTCATAACATCTTACTATTATCATGATTCATCCCGCACGATTACTTTGATCCTAAGAGGTTTATTCCAACAAAATCATTTCAAAAATTTAACAGTCGACATTAGCATTCGTCGAAATCAATGAACCTGGACCGAATTTTGGACAACCTTGGCTAAATATGTAGAACGTCGAGTGAAACAATGCAGAAACCTGAGTTCCACACTGCTCATGACCTCCGTGCACTAACGAAGTCGGGGGTGAGCTTCTCATGAACTCGACTAGAGTTCCACCGCCAGCGCCCCATAAGAAATCCAGGGCCGAGTCCGGATCATACTCAGCCCGAGCTCTGTTCGAGGCATCAGAACCCATGAAAATTGACTTGAGTCAAATCCAACCCGACTCGAGTTCCATTGCATAAAATGATTATTCTACATTTTATTATCATATTGCTTATTTATTGGTCATGATATGAAATTCATTGCTATCCTATATTGTTGTTAGACTCAAAACTTTGTTAACCCGATTTCATTGTCTTATTGCATAAATGACATATGAGATCTAACCCATCATTGATTTCATCAATCACGTGACATTGTTGATCTTTATTATCATTATTGTATCGTTATGATCAAGTCCCAATCTAGGTGAAAATGAAAACTTAATTAATTAAAGATAAAAATTTGAGCACTCATGTTATTGATTGACGGGAGGTGATTGCATAACATAGCAAAGTTCAGACATAATTTGTCTTGTTGCACAATTCCTCCCCACTATATAACAAAAGAGGATACTTTCACCTTTAGAATTTGATTCGTGAAGTGTACAATCACTAGTTGCTCATGAAGTACACGACACCTCATTGCGGCAAATATATAGAGATATAAAAGTTAATCACAACTTCCAATTAGAGCATTAAAACATATCCATTATCTTAGAGAGCATAGTATAGTGCATTGAGGTATATACATTAATTCAAAGCATAGTATATAACATCAAAATACGGAATAAAGTAATTCAAAATATTGGACTAATTTATCCCAACGACCATAATCTCCAATTTGGATTATTATTATCCTCACATTCATCACATTCCTCCTATCCAACTATTTTACTCATGGGCATCACATTGATCTTTATTTATTATCAATGAGAGTATTGATTACTTTTATTTGATCTTCATTGTAACCAAAACATTCATAAGCGACAGTACATTGTTGACTCATTAAGCCAAAGCATTGAACTATATGAGTTGTTAATTTCAAAAGCGTAGCGTTGTTTCACTTATTGATTTATTAAAGCATGACATTATTTACTCTCCATTGATTATGACTACATTGACCCCATGCTTCTTTATTGTTAATTATTTATCCATTAGTTTATTATTCACTTCGGAGTGGCTCCTATTAGTGAGAAAATGGTAGAGAATCGTTTGAGATGGTTTGGTCATGTTCAGAGAAGACCATTAGATGCACCAGTAAGAAGAGTAGATCAAATAATCTGGAGTCCGATTAAAAGAGGGAGAGGGAGGCCAAGGCGGACACTTGGCGAACTAATAGAGCAAGATCTATTGGTGAATAATATACCGAAAGGTTTGGTTACTAATAGAGCGGAATGACGTCGTATGATCCATGTAGCCGACCCCACCTAGTGGGATAAGGCTTTGTTGTTGTTGTTGTTGTAGTTTATTATTCACCTATTGGGTTACAAAAATTGTTTCCCATGCATTGATCCAACAATCAAGATGAGCTCAAGCGGATCTTTGTGATGGTCATGTTCACATGGGGTGGTCCTACGATATTGTTATCATGTCACTTTAGTTATTTTGTCATGGTTTTATCTACATTATGATTCATTCTATAGGACTTCTGCATCTACTGATATTTCCTAAAGTTTTTCGCTTAATTGAAGTTCTGATCCAAGAGCTAGTCAAAGTTAATATTTTAATTAGAGTATTGCATAGTTGGTAGCATCCTCAAATTTGATCTTGTCATGTAGAAGGACGATTTCGGAGTGTTACAGACGTCCTGTTGAAGAAATCAGATAAGCATATTGTGCACTCCATTGCCTCATCTCCTTGGGCTTCGCGTATGCCATGGTGGAGAGGACGAGGGGATGAGGAAGAGATGAATGGGGGAAGAGACAAGAAGGCGGGAAGAGGTGACAACGTCGATCACAATGATGTTAGCAAGGATCGGAGAGGCATCAACAATCCAAGGCAGAGGGAAGGAAGAACGTGGAAATGATTGGTTGCATCACCGCGACTGTCCTCATCGGCATGCCACCATGGTCAAAGTGGAAGTGATAGCGAGGAACTCGTTCCACATATCCGAGATGCCTGTAGGCACCAATGATGCAGTCAGCATCCATCATTGGGTAGGCTGGCTGCTCCTTGGTACATGATCGTGATCCACAAGAACGCGCGAGGAGGGCCAACGGAGAAGCTCTATCTTCGACCCTTTTCTATTTCTTTATTTTAAAATTTATTTTCATATTTTCATATTATTTTTCTACTTTTTATTATTTATTATTATGCCACGTTTGACGGCCAGGAGGAGAGAGAAAATGAATGGAGGAAAATGGTCTATCTTAGGTCAAAATTTGATGACAAATGAGAAAAAATTGATGACTAGTTGATAAAGATGATAAAATTCGAGAGTAGTTACCAAAATTTATCCCTTAGGAAAGTGTCTAAGCATTTGTTAACTTATCAGCTTTAGGTTCCATTTATTTTACCATAAATCCGTTTTCTCAAACTACAAATTTGAACGTTTTGAAAAAGATTACCTCAGCAGAAAAATATTTCCAAGAAATAACATTATATTTTTTTAGAAAATAAATTATTGTTTTCTAAAATCTGGTTGAAGTGAAGAATGAGTGGATGGTAAAGATTCTCAAACAAAAAAATGTTCACAAATATTTTTATATTAGTCCTAAGAAGCTTGAAAGAGTGGCTAAATTACCAAAATTTACCTCAATTTTCTCAATAATTTTATGAATATGACTTTCTATGTTCTATTATATTTTATTTCTAGTTTACATTTATCTTTCATTTATAAAACAATAAAAAAAAGTAAATAAAAATGGAAAATAATATAAATAGAAAAAGAATAAATGTTAAATAAATAACTGTATGATATAATTCATATATTCATTAAATGTTACAAATAACTCATAGGAAAAGAAAATTGTGTGTAAATTATCCTTTCACATTCATTTTTAAAAAAAGTGTACTCATAGTTTAGTTTAACTCATTCTTCCCCATTAACTAACTTTTACCCAAAACCTCCACTTTTTATTTTAGTTAATTGTTCAAAAAATCTAAATATCTTTTTTTACATTTTTCTCTTCCATTTCACATCATGAAAATTCTATAACTTTCTAAAAAAAGTTTTTTCTTAAATAATGTAACTTTATCAGACCAAACTGCATCTTGATATCTGTGTGAAGCACACACTGTATCAAATAATTTTTAGATAATAGTCTACTCTATTTATTTATTTATGATAAGGCCTACATTATGCTGTAGAAACTATTTGACCACGGATTCCTTATCAAGTAAAGCAAGGTTCCAACAATGTCCCATCACAGCCAATAATTTTAAACATGCCACTTCACTCTTTTGTTTTCAGGTCATGATACAGGGACAAAGCTTATCTCACACAAATTACTTTACATTTTTTAATGAGTCAGAGTTATATATATATATTTATATATATATATTCTTATCAGGATATAAATCAGTATCACACCAGATATAACGTTATTTATGTCGTTTATTTATAAAATCAACATGATCACATTCAAAAGTCTAAAAAATCTGACTAATCATATATTACTGAAGTTTTTAACATGAAATTACCCTAGAGATAAATTGGATCCTATACTGGGGACAAAAGTCCCTAAACCCAGGTAACTAATACAGATCGAATTCTAAAATGAAGATAAATAAAGTTATCTTCAGTACCTCAGCCATCTGAGTTTCATTATTTGGTGGGTTTTGAAAAGTTTCATGTATGTCTCAAACAGCAGAGTCAGAACAACAATGATAACTGATGCAAAGTTTCTGATTTAATTCTGGCAGAGGCAGAAGACCACACATCCTGCCCTAGTTAGGAAGAGGAGAGAAGATCTCGTCCGAGTTCCTATTGGACCTGAACTGCTGCATCATTTCAGGGGTGATGTTGAAAGAGGCCTGCAACACTGACGGAGATATTGCCTTCCACATTGAAGTCCCTCCCAACTAAGCGAGTGAACACAGGGCTGCAGTGCAAAGAAAAAAGGATCTCATCATGCAGCTCGCATCCTATGTCATTAACATCTACGATTGTAAATTTGATATGCATGGATTAAATTGTCACATGGACTTCCGGACTTACTTAGGGGTGCTGATGATAGAGAGCCACTCCATGCCTTCAGCATCAGTAATCTTCGATACAACGAAGAACCTTTGCACAATGAACAGGAACCCATACTTGGACATGTGTCTCGAGCACCTTCTTGCCATCAATTTCCTACGATCTGCACGCAGTCATTTCCTCTAACAACATGGGTAACCTGGAAGGCAGAATCACAAGAGAACCCCGGGGAATGTGTCCATTCAACCTCCCAAGATCAGCACCAAGTCCAACCTCACCAAGCAAGGGCAGGCTCTTGGTGCTCAGCACTACAACTCAGCCACCATTCTTGATGTCCACATCAAGTGGCACCTCCTCGCAATTCAGGGCCATCCTTTTTCGGTTTTCGTTCAAAGGATCAGGCATGGCCTGACGATCCCTCAGCTTGATAATGCCAGAATTGGTTTGGCTCTGAACCAGGTTCTTGGAATTTTCAAAGTCGAGGTCCCAAGCACGACCCATGAACTCTGGATATGGTGACCAAAACCATATTTTAATGAGAATCAATATTTCTGAGATTGATTCTTGCAGCATTCGGAAAAAAACACATCTTTCTGAAAATATATTAAGTGCTTCGATGGCGCTTTGTTTTAATTCTGTGTCAACACAGCACATTTTAATTTGAGTTGCTACACATGTTCTCATGTTTCGTTTCAACAGTGAGTTTTTAATACTGAGTTCTCAACATTTGTTTTGGCAAATTAAGAAACAGAATCAGAAATGCGTAAGTTCCGTTCAATCAGAAATAGATCATTGCAATATATCCATGAAACAGAAAAATATCATGCACAGTTAGAGACTCCAATAGGTTCATTCCATCATGACAACTTTACTATTAAGATTTCTAAACAATCAAAACAAACCTATGTCCTATCAATCACTCCATTTCACTGGTCAGCATTTCCTGAATGATATTTATGATTTTAAACAGTAAACATCCAAGAAACCCAAAAAAATGCAATGAGAAAAATCAAGACATAAAATGATGTAAGTAGTAACCAGTATGGTTCCATCAAGAGAAGAAGATCAAATCTGTAATGTGATAGACAAAAATAAGACTGCATCACACACTATTTGCAGCAAGGTGATTAATGTTCAAGAAAAAGATCTACCAATTCATCTTACCCTGAAGAAGTTACCAATTGCCAACTCATCTGACTGAAAATATGACAAAAGACTCACAAATCTATCTATCAAATAATCTGCTACAGAAATAAATACATGGAAGTTAACTTGAGAAACATTTACGAGTTCTATGCAAAAGCATACATGTGATCGAAATGCAGGAGCATATAAAAATGTTGTCCAACTAAGACTCCATGAAAGCAGCAGCTACTAAAACGGCACTGTACATTGCCAACCGTATAAGATCGAGGGTTATTTCCATAAACCATCCCTAAACTATTACGATTTTCCACATTTAACCTCAAACTACAAACTTATTTTTTTGGATCTCTAAACTATCACGATTTTTTCAACTTGATCCTCCCATTTTTTTCGTTTATATTCGATTTTTTCTATTTATCAAAATTCGAAAATACCCCTCGGAGAGGTTGGAATGAAAACATAAAGTCGAAGGGAGGGGTGTTTTCAACTTTTCGTAAATGGAAAAAATTGAAAATAAGAGAAAAATTGACAGAAGCAAATTGTAAAAATGGCGATAGTTTAGGGATCCAAAATAATAAATTATGTGAAAATCGTGATAGTTTAGTGGTGATTTATGTAAATAACCCTGAGATCAACTCTACAAGAGCATGTGAAACAAGTATCCAGATCGCTACCTTCCAAGCCGCAGTGGTCCATTTCAATCAAAGGCACCTTTTTTATTCCATGTTAAAGTTGTCGTCTTTGGTCCTTATAACCCTGACCCACTGGCAGCCATGTCCATGTGCATATTCCTTGGTCGACCTCTGTCATCCGATTCAACCATAATTGGAAACACATTGCGGCCTTGAAGAAGTGGGAGATTAATAGAAGTACCAAAACCATCATAAAGAACACGACACAAAAAAAAAGTATTCAAACAATTCTACATGAAAATAATTGCAATGTTGTTTGGTGCATAAAGTTCTTTTTGTGATTAAACACACTTAAAAGCATGAGAAGAGTACAGCTTCAGGAGATGTACTACTGATGAGATTACTATGGGTACCTTGGAACGTAGGCAACCTTGGCGGAGTCGGAGTAGCGGGGCATGGCGAGGCCGCGCTTGTTGAGCGCAAGTTTAGCTGCGCCGACGCCGGCGGCCCGCAGCGTCGGGAGGTCATGGCTGCTCCACGCGTGGTACGATCCTCCGTGACCACGCCCTCCGTACCTCCTCGTCAGACGCAGGGACAAGTCGATGTCCATGGCCAAGAATTGCTGCTGTGATATTTTTCCACTGGAGGATGGCAGCGAGGGGACGGAGAGGGCTTTCTGGTTGCAGGGCGTCAGGCGTGGGCAAAGAGAAGTAAAAAAAAAGAAAAAGAAAAAAAGAAATGGGGTCGTTGTGTTTTTGACACAACGTAATTTATATTTTAAAAAATAAATTACAAAAGTAAATAAAATTTTCGACTGCATCATCTTAAATTGTCATTTTAAGCAATAACATCCGAATAGGACGTGCCGACGTGGATCCGAAATAATATAAATTATTATATTAATATATGAGATTAATGCACCTCAACAACATTTTATGCTTTGAATTCTAGACTTGTTGATCAAGTGAGTAACAGATGATAAATGATATCATTATTTAACATGATGTTATTTGAAGCGCTGATTAATAGATAACGATTCAAATTTCTGAAGTTACATTAATTCTTTAATATATTTCTATGTCAAAGTATAATATTATGATTAAAAAATTATAATTAGAACTAAGAAATGAAATGTAAATAAATTTTATGTAATTTTAGTATATTCAATTATAATTTATAAATTTGTATTTCTCAAATATCATTATATTGTATATTCTTAAATCTAAATTACTGAATTAAATTTTTTTTCATATTTAAGTTTGACATTTAAAAAATATATCAAAAGTTAAAAATATGTGTATTTAAAAAAGAATTTGATAAATGATTTATGATAAGAATTAGGTAATATAAAACATCTTATTATTTCGATGTTTAAATGTAGTACGGTGGTTTCTGCACATAAATGGCCGAGGTTTTAAATCTCGTGGTGTCCACGTTATATTTTTGAATTGAAAACGAACCATCCAACGGTCGAATAGAGTGATCAGAATCGACATTTACGTTTGTACATTACAACTATGATTTTATGTTTATACATTACAAATATGATAGTCAAATAAATTTTAAGTCAATTATGTTATTTCTAAATCACTCAAAAATTTTGCCATGGTGGTGTTGTCGCCTCGATAAGTTTAAATCCTAAGTATCAAGAGGAATTATTATATCTATATGTTTTATTAAGTTTTGTTCTTATTTTAGTATTATATATATTTAATTGAAGAGTATTTATAGTGTTTAAGATAAAGGTATTAGTGATTAGATAGGTGGACACTAGTTTAACCACCTACTAACGGATGGTGGATGAACATTAGCAATTAGAGATTTTAACAAATAAGTCTTTGATAAATTTAGCGATAGAATTAATTGATGAATATAAAATAACATAATTGGACATACGATAAATTATTCAATTCAAGCACTATACAAATTTTATTACAATACAAAAATTAATTATTTATATCTCAATTAAATAAAATAAAATCACACAACTAATTTATTTAATAAAAATTATATTGACAATAATTTTATGTAGTGCACCCATGATATAAAATATTAATTATTAAATTATTTTTGCATTCATTATTAACATATAAATAACTTGCAATTAATTAAGCATGAATATATATATAGTTAAATGATGATAAAATAAAAATGAGAAAATAATAAGATAAGTTGAGAAAGAAATAATGCATTTGATTAAGGGTAAAATAGAAAAAAATTATAAACCTCTAACCTCTAAACGCTAAACGTTAATAGAAGTAACTTTTCAATATTTTCATACGAAATGTTCAACGCTACTTACTTTTGTCATTTACGTTAATAGAGATACTGCCTGGTGGAGACCCTCCTAAGTGGAGTTGCTATGTCTAGCTGTCACTTCATATTTACTCTCTCAACATTTAACAGATCAGCAAATGTAGACGATATGAAGGAATGAGTAGCACCAGAATCAAACAATACATTTGCATAGTGATCGACGATAAGAATGTTACCATAGATTACATCATTAAATTTTTGGACCTCATTCACTTGCATAGTGTAGACCCTTGCTAGAACCTGCTTTTCAGTGCAATCTTTGGCAAAATGACTCATCTTGCCAAAATTCAGGCAAGCTCCTAACTTCATTCTGCACTCACCAAGATGGAATTTGTGGCAAAAGGAACAAAGCTTGCATCCCTATCCACTGTCGCCTCTGGAGTAAGGCTTGAAATCCTTATACTTCTTGCCTTTGTCTTTCATCTAATCCTTCCTGGAATGCTTGCCTTGTTCATACTTCTTTTGTTCATCAATCTCTCGAACCAGATTAGTTGCTAGGGAGATTGCCTTCGTCATAGTCTCAAGGTCCTCACACTTCACATTTATCCTCAGACGAGGATTCAGCCCCTTCAGGAAGCAGTCCACCCTGATCTTCTCATCTTCTTTCAGAGGACTGTACCTCTCAAGCTCCAGGAACTTGTTGAGGTACTCTTCAACAGACATGTTTCCTTGCTACAGATTCATTATTTCCCTTGTACATGAGGGGAAAGGTAGTGGTCCTTGAAAGTTTTCTTAAACTCCCTTCAAGTGATCTCTTCCTCATCGTTGTACTGGGTCATAGTGACGGACTTCCACCAGTGACGAGCTTGGTTAGTCAATTGGTAAGTGATCAAATTGACCCTGTGCCTTTCAGAACAATCCATTGCTCTGAACTTCTCAATGATCACATCCAACCAGGCTTCAGCCTTGCCTGGATCTCTATCCCCATTGAAGGTAGGGGGATGCAACTTCAGCAACTTTTCGATTCTTAAGCTCGACCGGTTAGAGCAATCCGAGCTTGCATTACATTGCCCACGCCATGCGGGTCATGCTCTCAATTCTGGTCTCCCGAAGCATTGGAGGGACCACCGTGTTCTGTCCTTCGTATAACAATAATTAACCAACATAAGTTAGTTAATTTAACAATACAATCAATGGCACAATATTTACATACTCAATCTTGGATGGCTGCTCATGACGATTGCACATGAACTTAGTCACCCCAAATTTTACCCCTAGATTACTAAGGTCAATTAGGTCATTCGGATGTGTTAGCCTATTTTTTATCACATAATCATAATAAAAATATAATTTCTATAAACTCAATGGAAGCATAAAATCAATAAATAAGATAAAATAACTCTTTTGAAAATATAGCGAAAGACTTCAATAAAACATCGAAAGTAATGCTATAGAATTGAAAACACATATAAACATCATTACTAATAGCAATTTAAAACATCTCAAAGTCATAGTCATCATCTTTTGAAAAACATGGTAAAAAAACTCTAAACATAAAGACTCTAAAATTCCTAGACTAGTGTGCAATCTTTATTGTCATGAGCTGAGCTGTCATTCATCCAATCATTATGCACCTACATGAATTCAGAGGTTTTCTTGTTAGAGTATGTAAAGGCCATGCATGCGATGTCATGATCCTAATCAGGATACTGCATGATTATATAAAAAAGTAAACAATATGCATATCATGATCTATGCATGAGATCTACTTGCCAGTCATTCAATTCATTTCTATCATCATGCGATAACTAAAAGCATGAAGAAAACTTCCCCTAAGTCCTGTCTGTAGTCTAGCTCTAAACTTTTTTAGTGAGAGAAGCTTCGCTAGGGTTTCTTCGTGTGTGTCGGCGGAGTTTCCTCTGGCTCCCTTCGTTCTCCACAGCCTTCTTTATCTCTCCTACTATCTTTCCCCCTTTCTCTCTTCCATTTTGCTAGCCATCATGGCCTGATCTGGTTGCCTTGTGCGGCAACCAGCTCTCCATGGAGCCCCCTCCCTCCGTCGGAGGTGTCTCCGACCCTTTTCCTCCTTTCCCCTCCATCGCGGCTCCTCCTCAGTCCCTCTCCAGCTTCGGCATACTTCCACTTCCTCCGACCTCTCAGCAGATTTCCCATCCTTGGAACTCTGTTGCCAAAGGATCTCCCCCCCTCTACTGGCGCGTATCTCTCCTCGGCAGCTTCGAGAGCTCAGTGCTGTTACCTCCGCATAGGTAGCCATCCCGGCCGAGGACGTCTCACAGCTCTCCTCGTTGTCAAGTCTTCACTCATCGGCCATTTCGTTGGCTCTGTGACTGCCCTCCGGGAAGGCGTCCGACCTCTCTGGGGCCCGGAGAAATCCTGTGTTATTCCCCCTGGTAATTCTTTCTTTCTTTTCGCATTTGAATCTGACTCCTCTCGCTTGCAGGTCCTCACCGGCGGCCCTTGGGAATTCGGCGGCCACACGCTCCGGTTGGCTTTCATCTCTCCTTTCTTCCGTCTTGATGCAGCATCCTCCCTCGACTCACCTCTATGGATACAACTTCCGGGACTTCCTCTGGAGCTCCGCAACCCCGTCTCGCTGAAGCGGATTGCGGCAACCTTCGGTAATGTTCTCTGTGTTGATGAGCAGGCGCTCTACTCTGTTGACTCACCCTGTGTACGGGCATGCGTTGAGGTAAATGTCTCCTCTCCCCTTCGTCAAGCTACTTGGATCTCTCTACCTAATGGCGACAGGTTTCTCCAGCAGGCTGTTTACGAGCATCTCCCCACATTTTGTTACCGGTGCGGTATCATTGGCCACCGCCTGAAGATCTGTCTCAAGGCGCCGGCGGGGGATTAGGCGGCGACGTTGCTTTTCGGACCGTGGCTTCGAGTGGCGGAACCTTTCCGTCAACAGCCTACGTGTCCGGAGCCGCCTGCCCCAGCCAGCCTTTCCATGGATCTCAATCTCCCGGATGATCCTCCTCTCTCGCCGAGTGCTCGCCATTTGGCTTGCAGCGTCTGGCGGGCGGACGATCATCGGACGGACGGGGCTCGCCTAACGGCTAGTAGCGTCGTTCAGTCCGTTACACGGAGTCTAGTGCCCTCACCACATGCCACATCAACAATCCGTGGGGAGGTCTCTGCTCGGCCCTCGGTGGTTGGATTGAATGGTCTGCCTCCTAGGATCTTGCCACCTCAGCGATCCATGCTGTCTCCACCACTATGGATGGCCCGGAGCCGCTTACGTTTTCCACTAACCCAGCTATGTTTTCTCAGGTTGTGTCAGACCCTTCCATCGAGGATCGCTATCCTTCGATGGATCCGGGCCTTACACGTGTCCCCGGCCGCTCTCCAGATGGCCCAATTCAGTTTAACACTTCCACTAATCACGACGTGCATGCTAGTTCTCCCCCGGACGATCCTGGCTGTATGCGTGTCCAAGGACTCCCCTCTCTTACCCCTCCTCCCCCGGTTACTCCCTCTCCCCTTGTATGCCCTAACCTTACCTGTCTTCCTTCGTGTGCTCTCTCCGCCCTCCCGGTTCCCTCCTCCGCCGCCGCTTCTCCCCCTCCTCTCTCAGACAACACTGCTATGTCTCACCTCCCCTCTGCTTCTCTCCCCCCAGACCATGTTGCCATTGTTGATCATTTGGATTTGGTGGTGCGGGTCTCGGCAGGTCTATCGGCTCCCCCACTCGCTCAGTCGGATGATGATTCTTCTCTTGATGACCTCGAGGATCTTGATCTTGCCCCTCCCCTCAGATCGGAGCGGAAGAAGTCCAGAGTTCTCAAACCTTCCCCCCCTTGGCTCTCCGCCCTCGGCCGCCTCCGGCCCCGGCCAAGGGTAAAGGTAAGAAAAAGTCGCCAGTTTCTAGTACTAATATATCTTTCGATTGTCTTGTGCAGGACGGGATGCTTAACCATGGTTACGTATGAAGATCCTGGCGTGGAACTGTCGCGGTGCTTTCCGGGCTAAAGTTTGAGATAGACTTAGGAATTTAATTTCTGTTTTTGTGCTTGATTTTGTAATTCTTCTTGAAAGCCATGCTGGATCTGTAAAAGCTAAACATGTTATCCGTCATCTCGGGCCCTCCTGGTTCGGTACCTTCTGTGAGGGCTCTGGCTCCTCAAAAGGTATTATCCTTGCTTGGCGTGGGCAGGATACACAGGTTACTCCTCTCCTCTCCTCCGACTATCTCTTGCATGCGGCTATCTATCACAATGGCTTTTATTTTCTGCTTTCTTGTGTTTATGCTAGTGTTCTTCCTGCGGATAGGAATAAGCTATTTAATACGCTTAGTTTAATTAATTCGGCTGATTTTTCATGGGCTCTGATCGGAGATTTTAATTATATTATTTCTACCGAGGACAAAAGGGGGGGTATTCTGTTCAGAAGTTCTAGGTCTTCAGCTCTTTTGCAAAATCTTATTGACTCCCAAGGCCTTTTTGACCTTAGGCCCTCTGGCATTCCCTTTACCTGGTGTAATAATCGTGTGGACTCTGCTCATATTCTTTGTAGACTCGATAGGATGTTTATTAACCACTTTTGGCTTCACATTTTTCCTGGTCTCGATTTGTCGACCCTCCCCCGTTGTGCGTCAGACCACGCACCAATCCTCTTTCTGACCTTAACTCCCTCGCTCTAAACTATTCAAATATGAACATTTTTTGTTTCTTTATCAGGATGCTAAGGATATTGTTAGACGTTACTGGTCTTCTCCCTCGAACTCCTAATCGATTCATAAGACTGTGTTGCACATCCATAAGGACACTATCCGTTGGAACCATGAGGTTCTTGGGAAGCTTGAGATGCGTGCTCGGGATGCTCCAGACCGCATCTCGCATCTCGAGAATCTGGACGTGTCTAGGGGTCTATCACCCTCCGAGCTCCTCCCCCTTAGAGCTACTTACCATCTCCATGCAGCTCTCCTTCGCCAAATCTCCATTAAGTGGTGGAGTAAGTCCCGCACTACGTGGCTTCGCCATGGAGACAGTAACACGAAGTTCTTCCACCTTCAAACCATTATCCATAAAAAATAGAACCTTATTCGTCAAATCCACTGGGATTCTGGTGATGTCATCTCCTCCCCTCTTTTTATAGAAAAATAATTTGTAGATCATTATGTCAATCTCTGGAGTCCCTCTCCAGATCAGTCCATTCCCCTAGGCCTCTGGCCTGTAGTCCCCACTTGTGACCCTGGCTTTTTTCCATTCCTTATAAGTCCTATTTCTAGCCATGAAATCCGAGATGTTATCTGGTCAATGCCGTCTGGTGTGCGCCTGGCCCGGATGGCTTCACTATTGATTTTTATCGTAACTACCGGGACATTGTTGGTCCGCACGTCACCTTGACTATCCAGCAAGCTTTCACTAACCTTCAACTCCCTATGGAGTGGCGTAAGACCTCCTTGATCTTTATCCCTAAAAAGGATTCGCCTCTCACCATTAGGGATTTTCGCCCTATTTCCCTCTGCCACGCCTTGTATCGTGTCTTTGCTAAGATTCTTGCAAACCGTCTTAAACCCACTTTGGATAGCCTTATTTGTAAAGCTTAATCTGCGTTTATCCCTGGTCGTAATATTCAGGATAACATCTTTCTCGCCCAGGAGCTTGTCCATTCCCTCTCGGTTGGCAGGGTTAAACATATGCTAATGAAGCTCGATATGGAAAAAGCCTTTGATCAGGTTTCCTGGGATGCGGTTAGCCACATCCTAATGAACTTTCCTTCTCAGTTTATTAATTGGATCAATCTCTGTGTTAGGTCTCCTATCTTCTCTTGTGTCATCAACAAGAAGCCCTCACCTTACTTCACACCATATCATGGCATCCGTCAAGGGGATCCTCTTTCCCCGTATCTTTTCATCATTGTCTTGCAGGTGTTTACCTCTCTGCTTCACCACCATATTTACCTTGGTCTCATTCGTCCTTTTAAGTTCGGTACTTTCACTCTTAATCACCTTTTGTTCGCTGACGACCTGCTGGTTTGCATCCGGGCTAACCAGCCTAATGCTAGGCGGATTAAGGATATCCTCGCTGTTTATGAAATGCTCACCGGACAGCGGGTTAATCCCTCTAAGTCTGTTGTTTATTTCCCCCGTCGCTTCCACCCCCGTCGGCGTCAGGCCCTTGTTCATTCCCTGGGTATCCCAACTGGTACTTTTCCCCTCACTTATTTGGGAGTTCCTATTTTTGATAAGCACAACTCTATCTGTGATCAAGGCTTTCTCGTCGAACGCTTCTCCACCATATTATCTAGTTTGCGTCGTAAACTTCTCAGTCAGGCTGGTCGTACAACTTTAATTAAATTCTGCCTCTCCTCTCTTCCTACTTACTTCCTGAGCTCCATCTACCTCTCGGCGGGCACTATTGCCTCGCTTGAGCGTCTTTCCAAATTCTTCCTTTGGGACTATGGATCTGATCGTCGTAGCCTCCACTTACTCAATTGGTCCACGGTGTAGCTTCCTCAGTCTCAGAGAGGTCTTAAAGTTCGGAACTTTCGATTTATTCGGACGTCTCTTCTTGCACGTCATGTTTTCGGTCTTCTCTCTAGCTCTCAATCCCCCTGGGCGTGCTTGGTCCGTGAGAAGTATGGTCCTTTCTCTCTTTGGAACCTTCCGCCTGCTGGTGGCACTGCCCGTGCCTGGCGGCTTGTTCTAGAGTCCCTTCCCCAGCTTCGTTTAGGTTTTCTCAAATCCATTGGCAATGGTCAGCATACGTCGGTCCTCTATGACCTGTGGATTTCTCCTATCCCTCTTAGCCACCTACCCACCTATCTTAACATGGATATAGACATTAGCTCCTTAAAGGTCTCTGATCTTATCCAAGGACGCTCCTGGAATACCCCCCTTTTGTCGCAGATTTTTGGCAATTCGATTTGCTCTACGATTTGTGGTATTTTTCTTCCTCGTTCTGCCTGTGATGACGCGTGAGTTTGGGCGACTGACTTGCATGGGCTGCCTAATGCTAGCTCGGTTTATAAATTCTTGACCCAGCAGGCTTGGCCGACACCTGTGGTTGGACGGCATCCTTGGTCTGCGTCTTGGAATGTCAGCGTTCCTCCTAAGATTCACTTCTTTCTTTGGAAGCTACTCCATCGGCGATTACCTACTTTGGACTATATCCTCACTTTCAACCCCAATCTAAACCCTATCTATCCCATTTGTGGCTTGGCACCTGAATCTATTTCACACCTCTTTTTCTCTTGCTCTCTTGCTCTTCAACTTTGAGACCTCTTTCAACTCAATCTCCACTACTCCTTTTGCTATTTTCCTTCTTGGGGTACGGGCTCTTGGCTTCTCGAGGGTGCGAGTCTTGACCCTTTATCCCGGAAGAGGCTTCTTTCCATCATTGCCTTATATTTTTGGTCTATTTGGAATCTCAGAAACAACATCCATTTTCGCTTCAAATATGCAACCGCCACTGTGCTCTGGGAAAAGTTCTTGCTGCGTTTCATGAATTTTCGACCAGCACCACCCACACCCCTGAGGCAACTCTTCCCCGGGATCCTCCGCGGATCCACTGGGAGCTCCCCGGCACGGATTGGGTCTCTCTCAATTCGGATGGCTTGTACTTGCGGGCCAGTGGCACGGGGGGATACGGTTTTTTACTCCGCTCTTACTCTCAGTCTTTTATCTTTGCAGGTGCAGGTGTTGCCCATATTAATTCTGCCCTTCACTCTGTGGTGTTCGTGCTTGTGCTTCTAGAGGCTTCTCCCACGTTTACGTTCGGCTGGATTCTGAGGAGTTGTTGCATATGGTTCTGCGGAAACGCCCCTGGCCGTGGCATCTGAGGTCTTTGCTTTCTGACATCATGGACTACCTCGATCAGATTAAGCCTTATTATGTTGCTTTTTGTCCCCGAATGTATAACTCTATAGCTGATCATTTAGCGTTTTTTGGCCGCCAAAATGGCGAGCATTTTTGGGTAGATAGTCCTCCTCCTGACCTCCACAGTTTTTTGTATAGGACTCTATGAGCCTTTCTTAAATTAATGCTAATATTTTCCAAAAAAAAAAGCATGAAAACATGTAGTCAAACCATGTATTGACATTCATACAATCATACATTCAATTCATAGGCACATAAGTGTAGTAAACTTACCATAACCATTGCCTCCATAATTTTTCTCAGGATTGCTTTATAACCCTTTCGAACTTTCACTTGCGTGGGACATCATTCCATACGATCGATCATTGATCCTTTCATTATGATTATATCTTCCGATAGTTAGGATTTATGTCGTTGCCGTCTCAATAGACTAGCTAGGCCTAGGAGACAATGCTCCCCTCTCACCCGAAGGTGATATCAGAATGCACACACCATTGCTAATGTATGTAACAATCATTCTGAACTCTCATCTGATAGTGACATCGGAATGCACATACCATTGCCAATGTGTATAATGATCATTCCAGGTAAATATCCTATAAAGGGACATAAAGGGGCGATATGTAACATCATCCACAATTAGGTTCATTATGCATTACAAACAACAAACATTTACGTCACTCAATCTTCAGGTTTTAACCTAGTTATGTGGGGAACATACATATACATCTATCTAGTTACTTATATAATCATCAAGCATCGATATATATCATTAATACCTTGAAAATAACATTAAAATACAATAATAAATTTCTATCATGGTCACGACCGTGATACAAGTCATCATGGTCGTGACATAACCCAAAAATTTGCTCTTCTATCACGGCTAGGAGACAATAACGGTCGTGCCCAAGCTTCATCACGGACGTGACATAGTTTGTTACGGGCGTGACAGAAGCTCAGTTTTTGGCCGATTTTGCCCATTTTATCACGGGCATGATGGGAGGCGTCACGGCCATGACAGAACGTTGGAGTTCCGTCGCCAGCCCGATTTTTACACTATTCTCAATCCAAAACTTTAGAAAATTTAATATAAAATATATACAAGGATACATACATGTTTCCTATGCAATATGGCACCAAAAGAACGATAAAACCATGCAACAATATTTAATTTCTAGATCTAGAGTTCATCCCCAAATCATGAACAACAATAACTTATGAACCCTAACTATTGAATCTATTGATATAGATTAATTCGTGGAAAACCTATACATGCATAGATCTGATTTGCGTGAATAAGAATCCTCAATCACCATCCAATAAGGGGATGTGGTGTCATCTTGCTCTCAATCCAATACAAGAAGAAAATCGAGAGAGGAGAGAAGAATTTTGGATCCCCTTTACATGCATTGATTAATCATTCTTCTCTTTTTTCTTCCTCAAGTCCTAACCGTCAAGATGCGGAGAAAGAGATAAACAATAAGAATATAGGGCTTTATATAGAGAAAATCATGAGGGTTTGGATAAAAAATCTAAATTACCCTTAATTGAAAAATCAAGGGTATTATAAATTTCTTAAATCAAATTATAAGCTATTTGATTTCAGTAATTCCTCGTTGTTTTCATTGATACATAAAATTATTATATTTTATAAAATACAAAAATAATCAAATAATTACAAATTCGCTTTTTATTAAGTAGTTCAAAAGTACAGTAAATATTTTTTTATTTAAACTAATAATCGTAACTTTGACCATTCAAATTAAAACAAATATTATCCTTTATTTATAATTTGGGATAAACTTCACCACATAAAATACCTTTGTCATATTAGCTGAGACAGTTTGGCAATAATAATATCACCCCATGATTAATCCTTTGATGGTTATACGGATTGATGGAAGAACCCTAAGAATAGGTCAAGGAGTTCAACTGAAGTGATACATTTAACTAGTTAGGGTACAATACATTATGCTTGATATATATATCATTGTTGATATAATTTTGTTCGTCCTTGGCTCTTCCTGTTGCTGGTAGAAGCTTCAGCTGCTAACAATGAGGTGTAATTATATATATACAATCTCTTCATCCTCCATCATTTCTTTTGCTACATTATCACCTTGAGATGAGGAATCATCTCTTCTACTATGTTAATTAATGGTATATTACGTACATTGGTTGTCTGCATGTTTTACCCAAATTTAGTAGAATAATAACACTTGGCTGATTCGACAATTAATCAATTCGTCGATGTCTCGTTATTTGTACAAGATAATAAACTTTGTTTAGTGCATTTATTATTGTGGGGCAATATTTATTTAATCCTAAAAGTTTAAGTAACAAATTTTTTTTTTGGTCAAGTGATAGTAATAATTAGATTAGTAGTACAGTGGCTCAGTTCATGATTTTTGGCGAATCAATCAATGCAACGTAAATGATGTTTATATAATGGAAATGATTATATTCTTTCCATGATATATATTGTGTAATTTTAATGTAATACATAATGGAAATATTTCAAGAGTACTAAGCTTTACAAGAAAGCCAGTGAAAATATTAATTAGAAAAAAGAGACGAGACCTTGGAAAACAAAAAAAAACAGCTTAAATGAAAATTTATTATTTTATAAACAGCTTAGAAAAACTGAATATTGATAATATATATTACATGCACGAGGGATGGAAAAATTAGCCGGGGCGAAATGTAAAAAGTGAAGAAAAATAAATGATATGTATAAATATATAATTATACTAAAAAATAATAAGATTAAGAAAATAAATTTACTCTAGAAAAAATATATATTAAAAATAACTTATAATTATAAATTTTATTTATTTTAGTTAAAATATGTTTTTTATTATTCATCATGCATTTTTTATTTGTCAAGTTCATCTTGAAAGTTGATTATTTCCTTAACGTAATATATATGTGAAATAATTAACTTCAAAACGTTAGATGAAGATATATGTAACCAATTTTTTAAACTAAGTAGTTTGATTTGTTATAAAAATAAATCAAAATTATTGATATATATATATATATATATATGTGTGTGTGTATTATATTTTTCATAAATGTACATATTACACTATAAATCTTTTCATATATACTCATAAATACAATAACATATTATCTTTACACATATTTCATAATATTAGGAACTTTTAAGGAAAATATATGGTATATTATTATATAGTATACTTAAAATTAGGAGGGCGAATCATAACTTTTTTAAAAAAATTATATATGATATATCATCATATATATAGAATATGCAAGGCGCCGTCTGATCGACATGCATCAACTAAAAGAATTATGTAACAATATATTATGTTTCTAACTAAATTAACTTAAATAGATCCATGAGTTTTTTATTTGTCACCTACAAAAGATTAATGAGACTCGATTGATCCAATCCAACCGTAATGACTATAATGAATCACGAAAGTATGTCACTTATATTTCCTTATTTTGTTAACTTCATGGTCATGTGTTATAAATCAAAGTTGGGATATAATTTAGAAGATATTTTTCCAAACCTTATAAATGAAATATATATATAATAAAGGAAAATATAAATGTAGAAACATCCCCACCATCATTATCATCTAATTTATACTTTCATTTTCTCTTTCTTTGGGAATTGCACTTTGAGATTTAGATCTTGTTCTGCAATCCAACATTATTCAATCTTCCACTACTTTCCAATTATGTTCCAATCCAATCAAAGTAGCCCCAAAGTTAGGTCGTAACTGCTGACATCACACCAATGTCGTGATTTATGAACAAAACAGCTAAACATGGCCGTATCCCCTCGTGTTTCCTCACAAGATAAGAACACACACACACACACACAAAAAACACATATGCATAACATTGAGTCACATCTGAGCTCGTGAATAAGAAATTTAGAATTAGATTTTTATTTCTAGAAGTTGTATATCCTTTTACTTTTTTTTCATTTATCAGGTCATGTGTGTACAAAACCGATCTGCCGGTGAAAAAATTAATACGAAAGGATTGAGAATTGTGTAGACTCAAAATAGATTTATACATTTGAACTATCATTGATTTATAAATAAATGATAGTTTTAAATTTGTTATAAATTTATTTTAAAAAATATTTACAAGAATCATTATTGATTTATTAATAAAGTCAAATATTAGACTCCACATATTCTTCAAAAGATCATTTTTCCTAAATCTCCCCTAAATTATCACGATGGTTCTCACCTAACACCAAAGTAAGAACTTATCTTATGATATTCCTAATTTTTATCACATTTTTCGCTTTAGTCCTTCATCTAATTCTCTTCATTTTTCTGTTCATTTTACTTTTTTATTTGTGAAAAAATTAAAATGTTCTTCCACAAACTCTTCTCTCTTTTAATGTTAAAAATAATATAAAAAACTAAAAAATATAGAAACTTTGGTCTGAGACAGGGCATTAGTATTAAATTGGAAAGAATTATATTTTTTACATTTTTATTACTTTTTGAAATTTAAATAGAAAAGAATTTGTGGAAGGATATTTTAATCTTTTCACAAATGAAAAAAAAATAAAAATAAGAGAAAAGTACAGAAAAGTTAATATGGAAAAATTAAAGTCGAAAATACAATAAAATTTAGGGATGTTGTAAGATAAGTTCATATTTTAAAGTTAGATACCAAAAATCAATAGAAGAGACTTAAGGAAATAATCCTTCCTTGAATCTTAATATTAATTCCTTAAATCTTAATATTAATCATAATACTAAGCAGCCAACGATGCGTTGGATCCCGTGGGCCGTAGCGTACACAAGGCCTCTCCGCCTATCACCGCTCGGCTTTCGCGCGGGGCACGGACGAGTACATGTTACATGCACTCGTCTCGTCGTCTCCCGCCATATTTAAAATGCTTCCATGGCCTCCTCGGAGGTTGGAACCAGAGCACTTCCCCCACTCTCCCCTTCTCGCACGAGGACACCATGGAGATATCGTACGCGACCTCCAGCAACCACGACATCCCCGAGTGCTCGGACGTGGGAAGCGGGCTCGCCCGGCAGGTGGAGGTGGCACCGCTCGAGCACCCGACGCCCTCGCCCCTGTCCCTTCCGGCGCCGTCGTTCCTGGGTCAATGGCGCTTCAAGCTCCGGAGCTTGACCGTCATGGAGTGGATGGAGCTCCTCTTCCCGTGCACCCGGTGGATGCGCACCTACCGGTGGGAGGAACACCTCCAGGAAGATCTGACGGCGGGGATCACCGTGGGCGTCATGTTGGTTCCTCAGGTTGGTACTTTTCTTATGCGGTTGTTGGACTAATTCTGTGCATTGTTGGACTAATTCTGCGCGTCTCCGGCAGGCCATGTCGTACGCGAAGTTGGCAGGGCTTCATCCAATATATGGACTGTGTGAGTGAACACTGAATCTCTTATTTCTGACGCGAGAATTTACTTCTGAGCTGCTGTTCCTTCCAACGCAGATTCCGGATTTGTGCCGGTGTTTGTGTATGCTGTGTTTGGATCATCACGGCAGCTTGCAGTTGGCCCAGTTACCTTAGTGTCTCTGTTAGTTTCCAATATTTTGAGTGGCATAGTTGATCCTTCAGATGAGCTCTACACAGAGCTTGCCATATTATTGGCACTCATGGTTGGCATAGTGGAGTGTGCCATGGGGCTACTGAGGTACTACTCATGCAACTTCAACATGTAGCCAATTTGAAACAGAAACTATTCTTAGAAGCATTTCAAAAGCCTCTGTGAAATGCATCTGCAGGTTTGGCTGGATACTACGATTCATCAGTCATTCCGTGATCTCGGGCTTTGTCACCGCTTCCGCGGTTGTAATCGCTCTATCGCAAGCTAAGTACTTCCTGGGCTACAACATAGAGAGGAGCAGCAGAATTGTGCCACTTGCCAAAAGTATAATTGCCGGATCTGCACAAGTAAGCTCATCTATCTTTCTGAAGTTTGCTATCCTGCTATCTATTCAGTTGGCCCTGTTTATTGGTACTTCCTTACAGTTTTAGGTTATTCTAGACAAAGAAGGCATCAACGTGTACTAACTCTTTATGATAGTTTCCTTCTTGTAGTTCTCGTGGCCCCCTTTTCTCATGGGATCATTTATCCTTGCAATTATACTTCTTATGAAGCACCTGGTTCGAATACCTATCTCATGGCCTGCTCTTTTTTTTTAATTTAAAAAAAGAACGCTGGTGAGTGTTATGGATATTGAATTTTCTTATCTGCATTTTGCAGGGAAAAACACAGAAGAGGCTACGATTTATGAGAGCATCAGGACCACTTATAGCAGTTGTGCTTGGCACTACTTTTGTCAAGATGTTTCATCCATCTTCAATATCAGTGGTGAGAAAAATCTTTTCCTGGAAACACAGCAGTCAGGTTTTGTTAGAGACGAAGGTCTCTGTGGTTTATTTTGCTATTTCTATCATTACCACTGCCATATTTATATTTAACTACGCGTGGATTACTATCAGATAGGTGAAATACCGCAAGGCCTTCCGAAGTTTCAGATGCCTAGAAAGTTTCGATATGCCCAGTCTCTGTTCTCAACAGCTGTTCTTATCACTGGAGTGGCGATCTTGGTAGTACAATTTGGATTAAATGTTATTCACAACTCCAAATCAGTGTGTCTAATATATAATAGTTGGCACCTTTTCTACTTGTAGGAATCTGTGGGGATTGCTAAAGCATTGGCTGCAAAGAATGGCTACGAATTGGATTCAAATCAGGAGGCAAGCACAGGATCATTATCACAACATGACTACTTGTGAAACGAGATTCTAAGTTGTGCCTTTACTTGCAAAAAATCCAAGCTTCCTTATCGTAAAGTTATTTCTACTGCTCTTACTGCAGTTGTTTGGTCTTGGCATGGCAAATATTTGGGGCTCTTTCTTCTGTGCGTACCCTGCAACTGGTAAACCAATCCAACTTCTACTCTTGTGTTTGTACTGAAGTCTGAAGCACTATTGTCACTTCATCTTTGATTCTTTCAACATATAGTCGGACTTTGAGTGCTCTATATTGTCTCTGAAGTATGAAAAGAAAAAGACTAGAAGGATCTGTGAAAAGATATTGCATCTTATCAAATCATTAAACCGTAGTGAAGATTCTGCAAGTGAAGCCATTCATGTATACCTTTGTATGCAGGATCCTTTTCCAGATCAGCTGTGAATAATGAGAGTGGGGCGAAGACTGGATTATCAGGAATAACCACCGGGTTAACAGTGGGATGTGCTCTCTTCTTCTTGACTCCACTGCTAAGAGATATTCCTCAGGTATGGTGTCTGATAAATGATAATTCAGACAAGTCATTATTAGGAAGGGATCCCAATGCGTCTGTCCATCCAATATGCTGCAGAATCTATACTAATTATAGTTTATTTTGCTTTTCCAGTGTGCTCTTGCTGCCATTGTAATCTCTGTAGGCATAAGTCTGGTAAAGCTCTCAATTCTGGACTCTATACATGCATGTTTTTGCCTGTATAGTTTGGTCCCAAGTTTTGGTTTCAAAAAAATCAGATATTAAATCCATATTATCTAACCTTTTATTTTCTATCAGAAAAAAATACTTCTAGTTGAATTTGACTTTCAGACTATGTTATACCAACATCTCTGCAGGATGCATTAGTACATTACAATAATGCAGCAGCACAATTCTTGATCGTAATAAATTCAATACTTCAGTTCTGAAACTTCTAAAGTGAATATTGCTGCAAACTCCGCAATGATCAGTCCTAATCAGTCTGCATGTCATTCAGATGCATATGATGAGTTTCTTTGAATTTTAGCTAAAGCATGGGGAGATATTAGAATATAAGGACATCCATGCTTTGATAAGTCAGACTACTGCATATATGCATCGATTTGTTTAAGTCTGAAAACTCCATGCTTTTCTAAACAAGCTCATGCGACTATTGTTTCAGGTGGACTACGAAGAAGCATTGTTCCTGTGGAATGTCGATAAGAAAGACTTCCTTCTTTGGACTATTTCTTGTACTACGACATTGTTTCTTGGGATAGAGATCGGTGTGCTTGTTGGGGTAAAAATTGCTCTGCTCACACTTTTTTTTTCTTATAGCTTTCTTTCATCTTTCTCGTGCAATTACGTGATAAAAAAAATTCAGGTCGGCGCTTCTCTTGCATTTGTCATTCACGAATCGGCAAATCCACATATCGGTAAGTGTTTGATATAGAGAATTTGAAGTCATAGATCTCATCCCATTTGCTTGATTCATTTTTATTTTGTTTTCCTCAATGGTAAAGCTCCAAGACAGAATCATACTGGCAGACAAAAAATTTCCCACGTATGTTTTATTGTGCCAATGCCATTTTATGAAAAATAATTTTCAACTTTCAGCTGTGTTGGGGCGTCTCCCTGGGACTACTGTCTACAGAAATATCGAACAATATCCCGAAGCATACATCTACAATGGCATTGTTGTCGTTCGTGTCGATGCTCCAATCTACTTCGCAAATACAAGCTATGTCAGAGAGAGGTCAAAATCTAATGGCATTAGTTAAAACAACAGATCTTAGAAGTCAGTTTAGCCATCACTATGTTACTGTTGCTGCAGGCTGCGAATGTATGAACTCAAATGTTTGGACAGCACCAAACTCAGTCCTGAAACAGAGAGAATTTATTTTGTGATTATGGAGATGGCATGTAAGCTAAAGATCCTCAGCTTCCTGACATTTCTTTGTGATTCTAACCGTTAGAACTGCAATTGAACTATTTTCTGCTGCAGCTGTTCCATACATAGATTCCAGTGCAGTCCATGCTATCAGAGACCTGAGCCAAGAATACAAGTCATGTGGAGTTCAGGTTTCTGCTCTGTTAGCTTACAATATATACATAAACACCAATTGCATGGTCGTGGCCTGTAATTTGTTCATTTCTGCAGATTGCTGTTTCCAACCCAAACAGAAAGGTTCTGCTAACCATGTCAAGGGCAGGCCTTATCGACATAATCGGCAGGAAATGGTACTTTGTGAGCGTGCATGATGCCGTCAAAGCTTGCCTCGAGTACATGCAGACATGGCATCAGAATGCAGCAAGGATGGGGGATATGACAAGGAAGCAGACGCTTTGTGAAGGACCAGACCCTGAAAACCAAGAACCTCTCCTGTTTCCGAAAGAATTTTAGAACTGTTGAAGCTTTCATTTGTGCGTGCTCTCTTTCTCGTGTATGTATATCTTTATACAGTGATACAGAATAAGGATTACATGAAATGAATTCTGTGTAGGAAGTTAAATTGATTATATAGAAGTTACTTACTGTGCTTAAAATGAGGGAGGGATTGTATAGAAGTTACTTATTCTGCAAATTCTTCTTTTCTTTTTTCCATTAACAGAACGAGTTTACAATTAACATACATTAAACATTCAGCAAGCTTGATTTTAACCAATCATTGTCTCGATCAAGATCCCCAAGATCGAAATCTGTTCGGAGGTGGTCATAAGATTAAAAAACGTAAAATCAGATCGAAGATCTAAAAAATATATTTTAAAAATAATAATTATATTTTTGATAATTTTTTTCATTTAAATATTGAATTAAACCCTCATTAAGTCATTTTTTATCGATTCTTAAACCAAATTATATCAAAACATATTAAAAACCAAGAAAATATATTAGTTTTTATTATCATAATATATTTTTATTAATATTTAAATAATTATATTCATTATATGAAATCGTATACAATCGGAGAAGATCATAAAATATGTTGGACGTTTATTGTTTACGTGTCCAACATCGAGTAGGAAAGAAAGAAAAAAAAGGAAAAGTCGTATTGGTGTTAAGAACCAATCCGAGATTAAGATGGAATCCGAATCCAAGTGCTACAGTATTGACACAGTAAAAGGACGTACATGCATAATAAAGAGGGGTGCAGTCGAAAACGAATAGCCACCGAGAGAGAAAAAAAGAAGAGAGAGAAGAGAACTTTAGGGTTCCATTCTAGAAGGAACACTCATCCGTTCTCGACGAAATTTCAGGCAATACTTCTCATTAGTCTTCTCATTTATTTCTCATATTCTGGTGAGATTGACTTTTACCCTCAGTTCCGAGAGACATTTATTCTATGACATCCAAAATTGATTCTTGAGATTATTATTGTATTCCTCTGTGTAATTCTAGAAGAGACTTTGTAACCTACTATTATTTCATAGTGGAAGATTTTCTCCTTACTCCCGTAGTTTTTTTCCTCTCACATTGAGATATTTTCCATGTGAATCTTTTGCGTCTTTGGTCTAATTTAATTTCTTTATATTATTGTCATCATCCCATTATTATTATGTGCATTAAAAAGAAAAAAAGAAGATAATTTCGCAACTATCAGTTTAGTCTTTTTTCCCAATAGTGATATCATAGCCCGGTTAAGAAAGTGCATATTATAATGGAGGACAATAATGCCCCCAGTCGGATGCCTGTGCTCACAGCGATAAATTATTCTATCTGAAAGCCTCGGATGAAGGACTACTTAAATTGCAGGGACCTTTATGATCCAATGGTAACGCTACAAAGACAGAGGACATGAACGATAGAAAGTGGGGGAGGATTAAGACCAAGACAGTCGCACAAATCTGACAACGGGTCGACGACAAGGTGTTTTTTTCATATCGCAAGTATCGATGAACCCGATGAATTGTGAAAAAATTGCAAGAAATGTATGAGCGTAAATCACCGTAGAATAAAGTGTTATTGATGAAGAAACTTGTTAACTTAAAGTACAAAGATAGTCATTTTGTTGCAGAACATCTTGGCAGCTTTCAGGAATTAATTAACAAGTTTTCCTCAATAAAGATTGTGTTTGAAGATGAGATTCAAGCACTATTATTGCTGAATTCATTACCTGATAGTTGGAAAACGCTTGTTATCACTCTGAATAACTCTACTTCAGATGGACAACTATCTTTAGAAACTATCAAGGATAGTTTGTTCAACAAAGAAATGAGAAGGCAAGAATAGAATCTCAACAATAAATCAGAGGCATTCATCGTGGAAGATCATGGGAGAAACAAACAGAGAAACTCTCACAGTCACGAGAGATCAAGATCAAAAGGCAAGTCAAAGTTCAGAAAAAGAAGTCACATATTATCATTGTGGCAAGCTAGGACACTTCAAGGAGGAGTGTAGAAAATTAAATCGTGATCAATCACATGAAGGATCTAAAAATATTGAAAAAGAAAAAGAAGAACAGTGGTGGAAACAATGTTGCAGTGGCTACATTAGATAATGTATACTTTCTTACTCAAGAAGAGGAAGAAGATGGTGTCAATGTTCATGGCATGCAAAATATAACATATTTTAAATTATTATTTTAGTTAATTTTTCTGTAATTTGTTCATGGCATGCATCATTTTTTAGTCACTTTTAATCGTAATTCCGTATTTATTAATTTTAATTATTAATTCTCTGAATATTTTAATTGTGGATGGATTAATTAAATTTGAATAATTATTTTGCAGGAAAATTCAAAACACGGCCGAATTTCAAAGAATTTATTTTGGCCGAGATTTGGCTTTACACCCAAGCCGTTTTGGGTGAGATTTGAAGGGGTAAAGATAAAAAGATTTTATCTTTGGGCGTAATGGCATGAAGATCAAGTCGTTTTGGGCGAGATTCGAAAGGAGTAAAGATAAAAGAGTTCCTTACGGCCGAGATTTCCAGGGGGTAATGATAAGGAATCTTCTTTGTTACGGCTGAGATTTAAAGGGGTAAAGATAAATGGAATTTTATCTTTTGGGCGTAATGGCATGAAGATGAAGATGTTACGACCGAGATTTGGAGGGGGTAATGGCAATGAAATCATCCGTTTGGCCGATATATGAAGGTGTAAAGATAAAATTGTTTGGGCGTAACAAGATTTAATTTCTGTTTTTGCCGAGATATGAAAGGTAAAGATAAAAGGATTTTATCTTCTGGGAGTAATGAAAAGGAGTAAAGATATCATTTTGGCCGAGACATGGAGGGGGTAATGATAAAAGAATTTTGTTACGGCCGAGATTCGAAGGGAGTAAAGATAAAAAGGATTTATCTTTGGCTGAGTTTATCTCGTAAATTTAAATTCATCCGTACGATGTTACGGCCGAGATCAAATTGAAGGTCGTCCGCACCCTATAAATACGTGAAGAATCCATCGTTTCAAGGTGTGCTCTGAAGTTCAGGTTTCTTCCACGGCGAGTCGTGAGCTCTGCAGGCTACGACCAAGAGGAGAGAGGTGCGACGGTTGGAGGTTGATCGCGACCCTGATCAAGTCCGAGAGGCTGCCCGACTGTCTGCCCAATTCGAGAGCTCTACTTCTATTTTGGGTGTAATTCTTTCGATTATTATTGTTATTTTGTTATTATCTCTCCAGAATTTCTAGGATGAACTCCATGTTTTTAGGATTATTATTTTAGGAGATTATTAATTGAAGGGAAATGTTTGGACCCTACTTTACTTGTTTTAATCTTTTATGATCAATTATTAATTGTGCTTAATTCTTTTATATTAGTTAATTAAATTTCCGAATTAGGCTATACCAGTTTGTGGAGTGTTTAATTTCAGAATTTATTATACTAATTATAATTGATTTTATTTGGAATTAGTAATTGACATAAATTTGATAACTAGTGTGTGGAGAATCAAGTTTGTGTGGTCTATTAATCTATACCAGTTTGTGGAGTGATTAATAGTTTAGAGAATTCAATTTAATGCATCTTAATTTTAATATGTTTTTGGGGGTACCAGTCGTGGAGACTTCAATTCTTATTAAATTAAGATAGTTCTATATGATTAGATTGAGGGATGCCAGTCGTGAAGACCACAAATTAATCATGTTAGATTACTTTAGGGAGACTCTAATCCATCTTTAAGGATTAAATTTATCTTTTATGGTTCAAATATTTATCTTGATCTATTTTCATCCTAAGGCCTAATTTCAACATCACTATCTTATCTTTATCTTATTTTCTTTATTTTATTTCATAAAACTTCTTTCCAAAAATTCATGTTTTTCCTCTCTTATTAATTTATAAATCCAGATATTGAATTAATAATATTCCTCGTGGGTTCGACACTCTTACTCCTATTACTATATTACTTGAGCGACTAGTGCACTTGCTAGCAAATTTTATTGTTACAAATCTAACGCATCAGATGATCATCGATCTTTCATCGATATGGCTCGGAGTTTCAAAATTTTGAGAATTAGTTTTGTAACTTCATCCTCTAATGTATGTAGCTTTGCATCCAAGGCTTCGAACTTGAACTCAGTGTCGAACTGTCGAAATAAATCATCTACTTCAATTTGCTTTTGTATTTTGGACAACTGAGCTTCTAAATTATGAATGTCTTGATCTTGCATTATCAACCTTCTTTCTATTGTTAGAGCGAATTGACCAATCATTTCTACAAAGTCAAAAGTTGATAATTTGAATTCGAGAATTGATTTCACATCCTCATCTAACTTTTTGTTGTGTTGCCTGATGTTGTGAATTTGTCTCTCCAAGTTTTCAATTTGATAATTTTGTGTGGAGAGTTTCTTCAACAAAGAATCTAATAATTCTGTAAGTCCAGCAGATGGATCTCGAAAAATATCTTCCTTCTTTGTTTGTGAGGCTTCTTCTTTATGTTTTGTCTGGACAACAAGGATATTTCCCTCAACTTGTTGGTTTGTTGTCATTTTGTTTGTTGTCGTTGAGGTGTCTAATATATGCTCATGATGATCCGGTTGTGTACAAGAGATATTACCTGAAAAGTTTACACAACACTAAAAGAAAAAAGTGAAGCGAAACAGAAAATAAAAATTCTCAAAGTAGTTTATACAAGGTAGACTAAGAGTTAGGAATGGCGCTAAAAACTTGATGCGTAAAATTTGTAACAATAAAATTGCTTGCAAGTGAACTAGTCGTATAAGTAATAAAGTAGAGAGCAGAGTATCGAACCCACGAGAAACTAGTTAAATTTAATCTATCCTAATAATCTACTAAGAGAATAAAAGGGTGTTGTGATATGAAAACATAAAATAAAAGTACAGAAAATTAAATAATAGAAAATAAAATAAATTAGTGTTCAACCTAAGAATTCTGGATGATCAATGATGAAGATTAACTAACATGAAGAATTATGAAGATTGAATTATAACGATGATGAATAGATTCATTTCTTGAGATGGATTAGGATTATCTAAATTAATGATCTTTACGCTAAGTAAATCAAACTATCTTACTTCCTGGAAAACTTAAGACCACAAATGATGAGTTAATATTTAGTTAAGAAAATATTAAAATGCATTAAGTTGTAATTCCTAAACTAACTGTCATCCACGAGGGTAAAAACTAATAGATCGCACAAAATCTAGCACAAGTTATGATTGCTTCAACTCTCAAGTTAAAGAATGATTTATTGAAAATTATTAAATCATAAAACTAATCACCCCAGATGTAGTTTGTATTATCTCATAATATAATAATCTCAGTAAAAAGCATTAAGCACAATAATCATAATTAAAAAAACCCAAACTAACTATATTAATCCAATTTAACATTCGAGTTCATGCAATTTTCTCGTAAAAAATAAATATCTCTATTATAGAATTAATTAGGCATACAAAGTATTAGTAAAGAATATCCAAACAATAGGTAGAAGACAGAATTATTCGCCTTCGATGATCTCTAGATTATTGTAGAGTACATGCGATGAGTTGCTCCGTAGATTCTCCCAAACAAACATTGAAAATTCTGAAATTCTTCTTCTATAATGTAGCATGGCTCCCAAGTCTCAAGAATCTCCAAGCAAATCTTTTAGGACCTCTATTTATAGCCTCGAGAGGTCCTGAGGATTTTTGTAAAGTTTCGATTTGATTCGAAGTCTTTTCATATTAAAACAAGTAAATTCGGAATAGAATTTGATAAGTCTTTAAAACCATTAAATTGTTTTTTCAAATATGAGTAAATATGTTTCCTAATCATCCTTAAAGCTTAGCATAAAGTTTGGGTTCGATCTAAACTTAAAATTCCCAAGGAAAGACGAAGAAATCTCGAAAATAGCTTTCCTAACAGCTCGTAATATGGATTTCATGGGTCGTAACTGTGATTTCACGGTCCTAATAGTATCCAAATTAGAGTAAAAATATAGTTTTAATGCCCCCTAACTCGGGCAAGCTTTTTGAGCGAAACTAAATATTTAACAGACTGTTACATATCTCTCATGGCCTGTTATATTCAACTTTCAACCTTTAGGCCAAACTGGAGATTTAACGGGCCGTTAAATAACTCTCACAGCCCGTTATATTCATTTCAACTTTGGCAGCCTTCACTAATTTTCACTTTCTGGCTCTGTGATTTGAGTGTCATTTGTTTTTGTGCATTCTGACTCAATTCTCTTGCTTTTTCTACAATAAAATATATAATTTGGGTAGATTTCTATTTTTATAAAATTAAAATGAATAAGGTCAGAAAATGATGCATGCTATATGAAAAGGAATCGAAATGTGATTAAATATATGGCTAATTATATGTTATATTTTGCATGCATCAATCACAATCGAATTGGTCAACCACTCATCATCAGTACCTCTGAATGGTGACATACCTCTGAAAGTCTGATCAGGGAAGGATGTTTCGTACAAGCATCTTAGAGTATTCGGCTGCAAAGCCTTTGTTCACATTCTTAGTGACGAGTGTTCAAAACTTGATAGCAAATCGAAAGAATGTATCTTCTTTGGATATGGAGGTCATGAATTTGGCTATAGACTCTGGGATCATGTTAACATGAAGGTTATCAAAAGCATGTTGTGTTCATGGAACACCAAACAATTGAATATCTGTCGAAGGACAAAGAGCCTTATCTAGCTGAACCAAGTTCAGTTAATGCACCGATAGAAGATGACAATGCTCCAAAAGCTTATCAAGATGACAATAATAGTGAATTAACATCAATATGGCATTTATCTTGCATAAATTATGCAAAATAATATGAAAATAATGTAAGAAACTATTTAACTCAAATAAAGCATGAAATACAAATCATAACCATATTCTCAAAAGTCTAAACAATAAAATATATGAAGAGAAAACTAAAGTTTAACGTAGTCTTCCTTTAACAAATAAACTAATCTATAATTAGAAGAATTAACATCAAATTCGAGAGAGAAAATATAAAATAAAGATTATAAATTATAAATCAAATCAATGCGAATATGAAGCGGGTTTTAGCTTTAGGTTTTAACATTAACCCGATCTAGGTATGATGCCAGCCCGGCCAAGTTCATATGCCTTCCTCTCACTTCATTTTTCGTGCTCTTCTGGTCCAATCTCTTTGACTTACAAAATAATGATCTTGAGAAGAAAATAGAATACAAGTGGGTAGCTTTGGACTCAAAAGAATTTAGGAATATGATAAAAATTATGAAAAATAACTTAAATGATGCATGTAAAACATGTATGAAAATGGATGCATCACGGATCAGACAAAGGTTAGAAGACCTATAACAATTAACAATTAACAATTCAATGGGCCTAATCAATATGACATTGTTCAATTAAGAATTTCCAATTCAATAATCACTAGTCATTGATCAATAACAATTCAATTCAATTCAATTCGATGGGCAAAGGCAATCACCATCAATGTCAATATTCAAATGACCATGATCTATACAATTCTATTCGATTCAATTTAATGATCAATTCAATTACAATTCAACTATCAATGTTAGGAGTTATCAAATACAATAAGGGTGCTCGGTCAATTAAGGAGAATTCTATGTCTCTTTCATGTAGGCCAATGGGGGATATCAACCCACAATAAGTCGCCCTCCAATAATAACGCTAATAATGATTCGTGACAGCTTCTCTAAAAAATAACGTCTTAAATATTTAAGTACACTATATGCCTCATACAATAATAATAACAATAACAATAACAATATGGCATAGGGGTTTAAAGATAGTCAAAGTACATGGAGACCTAGTAGCTTTCAACTTTTATCTTGTTTACTTAACACATCTATTTTTTAACAATTTAGTTTAGGTTTAACAAGATCCAATCACAAGAAAACTATTAGATCAATACTATAATCAATTACATGATTGGATATGCTAACAATAGGATCCATGTTATGACAATGAAATCATGTTTGATCATACTATAATCAGATAAGATATAATCAAATAAGATAATAATCACATGATCAGATACGATAAATATGATTATAATAACATCAGTAATGATGACAATAAAATCAAGTATAACAATGATCTAATATGAAACAATTAATGTCAATAGCTATCTAATTAACTATAATTCAATATGTCAAAAATACGTCTTCTACCTCCTGAACCCAACCCATGTCGGGTGGAACTTGGGCCGTGTTCGATGAACATCCAATATGCCTCGGCCTGGGTAAATCCGGGCCAAGCATGATGTGAACTTGGGTCAGGTTGGCCTCGGTTCATGTCTTCAGTCCAATGCAACTTTTCGGCCACTATAATTATACCGTACAATATCTGATTGATAAAAAATCTATATCAATGAAATGTGGATATGAGAAGATAATAAGGTTCAATGTCACGAAAAATCGACGTCATAAGGATCTCCATACGTATCTAAAGTTGGTTAAAAAAATAACTGAAATTCCTCTATTGAAAATCTGCACGGATGCCAAACTTTGGACGACGATTCCTCTCTGTCCACGTCACGAAATGCACAACCAATACTTGGATGACGATCTCAAATATTCCAGCTTCGAAACCAATGATTGGGTGCTCTATGGAACATCTCGATTTACGTGAAATAAGAGACAAAGTGGGGCTCGTAGTGCAGAAATTCTATTTGGTCAATAAAAATTTTCAGTCGTCCTTTAATGCCTATTTATAATTATATATTAGCATTTTGACTTCTATTTGTTGGATATATGACCGTTATGATCATTAAGAAAAAAATAATTATAATAATAATGGAGCCATTAAGATCATAATGATGGAATGCGTAATGGACGCTTTGGCTACTATATAATGGCGTGGTAGGGGGACGGACAGTAGTGGACACACACGTCGGTACAACTCGGTGTCGAGTAGGATGATGCTACGTCCGGATGATCCCCAATTATTTTTGACCATTTTTTCCTTCATTGGTATCATATCTCCCGGTTGATTCTCTCTCACGCAATGCACTGGTCAAACATCTTTCTGCTGCTTCAACAGAAGTTGACCAGGTCTCGCATGGCCATGGCGTCAACTGCTCGAGCCTCGACTCTTCTCTAGCGCTGGCACCACCGGAGCAATGTCGACGTCGCACTGTCCATTCTCCCATCTTCCTGGTGGACCATTTTGCCACACGATGAACCAGGCCGACGGATGCGATCCATGTGCCGCTACACCATTTTTGCCGAGATCACCAACCGTCATGTATCACCGTTTGCCGCCTTATCAGTTTCTGTGACATCACCTCCTTTGGCGTTCGCCAGAGTTGAATAAGCCATGAACACTTGGTCAATCTGGAAGGTTCGACCAATCTGGCTCACCATCATCGCATGCAACGACGATCCTGCCAAGTGCCAACTAGCGACTCATCAATCAGTGAACGTTCGACGTCCACTTCCTCTCCATAACGGTCAGCGCATCTCTCGCCTCTTCTTTCTGCGTTTTATTTTGTCCATCCATCATAATCGCAAGTACGCAAAATTTTTTGTAATTGTCATTGATCTATTACAAGTATCAATAATAACCGTAGATAATGTTAATAAATCATGGTCATAGAATTATGACACTAATCAATCTTAACCATAGTTTTTTTAATGTGGCAATATTTATTTGACACCATATTTAGATTAAATCCTGATCGCTTGATTCTATTGCCCATATTGATGCCGCTATCAGTTTAGGAAACTATTAATGCTTACCCATTTTTAATTATTTAGAATTGGACAAATTCTTGTTAACTGTTTAACGTTTCTAATTTTCTATTGTTTTTGGCGTACCTGTGACTTTCTATATTAGGATTAATTGTCATCTAATAGAATTGACGATGGTCACCATTAATTACCAGACTATGATTTTTATTAATTACTATCAGTTTAGGAAATAATCACTATTTTTGCCTTAATTATTTTTGCCATTAGTTTGATTTGGTCCTATTTTTCAGCTAGTTGAAAATGTCAGTTAATTTTAAGGACCTAAATATATATATATATATATAATATATATATATGTCAATAGCGCACATCATTTTTATTATTTTACGTTACTACTCTAAAGTGATTAAGATATTTTATCTTCTCATAATATAATTACTCAAAATTATTTTATGATTTTTTTGCCAATAAACGGCATATAATTTAATAAACATATTTTGTACCAAAAGCAACAAAGTTTATATTCACATGTATATCTATTAATATATTTTAAGATTCAGAAATTTATGCACAATCATATTTTCATGATTAATTTTATCGTTGTTGTTAGAATCATAAAAAGTATAGTATACATTCTTTATAATAAACTTTTAGTAATATTTTGTTTAAGGTAGTTATATATTTACTACCTTTGGTAGATTAAATAAATATTTTGTGTATTTTTTCAAATGGGAGGAGTAATTTTTTTTTCATAAAATAGCTTTATTAAACTCCTACAAATCATATGAGACCTTAATATACTTAGAACAAGTCTAAGTATGTATTCCTAATAATGAATTAAAACTTATCAATCCATTATATTTAAAAAACAAATTAAACAATATGTGATTTGAATTAGCAGCTTTCAAATTAAGAAGGTTGAATCCATGTTCAAAAAAAAATTTTGGAGGGAATGCAAATTATAAGGCATATGTGAAAATTTTCGAACAGTGGGAGAATGACAAAAGTGCTTTCATAGTATACATGAAAGATGATCTCATGAAGATTCTCGATTCCTAATGAGATGACACATGATATATAAAAATGTCATAAGGGCAATGTGTGATTTCGAGATTGAAATCGGTGCACAAATAAGGGCAATGTATGATTTCAAAATTGAAATTGGTGCACAACTACTTTTATTTAAGAAAAGTAAGAGATCATATAAATTGCATAATTGTCATGACTAATAATTTAGCCATTAAGATATAGTACTAAAAGAAGTGCTATTTATGAATGACAATAATATAACTTAATGGAATAATTAAGTTGGCAACCAATAATTATTGGTTGGACTAGAGTCTTCAAAGCTAAGGTAGCTAAAGAAAAGTTCATGGGATATATTATCGGGCATATCTTAGTATCTCAAAGTAGCAGCTAATGAGGCATAATGGAGCATAATTTGCATCTAAGAATATTTTGTGAGACAAAATTATTCTAGGGCAAGAATTTTTGACCAAGATATGGTGCCAAAAAAAAGTGAAACTCCAGAAAAGCTTAAGTTACTACAGTTGTTGAGAAAGAAAATATCATGATAAATATCAATAACTTGTTAAATTGAGTTTGAATAATCCACTATATTGTAAAGATCAAAGAAAGGTTAAACTTCAAAAGTTGCAGAAGGAGAATGGAGGACTTATATAAAGACAACACTTAATTGTTGAAGGCATTGACAATACAGATTACATCACGGAGTTGGCTTCACCGTACTCCAAGATGTGATGTACGTGTTAGGTTCCATCTAAAAGTTTGTTTCACCGCACTTCAAGATGTGATATACGCATCTAAAGTATGTTGTGAATCTGATCTCCATCTCAGTTTCTCTTTGCAAAAGAATTGAAGTCATGTTAAATGGTCGTGTGTATATTGGAAAGAACAAAAGAGTTTTTCTATTTTGAGAAAATTTGTTTTAATGACTTGTGTTATAATTGTAAGAATAATCAATATGCATATTCTATATCATGTGTCTAATATGAGATTGAGACATATAGTAAACTCATAATTGGAATAAATAATCATGTGCTAAGGTCAAGGATGATGCTATATGAGCATTATTTGACTGGTAAAATAACTCGGTCACCTTTTCTAATAAGGTCGAGAGTTTTGTTAGATGACTATTGAGTGTTGCAGCACATAGAGAGGATGAATATTTGATAATATTCATTGATGATTATTCTAATTCTCCTATGTCAATATCTTAAAAGGAAACAGTATAATTAAATTGTTTGAATATATTTAAGAGATGTAAGATAGATGAGGGGAAAAGATTGGGGAGATCAATCAAGTATTAAATGACTGTAGAGAAGTGAATATACCTCTCAGGAATAGAATTATTGCATTAAAGTAGGAATATGTAACATATTAATTACTATCACTTATGCATCACAGTGGATGCGAGAATATAATTTTTTGAATGGAATAAGAAAGTATGTTGTCCCACTCGGATATGGTTAAAGAATTTTTTAGCAGAGACAACTACAAGTTACATATAAAGTATTCCCACCGAGTCTGTAGTATTAATGCTATTAGTTGTGAATAGCAAGAAGCCTAAATTTAGGTCATCTTCAGAAATGAAGATGTAAAATGCACACATTAATTCCTAGTCAGTTTGGGGACAAGCTGGACTTGAGGATGGTAATGTGTATGTATATTGGATATTATGATAAGTACAAAGGGTATATACATTCTTCCACCTGTATAGATGTCTCGTATTGAATTGAAATGCTATTTTTTCTAAAAAAAAGGAAAATGGAGCATTTAAAAAAAAGAGGATAATTATCCTTTAGTAATTTTATGAGATGGTGGAGTCTAACTCTGGAAATACACTGTGCTATCCAATAGTGGGAGTTGAGACTGTATATGATGTTATATCTTTGAAAGTAGTGGAGTTGGGAATTCAAGAGAAAGCATCGGATCGATGATACTCTTGATAGCACATAATGAGATTGGTTGCCAAGTATTATACTCAGTAAGCCAGAATAGATTTTCAGGGAACCTATTCTCTATTGACTAAGGATACGTCAAAACAACCTAATTGTGATATGTACATGAAAAACTTACTTAATGATGAACTGAGTAAGTGTGTACATTTGTGAGCATGATTGTTCAAGAAAAATGATGAAGAGAATAAGGTAGGCTGAAAATTTATAAGTGGCTTAAAAGAAACATCATGTAATTGTAGAATATCATGTGATGGTGATCCAATTTGTATTTGTTGGAAACAAATTGGATGGACATCATGAGTAGTGGGAGCAAAGTTGAAATAGTGTCACTATATGTATGTGACATTTTGCTCATAAAAATGATGTCATAGTGCTCAAGTTGAATTAAAAATTTGAAATAAGGAAAATAGGAGAATTATCCTATATTATTTCATATTATTTAGACAGAAACTCAAGGATATTGAGTTAGATTTGAATACAATGTATAAAATATTTTTTGAGCACTAGTAAAAGTCAATGTCACAATACAAGGTGAATCCTTTAAAGGAACCCTGCATATAAGTGGTGTGGGAACTTGATGTTTGTGATATAATGTACATGGCCTATATTAGCTTATGCAATAAGCTTGGTTGGCAGATATTAAAATAAACACGGTAAGCTATATGGAGTCATTGTGGATTATTTTATATATCTGAGAGGCATCTTACATTCAATACAAAGTAGATTTCTTGAGGGCATATGATATCTGGATGTGAATTTCGATGACGATATATATAAATCGAATTTTTCACATGTAGTCACTCATTTTTATCAGGTGGTACAAATGTTTCTTGAAGTTACAAGAAATAAGATGTGTGCTGTGACATATACTGAAGGTTAAGTATATTGTCTATAATAGACAATCACCTGTGATATATGATTCAGATGTATCTTCAGGAACTATGGCTCAATCTAGTCATGAGATTAATGCATTGTGATAATAAAGTTGTAACAAACTTGGTACGCGGTAGAGCCAACAGTTCAAAGAAGAAATATAATGGGGTAAGTATCACCATACTGAAGACATAGTGAAAAGAAAAGAGTGACAATGATCTATATGCCTAATAGTAACATGATAGGTGATTTCTTACAAGAGAACTAAAGAAGAGATATTAATCAAAGGTGTTGGTTTGCTAGGACTCAAGAATTATTGAGTCAGATAGAAGTCTTACGGATAGTGGACTTCGGTATATCATCTTTAAGTAGTACTTCCTAGAAAGTGAGATTGTTAATATATTGATTGATTCTCTTGTAAAGAAAAATTCTACATATGATATTCATCAAACATTGATTTGATGGGACTAAAAAAACATGATTGAGTCAATGCGAAGTCCTACGGATAGTGGACTTCAGGATAACATATCTGGTAGCACTACATGGATAGTGAGAATGTTAGATACCATGATCATATCGATCAAGTGGGAGATGTTGGATATATGACCGTTATGATCATTAAGAAAAAGATAATTATAATAATAATGGAGCCATTAAGATCATAATGATGGAATGCGTAACGGACGCTTTGGCTACTGTATAATGGCGTGGTAGGAGGACGGACAGTAGTGGACAAACACGTCGGTACAACTCGATGTCGAGTAGGATGATGCTACGTCCGGATGATCCCCAATTATTTTTAGCCAATTTTTCCTTCACTATTGGACCTTGAACTCTTTTAAAATTAATCCTGGTCATCCATCCTTAATTAATTATTTATTAGTTATTTAGGATTAATTAAATATAAATTTAAATAACTATACTTATAATAATTTTCTCCTCTTCTCAAACTCCATCTTATCTTTCTAACTTTTCCTCAAATTTCCACCAATTTTTGGAATTAAATAATTTCAAAAATTGAATAATGTATTTTCAGTTCCAAATAATTAATTAAAATATCTTTTACTTATTCTTGGAAAAATTTGCGTCGTTACAGTAAATTTCGTGGTGAATGCAATTTGCACATGAGATGGTGGCATTAGAACTTTTAGTATTTATTCATTGATGTAATAGAACTTTTATTAGCTTTGGATGATCGGTAGGAAAGAATGTTTTTGTTAACTTTGGCACTCTTATAAAACTAGTTCTTTTAACAAAGTTAGATTTATTATTTGATTATATTTATTATTGATCGATCAAAGGTTATGAAAAGTAAGTGTAATGTATGTAATGTCACATCCTAGGAGGATGAATTTTAGAGTCATTATATTTGTGCCCTCGTCACACACTTTCAAGAGTCATCTAGTTTTTTTTTGTTTTATTGAATGTTTAATGGAGGAGTTGGAGAAGATATTCATGTGGTGTTTGAGAAGGCACGATTACTCTTAGAAAAAGAAAATTAAAGATTGTGCAATCTTTTTTTTTTAAATATAAAAACAATTGATATTCATATTGTCATGAATTTTGTTAATATGCCAATGAGAAGTTATAGATTGCATACTGAGATTAAGAATTCGGTAAAGAACAAAAGAATATATGAATTATTGTTGTCTTATTGAAATAAAAGAAAAAAATTGTAAAAAGAATTTTAATAAATCTTAATAAAAAAATTAAAGTGAATAATATATATATAAAAATAAAATAAAATAACTGATTTAACATAAAAGGAATATGTTTTGGCCTTAAACGATGACACATCTTCTACGAAATGGTAGGATGGATAACTATATTATGGCACGTTTCCTAATGAAATCAAGCTGAATGAGAAGTTGGTTTTAACCTAGTTCCAACGTGGTCGGATTTTCGAGGTGAAATTAAGTCGTCATTATTATTTTAGAATCAAAGTCACGTGATCTTAACTCCGAAGGCTAATTCCACTTTTTGAGTGGAATCAATAGTCTTCAACTTTTTTTGTTCACTTTTTTATTTGACCTTTCCTTTTTATTCTTTTCAACTTCTTTTTTCTTTTTCCATTTTTTCTTTTTTGCCTTTCTTATATAAAATAATTTATTTATTAATATAAAATATTTATAATGAAAGATTAATATAATATTATTTATTATTTATAATTTTATTAAAAAAATTAATATTTCATTAAATAAAATTAATTGAAAATGATTTTTATATTTAAATAATATATTTTAAAAAATTACATAAAAAACTTTTAACTTGTACTTTTATTTATAATAATTAATAATTTTATATTTTATATTTATAGTATCTATTTTTTATTCAAACATTCACTAAAATTAATTTATCACATATATTTTTTCCTATCACATCAATTATTTAATTCCTCAACATTACGTTCAACTCTATTTAAATACATTCCGAAGAACTACAATTTTGTTTCCAAATGCAATGGACGACTAGAAAATAAAGTGTGATTCAAGGAGCATCCGATTCATTGTCACTGTTGGTTCGCCGCGGTTCGATATCTGTTGTTGCTGCCAGCGCTTGCCGCCACCGATGTTGCTCGCTGCCGACGATTCCCTTGACTGCTGCCGCTCCACTCGCTGCTCGCTGCCAATTGTCGTTCACAAAGGATTGCCACTGCTTCTGCTCACTCAGCCTCGCATTGTCGCCATCAATGACTTCACCCCTCGTTGTCAACTTCGTGCTTAGCCAGTAACTTGTAGTCACTGCGTCGAGTGGTCGCGTAGGTCACAAGGTCCGCGGTCATCGTGCGAGCCGAGAGAGAGTTCACCATCGTCATGAGATCGGCATTCACCACGTCCAGATGTTGCCCTCGGTACAAGATCCACAGTCGTCGTCGGCAAAAGACCGAAGGAGGGTGACATCGTGTGGGAAGAGGGGGGCATGGCGACAACTATGATCAATGGAGGGACATGACCCGGTTTGTGCCACGTCCAGAGGTTGTCATCAGCACAAGATCCGCAGTCGCCGTCGGCACAACATCAAAGGAGGGACATCACAATGTTGTGTGGCAAAAGGGGCGCGATAGTGACTTCGATTGAAGGAGGGATGCGACTAGGAAGCGGACAAACGAAGGAGGAGACAAAGGAGGAATCTAGGGCACGAAAAAGTTTGAACCGGAGATGCAATTACTAAACTGCCAATTTTTTTCATTAATCCATTTAAATCGCACCTTTCTTGATTCCACCATCGATCATGAATCCGATGGCCGTGAGGATAGGTAGGATGACAATACCCATTCAGATGGGTAGGATATACATCAAATTCTTTTATTTTAAATTTAAAAAAATTAAGAGATTGGGATGGATTGGTAAGCGGCTTCTCCTTGTTTAAGCGAAGTCTCAAGTTCAAATCCTTGTGAACGCAGAAAATTCTTATTAGGAGTTTCGCCTGCTACTGTCAGGTACCGACGCAGGATGACCTAATCGGATTAATTGGACTCGATGGTGGGCGACTTCGCTCTCTTTAGTGTCGCGCGGATTGAACTGTCGGCGCCACTTTTCAGACATCGAGGACTGGCTACCAAAAAAAATCAGTGAATTAATTGGCTAAGCAATTCTTTGTACTCTTTCAGACATCGAGGACTAGCTACCAACGAAACGAAGAGTCTTCATTTTTTTAATTTGTTTCAATCTTTTTATATACTACTTTTCACAATATTTTCTTGTTATTTCTTATTTCTATTTATCTCCTGCCTTGATCTTGCTCTTGATAAATCAAAACCATTTCGATCATTTTCTTAATTCTTTTATCAAAGATATGATATTTATAAGTAATGAAAAATTTTATCCCTCCTTAATTTGATGTTTCCATACTTTCGTTTGCTGTGTCGATTTTTGTTTCCTTTTCATCTCTCTCTTCCTTTCCTTTTTTCTCCAATAATTTATTTTTTATATTTATTTTCTTCCTTTTAATAAATATTGAATTCTATTTTTTGTCCAAAATCAAAGTGAAAAAATGATTTTTTTTGTATTTTTCCCAAAAAAGTGAAAAAAATTGGATTGAATTGACTCAACTAGTTCAATAAGTCTTTATCGTTTGAATCCTGTTTTCCCCAGTTTAGTGAGGCCAAGATAGCCATCCTTCACAACTTTTAAAATTTAAAATTCTACTATGTTTAAATTTGATGTGCTAATTATGTGTGGGCTAGTGATAATTTTAATTTAATACAATCTACCACGTGTACAACAAGGAAAGAAAATATGTTTTTTAATAACAACTTAATGATATTTGAAAGTGAAAATTATTTTTTTCAATAAGAGTTCAATGAGATTTGAGGAGATGTGCTAATTTTCCAAAAAAAACTTAAGCCTAACAAAGACCACATCAATTACATTATATTCTTTTTAACATATTGAGTTTGATCAATCTTTTCTTTCTAATCGAAATTCAACGTGTACAAATATACTAACACTTGCTTATTTGATAACCGGAGAAAATAATAGAACGATATTCTTATATTCCTTTTCCTTTTTTTTTTTTTTGCATCTGAGTTATATTATTGCGTGATTCAATTTTCGATCCGGAAAGTTTAGTATTCTCGTGGCAACATTATATACTTTTTAGTTAGATATAAAAATTAAGTTCACATCTTGCCTAAAATATAAAAGATCTCGAGTTCATGACTATTTATTATTATTTTTTAATTCAGTCATTTTTTTTGGATATTATTAAGAAATAAAATTGGTCAATCACGTCTACCAAAATGTATGGCTAAACGAAAAGAAAACGAACCTTTTTTGTTTTCCGAATTGGTATGCTCTCCGGAATGTTGGGAAAATGATACGAGGCGTGTGATTTCAGTTATTAGACTTTTGACTTGTTTTCTAGTCGATTTTTGCTCATACATTTTCTTTTGACTCGGACCACAAGGGAAGTCACATCTTTTTCTCCCTTGGTCCATACCTGATGTTTGATTTGTTCCATGCACGCCTATTACTATAATATTTCGAAGTCCTTTCTATTCACAATACTGTGATATGCAGTCAAAAGAATTTGATTTCATGCATCGTGCTTTTTTTTTGTGTGTGGATTTAATGTTACTCCTACGCACTTAAATTGGTGGGAGCGTCCTAATTGGTCTTAGTTAGTCGTCCGGTCCGATCTGATTAGACAATTAATTTGTTTGTGCGTAGTTCAAAGGCATCGATCTACTTTGGACCAATGGGAAAGTCGAACCAAACCATTTCACGAGTTGAGATTTGTCTCTTCTCCTCCTGATGCTGAAGTCGCCACGGCCTATGCTGTATTAATTAGAAATTAAATCCTGGAACTAAATTCATTAAAATATTACTGTATTAATTAATTATGTTAAATTGAAATTAACATTTTAATCAAAATTTATGGTTCCCTTATCGCAGAAACAAAATTCTGATGGATCCGCACGGAAAAGAACAATTCATAATTCCCTTATCAAAGGCGCACTGCAACGTTGACCAAGTCCAAACCTCCTGACACGGCAAACAAAAAAATAAAAATAAAATGGAGGTAGTCACTATGGTTGTTCACCGGTCCCAGCAATCCGATCCGATTCGATCCCTTTTGGGTCAGGTCAGGTTACTTGACCCGACCATGACCTGACCAAGGGTCGGTCGGATTCGGATTGAAAAATTTCAACTCGAGTTGAACCGATCATGATCTGACCAAGGATCGGTCGAGTTTGGATTGGAAAATATCAACTCGAATTGACTGACCCGACCCGATAGATTCATTTTTTTTTAATTTTAAATGATTTTTAAGTTAATTTAATAGTTTTATATCATTTATTTTTTTAAAAATATAAAATAAATTATTTTAAATCCAAAAAAGTATACAGATATTTAAAATAATATTTTTGGTATCTAGAAATATTTTATTTTATATTAAAAATATAATATTAAATACTCTTTATATTAAAAAATAAAAAAAAGAAAAAAAGAAAAATGGCGGTCGGGTAACCCGACCACCCAACCCGAGGGTCGGATCATGACCCCAAAAATAGAGTAACCCGATTTGACCCGACCCGACCAAACTTGGTCGGGTCAGTTCGGATCCGTTCATGGGTCGGATCAAACCCGACTCATGAACACCCCTAGTCATCACGGATTCTAAATTTTTAAGTACTACGCCGCAGCTTCGAGTTTCCATCGGGAATGGATCGAAACAAAAATAATTTTATCATCGAAAAAAGGTAGGAAAAATTGGATTCCTCCAAGAAGCATGGACGACAGAATATTTACGAGGATCTTTCCTCGCCCTCAAAATTAGACTTATCTTAAATCGACCTTAACTACTATTTACTTTTGCCCATTGAATTTTAACAAATCCATATAAGACATGGCATTAATAAATTAACAATAAAATCATCAATAATTAATATTATAAGAATGCAAAAGCTAACATATCAATAATTTTCAAATGGTCTTTTATTCATCCTATTACATTATAGTAGCAACTAGTGTAAAAGAAATCCTTTAAATGATAGCGTTGGCCTCGAAATGGTGTTAGAAATCCTTCTCCATTTTGATTTCCAGCATCACAAATATAATAATAATCTAAGTAAAACAATTGTTAGAATGCATTATTTTGAAATTAAAAAAAAGAGCTTTTCTGTGTCCTTATCTAAAAATATTTTACCTTGAGTTATCTTAAGACCATTTATTCTAAAGATAACATCTCTAAGTACCCTAGAATCTACAGTTGAACCTTCCCAATCAGGTAGTATATAAATAAATTGCATGTCTTGTGAACAAACTCCTAAGACATTTATAGCAATATCTTTCTTTCTATTACGATATCTAGCCTTGTCAATATCATGAACATTAACCTCAATATATGTACCATCTAATGCCTTAAGACAATTCTGCATATGAAATTAAATAAGAAAAATTCAACGTATGATAATAGATAATAAAACATATTCTTATAAGTTACCTTAAACCATTTCCATGTTTCATCTCTTGAATCTATTGGTACTGGTTCGAGCTTTTTCAATAAAATTCCTTGACAACAGATAAGTACATCCAATACATTTCTGAAATGCCTACTTATTATCTCTCTAGATCTAACAAATTGCCTTTTGATAATTCTATTCTTAACATCATGGGCAATGATATGTAAAAACATAGCAACCATCTCCTCCACAAATGTATTTCTAGTGTCAGATAATTTTCCTACGATTGATAGCATATCACAAAGCATATAGAATGTTCTTTGATCCATACGAGTATTCTCCACACATGCTAAATCATTGTCATATATTATTCTTCTAATAGTTATATATCGAATGCTATGCCTCCTTAATGCATCAACACCACTCCATTTAGATTTTTTACTATTTCTCATGAATTGCATGTTCATTGATATGGCCAACAGAAGCAATATTTTCATCAATTCCATATAAGTGAGCAGGAGCCTTATGGCAATTGGCAGAGTCTCCTTTGACATGGGATTCATAGTCATGATTGTACATGCCAAATAAAACATAACTATCGCATAACTAGTTGGCATAAAGAATAATTATTCAAATTTTAAGAATTAATACCTTATGAAAAATTGGCCCAATAGTTCAGTGTGAACATTTATAAAATTCCATAGAAAATGTGCGAGCATGGAGAACCGAGATGAAATGGAAAGATAATTGTATAACAAATACTAAAAAAATTAAATTAAGCATAAATCTCTACATCAGTCAATAAGTAGGAAAAGTAAAAAAGGCAGTACTGTGCCTAGGGCCGAAATGTAAGAATTTAAACAAGAATATGACCTTCAGCTATGGAACAAATATGGCAAAAGATCAAAATATAAGCAAACTTTGGGGCCAAAATTTGGGCGAAGATTATAAAAGTTGTTTGTACTAGACCAAAATAGTAATCATCAAAATAAAAATCTTACCTTTTTCGATGAGATCAAAATCCCTTCAATCAAGAATACCGATCGTCATGTTCTTAAGTCCAAATGGTGGCGGCAATGTGCAGCGACGACAAAGGTATGTTTTAGAAGGGGAGGTTTTTTTAGGACAAGTAAAACGTTTATGGTAGGAAAATAGGCATAGGAATGTGAGATTACTCCACTTTTTCGAGGGGATGAGATTATCTCGTCTCAGCAAAATCTGATTGGCTCCGTAATTCAACATTACCAAATGCATTCCTATGTAATCCACTTCCAAACGCAGATATGTAACATGCTGATGAAGATTCCCTGGAATCCACCAAAATAAAGAATACACCAAACACACCCTAAGACATAAACAGAAAGACTCAAGACACACATATGTTGCAACCATGTGCTCGTTCTGTCACCTTGGCCACTTTCATCATTAAAATTTGGTCATGCACGTATGAAAATGCAAAAGAAAAACATCCCAATATGTTTGCAACTAAGTACGGACGTAAAGACAATCATAAGATCATAATATTAGACAATAATCATACGAACATCATCATTATATTAAAAGAAAATAGGCATCATCATGATATGAGTAAACGAAATATTGTAACGTGTCATATGAATAGAATATCAATAAGATCATAAGAAATTCACAAATCTAGGCATCATCTTCTTGAAATCATAGGATCAAGAATCAAAGATCATAATAAATCATCGTAAGATGACAAGTGCCGATCATCATTATTATGAGGTCATCATCATCATGTAGAAGATCTGGAAAATCGTTATAAAAGTAGAAGCAGATATTCATGGAGTGCATCATCATTGTTAAAGCATATTAATATAAAATTAGGAGATCATAGAAAGATCATCATAAAAGCGACAAGAAGCATTAATCATCGTAAGGAGATTTTTCGACTAATATGCTTTCATCTTCTTCTTCATCTTCTTCTTCATCGTCTTATTATTCATCTTTTGACTTATTATAGGGTATATTTCAACCCATACGATGGGGGATAAGCTTCATCATCGAGAGGGAAACAACCCGGATCACCAGCTAAGGCTCCTAAATGACCGCTCAGTGATAAAAGAGGTAGGGGTGCATAGACATCTAGGAGGTTTGCCTAGAAGCAGCCACCTTGAAAAGAGTGCATGGGGAGGTCTGCCTCAACCCGCCATCATCATCATAGCTGGCAAAATCAGCCTATAACTGTCCGAAGACAGCCCATAACTTACTAGAGTCAGTCCATACCTGACTGTCGCCAGTCCATCATCATAAGAATTCTCCATTTAATATTTTTCATCTTTTATGTTGAAACTTTTAATTTATCTTTATTAGGACATAAAGATATGATCAAAATTTTGTCATCATAAGAAAGGATCAAATGATCATAGTGATCAAGGGTTCTAGTAATCATAAGTATATAAGATTTGATCAAGATTAGATCATGAAAAGTAAATTAGAGGCATAAATGACATAATCATCATTGATGCATGCAAAAATACAACATATAATTAGCCATGCATTTAATCATATTTTGATTCACTTTTATATAGCATGCATCATTTTATGGTCTTATTTGCTTTAATTTTATAAAAATATAAATCTACCCAAATTCTGTTTTAGAAAAAGCAAGAGAATTTAATCGAGAAGCCATGGAAATAAATGACACTTAAATGGAGTTAAAACGGAGCCAGAAAGTGAAAATTAGTGAAAACTGTCAGGGCTGAAATGAATTTAACGAGATGTGAAGAGACCGTAAAAACCCGTTAAATGTCCAAATTTTTCCAGAGAATTGTCCTAGTTATAGGTTACGGACCGTGAAATCTAAACTTTTACTTTGATTTAGACATTGTTAGGGATGTAAGATCAACGCTACGGGCCGTGAAAAGTAGTACTGTTATAGGGATGTTATGGGTCATTACGAATGTTGTTTTCGAGATTTTTTTCAACTTTTCTTGATAATGTTAAGGTTAGATCGAACCCAAACTTTATCCTAAGCCCCAGGGATGATTAGGAAACATATTTACATAAATTTGAAAGAGTCTTTGGATGATTTTAAAGACCTATCAAAGTCTATTATGAATTTACTTGTTTTAACATAAAAAGACTTCGAATCAAATCAAAAATCTATGAAAAACCTTGTTACCCCTAGAGGTTATAAATAAAGGCCCTAAAAGATAGAAAATAATGTACTTGAGACCTTGGGAGTCGTGCTTAAGTTTAAGAAGATTGCTGGAGGAGGAGGAGTAACTCGTCGTCAGGGGTCCGAGATCTTTTCAGAGATCGTCTAAAGTAAGAATTCTTGTTCTTTCATCTATTATTGGATGCTCTGTTACTTTGTCCTTTTTATTCTAATCCTTTAATTTGTGATAGAGTTTTTTACTATATCGAGAAAATTGCGTGAACTCAATTGGTATATTTGAATTAATATAATTATTTCAGTTTCTTTTGATTATAATTATTGTGCTTAATGCTTTTTACTGAGATTATTATCTTTTGAAATAAGACTACAAATCAGGTATGAGGTGGTTAGTTTTAGGATTTGATAATTCCAGCGAATTGATTTTTAACTCAAAGTTGAAGTAATCATAACACAAATCTTATAACTCATCGTTTGTGTTTGATTCTGTGCGGTCTATCAATTTTTACCCAGCGAGGACTTACAATTTTTACACAAATCTTATAACTATTAGTTTAGGACTTACAATTTAATGCATCTTAATATCTTTTTAACTGAATATTAATTCAGCGTTTATGATCCTAATTTTTGCAAGACATAAGATGGTTTGATTTATTCAGCATAGAGATCATTAATTTAGGTAATTCTAATTCGTCTCAAGAACTAAATCTATTTATCATTGTTGTCATTCAATCTTCAGAGTTGTTTATTCTAGTTAATCATTATCTTTAATCATACATCATCCTTAAGCTCAACACCAGTTTATTTTATTTTTTGATATTTAATTTTCTGCACTTTAATTTTCTGCCTTTATATCACAACACCATTTTCTTCTCTGTGTGGATTATTGAGATAGATTTAGATTTTACTAGTCCTCGTGGGTACAACACTCTACTCTACACTTTATTACTTGATACGACTAAAGTATTTTCTAGTAAATTTATTTGTGACAAATTTAACGCATCAATCATCATAACTTAGATCAAGATTAAGCACATGAATCAAAAATTAAAAGGTCACAAAATTAACATCATACTTGTCAGAACTCGGGCCGGGTACGCCCAGAACCCGGGCTGAGTCCTTTGGGTAACTCCTTATGAAAGATGTTCATAAACCCAGGCCGAGTTTGGGTCATACTCAGGCCGGGTTTAGTAATTTCGTCGGGGAAGGTCGCAGCCGACGTGACCTCATCGTGGAAACAGTCTGGGTCGGGTTATCATCAACCCGGGTCAGGTTCATCTTCGTCGTGGAGCTCGAATCTCTCGACAATGGTAGACTCGGGCCGAGTTCCAACGAACTCGATCTGGGTGTGGACTTGCCGGGTCGGGTTATATGGAACTCGGGCCAAGTTTCATTGCGTTGAAAATTAAGTGACGAAATTGAGAACTTTTTTTATCATTTTTCTGATTATTGTCGACATTAAGTATCATCATATAACATGACATTGTGACTAGGGATTAACCAAAACATGCTTCAAGTCTAAAATCAAGATTCTACGATGAATCTACCTCAATTCCATACCTTGTGAAGTTTCCATCCTTTCTTTTCTTCTTCATGTTCTTCCTCTTCCTCGAGTCACCATCGTCTGTTCCCGTGCGTCGTGCTTATCCTAGGGATCTTCTTATAATGACATCATTAACTCATGGAGAGAGAAGATAGAGAGGGTATATACGTGAGAGGAGAAGATAATGAAATAAAACTCCTCATGAGTTCGGTTGGCTTAGATTTATAGGAGAGAGAGAGGAGAAAAGTTTAAGTTGGAGCCAATTTGTCTTGTCTCTTGTTTTGTTTTATCTCCTCATCTTCTTGTTTTTTCTTATTCGGTTTTTATCTCTTATCTCTCTCCTTTTTTTTCTTTCCTCAATTCGGTTACAACTTTATCTTCTTCTCTTTTCTTTTAACCAAAGTCGGACGTTACTAATATGATGCTCAAGAACAATTCCTTGAATGACTGGAATAATATATGATAATCAAATAAATGAGATCAAATGAATTTTCAGGCAGCGGAATATCAACCTCAAGATTACCAATGAACCAAGCAATCAATATTATAAATAGATGAATTTAATCACAAGATTATAAATCTTGTAATTAATAGCAGAAGTTCCCGACTAGGAGTTCCCTCATAACAAAAGCAATTAAGCCAAATTTTAATAGATTCAAAGATGTCTAAAATAATTACAAATAGCAGTATTTATAGACCCTAGATAGTAGAATTTGGGGTGACAAAAAAAGCTCTACAAGTAAGGTAACTAGTTTTCTAAAATAACCAAGTTAATCTCTTACAAATCTCACTAGAATTTCCCATATAAAATTATTCCAAAATATCCAAATAAATATGATTAAACTATTATTTATTTGGCCTAAGTTATGTTGAATCTTCATGCGGTTCAATTTGTAACTCATTGATAATTTGGATCTGATGCAACTTGATATTGTAAGTTGATCAATTGTAAATCGAAGATATTCTTGATTATCTTAAATTTCCTTATGTCTAAAATCCATAATATTATCTTGATCATACAACTTTGCTAGAACATTCTTCTGTTATCGGATGCAATTATAGGTATTTCCTCATTCATATCATTCCCTTCCTCTTGAAAAGGATTCGTCCTCGAATCTGCATTCACCGTAAGGTGAATATATCCAGGTTCATATCATTTCCTTCATCTTCAAAAGAATTCTTTCTCAAATCTACATTCTCGCAATACAAACAATTATAAATTCTAGAAATTGTATGTGTTACACCATAAGAAGTCTTACTTCAGGGAAAAAATGAAAGTACCAAAATAAAAGTTGTTAAATAATTGATGTAAATTGTAAAAGCAAGACCATTACGCCTATTAGAACATAGAAACAATATAAAATTTAAGTTGAATGCTGAATTTCTTGATAATCAACCATAAGAAAATAAAATATGAAACTCTTAGAGATTAATGTTTATGTAATTAGGAACTATGCAAAATTGTAATGAGAAGTTTTAGTTATGAATATCAGAAGATATAAATTTACCTTTACTAAACATGAAGCCTAGCACCTTGCCATGTGATCTTTCTAAATATTATGCTTCATGTATGATATGTTAGTATTATCATTATTATTATTATTGTTATAGAACATTTGAGGAATAGAGTAGGAAAAGAAAAGAAAAACTGATTAGCACTCAAACAAGGTAAATTAGTTTCTCCTATTCTATATATTCATTCACCTCTTATGAATTCGGGTGATATTTGTTGTTATATGTATTAAATATGTCTTTCTTACTTATGAGAAGCATAATTTAAATGATTGATTAGTTTGTTGTGAATTTGAAATGCACATGTGATATGTTATGGACTGATTTCATAAAAATGCAATCCTCTTTTGTTTGAATTAGTATTCAATATGATTAAATCTTCTGATATTTGAACTACAATTCTTACGATGAATTATGCATCTGCATATGTCTGTATCATTTTTTTGCATATGATGATTATAGCTAAATACTACACCTTTCTAAAGTTCAATCCATCATATTTTCCTCATAAATACGATGGAGTTAAGTTTCACACGGAGTTAAGAGTTACATCATGAAAAATTACAATTAAAAATCGTAAGGGCCATCTCTAAAGTCCGCCTATCGCTATTTGATCTTTTCTATAAAAAGGAACGACATAGAATGAATCTAAGTGCTATATAGAGCTAAGTGCTACATCATAGTTATTCATTATGAGAGTTACCTCTAGAATTCATATAAGCCACTTATTACAACAACAACAACAAAGCCTTATCCCACTAGGTGGGGTCGGCTACATGGATCATACGACGCCAATTCGTTGATCCATGTTCATAAGATTCGACATGATTTTATGCTGGTTGTCGGGGCCTAACACAACCCTCCTCCTTTATCCGGGCTTGAGACCGGCTATAAAATATAGGCAGAGTTATATAAGCCACTTATTATTTGTTATTAATTATCAGTCATAAATTATTTATTGATAACACGATTCAATGTGAGACCTTATATACCGAATTTATGTTCATTGAATTTTTCACAATATATGAATTCCTGCAAGACAAATAAATTGACATGCGTATATGAATATGGACAGACATAATTGTGATAAGCCCATAAACTATAAATTATTGAATATTATATAGACTACCTAACAAAGTATTTAATATATTAACTAATTAAAATAACAAAAGTGAAGTTATATAATTGGATAACTTCCTTAAGTAATCTCTTGACGTTAGGGTTTGACCAAATATGCTATCCGTTCAGAGTGTTTGACAATTAGGGTTTGACGAACCTTCGAGAACAGGATTAAAATTAAGAATGTTCGCATTTCTGCTGAACTTTTCTTTCACCTCTTAAATTAACTTTTTTTTTCTTTCCAAAATCATTCCTTACTTTTAATATTTTTTTATTCATAAACTTTTTGGAAAGTTGACTGCATTGACACATTTGTTCCTTTAATTTTCTCCCGACCTATTTAGAACTCCGTTACCATTGATCTTATAAATATTTGATTAATGCAATGAAAAGTATTAATTAAAATAAATTAATCTTTCAATATTTTCTAGAAATTTAAATCTTATCTCAATATTATTAAAATCAGACTGAAACAATGAATAACTTTCGGTACAGGGTTTAGAAGTGGAAAAAAAAATAAGAAGCACAAAAACAAAAGAAAAAATTAAAGGAATGCAAAAATGAGCAGGGGAAATATTTGAATCAAGAAAGATAATTAAGATGAAATAACATTAAAAAGAAAGTAAACATGACATAAAAAAGAGTAAAGTACATAAAAAAAAGTTCTCTGGTGTAAATACATTAATGAATCATAAGTATTAAATAAAAAATAAAATTGAATATCATCTAGAGTACCTTTTTACTATTAACTTTTCAAAGTAAAAAAATTATTTCAGTTCACTAGTTTATTATTTTTTATTAGGTAACAAGTAAGGTATCTTCACCATCAGATCTTCATCCAACTATGATAAATTATTTGAGATATTTAATCATTAATCGTTTAATGGAGATGGTGTAAAAGATAGGACATAAGGTGAGGCAGGGAACACCAAAATTGAACTTATTTTATATAAATTATATAATATTTGGTGTACTGCACCTTTGAAATTATTATAAATAACATCATTTTAATAAGAAAAAAAAACTGGCATGATCTTTCTGTTTTTGAAAAAACTTTAGGAGATTTAATAATTCAGAAAAAAACCGTCCAATGGAAACCTAAATTGTTAAAGCTATATCAAAAAATTACTTTTTATATTTTGAAATCTTTTAAATGAAATTATTATGAACATAAAATATATGTAAATTATTTAAACCAAAGATATGATGTTATATCATATCACGTATAGTGGTGTTTACAAATCGGACGGGCTCCTAATAGTTTTAGTCAATCGGGTTTTGATCGGACATCGGACGGGTCGGGTAAGCTCGTTAATTTAATGGGTTATTATTGGACTACCTAATAGACTTTCTAATTTGTTTTGTCTGACCCATTAAGGTCATCTTAATGGACAAAACGGCTATCGGACAAACCGTGCAAGCCCGTTAATTTTTAAAAATAATTTATTCTTTTTATTTAATTTAAATTTGATATTTCTTTTTTCTAAATTTTCTTATATTCTTTTCTTGATGCATTAATATAATAACATTATAAATAAGCTTTCATTATTTTTTCTTCAGTCTTCTCATATTGTTTTTTAATATTTTGTCTTTTTTAGTCATTTGTCTATTTTATTTTTTTATTGATAATAGAACAAATCAATTTAACGATAGATAAACTACTTATATTCTATTATTAGGTAAATATATTATTATATAAGCATACTAGTTATTATTACTAAGCACTAAATAAGTAGTAATTAATTCCATTTAAATACTTAATATTATAACGGATTAACGATCGACGTATCAGATAGTCTATTAATTAATGGTATTTGACGGATACTGTACTATTGGATATCGGACAAACGGCTAAAATATAATGTCGAGCCCGGTAACTTATTGGACGAATCCGGATCGGGCGCGGACAAGCTTACCCGTTATCATATCAAGTCGGACAATGGATGGGTCGGACTATCCAATCTAATAAACACCACTAATAACATATCATATTGATGTCAAATTATATTTATTCAATAGAAATATAATTTTGGGTAGCTAATTTCCGTGTCGAAGAAGTGAAGATGACGATTTAACATGAGTTGAGCCGGAGAAAATGATTATGCACACGATTCACGAATTCAAGATTGGTTCATCATTGAATCCAATATGATAAAATCGTCTAGCGTCGACGTTGATCGTGTCAAATGAAGCTCTCAATAAAAAAATTATAAATAAAAAAATGCTCGAATTCGAATCGTTGCTTAAACGAGGAGGAATAACTTAAATGCCAAATTGATGAACAAGGGTGAATGCATTCTCATTATATAGAAAACCATTCAAAAACTTTGACATTTTTTAACGTCATATTGTACCATTCTTTTATTATAATTCGACAGGATAAAATCGCATTCAAATTGATTGGGCCGTAATCTTAATTCTTTTAATGATTAATGACCAAGTGTAATTCGCACATACTTTTTTTTTCTTTAATTGCGGAAAATTAGTAGCTATCAAATAGGATTTTGAAAATAACCAGTTTAGCTCCTATCCAAGAGTATAAAAATGATTAAAAAGGAAGCTTCAAAGTAGCCCGCTCTCCATACGCAAAGCAACCGCCACCGCTCAAATCTTCTCGTCCACGTCCAAATTCCAATCTGTGTCGAGTTGACTTTGTTCCGGACTATTAACAGTTCATTTAACGCCTATTTAATCCCCTCCCTCCGCCACCTTCTCCCAGCAAGCTCACGGACAATGGTGAAGAAAGGCTTGCTCAGCTTCCTACCATCTTTCTCCTTCGGCCACCACCACCACCACCACAAGCAGCAGCAGGATGGCCGGCCGCAGAGCTTGCCGACGACGATGAGGGAGGAGACCATCGCGAACGCCGAGGAGCTCATCATGAAATGGGATCCAAACACCTCCAGCTACGCCAAGGTCACCTCCATGTTCCGCGACGACCGCGCCGAGGCCCGCCGGTTCCTCGACGCCGTTCACGACCTGCAGAGCGCCATGCTCTTCCTCTTGTCCGACGATCACGGCCAGCATGGAGCCGCCACCCTCGTCCGTGCTCAGACCCTCATGCAGGCCTCCATGCGTTGCCTTGAGAAGGAATTCTACGGAATTCTCGCGGCCAACCGCGCCCTCCTCGACCCGGAGTCCGTCTCCACCCGTCACTCCTCCAGCTCGAGGAGCGCCATGTCCGACGAGGGTTCCCTTGCGGCCGTCGGAGAAAATTCCCCTGGGGAGGGCGACGAGATGGATGCGGCTGGCGCTGCCATCGACGAGGTCGAGCGCGCCGCTACTTTGGCCATGGACGACCTCCGTGCCATCGCACAGACCATGATCTCCGTTGGCTACAGCAAGGAGTGCGTTAAAATCTACAAGGTCTATCGCAAGTCCATCGTCGACGAGGGCCTTTACCGACTGGGATTCGAGCGCCTGTCCGCTTCTCAGATCCAGAAGCTCGACTGGAACGCTCTCGAGCTTAAGGTGTCGCCTTGGCTCCGGGCTTCGAGGATGGCCGTCCGGACACTGTTCCACGGCGAGCGGGTCCTCTTGGACCACGTCTTCGACAGCTCAGACACCGTCAGGGAGGTCATCTTCGCCGAAGTCGCCGGTAGCGCCGCTGTCCAGTTCTTCCAGTTCCCGGAATCGGTGGCTAAGACGAAGAGGTCGCCGGAGAAAATTTTCCGGGTCTTGGACATGTACGACACCATCTCCGAGCTGTCCCCGGAGATTGAGATCCTCTTCCCTTTCGAGTCCACTTCTGCCGTCAGGGCCCAAGTCGCCTCCTCCCTCTCCAAGCTCGCCGAGGCCGCGCGCAGTTCCTTCGCGGCGTTCGAGTCGTCCCTTCAGAAGGACTCCAACAACTCGCCTGTTGCCGGCGGTGGAGTCCACTTATTGTCCCGATACGTCATGGACTATGTCGCCTCCCTCGCCGACTACGAGATCGCACTAGCAGACGTCTTCGCTGATCTCCCCTTCCAAAATTTAAGCGCCATTCTGGATTTCTTTGACGACGCACAGCCGTCGCCACCGCCGCAACAGCCTTCTTCGTCCCTCGGCAGGTCTTCGTCGACGTCGTCCACGTCGTCTTACCACTTCTCCATGCACGAGGGATCCCACTACAGCAGCCAGTCCTCGGTCGCCCCACGGCTTGCATGGCTCGTTCTAGTTTTGCTCTGTAAGATCGACATCAAGGCCGCCGCGTACAAGGACGTTGGAGCTTCTTACCTTTTTCTCGCGAACAACGTGCAGTGTATAGTGAACAAGGTACGCGACTCTCGGCTGAGCGGCCTCCTGGGGAAGGAATGGGCGGCGCGGCACGAAGCGAAGGCACGGAAGCACGCAGCGGGGTACGAGCGCGTGGCTTGGAGCGGGGTGGCGGCCGCGTTGCCGGCGCGGGACGTGACCGCTGCGGAGGCGAGGGAGCGAGCGCAGTCTTTCAACGCCGCGCTGGAGGAGGCGTGCGCTGCTCACGACCGAGGTGGGTGGGTGGTGGCGGACGACAGGATGAGGGACGAGGTGCGGGCGGCGGTGTTCGGTATGGTCGTGCCGGTGTACCGGTTGTTCTTTGAACGGTGGATAGAGGAGCTCGAGGGCTTGCTCCGTTTCTCGCCGGAAGATGTCCATGGCCGGATAGCAGAGCTCCTCGCCGGTGGCTCAGAGTCGTAGACTGTCCATTCGATCAAATCGTCAGGAAGCTCCATTTGAATTGGGTCACCCTAATACGCTCTTTTGCGAGGCCCAAAATGAGAGCCTTATTAACTGTCACATGTCCCATGAAGCTAAAAAAATATATAATATGATAGTTTGAAGAATAAAAGGTGAAGTGCGGTTTTATTTCATTCTATTTTACTAAAAATTGTTATTCTAGTAATAAGTTATTCTAGTTGTTTGGCCGATGAATAAATGATAGAATATTTGGTTATTTCGACAATATAATAAAATATTGTCCAGAGTAAGATTAAATTTGTTAAATTTTTTTTATTGAAACCACCTTGAAAAATAAAATACCACATCATATCCTCCAAAATCAGAATATTCATATTTTTTATTTTCAAAATGAAAGAATAATTATATTCTCATCTCTTTCATCTTATAATCATTTATTTTATTTTTTATCATTTATTATTATTATTATAAATGTCAAGTATTTATAATAAAATATTATATGTTTAAAATTTATTTTTAAAAAAACAAATAGAAAATAGAATAAGAATATTGCTACTTTTTCAAGAATATTGTATTCTTCTATTATAATTTGTTTAAATTTATCCTTTAAACAAACATCGCTAAGAAAATGTCACTCTAGTAATAACCTATTCTAATAATAGCTTATTACTATATTTGAATAAGTTTAATCATATTTTTTTTTTACTTTACTCCTATATCAAATCTAACAATGCTAGAGTCCCAAGTATGTTTTTTTTAATCTCAAAATTAAAATCTGATTATGAACGTTGGGAGGTCGTTGGGCACAATATCAAGTAGAAGTTGTGAGTGACACCTTCGTTGATAAATTATCTATAGATGTATGTGTATATATATACAAGTGGTATTCATGATTTCTTTCCCATTTTTTTTCTTATTATTCTGAGAATAAAGAGAACTGATAACATCAAATTTAATTACTAAAAATTTTAAATTCACCCGAAGCAAAATGGAAGTGCCAGCTGAAGCAGTTCCTGGTGCTATCTACCAATTATAACAATCTCATCCAAAATTAACAAAATTACAAAACCCTTTTATACTTCATGGTTTAGCAACAAGGTAGTTCTTTAGGATCCAATTTCTGACCTCGCCGGTCAAAAAACAAATTATAGTAAGTTAATTAAGGGTAAGGAGGTCAGAGTGTGTGTGCCCTTGTGTCACTGTTCACATAAGCTGTTAAGTACAAGTAGAAAATTCCATTTTGCCCATAGCGTTTGGCATCCACTTACATCTTGGAGATGGTGCAATGTTGAACAGCAAAAATTCCGTTCAAATAGCATAAATTCTGTCGATATCAGTGTCGGAGAGGTCAGAGTTGTAATGAAATGAGTTCGAGTTTTTTCTTAGATTCTTCTCCTTCTTCCTGATGGATCGTGTGCGTTTGGACTTCACCACATAGAAAGTCATGGTTCCAAGAACACCAGCCATTATTACTGCCCCTATTACTGTTACCAGGATAGCTGCCCACTCAAAGTGTCGACCCACCACAATATAGGAGGAAGCAATGAAAGCAACCGTGGTGCAAACAGATGCTAACCACATTAGCTTGTTGATGACCTCCACAACCCTCCTCTCTGCCTTTGTTTCTCCCCTGACAACTGTTATCTGAACCACCACGACGGCCAAGGAGGTGAACAAGGCGATTGCATTGAATATGAAAAAGATCTTGAAACTTGCACTGTGAACAACCACCGCTTCTCCATTCTCCTCCGTTCCACCAGGCACTGTGAAGATAGCCGCAAAGGCCACGGTTGCAAAAAGTACGGCAACCACAGTGACAGAGTTTGTGGCATTGTTAATGCCTATCCTGTGGAGCTTCCTAAGTTCTTTGGCAATTCCGTTAACATTTTTGTTAGTTTTACGTGTCTGCTCTAGCTGTATATGGACATCCTTCTTTATCTCAGTGACAGTCTTCCGCAACTCATCTCTTGGCTGATTTAGGTCATTAGCCTTAACTGCACCATGACGAGACAAACATTCCTTAATTTGTGCAGACTCTTCCGACAGAGGTAGGCCATCAGCAATATCATATGCAGTCTTATGATCTCTTGTCAGAACATTCACATGTGTATCCGGGAGGCGAAGCAGAAAACTCACTATCTGCAAAAAATAAAAAAGCAATTGGAACAAGAAATCACAAAAAAATCAAATATTCCTAGTGTGCAAACATCTTTTGGCACAATTTTTTTGAAACATTGATTGTAGTTTAAATATTTTGCAAGAACAAAAAAAAAACATTTTGGTTCAAATTGGCTAAACAATTAATATGAATTGAAGAAAAATCATGTTGACAGATGATTGGCCAGGTATCTTTCACAAATGGATGAAGGAAAACAATAAGAAAGAAAGCCAATTGTATTGACTAGCTATGAATAGATCAGTAGCGTTTACATGCATACATCATACCAACAAAAAGAAGGAATACATTTAAGCATGTGGAAGATGGATATGAAGACCTTATTAATAGCAGATGAAAGAATAGGGAATCAGTAAAAGTAACAGAATGACATGATTGTTATTTATTAGAGATCAGTAATCTAGATGCAATAAAATTTTACTTAACATCATAAGAATACCTCCGCTCTCTTTTTTCTTGTTGCAACATGCAAAGCTGTGTTCCCAGCTCTATCTGGAAGCATCACTATAGCTGGGTCAGCCTCCACGAGGGATTTAACCACGTCACAACTTGTTCCTTTTACTGCCATGTGCAAAGCAGTCTGTCCCTTCTTATCAGTCCTTCTGGCAACCTGTGAATCCTTTGCTAGTATTGCTTTTACAATGTCAACATGCCCTTGCCGGGCAGCAAAATGTAGAGCATTTTTTCCATTATTTTTTGTTAATTCAATTGAGCTTGAATCGTGGGCTAATAACAGGTTGACAACTTCAGTATGACCCCTTGTTGCTGCAGTAATAAGGGGGGTTGCATTTGATTGACCAAATGTCTTAATGAGAGCTGGGTCATGATCCAAAAGCACCTGAATTATTGCTGTACACATGTCATTAGTGAAAATCTTCTACATTGGTAATGTGAAAGAACAAGTAGTCGAGAGAAGGGCCTGCTTTATAATACATTATTTTTCAGTAGGATGTTTTACAATATAAAAGAACAAGTAGTCGAGAGAAGGGCCTGTTTTATAATACATTATTTTCAGTAGGATAACTCCGCCTATGTTTTATAGCCGGTCCCAAGCCCGGATAAAAGAGGAGGGTTGTGTTAGGCCCCGACAGCCAGCGTAAAACTCTGTCGAATCGCATGAACATGGATCAACGAATGCGAAATGACGTCGTATGATCCATGTAGCCGACCCCACCTAGTGGGATAAGGCTTTGTTGTTGTTGTTGTTTGTTGTATTTTCAGTAGGATGTTTTACAATATATTTCATGTCAAGAACCCATCATTTATTCAGGCTGAGTTTTTCAATCTCTTTATAGTTAAAAAGATATCACCACCGATAAGCATCTAAAAGTAAGAAGTTTCCATGAACAACCTGTGACAACAATTGAAGTAATGGAATAACCAAGTATGCCACCGGGGACTAGGTTCTAGGGGTTGATAAATGATGTGAGCCCAATAACATTGAGAATCTCATTCTTTCTTGTCACCCTTTTGGAATTACCAATGTTAGGGAGCTTATCATTCTAAGTATCTCCATATGTCACCGACGAAAATGTTTTTTTTCATAGAGGCAAAAGGATGATTGCTGACTTTGGCATGTATATATTACTATACATAAAACTGTGCCATCCATGTATATACAACAACAACAAAGCCTTATCCCACTAGGTGGGGTCGGCTACATGGATCATACGACGCCATTCCGTTCTATTAGTAACCAAACCTTTCGGTATATTATTCACCAATAGATCTTGCTCTATTAGTTCGCCAAGTGTCCGCCTTGGCCTCCCTCTCCCTCTTTTAATCGGACTCCAGATTATTTGATCTACTCTTCTTACTGGCGCATCTAATGATCTTCTCTGAACATGACCAAACCATCTCAAACGATTCTCTACCATTTTCTCACTAATAGGAGCCACTCTGACTCGTTCACGTATATGGTCATTCCTAATCTTATCTAATCTTGTATGACCATACATCCATCTCAACATCCTCATTTCGGCTACCCCCACTTTACGTTCATGTTGTCCCTTCATAGCCCAACATTCACTACCATATAACACTGTCGGTCTTATAGCAGTTCGATAGAATTTTCCTTTAACTTTATTGGGTACTTTTCTATCACAAAGAACTCCAGTGGCTTTCCTCCACTTACACCAACCAGCTTGAATTCTATGATTAACATCGTCATCAATCTCATCATCTTGTCTTACAATTGATCCTAAATATTTAAACTTTGTCACTTGAGGAATTATATCCTCCCCTAGCCTAACTTTCAAATCGTCTCTAAGTTGTTTATTTGTGAAATTGCTATGCATATATTCTTTTCCTACTTAAACGAAAACCCTTTGACTCCAACGTATTTCTCCATATTTCCAATTTTGTATTAATCTCTTCTCTTGAATCCGCTAAAAGTACTATATCATCCGCAAATAGCATGCACTTAGGTACCTCCTCTGTGATACTCTCGGTTATAGCATCGATAACTAAGTTAAATAGATACAGACTTAAAGCTGATCCTTGATGTAGGCCAATTCCTATAGAAAATTCATTTGTCTCACCTCCGGGTGTCCTAACCCTAGTCAATGCCCCATCGTACATATCTTGTATTACCTTAATGTAGGCAACATTCACCCTCTTCTTTTGCAAGGCTTTCCAAAGTACATCTCTTGGTACCCGATCATACGCCTTCTCTAAGTCAATGAAAGCCATATGTAAGTCTCTTCTCCTACTTCGATACTTCTCCATCATCCCCCTTAGTAAATAAATCGCCTCTGTAGTGGATCTTCCTGGCATGAACCCAAATTGTCTCTCAGAAATACTAGTCTTCATTCTCAATCTATGCTCAATCACTTTTTCCCATAATTTCATTGGTGCCATCCATGTATATATTACTATATAAATAAAACTGCACAAGTGTGGGTTCTACGAAGAGAGCCGGTAAAAAGAAAGCAATGTGGAGCAACTACCCCAATCCCTATCTCGGATGAGAAAGAAAATAGGGTGAACAATATTATCGACATCACATCTCTCACCATAGAAAATGACTCGATTATGCTGTAGCCATATGGCCCAGGTGACCACCAAAAAAGTCCCTAGTGGTGCCCTCCAGCTCTGGCTGCCCCGGCCGCAAAGGACTGAAGTGACTGCCAAAATGCCTCAGGCGCTGAGTGAGCGACACGCATCGATGAATATGTTAATCTTTATCGTCAATGTGCATGTCATAATCAGGGCATATGAAATAGAATTTTGATAGCTTTGATGATCCAAAAATCTCATATAGACAGCAAATTGAATTTACCAAATCACATTTTGGCAGGCTCTCGCTTTTCTGTAGGTGGAAGATACAGCGAGAGAAGCATATTTGATGCTTCAGTACAAGAAGTTTCTTACCCGTCAACTAGCTTTAAGGTAATGTAAAAGAACCACTTGTACTACATATTCAAGAGAGATATTACTAATTACTAGTTGCCTCTTATCAATCTCATAACTTTGAACAATTGACATCATTTTATCAGTCTTGTATATAAGAATACTACTTCCCAAGTTTCTCTACTCAGGGTATACTAACTGAAACATGCTCTTAAGACCTTTTGGCTAAAGCAAGAAAGTAGGCAAAATGAAAGTTTTAGACCCTAATTTTGCTCACCTCGATGCCCCTCTCGCGCTGCCACATGGAGTGGATCTAAACACGATTTGTTCTTCTTTCTGAGGCTTTCCCGATCTGAGTACTTGAGCAGCTCCACAACCACGTCCAGGAACCCCTTCTCGGCGGCGATGAACAAAGCCGTTTCATCGACCTCATTCACCTCATTGACGACGGCCGTGCGGATCTCCGCCACCTCGGCGTCGAAGTCCGCACCGATTGCAGTTCCCATCATCTGCGCGTCGATCTCCCCGAGGATCGCCCGCACGCCTTCCAGGTCCCCACGCTGCGCGGCGAGGTGGAGCTCCGTATCGTTGTGCCTGCCCGTCACCTGCTTGACGTACTTCTTCTTCGAGGACCCCCAGTGGTCCATCCTCTTGCCGGAGTTGGAGAACGCCAAGGACGGCGACACCCCGGCCTGGTCAATCATCCGCTTGCCTGAGTTGGAGAAGACGAGCGCCGGGGAGGCGCAAACACCCCGGGGGGACGGCGAAGGAGACATTCCTACGAGCTTGTCGAGGCGCTTGCTGGAGTAGGAGAGCAGCAACGCCCTGACAGACGTCGACATCTTTGGCGACACGTAGGGGTTAGGGCTCACCCATCCCAGCTCAATGTCCTTATCACCTCCTGCGAGAATTTCTTAATGGATTAAGACCGTAGAATCGTATGCGGCAACCAAAGAACTAACCTTTATCGAATGGGAACGCCATTGCTTTCTTCCTTTAGCTCCGCCAGCGCCGTTGTCGTCCTCGCCGTGCCGTCGCCGTCCCCGTCCCCGTCGTCGTCGTCGTCCCCGCTATCCACCTCCTCCTCCACCACCACCTCCTCCTCCTTCTCCTCCTGCGTTAATGGCTATCGTTTATTTTTTGGGGGCGCAATTTGTTCTGCGAGGAAAAGGAGAAGGGTGTGGAGAACGAGCCATGCGAAGGAAGGAAGGTGGTGGTGGGAAGGAGGCACAAAATAAAAATAATTAATTATTCAAATATAAATTAATTACTTAACTACTATAATAATAGTACTAATAATAATAATAAACCTAACTATAAATCGTAGTTAGCCGTCTTGTCCTCGTACATGGCAGTTTTGAAGGTTGCCACGTCACATTTCCTTGTACACGTGGCAGTTACGTGGGCTGATCTGTTACATATTTTCCTGGTTTCGGCCCAATATAGAAGTCCTGTTGACCCTTGAGGGCCGTGTACATATGGGCCCATCTGTCGAAAGTTTTTATAGCTATGCAACTGTGGTTTCCAATTTTAGTGTGGAAAAAGGATAATTACCGAAAAATAAATAACATTCCGAACTTACACAGATTGATGAGTAGGATGAGTAATTAAAACTTTTATATGTTTAGCCTAATTTTGTAATGTATTGTAATATGGTACGATATTAATATACTGAATGCTACTTTCTTCATGGCCCATGTTGTTGTTGCAATTCCTTGTCAATTAGTCGGACTTATTAGTAAATGTGCATATTTTTTTGCAAGTTAAATTTCAATTCTTTTGAATTATTGATGTATAGTTGAGTCGACATATTAATTTTAATGATGATTAGATGAAACTAAATATAATGATAAGAATTGATGAACAAAAAAAAAGGTGATTTAATATATTGGCTCTAATTTTTGGTTTCATATCATTTTCCACCACATGTTATGGAAGAATCAAATATAATTATGGACTTACTTTTAGTTGGTTCGCGTTATCGAACAGAGCTTGCGTCACCTGAGTTGAAAGATCGGTGCCACGTCTCGAGTAGTACGGTTGATTTTTTTTTCTTTGATCCAAGAGTAGGACTGTATTTCTGATCGGATTCTAAGCAAACAATAGTTGATGAAAAATAAAGTGAAAGCTAGAAAAACAGAGGACTAGATTGTACAAATCAAAGTTCCTCATTTCCTGAAAAGTAGTAATACTCAAATTGTATTTCGTCCCACCAATCTGCTTGTTAACCCTTCAAAAGCTAAAGGTTATCTACCCCTTAAGCTGAACTCTAGGAAGAAAAACGTTGCATTGCACATTGAATATAAGCCAAGGGCACTTTCCCTTTACTCAAATGCTCTCATCTTTTACAAATATATCCATAAGACAGTGGATAGCACAACAAGGTGAATTGCTGGCTCGAAACTGGACTTCCTAAACATGGAAGGTAAAAAAGTTCTCACCACATTTCTAATTAACACCTTAACTAACTATGTTATGTGTTCTTATGTATATTGCAGATAAGCTCCTTGACACCTTGGAAAAATACACTAAAGGATTCCTCTGGTCAAAAGGTAATGGTAATAGGGGGGGATTACACTTAATCAATTGGAACAATATCCAATCCAAAGATCCTTGTGGGATGGCGGGCTCAGCATACGAAATAAACATCTCGTCTGCACTTCCTTGTTAGGAAAACCTATACTGTCGATACTAAATAATCAACACACACCATGGGTAAAACTAATAACTTGAAAATATGATAAGCTTCATCCGTAGTACCTTACATCTACCCTTACTTCCTCAACTAGGTGCTGATGTATGCTTCTAAACATGCAAACATGGGCTCAAACAATACAGATGTAATGGTCGTAGAACTAAGCGTTTCAACAGACCCATGGATCTTTTGCATATCACTAAGCTTGCCACTTATGTCAATGTCGAAATACTATCCTCCGCTTTTTTTCGTGTTTTTGTAGTGCATTGGTTTCATGTATTTTATCCATTTTTGTTTTGCTTTCTACCAAGGAGGGCAAGTGGGTCTGGATCATGATGAGGCTAGATCAAAATCAATTTATCACTCACTCTTCCACCAACTTGCCATGTCATTGGGATCCGGAAGGACGAATTGGAGTTATATTTAGGTGATTAGGATATCCCAAAAAGTAAAGATTTTTTCATTAAAATTTCTTTGCTAAAGGCTACCAACTCATGTCTTATATAGTTCAATCTAAACTTGGACCCATCCTGCCCAATGTGTTGCCAATCTTCATAAGCTATTAGACATCTCTTCTTTGAATGCCTAGTGCATGATGTTGTACGCTGTCTTACCAACTCATTATTTTCTAACACGTCACATAGTATCATAATAACGCAACGGTTCATCTCTATATTTGATACAATATTGTCCACTTTGCCCCTAACTCATGATTTTCTAACGCATTCTACCAATACAATACTTTCATATATACTCAGTATCTCTCTCATGATTTATTCATCTGAGACCAATCAAATGCATGTCTTTTGCATCCTTTCTCTCTTAAGGGACTCAATGTCCTCGTTGAGTCATTACATCCTGTTATGCATATCCACACGAGTGGCTCTAATATCATATGTAATATTCTTATAACATCTCATACCTAGTCAACACCATATATACACATCTCTACTTAGGTATGCAGGACTAATCGAAAGCATGCCACTTGCATTATTCTCCCTTAGGGAGTTAACATTCTTATTGAGTGATCACACCTCACCATGTAGAGAGGCTCATGTGCAGGGATACCCCAAGGGATAATGGGTTGCTACGCCACTATGATACCGGAGGATGCTCTAGAAAGCCTGAGCCCAAGGAAAAAATGGACAATATCACATCAAGTATAGAGGTAAACCCTTGCACTACTAGGTGACACATTAGAAATTTGTAAGTCGATGGGGTAAAAGTGGGCAATATCTTGTTGAGTATAGAGTATATACATGAGTCGTTGAGTTACTTTGATACTGGAGGATATTGGATCTAAGTTTTAATGACATATAAAATTATATTTTGATGATATAAATCTCGAAAGATAAAAGTTAAAATGCTGAAAAAGTTTTTTAAAAAAGGGATAACTTCATGCACTATACTTTAATTAAATATTTAACTATGATTCTATTAGATTTTGAATTAATCATAAATATCAAAATTGTAGAGAATTCTGTTAGCTTTCCATAAAATAAAAAATCATCTCATTTGGATAACTGTGCAAAAAGTTATGCTTAAACTAGTACAGGGCGATCGACCTGCTGACTGAAAAATTAGTCGACCGGTCCAAAACACAGGTCGACCAGTTCAGAACATAGGTCGACCGGTCAGTGCATAAAATGTCCAATTTCAACAAGTAGAATGTCGAGACTGTATCAGTTGAAGTACCGGTCGACTAGTCCAGAACACTAGTTGATATAAAAGGAGTGACAAAGCCACGGTCAAATCGGATAGTGAAAAATTCGCCAACGGTCATATTTTCATAAAAGAAAGTGTATCGGTCAATCGGTCTATATGTGCGGTCGATCGACCTCCGAGTTAAATGAAACGGTCAAATTTGAAGGGGAAAACTATGGAATGAATTTTGGACGACTTTCTCACTTGGTGAAACTTATAAAAGGAGTGACAAAATCAGAAGCAAAAACATCCATCCAAGCATTGAAGCAAAAGAAGATCATTTCAAAAGAAGATTATTTCTTTTGAAGTTATCATTTAGAGATTTCATTCTTTCTCTCTTCTCTTCTTGTGAGTGTTCTAATGTAAAAGAGAGAAACTATTTTTCAGAAAGATTGTGAGAGCTCTAAAAGATGTTATAAATCTTACATCTTGAGCGAAAGAAAAGATTAACTTCTTAGGATGAGAGGTTGTCTTACCTCGAAGAGGAGAAAATATGGTTGATGTAAAGGGTTTTCTTCCTTGCCCCATTTGAAACAAAGGAAGTGCTTAGTGAAATCTCCGATGATCTTGAGGTCGAGAAGTCGGAGCGGAGACATAGATCAAGGTGTGGCCGAACCTCATAAACAACCACCGTGTGCCTTATGATTGCTTTCTCTCTCTCCCTCTCATAATTTGATGTAATCTGAATTGCATTGATTTAAAATATTTTAAGATTCGATTTCAAGCTTCCGCAATGATTATTGTGAATTCGATATTTTTGTTTGAACACTAATTCACCGCCCCTCTTGGTGTCCTTTGGGATCCTACAATTGGTATTAGAACATGTTGCTCTTGTTTTATGAATTTAAATCTAATAATTTTAAGATTTGATCGTCTTGTTTTAAAATTTAACAATCTTTTAAGATTCGAAGGGCAATCAAATAGTCATCCTCCTCTTTTAAATGCATCAAATTTTACATATTGAAAAATTAGAATTCAAGAATATATTTGTTCTATTGATATTGACATGTGGGACATAGTTGAAAAATGTTATTATCTTCATAAAAAGTTACCTACAGATTCTAAAGAGAAAAAAAAGATTTTTTTTTTCAAAACTTGATTGGAAAGTCAAAAATATTTTTTTTATTATATTTTGGATTCAACGGAGTTCAACCGGATTTCAAATTGTGAAACTATAACCGAAATTTGGGAAAAGCTCATCACTACTTATGAAGGAACTGACAAATTTAAAGAATCTAGATTGAATATTTAAACCATCAATATGATTTTTTCAAAATGCATGATAATGAATCCATAAATGATATTGTAGCTCGATTTAATAATATTTTGAATGACTTAGCATCTTTGGGCGAGTCAAGAAGTAACCCCCAAATAGTGAAAATATTCTCAGGTCTCTCTCCTTCAAATGACATAAAAGAGGACTGTGATTGAAAAAAAAATCTGAACAAATTGAATTTTGATAATCTTATTGGTTCACTTCTAACTTATGAGATTCCAATCCAAAAAGATCGAGAACAAAAAGCCCCCAAGAAAAAAATATTGGCATTAAAGACAAATGCAAATGAAGAAAACTCAAGTGAAGAAGAAGTGAACGAAAAAAGACTCGCCCGCTACACAAGAAAACTAGATAAGTATCTCAAGTTGGTGAAAAAAAAAGAAAAAAAATGAGAAGCCTACCCGAAAATCATACAAAAATCACAAAGAAGAGACATATCTCGAAAAGGTAAATAGCAAAAGTATAAAGAGTCAAGTGAAATAAATGACTCGTCAAGCTCTTCCAGTGATGAAGCATACTTATGCTTAATGACACATGACGATAAGGTAACATCTAATCCTTCAAATAATGGCTCATCGAGGTCTTCCGAAGAAAATCTTTCTTTAGATGTAAATAAATAACTTTCTTTCCTTATAAAAAGATATTACTCACTTAAAGAAGAAAATGAGAAATTACGACATGAGATTGAAAATTTAAAAGAAGAAAAGAATACATGTTTTATGGAGAATAAAAACCTAAAAAATGAAATTGAAACTCTGAAATTACACATGCATGTGAAATTGTAAAACTAGCATAAAAAATGCAAAGAAGAAAAATGATTTTTAAAAAATTCACAAAATAATAATAAAACTAGTTCTTATGTAAAAAAGATAATTTTAGGAAATACTTTGGACACAAAAACTCTTATTGCAAGTCTAATATTCCTATGATAGAAAATCACATATTACATGTTTTGCATGCGGATTTATGGGCCATTATGCATATCAATGCAAATTAAGAAAATCTTCAAATCATGGGATGATATGGATTCCAAAAGGAACTTTGACTAACAAAATTGGACCAAAAAAAGTTTGGGTACCAAAGTTTAAATGATTGTTTTTCATGTGTGCTCCACATGTAAAGCAAATGAGGAAGTGGAAATGTGAAGGCACAAAGATTAAGGTAAAAGTATTATCTATCTTTCATTTTACTCAAAAATTCAAAATTACTATTTCTTTGAAAAGAGATAACATCTAAAATTGGTAATAGTGATAAGGGGAGCATACTAAATTTTATTTTGACATATCATGGATATCATTGTTGTATCAAAGTTTTATGCCATATTTTGATTGTTAATATTTTTTTTTGCCTTCATCAAATTGTTTCCATTTCGCCAATTATAAAATAATCATAAATTTAGGGGGAGTTATTTCTTCCATACTACCTCTTTATGATGCAATATTTACATGTTTCTAATATGACAAAAGGGGAAAATAAATTTATTTTCCAAAGATGGCATGATTAAGGGGGAGTTACATATGATTTTCTATATGCTTCATATACAAGTTATTCTTTTTTATGAAACGAAAGAGGGAGAAATATAGGAGAAATATGATCTGAATATCACTTTATATGAAGAGTTCCTTATATACTTATGTGAATATCTATCATTGTAAGGAAAGTTACGTGTTAGGGAGAGTAAAATAGATTTTACAACTTATTTTACAACTTTTTTACAATTTATATATTTTCATATTTCTCGATGTGTCTTAATCAAAAGGGAGAGATTGTTGGATCTAAGTTTCAATGACATATAAAATTATATTTTGATGATACAAACATCGAAAGATAAAAGTTAAAATGTTGAAAAAGTTTAAAGAAAAATGGATAACTTTATGCACTACACTTTGATTAAATAATTAACTATGATCGTATTAGATTTTGAATTAATCATAAATATTTAAATTGTAGATTCTGTTAATTTTTCATAGAATAAAAAATCATCTCATTTGAATAATTATGCAAAAAGTTATGCTTAAAATAGTGTAGGGTAGTCGACATGCCAACTGGAAGACCGGTCGACCGATCCAGAACACAGATCGATCGATTCAGAACACAGGTCGATCGGTCAGTGCAGAAAATGCCTAATTTCAACAAGCAAAATGTTGAGACTGTACCGGTCGACCGGTCCAGAACACAGGTCGATCGGACAGTGCAGAATTCGTGAACGGTCATATTTTTCATAAAAGAAAGTGTACCAGTTGACTGGTCTATATGTGCGATCGACCGGCCTCCGAGTCAAATGAACAGTAATGGTCAAATTTGAAGTAGAAAATTATGGAATGAACTTCAAGTATTGAAGCAAAGGCATCCATTCAAGCATTGAAGTAAAACTTCAAGAAATCAAAAGAAGATCATTTCTTTTGAAGTTATCATTTAGAGCTTTCTTTCTTTCTCTCTTCTCTTCTTGTGAGTTTTCTATTGTAAAAGAGAGAAACTATTTTTTAGAAAGATTGTGAGAGCTCCTATGTAAAAGAGGTTTCAAATCTTACCTCTTGAACAAGAGAAAATATTAGCTTCCTAGGATGAGAGGTTGTCTTGCCTCTCGAAGCGAAGAAAAGGTGGCTGATGTAAAGGGTTTTCTTCCTTTCCCCATTTGGAACAAAGAAAGTGCTTAGTAGAATCTCCGACGGTTTGGTCGAGAAGTCAAAACGGGGACGTAGGTCAAGGTGTGGTCGAGCCTCATCAACAACCATCGCGTTGTGATTGCTTTCTCTCTCTCTCCCTCTCATATTGATTTTGATGTGATTTGTATTGCATTGATTTAAAAGATTTTAAGATTCGATTTCATGTTTCCGCAATGATTATTGTGAATTCAATATTTTTGTTTGAACACCAATTCACCTCCCTCCCTCTTGGTGCCCTTTGGGATCCTAGAGAGGACACATTAGAAAGTTGTGAGAGACAAGGTTCAAAGCGGATAATATTTTGCATAAGTGCAATGCTGTTATATATACTATCGGAGCCACTTTGCGAAGTCTCTGTATATAGTGGGGTGTGATCACTCAACAAGACCGTCGAGTCAACTAAGGCGAGAAGGATACAAGAGACATTCCTTGGGCTCCAAACATGATAAGAAAATGCGTCATCAAATAAGGGAAATCTGAGTCGCTAATATTCAAATTTTGATCATTATTAGTCAATACTGCCTAGCATTTCCCATCGTCACCGATCATTGTAGATACTGTCAATAAAAGTCAATAACAACGGGTTAGAGGTGTCCATCATTAAAAATCATCAAAGACCATAAATAATATAGTTGTTAAATCCATATAGTGCCTATTTAATTGGTCACTAAACACATTAGTGGCTAGAAATATCTCTGTTGTTGATATCTTCAATGACTTACCATCTAATCGTTGTTCACTACTATCGACCAATTAATCAGTGGTCATTAATACTTTTTAACGATGGCAACCTTGATCATTAAATTTATTAATGACTAGTTGCATTGTGGTCATTAAAAGGCTTCAATGATGGTTACACTAGTTGTTAAAGCTCTTCTCCGACTAAAAAATAGTGGCTAAAAATATAATTTAATGGCTATTTTATCTAGTTTTTAAAATATATTAACTATTATTATAATGTTGGCCATTATAACCTTTTCAATGGTAAGTCATTAAAACTCATTAATATCTTCCTAGTAATTGGTCAATCAACATAATTCATTAATCATGTTTCTCGTACATTTTAACATGGACTTTAATCACACATTGATTTATGACGCATGATCCATGACACATTTTCTTAATAATTGTTCAACTAAAAATAAACTCACAAATTATAATGCAAAATTAAATTAACTTACCACAATGGAAAGCTCATACATTCAAGAAGGAACAATTATTTAGGCAAACAAATGTTCACAATAGTTAAGAGAAACCTGTAAAGCTGGCAAAATATTTCATAAGATTCTTTTAATAAATGCAAACTAGTGATTGTTGAAATAACAACAAACTGTAAATCAATAAATAAATAATGCAATTTAGGAGAGAACACATAATGCAATAGCCACTTCAGGTCTCATACCCTATGTTTTTTTAACTTTGAGCATTGAATTGTCCATGAAAGCAATGTTATAGTGCTTGTCTCATTTGATTTTCCATAGAGTTTAAGGATTCTTCAAATGCTCATTCTCCTCTTGAAAAGATTTGTCCTTTCTCCAACGGTCTCAACTTATTTAATATTGCACGTTTTGAATTTGTTCCTCTCAAATCCTTATCCTTTATTCCACCTCCAATGCCAATGACAGGCTGTGTTTTGAAATTCAAAATGTCTCTCTACTATTTCATAGGTGTAAATGGTGGTTCCAGTCAAACCAATTCTTAAATTTCAGCATACAAAAGGAAAAAAAGAATGAATGCATCGTTTTGCAAAAAACTCAAGTAAACAATACATAAAATAATTAAATGTACATGTCTATCAATTGCAACAAGATCAATGAGTCTATCATATTTTTCTAGTATTTCAAAGAAAATTGATTTTGCATTTGGCGGTTTATCATCTTTGCCTCCATACATATTAAAAAGATCAAACAATGTCATATTAAATAACATCATCTTTGCCTCCTTACGTATCATCTCTGCATCCCTACATATTTGCCCATTGTTAACTAGCTATATCACCCGATGATATATAATCTCTCCAATGGGCATACTCCTAGATCAATGAGGCATGATAATCTTAGGCCTATTTCTTGTATTCCTTTCACTTGATTCCTAAATTAACAAATCACACAATATTACAATTCTATTCAAATTTATAATAATTTTATAAAAAATATACATAAACATATAAGAATTTTATCAACATAATAACAATTCATATTGATACAAACCTTCAAATTTTTGCTACTCACTAGGCATTCTCAATTTCTCCTTTCTACTCTATAGGGAATAATTTTTAGTGCATCTACAATTGTCTTACCTCTCCACTTATTCCGTAATTAATATTCCATATGGTTAAAAATATTTTATTTATTCATGTCAATTTCACAACTCTCGAATTTGTCCTAAAAAATGGAATATAAAAAATATAAATCAAATTTGTTTATTTCCACTTAAGCAAATCACAAAATCTAATATTCCACCCGATTCATTAGATTGTGACATGCATTATTTCAACAATTAATTCTAACAAAACAATTATGAAGCAAAAATTGATTACACTACCAAGTTAATAATCAACTCAAAGTCATTCACATATGAAGAAAAGCATTACACATAACAATCATGTTCTTAAATACTAAAGCACTATTATTCAATTAATATTAATTCAGAACTTGTTCTAACAATAAAATCTTTGCAACTAAAACTGAAAGATAAAATGAAAACTAATAATACATATTATAGAGATAGATAGATAGATAGATAGATAGATAGATAGATAGATAGATAGATAGATAGATACATAGAACATGAAAGTTTAAAACATCATCCCAACAATATGTAGAACAAAGAGTACTCTTCAAAAGCGACGATGAACCGTTGCGCAATCCTCGCATGAGTGTACCGCGCAGAACCTTCTCATTCATTCTTTAGACGTGCTCTTTTGTTCTTGTCTTCAAAACTTTGGCAAGACCTAGCATGAGTTTTTTCTAAATGTCAAACGTCCCTTTTTGTAGAAGCAATTTGAGAAGAAACGAGAAACCTTTTCCATGAAAAATATGATAAATTTCGAGTCCAATTTTTTTTGAAAATTTTCCCTTGTCAAACTTCAAAATTTCTAGTCTAATTCATTTCCAATTAATCCATGGGATATATGCTAAGAGTTGGAGTCCTTGCTCATTGGTAATTCCACTAAAAATATGTTTTCATGTTGAATTTTGTAAAGTCAGAATCGGTCTAGTTCATTCGTCACGGGACGTGACAAGAATGTCACGACCATGAGTCGGTGTTTTTTGTTCAACCGCGTGACTTAAGTAACTTCATGACTCGTAACTCAGTTGTAACGCTCCGTGAAAATAGTTCCAAAACTCTTAGACATTCTATGACATCGTTATCCACATTTCACAATCTATTAAGTAATAAAAATTCCCTTCAACCTTTTTGTGATACCCGTGAAAACTCTGTAACGACTCATAAGGATATTCATCTTTGAAATTCTTCAACTCGTAAAGCCCGTTACATATCTTCACGGTCCGTGATGAACTTTTCCTTATCCTTTTCGTTGGGGGAGTCGTAAAACTATGTGATCCGTGAAGAACAATTTTAACGGTCATGAGAAATATGTCATGGCCCGTAGGATTTGTCTATCGAGAAGTAAAGATTGCCCAGTCCTGAAATGTGTAGCTGGTGCGTTAAACTCTGTTGTCACGTTCATGACCAATATTTAACAACCCGTGAAATTAAAATTCCTTGTGATCTAACTATGTGAGAGCCATGAGAATCGAGTGTGATCCGTGAAATAGCCCTTGTAACAGTCGTGAAAAGATTATCACGGCCCATGAAACTTAAACTTATATTTTTTGACAATCGATTTGACTATGTTTTGATTCTTATTTCATTCCCTTCCTTTCCTATTTTTCATCAATAATTCCTGCAAAGTACAACAACTCGAGGTAGATTGCTAATTCAAAGAATTTTAAAAAATAAATATAAAAATATATGCATGTTGTGCTATGATCAAATTACACAAAATAAGCCTAGCTAAATGCAAGCCTTATTATATGTCGTAGAATACATGCATCAAGCTCTCTCTTTCTCCTTCATTTTCTCACAAATAGAGACACTTGAGAGTGTGGTTGTCATACTGTATCGAAGTTTCGACATAGGAGATCATCACCCAAGTGACCAGCGTGAGTTTTGGGACATCATCAATGAGGAATCATCGACTAAGTTTGGCGTTTGTGCGGCCAGTACCCTAGAGGAAACATGTTGATTTTTCAACCAGCTTAAGGTATGTAGGAGATCCCTATATCAACGGTTTGAAGTATAATATGTATTGATTGTTGATATAATTGCATTGTTAAATCGTATTGAAATAAGGTCGGAAAATCATGTTTGATTTTCGTAGATGACAGAACCCAACTCGAGTTTTGTCCAGCCCAACTCAAGTTTAGTGGAACCTTGGTGCGATTCGAAGTTGACCGGGTCAAGTTTGTATAAACCCGACCCCGAGTCATAGACATACTCGGCCCGAGTTTTACTGATGCATGCAAAATACAATATATTTTAGTTTATTATTTTAATTAATTTTTTCTATAATTTAATCATTGCACGCATCATTTTAAGTCTATTTTAGTCATAATTCTGGATTTATTGATTTTATGTATTAATTCTTGAAGTGTTATAATTATGTACAGACTAACTTCATTATTTTAATTAATTAGCAGGAAAAAGGAAAATTGTCATCTTAGATGAATATGCACTTCAAGCTTCGATTGCAAGGCGCCAATCTCATCTGCTCATTGGATCAGACCAAAGTCGAGATTATAATTCAAGATAAGTCACCAAAATCGATCAAATCCATAGAGTGAAATCTAAGGGTCCAAACTCATAAAGGGGCCAAATCCATGGAGTTAAATCCGAAGGGGCCAAATACTTAAGGAGACAATTGACATGGAGCTAAAAATATAAGGAGCCAAATTCAGGAGTGAAAACTATGGGGCCAAACTAATAAGGAGTGAAATCTAAGGGGCCAAACTCATTTTGGGCACAAAACACCAAGGTAAATTTGTTAAGCCGTAATCGCACAGGATGCCAGAGATTTTTTATCGGGAGTGACAAGATACAAGTTTTATCGCGCCAAGATATATATGGGAGTGATGTTGTTATTGACATAAATCATATAGTTATATGGGAGTGATGTAAGGTTATCACCTTTTGGGGGCCAAATTCACCAAGAATCCATTATGGGAGCCAAAGAGGATTATCACCTTCGTCAACCAATTCTCATCAAATTATTGGGCTCTAAAGATCAATGCATGATTTTATCTTAATCATCCGGGTGTTAGATTTTATTATGCCACTGCATGGAAGTTAATCACATGGCCGGATCTTACTGGCTGAGAATCTTACTATGACATATTAGTTTTTATCTTTACATGGTGATTACTTTTCGGACGAGATTAGAAGAACGATGAGAGAAGTTGAAGAAGTTTATTTGACATTTTTTTCAACCAAACTTAAAGTTGATCGTATGATATTAACGCCCGTGATTAGATTTGAAGACCAACTGCACCTATAAATACATGAAGAGGCCATCATCTCAAGGTGTGCTTTGGAGTTTGGTTTTCTTCCATGGTGAGTCATGAGCTCTGCAGGCTTCGACCGAGAAAGAGAGAGAGTTGGACGACTGATTCAAACGCTCCAACAACATTTGAGAGATCATAATTTATTCTTGGTGTAATTCTTCCAATTATTATTGTTATTTTGTTATTATCTCTTTACAATTCTAGGATGGACTTCATGTTTTAATTATTTTATTTTACGTGATTATTATTGAAGAGAAATTCTATGAACCCTTCTTTTATTATTGAATTTCTTTTGATCAATTTTTAATCATGTTTAATACTTTTGATTTAATTATTTAAATTTTTGAGTTAAGTAATTACCAGTTTGTGGACTACTTGATTTCAGATTTTATTTATTAAATTAAATGATTTATTGTGAAATTAAAAATGGACATAGATCTAATAATTAGTGTGTGGAGAATTAGATTTGTGTGGTTTGTTAATCTATACCAGTTTGTGAAGTGATTAATAGTTTAGGATTTTCATTGTAATACATCTTAATTTTAATTTTATTTGCATGAATACAAGTTTGTGGGATTTTAGTTTTGATTAAATTTAAGATAGTTTAATTTTCTTGATTAAATAACAGAATTATCAGTTTGTGAACCTTGGCCAAGGTTGAGATATTGATTGGAATGAAACCCAACTTAGGTTCTACCTGCCCCGGCCTGAGTTACAGCATTGAGATTGGATCGGATTAAGCATAGATAGAACCCAACCTATGTTTCACCCCATCCAGCACGGGTTCTAACTCAGAAATAGGCAAAGTGGATCGTTGAACTAGTCCGGGCTTGTACTAGTGCGGGCTGAGTTCTAAAGGTTTAAATTATATTTTTAAGAATTTAGTTATGGTTAATGATATTGATGATTGATAGTATTGATTAGTTTTGATCATGGCATTGATATGTATTGATCTTAATATTAATTATAATTATTATAATGATTAAGGATAATAAAAAATTGATATAATTGATAAGAATCGAGTATGGATTATCGGGCTATGGTTAATTGGAATAGATTGAATAATTGGGATTTATTGTGAAGTGTCTAAATGATAGTATGAAGAATTGTGTAATTGAATTGTTAAATTGGTAATTAACACCTTTTGGGACCTATATGGTCGATGGAGACCCTCATAGTCGATGCAGATCGTTATGATCAATAAAGGCCTTTTGTGGTTGATGGATGCTCATGGAGTCAATTGTTAATCCATAATAATTAATGGAAACCCTTGTGATCGATTGAGACCTTTATGGTCAATGGATGCCCTAGAGGTCGATGGAGATCCTTGTAATTGATTGAGGTCCATTGTGGTTGATGGAGATCCTTATAAGCGATTGAGGGTCATTGTGATTGATGGATACTATTGTGCTTGATAATAATAATTTAATTAAATTAATAATTAATTTAATTATTAATTTAAGTGTGCCTTAGTGGTTGATTGATAATTGAATTGTGTTCTAGTGACTAATAGATAATTGAATTGCCCCCATCATGGTTGATGGATAAATTGATAATTGTTAATAGAATTGATATTAATTAATTGTGGCATTGATTAGTGTATGTCCAATTGATAATTAATTCAAGATAATTTATAATTGAGTTGAATGGATATTGGTGATATATGGGTAATCACTATGATTGATCAATTTTTTTATGCTTTATTGTTAATTGCTAATATTATGATTGATCATGAATTATTATAAATAATTGTTAATTTATCATTCATATATAGATGTTGATGCATGATTTATATTGTGTATTGTTATGTGTAATCCTTCGTACTGAGTTGTCTCATTGGGTTTTGTCCTTATACTTGAATTCGTAAAGGATGAGGTGATGGCAATGTTGAAACGGTTGGTGGCTCTTCTGATGGTTGACATAAACATGGATAGGAGTCTCCTATTGTATAGTTATGGGCATATAATCCATACATCATTCGATATTATACACATAGCTTTCGCATGTTGTAAAGTTTATTAAAATTGAATATGATGTAAACTAATATGTTGACCAATCAAAATAAAGAAAACAAAAGTCATAGAATTGAGTGACACTACTGAATTAGCCTTTTGAATTAATGAAATTTCGAAGCATTACACCACCACATCCCCATTCTTCTACATACACAACCACAACAGCTTCCACTACCACTATGGGTATCTAGATCTTCATCTTCTTCATTCATTTTCTCTTCATCCTTACTTGCTTTTAAAGCCAAGGTCTTCTTTTCGAAAACAATCACTTATTCATCTTCCTTGATTTCAATCTCATATGTCAAGAGAAATCTTATGAGATTATTAAAGCCAAGGCTCGTTTAAGTCATTCTCTTCAATCATAGTTCTATTCGTGTGCCACTTGGAAGAAAGAGACTGAGAAACTTCTTCACTTTTTGTGAATTAGTCTGTGGCTCGTCTCAAGAGGTTAAGCCATTCACAATATCATTAAAACATATTACCATTTCATTTATGGACTTATTTGTATGCATTTTAAAGGAATCATATTGATGATTCAAAATATTTAGTCTATATTCCCTTACCTTATATGTACATGCATGTGTAATGATAAGTTTTCCCCATATTTGATGGGCACTTTGACAAGTATAAATATGATTAAATTCAGTTGCATCCAAAGCACAAAAAAAGATGATTTTTTGCTTTGTAATCTAACTTTATGTTAGACGACAAGGCACCAAGATGGGGGTGAAGTGTTTTACCGAAAAGACCGATTTAACAAAATACATCGTGAAACTTTAAAATCGATTTGTAAAACTTTAAATCGATGCAATAACAATCAAATCACAAGCATAATAATACATGAATGAGAGGGAGAGAAAAAGCAAACACAAAGAAGACGAGTGATTTGTTGACAAGGTTCGGCCACACCTCGACCTATGTCTCTGCTCCTACTTCTCGATCTCGAGATCGCCGAAGATTCCACTAACGTTCCAAATAGGGTAAGAAAAAACCATTTACACCACCTTCTTTTCCACTTCGAGAGGCAAGACAACCTCTCATCTTAGGAAGCTTTTACCCGTTGATTCTTTGCTTAAGAGGTAGGCACGCATCTTTTACAAAGGAGTACTCTCAATCTTTCTCTAGCCCGAGAGGTAAGATAAAACATCTTCTACACATGAGCTCACACCAAAATATCTAAACAAATGTTTCTTTTTTTTACAATATCAAACTCACCTGAAGAGAAGAGAAAAAGAAGAGAAGATTCAACAATATGGCTCAATAACTTCAATAAATGATTTTCCTTTGATGCTTAGTATTTCCCTTGAATTCTTAATTAACTCTGCACCCCTTGACTCCTTTTATAGTCCTCTTTGGACAATATGATCGTTGCCCTTTATTTAACAAAAAAACTAGTCATTATAGGTCATTTTATGTGTGGTCCAGTCGAGTGCCACCAACCGATCAGCCGGTCTTCAAATATCTGTGATTTATGACTTCTCTGTTCAGACCGATTGACCGGTTCATTTGGACGGTCGACCGGTTCACCATACCGATTGGTCGACCACTCTACACTATTTTGCATATAACATTTTACACTAATATCAAAATGAGATGATTTTTGATTCGTTGGAAAGCTAACAAGATTATCTACAACTTTTCATATCATGTTAGTCCAAATATCGATCAAACATATTCAAATATTAACTTCAAGTTCAGTGCATAAAATAATCCATTCCGAATTGAACTTTTCTCGCACTTTAAATATATAACTCAGATTATTCAAGGTTTATATAATCAAAATATAATTAGATATAGTATAAAAACTTTTTTGCAACACTTTACAAGTAAGCTCTCACCTTCGGTATATTCCAAAGATGATTTTACATGCAAATTAAATTCATTTTCAATTATATCCCAAATGTCAATATCAATAGTACACAAGGCTTGCATTCTAATTTTTCAATAGTCAAAATTAGTAGCACTAAAAAGTAGGGGATGGTTTGTAGATTTCCTTCCACCCAAAGTAAAACCATGTGATTCTTAAAGGATGTCTAAATCTTAAAATAAAAGCAACTTGACTCAAATACCAATTATAGGATCAAAAGCACCGAGGAGGGATGAATTGATGTATAAAAATTTTAATCGAAAAGGTTAAAACCAATTTTAAAAAAATGATCGCAAGCAAGTATGTAATAGTAAAGAGCAAGGCAAGTAAGAAGAGTCAAACTCAAGAAAGCATGATGTGTTGACAAGGTTTGGCCCAACTCCTTGACTTATGTCCCCGCTCTGACTTCTCAACCTTGAGACCACCAGAGATTCACTAACTTTCTCTCTTTTTTTATAATAAAAAAATAACTCTTTTTACACCACGCTGTCTTCTTCTTTGCTCAAGAGGTAAGACTCACATCTACAATGAGCTCTCAAACTTACTAAATAAGAACATAAGGATTCTTTCTAATTCTCTTGACCAAAACTAGGAATAGAAAATTTTAATTTGACGACTATAATTTTATTGCAATGAGTGCACTTAACGCCACTCCCCAAAAACTTAATGTCATTCCATACTTCCTATTTTACCATGTCCTATGTAGAAATAAATTCATAAGCCTTTTTTAAACAATTGAATATTCTAATAATTTATTGTCTTTGTGTATTTTTTTAATTTTTTTGACGTAATCTACTTTATATCTTTTGAAATTAAATATATATTCAATATTACTTAAATATATTACCCTTTTATATATTTTCTTTCTTTTTTTGTCTCATTGAATCCCACCCAACTTCTTAAATATAATAAAATTGTCTAATACAAAATGAACACATATTAATTTAATGTAATATTGTAATATAGATATAAATAATTTTGGAAAATATAAGATAAATCGAAAAATGGAAAAAAAGACAAAGACTTATTACATAATCATAATATACAACTATTCTAAAAATAATCTTTTTATTTTCACTTACATTATTTTTTATTTCCATTTTATTTCATATCTTTTTTCTATTTTTTTACATATTTGATGCACTTGTAGTTTTGCATATTAATGAGAGAGAGGGAGAGAGGGTATAAAAGGAAAGTTAAGGTGAAAAGTAATTGGAACTAAATGAGTAAATTTTAGTTACGGTCATCCAAGTTAGGAGGTATTACTAGTAAAGTCATCCAACTTCACTTTGTAACATCACGATCAATGAACTTTAGAAATGTTTCAGTCGCGATCATCACGACCGGTTATAGCTAGTAAACTTGTAAATCGATGACGTGACGCCAACGTCGATGCTTACGTGGCACCACGTTAGCATTTTCTCTCTCCTTTATGTCAGATTAAAAAATAAAAATGCCATGCCAACATTTTTCTCTCTGCTCACTATCCAAACTTAATTTTTTATCAACATGGTCATCTAACTTTTCAACAACGGGTTGTTGAGCCAAATTATTAATTATCATAATATTATATAAAAAATCACATTTGGCTCAGCAACTCGCAGGATGTTGGTCGTGTCTAGCACCCCGCTAAATGACCCAGTATGATTTGGCTCAACCCTGATGGAATCTCGCACAAAAAAATATTTTTTATTTTTCTAATTATAATATTTTTTTATTATTTTAAATTTTAGGACAAAAAATATAGTTGGTATATTATTTTTCTAATTTTTTATTTTCCTAATTAAAAAATTATTAATTATTATAATATTATATATTTAATATGCATAAAAAATTTGGATGGCTCGATCCAAATGGGCCGTGCCAAAAAATATACTGAGTCAGTCTAAGTGGCTTCATTTTTTTAATTTTTTATTATTATTTTTATTTTAAGCTTATAATGATGACTGCGATTAAAAAAATTTTATAATGATGACATTTTTTATTTTTTTATAAGGAGAGAAAATGCTGAAATGGTGCCACGTAAACATCCACATGAGCGCTTGTGATGACCGCAATTGAAACATTTCTAATCAAGTGAAGTTGGATGACCTTACTGTGAATACCTCTTAAGTTGGATAACCATGACTGAAATTTACTCCGAAACTAAAAGAAAGGGGAGATGGAAGAAACAAGAGAATATCAATTAAAGTAAGAGGATATAGAAGAAAGTGTGGAGTGATGTTAAGGTTGTGTTCGAAAACAGAACCGCAGTTCCTCCTAAGTTCTTGGTGAATAATTGAATTGATAGATTAGTTCGATGTGTGTTCGGATGGAGTGGAACAGAATGATGAGGAACCACGGAATTGATGTGATAGGAAAAAGTTAATGTGATGGATGAATTTTTAGTGAGTTTTGAGTTAAAAATAATTATTGTAATTATAAAATATAATTTTATTTTAATTAAAATAAAAATTATAAAAGAATTTTTTATGGAAAACATTTTGTTAAAAATATATTATTTACATATAAAAATCATTTTAAAATTAATTATATGTAATAAAATATCAAAATTTTTAATAAAATAATAATAATAATAAATAATATTATATTAATATGCAGTTAAAATTATTTTATATTTATAATTTATTTTATAAAAGAAATGTGTGAGAGAAAAGAAAAATAAAAAATAAAAACAAAAACAAAAAAATGTTGCGTCTAAAAAAAAGGGGCACCTACTATAGTGCCTCGTTTCCACCAAAAGGTGGAACTAAGCCACTGAAATCAGGTCACGTGAGACCTGATGTTAGTTCTATTCCGCTAGTTCCAACGGTTGGCGTTTGAGGAACCAAACTGAAACTAGGCCATGGTTCTAATTTGGTTCTCAAACCAAATGCAGCCTAAGCACATGAGGAATGACATTAAGGGCACCCTATTGCAATTTATACATTGTAAACCAAGTTGTAGTATACTCTCTCCAAGGTTTTTTTTCATGTAATGGAGAACTACCAGTGCATTATGCAGTATGATATGTTTTTTTGATCAAGTCAAAAGCTTCATTATGATAAACTTAAGAAGTCATTACACAAAAAACTAAGCAATTCCCGAAGGAGGACGATTGCCCCATAAATACTCGCGATGTTGGCGGTCAAAATTTGCAAGAAAATCCGTTGCTGCATTGTCAGTGTGAGGCAAAAAACTATCTTTGTGGGGGCGAGGTTACGCAGGCAAGTACATATGTCCTCAGTAACGCCACGAAGATGCCAGGGGTAGGAGTGGTGCATGGTAATGATGCAGACAAGGAGTTGCGAGTCCGACTTGATGAAGACGTACGAAGTCCCACGAAATTGACATTGTCTTAGACCCATAAGGAGAGCCCATGCTTCAAAGTGTAATGCGAAAGTGTGATGCCCAGCCCCTGCAAAATGAAAAGAGCCAATATTAGATCTCAGTAAGAAACCATATCCCTCAATTCCATTGGCTTGAGTGAATGAACCATCAGAATTAAGCATTGCCCAATTCTGGGATGGGGGATCCCACTAGATGCATAATGAATCTTGGGGGAGAATTGCCTTAGGGGCGAGGGTATGTAGTGTGTCAAGTTCATGAAAACAGGCGAGCACCTTCTCCTAGAGCACGTCAACGGTTGCACGTTTGGACCTAAAGTGAATGTCATTATGCATGTTCCAAATCCCCCAATGATAGAAAGCAAAAATGGACCTTAGTTTTATACTAGACTGTTGATCCAAGCTGGCTCCCTTCTCGACCCAGGAACTAGACAGCCATGAGGTATAGTACTGGAAGGTGAAATGGAGCTTATGTTGAAAAAGGTCCTAGAGCCTGGTCATGAGAAAAATAAATGAGTAACGATTTCAAGAGCAAGTCCACAAAGAGAGCATGCTGGATCAACAGGGGGGGTCAAAATTACGAATGAAATCAAGGGTAGGTAGGCGTCCATGGAGAAGTTTCCACAGAAATAAATGTATTTTGGGGGGGACCCAGATGTGCAACACTTTGGTCCAAAACAGCCCTCCAGCCAGATGTGTCAGCAAAGCCTACCTCCTCATGAAATTATACACCGCGCTAGTAGATCAGAGCCCATTATCATCAGTCGCCCAAACCCATGCATCATCACAGGAAGAATTCGGAATGTAAATGCCACAAATTGCATCACAAAGATTTTGATGAAAAAATTTAGGATAGAAAGGGGATGTTCCACCAGAAATCGGTGATTAGGTCAGACACCTTGCGCGGGATGATATTTAATGTCCATGTTTAAACATGTTGGGAGGCGAGATAATGGAATAGGGAAGATCCATGGGTCAAAAATGATAGAAGTGGTGGTCCCATAGCCAATTGATTTCATAAGACCCAAACGAAGGTCGGGGTAGTGTTAAGGATTCTTGGATATAAGTTTTAGTGATATATAAAATTATATTTTGATGATACAAATCTCGAAAGATTAAAGTTAAAATGCTGAAAAAGTTTAAAGAAAAAGGGATAACTTTATGCACTACACTTCGATTAAATAATTAGCTATTATCCTATTAGAGTTTGGATTAATCATAAATATAAAAGTTTGTAGACAATTATGTTAGCTTTCCATAGCATCAAAAATCATCTCATTTGAATAACTGTGCAAAAAGGTATGCTTAAAATAGCGCAGGGCGGTCGAGCTGCCGACTAGAAAATAGGTCGACCGATCAGGAACACAAGTCGACCGGTCCAGAACACAGGTCGATCGGTCAGTGCAGAAAATACCCAATTTCAACTAGCAGAACGTCGAAACTGTACCGGTCCAGGTACCGATTGACCGGTCCAAAACACAGGTCGACCGGACAGTGCAGAATTCGTCAACGGTTACATTTTTCATCAAAGAAAGTGTACCAGTCGACCGGTCCATATGTGTCATCGATCGGCCTCTCAGTCAAATGAACAATAACCGTCAAATTTGAAGGAGAAAATTGTGGAATGATTTTTGGACGACTTTCTCACTTGCAGAAGCCTATAAAAGGAGTGCCAAAGCCAGAAGGAAGTGCACCCATTCAAGTATTGAAGCAAAACTTCAAGAAATCAAAAGAAGATCATTTCTCTTGAAGTTATCATTTAGAGTTTTCTTTCTTTCTCTCTTCCAATCTTGTGAGCATAGAATTGTAAAAGAGAGAAACATTTCAGAAAAAATAGAGAGAGCTCCTGTGTAAAAGAGGTTCTAAATCTTACCTCTTGAGCGAGAGAAAAAGATTAGCTTCCTAGAATGAGAGGTTGTCTTGCCTCTCAAAGCGGAGAAAACGTGGTTGATGTAAAGGCCTTGCCCCATTTGAAACAAAGAAAGGGATTAGTGGAATCTTCGGTGGTCTCGAGGTCGAGAAGTCAGAGCGGGGACGTAGGCCAAGGTATGGTCGAACTTCGTCAACAACCATCGTGTATTTATGTTTGATTTTCTCTCTCTCTCTCCCTCTAATATTGAATTTATGATCTGAATTGTAAAGGATTTAAGAATCGATTTTAAGCTACCGTAACGGTTTTTGTGAAATCGACATTTTCGAATTGAACACCAATTCACCCCCCTCCTCCCTTTGGTGCTCTTTGGGATCCTACAATTGGTATCAGAGCGGGTTGCTTTTGTTTTGATTTTTTGGGGTTGCTCTTGTTTTGATTTTTTTAAATCATCTTATTTTAAGATCTAATCATCTTTAGATCTAAATTTTTTAAGATTCAATTATCTTATTTTAAGATTTAACCATCTTAAGATCCATGGCATCAAGTGGACTTATTTTTGCCGAAGGACAATCAATTAGTCATCCTCCCCTCTTAAATGTATCAAATTTTCAATATTGAAAAATTAGGATTCAAGCATACATTTGTTCTATTGATATCGACATGTGGGACATAGTTGAAAAAGGTTATTATGTTCATGAAAAGTTACTTACTGATTCTAAAGAAAAAGAAAAGATTTTTCAAAACTTGATTGGAAAGCCAAAAATATATTTTATTGTGCTTTGGATTCAAAGGATTTCAATCGGATTTCTAATTGTAAAAGTGCAACCGAAATTTGGAAGAAACTCATTACTACTTATGAAGGAACGAATAAAGTCAAAGAATCTAGATTAAATATTTTGAATCATCAATATGATTCCTTCAAGATGCATGAAAATGAATTCATAAATGATATGATTGCTCGGTTTAATGATATTTTGAATGACTTAGCCTCATTGGGCGAGCCAAGAACTAATCCCCAAAAAGTGAAAAAGATTCTCAGGTCTCTCTCCTCCAAATGGCATACGAAGCGAACCGTGATTGAAAAAAAAGATTTTAACAAATTAGATTTTGATGATCTTATTGGTTCACTTTTAACATATGAGATCTCAATCTAAGAAGATCAAGAAGAAAATGCCCCCAAGAAGAAAACATTGACACTAAAGGCAAATGCAAATGAAGAAGACTCAAGTGAAGAAGAAGTGGGCAAAAAGATACTCGCCCGCTACACAAGAAAACTAGATAAGTATCTCAATTTGGTGAAGAAGAAAGAAATGAATGAGAAGCTACCCGAAGATCATACAAAAATCACAAAGAAGAGACATCTCGAAAAAGTAAAGAGAAAAAGTATGTAGAGTCAAATGAAACAAGTGACTCGTCAAGGTCTTCCAGTGATGAAGCATACTTATGCTTAATGGCTAATGCATTAAATGATGTAGCAAAATAAAATCGCTAGCAAGTGCACTAGTCGCTCAAGTAATATAGTAAATAGGAGTAAAGAGTGTCATGTATCATATCATATCATGTATGCACGTATGCATAATGCACATGTCATATTACCAATTGGTCAGAGGAACATATTACCCCGTACGGTTTCATATCATCCCAAATCATGGAGTACATTTCCTGCAGAAAACATATCATCCCAGACCAGAGGCATCATATCATCTCTGTCGGGGAACATATATTATCCCGTAGGATACCATATCATCCCATGAAAATGGGGTACGTTTCTTGCATAAGACATCATCCCGGCAGAGGAAATGCAATGCATGACAAATAAGATGCATAATGCATGCATTAATTATATCATATCACTTAGAACACATATCATATAATTGCATTAAAAATAATCCACTCACTTTTTTATCATATAGAACATATAGTCAAATCAAATGACATTCCAAAGGACACAACATGAGCTATAACAATGATGGGGCACCTTGGTACACTAGGAATTCGTTTGGTGCTAGAAACATCATGCATAATAATAATTAAACATGTGATATTAATACAATTATAATTTTTGTATCGAGTCTTCACGAAGCCTAATCCTTTGAAAATTTCCAATTTAAGGTATATTGTATAAGGGCTCTAAATATTTCATCAAGACAACCATATTCTTCACCTACCTAGTTTGTTGAGAGATTGAGTGGTGTCAGTTGTAAAATTCATAACTTCTGGAATACTTACGATAATTAAGTAATTATAATTTTCCATGAAACTAGACTCCCAAAGGTTTAACCCATATAAATCTCATAATTTTATTGCTCATATATAGTTCTCAGAAAATCCATAGATTGACCTCTGTTCTCTTCTACTTTTCTGTTCTGACAGACTGAGTGAGGTTCACTTTAAAACTCATAGCTTTCATATATTAAGAATAGCTTTCTATAAAATAGATTCCACTTGGATTACAAAGAGGACTTTACCATATTTAATGCATATAACTTTCATATATTAAGAATAAGCATTTAAATTACCATAGTATTTACAATTCAGACTACTCATCACAGAAAATAGAAAGAGCGACCCGGAATAATTAATTCATACCTTTTCATATACATATCCAATTAACCTGATTCCAGAGCCTTGGAAAGTAGACTCAATTAGGGTTCAACCTATGAAATTCCATAATTTTTTAAGCACTCTAAGATTCCGAGAACATGTTGACAACTTTCATATAGGATTTGGTGTCCAACAAAGAGAAAACATCATATAGGTGAACTAGGGTTTGATCCACACCACAAGAACATGGACATAGAAGCACAAAGAGATCTTGTAGGCTCAGTAGAATAGAGTTTCATCTGAATTTGATAGGGATAATTCATAGAAAAGAAGTAGACAACTTACCTAAATGAAACCCTAACAAGTAAACCTTGATTTCTTCTCTGCCTTGCTGAAGTCGAATTGATGTTCCCATGGGGTAAAGAGGTAAGATTTTAGGCTATATATATCTTGGATACCGACCTAAAGTCGATTGGAAGTGAGTTTCCAACTTTGCCCTTAGAGTTCACCTTGGCTTGTCATTTATCCTATTATTTATTTTATTTATTCATTTACTTAAGACATTACATGTAAATAAGAAACTACCCCTCATTTGGATTCAAAGAAAATATTTAGGAAAATAAATTTCCAAAGAATCAAAATCTAATTTTTTGTCCGAAGAACAAAATCGATCATTTTTCTGATTTTCCGATTTTGCGCTATCATTTAACCTCACTAATACTTTAATTAAAAAATATTAAAAATCATATTTAACATACTTTCATGTATAGGAACAATTACTGGGACTTTAATTTTCTAAATTCTAATATTTTTGAAAAGTCATTTGTCCTTGTCCTTAGTCATTTGTCATCAATTTCAAGTGTTGGATTCTATGGAGTTAATGAACATATGCTTACACACTTATCATAATTCATATCAATCAATAACATATGATTAAATTATATAAACTTAGGTGGATCAAGTCATGGATATTGCAAATAATCTCCTAAAATAAAAGATATAAAAATATGAAGTTCATCCTAGAAATTCTGGAGAGATAATAAAATACAAATCATAAAAATTGGAAGAATTACACCCAAAATAAAAGTAGAGCTCTCGAATTAGGCAGACAGTCGGGCAGCCTCTCGGACTTGATCAAAATCGTGATCAACTTCCAGCCATCGCACATCTCTCCTCTTGGTCGAAGCCTGCAGAGCTCACGACCCGTTGTGAAAGAAACCTGAACTTCAGAGCACACCTTGGGACAATGGATTCTTCACGTATTTATAGGTGCGGACGGCCTTCAACTTGATCACGGTCGTAAATATCGTACGATCGAATTTAATTGTATGAGATAAAACTTGACTTGATTACGGCCGATAAACTTTGTTTCTCTCTCTGAATCTCGGCCAAAACTATAAAGCTGATACGCCCAAAAAGATAAACTCTTTTATCTTTACTCCATTCAAATATCGGCCAAAATGAAGATTTCCTTGCCATTATGCCCAAAACGATGAAATCTTTTTAGCTTTACCCCCTTTATATCTCGACCAAAATGATAAACAATTTTTATCTTTACTCCTTTCCATTACTCCCAAAATGATGAGTTCTTCAATTTTGGCCAAAACGATAAAGACTTCTTATCTTTTCCCCTTCTTCGAATCTCGGCCAAAACAAATTTGATCGTTATGCCCAAAAAATCAAGTTGCATTCATTTTTACCCCCAACCATGAGATCATCTCGGCTAATTCTTTACGGCCGATCCATCCATTAATTCGGCTTGCCTACAAAATAATTATAAAAATTAATTAATCCATCCACAATTAAAATATTCAGAGAATTAAGAATTAAAATTGATAAATCCGGAATTATGACTAAAAGTGACTTAAAATGATGCATGCCATGATTAAATTATAAAAAAATTAATTAAAATAATAATCTAAAATATGTTTATTTTGCATGTATCAAACTCCCCCAAGCTTAAAGTCTTGCTTGTCCTCAAGCAAAAATTCAAAGCAAAGCTCAAGAACAAGAGTTCCATCATAGCTTCCATATTATTAGCTGACTAATTTTCTCACACAATTCTTCTGCACACCTACTACTCAGCATCTTATCATTTTCCATGTACTTAGCTTCATAGAGGTTCTGAATGCTACAGAAATTTAAACAATCTCAAATTCAACCTTGTAGAAAAAAATAAATTGTCTATCAAATAATAGCATTAATATTGAACACATAAGTACTAATTGAGCTTAAAACTTTTTCTTTTTTTTTCAATCATTTTAAAACTTGTAATCTTCAAGCAGGATTGCACAAGGAAGTCCATGTAACGAGCTTTGGACTGATGACTCCCAGACTAGATGGCCTTAGGGCAACAGGTGTAAAGGCACCCCTCGAGTTTACTTGCCCGAACAACCAAGGTTCTGAATGAAGAGTTTGAACTTAGCCATGATTCAGTACTCATGTGCTTCTCCATATTCCACAAGATGGTCCTTGTAGCAGGCTTTCGATCGACGGATCCCAGAGCAGTTGCCCTTAGGTCGCCAGGCATGAACTCCTACGGATCTAATTACCCGAACACACCTTGGTTCCGAATAAAACTTTTGTACCTACACATAACTTTATTCAAATCTTTTTTTTTAAATATAGCCATTTTTTTATTTAAGCTCAAGGAGTACTTAATATCGTCAATAAAAAGGCTACTACTATCAAGACTTAACAGAATTAAATAAAAAGGCATGAATATGATTTTGTCGTCTAGACATTCATAATTCTATTTAGCATAGGCACATAGTCCATAAGTTTGATACTAAAATAGAAGTGATAAGAGAGAAAAGCATTCAAATTTCATCAGTTAATGATATGTCTTTGAACTTTTACTTAAAGATAATTAAAACAATAAGATGAAAGTTAGTAAGATGGTAGCAAAAATAAATGCATGCAATGGTATTTTTGGGAAATTTTTCAAATTTTCAAATTTTTTTTTAAAATGCATACAGAGGCAAATAAAAAGAAAGAAACATGCAATGCAATGCATGAAATGTAAACTCCCCCAAGCTTGAACTAGACACTGTCCCCAATGTTCAGCCAACACGGGAAAGTGATACATGCTCAATAAAATGAAAAATAAAGAAAAGGGAAAAGACACAACCGGATTTACTGTCTGTGGGGTGGCGATGGTGGATGGTAGCCGAGATGTCCCTGGCGCATATGATACTCATGGATGCGCCTCATCATGCACGCATGCTGATTCTGAAGGGATTCGAAGCGACCCTGATGATCATCCATATTTCTAAAATCGGCTCGGATGTTGGTCAACTCTTGGGCTTGTCTAAGTTGCTCTTCCTGAATAGCGTGCAACTACCCTATCTGATGAAGTTGCTCTTCTTGAAAAGTGTGAAACTCCCCTGCCTGACGAAGTTGCTTATCATACATTGATTCCCATAAGTTTTGCATAGAAGCATAGTAAGGCTGAGGTGGCGGAGGTGGATAGTAAGTCTGCTCTGGGGCTAAAGTAAAAGTGGGCTCCGGTGCTATATAGTTATTCTGCCCAGGTTCCTATAAAGAGGCAAATACTTTCATCGAGTCGCGTTCCTCGTAAGGAGTAGCAGGTATGAACGAGGAATCTGAAGAGCTGTCTTGTGCTGGAGATGGAATCGGAGAAGGCACCGGCATATAAGGTGAATGGGCGGATGTGGCATATTGGGAAGCTGTAGGTGATGCAGCCTAGAATCTCTGTGGCTGTTGAAGGTAGGGTTGGGCCGCCGCATAATCAGTAGAATCAAACTAGGAGAAAGGCTCATCCTGGTGTGGCTGTCCGACAGAGGTAGATGGTCTTGCAGGTGGGATTACTTGAGCTATGACTTGCCTAAAAAGGAGCCAATTATTTGAATTAATTTGCGTAAAAGCATTTCGATCTGAGTAGGGTACTTCCTGATTGTGGCCTTTAAAAATAAAAACTTTGATCCCTGAGTTGTTGGTCTTCACGAGACCCATAGCATGAATGGTCCTACGAGTGAGGTGGGTGTTTCCTGGCACAGCTTCGAGATCATCCAAGTCAAGTTGTAGGTGCTGAGCAATAGGTGTGAGAAGGGCGCCCATATTAATGCTACCGCCACGATGAGTAGTGCGGCGTTGGAATCGACGAATGATGAAGGCACCCACATTAACAGGAGTTCTGTGGAGCATGCTGTGGATGAGATATAGCTCTCCCTCTGAGACGGCACCATCATTATCACTGCATCCACTTAAGGTGTTGCTTAGCATGCGATGGACGTAGCGCAGAACAGGATTCTGAATTGAGCTATCTTTAGCTGTGTTCCAAACCAATCGGTCTTCTTCTGTTATCTATTTCCAAAAAGTTTTAGCATCAAAGTCAGCAGGTACAGAAGGAGATCCATGGTTGGGGAATCCATAAATATTATTAATCTCTCCTAGAGTGAGAGTAAAGGGTCGCCCATAAAGTTGGAATGAAATGCGGGGCTGATCATAATTCTTGCCATCTAAATTAAAAACCTCCAAGGATGAAAGAAATTCCATAATTAGTACTTCATAAGTTGGCCACCAAGAATGCACAAAGTCAGAGAGTCCAATCTGAGAAAATAATAGATGAATATCTGCAAGTAAATTATACTCCCTCAGCAATTCAGTATCTAAAAATTTGGTGGCATGAATTCGAATATCAGACATCCGTTCATATCGAGCTTGATACTCTGGCTTGGTCCAATAATAATCTTCGGGGTAGGAGATTAGTTGTGAGGGCTGTGGAGCCGGCTGAGCATTCAGATGTCGTCGTTCGCCACGTCCCCTCCAAATATTAGCAAATCGCCTCATGCTATATTGGAAGAGATCAGTAAAGAAAAGGTGGCGGCTCGGTCAAAGGACCGGTTGCAGCTCAGTTGCTAAAGTTTCGGCCCAAGTCGGAATGTCGGCAGAGAGAGGATCTCCTTCGTAAGGTATGTATGCTAGAGTGTCGACCGATTCAATGAAGAGCTCAGCTAGATGACTCGGCCGTAAGGCAAAGAGATGTCGTTGGTGAAGTTGGCGGCTGAAGTTTCGGCCGTACGGAAAGAAGTCGATGAAAAACTTCGGCCGGTCTATGGCGGTGGAATATTGCCCTTGAGAAGACGGCGGCTGAGGTCTCGGCCGTAAAGAGAAAAGTTCGGCCGGAGTCAAAGATCGTGGAGTTTGGCCGTAAGGAACCGGGTGGCGGTGCGGAGAGGGTGTAAGGGAGCAGCGGTGTTCGGCGCTCGTCCGCGTTGTGGAAGCTCGGCCATAAAGAGGAACTGGAGAGCGGCTGTGAGACTTCGGTCGTAAGGAAGATGGTATCTCGGTGCGCGGTGGCTCGACCATAAGCAGAGAGTGCTGTGTTGCCAGAGGGCGTAAGGGAGCGGCGGTGTTCGGCGCTCGTCCGCGTTGTGGAAGCTCGGCCGTAACGCACTAGGGGCGTAATTGTGAGAGAGGGCATAAGGGACGGCGATGCTTCGATCTGCAAAACACGAGAAGAGAGTAAGTATTTATGGACGAAAGATGGGGCAAAATTTTACTTGTTCCCACGTGATTGCATGCAGTGAGGAGTCTTGTCGTTAGAGCTTGGCCGATTTCCAAGGCAATTCATCCATCCATGGTCAGCTGGGGCGATGTGACAGCTCGGCCGTAATAGTGTGGCAGTAATCGTCTCGCCTTGTCCGGGGTCATGTGGCGGCCGGTGTGGCATCTCGGCCGTAAGAAGAACGGGGCTGGTGGTGGCAGGGCGTAATGAGGGTGGCAGCTCGTCTTGTCATGTCCGTTGGAGTCTTTACGGCGTGGTGATCATCTCTTTATTATACCCTTAATCACTACAATTTCCACGAATTTTATGTAAAAATTAGATATATTTAAATGTTTTTATACCATTTTCCAGGAGAAAAGTTGAATGAGTAAAAGGAGAACTAACAACTTTTCAAAATTCAAATGATGACAGGAAAAGAAACAAAAGGTCGAGAAGACGGGAGGAGGAAGGGGGAGCTGTGAAGGAAATAGGAAGGACTTAGCCGTGAAGGAGAAGATGCAGAACTAAAGAGAATTTTTTGATTCCCTTGGGATGAGACTCTGTTGTTGCTTATTACTGTTCTGATTTCCTGACATTATTATTTTGATTCATCGCTTTGTGTTTACGTGATGCATAGCTGTAAGAATTTCTAACTGGTTTTAAATGGATCGAGAGATCGACTATTTTGGGTTTAAGCTAATTTCACCCGAGAGGGGAACTTAGTTATATTAATTGCTGTGCTTTTCGTAAATTGCTGATTTGTATTTATAAAAAGGGATCGAGAGATCCACTATACCGATTGTTATGAGATGAGAATCCTTGCAATCATGAGAGGAACAAATCCTATATGTTTTATCGCTTGATTAAGATTAAGAGCCTTAATTATAAAAAGATCAAGAGACTACATTCGACCTGATTAAAGACGAGAGTCTTATTAATCGGTAGTCTTAATCATCGGTTAGGACCCCTGCTATTCTTGATTTCTATTTGTATATATCGTTAGAATAGAAGGGAATCCAGAACTTAGTAAATCAGATAGAATTATTGTCATAGTATCGACTAGTTCATTCCAAGGGGATCTCTTCTTCCAATTGCTCAAAATCCTTTCTTACATTCCTTTATTATTCTTAATTCTTGCTCGCTTCTCTTTATGCTTATTTCTTTTATAATTTCGTGACAACTTTCGGATATAATTGGATACAGTAATTAGTCTAAATCAACGGGGTTACGACACTCAGGGTTTCTACTCGACCTGTGCACTTGCAGCTACGTGAACTCTTGAGTAAAATTTAAATTGTGACTGGACTTATTTCTTACACGAAATTCGTAATTCTGCAATTACGTTTAGTTCATGTCAAGTTTTTGGTGCCGTTGCCGGGGATTTAGATTAATTATTTACCTTTCATTTATATCCTTATTTAGTTTGTTAAAGCGCTATTCACGTCTGACTATATTTTCTCATTTGATTTCAGGGAATAGTATATGCCCAGAAGTATTCGTAGTCAACTACTCGAATTAGATCCCGAAATTGATCAAACTTTTAAGAGAAGAGTGCGAGAATACAAGTGTAGAACATCACGCCCTGAAGGTACAAGTAGCACTCAATCTATAGAGCTCGAAGAGAATTCTAATCCTGAGATCGAAATGATGGCTGAACAACAAGAACCACTCCAACCGCGACCACCGATCCCATCATTAGAAGAACTCTATACTCCTACCGCAGATGGACTAGAGTCTGCAATTCTAAAGCCTGCCATTCAAGCCAATTTTAAGTTAAAATCGTCTCTAATCTCTACGATCCAACAAAATCAATTTGGAGGAACTCCAGATGAAGATCCAAATCAACACCTTAAAGATTTTTTGGAAATATGCGAGACGACTAAGTTGAATGGGGTGTCGCCAGAAGCATTGAGACTGAGGGTCTTCTCTTTCTCACTAAGGGGTAAGGCCAAACAATGGTTACAATCCCTGGAACCGCGGGAATTAACTACCTGGGAGCAACTAGTAAAAGCCTTTCTGTCAGAATATTTCCCTCCCAGCAAAACTATAAGGATCAGAAATCAAGTCATTGGTTTTGTGCAAAAAGACCAAGAGACGTTGTATGAAGCTTGGCAAAGGTTCTAGACATTGCTGAGGTTGCGCCCTCATGACGGCTTGAGCAAATGGATTTTGGTCCAATCATTCCACAATGGACTCAATTACACCTCAAAAACGGCGTGTTTATAAAGAAAAATCTAGATGAAGCCTATCAACTTATAGAAGAAATCGCTCGGAATCAACATTTCTTGGCTCATTCAAGGTCTAATGAGTCCGCAGCATTAACTCAAACTCGACTTGACGGTGAGGATTTTACTTCCAAGGTAGAGTATATAGTTCAAAAAACAATTAGTCGACTGGGGCTCAATGAAGCTACACCAACTGTCAATATGATAGCAAGATGTTGTGAAATATGTGGTTCATCTGATCACATTTCTGTGCACTGTGAGCTGCTAAAATAGCAAGGACAACAAAAACAAGCTAATGCTATATGCCTTTATCCATCGAATAATGATTCATACTCTAACACTTTCAATCCAGGATGGAGAAACAATCCAAAGTTTTCCTACAGAGATAATCCTCAACAAAACCAAGCTCCCGTTTGGCAAAATAGATTCAATCAGAGAGCACAACCTCAAAATTCCTCGACAGAACAAGGGTCATCTTCTACCAACAAGCTAGAAACAATGATGGAGAAATATATGTCAAAACAGGACACCCTGATGCAGAAAATGTTTGAGAAAATAGAAAGCCTCTCCATTCATAACAAAATGTTGGAAAATCAAATAGCTCTACAAGCTGCGTCATCTTCAAGACTACCAGGGATCTTACCTGGACAACCAGAAAAGAATCCAAAAGACCAAGTCCAAGCTATCACTTTAAGAAGTGGAAAGACAACTGATAATATTAAAAGAACAAGGGCGGAGCTCTCGACAGAAGTAATAGATGAAGTTGGTGACAAAATCAGATAGTTCAACCAGAAGACACAATAAATAGATCAAATAAATCCAAACAACAGCTTGCTGAGGGACAGCCTAGCTATTCTCCGCGGATACCATTTCCTAAAGCCCTCGAGAAATCTCGACAGGACCAATAATTCGGCAAGTTTGTAGAAATCCTAAAGAAACTCTATATCAATGTACCTTTTGTTGAAGCTATTCAAGAGATGCCAGCATATGCCAAGTTCTTGAAAGATATTCTATCTAAGAAAAGGAGGATACAAGAAAATGAAACTGTCGCGCTAACTGCAGAGGCAAGTGCGGTGATTCAAAATAGATTACCTCCGAAACTCAAAGATCCGGGGAGCTTCTCCATACCCTGTGAAATTGGAAACCGAAAGATACGAAGAGCCTTATGTGATCTTGGTGCTTCAGTAAGTGTTATACCTCTGTCATTATGTAAGAAGCTTGAAATGGATGATATTAAGCCCACGAATATGTCCCTCCAATTGGCAGATAGATCCATAAAAATCCCACAGAAAATTCTGGAGGACATACCCATCAAAGTAGGCAACTTCTATATACCAGCCGACTTTGTGGTTCTGGACATGGACGAAGATAATCAAACCCCCATTTTGTTAGGGAGACCCTTTTTAGCTACAGTCAAAGCAGTAATTGATGTTAAACAAGATCGTCTTACCTTTCAAATAGGTGGCATCAGTTATTCATATATTAGACTCTCTGGAAGTATCTCATGAAGCCCAAGAATCATCTTTGTGGACAGAAGAAGAAGCGGGCATTCTCACGAGCCACATACTCTCAACTGAAACAAAACACCCTAACGCTCCACTAGAGGACCAACCAACAGAAATTATACAACAACCTAGCTCAAGGAAGCTAACAAAGCCAGAATTAAAGAAGCATCCTCAAAATCTCAAGTATGAATTTCTAGGAGAAGACTCCACTTATCCAGTGATTGAGAATGCAGATTTAAAGACAACTCAGCTTCAGCAGCTATTGGATAAGCTAAAAGCTTACAAGCATGTAATCAGATACACCTTGAATGATCTCAAGGGAATTAATCCTGCTATATGCAAACACCGTATCCATATGGAAAAAGACCATAAACCCTCCATAGAGGGACAAAGAAGGCTTAATCCAGTAATGAAAGAGGTAGTGAAAAAAGAAGTGATTAAACTATTGGACGCAAGAATTATCTACCCCATATCAGACAGTCAATGGGTAAGTCCCGTGCAAGTCGTACCAAAAAAAGGTGGAATGACTGTAGTAAAGACAGAGTCGGACAAATTCATTTCCACGCGAACGGTCACCGGATGGAGGATGTGTATCGACTTCAGGAAACTTAATAAGGCCACAAGAAAGGATCATTTTCCATTACCTTTTATTGACTAGATGTTGGAAAGGCTGGCAAATCATTCCTATTTTTGTTACTTGGATGGATTTTCTGGATTTCATCAAATCCCCATTCATTCAGAAGATCAAGAAAAGACTACCTTTACTTGTCCCTATGGAACCTTTGCATATAGAAGGATGCCTTTCGGATTATGCAATGCTCCAGCCAGTTTTCAAAGGTGCATGATGTCAATCTTCTCTGATTATATTGAAGAAATAATGAAGGTATTCATGGACGACTTTTCTGTGTATGGCACTTCCTTTGAAGTATGTCTTCAGAATTTAGGAAAAGTGTTACAAAGATGTGTTGAATCTAACCTAGTGTTGATCTGGGAGAAATGTCACTTCATGGTACAGGAAGGTGTAGTCCTTGGCCATATTATTTCAGGTCGAAGTATTGAAGTTGACAAGGCTAAGACAGAAGTAATTGAAAGATTACCTCCGCCTACTAATATCAAAGGAATCAGAAACTTTTTTGGACATGCCGGATTCTATCGGCGTTTCATCAAGAACTTTTCTCTCATTGCGAGACCTTTGACAAAACTACTATCCAAAGACGTGGAGTTCATCTTCGATGAACACTATTTAGAAGCCTTTAACACTCTGAAAAAGGCTCTCACAATAGCCCCAATCATCCAACCACCTGATTGGTCTCTACCGTTCGAAATTATGTGTGATGCTAGTGATCAAGCTGTGGGAGCAGTGTTGGGACAAAGGAAAGATAAAAGGCAACACGCAATCTACTACGCTAGCAAAACTTTGGATGACTCACAAATCAATTATGCCACAACTGAAAAAGAGTTTCTAGCTATAGTTTTCGCAATAGATAAATTCAAAGTCACTATGTACACTGATCATCAAGCCGTGCGATACTTGATTACTAAAAAAGATTACCTAGACTGATCAGATGGATCCTTCTGTTACAGGAATTTGACTTAGAAATCAAAGGGGAACAGAAAACTTGGTAGCTGACCATCTCTCCCGACTTCAACTATCAAAAGGAGACGTTAACTCTGAAGTTCGCAGTGAAATCAACGACTCTTTTCTAGATGAACAATTGTTTTTAATCCAGAGAACACAACTTCCTTGGTTTGCTGATTATGCCAACTACTTAGCCTCTGGAGTCTTACGACCGGACCTCTCTTACCAACAAAGGAAGAAATTTTTCTCCGATACCAAATACTACTTTTGGAATGAGCCATTTTTGTTCAAAAAATGTGCGGATGGGATGTTTCGTAGATGTGTACCAGATGAAGAACAATCTGCTATATTATAGGAATGTCATGCGTCTCCTTATGGTGGCCACGGAGGATATCAGAAAACAGCCACTAAGGTTCTTCAAAATGGTTTTTATTGGCCAACCCTATTCAAGGATGCAATTAATGTTGTTAAATCTTGCGATGCTTGCCAAAGAACTGGAAATATAGGTAGAAGAAATGAGGCACCTCAGCAACCTATACTTGAGGTAGAAATATTTGATGTGTGGGAAGTGGACTACATGGGACCTTTCCCTCCTTCATGCGGGTACAAGTTCATACTTCTAGCTGTTGATTATGTCTCAAAATGGATTGAATCTATTCCCACAATCTCAGCAGACTCGAAGTCAGTGGTCAAACTTTTTAAAGACATAATATTTCCAAGGTTTGGTATGCCAAGATTAATTATTAGTGATGGGGGATCACACTTTATCGAACGGAGTTTTGAAAAGCTGCTGTTCAAATACGGGGTCAAGCATAGGATATCCACTGCCTATCACCCTCAAACCAATGGACAAGCAGAAGTCTCGAATAGAGAAATCAAGGTAATCTTAGAGAAAACTGTGTCAATAACCATAAAGGATTGGAGCTTGAAACTTAACGAAGCATTGTGGGCATATCGAACTGCATACAAGACACCAATTGGAACAACACCATTTAGGTTGATCTATGGCAAACACTGTCACCTACCAGTTGAATTAGAACATAAGGCTTTTTGGGCAATCAAAACATTGAATTATGATTTCCAAGCAGCTTCTGGAAAACGTCTTTTACAGCTCAATGAGCTATATGAATTGAGATTAGATGCCTATAACAACTCTCGCATCTATAAAGAAAGAACAAAGAAATGGCATGATTCACACATATTGAGAAAGAACTTTAAAGAAGGCGACCAGGTTCTGTTATTTAACTCCCGATTGAGACTTTTTCCCGGAAAGTTAAAAACGCGATGGTCTGGACCGTTCATCATTGAAAAAATTTTCCCTCATGGTGCGGTGGACATCAAAAATAGCAATTCAGAAACTTTCAAGGTCAACGGGCAAAGGTTGAAACATTACAATCCAGGTCAAGTAAAGTTCAAAGAGGTGCTCTATCTGCAATCAGATCATTAGAAAAAAAAGGAGTCGAGCCAACGACGTTAAAAAAAGGCGCTATAGGGAGGCAACCCAACCGAATAAACGGTTAGCAACCACGTCAGCATTGGCAAGGTCAGGAATGTCAGAAAATCACCTGAAAGTACATTCCCAAATTTAGTTGAGAATTCCAACAGAATCTAACACCATATCTGCCCAAATATCCACTTTTCCAAGTCTCACACGAATTCCCCTACGTCGCTTCGTTTTCCACCCGATCATGAAATACTCATCGTCTCTCTTCCATCTCTCATCCGCCTTTTTGTTTCGAAATCCCTAGTAGCTCCCCATTGCCCTCCACGAAAACTCCACCGCCGCCCATCTTTCGATTGCCAAGACTTTCACGCCGGCCATATGAAGCGAACACGCACCTCGTCCGACTCCTCGGCCAATAGTTCATCAGAGTCCATTAGGCGACGACTCCGTCCGGACGGCCTTCTGCAACCTACAACTAACCTCCGATTGCCGACAGATGCAATGAGGCTCAACGTCTTTTGAATACCAGGTCCAGAGATTTTTCATCTACCCGATTTCTATATTTTTCTGCTCTTGAATCTCTCGGTTTATTTGAGGATGTCAGGACTATACTCCATCGCTCTCGCCTTCTCCCTTTCTTCATGAAACGTTGGAACCTCTAAGAAGAGGTATCAACAGAATTTTTAGGAAGTCTCTATCCCACCGGCTTTGACGAAGATGGAGTTCCAGATCATATTGAGTTTCGGCTATGTAATCACGAACTCGCTATGAGTCTGGACACCTTCGCCAACCTACTGAATCTGCCTAATATCGGCCATCGCACTCCTCCACCTTCTTTCGTTGCATATGAAGTTTGGTATCAACTCACTGGCCAACGAACTGATAACATGCTCCACCTCGTCGGCCACCATATGAAGAACCCTGTCCTCCGCTATCTTCACATTCTTCTGACCAATACTATCTTGATCCAGCCTAATGAGTATGAGCTGGATCTTATTTCTGTTGATGAGCTTTTTATCTTCTGGTGTTTGCTGACTAACACGAAGATCAACATTGCTTCATTCCTTTTGCAAAGTCTAATCACGGAATCTACCCGTGAATTCAGTCCGATCCTCTATGGCAACCTCATCACCCCCTTAGCAGAACATTATGTCTTCTTAGCCAACACCACACCCACTCCTGCCACAATCATCGATCTGGACTTTTTGAGTAAGGAGCGCGTTCTTCTCATAGTCAATGGCCAGCAATTTTGATGGCAATCTAATTCATCAGCCCTCCTACAACTGCCTAAACCCAGACGGACCTCAATTCTAGAAGGCCGAACTGGTGGATGAACGATTTCATCCAGGTCACAAGGCCTATTTCTACATTACCCCCGCTACTTCTCGACTATCGAATACTCCTCAACACCCCTCTGGTCCTCGCACCCCTCGGCGGCAAATTGTTCGTCTTTCTCCTCCTCAGTGCCAGATGTTCCCCCAGCTGTGCCACTTACCACCAACCAAAAATTAGATCTTATTTTGCAACATGTGACATAACTGGCAGACGCCACAGCCCGCCATCACCAGGATATACAAGCATTGAAGGATCATCTCCACCGACTGGAGCAGCAAAACCTGGTGCACTAGCAGAGAATTCAAGGGGTAGAGGAGGTGCAGAATCCTGTCCTAACAACCCTCAGTGACATCCAACAGGTCACTGACCGAATCCTTCAGCTTCAACCAACTCCGGGCCCCTCTTCCTGGCATGATCGACACTGAGGACAGAGTCGAATATTAAGCTTGGGGGAGAGGGCACATGGTACATTTCTATCTTTTACTTAGCTTTCAATTTTTATAAAAAAAATTTTTGTTGTCTACACCTTTTTCTCAATCTATTCTAATGTTATATTACCAAGCTAACCTTGGCCATCTGCTTTAATTGACTCAATCATTCAGATGCATTTGGATTAAATTCAGCTGAAAATTTTCTTTTGTGGGTAACACTAGCCGACATCTATAGATTTAATTCATAATATATTATGTCTAGACGGGAGTCAAGGTTCTTGCTGCCATGTTAAATAGGAAAACTTGACTTTTTGGACTAAGGGATCTAGACCTTACATTAGTTTGAACTATTACTCACTTCATGAACAGGATAGAAAAATAAAAAAAGGAAAAATAAAAGTTGCATTTTGCATTGAATGCATGCATAGAAAAAAATTTAAGAGAGCAAAACTTCCATTGGAATCTCTCTTAAACAAAGCAAAGAAAAAAAAAAGAGAAAAGAAAAAAATTTAGGAGAGCAAAACTTCCAAAGGAATCTCTCCTAAAGAAGACATGAATAAAAAATCAGGCCTTGACCTGTTTACTTGCATTTCATGAATAAAAGTCAGGTGTTAAACATGTTTAATCAATGGAAAATCTGTTCATGAAGAGATTTGTAGTTTAACTTCTTGTAAAGTTGACAACCCCTGAAATTCAACTTGTTATTGCTAGTACTTCCTTCATGGCTTAAATTCGCTTTAGCCTATGTGATTCTCTAGCTAGAAAATCAAGTTTTTGAAAAGATTGATTTGTTGGCAAAGTGGGAAACTCATTGAACTTAAATTAGCTGATTTCTAATTCATTTGTGGATTGCTAATTCAAGTTTGTCCTTAATTTCTGAATGTTTTGCTTGAGGACAAGCAAAAAGCTAAGCTTGGAGGAATTTGATCATCTCTTTATTATACCCTTAATCACTACAATTTCCACGAATTTTATGTAAAAATTAGATATATTTAAATGTATTTTATACCATTTTCCAGGAGAAAAGTTGAATGAGTAAAAGGAAAACTAACAACTTTTCAAAATTCAAATGATGACAGGAAAAGAAACAAAAGGCCGAGAAGAGGGGGGGAGGAAGGGGGGAGCCGTGAAGGAAATAGGAAGGACTTAGCCGTGAAGGAGAAGATGCAGAACTAAAGAGAATTTTTTTATTCCCTTGGGATGAGACTTTGTTGTTGCTTATTACTGTTCTGATTTCCTGACATTATTATTTTGATTCATCGCTTTGTGTTTACGTGATGCATAGCTGTAAGAATTTCTAACTGGTTTTAAATGGATCGAGAGATCGACTGTTTTGGGTTTAAGCTAATTTCACCCGAGAGGAGAACTTAGTTATATTAATTGTTGTGCTTTTCGTAAATTGCTGATTTGTATTTATTAAAAGGGATCAAGAGATCCACTACACCGATTGTTATGAGATGAGAATCGTTGCAATCGTGCGAGGAACAAATCCTATATTTTTTTATCGCTTGATTAAGATTAAGAGCCTTAATTATAAAAAGATCGAGAGACTACATTCGACCTGATTAAAGATGAGAGTCTTATTAATTGGTAGTCTTAATCATCGGTTAGGACCCCTGCTATTCTTGATCTCTATTTGTATATATCGTTAGAATAGAAGGGAATCCAGAACTTAGTAAATCAGATAGAATTATTGTCATAGTATCGACTAGTTCATTCCAAGGGGATCTCTTCTTCCAATTGCTCAAAATCCTTTCTTACATTCCTTTATTATTCTTAATTCTTGCTCGCTTCTCTTTATGCTTATTTCTTTAATAATTTCGTGACAACTTTCGGATATAATTGGATAAAGTAATTAGTCTAAATCAACGGGGTTACGACACTCAGTGTTTCTACTCGACCTGTGCATTTGCAGCTATGTGAACTCTTGAGTACAATTTAAATTGTGACTGGACTTATTTCTTACACGAAATCCATAATTCTGCAATTACGTTTAGTTCACGTCACGTAGTCATCGAGGTGACTCTTGGTCGTAACGAGGTGGCAGTGTCTTCTCATTTTGTTGTCTCAGGTCTTACGCCCCCTGCCTTTTTTTCATGTATGTTGTTCAGAATGAGTGCGCATGCATGCCACGTAACATGATTCAAATTTCGATCCATGCATGTGTCTCGTTGGCATGTCCGCATTTCTCCCCTAGCACAAAATGATATATTAATTAGATAACTCCCTAAATAACTAACAGATAAACTACTAAATTAATTAAAATGACAATCAATTAACTAATTAATTTAATTTAAAAACTACCATAACAGAATTGGTTGTGATAAAATTGTTAGATATTTTCTGCAACAACCAAGTATCAGATAAAAAGAATTAAACATCTGATCAGAATGTGTGATATATATATCCAGAAGATTAAATTAATTGTGATTAGATCCTCAATAATACCTGCAACAACTAATTGTCCATAAGATAAAAGAAAAGAAAGAATATATATATATATAAAGAAATAAGAAATTATATACAAAATAAACACAGATAATAGGTCACGAGTTGGAAATTTAAATCGATAAAAATAAATCTTTCGGTCAGATAAGGAGTTGGAAATTCATTAGGGTTTAAAATCAATGTCCGAAATCATTATGAAGACTTATCGGCCGCCAAACTTCAAAGACGATAAAAGTCTTTTAGCATTATCTAATTCGGCGTAAAATAATCGAACACTGTTTAAACAGATCAAAAGTCGCAAAAGAAACCAATTCAAATACCCAATATTAACATCTCGGTCAAAAGTAAATCAAATAGATGATCATAAAAATCATGCACGCGTTCGGCCATAAAACTTGGAAGAATTAACGATGATGTAACAACACAAAACGAATCAGAATCTAATTTGCGGCCGCAAAGTCAATAATCAGGCATAGAAGATAATAAGATTTGACGGTCGCCAGACACAAGATCCCGGCCGAAATTAGATTAGTAGGACATAAAATAATCTGGTTCGGCCGTAAAAACCATGATACAGTGTCAAAAAGATCAACGTGAATAGGTATGCAGGAGTAAAACTCGTTGGATTACGAATGAGATAACGCTAAATTAGCATTCCGAACCAAATTACGGATTCATCAAAGTCGGCCGCAAACAAAATGAAGGAAACAATTCTCTGCCGCAAACGCTCGTCATTCGTTAATCGAATACTTAATCAATATTGAAAATAAGAGAAAGAAATCAATTCGATCATATGGATAAAGTGAATCTCGACCGTAAAATTCAGATAAAAATTGCCATTAAAGTCGTAATGAGGTCAAATCAAACTTATACGTTCAGAAATATATTACGGCCGAAATGAAATCAACATGATTCAATTGGCCGTAAAGCAAAATGGGGTTTCAGCAGAAATAAAGATCGAATGAAACTTGAGAATATTACCCCAACTCTTAAGTCGACAATTGAATCATTATGGCCGAAATTGAATTAAGTCGAAACATGATCCTTTACTGCCGAGAAAGAATAAACCACATATATTTGGTCAAAACAAAGTCAACTCAATGTGAAAAGTTCAAACAATTAAATCGTTACGCCCGAGAGACAAAAGTTTTCAGAACATTTCGGCCACTAGTTAAAGACGATTATCTTAACAAAACCAGGTGTATAAAGCCGATAATAATTAATCATGGTCGTAAAATCCCTCAGTCATAATCAGAAAAATCTAATTAATTAGAAAAATCACGGTGTCAAAATGTTAAAATAGAGTAGAAAAGGGGCCGAAGGTCAGCAAATTTAATCCAAAATCAACTTATAATCCCGTGACTTTTATGTGCAAAAAGAAAGATGTTAGTTTATTCACAAAAATAACAATAACTAAAACAAATAGTACATATTTACAGTAAATTATTTACAATTTATTTACATCTCTTAATAATTCATAAAAATCAGAAATTAAATAATAAAATATTCCACGTCAACGGCGATAAAAACTTGATGCGTTAAATGATGTAGCAAAATAAAATCGCTAGCAAGTGCACTAGTCGCTCAAGTAATATAGTAAATAAGAGTAAAGAGTGTCGGACCCATGAGAAATATTATTAATTCAATATCTGAATTTATAAATTAATAAGAGAAGAAAAACATGGATTTTAAAAATGAGTTTCATAAAATAAATAAAGAAAATAAGATAAAGATAAGATAGTGGTGTTGAAGTTAGGCCTTAAGATGAAAATAGATTAGGATAAATATTTGAACCATAAAAGATAAATTTAATCTTTAAAGATGGATTAGAGTCTCCCTAAAGTAATCTAACATGATTATCTTGCGGTCTCCACGACTAGCACCCCACAATATAATCATATATAACTATCTTAATTTAATAATAATTGAAGTCTCCACGACTAATACCATCAAAATCATATAAAATTAAGATGCATTAAATTGGATTCCCTAGACTATTAATCACTTCACAAATTGGTATAGATTAACAGACCACATAAATTTGATTCTCCACACACTAGTTATCAAATTTATGTCAATTATTAATTTCATATAAAATCAATTATAATTAGTATAATGAATTCTGAAATTAAACACTCCACAAACTGGTATAGCCTAATTCAGAAATTCAATTAACTAATATAAAAGCATTAAGCATAATTAACAATTGATCAAAAAATATTAAAACAAATAAAATAGGGTCCAAACATTTCCTTTCAATTAATAATCTCCTAAAATAAAAGATATAAAAACATGGAGTTCATCCTAGAAATTCTGGAGAGATAATAAAATCAAATCATAAAAATTGGAAGAATTACACCCAAAATAAAAGTAGAGCTCTCGAATTGGGCAAACAGTCGGGCAACCTCTCGGACTTGATTAGAATCGCGATCAACTTCCAACCGTCGCACCTCTCTCCTCTTGGTCGAAGCCTGCAGAGCTCACGACCCGCTGTGAAAGAAACCTGAACTTCAGAGCACACCTTGGGACGACGGGTTCTTCACGTATTTATAGGTGCGGACGGCCTTCAACTTGATTACAGTCGTAAATATCGTACGGTCGAATTTAATTTTATGAGATAAAACTTGATTTGATTACGGCCGATAAACTTTGTTTCTCTCTCTGAATCTCGGCCAAAACTATAAAGCTATTACGCCCAAAAAGATAAACTCTTTTATCTTTACTCCATTCAAATATCGGCCAAAATGAAGATTTCCTTGCCATTATGCCCAAAACGATGAAATCTTTTTAGCTTTACCCCCTTCATATCTCGGCCAAAACGATAAATAATTTTTATCTTTACTCCTTTCCATTACTCCCATAACGATGAGTTCTTCAATTTTGGCCAAAACGATAGACTTCTTATCTTTACCCCTTCTTCGAATCTCGGCCAAAACAAATTTGATCGTTACGCCCAAAAAATCAAGTTGCATTCGTTTTTACCCCCAACCATGAGATCATCTCGGCTAATTCTTTACGGTCGATCCATCCGTTAATTCGGCTTGCCTGTAAAATAATTATAAAAATTAATTAATTAATCCACAATTAAAATATTCAGAGAATTAATAATCAAAATCGATAAATCCGGAATTATGACTAAAAGTGACTTAAAATGATGCATGCCATGATCAAATTACAGAAAAATTAATTAAAATAATAATCTAAAATATGTTGTATTTTGCATGCATCAATGGCACACGACGATGATGTAACTTCTAATCCTTCAAATAATGATTCATCGAACTCTTCCGAAGAAAATCTTTCTTTAGATGTAAATAAAGAACTTTCCTCCCTTCTTAAAAGATATTATTCACTTAACGAGGAAAATGAGAAATTACGACATGAGATTGAAAATTTAAAAGAAGAAAAGAATACATATTTTTATGGAGAATGAAAACCTAAAAAGTGAAATTGAAACTCTGGAAATTACACATGCATGTGAAATTGTAAAACTAGCATGTTCTTTAGAAAAAGAAAAGAAGGAAAATGATCTTTTGAAAAAAATCACAAAATAATGATAAAACTAGTTCTTATGTAAAGAAAGATAATTCTACTAAATACTTTGGACATGAAAACTCTTATTGGAAGTCTAATCATTCCTACGATAGAAAATCACATATTACATATTTTGCATGTGGATTTTATGATCATTATGCTTATCAATGCAAACTAAGAAAATCTTCAAAATATAAGATGATATGGATTCCAAAAGGAACTTTGACTAACAAAATTGGACGCAAAGAATTTTGGGTACCAAAGTTTAAATGATTATTTTTCAGGTGTGCCTCACATGTAAAGCAAAGGAGGAATTGGAAATGTGGAGGCACAAAGGTTATGGTAAAAGTATCATCTATTTTTTATTTCACTAAAAAATTCAAAATTACTATTTCTTTGAAAAGAGAGAACATCTAAAATTGATAATAGTGATAGGGGGAGCATACTAAATTTTATTTTGACATATCATGAATATCATTGTCGTATCAAAGTTTTATGCCATATTTTGTTTATTAATATATATAAATATTTTTGGCCTTCATCAAATTGTTTCCATTTTACCATTATAAAATAGTCATACATTTAGGGGGAATTATTTCTTACATACTAACTCTTTATGATGCAACATTTTACATGTTTCTAATATGACGAAAGAGGAAAATAATTTTTTTTAAAGATGGCATGATTAAGGGGGAGTTACATATGATTTCCTATATGCTTCATATACAAATTAATTTTTTTATGAAACAAAAGAGAGAGAAATATAGGAGAAATATGATCTGAATATAACTTTATATGAAGAGTTCCTTACTTAAGTGAATATCTATCATTGTAAAGAAAGTTGAGTGTTAGGGGGAGTAAAATTGATTTTGCAACTTATTTTATAACTTTTTCGCAACTTATACATTTTTTCATATTTCTCAATTTGTCTTCATCAAAAAGGGGGAGATTGTTGGCTCTAAGTTTTAGTAATATATAAAATTATATTTTGATGATACAAACTTCGAAAGATTAAAGTTAAAATACTGAAAAAGTTTAAAGAAAAAGGGAAAACTTTATGCACTACACTTTGATTAAATAATTAGCTATGATCCTATTAGATTTTGGATTAATCATAAATATCAAAGTTGTAGAGAATTCTGTTACCTTTCCATAGAATAAAAAATGATCTCATATTGATAACTGTGCAAAAAGTTATGCTTAAAATAGCACAGGGTGGTCGAGCTACCAGCTGAAAAATAGGTCAACTGGTCAGGAACACAAGTCGACCGGTCCAGAATATCGGTCGACCGATCCAAAACACAGGTCGACCGATCAGTGTAGAAAATGCTTAATTTCAACTAGCAGAATGTCGAGACTGTACCGGTCGAGGTACCGATCGATTGGTCCAAAACACAGATCGACCGGACAGTACAGAATTCGCCAAAGGTCACATTTTTCATCAAAGAAAGTGTACCGGTCGACCAGTCCATATGTGCGGTCGACCGGCCTCTTAGTCAAATGAACAGTAATGGTCAAATTTGAAGAAAAAAATTGTGGAATAATTTTTTGACGACTTTCTTACTTGCAAAAGCCTATAAAAGGAGTATCAAAGTCAGAAGGAAGTGCACCCATCCAAGTATTGAAGTAAAACTTCAAGATATCAAAAGAAGATCATTTCTCTTGAAGTTATCATTTATAGTTTTCTTTCTTTCTCTCTTCCACTCTTGTGAGCATAGAATTGTAAAAGAGAGAAACATTTTTGTTCATAAAAATTAGAGAGAGCTCCTGTGTAAAAGAAGTTCTAAATCTTACATCTTGAGCAAGAGAAAAAGATTAGCTTCATAGAAGGAGAGGTTGCCTTGCTTTTCGAAGTGGAGAAAATGTGGTTGATGTAAAGGGCTTTCTTTCTTGCCCCATTTGGAATAAAGAAAGGGATTAGTGGAATCTTCGACGGTCTCGAGGTCGAGAAATCAAAGCAGGAACGTAGGCCAAGGTGTGGTCGAACCTCGTTAACAACCATCGTGTATTTGCATTTGATTTTCTCTCTCTCCCTCCCTCTAATATTGAATTTATGATCTGAATTGTTAAGGATTTAAAAATCAATTTTATGCTTCCGCGACTGTTTTTGTGAAATCGACATTTTCGAATTGAACACCAATTCACCCCCCTCCCCCCCCCCCCCCCCCCCTCTTGGTGCCCTTTGGGATCCTACAAGGATAAGCCTCCATGACCAAGCGGTACTAGAGCGATCTTGGGGGTTCCATAAACTTGGGGAGTATTTAGCATAGATAAGGTTATTCCATGGTGAATTATCTTAGTTTAATAGGTTGAGGATACGGCGAGCAATTAGCGAACAACGGATCCATTTATAACGGTGTAATGCTAAGCCGCCCTGCTCCCTGGGTAGCAGGACAGTTCACCACCGAACGAGGTGGGAGCTCCTCTGATTACTAGATGAATCCCACATAAACGATCGAGATAGCTTTTCATGGGACGCAAGGGTACCAGCAGAAAGGTAGGTAGTGCCGAGGTAGTAGGTAGGCATGGATGCAAGGGTGGATTTGATAAGGGTAGTTCACCCCGCTTGATTAAGTAATAGGTGCCTCCAGCCCAAGGGGCATGGGGTGATCCTATTAAGAATCTTTGGAGATAATGTACTTATATCAAGCCCCTTCACGGTAAAACTCTGAAGTGAATACATCTGGCCTAGGGGCTTTCCCGGGTGGCATGTTCCAAACAACCTCCCTAATCTCCTCAAGAGAAATAGGGCAGACAAGTGAGGAAGCATGCGTAGCATCAAGGGTTGGAAGGGGAGGCCCGCAATCGGCTGGGATGTCCATAAGGGGAGAAGTTTCCCATAAGACTTTGTAATGGTTGACGAATTGCTAATGGATTAAGGTGGAGTTGTCCGTGAAAGTTCCTGAGTCCAACTGAATACGTTGGATGTGGTTTTCTTTTCGGCGAATGGTGGTTTGCAGATGAAAAAATTTGGTATTTTTATCGCCGTGGTGAAGCCAGGAGATCCTAGACTTGCTCCATAACTTTATACTTATATATCGCAGCAGGGCGGCGTGTAGGTGGTAGGCAGATCTTAAATCGGCAAGGGCATCCGCAGTGAGCAAAGAACGAGAATCCAGGAGTTCAAGGTGCATGATATGGGCCAGATCCTCTTTAGCGCGAACCTCAAGCCGGCCCAAGATATCTTGATTCCAGCATTGGGTTGCCTTCCGGATAGATTTAAGGGCATCAGGAATAGAGGACTGTTGGGAGGGAAATGTCCAGTGCTTGCGCACAATCTCACGGGCCTCAGGGTATTGGAACCAGAAATGTTCATACTTGAAACTACGATGTCGTGGGTGTTTGCTATCTGAGGTCAAAAGGATGGGCGCATGGTCAGATGCACATCTAGGTAGTGATGCGAGATCAAGGGCAGGAAAGGCATCTAACAAAAAATGGTTTACTAACACACGGTCAAGGCGACAATGGACTCTCTCCAGGGTTAATGTCGATCAAACCGTGATTATCAATCAGATTTTGGAGGGTTCTAACTAAACTATTGAAAGTGAAAGGTGTTCCCCCCTTTTTATCCTTGGCGGGGAGTAAGCAATTAAAATCACCAATGAGAGCCCACGGGAAATCAATCGATCTAATGTCATTAAGCATGCTCCATAAAAGGTTCCTATCAGCAGCAATATGGCTAGCATAAACATAGGAAAGCATGAAATGAAAATCTTCAAGAAATCGCAGCGTGCAAAATATAATCAGAGGTAAGGATAGGAGTAACCTGATTATCTTGGCTTTAAGAGGCCAAGATAATACCTTTGGAAGCACCCGATCCCTCACAAGAGATCCCATTCCAGGAGGGACCGAGCCAACGGATGACCTGTTTAGATTTTATAAAACCAACATGACTTTCTAATAGAATTACAAAATCTATGGCATGAACTGTAATTAAATTCCTAAGTTTATCTCTAATTTTGGAGCAGAAAGCTCCCCTACAGTTCCAAGCTAAGATCTTCATATTGTTGAGTCGACCTTCGACCGATCCTGCACATGCAATATAGTCGATGAGTTACTCGTAGAGGGAAGCACTTTCTTTTTACCTTTGCTGCGAGACAAAGCTAGCATTGTCCGTGAGCGAAGGGATGATGCTGACGCCAACGGCCGCACAAGCCTCGTTTTCTTCTCTAATCTGGAATGGGGCAGTAGGTCCAGGTCCTCCTGGCCGTCCGATGATGAACCATCAAGCGAGTGCGCTGGGTCATGGGCCTCCATGAGGCACTCCGTTACTTTCACCGCCAATGTCTCATGATCCGTGACAGAGTTAGATGGAACAGAGGTAGTTGAGAGGGCCCGAGGGGATAGAGGCATCTCGATTATGATGAGACGGGAGGAGTCCCCAATGGGAGGGGGACCTCCGAAGTTTCATGGAAAGGGCGAAGAGTAGAGGAGGGAGTTGAGAGGGTTCCGGGGGAGGGCAACTAGAGGGAGGGGGACCTCCGGAGTTCCCTGGTAGAGGGGAAGAGTAAGGGAGGGAGTTGAGAGGGATCCATTGGGGGACCCCTAGAGCGCCGGGGACATAACTAGACTTAGAATGACAGTGAGGAGGGTAATGGTCATCGGATGGAGATAGTTGATGCAAGCAAAATACAACATATTTTAGTTAATTATTTTAATTAAATTTTCTATAATTTGATCATGGCATGCATCATTTTTAGTCACTTTTAATCATAATTCCGGATTTATCAATTTTAATTATTTAAAATCGCTGAATATTTTAATTGTGGATGGATTAACTATATTTTGATAATTATTTGCAGGAAAATTCGAATCTCGGCCGAAATTCAAAGAAATTCCTTACGGCCGAGATTTGGCTTTACACCCAAGTTGTTACGGCCGAGATTCAAAAGGAGTAACGAGATTTAATTCTTTGTTACGGCTAACATTTGAAGGCGTAAAGATAAATGTTTTTATCTTTTGGGCGTAACAGAAGAAATTCCTTCCTTACGGCCGAAATTCGGAGGCGTAATGGCATGAAGATGAAGGGCGTAACAAGATAAAAATAAGTTTATCTTTGGGCATAACAAGACATTTGAAGGCGTAAAGATAAAAGGATTTTTATCCTTTGGGAGTAATGGAAAGGAGTAAAGAAAAATAGTTTCGTTACGGCCGAAACTCTAAGGGAGTAAAAGATAAATAATTTTATCTTTGGGCGTAATGATAAAATGATTTATCTTTGGCCGAGTTTAAAGTTAACCGTACGATGTTACGGCCGAGATCAAATTGAAGGTCGTCCGCACCCTATAAATACGTGAAGAATCCATCGTTTCAATTCGTGCTCTGAAGTTCAGGTTTCTTCCACGGCGAGTCGTGAGCTCTGCAGGCTACGACCAAGAGGAGAGAGGTGCGACGGCTGGAAGTTGATCGCGACCCTGATCAAGTCCGAGAGGCTGCCCGACTGTCTGCCCAATTCGAGAGCTCTACTTCTATTTTGGGTGTAATTCTTTCGATTATTATTGTTATTTTGTTATTTTCTCTCCAGCATTTCTAGGATGAACTCCATATTTTTATTTAATTCATTTTAGGAGATTATTATTGAAGGGAAATTATTTGACCCTATATTATTTGTTTTAATCTTTTCTGATCAATTATTAATTGTGTTTAATGCTTTTATATTAGTTAATTAAATTTCTGAATTAGGCTATACCAGTTTGTGGAGTGTTTAATTTCAGAATTCATTTTACTAATTATAATTGATTTTATTTGGAATTAATAATTGACATAAATTTGATAACTAGTGTGTGGAGAATCAAGTTTGTGTGGTCTATTAATCTATACCAGTTTGTGGAGTGGTTAATAGTCTAGAGAATCCAATTTAATGCATCTTAATTTTAATATGATTTTGGGGGTACCAGTCGTGGAGACTTCAATTCTTATTAAATTAAGATAGTTCTATATGATTAAATTGAGGGATGCCAGTCGTGGAGACCACAAGTTAATCATGGTAGATTACTTTAGGGAGACTCTAATCCATCTTTAAAGATTAAATTTATCTTTTATGATTTAAATATTTATCCTGATCTATTTTCATCCTAAGGCCTAACTTCAACACCACTATCTTATCTTCATCTTATTTTCTTTATTTTATTTCATAAAACCTTTTCCCAAAAATCAATGTTTTTCCTCTCTTATTAATTTATAAATCCAGATATTAAATTAATAATATTCCTCGTGGGTTCGACACTCTTACTCCTATTACTATATTACTTGAGCGACTAGTGCACTTGCTAGCAAATTTTATTGTTACAATTACAAACGCATCAAGTTTTTGGCGCCGTTGCCGGGGAATATTTTATTAATTAATTTCTGATTTTTATGAATTATTAGGAGATGTAAATAAATTATAAATAATTCTCTGTGCATATGTATTAATTGTTTTAATTATTTTTGTGAATAAACTAACATTTTTTTTCTTTTGCAGACAAAGGTCACGATAATTTTTTATTTGTCTACTTTCGGTTTAAATCCAACGCCTATTGAATTTTCCGAATTACAGTGTCGACCTATGATTTTACGACCAAGATTTGATGTGTCGGCTTTATTAATTTTACGGCCTCGCAATGAATGATTTCTGAATTCTAAACTTTCAATCTTTACGGCCGTAATATTTTTTTTCAAACGTTGTTTTTACGCCATGAGTAATGGATATTGATTTGTTACGCCCGGTTTATCGATGTTTAAATTTTTTTTTACGCCCTATTCGAATCAGTTTTCATTCTCGGCCGTAACATTTTAATTGTTTAAACTCTTCATATGATTTCGTTGTTTTACGACCGTAAGGAATTGTTTTACGGCCGTAATGATTCAATTTTCGACATTTGAGTTTTATTCGAAATTATTTCGGCCGAAACCCTATTTTTCTTTACGGCCTCGTGTTGACATCATCTCGGCCGAAGTGACCTCATTGACGATTTAATCTTTTTACGGCCGAAACTATCTCATGTTTCATTTTTACGGCCGAGAATTGATCTCATGTTTTCTTTTACGGCCGTAAAATTTCTGAACATTCGTTTTTTACGCCATCTTCCGACCCAATTGATTTGTGAATTTTTTTTATTATTTTCGGCCGTAATGGATAAAGATAATAGTTTGAACTTTTGATTTGACTTTGTTTTGGCCGAAGCGATTTAGTTGTCTCGGCCGTAATGGATCATCCATGGATTTTACTCCTTTTCGGCCGATTTATATGTGTTGATGTTTTACCTCTCCTTGTTTTACGGCCGATATGAACTATAATCTTTGTCGGCCGTAATGATTCATTTGGCAACATTTCATTCAATTTTTTTTCGGCCGAGATAATTCATCACCATGCTAATTTTTACGCCTTCACGTTGAATCCTTTTGACACTGTTTCAATATTTTTACGGACGAACGAGCTTCGAATTACTAATCTAATATCGACCGTAAATCTATTTCTGTAATTACGGCCGATCAATCCTATTTCTTCAAAATAATTTTTGATTATGTCTGATTATTAACTCTATGACCGTAAATTAGTTCGGATTTATTTTGTGTGATTTCTTACATCATAAATTCTTTTGGTCGATATTAATATTTGGTATTCGTATTGGTTTGAAGAATTTCTGAAAAGTTCCTCTCGAAAATTAATTTTAATGACGAATTTTCAAATTCTATCGTGTCAAAAGACTTTATTTGTTAAAAACTCATTTTTCGTGACCTATTATCTGTATTTCTTTTTTCTTGTATATATTTGTATTTTATTATTTTATCTCTCTTACTGAAAATTAGTTGTTGCAGGACTTGAGTGAAAATCTAATCACAACTAAGTTAATCCTTTGGATAAATTTATATGTCACACATTCTGATCAGATATTAATTTTTTATTTTTTTTCTGACACTTGGTTGTTGCAGTGACGAATTGAATATTTAATCACAATCAATTCTCTATTTTTTTTAGTTATTTTTTTTATTTACTTAGTTAGTTGTTAGGCATTTTATTTTTATTTTATATCGAGTCATCTAATTAATATTTCTTTCTGTGCATCGAGCGGAATTCGGATAATCATACGTCGACCGAGGAATGCATCATGCATGGGGAAACATAAGGCGAAACGACAAGATTACGCCATGTGCCTCGTTACGGCCGAGAATCACCTCGTTGACCACGCCGTAAAAATTCCAACAGACATGACAAGACGCCAAGTCGTTACGGCCGAAGTCTCACCATTACGCCCTGTCTGTTACGGCCAAGCTTCCACGCCGATTTCTTTTTACGGCCGAAGAACCGACACCAGCGCCACCACCTATTCGTTACGGCCAAACTCCGATCTCCGGCCGAGCTTCATCAATTACGGCCGAAGTTCTTCGTCACCTCCGACCTTCAGCCGGTTCTTCATCGAAACCTCAGTCGCTTCCACCGAGCCGGTACCTTTTCTTTGTTTATTTTTGTCCAGATCAAGATGAGACGATTTGCTAATATATGGAGGGGACGTCATGAACGACGACATCCGAATGCTCAGCCGGCCCCACAGCCCTCACAATTAATCTCCTACCCCGGAGATTATTATTGGACTAAGCCAGAGTATCAAGCTCGATATGAACGGATGTGTGATATTCGAATTCATGCCACCAGATTTTCAGATACTGAATTACTGAGGGAGTATAATTTACTTGCAGATACTCATCTATTATTTTCTCAAATTGGATTATCTGACTTTGTGCATTCTTGGTGGCCAACTTATGAAGTACTAATTATGGAATTCCTCTCATCTCTGGAAATCTTTAATTTAGATGGCAGGAACTATGATCAGCCCCGCATTTCATTCCAACTTTATGGACGACCATTTACTCTCACTCTAGGAGAGATTAATAATATCTATGGATTTCCTAACCATGGATCTCTTTCTGTACCTGCTGACTTTGAGGCTGAAACTTTTTGGAAACAGATAACAGAAGAAGAACGATTGGTTTGGAACACCGCTAAAGATAGCTCAATTCAGAATCCTGTTCTGCGCTACGTCCATCGCATGCTAAGCAACACCATAAGTGGACGCAGTGATAATGATGGTGCCGTCTCAGAAGGAGAGTTATATCTCATCCACAGCATGCTTCACAGAACTCCCGTTAATGTGGGTGCCTTCCTCATTCGTCGATTTCAGCGCCGCACTACTCATCGTGGCGGTAGCATTAATATGGGTGCCCTTCTCACACCTATCGCTCAGCACCTACAACTTGACTTGGATGATCTCGAAGCTGTGCCAGGAAACACTCACCTCACTCGTAGGACCATTCAAGCTATGGGTCTCGTAAAGACCAATAACTCAGGGATCAAAGTTTTTATTTTTAAAGGCCACCATCAGGAGGTGCCCTGTTCAGATCGAGATGCTTTTACGCCGATTAATCCAAATAATTGGCTTCTTTTTAGGCAGGTCATCGCTCCAGTAATTCCACCTGCAGGACCATCTACCTCTGTCGGACAGCTACACCAGGATGAACCTTTCTCCTTGTTTGATTCTACTGATTATGCGGCAGCCCAACCCTACCTTCAACAGCAACAAGGATTCCAGGCTATATCACCAGCAGCTTCCCAATATGCCACATCCGTCCATTCGCCTTATATGCCGGTACCTTCTCCGATTCCATCTCCAGCACAAGAGAGCTCTTCTGATTCCTCGTTCATACCTTCTACTCCTTATGAGGAACGCGATTCGATGGAAATATCTGCCCCTTTACAAGAACCTGTGCAGAATCGCTATATAGCACCAGAGCCCACTTTTACTTCAGCCCCAGAGCAGACTTACTATCAACCTCCGCCACCTCAGCCTGACTATGCTTCCATGCAAAACTTATGGGAATCAATGTATGATGAACAACTTCGTCAAGCAGGGGAATTTCACACTTTTCAGGAAGAGCAACTTCGTCAGTCAGGGCAGTTGCACGCTATTCAGGAAGAGCAACTTCGACAAGCACAAGAGTTGACCAACATTCGAGCTGATTTTAGAAATATGGATGATCGTCAAGGTCGCTTCGAATCCCTTCAGAATCAGCATGCGCGTATGACGAGACGCATCCATGAGTATCATATGCGTCAAGGAAATCTCGGCTACCATCCACCATCACCACCCCGCAGACAGTAAATCCGGTTGTGTCTTTTCCCTTTTCTTTATTTTCGTTTCTTTAAATTTTCCTTTTTATTGAGTATGTATCACTTTCCCTTGCTGGCTTAACACTGAGGACAGTGTCTAGTTCAAGCTTGGGGGAGTTTGCATTTCACGCATTGCATGTTTCTTTCTGTTTATTTGCTTATGTTTGCATCTATTTATAAAAAATCTAAAAAATTTAAAAATTTGAAAATTTTCTAAAAAATACCATTGCATGCATTTATTTTTGCTACCATCTAACAAACTCTTGTCTTATTGTTTTAATTATCTTTTAGTAGAAGTTCAAAGACATGTCGTTAATTGATGAAATTTGAATACTTTTCTTTCTTATCACTTGCTATTTTAGTATCAAACTTATGGACTATGTGCCTATGCTAAGTAGAATTATGAATGACTAGACGACAAAATCATATTCATGCCTTTTTATTTCTTTTAGGTCTTGATAATAGTAGCCTTCTTATTGACCATATCAAGTACTTTTTGAGCTTATAAAAATTGAAAGTGAATAAGAAAAGAAGGGTTAGTTAAACCCCAACAAATAATTATGCTAAAAAAAAAAAAAAAAAAGTTGAATAAAGTTATGTGTAGGTACAAAAGTGTTATCCGGAACCAAGGTGTGTTCGGGTAATTAGATCCGTAGGGGTTCATGCCTGGCGACCTAAGGGCAACTGCTCTGGGATCCGTCGATCGAAAACCTGCTACATGGACCATCTTGTGGAATATGGAGAAGCACAGGAGTACTGAATCATGGCTAAGTTCGAACTCTTCATTCAGAACCTTGGTTGTTCGGGCAAGTAAACTCGAGGGGTGCTTTATCACCTGTTGCCCTAAGGCCATCTGGTCTGGGAGCCATCAGTCCAAAGCCCGCTACATGGACTTCCTTGTGCAATCCTGCTTGAAGATTAGAACTTTTAAATGATTGAAAATAAAGCTGAAAAATGAAAAGAAAAAGAAAAAGTTTTAAGCTCAATTAGTATTTATGTGTTCAATATCAATGCTATTATTTGATAGACAATTTATTTTTTTTTAAGGCTGAATTTGAGATTGTTTAAATTTGTGTAGCATTCAGAACTTCTATGAAGCTAAGTGCATGAAAAATGATAAGATACTAAGTAGTAGGTGTGCAGAAGAATTGTATGAGAAAATTAATCAGTTGACAATGTGGCGGCTATGATGGAACTTTCTTGAGCTTTGCTTTGAATTTTTGCTTGAGGACAAGCAAGACTTTAAGCTTGGGGGAGTTTGATGCATGCAAAATACAACATATTTTAGTTAATTATTTTAATTAAATTTTCTATAATTTGATCATGGCATGCATCATTTTTAGTCACTTTTAATCATAATTCCGGATTTATCAATTTTAATTATTTAAAATCGCTGAATATTTTAATTGTGGATGGATTAACTATATTTTGATAATTATTTGCAGGAAAATTCGAATCTCGGCCGAAATTCAAAGAAATTCCTTACGGCCGAGATTTGGCTTTACACCCAAGTTGTTACGGCCGAGATTCAAAAGGAGTAACGAGATTTAATTCTTTGTTACGGCTAACATTTGAAGGCGTAAAGATAAATGTTTTTATCTTTTGGGCGTAACAGAAGAAATTCCTTCCTTACGGCCGAAATTCGGAGGCGTAATGGCATGAAGATGAAGGGCGTAACAAGATAAAAATAAGTTTATCTTTGGGCATAACAAGACATTTGAAGGCGTAAAGATAAAAGGATTTTTATCCTTTGGGAGTAATGGAAAGGAGTAAAGAAAAATAGTTTCGTTACGGCCGAAACTCTAAGGGAGTAAAAGATAAATAATTTTATCTTTGGGCGTAATGATAAAATGATTTATCTTTGGCCGAGTTTAAAGTTAACCGTACGATGTTACGGCCGAGATCAAATTGAAGGTCGTCCGCACCCTATAAATACGTGAAGAATCCATCGTTTCAATTCGTGCTCTGAAGTTCAGGTTTCTTCCACGGCGAGTCGTGAGCTCTGCAGGCTACGACCAAGAGGAGAGAGGTGCGACGGCTGGAAGTTGATCGCGACCCTGATCAAGTCCGAGAGGCTGCCCGACTGTCTGCCCAATTCGAGAGCTCTACTTCTATTTTGGGTGTAATTCTTTCGATTATTATTGTTATTTTGTTATTTTCTCTCCAGCATTTCTAGGATGAACTCCATATTTTTATTTAATTCATTTTAGGAGATTATTATTGAAGGGAAATTATTTGACCCTATATTATTTGTTTTAATCTTTTCTGATCAATTATTAATTGTGTTTAATGCTTTTATATTAGTTAATTAAATTTCTGAATTAGGCTATACCAGTTTGTGGAGTGTTTAATTTCAGAATTCATTTTACTAATTATAATTGATTTTATTTGGAATTAATAATTGACATAAATTTGATAACTAGTGTGTGGAGAATCAAGTTTGTGTGGTCTATTAATCTATACCAGTTTGTGGAGTGGTTAATAGTCTAGAGAATCCAATTTAATGCATCTTAATTTTAATATGATTTTGGGGGTACCAGTCGTGGAGACTTCAATTCTTATTAAATTAAGATAGTTCTATATGATTAAATTGAGGGATGCCAGTCGTGGAGACCACAAGTTAATCATGGTAGATTACTTTAGGGAGACTCTAATCCATCTTTAAAGATTAAATTTATCTTTTATGATTTAAATATTTATCCTGATCTATTTTCATCCTAAGGCCTAACTTCAACACCACTATCTTATCTTCATCTTATTTTCTTTATTTTATTTCATAAAACCTTTTCCCAAAAATCAATGTTTTTCCTCTCTTATTAATTTATAAATCCAGATATTAAATTAATAATATTCCTCGTGGGTTCGACACTCTTACTCCTATTACTATATTACTTGAGCGACTAGTGCACTTGCTAGCAAATTTTATTGTTACAATTACAAACGCATCAATAGTCGTAGAGAGGAAGCATCTGGAATGTGGATGCATGGATGGCTTGGATGATGTGAGGGAATCCGAGGCAATGTAGCGAGGGAAATGTTGGTGTACATCACAAGCATCCACCTGTTGTACATCCGACTGTAGCGAGGGCAATGTCAGGATCGCGAGGGCAATGTCGGGATCGATGACATGGCAGAAGAGAATGAGACCTTGGGTGTGATCCGGGCGGTCCGTCCAACACAGTGGGCCACTTGGCGAGCATTGGTGCACACAAGCGAACTGGCGCTATGAACCCATGCCGAGCGGAGGACATTGACGATCCAGTCGGAGAGACCGATCGATCAACCATTGGGCAATTGAGGTCAGATAGTGTAGGCGACGTCATGGTAACTAGAGGCGGGTGAGCATCAGGATGAATGCCCACCTTCGCCAGGCGGACGCATAGCGAGGGGGGAGGGGGGGTGGGCGCAAGCAGTCAAGAGCCAAATAGCAAGACTCCGGGAGCAACTTCCTTCGTAGCTTGGAAAACCTCAAGCATGTGACCTACAACGCTGCAACGTTAATCATAAGTTACCTGTTGTAGGTATCTATCTTCAGACGGAAGGGAGATCCAGGTGGCCTGTTTGAGGGGAGAGGAGAGTTCTATTTCAACGCAAGTTCGGACTCACAGGCTGCGTTTGGCATGGGAACATTGGTAGAACATTTGTTCTCGAGAACTAATTGATGTGATAGAAAAGTTTGGGTTGGTGTTTGGGTGAAAAAGTGTAATGATGGGGATTTAAAAAGTTGATGTGATAGATAAGTTTTAGTGGATGTTTGGATAAAAAGTAAGAACTAAGAATATAATTTATTATTTTATGAGGTATAAAATTATAGTAAATAAGAATATATTATTAATATTATAATTTACGTCAATTTTTATATTGTTAATATTATTTTTATTAAACATTTTAAATATTATTAATATTATAATTTATGTACATTTTAAAATCCAAATATAATTTATTTTTAAAAAAATAATTGAATAGTTTAATTAATAAAATATTTATTATTATTAGAACTAATTATTTTATAGTTTTTAATTAATAAAATTTAATAAATTATTTTATAATATCCTTAATAATGTATTAATATATTATAAATTATATATACATACAAACCAATATAATTAAAAAAATAGATGAAATTAAAAAAAAAAGATTGTGGCTCGAGAAAAAAAAGGAAATGTTCTTGCAGGCAAGAACATTTCGGCGAGAACATTTTAACCGAAACATTTCAAATGTTTCGTGCTGCCAAACGCAGCCACATGGAATCGACATGCCCCTCATCGATGCAGAGCAAAGATTCAAACACAGCAGCAATACACCTGAGAGAGCATTGGTTCTTAAGCTCCGGTGGGAGGCACGGGAACTGGATCCACGACGGCGATGGTGGCGGCTTCGTCAAGATAGAGGAAAAGCATCACCGAGGCGACGCGGAGAAGATGACCTCCGAACTCCCATGGGCTGTTGGTGAGAACCTGCAAGTGGTCCTCATCGTTGTCAAACGCAAAGAGGAAAAAGTGATTACTGATGCGTTAAATTTGTAACAATAAAATTTGCTAGCAAGTGCACTAGTCGCTTAAGTAATATAGTAATAGGAGTAAGAGTGTCGAACCCACGAGGAATATTATCAATAAAATATCTGAATTTATAAATTAATAAGAGAGAAAAAAATCGAATTTTGGAAAAGGGTTCTGTGAAATAAAATAAAGAAAATAAGATAAAGATAAGATAATGGTGTTGAAGTTAGGCCTTAGGATGAAAATAGATCAGGATAAATATTTGAACCGTAAAAGATAAATTTAATCTTTAAAGATGGATTAGGAATTTTCCCAAGTTATTAATTTACAAGATTAACATCACAGAGTTCACAAACTGGTAATTCTGCTATTTAATCCGGCAAATCAAACTATCCTAAATTTAATCAAACCTAAAGTCCCACAAACTGGTATTCATCAGATAAGATTAAAATTAAGATGCATTGATATGAAAATCCTAGACTGTTAATCACTCCACAAATTGGTATAGATTAACAGACCAAACAAAGTTGATTCTCCACACACTAGTTATCAAATTTATGTCAATTATTAATTTCATATAAAATCAATTAATTTAATTAATGAATTCTGAAATCAAATAGTCCACAAACTGGTAATTACTCAACTCAGAAATCCAAATAATTAAATCAAAAGCACTAAGCACAATTAACTAATTGATCAGAAAAAATTAAAACAAATAATATAGGGTCCAAATAGTTTTCCTTCAATAATAATCTCCTAAAATGAAATAAATAAAAATATGGAGTTCATCCTAGAAATTCTGGAGAGATAATAACAAAATAATAATAATTGGAAGAATTACATCCAAATAAAAGTAGAGCTCTCGAATTGGGTAGACAGTCGGGCAGCCTCTCGGACTTGATCAGGGTCGCAATCAACTTCCAGCCGTCGCACCTCTCTCCTTTTGGTCGAAGCCTACAGACTCTCGACTCGCTGTGGAAGAAACCTGAACTTCAGAGCACACATTGGAACGACGGATTTTTCACGTATTTATAGGGTGCGGACGGCCTTCAATTTTACGATCGTAACATATCATACGACTGGATTTAAATTTACGGGATAAACTCGGCCAACACGATAAATCATTTTTATCATTACGCACAAAGATAAATCCTTCTATCTTTACCCCTTTTGAATCTCGGCCAAAATAAAATTCTTTAATCTTTACTCCCTTCGAATATCGGCCGTAACGAAATTCTTTTATCTTTACGCCCAAAGAGATAAACCCTTTTACTCCCTCCAAATCTCGGTCGTAAGGAAAGAATTTAATTTTGTTACGTCCAAAAGATAAAATCGTTTATCTTTACCCTTCATATCTCGGCCAAAAATACAAATTTTCTCTCTAATCTCGGCCAAAATGATGATTCCATTTGAGTTATCGGCCGTAACATCTCTTTTGAATCGGTGTTGGAGTTCTCGGGCGATAAACATATTTGAATAGGAGATCTCGGCCGTAAGGATAAATTCTTCAGAATTTCAGTCGATACGTCCTATCGGATTGATCAAATATAATTCTCGGATAATCATACATTCGATTTCTCCTGCAAAATAATTATCAAAATTTAATTAATCCATCCACAATTAAAATATTCAGAGAATTAATACTAAAATTTGATAAATCCAGAATTACGACTAAAAGTGGTCTAAAATTATGCATGCCATGATCAAATTACAGAAAAATTAACTAAAATAATAATCTAAAATATGTTATATTTTGCATGCAACAATTACCTAAATCAAATATTGAGTAAGGGAAGGAGCCCCAGATCTGGTGGAGACCCTCCCGAGGGCACCAATGAAGCAACATATCAAACACTTTTGGAGGCATAAAGATGTATAGTAATTTCATCTGAGATGACTTCAAGCGAAGCCCGGAGTTGCCTAGGTGGGAGGAGCAGAAGGGTTTGGAGGAGCTTGGGAGGATGAAGAGTAAGGAAGAAAAATCCCCCTCCATGCCGAGGAGAGGGGAAGGATTGTTGGTGGCACTTCTACTGAGGGTCCACTAAAAACGGTTAGGGTGTGGTGCCTCCAACAGGGGCGTTGATGATGGGACATCGTGGCGCCTCCGGCGGGGAGCGCCGAAGACGTAGGCTTATCGCCTCCGGTGGGGTGCCGAAGATGAAGGAGGGAGGAGAAGAGGAGGTGCGAGAGTAACAGCCAATTTTCCACTAGGAGAATGAACCTAACTTTTTGAGATGGAACGTCCGGGCCAATATGATATGTTGCTATTACGAAGTTATCTACTGCAAGCCATCAAGTAAGTGCCAGTGAAGAGCGTCTTCTTATGGAGAATCAAGTAGGCAACAATACAAGTGGTTGTTTCAGACTCGAAGGTCAGGATGTTTCGGCCTGGCTATGCGAGAGCAAAAATGAGCGACCCTCCACTGCCCGACCCCCCACCTTCCTCCAATCTTCCACCCCCCTCCTTATCCTCCTCTCCCTCTCCGGCGACCACCGGAGACCCTATTTCCGTGCCACCCCCTCCTCAAGTCCAATCTCCCCATCACATAACTTCTTCCTCTCATTCTTCTCCCACAGGTTGTAACGCCGACCCTACAGTACCAAAAACCCTAAATCCCTCTTTTCCTCTCTCAAATCGAATTTCACAATTTCAGACAACTTCCTCTCTTCTACCTCCACTCCTCCCCATGCCACACCCTCCTCCTCCTAATACCTCCGATCAGCAAACCTCCTGGTCAGAAATCGTAAAGCGATGACAGCAACCGGGCAAAATGGCAAATCGACCGCTGGGTTCTATTACACCAAATCAACTTCGGACGCTGAAGGCAACCATCACCGAAGAGATCACTATTCCCCTTGAAGATACGGCTGCGCGAGCTGAAGAGCTTCAGCTATGTCTCCTGGGTCGTGTTTTTGGTCCCCAAAGATCCACTGATCTGCTCATGAAAGACCTACTTTCGCGCTGGCAGCTTTTCGGTTCCCTCCAGGTTCAAGAGATTGGGAACGGTTTCATCATGCTTCTGTTTTCTAATACTAATGACAGGTTGAAGGTTCTTATTGGCACGCCATGGGCGACCCAAGGCACCTCCTTCCACATTGCGCAGGCGAAGCCATTTTTCAAACCCCTTAAAGATCAGCTTGCTTCCGCACCTGTCTGGATCCGATTTCCAGGCATCCCCTTGGAACTGGGAGCCAGAAAATCCCTTATCCGTCTGGCGAATGTCTTCGGGCGTTTCCTCAATGTCGATGATAACTCGGCGATTGCAAGATGCTGCATTGAGCTGGACCTATCTCGACCCCTGAAACAGGGAGTATGGGTTAATTTACTGGACAACACCAAACTCTTTCAACATGTTGCTTATGAAAATCTTCCACTATTTTGCTTCAGATGCGGGATGATCGGACACCGACTAGAGGCATGCGCCGCAGCTGGGATCGGAAACCGTGAGCTGGACGGTGGATCGGGTTCCTCGGTGCTGCTCTTTGGCCCCTGGTTGAAAGCTTCTGGTGGAGGTTGGCGACCAGACATGGTAACCCCTCCACCGGCTGACCCCATCCAAGAGCAGTCGCTGACGCCCTGCTCCGAAACCCCTCGGGCCACTGACCCTGCCGGTGGAGCTGCGTCGTTGGATGCAATCATGCCATCGAATTGTATGCCACGTGGCCTCACGCCGACCATTGCTCTCATCTCTCAGGCGCATAACTGCGTGCAAGCTGTCGCGCAGCATGCGGACTGCCCACGTGGGTCTGACAATCCGCCTCGCTCTCTTCTGTCGTCGGATGGACAGCCAACGGTCGATTATGACCTATCCAACCGCATCCCTCTATCACTCTTGACCGTCAGATAAATGTAGTGGGACATCCTGATCCTCGTCCACGTGTCCAAACTCCGCCTCACATCCCCATACCCCAACCACAAAACCATTCAACCACCGCCGTCGCGTCATCCTCATCTACTCTCCTAACGGGTTGCGAAAACCCTGACCCTAATGGCATACCTAATATCAAGATCTGCAAACACTCATCTCCGGCCACAGCTCCATTGCCTCCTCCGTAGTTCTGTCAGTCGCCCTCTTACATCCTCGGACCCCTTCGCCCTCTCCGTCAAGCTACACCACCTTCGCTACCAGCTAATGGGCGGGATCACGAGTCTTTGGTGAATCATGTAACTAATCTATTCTGTGCAGCCCAGGAATCGGCATCTCTTGAGCCCCTATCGCACAGTGAGTCAGAAGTGGAGCCGGAGGATACTGACATCGCCCCTCTTCCCAGATCGGTGCCGAAGAAGGATCAGATTGAACGCAGGCTTGAGCCTTTGAAAATTCTGGAACCTAAACTGCAGTTGCGGGGCAAGCGGAAGATCCCTCAAAAAGGTAAGACAAAAGCTCGAAATGTTACAAATACTAATGAACAGTTCTTGTATGTGCAGGAAAAGGAACACTCTTCCATCACGAGGCCAGCAACGCTGGACCTTAACACATGAAGATTATCTCTTGGAACTGTCGAGGGGCCTTGCGTGGTCGTGTCCGGGACCGCCTTGCCGACCTAATCAGGGAACATAAACCGGATTTCCTTGTCTTGCAGGAAACACACACACTATTGAGTCTGTGTCATCCATCGCCTTGGTAAGAACTGGACCTATCTCACTGCCCCGGGCACCTCATTCTCCGGTGGCATAATTTTAGCATGGCAAGTCTCTAATGCTACTAAGGTAACGCAAATAAATTCATCTTCTCAGTTACTGCATGCGGTTATTACCTTTGACTCTTTTACCTTTTTTCTCACATGTGTGTATGCAAGCACTTCACCTAATATTAGAACGAAACTTTGGCAAGAGCTAGCTAACATTAATACTATGGATTTTCCTTGGGCATTAATAGGAGACTTTAACTCTTATCTGCAACCAACTGATAAAAAAGGTGGAAGATCTTTTGTACTCACAAGATCTATTCAAAATCTTAGATCTTTAATTGACAATCAGGGTCTAATTGACACTCCTATTAATGGCGTCCAGTACACATGGTGTAACAATATATGAGGTTCGGCTAGAATATGGTGTAGACTCGATAGGCTTCTCATTAACTCTCATTGGATAATTAAATTCCCATCTCTAGCACTCTACTCCCTACCTCGATGTTCTTCTGACCACAATCCTATATTGTTTAGTTCCAACTCCAGAAATAGGAAACCCCAACAATTCAAATATGAGGCCTTCTGGTTGGATTATCCAGAAGCAAAACAAATTGTTACTGATATATGGAATAAAAGAACATCAAACTCATCTATACACACTTCACTAAAAGACGTGAAACATAAAACATTGTTATGGAACAAACATCAATTAGGAAACCTTGAAACCAAAGCTTTGGATCTTAAAAATCAAATCAGTGTTCTTGAACTAAAGGATGAATCCACTGGACTCAACGATTATGAACTTGGCAAGTTAAGATCCCTATACCACTTACATGCTGCTATCCTGAGACAAATCACACTAAAATGGTGGTCCAAATCAAGAGAAAAATGGATAAATGATGGAGACAAAAATACAAAATTCTTTCACTTAAGTTCAATGCTTAGATACAAAAACAATCTTATCCAATCATTAGAAACTGATGCTGGAAACAAGCTTGATAATGATAATGACATCATGAATGCCTTCATTGAGCACTATAGCAATCTCTGGAAACAAAATACTGATCCTCAAATTCCTCTCTCATCCTGGCCTTCCCTTCCTAAAATTGACAATACCTGGAGTGAGAAATTATCAGCCCCTATTACTGATGATGAAATTATCACTAGTCTTTGGTCCTTGGCTTCGGGAAATGCCCCGGGACCTGATGGATTTACTTTAGAATTCTACAAATCAAACTGGGGAATCATAGGGCCTGATATCTCTGCTGAAATCAAAAAGTTTTTTAACACCAAAGTACTACCTATGGAATGGACCCTCACATCATTGATTTTTATTCCAAAAAAATCTAACCCCACCAAGGTTACAAATTACAGACCTATTGCACTTTGTAATATTATCTATAGGGTCATATCCAAAATCCTTGCTCTCAGACTTAAACCAACACTAAATAGTGTTATTGACCAATGTCAATCTGCCTTTCTGTCTGGCAGATCAATTCAAGACAATGTCCTACTTAGTCAAGAAGTCACTCATTCTATGAATCGTGGCAAAAGAAAAACCATGATTATTAAGGCTGACATGCATAAAGCTTTTGATAGAGTTAGCTGACATGCAATCAAAACTACCTTGACATGTATGAACTTTCCCACAATTTTTATTGACTGGATTATGGCTTGTGTCACCTCTCCTTCCTTCTCTTGTCATATTAATGGTACGCCATCTCCTTATTTTAAAAGTTATTGTGGAATCAGACAGGGGATCCCCTCTCCCCATATCTCTTTATCACTATTATCCAAGTGCTGACCACCCTGATGAATAATGATGTGCTTAACTGATTTAATTCCATTCTCATTGAATAATTTCTCTCTAAGTCATATGCTTTATGTTGATGATATATTGATTACGGTTGCTGCCAATATCAAGAATTGTAAAAGTCTAAAAGCCATATTGAAGTTATATTATAATCTCACCAATCAGATGATAAACCCTCTCAAATCTGAAGTCTATATACCAAGATCACTGAATAGCAGAAGAAAACAGAACATTATTGATACTCTTGGTATTGTCCAGGGACACCTTCCCTTTAGCTACCTTGGTGCTTTGATTTCCAACAAATATATTATTATCTCTCAGCAGCATGCAATTATTGATAAGACAAATACTCGAATAAATGGTTGGAAAGCTAATATGCTAAATATGGCTGGCAGGGTTATTTTGATTAATTCTGTTATTAGTACTATTCCAAATTATGCTATGGGTGCAATGTACATTGCTGATGGTTTGCTCATGTCCTTAGAAAAGCAGGCGAGAGGATTTTTGTGGAATAAGAATAGAAATGCTAGAGCTTCCCATCTGGTTGCTTGGAACATTGTTCAAAATTCAAGGCAGGATGGTGGACTGGGTATTAGGAATTTATATCATGTTAGAACTGCTTTATTAGCTAAGCGCATTCTTAATCTCCTGAATCATGAATCAAACCCTTGGATTAAATTAATACATGCCAAATATGAGAACATGCACCCCTGGTCCTATGCTAGCAACAATCATTCTGTTTCTTGGTGTTGGAGGCTTATACTTAAAATTCAGCATGAGATAAGGGGTGGTCTTAAAAAGCATATTGGTAAGGGATGTACAACGAATGTTATAAATGATCCCTGGGTGTTCTCTATTCCTTTACTCTTCATGCCTACATATATTAATATGGATATATCACTTGACAAAATGATGTTAAGGATCTCATATCTAATAATGGACAATGGAACATGCATTTACTTTTAATGTATTTTGGTCCTTCTCTGGTCGCATCTATTACAAGCATTCTTCTTTCGCTTTTTGCCAATGATGATAGGTGATTTTGGGTTCATGACCCGCTTGGTAAAGCCTCGGCTAAATCCGTCTATTACTCCCTGTGCCACCAACACAATCCACCTTAGTCTGGACGACTCATCTGGAACCATATTTGGAAACTCAGAATTCCCCAAAAGATTAAAATCTTTATATGGAAACTTGTACATCACAGACTTCCAACATTTGCTTGGCTTGCAAATTTCAATCCCAATCAAAACCCCTTATGTTCCTGTGGTATGCATGCTGAGAATATCCAGCACCTTTACTTTGATTGCATTGAATCTAGAAATTTCTGGAACCTTTTCCAATCTAAGTTGAACTGTGTTTTTCAATTTTTCCACTCTTGGCATAATGGTGACTGGATCTTTGAGGGTTCTGCCTTTGATATTAAATCTAGGAATACTCTGCAAGCTCTCATTGCCTTCTCCCTTTGGGCAATCTGGAAGAGAAGAAATGAGTCACATTTTGATTCTAGACGAGCAACCACTAAGGCTATTTGGATTCGTGTTCTGGCCTGGTATTCGGAATATGAGAATTATCACAATTCTGAGGCTTATTATCATACTAACACACCTCTTCAACCCCTGGACATCTCTGTTGTCCAATGGGAGCCCCCGCCCAGGCCCTATGTCAAGATTAACTCCGATGGCTCATTTTGCCGTCGGACCTTGACATGTGGTGTGGGGTTTATTATCTGAGACACTAATGCAAACTTCATTTCTGCAGGTATGTCGAAGGACCACCACTTCACGGATGCTCTCCAGGCTGAAGCTTATGCTGCGCTCCTCAGCCTTCGGGATTGTTGGCAAAGGGGTTTCCGACTAGTCGTGCTTGAATCTGACTCGTCCAACCTTGTTGATATCATCAATGGCAAGCAGGATGCACCTTGGCGTATCTGGACGATAATGAATGAGATCCAGCATTTCTTATCATTTTTTGAGCAGATAAATTGTATACTGCCCTAGATTTTGTAACCAGACCGCGGATTATCTTACAAAATAGGCTCAGCTCACCGAATGTGATGTTTTTTGAGATGTAGACCCCCCGTCGGGTTTACATGAAATTTTGTACAACAACCATTCAGGTCTTCCAGTTTAATATATCGAACTTTGTTTAAAAAAAAAGAGCGTCTTCTTAAGATTAGAATTATTTTTCTTCACTTGCTGAAGTGACATGACTGATGAATGAATATTAACCTACCATGAGCTGGCCATATGTTCTCAGCTTCAAGGTTTTAAGTGTGGCTCATATATTAAAATAGTTCTAATACTCAGCAGAGTTGCCTTACTATATTTTCTGGTATTATATCTTGTCAGAAACTTGTCATTAGCACATATTGGTCCCATCATCTTGGCATATAGTGGAGTTGATCAGAAGAGGTTCGTTGCATCCACCGAAAAAATGAGGAAAGCTTCTTTGAGGTGATAACTTCTCCCACCTGCTAAATTTTAAAGTCATTCCGTGATGAATTTATTATTCCATAATCACATTCTCACTTTTGAGATTGTTGTAGTTGCTTGTACTCCAGCCGACGGTATTGAATGAAATGTAATCTAGGAACCATCCATGTTAATGTTTAACAGCACAACAGATAAGTATGCTTCTGCTCTTTTAGCTTAAACTCGGTGGTTTCTTTGCTGCAGCATTTTAGTGGCATGACCACATTGTTTTAGGCCCCCTTTGTCACGGAAAAAAACACTTATTCCAGCCCTTACTATAGTCAAATGAATCAGCCTTGTGTGTTTGTCTTCACGGACATAATCAGACAGAATGAGGACGAGTTGTTTCCTCTGATTGTTGCTATCATTGAGGCCCCATGACACCGGTTGCATTTGAAGTTTTCAGACTTATTATATAAACATAGCTTATCATCTTGGTTGGGCTTTCTTTGTCGTAATGGTCGAGCAATCACTCCAAAAATCTCGCAACCTGTAAGACGAAGTAACATTTGACCCAAGGAGAGTGTTAATCCATCAGTATGCATAAAATGGTAGAAGTGTTTCACAATCTCCATGATTAATTCATGGAAGGGGGAGGCTGCACATGTAATCTGATGTAGGAGCTAGCAGCTGTCTAGGGTGAAATGATAAGCACCGTGAAAAATGAGTTAAAGAAAAGAAAGGATACTTTTTACAGCAGTCTATTCAACCGATGTGATATCTTGGTGATAGATGAAGAATAAAATGAATAAAAGGTCAGTCCTTAGATCTTGATTTGCAAGGATGAAGTTGCCAAAAAATCTTTGGACAGGACATTTCCTTGCATAATTAACTGACATGACCGTCCGATCTCATCATCATATTTCCTGTCCTTTGACCACCTTACACATGGTAACAGTGATCCCACAGGAAACCATCTGTTGCTTAATTACAGCTTCCCCCGAGTGCATCTGCTTACTGATATCAATATGCTGCTGGTGCAGTGCCGAGTGTATGCCGCATTCTGTTCATGTTTGTTGACCTGTCAGCACTTATCTTTGATTGTTGCTGGCGATGGTGTTTCATTTGCACAGTAATTTGATTTGTTCTTGCTTGCGTGTTATTTTCTCCAAAGTTTTTGTGCAATAAGTAATGTCTTGATATGGAAACAATAATGCTACATATAAATGTAGACAGCACTTTTCAGCATTGTCCATGGTCTCTCTCTCCAAAATAATTTGGCCTTATCAGTAAATGTAATTCCGCTTGACTCCTGTTACAATGTCTGCAAAAAGGAAAATATTGGATTATGACAAGATTTGGGTTTCTGAAACTGCTCCAATAAAGTGAAAACAAGCCAAGTCAGTAAATTCTCGTATGATATACTGGTTCTGATGATATTAAAAGGTCTGGAAAACCTTTGAGACAAAAAAAACAAAGAAAATTACATCAGAGTTGGATTTAGAACCACTTCCAATAGAACCAAATTCTAGTCAAACAGATAATACTGGTGCTGAGCTGGCTAGCTGTATCTGATCACCCCCAGCAAGAACTTGTCCCTGTTTGTCCATGCCACGAGCAGAGATCTGCTGAAGAGATAATGAATAGAATCCAACATCACTCACACTCTTCCTGCCACAGTTGAGCTGCTGAGATTTCTTGCAGTAAGAAATGGCTCCCTGAATGGAGCACTCCTCTTCTGACTTAGCACTATTGCTCCTCTTCAGCATCTGTGGCTGGTGGAAAGCATTAGAACTTGCGCTCGAGGATGATGAGGAGGTGGAAGAAGAAGAAGAGGAAGACACGGAGGAAGAACATGATGAAAGCTTCGTCGTAAAGTTCCAGTTGATGGCACCGGAGAAAGACTTCCTGTGGACTGACTCCTCTTCCATCATCCTCTCCCTTTCGATGACCTTCATGAGACTGGTAGCACCTGTGCTGTCGTCGAACAAGTACCTCTTCATCTGGATTTGGCTAAGTGGATTCAGGTTCACAGCATTCGTGTAGCCGTCCGAGCACTCCTTGGCCTTCTTGGCCGTGCACGGCTCGTCGGGGCGATCGGATTTGGCGAACAGGGACTTGAGATAGTCCCGGGAGGCCTTCAGCCTCAGGGCCACGGATGACTGCTTGATCGACTTGAGCTTCTTGGACCAAGACTTCTTGTGTCCTGGCCTGTTCTGCCTGGACGAGCACTCGGAGAAGTAGACCTCTGCGTTCAGCTCCCCGCTGACGAAGCAAGAGCTTGCGGGCGAGATGTTGCAGGACCCAAACGGAGTTGCTGCTGCAGTGCTTGCTGCAGTGGCTGGACCAGTTGAGAACTTCTCCTCCAAGGCACCTGACGAGAGCTTGGGCGTCTTTTCCAGGAGGACATGGTGCAAAGGTAGCAGCTTTCCTTCGTGGAAGAGCTCGTCAGCAGGGCAGGTGGCGGCTTCCGCCCCCGGCAGGTTGGCGCCCATTCGGAATTCAAATTCTTTGGCGTGCGGAGGGGAGGACATGGTGCCGACCACCAGGAAGGTAGGCGTGGCATCCTTGTCCGCAGAAGCTGAGCTGATGTCCATGTCTATGTAGCCTTCTTCGTCTTCTCCTCCTTCCCCTTCCATGAGATCACAGGCACGGACGGATTTGGCCATTTTCCAACTACTATGCATATATCACAGGCACGGACGGAATTTGCACCTGAAACGAAATGCTTCGAACCTTTGATGGTGTGAGCACTGAGCAGTCAGCAGTGGCGATGGGGTGGGTGGTGGCGGTGGTGTGTAGTGGCATTGGAAAAGGAGTGGGAGAGGGAGGGCATCCTTTAAAGCAGGAATAGGGTCAAATAACAAAGAACTATAGAGGGGACTGTCAGGGGTTTGGAAATATGAAAGAAGAGCATCCAAGATAAATATCTATATTAATAAATGCCGAGTGACATATCTATATATATTTGTCTTTGTTAATTCTATTACATTAATCCTATAAATTTAACCAGAGTGCAACTTCATCTCTAGTGGCCGTCCAAATCTAAGTCAAATCAGACATGAGTCTTTTCTTCCCTCCTATTCCTAGATTTGTCTTTCTTCATCCATGGTGTCCCTGCAGTTTCTTATCTGGCACTTCTTTCGGTGCACGAACATGGAGAAGCTGAAAATTTTTGGGGATTAATTAGGTGTTCATCTAAATTTTCTTTTCACTTTAGGTTGGTGAGGTAGAGGTAACTCAACATTCACAACTCAGATGAAACGTGGCAGGGTGGCAATTACTCTGGGCAGCTGTTGGATGGGGAAAGTGGTGAAGGCCTTGGTCAGTCAAACCAAAAGCCTGGTAGAATTAAAGGTAATGGATGTCAGGTTTGCAAATAGTTAAAGAGTGAATGCTAACTTTTTTTATTTCTTTTGAGGCGATCTCCACGAGTAAATTTGTAGTATCCACGACATGCAAAAGACTATTCCAAGTTTGATTAAAATGCTGTCCCATGCTGCAAAGACTAGATCTGCGTGCTGCTGCATGCATATGGTGTTTTTTTAATGGCAGAATATTGCTACCTAAACAGTAAAATTTCAAGTTAGTATTCACTAGTAAATATCATATGATTAGCACCTGCCTAAACTTTCACTGTATCATTCAAACTTCAAGCTTCTTTGTTTTAAAATTTAAAAATTGTCACAATGCAGAGCATGCAGGGACCATGGATAAGCATTCGCCTCAGCCTGTTTGGAGGCTAGCTACAGATTGGATTCTGTACACTTCAATCCTGGCCTTGAGATCAGGATCCAACAGCAGATTCAGAGGACTTCCACCTGTGACTGGAGCACCCCATCTCCCTTGGGCTCGGAGAGCTCTTACAAATTGCAAGCTTTTATCCACCAATGGACATTACCCTGCTCCTGTTCACTGAAGTACCACCTCCTGCACCCAACTTTTATAGACCCCCAAAAGTTTTGCTGCTGCTGCTGCAGCAGCAGCTCTCCAGCAGCAGCTCTCCATCTTCATAGCTTTCATGACAAAACCTTGTTAGGTCGTTGGATATTGTTTCAGAGTATAACACATTTATTAGCTTATTGATGCGCAAATGTACAAGGTGAATGTACTTTGTCTAAACGAAGGACGCTGTGAAAACTTTTTACTACCCTCTCTCTCCCTCCCTCCCTCCCTACATATGTTACCCTCTCTCTCCCTCCCTCCCTCCCTACATATGTAGGTGCGTAATATGTAGCTCAGTAGCTCACAGAAAAGGAGGCTACCTGCAAAGCCCGAGGCCACCATTCTCCACCTTTTTTTCTTCACTGTTACAGAGCATTGATCCCGTCATTGTTGAGACGCCAGCAACTGGAAAGGGGCTCCTGGTGGTAGTTCTTTTTTTACTCCTGTCCATGTGAAGAATGGCCAGCAGAGCGGAAGAAGAATCTGAGAGGAGAGAGGGAGAAGAGCGGGAGGGCCGTGTGCAGACATGAAACCATTGCTTTGTGCAGAGACTCTGAGGCCTGTGCCTCCGCGCTTGTGGAGCCATTCGTTTTCATTCTGACGAGGGCCTTTTAACCCATTGTTGTTTATGGAAAGAAACTGATGGTGTCACAGCCAAAAGGAGCTTTTTCCCCACACACGAATACAAAGAGAGAGAGAGAGTCCCCTCTGCTGTACCAAATGCTTCTGACGAGGGCACTGTGCATGGGAAAGGGGAGCACGTGCTCTTCCCTCCCTCACCCTCTGTAACTGACATGAATGACCTCTCTCGTTGTGCTGCATTGTTTCAATTTTCATGGTCCAATTTAGTTTACGAATAATATAGACGCGGTGAAGCTCTCAATTTCATTTTTTTTTAATATAAAAAAAATTATTGAGAATTTTATCTATCGAAAATGACATGAATGACCTAATCTAATTAATCAAACTCGTCAATCTAAAACATGTGAATAATATGTTATTTAGTGTCGCGTGAATTAAATCGTCGGCATCACCGGAGATTAACTACCTAAAAAGAATTAATTTATTAATAATGGTTTGTCATCCTTCAGCATCAATAATAAGAAAAAATTACTTACTGAAAAGAAGAAATTAGGAGAAAAAGTTTTACAAATTTAATTAGTTGTTCAACTCAAATTTAGTGCAAAATAAGACATCCCATTTTGTAATAATATATACGGTGCAATTGGAAATCAACACCAATGACCACTTATTATATTTTTTAGAAGGCCCGAATTCTATGGGCCCAAATATCAGATCATCTAATGGTAGTCGTCTATTCGTAGGTGCTCTCTATTATTGAGCGCAATAGGAGGCGGAGTCTTGAGGATTGATGAAGGGAATACAGAAGTGCATTCGGCTTGGCTACAAGCGCATTTGTCACTGATCCAGCTACCTTACAACAGATCATCATCAATACCGCTAATTGTCCATGGCAAATTTTGAAATTAGAAGAAACGCATGGCAGTATATTTCTTCTTTGCAAGAATTTCAATGTAAACATATTTATAGAGAGATGATTCTATCGATATTTTAGCATTTTTTGGCCTAGAATTTGACTCGATACCTTTTTGGAGGCTGAACCCCCTGTAGGGCTCCTCAACATCATGTATTGGAATAACTCTCCGTTTCTAACGTCCTCAAAATTCGGCCCTAATTTAAAACTTTTGTCGAACCCTAGGCGATGTTACATCGATCTTGACATAACCTAATTTCATAAAATATTGCAGTAAAAATATAATAATAATACTAATAAAGTCCAATAACATAAAACACAGCGGAAGACTTTATAAGTGAATAAAATCACAAGATACATAACTAGCCCATGGGTCACATAAGCTCTAACGTAAGATCCAACATAGGGTTCATAATACATAAGAAGTCTGAATGCTAGTAAAAAACTCTAAGGCCAATAAATCATACATACTTGACTCTTATAAGAGTCCATCAATGCCCTCCAACTTTTGACTTTGCTCAGCGATGCCCTCCAATATCACTTTGTAACCGCGATGCTCTCCAACTTTTGACTTATTTCACTCGATGCCCTCCTTACCTATAATAGGCAGTTTTCCGATCAAAGCGCTAATGTGGCGCTGACGTGGCCCTCTTCTCCTCTCCTCTCCTCTCCACGTTACAATATTAAAAAATGCCATGTGCAACGACAGGGGGATCGCCCCCCCTCACTTGCGACCTCCGGTGAAGTCGCAGTTGAGGGGGCGACCCCCTACCTCCCCTGCGTCGCGTCGGAGGTCGTAGATGAGGTGGGGGTCGCCCCCGGTGAGGTCGCAGGTGAGGGGGGGCAACCCCCCAACCTCCCTTGTGCTCGTCGGCGCGAGCACGAGGGGTGGCCCCCCTCCCTGCGACCTCTCGCAAGGAGGGGGGCGACCCCCCCCCCCCCCCCCACCTCCCGTGTGCCGCGCCGACAAGCGCAAGGGATGTGGGGGGGGGGGGGAGGAGGTCGCAGGTGAGGGGGGCGACCCCCCACCTCCCTTGCGCTCGCCGACGCAGAGCACTAGGGGTGGAGGGATCGCCCCCCTCCCTGAGACCTCGTCGGAGGTCACGGGGAGGAGGCGACCCCGTGCGCCATGCCGATGAGCGCAGAGGAGGTGGGGGGGAGTCGCCCCCCTCACCTACGATCTCACCGGAGGTCGCAGGAGAGGGGGGCGACCCCCCCCCCCCCACTTCCCCTGCGCGTCGAGGTCGCAAGAGAGGGGGGCGACCCCCCACCTGCCCTGCGCCGTGCCGAAGGTCGCAGGTGAGGTGGGGGGGTCACCCCCCACCCTGCGACCTCCGACGAGGTCGCAAGTGAGGGGGGCGACCCCCCCCCCCACCACCCTTGCGCTCGTCGGCGCGGCGCACGAGAGGTCGGTGGGTCGCCCTCCTCTCTGCAGGGGAGGTCAGGGGGGCGATCCCACTCTCGCTGCACACGTGATATTTTATTTATTTATTTTTTTAATATTATAACGTGGAGATGAGAGGAGAGGAGAAGAGGATCACGTCAGCGCCACATCAGCGCTGTGGTCGGAAAATCGTTTATTATAGGTAAGGAGGGCATCGAGTGAAACAAGTCAAAAGTTGGAGGGCATCGTGGTGACGAAGTGAAGTTGAAGGGCATCGCTGAGCAAAGTCGAAAGTTGGAGGGCATTCGGTGTAATTTATCCTAATATAAAGTCTAAAAGATAACTTGGGCCGTAGCCCGGCCAACCCATGTGCAACGTCTCCGTCATGAGACTCTCGCCGCCGAACCTAGGCCTCGTCCATACCTGTACGGATCCATGGGGTGCAAGAAATTTCTCCCGTTAGAGTATGTTGAGGCCCATGCATGCTATGATCCTATGACATAATCTCTACATGTCATGGCATATACATATCATCATCATGGAACATAAATTATATGCATGCTATGAGCTACTTATGCACACTATATGGCATATGAATATATTATCATGGCAAGATAAAATAAACATATAGCATCATAATCATTATGTCAAAACATATCATAACTTATCATTATGTTAAGGCATATCATCATTTATCTTGCTTTACTTTAACATCTTCTTATGTAACATCTTATATCAAGGGGACATACATTAGCATTTGATTGGTGCTTTCATTATCCTCTTCTTCTTTATCTTTATGTCCCAAGGCATCTTTGGAAAGTACATACACGTTTGCAAGATTTTACATAAGTGCAAGACTTTACTTTCCACTTTACATCATCTCTTCATTTTCTATCTTGATTAAGATAACTTATTATCTTGGTAAATTCGGAAGACCATGTTGATTCGCGGGAACTTGGCTAGCTAGGTCGGGACGATTGCCCCACTTTTGGAAGGATTCTTCCCCAGGAAAATGACACATCAGCTAGCACGTGAAGACTTCATTCCCCTTCACGATTGCAACAAGACACATTCATGCCAATCCATCTTTTACTTTCATTCATCAATACATACATTTATTCATCACATGTTGCATATTTTAACCCTACTTAAGGTCATACATACTTCAAATCATACTATGTGTGGATATTCAATCATAACCAATCAACTGCCCAAAATGGACGACCTTTTCTTTAACGGTCGACCACTGGACTATGTATCGATCGACCGATCAAATTATCGGTCGACCGATAAGGTCATTTCGGATGACCAAAACTAAGTTTAGATTCGACCGCTAATCATAGAATGTGACATTCCTTTAAATCGGACGACCACTAGTATATCGATCGATCGCTTCATGGCTTTCGGACGACCGAAACTGAGTTCCGATTTGACCGCTAATCATAGTAGCTACAACGCTTCTAAAACAGACGATCGCTTGGGGACATCGGTCGACCGTTAATCACAGATTGTAAACACTACTTTAAAATGGGTGTCCGAAAGCATTTCGGACGTCCGCTGGACAATGTCGCGACTACTTTCTTTCCCAGAACGATCGACCGCTAAGGGAACCGGTCGCCCGTTCTGGGTCGACAAAACTAAAAATGTTTACATAATCTCCTTTCTAATCATGCATACTATACATATTGAGTACAAATCTTGCTCTACACATCACATGGAACATTTAGCATCATTCTTAGAACATTTACAATGAACATTTTGGGGTTTCCACATAAAGCATCCAACATGCTAGTCACACTTATAAATGTACATAAGTTTTAATTATTTTCATAATGAGCTCACATAACCACAATAAATAGCATACATCTAAACATGATTACCAATAGAACATTAAACTATAAAACATATGGCATTCTAATCATGATTAGCAATAGAGCAATAATCCTAACAAAATAGGTACTAATGTTAATATGCACATCCTTTAATCATCCATTTCAAGAACACATATTAGATTCTTTATGCCCTAACCCATTCACACAAGCATCATTAGGGGGTGATTAGAAGGTTTGGATCTCCTCAAACATACACTTATTAATATTTAGATTTATTTATATATCATGCTAGTTTAATAAGATCATACATGTTAATCTTTCAAATTAAGCCTCGCTTCTTATATTATGATTTTCATGTAGCATTTTCACAAACATCTCATAGGCATCATGCATTCTATTCTAACCATATTAATACGAACAAGTAAAAGACATCATAATGAATTAAATATGAATAGCAATGAACATTCTAATACTAAATATGATTAACAATGAAATGATAATATTAATGAAATAAGAAGCATCTTAATGCAAATATGAATTTTCTCTAATCATACATTAATAAGACCTAGTTTGATCTTAAAATTTCTTAATCCATAGAAATACACGTCATTAAAGGATGATTAGGCTTATGATCTCTTCAAACATACCTTTAGGACTTAGATTAAAATCATATTATTCCTAATCTTAATCTTTCTTCTTTTTCTTCTCCATCCCTTCCTTCTTCTTCTCTTTTCTCCTTCTTTTCTTCTTTTCCAGCAGCTAGCCGAATCTCTCTTGGGCTCCTCCTGTTGCTGTCCGTGAGATGGAGGGAGGGAAGCTTAGAGAGAGTGGAGAGTGATGCTATGAGAGGGGGTGAGTGCTGCTGTAGATTAGAGTGAGAGAGAGAATGAGTGGAGAGTGAGGTGGTTCTTGGTGTTGCATAATGTGTGCTGACCGTGAGTGGAGGCAAGAGTGGGGAGAGAGAATGAGAGAGAGTTGTGAGCAGTGTTTTTAAAATCGGATCGGATCGATCGGTTCAATTACGAATCAGCAGCCAATTTAGTTCGGTTTTCTTTCAAAATTGAAAATGGAGTTGAACCGGATAAAATCGGTTCAACCAATTGAACCGGTTCAATAATAAAATGAAAAAGGAAAGTTATGAGAGGTAAAATTCCATTTGTTTTAGTTTTGTATTCACACATGTGAATTTTGAATTTTGAATGATAGAATCAAATAGTAATTTTGAAAGGAGTAAAAGGTAGGTGATGGTGTATAAATAATGTCAGAAAATTAAGGAGAATAACGAAGGAGAAATTTGAGGAGGAAAAAAAGGAAGTGAGAGACAAAATAATATGGAAATAATTGAATGAAAAAAGGAGAAATAATTTAATTAAAAGATATACAAAAGTAAAGTTATTTACATAAGTAATAATTAAATTAAAATATATATTAACAACAGAAATAAAAGAATAAAAATATTTATTAATTTAAAGAATATGGATCAATTTCATTTCCTTGATGTCAACTAATTTATTCAATTTTTTATAACATATACATTAGAATAATAAATCTAAATAAAATTAAATCATTCAACTTACTATCTTTTAATTATAATAAATCAAGAATTGAAATATTTTAAATGGTATAAATATTTCATATTATTTTAATATAATGAGCCTATTTTTTTTGTTTCTATTTGCATTCAAGTATACTAAACATATAAAATTACAATACATTTTGAATGAATTTATTAATTAAATCATTTAGAAAATATTTAAATTAATGTTAAATATTAAAAAAATACTTTGTGAGTATTTTTTATATTTTTTTCAATGTTTTATTCATAATATATCTTTGAAATAATAGATAAATAATATTTTAATAAAAATTCGATTCAATCCGGTTGAACCCGATTAAACCGATCGGACCATGACCCAATTGACACATCGGTTCGATGTCCGATTCGATTTTAAAAACATTGGTTGTGAGGTGGAGGCTTCTCCTTTGTTGCTGTCGTGTGATTGCAAGAGGAGTGATGGAGAGAGTCGCTGAATGGCTTTTTTTTTGGTGCTAGTGCCGAGACTTGATGGAGAGGAAAGAGAGTTGGGGATGATGAGCCTTGCTTGTGTTGTTGCCGTGAGATGAAAGGGGAGGTAAGGGGAATGAGGTGAACTGCCTTGGGTCCTGTTCGTGTGGAGAGGAGAGAAGTGGAGAAGGGGGTTCGCTGGTGGAGAATTGAGGAAAAGGAGAGAGGTTAGGTGAGGGGTTTAGGGCATTCAAGATTATTTATATCTTAGTTTATGGGCTCATTAGACTAATGGGCTTCATTATGGATCTTTAAATAATTTTAGATTTCTTTCATCTATTTTCTTTTTCTTTTTTTATTTCTTTTTTGAGGTTATTACAATATACCCCCATTAAAATAAAATTCGTCCTCGAATTTTGTAGAATCTTATATAGTAGATCTCTTCATCCATGTCACTCCCTTCGTCTTCTGCTCCTCGCATACCTCGACATGATTTCTCCCTCTATGACATCCGATGTGCATTCTTCAGTGGTTTCACTTTAACGGCATTTGCATTTCGTCTCCACTTAGTCGATCACCATCACTTGCTATTCTAATATTTTATGCGGGGTTCTCATATTTGTAATCAATCTTAAGAAATTGAGATTGTTCTGGAGCCACGTTTTTGCTATGCAATCCTAATCATGAGCTTAATTTTTAAACAAAAATCCTCTCCTTTTCGTCGTTCCATTCATCTTCTGTCCTTCGTATCCACCAACGTCGCCTTCTTCATGTGTCTTTAATAGCATCACTTATTAGTCTCTTGCTAACAACTCCCGATGATCGTCCTAACTATTCCATCATATCATTCTGAATCTTCAAGATTCTTATGTGATTCGTAGATCTCTAATCAATTCCAAGAAGTCGAGATCACTCTTGAGCTACACTTCCGCTGCGTAACTCTGATCATTAATAAATGAAGATCTTTCATTTTAATCGCTTCATCTATCTTCAGTCCTTCGTGTGCACCCACGTGGCCTTCCTCGTGCGTCCTTAATAACGTCACTTAACAGTCTCTTGCTAACGGTTCTTGGTGGTAGTCCTAACTATGTCATCATATTTTCTTGTATTTCCAAGATTCTAGTGCGAATCTTAGATCCTTAATCAATCTTTATGAAATGGAGATCCTTCTTGCACCACGCTTACGTTGCGCCACTCTAATGCTTAACTTACTCTAAGTGTCAAGTTACCGACCCTAATCCTTGATCCTTTCATGTCATTATTGAGATCATATGGCCCAAGTAGGACAATTCTCATTTTCTTCATACATTAATCATCGTTCTTATGACTTTGGTGGTTTTCCTTAACCTTCCTCACTTTTAAGAATTATGATTACGTGTCTTATACTTAGAATATTCCTTTTAACATTTCAAGTAATCATTATGTCTATCATGCACACAGATTATAATTGATATGATTACTTAAACGTTAAGCGACGATTACCTTGAATCGTATTCGGCACTTGGTGAGCTTCTTCGACTTGCATGGCGTGAACTTGTCCCAACACCTTTGGAGGGTTGACATCTAGCTTCTCTGGGCAATTCTTCACGTAATGTCCCGCCTTGCCACATTTCAAGCAAGTTCCGGACTTGAAACGACATTCATCGAGGTAACGTCTTCCACAACGATGACATATGTCACGGGCTCGTTCCATCTTTTTCAAAGAATGGTAAGGAGGTTTCTTCGGACTCTTCCCTTTTCCTTGCTTGGTCATTCTTCTTGATGTGTTGCCCTTAGAGTTCATAACTTCATCTTTGAGCTTCCGTTCTAATTCAACAACTGGCTCAATAGCATCACTCATTGTCTTAGGAGCTTCACACATCTTCCTAGTCTTCAATTCAAATTTAAGTCCTTTCACAAAGAGATTCACTCTCATTATTTCCGTCTTAACCAAGGTGCAATACTTTTCGAGTTGAAAGTATTTGTCGCGTAGTCATTAACGGATATGTCACCTTGTTGGAGGTTTAGGAACTCCTCTTGCCTTTGCTCTCTCATACTTGTGAAAAGTATTGGTCTTGGAAATCCATCATGAATTTCCACCAAGATGGACTTTCTTCTTTGTCGTACTCAGACTTAAGGGTGGAATTCCACCATTGCTTCGCTTTTCCCGTTAGGCTATACACGGCGTACTCTAGTTTACTTTCCCTTGGACACTTCATCATCGTGAAGATATCGCAGATGCTATCCAACCATACTTCGGCCTCCTCTGGATCATCAATGCCATTGAACATAGGGGGATTGAAGATTAAGAACTCATCAAAGAATCTTGGCATGAGCCTTCATCACATTTCATAACTTGAGTCGTGCCTTCGTTCATTGGATAATTCACATCCATCTATCATCATACAATAATCATGCATCAATGTCTAACATTACACAATTGAAGTAAAACACATACCTTTAGGTTCGGTGGCACCTCATGACAATTGCACATGGAGTTTACACTTAGACATTTTACTTAGTCATTTTTAGCCAACCAATGGCTTATACACATAAGATTTAAAACATAAGAGCCAAACTATGGCTCTGATATCAACTGTAACGCTCCCAAAATTTGGCTCTAATTTAAAACTTGTCGAAATCTAGGCGACGTTACATCGACCTTCACATGACCTAATTTCATAAAATATTACAGTGGAAAACATAATAATAATAATAATAATCAAGTCCAATAACATAAAGCACAGCGGAAGACTTCATAAGTGAATAAAATCCCAAGATACATAATTAGTCCATGAGCCACATAGACTCTAACATAAGACCCAACATAGGGTTCATAATACATAAGGAGTCCGAATGAAAGTAAAAGACTCTAAGGACCATAAGCCATATATACTTGACTCTTATAAGAGTCCATCATAATATAAAGTCTAAAAGATAACTTGGGTCGTAGCCCGATCAACCCATGTGCAACGTCTCCGTCATGAGACTCTCGCTGTCGAACCTAGGCCTCGTCCATACCTGCACGGATCCATGGGGTGCAGGAGATTTCTCCCATTAGAGTATGTTGAGGCCCATGGATGCTATGATCCTATGATATAATCTCTACATGTCATGGGATATACATATCATCATCATGGAACATAAATCATATGCATACTATGAACTACTTATGCACACTATATGACATATGAACATATTATCATGGCAAGATAAGATAAATATATAGCATCATAATCATTATGTCAAAGCATATCATAACTTATCATTATGCTAAGGCATATCATCATTTATCTTGCTTTATTTTAACATCTTCTTATGTAACATCTTATATCAAGGGGACATACATTAGCATCCGATTGGTGCTTTCATTATCATCTTCTTCTTTATCTTTATGTCCCAAGGCATCTTTGGAAAGTACATACACGCTTGTAAGATTTTACATAAGTGCAAGACTTTACTTTCCACTTTACATCATCTCTTCATCTTCTATCTTGATTAAGATAGCTTATTATCTTGGTATTTGGGAAGACCATGTTGATTCACGAGAACTTGGCTAGATAGTCTGGGACGATTGCCCCACTTTTGGAAGGATTCTTCCTTGGGAAAACGACACATCAGCTAGCATGTGAAGACTTCATTTCCCTCCACGATTGCAACAAGACACATTCATGTCAATCCATCTTTTACTTTCATTCATCAATACATACATTCATTCATCACATGTTGCATATTTTAACCCTATTTAAGGTCATACATACTTTAAATCATACTATGTGTGAACATTCAATCATAACCAATCAACTGCCCAAAACGGACGACCTTTTCTTTAACGATCGACCACTGGATTATGTATCAGTCGACCGGTCGAATTATCGGTCGATCGATAAGGTCATTTGGGATGATCTAAACTGAGTTCTGGTTCGATCGCTAATCACAGAATGTGACATTCCTTTAAATTGGACGACCACTAGTATATCGGTCGATCGCTTTATGGCTTTTGGACGATCGAAACTGAGTTTCGGTTCGACCGCTAATCATAGTAGCTGCAACGCTTCTAAAATGGACGACCACTTGGGGACATCGGTCGACCGTTAATCACAGAATGTAAACACTACTTTAAAACAGGCGTCCGAAAGGATTTCGGACGTCCGTTGGACAATGTCGCGACTACTTTCTTTCCTAGAACGGTCGACCGCTAAGGGAACCGATCGCCCGTTCTGGGCCGACAAAACTAAAAATGTTTACATAATCTCCTTTCTAATCATGCATACTATACATATTGAGTACAAATCTTGCTCTACACATCACATGGAACATTTAGCATCATTCTTAGAACATTTACAATGAATATTTTGGGGTTTCCACATAAAGCATCCAACATGCTAGTCACACTTCTAAATGTACATAAGCTTTAATTGTTTTCATAATGAGCTCACATAACCACAATAAATAGCATACATCTAAACATGATTACCAATAGAACATTAAACTATGAAACATATGGCATTCTAATCATGATTAGTAATAGAGCAATAATCCTAACAAAATTGGAAACATACTAATGTTAATATGCACATCCTTTAATCATCCATTTCAAGAACACATATTAAGTTCTTTATGCCCTAACCCATTCACACAAGCATCATTAGGGGGTGATTAGAAGGTTTGGATCTCCTCAAACATACACTTATTAACATTTACATTTATTTATTTATATATCATGCTAGTTTAATAAGATCATACATGTCAATCTTTCAAATTAAGCCTCGCTTCTTATATTATGATTTCCATGTAGCATTTTCACAAACATCTCATAGGCATCATGCATTCTATTCTAACCATATTAATACGAACAAGTAAAAGACATCGTAATGAATTAAATATGGATAGCAATGAACATTCTAACACTAAATATGATTAACAATGAAATGATAATATTAATGAAATAAGAAGCATCTTAATGCAAACATGAATTTTCCCTAATCATACATTAATAAGACTTAGTTTGGTCTTAAAATTCCTTAATCCAACAAACATACATCATTAAGGGGTGATTAGGTTTAGGTTTAGAATTCTCTCAAACATACCTTTAGGACTTAGATTAAAACCCTATTATTCCTAATCTTAATCTTTCTTTTTTTTTCTTCTCCTTCCCTTTCTTTTTTTCTTTTCTCTTCTTCTTTTCTTCTTTTTTAGCAGCTAGCCGAATCTCTCTTGGGCTCCTCCTGTTGCTGTCCGTGAGATGGAGGGAGGGAAGCTTAGAGAGAGTGGAGAGTGATGCTATGAGAGGGGGTGAGTGCTGCTGTAGATTAGAGTGAGGGAGAGAATGAGTGGAGAGAGGCGGTTCTTGGTGTTGCATAATGTGTGCTGACCGTGAGTGGAAGCAAGAGTGGGGAGAGAGAATGAGAGAGAGTTGTGAGGTGGAGGCTTCTCCTTTGTTGCTGTCGTGTGATTGCAAGAGGAGTGATGGAGAGAGTCGCTGAATGGCTTCTTTTTGGTGCTAGTGCCGAGACTCGATGGAGAGGAGAGAGAGTTGGGGATGATGAGCCTTCTTGCTTGTGTTGTTGCCGTGAAATGAAAGGGGAGGTGAGGGGAATGGGGTGAGCTGCCTTGGGTCGTCGATGTCGAGGGCCGCTATCGTCGGTTGTCGTCGATGTAAAGGGCCTCCATCGTCGGTCGTCATCGATGTCGAGGGCCGCCATCGTCGTCGAGGGCATCGGGGATCCGGGGCGGGTCGATCCGGTCGTCGTCGATCTGCTCATCGTCGGCGGCGGCGGCGTCATCGCAGATCATCATCGATTCGATCGATCCGGTCATCGTCATTGGCGACGGCGTCATCATGGATCGTCGTCGAGGGCGGCATCACCATCGTCTAGGGCCGCCGTCGTTGTCATCGAGGGCATCATCATCGGCGAGGGCATCATCATCGGCGAGGGCATCATCGTCTAGGGCATCATTGATTCATTCGATCCGATTGGCGGCGGCGGCGTCATCGTGGGTCGTCGAGGGCCGCCGTCATCGTCGACTCGAGGGCCGCCATCGTCATCGGCGGCGAAAGGGGCGGCGGCTGAAATTGTCAGTGCAGGCGAAATCGGCCGAAAGGGGTGGCGGCGATTCACCTGCGCAGAGGTGAAATCGGCCGAAAGGGCGCCGGCGCCTCTGCGCACTATGGAGGGGCAGCGGCGAAATCGCCTCTGCGCCGGGTGTGCACTGGCGTTTTCGCCGGGTGCGCAGAGGCGAAATCGCCTCTGCGCACGATTCGCCTTTGTGCATAGTGCGCAGAGGTGATGGTGCGCAGAGGTGACTCACCTCTGCACCTTTTTTTTAATTGTGATATTTTTTGTAATTTTTTAAATTTTTTATAAGAAATTTGGAGAATCGGGTCCCCGCGAAAATTCAGGATCCCGCGGAAATCGGGGCGGAGGATAAAATTTCTCCTGGACCGGAAATTCAAGGCGGGGTCGGGGGCGGAAGGGCGGGTGCCATCCCTAGGCTTCTCCTTTGTTGCTGTCGTGTGATTGCAAGAGGAGTGATGGAGAGAGTCGCTGAATGGCTTCTTTTTGGTGCTAGTGCCGAGACTTGATGGAGATGAGAGAGAGTTGGGGATGATGAGCCTTCTTGCTTGTGTTGTTGCCGTGAAATGAAAGGGGAGGTGAGGGGAATGGGGTGAGCTGCCTTGGGTCCTGTTCGTGTGGAGAGGAGAGAAGTGGAGAAGGGGTGGTCGGCTGGTGGAGAAGAGAGGAAAAGGAGAGAGGTTAGGTGAGGGGTTTAGGGCATTCAAGATTATTTATATCTTAGCTTATGGGTCATTAGACTAATGGATTTTATTATGGACCTTTAAATAATTTTAAATTTCTTTCGTCTATTTTTTTCCTTTTTTATTTCATTTTTTAGGATATTATACCGTTTTATTTCAATAAATAGTCATTTATATTTGAAAAAAAATACATGTATGTATGTATGTATAGATTTATAACACACTTATCTCTTACTAAATACAAACCTCGCTATATCAGAAGATGAAATTAAGATAGTCAAATACATAGTCCCTTTTGGAATGCTGGTGGATGAATTTAAGTAATGCTCGTGTTCTTGCACAACAATCGTTGACTTCTACCAATAAGTTGAAGAAATCCAAAAAATTGGGTAACATAAATTTATCTTCTAAGATGCTAAGAAAAAACAAAGTTATGATCACTAATATTTAAAACAATCACAATCTATTCCAAGGTTTAGTGTTTAGAGAGAGAAAAAAAGAAACTAGAATCAAGTATCGCGGGGGTCAAATTACATATAATAAAAGTTTTATACATAATATCATGAAAAATATATACTAATAAAATAGTTCAAAGATATATTTCATATTCTATAATGCATTAAAAATAAGTTGCATTAATTTTATCAAAAATCTATTTCTTAATTGGCTCTCTTAACTTAATGAAATAATTAATTAAAGATCATATGCTGCACATGTAATGATCAAATGAAATAATTAGAAAAGCTATTTTAAGTTCTGCATTAATTATTTGAACTAAATATTCCTTTATTTGTTTATTTCTTACTTATTCTCGCCATTTAAAAATTTTTAAAAAATAAAAAACTTAAAGTTGTCCTTACAAAATAATGACATTTATTTTATTTTACTCCATGTTTTTCTTTGATTCAAATTTAAAATATCACATAAGACTATTTTAATTCAATCACATAAATCATTTTAATATATTTTTATTTTACCTAGCAGAAAAATTCAATGAAACTAGTCCAGTTAATATATATTCACACGTACACTTTATTTCAATTAGAATCAATATATTCAATAATTCTAGAGAATAGTATAAAATATATAACATATGAGTTTAGTATGTTAGTCACGTATCAACAACCATAGATATTACTTTTTTGACATCTTTCATTAGTTATAACTTTAAAAGACATTAATGAGTTAAAAAAATAATTCAAACCATCGAAACTAATTATATTTAAAATTTTAAAAACTTTTTAAACATTATTAAACTCATAATAGGTCTACTTATTTTTTATAATTTAGTACATGAAATATTTTTTAGCGTTATCAATAACCTTATAAACAATAACTAATGGAAGATGTTGAAAAATATAAAGAAAATAATGCATAAGGACATTGACACATGACACCTTTATTTTTCTATTAAAGTTTAGTTACATACGCAAAACCCAAGTTAGAATAGACCAATTCTGATTTTGGTTGAGATTTCAATATCTAGTCTCAAGACCAAGTCCTATGGTCACCCATCTAACTCAGTGCTTCAAGACTGTTGCGATGTCGGACGACAAGTCATCGATGTTCTCTTCGGGTGAGGAACTTTCGGACCCAGATCTTCTTCCTTCATCACGCATTGAGAAGAAGGGAAGGATCCTTCACCCAAAGCCGCCTACCCGACGCAATAGACATCCAGGTAAATCTAGCCCCCTAGTCAATCCCGATAACTCATCCGCTACCTCGTCTTTACAGGTCCGCCAGACGGAAGTCGTCTCTCCTCTCAATTGTAATGTGGATCCTCGCTTGGAACTGTTGTGGCGCTTTTAGGGCAATTATTAGGGATAGACTTAATAACATTGTAAAGTGTCATCAGTTAGATTTTGTAATTTTATTAGAGTTGCATGTGAGTTCTGTAAAAGCTAAACAGGTCATCAGACGCTTGGGCTCTGCTTGAGACGTTGAGAGGCCGCGGGCTCTATCGGCGACATTATCCTAGCCTGGCGTGACCAGGACACTTAGGTGACTTCGCTCCTTAACTCCGATCAGATTTTGCATGCTGTAATTTCTCATAATGGCTTTACTTTCTTTCTATCATGTGTTTATGCTAGTACAACACCTGCACTGCATAATTCCCTTTGGAATATCCTATGTAGAATATATACGTCTAACATTCCATAGGCTCTCGTTGGTGATTTTAATTGCATACTTTCTTCAGTTGATAAGCTAGGTGGATCCTCTTTCTGTTTGTCCAAATCAGTTAGAACACTTAGAAATCTCATTGATCAACAAAATTTTATAGACATTGACCCTCTTGGACTTAGATACACATGGTGTAACAATCGTACATGTCTTTCCCGCATCCATTGCCAGCTGGATCGCCTCCTTTTAAATCACCATTGGCTAGAAATCTTCCCCAACCTACAATTACAAACTCTACCTCGTTGTGCGTCGGACCATGCACCCCTCTTGTTCTAGACAATTACTAGACCATCTCAATCTCGTTCTTTCAAGTATGAAGCCTTCTGGCTACCCTATCAAGAAGCCCGAGACATTGTTGCCAAGAATTGGAACATAATTTTCCTCTTCCTATAGAATTGCAAATGCCCTCAACAACATTAGGGTAGACACCCTATATTGGAACAAACAGTCCCTTAGACGCCTAGAGATTCATGCTCAAGAGGCCCTTAAAGGCATCTCCGACCTTGAGGCCTTGGACACTCTTCGGGCCTCTCCCCTCATGAACTCCAAACCCTTCGCTCGGCTTACCATTTCCATGCCGCAATCCTTAGACAAATTAGTCTGAAGTGGTGGAGTAAGTCCAGGACCATCTGGGTCCGACAAGGAGACCGTAATACGAAGTTTTTTTTATCTCTCCACCATTAGTAGACAAAGGCAAAACGCAATCCGTGAGCTACATGATCCTCATGGCAATCTAATCTCAAATAACTCGGCCATCCAAAACCTTTTTGTCAACCACTATGGAGACCTCTAGAAACCTTCTACCCCACGTACCATTGATCCAGATACATGACACATTCTTCCAACTCTCGAGCCACTCTCTGTTGCTTCATTGATCACGCCAGTAACCATAGCTGAGATTAAGTAGGTCATCTGGAGTATGCCTTCTAGGTAGGCGCCCGGCCCGGACGATTTCAACATTGAATTTTATCATCATCATTGGGACATTATGGGGCCTAAGATTACAAACACCATTATTGACTTCTTCCACAATACCTCCCTTCCCTCCACTTGGTCGGATATGTCATTTATCTTCATTCCAAAAACTAAGGATCCGAAGAAGGTCACTGATTTCAAACCCATTACTCTCTGTAATGTTTTATACCAAATACTATCCAAAGTGATTGCCAACCGCTTGAGGCCAATTATTAGTGACCTCATTGATCTTTCACAATCTGCGTTCATCCCGGGTAGAAGCATACAGGAGAACATCCTAATTTTCCCACGAACTAGTTCATTCTTTAAATTTGGGTACACATAAATTCATGCTCATCAAGGTTGATATAGAAAAGGCCTTCGATCGAGTCTCTTGGGATTCTGTTCATGCCAGCCTCGAGCGCATGAACTTTCCACCCCTTTTAATTTCTTGGATTATGGTTTGCTCCCCTAGTTTCTCCTATGTAATAAACGGAATCCCCTCCCCTGCTTTTCGGCCATACCGGGGCATTCGACAGGGTGACCCATGTCACCTTATATCTTTATTCTGGTATCACAAGTTTTCTCCTCGATCATGAACTCCATGTGACCTCTGGAAATATCCACCCATACCACATCAGAACCTTCTCCCTCAGCCATCTCCTCTTTGCAGATGATCTCCTAGTATGCCTACGTGCCACCAAGCGTATCTGTCACAATCTAAAAAAGATCCTAAATATATACAAATACCTCATTGACTAGAAACTTAATCCCCAAAAATCTGAGCTTTACTTGTTGCTAAATTCTGCTCCAGACGAAAACATTAAAAGCTCACTCAATATAAATATTGGCAGCTACCCGTTTACATACTTAGGGGCACCTATCTCTCCTAAACGCATACCAGTACACAAACAACAGTACATTCTTGACATGGTGCCCTCACGACTTGCTAGGTGGTGTAGGAGCACCCTTAATCAGGTCAGCCGTCTCACACTAATCAAATCAGTTCTATCTTCCATACCAATGTATGCTCTTAGAGCTACACCTCTTGCGACTGGCACACTGCTTTCCTTGGAAATATTATCACGTTCTTTCCTTTGGGATAACGGGTCGGGTTGACCTTGCACACACCTGATCAGTTGGCATGTTGCGCAGCTCCCACCTTCATTGAGTGGTCTAGGTATCTGCAACCTTCGTGCCATGAGGAGCGCTTTGCTTGGTCGCCGCATTCTTGACCCACTGAATAAAATCAATTCCCCTTGGACAAACCTTATCTCCAGCAAATATGTAATCTTAATCTCTGGGACTTAAACCTTGCCCCAAAAAACATTTCACACTCTTGGCGTGTCATCTTCGATTCTCTATCAAATCTCCATCTTGGGTTCTCTCGGACAATCGACTTCGGTAATACCACCTTCATACTTAATGACCCTTGGATATTTGACATGCCCCTCAGCTGGAAGCCAACCTTTTTTAACATGCAATACCCCTTAGAGAATCTCACAGTTTCCCACTTCATCGCGGATGGTAACTGGAACCACTCTATCATTCAATCCATCTTTTCAAATAGTACTTGTGCTTTAATTGAACAAATCTACGTTCCGGTTAATGTCTATGATGATGTTTTGGTCTAGGTGACTGATACCCATGGACAAGATGATACCAACTCTATTTATTGTTTTGTTTACCGCCACTCTTTACGGATGTGTCCTCCTGGCGAGCTGCCATGGAGAGTGTTATGGCAGATTCCAGTACCACCCAAAATACATATTTTTATGGAAACTTTTTCACCTTTGCTTACCAACACTTGACTCAATTTTACTCTTTGACAATAACATTAACCCAAAGTGTCCCCTCTGTGGCCTTGCTTTGGAAACTAATATCCACCTCTTCTTTGAATGCCCCACTGCTACACAGGTATGGTCAATTATGCAAAACAAACTTGCCATCACCTTCCGCCGCTCCTCCATCTGGCACCAGGGTTCCTAGGTCAACGAGGGCGATCACGTGGATAGCTTCTCTAAGAAACTTTTTCTCTCAATTTTTGCCCTTACCCTTTGGGAGATTTGGAATATGCGCAATAACACTTACTTCCGTAAGAGGCATGTCATCATCGATGTTGCTTGGCAAAGAGTTTTGATCGGTCTTCACGACTATTCTGAGTCCCACGCACCAGAGGCACCTTTTCCTCAAGCATTTCACCATCATGTCCCCTTACGGGTCGAGTGGGAGACCCCTCCCTGTTAGATGGTTCCTATCTGGAATCATCCGGGGTAGGTGGTACGGGCTATCTCCTCAGCACTAGCAGAGGTGTATTTATCATTGCAAGATCTTCTTGGCACAACTCTAACTCGGCATTGGAGTCTGAGGCTCGGAGTTTGCTTGCGCGAGCCGCGACCTCCAGGGCATCAACATCGTTTCAGAGTCTACGAAGCTTACTGGAATAATCAACTGGCGTCACCACTGTCCATGGCTATTTAAAGGCATTGTAACTGACATTTGGGGCATCTTGCCTAGCCTTGCGCCTACTATTTCTCATTGCCCATGCTCACGAAACCGGTCGGCGGACTACCTTGCAAATTAGGCAGAACAACTTTTTGTGATGATTTTTGGGAGGGACACCCCCCCTCCGCGTCTCGCCCCATTTTTGTATGAGAACTCTATGGCTGTGTTTGGATTGGGAATGTTAAGTTCCCATAAGTTCTCGAGAACTAATCGATTTGATAGAAATGTTTGAGTTGGTGTTTAGATGAAAAAGTGTGGATTTAAAAAGTTGATTTGATAGATAAATTTTAGTAGGTGTTTGAATAAAAAGTAAGAACTAAGAATATAATTTATTATTTTATGAGATATAAATTATAGTAAATAAAAATATGTTATTAATATTATAATGTACATAAACTATTATATTATTATTATTATTATTGTTGTTATTATTATTATTATTTATTTGATTAAATATTTTAAATATTATTAATATTATAATTTACGTACATCTTAATATCCAAATATAATATAATTTTTTAAAGACTAATTGAACAGTTTAATTAATAAAATATTTATAATTAGAAAATTAGATAGAAGAAAAAAATTTAATATAAACTAATTAATAACTAAAACATGAAATATAAAAAAATTATTAATAACTTATTTTGAATACCATAATTAATAATTATAGTAATATCATACTAGTTAATTTTTATTATGATATATTATAAGTAAAATAAATAAAAATATATGCTAAATTATAAATTTATGTTAATGTATAAATAATAAATAAATATAATATTTATAATATATAAGAATATAATATATACATATAATAATATTATTAAAATAATATGTTATAGGTCTAAAATTAGCTCCACCTACTTTTTGAACTACTTTTCGACTTATGAAAAAAATAAAAAAATATGGTTGTTTTTGCAATTAGCAAGAACTTGAAAATTTCTTACTAATTGCAAGAATTTGCGGCGGAAACTTTTGACAAAAAAAAATTCTACTTCCAAACACAACCTATGATTACTTAATGAATACTTACCTTTTAAAAAAAGGTCATCCTAGATTAAACAAAAAATGAAATAGGATAACCCAATTATTTTGACTTGATTTATTCATAAATTAAAATATTTTAAAGTGGCCTATAAATTTTAAAGATTAATTATGATTAACTTTAAACCCTTTTGCATTTTTATTATTAATAAGTTAATTTAATTCATCTTATGTTTAAAGAATAAGTTATAATATATGTATATATATATAGTATATACATAATATATGATATTAAACAATTGAATTCGAGTGAGCCTTAAATTTAATTCACATTCTATCAAGTTTTTTTTAACAAAAGGACCGGTCTCCATTTGAATATATTTCAAGTAAAAAAAAAGCAAATACAGAGTTGAGTTAAATTGGAATTGCCAGATCCTCTTTGAAAATGTTTTATTTAATTTTATTATTGATTTTTCTTATTTCCCTTTTTAATTTTACTTTTATAAGTGAGCATAAATATAATTTCTTACTGTCTTGCCCTAATTATTATGGTAATACATTTTCCTTTTAATTATAATTTTTTTTACAATTTATTTTAAATGTGTAATTATCATTTTTTATTATTTTATAAGTATTTATTTTACTATTGTACACAGATTAGAGAACATTTGTTACACCAAATTGCTGTATGTGATCACTAGCATCAGATAATAGCCGGTGCGAGTCATATGTTATAGTTTAATAATACTTTTTTTAATATTCTGGTAAATACTTTTATTTGACCATTTTTAGTATAACTTTTTTAGAGGTCGTTTGGTTGTGGAATAAAATTAAATAATATAATATAATATAATATAATATAATATAATATAATTATTAAGATATTAAATATATTTTTATACACTGTTTTGTCTCAACGGAATAAATGTTAAGATAATATAGTATTTTATAGTTAATATATTTTATTATACATAGTTTATGTTCAATACTTTAATAACAATAAAAGTGAAAATATAAATTTTCTTATGTTTTAGAAGAATAATTATATTCTTCTTTTGAGATTAATAATGATAGTTTCATGCATTTTAAACGATTTCATATTTTTTGAAGTTTGACTGAATTCTATTCTAATTAATGTTTATCTATGTTTCATGAATGTTGAAATACTCTGACATTTATCCACGAAGCAAACGACCCTTTAGGATTTTATATTTCTACATTTTGTATACTTGGTTTTCTACTCATTATTTTACTCTTTTTTTATTTTGGTGTTTTTTATTGTTTAATATTACTACTTTGTATCCACTTTATATTTTGTACATTGCTATCTTGTATTTTTCTAGGTAAGCTTTTATTTTAATTTTATACATGTGTGTCATACATAGAAATATCTTGAGATGGTCATTATTTTGAAATTATAATTTTATTCAACTTCTTAACTATAAAAATGGGATATTCAAGGTAGTCTCAATATTGTTCATTGGAACTATTTCTACCTTGGGATTAATTTCTTATCTAGGTTTAATTTTCAAGAGGGCGACTTTTTCAAAAGACTTCTTTCAATGAATAGCTGAAATTTGAAAGATAAACAATCTAGCTTGCTTGTTTGGATACTTGAATAATCTTAGCTTTTTGTTGCGAACCATATAATCATGAGGGGCAAAAATGAAATTACAAAATTATCCTTATAGGTAGGAAAAAATGTGAGATAAGCATTTCTTACTTTTAGGAATAATAAAAGAGAGCCAAATAGCCCTATCTAGGTTAATTCATTCTCTTTTAAAGGACAAGGACTACGTGGGGATAAATAGTGACTCATATATGAGTCATTATTGGATCGTGATCTGACGGTTTATAAATAAATACAATGTATTTAAATAAGTGTCTATTTATGACCTGTCAGATCGCTATACAATAGTAATCCATATACATGGGCCACTTTATTCTCTTCATTCATTGGAGATAAGAATTATATGGGACAAATAGTGACCCATATATATAGGACATTGTTGGATCGTGATTTAATTATTCGTTTTATTCTACTCTATTCAACTCATTAACTAAACACCACAACATGTTGAGCATTTTTTTTTTGGCTCCACACGGATAGAGTACAGTTAATGAAAAGATGAATGAGTAACATGTGATAACAAAAACTAAGTCCCACCTTAAAAGTTAAAGTATAAATCTTAACCTTTTTTTTTTGTTAAGATTAAAAGTAGTTTGCATACATGAAGTAAAAAATGCTTGACAGATTATTCTTCCTCTTACTAGGTTGCAATATTCTCGTATATTTCCTAAATTAGGTATAAATCATTCAAACGTTATTTTTTAAAGAAATCATTTGAAAAATGTGAAATCACTATTTTTAACCCAACAATCACAATATATATATATATATATATATATATTCAAAACACAAGAATATTCTTATTAACAACTTTTAATTTTTCAATCGTATTTTATTTTGTAATTATTTTTCATTATTATATTATTATTATTATAATAATAAATAATATAAGCTATTTCATAATCAAATAGTTTTATTTATAAAAAAAATATATTTTAAAAGTATATACTTACTTTCAACATTTTTATTCTATTCAAATATATCCTCCAACTAACACTCCTAAATATTTTAATACTCAAGGGATATAGACAAAAGAGGGAATAATTTTATTTTGGTCAAATCTTATTTTTTTAAGAATAAATAATCAAAACTACCCGTATAGCAAGACTAATTTTATTCTAATTTTTTCACCTTTAATCGGATTTTATTTTTATAACGTGTACTATTACTATAACAAATATTAACTATCTATAATAGAATATTGCAGTTATAGAATATCATGTTTTTAAATTTTGGTTTCTTCAGTTCAATCGTGAGTTAGAACAAGAATATATTTACTTTTTCAAAACTATTATATTGCGGTATTTTATTTTATATATATTATTTATTTTCCATTCGTCAAAAGGTGGCTTTTGAGACAAAAAGTTGATCCATTCTAGTTCTAAACTGAAATGGTCTGTCTAAACATTGTGAAATCTCATAGTATAGTTCCATGACTCAAAACTTCAAGAAGAGTTTCGACTTCGATGATCCATCTAAAATTAAAATTATTCATTCCCTTCGGAAAGCTGGTAAACTGGATAAATTACGTCAAATGCCTTTCAACTTTGACGTTTGCTTAGTGATATCCTCCAACTTCACTTTCATACGAATGCCTTCCATCTTTGAATGCGTTTCACCCGGTAATCTTTTTACCTGTATCGCAAGTTACCTGATCGTCCCATCGACGTGGTATACACACGACCATTTCCTCTCTCTCCATGTAAGCGGTTGTTCGACGTGGCAATATTAAAAAATAAAATAATAACTAAAAAATAAAATTTCTCTTTCCTCCCATACATCGGCGAACGGAGTCGGCAGGAGGTGAGCTGGAGGTTGGCCTGGGCAAGGGCCTCCCTTTTGCGACCTCGGATGACCTTCGCGCGTCGACGAAGGTCGCGACGAACCCCCCTGCGACCTTCGCGTGTCGGCGAAGGTCGCACGGGGGTCCTCCCCTCGACTCGTCGCTTCATTGGCGACGCCCCCTCCCCCTTTCGGCACGCGAGCCAGCATGCAACGCACCCCCCCACGCACGCCCCCTTTCTCGTTGCATGTTGGCGACGCGCGCGAGGGGAGCTCGCCGGATCTTCCACTTATTTTTTTAATGATGTCATGTCAGATTTTTCTTAGATGGAGGGGAGATAAAATAGTTGCGACGTCATGTCAACGAGACGATTAGGAACTGACGATAGCAAGTAAAAAGGGTACCATGTGAAATAAGTTAAAAAATGAAGGACATTCATGTTATAAACTAAAGTTGGAAGGTATCATAGGGAAAGCGGCCAAAGTTGAAGGGCATTTGACGTAATTTATCCCTGATAAACCAGTTTTTTATTTCTTTGATGACCTTTTATTTCTAATTTGCTGATGCAAGATTTGGTGAGATAATATGAACCTACTAGTCCATTTTATTCTAGCACAAGTTGAACTTTTGAAGAGTGTCTATACAAGTTCTAGCTATTTGCGACCACGTCAAAACCAAACAAACCACTTATGACTCTTATATATATATATATATATATATATATATATATATATATATATATAATATATATTCATGAGTTGAAGTAGAAGACTTTTCATCTCTTTATTTTATTTCGTTAATTCCACTTTTGGTCTTCACTTATATTATTTAAATCTAATATATATTATTCACTTATCTTCTATCAAGGACCAACACCGCTAACTCTTCTATTAAATTTGTTTATTTTTAATTATGCATTTACCTCTTATACTTTCTTTGATTTGGTAATATATTTCGTAAAAGGTAAATAATCAAGTGGGACCCACTCTCATCTCATCTTGTCTTCAAGACCCATTTGATTTTTTTTTTTACTTTCCTTCTTTTTTAAAAAAATAAATAGATACATCAAAGAAGAGTAAATGTATAATTAAAGAAAGAATAAATTTGATGGTTACCAGAGGATGCAAACGATGATATCAGTAAGTTTAAATGATGATGTGAAAACAGAGTTTTTCTTCTTTTATATGTATATATCTTAGACTAAAATTTTGCAGTTGAATCTTTTTTTTTAAGATGGCATAATCAAGATTCAACTTTTATTTTATATTCTTTTAAGTGGAAAGAAATGTTAGTTTAAGAACGGTACTGCCAACATCAAGCTTCTAATTGAACAGTCTTATTCTAGGTAGGTCAAATACCACATAGACATAGTCGTAATAGTTGCACCGATTTGTTCTTTTTAAAAAAGAAAAGTTCTTGACTGACCGAGTTCAATGATAAATGCTAATACTTTTCTTCAATTTGAATGGTTTTTTATAATTCGATCACTAAATCATCCCTTTGATATAATTTTTTTTTATGCTGGTTGGTCTTATCATCTGATGTCAAAGTGCTTAGAATCCAACAAGTCTAATGTAATGTAAGAGATATCTCCTGCTTTCTCAAACAGAAGAACAAAAAGTATCGAGCTCCAATTATTGTTGCGTAAAGTGAACAAAATTTTTGTTTCACTGTCAGAAATACTTGTTCAAAGCATTTCTTTAAGCTTGTTGCATTTCTTTAATGTACCAAGATATGAACAAAACCATGATCATGTGCATTAGTTGATGCTGCTCTTTCAAACCACTGATGTTTGTTTCTCGCTCCTGCTGCAGCAGCAGACAGGTACGTCCTTCATCTTTTCATCTTCGTATGTATCATCGATTGTTTTGATTAGCTTTTAATTGTTATGCATCTCCTTCTTGGTCTCCTCTCAAGCAATCTTTATCAATATCCCTTGTACTGCTGATCAAAGTTCACATTGATCAGTTTTGGCTCTTCTTGATGTGTTGTACTGCGTTCATCATCTTCCATGCAGAAATGATGTTATAGGTGTTCTGTAGGCGTCCTTATACTTTGCTGGCTGGCTCCAAATCCAAGTCAAGATTTTTGTTTTTTTTTCACTTTCTGCTGTAATCTGATTCTTCCGCAGTTCCACTTAGAATTTTTTTTCTTTTTCAGTGATTCACTTCACATTACATACTTGTTCCTGGATTCTGGTCGGCTTCTTCAACCAGTTAGATTTGACCACAATTCGTGTCTCAGTAATATTGAGCAGATTTGCTCGTGCATCTAATTGATCCTTTTCAGATATGGCTATTGGAAAGTTGGGCCTGGCCATGACGATCCTTATGGCCATATCAGTCCCATGCAGCTGCGCCTACGCCCCTGCGGACAACTACCTGGTCGACTGCGGCTCCTCGACGAGTACGACCATCGGTAGCAGGGTCTTCGAGGCCGATTCGTCCCCGTCGGCGATCGCCCCGACGACCCCTGAAAACATATTCGCGAGCACCGCGAATTCGACGGTTCCATCATCCGAGAGCTCTGCCCTGTACCAGACTGCTCGGGTGTTCACAGGACCCTCGTCCTACAGTTTTCCGGTCCATGCCGGCAGCAGGCACTTCATCCGTCTCCACTTCTTCCCATTCCTGTACCAGAGTTACAACCTCGCCACGGCGACCTTCGACGTGTCGACGAAGGAGACGATTCTGCTCAGCAATTTCCAGCCGCAGGCGTATCCGTTGCTGAAGGAGTATTCACTGAACGCGTCAGGCGACACGCTCGTGCTGTCATTTGCACCGTCCGGGAACAGCTCCCTCGCCTTCGTGAACGCCATAGAAGTTTTCTCGCTTCCTGACATCCTAATCGTCGACACTGCACAAAACATTAATCCCCGCGGAAGTTATAAAGGCCTGTCGAAACAGCTATTGGAGACAGTTTACAGGATTAACATGGGTAACAATCGAAGCGTCTCTGCACTGGAGGATACCCTGTGGAGGACGTGGGAAGCTGACGACAGGTTTCTGTACCTTAACTCTTCCGCGAATCCTGTTACTAAAACAACAAAGATTCAGTACGGAGGAATGCCGACACGAGAAACGGCGCCTGACGTCGTGTACCAGACAGCAAAAACGTCGGCTGACTCTGCAACTATGAATGAAAAATTCAATGTGACATGGCAATTTGATGTCACCGCTCGTTCGAGCTACTTAATAAGGTTCCATTTCTGCGATGTAATGAGTTCATCGTTGAATCAGCTCTACTTTAATGTTTATGTCGGCAGCTGGCTTGTGGTCCAGGGCCTCGATCTTTCAACGCTGACGACCCAGACTTTAGCTTCGCCTTATGTCTTGGATTGCATTCTAGGCGCTAGTGATGCTTCCAGCAAGCTCACTGTAAGCATCAGCGCCAAGGGCCTCCTAAACGGACTGGAAATAATGAAGGTGTATAACTATTCTGATCCTGCTATCGTTGTTGGATCGACTGGTTCAAGCAAGAGTTATGGCGTCATAGTGGGATCAGTACTTGGTGCTGTCGGCGTGTTAATGGCCGTTCTTCTTGTTATTTGGTTGCTGCGTAGGAGGAAGGTGGAAAGTGGGGAGGAAACGAAGGCATGGATGCCTTTCCTAACGAGCGAGTGGACTTCCCGCAGCCCAGGAAGCAAGACATCAAGAACGTCCCACGGCACCATGTCGCCGGGGCGGAGTGACGGCCTCGGCAGCCCGTTCTCCTTTGTTGTACTGCAAGAGGCGACGGGCAACTTCGGTGAGAGTTCGGTCATCGGTATCGGCGGCTTCGGCAAGGTCTACAAGGGCGTACTGAAGGACGGGACCAAAGTGGCCGTGAAGAGAGGCAACCCCATGTCGCAGCAGGGCCTCCACGAGTTCCGCACGGAGATCGAGTTGCTGTCGCGGCTGCGCCACCGCCATCTGGTCTCCCTCGTCGGCTACTGCGACGAGAGGAATGAGAAGATTCTGGTCTACGAGTACATGGGAATGGGCGCCCTGAAGAGCCATCTCTACGGCTCCAGCCGTCCTTGCCTTCCATGGCAGACGAGGCTAGAAATCTGCATTGGCACAGCAAGGGGACTTCACTACCTTCACACTGGAAATGCGACGGCCATCATACACCGAGACGTCAAGTCTGCGAACATTCTGCTGGACGAGAACTTGGTCGCAAAAGTTGCAGACTTTGGGCTGTCGAAGACGGGTCCTGAATTGGATCAGACTCACGTTAGTACTGCAGTGAAAGGGAGCTTCGGGTACCTCGACCCTGAGTACTACAGAAGGCAGCAGTTGACAGAAAAGTCAGACGTGTATTCGTTCGGAGTGGTGCTACTTGAAGTGCTCTGTGCAAGACCAGTCATCGATCCTACGTTGCCAAGGGACATGGTGAATTTAGCAGACTGGGGAACCAAGTGGCTGGAACGAGGGCAGCTGCACCAGATCGTCGATCGAAGGATCGCTGGAACCATTAGGCCCGAATCTCTAAGGAAGTTCGGAGAAATAATTCAGAAATGCCTGGCAGATTATGGTGCCGACAGGCCCTCAATGGCGGATGTACTGTGGAAATTGGAATACGTTCTGCAACTCCAACAGGCAGAATTTGAAATCTCTGATGTCAACAGCATCAACAGCCTCGGCCATCTTGCGCTCCAAGTTGAAAGAATTAGCACACCGCAGCGTGTAGGAGCAGCTGCTTCAGATGTCAGTGACCTTTCGGATGTCTCTAAGAGTTCATTCCAAGTTGAGAAAATTAGCACTTCAGTGACTTCACATAGTACAACAACTGCTGCTTCTGATGCTAGTCAAGTTTCGAATATCAGTATGAGCAATATTTTTTCACAATTGATCGAGTCTGAAGGGAGGTAAGACATGACATATGAAGCTTGCCACACTACACTTCCAAGTCGAGAGAGTTGCTTTTCTGCAGCTTAGTTGAAGATAATAAAGATGAAGCGTTCATATGTTCTTGCGTTGCCTCGTAAGATATATCATATATTCCTCTGCTCTTTACTTTCAATTGATGTAAATATAGCTTGATAAGTCAAGCAATTTTACTTTCACATTGTTTCTTCTCGTATCATGACATCAATATCAATCTTTGGCCCAACCAAAGAGGTCAATATTTTAATTTTAGCAAAACTATTAACTGCAACAACAACAACAACAACAACAACAACAAAACCTTATCCCACTAGGTGGGGTCGGCTACATAGATCAAACGACGCCGTTGATCCATGTTCATGAGATTCGACAGGATTTTACGCTGGCTGTCGAGGCCTAACACAACCCTCCTCCTTTTATCCGGGCTTGGGACCGGCTATAAAACATAGGCGGAGTTAAAACTATTAACTGCAAATTAATAAATATGAAATACAGGATTGCTCCTTATTATTAAAAGAGGGAGAGGGACAGTAGCAGAAAGACAAAGAACACAGAGATGACTATGGTTATGTCCCTGAGCAACAATGGCTCTTTTTGTTATGAAATATCATTGCTTACAAGGATGCGAAATAATTCAATCATCATGAAGTTTATACAGGAATGTCAATAGAAAATAGAAAATACAAATTCTAAAACAATCAGACCTCCCTAAGGAACGGACGACTTTGTCGTCTACTTTGTTTAAACGTCCGAATTACATAAATATCATATAGAATTACTATTGAGTTAGCAAGACCATGTCAACACTCGTAATGACAAATACCAATCATGTACGCATTCACTAATGTTTTAGATCAATTTCTGCAACGTATTCCAAGCAACTATTTGATACCTTAGAAATTATAGATTTGTGAATGATGGTTTAACCTAAGAGGTAATTGTTACGAAAAGAGGGAGAGATCGCACGAACACAAAAGAATGCAGAGAAAAGAACGACGACTCTCTTTGTTATGGAATAAAGATGATTACAAGAATGAGTTTTTGTCTGGACCCCTATGGAGTTTATATAGGCACTCTTTTTGACAAATGACAGGAATTACAGACCGATTGGGACTCTAAATTAATCTATCAAAATAGAACACTTATCCCGTGATAAAGAAATAAATCAATTCTGAATCACATACAAAATGAGAATTCTGCTGAAGCGTCTGATTACGTGAGGGGACCACATAGGATTATAATTGGGTTCAAATTCAAGACATTATCAATAAATCTCCACCTTGACTTGAATCATCTTCAAAGCACAAAACCATGCCACGCCGCCGCTAGTCCCACCTTGGAGCTATTACCAAGTATTAATGTTAAGCAAGTCCAAGCAATGCTGAAACTTGTCATGAGAAACAGATTTGGTGAACATATCAGCTGGATTGTATTCAGTGTCAATCTTCTTCACCTTGATCCTTTTTTTCAGTGCAGATGAAGTGATATCTGGCATCAATGTGTTTGGTTCTTTCATGATGCACTTAATTCTTGGCTAAACATATTGCACTCACAGTGCACTGTAGCTTACTCCTGATGTAATACGAGATCTCCAACTAGGCCTTTTAATCAGATGCCTTCCTTGACAGCTTCTGTCAGTGCCATGTATTCAGCCTCTGTTGTAGATAATGTAACCGATGACTGAAGTGTGGCCTTCCAACTAATAATCGAACTACCCAAAGTGAAGACATAGCCTGTCATAGATCGTCTTCCATCAACATCTCCGGCATAGTCTGAATCTGAGTACCCTGTAACCAAACACTCTTTGTCACTTGTAGATGATGCCAATATCAGATGTTCCTCTCAGATACCGAAAGATTCGCTTCACTGCTTGTCAGTGCTTTTTTCCCGCATCGCTCATGAACCTGCTGACAACACTGACTGCATGAGCAATGTCCGCAGCGAGACTCGCATAGGAGAATTTTGCTAAAGCGCCTGATTACGTGGGGGGACCACAGGATTATAACTAGGTTCAGATTCAAGGCATTATCAATAGTAACCAAAAGTGGGTTTAAAATAATTTGAATTGTTGAACTTTGGATAAATGCCCTCTATTAGTCTTGGTGGGTCGGACAGCCTCGGATGCACCCAGCATGTATCATAGTGCATTCTCGTACATAAGATCATATGCAATGAAAACATAGGGATGATAATATCCCCCACCCCCACGACCCTACGAGAAATTCCTAATTGGGGCAAGAATTTTGTCCTTGCGGAGGCAAATTGCCTCCACCCTCTTTCGGAATTGGGATGGGGTGGATTGCCCTCATCCCATCAGATTTTCTAATCTCTACTCCTTAATTTATTATTATTATTATTATTATTATTATTATTATTATTATATATATATATATAGAGAGAGAGATAAGAAACTCTTTTTTTTCTTTCTTCCTCCCTAACATCACAATCTCTCTCACTTCCTTCACCCTAACATCACAATCCTCAGTTTAGGTTGCCACCGTCGAGTTCGAACTGTCGCAGTTGTCTGTCTTAGCTGACTCTCCGTCCGTCAACCAATGTCATGGTTTGAAGAGTGCGTAAGGTATTTTTTTTCCTTTTTTCTTTATCATCCAAATGAATCTTCTTTTCTTCAAATTCATTTGCCAGCAGCGTCCGTTCATGATGGAAGAAGGCAACGGTCTTTCGCCTCAGTGGAGGGAGGTGCTCATTCATCTTGGTGGAGGGTGGTGCTCGTTCGTCTCTATGGCGACTCGAAAGTAGCTCCTTCATGTCCTCTAGCAACTTGATGACCTTCCAAACAACCACACCTTCAACTTCCCTAAACCCACCATAGTTGGAAGGAATTTGCTCCAAGCCGAAAGGCAGTGTGCTACCCTGATGGAGATTAAGTGGGTGAAGATGAAGTGATATGGAAGTCTTTTAGAATTTCAAAATCCGAGTGAAGGTGCTCAAAGTGCTCTTACATACTTGAGCTAAATATAAGAATATCATCAAAATATACCACTAAATTTTTTTCATTGAATGCCTTGAAAATATGGTTCATCAAGCGCATAAACGTACTAGAACGATGCCTTGAAAATATAAGAATATCCTTAAAAACTTAAGCCCATGTGTAATATTTACTCTCCTTGTTCCAAAGAAAGATGACTCATGAAGGATGTGCGTAGAGAGACGAGCAGTGAACAAAATTATTATTAAGTACTGGTTCCTTATATCACATCTTGATGATTTAATGATTGATCGAAGGAATGTATATCATCAAATACGAATGCGTTCGAGAGATAAATGGAAAACTACATTCAAGACAAGAAAGGACCTCTATTACTAGTTGGTAATGTCGGTTGGTCTCTATAATGCTCCTAGTACGTTTATGCACTTGATGAACCATATTTTCAAGGCATTCAATGAAGAAAAATTAGTGGTATATTTTGATGATATTCTTATATTTAGCTCAAGTATGCAAGAGCACTTTTGAACACCTTCACTCGATTTTTGAAATTCTTCGAGAGCAACGGATATTCGTGAATCTTATGAAATGTCACTCATCACTAATCGTGTCATTTTCTTAGGATATATTATTTCTCAGGAAGGCATTAGCATGGATTCAAGCAAGGACGAGACAATAGTAAATTGGTCTACACCAAAGTCATTGCAAGTCATTCAAAGCTTTCATAGACTAGCATCCTTTTATCGGCTTTTCATTGCCAATTTCAATACTCTCATGGCACACCTTGCCCCATGTATCAAAACTTTGGAAATATCTCATGTTATTGATATTTACTTTAAGGGAGTTGTGAAGCTTCACGGTATTCCGAAGACTATCACTTCTGATCGAGATGTAAAATTTGTAAGTCATTTTTTGCACACACTTTGGAGGAAGCTCAAAGCTACTTTTCAATTTAGTTCCTCTCATCATCCTCCAATTGAAGGTCAAACAGAAGTTGTTAATCGAACATTGAAAAATCTATCAAGATCTTTGATAAAAGAGAATATTCGACAATGGGATCTACAATTGGATCAAGAAGTGTTTCCTTATAATCGGTCTCAAAGCAAGTCTATTGGCCAAAGCCCATTCAAAATTGTTTATGGAGCTAATTCTGTTGGTCTATTAGATTTACTCCCTCATCCTATAACTAATTCTTTCAATAGTGATGCATAAGAAAAAGTAAAGCAGATTCAAGATTTGAATGAATGTGTTCGAAAGAAAATGGTTGTAAAGAACGAGAAGTATAAGGAGCAAGCTGACAAGTGTAGAAGGCCCATGAATTTTAAGAAAGGAGATCTATTATGGATTCATCTTCAAAATGAACGATTTCTTCTAGGACGTTTTGAAAAGCTCAACCCTCGAGCCTATGATTCTTTTCAAATTCTAAAAAGGATAAGAGAATATGCATACAAGTTTATTTTCTTGAAAGTTATGAAGTTTCAACAATTTTTAATGTCCTAGATTTATTCTCTTATGTGGAAGAGATTGAAGAAATTCGACTTGAGGACAAGTCTTCCCCATCCGAGGAAGAATGATGGAGATTAAGTGGGTGAAGATGAAGTGATATGGAAGTCTTTTAGAATTTCAAAAAGGAGACATTAATGCCATGAAGAGTTGCTAAGATTTCAAAGAGTTATGTGTTTAAAGAATATTTAATATTACGTAGAAGTCTAGAAGATACATTGAGAATGAAGCATGAAGCAACTTAAAGAATATTGAAGAAATCTAGAAGACAACTTGGGAAAGTGAATAGTTATCTTGAAAAGTGAAGAATTATCTTGACAAGTGAAGTGTCATCTTGAAAAGTGAAGGAACATTTAGAGAGTTGAAGAGTCTTTCATTTATTATGTTATTTAATTAGAAGTAGTATAAATAGGGATGAATGTAAGGTGTGAGATCATGTTATGTTTTGTTGAATTATGAACTTTGAATTCTTATCTTTGACTATGTGTGTCTTGGTGGATTCCTTGATATACTTAGTTGTACTCTTATCTTTTGACTACGTGTGTCTTAGGTGGATTCCTTGATATACTTAGTCCTGCTCTTATCTTTTGACTAAGTGTGTCGTGGATTCCTTAATATACTTAGTTATTTTCTTATTTTTGGAGGCTTCATTCTCCTCTATCAATCCATCCGCCATCATACCCCAGAAGTACTTGACCTCTACGCCATCAGCCTCCATGATCTCAGCATCATGCTCCTTTGCGCGCACCTTGTCCCATGACACCTCCCTGTGCATGTGCATAGCGTCAACGTCCACAACGTCGATGAGCTCCAGGAGCAAGACCTCGTGACGACATGCTCAAAGCCACGGGCGGGAGGTCGATGACGGAGTCAAGGAGAACTTGCCATACACACGATGGTCGAAGAAGTATACGGGGAAGAGGGAGAGCTATTGAGAGGACGTGGCGGATTGGGCTTCGTTGTCGTGGAGGCAGGTCGGGAGTGGAATCAGATGACGGGGTAGCAATGCGCTGTGGCGCCATGGGAGGGGTCAAATGGGCGGCAGCAGATGATTGAAAAGGGGAGGACAAAGGGGAGTTCGTGATGCTATTTTATTTTTATGCATAAATGGAAGGACCTCAGTTGGAAGCAATCAAGTTGCAATTGCACTAGTTCAATTGGAGCATAATGAAAAGTACCCTGATGAATTCAAAAACTAAAAAACAGAAGGAAGATGGAAGTCTCGGCAAAAAAAAAATTAACTTCTCAAGCACGGAGTCACTTTCATAGAGAATTAATTGTCAAAAAATGCATACAACATGCAACATGTCAAAAAAATTTTTGTTGGTGATACTAAAAATGGAACTAAGCATTTACATGATCACATAAAATTTATAAGCTTCCTACAAAAAGATGACCAACGCAAGAAACATTAAAAATTATCTCAATCATACTCTATAGACAATAAAGGTGATATATTTGTTGTTGGTAATTATTTATTTAGTTAAGATTTTGCAAGGAAGGAACTTGCAAATATGATTGTCCTTTATGAATATCATCTTTTTATAATTGATCATATTGGGTTTAGACGATTTTGCAGTGCTATGCAACCTTTGTTCAAGGTGGTCTCTCGTAATACTATAAAAGGTGATATCATAAATCAATTTGAAATTGAGAAGGTTAAGACATTAAATATTCTCCATAGAAATTCAAGTCGTAATGAAATAACTACTTATATCTAGCAACCAAAACAAAGGTTATATGAATATTATAGCTCTTATTGATGACAATTGGACTTTGCAATTGTGTGAGGTAATTAGTTGATTACTCTTGAAATTATATTTTTTTATATACTTTTGAAATTATAAATTCTAACATGCTTTTTTATTCTTATAAGTTTCTTTATGTTCCGGCATCGCATAATGCTAAAGGACTTTCACATGTTTTACTTGAGTGTTTTTATGAATGGGATTTGGATAGAAAGGTATTAACTTAATGGCTGATAATTTCTCAACCAATGATGTTGTGATCCTCTTAATTTTGATAAAATTCCTTAAACTTCTTTTATTTTGGGAGGAACAATATTTCATATGTAATGTTGTGCTCATAGTTTGAATTTGATTTTCAAAGATGGAATATAAAAAAAATTGAAAAAAACTTAGAGAATGTTTATGGTGAGGGGGCCTGGCCCCCCCAAATTTCTAAAACTTAATTAGTTATATAGATTAATATATAAATTTTGGGATTAAATGTCAACTTTGGCCCCCCTTAAATATATTTGATGATGCATAATGATACAAAATATGTCTTTGAAGTAATGTTTGGTGCTATTTCACTTCGAATCCCCCCCCCCCCTCCTCTATTTTTGCTTTGGGTCCACCCCTAGTGATACACAGATAATAGAATATTGTTTATACAAAAAAAATTGTGTAATATTGTAAAATTAGATGAAATTCTACCTATTTGATGATGAATTCTCTACTTTGCCATATAAAGATTTTTTTTTATTGTTTAAAGCAACATGATTCTGAATGCAAATATTATCCTAGCGTTGAAGATTGGATAATGATATTCGAAGTTTGTGAAAAGTTAGAAGTCTTTTATGATATAACTAAATTATTTTCTAGTTTCAACTACCCAATTTTAAATGCTTATTTTGCTAAAATTTATGAAATAAGAATTGCTTTGAATGAGTAGCTTTCTTCTCCTCATGAAGTTATTCAAATTGCTTTGAATGAGCATGAGTTTTAAATTTGACAAGTATTGAAAAAAAAATTAATGGAGTGATGATAGTCTTTTTTGGATCCAAATTACAAAATGAAGTTGTTGAATTATTTTTTCCACGGTTACATGAAAGACAAAGCAACAACGACTTAAAAAAGAGTAAAAAGGTCATGTGAAGATTTATTTCTTGAATATCAAGATAATGGTAATATAGGTCCTCTTATTTATTTTTCTTAGCTATAACAAAAATTGGTCCTCAAGCGAGAAAGCAACAGTGAGAGTATGCTCATATTAATTTTGGATTTGAGACTTCTATCCAAAATGGCATAAACTCAAAATTTGAAAGCTATATGGAAGAGCTTGAATTAATTGTTAAATCAAATGATAAAATATTTTACATATTGGGTTATTGAAAACAAATTGAATTGAAGTACCCAACTGTAATGCCCCGAGACCCACGTGACTTTCACGTGCTCAGAGTCATCCCATGGGCGTTACACAATTTTTTATAAAATATTTTTGCGGAATAAAATCTATAAATGCAGAATATAAACCATAAAATGCGAAAGACTTTACCAAAATAATAACTAATAATTCATAATAATCAAATTACTAAAACATCCATAAGTTTACAATTAAATAACTTGATCTAATGCCATGTGCAACATCTGTCTGTCACTAAGCGTAGCCACCTGCAGAACCATCATCTATAGCTCTCTTACCTGCACGGATCCAGGTACAAGAAAATATCCATGAGTATAAAAATACTCAGTATGTAGGGTCTAAAAGACAATCAATATGCTCAATCGAAAATAAGGCATAATCAATGATGAGTCAATTGAGCAGTCAATACAATAACCAATTTACAATTTATCAATATGAACAATATATCATGCTATGGTTAAAAGACCAATATATATCAATAACAATTTTCCAATTAACAATTATCAATTGCCTGATTAATAAATCAATATTCGATTAACAATTTTTAATTCAATAATCAATGGTCGTTGGTCAATAACAATTCGATTCAATAGGACAATAATAATTGTCAACTCAATGCCAATATATCAAAATGACCATGATTCAATTCAATTCAATTCAATTCAATTCGATTTATAATGTTCGGAATTATCCAATTCAATGAGGAGCGCTCAGTCAATTAAGGGACATCATGCCACTTTTATGCAGGCCAGTGGGAGATCAGTGTCACGGCAAGCCCGATACAATTCAATGGATTCGTGTATGGTGGGGGACAAGTGACCATACATGGGACAGTCATAGCTTTTACACTATTTGCCCCATTCAATTCAATTCAATTCAATTGGTCCCAGCTTAGTGGCAATCAGTAGACATGGGCCCAGTAGCTTTCGACTTTTATCTTGTTTACCTAAAGTGTCTATCTTTAATAAATTATCAATTAAGTTAGACAAGACCTGGACCAAAAACTAAATAGACCAACAATACAATAATCAATCAGATCAGATTATAATATAATCAGAATAATCAATAATAATATAATCAGGAAAAATCAATAATTACTATATTAAATAATTCACCACAAGGCAATCATTAATAATTAATTTATGCAATACAGTCCATAACAATAGTAATAAACTATTTATTCCTTTCTAGAAAAATAAGGAAATGAAAATTAGAACTTTTCCTTCTTTCTTGATTGGCCGAGAGAATTTTCTCGTCGGAAAAATATAAATAATTAAAATAAGAAAAATCTCTTCTCTCTATAATTCCCTCGATAATTACGATATTTTTGCGCCTTCAAAATTGCCTTACGTGTTTCATCTCTTTCACTTCTCTCTCTAATTTCTTCAACTCTTTCCTTAACGAAAGAATTTCCTCTCTCCTAACTTCTCGGCCGTAAAACATTCTTTCCCAATCTTTTTTTTTCTTCTATTCTTCTTCCTATCTCTACCTAGTTTTGCTGCCGTAAAATTCTATTCCTTCTTTTTTTTTTTTGCATTTTTCTCTCTCTCTGCTTCTCTCTCTCCATCATAGTTACGGCCACAATTCGATTCCCTTTTTTTATTTCTTTTTGTCTATTCACTTGCGGCTGTAAACAAAAATTTATTTTTACCTCTCTATTTGATTTGCGGCCGTAAAACTACTCCTATATTCCTCTCCTCTCTCTACCTCCTTTACGGCCGTAAAATTCTTCCCTCTTTTCTTTCCCTCTTGGCGGCCGAAACATCACGTCACAATATCGGGCAAGAAATTTCGGCCATAATGAATTTAATTTCAAATAAGATTGTGCCGTAAAACAAGATTGCTCCGTCAAACATCATGCCACAATAGCAAACAGAATCCCCCTGAATCCCCCTACGTACGTCGAATTACGCCTTACCATCGTGCCTAGCCATTCGACATCGAATCCACCTTGCCGTCACTTGAACGTCATATGCCTTTGCCGCCGAATACCGAGAACCAAAGAGAAAGAAATTTCTTTGACGACTGTCCTTAAAGATTTATTTATAGGACTCTTAAATCCTTCATTTATAATCTATCTATAACTACCAATCCCACTCAAACTTAATCTTTTAATTAATCTCCTTTAGCAATCCTGATTTATTTTTAATAATTAAATAATTCCAAATTTAATTAAATATCACATAATACATTTTTATCCTTAATTAAACTCCTCCCCTATTTTCCTTTATTTTCGGAATTATTTATTATAATAATATTATTGGCCATATTTCTCAAAATAAAATATAACAAAATATACTTTTTCCAACTCTAAAAAATTGGGGTCGTTATATCATAACCTCCTTAAAAATAAATTCGCTCTTGAATTTACGTAAAAAAAATTATATTATCTATCTAACAAATATGAGAAATCTTTTCTCATCTCAACTTTTAATTTCTAAATGGAATTTTCATTTCTATGATGTGTCCTACATATGTCACATCTCCATTTCGATTTGGTTCTTTCAATCTCATTATGTTCGTATACGATTCGTCTCGTATATGTTGTTTTCAATCTTTCCATGAGGAGGCAGGCTTCATCGCTTCATTACTTTTGTAACATGAACTGCCGTCCATCAACTTTTCTCCAACTGATAGGTGAGCGACATGATCTACTATATATACATAACTGTGAAGGTATCATGCTTAATATTGGAGTGGCAAGTGTTGCCATAAATTAACTCCACCGGTGGGAGCTCGTTGTTCCAACTATCACTCCAATCCAATGCACAAGCCCAGAACATATTTTTCTAAGATCTGAATTGTCCATTCAGACTACTCATCCATCTGTGGATGGAAGGTGATGTAGAAGTTCAAGAATTGGGCTATGCACTATAGATTCTTATCCGACGCAATGGATATCGGTACTCCATTAAGTCAGATAACCTCCTTAAAAAAATGAATGTCCATGAGGCTTTCGATGGACTAACCTTTCTCTAATGGGTATGGCGTCGGCAATCTTAACATATCGATCCTCTGTTACCCATATCGAGTTTTTGGAAGCCTTCTAACGAAATCCATCATTACCTTTTCCCAATACTATTGAGAATTTCCAAGCTCTTGTGGTGAACTATGTGACCTTTGATGTTCCACTTTCATTTTTCGACCTTCCATAATAATTTCGGTTGCATGCAAAATGTGTTGTTATCCTTGCACTATCATTGCTAGCCCCTAAATTAACTTGGATGATGCAATTTCTCATTACTCATACCCTATCGGCTCACTCTCAAACGAGCAAGCGACCCTTCCATTTTTTTTAGCTTAAGGTATTCTCAATTGAGTTTGCTTTCTTAGAATAGTTATTGATGGCAAACTCGTAATCTTGCAATAATTTGTAACATTTTTTTTGACACCTGCTCAAATCTTTTTGTGAAAAGATTCACTTAAAGATCTTGTGGTTTGTGGAGTAATGTCGCCAATTTTGAGGGTGAAAATCACAACTTTCCATTTCATATCATGCATCATTTTTTTTCCAATAGCCTTGATGTGTAGGCTAGCCTCTTTCCATATTGCCTCAAGACACATCCTAAGCTGGTGTCATCTGCATTATTGTAGATGACATAACCTCCTTGGCCTGAAGGCATCGTCAGAAAAGACATCATTGTTAATTTCTTCTCCAATTTCTAAAATCTATTTTAGCATTTTCTGAACCATTCAATTTTTTTTATGTCCTTGTGAGGTTCGTCCATGGTGACACTAAGTTGTAGCAATCTGATGCAATTGTCTGATAAATTCCTACAAGTCTAAGGAAGCTTTTTTTCTCTTTAACACATTATTTGGTTGAACTCATTTGGTTATAGCATCCATTATTCCATCTATGCCAATGATATTCCTGAGGAACATTATCACATTTTGCCAAAATTTGCACTTCTGACATTTTGGTGCATACTTATTTCTCCTAATGTTTAAAGTGTGATATTCAAATGTTCTGCATGTTCCTCTAGGCTCGACAAATATATTAGAATGTCGTCGATCTTGGGTTAACCAATGTAGTAACAACTATGCTATAATTTTTCAACGTACTTGGATATTGCCCTTCCTCCATAACGTTATGTGTATGCGTCATCACTTTTGCTATTGAGTTCAAGTGCTCGGCATTTTTTTGTGGAAGATTATGAGTACCAACTAATCGATAACCTCCTTAAAAATATTGTTATATGAGTGCTTCCATTAAACACTCTACTTTTCAACGATAGAACTTTCATTTTTGTGCAAAGTAAACTATAAACTATATCCAATCCATATAACACATGCTATTTGGATACTATAACATATCTAAAGTCTAATTGATGTGAAGATTACAATTTAGACTTTGATTAAGCTTCAAGTTTCCTATCATATCAATCTATTTAGGTGATTTCTGCACCATTCTTGAAGGCCTATTGTTCTGTTGTTGCATAAGTTCGAATCAAGGTTCGCAATCTCTTGCGAAGTGACCCATCTTGTTACAATTTAGGCATGCTCCTGTCTCCCAATAGCATTCACCCTCATGCACTTTATGGCAGTGATTCCATGATTGTTCATGTGATGGAGGCTCATTCCGTGCTGGATATGGCCTTCCTCAGTTGTAATTTTCTTGGTGCTACTTCTCTCTTCTTTCATGTCAACTATCTTTACTCCAAATACGATCCTGATCATTATGGATATCCTTTTGATTTGGTTGAGTTGCGTTTGTTGCGTCGTCATTTTCAAGCATGGTAGCGAACTCTCTTGCAACTTGAAGAATATGATAGTTACTACATTTTACCCTTCCTTAGAGGCTTGGCTTGAGAACTTTAACCCATTGCTTAACGCGATTTCTCTCTGATTGTCGTCGAGTATCATACTTCTCCAACTTTAAGAACTCGATCGTGTAGTCCTTAACCGTCATTGTACTTTTAGATCTCTGTACTCCTTCTGTTTCCTCACTCTCTGAAAAATAGGTAAATAATGATCTTAGAATATCTTTTTAAACTTTCTCCAGGGAATCAGGTCCTTTTCGGAGAATATGCTAGCATTTGTTGCTTTCCACCAATGCCTAGCGTCAAATGTTAAACGCCCCGTAGCACATTTAGTCTTGCAGTTCTCACCGCAGTCTTTTTTCACCAGATTCTGATCAATTTCTTCTAGCCATCTATAGGCTTTCTCGAAGGCGCCCTTCCTGTCAAATTGGGGAGACAATAATTTGAGAAAACTCTTAAAAATCTCTTTTCGATCTTCCTGAGGAGCATCATGAATTTGAGTATTGCTATATTCTCTATACGTCGAACGAAATTCGTATGGTGATGATCCATGTCATGATCGTTCCTCGTGATTTTCATTGACCCATTAAATATTTACTCATGGGCCTTGGACCGCTTGACTATCCTACTATACATTTTGAGAATTGGATCACCGATATCTACTTTTCAGTCCACGATAAAGTCGATGGGAGATCATCAGCTTGGGAGGCATCTGTGCTCAACCAACAATAAACAATACAATACAATTCAATAAATAAGTAATCGTAACAATGTCACAATGAAAAACTTACTTGACCCTATTGGATGGCTGCAGTGGTTGTTCGTGACAGTTACACATTGACTCAATTATATCTATTAGAGACAGCTAAGAAGTGTCTCTCCTTAGGCTCTGATACCTTCTGTAACACCCCCTCCAATGAAGATATTGTTCGTTTTGGACCTATTGGTCCACACGAATTTAAAATGCATCTTAATAGGTGAATGGGTAGCTACATACAAGCCCATGACTACCTCCGTGTTTTGCCCATGTGGGACTATTCAATGAGACCATCTTGGTCCTTAGATCTCAGGTCATTACAATCTTCCCCCCATAAAGAACTCAACTTCCTCGTTGAGCGGGGTCCATATTGGCCCATGGCCCGTATTGGCTCGTGGCCCGTGTTTCCCACATGGCTCAAGGAGTGGATCCCAACGGACCAACCAGACTCAAGATCCAATGCAAATGAGCAGTAAGCCCAAGATCCTCTATTGAATATTGATCGAACCAACGAGCATAATGAGGAACAACTGAGGCAGGGATCGCCACCACATAAATCCCACTCCATCATTAGGATGATGATCTATCATCTCATCAAGATCGAAAGGATAGTATTGAGAGGTTTCTCAAGTTGCAGCCCCTCACTTTGATGGAAAGGGCGACTTTGAGGATGCAGAGAGGTGGATAGAATAACTAGAGTAGATTTTTCTAGAAATGGATTGTGGTGAGGATCGCAAGATAATTTATGCCACCAAAAGGTTGATAGCTGAAGCAAGAGATTGATGGAAAGCTGCCAAGCTCACGGTGTTCTCCGGTCAGGATTACATCACTTGGGGAGAATTTAGGAAGGCATTCGAGGATAGATACATTCCAATCTATGAGCGAGGGAGAAAGTAGAAGGAGTACCTCACGCTACAGTAGAGTAGTATGACCATCAAGCAATACCTAACCAAGTTTTTGAACTTGGAGAAGTACTCGACCCTACAATAGACAGAGTTTGATAGAGTAAAACGTTGGGTTGATGGCCTCAAAACAAGCCTTCGAGAAAGAGTGAAAGGGGGTAACTGTCAGACCCTTCAATTTGCTGAAGAGTTCGCCATCTATTTGGAAGATGGTGATAATACAAGCGACAAGAACCAAAGTCAAACGCTTGCCAACCAACAAAATACGCAAGAAATATTGAAGATTTCGAAGGATAAGCAAATTGCAAACAATCGAGATCAAGATCGATCTTGAAAAAGAAATAGATCATCTGAAGAAGAAGATCAAGATGGACCATTTGTGGGGTCTAAGAAACAAAGGCGGATTAGAGAGCCATGTCCCTATTGTCGGCGACTACATTCGGGTGAATGCTATCGTAAGACTAGAGCTTGTCTCAACTATGAGAAACAATGCCACTTTGCTCGGGATTGTTCGGAACCAAAGAGAAATCAATAAAGAAAAATGGCGAGGTTCCTACCCTACTTATGATGCATAGTTATAGAATGAATGATAGATAATTGGAATGGGGGTTGAAATAAACATAGATAATTAGTTTCCTTCTTTTGAGTAAATTAGCAATGGTGACAATTGATGATTAACATGAATGTTTTTTATGAGCTTATTGACTAAATTTTAGATTGGTCAAATCCTCTTTCATAAAATTCGAGGACGAATTTATTTTTAAGGAGGTTATGATGTAACGACATCGATTTTTGAGAATTTAATAAATGAATAATTCTGGAAAATAAAATAAAATTGGAGAGTTTGATTAGTGATGGGATTATTTAATTTTGGAATTTATCTATTTAATTATTAGAATGAAATTAAATTAGTTAAATATATTAAGTAAAAGATTAAATATGAGTTGGATTAGATACTATAGTTAGAGTTAAATTAAGGATTTATAGATCCTATAAATAAGGAGTTAGTCACAGCTAAACTTTAAAAAAAAAGGAGAGAAATTATTTTCTGTGTGACGTTCTTCGGCAATGTACGCAATTTTCTCGGCGACAACGAAGGCAAGACTTCAAACGTCAGCAAAGGATTCACATAGGTACGAATGGGGAATCGGCTTTGTATAGTATGATCATTTTTTTTTCTTTATGATCCATTACGGCTGATTTCGGCGCTATATCAATAGGAGAGAGAATCGAAAAAAATAATGTTTGGCGTGGAAGAGGAAAAAAGGGTGTAAGGTGAAGGAGAAATTCAGAGAGGAGTAAGAAAAAAAATAGTTGGCAGCCAAAAATAGATTGGCCGACATGATTGAAGAGAGAAGATGTGAGGGCGTAAGAGATGGAGAGAAGAAAAAAAAAGAAGATGAAAGAAAAAGAAAGAGACGTTTTCGACCGCCAAACAGATGGAGAAAAAAAAATGGGGAGACGCCTTGCGGGCGTAAAAGATACAGAATTGAGAGAGAAAGATTTAAGAAAAGGGGGGGGGGGGGGAATTGAGCTTACGGCCGTAAAGGATAGGAAGAAAAGAGGTGGAGAGAGAAAAGAGTAAAAAAATCATGGTTATTAAAATCGGACCGGACCAGCCGGTTCAACCGGTTCAACCACGAACCGGCAGCTGGTTCGGTCCGAATTAATTTAAAAAATGGAATTGCAATTGAACCGGCCAAAAACTGGTTCAACCGGTAAAAATCGGTTCAACCACTAAACTGAAAAAACTCGGTTCAACATTTAAATTGAAAAAATTAGAAAAAAAAGTAAAAATAGGAAATAAAATGTTAGAAAGGAAGGTAAACAATAAGAAAGTATTTGAATTAAGAATAGGTAAAAATAAAAAAGGAAATAAATGTGGGAAATCAATGTGGGAGAGGAATTAATGGAAATTAAAAGGAAAGTATTAAAATGAAAATAAAGAAGAAAATAAAAGGAAGTAAGTGTGATGTATGGAAAATTAATTTAATTTATTATCATCACAAAATAGTATAAAATAATTAATATAGTATATCAATAATAATAACTCATAGTTTTTATGAATATTAAAAATTTTAATATCTTTTTATTATAAAAAAGTAAATAAGTATGGGAATTAATGGGGAGAGAGGAATTAATGGAAATAGGAAAATAAAAATATTAAAATGAAAGAAAAAAAATAAACATGAGAGTGATATATGTCAAAATTAATTAATATATTATCACCCTAAAATAGTATTGAAGAATAAAATAAAAGAATTAATATACCATATTAATAATAAAAATTCAAACTTGAACATTAATATTTAATTAAATATTTGTTTATTATATTGCACCACCATGTTATTATGAAGTATAAGCATTATATAATATTTATTATATATAATTATTTTAGATAATATTAATTTAATAAAATCCGGTTGAACCAGGTTGAATCCGATCAAATCGGTCTAACCACGACCTAGTTGGGTGGCCGGTCCGATTTTAATAACATTGAAAAAAATAAAAACAGAGAGAAGATGGAAAAAAATGTGCGTAGGTTGGTTGATTGGAGAGAGAAAAATTAGGAGAGAGAAATGCACATGAGAAAAAATAGAAAATAACTTTTATTTGTTTTCGATAAGAAAATTTTATTTATTGAATTTCTTGACCAGGTAAAAAAAAGGAATATATAGAAAATTATCGGAATAATTGCGGGTCAAAATTTGGTATCGGTGCAACCAACTGACGATCGAAAATAGAGTTAATTTTTCAACCAACTTGAGGTACGTAGGCGGATCTCCATGGCGTCGATTTTTCGCGACATGGACCTCGAACTCTTCTCCATTTTTTTTAGAGATAACATTATATATTGTTGATAGTGATATTGAAAGGTTTAGTGATAACTTGCTGATTTTTGGGTCAAAAGTCAATTTTTTCAATTTTTGTTTCAACTCTCTAACTCACTCTCTACTGCAGTGCACAGGTCAATTGTAGTAACCCTAAATGTCGTATCCACAGTGATTCGAAGTCCTAGACTACCTAAAAATAATTTAGACTAATTCTATTTAAAGTGGCAAAAACAAATTTTTAAAGGAAGTGAAAACATATTTTTTTTTAGGAATGCAGAATGATAACTTGTTGTAGATTGCTGATAAATTAATTAAACTGAATTGTAAATGCTAATCTAGAGTCTAAATAGGTTTATCTATCAATGAGGAAGGTCCTCCTAGGAGTTGGGGTTCATCTAATTTAATTATAGATGGAATGGGACAAGTTATCATTTTCTAGTCAATTCTAATTCAACTCTTAATATGGTTGTTTCCACAGCTCAATTAGATCAGAACTAAACAATATATTGTCATATGATTGTTAGCCAAGTTGAATTAGAAAAGGATCCCCACTGAAAATCAAGTTATCATTATGTTCAATCCAAGTCACTTTGCTGATTTTTTTTGCAATTCAATAAAATCTGAAATGATAACTTCAAAGTATGGTCACAAAATAATGAAATCACTTCAATTAGCTTGGCAGGAATGAAACTTATCCAATAATAGTGCTAGTGATCCTTGGTTTATCTCTAAACTACAAGAGGACCTTGATTCAACCTCTCGACTGCAATTAAAAATAAGATCCACACTTCTCACTAATTAATTGGAATCAAAATGCATAGAATCTCAAGTTTGGGAAATCAGAAATTGTCATTGCTCCTTGGCTCATCTCTGAATCTCAAGGAAGGCCTTAAAACCATCTCTCAATGGTGGATTAAAGTGGGGCTTAACAATGGCAATCAGATTTCAGGAAATTAGAAATCAGCAACACATTGAAAACAGGAAAAACAAATGGTGATTACAAATTGAACCATAGAGATGTCAAGGTTTCTTAATTCATTCCTGAACAAAATTGGGACATATGATAACCTCTCAGTTGTCAAATAATCAAGTTCCCAAATGACATTCAGATTCAAATAGTTCAGGAATCAGAAATCACAAGTTCAGGAATTCAAAAATTAGAAACAACAACAAACAATAACAACAACAAAGTCTTATCCCACTAGGTGGAGTCGACTACAATTACAAATTAGAACCTTAGAAATGTCATTGCATCTTGATCATTTCTGAACTAGAATGGAACCATAAGATAACCTCTCAGTTGTCAAAACAATTGGGGATCCACAATGACAAAACAGGTTCCAAGAATTCAGAAATCAGGAAGGCATTCAAAATTCAAATTTCAAAAAAAATTAGATTTCAAAAATTAAGAAATCAGAATTCTAATTGGGTTTGTATTTAGAACTTGGCATTGATTCTTGATTCATTTCTGAACAAAGATTAGATCAAATGAAAACTCCTCAGTTGTAAACACAAATAGGATCTTACAATGGCAAGCACATATTCATATCAATATAGATTTCAGAATTCAGAAATTAATTCAGAACTTGACTCAATGCAGGAAATCAGATTTGTACCTAATCCATCCACAATTAATCTAGACTACTACCCTATCCTAGGAGACATAGAATTTAGCTCCTCATAATTACAAACATAGATACAATATGGAATTAAGAATAGAAGCTATCCATCCTGGAATCAAGGCTATTCTACAGAAATCAGCAAGCCTTCCTCCACACTTCAGCTCCAATCAGCTCTACTCTTTGCACAATCTGCCCCTTGGTTGCAATGGCCGACTCCCTCTTTGAACCAAGGTTTTTTCAGTTTATATATGGCCTTTAATCACCCTTAGATCAGCATCTAGATGTCCCTTAGCCTCTTATGTGAGCCACATGTCCAGTCCTGACATTCCAGTTGCAGAAATCAGCAGCTTTTTGGAGTGGTCCCCCACCTTTTTCCACCTTTATACACTTTGTTTTCCTTGCTATAAGAGGTAGAACACCAAGCATCAAAATCCTCAAATAGGAAATGAACAAATAAGGATAAAGGAAACCACTGTGATCAGCTCAAACATCAAGTATGATTAAGTGTTGTGCAGAATTGCAAATCAAGATTAAAATGATAACTTATCAATGCCCGGAATGATAACTTTGCATAAATCTTGAAAAATCATCAAATATGGATGGTTCAGAGCATTGAAGGCATCAAATGGATTAGGGTGGCAAGTGAGTGAAGTCAGAAATCAAATATGAATAAGATTTCATAGGAATGATAACTTGGGTGCCAAAACGATAACTTGATTGCCTTAAAAATGATAACTTGTCATAACTTTGGTTGTGGTTATCCAAATGTGGTCAAATTTGAACAGCAATGAGTTAGGACAATAATATAATGATTGCCTAAGGCCTTTGTGCAGAATTGATAGTTTTGCTTGTCAAAATGACAGTTTTACCCTTTAACGATAACTTGGCATTGGAAAAATGATAACTTGTTCAAATGGACTTAAAATTTTGCACAAGTTGAGATATGACCATCCAAATATGATTCATTCATGATAATAATGGATTTAGGGCAAGAAAATCATTGAAAATCAGTTCACTCAAAATAATGATAACTTGGCCTATAGGAGTGATAACTTGTCCTAAAAATGATAACTTGGCATATAATTGAAATATTTATGGATTTTGGCATTTCAGAACGTCTATGCACATGAAATTAAGTATAAAATGAGAAAGATCAACTAGTTATCACAATCTATGCATTCCAAACATAATTGGTCAAAAGTTGGACAATTAAGGGGCTCGATATGGGTGAAATGCATCCAAAATGGGATAAAAACCTATATTGATCAGCTAGTGATCATTTGCATATATTAGATATTATATGTCATATATAGGATGACCGGAAGTTGTCGGAAACACAATTTCCTAATAGCGATAGAACTCGGCTCGAGTTATGTTCTGCCTGGCCCGAGTTCAACAAAATTTGGACCGAATCGTAGTAGGAACCGGACCGAGTTCCATGAACTCAGCCCGAGTTCCCATAGGTACGACTCGGGTTCCTTTACCCGACTGCGACACAATATTAGATCAATAGAACCGGATCGGGTTCCAATTTATTCGGCCCAGTTCCGAAGACTCATTTATAATGAATTGAAATCGAGCCGATCTAGCCTGGGTATTGAATGACTGATATGGAATTTGACAAAGACAGACCCAGCCTGAGTTTTACTAGACCCGACTCAGGTTCTGATATAGAAATTGGAAAAAGTGAAATAGATGAACCGACCCGAGTTTATCCTAGTGTGGGACAAATTCTGAGGACTTAAAATATATTGCTAAATAATTAAGTTTAATTGCATTGATTGCTTATGAACATGCATTGATATGTATTGGTCTAGCGATTGTGATTGTTATGTTGATTAATGTTAATAAACTATAATTGTAATATGCTAATTGATAATAATTGATTATGGATTCATGACACATTGTTCAATTGGCATAAATTGATAACCAATGGGATTATTGAGATTGATTGTGCATCGTCCAAGTGATGATACGAGAAATTGCTATAATTGAATTGTTAAATTGATAATTGAGACCTTCATGGTTGATTGAGGCCGTTATGGTCGATGGAGACCCTCGTGGTCGATAGAGATCCTTGTGATCGATTGAGTCCCATTGGATCGATAGAGGCTCATGGTGCTGATTGTTGATGCATCATGGAGGCCCTTGTGGTCGATTGAGGCCTTTATGATCGATGGAGGCTCATGGAGTCGATTGTTAATGCATAATAGTTAATGGAGACCCTTGTGGTCGATCGAGACCTTTACGATCGATGGAGACCCTCGTGGTCGATTGAGACCTTTATGGTCGATGGAGGCCCTCGTGGTCGATGGAGATCCTTGTGATCGATGGAGGCCCATTGTGGTCGATGGAGACCTGTAATGGTCGATGGATGTCTTCTTAATTGAATTAAATTGTTAATTGAATTGCGCCTTAGTGGCTGATTGGTAATTGAATTACTCTATAGTGGATGACGAAAAATTGAATAGATAAATTGTTAATATAAATAATAATTGATAATTGTTTATTGTGGCATTCACCGACTTATGGCCATTTGATAATTGATTTAAGATAATTGAATCGAATTGATTAGAAATCGGTCATCAATAATTGATGATATGGATAGGTACTATGATTGGTCAAATTATTTATGTCTTATTGATTATCGTTAAATGTTATCTATTCTGACCAATTATATATTGTTATGGATAATTGTGGTAGTATTGATATTGATATTGACCATGGTTCATATAGTTATTTTTATAGGTGACCCTACGTACTGAGTTATCTCATTAGGCTTTACCCCTGTATTTGGATCCATACAGGTGATGTTGATGGAGATGGTGAGACGGTTGGTGGCTCCTATGACGAGTGATATGCACATGGATATAGGGTCCATTATTGTATAGATGTGGGCCTTAACCCATAGGTTATTGGATATGATATAGATATCTTCCACGTATTATAATAGAATGTTGTAAATTAGTCTTCCGCTCATGTAAACCAGTTTGTTGACTAGTCAAAGTCAGATTATAGAATAGAGTAGCATCCCCGAGATAGCCTTCTAGGCAGGCAAAAGAAAAAAAAATCTCGGGGGCGTTACACCAACTCTACAAGATTGCAAGGAACTTCTTAGCTATTCTCACTTTTATAGTTCTTTCGGAGTCTGCATTTAGTGCTGGAGATCGTGCATTGAGTTCACATCGTAGTAGATTAAAAGAAGACACCGTTGAAGCATTAATTTGTTATTAAGATTGGTTGAAAATATATTAAAATTTTACAATTTTTTTAGTCATTTATTAAATTTATGATATGTCTTCTCTTTTGAAAACTAATAATTATTTTTATTAGGTTCTTCTAATGAAAAGTGCTTTTCTACACAATTAATAGAGATGAAGATGTAGATGATTGAATGATCGAGTTATGGTAACCTTGTAATTTTTATAATTTTGTCCAATTTAGTTTTATTGTATTAATATTTTTTTCTTAACTTGTAAGAAAATATGCAAATGGGTGAAGAATGAAATGAATAAAGATGATGGGTGTGCTCTTATTGATCTTTTACAAATGAATCTGGTGAACAATAATATGAAGAATTGGCATTATTATGTTGTTAAAGTATTTGGTATTGTAACTTAAGTTATGTCATATGTCATATGTGTCACATTATGTTGGTGGAATTTGTATCAAAATTTGAATTTTATGTTGTGGAACTTCTATCAAAATTTGAAGTTTATGTTGTGGAACTTGTAAATGTGTTTGTGTTATAATAATTTTGTTAAGTTGCTTGTATTGATGATACATTTGTGTTATGGTATAAATTGCAATCTCTTTCCTCGCGAATGGTCTGCGAGAAAACTCCAAGCAGCGAGAAAACGACGCGCTCCGACTTTCGAGAAAGTTCTCTATTTCGAACATTTCCTAGAAGTAGACGACACGTTTTAAATCTAGGCGCAGGGCTCCTTGTTCCCTTCTAATGTTTAATTATGTATATTATAACTATTGTATAAATATTGAATACCTTTTAATTTTTTCACACTTTTCATTGAAAAAAATTAACTCCGCCTATATTTTATAGCCGGTCCCAAGCCCGGATAAAGGAGGAGGGTTGTGTTAGGCCCCGACAGCCAACATAAAATCATGTCGAATCTTATGAACATGGATCAACGAATTGGCGTCGTATGATTCATGTAGTCGACCCCACCTAGTGGGATAAGGCTTTGTTGTTGTTGTTGTTTCATTGAAAAAATTGGGAAACTAGGGTCCTCGCAAGGGTTCGAAGATCTGTTGGAATCGGGGCAGGAATTAGATTCCAAAGTCAAGTGCCATCCCTAGATGAACATGGTGTATAAGCAAGTTTCTTCTAAGAAATGTTTCAAAAATCGAATCGAAAATCTGACTTGACATGCCAACCAAGTCAAGATTCAATTAGTTCAATCGATTTTTTACTGAGTCAATATGATTATTATATAATAAATTATTTATACTTATTTTATAGTAATGTAATATATAAATTATTACAAAATGATTAAACCAATTTAATAACTATTATTTGTTACTAGATATTAGTTTTAATAGTAATTTGATTTTATTGTATATCTTATTACCAATATAATAGTCTAAATTTATATACAACCTAAAATCATAATTATGTTTTATTCTCTTTCCATCTATAATTCTATTTTTACTTTATTATACTCTTAATAATATTTTCATTTATATTAATTTCTTCCATTTTATTTTTTATTTTAAATTCTTTCCATTTTCCCTTTTTTAGATCTTTTGAATCTCATTGAAACTCAATTTTTATAACTTTAAATATCCATAACCCCATAATAAATTATTTTCATATTATTTATTTCTTGAAAATTGTTAAAAATTGATTTCAACCCGATTTATCAATTCAACTTGATTTTTCTCAAGTCAACCTGATTTTTTTTACATTTTTGATTTTAACATCAAATCGGATCGACGATGGTTTGCGATCAAACCAATTGAACAGGTTGGTCTGAACCAATTTTTAAAACATTGGGTCTAAGCATATAGTGGAAGGATTTTTGTTAAGCAACCTATTATAAGCTTCTTGATCACGGACGTGTGATTAGGGGTGGCACCCGACCCTATTCGGGGCGGGGGACACTTCTGTCCCCCACCCCAATCGCGTCGACTGGCCCCCGCCCTCGACCCCGACCCGAATCCCCGGTCCGGGAGGAATTTTATACCCTGCCCCGATCCCCGCGAGGGTTCGGGGTCCCGTGGGGACCCTAATTTCTCGAACCTTGCAACCCGATCCTAGTTTATACCGGATTAAATCGAATCGAACCGATAAAAAATCGATCAAAATTAGTTAAAATTAAAAAAATGAGTTGAACCACATTTTTTGGTTCAGTCAAAAGTTTTTATTAATTTTTTTGCTAAGAGATAATTTGATAAAAAATATTATTATAAATTTGAAAAATATCCAAAGATGAACTTTCTCCATAAACATTTAATATTGACCCATTAGTCTCCTCCTTCATTTATACTTGTCTATTTACTCTCACTTTACTAATACTATCAATGTGGGACTATTTTTGTACACTCATTCTTTGAGTTTGGGGTGCGTGGACAACTCTCCCGCCCCGGTCCTCGAAAGAGAGTTCGGGGATAATTTTTCCTCCTTCCCCGACCTCGCGTCCCTTTTTTGACTTGAGATGAGGATCTTGTATGGATGCTTAAGCGATTTGACATTAGAAGGAGCACGAGACATTAAAAAAAAGCGTCAAAATTTTAAAATATATTTTTTTACATTTTCTACCAATTGTGTTTATGTGTGCATTGTAAGAAAAAGGGTTTTTTTCGCTGACCCCCTTGAACTATAAACTTTTTTCGTGTCTACCCACGTGTTTCGAATATTTCGCTGAGCCCTGAAGTATACCGAATTTTTTATTTAAGTCCATTCGTCAACTTCTGTTAACTTTCCCATTAATTTTCATTTTTTATTTATAAAATGACTAAAATGCCCTCATAAAGTTAAGATGACACCCCGCCGGCATCCTCGATTCGCCATAGCTCGTCCGGCCTCTTAGGCTGTCAACGCCTTCGCGCAGTTGGCTACGACGATGCTGCTGGAACTCACAACAGCGACGACGGTAGTTGACTCCACGTGGTCGCACTTGGGCACTCGGAGCTCGCAGTAGCAGTTAGAGCTCGCCCCTGCGTCGTCGGCATCGGAGACCACCGCAGGGTCCTTCTCCTCTTTGTCACGGCTGTGGTGGTGCTTAAAAATGGTGCGTTGGAGCATAGCAACACAGAGAACCTGGTTCCTGATGGCTAAGCAAGAGGCTGCTGCCAGTCACTATCGACGATGGGGCATAGTTCGATCTGCCATTAGATAGGACGCATCGGGGTCATCCATCATGCCTCCTTCCCTTCGCTCGTCGGCGCGGCGTGGGGGTGTTGGGGGGAGGGGGGGGGGGGTTGCCCGCCACTCTACGACCTCGCCGGAGGTCGCAGGGGGTCCCCTGGTCTCCCTTGCGGCCATCGACGCAGGTCGCAAGCGTAGAGAAGAAGGAGGGGAGGGGGTGGCGGAGGAGGACATCCGAATCATATTTTTTTATTTTTATAATACATTATCTTATATTTTAAATATCCGAAGATAGGAAGAAAGGGTAATTTGGTCATTTTATAAATAAAAAAATGAAAATTAACGGGAAAGTTAACAGAAGTTGACGGATGAACTTAAGTGGAAAATGTGGTATACTTCAGGGTGGATCAGCGGAATATTCGAAACACATGGGTAGACGCGGAAAAAATTTATAGTTCAGAGGGTCAGCGAAAAAAACTCTTAGAAAAAAGAAAAAAGAAAAACTATTGGCACATGCTCCACGTAAAGCCCAGATTTTGGTGCAGGCATCCTGCACCACCGGACTAAACTGGGTCAGTAGATGTGGCCAGTAAGCATTTTCCCTTTTCTTGTTATTTTTTGCCAGAATATTAAAATGATTAGAAAGAAAAATGCCTGTTTGAAATTTCCAAAAAAAATAGAGAAACTTTATACTTTCCTTATATATTGATTTCTGGAAGTTTTAAATTATCTCATGCAATTTAATGCTAATTATAATTTTTTGATTTAATTATGTAATTTAAAATGCATGCTAGTCTTAATTACTGACATATGTCCAAAGTTTAATTATGAAATGTAATTTGGATGGTTCGCAATTTAAGTTTGAATGATCATGAATGATTACCTACCTAAAATTTTTATATTATAATTTATTTTGTATTAAAAATTATTATGTTCAAATTTATTATGCATGATAACTTGGTTAAAATTTAAAAGATGTTTGAAATATGAATTTAATTAATTAATTCGTGAAAATTAATCAACATGTATGAAAATATTCCATATTTGGCCATGTACTAAATTAAATAATCACGATTTATGTGTTTCGCACAAAAACCTATAAGATAATTAGTTATCCTAATTAGAGAAAATATAAGTGATCCTAAATGACATGAAACATATTTAATTATTTTGTATAACTGAGGCATCTGAAGATTCAATAGTCAAGTAATTAATATCTTTCCATTGCCAAGTGATGCATAATATGAAATTTGTATTTATAGAGGTTCGTTGAACTCTAGTGTTACCGCAATATATGAAAATAGGATGGCATTTTTTTCTAATTGAACGTTAAGATGAAGAATAGTGTGTGATTATTTAATTGACACTTCTACAAAAATTTCATATTGCACTAGTTTTTATTGTTCTTGTCAGATTAAAAAAATTTTAAAAAAAAATCATACAGAATTAATTTTGATGATTTTGAAATATAATTTGATTCAAACTTTAAATAGTATATATCTCATGACCGTACTCCACGAATATTATTCTTACATAATCGTGCTTCTAATTAACATATTAAATTAGTTTAGATGTTTACGCAGTCGTGTTTGCCTGTAGTAATTAATATTTGTATTAAAGTATAATGATAATTACATTATCGATAAGTATAACAAAGAAACTATATAAGATTATCAGGAATAAATTTTAATATTTGTAAATATTATAATAAACATATTTAACTATGATTAACTAAGGTTAATTAGATGATGGATACTAATTTTTAACAAAATAACATGATTGGACCTTCATTTCAGTCAATAAGGTTTCAAGCAGCTAAACTCACCAGCAGCTTAGAAATCTATTTTCCTGAACTGTCATATGAAGTGTTAAAATTCTGAAAAAATATTACATGTTCTTATATTCAAAGACTCGAAAATTTTTCAGAAGAAAATCCCTAGCAGAACAACCAGAGGAAATTCGCCAAGGTGGCTTGGTTAACGTAGGGTTCTTGATCCGAAATTGACCTTTTATTTTCATATGATCATATCGTCGTGACTAGTTCTCCATAAATCCTTATATTTTATATTCTTCATCCTTCTGAAGTTAGCTTTCCATGACTAAAAGAATCATTTAAAAAGGACTTTTACAGAGAACGTTATGAACCCATCAGGTCGATCCATGTGTCCCGAATCAGAGATAGGTCCAATTTGTAAATTAGGACATGATTAGGATAAAAGAATCAGGGTATGAAATTTAGATATGTTTAATTAGACTTCAAAATGGTTCGGTGAGAAGTTGAATCATTCAATTTGGATTTGTAGATATGGAGAAATGAATTTTTCATTTTGTATATCTTCTTCTATCTAGTTTCATGACATAGATAGAACATGAGTCGAATTAATTATTTTTGTTACAAGAGCAAACAAGAATTTAAATTCTACAATTTTTATGTATAAACATAGCTGAAATATAGTTTTTATGAAAATTAGGATCTAGTCAAATGGACAAGTAGTGAAAAAGAAATAAATTAATCTTTCAGTAACACACAGTTTGTCATAATACAAACCCTAAATCAGATTGCCTTAGATTTAATGACTTACTCACTTAAAATTAGTTAATGATATTTAGGGATTGAACGTTTTAATCAATCTAGTTTTTAATTCATCTAGAATCATAATATTTGAGCTTATAATTAAAAAGTTATGCATCAATATTGACAGTCACTCAGTCTGAATCCTGAGACAATACCTAGTTAAGCTTTGGAAGATTGAATTGTTACAAGTATGAAGTAGCATATGAATATAAACTCATGAAATTACACATTAGTATTAGAAGGGATTATATGCATTTTAAGGTGAACAAGTGTTCATGCATCATGAGCATGCATTGCATATTGTTATTATTAGTAATTGGAAAGTGAAATAGCATTGTAGGAAACCATCAAGTTACAAGTGAAAAGAGAAAAATCTAATATACCTCATTTGAAAGGATAAAGCATAAGGTGAGTGAGTAAATTTATAACATAGAAAACTGATATATATTACTTCTTTTATTTATGAAATTATTTTAAGCAAAGATTATTATTATTATTATTATTATTATTATTATTATTATTATTATTATTATTATTATTATTATTATTATTATTATTGAAACATAACTTGAGTTATGAAAGATATTTATGTTTCGACTCTTACATAAAAATACTTTCAGGGAATAATGCTTGTGAAATTAAAATAAATTTTACTTGATATGATATATGATTATGACATATGTATTTTGATATTGTTAAACTCTATGTGTACCTTGACCATGCTATGAAAAGGTGATGCATGCAAAATACAACATATTTTAGTTAATTATTTTAATTAAATTTTCTATAATTTGATCATGGCATGCATCATTTTTAGTCACTTTTAATCATAATTCCGGATTTATCAATTTTAATTATTAAATTCTCTGAATATTTTAATTGTGGATGGATTAACTAAATTTTGATAAATATTTTGCAGGAAAAATCGAGATTTAAATGGATTGTGCTGTATCGGCCGAAATTCTGAAGAATTTATCATTACGGCCGAGATTAGGATAAAAGATATCATTTTGGCCGAGATATGGAGGGGATAATGATAAGAAGTCTTTCCTTACGGCCGAAATTTGGAGGGCGTAATGGCATGAAGATGAATGGTGTAACAATCAATTGATTTTATCTTTTGGGCGTAACAAGATAAGTTCCTTCCTTACGGCCGAGATTTTGAGGGAGTAAAAGAAATTTTATCTCTTTGGGAGTAAAGATAAAATAATTCCTTACGGCCGAGATTTGGAGGGGGTAATGGCAATAAAATTATTCTTACGGCCGAGTTTATCTTTGGGCGTAAAAAGATAAGAAAGATTTATCTTTGGGCGTAATGATAAAATAATTTATCTTTGGCCGAGTTTGTCTTATAATTTTAAAGTCAACCGTACGATGTTACGGCCGAGATCAAATTGAAGGCCGTCCGCACCCTATAAATACGTGAAGAATCCATCGTTTCAAGGTGTGCTCTGAAGTTCAGGTTTCTTTCACGGCGAGTCGTGAGCTCTGCAGGCTACGACCAAGAGGAGAGAGGTGCGACGGCTGGAGGTTGATCGCGACCCTGATCAAGTCCGAGAGGCTGTCCGACTGTCTGCCCAATTCGAGAGCTCTACTTTTATTTTGGGTGTAATTCTTTCGATTATTATTGTTATTTTGTTATTATCTCTCCAGAATTTCTAGGATGAACTCCATGTTTTTAGGATTATTATTTTAGGAGATTATTAATTGAAGGGAAATGTTTGGATCCCATTTTATTTGTTTTAATCTTTTCTGATCAATTATTAATTGTGCTTAATGCTTTTATGTTAGTTAATTAAATTTCTGAATTAGGCTATACCAGTTTGTGGAGTGTTTAATTTCAGAAATCATTATACTAATCATAATTGATTTTATTTGTAATTAATAATTGACATAAATTTGATAACTAGTGTGTGGAGAATCAAGTTTGTGTGGTCTATTAATCTATACCAGTTTGTGAAGTGATTAATAGTTTAGAGAATTCAATTTAATGCATCTTAATTTTAATATGATTTTGGAGGTACCAGTCGTGGAGACTTCAATTCTTATTAAATTAAGATAGTTCTATATGATTAGATTGAGGGATGCCAGTCGTGGAGACCACAAATTAATCATGTTAGATTACTTTAGGGAGACTCTAATCCATCTTTAAGGATTAAATTTATCTTTTATGGTTCAAATATTTATCTTGATCTATTTTCATCCTAAGGCCTAACTTCAACACCACTATCTTATCTTTATCTTATTTTCTTTATTTTATTTCATAAAACCTCTTTCCAAAAATCCATGTTTTTCCTCTCTTATTAATTTATAAATCCAGATATTGAATTAATAATATTCCTCGTGGGTTCGACACTCTTACTCCTTTTTACTATATTACTTGAGCGACTAGTGCACTTGCTAGCAAATTTTATTGTTACAATTACAACGCATCAAGTTTTTGGCGCCGTTGTCGGGGAATAATTTATTAATTAATTTTTGATTTTTATGAATTATTAGGAGATGTAAATAAATTGTAAATAATTCTTTATAAATATGTATTAATTGTTTTAATTATTTCTGTGAATAAACTAACATTTTTTTTCTTTTGCAGACAAAGGTCACGATAATTTTTTTAATTTGTCTACTTTCGGTTTAAATCCGACGCCGATTGAATTTTCCGAATTACACTGTCGGCTTATGATTTTACGACCGAGATTTAATGTGTCGGCTTTATTAATTTTACGGCCTCGCAATGAATGATTTCTGAGTTCTAAACTTTCAATTTTTACGGCCGTAATGTTTTTATCCGAACATTGTTTTACGTCATGGAGTTGATCTGATTTCGTTGTTTTACGACCGTAAGGAATCGACTTAATTCACTTTCGGCCGTAATGATTCAATTTTTTATTTCGGCCGAAACCCTATTTTTCTTTACGGCCTCGTGTTAACATCATCTCGGCCGATGTGACCTCGTCTTAATTGACGATTTAATCTTTTTACGGTCGAGAATGATTTCATATTTTCTTTTTACGGCCGAGAATTGATCTCATGATTTTACGGCCGTAAAATTTCTGAACATTTATTTTTACGCCCTTTTAGGCCAATTTATTTGTGATTTTTTCATTCTCGACCGTAACATTATAATAGTTTGAACTTTTGATTTGACTTTGTTTTGGCCAAAGCGATTTAGTCTGTCTCGGCCATAATGGATCATCCGACATGGATTTTACTTCAACTCGGCCTAATATATTTTTGAACGTATAAGTTTGATTTAATCTCATTTCGGCCGATTTATATGTGTTGATGTTTTACCTCACATTCGACTGAACTTTCATTGTTTTACGGCCGATATGAATTATATTCTTTGTCGGCCGTAATGACTCATTTGGCGACGTTTCGTTCAATTTTTATTTCGGTCGAGATAATTCATCGCCGTGCTAATTTTTACGCCACCTTACGTTGATTAATCCCTTTCGACACTGTTTTATGATTTTTACAGCCGAACGAGCTTCGAATTACTAATCTAATTTCGGCCGTAAATCTATTTCTGTAATTACGGCCGATTAATCTTATTTCCTCTCTGAAAATAATTTTTTATTATGTCTGATTATTAACTTTACGGCCGCAAATTAGTTCAGACTTATTTTGTGCCGTTTGTTACATCATCATAAATTCTTTCGGTCGATATTAATATTTGGTATTTGTATTGGTTTGAAGAACCTCTGTTTGCGGCCGTAATTAGATTTCTGAAAAGTTCATCTCGAAAATTAATTTTAATGATGAATTTTCAAATTCTATCATGCCGAAAGACTTTATTTGTTAAAAACTCATTTTTCTTGGTGACCTAGTATCTAAATTTCTTTCTTCTTGTATATATTTTTCTTTTATTTTATTCTTTTATCTTACTGAAAATTGGTTGTTGCAGGTACTAATTGAAAATTAAATCACAACCAATCCTGGAATCTTCTCATAAGCGCACTAGAAGTTCAAATCCATGTTGGAATTTGATCCTGAAATTGAAAGAACCTATCGTCGATTACGAAGAAATATAAGAAAAATGGCGGAACAAGCACGCGACAATCAGAGACTGGAGCAACAGAATGAACTGGTTCCACCATATAATAATCGGCGAGAAGATGAAGCAGAACTTTCTATGAGAGAATATGTCTCGGCCAGATATAGTGACCGAGAATCATGCATCGTGCTGCCTGATATTAACGCAAATAATTTTGAGATAAATCTCGCAATCGTGAGGATGATACAAGCATCCCAATTTGGAGGAGGATTTCATGAAGACCCTCACGATCACCTTGATAAATTTCTTGCTACTCTGAGCACCTTTAGAAATAATAATGTTTCTTCTGAAGTTATTCGTTTATTATTATTTCCTCAATCTTTACGTGACAAAGCTTCCACTTGGTTTAAAACTTTGCCTGCAGGATCGATTCATTCTTGGTTGGAGCTTGTAGAAAAATTTGTTGGAAAATATTGCCCACCACAAAAGGCAGGCAAATATCGAAGGGAGCTGAGGGCATTTGTTCAAGATGATAACGAGACGTTATATGAAGCCTGGGAATGATATAAGGAACTGCTGGTCAGAGTTCCTGATAATAGAATTCCAAAGTGGCAAGTGATGGAAGATTTCTACCATGGATTACGACCTGCAGATCAAGATAAGCTCGATCAATCAGCAGGAGGGACAGTACTGGGATCTAAACGTCCTAGTGAGATACAAAATATAATTGAAGCTGTAGCACTCAAGTCAAGTCAAGAAAGGAGACCACTCGCCGAACTCATGATGTACATGCTACACAAGGAATACAATCTTCAGAAATAGTGGCTCAGCTGGAGTCACTTAATAAAAAATTCGAGCAGATGATGTCACTAATGGGAAATTCTAGCAATTATAGTCCTACAGGTAACACTTCAGATTCAAATCAAATTGAAAATGCTAACTTTATTTCCAATCCATTTTACAGGAACAACGATTATGGTTGGAGACATAATCCGAAGTTTGCCTATAATCAGAATCAAGGCCAATCTTCTGGTCCATCAAAAGATTATATACTAAAAAGGCAACCTGATACTCCCCAATATCAATCATCAAATCATATGCAGGAGATGATGGCACAGATCATAGACACAATGCAAGCGTTGCAAAAGAATATGGAATCTAGAGCCACGAGTCAGGATGCATCAATTCGAAATCTGGAAAGACAACTGGGCCAGATGGCGGCACAACTAACTGGACGTACACCGGGCTCTCTCCCAAGCAACACAGAGAAAAATCCAAGAGGAGAAGAGCAAAATAGGCTTTGATTTTCATCAGAACTAAGTCAAGCTGACGACTATAAATCAGAACTATTTTTATCCTTTTTATTATTTCTTTAGATTTTATGGTAATAGTTTTATTTTGTTGAGTCATCTGCGGAAGGAGAGACCTCGGACAATCGGCCAAGCTCTTACGACATGACCCTTCACGTTGAAAGGTAAGTTTACGCCCGAAGTTTCATCCATAAATTTTGACCCTTCCACATCCTTGCAGATCAAACTCCAATCTTCGGCCGAGCTTTACTTTTTACGGCCGAGGTTCTTCATCGACTTATGGACGAACGAAAAGCCATTACGGCCGAGCCTTTGTTCCTTACGGCCGAAGTCTCAACGCCAACCGCCGATCCTTACGCCCAAAGTTCCACGCCCCCTATTCTTTACGGTCGAGCTTCAACGCCGTTACGCCCTTTCTTCGTTACGGCCGAAGTCTCACCATTACGGCCAGTTTCTTACGGCCGAGATTGCACGGCTGAGATCTTCATCAACAAAATTTTGCGGCCAAGCTTTTACGACCGAGATCATCAATTATCGGCCGAGATCTCCTCTCACCGACACCATTTGCGGCCGACACCTTCATCGATATATAATGCCGAGCATCTCTCCACCGAAAATAAATCCGGTTGTGTCTTTTCCCTTTTCTTTATTTTTGTTTCTTTAATTTTCCTTTTTATTGAGTATGCATCACTTTCTCTTGCTGGCTTAACACTGAGGACAGTGTTTGGTTCAAGCTTGGGGGAGTTTGCATTTCACACATTGCATGTTTCTTTCTGTTTATTTGCTTATGTTTGCATCTATTTATAAAAAAAAAATCCAAAAAATTGAAAAATTTGAAAATTTTCTAAAAAATACCATTGCATGCATTTATTTTTGCTACCATCTAACAAACTCTTGTCTTATTGTTTTAATTATCTTTTAGTAGAAGTTCAAAGACATGTCGTTAATTGATGAAATTTGAATACTTTTCTTTCTTATCACTTGCTATTTTAGTATCAAATTTATGGACTATGTGCCTATGCTAAGTAGAATTATGAATGACTAGACGACAAAATCATATTCATGCCTTTTTATCTCTTTTAAGTCTTGATTAGTAGTAGCTTTCTTATTGACCATATCAAGTACTTTTTGAGCTTATAAAAAGAAGGGTTAGTTAAACCCCAACAAATAAAAAATAGTAATATATATAAAAAAAAGAAAAATGATGAATAAAGTTATGTGTAGGTACAAAAGTGTTATCCGGAACCAAGGTGTGTTCAGGTAATTAGATCCGTAGGGGTTCATGCCTGGCGACCTAAGGGCAACTGCTCTGGGATCCGTCGATCGAAAACCTGCTACATGGACCATCTTGTGAAATATGGAGAAGCACAGGAGAACTGAACCATGGCTAAGTTCGAACTCTTCATTCAGAACCTTGGTTGTTCGGGCAAGTAAACTCGAGGGGTGCTTTATCACCTGGTGCCCTAAGGTCTTCTAGTCTGGGAGTCATCAGTCTAAAGCCCGCTACATGGACTTCCTTGTGCAATCCTGCTTGAAGATTAGAACTTTTAAATGATTGAAAATAAAGTTGAAAAATGAAAAGAAAAAGAAAAAGTTTTAAGCTCAATTAGTACTTATGTGTTCAATATCAATGCTATTATTTGATAGACAATTTATTTTTCCGGAAGGCTGAACTTGAGATTGTTTAAATTTGTGTAGCATTCAGAACTTCTATGAAGCTAAGTGCATGGAAAATGATAAGATACTAAGTAGTATGTGTGCAGAAGCACTGTGTGAGAAAATTAGTCAGTTGACAATGTGGAGGCTATGATGGAACTTTCTTGAGCCTTGCTTTGAATTTTTGCTTGAGGACAAGCAAGACTTTAAGCTTGGGGGAGTTTGATGCATGCAAAATACAACATATTTTAGTTAATTATTTTAATTAAATTTTCTATAATTTGATCATGGCATGCATCATTTTTAGTCACTTTTAATCATAATTCCGGATTTATCAATTTTAATTATTAAATTCTCTGAATATTTTAATTGTGGATGGATTAACTAAATTTTGATAAATATTTTGCAGGAAAAATCGAGATTTAAATGGATTGTGCTGTATCGGCCGAAATTCCGAAGAATTTATCATTACGGCCGAGATTAGGATAAAAGATATCATTTTGGCCGAGATATGGAGGGGGTAATGATAAGAAGTCTTTCCTTACGGCCGAAATTTGGAGGGCGTAATGGCATGAAGATGAAGGGTGTAACAATCAATTGATTTTATCTTTTGGGCGTAACAAGATAAGTTCCTTCCTTACGGCCGAAATTTTGAGGGAGTAAAAGAAATTTTATCTCTTTGGGAGTAAAGATAAAATAATTCCTTACGGCCGAGATTTGGAGGGGGTAATGGCAATAAAATTATTCTTACGGCCGAGTTTATCTTCGGGCGTAAAAAGATAAGAAAGATTTATCTTTGAGCGTAATGATAAAATGATTTATCTTTGGTCGAGTTTATCTTATAATTTTAAAGTCAACCGTACGATGTTACGGCCGAGATCAAATTGAAGGCCGTCCGCACCCTATAAATACGTGAAGAATCCATCGTTTCAAGGTGTGCTCTGAAGTTCAGGTTTCTTTCACGGCGAGTCGTGAGCTCGCTACGACCAAGAGGAGAGAGGCTGATCGCGACCCTGATCAAGTCCGAGAGGCTGCCCGACTGTCTGCCCAATTCGAGAGCTCTACTTCTATTTTGGGTGTAATTCTTTCGATTATTATTGTTATTTTGTTATTATCTCTCCAGAATTTCTAGGATGAACTCCATGTTTTTAGGATTATTATTTTAGGAGATTATTAATTGAAGGGAAATGTTTGGATCCCATTTTATTTGTTTTAATCTTTTTTGATCAATTATTAATTGTGCTTAATGCTTTTATGTTAGTTAATTAAATTTCTGAATTAGGCTATACCAGTTTGTGGAGTGTTTAATTTCAGAATTCATTATACTAATCATAATTGATTTTATTTGGAATTAATAATTGACATAAATTTGATAACTAGTGTGTGGAGAATCAAGTTTGTGTGGTCTATTAATCTATACCAGTTTGTAGAGTGATTAATAGTTTAGAGAATTCAATTTAATGCATCTTAATTTTAATATGATTTTGGAGGTACCAGTCGTGGAGACTTCAATTCTTATTAAATTAAGATAGTACTATATGATTAGATTGAGGGATGCCAGTCGTGGAGACCACAAATTAATTATGTTAGATTACTTTAGGGAGACTCTAATCCATCTTTAAGGATTAAATTTATCTTTTATGGTTCAAATATTTATCTTGATCTATTTTCATCCTAAGGCCTAACTTCAACACCACTATCTTATCTTTATCTTATTTTCTTTATTTTATTTCATAAAACCTCTTTCCAAAAATCCATGTTTTTCCTCTCTTATTAATTTATAAATCCAGATATTGAATTAATAATATTCCTCGTGGGTTCGACACTCTTACTCCTTTTTACTATATTACTTGAGCGACTAGTGCACTTGCTAGCAAATTTTATTGTTACAATTACAACGCATCAAAAGGCCTTTGAGATATCATTCGATATACATGAAGTCTTTGGGACGTATATCAAATGTCTTTACCCTTCGGGGGCTGCTCTACGTGCACGTAGTGAAGACTCATGATCGTGAAGCTCAGAATGACACATGACATGCTCTGCATATGCGAGACTCATGATTGTGAAGCTTTGATTAACTGTATGACACACAATCATGGAGGGATATGTATTGACACATGATATGCTCTGCGTATCTGAGACTCATGATTATGAAGCTCTGCTTAATTATATGATACTTCATCAGTGAGGGATACGTATTGATTCATGATGAGTATGTGTAATGACACATGTGTGAAGTTTAACTGTGAATATGATGATATCTTGAAATACTTTTATTTATGTAAAAGTTTATATGATTTGATAACTTATGTTATATAATTTATGCTTTAAATGTTTTCTCATATGGAGAATCTTATTATTTAAATGTTATATGCACTCGTATAATTCCCATATGTTGTACTTTTATTTCATTCACTAAACAAATGATTGTTACCCACATTACCATTGTTGAATTTTTCAAATAATTTTAAGTTCTCGAGTTGAATCGACACGAAGTTTGCCTTTGATGCATATAAAAGAGGTCGAGCCATTGGAGCAATTTGATTTCCCCTTCACTTTTTTTTAAAGCATGCATATATCATATAAGCATAGGTGTTGAAAGAAATGATGGTAGAAATGATTTGTGAAGTGATATAATACAATATTTGAAGTACTATATTTTAGATAGTGTATGAAAAAAATGACACCTTGTAAATAATATGTCTTATGTTCTTTTGATTATATGTTGATAAATCTATTTGTATTTGTTATATGTATCAATGAGTAATACCAAGATAAATAAGAGAGGAGGATTTCCCAAATTTATTTTAAAATAATTTAATAAGATTAAGAGTTATAATAATTAGGTTTAAGACTTAGTCACAGAGTTAATTGTGTGTGACAATATAATTTTAAGTTATGTGTTGATTCAAGAATTAAAAAATAGATGAATTTTAATAAATGGAAACATTTGGTAGTGATAGTAGAAGCATATCCGCATTTCAATGTCACTAATTCATAAATACTATCATCTTATTATTTATTCTTTTTTGGATAAATTGTAATATGCATAAGATTGAATTATCATATTTTGTAATTAAACTATAACATGGTTTTCAAAATAATTATTGTTGAACAAGAATGAAAAGTTAAGAAGTGGTAATTATGATATTGACATCTAAAGACGCTATATTCTTTAGAAGGCTTTTTTTTTTTGCTTTAGCACAATTTATCTGTTTCTATTTTATAATTTATCCACAAAATACAAATTATTATCCCTCCTTGCTACTCTCCCTCCTTGATTGTTATTCTAAATTTTATTTTTATTCAAAAATCCACATTTTGAATCACTTTTTTTTCTTCACATTCATCCAAACATATAACATAATTAATCGATCGAATAAAAAACAAGAGAATCTTCTATTCCTCTCTACAACTAATAATAAGTACACAAACTTGTCACGGGGTCGCGGGAAAGTCCCGGAACAAACACAAGTCAAAGAATTGTCCAACCATTAGTGAAGTTTAACAAATGTTACAAATATTTGAATATATTTCAAATGTTACAAATATTTGAATATTATATCATATTTAATTCAATTTTAACTTATAATACTTTTAACCGTAAAAAATAAGATGATATAATATTATATTCAATAATATTTTGAATTTCGATTGTCACAATTTCGACCATCAGAAATATAAATATTAATTTTTTGTGATGCTCTAACTTGTGTTTTTGCAGTTGTAGCCTTCAGTAGCTATTTTTGTTTCACTGCAAAAACCTTCAAAAATTGAGAAAAAAATATCATAAATATTAGCACTTTAATAAAATTGATGAAGTAATGGTCACACAAATACAAGTTTTGAGGTAATAAAAACGAAATAACCAAATAGAAAGTCACAAGAATAATCAACGATGGTAAATCAATGAATCATGTTTTACAACCCTATGTGCGTGTTTGCATATACATAGTCCCCTTAATTTAAATATATTGTTTTAATAAATAATTAATCAATAATAACCTATTTATATTTATATGTTAATAATTATTATTTATCATTATTAAAGTTTTTAATAAATAAAAAGTCAGTTATATTAATATTTTTTATTATTAATAGATTATTAGAACAACATTTATATATTATATTATATAACTTATACTATATCCTGAGAATGATTATAAATGATATTTTTTCATAAAATTTGGTTCAACTCGGTCGAAGCGACTCAGATCGACCCAATTACGACTCGATAATGAATCTAATCCGATCGTTGATACGATTTTGAAAATATTGGCTCTCCTAGTTTAGGATTGGTGAATATGTCAATGACAAAATTCAAATATCCACTGCAAATACATTTTCAATGAACATTTTTTGAAATGGCAGTCCATAAAAAAGTTAGTAGCAATCCGATGATGACCTAACCCGCGATGGATTATCGGATCTTGTACGGATTGAAAATTTTTAATTTGAATCAAGACCCGGCTTGATATTTTATTTTATTTTATTTATTTTGAAAAAAAATCAGGATAATTTCCGAAGAATTTCAACAGGTTTGCTGAAAAAGAAATCTCTATAAAGCACAATTTTTTGTAGTGAAGGATGTATTAATTAACTAAGATAAAAATCAATATAAATTCTTGGAATTCATGATACGAATTTAAGATTTTAGCTTACTTGAACCCTCAGTTTGGTATGTTCTGTACAAATAGGGTCTTGCTGGTTTACACCCAAAACCAATTCAATGATATATATACTTGCACGAATTCCTTTACCCCCAGTCCCCACTCCCCACCGCCTCTTTCTTCCTCTCTTGGCTCGGTAGCTCACTTGTTAGTTATCTACTCTTAACCACTCAACCAACACACAGCATCATTTCTTAACCGTCACAATTCGCGCACAACCCTGGGACAAGCCCTCCATCCCAGTTCCCACGCCACAGTTTTATATACCAACATACTAGTCGCATATTATTCAATTCCAAATCCAACTTCTTGTCCATAAGGGGGGAGAGAGAGAGAGGAACGTAGCTTAACACCCATCACCTAACTTAACCGAGTTCTCCTCCTAACACACACCCACCAATTCCCATGTGTCAGTCTTCTCCTTCTGCCACGTGGCCTGATGGTTCCCACTCCTCGCCTCACTAGAACATGCATCGAGACGTGAAAAGGTGTTGTTCTTGGTCGACCACCACCACCAAGAGAAATAAATAAGAAGTTGAAGGGACTCATAATATAAATGGAGAATTAATACCAAGCGACGAAGAGCAGAACTGTGAGCTAAACCACAGTTGATACTGGTCCACTCCAAAGTCATCCCAATAGGAGCCACCCGGAAGCAGTTGACCGGATGGCGCGCTTCTTGGACAAGGTCACTAGGTACGACCGGCGGTCGTCCTCGCCGATGGATACGGCCGAGGACATGCCTCGCAACGCCCTCCTCGTCGTCCACCACCATCGCAACCGCCCCGGTGCTACCTCGTCCGAATCCGTCCGCACGTCGGCCACCCTCGGACAGCTCTTCCAGCGGGTCAACGACGCTCACGTCGCCGCCAGCGGCGACGACGACGCAAGCAGCGTGTCCGCGGACGGGAACGCCTCCCCCCACTACGTCCTCGAGCTGGACAGCATGTCTCCGCACCTCGCTCCTGCTGGCGGAGGCGTGGGCGGAAGCGGAGGCATCCTCGCGTTGCCCCAGCCGCCGCCGTTCGTCCTCAAGTTCACTGATCTTACTTACAGCGTCAAGGTGCCGAAGAGGTTCTCCCTGTTCCGGAGGAACATGGACGCCACTGACGGGCCGTTCCCAGTGCCTGCCGCGCCGTTAATGGGGACCAAGACGCTGCTCGACTCCATCTCCGGGGAGGCGAGGGAGGGGGAGATCCTGGCCGTGCTGGGCGCCAGTGGGTCTGGCAAGTCCACCCTCATTGATGCACTCGCCGACCGCATCGAACGTAGCAGCCTGCAGGGCTCCATCACCCTCAACGGCGAGCGCCTTGAGAGCCGCATGCTCAAGGTAATATCCGCTTATGTGATGCAGGACGACCTCCTGTTCCCCATGCTCACAGTGGAGGAGACTCTTATGTTCTCGGCGGAGTTCCGGCTGCCGCGGACGCTGTCGGCCTCCAAGAAGAAGGCCCGGGTGCAAGAGCTTATCGACCAGTTGGGCCTCCGCCCGGCCGCGAAGACCATAATCGGTGACGAGGGCCATCGCGGCGTCTCCGGCGGCGAACGACGCCGGGTCTCCATAGGCGTCGACATCATACACAACCCTATTCTCCTCTTCTTGGACGAGCCGACGTCAGGTCTCGACTCTACCAGCGCGTTCATGGTCGTCAAGGTCCTGCAGAACATTGCTCATAGCGGGAGCGTTGTGATCATGACGGTGCACCAGCCGAGCCACCGGATCCTTGGCCTCCTCGACCAGCTCCTATTCCTGTCGCGCGGCCGGACCGTCTATAACGGCCCCCCAGGTGACCTCGCAGGATTCTTTGAGGCCTTCGGCCGGCCGATCCCCAGTAATGGGAACCCCACTGAGTTCGCCCTCGACCTGATCCGGGACCTCGAGTGCACTCCCGAAGGGGCCAAACCCCTCGTCGACTTCAACCGGTCTCGCCGGAGCTCCTACTCTCGCCCTGCTATCGCGGCAACGTCGACGGACAAACCGTCTCTTTCTTTGAAGGATGCAATAAGTGCAAGTATCTCGCGCGGGAAGCTCGTATCCGGCGCGACGGACGTGGGCGCTGCCTCTGGGGGCAACCCCTCGTCCTCCGGCGTCCGCAAGTTCGCCAACCCCTTCTGGATCGAGACTGCAGTATTGGCGAAGAGATCCTTCCTCAACTCCAAACGCACCCCCGAGCTGTTCGCCATCCGCCTTGGCGCGGTGCTCGTGACGGGTTTCATCCTGGCCACCATCTTCTGGCGCCTCGACAACACTCCCAAGGGCGTCCAGGAGCGGCTCGGCTTCTTCGCCATCGCCATGTCCACCATGTTCTTCACCTGCGCGGACGCCCTCCCAGTTTTCCTCCAGGAGCGATACATCTTCCTCCGAGAGACCGCCTACAACGCCTACCGCCGGTCCTCCTACGTCATCGCCAACGCCATCGTCGGCTTCCCCCCTCTGGTCCTCCTCTCCATCGCCTTCGCGCTGACGACGTTCTTCGCCGTCGGCCTCGCGGGGGGCACCGACGGCTTCATCTTCTTCGTCATGATAGTCCTGGCGTCCTTCTGGGCCGGGAGCGGCTTCGTCACGTTCCTCTCCGGCGTGGTCAGCCACATCATGCTCGGCTTCACCGTGGTCATTGCGATCCTCGCCTACTTCCTCCTGTTCAGCGGCTTCTTCATCAACCGCGACCGGATACCCTCCTACTGGATCTGGTTCCACTACATGTCGCTGGTGAAGTACCCCTACGAGGCAGTGATGCAGAACGAGTTCGACGACCCGACCAAGTGCTTCGTCCGGGGCGTCCAGATGTTCGACAACACCCCGCTCGGCGCCCTGCCGGTGTCCATGAAGCTGAACGTCCTCAAGGCCATGAGCGGGTCGCTCGGGGTGAACATCGGCAGCAACACGTGCATCACCACCGGGGTGGACATCCTCAAGCAGCAGAGCATCACGCAGCTCACCAAGTGGAACTGCTTCTGGGTGGCCATGGCCTGGGGGTTCCTGTTCAGGTTCCTGTTCTACATCAGTTTGCTGCTCGGCAGCCGGAACAAGAGGAGGTAATTACTCCTGCAGTGGTTTGTTTGGACTTTGGATGCACGGATCCATCGATAGTTTCATGCAGGATGGTTGATTTGTTCTTCAAAATATTATCGGATTTTTTTTTTCTTTCTTTCCCTTCAACATATGTATATTTCGTTTGATTTGTTTCTCTCCTGTGAGAAGTGTCATCACGTAAGTCGCAGCTGCAATGATGAAAACTACTCTAGTTCCAATTTGCCGCCATTTTCTGTTCTTTCTTTCTTGTGTGTGACAGTGAACAAGATGGAGGCATCGCCATAAGTTGCAATTATGAGTTGGAGCAATTTAATTATTTGTTTATTTCATAAAGACGACGCAGTACCACGAACCACATACGATGTTGCTCATGATTCACGGGTATATATTTGATTAAAGAGATCAGTGCCGGTGGAGTCAACGATTGAGTTAACAGTTCATGCCGGAGAGATAGAATTAAGATATATTAGAACCAATATGTTGATCCAGTTGATGAGTTTTTTTTCACCTCAGCAATGTTCTGCAGAAAGGCCAAAGTAAAATTAATTTGATTTAAAAATGTCAAGTATTAAGCATAAATAATAATAATGATGAACTGAGATAACTCTAATAACAAATATTTTTTGGAGGGAGAACATATAATTGCATATATTAAGGATCTTCTTATTGTTCTCCCTAAAATCCTAATATTTATTTATTTTTACTTTGATTATCAACATTTTAGTATTATACAAAAAAAATATTTAATATATGAATAAAATAATTTAAGAAGAAATGACATCATAAATCGTTTGCCTTTGTGACAGAAACCCCCATGGGCTAATGTCGCAGTTGGTGCACCTATCAGCAACTAACCGAGCTTACAAACGACATCAATACATTATACAAGAAGTGTAAGCCGCAGTCACGAGAGCAAAGTAGCGAAGATTTGGCTAACGGAACAAAACCAAAAAAACATACATCACCGATGATGACTTGAAACGAATTCATCGGTTTCGATTACCAAGATCACGACTTCTAAACGAGTTCGAGTTTTTCTATACTCAGAAAAAAATTTATTGAGGCAACTCTATCGTTGTCGAGTAAGTAATGAGAAATGTCGAATTAGTTGATTTTTAATTTGAAAATAATAGTTTTTAAACATGTTAAGATGAATACGTCCAACCCAAGTAAAATCTCAGAGGTCCATCGAACAGCATTAATATTCTCATCAAAGATTCTTAAATAAACGTTTTGAATGCTGCCAAAGGAACCCTACTGTATCGCCACTCCTCAATGTCTTTATTTGACCAGCAAGCCACCATTTCAGACGAGAGGAAATGTTGTCTTCGTCAACGTCATATATGTATACAAAAAATGTCACACTATATTTTTTACTCTTTAAGATTATTAATATTTATTTGATGAAAAATATCAATTGTGTCAATATAATATATCCGCTAAAATTAGGAGTCAAAATAATGAAGACGATAAATAAAAGAAAATATATTTTTTTGAGGAAAATATAGTCCTAAAGATATATTGGTAGAAGCATTAAGTGCTAAGTTAGATTATATAATAAAATTTCACTAAAAAAATTATATAAATTCATTCACAAATTAAATTAACATAAGGCCAAAAAGGCCAATTATAATATATGTGTGTGTGACACAAAACTTTAACTCATAAAATAAACTCTAAACTATCAAGTAAATGTTCTAAAATTAAGATTTTATCTTTTATTTTTGTTATGGCTGTGATTCCTTTTTTTTTACTGTTTTTAGAATGATTCATCATAAAAATTAATTAAATTGTAGATTACATTACTTTTATCTAATTATATTGTATAAAAGATATAAAATAACTTTTACCTCCACTCGTAAGGAAGAAGTATAGTTTTTTTTTGTCTCCTCCATGCATCATTTCACTAGTTTAGAGCGTTCATGGGTTGGCTTGGATCCGACCCCGATCGTGAATAAATTCAATCTGATCAGGTAGGCCTCTTCTAAGAGGTAAATCAGATTGGGTCGAATGATTGAGTTATTTTTTTTAAAAAATTCTTACTTTTTGTATTATTCGATATAAAATATTATTAATATATATTTCAAAGTACAAAATAGTCAAAATATTTAATATTAAGGTTATTTCCATAAATCTTTCCTAAACTATCATGATTTTTTATATCTAATCCCAAACTATGAACTTATTTTTTTGTATCCCTAAACCATCACGATTTTCCACTTTAGTCCTTCCGTATACTTCTATTACATTTTTTGTTACTTTTGATTTTTCTCATTTATGAAAAGACTAAATTACCCCTCCCTCCATAACGCAAAAAATAATAAATATAAAAAATTAAAGAAATAAAAAATAGAGAGGAGGGTAATTTAATCTTTTCATAAATGACAATTTTTTTACCACTTTAATCCTTCCAGCGATTTTTTTATTTTTTACATTTTTTATTTCATGTTTTTCTAGAGGGAAAGATAATTTAGTCTTTTCATAAATATAAAAAAATAAAAGTAACGAAAAGCGTAATATAACTAAACAAAAGACCAAAGTAGAAAAATCATGAACGATGTGATAGTTAGGGATAAAAAAAGTCTGTAGTTTGGAGTTAGATGTGATAGTTTAGGGGAGATTATGGAAATAACCCTTAATATTATTTCATAATTATATTTTTTTATTTACTTATTATTTAAAATTTTAAATTAAAATATAGGTTTAAAATTAAATAAAAAAATTGGATCTCTGAATTGGGATTTCTTAATTCGTAATCAACTCGACCACCCTTCGAGTCATGGTCAGGCCAGGTGGGGCTCAAATCGACTCGATCCGACCTATGTAACACCCATAGGCATTGTAGACACCTAATCGAAAATATGAAAGCCTTTAAGTAAATGAATATGTGAAGCGTCCCCTGCTCAGCACCATGTGAAAAAGAATCTGGACCGTGATCGAAGGGGTGGATGAAATTTCACGATATTTTATTCCCCCATCTCTCTCTCCCGCCCGGTTGCCATCGTTCATGCCATCTCTCCCGCCCGACTGCCATTTGCACCCTCTCCTGCCCGACTACTGTCATTCTCTTTCTCCCGCCCGACTGCCATCGTTCGTGCCCTCTCTCTCTCCGTCCTTACTTTTCTCTCGCTCTCTGATCATCTCTTATTTTAATCATGATTATTTAAACCTACCACCTTTGCATTAAAACTTCATTGAATTCATAAAAACTAAGTTATTATCTGATCTTTTTGAACTAGTCTATGAGAACTAACTACTTTTTGAATTTTGAATTCTAACAGGAGAAAAAGGAGGAGATAAAAACTCAAGAGGATAAAGAGAAGAGGAGAGGAGGCACAGAATGGAAGAGGATTGATATGACAAAAGAAGGTCTGGGAGAGCAAGAGAAAACAATGTCCAAAAACATTCGGATTTTAACAAAGCCTATGTTTGGCTAAACTTTTATTTTCCTTTGTGGTGCAATTGTGTGAATGCTGTGATTTTAATTTCTCGTTAGCCGTACTCCTAGACATCTAATTAAGTTTGCTTTTATTTTGATTGCAAGTGCTTTGATTAAGTTTAATTTTCATTTGACCGAGAGATCGGTTTTCTCGCTTGTATCTTGTCCCGTTCGAGAGAAGGGACAGATCATACAATCTCTTGCAGTTTTCTTATTAGCATACTCCCTGTTAACTTTAAGTGGCTGAGAAGGCCGTCATAATGCCATTATGAGGCGAGAGTCCATAATAGCAACTGGATGTCTTGGATTCGTTCTTATTGTCTGAGTTAGAATTGCAGGACTACATTCCATTGATCGAGTGATCGGTTTATTATTCTTATTATGATGAGGGATCAACTAATTTGCTGCTTCCAATCCATTTATTAATGGCTTACCCACCCCCCATACTCGAGGAAACATCGACAAGCGAAGGGAAGGAGTAATTTATTTTCAATATAAAGATCGAGAGATCGTTTACCTCCTAAGAGAAATTAGAAACTACATCATTGACCAATTCATCACAAGGAAGTCTTTCCTTCTGAATTCTAGTCCTTCAACTATTCATTTCTCTACTTTACTTTTGCCTTTTTACTTTGTGACATCTCAACAATTCTCAAGATATAAACATATTAACAATTTGATCTAAGTCAAAGGGATTACGATACTCGTGGTTCCTACTCGACTTGTATACTTGCAGTAGTGTGGACTCTAGAGTATTTTAACTATGATTCGATCAATATTTAGCCGTTGTGAGAGATCACAACTTCTAAAGTTCACATCAACTTCAAACAATATTTAGCTGGTGTGCCCTCTCTCTCTCCCTCCTTACTTTTCTCTCACTCTCGCATATGGATCACCTCGATATTCTCCGGCGAGCATAGGGACAATGACCGATGGTACCAGGAGAGATGTTCTCGATCTCTCCATCTATCTCTCACCCTCCTCTCTCTCTCTCTCTCTATCTCATACTCTCGATCAACAATCGACGAGCACCAGAACTCCACTCCTCCTGTGAGCGCAGGGATGGAGACTAGCCACTGCGCAAGACAACAACTATCGACCTCGGGTCGGGATCTGGATCTCAACCGACTTCCGACTGCCCTCTCATCGCCAGATAAGCTTCGGTGCCCCTTCGTGCCTGAAAGGGTTGCCTTGCTCGTGGTTGTTCATTCTGGTCGAGGGCCAGGGAGGCCAAGGCGAAGGTAGCCGCTGCCAGAACACTAGTCGCCGACCCAACACTTGAAATTGCTAGAGAAGAAGGATCCCTCAAGCTCCCTGCGAGAGACCGAGAGAGAAGGAGGGAGAGAGAAATGAAAATATCATGATATTTTCGTTGGGTCGTCTGATCACATCTAAAGCGATCAGATCAAGAATCTCATTCTCCATTATCACACGATCCAAATTTCGCTTCGCATGGTACTAAGCAAGGTGCGATATATTCATTTATCCAATATATATATATATATATATATGAATGTGTGAAGTGGTTGCCACTCCACACCATGCGAAGTAGATTTTGAATCGTTCGATGACGATCCAACGACGAAGATTGAGTCACCCCTTCAGATTCGATCGAAAGACCAACAAATTTCTCGTGACATTTTTCTTTACCACCTTAGGTCGCCACTCGAATTTTTTCCTTCCCCCCTCTATTCCCCCACTTTTACCTTTTTCCCTCCGAGGCCTCCCTCTCTCACCCTAAATCTATCTATCTCGCTGATCTCTTCTCTTTCAATCTCCGACGTTGCGGATCTGCCTCCCTCTGGCTGTAGATCCACCTCTTCTTTCTTCTCCGACGAGCATAGGAGTAGCTCTACCTTCTTCTCTGATGACTACAAGTGCAGGTGCTTATCTTGACCTTTTTCTCTTGTAATATTCCAGCAAGGTCATTAAGAATTACTACAAGAGATGTTTGAATTGAAGAATAGGTACGTGATTGTAGAGAATGAGTTAAAGGAGATGTAGGATCGTTACTATCAGCTTAGTGTGCAGTTCGTTGAGATGGAGGGAGAGAGATAGAAACTAGAGATGACATTCGAAAAGAAAGTGCCAATGAACTTGTAACTTATGTTTCTTCATTGCTATGAGTTACGAAACTTTTGTGGGACGTAGTTCCCCATTTTTGGTTTGGGAAAAGACTTTTAGATGCATCGCCAGTGCAATCGGCAATGACATGGTAGCGTCAGGTGTGGTCACATGACTTGAAAAACTTGACTTTGCGCATCCAGGGGAATGCTTCACTCATTACATAAATAAACCTTTCTGATACATGCCTCATTGTAGCTTGTTAATGTCGACAACAGAATGAGTACATATAATACATTACAATTTGTACATATGCTTTTATTAATTTGATGTCTTAGGGAATATAAAAGTTTATTATGAAACTATAACGGACACTCATTGACTATTCAATCTTGGGGGAAAAAATAGTTTAATGATTGGTCACTTTTTTGATGTTTCTTGAGTTCATGCATGCAGATATTTTTCATAAAACTTAAGATCAAATCATCCTATTTAAACTTTGTAAATTGGGAAAAAATTGATCATATGATGAATGATCCATCATGACAAGCCACATATGCAACTTTGTTCAATCCACTTGAACTATTCAATGGAGAAAGAGCGAAATGTCATCGAATCAGAAGTCTACGCCATGGAAAATGATGTATCATAATATATCACATGCTGCACTAGCAAAATTGAAAGGAAAATTAGTGTTTCTCCATTTTCATTACAGTAGGGTAAATTACAAAGACTAGACTCCCAAGTTTTTCTCAGAAAACTCAAAATGTAGAGAAATGTAAATTCACAATTTTCATTTTTAGTATCATTTCTTTCTCTGATGGAATTTCTGAGTAGTTCAGCGGCTTTTGTTGCTCCCTGGTTGCAAGGAGAATGATACCTTCTTTGTTAGAGGTTCTTCATTCTTCAATCTTTCTTGACGAAATATTTCTAGAGCACCAACTCTTGTGTCAAAGTATAGCACAACACAACAACATATGTTCTGTTTCGATGCTTTCAACAATTATGGTTCTGTACAGATCACAAAGCACATGAATGTTGTGCAGTAAAATATTTTGACTCTTATCTAATTCTTTGGATAGACATAAAAACAAAGCAAGAAGTCAGAATAGTTCATAGCAAAGGTCATACATGATACCATTGCTTTTGTCAAATATTGGAGGCCGGACGACAACATGCATAGTGATGATGCCATCCGGAAGCTCTCCAACACACCCTGGTTTTAAGTGACTAGTTATCCTCGAGAATCCATCCGACATTGATCGGCCTGAAAAAAGTGCATAGAGAAAATCAGTTAATGAGAATGATTTCACAAAATTAACAACTTATCATGACATATATAATTATATCATCTATTTTTTCTAATCCTCTCTTCAAATCATAAAGAGATGGGTTGATTTGATGATATTTTCAATATAGTCAAGATCAGAATTTTACGTGAGATCGGATGGGAATTATAAGATCGAAGATTGTAAGATCGGTTCGAGAATCATAAGATCCTACATATTAATAAAAACATATATTTTAAAGATAATAAATATATTCTTTTATAATTTTTGGGCATTTAAATATTAAATTACACCACAATAATTCATTTTTATTAATTCTTAAGCAAAAGTATATCAAAACGTATTAAAAATAAACAAAATATATTAAACTTCATCTAAATTAATTTTATTGTCATAAATATATTTAAATTAATATTAAAATGATTATTTTAATCATATGAGATCATATAGGATCGAATAAGATCGTAAGATCGCGTGATCAACATTAAGATCGTATTAAGATCTTATACATAAAATCCTCAAAATAAGATTGAGATCGGTAAGAGGTCGTAAGATCATAAAATCGAGTTCCTTTTTAAATTTTTTTCTTAAAACTTTGTAAAAATGTAAATGCAATAAAGGAATGAAAACAAAGAAAATAGTAAAGAATGCAAGCACGAAGTTTGTTGACAAGGTTTGCCAAACTCCTTAACCTACGTCTCTGCTCTGAGGTCGAGATCGTCCAGTTCCACTATCTTCCTCCTTGCTTCACTACAACAAACTTAATTTATAGCTACAAATTATTTCATGAATATAAGCTCAAATATTGTGATTATAAGTTATTAGACACAAATTAAATTATGGTAGCAACTTGTGGATGTTGATGGCATTGCACCTGACATTTTTATGATTATAAATATCATAGTAACCACAAATATTTATGTAAGCATTAAACATTAATAAATGTGGATAATGATATCATTTGTGGAAAATACCTCGATATTGACAATGAAATTATTGTAGGAATTATTGATTGACTTTTATGGATAATTATATTTGTGACTATTAACAAATTTGATTTCCACAAACAATATGTAACAATTATGAGTAGAATTTTCATGATATGTGGCAAAAAAAGTTTGTAATCCAAAATTAAAAATGATTGATCATTTTTAATTAATAGTTATAAATTATTTTATAGGTAAAAATAATTTTATCTATACATGTTTTCATAAAAACTACATAAAATAATTATGTACACACATTCCACAAAATAAAAATGATAATTTTTGTTAAATTGTCATGCTCATTAATCATAGGATTTCAATGACAATAATTCATCGAAAATAAAAATATTAAGAAATGTCAACTATATTATCAAGGGATTCTATGACATAGCAATATAAAGAAATCAATTCTAAAATAGTTAACATAATCTAACTTTTATAATTAAAAGAAAGCTTCCAAATTTTCTTCCATATTTCTTTGATGATCCTCCATCGCAGCCATCTTTTGTTATTGATCTTGAAATCGTTATTTTTGAGATTCATAAGTTCACGCCATCTCTTCTCTTCTTCATATTGCTATTGTGTGGCAGTATTAATCTTTGAAACATGACATATTCCATAGACCTCGAGAATATCTTAGTTTTGTGCCCATTACCTATTAAAAAATTTATTCCTATGATAGTTCTACTCCACATGCTACAACTTGCATGACCTCAACTTGTGTAGAAACCATGACATCCTATAAAATAAAAAACAACAAAAAAATTAATTGAATAAGAAAAAATAATTAATTTAACGAATCCTAGTAGAATAGAAAAAGGAGAAGTTTAATTAACAATTAACACAGCGGTAACCACTAAGAAAATGCAAACTCCAAGGGCTTGTTTGGATTGAGGGTTTTGGAAGTAGGATGGAATATGAGGATGTGAATCATATTTGGTAATTATTTTATATTAGTTAGGAGGGATGGAGTGGAGTAGTCAAGTCCATCTAACACCTTTCACAAGAATTATTTTCTCATTCCACAAGAATTACTAATTATAGACCAAATTAACCTTCTTTCATACTTCTCTTTCTTCCTTTATCGTTTCTCTTCTCTCTTTCATTATCCTCTCCGCTCTCATATTTCGTAAACAAATATTATGATAAAATATTTTTATTTTTAATTTATATTTATCTTTCATTTTTAATTTTTAAAATAGATGAATAAAATTATTATAGAAAATAAATAATATAATAAGAAATGAAAAAATATAGTCAAACAAGAAATAAAAGAAAAAAAAAATAAGTGATAAAGAACTATATGATAAATATTTTCTAGTCACTACATATTATAAATACTTTCATATAAAATGAAGGGTAAAAATAACTTTTACACAAATAAGACTTTCATTAGCTCATCTGACATCTCTTATAATTTTGTCCTGATCCTGGTTGGCGTTGCTCATCGCCCTCGGGAAAAATTTTGTCCGCTCGAGCCACGTGAAAAATAATGATTTTGCCCCAAAATGTAAAAAAATAATGATTCCCGAAAAGTGAAAATACTTGCACGTTGACGGATGGTAATGACGTCGCAAGGCCAAACAATGTTTAGAACACAATAAGTAAGAAAAAAAAATTGGCAACGCCCTCCTACTCATCGGATTATATACATATATTATCCAATCATGAACTTTACACACCATACTTCACCACTCCATCACTCACCATACCGCCCGTCCATTAGTTATTTTCCAAACAAACCCTATGTGCACAACATAACATAAAATTATAGAAAACAATGAACATGTACTACAGAACTATGGTCAAATACCATGACTATATTTGATTATGTGGGTCTTAACTTTCCCCATATATATTGGCTGCCCTTTGATCTGCATCTAATACCGAGAAAAGATGCACGATTCGACAAGAAGAAAGGCACGGTCGAGGGGTGTGAACCACCGATCGAAAGGCGTGAGTCGGGAAAAAAACACGATCAAAACGCATGAGCCGATGAAAAAAAACTGCCTTCATTTTTTCCCTTGCAACCCAAAAACCTTTTTCATTTCACCCCCCGGCACTGAGAGAAGGAGCCCTCGCGCCGCCGGACTACCCTTTGGAGTCCCTGCCTTTGCTGCCAGACCACCCTTCGGCATCCCTGCCTTCGTTGCCAGACCACCCTTCACTGCCCCCACCCTACGAGAAGAAGCACTCGTGCCAGCGTCCCCACCTTCGCCGCTGAAACACCCTTCTCGCCGAGATGGAGACCCAAAAAACATCTCGCCCGCTCTACGAGAAGAAACCCTAGCGCCAACGTCCTGTCTTTGCCGCCAGAACATCCGTGTGAAGTGAAACCCCCACTCCTCTCCGCCATCTCGCCTCTTCGCCCTGGTTTGCTTTGAAGGTAATCCAAGCCCCTTCTCGTATTGCTCCCTAGAATCTCATAAATTATGACTTCTGCGTAGAACAATTAATACTTGGATGTAGATGAATATAGCAAAAATTTATGTTATGATGATTAATGTTACCCATAATTTTCTTTGATTACCATATGTTGAACTTATGAAATTGAAATACACTTAAGATTGACTTCAATGTTTATTGTTTTAAAGCCATATTTGACATGTGGAAATTATTTCACTCATGCCATGTTTAGGTTGATCTTTTTAATAGATGTCATCGTCGACTTCTTTTCCATATATTTTGGACACTCCCTTTTGTGCATGCGGAGACAAGACAAGATTAGTCACATCATGGACAACCAAAAATCCAACAAGGCATTTCTAGCATTGCTTCACTTTTGGGTACATAAGCAAAGAACTTTTCAAATTATGTTAATTTATCTTAAGCGTATTTATATGCAATGTCTACATTGCAGGCTCAATTTCGAGATTGTGGTTTCTTTTAGTGGATGGATCCTGTCGTGGAAGATCCAAGTAAGATTATCTTAGTAGAATTGCTTACTGATGAGAAAATTGATAACAGTAAGCTAACAAGTGCACTAATCGCTCAAGTAATAAAGTGAAAAGTATAGGTTGTCGATCCTACGAGAAATTAATTTACTTATCTATCAAATTTCAGAAGCTAATAGGAGACGACATAAGATATTGGGTAAAGTTGTGCAAAAAGTAAAATAATAGAAAAGTAAAATTTAAAACTATTCATGCGTAGGTCCTTAGGATGATTTATAATGGTAGGAACAATATGTAACTCTATAAAACCATAAATATACAGCTCAGATTTAGTTTTCGGATGGATTAAGGACACTAAAGAGCTTACACAGGTAAATTAACTATCTTAAGACATTAATAATCTGAAAGTCTTCCGCACGGATATGCCTTCAGTTATTTTGAACTTAAGACGCAATATGCTGTAATCCCTAAACTACAAAATCGCCCGCACGGATCAATTTATGCAGAATGCATAATCTAATATTCTGCATGGTTTCTACTAGATTACGACATGCATTGCTTTGATGCACGAAAAATCATGCACTAGTTTAAGTCATTTGATTAGCATTTTAGAATGTTTTTATGTTTAGAAAAGATGATTTTTTATTATTTTCATATAATTTCCTTTAGATTTGATTTTTACCTAAGTGATGCGTTATAATTGTAACAATAAAATTTGCTAGCAAGTGCACTAGTCGCTCAAGTAATATAGTAATAGGAGTAAGAGTGTCGAACCCACGAGGGATATTATTAATTCAATATCTGGATTTATAAATTAATAAGAGAGAAAAAACATGAAATTTTGGAAAGAGGTTTTATGAAATAAAATAAGAAAAATAAGATAAAGATAAGATAATGGTGTTGAAGTTAGGCCTTAGGATGAAAATAGATCAGGATAAATATTTGAACCATAAAAGATAAATTTAATCTTTAAAAATGGATTAAGAATTTTATCAAGTTATTAATTTACAAGATTAACATCACAGAGTCCACAAACTGGTAATTCTGCTATTTAATCCGGTAAATCAAACTATCTTAAATTTAATCAAACCTAAAGTCCCACAAACTGGTATTCGTCAGATAAGATTAAAATTAAGATGCATTAATATGAAAATCCTAAACTATTAATCACTCCACAAACTGGTTAGATTAACAGACCACATAAACTTGATTCTCCACACACTAGTTATCAAATTTATGTCAATTATTAATTTCACATAAAATCAATTAATTTAATTAATGAATTCTGAAATCAAATAATCCACAGACTGGTAAGTACTCAATTCAGAAATCTAAGTAATTAAATTAAAAGCATTAAGCACAATTAACTAATTGATCAGAAAAGATTAAAACAAATAATATAGGGTCCAAATAGTTTTCCTTCAATAATAATCTCCTAAAATAAATAAAAATATGGAGTTCATCCTAGAAATTCTGGAGAGATAATAATAAAATAATAATAATTGGAAGAATTACACCCAAATAGATAAAAGTCGAAGCTTCGGATCACGGGTAGACAGTAGGGCAACCTCTCGGACTTGATCAGGGTCGCGATCAACTTCTAGCCGTCGCACCTCTCTCCTTTTGGTCGTAGCCTGCAGAGCTCACGACTCGCCATGGAAGAAACCTGAACTTCAGAGCACCCCTTGGAACGACGGATTCTTTACGTATTTATAGGGTGCGGACGGCCTTCAATTTGATCTCGGCCGTAACATCATAAGGTTGACTTTAAAATTATAAGATAAACTCGGTCAAAGATAAATCATTTTATCATTACGCCCAAAGATAAATCTTTCTTATCTTTACATCTTCATATATCTTGTTACGCCCAAAGATAAACTCGGCCAAAACAGAGAATCAAATCTTGTTACGCCCAAACAATTTTATCTTTACACCTTCATATATCGGCCAAACGAATGATTTCATTGCCATTACCCCCTCCAAATCTCGGCCGTAAGAAATTATTTTATCTTTACTCCCAAAGAGATAAAATTCCTTTTACTCCCTCCAAATCTCGGCCGTAAGGAAGGAATTTAAATCTTGTTACACCCAAAAGATAAAATCAATTAATTGTTACACCCTTCATCTTCATGTCATTACGCCCAAAAGATAAAATTCCTTTTATCTTTACACCTTCAAATCTCAGCCGTAACAATGAAGATTCCATATTATTACCCCCTAAAAATCTCGCCCACGACGACTTGGGTGTAAAGCCAAATCTCGATCGTAAGGAATAATTTCTTTGAATTTCGGCCAAGATTCGAATTTTCCTGCAAAATAATTATCCAAGTTTAATTAATCCATCACAATTAAAATATTCAGAGAATTAATAAATCCGGAATTACGATTAAAAGTGACTAAAAATGATGCATGCCATGATCAAATTACAGAAAATTTAATTAAAATAATTAACTAAAATATGTTATATTTTGCATGCATCACTAAGTCTGAAAATTATTCATGACAGGATATGAGAAAACATCGAAATCAAGGAAAAAAAATCTAAAATAGTTCAGAAGATAGTCACAGCCGTGACAATTCATGTCACAACCGTGACAAAAAGATGCTGCATTAAAAAATTTGGCTGTCACTATCACGGCCGTGACAGTTTCTGTCACAGCCGTGACAGAGAGACTTTCCAGCAGAAAAATTGGCTTACTTTTCAGCCTTGACAGCCTTCAAAACTTTTCATGGCCATGACGGCGGTTGGTTAGACCATTTTAAAGCCATTTTATCCACTTTTTGGATATATATTCGGTTTCTTTCCTTGGGGGATGAAAAAATCTATAAAAGGACCCAGAAGAGGGCCTGGAAAAGCATCCTTGGAGCATAGATTTGATGTCTACAAAGAGGAGAAGATCGAGAATAATAGCGAAACTCTGCTGGAAACTCGCGAGAGCACATGCACAATGGCTGCCATAGTTCTTCGTTTTCTTGTCCCAATCTTTTATATTAGATTTGATGTTGTTATTCTCAGATTTAGTCCATTATTAGGGTGATTCTAGTTGAACACTATTTATGTATTGGATTCTTCTTAAGATTAGTTTGATTTGAATCTTTAATAGCATTGCAATTTAATGTAAATGCTTTCCTTTGATACCATGATTTATGATTTGATTTCTATATGAGAAGAAGTGATTATTTTCATAATAGATTGATCTTATTTATTGCATGCCACAATTAGAGAAATCGAAAGAGACCTAATTTGTGCAGATATTAAGGTGACTGAGAAAGCCTTTAATATTAATTCCGTTTTAATGCATCGTATGATTAATTAAATAAATTAAAAACCAAAAGGATTGATTTATTCTAATTATCCATAAGATAATAGTTAATGCCTGAAACATTGGTTAACTAATTTTGGAAATTCACTTTGTTATTGATTCGACTAATTCTAAGTTGAGAAATTCATTACATTTTAATAGTGATAATTATGTGCCTTAATCATCAAATCATTATTTCTCTAGGTGATCATTTCCTTTATTTTTATTATTTTCTTTTTATTCACATCTAAAATCATATATTTTCTTTATTTCTCAATTAACAAGGTTAAAATAAAATTTAAGTTATTAACCGTCCTCGTGGGAACGATAACTCTACTCATTCACTTTATTACTGAAGCGACTAGTGCACTTGCTACGTTTGCTATCAATTCTACATGCATCAAGTTTTTTGCGTCGTTGCCGGGGATGTTGTTTAATAACTTTTATTTTTATTTTACTTGTTATTTGAGGGTTTTATTAAATTCCACGCAGATTCTTATTAGTTCACATACTTTCATATACTCTTTATTCTGTGTGACCAGGAAATATCTTCAAGAGACAATTCAAAATGACAACAAAACTAAAGACTATGGGATACTACTATTTCGAAGAACAAAGAAAGATGCTTGAGGATCATGAAGCACAAATTTCACAAATTGCAAATAACAGTATTCCACTCATTCCCATGGTACAAGGAATTTTTACAATTGAAGATATGATGTTAAAATTTATGACAACGACTGAGGAAAAATTTCAACTTCAAGAAAAAGCCTTTATGAAGTTGCTGGGACAAGTAGAACAATTGGGGGCTCTGATTCAAATGAAAAATGATGTTCCTCTATCCACCCATTCAGAGTCAAATTCCAACATCGAAGAAAAGTTGTGCCAATTGATTGGAGTTATAGAGAAAAGATTTGCACTACAAGATCAACTTATTAGCAATCTACAATCACAATTGGCACAGTTGAAGGATCAACAACTAGTTATTATTTCTTCTCCTTCTCAATCCCAAAATTTTAATGTTAAGTTTGATATGATGCAGGCAAAATTTCAAGCATTAGAGAAGAAAGTGGTGTTGGCTTCTCAGATTGCTTATGCCTCGGGGGATAATACTGTGGATAAATCTGTACGTATTATATGTCCATGTCACTTGCAATATTTTAATCCAGGAAGAAAATGACCGAAAAAGAATTATTATCAGAAGACATGGATTACTAAATGGAGGGTCAATGAGACAAGTGAAAGTATTATGGAAGATGGACAAGTGCAAAGAAGAAATCCGCCTCCAGAAAGTCCAACACCATTACCTCCAAATCATTCATTAATAGAAGGGAACACACCCTCATCACATGAGACCACACAAAATTCGATGCATTGGAAGCCCAAGGACCAAACTCCAGAGGAAGATGCAAGTAATTCTTTTAAAGTTGAGGGACAATACCTTGAACATTACATCGGAAGTAAGATGGAAAAAGGTCACTTCGAGACCCTTCCAGATACTTGAGGTAACAAAAGGGTAAAAGTCAAGCTAATTACTATAACTTAGAACTACTCCTAAACCTTTGTCCTCTTAGTTTTTAGCATTAGTATTTGAGTTTTTAGTTTAGTTTAGCATTACTATTGGATTCTTTAATTTATATTAGTTAACATTGGAAGTTTATTTTAACAATTTTTTTTTAGCATATTGCTCCTAGAGGCCTCTAGCATGGCATGGTCGTGCCATGTTATTCGAAGCTTCAACGCCACTATCACAATCGTGCTGTTGGATGGACCGGCCAGTGACAGAATCAGGAACGACCATGACAAATTCTGAAACAACCACCATGTTCGAACCATGCCGGAAGAAGCTTGTGAGCCACCCTTTGAAGCAACATGACCGACCTAGAAATCATCAGGTTGTCTCTGCTCCTTTTACATTTTACCACATTCCTTACTATTATTTCATAGTTTTCATGTATATGGGCCTAACACTGGAACATTGTCAGGTTCAAGCTTGGGGAGGGACTTAGTCTTGTTTCATTTGCATGACATGTCTATTTTCAACATTGTAACTCGATCATCTTATTTTGTTTGGCATGCATCTGATTATGAATATTTTTTGAAAAAAAAAATTTGTGCCATCTCACTTCTTCTTGTTTACTATTTTATTGTCTGAAAGCTTATTTTCAGAACATCGCTTAATCTATGAAATTCAATCATTATTTCTTTTTATCGGGTATCACCAGAGTATTAGGATTTGGATTGAGTTTATTGCTAAGTAGAAGGACTAGCTTTTAAATGATGAATTTCTCTATTATTTACTATGATGTTAGTCATGATTATAATTGCATCTTTATTGAAAACATTAAGTCTTTTTCGAGCTTATAATCATGCAATATAATTGTAATGTTAAAAATGAAAATGAAAAGAGAGCTAGTTGAGCCCCAACAATTAAGTGAAAAGTATAAAGTACTCTCTGGAACCTTAGTGTGTTCGGGTAATTAGATCCGTAGGGGATCTTGCATGTCGACCTAAGGGCATCTGCCCTGGGATCCGTCGGTCGAAAGCCCATTACATGGACCACTTTGTGCAATATAGAGGATTACTAAATTCTTAAGTAAAAAAAGAAAAATCTTAATGCTCAAATGTGAAATAATAATAGTATGAAAATAAGTTCCTTAAAGACTTGTGGTTCAATAATGATACTCTTATGAGATTGACTAATATTATTTGTAGATATGCAAGAAAGTTATGTTTAAATGCTAAGAATTCTGCAAGGCTGAGTATTGGTTGAGAATAGATACTCTCGTGATGGTAGTGTAAAAGGAGAGCGGAAGAAAAGTATTGGTTTTATGATGGAGCCATGTGCCTTATCTGAAATTTGCTTGAGGACAAGCAAACTATTAAGCTTGGGGTATTTGATGCACGGAAAATCTTGCATTAGTTTAAGTCATTTGATTAGCATTTTAGAATGTTTTTATGTTTAGAAAAGAGGATTTTTTATTTTTTTTCATATAATTTCCTTTAGATTTGATGTCTACCTAAGTCTAGAAATTATTCAGGGCAGGATATGAGAAAACGTCGAAATCAAGGTAAGAAAAGACCTAAAATAGCTCAGAAGACGGTCAAAGCCGTGACAATTCATGTCACAACTGTGACAGAAAGATGCTGCATTCAGAAATTTGGTTGTCACTGTCACGACCGTAACAGTTGACAGAGAAATTTTCCAGCAGAAAAATTGGCCGTGACAGAACCATTCACGGCCGTGACGGCGGTCGGTTAGGCCATTTTAAAGCCATTTTTATCCACTTTTTCGATATATATTTGGTTTATTTCCTTGGGGGACGAGAAAACCTATAAAAGGAGGCAAAAGAGGGCCTGGAAAAGCATCATTGGAGCATATATTTGAAGCCTACAATTAGGAGAAGATCGAGAACAATAGCGAAGCTCTGTCGGAAACTCGCGAGAGCACGTGCACAATGGCTGCCAGAGTTCTTCGTTTTCTTGTCTCAATCTTTTATATTAGATTTGATGTTGTTATTCTCAAATTTAGTCCATTATTAGGGTTATTCTAGTTGATGCTTTCCATTATTAGGGTTATTCTTAGCATTGCAATTTAATGTTTAATGCTTTCCTTTAATTCCATGATTTATGATTTGATTGCTATATGAGAAGAAGTGATTATTTTCATAATAGTTTTTAAGACTGATCTTATTTATTGCATGCCACAATTAGGGAAATCGAAAGAAAGCCCTTATTAAGGTGTAGTTATTAAGGTGTCTAAGAAAGCCCTTAATATTAGTTCCATTTTAATGCATCTTATGATTAATTAAGTAAATTAAAAATCGAAAGGATTGATTTATTCTAATTATCCATAAGATATAGTTAAAATCTGAAACATTAGTTAACTAATTTTGGGAATTCACTTTGTTATTGATTCGACTAATTCTAAGTTGAGAAAATTCATTACATTTTAGTGGTGATAATTAGGTGCCTTAATCATCAAATCATTATTTCTCCAGGTGATCATTTCCTTTATTTTTATTATTTTTATTATTTTTATTTTATTCACATTTGAAATAATATATTTTCTTAATTTCTCTATTAACAAGGTTAAAATAAAATCTAAGTTATTAACCGTCCTCGTGGGAACGATAACTCTACTCATTCACTTTATTACTTGAGCGACTAGTGCACTTGCTAGCATTTGCTATCAATTCTACACGCATAAACCTTGAAGTTTCTTCAGCGTGTAACGTCCCCCCGTTAAACATAAACCTTGAAGTTTCTTTAGCGTGTAACGGCCCGTGAAGGTAAGCTCACGGCCTAGAAGTTGATGATAAATAATGATTCTGCACCTTCTGGGATATAGGTCAATTTAACAATCGGCGATCTCTTTGTCTTGGAAGAGTTTGAATACATAACGACCCGTTAGTTCGTTCTCATGGCCCGTAATAATTTTCCCGTATCCAACCCATTGTAGGAGTCATGATATTGTGTGATCCGTGAGACATTCACTGTAACAGCCGTGAGAAAGTTGTCATGGCCCGTAAGTTCTTTCAAATAATTGACGTTTGATCCGTGAAATGTAGTAACTGGCGTGAGATTTGATTGTCACGGCCCGTGATGAGTATTTAATGGTCCGTGAAATTACAATCCTTCATTCGAGTGCTTTTACCAGAGTCGAGAAGACGGACATTTGAGGCGTGCGTTAGTGCCTCACGGCTCATGAGATAGTTATCACGACCGGTGAGATGCATTTTTTCTGTGCAGCCTCTTTTGTGGGCGTCGTGAACGTCCGATTGCGAGGCATGGACGAACCTTTAATGGCCGTGACAGATCCATAATGGCTCGTGAAGAGGCTTAATTGACATTTTGAGAAACTATTTTGACTCCGTTTTGAGTTATTCTTTTTTTCTTTCATTCAAAATTCCTGCAAAATCACACCAACTAAAGGTAGATGGCTACTTCAAAGAGTTCAAAGAAATAAATATAAAAATAGATGCATGCTATGAGCAAATTACGCGAAATAAACTTAAATGCAAGTCTAATTATATGTTATAAAATGCATGCATCAAACTCCCCCAAGCTTAGATCTTTGCTTGTCCTCAAGCACTGTTCAAGACAAAACTAATGCAACAATCATCTAATCATCGTTTGCACCATGTATCTCAGCTATTTTCTAAGTGCCTTGTTTATTCATCCTTCGCCAAAGTGTCTTTTCACATTCCAAAATATTCTTTTTTTTCTATGCTTTTCCATGCATTAATGATTTCGTACTTCTCCATATTGCACAAAGTGGTCCATGTAACGGGCTTTCGACTGACGGATCCCAGAGAAGATGCCCTTAGGTCGTCAGGCAATAATTCCCTTCGGATCTAATCACCCAGACTCACTAAGGTTCCGGATAACACATTTATACTTTTCTTTTTTCATTTGATTTGATACTTTGGTCTTTCTCCATTTTGCACAAGGTGGTACATGTAACAGGCTTTCAACCGACCGAACACGCCCAGGTTTCGGATAGTACCTTTTATAACTTTTCTTCGGCGTTCCACTAACCCTGCTTTGCTTTCTTTCTATTAAGCTCATCCAACACTTGAACATTCAACAAGGATATCATTGTTATCAAAATGGGATACATATATATATTTTTAAAATAACTGAACATGAGGTAATTATCAACATATTCATGATTTCACACAGCATCATTCTTCATACCATTAAACCCTACACTAAGACGATGAATGATAAACATGGGATACTTTGAATTTAGCTAATGCACATGATGTCATTGAATATAACTTGAAAATCAGCAAATATTAAGACAAAAGGGAATCTGAAAAAAATAATTTTTTTCCGTTATGCAGATTAAACACAAATGATTAAAAGATAACTAAATGCAGAAAAGATACGAAGATGCAATTTTACTAAAGATAGATATGATGCATGAAATGCAACTCCTCCAAGCCTAAGCTCAACACCGTCCCTAGTTGTGAAGAGCGTAAAAGGGATATTACGTCACTAAGGTAGGACTCCAATAAGGTCGGACTCGTAAAAGGGATACAACCATCACTACAAGAAAATTGGCAATTAGCGACTCAAGGTTGGAGATGCTAGGGAGGCGCTATTATGTCTCTGTTGTGAAGAGCGTCTCCTTAGCATCTACCTAGCGCCGCAAAAATGAGACGCTGGTAATCGGTGGCTAGTGGCGTCGCACTAGAGTCAAAGATGTTGAGACGCAACTAACGCCACATGTTGACGCTATATCAACGTTATTAAGACGCGATGATTGCGCTGCGCGAAGCAGGACCGCGTCGCTAAGTCGACGCGCAAGGGGCGGTAGATGTGAGACGCTATTCCGGCGCCCACGTGTGGCTAATGTAGGCGCTAGTAAGGCGCTAAATATGATCATGCATTTATCGCCAATGAGACGCTAAGATGGCGCTAAGTGCGATATATTTAAATTAGCGTCGACATGCGTTGAGACGCCAATGAGATGCTATGGTGTCGCTACTTGCACATTTTTTTTACCCGCCCCAGCCTTATTTTTTCCCTTCCCACACCATACAATTTATAATGCATCTCAAAATGCATTGATATTCATCACAGGCAATATAAAAGCATCACAGGCAATATAAAATCATCACAGACAATATAAAACCATCACAGACAATATAAACCATCACAGGCATAATATATCACATAAGAATACGAAAACTACTAAACCGAACTAACACACTATATGTATGTTTAAGTCTATAAGCAACAAATGCATAATTTATTTTCTATCCTAGGTTTGGGAGTTACTGTTATCATTCCGGACGTTCGAATCAGACGTGCTCGGTCCATGACCTCGCGGGATGGATTCTGCGTCGGGATCAATCCCTGAATCGCCTGCAATAGAGGATCCAACTGCTGCGACAACTATTGCGACACCTGCTGCGATATCTGCTCCGATAATTGCTGCGGTAGCTGCTGTGATAGCTGCGTCAGATCAGGTGCAGCGGATGAGCTCGGAGCAGATGCACCTCCTGCATATCCTCTGATCCTCCTAGGTATCTGAGCGGCTATGCCGAGGCCACGCAAGTATCCCCCTCGTGTCGTGCCGGCCACCTCTTCCCAAACAGTAGGGTCCTCTACGAAATAGAAAAAATATAAAATTATATAATATATAAATTATATATCAAGAATCACGTAAATTAAAAACATGACTAAACCAACGAAGAAACATTACCTGGTGGCTGAGTACTTGGATCATCTCCATACTTTTCAGCCATTTTTGCATTATACTCATCCTAAAAAATTTAAACGTTGTGTATTTCAAAAATAGTGCACTAACGGCAACAACCAAATGACCATATCATGAGACTTACCAGAAGCCTACGAGCAGTGGGCGTGACTAAGTCATTTGTCTTCCAGCTCTTATGCGTGGCCTCATAGACCACACGAAAGTCTACGGGACCACCTTCTTTCTCCTCCTACAATAAAGTTTCAAATTTGATAACATAAGTATAAGTCAAAAGTTTGATTAATTGAATTTATATGTAAATTACCATGCATCGTCGATGCTCGTCAAATCGCATCGATCCCCCTGTGTGGATGTGGGTCTCGGGCTTCGAAAGACGGTTAACTCTTGCCTTTTCCGACTTTCTTTGCCATCGTTCATCCGTCCTTTGTGAACATCAAATACTTACACTTTCAAAAAATTATAATTTTCATAAAAATAATGTAAAAGTATACATACTTACCACTTCCTATAGAGGGACTCCCAAACCGAGCGCCTAATATGTCTTGGGCATCTTTGTATGCCCTGCTCCAAAGTGAGACCGGCGGACGTGATGACCTTGCGAAACTTGTATAATCGATTTCGGAGGCGTTTCGCAGCGACCTCCTCAAAAGCCCTCCGGATCATCCCTAAACTAAGATCCGGATGAAACTGATTTGCCTTTTACAAATAGAACGTTAAAACTTAGTAATTTTAAAATAAATATAAATCGAATTATGTAACCCAAATAGAAGATCGTACCGTAAAGGCTCGAAAGATGTCATCTCGCACTTGAATTGGGACATCTTTCTAGGATCCTGCCCCTTCCGGCAAGTGGGAAAGAACGAGAGCACTGACATCCCGTACGGTACTAGCGGGTAAGAAAGTGGTCCTGTCAATTACAAAGAAGAATTAATTTTCAATGATAACCAAAACTATAACAAAATTTGTACAACTTATTTAACTTACGGTCGAGCAATATTATTCATAGTGACCACCTCATTATCGTGTAACCCTCTTCATCACTCGAAGAGGAATCATCATCCGGTACAACTGGGGTAGGCTGTGAAAGTCCGACATCAGCTACGGGCCCTAATACATAATAAATCATTAGTGTCATACCAAATTAAAATTGTGATAATTGATAGATGTACAGTAATGTTCTCACCTCGATTGATGTGTACCGCATGATCAGTAGCAGTCCGCTCGTCTGAATGAATTGAGTCAGGTGCTTGTGCTATCGGCGGCGTAGCAACTGACATTATTAAAAAAATAATTAATATAATTAATTGAGAAATGTCAATAACAATAAATATATCACCTGGCGTAAGATGTTGCTCGCCAACGCTAGATTTGGTGAAGCGTCTGGTATTCTTGGCGGTGGCAGTGGGGTAGCAACTGCCATCACAAGAAAATACATAAAATTTGGCTCCTACATAAAATTAAGTAATATACAAAAAATAACTTGGTGTGACATGACGATCGTGGTCGTGCGATCGAGACGTACTGACTATGTTCCCCGTCGACGGTGGAGCAACTGTCACAAAAGCAAAATATTTAAAAAACTCTATCTCCTACTGTCTATTGCCTACAATGTGTCACGTACCTGGAGTGATACGCTCAACAGACCCACCAATGGATCACCTACTATGTGACGATCCGGCTACGTGCCTCGTCGGCGGCGGAGGAACTGATATTATTAAAAAAGGAATTTAACTATTATAATCAACTATAAATAAGGAGCTCACAATAAATATATTACCTGGTGGTTGTGATGGCTGACTCATCTGGAGTGAACGCCTAGAAGAGCGAGATGACCTAAATGCTCGACCCCTAGTAACCATGGCTGAAAAAAAAGAAAGAAACTTCTCTTATTATCGGTAACCATATATAACTTTTAAAAAAAGTAAAAAGCTTATGTCATTAGAATAACTACGGGATTCATTCGCTTGTTTCGTATTATGATTCATTTTCATCATCTTCATCATCGTCGCTATAATCTTGGTTCGAGTCATCATCAATGAAATTATTGAAGTTCACATCCAAGAGGTCATTTGAATTGAACTCTTCCATTGGCTCAGCGTCATCGACCAATTGAAAATTCTCAACTCCATCGGCCACATCAATCGTCTCATTCACTCTATCTTCTTGATAGTAATCATCCATGGGCACATCGTTGTGTACGGATGATGTTTCATTCTCATCTACCATTGTTTCTGCTAAGAATAGTCTACTCCTCACCTTGCATGACGCAAGTCATTCATATTTGATTCTTTTCGATGGATACTTAGTGTAATACACTTGTTGTGCTTGTTCCGCCTATACGAATGGATCGTATGACTGAAGTCTCGATCGAGTGTTAATATCCACCAATTTAAACTTTTGATCGATCCGAACTCCTTTCTCTGGATCGAACCAACGACATTTTAGCACCACGACTTTGTTAGATTTTCCCAAATAAGATAATTCTATGATGTCTTCTATAACACCGTAGTAATCAAAGTCGTCGTCCCCGTACATGCTTCCTAGAACACATATGCCGCTATTAATAGTTGAACGTTGTCGGCTATATTCTTCTGTATGGAACCGATATCCATTGACTATGACGCCGCAGTAGCTAAGAACTTATTTCTTCGGGCCATGATCGAAATCTTGTATTTTGTTCTCTATGACTGAGCCATTAATAACCTACAAAAAAATAACTAAAAACTTTATTAAAAGTTACAAACTTATAACAATTAAGAACAAGCGGAAAGATTTTTCACTTCACATTTCAACCAATCGGCAAAATGTTCATCTCGTAGTTTCAATAACTCATCGTTTGAAACTAACGGATTTATTTCTCATTGTAATTCTTCGAATTTCCTGAATTCACAGTTTTCAATTAATACAATCATATAGCAACAATTAGCTTTAAATTATATAAAAAATTAGAATAAATTGCCTTACTCGAGATACGGCATCACTTCGCTACAATTTCCAAGAACATAATTCTCAACGGCGGTGAGATCTCTGTCATTCAAGATAACTTTGCGTCCTGCACTAAGAAGTCGACATGGGTACGTGAAGATGGATAGAATATTCATGTCAACTTCTCCTTCACCACCATCATCGTTTCTTGGAACTTGGGTGTGTCGTGATTGTATGTGCGGCTCAAAGTATTTTGAAGTGAAGTTTGACACCTCCTCAATGAAATATGCTTCACATATGGAGCCTTCAATTTTTGCCTTATTCTTCGCCTTCCTTTTCAAATATAACATGCACCTTTCGAAAGGATACATCCATCGATACTGAACCGGACCAGCAATTTTTGTTTCATATGGAAGATGTACAATAAAATGTTCCATCACATCAAAGAAAGAAGGTGGAAGTATCTTCTCAGCCTTGCACACGGTAATCACAATAGAAGCTTCTAAGCAAAATATGTCTTCTTTCCGAACGATGGATGCACAAAGCTCTTTATAGAACATAGACAATTCTGTTAAAACCTCCTAGATGGCCTTTGGCAAAAGTTCTTTAAAGACAACTGGAAGCAGTCTTTGCATAAAAATATGACAATCATGACTCTTCATCCCGTGTATCTTCCCATTGTCCAAGTTAAAACAACGAGATATGTTTGATACATATCCGTCGGGGAATTTCAATTGCTTTACCCATTCGAAAACCACTTTTCTTTGATCATTGCTCAAGACATAAGTAGCTTTTGGCTTTTTGCATTTACCAATTTGAAGATATCTAACTCTGGTCTTTTGCATATTAATTTCATGTCTTCGCGAGCCTGTATGCTATCTTTTGTTCTTCCTTTAACATCCATAATCGTGTTAAAGATGTTGTCAAATACGTTCTTCTCCACATGCATTACGTCCAAGTTATGACGTACCAAATTTGAAGACCCATAAGGCAACTCCCAAAAAATACTTCTTTTCTCCCAATTATGTTCACTTCCAAACCCAATTTGCTTATAACTACTGGCCTTCAGTCCGAATGAGACTTCACTAAGCTTGTTTACTTGCTCTAGCAATTCTCTTCCTGTCAAATGAGTTGGACACAAAGTGTTCTCGGATGTATTCTTTTTAAATGAGTTTCGATCACAGCGCATCGAATTCTCCAATGGCAGAAACATCCTATGACAATCAAACCAGCAAACTTTCCTACAATTTTTCAAATAAAAGGATTTCATATTCTTTTCACATATGGGACAAGCAAGTTTTCTTTTTGTACTCCAACCACTCAACATTTCATATGCCGGAAAATCACTTATGGTCCACATTAATGCGGCTCTCATAATGAAATTTTGCTTTTTAGATTTGTCATAGGTAACCACGCCATCCTCCCACAACATCTTGAGTTTGTCAATCAAAGGTCTTAAGTAAACATCTAAACTTTTACCAGGAGATCGAGGTCCCGGGATGATATAGGTAAGCAATATATTCTCTCGTCTCATACACATGCTTGGAGGCAAATTATACGGTGTCACAAAAATAGGCCAACTTGAATAAGCAGTACTCGATGAGCCAAATGGGTTGAAGTCATCGGTGCAAAGTCCTAATCTAACATTGCGTGATTCTGCAAAAAAATCCAGATGAAGTGCATCAAATCGTCTCCATGCCTCCGCATCCAAAGGATGTGTAATTGAATTTGAATCTTCACGTGCCCCTTCTTTGTGCCACCTCATAAATGATGCAGTTTTTTCAGAAAGAAATAGTCGTTGTAATCTTGGAACAATCGGAAAGTATCTAAATATTGCATTTGCCACATTTTTTTTCGAACTTTGAGTATTCTTTTTCGGCTTGAATCTAGGCTCGCCACAAATAGAACAACTCATAAGTGAGTTGTTTTCCTTGTAGTACAATATGCAATGATTGCAGCATGCATCAATCTTCTAATATTCCAACCCTAAATCTCTCATCAACCGTTTGCGCTTGTAAAAATTTCCCGGTAATTTCTCAGAAACTAGAAGCATACTCTTAATAATGGCAAGCATCCGGTCAAAATAACTTTCGCTCATATTAAATTATAATTTTAAGTTCATTAGTTGTGCCACTACAGAAAGTGTAGTTTGCTTCACGCATTCATCCCATAAAGGTTCATCTGCCTCTTCGAGAAGATTATAAAACTTAGAAGCCGAAGGATTCGGGTCTTCTTCAATCGATGTTTCGCCAACATTTTCTCCTAACATTGCATCTCGTATCATGTCCCTGTACGGATTGCTCGAGTCACCCACAATGGTATCTACATTACTTGTTTCTTTAGCCCATCTTTCTTCGCCATGAAAGAACCAATTGGTGTATGTAAGTAAGAAACCGTTGTAATATAAATCCTTCTGCACATCATATCTTACTTTCCACTGATAACATTTGCACTTCCGGCATGGACATAAGATTTCGCCATATGAAGAAGCAACACCTTCATTTTGATATGCCACATTAATGAATTCACCAACACCATCCTTATATTCTTCAGTTATGACGCCATGTTTATCCTTCCAACGACGAATCCAACTATGATATGGCTTTATCATTTCTGTAACGGAGAACATTAAGCCAAGTAAGAAATTTCGTGTACTTGAAACGTGTGATTTTGAACTTACGAATTAAGTCCAAAATCACATGTTTCAAGTACTTTATCGTCGAATCATAATCTCATTTTATCACCACGAATGTGGAAGTACATGATTAGTTCATAAGTTAACTTAACAATTAACATAAGTTAATTTAACTTAAGTAATACTTAACTTAAGTACTACTTAACTTAATTCATAACATGAAGTAATACTTAACTTAAGTACATGAATTAGTTCATAAGTTAACTTAATTCCTAAGAGATGATACTTAATATTATACTTAATAAGTAATACTAACTTGATCCAAAGAGATGATAATTCACTTAAGTACTACTTAATTTAACATGATAATAACATGAATAAGTAATACTTAACTTAACATGAATAATTAACTTAATTTAACTTCATGCATTAATAATTAACTTAATTTACATGGTGGCGGGCTAGTACCTTCGGCGAAGGGCGGAGGGCGGCCGAGACGGCGGTGGACAGTGGCGGCAGAGGAGGACGTCGGAGGCGGTGGAGGACATCGGCGATGGTGGAGGGCGGACGAGGAGGCGGTGGACGCGATGGGCGGCGGTGGAGGCGAAGAGCAGAGGGCGGACGAGGCGGCCAAGGACATGACAGACGGCGGTGGAGGTGAACCGCGGCGGAGGCGAACCGCGGCGGAGGCGAAAAGCGGAGGAGGCGAACCGCGGTAGAGGCGAACCGCGGCGGAGGTGAAGAGCGGAGGGCGGCCGAGATGACGGTTGAGGCGAACTGCGGCGGAGGCGAAGAGCGGAGGGTGGCCGAGACGGCGGTTGAGGCAAACCACGGCGGAGGCACCGCGGAGGCGAACCGTCGGGGAGGGCGGAGGAGGAGGAGGAGGCGGCGAAGGGTGGCGCTCGAATGCGGAGGGTGGCGGTCGAATGCAGAGGGAGGCGGAGGCAAAGGGCGGCGGCGGTGGTGGAGGGCGGTCGTCGGGCGTCGGACGTCGGGCGAAGGGCGGAGGTGGCAGTGGAGGGCGTCGGAGGTTGGGCATCGGGGCGCGTCGGGCGGGATGAAGGAAGATGGTAAACAGTAGTAAACAGTAAAAGTGAAAACGATGAAGAGGGGTTAGGGATTTAAGTAACTTTTTAGCGTTGCAAGGAATCGAGACATGTATATGTATAGATAACATATATATGTATACGTATTCAAAGTGAATATATATATGTGTATTTGTTTATATGTGTCAGATTAAGTTATAATAATATGTATATATGCACTTATTATATATAGGTATCAGCATATAAGCGCATTTATATGTCTATATGTGCCCGATTGAGTGAGGGGTAAAAAGTCGGCTTAGGAGGCGCAATACAGATGCCATTGAGTCGCTAGATGCATTTAACGACACCGTAGCAGCGAACTAGCGTCTAAAATAGTATGGCGTCTCGAACATGCGATGCTAGAGAGACGCCCATAGTGTCAGCATAGCGTCGACAACAGTTGCGGCGCTCGTTAAATGCTAGGTGGACGCTACTGTGTGTCTAATGTGACGCTAACATATCACTCACTTAATCAACCATCATAATCCCATGATTAAGTATATAATAATAATATATGCATAATTAAGATATTATATATGTTATATGTATACATAATATAAATAATATAGGTAAAAAATTATATATTTAGGAACACTCTTATCATGTAAAAATACATATATATATATAATCGTGTAATTAATACATATATATGTTGATATTATGCTATTGATAATATGTTTATAATCGTGTACTTAATACTAATATAATATTTAATGAATTTATTGATTGACATATAGTATATATAATATAGTGTTTAAATATATACAGTAGCGTCTCATTAGCGTCTCCTTTGTTTGAGACGCCATATAGCGTCGCTTTAGAGTCTTCAGACATGAGACGCTAGTGTCGCGTCTAAAGTGGTCGACGACAAAACAACGCATTAAGAATAGTGGCGCGAAATAATAGCGTCTACGTAGCGTCTCGATTGCGCTAGAGAGTTAACGTCAACCCGCTGAATAGCTAAGAAGACACATAATTAAGATATATGCATAATTAAGATATTATATATATTATATATATAGATAACATAGATAATATAGGTAAAAATTTATATATTTAGGAACACTCTTATCATGTAAAAATACATATATATAATCGAGTAATTAATACATCTATATGTTGATATTATGCTATTGATAATATGTTGTTAATCGTGTAATTAATACTAATATAATATTTAATGAATTTATTGATTGACATATAGTATATATAATATAGTGTTTAAATATATATTGTAGTGTCTCATTAGTGTCTCTTTTGATTGAGACGCCATGTAGCGTCGCTTTAGAGTCTTCATACATGCGACGTTAGTTTCGCGTCTAAAGTTGTCGACGCCATAACGGCGCTAGGTACTACCGCGCATTTACGGTTCCTGGCGAGAAATAATAACGTCTACGTAGAGTCTCGATTGCACTACTTTTAACGTCAACTCTCTGAGTAGCTAAGAAGACGCTAATGAGATGCTATTGAAAGGCAAGTGGCGTCTGATTCTAGTGACGCTAAGTAAGTGCAATGGAGGCGCTAGTGGCGTCTTTATAGCGTCACATATTTTTGAGGCGCATGGCGTCGCTAATCGCCAATTTTCTTGTAGTGCATGCTCAAAACTAAAAGGGCAAAACATAAAGAAACGGAAAGAGACAACCGTCTACTCCATAGGTGGTGGCGGTGGCGGAGGATAGAGGAGATGCCCGTAGTGTCCCTGGTTGACGTGGTACTCATGCATGCGGCGCACCTTAGCATATGTTTGCGCTTGGCTCTCGGTCAAAGAAAGGACGTCGGCACGAATCTGGCGAAGCTCATCGGCCTGGCGTAGCTGCTCGGTGTGCATTGAAGTCAGCAACTGATGCATGGCAGAGAAATCAGTGAGGTGCGAAGTGGTAGGATCACTCGCGTCAGGCTGCTCCTAAGATGGCCCTTTGTCACACCCTTAATTTCTTACTCGAAATTCACGTAACCAGCCTTGGAATCTTCCTCGTCAAAGTGTCCAAGTCGGCCTCTCAATGTTCTACATCCCTTCTTGGAAAGTTAGAACACACTCACACACTTATGCACTTAAGTTAATTTCAATGCAAGAAGAACTCGGAAGTGGGGGAAAGACTCTCTTATACAACAAAGGGGTCAACCAACTGTTGCCCAGTAATTCAAAAATACAATAACTCTCTAGGCGCCCTTTCATGGCACCTGTCTGCACCAAAGCATCCATGCGGCCTTCAACTCTTGAGTGAAGCCTCCATGCTGTGGATTACCTTCCCTCCATCTAGACATGGCCTGATCGTCTCGGATCATGCTGGGTACGCACGGATCCTCCTCGGTCGCACCACGCCTGTCGGTCACCTACCTGGTGCCAAGTGGTTGTCACTGCCACTCACCCATGGTCATCATCCCAGAATTCCCTACCCCAGAGAATTCCGCCAGTCGACAATGTCTTGCGACTTCTTCCACCCTGGTGAGCAAATTGGATGGGCCACTTTGGCCCTGGGATGGTAATGCCCCAAAATGCCAAAGTTTGCATCCTGCAACTTCCATGTGCACGCCGGACCGGCCCCAAATGAGTTTTGCTCGTCCCATTCTCCTGGGATTCAATGTCAAGCCTCCTCCATGACATAGGACTATCAAGATGCACTTGTGTTCTCCCTGGGATGTCTCGACCACATCCTGTGACGGACATGACCTAGGATGGTGCAGCCGGCACATGGTGCGCGCCCAGCCATCATCCTATCACATCCCGAAGTCCACTTAAGGTGGCGGGTGACAATTTTCCCCCACCAAAGATGATGCCAACCTCGGCAATGTCTGATTCCCACCTGTGGCTGTTGAAGTAATCATGTCATTGACCGGGCCTCTTGCCTCGATCGAACGTGCTAGGTCCTCAGTGTCAGCATGGTATCTTTTCAACATGCTGACATGAAAGACAGGATGTAATTTTCGTAGATGCTGAGAGAGGTCCACTCGATAGGCCACCTTACCTATCCTTTTAGAGATGACAAAAGGTCCCTCATAACGTCGCATGAGCCCTTGGTGCAAATGTCGAAGGGCCTTGAACTGCCGCGCCCTTAATTTCACCAAGACTTGATCACCAACTTGAAACTCCACATGATGTCTCTTCTGGTCGACAAATTTCTTCATCTTTCGCATTGACTTCTCGAGGATGGCCTTAGACACTTCTAGGTTCTCTTGCCATCGGTGCGCCACTTGATTGGCTGTAGGGCACCTTCTTGCGTACTTGGCCGCTAGGGAGGCCGGGGTCACTGGCTGTCGACCCCTGACAAGTTCAAAGGCACTTTGTTGAGTAGCTTCACTCTGCTACATGTTGAAGGAGAACTGAGCGACGTCCAGAAGCTGCGACCAATTCTTTTGATTGGCATTCACAAAGTGTCGGAGGTAAATCTCCAATAGATAGTTCGCCTACCCGGTTTGGCCATCAGTTTAGGGATGAAAGGCCATGGAGGAGCGCAATTCAGACCCTAGAAGCTTCAAAAGTTCTCTCCAAAACTGACCTATAAAATGAGGATCACGATCAATTACGATTACTTCAGGAATACCCTAGAAGTTCACCTCATTCTTGACGAAAAGCCTGGCCACTTCCTCAGCCGAGCAATGCTTCGGGGCAGGGATGAATGTCCTGTACTTGAAGAACTTATCAATCACCACCATGATTGATCCAAAGCCTCTAGATCTTGGCAGGGCAGAGATGAAGTCCATGGTGAATACTTGCCATGGCTGTTTCGGAACGGGCAGAGGCTCCAAGAGTCTGGCCGACTTTAGTTGCTCCACCTTGCCTTGTTGGCATTTGAGGCATGTCCTCACATAGGCCTCAACGTCTTCCTGCATTTGCGGCCAGTAGAACCCATCTTCTACGAGGGCCAAGGTCCTGGGCATGCCCAGATGACTTGCCCATGAAGAGTCATGGCAGTCCTTGATGACGTGCCATCGGAGGCCTTCCCATCAGGGCACATACACCCGTCTACCTTGAGACCACTCATGGCCGTCAATTGGACCTTGCGACTGAGGGCATCCGCCACCACATTCGTGCGCCCTGTTTTGTACTCCAACTAGTCAAACTCGGCCAAAAAGTCTTGCCACCGCACCTACTTGGGACTTAACTTCTTTTGATTCTGAAAGTAAGAAGTGGCCACATTATCAGTTTTAACAATAAAAGTACTTCCAAGAAGGTAGTGTCTCCAAGTGCATAAACAATGCACAATGGCCGACATTTCCTTGTCATGAAATGGGTACATGCACTTGGCTTCATTGGATTTCTAACTTTCAAAGGCCACAGGGTGACCCTCCTACATGAGGACACCTCCGAGCGCAAAATCCGATGCATCCGTCTGCACTTCAAGCGGGCAGCCATAGTTGGGCAACATTAGGCATGGCCCTCGCACGACTGCTCCTTTATGGTCTTCAAATGCCTCTTGGCATGAGTCCGTCCATTGCCAAGCTTTGTCCTTCTTCAGAAGATCCATGAGGGGTGCGGCCCGCCTGGAATATCCCTCCACAAATCGTCGATAATAGTTGGCCAACCCTAAGAACGACCTTAACTCTAGGACGTTCGTTGGAGGCTGCCATTCTTGAATGGCACTGACCTTACTCTCGTGCTTATGACACCGGCCTTGATGGAATGACCCAAGAACATGACTTCTGGTTGTGCAAACGAGCACTTCTCGGCCTTCACGAAAAGTTCATTTTCTCTCAACAACCGGATTACTTCCTCCAAGTGCGCCAAATGATCTGCAAGGTTCTTAGAATACACAACAATGTCATCCAAATAAACCACCACACATTTTATCTAATAATGGATGGAATATCCGGTTCATAAGAGTACAAAAGGTGGCAAGGGCATTGGTAAGACCAAAGGGCATTACCAGAAATTCATATGCCCCATACTGAGTGACACAAGTAGTCTTTGCCTCGTCGCCCTCGGCAATTCGCACTTGTCAATACCTGACCTGAGATCCAACTTCGAGAAGACTCTTGCCTTCCCAAGCCTATCAAACAAATCTTCAATTAGAGGTATAGGATATTTGTTACGCACCGTCAACTTATTCAAGACTCGATAGTCTATGCACATGCGCAATGTGCCATCATGTTTCTTTCGGAAGAGTACTGGAGAACCATAGGGCGCCTTAGAGGGTCTGATAAACTTTGCCTTCAACAACTCGTCCAATTGCTTCCTGAGTTCTGCCAACTCAGGGGGCGCCATCCGGTATTGTCCCATGACGGGCGGCCGCGCCCCGGGCACCATTTCGATCACATGGACGATGTCTCGTTGGGGAGCAAGCTTCTTAGGCAACTCCGGGGCCATTGCATCCTTGTAGCGCTCCAGGAGGCTCTAAACTTCTTCTGGAACAGGTAGGGTCCTTTGGCTTTCCTCTTCAACTCTGAGGACCGCGAAGTACGCCACTTCCCTGCGTCACACACCCTTGCACACCTCCTAATGCAGAAAATGATGTAGCAAAATAAAATTCCTAGCAAGTGCACTAGTCACTCAAGCAATATAGTAAAAGAAGTAAAGAGTGTCGAACCCACAAGGAATATTATTAATTCAATGTTTGAATTTATAAATTAATAAGAGAGAAGCAAAACATGAAATTTTAGAACAGGGTTTCTAATTATAAAATAAAATAATGAAAATAAGATAATAATAAGATAAGATAATGGTGTTGAAATTGGTCTTAGGATGATAACAAATTAAGGATAAATATGTGAACTAGAAAAGATAAATTAAAATTCTTAAGATGGAATAGGAATTTTGCTACATTATTAATTTACAAGATTCAAATCACATAGTCCACAAACTGGTAATTCTGTTATTTAATCAAGCAAGTCAATCTATCTTAAATTTAATCAAAACTGAAGTCCCGCAAACTGATATTCATGCAGATGAGATTAAATTTAAGATGCATTAATATGAAAATCCTAGACTATTAATCACTTCACAAACTAGTATAGATTAACAGACCACACACCACACACTAGTTATTAGACCTATATCAATTTTTAATTTCACAATAAATCATTTAATTTAACTAAATAAAATATGAAATCAAGTAGTCCATAAACTGGTAATTACTTAACTCAAAATTTAAAATAATTAAATCAAAAGCATTAAAAACAATTAAAATTTGATCAAAACAATTTCAATAATAAAATAAGAGTTCACAATATTTCCCTTAAATAATAATCTCCTAAAATAAAATAACTAAAAATATGGAGTTCATCCTAGAATTGTAGAGAGATAATAAAAAAATACAAATGATAATCAGAAGAATTAAACCAGGAATAAATCAGGGTCAGATGTCGTCGGAGCTCTAGATTAGCCGTTTGATCAAATCTCTCTTGATCGAAGCCTGCAGACTCTTGACTCGCCGTAGAAGAAAATCACACTTCAAAGCATGAGTTGGATTGATGGTTTCGTCCTCTATTTATAGTGCGAACGAGTCTTCATGTTGATCATGGGCGTAAATCGTACGGTTGAATTTAACTTGGTGGAGATAAACTTTAAGTCCTTCAAATCTCGGCCTGATAAAACTTTGGTTAATAATAAAATATTATTCATTTGGAGGCTAGTGATAAACTTATCGACCGATAGCATTCAAGAAGTGGTTAAGGATAATTGCTTCTCATTGCTTTTGTGCCCGTAAAACTCCTCCTGAATTTGATTTACGGCCAATATTCCCTTAATTCTCCACCTTACGTCCAGTAAAACTGCCCTTTGATTTGATTCACGGCCAACAAATCCTTTGAAACAACGTTGTATCCCTGGTGGTGATATAATTGGTTGCATTTCACTCCCAAGATAAGCCTTTACTCCTAAGATGAGCTAGATAAGCCTTGACTCCCATAACAGAAGTGATCAACTTTTACTCCCAAAATTGCCTTGTGATGAAAGGTGATAACATTGCTCAATATCTCGGCATTACTCCCATAAGTATAGAGTGGCGGCCCGACATTACTCCCATAACAAATATCATTGATATTTTTTGCCCAAATGAATGTAACTCCTTAGGTTTCACTCCATGGATTTGTCTCCTTAAGTATTTGGCCCCTTCGGATAAAGATGTGTTTGACACTTTGCATGAAAGCTCGAACTACAATTTTCCTTTTTCCTGCCAATTAATTAAAATAATGAAGTTAATCTTCTCATAATTATAATAATTCAAGAATGAATAGATAGAATCAATAAATCCAGAATTATGACTAAAATAAACTTAAAATGATGCATGCGATGATTAAATTATACAAAACATTAATTAAAATAATAGACTAAAATATGTTGTGTTTTGCATGCATCACCTGCATGGCCGACAACATTTTGGACTTGATGCTCGTCCTCTGTAGAGGCATTTCGTGTATCTTGTCCTGGGACACAAGGTGTAGCCCTTCCTGGGCCACCCACACTTCTTGAAATATGCCTAAGAACTCCATGCCGAGCACCATCTTGTGATCGTCCATGGCCACCACCGTAAGGTTCACGACACCCTCCCAAGTTCCTACACGAATGGGTAGATCCTTGGCCACTCCATTGATGGGTTGTGAGGCAACGTTCACTGTCTTGATTAACCCTGGCTCTTTCAAGAAATTGATGCCAAGGCGCTATGCTTCTTGAACCGCCATAAAAATATGCGTGGCCCCGGTGTCCACCAAGGCCGTCGTTGCTTGTCCTTGCATCCACACTTCGGTGAACATGAGACCCTTGTTGGCCTTCTTGCTTCCCTTGATTGGGATAGATGCAGCGGTTGCTGTGAGAGCCCTGATTGACCCCATGTGCGCGGCCCCACCCTCATCCTCCGATGCACCATGGCGGCCAACCCGCCCTTGCGCGGGCACTCGCGGGCATAGTGGGGCCCTCCACATGTGAAACACTTAACAGACTTCATAGAGGTTCCTTCTTTCTCAGACTTAATCTCCTTCTTGTCCTTTTCCCCCTTTTTGTCGACCTTCTTGCCTAGGGCCTGACCCTTGTCCGCGGGCTTGCCCCGGTCCTTGGATTTGCCAAGGTCTCGGTTCATGGTGAACTCTGTAAGGGCCTCGGCCACTGCCAAAACCTCATTGATCATACCAACCTTCTGCCTCTTGACCTCTTGTGCCGCCCATGGTTTAAGGCCTCTTAGGAAGAAGAAGATCCATGTAGCCTCATCCATTACCTGTCATCTCTAGCATCAAAGGTTGGAAGTGTTCGATGTATTCTTTTACCGAACATGTTTGTTTGAGTGTCGTTAACTTGGTCATGGCCACTTCCTAGGCATTTCCATGATAGAATTGTTTCTTCAATTCTTTAGTGAAAGTGCTCCAAGTGTCGATCGTGATCTTCTCCTTAGCAATCTCCTCCTCCATACGTCTCCACAATAGTAGTGCGCCCTCGGCTAGGTATCGCACTGCCAAGTCAATTTGATCTTTCTCCACTGTATCTTATTTGTCTTGAAACCTTTCTCAAGACTCCACAAGAAGTCATCTATGGCCGTTGCATCGCGAGAGCCATCATACTTCTTGGGCTCGGGTCCATGAACTTAGGAATGGCCGCCCTTGTGCATAGGCCACTTGTTTCTAACAAATGGCTGCGGATCAGCATAATGTCCATTTCCATGGCCTTCATTTTGATCTCTACCGCTTCCTCCAAGGAGTTCATCTTGGCCGCCTGAAGTTCCTCTGATGTCCGACCCTCCTCTATGGCCAAGTCCAGCTGCACCATAACCATCCTCAAATGTGCGGATGACCAAGTCCGTGCCTTGGATGTTATGGTCCAGAACGTGCCTCTCAAGATGAGTTAGAGGATCAGTGGATTGTGAACGGGTCTTCTTCTTTTCCCCTCCGAAATTCCCATTCCCACCACCTGTGGCCGTGTGGGACTCCAAATGTCGGCCTCGAGTGACCGGTCCCTGACCTTCTTCTACCATTGTAGCAAACCGTGCTCTGATACCACAATTGTCACGCCCTTAATTTCTTACTAGAAATTCACGTAACCGGCCATGGAATCTTCTTTGTCAAAGTGTCCAAGTCAGCATCTCAATGTTCTACGTCCCTTCTTAGAAAGTTAGAACACGCTCACACACTTATGCACTTAAGTTAATTTCAATGCAAGAAGAACTCGGAAGTGGGGGAAAGACTCTCTTATTCGTTCACTCCCTAAATCTGTGAAGGGGTACATGTATTTATACAACAAAGGGGTCAACCAACTGTCCAAATTGATTTATTTGGGTCTGAGAGGGTTGACGAAGTGGAGTCGCATCAAGGCATCCTTGCGGCCTTCAACTCTCTGAGTGAAGCCTCCATGTCGTGGATTACTTTCCCTCTGTCTGGACATTGCCTGATCGTCTCGGATCTGGCCTGGTACACCCGGATCCTCCTCGGCCATGCCACGCTCGCCGATCGCTCACCTGGCACCAAGTAGTTGTAACCACCACTTCGCCATGGCCGTCGTCCCAGAATTCCCTACGTCGGAGAATTCTGCCAGCCGACGACGTTCTGTGTCTTCTTCCACCCTGGTGAGTAAATGGGATGGGCCACTTTGGCCCTGGGACGGTAATGTCCAAAAATGCCAAAGTGTGCATCCGGCAACTGCCACGTGTGCGCCGGACCTGCCTTCTCGCCCCAGACGAGTTTTGCTCATCCCATTCTCCTGGGATTGATTGTTAAGCCTCCTGCATGACATAGGACTATCGAGATGCACTTGTCTTCTCCCTGGGATGTCTTGACCACATCTTGGGAGGGACATGGCCTGGGATGGTGCAGCCGGCACACGGTGCCCCGACCATCATCCCCATGTCCGGCCCCTAACTCCATGGCGCGGATGACATAATCATCCAACAACGAGAACCCTTCAAGTTGTGGCAGCTCGTCCAGGTCAAGATTGAGGTGGATGGCAATGAGTGTAATCATCCCGCCGACGACAATGTGGCCCTTGTCTTTGTTGGCAGCTTTAAGAAGTGTGCGGTCCAAAAATGCCCCTACATTCACCGGACTGGAGGTCAACATGCAATATAAGATGAAAAATTCCTGTGCATTGATGCCTCCACTACTATCCCCATGGCCGAACAATGTATTGGAGAGGATTTTTTGTGCAAATCAGATGATGAGATTCTGGATGTATGTGGACAGGGCGCGCTAGTAATCCAAGTGTCCTTCTCCTGTAATACATGACCAGAAATCTAAGGCGCTGAATTCTTTCGGTATGCGGAGGTGTCCAGTATTGGAAAAATTGAAGATGGCATTGAACTCGGATAGAGAAAGCTCAAACTTGTGATTATAGAGCTGGATGGAGATGGTGGCCTGTCGACATCCAGTGGCCTCAAGGTGCTCCACCTTGAGGGAGCATTGAAATTCCATCATGATGTCATCGTAGGTGGGCCACCACTATTGCCCATTGGCAATGATCGCAAGAATTACAGTATTTTCGGGCATCCTTGTAGAGTGTGGTCAGGAAAATCCGCATTCCAAAACTTTAGCAGCAATTCAGTTAGGCCCAAAGTGTCCTCCTACAATGCCATCGTGACGGTGCTTGATGCATGCAAAATATAACATATTTTAGATTATTATTTTAGTTAATTTTTCTGTAATTTGTTCATGGCATGCATCATTTTTAGTCATTTTTAATCATAATTCCGGATTTATTATTAATTCTCTGATTGTGGATGGATTAATTAAATTTGAATAATTATTTTGCAGGAAAATTCAAAACACGGCCGAAATTCAAAGAAATTATTCCTTACGGCCGAGATTCGGCTTTACCCCCAAGTCATTTTGGCCGAGATTTGGCTTTACACTCAAGTCATTTTGGGCGAGATTTCTAGGGGGTAATAATATGGAATCTTCGTTGTTACGGCTAAGATTTGAAGGGGTAAAAATAAAAGAATTTTATCTTTTGGGCGTAATGGCATGAAGATGAATTTGGCCTAGATTCAAAAGGAGTAACAATTGAATCATTTTATCTTTTGGGCGTAACAAGATTAAATTCCTTCCTTACGGTCGAGATTTGGAGGGAGTAAAAGGAATTTTATCTCTTTGGGAGTAAAGATTTAATTCTTTATTACGGCCGAGATTCTAAGGGAGTAAAGATAAAAAGGATTTATCTTTGGGCGTAATGATAAAAGGATTTATCTTTGGCCGAGTTTATCTTATAATTTTAAAGTCAACCGTATGATGTTACGGCCGAGATCAAATTGAAGGCCGTCCGCAACCTATAAATACGTGAGGAAACCATCGTCCCAAAGTGTGCTCTGAAGTTCAGGTTTCTTCCACGGCGAGTCGTGAGCTCTGCAGGCTACGACCAAGAGGAGAGAGGTGCGACGGCTGAAAGTTGATCGCGACCCTGATCAAGTCCGAGAGGCTGCCCGACTGTCTGCCCGTGATCCGAAGCTTCGACTTTTATCTATTTGGGTGTAATTCTTCCAATTATTATTATTTTGTTATTATCTCTCCAGAATTTCTAGGATGAACTCCATATTTTCTATTTATTTCATTTTAGGAGATTATTATTGAAGGGAAACTATTTGGACTCTATATTATTTGTTTTAATCTTTTCTGATCAATTAGTTAATTGTGCTTAATGCTTTTGATTTAATTATTTGGATTTCTGAGTTGAGTACTTACCAGTTTGTGGATTATTTAATTTCAGAATTCATTAATTGAATTAATTGATTTTATGTGAAATTAATAATTGACATAAATTTGATAACTAGTGTGTGGAGACTCAAGTTTATGTGGTCTGTTAATCTAACCAGTTTGTGGAGTGATTAATAGTCTAGGATTTTCATATTAATGCATCTTAATTTTAATCTTATCTGACGAATACCAGTTTGTGGGACTTTAGGTTTGATTAAATTTAAGATAGTTTGATTTACCGGATTAAATAGCAGAATTACCAGTTTGTGGACTCTGTGATGTTAATCTTGTAAATTAATAACTTGAGAAAATTCCTAATCCATCTTTAAAGATTAAATTTATCTTTTATGGTTCAAATATTTATCCTGATCTATTTTCATCCTAAGGCCTAACTTCAACACCATTATCTTATCTTTATCTTAATTTCCTTATTTTATTTCATAAAACATCTTTCCAAAAATTCATGTTTTTCCTCTCTTATTAATTTATAAATTCAGATATTGAATTAATAATATTCCTCGTGGGTTCGACACTCTTACTCCTATTTACTATATTACTTGAGCGACTAGTGCACTTGCTAGCAAATTTTATTGTTACAAATACAACGCATCAAGTTTTTGGCGCCGTTGCCGGGGGATATTTTATTAATTAATTTCTGATTTTTATGAATTATTAGGAGATGTAAATAATTCTTTATAAATATGTATTAATTGTTTTAATTATTTTTTTTGTGAATAAACTGAATTTTTTTTTCTTTTGCAGATAAAAGTCACGATAATTTTTTAAATTTGTCTACTTTCGGTTTAAAATCCGACGCCGATTGAATTTTCCGAATTACACTGTCGACTTATGATTTTACGATCGAGATTTAATGTGTCGGCTTTATTAATTTTACGGCCTCGCAATGGATGATTTCTGAGTTCTAAACTTTCAATTTTTACGACCGTAATGTGTTTATCCGAACATTGTTTTACGTCATGGATTAGATTTCGTTGTTTTACGGCCGTAAAGAACTTTCGGCCGTAATGATTCAATTGTCGACGTTTCGTTGGGGTAATATTCTCAAGTTTCATTGGACTTTATTTCGGCCGAAACCCTATTTTGTATTACGGCCAATCATGTTGACTTCATCTCGGCCGATGTGATCTCATTTCGGCTTAATTGACAATTTTTATCTTTACGGCCGACACTTATTACGGCCGAGAATGATCTCATGGTTTTTCGGCCGTAAAATTTTTGAACATTTGTTCTTACGCCATAATACGACCTTTTCGGCCAATTTATTTGTGACTTTTTCTTTCTTGGCAATCAATGATCACGTTCGACTTAATTCTCATTGTTTTACGGCCGATATGAATTATCCTCTTCCTCAGCCGTAATGATATTTTGTCGACGTTTCGTTCGATTTTTTTTATTTCGGCCGAAACCCTGTTCTGTTTTACGATCAAAGGTTTTCAACTTCAGTTCTTTACGCCTAAGATTTTATATGTGAGGAGTTGATTGCCGAAATGATTCATCGTTGTGTTAATTTTTACGACTTTGTTTCGACCATAAGCCAACAAATTTTACGCCTTCACGTTGAATCCCTTTCAACACTGTTTTATGATTTTTACGGACGAACGAGCCTCGGATTACTAATTTAATTTCGGCCGTAAACCCTATTTCTGTATTACGGCCGATCAATCTTATTACCTCTCTGATTATTAACTTTACGGCCGCAAATTAGTTCAGACTTATTTTGTGCCGTTTGTTACATCATCACAAATTCTTTCGGTCGATATTAATATTTGGTATTTGTATTAGTTTGAAGAACCTCCGTTTGCGGCCGTAATTAGGTTTCTGAAAAGTTCCTCTCGAAAATTAATTTTAATGACGAATTTTCAATTCTATCAGGACGAAAGACTTTATTTGTTAAAATCTCATTTTTTTTTCGTGACCTATTATCTGTATTTCTTCTTTCTTGTATATATTTTTATTTTATTTTATTCTTTTATCTTACTGAAAATTGGTTGTTGCAGGTACTAATTGAAAATTAAATCACAACCAATCCTAGAATTTTTTGATAAGCGCACTAGGAGTTCAAATCCACTGTTGGAATTGGATCCTGAAATTGAAAGAACCTATCGTCGATTACGAAGAAATATAAGAAAAATGGCGGAACAAGCACGCGACAATCAGAGACTGGAGCAACAAAATGAACTGGTTCCACCACATAATAATCGGTGAGAAGATGAAGCAGAACTTTCTATGAGAGAATATGTCTCGGCCAGATACAGCGACCGAGAATCATGCATCGTGCTGCCTGATATTAACGCAAATAATTTTGAGATAAATCCCGCAATCATGAGGATGATACAAGCATCCCAATTTGGAGGAGGATTTCATGAAGACCCTCATGATCACCTTGACAAATTTCTTGCCACTCTGAGCACCTTTAGAAATAATAATGTTTCTTCTGAAGTTATTCGTTTATTATTATTTCCTCAATCTTTACGTGACAAAGCTTCCACTTGGTTTAAAACTTTTCCTGCAGGATCGATTCATTCTTGGTTGGAGCTGGTAGAAAAATTTGTTGGAAAATATTGCCCACCACAAAAGGCAGGCAAATATCGAAGAGAGCTGAGGGCATTTGTTCAAGACGATAACAAGACGTTATATGAAGCCTGGGAACGATATAAGGAACTGCTGGCCAGAGTTCCTGACAATAGAATTCCAAAGTGGCAAGTGATGGAAGATTTCTACCATGGATTGCGAGCTGCAGATCAAGATAAGCTCGATCAATCAGCAGGAGGGACAGTACTGGGATCTAAACGTCCTAGTGAGATACAAGATATTATTGAAGCTGTAGCCCTCAAGTCAAGTCAAAAAAGGAGACCACCTCGCCGAACTCATGATGTACATGCTACACAAGGAATACAGTCTTCAGAAATAGTGGCTCAGCTGGAATCACTTAATCAAAAATTCGAGCAGATGATGTCACTAATGGGAAATTCCAATAATTATAGGCCTACAGGTAACACTTCGGATTCAAATCAAATTGAAAATGCTAACTTTATTTCCAATCCATTTTACAGGAACAACGATTATGGTTGGAGACATAATCCGAAGTTTGCCTATAATCAGAATCAAGGCCAATCTTCTGGTCCATCAAAAGATTATATACTGAAAAGGCAACCTGATACTCCCCAATATCAATCATCAAATCATATGCAGGAGATGATGGCACAGATCATAGACACAATGCAAGCGTTGCAGAAGAATATGGAATCTAGAGCCACGAGTCAGGATGCATCCATTCGAAATCTGGAAAGACAACTGGGCCAGATGGCGGCACAACTAATTGGACGTACACTGGGCTCTCTCCCAAGCAACACAGAGAAAAATCCAAGAGGTGAAGAGCAAAATAGGCCTTGATTTTCATCAGAATTAAGTCAAGCTGACGACTATAAATCAGAACTATTTCTATCCTTTTTATTTTATTTATTTATTTATTTTTTATTTTTAGATTAGTCTAATTAGTTGTTAATTAATATCTTAGTTTCGGTGATAGTTTTATTTTTTATTTTAATTAGGCATTTTTATTTTTATTTTATATCGAGTCATCTAATCGATATTTCTTTCTGTACACCGAGCGGAATTCGGATAATCATACATCGACCGAGGAATGCACCATGCATGGGAAACACAAGGCGAAACGACAAGATTACGCCATGTTCCTCGTTACGGCCGAGAATCACCTCGATGACCACGCCGTAAAGATTCCAACAGACATGACAAGACGCCACATCGTTACGGCCGAGGATCACGCCAGATGTCTTTTTACGGCCGAGGTGTTATGCACGGACGAGAATGACACGACAGCACATCTGCATGCACAAGTCCAATCGAAAAAAAATGCATGTTTTTACGACCGGATTTGACCCTTCACTGCGCGCTGTCGGAACAGGTATTACCCCCATAAATTCATCTATAAAATACTGACCCCTTCTCGTGTTATGCAGATCAATCACCGCCTCACCCTTTTCATCTATCTCTTACGGTCGAAGTTCCGGAGCCTCAACACCGCGCGCCGCCCTCTGTGCATTACGGCCAAGCCTCTACGGCCGAAGTCTCAACACCATTGCGCCTGATCCTTACGACCGGTCTTCCACAACGCGGACCGGAGACGACCCATTACGCCTCGGGTGCATTACGGCCGAGCAAAAACACCGCGCATCGAGACTTCTTTACAGCCGAGGTTCCTCATCCTCTCTACCTTACGGCCAAACTCCAAGGTAATTCATTGACATCAACTCCTTACGGCCGAGGTTCATCTACTCTTACGGCCGAAGTTCCGAGTCACGCCTCCAACTTCTTACGGCCAAACTCCAATCTCCGGCCGAGCTTCATCAATTACGGCCGAAGTTCTTCATCAACCTTACGGCCGACACTTATTACGGCCGAGTTTCCACCGGAGCTGACTCCTTACGGCCGAGCCTTTATGGCCGAACATAAGCGCTACATCGCCATTCCTTACGGCCGAAATCTACAAAATCATCACCTCGGCCGAGGTTCCTCATCCTCTCTACCTTACGGCCGAGCTTCCACCGAGCTGGCATCTTTTCTTTATTGATTTTTGTCCAGATAAAAATGAGGCGATTTGCTAATATATGGAGGGGACGTCACGAACGACGACATCCAAATGCTCAGCCGGCCCCACAGCCCTCACAATTAATCTCCTACCCCGGAGATTATTATTGGACTAAGCCGGAGTATCAAGCTCGATATGAACGGATGTGTGAGATTCGAATTCATGCCACCAGATTTTCAGATACTGAATTGCTAAGGGAGTATAATTTACTTGCAGATATTCATCTATTATTTTCTCAGATTGGACTATCTGACTTTGTGCATTCTTGGTGGCCAACTTATGAAGTACTAATTATGGAATTTCTCTCATCCCTGGAAGTTTTTAATTTAGATGGCAGGAACTATGATCAGCCCCGCATTTCATTCCAACTTTATGGGCGACCATTTACTCTCACTTTAGGAGAGATTAATAATATCTATGGATTCCCCAACCATGGATCTCTTTCTGTACCTGCTGACTTTGATGCTGAAACTTTTTGGAAACAGATAACAGAAGAAGACCGATTGGTTTGGAACACCGCTAAAGATAGCTCAATTCAGAATCCTGTTCTGCACTACGTCCATCGCATGCTAAACAACACCATAAGTGGACGCAGTGATAATGATGGTGCCATCTCAGAAGGAGAGTTATATCTCATCCACAGCATGCTTCACAGAACTCCTGTTAATGTGGGTGCCTTCCTCATTCGTCGATTCCAGCGCCGCACTACTCATCGTGGCGGTAGCATTAATATGGGTGCCCTTCTCACACCTATCGCTCAGCACCTACAACTTGACTTGGATGATCTTGAAGCTGTGCCAGGAAACACTCACCTCACTCGTAGGACCATTCAAGCTATGGGTCTCGTGAAGACCAACAACTCAGGGATCAAAGTTTTTATTTTTAAAGGCCACCATCAGGAGGTGCCCTGCTCAGATCGAGATGCTTTTACGCCGATTAATCCAAATAATTGGCTCCTTTTTAGGCAGGTCATAGCTCGAGTAATCCCACCTGCAGGACCATCTACCTCTGTCGGACAGCTACACCAGGATGAACCTTTCTCCTAGTTTGATTCTACTGATTATGCGGCAGCACAACCCTACCTTCAACAGCCACAAGGATTTCAGGCTGCATCACCGGCGGCTTCCCAATATGCCACATCCGTCCATTCACCTTATATGCCGGTGCCTTCTCCGATTCCATCTCCAGCACAAGAGAGCTCTTCTGATTCCTCGTTCATACCTTCTACTCCTTATGAGGAACGCGATTCGATGGAAGTATCTGCCCCTTTACAAGAACCTGTGCAGAATCGCTATATAGCACCGGAGCCCACTTTTACTTCAGCCCCAGAGCAGACTTACTATCCACCTCCGCCACCTCAGCCTGACTATGCTTCCATGCAAAACTTATGGGAATCAATGTATGATGAACAACTTCGTCAAGCAGGGGAGTTTCACACTTTTCAAGAAGAACAACTTCGTCAGTCAGGGCAGTTGCACGCTATTCAGGAAGAGCAACTTCGACAAGCACAAGAGTTGACCAACATCCGAGCCGATTTTAGAAATATGGATGATCGTTAGGGTCGCTTCGAATCCCTTCAGAATCAGCATGCATGCATGACGAGGCGCATCCATGAGTATCATATGCGCCAAGGAAATCTCGGCTACCATCCACCATCGTCACCCCGCAGACAGTAAATCCGATTGTGTCTTTTCCCTTTTCTTTATTTTCGTTTCTTTAAATTTCCTTTTTATTGAGTATGTATCACTTTCCCTTGCTGGCTTAACACTGAGGACAGTGTCTAGTTCAAGCTTGGGGGAGTTTGCATTTCATGCATTGCATGTTTCTTTCTTTTTATTTGCTTATGTTTGCATCTATTTGTAAAATAATCCAAAAAAAAATTGAAAATTTTGAAAATTTTCTAAAAAATACCATTGCATGCATTTATTTTTGCTACCATCTTACAAACTCTTGTCTTACTGTTTTAATTATCTTTTAGTAGAAGTTCAAAGACATATTGTTAATTGATGAAATTTGAATGCTTTTCTTTCTTATCACTTGCTATTTTAGTATCAAACTTATGGACTATGTGCCTATGCTAAGTAGAATTATGAATGACTAGACGACAAAATCATATTCATGCCTTTTTATTTCTTTTAAGTCTTGATAGTAGTAGCCTTCTTATTGACCATATCAAGTACTTTTTGAGCTTATAAAAAAGAAGGGTTAGTTAAACCCCAACAAATAATAATAATAAATAATAAAAAAAAAGTTGAATAAAGTTATGTGTAGGTACAAAAGTGTTATTCGGAACCAAGGTGTGTTCGGGTAATTAGATCCGTAGGGGTTCATGCCTGGCGACCTAAGGGCAACTGCTCTGGGATCCGTCGATCGAAAACCTGCTACATGGATCATCTTGTGGAATATGGAGAAGCACATGAGTACTGAACCATGGCTAAGTTCGAACTCTTCATTCAGAACCTTGGTTGTTCGGGCAAGTAAACTCGAGGAGTGCTTTGTCACCTGGTGCCCTAAGGTCATCTGGTCTGGGAGTCATCAGTCTAAAGCCCGCTACATGGACTTCCTTGTGCAATCCTGCTTGAAGATTAGAACTTTTAAATGATTGAAAATAAAGTTGAAAAATGAAAAGAAAAAGAAAAAGTTTTAAGCTCAATTAGTACTTATGTGTTCAATATTAATGCTATTATTTGATAGACAATTTATTTTCACAAGGCTGAATTTGAGATTGTTTAAATTTGTGTAGCATTCAGAACCTCTATGAAGCTAAGTGCATGGAAAATGATAAGATGCTGAGTAGTAGGTGTGCAGAAGAATTTTGTGAGAAAATTAGTCAGTTGACAATGTGGCGGCTATGATGGAACTTTCTTGAGCCTTGCTTTGAATTTTTGCTTGAGGACAAGCAAGACTTTAAGCTTGGGGGAGTTTGATGCATGCAAAATATAACATATTTTAGATTATTATTTTAGTTAATTTTTCTGTAATTTGTTCATGGCATGCATCATTTTTAGTCATGTTTAATCGTAATTCCGGATTTATTATTAATTCTCTGATTGTGGATGGATTAATTAAATTTGAATAATTATTTTGCAGGAAAATTCAAAACACGGCCGAAATTCAAAGAAATTATTCCTTACGGCCGAGATTCAGCTTTACCGCCAAGTCATTTTGGCCGAGATTTGGCTTTACACCCAGGTCATTTTGGGCGAGATTTCTAGGGGGTAATAATATGGAATCTTCGTTGTTACGGCTAAGATTTGAAGGGGTAAAAATAAAAGAATTTTATCTTTTGGGCGTAATGGCATGAAGATGAATTTTGCCGAGATTCAAAAGGAGTAACAATTGAATGATTTTATCTTTTGGGCGTAACAAGATTAAATTCCTTCCTTACGGCCGAGATTTGGAGGGAGTAAAAGGAATTTTATCTCTTTGGGAGTAAAGATTTAATTCTTTATTACGACCGAGATTCTAAGGGAGTAAAGATAAAAAGGATTTATCTTTGGGCGTAATGATAAAAGGATTTATCTTTGGCCGAGTTTATCTTATAATTTTAAAGTCAACCGTATGATGTTACGGCCGAGATCAAATTGAAGGCCGTCCGCAACCTATAAATACGTGAGGAAACCATCGTCCCAAAGTGTGCTCTGAAGTTCAGGTTTCTTCCACGGCGAGTCGTGAGCTCTGCAGGCTACGACCAAGAGGAGAGAGGTGCGACGGCTGGAAGTTGATCGCGACCCTGATCAAGTCCGAGAGGCTGCCCGACTGTCTGCCCGTGATCCGAAGCTTCGACTTTTATCTATTTGGGTGTAATTCTTCCAATTATTATTATTTTGTTATTATCTCTCCAGAATTTCTAGGATGAACTCCATATTTTCTATTTATTTCATTTTAGGAGATTATTATTGAAGGGAAACTATTTGGACTCTATATTATTTGTTTTAATCTTTTCTGATCAATTAGTTAATTGTGCTTAATGCTTTTGATTTAATTATTTGGATTTCTGAGTTGAGTACTTACCAGTTTGTGGATTATTTAATTTCAGAATTCATTAATTAAATTAATTGATTTTATGTGAAATTAATAATTGACATAAATTTGATAACTAGTGTGTGGAGAATCAAGTTTATGTGGTCTGTTAATCTAACCAGTTTGTGGAGTGATTAATAGTCTAGGATTTTCATATTAATGCATCTTAATTTCAATCTTATCTGACGAATACCAGTTTGTGGGACTTTAGGTTTGATTAAATTTTAGATAGTTTGATTTACCGGATTAAATAGCAGAATTACCAGTTTGTGGACTCTGTGATGTTAATCTTGTAAATTAATAACTTGAAAAAATTTCTAATCCATCTTTAAAGATTAAATTTATCTTTTATGGTTCAAATATTTATCCTGATCTATTTTCATCCTAAGGCCTAACTTCAACATCATTATCTTATCTTTATCTTAATTTCCTTATTTTATTTCATAAAACCTCTTTCAAAAAATTCATGTTTTCCTCTCTTATTAATTTATAAATTCAGATATTGAATTAATAATATTCCTCGTGGGTTCGACACTCTTACTCCTATTTACTATATTACTTGAGCGACTAGTGCACTTGCTAGCAAATTTTATTGTTACAAATACAACGCATCAGTGCTGCTGAATGCTAGACATTTCATCTTCTCGGACACATCTTCGAATCATTTGGTCTGCACACACCTTAAACAAATATGGATCTTCCCAATGATAATGTTTAACGTCAGAGAAAAACTTATTTTTTTGATGTGTAGTCCATCCTTTGGGGATCCACTTGCTGGCAAGATAGTTGTCAAAATCTACAAACCAAGGTGTTAGTTTAGACTTATGATTGCTCGCAAATACGGCCAGAATCTTTTCATTAGGAAAGTCTTCCCAAATGTCAATGTCTTCTTTAGGGGCTGGTTCTAGACGAGAGAGATGATCAGCTACTAAATTCTCCGTCCCTTTTTGTCCTTGATTTCAACTTCACATTCCTATAACAATAATATCCAACGAATTAATCTGGGCTTGGCATCTATATTCATCATCAGATGTCGGATGGCTGCACGGTCAATGTAGACAACAACTTAAGAACAAATCAGATAAGGTCTAAATTTGTCAAATGCGTAAATCAAAGCAAGAAATTCTTTCTCCGTGGTCGCATAGTTAACTTTTGTGGTAGTGAGTTTGCGACTGGCGTAATAGATGACACGAAAAATCTTATCAAGTCATTGTCCTAATACTGCTCCAATCGCTCCATCGCTTGCATCGCACATTAGTTCGAAAGGGAGACTCCAATATGGGGCGACAACAACAGGAATAGAAATCAATTTCTCCTTTAATAGATTATATGCCTCTAAACAATCCGAATTGAAATCAAATTTTGCATCTTTAGTAAGTAGGGCAGTGAGTGGTTTTGAGATCTTCGAGAATTTTTTTATGAAATGACGGTAGAAGCCTGCATGTCCGCGGAAACTTCTGACGGCCTTGACATTTGCCGGAGGGGGAAGGTTGGCGATGACATCAATTTTGTCCTTGTCGACTTCGATGCCTTTCTTTGAGATTTTGTAACCAAGAATTATGCTTTCCTTCACCATGAAGTGACATTTTTCTCAATTCAAGACGAGATTAGTTTTCTCACATCTCTGCAAGACTAAGGACAGGTTATATAAACAGTTATCAAAAGAATTCCCGAAAATAGTGAAATCATCCATGAAAATTTCAAGGATTTGTTCATTCATGTCAGTGAAAATCGACATCATGCAACGTTGAAAGATTGCTGGAGCATGGCATAGTCCGAACGGCATCCTTCGGTAAGAAAAGGTTTCATATGGGCATGTGAACGTCATTTTCTCCTCGTAATTTGATTATACCTTGAATATCCATCTAAAAAGAAATAGAAGTTGTGACCTGAGATACACTTAAGCATTTGATCAATAAAGGGTAAAGGAGCATGATCCTTGCATGTGGCATCATTCAACTTACGATAATCGATGCATACATGCCAATCGGTCATAGTTCTTTGTGGGATAAGTTCATTATTTTTATTCTTCACCACCGTCATACCTCTTTTCTTTGGTACTACCGACTTACCCAGCGGCTATCTGAGATGGTGTAGATGATACCGACATCAAGGAGCTTGATAATTTCCTTTCTAATGACCTCCTTTAATGCAAGTTTAAGCCTTCGTTGAAATTGAGTGACCGAATGTCCATCTTCCTCTATCAATATTTTATGCTGGCAAATAGCATGGGAGATACCTTTGATATCCGAGATAGACCATGCTATGGCTTTCTTGTGGGTTCGTAGCACCGCCAGAAGTTGTCGTTCCATATCATCTATAAGAGCGGAGGATAATAACATGATATGCATCATTCTCAAGAAAAACATATTTCAGATGTGAAGGTAATCCTTTAAGTTCTAGTTTTAGTGATGAAAGTGTAGTCTCCTCTTGCTGTATTACGAGCTCTTCTTTATCTAGATTTCGTATCTCGATTGTTGTGTCTTCTTCAGCAGCATCTTCGACACCTATACATGGGTCATTAACAACGTTAGAGACCATTGTCATCAACTTCATCATGAATTCTGTTTTCTAAACTCTCGATGGCAAAACATGAGGAACATGAGGAATAATCCATAACATTTTGAAGTGAGGTTTTCATATCAAAGCTGAGATCCTGATTATCAACTCGAAGTGTAAGTTTTCCTTGCTGGACGTCGATTAGAGTGTTGCCTGTAGCCAAGAATGGGCGTCCCAATATGATAGGAGCCTCTGGTCCAGCCTTCATATCCATTACCACAAAATCTGGAAAGATGAATTTATCTACTTTTACCTACACATCTTCCAACAATCCCTTCACTTTCTTCATTGATTGATCAGTCATCTGAAAGGTGTTCTGTTTAGGTGGCCGCTGTCTCAGATTTTGTCTCCAAGAAAATAAATGATGATTGCGCCAATTCGGATTGTAAGAATTTTCCAATGGTGTAAATATGAAAGAAGAGTTGGAAACATAGTTAGCATCTTAAATCTGATTAGAAGAATTACACATTGGGTGTCTTCTACCACAATGATCACAGGGAATGTTATGGCTCCAAAGCATCTCAAACTTTTTGTTTAGTGACTCCAGCTGAGCCACTACTAATTCACTGACTCCTCATCGTTGCTGGTTATGTTTAGGTTCCCATGAATTCAGGGTCACATCATCGACAAGATCATATATTTCTTGTGGCTTCATCTTGCTCATAACCATTCCTCCAGCTGAGGAATCTATCTTGTCTTTATCAGTTGGGCGCAGACCATTGTAGAATCCATCAAGTTTTTCTGATAGTGGAATTCGATTGTCGAGAACCCCGGCCAAGAGTTCCTTGAATCTATCTCACGCCTCATAGATCATTTCATCATCATCTTGTCAAAGATCGGAGTTCGTTTCTCAGATTTGCTGCTTTTTGAGGTGGGTAATATTTGTTGATGAACATGTCTACAAGTTGCACCCAATTCTTGATTGATCCTGCAGGAAGAGTCTTTAGCCAAGTAAATGCTTTGTCTCTCAAGGAAAAGGGAAATAAGATTAGGCGAGACGCATTCACAGAAACATTAGGACTCTTAAAGCTCTGTCGAACTGATGCGCTTCAACCATGCGAGTAATGGAGAGGTTCAATCCGAACTGATGCGCTTCAACCATGCTGTGATTGCTGGAATTATAATGTTGGAGTTGGTGTTCGAATATTTAGCCAAGACATAATCCCTCATGTTGAGTTCTTCTTCTTCCTCTTCCTTTTCAACTTGGCGTCGTTCCTGTTCAATTTGGTGGCATTCTTGTTGTTCAGCCATCGTGTTTTTTCGTAATAACTGCGCTGTTCGTTCGAATTTCGGAGGGGCTTTGGAGCTTCGAGTATTATGTCGAGTGTCACTGTCCAAAGTCTCCAGATTAGATGGCTTGTGAACGAATCATGCCTTGAAACCTGCACAGCCACCAAACGAAAGAGGAAACAGAAAGTAAAGAGTCTCAAAGTAGCATAAAATATGAGTAGAAAGTAAAGAATAGTTCCCCGACAATGGCGCCAAAAACTTGATGCGGAAATTGATAACAGTAAACTAGCAAGTGCACTAATCGCTCAAGTAATAAAGTGAAAAGTATAGGTTGTCGATCCTACAAGGAACTAGTTTACTTATCTATCAAATCTTAGAGGCTAATAGGAGATTACATAAGATTTTGGATAAAAGTTGTGCAAAAAGTAAAATAACAGAAAAGTGAAATCTAAAACTATTGATGTGTAGGTCCTTAGGATGATCTATAATGATAGGAACAATTTTTAATTTCTATAAAATCATAAATATAAAGCTCAGATTTAGTTTTCAGACTTATTAAGGACACTAAAGAGATTATCTCCCGCACGAGTAAATCAACTATCTTAAGACATTAATAATCTAGAAGTATTCCGCACGGAAATGCCTTCAATTATTTTAAACTTAAGACTCAATATGCTGTAATCCCTAAACTACAAAATCTCCCGCACGGGTCAATTTATGCAGACCACATAATCTAATATTCCGCATGGTTTCTACTAGATTACGACATGCATTGCGTCAACATAAAGTTACGACTGAATTAAGTATTGATCACACTACACAATCAATAATCATCCTAGAAATCATTAAATTCTGAAGAGAGGCATTACGCATCGCAATTATGTTCATAAAAACTAAACTAATTATTTGATTAATTAGAAGTCAAAAATTGTTCTTACAATAAAACCTTCAACTAAACATAAAAGGAAAAAGGTAATACTAATAATCCAGAGAACTATACTAGATAGATAAAGCATGAAAAATCTAAAGTATCATCCCAACATAATGTAGAACCAGAAGTACTCTATAGGAACGATGGCAAGCCACTGCACAAACCTCGCATGAGTCTACTACGCAGAAGTCTTATCCTTCGTTCTTCAGAAGTGCTCCTTCATTCTTGGTATGAAAGCTTTGGTTGCAGGCCCAAGCATGACCATCTCTGGTTGCCAGACGTCTCTTTTTATAGGGTCTCCAATTTTCAAGTGGCTTAGGAACAAACAAAAAGATTTTCCATGTGAAATAAGGTAAATTCAGAGTCCCGTTGGTTTAGAGAGTTTTGCCTTGTAAAATTCCAAGATTTGTGGCCTAATTAGTTTCCAATTGATCCTTAGGACATATGGTAGGAGTTGGAGTCCTTGTGCATAGAGGATTCTTCCGAAAATATGATTGTGTTTGATGTCTGTCATGTCCCTTGCAGCAGATTTAACGGCCAAATCAGAGTTGGAATCAGAATTTTCCTTGCCTTCACGGGGCATGATAAGGATCTCACGGCGATGATTTGGGCAATTTTCTCTTCTATCGCGCAACTTATGTGCTTTCATGGGCCGTAACAAACTTCTAACGGTCCATGAACCTTAAATCTAGGTAGCTTGATCGTTCTGTGATATTCGTGAAAGACTTGTGGCGCCCTGTTAAACATAAACCTTGAAGTTTCTTCAACATGTAACGGCCCGTGAAGGTAAGCTCACGGTCCATTAGTTGATGATTAATGATTATGCACCTTCTGGGATGTCCATGAGGTCAATTTAACGACCGGACATGATCTCTTTATCCTGGAAGAGCTTGAATACTTAACGGCCCGTTAGTTCGTTCTCACGACCCCTAACAATTCACGGCCCATATCCGACTCATTGTAGGAGCCGTGAGATTGCGTGATCCGTGAGACATTCACTATAACGGACATGAGAAAGTTGTCACGGCCCCTAAGTTCTTTAAAATAATTGACGTTTGATCCGTGAAATGCAGTAATTGGCATGAGATTTGATTGTCACTACCCATGATGAGTACTTAATAGCCCATGAAATTACAATCCTTTGTTTGAGTGCTTCCGCCAGAGCCGTGAAGATGGACATTTGAGGCATGAGTTAGTGTCTCATAGCCCGTGAGATATCTGTCACGGCCTGTGAGATGCATTTCTTTTGTGCAACCTCTTTTGTGACGTGGACGAACCTTTAATGGCCATGACAGATCCATAATGGCCCGTGAAGGGGCTTAATTGACATTTTGAGAAGCTATTTGGACTTCGTTTTGCGTTATTCTTCTTTTCTTTCGTTCCTCCACCATTTTTATTCAAAATTCCTGCAAAACCATACCAACTAAAGGTATATGGTTACTTCAAATAATTCAAAGAAATAAATATAAAAATAGATGCATGCAATGAGCAAATTACACAAAATAAACCTAAATACAAGTCTAATCATATGTTATAAAATGCATGCATCACTTACGGATAATGAAATGCATGAAAATCAAAGAGACAATATGGACAAGCATCGAATCATCTTGCTAGGGTTTCTTAATAAGGTTTTGGCATGTGAAAATTCCATTCTAAGGCTCAAGCAAGAGAAGTTCTTATGTTTAATAGTTGGAGCCATGATATGTTTTATATTTGGTAGATTCATATGATTGTAACTCTAGAACTTTGTAGTAGTTTGATGAAACTAATTTGTAAATGTTCACTTTATTTTGGATGCTTTGGTCGAATAGAACTTTCATCTTTCAAGAATATTATAGTTCATGCTATATTATTTTAGTTTTCTTTTATTATATATTATATATATATATATATATATATATATATATTGTTAACTTGAATAAGTGCTTAGAGGAAGATAAGAATTTTGTTGACTATGAAGGGTCGAATTACTTAATGTGATTGTAACTCTCTGTGCAAGTTGTTAGTGAGTGTGTTAAATGTCCATGAACTTGGATGCCAATAGCTTTTTATCTGGATACAGTTTTCTTCTCTTTTTGGCTTTGGTTCCACATCTCATGTCTCTAGCTGAAAAATAAGTAGATGAATTAGAAGTTCTCAATGTTTGTTAACCTTAGTTGCGGGAAGTTTAACTTCGGCTCCAAGCATGCTCCAATTTTTGACTTTCTTCTGTAACAATAAGAACTATGTGCATGGTATTGAATTTTGCATGCTCATCCACTGAATACACACAAGATTTTTTTCCTTTTCTAAAACCAATTCATGTGGAACCTAATCCAGAGTTCAAGAATATATCAGTCACGTGTTTCTGAAAATGAAAAACAACTTCAATAAGTGGCAAACATAAATGAAAAAAATACGATGAGAGATATACAAGTAGTAAAGGAACAACCTGTATGAAAACGGGCGACTGAACGAATGAACTGTCCCTCATTGAAAATCTTTCCATTTTTATGTGAATTGGAACAAATGAGAGGTGATAAAATATAGAGAAGATTGCGTCATAGAGAAGCATAACTGAATAGAGGAAAAGATTTCACAATATAATGATAGAAAGTCACCAAACAAAAGAAGATAGCAAAGAAACTGTGATGCATGCAAAATACAACATATTTTAGATTATTATTTTAATTAATTTTTCTATAATTTGATCATGGCATGCATCATTTTTAGTCACTTTTAATCGTAATTCCGGATTTATCAATTTTAATTATTAATTCTCTGAATATTTTAATTATGGATGGATTAACTAAATTTTGATAATTATTTTGCAGGAAAAATCGAGATTTAGATGGATTGTGCCGTATCAGCCGAAATTCCGAAGAATTTATCATTACGGCCGAGATTAGGATAAAGGATTATTGTTTTGGCCGAGATTTAGAGGGGGTAATGGCAATGAAATCATCCTTTTGGCCGATATATGAAGGTGTAAAGATAAAATTGTTTGAGCGTAACAAGATTAAATTCCTTCCTTACGGCCGAGATTTGGAGGGAGTAAAAGGAATTTTATCTCTTTGGGAGTAAAGATAAAAGAATTTCATTTTGGCCGAGATTCAAAGGGAGAAGGATTTATCTTTGGGCGTAATGATAAAAGGATTTATCTTTGGCCGAGTTTATCTCATAATTTTAAAGTCAACCGTACGATGTTACGGCCGAGATCAAATTGAAGGCCGTTCGCACCCTATAAATACGTGAAGAATCCATCGTTCAATGGGTGCTCTGAAGTTCAGGTTTCTTCCACGGCGAGTCGTGAGCTCTGCAGGCTACGACCAATAGGAGAGAGGTGCGACGATTGGAGGTTGATCGCGACCCTGATCAAGTCCTAGAGGCTGCCCGACTATCTGCCAGATTCGAGAGCTCTACTTCTATTTTGGGTGTAATTCTTCCAATTTTTATGATTTGTATTTTATTATCTCTCCGGAATTTCTAGGATGAACTCCATGTTTTTAGGTTTATTATTTTAGGAGATTATTAATTGAAGGGAAATGTTTGGACCCTATTTTATTTGCTTTAATCTTTTCTGATCAATTATTAATTATGCTTAATGCTTTTATGTTAGTTAATTAAATTTCTGAATTAGGCTATACCAGTTTGTGTAGTGTTTAATTTCAAAATTCATTATACTAATTATAATTGATTTTGTTTGGAATTAATAATTGACATAAATTTGATAACTAGTGTGTGGAGAATCAAGTTTGTGTGGTCTATTAATCTATACCAGTTTGTGGAGTGATTAATAGTCTAGATAATTCAATTTAATGCATCTTAATTTTAATATGATTTTGGGGGTACCAGTCGTGGAGACTTCAATTCTTATTAAATTAAGATAGTTCTATATGATTAGATTGAGGGATGTCAGCCGTGGAGACCACAAGTTAATCATGTTAGATTACTTTAGGGAGACTCTAATCCATCTTTAAAGATTAAATTTATCTTTTATGGTTCAAATATTTATCCTGATCTATTTTCATCTTAAGGCCTAACTTCAACACCACTATCTTATCTTTATCTTATTTTCTTTATCTTTTAAAACTCATTTTCAAAATCCATGTTTTTTCTCTCTTATTAATTTATAAATTCAGATATTGAATTAATAATATTTATGTAAATTTCATGGGAACATGGACAATTACTAAGCGAAAGTTCAATGCGTGAAACAACTTATTTCTATTTAAACCTTTTTGGCATATAACTCTAATATTTCAATATTTGTATCATCAAAATATAATTATATGGGGCATAAAACTTTGCTCCAACAATATCCCCCTATTTTATGAAAACAAATCGAGAAATATGGAAAAATATATAAGTTTGAGAAAAAAATGAAGTCGATTTTACTCCCCCTAAAACTGAGCTTAATTTTATTCCCCCTAAAACTGAGCTTTCCTTACAATAATAGATATGCAAATAAATACTAATTGTAAGGTACTTTTCATGTAGAGTTATATTCATAGATTCCACATAATAATATATATATATATATATATATATATATATATGTCTTCTATATAAATTTCCCATATATTCTTATCATATTTCTCTCACTTTTGTTTCATCAAAAAGTAATTTGCATATGAAGCATATAAGTAATAATATGTAACTCCTCCTTAATCATGTCATTTTATTCTCTCCTTTTTCATGTAAGAAACATGTAGAGTATCACATCAAAAATAATTGTTTCATGTATAATATATGTGATAGGTAAAAATAACCCCCCCTAAAATTGTGACTATTTTGTAATGAAGAAGTATGAAATCAAATGAATAACATGTCTCAAAATTAAAGAATCAAAACATTGCATAAAACTTTGAGACAACAATGATACCAATGATATGTCAAAACTAAATTGGATTACATCAAATAATCAAGAATTTAACAATAAAGATGACAAGGTCCTATTGAAGGTGAGTGGATGACATAATATTTCAAATTTTTGAACAAGCTTCCTCTATCATTATGACCAATTTTCTTCTCTTTCCATCTTCCCTTAGTCCTATACATGTTTTCTTTGAATGAAACAATAACAATATGAGGAGGAAAAAACTTTATTTTCATGAGGATTTTAAGAGGAGGTGGGTGAATTGGTGCTAAATTCGAAAATATCAATTTCACCAAAATCATCACGAAAGCCTAAAATTGATTTGTTAAACTTTAAATCAATGCAAATCAAATCATATCACATGCATACTAATATGAGAAGGAGAGGGAAAGAGAAAGCAAACACAAGAACGCATGGTGGTTTGTTGACGAGGTTTGGCCACACCTTGACCTACGTCCCCGCTCCGACTTCTCGACCTCGAGACCGCCGGAGATTCTACTAAAATACCCTTCCTTTGTTCCAAATGGGACAAGGAAGAAACCCTTTACAACACCACCTTTTGTTCGCTTCGAGAGGTAAGGCAAACCTCTCCTCCTTGGAAGCCTATCTTTTCTCTACTCCGAGAGATAAGATAGAACCCTCTTCTACACAGGAACTTACACTCAAATTTCTAAGAAAGTGTTTCTCTCTTTTACAATATCACACTCACAAGAAGAGAAGAGAGAAAGTAGAGAAGATACAACAATTACTTCAAGAAAAATGATTTCCCTTGGATGCTTGATGAATTCTGAACCTTTGATCTTCTTTTATAGCCTCTTTGGATGATATTGTTGTTTCTCTTTGATTTGACAAGAAATAGCCGTTATTGTTCATTTCAATCGGGAACTGGTCGATCGTACTCATAAAATGGTCGACTAGTTTATGTGATCGTTGCACGATTTTCTTAGTGACAGTGCTTGATCGGTCGACTGGTTTATCGACCAGATCATCGACCGGTACAGTCTCGACATTTTAGAATTTGGCCTCTGAGTTGATCGATTGTCGACCGGTGGAATGATCGCACTGTCGACCAGTGTAGTCTCGACATTGAACTAGATAATCTCTGCATTGATCAGTCGATCAAAATTCCCGATCGGTCGATTGGTGCTTCGATCGGCACGTTGACCGCCCTGCACTCTTTTGAGTATAATGTTTTGCATGGTTATCCAAATGAGATAATCTTGGGTTCTATGGAAAGTTAACAGAATTCTCTACAACTTTGATATTCACTTCTTATGTAAATTTCATGGGATCATAGACAATTATTAATCGAAAGTTTAATGCATGAAACAACTCATTTATATTTAAACCTTTTTGGCATATACCTATAATCTTTCAAGGTTTGTATCATCAAAATATAATTATATAGAGCATAAAACTTTGCTCCAACAATTGTTGTATCAGTTGGATTGTGCTGATGAATGAGCGTTAACTTTTCAATAAACTCATCAACAAGTAACGCTGCAACATCTAAATGATAGGGTGATTGCAATCCCATTTCGGTGGTAATCCTCATATTATGTCTAAAATTTCTATCCGAAATAGGAGTTGTAATGTGATGCCCATGAGTAGAAATTGATGCACTATCATGGAATTTACGTCTTGCTGATTACCGTGCATCATTGTCCAATGGAGAAGAATGTAATCTTCAGGCAATTTTGTGACATTTTGTATCTTAAGAATATATAATGCATGAGCACATAATATGACATCCCTATCATACCTTTTGCATGAACATTTGATGGAGACACAATTAGCATTATCGAACTCCATAATATAATTTCTTCTCGAATGTTCATCCCCGTCCGTGAATACATGAAACACGGTTTTGGACAATTCTTGCTCAATTCCGGTTGAGTTGAAATCAAACATATGTATAAATTCTTTGGAAATATCATAAAATTCTTATAAGTGTAGACATCTCGTCCTTCTCCAATGCATTTTTTTGTAAGTCAATCAACTTTTGAGTTCATATTTTTGAAATCCTCTAAGCTTCTCAACATCACAGCAAGATAGAATGGCCTTGTCATACTAGCTTAAAAACTCACTTAAGGATGTATTGGAATTTACAAAATCATCAAAAAAGACTTCATGCTTTCTGATCTTTGAGTTGTCCGCATGGCAGCTGCAAAAATATCATTCAAATATAAGGAGGCCCAATGTTGTCGCTTCTTATACATTTCCGAAAGCCAGTGTTCATATGGAATTTCATACTTTTCCTTTAACATATATATACCAGGTTGCTTCAAATTCCTCAATACTTGTTGAACCATGAACCCAGTTGCCATATTCTTGTTGGAAGTTGCCTTGAGCATATAAATCTTGAAGGTGACTCGTAGCATTTCTCTGAATATGCCAAATGCAATACGTGCGGCGCGTATTTGTAAACACTTTTTGAATAGTGTCGCCCATAGCTATGTCTTGATCGTTAACAATGCATTTGGAATGCTTATCATGTATGCATTGTAATCATGTTTTGAATAACCAAATAAATGTCTCTTCAGTTTCATCTGCTAACAAAGTACAATTAAACAAGACAGACTATCTATGGTGATTAACACCAGTAAATGGTCTAAATCGAATGCATAAGTTGTTCATTCTATATGTTGTATCAAAGCTGACAACATTGCCGAAAATTAAATAACTATCTTTTGACCTAGAATCTGCCCAAAAGATGCTTCTTGCAACCTTATCTTTGTCAACTTCCCAATTGAAAAATAAAATCTATCTTTTGCCATTTTCTTTTGAAAATATTGAATTATGTCAATGCATTCTTCACCATTATTTTGTCATATTTTCTTCAAACGATCACTACACATTTGAGGCATAATCAATGACTCACCTGAAAAGTAAGAACTTTGGAAATCAAGGATGGACCCATGCTAGCATCATGGAATGCATGTAAGGCCTTTGAGAACCTTTACGTGCCTCATTGTGCGAGTGCAACATAGCAACCATAGTAGGAATAGCAAGAATTTTGCTTTGAATAGACGAGAAGCCTACTGATAATTTTTCTAATTTTTTTACACTTTGTGGTATAAGACTTTCATACTGAAAAACCAACAGCTCTCGCATATAAATTATAAGAGTCATACACCTCACTTTCTGAATAAAAACCATACCTAAAGCTGATTTGTCAAGAAGATGATGATGAACATGTTTCTCAGCCATCTTGTGTCTCTACATTTTCAAGTGTCGCGTCCATTGCTGAAAAAATATGTTAGGATACTAAAACAACAATTTACATGTATAACAACTATAATGCATATGAAATACCTCTGAGTCCTCCACGAACCAATAGAATCATCTTATGGTTGGATAGTAATTGCATCTATAATACAAAAAGATGTGCTAATAACCTACATAATTGAAGGAGTAATCACAATAAGAAGCTACACTACAACAAATTTATACATTGCATAAAAGAGGAGTAATAACTCGAGCTACAACTTCTCAATTATTATTAATTCAGAGAGAGAGAGAGAGAGAGAGGTCGGATTTGCCACAGCGCACAACATAATTGAAGGGGTAATTAATAACAAGATGAGATATACAATGTAGAAATATAAAGAGCCACAATGTACAACATATATAAAATTAATATAACATAATAAATAGGTATAAAATCAACATGCATAATAAGGTACCAAGGCATCTAAGCATAAGCAGTGCACTGTGGTCCACCGTAATGTTTTCATATTCAACTCTTCTGTTATTGTATCCAAAAGCATAAAAGGTCTTTTATTCAGTAGTAAAACTAAAGTCCCAAATCACAAGTTCTTAATATTTTTTCCGCATTGCATGTTTACTATGAGAACTACACACTACATGAAACTGTGATTCGACTGCAAAGTGGATCAAACATATACTAAATTTCAAATCTAAGCACCAAGCATAGGAGGAATATAAAGAAGATGAGAGACATGTTTCTCCATATTTCCCCTCCATCATCTCCAAACACAAGCCACACTAATAGACCTTATTCAGTTATTAGCAACAACCACCAAGACCTGACCTCAATTCCAGTTACATAAGAGAGACCAGCCCACTTCTCAATCCCTCCAAAAACAGAACTCATATTACTTCATTTGCTATGTATAAAAAAAATAGTTTCTTTGTGTGCAGAAATTGTCTAGCGGTTCGTTGTTGGAACGGCTCTTCATTGCCCCCACCGTCGGTCTCGGTATCTGGGGCAACTGGCTAGTTTATTTGGATGCAGAAGTTTCCCGACGGCGAGAAGGTTAATCCGACGGCGAGAAGGGTGGTCCGGTGTGAGGGCTTCTTCTCACGGGCGATCGTGTAGGATGTTTTTTGGTCCAACGGCAAGAAGGGTGGTACTATTGTGAAAAGAGCAGTGAAGGTGGCGAAGGATGGTCTGGCGGCAAACTCGAACAATGCTGGTACGAGGGTTCGTTTGAGCGGGGCAAGCGGGCAAAAAATCTTCTCTGGTCGCAAGGGAAAAAGTGAAAGTTCGTAACTTTTTTTTGTGGCTCACACGTTTGGATCGTCGGCTCACCCCCATCAACCACGTCTTTCTTATCATTGTACACAAGATCTCGCATCCAAATCTCTAAGAAAATATTTCTCTCTTTTACAATATCAAACTCACATGAAGAGAAGAGAGAAATAAGAGAAGATTTAACAATATGGCTCAAGATCGTCAATAATGATTTTTCTTTTATGCTTGATGTTTCCCTTCAATTCTTGATTGATTCTGCACGCTTTGGACCCCTTTTATAGGCCTCTTTTGATAATATGATCGTTGCCCTTTCATTTGGCCAAAAACTAGTCGTTATATGTCATTTTGCTTGCGGTCCGGTCAATCGGTACCTCTAGTTGGTCGATCGATTCAAGTTTTAACTTCATCTGGGAGCCTACTGGTGAAATCGGTCGACTGGTCTCTTCAGCTGGTCGACTGGTCTTTAAATATCATGCGATTTGTAAGTTCTCTATTCAAATCGGTCGACCGATTCACCTGGCCGATCGGCCGGTTCGCCATACTGGCTGGTCGATCATTCTGCGCTATTTTGCATATAACATTTTGCACCAATATCGGAATGAGGTGATTTTTTATTTTTTTGGAAAGCTAACAAGATTATCTACAACTTTCATATTAACATATTAGTCCAAATATGAATCAAACATATTCAAATATTAACTTCAAATTCAGTGCATAAAATAATTCATTCCGAATTGAGATTTTCCGGCACTTTAAATATATCACTCAGATTATTCGAGGTTTGTATCATCAAAATATAATTACATATAGCATAAAAACTTTTTTCCAAAAGATTATGCTTCAAGTTATCTACAAGCCATACATTTTCAAGAAAGATTCTATCATTTTTATCATTGTTACCTATACCGATGACCTTTCCTTTCGCATTGTTTCCGAAGGTAACGGTTCCTCCATTCTTCTTTTCCAAAGTTATAAAGTTTGATACATCTCTTGTCTTGTGCCTCGAGCAACCACTATCCAAATACCATTTATTTTTCTTCTTCCTTCTTGATGTTTCCTACAAAATGGAAGTAAACACAAAGATTTTATCTTTTTAGTACTCAAATGTGTTTGGGTCCATCTTAATTATTATTAGATATCTTAAGAACCCAAACTTTTTCCATTCCAAAGCTTTTGCCTTTTCTAATATTGCATTCAAAAGTATAGTGACCACATGCACCACAATAAAAACAAGTCATAATCGAGTTGTGTACATTTGAAGACCTCACAAATAATATCCTTGAATCATGTCTTTTCTCAAAAGTGTTATAGTCAGCGCCTTTCTTGTTGGATGGTACTCTAGAATCACTAAACATAGCATCGATCTAAAATTTTTCTTCCATTTAAAAACTTTTGAATTTTTTCTTCTAGCTCATTTACTTTTGTATTCAATATTTCAATCTTAGATCTTTGTGAACTAATACATGTATGTAAGTTATCATTATTCATTTTTAATCCATCAATTAATATTTCTGAACTCGTGTTTTCATCATTTTGTGATATGCATTTTTTACATATATCATGCATTTAAAAACATCCATCAATTAATACATGTTTTTCATTTTTAACTTCTTTTTTCAAATTCTACTTTCAACTTATCATGCCTCTTTTTAAGTTATCCATATTTTTTAATAAGCTTCCCAAATTTCTCATGCATATCAAATGTGCATAATTCATCACTTGATGAGTTAGAGTATACCTCCTCATTTGCCATGAGGCAAAGGTAGGCTTCATCTTCATCCTTGAGGAAGAGCTATCTTCTTCTTGCTCGCTTTCATCACAAGTCACTTGGAGAGCCTTCTTCTTTTTCTTCGAGGTTTCAACCTCTTTGTCCTTTTTAACAAAGTTTTGAATGTCCAATTTTTACACTCGAAACAAGCGATTTAGTTCTTGTTTGTTGACTTTCTTCTAGATGATTCACCTTTCTTCCTTTGCTTGGAAAATTTTAAATACTTGTCAAACTTATTTGCATAAAGCATCAATTTTTTCATCAACATCTTCTTCTTCTTCATCTTCGCTTATTTCTTTTTCATCATTTCTTACCTTTAAAGATAGGACCTTTTTATTTATGACACTTGCCTCTTCATCTTCCTTTATTCGTATCTCATAGGTTAGTAATGATCCTATGAGATCATCGAAGTCCAACTTGTTCACAATCACAGTTTTCTTCACATGTCATTTTGAGGAGAGTGGCCTGAAAAACGTTTTTATCTTTTGAGTATTGGTTCTTGGCTCTCCCAAAGAGACTGTCATTGGCAGCAATCATTAAAGCGAACAACCATGCTATTTATAGTTTCATTTTTAAGCATTCTAAAAATAATCATATTGATGATTTAGAAGATTTAACCTTGATTCCTTAACCTTCTTCCTTCATGAACGATAATTAGTTTTCTCTGTATTTCATGTGCATTTTGGCAAGTAGAAATGTGATGAGTTCAGTAGTGTCCAAAGCACAATAAGCAGATTTGTAGCTTTCAATCTAATCTTACCAAAAACTTTTCTCTTTTGATGTATTCTAATGATGATTTTCCATACAAATTAAAACTATTTTCAATTACATCCCAAATATCAATATCTTTGGAACATACGTAGGCTTGCATTCTAATTTCAAATATGCAAAATTTGATGCATTAAAAAGCAAATGGTGATTGGTTGATTGACCTTCACTAAGAACAAAACTGTTTGATGTCATGGCTCTTAAACATGATTAAATCTTAACAAAAGAGCTACCAAACTTTGATATCAATAGTAGAATCAAAATGCACTAAGAGGGGGTGAATTTGTGTAAAAAGATTAAGCACAATATCAAGTTCCTTTTTAAATTATTTTAAAAAAAATCCTAAAAATGTAAATGAAATCAAAGCATGGAAATAAAGAAAATAGTAGAGAATGCAAACACAAGGTTTGGTTACGAAGTTTGGTCCAAATTCTTAGCCTACGTCCTTGCTCCAACTCCTCGACCTTGAAACCGTCAAATTTCCACTATCTTCCTCCTTTCTTATAGGGAGAGGCAAACCCTTATTACACTAAAAAACCATCTTCTTTGCTCAAGAGGCAAGGCAAATCTCTTTTCACACGAGAAGAGCTTTCAAATTTACATATTTAAAATCTCTCTCGATCTCTCACACTTTTTTAAACAAAGAAGAGAAAGAGGAATAGGGTTTTTGATACAAAGTTTGATCTTCACCTTTGTAGTAGCTCTTGTATGTTTGTGCTTGTTCGGATAATATTACTTTTGCCTTCTCAGTGTCTTTTATAAACTTCTTGATGATATACGGCCATTTGGAGATCTTCCAAAAGATTTAATTTGAAATATAGTCATTATTGTGGAGCCAATTGACCATTCCAGCAAGGTGATCGACTAATCTCTGGTCTTCCAATTTTCAGCCTCCCTTGCAATCTTTCGGTTGAATGTAGGGTCGATCGGTACTTCGACCGGTCTCTTGTTTTCAATTTATGAACTCTTTAAATCTTTTGATTGTACGGCTGGTTGAACGGTTTTATGTTCGATTATACTTTTGACTTTGATTATCATTCGACCAGTTGCAAAATCTCGACTGGTTAAACAACCACCCAAGCCATACACCTGTCTTTTTGATATTTTGTGCTGCAACTTTTTTGGGACATATTAACCTATTAATCTTATACATGTATATAAATCACTCAAAACATTTAGTAATACCTTTTCAATCAATTTCATTTGTTATCATCAAGACATGAGTATGATATTCTGAATTCAATAGAATTGTCAGCCAGTTGCCGCCTCTGCGCTCGCCAGAGTGGAGTGGGGCTCGCCCAATGAGAAGTGGTCGGATCCCTGCACCTGAGTGAGTGAGGAGGGAGCCATGGCGGGGAAAGGCAAAAAGAGGGGAGGAGCAAGAAAGAGAGAGAGAGAGAGACCTAGGCTTGTTGGAAAAGAAAGAAAGGTGGATCTGCAGCCAAAGGGAGGCAGATCTGCGCGCCAAATATTGAGTGAGAAGAGATTGGCGAGTGAGATAGATCTAGGGCGAGAGAGGGTGGTCTTGGAGGGGAAAACGTAAAATAGGAGAGAGAGAGAGAGCAGGTAAAGGAAAAAATTTGAGCGGGTGATCTGAAGGAGGGAAAGGAAAATCTCGCGAGAAGTTCATTAGTCATCTGATCAAATCTGAAGGGCGCTTCAATCTCCATCGTTGGATCGCAATCTAATGGTTTAGTACTTCGCATAGTGTGGAGCGACGACTGCTTCACACATTCATTTTACCCTATATATATTATTTATAATTTCAAAAATGAATGTTAATGTGAGTCAACCTAAAAGAGGTTAACGAGTGTGTAGAAAGCACCACTATGTAAAGTGTTTATTTTCATTATTTAATTAATATAATCATTATAACTTATGATAAGTTAATTATATACTTATTGGATTAAATAATATATGTTTTTATAGCTATATTTGATAATAAAAAAGTATTACCTAGGATTAAATAAATTGTGATTGTTGAACTTATCATATTAGTTAAAATGACTTGATCACAACTATTGATATTAATCAAATCCACTACTTGAATAATAAAATAAATTAATATATAATTATCTTATTAATTTAATAAGTAAAATTAGTGTTCTACATTCGGTCTACCTTAAATATTCTATGTATACACTTTCTCTGTTATAAAAAGTTAATGAATATGTAAACACCTCACTCTACACCTTGATTTTATCCTACATGTTAATTTTTAATCTGTTGTGTTTGCTCAGTGTAATCAATCTTGATAAGATAAGAGAAAATAAAGGATTTTTCTCCTATTTAAAAGGATGAACCCCTTTTTTCTTTTAGGTACTAATGACATGATCTTTTTTATATTTTAATTATTTTTTTCACACACGTTATTTTTTTATTTATCGATAATTTATCATAAGTTTTATTTTTTCTCTTAACTCAATCATAATACTAAAACTTTTAATTAACTCCTAATTTATTATTAAATATGTTCTTGTATTCATTTTAATTAATAATTTTATAAATCATACATATTCAATTATATTATACTTTTAAATACAGATTAATTTGATCTTACTTAATTTTTATTAATTTTCTAATAATATTTAACTTAACATTTATCATTTTAACAAATTATATTTCATTTTTATAATTCTCATTGTTTTTAACCATCTAGTAAAATTAATTTATCAAATTAACTTTTCAACTTACCACTAAATTTAATTTTATTCATGTGCATCTAAAATTAATTTATCAATTTAGTTATTCATCGCGAACTCATTGAGAATTCTGAATAAAGCATGATTTAACTTACCCAACAAGAAATATAGATTTATCAAAATTTTAAGAACTTTTTATATTATGTGAAATTAAAAAAGGTTGTGCATGTTTAAATGTCAACAAAAAAAAATCACTATGTTCAAAGTCGGACTGACGATAAGGCTGGATTTTTTATCAGATCATGATTAGACTAATCCAATTGGATTATATATCACAATTACTATATTATATAATATATCATACTAATACTATTTGATGTGGAGAATTATGGTCTATATTTTCACTACTATTTTGCATGCATATAACACCTATGGCATGATTATTCTTCTACGTAAAGACATGTATGTGCCAATTTAACACATTTCAAACATTCTCCACATCCAATCAATTCACATATCACTCTTATTCTTCTAGTAAGAAAGCTCATTTGGGTAACTACCCTCTGTAGGAAGCCGACGAGCTCCAAGAGATGAGGTAGAGTGGCCGATATACCACACTGCTCTCTGCACGAATGAATGATGAATTGCTTTTAGGAGACAAAAAAAGGCCGAAGAACCAACAACAGACACCTTCTACAATTGGGGACCAACTAGCTCTCTCACCTCCCTAATGCAAGGAAGCTTCCTGGACGAAGGGAGGACCACAAAAGCTGCAGGCGACAAATGGCAAAGCGGACATAGGAGAAGAACAAATAGGAGGAGTGAGGACAAATACAAAAAGGAGAGAAGGAAGCCAAAAGAAAGGGGGCGGAATTGAGAAAGACATTCCATCGTTGGGAGGCGATTGGAAAGGGGTATTCAATCATCAGGAGAGAAACTGAGAATGAAAAAGAACAATGTCTATGACGATTGGTGGAGATATTTTTGTTCTCCACATGAACTATAACTAACCAGCCCCACTGAGGCCGAGAGGTGCCTTATGCATTTTGGATTCGTGTTCTTTAGTTTACACTTTCATCTTGCTATTTTCCATGACTTAAAGTGAATGTCGAGCTTTGTTTATCATTCTAAGGATATGTGTCGATCCTTGTTTTACTGCATATCATCCTGATCTTTTGAACTTACTTTGGATTTGAGCTCATGAATCATCTTCATCTTGCACACCCAACCATAGGAACACTATAAGCTTTGTGCGACCGAACGCAGAGAAATCGAGCTTTAATGAAGATGATTCCCTGTGCAGTTTTCATATTTTCCTCATACATTAGGAGGAGTTTTCTGGATAATTGTCGCCTTGCACCCACGACCGTAGGGACACTATAGGCTCTATGCGATCGAACGTAGAGAAATCGGGCTTTGGATGCGTGGTCCGTAGTTTTGATCCTTTTAGAGTTAGAAATAGTAGTTTTCCATTGTTTGGTTTAGACGTCGTGCATCCTTCAATCCGAGACCCGAGAGGGTTACACATATTTCGAGTTTCTAGCAATAGACGACCGCATTGAGTTGGGAACTCAGACTATCTTATTCGGAAGGATATTCGTGTGTTCTTCTCTCGTCATTGCTATTTTTTATTCCTTTTTTATTCTGAAAGTCTGAGAGGGAACATCTTTGATCCTCATTTGTAATCGGTGACCCGAGCAAGGCGGATGACAAATGAGTTACTATTGAAGAACTTCAAGTAATCTTTAATCGTATTTTTCGAATCGATCCTCTCTTCTCCTCTAAATCGTCTAAACAGTCTCGGTGATACACTAGTCTTTTGCATTATGCTCGGGAGGGTCATCTGTATGTCACTAAGGTGAGTATGAGCCGACCATAGCCGTATCGCTTTAAGTATATTTCTCTTGAATGCTTGGTACTCAGTGGATACGAGGCCTTAACTCAAATCTAAAATAAAGAAAGCTTGATCTATAAATTGCGACATCGTACACGAGAGCGACGATTGCACCCCTTTTACATGAGCAACACAGGCTTTCCACGAACACAAAACTGTTGTGGTGAAGTCAAGTGCCTTCCCCATCAGGTTGACCATATACACATGTGAAAGGGCATTCGGCTGTCTCACCCATATTGTCTTGAACTAAAGAACCTTATATCCTGTAGCAGAAGCACCACTCGTAAGTCCTCAGCACACATTCTTAATTGATTGCCCCATACTTTTCTAGATTTAACTGTCGTCTTTGTGTTATTTCTCTTTACACCTTGAAAACAACAAAAATATTTAATTTCCTTTACTTACAGTACGATCCTTTCCTCTTTCGTTTTTAGCATTTCTTTTACTCGTCGAGTTCTGTTCTGAATAGTCTTTTCAAAAATTTTGCAAACATTGTTCCTTTTGAATCGAACCTCAAACACTACAATGGTGCATCGTATGCTTGCGGATTACATTTTGATAGTGTTGAGATATTATAAATTTTAAAACTTCATTCGACATCTTTTTCTATGTTCAAGAGTAACACATCAGAGTAAAGGGCAGACCCATGTTTAAAGGCTTATGCCCCCTTATACGTGGCATTCTCTATACACACTTTATGCGAGTCGAAGTTTTTCGTGTCATTGTCGGGGAACAGATTATACGTGATGAAAACCTTCTTTTTATATCTTTAAAATGTTCTCACACTTTTCGTACTTTGTTTTATATTTTGCTTAATCCTGTATAGCCGTCATTTTCTATGAGATTTTTCTTTTGTTTTAGAGACAATTTTTTAAATTTTTTGTTTTACTAACCTACTAATCCAAATTTTATGTCAAGCACTAAATGACATTTTGCAAAAACTTCTAAAGAAGAAATATCACAACCAAGATTAGGACCGAACTTCGGTCCTAAGAACCTTAGGAACTGCAAAGAAGATGTAGAGCTAGGAGACGTGCTGCTCAGCAAGGGGGAAGAAATCTGAATCAGAACATGGAAGCTGAAGACCCAAATACACACCGATCTCTATGGAAATTTTGTACACCATCGGTTGTGGGAATTACAACTGGAATCAAAAGGCCATAGATCGCTGCAAATCACTATCCGATCAATCCGTCTCAGTGCTAGGACCGAATGCCTTCGATGGATTGGCAAACAAAGACCCCAATCAACACAATCACTTTCCTAGAACTCTACGGTACTTTTAGATGCACCGACATCACCATTAATGTTGTAAGACTTTGATTGTTTCTATTCTCATTGAGAGACAAGGCTAAAGTGTAGATACGATACGTAGCACCCGATACAATCAGGACATGGGATCACCTGGTGTCAGCCTTCCTTACCAAATTCTTTCCGCCATGAAAGATTGTTGAAATGAGGAATAAAATTACTTCCTCTTATTAGTATGACAAGGAACCTCTACACGAAGCCTGGAAATGTTACACGAGCATGATTAGGTCTTGTCCACATCATGGTTTTCAAAAGTGGACCATAGTACAGATGTTCTATGGTGGCTTAACCATGGAGTCCAAGCCTTGCCTAGATTCACCAACAAGAGGAACATTCATGGCAAAGAATGCAAATGAAGGATATGAGCTGATAGAGAAAGTTGCATAGAATTTTAAAAATTGGCTTCAATAGTAGAGGCAAAATAGAGCAAAGCCAGAGGAACCGACAATTTCAGCAAATGGCAGCTGGAACACAATTATCTATGAGTTGAAGAAATCATGAAAAAGGCCACGCAGAAAGTGAGTCCATCAATCGATGTTTTTGCTTTGGAATCAGGAGTTCCAAACCCTTATCCGATACCCGGAGCAACGTGCACACTATGCCAATCATCCGACCATATGTGCTCTAATTGCCCTGAAGGGAGAATCTGTCACTGCCCTGATGCAAGATAAAGTCAATGTGATAGCTCCATACTTTCCAAATGCAACCGGAGCTCAGCGAAACTAGAGACAGCCTTGGATGAGAACTCAAAATCATTTGAGTTTCTCATATGGGGGGAACAACTATGTTTGTCCACCATAAAACCAAGCGCAACCTGGACAGGGATTGCAACTGTATCAACTCCTGAACAAGCAGTCCAACTCGACAATGTAACTACCTCATCCCCCTCAATAGTTGACGCTGCCAGCTCTGCCAAAGTCATAAAGGATAGCTACGCTAGAAAGAATGATGCAAAATATGCTCAAGCAGTAGGAAGTTCAAAACGATAATGTGAAATAGCTTTTTAAAAAAGTTGAAGGCCTAGTCGCCCACAACAAGATACTTGAAAACCATATCGCGCAACAAGCTACCTCCACTCCACGACCACTGGATAGATTCCCAGGGCAACTTGAACCTAATCATTGAGAGCACTATCAGGCTGTAGTACTGAGGAGTGGAACTCAATTGCCTGAGAGAAAAGCCCCTGAATTCCCCGTGCAAGCTGAACAATCGACGGTGGAACCAGCTTTAAAAGGAAAAGAGATAGCTATCAACTCAAGTTTCAATACTTCGAAAGCAACTAACTCAAATAAAAATCAGACTCTTAAAGAGGAAAAGCCAATTGACCCCATGTACTTGCCTTTTCCACAAAGACTAATAAGTAGTCAGACTGATCAACAATTTGTGAAATTTATGGAGGTCCTGAAGAAGCTGCAAATTAATATCCCTTTCATTGAAGCTATTCAACAAATGCCAATGTACGCAAAAAATGATTGAAACTCGAATCGAGCCTCAAACACTACAACGGTGCACCGTACGCTTATGGATCACATTTCGATAGTGTAAAGATATTATAAATTTTAAAACTTCATTCGATATCATTTTTTGTGTTCAAGAGTAACACACCAGAGTAAAGGGTAGACCCATGTCTTAGAGGCTTACGTTCCCTTTATACATGGCATTCTTTATACACACTTTATGCGAGTCACTAATAATGATAAATTAGTATAAAACTATTATTTATTATATTCTATAAATTTAAGCTATCCAAAAATACCGTAATTGGTACATTCTTATATTTTATTATTTATATAATATTTTGTGATGCTATACTGATTTATTTAAATTTATATATAATTGATTCTTTTATTTGATAGATATTGTAGCTCTCTACACTATGATCATGGAGATAAAAAAGATTCTGAAACCCCCACAAATTGAAGACCTCCCTCTTTTCTTTCATCTTCATTGTTTTCTCATTATCCTCCGTGTGTTCTCGCTCCCACTCCATTGGTCTCAGCTAGAGGACAACGGAGCCATTCCAACGGGTCCATCAAATGCAGGCAATACTAGATGGGGAAGGGGGCGCGGCTAGAGATTGATCCGTCGAAAAGAAGAACTAGACGACAGCAAAAAAGTGTGTTTTCATGATCTAGTTCATGGGGTAGTTTCCTGATGATTTTTGCATCTTTTTAAGGACCCTAATAAGGTTATTTTCATGCTAGTATAGGTAGAAATTATTCCTTATGATTATTATGAAATTATAGATATGTTTTTCATCAATTCTTGAACATGGACGAATGTAACGTACGTTAAGTATGATTTGTCCATATGATGAATGATTGGATCTGTTGGCATATGACTTGGATAGTTACACGATGAATTATTATATGCCGTTGAATAGATAATTTTTTTGTCTTGAAACTAATATATAGATTTGAAATCATTTTATAATTGATTATTATAAATTGATAAGTTACGTCATATGAAAGAAAATTATAGTAATGATTTTATTTAGGATGAGATTTATGCTTAGATATGTCTCTGAAACATGCTAGATGTTAGGTACAATGTTATATGTTTGTATCCAAAACTGATTGAAAATTTAAGAATTTCGCAATGACCTACGGCTCAGCCGATTTGAAATGGGTGATCGAAACCTCTTTCGGGTGCTCGATTCATCTTGATAAGAGTATAGTGACTACTATATCGGTGGTTCGAAACTAGATCAGACGATCGATACGGACCAGAATAAAAGTATGAAATTCCTTCAAATGATTGAATTGAAAAAATGTTGAGACTCGAAAATGACGACCATACGATCGATCGAAATTATTTCGGACAATCGATCTAGATTATCATGTCGAAAAAGTTTTCGATAGTGGACAAGAAAACTATCTCTGACCCACCGAGGAAAACAAAATTATTTTTAACGAATGATCGTTCTAGTTTCGACCGGCCAAAATTCTCGACCCAAAGTTAGAGAGTTTCCTCATGTTATAATGTACGACCGAACCTCTTTCAATTGCCCGGTTCGCATACGACCTAGGAACTATCGATGGATGAATGCAAAATCGATGACCGCACCCCTTTTTGGTCGACCGATGGACACAAACAAAATGAATACCCACTCCTCTTTCGGACGACCGCTCGACCTTTCGAGCGGCAGATCTGTGGATAGAAGAATGCAACCTTAACCTAAACCACTTGATTTGACAAGCTTCTGTCCGCCTAATTGATTATTGATGGATATGAACTTAGAGATACTCTAGGGCCACCTTTGCTTCAGACAGTCTTGATTGATCCAAGTATTTGAAAGAGATGCTCATGATTAATAAGATAAAAGATGAGAGTTACCAATTGCCTACCTAGATGAGATATTCTCCCTACATATGTTTTCACATTGTGCAAGGTCTTCTTGCTTGACGGGACACTCTATTGCCCACCTAGGTAATTACACATTTGTGTGTTTGCAATGGCATTGATGCATGCAAAATGTAACATATATTTAGTATTCTACTTAATCTTATTTCCAATCATTTTCTAATAGAATGCATCATTTTATGAGCTGATTTACATTAATTTTACAAAAATGGAATCTACCCAAATGTTGTTTTTTATTGTCTAGGAAGAAAGAAAAGAAAACTAAATTATGAAGACCACAGAGAAAATCACGCTCAAATCGAAGTTAAAACGGAACAAAAAAGTGAAAAACAATGAAGCTGCAAAAGGCTAGAAATTGACTCTCACGGGCTGTGAAAGACTCATCATGGGCCTTGAAACATGGCCATTAAATCACTGAACAAACCGTTAAAATGCATTTTTATGCCAAAAACCTGCATGAAGCACGGCCGTAACTAGCTGATCATGGGGCGTAAAATCTACACTTTTATGCGAATTGGACACTGTAAGGGTCGTGAAAATACGTTCACAGGTCGTGAAAACCCCTTTCTAGTCCGATTTGAACACTATTTAAACCGTGAAAACCATATTACAAGCCATGATAGACTGCATATTCGAGATTTGGACAAATTTTTGGCAGAATTTCAAATGCACAAGGACTCCTATTTATATTATATGAACTCAAGATGATTTGGAAACATATTAGGGATCAAATTTCGAAGTTCGACAAGGTCAAAATTTCATAATTGATTATACTTCGAATTTTCCTTATTTTGAATAGGAAAAGGTTTCCATTTCTTCTCCAATCATATGGAAACTTGAACTCCTATAAATAGATCCTTTCTACCACCTGGAGAGAGCATGCTAGGGCCTGCAATCAAAGCTTTCAAGCCAAGAACGAAGGAGAACTTCTGAAGGACAAAGGAGAAGACTTTTGCGCGGTAGACTCAAACGAGGATTGAGCAGCAGTTCATTGTTGTTTTTGAAGAGTACCCTTTGTTCTACATATTGTTGGATGATATTTTAGATTTTCATGTTTTATCTATCTTAGCACTCTGGATTATTAGTTTTCATTTTATCATTTAGTGTTAGTTGCAAGAGTTTTAGTGTATGAACAATTTCTAATTTCTGATTAATCAAATAATAGTTAGTTTAGTTTTTATGAACATGCTTGTTATGCTCAATGCTTTCCTTCATATTTTAATGATTTTTAGGTTGATTACTAACTGGGTAATGTAATCAATTCTTAATTCATTATTTTTTGTTTGAATTGATTCTTAACTTTTATGTTGAAGCAATACATGTCATAATCTCATAGAACCGTGTGAAATATTAGATTGTGCGGTCTGCATAATTGATACATCCAGACAATTAAGTAGTTTAAGGATTACAACATATTGCATCTTGATTTCAATATAAGTTATATCTGTGCGGAATATTTTCATATATTATTGTCTTAAGATAGTTGATTTACCCGGTTAGGGAGATCATATCTTCAGTGTCCTTAATCTGTCTAAAACTAAATCAAAACTTCATGTTTATGCTTGATTTTATAAACATTATAGATTGTTGGAATCATTGTAGGTCATCCTAAGATCCTAGACATCAGTAGTTTAGTTTAGAATTTATTTTTCTGTGATTTTATTTTCTGCAACTCATTTCACCCAAATCAATGTTGTCTCTTATTAGCCTCTGAAATTAGTTTAGCTAAGTAAGTTAATTCCTCGTAAGTTCGATGCTCTACTCATTACATTTTATTATTTGAGTGACTAGTGCACTTACTAGCATTTAATTGTTATCAATTCTTGCATCAGGTATTCCCTAAAAGTGGAGACCTCTTACAACTTAGGGATAAGATGAAAGATTATGAATGGCTAACAATAAATGGAAGGACTTTGTCCTTATGAACATGAATATGAACAAATGACTATGAAATAAGGAACATGAACATTGAAACCAAATGGAAAATGATACGGAACTAATATCTCTTATGATTTTGTAGGATCCCAAGGCACCAAGAGGAGGGTGAATTGGTGCTAAATTAGAAAATATCAATTTCACCAAAATTGTCACGAAAGCTTAAAATCGATTCATTAAACTTTAAATTAATGCAAATAAAATCATATCACATGCTAATAATATGAGAAGGAGATGGAGAGACAAAATAAACACAAGAACGCAAGGTGGTTTGTTGACGAGGTTTGACCACACCTTGGTCTATGTCCTCGCTCCGACTTCTTGACCTCAAGACCGCTGGAGATTCAACTAAAACACCCTTCCCTCATTTCAAATGGAGTAAGGAAGAAACCCTTTACAACACCACCTTTTCTCCGCTTCAAGAGGTAAGGCACACCTCTCCTCCTATGAAGCTTATTTTTTCTCTAGTATGAGAGATAAGATAGAACCTCTTCTACACATGAGCTCACACTCAAATTTCTAAGAAAGTGTTTCTCTGTTTTACAAAATATCACGCTCACAAGAAGAGAAGAGAGAAAGTAGAGAAGATACAATAATTACTTCAAGAAAATGATTTTCCTTTGATGCTTGAAGTTTCCCTTGAATGCGTGATGAATTCTAAACCCTTTGGTCTTCTTTTATAGGCCTCTTTGAATGATATGGTCATTGCTCTTTGATTTGACCAAAAATAGTCATTATTATTCATTTCACCCGGGGACCGGTCGACCGGTCTATGTGACTGTTGCACGATTTTCTCAGTGACAGTGTCTGATCAGTCGATTGGTCTATCAATCGGATCGTCAATCGGTATAGTTTCGACATTTTAGAATTCGGCCTATGAGCTGATCGGTCGACAGGTGGAATGGCCGGACTGTCGACCAGTATAGTCTCGACTTTGAACTGGATAATATGTGCATTGACCGATCGATTAGTATTCCCAATCAGTCAACCGTTGCTGCTTCGATCGACAAGTTGACTGCTTTGCACTATTTGGAGCATAAACTTTTGCATGGTTATCCAAATGCGATAATCTTGGATTCTATGAAAAGCTAACAGAATTCTCTACAACTTTGATATTCACTTATTAATGTAAATCTCATGGGAACATAGACAATTATTAACCAAACATTTAATGCATATAACAAATCATTTCTATTTAAACCTTTTCGGTATGTAACTCTAATCTTTCATGGTTTGTATCATCAAAATATAATTATATAGGGTATAAAACTTTGCTCTCCCTAAAACTGAGCCTTTCTTACAACAATAGATATGCACATAAGTACTGATTTTAAAGTACTTTTCACATAGAGTCAAAATAACTCAGGGGTTATATATATATTTCCCTTATATTCTTATCATATTTCTCCCCCTTTTTGTTTCATCAAAAAATAATTTGCATATGAAGCATATAAGTAATAATATGTATTCCCCCTTAATCATGTCATTTTATTCTCCCCTTTCTCATATAAGAAACACTTAGAGTATCACATTAAAAAGAATTTTTTCATGTATAATATATGTGATAGGTAAAAATAACTCCCCCTAAATTTATGACTATTTTGTAATGAAAAAGTATGAAATCAAATGAATAACATGTCTCAAAATTAAAGAATCAAAACATTGCATAAAACTTTGAGACAACAATAAAACCAATGATATGCCAAAACTAAATTGGATTATATCAAATAATCAAGAGTTTAACAATAAAGATGACAAGGTCCTATTGAAGGTGAGTGGATGACATAATATTTCAAATTTTTGAACAAGCTTCCTCTAACATTATGACCAATTTTCTTCTCTTTCCATCTTCCCTTAGTCCTATATATTCAAACAAAAAGAATATGAGGAGTAAAAAACTTTATTTTCATGAAAATTTTAAATTTAAAACATAGGAACCATGATCATAAAGTAATTTTACAAAAAAAATGTAAGTTCATGCTCATGGAAGCCAATAAATTGATATTTTTAATAGTTCACAGTTTGGTTAATGTTTCAAAAGTTTGACTTATTTCAATTGAAAATCCACAAAAATATCAATGGTAAAATGAAATCTAGTAAGAGTATAACCAAATTTAAATACCAAGAATATGTACACATAATAAGCTTGTGCAAAAAAAAATATGATGTTAGTAAACGATTTCAAACAAGTGTGACATAAAGTTATGTCTATAATCTATTTGAAAATGATACTTTTATCATGATCTTCATGCCTTCACATTTTCAAATCCACTTGTCCTTTGCTTTACATATGAGACGCACTTGAGAAATAATTATTTAACCTTTGGTACCCAAACTTATTTAGGTCCAATTTTGTTAGTCAATGTTCCTTTTGAAACCCATATCATTTCATGTTAAAATGATTTTTCTACTTTGCATTGATATGCATAATGACCATGAAATCCACATGCAAAACAAGTAATATGTGAATTTGTTAATGCTTTAACATAAGAATGTTTAGATTTCGTACGGATTGATGAAATTGTTAGGAGTACTAGAATGGAAGTAAGAGAACATCACGATGGACTTCATCTCCAGTCTGCCCTGGACACAAAAGGGTCATGATGTCATCTGGGTCATGGTTGACAGGTTGACAAAGGTGGTCCACTTCATTTCGATTAAGTGAAAAAAAATAGTGAAGAGTCTGCTTGAAGTGTATGTACGAGAGATCATCTGACTACATGGGTTTCTTGCCTCGATCATGTTGGACCACGATCTCCCATTCACATGGAGATTCTGGAAGAGTCTGTAGAAGGCATTTGGTACTAGGTTGAGTTACAGCACAACCTTCCATCAACAGACGATCGGTCAGAGAGGATGATCCACAACACGATGTATGGGAGACCTTGCCAATCGCCCACACACTAGGGCAAGGTCGACGAGCGAGTAGCGATGAGCGAGGAGCTGGCAATCCAAACTCAAGAGTATGTGGATACAATGGATGTCATCAGAAAGAGGATGAAGGCAGCACAATTAGGCAAAAGAGCTACATCGACAAAAAATCATGAGAGCAGATTTTTAGAGCCGGAGACCAGATACTTCTGAAGGTGTTTCCAATGAAGAGCATGATGTGGTTCGACAAATGAGGAAAGTCCAATCCTTGGTTTGTTGGCCTCTTCGAGGTTTTGGAGTTAGTTGGTGATGGAGCTTGTAGGTTGTCTATACCTTCATCTTACGGAACAGTTCACAACGTCTTCCATGTCTCTATGCTATTGAAGTACAAGCACAACAATGCCAACGTCGCTAGAATCATAGAACCGAACCTAAAGGAAGACATGATCTATGCGGAGTAACTCATAAAGATATTGGAATGCAAGATACAATACCGGAAGGACAAGGAAGTACCATTGGTCAAGGTCACAAGGACGATGGAAAGGAGGCGATGAGGGAACTCAAATCGGAGATGCACAAGGAGTTTCCACATTTATTTGATAAGGCCTACTCTGTGTAAGATTCGAGGATGAACCCTTTTTCTATGGGTATTATAATGTAACACACCAAATGTTTTACAAAAATTTAAACTTTTATTATGCTGACGTCAAATTATCGGACACTCAAAACCATGATGGGCGCCGTTATCACGATCGATCGATGATTTCAATGATGTTCTACCGAACAACTGATAGTGAAATTTAGAGGTTTAGTGATAACTTGCTGATTTCTGGGTCAAAAGTTAATTTTTTTAATTTTTGTTTCAACTCCATAACTCACTCTCTACTACAAGCATACAGGTCAATTGTAGTTACCCAAATGTCGTATCCACAGTGATTTGAAGTCCAAGACTCTCTAAACAATCTAGATTAGCCTTATCTAAAGTTAAAAATCCAAGAAATTGAAAGAAAGTTCAAACCGATTTCTTTAAATGGCCAATATGATAACTGTTCATGGATTTTTGAAAAGTTATAAAAACTGAATTATAAATGCTAAACTAGAGGCTCAAGGGGTTTAACTATCAATAAGGAAAGTTCTCCTAGGAGTTGGGGTTCATCTAATTTAATTATGGATGGATGGGTCAAGTTATCATTAAATGTCACTTTTAACTCAACTTGAAAATAATTTATTTTAACAGCACAATGGAATCAAGGCTAACTATCACATTCTCATATGATTTATTAGCTAAATTGAATTAGAAAAGGGTCCTCACTAAAATCAAGTTGACATTAAGTTCAAAACAAAATCCCTTGCTAAATTTTAACAAATTAGTGAAATATGAAATAATAACCTTCAATTACACTTTGAAAATGAAGGGAATGCTTCAATTAACTAAACCGGGATGAAATCAATCTAATATTAGTGCAAATGCTCCTTGGTTTATCTCTAAACTACAAGAGGATTTAAATCAGCTTCTCAGCTGCAAATTCAAATAAAATTCACATTTCCATTAATGAATTGGATAGAAATCAACACTTTGCTTATAATCACAAGTTGAAAAATCAAAAATTGTCATTGCTCCTTGGTTCATCTCTGAATCTCAAGGAAAGCCTTAAGACCATCTCTCAATGGTGGATTAAAGTAGGGATCTACAAGAACAATCAGATTTCCACCTAAATTCAGGAAATCAGCAACCAAAAAAATTCAGAAATCAGCACCTAGCAAACATTGGAATTCAGCACATGTCACTCATTGGAATTCACATTGGAATTCAGCACATGTCACTCATTGGAATTCAGAGTTGCCATTGCTCTGTGGTTCATCTATGAACAACAAAGTATCCCTAGGATTCATTTCTCAGTGATTTAATGAAATCAAGGGTTTACAATAGCAAATCAGAATCCAAAGATTCAGGAAATCAGATTTGAAATCAGAATTGAAATTCAGAAATCAGCATTGAGAAGTTTGCAATAATTCAGGGATTAAAAACTTGGAAACACCATTGCATCTTGATTCATTTATGAACAAAAATGAAACCTTAAATAACCTCTCAGTTATCAATTGGATCAGGTCTCAACAATGATGAAAACAGAAAACAAAAATCAGAAATCAGATTTGGGGGAAAATAGAAATCAGAATTCAGGAAATCAACAAACTCAATTGGATTAGAACCTAAACAAATGGCATTGATTCTTGATTCATTTTTGAACAAGATTAGGTCAAATGACAACTTCTCATTTGTAGATACAATCAGGACCTTACAAAGACAAAATCAGATTCATATGAAACAGAAAATCAGAAATCAGGTTTGATATCAATGCAGGAATTCAATCTTGTCTACATCCATCCAAAATTAACTTAGACTACTATCCTATCCTAGGAGATATGGAGTTTAGCTCCTCATAATTACAAAGTTTGCTACAAAATAGAGTGGAGAATAGAAGCTAATCATCCTGGAGTGAGGGCTGTTGACAGAAATCAGCTCCTTCAGCTCAAGAACAGCTCCACTTCAGCTCCAATCCAGCCCCAAATCTGTTCTCTTTTGCAATGGCCGACCTCCTCCTGATTTCCTAGGGTTCTCAGCTTATATCTTCCTTTCCTCCACCCTTAGATCATCATCAAAGTGTTCCCCTATGCCTTGATTGTGCCAAGTGTCCTCTCGACAGAAAATATCTCAGGTGACAGCTTTTTGGACAGCAAAAAGTAGGTGGTCCCCTCTTGCTTTTCCAACCTTTTGCAACTTGTTTTTCCCTGCTAGAAGAGATAGAACACCAAGCATCAAAGTCCTCAAATAGGAAATGAAAAATAAGGATAAGAAAAGTCACTAGGGTCAGCTCAAACATCAAATAAAATCTGGTGTTATAAAGATGTGAAATCAGTAATTAAAATGATAAGTTTGAGGCACCGGAATGATAACTTTTCATAAATCTTGGAAAATGATCAAATATGGATGGTTCAGAGCATTGAAGGCATCAAATGTATTAGGGTGGCAAGTGAGTGAAGTCAGAAATCAAATATGAATGGGATTTCATAGGAATGATAATTTGGGTGCCAAAACGATAACTTAATTGCCTTAAAAATGATAGCTTGTCAGAACTTTGGTTGTAGTTATCCAAATGTGATCAAATTTGAACATCAATGAATTAGGACAATAATATAATGATTGCCTAAGGCCTTTGTGCAGAATTGATAGTTTTGCATGTCAAAATGATAGTTTTGCCCTTTAACGATAACTTGGCATTGGAAAAATGATAACTTGTTAAAATGGACTTAAAATTTTGCACAAGTTGAGATATAACCATCCAAATATGATTCATTCATGATAGTATTGGATTTAGGATAAGAAAATCATTTAAAATCAGTTCACTTAAAATAATGATAACTTGACATATAGGAGTGATAACTTGTCCTAAAAATGATAACTTGGTATAGAATTAAAATATTTATGGATTTTGTCTTTTCAGAACCTCTATGCACATGAAATTAAGTATAAAATGAGAAAGATCAACTAGTTATCACAATCCATGCATTCCAAACATAATTAGCAAAAAGTTAGGCAATTTAAGGATTCGATAGGGGTGAAATGCATCTAAAATTGGGTAAAAACCTATAGTGATCAGCTAGTGATCAAACTCCCCAAGCTTAACCTTTTGCTTGTCCTCAAGCAAAACATTCAGAAATTAAGGACAAACTTAAATTGAAAGTCCACAAATGAATTAAAAGTCAGCTGAATTGAATCTAATGAGTTTCCCACTTTGCCAACACTTCATTCTTTCCAAAAACTCAATTTCTAGCTAGGGAATCACAGAGGCTAAAGCAAATTTAAGCCATGGAAGAAATACTAGCAAAAACATGTTTGAATTGTAGGAATTGTCAACTTTACTATAAGGTTGAACTAAAAATCCCTTCATGAATAGATTTTTATTTCTTAAATAGGTTTAACACCTGACTTTTATTCATGAAATGCAAATAAACAGGTTTAGCACCTTATTTTTATTCATGCTTTCTTTAGGAGAGATTCCTTTGGAAGTTTTGCTCTCCTAAATTTTTTTTCTTTTTGCATTGAAGATAGATTCCTTTGGAAGTTTTGCTCTCTTCCTTTTTTCTATGCATGCATGCAACTTTTTACTTTTCCTTTTTCTCATTTTTTCTATCTTGTTCATGAAGTGAGCAATAATTCAAACTCAAGTATAGTTTAGATTCCTTTATCCAAAAAATCAAATTTTCCTATTTAACATGGTAGCAAGAGCCTTGACTCCCTCCTAGACATCTGATATTACTAATTCAATCCATAAGTATCAGCTAGTGTGACCCACAAAAAGGAAAAAATTTTAGCTGAAAATTTATTCAAATGCATCTGAATTGAATAGTCAATTAAAGCAACAAGACTAATGGCCAAGTTGGCCACTTGGTATTGGAGTGTACTATCTGTCATATAATGTATTTCACCCATTTTAGAGTCAAAATAAAGGCAAAACTTGAATTGGACTCAATTAGTGATAACTACTGATAACTTGTGATAACCGAGTGATAACTAATGATAACTTGCAAAATCTACTGATAACCTAGTGGTAAATGATATATGGACATTAAAATCAATTGAAAACATGGTGTAAAGATTAGACAAGCATCAAGTTTCCTCCCCCAAGCTTAGCCTCAACACTGTCCACAGTGTTGGAAAGTTAAGGCAAGGGAGAGGGGTGAGAGGGTATGAAATATATGGAATTTGCATTTGATCCCTTCCAATGGGTCTTGCATTTCAATCCTACTCTTCAGGTGTTCCATACTTCATGAATTGCATCTAATCCTACAGAGAAATAGGAGATATCAGTGGAATCTGCAATATTAGAATTTTAGGATGCACAATTAGACAATGCAATGAATTCACTAAATTTGCACTGAAATTCAGCTAAGATGGATTGGGACAACTAATATGCATGATGATTCAGACATTAATATGATGATTTCAGCATGAATGAAAAGATAATATCAGTTATCAATAGGATTTCAATGAGAAGAATTAAAATTAAGGGTAGGGGTACTCCCTTCTTGTCAATTTGTGGATGAATTTGATTCCTCACTTCTTTATTCCTGCAAAACAGAAAAGTTAAGTGTAAAGTGACTTGGGTTACCTCACAAGAAGTGCCCTACTTTAATGTCTTAGTCTAGACATTTTTCCACTTCTTCATGTCAAGAAAGTTTGAATAGTATGATATGATCAAGTAGAGATCTCAATTTGTGGACAGCTTCACTAATCAAGTATGGATCTCTTAGTTTGCCAATTATTGACATTTGTTTTTCAGCTTGATTTCCTCCTCCATTGTACTAGAAATCTCCTAACTTCTCATCTCTAAAACCCTCATGTATGATATATGAATCCCCTGGAGTAGGAAAAGGTTTCAACTCCAAATGGGAGGAAGTGTCCTGAGTTGAATTAGTGTGGGGTTCACCAGTGATAACTTGATACACTTCATTCTGATTTTCTGGATTTTCCACTGATTTTAAAGAATTCAACACTGATTTGTATGCCTTAGCCTCTGAATCCTCCAATTCCTTCAAATGATCAAACATTAGGCACCTTTGCAATGGATCTTCAATGGGAATTATGGCAGAAACTTGTTGAACAACTTGATTTAGCTGACCCTCTTCAATTTCACTTTCTTGAAAATTTGGCCTGCTGATTACTTGTGCCAAATTGAATTCTATCTTGTCTTCCCCAATTTGAAATGTCAATCTGCCCTCCTTGACATCAATGACAGCTCCTGCAGTGGTTAAGAAGGGTCTCCCAAGAAGAATAGGGGTATTCAAGTCCTCATCCATGTCAAGTACCACAAAATCTACTGGTATGTAAAATTTGCCAACTTTAAGGGGTATGTCCTCAATGATTCCATGTGGGTACTTGATGGATTTGTCTGCCATCTATTGAGACATGTTTGTAGGCTTCATATCTCCAATTTCAAGCTTCTTACAAAGTGAAAGAGGTATGACACTCACTGATGCACCCAAATCACACATTGCCCTTGGAATTTTCCTATTTTCAATTTCACAAGGGATTGAGAAGCTCCCTGGATCTTTCAATTTGGGTGGCAATTTGTTTTGGATTATTGCAGAAGCTTCCTCAGTCAAGGTTATAGTTTCATGCTCCATAATCCTCCTTTTCTTGGTTAAGATTTCCTTCAAAAACTTTGCATAGGAGGGCATCTCCTGAATTGCCTCCACAAATGGCACATTGATATTTAACTTCTTCAGGATTTCAATGAATCTTCCATACTGCTGAACCTGCCTTGCCTTGATTAATCTTTGAGGGAAAGGTATTCTATCAAAGACCCTGGTCCTGACTTCATTTTGAGGGCCTTTGTTCTTATTTTCTCCCATAAATTCAGCTGGTTCTTCAGCAGCTTTGTACTTTGGATTCACTTGGGCTTGATTGTCCTCCACTTTCTTCATTAGTTCTTCAACAATCTTCCCACTTCTGAGCTGGACAGCATGGACTTGTTCCTTGGGGTTCAATTCTGGTTGTCCAAGAAAGAACAAAGGGGGTCTTGCTGAAGTGCTGGCCTGCTGAGCAATCTGATTTTCCAGCATCTTTTGATTGGCATTCATGTCTTCAAGTCTAGAGTTGATCTTCAATATTTCTTCTCCTTGGCTGTCCTGCTTCTTCAAGATTTGTTGTAGCATCTCCTTCATTTCAGTTTGGAATTGAGAAGCCTGACTTTGAGGAGGCAGCTCATAGGGGGTCCTTTGCATTGGAACATTTGAGGGTTGAGTTGCATATGGAGGTGGCTGGTTTCTTGGCAAAATCTTGGACTGCCAATTAGAATTCTGCATTGGTGGCTCTTGATAATGATTGGCCTTGTAGGAGAAGTAAGGATGATTCCTATTCTCTGGAGTATAGAATTCAGAAGGGGGTTTCACTCCAAAATTTCCCACTGCATTGACTGAATCAATGGTTTGCTCATATTGTTGCATGATAAGGTTGCAACTTTCTGTGACATGGTCTTGATTACCACACACATCACATCTGGATTCAGGGGTGGAAGCTTTGCTGACATTAGGAGTGAGGTTCAGCTTCTCCAAGGTCTTATACAGCACCTCTTCAAGTTGGGATGATAAGTTATTCACTGAATCCTGGACAGGTGGCCTCCTTGTCCTGTCATGGGTAAGAAAATGGTGATTCTTTGCAATATTCTCTATCAATTGGTAGGCTTCATCAATATTCTTTGATGCAAAGATGCCTCATGCAGCTATGTCAAGTGCAACCTTGGATGGATAATTCAGCCCCTTATGGAAGTAATTAACAAGTTGCCACTTCTCAAAACCATGGTGGGGACATGCCCTCAACAGCCCTTGAAGTCTTTGCCATGCATCACAAATGTTTTCCTGATCCAATTGATAGAACCTAACTATTTGATCCCTGAAATTATCAGTCTTGGAAGAAGGGAAGAATTCTGAAAGAAATAGTTGCATAATTGACTCCCAAGTGGCCACTTCTTCAGGTTTGAGAGTCTTGTACCAAGTCTTGGCCTTATCTTTGAGTGAGAATAGGAATAGCTTCATGTAGACTGCATTCATAGGAGTGTTGTTGAAGTGGACTATGCTGCAAATTTTCTTGAAGTTGTCCAAATGTGAGGCTGGATCCTCAGCCCCTAATCTAGAAAATTGGTACTGCCTAATCATAGTAATAAGGGCGGATTGACTTCAAAGTTTGCCACAGGTGGTTGGCCTCCATCTCCAAGTTGATTCCTGACATTGCTAGGTGAGTAGCAATCCTTCAAACTCCTTGGTGTAGCCATATTGCCTTGCTCCTCCTCCTCTTCTTGAAATATTCTTCTCCTTGCCTCAAGCCTTTACAATCTCCTTCTTCTTAGAAATTTTCTTTCAGGCTCAGGATCCGATTGGTAATATTCCTTTTGATTGTCCAAATCCTGCATAAATGAATTCAGAAGTATCAAATTAAGAAAAGAAAGAAAACTAGACAAAAATTGAAAATTGGGAATGATAACTTGCAAAAATTGGAAATTGGCCTAACAAATGGACTAAAAACTAATCTAAAACTAATGTAAACTATCTAAGTTAGTTTAATTAACCTCAAATCCGCGGCAAGGACGCCAAAAACTTGACAATGAAATTTAGGGGTTTAGTAATAACTTGTTGATTTTTGGGTCAAAAGTCAATTTTTTTAATTTTTGTTTCAACTCCCTAACTCACTCTCTACTGCTAGTATACAGGTCAATTGTAGTTACCCAAATGTCGTATCCACGGTGATTTGAAGTCCAAGACTCTCTAAACAATCTAGATTAGCCTTATCTAAAGTTAAAAATCCAAGAAATTGAAAGAATGTTCAAACTGATTTCTTTAAATGGCCAAAATGATAACTGTTTATGAATTTTTGAAAAGTTATCAAAACTGAATTATAAATGCTAAACTAGAGGCTCACGGGGTTTAACTATCAATGAGGAAAGTTCTCCTAGGAATTGGGGTTCATCTAATTTAATTATGGATGGATGGGACAAGTTATCATTAAATGTCACTTTTAACTCAACTTGAAAATAATTTGTTTTCACAGAACAATGGAATCAAGGCTAACTATCACATTCTCATATGATTTATTAGCTAAGTTGATTAGAAAAGGGTCCTCACTGAAATCAAGTTGACATTAAGTTCAAAACAAAATCCCTTGCTGAATTTTAACAAATTAGTGAAATCTGAAATAATAACCTTCAATTACACTTTGAAAATGAAGGGAATGCTTCAATTAACTAAACAGGGATGAAATCAATCCAATATTAGTGTGAATTCTCCTTGGTTTATCTCTAAACTACAAGAGGATTTAAATCAGCTTCTTAGCTGCAAATTCAAATGAAATCCACATTTCCATTAATGAATTGGATAGAAATCAACACTTTGCTTATAATCACAGGTTGAAAAATAAAAAATTGTCATTGCTCCTTGGTTCATCTTTGAATCTCAAGGAAAGCCTTAAGACCATCTCTCAATGGTGGATTAAAGTAGGGCTCTACAAGAACAATCAGATTTCCACCTAAATTCAGGAAATCAGCAACCAAAAAAATTCAGAAATCAGCACCTAGCAAACATTGGAATTCAGCACATGTCACTCATTGGAATTTAGAGTTGCCATTGCTTTGTGGTTCATCTATGAACAACAAATATCCCTAGGATTCATTTCTCAGTGATTTAATGAAATCAAGGGTTTACAATAGCAAATCAGAATCCAAAGATTCAGGAAATCAGATTTGAAATCAGAATTGAAATTCAGAAATCAGCATTGAGAAGTTTGCAATAATTCAGGGATTAAAAACTTGGAAACACCATTGCCTCTTGATTCATTTATGAACAAGAATGAAACCTTAAATAACCTCTCAGTTATCAATTGGATCAGGTCTCAACAATGATGAAAACAGAAAAGAAAAATCAGAAATCAGATTGGGGGAAAACAGAAATCAGAATTCAGGAAATCAACAAACTCAATTGGATTAGAACCTAAACAATTGGCATTGATTCTTGGTTCATTTCTGAACAAGATTAGGTCAAATGACAACTTCTCATTTGTAGATACAATCAGGACCTTACAAAGACAAAATCAGATTCATATGAAACAGAAAATCAGAAATCAGGTTTGATATCAATGCAGGAATTCAGTCTTGTCTACATCCATCCAAAATTAACTTAGACTACTACCCTATCCTAGGAGATATGGAGTTTAGCTCCTCATAATTACAAAGTTTGCTACAAAATAGAGTGGAGAATAGAAGCTAATCATCCTGGAGTGAGGGTTGTTGACAGAAATCAGCTCCTTCAGCTCAAGAACAGCTCCACTTCAGCTCCAATCCAGCCCCAAATTTGTTCTCTTTTGTAATGGCCGACCTCCTCCTGATTTCCTAGGGTTCTCAGCTTATATCTTCCTTTCCTCCACACTTAGATCATCATCAAAGTGTTCCCCTATGCCTCGATTGTGCCAAGTGTCCTCTGGACAAGAAATATCTCAGGTGACAACTTTTTGGACAGCAAAAAGTAGGTGGTCCCCCCTTGCTTTTCCAACCTTTTGCAACTTGTTTTTCCCTGCTAGAAGAGATAGAACACCAAGCATCAAAGTCCTCAAATAGGAAATGAAAAAATAAGGATAAGAAAAGTCACTAGGGTCAGCTCAAACATCAAATAAAATCTGGTGTTATGAAGATGTGAAATCAGTAATTAAAATGATAAGTTTGAGGCACCGGAATGATAACTTTTCATAAATCTTGGAAAATGATCAAATATGGATGGTTCAGAGCATTGAAGGCATCAAATGGATTAGGGTGGCAAGTGAGTGAAGTCAGAAATCAAATATGAATGGGATTTCATAGGAATGATAACTTGGGTGCCAAAACGATAACTTAATTGCCTTAAAAACGATAGCTTGTCAGAACTTTAGTTGTAGTTATCCAAATGTGATCAAATTTGAACATCAATGAGTTAGGACAATAATATAATGATTTCCTAAGGCCTTTGTGCAGAATTGATAGTTTTGCATGTCGAAATGACAGTTTTGCCCTTTAACGATAACTTGGCATTGGAAAAATGATAACTTGTTCAAATGGACTTAAAATTTTGCACAAGTTGAGATATGACCATCCAAATATGATTCATTCATGATAGTATTGGATTTAGGACAAGAAAATCATTGAAAATCAGTTCACTCAAAATAATGATAACTTGGCATATAGGAGTGATAACTTGTCTTAAAAATGACAACTTGGTATAGAATTAAAATATTTATGGATTTTGTCTTTTCAGAACCTCTATGCACGTGGAATTAAGTATAAAATGAGAAAGATCAACTAGTTATCACAATCCATGCATTCCAAACATAATTAGCCAAAAGTTAGGCAATTTAAGGATTCGATAGGGGTGAAATGCATCTAAAATAGGGTAAAAACCTATAGTGATCAGCTAGTGATCAACAACCAAAACACTTTTCAGTGCCTAGAAGGGCAACGGATAGAAAATCGCCAAAAGACCAGCTTTGATTTCCTCATTTATTACACCACCATAATGCCTAGATATTATAGCTCTCTCCACTATGATCATGGAGATAAAAAAATATTTTGAAACCTGCACGAATTGAAGACATAAGAGCCCATTTTTCTTTCTCCCTCTTTTCTTTCATCTTCATCGTTTTCTCATTCTCCTTTGTGTGTTCTTGCTCTCTCTCTCTCCATTGGTCTCAGCCAGAGGTGTTGGAGTAAAGTTTTTATTCCCTATAGAATTATACTTTGATACAAACCTCGAAAGATTAGAGTTATATTTAAAAATGCCAAAAATGTTTTGAATAGAAATGAGTTGTTTCATGCATTAAATTTTTTATTAATATTTGTTTATGTACCCATGAGATTTACACTAAAGGTTGAATGTAAAAGCTATAGATAATTCTCCTATCTTTGTAGAGAATTAAGAATCACCTCATTTGGACAACCACATAAAAAGTTATGTTTAAGTAAATCTCAAAAAGTTAAATTTGAAGTTTATTTTATGTGCTAAACTTGCACTTAATAGTTGAGTATTCTATTATGTGATTTGGATCAACAGAGTAATATAAAAGTTATATATAATGTTGTTAGCTTTTTATAGAATCAAATATCATCTCATTTGGATATTGGTATGAAAAGTTATGGATAAAAGAGTAAAAGATCTAAAAGGTTTTATTTGAAATGCACAATTTTGTATACTGAACTTTGAATCAATATTTGACTATGATGTCATTAGATTTCGGATGAATTATGAATATCAAAGTTGTAGGGAATCTGATTAGATTTCATAGAATAAAACATCATCTCATTTGGATAACTGTGAAAAAGGTTATGCTTAAAATAGTGCAGGACGGTCAACCAATCAATGCGCAGAATGCACTATAACAGTCATATTTTGGCCTCAAAATTAGGAAACAAGCCCCAAACGGCTAAATAGAATTAAGAAGGCTATAAAAGAGAACTCAAAAGTGTATGAATGATCAAGACTTCCAAGGAAAAGTGGGAAGAACATTTGAGAAGTTCATTTGAGCTCCAAGTTGCAAATCTTTCAAATCTTACTCTTGTGTGAGGTTCCAAATTGTAAAAGAGATATTGTTGAGTGTTCTTGTGATATTTTAATAGTTGTTTAGCTCCTGAGTAAAAAGAGACTGTGTCTTACCTCTTGAGCAAAGAAAAGACAAGTGAAAGCCTAGGAGTGAAGGAGGTGTGCCTTACCTCTTGAAAAGAAGAAAAGGCGAGAGTTGTAAAGGGTTTCTTCTTTGCCCCATTTGGAACAAAGGAAGGGTATTAGTGGAACCTCCGATGGCCTCAAGGTCGAGAAGTTGAAGCGGGAACGTAGGTTGATCACTATAGATTTTTACCCAATTTTAGATGCATTTCACCCATATCGAGCCCCTAAATTGCCTAACTTTTGGCCAATTATGTTTGGAATGCATGAATTGTGATAACAAGTTGATCTTCCTATTTTTATACCTAATTCCATGTGCATCGAGGTTTTGAATTGCTAAAATCCATAAATATTAATCATTCTATGCCAAGTTATCATTCTTAGGGCAAGTTATCACTCCAAGTGCACAAGTTATCATTATTTTGATTTAGCTGATTTCCAGTGATTATTCTGCCCTAAATCCATTGCCATCATGAATGAATCATATTTGGATGATCATATTTCAACTTGTGCAAAATTATCAATCCATTTGAACAAGTTATCATTTTTCAATGCCAAGTTATCATTTAAGGGCAAAACTGACATTTCGATATGCAAAACTATCAAATCTGCACAAAGGCATTAAGCAATCATAAATTACTATCTTAACTCATTGCTGTTCAAATTTCATAACATTTGGACAACCACAACCAAAGTTATGACAAGTTATCATTTTTATGGCATCAAGTTATCATTTTTGGCACCCAAGTTATCATTCCTATGAAATCTTATCCACATTTGATTTCTGACTTCATTCACTTGCCATCTTAATTCCCCTGATGCCTTCAATGCTCTGAACTATCCATATTTGAACATTATTCATGATATGTGCAAAGTTATCGTTTCGTGTTTGATAAGTTATCATTTTTAACTTTGGTTTTCAATTTTGCACAACACCAAACCTTATTTGATTATTGAGCTGATTTTACTTGTTGTCCTAATCCTTATTTATTTAAATTTTATTTGAGGACTATGATGCTGGCTGTTTTGGATCTTCTAGCAGGTATAACAAGGCTGCACAAAGGAGAAAAGCAAGGAGGGGACCACTTGCTTTTGCTGTCCAAAAGCTGCAGCAGCAGCTGGAATTCCTGGACCACTGGACAGGTGGCTTACATCAAAGGTTATGGGATAATTTGATGCTGATATAAGGGTAGAAGGAAGTCATATATAAGCTGAAAACCCTAAGAAATCAAGGGAGAGGCCGGCCATTGCAAGAAGGAAGCAAGAATTGGAGCTGATTGGAGGGGAAGAAGCTGGAGCATTGCTGATTTCGGTCAACAGCCCTCATTCCAGGATGAATAGCTTCTATTCTTCATTATATTTTCTATCCATGATAGGGTAGTACTCTAGTTTAATTATGGATGGATAATGAACAAATCTAAATTCCTACATTAATATCTGATTTCTGGTTGTATTTCTGATTTCCTTTCCATATGAATTTGATCCTTGACGTTGTAAGATCCTGATTGTACCTACAACTGAGAAGTTACCATTTGATCTAATCTTGTTCAGAAATAAATCAAGAATCAATGCCAAGTTTTTAGGTTCTAATCCAATTAGAAATCTGAATTCTGAATTCTGAAATCTGTTTTTTTTCCTCAAATCTGATTTCTGATTTTTGAATTCTGTCAAACATGTTTCTATCATTGTTGAGCCCTGATTTAATTGATAACTGAGAGGTTACTTATGGTTTCATTCTTGTTCAGAAATGAATAAAGAGGCAATGGTGTTTCCAAGTTTATAATCCCTGATTTATTGCAAACTTTTGAATGCTGATTTCTGATTTTCCCTTTGCTGATTTCCTGAATCTTTGGATTCTGATTTGCTGTTGTAAACCCTTGATCTCATTAAATCACTGAGAAGTGAATCCTAGGGATACTTTGTTGTTCAGAGATGAACCAAAGAGCAATAGCAAATCTGAATTCCAATGAGTGATATGTGCTGAATTTCAATGTTTGCTAGGTGCTGATTTCTGAATTTTCTGGTTGCTGAAATCTTGAAATTGTAGAACCTGCCTTGTTATTGTTAAAGCCCTGGTTTCATTAATCACTGAGAGGTGATTTTAAGGTTGTCTTGATGTTCAGAGATGGACCAAGAATGTAATGACATTGCTGAATTCCCATATGAAATGTAGGTGCTGATTTCATTCAATCCCTTGGTAAAAATGTGGATTTCATTTGAATTTACAACTGAGAGGCTGATTTAAAATCCTCTTGTAGTTTAGAGATAAACCAAGAAGCATTTGTATCAATATTAGATTGATTTCATCCATATTAAGTTGATTGAAACATTTTCTTCATTTTCAAGGTGCAATTGATGGTTATCGTTTCATATTTCATTAAATTGTCAAAACAAATCAGCAAGGAATTCGATTTTGAGCCTAATGTTAATTTGATTTCAGTCAGGACCTCTTCTAATTCAACTTAGCTAATCAATCATATGAGGATATGATAATTAGTTCAGGGTTAAACCAGCTGTGAAAATAGAATTTATACAAGTTGAGTTAGATTTGAATTTTAAATTGATAACTTGTTCCATTCCATCCAGAATTAAGTTAGATGAACCCCAACTCCTAGGAGAACCTTCCTCATTGATAGTTAAACCCTTTGAGCCTCTAGTTTAGCATTTACCATTCAGTTTTGATAACTTTTCAAAAATCCAAAAACAGTTATCATTTTGGCCATTTAAAGAAATCGGTTTGAACTTTCTTTCAATTTCTTGGAATTTTAACTTTAGTTAAGGCCAATCTAGATTGTTTAGGGAGTCTTAGGCTTCAAATCACGATGGATACGACATTTGGGTATACTACAATTGACATATATACTTGCAGTAGAAAATGAATTAGGGAGTCAAATCAAAAATTGAAAAATCTGAAATTTGACCCCAAAATCAGCAAGTTATCACTACACCCCTCAATTTCACTTTCATAGACCAAGGTGTGGCCAAACCTCATCAGCAAATTGCCTTTGCGTTCATGTGTTTATTTTTTCTCTCCATCCCCTTCCTACTTCATTATTCATATGATTTGATTACTATTGTGTTTGTCTATTTATGTTCAATTGATTTTGATATGTGGGAAATTATAGAAAATGGTTTTGAAAAGCTAAAAAAGATTTTGAATGGTGTTTCCATTGATCTTTCCTACTTTGAATATAATGATTTTCAAAATTCGCTTCCCAAAATTGATTCTAAAGCTCGAGCTATATTTTATTGTGCTTTAGATAAGGAAAGCTTAAATCTCCCTTCTAAATGTTATACTTCTCATGAGATTTGGCTAAAGTTATTATTTAGATATGACACATCAGATGAAGGTGAAGAAAAAATTGTCAATTCTACATTAACAACATCCGATCAAGATTTTGATCTATACTTAATGACAAAAAGTGAGGAAGACGAGTTAACATCAAACTCCTCTTATTGTACTACGTTTACTAGCAATGATGATGTTGATATCACTTTTGATGTTCATAAAGAATTTGCTTCTCTTATTCAAAAGCATCTTTCTCTCAAAAAGAAAACGGAAACCTTAATAAATGATTATTTTCATATCATGAAAGACAACTATGATTCTCTCAAAAAGGAATATGATGCATGCTTAATTCAAATAGATACCTTAAAAAGGAAAATTGATTCTCTTTCATTGTCTTGTGCATCTTATGAATCTTTAAGAGTTGATCATTCAAAATTGATTGTATTGCATGATGAGTTACAAAAGAAAATTATTTCTTCACAAAAATTCTTAGATTAAAAAAATTACTAGTTCTTGGAAAAACATTAATAATGTTAAGAAGCATATTTATGTTGTCAAAACTCTTATAAAGAATATTTCTCACTCACCACACAAGAAAAATGATTCAAACAAAAATTTTAAAAATACGAATGGATATTATTTGAAATATTCTTATTCTTTGAAAGCTAAGCATTCTTATTATTATCATTTGAAAAATAAGCTCTCCTATGATAGTTCTCTTGGTGTTAAAAATTCTCATGTTCCCCATAATGATTCTTTGAAGTTTGAATATCATCATAATCACTCCATTAGACCATCTACTATTTTTCATTATTGCAATTCTCATGGTCATTATTCATTTGAATGCCAAATTAAAAAATCTATAGCATGAAATTGATGTGGGTTCCTAAAAGAACCAAAATTAATCATGTTTGATCCAAACAAGTTTGGGTACTAAAATGCAATTGATTTTTGTTTGTAGGTGTGCTTCACAAGGAATGAAGAAGAATGCTTCAAGTAAAATAAAGGCACACACTTTGTAGTTGTGTGACATGAAAAGAAAAACAACAATGAAGTTGAAATGTGTTCGAGGCATAAAAGTTTGCGATAAAAGTATTTTGGTATATGAAAATGAAATTTTGAACTCATTTTGATATGATGCATATTTATGTCTTGAATTTGTCAATTTATTATCATGATATTTGCATAAAGATAATATTTGATTATTATTCTTGTGCATACTAAAATTATGTTTCTCATTTAATTTTGAAAGTGTTTATATTACTCATGTTGCCTAAATATATTTGATAGGAATATGTCACATGCATAATGGTTGATATATTGACATTTTTGGACTATCTTACTAATTCAATGTGAAAATCATATTTATGAAAAACAAGGACACTCATATCAATATTAAAGTTTGCATGCATAATTCTTCACACTCAAAATATGTTGATTTTGGCATTAAGCATGTATAATTGATTTATATGAATATTGTGTACTATTTTGCATCTTGATATTTGTGATTTAATGCGATTATATGATGCCTATGATTTTAAAGTATAAATGAATAATATTTTATGAGTGAAAAATAGTAAATGACTTTATTTGATTGAAATTTGATTCTCACGTACTTTTTGTTAATGACACTTGATATTTAAAGATCTTGATATAATAATTGAATATTTTTCGAATATTTTGAAATGCAAATTTATGGAGAATTTTAAAATTAATACATAATATCTTCTTTTGACTTGTGATAATATACTTGCAAAATTTATCTTGTTTGCATGCCAAAGAAAGAGAAATATATGTCTATTTTTACCTTTGACATCTTATTATTATGACTGTTCATTGAATTTGGCAAAACAAAAAGACCAATAAAAATATGAATGTGAAGTCTTCTAAATTTGAATAATTCTTGTTTATATATAAAGAAGACTTCATATTTATATGTTTGACATAATATTTTGATGCGTAAAATGATGTAGCAGAATAAAATTGCTAGCAAGTGCACTAATCGCTCAAGTAATATAGAAAATATGAGTAAAGAGTATCGAACCCACGAGGAATATTATTAATTCAATATCTAATTTTATAAATTAATAAGAGAGGAAAAACATGGATTTTTTAAAATAGGTTTTGTAATTATAAACTAAAATAAAGAAAATAAGATAAAGATAAGATAATGGTGTTGAAGTTAGGCCTTAGGATGAAAATAGATTAGTATAAATATTTGAACCATAAAAGATAAATTTAATATTTAAAGATGGATTAGAGTCTCCCTAAAGTAATCTAACATGATTAACTTGCGGTCTCCACGACTGGCATCCCTCAACCTAAGCATGCAGAACTATTTTAATTTAATAAGAATTGAAGTCTCCACGACTGGCATCCCATCAAATCATATTAAAATTAAGATGCATTAAATTGGATTTCCTAAACTATTAATCACTCCACAAACTGGTATAGATTAACAGACCACATAAATTTGATTCTCCACACATTAGTTATCAAATTTAATTCAATTATTAATTTCAATTATAATCAATTAATGAATTATGAAATCAAATAATCCACAAACTGGTAATTACTCAACTCAGAAATTCAAATAATTAAATCAAAAGCACCTCTCTCCTTTCGGTCGTAGCCTGCAAATCTCACGACTCAACTGTAGAAGAAAACCACACTTCAAAGCACGAGTTGGATTGTTGGTTTCGTCCTCTATTTATAGGTGCGAATAAGTTTTCATGTTGATTATGGGCGTAAATCCTACGGATGGATTTAAATTCACCGGATAAAAGTTGATACGGTCTCGACCAAAATTATAAGTTCCTTTAATCATTACGCCCAAAATGATAAACTCTTGTTATCTTTACTCCCTTCTAATCTCGGCCAAAATGATAAGTCCCTTCTTCTAATCTTGGACAAAATAATACATCCTTTCTCTTAATCTTGGCCAAAACGATAAGTCATTTCTTCTAATCTTGGCCAAAACGATGAGTCATTACGTCCAAAATGTATGGATTATGTCCAAAATGATGTCTTCTTATCTTTATGTGATTACTCTAATTGTTGACCAATAAGTTTATGGATTACGCCCATATAAATCAAGCTGCATTTCTTTTACCCCCAAGGAAGTCAGACGTAAAATTTATCTAATAAGGTGATAACCACATCTCGGCCAATATGATAAGATCTTGGTGTAAAGATAATTCCATTTTGCCCAAAATCTTTTTGTGATGTGGATTTCGGCCGATAATTCCATAAGCAACAATTTTTCCAATTTATCTTTTATGCCCAAAACAGATAAGGCCACCAAATGTCACCCACTTCTGATTTTACTCCTTATCTCAATTATGTCGTGACTGAATTAATCCATTCGTTAATTCGACTTGCCTGCAAGATAATTATAAAAATTAAGTTAATCCCTCCTTATTTAAATCAATAAATCCAGAAGTATCACTAAAAATAATCTAAAATGATGCATACCATAATCAAATTATAGAAAAATTAATTTAAAAAATAAAGTAAAATATGTTATATTTTGCATGCATCAAACTCCCCCAAGCTTAAAAGTCTTGCTTGTCCTTAAGCAAAAATTCGAAAGTAAGGCTCAAGAAAGTTCTATCATAGCCTCCACATTGTCAACTGATTAATTTTTTCACACAATTCTTATGTACACTTACTACTCAGCATCTCATCATTTTTTATGCACTTAACTTCATAGAGGTTCTGAATGTTACACAAATTTAAACAATCTCAAATTCAGCCTTGTAGAAAAATAAATTGTTTGTCAAATAATAGAATTAATATTGAACACATAAGTACTAGTTGAGCTTAAAACTTTGTTTTTCTTTCTCTTTTTTTCACTTTTATTTTCAATCATTTTAAAAGTTCTAATCTTCAAGCGGGATTTCACAAGGAAGTCCATGTAGCGGGCTTTAGAATAATGACTCCCAGACCAGATGGCCTTAGGGCAACATGTGATAAGACACCCCTCGAGCGTACTTGCTCGAACAACTAAGGTTCTGAATGAAGAGTTCAAACTTAGCCATGGTTCAGTACTCATGTGCTTCTCCATATTCCACAAGATGGTCCTTGTAGCAGGTTTTCAATCGACGGATCCCAGAGCAGTTGCCCTTAGGTCGCCAAGCATGAACCCTTATGGATCTAATTATCCGAACACACCTTGGTTCCGAATAACACTTTTGTATCTACACATAACTTTATTCAAACTTTTTTTCAACACATATATCCTTTTTTTAATTTAAGCTCAAGGGGTACTTAATATGGTCAATAAAAAGGCTGCTACTATCAAGACTTAAAAGAAATAAATAAAAAGGCATGAATATAATTTTGTCGTCTAGACATTCCTAATTCTATTTAGCATAGGCACATAGTCCATAAGTTTGATATTAAAATAGCAAGTGATACGAAAGAAAAGCATTCAAATTTCACCAGTTAACGATGTGTCTTAGAACTTTTACTAAAAGATAATTAAAACAATAAGACAAAAGTTAGTAAGATCGTAGCAAAAATAAATGCATGCAATGGTATTTTTGAGAAATTTTTCAAGTTTTCATTTTTTTTAATTTTTGATATAAATGCATACATAGGCAAATAAAATAAAAAAATGCAATGTATGAAATGCAAATTCCCCCAAGCTTGAACTAGACACTGTCCTCAGTGTGAGGCCAACAAGAGAAAGGGATACAAACTCAATAAAAAATAAAAATAAAGAAAAGAAAAAGGACACAATTGGATTTACTATCTGTGTGGCGGCGAAGGTGGATGGTAGCCGAAATATCCATATCGCATATGATAGTCGTGGATGCGCCTGCGAACGTGGAAGAGGCGCAGCACACTAATCCCATGTGAAAGGAATGGTGGTGGCCGAAAATGGAAAAAAAGAATGGCCGCAAAGCTGTGGCAATCGATGATCTGCTTGGTGAAGGATCGGCGGTACCTACGTACACATGCAATAGGGAAGTATTTATAGAAGATAAATGGCCGTGAAGTTACCTTTACGGAACAGCCATGGCGATTCGAATACAGGCACCAATCTGTAAGCATGAGTCCTGTATTACATGATATGTCTTGTCAGGTCGGATACGTGATACGAGTCTTGTTGTGTATCGGCTGTGAAAAGGACGTCGATGAATTTGCTACTATTGTGCTGTAGTAGTGCATGTAGGTTGACGTGTAGCACCGCATCAATTTTGCTAAATCAGTTTGAATCTTTGCGGCCGTAAGGTGTCTGGATGGAGAGATAAATCCGCCGCGTTTTGCTCTGACGCTGCCTCCCACGTAGGTGTAGTATAGAAAATGCTTGACGTGGCTTGCGTTGTCTTTGTTGAATACGTGCATGGCTCCAAAATTTTGATGTGACAACTTCGTGCATGCAAGGTGAGTCATCTTAGTATCAGCAGGACATTGTTAGCATAATTTTCTTTGTGTCCAGTAATATTAATGCACATTAGCTTATGGGCGTCATGTCCATATGTGTTCAAAAATTCTCTCTCGAAAATCAATCAGTTAGATAACTCCATAACTCAAATTAACTAAAAAGGTAAGACCAAAAAAATAAAAACTAATCACACATCTAATCTTCATTTAATTAACTAAAGAACACTATAATTAATTAGATAGCTAACTAAATTAAATTTAAAAGACTAACTGAGAACAAAATAAAATAAATAACAGCATAATAAAATTGATTGTGATTAAATCTTCAATTAATTTCTACAACAACCAAGTGTCAGATTAAAAATAAAAAATTATTTACATATTTATAACAATTTAATACATATAAAAAGTCACGGATCATTGAAAAATATCAATTAAATTATTATAAAATATGTTCACTTAACATCTGTGGGAAAAAAAATAAAATAAAAGATATTATTCAAGTTGTAAGATCCTCGAGACAATTAAAATCCATATAAGATATAATCTTAGGCATAATCAAAATGTCCAAAAAAAACAGCAATAAACCATGGATCTAATTGTCCTTAGAAAAATTATTCACCAAAAATTTCTCCACTAAAATTGACAGCCTAAAATCATTAGATTTAATCAGTAATTAGTACTCAATAGGCGACTGCAGTTGGAATCATTCGAAGAAAAATGGGCACCATTCAGGAAATAAATTTTACGGAGCTGGAATCAACAAATTAATATCACAAAATCACCAAAATAAATGCAGCTGGATTTCAAGTTTAATCAGATATATTAGGCGTGATAATAGGCGCGTGATATTTGGAAAAAAAATCCTCGGTCATAAAAACTTGGCCCCCATGTCATGTAAAGAAGAAAACTCGGCCAAAATTGAAGGCGTAATATGATAAAGAAATAAAATAGAAAAATCCTGCAATATGGGCGCAAAAAAAAGTAGGAATAATATCCTTCACTTTTACGTCATATGATGGAAAAAAGAATCAGCGTGAAAAAATAAATCCAAACATGGCGGCATATCAGTTAGAGAAGCATCGGCCATAATTGAAGGCATGAGATAAAATCGAAAATTTGGGGCGTAATATTAGGAGAGAATCTTCAGGCAACTCGGGCGTAAAAAAATGTTACGAAAAGGGGGAGAGAAGGATCGCACGAAATATAGAAGAACGCGAAGAGAAAAAAATGGCAGCGGCTCTTTGTTGTGGAATAACGATGATTATAAGGATGGGTCTCTGTCTAGACCTCTAAGGAGTTTATATAGGCACTCTCTTTAACAGATGATAGGAATTACATACAGACTGAGACTCTAAATAAATCCCCTGAAAATAGGACACCTATCTCATGATAAGGAAATAAATCAAATCCGAATCACAAACAGAATACCCCTAAAAATTTTGTTGAAGGAAATTCTACTGAAGCGCCTGACTATGTAGGAGGACCAACTGGGTTCAGATTCTTGAATCAACTTCAGAGAACACAAAACCATACCACACCGCCTCCAGCCCCACCTCGGGACTATTACCAAGTATTGATGTTAAGCAAGTCCAAGCAGTATTGGAACTTGCCATGAGGAACAGATTTGGTGAACATATCAGCTGGATTATCTTCAGTGTCAATCTTCTTCACCTTGATCCTCTTCTCAGTGCGGATGAAGTGATATCTGACATCAATGTGTTTGGTTCTTTCATGATGTACTTGATCCTTGGCTAAACATATTGCACTCAGACTGTCACAGTGCACTATAGCCTACTCCTGATGTAATCCGAGATCTCCAACTAAGCCTTTTAACCAGATGCCTTCCTTGGCAGCTTTTATCAGTGTCATGTATTCAACTTCTGTGGTGGACAATGTAACTGATGGCTGAAGTGTAGCCTTCCAACTAATAACTGAACTGCACAAAGTGAAGACATAGCCTGTCATAGATCATCTTCCATCAACATCTCCAGCATAATCTGAATCTGAGTACCCTGCAACTAAACACTCTTTATCACTTCTGTAGATGAGGTCAATATCAGATGTTCCTCTCATATACCAAAAAATTCGCTTCACTGCTTGCCAGTGCTCCTTTTCTAGATCGCTCATGAACATGTTGACAACACTGACTGCATGAGCAATGTCTGGTCTTGAGCAATACATGGCATACATCAGACTTCCAACTGTATTAGCATATGGAACCCGACACATGTACTCCTTCTCTGCTTCTGATTTTGGTGCGAAGGCAATAAAAAGATGAACATTTGCAGCTGATGGAGTATTCAAAGGCTTCGCTCCAGACATTCCAAACCTTGATAAAATCTTCTCAATATAACTTTTCTGAGATAAGAAGAGTTTACCCTGTGTGCGATCTCTTAGAATTTTCATCCCCAAAATCTTTTGTGCTGCACCAAGATCCTTCATGTCGAATTCTGCACTAAGGAGCTTCTTCAAATTCTGGATGTCTGTTATGTTTCTGGCAGCAATAAGCATATCATCGACATACAAGAGCAGATAGATGGTGGAGTCGTCATTCACCTTCTTATGGTATACACAGCAATCATAGGAACTTCGACTGAATCCCTTACTGATCATGAAGCTGTCGAACCTCTTGTACCATTGTCTGGGAGACTGCTTCAAGCCATACAGAGATTTCTTCAGACTGCAAACTTGATTCTCCTTTCCTGGAATGGAGAATCCCTCTGGTTGGCTCATAGAAATGTCTTCTTCAAGTTCTTCATGGAGGAAAGCAGTCTTCACATCTAGTTGCTTGAGCTCTAGATTCTGATGTGCTACAAGAGCAAGTAGCACCCTAATAGAAGTATGTCTGACAACATGTGAGAATATCTCATTGTAGTACACACCTTCTTTCTGACTATAACCTTTAGCAACCAGCCGTACTTTGTATCTTGTGCCTTCAACTCTTAAAATTCCAGCTTTCTTCTTGAAGATCCACTTACAGCCAACAATCTTTCTGCCTTTAGGCAGCTTGACCAGTTCCCACGTCTGATTTTTGTGAAGAGATTCCATCTCCTCACCCATAGCAGCGATCCTCTGTTCAGATTCGGCACAGGTGATGGCATCCCTATAAGAGGACGGTTCCAGGGACTCCACCTCTTCAGCTACCTGTAGTGCATAAGCAACCATGTCCTCGAAACTATATCGTTTAGGAGGACCCACTTCTCTGTGAGGACGTCTAGCAGCAATTGACTCCTCTTCAAGTTGCTCATCAGATTCTTCACCTTCTGGTTCTACTTCTTGATGTGATCCTTCAGCATCATCCTCGATTGGAGTGATTTCAACCTCCACCTGTTTACTGACACTCTCTTCAGCCTCCACCTTCAACTGAAGCATTGATGCTTCATCAAAGGTCACGCTTCTGCTGTGGATGATTTTGTGTTCTGAAGGAGACCAGATTCTGTAGCCCTTCACTCCTGCACCATATCCCATGAACACCCCTTCTTTGGCCCTTGGCTCCAACTTCCCTTCACTGACGTGATAGTATGCTGGACAACCAAAAACTTTCAGACAAGTATAATTAGCAGGATTTCCTGACCATACCTCAGTTGGAGTCTTGAGATCAATCACAGTCGTCGGACTTCGATTCACCAAGTAGCAAGCTGTGTTAATAGCTTCAGCTCAGAATGTCCTATTCAGGCCAACGTTAGAGAGCATGCACCTTGCCCTCTCCAGAAGTGTCATGTTCATTCGTTCTGCAACTCCATTCTGCTGTGGAGTATCACTGACTGTGCGATGTCTAGCAATGCCTCATCTTTGCAGAACTGGTCGAATTCAGCAGAACAGAACTCCAAACCATTGTCAGTGCGAAGACGCTTTACTTTCTTCGACGTCTGATTTTCCACCAGAACCTTCCACTGCTTGAAGGCCTTGAAGGACTCACTCTTGTGTTTCATCATGAATACCCAAGTCATCCTCGAGTAGCCATCAATCACAGATAGGAAGTACCTCGCACCTCCTAATGATGGAACACTAGAGGGACCCCAACAATCGGCGTGGATGTAGTCAAGCGTCGCCTTCGTCTTGTGCACTGCCTTGCCAAATTGAGACCTTCGCTGTTTGCCGAATATGCAGTGCTTGCAGAAGTTGATTTCAGATATCTTCTTCTCTCCTAGAAGACCTCGTTTACTGAGGATATTCATCCCGTTCTGACTCATATGCCCAAGCCGCATGTGCCATAGCTTGGACCTATCTGATTCGGATGAACTAGCCACTGCAGCAACGCCAGATACTGTCTTGCCTTGTAATATATACAAGGACTTCTGTCTGACTCCCTTCAGAACCGTAGCATCACCTTTCATGACCGTGAGGATGCCTCTAGCAGCATTGATCTGACACCCTTTAGAGTCGAGGACTCCAAGTGATATAAAATTCTTCTTCAGTTGCGGAACATGACGGACATCTGTCAGCGTCCTCACAAGATTGTCATGAGTCCTGATCTGCACAGAACCGATCCCAACTATCTGACAGGCTGTATCGTTGCCCATGATGACGTTTCCACCATCAATCTTCTGATAAGTTGAGAACCACTCTTTATTCAGAGTCATATGATAGGAACACCCCGAATCTAGAACCTAACTATCCGCCAGACATCCTTGATCAGAAGCAGCCAGAACCAAATCATGTTCGGAATTCCAAGTTTCATGTGCCACCGCCGCGATGGGGGCCTTCTTCTTCTTCGGGCAATCCTTTTTCTAATGACTTGGTTCCTTGCAGTAATTACAGATGTCTTTCGCAGTGATTTTCTTCTTCTTCGGCTTGGATTTCTTCGAATTTGAGGACTGTCCCTTCTCTGCGGTCGATATTAAACCCGCGGCCTGAGTCTCTGCAGAATTTTCAGATGCCCTATGCTGAAGTTCACGAGTATGGAGACTCGATCTTACTTCTTCCAGACTTATAGTTTTCTTCCCGATAATCATAGACTGAACGAAGTTCTCATATGATGGAGGAAGCGAAACTAACAGAATTAGGGCAGCATCTTCATCCTCGATCTTAACATAGATATTTCTGAGTTCCATCAACAAAGAATTTAACTGATCAAGATGTTCATTTAGAGGGGTATATTCTTGCATGCGGAGAGAGAACAGACGTTGCTTCAACAGCAACTTGTTGGTGAGAGACTTCGTCATATACAGACTCTCGAGTCTCAACCACAGACCGGCCGCCTTTTCTTCATCTGCGACCTTGATTATCACATCATCCGCCAGACACAATAGAATCATCGAGTGTGCCTTCTCCTCCTGTGCCGCCAAAGTTGCGAGGTCGATCTCTTTTTCTTTGCTCTTCGAGTCTTCCTCCTTCGGTTTGTTCTTCGACACGTTTGAGAGCGGCGCCCAGACTCCTTGTTGCTTCAGAAGCGTCCGCATCTTGATCTGCCACAACCCAAAACTGTTCCTGCAGTTGAACTTCTCCACGCTCACGTTGTGCGATGCCATCTCCCTACTGATCGAGAATCGCTGACAAACCCTAAGGCTCTGATACCAGTTTGTTACAAAAAGGGGGAGAAAAGGATCGCACGAAATACAAAAAAAACGCAAAGAGGAAAAAAAACGACGGCGGCTCTTTGTTATGGAATAATGATGATTACAAGGATGGGTCTCTGTCTAGACCCCTAGGGAGTTTATATAGGCACTCCCTTTAACAGATGATAGGAATTGCATACGGACTGGAACTCTAAATAAATCCCCTGAAAATAGGACGCATATCTCGTGATAAGAAAATAAATCAAATCCGAATCACAAACAGAATACTCCTAAAAATTTTGCTGAAGGGAATTCTGCTAAAGCGCCTGACTATGTAGGAGGACCAACTGGATTCAGATTCAAGGCATTATTAACAAAAAATAATCCAAACAAGAGCATTCACGTAATCGGTCATCATGATAGAGATGCTAGGTGTGATAGGGGCGTAATATAATAGAGATAAATGAAATATTGGGGGCGTGATCATGGGAAGATTATCCTTTCCAGGGTCAGGGAAATACAAGTACATTTTGGTAGTAGTTGATTACTTTTTCAAATGGGTAGAAGTTATACCCACCACCCATTGTGACTCTCACCATGTCACCAAGCTATTCTCCAAGGTTATTTTTTCCTAATTCGGTATGATGCGGCTTATCATAAGCAACGGAGGGAAATATTTTCAGAAAAGACAATTCAACACTCTATTGTCAAAATATGGTGTTACTCATAGGGTTGCTACCCCTTATTATCCACAGACATCAGGACAAGTGGAAACATCCAACAGGCAGATTAAAGCAATCCTGAAAAAGACAGTAGTAACTTCTAGAAGGGACTAGAGTTCAAAGCTTGATGACACGCTCTGGGCCTATAGAACTTCATTCAAGACCTTTTTAAGGACGACTCCTCACATACTGATTTACGGAAAGGCGTGTCACCTGCCAATTGAGTTGCAGCATAGAGCCTTTTGGGCAATAAAGTTCTTCAACTTTAATTTAAAAGACGCTGAAGAGAATAGAATGCTTCAGTTGGCAGAGCTAGAAGAACTAAGAGATATCGCATTCGATAATTCAACCATATTCAAAAATAAAACCAAAAGATGGCAGGATAAGAACATCCAACAGTGACAACTCAATGAAGGGGATTTGGTTCTACTCTTTAATTTCATATTTTGATTGTTCTCTGAAAAATTAAAATCGCGATGGACCGGACCATTCAAGCTTGTGAAAGTATACCCATCAGGGGTGGTGGAACTCTAGCAAAACGGAGACGTTCAAGGCAAATGATCAAAGAGTAAAGCTATATCGAGAACTAAACCTAATAGTTATTAAAGACACTCTTCTACTTCAACCCCCTTTAGTCAGCTAATCGCCAACCCCAAGTCTTATTAACTTTTCTTAGTTTTCGTCTTTTTAGAAATAACAAGGCATCCAGTAAGACGCACATGTTGAAGGAAAGTTGAATGTAATAGGTGAAAAATGCATTGTCGAGTTCGAGGCGCAATGGCGGGAATCAAGTTCTTAAAAGCACGAGCCATTTTGCTAAAAGAATGATGGGAAAATGTTGCGGGACACCAAGGAAATGACACTCTATCGTGTAGTGCAACCATGTTACAAACAAATTCGATCTCCAAATCATCTCCAGGACCCACCTTCATGACCTACCGGCATAAAGGTGATCTCGTACCCACGTGGTCACACCCCATAACCTTTCTTCCCACTTTATATCCTTTCCAAAACCACCTCAGAAACTTGCTGCACCACGTACGAGGTGCAGTAACCCATTTGAACAAGCCATCAACTCATCCCTGCTTCAAACCCCCATCTTCACAGTCCAAACTCTTCATCTTCCTACAAAAACCCTCTTCGTCAGAAATCCTTCTCCACCTTCACCAACCAACATGCTCATAAGGAATAGGTCAAGAGGTGTGCGTTGGACACCCAAGCACTCAGGCCCTTAGTTGATCGTTCTTGGTGACGACGAAGAAGAAGTTCCTCAAAAAGCGCATACTCATATGGAGATTTCTTTGCGCTCACCCGCACCACACCTATGCTCCATGCTTCACGGCAACTCCAGTAGATCCTCACCAAAAGCCGCCGTTGAAAGTAGAAAGGTTCCTCCAGTGCCTAGTATCGAAGGAACCCAGAGATAACGAGACTCGCAGAATCCTCACGAATCCGACAAGATGCCACCCCAACTATCGAAAAAAGGGTCAAATGCCACCCCAGACATGGCCGATGACCGTGATACAAGAAGATACCTCTTACAGCAAGGAAACTCCAAGCAAGGACGCTGAGAGAAGGCCAATAGCAGATCAGGCTCCTCAAGCACAATCTTTCGAAGTACCGCCACCATCCGTGCCACAACATAGAAGACGTTCTGCGTCACCCCACAAGCTGTCCAGGAAAAATAAAGTAAAATGAGAGCAGACCCAAGACACCAAAAGCTGGCAGCGCAACCACCCACTGAAGAAGAAGCAGGGTCAATTGCCCTACCACCTTCCCTCACCCATCCTCCCTTCGCCAAAACATACACGCGTCGACCGCCACCAAACTTCGACAAAATCCCTTCCCCTTCCCCATCCAAACCACCTTCTCCACCTAAGTCACCCTCACCTATTTCATATCAACATTTTTCATCTGGATATTCCTCCCACTCAATCGAACTCTCTCATGATCCTACTTCTCTGAGCTCATTTTTTATTGGTGGCATGACGAATGATCGCCTTCACCGTCAAAAAAATCTACTAGTCAACCGCCTACTCCTTCATCTGAAAAATTACCACAAGGAACACACTCGACACCCCGTTCAACTCCTGCATCTTCCCCATACATCTGTCCACTCCAAAGACAAAGATCCTAATCTCATTTATACTCCTGAAAAAATTATTTTCTCTTCTTCCCACCAGCGACACTAGTACCGTTCTCTCTTGGCACGCCCTATCCTCTCAACGAAATTTTTATATTATGATGTTTTGTTCTCCCTTGACTTCCTTGAAGACATGGAGCGCGCCACCGAAGCGATGGGAGCTCAAGACTTCTTTATGTTTGTCTATCCTACCTACCCTCATCTCATTCTAGAATTTCTCAGCTCTTACAAGGACGACAAACAATGAGAGAACATCTATTTTCATCTAGTTAACAAAGACTTCCAGTGGTCATACCAAAAGGTCAGTCAAGTCCTCAACCTACCTTATTTCTTCATACACCTAACCCCCCAACGTTTCGACATCTAAGATGTCCTGACTAAAATCATCGTCGATCAAATCGAGAGGGCAAGAGCACGAGCTTCGACGGTCTCCAATCCAATCATCAGATATTTTCATTGCCTAATCTCGTTCACTGTCTTGGGAAGGGCAAACACAGAGCCCCATATCATATATTCTGATCCGTTCATCATTGACGCATTTCTTTATAGAAAGAAAGTAAACCTCCTATGACACCTATTTGTCAAACTGGAACAAATGCATTAAAATAAAGTCAAGCGCAAACGCATTTGGGAGAATCATCACCATAGTTGGCATCCATTGTGATTTGGAACTTGGATCTTTAGAGATAGCTCAAGGGTCAATGATAATAGATATGAAAACTCTCCGTAAATGGAACATGATCGAGGTACAAGGACACCCCGGGCTTTTGCTCGTTAAGGGAACTCACCACAAGTTGCGACTACCCAACCCCGACAAAGTTTCCATCAGAAGATCACCCCATAACATCTCAAGCAAAGCGCCAAGCCGACCAAGTCAATACCAGAACAAGACCACCATCATTCCTTCGACCCTGCATCACCAACTAGAAAATGGAAATCCCCAAAACTAGAATCGACGAATGACGATGCTCCTGAACCGTCCCTCTCCGACCTCCAATAGATTATTTATGACCTCTCCTTGAAGGTACACAAGCTGCAACGAAGTAACATTCGCATCAAACGCTTGCTCCAAAGACAAACTGCTACTCTCCAACGTATTGAAACAAGTCTGGGGAACCCACTAGTTCCCCTACACACCCGTCTTCCTCCTGGGTTCTCCCACACACCCGTCTTCCTCCTAGGTTCCCCCATACACCTGTCTTCCTCCTAGGCCTTACTCCCGCCTCGACTTGAACACACTAAGAAAAATGTTGTGTTTAAGTCTCGGGGGTACAATGATATGTTTTTTGTCCCTATTTTCATATCTTTCTAGCATACGATTGTACATACTTTCTTTAGCTCCAGCTCCTTGAAAGTTGTTCAGATTTAAAGTTTTGTTATTCAAATATTTTGAAAACTTTGTGTTGTGAAAATTTTTTAATTACCCTCCAGCCCTTAGCTAGGAAACTTCATGAAATGTATTATTAATGTCAATATTTCAAATATCTTACAAACTTTAACTTTGATACACTAGCATGACATCAAAGTTTGTCACTAGATATTGGATAGTTCTTTACATGCTATTACTTAGGCTCATTCATGCATTTAATGATTTGTCACTTGCTCAAAACCTACTGACCGACATTTTAAAATATTAAAATGCATTTAACGATATGTAGTAGCTCTTCCTTTAAATGATGAAAATTTTTCTTTTATTTTCAATAAAAGTCCAAATGCATCTCCTTTTCAGGCAAACACAATTCTAATTAAAATAATAAACGCCTACTTTCGTGGTCATTTAAATTATTTTAATTGCATTATAAGTCAAGATTCATAAGTAAAATGATTATCCTTATTTCTAAGAAATAATACATTTCATGTCATTCATTTGAACTAATCTTGATGAAATACTTTCGTAATTAAGAAGATCTTCGGTCGCTTAACTCGATGGTCAATCTAATATAAGCATTTCGTTAAGCACGTGAAAGACAAAGAACACATCAGATCCAATAAAAATATTCCCTAAAGATCAATCCTAGGTTTCATTAAACCCGAGATAAAGAAGTTTAGCCACACATAGAGAAGGAAATCATCATTGAAATGTAAGAGTTCATAAAAAGAGAATGAGTTTAAGTCTAAGAAAGATACATAAATGTAGAGAAAAATAAGCGTTCGTCCCAGCCGTCTTGATCTCCTCCAAAATAAGGTCTGGACTCCTATTTTCGTCTCCACAAATCCCTTTTATAGTCCCCTCCAAATTAGGGTTACAAAAAGGTCCAAAATATCCCAAATATTAACCCAATACGGCCAAAATAGGTCCAATACGGCCTAAGGTGAAGCGTTATGGTCTGTTGGATCAAGCTTTATTGATTCTGGAGTGCGATACGGTTTAAAGGGCTTTAATACGGGCAAACTGGCTTAAATACGACCTGCCCATATTTTCTGGTGCGCGAACAATATGACCTGACTGACTTTAATATGGGCAAAATGGCAAAAAATATGGTCAGCCCATATTTTCCACTACGAGCTCAATATGACATGAAGGGCTTTAATACTGGAAGGCTTTAATACTGGCTACCCGTATTGAGTCTCTATACATGTGTTTTTGCCGAACTTTTGCCAGATTTTCACGGTTCCTGAAACAAATCAAACAATAATGTAGATTCTGAAATCTTTGATGATTAAAGATGAAATAATATAAAACACATCAATCTTGACAATAATTATATTAAAATAATTGAATAACTTCACGATTATCAACTCCCCCAAACCTATTTCTTTGCTTGTCCTCAAGCAACAATTAGAAACTTAGGGTCAACAAAAAAATCTTCAGATTTTCCTGACCACATTATAAATAACATTATATCTCCCTAGCACTCATACTTCTCTACTTGAACATTATTTACGCATTAAAGACTTGTTAAATTCTTGACTTGGAACCACTGAAGCATGTGCTCTATGGACGTCAAATAAGATCGTCCTGCAGACTAACCTTCACATAACTACCTCTTAAAACCTTGCACTAACCCCCAACTTATATTAACATTCAAAGTTGATCTACACATGTAGAGGACAATTATCTGTCCTTGGGTTCAACTAACCCTCTTTTCATTTAGTCCATATTTGTCACTTCTTTTTTTTTTTGTAATTTGGAGAACTATAATTAAAAAAAAGACTTCCACTGAGCACGAGCCTCGCTTTTCTTTCGAGAATACTTGGCTTGGGTGCTAGCGGTGCCATAAGTGGCATACTCATGTTTTCCTCAAGTGAGGGGACAGATGAGTAGTTATTTATAGAGAAGAGAAGTTGCCCACGATTTTCCTCACCCTGTTTTTTTATTTTTTTATATGCTTGGGCGAGGCACTTGGGACCTTTATTAAATAAAGAATAAAAAATATTCCCCAACTTACTCGAGAAGAGAAGTACAATTATGAGGCATGTATTAAGTACATAACTTATTATTTCTACAGTGTAGCAGATTAAAATTGAGCATCATATAAGTGGGTGTAAATGTAAGATCCCAGACAAAGTTATGTGCAAGGTCAGACTACATGTCACTCGCTTTGGTTCCAAGTCAAAGTCATTTATGTTTTTATGTTCTTCTTCAGGAATGTTCAAAATAAATCAATCATGCGGATTAGAGGATCAACACTGTCATGTATAATGTTTCCTAATTCATACTTGATGACATGCATTATTCTTTGGCGATATGAGAAAATGCAAAGAAATATATATAAGATAAAATACATTAACTCATGCATATTTAAAACATGCCAATAACATGGATTAAAAGATAAGGGGTTCATACATGACAGTTGGTTTGACCCGACATATGCAAAAGCAAATACTTAACGACACAACTAAATTCACTACCGACCAGTAGACACTCATAACAACACACCGACTCATGCTAACATTAGCTAACCTCCTTTTCCCCCAAACCTGAAATAAACATTGTCCTCAATGTTTCTAACATGTCAAAACATAAAATTAAGATTGAGGTAGAGAAAGCTCACATGCCATGTGGTGGAGGTGGGAATGCCACTATGCTCAATGTGTTAGTCATTAATCTTGTAAACCATGGTCCAATTGCCTCCTAGCATGTCAAAATCCTACAATGAGCATACATGCGTTGATGAGCGGCTTCAAATTAGAGTTACAAAAATGTCCAAAATATCTCAAATATTAGCCCAATACGGCCAAAATAGATTCAATACGACCTAAGGTGAAGCGTTACGATCTGTTGGATCAAGTCGTATTAATTTTGGAGCGCGATACGGTCTAAAGGGCTTTAATACGGGCAAACTAGTTTAAATACGACCCGCCCGTATTTTCTAGTGCGCGAACAATATGACCTGACTGACTTTAATACGGGCAAAATGATAAAAAATACGGCCAGCTCGTATTTTTCACTACGAGCTCAATATGACATGAAGGCTTTAATACTGGCTGAAAGGTTTTATTACTAATTGTCCGTATTGAGTCTCTATACATGTGTTTTTGCTAAACGTTTTGCCAGATTTTCACGATTTCTGAAACAAATCAAACAATAATGTAGATTCCGAAATTTTTGATGATTAAAGATGAAATAATATAAAATACATCAATCTTGACAATAATTATATTAAAATAATTGAATAACTTCACAATTATCACATTTCATATCCTTTTCCTTTTTCTCTTACTTTCAACACTTACTTTTCCTATCGAGCTTGCTCCAAAGGAATTTTTAAAAGTTTCCCAGACAATCACTTTTCTGTGGATTGAACTTCAAACTTCAAACATTACAATAATACATCGTACACTTGCAAATCATATTTCGATAGTGTAAAGAGACTATAAATTTTAAATTTTATTTCAAAATATTCTTGTGTCAAGAATAGTAGTATAGAGCAAGTATCTTAGAATAGTAGTATAAATTTTATTTCAAAATATTCTTGTGTCTTAGAGGACTTCATCTCTCCTTTCATACAATATTCTCTATATACACTTCATACGAAGTAATCATCATAAAATATGAAAATTTAAAATTTTCATCTTTTCACTCAAAATGAATCTAAACAACTAGTATTGCAAAAATATTATCATAACATGTAAGACCTTAAAACTTTTTATGAACTGAACGTTTTAAAATCCTAATTCTTGTATTTTACTATAAAATTTATAACTTAATTTAATGCATATACTGCAACATAAAAGTCAATAATCCATCTTATAATTTAATATAAATAACTTTATAGATTTATTTACTTAATAATTATGAATTAACATATTTAAAATTCAAGCTATATAATTAAAGTACTCCCTAAAATTATATATCCAAGATTATAAAATAATACTAATTATATTATATAAAAAATAAATTGAAATTTTAAATTTTAAATTTTAAAGAGGAAAAAAACGAGTTCTTCGACACGGTAGGATCCTAATCGAACGCAGAGTAAAAAATTTTCGTTCCAACACAATACGACTCACGACCATGGTTGTCAAGATCCCGATCCAAATAGTAAGATCTTACGATCTTATGATCTCCCGGACAAAAAACGATTTTGATCCTATTCAAAGGATCTTAAACGTAGGATCTATAGCCGAATCTTAAGATCGGTAAGATCTTACGATCCTACGATATTGGTACAAATTTATTTATTTGAATAAAAAATAAAAGTAAAGATGAAGATAATGTTATATTATCTTACATCAACATTATTTTTATTATTATTTATATTATCTTACATCAACATTATTTTTTATCCTAACGATCCTACGATATTGTATATGTTAATATCATTTTCATGAATTTTGATATCATCTAATAATTTAATGTAATGTTTCAACATTAATTTTCATTATTGCACGTATACTAAGAATTATATTACACTTTAATAAATATTATAATTCATTAATATAAAATTTATATATTATTATTTTAGTATTTTTTAAGAATATATCATGTTATCTTTAAGATGATATAAAAAAATATCTATTAGACTTAAAAATATAAATAAAATATTAATGATCAATGTTTAATTAACTTATATATAAACATAATATTTATGAACAAATATACTACTTTATTATTTTATATTAAAAAATAACTTTTTATTCATGAAGTAGGATCCGATCCTGGATCGTAACCTCTCGAAGCCCCTTACGATCCTATCCCGAAAAGTGATCCTGACAATTTTGCTCAGGACACAATCAAACACGAACCGGACACACCCATTTTTTTCATCTCTATTCTACTCATTCATCCAAATATCGAATTCATTAACTCCCATGACATTGTTGAGCTTTGATCGAAAAATCATTTTACTAAACCGCTCGTGGTAACATAAACAATAACCTCATTCATTACCCATGTTGAAACCGACTAGAAGCTTATTCGAGTTCGTTTCACCTTCACGAACAAACTCCCACGCATGTCTCGTGTCAATGTTTCTCCCAACAGATATTGATGCCTTAAGACCATTTGGTAAAATGCAGATATGCAGTTAGATACCACCCGCTTAGAGTTTGTTTCTCTAAATTCTCATCAACATCAATCCCAAGGAATCAGTAAGTTCTGACCATAACCTTCTTACTTAGGGTGCGACTTATCTGTTACTTCCCTCCCTTTCTTCGAAGTTTGATAATTCCGCTGCCAAACCAGGAAAATAAAAGCCAAACAGACAATGCAGACTAAAGACGGACTGCAAACCGAGCATTTATATTGTAAACCAGAGCTCCCAAAGTTTCCTACATAATCATAATTTTGCATGACTGTGTGGCTGGGGCTTACCTATCTTGGTCAGAATGAAGTCATTGGTTGTGTGATTACTAAAAAGTCGAACGTATTCCATATCCATATATTGTCGGTAGGCCCTGTCAATATAAAAGGTTAATACACGAAAAGGGTAACATACTGATACACATGCACGTTTTCCTTCAGTTTTGGTGTTCCTAATAGACGTCGTCAGTACTTCTCTGTCACGGGGCCATCATGAAAAGAGCAAACTCACATGGCCTCGTTGCACGTCTTCTCATTCCCGGGATTAGTAGTTTTCAAAATGTGAACACAGCAACTACCAGGAAGTCTCATCAGCATCGTTCTGAAGTCCTACTTTGCCTCCACAGGATTAAAATAATTTGGAACTTCATTATAGCCTTCTTCTCTTCATTCTGACATCATCCAGACCGCCATCACGAAATCCTGGAATGTTTTGATACTTGTAGCCCCCCGCCGCCTGTCCAGAATATCGCAGCCTGTTTGTGCTACCAAGTTGGTTTCTCGGGAAGCCCTCAAAGTCCCTCATGCTAACTCTACCGTCGCGTATATCTGCATCAGGCTGAAACCTGATAGCTCTCCGCTGATCAAGTTCAACAGGATAATGGAGACCTACCTCCTCATCATCGTATTGTTGATCAAACGGATGAGGAAGGCCGTCGCTTTCATAAAAGATTCGCCCATCCACAGCTTCATCTGCCAAGAGCTCAGGTGGCTGAATGAAACGTACTGATTCCTGATACTCATCCATGTCATCTTGTTCCTCAATGAAGTCTCTCCTTGAATTCCTCCGCACCTCCCTACTTGGGAGGTCAAATTCCTCAGCAGCACACATTTCACTCATATCATCAGAACAGTAGGAAGGAGAATTAGGCCTTCTACCTATTATATCTTCAGGGAAACAAAGTTGTCGAGGTGGTCGTCTAACAGTACTCGACATATCTGAATGGCCACGAAATGAAACAGGACGAACTCTATTGCTCCTCTCTCTGTGCATCTTATCTCGTTTTGATCTTTCATAGTGCATATCAGAACGTGGGTACACCAAACGATCTACTCTATTTTGTAGCCCTCGCATCTTCGCTTCATGAGGATCACAATCTCCCTCTGTGTATGCGCCCGAAGAAGCGCCCATAGGGTTAACAGGAAATTGATTTCCTGGTGGTCGCAGTAAATCTCTGGGCACAGGAGAACGCCTCCTAGAACCAAAGCGTGATGGATAAGGAGATTCCTCAAATGATCTTGGGAATCGCTTATAGTTGGAATTGCAAACTTCTGATGCATACTGAGTGTCATATGCTCTATCACTGTGCAAATAAGAGGACTCGTGGTAATTATCCCTGTCCCTCCTATTTCTTCTGATGTTTCTAAAACCATATCCATATCTACCAACATTCTCAGCGTGCCTTCTATATCCTTCAAATGTCAGGCTTTCATCCCTGAAAAACATAAATAAAATATAAAATCAAAAAAATTCAAAGCAAGCAACAAAAGAAATATTCCGAATGGATAACATGATCACCTTCTCCCTCTAGAGTTTGATCTGTCCCGCTCATGTGACCTCTCTCTTGACCTTTCCCTATCTGATGATAATGGAGCACCAGATGACCTAAGTGTCAAACTAATCATTTTATTTTGGCAGTCCTTTTCTCTACCTCCCACATGCTTGTTTGGATCATCTTTTTCATCAGGGTGTCTGTCTGATGATTTTTCTTTCATAGAAAGCACATTATCTTCATTATTTTTGCCAAGGTTCGCAGTTAATTTCACCACAGATGCTTCTTTCATACCAGTGGAGAGAAGTCTTTTGGAATTCATGTGTGACTTCTCATTTAGGAAATTATTCTTCTTTGCTGCCTGAGAAGGTCTATCAGAGCTGTGGCTGGAAGATGCCATCGCTTTATTGGTCTTCCCATGCAGATCTGTTGCCAGATGCGGACTTTTACCACTTCTCTTAACGCCAGGATTTAAATCAGTTTGCTCAGTCATATGCTCCGAGTCTGGTATCTGTTTCTCCTTTGCATCTGCCTTTCGTGGTACCTTCACATGGACATCCTTAGGACCATTGGAGCTGGTCTTTGCCATATCACTTCCTACTTTATCTTCCATAAAATCCTTATCCACAGCACATGATATAGAAGCTGCAAAGTCACGATTTCCAAACGCATCTCTCGTCATCCCTGAATCAAGGATTATGTGCCTTCTTTCACCTTCTAAATTGTTATAGCAAGAATCAACGGTAATTTCACTTTCCGTGACGGCTTTTGACGAGGTATAGTACTCACCAGTTGAGCAATCCATTTCAGCACTACCTTGGGAGACACCATCAGGGGCTAAAGGTTCTTTAGCATCAGAAACACCAGAATCATGAAATGAACTTGACGCCAAACCAGTCATTTTCAGTCTCTCCATGGCAGATTCTTTCTCAGTGAGCGTGGGAGATTCTACAGCATCAGATGTTCTACCAATATTTCCTTCATCTTTGAAGCTGCAATCTCCCTTAGATACTTCTGCTTGTTCATCCAATTTACTCGAGCCTGAATCTGCACATGTACCTATCATCATACCAGTGCTTTCACCAGCATCTATCGCTGGGTTACTTTGTAGCGAAAGGCCACAACCAGGAGGCCTCCTTTCAGCATTAACTGTTAGACAGTTCAAACCTAGACTTTTATCTGTACTTTGGCAACCCATTGTACAAACAGGCTCGGATCTATCATTATTCACATCTTGTTGCCCATTTAGAAATCTATCATTGCATAGCTGGGGGCGTACTTCACACACATTCAATCTCACATTGCTTGAAGCTGTTTTTTGTCCTGTGTAACAAGTTGCCTTTGAAGTTCCATTTTGGGGAACTCCATCAGAAGGTTCCGAGTTCACGTGACCTGGGAGAAGGTCATTAGGTTGAGAACTTCCCATCTCAATTTTAATTTTATCCTCATCTAGCTCCGAGTGCCAATCAGATTTATCTCCTATCAAGGACAAGGTTAGATGAGGTGGATTGTTAACAGCCCAGTCCATACGTAGTTCTGGTCTGCTAGGGAGTTTAAGCTGCAAATCCAAGCCAACATCAGAGTCCTTATAATCATCACTTGTAGAAGAATTAAACCATAAAACATTGGAGCATTCTCTCATATCTTTCTTCGTCCCTGAAGTGCCTAAATTCATATTGGTTACCTGTGTTCCTAAAGGAGCCTGTATTGAGCTCACCGGAGGTTTCCTTTCCAGAAAATTCACTTTACCTAACTTGCAATTCTCATCAGTTTGCATAACCTGATCGCTGGTGTCATCCCATGAGCCAATTGGGATATTCAAATCCAAGTTTACCCTTTCCACATGGTGTTCAGTACAATCAATCTTCAGAACTACATCATTATGAAACCTAGTAGCTGGATGATCCAACTGAAGATTTAGCCGACATCCTTCTCTGTTGAAGTTGTTTTCAGATGATGACTTAAGATTCAAGTTCCCATCATAAGGTTGTTCTCCCAATACTTGCCGAGAATCCATCGTAATCTCATTAGTACCTAAAGCTAGACCAAGACGATTAACTGATGATGCAGCTGCTTCTGGGTCAACAACCAATGCTTGTTTACATGGTCTCCCACAATCTTTTGGCAGCATATTTAATTCTGTGCATGAAGGAGATAAGCACTGAGAAAAACAAAAAAGCCTTTTCTTAAGGGGCACACCTGAAATGGAGTTCGGATGCTGAGATGCAAAATCAATGACAAGCTGCAACAGAAACTTCAAACTTTTAAAACTTTCGTGTTGTGAAACCGGAATATGCTACAAAATCTCTTATTAACGTAACAACGTTAGCAAGGAGGCACCTTCTGGTTGGTAGATACTGACATATTGCTGATTCAGGCGGAAGAAGGGATGGTTGATGCCAGGACATTCCTAGTGCAACAATGTCAAAACCTACCGCAAACAAAAAATATCCTATCAATTTAATCAACTCACTACACAAATTCTTGGACAAAATCATGAACATGAAACTACAAAAGGACAAAGAGGATGAGCTAGTAAAGTAGATAAAATTATTCACAAAAGCTGATAGATTCATAAAACTTAATTGGGAAATAAAACTGGAATTCTTTTTACATTCTTAAATTCATAAAAAAACCATATAATCACCTAGAACTAGAAGATTTTTTAGGGTAGCTAATATCATAAAGATAATAGTCATTGAATGAAAAATTACGTCAATAGATAAAATAAATAAATGACTTTGATTGATTTATAATAAATAGATTAAAACAAACAAGATTTCTTAATGTATTATATGATAAAATTGGGTCGTGGGTCTGATTGAAACTTCCCAAGCCCGTGATAACAATGTCTGACTTAACCTAATTGTCCCAACATGTGCCAAAATTTATGAAATTAAACCTTGCAGAAAAGGTAGTCCATGATAACTGTCTGTTCACATGTTCAACCTATGTGCATATTCTAGATGATGAATAGAGTATTCGGTTCAACACTTCCTCGTCCTTCTATGAAAGCTTAGGTGTCATTTCTCATTCTAATGCGCAGGTTGGGTTGCACCAAACACAAGAATTGCAATAACATAAACTCAAAAATATGAGCAAACTTGCTGGCAAGGACGCATAAACTCCTATGACAAGAAGTACCTCCAGTCTGAAGTTAAAGGAACAAAAAAAAAGGTTGCCACCGGAAGATGACAGACACAAAATCCGCACATACTAATACATCTTAGAATCCAAACTCCCTCGAAAAAAAAAATCTTAGAATCCAAACACGAGTAACAAATGAAAGGGGACAGGCAAAGGCCATCAGGGTGAGGTCAACATCACCAACTACTGATAACATAGGAAACAGAGAGAAATATACAATTTGCAACTTGAACTGAAAATACGATCAGAAACTCGTTGATAAGAAAATTATAAGGAGGTACAAAAGTAAGACTACCAAGATAGTTGACAAAACATAATTTTAGTTCATAAAAAATGTACCAAGAAGATAAAAAATCTATTTTGACAAAATAAATTCCCAAATACTTATATCAACAATTCAAAAGACAATTTTCTCTGCAAATACACAGAAAGGGAGTCTGTCCTCTTGTGCATCTACAACTACATTAGGATTATTACTGAGAACTACTTAATCTTCTCTCACGAAGGCAAACAAAAATTAACATCACTTTCCCAAAGACGGCATCAAAGCCTGAACTCGACACGAAATCGGTGACGGCGACGGGAACAGCAACGATCTCTTAATCAAATCTGATCTCCCTCGACAGAGAGCATCGCAAAAATTAAACTTTCCTCAGCCGAAACCCGTGGCCCCCATCTCATCCTTACCCCAACAATTCCTCAAACGCACGGAAGATTCCGCGAAAGAACAAAAAAAAAAGGGAAAAAGAACGGGAACCACAGAGAAGATCGACCTAACATACCAAACTCGCAGATGCAACGCCGTCCGGCGCTCTAATCCACTGAAAAATCTGAGGACAAACATCCGGACAACCAGAAAGATGAACCTACCGATTCGCGAATCGATCGACCAGGAGGGCGAGGGAGAGGCCTCTTATCCTTCCCCCCGGCATGGCACGGCACGGCGTGGCGTGGAGAAGAAGGGAAGGCGCAGGCGACGCATCCACCGCCCAAGCGAGCTCGCTCACAGTTGCCGCCTCGCCCAGGCACTTCGGTGTAGTTTCCACGACCTTTCTTTCGCTGCCGCAGCCCTCCCCACCCTTTTAAATAGCCCAGAAAAGCTAGAAACTTCGTTCGAGCGACCGCCACGCGGCCTTCTCAGCGGAGGCCCACCGACACAATTCTCATCACCATCTTTTGTTTCCTTTATATTATTATATTTGTTAGCAATTTCTAGTGGACCATAACATTTTAAGAGATAACAAAAAAAAATCAAGTGTTTTTTTATGGAGTGCCCCACTTGATATTTTAATTTCACTATTATTGCAATAGGACAAACGAAATTTTTGGTAAAAATATTCTTACATGTATGAGATATTTCATTCCCCCTAACTTAAGATATTTTTTTATATATTTACTATTTTTATATATTCAAAGCGCATAAAGAATTTGATTACATATTTTGTGGGTGATTTTGTAATTAGCTCCCCATCACTTCCTTCCATATCTTTCTTTCATATCGGAAAACAATGTATATTCTTTACTATTGTTTTAAGCCCCTATATTTTTATTTAAATAATGATGTATTAAATGATATTTTCATTTTTAAGCTGAAAAAAGAAATTAATATTATTATAATCCTAAGATCGTCATGTATAACTTAAATATATTTTCTTTTATTTGTGTAGCATTCAAGACATGCACAAAGATGTTTCAAAATAGGTGCCGCAATCATTAACGGGTTCAAATTTTGAAACCGTCGTTTTGATTAAGGGTTACAAATTTTTCTTGCTCTCCGTCTGAATACCGAATTAGTCAAGTATTATTAATCTTGAATATCGATACGTGTTACCGAAATTAATTATGCAGGACTCCGTGGTAAGTTTTTTAATTAAAAATCATCTTAAATTCTATTCAGTGTTTCAAAATAACATGTTTTTAAGTTAGGTCGAATTAATTTTAAAACAGTTCAATTTTGTATCTTGATCCAATGCGATGATCGTGTACAAAATTGCAATCGTCGTTGGATTTAATTTGGAAAATAAAAGTAGTCAAACAAGTAAAAAATGTGCACAACAAAAGAGGCAATTAAATATTATTACACCATTTAGATTGCAGAAATATATGAAAGTTGACAATAAAACACGCCTCTTGTTTCGCGTAGGGATAAATAATACAATTCGACGCTAGGATTTAATTTAGAAGATAAAAGTAATCAAATAAAAATTAAGATTAATTTCTTAAATCTCAACGGTTTACCATAGCGCTTCTTTAAATTGTGTCGTAATTTTCATTTTAATTCATTCAAACTTTCTCATATTTTTTATTTTTAATTTATTAAATAATTAAGCTTATTTTTTTACAAAGAAAATGTTGACATTATTTTAGATCGAAAGAGTAATTCGAAAGAAGATTTAAAGAATTAATCCTAAAAATTATGTGCACCAATAAAAGGGGCAAATTAAATAATGTTCTATCAAAGGATCTCAGATGTGGACGTCTGCTGTGAGATTTCCGTCGGTGCAAAGACCAGAGTCTAAAGGCAACGAATCAAAAGAATAAGACCATTCACTACCCAAAAAAAAAAAAAGAATAAGATCATTTGTGTAAGCAAAATAAATAATAACAAAAAACACGAGTGGAGAAAACAAGGGTGGAAAATGAAAGTTCCATCAAAACTCCGATTTTTTTTCCTTTCAGGGCCTATTAGGGAAGCACGTAATATTGAAAAAAGACGGTATATTTTTCAGCAGCCGTAATTTGGATAACATTTTGGCACAAAGAAAAAAAAAAGAATGTTGCCACTTATTTCCATTTTTTAATGTTTACCATGGTAACATTTTTGCTTCCGAACACATCCAGCAAACTTTTTCATAATTCTTTCTTCACCGTGGTATGTCACTTTTCAAAAAGTACAATACTATATAATTTGAAAACCCATGGGTTAAAAAACTTTTAGCCAAACAGGGCCTCAAAGTAGACAAGAAAAGTAAATGCCAAATTGATGTTCTTGACGAAAAAATCTTATATATTATCCTTAAATATATTTTTTAAGAGAATTATAATAAATATCGAACAGTATAATAGATAAGTTGAAAAAGATGGCAAACGAGAATATGTCCAGTTGTTGGACCCATCGTATAGCCTCAAGTAGTGCGACTTTTTTCCACTTTCCTTGGTGCTGGAGTATTGAGCATGAGCTATCTGAAGATGATAATTCAAAAGTAGCCATATCGTTGCAACTTGCCAACAATAAAAAAGCAAAAGAAACATGAGAAAAATCACTGGCCACAAAAGTTTTGAACCTTACCTAATGGCCAAGAGTTCCTTGAAACAAGTATTAAGCAAAGTCGATTATTTAACCCAAAAGAAACATTGGAGTCATCAAGTAACACTGAAAAATATGGACGGCAATGCTTTCAATCTCCACATTCCCCTCCCAACCAAGCCAATGAATCAAACAAAGGTTAGCTTGGCCAAGGCCAGAGCTGGTAACCCTTTATAAGAGATTGTTATTTTTGGGGGAGGAAGCAGAAACACATCAGCAATGCCAAAGGAAAAGGTGCGCAACAAACAAAAATACAAATAGTGCATGGCATCTCCTATAGGACAAACACGGGAGAAACACAAAAATAACTAGTGCAAGGTATCTCCGATAAAACAAGCACTGGACTTTATCAGTTACATTTATATCCTACACTCGAGAATATTTTCTTAAGAAGCGATTTGATAGCAGAATCTGTATTTCCAAAGCAGCTTCTTCAAGTACTCTAAAAAAAAGGAAATTAATAGATATGCAGTAAAGTTGACATATAAAGACATAATTAGAGCTGAAAAAACCAAAAAGTCTGATGCATTCAATTGCAAGGCTGGGCGGGGCTCAGTCTCGAGGGGACTCGCTGCCCCTGGGTGAAGCATGGTTGTTTTCCTCATCCTGGTACTCCCTAGGGCTATGGTTCCTTCCATTAGTAACAGGACTTTCAGATCTCCTTTCAGGGCTCTCCTTCTCTTGACTCATGGGACTCCTGTTCTCCCTCCTCGGGCTCTCCCCATAATCTGAGCCATTACGACCAAGTACTTCCTTTACGAGGTTTCGTGGAGGGCTCTCTCTCTCCTGAGGACTCCTACTCCTGCCATCAGGTGAAAGGCTGCGGCTCCTGGTCCCCTTAGAGGGAGGTGGACTCTTCCTTGGGCTCCTGCTGTAGGGAGGGCTCCTCGACCTATCATCACGGTCAGATTCACGCCCATCCCTCCTGGGAGACCTAGATCGACTGAAGAGAGCACAGGTAAATTAATACCGTTAGATATCAGGCAAACTGCAGTCACAGCACATATAAAGATATACTTTTACCTAATGGAAAAGCTGTGTCAAATAAAATTGAATTCTACCGTTCAGAAAAATAAAATGGACACATGCTTTAAGTTTTCTATCCAGTGGTTACATGCTTAATGCTTTTACAGGAAAATATAATATTAATAACGTGATTTTACCAAATGATTTAAAACTTAAATCCAGAATACAATTACAAGGCCAAGACTTCATGATGAAGAGAAAAACTATTTCTTTTTCACATACGCAATACAAATAAAATTGAAATGAAGTCCATTTATTGTATATGCCAAAAATACCAGTGAAACTATCACGGGAGAGCAAAGCCATAATTTTCTCAAGACCACGTGAACAGTTGTAAAGATTTGCATAACTTAAGGTCATCATGTCAGATGTTTAAAAGGTCATGTGCATTGATTGACAACACAAAAAGATCAAAACAGATAAGCTTGTACTAGATGTTGAAGACCTTAGAGAGACAAATTTTCATCGAAGAAACTGCTATGACTATCAAACTTTTTGGGGTGGACTGCAAGGAACACCATCCTCTATTCCACAGTACATTTGTTCAAAGCACAGAACCCATAATCACTATAGAGATCGAACAAGATGGCTCAAACAGCATCCATCCACAAGTTTAACCAAGAGACAAATCCCGATGAACACAAGAAAATCTCATGAAAGGTAAACCTATAAAAGCCTAAGACCAAACGAATCATCAGTACAAATAATAGAAAGGTAAATGGAATCAAGCTCCAAGGTCATGGTTATTCTATAGGTACACACATGACCATTAAACTTAAAGCAAAATAAAAGTTTAATACCTGTAGCTGCGGCTTCTGCTATAGCTGCGGCTTCTCCGCCGACGAGGAGATGGTGAACGTGAAGAATTGTGACCACGTCTGCAGTATTTACCACTCAGTTGAAAGAAAAGGTACATGTAAACAAAAGATTCAGTAAAAAGAAACCAGCTCCATCACCTGAGATGTTTTGGACTGTTCTGGCAATTTCTTTCAATGTGACCTCTTTCACCGCAGCGATAACATTTGTTCTTCCAGTCTCCAGCTTGGCAATCTCTGGCCCAGTGACCCTCAATTCCACAGTTGAAGCAACGACCAGATCCAGGAGCAGGGCCTCTCCCAAGATATTCACGGGAACCACCAGGACCACGGGGATTCTACATAAGTAACTTTAGTGTTATCTTCCTACTAACAACTGAATGTATAGACCATTGTTATCAAACTCGTAGATCGGAATCAACACAGAAAGGTTGGGTGAACACATAAAATGTGAGATCATAGCATGACATGTTCCATTCTACCAAACCTATATTTTTTATCATAGGTAATATTAATTCTGCTTACAACCTAATTAAAATGCAAATAAAAATTCAATATGATTCACAAAACCTAATAATAGTTAATGATCTAATAATATATGACCTAATATGTAATGTTAATTAATAAATTAACAAGACATTAGATGAAGCGACAGCAGGAACTTTAACAATACCCCAAAAAGATATCTGTTATTTACCAACAAAATAACAAAAATCATTGAACAAAAAAACATGAATAAAACAAGTTCACATCCTCTCCTCTCTGCTCCATGAGTCCTTTTTCTGCTGGAGTCCTCTTTGCTCAACTAGAGCGGAAGAGTCATTGTGAGCAGCATCCTCTCAGCTCCAGCAGAGACGATGCAACATCGACAAAGACAACAGAGATCAACGAGACAGTGACAGCCACAATAGCAAATAGCAAAGTGGTGAAAGCCATAGCAGCAAACAGCAGGCAGCAACAGCAGTGAATGACAAAGGACAAAGGGTAGCAGCAAAGTGGCAGGGAGGATAGCAGGGCATGGGACTCACATGACAAAAAGCTTGGAAAAATAAGCTTTCACATGGCAGCATGCCGTGTCAAATGCTTTTATGATCCAGCACGAGATCCTATCATGTGCTGGCAGAATGCGAGTTGGAGATCAATCCAACTCAATTTTCTTGGGTAAGATCATAAACTCACCCGATTCTACAAGTTGAATCGTGAGTTGGACAACATTGATACAAACAAAACAAAAAGAATTAGGGCAGGGAGGAATATGTATCATCAGGGCACGGGACTCACATGACAAAAGCTTGAAAAAAATAAGCTTGGCAGCATGGCCGTGTCAAATGCTTCTATGACCCAGCACGAGATCTTATCATGTGCTGGCAGAATGCGAGTTGGAGATCAATCCAACTCAATTTTCCTGGGTAAGATCATAAACTCACCCGATTCTATGAGTTGAATCGCGAGTTTGACAACATTTATACAAACAAAACAAAAAGAATTAGGGCAGGGAGGAATATGTATCATCAGGGCATGGGACTCACATGACAAAAGCTTGAAAAAAATAAGATTTCACATGGCAGCATGGCCGTGTCAAATGCTTCCATGATCCAGCACAAGATCCTATCATGTGCTGGCAGAATGCGAGTTGGAGATCAATCCAACTCAATTTTCCAGGGTAAGATCATACTCACCCAATTCTACGAGTTGAATCACGAGTTCAATGAATTGATACAAACAAAACAAAAAGAATTAGAATGAAAAGATGCAAAAGCAGGTGCACATACAAGAATTCAGATACTTACCCCCCGTGCAAATTCAACGGTGATGCGGCTACCATCGAAATCTCGTCCATCTAAACTATACCTTGCATCATCTGCATCACGAGGATCAGAGAATTCCTGCAATACCACAAACATACAAAAGGAAAACCACAAAGGCTTTCTAATTGAAAAAGCATTCAAATATATGGATGAGTCGTATTATGAATTCAATGAAAAGAAGTTGAACGTACAATAAACGCGTAGTCATGCTTCAAGTCCACATCTCGAATTCTGCGTAAATGGTTTCCACAAAGAATAAGGCCATCAGGATTTAACTACCAAAAGCTATCATTCGTAGTTCCTCAGAAGATGAGCTAAACACCATTCTGTGATGCCATTTCCACAAAAACATGCAATAACACTATAGAAAGAATCACCAAAGTCTCCTATAAACTTGAAAGAATGGCCACCAATCCACCATGGTCACCCTCTCCCACCAAAGACCTCCAGGTTGGGCAAGAGCCCCAGAACCTTCAACAAGATCATTCAAGTTAAAAACAAATAAGGTCTGGGGGTTCAATCCTTTCAAAGCGTGTATAAAAGTAGTATATGCAGAACCCAATACCAACACGGGCCTCACAGAACACATCATGATGCCTTAATCCAAAGCAGGTTAACTATCCATAGTCCAACTTAAAACCTTGGCTTTATCATCCAACTGTCAGCCCAATATTACATGTCTTTTAAAATTATGACTATCATTTGCAGAACAGTCAGAATGGCTATATATGATAGTAAAATTCGCTTTCAACAAATAATCCTCCTTTTAAATGTTCCCATATCTTCAAGATGACAAGGATATTTGAAACATCTCTTGTTAACAATAGAAGACTACTTAGTCAGTTTGATAAAGCAGCTACAGTCCAATGAGAAGGGTTGGAAAACATGGAGCAAGTAAAATGGCATGTCTAGCTAACAAGACCTTGGCAGAAGATTGTTACACTAGATTTTCCACTGGTTGCAAGTTCCGACCTTGAGGACGATACCCAAAATCACAGCCTATGCATGCCTTATCGAAAAACCAAATAAAAGAACACTAAAAAACTATGCTGTCACATATTGTAAATTAGTAAGAGAACAGATAGAAAGTAAAACAAAAGAATGGAAAAGAAAAGAGCAGAGAAGATGGGGATAACCATAGCTTTCAATATAAAATAATCCTGATGGAAAAAACTATATTCCAGAGAGATAAAATACCTTCCATAACGGCTGAAAAGGCTTTCAAGATCACGGGATCTAGTGCGAGATGATATGCGCCCCACATACAACTTTGTGTTTCCGTATCTATCATCGTAACGAGGCATCCTTGTGCTGCACAGGAACACAAGTGCATAATAATAGCTAAGCATCCTATGATGGAAAAAAAATGCAGAACAGAGTAACAAGAAACCCGATCAATACAGATTCGAAAGCCAAACTAAGATAAGTCTCAAGCCGTGATTTCTAGAAAACAATAAAAAAAACATAACTACCACGCAGACCACGGGACAGAGTTCAAACGGCAATTAATTGCCATCAGAACCAAAAAGTATGATCTTTTTTTATAACCCAACTCCATTGCAGAACTCATAAAAGTGCGTTCTTCTAATCCAAGGATCTGAAACCAAAAACCCAGCACAAGTCCTATAAAGCAATTCGAAAAGATTATCAAGTGATGCCTAACTCAAAATTCTCGGAAAAAAATCGGTCTGAATCACCAAAATAGAACTCCCTATAGATCGAAAAGTTTACATGAATACAAATGAAAAAAAATCGTCAAACAAGCAAGAGGATGCGAATACGAAAGCAACCACCCAATCCTACCAGAGAACCTGGAGATCGAAAAGGGAATTATGGAATTTTTTTACCTCCGATCAGGGATTTGGGGACGATTAAGAACCCTAGCGGCTGCAAGAAGACGCGTACAGGGGGAAGCCCTCGTGCCGGGATTCTGGAATTATATAGCAGACTCGACCGGGAGGCTTTCGACGGAGGATATTCCTTGTTGTTCGAATCGACGGTGGATTTTCGGAAGAGCGCTGCGTATGGGTCTTGTATACCGATAGAGACCGGTGTGGTAATGGCCCAGACCGGGTCGATCAGACGATTTGGTGGATACGTGACTCACCTGGCTCATATTCACGAGTTGAAACAAACAAAAATTAAGTGTTGGGTGTTCATCCTCGTTTAAATAAAAATTTAAAGTTTATGAATATAAAAATTTCTTATTATCATTAGGCACATCGATGTGGGATGACTTTATCGCTCGATAGCGAACCGATCTTTAATGTGTGGATAGTGTGCATCATTAATGCCGCACGAATTAAATTGTTGGAGGGGTTGGCCAAAAAATATCGTTAGGAGCAATCTGATTTTCTAAGTCATCCTTCACATTTATCTTCTTTTTAAAAATTTTCAATTTTCTATATTTTTTCACTATTTCCTCTCTTAATGTCATAAATATTATTAATTATCTTTGCCACTAACATTATATTCCAATACATACTATTATAAACTATAAACATTTTCACTTTTTTCTTCCTCTCTAAAAAAAGAAAAGAATGTATCTATACTATTATAATCATTTTGTATTCCCTCCATAGTGAAATTAGTTATAGCATTAATTAATTTTATTTCAATAACTTCTTAATTTCTTTTATGAAGATGAAAAGACAAAAAAAAATAAACACACATCTTATTCTTATCTTATAATCGTGTGTTCTCATCTCCTTAGCATATTGGATATTTCATCGTGGAAGGGCTCCAAACTGGCACATGTATGTGTCATTGAGCCAACAAGACAGCGTTAGCAGTGATGACACGACAACACTAGTGTCAGTAGGGAAGAATAACGCCTAAGAAAGAAAAAAAAATAGACCAATGAAAAAATTAGGTCACAATAGTAACGAATCGAATGGAGGACGCGTTGCCTGTTTGGTTTCGGGTTAAAGGATGCAATAAGGTCTTAATCGTCAAAATATCGCCAAACACGAGCTGGATTAGGATTAATCGTCGCACGGTATACGATGGATGTTTAATCATGTCGGGCCACTATTTTTGCTGTAATCCCTCGCTTTTCTATTCTTTGTTTTTTGTGAATTAAAAAATTTTCATCGTAATCCATTGCTTTTCACGAGTTACGTAACTCTTCCTTTAGATTACCTATTCTGCAACCAAACAGCGTCGAGATTACTAAAGGATGGTCTTTCGTCGTTCTTCCCGACGCCTTCGTCTCCTTGTCTTCCGACGTAAGCACGCTCTTTCAAGTCTTCTCATTGTCGAGAAAGAATGAAAGAAGTGTGATGGGTTTGATAACTTTTGTTTCTTTAACTGAAAAATATCTAAGTTTTGTTACCATCAATTTATAAATATGTTTTCTTATTTATTTATCATATGCAGCAACTACAAATACATGTGATAGATAAATACAAAAAAAATATGATGTTTATTGTTCATGTTATTGTAAATCAAATCTAATCCATACCATTTATACATAAATTTTAAAGCTATTTAAAATAATTTTATTTCTTATGTGGCTTCATGAGAGGATGTTATACACCACATACACACACATTAATCTAGATATGTTTAAAAGTTTTATTTTAAATATATTCAAAAAATAATTACTTTATTTGAATATAATATTCTTCATTAAATATTGTCAAAATTTTATTTAATAAATAATATAAATAATAAATTATAATTAGTTTTACATTGTTATTTGTATAAGGGGAATAGATTATATGTCAATCTACAAATGATAGATAATTTCATGTTGTTATAGATCAAATATCATTTACCATTTGTTAAGAATTTTTATAATTATTTAAAATGATAGTATTTCATAAGAGGTTACTACTTGGCAATTTCTATTTCTATTAATATATGTATGTAACACAAAAGGTATTTCTATTCATACAAAATTCAGGTAATGTCCCAATAATTTTTCTTTGCCTATTTAGCTCAACGGCGGTACTCAATTCTATGACTTAAATATTTTCTTTACTAGTGAATATATTGACAGCGGAAGACTAAAATATAATAGCGTTTATAATATTCAAAAGCATCTTATACAATATTTATGGACCCGTGGATTATGGGCATACAACTATCTAATATGAGACCCTACTAATGTCCATATCTTTACCAATCAATATACTGACTTATATCAGCGGAAGACTAAAATATAATAGCGTTTACGATATGCAAAAGCATCTTATACAATATTTATGGACCCATGGGTTATGGGCATACAGCTATTTAATATGAGAGCCTACCAATGTTCATATCCAATGTGCATATCATTTGTCAGAGGGATCACTAATCTTCTCACCATCGTCATCGTCTCATTCTCCACGGATCCAAGTACAAGGACAAAGCCCTATGAGAAAGTCACCCATCACAATATATATATGAACCATGTATCAATATCAATAAACAATTAACTATAAGCAATCTATGATTGATCAGAACAATTGTCAATTAACAATAATGATGAGAGTCGTCAATTTGATCAACCATAGGAAAAATCCCTATTGATAATAATTATCCATTCAATTCAATATCAATTCTATCTAATGTGATTAAGTAACAATTATAAATTGTATCAATTATTAATCAATCATCATATCATAAGTCAGTTAAAGCCACAATTCAACAATTAATTATTCACTTAACAATTATCCATTAGACAAAGGTCAGTGAGGGTCACAATAACAATTATCAATTAAATTTTGTTAATAATTTCTCAATTTAGTCGCTAAGCATAAATGTCATAATTTATTATCCATCACCCATAAAGGCACAATTCAATTATTCATCAGCCACGAGGGCGAAATCAATTGTCCATAAGTCATTATGGTGTAATTGAATTATTAAATCAATTAAATTTTTGGAGTTACAATCAACCATTTCGCACGCAATATGAGAGTTCTCTATTATTAAGGACATCACGCCACTTCATGCCAATCAATAAGTTTAGGTATGATGGAGACGAAGAATCATACTAAGGACAACCATAATTTTTATGCTATGTGCCCATTTAATTTCATTATCCATCAATCCAAAGGTGAAGTCATAGGGATAGTAGGTGGACATGTGCCCAACATATCTTTAATAATTTATCTTAAATTAAACATAATCCAATCAGAAAAACACTATATCAATATAATATGATCGGATACGATGATAATCAATCAATGTGATAACAATTTGATAAGCATCAATCAATTATATGATCAATATATCAACACCATAATCGACAATAAGATTATACGTGATGATAATATGACCAGATACAATGATAACATGATTAAATATACTACTAATATGACAAGGGAAAATCAACAATGACAATGATATGATCGATATGATATGATGACAATAATGATCAGATATTACAATAATATAATCTGGGTCAAACAATTATAAGATCAATAACATAATCAATATCATGATTGGATGTAATAACAACATTAATCAAATATAATGGTCTGATTAGGTATGATCACAATAAAATCAGATATGTTAATCAATTATCGACAATGATTAATAATCATAACTATCCAATAAACTATAAATCAATACATAAAAATTAATTATATGCCCTTAGAACCCAGCCCGCGTCGGGTTTTAACTCAGGTTGTGTTCTAGTGACGTTTGATCTACCTCAGCCCGGTGGAACCCAAGCCATATATAACTTGAATTTGGGTTGGGTTAGCCTGATTCATTCTCCACTCTATGTTGGTCGGAGTCCGATCCAGTGTAGGGGAAATCGTGGCCGAATTGTACAACTTCTATCACGACTCGACCTTGGGCTATAAAGCTCAGACCAGTCGGTAGGGACCGAGCCGGATTCCAAAAAACTTGGTTTGATACTATTTCAATATATGCCAAGTTCTGTTGAACTTAGGTCGGACAGTGTAGAACTCGGGTCGGGTTATGTTGTTATAGGGAAATCGTGTTTCAACATGATGATCCGGCCACTTTTTTTATATCATAATCAATCAATTTGATGCATAAACTATACCAAATTAAACACAATATAAAGGACAAGATTCTAAGGTTTGTACCGACGAGAGCCGTCGATATAAGGATCCCCCTTCGTACATTAAGTTGACTGAAAAACTAACTATATTCTTGTCTGTTGGAAACACAAACGTCGAGATTTTAGCCAGCAATTTCTCGCTGGCGACGTCCCAAAACTCACGACTAGCACTTGGATGTTGATCTCCTATATGAGGGCTTTGAAACGGTATATCAGTCATACTCTCATGTGCCTCGATTTGTGAGAAAACGAAGAAAAAAGAGAGAGCTCTCGTGCAGAAATTCTGTTTAGACTAATAATGATTACTAGAAACCCTTTATGTCCTATTTATAGTTCTTAATTAGGATATTGACTCACATTGAGTTTCTTAGGTTTTTCCATTAATTATAGTCATCCATCATTAATTACCCTATCTTAAATATTCAAATTTAATTAAATTCAAATTTAACTAATTATTCCATAGCCATACTTATCAAAATCCATCTCTACTCAAATTTCTTTATATATCTTCCATAACTTCTCTCAATCAAACTCTATTTTTATTTTATCCATTTATTTCTTTCTTTTAGCTAATTTTTAGAATTATTTATTATGATAATATTTTATCATCTAATTTTTGAATTAAAATAATGATAAATATTATTTTAATGGCTAAAATATTTATAAGCCATGAATCTCTGGATCCTTTCATATTTAGAGTACTATGTCCATTAAACATTATTTTAGATTTGAAATTTTAAAATTAAAATACCTAATCTCAATCTAATTATAATTTTCACTCCAATTAGGATTTAACTTTCTTTCTTTTCCTTTTTCCTTTAACCATACTTTTAATCCTATTCTAATTCCTTCTCCAAGTAGGATGAGTCTTTCTTTCTTTTCGTATTCTTTTCCTAATTTTATTCCTATTCCTTTTCAAATTCTCCCTTAATCACCATCAATGCATATAATACTCTAATTAAATCATACAATTACTATACTACCCCTAATAACATCTTGGGGTGTTACATAATAATCTTCTTAAAAATAAATTCGTCCTCAAATTTTCGAAAGATAATTTAATCAATTCCATATTTAATCATATGATAAATCAATTCTTCATTAACCTAATTCCTAATATAACTATTTGTCATATATTCCATAACAACAATATTTCCTTATGAGCCATGGGTACAACTTGACTTCTGAACTATCTCCATAACATGACCTTTGAGATATAGCATTATGCACCTTTGCTATTTTCATAGGTAGTGTTCCCAACTAATCTAGAGATAAGTTTTTCAACTCAAATTAATAATTTTTTCTAGCCTTATGATTAGGAATCAATTGCGTATCCCAAAATTCATGTTTCAATAACAAATCTTATAGTTTCCTTGAGGTCTTAACATCACTTCTATCTCAAATTATGAGTCCATTATGTAACATCTTGCAATGACCATTCTTCTTTTTTCTATCCTATTTGAGGATAACTTCCTTAGGATTTGGGTTATTATATCTTAGAATAACCTCCTTAGAGCTTTGGTCATTCCTTTCGGAATAACCTCCTTAAGCATTGCCTTACACCATCAATGAAGTCATTTATATTTCGATCAATTAAGGATGTATGTCATCTAAATCCATAGCCGTGAAAGGCTCTATATTCCATATTTTATATTTCATTTAGTTATACAAGTTAATCAAAAAACTTACTTAACCCTTTCTTGATAGCGCTCTCATGATGTAATATCTCTAACTTAAGCATGTATGATTAGAATGTTATATTATGTTAGTGATATGTATTATGAATATCGTTTTAAACATGAGCTTCAATGATAATTATTGGAGTCCGAAAAGTGATGGAAATTTATTGAAGGCATGAAAATGTGAGAATTTTGAAAAATAAAATATCGGTAATTGTTCATACATGTTAAATTATTCTAGAAGTGATTTTTAAGAATTTTTAGGAGGTGTGTGAGTTAGGTAAAATGTAGACACAAAATAAAAAATATGTGAAATCACAAGTTTTGTTCATCGGACAAAAATTTAGATTTCGATTTCTTAGTTATTTTCTAAATATTTTATTTGAGTTCAAATGGGATAGTTTTTTATTTACATGTAATGTCATAAGTAAATAAATAAATGGAAAATACAAAGGCCATTTTTGGAAGAATGGCATCCACGCTGAAGTTGGTTTCTCCATTCTTTCTAATAATAATCTTTTTACATGTGAATAAGCATAAACCAAGGGTATTTTTGGAAGTGTCATCCACAAGTCGGTCTCTTCCTTCTTTCTAATACTTATCCTTTTACATATTACCACATTTTCTGCCTTTTTCACCATCCTTGGCCGAAAGTTCAAGCAAGAGGATACTTTACCACATCTTGAAGGAAATTGGAGGAAGAGAAAGGGAAACTAAGGTTTTAGATTTTCGTAAGTCCCTACTTCATTCACTTTTGATTTTAACCACAAAATTCCTAATTAGAGTTTATCGGAACCTTTCTCATCTATTGATTTTCGGATCTTAGCTAACCAGGGGGCAAAACTCATGTTCTTCATGAGTAAGATTATCCTTAGCTATGTTCAATTGGTTTACAAATCTTTCATTACATATTTACATACCTTCGGGTAGTCCAAAATTATGAAATTTATCCTGATTGATCCCCTTTGAGTCTACTTTCATTGAGCTTTGGAATCAAGTAATTAGATGTTATGTTCTCTTCTTTAAGGTACTATCGCTCTATCCGTCAAAATTATTACCCAAATTTATAAATTATGTATTAATTCCAATATGCCATGAAATTACTTGATAATTTATGGTGTTATAGGATCTAATGTTAGGTTTAATTGACAATTGGATTCACTCAAAAATGATATGTGTAGGAAAAGTTATAAATGTTTTACCCAACCTTACTCATTCTGTCCGGATGAAACTCAGGACGAGTTATGCTTGTATTTGTTAAATTTATTGTGTTTAGTCCAGATAGATATAAATTTAAATAATTTTATGCCATATGAAGTCTAATATTAGAGAAAATTAAAATTTCCAGGTGTTTACTATTTTATATAAATCATAAAAGTAAGGTCACTCAGACTGTCATAACATAAAAACAGTATAAAAGTTAGGTTGAATGTTGATTTTTATAAGAACAAACCATTACGGAATAAGATTTGAAACTTTTATAGATTAATGACTCTGTAATATGGAACTAATAAAAATTGGAATGATCCATTTGGTTATGTATACGAAAAGATATGGATTTTTCTTTATTATGTATGCAATCTGTCATACCATTAGGTTAATCATTATGACAAATAGCTACTTAGATTATAAGAATTAATATATGAGTACCATGAAACCTTTTAAATTATTTATGTTTTATAGTGTTCATATCGTAGTAGTTATATATTCCTCACTATTATTGCTATAGGGGTAGAAGAGTAAAATAGTGAAAAGGGGAAGAAAAACTTTTGTTAACTTTTATAGGTAAATTGGTTTCTCCTACTCTATGTATTCATTTTTTTTTAAATCGGTGTGACATTAATTTTTTTATGTATTGAATGCGTATTTCGACTAGTTTATATGAAAAGTATGTTGAAATGATTGATTAATTGATGATGCAATTGAAAAGCATATGTGGTATGTTATGGATTGACTATATGAAATGCAATCCTATTTCGTTTGAATGAGTGTTCGATAAGATTCATTTTCTCATATTTGAATCATGAGATATGATTCATCTTTTGATAATTGATATGAAATTGTTATATGATAAATCATGCATTTGCATCTACATGAATGATGATTGGAACTAAGTGCTACATTGCTGATTACTATGGGAGCCACCTCTAGAATCTAATGCATCATTTTGTTCTCCAGAAATACGATGAGATAGACTACAACTAAGTGTCATGCGGAGCTAAGTGCTACATCGTGAGTAGTTGTGATGGGACCACCTCTAGAATCCACCTATCTCTATATGATATGTTCTCCGAAAGGGATAAGGTAGAATTGAGCTAAGTGCTACATCGCCGATTACGATGGGAGTCACCTCTAGAATCTACCTACCGACTACTAGTCAGTTGGTGATCCATACATTCATATGAGAATGTTTATTTTGCATTCATCCGTTTGAGATTTGTTATATGATTGTAAATGTGAAGTGAATATTATGTACCTTCTGTATGATTATAAAAGTTGTTATTCATGCCATTAAATATGTCTTATTATTCATTGTCTCTTCGAATTTATTAGATGGTAACACATATCTTATGAGTTATCAACTTATTGAGCTATTAGTTGCTCACATTGTTGTTATATATTTTTTTTTTCAAATTAGTAGAACTTTTGGGATCGCGAAAGACTAACCTTACCAGGGTGTAGATCATTTTTGTTGTTAAGGTATCGAGAAGTCATGTACCCCACTGTGTGTACTAGATAGAAGACTTGTAGCTCTCATATCCTTGAGATATTAAGAGAGTATGATATGTGTTATCTAAAAGAAAATAATTTTGTACCTTATAAAATGTACTTTCATGACTATGTGGTTGCGTAAACTATAGGGTTGTTACATGCTCTGAATGATCAATATAAATTGCATGGTTTGATTATGTATTTTACCACTTTCTTATATTATCTAGAGAAGTTATGAATATTTTTTTAAAAAAAAAGAGAAAATTATTTAATTGTTCGTAGTAAGTCGCGAGCTCTGATTTAAATCACGATTTAAATAGGGGTCGTGACACATGACATGTGCACATGGATTCTATTCTATTAGAGACATCTAAGAACTATCTCTTGATACTTTTGTAATGCTCCGAATTATTATTTTTATTTATCTGCCTAGAAGACTATCTCAGCGACGCCATGCAATTCTATAACTTAACTATTTTCTTTACTTTGACCAGTCAACATACTAGCTTATATCAGTGAAAGATTAAAATATAATAGCTTTTACAATATGCAAAAGCATCGTATATAATATCTATGGACGTGTGGGTTATGGTTCTACAACTATCTAATAGGAGACCCTAACAATGTCCATATCCAATGTGCATTTCATCCATCAAAGGAGCCACCAATCGTTTATCGTCTCATCCTGCACAAATCTATGTAGGCAAAGCCCAATGATGAGAGTAGTCAAGTTGATCAATCATATGAATAATCCCTATCATCAATTATCGATGACCAATATCCATTCAATTCAATATCAATTCTATCTCAATTCGATTCAATAACAATTATCAATTCAATATCTTTAATCAATCATCACTTGACCATAAGTTAGTTAAGGCCACAATTTAACAATTAACTATTCATTTAACAATGATAAATCGATCAATTATCCATTGACCAAAGATCGATGAAAGCCACAATAATAATTATCCATTCAATTTTATTAATTGTTTCTCAATTTATCCATCTAGCACAAAGATCGCAATTTATTATCCATCAGCCATAAATGTATAATTCAATTATCCATCAGCCACGAGGACAAAATCAATAGTTTATCAACCATTAGGGCGAACTACTAATACGATCCGGGACAATCAACGATTGTACGATATGATCTGATATGATGACAATAATGATCGGGTATCACGATAATATAATTAGGGTCAAACAATAATAAGATCAATAGATCAATACAATAATCAATATTATTATTTGGTGTAATAACAATAATAATGATCAAATATTATCGCAATCTGATCAAGTGTGATTACACCAAAATTAGAAATTTTAATCAAATGATCAGAAATGATTAATAATCATAATTATCCAATAAACTATAAATCAACTCATAAAAATCAGCTATATGCCCTCAAAACCTAGCCCGCGTTGGGTGGAAACCCAGGCGTGCTCTGGTGACATTTGATCTGCCTAGGCCCGGTGGAACTCGAAATGAGAATAACTTGAATTCGGGCCTAGTTGGCCCGACTCGTTCTCCACTCTATGTTGGTCAAAGCCCGAGCCAGTGTAGGGGCAACTCGGGCCAGGTTGTCCAACTCCTATCACTCAACCTCACTGAAGGGACCCAAGCCGGGTTTCGAGGAACTCAGTTCGGTCCTATTCCAATACAATTTGAGTTCTGTTGAACTTGGGCCAAGCAGTACAGAACTAGGGCCGAATTCTATCACCGTCAGGAAATCGTGTTCCAATATGATGTTCCGACCAATTTTTCAATATCATAATTAATCAATTCGATGCACAAACTATACCAAATTAAACTCCATATAAAGGACAAGATTCTGGGGTCTATACCAATGAGAGGCATCGATATAGGGATCCCCGACGTATCTTAAGTTGACTGAAAAATCAACTATTCTTATATGTTGGAAACTACACAAACATCAAGATTTTGGCAAGCAATTTCTCTCTAGTGATATCCTAAAACTCGCAACTAGCACTTGAATGTTGATCTCCTATATGAGGGCTTCAAAACGGTATATCGACCATACTCTCAGTGTCTCGATTTGAGAGAAAACAAAGGAGAAAGAAAGACCTCTTGGGAAAAAATTTTATAGAGGCTAATAATGATTTCTAATCACCCTTTAGGCCTTATTCATAATTCTTAACTAGGATTTTTTATTCACATCAGGCCTTAATCTATTTCTCCATCAATTACGACCATCTATCATTAATTACCCTCTCATATTTTATTAAACCCAAATTTAACTAATTATTTCATAACCATACTTATCAAAATCCATCTCTACTCAAATTTCTTTTTACTTCTTCCATAACTTCTCTCAATCAAACTCTACTTTTATTTTATCATTTTATTTTTTATCTAATTTTTGAAATTATTGATTATGATAATATTTTATCATCTAATTTTCATATTAAAATAATAATAAATATTATTAATATTTATAAGCCATGAAACTCTCGATCCTTTCATATTTAAGAGTAATATTCCCATTAAACATTCTCTTGGATCTCAAATCAGTTTGAAATTATTAATCTCAATCTAATTATAATTTTCACTCCCATTAGGATTTAACTTTCTTTCTTTTCCTTTTACCTTTCTAACCATACTTTTAATCTTATTCTAATTCTAATTCCTTCTCCTAACAGGATTAGTCCTTCTTTCTCTCCATATTCCTTAATTATACTCCTATTCTTTTTCAAATTCTCCCTTTAATCATCTTCAATGCATAAAATACTCTAATTAAATAATACAATTACTATACTGCCCTTAATAAGATCCTGGGTGTTACAGTTGCACTTGCTCTTTTCTCTTGAAGAGAAGGTAGAATGTATCACTACAAACTACATCATTACACCTTTTGTATTGTCATATTTATAACTACAAATAAAAAATATTAATTAAATTAATAACTATTTGATAAAAAATTTAAAAGATATTATAGTATGCAGTGGATACAAAAAAAATATCATGATATACAACATGAATATAAATTTTTATTTATTGCTACTTATAACTGATATAATTTAATTTTTTAATAAAAATAATTTAAATAATATGTGATTTCATAAGAATCTTGCACTTTTTATTTTTGTTATATATATAGAATATAAATATATATATTGTTCTTTAATACATAAGTAATATTTTCTAATTATATAAAAAAATATAGATAGTGATATCTTCTTAAAACTCGTGATAGTTATGAATTTTATTTACAAATAATTATTTTGCTACATAAAATCCATATAGTATATTAGCTTGTTACTAAAGTTTGTTAATGGTATATAAACTATAGGCATACTTTAAACACAATTTATATTTTAAACTAATTATTGTATTATCTATTATTAATATTTAACAAAATATTAAAATGCCACTTGGCATCCTCTCGTTGAGACTAGATAATTTGAGTGTGTGTGTACGACTAATGAGTACATAAACCCACATGAAAAAATATTACCTACTAGTAATAAATGATCACTCCACCATATGACGACATAAACTATAACATATTATGGATACATAATTGCTTGATCAATATGAGAGTCAATGTCATAATCTCAGATATATAATTATTCAATCAACATGTGAAAAAATAGTGATCAACAAACAACATTTGAGCCAACACGATAACATGTTTATGGTACATAATCATTCAAACAATCTTAGTATGTGTCCTACATTCACCTTGCTTGCAAATCTGATGCATGCATATCTTATTATAATTTTAGGATTATATTGATTCATTTAATAGATTTTATCATTGCAAACATCATTTACTTAATTATTTTTCTTTAATTCTTAAATTCATTGTTCAATCCAAATTTCATTAATTTTCTCCATATCGCACAAACTAGTGGAGTAATGGTGCTTAGAAGCAAAATAGTCATGAGCCATAGACATGAAACATGTTTAGGAAAGTAATGATCTCTCATTGTGCGAAGGATCGAGATTTCAAACACCTTGTATCATAGTCATGAAATCCATTTTCATGGACCGTGAATCCAAAATCACATTCTTTTCTTCAAAGATTACAACTAGATGTGAGATGACGTATAGTGGTGAATTTTGTAAGCCACCACAATGCAACACATTTCTCCCATTTTTTAGAATAATTTATTGATGTCATTAGTTCAGAGGTGTAAACTCATTGAGCATGGAATGGCATGAGAAAAGTATGAAAAACAATTTAGAGTTGCTTTTCTCCATGCCATGAAACACAATTGAATGACTTTACTCGCCTACACAATTGAAAACAATGGTGAACTTATAAAGTCGTGTTAGTGACAAGATTTCATTGCTTATGAAATTGCTTGTTGTGGTTGATGGCGCTACTCATATCCGGTGTGAAATTGAGTTTGAATATTGACATCACGCAGTGGGCATGAAGTCAACTGCTTCTTGTGAAGATTTCCTTTGTTTCAATATATTTTGCAAACATTGTTAAAATGGAACTACAATAGTCAGAACATAGGGCATCCAATTTTATCCCTAATGGTTTCTACTTAAAGCAAGAATAGCTTAATTCTGACGTAAGACTATTTTTTTCTTTCTTTACCCTTCTCTTACCCTTGACTTTCTTTTTCCCTCTCAGTCTTTCACCTAATAAAGTATTAGTTTGTTAATAACTTTTTGTGTCATTTCCTTTAACACCCCCTCCTAATATCATTTTTTTTTGCATCTAATTCTAAACTGTAAGTTTACCGAATAATGTCCTTAAACTAATCCAAAAAGATCAAAACAAATCCTTCTATTTGGCTCTATTAAGTTTTATGTTATGTTATTTTTAATTTAATAAATATATATTATACCCTTCTAGTGTTTGTTTAAGTTAAAAGGATGACCTTTATCACCTCCACTTATTTCCATTTGTTTCTTTGAATAGAAAAAGTTTTGGCTTCATCCGTGAGAATTCATGGTGTTCAACTAAACTCGTTGTTGTTCTCTACCCTTGCGCTCCACCATCATTATCCATTGTAAACCTTTTTTCAGTTGGTGTTCCATGCGCCTTCACTGATGTTCTCTTATCCCACGACATTTTTTGTGTGCATATATTATTTAGTTTTGTTCTGATTTTGTAGTGGTTCATAACAGTACTATTATTGGGATGTGCATACATTATCTAGTTCTCTCATATTCCTTTTTTTTCTCATTATGTTCAATTTCCCTTTTCCAATTTTACTTGTTGAATTTGCAAACTTTAAAAATTTCCCATTATACTATGGAGATACATTACAATGGGCATTTCGATCATGGTAAACTACTTCTTACCAAGGTGGAAAACTTTCATGTGTAATAATGTAGACCTAGATTTAATGTCCTATTTTGAGATACCTAATATGGTAAAAACTATTGGCATATCATCCCATGCCAGCATAGAATACATTAGACCCTTATGAAGACAACTTGGCTCATAATAAAATTGAGATAGGTTCGCTCGATCATATTATATATATATATATATATATTGAGTTTGATGATGATGCTATATTATTAAAAAATGAAAAGTTTGCTATAAACGAACAACTAAAGACAAATAATAGAAAATTGGGTTATGAATTTATATAAAAAAAGATGATAACTATAGCTTGATCCATCATCCAGAGAGGAGCAATCTTTTGAAGTATCCATTGTAGAAAAAAAGAAAAGCTCCAACACCCGAAATTATATTAGAAAAGGGGAAAGAATTTGCAGCTGAAAATTATGTAAAACTATAGTTTGCTGAATGTTTTTATAACTTGATATTTATTATTCAAAAAGTGTAACGTAGTATGAAATTGATGTTGTTGTAATTTAAATTTTCTATTGATGCCACATGCATCATCCATCGCTAATGCAGAAAGATATAAAGGACAAATCTTTAGTTATCCGAAAGTTATGACTTCATCTTCAAGTGGCTTGTTTGAACAGAATGCTAGCATTTTGAAGCAAATGATAATAGTACGAACAAAGGCAAAAAATCAAGATGTAATCATGCAAGATGAGTTGCTTATGAGCTGTGTCTATCTTCATCTTTCGGAGGCTTTTGAAGGACTATATTTTGTATATGCATTGACAAGCATATGTTTTATTCTTTTATATATGGAGCAATTAATCTTTTGGGATGCTTTCACAAAACTTTTTAGAGATGCACAAAGGTTAATTGTCTAATGATGATCACTAACTTTTTTGTAATAATGAATGTGGTCTAATTTTTAGTTTGAACTTTTGAATCTTTTGGATCAATATAATAAAATACCAACATCTAAAGTGTTGTCCTTTATAATTATGGCAACCAATGAGCTTTAGTAATTGTCCAGAGTAAATATGTAGTTTTATTCCAAGTAGGTATATCATTGCTATTTGAAGATGAGTACTATTGTGACTACATCTTTGATATAAAGGATATTGAGCTTAGTGTGATGAATGATTATTTATGCTTAAATGACCAGTCATCGTGAAAGAAAGACATCAAATAAGAAAAAGGTATAATGACATAAGTAAAAAATAATAATTTGGCATGTGCACTAAAAATAGGGGTGTTCACGGGTCGGGTCCGACCCGACCACCAACCCGACGGGTCGGATCATCAAGAATAGAACATCTATGGAAGGAGTGAAAGGCATATTTTAATTTATAAGTCAACAAAGGGGGTATAATGGACATTTAGCACATCAGAATAATAGAAGAAACAAAAAAAAAAATTAACCGTGCGATAGAATGACTCATCTGATAATTTTGCATTAGTTTAGGGTTGTTAGTCAAATTTCTAGTTCAGGTTACATACGAAAAAGATGATAGCATAAGGAGTGTTAGAGGAATAAACACTTGTACCACAGAAATATACCAATGTATGGCAAAAAGAACGCTGGAACAATTTTCATTCCATCGAAACTTCGCATACCAGAGACTCTTTTTCAAAGGAAACGTGGAAAGAAAACAGGGTGTAGAATAAATATCAAATTCTGGTGCTTGGACAATAAATTTTAATTATATATTCTCCTATTTCAGAAATTGAAAAAAAAAATTGAGAATTACAATAAGGTTAGATAGCTTGTGAAAGGTGGCTCGCGACTAGGTCAAGTTGTTGGACTCATCGTTTTGCCTCATAAATACCTCTACTTCTGGACTTTACTTAGTGCAGGAATATTGGGCCACACGTGTCAGAAACTATATTTTTACAATTGTAACAATAGAACAAAACACTAAAACAAAGAATACGACGTTAAATATTGTGGACTATAATCTATCACATTTTCGCAAACCCCATCGACCAAGCTATTGAGTCGAAGCTTTTACCCAGGGGCAGCGTTTATAACCAATCAGAGTTAAGCTTTTAAAGGGCTTCGTTGGACTAAAACAGTAAAAAGTAATCATAAAGCAATGATAAAGGAAATGGTACACAACCCAAATATTTAGAGTATGGTATCTCCTACAGAACAAGTACTGGACTTATTCCTTTACAGTTATATCCTACACCTGAATGATTGCCAAAGAAGCGATTTGATTGCGAAACCTGTATTTCCAAAGCAGCTTCAGCAAGCACTCTAAAAAAAGGGAAATTGTCAGACACAGTAACCTTAACATATAAAGGCATAATTAAAACTAAAACAACAAAAAGTCTGATGCATTCAATGGCAAGGCACCGCGGCTCAGTCGCGAGGGGACTCATTGCTCCTGGGCGAAGCATGGTTGTTTTCCTCATCCTCGTACTCCCTAGGGCTATGGTTCCTTCCATTAGTAACAGGACTCTCAGATCTCCTATCAGGGCTCTCATCCTTCTCTTGACTCATGGGACTCCTGTTCTCCCTCCTTGGGCTCTCCTCCTTCTCTTGACTCATGGGACTCCTGTTCTCCCTCCTTGGGCTCTCCCCATAATCTGAACCATCACGATCAAGTACTTCCTTTTGGGCCTTTGGTGGAGGGCTCTGCATCTCATGCGGACTCCTACTCCCTCCATCAGGTGAAAGGCTGCGGCTCCTAGGCCCCTTAGAGGGAGGTGAACTCTTCCTTGGGCTCCTGCTGTAGCGAGGGCTCCTTGACCTATCATCACGGTCAGATTCACGCCCATTTCTCCTGGGAGATCTGGATCGACTGCAGAGAGCACATGTAAATTAATACCGTCAGATATCAAGCAAAGTAGGGGTCAGCACATGTAGATGTACTTTTACCTATAATGGAAAAGCTGTCAAATAAAATTGAATTCTACATTTCAGGAAATTAAGCTGGGCAAATATGCTTTAAGTTTTTTTTTCAGAACAACTACAAGACAGTCTTCATGATGAAGAGAAAAAAAACTATTTCTATTGTTTCATTCACTCAACACAAATAAAATAAAAATAAAAATCCATTTAATGTACATAAAAAAACAGTGAAACACGTGTGCACATGCTACTGAACAATAAAAACTATCACAGGAAAGCAAGGCCACAATTTTCTCTAGACCATATGAACCTTTGGAAAGATTACATAATCTAAGGTCATCATGTCACAACAACAACAACAACAACAACAAAACCTTATCCCACTAGGTGGGGTCGGCTACATGGATCATACGAATTTTCATGCGATTCGACAGGGTTTTATGCTGGCTGTCGGGGCCTAACACAACCCTCCTCCTTTATCCGGGCTTGGGACCGGCTATAAAACATAGGCGGAGTTAAGGTCATCATGTCACATGTAAATTAATACCGCCAAAATGGATAGATACATCACACAAAGGACTCAACACTTGTACTTTTACCTTAAGGAAATGCCATATTAAATAAAATTCAATCTTTGCTGTTTAAGAAAACTAAGCTGGACAAATATGAGATCGAGTGGAGGCTATGCTCCCGGCAGACCTGGCTTCAGGAGGGAGATGCCAACACTCGGTTCTTCCACCTCTATGCCAGCTCGCGCCGTCGGGCAAACCGGATTGATCACCTTGTGGTGAGGGGACAGAGGATCACCGGTCATCACCGCATCGGCGACGCCATCGCATCTTTCCATCGCGACTTCTCCAGGCGACGGCCACCCCCAGGGGGGTGGTCACCACAGGGCATTCCTTGTCTTACTGATGATCAGTCTTCTGTATTAGTTAAGACCATCACTGAAGAGGAGGTCATCGATGCGCTTCGCGACCTCAATGGCGAGGGGTCTCCTGGCCCCGATGATTTCCCAGTTTTCTTCTACAGGGAGTTTTGGTTTGTGGTGCGCGAGGACGTCATGGCGGTCATCCACGAGTTCTCGGGTGGGAACCGGGGCTTTGAGCGGCTCAACCAGTTCCTACTTTTCATGCTTTCCAAGCGCTCACCGGCGGAGGGTGTTGAGGATTTCTGGCCGATCGCCTTATCCAACATCATTTATCTTCTGGTGGTTCGGGTATTGGCCAATCGGCTCCGGGAGGTGCTCCCTGACCTCATCCACCCTGTTCAATCAGCCTTCATCCACGGCCGATCCATCACCGACAGCTACTCCATGGCCTCCGAGATTGTCGCCTCTATGGAAAGTCGACTTCTCCAAAGCCTATGACTCTCTCATGGTCTTTCCTTTGGCATTCTCTACAGGTCAGAGGCTTTCCAGAGACCTGGATTGCCTGGATGAAGCGGTGCGTCACTACCGCTTCTTTCCCAGTCCTCGTCAACGGGTCAATGGCAGGCGGCTGGGTACAGCCTCAGTGGGGCGTACGTCAAGGGTGCCCCCTTGCACCCATGCTCTTCACACTGGCGGTTGATTGCCTCGCCAGATCCACTCGGGCGGTTTGCGAGGCCGGCCATTTCAGCGGTTTTGTTGGCGGACTGGTGCCTCTGCTACAGTATGCGGACAACACTATCTTCTTTGTGGAGGGATCAGTGCTCGAGGCCAAACGTGTGGCCATCCTGGTTGAGCTTTTCGGCGCGACATCCAGCCTTATGATCAACCATGCCAAATCATCTTTCATTCCTTTTGGCATGGTGACGAAGGAGGCTTCTTGCTGTGCGGCTGAGTTACACACTCCTATCGCTGCATTGCCGATCACATATCTCGGCCTCCTGCTTTCAGATCGGCATATTGGCTCTCAGAGATGGTCCCCGGTTATCGAGCGTCTGGAACACCGTCTTCAGGGCTGGAGCTCCCGACTCTTATCCAGTGGGGGTCGCCTCGTTCTACTTCGGTCAATCCTCTCTTCGCTACTGACTTACTTCATGTCTGTGCTTCGGATGCCTGCCCGGGTTCTGTCTAGGATTGATTCCCTGCGGAGCAGATTTTTTTGGCAGGGATGCAGCTCTACCTGTCGGGTTCACCTTGTTGCTTGGCATGAGATCTGCAGGCCCACCTCCCAGGGCGGTTTGGGCGTTGGGGATCTACGCACCACTAATCGAGCACTCCTTGCTCGTTGGGTGGGCAGGATTATGGGGCCTGAGGACAGTCTTTGGCGCGAGGTCCTTTTCACATGCTATGGTCAGGATCTTTCTTGGGACTCCAGGCCCACTCTGACTCGTGGAGCTTCCTCTTTGGAAGGGGCTGGCACCGCTATTCCCTTTAGTGCGCCCCTTCATGACTTCATCTCTCGGTTGCGGGACGGCTCTCTTTTTGGCGGCATGATTGGACGCCCGAGGGACCCCTTGTTGTTTCTTTCCCCCGACTATGGGTTCTGGCGGCACATCCAGATGCGTCAGTGGCTGACTGTTGGTCTGAGAGTGGTGGACCAGGCACCGGCTCCTGGACCCCCCTCTTCGGATCGCCATTATCTGATCAGCGTTTCTGAGCTACTGGAGCTTCACCGGCGGCTAGCCCCCTTCCGTCCGGACCTAGCGCGGTCGGACGGTTGGATCTGGGCATCTGATTCATTCTCGGCGCGCAGACTCTACCTTCATTTCCTTCCTGACTCCACTGCTTCGGAGGACCTCAGAGCTGACTATAGGCTCATCTGGCGTTCTCGGGTGCCGCTGAAAGTCAAGATCTTGGCTTGGCTCCTACGACGTGAGCGGATCCTCACTCGGGTCTATAGAGCGCGATGGGCACCCCATGCGGATACGTCCTGCGTCTTATGCGGGGATATGGAGGAGGATGTGGTTCATCTTTTCTTCAGTTGTCGAGTATCCCGGGAGGTGTGGACTCGGACGAGTTTTACTTGTGTTATCCCCTTGTCAACGGGGGAGTTCTGGCAGGCTATGAGGAGGCTTGGTACACATAGACAGAGCTGGCGCGTACCTTTTGCGACTTTTTTGGCCGGTGCCTGGGCTATTTGGCTTCAGCTCAACCGCGTCATTTTTGATGGGGAGAGATGTCAGGCGAGCAATATTGTACACCACATTTTTTGTCTTCTTCGGGAGTGGGGTATTATCTAGTCATCTTTCTCTCCTTTTTGCTGCTCTCCACTGGAGAGCCTTACACATTTGTACATGACGTTTTGTTTTAGTGATATATACACCTGGATGGCAACCTAACTGGTAGTCATCCTTTTCCCCCTAAAAAAATGATTTATCTTCTTTTTGTGGTTAAGTGTAACATTTCTACATTAAAAAAGCCATTTCACCCCGTCATTTCAAACTTAATTCTGAAACCTAATTACAAGACCAAGTCATCAGGATGAAAAGATCTCATTCACAGGATACATGTAAATTTAAAATTATTGATTGTTTATGCAAACATAAACGAAAATAAATCAGTGAAATATACGTGCATCTTTCGGAACCATAAAACCTATTACAGGAGAGCAGAGCCATAACCATCTCAAGCCATAACCTATTACAGGTCATCACGGCAGATATTTAAAAGGTAATCTGATAATTGATTGAGAACACAAAAGAAAAACAAAATATGACTCCTATAAATATCAAAAAAATATTTCTAGGATTGCAAGGAACAAGCACCCATCTCTTATTCCAGAGTACACATTTTCCAAAACAACACAGCTCATAATCACCATAGAGACAGCATAAGATGGCTCAAACAGTATATTTAACCATGAGACAAATCTCCATGAGCAGCAATACAAGAAAATCTCATGAAATATGCACCTATAAAGTGCAAGACTAAGGGAGTCATCAATACAAATAATAAAAAATAAATGGAATCAAGCTCCAAGGTAATAGTTATTCTATACACACAACCACGAAAATGAAGGCAAGTAAATAGAGCCCAAAAACTTCTAATACCTGTAGCTGCGGCTTCTGCTATAACTTCGGCTTCTCCGCCGACGAGGAGAGGGTGATCGTGAAGAATTATGACCATGTCTGCAGTATTTACAATTCAGCTGAAAGAAAAGGTACATGAAAGCCATAATATTCAGTGTAAAGAAACAAGATTCATCACCTCAGATGTTTTGGACTGTTCTGGCAATTTCTTTCGATATGACCTCTTTCACCGCAGCGATAACATTTGTTCTTCCAGTCTCCAGCTTGGCAGTCTCTAGCCCAGTGACCCTCAATTCCACAGTTAAAGCAACGACCAGATCCAGGAGCAGGGCCTCTCCCAAGATATTCACGGGAGCCGCCAGGACCACGAGGACCCTACATATGTAACTTTAGTGCTATCTTTCTACTAAGAACTGAATACACAAACAAATCAAAAAATTGTTACAACAAGCAGATGCCAGTACAGGAATTGTGTTGCACTTATAAAAGTTCAGATAGTTACCCCCCGTGCAAATTCTACAGTGATGCGGCTACCATCAAAATCTCGTCCATCTAGACTATATCTTGCATCATCTGCATCACGGGGATCAGAGAATTCCTGCAATACAACAAGCATACACAAAGAAAACCACAAAGGTCTCGTATTTGAAAAATCAATCGAATACTGGAAAGTATTATGAATTTAATTAGAAGTTGCACGTACAATGAAGGCGTAGTCATGCTTCATGTCCACATCTCGAATTCTGCGTAAATGGTTTCCACAAAGAATAAGGCCATCAGGACTCAACTACCAAAAGCTATCATGCGTGGTTCCTCAGAAGATGAGCAAAACACCATTTTTTGTGATGCCATTTCCACAAAAACATGCAATAACATTATAGAAAGAATCGCCAAGGTCTCCTATTAACTTGGAAGAATGGCCACCAATCCACCATGGTCACCCCTCCCACCAAAGACCTCCAGGTTGGGCAAGAGCCCCAGAACCTTCAACAAGATCATTCAAGTTAAGAACAAATAAGGCCTGGGGGTCAATCCTTTCAGAGCGTGTATAAAATCAACATATGCAGAACCCAGTACCAATCAGGGCTTCGCAGATGCCATCATAATGCCTAATGATTATGCTAACCAGGTTTCCATAGTCCAACCTAACCTCAGCTTTATCATCCAACTGTAGGCCCAATATTAGATGTCTTTTTAAATTATTATGACAATTATTTGCAGTTATAGATGTGTATTACAGTAAAATTCTCTCTCAACAATAATCCTCCTTTTAAATGTTTCTCTATCTTCAAGATGATGGGGATATTCAAACAACTCTTGTTAACATCAATCACAATGCAATGAAGACTAGATATCAGTCAGCTTGATAGAGCAGCTACAGTCGCATGAGAAAGGCAAGGGTTGGAAAACATAGAGCATGTAAAATGACATGTGTAACCAACAAGACATTGGCCCAGAATATTTTCCCACAGTATAGTTTTTCAAGTGGTTCCAAGTTCTGACCTTGAGTTCCCTCCAAAAAAAAAAAAGTTCTGACCTTGAGGATGATACCAAAATCACAGCCTATTCATGCCTTACTAGGAAAAGAATACTACAAGATACGCTGCCACATTACTTGAAAAAAAAGAATATACTGCCACATATTGCAAATTAGCACAAGAACTGATAGAAAGTAATACAAAAGAATGGATGACAAAAAAGATGGGAATAATCATAAATTTCAATAAAAAATAATCCCGATGAAACAATTACATCCCAGAGAGATAGAATACCTTCCATAACGGCTGAAAAGGCTTTCAAGATCACGGGATCTGGTGCGAGATGATATGCGCCCCACATACAACCTTGTGTTACCATATCTATCATCGTTGCGAGGCATCCTTATACTGCACAGAAACACAAATGTGTAATAATGGCTAAGCATCCTATGATGAAAAAAAATGCAGGACAGAGTAACAAGGAACTCAATCAATACAACTTCATAAGGCAACACCACGCCAAATGATAAGTCTCAAGCCGCGATTTCTATTATCAAATAGAAAATACTATAACCACCATATAGATCACGGCAGAGAGTTCAGACAGCAATTAGTTGTAAACAAAATAAAATGAGTTCTTTTATAACCCAACTCCATTGCAGAACTCGTAGAAATGAGTTATTCTAATCATCCGAACAACGATCACAACGACGAAACCTATTATGCAATATCTCGAAGCCAGCACAAGTCCTAGAAAGCAATTTGAAAAGATTACCAAGTGATGCATACCTCAAGATTCTCAGAAAAAATCGGTCTAAATCATCAAACTAAACAGGACTTCATATAGATCGAAAAGTTTACATGAATACAAAATACCAAAAAAAAAATAATCGTGTAACGAACAAGGGATGAGAATCAAAAAGCAACTACTAAATCCTACCAGAAAACCTGGAGATCGAAGAAGGAATTACGGGAGTTTTTTTTACCTCCGATCTGGGATTTGGGGACGATTAAGAACCCTAGCGGCTGCGCGAGATGCGTACGGAGGGGGCCTCAGGTTTGGCGCTGGAGTTATATATCGGGCTCGACCGGGAGGCTTTCGACGGGGGAGATTCCTTGTTTGCCCGAATCGACGGTGGATCTACGGGAGAGCGCCGTTTGAGAGCACTGTGGGAGTCTCGTATACCGATAGAGACCGGTGTGGACCGTGTGGTAATGGCCCAGGTCGGGTCCGATTGAACGATTTGGTCGGTACTCGACTCGTCTAAAATGTCCGGCTCGATCATTGAATTAAAGAAACCCAGATCTAATTTTTATAATGCTTATATTTTCTTTTTACTGGATTTATGCCCACTCTGATAGTTAAAAAAAAATAAAACTTTTTAGGATTCAAGCAACACCAATAATTTTAGAATGTATAATTTATGTATAATGTAAAACTATTTATGATGTATTAAACACAAAATGATATATAAGAATTGATAAAAAAAATAAGGATAATTCAATGAATTTATTATTGAGTATTCTTCATGTATTTAAAATTTAACATATTTTAAAATAATGAGATTAGTAATCAAAACAAATATGATATACCATTATATCTATCATATAATTCATATAGATATGAACTAAACTAACAAATTAATATCTCATGACAATATTATTTTCCAAGAAGAGAGAAAAATAAATTGAACACAAAGAGAATTAGATGGATTAATAAATTATTTTCTTGATTTTCATAATTATTATATTCTTTAATATTAAAATATATCAAATTAATATTTACTTATTTTATAAACATATTATTCATTTAACTTCGCATTATCGGCCTACATCAGGTAATCACAGTAGTTAAATTAAAGAAATCAAATGAGAATTCCTCGATTGTCCCAGTTTGATCATAAAAAATAAAATAGTAAAAAAATAACATGATTATGTAAATATGATAACTATCGATAAGTTATATATATGATAATATAATAAATGTATATTTATGATATATAAAATAAAATATACATTTTTATTTAAAATAAACATAAATATAATATTTAAAAATAATTTAACATTAATATAATTTTTTTACTAGGTCGGGACCGGATCCGGGTTATAATAACTCAGACCCGATCCCGACTCGGTCCCAACCTAGTCTCGACCCGATCTCAAAGAAATAAGCCCCCGGTCCTGAACCAGTTACCCACCGAGTTGGAAAAAATCTCGAAAAATTTAGGTTGGTGCTCAGCCCTACTCTTGTGATTAGGGGTGAAAGTTGTTTGGATCAGATCAAATTTTTTGTCCAAAAAAAGTAACCGTTATTTTCGGATCAAATTTTTAAATTAAAAAATTTATTCTAAAACCATTTTAAAAAACAAAAATCATCCTCTAACGGGTCGACTTTTTTGAGTGATTTTTCATAACCCTACTTTTATATAATAATATTTTAAAATATATATAATAAATTAAAATTAATATAAAAAATTTTAATTTTATATTAAATCTAAAATATACTACTAAAATTTTAAATTATTAAATTAGAGTTTGATAATGTGATAGAAAAGTATGAAATTTTATACGAAAAATATTATATCTATAATAAAAAATTGATAACATATGAATTAATTATTAATAAAAATATAAATAAAAAAGGGCTCCATGGTTAGAGGTGGCAATATTCCCCACCCCCGCGGGGATTCCCCATTCGGGGCCCTGCATTCGGGGATTTTTTTTCCTGCGAGGGCAGGGACGGGGGCCAAACTGCCCCCGCCCCCTCTTTCGGGGATCGGGGTGGGGGTAGTTCCACCCACCCCGTCGGGGCCCCGAATTTTTGATAAATTATTTATAATTAATAATTAATATAATTATATTTATTAGATTGCATATGAACCGTCCATTTTACATATATATATAACATTAAACCCTAACATCCTCTTCTTTCTCCCTTTTCTCTCATATCTCACTGTCGCTGCCGTCGCCTAAAGGCCTGAAACCGCCAGCCGCGTAGTCACGTCTGCGCGAAGTCGCCGCCATGCGCAGTGGCGACTTCGCCTCTGCGCGAAGTCGCCGCCATGCGCAGTGGCGACTTCTCCTCTGCGCGAAGTCGCCCTCGCGTGCAGCGGCGACTTCTCCTCTGCGCGAAGTCGCCGTTGCGCGCAACGGCGGCGATCACCTCTGCGCGCAGAGGCGATCACCTCTGCGCGCAGTGCGCGCAGAGGCGATCACCTCTGCGCGCAGTGCGCGAGGTGATCGCAGAGGTGATCACCTCGCGCAGAGGTGACACCTCGCGCAGAGGTGACACCTCTGCACTGTGCGCAGAGGTCACCTCTGCGCATAGTGCAGATTTTTTCTATTTTTTTTGTAATTTTTTTAATTACTCACCTTTTAGTTAAATTCAGGGAATCGAATTCTTCGCGGGGATTCGGGCCCGCGGGGATCGGGGCGGGGGTTAAAATTTCCTTTGAACCGGGGATTCAGGGCAGGATCGGGGGCGGGGACGAGTCGTCGGGGTCGGGACGGGGGTGGTGTCCCAAACGCCTCGAACAACGGCGGTTGTCATCCCTATCCATGACCCTAATTTTAGCGGATGTATGTTAATTTATGAAAAATCACCTTAAATTATATTCACATCCCTAATTTTCAATTTTTTTTTCTGTTCGCGTAGATTTTTCAGGTTGGTCGAATTTTTCTTACACCCCTACTTGGGATACTTATATTTTCTTTTTGCTGGATTTATGCCCACTCTGATAGTAAAAAAATTAAATTTTTTTATATATCATTAGTTGTTTTTTTAGGACAAATGCTTTTAAACTTGTGCAACAACAATTCGAAGTAATTTTCTCATTTGGACTATGATTTTTTTTTTGTTTTGTAAGTCTAAAACTCCCTGTTGTAACAACACTTCATGAAAAGTGTCTTTAACAGGAATGATAAACTAATTGGAAAACGTTGATATTTTTGCGTGATAAAAAAATAAAATGTTTATGGCAATTTGAAAACTACTTTTCTGTTTTTTGATATCCGAGAAATGAATTATGTTGGAGATGGATGATAATATGATAATTTAAAAAAATGAATAATCAATTTAGTAGTAAAGTCAGCAAAATCCGAGTACAAAATATCACCCATGGGTGAAAACTACTTTTTCTGTCCTTTTTTTTATCCGAGAAATGAATTATGTTGGAGATGGATGATAATATGATATTTAAAAAAAAATGAATAACCAATTAAGTAGTAAAGTACAAAATATCACCCATGGGATCATATGCTCAAAAGTGTTTACCGTTCCGAGGGATGTGGATATAGTGCAGATTATATGAAAGGAGATTACAGATGTCATCAAGTATTGAACAAACAATTTTGTAATATGACAAAAGGTTTGACATTATCATATTTAGAAGCTATTATAGAAATGTATGAAATATCATGAATATCGACCAATATATCATGTACATAAGTGGAATGCTTATCTTTCAAACTGGAATCTTCTTTTCTTTTTGTTGTTGTTGTTCAGCCACAACCATATAAGGCACATTATGATTGCCACGCTAAAATATGTGTATTGGTTATTGACCTCTGCGACGTGGCTGACATCTACATTTAGGATCAATCTTCGCCTTTGTTCTTTGGCTTTCGATAATTCTCTTCTACGTGTTTTGCAACAAAGAGCCATGTATTCACGAGCTTCTTTATGTTAGGGACATTGTAGTTCTGAGCAATGTACACACCACAACCAGCTCCCAGCAAAAATGAGAAGCTGCTCCGTATAATCCCCATTACTCTTTTCTGCAAGATAGTAAAATGAATTTTCTATCACATGCAATGCACTTGACAGTTCTTGAGATCAAGGTTACCAACAAACAACAACAACAAAGTCTTATCCCACTAGGTGGGGTCGGCTACATGAATCATACGAAGTCATTCGTTGATTCATGTTCATGCGATTCGACAAGATTTTACGCTGGCTGTCGGGGCCTAACACAGCCCTCTTTTTTTATCCGGGCTTGGGACCGACTATAAAACATAAGCGGAGTTAATAGCATTTCAGCAAGTCAGGAAAGTTAATAGCAGTTCAGCAACATTACACTTGAATGATCAGTAATTATATACCCATATGCTCATTTGCTGACAATTAATAGGGCATAATACAAGTTTTGAAAAATCCACTAATTTAGCTCATTATTCTCAATACAAATCCAGTAGGGACCTTCTGCTGCTGCCTTTCATCAAAATGAAGGAAAAATCAAACAACAAAAAGAAATTACACAAATTTGAGTTATTGCTCAGCAATCAGGAGTTGTAGGATGATCAAGCTTATGGGCCTTCAACCTATAGTGTTTGGTTGGGCCTTTAGTATGTAGCCTTTTAGTTTGTTTAATTTGATTTGTTATTTGGAAGTCCATTCAAATGGGATAGTTGTCTTGGACATTAGTATGATGGATGAAAGTATTTTCTTCTCTTAGTTAATTTCTTTAGTGGACATCTTAGTCTTTAGGTTAGGGGGGTTCACATTAATTAGGAGTATCATCCACATCACAAATGATTTTGCAAGAGATTATGCTAAATTTAGTATCCTAGCCTGAAAAAAAGTTGAATGAACTATTATTGCCTCACTAGATCAGACTACTATGAACAGCGCGCATAATAAGCCACAGGCAGAGAGGTTTGGAATGCAGAAGAATATGAACACCAGTATGCGTGAACCAGATTGTGATCAGCAAGCCAAAATACTTGGAAGTAATAATTCTTTTTTATAAAATAGCTTTTCTTGTATAATCATCACAATAGAAGAGTAACATTTCGGAAATTATTGAAGTTTTAAATTGCTTAAGTTGTAGGTAGATGGATGTGGCACAACAAATCCTGGTAGCCAAAGCAGTCGAGTGCAGTTAGCATGAATATGACTCTTCATCCAGAGATTCAGGCAGAACGAAAGAAAAATGTAGGAGGTGATATTTTACATAGTTTATCGATTACCATGTAAAGGGATCAATATTTGACTAATATAGGGATAACAATTGCAAACTAGACACTGTAACCTTATAATTGCTCAAAGGAGCATAAATGACAAGGAGAAACAGGATTTAAGATGATATACCTATTTCATATTACTTGAGAGACAACTGTTTATATAATTTGTTTCATGTTTCATCTCGGTTGAAAAAATGAACACAGCTCGAGGAATTTGGGGGAAGAAACATATGTAATCTTCTTTTAGAGGAATAAGGATGCTAGATGCCTACTGAGCTTTGTAGGCATCTTGCTTTATTGATAAAACTTATACGATTGTATCAATGTGATTATTTACAAAAGAAGATCAAACTGTTCACTCTAATCCCCAGACAACAACTTGGCCAAGCTCAAAGCATGTCTAATGATGTTCTCCGTGTAGCAATGCTCCCGCATAAAAAGACATGCATCTGTCGAGAACCAAATCGCCCATAGGTATGCTAGAGTGAACACCCATTGCTGTCGTGACCAATAAGCTCTTATGGGCCTATGGCTTATGTTTTGATGTATGGCTAAAAACATTGTCTCAACCTCTCATTTTATATCTCAACCGACCTTGTTCTCTCGTCTGAGATGCCTGTTTTGTTTCCATTTTATTCAGTTGCATTTTCCTTACTTTTAAAATGAGATCTTCATACTATTGCATATCCTGATTTGGGAATATTTATATTTATATTTTAAACTTTTTTGCAGGAAAAAAAGAGAGGCATTAAGCATAACAAGATCGATACGCTTCCAAATTGGTCTCGACCGATATGGAGAAGTTATGCGGTTCAAATTCTGCATTTCTACAGCGACCTTAAGAACTTTAAATTTGGGAAAGAAGTCTCCTATGACTGAAAAGGAAGACTGACTTAAAAATCCTTACGCACCGATAAAGAAACAAATTTGCCTAACTTGGAAAGGAAGAAATCCACTGGGAAACTACAATCAAAGCCTATTCAAGAATAAATTCTCAACTATTTGATAATGCCTTGAATCTAAATACAGTTGTAATCCTTCTATGGTCCTCCTATTTAGTCAGGCGCTTCAGAAGAATTCTCCGAATGTGATTCGAAATTGATTTATTTTCTTATCACGAGATAGGTGTCTTATTTTCGGAAGATTAATTTAGAGTCTCAGTCCGTATGTAATTCTACCTATATAAACTCTCTAGAGGTCTAGATAGAGATCCATCCTTGTAATCATCGTCATTTCATAACAAAAAGAGCTGCCGCCGTTTTTTTTTTTACGTTCTTCTATGTTCGTGCGATCTCTCTCCCTCTTTTCGTAACAGAATGTCTATTTAAAGAGATGAGGCAACACCTTTGTATGTACCTATCATCGAAACCCTTTTGAGCAGAATAAAATTTTGGTTTTTACTTCCTCAATATCATTGTCTTCCTCCATAGAATTCAGCGGCTAAACTCTTTTGTTTTAGGGCTGGTGAAGTCTGGATATAATCATTGATATCATATCTTTTATTATGAATCATCTCTTCTAATTATCATATATTTATGTGTTTTGATTTTGTCTCTCCTATGTGCTTTATTGCTTTTGAATGATAATTGACGTGTTTTTGTTCATCCCTTCATCTTCTCAAGTTTTGTTTACCACATGAGTGTGACTTGAGAAAGTAGGCCAAGAGGCTTGTCTCAATGGAGCTGACCCATGAGACGAGCGAATGAAACAATCCTAAAGGTTGTTTTGGCAATTTATTTTAACTGTGAAAAGTTTCTTGTGAGAGCTATGAACATATTACTAGGACAAGAAAACGAGAATTGGTTAGTCTTATTCTTTTTGGTCTTGAATGATTCACCTTAAACTTTAATTTTCTTTTAATTTATTTCTTGCTTTGTCTTAGTTTGAAGCCGACCACACCTAGTGGGATAAGACTTTGTTGTTGTTGTTGTTGTTATTTTGTCTTAGTTTGAATTTTTGTCAACGTAAGAAGAAAGAGCATGTCTATTGTTGCAGGCTGAGAGGTTGATCACAACTGAAAAAACTTTACCAATTGAGACACTAATCTATCAACAAGATCCTGAATTAACTATGAGGATTTTCTTACGAGTATTGAAGCATTCCTCTAGATCAAGACAACAAGAGTTTATTGACCATTGCCTTGGTTTGTGGTGATCTTTAGAAAATCAATTTTATTGCAGATATGTCTCATATCTAAGTCTAAATAATTGATCTCCTTTTTGTGTAGCTTGAGAAAACACACTTGTCATTTTAGGCTGAGAGGCTAATTACAACTGACGAGATCTTACTAGCCGAGACGACAGTTGACACAACTTATTGATCAAGAAGACTTCGGATTCAACTAAGTGGACTCTCTTGCGAGAGATTTAGAGTGTTATCCTAGGTCAAGATAGCAAGAGCTAGCTGGCCATATCTTGATCGATAATGGAAATTGTGTGCATCTTAAGTGGGTTAGGTTGAGGCAATGAGAGCTAATGAACCTACATCCCAAGCTTTAGAATTGTGATCGAGATAGCGAGAGATCTACAAGGTTTGGTTCATATATTTTTTACCTTCAGGTTAAGGAATTGTCCATGGTGGATCCTTGTTTTGGAATTCCATCATTATCTCATCTTCTTCAATTGACTTTTTGCATTTTTTTAGAAGTACCTTTTTTTTGCATTTTTTTTATTTTTTGAAAGGTTTTGCATTTTTATTAATGCACTTTAATATATAAAATCACTTTTCTGTCTAGCTAAATCCTAACCAAGATTTTCTCCTGTTTTCCTAGTCCGCATGGGTTTGACATCTAAATACTAGAGTCAATGGTCATCTGCTTGCAGTATAAAAGTAGTGTTTAAGTAATTATAAATTTACATGCTTAAATTTGTGTCCAATGTTGCCAAAATCGCGTTTCAGATCGTAGAATCGTACGACTTTACGTCCCTACCCAAGAAAATCGTGCTCGATCCTACGCAGAAACGTTTTTGGCCAGCACGCGGTAGAATCACGTGCTGGCACGTAAGATCGGTAGAGACGCACGTCTCCACCGATCCAACAATCCCTTCTTTTTACCTTTTATAACTTGTGACGGGCACTCATCAATCTTTTCCTCCTTTTGTTTCCTGTCCGCCGATGTTGCTCTGCCATCACCGTCGCTGACCTGCTGCCACCGTCGCCGCTGTCCTGCTGCCGCCGCCACTGACCTGCTGCCATCACCACCGCTGACCTGCTGCCACCGTCGCCGCCGTCCCGCCGATGCTCGTCTGCTGATGCTGCCATCACTCATCTTCTGCTGTCACTGATGTCTTTACTTCGCCGCCGCCGCCGCTCTCTGCTGCTGTCTTGATGCTGTCGCCGACCAGGTACGCCCTCTCCATTTCTCTTCTCTCCCTCTCCCTTTCTCTCTTCGCTCACCCGAGCAGGCCTTCTCTCCCTCTCCTCTCTCCCTTGCCCTTTTCTCCCTCTCCCTTCGCACACCCTAACATTGAGCGGCTTCTCGTTTCTTTTTTCCACTGCTCTCCGCAGCGGCGACGACATCAGCATGACTTACAGTCGCCGCCGCGGTGCTCGTGGACGGGGGCATATTTAGTTTTTTTTTAATGTTATAAATTTATAACAATTTTTATAGTGCTGCTATTGTTAATATTTGTTTAATAAAATGAGATCACCAACTACTGTTATTATTCTAAATTTATTGTTGTCTTAATTTTTTATGAATTGTTCACGAATTTTTTTATGAATTGATGTGCTGATTTTTGTTATTATTATAATTTTAATGATGTATTAGTTTTTCATGAATTAACTGTTAACATTATTTATTGATTTATCAATTGCCATTAGTCTGTTCTTATTATAATTTTTTGAGGTGTTAATTTTTCATGAACTAATATTTTTAATATATAAGAAAATAGTTGTTAATGTCATGAATTGATCTTAAAATTAGAATTTTGCTTATGTAATATTGCATTTGGTACTTATAAGTTCAAAATAATTTGCATCTCACCACTAATTACTTATATATACATATATATATTTACATATATATATATATAATATATTAAATAAAAATCCGATAGAATCGGCCGTGTCGTGTTACGTGTTCACGATTTACGTATTTTGCCGACCCTCCGTGTCGAGCCCGTTTTAGGTGTTTGACAACATTGTTTGAGTCTCAACCTATATCTCAATCTATTGGCATACCTGTATCCCAACCTGCATCTCAGCCTGCCTGATACGACACGTATCTTGCACTCAACACAAATTTCATGTCATGTTTTATTTTGATGAAAGTATTTTTTTTTTTGGAAACTAATTTTTTTCGTCCCCCATTTTCAAATGAGAATTCATATTCCTCTACTAATCAACTATATTTTCCATTCTCAACACCAATTTTCTTTTATATTCCGAATCATGTATCAAACACCTGAAATGAATCATTTTCCTAGAATTCATTATCCTTATGGTTCATTCTTTTAGCAATTTGTTTTCATACAAACAAATACAACCTAGAACTGGAACAAGCAATACAAGGTACGACTAGCACCACCAAATGCAGTACACCCTTAATGACACGTTATTATGGATTGAAACATAATGGTGGTTGTTATCGAAGAATATGGCAACCATACAAGAAATTCAATACCTAGGAAAATATAGGAACTATGATATATAGTTAGTGACTAAAAAAGGTAAAATACAGTCATGATGCAAGACCACCCAAAAGGTCTTAGTTAATCCAAATTGTGTCCCTTCCTGATCTTTAGGTTTGTTGTCCACATGAATCTCCCAATAGAGAATTCTTCTTCATCAAGGAGTACTCCCATCATAATGCATTGTCCCCAACTGGAAATACAGTGATGTTTGCTCTTCAACGGGCAAGGATTTAACAGTATCCTTCTCCCATATAAAAGCTTTAATAAATGGATGATTGACCCATTGTCAACATCCTATCTTTCTTTCAAAAAGGTATCCTTCTCCCATGCTTGGCCCCCAAAGCTTTCAATTTTTCATATGAAATCTCAGTTCGACCCCAAATTCCCCAACAAAAAAAAAAACTTTTTAGCTTTCCCCATGAAAAAAAAAGTTAGCTCTCTCCTATTTCTTCCTCTGACCGTAATCAGAGATAAAGTTGGCATCTTTCTAGATCTCCCAATGGAGATCCCTAAATCCTAATCAATGATCTGTCTTTTTTACAAATTTAAACACAATTGAAGCCGATAGACAACACCTTGAGGTAAACAATTTGTTCCACAGCACGACGCCAAGATACACGTTTAAAAAACAACGAAACAAAACAGCAATCGTCGAGCATTACAAACTCACATAAATGATCAGGATGAGGAACGGAACGGAGACAGAAAGCAGATGAAGAGAGGTCGGCCACAGGCACGATTGCAAGAGACGATGGTGCGTGTGGACTCCGGTTGCGGCTGTTCCTCCTCGTATCAACGGCAGCCAGCGCCACGGCAGCGATCGCCGCGCCGGAGGCGGACTTGGGGACGGCAAGGGAAGTTTTCGATCACCAATCAAGTCGTAGACTCGTACTGCTCTCGAAGCACCATAAATTTTGCCAACTCCGTGCCCGCTGGTAACATTTTGGGCCTGTTGACTTGCTTAGAAATAACTTCTGCGATTATTGGATCATTTTATTTTCATAAAATCATAATTTCTAACATTTGAATAATAGAATCCTAATTCTTTCGACTTCTAGGTAAGTGATTGAATCGACAAATTACTTCGAATGTGTTCAAATAGGGTGTAACATACTTTTGACATCGTAGATTAATTAGTGGATGTTTGAATAAAAAATACGTATTTTAAATATAATTTTATTAATTAATAAAAATAATAGTAAAATAAAAACTTTTTATTTAAAAATTATTTTAAAATATATTATTTAAATAAAAAACTATTTTTAATAAATTATATTTAATGAAATATTAATTTTTTTAATAAAATGATAAGAAATAAATAATATTAAATTAATCTTTTATAATAAATATATTATATTTAGCAAATATAATATTTTATATGATAAAGACAAGAGAGAGAAAATTTTAAAACAAAAAAATAGGTTGAAAATAAAAGAGAAACTTCATAATACAAGATGAAACTAGGTCATGTGACCCTTATTACAATGGCATGGTTCCACTTTAAAAACTAGATCTAGTCTTTGCGTTTGGTGAAATTAGATGAAACTAGTTCTCGGTTCCAATTGTGGACCTAAAGGAATAAAAAGTTGTGGATAGGACTGTTCACGACCCTAAATCCGACCCAACCCGAACTAAAATGATCGAGTCGGGTTACACGAAATCTGACCCAGAAATCCGATCTGACCCGACCCGTCTTTGGTTCGGGTCGATACGGGTACTCGGGCTAATTATTTTTTTAAAATTGACAAGTTCCATTTTTATTGCTCTCTGACATAAGCGATAAGCAATCTATTTTTTCTTAAGGAGCATGCATGACAACTCATGAGAAAAGACCACCCAAAAAGCACCAAATTTGAAAAGAAAGTAATCCAACAACAAGAACTAACAAAAGAAGATGATCAACCAAGAGTACAACATGCCTTTTAGCCAATATAAAAAAGAGAACAAAAAGAAACTGAAAATAAAACAAAACATGAAAGCAATCTCTTCAACACTTAGTATATACCTCCATCCAATCAATTCAACTTTGGCCACTCCATTGCACCTCCCTTCACGGCTTCACACTTGTGGAACAAAAATGGTCCACAAGGCGCGGTTCAATGCCTTTATATTAAGAATATAAAATCATAATTTCTAACATTTGAATAATAGAATCCTAATTCTTTCGACTTCTAGGTAAGTGATTGAATTGACAAATTACTTCGAATGTGTTTAAATAGGGTGTAACATACTTTTGACATCTTAGATTAATTAGTGGATGTTTGAATAAAATATACGTATTTTAAATATAATTTTATTAATTAATAAAAATAATAGTAAAATTAAAACTTTTTATTTAAAAATATATTATTTAAATATAAAACTATTTTTAATAAATTATATTTAATGACATATTATTTTTTTAATAAAATGATAAGAAATAAATAATATTAAATTAATCTTTTATAATAAATATATTATATTTAGCAAATATAATATTTTATGTGATAAAGACAGGAGAGAGAAATTTTTAAAACAAAAAAATAGGTTGAAAATAAAAGAGAAACTTCATAATACAAGATGAAACTAGGTCATGTGACCCTTATTACAATGGCATGGTTCCACTTTAAAAACTAGATCTAGTCTTTGCGTTTGGTGGAATTAGATGAAACTAGTTCTCGGTTCCAATTGTGGGACCTAAAGGAATAAAAAGTTATGAATAGGACTGTTCACGACCCTAAATCCGATTCAACCCGAACTAAAATGATCGGGTCAGGTTACACAAAATCTGACCCGACACGTCTTTGGTTCGGGTCGGATACGGGTACTCGGGTTAATTATTTTTTTTAAAATTGACAAGTTCCATTTTTGTTTCTCTCTTACATAAGTGACAAGCAAGCTATTTTTTCTTAAGGAGCATGCATGACAACTCATGAGAAAAGACCACGCAAAAAGCACCAAATTTGAAAAGAAAGTAATCCAACAACAAGAACTAACAAAAGAAGATGATCAACCAAGGGTACATCATGCCTTTTAGCCAATATAAAAAGAGAACAAAAAGAAACTGAAAATAAAATAAAACATGAAAGCAATCTCTTCAACACGTAGTATATACCTCCATCCAATCAATTCAACTTTGGCCACTCCATTGCGCCTCCCTTCACGGCTTCACACTTGTGGAACAAAAATGGTCCACAAGGCGCTCCATGAGGCGCGGTTCAATGCCTTCATGTTAAGAATATAAAATCATATATGTTGCTCTTCCTAACGGCTTAAGCTTCTAGGAAAACTAATTAGCACATCAAATTTAACATGGTATCAGATCTAGAGGTCAAAGGTTCGAACTTCGTTAAGCTCTTATTAAAAAGTAATTTTCTCACTTAGTTGTCCATGTGTTGTGTAACATCCGGCTAATTAAAAAAAAGAAGAGAACAACTTACAAGGCCCACGCCGCACTCAACCACAAAGCCCAACTACTAAACACATAATAAAATAATGCCCTAAACCCCCTCCCACCAACTCCAAGTCGGCGGCAGCAAAAGACCCCCACCCACTGTAGCTACTATTCACTCTCTCATCATTTCCTCTCAATTGGCCAGCAACATAGAGCTACAGTAGTCTATTACTATAGCTATAGTAAGCTCCTTCCTCATTCTCTCTTAATGCTCCCACTCAGCTACAGTAGCTGACCTCTCTCACACACTTCTTCACTATAGCCGCTCATATTGAGCTTGTGGACAACAACACTAAGGAGGGAGAAAGGGAAAGGCTAGAGGAAGAAGGAAAGAAAAGAGAGGAAGAAGCTAGGTTTATGACGTTGCTAATCAAGGTATGTTGAGGGGATCCAACATCAAATCTTCCTCTAATGATGCTTGTATGATTGGATTAGGACATAAAGAACTTACCATGTGTTCTTGGAATGGATGATTAAGAGATGTTCATATTAGCATTAATATGTTTCATGTTCTATTAAGTTTAATGCTCTATTGCTAATCATGTCTAGATTTAGGATGTTCATTGTTACTCATGTTAGCTCATAATGAGATTGTTTAATACTCATGTACATATATGAATGTGATTAGTACGTTGGATGTCTTTATGTGAAAACAACATTTGTTTCATTGTTAATGTACCAAGAATGTTGATAAATGGTTCATGTGATGTGTAGAGCAAAATCTATGCTCAATATGTTAAAGTATGCATGATTGGAAAGAAAAGAATGTAAAAATATGTGTCATGTCGGCCCAGAACGAGCGACCGATAACGGTCGCTCGTTCTGGAGACAAATTGGTCTCGACTTTTGTCCGACGGTCATCCAAAACCTATTCGGTCGTCCGTTTCGGGAGACTCATTGCTCTCTATAATTAGCGGACCCAACGCACAGTTCGATCGTTCGAAAGCTTGATAACGATCGACCGATATCCTAACGGTCATTCAATTTATAGCAGTCATGCTCTCTGTAATTAGCGGTCGACCCAACGCACAGTTCGATCGTCCAAAAGCCTGATAATGATCGATCGATACCGAAAATGATCGTCCGTTACCTGAGTCCAGCGGTCGACCGAAAGTAAAATAATCATCCGTTCTGGACAAATGATTTGGTTATGATTGAATGTCCACACCTAGAATGATTTGAAGTATGTATGACCTTAAATAGGATTAAAACATGAAACATGTATTGAATGATTGTATGTATTGATGAATGTAATTAAAAGACGGATTGACATGAATGTGTCTTGTTGTAATTGTGAAGGAGAATAAAGTCTTCACGTGCTAGCTTATATGTCGTATCCCCGGGGAAGTAAAGTCTGACCCACCGTGATTTGTACTTCCAATGGGACAATCGTCCCGGCCTAGCTAGCCAAATAATCCGAATTAACATGGTCTTTCCAATCACCAAGATAAGAAGCTATCTAAATAAAGATAGAAGATGAAAAGATGAAGTGAAGATGGAAAGTAAAGTCTTACCTAATGTAAAGTCTTACATGTGTGTATGTACTTTCTAATGAACAATGTTTCTCATTATAAAGTGTCGTATTCCTTAGAATAAAGTCCTCCCTATTATAGTGTCGTATTCCTTGGAATAAAGTCCTCACTATTATGATGGGTGTGTTCCTAAGTATATCTTATGATATGGAATGAAAGTAAAGATGACATTGATGATGATGATGATGAAAGCACAAAAAAGATGCTAATGTATATTTTCTTGTCATAAGATGTTATGGAAGAAGATGTTAAAGTAATGCAAGATAAACGATGATATGTCTTAGCATAATGTTAAGTTAAGATATTCTTTGACCCAATGATCATGATGTTACATGCTTATCTTCTCTTGCCATGACGACATGTTCATATGCCATATAGTATGCATAAGTAGCTCATAGCATACATATGATTTACGTATAATGATGATGAAATGCATATGCCATGACATGTAGAGATTATGTTATAGGATCATAGCATGCATAAAACTCAACATACTCTAACGGGAGAAATTCCCTGCATCCATGGATCCGTGCAGGTATGGACAAGAATTAGATTCGACGACGAGAACCTCATGATGGTGACATCGCACATGGGTTAGTCGGGCTACGACCCAAGTTATCTTACTTATGTTGTCATGATGAACTCTTATAAGAGTCAAGTGTGTATGGCCTATGGGCCTTTGAGTCATTTACTTTTATATGAATTCACTTATGTATTACGAACCCTATGTTGGGTCTCATGTTAGAGCCTATGCGGTCCATGGGCTAGAGATGTATCTTGGGTTTTATTTACTTATGAAGTCTTCCGTTGTGTTTATGTTATTGGACTTTATTACTATTATGTTTTCCGCTGTAATGTTCTATGAAATTAGGTTATGAAAGTAACGCCACCTAGGATTCGACAATTAAATTAGGGCCGAATTTTGGAGACGTTACATGTTGGGCTTAGGCTAGACCAAAAAGTTGTCAACAACTCACACATGAGTGGGAGTGTTAAGAATATAAAATCATATATGTTGTTCTTCCGAACGACTTAAGCTTTTAGAAAAACTTATTAGCACATCAAATTTATACATCAAATTTAACATCCTTCTTCGGTTCGGTTCACATCGACTTCCCTATTCGTGCCCCAACACACCCCTACCCCGGACGCTACCACGTCAAAATGCTCCTGCGCAGATGTATAGTCGATTTTCTCCCAATAGTTGATGAGAGAGGTCCACGGTGCAACCGTTGTCCCACGCTGCCACCTTGGACTATGCTTTCTCCCACCTCATAATCTCTCGTCTCAAAGTAAAGGAAAATGAAGACAGGGAGAAGGGGAAGAGTGATGAACAACATCGCACCTCTCTCATCCGGGGTAGAGACGTCGTCGACAAAAAAATGGAAGGGCCATTCGATGCCCTAGATCTGGAGAATGCGACACAATGTCTGGAGAGGGGCGTTCCGACGGTGGTGATGTCCAGTCAAGGGCATTATGGCAGGGGTGTTCCGACAAGGGAGTTTTGATGGAGAAAGTCGAATGAAGGGGGGGGGGGGGGTTGGAATCGCAAACCAAGTGAAAATCAAATCGAAAAAATTTGCAAAGAATGTGCTGAATCGTCCTCGTTGGAGCGCCTTCAGGACTGCTTTATCTCACTTCTGGACCATTTTTTGGTCAACTTCCTTATTCCCATTTCTAAAAGAGAAAAAAGAAAATATAGTCGTGTGAATATATCTTTCTTTCGGGTAATGAGTTGTGTGAATTTTTCTTCCTTAAAAAATAACTATACCAGAGTAATGTATTATTTAATCCAATTATGTTATTTAAGATTTGAAATATATATGACCCAATGTTATTTGTGTGTGTTGGTAAGTGGAGGTTGTAGATGACCCCAAACTATTTTTTTATTATATCTAAGTTTAATGAAGCATTGATCCTGCCCATGTGAAGTAAAAAAAAAAGATACATTATTGAGTAATGTTTTTATTTGTCCAAATAATATATATGGCATATAAGAGCTTGAGCCTCCTAATTTAATTTAGATTACTAAATTTGGTCTACTTTTTTTTATTATTTACTACTAAATATTATTTTACCTATGTGATAAATAAAGTTGATCTCTTTTGAAAAAAAATAGTCCAATTCACGCTAATAAAAGAATCATCAACAAGATGTTGATACGTATTTTTTTGGGGTGGTGGGGGCATTCCATTTCCACATATTTATTATAATATTCATGTGTTTTTCTTATTTCCAACTCAAAGGCTTTTAAAAATGCAATTGATATTACAAGATTATTGAAAATAGTTGTCCATATGTTTTATTTGCGACTTTTGTTTTTTTATCATCGATGTAGGATTCATTGGCGTCCACTAATACTAGCATAATATTCGAACTAATTTGAAATATTTGTACTTAAGCATATTATTCTGAATAAATATATTAAAGCTTTCGTAAATTTAATGCATTAGCCTTAAGCATGGCATGACAACTAATGTGACACATTTATTTTTTTCGTGCTCTTTCTCTATCCATTTTTGGTAATTTTTCCAAGCTCAGTTGCGCATCACTTTCGATTTCATGAGCTCTTGGCCCGAGGGTGCTTGGCTCAATGAAGGCTCTTCGCTAGATACGCGCTCTCGTAATCGTTTACTTTCTCTCTTTTCTTTTGCTTTTTGGGGCTTATGGCAGTGTTGGAATGATGCACATTTTTGTTCCATCAGGGCAACCCAGCTTGTGGTCTGGGAAAAGGTTTTAGCGCAGTATAACGACTATGCTAGAATCCACATTCCTGAGGCAACTTTCCCCCAAGACCCTACCTGGGTCCGGTGGGAGCTCCCCCTCCCCCAATGTCCTGTGTTAAGGTTAACACGGACGGTTCCTTCACTGGAATTGGCTTGGCGGGAGGAGCAAGTTTCATTATCCGCACTCACTTTGGTCTTTGCCTCTTTGAAGGTGCTGTTAAGAGATATGCTGATTCGGTTCTTGAGCTTGAAGCCTGGGGTGTTCTCGTTGCTGTTCAACGCTGTCTCTCCCTGGAGTTGTTTTCTATCATGATCGAATCCGACTCTGATAACTTGGTGCAAATTATCAATTGTCATTCTGCTGTTCCTTGCGTGTGAAGAATATTGTAACTGACATTAAGGCTTTGCTTAACCATTTTACTTCATGGCGTCTTACTCACTGTTTCCGTGAAGCTAACCGGGCGGCAGATTTTTTGGCAAATCATGGTCGAATGTCTGACCACGACCTTTTTTGGGAGTCTGATCCTTCGCGGGATCTCTCCAATATTTTGTATCATGACCGTGTTGGTCTCCTTATCAATAGATGATCTCTTTTTCTAAAAAAAAACTAATGTAACAAAGCGTTCCAATAAAATATTTTGCCTAAATGCTCATTTGCTAAAAAATTCCTCGGTCGAAATGTTAGCTCGAAACAAGGGCATAAAAATCGTGACATTTGGCAAGCCTCAAAGCATGTTTCCGCTATGCTTAGTCAAATGATCTTTTCTAGATGAGTGACACATCTAGACGCCATATGATCTTTCACAAGCAAAAGTAATCTATGACAAGTTGGTGATATATCACAAGATATGGCTTATATGACTTTCTCGCAATACCTTTGGGCCTCATCAGCATCCTGACAACCTTATGCACCCTCATAAACAAAGTATTGCAACTCTTTCTTGACATGTTAGTGGTTTTCTACACCGACGACCTTGGAGGAGTACATCAAACACATCCGACAAGTGTTCATAGTACTACAGAAAAACCAACTCTATGTTACACGAGAGAAGTGTGCCTTCACTTAACTGAAAGTGAACTTCTTGGAAAATGCCGTCGGAGGTGAAAAAATTAAGATGGATCATAAAAAAATTCGAGTAGTCATAGAGTGGGAGCCACCCTAGCGAGTTTCGATTTACATTCGTTCCTTGACTTGACAAATTATTACAAATTCATTAAGAGGTATTTCTATGTGACGACTCTTTTGACGAACCTACTTTGGAAGAATCAAAATGGGAGTGGGTGTTCGACACATTGAAGAAGGCCATGATAGAAGAATCGATGCTCATTGTGTCAGACTATATCAAGTCCTACGAGGTACAAATAGACCATGGGAGGAGTTCTTATGCATGATGGACATTTCATGGTGTTCGAGACTCGCAAACTCAACGACATGAAGCGATGATATGTGAAGGAGAAAACTATGGTGATCCATTGCCTATGAACATGACGACACTGCCTCATCGGGTCGCGATTCTACATCAAGACAGATAATGTCACGACTAGCTATTTCAAAATGCAGAAGAAACTTTCGTCAAAGCATACATGATGGAGTAATTTTGCAAAGTTCGACTACATCCTGTAGTTCAAGCTCGAAAGAAGAATGTCATTGTCGATGTTCTTAGCCAACGTGCCAAATTGACACTCATGAGCTCTTCTCAGGTCAACCTGATTGAGAGCATCAAGAAGGGATTGGAGTCAAATCCCATGACAAATTGAGTAAGTAAATGAGGGCATGACATGCTGATTCTGAATGGAAGATGGGCTAATCTTTATCGAGGAATGTCACATATACGTTCCATTATTTGACAACCATGCAAGAGTGTCATAACTCCAAATGTGCAAGAAATTCAGGCATCCGTTGCATTTTGGCACTCATCGAAGATAATTACTTCTAATCAAGGATGGAGCATGACATTGAAGTTTACATGAAGTTTTGGAGCCCTTACTTGCTAGGAACACAAAGAAATCCATCAAACGACTAGCGGAGTTTTGGAGCCCTTACTTGTTCCAGAGTGACCATGGACTTCATCACCGGCTTGCCCAAATATGAATAGGCATGTCAATTATGGTAGTTGTGAATTAGTTCTCAAAGTATACCATTTCTCCGTCGAGTTGTCCAGCCACTAAAGTTGAGAGCCACCTCTCGCGATAGAATGTTGGGCCTTCGTGCATGAGGCAACCGTCGAGCCGCCTCTCACACGGGAGCGATCATCGACAGTCACCTCTGCACAAGAGGCAGCTCGGTAGCCGCCTCATGCACTCGGAGTCCGTCCTTGCGCGAGAGGTGGCTCGTCGATTGCCTCACATGCTGGGGCGCCATCGAGGCCCGTCTTTGCATGAGAATCGGCACGAGTAGCCCTTGACAATTGCCTCTCCCACTGGTCGTCACCTCTACGCGAGAGGCAGCTCGACAGTCGCCTCATGCATTGGGGCAGGGGGCTGCCCCTGTGTGAGAGGTGGCTCGTCAGCCACCCCAGCATGTGAGGCATCCGTCGATGGTTGCCTTTGCATGAGAGGCGGCAGGTGAGATGCCTCTTACACAAATGTAATCCTAGATGTCCACCCCGACGCGTGAAGCATTCGACGTTCCGCCTCTCACACAACAACGACCATCGGTGGTTGCCCCTGTGTGTGTCATGGGGCATTTTCCCATGACACGATGCGCAAGCCTTGCGACACCAGTGCTGCTTAACTTAAGCTTTTAGTCACTTAGCGTCGAATCAAAGAACACATGCAGCTGCCCCGCATTGCATAATATTACGGAGTATCAAGTTATCCACCCTTAGGGCATTATCTTGTAAGGTCATCCTTATGAATGGCAAATTACTCGTAGGGTAGGTCTTTTACATTTCCAATTTTTTAATAAGACTCCTCTACCTACGGTATATAAGGTTCACTAGTGCCTTCTTAGCCCATGTGTATTCTATGTTTCATCATATATAATACAAGCAAGCTTTTTGTAATTCTAGTATCTGGCCTTGAGCGTGGGGTGGCAACCCATATCGGTGACCCTTATCAGTACCTCATGGTACCTGCCCCTTCGGACATTAAGTGCTCAAGCACCTACATTAGTGTCTCAACGCACTAATGCCACTAACCCATGATGAGTAGTCCAACACTCTTGTCATGTCCGTGATCAAATGCCTATAAGAGTGACTCTCGGTATAGAAGTCTCAACCATAAAAATTCCGCTACCATTCAAAACAGGCTTGGTTAGGTGCTCCTTCGCATAGTCTCCGCACGTGGTCTCGTGTCCGAGAATGATCCCATGAGAAGTGATGTCAAAGAAATTCATCTTACTCGGATCCATGACTCTCTTGTGTCGTCACAACGTGCCCTGGCGTAGATAAAAGGTGCTTTCGCTAAAAAACTCCACTACGCCCAACGCACTGGTGCCATGGTCTTTGATCGTGGATGCCAACGATGAATGCTTGGCATGCTTCATCACCGCACATCCAATCATGCCCCGTAGTAAGTTTCTCATACACTTGTGTTATATCAAGAAACATTCGTCATGTAATATGATGACGTAGGAGCTCTTGCCATGAGCTCTCCAACACCAATCCGCTCGCCCAAGCGGAGCATTTTCACGAGCATCCCCATGAATTGGTGAACACCCAGAACATCTACTCTTTCTCAAGAGTCAATCGCCCGGTGGACAAGTATGTCAAAGGTGCATGATATTTGTCGACAAGCATAATGGCATTACTTCATCTGAATTACGGATGGACAAGTATCAAAGGTGCATCATCTTCATCGACATGCACAATGATATCATCCCGTTCATATTCAAAGATGTTGTCGAAGCTTCAAAGGATGTCACAGGATCGGAAGAAGGTATATCCTAAGAATCCTGTAAGATGTGGTGAATTATGATGATGATTTCATTGCGACGATGTGGAATGTGGCAACATTGATCCCATTGAGTCATGGGATGGATGTAGATGGTAGTTCATCAACTATGTATGCTCTGTCAAGTTGCGACTAGAGGTCAAGATTGCATTGTTCAACATTAGTCAGAAGGGCATGTTGAAGGAGGATGTAAGAGATATCACCAGCTCCGCCTACAGTGTTTCCACATGGATGAAGACACAACATTGACATTCTTCATCAATGTAGATTGCCATTCAATATTACCTAGCAATGCAGATTGCCTCTCAGAAAGATTGTCACTTATTAAATTGTCAGCAATGTACATTACCTTGTTTAATATGCATAAGTAATCTATCAGACAATTCATATTAGTTATTTATAAGAAAATACATATTTATGAGTTAATATACAGTTTTTACCAATATACACCTAATCAAAAGAATTATGTTTAGATATATAAATTAATTTTAACTTCGTAAAATTAAATCACAAATATATATTCTCATCCATAAAATTAAAATTTATAAAATAATTAATATATTTTTAAAATATGATAATAATATAGTCATAATAATTATAATATTTATTTGATTAATTTTATAATTTATTTAATTATTATTATAATTATTCAATGTGCCTTAGAATTTATTTAAATAAAACTGTAAAGGACAAATGTGGAAAGTAAAATTTAAAAGATTGCAACTCAGGTGGTAATGTGAATTGTCTACCCTCCCATAAGCAATATGCATTGCCACTTCATAGGCAATGTGGATTGCCTGGGCAATGCAGATTATCCATTACCTGTCACAAGTGAACAAGGTAATGTGGTGGACCCAAGTAATTTAATACAACATTACTTGGTAATCTACAAAGATTACCTTTAGAGAAACACCCTCTAAGAGACCAGCTCCGCCTACAGTGTTCCCACATGGATGAAGACACAACATTGACATTCTTCATCAAAGGATTTGAAGATTTGGATTAGAATGGAGTTGGGATGACAGGATTGTCCTTGTCATACCCAACTCCATGACTAAATTTTAATCCTAATTATTGTACTTCTTAATCTTATTTAATTATTTTAGAATAAATTTGGTAAGATATCCTCCCTTATTTAATGATGTTACTTATTAATACAAATAACAAATACAATTGTATTAATCAAATTTTAATCTAAAGATATAAAATATATCATTCACATTACATCGTCATTTTTATTTCACACACTATCCAACATATAGCACTTCAAATATTAAGTGTCATATCACTTAAAAAATTATTTCCAATTACCATATTACAACACTTATGTTTATAATACATGCATGCATTCAAAAATAAAAGTAAAATAAAAATAAAAATGCTCCGACAGTTCGACATCTTCTATATGCATCAAAAGCAAGTTTTGAGTCGCTCGACTCGAGAACTTAGAATTATTTGAAAAATTCAACAAGGGGTGAGCAACAATCATTTAGTTAATGAGTGGAATAAAAGTACAACATAGGGGAACAATACAGGTGCATATAATATTGAAATAATCGGATTCTCCATATGAGAAAACATTTAAAGCATAACTCATATATCTTATATAATTTCTTTATATCGCTTATTGATAATTTAAAGCATATAATACAAATCAACATTGAACCTCTAATTAATCTTAATTAATCATATTTAAACACCATTATTATAATATTTTCAAATATTAAAATTTATTCCTAATAATCTTATATAATTTCTTTATAATGCTTATTGATAATTTAATTATCATTATGCTTTAATCCAAAGGTTAATTGATACATGCAGCCATAACTATATAAGCATCTAAACTAACTTAATATGCTAATTAAAAATATGATTGTGTTAAAATGATGTTTGTGGAGCACGTCCATGACAGCCCCAACTTTTGCTCATTAGTCATCGTTCTCGAGTCACTCATGCAAAACAAGCGCGATACTACCAAAGCCCTCGGGCAAGGGCAATGGTGGTGGAGAGAAGTTCAAGTCGTAAGAAACAAGCTACACTATCAAGACAAAAGACAAAGCCTATCAAAATAGGAAGATTGAGTCGAACCACAACGAACGTGGGGAGACTCTCATCGCTCACGATAGCAACTCGAAGCAGACAAGGTATAAAGTGTCATATCGAAAAACTTTGTTCAACCTCAAACCATCGGAATCCCAAAATGACCATCAAGGGTGAAGTGGTCCCATATTTTGCATTCAACGGAAGGAACACTCTATGTCGTAGCCCTCTATAACATGGAGACATTGAGTCAAGTCATAGCTGGGAAATAAAAGACTCTCAACATGTTCTGTCACGATCACAAAGCAACTCTTTCTCTGAGCTAATAATGAAGTCATTCAAGAGTTGCTTCATCCCAAGAAGTCAAACCAAATAAGTTGACACTACACAATTCTAGAGAAGTTGAAGCCAATAGAAACTTAATGGATGGATAGTTACTTGATGAAGTCAGACCGCACCGATGGTGGACTCCACTAGCACTGCATAAGTAATGACCCCGGATTAGATAAGGAATTAGTAAGCGAAGTAGTCCTGAGGGAGGAGTCCTCAGCGAGTCCCAAAATGGTGCAAACAATCCTGGCACTGTGTGATACCGATGAAGTAGAAGTCAAGGAAAAAAGGCAGAATCCAACTAGACATGTGAAATTAAGACTTAAGACGAAGATCCTAAAACCTGGACAACGACATTGGGGACGTCACTGACTTTGGTGGGGGAGAATGTCACGGGGCATTTTCTCGTGACACGATGCGCAAGCCTCGTGGCACTAGTGCCGCTCAACTTAAAGCTTATCGATGTCCGCGTCATATGCTAGGGCAGCCATCAACGGCCACCTCAGGCGCGGCCATCGGCGGCTGCCTCATGCGTTGGGGCAGCCATCGACGATCGCCTCACACGCTAGGGTAGCCATGGACGGCCGCCTCTGCGTGGCCGCATCCTTACTACCGCCTGAGATGTGAATCTTAGAAGTCTAGGAAGAGGAACTGGGAGGAGGAATGCAAAACATTGAGGAAGATAAATACTACGCAAGATGAATATGACACATAAGATCAAGTTAAGACTGAAGACGAAGATCCTAAAACCTGGACAACGACATTGGGGACGTCACCGACTTTGGTGGGGGAGAATGTCACGGGGCATTTTCTCGTGACACGATGCGCAAGCCTCGTGGCACTAGTGCCGCTCAACTTAAAGCTTATCGATGTCCGCGTCACATGCTAGGGCAGCCATCAACGGCCACCTCAGGCGCGGCCATCGGCGGCTGCCTCATGCGTTGGGGCAGCCATCGACGATCGCCTCACATGCTAGGGTAGCCATGGACGGCTGCCTCTGCGTGGCCGCATCCTTACTACCGCCTGAGATGTGAATCTTAGAAGTCTAGGAAGAGGAACTGGGAGGAGGAATGCAAAACATTGAGGAAGATAAATACTACGCAGGATGAATATGACACATAAGATCAGGTTAAGAAAGAATATTTATACCTAATCCTAATTAGTCTCTTTTTTATGGTAAAAAGGAAAAAACACATTACAATTTTATTTTAGAATAATAAATAAAATTTTTGGGTTCTTATCATATATTTAAGGAAATAAAAAATAATGTAAAAAAATATAAATATATATATATATATATATATATATATATATATATATACATATAACCTAAATCCTAATCAAAGTTCAATAATTTTAAAAAAGTTAGACATACATAAAAATGAAAAGTAAAGAGTTTAATTTATCATCTAAGTAAGAAATAAATAAATATTATCACAAATAAAAAATTATCATCTAAGTATTAACATAAATAAATATTAGAATTTAAAATATATGATATCTAGTTTACCTTTTAATAGCAATATTAAAACTTACAGGTGAGATCACACCATCTAAACCATCGGATGTACGCACAAGGGCTGAGATTAAGCGTGTCCGGTTCACCTCCGGTTCACACACTTTGCCCGGTTCCACTACAAGAAAATTGGCGATTAGCGACTCCCAATAGTGTCTCCAAATATGTTGACGCTAAATCGACGCCACTAGCGCCGTCATGACGTCCTCGTTGCATCCCAAATAAGAGATGCTACTTGCCTCTCAATAGCATCTCATTAGCGTGTTCTTAACGTTTCAGGAAATAGGCGCTAAAGAAGGCGCCATAGAGACGCCAAGTAGACGCTATTATTGCGCGCCATGAAGCGAAAGTGCGCAGGAGAACCTAGCGTTGTTCTTGTGTCGACATCGTTCAATGCTAACCTCGCGTCGTAGGACAAGCGCTATGGAGATGCTAGATGGCGTCACATATAAAATGATGCTATGTAGACGCCAATATGATTACTTGAAAATAGATAACTATATATATATGCTATCTATATTTATATCGCTATATATTTTATATTTTGACGCAACCCTATATATTATCTATACTATACGTTAATCAATAAATAAATTAAATATTATATATGTATCTTCAACATATATATGTATTCCTACATGATTACCTATATTATATATATGTACTACATGATTACATATATATGTATTTCTACATCATATGAGTGTTCCTAAATATATAATTTGTTACATATATTATACATGTTATTTATCCATACAATATATATCATATCTTAATTATACATATATTATTTTTATATTCTTAATCATAAAATTATGATGGTTGAATTAAGAGACGTGATTTGCTACAAATTATGCCATTTTAGCGTCTCCGTGGAGGCTCAATAGCGTCTACCTAGAGCCACACTAGAGCCGCCGACAACGTTAACGCCAGGGAGATACTATTGGCATCTCTATAGCGTCTCCTTACTGAGACGCTAAAATGCATTAGACGCGAGGTCAACGCTATTGGGTCGCTAAACCGCTTTAGCGACTCAATAGCGTTTGTATTGCGCCGCAGTAGCCGACTTTTTATCACTCGCTTAATCGGGCACATATAGATATATAAATATGCGTATATACTTATACTTATACATAATTTGTCTATTCATGTTGGCCAATTTTTGTGACACCTTATAATTTGCCTCCAAGCATGTGTATGAGATGAGAGAACATATTGCTTACCTGTATGATCCCGAGTCCTCGATCTCTTGGTAAAAGTTTAGATGTTTACTTAAGACCTTTGATTGATGAACTCAAGATATTGTGGGAGGATGATGTGGTTACCTATGACAAATCTAAAAAGCAAAATTTCATTATGAGAGCCGCATTAATGTGGACCATAAGTGATTTTTCGGCATATGGAATGTTGAGTGGTTGGAGCACAAAAGGTAAACTTGCTTGTCTCATATATGGAAAGAATATGAAATCATTTTATTTGAAAAATTGTGGGAAAGTTTGCTGGTTTGATTGTCATAGGATATTTTTGCCATTGGAGAATTCGATGCGTCATGATTGAAACTCATTTAAAAAGAATACATCCGAGAACACTTCGTCTCCTACTCATTTGACGGGACAAGAATTGGTAGAACAAGTAAACAAATTTAGTGAAGTCTCATTCGGATTGAAGGCTGGTAGTTACAAGCAAATTGGGTTTAGAAGTGAACATAATTGGGAGAAAAGAAGTATTTTTTGGAAGTTGCCTTATTGGTCTTCAAACTTGGTACGTCATAACTTGGACGTCATGCATGTGGAGAAGAACGTATTTGACAATATCTTCAATACTATTATGGATGTTAAAGGAAGAACAAAAGATAGCATACATGCTCGCGAAGACATGAAATTAATATGCAAAAAACCAGAGTTAGAAATCATTCATCTTCAAAATGATAAATGCAAAAAGCCAAAAGCTACTTATGTCTTGAGCAATGATCAAAGAAAAGTGGTTTTCGAATGGGTAAAGCAATTGAAATTTCCCGACGGATATGTATCAAACATATATCATTATTTTAATTTGGATAATGGGAGAATACATGGGATGAAGAGTCATGACTGTCATATTTTTATGCAAAGGCGGCTTCCAATTGCCTTTAAAGAACTTTTGCCAAAAGCCATCTAGGAGGTTTTAACAGAATTATCTATGTTCTTTAAAGAGCTTTGTGCATCCATCGTTCGGGAAGAAGACATCTCTCGGTTAGAGGCTTCTATTGTGATTACCGTGTGTAAGGCTGAGAAGATATTTTCACCTTCTTTTTTTATTGTGATGGAACATTTGATTGTACATCTACCACATGAAATAAAAGTTGCGGGTCCGGTTCAGTATCGACGGATGTATCCTTTCGAAAGGTGTATGTTATATTTTAAAAGGAAGGCGAAGAATAACGCAAAAATTGAAAGCACCATATGTGAAGCATATTTTATTGAGGAGGTGTCAAACTTCACTTCAAAGTACTTTGAGTCTTACATACAATCATGACACACCCAAGTTCCAAGAAACGATGATGGTGGTGAAAGAGAAGTTGACATGAATATTCTATCCATCTTCAAGTACCCATGTCGGCTTCTTGGTACATGACACAAAGTTATCTTGAATGACAGAGATATCACCGCCATTGAGAATTATGTCATTGCAAATTGTAACGAAGTGACACCATATCTCGACTAAGACAATTTGTTTTAATATGTTAAATAATTTAAAGTTAATTGTTGCTATATGATTTCATTAATTGACAACTATGAATTCAGAAAATTCAAAGAATTACAGCGAGAAATCAATCCGTTAGTTTCAAATGATGAGTTATTGAAACTACGAGAAAAATATTTTGTCGATTGGTTGAGATGTGAAGTGAGAATTCTTTCCACTTACTCTTAATTGTTACTTAAGTTCGTAACTTTTAATAAAGTTTTTAGTTATTTTGCTTGTAGGTTATTAATGGCTCAGTCATAGATTTAAAAAATATGAGATCTCGGTCATGGCCCGAAGAAATAAGTTCTTAGCTATTGTGGCGTTATAGTCAATGGATATCGGTTCCATACAGAAGAATATAGCCGACAACGTTCAATTATTAATAGCGGCATATGTGTTCTAGGAACAATGTACGGGGACAACGACTTTGATTACTACGGTGTTATAGAAGACATCATAGAATTGTCTTATTTGAGAAAATCTAACAAAGTCGTTGTGCTAAAATGCTGTTGTTTCGATCCAGAGAAAGGAGTTCGGATCGATCAAAAGTTTAAATTGATGGATATTAACCCTCAGTCGATACTTTAGTCATACGATACATTCGTATTGGCGGAACAAGCGTAGCAAGTGTACTACACTAAGTATCCATCGAAAAGAACCAAGGATGGATGATGGGCGTCATGCAAGGTGAGAAGTAGATTATTCTTAGCAGAAATAATGGTAGATAACAATGAAACATCATCCGTACACAACGATGTTCCTGTGGATGATTACTATCAAGATGATAGAGTGAATGAGATGATTGATGTGGCCGACGGAGTTGAGAATTTTCAATTGGTCGATGACGCTGAGCCAATGGAAGAGTTCAATTCAAATGACCTCTTTAAAGTGAACTTTGATAATTTTGTTGATGATGACTTGAGCTAAGATTATAGTGACGATGATGAATATGATAAAAATGATTCAGAATATGAAACAAGTGAATGAATCCCGTAGTTATTTTAATGACACAAGCTTCTTACTTTTTATATATGATTACCGATAATAAGAGAATATTATTACTTTTTTTTCAATCATAGTTACTAGAGGTCGAGCATCTAGGTCATCTCGCTCTTCCAGGCGTTCACTCCAGATGAGTCAGCTATCACAATCACTAGGTAATATATTTATTGTCAGTTGCTTATTTATAGTTGATTATAATAGTTAAATTTTTTTTAATAATATCAATTCCTCCGCCGTCTACGGGGCATGCAGTCGGATCATCACATAGTAGGCGATCCATTGGTGGGTCTACTCCGCGTATCACTTCAGGTATGTATCACATTGTAGGCGATACACAGTAGGAGATAGATTTTTTTAAATATTTTGCTTTTGTGACAGTTGCTCCACCATCGATGGGGCACATAGTCGGGAGGTCTCGATCGCACGATATGTATGTCACACCAGGTTATTTTTTATATATTCCATAATTTTAAATAGGAGACAAATTTTATGTATTTTCTTATGATGATAGTTGCTATGCCACCGCCACCGCTGAGATTACCGGACGCTTCACCACATTCTAATGCTGGCGAGCGACATCTTACCCTAGGTGATATATTTATTTTTATTGACATTATATTTTTCAATTAATTATATTAATTATTTTTTTAATAATGTCAGTTGTTACGTTGCCGATAGCACAAGCACTTGGCTCAATTCAATCAGACGAGCGGACTGCCACAGATCATGTCGCGGTAGACATCAATCGAGGTGAGAACATTACTGTACATATATCAATTATCACAACTTTAATTTGGTATTACATTAATGATTTATTTTGTCTTAGGGCTCGTAGATGATGTCGAACCTTCTCAGCCTAGCCCAGATGATTCCTCTTCGAGTGATAAAGAGGGGTTACACGATAATGGGGTGATAACCATAAATAATATTGCTCAATCGTAAGTTAAATAAGTTGTACAAATTTTATTATATTTTGGTTATCATTGAAAATTAATTCTTCTTTGTAATTGGCAGAACCACTTTCATACCCGCTAGTACCGTGCGGGATGTCCGTGCTCTCGTTCTTTCCCACTTGCCGGAAGGGGCAGGATCCTGGAAAGATGTCCCAATTCAAGTGAGGAATGACATCTTTTGAGCCTTTACGGTACGATCTTCTATTTGGGTTATATAATTTATTTTATATTATTTTAAAATTACTAAGTTTTAACGTATTTTGTAGGAGGCAAATCAGTTTCATCCGGATCTAAGTTTAGGGATGATCCGGAGAGCTTTTGAGGAAGTCGTTGTGAAACATCTTCGAAATCGGTTATACAAGTTTCGCAAGGTTGTCACGTCCGTCAGCCTCACTTTGGAGCAGGGCATACAAAGATTCCCAATGCATATTAGACTGGGAGTCCTTATGTAGGAAGTAGTAAGCATATTTACTTTTAAATTATAAATTTTTTAATTAAATTTATAGTTTTTGAAAGTCTAAGTATTTGATGTTCATAAAGGACGAATGAACGATGGCAAAGGAAGTTAGAGAAGGTAAGAATTAACCGTCTTCCGAAGCTCAGGCCCACATCCACACATGGGGGTCGATGCGATTTGATGAGCATCGACGGCGCATGATAATTTACATACAAATTTAATTTATCAAACTTTTGACTTATACTTATGTTATCAAATTTGAAACTTTATCGTAGGAGGAGAAAGAAGGCGGTCCCGGAGACTTTCGCGTGATAAATGAGGTCACGCATAAGAGTCAGAAGACAAACGACTTGGTCACGCCCACTGCTCGTAGGCTTCTGTTAAGTCTCATGACATGTTCATTTGATTATTGACGTTAGTGCACTATTTTTGAAATGCACAATGTTTAAATTTTTTAGGATGAGTATAATGCGAAAATGACTGAAAAGTATGGAGATGATCCGAGTACTCAGCCACAGGTAATGTTTCTTGGTTGGTTTTGTCATGTTTTTAATTTATGTGTTTTTTGATATATAATTTATATATTATATGATTGTATAATTTTTCTATTTCTTAAAGGACCCTACTTTTTGGGAGGAGGTGGCCGGCACGACACGAGGGAATACTTGCGTGGCCACGGCATAGTCTCTTAGATACCTAGAAGGATGGGAGGATATGCAGGCGGTCCTTCTACTCCGAGTCACCTGATATAACGCAGCTATCTAGCAGCTACCAGAGCAGATATCGCGGCAGGTATCGCAATAGTTGTCGTAGCAGTTGGCTCCGCTATTGCAGGCAATTCAGGGATTGATCCCGATGCAGAATCCATCCCCGCGAGGCCATGGACTGAGCACGTCTGGATCGAATGACCGGAATGATAACAATAACTCTCAAACCTAGTAGGGAAACAAACCATGGATACAAACTATGCTTTTGTTACTTATAGACTTAGATATACATATAGTTTGTTAGTTTAGTTTATTACTTTTCGTATTCTTATGTTAAATATTATGCCTGTGATATTTTTGTATTGCCTGTGATGAATATCAATGTATCAATGCATTATATAATTGTATGGTGTGGGAAGGGGAAAAAATGAGGCTAAAAAGAATTTGCAAGTAGCGCCTTCATAGTGTCACATTAGCGTCGTCGGCATAGTCAATGCTAATTTAAATATATTGTTCTTAGCATCATATTTGCGTCTCATTGACGACATAGATACCAACATGTTTGCGTCACTTCAGTGCCGAAATAGCATCTACATTAGCGACGCTTGGCGCCAGAATAGCGCATCAGCATTAGCTCCACGTGCGCGTCGACTTAGCGACGCATTTATACTGCTCCTAGCCAGACAGCACGCATCTTAATAATGTCGAGATAGCGTCAACAAATGGCGCTAGTAGTGTATCCATTTTTGTTGGCTCTATTGCGACACCATTAGTCATCGATTTCCAGCGTCCCACAAATGCGGCGCTAGTTGGACGCCAATGGGACACTCTACGTCACGGAGACGCAATAGCGCCTGCTTAGCATCGCGATTCTTGGGTCGCTATTCCTCGATTTTCTTGTAGTGTTCTTTCATTTCTCCTCCATCATTTTTGCTAGAATGGCCACCGCCAATCGTTTGGTGTGCATCCAATTCACACATGACGCCCAACTCCCCCTCTCCCTTTTGCTGGAGTACACTCTTCTCGACATCTTCACATGTGGATTCTTCTTCTTGAGCATTTTCTCCATCTACCTCCATCGTTGTACGATAGAGCACTCTGCCGATCATGCCGTAGGAGCCAAGAACTCAGAGGGGGGATAAGGGGCTCGAGCTGGCCATGCAAGAGACATTCCCCACCATCGCCATCTGTGTCCACCATCTACGAAAGCCGCTGATCATTGCCAGCTGCTGTTGCAATCTCAACACCTCTCTCAGCCACAGAAGGAAGAAGTCGCTCGCCGTTGGCGTCTTGCGCAAGGAGGGAGGAAGGACTGGCGATGATGTCCCATGCGATCTCCACTGTGCTTCTCGACATCTCTTGGTCTCTCTATCTCTCTCTCTCTCTTCCAATCGCCGTTGGCACCTAGGGGCCATCCCCTTCCCTTCGTGCATTCCCCCTTCTCATCATCGTCCGTCGCCCCGCCTCCATGTTTGCGCCGGAGCACCGTGTGGCCCCCTTGCCATTGTCCGCTCCTCCGATCCACACATAGGTGCTGCCGACCACTCCATGCCCTTGTCGAAGCACCGTGTGGCCCCCTTGCCATCATCCTCTCCCCCAATCCACACACGAGCGCCACCGACTGCGCCATGTCCGTGCCGGAGCATTGCGTGGCCCCCTTGCTGTCGTCCGCTCTCCCGATCCACACATAGACATAGTGATGAACCAGCAACTTTCTTGTGAACTAGATGCATCCAATCTCAGCCCTCCATTCAATCTGTGCGCAGATTCGATGGCTTAAATGGTGTGATAGCACCTGTATGCGCCCTAATATTCCCCTCTCTCTATATATATAATATATATATCCATGTGAAGAAATATTTGAACCGTTTAGATCAGATCAAATGACTCTGATTAGATCTAATTAGATGTCATCTAGATCTGATCCGACGGCTCAGGATCATCTCACGAGATGATCTCTCTACCTCCTCCTCCTCCCCTCTCTCTCTCCCCCCGATCCTCCATCGCCGGCCACCCTCCATAGCCGGCTGCCCCCTCTCAATCTTCCTCTCCTTCTCCATCTCTCTCTCTCTCTCTCTCTCTCTATATATATATATATATATATATATATATATATATATATATATATATATCCAGAATCTCATCGATCTCGATCCAGAATCGCACCAATCATCGATCATCATGCATCACCTCTCCCGCTCTCGATCATCGGTCGCCGTTGTTCGCCTCTCCTTTGCCCTCAATCGCCAACCACCGTAGCATTGCCTCTCCCTTGCCCTCAATTGTCAGCCACCGGCCCTCTCTCTCTCATGATCGAGTTGCAGCGCCATCAGCTTCACCTCGTTGTCACCGTCGCTTCGCCTCGCCTTGCTGTCGCCGTCACCTCGTCTCACCGTCGCTGTCACTCGCCAGAGATCGCCATAGGGGAGATCGAGGAGAAAGGGGGAGAGAACAGAGGGAGAGATCGAGAGGTCGCCGTCGCATCATCTCGCGTCGCCTCATCGTCGTCGTCTCTTTGCCTTGCCGTCACTGTCGCCATCATCGGAGGGGAGAAAGGGAGAGAGAGTAGATGGAGAGATCAAATCATTGGATGTCATCATCGTCGAACAAGGAGAGAAGGAGGAGAGAGGGGGATCGATGACAACCATTCAGCCACCCGATGTCATCGACGAACTTGTCGGAGCCTCGCCGCTGCGACCTCAGATCGAGATCGAGATAGAGAGAGAGAGAGAGAGGGTACAGAAAGGGGGAGAGATATAAAGAGAGAGAGAACAAAGGAGAGAGAGTGTTTGATTTTCAATAACTCATGAGATGATATCAAAATCTCGTCATTATCTCATGCACGATCATATAAGTCATCCTATCTTATTTGAACGGTTGATAAGGCGCTTCACATGGTGCTGAGCGAAAGGTGCTCATCACATTCATTTTACCCATATATATATGTATATTTCTATGCACAATTAATAATGTTGAAAAAATATTTCTTAAATATTAATAAAGTATGAATCACACATTAAGTTCTTATAGAAATTTACATGTTATTTACCACAAAATGTAACAAACAAATAATGTTGCTTTCAACTGTTAGTTATGAAAATTTTGTGGCTAATATTGATGATAAAGTATATAGTTTATTATGAAAATCAAAATTGTGGCAACTAGTTATATTATGTTCCATGAAATAAATTTTCATAACAATTGCTAAATCATTATTACCATCATATGAATTATTTATGGCTACAAATTCATTAATACTCACAAAATAATAATTCTGACTATAAGATATGGTTATTACCATGAACTAACATGTTGTGGCCATTAATTTGTGGCTATATATCACATTTGTTGTAGACTGTTGAAGATGATCTATCCAAACACTAAAGAGTTGGCAACAATGGATTTTCTTTTTGGACAAAAGAAGACAAATCTATCAAAGAGATAGATGAAAAGTTGAGGTCAATTTCTCAACTAACAAAGGCGATTTGCTTCAAATGATTCATATGGACACGAGATGCATGAAAGTTGACTTAGATTTATTTTTATGCGGATTATATTTTCAAGTCAAGTTCTTAGAACAAGAACCTATTATTTGGCATGACTTTACAATTAGTTTATCTGATAAATTGAGAAAGAAGATTAGGATGAACATCAAGCATGAACATCAATTGCTAGTAGATATCAAGCATGTTCTAAACATCCGGATTCAATTTTCAGAGTTTGAGGTCGAACTCTTTTGAAAAGAGGGAGATTAATGTAGAAGTGATAAAATGTATTATCTTAGTTATTATTAATATTATTTTATCTTTTTATATTTTTAAGTTATTTAGATTTTGTTGATTATTCTTCTTATTTTATATTACTAGATTTTAAATTATTTTAGATATGATTGTAAAATGCATATAAATAGGCATAGGCTCTTTCAATTTTAGACAATTCAATCAATGTCCAATTAAACCTATGTGGTTTCCGAATTTATCAAGCTATTGATGATGCTTTGAATCATCAACATCTTTTGGAATTCGTTTGAAAGTTGTAATATCCTCCATTGTGTCATATCTCATATGATTGATATAATTATTTAAATAAAAATAAAAAATATGTTATTAATAATGCAATTTAATATATTTTCTTTATTCTTATTATGTTTTGATGCAATTTAGCCTAAAAATTGATGGATGTATGATTTAATGAGATATAATTTAATGCTTGAGTATGACAAATTTATCAATATATATGTGTGTGTGCGCGCACGCATGTGTGTGTTTGTATATGTATATGTATATGTATATTATTTTTTTATTAATAGAATAGATCCTAGGATTTTTGAGCAGATTTTAAGATTTCGATTTTATAGACCTCTTTTGATTATATGTAAGGTTCTGATCTTTGCAATCTTGATTATGCGGACAAAAATTGTCATGAAGAGTATGCAATATCACCAAAGTTTATAAAGAATACCACAAAACACATTGCATATTGTCATAAACCCAATCTCAAATTGAATCTGCAACTCTCATGCTAAAGAAGAACATAGAGGAAACCAAATTGGGGAAGAAGAAAGCACGATGATTCCATTCCATGATGAATCATAGATACTTACATTCATCCTTTTGAGCTTTTATATGTAGCTAAAGCTAAGACTCAAAAAGTTCTAGAAATTGTCTACAACTGCTACAGTAATAACTAGCTCTCATAATGGTTCTTCATATACATACATGACATTACATTGTCGTCTATTACGGTTGTATTATTCAACAGCCCCCTCAAGTTGGGGATGGTAAGGATTGAACATGCCCAACTTGTCAATTAGATGCTCATGTTGTACGTGACCAAGTGGCTTAGTGAGAAGATCGACTAATTGGTCTTGTGTTGAAACATGATGAAGCTGAATTAAGGATTGCAGATGACGATTTTGAACAAAATGGAAGTCCACCTCAACGTGCTTTGTCCATTCGTGAAATATTGTCGAGTAAGCTGAAAGGCAACTTTACTATCACAAAATACAAAAATTGACAGTTAAAGGAATATCAAGTTATAAAAAAGGCACTTATACCAAATAATCTCTGCTACCAATAAAGCGATGCTCCAATATCCAGATTCTGCACTTGATCTGGAAACTATAGTTTGCTTCTTTGATTTTCAAGAGACGAGTGAATCACCTATCTTAACACAAAATGCCAAAATAAATCGACGAGCAAGGGGGATGCAGCCCAATCAACATCACAAAAACTTGTCATTATATTAGATTGTTCAGTTGAAAGACATAATCCTCGACTAGGAGATCCTTTGAGATATCTAATGATTCGATAAGATGTCTGTTGATGTGATTGTTTGGGCTGGTGCATGAATTGACTCCAAAAGCCTAACTACATATGCCATGTCTGGTCGGGTTTGAGTAAGATATATAAGTCGACCAATTAATTATTGAAAAGAATGTGGATTTTCTAGCAAAGGATCTGTACCCCATTAATAACAGATGACAATCATAGGCATAAGATATCAATTTGATATTTTGCTCATGAGGTGTAGATGCTGTCTTACAAGCACTGAAACATATATTTGAAATAAGTTGTAAGGTATACTTTCTTTGGTTAACAAGAATTCTTCTCGGTTAACGTACAATTTCCATCCCAAGAAAGTATTTGATTTGTCCCAAGTCCTTGATTTTAAGTGAATTTTTGGCATCATGTAATAAAAGTTTTTAATTTTCTGTAATCAATATGTCATCGACATACACTAAAAGAATAACAATGTCATTGTTAGATCATTTTGTGAATAAATTGTAGTCATTTTGGCTTTGATGGAACCTTGATTTAATGAGAATATCAATGAATTGATATTCCATTGGTGAGAGGGTTTAAGTCCATACAAGGACTTAATTAGATGACATACTTTCCCTTCGTTATTCTTATCAATTGGTATGCCCTTTGGAAGCTCCATATATACCTCCACATTCAAATCCCCATTTAGGAATGCGTTAAACATCCAAATGAAAAATCGGTCAATTATGTTGTGCAACTGAAATAAGTACTACTCAGATAGAAATCGATTTTGCTAGAGGTAAAAAGATATCAGTATAATCAATCCCCTCCATTTATCATATGGCTACTAATCTAGTCTCATATATTTCAACGTCACTTGTAGTAATAAGCTTGACTTTATTTTTCCTTCAAGGGTATTTTTCCTTCAGGAAATTTTACTAATTTCTAGGTGCCATTTGCATCTAGAGCATGGAGTTCATTTTGCATAGCCTCTACCCAAAGAGGATCTTGAGCTGCTTGCTTGTAACTATATGGATCACAGACAGAGGAAAGAGCTACCAGAGATTTTTTATAGTTCGGTGACAACTTATCATAGCTGAGATAATTTTCTAGAGGAAAACAAGTACTTGTTGCATACGATGTAACTGAATTAGAGATAGTCCAATTCTAGAACTTTATATCCCTTCTGAGTTTGTGAATAACCAAGCATCACACAAGACTATGATCTGAGTGCAAACTTATCCAAAATTGGCTTGTTCAGTTTATAATAGAGACAATAGAAAAGTTTTAAGTAACTTAAATTAGGGACATGTCCAAAAACCTTTTCAAAAGCAGATATGTTATTTAGAACCTTTAAAGGCATTATGTTAACAAGATGTATAACAACTTGAATAGGAAGACCCCAGTATATAATTGGTACATATGACTAAAATAATAATGCCCCAGACACTTCTAGAATATGTTTATGTTTTCTTTCCACTAATCCATTCTGCTATGGTGTATAAGGACAAGAATTTTGGTGCATTATGCCTTTAGATTTCAACAATTTTGTACAAGGATTATTAGAAAACTCGGTCCCATTAATTGTCCTAAAAAGTTTTATAGATTTTCCAAACTGATTTTCTGAAGATGCAAGAAAGAATTTCAAGTGATAAAAAAAACATCAATTTTTTTTGCCATCAGATAACTCCAAGTAAACCTACTACAATAAACCACAATTGTAAAAAATATATATGTGGCCATCAAAAGTAGCATGATTATAAGGTCCCAAACATCTGCATGTATGAGTTCAAACAGTTTTGTATTTCTGAATTCAGTTAATGATGCATGTTAAATAATGCCTTGAATCCTACTTTAACTAGAAATCTGTTTGGATCCAAAGAAGGTAATAGAGAGACTTCGAGATATGCTTGGACGAGAAGTGCAGGGTCGGAAGGATTCCTACTCATAGCAGGAATATGAGTCAGCCGCTTTTCGATGTCGAGAAGGACATGGCGGATTCTTGGAGGGCCGAGCTCCCTTCTGAACCGAGGAGCACTTGGAGATGGAGTCTGGACGTGGAGGAAGACTTGAAGACAACAGGGGCGCCTGGAGGAGTTCCAGTCCGAGTCCCACTCGGACTGGACAGCCAGGGCGCGCCTCGGGCGCGCCCGGGCGTGGCGGGCGCCAGGTGGGCGCTCGGCCCAATTTGATTCCAGGGAGGAATTCAAGTTGGCCGAAATCTTCAAGAGTCTTCAGGAAGTTAGATTTCTACTCCTAGTCCAAGGAGGTTTTTCTAGAGAAGGGGCTTGCATGCCTAGTAGGATTAGGTCCTTAAGTTAGAGTAGGAGTTATTTCTCCAAGACCCTATAAAAGGACATGTAATCAAGGTTTGTAAGACCATCCTGGACAATCCTGGATCATCCGATCTTGTAATCCTCTTTTATTTCTTTCATCTAATACAATTCTGCGTCGCCTTAAATTTCTTGAGTTTTCTCGCGGTGCATAATTTCTCTCGTGCAAAAATCCTAACAAATTGGTATCAGAGCGATGCTTCATCGTCGATCCTCCGTTAGACGTAGAGATGGCATCGCACAATGTCAACATCGAGAAATTTACAGGATGAAACAGTTTTAGTCTCTGGCAGATCAAGATGCGGGCACTTTTGAAATAATAGGAAGTATGGGCGTCGCTCGCGAACGAGTCGAAGAACAAACCGAAGGAGGAAGACTCGAAGGGCAAAGAAAAGGAGTCCAACCTCGCAAGTTTGGTGGCACAGGAAGAGAAGGCACACTTTATGATCCTATTGTGTCTGGCGGACGAGATGATTATAGAAGTCACCGGTCTGTGGTCGAAACTTGAGAGTCTCTACATGACCAAGTCTCTGACCAACAAGTTGCTATTGAAGCAACGTTTGTTCGCCCTCCGCATGCAAGAAGGTACCCCTCTGAAAGATCATCTTGATCAGATGAATACTCTGTTGATGAAATTACGAAATATAGATGTGAAGATTGAAGATGAAGATGCTGCCCTACTTCTGTTGGTGTCTCTTCATCTATCGTACAAAAATTTCGTACAATCTGTTATCATCGAAAGAGACACAATTACTCTAAAAGAAGTAAGATCGAGTCTACATACTCGTGAACTTCGTCATAGGGCATCTGGAAAGGCTGTGGAGACTCAGATCGCAGGGTTGGTAACAACCACAGAAAAGACAAACCCTAAAAAAAGGGTAAGTCGAAGAAGAAGAAGAACATCAATCCGAAGGACATCTGCAACTATTGCAAAGAACCGGGTCACTGAAAAAGGATTGCCCCAAGAAGAAGAAGAAAGACACGGTTGCTGCAGTAGCTCACCAAAATAGCGAATATGATGATGATTTGGCTCTTATGGTATATGATCAGAGATTTTTAGAAGATAATTGGATTCTCGACTCAGGATGTTCTTATCATATGACTCCGCACAAAGAGTGGCTCTCAACTTATCAGAATATTGATGGCGAAAACATCATCATAGGCAATGATGCAGCCTGTAAAATAGTTGGAATCGGCTCAATTCAGATCAGAACTCATGACAATCGGGTGAGGACATTAACAGAGGTCCGTCATGTTCCGCAATTGAAGAAAAATCTGATATCATTAGGAGTTCTTGACTCCAAAGGATGTCGGATGGATGCCGCAAAAGATGTTCTCACGATCACCAGGGGTGATGTTGAAATCATGAGAGGAGTCAGGTAAAAGTCTTTGTATACACTACAAGGCACAGTAATTTCTGACGTGACTGCAGTAGGTAGTTCATCCAAATCAGAATCAGAAACATTCAAGTTGTGGCACATGCGACTTGGACATATGAGTCAGAAAAGGATTGACATCCTCAGCAAGCGCAATCTTCTGAATGGTCAGAAGATATCTGAAATCAGATTCTGCAAGAATTATGTTTTTTGGCAAGCAAAAATAACATCAATTCAGCAAAATCGTGCACAAGATGAAGGTAACACTCGATTACATCCACGCTGATTGTTGGGGCCCCTCTCGTGTTCCATCTCTAGGAGGTTCTAGATACTTCCTATCTGTGATAAATGATTACTCAAGGATGACATGAGTATTCATGATGAAGCACAAGAGCAAGGCATCTGAAGCTTTCAAACAATGAAAGACTTTGGTGGAGAATCAGACATCGAGAAAAGTGAAACGTCTTCGTACCGATAACGGCTTGGAGTTCTGTTCATCTGAATTTGATCGATTATGCAAGGATGAAGGTATTGTCAGACATCGCACCGTCAGAGATACACCACAGCAGAATGGTGTAGCAGAACGCAAGAACAGAACTCTTCTTGAGAGGGCACGGTGCATGCTCTCTAATTCTGGACTAAATAAGCCATTCTGGGCTGAGGCTGTTAGCACATCATACTACCTTGTCAATCGGAGTCCTGCAACCGCGATCGATCTGAAGACTCCCATTAAGGTATGGTTAAGAAATTCCGCTGATTATACTAATATGAAAGTGTTTGGCTGTCCAGCATATTATCACGTCAACGATGGAAAGCTGGAACTAAGGGCCAAAGAAGGAGTTTTTATAGGATATGGTGCAAGTGTAAAAGGCTTCAGAATTTGGTCTCCCTCAGAGCACAAGGTTATTCACAGCAGAAACATATCTTTTGATGAGATATCTATGCTCAAGCAGAAATCAGATGTTGTTGACTCAGCAGAGGAGGGTATCAACAAACAGGTGGAGTTTGAATTAACTCCAATTCAGAATGGGTCAGAAGAATCTCATCAGGTTGAACAACCAGAGTCTGAAGAGCAAGCTGAGGAAGCAACGACAAGTCTAGCTGCAGGACGTGCTCGCAGGCAAGTAGGTCCTCCTAAGCGTTATGGCTTTGAGGACATGGTTGCATATGCATTTCAAGTAGTTGAAGAGGTGGAATCTCCAGATCAAGCTACAAGGATGCTATCACATGTGCAAAATCAGAACAGGGATTGGCGACGGTAGAGAGTGTTAGATATCTGATTTAGGATTCAATTCAAGGTGGAGATTTGTTAAATAATGCCTTGAATCCTACTTTAATTGGAAATATGTTTGGATCCAAAGAAGTAATAGAGAGACTTCGAGAGATGCTTGGACGAAAAGTGTAGGGTCGGAAGGATTTCTACTCCTAGTAGGAATATGAGTCAGCCGATTTTCGATGTCGAGAAGGACATGGCGGATTCTTGGAGGGCCGAGCTCCCTTCTGATCCGAGAAGCACTTAGAGATGGAGTCTGGACGTGGAGGAAGACTTGAAGACAGCAGGGGCGCCTGGAGGAGTTCCAGTCCGAGTGGGACTCGGACTGGATAGCCAGGGCGCGCCCCGGGCGCGCCCGGGCGTACCCGGGCGTGGGGGGCACCAGGTGGGCGCCCGGCCCAATTTGATTCCAGGGAGAAATTCAAGTTGGCCGAGATCTTCAAGAGTCTTCCGGAAGTCAGATTTCTACTCCTAGTCCAAGGAGGTTTTTCTAGAGAAGGGGCTTGCATGCCTAGTAGGATTAGGTCCTTAAGTTAGAGTAGGAGTTATTTCTCCAAGGCCCTATAAAAGGACATGTAATCAAGGCTTGTAAGACCATCCTGGACAATCCTGGATCATCTGATCTTATAATCCTCTTCTATTTCTTCCATCTAATATAATTTTGCGTCGCCTTAAATTTCTCGGGTTTTCTCGCGGTGCATAATTTCTCTCGTGCAGAAATCCTAACAATGCAGGAAAAAGGTAACATGCTTTGTCTAGCCAAAGGGATTCAAATGTTACTACAAGAATCTATATTCCTAGTCAATGATAGTTTCTGTAGAGGAATATGGCCTAATCCACAATGCCATAACTCTGTAGTATTCACCTATGTAGTAGCAGCCAAAATCTTATTTTGTGATCCTTCATATTGCACCAAATCATATAAGCCCTTCACCATTTTACCAATCAACTTCTTCTTCCCAATATAATTGTCTTGAACAACGCATACATTAGAAGAAAAAATGACAATAAGCTCTAGAAAATCTTTTATAAGTTGTGATATTGAGATGATATTAAACTTGAACCCCGATACATACAAGACTTCTTTCTATGTCACAAATGGATTTAGATAACAAGACCTAACATGAGTGACTAGTGTTTCCATTAGGAAGGATTACTTCAAATTGTTTTTGCATCCTTCTTAATTTAGTAAGACACTTTCTACATCAGGTCATATGGTTACTTGCTCCAGTATCAAGTATCCATTCATTTTCACAGTCATGTCTAGCTAAAAGACTGATACCTGTCACATTCAAGGATGCTCCTGCAACCACTACCTCTGATTTCTTATCTATCAATTGCAATAGTTGTTGAAATTATTCTCTAGTGGATTTTGGCTCATCCGAATTTGTAGAATATGTATCTGTTACTAACGACTCCTGCACTATAGCAGTATTTGCGATGTTTGGTTGTGGATTCTTTCCTTTATAAAATTTGAAATTAGGGGGATATCAAATAATCTTAAAACACTTTTTGTGTCCTGCCTTTGTACAATAATCGCATATTATATTGTAATCCCTTTTCCTTTTCTATATTGATTTTGATTTTGATTTGCATAGAAAGCCATATGTTCATTGGAACTATTACCACTTCCACTTCTATTTTGTCTCTACTCCTCATCAATTATAAGTGAATATGTTTGATTTAAGGAAGGTACATGATTCATCACAAGGAGCTAGGATCGAGGAGTATTATAAGAATCATTTAGACCGAATAAGAACTTGTATAATTTCTGGTATGACAAGTAACTATGATAATATTGATTTTGATTAGTAGGAAAACTTGGAACCATAATTGCCAATTCTTCCCACAACCAATTCCATTATTAAAATAATCTATAACAGATAGAGGTCCCTGCACAAGTGTATAGATCTCCCCTTGAATAGAATAAATCTTCATACCATTTGCTTTGTCAAACCTCTCCTTTATATCCTTCCATAAAGTTGCAGCATTCAAGGTATATGTTGAATTATTTACTACATACTGTACTTGCAATCCATGATAGGACTTTGGCATTACATTGCTGACATTGAAATTGCAAGGAACTAACGAATTGATCGATTCTACATGTGCCATATACAAATCCTTGTTTGTTTTTAGCTAACAAGGCATTGTAGAAGGGACTATTCCACAATTGGTAAGAGTTTGAATCAGTTAATTGATAGGGAATCAAAATCATTCCAGGTGAATATGAAGAACTAAAATAAAGAGGATTTGACAAATCAAATTGAATAACCAGGAGAAGTTGTCATTTGAGATCAGAATCAAATACGACCAGGAATCAAGGAATCGATTACTATTAATAGAGAACAAAAATATATAATCAATTTGAGAAGAGAATTAAGGTTGATCTGCAACCCAATGCTCTAATACCTTGCCAAAAATCTAATCTCGTATTGAATATGCAACTCTCACACTAAAGAAGAAGAACATGGAGGAAACCAAATTGTGGAAGAAGCAAGCACGATGATTCCATTCCATGATGAACCATAGACACTTACATTCATCCTTCTGCACTTTTATATGTAGCTAAAGCTAAGACTCGGAAAGTTCTAGAAACTATCTATGTCTACTTCAATAATAACTAACTCCCATAATGGTTTTTCATATATGTACATAACGTTACATTATCCTTTATTACGCTTGTATTATTCAACACATATGCTTCACCACATAGTTTTATAAAAAATATTAGTATGTAGTAGGTGTTTGAGTCACAAAAGTTTTGTTTTTCTTTTCAAATTGGGTCCATAGAAGATGAGTGGCGCCATACATATGTAATCTTAATACTAAAAAAAATTATCCAAGGATTCTACATGCCAATTTCGCTCCATAGGTTGTTGGCAAAAATACAAGGGAGACACTCTCCTTGCATAAAGAGAAAGGCGATGAAAAGAAGGGGATAAATAGAAGAGAGAAGAGGAAAATAAGGAAAAAAACATTAATATATGAAGGTTGGAGACGAGATGGATCAATCTCTTCATCCTGATTCCCGAAGGAGAAGCAATGCCCCCGCAGCAGGAACGGGCGGTTGTCATTTTGGATTCTGCAAGTTCTCCCAAACAACTCATGGGTCCTACGGAAACTTTAGTTCTGGTCAAAGCGCATTGTTCCTGCAAGTTCCAGAAAAAAGTTCTAACGAGATGCCAAAACTTTTTCTCATGCCTGAAGTTCCTCATGCCCGAACTTCCTCATGCTAATGTTAATAACAACATACTTAAAATCGATTTAATTTTATTTATGGTACCAGTCTGCTGAAGTACTCGGCGATCCTTCACAAGGACAGCACGATGATGGCATTGAACATCTCATCGTCGTGCTACAGCAGCGGGGATGGATGCTGAACGGCCCTCTCCCACCTCCCGTGCCGCCTCTGGCGCTGGTGATCGGAGCCGCCGGTGTCCGCCTCGTCGTTTGGGAGGAAGAAGATGCGGTTGAGGACGACGACAGCGAGGTCAGAGCATGTGGTAGGGACGTGGGTGATGACGAAAGGGAGCTTGAGGGTGAAGGGGTGCAAGGAGGCCAAGAGCTATCAATTGTTGTGACCACTGACCATGAGCTTGAGCTTTCCGACCATCACCGCCGCCGAATACAGCAGCATTTTTGGGGGTGGGGGAGGAGGAGAGAGGAAGCAGAAGCAGGAAGTACCCTGTGTTGGGGAGGTGGGTGGCAGTGAAGGGGAGCTTGAGGGCGAAGGAGCTGAGCAGGGAGACCAAGAGCTGCAAGTTGCTGTGGTCACCGGCCAGGAGCTTGAGCTTTCCGACCGCCACCGCCGCCGCATGAAGCACCATTTTTGGGGGTGGGCAGAGGAGGAGAGAGGAAGCAAAAGCAGTAAGTAGCATGTGGTGGGGAGGCGAGTTCTCGACGCTTGAAACTTCAGCCAAACAACGTACTAGAACTCTTGCGTCACTGAACTTAAGTTCTAACGCTATAGTGTAGACAAACACAGCCATAGGGAAAAAATCTTAAAAAGTGACCATGATCCTCATGGAAATATCTGAATTCCAAGAATTATTATCACCCTTAATTCAACTGACACTTTGAGTGGGCATAGTGGCAAGGAAAATAACAAAATCTTTTGATACAACCCTACTTTGTTTTAAACCAACATTCATTCAAATGAATATAAGACAATTACTCAATAGGATTCATATTTATGGCTTAGTTGGATTAAACTCATAAACATTTTGAAAAATTTATGTAGTTGAATAACTCATAGATCAGCACATACTAGAATAAATCGATCAACTTAATATCTAATAAAAGTTTACTTTCATAATAGGTTGATCGTCCTATCATCTGTGATGTAAATTAGAGCGCAAAAATAAATTTTGTGTATGAATGTAATGTGGTAGCTGCAGTATTATCGATGGTAAATTAAATATTAAAATATTTTTATAATATGTTTTATTACATATTTACTTACTCTAGTAATACCGAATACTGAAGAATCTTTTGCCGTCGACGACGGACGATTTTTATCCGTCAATAGTCCGAAAGGATATTTCTCTTTATCGAAAATTTCATCTAAAATGACGAAGGATTTTGATTATTAGGAAGTTTCATCAGAAAAAAAAAGTCATTTTCTTATAGTGCTAGTACTTGGCAACTATTCTACACTTTTATTCATTGTCTTCCCTTTCTTCTTTAATCAGAAACAATCAAATCATTGTTTTTACCATTGATTCACAAGTGGAAAACAAAACATATACGTCCATCCCTAGAAATCTTATTCACTTTGTGCAGTCGCCTTTCCCTGCACCTTAAAGATCGATCATGTACTTACTCTGATCAATCCTGTTCTCGATGTTTTTAACTTCGTAGAACTAATCAAAATGATGCATGCACACCATCAATCAACATTGTTTTTGGGTAGTCTTCGCAATACAAAATATTTACATGCCACGCAGAGCACTTTGATATTTTTTACCGTGCGTCCTCGGTAGAAGCATCAAAATCCATGACCCTACCATGGAGTCAACTACTATTTTGCGAGACCCTTCCTAGTTTTCTCCTCCATTCTTCTTGACGTGATTTAGATTTTGTAGTTTTAAGCTACGTTGAGGGCCCCTAGTACTTCGTGTCCTGTAGACCGGACTAAAGCCAAAGAAGCTTGATATCTACATGTCATCTCAGCACTGAGATGGCAGCGCTGACAGCTTTTTGGGAACAAGAGACAGCCGCATGCATGAGAAGAAAATAACACAAAGGCAAAAGCGGAAGCTGGTGATCACAGGAGAAATAGCATGCAGCAAAACACCAACCCATTCTGGGAGAAGTGAAAGATTGCATGCAGATTAAACGTACTGCTGATCAGTTAACACGAGGAAATTGTTTTTCTTCTGCAGTGAACACACGAACACTATTACGTAACAGTGTCAGTGTTCTCCAGAGAAGAAAGAAGAACTAAGCAACACAAAGAAGCGTGCAAAAGCTACACATGGACATATATATGTAAAAAGAAAAACGCAATATCCGGTTAGAAGGGCCAGACATGGTGGTCGATCGTGTTTGTTTCAGTTTGTGAACGTGGAGCTCGAGGATTTGGAGGCGGAGCACTCGTCCTTGAGGCCGGTGCTGCTCGTCGGGAAGAGATCAAGTGTTTTGAGAGGCCTGCAGCATGGCGGAATACTCGGTCCAACATCCATCATCACCATATGCTCGTAACCGAGTCCAAAATTTTTCACAGTATGTAGTTCTTCGCATCCTCCTGCCTCTAACTTTTGCAAGAAGTTTAGACCCTGAGCTGAATCCTGTAACATTCCGCAGTTCATCAGTTCGCAAATTTTGAATTTTGTTCAGATATCAATGATATTAACATGGAGGACATCTCGTGACTGCAATATTTTCTACTAGAGAGCTCGTATAAGTAGTAAAATGTTGGGAAATTGCCAAATTATATGATGAAGATCGAAGTTCGAATCTAGCTCTGAATGATCTAAGATTCGATCGGACATCCTTGCCAAATTAGGGTTGCATATCAAAAGTCATTGGTTGAATATATGCCATGGAATCACACTTATATGTCAAGCCCTGCAGCTTCCTAGACAAAGCCATATATGTGAAGGTGCTCAACTCTTTTTAGAATTTACACTGCTGTAAACGCACCTAAAATGCAGCATCTGTGTACACATTTTACCATCTTACCGTGCGATGTGGTGCAGTATTTGAGCTAATTCTGCAGTCTTTTACCTCACTGTTCACGAGTCAATTCATGTATCTCTTACTAGTAGAGTAAGCAGTGTTTGTCATATGTTATCATTAATTGCATGAATGCTTATGAATCAAGACTCCGGATGGGGGAGGGGAGCAGACCTGCTGAAGGAAGTGAGAGGGGCCGCCGTTATGGACAGGGAGAGGAGAGAGAGGAGGACCCTCCTGCAGGCACTGCAACTGGTGATGAGGGAGAACAGCTGGAAACGAGTGCACCCCTGGGTAGAGAAGCTGGTGGTATCTGCTAAGCCTCCTGCGGAGTTTCTGCCTCTCCCTGGCCTTGTGGTTCTGGAACCAGTAGAAGACGTTCTTCCCTTCGATCCGTCCATACCGCGAGAGGTGAGCTGTTATCTGCTGTATCTGGGAGGCGTTGGGCGTGCGCACCCCGCTCCTGTACATCTCCTCCAGAATCATCAGCTGCTCTGGTGTCGGACACCACCTTGTCGAAGCAACTTGGGGCATGATATAGATCTCTTTCTTTTGGCTGTAGTAGTCTTTGTATAGTTAGAGTATATTTGGAGTTATATAGGGGGACGGAGACAAATGGAGAGGATGGGGGGAGACGAGAGAGACAAAAGGGATGTGGGAGAACGAGGAGGGAGAAGGGGACCTGTGAGGAAAAAGGTATTGTAGAAGGTAGGGGAAGTGGAATGGAAGGGGTGGAGAAAAAGGTGTGGTACTGTCATGCTGATGTTTTTTTCTGATAAGAGGCATTGAATGGAGAATTGAATGGTGTTGCTACTTTCCTTCAATCCCTTTTATTTTTTTACTCGTCTAGTAGTAGTAATCCTATAACTTTGAGAGAAAAAAAAACACTTTCTGTGTGTGTGTGAGAGAGAGAGATAGAGAGGAAGGGAGGGAGAGGGAGAGGGAGAGGGATAGGAAGAGAGAGGTGTTTGGTTGGTGCAGGCTGTGGGACATTTAAAAGGCAAGGGAATGACACGCTGACAGGCCTTTTTTGTCCAACATTTCAGTTGGGAAGTAAATTATAGGGTGATGATGACGCTCAGGAAACCTTCAAACAGAATTCCAAACCCAACAGTGTAGATGCTCTCTCTCTCTCCCTCTCCCTCTCTCTCTTTCTCGTACAATAGCTTAGTTTTTTTTGTGCAATCAGCCAGCTTTGTAGACAATAACATGCATACATATCTTCGAGACCACCTCTGACTTATGCCTGCAAAAATGTGCTATGTCAAAGAACATCCATCATGTTGATGGCGGGTTTCATAAGCAAATTTTAGTGCTTTGTTTAAGGGTAAAATAGACTCTGGTACTTCGAGCTTTCCATCATTAAGTCGGAGCTGCCATGCACTGAGTTAGATAATCATGCATATTAAAATCAGATGGAGTGGAATGAATGCTTCTTTAATATTCTTCTTAGATAATCATGCATATTAAAATCAGATGGAGTGGAATGAATGCTTCTTTAATATTCTTCTTGAATATTATATGTTACGAATAGAACATTGAGGATCGATGAATAATCAAAATAACGAAAGAAAGAGAAGATGAACACAGATTTAACGTGGTAAAACTTTCTTAATCAATGTGAACAAGAGAGAAACATCAACGGACAAAGGAGGCCGCCGCCAGAAATTTTTATTATGAGCCAAAAGAGAATGTACATCATATAAAACACCAACCCTCATATATAAAGGTCCCAAGCCCTCCGCTTTCGTCACAGATTCTTATTTTTTCTCCTTTTTCATTTTTTTTTCATAATTTTGGGTACAATGTACATAATTCAAGGCACATCAACAAATCTCCACCTTTACTTTAATTTCACAAAACTCTCAAAAAAATAAAATGCTCAACATGCTCTCCTTTGCCAAATGGCCCACGAGGGCCTAGCATGATCTTTGCACCCCGCCAAGTCTGAACAATGTCGAACTTGGCAACAGGTAAGCTCTTTGTCATCATATCTGCTGGATTGTCATGTGTGCTAATCTTCTGAACTTGAACATCTTACTTTTCCACAATATCTCGAATAAAATGATATCTCACATCTATATGTTTTGTTCTTTCATGATGCATTTGATCTTTTGTAAGATGTATTGCACTCTGACTATCATAATATATGACAGTAGCTTCCTCTTTCATAGTGAGCTCTCCAACTAATCCTCTCAACCAAATAGTTTCTTTCACAGCTTCAGTGATGGTCATGTATTCAGCTTCAGTAGTGGATAATGCTACTGTATCCTGTAAAATAGATTTCCAACTCATAGCACAACCAGTAATAGTAAAGACATAACCAGTTAGGGACCTTCTTCTATCAAGATCTCCTGCAAAATCTGAATCAACATAGCCAACCAGTCCAGCTGAATTTCTACCAAATTCCAAGCATACATCGAAGTACCTCTTAAATATCTCAGTATCCACTTAACAGCTTCCTAGTGCTTCTTTCCTAGATTAGACATATATCTACTAACAACACTGACAACATGAGATATATCTGAATGAGTGCAAACCATTACATACATAATGCTACCAACTGCACTACAGTAAGGAACTTTTGACATATACCTTTTGTCTTCATCAGATTGAGATGAACATGAAGCTGAGAGTTTAAAGTGTGCTGCAATCGGTGTACTGACAGCCTTAGCATTCTGCATTCAAAAACGTTCCAAGACTTTTTCAATATATTTTTGTTGAGACAGAAATAGTCTTCCTGAACTTTTATCTTTAGAAATTTCCATTTCCAAAATCTTCTTTGCTGCTCCAAGATCCTTCATCTCAAATTCAGAACTTAACTTATTTTTCAAAATATTAATTTCAGATATATCTTTCGCTGCAATTAACATATCATCAACATAGAGCAACAAATAGATGAATGAACCATCGGCAAGTTGATTCAAATAAACACAACTATCATATTTGATTCTAGCAAAATCAATATTCAACATGAATGAATCAAACCTTTTATACCACTGCCGAGGGGGTTGTTTAAGTTCATACAAGGACTTCTTCATATGGTAAACTTGATCTTCTCTACCTTCAACATGAAAATCCTCTGATTGCTCCATATATATATATATATATATCTTCTTCTAGATCGTCATGTAAGAATGCAGTCTTAACATCTAATTGCTCAAGTTCAAGATTATGCAAAGCAACAATAGCAAGCAAAGTACGAATAGAAGTATGTTTCACAACTGGAGAGAACACATCATGAAAATCAACACCCTCCACTTGACTGTACCCTTTTGCCACCAATCTTGCTTTGTACTTTGTCTCTTCATTATTGATTCATTCTTTCTTCTTGAACATCCATTTGCAGCCAACAATCTTCTTATTCACGGGTTATTTTACAAGATCTCAAGTGCCATTCTTCTGTAGAGATTCCATCTCCTCCTGTATTGCTATTAACCACTTATTACAATCAGGACTTCGAATAGCTTCAAAATAGGAGGAAGGATCAGATAACTCAATATCTTCAACGCCACTTAATGCATAAGCGACCAGTTCTTCAAATCCGAACATTTGAGGTGCTTTTATTTCTCTCATCGGTCTATCACGAGCTAACATGTATTGCTGCTGAACTTGAGGTGATGTATGAACTTCATGAGCATAAGGAGTATCATTCTTTTCATTAGAAGAATTTGACAGTTCTAACTCCACCTTCTCCAAAGTTTTCTGCTTTTCTATATCACCAATAATAGACAAATCTTTTCTCGAGTGAAGCATCACAGATTCATCAAAAGTAACATTTCTACTGATAATAAATTTCTTAATTTCAGGACACCATAATCTATAACCTTTAACACCAGATTTATAACCAAGAAATATGCCCTTCCTAGCTCTAGGTTCAAGCTTTTCATCATTAACATGTGCATATGCAGGACAACCGAAAATTCTTAAATGTGAGTAATTAGGAGAATTACCTGACCACACTTCTTCAGAAATTTTTAAGTCTAAGGATCGGTGAGGAGACCGATTCACTAAGTGACATGCCAAGTTAACAGCCTCTGCCCAAAACTCTTTGCCAAGTCCTACATTTGACAGCATACATCGTACTCTTTCTAGTAGAGTTTTGTTCATTCTTTCTGCGACTCCATTCTGCTGTGGAGTTCTCACAATTGTGTGATGCCTTGCAATACCTTCTTTGTCACAGAATTCATTGAACTTAGAATTACAGAATTCTAGTCCATTATCAGTCCTTAGTCTCTTCACAACTTTTCCAGATTGCTTCTCTAGCAAAGTCTTCCATGACTTGAATGTTTCGAATACATCATATTTATGCTTTAGAAAATAGACTCAAACTTTTCTAGAGAAATCATGAATAAATGTCAGCAAATACATATTTCCTCCTTTCGAAGGAACCTGAGAAGGACCCCATAAATCTAAATGGATGTAATCAAGGGTTCCCTTCGTCTTATGAATGGCTGAGCCGAAACTAACTCTCTTCTGCTTTCCGAAGATACAATGCTCACACAACTCTAACTTTCCAACTTTTGCACCAGGAAGAAGACATCTGTTACTGAGAACTTGCATGTCTTTCTCACTCATATGGCCCAAACGCATGTGCCATAACTTTGTGCAATCTTCCTCTGAGGTAGATGAGACTGCTGCTGAACCTATCACCGTCGAACCTTGGAGAACATACAAACTACCGATTTTGAGGCCTTTCATCAACACAAGAGCACCACGGGAAATTTTCATTCCATTATACTCAATAACAACTTTGCAACCATTTGAGTCTAAGACACCGAGAGAGATAAGATTCTTCTTCAGATCAGGAACATGTCTGACTTCTGATAATGTCCTAATAATCCCATCATGCATCTTAATTTGGATGGACCCAATACCAACAATTTTATAGACAGCATTGTTGCCCATAAGAACAACTCCACCTTCAACAGATTTGTACGTGGAGAACCAATCTCGATTGTGATACATATGGTATGAGCATCCAGAATCAAGAATCCATTCACTTAATGATATGGATTTGTTTGATGCCGTTACCAACAGAACATCTTCATTCTCACTTTCTGCTACACCGGCATCTGCAACTTCAGCCTTCTGATTTCCCTTCTCGTTGCCATCGTTAATCATTTTATTCTTATTCTGTAATTTGTAACACTCTACTTTGATATGACCCTTCTTCTTGCAATAATTGCAGACTTTATCTCTGTTCTTCGACTTGGATCTGGATCTATCTTGATTTTGATTTCTTGTCTGATGTCTGCCTCTTGCGATCAGACCTGAGGCTTGATCATCAGATTTTCTGCTTGATCCTAATTCATTATCCAACTTTTCTTTGCTCAGCAGTCTGCCCTTAACATCTTCAAACGTGAGTTTGTCCCTATCGTAGATAATCATCTCCTTAAAGATTTTATATGAAGATGGCAGCAGGTTCAGATGCATGCCATCCTGGTTCAGAATGGATTGAAGAAGGCGCTGTCGAGTCAAAAGCCTGATGCAATAGAAACGTCCGCCTGGGAGGATCTCGACGAGAAGGCCATGTCTGCGATTTAGTTGTGCCTGACGAACGATGTTCTTCAGGAAGTTCTCGCAGAGAAGACGACGGCCGGTCTTTGGACGAAGTTGGAAACTCTGTATCTGATGAAAACCCTAGCGAATCGACTTGTGTTGACGCAGCGGCTGTACACATTTCGTATGGCCGAAGGTAGATCAAATCATATATCAGTGAGTTCATTGCCCTAATCAATGATTTGAAGAACGTAGATGCAAAGGTTTTATATGAAGATGACAGAGAACAAAGAAGTAATAGGGCCTGATCTTCATCATCAACCTTCGCATCTACGTTCTTCAAATCATTGATTAGGGCAATGAACTCACTGATATGTGATTTGATCGACGTACCTTCGGTCATACGAAAGGTGTACAGCTGTTGCTTCAACATAAGTCGATTCGCTAGGGTTTTCGTCAGAGACAGAGTTTCCAACTTCGTCCAAAGATCGGCCGTCGTCTTCTCTGCGAGAACTTCCTGAAGAACATCGTTCGTCAGGCACAACTGAATCGCAGACATGGCCTTCTCGTCGAGATCCTCCCAGGCGGACGCCTCCATGGCGTCAGGTTTTTGATCCGACAACGCCTTCTTCAACCCATTCTGAACCAGGATGGCATGCATCCGAACCTGCCACAAACTGAAATTTGTGTTCCCGTCGAACTTCTCGATGTCGAACTTCGTTGTAGTCATCTTCGCGAAAAGAAACTCGGCTCTGATACCAATTTGTTGCGAATAGAACACCGATGATCGATGAATAACCAAAACAACGAAAGAAGAAGAAGAAGAACACTTTAACGTGGTAAAAATCTCTTGATCAATGTGAACAAAAGAGAAACATCCACGGGCAAAGGAGGCCGCCGCAAAAAAAATTTACTATGAGCCAAAAGAGAATGTACATCATATAAAACTCTAACCCTCATATATAAAGGTCCCAAGCCCTCCGCTTCCGTTACAAATTCTCATTTTTTCTTCTTTTTCATTTTTTTTATTTCATAATTTTAAATACATGGTACATAATTTAAGGCACATCAACATTATACTTATTGATTGTTCAGAAAGCTTTTCTTATTCCCTTCCTTAGATTTTTTGGAGTTCGCACCACTCTTGTTTTAGCGAAGCTTCACTCAATCGAATAAATGCCAAGTAATTAACTGAACGCCCACGATGTCATTACCTTCAGACTTTATGTCATATATTGTGTTCTCCATACTAATTTGAAGCAATGCGAAAAAATAAAGAGAGAACACTAAATATCATAACTTTACACTGCATAATGTTTGCAACTTGCAAGCTTGGTCAAAGCTTTTAAATATGAGTACTGAAAAGAGAACTTATAAACGTTTATGGAAATTGGATGATTCAATTATATCATGATTAACGAATGCAGTGTTTTAAATTCGTCAAAAAAAATAACTCAGAGAGAGAACCAAACAAATTTTGTTGGTATAGGTTTCAATGCTTCTGTAAATGCTAGGAAAAAAGTCAGAAAAAGAAGGAAAAGCTCAATACTATTTCAGATTGCCATCAATGTTGAACACTGACTACACCCGAACAGGGTAGATGTGGTTTTGCAATTGGTTGAAGCTGTTTTAAGTTAGCACATGTGGATCAATTAAAACATGCTGGGGAATGGATACTTGTAGCTAGCTAGCAGTGATTCTTAAATACCAATTTATGATTTGCATTCATGGCTGGTGATCAGATCATTCAGATTCGCATCTATTGCATTAACCTAACAAAAATGACAAGGGATTCATTAGTAATGAGATTCTCTAGCTACTTGTGTGTCCTCCTGTCTTAAGCATGCATCAGGTGCTCGCCTGCTGCTGTGTATCATAATTTGCTAGCAAGAGAGAATAGGGACAAACGCATAGGTACAAACTCCTAAAAATATCATGCTGCATTGCTGCTACAAATGAGTGTAACATGAAGTAGCTGGGTGCATGTTTAGACCTTGCAGCCTACGTGCCATGGCAACTGTTTAGTCAAGCATCATGCTCGAGCCAAGAGAACTGTGCACTCTCCATGCAGATCTATGGGTGCAACATAGCAGTCTACTCTTTTAGTTTCCAGCTGATTAAGCAGCCTTGATGCAAATGCACATATCACATATTAGATAGTTTTGCAGATGAAGGATTAATTTCCTAAGAAGGAATCTTTTTATGCATCAAACCTAACCTAGAATACCACTCTTTATAGCAATGTCAATTTGAGTTGTTTGCTAAGAAAGAATTTTATGGCATTAAAAGCAATATGCTATCAGAATGTGGGGTTTTATAGGTGGATATCCACATTCATAACGAGGAACTCATCTCTCCGGAGATGGGGAAAAAATTGATGTTCGAGTTTGATTTGATGGAAGCATGGGAAAAAGAGTTGACCAACATTTTCATTCAAGTACATGTAAAAATAGTCTTTTTTAGTTAGATTCATAAATTTCTTGATAGCCGAGTTGCTCAGTGGATGTAAAGGAAAGGGAAAGCTTTAAGACTAATTGGAGTCACACAAAAAAATGGGTGTAGCATCCCAAGAATGGGGCTCTCAGTTTTGTTGTTATATTGTGGTTGACAAGTTGTTGAATAGATTGATAGCTGTATCATCTACACTTCATGTCATGTAAGGAAGATACTTGACAGTATCCCGTCTCATTGGATTTTGGTCAGGCACTCTCTCATTTCCTGTGCATTTCATTTATCACAAGCTTAATTAATTGGCTGTGTCTCATTTCAATTTGGGGATGTATTGTTGAGTTGGAATTGATACTCCTCTAAATCTCTAACATTGTTTTTTTTCAAATCCAAGCTTGAGGCTTTTTCTCTGAGAACTTTATCATTTAAGTCATATTTTGCATTATATCTTGCTATTTGATATATGAGGTTTATACTATCCATAAAATGAGAGGAAAAACATAGCAACAGAATATATTAGAAACGCACTACAAGAATTTGATTTTTGTGTGGGAATCAAAATTTGAAATCAGGTCATCACGTGTTTTAGTGCTTCGATTTCACTTTTTTTTAGGAACTGAAGTGCTGTAGCAAAACTGATCATTTTGTTTTTTTTTTCATGATGCGACATTTTGTTTATTTCGTTTTTCTTTTTCTTATTTCTCATGTATTTCTTTTATAAAATAAATTATATAATAAATATAAAAATTTATAATAAAGAAATAATATAATATTAGCTATTATTTATTATTTCATTGAAAATTTTAATATTTCATTAGATATAATTAATTTAAAAAATGATTTCTTTATATTAAAATAATATATTTTTTAGAAAAAAATTTTCATAAAAATTTTTAGTTTATAATTTTATTTTTATTTATAATAAAATTATACTTTATATTTCTAATAACTATTTTTAATTTAAAATTTACAAAAACTGAATCCATCACATCAACTTTTTCACGTCGTATCAACTCCCTTTCATCCAACTATTCATCCATAATCATTTAGAACTAATCTATCAATTTAACTATTCATCAAGTAAGAAGTATAATTTTATTTTTATTTATAATAAGATTATACTTTATATTTCTAATAACTATTTTTAATTTAAAATTCACCAAACTTAATTCATTACATTAACTTTTTCTGTCTTAACTAATATATCAATTCAACTATTCATCAAGTTAGAAGTAACTACGGTTCATTTTCAAACCCAACCATAATATATTCATAATACGTAGGTATAACACATAAAAGTTCACTATGCATTATCAAATCAAGTACATAACTTTTTTTTCTGTGAAGTAAATTCACTTTGCTTTGACACCAGTTGATGACTCAAAAGTATCAGCTTTGTACAACCAGTTAGAGATTCATCTAGAAAAATAAGACCAAATATTTTATAAATACATAATTCTAAGTTTAGATAAAAATTAATCAAAAGTAAATTTCTTGTAACTCATCAATGGAAACGTTTTATTTAATTGTTAAGAGGTCAACTTATTTTTGTTTAAGTAAAATCTCAAATTTGATTTTTTTGTATATAAGAAAGATTTTTGCTGAAATTTTATTCGTCATATTTAAATGTATAAGTCCAATACAATTTAGATTACCAAAGAAAACTAACTCAACCGACAGGTCCGAGACAAATAAATCTCCAATAAGTCCTCAAAATAATAATAATAATAATAATAATAATAATAATAATAATAATAATAATAATAATAATAATAATAATAATAACAGTAATAGTAGTAGTAGTAGTTATTTGATTTAGAGGTGTATTTAATTAACACTCAAATTAATATTTTCTCTTTTCATTAAAATACTATTTATACCTCATCACAATCATGACGATTGAAATTAAATCTCTCACTCGACTAATAAAATAGTGCATGACACATTTATTTTGTCTGCGCCTATATATATATATATATAAGTATCATATAGTTACATTAAACTGACAATCAGGAAAAGGTGAAAAGTGCTAATATATTTACATTCATTACTTGTTATATATAAAATAATATAAATATATTGTTGGAACCAAGGAACTTTTTAGTTCCACACAATTCTTCCACAGGTACAGAGAACTTTTTATCAATTAACCATTCTAGGATCTCTTCTATATGTCTGTTGAATCAAAAGAACCGTACCTTAATATGAAGCAGTACCAGGAAACCAGGACTTAATATTACTGTCTCTTTGTTCACCTCTCAATTAATAATTGAGATGCTTATTGATTAATACAACAACAACAAAGTCTTATCCCACTAGATAGGGTCGGCTACATGGATCATACGACGTCATTCCGCTCTATTAGTAACCAAATCTTTCGATATATTATTCACCAATAATGCCATAAATATATCGTGCCTCTGAACTTTCTACGTTTTTCATGCCATCGAAAGATCAACACGTCAGTCCTTTCCTTCATTAGTTCATGTCCAATAGTACCCCAAGTACTTGGCAATTCATATATATGCATGGCCAGCTTTAACTTCAATTCCCTCTTTTTTTCCGATGGCATCTTCGGATTTTTACTGAGTTTGATCCCCTCTTCTCTTGTTTTGAGTTTTCAATCTGTTGGTTCCTTGGAAAACCATATGTTGATTTCTGGCAAATTAACTGAGAAAATTTGTGAACTGTGAAGCCTATTTAATGTCGTACCAGGCTAGCAACAGTAGTTAATTCTTGCATATTCACACCCAAGCTTTCCTTTATTAGCTGAACAATCAAAGAAAACATTCTTTTGCATAATCAGATTTATGTTTGAGTACAGTTGATAATGTCAGTTAAATACTCTTTCCAATGTGTTATGTGTAACTAAAAAGGATCAGGAAAAGTAGCTTCAGCAATAATATTCCAAACAGACACATGACTATAGACACACAGTGATTGGTAGATTTGGTCCAAATTATTAAATATTCTTGATGGCACCGTCTGTTGAAATAGAACCATCTCAGATCACTAGTATATTTGAAAAAAAAAAGATTAGGGATCTGCAAGCAAATTCAGCTCTTCCCAGACATTGCAACATAAATAAGCAGCCATCTCAGTACACTCAAAAATACAAACTCGATGGCGTGCAGCCATGATGAGAGTTGGCCCAAGGTGCACAATAATATACATATATGTATATACTTATGATGTATCTGAAATGACCACAATTTATAATGTTCGTGAAGAAAGCAGGTCAAGGGTACACTGATATTTATGATCAATGGAGGATGAATCTGTACATAGTTTTGAACAGTTGTTTCATACAGATGTTAAAAAAAAGCTGCCAAAGATGCCTTTTTTCTCTCTTCTTTGCTTCCTTCCTCTTGTCTAGTATGGTTCACGTTACATGACCAGTTGCAATGGCAAATTTGCTGTAACGAGTTGCAGGCAGCTCTCAGCATCGTAGCACCAATCAATAAATAAAATGGTGGGGGGAGTGAAGGAGGCCTAGATGAGGGGCTACATTATCGTCAGAGGAAGAGAGGCTGCAACAAAGCACACTCTGATGTGACCACACTTCCATCATCTCTTTAAATCATCGTCTCATTCTTCCCTACACGCCAACCGCGTCGCTTTTAATACCTTTTGTAAACTCCATCCACATTCCAACTACCTCTCCATCATCCCTGTTGCATGCCCCATAAAACACTGCTGCCACTGTTCCCCCTCCTCCTTCCTCTCCCTTTGTCTTTACCAATAACATTCCACAATTCCCATCCTCTCTCTCTCTCCCCCCCTCTCCCCCCCTCTTGAAATGCAGTGATATGACAGTGTGGAGGATCGTCTTACCTGTGAGAAATCCTGTGTGGAGCATATATGGGAATTTTATCCATCAACTTGCACTCTGATCGGCGTCTAGTATTATTTTAATAGCTTTCTAGACATGTGTGTAAGATAAATGGTTGAATGCAAAGACCCAAGGAACTATATATTGCAGTAGGCACCACTGAGAATTTTATATGCGGAGAGAAGATATTTTAGTCATTTGCATCAAGCTTATATGCGAAGTGGGTGATAAATAATTCTTTTTTTTTCCTCATACGTGACGAGGCTGAGCTTTCTATATGACTTGTTGATCAGGTTATGAGGAGGCAACCATTTTATTGGGACCTGCTCAGAGTTCTGAGCATTTGGCAGTAACTTGGCTGATGGACGTCGACATGAGACATGAATCACTGGAGCTCAATAGTAGGGAATCTGAAATTTAAGCGCAACTTACATCAAGAAATTTATAATATATAAATAATGAATCAACGTTGGCTCTTGAATATATATATATATATACTAAAAGTTTATAACATAATAATTATATGTTATGTTAAACTATAAATATACGACAACAAACCCTATAAAGAGAATGGTGAGAGATGAATTAATCTTTAATGATTTATAATCCATAAGGTTGAATTAGTTCTCACTACATTATACATTCATTACAAGCTTTTTAACTCAAAAACCTTATAACAAAATAACAAGATTAACAAGGTCATCATCAACTTACTTATTGACAAGATAATATCCTTAAGTGTTACTTGGTACCCTATTGCATGAGGCATGTTTGAATTAGTCACACACGTATAAATCACAAGATAAATTCTGAATATATATATGAAAAATAATCTTGAGTAAATGTGACGCGTTAAAAATTAGTAAGCCAATGGGCAAAGTGAATAGTTGAACCGTTGCGCTACTCTAATATTTAGGTGATGTATTTAATTAGATAAAATCGAATTATTATATATCGTATCAAAGTCACATATGCATAAGTCATGAGAAAGATGAGATGCTAAATATATATATGAAAATATGACATTGAAAAAAAGTGAGCTAGTGAAAAAAATGAATGTTATCACGTCGAGTATAGAAGTGAGTCGAATGACACATTTTGACAAAATTGTGTGGGGCAAAATTTAGAATGGACAATGTCACATGCAAGCTGAACGAAAATGTAAAAATATACACTAAAATATAAAACATCTCCAAAATCAATTATGGATATAATATGCGTGATAATATCTCACGTTTAAAGAAAATATTGTAATGTGTGAGGTTCATTCTTATTGAGCTACATCATGTTTTGAAAAACGACAAATAGATTATCCTTAATCACCCAAGTAAGGGCCCCTGTCCTCGTAGAAAGGTTCAACATGGATCCCCTCAAAACTCTCCAAATAAAATGTAGGTGAAAGATACCAATAAATATTACAAATGGTACTACTTATATCTCATCTTTATTTATAATCAATTAAAACGTGCATGACTTTGACCCCAGTTCCAAATCTTATATGAAGTCAAGAAATCTTAACCTTAAACAAATAGAAGATATACTCTTAATAAAAAAGGGGAAAATGAGTCTTATAAGTCACTATATAACAAAAAGAAAATAAAAGAGTTATATATATATATATATATATATATATATATATAGTATATTAGGGTGCATACACTTGTTGGTCCAAATTATATTCTAAATATTTTTATGATAGGAAACAAGGAAGATGATATGCTACGATCGGTTGAAGTGGTGGTCCAAACAGGTTAACTAAATTTTGAAAGAAAAAGTTGATATTGATTTCTACAGACAAAACGGACGATCGGAAGACTTTTGATCGACCGTTAATTACAGAGAGAAGAGACATCTTTAAATTAGACGACCGAATCACTTTCGATCGACCGTTCAAAGCGTCAAATGAAATAACATGTACAAAACGGATGACCGAAGCAACATCATGAATGACCACTAATTATAGATATCACATATATTTTTAAATCGGACAGCCGAATCACTTTCGGTCGATCATTCTGGACGATAAAAGAGAACATACAAAACATACGATTGAAGTAGCTATCGGAACAGTCGCTAATTATAGAGAGAATAAATATTTTTAATCGGATCGAATCATTTTCAAACGATCGTTCTGGATAACAAATGAAATAACATAAAAAAATGAATTACCAAAGTAGCTGCCAGAATGACCACTAGCTACAGAAAGTTCGAAATTTTTAAAAGGACGACTGAAACAGTTTTGAACAACCATTCTAGATAGAAAAGGCAACGGCAACGACTAATTCTTATACGGACTACCACTAATGGATGATTGTGCCGAAAAGACTAACGCAACGGCTATTATTTTAATATAAAATAGACATCTGAAACTATAACAGACGACCATTGAGCATACAATAGCAACGGCTAGTTCTGCAGCAAAATAGACGCCTAAAACTACGGGCGATCATTTCAGAAGTGACAGCACAACTCTTTTAAAAAGATTTTGCAACGGTCATATTTTCAAGAGAAGCCTATAAAAGAGATTCAAAAGATTGAAGAGAGGTTATCAAGCAAGAGAAATTACTCCAAAACATCTTTCAAGTCCAAAGTATTTTCTAGAGCCCAATTTTGCAAATCATCTCTTCCCTCTTTTAGTTCCTAAGTATGAGACATCTTTGCAAGAAGAGAAAATTGGAGGAAATTCTTGTGTTCTTGTTTAGTGAAGTTTGAGAGCTCCTTGTAAGAAGATGTATGCATTACCTCATGAGAAGACATTGTGATGCAGAAAGAGTTATTCTCTCTCTACGATAAAAAGATAAAACTAGTGAATCTCCGACGATTTTGAGGTCGAAAAGTTGGAACGAAGACGTAAGCCAAGAGTTGGGCCGAACCTCGTCAATATATTGTACCTTCCTAAGTTTTTTATCCTTCTTACTTGCTTTTTACTTGTTTGTGATCGTATTTTCTAAAAATTAACTTTTACAATTTTCAATTATAATTTTTATATACCAATTCACCCCTCCCTTTTGGTGCTTTTGATCCTACAATTAGTATCAAAGCCAAATTTCTCTTATTTTAAAATTTTAAACATCCTTTGAGCTACGACATCAAATGGATTTATTTTGGTGAAGGCCAATCCACATATTGCCATTCACTTTTTAATGTTTCAAATTTTGCCTATTGGAAAATTAGAATGCAAGTTTATGCATGCTCTATTGATATTTGGAATATAATTAAAAATGAATTTGATTTGTATGGAAAATTACTTTTGGAATATACCGAAGGTGAGAGATTACTTGTGAAGTTAGATTTGAAAGTAAAAAATCATCTTTTTGTTTTTTAGATGCAACAAAATTTAATCGTATTTCCTAATTGTCAAAGTGCTTATGAATATAAAGAAAAAATATCATTACACATGAAGATACTGATAAGGTAAGGAATCTAAACTAAACATTTTGAATCATCAATATGATTCTTTTAAGATGTATGAAAATGAATTCATAAATGAAATGGTTGTACGTTTTAATGATATTCTGAATGGTTCTGCCTCCTTGGACGAGTCATGGACTAACTCTCAAAAAGTGAAAAAGTTTTTCAGGTATCTTTTTCCCAAGTGGTACATGAAGACAACCGTTATTGAAGAAAGGGACTTAAAAAAAGTAGATTTGATTATCATAAAATCTCTCTTGACCTATGAAATTAGAACCAAGGAAGACGAAGAGACAAGTGCTTTCAAAAGAAAGACGTTGACTTTGAAAGCAATGATGGACGAAGACGAAATGAGTGAAGAAGATGAAGATTTAAATAAAAAAACTAGCATTGTACGCCAAGAAGCTTGACAAAATATCATAGGTTTGCCAAGCAAAAGAATAAGAACAATTTCTCCAAAAGAATATCATCATTCTTATAGTGTTCAACCTTTTTACATTCAAATCAAATAACTTGATTTGAATGTAAAAAGGTTGAACACTATAAGAATGAGTGTCCAAATTTAGTTAAGATAGAAAAGGAGGGAAAAAACTCAAAAAAGAAAAGAAAAACTCTTCAAGCCACTTGAGATAGAAGTGAAGATGAAGAGGACTTTAACACCTCCTCAAGTGATGCAATTAGCTATGATGTATCATCTAACTTATCTGAATTTAATGCTAGCGAATATTTTGATATGTATGATGAATTTAGAATTCTTATAAATAAATATATATTCCTTAAAATGAAACATGATGGTTTGAAAGTATAATTTAAAAAGTTGAAAAATAAACATGATTTCAAAGTATGTGAAAATTGCAACTTATTAGATGATGATCACTCTAGCTTAGCATTATGATTGAAGTCTTGAAAATGGAAAATAATACTTTGAAATTATCTTGTGAAAAACAAAGTTGTAGTGTTGAATCTTTGAAAATTGAAAATCATGTTTTAAAAGGTGAATTTGAAAACTTACAAATGGTGGAAAAATGCTAGATGCAATGCTACCAACACAAAGAAGACATTTTAATAAAAAAAATGGACTTGATTTTAACTCATTTGATACTAAGAAAGATAAAATGATTCTATTCGTTAAAGCATCATAAAATCTTTATGCAAAATTACATATCACTTTTTTTATTGTAGCTATGAAGAACATTATTCTCATGAATGCAAAATGTAAAAATGAATAAATAGTGGTATGAAGAAGTTTTGGATCCCCAAAAGGATCATCTCTAATCAAAATGAACCCAAGCAAATTTGGGTACCAAAAGGATGAGAATCTTAATCTTTCTTGTAGGGAGCTCCAAAAAATAATAAAGATAAATGGTATTTGGATAGTAGATGCTAAAGACATATAACCGGTGATCCATCAAATTTCATTACCTTAAAAAAGAAAAATGGAGAAAAAGTCACATTTGGAGATAATAGCAAAGGAAGAATGATTAGTATATGCAATGTTGGTAAGAATGATAAAGTATACTTAGAGAATATTTTGCTAGTTGAAAACTTAAAACATAACTTAATTAGTACAAGTCAATTATATGATAAGGACTATTTAGTAAAATTTGAAAAGAATAAATGTTTGATTCTAGATTAAAACAAGGAGGTTCTACATATGAGTTTTAGATATAATAATGTTTATACAATTGATTTTGAAAATTTGAAAAATGAAAAATGTCTTAGTGTTATGCATTATGATATAAACCTTCGGTATAGAAGATTAGGACATATGAATTTTAAGTTATTAAATAAACTTTCAAGTCATGAATTAGTTAGAAATTTGCCCAAAATTAAATTTGAGAAAAATAATGTTTATGACTCATGTCTTAAAGGTAAACAAACCAAAAACTCTTTCAAATTAAAAGATGTTATTAGTACACATAGGTCTCTAGAACTTTTACATCTTGACTTATTTGGATCTATTGGTGTAGTAAGTTTAGGAGGAAAGAAATATACATTTGTGATTGTTGATGACTTCTCTCGTTTTACTTGGACTATCTTTCTCACAAGTAAATATGAAAGTATAAGCGTGTTTTCTAAGTTTGCAAAAAGAGTACAAAATAAACTTGAACTAAAAGTTATAAAAATTAGAAGTGACTATGGAGGTGAATTTGAAAATTAAAAATTTGAATTATTTTGTGAAGAAAATAGAATTACACAGAATTTTTGTCTTCATAAACTCTTCATATGTGGACTGCCTTGAGTCACTAGACATCATACTCTATGATTTTGCTAAGTTGCTAAGTGTTGCCATTAGTTTTCCTAATATATCAGGTCTTCATCCCGGCTGGGCTCTTTGCCTCTATCTCCCGATTGGTGCTCATGGCTTCTCTCACGGCTAGCCTTATGAGAGGAACTATCTGTGCAGCTCCTCTCTTGATTGGAGCCGTGAGATGGATTCCCTTGTTCCATGTTTCTGAAAATCAAAACCATAATCCATCATTAGGGCATTATGAAATGAATATGCATATGAAGGATGTCTTACCAATATGCATTTGCCTAAGTATTTTTGTGTGGAGGCCGTGAACACATCAAGTTATATTTGAAATAGAATTTTACTTAGACTCCTTAAAAAGAAAACATATTTTGAAGTTTTATATGGAAAAAAAGTCAAATATTTTGTTGTAAATGTTATATCTTGAATAGCAAAGATAAATTAAACAAATTTGATACAAAATGTGATGGTGTGTTTCTTGACTACTCTAGTACACGTAAAGCATATATAGTGTTCAATAAAAGAACATTAGTTATTGAAGAATTTTAAATTCAATGAAGTTAATGATTTTTTTACGAGTAAGCAAGTGAATGATAATGAGGGATAAATAGCTGAAGTGGAAAGACATCTTGAAAACATGCATCATCACATCCACTTGACCAAGTTATAAGTAATATAAATAAAGGTATAAAGACTAGACATATTCCTTGAAATTTTGTGTGCACTTTTTACGTTTCACTATAAGAAAACTGCTGAATGGCGACATGTGGACGCTATTGCACTAATGCGTGTCTGGACGTCTCCTTCGCGTCGACATAGCGCCAAAAATATGAGATGCCTGGAATTAGTAGCTAATAGCATCACCGTAACGCTAAAGCAGACGGAGACGCAATTATCGTCAACTGTCGACACTACCTAGACATTAAGATAACGTGAAAAATGTTATCGCGATCAGTCAACCTAATGCGACTCAAAGGTGGCGCAGAATGTCGTGATGCTATGCGACGCTAGTTTGGCGCTATTATGATGCCAATGTGATGTCTTAATGGGGTCTCCAAGGCGACACTAAGGTGACGCTAAAGATAAGATATGTAAAATAGCATCGACTATGCATGCGACGCCATTAAGCGCTAGAGAGGCAATAATTTTATACATTTTTGCCACATTACAGTCATATTTTCTTCCCTTTCCACACCATACAATTACATAATGCATATACAATACATTCATCATTCATCACAGGCATCATATCAAATATTACAATATGAAAAGTAATAAACTAAACTAACAAAAGTATAACTACTACACGTATATCCAACAATAAATGTATAAGTAACAAAAGTATATCTAAAACCATGCAAAAGTTTCTATCCTAAGTTTGGGAGTTGTTGTTGTCATTCCGAACATTCGATCTTGACATGCTCACTCCTTGACCTCGCAAGGATTGATTCTGCGGAGGGATCAATCCTTGAATCGCCTACAATAAAGGAGTGCTGCGATAGCAGCCACTATAAGAAAAAACCCAATTTCAGATAGTTTTGACCGTCTGTATTTAGTCGACAACCGTCGAAAACGCCCCTTTCGATGGATTTTTTGACGGATAACATTTGCGCGAAACTACGCATCACAAACTATATTCGACGGTTATCACACAACCGTCAAAATCTTCGACGATCAAGTTGGCGGGCTGAGCCATCGAACAATGGAGAGTTAAGATGGTTTTAGCCATAGATATATATCGACAGTTTGAGCTATCGATACTATCGACGTTTGTAATCGTCGATAGTCCATCGACGGTTTGAGCCGCCGATAATACCGTTGAGTTTCGACAGCTCAAACCGTCGTTAGGTTTCGACAGTTAAAATCGTCGATGTTTGTCGACGGGTCTAACCATCTATACATTTCGATGATTCAAACCGTCGAATATGATACTATCGACGGTTTGAGCCATCGGAATAAATTTTAAAAAATAAAATAAAAATTGACACAAACGTAATTGATTTAAAATTGTAAATCATTTTATTAAATGATTTAATAAATAATAAAAAGCAATTAATTTGAAAAAAATTAAATAAACAATCATTTGAGTAATTAATTTAATAAAAACAAATTAAATAAATAATTTATGTCCAACTAACCAAACGTAACGAAATTGAAATTGAATGTCACACAAATGTCAATAAAACATAACGTCAAATACAACACAAAGAAGCTACAATACTACATCGTCGTTGTTGAACTCGTCACGCATCATTTTCTTCATCTCTTTCTTTTGAGCTAATAAATTGCATCGCTCACGTTCTTCGGACTCTTTTCTGAGTTCCTCCGTAACCTCCAGTCTGATCTCCTGTCGGACATTGGATAAATATTGTTCCCACATATTGTCAAATATTTGCTACATACCTTGACTCGGAGAACCCAATACCGATTTATGACTATATCCAATATCTGCAGTACTAATAGATGATTCGAGGTCGTAAATGCGACCCTTCTTGATGGCGACGTGGTCCGTCCAAAGTTGTCGAGGGGCCAGCGGTGTGGTCCCCTCCTGCGTGGCTTGCGTAATGTGCTCAACTTCTCTTGTTTTGTAACCCTCCTGAAATTAAAAAAACATATTAACTATATCATTTAAAATGATGAAACTTTCGACGATTCCAACCGTCGAAACATAAAAAATTATATATGAACTGAAATATTACCGTTAGATGTATAACGTAATATATCTTACGTTTCGACGATCGAAACAGTCGAAACAAATATAAATGATATATAATATCAATTCAAATTCCGACGGTTCTAATCGTTGAAAGTTTCAACGGTTTCTTAAACCCTCGCAACTTTTGACGGTCAGAACTGTCGAAAGTAAAAAATAGATAAACTAATAAGTAATATTACTGTTAACATATTTTGACGGTTAAAATCGCTGAAAGTTTCGACGGCTACCCCAATCATCAAAACTTTCAATTGTCGGAGCCGTCGAAAGACCACATGGAAAACTAATCACCCTCATTCACTATCTTCGACGGTTAAGAGCATCAAAACTTTTGACGGATATTCATCCGTCTAAATTTTCGACGGTTCTAACCGTCTAAATTTTCAACAGTTCTAACCGTCGAAAGTTTCGATAATTTATAAACCGTTGTAAGTTTAGACGGACACAACCGTCGAAAATTTCTCCAGCCATAATTACAACAGATATTTAAATCCTTCGAAAAATCCTTCGATACTTTAGACGGATTTTGGCCCCTCGAAAGTGAACCACAAAAAATTCTGCTTTTTCTTGTAGTGTGCTACGACACCTTTTGCGATATTTGCTGCGACAGTTGCTGCGATAGCTGCGTGACATTAGGTGCAGCGGATGAGCTCGGAGAAGATGGGTTGTTTGCATATCCTCCGCTCCTCTAGGTACCTGAGCGACTATGCCTAGCCCACGTAGATACCCTCCTCGGGTCGTGTTGGCCACTTTCTTCCAAATAGCAGGATCCTCGACGAAATAAAAAAAATTATACAATCATATAAACATTATAGATTATATAAACTATATAACATAAAAAACACCTAAAGTAAATATGTGAATCGCTTTCGAGAAACGTTACTTGCTGGCTGAGAACTTAGTTCATCTACGTAATTTTCAACTGTCTTTGCATTATAGTCATCCTTAAAAATTTAAATATTGTGCATTTAAAAAATCATTTGCACTAATATCACCAACCAAGTGAACATGTGATGAGAGTTACAAAAAGTCAACGGATAGTGGGAGTGACCAAGTCATTGGTCTTTCAGTTCTTATGCGTGGCCTCGTAGACCATGCAAAAGTCCATAGGACCATCTTGTTTCTCCTGCAATAAAGTTTCAAATTTTATAAAATAAGTATAAGATAAAAGTTTGATTATTCAATTTTATATGTAAATTACCATGCACCGTCGATGCTCGTCAAATCACATCAACCCGCTTGTATGAATGTGGGCCTCGAGTTTCAAAAATTAGTCAACTCTTGCCTTTTTTCACTTTCTTTGACATTGTTCATCCGTCCTGTATGAACATAAAATACATAGAATTTGAATGATTATAAATTTATGACTTTGAAAAGTTACAAATTTAATAAAAATAATTCACACGTAAACTTACTTACCACTTCCTACATAAGGACTCCCACACTATGTGCCTAATATGTCTTGGGCATCTTTGTATGACCTGCTCCAAAGTGAAGCTGACGGATTTGACGACCTTATGAAACTTATATAATCGATTTCGAAAATGTTTCACAATCATCTCCTCAAAAGTTCTCTAGATCGTCCTCAAACTAAGATTCAGATGGAACTAATTTGCCTCTTAAACAATACTATAAAATTTAGTGATTTAAAAATAAATAAAACAAATTATGTAACTAAAAAAGAAGATCATATCCTAAAAGCTCGAAAGATGTTGTCCCGCATTGAAATTGGGACATACCTGCCCCTTTTGACAAGTGATAAAGAACAAGAGCACTGACATTTCGTACGATACTAGTGTGTATGAAAGTGGTCCTGCAATTTACAAAGAAGAATTAATTTTCAATGATAAGAAAAACTATAATAAAATTTCTACAACTTATTTAACTTATTGTGTAATCCATTTTCATCTGGGGTAGGCTGAGAAGATCTGACATCATCGATGAGCCCTAGTGAAAATAAATCATTAGTGTCATATTAAATTAAATTAATGATAATTGATATATGTAGATTAATATTCTCACATCGAATGATGTCTATCGTTGCATGATTCATGGCAGTCTGCTCACTAGAATGTGATAAGTCGGGTGCTTGTTCTATCGGCGGCGTAGCAACTGACATTATTAAAAAATAATTAATGTAATTAAATGAGAAATGTAATTTTAATAATAATAAAAATATCACCTAGGGTAAGATACCGCTCGCCAACGCTGGGATGTGGTGAAGCACCTGGTAATCTCAACGGTGGCATACTGTCATCATAAAAACTACTTAAAATACTTGCATGTATTTAAATTTATGGAATATAAAAAAAATAATCCGGTGTGGCATGTCGATCGTCGTCATGTAATCGAGATGTCCCGACTATGTGCCCTGTCGACGGTGGAGCAACTATCACAATAACAAAATAATTAGAATGGTTTCATGTATAATAAATTAAATGCACAAGAAATAACTTGGAGTAATACATGAAGACGACCCACCAATAGATGCCTACTATATGACGATTTGTCTACGTGCCCCGTCGATAGCAGAACAACTAAAATTATTAAAAAAATTAGTATAGTTATTATAAGCAACTATAAATAAGCAATTGACAATAAATATATCACTTGGTGGTCATGATGGCTCACTCATCTAGAGTGAACTCCTAGAAGAGTGAGATGACCCAAAAGCTCGACCTCTAGTAATCATAACTGAAAAAAAGTAACAAACTTGTGTTATTGTTAATTTAATATATAAAGTTAGAAACACATAATTTTATAAATTATTAGAAGAACTATAGAATTCATTCGCTTATTTCGTATTCTAATTCATTTTTATCATCTTCGCCGTCGTAGCTATAATCTTGATTCGTGTCATCATCAAATTGTCAACATTCACTTCTAAGAGGTCATTTGAATTGAATTCCTCCATTGACTCAACGTCATCGACTAATTGAATATTCTCAACTTCATCGGCTACATCAATCGTCTCATTCACTCGATCTTTTTGATAGTATCATCTACAAGCACATCATTGTATCTGGATTATGTTTCATGATCATCTACCATTATTTCTTTTAAGAATAATATACGTCTCTCTTTACATGACGCCCACCATTCATCTTTGGTTCTTTTCAATGGATACTTAGTGTAGTACACTTGTTGCGCTTGTTCTGCCAATATGAATGGATCGTATGACTGAATTCTCGATCAAGGGTTAATATCCATTAATTTAAACTTTTGATCGATCCGAACTTCTTTCTCTGGATCGAACCAACGGCATTTTAGCACTTTGTTCATTTTTTTCAAAATAAGACAATTCTATGATGTCTTTTATAACGTCGTAGTAGTTGAAGTCGTTGTCCTTGTACATGCTTCCTAGAATTGCTGCTATTAACAGTTGAACGTTGTCGGTTGTATTCTTTTGAATGGAATCTATATCCATTAACTATGATGTCACAGTAGTTAAAAACTTGTTTCTTAGGTCCATGACCTAAATCTCAAATATTTAAATCTGTGACTGAGTCATTAATACAAGAAAAATAACTAAAAATTCATTAAAAGTTATATATGACAGTAATAATTATGAACAATAAAAAGAATTCTCACTTCACATATCAACCAAATGACAAAATGTTCGTCTCGTAATTTCAATAATTAATTGTCTGAAACCAATGGATTGATTTCTCATTGTAATTCTTGAAATTTCATGAATTTATAATGGTCAATTAACGAAATCACATATCAATAATTAATTTATAAATTTAAACATATTATAATAAATTGTCTTACTCGAGATACGACGTCACCTCGCTACAATATGTAAAGACAATTCTCAATGAATGTGAGATCTCTGTCACTCAAGATAACTTTGCGTCGTGTACCAAAAAGTGAACATGGGTATTAGAAGATGGATATAGTATTTATGTTAACTTCTCTTTCATCTTTGTCATTAGTTTTTGGACCTTGGGTGTGTCGTGATTGTATGTGCGGCTCAAAATACTTTGAAGTGAAGTTTGGTACATCCTCAATGAAATATGCTTCACATATAGAGCCTTCGAGCTTCACCTTATTCTTCGTCTTTCTTTTCAAATATAACATGCACCTTTCGAAATGATACATTCATCGATATTGAAGCGGGGCTGCAATTTTTGTTTCACATGGACGGTGTACAATCAAATGCTCCATCACATCAAAGAAATAATGTGGAAATATCTTCTTAGCCTTGCACATAGTAATCACAATAGAAGACTTTAACCGAGAGATATCTTCTTCCCAAATGGTGGATGTACAAAGCTCTTTAAAGGACATAGATAACTCTATTAAAACTTACCAAATGACCTTTGACAAAAGTTCTTTAAAGACAATTGGAAGTGGTCTTTGCATAAAAATATAGCAATCATGACTCTTCATCTCATGTATTTTCTCATTTTTCAAGTTAAAATAATGAGATATGCTTGATATATATCCGTCAGGAAATTTCAATTGCTTGACCTATTCGAAAACCACTTTTCTTTGATCATTGCTCAAGGCATAAGTAGCTTTTGGCTTTTTGCATTTACCATTTTGAAGATGAATGATATGTAGCTCTGGTCTTCGACATATAACTTTTATGTCTTCGCGCGCTTGTATGCTATCTTTAGTTCTTCCTTTAAGATTCATAACAGTATTGAAAATGTTGTCAAATACGTTCTTCTCGGTATATATGACGTTCAAGTTAGATCGTATTAAGTTTGAGGATCAATAGGGCAACTCCTAGAAAATACTTATTTTCTTCCAATTATGTTCACTTCCAAACCTAATTTGCTTGTAAGAATCGTATTTTTTGCCTCGAAATGACTTGGAGGTAATGTGTACTCAGCTGCATTCTCTTTAAATGAGTTCTAATCACGACACATCAAATTCTCCATTGGCAAAAACATCATGTGAATACAAATTAGCATACCTTTGTACTATTTTTCAAGTAAAATTATTTTGTATCTTTTCGCATATGAGGCAAGCAAATTTACCTTTTTTGCTCCAATCAAACATTCATTATGAAATTTTTCTTCTTAAATTTGTCATATTTAAACACGCCATCCGGCCACAACATGTTGAATATATCAATCAAAGGTCCTTAGTAAATATCTAAACTCAATCGAGGATTTGGGAACATGTATGCAATATGTTCTATCATTTCATGCACATATTTGGTGGAAAATTATAAGGTGTGATAAAAACTGGCCAACAAGAATAATGATGCCTAATGAGCCAAAAGGGTTGAACTCATTAGTACAAAGTCTCAATTTAATATTACGTGATTCTGTTGAAAAAACCAAATAAAGTACATCAAATAATTTCCATGCCTTAGCATTTGAAGGATGTGTAATGGAACTCGGATCATATGCCCCTCCTTTGTGCCACCTCGTGAATAATGCAATTTTCTCAGAAAGAAATAGGTGCTGTAATTTTGGAACTATGAAAAAGTATCTTAACATTGTAGTTGTCACATTCTTTTTTAAAAATTGAGAATTCTTTCTCGCTTTGTATTTGCGCTCGTCACAAATAGAACAACTAAGAAGTGAGTTTTTTTTTGTAATACAATACAATGGTTGCGGCGTACATCAATCTTTTGATATTCCAAACTTAAATTTCTCATCAACCTTTTTCATTTGTAAAAAATTCTGGTAACTTTTTTATACTGTAAGCATACTCTTAATAGTGACAATCATCCGGTCAAAATAACTTTCGCTCATATTAAATTTTGATTTTAAATTCATAAGTTGTGCCACTGCAGAAAGTATACTTTGTTTCGCACATCCAACCCATAAAAGTTCGTCGGCTTCTTTAAGAATGTTATAAAACTTAGAAGTCAAAGGATTCAGATCTTCTTCAATAAATATTTCGTCAGCATTTTCTACTTCCACTGAATCTCGTATCATGTCCTTATATGAATTGCTAGTCTCGTTCACATTGATATATATAGCATCAACTATTGTCTCTTTATTCCATCTTTTTTCGTCATAAAAGAACTAATTTGTATACTTTAGAAAGAAATCATTGTAATATAAATAATTGGACACATCATATTTTAGTTTCCATTGATAAAATTTGCATTTCCGGCATTTGCATAAGATTTTGCCACAAAAAAGTAACACCTTCATTTTCATATGTCGCCTTAATAAATTCATCAACGCCATTGTAACGACCCCAATTTTTTAGAGTTGAAAAAAGAATTTTTTATTATTTTTATTTTTGGGAATATGGATATTAATATTATTATAATTAATAATTTCGAAAATAAAGGAAAATATAAGAGTAGTTTAATTAAGGATAAGATGTATTATGGGATTATTTAATTAAATTCGAAATTTATTTTATTTATTTATGGAATAAATCAGAATTTGTTAAAGGAGATGTATTATGGGATTATTTAATTAAATTCGAAATTTATTTTATTTATTTATGGAAGAAATCAGAATTTGTTAAAGGAGGTTAATTAAAAGATTAAATTTGATTGTGATTGAAAGTTATAAATCGATTGGTAAAAGACTTATAAATAAATTCTTAAGGCCGATTGGCTAAGGAATTTCTTTTTCTTTGATTCTCGGTGTCCGATGATAGCGGCGTGACATTTTGGTGATAAGAAGAAAAGAGGCATAATGTCTCATGGAAAAAAGTCGTGATCGACGTCGAACGACTAAGCGTGAAATGAGGTACATAAAAAGAGCATATGTTTATTGTGTAGTACGATTTTCTTTACCATTGATTGCGGTTGGATTTGACGTCGGATGAACAGGAGAGAGAATCAAAGAGCAAGAGACGATGGGATGGTTCACGGTTAAAAACTGGTTGGTAAAAAAAAGGGAAAAGAGAAAAGAGTTTTATGGGCGCAAGAAGAATCGGAAAAAAAGAAAAAAAATGAAATGAGTTTCACGGCCGCAAAATGGGTAGAGAGAAGAAAGAGGATTGGATATTTTGTGGCCATGGAGAAAAGAAAATATAATTTAAGAAGGAAAGAGATAGAGAGAAGGCGAGAGAAAAAGACGAAAGTCAAAAAAAAGATTTCACAGCGCAAAAATTAGGAGAGAGAAAGAAAGAGGAGGAAATAGAGAAAGAAAAATCGAGTAGAAGAAAAAAGAAGCAATAAGAAAATAAAAAAAGAAGAAACTTTCCTGAAGGTGTAATGATTAGGAGAGAGAAAATAAAAAATACGGTGATTACAGGCGAAGGAAGAAGATAAGAGAGAGAAACGTAAGAAAAAAAAAGAATGAACTTCATGAGAGAGAAAGAAGAATTTTTATTCTTCATTTTTTATTTTTCTAACGAGGAAAAATCATTTATTAAACTCTTCGGCCAACGAGAAAAGAAATAGAAATATATATATATATATAAGGAAGAAAAATTAGGAGTTATTTAATTAGTTAATTCTTTTAATTATCAGCTTTGTAAGAACTGGTGTTATTATTATTAGGATATGATATGTTAATTATATTATTATTGATTGTGTTGATTATATTGTTATCCTTCTTGATTATATTCTTATCATATATAAGCATCATATGAGACCATATCATCATATTGGATCATATTTTATTATCACATCCAATCTTATCACTGATTATGATTGATCCAGTAGTCTTTCTAATTTGTTTCAACTAAATTAAATTATTAAAAGATAGACGTATTAGGTAAACAAGATAAAAGTTGAAAGCTGTTGAATATTCATGTTCTCTTATTGTCTCCAAGCTCCTGGACCATATTGTTATTAAATTGAATTGAATTGAATGAAATAGATAGTAGACTAGTGGTGTTTAATGGATCGGACGAGCTTCTAATAGTTTTGGTCAATCGGGTTTTGACCAAACATCGGACGAGTCGGAAAAGCATGTTAATTTAACGGATTATTATCGGACCACCTAATAGACTTTCAAACTTGTCCGGCCTGTTAAGGTCTAATAAGTCTTAACGGACAGGTCGACTTGCGAACGAACCGGACAAGCCCATTGATTTTTTAAAAAACCTAATTTAATATTTTAATTTATTTTAATATTGGCATTTCTTTTTTCTATATTTCCTTTTATTCTCTTCTTGATACATTAATAATATAATATAATAAATAAGGTATCATTAATTTTTTTTGCTTCACTTTTCTCATATTTTTCTTTATTTTTTTGTCATTTTACTCATTTGTTTATTTGTTTTGTTCTTTTACTCAAATTAATAATAGACAAACAACTTATATTCTATCATTAGGTAAATATTATCATATAAGTTTATTAGCTAATATTATTAACGGATTAACGATCGGCCTATCGGACAGTTTGTTAGTTAATGGACGGATACCAGACTATCGGATATCGGACAAACGACTGAAATATAATGTTTGGCCTATTATCTGTCCAAGCCCGATAACTTATTGAACGGATTCAGACTGGACACGGACGAGCTTACTCGTTATCATATCGGGTCGGCCAACGGACGGGTCGAGCTATCTAGTCTAATAAATACTACTATAATGGACCTAAAGATTTGAGTCGTCATTATTTTTTAGAGGAGCTATGACTGTCTTGTGTTTGGTCATGGTCTTCCGCCATTCACAAGTCATTGTTAGCACTATATTATTGGGTAGCTTATCATGGATTGATTTTCCATTAGCCTACATGAAAGAGACATGAAGTTTTCTTTAATTGACTGAGCGCTCCTCATTGAATTAGATAACTCCGAACATTATAAATTGAATTGAATTGAATTAAAATCGAATTGAATTTGGTTGAATTGAAATCGAATTGAATAAATCATGGTCATTTGGATACTGACATTGTCTCCGTCCATCGAATCGAATGGAATTGTTATTGACCAATGACCATTTATATTGAATTGAAAATTAATAAATTGAATAGTGTCATGGTGATCAGGCGTCATTGATATCGTTAATTTTTAAATCAATATTGATCCGTCATTTGACATTTTCGCAATCTTTTCTATTGATCTATGGCTCTATTGTCCTATTGTTAAATTGAACCATCGATCCAACACTCTATTGTTAATTGAACAATGTCATATTGATTAGGTAATTGTTAGTTGTTATCGTTATTGATTGGTCTTTTGACCATAGCCTGATATAGTTGCTCATATTGATAAATCATTATATTATTAATTGATTATTGTATTGATTACTCAATTGACTCGTCATTATCATATCTTATTTTTTATTGGGCATATTGATTATTCAGTAGACCCTACATATTGAATATTTTTATACTCATGGATATTTTTCTTTACCTGGATTCGTGCAGGTGAGAGTGCTTTGATAGATGATGGTCCTGTAGGTGGCTACGCTCAGTGACAGACAAATGTTGCACATGACATTAGATCAAGTTATTTAGTTTTATTATTTCTGCATTTATCAGAATTGTGAACTTATGGATGTTTTAGTATTTTGATTATTACAAATTATTAGTTATTATTTTTAAAAGTCTTCCACATTTATAGATTTTATTTCGTAAAATTTTATAGAAAATTGTATAGCGTCTTTGGAATGACTTTGAGCACGTGAAAATTACTTGGATCCCGGGGCGTTACAACCATCCTTATATTCTTTTGTTATAACATCATGTTTATCCTTCAAACAACGAATCCAACTATGATATGACTTTGTCAATAAATTCTTACTGATCAATGAATTATCATATTATTGTCTCTTTTTTCAATATTCTCATTTTATTAACCAAGAATGTTGATCTACATTCTTGTCAACTAAAATGAGAACATGATCGAGGAGACCAAAATTTGACAATAAAATTGATCAGTATTTGATTTCAAGTTGAATCTCAACGAATATAGATTTGATGCAAAATTAAGAATAGTATAGTTAGTTTGTTCATTTAATTTTCAAGTCACGATGTTCATCTAGTTGGAAGCATAAATTTAAGTAATAATATAGTTTGTTCATCTATTTTTCAAGTCACGATGTTCATATAGTTCGAAGCAGAGTTAAGAATAATATAATTTGTTTTGTTCATTTACTTTTTAAATCATGATGTTGATCTAGTTGGAGGCATAATTGAGAACAATATAATTTGTTTGTTTATCTATTTTTCAAGTCACAGTGTTTATTTAGATTGAGGCATAATTAAGAACATAACTAGACTAAATTCTTTTCAAGTTAACAAAAATCAGGCACAATCAAATAGTATTCTTCAATTAACAAAAAGGGACTTATTATACAATGTAGTGAGAGGATGTCGAAGGTGGCGGAGGAGGATCAGAAGCGATGTTCGGCGGTGGCATCCAAGCAAGGCCGCAGAGGAGAGCAACGGGATCAGAGGTGGGCGGTGTCCAGTGGAGGAGGGCGGTGTTGGAGCATGGCAGTGTGGTCAGAGGAGGGCGACGGAGGAGTGTGGCATCAGAGCAAGGCAACAGATGAGGGCGGCATGGTCAGAGGAGGGCATCGATGGAGGGTAGTGGAGGAGGGCAGCGTAGGAGGGTGGCGGGGTCGGAGGATGGCAACGGAGGAGGGCAGAGGAGGAAGGCAGTGTCCGGTGGAGGAGGGTGGCGACAGAGTAGGGCAACGGAGAGGAAGTGGCAGTTGGGGTGAGAGGAGGAGGTCGGAGGCAGGGTCGGTGAAGGGTAGAGGAGGATGACGACGGAGGAGGCCGGAGGGGGGTCAAAGGAAGAGGTGGTGGAGGTGGAGGAGGAATCGACAAGCAGGGTCAGAGGAGGAGTCCGGAGGCGAGGAAGGGAGTCAGATGAAGAGGTGGGGTCAAAGGAGGAGGCGACCGGGTCGACGGAGGAGGAAGTGACAGTCAGGGACAGAGGAGGAGGCCGGAGGCGGTGGGAGGGTCATATGATTAGGCAATGGGTCGGAGAAGTTGGCGGCGGTCAGGGTTAGAGGAGGAGGCCGGGGTGGGGGGGGGGGGTCGGAGGAGGAGCCAACGGGCTTTGACGATTTTGCGATGGTCGGGGTCAGAGGAGGGGCATTAGGGTCGGATGGCATCGAGGAAGTTGTCGGCGGTTGCAATTGTCGACGTCAGTTGTAGTCATTGGTGTCGTTGGCGTCAAGGACGAAGGTAAAAAATGCACAGTAAATACTGAAGAGAGAAGAACTTAGAGATTTAAGGTAAGTTTTTAGCATCGCAAAACACCACGACGCTAATTGCATGCTAATTCAATGTCGGATAATAAATTAAAAGAAATCGGATTCGACGCGATGCTAAGTTGGTGTTGAAATGACTCTAAATCAGCGTCACATATATAAGCGACACTATCAACATATATATATGCATATATTATAAGTTTATATTACATGTATATCTGTATGAATATGTATATATTGTATATTTATAAAATGTATGTATGTTAAGTCTATATAAACTATAAGTCTATATTCATATGTAGTTTATACACACATAGATATATATTATGTGTGTGTATACACGTAAACATATGTGTATGTATGCGTATAAAAAGTATAAGTCAGTATGTATAAATATGTATTCAAAGAAAGTGAGCTAAAACATATAGCGACGTAACATGACGTCTCTAGTGCGACACAAAAGAGTCGCTAACAACAATAGCGACAACTTAGCGTCAACACCGCGTCACGATGATATGATGCCGACGAAGCGTTAGGAGATGCTAAATCGACAAGGTTAAGACTCTACATTAGCGTCAACATGTTCTCCATCGCTAAGATGCCAATTGGAATCGCTTTAGTGCTGACATGTTGCGTGACTCTATGTAGACACTATGTCGATGCCATCGCGTCTCTACGGTGACACTAAAAAATTAATTTGATTTTTTTATAAGCAATCATGTCACTTAGTTCAACCCTTATAATTCCATGATTTATAAGGAATATAAAATAATTTATCATAATTAAGATACAATATGTATTTTGTATATATAATATATTGACGTGTGTGCATACACATCGTGTACTATGTTCGACATATATATATATATTGTTAACGTTCTTTATTTCTATATATAAAGTATATACATATGTATGTATGTATGCATGCATGCATGTATGTATGTATGTATGTATGTATGTATGTATGTATGTATGTATGTGTGTATGTATGTATGTATGTATATATGTATGTATACGTGTATTCGTGTTTACATACATCAATACATTGATCACTTGCTGATCACTATATGTTTCTAATCCATTTTAGATGCAATTCATACATATCGAGTCCCATTTTTACCTATTTTTGGGCCAATTATACTTGGAATGCATACATTGTGATGACTAGTTGATATTCCTCATTTCATACTTAATTTCATGTGCATAGAGGTTCTGAAATGTCAAAATCCATTAATATTTAAATTCTATGCCAAGTTATTATTTTGAGGACAAGTTATCATTCATATATGTCAAGTTATCATTATTTTGAATGAACTGATTTTTAATGGTTTTCTTACCCTAAATCCATCATTAACATATATAAATCATATTTGGATAGTCACATCTCAACTTGTGTAAAGTTTTAAGCCCATTTGAACAAGTTATCGTTTTTCCTTTGCCAAGTTATCGTTAAAGGGCAATTCTATCATTTCGACATGCAAAATCATTAATTCTGCTCAGGGACCTTAAGCAATCATCTTGTTATTGTTCTAACTCATTGCTGGTCAAATTTTATCACATTTGGATAATCACAACTCAAGTTATCACAAGTTATCATTTTTAAGTCATATATGTTATCGTTTTTGGGCATCCAAGTTATCACTTCTTAGAAATCCATTCACATTTGATTTCTGAATGCACTCACTTGTTACTCTAGTCCATTTGATGCTTCTAATATTTTGAATCACTTGCATTTGGATAATTTTCATGATTTATGATAAGTTATCATTCCGGGCCCCTTAATTCATTAATTTTGATACAAGTTTTCATTCCTGCACAACACCTAATACCATTTGATATCTGAGCTAGCAACTATCATCATCTTAATCTTTATTTGTCAAAACACCATTCAAGGGCTTTGATGCTTGCTGTTTGAGGATTTGTAGCAGGGAGAAAGGTGGCCAAAAAGTGGAAAAATAGGGGGGATCATCTACTTTTTCCTGCACAAAAAGGTGTTGTAGAGGCAGATTCTTCTAGGACTGGACAGGTGACTCAAATCAAAGGATAAAGAACAATCTGATGCTGATCCAAGGGTGAAGAGGAGTCATATAAAAGGTGGAATTTCTGGAAGAGGAAAAGGGGCTGGACATTGGGGGTTTGAGCAAGGGTTTGGAGAAGAAAGGAGGGCTGCTGCTGTGGAGTTCTGACAGAGAAGCTTCAAACCAGGATGTTTTGTACCTGTTCTTCAATCCATTTTGTTTCAAATTTTATAATTATGAGGAGCTAAACTCCATGTCTCCTAGGATAGGGCAGTAGTCTAGGTTAATTTGGATGGATATGGACAGAAATTAATCCTAAACTGTTATTAATTCTGATTTTTAGATTTTTACATTGAAATGAATATGTTCTTATCATTGTTAGGTTCTACTTGTATCTACAACTGAGAAGTTGTCATTTGATCTAACTTTTGTTCAGATATGAATTAAGAATCAATGATAAGTTTCTGAATTCCATTTCTGAAATCTGATTTCTGCATTCTAATTTCCTACACTGAACTCAATCCTAAAATTTTTGATTCTGCAATGTTATGAGTCTGTTCTTGCCATTGTTAGATCCCACTTGTAATCTATAACTGAGAAGTTATCGTTTGATCTAGCCCTTATTAAAAAATGAATTAGAAATCAATGCCAAGTTACTGGATTCCACTTTGATTGAAAATCTTATTTCTGATTTCCTGATTTTCTGAACTTCCTGAATCTGATTTTCTAATTTCTATGAACTGTTTGAATCTGATTTGCCATTGGGGATTTAATTAATTGAGCAACTGAGAGGTTGATATTGGTCCAAGTCTTGTTCAGAAATGAATCAAGATACTTTGACATTTTATGATTCAAACCTGTCCTCCAATTCTGATTTCTGAAATTACATTCCTGAAATCTATTTTCTGAAATTTATTGGAATCTGATTTGCTAATTGAATCTCCAATTTCATTCAATCACTAAAAGGTGAACCCTAAGAATTTCTTGTTGTTCAGAGATGGGTCAATAAGCACTTAGCAAATCCATAATTCCAATGAGAGGCATTGCTGATTTCCTTGCTGTTTTCCCAATCTGATTTCTGAAATAGTTTTTGCTGAATTCTGATTTCTGATTTCTTGAGAATCTGATTGCCATTGCTAAGCCCTGCTTAATCCACCATTGAGAGATGGTTTTTAGGCATTCCTTGAGATTCAGAGATGAGCCAAGGAGCAATGACAACATCTGATTTCCCAAACTTGTATTAGGTGCTGATTTCTATCCAATTCATTAATGGCAATGTGGATTTCATTTGAATTTACAACTGAGAAGCTGATTTTAAATCCTCTTGTAGTTTAGAGATAAACCAAGGAGCATTTGCATTAATATTGGATTGATTTCGTCCCTGTTTAGTTGATTGAAACATTCCTTTCATTTTCAAGGTGCAATCTAGAAGTTATCATTTCAGATTTTATTGAAGTTGCCCAAAAATCAGCAAGTGCATTGAGTTGAACCCAATGATAACTTAATTTTCAGTGGGGATCCTCTTCTAATTCAACTTGGCTAACAATTATATGATAATATATTATTTAGTTCTGATCTAATTGAGCTGTGAAAATAGCCATATTGAAAGTTGAATTAGATTTGACTAAAAAGTGATAACTTGTCCATTTCCATCCATAATTAATTTAGATGAATCTCAACTCATAGGAGAACCTTCATCATTGATAGTTGAACCTTTTTAGACTTCATTCTAGCATTTATAACTCAGTTTTGATAAATTTTCAAAACCCAAAAATCTGTTATCATTTCACTTTCCATTAAAAATATATTTTAATTTCTCTTTGAAAATCTGTTTTTAGCCATTAAAGTAGAACTAATTTAGATTATTTTAGGGTGCCTTAGACTTCAAATTCTTGTGGATACGATAACCTGAGTCTACTATAACTTACCTGTGCACTTGCAGCTAGTGAGTTGGGAGACCAAAATCAAAGGAATTGGCCCTTTTACTTAATTTCAGCAAGTTATAACTAGAAAAACCAAATATCACTATCATACATCTATATTTAGGAATACATATGTAGGTAATATAGATAACATATAGTATACAAATATATATATGTAAGTAACACAGATTATATAGGTAACATATAATATAGGAATACATATCTAGGTAACATACATATTTAATTAGGATTATTTAATTAATTTATTCATTAAACTATAGTATATATAACATATATAGTTATACAAATTAATATTACATACTTAAATACAAATAAATATAGTTAGCGTCACTTTCGTCATACCATAGCATCGCAATATGCTTAATTAGCATCTCCTTAGGCAGCCACAGCCGTGACACTAACTTAACGTCGCACATGATGATGCCAAAAGAGTGCAAGGCGTCGACGTCGATATCGTCTCCTAACATAGAGTCAATTTAGCATCCCAAAAATTGTGATGCTAATTAGCGTCGCAAGATGTCGACGCCAATATAGCGCAAGACATTGATGGCCATATCAACTCCGTTCATTACCGTCGATTTAGCGTTGCTATCCAAGTGACGCTAACCTAGCGTCACAACACGTCATCACCAATACAGCGCTACAATCTACTGCGCATTTTCTCATTTTCGCGCGTGATAATAATAGCGAAGTAGGGTCTCGATAGCGTCGTATTTAACGTTGACACGACGTAATGCTAATGCGACGCTAAATTAAACCTATGGGGAGAAAGTTATTGTCTCATTTTATCAACCCAACACCATCTCTATGAAGACGCTATTGTCGACGTAGCGTCTAATGATTTTGTGACGTTAATTTGCATCGCGATTCAACGGTTTTCTTGTAGTGTATACTAAAATATTATTCATATTGAAAATATCAAATGAATAAACAATATAATTTATGTAAGTCATTAATAATTGGTGTCCTCAAGTATAATATATATTAAAATTAATTGCTTGAAAATAATGTGAAATAGACACCAGTGATATAAATCTATTTATTTTGAAGAAAGAGTTGCACACGATGACACATTTATTTTCTGTACACAAACGATATATATATTTCTCTATAATTTATCACAGTTAACAACCATTCATCAATATGAATTCTCTATAATTTCCTTAAAAAACATTGCGTGGAAAAATATGAGAAGAGAAAAAAATGTTAGTACCTTTTTTGTCGAATAGAAAAAATGAGACTAGATCTAACAAAAATTTGAAGATGATTATTTCTCTTTCAACAATTAAAATTTAAGCCACATTAAAAAAAATTGAGACATAAATGTAAGGTTTTCTTATGTTATTGAAAGAGTGCCTAAATAGGGATATCCATGTGGATCAGAATTACGTAACATTTTATTTTCTAATTTATCTTTCAACCTCGAAATAGAAATACCTAATAATAATAATAATAATAATAATAATAATAATAATAATAATAATAATAATAATAATAATAATAATAATAATAATAATAATATTATTATTATTATTATTATTATTATTATTATTATTAAGAACTTAGATTTTGTATCAATTTGTCTATACTCCGAATTATCATTCAAAATACATCACTATTTCTGATCCAACTGACATGCAAGTTTCGATCCCGACTTGATGGACACAATAATTTAACTTTACGTTCAAGCTTTTCTTGAAAGATTTTCATTTGGAACCACCCAAAATTTCGAAACACAACATCAATACTTTTGTGTTTTGGATCGAGGTTTGGTGACTGCTTTTAAAAAGGCATATAAAAATGCTTTAATGTACTAAAGAAAAGCATGTGAGAATTTTTTTTACCACACAGCTGATCCATCAAAAGCAAGTTATCATCTAAAAGCCATCACAGCCATAGGGCTGTTTGCTGCATTTATCACTTCTTAAATTATCAATAATATTATATTATAGTAATTAACAAGTATTAATAATATAACTAATGTTTAAAATAGTTAGAAGATAAATTACCATAAAATCCTTACAAATTATTTTAGACTCTTATCACATAGTATTATACATAAATAAAACAAAAAAATAAAAAGTGAATATAAATAAAATAATATGAGGCAAAACTAATAGTTATTTATAAAAATTTTAAATAATAAAGAATATGAAGTTGAATGATATTTATTATTAATAAATATTTAAATTTAAAAATATTTTTTTATCAAAATATATGTTAAACAACTAGTGGTATAAAAAGTCACTTCCCTTACCTGGTATCTGGATATTAAGATTATCTCGTATCAAACGACTCCTCGGGATTAAGCGCAAAGTTGTAGTTCTATTTCTTTTAAAAATATTTAGCCTTCAATAAATCTTATTCTAGCTAGGAGTGCAAGTAAAAACTTATCTACCCAAAAACCTAATCAACTTAATATATATTTTAAAAACCTTAATAGCTTAGCTGATTTGTTGGTTGGAGTATATTATTCATGGAACAAAAAAGTTCATCTAGGAATACAAAAAAAAATCAATGTAACATGATAAGGATTCCATACAATTACCAAGAGCTTCTCAAAAGAAAAAAAAAATCAATGACCAAGAGAATAATTATTCCTGCGAATCAAATGAATAATTAAACTAAGTTTTTATTAATTTGGTTAATAAATATGATTATCATGAGGTTGAATTTTTAGAATGTTTGAATTTATTCACATGAATAAACTCTTCTTCTTCTTCATCGTACTCGGAGTCTAAACACGGGCGAGGTGCCACACAAATTATTGAGGGAGAAGAATTATGAGATAAATTGAGCTCGAGTCGAACTCGAGTTTACTCCGACGCGGTCGTCCACCAAGTCGCAACCAGAACTTTAACACACATTTTCCCGTTCTTTGCCCCCTCTCCGCCGCTTCTCGCTCGCGTACTGCAACTTCCTGCTGCAGCAGCTGCCGCCGATCCCAATCCCAATCCGCCATGGATACCCAGAAGCCCAAGCCCTCCGAACTGCCCCCCAAGAAGACCATAAACTTGGATTCGTCGAAGGCCACCGGCGCCCAGCCAGCCGCTCCTCCAGCGGCGCCGTCCCAAAACCCTACAGCGGAATCGAGCGCTCTGCAAAAGCACCATGTGGCGGAAGGTAAGACGGGGGAACCTCTGGAGGGGACGGGAGACGGGGGGCTGAGCAAAGTGGTCAAGGCCCCGGCAACAGCGGCTGCCGTCCCTCTGTCTTCGGTCCCCGAGGCAGCATCTGGTGATGCGGACAACGATTTACAGAAGAAGCTCCGCCGGGCGGAGCGATTTGGCGTGCCCGTTCAACTATCTGAGGAGGAGAAGAGGCACTCCCGGGCTGAGAGGTAGAGCATTTGTTTTCCTGCGCCGAAGTCAAAGCGTGATGCTGATTTCTTCCTTAAATTGTTTAACGTTGCGACCAGCATTGTTTCTCTAAGTTCAGTAGGATTGCTTAAGGGGAGAAAAAAAATGCGATTTTCAGAACGAATGGCTTGATTACTGATGGAAAAATAACATATTAGAAGGGGAAAAAACGAATCTTTGGATGACGATTTCACAACTTACTTTATGGTAGAATTAAGAAAAAACGGAATCATAACCTAGCTGCACATGTAAGGAGTTAATTTGCTTATATAGCAGCTGATATCCCCATAAAAGGACATAGCAACTGATGTTCAAGGACAATTTGAATTCTACAGTTAGGCTGTTAGTATTTTGCACATTAGCAAGTATATCGTTTTCATCATTCTTGATGCGCAAAAGAAAAAAAAAGGATTTGGATAAGAAATGGTTAGGATATGGAATATCATGAAAATATGATTTTTCTTTCGGGCTTAGACTAAAATTTCAGCCAGCCGTTGTCATGGCATAAGTTGCTGAGCAGTTTACATGGGCAATGGAAATTTTGTTGTCTAGGAGAGGCTGTTGAGTTCACAACGCTTTTTCTGATAGATGGTAGTTCTAAAGATGACAAATCTCAGAAGTAGGTTGTAACCAAAAAGAAACACTCAGAAGTAGGTTATCCAAAAGTCTGAGCTTCAACTCTAGCAATGAAAGAAGATATTTTGCTGATAGAACAGTTTGAAACAGTTGTAGTCCTGGCTAATGTTGTTCTTCAAAGAAAAGTCATATTTTTCTTTGTGTGACAGAAAAGTCATATTTTGATATTGTTGCATAGTAGCACATGATGGAAGTAATCTCTCTAATATTTTGAATTCAGAACTAATAGGACATGTTTACAACCCTAATAATGTAAATAGAAAATTGAGAATGCCAAACATTGTGAGAACACAAATTTTTCATATGCCCGACATTAAATCATCTTCCTTAAGTTTTTTAGGTGCTCAAGTCTAAGTGCTGGTCTTTTGTTCTGGTGCAACTTCTTCTTGTTCTACGTTTGACACTTTTAGAATGAATGCTGTCAACAGGTTTGGAACTGGATCTGGTTTGAATGAAAAGAAGAACGTCGGAGATGATGAGAAACAGAAACGTAAAGCGCGAGCAGAGAGGTACAAAATAGTACATCTTTTTTCTATCTACTACTATCAGGGAATGATATCATGTGTACAAGCTTTATGATATCATCTTCATGTCAGGTTTGGGATCAAGGAACAGACACAAGCTGATGAGGAAGCAAAAAAGAAGGCGCGGTTAGAAAGATTTGGATCTAATACTAAACTAGACAGTTCAGAAGAAGAGAAGAAGAAGGCAAGAGCAATAAGGTGATATTTCATTTTCAATTTCATTAATCTTTATGTTTCTGTTGGCGTTCTTAATGATAACCAGAACCAGAAGAAATGTATATGAAGCCTCACTCTTCTTATTTTTTGTTCTAATAAAACCTATCAAATCTTATTCTTTGGGAGATCTATAGAGAGTTATATACAATATTGTTTTGTCCAGTCCTGATTGAGTTGTAAATTAACATGCTTTCTGTACAGCTAAATTTTTTATGTCAACATAGGAGGTGTAGTGACCAAAGTCCGCTAACATTTGAATATAGAAAAGTTTTTAGCTCCTCTCAACTATGTTGTCAAAATCATAAACCAGAGTTGACATGGAATGGTGAGGTATACACATAAATTGTGAAATCGTAACATGGAAGGGATGATTCTACAGATTTTTTATTTTAAAATATTTTATATTTTAATTTGTATAAGATTAAAAAACATTGAAAATATCAATATTTTAAATACTGAATTAGGCAACAAAAATTCCATATATCAGTCATAAAGCATAATACAATTAGTACTCTAAGATATCAAAATCTAAGTTAAAATGTCATCTAAAAAAAAGTTATAATGACACAACACAAAGCAAACTTATTAAAAAAAACATCACATGAGCCAACTAAAAAACTAAAATAAAAAAACTTCACTGCACACGAGCAGAGTATTTTCACGTCCAAGAATAAAGTAGAGGATGGTGACAACAGCCAACACGTGTAACTCATAACCACAGAAAAAACATGAAGTGTTGGTTGATGGCGTCCATTAACAGCAGCGGCGAACAATCAGTAGCGACCTGATAAGAGCCTAGAACAATCTTTATTCTAGCCTACCCCACCATGTGGACAATTGGAGGAAAATATTTCTTTAATAAGAGCTTAATGAGGTCACTCTTGACCACAAGTTAACTTTAGTTAAAGAATATGTAATATTTATAAACCTTTTTATTATACATATTGAAATTGATGTGCTATCTGCTAACCAATCTTCCTAAAAGCTTGAGCAAAGAGCAGCATTAATAATTTTATATTCTTAGCACTCCCTCTTACGTGTGGGCTGCTAGCAACTTTATTCTAGCCTAGCCCACCACGTGGACAATTAGAGGAAAATATATTTTTTTAATATGAGCTCAATGAGGTTTGAACTCTTGACCTCTCGCTTTGATATCATGTTGAAATTGATGTGCTAACCAATCTTCCTAAAAGCTTAAGCCATTAGGAAGAGTGACATTAATGATTTTATATTCTTAACAATACAAATTGAAGAGTCACACATACTCATATAGAATAGTACAACTCTTTGTAGACTTTACAATAGTCTATGAGTTTATATAATATTTTTCTTAGGTAGAATTTAAGAGTCTATACTGATTTAGCTTTTGTTTACATAAATTCTTAAACTCTAAAGAATTTGGCAACTAGGGTTTCCACTGATCATCTAGTGTCTGTGATAGAGATTTTAATCTACTTAAGGATAGATATGCTGTTTTCAAATATTCATTAATCAAGTTTGTCTTTCGAGGAACCAAATAAGAGCATTTGTAGAGTTCTAACACCATAGGAAACCAAATTGAAAAAAAGTCTACTATAGTGAAAATTAAACTAATGGGCTATATTAGAAGTTTAATTAAAGATGAACTATTGGAGCAGAAGACTCATGCTTCTATTTTTGCTTACATCAATTTGTCCTTTATTTTTGCAATATTGGTTCAATTGACGAGGACAGGTTGTTCTGATGTTCTCTGCTTTGACACTCTGCTGACTTCGATGTTTCATGTGCGATTTTCAGGTTTTCACAATCCTCTAATACCTCATCTCAAGGTGGCGAAATCAAATCTGATCTGGTAGGTCTTATGGTTCAAAATTATTCAGGCATGTTTTAGTGTCATTTTATTCTGATAACTTCCTAGTTTTCATTCTTTGATTTGGCTGATCCAGAAGACGGCAACTGTTGCTAATAGCTAACAAGTGTCCTCATGATCAAGCATTTTCCATGGTAAGATGCACTCTTCTTCTGGATTCATTCCAGCGAGTGCACTGTCTTTTATTAATTCATTTCTATTTCTTGTGTCACGTGCTCTTTTTGCAGGATTGTCTTTGCATGCTGTATACTTCCACACCTTCTTAAGGTCGGCTTTTTCTTAATGAAAGTATAGCACAAGGAGTTTGTAGCATGAAAAATGCAAAGCAACCTGGACTTCTGCTGGTTACAGTATGGTGGTGTTAACTTTTTGAGTTTAATGCTGGATATTAAGGCAGAAAGTCTTGTTAGTAGCCAAGAGTAGACTATTTTGTTCTTATCATGTAATAGAAGTAGAGGCCTTTGCATGACTTGACAATTGGATAATGTCTTACTGGCTTATTCCGAATGTTATGGATAATATTTAGCGTAATCTTTTTCGGCGGTTTCTCTATGGTGGTTGTGCAATCTAAAAAGCCAAGAAACCATGAAGTGTGGTGTGCGATTTTTTTTCTTCTTTTACATAGTTAAGAGGTATCTCCTGTTAGAAGCAGACAATATCTGATTCATGTTCTTATTTTGGAAAATTGGGAACCTTTTTCATTTTAAAAAAGAACAAAGGGCACGAGAAGTCAGGATAAAATTTGTAATTTCTTAGCTTGCAATTGAGATTATATGTGCGTATGTAAATCTGCTTATATTAAATACGCATCTATAAGACTATAACATTAGATTTATTTGAACTGTGCATTGAACACGAGTATTATATATCAAATCTAAAAGCTAAAACGTGGAAAGCATTTACATTTTATTCCGCTCATGCTATTTGTGTCCTGTAAACTTAATTCTCTTACATCCTCTGTTAGAGGAATTTAGGTTTCCGCTTCGAAATTAGTCAGCGTCTGTTAAGATTTTAACATTTAAGAATGATGTTAAATGATTGATAATGTTATATTCTACGATGGATCTATTAAAATTATCTTTAAAGAACACTTCAAAAAAAATCTTTAAAGAATCGACTATATATAATATTTAGTGCAATTTTGTAATAATAAAGGTGAAATAAAGGCATTGCGCAACTAGTCCTACATATTTTGCAATGGACCTATTAAAATTATCTTTCAAAAAATTAAAATTGACTATATAGGAAATTTGTACACGACAGAATTTATCAAATTTTTTTAAAAAAAATAATAATGTGAAATATTCTCCATAGTTAATATTAGACTTCATAAGTTGGAAGATTTGGATGTCGTATAACGACGATGCGCCGCAGGACTAGCAGAACCGAGTCCCTCTCCACCCTGCTCATGTCCTCATAACCCATCAGCTCTCCTTGCGGACCAAATGGCCTTCTGCATTCGCCTTGCTCCAAGAACCCTCGCCGGAGCTCCGACCTTCTTCCGTCGCCGTTCGCCGTCTCCACAACCTTCCTCCATCTCCTCCTCACGCGTCCGCTGCTCGATGGCGGTTCCGCCCCTGCGCGTCGGGGCCGCCCAGATGACCTCCACCAACGATCTAGAATCGAATTATAACACTTGCGCCCAACTCGTCAAGGCAATCCTTCAAATACCTTCTCATTTTTCTCCGTGCACGTGTTTCACTCGTTACGATCTCCGGCATTCGAGCTCTGGTCGCGATTAGATTCCGTCTTCCTGATACGATCTCCTGGTGTCGTTGTCATTTGGATCCTCATATTTTGCTGCCTAATTATTGTTCGATGTTTTGATCGCGAAACTTGCATGAAAGTTTGAGTGCTGACTTGTGACCTAAAGCTGTGTTCTAGGAAGCTGCTGCTGCTGGGGTTCACTTGCTTTGTTTTCCCGAGAGCTTTTCCTTCGTAGGTGCGAAAGTAGGGGAGTCGCTAGAGATAGCTGAGCCTTTAGATGGACCAATAATGAAGAGATATTGTTCTCTGGCACGGTAATGTTGATCTCTTCAATTGCCTGGTTCTTTGTTGGTGTTTTGAAAGGTTCTATTGGATTGTTCGGTCTTTGTTAGTTGAGGCAATTTAGCATTATATGGAGTTCGTATTATTAGACTATATGTTTTTTCCACTTTTGCAGCCCTCACAAATATTACTATACCACAATTTTGCTGGCTCCCGAGATGTCAAATCCCTGATGTATACGGAGTCAAAGTCCTAATATATATGAGGTCATTCCACAAGGAAGAACTTAACTACTAGAATTGTATGATTTCAATTCATGATTGTGTTAGCAAAATAAAATAATTTAAAACTGATTAAAATATAGGAAACAAAAAGGACAAACTAGAAATGACTAATTAATTGGGAAAAGAAATGGGGATGGTGAAATTGTAATTTCTATTAGAAATGTCATACTTGTTTACTCGATTTATAAGAGACACATCTCCTTCTCATATCAATACAATGATAATTAAAATAATGATTCCTACTTTCTAATTATTCTAATTGCAGTGTAACTCTGCCTATGTTTTATAGCCGGTCCCAAGCCCGGATAAAGGAGGAGGGTTGTGTTAGGCCCCGACAGTCAGCGTAAAATCCTGTCGAATCGCATGAACATGGATCAACGAATGTAGAATGGCGTCGTATGATCCATGTAGCCGACCCCACCTAGTGGGATAAAGCTTTGTTGTTGTTGTTGCAGTGTAATCCTTAGTCAACTGAGTAAAATGCATGCACTTATATCTAAAATGCAAAATGAAAGAGGAGATAAAAATTGCTTGTCCTCAGCCGTCGTACATCAGAAACTAAAAGAATTGGAACCCCTTTATCTCCCCCCAAACATTCCCTTTTATACGTCCCAAAATTAGGTTAAACTAGATTCCAAAATATCCCTAAGTATCAGCAATTATGCTCACTTGTCGTGTGCTACAGTATGAAATACGCGCTACGATCTGAGAAGGTGTCGCAGAGTTGATTGCGAGATTGTCATGGGTTGGAGGAATGTGCTATGATCACTTGATGCTACGCTAGATCCAACTATAATAAGAACTGCAAAGCTGCTACACTTTGAAGAAGTACGCTATGGTTGGACTGCGAGCACAATATGGTCAACAACCCATCTCCTACAGTCTAGATGGCCCACTATGACCTGAATGTATTTGATGTAGTTTGATGTCTTTTTCAACGATTTTCATCCCATTTTTCAAATGTCCCATAACTCGTGCAATAACCATGTAGACTCCAAAATCTTTGATAATAAATAGTAAAATACCACTTTAAAAAGAATAGCAAAGTATCATGAAATGTATTAATCATGGAGATGATAATATTAAAATAATTAAAAAATATGCAATTATCACTATCTTAATGTTCATTTTCAGAAATGCATTAGTTTCATCTATGATACTGAATGGTCTTGTATTCTATGCAACAGAGAAGCAAACATGTGGTTATCGTTGGGAGGATTTCAGGAGAAAGGTCTCGATGATACACACCTCTATAACACCCACGTTTTAGTTGATTGTACTGGGAATGTCAGAAATGTATACCGTAAAATACATTTGTAAGATCTCGTTGCAACACTTTTGCTTCGGCAGGTGCTTTCTTCTCTAGAATAGAGTAGCTTTTTCCTTCGTTCTGCTGAAATCAAGCTTTTTCTGTAAGTAAAAGCGTTCATCTTTACAATTTAGTATGAAATAGTACTTTCTCCTCAAAAAAAATAAAAATAAATAGTACTTTGTAATATTAAACTCAGTGCTGTGAAGTACTTATGACACAAATATTGTAATCTTTGAACTGTTATTGGTTATTCAATAAAGATTTTGGATGATTAACAATCCTTTTTCCCCTCAAAAAAAAAAAAAAAACTCAGTGTCTGTGAAATCCACATGTGCTTGGCTTGCCTACTTGTCTTCTTCAGAATTCCGTCTATTGATGTGAACCTAATTGTTTAATTTCCAGGTAAAAAATTGTCCTAACCAAACTAGTCGATCCATCATTTCTTTTTTCTAGAGAGGGTAAAAAAGAACAAAAGAGAGCTGGCAAAAAATAAAATGAGATGGAGAGCTTATTTCTCAGACTAAGATAATGCATTCATTTCAAAATGATATGGCTTCCCCTACCATCTAATGTGGAGTAACTTTTTTAATGGCCTGCAGAGTTAACACATCTTAACAGTTCAGACGGATCAATTAACGTCTTAATTTGTTTGGACAATGTTATTGGAAAGTCTTGGCTTACCCTACTTTATTACAGACGGATCAAGTAACTCCGCCTATGTTTTATAGCCGGTCCCAAGCCCGGATAAAGGAGGAGGGTTGTGTTGGGCCCCGACAGCCAGCGTAAAACTCTGTCGAATCGCATGAACATGGATCAACGAATGCAGAATGGCGTCGTATGATCCATGTAGCCGACCCCACCTAGTGGGATAAGGCTTTGTTGTTGTTGTTGTTGTATATCAAGAACGTGTTCATGAAGCAATATCAATATAGTAGACCCTGAATGTTCAAAACATTTGTATTTTGTGAAGATTTGATGTGGATGTTCCTGGTAGCATGGTGTACAAAGAGAGCAGCTATACAACACCAGGTATTCCTCAAGTTGATATTTGAATACTTCATTGGTCATTTTGTGTCAAAGATATAACTTTTTCTTTGTTAGAGTAGTTAGAGGAGTTGTCCCTTATTTACTTCTTTTTAATGTGCATGTGGCAAACATTAATATCCTTTTTTCTTCTTATTTAACTGAATTTCTCAACCATTTTTAGAGGTCTCATGACTTGTGATCATCCATCAGGTGATGCTCTCGTTGTAGCGGAAATCCCTGTTAGACTCCTGGGCCTTACTGTTTGCTATGACTTAAGATTTCCCGAGATTTATCAACAGTTGCGTTTCCAACATCAAGCACAGGTATATTTTTGTGTGAAGATAGACTTTTGCATGTTGAGGGTTATACATCTTCCATTTTGCAACAACATATCTTAATTTCCTCATTTCTTTGATGATATGTATACAGGTTCTCTTGGTGCCATCAGCTTTTACCAAAGTAACAGGGGAGGCCCATTGGGAAATCCTCCTTCGTGCTCGTGCAATTGAGACCCAATGTTATGTATGTGAATGTTTACTTCTTTTGGCGTCTCTAATCATAATCCTTTCCATTCTTTGGAGGAATTATCTTTGGGAAATATCTTAAAGCAAGATCCTTTTGTAAATAACTGAAGAAAGAATCATGTAAAACTGAATTTACAAAACAAAATACATCCATGAAAGCTAAGCATAATGATACACCTCTGCAGAAAATAACTGTTTTTTTCATTTTAATTGAAGACGAAAGAAACGAAATGGTTCTTCTTTGGATCAAAGTTAGCACCAGCATAATCTTAGCTACTTTGTGCTGTATAATTGAGATAATATGGGAGAAAGCAGACAGTATTAAGGTATTTAAATGCCAAGGTTGACACTGTGTTTTTCTTGATTAATCCTTATCAGGTCATTACTGCAGCTCAAGCTGGAAGGCATAACGAGAAGAGAGAAAGTTATGGTGATTCTTTGATCATTGACCCATGGGGAACAATTATTGGCCGACTTCCAGGTAGTCTTAATAATTGGTTATTCATTTATGTCATTGACATCTAACAAGACAACAAACAAGATTATTTCAAGCAACAAAATTCCTCATTTGAGTTTGTCACATTACAAATAGGATCTTGACAAGTGGCTTGATTTGTTTCATGGAATTATGTTCTTTTTTTAATGTTTTCAGTATGATGACTTTGATTTTCCTTTTATATTTCACATTGGAAAATGTATTACCATGCTTGAAATAAGCTCACTTTTTTGTTACATATACATTTAGATACTTATACTGTTCTTACCCTAAAAAATATCCTAGATGAAAGAGCCTTAAAAGAATTTTCTGTATTGAAGTCAGAATTCATGGGTTGAACTTTCTAACACCTTAGCAGTTGCATACGATAATTGTCAATGGCATAGGTTAATGCGTAGTGTTTGTCTAATCATCCTTTAACTCCTTAAAAAGAAAAAAAAAGGATGGTATCAGTTAACAATCTTGAAAGTCCAATATCAGGTATCCAAAGATCTGAAAAAATTGAAAAGGGTATAGAAGCAGCATGAAAAAGGATCCATATGGTCTGCTGGTCATGTCAATGACATGATATAGGGGTTTGGTGTGGGCAAAAAGGCTATGAGAATTTCTGGCACAACACCTCAGAATGGATTGGTTCTCCACCTCTCATGTCAAACAATTTTTATTACATGAAAAAAGAAACAAAAGTGGTGGGTGGGCAAGAAGACGTTAGGTTCCTTCTAAGCTGGAACATCTACATAATTCACTGTGATTTGCTTGTCATTCTTCAGTTTGTTTTTTCTTTTATTGATACTCTCATTTCTTCTGTGAAACTGAAGAATGAATAGAAACCATTTCATATTTCTTCTATATTGAGAGGAATCAATTTATTTACCAGTTTGTTTGATACAATAGAAGTAAAGTGTTTGCTGAGAAACATTCATATGATTGACCTTGGACTATTTTCTTTCTACGATAGGGGAATGTTACTGTGCTAATTTCCAACAAAATAAGTGCAACTAGCTTAATGATCTTATTCCACGGGGAGCTTGCATCTCAGATACCTCACAATCATTCAAATTTTTTTTTTTGCTTCCTTGTAGATCGGTTGTCCACAGGGATTGCAATTGCTGATATTGATACGTCAAAGATTGAATCTGTTAGAACCAGGATGCCAATTTCTGAGGTTAGTTCATGGTGACGATGTGCTTTTTCTCAAATCAAGTTTCGAGTGTTCCATCAGAAAACTTGGCATTCGTTAATGGGGTTCATTCATGTCTTTGTTTCTCAGCACCGAAGATTCAGCAATTGTTGGAACTCCTAGTCTCTGGAAGTACTATTGAATGTTATGATGGATGTTGCATCAATGCACTGCTAAAACCTGATGATTAGATGGAAACCCTTTGTCTTCAGGTTGGAGACATGAACACAAATCTACAGAAGAATGATCGACAAAGGAGGTTCGAATAGCATTCTTTTAGACAAGTATTCTTTGGAGGAGTTTTGGGTTGGTTCTGCAATGCCTGTAATGTATGGTCATCGGCAACTGAAAACCAATTCATGTAATATAATTCCATAATCAGAGGAAAATAAATATAGTTTTGTGTCGGTCAGATCCATCGTTGAAGCAATCGTCAAAGGTCATGGGACCAACCAGCTTGGATATGGATGACACTTTACAGGATTTAAGACTTGATCTTTACTTCATGGTGCCAGCTGGTCCTGAACAAGTATATTGATTTGGTTACTTCATTGTGTTATGAATAAATTGTGACTTATTGTTTGATTTGGAATTAATCATCGATTTATCTTGTAACGATTTTTCTTTCATGTTATAATAGCTTTTTACTTTTATTACTCATTTTGTTCGTTTTTGTCTTAAATCATTATTTTACTTGGGAGGACAATGGGAGTATGGCCATAACCATTACATTTAAGTAGTAAATATGTTGGTCGTTGGCCCAAAATGTTAGACAAATTAGAAACTAAAACTACATTTCTATTGTAAAGGAAAAAAATATTGGCCGAAATATTTTTTGCTCTCCCTTTACGAAAATTTATTTGTTTTTTTCTCTGGTGAAAAGTGTGGTGTTATTCTTTTATTTTCGAGAGTAATACGATAATCATAATGCCCATTCTGTTCCGCCAATTGCGTGCCAACCCCACCATCTAAATTGCCAAGGTAACGACATCAAAACGAAGGCCTCGTACGGTACCTTGTGCCCCTGTTCCGACACCGCCTCCGGATGACAAACAACGGTCACGGCCCTTTTGGGGCCCACATTGCCTATGACTGGCAACAAATCGCACCTGGGCCCCACATGGCGATACCACCACCACCGCGCCGCATGCACGCTTTTGGTTAATTTCTTATTTATAGTTATCTGTTAAACAATTAAGCCAACTGGCCGCTCCGGGCACTTCGGCGGCGGCGGCGGCGAGGAGGAGGTCGGAACATGACGCAGGGCAAACGAAGGGGTTCGAACAAGAAGCGGCTTCCCATCCCCACCGTCGAGCTCAAGAGGTCGCTGCTCTCTAACCATCTCTGCCACGTCTCCTCTCCCCTCCTACTCCTCCGCATTGCCCTCTCTCTGTCTCTGTCTCTGTCTCTCTTTCTCTCTCTCTCTCGCCCCCACCCCCGTCCCTCCTGTGCTCTCTTTCCTTTCACTTTCTTTGTTATTTGACCATTCTGTATCGATTTCGTACAATGTCTGACATTTTGGGGATCACAGTTCATCTATCAATCCTTTTTTTTTTTTGCTTTTTGCCACGCACGGTCTTGTTTCTTTTACCCCTTCTCGCTGAGTAATTTATGCGTTAATTAATTTCTCTCATGGACGATCTGATCAAAGTTTCTTCTTGGTTTTCCAATTGATATGGACGTTGATCCTAGGTAACGAAAGATGTGGCGATTTCTTTTTAACATTGCCTTCTATTAACGTTCTAGGTTTCTTTTTGTTAATTTGGAAGGAAAGTGCGCGAAAAATGTGGTTTTTATATAACTCGGATGTGAATTTTGTGAGCATTTTGCCACAGGGATGCATATGGATTCACGGTGCGGCCACAGCACTTGCAGAGGTACCGGTTGTACGCGAAGATTTACAAGGCAAATGCCTCATAACCTTTATTCTGTCATTCTACAAGGTTTAGATACTTATCCCAAAAATGTATCTGGATGTGTTAATCCAGGAAGAAGAAGAAGAGAGATCAGACCGATGGAAGGAGTTTTTGGATCATCTGGTGGAGTCGGAAGCCCAGATATCTTCCAGTGGAGAAGTTCCTGCAAAGGAAGGAGGCACCCAGGAGCCCGCACCTGCAGGTCAGGAGAATCGCAATTTAAATGGAACAGGAAGAATCCATGCTTCCGAGGAAGCTGTTCTGCAGAAAGCAGAGGAAGGCGTAGTTGTCTCAGAGAATGTGGAGGCAGTTGTTTCTGAAAATGCACAGGAGCCGAGAACACATAAGATCCAAATATGGCGTGAGATTAAACCGTGCTTGAGAGCCATTGATCAAATGATGAGCTACAGAGTGAAGAAGCAGAAGCTAGCGATTGTGGATGAGCAAGAAGCTGGGACAAGTGCATCTTGTCTTGTGGCAACCGAAGAGTGTGATGTGGCCACACAAATTTGTACAGGATCTCTTGAAGAGGAATCTGACTTTCCCATTGTTGACCAATCGTATTCATCCCAAGATGTTCTTGCAAGCGATAATGGATGTCCCAGTCAAACAATAGAGCATCCACCATTTTTTCCTTGGAAGGAAGAATTAGAATGCTTGGTTCGTGGAGGAGTGCCTATGGCACTAAGAGGAGAGGTGCTAACTGCCAACTGTAGCACATAGCACAAGTTTGTTCTGATTGTGCCTTAGCTTTGCACTTATCCCTCACTTGTGATTGCAGCTATGGCAAGCTTTTGTGGGTGTGAGAACACGTAGGACAAAGGGGTATTATGCTGAATTACTGGGACGAGAAGGAAACACGACGGATGAAAATGATCTTGATGTTAGTAATCTTAATGGTGCTACTTGTACAGTACAGAAATCTAACAGAAGCACACCTGAGAAGTGGAAAGGACAGATCGAAAAGGTTTGTAGGTGGATTTTTTGAGGCGTTAAAAACAAAATTTATCAAAACATGAAAGATATGATTTGCAATTTTTCATTCGTTTGACTTGTATCATCACAGGATTTGCCTCGAACATTCCCTGGACACCCTGCTTTAGATGTCGACGGGAGAAATGCTTTAAGGCGTTTGCTCACGGCTTATGCTCGGCATAATCCCTCAGTTGGTTATTGTCAGGTACGCATAACCTCAATGCTGGGCATCTAGTGCTCCATGACGAAACATCCTTTCAACATTTTGATGAAAAAATTGTATATGCAATATATCAATGATCCTTAGCTAGAATTTGATAACTTTACAATTCATATGCAATTTTTTTACTCAGCTTAAAGGATTTTCCTCTCAGTTAATTTTCTGTCCGTTTGTGAACATGAAGCTTTAGTCTCTAGATACATGATGCCTCAGAACTTTGTGCATGCAGGCTATGAACTTCTTTGCTGGCTTGTTACTCCTACTGATGCCTGAAGAAAATGCATTTTGGTAGGTTTCCCCACCTAGTGGGATAAGGCTTTGTTGTTGTTGCATCACAAGTTGAATTCAAATGAGCAAACTGCTGGATCTTTTGATATGCCAATCTCAGATATATGCACTTTTCAGGACTTTACTGGGAATTATTGATGACTACTTTGATGGCTACTATTCAGAAGAGATGATAGAATCTCAGGCAATGACTATGATCTGTGAATATTGTTTGTTTTAACTGAACTTGATATAAGGTGGAAACAAGAAAGATGCAAGTGATTAATGTATATGTCTGTGTATGTTATTTTTTATTAGGTCGACCAGCTTGTTTTTGAGGATCTAGTGCGTGAAAGATTCCCAAAATTGGGTCTGTATTCTATTCTGCAGCCAGACATGGTTTCATTTTAGTTGATGCTACCATGGTAATCTGTTTTCATTGAATAGTTATAACATGCTTCTGTTTTGCAGTTAATCATCTCGATTACTTGGGAGTGCAGGTGGCATGGGTTACAGGACCCTGGTTCCTTTCCATTTTTGTGAATATGCTTCCCTGGGAAAGTGGTCAGGTTTTATGCTTTTGTCTTTAGCTACTTTATCAAATAAGTTAAAATATCTGGCAGTTTTTTTAATATTATCCTTCCTTTATTACTAATTGGAGCCTGATAGCTAGAACATCGAACTTGTACTTGTAACCTTGGTCTTTCCATCATATTCTCTTCCAAATGTCTAACTTTTTTTTTAATGTAATCCTCTCTCTCTCTCATTCCTTCATGCACGCACACATCTTCGCACATGTGGAGGCCCATTCGCTGATCTAATCTTCCCTGCAGATGCCACACATGATTCGTGCTCTCTCTCTCCCCCGCATGAGGGTTACAGATCCTTGCACACGCGGAGGCTCAGCACTTAATCTTCCCTGCATATGCCATTCATGATTCTTGTTGTTATTGCATTAGTCCTGCTGATATTGTATAATACACTCTTTCTTCAATATATTGACAACTTAACCCATAAATATTATATATATGATATATATGTGTAGCATATTACACATGTAGCTTGCATGGAGTCACATCCATGGTCCACATGCAAGCTACACGTGTAGTTTGCTATACATACAGTGCCCCGAGTTATATTTTATACTTTTCTCGAGACCTTTCATGAACTCCTTTTATTTGTTTATAGTGTCTTATGTCATGAAGTTTTTGTGCCACAGTACTTCGTGTTTGGGATGTGCTTCTTTTTGATGGAAATCGTGTTATGCTATTCCGAACAGCACTTGCGATCATGGAATTATATGGTACTAGTGATTAAAATAGAATCATAATATAGACTTGTCATTTGATATTTATTACATCAACTACTGACGTCTAATTACCATTTAAAAAAGAACTATTGATGTTTTGTTCTAATGTTTGTCCATGGTCTTCTGCAGGTCCTGCATTGGTCACCACAAAAGATGCAGGGGATGCGATTACATTACTGCAGTCCCTTGCTGGTTCAACCTTTGACAGCAGTCAACTTGTCTTAACAGCTTGCATGGGTTATCAGGCAGTACATGAAATGAAACTCCAGGAATTAAGGGTAAAGCACAGACCAGAAATTCTTGCAGCTGCGGAAGAAAGAGCGAGAGGAGTTCATGCTCTGAACGACCCCAAAGGTCTAGCATCCAAACTATATAGTTTCAAGCATGATTCAGCATCATTACTCACAGAAACCAACTCCTTGGATAAGTCACGTAACCTGCAAACTAACGGGGATTTGAAGATATCAAATCTGGCAGAAGAACACTTCAATAGCTTAGCTGTTGATACCGAATCTGATTCTGTACCTGATCTCCAAGAGCAGGTGATTGATATTTACCACACATTCTTAATAATTACATCTTCGAGTCCTTTCTGGCTTTTGTTGTTGCAACATGGCATGTAAGCTTTTTTTTTTTTGCCTTCTGTGGTTCCAATTCTGGACTTTTCTTAGTATATGTATTGTTATTATAATGCAGTTTAACAGTCTCCTAAAAAAAGCAGTTTTTAACAGCTGTGATTTTTGCTTTTTGAAGAAAGCAATGATTGCTCCAAAAGTTACATAGCCATCAAAGTTGCATTAAAACTTACTTTTGTAAGATGTATGCATGTGGAAACCAAAGTGGGTCTTAAAGACTATTGTCCCTCCCCACTCTCTTGACAAAATAGAAGACTGTGTACAATATTCTCTATATAGCATCTCTCTCGAAAAAATGGTTTGATTCTTCTGAAACCAAATGATCAATGTGATAGCTTAATATGTTGTCAATGAATGTCGCCGTCCATGTTCACTGCCATATTGGTGTTGGGAAGTTGTGGCATGCATGATGACATTTCGCTTTATAGACAGAATTTTTTGTTCTTTCAGAATTAAACCCTTCTTTTGTCTCTCTTGATGCTTATAGTGCATTGTCTCTGAGAACTATAGTTCACTTTTCTTCTATAAAAAAATGTGGAAAGTTAGATATGAGAGATTCAACTAATAGAAACTAGGACATGGTGCATGAAAAAAAATATTACAATGTATGGTTGTATGATAAGTCATTAAGCTAGTTGCTATCTTTAAGTTTATTACTCTCTTTCTGTTCATAGTGTAATATTTAAGCGGTGCATCTTCAGCATCAAACCTTATAATTTCAGTAGTGAAAGATAAACACATATGTCGGCAACCTCTATAAGTCGCCTTCTCCTGTCTTCATGTAGTTTTCCTTTTGAGAGGGAAAAGGACAACTACGGCGTATCTTTGTTGTCCGTTTATATTAAGTAAACGAGCATGAAGTATACATGTGTATGTGAGACCTAAGAAGTTATCGTGGCTTACAGAAAGACAAACAAAAGTCTCTCTCCAAAACTCCATTTGCAAAAGAAAGATGTATGATGTGCAATGTTTTCAATATAACATCTCTCCGCCACCTCCAACTATGGTGTGCTTATGCCACAACCAATCACCCATGTGCCATGTACATAGTTAAATTTCATATTTTCTTTGAAATATTTGAAGTTGGCATAAAATTTTGTTAAGAGAGTCCAAACTTGCTTGCATGGATTGAGTTTAGATGAATTAAAAAAAATGGATTGAATTTAGAGTTTCTGTATTTCCATTATTGGAACCTATCAAAAGAACCTATCAAAAAAGTAGAAAGATCTGCTGTTAAAAAAATTTACTGAGAAATGAGCATTACAAATATTAAAGATGATTAAAAAAGGTTCCTGATGTTGGAGTCGACAGCAGTACATGAAGCTTTGTAATCTGAAGTGACTATTTTGGCAATACTTTAAAGTAATGTTAAGCAACTTCGCCTATGTTTTATAGCCGGTTCCAAGCCCGGATAAAGGAGGAGGGTTGTGTTAGGCCCCGACAGCCAGCGTAAAATCCTGTCGAAACTTATGAACATGGATCAACGAATATATTTGACGTCGTATGATCCATGTAGCCGGCCCCACCTAGTGGGATAAGGCTTTGTTGTTGTTGTTGTTTAAAGTAATGTTAAGCAACTGAGATTGGAAATGTTTTAGAATTATGCCTATATAACAAGTATTATATGGTTTAATTAGCCCATTAGCTCTTAAATGAGGGATCTTGAAGTGTCTTGAGATTCTGCATTATATGGAACTGGTCAACTTCCATGTCTGGTAATCATATATTGTTAGACATATTCCAGAATGCTAAAGACTAGTTGGATTGATGGACAATATCCTGTTTAAAGGAAGAAATAAATGAAGAGGAATGGCTTAGTGCGCCTAAAGTATAGTAATTCGGCGCCCCATCTTTTTACCGTTGTCAACTAATCTTTTCAATGTTTGATTCTACTCTATGTCCTAAGCAATCAATGCATGCAAATTTGTTCTCTAAAAGAAAAATGCATACAAATTTGCCTCTAGTGATTGGATATTTTTTTAGTAGTAGTGGTTGGACATTTCCCATCATAATAACTTTTTTTTAGCAGTCCCATCATAATAACTTGAAGCAAAAATATATGCGTGGTTAGAGTTAAATTAATAGCTTAGCTGGAACCAGGGATTCTTACATTTTGGTTGCGATTCTTAGCTTATTGATTGAAAGTCTCAAGGAATTGTTTACATTCTAGGTTAAGTGGTTGAAGATAGAACTTTGCAGATTGCTAGAGGAGAAAAGATCAGCTGTTCTCAGGTGCTTTTACTAGTACCTTACTGATTTAACAATTCCTTTGTTTGAAGATATTAGTTGATTCTCTCTCAAAGTAAAAATGAGATATCAGTTGATTCTTCAGATCTTGGCTTTCAAGTTTACCTCATAACTTTTCTTGACAAATATCACTCATAAATTTGAGTCCAGATTCTACATTTTTAAGTCGTCTGGATGAAGCAGTTGCACTTTTGATTTCATAACTTTCTTGGCCTTCTTTACATGCATATAATTTATGACAAGCCTTTGAGAGAAAACGTAATGTTCTGCATTTTTCTATGAAGTTCCATAAGATCAGTTTTGCTACATGTCTGCATTAATCGTAAAAGAAAGAATTTTTCCACTTACCTACTCGAAACTTGTACCTTTTCTGGAGTAACCCATAAACTTAAATATTAATCAATTAACTCCAAACTTAACAAATATTTTCATTTAATCCCAAACCACTACTAATGTTAACTTTTCTATTATCATATTTTTTTTATTTATTAAATTACCCTTTACTCTTGAACAATAAAATATTAACAACATAGAAAGAATAAAAAAAATGGGGAACAAAAGGAGGCAAAGGCCCTTTCCCCTGAATAGGATGCTCTCGAGCATTTCCTAATTCTTTTTATATTCTTAGTTTTTTCTATGTTTCTTATTTGTGGGCAAAAATGTAATTTACTAGAAATATAAAATTCCTGTAAAGTTAAACATTGTTAACAAATTGGGGTTAAGTGAAAATATTTTGAAAGTTAAAAAAGGTAAGCAATTAATATGAAAGTTTAAGAGTTATTCTGAACAAAGTGTATAGTTCAGGAGAGGTATGCAAAAAAAAACCGTAAAAGAAAATAGGGATGGGTTAACATTCTAACCTTCTGCAAGAACTCACTGAATATAGTAGTTATAGTAAAATACGGACTTCCTTATGTTTGAAGTTTGAGATAGTTCCATAAATGCTTGTCATAAATAATATCTTTGAATCCCTAATCTTGTCAATCACTATTACTTGTTTTATTCTTTTTCTAGGGCGGAAGAGTTGGAAATAGCATTGATGGAGATGGCCAAGCAGGATAACAGGCGTCTTCTGACTGCCAAGGTAAAAGACTCTTTTTGAGAACTTTTGTTTGGACAATATTACAAAGTATGAAATAAATTTACAGCGCTGACAAATGAAAAATTGTTGTATTTTGCCAAATGCATTATGATTTCATATTCTTAATTTCTGTGATATGAAAACCATTTTGTCTGACAGATTGAGCGACTGGAGCAAGAGACATCTCAATTGAGGCAAGCTCTGGTAGACAAGAAAAAGGAAGAACAATCCATGCTTCAGGTGCTTCACTTTCTGTTACCATTCTATTCTATTTCATGTCCTCTACCATAATACTTTGAATGTGGTGGTCATGACAGGTCTTGATGAAAATGGAACAAGAACAAAGAGTGACAGAGGATGCTCGCATATCTGCTGAGCAAGATGCTGCTGCTCAGAAATATGCAGCTCACATGCTTCGGGTTATTTCTCATCACTAAGTTGTTAATCGGGGGAATTTACTGATCTAAAGCTTATTACAAGTGAATTTCCTTTTTTTTTTCTATTTACTTTGTCAAATCATGTTTTATGACATAGACAAGCTCCTTTATCAAATTTTCTGCCTTGCAAATTAAATTTGCCTCACAAAGCATTTGAACCGCGTAATATTCATTTAGACTCCATTTTGTGTTTCCAAAAATAAATTCTTGAGGAAAACGAATTATGAATTTTTGGTAAGTTATTTGTATTTTATATTTGACCCTCCATCAAATAAAAGTTTAGAAATATATCTTTTTTATGTATGACTTGATAAATGGTATGAAGGAAATATATGGTCAAATGAAATTCATTTTAGAAAAGAAGAGAGTATCTTCTTTCACTCCTTTAATATATGGTCAATTGAAATTCTTTTTTCTGTTAATTGACTTATTTTATTGCCAAACACAATAAAGTACAAAAATAAATTACATAAATTCACTTTCTTCTAAAAAGAACATAACCTTGTCGTTAGTGATATTCCTTGGAAAAAAAATATTCCCTTCTCTTGTTATGATGAGATTTTATCTATCTTTTTGTATTAAGTTATGTATTTATTCTTAAATGAGATTCATTTATGGTTCCTCGCATAAGTACCTTCAACTATAACTAACACATGATTTCATTTTTGTCCATGGTTCCATTTATAGCTGATAATTTGTAAGTGAATTATGTGTCTTTGTGTAAGTATGGTGTTTTGCATTGCAAGAGCTTATTCTTGCAGAAAAATGATATGCATTATACTGTCAAGGGGGTATAGAATGCCTTCAATTTTGGATGGTTGTTAGTCATGTAAGAAAATGTCTAAAGCACATATATGATGATGATTATAAGGACAGATCATATATTTATTGCTTGAATCTCTTTAACAATAATGTTGTGTAGTCGCCATTTGGTTTATGTTTAGCCAAGTTCAATAGATATATGCAGGAAAAGTATGAAGAGGTCACAGCTGCACTTGGACAGATGGAGAACAGGGCCTTGATGGCAGAATCACTGTTGGAGAAAACACTGCAAACTCATTCAAGCCCCATGAAAACTCCACAAACCCCTTCTCCTAGGTATAATTTCTTTGATCATTCCATTTTTTATGCCGCAACACCTACCAGATAAATAATTGCATGAGGAATTATGTCTCTGCCTCTTTTAAGGAATTGTTTATGTTGAACTACCACAGGGAAACCCTTTTGGTTTAGAAAGATAAAGTCATTACACCCTTTTAGAGTTCCACGTGAATGTAACTAATCAATGATGTTTCCGCAGGAAATTGAGTTTGTTGGCGAGACCATTTGGACTTGGTTGGCTTGACAAGAGCAAGGTGATGATTTCAAGCCCAGATAACTAACAATTATGTACCCAACTTAAGTATTTTAACTCTAGGATACTGATCAGAAGCATCCGATCCCTATTATTAAGAGTTAATTCCTAATTTCTTGTGACAAGTTTCCTAGGTTGCCTATGTTTGAATTCAGAAAATGTTTTGGTACATTATTGGGCATTTATCATATGTGATTTTTTTCGGTTACAATTAGCACGTCATTTTTCAGGGAGTATCATGCATTCCAATCTGAAAGTAATAGAACTAAGGATTATCATGCATTCCATCTGAACATAATAGATGTTCCAACATGAAATAGGCAATAACATCTTTCTCTTGCTTATATACGTCGTTTTTTCCTCTAAAACAATGGCGTTTATGCCTACAGACTATGTTGTATTGTGACATGACATCCATCCTACATAATTAAACCTTTTTATTCATGAAAAAGTATTTCAGAATGGAAGCATGTTAACCTGAAAACTATCTGTATAAAAGAAAGCTTTGATCCATAAGTGCACTTCTCTTCATAACTTATCCAGCCCTACGAAGAACACTATTTTTTTTATTTGCTTAAAGTATTCATTTTCTATGTACATAGTCATTTTCTCAAAGGCTGTGAATTAATTCAGTAGATTTCATGTTGGTATTTATGTAGCAGTTGGTTTTCCAGGGAAACCAGAAACCCTCCATGTTCACTGGTGATTCCTTTTATGTTAAGTTTTCGTTCGCCGTGATATTATTAGTTTCAAATTTTGAATTGGTCTCACTCAGGGTAAAGCAAACTCCAATGAAGAGTCCCTTAGCGGCAAATCCTCAGCCGATGCAAGTCCGAGCCATGCGGCAGCTGAACAACGTTCGGATTAGCTTAAGCAATTGAAGGGTCGAAAGCATGGGTGGATTTAACCAAATCCTTTGCAAATCTGGATCTGATGTTGAAGAATCCTTTGGTGGCAAAATCTAAGATGATTGGAGCCCCCACCCCCGCAGGGAAGAGGTCAGAAGCAACAACGAATTTGAAAGCACAGTCATTTCATTCTCGACAACATTTACGTCTAGAGATGGAGATGAGCATTCAACGAAGAAATCAATGGGTGTATATTTTTTTTTTAGTTTAACTTTTGTATTGGAACCCATAAATTGGCAATGTTATATCATCAGGAAAATAGTATCGAGTCCGAAAGGATATACACTGCATTACCCACCTCGTGCTTTGGTATCAATTTGGATATTTATGTAAAGACATAAAACTGTCAAAGGTCAAGCGACTTAACAGGCGTCTAATTGGTACTGCAAGACGATGATGCAAAATTTTCTTTTGATCTTCCTTATTTCAATCTAAAAAGTAAAAAAGAAGTCCAAAGAGACCTTTTTTCTTGAAAGAAGGGCCATGTAACACATCAAATTTTCACTAAAATTTAAAATTTACTGAATTGATGACGTCGAATTTTAGAACGCCGAAATAGAAACAAGCGTTATCGCGAACAATTGAAACTCTTTCGGACGTTTGAAAGTGCAAAAGGCAAAAAACGATCGATTTCGATATCTCTCTCTTTCATTACACCCTGTAGATCTGTAACTTCTGCACCCATGATTATAACTCTTGCACCCATGATTTTTGAACTTCCAAGGACACCAAATCCTTTATTTTTAAAGCTTCACCTTCTTCGTTTTTCTTCCTTCTTCATCCTCCTCACTTTCCTCCATTGTTGCTTTCGTGTTTTCTTTGTGGTCTCGGACAGAGGAAGAAAGAGGCAACCTCCTCATAGGTAGTGAAGGTGCAAGAGAGCAAGGGAGAAGGGGGCACGGCTAGAGCTTGATCTGACGAAGAACAATCGGAAGAATCGTCAAAATGGTGTGCTTTGGTGATCTAGGTCATGGGGATTATTCTTGAGGTTAAGGCATGTTTTTAAGGACCCAATTAGATTTAGAACTCATACGAGTAAGAGTAGAATTCGTGCCTTATAATGCTTATGGACTTTAAAATTTGATCTCTGATTTTTAGCTATAAATCGAATGATATAGTAGCTAGTATGACATGTTTTCACTTGATGATTGATATGTGTAATTAATTAGTATACAATTTAAGTAGTCAAGTGATAGATTTCATCATGCTTTTGATATGATAATTGCTATTGTGATGATTCAAGTTATGATTGCTAGAATTGGATCCATTTGTGCACGTGTAAGAATAGAAAATTTGTAAGAGATAGTTTCATACAAAGTGCATGATAAAGATAAATATGATTTTGGTAAGATTTATGTTAAGATCTGCCTTTAGATATAGGATGTTAGGTAAAATGTTAGAAAGTGTTAGATTTCTGTTTTGTGTGAAAAACTGATTGAAAATGTAAGGATTCCATAATAACTTGTTGCTCTATCGATTGAAATGAGTGACTGAATCTCTTTTGGAAGTTCGGATCATATCGACAACAATATAGCAACTACCAGATTGGGCGTCCAAAATTGAATCGAATGACTGATGTAGACCGAAACTCCTTCGGACGATCGAACTGGAAAAATGACGACGATATCCAATCGGTCGATCGAAACTATTTCGGACGATGATATGGACTATTCATGCCGGAAAGTGTTTCGATGATCGACGGAGATCTATTTTCGATCGATCGAGGATCATGGATCTGGTTTCAACGGGCGACCGGTCAAGTTTCGGACAACCGAAATTCTCAACTGATGGTTCGCGGATCTCACCTGTACTATCGAACGACTGTAAACCTTTTGGGCTTTTGATTCGTGCACGGCCTTTGAACGGCTGAAAGATGCTCAGAAGGACGATCGAACCATTTTCAGGGATATGAACAAAACATGCATCTGAACCCCTTTCGGACGACAAATATCACTCTAAACAGACGATCGCTAGACCTTTCGGATGTCTTATTGTGGACAAAGGAAATATGATCTTAATTAAACAACATAATTTGACAAGCCTTCATTCACCTAATTGGTATCTATCTACATAAACTTAACGATGATTTGGAGTTAGTTTTGCTCCCTAATCTTGATTGATCTAAGTGATCAAAAATAAGTTCACGATTAATAAAGATAAAATATAAGGGTTATCATTGCCTGCCTAGATGGAATGTTATCAGCCTTATGTGAGCACTCCCTGTAGAGATATTCCACTCGGATGTTATCGTTTTGTGCGAGGTCATCTACCTCCTATGGGGCACTTGTTGTAGCACTAATCCCCTACTGGCCCACCATGGTAGTTTGTGTGTTTGCAATAGTATGTTCTACAAGTGAAAATCTCTTCCAACTCACTGACAAGATGAAATGAAAATAATGATAGAAAATGAATGGAAGAATTATGTCTTTATGAACATGAAAATGAAAACGAGACGAAATGAAATGAAAGGACATGAAATTAGGTTGATTTTTTTTATTTATTATCACATCTCATTATTTTGTTTGTTTCATGCTTGTTTTGATGGAAATTTCTTATGATTTAGAATGAATTCACACTTAGCTTTATATTAACGATTGAGCTTGCTTCTTTGTATGATCCTCTCATGTGCATGAATTATCTGTGAGCCAGGTTGATACGATGCTCAAGAACAATGCCTTGAGTGACCAAAATAATATTTGATAATCAAAGAAACGATATCAAATGAATTTTCAAGGCAGCGGAATATCAACCTCAAGATTACAATGAACCAAGTAATCGATATTATAAATAGATGAATTTAACAACAAGATAGCCAATCTTGTAATTAACGGAGGAAATTCCCGAAGAACGGGTTGTAGGAGTTCCCTCACAGCAAAAGCAATTAAGCCAAAATATTCATAGATTCAAAGATTCAAAGATGTCTAAAATAACAATGAGTAGCAATATTTATAGGCCATAGAAATAGAATTTGGGCTGAAAGAAAATACCCTAACTTAGGCCACAAGTAACCTAACTAATTTAGTAAAATAATAAACTCAATTTCCTCTTACAAATCTTAGCAGAATTTTCATGTATAAATTAATTTCGAAAATTCCAAATAAATAAGATTAAACCATTATTTATTTTGCCCGAATTTTGTTGAATCTTCATGCAGCTCCAATTTGTAACTCGTTGGGAATTTGAATTTGTTACAACTTGATTTTGTAATTTGATCAATTGTAAATCGAAGATATTCTTGATATCTTCAATTGTCTTATGTCTGAGATCCACAATATTATTTTGATCATCCAACTTTGTTAGAAGATTTTTCTATTGCTGGCTGCAATTGTAAGCATTTCCCGATTCATATCATTTGATGTGTGTGGCGATTGCAGTTCAAATGGTGTGTGCACATTATTATCGTATGATTTATGTTGTGTCTTTCATATTTTGATGTCATATATGGAATCTATTGAGTTATATTATGGCGACTTGTTTATGCCAAGTATGGATGTTGAACTTTGAGTTGTACTCTTATATTCATTTTCATCTAAGTTTTCGCATTTTTTTAATTGTTATAATATTTTAATTTAAAATTTTCGCTTATGTGTCACTTTTCTTGATCATTTGAGTCAACGAAAAGATAGTACTGAACAAATAGCACGAGAGGATATTTCATCACGGGACGGAGCCGAATTTCGGAACGTTACAATTGCTATTCACATTCCGTACCAAGCCAATCTTTTTCATAAAGGCCATGTAACATTTGAGCACAAATAGCCGGTCCCAAGCCCGGATAAAAGAGGAGGGTTGTGTTAGGCCCCGACAGCTAGCATAAAATCCTGTCGAATCTTATAAACATGGATCAACGAATATATTGTGTTAATGCTAGGTCGTTACCCGTAAGTAACGCGCTGTACAGCTCGGGTACAGTGATAAGAGAGCAAGAGCCGCTGCATCCTCGCCTGAATGCAGTGTTAAATGAGCAAGGGCTGCCACACTCTAATGGACGGAGGCGATTAAAGAAGCTAGTTCATGAGACTAAGGTCAGATTAAGTTCTTGGAACATTGAGACGTTGAATGAGAAGCGCCTCGAGGTGGCACAAGTAATGGACCAGTGTAAGATTAGTATCTTATGCTTGCAAGAAACTAGATGGGTAGGAGAGAGAAGTAAAGAGCTTATGTTAAATGGTTCCAAACTTTGGTACACAGGTAAGGTAAATGAAAAAAATGGTGTTGGTATTATCGCGGATGCAGAATGGAGGAAGAATGTTGTGGAAGTTAAAAGGATTGAGGATCGAATCATATCCGTGAAAGTAATTGTTGGAAAGGAGACTATGAACATTATTAGTGCATATGCACCCCAAGTAGGAGCAGAATCACATCTCAAGAAGAAGTTTTGGACAGATATGGAGGGTTTGATTAAAAGTATACCAACAACCGAGAAAGTTTATATTGGGGGAGACCTTAATTGATATGTTGGTAAAGAGTCAAGACCACATGCAAGGGTTCATGATGGTTTTGGTTTTGGGGAGTTGAATGAGGAAGGACAAACTATTATTAATTTTTCTTTAGCATACGACCTTAAGATTATCAACACTTGTTTTAGGAAGAGAGGAACATTTAATCACATACAAAAGTGGAACTCATAGGTCTCAAATCGATTTTTTCTTGACAAGAAATACTGATAAAAGACGTTGTACTAATTGCAAAGTAATTCCTGGGCATGAGGTGACTACACAACATAGATTGTTAGTTCTTGATATGCAAATGAAATGTATAAAACTAAAATTCCGAACAGTTTTTTATCGAAAGATCAAGTGGTGGCAGTTAAAGGGGGAGAAGCGAGAGACTTTTAGAAGTAAGTTATTAAAGAAAAGTGTATGTGAGTTAGAAGGAGATGCTAGTATCATGTGGGAGAATGTGGCAAAAAAGGTTGAAATGGTTGCTAAAGCCATTTTAAGAGAATCAAAAGGTTTTGGACCATGAGATAAGGAGACTTGGTGGTGGAATGAGGAGGTCTAAGAAAAGGTGCATAATAAGAAGAATTGTTTCAAGGCGATACACTTGGACAATAATTCTGACAATTGGGAAAAGTATCGTTTGGCGAAAAGGGAGGCCAAGAAGGCAGTTAGTGATGCTCGTGCTAAAGCATATGAGGAATTTTATAAGGAGTTAGGGACAAAGGCTAATGAACAAAGGATTTACAAGATTGCAAAGAATAAAGAAAATGAGTTGAGAGATTTGGATCAAGTAAGATCATAAAAAATAAAATTGGCAAAATTTTAGTTACTGAAGGAGATATTAAGAACAGATGGAAAGAGTATTTCTATAAGCTATTTAATGATGGATGTGAAGGTTCCCGTTATGATTTGGAGGACTTGACAGTTAGCGAATGTGAGCTTAATAGGTCATTTTATCGTAGAATTAGAGTCTCGGAGGTTAGCGAAACTCTTAAGAAAATGGAGAATGGTAAAGCCGTTGGACCGGATGGTATACCGATTGAAGTTTGAAAATGTTTAGGAGAAAAAGGTGTGTTGTGATTATGTAAACTATTTAATGAAATTTTACGGTCGAAAAAGATGCTGGATGATTGGAGATTAAGTACATTAGTTCCTATTTACAAAAATAAAGGGGATATTCAGAATTGTGCAAATTATAGAGAGATTAAACTTATGAGTCACACAATGAAATTATGGGAAAAAGTGATTGAGTATAGATTGAGAATGGAGACTAGTATTTCTGAGAGACAATTTGGGTTCATGCCAGGAAGATCCACTACAGAGGCGATTTATTTACTAAGGGGAATGATAGAGAAGTATCGAAGTAGGAGAAGAGACTTACATATGGCTTTCATTGACTTAGAGAAGGCGTATGATCGGGTACCAAGGGATGTACTTTGGAAAGCCTTGCAAAAGAAGAGTGTGAGTGTTGCCTACATTAAGGTAATACAAGATATAGGGTTAGGACACCCGGATGTGAGACAAATGAATTTCCTATAGGAATTGGCCTACATCAAGGATCAGCTTTAAGCTCGTATCTATTTAACTTAGTTATCGATGCTATAACCGAGAGTATCACAGAGGAGGTACCTAAGTGCATGCTATTTGCGGATGATATAGTACTTTTAGCGGATTCAAGAGAAGAGATTAATACAAAATTGGAAATATGGAGAAATACGTTGGAGTCAAAGGGTTTTCGTTTAAGTAGGAATAAAACAGAATATATGCATAACAATTTCACAAATAAATAACTTAGAGACGATTTGAAAGTTAGGCTAGGGGAGGATATAATTCCTCAAGTGACAAAGTTTAAATATTTAGGATCAATTGTAAGACAAGATGGTGAGATTAATGACGATGTTAATCATAGAATTCAAGCTGGTTGGTGTAAGTGGAGGAAAGCCACTGGAGTTCTTTGTGATATAAAAGTACCCAATAAAGTTAAAGAAAAATTCTATCGTACTGCTATAAGGCCAGCAGTGTTATATGGTAGTGAATGTTGAGCTATAAAGGGACAACATGAACGTAAAGTGAGGGTAGCCGAAATGAGAATGTTGAGATGGATGTGTGGTCATACAATATTAGATAAGATTAGGAATGACCATATACGTGAACGAGTCGGAGTGGCTCCTATTAGTGAGAAAATGGTAGAAAATCGTTTGAGATGGTTTGGTCATGTTCAGAGAAGACCATTAGATGCGCCAGTAAGAAGAGTAGATCAAATAATCTGGAGTCCGATTAAAAGAGGGAGAGGGAGGCCAAGACGGACACTTGGCGAACTAATAGAGCAAGATCTATTAGTGAATAATATACTGAAAGGTTTGGTTACTAATAGAGCGGAATGACGTCGTATGATCCATGTAGCCGACCCCACCTAATGGGATAAGGCTTTGTTGTTGTTATTGTTGTTGTTGAAGAACTTGGCAGACTGTTTATCTTGTAAGCAGAAGTATCCTAAAGTTCAGAATTTACAAAAATTCACTATAGTTGCAATACATAAAGGAAGGATAGCTATTGTCCAAACCATGCACATGGATAATAGTTGGATACAATGACCCAAAGCTACATATATACATGAAAGGGTGAAACACAAACCTCGAGCTGTGGTATGGATTGAATAAGGAGCCCTTTATCATCCAAAATGTGGCTGACGCTATTTACCCTGTTTTTTCCACCAGGTGGTGTAAATGACGAAGGTGGCATTGTTCTCACATAAAAGAATCAGACAAACATCATTTCAGTCCTTGAGATTGATCTCTTTCTGAACTTCCATTCGGTCTCCTGCCCACGTCTCTTCTCATTCAAGGAGTGCCTGATGATGTCAGTCGAGAGGAATTTGATGTTTGCTCGGGATTGCAACTATGTGAAACAATTCTGTTGCAACATCACCAATCAGAGGCCTCATGGTAGGCTGCGCCTGAACACACAGCGGAAACAGCAAGTGCCTGGTATAGCCGCTCGCAGGTAGGAAGCATTAGATCAGCTATCTAGGAGAATTTCCTCCTGTCTTTGAATGGTAGCCGTGCCTGCAACCAGGCATAGCATGCCATTGACATGACTGAAAGAAATAACTCAGTGAACAAGATCAAATTTTTGTTGAAGAAAAAAGCCAAGAACTGACTAGAGGAAGTAATAAACGGTACCTCCTTGGGAAGGAAGAAAAGGCTGCTTTTTCATTCAACACCAATGCCTTGAAGCAAATAGAAGCAAAAAACATTGACAAAAAAGTCATTTTTTTGTAAAATGCAACTTAGAAATTCTAGAATCTAGAAAAGAAGATAACATAACTTATTCTTGATCGCTCACTTTTTTGTAAGGGGTTCCTACTGAACCTGCCAACTGAGACAAAAGCTACAAGTAGATTTTCATCAGATTTTACACCCAAGTCCCAAAATGAAACTCTAGTCATGCTCAGGAGATCAAAGAGGAAAATTTTGCAACTCCCTGAAGATTAACTTTGACAATAAGATCAAAATTCAAAGAACAAATAAGAATGTTATGTCTATTTTTCAATACAAAACATCTGAGATGTTTCTTCTCCACATGTCACCCTCAGTCTCTTTGCTTGCTAATAAGGAATGAAATGTGCCATTTACAGGAAAAAAGAACTGGGGAGATTATGGAGAATCAGAGATCATTTCTAACATTGAGCAAGAAAGAACAAGCAATGAACCAAGGCAATGAAGAGAAAATTTAGCCATGAAACAAGATAGTGTTCTACTGCAGCTCTAAAAGAATAGCTATTCATGGCATAGGAAGTCATGACATATTCAGGTGCACAATAACTATATGTATCCATCACTCTAGTGGAAACATGAGAATTTTCGTCTACAGGACCAAGCTTAGCCAATATAAAATCAGATAACTTCGGATAATAGGAGGACTAATCCTTGAAAATATTTTCATCCTCGCATCAACATCAAGTCAGCTTCTTATCTGGAGAAGGGTCTGTACTAAAAAAACACTAAAAATAGACAAAAAAACATGCCTGCTAAAGAATTATGTTGATTAGGTTTTATAGAGTACATACCATGAAGATGGTCTTCCAAAGATCCCAATGGCATGTACTCATAAGCCAAAAGCTTTTTTCTCCATCAGCACAATAACTAACCAGGTTTACAAGGTTAGAATGGTGAAGTAGACTCAACATCAGAACTTCAATAAGAGATTCTTTGTTCCCTTGCAATCCATTGTGATCAAGCTGCTTTATGGCCTCAGTCTACTCCACAAAGTTTGTGTCACAGTTATCAGGCATAAAAGGCATGAATGAAACAATCTAAAACTGACCATACTAGCTGTTCCATCATGATAGATACTTCAAAGAAGCATATAGATTTAAGGCGGATGGAAAGTGGAACAGAAATCAAAACTGGAAACTAAAAAGGAATAGATATTTCTAAGCCAAGCTATTGAAGTTCTAAGTTGATGAAGTTTATAGATTGTTTTGAAGCTTGTTATTTTCCTATTGGTCTCATGCACAGAATTGGAGGAAAGTAAGAGACTGACTAATGTTGCACAAGCCTGATTGATACTTTCCAACCTTCCTTTGTACAATAATAGAACGTAAAGCTCTTGCCACTTTTCCCTCGGATAAAATAAAAATCTTCATATTTCACATAGTGAGTCCACATAGTGAGATAAGGCTTTGTTGTTGTTGTTGTTGTATTTCACATAGTGAGTCCACTGCTATAAGTGAATGAAAGTGGTGCAGAACAATAAAACATTTCTTTTTTGAGGGGGAGAACAATAAAATACTTGAGATAAAACACATTCTAATGCACTTCTCCAGGTTGTTTGTCCTCATCTTTTACTAGATTGTCAAACATGCAGAGGACTTCTGTGATGTTGCAACCTTATAAGACATTTCTGTATTTTTTTTTTTGAGGAGAAACATTTCTGTATTTTTCTTTTTGAGGGGAAAATATTTATGTATTAATAACAGATTATGCAAAAGCATGCTCTTTGTTTCCATACTCTGAATTCATGAAACTGATTGTCACTGCCCTGAACATATCTCATTTTTTTTAAAAGGAACAAAGTGATGCAACTTCATGGAAACATTGACTTTGCTATTTGATTGTTATTACAGAAGAATGACGAGCATCGTTTGCATCTCAAACATCATACTTAGGTGAGAAACATACCTCTTTTAAACAATGCAAGCCTTGTCCTTGCTGTATTCCTCTGGTACCTAGAATAATTTGAGAATCATCCGATATTTGCTTGTCACCAGTAATCATTGCAAGAACATTCCCCAACTCGAAAATGGTGAAATCGACTGACATCCCTTACTATAATCTCTCGGTTTGTTATCTTGGATATGAACTTTATTGCTACATGACAATCATCACAGACACGTAAATTCTTCATAATTCGGATGGGAACTCCAGTTGGCATGCTTAGAATAGCAAATGCAACAGCCAACTTCTCACTGTGGTGAGCCAAACTGGTCTCTTTCTCCTCATCCTCCATATCATGGAATACTGTGCTGGTATCTGGCACATAACCTGACTCCCTCATTTTTCCGAGCAGTTCTTTCAGGAATTGATCAATCTCTGCATGTTTAGAATTCGACCTATCACCTGTAGAGAACTGGTGTACCTCACCTTTGAGCTCTACCCAACTGATCCCAGGCTCCTTCTTGACTCTCCTCTCTCGCATAGCACTCCGTAATTCTGACACGCCACCCCACCTTGAGGTAGTTGCTCGAACATTTGACAACAACACATAAGATGCAGAATCAAAAGGGTCCAACCTCAGAACGTGCTCTGCAACTCTTTCTGCCATCACTACATTCTTATGGGTTTTGCAAGCAGATAACAAGGTCTTCCAAATTATCGCATCAGCTGTAACGGGCATGGATCTGATCAGGTTTTCAGCTTCATCAAGACATCCCGATCGCCCTAAGAGATCTACCATGCAAGTGTAGTGCTTCAGTGTAGGTTTGAGTCCATATGTTTGCTTCATAAGCTCAAAATACTCTGTCCCTTTGTCCTTCAAACCGCTATGGCTGCAAGCATAAAGCAAGCCTAAAAAGGTGACTTCACTGGGCTCAGTTCCTTTTTTTATCATCTCCTCAAACATCCGGATTGATTCTTCCCCACGCCCATGAAAACCATAAGCAGAGATGATAGAGCTCCAGAGGACAAGGTCCGATCCATCCGATTCATGAAAAATCTGAGCGCATTCATCTAAGCAGCCACATTTCGAATACATACTGATGAGGGAACTCCGCACGGGAACTACCACATCGACTCCAACTCTAATGACCTGTGCATGAACTTGACGTCCCTGCCCGAGCGTGGCCAAGTCTGAACACAAGCTTATAATGCTAACAAAAGTGACATGATCTGGTGCCAACCCTACAGCCTTCATCAAACAGAAATGGCCAAAGGCACCTTCAGAGTCCCCATTCTGCGCTCTTCCCGCTATTATAGTGTTGCAAGAGACGACATTAAGGACGGGCAATCCTTTAAGAGCTCTCTCTCCATCTTCCAGGCAACCACTTCTCATATACATGTGAGCTAGGGAACTACCGACGACCATATCACGTTCGAAACCGCTTTGGAACACAGAAGCATGAATCTGCCTGCCCGAGCCAGGATCCTTCAATCCCGCGCAGCATCTTAAAACGCTACCCAAGCCGAACTCATCAGGTCGAAATCCTTGTCTCCTCATCTGCTGGAATACTTCTAGGCCTTCCTCGTTCATCCCAAACTGCGCGAGTCCGGTTATCATGGCATTCCAAGAAGCGACATTTCTCTCAGTCATCGTGTCGAACAACTGGCGAGCAGACGCGATATCCCCGCTGTGGATGCGCCCTCCGAGCAATATGTTGAAGGACATGACATTCTTGCGGGGCATGGACTGGAACACCGCCTCGGCGTCCGGCAACCGGTCGAGCTTCGAGTACATGTGGAGGAGGTGGTTGGCGGTGAAGCGGTCGGAGATGGCAACGGAGGTGGTGAGAAGGGCATGGAGCTGCTGGCCCTGACGAAGAAGAGAGCGTTGGCCGGGGACGCAACATGCGTTGAGGAGGAGGGAGAAGATGTTGGCGTCCGACCACAACTCCGGGAATGAGAGGCCGCGGAGGGCATCCCCTGGGGCGCCTCTGCAACAGTGCTCGACGACGTCCTGCCTCTTCGATGCGGTGCGGAGCACATGGTGGAACGAGGACTTGGCGGCCATATGACCCTTCCACGGCGAAAGGAGAACAAAAATTAATGATGTAACATCCTAAGATTAATGATGTCACACCTTATAAAATTTAACAATGTATCAAAAGAAAAAAAACGGAACAGACGAAATTTCAAATAAGTATTGAAATTTATGATCATATATTTTGACTAGAAATGACAAAAAAATATTGTTTGATTTAAGTTTTCATTTAAAAGGTAATTAAATGAATATAAATCATTTGAATAAATTTTATTAGAACTAACGTAACGCACCCAAATTTCATGAAAATTTAAAACCTTTTGTATTACTGACGTTGGACGTTCGAAGCCGAGGACGTCCGCTAACGCAATGAAGATGACAACTTAGGCGACACGCTGTCAGACGACCGAAACTCTTTCGAACGTTCGAAAGTGCAACGGATAAAAACGAAAAGATCTCTATTTTGATCTTTCTCTTTTCCTATTACACCATCATAATTTTGAATTTATGTAACTCCTACCATGATCACATGAATTCAAACGGCCACGAAGCCCTCGAAAGTGGTGACCATAAAAGTCCCAACTTCTCTTCTCTTTTCTCTTCTTCATCACTCATTTTTGTCATTATCTTTTTTGCTTCCTGTGCTCCATGGCTTGATCTCAACCATAGCAGATCCGGCAGGCCTTTAGGCGCAGACGATGAAGGAGGACGAATGGGACACAACTAGAATTTGATCCAGTGAAGATTAATCGAAGAGTTCAACAAAAAATTGTGTTTTCAAGATTTGGATGTTAGAGTAGTTTTCCTGGCATATTCGCATGTTTTAAAGGCTAGCTTGGGGTAGGAATCATGCCTTTTACTTTTCTATGAAGTTATAGATCTGTTTCCACAAATCCGTGGATTTTGTCGAATGATATGGTATGCTATGATGTTATAGTTTTTATGGATTTATGCCAGCATGATTAGTAGGTTGCATTATGCAAGTTTCTGATCTTAACAATGGGCATGAGATTCTAAATATATATATATATTTCATTTAAAATGACTAGTCTGATTTCTATGGCATTTGCCTATTATTAAAGAAGAGATCGTGTCGTATGGATGCTACCCTCGGATAGTTAAATTCATATTAAGATTGACTTATATATCATGAATTATTTTAGGGATAATATTAGTTGCTAGTAGATCTGCGTGTGGAAAAACTGATTGGAACATAAGGATTCACAATGATCCGTGGCTCTAAAAATATGAAATGTACATCCGAATTTCTTTTGGGCGTCCGAATCATATCCGATCGGACGTTCGAAATTATTTCGGATGACCAATTTGGATCATACCAGAAGGTTAAAGCTCATTCAGATGATCAAATTAGAAAATGTCGAGATATAAAAATGACAATGGTAATCTGCAACCGATTTGAACTATTCACGTCGAAAGATGATTTGACGTTCGGTGAAAACTCATTGCCAATTGATCGAGGATCTCAGAGCTGGTTCTAGTGGATGATCGATTAAGTTTCATCCGACTAGAACTCTCAACCGAAATGATGAAAACTTTCTTGTGCGATAATGAACGACCGAACACCTTTTGATCGATCGATTTCACATAGACTTTTGAACGACCAAAAGATGAACTCAAAATGGATGACCAAACTATTAACTATCGACTAATGTATGCCGATAAAACGGACGTCCTAACCTTTTTCAGGCGATTGTTGAATGTACTCCAAAAAGATGATCGCCCGACACTTCAGGTGTTCGATTTGTGGATAGAGAGAAATATGATCTTAACTAAATCTCATGATTTGACAAGCTTCTATCTACCTGATTTGTATCTGTCTACAATTTGGAGTCACTTTTATTTCCTACGGTCTTGATTGATCCAAATGATCGAAAGAGAGGTTCATAATTAATAAGGTAAAAGACGAAGGTTACTATTGCCTACCTAGATGAGAGTTTGTGACGACAACACTCCCATTGACATTCCCCTTGCAATGATATTCGTTAAAAGGTGGAGAACTCTTTCAACCCATGGATAAAATGAAAGATTATGAATGGATAAAAATGAATGGAAGGACTTTTGTCCTGTGAACACAAATATAAATAATGAACTTGAATATGAACATGAAAATGAAATGAAATTGAAAGGACATGGAACAATGATGACCCCTCCTGATTTATTTTTATCATTCATGATTTTTTTTTTGCTTCATGCATATCATGATGGATCAATCTATTATGAATTCACACTTATTTTTATGCTAATGGTTGAGCTTGCTCCTAGGTACATGATAAACTTGTGAGTGGATTAATGTGTGTGCGACTACTTCGACTTGGATGATGCTTGCACATGGTTAGAGTCTACTTTCATTATATTATCATGGTGTATTTGGATTATGCATGGGTCTTACTGAGTTGTACTATGGCATAGACTTTTATATGCCTTGTGTTGAGACGTTACGAGGTATTCTTATATTTTATTTTAGCTTTTGTATTTTTTATTAAGTGTCGTAATATTTTAGTTTAAGTCTTATGTTTACGTGTCATTTTTTTTTATCATCCGGATGAAAAGATTAATACAGAAGAAAGTAGCGCAAAGGCAAATTGAGAGATATTACAACTAATGTAATTAACTTGAACTATGAATTTTTTCCATTTTAGTGGGTTTAATGTTTGTGCTACTCTTTTAAGAGGTAGCATCTTACCTTTATTAATCACATTTATGATGAATGGTGACTTAATTAATTGAATATTTTTTTTTATCTAACATCCATCATGAAAATAGACGATGATTAATAATAGTACGATGATGCTACTCTTAAAAGGGGTAGCACAATTATTTTTTCCATTTTAATTATATAGAAAGAAGGGAGGAAATGTAAGTCCTAATTCAGTCTACCCGTCGATTTTAGGTTAGATTGTATGCGTTGGATATATGATTAATTTTGCATGGAGCATTAAAAAGAACGAAAAAATAACATCTCATTTAAGAAAAAAAATAGCATCAATCAAATTTTAAATCAATGCCCGTTCAAAGAACCTAAAATATGGGCATCATTATAAACTTTAAAATAACTGTTTAACTATTTTTAACAGTTATCATAATAAACGTTCGACCATTATTATACTTGTGCTCATTAACAAAAACGTTTAACAAATTTAAGTCCAAATAGCATCTGTCAGTCAATTATCCAAATCAGTTCAAGTTTAGTTAGGATCCATCTAATTTTGATTTAGTACTTAATGGTTCGAGAAAGCTCATCTAAATTTCATTTAAGTAATCAGAAAAAAAGATGAATATTTTTCGGCATTGTATAAATTAAAATGATACAATTATAAGTTTACGGAAAAAAACTAATGGGCCTAATTCAGGCTTGGGCTTGGGCCTCAGTGCCATCTATTTTAGCTCTATTTGGTAATTTACGAGTTCCCTTAGAAATCATGCCCTAGAAAAATACCTCTCACTCTTCGCTCCGCTCTTCTCGTCTTCCCGCCCCTTCTTTTCGCTCGAGCCGATGTCGGAGAAGAAGCGCCAGCGTCGGTCGGACGCTGGGCCGTCGGCGACCGTCTCCGGCGCCGGTAAGAAATCACGACCGGCGACCTCGTACGCCCAAGATCTCCGGAAGAAGCTCAAGCCCGACGCCGACATCCTCGCCTCCATCCGCGAGGTGTACGACGCCGCCCAGTCCTCGTCGTCCTCCTCCGCGTCCTTGACCCTTGCCGACCTCAACCTGTCCTCCGCCTGCCGGGAGGTCTCCGACCGCGACGCCGACGCCGTGAGGTTGGCCATCGAGCGCGCCGTCCTCGATATCGCCCGCTCCGTCCTTGCCGGCCGGGGCTTCTCCTTTGACGTGCCCTCCCGGGCCGCTTCTAACCAGCTCTACGTCCCGGAACTCGACCGTATCGTCCTGCGCGACAAGTCTTCAGCCCGGCCGTTCGCCAACCTCGCCACCGTTCGCAAGGCCACCGTCACCGCCCGCGTTCTCTCCCTCGTGTACTCCGTCCTCCAGCGCGGCATCCACGTCACGAAGCGTGACCTCTTCTACACCGATGTCAAGCTCTTCCAGGACCAGAGCCAGTCCGACGCCGTGCTGGATGACGTCTCCTGCATGCTCGGCTGCACCCGATCCTCCCTCCATGTCGTCGCGTCCGAGAAGGGGGTCGTCGTGGGCCGGCTTGTGTTCACCGACGACGGAGACAGGATCGACTGCACCAAGATGGGAATCGGGGGTAAGGCCATACCGCCCAATGTCGATCGAGTTGGCAACCTCGAGAGCGATGCGCTCTTCATCCTCTTGGTTGAGAAGGATGCCGCATTCATGCGCCTTGCCGAGGATCGGTTCTACAACAGGTTCCCCTGCATCATCGTCACTGCCAAGGGGCAGCCTGATGTTGCCACCAGACTATTCTTGAAGCGGATGAAGACTGAACTCAAGCTGCCTGTACTGGCGCTAGTGGACAGCGACCCTTACGGGCTTAAGATCCTCTCGGTGTACATGTGTGGATCAAAGAACATGTCATACGACAGTTCGAACCTGACGACGCCAGATATCAAGTGGCTCGGGGTCCGGCCGAGCGATCTGGACAAATACAAGATACCAGAGCAATGCCGGCTTCCGATGACAGATCAGGACGTTAAGGCTGGCAAGGACTTGCTCGAGGAGGACTTTGTCAAGAGAAACGATGGCTGGGTCAGGGAACTTGAGACAATGGTGAAGACGAGGCAAAAAGCTGAAATACAGGCCCTCAGTTCATTTGGCTTCCAGTACCTCACGGAGGTGTATTTGCCGCTCAAGATACAGCAAAGGGATTGGCTTTAGTTCTTTCATGTGGTAATTTCCTCTTCTTCCTTCATTCTTTATGTCTTGTGGGTTTAGTACTCAAATATCTGAATCTATCATTTTTGTTGACCCCATGGGTTGGTTATATGATTTTAAATTGTCATGATTTTTTGTTTCGCAGATTATATTATGGTCATTTAGCTAAGCAGACTACTTCTCGATGAACCATTACTAGGTTAAATACACTTGAATTTATCTCATTTGGCGATGAAATATGTTTGGTAAAAAAGAACATTAATTGACGAAAACTATTATTTGGTTGATAAAAGATATATTTATTTACTTTGTGTTGCGTTATAGACATTAAACTTCTCATTTTGTCACAATTTTGTCATGATTTATCCATTTACTTTGTTCTTGACGTCTTACTATTTGATGATTTTAATTGTATCTTCAGTACACTTCCTAAAACGATTCTTTCCTTGCAAACAAGGGAAAGGCTGCATGTGTGCGTGCTCCTCTTCTACTCCTATCAGTCGGAAGCATTTGGAGCTTGACGTTTACCTTTTTATTTGTCTACCTTAAACAATCTTTTTGTTTGTGTTTACCTTAAACATTACACCGTTGCATGGCAGAAGATTTTCATGGCTTTTGATTCTCCTGCATTTAACGTGGTTGAACATTCATATATTTTATGACGTGGCTACACCAATTGGCTGTTCACAATTTGTCTCTTTCTCATGGAAAATGTCACTCTTCATACATCATTGAAGACAAGAATTTGAATGTAGAAGTAGGCCTCAACATTAAAGGAAAATGGGCTTGAGGATGACCAAAACTTGTCACAAAAACTAGGCTTGACCATCAAAGGTAAAATGTGCTTCGGAGGATCAACACTTTTCTTTTAAGAAAAACTAGGTTTGAACATCAAACGTAAAATCACCCTAACAAAAGCATCAAAGGTAAAATGTGCCTTTAGGACTTCTCTCGGTAAAATGTGCTTTAGGACTTCTCTCAAAAAGGAGGTTTGAACATCAAAGGCAAAGTGTAGAAGTAGGTTCTGTTTTGACATATTATGTAGTTCGCCATGGTAATGTTGGAGTTTACAGTCCTAAATATCCTCTTTGGAAGCTGTCATGAGAGTTGAGACCTCGTACTTCATATCATTTCTGATGTTATTGTCTACAGATTGTAGGTGACTTTTCGATGCCAAAACATATTTGCATTACAAAGGGTGCCAAACACGTTCTGCGGAGAAGGTTTGGCCTTCTACCAAGGCTCTAATGGAACCAGGGTCACATTGGACAACCGCTCTGGGTTGCTCCTTGTTTGGCCGCTTGCAGAGTTGCTGACTTTGAGTAGTTCACACACTGCCTTTAGAGAACGAAGCAAAGCTCCACGAGTTCTGGCGCACACATTATTCTGCTAAGCTGTTTCATCCCTGTCCGAGTTTGCTTGTATTTACCGCAGATTATTAAAAAATGATCATTTTGTCCCAGGATAAGCCATTTTTATGCTCTGTTTGCAATGTAACGTTTGGAATTAAGTTTAGCGATTTAAGTTTGATAAATGACATCAATAAATATAATTTAATGTGTTGAATGAAAATATTTAAGAGCTGTTTCTATTAACCTTTAGCTATTAGAGGTTAAATTTTTTTTAAAAAAATTATTCTTAAGTAAATGCATATTTTTTTAACTTATCTTATTATTTTTATTTGATCACTATTCAATTATATTTGTTTATGTTAATATTTAATTAATTACAAATTATTTGTTTATTAACAATGAATAAAAAATTTAATTTAATAATTAGCATTTTTATATCATACATGTCTTATATGAAATTTATTATAAATACAAATTTTTGAATATTTTGATAAAAATATTATTTGTGAAATTTTATCCTAATTAATTGAGATATAAATGAATTATTTATTAAATTATAATAAAATTTGTATAGTACTTGAATTAAATAATTTATTATATTTTTAATTATATCATTTATGTTTGAGTTCAATTTATGTGATTTTTACCTCATCTTGTTCATTATAGTCTTCACCAATTTAATGATGAAACAAGGTGAGATAGAGAACACTTAAATTTTATATTTATATGCTTATTTATTAATACATTGTTACATTATACAAAATAGATATAATAGATTAATTTTTTGTGAGTTTTGAAATAAAATTAATATTATAAATATAAAATAAAATATTATTAATAAAATAAAATAAAATAAAAGAAAAAAAATAAAAAAATTGTATTAAAAAATTTGTTAAAAATATATTATTTAAATATAAAAAATTGGCTTTTTAATAAATTATCTATAATAAAATATTAATTTTTTAATAAAATAACAAGTAAAAAATAATATTATATTAATATGTTATAATAAATAATTTATATTTAATAAATAAATAATTTTATAAGATACATGTGTGTAAGAGAAAATAAAGAAAGAAAAGAAGAATAAACGAAATTTAAAAAAAAAACTATCTAACACGTCAACTTAAAAAAAGTGGTAGGATGCTGCAGTGTCTCTTTCCACCGAAATGATGAAATCAAGGAAAAGAAAAAAGAACCCTTAATTTTAGAGCTGAGTTTCGCATTCGGTTCGTCAAACATCTTATCTTATGATATCGAAACCAACTGAAACCATTCCGCCTAATTTGGCTGCCAAACGGGGTCCTAATATTCCACCCGACACTGCACATTTTTCGCAACAGCTCTGCGGATGTTTCCATCTAGGCTCCTTTTGTTTTCCACCTCTACTGGCGTCCTATAAGCAATGAATCATGGATTGCAATGTAATAACTAGCTATAAAATAATTAGAAAAGATGAGAATTTGAAAAAAAAAAGGATAAACGAAAGAAGTACGACACAATAAGATACTCCATTAAATACGTTAAAAAATAGCATAAACTAAATAAGAAGACGACAAGAACAATCCAACGGTATCTTCAATTTTGTTCAACTGATCTCTTAAATCAATTACAGGTACTTCCGTTCTGTACAGACGATTTCTCCAATGGATTACAAGTAAAAATACTTCACGACTTTGTAAAACTTAAGCCTTTTGATTCTCGATAAAAATAATTATACCTCAACTCGTAAACTATTTACTGTTCATTAAGTGGAGGGGAAAGTAATCGTCAGATGTGCAGCGCAGCCACTAAGCTGGCTGAGACTGACCGCACTTTTTCTGTAGCCAACCAAGGAGCGACTCCTTGGTAACTTTTAGAACACCTAAATCCTGTGGTCTCCGGGGCTGCACTTGAGATGTTTGGAGATTGGTGGCGCTGTTCACGGATTCATCTCGTGAGCCATGTCCGCTTCTGACATCAAGCCCCAGTTCATCCTGCAACAACTTGCTTATGGCATATTGCACGTCAAGCTCGCGGCTGGCAGGACTCGCCACTCTCTCGACTTCCGTCATGATGATCACATCGTCTTCTATCGATTTGCCTGTGGAGAAAGTGTGCTTTATGCGACTGAGGTAAACAGAGAAAAATGCGCCATGAACGCATTCTGAAATAATTGTATTACTATGAACATTTGGTACATTTTGTGTACCTAATGTACAACTCTCCTTGATCATCCGCAGAACAGAAAGAACAACGATCCGTGCTTCAACCTGTTATACGTCAATGACGGATATCAGAGAGGAACCACAATTTGATAGTAAATGCTGATCACTGTAACCGATGGAGGGAACCAATGAATTCAAGTAAACACAGTAAATAAAAACATATACATGAGTTTGTTGATTGAAAGGTCAAGTTAAAACCTAATGCCTAGGTCCTTGTAGGGGTGAACAACATAAGTTAGATTAGGGATTAAAACATTAAGAAACATTAAGATAGACAAGCATGAAATTCATATTCTATGAAAGTTGAGTTCTCCATTGTTTGCAACCCAATATGATGTTTTTTTTGTTAGTAGTACAAACACTGAGTTCACTCTTAAGTTTCTAAATAAGATGACTAACACATTGACTTAAAGTGATCATTTTTCTTCCACAAAGAAACTGAGCTACATTAAGCAACCAACCAAAATATGATGCACTATACCCTAAACTCATAAGTGATTTTATCACTTACCTTCATAGGAGCCATGAAAGAGCTGTATAAACTAATATCACCATATACATGTAAAGTACCTTTGTTAATCCTCGAATGTCAATTGCTTGGCTATCACCAATATCTTTTTGCAAGTGTATAGCCACTTTCTCAAGGAGTAGATTGCAGGGTTTTCTTTGCTCCTTCTTAGTATAGTTGTCGAATTCAATTTGTTCTTGGTCATTGTTTCTACTACATAATATACCTTCACACCACTCCTCAATTAATTGCTTGAGATAATAGTCATTTGGACTGTACCTGTAAAATTTGATGAATTATGTCATTAGGGTGTTACGAATATATGAACGGGAAGAGAGAACTATATCAAGGTCACAACAGACCATGTTGGAGGACTTTAAGGGACAACGAACTTGTATTTATTAGATAAATTATACTACCAGGGACATGTCATTAAGTATGCAGTGACATCCATATCAATGATGATACAGCCCGAAAGTGAACTTTTATGTGATAAGCTTATGTCAGCAAAAGCTGAGTTAAGAATTTTGAAAAAAAAAGCTAACGCAAAATAGTCAATATATGGCAACAAAATTAGAACAGATCCTTCAAGTTTACTCAAAAGGTTGTACCAAACTAGCTCAGTACTTACCCTGCTTTTCGCATATCCTGATATATAATGAGACATTGTTGGACCTCTTGTAAGGATCCATATTTGCTCCGAGCTTTTAGAAGAGTATTATAGGTCACCTGGAATGAAACATTATGGGGATATATTATCTTCTTGCCATATGCACTATTGAATGACCTTTCAGTTGCAGATGAGTGGAAGTCTGAGAAGTTTAATTTTGCTTCTTTAAACTTTCAACTGAGAAGAAGATTAAAGATCAATCCATCTTCTTATTCTTATTCTCACAGTAGGGTTCCTGTGATAATCACAGGTTGGGAATGAAAATCATCCCATTAAGCAAACCTACATCATAAAAAGGATAAATTTGCATCCTGACCGCACTGATTATCGTTTATACTAGTGTATCTTCCATAAATTGGCCACCAAGGCACCACATATGATGATGCAATTTGCAAGGCATCATTTAACTGAGCCACCAGGTCTTCCGTTATTGATTGTGAGTGGATAAATAACAAAGTTGTCAAGCAAATGAAAAAGCTGGGAGAAATCCACATAAACAAAATTAGTGATTGTAAACAAGACAAAGTAGGCTTATTCTATGGTGAGTCAGCTGTGGGAGCATAGAGTTGCTAACAACAAAAAATGTCAAACATTTTCTTCCTGAAATCGGGAAAAAACTATAAACTTAAATGAAGCTTGGGATATATTGTCATATTAATTAACACAATTACGACATGGCTATCTGTAAATTTCTAGTGACTAATGGACCTGAGTAGTTATTGCAATATAGAACCTTTTCTTTAAAAGGCTTTGTTATATTGAACTTACATGGTACACTTGAGTATAAGTTAAATAAATTGGTCTTAGACTCCCATGTGATTGCTTGATACATAGAATGTTACTAACTCCAGATCCTGCTTTGAAGGTGGTTTTTCACTCTTGTTCTGAATGTATTATAAAATTGCATAGAGAGTGTAGTGCAAAGGCTATATGGCTTACCAAATTAGGTTGTATTTGAAATCTCTTCATCTCCTCAAATAAAGAGAAAGCTATCTTGAAGTTATTGTTTTCGACACATGCCTGCATCATGAATCTCTAATTATGTTTTGGTAGTAGCATAACATACAAAAAGAAACTAAAGGACCAATCAGTATAATATATCATATTTGCTTTGCATTTATTAAGGTCTCAATCTTCCAGGACTGTCTTAAACACTAAGCCAATGAAACACTATTTAAGACCACCCTGATGCCTGAAATATGTTTGGTCAGAAACTCTGAGATCTTTCTTTAACTTTGAACGAACTTAAAAACATTTTTTAAGCAGAATTTTTGAAGTTAATGGACACTAGATATAAATTTCTCTTAACAAAAAAAAATGATGGTGCTGCTAGTTAATAATATTCAAAGGAACATATCCATTTATTTATGGCAGGACGAAAAAAGAGATAATCAACATGGTGGAAATACAGAACAATAGCTATGAATTTAATCCATTTATAGCAATAGGTTTCGTCTCAAGATGCTAGACAAGCATTTAAGGACATGGTTTTCCAGTTGCGCAGAGATACCATTTCATATCCTTTTGGGCTGAATAGAAGGCTGAGACCCTGCTTTATTAGATACAGTTTGATATTTGAAGGGCACAATTTTTTCCTGTTTTCTTTTTCTTTTTTTTTCTTTTGTTGAGCGAGAAGGTGAAAGGCACAATGGTTAACCATGACATGATAAGCAAAACACTGGAAAGAGAAAATAATACATCTCTCATAATGTATCATGTTTTCTTCTTGGGGGCATGCATCTTGAACATGACATCATATACATGCCCATCTTTGACCAAACGCAAATATGAGTAAGCTTTGTAAACAAACAAATGTGCAAAATGATTGCAGTCATAAACTTAGATTTTATCGTCATGGAAATGAAAAAGGAGTAACATTGGAAGTTTCTTTTTCATTTTTGAAAGCTAAAAGGTAGAAGAGTAGAGACTGAGTTGGTGTGGTTAATTCAGATTCGATCAGATAAATGACCGACCTTTATGGCAGTCGTATATGCAATAACATCAAGTTTCACACCAGTATCCCGCATAGATCTGAGAGCCTGTCACCAAAGGAAACAAAACCACAAACCAAATACTTGGTAAGCTCAATCAGAGACTATACATCTTCAGAGTATGATGAAGTGGAGTTAGAACTCAATCATTCATCCAATGGACAATAATAATCCAGGTTGGTTATTTAATTAACAATTTCAGACACTCGATAAAGGAAAATAAGCAGAAATGTTGGCATTCAGAAAAACTGTGTATAAAGAAGAACAAAGATATACCACATGGAAACTGGAGAACAATGAAAAACAAACACAAACAATACATTGGAACTCCCAGGATAAGCAATTAACATAGTTCAAATGACATATATAACATAAACATTTTCGCTTGAAAAAAAAATGAGTGCACTAAGGTAAATTTAGATTCCAGGGCAAGTTAGGTCTGTTTAGATGCTAGAAGATCTAAAGTTAATTCTCGTATTGTTGTCAATCTTGAAATTCTGAAGTTAACAATTGAATAACAAGCACTTGATTGAATGAAAGGGAGGTGGAACAGGGTTGTAGTTCATAAGATCGACTCTTTCTACATCAGATTTTACACTCGGAGCATGTATTTTATTTATAGGTGGGGTCAGCTCTATATATTTTGGGCTAGGCACTTTGCGCCAGACCAAGGGCCAACCCAGGTTTGTATGATGTTAAAGTTGCATGCTAATGGAAGCCTTTTCAAGAAATTCTGACGAAGACTTTCAACTCACTTCTCACTGCCGAAGCTTGGGACTTGAGAAGTGGAACCTTGAAAGTGCTTACAACTAAGACCAACAAGAAGAGGATTCAGAGTTTATAACACAAGAATCCAAAGAGAAAGGGACCTTATGTAACCCAAAGGACTTAAAAAAACTCATCTCTAGAAAATAGTAAATAAAAAGAAGATAGGTACAATAAGACATAATAGGCTAGGTAAGGCTTACCTGCATAACACCCTTCACATTTTGAGCAGTTCCATAAACATCAATGAGAACAGACCAGCTTATACAATTAGGAAAAAATCCCAATGTTTTCATTTCATTCATCAGTGCTTTTGCGCGGTGAAAATCAGTACCACATGCTTTCATCAAGATATTAAATGTGGAGATTGTTGGTTTGAATGGAATCACCTTAACCATGGGTGGGGGAGACTCTTTTTCTGATGTAACACCTTTCTGATCATGCCTTCTGCATGTGGTAGAAGACATCTTGAATCCACTCTCTTTCCACATACAGAATAATCGAAAAGCTCTGTCATATTGACATGATTCAACACAAGCATCCAGAATAATGTTACAACACTGAGCATTAGGTTCACAAGCATTCATAAGCATTTCCTCAAACATATGGATTGCATTGTCAACAAGACCAGCATTAGCAAAAGCACTGATCAACGCTGACCAAGTAACAATATTTGGACTAACATTAGCGGAAAGCATTTCTTCTTTTATGCTCAAAGCCATCTGCCACATTTTTGCATCTGCAAATACCTTGAAAAGAAAGAATGACATAAATTGAGGGCAATGAAAATAGTGAAATGAGAGAAAAACAATGCACACATCTTCCTGAATCCAACTCAACATTTTATCTCTCATACTAACCTTTATCATAGTACTGTATGTAAAGACATCCAACTTAAGTTTTCCTTTGGATGCCATATACTTCATCTTTTCAAAAATCTCTTGGGCCATATCAACGTGTTTGGCATGACAACATGACTTTAACAATATGTTATAAGAAGTCAAATCTGCTGTGATTCCCAAATTCTGGATAGAAATTGAGAGCATATGAGAAAAACAATAAAAGTGAAATGTGTATATACATGAATATTGCAGAATATTATGATTTGACTAGCATTACTATGATCATCACCAACAATATTCGTTATATCCAATCCATTACATATTTAAAATCACCACCTCTCATAAACAAAAAAAAACCTTTAAATTCACCATAGAAAATATGAGAAAACCTTGTGAAAACAGGATAAAGGAAGAAAACAATATGATGCAAAAAATTACATTTCATGGGATACTTAATAATTAAACACAATAAATGCCATGTAATTGAACAAAGGAGACAATTTTGTTCATTGCCACAAGTTGAAAATACCAAGACAAAAAAACAGAAGAAAACTTCGAACATTTCTATATCACTAATTGTACATCACAGATGAACTGAATAATACAACCTACCTAATAGCAACATAAAGGTTTGAGATAGCATTACTTGCATATGACTGAAAACCCCCAAGTTGTAACTCAAGTCGTGAGCATTCACATTCATGAGGCTGTTGATAACATATATATTTAGAGAAATCTTCTCTGCCAGCAAGTCCTGAATCAGTATGAAACATGTAAGTTAGTAATTAGTAACATCATATTTTAAACATGCAATTCATTTCCCCACAAAAAAAGGGCACACATCATGATCTCATGCAATACAAGAAGCAGATACTGCCAACACAGGAGCTAACTTGTTCGACATACCAAACATGCACCAGTAGATTACTAGATATTTATAATTAACCCAAATTTATGAAAGAATTTTGCATGTCATATTTGATGGCTCTGAAACTATCTAAAATGTACTTGTATCCAATGAATTTAAATACCAGAAAATATGTGGCAAACAAGAACATGAAATATTACCTCAAATATGATTCTAGATTTTAGGTAGTCTCCACAAGAACCACATACATCAATTATCGCTCTGCAGGCAAACATGTTGATACCACCTGACCTTTGTTTGAAAGCTTCAAAACTTTTTATTGCTGATGTAAGATCACGCTTCTTCCCAAATTCCTCCATGATAGAACAGAACAGGAGTTGGGAATGTGGAAATACACTTGCGTACCTGCAGTTCAATCAGTATTCCGATGAGTAGCATGCTTGGAACTTTTCCTATTAGATACATATATGCATGAAAACCTTTATATGCATAAAAGTTGAGTACTTTCAGTCTATGACATCAGACCAAAGTTTTTTTTTTTTTTTTGAGGAAAGACCAAAGTATAGACAATGAAACAACAAATTGCATTGCATGGTCACTTCAAAGTATGAAGACATAAAGATATAAGCAAGTTAATAGAACTCAAAATACATCACAAGCGCACAAGAAGGGTGAGTTCTCCACCTTATGGCTAACTCCGGATTTCGCTTATCCACAATCTTGCTCAACACATCCGCTGGATCCACAATGTCTTTAATTACAAATCGGTAGCCTACCACCAAACATCCAAACGGCAAACATCAAACATGTTGGAAAAATTAGCGGAATAATTACCACTTATCTCGGTTTCTAGTCTTTATTTCGATTCTTACCAGCGAGGTTTTCCATCAATGAGACGAAGTTCTCCAATCTTCCGGCGTCCAGGAGCTGGCGGCGACACTCGGCCCCAAGTGCCTCGAGAGCAGCCTCGTCGAAGAGCGAAGCGGGGCAGAAGCCGAGTCTCTCCGACTCGCGAACGAATGCGAGAACGCCGTCGAGGTCCCCGGCCTGAAGGAGCGAGAACAGACCCCGGGAGACCATCCGGGGATCGACGCGAGCGACGAACTGGGGAGCGTCGGCGGCTACGGCGTCGGAGGTGAGGACGCTCTCAGCGATCATGAGAAAGTCGCGGAACTTGCCGTCCCGCGCGAGCTTGGAGGCGAGGCGGGCGTAGTACTTGAGAAGGTTGCGAGCGGGGGAGGTAGTAGCGACCGAAGAGGACGTGGAAGTGGTGGCGGAGGAGAGGTCTCGGCGGACGTCAGCGAGGAAGGGTTTGGGAGGAGGAGCAGGCGGCGGCGGGGGCGAGCGATGATGGGGTCGCCGGCGGAGAGGGGGCGAAGGAGACGAAGCGATGAGGAAGGAGACATCCGCCATTCGTTTGTGATTTGGTCACTTGGGCACCGAACGTTAAAGATGGAGGGAAGTATTCGAGTGATAGACCTCTCTCTCTCTCTCTCTCTCTCATTCGAGTGATAGACCTTCCACTCTCTCTCTCTCTCTCTCTCTCTCTCTCTCTCTCTCTCTCTCTGTTTTGATCTGATAAATGATCCTTCGGCGGATGAGAGTTATGTGGCTTTCCTTTCCTTTCTTCAAATACTTTGCCAGTTTTTGTCATAAAACATTAAAACGTTCAATGCCCAATAAATTTTAAAAAATCAATAAAATGAATTGTTTTAAAAAATAAAATCAATTGTTTTTTTTCTCATTTTATCAGGGGTAAAAGTTGTGTCACAGGAAATTTTGAAGTCGAACATTATTTATTAAACAACTTTCTATATTTTTTTTCAGAGAACATAAAAAAATCGGATATTTTAGGTACGAGAATGTGGGACAGGTGCTCCACAATACAGAATACAGCATAATAGTAGTCATGCAAATATGGTCTACGGTTCAATTTCATCCAACTTAACTTATAACGAGCCGATAAAATCTCCATCCGTTCATGTTTTTTTTTACGAAAAATATTGTAAATAGTCAATCTTTAATTAATTTAAAAGGTTACGCTGTTTTTAAATAATAGTAAAACTTTATAATAATAGGTTTCCTTCCAAGTAGGCAAGCACACATTTTTTCTCTGTGAAATAAGATATGTTATAAACATTATTACTATGGAAAGAGAACTGTAAACGGTTTTGGTGTCAACGAGACGACCGGAGGAGAAACCGCCACTGGACTGCAAATTTTTTTAACTTTGTATGTACGCACGGAACGGCTTATTTCTGCTCCATTATTTGTATGAAATTTTCATCTTGGGGCTGCTGCCTAAATTTGTAATGCTCCAAGATTTATGTGACTATCACATACTTACATAATTTTGCGGAAAATAAATTTTATAAAATACGGAAATAACAATAAGATCGTCTAACCATTTTTTATCATTTCATCTACGTGAATCTAGATGCAGAAAAAAAATCCATAAATATAAAAATACTCAGTACGTAGGATCTAACCATAACAATAAGTAAAAGATCAATATGCTCAAATATCAATAATTGATAAGCAGTAAACAATAAAGCACATGATAAGGTCATATAAGAAAAACTCAACAATAAAATAATATATCAATAAGACCATGAATTAATAAAGGATCAGGTAAGAGATCAATGGACCAATCAATAACAATATCAACTATGCCTGACCACCATGACACATATCCAATTTAACAATTTTTCTATCATCAATGTTTGAGATCATCAATCAATACCAATTTCGATAGGCGGAGGCAAAGCCAATCGATGCCAAAATCCGAATAACCAGGATTCAATTCAATTCAATTCAATTTTAATTTCAATTCAATTAAGGAGCGCTCAATCAATTATGAAAAACTCTATGTAGTAGGTCAGTGAAAGATCAAACCACGACAAACCGCTTTCTAATAATAACTTTGTGATGACAGGGGACTATGGCCATCACAAGACAATTATAGCTTTCCTAAAGGATGGTGTCTCAAACCTTTAGGTACACTATCTGCCCCATACAATACAGTAACAATAATGGCCTAGAGGACTTAAGGACAATCGGAGAACATGAAGACCCAATAGTTTCCATCTTTTATCTTGTTTATCCTAAAAATCTATCTTTAACAATTTACTTTAGGTTAAATAAGGACCCAATCAGAAAAAAATTATTGGATCAATATCATGATGGATAACAAGATCTGATATGGTAACAATGAAGATAATCTCAAATCAAATCAATAAAAATTTGATGAGGTTAGATCTGCTAATAATACAATCAGGAATAGTTATAATAATATTCAATTAAAATATCATAATTTACGTTTTCTGTTCATAAAACTTGGCCCGCGTCGCGTGGAACCCGGACCGTGTTCGAAAACGATCAATATCACCTTGGCCAGAGCAAACCCAAACCGAATGTATGGTGAACCCGGGCCGGTTCACCATACAAAATGATCGCGCCGAGTCCGAGTCGAGCCGAAGTCGAACCCGGGTTGGGCCAATAAGAATCCGGGCCGGGTCCACCGGTTCACCTCCAAAACGAACGCGCCGAGTCCGAGTCGAGCCGAAGCCGAACCCGGATCGGGCCAATAGGAATCCGGGCCGAGTTGGACAACTCGATCTGGTTCCGAATCTGACTCAATCTGGATTCAACGAAATTCGGACCGGGTATAGTAGAACGCGGGCGGGTTTTTATCGCCAATGAAGAAGTGCATTCCGACGCGACTTTTCGACCATCATAACCATGCCCTACGCTATCCAAACTATGCATCAGTATGAAGGAGAAGAGAATAGGGTTCCATTCGCGAAAAATCGACGACATGAGGATTCCCCCTACGTACTTAAAGTTGGATGAAAAATCAACTAAATTCCCTCTCTGAAAAAACTGCACAAACGTCAAACTTTGACAGGCGATTCCTCTATGTCCATGACCCGAAACTCATGGCCACCACTTGAAAGATCTTTTCTTATATGCCGACTTCGAAACTAGCCGCTGCGTGCTCTCGGAGTGCCTCGATCCACGTGCAAATGAGAGAAAAAGAGAGGCACATGGTGCAGAAATTTTATTTGGTTGAAAGGGGTTTTCAGACACTTTTTAATGTCTATTTATAAATGTGAACTTAGAATTTCAATTCTATTAGGCCTTGGTCTCTTTTAAAATCAATCATGGTCATCCAAAAATAATTAATCTTTTCATAATTTGTCAAATTTAATTAAATCAGAATTTACTTCATAAATCCATGCATATCTCCATAATAATTCTATCCTTATTCAAATTCCTTCTTATATTTTCAACTTATCCCCTAATTACCATTAATTTCAGAATTATTTAATTCCAAAATATTAACATTGGGATTTTCAGATCTATTAAATAAAAATAAATATATTTATCTATTTTTTTTTTAAATCCGGATCGTTACATTGGACATTTCTCGTATCCACCATTTGAGTTTTTAATAAAATTAGTTCTTGTAGCCAAGCAAGAGATGGATTTGCGCATGGAATACCCTGTTCCAGAAATGGCTATACATACTTTACTACATATCTTCAAATAATACACATTATCTAAGCATGTAAAAAATTTGTGTGCGTGAGTGTGTGCGGGTGTGCGTGCGTTATCATCATTTTTGTACAGAATTCTCTTGATAATATTATTTTCCCCAAGTCTGCACCTAGGCCTGAAGCCCGTCCAATAAAAAAAAAAAGAGAACGCGCAGCACGAAGGCCCGGCCCGCAGAACCGAGCGGGCTCGGCCAACAGTGCGGAGGCGCATGGGCTCGGCCCTCCACACAGCGAAGGCGCGATGCATGGGCTCGCTCCGCATGCGGCCTCGGCCTGTCGCGGCACGCATCCGCGTTGTAGAGTGGGCTCGGCCCGCTGTGCCTAGGATCGGTTGCACAGGGGCGCGCGGGCTTGGGCCTTCTCGCAACCCAGGATAGTATTATTATTATTTACAAAATTTGTATTTCAATGTGACACTTATGTAAATTGACATGATAATTAAAATATGCACATTATTTAATTCATTATGTATTGAACTATATAATAAGAATTTATTTTCTGTATTAAAGAATATGTGCATATATGAAACTATGTTTTCATGCATATAATTAACCGATATTTACTTAAAGTGTATTTCAATGTGCCACTTATGTAAATTGATATGATAATTAAAATATGCACATTATTTAATTCATTATGTATTGAATTATATAATAAGAATTTATTTTCTGTATTAAAGAATATGTGCATATATGAAACTATGTTACATATTAGGTATAATATGTATTTGTGAATTCTTTTTCACATGTATTTGTCATATTTATTTAACTTTCCATTTGAAATATGCACACCATTTATGATAGAATTAAATTTCTTTATGATAAGAAATTTGTGCATATATGTTTTTTTATTACATATGAACTTATTTGCATATGATGAAATTTATGCAATTAAATTAATCGACAATGAATGCATGAAACATATTATTCATTATGTACATAATTGGGAATTATGTGATATAAATGTAGAGTTATACATATGATATTAATCATGTGATCAATTGTATGTTTGTTATCATGCTTATGTTAATTATAACAATGTGAGAAATAATATTCATTTATATATAATCGTAAAAGAATTGTACGATTATTTGTGTGCCTACTATACATTGATACATGGTAATTTGTGCTATGTTGATTTTGAATAAATAAATATTTGTGAATTACGAATGCGACATGTTTCATAAAACTTAGGATGAGATGATTATATTTTGTCTAAGTCTAGAATTATTATGAAATATAATAGTCAAAGTAGGACTAAAGCATATAAATCATATGATAGTCATTGTAGAAATTTTTTTAGTGGTGCCTAACATAGTAACATGTGCATGTCTAAGTAAGTCCTGATTGTAAGTGAGAATTTTATTATCTTCTTTTTATGTGAACTTAGCTGGTGTGTTATTAACGTAGTCTCCAAAAATTATCATGTTTACATGACATGATGATATATATTTTTTCAATTATTGTGGTGTTGAGGCGAAGGGGTGATGATTTTCTAATTGGCATCTTGCTCAAGGAAGAGCTCCCATTATAAAATCCATATTATCATGATCAAATTTTTAAAATAGGTATGTTAATCACATTATATATATATATATATATGATTTTGGATGTTCATTTTTTAAAATTATTAGACTAGTACGTCGACACAACATATTATTTTTAATGAATGAAAATTATTTTTCAGATAGTGGGGTATAACTTGGAGTATAGAGGCGATCTCAATGTTAGTGTCTTAAAATTATTATTATGTTATTATTTATGAATATATGCGAAAAGAAGACACACCGAAAATTAACTTATTTTCCTTATTTAATTTGGTCATAAATAACGACACAAAATTAAGAGCCTTTGCAATATGACTAAGTCAAGTAAAAAATGACATATGACAAAATGACATCTTCAATTGTGACATTTGTTATCCACATCAAAATAGGAATGTTGCTGTAAGTTTTAAGAAGAGGTAACAAACCAATGGACAATGTATAGGTAATAACAAAGGCTCACGCTACTTATATTGATGAGGGAAGAACTTTGGCAAAGTTAATAAAAGCAAAATAATGTGCTATACATGTAACAAATATGATACTTTTTGTTTGTAATTACACTGAGTCGAAAAATATTAATATGATCGTATGTTAGTTTTATTTTATAATAATGTTGTTTTGCTACATAAACTCATAATTTGTGGATTGTAGATTATATAACAACTTATCATGTAATCAAAGAATGATGAATTATTTGCATGACTTAGTCATTGAAACCAAAGAACAAAATTGAATACAAAATGAAAGTGGGAGTTGACACATTGTCTTGCAAAAATTTTCTTTTGTGGATCTTCTACCTTCATTTTCATGTTATGTCCTTGTTTACTAATGGTATGTGGAATTAAATGAAGTCAATGGTTGGCGTAACCTTTGAGCAGATAAAATTGTTGGCTTGATTGAGGGAGGGTAGAGGTTGTTGGAGTTAGTGAATACTTCACGACCCCTTATTTCTCATACCGGGTTCGCTCAAGTGAGTTTAGGGGAATTTGAGTATTACCCAATTACCTGTGCTGTTGATGTACTGAAAAAGGGGGGGGTTCAAGTTTGGACTTTTGTTTAGCTGGTCTGTGTGGTGCGGATTAAGAGTTTCTCAATTTTGTTCCGATTTTGAACTCGTTAGGGAGAGACATATTTATTGCTCATTTTTCAAATGTAATCTTGTGTGACTGTAATCAAGGATATAATGGAACATCTTTGCAGGACGTAGCCCTAATCTCAAGGGTGAACTTGAGTAAATCTTGTGTGTCTCCTCTAATTTTTCTGTGATTTCTTTGTGATTTTCTACTCTTGTTCTCGAATTTTCCCATCGGTATCAGAGCTTGGTTGTTCGAGGAGTTAGGATTTATTCGAGATGTCAGGAGGATCACGAATTGAGATAAAAAAGTTTGATGGAACGCGATTTGAACTCTAAAAGTTGAAGATGGAGGATCACCTTTGTGATCGAGATCTTTGGATGGCAATCGAGAAGGAGAGGCCAGACCAGGAATTGGCAAAGGTCGCAGATGCGGCTTCCTCCATTCAGGCAGATTCAAAAGCGATCGAAGAGTGGGATCGGATTGATAGAAAGGCGAACGGTTTGATTCGGCTTTATCTCGCGGATTCAATTCTTACGAATGTGATGAGCTAACCTACAACCAGAGATTTGTGAAAAAAGTTGGAATCCCTATATCAAAGTAAGTCATTGGTTAACAAGTTATTTCTGAGGAAGAAGTTGTACAATCTTCGGATGTGACTTGTTCTCTACACATATTTATAACTTTAACACGTTGATTAGTCAACTTGTATCAATCGGTGTTAAGTTTCAAGATGATGATAAGGCAATAACATTGCTCCATTCACTACCGGATTCATGGGACAATCTGATTGCCGTGATTGGTGGCGGGGATAAAGAACTATCGTACGAAAGTGTATGTGTTGCTTTGTTATCAGAGGAAACACGAAGAAATGGATTGGCAAGTTCTGGTAAAAAGACATTGGCGGCTAGAGGAAGGCAACCAGAAAAGACTTAATATCATAGAGGGTCCATATCCAAATCTCGTGGGCGTTCAAAGAGTAGAGATAAGAAGGTGCAATGCTGGAGATGTCAAGAGTGGGGCCATCTGAAGCAAGAATGCAAAAATACGTCTATTCATAAGAAAGAAGCTGTCATCCTCGAACAAAAAGGAGGCTGATGCAGGGGATATGTATTTGATTGCTGCATGTATGACACAGTCAGATAAGGATGTCTGACTTATCGATACTGGTGTCTCACACCACATGACGCCTCATAGATACTAATTTTATGAATTTGAGGAATATAATGATGGGGATGTCATGCTCGGAAATGATACTGTGGTTCAAATTGTTGGACGTGACAAGATGAAGTTGAGGATGAGTGATAGCATGGTGAAGACTATACCAGATGTGATGCATATACTACTTATGAGCAAGAGTTTGTTACCTATTGGTATAATGGCTTATTCAAGTGTTATCTTCAATTGTGACAAGGATTCGTGCAAGATGATCAGATGGTCTATTGTGATTGCACGAGGGGTTCGCTATGGCACATTGTACAAGTTGCTCGGTGAGATAATATCTGTATGTTACGAATTTATTTTTGAAGAGGCCCAAGAAGATGAAGACAACACATCTATGTTGTGGTATCAGATATTAGGCCATATCAGTGAGAAAGGACTTTCTACCATAACATCAAGTCAGAAGTAGAAGGAATTCCATATTGTGATGTGAGCTTCGAGTTCTGTGAACATTGTCTTCATGGAAGACAGAATTGAGTCAGTTTTCAACATACAGATACAAGAGCAACGAAGATTCTCAAACTGATTCATAGTGATATTTTTTTACCAACTCCGACTCCATCTATATGGAGGGTCTAAGTATTATGTCTCGTTCATAGATGATTTTTCGAGATATAGTTAGATTTATTTTATAAAAAATAAATCAGATGTATTCGATAAGTTTTGAGAATTTAAATTTTTCGTGAAAAATCAATTGAGCAGCAAGATCAAGATCTTTTGTACAGATAACGGAAGTGAATTTTGTTCAGATAAATTTGAGCAGTTCTGCGTGGACAATGGTATTTCAAGGCAGAATACAACTCCATATACATCTGAGCAGAATTGAGTAGCCGAAAGATTAAATCGATCAGTCATAGAAAATGTCAAATGTATGCTGAGTTGGACTGAATTGGGGTAAGAATTCTGGGCAGAAGCTGTAGCCACAGCAAACTATCTAAAGAATCGCTCACCGACCTCATCAGTGAAGAATCAGACATCTTATGAGGTAATGTTTGGGAAGAAGTCGAATTTGACTCATGTTCGATGTTCAAATGTGATGCATATGTTCATATACTCAAAGAAAAGCAGAGTAACGCTACAAGAAAAAGTCGTATTTCCGACGGTCCATTTTCGACGGCCCGACATCCGTCTAAAATATCGACGGTTTTTTCGGCGGATCTTCCAAACCGTCGATATTTTCGTCGGATAATTTTTGACGGTTTTAGCCGTCTAAACTTTCGACGGTGATAAATTCGTCGGAAGATTCCGTCGAAAATATTTATACTTCGACGGTTATGACCGTCGATAATTTCGGCGGTTTATCTAACCGTCGAAACTTCCAACGGTCTGAACCGTCGAACAATTTTAACACTGGTTGCGTACAATTATTGAACTTATCGACGGTTTTGATCGTCGAAATTTGCGACGTTCAAAGCAACCGTCGATATTTCGACAGTCATAACCGTCGATAGTATTTAAATAAAATATTCTAGCTTAATTTTTTTCGATGGCCTCAACCGTCGAAAATGGAAATTTATAATTTACACAAACTATGGATCTGTTGATGTTTTTGAAAATTTATTATTATGGGAATCGACGGCTAAAACCGTTGATATTTCGACGGTTTGAAGAACCGTCAAAACTATCGACGGCTAAAACCGTCGATATTTCGACGGTTTGAATAATCGTCGAAACTATCGACGGTTTTTCCAGCGGATTTGAGCCGTCGAAACACGAATTAATATAATATTATATTTACCTATGTTGCGGCGGTTTTGACCGTTGAAAAGTAGTTATATAAAAACCCGACCGCACTCTTACTTTGAACGTTTTGAACGTTCGTCCGCCGCCGCGCGTTTCGTCTGCTGTTCGTCCGGCCGTCGACCACCTCCCGCCCGAAGCGTCCGCCGCTGACTGGAATCTCTAGCGCAGGTAGGTCCGATCCCCGCCCTCCTTTGATATATAATTTGTCTCTCCGACGGCCAAATCCGGCCGCCTTCCGTGCGGCGGCCAAATCCGGCCATTATTCGCGTGCGGCGGCCAGATCCGGCCGCCCTCCGCGCGCGTCGTGTCACGAATCTTTCTTTCTTTACTCAAAATAATTGAATTAATGGTGAAGCCTTCCGTGGTCGGAGTTCCCAAAATGGACTCAAAATTTTTATTTTCTATTCTAAATAAACTATATATATAGGGCTTGTATTAGTTGTAAACCAAATTAACTAAGAACGGATACAAAATCAGATCTACAAATTGGGGTCTAAATATATATGTGGCAAACATAGTGATTTTGTAATTCTTGAAACATCAGATTTAAACAAACAAACAAGTTAATTTTTCCTTCTTTATATATATATATATAGGTTTCAACTTTCAAGGATTAAACCAATCTATGGGTGTAAGTAACTTTTATTATGAACAAATTGCTTGCCCACTGTTTAGGGAGAAGGCTCATTCGAGGCACATATATCAGAAAAAGGAAGAATCACCTTCATCTTCATCAGGATATAAATTGCATATCTTGTTTACACACAGTTAATTTTCCAGTGTGTTTGTTATATAATGTCCACAGTTTTGTCCATTAGATTGGTAGGATAGATCCCCAATTAATTTGTGGGCGTGCATAATGACAATTACATCTTCATAAATAATTAATTAAGGTTTAAGGAGCTTCTTAAAGTTCTTAGGTAATTATGTTAAAACATTATACTAGTCTCTTTTTTCTTTTCAAAACAGCCTTCTTTTCAAAACATTATACTAGTTTCACTTCTTCCAGAATTCAATTGATCAGCTGCAAGCAATGCCCTAGTGTGAGCTCGTCCCTAGTGTCAACGCTCCCTTGTGCGAGCTTGCACGCCGATGAGGAAGAAAAAGGACAATTATGTTATATATACTTATTATATGCTATCTCTATACCTAGCAGTATGATTAGTAAACATTAGCTAAACAATCTGCTCTTCCTCAGTTGTTTCATATTCATTTTTCTTTCCTTATACAATTTTGTATGACTGAAATTTTTTATGATTTGCAAATAATGCAATCATTATGTCATACTTCAACGATCGTCGATGAATGTACAAAAGAAATAATCCTGGTCGTAGAGGCTTGACACAAGAATTTATAAACGGCGTTGACTATTATGTTACTGTGGCTTGTCAATCTTTACAATTTCAACGGGAGGGAACAATTAGGTGTCCTTGTTTGAAATGTGCTAGCACAAAGTTACAGACGATAGAGACTGTCAAAGTTCACTTATATAGAAAGGGTTTCAAACCCAATTATTGGGAATGGGATGATTTAGGCGAAGGAGCGTCTTCGACAAGCGTCCCAAATCCAGGTCTTCATTTTGTGGATCCTGAACCAACATTTGCTTCGCAATATGAACAGTCTATTTATGACGCAGCTGCAACTGAGTATGGCAATATTAGATTTGAGCAGAATGAAGAGGCACCAAAACCAGAAGCAAGAGATTTTTATGACTTACTAAACGCATCGAGCCAACCCTTATGGCCTGGGTGTGAAAGTCATTCAGAACTATCACTTGCTGTTAGATTGTTGAATCTGAAAGCCGACCACAATATTTCACAAGCATGTTTTGATGCATTTCTAGATATTTTAAAAGAGGTCACACCAACTGGGGCTCGTATTTCTGAAAATTTTTATAGGACAAAAAGATTGGTCAGTAAACTTGGTCTTGGCTCAACTAAAATAGATTGTTGTCGTGATGGTTGTATGTTATATTACGGCGATGACATCAATCTAAATGAATGCAAGTTTTGTGGGGCCGAACGATATAGAGTGACTAACAAATCTGAAGTCGCTGTGAAAAGAATGCATTATTTGCCTCTTATTCCAAGGCTTAAAAGACTATACTCGTCTATAGGGTCAGCGTCGCAGATGAATTGGCATGCACATCATAATACTTCTGAAGGTGTCATGCTTCACCCATCGGATGGTGAAGCGTGGAAACATTTTGATCGTAAGCATCCTGATTTTGCTAGGGACCAAAGGAACATAAGACTCGGATTATGCGCAGATGGTTTTACACCATATGGTCAGACTTCAGTTCCTTATTCATGTTGGCCGGTAACAATAACACCTTATAATTTGCCACCTGAGATTTGTATGTCCGCACCTTATATGTTTTTGACATGCATTATTCCTGGTCCTCAGAGTCCTAAACAGAGGATAGATGTGTATTTACAACCTCTAATAGACGAGCTAAAAGAACTGTGGGATGGTGTCATTGCTTATGATGTGTCGACCAAATAAAATTTCACATTGAGAGCTGCCTTATTGTGGACTGTTAATGACTTTTCAGCCTACGGGATGTTGTCTGGTTGGATAATTGTAGGGAAATTAGCTTGTCCATCTTGCATGGAACACTCAAATACGTTCACTTTGAGAAATGGGGGTAAAAATACTTGATTTGATTGTCATAGACGGTTTCTTACAGCTGATCATCCGTACAGAAATAACCGAAATGCATTTCGACGGAATAGGGTTGTAGAAGACACGCCTCCGGTCAGACGCTCAGGAGGTCAATTACGTCGCATTGTCAATGCTTTATGCAGAATTGTCGATGACCCAAATGTCACATACAATGAGTATGGTGTTTGTCATAATTGAACCAAACGAAGTATATTCTGGGATTTACCTTATTGGTCTGATTGTTTGATACATCATAACTTGGACGTCATGCACATTGAGAGAAATATGTTTGAAAATGTATTCAACACCGTAAGGGACATTAAGGGTAAAATAAAGGACAACCTCAAGGCGAGACTAAATTTGAAGGAGTACTGTCGAAGGCCAGAGTTGCACTTAGTGACTTTACCTAACGGAAGATTATCTAAACCAAAAGCAAGTTATGTTCTCACTAAGGAGCAGAAGACCCAAGTGTGTCGCTGGATCCAAGAGCTGAGAATGCCGAATGATTATGCATCAAATCTAACCCGATGTGTGGACATGAATAACTTGCGTTTGTTTGGCATGAAAAGTCACGACTGCCACATATTCATGGAAACTTTGCTTCCTACTGCTTTTTCTTCACTTCCGGATAAGATTTGGAAGTCGATAACGGAGTTGAGTCAATTTTTCAAAGAATTATGCTCTACAACATTAACGGTGGAAAATATGATCCAATTGGAACGTAATATTCCGATAACATTATGTAAGTTGGAACGAATATTTCCACTAGGATTCTTTGATTCCATGGAGCACTTACCTATTCATCTGCCATATGAGGCAAGGGTAGGTGGACCAGTACAATATAAGTGGATGTATCCTTTTGAAAAATATCTCAATCGAATAAAAAAGACGATTAAGAACAAAGCACGTGTCGAAGGATCCATTTGTGAAGCGTATATGATTCAAGAGATTTCATACTTCTGTTCTTACTACTTCGAGTCCCATGTTAAGTGTGCGAGGACCAGAGTCCGTCGAAATGATAAAGTTCCAGAAGAACAGTCTGATGTGGCATCTTTGTCGCTCTTCAATTAGCTAGGACGACATTTTGGGAAGCCAAGGAGTAGATGGCTCAGTGATGCAGAATTCAAGTCTGCCACGAATCATGTCCTAAACACGCCGGAGGTGCAAGGCTACATTAAGTAAGTTTAATATGCATGCGTTCTTTTGTTTAACGTCTTTCCAAACACCATTTTGATTTAGCCATCACTTCGTATGTAGTGCTTTCTTGCAATACTACATTGTCCCTGAAGAACATGTACAAGATAGAATCGAGAATGATTTCGCACCGTGGTTTAAGGAACATGTAATTATCAAAATATTATAAACAATTTGATGTCTTCAGCGTCTACTATACTCATTTATTTTTATATTAGGTTCTCAATACCGGCACGGCGTCTGGTCTCCATAATTTGGCATGGGGACCAGCTCGAGAGGTGAAAAGTTGGCCGGTGTATTTTGTGAATGGTTATAAGTTTCACACTGAAACTTGGTCGATCGGGAAGAAAACCGTGAACAGTGGAATATGTGTCGTGGGATCCACGGACGGAGAAAATGAGCGTGACTACTACGGTGTTCTCAAAGACATTATTCAGTTGCAATATACTGGAGGTAATAAAGTCACATTATTTGAGTGTAATTGGTTTGATCCAAAGGAAAGGAGAGGGATGCGAGTTCACAAAGATTTCAAAATAGTTGAAATACGTCACAATAGGTGTTATGATCGTTTTGATCCTTTCATTATTCCGTCTTCTACAAGATAAGTATATTATGTGCCATATCCGGAGAAGACCAGGGACAAATCACAATGGTGGGTTGTAATAAAGACGAAGGCAAGAAGCAGGATAGAAGTTGATGGTGCATTGCAATGTGCCTTTCAAGATGACTCGCAGACGTCTGTGACCCCTATTGTCGACACCGAATTAGTCGACGATCTACATGATTCGGAACACGTATTTGAAGACTTCGATAACGTCGACATACAAAATGATGAAAAGAATTCGGACGAAGATGAATTTGAAACTACGACGACTTCTGATGATGATGATGACGGGTACCAGTCATGTGGAAATTCATATGATGAGTAAATGTGTCTTTACTTGTCGTCACGAATTATCAATTTTTTTTTACCTTACAACTAGGATATTTTATTACGAATGTTGTCATCTTATGGATTGTTCATTTACGACTCATATTCATTTTGTTTGAGGCAATAGTTTGTTTGAGGTGTTAGCGATGCATGTGGACAAACAATCGGATCAACAGATGCCTGACGCGGACGATGCATTCTTATATTCGCTACCATCTCGTGAGTGTTTGAAATAATGATCAGAAGAAGTCATTCGCAAAAGCTTATTCGAATTAATTTGTTTATTTTTTTATAAGCGCCTCCGGATATTAGGAATTGGTTCTCGAGTTATACGTACAATTCCGTTCCTCAAGATGCAACACAAGACGTAGCCGAACATAGTCAGGTCGAGACGTTGTGACATTTGAATTTTTTGTCAATTGTGAATTTGACTTGTAATAAATTTTGTACTATGCAGATGTATCGATTTGTTAAAAGTAAAAACAAAAGAAAGGAGTCGGTCGTCCCTAGAGCTCTTAGTACTCTGTCTGCTCCTATATCAGTAACGAGCATTCGCATAACAGAGCGTTCTTCTCCTCCGTCAGCTCCTAGATCAGTCACGGGCATTCGCATAATAGAACGTTCTTCTCCGCCGGGTCCTTCCTCTCACGCTAATATTGCGGACTTGGATACACAATTGCCACAACAACCCATCAGAGCTCATTGTTTCGTGGAAGACTCGGACCAGGCTTCGTCAAATCGTGTTTACAAAGCATACGTGCAGCCAGATGAGAATTTAGGGAGTTATTTTATGTATATTGAATCCTTATTCATGCTTTGATTCAGCCATGACATTTTATAATTCTATGTCCTTCCAGATTTGTACCTTCGAAACCAGCGGCTGCAACAGTTACTAAAGTGTTGCGACATAGGTATACTGAAGCGTGGCTTACATGGAGGGAAGTTCCTTATGCCACGAGACATATGTTATTTAATGAATTTTAGGTATCATTAGAAGCCAACATCATCATTAATATTTTTCTTCGTCATGCACATTAATTATTTTTAAACACTTACAGGCTGATGTGTGGTGGGAGCTCGAGCATACGAAAAAAATATGGAAGGCTTTTAACTCTCGGTGCTCAAAGAGATTATCCGCGATGCTTTCTGAAGCTCGAGCTGACGGAGAACGACCCAATTGGATCCCCGAGGCCGTTTGGATCGATTTGCTAGGAAAGTGGTCCACCAAGGAGTACAAAGTGAAATACGAAAAAGCAAAAATCAGTCGAGAGTCCGACCAGGGAGCGTGCTTGCATTCGGGCGGATGTCTATCCACGAGCACGATTGCTAAGAAAATGGTAAGGTCTTTCTCCGAACTCAGGATGAAATATTATACTTTAAGAAAATGGTAAGTAATTTGCAAATTTTAAAATATTATCTCATTGCAGGAGAAAGAGACGGGTAGACCATCGACTCAGGACGAAATATTTCTCCGAATCCATCAGAAGAAGAACAAAGAATGGGTCTCGAATTATGCCCGGGAGACATATGTATGTAAATTTTTGTGCCTTTACTTTTTTCTAAATTGCAAGTTAATAATTAATTAACAAAACTTTGAAGTCGATCACCTAGTCGACGTTTGTAGTTAATTATTTTCTTTATATTTCAGGAGTCTTATAAAACAAAAGGAGTTGATCATATTACGCAAGTCACGCAGGAGGGGACCACACCGTTGACCCCAAGACAACTTTGGACGGACCACGTCGGCGTGAAGAAGGGTCGCATTTACAGACTTGGATCTTCTGTGAGTGACACAAATATTAGATATGGTCGACGAAGTACTTCAGGTTCATCTCCTTCTACTATGTAAGAAATTGTGGATCAGGTGACCATCAAGATTAGGGAAAAGGTCAGACAGGAATTCGAAGAACGCGAACGTCGTAACAGGCTTGAAATGAAGAAAATGATGCGTGCCTTCATGCGTGGCGAATTGAATGACGACGACGCCGAGGTAGATTCATATATAATACATAATTATTTTTGGAACTTGCTTTAATCTGATGCATCATTGTACTCATTAGATTCATATGCACTTTGACACTAACTTAGATTTTACTCTTCATCCATTTCAGTTAGATCTGTAGACTTTCAAAGTTTTCACCGAAAATGGAGTGCAGACAGCTGGATCATGTAAATGTCAGTACTTAGTATAAACTTCAACATACATTAATGATCACCGCATGAAATCATAGGAAAAAAACTTAGCAACCTTATTTTAATGACAACTTTGGCATTTTGGATTTAAATTGTAATGATGATTAAAAGTCATATGTCTCTTTCTATTATTTTGGATGATTATGCTTGATTTTGCTTCAATTTTGAGATTCGGCGTTAGCTTGTTAGTTTATGCATCTTCTATTGAATTTATCAAATTATGTTGATGTTAAATTCAAATTATGTTTTTATATTTTAGATTTTAGATTCAATTAGATTTTGATTTTGCTCTTCAACACTGAATTCAAAACTGAATTCATGTTTTTTTTGCATTTTATATGTTATAACTTTTACTCTATTTCAATTTTGTGCAGTGATGTTTTGCGACGAAGATGATATGCGAATTGAACTTCAGCTCTTCATCGTGACGAAGACGTTATGCCGTTCAATTTGTGAATTCATGTGATGTTCAATTTGTTTCATATTTGGATTATGTGAATTAAGCGCGCCGTTCCATTATCTCATTCCATTATGGATTACGTCATTGAATCTGTGAATTATGGATTACGTTTCATGTTTGGATACCCTTATGCAGAATTGAACTATCTGTGATGTGATGTAATTGAATCTGTGATGTGATGTGCTTTATCTGTGAATTACGTTATGCCGTTCCATTATGGATCAAATGTGTTGTATTATCTGGGAATTATCTGTGAATTCACTATTTTTTTATGTTTCCGACGGTCCTGACCGTCGGAAATAGCTGAAATATTATAATTTTCAGCGGATTTTTTTGATACTTACCGACGGTTATATCCGTCGGTACATAATTATCGACGGTCGTAGCCCACGAGTAAAACCGTCGATACAAGATTGTCGACGGTTTTAACCGTCGATAATATCGACGGTTCAAGCCGCCGATACATATCGACAGTTAAAATCGTCGATAGTTTCCACGGTTCAAGCCGCCGATAGATATCGACGGCACGAACCGCCGATACTATCGACGGTTTAAGCCGCCGATAAATATCGACGGCTCGAACCGTCAATACTATTGTCGGTTCAAACCGTCGATATATATCGGCGGTCCTGACCGTCGATAATATTGACAGTTCGCCCCGTCGATATTTAACGTTCGACTGCCGCGCTCGCCAGCTAGATCGTCTGTAATACCGACGGTTCAGAAGAAACCGTCGCAAAATATTTGCGACGCCCCTTTTTCACACGATCATTGTCCGTCGAAAGAACCGTCGAAAATCATGATTTCCGACGGATCTGGCCATTTTATCGACGGTTAGGACCTTCAGTAAAATGCAGTTGTATACAGTAGGGATGTTATTTTTCGTGAATCACGATCCCAAGTTGAGGCTCAAAAAAATGATGAACCCAAGAAAGTTGTAGTGCTTGAAGAAGATTCTGATTCTGAAGCTGCAGAGATGGTTGTACAAGATATTTCAGTTGAGTTTATTTCAGAATCAGATCAAGAGGACTTGGTTAATGAAGTTGAAGATGCAGATTCAGATAAAGACTCAGATATTAGTACCATACTAATTCTCAGGAGATCGACAAGAGAAAGAAGAGCACCTCTTACATACTCTCTTAGTGCTCTGAGTACGTTTCATACTTTGAGCATCATCGGAGAAGTACCTAGTTTTGTAAAAGATGCAAGGTCTATAAATGATGCAAATCAATGGGAGCTTGCTATGGCAGATGAGATGCAGTATGTGGATGACATGTTATTGATTGGAAACAGTATGAAGATGGTGAATTCAGTGAAGGATTTGTTGGCCAAGAAGTTTGAGATGAAAGACTTGGGACCGACGAATTTTATTTTGAGTATGCATGTTAGAAGGGATCGTCAGAAACGAAAGTTGTGGCTAGGATAAGAGAAGTATATAAAAGAAATGTTGAAGAAATTTAACATGTTGGACTGCAAACCAATTAGTATTTCTATGTCTCTAGGAACCAAACTCTCTGCAGAGCAATGTTCGAAGACGAATGAAGAAGACGAAGAGATGGACCGGATACCATATATCAAGTGTAGTGGGTAGCTTGATATATGTCATGGTATGCACGCGTCCAGATATAGCTCAAGCAATGGAAGTTTTGAATCGGTATATGTCTAATCCAGGCAGGGAACACTGAAATACTATCAAGAGAGTTTTTAGATACTTTCGTGGAACTTCATGTTTTTCTTTTTGTTTTGAAAGTAAAGGGAAAGGAAAGAGACTTGATATTGTAGATCATGTAGATGATGATTATGGTGGAGACATTGATAGTAAACGGTCCGCTAGAAAATATGTTTTTACATTATTTGGGAATGCACTAAGTTGGATGAGCAAGAGACAAAGCGTGATAGCACTTTCTTCTACAGAAGCTGAAATATATAGCTCTTACTCATGCTGGAAAAAAGGTCATCCGGCGGTTGTGCTTGAATCTCGGATTTGAGCAAGGTGCCATAGAGGTGAGATGTGATAATGAAAGTGCTATTCAATTAGCTAAGAATCCTGCATTTCACTCACGCACAAAGCATATTGACATCCAATATCATTTCATCCGAGAAAAGGTGGAAAAAAAGAGGTTCAGCTTGAAAAGGTTGATACAACAAAGAATAGTTCTGATTTTCTAACTAAAGCAGTTACATGTGCAAAGTTTCAGTGGTGCTCTACTACTGTCGGATTGAAGAAGAATGTTGCTGGCAAGGCTATCATTAGTGTGAAGTATTCAACAAGTGGGAGAATGTTGGAGTTGGTGAATATTTCAGGACCCCTTATTTCTCACACCGAGTTCGTCCACGTGAGCTTAGAAGAATTTGAGTATTACCCAATTACCTGTGCTGCTGGCGTATTGACAAAAAGGGGAAGGGGAGTTCCGGAGACACCACCCCCACAACCCGTGTGGTGCGAATTAAGGGGTTGATTGGCTATAGATTATTTTTGGAGGAATAACAAATTTTATTCTAGAGAATATAGTATTATGCCTATATTCTTATTCTATTTGTTATTTGGTTGAAAAAATAAATTTTCATATTTTATAATTAAAATATTTTACTATAAATATTTTACTTTTATTATTATTATAAAAATTATAATATAATAATATATAGTTAAATAATAAAAAATAAAACATGATTTAAAAATGAAAGAAATGATAGAATATATCTATTGTACAATTTCAGAAGAATAAACATATTCTTAAAAAATGAATAAATATAGTTGTTTCACGCTTTTCTAGATGGTTTTGTAAAAATCGAAGTTTGACTCACTTAACCTTATTTTAAACTGCGTTTGGCTATATTCTCCAGAATATATAGATATTCCGGTACTTATCCACGAACCAAACAGCCCTTAAGGGTTTCTCTATTTTATTCGGATTTTGAACATGTTAAGAAGAGACATTTATTGTTCATTTTTCAGTTGTAATCTTGTGTGGTTGTAATCAAAGATATAGTGAAATATTTTTTCAGGACGTAGTCCTAATCTCAAAGATGAGCTTGGATAAATCGCATGTGTCTCTAATTTTTCTGTGATTTCTTTATAATTTTTTATTCTTGTTCTCGAATTTTTCCATCAAAGATAATGTGAGGATTGAGAGATCTAGAGGTAGACGATTGAACTGGGAGCTGCTCATTTTTAACTTGGGAGTGCTCCGATACCATAAAGCTTCTTCTATATTATAGTTTTCAGTGAATGTAATGATACAAAGAAAGCAATTATTTATTGAGTTATTAGGTACAAGATTAGTTGTAACTTTGATGTGCAAATCTCATACTCCATAAGGTAGCAATAGACATGTAATCCTAAATGATTCAACAGGGCCGAGTATTAAAATCACGGTCTTGACTTTGAAGTTTAAAGCAAGATTTTACTACTAAGTTAATTCATATCTAAGTTTTTTTCGATTGAAAAAAAAAATTATTTGCATAAAATTTCGATCCAGAGTTTCTATCAGGGGCGTTTAGTAATGAAAATTGGAGTTCCATTAAGTTCTCGTAGTTCTAATTGTGTTTGAATGGAGTGGAATTTGATGATGAAGAATAAGGTAGTTGATGTGATAGGAAAAAGTAGATGTGATGAGTTAATATTTGATGGGTTTTAAAATAATAATTGATAATATAAATATAAAATATTATTGTTAGTAAATAAGAATAAAAGTAAAAATTAAAAATTTTATTTAAAAAATTTCGTTAGAAAAAAGTTTATTTATATTAAAAAATATCGAAAAGCGAGAGAGAAAATAAAAAAGAAAAAAAGAATAAAGAAAATTAAAAAAAGTAACACGTGAAGGTTAAAACAAAACGGCGCTACAGTGCCCGGTTCCACCATTTGGTGGAATTAAGGCAAGAAAAAAGGGGTCACCTGATCTATTTTTTGAAATCAGATTTCGTTTCAAATTTCGACAAACATCACGTCGTTTGATGAAATCGACTGGAACCAACTAGACGTTTGATTCCAATGGCCAAACAGGGCCTCAGTCTAATATGCGACGAGGACAAAGCTCTTATATTGTACCAAAAGGTACCTAATAATGAAGAGCATTTGTGCATATTTCATCAAAAGGGCCTGATATTTAGAATAGGACAACAGATTTTCACTTCATAAAGACATGGGTCCAGCAGATTATCTGTATAAACACCCAATCTCCAAATATGTCTAAAGATTGATATTGTGATATTTAATCTGCTTCTAGAATCCTGCAATAAAGCTAGCAGTCAATGTATCAACAATTTGCCAGGCTTTGTCCCCCAGACCAACACAAAGACTAGTCCATGAAATATTCTGTGAACTTCTCCTTGAATTTGCCTTGCACAGGAAGGAAGCTCGAGTGAAGTCATAAATGCTCCCACACTAATATAAATAAGACCCAGCACCTTACTGTCATCTCCATCTACCTATTACTCTTCTCATTCCAGAAGCGATCCTCTCTCCTCCCCCTCCATCTGCAAGCGAGCATTTAGCAATGGAGCATCAGGCAGCTGGAGACTGGAAGAAAGGAGGGCCGCTGCCCAAGCGAGGTCAGATCAAAGCTAAGATCGTTGTCACTCTGGTGAGAGCTGTCATGCCAAAATCACAGAGCAAAGGGAAGAAGAACCAGGAAAAAGGCAACGGCACACCCACGACAGTGCTGAGTGGCTACACATCAGAGGCCAGTTCTGAAGGCTGATGTCCATGAGCTCAACAACTTAATTGCAGAAGTTTTTTTTTTTTTTGGTCAAATTCAAGTTGGTGTACATATTAGCTGTCATCAGAGACTGGAAATGATGCCTTTTTTTCTTTCTTAGAGATCATTCAGTTGTTTGTGTAGCAGGAGTTCTTGTAATCCTCTTATGCCCAATAACTAATTTGATACAGTTCTTTTTTATGGCTACCTGAAGCAATTCAGAATTCTGAATATTTGGACTGAAAACAGGCTAATGAAAAAAAATATTCAGATAATACTTAATTATGAGAACAGGCTGCTGAAATCTCCTATTTTGCAAAAACGATCCTCTTGAGGCTTATTCTCATCTTTTAATTTGCAAAACAGACTGCGACACTGCCATCTCCTCCCAATTCTCGTGGCATCAACAGCTGCGACAGTAATGTCTGAACTTCCCTCTCCTGCGTCACATAGATTGAGAGGGTTGGAAAGACAGCATGGAAATTATTGGCTGAGTTGGACAGTGGATCCTTTGGCACGCCATCTTTGACCTTTTCTTCTCCTAACTAAACAAAAGCACAATAACTCAGAGTTACCTTATAACTTGCAGATGAGGAATCATGATCTAGAACCAGTAGGGTCCTATATTTAACTTATCTATAAAAATGCCTCCTTTCCTTTCTAATTTACTGCTTAATGTCGTGAATTCTGATTTAGATTAAATTGTAGAGAGAGAGAGAGTTAATTAGACAGATTAAAAAATAACAATGCCGAGGAAGAGATAGAAAGATAGTTAAGCGTTACTTGTGCAAGGGATCAGTTAGCAGTGTGTTAATAATGTTTTGAATCTGAACTCAATTGGTCCCCCTACATAGTCAGGCGCTTCAACAGAATTCCCCTACGGGGGTCTCGATTTAATTTATGGGATATTCTGTATGTGATTCGGATTTAATTTATTTCCTTATCACGAGATAGGTGTCCTAGTTTCAGGGGATTTATTTAGAGTCCCAGTCCGTATGTAATTCCTATCATCTGTCAAAGGGAGTACTTATATAAACTCCCTAGGGGTCTAGACCGAGACTCATCCTTGTAATCATCGTTATTCCATAACAAAGAGCCGCCGCCATTTTTTTCTTCGCGTTCTTCTATATTTCGTGTGATCCCTCTCTCCCTCTTTTCGTAACAAATTAGTATCAGAGTCTTAGGGTTTGTCAGCGATTCTCGATCAGCAGGGAGATGACGTCGCACAACGTGAGTGTGGAGAAGTTCAACGGCAGGAACAGTTTCGGGTTGTGGCAGATCAAGATGCGGGCGCTTCTGAAGCAACAAGGAGTCTGGGCGACGCTCTCAAACGTGTCGAAGAACAAACTAAAGGAGGAAGACTCGAAGGGCAAAGTAAAGGAGATCGACCTCGCAACTTTGGTGGCACAGGAGGAGAAGGCGCACTCGATGATTCTGTTATGTCTGGCGGATGAGGTGATAATTGAGATCGCAGATGAAGAAAATGCGGCCGGTCTGTGGTTGAGTCTCGAGAGTCTATATATGACGAAGTCTCTCACCAACAAGTTATTGTTGAAGCAACGTCTGTTCTCTCTCCGCATGTAGGAAGGTACCCCTCTGAAGGAACATCTTGATCAGTTAAATTCTTTGTTGATGGAACTCAGAAATATCGATGTTAAGATCGAGGATGAAGATGCCGCCCTAATTCTGTTAGTTTCGCTTCCTCCATCATATGAGAACTTCGTTCATTTTATGATTATCGGGAAGGAAACTATAAGTCTGGAAGAAGTAAGATCGAGTCTCCATACTCGTGAACTTCGGCATAGGGCATCTGAAAATTCTGCAGAGACTCAGGCCGCGGGTTTGATATCGACCGCAGAGAAGGGACAGTCCTTGAATTCGAAGAAATCCAAATCCAAGAAGAAGAAAATCACTACGAAGGACATCTGTAATTACTGCAAGGAACCAGATCATTGGAAGAAAGACTGTCCGAAGAAGAAGAAGGCCCCCGTCGCTGCGGTGGCACATGAAACAGGGAATTCCGAAGATGATTTGGTTCTGACTGCTTTTGATCAAGGATGTCTGGAGGATAGTTGGGTTCTGGATTCGGGGTGTTCCTATCACATGACTCCGAATAAAGATTGGTTCTCATCTTATCAGAAGACTGAAGGTGAAAATATTATCATGGGCAATAACGCGTCATGTCAGATAGTTGGGATCGGTTCTGTGCAGATCAGAACTCATGACAATCTTGTGAGGACGCTGACAGATGTTCGTCATGTTCCGCAACTGAAGAAGAATTTGATATCACTCGAAGTCCTCGACTCTAAAGGGTGTCAGATCAATGCTGCTGGAGGCATCCTCACGGTCATGAAGGGTGCTACGGTTCGAAGGGAGTCAGACAAAAGTCTTTGTATGTATTACAAGGCAAGACAGTCTTTGGCGTTGCTGTAGTGGCTAGTTCATCCGAATCAGATAGGTCCAGGCTGTGGCACATGCGGCTTGGGCATATGAGTCAGAATGGGATGAATATCCTCAGCAAACGAGGTCTTTTAGGAGAGAAGAAGATATCTGAAATCAACTTCTGCAAGCACTACGTATTCGGCAAACAACAATGTCTCAGTTTGACAAGGTGGTGCACAGGACGAAGGCGACACTTGACTACATCCACGCTGATTGTTGGGGTCCCTCTCGTGTTCCATCATTAGGAGGTGCGAGATACTTCCTATCTGTGATTGATGACTACTCGAGGATGACTTGGGTATTCATGATGAAACACAAGAGTGAGTCCTTCAAAGCCTTCAAGCAGTGGAAGGTTCTGGTGGAAAATCAGACGTCGAAGAAAGTGAAGCGTCTTCGTACTGACAATGATTTGGATTTCTGTTCTGCTGAATTCGACCAGTTCTGCAAAGATGAAGACATTGTCAGGCATCGCACAATCAGGGATACTCCACAGCAGAATGGAGTTGCAGAATGAATGAACAGGACACTTTTGGAGATCGCAAGGTGCATGCTCTCTAACGCTGGCCTGAATAGGACATTCTGGGCTGAAGCTGTTAACACAATTTGCTACTTGGTGAATCGAAGTCCGGCGATTGCGATTGATCTCAAGACTCCAACTGAGGTATGATCAGAAAATCCTGCTGATTATACTTGTCTGAAAGTTTTTTATTGTCCAGGATACTATCACGTCAGTGAATGGAAGTTGGAGCCAAGGGCCAAAGAAGGGGTGTTCATGGGATATGGTGCAGGAGTGAAGGGCTACAGAATCTGGTCTCCTTCAGAACACAAAGTCATCCACAGCAGAAGCGTGACCTTTGATGAAGCATCAATGCTTCGGTTGAAGGTGGAGGCTGAAGAGAGTGTGGAGGTTGAAATCACTCTAACTGATGATGATGCTGAAGGATCACATCAAGAAGCAGAACTAGAATGTGAAGAATTTGATGAGCAACCTGAAGAGGAGTCAATTGCTGCTAGACGTCCTCGTAGAGAAGTGAGTCCTCCTAAGCGATATGGTTTTGAGGACATGGTTGCTTATGCACTACAGGTAGCTGAAGAGGTGGAGTCCCTGGAGTCGTCCTCTTATAGGGATGTCATCACATGTGCCGAATTTGGACAGTGGATCGCTGCTATGGATGAGGAGATGGAATCTCTTCACAAGAATCAGACGTGGGAGTTGGTCAAGTTGCCTAAAGGCAGGAAGGTTGCTGGCTGTAAATGGATCTTCAAGAAGAAAGTAGGAATTCCAGGAGTTGAAGGTACGAGATACAAATCACGACTGATTGCTAAAGGTTATAGTCAGAAAGAAGGTGTAGACTACAATGAGATATTCTCACCTGTTGTCAGACATACTTCTATCAGAGTGCTACTTGCTATTGTAGCACATCAGAATCTAGAGCTCAAGCAACTAGAAGTGAAGACTGCTTTCCTCCATGGAGAACTTGAAGAAAATATTCTTATGAGCCAACCAGAGGGATTCTCCATTCCAGGAAAGGTGAATCAAGTTTACAGTCTGAAGAAATCTCTGTATGGCTTGAAGCAGTCTTCCAGACAATGGTACAAGAGGTTCGACAGCTTCTTGATCAGTAAGGGATTCAGTCGAAGTCCCTATGATTGCTGTGTATATCACAAGAAGGTGAAGGACAGTTCCACCATCTATCTGCTCTTGTATGTTGATGATATGCTTATTGCTGCCAGAGACATGACAGACATTCAGAATATGAAGAAGCTCCTCAGTGCAGAATTCGACATGAAGGACCTTGGTGCAGCACAGAAGATTCTGGGGATGGAAATTCTAAGGGATCGCGCACAGGGTAAACTCTTCTTATCTCAGAAAAGTTATATTGAGAAGATTTTATCCAGGTTTGGAATGTCTAGAGCGAAGCCTTTGAATACTCCATCAGCTGCAAATGTTCATCTTTCTGTTGCCTTCGCACCAAAGTCAGAAGCAGAAAAGGAGTACATATCTCGGGTTCCATATGCTAGTGCAGTTGGAAGTCTGATGTATGCCATAGTTTGCACAAGACCGGACATTGCTCATGCAGTCAGTGTTGTCAGCAGATTCATGAGCGATCCAGGAAAGAAGCACTGACAAGCAGTGAAGCGAATTTTTCGGTATCTGAGAGGAACATCTGATATTGGCCTCATCTACAGAAGTGATAAAGAGTGTTTAGTTGCAGGGTACTCAGATTCAGATTATGCTGGAGATGTTGATGGAAGACGATCTATGACAGACTATGTCTTCACTTTGGACAGTTCAGTTATTAGTTGGAAGGCTACACTTCAGCCATCAGTTACATTGTCCACCACAGAGGCTGAATACATGGCACTGACAGAAGCTGCCAAGGAAGGCATCTGGTTAAAAGGCTTAGTTGGAGATCTCGGATTACATCAGGAGCAGGCTATAGTGCACTGTGATAGTCTGAGTGCAATATGTTTAGCCAAGGATCAAGTACATCATGAAAGAACCAAACACATTGATGTCAGATATCACTTCATCCGCACTGAGAAGAGGATCAAGGTGAAGAAGATTGGCACTGAAGACAATCCAACTGATATGTTCACCAAATCTGTTCCTTATGACAAGTTCCAACATTGTTTGGACTTAACATAAATACTTGGTAATAGTTTCAAGATGGGACTGGCGGCGGCGTGGCGTGCTTTTGTACTCTGAAGATGATTCAAGTCAAGACGGAGATTTGTTAATAATGCCTTGAATCTGAACCCAATTGGCCTTGAATCTCCTCCCAATTCTCGTGGCATCAACAGCTGCGACAGTAATGTCTGAACTTCCCTCTCCTGCGTCACATAGATTGAGAGGGTTGGAAAGACAGCATGGAAATTATTGGCTGAGTTGGACAGTGGATCCTTTGGCACGCCATCTTTGACCTTTTCTTCTCCTAACTAAACAAAAGCACAATAACTCAGAGTTACCTTATAACTTGCAGATGAGGAATCATGATCTAGAACCAGTAGGGTCCTATATTTAACTTATCTATAAAAATGCCTCCTTTCCTTTCTAATTTACTGCTTAATGTCGTGAATTCTGATTTAGATTAAATTGTAGAGAGAGAGAGAGTTAATTAGACAGATTAAAAAATAACAATGCCGAGGAAGAGATAGAAAGATAGTTAAGCGTTACTTGTGCAAGGGATCAGTTAGCAGTGTGTTAATAATGTTTTGAATCTGAACTCAATTGGTCCCCCTACATAGTCAGGCGCTTCAACAGAATTCCCCTACGGGGGTCTCGATTTAATTTATGGGATATTCTGTATGTGATTCGGATTTAATTTATTTCCTTATCACGAGATAGGTGTCCTAGTTTCAGGGGATTTATTTAGAGTCCCAGTCCGTATGTAATTCCTATCATCTGTCAAAGGGAGTACTTATATAAACTCCCTAGGGGTCTAGACCGAGACTCATCCTTGTAATCATCGTTATTCCATAACAAAGAGCCGCCGCCATTTTTTTCTTCGCGTTCTTCTATATTTCGTGTGATCCCTCTCTCCCTCTTTTCGTAACAAATTAGTATCAGAGTCTTAGGGTTTGTCAGCGATTCTCGATCAGCAGGGAGATGACGTCGCACAACGTGAGTGTGGAGAAGTTCAACGGCAGGAACAGTTTCGGGTTGTGGCAGATCAAGATGCGGGCGCTTCTGAAGCAACAAGGAGTCTGGGCGACGCTCTCAAACGTGTCGAAGAACAAACTAAAGGAGGAAGACTCGAAGGGCAAAGTAAAGGAGATCGACCTCGCAACTTTGGTGGCACAGGAGGAGAAGGCGCACTCGATGATTCTGTTATGTCTGGCGGATGAGGTGATAATTGAGATCGCAGATGAAGAAAATGCGGCCGGTCTGTGGTTGAGTCTCGAGAGTCTATATATGACGAAGTCTCTCACCAACAAGTTATTGTTGAAGCAACGTCTGTTCTCTCTCCGCATGTAGGAAGGTACCCCTCTGAAGGAACATCTTGATCAGTTAAATTCTTTGTTGATGGAACTCAGAAATATCGATGTTAAGATCGAGGATGAAGATGCCGCCCTAATTCTGTTAGTTTCGCTTCCTCCATCATATGAGAACTTCGTTCATTTTATGATTATCGGGAAGGAAACTATAAGTCTGGAAGAAGTAAGATCGAGTCTCCATACTCGTGAACTTCGGCATAGGGCATCTGAAAATTCTGCAGAGACTCAGGCCGCGGGTTTGATATCGACCGCAGAGAAGGGACAGTCCTTGAATTCGAAGAAATCCAAATCCAAGAAGAAGAAAATCACTACGAAGGACATCTGTAATTACTGCAAGGAACCAGATCATTGGAAGAAAGACTGTCCGAAGAAGAAGAAGGCCCCCGTCGCTGCGGTGGCACATGAAACAGGGAATTCCGAAGATGATTTGGTTCTGACTGCTTTTGATCAAGGATGTCTGGAGGATAGTTGGGTTCTGGATTCGGGGTGTTCCTATCACATGACTCCGAATAAAGATTGGTTCTCATCTTATCAGAAGACTGAAGGTGAAAATATTATCATGGGCAATAACGCGTCATGTCAGATAGTTGGGATCGGTTCTGTGCAGATCAGAACTCATGACAATCTTGTGAGGACGCTGACAGATGTTCGTCATGTTCCGCAACTGAAGAAGAATTTGATATCACTCGAAGTCCTCGACTCTAAAGGGTGTCAGATCAATGCTGCTGGAGGCATCCTCACGGTCATGAAGGGTGCTACGGTTCGAAGGGAGTCAGACAAAAGTCTTTGTATGTATTACAAGGCAAGACAGTCTTTGGCGTTGCTGTAGTGGCTAGTTCATCCGAATCAGATAGGTCCAGGCTGTGGCACATGCGGCTTGGGCATATGAGTCAGAATGGGATGAATATCCTCAGCAAACGAGGTCTTTTAGGAGAGAAGAAGATATCTGAAATCAACTTCTGCAAGCACTACGTATTCGGCAAACAACAATGTCTCAGTTTGACAAGGTGGTGCACAGGACGAAGGCGACACTTGACTACATCCACGCTGATTGTTGGGGTCCCTCTCGTGTTCCATCATTAGGAGGTGCGAGATACTTCCTATCTGTGATTGATGACTACTCGAGGATGACTTGGGTATTCATGATGAAACACAAGAGTGAGTCCTTCAAAGCCTTCAAGCAGTGGAAGGTTCTGGTGGAAAATCAGACGTCGAAGAAAGTGAAGCGTCTTCGTACTGACAATGATTTGGATTTCTGTTCTGCTGAATTCGACCAGTTCTGCAAAGATGAAGACATTGTCAGGCATCGCACAATCAGGGATACTCCACAGCAGAATGGAGTTGCAGAATGAATGAACAGGACACTTTTGGAGATCGCAAGGTGCATGCTCTCTAACGCTGGCCTGAATAGGACATTCTGGGCTGAAGCTGTTAACACAATTTGCTACTTGGTGAATCGAAGTCCGGCGATTGCGATTGATCTCAAGACTCCAACTGAGGTATGATCAGAAAATCCTGCTGATTATACTTGTCTGAAAGTTTTTTATTGTCCAGGATACTATCACGTCAGTGAATGGAAGTTGGAGCCAAGGGCCAAAGAAGGGGTGTTCATGGGATATGGTGCAGGAGTGAAGGGCTACAGAATCTGGTCTCCTTCAGAACACAAAGTCATCCACAGCAGAAGCGTGACCTTTGATGAAGCATCAATGCTTCGGTTGAAGGTGGAGGCTGAAGAGAGTGTGGAGGTTGAAATCACTCTAACTGATGATGATGCTGAAGGATCACATCAAGAAGCAGAACTAGAATGTGAAGAATTTGATGAGCAACCTGAAGAGGAGTCAATTGCTGCTAGACGTCCTCGTAGAGAAGTGAGTCCTCCTAAGCGATATGGTTTTGAGGACATGGTTGCTTATGCACTACAGGTAGCTGAAGAGGTGGAGTCCCTGGAGTCGTCCTCTTATAGGGATGTCATCACATGTGCCGAATTTGGACAGTGGATCGCTGCTATGGATGAGGAGATGGAATCTCTTCACAAGAATCAGACGTGGGAGTTGGTCAAGTTGCCTAAAGGCAGGAAGGTTGCTGGCTGTAAATGGATCTTCAAGAAGAAAGTAGGAATTCCAGGAGTTGAAGGTACGAGATACAAATCACGACTGATTGCTAAAGGTTATAGTCAGAAAGAAGGTGTAGACTACAATGAGATATTCTCACCTGTTGTCAGACATACTTCTATCAGAGTGCTACTTGCTATTGTAGCACATCAGAATCTAGAGCTCAAGCAACTAGAAGTGAAGACTGCTTTCCTCCATGGAGAACTTGAAGAAAATATTCTTATGAGCCAACCAGAGGGATTCTCCATTCCAGGAAAGGTGAATCAAGTTTACAGTCTGAAGAAATCTCTGTATGGCTTGAAGCAGTCTTCCAGACAATGGTACAAGAGGTTCGACAGCTTCTTGATCAGTAAGGGATTCAGTCGAAGTCCCTATGATTGCTGTGTATATCACAAGAAGGTGAAGGACAGTTCCACCATCTATCTGCTCTTGTATGTTGATGATATGCTTATTGCTGCCAGAGACATGACAGACATTCAGAATATGAAGAAGCTCCTCAGTGCAGAATTCGACATGAAGGACCTTGGTGCAGCACAGAAGATTCTGGGGATGGAAATTCTAAGGGATCGCGCACAGGGTAAACTCTTCTTATCTCAGAAAAGTTATATTGAGAAGATTTTATCCAGGTTTGGAATGTCTAGAGCGAAGCCTTTGAATACTCCATCAGCTGCAAATGTTCATCTTTCTGTTGTCTTCGCACCAAAGTCAGAAGCAGAAAAGGAGTACATATCTCGGGTTCCATATGCTAGTGCAGTTGGAAGTCTGATGTATGCCATAGTTTGCACAAGACCGGACATTGCTCATGCAGTCAGTGTTGTCAGCAGATTCATGAGCGATCCAGGAAAGAAGCACTGACAAGCAGTGAAGCGAATTTTTCGGTATCTGAGAGGAACATCTGATATTGGCCTCATCTACAGAAGTGATAAAGAGTGTTTAGTTGCAGGGTACTCAGATTCAGATTATGCTGGAGATGTTGATGGAAGACGATCTATGACAGACTATGTCTTCACTTTGGACAGTTCAGTTATTAGTTGGAAGGCTACACTTCAGCCATCAGTTACATTGTCCACCACAGAGGCTGAATACATGGCACTGACAGAAGCTGCCAAGGAAGGCATCTGGTTAAAAGGCTTAGTTGGAGATCTCGGATTACATCAGGAGCAGGCTATAGTGCACTGTGATAGTCTGAGTGCAATATGTTTAGCCAAGGATCAAGTACATCATGAAAGAACCAAACACATTGATGTCAGATATCACTTCATCCGCACTGAGAAGAGGATCAAGGTGAAGAAGATTGGCACTGAAGACAATCCAACTGATATGTTCACCAAATCTGTTCCTTATGACAAGTTCCAACATTGTTTGGACTTAACATAAATACTTGGTAATAGTTTCAAGATGGGACTGGCGGCGGCGTGGCGTGCTTTTGTACTCTGAAGATGATTCAAGTCAAGACGGAGATTTGTTAATAATGCCTTGAATCTGAACCCAATTGGTCTTCCTACATAGTCAGACGCTTCAGCAGAATTTCTCTACGGAGGTCTCGTTATTCCATAACAAAGAGTCATCGCCGTTTTTTCTCTTCGCGTTCTTCTGTATTTCGTGCGATCTCTCTCTCCCTCTTTTCGTAACAAGATGGAATATCAATGGATTGTGACAAAAGCTAATAATATCCAGTACTTTTTCTTTCTTAGTGTAATTTACGATTCGATTTTTAAATGGTCAGCAAAAATATCCTTTTACTTTTTGCTCTTACTCTAAATTGTTGCTAATCGGGAATCAGGTCGAAACAAATGCTTGATTCCAATTGATCCTATCAAACACCCATAGAAACAGAATTGAGCCTGATAAAAAATGAATCGTTTTGGTTATGGTTTCTCCTGTTGTTTAGATCCATGCTTTTTTTTGAATTAATATTTTTGAATTGTTTTAACGGGAACTCTGATCTCAATCGTCAAATTGAGGTGTCATTTAGCAAATTTAATTAATACGTAATACTGTACCTTGCCGATGACGTTGCAACTGTCCTTTTACTTCTAGAACCAGAACGCGTTAAATCTCATACATTCTTGTCCAATTAGGGCTGAGTATGGGACGGGTCGGCCTGGCTACACCGATCCGAATTTTTTGAATTTTTTTCTGATCCGATGGATAATTGAATTGGGATCGCGTCTCTTTTTTTAAGATTCGGTCGGGATCTATTACATAATTCAGATCCGACCCGATTAAATATATTATATTAATAGTAAATTATTTTTAAATATTATATTTATGTTTATTTTAAATTAAAATATATATTTTATTTGATATATATCTTAAATATACATTATATTATATTATCATATATATAATTTAATTGGTAGTTATGATATTTATATAATAATATTAAATTTTTTACTATTTTATTTATTATTTTATTTTTTTATAATCAAATCTAGATAATCGAAAATTCTCGATTTTTATCCCGATTTGACTTGGGCGTCTCGGAACAAGTCTGGGACTAGGTTTCCGAAGGGATTTCCTTTTTCGGAAACTCGGAGTAAATCGGATCGGCTCGGCCCCGGTTTTGCTCACCCTTGTGTCCAATTCACATCAATTGTCTTTTTATCATCAAATTAAGTTCAATTAAAGGAAACTAAACTAAAAGTGTGATCAGCATCATTCAATCCGTTGCCCATCAAATTAAGTTAAACTAGTGATAAATATTACAAAAAATATATAATTGAAATATTATGATTTATAATAATTATCAAAACTTTATTTATGCTTGTATAATAATTTATAAAAGTGAAGTAGTATAATATTTTATTATACTTATCCATTACTTTTAAAAAGAAAATATTATTTATAATATATAAAGATGATATTTGATATTTAATATATGTGCTAATATTTATGAAATTAGACAACATCTATTAGTGCTAGTCTTAAATCCCGTGCGATGCACGGATGTCAGATAATATAAAAATATATAGTACACTATTTTTTTTAATTCCGAATTCTATGATGCCACTTTAGGTTTTTATCTCTCCTTATATAATAATAATAATAATAATGATAATAATAATAATTATTATTATTATCATTATTATTTATTATTATTAATTAGACAACTAATTTTTATTCTTAATATTTCTTTTTAAACAAATATATAAATATATTATGATGAAAATCTTATCTGGATTTGAATAATTAGAATGATTAGTTTAACTATTAAAGGATAAAACTAATGTATAAATTACTTGCATACATTAGGATTGTGACAAACTTTTATTATGCATTTTTTAATTCTGAATAAAATAATAATTATTACATATTTAGATTAGGATTTGAAATAAAATTAGGATTATTTTTTAAGTAGGAATTATTTTTACTTGTAATCATACTCAAATTGATATAAATGAAATATTAAACTTAATTTGACTCAAATTAAATTATTTATTTATAATTTTTTTCTTCCAAAAATAACAAATTATTTCTTTTAATTTTGTTACCTTATATAACATACTATTATAAGATTATTTATATTTACTTTTAATCATACTCAAATTGATAAAAGAAGAAAGATTAATCTTAATTTGACTCAAATTGAATTATTTATTTTAAATTATTTTTAAATTTTAAAAAAAAAACTTACAAAATATCTTTTAGAAAGAAAATAATTTATTGTAATGTACTCAAATGGATAAAAAAAGGTTAATCTTAATTTGAATCAAATTGATTTTTTATTTTATATTATTTTTAAATTCCGAAAATAACATATTATTTTTTACTTACATAATATCTTTTAGAAAGAAAATAATATTTATTTTAATCATACTCAAATAATTGAAGATTAATTTTTAAAATAATATTATTTATCTGACTTTATCATGTATTGTATATTATTAATATTGAGGTTTATATATTGTTACTTGATGCAACAAACTTTCTAAGATTAGTTTTATATTTTAGATTTAAACTGAATTATTATTTTATCTTATTTTTTAATTCCGAAAATAAGATTAATTTTATCTTTTTAGATTTAGACTTGTTAATTATGTTAATTATTATTATTATTTGATACGTGTCGTTGTAATATTTCGCCAATTATCGCGCTACCGACTTTTGTGCTTCTACCTCTACTTTTATATATATAGATTAATGCATGAGATCATTTTGCGCATAGTTCATTGCCCATATGTTCCAATGAACCACTAAAATAAGACAACTTTGTCTGATTTAACTCCCAAAAAAGCTTCCAGTTTCCCTCAGTCATGTGACAGTGATCTATGTGCCTTTTAGGCTTTCTTGATTGTTAATATCATGTCCATTCTTTTTTTCTTTTTTTTTAAAGAAAAAAATTTTCTTCGCTGCAAGAACGAGAGAAGTCAACATAACCTTTTATGTGTATTATTGATCACCAGTGGAGTTACACACCACAATAAATAAATATATATATATGTATATGTATATAGGGTAAAATGTATATGTGAAGCGACAGATGCTCTGCACCGTGTGAAGCGCTCTGCAGACCAGACGATTGTGATCCAATGATGGAGATAAAAGCGCTCGTCTAGATCACATCACACGACTGGAAATGATATCGCGAGATTTTGGAACACATTGCGATCGCCAGCTTATTCTCTCTCTCTCTCCCCTCTCTCTCTCGTACCTCCCTCTCTCGCCCTAAATCCTTTCATCGATCCCGATCTCCCTCCGGCCTACTGCAAATCCACCTCTTCTTCTCCGGCGACGGCATTCTTGGGCGTCCACCAGGTGCTGCTCCAAAACTCTCTCGCTTTAACCCTTTCCCTCTCCCTCCCCCCACCTCTCTCTCTCTCTCTCTCTCTGCCTTTTCTCTGGCGAGAGTGCAGTGACGACGACTCTCTCTTTGCCTCTTCTCTGGAGAGAGTGCAGTGACGACGACCGGCGGCTGATAAAGGCAGGTTTGCTCTAACCTTTTCCCTCTCTCTTGGTCTCTCTCAACTCTCTCTCTCTCCGCCTCTTCTCCGGAAAGTACAATGGCGGCTAACCCTTTCCCTCTCTCTCACGCTCTCTCACCTCTCTCTCTCTCTCTCTCTCCACCTGTTCTCCAGCCAATGCAGGGGCGGCGACGGATGGCTGATAAGAGCGCACAGAAGGCAGGTGTACTCGCGCTCTCTCTCTCTCTCTCTCTACATAGTAGAAAACAAATGTGGTTCTTGTTCATTATCTCATCTGCTCTCACCTGTTCTTGTTCAGTATCTTGTTCTCTCTAGTGCGCTCTCTGCAATTTGACAACTCTTTGTGCCAATTGGGTACACATTTGTAACTACAATGTTTGAGATCGGGCAGGTGAAGGGTGGCAGTCCTTATGGATCTTGGATATTTGCTGGGGATGGCTCAAGACTCCCATCTATGATTGAGCTGGAGCAGGGCTTTTCATCAGGCCCAAGCATTACAAAGACTGTCTGCATGTGATCTTGTTGATTTTCTTAACTCATTACATGGTGATGGATTCTTGTCACAAAGAAATAAGTATAATGTTGGGGGATTCTTGGCATAAAGAAGCATTCATATATGCCATTTGTGGTGGACTTATGTGATTGATTTTTATCGAATATGATTGTTGTGTGATTTGATAAATTAATAAAAATAGAACGATATTAACACATTCATATATGCCATGGTGGAGGAATGCATGATGGTCCTCATGCAAGCCTTAATTCATATATGCCATGGAGATTTTTAATAAATGTTATTATAGATGTCTAATTAAGTTCCAATGCTATAAGACCACTATTAAACTGTAGGTTCCTGCAGTTTCATCAAAGTACAACATAAAAACTAAGTAACATGACAAGGAAATTACAAAAGTCGTTGATCCCAAAAACCTAAATACATGGTCATCAGTTGCAACAAAATACATGGCTATCAGCAGCACAGGCATGTTGATTCCAGACCTTTTGAATTAACAATGATTTTACAAATGTAATGATACATTAATCAATCACCATTCAGCACAAGCATCCATAAAAAAAAAAAAACTATCAAGAACGTATGAAACACTATGCCAATGGGCAGTCTGACCCCCTTAATACAAAATGTCCTTTATGAAGGAAGTTCCCAACTTCATCACCGTGGCCCCCTTAATACAAAATCCACAACTCACATAGGACAGTGAAGACTCAAAACCACAGCGTTGAGTAACCACAACTCGTCCTACTTAGATCTTTGTCTCGTCTTTCATCGCTTCCTCTTGAGCCTCCTATCCTACTGAGATCTCTGTCTTGTCTTTTAGCGCTTTCTCTCGAGCCTCTTCATCCTCTTCTTGTTCCATTGCAGGAAGGAAAACTTCATGTGTCAATCTACAATTATAGCATTACATATACAAGAGAAACAAATCAAAGACCATTTATCAGAACTGAAATGGAGAAGTAATTGGGTTTGGCTCATAATTATCAAACATGATCTCTCACAAAGTAAACATATACGAATCCAGTGACATATCAGAACTGATGACATTGTCATGCTGCCTTTTTCTTTGATCGAAAATTGTCATACTGCTGCAATATACCATCTTTCATATACCACAAAGTTAGAAAACTTCATGTTCACTTTTATCATGTGTAGGCTAATTACAGCATAGACTCATAAAAGAAGCAGTTATTTCTTCTAGTATCAGTTTCATGTAACTCTGGTTGAGAAGGAATGCACCTGTATACTCGGATCACTAGATAACTTAGCAGCACATCTTTGATAAGATTCTAGAGAACAGAAATTACAAGATACAAGTTTCAACATGAGAGAGAGGGTGAGAGAGAGAGTGAGAGAAAGGGTTAGAATAGCACCTGCCTTCTGTGCGCCCTTACCAGCCGCCGGTCGCCGCCACTGTACTCGCTGGAGAAGAGGCAAAGAGAGAGAAAGAGCGCGCATGCGAGATTGAGAGGGAAAGGGTTAGAGCTAGAGAGAGGTCTGGAGCAGCACTTGGTGGACGCCTGAGAATGCGGTCGTCGGAGAAGAAGAGATGGATCTGCAGCCCGCTGGAGGGAGGCAGTGGCGAGGGAGATCAAGATCGGCGAGACAATTTAGGGCAAGAGAGGGAGGTATGGGAGGGAAAGAGGGAAGAGAGAGAGAGAGAGAGAGAGAGAGAGAGAAGAAAACAAGCGGGTGATCGCAAAGCGATCCAAAATCTCGCGAGATCATTCTCGATCGTGCGTGTGATACCATCTGGACGGGCATCTTTATGTCCACCATTGGATCGCGATCGTTCGGTCTTCAAAGCGCTTCACACAGTGCAGAGCATCTGCCGCTTCACATATACATTTTACCCTATAATATATATATAACGATACAAAAAGACTAAAATATATTATAATTTATATTATGTTAATTTCTACAAAAAAATAGTTACTCTTGTTGCACATTTAGTCAAATTGTTTTTTTATGGAAAAAGATATCAATTTATAAAATAATTAAAATTCGAACCTATGTTATAATTTGATAAAAATAAGATCATTAATGTAACGCCCCCAAAATCGCCCCTCCCGCCACGTAGACGGTCAGATTGACCCTGAATGCGCTACACTGCTTATTACTCTACTGACCTTGACCATTCAACAAAACAGCTTATGTGGCATAAATAAAATAATAATTATAATAGAGAACTCGAAATGCGGAAATTCAATAATAGAAATATTATAATAAATGACTGTAATGCGGAAGTTCATGATGTCTTTTGATGAAAGAAATTATTCGGAAACTATAATAAAACTTTGTCGGAGGTTCAATGAGCGGAAATGATCATGATGTCTCTGAAGTACTACAATAATTAAAAGATAAGTAGCAAGAAAGCTTGAAGCAGAATGTCAATCATGTGCAACGTTCTCCAAGCTCTGTGCCCTCCATCACCTCATCAGTTGACATTCTCACCTGCAAAATCTCAATGCAGGAGAATAAAATACCCATGAGCAAAGATGCCCAGTACAATAGCAATGGACGTGAAATAAGGATCTATGATGATCAGAAAATTAATGTATCAATCTCTAGTCATATACGTACTCTGGTTTTTACTATAACAATACGTTGTCTTTGTGTTACTCTGCTTTTACTTTACAATGTCTCTGCTCTGCTCTGCTATGCAATACTTTACTTTACAATATCTCTGCTCTACTTTGCAATACTTTACTTTACAATATATCTGCTTTACTTTACAGTAATTTGCTTTTGCCCTACTGTGAGTTGTACTACGTCTTTTACATTACTATAATGTCCTTAGAGTTTGTGGTCCTATACGAGTTCGACTTTATTAGGTTGGAATGCCAGAGGTGCCTCTCTGAATCTTTGATGCCAGTAAGCCCATAAAGAGAAAATGGGTGGGTGTTAATACCTCACCTAGTTCGGAAGGTAGGGAAAGAATTCCTACAATTCAGGAACAGTGGTCAATTAAGAAACCTGTATGTTCACTGTCTCCTCAGCTAGCTACATGTCCCTCTGGCATAATACTTTAATCATTAATGGAAGATGTGTGACTATAGCATCACCTTTCATTCGAGATACATGTGGAAGAAGACCTGAAATCTCGGGAATAGTGGTCATTGAAGACAGTAACTTCGTTATCCCCTCAGCTAACTACCTATCTCCCTCTGCTTTAACTCTGATCTTTGCTTTAACTTTGGGGGCGGCACATAGCAATCCCACGTCTTTGTCTTTACTTTAATTATCTTGAGTTATTATGAAATCTATGATTTATGATCCATCTGAATGTTGAATCTTTGTATAATAGGACTCAGCCAGTATAGGTGAACTGATCAGAGTCTTAGTTATGATTTGGAGTGGGTTATTACAATTAAGTCAGACCAAGGGTCTGTCTCTCGGACCGGTCGACCATTCTTGATGGACCGGTCGACCGTTCTCTGGCACCGATCGACCGGTGCTCTGAGATCGGTCGATCGAGTTCTTTAATTGGAGGTCTGCGAATCGGTTGACCATCCTGGGCGTCGGTCGATCGTTCGTTAGGCTATGAATATGCGCACTGTGCATCGGATCGGTCGACCGTTCTCTGGAACCAGTCGGCCGATCATAAGATAGAATATGTCCGTCAACATATAGATCGGTCGACCGTGATGGTAAGGCCGGTCGACCGATAAGAAATAACTCGTACGCATCTGTACGCAGACCGGTCGATCGTTTGATAAAATCGGTCGACCGGTCCCTACGATAAAATAGGGCCGCCGGACATCTCCATTGATTTCGGCGGCCTTTCGACCGTCAATTGACGCCGACATCAACATGAAACATGTAGGAAATAACTTCAGGATCATAATGGAACTATTCTACGCATTTAACGATCGCTATTTCATCGTCTAGGAATTTAGAACGCTAGGGTACCTTATTTCCGTTCGACCATTCGAGTTCGCCTGCGAAGTGTGCGATGTCCGTTCGATCTCCGGCGGTCCTCAACCGCTGCAAAGGGTCGTCTGGTCCTTGCAGAGGTCGGAGAGAGTCGCCGCGCGTTGAGGGATGCCAAACGGTGACGTGTGTCGATCGCCTCTACCTCACTCATTCGATGTCGCATCGGTCGACGGACGAGGAAGAAGAAGGCGACGGTGGATGCGGTCGGTTGGGGTTCCAAGAGGGTGCAAAGGGCGACCCTCATCCCCTTTATAGCCCTGGCCTGGTCGGCTGGAAGCGAAATGACCGGGAAATTAGGGGAGTGATTTTCGGTCGTTCGACATTTCTTTTTTTTTCAGGATACGATGCGTCACATTATTGTTCTCTAAAAAGAAAATTCGTCATCGGATTTGGATAAGGGTTAAGGCTTACCGAAAAATTCAGGAAATTTCTCTCGCATTTCTGATTCCACTTCCCAAGTTACCTCTTTTCCTTGGTGATGCTTCCTTGCCACTTTGACCAATGATACTCTCTTCTTCCCTTGTTGATGTTCTTGATATTTCAATATCTCCATGGGTTGTTCTTCATATGTCAGATCCTCCTTGAGATTTGATTCCTCAATTTGGATCACGTTGGCGTAGTTGTGTTTGTACATCCGGAGTAAGGAGACATGGAAAATGTTGTGGACTCTAGCATAAGCCGGAGGCAAGGCCAACCTGCATGCTGAGTCTCCAACCATATCTAAGATCTCAAATGGGCCTACATACCTTGGGCTCAATTTTTTCCGTTTGCTAAAACACATTACTCCTTTTGTGGGGGAGACCTTGAGCAGGACTTGGTCTCCTACCTTAAACTTATGTTCTCGGCGTTTCTTATCCGCGTAGGCTTTCTGATGATCTTGAGCAGACTTCATTCTTTTCTTTATCAGTTCAACTCTGTCTATATACTCTTGTGTTTGTTTCTGCAATTTTGCGCTCAAGATATTTCTTTCTCCCACTTCATCCCAACATGCCGGAGAACAACATGAGCGACCATACAACGCTTCAAAAGGAGACATCTCTATGCTAGCATGGAAGCTGTTGTTGTAGGAAAACTCTATAAGGGGTATATGCTTGTCCCAACTACCGTGCCAATCCAAAGCACATGCTCTCAGCATATCCTCCAGTGTCTGGATCGTCCTCTCTTATTGGCCGTCTGTCTGAGGATTGAAGGCAGTACTATACCGGAGCCTTATTTCAAAGGCATTCTGGAGACTCTTCCAAAATCTTGACGTGAACCTGGAATCTCTATCAGACACAATGGCTGATGGAATCCTGTGAAGCCTGACAATCTCCTGTACGTAGAGATCCATGAGACTTTCAAGAAATTATTTTACCTTAATAGGTAGAAAATGAGCCGATTTAGTGAGTCGGTCCACTATAACCCAAATGGCATCATGTCCTTTCTGTGTCCGAGGTAAGCCTGTGATGAAATCCATTGATATATCTTCCCATTTCCATTGTGGGATGCACAGACTCTTCAAAGTTTCTTGTGGTTTCTGGTGTTTCACCTTGACCTGTTGGCACACTATGCATTTGGAGACATATTCGGCTATCTCCTTTTTCATGTCTGACCACCAGAAACTTTTTTGCACATCCTTGTACATTTTTGTACTCCTTGAGTGGATTGCAAACTCGGACTTGTGACATTCATCTAGCACCTCCCTTCGGAGTTTAGGATTATTCGGTACCCATAACCTATCACGATACCTGATGTCACCATCTGCTGAGACTTTAAAGTTTGTAGTATCCAGACTAGTCTTTATCATCATACTCTCATAATCTGAGTCTTCTACTTGTGCTTCTATGATCCTTTCTATCATGTCCGGTACTATGCGCTGCATCATCATTAGTGATCTATCGTGCTTCACTCTTGGTGTCCATTTGAACAGTTCTTCCATGAGTTCGAACCGTCGTAGACGCATATAAGCCAAGGATCCTTCCCATTTTCGGTTGAGAGCATCAACTACTGAGTTTGCTTTACTAGGTTAGTAGTTAATGACGAACTCATAGTCCTTCAGGAACTCCATCCAACACCTTTGACGCATGTTCAACTCTTTCTGTGTAAAAACGTACTTCAAGCTCTTGTGATCAGTATAGATCACAAATTCTTCTCCATATAAATAGTGGCGCCAAAGCTTGAGGGCGAATACTACTGCTGCCAACTTGAGGTCATACGTCGGATAATTAACCTCGTGCTTCTTCAGCTGTCTAGATGCGTATGCCACTACTTTCCCATGTTGCATCAATATGCACCCCAATTTTGTACCACTAGCATCGTTGTACACTACGTAACTACCGTTGCCCGATGGTAATGTTAGGATTGGCGCTGAAGTTAGTCGTTCCTTTAACTCTTGAAAACTTTCTTCACATTTGGGTGACTAGAACTTTTCTCCTTTCCTTGTGAGTTTGGTCAGTGGTAGTGCTATTCTGGAAAAATCTTTGGTGAAATGTCTGTAGTAGCCGGCTAAACCAATGAAACTCCTAATCTCGGAGATATTCTTCGGTTGGATCCAGTTGGACACAGCTTCTACTTTTGCCGAATCCACTAAAACTCTATCTTTAGAGACGATGTGGCCAAGAAACATCAGCTGTTCTAACCAGAATTCACATTTGGACAACTTCACATACAGTTTCTTTGCCCGTAAAGTTTTCAACACTATTCTCAAATGTTTTCTATGCTGCTCTACATTTGGCGAGTAGATGAGGATATCGTCCACAAAGACAATTATGAACTTATCCAGGTGTTCTTGGAAAGTTCGATTCATGAGATTCATAAACGCTATCGGAGCATTTGTCAACCCAAACGACATCATCAGGAACTCATAATGTCTGACCAGAATGCCGTCTTTGGAATGTCTTCTTCTGCCACCCTTAGCTGATGGTATCCACTCCTCAGATCGATCTTGGAGAACACCTTTACCTTGGACAACTGATCAAATAAGTCGTTGATGCGAGGTAGCGGATACCTATTCTTTATCGTGACCTTGTTCAACATCCTATAGTCGTTATAAAGTCTTAATGATCCGTCCTTCTTTTTAACAAAGAGCACTGGAGCACCCCATGGTGAGACATTGAGCTTGATGAAATCTTTGTTCAGTAGCTCTTGAATCTGATCCTTCAATTTCTTCATCTTTGCTGGAGCCATGCGGTATGAGGCTTTGGATACTGGTGTTGTGTCGGGTGCGACTTCAATATGAAAGTCTATCTACCTTCTAGGCGGTAAACCACTAATATCTTCAGGGAATACATCCGAAAAATTCCTTCACAACTTTTATGTCTTGAGGAGTCTTCTTCGATTTCTCTACTTTGGTCACGCTTGCCAGGTAACCTCTACATCCCTTTTGAAGTAGCTTTTATGCCTTCATGGCGGAGACTATAATCTTTGATTCTTTCTGTGCAATACCTCTTACTATAATTTTATCTGTACTCTGTGTGCCTATAATCACTTTCTTTTGATCATAGGAGGCTAGTCAATGCATGCTCAAGATTATGTCATAGTCTTTCATGGGGATGATAAGGTTTGCAGGATGGTTCTTTTTCTCTATTTCTATGGGTACATTGGGGAGATACCTTATGGTAATTAGGATGCCTTGTGGGGTTAAGATGTTCATCCTATGTTCTAAATTCATGGCAGCTAACCATAATGTTTTGGCACATTCTTCGTATATAAAGAAATGTGAGGCATCAGAATCGAACAGCACTTTTGTAGGTAAATCAGTTACGAATGGCGTACTTCGAATGACCTCAGCGTCATTCTGTGGAGCATCCTCTTCTAAATTGAAGAGTCTTCCCTGCACCAAATGTTGTTGTCCGCGTCTTGGACAACTTGCTGCAATGTGTTCCATTCCACTGTAGTAATAGCAAGCTCCAAACTTCATTCGACATTCCCCAACATGGGTCTTGCCACATATATTGCATAAAACCCGCTCACCTTGTGCGGGTGGTGCTTGAGGGGCTCTAGGAGGTTATTGCCTTTGCTGTTGGGCTGGGCGCCTTTGCCCCTACTGAGGGGGTCGCTGTTGTTGCTGTTGCTGTGGGGGAGGAGCTTGTTGTGGAGGACGGTAGGGTTGTTGTTATTGTTGTGGATGGTGGTTCTGTCGAGGCACCTGGTAAGGACGGTACTGGTTATTCCGTCGTTGGTGTTGCCGATTGTTTCCACGAAAAGGTTGTTGCTGATGGAAACTCTGCCCTACATTCTGCTGGGCTCTCTTCTTCTTAAGGAGGTCCTGGTGGTCCCTCTTAATCATGGTTACTAGACTGACCACTTCATCCAGAGTTTTGTAATTCCCTAACCTAGTTTGAGACCTCAGTGCGGGCCTCAGTCCATCCACAAATCGTTTCGTCAGTGCCAAATCGTCCAACATCATATTTGAGTATTTCTTCAACCGGACGAATTTGGTCACGTACTGTTCCACTGTCATGGTCCCTTGCTCCAGGTGCAGAAACTCCTTCTACTTCAAATCCTTCTGCTTCAAGTCCTTCTGGAAGGCAGGGAAATAGCGTGCCTCAAACGCTTGGCGGAAGTCTCCCCATGTAACAGTCCTGACTCTCGAAAAATTGGTGGCCTTTTTTGATTTCCACCATTCCTTTGCATCTTTCTGGAGAGTATCTCCAACAAATAGAACCTTCTTGTGCTCAGGGACATCGAGGATGTCGAACTTTTCTTCCAGAGTTTCTATCCACTGCTCTGTAACTTCGATTCCTCCCTCCCCATTAAACGTCAGAGGTTTCGACCTCCAGAATTCCTATAGTGTACAAGCGCTGGGGGCTTGGCATCCTTGCTGCCTCGGCAAATTTGGTAAAAGTGGGGAAGGCGGAGGCGGATACGGTGGAGGTGGAGGAACAAAGTGGGTTTCAAATTCGTTATACATCTCATTCTCACTGACGGACGCTGATCCTCTTCTTTGATATGACATCTATAATAAGACCATGACAATGTTTGAGAAAAGTACATAATCAAAGATCTTTAACAAGGATAAAAGTCTGAGATTAAGATTGAGACTATACTGCTCAATATTCACTAAAACAAAACGTTCATTGCTCGTTAAGATTTGCAAAAATGTAAATATATGTATGAGGCGCACTAAGGCCTTTCATATCCAAAAGAAAAGATACAGCATTAATCACTACGTTGGGAAGGTCCCCCGAGTCCACTCCCGGGTTTCTTCTCATGCTTAGGAGGGTTCGAGCATTCTTCCTCGAAATGCCCATCCTGATCGCACAAACCACAGTATGGTTCTGGATCATACTAACTTATCGGGCTGGTCTCCCGACTTTGAACTTCTCCTTCTGGTTCAGGGGTTTCTTCTTCCCTATCAAAAGATAGGCAGATAGGGTTGTCGAGGCGTCCCCCTATCGTCTGCAAGTGCCATCTTTGATTTACTTCTTCTCGGGTTTCCATGGGGAAGAAGTGGTGTGGGGAGGGTAACTCCGGATCGTTACTTCCCATGCTTTCTAAATCTGAATACTCCGGTTCCTCTGGAGCAAGCTGTGGCGGAGTCGGAGGGTCTAGTGGGCGTATATGTACCCCAACTATATGAACATTCCTTTTATATCTACGCACAACTCTGGTGATCATACGACGTGGAGGCATCTATAAAATAAGTTAACTTAATATTATAAGTATAATTCACATATGAATGTACTTATTACTTACTTGAGGAGTGGAGTCGCAGATGCTTGAAAAGCTTGCACATGACTTTACTTTGAACTGTGTAACAATATGAGCAATGAATCCTATGCATGAACCTATACTCTACTATGATCAATGAAGGAGCCAAGAACTTAGGCTCTGATACCAAACTGTAACGCCCCCAAAATTGCCCCTCCCACCACGTAAATGGTCAGATTGACCCTAGAGGCGCTACACTGCCTATTACTCTACTGACCTTGACCATTCAACAAAATAGCTTATGTGGCATAAATAAAATAATAATTATAATAGAGAACTCGAAATGCGGAAATTCAATAATAGAAATATTATAATAAAGGACTGTAATGCGGAAGTTCATGATGTCTTTTGATGAAAGAAATTATTCGGAAACCATAATAAAACTTTGTCGGAGGTTCAATGAGCGGAAATGACCATGATGTCTCTGAACTACTACAATAATTAAAAGATAAGTAGCAAGAAAGCTTGAAGCAGAATGTCAGTCATGTATAGCGTTCTCCAAGCTATGTGCACTCCATCACTTCATCAGTTGGCATTCTCACCTGTAAAATCCCAATGCAGAGGAATAAAATACCCATGAGCAAAGATGCCTAATACAATAGCAGTAGACGTGAAATAAGGATATATGATGATCAGAAAATTAATGTATCAATCTCTAGTCATATCTGTACTCTATTTTTTACTATAACAATACGTTGTCTTTGCGTTACTCTGCTTTTACTTTACAATGTCTCTGCTCTGCTATGCAATACTTTACTTTACAATATCTCTGCTTTACATTACTTTGCCCTACTGTGAGTTGTACTACGTCTTTTATATTACTATAATATCCTTAGAGTTTGTGGTCCTATGCGAGTTCGACTTTATTAGGTTGGGATGTCAGGGGTGTCTCTCTAAATCTCTGATGCCAATAAATCCATAAAGAAAAAAGGGGTGGGTGTTAATATCTTACCCAGTTCGGAAGGTAGGGGGAAGAATTTCTACAATCCAAGAACAGTGGTCAATTAAGAAACGTGTAGGTTCACTGTCTCCTCAGCTAACTACCTGTCCCTTTAGCATAATACTTTAATCATTAATGGAAGATGTGTGACCATAGCATCACCCTTTATTCGAGATACATGTGGGAGAAGACCTGAAATCTCGGAAATAGTGGTCATTGAAGACAGTAGCTTCGCTGTCCCCTCAGCTAACTACCTATCCCCCCTCTGCTTTAACTCTGATCTTTGCTTTAACTTTGGGGGCGGCACATAGCAATCCCACGTCTTTATCTTTACTTTAATTATCTTGAGTTATTGTGAAATCTATGATTTAGGATCCATCTGAATATTGAATCTTTGTACAATAGGTTTCAGCCAGTATAGGTGAACTGGTCGGAGTCTTAGTTATGATTTGGAGTGGGTCATTACGATTAAGTCAGACCAAGGGTCTGTCTGTCGGACCGGTCGACCGTTCTTGATGGGCCGATCGATTGTTCGTTAGGCCATGAAGATGCGCACTGCGCATCGGATCGGTCGACCGTTCTCTGGAACCAGTCGGCCGATCGTAAGATAGAATTTGTCCGTCACATATAGATCGGTCGACCGCCATGGTAAGGCCGGTCGACCGATAAGAAATAACTCGTACGCATCTGTACGCAGACCGGTCGACCGTTTGATAAAATCGGTCGACCGGTCCCTACGATAAAACAGGGCCGCTACATTGATTTCGGCGACCTTTCGGCCGTCAATTGACGCCGACATCAACATGAAACATGTATGAAATAACTTCAGGATCATAATGGAACTATTCTACGCATTTAACGATCGCTATTTCATCGTCTAGGGATTTAAAACGCTAGGGTACCTTATTTTCGTTCGACCGTTCGAGTTCGCCGGCGAAGTGTGCGACGTCCGTTCGATCTCCGACGGTCCTCAACCGCTGGAAAGGGTCGCCTGGTCCTTGCAGAGGTCAGAGAGAGTCGTCGCGCGTTGAGGGATGTCGAACGGTGACGTGTGTCGGTCGCCTCTGTCTCGCTCGTTCAATGTCGCGTCTGTCTCGCTCGTTTGATGTCGCGTCGGTCGCCGGACGAGGAAGAAGAAGGCGAGGGTGGAGGCGGCCGGTCGGAGTTCCAAGAGGGCGCAAAGGGCGACCCTCATCCCCCTTTATAGCCCCGGCCGACCCTTGGTCGGCCGGAAGTGAAACGACCGGGAAATTAGGGGAGTGATTTCCGGTCGTTCGACATTTCTTTTTTTTTTCAGGATACGATGCGTCACAATTAAATTTATAACTCGTTATATTTAATTATAATACTAATGATCACTAAATCATCAATCCCTTCGGCGGCAGTTTTGATGATTTATTTTTAATATTCCTTTTCAACAAAATTATAGTGATAAATTACTTTTAAAACTAATTAACGAACTTAAGTCCTGGCTTATTTAATACAACTTATATTTTATAATGAGAATATTCTTTAAACATGTTTTTTTTAAAATAATTTGAGGGAAAAAATCGATAATTGCTGTTGTATTAAGTAATTTTGGCATGTGCTGCTTTCCGAAAATGAAGGAAAAAAGAAGAAGAATAATATATACGAGGATTCGGCAGTTAAATAAAGATATCCACCAAGGCGATTGGTCAGTGTGTGAGGTTTAAGTTAAATGGTTCTTGTGAGTTGGGTGGGCTTTTAGTGTCTGTAGTTTCCTCTCTCTCCCTTTTTTTTTTCAGTTTCGGTTGTTGCATATTTTCTCTCTCCCTCTCTGTTTCTACTTTGTTATGTTAGAGCAGAGAAGCCATTTCACATTTGACAGTTCAGATGTGATGCTCTAAGGAGCGAAGCAAATTCCATACATTTGGTCATCAAATGACTCACTTAATTTGCTATGCACAGGTGATAAGCTGCCCACGGATTGGGACAAAGCCTGGTCAAGCTTCAGGAAGAAAGAGAAAAAGAAGAGGAAGAAGACCATGTTCTCATGTTTCAAGCCTGGTAAGTACGTGAACTGGAACCCGAGATGCTCTTATTACCCCATCGTCCCAGGAGATTGATCCCAACAGAGAGGTCCAACCTCACCCATGATAGTTGTGTGTACAGTATCAGTTTAGACAGCCTTTGATATCAGAAAAAGGAAATAGAAGAGGAAGTTGGCCTATGAGTCGGTTTTACTTGTACTAATGATGAGGAATTTAGAACCATCAAAGTATGCATTTCACAGATTCAAATCCCGTACTGAAGTCTGTTTATATCTCAATATTTAATTTCCGGGATCACACCTCTTTTAAGTTACAGATACTGGAAAAAAAATGCATTCAACATGCCTTTGTTTCTCTTGCTGGTGAACTGTAAAAGAATCCTGGATTCCTGAGACGTGGAAAACGATGATAAGAAATCATTCTTCCAGGCATAAATATTTTCTATTGTTGGATCATATGCTTTATTCCACTAATGAGAAGCCGTATAAATCTCTTGGAAAGCATTTCTCTTTGCGAGAAGGAACTTTGCTAAATTCTGGAATCAGTTCTATCTAAAGCTGCATTATGGCAGATATTTTTAGAAGACAAACTTAAGGTGGTGCTACATGGAACTAACTTTATCTCATAAGTGACACCTTGATAAAAATCTTGAGATGCAAGCATCTTATTTTCACTTAATCAAACAACAAGTTTTATTTTCTGTGGTCTGATTCACTATAATTAGACATATAACCCGAGAGGATTCAAATTATTCAGTGTTACTGCTTTCGAATATTAAAATCACAGTCTTACCTATGAAGTTTAAAGCAAGATTGTGACACTAATGAGTTAATTCATATCTTAGTTCTTTGTTTTCATTAAATACAACATTCTTTATGTGCATAAAAAATCCATCCAGAGTGTTTATCAGTTGCACCAGAAGGTACCTAACAACGAAGAGCGTCTGTGCAAGATTATCTGATAGTTAGAATAGGACAACAGTTTTGTCACTTCATAAAGACATGGATCCAGCAGGTTATCTATATAAGCACTCAATGTTCAAATGTGTCTAAAGATTGATAATGTGATATTTAACTAGAGAAAGTTATTGCTTCTAGAATCCTGCGAGAAAGGCAGTAGTCAATGTATCAAAAATTTGCCAGGCTTTGTCCTCAGATTTCTTTACTCCGAAGCATGCTAGCCTCTTATATAGCACATTATTATTGAAGTACTAAAACTATTTGTGGCAGCAACTTTGGATAACCATTTGCAGATTTAGTTGTCTGATTTTCTGTCATCTTTCATCCGCTGAGATAAAATAAATAAATAAATAAGGAGCTGGGGGCCATCTTTCATTGCAGTGTCAGCTAATTGCTTAAGTTTCATTGTGCAGAATCATTATCGCCTTCTAGAGACAAACGTTTCTGATTCAAAACTTTTGTGTATGATTTGTTAGAGTTCACACAAAACTCCAAGATAAGATGCACTTCCATGAACCACTTTTCTTAAAGAAACATTTGTGATTAACAACTGTGAAAAGTTTTAACACAAAAAGCTTAAAAGTTTGGTGCATGTGTTGCATGATACGAGAGCATATTTCTTCCTGTCATGTAATAATGATCTATGTACATTTAGGCCTACTTGATTGTTAACATCATTTGCATTCTACCTTTTTCTCCAGTATGAATTCATGCATGTAGGAAAAGATCTCTTTTGGTCCACATTCTGAATTAAAAAAAAGAGAGAAATCCAACACACTCCAAGTTGTAGTGGGTGATCTTGGGTATTGATGGACACCAACACAAAGACTAGTCCTTGAAATATTCTGTGAACTTATCCTTTGAATTTGAAAACCTTGCACAGGAAGGAGGCTCAAGTGAAGTCATAAATGCTCCCACCCTAATATAAATAAGACTCAGCACCTTACTGTCATCTCCATCTACCTACTTCTCTTCTCCTCCCAGAAGCGATTCCCTCTCCTCCCGCTCCATCTGCAAGCAAGCATTTAGCAATGGAGCATCAGGTAGCTGGAGACTGGAAGAAAGGAGGGCCACTGCCCAAGCGAGGCCAGATCGAAGTTAAGATCATTGTCACTCTAGTGAGAGCTGTCATGCCAAAATCACAGAGCAAAGGGAGGAAGAACCAGGAAAAAGGCAACGGCACACCGACGACAGTGCTGAGTGGCTACACATCAGAGGCTAGTTCTGAAGGTTGATGCCCATGAGCTCAGCTTAATTGCAGAAGTTTTGTTTGTCCAATTCGAGTTAGCGTACATATTAGCTTTCACCAGAGACTGGAAATTATGCTTTTTTTTCCTATAGATCTTTCAGTAGTTTGTGTAGCAGGAGTTTCTGTAGTTCGCTTATGCCCAATAACTAATTTTGATACAGTTCTTTTTTGTGGTTGGATTTGCATATAACGTTTTATGCTGCTCAATTTTTCATCTATGACACTTTTGATGCGTCTGTATAGCTGATGAAATTTTATGAACGGTCAGTGAATTATATGGAACCCCAAGAAAAGTTTTCTTGTTTTTTTTACAAGTATTAGTTACCAAAACTTGTGAATGGATACCTGAACCTGAAGCAATTCAGAATTCCAAATATTTGGACAGACAACAGGCTTACGGAAAAAACATTCAGATAATACTTGATTATGAAGACAGGATCCCATCAGGCTGCTACAATCTCCCTATTTTGCAAAAAAGATCCTCTTGACGCTTATTCTCATCTTTTAATTGGGAGAAGTATTAATGGAGACTGCGACACTGACATCTTCTCCCAATTCTCGTGGCATCAACAGCTGCGACATTAATGTCTGAACTTCCCTCTCCTGCGTCACATAGATTGAGAGGGTTGGAAAGACAGCATGGAAATTATTGGCTGAGTTGGACAGTGAATCCTTTGGCACGCCATTTTTGACCTTTTCTTCTCTTAACTAAACAAAAGCACAATAATTCAAACTAAATAAGGTAATTAATGTGATAGGAAAAAATAAATGTCATGGATTAATTTTTGATGGATTTTGAATTAAAAATTAATATTATAAATATAAAATAAAATATTATTAATAAATAAAAATAAAAGTAAAAATTAAAAAGTTTGTTCAAAAAATTTTCGTAAAAAAATATATTACTTAAATATCAAGAAATCAAATTTTTAATAAAATATATATAGTAAAATATTAAATTTTTTTAATCAAATAACAAGTAAAAAAATAATATTATATTAATATGTTATAATAAATAATTTATATTTAATAAATAAATTATTTTATAAGTTACATGTGTGTGTGAGAAAAAAAACTAAAAGGAAAAAAATGAATAAATGAAATTGAAAAAAAAATAATACGTCAACTTAAAAAAAAAAGCAAAAGATGCTACAATACCTTGTTCCACCAATTAAAAAAAAAGGGTCACATGACTCCTTTTTTTAGAATTAGATTTTATTTTGGGTTTCGTCAAACGTCCCGTCGTTTGATCAGGCGGAATCAGACGCTTGATTCAGTTGCCAAACAGCCCCACGAGTTAACTTGTAGAGGAGGAATCATGATCTAAAACCAGTAGGGTCCTATATTTAACTTATCTATCTGCCTTCTTGAGCTAATCTATTAGAGAAAAAAAAATGTCTCATTTACCTTTCTAATTTACTGCTTAATGTCGTGAATTCTGATCTAGATACATTAACTTGACATTACTTCTGCAAGCCATCTAGCAGGTGGAATTCAAAAGCTAACAATATCCAGTACTTCTTCTTTGTTAGTGTAATCGACGATTCCATTTTGAAATAGTCAACGCAGATATCCTTTTACTTTTTGCTCTTACTCTAAATATCCTTTTACTGTTTTTGGTTTTTACTTTTAGTTAGTATGTGTTTGACAATTAACGAGGTGATGTAATGAAAGATGACGTGGTAGAGTGTGGTGTGTTATTTAAAAAAAATCATATTTAGATAATAAGTTATAAAAAATGATGATACGAAGAAATAAAAGTTTTATTTACTAAAAAATATTTTTATTTTTTATTATATATAAATGGTTTATAATATTTAATGAGTAATAAATATTTTTTATTTTACCAACTTAATTTATTTTCTCTTTATTTTTTGTTTTGATTATTTTCTATTTTTATTATATTATTTATTTTTAATTATTTTATTCATCTATTTTAAAAAGTAAAAAATAATAGATATACATTCATATAAGAAGAAAATATAATTTATGTGTGTGAGAGAGATGGTTTAATTTGGTAACAAGAGAAATAATTGATATTAAAAAGAGAGGTTAAAGGTTAACTTGGTATAAAATTATTTGTTTTCTTATCATATCATCAATTTAGTAGAATAAAAAAATATAGTGTTTACAAGGTCTATTCTATATCACCACTTTTAACTTAAATAAAATAACTAATCAAACATATTTAATTAATTTTCCGCTCTAGACAATATACGTTTAAACTTCTTTTGAATTAATATTTTTTTATTAATTTAACTGGTGGGGTGTCATTTACCAAATTTGATTAATACGTGAAATTGTACCTTGCCGACGTCACCCTGTGATGACGTTGCAAGTGTCCTTTTGCTTCTTAGAACCAGAACGCCTTGGGCATTTGCCTTTACTATATCTCATCCATTCCTTCCTTGTCCAATTCACATCAATTGCCTTTGCACGCACCGTCAAATTTAAGCAAATTAAAAGGAAACTAAAAAGTGCGATCAGCATCGTCCAATCCGTGGCCCCATTCATGAGAGCGTTTTGACCATAACTTTGTCTGATTCTTTTGGCTCCTTTGGATTGGAAGCATTTATTATTTAACTCCCAAAAAAGATTTGTGGTGCATGTGACCATGTTTCCAATTCTTCCTGTCATGTGACAGTGATCTATGTGCCTTTTAGGCTTACTTTGTTGTTAGCATCATTCCCATTTTTTCCTTTTTTTTTAATCTTTTGTCTTCAATGTGAATCCATGCATGTAAGAAAAAGAATTCTTTGGTTCACATTTGGATTTAAAGAAAGAAATCCAGCACAATTTGGAATATTCTGTCCACTTCTTTTTGAATTGAAAAAAGAATCCTTGCAAGGCAAGGAAGTTCAAGTCAAGTGAAGTCTCCCACACTTTAAACACAACGTAAGACTGGCAGTTGGCACTTCACTCTCGTCCCCATCTGACTACTTTTGTTCTCCTCTAGCCCTTTCTCTCTCCTCCTGTTCCATCTGCAGGTAAAGCATTTAGCAATGGAGCATCAAGCACCTGGAGACTGGAAGACAGATCATTGCCCAAGCGAGGACAGATCAAAGCAAAGATTGTTGTCACTCTGGTGAGAGCTGTCATGCCAAAATCAAAGAGCAAAGGGAGGAAGAACAAGGAAAAAGTCAAGGGCACGCCGACGATAGTACTAAGTGGATACATATGATTAACTATATGTGTAATATAGTTATAAAATTTATAATATATGATTTAATATTTAACTATATAATAGAAAAAATTATGTGTACATCGGACTAGGTTAGGGTTGGACTGTTCATCGGCCTCGTGCCCAACTTCATGCTAGGCGCAGTCGAGCACGATTTGGCCTAGGCACAACCATCCGGGTCGGCCTGGCATGCGGGCAGCGTATCGGATCGTGTCACCAGCACAGTTCTCCATATGAGTGTATACACATCAAAGCTAATTTGGAAGATTGATGCCCATATTGATGTTTTTTTTATTCCTCTTTCAGCCTTTATGCGTGGCAAGAATTTGTAGTTCTCTTATACTCAATAACTAATTTGATATATATATATATATATATTGGTCATATGGATGGATGATTACTCTCCATGACTTTTATGGATGTTCCAAGTATTTTAGTCGAATTGATAACGACTATTGCATTCCAAATATTTGGACAAAGAAGAGGCTTTTGAAATATTTAAATAGTTAGAGAATTGTTGATATTGATGTGTTTAATTTGTAACAAATAAATTTGCTAATAAGTACACTAATTGTATCAAGTAATAAAATATATAGTAGAGTGTCGAATTCATGATGAACTAGTTAAATTTAATCTATCTTAATAGTTTACTAGGAGAAGAAAAGGATTTTAGGATATGAAAACAAAAAATTAAAGATGCAAAAAATAAATGATAAGTAAAATAAAATAAATTGATGTTAAGACTTGAGAATTATGGATGTTTAATGTAAAGATAAACATGTATGATCCTTTGTAATTGTTGAGTTAACAAAAAATAATAGTATCAATTTTTATGACGGATTAAGAGTATCTAAGATATTGACATCTCAAGAGAAGTAAATCAAACTATCTTAAGTTCTAATAAAATTAATAATCGCAAACGATGAGTCAATTATTAATTTTACAGAGAATTAAGATGCATGAGTATGTATCTCCTACACTATTATTCATGCACAAATCTGGACAGAATAATCGACTGCACGAAATTTGGCATAAATGATGAGTTATCGAACACGCGTTATGTATGCTTCAACTTAAAAGTAAAAGATCAATTATCAAAGTAATTATAATTTCTAAAACTAATCACTCTTCTTATATGTTTGTAATCTAATCTCAAAAATCAAATCACTCATAAAACGTAATGAACTCAACATGCATAATCAAAAGAAACTGATAAGATAAATTAACTCAACTAATAATAGGGGTCAAACAATTTTCCCTTTAAAATAAAATATAAAATCTCTATTGCAGTAAAGATGAACAATGAAAAACTAAGTAAGAACATCCAAATAAAGATAAAAGAAGAACTCGTAGCCTTTGAGACCTCTGGATCGTCGCATTGTGCAATCTTCTCCTTCGATTGATCTTCAAGTTTTGAAAAATTCTTCTCTGCAATAAGACACGAATTCTCAGGTCTCAAGCACCCAAGCACTACAAGCACCCCATTTTCTATCTCCTAGGTCCTCTATTTTAACCTCTAGGTGTCTCAAAGGTTTTGATAAAGTTTCGATTTGATTGTGAATTTTTTATGTCAAAATAATGAAAATTTAGAATAGATTTTGACTGAACTTTAAAACCATCCAAAACTTCTTCAAATATGAGTAAATATATTTTCTAATGATCCCTCAGAGTTATGATACAATTTGGAGTTGATTCACAATTGGAATTCCAAAGAAAATTTCATGGCCCTTACATTATCCAAATTGGAGTAAAAGTTGTGTTTTCACGGTCCGTAACTCAGGAAAGTTTATGAATGAATATGTGTATTTTAACAGGTCATTATAGTTCTGTAACGCCCCTGTTGTTACGGCCGTTACGGTCACATCACAGTCCGTTATATTCATTTTAGCCTTTACATCATTCATTAATTTTTTACTTTCTGACTCCATTTGAACTTCTATTTGAGTTGGTTTTCTTCAGTGGCTTCATAATTTAATTTTCTTCCTTTTTCTACAATAAAACATAGAAATTGTGTAGATTTTTCATTTTTATAAAGTTAAAGCCAATGAGGTCTGAAAATTATGCATATTATATGAAAATGAATCGAAATGTGATTAAATGCATGACTATCATATTTTGTATTTTGCATGTATCAATATTTTCAATCCTAACTCAATTAAACTGACCTACATCTCTACCAAATAATAACTACGGACTTGTTGACAAAGAATGCCTCTATCAACTTCCCCATCGAGGAGGAGTATGAAGTTGTTAAAATGTAATATAACTATAAAATAGTGATGCTATATAGATGCTGTTATGTCAGGACTACTCTTGAAGAGAGTCAATAACAATGTTACATTAGGTAAATAATAGGCTCCATCAGCTTCTGTTCATGCTTTTCTCATGTAATGGAAAGATCAAATTCTTCCACTTAGAGGATCTCCAATCCATTTTTTCATCTTCCTCCTCTTGCTATCTATGGGATTATTCATAAAAGAACTTTGGCGAGAAAGAAGTAGCAAAGTTCATCAAATCGTTTCATAACTTATAAAGTCATAAAAAATAGACCCCTTCATGGAGTGGGTGTGTTTGAATCTATGTAAACATCCAAAATTCTTTTTGGAGCCTCACCCATCATTATATGACACGTGGCAATCTTACCGGATTAGTTGGGCTCAATAGTGACCCGATCTCTAATATGTGAACAGTGTGTATAATTGTAACAAATAGATCCCTTCTCAAGGATTATGATAAATTATACGAATTATCTCTCAACTTTGAGTCGATATCTAAACGGTCCTATAACTTCAATTTATAACTAGAACATCCCCCACCCTTGATTTTTTTTACACAAATAATTTCCTTGATCGGTAATAAGTGATTTCTCGATTATATTACTGACATAGCACAATAAAAATAATAAAATGTTATAAATTAATAAAAAAATATTATAAAAAATTGAGGCTGACCTAAGAGGGCCAGCGCTCCCATTGGCGAGTTCGCCATCCAGGGGCGTCGAGCTCACAGAAGGGGGACAGGCTCCCCTCTCTCCCTCACCGCGCTTGAGAGAGAAGAATGGGTTAGGCACCAATGAGATTTGCAGAGGGAGGCCGCCATCCCCTAGGAAGATGAGGGGGTCCTCGCCTCGCCGACGAGATTCGCAGAGGGGGAAGAGGGGGAGGCGATCATCCTATGCAAATCTTGTTGACGCCGAAAAGATGAGGGGGGCAGACCCCCTATGTGAATCTCGTCAGTGCGTGAGCTTCGCAGATGGGGCCGTCGCCCCTTCATCCACCTACCTCCTTCTGCGAGCTCGCCTAGGGGGTTGCCGGCTTGGACCGGCACCCCCGGCAATGAAATCGTCCAGTGGGCACCGGCTTGGCCAGCCCCACTTTTTTTATTTTTATTATATTTTTATTAATGTATAATATTTTATTATATTTTTATTAATGTATAATATTTTATTATATTTTTATTAATGTATAATATTTTATTATTATTTTTATTGTGCTATGTCAGTAACATAATCATAAAATTATTTATTACCGATCAAGGGGACTATTCGTGCAAAAAATTTAAAGTTAGATGACATTCTAATTACAAATTGAAGTACGAATACCATTTAGATATTGACTCAAAGTTGGGAACGATTCGTATAATTTACCTTAAGAATTGGGATGAAGTGAGTGTGGCTCCTCACTTAAGTAGAAGTCTCGAGTTTAAATTTCTGTCAATGTCCAAAATTTTTCTTGGGAGCCTCACTCGTCATTACACGATGCGGGACGACCTTATTAGATTAATTGGGCTCAATAGTGAGCCGACCCCTAATTTGTGAACATTGTGTATAACTGCTAACGCGACGTGAGTTGGGTCGTCAGTACTCTTTTCAGACACCCGAGACTGACAATAAAGAAAATAGACCCTTAAACGTGTGTTATTGCATTAAAAGGGGATAAGGACTATGTGGCGCAAAAAATGACCAATATATATGAGTCGTCATTGGATCGTGATCGATGATTCACAAATAAATATCATTAAGATGTTTACAAATAAGTACTTATTTGTTAAATCACTATCCAATGGTTCACAATATATATGGGACACTTTTACCCCCACATAATCCTTATTCCCCACGTAAAATTATTAATTTTAAGATTATGTGGATATGCAACCAAGTAAGGCGACAATATGTTTTAAAAAATATGTGTTAATTTGTTCTAAAATGTTATATAGACTTAAAAAGAACAAGTAGGCAAAATAGTAGATATTTTAGTCATTGTTTGAATTATTATATAGTACTTTGATTATAAATTAAATATTATTTGCTTTTATAAAAAAACTTGTCAATCCTAATTAAATGCCACGTGATAAAACAAAACAAACCTGCTATTGAAGGTTGACAGAATCAATTTATTAAACAATTAAGTTGAGGTTTTTTTATAAATAACATTCAGAAAAAAATAAAAGGAATTCCCCGTGTAATTATTACTGGGAAAAAGAAGGAAAATAGGGCCATCCGGGTAGCGTATCTGCATATGTGTGTCTCCTTTTGCTGAGTAGCAACTAGTAGTGTAATGGCCGGTTTCTTTGACTTGTCCGTTTCCAATATTGCTAAATGATATTAATTGCAAAACAGGGTGGCCAAGGATCACTCTAGAGGTGCTTAACGGATCGGACGGACTACTAATAGATTGAGACGTTGACCGGATATCGGACGGACATCGGGTTGCCCATTAAGTGTGTAGTTTTATTCGTCTCTTTAAGGTCTATTAGACCTTAACGGTCGAGCCGACAATTAGACGGGTCGAGCTAGTCCATTAATGTGTTTGACAATATCTCAAAAATCTTGTCCTATAATATGTAGTAAAAGAATATCATAATATATTATTTCTCAATTTATTATCATATATTTACTTATTATGTTGTCAAATATAAATAAAAGAGTCAAAATATTTACGTAGTTCGGCTTATAGCCTACGCTCACGACTGAAGGAGCTCGAAAATTTATTATGCTAAAAATAAAATATTACATATTTAGTATCATATTAAGTAAAATAAAATTTACAACAATCAAATATTACTACCAAAAGGTAACTATGCATTATGCAACACTAGTAAAAGATTCGTCTTCTCTATCTTCATTATTTCATCATATGTAAATTGATCTTGCATTCTTACTTTTGCATCAAGCATAAATAACATTATAGATGATTAAAAATTATATCATTATATAAAATATATGATCGTATCATTACAAAAGAATAACAATTAGAATCATGCATTTTGCATAACCAATTAACATTAACTAAATAACATAATGGCATCACATGAATTAATTAAAATAAATTTGTACAATAATATTTATATTATTTTAATAAGTTTAATCTATTAACGGTTAACGGACAGGCTAACAGACGGTTTATAAATTATCGGATTGATATTGGACGGATATCGGACTATCGGTACCGGGCAAACGGATGAATAACTTTGTCCAGCCTTATATAGGCCCAAGCCTATTAAGAAATCGGACAGGCCCGGGCCTGAACTTGGACGGATTAGCCGATATATTATCGGGTCGGACAGCGGACGGACCGGCTGCCCGATCCAATAAACACTTTTAGATCACTCTTATCCACATCCATTTATTGTTTTTTTCTGTTTTCTATAAATTATTATTAATTTGGTTTATTTTTCTTTTATTTTGCATTATTACTAATGAAAAAACAACCCCATATTAAGGGGAAAATGACTCTTTTGAGGGGCAAATATGGTTGGTGTATTCAATGATAATAATGATCTCTGTGTTTGTCTTTTGGTTAAAAATGTTCTATGTGCTTTTAGCATTTAGTCCATTTGATTGTTACCACCATTTCCATTCTTCCTTTTTTCTCCTGTGTGAATTCATGAAAGAAAGATTTCTTTTCTTTTTTTTGTTCACATTTGGATCAAGGAAAGAAATCCAACACATTCTCAAAATTCTAGTGAGTGTAGTGTAGAATCCAAGTTTTTAAGTAGTTTTTGAAAATTAATTGATCAGTCAGAAAAAATATGATTTAGAATTTAAAAAATTGATTTGATTGATAAGTTGTAATAGATATTTGAATAGAAAATAAGAACGAGAGATAAGTGACTTATTTTATAAAGTATAAAATACTATATTGAATAAAAAATATTATAATTAATTATTAGATTAGTAATAATATAAACTCTCTTTGATATAGTTAATATTATAATTTTTGTTAAGTATTATATTATAAAATCCAAATATAATCTAAATTAGACAATATGTGAGCTTTCTAAAAATAATACTAAATCACAAAAAGTAAAATTCTACTACACTACAATAAATATAAATATTATGCATAATATTTACGCTAATTTCATTTAGTTAATAACAAATATTATTTAATTTTTATTATACTATAATTGCAATTAAACTATAACAAATAATTAGAAAGATAAATATTTATTGTTAGATATAAATATATTTACTTTTGAAGTTGTATTATAGTATGTTAATAAATCGTTGTTATATAACAATAAACTACTTGATACATAGGTTTAAAAATATGCGGTCCTTTGAAACGTATATATGGTATAAGCAAAAAAAAAAGAAAAGAAAAGAAAAGGCAAGTACTTGTCTTACATTCATTGCCGATAAGGACGATAAGGATTGGACTAGAGTGGGTGCGGCTCCTCTTGTGTAAAAAATATATCGGATTTAAGTCTTTGTAAATGTAAAAAAAATTTGTTGGGAGTCCACCTGACATTGTTAGATACGTGATGCGAAATGTGGGCTTGATGATAGATCAAGTTTTAATTTGTTGATTGTGCATATAATTATTAACGTGCCGTGAATTTGATCGTCAATATCGTTTTTAGACACCTAAGATAATAAAAAATGTTATTTCCATAAAGCACCTCTAAACTATCGTGATTTTTCTAATTTAACCATTCCATCGACTTTTGTAATGGCCGGCGATATGGGGAAAGGGGGCTTTTTCTCCATGTCGTCGAACACGGAGCGAGGGGGAGGGCGACGCCCATCATTTCGTCGTAGGGCCGAAATCCCTCGTCCTCACCGTGATGACAACAAGTCCATCCCACTGGGGGCCAAGCGCGCCGTCGGCTCCAATGCAGAGGCCCTCATCAGCTTCTCCGTCTCCCTCCACGGCTTCCATGCATCCACCCGTTCTCGCACCGTCTGCCTCTCCGACCCCGCCCGTCACGCCCACCGACCCTCACCTCCCGTTGCTGGACGAGTCCCACCCTGTCCCAATCCCAGCCCTCTCTTACCTTCGCTTTGCTTGTGGTAAGGCTGAGCGAGAACACTGTTGCCGAGGGCGTTGCCCTCCCACGATCTCGTCGCCAGCGAGATCGTGGGGCGCGTCGCCCCTGCGGGGCATCGTCGACAATTGCAGGGGTGTCGTCCCCTGCATTTTCTTTTTTTTTATTTTTTATTTTTCAATATAGAAGAGATGAGAGAAGAGGTAATTGACTTTTTATAAATAAAAAAATAAAGTTAACAGAAAAGTGGACAGAAGTTGACTAGAGGATTGAATTGAAAAAATCGTGATAGCTCGGTGTTTTATGAAAATAACCCTAAGAAAAGTGTCATTGTTACTCTTTTTTTTCAGTTTGTTTGTGTTTAGATGGGCAAACACACAAATAGTCCCCAAACATCGGGTAAATTACACGAATGATTCCCCAACTTCGAGTCGATTTCTAATTGGTCCCCCAACTTTAATTTATAACCAAAACGTCATTCATCTTTCATTTTCTTACATGCTTAGTCCTCTTGACCGGTGATAGTGGGTTTCCCGGTTGCCTTGCTTACGTGGCCGATTTTCTCTCTCATCCACATCGGCTTAAGTCATCCACGTCACTATAAAAATTAAAAAAAATAAAAAAATGGTGGGATCATCCACATCATCATAAAAAATTAAAAAAAATGAAAGGTGGGATCGCAGGGGGGCGGCGCCGCCCCCTTCATCTCCCTCAGCTGGCGAGTCGCAGGGGAGGATGAGGGGGGCGGCCGCCCCCTCCCTTCTCTCTCACCAACATGAGGGGGCCGTCGCCCCCCTCCTTTCTCCCTCGCCGGAAGTTGTGGATGATTCGCTGGAAGACAACGAACCTAATTGGCGTTCAATGAGGTAACAATACCTGGACGAGTTCTTGTAGAAGTAACCGAGATAGGAGCAATTAGCCGAGCAAAGATCGAAAGTAGTCGGCACCGAGAATTTATTACCAAAGTAACCAATACTGCTGTCGAGAGCTATGTAGTTAATAGGGGATGACGATGACGTCGTCTCGCCGTTGCACAGAGAAGGGTCGGCCAATATGCTTCTGTCCGCTGACGAGCACCCTCCGGGAGACGAACTGAAGAAGCAGGGACAGGAGCACGTGGAGTCGTTGCTGTCGGCGGCGTAGAGGCCGAGCGAGCCGCATTTGGCGGGGAGGTCGCAGTCGTTGGCTGGGGCGACGAAGTCGGAGTCAGAGTTGACAAGGTCTCCTGGGACGTATCGTCAACCTGCTGGAGGGGTCCAACTTTGCAAATCGTAGGCCGTCGGAGGACGGCGTGAGTATCATCTGGAACACGATAGTCTTCTTGTCGGCGGCGAGGAGATAAAGCCCGGTGGTATTCACGGCTATGTACGCGACGACGTTCGAGTCCTTGGTCGCTCTCAGATCCGTGGAAAGGGTCCAGTAAAGCTGCAAACCTGAAGCCCAGAGGAGGATGAGGGGGCGGCGGCCCCCCTCATGTCAGCGAGAGAGAAGGGAGGGGAGCGGCGGCTCCCCTCATCCTCCTCTGTGACTCGCGCGTCGCAGAGATGAGGGGGGGCCGCCGCCCCCCTCCTTTCTCCCTCAACGACAACGAGGGAGAAAGGAGGGGGGCGGCGGCCCCCCTCATCTTCCTCTACGAGTCGCAGAGGAGGATGAGGGGGGCCACCTCCCCCTCCGTTCTCCCTCACCAGGAAAAGGGAGGGGGGGGCGGCGCCCCCCTTTCCTTCTCCCTCAAGGAGCGTCGGCCCCTCGGGCCAGTTTCATTTTTTATTTTTTAAATTTTTTATGATGATGTGGACGATCCCACCATTTTTTTATTTTTTTTAAATTTTTATAGTGACGTGGACGACTTAAGCCGACGTGGATGAGAGAGACAATCGATCACGTAAGCAAGGTAATCGAGAAATCCACTATCACCAGTCAAGAGGACTAAGCATGTAAGAAAATGAAAGATGAAGGACGTTCTGATTATAAATTAAAATTAAAGAATCAATTAAAAATTGACTCGGAGTTAATGGACTATTAGTATAATTTACCCCCAAACATCCAATCAAACTTCTACTTGAATTGAAAACCTTGCACACTAAGGAAGTTCAAAGTGAACTAGTCAAGTCATTGCTCCCACACTGATATAAATAAGACTGTACCATCTACTGTCATCTCCATCTACCTGCTACTCCTCTCAGAAGTCCTTCTCTCTCCTCCCGTTCCATCTGTAAGCAAGCACATTTAGCAATGGCGAATCAAGTAGCAGGAGACTGGAAGAAAGGAGGGCCGCCGCCCAAGCGAGGGCAGGTCAAAGCAAAGATCGGTATCACTCTGATGAGAGCTATCATGCCGAAGTCACAGAGCAAAGGGAAGAAGAACCTGCAGGACAACGACAGCGGCACGCCGACGGCAGTGCTGAGTGGCTTCGCATCAGAGGCCAATTCCGAAGACTGACATCCATGAACTCAGCTTGCAGAAGTTTAATTTGTTGTCAAATTCGAGTTATTGTACATAGTAGCTAATGATCAGAGACTGGAAATGATGTTTCTTTTTTTTTTTCTCCCTCTTTCAGTTGTTTCTGTGTAGCAGGAATTTGTAGTTCTCTTGTTTTCTCTTTTTCCTGGGTTACAGGAATTTGTTGTTCTATTATGCTTAATAACTAATTCGATATATTCTTTTTAATGGATGGCTGCATATATGTCACAATGTTTTCTCCCGCTCAGTGGTTCATCTGTGCAGAATATGGAATGTAATTGATGAAATCTCTGTAACAATCCTCAAGTTTTTGAAGCCACTACTGTGTATTCCAGAACATTAAAAAAGGCTTAGATTTATCTCTCTCTCTCTCTATATATATATATATTATATGCTCTCTCTCTAGAGAGAGAGAGACAGAGAGAGAGTGAGTGAGAGAGAGAGAGTGAGTGAGAAATTAGCGGAGGAAGAGAAAGAAGATAATTAATTCACTTTGCAAGTATCTGTTGCAAATAGCATCTAGCATCCATCCTGTTAGTTCATTTATATGGGTTTATTTGTTTTATTTTTATTTTTTCTCTACTATCACATTTTCATTTTAAGTTCAAATTGAAATATAAAAAAAAAGGAAAAAACATTTCCTTCCTAATTTTTAAAATATTATATCGGAAAACAAAATTATCACTTTTAGCTGTATCGTTTTATAAAATAATTTTTTTAAAAAAAAAATTTAAATGAGGGGTCCGATCAATACCATTAATCTAATTTTGGTGTTCATCTTGCTGGTGTCAATGTTATGACGTCAGACTTCTAGAAGCAGAATCTTCACCTAAAATATGTGCACTTCAAATTCTATATAAAATCTTCAGATAGATTTCGTACGAACACGCGTGGCCTGGCCCATCCTTCTTATCCATTACGGTCGAAATTAATATAAAAATAAATGATTTAAAAGAAAACTGGAATTGTAATCAGCACGTGAACTAGTGACCCTTTTTTGTTTAAATACAATATTATCATATATATTTTTTGGATAATTTCGAGATCCTAAATTGTTACGTATTTTATATTTATGATGAGAGATATTTATTTCATCGATTAATATTAATCATGTATTATATATTTTAATACTTATCAATTTCGTTATGACCAACATATGCAAATCACTTTTTAACAACGGCTTACGTGCATAGAACATTACGCATACATTATCACTTTTTAAGAACGAAAAGAAGAAAAAAAAAGGCATTGTGACGTTACTTTTGTACGCACATAACATGTATTTAATATCAGTTAATAGTGTTCACTTCGTGAATACGATCGAATTTTTTAAATTAATATTTTGCTAATTGGAAGTTTGTAGAGGAAAGGAAAAAATAAGGATACAAAAAAAAACAAACGAAAATAAAGATAAATAAAATCAAGTAAAATTTTTATTATAAATAGAATTCTTCTTGACGTATTGATGTCCTTTTTTTTAATGATCAACGTCATTTTTGAATATTAAGGTGACAGAAAGGAAATTCTCCTGGACTCCAATTTCAAGAAGAAAAAAATAGAGAAAATGATAAATGACGGGAGATCACTAAGGCCCCTCTTGCTCCCTCCACCTCTATATCATCTCCTCCTTCTTTCTCGGCTAACCCCGCTAAGCCTCGGCCCCCTGATCTGCCTTCTGTTTCCTTGCCCCCGGACCACGCCGCCATTGTCGATCACTCGGATCTAGTGGTGAGGGTGTCGGCTGGTCTGTCGGCTCCCCCGCCCACTCAGCTTGATGAGGACTCTTCCCTTGATGACCTGGATGATCCTGATCTGGCCCCTCCTCCAGAACAGAACGAAAGAAGTGCAGAGTTGTCAAACCTTGTATCGTGTCTTCGCTAAGATTCTGGCCAACCGTCTTAAACTCACCCTTGACAACGTTATTAGTAAAGCTCAATCTGCGTTTATCCCTGGATGCAATATCCAGGATAACATCTTTCTCGAGCAAGAGCTAGCTCACTCCCTCTCGGTCGGACACATAAAACATATGTTAGTCAAGCTTGATATGGAGAAAGCTTTTGAACGGGTCTCTTGTGATGTGATTATCCACATCCTTCCTCTTATGAACTTTCCTTCTCAGTTCATTGATTGAATTAATCTCTGTATTAGGTCTCCTATATTCTCTTGTATCATTAATAAAAAGCCTTCACCTTACTTCACTCCATATCGTGGCATCCGTCAGGGGATCCTCTTTCCCCGTATCTCTTTATCATCGTTACCCAGGCGTTTACCTCCTTGATGCACCGCCACATTGACCTGGGTCCCATTCTTCCCTTTAAATTCGGAACTTTCTCTTTTAGTCATCTTTTATTCGCTGATGACCTGCTGGTTTGCATCCAGGCTAACCAGCCTAATGCTCGGCGGCTCAAGGAGATCCTCTGTTCTTATGAGCTTCTCATCGGTCAGCGGGTCAACCCTTCTAAATCTACCGTTTACTTTCCCTATTGTTTTCACCTCGTCGGCGTCAGGCCCTTGTTCATTCCTTGGGTATCCCGGCTGGCCTATTCCCTCTCACATATTTAGGGGGTTATCATTTCGGATAAATACATTTCTGCCCGTGATCAAGGCTTTCTTGTCAAGCGCTTCTCCACCAGATTATCTGGTTGGCGTCGTAAACTCCTTAGTCAGACTGGTTGAACAACTTTAATTAAATCGTGCATCTCCTCTCTTCCTACCTACTTCTTGAGCTCCATCTACCTCTCGGTGAGCACTATTGCCTTTCTGGAGCGTCTTTCCATATCATTCCTTTGGGACTCTAGAACTGATCGTTGTAGTCTCCACCTACTTATTGGTCCACAGTGCAACTTCCTCGGGATCATGGTGTTCTTGGTATTAGGAACTTCCGGCTTATTCAGACCTCTCTTATGGCTCGTCGCGTCTACGATCTTCTATTTGGCTCTCAAACCCCCTGGGTGTGTCTGGTCCGAGCTAAGTATGTACCCATCTCTCTCTGGAACCCCCTGCCCCTTGGTGGCTCTGCCTGTGCTTGGCGGTTGGTTATCGAGTCCCTCCCCCAGCTTTGCTTAGGTTTCCTTAAATCCATTGGTTCTGGTCAGCATACCTCAGTCCTTTTTGATCACTGGATCTCTCCTATCCCTCTTAGTCATCTACCCACCTATCTTAACATGGATATCGACATTAGTACCTTAAGGATTTCTGATCTTATTCTGGATCATTCCTGAAACACCACCCTTTTGTCCCAGATCTTTCGCGAATCGATTTGCATTACAATTGTGGTGTTTTTATTCCTCGCTCTGCCTGTGATGATGTGTGGATTTGGGCGACCGATAATCATGGGCAGCCAAATGCTAGCTTCGTCTATAAATTCTTGACCCAGAAGGCTTGGTCGACACATGTGGCTGGACGACATTCTTGGATTGCGTCTTGAAATTTCAGTGCTCCTCCTAAGATTCATTTCTTTCTTTGGAAGTTACTCCACCGGCGTCTTCCTACCTTGGACTACATTCTCATTTTCAACCCCACATTAAATTCTATCTGTCCCATTTGCGGGATGGCGCTTGAAACCATTTCCCATCTCTTCTTTTCTTGCTCTCTTGCACTTCAGTTTTGGGACCTCTTCCAGCTCAATCTCCACTACTCTTTTTGCTACTTTTCTTCTTGGGATTCGGGCTCCTGGCTAAAAAAATACAATAATGATGAATGGAAGGAAAAAAGAAAAAATTCCTTAGTTAGATAAGGGGCGGATGTAGCCAAGTGGATCAAGGCAGTGGATTGTGAATCCACCATGCGCGAGAGCCTGGACTCTCAATCCCGGAAGCAGCTTCTCTCCATTCTTGCTTTTTTGCTTCTGGTCTATTTGGAATCTTAGAAACGACATTCATTTTCGTTCCAAATATGCAACCGCCACGGTGCTATGGGAAAAAGCTCTTGCTGCGTTTCATGAATTTTCGACTAGCATTATCCACACCCCTGAGACAACTCTTCCATGGGATCCTCTGCGGATCCACTGGGAGCTCCCCGGCACGAATTGGGTCTCTCTCAATTCGGATGGCTCATACATTCGGGCCAGCGGCACGGGGGGATACGGCTTTTTGCTCCGCTCTTACTCTCAGTCTTTTATTTTTGCAAGTGCCGGTGCTACTCACGTCTATTATGCCCTTCACTCTGAGGCTTGGGCGCTCCTTTGTGGTGTTCGTGCATGCGTTTCTAGGGGCTTCTCCCACGTTTCTATTCATCTGGACTTCGAGATGTTGTTGCATCTGGTCTTGCGGCGCCGCCCCTGGCCTTGGCGTTTGCGGTTCTTTCTCTCTGACATCATGGCCTACCTTGAGCAAATTAAGCCTTATGATGTTGTTTTTTGCCCCAGAATACATAACTCTGTCGCAAATCATTTAGCGAATTTTAACCGCCAAAATGACGAGTATTTTTTGGTGGATAGTCCTCCTCCTGACCTCCGTCAGTTTTTGTACCAGGACTCTATCGGCCTTAGTTAATTTAATACAACTTTCTTTAAAAAAAAAGCTTTAAGGCCCACTGAGTACAAGCTTAAAACCACTCTCACCTCGTTGACACGTGTTGATAATTGATAAGAGAAAGGCATAATAAAGTAAATATAAAACTATAATCATTTTCGTACTTTATTTTCATTTATAGGATATAATAAATAGTATATATTGGTGATAAATAAAATTTTAGCAAAAAAAAAAAACAAAAATAGAGCCTGTAGCCACACTATAAAAAAGCCGCTGCTCAGAGGTAGCGAACTCAGGACCATCCGCTCTGTTTCAGTTGGCAAATCCAGAACCATTCTTCCCCTCTCGCCTCTGTAAGAAGAAGAATATGCCGGAGCAAGAGGAACAAGGCGGCCGGGAGAGGAGACCGACGGGGAACCCCTACCCCAAGCGAGGCGACATAAAAAAAATAGTCTACAGCGACGTGAAGGAATTCTTCTCTGGCATGGTTGGAGGAGGAGGAGGAGGTGGAGGAGGAGGTGGAGGAGGAGGTGGAGGAGGAGGAGACACAGACGGACGCCGGCACGACGCAGGTGGTTCCGGGCACCAGTGAAGGCGGAAGCTGAGTCCGGAACTACGCAAGCAACCCTTGTGGTGGCTCCGGATGGCGGTCGGGTCAGCTCGTCCCGCGTTGCTACTCTTCCTTCTGCCAGCTGCTGCTGCGGCCGATCAATAACTCGCTTTCTTGTTCCTGTCATGGGTTTGGGGTTCTGCTGTAAATCCCGCGTTTCCATTTTATAATCTCTCTCCTCTCTGTATCTGTGTGTCTCCTTTTCTGATTAGTAATGAAATGGCCGCCTGATAAAGTTTGGTTCCTGTCTTTTTGCCTCGTTGCTTGCTGTTTTACTGGTTCATTTGCTTGCTGATATCAATTGCAAATTGGGGGAGAGAGAAAGAGAAAAACAGACAGACAGAAATCAGAGATGAACGTATTTTCGTGTGTGCGTTAAGGAAAGTGACATTATTTATTTTATATTTTTAACCTTCCTTCTTCCTTATATGTAAAGAAAAAAATTATTTTTTAATAAGAACTTACTAAGATTTAATCTGAAATCATATTAGATTTGACATACTGATTAATTTTTTTTTAAAAAATTAAGTCGTTAAAAAAAATATTATTTATTTTACATTCTTAACGTTCAGCTAAAATCATCAGATCCTGCGTGATTAAACTTGGATGAGACCGTAACCCTAAAAAATGCTTCGACTGAAAGCTGGATTCTGATACATCAATGACTGGATATGAACAGGATGCGGATTCATCATCATTTTTTTTATAATATATTCAGATATGAATTGAGTGAAATTATGTTTTCTTTATCAAATAAGTTAGCAATCGAATATGTGCCTGTTTTTTTTTCTAAAAAAACTTTTCGACTTGAATAATGGCTGTGTGACTGTTTATTTTTTTCTCAACTTTTCAACTTGAAGTGTCAGTACCGTCATTAATTCTGCGTCCAACAAATTTGCTCGCGCATCACCCGAATATTTGAGGATTTACCTTATACGTTACGTCTGATGCGCAACTCCTATAAATTTTGGATCCCCCATTATCATGGAAAGGAGAAGATAAAACCATTAACACTACTATTATTAAAGTTATTTTCATAAATCACATCAAAATTATTACGATTTTTCGCATTTGATCCAAAGAACTTATTATTTTTGAATTCATAAATTATTATGATTTTTTCAATTTGATTATTTAATCGACTTCTATCAATTTTTTCATTAATTTTATGGAAAGTCAAAATTATTCCTCCATCGAGAACACATAAAAAAATAAAAAAGTAGATTTCGCCAATGGTGTCCTTCGTCGGTTGCAGCCGGTGCGCAAGGGGTTGATCCCGCTGCGACGCCGATGATAGTTCATAATTTTAAATTAGATATGAAAAATTATGATAGTTTATGAATAATTTATGAAAATAATTATTATAATTATTATTATTTGGTACTATGTTTTTGGAGCCCTCTAATGCCACTCCTCTAAACTTTTCTGCCACTCCAAAATGTTTTATTTTGACCACTTTGTCCTTTCACTTCTCCCAGCAAAATGTGACGCGAGAGTATACTACTCACCTTGTGCGCCTGCTGTCGAGATCAAAATAATAAATAATAAATATGAGAAAGAAAGTTGTCGTGTCACGTTTTGATAAACTCTCAAACATTTTTCTATTTTCTAGAAAAATGAAGCGGAATTATTAATAGCTATTTTGTTTTAAAAAAAATTAATAAAAGAAATATCACAGTGACATATTACAAATCAATTTATGATCCACAGTTTCTAGTCTAATGATTTTTTTATTAATTAGTATATTATTTTCCTTTTCTCACATATCTTGTTATATTCAATTTTTGTAATTAAATTTATTCGAAAAATAAAATATAATTTTTTGGATAAAAAATTCTATCCGACCCAAACCACATTTAATTTTATAATTAAATATATATTATAGTACTAAAATTATAACGTAGAATGTTGATAGCAACATATTAAATAATATTAAAAATTATTAAATAAAAATTTAATTTCTTATGATTATATAAATAAAACGAACATCACGAAGTCTTATAATTTTTTCAGATAACTCCTTATTTGAAGGAGTCAACTTTGTTTTTATTAAAAACTGATCATAAATCTTTTCTAACTTTTTTTTAAACTTTTTTTAAGATCAGGTAATTTCTCAAGTTCACTGGATTGTCTTTAGAGTTTTATTTTCTCCCTGTCTAATTGTTAAATAAAAAATAATAGACAATGCTAATTATTAATTTTTTCACCTATTTTAGGTATTATAGATGAAGAGTAATTGTTTTAACAATGTTAAAAAGTTGTCGCAAAACAAATGAAGCTGACGTGTGATAAATGACAAGACATACATAAGGGCATAATTGTCAAATGCATATTTTTTTTTTTGGAGTGGCAGCAAACTTTATGGAGTGGAATTAGTGCTTCCCATGTTTTTTATTTTATTTTATTTTGACATTAGGAATGAAAGCAACCCCACGGATGAGGAAAAGACAGATTTTGATGAAGAAATTGTTGGCGCCCATGGTATTGAGACACCAACCATCTTTTCCCTTTACCATTACTTATTAATTACTAGTTTCCTATTTTTTCCCTTTTTTTTTGTTCTTCAGGCAATTGTTTCTTTTTTTTAGATCGGGGTATCTAAAATGGGAAGGGCCATGAATCTTGTTAAATTCAATTTTGGAAAGTGAAATGATTAAATGCAATTTATCTAATTAAACATTTTTTTTATTCCCACCACATGTTTTAGCTTGTGATATTTGAAAGAAATCATGAAACTTCACTACTTTTTTATCATATTGCTTTTAGAGTTCTAAGGTAGTTCGAACTCTAATTTCATTTTTGTCAACCACTACGATCAGATTTAGAAGGATCGGCGTATTCGACTTTTATACTTTCTTTTGGGGATGTTCTAAAGACTAAAATTGGACATTCATTGAATTAATGTCTTACCTTTCAGCTAAGACAAATTTTGGTCCGGTTGAATTTATTTTTATCCGGGTCAATTGAATCGCATGGAAGTCAAGGACCAATTAATTTTTTCCAATATTTAAATATTTGTATTCTTTGAAATACAAGAATAAGTTCTTTTAAATATTGGTCGGAGGAAGGGCGTGACGTTGGGCTTCATCGGGGTAGAGCTCAGGTCGAGTCATTTTCAACTTAGGCCAGGTCATCTTCAACTCGGATTGGATTCATTTTGATGTATAGCTCGAAAAGTTTGACAATGATGAATCCGGACTGATTAGAACTCAATGGTTTACTCGAGTCGAGTTATGCCATTAGGAAAACTGCGTGAAGGCAAGCCACTTTTTCAATCATCTTTATGATGATTTTGGGCATATGCATCATCACATTATGCAAAGCTACGACTAACGATAATATAGAACCATTAAAGACATGCTTCAAGTCCATAATCACGAATCTATCGATGAATATATCCTAGTTAAGTACATGCCTTTCAAGTTCCTGTTCAGAAACTACTACGTAGTTTTTCTTTCTCTTCCTTTGATCATTCTCCTCAGCCCAAGTGCGTGAACACCGCCGTCAATATCCGAGAGAGAGAGGCGCCGGAAAAGAAGGAAAAGAAGTAGGGACAAGTGAGACTTTGTTTTGATCATATATTTATTTGAGAAAAATGAATTGGTAATTAGGGACAAACTCTATCCCTTATTTGTTTCCGTTTTTATCTTTTTTTTCTTTCTTTCAACATCCTGAGCGTTACAAAACATGTGACAGATAATTTGTTATGAATATTAAAATGTTTTGCAATAACAAATTTTTTAATGTGTTGTGCCTATAATAAACTTATTATTATCATGAACCTATAACTCTCTCTCTCTCTCTCTATATATATATATATATATATATATATATATATCATCCAAAGTAGATAAGATTCCATGCCCCATGGAAAAGGTGGAATTACACGTTACTTGTTGATGAAGTAGTACTAGTGGGTTAATTAGCAAATGCAGACATCATCAGACATGACGTAAACTAATAGACGGCATCCGGGAAAAAAAAAGCAATGAATCATATCCACTTCGAAATCATATGAGATGACCATTTTTTTATGCAAGTCCGGATGTAAGGAAAATTTTAGATGTATAGTATTATTAGTATCAAATTAATTCATAATCAAGGTGAATAATTACAATGATAATTTAAAATTTGATTTCAAATTATTAGCACCTCTTAAATCATTTGTGACGAAGTTTTGCTAATAAGTTGTACCAACCAATTTTAATTTATTGAGACTTATTTTTAATATATGTAATGTACCATGAAGTTTAGTTAATGAATGCATTAAAATTAAATTCCGAGTCATTATCGTTAAACTTTCTTTAGTTAATTATTCCTTTGTATAAAATAGTCTACAGCGACGTGAAGGAATTCTTCTCTGGCATGGTTGTATAAAATAGTCATTAATTATTTTATCCTTTCTATAAAATAACAAATTATATTCATTTTTCATTTATGTTCAACACACATTCATCTCATGCTTTGTTATGTTTTCATGCTCGAACATATTTATGATTGGATTGCAAATTTTATGATTTCTCCACACTTATTTTATGATAATATGCATTTCGGAGATTGCATTACTTGTTTTCATTATTTTTTTGTGTAGAAATTCTAACAGACAACACATGGAATATGCATATATATATATATCCTTACCTACGTATCACATAGGGGCGTACAGATGAATACCTCTAATTGGACACTTACACGAATTCGAGAGCAACAACAAGTAACACGGTTAACAAATATAGCATGTCCAAAGCAGCAAACAACTTAAGTAAGACATCTTTACACGTAAACCTTGCATATTTTCTTGCACTAGAAGAAGGAAGCTTTCTTTAACACTTTATGAAAATGAGAAGACAAATGAGTAACCGAAAAGCCATAAAGTGGCGACCGAGAGAGAGGCAACAAGATTACTCGGACCGTTCCGGCCTGTCAGTGCCTACAATCTGCTCAACGCTGGAGCTACAACCTACAGGACGAAGTCACGAACTCGGACGAAGTCAAGTGCATCAGCCTTTTAGGGCAAACACCGGTAGGCGATGAGACAAGACCGGCGAGTCATGATTTGCCTCAGCCCTCCGGCCTTCCCCTCCCGCCGACGTCTACATTGTCAACGACGAGGAGAAAGGTGCTCCCCACTTCATATGTTTCCTAATTTTATCATGCATTATCTTTTTATCATGTCATTATATATATGCATAGCACCTATTCATATGAACATTATGCTCCTGTTGCTGCTCTTCCTATGTCGTGCTCTTGATGTGTTGCTACTGCAAATGTGTGCTCCATGGATCATGTGAGCATTGTCAGGCAAGGATTTAACTCATCCTTATCCTTGCATCATATGTTGTCTTGTAGATTGTAGCATATAATTTGACTATATTATTCAGTAGTTGAATCTTATTTTTATAGCATGGGTGCTGATATAATTGTCTGATGTGTGTGATCATGTCATGGGATTCAGCCTACCCATCATCTATGAACATATAATTTGATGAAGAAATATGATATTATTTCTATTGCAGATAAGCTAAGTATGCTTCTTTATCATATTGCTTTAAAAGGTTAGAAATAACAAATATAAGATCCTTGATAGTTGATTATGTATGTTCGGTTCAGGTTATCATTGGATTTGAGACTTGAAAGGCTAGAGACAGTGTTTGAATAATTTGATGTGACAAATCAGTTGAAGTGTCATAAGCTTGTTACATACTTCATCATCCTAAAGTATTGTAGGTGCTTCATCTCTTTCTAACTTTATCTCCTTTCTGAATTTGTTATCTTGTGCAATCTTCATCTTTTTTTCTGACTTCATGGTGCTTTCAGGTTAGGCAACAGAAAAGCATCATATGATTCTACTGAAGTGTTGGTGGCTGGTGGGCGATAAATTGTGTGCCAACTTCAGTAAGTAAGCAATAGCATAGTAAAAATAGAAATGGGGTTAGTGCAATGCATGGTTCAGAGTCTTCAGAGAGCATGAGTATGCTCTTATCCCATCCATTGGCGTACTTACGAAACATGTAACATGTTTTTTGCCTGAGTTGTCTCTGTTGGGAGCATGCATAACAGCATAAGGTTTCTTTACATGTTCCAAGGGTGTTTTATCTTAACATAAGATTGTCTATTACTTAGAGAAGAGTTTCCTGGAAGAGATGTGTGAAAAAGATTCCTCCTTGTAGCAAACCTCCTTTCAATCTCATTGAGGTAATTATGTTATGTTTTATTTACAAAGTAAACAAGTTATTTGTTTTAGTTTTTATTCCATATTAACAAATGATAGGCGAATTGATAGGTAGTTATCAGTGAAGATCAATTCAGGGACAAAAGCAAAAAACTTGCAGCTCATCTTGCAGACCTAAAAGTTGAGATGATTTAGATGAAATTTTCAAATTTGACTTGTTGGTCCAACTGTTACCATGTTTATGTATTTTGTAAAGAATCATTTTTATGACTCTTGTCATATTCATGAACAATGTAATATTGTAATTTGATCCTCTTCCAGTTTTCTCGATATACCATCCTACTTTTAGTTTAAAAATGTGTTTAGTGTTCTTGAGGATTGTTTAACTAGTAATAATACATCAAATTGGAAAAAAATTGTGAACCGAGTACAGGACCCGACCCGAATTGGGCCGGGTCGGGTCTGTTCGAATCTATGGGTCGAATTTCTCGTAACGAGACCCAATCCAACCCGGTCTCTTTAGATCGGGTTGGGTCGGATTTTGGATCGGGTCAGACCCGACCGAATCCGTGAACGATCCTAGGTAAGCCTTTCGACAATCTATTTTTTATTTCATCAAAACGTGAGAGTTTAGTTCGAACATCCATCGACAAAGGTGATTTTCATCTTAGAGGGTGTTCACAGTCCCTAATTAAGACATGCAAGCTGAGAGATTGGGCCAGTGTTAGGATATGACGAGGAATTTCGCCAAGGTTCAGCTCTTTGTTTTCTATTTTCGAGAGATGATCCCTTATTTTTAAAACTTCGACCAATACATTTCGACATCGACACCTTCAGCCCGAGAGGGTATTTTATTCACCAGCCACTACATTTGTGCCGAGAGGTGGGGAAACAATTGAGTTGTTTCTAAGGAGGCGCCAGTGGTCAATCCATGGTGAGGCCGAGAGTTGAACCTAGCGTACCCTTAGGTCATTTACTTTGCTGAAATTCTTCTTTCATTTGAACTCTTTTTAGCTTCATACATTGGTGCTCCCGCTCGAGAGGGTAATTTATCCCTCAGTCATCACATGTATGCCGAAAGGTGAGGCAACAACCGAATTGTGTCTAAGGAGTCACCGATGACTTGTGCCAGGTAGGCCCGAGAGGTTTACCCGGAGTTTTTTTTACTTTCTCTCTCAAACTGAACTTAAGAGGATTCACTCGAGAGGGATTATTAATTGTTGGCATCAGTAGTTGAGAGGTCAACTGAATTATGACTTATGTCTCAATATTTCTCTAAATCTCGAGGTGAGAGTATGTAGGTGCATGCCCCAATCTAAGTATTAGGCATCTGTTGCTACTTTATGATTTTATATCAAGTTAAGAGACAAAACTCTTGAAACAATCCCCTAAGTCAGTGTTTGTTTTCACTAATCCTTTTTCACACTTACAGTAAAATTTCATAAAAATTAGTGTAACTTCATTGCTATGATTTCTAGTTTGTAGTAGTTCATTTTCTCACTTTGAACAATATTCACAAACCTAAGCTTTTCCTTCTAAACGGTTACAATCAAGTGTCAACTTTTCAATTTCGTCCCTGTGAATCAAGTGTCAACTTGCGGCCTCGTCATGGGTACTAAGGATTTATAAATTTTATAATTTATTCAAGGTTTTCTATGATTACTATCACACACATCGCACAGTTGAGTCACATATCAATTCACGAGTGTATTGCGACAACTTTGTGTCCTCCTTTGCCTCTACTGTAGTTGGATGCGGATGCTACGACGACGAAGACAAGGACGTAGGTGGTGGTGCCACCGTCGCGATCCATGGCGGAAGCTGAGGTCCCAACCCTCTCACGACCATTTCTTGTCCTGGTCTCTTCTGCAATCTTCTTATAATCCGTAGCCGCACACTCTTGTAGATGGTGTGAGTATATGATCATCTCAGGCAGCAACAACAATGCCATGACATATCCCCTATTCGTGCCATGGATTTGGGGCTCTAGCTTGCATGTGTCTGAATCTTGTATTTGGTTTTGGATACTCTCTCTCTCTCTCTCTCTCTCTCTCTCTCTCTCTCTCTCTTTCTCTCTCTCTCTCGTCTTTCCAATAAGATATGTATTGGCACTTCTTTTATCAATGAGAAATGACATGTCTAATGGAATTTTTTGCTTGTTTTGCCGCATTAAATTAGTGATCGTCACCGATTAACATCAACATGAAATTTATCATTCATAATGTAACACCCCAAAATTTTAATAAGGGCAATAAAGTAATTTGATCCAAGTTCAATTGTTAAAAAATTAAATCCTACTTGAAGTAGGAAATATAATTAGAGTGAGATTAAGAATTTCAATTTGATTTGAGGTCGAAAAGAATATTTAATGGACATAGAACTCACGTATAGAAGAGAATTGAGAGTTTTATGGCTTAGAATTATTTTAGCCATTAAAATAATATTTTATCCAAAAATTAGATGATAAAATATTATGGAATTAAATAATTATGAAATTAGATAAAAGAAGGAAATAAAAGAAAAATGGTGAAAGTAGAGTTTGATTGGAAGAAGTTATGGAAGATATAAAATAGAATTTGAGCAGAGATACATTTTTTATAAGTATGGTTATTGAATAATTAGTAAAATTTAGATTTAATTCAATTTGAATATTTGGCGTAATGTAAGTAATGTTTGGATGGCCATGATTGATGGAGAATTGGCCTAAGGCCCAATAGGAGTGAAAAACTCTAATTAAGAGTTATAAATATGATCTAAAGAGTGGCTAGAAAATATTATTAGCCTCCAAAGAATTTTGCACCATGAGCCTCTCTTTCTCCTCCATTTTCTCACAAATCGAGTCACCTGAGAACGTGCTCAGGATATCATTTCGAAGTCCCGACATAGGAGAACAAGATCCAAATGGTAGGCGCGAGTTGAAGGTCTCATCGTGGAGAAATCATCTACCAAAGTATCGACGTTCGTACAACCAATAAACTAGAGGATTTCTAGTTGATCTTTCAACCAACTTAAGGTATGTAAAGGATCCTCATGGCGTCGGTTTCTTGCAACATGATCCCTTGGACTCTTTATATAGAGATTACATTGATATATTATTTGCATCGATTAGATATCGTATGACATATATAGCAGGATCAGATGTCGCACCAAAAAGGTAACTTTCGGTAGCGACAGAACTCGACACAGGTTCTATATAGCTCGGCCTAGGTTCCTATGAACTCGATGCAAATAGGATTGAAACCGGATCGAGTTTAACAAACTCGGCCCGGGTTATCGTTTAGCGTGGCCTGAGTTGTGATGCTTGGGTGTGACGAGAAGAGTGATGGTCGGATCCGGATCGGGTTCCAAAATACTCGAACCAAATCTTGTGATTCGAATGCGAATAGGAATCGGACGAGGTTGAACCGGTCCTGGTGCCACTCGACCCGGCCCGAGTTTCGCTATATAGAATGGAATTAGGTGAACTGGGCCGACCCGACCTAGGTTCACACCACATCCGACCCAAGTTCTTCCTTAGTTGAGGTCTGAATGTCGAACGAGATAGAACCCCATCCGAGTTTAGTTCAAGAAAATTATGTTGATAAGTTATTGATTATAGTTAACTAAGATAATGATTTTATTGATGATTCCTAAACATAGTAGTATCATAATTGACCATTGATTACTAATTATTGATTGAGTCATTGATGTGATAATATTTTATCATAAATTGATATATATATATATTGATTATTAAATGGCTATTGATAATTGATTTATCGATAATATTGAATTATGTGCATGATAACACTTCACCACGTGTTGTTTATTGAAAATTTATATTGATGAATTGGAATTGATGAAAATTGGTTATTGATAACAGGTGAATGGATTTATTGATTAGCACCTAATTGATATGACATGGTAGATATGATCCCATGGTTGCACCCCAAATTAAAAAGTCACTTAATTGATAATTGATAAAGATAGAAGTCATAAGTAAATAAGATAAAAGATGGAAATTGTGGGTCATCTTGCTTTGCGTATTGCGACCTTTATGGTTGACTGACCCTACACGGCATGATGTCCCCTTAATAAATGAGAGCTCTTGACACGAGCATATGGTTCGTAATTCCAAAGATTGAATTGATAACTGATTAATTGATAATCATATTGTGACATTTATAGTATTGACAATTATATTGCAACCTATATGATTGATAGATATTTGGATGGATGAATTGTTAATAAAAAAGACTAAATTGATAATTGAACAATCGTATTGTGACATTTATAGTATTGACAATGGTATTGGTATTGCAATCCTAGTTGTTAAAAAATAAATAATAGATAATTAATTAATTGACAATTGTATTTTTACCTTTATGGTATTGACATTGCACCATTTGCGATTGAAGAAAAGATAATTGTCTAATTGACAATCGTATATTAACTATTATGGTATGGATGATTATAATGCAACCAATACGGTTGATTGGTAATTGAATTGCGCTTTCGCAGTTGGTTGATAATTGATTTTGCCTTCATGGATGATGGATCATGGATTGCGGTTGTTGAGCCTGATAGACTATTGATAAATCTTAAATAGGTCCTTCACTAATATTGGCCAATTGAATTATTGATTAACGGTAATTGGTAATAGAAGTGATTGATATTTATTGATCATCATTAAATTGATGGTATAAATAATTGTCACAATTGATCATAATTATATAATTGATCATATTATGCATTGTTCATAGTTATTATGGATATAAATACATTGTTCATATTATTATCGTGATGAGTAATCCTACGTATTGAGATTTCTCATTGGACTTTGTCCTTGTACTTGGATTCGTGCAAGATGACATAGATGACGATGATGAGACGGTAGCTCTTATGATGAGTGACATGAATATGAATATATGATGCATTATTGTATAGATGTAGTGCCCGTGAACGCACATGTTATTGGATATTATATAAATAGTATGGTTATTAAAATCTTGTCTAGTCCGAATTAATTTAAAAAATGGAAATAAAGTTGAACTGGCCAAAAACCGGTTCAACCACTAAATCGAAAAAACTCGGTTAAGCATTTAAAGTGAAAAAATAGGAAATAAAAGTAAAAATAGGAAATAAAAAGTTAGAAAGGAAGGTAAAAAATGAGAAAGTATTTGAATTAAGAATTGGTAAAAAATTAAAAAAGAAATAAATGTGAGAAATCAATATGTGGGAGGAATTAATGGAAATAACAAAGGAAAATATTAAAATGAAAATAAAGAAGAAAATAAAAGGAAGTAAGCGTGATGTATGGAAAATTAAATTAAATTATTATCATCCCAAAATAGTATCAAAGAATAAAATAAAAGAATTAATATTGTATATAAATAATAATAACTTGAAGTTTTTTATGAATATTAAAAATTTCATATCTTTTTATTATAAAAAAGTAAATAAATATGGTAATTAATGGGGAGAGAGGAATTAATGTAAATAGAAAAATAAAAATATTAAAATGAAAGTAAAGAAAAAAAACAAACATGAGAGTGATATATGTCAAAATTAATTAATATATTATCACCCTAAAATAGTATTGAAGAATAAAACAAAAGAATTATATATTATATTAATAATAAAAATTCAAACTCTTTTTATGAATATTAATATTTAATTAAATATTTGTGTATTATATTTTATTATGAATTATAAGCATTATATAATATTTATTATATGTAAAATTATTTTAAATAATATTAATTTAATAAAATCCGATTGAATCCGATTAAATTGGTCCAATCACGACTCAATTGGTCCTCCAATTAGGTGGTCGGTCCGGTTTTAATAACATTGATAAATAGCTTCTTTCAATGAGCAGTTATGTAAGACAGTGTGTTGACTGATCATAAAAAAATTAAGTCATAAAATTGAGTGGTCCTCGTAAAGAAAAAAAATAAGTAATTTATTTTCGTCATAAATGATTAAAAAATTGAATACATCCATCATATTGACTCGAATGAATTGAGAGCATGTAGTGCATATTTTTCGTTGAGTATAACTATATGTTCTAGAAGAGAGAGAGAGAGAGAGAGAGAGAGAGAGAGAGAGAGAGAGAGAGAGAGAGAGAGAGAGAGAGAGAGAGAGAGAGAGAGAGAGAGAGAGAGAGAGAGAGAGAGAGAGAGAGAGAGAGAGAGAGAGAGAGAGAGAGAGAGAGAGAGAGAGAGAGAGAGAGATGAACGTAGCATGTAGTGCATATTTTTTGTTGAGTATAACTATATGTTCTAGATGTGAGAGAGAGAGAGAGAGAGAGAGAGAGAGAGAGAGAGAGAGAGAGAGAGAGAGAGAGAGAGAGAGAGAGAGAGAGAGAGAGAGAGAGATGAACGTAGCATGTAGTGCATATTTTTTGTTGAGTATAACTATATGTTCTAGATGTGAGAGAGAGAGAGAGAGAGAGAGAGAGAGAGAGAGAGAGAGAGAGATGAGAGAGAGAGAGAGATGAACGTAGCATGTAGTGCATGTTTTTCGTTGAGTATAACTATATGTTCTAGAAGAGGGGAGAGAGAGAGAGATGAACGTCATCTTCGTGTCCTCGGCTACAAGTACAGTCAATGGAAGCATTAATCATCAGAGAATGCATGATTAAACTTCGATGATCATATTCATGAGAATACGATGAAAATAAACTTAACACTTTGATTAAAATATTAATTTTACTATTGATAAATAGTATAAAAAATAAAGATAATAAGAGTTTAAGATTAAAATAATATTGCATGCTTCCTGTACCTATAAAACAAGTTATTTTTTCCGCTTGTATTCTTAAACAATTTTATTATTTTGTTGTGTTTAATTAATTTTATAATAATTATTTCTTTGATATACAATGAATAAAAAATTAACTTAATAATCACGTATTATTATTATTATTATTTTTATGTAAAGCCGATCAAATTTAAATTCAGAATCGGGATGAAGTTATACGTACCGGTCTTATCCGATTTTCATCGAATTTTTAAAATCCTAAATATTTAGAGTTTAATGTTTAATATTTTATGATATGCTATTAATTCACTTGTTAAATGAACTCAACCTAATTTCCTACTTAATCTCGTGTGAAGCATAAATAACTGAAAGAAAATTTGATCGATAACTTGATGCAAATATTAATTTTTTAAAAAAATTACAATTCTTTTAACGTGCTGCAGGACGGAGTCAGAGGATTTTGGAGGAGGCCTTAGTCCCTCAAAATTTTTTAATCCTATACATATTTATATATGATAGTATAAGAAAAAAAAACTAATATATATATATATATATTTTGCCCCCCTAACTTTTGATGCTACCTCTGTTACTGGTGCTGCATCTATAATAACTAATTATTATTGTTATATTATTATTATTATTATCCTGACGTTAATAACTCTAAAGTAGATAAGATTTCGTGTCCCACGGAAAAAAATAGGTGGGACCTACACGTTACTTGATGATGAAGTAGTACTTAGTAGTGGGTTAATCATAGCAAGTGCCGACATCGTCCGATATGTCAACGTAAACTAATCGACGGTAAATGGCATTTGAATAAAATCCACTTTGAAAAACGCGGGGATCTTGAAAAAAATGGTATTTTTAAATATAATAATATATATGTACCATTCATTTAATTCGTTAAATGTTCGGAGTCATTATCGTTAATTCTTTTGGTTAATTATGTTCTTTGTGTTGTATCAAACATTGCAAAATGTTTGGATACCAATTTTGATGCAAAAATATATAAAAAAAAGACTTTGTAAAATTAATTAAAAGTTTAGGTCTAAGTAATATGTGGTAATCTCGTGGTCCCATACTTAAAAAATGAGAGGGGCCAATATAAAAGAAAAGAAAAAAAATGTCAAGGATAAATGAACCCAAGACCTCCTAGGTAGATGATAAAGTAATACATCCACTATACCCAAGCTACATTTCCATGGGATTTAAGGGGCCAAACTTTATTTATAATCATAACATTTAAATATTAACATATATACTTAATAAAATTATAAAAATTTAGGATGAGCCAGGCCCCTCAGAATGTATGTGGGTCCGCCCCTGTATCACCGTACTAGACATTCATTTTCGAGGTGTAAAGTTTCTATTATAATATTTTCGGATGAAAAAAACAAAAATTGTGAAAATGAGGATGTAAAAAGTTAAAAAGCCACAATCTTAATTTAATTTAATAGTCTTTTTTCTGGTTTTACAACTTTTTGCTATAAACAAAACAGATTAAAATTTGAATAATGTGAAAAGACGATCAAGGCCCTTTTGAAGCTCTATAAAAATGCGTTATCAGCAAGCGAGGCGCAGAACACTTCCAACTCCTCTGTTTCAGTTCCCACACCGCACTATACTCTGTTCTACCTCTTCACAGAGAAGAAGATGGTGAGACGAGCGAAAGGGAACCCCTACCCCAAGAGGGGCCAGATCAAGGCGCGGGTGTACAGAGACCTCGGCAATTCCGTCTCTCCCGTGGCCACTACCGTACTTGACATGCTCCGACTCTTCCATGGCCTCCGAGCGAAAAGGAACCCTCCCAGAAGAGGGGCCAGATCAAGGCGCTGGTGTACAGGGACTTTGGCAACTCCATCTCTTCCATGGCCTCTACCGTCGGTCTCTTCCATGGCCTCCGTGGTGGAAGCTGAGGTCCCGCCTCCCACGCAGCTCTGTTTTGTGAAGGACATTTCTCGTCCTGATCTCCACTGCAGTCTTCTTGAGGAATGTGTAGAAAAATGATCATCTGCAACAACGCCATGGCGCCTCCGACTCCGACTCCGACTGTAACAATCAACAAAAAGATAAAAAAAAATAAAAAAATAAATCAGAATTTAAACACGCAGTAAACAAATCATATCCTAATCAAAGTTAGGAAAGAAAGGGAATCAAATCTGATCTCTTCATAATTAATTAGGAAAGAAAGATTAGATTTAAACAAAACCTTATATAAGAACACCTCACCCTCCTAACCCCCCACGAAAGCCTTTTGTTGGTTTTGATTTCGTGCGGCCACTTTGCAAACGTCCCGAGGCGAAGATCGAGGAGAAGAATTGAGGGAGATAAAAATCAATTGGCCATTAAATTTCTGGTTCCAGCAATCTCACGAATCCTTCCCGGTTTTCCTTCGTTCCCCTCCTACGCGATCCGAAGTAGGGAGATTTCTGCGCAAGGACAGAATTCGAGAGGAGGAACAGCAAGAGAACCGAGAGGGAACAAGGGCGGATTCGAACGGATTTTTTTTAACGAATCAAGGGTAGGATCCATCGCGTCCAGGTGGGTGAATCGAAATCACCTTGCATGGCCTCTGAATTATCTCAATTCATGCCCGAATCGTTATGAAAAGAATATGAATATGATTCAAGTTATTGTTTTTAATTGTTTGATTTCTTGAATTCTTTGATTGGTTGATTGTAGCATGCATAGTTATTTCTGTTTGTTATATTTCTGTATTATTGATTGCTAGGATGTAAGATTTAGAGGGGATTCCGTTTTCGGTTTTATACTACGACCCAATTTTAAAAATAGAAGTATTACGGCCGTAAATTTGTTGGGCGTAATTGTCTTACGGTCGAGAAAAAGATGGAGAGAGAAAAGGGATAAATTCTTACGGCCGTAATGCAATAGAGGTAAATTTTTACGGCCGTAAGGATTGGTCGTAAGAGAAAGAAAAAAAAAAGGAAAAATGGATGAAGCTTACGGCCGTAATGCAATAGGGGAAAACTTTACGGCCGTAAGGAAAGAAGTTGGGAGAGAGAGAAACGAAGAGAGAGAAAAGGGGAGATCGATTGTTACGGCCGAAGAGTAGAGTTTTACGGCCGTAACGGGATGGGCCGTAACGGATGGGAGTAACAGATGATGGCCGTAACGAAATAAGGGTTGAATTATTACTGCCGAAATAGAATAGAAAATAGGGTTTTTACGGCCGTAACGGGATAGGCCGTAACGGATGGGAGTAACAGATGATGACTGTAACGAAATAAGGGTTGAATTATTACGGCCGAAATAGAATAGAAAATAAGGTTTTACGGCCATAACGTAATAAGGGTGGATTTTTACGGCCGTAAAATGAAAGAACTCCTCGGGCGTAAAATCCAAAGAATTAGGGTTTTACGGTCGTAAGGTGGAGGAGATTCTTTGGGCGAAAAATCCAACAAAATTTACCTATTAATCTCTCTTTATTTTTATATGAATATTATTGATTTCTTTATAATTCCAACATGAACTCTTTGTCTTGATTTACCTCATACCGATCATATCTCCTTCATCACATGATACAAAGAATGAAAAGATAATAAAAGTGATTAATAAGTTCAGATGAAAGATTAATGATGGGTTGCCAGTCCAAGCCAAGTGCATCAAGATAAGGGTCGCTCCATTGGTCATGGTTTGATCACCCATTGACCCGCACAAGGCCGTATCGTTTGTTGGGCATACCCCAAGAATTAAAGGCACCTCAAAGTCACCCTGATTGTTAATTAATAACCAAGATCGACAAGCATGTTCAAGTTCAAGTTCAAGTTCAAGTCAAGTCAAGTATGTCATGATTCCAAGTTTACTAAGTACTATTGATCCTCATGATTCATGATATCGCTGATCTTATCCTTATTATGATCCATGATACTTATATGTTATCTTTCATGTTCAAGTTAAGCCTGATTAATTATCGCTGATTATTATATTCATGTTATGCATTGTATATCATGTGGTTCCCCACTAGGCTGTAAAGCTTACGGGAGGACCTCCTCCCCTGTGTCTGATTTCCACAGGATCAGGTCAGTAACGTGGTGGAGTAGGCGTGTGGTGATGAGGCTCTGGCGATAGGACAACACATGAACCATAGGGCTTTTAGAGTGTTATTTAGTTTTTATTTACCTTCCGCATTTTAGATTTATGATGTAGAACTTATTTTATTTCTTTTAGACTTCCGCAATTAAAGTTATAATTTATCTTCTTTTCTTTTCTTCCGCTGACGTGTCTCGGTTCTTGACTGAGATATGGTCAATATGATGGTCAAAGTCATAGCATGCCGTAGCGTCTCCAGGTTGGTCTTCGCCACGTGGCGGGGGTCGATTTGGGGGCGTTACATTTATGGTATCAGAGCCTAAAGTCAGGACTCTCTTGACGTCCTAGTGTATAGAATATGTATGGTATTGGTTCATGTGCTATCGCCGAGCAGTCGCCACACCCTCCACCGTAAAGTACAAGTAAGATTTTCTTGCATTAAGTTATTATTTATTGATGTATTGATATATATTTCACATGAGTAGTTGATTCCTAGGAAGGTCACTCTGTATGGTAGGAATCAACTTAAATGTTATTAGTGATTAAACAAAAAGGATCATAAATGTTACGAACAAATTGGAAAAGAATGAACAACATGCATGTGGATAAATATACCTACGTGAAAAAAAAGGTCTTACAGATATTTAAAGAATAAAATATAAGAAACGATTATGTTTCTTATAATCCACGTTTTTCATCTCTTTCATGATTGCTCTATTCACGGACTTCTTCTGCTGACTGCAGCAGTATGAAGAGGAAAATGAATAAGCATATCAGTTGCAAAGAGATGTAGATTTAAGAAAGAAACGAAGGAATTATAAGAGTAATTAAAGGATTCGACTCACACAACACGTAGGTGTGAGATGATTTCAAATAGTAGAGGTGAAACCAAGCATGCATAAGTTATGATTTATGGTGATGACTTAGGTGGTTCCATTGGTCTACCAATATAAGGGTTCAATAAATTATCTTATATGTTTATGTTGATAAGTATGGACCCATAATGCTTCTTGCGCCTTAGACTTCATATGATCCCTTTATTATGTGGATAATGGCCCTAAGCAAATCTAAACTAGTTATACGAAATTCTTAGTTGGACTACTTTATGTGGAAAAATAATAATCAAATTATTAATTATGTTCAAGTTATGTAATATCCGTACACAAGAGTTTAAAGAATTAGTAAGCTGTCCAAGAATCATGTATAAGGTATGGATGGACAAATATAGAAGCTTAAAGGGTTTAGAAGTCACATTAGCTTGAATAAATATTAGGAGAAATTTTCAATAAGTAAGTGATTATTTAAGTTAACCGAACTTTTAGACCTAGCATACTCACACACATATGTACATATAACATAATATACTTATAAATATATAAGGATAAATAAATAAGTAAACAGATTTAATTAACTTAGTTTAGTATATAGTATATTTGAAATTTTATTAATATGAAGTATATTTTTAAATAGCCATTATTAAAGAATGAATTCTCTATCATCGCAATGTATATATATTTTCAAAATAGACTAATATGATTAATACAAGAATTATATAAGAACAAGTAAGATATGAAAGGGTTACAAATGAATGTGAGAAATTTTAAAAAGATTTAAGGTCTCTTAATTGAGATATGCTTGAGGAGGATATGAGCCTCCAGCCATTAAGTATTAAAAGATCAAAACATCAAGTGAGGAAAACTTTAGAAAGTATGGGGGGTTAAGGTAAAGTATGAGAAATTTTATAAGTCCCCTACAAGATTTCTGGAAAAGCAAGTTATGCACCCGAGAGGGATGATTATGCAAGTTTAATTGATTTATCTTGATTTTTGATATAATTATAGTTTTCATAATAATGTCAGAACGTATGGAGTATTTAATCATATAATCATAGTTGATGATTCAAGAGGAAAAATAAATCATGTATATGTTTAGATAATGGGTTAAGCAAGCCATCGGATGATACACAAAATGTCCTCTAAGATGCAAGATATAAGACGATACATAGAATGTTCTCTAAGATGCCTCTACGTCAGTATGATGAAAAATGTTCAAGATTTTGTCTTGATCAAGTGGACCACTTATGATTTGATCATAAGTCTTATAAATGGATTAGTTCTCCTTTCCAACTTTAAAGTTATCCCAACCCTCTCCCATGTACTACAAGATATCGTTAATGCAAAGGACCATGAAATGATGCACGAAGAAGAAGAATGATTGCTTGTATTCTGCTTGATTGATTGTTTTGTTTTCTTATCTTATTGTTTGAATTCATTCCATGTGTCAACCTGCATTCATGATGTTTGACTAAGGACTTATGTTATGTAGTGCACATAAATTATTCTGTTAATTCTGGATTAGAATATACTATGTAGCGACCCCTCAGCGTAGATATCGTTCGACCTTAACATTGATTCAGAGTGCTTCAAGATACTCAAGAAAAGGATTTATTGTGGTCATATATAATCACTGGCCTCCCATGAAATGATATGACCTGACATTGCAAGAAACAAATCAATGTAAGCTAAGAAGTTAAGATTGAGGGCAACTCTCATGACAATCATATCAAATAAAGCATTGGCACAATGTGTCGAGAAAAAAAAGGGGAGGGGGGATAACAAATGACATTGATTAAGAAACAACCCTATTACAATGACATAGAATGCCAAGAATGATCCGTCCTCAATTGATTTAAAGGACTCTTGATTGATATCAAACATAATTGTCGTATTTGACAATTATTCATTTTTATACTTTATTTAATCCTTTAAGATATCTGATTTAAGATGAAGATCAAGTGACCATAAAGTCCATGCTAGTGATACTAATGACGATTGAAGATAAGATCTATTTTTCACATCAACTAGAAACTTCTTAGGAGGATTGTGATGGGATTTCTATTTGATTCTTCCTCCTAAGATGTATAAGTATTATGCAAAAAGAAGAAGATAGTTACTGGTATCCAAATCGTCTAAAAGGTTATCGTTAGAAGTTGAGTGTCATATCGACCTCTTTTCAAGTATGACATTGATCTCTAATGCCCCATGACACATGAATCGAAAAGACAAATTTAATAACTTCAAGACAAGGGGTTTATGGGACTGATGGTCTCATTTTTAGATGCTCCACATCTTTTGTAAAGAAGAATGATGACTATATAAATATGAAAATTTATTAACAAGTTATTAATTAAAATAACCATCAAGACATAAGTGTTTGTTATCATGCAAAGATGACCTATTTAAGGCTAAGTGCTCTCAAGATCAATCTAGGGAGTGAGTACCAGTAGTTCGAGTTGCTGAAGAGGAAGTAATGAAGATAATTTTTCATGGCAATGAATGATCACTATAAATAGAGCGATGTCATTGGACTAAGAATACCCCTCAAACTTTTAGGTCTTTACGAACATTGTGTTCAAACTATGCCCACATTTATGTAGAAAAGATTGAAGTGTTCATAAAAAAAAAGGTTCTAGGTATGCTTTCTTTTAGTAGTATGCTAATATGTGACAATGAAGATAACATGAAGTTTGAAAGATTCTGAGTTCTCCATGAAATACCATTTTGGTAAAAATGAACTCAGTTACACATACACTCAGACACAAGTGATGCTCGCTATGCTTCATGAGGCTGCGTATGTAATGATGAAGGAACCAAGCATGTGAAACTCAAATGATGAAGTCCTAAAAAGAGAAGTACTCGATAAATAACATAAGCCTGGGTTGCGGTCCATTTAGGAATTAGTCTTATAGAAAGTATGAGATGAATATTATAAGCCTGGGTTACGATCCATTTGGAAAGTACAAAGAAGTATAAGGATGTAATCATAAGCCTGGGTTGTGATCCATTTAGAAAGTACATAGGTGTATAAGGATAAACAAATAGTAATGACATGAAACATGAGGATACAATAGTATGTCCTAAGTACCCATGGTTAGAGTAGCTTGGCGTTTTCATCATGATGATGATGCAATATGGGAACTCGAATCGGAATTGCGCCAAGAATTCCCTCATCTTTTCGGTAAGCCCTCTACTTAGTGCAAAATTCGAGGACGAATTTTCTTTTAAGGGGGTAAGAATGTAACAACCAAAAAAAAGATAAAAAAAAATAAAAAAAATAAATTAGAATTTAAACACGCAGTAAACAAATCATATCCTAATCAAAGTTAGGAAAGAAAGGGAATCAAATCTGATCTCTTCATAATTAATTAGGAAAGGAAGATTAGATTTAAACAAAACCTTATATAAGAACACCTCACCCTCCTAACCCCCCACGAAAGCCTTTTGTTGGTTTTGATTTCGTGCGGCCACTTTGCAAACGTCCCGAGGCGAAGATCGAGGAGAAGAATTGAGGGAGATAAAAATCAATTGGCCATTAAATTTCTGGTTCCAGCAATCTCACGAATCCTTCCCGGTTTTCCTTCGTTCCCCTCCTACGCGATCCGAAGTAGGGAGATTTCTGCGCAAGGACAGAATTCGAGAGGAGGAACAGCAAGAGAACCGAGAGGGAACAAGGGCGGATTCGAACGGATTTTTTTAACGAATCAAGGGTAGGATCCATCGCGTCCAGGTGGGTGAATCGAAATCACCTTGCATGGCCTCTGAATTATCTCAATTCATGCCCGAATCGTTATGAAAAGAATATGAATATGATTCAAGTTATTGTTTTTAATTGTTTGATTTCTTGAATTCTTTGATTGGTTGATTGTAGCATGCATAGTTATTTCTGTTTGTTATATTTCTGTATTATTGATTGCTAGGATGTAAGATTTAGAGGGGATTCCGTTTTCGGTTTTATAATACGATCCAATTTTAAAAATAGAAGTATTACGGCCGTAAATTTGTTGGGCGTAATTGTCTTACGGTCGAGAAAAAGATGGAGAGAGAAAAGGGATAAATTCTTACGGCCGTAATGCAATAGAGGTAAATTTTTACGGCCGTAAGGATTGGTCGTAAGAGAAAGAAAAAAAAGGAAAAAGGGATGAAGCTTACGGCCGTAATGCAATAGGGGAAAACTTTACGGCCATAAGGAAAGAAGTTGGGAGAGAGAGAAACGAAGAGAGAGAAAAGGGGAGATCGATTGTTACGGCCGAAGAGTAGAGTTTTACGGCCGTAACGGGATGGGCCGTAACGGATGGGAGTAACAGATGATGGCCGTAACGAAATAAGGGTTGAATTATTACTGCCGAAATAGAATAGAAAATAGGGTTTTTACGGCCGTAACGGGATAGGCCGTAACGGATGGGAGTAACAGATGATGACTGTAACGAAATAAGAGTTGAATTATTACGGCCGAAATAGAATAGAAAATAAGGTTTTACGGCCGTAACGTAATAAGGGTGGATTTTTACGGCCGTAAAATGAAAGAACTCCTCGGGCGTAAAATCCAAAGAATTAGGGTTTTACGGTCGTAAGGTGGAGGAGATTCTTTGGGCGAAAAATCCAACAAAATTTACCTATTAATCTCTCTTTATTTTTATATGAATATTATTGATTTCTTTATAATTCCAACATGAACTCTTTGTCTTGATTTACCTCATACCGATCATATCTCCTTCATCACATGATACAAAGAATGAAAAGATAATCAAAGTGATTAATAAGTTCAGATGAAAGATTAATGATGGGTTGCCAGTCCAAGCCAAGTGCATCAAGATAAGGGTCGCTCCCTTGGTCATGGTTTGATCACCCATTGACCCGCACAAGGCCGTATCGTTTGCTGGGCATACCCCAAGAATTAAAGGCACCTCAAAGTCACCCTGATTGTTAATTAATAACCAAGATCGACAAGCATGTTCAAGTTCAAGTTCAAGTTCAAGTCAAGTCAAGTATGTCATGATTCCAAGTTTACTAAGTACTATTGATCCTCATGATTCATGATATCGCTGATCTTATCCTTATTATGATCCATGATACTTATATGTTATCTTTCATGTTCAAGTTAAGCCTGATTAATTATCGCTGATTATTATATTCATGTTATGCATTGTATATCATGTGGTTCCCCACTAGGCTGTAAAGCTTACGGGAGGACCTCCTCCCCTGTGTCTGATTTCCACAGGACCATGTCAGTAACGTGGTGGAGTAGGCGTGTGGTGATGAGGCTCTGACGATAGGACAACACATGAACCATAGGGCTTTTAGAGTGTTATTTAGTTTTTATTTACCTTCCGCATTTTAGATTTATGATGTAGAACTTATTTTATTTCTTTTAGACTTCCGCAATTAAAGTTATAATTTATCTTCTTTTCTTTTCTTCCGCTGACGTGTATCGGTTCTTGACTGAGATATGGTCAATATGATGGTCAAAGTCATAGCATGCCGTAGCGTCTCCAGGTTGGTCTTCGCCACGTGACGGGGGTCGATTTGGGGGCGTTACACCGACTCCGACTCCAACATTTCCCGCCTCCGACTCTGCTTCTGGCGCCGGAGACGCCACTTACACCATTGGAATCGGAGACCGGCAAGGCTGGGAGGAACCCAGTAGCTTTGCAGGCCAGGTCGAACCCCGGGGTGTGAAAAGAGGGTTCGAGAGAGGGCGGATTTCGAAGAAAAGAATGGCGGGTTCTGTTCGAAGCCGTCGAATTGCGGCGGAGGCGGCAGCAACGGAGGCGAGTGCGACGTTGGAAAGGTGACGTATGGGCTCGGAAGGTCCCGAACGGATGGTGGATGCCGGCGCCCGGGGACGGGTCGGAGGACGCGGAGGCGCCAACCCTCCTGGTCTCCGGCTAGGGGCGACAGGGACCCCCTCCTGGTCTCCGACGAAGGGCGGGATTGCGGCCCCTTTTTATTTTTTTATTATTTATTTGCTGCTTAGCGTCTTGCGCTAAGCAGGCCGTGGAGCATATTCTGGCCGTCGGATGCCATCCGACAGCTCTCTTTTTTTCCTCTCGTGTGAGATGCCGCTTCCCTTTCTCTCCTCTCTCCCTCTCAGTGGTGCCTCCCTCTCCACTCTCTCTCTCTCCCTCGTGTGATGCAGCCGTGTCTCCCTCCTCTCACTCTTTCTCTCTCTCCGACGAGCGCCCTCTCCTTGATCGTTGGTTGTGCCCCCGATCGATCACCGACGAGCGCCCTCGCCCTCGACGTCGGCCGCCCCCGATCGATCATCGACGAACGCCGTCGCCCTGCATCGCCGGCCGCTCCTCTCTCTCTTTCTCTCTCTCTCCAGATCGTGACTCTCTCACGCGCGTTTGGGGACGGTCGGAAGTTAATAAGTGTTCTAATTACTTTTCCTTTCTCTACTCTCTCTTCCTTATTAGTGTTTTTTATTTTTTATTATAACAATATAATATGAGACACACGTATAAATTTAATTAATATGAAAAGGGTAATTTCTTTTTAATAAATAAAAAAAACAGAAAAATGTAATAAAGTAGATGGAGATGCGACATGGCGTTGGTGTTTATGGAAATAATCCTTTTTATTTTGACATTAGGAATGAAAACAACACCACGGATGAGGAAACTACATTGATGAAGAAATTGTTGGCGCCCATGGTATTGACCAAGGTTTTCAGAACTGGACCGGAGGACGGTCCGATTGGTTCAATCGCGAATCAGTTGTCGGTTCGGTCCGAATTTATATATAAAATTAGTTTAGGCAAAAAACCGGTATGAACCGGAAAAAATCAGTAAAATCGGATTGAATCAGACGGTTCAACCCGGTTTTTTTATCAAAGAAGGAAATCAATGGTATAAAATGGAAACTTTTAAATAGAATTTTGAAAGATAAAAAGGAAACAAAAAAAATCTGATGAAATGAAGTCTAAAATCATGGAATATTTGAAAATAAAGGGGAAAAAAGAAAAGCAAAATTGAATAATAAGACCTTTTCATAATAATAATGATGGTAATTAATAATCTATTAATCATCTTAATTTTGGGTAGCATTAAGTTTTCGAAGCATAAGAGCAAATTTTAAAATTAAAACAATTTATCTCTAATTTTAAAAAAAATATAAGAAATTAAATGAAAACATTATGCACAATGCAGGAATTTTATTTAAGCAAAAATTAGCTGTAAGAAAAAGTTAGGGAGGAAGAATTAAGAATAGGTTAATTGTAATATAATTAATTAATATTGCATCACTAGTATCATATAATTAATAAAACATGATGATAATACATTTGTGACTATGATTTTGAATAAGTCTTAATTTTTCATATATAATTAATGATATTTTCACATACTTTATTATTACTAATGGTTTATTATTATTTATATACTATATTATATTACTTATGAATTTTTTATTCAAATTTATTAAAAAAATTATTCTTTTAATATAATCCGATTCAATTCGGTTGAACCCGATCGGACCGATCGGATCGTGACCCAGGTAGTCATCCGATCCGATCTCCGATCCGGTTATGAAAACATTGGTATTGAGACACCAACCATCTTTTCCCTCTACCTTTACTAATTAATTATTAGTTTCCTTTTCGTTTCCTTTTTTTTTTTGTTCTTTAGGCATTTTTTCTTTTATTTAGATCGGATATCTAAAATCGAAAGGACCATGAATCTTGTTAAATTCAATTTTGGAAACTGAAACGATTAAATGTAATTTATCCAATTAAACATTTTTTATTCCCCACATGTTTAGCTTGTAATATTTGAAAGAAATCACGAAATTTTACTACTTTTTTTTTATATTAATGTTTTTACGTACTTCGAACGCTGATATTGCTTTCTCGGGATGTTCTAAAACTATATTTGGACGTCCATTTAATTTGTTACCCCTCAGGATGCACAAATTTTGGTCCGGTTGAATTTATTTTTATCCGGACATGGAAGAATCAGTTCTTTCTCCAAATATGTTTAAAGTAGCTCATTGAAATTTTAAAATGAAAATAATGTTTTGTTTTCTTAAAAATTAAACTATAACCTTTATATTAATTTTAACCTTTTTTATCTAAAATTAAATTATAAAATTGCAAATGATACATAGTTTCTATATGGTCAGAACAAAGTTTTAGTTTCCAAAGTTACCGGACCTTTACATCCAAAGCTTTTAACCTATTTGTATAGTAATTGTAAATGACCTTTTATCTTTAGTTCTTTATTATGAGAATTTTAAAAAAAAATGAAAACAACATAAGCACAAGTAATAGTTATTAAATAATATTTCCCCCTTAATTCATTTCTTAAATTTTCTTTAATACCTTGGTTGCATTAAGAAAGTAAGGGTGAACATGATATTTCATAATTCTCAAATGTATAATTTTAAAAAAAATTATTATCCTTATAAAATTATTATTTTCTTGTGATTAATTAATTTTATAATTATTTCTTTGTTATACGCGGAAATAAATTAACTTAATAGTCATGTTTTTATAAATTTTTTATGTAAGGCTGAGCAAATTTAAATTCAGAATCGGGATAACCGATTTGTGTCGAATTTTTAAAATCCAAAACCTTTCGAGCTTAGAGTTTAATATTTAATATTTATTATTTTATTCAATTGGGAAATGAACTCAACCTAGTTGTCTATTTAATCTCGTGTGAAACATAAATGGTCCAAAGAACATTTGACAGATAACTTGATACAAATATATATTTTTTTAAAGTAACAACTCAAAGTTTGAACGGCTGCATCTATAATAAACATATTACTTCTTGATGAAGTAGTATTAATAGTGGGTTAATTAGCAAGTGCTGACATCATCAGATGTGACGTAAGCTAATCGACGTCATTCGGGGAAAAAGGCAGTGAATCATATCCGCTTCTAAAACGTGGGGATCTTGAAAAAAATATGGGGACGGCCTCCAGGCTCATTTTTAATATATGTACCATAAATTTAGCTAATCAATGCATTAAATTAAATTCGGAGTCATTATTGTTAAACTTTCTTTAGTTAATTATTTATTTGTATAAAATTAAGTTTAGTAAACATAGCAACATTATTTATACTAATTTTGATACAAAATAAAAAGGCGTCATGAAATTAATAATTATTAAAGTTTGGGTCTTGAATATTCTTGCTGGTATGGCAGTCTCGTAACATAAGATGTACACAAATTATTTGAACGAAATAATAGCATGATTTTTTTTTGTCTAATTGTGACAATCCTAATTTTTAAGTAAAGATGTCTAGGTCATTTAAAAAAAAAAATAGAACATCCTAGACTATACTTTACAAAAGGCCTCCAAACCTTCTCATATATTTTTTTAATATTATTTTTTCAAACCACCCCTAAGCTATCACGATATCTAATCTCAAATTACGAACTTTATTTTTTGGTCCCTAAACTATCACGATTTTTTCAATTTGATCATTCCGTCCAATTCCGTCACATTCTCGGTTATCTTTGATTTTTTGCTATTTGTAAAAAGTTCATTATATCTCGGCCTTAAGTGTTAGTCTCTTTTTTCTTAAAATAATATATAATAATAAATATAGGACGACGCTCCCTCTCGCTCCGGTCAAAAGGGGGCCGGCGACCCCTTGAGCTCGCTCGCTCGCTAGGGGGCGTGTCGTGGCGACGTGAAGCAGCTCTCGGCCCGGCCCCTGAGATCTGTGTTGTCCCCCGCCTCCTCGGAGATGGCGACCACGGCGGCGTCGGGAGATTCCTAGATGAGGGTATACGAATTGACCCTTTCGGCCTCCCTGAGCCGAATCTCCGCCTTCGAATGCCCAACATCATCGGCGGCTCTGCCTAGGACACCTTCGTCGTCGTCGAAGGAGTCACCATTTTTCGCGGCAGCTCTACTATCGGGCGCAATTGTGAAGAGGCTGGGGAAAGAGGAGAAGCGTTGGTTGAAGGTGGAGAGGATGTTCATCATGTTGTTGGCGGCGTTAAGTGTGGTGGTGGCGAGGGTGCGAATGATGTGCTATGCAACGGCGATGACGTTGACAGAGCCATCGGACTTCGTCGCGGCCGTCATTCATCAAAGGAGAGTCAGGGCTTGGGTTTAGGGTTATGGCTTCGAAGGAATCGAGCAGCCGGGGAGAGAAACGGAAGGCGGAGTCGCCACGGAGAGAGAAACAAAACGAGTTTGCGTCGAAAGTTTACAGCAACCGTTTGTGGAGAGTCAAGTCACGGCCAGTGAGAAAGTTATCTAGGCGTGTCACAGTCAGCGTCCGCGTTGCTTCGTGTCTGATTGCGGGGAGTCATGTCACGACGACACGGAGCGGGGGGTGAGGGGGGCCTACGCCCTGCGGCGAGGGAGACACGGGGGGACGACGACGCACCCAAGCGCCCCCCTAGCGCGAGCTTGCTCAGGGTGGGGGAGGGTTGCTCCGGCGACACGGTGTGGGCCCCCCAGCCATCCCCGACGATTGGGGGGGAGGGCGTCCTCCTCCTCCTGCTTTTTCTTTTTTTCGAAATTGGACGAAATGTTCAAATTGGAAAAATTGTGATAGTTTAGGGAGCCAAAAAATGAAATTCATAGTTTGAGATTAGATCTAGAAAATCATGATAGTTTAGGGGTGTTTTGAGGAAATAACTTTTTTTTTTATTTCTCTCATTCCACACAATGGCTACAATCTTAAAACTTGAGACGGAAGAAATAAAAGAAAAAGAAGGAAGAGGATGGCAAAGGAGAAGAAAACATGTACAAAGAAAAAGAGATAAATAAAGAGAAAAATAGCAAAGTTTAAAGGGGATCAAATTCCTCTCTTCTCTTTTAATGATTTGCATGTATGAATTGAGAGACATAGGAACATCCTAATTTATATTTAGGATTGTGATTGAGGGTTGCGTTGATTATATTCAAAATTCATGATATAGATTTATGATATTGTATGTTTTAGGGAAGAACTTTAATTCTTTATTATGTTATGATTTTCATGAGTTATTATTGTTATATGGCTCTTAGATATTTATGATTGTCCTATAAGATTATTAAAGATGATAGATATGGTTTCCTAAGTTTTTCTCTCAAAAATTTGAAATCACGATCGTGCCAAGTTCCGGAATGACCGTGACCAAATCAAGGTCAAAAGAAAAGACTTTTAGCCACGACTGTCACAAATTTGTCATGACTATGACAAATTCAGGCACGGTTGTGACTGTCCCAATCATGATTGTAAGTGAGGGGAAAAATCGATCAAGGTGAAAAGACCGGCTCTGTAATGTTTGTGGTCGATATTTTCATGGCTGTTACGATGCCTAGATACGGCCGTGACAACCTAGTCACAACTGTTATAAGGAAAAATATGAACAGTAGTTCTCACGCCCATGAACATAGGGTTCACAGTCATGACTAAACATTGGCATGGGCGTGACTAATGTGTCATGATTGTGGCCAATGGAGATTGACTTGGATGATGTTTCAAACTTATTTTATGTATATAGATTATATATGTATGTGTATTGTTTGTATATGACACATAAATACACGTAATACATACTAAACCATAATTAGTTTAAAAGATGAAAAAAGATTAATGTGAATATTTGATGTATTGATAATTTTAATAAAGTATTAATCGAAGTAAATTCCTCGACACTCATTAATATAAGAAGTAAGTGCCTTTTCACGTGATTGAACAAAAGATGGCGTCTTAGGCTCACGAAAGAAGTATTGCATATGTTTAGAGTTCAATAAGTTCGATGATTCTAGTTGAACATTGATGTTCACTATGTAATGATTTAGGCATTTAATGTCTCATGAGATATTATAAGAAAAAAAATATTATGTGGTTATAATAAATTTTTTTATTTTTTATTATTTTGTATGACGACTGAACTAACGATGCAAAATTTTCGTAAAATGTTCAGAATTTCTAGGATGAATTTCATATTGTTAGACTAATTGATGTTAGATGCCACTAATTATTTGAGATAATAGTTAGTCTAAATTCTAGCATATTATGTTCGGATGAAAAAAGAAATTGTGAGCATGGAACAAAAAAAAAAATATATATATATATATAATAAAGTCGCCTTTTTGGCTAAAACACTTTTTTTTCTAAAAAAATTAGAAATAGAAAATTATTAAAAGACGATCGAGTCCCTCGTGAACTTCTATAAAAGGAGCGCGTTGGAACATCAAGTGAAAACTCGAACACTTTCCAACTCCTCTGTTTTGATTTGATTCTCAACACCTCCCTTCTCTCGAGTGAGAAGAAGATGACCAGGGAAGAAGAAGAAGAAGAAGAAGAAGTCCTCTGGAGTGAGAAGAAGATGCCCAAGGGAAAAAAAGAAGGAGAAGAGCGAGGCAAACAGGGGAGCCGAGCGAAAGGGAACCCCTACCAGAAGAGGGGCCAGATCAAGAGGCGGGTGTACAGTGACTGCGGCAACTCCGTCTCTTCCTTTGCCTCTACCGTAGTTGGATGTTGCGGCGGCGTAGACGGAGACATCGATGGTGGCGCCGCTGCCGCTGCCGCCGCCGACGCCGCTGCGGTCAATGGCGGAAGCTGAGGTCCCAACTCTCTCACGGCTTTCTTGTGAACGGCCATTTCTCATCCTGGTCTCGTCTGCAGTCTTCTTGTAACCCACAGCCGCACGCTCTTGCAGATGGCGTGAGTAGATGATCATCTCAGGCAGGAGCAGCAACGCCATGGCGTATCCCCTGTTCGTGCCATGGATTTGGGGCTCTTGCTTTCATGTGTCTGAATCTTGTATCTGGTTCTGCATACTCTCTCTCTCTCTCTCTCTCTCTCTCTCTCTCCTCCCATTTAGTCGTCTTCCAATGAGATATGTATTGGCTCATCGTCTATCAATGAGAAATGGCATGTCTGATGGAAGCTTTTGCTTTGTTCTGCCGCATTAAATTAGTGATCCTCGCCGATTAACATCGAAGTAAAATCTATCACTAAGAAGTAGTTCATTTTCGTCATAAATGATGCAAGAATTGAATACATCGACCGCCTTGAATTGAATGAATTCAGGAGCATGTAGTGCATATTTTTCCTTTAGTAGAACCTTTTTTTTTTTTGGTTGTGCCGGTGTTGTTTAGAAAGCGGTGCTCGAACTATTATTTTGTAATCTTTTATTATAAAAGAAACTAATATCAACATTTCATTCTTTCGAGATTTAATCTCCAATTTATATTCCAAAAAAATCACATGATATTTGAACAAAAAAAAAAGTGTTTGGAGGAAGTAAAATAACCACTCACTTGTTTGAAAATGTGTACTACAAACTTGGTGGCGTTTATTTAAATTATGTATAGAAAAAAGAAAATTTAGATATATGACCGCAAGTTAAAATACCTCCCCCATGCACGTTCAGTTTTATTGATCACGATAATACACTGCATTTTTTGCATTTAGCTTTCTTGTTCCTTACTATATAAGATGAATTGATCGAAGAAATATTTCAAATTTTTTTTTTATCCTCCTTGAACATTATTGCTCTTGAGTAGACCCAAGAACATAAATATATATTCTTGTTCTTGAACATAATATGCATGATCTTCTATAATTCATGAAAATTTTTTCCTATATTCATAATATATATGTTGGTGGAACTCAAATCGCAATAATATGGATAATCATTCGTCAAAATAGAAAAAAGAAGAAGCATGGAAATTCACATGAAGGGTGGGAACACGAAGAGATGGAAAGAAGACGAGGTCCAACTTCACATGCCTTCTTCTTTTCCACTTTCTGTTTGTAGCGTTCCTCCATGGAAAACTTATGTGAGACCAGAACTTGACCTTGAGCTTCACATATATGCTCATTTTTCCCATGGCGGCTGCAATATCATTTTTGTGACACTCTGGGTGGTCACCCTTTTTGTATTATGTGTGGAAAATGCAGATGATGATGAGAAGAGAACAAACACCATACTCACCCATTTTTTAAATTTTTTTATTTCTGGTCTTTTGATCTTTTGGAGAAAACAAAAAAGATATATGTTGTCAAATTTGTCATATATAGTTGCTGACCAGTGATATCCCATTTACTTTATTTTTATTATCTCCTTGTTGATGAAAAAAAAATTAAGGTCTTGCACTAACAGCAGCAGCCAAATTTGAGGAGAGTTCAGCAGTGTCAGCTAATTGTAAGTAGTAAATCAGAAAGAGATTTTCTTCTAGTGAAAAAGAATAATGCAGCTGGCAGAAAGGGATTAGGATTAGGCAGCTGACAACTTGTAGGGATGAAACTTGGAAGGTTGAAGTCAGCAATGAAGACTTGGACAGTTTCTTGCTTTCTTTTGTGTGCACTGTGCAGGATTTTGTTCTTTCTTATTTTATCATATTTGGATTAGTAAAAATGTATACCAAATATATACACTCATGTCACTTCAGTGAATTCAACGTTAACGCGATTCACTAGAAGCATAAATTGGTATGACAATAGTTACGAGAATTGATTCTTCAAAATATCTGACTGAATGATAAAGTTAAATATCTATGATATCAGATGGAGTATCAAAGTAGGTTGTACAAGAATGAAAATTTAATTTCCTAACAGTTGGATCATTGTTCTCCACATTTGAATTGGTCATACTTTCTGAATGCTTTCATAAACATATTCACCCTCAATTGAAAACAAACCACTTTCAATGCAGTATACTCACAACATGCTCGAACTCAGGGTTGCAGAGATTTGCAGTATGATTTCTCGTCAATATGAAGACCTGCAAGATAAATAAAAAGAGAGCTTGACACCATAACATAAATAGCCATTCGAGTTTTTACTTAGTTAACATAAGAGTTACTGTTTTGGCACAGACAGAATCAAACATAAACTTAAGACTTAACATAAATAAGCATTCACTCCACATATGATATCCGGATCAAACAGATTGCCGAGAAAGCCATAGACTTGAGTAAAGTTCGGCGCTGTAAGACATATTCACATTAAGGTAGGTAATTAAGCAGCCACCAAATCTAATAAGATTAAGCATCATGACTTGATGATTGATATATAGATAATTAATAACTAGTCAAATCAGTGGACTGCCAAATCAACACCACTCCTCCCCAAGCTAGACATGTGACTATATATGTCAACATATATTAAAAAAATCTATCTAAAATTCAAGAACTGAAGGATTAATCACTACTCAATATGATAACAATAACCTTGTAATCTCATTCAATCAATAAGAAAGCATCAAACTCGATATCCGTATTTGAAAGAAACAAAATTAAAAAAAAAATGTTAATTCAAACAAATATTTGTTTCCATTCAAATTTTCTTCATTATAAAAATACTACTCCATAAGAATTTGCATTAGCATAAAAGGGGTTCCCTTTTATATATGTCCGTTTGTTTTACACTATCATAAATTTATTGTACTTAAATCTTTCACGGAATAATTTGCATGCACTTTTTGGGTGACATTATACTTTAATTTCCTCATAAATTGTTAATATCACTTTTTAAGATAATTTGATTCTTTAACTTTAAGAATAATAATTTGTAATATATAAATATTATATAATATAGGGACAAAACCATAATATATTCTACTTTGGAATAGTACGTCACGTTCCTCGAAATGAATTAATAAATCATTTCAGTTGATAATTACAAGAGTGTTCACGAGTTCAATTAGATTTGATGTGACTCTAAAGCCAACCTAACTTGATCGACCATACTAGGGCCAGGAATGGGTTAGAGTTGAGTGCTTTCGGGATAGGAAACTTGATTTGACCTCACTCGGTTTTTTTATCGGATGGTCGGTTCATCTTTTTCTTTTTTTCTTGATTTTTTTAATATACAATAATATATATTTTACTTTAAAAAATTGAATTAATATTTATTTATTTAATAATTTTCTATATTTTATGGCCTTATTTTTATTTTTAAATTTTTTAATCACATAAAATCTCTAAACTAAATAAAAAATAAATCATCGATTCATGTCGTTTCGAGTTATAATTTTCCAACCTATTCATGTTTTCGTCGAATCAGGTTGACGAATTCATTAGATCGACCGATCGGTGAATACTCCTACTCATATTCAATAAAGTCTGTTCCAATATTCACTTCTAAAAATCCAATTGCCTTATGAAATTAATTTTAAAATAAAAAGCAATTATAAGTAATTTTTTTCCTTTTTAATAATAGAAATATTTCGAAAACTAATATATATATGTATATATATATATATATATATATATATATATATATATATATATGAGAGAGAGAGAAAGTAGAAAATTCACATAGTAAAATTTTTTATACATGTTATTAAAACAATGACTTTAATTTTCGAAAATACACATTCTCTCCTGTCCATTATCGTGGATATCTCAACCTTGTTCATTTTGGAAATTCTTAATTGGATCAATAGATTGTTTTTATTTCTTACCAAAAAGGCAAAAACACTAATTAATACTTTCCGTAAAAGGGGAAAAAAGAAAAGAAGCCAAAAAAAAAACATCTCCAAATATATTACTGACCTCATTTGAGTAGGCCTAATTAAGTCGTTTTGATGGGCTTGTACCGTAGTCACGATTAATGGGCCTACCCAAATGCATAATAACCTCGAGTTTAAGCATTTGAGCTTATTTTCAACATTTCGAGCTCTTATTGTTCAGTGTTATATAATTCAAGATTTAATACATATATTAAGCCGTATTTGAGCTTTTACTAATTGAGCTTATAATATATACCATATGTTATATATAAGTTTCATAGATATTTAATATACAAGAAATTAAACCGTCATTTTAAATTCCGGAATCTTAAGTTTTAATCGAAATAGATATTTTGCAGTACATAGAAAAATCAAATTAGAAATAAAAGGTATACTTCAAACTCTAGACGTCTTAAACCTTTTTTTTTTTAAACTTTGCTACTACATGTCAATATGTTCTAAATGGAGATATTCGATTTGTTCCTACATTCCGTTGCCGTACATTCTATGAGCAAAGTATCGTATCCTAAGCTGATAAGAAATTATCTCCAATGAATTGGTGGAAATTCGGATCAAAATACAATTATAAGTGTCCCATATATATTTTTTAAAATAGCGTTTAAAAATTTAAACACAATATATTATAAATTACTTCCACTCTAATGAAATCGTTAATTTTGTCAATACATTTATAAGAAAAATTATGACGTCAATAACTTTCATCTGAGATGGATCAAGACGTCACCGAGTGCCTCACAGCTCGAAGAAAAAAAGTATCATTACCCAAAATAGTAAGATTTGGACGGCTCAGATGGTCGTACGCGCAATCTTCACCGTCAGCTGCCGGCGGGTAAGGGCCACGTGTTCCCGGTCCATTGGACACGCTATCGTATTCGCACGCAAAATACCGTTCCTGCCCTTTTTAGTTTCACAAAAAAACAAAAGTTCAAAGAGGAACGAACGAAGTCATTTGGAAGAACAAGTTGGAATCGTTACTTGTTGGGTTCACGTCGATATCGCCCAATCTCTGCCGTCCAAATGTTCATCGTTGGATCCTGGCCGTCGGCGTTTCCGTCGGCCGTGGCGGCTTACGGCTACTGCAAGCTTCTCGTGCAAAAGCTATAAATACATCATCAGCATGCAGTTGGAAGAAGAAGAAGAAGAAGAAGAAGAAGAAGAAGAAGAAGAAGAAGAAGAAGAAGAAGAAGAAGAAGAAGAAGAAGAAGAAGAAGAAGAAGAAGAAGAAGAAGAAGAAGAAGAAGAAGAAGAAGAAGAAGAAGAAGAAGAAGAAGAAGAAGAAGAAGAAGAAGAAGAAGAGAGAGAGAGAGAGAGAGAGAGAGAGAGAGAGAGAGAGAGAGAGAGAGAGAGAGAGAGAGAGAGAGAGAGAGAGAGAGAGAGAGAGAGAGAGAGAGAGAGAGAGAGAGAGAGAGAGAGAGAGAGAGAGAGAGAGAGAGAGAGAGACCTTCGAAAGCTTTCGATCTTGCATCAATGGCGAAGTCGTACCCGGCGGTGAGCGATGAGTACCAGAAGGCCGTTGGGAAGTGCAGGAGGAAGCTCCGCGGCATCATCGCGGAGAAGAACTGCGCGCCCCTCATGCTCCGCTTGGCGTAAGCCTCACATATATATATGCATTTCGATCGAGCTGATCTGCTCCTTCATGCTGAGGAGATGTTTGACGCGAGGTCGCTTTCGCGCAGGTGGCACTCGGCGGGAACCTACGACTCGAGCACCCGGACCGGAGGGCCGTTCGGGACGATGCGGCACCCCGCGGAGCTCGCGCGCCCCGCCAACGTCGCTCTTGACGTGGCCCTCCGCCTCATCGAGCCCGTCAAGGAGCAGCTCCCCATAGTATCCTACGCTGACCTCTACCAGGTACTGCCTCTTTCTGATGCCTCCTCGCTGTCTCCGCTCCACCGATGCTGCACGTACTCTAGTGATCGATTCTTGAGTTATATTCATTTCTGTTAAACTGTTCGTTCTCCGATCAACGGCAGCTTGCTGGAGTGGTGGCCGTCGAAGTTACTGGGGGTCCGGAGGTCCCTTTCCATCCTGGCCGTGAGGTATAATTAAATTAAATTAAATTAAGATGTCTTGTTGTTTTTTTTTTCTCTCACTTTCCTGTCAATGTTCAGAAATCAGCTTAAGTAACAAAATACAAATGATTGGCATAAAAATTATCGAAAGTTGGGACAAGTACTATTTGTATGCATTATTTCGAGTTCAGGGCCGACCCGAGTCCTGTCGGTTTTTTAAAAAAATTGAAACCGGTACCGGACTCAATCTCGACCAAATTTGAGACCGTGTCAGATCCGAAAAACCGAGAATAAGATCGAGAATGGAATAAAAAATTTATTAAAAATAAATAATATAATATTAATACAATTAAATCAGATTTTATATAATTTAATATAATTATATTTTAGTTGTGAATCAGGAATTGAACCGGGAATGGACTAATCATATTAAAATATTCTAAAATTATATTATATTATTACAATTATATTTTTATTTTAATCGGGCTGAGTTCCGAGTCGAGAATTTTAATGCTGGACCGGATTCCAACATGAAATCGGCCGGATTTTCTCCAATTTGGAATCGGTTCCGAACTGATTGTATCTCGGATCGAGAATCCGGATAGGTCCGGTCCGAGTCGATCCGGTCAGTGCTCATCCCTAAGTAAACTAGAGGTTCTTGATTAATCTAATTGGAGACACATGCATTGATCTTGACATCTGCGCCACTTAGTTATTATTAATAGTAATAACGAGGTATCTTAGCGTCGCGGGCCAAGAATAAAAGGGAGGAGCTCCCATATGAAGCAACATAAAAATAAATAAAATTTGCACATCTCGAAAATAAATCTTTCACATCTATATATTTTACTACTTTTTACTTAAAACTCATAATATCATATAATCATTAAGCAACCATTACATATATATACATAACATTGACCGAGAATAAGATTCGTCAAGTGAGTCGTTTCCACTAGAATCTTATATGAGTGTGTGCGACTATTATAATTAAACAGTGGTGATGTAACTATATATAACAAGTTCTTACATGAGTTCTTGTTCCTTTTTAAGATATCTGTTCCTCTGCGTCACGAATTAAGTTTGTCACCAACTACGTACTCATGGATGATTGAACATTAATTGCACGCACATAAGCTCTTTTTTCTTTTTTTTAAAAAAAATAATAGTTGACGTAAGAGTACCCAACAATGCCGGGAAGTGATCGTTATTGTCACCCAACTTTTACTTTACTCTTCCTTTTTGACACCTTGATCTTGCTTTATGTATCAGGACAAGACCGAGCCCGCTGAGGATGGCCGCCTTCCTAATCCTACCAAAGGTATACACCATACATCTCAGTGTAGCATTCTTGCACTTTAGATCCTAATTAAGTTCATTTGCTTCCTCTAAGAAAACTCTGTCTATGTTTTATAGTCGGTCCCAAGCCCGGATAAAAGATGAGGATTGTGTTAGGTCCTGACAGTCAGCGTAAAATTCTATCGAATCTTATGAACATGGATCAATAAATATACTAATAGAGCGGAATGACGTCGTATGATCCATGTAGTCGACCCCACTTAGTGGGATAAGGCTTTGTTGTTATTGCTTCCCCTAAGAAGATCTCAAGATCGATCATTTTACTTTCTGTATTTTATCCCAATCAGTTATAAATTATCTGAGTAGGTATACAGTTTCTGAGCGTGCAAATTCTTTTCCACTTTTAAACTTCAGTAAGACATTCTACTAGCTTGAAGACATTCAAACTATATATACATATTGAAGACATTGAAACTATATATACATATATATAGTTTGTTGAATTATGACGTCGAAAGAGTCTTGGCGAATATGTGATCACTTAAATAACTTAATTGTATTTGTTCTTCAGGTCCCGATCATCTCAGAGATGTGTTTGGACGCATGGGTCTAAATGATCAGGATATTGTTGCTCTATCTGGTGCACACACACTGGTAAGTGCTTCTGTTTCCCTTGAGCTAGCCACGTTGCTGTAAGTTCACTCTCAATTCGTTTCATCGTTTCTTTCGAGTTTCCCAGGGTAGGTGCCACAAGGAACGCTCAGGGTTTGAAGGAGCCTGGACTACCAATCCTCTTACTTTTGACAACTCATTCTTCACGTAAGTTGTGTTATTATAACTATAAACACATTACACATGACACATGATAATCATCTTCTGCAATAAGTCTTTCTTTTCTTGCAACTAGCAACTGATTATATATTCTACTTCTCTGTCTGGCGGCAGGGAACTCCTGAGCGGAGAGAAAGAGGAACTGATCCAGCTGCCAACTGACAAAGCACTTCTTGCTGATCCTGTCTTCCGTGCTCTTGTTGAGAAATATGCTGCTGTATGTTATCCTTGTTAATTGGCTTCCGGTTACCACGAGCTCTACAAACATTTCTGTTGTTGACGTTTCTGATTTTTTTTTCTCCAACTTTTCAGGATGAGGATGCATTCTTTGTTGATTATGCTGAAGCACACATGAAACTCTCTGAATTGGGGTGAGTCTCTCACGCTTGCTTTTACATTTAACAACACAAAAGGAACGGCATTTTGTGAGTGCCATCTAAATCTCGCCTTTATTTCTCCCTCGTCAGATTGGCCGAGGACGTCTAGCGAGTCATTTTGTGCAGGTTTCGAAGAGTGGTCTTCGAGTGTGGTGGTTAGAAAATCTACAATAAGATCCAAAAGAAGATTGAAACCCGCCTGTAATATTTGCCACTGTACTTTGTTCATGTATATGTTTGGAGAATTATTACCCTTGTTGATTAATAAATTTTCTCTTACATGAGTGTATGCTTTGGAAATTTCTTACGAAATAATATATTTTGCGTTCATATATATGGCCAAAGATGTGCTGATTATAAGCTCGTAATTTTCTGGATATGAATGTTTACATTGAAAAAGAATACACTCTTTTATTTGTGCTTAGATTTGTCATTAAATCTAATGCATAAAAGATTTTTTAGGGATGAATTAACAAGTATTCTTATGTAAATATAACTTACTGAGTTGTTGTTTCGAGTATCAAAATATTGTTTGATTTTATTGACATTTTCCAAGTTTACAATCGGGATCATTTGTTATGAAATAATTATTTTGATCACGATTCTTATCCTGGACTTTTTTTTTTTTTCTGAGGCAATTGCTCTTTTTTTTTCGCGGAATATGGGAGTCAAATGTTCGTAAACCACGAACCATGGCATTCAATACAAAATTCAAACTTTGCCAATTACCGTCATTATTTTTTGTTCCATTGGCCTCTTCAATTTATTATGTCTACGTAAATAATTGACTATAGTTATGATTACCTTGGACTTGTAGCTTGTACGCACCGATAAATCACATTAATAAATACGTACAATTTATTCATTGAAAGGATATAAAATTTAAATATTTAAAATAATCATCAGACAGCCATACACCACTGAAGTGAACAAAATCAAGATTTGTAATGCTGAAAAAAAAACATTGACCATATAAACAAATCCCTTAAGTAATGATAAAAATAAATACCTGAAGTACGAGGTTTAAGTGCCAAATATATGCATATACTTATACATTATATCATTATATAGATGCAATCAAATTTTTTGAGTACTTAATCTCTGAACCGAACCCTGTAATGGTTAGATCAATCGCATTTAAATCTAGCAATTGTAAACAACTTGATAAAAGGAACATCTGGCCTCCGAGCTACAAAAGAACTGTTATATTGGTATCAAAGATTATTCAAATACAATTAAATATTTGCGTGATTTATTTTCTACAAAGACAAGAATCTAACACTGCAAATCTTTGGATAATAGAAGATACATTACAAAAAACAAAGGGATTAAATGAAGAGCTGACCAATACTCTGGACGTGGTATAAAGAATCTACTGAGGTTGCCTAACATATTCTTTTGCTAGTGGAAGAGGATGGAGGTGGGTTGAGGGCAATTGGTGGAATCCCCCCGCAAAAAAAAAATGAATAAAAAAAATAATAATACAGCTACTTATTAGGTCACTCTAGTACATGCAGAAACCAAGGGTTTCGCTGAAAGAATAAGGTGCAACACGCCAACACAGGTGTTGGTGTTAGAGACACGACACCATTTGCATGCTTCAACTAGATGTTGCAGCCCACGATGAGAAAAAAAGAGCAGAATGCATTTCCCCACCCTCATGTGCCTATTTGTTGCGCTTCTTTGATTCACTGTAAAGAATGACGCCAAAGACTGTAATACAGTATCCGAAAATTCCTGTAACAGTAACTGGGTTCCTGAATATCAAAATTGAGATGACAACAGCAACAGCACCCTTTGCATTTCCAAGGACCTAGAAAGAAAAAATAACAGTGATAGTAGCCCATGGAATTCTTTGCCAGAGAAAAATTATTGACAATTTAATGGAGTGAGGCAGAAGATACGACAATTATAGAACACAGAAAATTGAAGCACTGACTAAAGATTCACCCAAACAAATTGCACAAACTTTCAACGTCAGACCATAGAAGAATCTAAATATGTAAGTAAATTAAATGCTGGCATATGCAGGTGAAGTAATTGATGATGAAAGCCAATTTTACATGTACTGAAAAATATTTACTAGGTTCTTATCGACAAAAAAATGTTCAATCTGCCAAACAGTTGGTAGTATGAAGAAAGCAGACAAAACATGAAAGCAGAAATGTTGAAGCAAATGACAATGGAATCTGCTTTAAGAATATTTCAAATTCCAAAGAATAATTCGCAGATCATACAGATATTGATGATTAAGGAATCTAAAAATATACCACTGGCACAAAACTGCATTGACTCGTTCATTTGTGTTCTTCTAAATTCTAGTTACCTCAGAGATACAACTATGCTGATAAAGAAAATCCAGCCAAATAGCGAACAAACATTTTGTCTCTAGCCATGTTATAGATGGAAACTAGAACTCAGCACTTGGGTTGATTTTTTTTTTTGGTTTGATGAAAAGCACTGGGGTTGATATTATCTGACTACTGGTACTATAGTGATAAAATGTGTTATTGGGGTCGAAAGACCTCTGAAATAGAGTTAACTTTATTACTAAAAATGAGAGTGGTGCTCGTTTCAGAAAAAAAATTGATAGTAGTACAGGAGAGAGTTAATCTGATAAAAGAAAAGCACAAAAAACTAACAACATGAAATTGTAAGGAAATTAGACAAATGCAACAGGTTAGTGGATCATAACTTTGCACTAGTTGGAGGATTCTACAATAGACCCTATTGGAAATGAGAATGGAAGAAGATATTCCCAATTTATTAAATAAAAATGTGACGACCTAGCCTACTGTGGATCTCCGGGAATAATCTTAAGATCAAACTCCCACAGAAAACCTCCGGCAAGAAGCCTCAACCAACAAATTTTAATCCGAGGCATCAAGTTACACTGAGAAATATGACTAAGATTATACCTTTTAAATTGTCAATATTACAAGCTACTAACCATTTTTTTAGAGGAGCTACTAACCACTCAAATGGATTTCAACTTGTGAAAACAATTGTTAGGATGCTATCAGTAGCTAAGTGATTCTAAAGTGACATATTTTACATAAAAATTGGAACAACAACAAATATGGACATATGACAAAACATAAATGAGGGATCACCACACTAAATCTTTTGGGCTGCAGGATATCAAGAAAAAGGAAAACTCAAAATTATAACTAGCATATATGGGGCATATAGAAGCTTTCTAAAGAAAAAATAATTGCAGAATAAACACTTAACAAGGAAAATGAAAACTCTGCTGTAAGCTTAACATTCTAGCATGTAATTTGTGCAGCATCGCAATGAAAAAAAGAAAAGAGTGAAAGAAGAAAGAACTAAATTAGTAAGTTCAGAAAAATAAAAGAACAACTAACACATTTATGCATGATAAGATACTTAAAATATTTTATACACCATAAGATATGAAGAAGTTGCACGTCCAGTAAACATACCTGGAGAGTCAAAGCACTTGTATGTTTTGTGACTAAGAAATTGGTCAAATTCACAAAGTACGCCAGGAAAGAATTGAAAAGGAGCAGCCAGATAATCCTGAAATCTTCTCTAGCAAGTGCTAAGGTGATACCAATCACATTCTCCTCCATTATTATTGTTGCAGGAACAAGAAAAACCACTGCTATGGGAGCCATATATAGAAGAAGGTTCATAGAGTTAAGCTTGTCCCTGAAGAAACATAAAGACAAATCATGGATGAGAGAATAAAACACATAACTTTACAATAGTGAAATCTTTTATGTTATTATAAAACCTGCAGATCAAAGTAAGTCCCAGAAGGAAATCAATTTCATACTCCATATGTTCAGGCTTTGTTCCAAATGAATAAGATGACAGTTTCTTACCCATCTGAGGTCATCAAGATTCCTTGTAGAACTGACTTGAGTGCCCTTGCTGCAGTTGCCCCAATACACATCAGAAAACCAAATAGATGAAAGCTTGGTTCTCCCTACAATTTTTAGCAATTCAGATGTAAACTCTGTCAATTTTAAGTAGAGAAATGGGTATTAATCATAATTTAAAGTGACTTGTTGTTGCATAATGCAAAACACTATGATAAAGAGGAACAACAACAACAACAAAGCCTTATCCCTAGGTGGGGTCGGCTACATGGATCATACGACTCCACGTTCACGATAAAGAGGAACATCGTGCCAAAAAGAAAAAAAAACCAAATCATGCACTTTGTCATCACACATAAAAAAGTTAGTGTTTTAGATATTAACAAGAAGCATTCCCATCACAATTCTAAATAAATATGTTAAGTTGATCCCATTTACAGCAGCACAGATTAATTGGGGACAATGTAAGAGTGTCATCATCTGATATTAGCTGCCTTAAGAACAGAGCTTATTCTACCCCCGACTTTGTTCCAGAAAATAAGACATTCTTTTTTTTTTTTTGGAGAAAAGAAAAGATGGCCGCTGAGATACAGTAGTCTCCAAGTTTTGAGAGAAGCCAACATAAAACTCAAGAGGGCATGGATGTACACACAAAGAAACTATCCAGTCCCCCACATGATTACACACAAAAAAAAAGATATAGTGTACAATATTCTCTAGGTAACATCTAAGCCCTTAACCAGTGAAGGTTCATAACTATATGGCCGAAAAGAAGGCAAAGGATATCACCAATGGGTGTCTCAATCCCTGCTTGCACGCGCCTCGCATGCCTGACTTAAAACTCCAGATAGCCTTTCACCTCTATTGACCCGTGTCCATGCACTGTACTCAGTGCCATACCCCGACAGCTACAGGGCACTCAAGAAACAATTGGAGGGTGTCCTCCTTTGCTGACCTGCATAGACACTTTGGAAACTCCTGTCTCTCCCTAACAAAAGTTTTGTGAACCACATAGCCATAACTTTGTTAAGTAAGTCATGTCTTCATTGATATGTTAAGGAAGCTGGTGACAGACCGGTATGTACCTCCAACCGCCCCCCACCCACCCACACAGGGAGCATAGTTTGTTTTTTATGTGACTTCATTTTTTGGGGATGAAACTCTTTCAATGTTGAATCAAGGAAAAGAATCCCCAAGATATGACATAGGGAATGCATCCTAGTCAGACAGGTTGATAGAAACCAACAAAACATGGAAATAGATGTTCAACAATGAAACATTTATCATTCTGCAACTAGAGATTTGTCTGAGATGGAGAAAAGATGCCCTTTCACAAGTACACTGGAGAACATGAGATGCTACTTGCACCGAAAATACCAGACAAGCGTGCATATAAGAAATGATTAAAATCTCCTGATAAAAGTGTCAAGTTCAACATGAAAGGACATTCTATACAACGAAATGTTTCATGCGTTATGTATGTCAAAGAGAAATGATTCTATTATGCCCGTGAGGCATGAACGGTGGCATAATTGCGTTAGCAAGAGAGGTGCTCACCCCACTGGCGATGATCACGCCGGTGACGACGGGCACGAGGGTGAGGTAAGTGAGCCAGGACTCGCGCTTGAATGTCATGACGTAGGCAAAGACGGCGGTGAAGAAGGGCGTGGTGGCTCCGACGGCCTGGTTGAAGGAGACGGGGAGGTACCGGAGCGAGATGTTTCCGCTGACGACGGAACCGCAGAAGACGAGGCTGAGAGCTGCGATCTTGAGGAACTGCACGCGCGTGCGCACGGTCTGCATGGGGACGAGCTTGAGCCAGGCGATGGCGACGTAGGAGAGGAGGGAGCAGGCGGTCATGTGGCACATGGTGAGGAAGATGGGATACTTGAATCCGTAGTTGGAGAGGAGGTACTTGTTGAGGAGGAGGACGCCGATGTTGGACGAATACCACGCCGTCACCAGCCCGACGGTGAAGAACCGCCCGTTCCCCGCCGGCGCCATCGCCGCCGCCTTCGCGCTCATTGCCGGAGGAGAAACTGCTGGTGCCGATGCTGCGCCTCTGGTTCTTCTTCCGGTCGTTCTCCGGCGGATCTTGCCGGAGATGAAGGGATCTGGGGAAGGGGATTGTGCGCGATTTGGAGGCAATGTGGTTAGGGTTACGGCTTCGGGGGAATCGGTGGATTTGGATCTGGAAGGCTCTTTTGGTGTTGCGATGTGGAGGAGGAAGAAGAGGGGAGGGGAAGGAGAGAGAGAGAGAGGAGAGAGAGAGCGCTACGGATGGCCGAAGACTTCGTCCATAGTAGGAAAATGGAAGTAAAGCGCGCTTTGCTTTTTTTTTTTTCCTTTTATTATTGTTATTTCTTAATTTCTAAATTCATTTTAAGAAAATTATATATACATATATTTCGATGAATTCTTTTTATAAATTTTGGAGATTACAAGGTTGGTGAAATGAATAAATGTGAGAATAATAATAATAAATGCATGAAAACATAATTAAGAAGCAGCCTTATTATATTTCATATTACTTGTTGGATTTTTTTTGGGGCGTGACGGCCAATATTATCATTAATTAATCCTTATCCTTCGGGTGTAAGGACAAGAAAAAGATATCATAACTTTTGTTTATAGATGAATGATTTGATGACTAAAGTTGGTTTTAAATCTCTTCCAATGTGCGAAAAGTGGTGTAATCGCATTCATAATTAATTTTTAGACATGGGCACATTATTCCAGCTGTTAATGGAACTCTTGAAAGCAAGAACACTATAATCTTTTGGCACCTCATTTAGTTACTATTCGACTATTCGAATGAGAATTAAAAAAAAATAAGATATGATCAAATTAATGATTTTGGAAATTGAATTTAGACAAAAAAAATGCATCTTCACAAAAAAAAAATTTATGGAGCACATGGATGGGACATGAGAGTTTGGTGCAATTTGGGCGGCTACGATGACATGTATTTGACTTGTTCTGTGTGAGCAACTTAGTCTTCGACGACACGAGAGAGAGAGAGAGAGAGAGAGAGAGAGAGAGAGAGAGAGAGTCCTTTCGAACGTGGACTTTTCACCTAATACAGGCGCAGACACAGAAAGAGGAAAGCAATTGTTTAATTGTTCTACCGACCGAAACGTTTGATCCGAAATGAGGCCTCATTGCAACCACTTGCTGTGCAAAGTTGGAGAACATGCCAAAATGTATATATACAGGAAGATAGATCACAATTTAAGCACCTTTTGTCATACGGTTGATAGAGCATTGAAAACTCATCGCGTAAGTTGACAGCCATATATATGGAATGATCATATATGATTGAGCTTGGAATTTGGAATCTGCACTTCCATGAATTTTACAATTATATATAAATATGAGAAGATATATGTAATAAGAAGTATATTTATATAAAAAAAGAGTTATAGTATAATATGTATATTTATGACAAAATTTGATGTACGTACTAGTAATTCTTATTCATTTCTATAATAAATCGAATAAGTTAGTTAAGTAAAAGAAAAGAAATATTATATATATATATATATATATATATATATATATATATATATGTGCACTGATTTAGGGTGCAGGAAGGAGACGGTTCATCACGCGGTTCAGGGCGAAAGGAGGTTCAACAAGTGGAAGGGCGATCAAGAGGTCCAACGAGCTTTCGGAGTGGGGTCGACGCCCTCCTTTTTCGCACTCAACGGAACGGTAGAGAAAAAGGGGGGCGTCGGTGGGTGCGAAGAACCACAACGCCAATCTCAAGATCCATAAAATTGTAACGAAAAAATAATATAAAAAACATAGAAAGTTAATCCGTAAAATCTCTCATGGTGAAGTACCTAGACACACATGATGAATAGATTTCACTGCAACAACTCACATAAGTGTGTCTATGTAGAGTTGCCTAAATTACCGAAAGCCAAATGATGATGAAAGATACATACAATGATGGCAAGAAGGTTAAAGTTGAAGCAATTGGAAAATTTAGTTTATTGTTGAAGTCCGGAATAAATTTGGATTTATATGAAACTTTTGTTGTACCATCTTTTAGACAAAATTTAATTTTTATTTTTGTATTGGACAAATTTGATTATTATTATTCGTTTGGAAATGAAAAATTCAGTTTGTCTCATAATTCAAATTAGTTGATTTTGGTTCTTTATCTAATTGCGATAATGTTTATTTACTTGATAATATTGCACTACAAGAAAATGCCTAATTTGTGACGGATATTTTACGAAGGACACGAATCCTTCGGATTTTTCGACGGTAATTACGATGGATAGAAAAATCCTTCCAAATTATCGAAGGCCAAAAAGTCCTTCCTTACTATGGATGGCAAATCCTCGTCGATACATTATCCACGGGTATAACCTTCGGAATTACCGAAGGATTTACATCTGTCGATAATTTCGAAGGCCAAATCCGTCAGTAATTATATTTATAATAATATATATGTAATATAATATAAGTATATATTCCCTATTTTATTTATCGAGGATAATGCCTTCGAAATTACCAAAGGATTTGCATCCGTCGGTAATTTCGAAGGAAATATCTGCTAGTAACTAAAATAATGTGATTTACTATCAATAATATATATAATATTATTATTACACATTAATAATAGTATATGTATTGATATAAATTATATGTATTAATATATATGATTATAACCATTAGTAATATAATATAATATTATAAATATTTTAAGTAAATGGAAGAGAGATATGTATTATATTATAGACATTAATAATAAATTACTATTTTATTTAGCGAAGGATAATGCCTTCGACGAAGGTTTCATTTGTAATTAAAATAATATGATTTATTATCAATATATATATACATATAATATTATTATTAAACATTAATAATAGTATATGTATTGATATTATGATTATTAATGTTTTTAGTCATATATACTAATATATTATAATATTATAATGTTTGATAATTTTGAAGGCTAGACCCATTGGTAATTATATTTATAATAATATATATGTAATATAATATGAGTATATATTAATTATTCTATTATTAAATTATTCTATATAAAAATAGTAGTCATCCAATTTTAATTTCGAAATATTGCGGTCATCAAACTTAAATTATTATAACAATAAGGTCATTCAACTTAAACTTCTAAAGTCCATGGTCATCGAACGTAGGTTGTCATAACTCTAAGATTCAAAACTAAGATAATCATCCAACTTCACTCTTATGACTACAAGGTCATCTAACTTATTTTAAAAACAATATAATCATCCATTTACATTGTTCAATTGACGACACATCATCTAACTGAGAGGTCATCGTATTTTATTCATCGAGATTGTGCTTTTTGCATATGTTGTGCGATGGTCGCCTATTTTAATATTTTATTATTAATATTTATAATATAATACATATAAGAAAATTAAAGATAAAAAGATAAAAAAAATTAAAGACAATTATGAGAAAATAAAAATTAATGATAACTAATTTTAATCATAAATCTTCAACACATTTTATACACATATTGACTAACATTAGTATTATATGTATGTTAACATTATCAAATTAGTTTAATTTACACTGTAATTATAAATTTTAAGTCTTTCAATTTATTTTATTCAAGATTCTATTAATTTACAAATTATTAGTTTTATAATATGTCTTTTATATTTTTAAAGAGTCGGATTGTGATTTATAAAAAAATTACATTATGTTAAAAATTTAGTCCACATTAATTAAAGATGCATTTAAATATAATTATTTATTATTATAAATTTAAAAATAGTGATTAATAATTTAATAATATGATTAATATTTTAATTTTAGTAATGATTAATTTCAAACCGCATAATTTTTTTATCAATACATAAAAAATTAAAATACCTTGAATAACTTGGATTAGATCTAATTTGAAATTTATTTATATATATGATATAATATAAATATTGATAAAAAAATATTATTATTTTAATTACCGATCGATGCTTCCTTTGAAATTACCGACGGATACAAAATCCTTCGATAATTCCGAAGGATGTACCCGTCGGTAATTACAATAATTTTTTATGAATGTTTTTAATATAATACATATCCATCTTCCAAGTATTTAATATTTATAATATAATATTACGATTTTTAATGTTTTTAGTCGTATATGTTAATATATATATAATATTATAATGTTTCATAATAAAATTTCTTATATAGACATTGACAAAAATAATATTATTTTACCAACGGGTGCTTCCTTCGGAATTACCGACGGATGCCAAATCCTTCGGTAATTCCGAAGGATATACCCGTCGCTAACTCTAATATTTTTCCGCCCAATTTTCCCCCCTCCCCCTTCTCGTTCCCGCGCCCCTCTCTCCTTATATTTTCCCTCTTTATCTATCTCTATCTCTTCTCCTCTCCCTCTCTCTCCCACGGTGGAGGCGACGACGACTCCCCTGATTCTGGCCACCTCTCATGACTTTGTCAACTCCAGCCGCCCTCCCCCACTCCCTCTCTCTCAACTCCGATAGCCAGTGGCCGATTCGGCGCACGGGCGGCCGGATCCGGCCACAAGAGCAGAATATGTCGCACAGGTGGCTGGATTAGGTCGTAGGCAGTCGGATCTAATTGCATGCGCCTAATCCGATCCGGCGCACAGGCGACGCAAAGGTGGCCGGATCCGGCTGCAAGCGGCGAATCGAACGCACAGAGGTCAGATCCATTGCGCGGGAGCCGACCCAACGAGCGGGCGGCCAGCGGCTGTTCGCATCTGGATCGGGGTGCCTGGCGTCCGTTTACGGTCAGATTGGGGCACCCGTGTAATATCCATGATCTAATCTATATTGGATTCTATATTATATGACTATAATCAATTGAATATATGTGTTGTAGTATATGTTGTAATGTAACGTAGTGATATAATAAGAATTTATAAAATTTAATTAAAGTACTAAAGTATGATTAATAATCATATTCTCTTATGGTTAACTATGCATGTGATTTGTTAAGATTGGATTTAAGTCTAGTGGACCAATCAAATGTCGCCAAGTGGCATATGAAAAATATATATGTAACAACAAATTAATATATAAAATATGTGAATAAATTACATGGATTATATTATACTAATTAATATCAATTAGGGATGAAATTAATGATTTTGAATGTTAAATTTTAATTGGACAAGAATTTCAATTCTTGACATGCAAGCTGCCAGCAATAGCAGGCCACCTCATGCTTAGGCTATTTTTCCAACCGACCTATTCATGTGATAAAAATCTGAAAAAATTCGTATGGTCTTATCCTTCTCTCTAGACAACATACAAAAACGTTCAAACCACCACTTCTTTCATGGACTTCAAAGGAAATTCGACAAGGAATATCATTAAAAGTGAAGATTCTAACCCTACACTGATGGTGTTCTTCTTAAGATTTTCTTTCGTATCAATTCATCCTTAAAAATTATGAAATTTAACATGTAGATCTCCGAGTTTAATTTACATGAGATTTGGAATCATGTTAATAGGAGTTACGAAATGAAAGTTATGCCATCCGGATTAAGGGTCTATCATACTGTTTAATAAAGTTGTTAGTCTAGATTGCAAATTAGATGTTAAATTGGATGTAATCATATAAATTGATATTTAATGGTCCTTAGAGTACAAAAGTTAGCATGTGTCACCAACTAGAATCATTGGAAAATATTATGTCTACAAAAAGTTATTGATTTATCATTCTACATGATCCTTTCTGTCAGGATGGAACTTAGGGCAAATTATGCTAGTATTGGTTAAATTTATTGTGCTCAGTATATAAATTTAGATAATTTTATGCCTTGCACCCTATGATGTCTACTATTTGAGAAAATTAAAATTACGAGAAAAGGGAATGTTTATTATTTTATATAAATCATAAAAGTAATATCACTCAGTCTGTCAGAACATAAAAATAAGATAAAAGTTAGGCTGAATGTTGATTCTCCTGTGAACAAATCACAATTGAATAAGATCTGAAACTTTTAAAGATTAATATATTAGCAACTATGAAGTAAGCAAAATTGTAATGAACAAATTTAGTTATCAATTCAAACAAATATGAATTTTCTTTTATTATGTATATAATCTGTCTTAATAGTAGGCTAACTCTTATGATAAATAGTTACTTATGTTATAAGAGTAAATACCCAAGGGTCATGTATCTCTTCAATTAATTATGTTTCATGTGTGATAGGCTTCTGTTCAGATCATAGAAGTGATGTGTTTCTTATTATTATTGTATAGGAGTAGAAGAGTAAAGTAGTGAAAAAGAAAGGAAAAACCTTTTGGTAGCTCTTATTGGTAAGTTGGTTTCTCCTACTCTATGTATTCACCTCTTTTGGATTTGGTGTGACATTGATTATGATATTACGAATATGTTTGGATATGTTATGAATTTATTTCAAGAAATACAACTATGAAAAGTATATCTGAATGACTATATCATTTCACATTTGAAAAGCATATATGATATGATATGAATGGATTATGAGAAGTGCAATCTTGTTCGGTTTGAAATGGTATTTGATATGATTCAATTTTTAATATTCGAGATATGATGGTCGTATGATGAATCATGCATCGACATCTGTTTGCATTTGCATATATGATGGTTGGAGCTAAGTGCTACATCGCTGATCACAATGAAAGCCACCTCTAGAGTCCAATCCATTATTCTGTTTTCCAATAATGAGATGAGATAAACTGGAGTTAAGTGCCATGCGGAACTAAGTGCCACATCGTGAGTATTCGCGATGGGGGCTACCTCTAGAATCCGTAGGGGCTACCTTTAGAGTCTACATATCGCTATATGATTTGTTTCCCAAAAGGGATGAGGTAGAATGGAGCTAAGTGCTACATCGCTGATCACGATGGGAGTCACCTCTAGAGTCAATCTACTGATCACTGACGAGTTGGTGATCTGTGCATATATATGAGAGTGTTGCATTGCATACACATGTTTGATATGTTTAAATGACTATGATTATAAATTGGATGTGATGATTTTGATTGGAATGTTATATATGTATTTATTAAATGTATGAAAATATTGATTTTGATATTATGATTAATTCTTGTATTTTTATGTCTCCCTAAATTTATTAGATGGTAACACATAGCTTATGAGTTATCAACTTACTGAGCTATTTTTGCTCATAATGTTGTTTCTAATATTTTTCAGATTCATATAGCTCGTTGGGATCGTGCGAGGTGATAGTCATAAAAGGATTCTATAACATCCTTAGTGGTATGATGAGAGAATTTATGTCTCTTGTATCTTTCTATTAAGATGTCGAGAGATCTAGTCGTGTCTATTATTTATGTCAAAATAAGTTGTATTGAAAATAAAGTCATTTTATCAAATGTACGACTTAAGGTGTATCAGTTTGCTATGAAATGATCACATATTGTGTAATTTATTTAATGATATACTTTTACTCTTATGTTATAAAAGAAGAGTAAATTACATCGCGTTTCCGTATTTCTTCATAATTTTATTTGATCGTTCGTAATGAGTCTCGAACTCTGGTTTAACTCGTGGGTTAAATCAGGGTCGTGACAACCCGACATCGTTCACGGCCATGGCCGCCTAACTGCCATGATCCTGGGCCGGACGCCACCTCCCCAGGCCCCTCTCCCTCTCCCTCTCCCTCTCTCTTTATCTCGATTATGGCTGCCTGCTCTGTAATGGTTGCCAACGTCGATCCGGCATCAGGCGATCTATTTTTAAAATTTTTTTTAACTTTTCGATGGATGTATTTGTCGCACTCCGCCGGTGCCTGCGATGTGTGTCGCCCATCGAAGACTTCGACGGGTGGCACCCGTCGAAGGCTTCGACGGGTGGCACCCGTCGAAGGCTTCGACGGGAGACCGCCGTTTGAACTATCAATGAGTTCTTTCGTCGAAACCTGCGAAGGGGCCAACACTCTCTCCTCCGATCTCGATAGCACTATTAGGAACTTCCGATGGCAAAATCCGTCGAAAATTTTGAAGGATGACCTTTCCTTCGGAACTTTCGATAGATTCTATCCATCGAAAATTTTGAAGGCAAGTTATCCATCGCACACATCCGTCGAAACTTTCGAAGGGACATTTGTGGGCCCTCAATAATTCTTTCGACGATATAATTTTTAACTACTATCCGTCGAAAAATCCATCGCGAAGGCATATTTGCAATAGATTTCAAAGGTTTTGCGACGTATATTTCAAATTTCTTGTAGTGTTGCTTCATATAATGAAACTTTGCATATTACTACTCAAGGTGCTGAGAGAAAATTAACCAATGAGGTTCAGTTATGTTATGGCATAAGAGATTGAGTCGCATATTCAAAAGGAGAATAGAAAGACTTGTGTCAAATGAAATCTTCAATCTTTTAGATTTTTCAATATTCAACATTTGTGTTAATTGTATCAAGGGGAAAAATCAATAAAAAGGGATTATGAGCCAACAATACTATAGATCTTTTGGAACTTATACATACAAATATTTGTGGATCATTCCCTTCGATTGCATGGAATGGTCAACGATATTTTATGAGTTTCATAGATGACTATTCTAGATATGGCTATCTATATCACATTCATGAAAAGTCACAATGTTAAAAAAAATTAAAGATGAACTTGAGAATCAACTTGGCAAAAGGATTAAAGTTGTCAAATTAGATCGTTGTGGTAAATACTATGATCAATATGATGGTTCAAGAGAGCAACGTCCACGACCTTTTACTAAATTCCTAGAGGAACATGGTAGCATCTCACAATATACCATGCTAGGTTTGCCTAACATGAATGATATAATTGAAAGACAAAATAGAACACTTAAAGATAAGGTGAGGAACATGCTTTATCATTCTACCTGCAATATTGAGAGAAGCACTTAAGAGTGGAGCATATATTCTGAACAAAATTTCAACAAAAAAACTACAAAGACTCCATATGAGATTTGAACTAGTAAAAAATTTAGTTTAAATCATTTTCATATTTGGGAACGTCCAACTGAGGCTAGGCTTTATAGGCCAAATAAAGAAAATTGGACTCCAAGACAATTACTTGTTATTTTATTTGATACTCCGAAAGGTCCAAGGGGTATAAATTTTATGATCCCACAAGTCGATTAAATTTTGAGATGAATAATGTTGAATTAATTGAGAATGTTGAGTTTGAGGGAGGAGATAATATTAGAGACATTATTTTTGAGGATGAATCAATTGAAATTTCTATTGGGATTAATCAAGAATTTATTTTTGTTAGTGAGAATATCACTAATCAAGATAATGTTGCACAATCTCTCATATTGAATATCATTTTAGAATAACAAACCTTATAACCTCAAAAACAATTATCGTTAAGACGATCCACTAGAAAGAGGATAAATGCAATGTCACAGATTACATTGTGTATCTCCAAGAACATGAGTTCGATATTGGTATAATGGAGAATGATCCAATCGACCTCCGTCAAGTTTTGGAAAATTCTAATTATCAAAAGTGGATCAATGCCATGAATAAGAAAATAAAACCTATGTATGACAATAAAGTTTGGGATCTTATCCCATTGCTCGAAGGTATCAATCCATTTGTTCTAAATGGATATATAAAACTAAAAGTAATTCAAAGGGCAATGTGAAAAACTATAAAGCGAGACTCGTCGCTAAAGGCTTGACATAAAAGTAATGCATACTTTCTCTCATGTTTCATGGAAGGACTCTTTAAGAACTATAATGGTATTAGTAGCACACTTTTATCTTGAGTTACTCTAGATGAATGTAAAGACAATGTTTCTTAATGGTTATATTGATGAAACGATTTATATAGTTGAACCAAAAAAAATTATATCTGGTGATGCAAAGTCTATGGTTTGTAAATTAAATAAATCCATCTATAGATTTAAGAAGACGCCTCGACAATGGTACCATAAATTTCATAAATTTATCATTTCATTTGGTTTTGAGATGAACTTAGCATATGACTATCATAAGTTCTGTGGAAGTAAGCATATTTTTCTTGATTTTATGCAATGATGGCATATTACTTGCCGCAAATGATATAGGATTACTGGAATAGATCAACATATTTTCTTATTTTGTGTTGAGAATTCAGATATATCGAGATATGCTCGAGGTATCACAGGATTATCCCAAAAATTCTATATTGAGATATCATATGTAAGATTGCAGGCAGTACCCCTATACCTAAAGGAATCAAGTTTAGTCTCAATCAGTGTCCTAAGAATGATTTTGGAAAATGAAAATGTAAAAGATTCTTTATGCATCAGCAATATGAAGTTTATATATGCTCAAATTTGTATGCATCAGAATATTGTGTACATTACTGAGTTATTAGATAGATATCTAAGTAATCAAGAATCACTATAAAGTAGTCAAAAAGGGTTTTGCGATATTTAGAGAGGCCAAAAGACTACATGTTGGCACATCGAAGAGTAGATTAGCTTGAGATTGTTGGATATTCAAACTCTGATTTTGCTGAATGCAAAGATAGCATGAAGTCCACATCAAATTACATTTATTTGCTTGTGGAGGATGCTATATCATGAAAGTGTCAAACAAATTGCCGTTGCATCTTCGACCATGGAAATAGAATTTATTGCATGTTATGAAGCATCTAATCATAAGATTTGACTGCAAAATTTTGACACGAGATTGCACAATATATGATATTGAAAGACCGTTGAAATTATTTGTGACAATAAGTTAGTAGGTTCATATTCCAATAATAACAAGAGCTCGACAAAATCGAGGCACATTAATATCAAGTTTCTCGTTGTTAAAGAAAAAGTGAAGAGAAAACAGTTGTATGTTGAGCATATTGGCAAAAACAATTGTGTATCCGCTTACAAAGGGATTGTCACCCAAGGTGTTTCTCAAGCACAGTAGTAGTATAAGTGTCATTTCGGTTCAAAATATTTAGTTTCAGTGAGAGTTTGAAATTATGAATGCTCATGTTAAACATTTTACTTTCAACAAATATATAGTTTAGTTTTTCTTTTATGCTCACTCTTTTGTTTAAGTTTGATATCAAGTTAACTAGATCTTGGAAGTAGACATATATAATCACATTGTATATAACTTTCATGCTACATATTCATATCATGATCTTATCATTGATTATATTGATATATGTGACCATCGTCGAGTTGAGTTGTGACGATTGTGAATAATACTACTTTGATCCTATATTGGTATATCAATGAATGAGATTGTCTTTGACATTATGATTTGGACAATAAAGTTGAGCTCACTTTGGTATTTGTGATGTATAATTATATGGTTTCATATATAACCAAAGTGGAAGATTGTTGGATCATATCCAACATTGAGATTACTATGAAAATAAATTATACAATTAACAATTGTCAAAAAAATTAAGACCCAAATAAAAGTGATGAATACATATATTTATTGGGCATAAAAAGTAATATGATATGAAATAATATATTATGTAGAGACCAAAGAATGTATATATATAGTAAAGGGTAAAGGGCTCCTCCTTAGCACTTTTGCTAAGGAGGTAGCTTAGCTCCCATTTCAGCCGTTAGATATGATCTAACGGCGCACATATCTTATTTTTTTCGCTTTTTAAAACTTAAATGAAGTCATCCCAGCCGTCCATATCGTTCGACGATCACGATCAAGTTCCATGAGAAACACCTCGTCCGCCCTAACTCCTCTCTCTCTCTCTCCTACAGCCATTTTTCGCCGTCGCCCTAACTCCTCTCTTGCAGCCATTTATCGCCGCCGCCCTAACTCCGCATCCGGCAGTCATTTTTCGCCTCCTCCGATGATGAATCTGTGCTAAACAGCCACTGGTTGGTTCCCTAATTCTCTCTTTCTCGTTTGTTGTTTCTTCTCCGATGCCCTAACTTCTCTCTCATTTGTTGCATGCGCCGATAAAGGTCCATAGCTCATCCGGCAGTCATTTTTTGCCTCCTCCGATGGAGAATCTGCGCTAAACAACTGCTGGTTGGTTCCCTAATTATCTCTTTCTCGTTTGTTGTTTCTTCTCCGATGCCCTAACTTCTCTCTCGTTTGTTGTTTCTTCTCCGATTCCCTAACTTCTCTCTCGTTTGTTGCATGCGCCGGTAAAGGTCCATAGCTGCTCCACTCATCGTTGTGCCAGCATCGTCCTGCGTGGTGATCTTTTTCCAATAGGTTCGATTTTTGTATGGATTAAAAAATTTACATTATTCTTTTTCTGTTCCGTTGATTCGCATCCGTTGATTCGTGGCAAAAAGTTTAAGTCTAGGAGGATGAATGTAGTGGCAAAAAGTTTAGCTTGCTATAATTTTTTTAGCTAGCAGCTTTGATGCATGGTTCACTCTCTCCTATTCTACTTATCTTTACTTTTTGCAACATGGTGCGACTGCGCATGAATGCTACATCTAATGGTTATATGCTTATATGATTTCAGTAATCTCCTTTTAATTTCATTTGTATTTCTGAAGTATAAGAAATAATAAGTGACTTAGGTATATATGATCATCCTTAGTAAGACATGGATACAATTGAAAGCAATACACAATACGAAGATCAAGGTGTAGAGGAACTTGAAATTACACAAGAAAGGTATATACAATAATCATTTAAGTTTTTACAAATAATTTAAGCTTGCTATAATTTTTTGAGCTCTTCCCCTTACTACAGCTTGCAAAATGTTGAGAAAACTACAAATGAAGATATGCAAGTTGATGAGGTGCATGAAAAGTCTTATGAAATTAATAAACCATATCTTGGAATGACCTTTGATACAAAAAATGACGCATATACATACTACAACCTATATGCTAAGGTAGCTGGTTTTTCAATTCGAAAAGATTATCCGATGAAGTCAAGGAAAAATAATCAAGTCATAAGAAGAAGACTTGTTTGTTCTAAATAGGGCTATAAGAATCTTAATGACAAACGAACTGTGGGAAGAGAAGTGAAGCGAAGAAGCGATGTTAGAGATGGTTGTAAAGCACAATTGATAGTTGGTTTAAATAATGATGCTAAGTGGGAGGTAAAATCATTTGTTGAAGAGCACACACATTCTTTAGCTACTCCATCAAAAGTCCGCATGTTGCGTTCTCACCAATCACTATCTTCGTCTTCTAAGACAGACATGGAAAGATTACATCAACGTGGATTTGGTCCATCTGCGATTGTAAAAGTCTTAAACTTTTGTGGGGATTCGTCTGTTACTACGCAGAATTGCAAGGACCATTTGAAAGAGATAAGACGAAATAATATGGATAGAGAGTGCATGAATATAATTTCATATTTTCATAAGTCTGAAGAAGAAGATTCATTCTTTTTTAGTTGGGAATTGGATGGAACTTACACTGCAAGAAGCTTCTTTTGGGCTGATAGTAGGGCAAGACATTCTTATATGACCTTTGGCGATATTGTCATTTTTTATACTACTTATAGAACTAATAAATTTTGCATGCCATTTGCACCATTCACAGGAGTGAATCATCACAAATAATCGACATTATTTGGATGTGCATTACTAGCTGATGAAACAGAAGAAACATTTATTTGACTATTTGAAACATTTCTTAGGTGTATGTGTGCGAAGCATCCTATGGCCATTATCACTGATCAAGATGTGGCAATGGGTAATGCTATTCGCAAAGTATTTCCTAATACACGACATAGATTTTGTATTTGTCATATTAGAAAAAATGCCATGTCTCATCTTCAAGATTTATATTCACAAGACAATTTCAAAAAGGAATTTGACAAGTGGATATATGAATCAGTAGACATCGAAGATTTTGAAGAGAAGTGGAATCAGTTGAAGAAAAAGTTTGACATTGTAGACAATCACTGGTTAGAAAGCATGTATGCAAAGCGTCATCATTGGGTCCCTGTGTATTTGACTGATGTATTTTTTGCAGGAATGAGAACTACACAAAGATCCGAAAGTATTAACGCATTCTTTGATGGTTTTGTAAATTCGAATACTTCGTTGACTAAGTTTGTTCTCCAATATGACCAAGCACTTGCATGTCGTCGTGAGGCTGAGGAACGAGAAGATTTCAGGAAATTTAACTCCAAAAATGTGCCAATTACAGCCAGCCCTTTGGAAAAGCATGCAGCAGAAATGTACACTAAAAAGATGTTCTTATTAATACAAAATGAATTCAAGGAGTTTTAAAATTTTGGTCAAGGAAAATATCAGAAGACAAAGGAAAAGAAGTATATTCTGTATATGAAGCTGGCTCAGAAGATAAGGAAAGGATAAAGGTACAATATACTGATGTCCCAACTATTTGTGTAAGTTGTTCGTGTAGAAAATTTGAACAAGACAACATATTTTGTGCTCATATTATGCTGATTCTTAATGAAAAAAGAATAATCAGATTACCGGATAAGTACATCCTCCATCGCCGAACAAAAAGTGCTCATTATTCAAACGCACGTGTCTTTCATAATATTAATTTAACAAATGAAGATTATGTTACGCCTTCAGATATGTGGACTTGGCGTACCAACATATGGAGGGCATTAGAGATGGGTGTGCGTTCTCGTAAGCAATTTAACATTGGGATTCCAATTCTAACTCATCTTCTTAATTAGTTGACAATTGCTGGAGAAGAAAATAACTCAATTACTGTTGAACTTGCTCCTGAACACTTAGAATGCAATTTACATGTACTTGAATTTACGATACATGACCCAAATCATGTTAAATCAAAAGGGAGACCGAGAAAATGTGCAAGAATAAAATCTGGAGTAGAGATTTCCTTATCCCAGCATGAGCCAAAAAAGAGAACTTGCAAAAAATGTGAAAAACAAGGACATTTTACTAAAAATTGTCCAATGCCTAAGGTATGCATCTTATTTGTGTCTTCTTACTTTATGTTTTGTCCCATCCTTTTGCTAGTTCTCTCTTTGGTCTTCTTTTAATTATTTGCATGTGGGTCAACAAATATGATTGAGTAGTTCTTTTTTTTTTTTTGAATGCAGGTGCAAGAGGATCGCATGACACAATAGATAACCATTCAAGGATCATCTCATCCTAAGGTATAATGTTATCCTAAGCTTGATCATATTGCATGAACAAAGAGACCATTTATTCATTACTTGTTCCTTCATTTTTCTCCTGCCTGCAGTGGTAGTGCTTTGGCATTTCCTGCCTTCATTTGTTTAGTGGTGATTGAGTTTGTTCCCCTGTTTGTCTCCTACCTTGTTGTTTTATGGTAGGTTTCATTTTTGGAGGAATGCATTCTGCTGGCCAAAGAAATCAACTGCTGGTTGTGGATTGAAAATGTTGGGGAAGAAAATTGCAAATATAGTGCTTTTGTTGAAAAAGGAATTTGACATGTAGTGCTTTTGTTGAGAAAATGCAAAGATTTTTTTTGGAGTTAGGACTTCACATGTAGTGCTTTTGTTGAAAAACACAAATGTATTAGTTCTCTCTTTGTGTTACTAGACTATTGGTCCTTTGGACTTTGTGGATTGAAAATGGACTTATGTTTTGTCCCATCTTATTTGCCTGTCTTCTTCTCAATGTTTGCATGTGGGTCAACAAATGTGATTCTAGACTTTGTTCTTACTTATGGTGTGATGTTGGTTCGAGAAAGTGGCATGTTTCTTTACATATTTTATCTCAATATCTAGTTAGTCTTCTTTGTTGGAGTTGTGAATACTTCAGGGCCCCTTGTTTCTCACACCGGGTTTGCCCACGTGAGCTTAGGAGAATCTAAGTATTACCCAATTGCCTGTGCTGCTGGCGTGTGAACAAAAGAGGGGGTTCGGGGGGGGGGGGGGGGGGGGGGGGGGGGGGGGGGGGGGGGGGGGGGGGGGGACCGCCCCCCCGACGGCCCGTGTGGTTCGGATTAAGTTTTTCTTTGGTTTTGTTCGAGTTTTGAACCGTTTAGGAGAGGCTTATTTATAGCTTATTTTCATATGTAATCTGTGTGGCGGCTGTAAACCTAAATGATATAGTAGAACTTCTTTGCAGGACGTAGTCCCTAATATCAAGGGTGAACCTGGTAATTCGAGTGTCTCCTCTATTTTTCTGCAATTTCTCTGCGATCTTCTCTTCCTGTTCTCGAATTTTTCCATCAAGTGGTATCAGAGCACAGGTTGTTCGAGGAATTAGGGTTTATTCGAGATGTCAAGAGGATCACGGATTGAGATAGAAAAATTGATGGAACGCGGTTTGATCTCTGGAAGATGAAGATGGAGGATCTCCTCTGTGATCGAGATCTTTGGACGGCAATCGAGAAGGAGAGGCCAGACATGGAAGCAGCGAAAGTCGCGGATGAGGCTTCCTCCAGTCAGGCAGATCCAAAGACGATCGAAGAGTGGGATCGGATTGATAGAAAGGCGAAGGGTTTAATTCGGCTTTGTCTCGTAGATTCAATTCTTACAAATGTGATAAACGAACATACAGCTAGAGATCTGTGGAGGAAGTTGGAATCTCTATATCAAAATAAGTCACTGGTTAATAAGTTATTTTTCAGGAAGAAACTGTACAATCTTCGGATGCATGAGGGTGACTCGTTCTCTACACATCTTTATAACTTTAACACGATGATAAGCCAACTTGTATCAATTAGTGTTAAGTTTCAAGATGATGATAAGGCAATAACATTGCTCTGTTCACTGTCGGATTCATGGGATAATCTGATTGTCGTGATTGATGGTGGGGATAAAGAACTTTCATATGAAAGTGTGTGTGATACATTGTTATCAGAGGAAACACGGAGAAAGGGATCGGCAAGTTCTGATAAAGAGACGTTGGCGACTAGAGGAAGGCAACCAGAAAAGACTCAGAATCAGAGAGGGTCTAGGTCCAAATTTCGTGGGCGTTCGAAGAGTAGAGATAAGAAGGTGCAATGCTGGAGATGTCAAGAGTGGGGCCATCTGAAGCGAGATTGTAAAAACAAGCCGGTTCACAGGAAAGAAGCTGAGTCATCATCGAATAAAAAGGAGGCTGAAGTAGGGGATATGTATCTAGCTTCTGCATGTATGGCACAGTCAGATAAGGATGTCTAGCTCATCGATACTGATGTTTCGTATCATATGACACCTCATAGACACTGGTTTTGTGAATATGAGGAGTATAATGGTGGAGATGTCATGGTCGGAGATGATATTGCGGTTCAGATTGTTGGGCATGACAGGGTGAAGTTGAGGATGAATGATGGCACGATGAAGACTCTACCAGATGTGATGCATATACCACTTATGAGCAGGAGTCTGTTATCTGTTTGTACAATGGCTGATTCGAGTGTTATATTCAGTTGCGACAAGAATTCGTGCAAGATGATCAGAGGGTATATTGTTATTGTACGAGGGGTTCGCTATGACACATTGTACAAGTTGCTCGGAGAGACAATATCTGTGGGCTGCGGATTTATTTCTAAAGAGGGAAAAGAAGATGAAGACATCACATCTATAATGTGGCATCAGAGATTATGGCATATCAATGAGAAAGAACTTTCTACCATAGCATCAAGTCAGATGGTAAAAGGAGTTCCAAATTATTCTGTGGACTTCGGGTTCTGTGAACATTGTCTCCATAGAAAATAGAACCGAGTCAATTTTCAGCACCCAGGAACAAGAGCATCGAAGATTCTCGAACTGATCCATAGTGATGTCTTTGGACCAACTCTGACTCTATCTATTGGAGGGTCCATGTACTATGTTTCTTTCATAGATGATTGTTTGAGATACAGTTGAATTTATTTTATCAAAAATAAATTAGATATATTCAATAAGTTTTGAGAATTTAAAGTTTTGGTGGAAAACTAATTGAGCAGCAAAATTAAGGTCCTTCGTACAGATAACGAAGGTGAATTTTGTTCAAATAAGTTTGAGCAGTTCTGCGTGGACAATGGCATTACAAGGCAGAAGACAATTCCATATACACTTGAGCAGAATAGAGTAGCTGAAATGTTAAATCGGTCACTCATAGAGAAGACCAGATGTATGCTGAGTTTGGCTGGATTGGGGCAAGAATTCTAGGCGAAAGCTGTAGCCACAGTCAACTATCTGAAGAATCGCTCACCGACCTCATCAGTGAAGGATCGAACGCCTTATGAGACAATGTTTGTGAAGAAGCCGAATCTGTCTCATGTTCGGGTGTTCGGATGTGACACATATGTTCATATACCCAAGGAAAAGCGGGGTAAACTTGACAGTAAGTATGAGAATAACATATTTGTCGGATATAAAGAAATGGTCAAGGGCTATAAATTGTGGAATCCAAGGACAAGGTCTATCGTATACAGCAGGGATGTTGTTTTTCGTGAAATACGATCCCAAGTTGAGGCTCAGGAAAATGATGAACCCAAGAAAGCTATAGTGTTTGAAGAAGATTCTGATTCTAAAGCTGCAGAGGTGATTGCACAAGATACTTCAGTTGAGTCTGTTTTAGAATCTGATCAAGAGGACTTGGTTAATGAATTTGAAGATGCAGATTCAGACGAAGACACATATATTGGTACCGTATCAGTTCTCAGGAGATCGACACAAGAAAGAAGAGCACCTCTTAGATACTCTCTTAGTGCTCCGAGTTCGTTTCATGCTTTGAGCGTCATCGAAGAAGAACCTAGTTATGTAAAAAATGCAAGGTCTAGGGATGATGCAAATCAGTGGGAGCTTGCTATGGCAGATGAGATGTAGTCACTGGATAAGAATGAAACATGGAGCTTGTGTAAATTGCCCAAGGATAGAAAGGCAATTGGTTGCAAATGAGTGTTCAAACGAAAGCTGAAACTGGATGGGTTTGTAGAGAAATACAAGGCGAGACTGGTAGCAAAAGGGTACTCTCAGATTGAGGGAGTCGACTATGATGAGATCTTTTCTTCTGTGGCGAAAATGACTTCAATCATATTTGTTCTATCTCTGGCAGCAACATATAATCTTGAGATAGAGCAGATGGATGTGAAGACGGCATTCCTTCATGAGGACTTGGAGGAAGAGATATATATGAGATAACCAGAAGGCTTTGAAGTTCAAGGTAAAGAGAATCTGATGTGCAAATTGAAGAAGTCTTTGTATGAATTGAAGCAGTAGCCAAGGATGTGGTACCAGAAGTTTGATACTTACATGCTCAACCTCAAGTTTGTACGTTCAGATTCAGATCATTGTGTTTATGTGAAGAGAGTTGGAGATCAGTTTGTTATTCTTACACTGTATATGGATGACATGTTACTAATTGGAAACAACATGAAGATGGTGAATTCAGTGAAGGGCTTGTTGGCCAAGAAGTTTGAGATGAAAGACTTGGGGCTGGCGAATTTTATTTTGGGTATGCAGATTAGAAGGGATCGTCAGAAGTGAAAGTTGTGGCTAGGACAGGAGAAGTACATAAAAGAAGTGTTGAAAAAATTTAACATGTCGGACTGCAAGCCAGTGGGTACTCCTATGTCTCTAGGAACCAAACTTTCTGCAGAGCAATGCCCAAAGACGGATGAAGAAGTCGAAGAGATGGACCGTGTGACATATGCAAGTGCAGTGGGCAACTTGATGTATGCCATGGTGTGCACGCGTCCAGATATAGCCCAAGCAGTGGGAGTCTTGAGTCGGTATATGTCTAATCCAAGCAGGGAACACTGGAATGCTATCAAGAGAGTTTTCATGTACCTTCGTGGGACTTCAGATTTTTCTTTGTGTTTCGAAGGTATAGGGAAATGAAAGAGGCTTGATATTGTAGGTCATGTAGATGCTGATTGGGGTGGAGACATTGATAGTAGATGGTCCACTAGCGGATATATTTTTATATTATTTGAGGCTGCACTAAGTTGGATGAGCAAGAAACAGAGCGTGGTAGCACTTTCTTCTACAAAAGCTGAATATATGACTCTTACTCATGCTACAAAAGATGCCATATGGCTACGGCGGTTGTGCTTGGAGCTCGGATTTGAGCAAGGTGCCATGGAGGTGAGATGTGATAATCAATGTGCTATTCAGTTAGCTAAGAATCATGTATTTCACTCACGCACAAAGCATATTGACATCCAATATCATTTCATCTGAAAAAAGGTGGAAAAGAAAGAGGTTCAGCTTGAAAATATTAATACAACAGAGAATAGTTCTGATTTTCTGACTAAAGCAGTTACAAGTGCAAAGTTCGAGTGGTGCTCTACTGCTGTCGAATTGAAGAAGAATGTTGCTGGCAAGGCTCTCATTGGTGTGAAGTATCCATCAAGTAGGAGAATGTTGGAGTTGGTGAATACTTCAGAGCCCCTTATTTCTCACACCGGGTTCGCCCACGTGAGCTTAGGGGAAATTTAATTATTACCCAATTGCTTGTGCTGCTGGCGTGCGAACAAAAGGGAGGTTCAGGGGGCATCGCCCTCCGATGGTCCGTGTGGTTCGGATTAGGTTTTTCTCTATTTTGTTCGGATTTTGAACCCGTTTAGGAGAGGCTTATTTATAACTTATTTTCAGATATAATCTGTGTGGCGGCTGTAAACCTAAACGATATAGTAGAACTTTTTTGTAGGACGTAGCCCTAATCTCAAGGGTGAACCTGAGTAATTCGTATCTCCTCTATTTTTCTGCAATTTCTCTACGATCTTCTCTCTCTGTTCTCGGATTTTCCCATCATTCTTAAGGATGGAAACACGATCATGCTATTGTCCATCCTATTCTTTCACTTTTAATCGATGGGTCATTGGTGTATGATAGGAATGATCCTCCATTTAGCTCTTTTATATCTTTATTCAGCCAGAACTCTAAGGTACATAACTCTGAGGTTGAATTAACTCAGACATCTTTTTGAGCTTTGTACTTTGACAATATGGTTTATGTTTATCCCGCATCAGTAGGAAACCATGGTCATCTGGGTGCTCTGTTTTCCTTGCACAGGAAAAAGGATAAAATGATGACAACCTTTTGACAGATACTACGATGCGCTTATGATCAGTTCAGTTCACCGTTCTTTGAAAGATATAAAAGAGTTTAGTTCAGAAGTGCATAAGAAGTTGAAAGTGTTTCTTTGAGAAGTGCATAAGTTGACTTGTTTCATGGGGAAATAGGAGTTCAAGATTATCATTACAAACAGAAGTAACATAACATACCGAACTGGCATACTATTTGAAAATAATACAAAAAACCAAAAAAACGCATAATAAAAACATTATTCTAAACATTCTTCAATGTCGCAGCTTTTCCGCTTCAAGTTCATCTTCCAATTTATTGAACGCAGCCATGTATTGAGGTTCAAGTGGTGAATCCAACCAATGGAAATAGTCGCATTATATTATTTTCTTGCAAACAAATTAAAACACATAGTTTAGATATCAAATTAGAATAAATCATATTTAAATATAAATAAAAAATATGCATACAAGGAATAAACTAACCCCATAGTTATTGCAACCATAAAATCTTCGCCCATGATTTTTAGTTGTCGACGAAGTTTTAATACACATTACTTCTTCGCATTCACACACCGGTGGATTAAATTTTACACCTAATAGAGACATTACAGTTCATTAATCAGAAGAATTAAAAAATAACAGGGCTACATTACAACACTAGTGCTAGAGGATAAAAAAACACACTACAAACGCAATAAAAATTAAGCGAATATGTAATCCTCAACGAAGTCTAAGCATATGTAGTGACCTCAACGAAGTCTAAGCTGAAGAGATCCTAAGTATTACTAGGAAAAAAGTACACATTACTAGAAAAAATGGGAATAATGAGAGAAAAAATAATCTTTCGTTGCGCCACAGTCGAGTGCTTCGAGTGGTGGGGGGCTTCGAGTGGTGGGGCGACGACAAAGCTCATGGAGGAGAGGATGTAGCTCGTTGGTGCTATAAAGAAAAAATCATGACACAATAGATAAGCAATCACTATAAAGATACCCTAAACTTACTTTCTTTCTCCTTGGTGTTGTTCCATAGCCGACGGTGGACATCACTAGTTTGCGATGGAGTTCGGTGGTCGAAATCTCCGCTCCAGCGAGTTGATGACGCAACCTTCGACATGAGTGTCGTGACAGACCTAGCCGTCGGAGATGTCACAGAAGCAGCCAGCCGCCGGAGATGTCGCAGAAGTAGCCAGCCGTCGGAGATGTCACAGTTGGGGAGAGACGGCAACCGAAGATGCCGCAGAGCTAGCCATCGGAGATGTCACAGTTGGAGAGAGATGGCAACCGGAGATGTTGCAGAGCCAACGGTCGAAAATGTCACAGTTAGAGAGACACGACCGCCGGAGATGTCATAGTTGGAGAAGACGGCAGTCGGAGATAAGCAACCAGCCGCCTGGAGAGAGAATGTTAGGGTTTAGAAAGAGATAAGCAACCTCTCGCCGGTTTTATTCTCATGGAATTTGATTGTGATCGTCGAACGATATGGACGTTTGGGATGACTTCATTTAAGTTTTAAAAAGCGAAAAAAATAAGATGTGCATGCCATTAGATCTAACGGCTGAAATGGGCGCTAAGCTGCCTCCTTAGCAGAAGTGCTAAGGATGGGCTCTTTACCCATATATAAATGGTTATGTCGCTAAAACACACTTATTGGATAATTGATGAAAGGTTGTCTTCTTTTGCTTTTTCCGTTTTGAAAGAAAAGAAATGTTCTTGATGTTGTTTTGAAATTCTATTTTGTCAAATTATTCTTCACCGATCATTAGTCATGAACAATTGTAAATAAGTTGATATATTTAAGCATTTAAGTTTCTTAAAGATTTTAACATGATTCGATCAAATCTTATAATATAATATTAGTTTTATCATATTAATCATTTTTTCAACGACACTAATCATCTTGATCACGTATAATCTGGTGAGCTATTGATCATGCGTGCAATGGATTTTGAATTGCATAATATATATCCAAAGTATGAAACATATATATGTTTATCTGAAAATTTAAAGACTTGATATAAGATCACAGAGAATCTATTATTTCTCAGTGACTATTCTTTACGTTCAAATGATATCATGCATGCATCTTGGTAAAAGAAAATTAAACAAAAGTCGATTGAAACTGGATTCATTCTCCGGTTTGGTTATAAAAATATTGCATTATTAGCTAATAATTAGCATTGCTGTCCTCCGGGACCGCCATAGTAGATGATTTTAGGACTGTCGAACTGGACGTTGTAGCAGCCTTTGCAGTCCAAGATCATTGCCATGGTATAGACATTTTCTATGAGTTTGTTGTCAATGTCGAAGAGCTGGAGGTTCCCGATGCCGGCGGCCTTCCCCCACCCTTCCTCGGCGAAGTGGCCGTTGCCCATCTGCGTCGTCGTGTGCGTCCCCGTCTGCTTCCCCTTGTTCAGGACGGCGCCGCCGGCCATCATCTTCACCCCATGAAAGAAGTCCCCGAACTGGACGAAGATGCTCATCGGCCAGTACCCCACCGGCAGCCCTTGGATCGTCAGCCACCATATCTGGTTCACGTCGTCCTGCACGCATTTGTATAATATACATGAATTAATTACTTAACTTTTGTTTTAATTTCATGTGTTATATAATTATTATATCCTGTCTATTAACTAGAGGTGCGAGCAAAAAACCTAGAAATAGTCCGATTGGATACAAAAGAAATTATATTTTCTTAAAATAAAAAAGAAAAATATCCGTTAAAGTTATCTATAAAATATCTCTACCGAAAAAAAAAGTGTATGAAACATGCTTTGTTATTATTTTGAACACTGTTGATATATGTAAATATAGTTAAAGAAAATTATTTTGTGATTATATACAACAACAATAACAATAAAGCCTTATCTCAATAGGTGGGGTCGACTACATGAATTATAAGACGTCATTTCACTTTATTAATAACAAAGGAGTCGAACCCGGGTCTATTGCTTGGAAGGCAATTATCCTAACCGTTGGACTATTTTGTGATTATATATATAGAAAATTTATATAAGATATTACCAAAAAGTATAATATTGTAACTAATGTTATAAAATAATCACAGATATAAATTTTATAAAAATACTGGATTACAAAAATCATTCAAAAAAAAAATCGATGAGATTTTTATGCGTGTATATATCGATTTTAATCAGCATTATATAAACAAATTAATATATATATATATATAGTTTGAAAGAATGTGTACTATACCTTATTAATTGTTGTTGTTATCTTGTAGATAACACCGCCGTAAGTTGAGAGGGGCGCGATTGGACTACCGAGCACAATTTGACTCCCCACCTGAATAAAGCCTGAGCAGAGGAGGTTGAAACAGCCGCTATCACGATTGCCATCAACCTGTTTACGTACGTACATGTCAAAAATGAAACAAAATGGCTTCAACTTTAAAAGTGATGCATATATGTAATTCTATTTCTAAAGAACATGCATTTTTCCAGCCTACAAGATCTAGTCTTATATATATATATATATATATATATATATAAACTTTATATTATACGACGTAAAAATTCATCCATGGATCTTTAAAAGTTATTATACATAACAATCGACAACATCTTACAGTCCAATATGAGAAAACGCGCGTGGCCTTGCGTCGCCATACAGTGAAGGATTCGCCTGCAGTAGATATAGAGGAATTTAGATAATAAGAAATCAATATTTGTATGTATACATGAAAAGAAAGGTGGCATGTGAACTAGCAGGAGAGGACGTGCAGATTGAACATAAAGTCGACCTATATATTCAAATATATAGATCATATATAGTATATGTAAAATAGACCAACATTACATTCAATCTACATTGCATGTTAGCTACTTGCCTCTAAATACGAAGGTAATCCACTTCAAACCCCATATTAGTTGTGAACCCATTTTTTTTAATGTGTATGCAAAGTACATACAAAATTTATTTATATGCACACTAATACTACATGTCTAGGGAAGTATGATCGTATACGTGTATACAAGCATAAAAAATATGAATCGGAGATCATAATTCACGTGGTGCTAGGATTCAACTTTTTTTTGGGTAGTCAGCCCTCAGTATCTGACAAGCGGATTCAATCCGTGTGACGCTAAAGAACACACTATTCGCAGGTTGAAAACTGACTCACCATCGAGCCAAACTAATTCAGATTCGTTCCGGATCGCATATCTAACAATAGCAGGTGAAGCTCTCAATAAAAAATTTTTGTCTTCACAAAACTCGAACTTAAGATCTTACTTAAGCGAGGGCAGCCACTTACTACTTCACTCCCACAGTTAGGTAAGATTTAACTTTAATATATGGATATCAGGTTCCTTATACATGGTTAATTAATACACAACTATTTTGTATCACCCTTAATAGTTAATATATATGTATCTCACCATCCATCCGGCTTCAACTTCGATAATTTCATCGACGTCGGTGAGCTGAACGCTGGCATGGCTCCACTCGTCGTTCTGAACCGAAACATCCCAAACCTGTACGTCTGCCCTGATTCCATTGTACTCTCCTGAGTCCGCAAATACACCTGCTCTCTGTACAAGAACACAAGCACAAAAAATTGGTACAAGAACACATGGACAACAAATTATATAATTCACCAATGAAAGTATATGATGAACCATAGCTGGAATTAATGATCTTACTTCAATTAGGTCAACGTCTCCATCGCGTCTTCCGAAGCCCTCCAAAGAAGTGGCTCGAATGAGATCACTCTTCTGCACTCTTCGTATCGGGATGGTTCCATCTGGACATCCTTCCGTCTCATGCCATTCTGGTTGGATAATTTGATGTTCTACGGAGGTGTTCAAAACAAAGCTTGGAGACATCTATTTAATTTTATATAAAAAATTTTACTCAATCAGTGAACTTAAGTCAAACTTTAGGTATGCAGAAACAAACCTACCTACGTTATGAAATTGCATTTAACATAGAAACCAAATGTGACCATCCATGGGTTACAAAGAAAGATGGGAGCATACTACAATCTTATGATCCTTCAAGAGTGGATGATCAAAAGCTGGTTGCTTGTAGATATCAACACAATCGATCGTCTCTCCTTCTTCAAGCTGTAAAAGAATCAGTTAGCAAACACTCCAAATCATGTCATCTTCCAAGTAATTTGTGTCATGTATGATAGTAAAAAAGAAGCAACTAGCTAGTAAGTGCATTTTAAAGAGCTATCGAGCAAACCGTGATCGATCTAACGGCAGGCTTGTTGAGGCGATTCAAGTGAGCTTCTATCTCATCTTCTCCTAGAGGGCGAGCCTGCACTGCGATTATTCCGGCCGACATTGCTGCGATAAGGATCATCAGAGCTGCAGCAATAGAATTGATCATCACGGCCCTGCAATGACTTGCTCGTGTAAGTAGTAGTGCACCCATTGTCGTGCTTTACAGTGTTGCACCAGGGTTAGCTATTTGTGTTTTCTTAGTATGCTTTCAACATTGTGAGTGATAATGAGTACTTATAGCCATGCGGCAGTATAATGGATAGGCTCAACTCCATTAATTAATTTGATGTTCCAACCATGGCAAGTTCATCTATCCTTGTTGGATCCAGTTGTAAACAATTATGGAATTCATTGCATTTGATTTTGATTCAAATTAATCAATTTTCCAGTTGTAGGGAATTAAGATTTTCAAAACTACTCAACATTTATTTTGATTCGACTCTAGTTAATTGATTGATTCTTAATCGAAAATTCTATTTATATATTGTATAGATTTTTAATATTATATATAATATTTTTGACCCCACACCCCATCCCAAATTAAGTTTCAATAATAAAATATATTAATATTCAAATATATTAGAGTTGCTTTATTATTATTATTATTATTATTATTATTATTATTATTATTATTATTATTATTATTATTATTATTATTATTATTATTATTATTATTATTTAAAATAGATGTGCATGAAGCGATTTTTTTGTGGGAGACGTTTGGGTATCAATGCCTTTTATAAATCAAATGGGAGTTGGTGCATTCTCCCATTTGATTTCTAATTGCAATTGTTACATGTATGCAAATAATGTTGTAGGTGGTGCATTATCTGATTTGAATTTCACTTGCTCATATATACAAAATGTGCATGAACGGATGCAAATAAAGTGTACATATCCTTTTATAAACTAGAGGAAAAAAAATGCACCAACTAGGCATTATTTGTGTTCATATCCATTTGAATATACATAAATTATTGTGGAGTTGGTGCATTTTCCCATTTGATTTCCAATTTCACTTGCTACATGAATACATTATGTGCATGAATGCAAATAATGTTGTAGTTGATTATCCTATTTGAATTTCACTTGCTCATAAATACAAGATGTACATAGATGGATGCAAATAAAGTACATATCCTTTAATAAATAAGAAGGCAAAAAAATGTATTTGAATGCACATGAATGCAAATATTATGGAGATGGTGCATTCTCCCATTTGATTTTGAATTTCACTTGAGACAGGAATACATATGTGCATGGATGCAAATAATGTTATAGTTGGTGCTTATCCTATTTGAATTTTACTTTCACATAAATGCGAGATGTGCATGAACTGATGCAAATAAAATGTATATCCTTTTCTAAACAAGAAGGCAAAAAAATACCAACTTTACACCATTTGCGTTCATGTCCATTTGAATACACATGAATGGAAATATTGTGGAGTTGGTGCATTCTCCCATTTGATTTTGAATTTCACTTACTCCATGAATACATTATGTGCATGAATACAAATAATGTTGTAGTTGGTGCATTATCCTATTTGAATTTCACTTGCTCCCATTTGATTTAGAATTTCACTTGACATGAATTTGTTATGTGCATGAATGCAAATAATGTTGTACATGGTGCATTATTCTATTTGAATTTTGCTTGCTCATAAATACAAGATGTGCATGAACAGATGCAAACAAAGTGTGCATATCCTTTTATAAACAAGAAGGCAAAAAAATGCACCAATTACACATTATTTGCCTTCATGATGATTTGTATGTACATGAATGGAAAATATTGTGAAGTTGATGCATTCTCTCATTTGATTTCGAATTTCACTTTCTACATGAATACATTATGTGCATGAAATGCAAATAATGTTGTAGTTGGTGCATTATCCTATTTGATATATCAAATGAGCAATGTGACTTGCGAGTCCAAGCACAAAAACAATCGTGGGAACCAAAGTTATTGTTAAAGGCTATACATATAGTTATAGAACAAAATCATAATAATATAATTTGTTCAAAATTATTTGTTTAATATATTGAGATGGTCATAACATTGCAACTAACAATACATTATAAGATCTGTGATAATAAAGATGAAATCTAGAGAAATTGTCTCAAAATTACTATTTTTCCATGTTAATGTGCCACCATGAGAGGATTAAAAGAAGTCTTCCTCAATGTTGATGCATGCAATAGCGAATGACACTAAACCTAACTCATCCATCTCATGAACATGAAAATAGAAAGAGAGGGAGGGGAGACATGGACTCCTAAGCATATGAAAGTTTATGAAAAAAAATCCATGAAATTCATGGTTGATATAACTAACTAAAACCTATTCAAACTTATATTCGACTAAGATTTAAATGCATTATCAATTTTAATTGATAAAATATCTGAATTAATAAACCGTTAATTAACCAACAAAAAAATTGACTTATTCGGTTCAATCTAGTTTAGTTCAAATATGGTCCAATTTGATTAGCTAGGTCTAATAGGTTCAAATCATTTTAATTGAGACCACGTCATATACTTTTGAGCTTCCTTAATGCCATACTCATAACACATAATTAGAATGATTGATATCTTTATTTCATCTCATGATGTTTAAAATCTAGGTATAATATGTGCCACAAATTCATCCTATTTGGTGGGTCATGTTAGATTCACATTATTGTAATCATAATAATTATTATTATAGAAATGTCACCTCTCAACGCTTCAAGTTTCTTACCGTGATATGACTTGATAAATGAACCTTAAAGTGTTATTGTTTTCTAAATATGATTCTCTTTTTTCATATCAGATGGAAGGTAATAAACTTGTAATCTAAATATGGATGCTCTCGGGTTGAGTTGGACATGAACCAACTCAACCCAATGATTTTTTCGTCTCATTAGGTTGAGTGAAATTAGGTGACTTGTAGGGTTCAAACTCGATCCGACCCACACTATGATAACATGAATGATTAATATGTTAAAATTTACAAATTATAAACTCACAAATGTTTATTTATAAGATTATGATGTTATCGAATATATTAGATTTATCATTACTATTTTCATTAATTTTTTTTGGAATGGAACCTTGACATTTTTTAATGGGTTAACTATTATTATTTATCACAATGATTCACATACCATTATAAATATTCGTATATATATTATAATATATCTTTTCAACATCATAACGTGTTATTATTAAATTTTAAGTATTACAATTTTAAGAATGAAATAGTAAAATACATTATTAGAAATAAATATTAATATGCTACTTACTATAATGTCAAATGATTAAAACTAGTATTTTTGTACATATCTTAATTCATGATATTATATATTTTAAATAATATGTTTATAAACGTAGCAAAAGATGTAGATCAAAGAATAAAAGATAAGAAAGTGAAAGATAAAAGAAACAAAAGAAAAACATAAAGGTGTTGGCAATGGCTTTTGAACCATGACCAACCAAAGCCCAACATTACCTACGGACCAAAATGCTACTTCAACATTGTGTTATAAAATCTGCATTTTATAGTTGATGCGTGCCATAGAAATAGGGAGTTGGGCATTACAAGTTAATTATTGATCCTTCTTTGATGTAGATTCATGCAAATTATGCGTAATTACACTAGCAAGTATAACATATCATATCAAATATAAAGTATAATTTAAAATAATTAATTCCATAAGGACCAATGATTTCTTTGTTTTTTAACCTTAATTAATTAGTTAGAGAAAATATATATTTGTGATTTGAAATAAAATAAGTATGATATCTACATGAGAGATTTGAGCATTTAGTAAATGAGAAAGCAAATAAAATGGTTAACTAAATCAATTTTCAATCTTAATTAGGATAATTTTAGATGACAATTTAGGTTATTAGTTATTAAATAAGATAATTAATGATATTTGAGTCAAATTAATAAGAAGAGACTTGGGTATGGTAAAACTTGAACGGGATTTGGTTTGACTTGGCCTATATTCAGCCTTCAAAGTTTGTAGCCCGACTCAAGTCAACAAGGTCTGCCCAATTAGTTAGGAACCTAGCTTAAATTGATCAACGACTTTAGTTTCATGTTAACAAATTTTGATGCATTGTTCGAACAAATATTCACTAAACTGATGCCAAACTCAGGTCTACTTGCTAAGAATATATATATATATATATATATATATATATATATATATATATATATATATATATATATATAATGTATGTACGTATAAGAGCATTAAGTATAAGTTACATTCAAGTTGGAAATTTTAAATCATAAAATAAATTAAGAGAAAACGAAGTCCAACTTGATTTCTTCTAACTAAAAAATTTTCAATAATTGAATATTTTCTCATAAAATTCAGGAAGAAAATCTATCAAAAGGTATAAGAATAAATCATACTCCTAGGATAATTATGATGCCTCTTCATATATTTTCCTTTTTTCAGACTCTTTATCTACATAAGTTTTGGAGGTGTTTAGTGGGGATAATCTAAGTGAGAAAAAAGGAAAATTTGACCAAACCAAAAAATTTATTCAATTCAAAAAAATAAAAAAATAGGACCCTGATTATAATTTAGGGTGATTTTTAATAAATTAAAATCCACCGCTACAACTACGGCCCACCCGAAAAAATCGTAGGACCCAATGAAGCCCATTTTTATTTATATAATAATTCATAAGTTATTAATTTTTTATTAGAGATAAAATAGTTTTTATATAAAGTTTCATTTCTTTCTATCAAATTATGGAATGCTAAATTGATAAGCTTAAATTTTAATAGTATATTTTATATTTAATTATAAAATTGAATATTGTATGTTATTTTTAATTCATTATGTATATTTTAAAAATATAATTATATAAAAGTCTGGTTCCAAAAAAATAATTCAAAAAATTGATTAGTAATTTTTATTTTTTAATTTAAAACCAACTTGAAAAATAACAATTATAAATCGAAGATCAACACGAACCACTTTCACGTAACAAAGTAAGAATTAACCTTTTGTTCTTATTTTTTTTTTCATCCAAACATCATGTGATTGCAAGAACAACATAAAGTAGAGATATAAATGTTCTTGCCTCCCTTTGGAACTTTGTTGTTCCCATTTTGTTCTCATTGTAGGAACATTTTAGGATCAAAAATTTTTGTTCCACTATTATTCTTGCCACAGCCAAAGAACCCTAATTGTGTTTTTGTCGATAAGATTATGTTTGAAGTTTCAGCCTGCGCCAATGTTTTGATTTATTGTGACATGTTATCAACTGATCGTTCCAAATAGCCATGAGGTAGATTATCGAAGCAAATAATGAAGATAACACAAATTTTGTGTGATGTCTAATTAAAAATAGGGGCATTCAAATAAGTTTGATCGCAAATAATACAACAAAATATCAGAGCAATAGAAAGCACAAGAGTAGACTCAGTCGTCATTCAACTTTGATAAAATTAGCAAGCATTGATTAAAAGTGTGACGACTTTAAAATATGGGTATAAATGAGTTGCTTAAAACTTGTAGTTCAAACCAGCAACCAATTCGGAACAGTCAATCAACCCTCAAGAATTATCAACCGATAAAGTCATTTAGCATTTTGTTGAACACACCCAACTCTAAACATGAAATCTTCATACAACATCACAGGTACCTTCATGAAACTAGAAAATTATCCCAATATTACACTGCTCAAACTCCAAGATGACTCACATAACTTATTTTCTTAGGTATTGTTTGGTTGCAAGATATGACCAATAGGAATATCTCAATATATTCTCTCAGAAGCAAGATAAATTTCACCAAATACCCTCCAACTTTGACATTTTTCTAGTGCTATCTTCCAACTTCATTTTATAATCAAATTGTCCTCCATCTTTTAACTTATTTCACTAATTGTCCTTTTGACATGTGATCAGTCATTTCTCGATTGTGTTGTCAACATGACGTCCACGAGGTAATTTTCTCACTTCTCCACGCAAGCAGGCATCCAACGTGTTAGGTCATCCTTTACCAATGTCCTTTTCTCGTGCAAAATACACATTAGTAAAAAAGTTAACCTAACTTTGCTGGTGGACCCGACTATTTCCCCTCCCTTTCGTCATTCACGTTCGTCGTCGTCTTTGCCCAACCGTTGTCATCCTACTAAAATAGTTCACTACACGTTGGTGTCCACTACTATCAGTCATCGCACAAGGGAGGAACATCGAGTCACTCGTAGGTGGGGGAAGTTCAATCGCGGGAGGGAGAAGACAAATCACAATAAGGGAGAAGCTATGCCGGACTTTTTCACATTGTCGACTTTGCTTTCAGGTATGTAGCTTCGTTTATGCATTGAGTTTAAAATGTTGGCCCATGTAGCCGATGTCGAAATCCTAATTTCTTGATCCCACCAAAGCCCTAATTTTAAAATGTTGAGTTCATGTGGTCCCTATCCGACAAGATTCCATGTTATTTGTCTTATGTACTATTAGGCGACTAAAATTTGTGACCTTTTGTTACTAATGTGGTCCACTGAAACACTAATTAGAAAATGTTCCTTCTTTATGCAGTTGTACATAATCTTAATAAAGATGTACAACAATGACAAGAGATCGAGGGAGGAGCAAAGGTGATTGTTTACCCTTTATATGTATTATATTGTTTCTTTTGTAGTAATGAACTAGGTTGGTTTTATTTGCATTGATTATTATTTATTCTTTAATTATTTACTTCTAATTTTGTATGGGTTTAATTTTCACAATGATATTACAAGATTTCATATTATTTACATTATGTATTGATTAAAAATAGGTTCCAAGTGATCTTCCCGAATAGTGACAGCACGAGGGGTAGTTGTTGTGTGATACAAAAAGTGTGAATGGAGGGTGACGTGCTCTCCAAAGAATTTGAAAAACCCCGAGGATTCCACTTGGAAAATAAAGAGGCTGCAACCTATGTACATGTGTCCAAAGATTTTCAATAATTTTCATGTAAACTTCCAAGAGGCTCACTAGAAAATATGAGTCTTACTTTCGTAGTAACCCGGGATGGGAGGACCTATTTGACAAAGTGAAGAGGGATATGTCATATGACATAACCCGAATGTGTACATGAAGAGCCAAAGATTTGGCTTTGAAGGGGATTCATGGAGATGATGCTGAACAATATAAGTTACTGTACAGATATCGAGCTGAGATGTTGAAGGCAAACTCGAGAAGCACAATGGCAGGACTATTTGAATATCTCCAATGGTAGAGTTTGTACATATACATCAAAGCACTTTCATATAGGTTCAAGGTTGGTTGCAAACCACTTGTCTACTTAGATGGTTGTTTCTTAAAGGGGGTTTATGGATGACAGCTTCTAACAGGTGTAGGAATTGATGTGAATGACTGCATGTTTCTTATAGTGCACGCATACATCGAGAATGAGTTCATAGCCACATGGACATGGCCCCAAGAACATCTACGGGGGGACCTTGATGAACAATGGTAAAGGTTGAACAATGATGAGTGATTGACAAAAAGTAATTCTTAGACATCTAAAAAATTCTTCCTAAAGTTAATATTAAAATATAATTTTAATGTGCAGGACTGCAGGGACTTGTTAATAGTATTCATAATGTTTTATGGTTTGCTGAACATCAAATGTGTTCGACACTTGTGGACAAATTTCAGAGCAAAGAGCTTCAAGAGTAAGAAATACAAAGACTTATTGTGAAGTATAGCTAAAGCAACATTCCTAGAGATAATGCAAATTTTTGGGATGAATTGGAAAAGAAATCGCGAGAGGCAAGGGAATGGATTCAGGAGCGTTCAACTACTTCATGGAGCATGGATTGTTTCTCGGAGGTTTCAAAATGTGACATGTTATTGAATAATCTATCCAAGTGTTATAAAAAGTACTTTCTTGATGCCAGGGACAAACTGATAATAACGATGATAAAAATCATCCATACAAAATTGATGATAAGACTATTTAGAAAAAGAGAGGCAATGAAAAAAATCCCAAAATCTGCAAGAAGTTAGAAGCCATTAGGAATGCGGCCATAGTATGGGAGCCTACTTATTCGGCTATTGAATTGTTTCTATTTCTATGTCTTTTAGTGATTATAATGTTCAATCTATCCTAATTGATTTTTATGTATTTATTCAGGTGGCCTAAAATTACAAGTGAACTCCGAAGGTGCCGATTATGTTGTTGACATGGGCATGAAGACTTGTAGTTGCAGATGATCACTACAAGAAAACTTGGTTTCTGTGACGACTTATTTGTGACGATAAAATTTTGTCACAACGTGTGAGGGTTTTATGATTGATTTGTGATGATGAGTTTATTTGATAATTTAATGACCAATTTGTGACGAAACGAATCGTCACAGTGCTATTTATCACAAGTCCCTCATAATCTTGTGACGAATTTGTGATAGCATGTTTAATTAACATGATTAGTGATATAAAAGTGACGAATTATGAATTATCACAATTAATGTTGTCACATTTTTATCACAAATACTTGTTATTATTCAATGGTCATAAATTTCATCATAATATTATTTTCCCTCTATCTTATAAAAATTGTGGGGCCAAAATAAAAGAAGCCCTAAATTTTTTTATTTGAAAGAAAAAAATTTTCTATCTCATGATTTGAAATTTTGGTAAACAAAAAATTTCATTTCTTCTCATTCTTCCATATACATAAAAAATCAACCTTTTTTATAACAAACTTTTTCTTAGGGTTTAATAGTCAAATATTTGTTCAGGTATCATCCTCTACCTTTTTTCTATCGTTCTCTCTCCATGAGTGCCTGTTTTTCTTTTGTTTGCATCGCATGTTGCACGAGCATCAGCAGGACCCTTCTGCTCGCTGCGTCCAACGTCGGCAACCTAGGTCGTCTCTAGCCCCTGCGCACGCAGGGGCACTGCCAAGCATCTGCATCTGCATGTGCGCAGAGCGCCGCCAGCGACCGTAGGGGTCGGCAGCGGCACCCCTGCATGCATGCAGGGGTCTTCTTAGGCTCCTGCAATCGTCGGCGTCCCCTTCTGTCACTGGTAGCATCCCGCATGCGCGCAGATCCTTACACGACCCTGTCGTGCACGCAGGGCGCTGCCAGTGACCACAGGGGTCGCCGACAACTCCCCTGCGCGTGCAAAGGCTAGTCAACGACCTTGCCATGATGGCAGGGTTCATTCCAAGCCCCTACGAGCGTACGGAGCCGCTGGCGACCCTGCGGTCACCGCTAGCAACGCAGGGGCCTGAGACGAACCCGCCGTCGCGCAGGGATCTGGACCGACCCTTGCCGGCGATGGCAGGGGTAGCTGTTTGGCCCCTGCACGTGTTGGGGCCTCGAACGACCCCTGCTAGCGACGGCAGGGGTTGCTGGTTGGCCCCTGCACGCGCAGGGCCCGGAACGACCCCTGCCCACGTGGGAGAAAGGAAGTAGGAAAGAAGCTAAAATCTTAGAATACGAAAGAAAAGGACGTAGGAAAGAAGCTAAAATCTTAGAAGATCAAAGAAAGTCCAGCAGCTCTGCCTTAAAAATATGTTCACAATACTTGTAACACCTCATTTGTAGCATTGCTAATGTATAGGAGAAGAAGAGGTTAACTCAGATGATGCTTCATGCAGTGAAGTTATAGAGGATTCCTTGCCTTCTAGTTTGCATAAGAAGACAATACAGAATCAAGTGCCAAGGATGGTACAAAGAAGTAATTCATTAACAGTAGTTCTTATGCTAATAAGCGAAGCAACAATAAGAAGATAAAGGTATGAATCAAACCTAAATGAAATATATGTTCAAAAGAAAAGTCAAATATGAATATTTCAAATGAAAAAAAAACTATAAGAGACATTTATAATAATCTTACCATATGGAGGTCATAAGAATCTTTAGTCTCCTCCCTTTCTCTAATTACATCTTCTTCAACTCTTAATGTCGAACATCTGCAATAATTGGGCAAAGACAAACATGTGAATTCAGATATCGAATTCTAGACAACTACAAGCAAAGACATAATCTAGTCATAGAACTTAACCCTTTACATGTGATGCATGGGATACTTGAACAACAGGACATCCCCACGCGCACATTTGCATGAAACTGGAAGCGTGCTATGTCAACAATGAATTCAATGTAATAAATTAAAGATATGAAAGTAATTGTCTTAATTAGACAATTCACAATATTAGCACTCTAATTGTGTTTCTTTCCAGAAAAAAGGAGCACCGTATAGATCATTTACATTGGAGTTGGATTTCCAAGGTGAAATGGCTGAAGGAGAACGTGATGTTGTCTAATAATAGGCGTTGCTCCACAAATGGACACCATGAGCCTGGTAGCTTGGATGACCCCATACTGGGTACATTTAACCTTGTGTAACATTGCAGGTGGGATAAAATGGAGGGTAGGCCATAACTTGCTTTGGCATTAGCCTCGTGCATGGGATCTCTATGTTGTGGCCATCTCTTCTCATAATTTTTTGGCAAAATGTGCCTTCTATGCATGCAGTACTTCTGCAAAGACAATAAAGATAAGTACAAATTAGTCAAATTAGATGCTTTCTCATTTTATTAAAAGAATATAGAACTTGAAAATTCAACATAAAGAAGTTGTGAGATGTCAAAATATAAAAAAAAATATTAATTATATGATTTCAGGTAAGATTTAATGGCAGAGAAACTTGTTCACCTGATAACCACTTTATTCTTGCCTTAAGATACTAAAAGTACCTGTAAATGGCTAGCCACATTATGTCTTGTTATGCTTTCTACATTCATCTGTTCCAAAATCTTGGAAGGAATAGCATTGTCAATTCGGAGTTGTTCTCCAGCTTGGACAAAATGCTTGTGAAGGCCAGCCATCCAATCTACCTGAGGATACAAAAAAATTCATTAACTTTTAGCCATTACCTAAGAATAGATTCATGATTTGAGGAGATTGGAAATAAAAATAAAAGGAAAAATTTATATAATTTGAATCCAAAAGGCACAATAAACTACACTGATGACTTCAGGTGTTTCTAATTTCATGGAGAATTCACAACGATCAAGCAATGAAGTTTTCTTATTATTATAGATTTTACATTTTGCACGAGCAAACTATTTGAATGAGATGTTGTTGTAAGATGGAGAATATGTTTCACGTTATTTGGAGCAACAAGTTTCATGTTATCTTTGAATAACAATAAATTCTATAGTGAATATATCCTTTTGCATCTTTTCAAGTATAATTAATGCTTTGAATTATATATATTTGAGCAAAATGATCATTACTATATATGTTTTAGAAAATTTTTCATACGAGAATATGTGAAAATATTTAATATATAAATAATTTATTATTTATATTTATATTTAATCAAAATTATTATTATAAAATTGATATAAGCTTTCAAAATGAATTTCTCGCAAAGAAATCATATTGAGTCACAACATTGTCACAAGTATATTCTTTTTTTCATCACAAAATATAAATTGAGTTGTTATAACAATTTGTCACAATTCCATCACAAATTGCAAAAAACAAAATCATCAGAAGTCTATAACAATAATTTTCATCACAATATTATCGCAAATTATTATGATAAAGTCGTCATATATTTATCACTATAAATATCCATTCCAAATATTACGTCAAAAGTCCATCACAAAATTGTCACCATTGTGACGGATTATTTTCTTTTTTATTTTATTTATATGCAATCTTGTGACGGTGTCTTTTTAATATTGTGATGGAATGAACCGTAACAAATAATGTTGTGACAAAAGACATTCCGTCTCAAGACTAACCGTGGGTCAAAATTCAGTGACGAAAATTGTTCATCACTGACCTATCACAAAAAACTATTAGTGATGAAAGTTATATTTTCTGTGATGATATTTTATGTCACAAAAACCTATTTTTTCTTGTAGTGGATGGCAACTAATAGGGATCCCGTGTGTACATATAGTTGACCCATACACTTATGTAGATATGTGTTACTCCATAGAAACCTTCTTAAAATTATATGACCACATTATAGAGCCTATGAATGGATGCGATCAGTGGCCGATCATGGAGGAGACAACACATATCAATCTACCATCATTCGTTAACACAAGAAGAGGAAGAAAATAAAAATCTAGGAGAAAGGAGGTAGAGGAATTAGAAAAGGTTAAGAAATTTTCGGCCGAGAAAGAAAAACTCTTCATGAGAGGAAGGGTTCAAACGAAATGTACCCTTTGCGAAGAGATTGGTCACAACAAAATATCTCACGTAAGTGCTGAAAGTCTCATCTTTATTGTTTGCTTATTGAAAACTAATGTGTTTTTTTTTGTTTGCAGCGAAAAAGAAACGAAAGTTCACAAAGGACTCAAAGTTCTCAATAGTCAACTGAAATATAAATGCTAACATGAATAATAAAGTCTTACTCACAACTAACTTAATTCTTATGTATTTTTTTACATGCTCCAGCTGAATGTGAGGGTGTAACTAATGATGCTCAGACTTCTCAAGCAAACACGGTAAAAAAGCGGAGAACTAGGAAAAGACGTCGAACTTATCTAAGAAAAGTCTTTTGGTTATGTATAAATAGTCTGTTATATTTTGGTTTAGATGTTTATGTACAATGACAAACAATTAGCTGTGATGTTAACATTTTGATTTGGGATGTGTTTCATTAAATGATTCTGGGATGTTATCATTATGTGGATATTGGAGGTTGACAAATAGTTGGATGTTATCATTTATGTGTTTGTACAACAATTGGATGTTATCATTATTATTCTGTGTTTCTTCATTTGTTCTTTCACAAAATAATATGTGGATATGAAAATTGTGCTTTCTCAGCGCGTTTAATTGCTTGTATTATTTGAGCTTGTTAGCAAGTGAAGGATATTGACACAAAATCATAAAGTTCAAGGGCAGTTGCATAACTATATATAAGTTGGAGGGCATCTTACTTTTTTTTGTGTAAACTTAGAGGGCAATGTCTTTCACAAGGCTAAAAATGGAGGACAATCTATTTTCTCGTCTAAAAGTTGGAGGGTAACGTAAGCTTGAATTAAAAGTTGGAGGATAAGATATTTTTGTTTTCGAAAGTTGAGGGCATCAATATTTTCCTTATTTTCTTTTCGATACAATCATGCTAGTCCACGAACTGCATATGTTCTAAATGTATACAAGAAACACAAATAAGATACCACTAATGCAAAACAAAGATAATTTTAGAACAAGTGTCACAAACAATAAGATTTTTCATTGAAAACAATATACCACTAACAAAATCCGAAGATACTACTAATATAATCTGGAGATACCATTGATACAATATGATTTTGTCGACATAAATGTCACCATATACAAAAGAAGGACGGCTAAACAAAATACAATAATGTTTTTCACAATTCGGTATTATTTCGTCTTTTCAGCTTTCAATTTCGATTTCCAATCTTTGAATGTGATCTCTTTGAGCTTCTATCTCTAACTTTAGTAATCGATTCCTTTCCTTTTCCTCGTCAAGCACATGGTCCAGCTTGTCAATCTTTCGCAACATTCTATTGTCATCATCTCACTTGTATCAGCAGGCGGATTAAACTAATCGAAGTAATCACAAGATTGAATCTTCTGAAAATACCCACAAATGAAATTGTGAATAAACACGCACAAAACCAAACATCAAGGAAAAAATATTTCGGGAACTCACCAAAATTTTTACAACCATAAAACATATGTCCAAGGTTACTTTTTGTTCACGAAGTAATAATTTCTTCTTCTCAGTAGTCACACCTCCTTACGACCTTCCACGATGCCATTCTTCGAGGCAAGTAAGATTAGAGCTCTGGAAACCTAGCAGCGGCTGTCGACGTACAAACAATTATGAAAAGGATGTCAACCAACAACAAATGACTTCAGGGCAAGACGACGAAGCGATCTCCAAATGGCAACGCCAATCCGATGACTAAAGTCGTCGAGTACTAAGACGAATAGGTGGGGACGACGAAGGTGGGGGGACATCAAGTAAATTGCACGAAATAAGCTGCTCGCAAGATGTCATATAGTACAACATTTAGAAATGTGTGAAAAACTAGCGAATGGGGCTATGCCAGAAGTATCATTCTTCCATTACATGCCTGAAGTATCATTCTCCATGTCTATTTGTTTCATCCAAATGTTTCATGATAATTGCTTCAATCTACTTCTGTTTCTCTGACATTAACATAGAGCCCCGGAGGAGATATAACTTAGTTTCTCGTCTTGTCTTTTCTTTCATCACAGTTGCCTAAGATGTTTTTTGTCATTGGAAGGAAGTTCCTCCTTGGGGATATCATCAACAATGGTGCCAGATGAGCATGGATCCTGTGCGCAGTCAGATGCGATGGAGTTTGGATCCGATTTCAATTTCGCCAATATTTTCTTCCCTCGTTTTCCAGCAACGATTTCTTAAAGTTTCATATCTAAACACAATTGTAACAAGGTTTCATCTTGCGAGTCATCTTTCTCTTCTTTAGGATGAGGCTTGTACATAGCAGACGATTTCTTAAGCCTCGCCTTAGATGTGCACTGTTCAATTGTTTCAACATTGTACTTCAGCATAAGAGGCGACCTTGTCAGCAGCCCTGCTGTGCGGCAAATGTGTTCCCCAATCTTTGGCAATTTTGAGCTCATTTAATGTCCATATCTCCCACAGCTTCAGGCCTCTTGGTCTTAGATGCAACCTAGTCAGCAACACTAGAATCAAAAGCCTTTTGTTTACTATCAGATGAATTCAAAGATGCTTCTGTTCCCGTTACAAATATATGTCCATATCTGCATTCTCTTCTATCAGATCAAACAAAATTTTCTCTTTACCACTGTCCTCCGCAACATCTTTCTGGCTAAACGATGAGTATCCTCTTCCCACTGGAGAAAGGAACATTTTTATCAGATTTCCCCTCGTTAGTTAGTGTACATTGATCATCATTTTTCAACCCTCTACCGAGAACAAATACAAGGAGTTCGAGATAACCTTTTGAGCGGTGAAAAGCCTTCACCTGCGCATTAGCTATTGCACATTCCAATATGGCAGTTGTTTCGTATGGGGCCCGGGCTGATACAAGGAGATAATCCATGAGTTTGTCAGGTTGAAAAGAATTCACCATCCATAATCTCTCAACCACAGTACTGATTGTTCCTTCACGTATTCCAGCATTGACAATTTTTTGTTCCGTAAGGGCAACATATATGTCATCACTAAGGCAACTGCATGCCAATCCTAGCTCTATGCGCCGTGAGGCTTCCGTCAATGCTTCATCTACGGCAAGTACAAGTATCCAGGCTGCAACATTTCACTAGCTGAGCAAAATTTTTCTGAAAAGGCTTCAATTGAGATTCATCACACCATGTAAAAGTTTTATCCCCGAAATAAGCTACCAAAAGTTGGTCCTTTTTACGAACATCCAATGCGAACTTCGATGCATATGAAGCATCAAATATCTGTCCTGGCCACCAAGGGTGGCTCCTCACTTTTCCCCACACCAAATCTGAAATGGAAAATTTCTCTTTCTTCTCATCTTGAAAAGGATAGAAAACTCCGACATGTTTTGTTTCCTCCATGAGGGGGCGTCTAGGCCTTCCCCTCTTCTTCTGGGATGACGATCGTTCTCCGGCCTGCACATTCTCTTCAAATAAGTCATCAACATGTTCAGCAGCATGCTGCAATGATGAAGATCGTTCTCGAAGTTGCACAGTCTCATCATACAAGTCATCACCACATTCAGAGCCCTCGAAAGCATGTCATAAGCTTCCTCTCTTTCTCTTCATCCCCGATAAATGTTCTTCTAACTGCACAGTCTCATCAGGCAGGTCCTCCGCATTCTCCACGCTCTCCATAGATAAATTCTGAAATATTACTCGCTTCTTTTTTTATTGATGACTGTCCTGGGCATTGCTGATCTCCACTTGGCTGTTCATCATCATTTGACCTGTCATTCACAGTGGACTTCATAGGCCTTCCCCTTCTATTCTTCGATTCTCCTCGGGCATGCGCACTCTCTACCTGTAATCTAGCACTATCTATATTCTCTGAACCACTAACAACTGAGGTGTCAGCGTTCACATCCATGACTGCCTTCGCACCAACAACACTAAGCACAGTTGTCTCCTCGCTAATTGCTTCATCATTCTTCACTTCGCCTGTTTGAGCCATTTGAGCACCTCTTGTGTCCCCTTCCACACTCTCCTCAAGGTTTCGGATCTGGCATGTTGTCGGCACATTTCCAGAAACACCTTTCCCGCGTCACTACAGCCGAAAGCCTCACCTGAGCTTCTCACATTCGTACCTCACTCCAAGACACGATATTCGGCGGCTTCATCCGCTGGCTCGGTTTTCACAGAGACGCTGTCCCCCGCAGCTTCCTCTTTGCACGTTGAGGCGCCTCCAGTGCCGGAACCTGACGCTGCGTTGGCAGGGACGGTCGTAAATGCGGAAGGACGCTCTCCGGCTTTCGAGTCGACGGCGCCAATTTCATCGCCGACGGCAGCGGAGACGGAGTCCTCCAGCGGGGTTTAACACCATCTGGAAGGAGAAAACCTTGAAGCTCTTATCCAGAGTAGCTCTATTAGATCGGCGGCAAATCCGTAAAACCTCTGCATGAACGTAAAAGAGACGAAGAGCGAAAACAACAAAAGATTCGAAAGGATGAACCAAAATGCTTCAGATCGGAAGCTCGAATTCGAAATTTACGTGTGAAATGTTTTTCATAATTTTGCGAACAGATGAACGAAATAAAAAAATTGCGTCAAAAAATGGAAAGAAACTTCCACTTCTGTTTCATTCTTTAAGCAAAATCTGTTAAAAGTTTTTTTTTTTTCGATTTATGCGGTCTGCTCACTCGCGTTGGGGTTTCAAGGCGTCGAGTCCGAAGTGTTGGTGTTATGTCACTTTAATGGAAGGAGGAGCCGGCAACCTCATCGGCATCGAGAGCGTCTGTGATCTAGTGGAATCCTTATCTACAACGAGAAATAAAAAAAAAATGTTTATGCGGTTACTTTCTTAAACTTCTTCTAAATTATTAATTTTTTAAAAATTTTAAAGTATAAAATTATCTTATGATATCATTAAATTTTGTCACATTTTCCGTGAATCTATTAAATTTTATGTTATTAAATAAAAAAACTAAAGTTTCCTTCCAACATAATAATTAAAATATATATACTATCTTTTAATATTTTAAAAAGAATATGATAATATTAATAAAAAATAATATGAAAATAAAAAAGTTGACATTTTTGTATTATTTTTATATTATTTATTTTTTAAAAACTAAAATATAACACATATTTTAAAAATTATATTGGGAGGGCACTTTAGTCTTTTCATAAATAAAAAAAAGTAAAATTAACAAAAATAATTAATAGAATCTAATGAAATAACTAAAATAAAAATGTTATAAAATTTAGAGTAAGTTCATACTTTTGGATTAAATGCGAAAAATTGTAATGATTTAAGAAAGTTTTAAAAAAATAACTCTAAGTTAAAATGTAAAATATGCATGATTTTCGGTGATGTTCACAATTAATTTTAATTTGTCAAGTTCTCAACTTTAAAAACTTTGCATATTTTTTAGAGGTCGACTCGATAAATTCGTCGAATTGATCCGAAACCAATTTAGTCGATTGGATATAAATTTCAAATCCGATTAAATAAACTTTAGTTTTTGAAACAATTTATAGCTACTCTAATTTAACATGGCAACAAATCGATAGACGTGAATTTAATTTTTTTTTACCAGTGTTCTCTATTGTGAATTTAATTATTTTACAGTTGCCAACAATTCAAATATTAAGTGAAATAATTACTAGCATTGTTGGAATTAATAGAATTGTTGCTTGAACTATTTAGGTCGCCACATTTTAATTATTGCATGAAATATCAAGCAATTTCGTCATACGTACAACTAACTAACACTACAAGAAAAGTGGAAATTACATACGGTTTCGACCGTCTGTAATTTTTTGAAAAAATCATCGGTAACGATTTTTCGACATAATCGATTCGTTCGAAAAATGATCGTCGCAAATTGATTTGCGACGGTTGAAAAAAAGACGTCGCAAGTTTCGACGGAAATTCGGCGGTCGAAAAACCGTCGAAAGTTTCGACGGTCACGACCGTCGATATTTGCGACGGTCGATGAAATCGTCGAAACTTCGGCGGTCGCGACCGCCGAAATTTCGATGGTTGCGATGACCGCCGCAAATATCAGTGGTAGCAACCATCGAAACTTTCGGCGGTCGCAATCGTCGTAAAAAAATTTATAATATAAAAAAAATTAGCCTGCCCCCAGCGACCGGATCCGACAGCCAGCGACGGATTTGGCCGTCCATGGCCAGATCCGACCGCCAGGTGGCCGATCCGGCCGCCAGGCGGCCGATTCGGTGCCCGCGGCCAGATCTTATCGGCAGGCGGCCGATCCGACGCCCACAGCCAGATCCAGCGGCCGAATCGGCCACTGGCGGCCTGATCGGATGCCTGGCGACCGGATCGGGCTCCTGGTGGCCGAATTCGACAGCCAGCAGCCGGGTCGCAGGCTGCTGGATCCGTCCGCCTAGCAGTCCGGGCTAGAGAGAGAGAAGGGGAGAGGGACGCCGACACGAGAGGGACGTCACCGACTGTCAATGCCTGTCGTCCGATCGGGAGAGGCTCGTCGGCAGAGAGAGGGAGAGGGAGAGAGAGAGAGAGAGCAGAGGGGGAAAGAAATAATGGGGAAGATTATATATATATATATATATAGGTGGAAAAATGAGAAAGCGGGAAAACGAAAAAAAAGCGGGATAGTGAAATTTTAATTATCGACGGCTCTGATCGTCGAAAACTTAATAAATATTAATAATATATATTATCATGATATGTACGAATATGATATTAATTATTTTTAAGGTTACCGACAGCCTTGACCGTCGTAAATTATTTAATTATAAATATAAAATACTATATATAGTTATATATAATATTTATTTTTTATTTTACTGACGGTACGAACTATCGCTAATTATTACCGACGATCGAAACTGTCGGAAATTGTGACGATTCAGACTGTCGCTAATTATATTAATAAAATACTCCTTATATTATATTATTATACATTTACCGATGGTCACGACCGTCGGCAATTGCGGCGGATAGATATCCGTCAGAAATATCGATGTCCCTATCATCGAAAAATAAAATAATAATATAATAAATTACATAATTTATTATTTTCATTTACATAATTACAAATTACGAATATGATATTTATTTTTTATTTTGTTGACGGTTGTAACCGTCGAAAATTTCGTCGAAAATATTTTCGTCGCAAAATCCGTCGCAAATTGTGATGGATTTCTATCCGTCGGAAATTGACTATCAGAAAATGGCATTTTTCTTGTAACGTAAGAATCTAAGTATAATATGTCTCTTGGTAACCATTTAGGCCATATCTTTCGTTATGAATCCCATTACTCGATTTGATTAAAATCTATTAAACTGGATTGAATTGGATATATGTTGATTCAAATTCGATTAGTAAAGGTTCCTTTTTTATATGAATTATTTGTTTCATGTCTAAGATATCTAACGTATTATTGAAGAAAAAATGTTTATCATTTTTATCATGTTTTTCATTGTAGAGTATTTGTAGATTCTTTGAATATATTTTCTGTAACACCACCAAATCGACCTCGCAAAGTGACGAAAATTAACACGGAGATGCTATATACACTATGACTTTGACCTTCTTATTGACCATATCTCAGTAAAAATCTGAGACATGTCAGCGGAAGAATAATAAAATAAATAAAAATAACATAAGTTGCGGAAGTCTAGAAAGGTGGCTATATCATCTCTAAATAAATCTTATAAGGTTTACATCATAAGTTCATAAACACGGAAGGAAGAATAAATAACTAAATAGGCCTTATTATTCATGTGCTTTCTTGTCGCCTGAACATCGTCGCAGCATACCAACTCTACACCATCACTGACGTAGCCCTGTGAAAATCAAACACAGGAAAGAAAGTTCTCCCGTATACGATGCATAACTTGAATAAAGAAATAAGAAAGATCACATAACTTATTTTAGCCAGGGATTTAGCATGGAATCATCAGAGCATTAAGAACCAATAAATCTTGATAAACATTAAGATCACGATGAGATATAATAAACTTGAAATCAATAATAGGCGTATTAATCCTGGCATAAATCATAACAATACTTGACCTGACATTCATGCTTGCTCTACTTGTACATACTTCTTGTTCTTGTATCATGTTTAAAAACTTAGTGTCTTTAGGTGCCTTTAAATTATTAGGGTACGCCGAGCAAACGATACAGCCATGTGCGGGTCAATGGGTGATTAAACTATGACCAAGGGAGCGACCCTTATCTTGTGGTACTTGACTTGGACTGACAATCAATTATTCATCTTCTATCTGAACTTATTAATAACTTTAAAATCTTATATTCATTGTTCAATCATGACATAAGAACAAAAAGGACTCATGGTGGAATGAATCATCTCGTGAATTCATACCTTGAACCATGTATATATCATAAATAAATCATGTAACATTAACTTAGTCATTATTATAATAAATCAGATGAGAATATGCGAGATTCAAATCAGGATAAAAAATTATTGATAAATGTGATAAAAAGGATCACTAAAAATCGGTCTACCGGGAGGTCGGTCGACCGGGAGGTCGGTCGACCGGTGGGCTTTGGGTCGGTTGACCGGTGGGTTTAACAAAACTAACTCTAAGTCGGACGGATCGATCGATCCGTTCCATTGAACGATCGACCGGTCGGCTGGTGGGGTTCAGGGATCGGTTGACCGGTCAAGTCATGTTATAGGAGGATTGGTCGACCGGTCGATGTATAATGAAATCGGCTGTGGGATTTAATAAATCGATCAACCGATTTTTGACAATACATGCGGGCCGAAACTCGAAAATTCCTGAAAAACTCTAGTATAATCTCATTCTAAACTAGTTTCTACCTCCTAGCAATCAATCAAATAGTAACATAACAACAATAATCAAAACCTATATAAAATTCATCAAGCAATCAAAGAAATCAAGAATCAAACAATCCAAACAATAACCTTGGAAACTTCTTCTTATCATCTTCTTTACAGAATCGATTGGGGCAGAATTTAAATCTAATGAAGGATCATGCAAGGTGATTTCGATTCACCCACCTCTGTTCGCATAAATCTTTTCTCCGATTCATTGGAACCTATCAATCGCGGCCCTATTTTCCCTCTATACTCCCTGTTCCCCCTCTCGATCTTCGCCTACAAACGTTCAATGATGAGGACTTGAGGTGTGAGGATCATATAGAACAGTAAGGGGAGAAACTCGACTACCCTTGCTTCCTAGGCGACATGGGAGATTCTGCTTCTCAGGTCGTGTGCAGGGGCAGCAAAGAAGGGGAAGAAAAGAGAGAGAAAATCGTGAGGTTGAGGGGAGAGGGATTAAATACAATTCTGTTTTACCTAATTAAAATATCCTCACCTTTATTAATCTAATTAATCTGATAGGATTCATCCCCTTGAGATTTGATCTTTAATTCTTAATAAGATAAATCCTTTTATCTCTAGCCGGCCCCAATTCAATTGGTATTTGGATTTTTATTTTTTTATTATTTTTTTCTATCCCCTGCTGGCCGTTTCTTGTTTTAGTCGAACTCGAATTCTCTTTTTTTTTTTTTGTTTTTTTATCTGTTGGTGTTGGTTGTTACAACACACATAAAATTTGAAGGTGAGAAGATTAAACCACACACGAAGTTTACGTTGAAAAATTAAACGTTCTCAATGTTGAAGTTAAATGTTTTTAAAATGACTTAATTTATAATTAGACAGATCGAACCATTATTGTATGTACTATATCGTATTTATATACGCTATTTAATATATATATGCTCTAGCTATTTGGCTAAGTTTATAAGTCACTTAAAGTGATTTATAAATAGTTTTGAAATTTTTTTCATATTTAATAGTTAACAAAAAAATTGATAAGTATTTTTTTACTTGTTTATAAGTAAAAAAAACAAGCTGAATGATCTCAACTTATTTTGTGTGAAACAATCGATCGATTTAATCAATGAATATATTATTATGCCCTTATAATATCATAACTTTCTACACATATTTTATCTATTATAATATTAAGAATTTTTTTATCAAGTGACTAAAATAATAATTTATAAGCTTTTTAGTACCAAACACATAATTATTTATTTTAAAAAATTAATTATAATCATTAAATTACTTATGAGCATTTTAATTTATCAACTATTTTATATGATCATTATTCCTTGATGTCCTCTAACAACTAGCTCAATAGAGCCAAATATAAATTTCTAATAATTATTACATTATATGGTTTCGAATTAATAAATTACGTTAAAAATCAAAATACCTTTTGCACTATATATTATTTGAAATCTATAAGTAATATAACTAGAAACACTATATATTATTTGAAATCTATATATAATTTGAAAAGTATGAAAATTTTGACCAGAATAACTAATATTCAAACTAGAATTTATCTTTATTTTCTGCATAAGATTAAGATAATATATTTAAAACTTAAGGGCAGATATATATATATATATATATATATATATATATATATATATAAAATCTATATATGATGAATAGCAAAATAGTTACCGAGTTGGTTAATAAATGTCCCTTGGAACTCTCCGAGCCTTGAAACTCCGCAAACTTTTAATGCGCGTCGATCCCTAAAAATAAATTATTATTTATGAATGAAACATGCACAACTCGCTAACTTGAGTTGCATGTAACTTGCTTTGGATTATAGATAACTTAAGTGGGGTTTTATTAGAATTTATGAGTGGCTAGCAATATTAGTATAACTTATATTATTTTTGAATTTTCTCTTTTAAGCCATATTGCATTTTTATTTCATCTTCTAATTTCCAGTATCATCCATTTATCCTTATTTAATTATTCATATGCTTTATCTTAACCCTAAACGATTATAATATATATTTTTTTTTGAAATATACATTTATCACTTTAATTACCTTTATCAAGTTTTATCTATTTAATTTCATAAAAAGAATAAATCAAAGGAAGCCATAGAAAATATCAGGTGATGGTGGTCCAGTTTGGCTTTTTAATTTTTTTGACATAGTTGCAATATGATGATTGAACATTAAAAATGGGAAACTCAGTTTTTAATAATTCTAAATTGTGGTTGATAAGGGAATAAAAATTTACTTATAAGTAAAAAGACAAGGAGGAGGACTAATTTTTTCTAAAAAAAAATTTGTTTAGCCATAAATCATTACTTATTATAAATTGTAGTCATTTTCCCCCCAAATTTTAATAGCACAAACTATGAATAATTTATCATAAAATATAAAGATTGAAGTCGAGGAACAAAAATCTTGATCCCATTTCTGCATAACTCGAGCGTTTTACAGCTCAAAATATTTTTGACACATGCATATATTAAATTTTCTAAAAAATAATTAATTATAAGTTTATGACTAAAAAGATCTTTGATAACATCTATATGAAAAAGAGTGTTGTGATATGTAATAAATGAAAATGTCTACATCCGTCGCGTTATATTTTTTTATGAATGAGAAAAATAGAAAATATACTTAATATTAACATTTTTATTTTTATTTTAAAGCATCAATCTTTTAAATTTTCTTAAATTATAATAATGCATGATAGACAAGACAAAAATAAATAAATTAAAAAGGAAGAAATGATACATGTGACGCATTATTAAACTACAAATTTCAAGTAGTTAAGCCAGAGAGGAAGACCAAACCGGGAGGAGAGAGATGGGCGTTGTGGGAGGTGGAGAAGATGAGAAGAGGCGCCTCCTAGTCGCCGGCGTCGGCGCCGGCGCCGGCGATGAGGAGTCCTCTGCGCTGACCGCGGAGGCCCTGTCCTCCCGGAAGGGTCCGCCGGAGGACACATTCCACCTGGCCTACGCGGTCTACTTCACCTTGGGCACCGGATACCTCTTCCCATGGAACGCCTTCATCACCGCCGTCGACTACTTCTCCTACCTCTACCCCGGCACCCCTATTGACCGCGTCTTCGCCGTCGCATACATGACCTCCTGCTTCGTCGTCCTTCTCGCCATCGTTGCCTGGGGCGCCACCCACCGCAGCAGCGCCCGCCTCCGCATCAACTCCGGCCTCGCCCTCTTCGTCGTCACCCTTCTGGTCGTGCCCCTCATGGACGCTTTCTACGTCAAGGGCGTGCCCGGACGCTACGACGCCTACGTCGTCACCGTGGCTGCCCTCGTGCTTTGCGGCGTTGCCGATGGTCTGGTGCAGGGAAGCCTAATCGGGGTCGCCGGGGAGCTACCTGGGAGGTACATGCAGGCTTGCGTCGCCGGAACTGCCGCCTCCGGTATGAAGTAAAATTTGTCCTTTGAACGATTTTCCTCTAGATCTGTCTGATTTTTCGATTAAAAAATTAAACTTGATTGATTTGGGGGAAAAGGGAGATTGCTTAAGATTTGGGTTAACGCAACGATTATGTGGTGGCCAGTTGGTGGATCAGAGAGTAAAATAAAAGGGAGGTCAAATGTTGAACAAAATACTAAGATCCTTGAAATTACTGGTCTGAAACTACTGAATTTCCTCGAAAACATCCCCTTCAACGACATACTTTGATTTGAACTTTGGTACTAGAATTTCCTCAGGGCTCAGGTTCTTTGTAGCTCCTGTAAAGTGAAAGTCTTCGAAATCTGATTTTCCTCCTCTTTGTTTCGCTCCAATTCTCAAGTACCATGTGGATATTGGAGGACTTATGGCCTGACTTAGTTAAGGAGATGCAATCAGGATATTGACATGAGTCGAATTATTTTTTTGGCCATTTTCCTGGTAGTAGAATTGGGATTAGCTCCTCTGGGAAGTGTGCAATCTACTGAGAGCAAAATTGATGGTCCATGGTAATTGCCCCTTATCAGCCAGAGAAGATCAAATATATGGACATCCATACTATGGAAACGATAGAACAATCCAATGCACTCTCAAGGAGTGCAATTCTTCAATTTAGATCTTTTACCTGACTATTTCATTTTTATGATGCACTTCCAAGGAAGAAAACTATTTGCCTAAACTTTCTGAAAGTTTGCTGTATATCTGCTTATACATTAAAGTAGGTGCTATCCTTTCGTTGAATGCATAATAGCTAATGCCCGCCCTCTATCTTCTGGTCTGCATTCCAAATCCATCATTTCTCACAAGAAGGAAATATGAAATTGATGTTGTGCTTTTGTTAAATACAGGAGTAATTGTTTCACTTATGCGGATATTTACCAAAGCCATATATACACAAGATGCTTATGGGTTAAGGAAAAGTGCAAACCTCTACTTTGGTGTCAGTATCATTATGATGCTCCTCTGCATTGTTTGCTATAATGTAGCTGACAGGCTTCCTGTAATCCAATATTACAACGAAATTAAACAGCAGGCTGTGGAAGAAGAATTAAATGAGAAGGGTACCGTGGGTGCAAATGCTTGGAAATCAAATCTGTGGGATGTTGTGGGGAGGATCAAGTGGTTTGTTTTCGGAATCTTTCTCATTTATGTGGTTACTCTTTCCATATTCCCAGGATACATTACAGAGGATGTGCACTCTGAGCTCCTCAAAGATTGGTATCCGATTATTCTCATTGCCGGATACAATGTGTTTGATATGGTGGGAAAGTCTTTGACTGCAGTCTATCTTCTCGAGAATGCTAACATTGCAGTTGCTGCCTGTATAGCAAGGCTTCTGTTTTATCCCCTTTTCCTCGGTTGTTTGCACGGGCCCAAATTCTTCCGTACGGAAGTTCCAGTTGCAATATTGACATGTCTTCTGGGTTTAACAAATGGCTACCTGACATCTGTTCTGTTGATTCTAGCACCCAAAGCTGTGACCTTACAGCATGCTGAGACCGCTGGGATAGTTGCTGTACTGTTCCTGGTACTAGGCTTGGCAACTGGTTCAATAGTATCATGGTTTTGGGTCATTTAATTGACAATCATACCCGATGCTACCTTATTACATGTTTATTAATGATCTGTATAATTACGCCCAGAGGTCGATGTTTATAACTATGTCAGAATTGTAACAACCCATTGTCATTGGAATTATTTGTGACCCCTCAATGGAGTTATTCATGTTCTCTCACTTATATATGATATCATGTATTGCTGGTACGAATATGGCACCACATTGTACTGGTATGGTGTGTTCTTGATCTTACAATTAACTGTAAGATTGACAACTTTAGTGAATAGAAGGAACAAAATCTTATTAAAATCTCAGCTGAAAAGAGGAATGAAAACCTAGTAAGTTCTGATATTTTTTCTCTCGTCAATTTTTCTCTTGCTACTACCATCGCTGCTGCTCCATCGGTCATTGCTTCTGCTCTGCCATCCAGCCGCCTGCTGTTGTCGCCTTAACCGCTATCTCCTGATACAGGTAAGATTGCTTCAACAAAGCTTATCAGTTCCAAAATGATCTTTTTTTTTCTTTTTTGATATATTTATGTGTTTCTTTGCCTTGCACTTGCATGCATTTGTTATATTTTCGTATATCGATATAATTCTGTTATTAAACCAAACTATTTGCGTGTAAATCGTAGAATGGTTGCACTCTACGGGCAAACTATTCTCATGTAAGCAATTTGCATCTTCTTAATCATGAATAAATCCTCTCTAGCAGCAGTGCAAAATTTATTCTGGATACAAATTTATACAATATAGTCATTTATAATCTGTAAATTAATAAATTGGTCAGTGTTTAATTCTCTTGTTTTCCATGTAAAACTTTTGTATAGTAGTCAAAATATCTACATTTTGTATAATGAATAACTCTTATCATTTTATATGTTTTGTTTGCATCCGAGGTAACACCTGATACTGGGTGAGGGAAAAATCCTTCGGAAGGAGAAATATCAATCTTATGTTCATTTCCTGTTCAGCCTGTTCCAATTTTCAAGCTCAACAAAGTGTATAAGATATGTACACTTGTAGAAAACAAGGGCATAATGCTGATATAGCACGAAAACACTAATAGCTTGATGGCAGAAATAATGATGATATGTACACTTGTAGAAAACAAGGGCATGCATGACACAAGTGAACAAAACCTTCCTTACAGACTTGAGTAAACATTCAATTTGAAAACCAATCAACATTCGGGCATGTCATCACAACTTTAAAAACCTTCCTTTTAATTTTAGTTTATGCATACAACTTTACTGAAACAATATGTTGCCAGGTAGAACAGGTAAAATTACATCACAACTACTAGTACATAAAACAGACCAGATCAAATACAAAAACTAAATAGGTTAGACATGTGGTCTATAACATTTTTTTAACAAAAACTTTATATAGTCATATCAAAATAAATCAGCCAGATCAAAAGCTCATAGTAGCTTATTATCAACGGAGAGTGAAATCCTTTGAATTTTAAATTAAGATTCTAACTCAAATATGGTTTTCTCCTCTGTTGCAGGATGCATGTATATTTAGGACACAAACGACAAATATTCAGGTAAATTGATATCTTAATAAAAAAGGAGATTATTAAGCAAAAGATGCATGTAATGTAGTAGTAGTTAAACACTAATAAATGTGTTGAAATAAAATATAGCACGAAATATGCAATCGTGAATCCAGAGATGTTTAGAACCAATGAAGTAGTAGTTAAACACTAACAAGATGAAGCATCTTTCCAATACAAGATTCCACGCGAAACTCGGCAAAGATACAATTAAATATAATACAAAAATATAGTGAAATATATGTGGTCTCAATTAGAAGGAAACCCACGGTGTTATCCTTTTATATTTTATATTTTCTTTTCCATGGGTTTTAATTTTAGAATTGATGATATATATATATGAAGTCGCCTAAAGCCAAACGAAAAAAATACCTCGGAATATGGCATGGCATGAACTATGTTTAACTCGCAACGAAAAGACCTCATTAATGTTTACTTCTTGTTAAATCGAATGTGCTTTAACACCCCCCGTCGGATTGAAGAATTTTGCTAAAACTCCATGTAGAAATAGTTTCGAACGCATATAAATTAAACTAGGTATAATTTTATTTCTTTGGTAAAAAATTAGATATAATTTATATATGCTGACAAAATATTCCAAAAGCTTTAGCAAATTAACAATTTAACATCATGAATGTTGAACTGAAGCATGCGGATCTCGTTGTGATCAGGCATTCCAAGCATAGACAACTTTCAACTGAGATTTTTTCCTCTTTTTTTTTTTTTTTTGTAGATTTCTAGGTCGATCCAAGTATCAACTCATGATCTGATGGTACACATTCCATATATGAAGTCCATCTTTTCTACAATATATACATATTAGAAACCATGCATCAAACAATGTTCTGAGCAGTAGATTAAGATCATGATCTCCACTCCACATACACATACAAATGAAGACATCAAAATCATCCAACCAGCACATAAATTGCGTAGATGATCCCCGGTATGTATCCCAATATCGTCAGCAACAGATCAATCCAGAACTCCGCCTGCATCAGATTAATCGACCCACAACATCAAACAATTAAGTGAGGCAACTCTTAAATTAAGTTTAATATCAGAGCTTAATATTAATAAAATGAAAGCCCAACATACACCTAATCAAACCATATATGATATAGTAAGAGATCTGATGAAGGCTATATATGATCGATTAAATCAACTTACACCGCATCCATATCGCAGGAAGACCCCCACAGGAGGGAGCAAAATGGCCAAGATCACCTCCAGGAATGTCTCAGACCCCATCTTGATCTCCAAATCCAACTCTATAAACACACACACACAGAAAGTGAGTGAGAGAGAGAGAGGAGGGAGAGAGGGATGATTTCAAGTGCATGTATATATATGAGAAGAAAAGACTGGGATGTAGTGTGCAGTTGTCTGTTTAGTTGCCTCATGCAAGAGAGTGATGGGGTACGTGTCCGAGTTCACGTTGCTGTTGCATGCCACGTCTGTGATGTTGCCACGCCACGTGGGCTCCTTTGGAGCGTTCTGATAGGTTGGTGGCTCACGATGTTCTCGCGCAGGAACTCCCCCTTTCTTGAGGGCGTTTCTTACAACTGCGACGTGCTGAATGCACCATTCTGTTACCAAAAAAAATAAAAAGGATTATAGGAGCATTTCTCTACGAATAATTTTTGTATATTAACAATTGCGTTAAATTACTTAAATTCATTCACTTATGATAAATAATAAATAATCTATATTGTTCAAATAATTCATTCACATATAGGATTATTATATTTTTAAAATATATTAATTATTTTATAAATTTTAATTATATGGGTGAGAACAGATGTTGGTTAATGAATGAAGTTGTTCTAATTTTATTCATATGTTTTCACCCACAAACAAGTAGTTATCAGAGTTTTAGGTTAAGTTATTTTAGTTAGATGTTTTTTCCTACAAACATGAGTGGATTTTTGCATTTCAAAAACCACCCTATACTTTTTGGTTGGGATATATTGTAAAATATTAATTTTGTACACATATAATGGGGTAAACATTATGTTTATTGAGTAATTTAATATATATTAAATATTTAAAATTATAATACTTATATATACATATATTATAGTTTTTTTTATTATGCAGGTCTTCCTTGGGTTTCTAGTTTTGTTAAATATAAAAACCGAGTAAGTGTTTTTTAAATTTAAAGAAATCTAAAAATTTTATGTTGGGTCAAACTTAGATTTTAGATTTTTTCATTTTTTGCTTACACTCCTACAAACATGTAATTCTTGACTTTGAGATTTCTTTTCTTTTTCTTTCTTGTCGTCACACCATTATGAGCAGTCAAATATCGATGAGGATGACTATTTTAACATCCCGAAAATTTCACCCTAAAAATTAGTGGGCAATTAAGAAAAGTAGGCAGTACTAATCCATTCGCCATAACATAATCATAACAAAAGGATAGACATAAATATAGCGAAAACTAATTAATTATGAAGATAAATAAAACTTATCTTTTCAATGAAAGCCTTAAATTAAAACCTTTGAAACTTATGTCATAGATAAAAATAGAAGTTCATTGTTCAGAAAACGTTTCTAAAATAATAGTCTAACAGATTCAACATCATGACATTATCCTTAGCCTAGACCATGTGCAACTTCACCATCACGAGTTGAGCTAGTCATCCATCCACACATATCAGTTACCTATATGGATCCAGGTTGCATGGTTTCCTAAAGGTCATGCAATGATATACATCCTAAGAATGACATATATAAACCATCATAGGCATAAAATAAACATGTATGAATGTCATGTCATAATAATCATATGATAATGCATCAATTTCATATCATTAATATATAATAGTAGCATTAACATTAATTTACACGTACATCAACTATCACTTGTCATTATCTTGCCTTAGTAATATCCTCGGTGTTGCTTTAGAACCCTTTGAATCTCACTTTCGTGGTCGTAAGTCCTTTTAGTTTAGTCAGTCAGTTCAGTGTTTGATCTTATCAGTAATTGAATAACTCTAGTAGCTAGCTAGGTCTTGAAGCCGAGGCTTTGTAACTCGAAGATGGACAAAAATATACATACCGTTGTCGGTAGGATACAGTTATTCTCCTAGGAAATGCTAACTCCAAAGTGTAAGGCACAGTAATTTTTTGAGAGAAATTCTAACACAGTGCAGCAAGGCATTTCATGTCATCAGTTTGAGGGACGATAAATAATAATATTCTTCAATTGTATTCGTTATTATCACAATCATCAAACAATTTACGTCGTCCAGTCTTCATATTTTTAACTTAATTACGATTGTCCATGCATTTAGTGTATCTAAGTTCATATATAATCATTAATCATCATTACATAATAGTAAATATGGGTTGGTCACGACCGTGACAGAATCCAACTTTGCCACGATCGTGACATGTGTCAAAGGTGTGACAGAAATTCTCCAGTCTTCTGTCATGGGCGTGACGGGGTTTATCATGGCCGTGACAGAAGCCGAATTTTGTCCGCTCTCCACCCCTTCTGTCAAAGGTGTGACGAGGTTCGTCACGATCGTGACAAAGGTCATCGATCCTCCATTTCAACTCGATTTTTGCCCAAATTTTTATCAAACTTTTGAGGAAAATAATATTGAACATTATGAGTGATTCATACATGTTTTACGGGCAATAAAGTATCATAAATCAGATAAAAAATATGTAAGATTATGCATTCTTAAAAATTTAGTGTTCCTTTCTTCCCTAAGCATAAAAGCAGGATTTTCCAATAAAAAACCCTAGCACATGGATCTATTGATCATAGATCATAACATGGATCACATGGTAAAAATTCAAATCTCACGAACTACAATAAATTCCTCATCAAAATTCTTACTAAGAACTAGAGTGTTATTGGATCTCTAAATCCATACAATCAAATCCATTGAGAGAAGAGAGGGATTGGATCCCCTTTACATGCCTTTCATCTAGTTTTCTCTTTTTCTCTTTTGTCCTCTTCTTCCTCTTGCTCTTCATCCTCCTTTAAAGCTAACCGTCAAGTGCACATGTGAGGAAAAAGAGTTTTTAAAAGAGATTTGAGCTTTAAATAGAGGAGATCATGAGGGTTTTGGCCCAAAAACCATATTGTCCTTGATTTAAAAATCTCAAGTGTTACATCTTCCCCCTCCCTCTAAAAGAAAATGTCATCGAATTTTAAACATACATAGAACACTTATCAAATATTCTTGAAAACTGTTCTTTCATTTCTTCTTCTTGTTCCCATGTTGTCGGTTTCATTGTGGTGCTTCCATGTAATCTTCACCATCTTGTTCCTCAAGTGACACTCATCGTATTCTAGTATTTCTGTAGGATACTCTTCATAAGTGAGGTCTTCACTTGATGGTTAGTTCTTCGATCACCACCATATGAGAGCTGTCATATGTGTATTTGCGAAGCATAGACACATGAAAGACATTATTAATCCAGGCACATGAAGGAGGCAATGTAAGTTTATATGCTCCTTCACCCACCTTTTCCAAAATTTTGAATGGTCTAATGTACAAATAGTACATGGTCCCCAATTTGGTAGTTTTGTTCTCTTCTTTTCCTAGCTGCATAACTTTTCTGGCGGCTCTAAACTGTCATCATTCTTTCCTTGATTAGATCCACTTTACCTGCATACTTTTCTACTAGTTTGGGTCCTAGTAGTCTTCCTTCATCAACTGCACTCCAACATGTAGGAGACCTACAAGGTCTCCCATATAGTGTCTCAAATGGTGCCATCTTTATGCAAGAACGATAGTTATTGTTGTAGGCAAACTCTGCTAAGGCGAGATGATCATCCCAGCTGCCTTGTTAATCTATTACGCATGCTCTAACATGTCCTTTAGATTTTGGATTGTCCTTTCACTTTGCCCATCACTCTGAGTGAAAGATAGTATTATAGTGTAGCCTTGTAACAAAAACATACTTCAGAATTTGTTGTGAATCTTAGGTCCATATCCGATACAATGGAGATAGGAATTTCATGTAACCAAATAATCTCATCTATATACAATTGTACCATACGTGCGGTTGATTGTCTCACATTATATGGTAAGAAGTGAGCAGACTTGGTCAATCTATCCGCAATGACTCAAATAGCATCATGTCCTTTTTATGTTCTCAGGAGACCTACAATAAAGTATATTGTGATCTCCTTCCACTTTCACTAAGGTATGGACAATGGGTTCAGTAGGCCTGGTGGCTTTTAGTGCTCAATCTTGATTTGTTGGTATACTAAGCACTTAGAAACAAATTCCGCCACCTCTCTTCTCATGTCCTTCCACTAAAATGTTCTCTGATGTTCTTGAACATCTTGGTAGTTTTTGGGTAAATAATAAATTCTGACTTGTGGCACTCAGTCAGAATTTCTTTCTTAAGTTCCTTGCCTTTAGATACCCACGGCCTGCCTTAAAACCAAATAGTTATATCTTCGTTAGTCTTGTAGTCTGGGTGTTCCTTCTAACACAGAACTTTCATATTTTTATATTCTGCATCTTCCTTTCGTGCCTATGTAATCTTTGTCACCAACTCGAGTAGAATAACACATTCATCATCAGCTTCCCCTGTATGCTTCCTTCAATTAGAGTTCATTTGTATACTCGCAGACATGTCAGACCATTCATATTTCCTGCTTAGAGTATTTACCACTGAGTTTGCCTTCCTTGAATGGTAGAAAATATCAAATTCATAATCCTTCAGAAACTCTAACCACTTTCTTTGTCTCATATTGAGTTCCTTTTAGAAAAACACATACTTGACACTCTTGTGATTAGTGTACACTACAAATTTATACCCATACAAATAGTGACGTCATATCATCAAGGCAAACACCACAACTGTCAATTCCAAATCATGAGTGGTTTAAGTTGCCTTGAATCATATGCAACCACTCTTCCATGGAGTCCAGTACCACTAGCATCACTATATACCATATAGCCTCCAACTCTAGTAGGAATAGTTAGTACTGGTGCGAAAGTCAATCTCTTCTTAAATTCCAGAAAGTTTTCCTCACATTTCTGATTCCAGTTAAATTTTTCCCCCTTCTTGGTCAACTTGGTCATTAGTGAAGCAATATTAGAGAAATCTTGGATGAACCTTTTGTACTAGCTGACCGATCCCAAAAAAACTCCTAATTTCAATCATTATCTTTGATCTTTCCCGGTTAACGACTGCTTCAATTGTTGCTGGGTCCACAAAAATGTCTTCCTTTGAAACAATGTGACCTAAAAACATAACTTGCTCCATCCAGAACTCACACTTAAGGAACTTTGCATACAACTTATGTCGTCAACTGTCTTTGGTCTTTCCTAGTTAACGATTGCTTCAACTGTTACTGGGTCCACATGAATGCCTTCCTTTGAAATAATGTGACCCACAAACATAACTTGCTCCGACCAGAACTCACACTTGGAGAACTTTACATACAATTGATTTTGTCGACTGTCTTTGGTCTTTTCGAGTTAACGACTACTTCAACTGTGCTGGGTCCACAGAAATGCCTTCCTTTGAAACAATGTGATCTAGAAACATATCTTACTCCAACCAGAACTCACACTTGGAGAACTTTACATGCAGTTGATGTTGTCACAAAGTCTTTAGAAGAATCTGTAAATATTTTTTGTGTTTCTCAGAACTTGATGAATATATTATCATGATGTCATCAACAAATACTATCACAAACCTATCCAAGTGAGGCTTGAATATCCTGTTCATCAAATCCATAAATGTTGCAGGAGCATTTGTCAATTTAAAAAGCATAACAAAAAATTTATAATGGTCATACCTTGATCTAAAGGACGTTTTAGTTATGTCATCGTCAGCCACTCTGAGCTGATGGCATCCACTTCTCAAGTCAATTTTTTAAAAGACTGATAATGTGGATAGTTGGTCAAATAGGTCATATATTCTAAGTAGAAAGTATTTGTTCTTGATGGTCATCTTGTTGAGCATCCTGTAGTCAATACATAACCTCAGTGATCCATCATTCTTCTTCACAAATAGGATAGGTGCACCCCATGGGGACACACTTGGCCTGATGAAACTCTGTCCAGTAGTTTCTGCAATTGTATCTTCAATTCATTCATCTCTGTTGGTGCCATTCTGTAGGGAGGTTTGGAAATTGGGGTCACCCCTGGCATCAATTCTATATGAAAATTGATCTCCCTTTTCGAAAGTAATCCCAGGAGCTCATCGAAAAACACATCTGGAAATCCCTTCACCGCTTCAAGTTCTTGTAGTGGCTTAGGTTAAAAATCACTTTTGACTACACTCACCAAGAATTCTCGGCAACTCTTATTTAGTATCTTGGTTGCCTTGGCAGAAGAAATCATCTTTCTTTTCTTAGATGGAATCCCACGGAAGAGAACAATCATCCTTCTTACTAATCATGACCTTCGTTTGCCGGTACATCATGTAGGCATCGTGATATGACCACCAATCCATGCCCGATATGACATCATAGTCCACTATAGGTAGTACTATAAGGTCAGTCGAATAATTATTTCCCTCTATCATCACTGGTGTTTCTAGAAGGTATTACTTGTTGGAGACCCTTCCTAGTGGTGTTGCTATTTCTAGCTGTCACTTCATCTTTTCTCTCTCAATAGTCAATAAGTTAGCAAAAGTATATGACATAAAGGAATGTATGACACTAGAATCAAATAGAGCATTTGCATAGTGATCAACTACAAGGAGGTTACCTTGGATCACTTCATTGGACTTATGAGTCTCATCCACCTCTCTGGTGCCCTCTGCTGGTTCCACTACAAAAAAAGAGCGGATTTTCGACGGTTCATTTTCGACGGGCGCAAATCCGTCTGAAATACCGACGAATTTTTTGGCGGATCGAATAATCCGTCAAAATTATCGTCGGATACGTTTTCGACGGTTTTAGCAGTCTGAATTTACGAAGATTGCAAATTCATTGAAACTTTTCGTCGAAAGTAGTTTCGATGATCGTAACCATCGAAGACATTAAAACTGACTGATCCGATTCCATGTTCACATATCCGTCAAAACTTCCAGCGGTCTTAGCCGTCGAAATATCTTAAGTTAATGGCTTATCTATGTTCTATTGTTCGACGGTTCCGGCCATCGAAAGTTGCGACGTTTCAAGGAACCGTCGATATTTCAGCGGTCGGACCCGTCGAAATGTTAACTGATTTTAAATCTACTTTAAATGTTTTCGAAGGTTTTGACCATCGAAACAGAAGATAACTCTCGACGGTTCTGATTCGAATTAATATTTTATTGTATTAACCTACATTCTGACGATTCTAACCGTCGAAAATTGGCTATATAAATATTCGACCCCACTGTCACTTCCTCGGTTTCCCTCTCTTCAATTCTACTCGATCGCCAGTGAACTGATCCTTTTCCGTCGGTGCCCTCGATCAACTGGCGATGACCTTCCCGGCATCCGCGCTACGCCAATCGCCTGGCAGCTGGACCATCGGCCGCCGGCGCTTGTCTCCGCCAGCTGCATTGCGCGCCTGCTATCTCTGCCGACTGAAGTCGCCTTCCGCCGCCAGCCTTTCGACTCGCCGCCGCCTCTGCAACGTTTTGATCCTCCATCTCCGGCGTAGGTAGGCTCCCCAATCGGCCCTTCCGTGCTCTCTCATCTCTCTCGCGGCGGCCGGCCAATTATGGCCGCGATGTTTTAATCCTGCCGCGGCAGCGGCCAGATCCAGCCGCCGCGGTGGCCAAATCCGGCCGGCCTCCTCGAGCGGCGGGAAGATCTGCCCGCTGTGGCGGCCAGATCCCTCCGCCCTCTGCGCGCAGCGGCCGGATCCGTCCTCCGCGGGCTGATCTGGCATGGCCGCCGCGGCAGCCGGATGCGCCCTCCGCGCGCGACGAGCAGATCTGGCCGCCGCTGCGGCCGGATCCGCTCTCCGCGCACGGCGGGCAGATCTAGCCGCCGCTACGGCCGGATCCGCTCTCCGCCCGCGGCGGGCAGATCTGGACATGGCGGCACAGGTGGCGGCGATCGGATCTGAACCGCGCGGCGGGCAGATCTAGACGCGGCGGCCGGATCTGGATGCCGCCGGATTATTTTTTTTTAATTTTTTATTTCTGGTTTTGCAATGTACCCATTATGTTCATCTTACTGTTAGAGCTAAAATCTAGATTGCAAAACAAAAAGAAGAACGATTGTTGTTTGATTTCCATTTGGTTGATGTGAGTTCTTTGTCACTTGGGTACTTAGTTGTCATCAAAGCATTGATTTGAGCTTAGTGTGATGTAGCCTACTGGTAATGTTATGTTCTCATGTAAACTATTTGTTTCATGTGGAAAACTTTGAGAAAGTATCTAAGATCAGTATGAAGGAGAAAACTTTGTTTATGATGTTCCTGATTATTTCTAATTAGTATTTATTTTTAGTTCATATTAGTGTTTTTGATTTGTTCCTGATTAGTTCATATTAGTGTTTATGATATGTTCATATTTGTTCATATTAGTTCATATTTAGTTCATATTAGTGTTTATGAATTAGTGTTTATGATTTGTTCATATTAGTTCATATTTATTTAATGTTAGTTCATATTAGTGTTTATAAATTAGTGTTTATGATTTGTTCATATTAGTTCATATTTGTTCATATTTAGTTCATATTAGTGTTTATGATTTGTTCATATTAGTTCATATTAATGTTTATGAATTAGTGTTTATGATTTGTTCCTGATTAGTTATAATTAGTTCATAATGTCTTCGATGTTTTATTTAAAGTTCAATATGTGAACCTTTGGACTGATTGTCAATTTTTGACCGGTTTTATTACAAAATTTTAATTACTATAACTTGCAAATAATGCATACATTATGTCATACTTGAACGATCGTCGATGGATGTACAATAAAAATAATCCTGGTCGTAGAGGTTTGACACAAGAATTCATAAATGGCGTTGACTATTATGTTAGTGTGGCTTGTCGGTCTTTGCAATATCAGCAGGAGGGAACATTTAAGTGTCATTGCTTGAAATGTGTTAGCACAAAGTTACAAACGCTAGAGACAGTTAAAGTTCACTTATATAGAAAGTGTTTCAAACCCAATTATTGGCAATGGGATGATTTAGGTGAAGGAGCACCTTCGACAAACGTACCAAATCCAGGTCTCCATTTTGTCGATCCTCAAGAAGGATTTACTTCACAATATGAACAATTAGTTTATGACGCAGCTGCAACTGAGTATGGGAATATTAGATTTGAGCAAGATGAAGAGACACCAAATCTACAAGCAAGAGATTTTTGTGACTTGCTAAATGCATCGAGTCAACCCTTATGGCCCGAGTGTGAAAATCATTCGTAACTATCACTTGCTGTTAGATTGTTGAATCTGAAAGCCGACCACAATATTTCACAAATATGTTTTGATGCATTTCTAGATATTTTAAAAGAGGTCACACCAACTGGGGCTCGCATTCCTGAAAATTTTTATAGGACAAAAAGATTGGTTAGTAAACTTAGCCTTGACTCAACTAAAATAGATTATTGTCGTGATGGTTGTATGTTATATTACGGCGACGACATCAATCTAAATGAATATAAATTTTGTGGGGCCGAACGATATAGAGTGACTAACAAGATTCAAGTGGCTGTGAAAAGAATGCATTATTTACCACTTATTCCAAGACTTAAAAGACTATACTCGTCTATAGGGTGAGCATCACAAATGAAGTGGCATGCACCGCATAATACTTCTGAAGGTGTCATACTTCACACATCGGATGGTGAAGCGTGGAAACATTTTGATCGTAAGCATCCTGATTTTGCTAAGGACGAAAGGAACATAAGGCTCGAATTATGCGTAGATGGTTTTACACCATATGGTCAGACTTCAATTCCTTATTCTTGTTGACCGGTCATTGTAACACCATATAATTTGCCACCTGGGATTTGTATGTCCGCACCTTATATATTTTTGGCATGCATTATTCCTAGTCCTCACAGTACTAAATAGAGGATAGACGTGTATTTACAACCTCTAATTGACGAGTTAAAAGAACTGGGGGATGGTGTCGTCGCTTATGATGTGTCGATCACAAAACTTTACATTGAAAACTGTCTTATTGTGGACCATTAATGATTTTCCTGCTTATGGGATGTTGTTTGGTTGGATGACCATAGGGAAACTAGCTTGTCCATGTTGCATGAAATACTCAGATGCGTTCATTTTGAGAAATGGGGGTAAAAATAGCTGGTTTGACTGCCATAGACAGTTTTTACAGCTGATCATCCATAGAGAAATAACCGAAATGCATTTCGACGGAATAGGATTGTAGAAGACATGGCTCCGGTCAGACGCTCAGGAGCTCAATTACGTCGCATTGTCCATGCTTTATGCAGAATTGTCGATGACCCAAATGTCACATACAATGAGTATGGTGTTTCTCATAACTAGGGCAAACGAAGTATATTCTGGGATTTACCTTATTGGTCTGATTGTTTGATACATCACAATTTGGATGTCATGCACATTAAAAAAATGTGTTTGAAAATATATTCAACACTATAATAGACATTAAGGGTAAAACAAAGGACAACCTACAGACGAGACTAGATTTGAAGAAGTACTGTCGAAGGCTAGAGTTGCACTTAGCTACTTTACCTAACGGTAGATTATCTAAGCCAAAGGCAAGTTATGTTCTCACTAAAGAGCAGAAGACTCAAGTGTGTCGATGGATCCAAGAGCTGAGAATGTCGGATGGTTATGCATCAAATCTGATCCGATGTGTAGATATGAATAACTTGCGTTTGTTTGGCATGAAAAGTTACGACTGTCACATATTCATGAAAATTTTGCTTCATATTGTATTTTCTTCACTACCGAACAAGATTTGGAAGCCAATAGCGGAATTGAGTCAATTCTTCAAGGAATTGTGTTCGACAATATTAACGTGGAAAATATGACCCAATTGAAACGTAATATTCTGATAAATTATGTAAGTTGGAATGAATATTTCCACCGAGATTCTTTGATTCCATAGAGCACTTACCTATTCACCTACTATATGAGGCAAGGGTAGGTGGACCAGTACAATATAGGTGGATGTATCCTTTTGAAAGATATCTTAATCGAATTAAAATGTCGGTTAAAAATAAAGCACGTGTCGAAGGATTCATATGTGAAGCCTATATGATTCAAGAGATTTCGTACTTCTGTTCCTACTACTTTGAGTCACATGTTAAGTGTGTGAGGACCAGAGTTCATCAAAATGATGAAGTACTAGCATCTTTGTTGATCTTCAATCAGTTAGGACGATATTTTGGGAAGCCAAGAAGTAGATGGTTGAGTGATGCAGAATTCAAATCTGCCACGAATCATGTCCTTCTAAACATGCAAGAGGTGCAAAGGTACATTAAGTAAGTTTATTCTCCATGTGTTTTTTTCTTTTTTGTCTTCTCAAACAACATTTTGATTTAGCCATCACTTTATATGTAGTGCTTTCTTGCAGTACTACAATGTCCCTGAAGAACATGTTCAAGATAGAATCGAGAATGACTTCGCAATGTAGTTTAAGGATCAGGTAACTCTTACGATGTTGGTCAATTTGAAGTCTTCACGATCTATTCTTGATATTCATTTTCTTTTTAGGTTCTCAATACCGACACGATGTCTGGTCTCCATAATTTGGCATGGGGACCGACTCGAGAGGTGAAAAGTTGGCCGGTGTATTTTGTGAACGATTATAAGTTTCACACGGAAGCTTGATCGATCGGGAAGAAAATCGTGAACAGTGGAGTATGTGTCAAAGGATCCACGGACGGAGAAAATGAGCATGAATACTATGGTATTCTCAAAGACATAATTCAGCTGCAATACACTAGAGGTAATAGAGTCACACTGTTTGAGTGTAATTTGTTTGATCCAAAGGAAAGGAAAGGGATGCGAGTTAAAAAATATTTCAAAATAATTGAAGTACGTCACAATAGCTGTTATGATCGTTTTGATCCTTTCATTATTCCGTCTTCTACAAAATAAGTATATTATGTGCCATATCCGGAGAAGACTAGGGACAAAATACATTGGTGGGTTGTAATAAAGATGAAGGCAAGAAGCAGGATAGAAATTGATGGTGCGTTACAATGTGCATATCAAGATGACTCACATACTTCGGTGACCCCTATTGTAGATACTGAATTAGTCGATGACCTACAAGATTCAGAACAAGTATTTAAAGACTTCGATAATGTCGACATACAAAATGATGAGAATGCTTCGGACGAAGATGAATTTGAAACTACGTCATCTTCGGATGATGATGATGATGATGAGTACCAGTCATGTGGTAACTCAGATGATGACTAATGTTATTATTACCTAATGTCACGATCATGTAATATTTTTATCTTACGACTATCAGGATCTTGTATTACGACTATTGTTATCTTACAAATTGTTCTCTTGTGACTAATATTGATGTTGTATCATAATGGTTTATTCAAATTATCATCTCTCACCATATTGTTTAATGCGTTAGCGATGCATGTTGACGATCAATCGGATCGACGGATGCCTGACGAGGATGGTGCATTTTCATATTCGCTTCCATCTCGTGAGTGTTTAAAATAATGATCACAATTTTACGCATAAACTTAATCGAATTAATTTATTTATTTTTTATAAACACCTCCGGATATTAGGAATTGGTTCTCGAGTTATACGTACAATTCCGTTCTAGAAGATGCGACACAAGACGTAGTCGAACATAGTCAGGTCGAGACGTTGTCAAATTAGAGTTTTATATCAATTGTAAATTTGACTTGCATTAATTTTTTTATCATGCAGATGTTTCGTTTTAGTAAGACAAAAAATAAGGGAAAGGAGAAGGTCGTTCCTAGAGATAATTTTACTCCGCCGACTCCTAGATCAATCACAAGCATTCGCATAATAGAACGACAGTCTCCTCCGTCGGCTCCTTCCTCTCACGCTGATATTGTGGACCTAGAGACACAAGTGCCGGAAGAACCCGTTAGAGCTCCTAGTTCCGTGGAAGGCTCAGACCAGGATTCATCAAATCGTGTGCACAAAGTATATTTACAGCCATATGAGAATTTAGAGTGTGTTATTTTATGTATTTCGAATCCTTATTCATTTTGTGATTAACCCATCGCATTTTACAATTTTGTATTCTTCCAGGTTTGTACCGTCAAAACACGCGACTGTCGCAGTTACTAAAGTGTTGCGACATAGGTATACTGATGCGTAGCTTACATGGAGGGGAGTTCCTTATGCCACGAGACATATGTTATTTTCTGAATTTCAGGTATCCTTAGAAGCCAACTTGCTCATTAAAATTTATCTTCTTACTACTTTAATTATTTTTATATACATGCAGGCTGATGTGTGGTGGGAGCCCGAGAATATGGAACAAATGTGGAAGGCTTTTAATTCTCGGTGCTCAAAGAGATTGTCTGTGATGCTTTCGGAAGCTCAAGCTGCTGGAGAACGGCCCAATTGGATCCCCGAGGCGAATTGCTACGAAAGTGGTCATCGATGAGTACAAATCAAAGTGCGAAAAAGCGAAAATAAGTCGTGAGTCCGACCAGGGAGCATGCTTGCATTCGGGTGGATGTGTATCTACGAGCACGATTGCCAAGAAAATGGTAAAGTCTGAAATATATTGTGTCGACAAAATATTATACTTTATTTGACATTTTTAACTGCAGGAGAAAGAGACGGGTAGACCACCTACTCAGGACGAAGTATTTCTCCAAACTCATTAGAAGAAGAACAAAGAATGGGATTCATCATTTGCTCGGGAGACATATGTATGTAAATTTAAGTGCCTCTTATTTTTTTTAAATTTCAAGTAAATCTATAAGATAGTAAAATCGTCATTGATTTATCTTATTTTTTTAGTATCGTTGATTTATCTTTTTTCTTATTTCAGGAGTCTTACAAAATAAAAGAAGTCGAGCACATTACGCAAGCCACGTAGGAGGGGACCACACCGCTGACCCCAAGACAACTTTGGACGGACCACGTTGGGGTGAAGAAGGGCCGCATTTACGGCCTCGGAACTTCTGTCAGTACAGCAGATATTGGATATGGTCATAAATCTACTTCGGGTTCAAGTTCCTCTGCTCAAGGTATGCAACAAATTCTTGATCAGATGAGGCATTCGATTAGGCAAGAGATCACGCAAGAGATCACGCAAGAGATCAGGTAAGAGGTTACGCAGGAGCTCAGAAAGGAGTTCGAACTACGTGAACGTCGTACCAAGAAAGAAATGAAAAAAATGGTGCGTGACATCATGCGTGGCGAAGTCAACGACGAGGATGATGAGGACGAGGTTTTATAGTTTTTTGTCTGTTGTGTTGCGCTCCGACAAGGTGCTCACTTTCTTCCCCTAGTTTTGTACACATTCTGCATATTTGTTCTCTTAACTCACTCTCTCCCGACTCTTTGTGTACACATTCTGCAGTGATGATCCTCCGGGAAAGGTGAGATACCTCTTTGCTCTGCCCATGTGTCCATCTTCTTCGTGACCAAGACCACATCTCTTTGCGCGGCCATCTCTTTGCTTTGCTTACCATCTAAAGATCATAATATCACTCTTTGCTTTGTTTCTAAAACATATGGTGTTTGGATATTATGTGGATGTATTGCATTTCTTATGTTTGGATATTATGTCTTTGTTATGTGATGGATATATTATGTGATGGATATTATGTGTTGTGTTGACTTATAAGTATGTGATGGATATTATGTGTTGGATATTATAAGTTGTGTTGATATTATGATCCAAATGGATCTTTTGTTGTATTATGTGATGGACAGCCAATTTCAGCAATTTTTTTTATTTTATATTTTTTGTTTCCGATGGTTAGAATCATCGGAAACACCTGAAAATTAATTATCGATAAATAATTTTTGTGAAACTTACCGACGGTTCTAACCGTCCGTGAAAGCTTATAGACGGTCTCAACAGTCGCTAAGCATCGACGGTTTTAACCATCTAAAATTAATGATGGTTTGAGCCGTCAAAAATCAACCGTTGAGTCGACGGCTCAAACCGTTGATATGAGATGTCGACGGTTCAAGCCGTCGATACTAAAATTAACGATGGTTTGAGCCGTCGAAAATCAACTGTTGAGTCGAAGGCTCAAATCGTCGATATGAGTTGTCGACGGTTTGGACCATCGATAGTATCGACAGTTCAAGCCGTCGATACATATTATTACCCAAATTTCGAAATTTGATAAGGCCAAAATTTTAAAACTAATTCAGATTCAAATTTTCCTTATTATAGATAGAAAAAAATTTTGTTTCTTCTCAAATCACATGGAAAATCAAACCCCTATAAATAGAGGCCTTCTACAGCTAGAAGAAAGCATGATAGGGATGCTATGGATGTTAGGGCCTACAACCAGAGCTTTGAAGCCAAGAATGTGAGAGAATTTAGAAGGTTCATCGAGAAGATTTCTGCACAATTGACTGTTCATCGACGTTCCTAAAGTATTCTCTGTTCTATTTTATGTTGGGATGATCCCATACTTACTTGATACATCTTTCTATCTTTAGTAATTTGGATCCTTTACTTTTGATTGCATGATTTCTGTGTGATTGATTGTTGGCTTTTAAGTCCAAGCATTGCATATCACAACTCGTATGATCTTTGACAGAATATTAGTTGTGCGGTGTATTAATCATTACCATGTTATGGATGATAATAGTTTAGAGACTACATTTTAATGTATTTTAATCTCAGTTTGATTAGATTATGATCCATGACGGAATAGTCTTAATCTAATTTGAATTAAGATAGGTTGATTGATCCTAGGCAAAAATCATTAATTTTAGTAGACTCTAATCCTTCGTCAGAAACTAACTTGTAATATTTGGTCAATTCAGGTTGTCTATTATCTATTTTATCATTCTAAGCACTATGCATCAGTAGATTAGATTAGTTTAATTTAGTTTTAGTTTTTTTTATCTTTCTGTTATTTTATTTTCTGCAACTCATTTTTACCCAAAATCATGTCGTCTCCTATTAACCTTTGAAATTAGTTTAGTTAAGTAAGTTAATTCCTCGTGGGTTCGACACTTTACTCATTACACTTTATCACTTAAGCGACTAGTGCACTTGCTAACATTTAATTATTATCAATTCTCGCATCAATTACCTTACCTCAACAATATCCTCAGGATTGCTTTATAACTGGATCTCAATTTTGTGGTCATCAGTCTTTTTAGTTCAATCAGTTCAGTCTTTGATCTTATCAGTAACAAATTATTACCCTTTAGTAGGCTAGCTAGGCCTTGGAGCCGAAGCTCCGTCACCCGAAGGTGGGTGAGAATATACATTACCGTTGTCGGTAAGATACAATTATTCCCTCAGAAATATTAACTCTAAAATGCAGCATAGTATTTTCTGTCATCAGTTTGAGGCGTCATAAGTAACAATATTCTTCAATTGAGTTCATTATTATCATAATCATCAAATAATTTACATCGCTCAGTCTTCATATTTTTAACCTAATTACGACTGTCCATGCATTTCGTGTATATAGGTTCATATACAATCATCAATCATCATTACATAATAGTAAATACCTTAAAAATAACTTAAATTCATTTTTTCGAATTATCATGGTCGTGACTCGGTTGGTCACGGTGTGACAGAACTCAACTTCGCCACTTTTCTGTCACGATCGTGACTGACATGGTCACGGCTGTGCTGACCCTATTACGGTCGTCACAACATGTGTCACGGGCGTGACAGAATGCGGACCATTCTCCAACCTTCTATCACGAGCGTGACGGGGTTCGTCATGGCCGTGACAGAAGCTGAGTCACGTCCGCTCTCCACCCCTTGTGTCATAGGCATGACGGGGTTGACAGAGGTCACCGATCCTCCATTTCAATCTGATTTTTACCCGATTTTTATTCAAATTTTGAAATTTTGGGAAAAATAATCTTAAGCATTATGAACGATTCATACATGTTTTACAGGCAATAAAGTATCACAAATCAGATAAAAAAACATGTAAGATCATACATTCTTAGAGATCTAGAATTCCTTTTTCCCTAAGCATAAAAACATGATTTTCTAATAAAAAGCCCTAGCACGTGGATCTATTAATGATAGATCATAACATGGTTCATATGGTAAAAATTCAGATCTCACGAACTACAATAAATTTCTCGTAAAATCCCTACTAAGAATTAGAGTGTTCATAAATCTCTCAATCCATACAATCAAATTCATTGAGAGGGGATAGAGGGGTTGGATCCCCGTTACATGCCTTTCAATCCTAGTTTTCTCTTCTACTCTTTCATTCTCTTTTTCCTCTTGCTCTTCTTCATATTTGATCCTCCTCCAAACCTAGCTATCAGGAAAAAGAGTTTCTAGAAGAGATTTGAACTTTAAATAGGGGAGATAATGAGGATTTTGGTCCAAAGATCATATTGCCATTGATTTAAAAATCTCAAGTGTTGCAACTATAGATTTTAGGAAAAAGAATTTATATCAATTAATTTTTTTTCTTCCAATTTGACATGATGATATTATTTTTATCTCCTCCAGTTATAAGAAGAGTTTGTGAACAGAGTTGACAAGACAAATTTGACTTGACCTATATGTGAATAAACTCGATACAACCCAAGCAAGTTTGGTCGAATTGAGCTGGGTCAAATTTCAATTTTGTTTAAGACACGATCCGACCCGGTTCGACTCGGGCTTGATCGGATTGTTGGATTATCCGACCATGATTTTCTTTTTTATTAAAAATATTATTCTAAACATCTAAATATTTTTCTACATGTAAACTACTTTATTTTATATTTTTAAATTTTAAATGATAAAAATACTTATATTAAATAAAAAATTATTGAAATTTGAAAAGGAAAGTAAAAAATTTGAATCATCGGGTCTTGGAGGTCGGATTCTCGGATTCCTTGAACACCCCTAGTCATGAAACAAAATTAGTTTTTTACGTTTAAAAAATTGAGTAGTCAAATAAAACTTATGTGTTTCCATTTATTCTTTTAAATTTACTTTTCTTTTGTTGGACGTCTGGAGAAAAAATGATTGGTCATTAGATCTGTTAGATTAGGGATGAAAGAAAGTTGAAAAGAAGAGAAAAAAACTAATATTTATTATTTTAGGTTACATTTATAGTGGAGGAAAAAGAATGATAAATGTCTTCTCTTTCAACCTCAAATCAGAATACAAAAAAGGGAAATAATTAATGTTTCTATTTTCATATTTTTGGTATATATTAATTATAAGAATTTAATTTTTATCATCTTCTTATTTATGTTTGTCATAGTTTTATCTTTTACTTAAATTTATCTTTATTACTATCTTTCCAATCTTTTTCAAATTCAAATTTACTTTCCTTATTATTAATATTCTTTTTTCTAAATTCACTCCATAAAATTTAATCACTTATTTTACTCCCCTTCGTATTCTTCCACATTTCCTATTATTATATACTTTCCTTATTTTCTTTTTTCAATTTATTCACTTTTTTATTGTTTTTGTCAAAAAAACTTGATGATTCAACTTCTTTGTGGCAGGATTGACTTGGTTCAATCCGATTTTTTTTTACAAAATGGGCTTTCTCTCAAATCGAACCGGACATGGTCGATTCACAATTGAACTAGCTGAACCGATTAATTTGGCTTGATTTTAAAAATACTACTTCAAACTAAGTTGCTTTTGAGTGAACTAAATTAGTCGAACTAACACTTTAAAAATACTACTTCAAACTAAGTTGCTTTTGAGTGAACTAAATTAGTCGAACTAACACTTCGAAGTTCGAACACATGTTAGTTTTAGTCCCTCTGACAAAAATCTAACAAATAGACGGCCGTGAAACTTAGTTTCACGATCGTTTATGAGAGCCAAATTTCAATCCATTTTATCCATTCGATCACGGTCGTGATTGGATCTGTCATGGGTCTACCCTCGCTTCGTCACGATCTTGAAATCTAGTTCCACGAGCATGATCAATTGTCAAATTTTTGCCCGTTTGACCATTGATCAGTCACAATCATTCCTATACCTGGCATGTCATCATAATTTTTTAACAGAAAACTTTTAAAAAATATCTAAAACACCCGGAATACTATAGGGCATGATCTCTAAGCATTATGTCATCATAATAATATTTACAATTATAAAAAAAACTAGTCATCACGAGAATTTAGGATTTTTCTTCCAAATAAATCCAAAACTTTCAATTTAGAACATGAATATATAAACATCTATATATAGGCATAAACATCAATTAAATCTAGTGATACTAAACAAATGCAATCCCTCGATCACAATTCCTACTAAGAATTGAAATATTCATAAATTTTTCAATCCAAGCATAAAATCTATTGAAAAGGAGAGAGATGTTAAATCTCACGTACCTTAATCAATATTGTGTCATTCTTCTTTTTTCTTACTCTGCATCCTTCTTTTTATCTTTCCTCAAGTTCTAACCATTACATAAAAAGAGATTAATAGGAGGATGCTAATTATATACATATATATGTATATATAAATGGTCATGAGCATTTTGGTCAAAAGATTCATATATTCTTATTTAAAAATTAGGATTATTACAAGTTCAGAACTTCTCCAAATCAATTGAAAGAATACAATTTTTAAAGAAACGCATAGATCAATATTAAAATATAATCTAGTAGCAATTTGACTCCGTACTAGTAATCATTAAAGTTGAAATGGCTCTCATGGCCTCATGGGACACCAAAACACTCCAAATCTTTAAAGGCACGAAATTAAGCCTCCTTGTTCTCGGCCTCAACTCAGTTCAATGGAGTTCAATAAATTATGGCGTTTTTTTCCCTCTTTGGAGGCAGTCATAAATCTGTCTGACATCTCTTCCGATTATTAGTTGCATCACTTGTTAAAATCAGAAATATTGAAATGAGGTGATGATTGGATGCCATCTTTTCATACAGCTTGAGGTTCTTGCCAAGTCCGAAAGGGACCTGCACATCTGAATCAACCTAATTAATTTACAGGTATTTTTCGGTTTAAGCAAAGCATGTAAAGAATTTTTCAATAAAAGCTGTGTTTAAATGAGAACTAAAGTTTAGAATTAGCTTTAGTTCTATCAAACACCAATCATTGTTTGTGGGGTCCAATCGAAAATTTAATTTCGATCAACATGACAAATTCTCTCAGTGATGGTAGAACTTGTTGGTTTTAACTCATGAAGAGGAACCAGCTTCATTGTTTTTATCTCTCTCTTAAATTATTACTTTCACACTTCTCACACTCACATCGTAACCCACGCTCCCACACAAAATATCTAATATTAAATTATATTTATTAAATATGACGTCAATGAATAATATGTATAACTGGTAGAAAATAAAAATTATCGTTTGTTTTGATAATATACATATATATCATCATACTTCTATTAACTTATAAAAATCATGAGAAAACTTTTTTGCTAATATCAGATAATTTTTAGAGCAATATTACCAAAAAAAATTGTCATAAATTTCAACTTTAAAATAACGTTAATTAAATTAAATTATGCTTGCTTATGGTAAATTAATTTTTCATGAAATGTAGTCATCCTTTTTTTAGTTAACAAATGATTTATTACTTGTGTTAAATTAGCATTTGATTTACATTTAATTAAATTAGTATTTGATGTTAAAATTTTCTTAATTATTTATTACACTTTAACTAGTATAAGATTATGCTAAAATATTATTAATTAATATTTACTGTTAATAATATATGTTAAACTATTTTTTACATTATCTTAAATAATAATATTATTTAAATATTATAATAATAAATTTATTCTTCTAATTCTTCCTTTTTATTCAAACACATACTAAAATTTATCTAACCAAATCATCTTTTTAATTCTTCATCATTACGTTTTTCATCCAAACATTAAATAAAAACTTATCTATCTAATCGATTAATTGTCGAAAACTAATAAGAACTAAAGTTTGTTGCATCCAGACACAACACAGAAGTTTCCAAATATCTTAATTAGTCAGGTAACAGAAGCTGGTGGCAAAGCAAAAAAATACAAGAAATTTATTAATTCCAAAACGGCAGTGAAACAGTAATTAAGTTCCTAACATAATATCATCAGGATATTTTGGCACATTCAAATATTCAAACGCAAGCCGAAGTCACATACGTTAACATATACAACAAGGACTAGTGAGAACCGAGTAGATACAAGTCGTATTCACAAGAAAATGTTCCAATAAATTAAAGTATACTGAATAGAAATAATATTAATGACCTACGTAGTTACTCAACGGAAAGTAACATGCATGTCTCCAACTCCAATTAATTAATTTGGAAAAACATATGTTCTTCATTTTACTTCGTCACAAACCTAAAGGAACCTAATTACTGATTAGGGGATGCTCACGATATGCCTATGTTATACCTTAACTTTTGCACCGAACTTACGTAGCTTTCCCTGCCGAACCCTTCTCGATCTACCGAAATTTGTTTGCCTCTGAATGGAGGTGTATATGCCCCCGGTTTATACTTCCAGGAACTGGAAAAGGAAGAAAAAGTGGGCAGTATCTTCATTTTAATATGCTTGGCATTCTTGCTACCATTATTTTCTTATTCTTGTGTCTGAACATTCAAATGCTTGGGGCCATCTTTGGAGTCACATCTACAGAGACTGTGCATGGCGTGGAGAGTGCATCAGGATGACTTTGGCTGTTGGAAAACGGCCAGGCCTTTTGGAACATTTGACCATGTGATGCAGCTGCATGCCCTTGGAACTCCTCTCAAAGGTTGGTATGTATGTTTGACCACATGTTTATTTGGAGTTGCTATTGAGAGCTTATTTTCTAGTTTTTTTAATGGTTTAGACCGACTGTGCGCTGCAAGAATAAGCATAATGTTGGAAACAGCACGTTAAGAAATCGACGAGATAAATTAGTGACAACAACTTACTTATATAAAAAAAAATAGCGAGAACAATGAGCTTAAAATCCTCATATTCTTAATGGGCGTGAGAAAGAATAAGAACTCTCTCTTTTTTCTTTTTTTCTTTTTTTTTTTTTTTTGCTTAGTGTTTAGATCAAGACACGACATACAAACTAGCAGGAGACAATCACATAAAATAGAGTTGATTTCCTTCACAACTGCAAGAGCACAATACAGTCAAACGCATGCATGCTGTTCCTCTAGAGAATTAAGATAGTGCTACCGGATCAGTCGAATGATAGCTATTTCAGTAGTACATGAATCACTTCCATATGTATTAAGTAGAAGTCTAACAGCTATACATTATATAGCACATTGATGGCTTCATACAATACATCCATGCTCTGCTAATTAGACCAATTAAGCCTTGCAAGCTTTGGATTGATCGATCATGCCCAAAGGGGCTCCTCCCAGAATGAATCCAGTTGATTGCTGCAGCATTCGTCGAGGAGCAATGCGCCGCCCTGAGAAGTAAGAGGACCGTCGACGGTGTGTTGGTAGCTGCAAGCGTTCTGCTCGCGATTCTGGAAGTTGGCCGCCGACTCCATGCAGATGAATGATACGAGGTTTGCGTGCTCGGCCTGGGCGCTCAGCAGCTCCGCCTGCGTCCGAGCCAGCTGTGCTTGGAGCTCGTCGACTTGCTTCTGGAGATGGAATATCCCGCCTGTGCAGCCGTACACCGGATCCCTGATGCGGGCGTTGGCCTCGTACACCATGCTGCTCACGGCATCAGCCCTCTGGTCCTCCGGCAGCTCCTGAGAGCTCAGACGTGTTAGATGGTGATCAGTTGACTGTTCGGTGACAGAAATTAAGAAGACACTGTGAACTAGGAGTATATACCTGGAGGAGCTTGATAATGTTGCTGGCGCCGAATACTCTATGAGCCGTTGTGAACTTGTGCGGGTCGGTGGGAGGGAAGTAGGGCGCGAGGACGCAGTTGTCGACGCATCGCCGGCGAAGGATCTTGCATGCAGCGCAGGGGCTGAGGACGATGGGCGGAGGAGTTGTGTGGATGGAGGTAGGAGGAGGCGATGAATTCATGGGAGAAGTAGACAACGGAGAGGAGGACGAGTAACGCTTGTGCGGCGAGTCTATAGCAACGTCGGCGGTTGTTGCGGTGGTGTCGCCAGAGTACTCCATGAGAGAGAGAGAGAGAGAGATTGCCGTATTCTATTAATGGCTCAGGGTAGGCATATATATATATATATATATATATATATATATATATATATATATATATATATATATATATATATATATATCAGGGGGTGGGTGCTGTAGGTGGAGCCAATGAGGAGATTGAGATATGATCAAATTGAAATTTTAATCTCTCTTATAAAAAAAACTCTTAAAATATTTTTTTCATTTGTCTAGAATAAAAACTGGAATTCATAGTCACCTCATACCTAGCAAGTAAAACTTCATCACAAATATTTTAAGTACATAAAATTTCGAGCTCAAAATATGCTTAAATTAAAAAGTATCTAAAGCAGACATTTTATTAATCTGTTCACTCAAAATTGGTGAATAATATATCCTTGCAATCTGATCATATTATTATCTACTTTACCAGAAATCTATAAAAGTGCACCAAAGAACTAATGGGTGTGTATTTATACATACATATATATATATATAAGGAAAAAATAAACATAAAGCATTGTAAGTATGAAAAATATGCATCCCTATACAACATAGACAGCGCGAGAAAGTGCACAAATGCACGTTGAGATTACACTTGTGTAGGTAACATATTTTTTTCAGTCAAACCCTGATGTCTACTAAAAAAGAAATGATAAATTTAAAAATAAGAAATACATAAAAATCACTGCACTACTTTATTGTTTTTATAGCATTTTCTTTTTTTAGTTAGAGACTTGTTCATTGTCTCCTCTCCTTTCCTTTTCCCTCTTTTCTTTAATTTTTTCTCTTTCTTCTCTCAACTTTCACCAAACTTCTTCTCAAACACAGTCTTCATATAGAAGAATCGGTCATCCAACTTTAGCTAGTGATCCGGATTAAATGATCAATTTACAACTCAAATGAAATTTTGTTATTGTCAATATTTGATTATTCACTTGTCGAAGAGTCAATTATCATCGAGCTCAAATAATTAGACATATGATATATTCACAAATAATCGAAATAGTTTACGTTTTGCCCAATTCGCAAGTGGCAAAGAGTTGTCATTTTATCTGGGCTTCGATTCTTGATGCTCAAAAAATTTGTTAGATCTCCTTTGTCTTCATGTGTTGTTAGTCTGAAACCTTCATTAATTGCATGCATGGTAATTAATGTCGTTGTGTCCAAGAAGACAAGGAGGTGTGTTTTGCATATGGCCTTGTGCCCTGGTCGCCAAGCAGATCACTCCACACCTACGACCGGGAAGAGAGCATGGCCCTCATCGATCGAACCAACGGCTGTGATCATCCCATCGCTTGGATTGGGATTGCATGCATGTTAATTAGTTCGCAGGTGCACGAATTAAATCTCTTGTTCTCCCCAGGCCAAAAGGCATGCATCAAGATTCAGGACAACATAATTCTTGGTTTAATTCTATAAACTAATTTTGGAGACATCGGAGAATAGTATTAGATCCTCGCCTGTGTAATTAACGTGTTCGAAGTAAAGTAGGAGTCATGGAGGATAGTCGAATATAAAAGAGATTGCACTGCACAAATTATACAAGTTCTTTTTCTTGCTTAATCAAAATGGAGGTATGTACAAATGACGAAGTTTGTGCAGCTTTCGGGTCGAAAGAACACGGAAGGATAAGAGTCAATACAGGGTGAAGAAATTGAGGCAACATTGCTTTTGATTAATTTGTATATAGTACAAGACATTGAATATATATATTTGTGTGATTAGATGTCGATTGGTGACGGTGGATTGTATATGCACCACAAAATGAATATATAGCATGTGGATTCTATGCATGAATAAGTTTAGAAACCCCTTGTAGAGGCAATAAGTGTAGGGGGTTTCAATTCTTTGACCTTGTAAGTTCTAAGGTTCGAATACTTGTCCCCCTCGATCCCATTTGATTCGAGTAAGACCATTTGCCGACACCAAAAGAAAAAAAAAACATAACTCAGTGAGATTATTACCCTATATGCATGCTAACCTCCCCTATTTGCATTCTCTAACTTCACAATATTTGGAAAGAAAAAAAAGGTCACGTACCAGTTGTCCAACACTGTGTTCGTGATTCACCAAGGGGAGTAGGGTTCCTTCCTTGGGCTTTAGTATCATGAGTCGACTTCAATTTGCAATTAACTCCACACGTTTGGGAGGTCCACCTCGAATGCTGCATGCTTTCGCCGATAATATGAGAGAGAGAGAGAGAGAGAGAGAGAGAATGCCATGTGTGAAGTCTTGCAGCAATTAAATTTCCAGTAGGGCGATTGGATTTGGATTAGATAGCTTGTACACATTGGCTCCTTAGCGTGGTATAAGACTCTTCACAGTTCAACTCAACCTGCTTTGAAGGCGAAGTCTACCTACGAACTCAGGTTCAAATACATTCCAGGCAGGTCATATCTGAGGTCGCATTTGGAAACAGAATCATGATTGTTTTTTCAAGTTTCACATAATCATGATTGTTTTTTCGAGTTTCATAAATTGACATGTCAGAATTGGAAGTGTGTTTAGATGAAGTGAAATATAATGATAAAAAAAATTGATGAGATGAAAAAAAATAAATATAATAAATTCATTTTAGTACGTATTTAAATAAAAATAAATAATATAAATGTAAAATATATTTTTAATAAATAAAATAAAAGTATAAATTATTTTTATTAAAAAACATTTCTTAAAAATATATTATCTAAATATAACAATTTTTTACTAAATATTTAACAAAATATTAAAAAAAATATAAAATGATAGGTAATAAATAATATTATATTAATCCTTTATAATAAAAATTTTATATTTAATAAATAAATTATTTTATATAAGAAAGGGAAAAAATAAAAAATGGTACAAAAAAGGTTGAATAGAAAAAAAACATAAACATAAAATAAAAAAATGGAGGAAAAGATAACATCACCCTAGTTCTAACCCAATTAACAGAATAAGGTGAAACCAACTCTTAGTTCCAGCCTCATTTCATTGTCAAACAGATCCTAAAATTGCGTTTAGAAAATATGAAAACATAGCTCTTTCAAAAATTTTGATAAATAATTGAATTGATAGATAAGTTCGAGATTTTTTTAATAGAGTAGAGCATAATGATTTGTAATCAAGGAGTTGATGTAATAGAAAAAAAAGTAGGTGTGATAGATTAGTTTTTAGTGATTTTAAATTAAAAATAATTATTATAAATATAAAATGTAATCTTATTATTAATAAAAAAGTATAAATAAATTCTCTTATAGAAAAACTTTTATTAAAAAATATATTATTTAAATATAAAAAACTTTTAAAATTAATTATATTTAATGAAATACTAATTTTTGTGATAAAATAATAAGTAATAAATAATATTATATTAATAATTTATTATAAATATGTTATATTTAATAAATAAATTATTGTATAAGATAAATGTGTGAGAGAGTGAAAATAAGAAAAGAAAAATGAAAACGAAATTAGAAATTAGAAATTAGAAAAAACAAGTCACGTAAGTAAATATGATTTTACAAAAAAGATGGAATAGCTAGTTTGCATTCGAGAAACTAGTCTAGAACAGACCCAGATTCTAGCTTAATTAAACGCGGCCTAAAGCGAAAAAAATATATTAAAATATAAAATGGTATTTTTCTTTACTTTTTATTAAAGTTCTATAATCAATTAATTTATGGAGTCAACTAATAAAGAACATTTTTATATGTAACATTCATGACAATAGATAATTTGGATATTTTAATTGTTTAAGAATAATAATAAAGAACATTTAAGAATAATAATAATAAAAGAAGAAAGAAACTTAATTTCGTCGTTACAAATCAATTGTTAAAGTAGATGCATAAAATGAAAAATGACAATAAAATTAAAAAGGAAAATAAGCACCATAATGTGATTACTAATAACTCAATAACATTCAAATTAATAAATAACTGAGACACTAACTTGTAAATTAAAATATCTTAAATGAAATTACATATATTTTTTTAAAAATGTCTATCTTTATAATATGTTATTACTAAACATGGGCCTAAAATTTTGATGGACCTCAACCTAGGCTTGAGCGGCCTTATCACTGGACCGTTCTTGATTGGAGGTGAAATTCTTTCTTGCTCGCAATATAATTTATGTTCGTATCTTTCATCCTCCTATATTATTATTATTATTATTATTATTATTATTATTATTATTATTATTATTATTATTATTATTATTATTATTATTATTATTATTATTATTATTATTATTATTATTATTATTATTATTATTATTATTATTATTATTATTATTATTATTATTATTATTATTATTATTATTATTATTATTATAAACGGAGACAAAGATAAAGAAAGAAGTATTAATGTGCGTCCACTCGAATAAACAAACAGTTCTACAATTTATGTGGAGTACCCAACTTTAGAAGATGGATGTATGTTCTTTATGTGAGTGGATGCACTTTAATTTCTCTCGTAGGTTCAGTCACTATTTATTTACAAAGCCTGAAGACTAGTCTTAAGTATCGACTTATTATAATTATCAGATAAATTACATTAAATATCTTCTAACTTCATCAGATAAATTTATTTTGTAATTAAATTACTCTCAAACAATTAATTATTTCAATAACTGCCATTTCCGATCAGAAATAGTTAATTTTTCGACCATTTTGCTTATGTAGAATTTTTATAAAATTAAAAAATAATATAATAATATAAAAAAATGGGGAAAAGGAGTCTGCAACGCTACAACTCGCAACGCTACACACCCACCATCCGATTTGTGTGCACACAGATCTTGTGCACGCACAGATCGGACGACGTTGTGTGTAGCAACCCGTACAATCCTGCACGCTCAGTGCCCTAAAAAAATTAAAAAAAAAGGGCGCCACCACCCTCTCCCTCCAACTGACACTTGAAATATTTTTAAAACTAAAAAATATTAAAATAATAATATAAAAAATTAAATAAAAGGGTGCCCCCTCCCTCTCCCTCTGAGTGTCGGCCGAAAAGGAAAGGAGAGGAGGAGGGTGATGCGTCCCCACCTCTTCACAAGAAGAGAAGGGGAGGAGGTGACGCCCCTACCCCTCCTCTGTACGCCCCTCCCTTTATCTCATCACCCTCCTCCCATCATCGGAGCTACTACTCGGCCCTTGTCGTATCCCTCTACGTCATCCATGTCGACACCATCCTTGCCGCCCCCACCCGAGGCTGTTGACGTGCGTGATCTTCCCTTGCTTACTAGCAACTCCGAGACGTGCACAACAGACGCAACGTTCCAAGCCCACATATCACACCCTTAGTTTCTTCGCCCAGAAACTACGTCTGCGGCCTTGTTCTTTCCTTCTCAAAAGGACCAAGCAGTCTCTTCTCGGACGGCCTTGGGATGTCCCTTGCATCTGCACAACGAAAACACATTAGCAAAGATAGAAGAGAGACTCTCAAGTATGGGGGAAAGCTCATGACTCTATTTGATGATCAATGATGGCCAATACATGGGACTTATATACAAGTTTGTTAAGATAGTTACTCCTCTAACTACTCACCACATCTAGTCGTGATAATAGGGATCTTCCATGATCTTAGGGAGATCCTACACAATCCTCCTAATTATAGCAAAACCCCCTTGTGTGCATGTGATCTAATGATCTTCCCATCAGGATTCCTTGATATCCTCACCAAGGATCACATCTGAATAGATCTTTATCTAAATAGATCTCTCTTGGTTGCAAGATCTCCTAAATCTCCATCTGAGATTTACGAGCGGTTGATTGCCATCGCGCCCCAACTATCCTGCCACCAAGCCTCTCATCCTAAAGGCTTCCTGCGATGCCGCTCATCCTACTCGACCTTCAGCATCCTTGTGGATTGTTTGGGGCAGGCGGATCCTCCTTGGGACGCTGCCGCCCCTTCGCTGCCAAAGTGGGCAATGGCTGTCGATGTGTCCCAGACGCGTCCCAAGCTTCCTCTGCATTCCAAACTTCATGTCTTCATCTCAAAGCCTCCCTGATGCACTTTGGGACACCCTGGGACATCACATGGTCATGCGGTATAGGGAGTGCCCATCCCACCATGCATCCCAAGATGTGCGCCTAAGGCGGGGAGTGACAATCCTCCCCCACAAAAGGTGTTGTCTCCCTTGGCAACGTCTCCTCACTTCGTGTGGCCTTCGGGGCAGTGAAGTCGTTAATCGTCCTTCAGGTCTCCGCAGCCCTAGAAGAATACTTCGCATCTTCGTGAAACCACTTTAGCATGCTCACATGAAACATTGGGTGGACTTGTTGCATGTTTCGAGGAAGTTCCACCTTGTAGGTCACCTTGCCTACCCACTTGGTTGTGATGAAGGGACCTTCGTATCTCTTCAGCAACCCTTGGTGCAGGCTCCTCAGCATCTTGAACTGGTGTGTTCTTAGCTTCACGAGCACTTCGTTCCCTACTTGAAACTTGATGTGCCTCCTCTTCGAATCAGCGAACTTCTTCATCTTGCATGTTGCCTTGTCTAGGATGGCCCTAGACGCTTCCAAGTTGTCTTGCCATTCTCGGGCCACATGGTCTGCGGCGGCTCACGGGCCGACGCCTAGTGAAAATTTCGAATGTGCTTTGTTGCGTGGCCTCGCTCCATTGCATGTTGTATGAGAAATGTGCGACGTCCAGGAATTTAGCCCAATTCTTCTAATTGGCCACCACAAAGTATCTTAAGTAGATTTCCAGCAGGTGGTTGGCCCTTTCAGTTTGGCCGTCCGTCTGTAGATGGAATGTCATGGAGAAGCGGAGCTCTGACCCTAGGAGCTTGAAGAGCTCTCTCCAATAGTGACCCGTGAACCTCGAATCCCGATCACTAATGATGACTTCAGGGACACCCTAGTACTTCAATACGTGTTTGACAAAAAAGAGGACGACCTATTTCACCGAGCAATGTTTGGGAGTCGGGATGAAGGTGTCATACTTAGAGAACTTGTATATCACCACCATGATAGACCCGGCTCCACATGACCTGGGCAGTGCTGAAATAAAGTCCATGGTCACCATCTGCCATGGACGTTCAGGGATGGGCAAGGGCCATGCAACCTTGCCGACTTCTTCTGCTCGATTTTGTCCTGCTGACATTTGAGACATGTTCGTACATACGCTTCAATGTCCTCCATCATCTGAGCCGAGAAGAAGGCATCCCTCGACCAGTGCCATGGTCCAATTGCGCTAGGATGGCCAGCCCACTTCAAGTCGTGGTAGTCCTTTAGGATCGACTACCGAAGACTCTCCCACTGTGGGACATACAATCAGCGTCCCACCATGAATAGCAGTTTGTCCTCCTTCCAAAAGCGTCATGACTTGCCCTCCTTGACAAGTCGAAGTATCTCCAGTGCTCTGAAGTCGTGCCTCAACCCCTCACAAATATGCTCTTGGAAATCCAAGCGGATGGCGGAGATGGTTGCAAGTTGCGCCTTGCGACTTTAGGGCGTCAGCCACAATGTTAGTGCATCCCGTCTTGTACTCCAAGGTGTAGTTGAACTCCGCTAGGAAGTTCTGCCATCTCGTCTGCTTCAATCCGTAGAGTATCTTATCTTTGACTTATTATGTGTATCTTTCAATCCATAGAGTATCTTTTAACTTGTAGAGTATCTTTTCAACTCACGAGAGAGTATATTTCAACTCCAATAAAAAACAAAGAGTGTCTTTCAACCCATGGGGAGGAGTTAACTCATTCGCAATTGGCCTCCGTGAGGTCATAAGATCATGAAATCATAATAATCATGGGTCATGTTGAAAATAGTCATTATTGACTTTAAATCAAGATCCACTAAATATGATCATATGGAGTAATTAGAAGTGCATAATCGTTATAATTATCATATTAAGATAGATTAAGATCAAGATCAAGGATGTGAATCAAGAATCAAAATAGACATAAATCACAATCTTGATTCAAAACTTGGGCCGAGGGTAAAAGAGATTCGAGCTGAGTCCGTATATCATCTTTCTCCTAAAATTGTATGTGAACCTAGGCTGGGTTAGGTGTATACCCAGGTCAGGTTCGGTATCGTGCATCAAGCGATGGGTTCAACCAAGGTCGAGTCATCATCATTCTGGGCCAGATCATCATCAATTCGAGCTGGGTTCACCCTGTCATAAAGCTCGATAGATCTGGCCATGGCAGATATGAATCGAGTTTGAAAGAACACTAACAAAATTTCAGTAGATCCAGGCCAGATTACAAAGAACCCATGCTGGATTTAAGTGTTCGAAAAACTATGCATTGCACGATGGATTTTCCAATTGTTTCTCCAACATTCTCCATCAACATAAGTCATCATATATAATGGGTTTCAACTAAAGGTAGTTTAGAACTATCATCATCGTGCTTCGAGTAAAAAGTCATGATTTTGGCGACGAATTTAACCTACTTGTATACCTAATGAAATTTCATATGAGAAACTGTCAATGTTATGTTCTTCCTCCTCTTCATCTTTTTTCTTTCTCTTCCTCTTCCTCTTACTCCAATCATTCCTCTCGGTCACCAACATCTATGTCCTCTTATTGCTCTCCTATAGGTCTAGCGACTGCATGTGCGAGGGAAAAGAAAGTTCAGAGATACTAGAGAATTTCGATTTGACCCATATTTATAAAACGGAGAGGAAGATATGATTATCAATGGGGTCAAATTTATTTTTGCATATCTTCAAATTTATTTCAATTTAATAATAATAATAATAATAATAATAATAATAATAATAATAATAATAATAATAATAATAATAATAATAATAATAATAATAATAATAATAATAATAATATGAGAAGAATTGTAATGCCAAGGCAATTTAATAATAATAATTATTATTAAATTGCCTTGGCATTACAATTCTTCTCGTACCTTTATATTAGTAAACATTTGAACTCAATTTTTTAAAGAAAAACTAAATAGTTTAATTCATCCGCCTTCAAATACCTGATTAATTTCACCTGTCAAGAATGATAAATGGGTATGGTCATATGATTCCCATGGGAAGCTAGACCAAAATCCATCTACCATACACTATGCCGCCAGCCGCCTGAACCGCTAAGGTCTGGAGGGCCCAATTGGATTAAAATTTGGAATATCAATGTTCCACACAAAATCAAAATCTTCCTGTGGAAACTCACCCATCGTAAATTGCCTACCAGTCACTTTTGTTGCATCTCAACCTCATTGTTAATAAACTTTGTTCGGTCTGTGGACTTACTCTTGAGACAAATGAACATATGTTCCTTAAGGGAGTGTTTGGTATTAGAATAGGATTAATAAGGATTAGAAAGAATATTCTCTTTTTATTCTCGTGAGAGGAAACACAAATGAAAATGTTCGCAATCATAAAAAATAATAATGTTTGGATACACCAAAAACAAAAGGAAAAATAAAATAATGAATTTAGTGCATATAGTTACACATTTTATTAAACAATGTTATTAAAAGACTAATACTAAAATAATTTTAGTTAAATAAATAGGATAATTTTAAATAAAATGATAAATACTATTAAGAAAATAATTTTAGTTATTAAATGATGTATTTTTTAAAATTAATTGGTCTAATTTATTTTATTTCTAGAAAATATTATATTAAATAAGTATTTATTTTATATTAGTTAAATAATAATTTAATCATGAATTAATATTTCTCATTGTTAACATTTAAGAAATTATATTAAGTATAATTTATTTATGGTGTATTTTTGTGAAATATTTAATAAATATAAAATATAATTAATTTGTGCAATTATTAATATGAAATAAAAAATTGTGACCAAAATATTTGTTCTGACATTTGCAAGAACATTATGTTCCTATTTTAGGAACAAAATATAGTGGTTTTTGCAAATTTCAAGATGGTTTTAAAAGTTTGACTAGAACTAATTATTTTTAGGGTGTTTGATTGTAAAAAAAATAAGAATAAGGTTATTATTCCACCCCTTAATCTCATACCAAACACTCCCTAACTGTCTGGACTCCAAATGTATTTAGTCTACTTTCCAGACTACTCTCTAGCATAATTTTCTCTTTATGTCTTCTTGGATAGGAGGAGATTGGATTTTGGAGGGTATGAATCTTGATACTGATTTCCAACGATATCTTCATACTCTTATAGCTCTTACCCTTTGGGCAATATGGCGACGTGGCAATGAGATCCATTTCATAGCCAAACGGGCAACCACTTCGGCGTTTTGAGTCAGGATCTTGGCTGGGTATTCTGAATATGAGACCACATATTATATTAAGGCGCAACACACACATGCACAATACTTTCTCCTAACGAACCTTCAACCTGTCCGATGGGAGTCCTAATGGGATGGGATTTTTAATTCGCAATTCTAACTCTAATCTTTTGATGGCAGGTGCATCTAAATGCTTCTCTCGTTCGACGCGCCGCAGGTGAAAGCTCTTGGCATCCTTGTGGGTCTTAAAATGAGAGTGCAGCTTGGAATTACAAACCTCATAATGGAATCCGATTCTTCAAATGTGGTAAACAACATATGCAAAGCACCTTGGTGCTTTTGATCCATTTTGTTAAAATACATCAATTTGTATCAGCTTTTGTAAACTTCAAATGTATTCACCGTCGCTGATTATCTTGCTAATCTAGGTCGTGGGATCATGACTGATTCTCCAACGTATTTTGTATATTGAATGTGTGGGTCAGAGCTTTACCTAGTTAATGCAATCTAATTTTCTCATAAAAAAAGACCTGACTAATTTAATTTCTAGAACCAAAGTGAAAAAAAGTTAAATTAAATTAAATTAAATTAAATGAAATTTTTTAAAGGATCAAACTCCAAATTAATATATGTTCAAATGCATTTTTAAAAATAAGTAAAATTTTGAGGTTGAGAGTCATCGGATGAATGGTGTAATGATTAATGAATGTAGACAAATGGAATCTGACTGCTTTGCCAGACATTTGATTGATGTATCCCCTGCCACTCTTCTTGGATCTCGATCCAAAAGTAAAATAAAAACAATTGATGCAGCCGCAGAGCAGCAACAGTGATCAGGGGCCGGTTCACTTTGGGGGAGACAATCATCACTTCGTACTTCTTTTTTTCTTTTTGGTGAAAACTTTTTTATTTACAAACCACCACTTTAAATTTCATAAATCAACACACTGTAAATTTTGCTTTTGCACTTTCTATTTTTATTTACTTCTATTTTTTTCCTTTTTTTCTCCATTTTAGTGTCTATGCTAAGTTTCCTTTTTTTCGTTCATTTTATTTTGATTTTATTCTTTTTCTCCCCAAAATCTTGAGTTTATAATTATTTTTACTTCAACAAGCGGCAAAATATTACACGATGTAGAATAAATTATTAGGAAGGATAATAAGTTAATCCTTAAAGACGAGGTAATTACTAATGATAATATAAATTAATCCTTGAAGAAGAATTAGAAATTAAGAAAATGGAAAAGGGGGAAGATGGAAGATAGAGCTAAAATTAAACATAATATTTTCCAAAGTGAGAATAAAGAAACACATAAAATTTTGGAATTAGCCTAACGCATTGGGAGGAAATATTATTAATAAAAGCTTTGCCAGAAACTGTAAGAAAAATCTGACCAACTCAAAAAATTCATCCGATCCGAAAAAACTGAACCAAAAAAATCGAAAATTAGGGGTCCGAATATTATTTAGGATGATTTTTAATAAATTAAAATCCACCCGCTAAAATTAGGGCCCCGTCCGAAAAAACCGTAGGGGCCGTGAAGCTCGATTTTTATTTATAATTTTTTATTTATATAATTAATACATGTGTTATCAATTCTTTTATTATAGATATAATATTTTTTGTATAAAATTTCATACTTTTTTTATCACATTATCAAACTCTAATTTAATAACTTTAACATTTTAGTAGTATATTTTATATTTAATATAAAATTAAATATTTTTATATTAATTTTAAGTTATTAAATATATTTTTAAAATATAATTATATAAAAGTAGGGCTCCGAAAAAATTATCCGAAAAAACCGATCCGCTAAAGGGTGGTTTTTGTTTTTTTCAAAATAGTTTTAGGGTGGTCTTTCTAATTTTAAAAACTGATCCGAAAAATAGCGGTTGATTTTTTTAGACCGAAAATCTGAACCGACCCGAACTACTTTCACCCCTACCAGAAACCTCAAAGCTTTTTTTTATTTTAATACTTTACAGAATTTTATAAACTATCAATAACTTTTCAAGAGATTCGTCTTATATATATTCCTAATAAAAAAATATATTATTAATGAAAGTTATAAATTTAATTTATTCGGTGCTTATTATTAATTGGTCGTGTCGTACCATACGGTCTATTTTTTACCTCGACACGGTCCGAATGATCGAGTCGATCAGACCAAGTTGGGCGGCCGATTTTTCTTTTTTGTCATTCAATTTGTACTTTTCTAATTTTTAATTTACTTATTAAATTATTACATAATATAATTAGTATTATTAATTATTCTATAATATACGATCTATAATAATTTATATAGTTAAAATTTCAAATACATTATTTCATAATTATTAAGTAAATAAATTTGTAAAATGAATAATTGAGTAATAACTAATAAGTTATAAGTCATAACCTTATACATAAAATTAATTGGTAAGTATTAGTTATAACTTATACACTAATTTACTATATACTAACTACTAAGTTATAACTAATTAATAAGTATTAAGTATAAGACTATAATATTAGTAGTATAATAGTATATACACTTAGACAGTTAAGTACTAATTTACTATATAACTAAATTATAAGATGGATTTCTGACCTTGTGTTCTAAGCATCTGCATCAAATCAAGTTATAAGTTTTTTATAATGAATCGTGAATGTAAGAATTATGATTTTCAAACTCTCATTGAGCAAATGTGATAACATTCTCACAACAACCTCTCTTTAAACCCATTTCGAGTGAAAAGATAGCATCACTCGAAGTGGGTCTAAAGCAACTGCTGTGAGAATGCTATCTCAATTACTTAATGAGAGGAGAGGATATTGAGAGAAAAAGCGAGAGTGAGAGGAGATTGAGAGAGAGAGGGATGAGGGGAAAAAGAGTGAGAGTGAGAGAAGGGGGAGGGAGTTTGGATGCATTTTATAGGCGGCAGAGTGGAATAAAAAAATTAGACACTGCCCGCGTTATTTTAAATATGGCCCGTGTTGTACTCTTTTAATGTGACCACATTCTTGACATCGTGTACCCCCGTGAATCACCCGTGTTCGTGTTGTCAAATTGAAACTACACGGACCATGTGATTTCAGCGCGAGCCGTGTTGGTGCATCATGCGTGATCCATGTTAGTGCGTGAAAAAATAACTCGTGCCAAAATGGGTCGTATCGGGTTCATGTTCACTGTTGCCTAATTTTTCAAGACAAATACAACCCACGGATAAAAGTTGTATATTTCACGTGTTCCAAGGTGCGTCTAACTCTCGGCAGCACAAGTTTTTGGTCTTGTGCTAAAATATATGTTAGCCAATGGAACAATACATTAAAACAAGCAATATAACACAGGGTTGCGGTGAGCGTAAACGGTTCCTCTTTGCTTAAGTAAGATTTCAAGTTTGAATTTTTATGAATGTAAAAATTTTTTGTTGAAAACTTTATTTGTCACTTAGGTACATGAGGTGTGGCGACCTAGTCAGATTATGCTTGATAGTGGGCCAACCTCCAATCTCTGGACATTGTGTTGCGCAAATTGAACTGTCGGTATCACTTCTCGGACATTGGAGATTGAGTACCAAAAAATAATAATATAACAAATGAAAACATAGAAATTATGTAAAATATATAGAACATTTTATCATTATAAAAGACATACCATAATTTGACCAAACCATACAATGATATGTAATGCGACACGACTCTAATATTAATATTATTAACTATGCAATATTCTGACATATTATCGATGTTGGTCGATCAATTCACGAGAATAATGCAATGCACAAAAGACTTGTAAAAATAAAAGTCAACTCCTCTAAACGAAAAGTATGAAAGTTTTGTAACAATTAGAACAACAAAATATGTAACTAATTATTATAGATTTAATACTGTTAAGATACCAATGCCAATGAGCCCGAGGGCCTATCCATCTACACTCATTATCACTATCATGAACATTGCATGCTATCATCTAATTGGCATCGGTCCACTCCAATTTGATATTAAAAATTAAATTTTCATAAAACCGGATTGAACCGGGTCAACTCGGCCAAAATAAAGTTGAATAGGAAAATTGGTTCAATCCAGTCTTGTTTAAATAAAAATAAGAACTAATAATGGGAAACAAATAGAAAAAGGAATGTTTATATAGTATGAATGGTGGAAGAATACGAAGGGGGAGAAAAATAAGGGATTAGATTTTATAAGGGGACAAAAAATAAGGATATTAATATTAAGGAAAGTAAATTTGAATTTAACAATAAAAGGTAAGAAGGTAATAATAAAGTTAAATTTAAATAAAAGAGAAAACTATCATGAACTTAAATAAGATGATAATTTAAATAAGTATAAATAATTTAAATTAATTAAAACATAAGTAATATAATAAATTTTATAGGATGATCTTGATTCCTTGACAAAGGAAATAGAATAAAGATACATTGTTAAATAGAATAAAGAAAATTTTGAAATTATAAAATAAAACGTGGGAAGATAGTAATAAAGACACATTTAAATAAAAAACAAACTTATTCATGAAATTTATATATATATATTAAAATTATAAAAAAACTTTATTAATATGATTTTATTTCATTATTTATTACCTTTTATATTTTGATTTATAATATATTTTCTTGAAGTAATAAAAATAATATTATTTTAATAAAATTCTTATTCGATCCGGTGGAACCTCATTGAACCATTCGAACCATGACCCAATTGAGTTCGATCATCGGTTCGATTTTTAAAACATTGCATTTGAGGTAGTAAAAATGATATAGGGATATCAGATATGCTGGAAGGACAATTGATCTATGAGTAATAAAGATCAATATATAATAAAAAAGCTAATGAAAATCATATTGGAGTTAGGAAATCAGTGTGGCTCAATCCAATGTCACATAGATAATTTAGTTTATAGCTATACTATAGAAAAGGTAGATACAAAATGGATCAATAATAAATGACATGCAAATCAATATGATGCACGCTATGATTGATAAATGATCTCATAATACAATGAAGATTTGACATATAAAATTTATCAATGAACAATAAATAAGTAAATCAACGCCTTATTTTGATTTTTTTTATTTCATTGGGTGATTATATCTATATGATAACTATGAGAAATATTTTTAAATTATCCATCTCTTATTTACTATACAATGATTTTCATCATGACTTTGAACAATAGGGTGTAATATTACACTGAATTCCCTCTCATCGAGGGAAGGATGTCATTTTCTGGTGAGATCATTTTTCATTGCGTGATGGAAAGAAATCATACACTGGGAATAGGTTGCACTCAACCAATATGTTTCTCTAACAATACATTAATAACAATATTATGGAATTAATGTAATGGTCATGCTTGAGGACCTAAAATACTCATTCACAATTGTGAAAAATGACTTCACAATTGCAAGCAAGAGCTCATCAGTTCAACTCACGGTCATGAAATCATTGACCTAAAAGATGCTTTTATGTGTCACGAAATGACTTCGCGGGCTGTGAAATGTTGATAGTAGCCATGAAAATATCCTACTTGTTACACTTAATATGAACTTGGCTAGTTTGAATTGAATCCAGGCTGAACTAATATTGGGCACGAGTCAAGGTAGCCCTTGGCATGGATTGAATTCTAATATTTATTACTTTTGTATGATAGTGATTCAATTTTTCATCATAATTTCCTTTATACTACTCAAAATACTTGAGTTTTTATTCTACAAAAATCATATATAATTTGTACTTTTTAGATGATTATAACATGTAAAAAACACTTATTCAAATAGGAACATGAATTTGGATATACTAGATCCTTACATACAAATATTAATCTGACCCTATTCATGCTTAGAAAGATATATGAGAACATCATAAGTAGGATTGTCAAAATATAAACCTCCTAGGATGATGTCATACATTATTCCTATGTAAAATATTGATTCCAAGATTGTTCTAACATCCTACTTACCTTTTCCTTGTGATTGGATTTTCCTCAGCATTTCTATCATTTCTTCTACCTCGTCGATTGTCGCCATGTGTTCCTCTATGCCTGCAACTCCTCGTCCTAGCCTTCATATCTATGGGTACATTGAATGGAAATAGGGAGAGCGAGAGATGCTAGAGGGTCACATGAGGAGATATATACTTAGGCTCAGTTTGGATCGGGAATAGTATCAATAATAAAGATCTTTTTCTCATTTTTTTTTGCCAAACAACTATTTTTTTATGAGAGTGGGCCCCATATTCATCATGATGGGATTAAGTTTTTCTCTTTGTTCTTGGTGTCTAATCGAACTCTAGGAACTCTTTCTCTCTCTTTGTTCTTGGTGTATGCTTGAACTCTGGGAATTTCTACAGGATTAACTTTTAACCCCATGTGGAGCCAAATGGGGCATAAGAGTTTAATTATAGGGAGATATTAATAAGAGGAAGATTGTTTAGTGGATAAGAAATGCAAGCTCTTAATTTTATTTCTTTACCAACTTTTATCCTTTTTCTTCTTATCTTTATTTTTTATTTTAATTTTATGGGTGTTACATATAATTTGTAGAATGTGCTCTCTTACATTTATGTGAACTAATGTAGTTGTAGTCTTATTTTAAAGTTTAGTAGACGATAAATATAAGAATGAAAAATCTATGGACTATTATATTTATTTGCATTTAAAATCACAAAACCTAACCTAGTTACAATGAAGTCTTTAAAATCAATCATGTGAGTAGGGAAAATAATAATAAAAATATTTCAATACATACAAATATAAAATGACAAGAAAAATTAATAGAGGATACATAAGATGATAAGAATCTTCTAGGATTAAGAGAAAATAAGATGAAAATTTTATATAATATTTTTCAAGAAAGTATACCTAAAAGTAGTTTGTTACCATTGACTAGCTCTTCAATCAATTTCTCAATTATAAATTGAGATCTATATATGAAAAAGAATTGTCTTAATGTCTTTTACCAAAGTAATTGGTAAAAATAATACTCTCATTATTTGACATAGGGTCAAACTTTAGTAAAGCATCAAGTACTTTAATTTTTTTATTGTGAAAATGGAACTTTCAATTAGTGTGTGTTGAAATCTCCAAACACAAGTCTTTTTTATACATGCATGCATTACATTTTCCAATCATAAAACATGCCTAAATTGGTAACAATCATAAATAAATAAATAAGCTTAATAAATAATAACCAATTGGTTCTACTATTTCAAAGGAAAAAATATCACATTTTCATCTATGAAAATTATATATAAGCTAATCATTTCTTCATCCTTGGTAATATCTTGCAACACCATTCAAAAGGCTAAAATACTCCTTCACAGACCAAAAAAGGAGAATAATAATTGCAAGAAAAAAATTGTCTCTTTTATATATAAGAGAAAGGACTTGGCTTTTAAAATATGCATTTTTACCTTTTCTAGAAAAATAAAATCATGAGGGATAGCCATAACAAGTGGAAATTTCAGCATTAAAATATTGACCATTTGACCCTTCCTCTTAAACAAATTCAAAAGTAATGCCCCTAAAAACGTAAAATAATCATGATGGTAAAAAAATAATGTACTTTGCTTCATCTTAATTACAATAATTATAGACATTCAATACCAAACAAAAAATTTATAATTAATAATTTAGCCTTCCTTTTCAAAATCTTCACAAAATAAATATAATTTAGTGGAATACAAAATGTTTCATGATAACATTTTTAATGCTCATTATCTTTAAAAAAACATAAGTTGTTTGTTCTCCCCACTTATCACAAGAATACTTTTTCAATAAATAAAAGAGATATACATAATTGTTGCTCATCTCCAATCGTCTGTGTTATCTTCAGAAACAAAAAGCAATAATAATCATCAACTAAATAAACATACTACATAATTAGTCATTTAGAAAAGAAAATAACTAATATAATTGTAATGGAGTCTTTAAAAAACATCTGTATAGGAAAAAATAATGACAGAAATATTTCAACCGTATACAAATACATGATAATAAGAAAAAAAATTAATGAATAATACATGAATATCTTCTATGTTTTAAGAAAAAAATAAGATGAAAAATTTATATAATAATATTTAAAAAGTGTATTTGAAGGTAGTTTGTTATCATTGGCTAGTTCCTCAACTAACTCGTCGGTTGTAAATTAAAATACTTGAAAAAATTATTGGTAAAGGGGTATTCAATTTTTTTTCGAAGTAATTGACAAAAATAATATTATCTCCATCATTTGGCATAGGGAAAAACTTTAGTAACGCATGAACAACATATAATTTTTTTTAAAGGATCCTTTAGCTAATGCATGTTTAAATCTCCCAGCATGATTTTTTTTCTTATACATCCATACATTACTTTATTCAATCACAAAACAGATCAAATTAATAAGAAATAAAGATATAAAAAATAACCAATTGGTTCCTCTATTACAAAAAATAATACCTTTTTATTTATGATAATCATATATAAATTGGTAACTTTTTCATCTCTTTTCAAATTAATGACTTATAACACGTCATTTGAAATGTTAGAAAATTATTGTACGGTGCATAAAAGGAGAATAATACTTGCATTAAAAAAGGAAAAAACATCTTTGTTATATAAAGGAGAAAGGAGGTTGACTTCATCTTCTAAAATCATACAATCGAGGATACAATATATATATATATATATATATATATATATATATATATATATATATATATAATGCACACGTGTATATATATAATGTGAGATTGATTTGTATGAATTAACTATTTTATGTGAAGCATAATTTTAGTCATTAAATCTTAAGTGTGCACGATCATGATTAAAAACTATTCATATAATAAATTGAAAACATCCATGACCTTGATTAGAACTATCCATAAAATAATTTACAACATGTGTATATAAATTTCACATATATGTATAGTTCAAACCATTAATCATACTCATAAATTTAAAGCTTGATATTTAATATTAGACTTCATATGATGTTAATAAATAATTAATTCACACAAATCTTTAATTCATATATATTATTTTATATTAAAAATATTATTTTATTCATATGACATGATGTTATGATCTCATAATTTTTTACAATTCTATTTCGTAAAGTGATCATGGCAACTTTAGTCAAATATGTTGAAGCAGTATATATAGCATATATGTTTTAAATTGAAATTACTAGAGTTTGGTTTAGAAATAGTGTACTTTTATGCAAGATTAATTTTATAGATAGATGTTGCATACTTTTCACATGAAGTTTTCAATCCAGCCAATCAACAAACTATGCCAAGCACAAACTGAATCCAAAGCCTAATCAATATGAGTTTTGCTTATTTTTGTCATCACAAAGGACATTGGAGAAATTAAAATTAATTGTGTAAAGAGGCATTGCTTAGCGCGCTAAGCAGCCATCGAGCATGAGCATGCCTCTTCACCCTTGGATTCAAATCAGGCAACACACTCTTTATTTATTTTTTTACTCCATCGCGGTCGTTTGATTCCGTTGGATGGGCACGATCTTTCTCTCCTTAGCTGCTTTCTCTCTCATACACTCGTACTCCCTCTCTCTCCTTAGAAGCTCTCTCCTTGCTGTTTCGCTGACATGAGGTCGCTCCGTCGGCTGGTCCGATGGTGAGATCGCCCTTCGGCTAGCACCAACTCCCTCTCTCGCAGCTCGCCACCACCTCCCTTCCCGCTCATTGGCCAGCACCGCCACCCTCGATGTGTCCGCCTCGTTCTCCCAAGATCATCACGTTGTCTCCTTTGATACGGCCTCCTTGTCTCTCGATTAAGTCCTCTATGCCTCCAAGGATCCCACCATTCTAAGCCTCTGCCTACAATCTCGCGACTTCCTCCCTTCCTTCGCCGCTGCCTTGGCAGCATCCCAGGCTTCGGAGTCCATCAAAGGACAGGTTGTTTCTAGCACCAGCCAGGGCAGCAGCAAGTACTTCTCCCAAGTAGGTGTCGGCAGCTCCGCGAAGTCATTGTACATGGTGCTCGACACGGAGAGTGATGTGACCTGGCTGTAGTGCTAGCACTGCACTGATTACTCCCAGGAGTTCGACTCGGTGTTCGATCCGGCCGCATCCTCTTCCTACTCGTCGTTCCCCTGCAATGCGGAGCCGTCCCACTCTCTCAACATCTCCACTTGTCGCAACGCCTTCGGCAGCTGCCTCTACTAGGTTTCATATGGCGACGGGATCCTGCACCGCCGGCGACTTCACCACCGGAAGCCTCACCCTAGGCGCCTCCTCGTCCGTCCACGACATCGCCCGTGGCTGCGGACACTTCGTCGGGCAGTAGGTCTCCTCGCCCTTGGGTTTTTTGGTGGTAGCTATAGTGATAACGACATATGGAATCGGATGAGTGCGATGGAGTAAAAAAATAAATAAAGGGCACCCTCCGATTTGGATCCAAGGGTGAAGAGTTACCAAATTAATTATACTTCACTTAGATTGGAACCCTTGACTCAATACTAGGATAAGTTGATCCACGGTTGAGTTTCTTTTCTTCACAAACTATTGGTTTCGAAATATTTTTAAAATAAAAAATAGAAAACTATCCAAAGATAATATGCCATCAAATTGTTTGTGCTTATGTTACCTTTCTAGATATACATGGATAACGATATATACGTAAGGGGTGTAATATTTAAATCTTTCTTGCACTTTACTCTCTCTCTCTCTCTCTCTCTCTCTCTCTCTCTCTCTCTCTCTCTCTCTCTCTCTCTCTGATGTCAAACATTTTTAAATTATAAGATTATTTTTAATCTATTTGATTTTTATTTTCCCGAAGAATAATAAATGTAACTTGAGATCTTTCGGTTTTTTTAAATATAGAGAAGAGACTGATTATCTTTAGTATGAGTTTCTCTTGTCATTTCATTTTTTAAAGTCAATTTAAAATCAAAATATAAACAAAAATTTTCAAATACTATCACTTCATATATTAATATTTTATCATTGTTATCCTGCATTGCATGAGTACCAAGATTGGCTCATTGCACTATTATGACACTGTTTGACACACGTAAAAGTCTTTTAGAGTTTTAGTAGCGGATAACATTTCGATTGAATAAAAACACTATTATAAACGTTTTTAGTAATTTTTTTAAATAGTGTTTAGATGTTTGAATATAAAATATTATAAATTACTCATACCGGTTTATAAAGTATAGATATCATGATTTCATATTTTATTCCTATTATATCATCATTATTTTAAAATAAATAACTATATTTAATTTTTAAACATCTTATATTATTTTTTTATTTTATATATCATATCTTTTTACTTATAATCCAAATAAGTTTTATAAATTAATTATTGTGAATATGATGTCTATAAGAACGATTGTAAATATTTTTTATGTCTATTTTTTTCATTGTATACAATACACTAATTTAATCATTATGTTTATCAAATAATTTTATTAAATTTATAAATAAACTGTTATCCGATAATGACTAATTAATTACTATTTTTTAATCAAATCGGTATACTCTAGTGGAACTTATATCTAATGTAATATCAAAAGTATCTCTTAAAAATGAGGAAAATACATTTTTCTCCTTGTAGAAAACTCTGAGGACAAAATTAGAAAATTGCAAATTGGAAGTGATCAGATATGATCTGCAAAATATGTCCCTAGACCACTTGTCTTTGATAAAATAAAAGTGAGGTCAGGGATCAATTATTGCATTTACTCACCTACCGCAAGGGGAATGTTCATTTACCGACAGCATATAATATAATATAATATATTAACATACAAAAAGACGAACTGTAAACCTTGCTTGCAACTCAAATTAAGGGACGTACCCCAATTAAAATTTTTTTTTGTATTATTCAACTAAGTGATTCGTTTCTCTCGTCTCGTGTCCTTAATCAAAATTTCTCCACACAACATGTTGGCACACAACATGTTCTCATCAATCATATGAACACATGAAGAATAAAAAGGACGAAAAACCCAAACAAAGAGTAGCAAAAGAAAATAAAATAAAAAAACAGAGGAGCAACTATATTTAGGTGGTGCATTCCAATCACACCGACACATGCCAACATCAAGCAACAAATTGGTTGATGCTTCATCTTCCTCCAACTCCTTATCTCACTTGCTTTAACTTGACGAGATGTCGCCGAATCATCTCAACATCAAATAATGATCACACACAAACAACACACACACACAAATGGCTGCAAAGAAATCTATTGAATCATTTGTAAAGCGCCAAAATTTTGTTAAAAATTGGGTCTTGCTATATCTCTTTTAACTGGGACAATTTGAGAAATGTGAGTATTTGAAGGATTTTTAGACTATAATTTTAGAAGGATTTAATATTTTCTTTAAAAAAATTATACATTAGAATTAATATCGAAAATACATGAACTTGATCATCAATATTTGATGAATGAACTGGATATCCAGAAAATCTTGAATTCAACGCTTGCCTTAGCTACATGTATTCTGGATTTACTGAATTTATTAAAAGAATGGAAAGCTCCAATGAATGAAGTTATCAACATCATTCATGAATTTTGTTGATTTTAAAAAATATATATTATTTTTTTTAAGAGGAAAAAAAAACTCAAACTCTTCCCCCTTTTCTCTCTCTCTCTCTCTCTCTCTCTCTCTCTCTCTCTCTCTCTCTCTCTCTCTCTCTCTCTCTCTCTCTCTCTCTCTCTCTCTCTCTCTCTCTCTGCTCCATCGTCGGTCACCATCTCCCACTTCTCCTACTGAACGAATGCATATAAAAGCCTCCTCTTCTATTCGCATCGATCCTGCAATTCCAGCTCCGACGCGTTCTCTCATTCTCTTTCTTTTGTTCTTCTTCTTCCGCGTCGGGGAAGAAGAGAGGGGCAAGTAGATGGATGGAGGAACGATAGAGAAAGCGAAAGGGGACATAAAAATGGCATCTTTGGAGAGATCAAAGAAGAGGATTCAGCTATGGAAGAAGGCCATGCTACACTTCGCCCTCTGCTTCGTGATGGGCTTCTTCACCGGCTTCGCACCCGCGAGCACCGCCTCCATCGTCTCGGCTAAATCCGCCGGCTCCGGCGCCCAACTCCTGTCCCCCGACCGGTCCAGCGAGCTGCCTCTTGGGTCCTCGGACGAGCGACGCGTGGTGAACCGGAGCCTCATGGCCGAATTCAACGCTCCTCCGCCGCCGCTGCAGATGGAAGAGGAAAATGACGACGGTGAATTGCTCGACAAAGAAGAAGGGGCGGCGGCCGGTCCGCGGAAGCTCCTGGTTGTGGTCACGACGACAAGGTCCGGAGACCGGCTCCAGGGGACGTCCCTGCGGCGGTTGGCGCATACGCTGCGGCTCGTGCCGCCGCCGCTGCTGTGGGTCGTCGTGCAGGCGCATGCGGAGGCACCTGCGACGGCGAAAATGCTGCGGTCCACCGGGGTAATGTACAGGCACCTGACCTTCAGGGAGAACTTCACCGACCCTGCCGCGGAGGCTGACCACCAGAGGAACGTGGCTTTGGGGCACATCGAGCACCACCGTCTCTCCGGGATCGTGCACTTTGCCGGCGCCTCCAACGTCTACGACCTCCGGCTCTTCGACGAAATGAGGGAGATCGGGTATGGCCTTCTGCTATTGACTTCATCTACATTACTGACAATTACTCTCTGAATAATACCAAATTATGCGGAAACATTGTTTTGCAAGGTAGGAATTAATCCATGAATTAGGGATTTACGACACCATTGCTTTCAACGATATTTGAACGAGTACGGCTGTGTTTTGTGGGGTGGGGTGGGGGGATTTAACTCAATTCTTGGCAAAAATTTATGATTCATAACATGGCATTTGCTGAAAACTTTCTTGCTTCTTGGAAAATCGAGTGTACATGATGTCATTTATTGAATGCTGGCTATGGTAGAAGTGAAAAAGAAGTCTTTTTGGGACCCTCCTTCTACTTGTCAAAATTCCCTCGACTGTAGATGTCCAAACGTCAGTGTTTAGGGCGGTCCTTTCTTATTCCAGGAGATCGAGGAAATGAGTTTCTTCACAACCTAAATCTTGCCTGAATCCCATGAGTAACGAGTTTCCAGTAGATTGTCCAGAGCTGAGCATAGATCTTTTACTTCAGAAATACTGCACTTTTTCATTGTTTTTAGATTTCTTATACAAAAAATGCTGAAGCCCTTTTTATAATCCTAAACTGCTATCCATTGAGGTACATTTGCCTAGATGCCTGAAGAGGATTGCTCTAATGTCTATATATATATTAGTCGAAACAGCTTACATTTTCTCTCTTTTCTTTTCTTTTTTGTGGCTTGCATTGAATGTACATTTTCTTGTAAGTTGGTAGAATATCAAACTTTCCGAAAGCTACTTGAGCCTTCTTACTGAAAGATTTCTTTCTAAATATGAGATTTGTTAATCATCGAAGGCATTTTAACTCTCATACATAAGTTGCTTATATATGTTTATTCCTTTTCTTCCATTGAGGTCGGTACTTCCATACTTATTTTCATACTAAGGTTCTCTGGTTTATGTCAAATGGTTCCTAAATATAGCTCGGAAGATATTTTTATTTATTGTTCTTCTCATATTTCTATTTTCTGGGAAAAAATGTAAACAAGAACTATCAAGAAAAAGAAACGAGTCCTTCCATTTGAGTTTCAGACTTGTAACATCTTCATGTTATTATCTTTCTCTGAACTTGGAAACTAGCATCATGAATTGGAGTTCAATCTCCAGATGTCTCTCCCTTACCTCTTTGCATAAACCAACCACTATTTTTCTAAATTAACACTATGTCAAAGACCATTCCAGACATATTGCAAAAACTCTTTTAGCTATCTTCTATATTGTCTAGCACATGCTATTTCATGGAATCCATAAATTAGAAAAACTTATCTTCTATATTTGTTTAGCTATCTTCATGTTATTGTCTTCATGTGTACATTACTCACACCAGCACAACAAAAAGGAAGAATCCAGTGCGTCAAAGAGTAGTAGAATTTAAAATGATTTGCATGTTCTAATCCCTCCTTCAATTGATTAAAAAAGTACCATAAATGTGGATCATCATATTTGTTCCTGAAGTGTAAATGATGATGTTGATGAGTGATGACTTTTATACTTATCGAATACAACACAGGATTTTTGGGACATGGCCAGTGGCAATGGTGTCTACAAATAAGAAGAGAGTGGTGGTGGATGGACCGATTTGCAGGTCTTCAAAAATTGTTGGTTGGTTCTTGGGAGATGTGAGCGATGACACCACAAGTGCTAGAAATCTAATGCATAATGGCGTGATTAACATGAAGCCATCAAAGATTAATATTTCAGGCTTTGCATTCAATAGCTCAATACTTTGGGATCCTGAAAGGTGGGGACGCTCAACCTTGCTGCCAGATACATCACAGGTAACGCTTCAAGTATTTCGGCAGTTAAAGTGGTTTGATATTTTTACTTATCTCCAAGGAATAACCTTGTTTCCTAGAAGTCAGTCCTATAAAATTTAGAAGTATGGTGAAGCATGTAACGCTTCTGCGACATATATCAATAGATAGCATGCTCTTTTGTTTTTTTTTTTTTAAAGCATGTAACGCCATATGCCCATTGCTTTCATTTTCTCATCATAGTACCTGTTGTATCTGGTCAGCATCAATGTGTTTCTGCAGGTAATAAGCAACACGAATGTGAATGCTTCTATCAAACTATCACTGAATCCTTTAATTGCACTGTTTCATCCCTGTTTGTTTCTGGAAGAATGTTTCTTCCCTCAATGACCAATACTTATGTTACTCCAGCAGTCTCTCAAAGAAATCTCAGAAAGGCAGTTTCTGACTTTTGACATGCCATCAGCAATACAATGAACGGCAATGATTCTCAATCATCAGCCCCAGACAATTTATTACGAAAACCAATTACCCTTTTTCCTGAAATCAGTCTACCCACTTCATATAAAAGGATTACATTCAAATTTGAGGGGCCCTCGTCTTACTAAGACAGTCCACCTAAAAGTTTCTATCACCACTATTGATGGAAACAATTAACTCTCCAGTGCTTGACATTTATATGGATTATTTGAAATTTTCAGGACTCCATCAGATTCGTCCAAGAGGTTGTCCTGGAGGATGAAACCAAGATTAAAGGTATCCCTGCTGACTGCTCTCAGATCATGTTGTGGCATCTCTACATACCGAGGGTTCTCCATCAGTCTTTCCAACAATAGCGAAACCGGTGAGATCCAAACACCAAAGAACCAAAAGGAGACCATAATCACACAATGGGGGGTTTTGTAAATGAGAAAAAATATTGCTAGATCCTCTCAAAAAAGAAAAGTATTGCTAGTTTTCATTTTGGTTTGGTTTTTCTTGTGTTTTTTTTTGGGGAGAGAGGGAATCAGTGACCTCCCAATTACTTTTCATTGATTATTGATATTCTTTTTCACTTTGGTTGGTGCACTACAATGATGGAGGAGTTAGAGGTGTAGCTAACCTTGTCCTTCAGTTAAAATCACTGAACTACAAGACAAAGCATTGCAGGTGGAAAAGTGAGTCTCAGTGTTCACTTTTCCCGAAACTTTGCATATAAATTGTAGCATCTTGACAAATGGAAGATTTTTTTCGAGTTGGGGTTGGGGACAATTTGTAATTTAAACAAATTTCTGTAAGGCAACCTTTTTTTTTTTTGTTATACTTTTACAGAGTATGATGAAGAGGACATTCTTTTCAGAGAGAGAAAAGTTAATAAAATGCCTTGGTTTGCATCCTACACTTGCCTTTGATTTATTAGCTTCTAGTTGGCATTCTTAATTTTGTACAAGGCATACATGTTGCACAAAATAAAGCCATTAGATGGTGGACAGAAGTTGGAACTCCACATGTCTCCTGCGAATGATCCCCAACTTATTCATTGGTGTATTTACCTACTGATCATGTTCCATATGATGGAAATCTTAAGCAGATTTCTTCATTCATATCGAAGCACGTACAGCAATTTTCCATCCAATTTATTGCCGTAAAGCTTTTATTGATCAGGGGAGAGTTTAAAATTTGGCGTTTATTAAAACAAATGTTGAATATAAATTACTCTTGTTGGAAACAATAATTTCCCCTGTGAAATTTATCAACGGGATAATAATGATGATAAATTGACAGAATTCCAAACAAACCTGACCGATTTAACTTTCTGGAAGTATCAAGATCGAATTTTGATTATCTTATAAATATTAAAATCAATTGAAAAAAGAAATCAGCTGCTAAAACATGGCATCAATTTTTGCATCCAGTCTCTCTGATATAATAATGTATAAAATCGTAGCTTCCAGAATAAATTCCTGAATTTTTATCTTTTCTATGTATGATAATAAAAAGATGTGGTCCGTAAAAAATGGTCTACATTTGACGGAGGTTAAAATGAGGAGGAACGGGAGAGGTTTCTTAGGTATGTTTGGTTCAAAAATTTATTGAGGGAAAAAAAAGTAAAGAATGAAAAGAAAAAGTAGGAGAATGAAGCGACGTATTATTAAGAAAATGAATATTAAGTGATTATTTTATTTAGATAATTTTATTTTTTTATGTATATAGTTATATATTTAATTTTTTTATCAAAGATGAACATATATTAAATATGTTATATGTTTAAATTTATTTTCCCTCGTTTTTACTCTAATTTGAGGGTGAAAGAAAAATAAAATATGGAAGAAAATAAAAAAAGGAAAAAACTTTTTTCTTCATTTTCCTCTATAAACTTAATAAAATCACGAGAACATATTTTCTTCCTTTGCTTTCGTCTTCTTTACTCTCTTTTCAATCCCAACCAAAGAGATCCTTAATCTTTTGAATTTTGAATAAAAGTTTTTTTAGGAGATTGAATAAAAGTGTTTTCCCTTCTAGGCTATCAAATCGTCCACTTATTTTCTTGAATTATTAAAAAATAATTTTACTCTATTGATAATTTTGCATGTTTTAAACACTTCCACATCTCAAGTGTCTAAAATATATCTTCTTCTAATCATGCATTTAGTGTTTTCCTTATTAAATTTTATGTATTTTACTTAAAATAAAAACAAATAAATGAGATCATTGCAAAAATGAGACTAGGGTGTCGACCTCATAATTATTTTTTTTTTATTTTTGTATAAAATTTAAGAAGCTTAAAAGGTAAATAAAATAAATATATTTCAAACATTTGAGATTAAATTAAGGTGTTTGGAAAGTTGAGAGGGGCAAATGAATATATTTAAAGTTTAAGGAGGTGAAGTTAAAATATGGTATAGTTTAGGTGTGAAAATGAAAATAACCCAACAAAAAGTTCTAAACATACTCACAAGATCCGATACAAAACTATACATTAGTTTGAGTTTGAAAAAATTATGATGCTTGTTAAATTGAATGCATGTTTAGTATTTGCAAGTACTCAAATATTATATAAATGAAGCAAATATATGTTAACAATATTAATAATCTAACTTATGATGTAAAATGAGGGTGTTCACATCTCGGATTGGACCCGACCCATAAATAAATTTGACCCTACCCTAATCGGGTTGAGCGATCAAAGCCTAAATGGACAGCAAATCCGAGTTGGGTTGGGTCGGGCACCTTTTCACTTTTATTTTTTTTATTTTTTCTTACATTTTATATGTTATTTAATATTTGTTTTAAAATATAAATACAAATTTTAAATATAGGAATATTTCTATACTTAAACTTGTTTATTTTGATATTTTAAATATTTAAATCAAATACATGACTAAAAATAAATATAAAAAGTAAAAAAGATAAATAAAAAATAAAACATGTCTGAGTTACAGGGTTGACTCGAATTGAAAAATCTCAGCTCGTACCTAATCCAAACTTTCATAGAGTTGGAGTCAAATCGGGTCGGATCTGACCCGACCACCAATTAGACTCGAATTAAGTATGATAGGATCCACCAAACTGTGTAAGAAGGTGGCTGACTTAAACCAAAGGATAAAAGACATCGGTGAGGATGTTCATCGATTAATGTGTCTGAAATTCAATTTTAATAATATTAATAATATAACTTATCAATTGTGATATAAGATGAGGGTGTTCACGTCTCGGGTTGGACCAGACCCATAAATAAATTTGACCTTACCTGGATCGGGTTGAGTGGTCAAAGCCTAAATGGACAGAAAATTCGAGTTGGGTTGGGTCGGGCACCTTTTTATTTTTATTTTTTAATTTTTCTTACATTTTTATATGTTATTTAATATTTGTTTTAAAATATAAATAAAATTTTTAATAGGAATATTTACATACTTAAACTTGTTTATTTTGATATTTTAAATATTTAAATCAAATATATGACTAAAAATAAGTAGAAAAAGTAAATAAATAAATAAAAAATAAAACATATCGAGTTACAGGATCGACTCAAATTGAAAAATCTCAGCTCGTACTTAATGCAAACTTTCATCGAGTTGGAGTCAAATCGGGTCAGGTCTACCCGACCACCAATAAGACTCGAATTAAATCTGATTGGATGGGATCATCGTGTTGACCACCCCTACTAAAAATATAACATTTTGTTGATGTCATGTTATCAAGAAATTATTTAATATTTTTATAAATACAACATTAGTAAACAAATTTATTGCCTCAAAATTATATGTGGAATGATAATAAAAATCTCATGAAAACATCAGATAATTTTTTTTTCAAAATTCAGTGGTATCATCCAACTCGTCGATTAATGTGTGTGAAGTTCAATTTTCACTAATGAAATTTATGTACTTTATATTTTCAATTTTACTTTTCTTATATTTTCCAAGGGAGTCTCTCATTGTAATAAAAGAAACATTTGTTACAATTTATCAAACTATTTTATTATACATTTTCAAGAGAATATTTCTTTTCATACTTTTCCTGAATAATGATATCTCTTTTATTTATTTCAATTTTTATTTCATTTTGTTTGTTCAATGTCACTTTTATTGGTTAATAGAATTTGTTAAAAAATATTTGTAACCTCAATATTTCAAAAAAAAAATTGAAACTTCAAGATTGGATGTCAAAAAATATAGTTTGAACATGTGAACATTTGCAGCCAAGCATGAAGGGGTGTGAATTCAATCTCTCATGTCAATATATTAACATGAAACAAGTAAGCTCAAATAAAGGGATAATTTTGGAGGAAAAGACACCATTTTCGTAACTTCATTCATATTTAATTCCATTCCTTCCAACAATTTCCTCTCTTTTGATAATTGCATTCATTTTCTCCTCTCCTCCTTGATGTTCTTGTGTTCCTTGCGGATTAGACAACTTTAGATGATGAAAGTGAAGACTTTGGATGTGAAGCAAGCATGGAAGAAGAAGAAGGAATAAGTAAAACACACGGAACAACAAAAATAATAAAAACGACTAGGCTAAAAGGCACGTATAATGAGATCTAAGTCATGAGATTTACTCCTGAGAGTAGTGGCATGCTTGGAATGATGTTTTGATCTTCTAAATGATTATTTTCAAAATTGAGATTAATGGTTTATGCTAGAACAAGGAAAAAAGATTATACTAGCCCTAATTATCGCATTTCGGTGAATTTATTTGCATGGTTGATGGTCTATTATGGTTCAGTCTCTTACTTACCAATAACATGTTCTATTACGACTTTTTAAGCATGATTTATAGGCCTTAATATTCTTATCTTTTTATGATTACGGCAAGTTTACTATCATATTAAAGTAATAATTGACTACAATCACGTGTTTGAAGTATAACTTGATCCTATTACTATTACTCAAAGTAGTAGCCATAATTCATGATATAAGATGGCCTTGGTAAATTGAGAGGTTACTATAAATATGACTTAATGATGGATGCTTATGTTGATTAATGCGATTAGTATAGAAATGAGGAGAATGAAATGGACTCGGTGGTTTTTGGAATGGATTATATAAATTAATACTTTGAATGATTGTAAATGTTCTGTGATAATGTTCTAGATGGATGATTTATGTTCTTGAAGTTTGGAAACAATTTGATGAAAAAATTGATTAAAATTCCAAGGATTTCATGACTTGCATTTCTATTAAGTTTTTTTGGATGATTGGACTATAAGTTTGGGTGTCTGAAAACTCTTGGGAAGCAAATCAAATGTCTAAAACTCGGATTGGGTGTCCAAAATTTTTCGGACTAGGTGATTGAGTTTTGAACTAGTGCACCCAAAAGATCAAACGTCCAAATGGTTCAAATCGGATGTTCAAAGAGTAAACCGAGTAAGAATGTGATGAACATTACTAAGATCGGACAACCAGTCACTCATATTGGGTTCCTCAAGATCAAGATTGTGTATGTAAAGGAAGATCGGATGTCTGGTCTTTGGATTGGATGATCAAAAGTCTTAATCATTGAAAATGTCTCGATGACAATAATTTTTATGACCAATCTTCACTACAATAAAATGGGCGCTTAGCGACGCAAAATAGCATCTCATAAGAGGTGACGCTACATAGACGCCACTAGCGTCTTTATGGCGTCAACTTTGCGTCACAATAACGGGACGTTATTTGCCACTCGCTAGCGTCTCATTAGTGTGTTCTTAGCTATTCATGAAATAGACGCTAATGTTGGCGCAATGGAGACGCTACGTAGATGCTATTATTGCGCGCCACGAAGCGAAAATGCACGGCACAACCTAGCGCCATTATCGCGTCGACCTCGCTCGATTCGAATCTCGCGTCGCACGCCTTGCGACTTTAAAGCGACGCTATATGGCGTCACAAGCTTAGGCGACGTTATGTAGACGCGAATGTGATTATTGGCAACTACTCATAAGTTATCTATATTTATATCGCTATTTGTTTTATATTTAAACCCTATATATTATATATACTATATATTAATCAATAAATTAATTAAATATTATATTAGTATTATCAGCATATATATATGTATTCCTATATGATTACCCATATTATATATATGTATTACACGATTATATATATATATTTTTACATGATAGGAGTGTTCCTAAATATATAATTTGTTACCTATATTATTTATGTTATCTATACATACAATATATATAATATCTTAATTATGCATATATTATTATTATATACTTAATCATGAAATTATGGTGGTTGAATTAAGAGAGTGATTTGCTATAAATTATCCCATTTTAGCGTCGTGGACCTGAGACGCGAACATGTTTTAGACGCTAGTTCGGCGCTACGGGATCGCGAAAAGTACCTAGCGACTCAATAGTATTTGTATTGCGTCTCCTTAGCCGACTTTTTATCCCCCTCGCTTAATCAGGCACATATTGACATATAAATACGCATATATACTTATACTTATATATAATAAGTACATATATACATATTATTATCACTTAATCTCACACATATAAACATATACACATATATTCACTTCGAATATGTATACATATACACGTTATCTATATATGACTCGCACATGTATAGACATATACATACACATATATTTATAATACATATAGACATACATACATGATAGATTTATAATACTTAATCTCTCACACGTAGACATATATGTACGCATATATTACATATATATATATATAATATATGGGATTAACGTACCTCCAGAACGCCCTCTGTTCTGGAGGGATGTTGCACGCATCTGGATCGTTGATCTATTGATTAACGGTTCAGATAAATAACACATTTAAATTATGTTAAATGATCAGATTTAATCATTCATAATCTGAACCATTAGGCAACAGATCAACGATCTAGATGCGCTCAGCATCCCTCCAGAGCAGAGGGCGCTCTGGAGGTACATTAATCCCTATATATATATATATATATATATATATATATATATATATATATACAAAATCTTGTTATAGACACATATACATATAGATTTATAATTTTATATACATACATGATAGATTGTCGGAAGGAAATAAAACAATTGGAATGGGGCACAATGCGATGAGACGCTATATTGATAAATAAAATTACATACGATATTAGAAAATTTGAAGAAGACTTTTAATTCACGTCTCACTAGCGTCACATTTGTGGGACGCTAAATCTATGTCGACGCCCCTACAAAGTTATGATTTCGCTACAGTAGCTTAGCGACACATTAGCTTCTCCATAGCGCCCCACTAGCCGAATTTTGTTAGAAGCGGACCTACATTATGTCTACGTAGCGTCGCGTACTGGGGAGATGCTAAAAAATTTACTCAAATCCCTAATCCCTCTTCTTCATTTTCACTGTTACTATTTTACCTTCCACCGCTCGACGCTTGACCTTCGACGCCCGACGCCTGACGTCAACGATCGACTCCTCCGACGCCCGTCGCCCGACGTCGACGATCGACTCCTCCGACGCCCGTCACCCGACGTCGACGATCGACTCCTCCGACGCCCGACGCCTTCGTCGTCTCTGCCTCTACTGCTCCGCTTCCGCCGCCAACGCCTTTAGCCTCCTCCGCCGCCTCCTCCTCCGCCGTTGCCGCCGCCCTCCTCCTCCTCCTCCGCCTTCACCGCCTCCTCCTCCTCCACTGGGCGCCTCCGCCACCTCCTCCTCCACCGTGCCCCTCCGCCGCTCTCCGCCTCCACCGCCTCCTTCTTCGAGGTCCGCCCTCCGCCTCCTCCACCGCGCCCCTCCGCCTACTCCACCACCTCCTCCACCGCGCCCCTCCGCCACCTCCACCGTGCCCCTCCACCGCCGCCTCCGCCTCCTCCACCGCCCTCCGCCACCGCGCCGACGTCCGCCTCCGCCTCCACCGCCGCCTCCTCCTCCTCCTCCCTCCGTCTCGTTCGCTCGCCGACTGTGCTCCTCTGTCGGCCGTCACCCATCGCCTTCCTCCACCGCCGTCCGCCGCCATCCCTCACCGATTAAGAAGGTACTAGCCCGCCACCATGTTAAGTTAATTATTAATGCATGAAGTTAAATACTACTTAATTACTTGTGAACTAATGCATGTTAAGTTAAATACTACTTAATTACTTGATTGTTTTGCTGTTAAGTGAATTATTAATGCATGAAGTTAAATACTAATTAATTACTTGAAAGTTAGTAACTAATGCAAATTAAGTTAAATACTACTTAATTACTTGAAACTATTGCTGTTAAGTTAATTATTACGCATGAAGTTAAATACTACTTAATTACTTGAAAGTTAGGAACTAATGCATGTTAAGTTAAATACTACTTAATTACTTGATTGTTTTGTTGTTAAGTTAGTTAGTAATGCATGTTAAGTTAAATACTACTTAATTACTTGAAACTATTGTTGTTAAGCTAGTTACTAAGGATGTACTAAGTTAGTAATGCATATTAAGTTAAACTATTTTTTTTTCATAATTCTAGAACCTCTTTTTGATCATGTTCTCATAAATTTTACTAAGGATGTACTTCCACATTCTTGGTGATAAAATGAGATTATGATTCGACGATGAAGTACTTGAAACATGTGATTTTGGACTTTGTAAGTTTAAAATCACACATTTCAAGTATACGAATTTATTGACATATGGCTTAATGTTGTCCGTTACAAAAATTATAAAGCCATATCGTAATTGGATTCGTCGTTGGAAGGATAAACATGACGTCATAATTGAAGAATATAAGGATGGTGTTGATGAATTCATTAATGTGGCATATCAAAATGAAGGTGTTGCTTCTTCATATGGTGAAATCTTATGTCCATGCCGGAAGTGCAAATGTTATCAGTGGAAAGTAAGATATGATGTGCAAAAGGATTTATATTACAACGGTTTCTTACTGACATACACTAATTGGTTCTTTCATGACGAAGAAAGATGGGTTAAAAAAATAAGTAATGTAGATACCATTATGGGCGACTCGAGCAATCCGTACAGGGACATGATACGAGATGCAATGTTAGGAGAAAATGTTGGTGAAACATTGATTGAAGAAGACCCGAATCCTTTAGCTTTTAAGTTTTATAATCTTCTCGAAAAAGCAGATGAACCTTTATGGGATGGATGCGTGAAGCAAACTACACTTTCTGTAGTGGCACAACTAATGAACTTAAAATCAGAATTTAATATGACCCCGATTTAACTCGCGAGTTAAATCAGAATTCGCGACTCATTACGAACAATCAAATAAAATTGAGAGAGATCGCGGAAACGTGATGTAAAATTAATGTAACATCTCAAAATTTTTTTAGGTATTTAAGTTAGGAATTTCTTTTATAATGTTATAAGTTAATTAATTTATTATAAATAATTAATTAGCTTAATTAAGTATTTAATAAGTGACTCCTTGATCCAAGTTTTGTCAAAATATTATATTGTAATACTAGTGTATATGAATTAATTATTAAAATTAATTAATTGTCATGAGGAAGTTTTAAGATAATTAGTCGGTCATTCAATGTGCTTTTAATTCCCAATTATCCATAATTTTATTAGTTAACTAACTTATATAAGTACTTCGGTAAATTAAAGATTATTAGTTACTTGATTAATTATACCATATAATTTAATGTTCTCTTGCCTATGCTTTACTTCATATTGGAGATATTTGATTAGAATAAATTATTTAATACTTGTTTTAGTTTCTTGCCGGTGATCAAATCATCTTTTACGTGGCCTGATGCATGCACTCCAAAACCTCACTCACCTATCACCTAAACCTTATCTCACAAGCCACCTCACCACATCTTGGATAAGTACAACCATATTAAGAACCCACGTACACAGTAGGTCACCACTTAATTGGTAATCATAATCCTACTATATATATATATATATATATATATATATATATATATATGCGTGTGCTATACTTCCACCTCAAGTAGCCGACTTACTTAGCCGCCATACATAAACCTTATCTCACAAGCCACCTCACCACATCTTGGATAAGTACAACCATATTAAGAACCCACGTACACAGTAGGTCACCACTTAATTGGTAATCATAATCCTACTATATATATATATATATATATATATATATATATATATATGCGTGTGCTATACTTCCACCTCAAGTAGCCGACTTACTTAGCCGCCATACATACAGAAATATATATACGTATATAATTATAGAAGAGCATACTGGCCGAGTGAGATAGTGAAAAAAAAAAGAGAGAGAAGAGAAAAGAAAAGAAAAGCGAGATGGATGTTGTCGGCGGAGATTTAACGAAAGAAGGAAAGCAAGAAATAAAAAGGAGAAAGGTACGCCAGATGGAATCAAATAATTTGTTTTATTAGTCTCTTTATATTTTAATCTTACGAAAGATTTAGTGTAATAATTTGTTTACGATATTGATTGCAGCGATAAGGAAAAAAAACCCATTGTTAGAGTTATAAAATCAATTAAGAAAAATTATCTTCGCGTTCCAGGTTTTTGCATATAATGTTTATCTTGTTGGGAAAAAAAAGATGTCGCATAGTAATTTGAAAAAAAAAGTGAAAATTGTTTAGGATGATCTTACGGAAGTCTTTTTATGCAGAGGAAATAATTAGTACAATAAGAAATACATTTAGAAGTTACATGTTAATTAGCAAATATAAGTATATCAATTTTCAAGGATAATAAGAGTATATAGTTAGTTATTGCATCATAAATTATTTTCTTAGCAACAAGATATGAAATTTATTAGTCTAATGCTTGACTTGAACATGGCTGCTAAGTATGTAAAAACATTTAAAAATGATATATATTCAGCTCTGTCTGTTATGTACCATCCAAAGAAAAGTAAAATTCAAAAGAGAACTATTTATACAGTTATTGGAAATCGAATAAATAGATAATTAAATGGAGAAATACAAAATAATTTACATCTGAAATCAAATTATTTGGAGCTTTGTATAAAAGTTATGTCCTTATCTTCTAGGTGTTATCTCTTTGCCCTCCGAAATTGTTACCTAATTTTATAAGTTATGTATTAAATCTAATATATCATAGAATTACTTGATAATTTAGAGTAGGAAAGATGAGGATGTTAGAATTCATATAGAGTTGGAATCATCAGAAAAGTTATGTCTAGGAAAAGTTATAAATGTTTTACCAAACCTCACTCAATATCTCAGAACGAAATGTAAGGCAGATTATATTAGTATTTGATAAATGTATCGTGGTCAGTACGAAATGATATAAATTCTAAGAATTATATATGGAAAACCTTATGAAGTCTAATTTTAGAAAGAAATGGAATTATCTTAATAGGAGTTGTGTACTAATTGATATAAAATCTCCATGTTGGCATGGTTGCAATAGTAATATTGATTTATATTATTGTTATAGGGTTAAATGAATGATAAGAAAAAGAAATGAGGAAACACCTTATGTGATCGTTTATGTCAGGTAAGTTGATTTCGATGCATGGGGTATGCCTTGGATTAATCTCACATGCATAAGTCACGGAAGAGATGCTGGGTATATATGGGAACATGTCCTTCATTAGGTGTGACGCGTTTGGAGAAAATCGTGCGGGCCGAAGCCCAAAGCGGACAATATCACACGCTGGTGAGGAATGTTACATATGGTATCAAAGCCACTCCGCATGAGCCTCTGTGCATGGTAAGGTGCGATCACTCAACGAGGACATTGAGTCCCCTAAGGGGGGAAGGGTGCATGAGGCATGCCTTGAATTAGTCCCACATGCATAAGTCATGGGAGTGATGCTGGGTATATATGGAGATATGTCCTTCACTGGGTATGACGCGTTAGAAAATCGTGAGCCCAGGGTGGGGACAGAGCGGACAGTATCACGCTGAGTATAGAGGTGAGCCGCTGCGCTACTCAGATACCAGGTGATGCATTTTGAGAAAACCGTGCGGGCCGAGGTCCAGAGCGGACAATATCACACGCTAATGGAGAATGTTACAGTTTTGACCGGATGCTTGCCATTATTAAGAGTATACTCCCAGCTTCAGAGAAATTACCGGGACATTTTTACAAGTGCAAATGATTGATGAAAGATTTAGGGTTGGAATATCAGAAGATTGATGCATGCTGCAATCATTACATGTTGTACTACAAGGAAAACAAATCACTTATGAGTTGTTCTATTTGTGGCGAGCCCAGATTCAAGCCGAAAAAGAATTTCCAAAGTTCAAAAAAAAATGCGGCAAATGCAATATTTAGATACTTTCTGATTGTTCCAAGATTACAACGACTATTTCTTTCTGAGAAAAACTGCATCATTTATGAGGTGGCACAAAGAATGATCACATAAAGATCAAAATTCAATTACACATCCTTCGGATGCGGAGGCATGGAGACGATTTGATGCACTTCATCCGACTTTTTCTGTAGAATCACGCAATGTTAGATTAGGACTTTGCACTGATGGCTTCAACCCATATGGCTCATCAAGTACTGCTTATTCATGTTGGTCAGTTTTTGTGTCACCTTATAATTTGTCTCCACGCATGTGTATGAGACGAGAGAATATATTGCTTACTTGTATGATCCTGGGTCCTCAATCTTCTGGTAGAAGTTTAGATGTTTACTTAAGACCTTTGATTGATGAACTCAAGATATTGTGGGAGGATGGCATGATTACTTATGACAAATCTAAAAAGTAAAATTTCATTATGAGAGCCGCATTAATGTGGACCATAAGTGATTTTTCGGCATATGGAATGTTGAGTGGTTGGAGTACAAAAGGAAAACTTACTTATCCCATATGTGGAAAGAATACGAAATCCTTTTATTTGAAAAATTGTAGGAAAGTTTGCTGGTTTGATTGTCATGGGATGTTTTTGCCATTGGAGAATTCGATGCGTCGTGATCCAAACTCATTTAAAAAGAATACATTCGAGAACAGCATTTCCGACATTCACCATCAAAAAGAGGATCTGACACTAGCACTAGGATCTGTCTATGCTTGGACTGATTGGACGAGCATCCGCTTTTCGGCATATCGATACTTCTTCTTCCTCAGCGTTGTCTCCAACTCATTTGATGGGAAAAAAATTGCTAGAGCAAGTAAACAAGCTTAGTGAAGTGTCATTCGGACTGAAGGCCGGTAGTTACAAGCAAATTGGGTTTGGAAGTGAACATAATTGGGAGAAAAGAAGTATTTTTTGGGAGTTGTCTTATTGGTCTTTAAACTTGGTACGTCATAACTTGGACGTCATGCATGTGGAGAAGAACGTATTTGACAACATCTTCAACACTATTATGGATGTTAAAGGAAGAACAAAAGATATCATACAGTTTCGCGAAGACATAAAATTAATATGTAAAAGACCAGAGTTAGATATCATTCATATTCAAAATGGTAAATGCAAAAAGTCAAAAGCTACTTATGTCTTGAGCAATGATCAAAGAAAAGTGATTTTCGAATGGGTAAAGCAATTGGAATTCCCCGATGGATATGTATCAAACATATTTCGTTGTTTTAACTTGAACAATGGGAAGATACATGGGATGAAGAGTTATGACTGTCATATTTTTATGCAAAGGCTGCTTCCAATTGCTTTTAAAGAACTTTTGCCAAAGGTCATCTAGGAAATTTTAACAGAATTGTCTATGTTCTTTAAAAAGCTTTATGCATCCATCGTTTGGAAAGAAGACATCTCTCGATTAGAGGTTTCTATTGTGATTACCGTGTGCAAGATTGAGAAAATATTTTCACCTTCTTTCTTTAATGTGATGGAACATTTGATTGTACATCTACCATATGAAACAAAAATTGCTGGTCCGGTTCAGTATCGATGGATGTATCATTTCGAAAGTTGCATGTTATATTTGAAAAGAAATGCGAAGAATAAGGCAAAAATTGAAGGCTCCATATGTGAAGCATATTTCATTGAGGAGGTGTCAAACTTCACTTCAAAATACTTTGAGCCACACATACAATCACGACACACCCAAGTTCCAAGAAACGATGATGGTGGTGAAGGAGAAGTTGACATGAATATTCTATCCATCTTCAAGTACCCATGTTGACTTCTTGGTGCAGGACGCAAAGTTATCTTGAATGTCAGAGATCTCACCACCGTTGAGAATTATGTTCTTACAAATTATAGAGAAATGATGTCATATCTCGAGTAAGACAATTTGTTCTAATTTGTTATATAATTTAAAGTTAATTGTTGCTATATGATTGCATTAATTGAAAACTATGAATTCAGGAAATTCGAAGAATTACAATGAGAAATTAATCCGTTAGTTTCAAACGATGAGTTATTAAAACTACAAGACGAACATTTTGCGGATTGGTTAAGATGTGAAGTGAGAAATCTTTCAGTTTATTCTTAATTGTTATAAGTTCGTAACTTTTAATAAAGTTTTTAGTTACTTTTCTTATAGGTTATTAATGGCTCAGTCATAGAGAACAAAATACGAGATATCTCGATTATGGCCTGAAGAAACAAGTTCTTAGCTACTGCGACGTCATAGTCAATGGATATCATTTGCATATAAAAGAATATAGCCGATAACATTCAACTATTAATAGTGGCATATGTGTTCTAGGAAGCATGTACGAGGACAACGACTTTGATTACTACTGTGTTATAGAAGACATCTTAGAATTGTCTTATTTGGGAAAATCTAATAAAGTCGTGGTGCTAAAATGTCAATGGTTCGATCCAGAGAAAGGAGTTCGGATCGATCAAAAGTTTAAATTGGTGAATATTAACCCTCGGTCGAGACTTCAGTCAAACTATCCATTTGTATTGGCGGAACAAGCACAACAAGTGTACTACACACTACAAGAAAATGGGTAATTAGCGACAAATGTTTGCGACGAATATTTTGTCACTATATGCATCACTAATAGCGATAAATTTACTACGACTTAGCGACAAATTAATTGCGGCAATATCAACGACAAATTTGCGAAGCAACATTTCTTGACGCCTTTTTGCGATAATTCAACGACAAAAGGGCGACAACATGTTTTGCCGCTGTACTTGATTTTTAAATTTTCATAAAATACATTTTGGCGACAAAACGGAAACAAAGTTAGCGACAAGTTCTCATTAAACCTTATGAAAAAATTAACATACCCCAAACCCATAAGGAAAAAATCCTATGCCCTAGTTCCCCAAACCCATTAAGCCTGCCCTGTCGCCCCTGCCACTCCCGCCTGTCTCCGCTCCCGCCTATCGCCACTGCCGCCTGTCGCCGTTGTCGCCTGCCCTATCACCGCTGCCGCCTGTCGTCGTTGCCGCCTGCCCTGTCACCGCTGCCGCCTACCCTGTCGTCGTGCATTGCTGCAGCCTGGAGACGTGCGCTGTTGTAGTCTAGAGTCGTGCACTGCCGCCTGTTGCTGTGCATTGCTGCCGTCATGTGTTGATGCTGCATGTCGGTGTGCGTCGCTCATCGTGAGTTCCAGGTACCCCCTTCCTCCCTCCCTTCCTCTCTCATTCAATGGTGTATCCGTTTGATTGATCAAAACCTTCCTATTTCCCTTATATGCAAAAACTAAGAAAATCATAACCTCAATAAATAACTTTGATATGCATATGATCTGCTAGCCCAACTGATTGACGTCTGAACTATTACTTACATGCATCATAGTTCTGGGACTTCTCTTTGCTGGATAGTTGTATGTTCCATATTCTGTTGTGTTATACCTAGCATCTTTGATTAGGGAACTGAAATAAGTATTTGCATCCATATCAGTTTCTTGAAATAACTTTGTTAACAACTATATCATGATCGATGATACATGTTATTGAAAAATATCTTGAGGAGATGTTCAATATTTATTTTCCAGGTAATTAGCATCCTCAAAGCTTTCTGTGTTTTGGTTTTTGCCTCATGATTTTATGATTTCTTTTCTCTTAATTGCCATCTATCCTCTTAGTTACAGTAGCTTAATTTTGAAAGGTTTTGACCACATATTGTTGGAGATTAATAGTATGCTATTCTAGGATAATATTCTTTGTTCCATTCATTTTTATATTGTGCTCGATAATGATTTATGTATTATTTTGTTTGCTAGCTTTATTCTTGGATTTCTAAAGAGAACTTCTATTCATCTTTGCTCCATTCATTTTTATATTGTGCTCTATAATTATTTATGTATTATTTCGTTTTCCAGCTTTAAGATTGATGCATATGGTTTCAACTATATTGATGTCTAATTCCTCATTTATCTTCAAAAATTTAAAATTAATATTGATGATAAAAAAAAGGGTTTTCTTTTCCTTTTTCATTAGCTTCATGTAGAAATCTCAATCTGCTCTCATCAACTTAAGTAACTTAATTTAGTAGTCTTCATGTAGAAATGCCTTCTCTTAACTTATATTGTATTTTGCATTTGAATTAATTAAATATCTGTAGTTGATTATCTAAAGACAATTATTTATTTTAATTTGTTCAGTCATTAGTCACAATGAAACCTAATCGAAGTTGGATTTTGCGTTGGAAGGACGAACATGGTATTGTGACCGAGGATTTTCAAAATGGAGTAGATGAATTTTTAAAATTCTCATATGAACAACAACATGCAGTCGATCCTCATGGTTGCATCCGTTGTCCATGTGCAAAATGTAAAAACAGTAAATGGAAAACAAGATACTATGTGGAGATGGATTTATACAAGAAAGGATTTTGGTTGAACTATTTAAATTGGACTTTGCATGGAGAAACGAAATGGAAAGGTGAAAATTCTACAACTATTGAGCCATCAGATCATATAGAAATGACCAATGCATACATGGATATGGTAAGAGATGCAGAAATGGATGACACGATCCACCAAGAGCAATCAAATTTAGAAAAAAATACAAATCCAACAGCTTCAAAATTTTATAACCTCCTAAAAAATGCTGATGAGCCTTTATGGGATGGTTGTGAAAAACAAAGCATCTTATCTGCTATATCACAGTTGATGAATTTAAAATCAGAATATAATATGAGCGAGAAGTATTTTGATCGAATGATTAGCATTATCAAGACTATGTTACCCGAATTCGAAAAACTTCCAGAAAACTTTTATAGGTGCAAAAAAATGATGAGTGAACTTGGACTAGAATACCAAAAGATTGATGCTTGTCATAATCACTGCATGCTGTTTTACAAAGATGATACTAATCTTACAAGTTGTCATGTTTGTGGAGAGTATCGATTCAAACCAAGAACAAATTCTAACACAAGTCAAAGGAATATTCCTTTCATAGTGTTTAGATATTTTCCTTTAGTTCTTAGACTGCAACGTATGTTCTTATCTAAAAATACTTCACATTTTATGCGTTGGCACGCCGAGGGAATGCGGAGTGATCCATCGCTTATAACACATCCGTCGGATGCAGAAGCATGGAAACATATAGATTCAACCTATCCATTTTTTACTGCTGAAACTCGTAATGTTAGATTAGGTCTTTGCACAGATGGCTTCAATCCATTTGGTGGAACAACAACTACATACTCTTCGTGGCCAATGTTCGTTACACCTTATAATTTACCACCAAGTATGTGCATGCGAAGAGAACACATATTCCTTACTTACATGATTCCTGGACCGAGATCTCCAGGTAAGAGTATAGATGTGTACCTAAGACCTCTTGTTGATGAATTGAAGATGTTATGGGATGATGGTGTCTTGACATATGATAGATCAAAGAAACAGAATTTTATAATGAGAGCAGTTCTCCTATGGACTATAAATGATTTTCCTGCGTATGGCATGCTGAGCGGATGGAGTACTAAAGGAAAACTTGCTTGCCCAATATGTGGAAGATTCACAAAGTCATTTTATTTAAAACATGGTAGGAAAGTTTGTTGGTTCGATTGTCACAGAATGTTCTTGCCTCTCGAACACTCAATGCGTCGTGATAAAAACTCTTTTAAAAAGTCAACCATAGAGAAGAGTTTACCAAAGTAGAATGAGTGCTACTGAATTATTTGAGCAAGTTGACATAATCGATCCTATTACATTTGGATTGAAGTCGCCATCTAATAGACAACTAGGATATGGGGTTAATCATAATTGGAAGAAAAAAAGTATTTTCTGGGAATTGCCTTATTGGTCCTTGAACGTATTACGTCATAATTTAGACGTTATGCATGTTGAAAAAAATGTTTTTGATAACATCTTTAACACTGTGATGGACATTAAAGGCAAAACAAAAAATAATGTCAACTCAAGGGAGGACTTAAAACTTATATGTAAACATCCAGAGTTAGAGTTAGTACATCACAATGGAAAGTGCATCAAGCCAAAAGCCACATATGTATTGTCAACTGATCAGCGGAAGCTTGTTTTTGAATGGATAAAACAATTAAAATTTTCCGATGAATATGTATCTAACATTTCTCGTTGCATAAATGTCAATGAAGGTAAGATTTCAGGGATGAAGACCCATGACTGGCACATATTTATGCAGAGATTAATTCCAATTGCTTTTCGAGAATTTTTGGCTAAATCCATTTGGGGTACCATCGCAGAATTCAGTATATTTTTTAAAGAATTATGCTCTCGCAATATTCGTAGAGATGACATGATTCATCTTGAATCATCCATCATAATGCCTTTATGCAAAGCTGAAAAAATCTTTCCACCATCATTTTTTGATGTTATGGAACATTTGGTGATGCACCTTCCATATGAAGCAAAAATTGTTGGTCCCGTACAATTTAGGTGGATGTACCCATTTGAGAGATGCATGTTATATCTTAAACGAAAGGCAAAAAATAAGGCAAGGATTGAAGGGTCAATATGTGAAGCATATTTTTTGAAAGAAGTTTCAGATTTCACATCATTATATTTTTCACCTGAGATTCAAACGAGGCGAACTCAAGTTTCAAGGAAAGATGATGGTGGTGAAGAAATTTTTAAAAATTGCTTGTCAATTTTTAAGTTTGCAGCTCGACCGATTGGAAAAGCGCAAAAGCTTATTTTAAGCGACAATGATTTGAATATTGTGGAGAATTATATTCTCGTCAATTGCCCCGAAGTGGAACCATATTTAGTGTAAGAATATGATATTAAGTCATTTCATCAATAAAATTTTATATAGAAGTCTAAATAATATCTAATATTTATTTGTTTTGATAATTAATTAGGAAATTTGAAGAATATCAAAGAGTTAAATCCTGAAAAGCCATAAGAACGCAGGCAAATAAATGCAAGTAGTTATATTAAGCAAGCATTGTTTTTGTTGTTTAAGAACAAGAGTCTAACATTGGAGGGGCTTAAGAAGAAAAGTAACATGCCGCAAGTAACTTAACTGGAGTTAAGAAAATATAAATTTTTTTCTTTCACTGAAAGATTACAGGGAAAATATAAATACACAAGAGATGAACTCGCATGGACACAAAGAAAGACCTCTTGATTTTCTCTAGTGATATTATGACCAATGTTAGCATGATAAAAAACATGACAATGATATCATGAAACAAAAGTCTCTACATGTCAGAAGGAGGCAACTAAGAAAAAGACCCAAATTCAGGGAGTTGATGCAGCAGTTACAAATAAATTTAGTTTAATTATGTGGGAGCTATAAGGGCCACAATACTATGATGTCCATGAGGGTCATCCAAGTGGTGAGATAGGCAGATTTTACATCAGGTTGTCATCGGTTTCTAGGTCCTCAAACAACAAGGAAATTGAATTGATTGCTATTTGGTCAATCAAGTTATAGTACACAAATGGGAGTACACTCGTGATTTATGATAAGGCAGAAAGTTTAGCATCCCCCAAGACTACTAGGTTCATATATTGGACACGAGTAAGTAAACACACAACTATATATCTCATATATTGGACATTCCTAAGAAGTACAGTAGAGATGAGACAACAATTATAAATGTAAGACAACATATGCACACAAAAAGAACTGTCACCTGCTAACTAGAGCAACCCAAGGAACTCAGAAAAAAGATGATGTAAGACAACCATATAATTGTAGACATTGATTCTTGGCTATGACACAAACTGTGTGTAAACTACAACAAAATACAGGTAAACACTACAATTATAAACGATATATTAACAAAAGAAATGAAATGAAACACCAGATAACCTTCTTTTTCTTAGCATTGGAATAGAAACAAGATAACCTTATTGAACTCCCTGCAATAAAAAATAGAAACCGATTTTTTTTTTCAGTCTGCATATTTATAGTTCTGTGATGTTCTGTTCGGATTTAGTCCATGTTCATGCAAACATGTACTTTGTTATTCAAACATATTCAAAGAATTCCATGTTCGGATTTAGTCCATCCTCATCACTCCTGTGTCATCTTTGTTATTTAAGCCATCCTCATTGTCTTCACTAGTATCTTTATTGGATGTGTTGTCATCTTTCTCTGCGGCATCACCAGTACTAGGGCTTATAACTTCTGTAAACAGGTTTTCAGATGTTGAAATGACTGTACAGTGATAAATTTAAGTAATATTTTTTGTAGACAGGCTTGAACACTTGAAAAGTGATAACAGTATTAGCTCTCAAATTGACGTCAAATTGGCGACAAGGAACTCAAGTTTTTTACATTTTCAGATTATGGCTACTCGCGGTAGAACACGCACCACATCTTTGCCACCCCGTTCAAGCGGTTCGGGTTCTACTTCATCTAGTATAGCAGGTAATGAATTATAATTTATGTGATTTAATTTTGAATTGAGCTCACACCACATCTTTCTCACCCGTGCTTGGTGAAGAAGGGATAGGTGACACTTCGACTCCTGCTCCTAATTTGGGGGGCTCTGATATTCCTTCACCACATCACATGCCAGGTAATGAGTTATAATTTGTGTAATTTAATTTTCAATCGAGCTCACACCACATCTTCATTACTTGAGCTTGGTGAAGCAAGCATCTTTGACACATCGACACCTGATTTGGTGGGATCTGTTACTCCTTCACCTGACATATCAGGTAATTAATTATAACTTGTATAATTTGTTTTTCAATTGACTATTTTAGTACTAACTTGTAATAGGGACTTCAACTCGACAACCAACAATTGTTGGTCTTGAGAATTTGCCATATGGAGTCATTCCGCCTAGTGGCATTATGGTTGATGACCCGATCAATCCGTAAGTTGAAGAATCATTTAATTAATTTTAATATCAAAATGACTTGGTTTCTAACCATTTTTATATTTTTCAGAACAACTTTTATACCTGGAAGCATCATTAGAACTATTAGTGACAGCCATAAGTCGACTCCTCGTAGGTGCATCTTCTTGGAAGCAAATACCAATTGGTTTGCGAGACGCTATGTATAATGATTTTAGGGTAAATGTTTTTTAATAATTTCAAATTTAATAATTTAGACTTGTCATTACATGCAATAATTTTTTTTGTTGAATAGGGAAGATATAAATTTCAAGAGGGTCTCCATGAGTTGACCATAAAAAAGCTTTTTGCATCGATTGCTTCTCGTTGGCTTACTGGTGTTCTCTACAATTATCGGGAAGCCGCAATGAAAGCAACTAATAGTAATATATTAGAAGCGAAAAATAATGTGCCCGTGGGGATAGCTGGAGATGTTTGCGCATCTCTCTGTGATCATTGGTATGTTGTAAAAGTTAGAATTTAATGATATAGAATTTTAAAATAATGCATTACATTATTGCTCATTTGTAGGAACGACGACAAGTGGAAAAAATGGTCTGTAGCAGGCAAACAAAATAGAGCCGCTATGGTAGAATCGTCGCGTCACACGGCAGGATCTATGGGATTTGTTGAACATAAACTTCGAATGGTAATTTCTTAGGTTTAATAAATTTGATTACTCACTTTAATTACAATGTCAACTTTTATAATGAGATGAAATGTTTATAATGTTTTATACATAACATTTATAATGTTTTTTATAGGAAAAAGCTACTCAAGGTGTGGTCAGTTATCGAGATGTCTATAAGGAGATGCACACTAGTAAAAAGACTAATGAATTTGTCACCGCAGAAGCACAACATGTTATCGTATATTTCAAACACTTTTCCTCTTTGTATATTGAATGATTTACTTTGAATAGTAATTTTTATGTATCTAATTTTATAATTAATATTATTTTCAGGATAGTTACGATATGTTGTTGGTAGAAAAGTATGCAGATTCACAACCCCCTCAGTTTGATGCAGAGGTATGGCATCAAGCTGCCGGACTTACTAGTAACGGGAGACTTCGTGGTATAGGTCCTTTTCCATCTTCAATCATGGGCGCTTCTTCTATTGGTCCTTCATCCGGCTTGGGCGACACTCCTCCCACGATTCCTCTACATGAAGTAGAGACTACAGTTAGGAATATAATACGACAAGATGTTGGACCAATGTTTGATGCGATAATGAGTTATATGCGTGATCGTGATGGGAACAGACGACCATCTGATTCGGGACATGATTAGGGATTACATCTTATGACATTTTTATATGAATTATGGTACTTTTGTTTATCGTAGTAGATTGTCTACTTGTGATATTATATGATATTTAGACTTTTGATGACATTATGTGATCTTATGCGATATTTTGATGATATTATGTGTTATTTAGATGGATTCACAGTTTCTGAGAATTATGAATGTAAATGGATTTTCTTATTTTTTTAAAAAAAAATTGAATATTAGCGATGAATTTACGACAGAGGCCCGACTAAATTATTATCGCTATTAGCAAACAAACTACGACCATTTAGCAACAAATTCATGATGGATTTAGCGACAAATTCGCGACAACCATCGACAAGTCGGCGAGAAAATAGCCGACGAGGACAATAATTGTGGCGACAGTTTAGCAACATGTTGGTGACTAATTCGCCACTATTTATTATCGCTATTAGCAAGCAATCTACGACCATTTAGCAACAAATTAGTGATGGATTTTGCGACAAATCCGCGACAACCATCGACAAGTCGGCGAGAAAAAAAGCCGACAAGGATAATAATTGTGGCGGCAGCTTAGCGACATGTTGGCGACTAATTCGCCACTACTTAACGACGAATCTGCGACAGATAACATTTGTCGCTAATACCGAGTAATATTTAGCGACAATGATGTTTTGTAATAAATTTGTCGCAAAATGCTCACAGACTTTTTTAGCAACAAAGTAGCATCAAATTGGTGACAAAACTATTCGTAGCTAAATTGCTTTATTCTTGTAGTGACACTAAGTATCCATCGAAAAGAACCAAGGATGAATGGTGGGCGTCATGCAAGGTGAGAAGTAGACTATTCTTACCAGAAATAATGGTAGATGACAATGAAACATCATCCGTACACAACGATGTGCCCATGGATGATTACTATCAAGAAGATAGAGTGAATGAGACGATTGATGTGGCCGATGGAGTTGAGAATTTTTAAATGATCGATGACGCTGAGCCAATGGAAGAGTTCAATTCAAATGACCTCTTGGAAGTGAACTTTGGCAATTTCGTTGACGATGACTCGAACCAATATTATAGCGACGATGATGAAGATGATGAAAATGAATCAGAATATGAAACAAGCGAATGAATCACGTAGTTATTCTAATGACACAAGCTTCTTACTTTATTTTAGTTATATATGGTTACCGATAATAAGAGAAGATTATTACTTTTTTTCAATCATGATTACTAGAGGTCGAGCATCTGGGTCATCTCGCTCTTCCAGGCGTTCACTCCAGATGAGTCAGCTATCACAACCACTAGGTAATATTTTTATTATCAAATGCTTATTTATAGTTAATTATAATAGTTAAATTTGTTTTTAATAATATCAGTTCCTCCGGCGTCGACGGGATAGTAGCCGGATCATCACATAGTATGCGATCCATTGGTGGGTCTGCTCCGCGTATCACTCCAGGTACGTGTCACATTGTAGGTGATACACAGTAGGAGATAGTGTTTTTTAAATATTTTATTTTTGTGACAGTTGCTACGTCACCGCCGAGATTACCGGACACTTCACCACATTCTAGCGTTAGCGAACGATATCTTACCCCCACGTGATATATTTATTGTCATTAATATTATATTTCTTAATTAATTATATTAATTATTTTTTAATAATGTCAATTACTACGCCACCGATAGTACAAGCACTGACTCAATTCAATCAAACGAGCGGACTATCACAGATCATGCTACGGTAGACATCAATCGAGGTGAGAACATTACTGTTCATGTATCAATTATCACAACTTTAATTTGGTATGACACTAATGATTTATTTTGTCTTAGGGCCCATAGAGGATGTCGGATATTCTCAGCCTACCCTACTATACCGGATGATAATTCCTCTTCGAGTAATGAAGAGGGGTTACACAATAATGGGGTGGTCACCGTGAATAATATTATTCGTCCGTAAGTTAAATAAGTTGTACAAATTTTGTTATAGTTTTGGTTATGATTGAAAATTAATTCTTCTTTGTAATTGGCATGACCATTTTCATACCCGCTAATACCGTGCGGGATGTCGGTGCTCTTGTTCTTTCCCACTTGTCGGAAGGGGCAGGATCCTAGAAAGATGTTCCAATTCAAGTGCGGGATGACATCTTACGAGTCTTTACGGTATGATCTTCTATTTGAGTTACATAATTTGATTTATATTATTTTAAAATTATTAAGTTTTAACGTATTTTGTAGGAGGCAAATCAGTTTTATCCGGATCTTAGTTTAGGGACGATCCGGAGAGCTTTTGAGAAGGTCACTGTAAAACGCCTCCGAAATTGATTATACAAGTTTCTCAAGATCATTACGTCCGCCGGCTTCACTTTGGAGCAGGGCATACAAAGATGCCCAAGGCATATTAGGCGCTCGGTTTGTGAGTCCTTATGTAGGAAGTGGTAAGTATGTTTACTTTTAAATTATTTTTATTAAATTTATAGTTTTTGAAAGTTTAAGTATTTGATGATCATAAAGGACGGATGAACGATGGCAAAGGAAGTCGGGAAAGGCAAGAGTTAACCGTCTTTCGAAGCCCGAGGCCCACATCCACATAGGGGATCGATGCGATTTGACAAGCATCGATGACGTATGGTAATTTACATACAAATTTAATTTATCAAACTTTTGACCTATACTTATGTTATTAAATTTGAAACTTTATCGTAGGAGGAGAAAGATGACAGTCCTATAGACTTTCGCATGGTCTATGAGGCCACACATAAGAGCCGGAAGTCAAACGATTTGGTCACGCCCACTGCTCGTAGGCTTCTAGTAAGTCTCATGACATGTTCATTTGGTTGTTGACGTTAGTGCACTATTTTTTAAAAGCACAATGTTTAAGTTTCTTATGATGAGTATAATGCGAAAATGGCTGAAAAGTACGAAGATGATCCGAGTACTCAGCCATTAGGTAATGTTTCTTGGTTGATTTTGTCATATTTTTAATTTGTGTTTTTTATATATAATTTATATATTATATGATTGTATAATTTTTCTATTTCGTAGACTGTTTGAGAGGAGATGGTCGGCATGACGCGAGGAGGATACTTGCATGATCTCGGTACAACCGCTCAGATGCCTAGTAGGATCGGAGGATATGCAGGCGGTCCATCTGCTCTGAGCTCATCCGCTGCACCTGATATAACACAGCTATCACAACATCTATCACAGCAGATATCGCGGCAAGTGTCGCAGCAGTTGACTCCATTATTACAGGTGATTCAGGGATTGATTCTGACGCAGAATCCATCCCCGCGAGGCCATGGACTGAGCACGTTTGGATCGAACGTCCAGAATGATAACAATAACTCTCAAACCTAGGATAGAAACAAACCATAGATACAAACTATGCTTTTGTTACTTATAGACTTAGATATACATATCGTTTGTTAGTTCAGTTTATTACTTTTCGTATTCGTATGTTAAATATTATACTTGTGATGCTTTTATATTGCCTGTGATAAATATCAATGTATCAATGCATTTTTATATGCATTATATAATTGTATGGTGTGGGAAGGAAAAAATGAGGCTGGTATGGGTAAAAACTGTAAGTAACACCTCCATAGCATCATATTAGTGTCGCATACGTAGTCGACACTGAGTTAAATATATCGTTCTTAGCGTCATATTCACGTCTCATTGACGACACAGATACCATCATCTTTGCATCACCGCAGTGCCGAAATAGCACCTACATTAGCGACTTGTGGGTGCCGGCATAGAGCCTCAGCCTTAGCGCCACGTGTGCTTCGAAGTAGCGACGCACGTCTACTACTCCCAGTCGGACATCATGCATCTTAATAATGTCGAGATAGCGTCAATGCGTGGCACTAGTAGCGTCTCAATTTTGTGCCCATGGACGATTACTATCAAGAAGATAGAGTGAATGAGACTATTGATGTGGGTGATGGAGTTGAGAATTTTCAATTGGTCGATGATGCTGAGCCAATGAAAGAGTTCAATTCAAATGACCTCTTGGATGTGAACTTTGATAATTTCGTTGACGATGACTCGAACCAAGATTATAGCGACGATGATGAAAATGAATCAGAATACGAAACAAGCGAATGAATCCCATAGTTATTCTAATGACATAAGCTTTTTACTTTTTTTAAGTAAGTTATATATGGTTACTGAATAAGAGAAGTTTCATTCTTTTTTTTTTTCAGTCATGGTTACTAGGGGTCGAGCATCTGGGTCATCTCACTCTTCCAAGCATTCACTCCAGATGAGTCAGCCATCACGACCATCAGGTAACAACTGCTTATTTATAGTTGATTATAATAGTTCAATTCCTTTTTTTTTAATAATGTCAGTTCTTCCGCCGCCGACGGGGCACGTAGCCGGATCGTCACATAGTAGGCGATCAATTGGTGAGTCTGTTGAGCATATCACTCCAAGTACATGACACATTGTAGACGATACACAGTAGGAGATAGAGTTTTCTAAATATTTTTCTTCTGCGATACACAATAGGAACATAGTCGAGACGTCTCGATCGCATGACGACGATCATCATGTCGCACTAGGTTATTTTTTGTATATTTCATAATTTTAAATAGGAGCCAAATTTTATGTATTTTCTTATGATGACAGTTGCTACCCCACCGCCACCGTCGAGAATACCAGATGCTTCACCACATTCTAGCGTTAGCGAGCGTCATCTTACGTCATGTGATATATTTATTATTATTGACATTTCTCAATTAATTATATTAATTATTTTTTAATAATGTCAGTTGCTACGCCGTCGATAGCACAAGCACCTTGCTCAATTCATTCAGACGAGCGGACCGCCACTAATCATGCTGCGGTACACATCAATCGAGGTGAGAACGTTACTGTACATCTATCAATTATCATAATTTTAATTTGGTATGACACTAATGATTTATTATGTATTAGGGCCCGTAGATGATATCGGACCTTCACAGCCTACCCCAACTATACCGGATGATGAATCCTCTTCGAGTGATGAAGAGGGGTTACACGATAATGGGGTGGTCACTGTGAATAATATTGATCTACCGTAAGTTAAATAAGTTGTACAAATTTTGTTATAGTTTTGGTTATCGTTGAAAATTAATTCTTCTTTGTAATTGGCAGGACCACTTTCATACCCACTAGTACCGTGCGGGATGTCAGTGCTCTCGTTCTTTCCCACTTGTCGGAAGGGGCAGGATCTTGGAAAGATGTCCCAATTCAAGTGCGGGATGACATCTTTCGAGCCTTTACAGTACGATATTCTATTTGGATTACTAATTAGATTTATATTATTTTAAAAGTACTAAGTTTAACGTATTTTGTAGGAGGTAAATCAGTTTCATCCGAATCTTAGTTTAGGGATGATCCGGAGAGCTTTTGAGATCGCTGTGAAACGCTTCTGAAATCGATTATACAAGTGTCGCAAGGTCGTCACGTCCGTCGGCCTCACTTTGGAGCAGGGCATACAAAGATGCCCAAGGCATATTAGGCGCTCTGTTTGGGAGTCCTTATGTAGGAAGTGGTAAGTATGTTTACTTTTAAATTATTTTTATTAAATTTATAGTTTTTGAAAGTGTAAGTATTTGATGTTCACAAAGGACGGATGAACGATGGAAAAGAAAGTCGGAAAAGGCAAGAGTTAATCGTCTTTTGAAGCCCGAGGCCCACATCCACACAGGAGGGTCGATGCGATTTGACGAGCATCGACGACGCATGGTAATTTACATATAAATTTAATTTATCAAACTTTTGACTTATACTTATGTTATCAAATTTGAAATTTTATTGTAGGAGGAGAAAGAAGGTGGTCCCGTAAGCTTTCGTGTGATCTATGAGGCCACACATAAAAGTCGGAAGACAAACGACTTAGTCACGCCCACTGCTCGTAGCTTTCTGGTAAGTCTCATGACATGGTCATTTGGTTCTTGACGTTAGTGCACTATTTTTTTAAATACACAATGTTTAAATTTTTTTAGGATGAGTATAATGCGAAAATGGTTGAAAAGTATGGAGATTATCCGAGTACTCAGCCATTAGGTAATGTTTCTTCGTTGGTTTAATCATGTTTTTAATTTATGTATTTCTTGATATATAATTTATATATTATATCATTGTATAATTTTTTTATTTCGTAGAGGACCCTACTGTTTGGGAGGAGGTGACCGGCACGACACGAGGGGATACTTGCGTGGCCTCGGCACAACCGCTCAGATACCTAGGACGATCGAAGGATATGCAGGAGGTGCATCTGCTCCGAGCTCATCCGCTGCACCTGATATGACGCAACTATCACAATAGCTATCGCAGCACTTATCGACGCAGATATCGCAGCAGGTGTCGCAGCAATTGTCGCAACAGTTGGCTCCGCTATTGCAGTCGATTCAGGGATTGATCCCGACGCAGAATCCATCTCCGCAAGGCCATGGACCGAGCACGTCTAAGTCGAACGTCCGGAATGATAACAATAACTCCCAAACCTAGGATAGAAACAAACCATGAATACAAACTATGCTTTTGTTACTTATAGATTTAGATATACATATAGTTTTAGTTCGGTTTATTACTTTTCGTATTCTTATGTTAAATATTATGTCTGTGATACTTTTATATTGCATGTGATGCTTTTATATTGCATGTGATGAATATCAATGCATTTTTATATGCATTATGTAATTGTACGGTGTGGGAAGGGGAAAAATAAGGATTGGATGGGTAAAAAAAATCTGCAATTAGCGATTCCATAGCGTCGCATTTGCATCGCAAAGGCTGTCGATGCTGCGTTAAATATATCATAATTAGCGTCATATTCGCGTCTCATTGACGACACGTACATCATCATATGTGCGTCACTTCAACGCCTTCCTAGCGCCTAACATAGAGACTTGTGGGCGTCATAATAGCGCCTCATACCTAGCGCCCCTTGAGCGTCGACTTAGCGACGCACATCTTATACGCACAGCCGAAAATCACGCGTCTTCATAACGTCGAGATAGCGTCAACACGTGGCGCTAGTAGCATCTCATTTTCTTTGACTCTAGTGCGACGCCAGTAGCCACCGATTTTTAGTGTCCCCCGTTTGTGGCGTTAGTTGGACGCTAATGAGACACTTTTCACAACGGACACGTAATGGCGCCTCTTTAGCGTCGCCTATGTTGGATCACTAATCGTCAATTTTCTTGTAGTGCTTGGACATCCCATCTTTATGTTTTCCTTATGACCAAATCAACATTTAAGCGTGAGCATTTTGTTACCCCTCTCGAATCAGATATGGAGATAAGATACTAATTATGGTTATTGTAAACATGGTATAGAAATGTTATCACTTATAATTCATGATATGATGATGGAACTTGAGGTTACTAGATTGCAATATTTTGACTATGATGATTTAAAATGTTTATAATTATTTAAACGATTATACTCAAAGGAATTCATTCACTACATATATTTATAATGTCATTACACTATGCATTTTGCTTACAAGATGGTGATTTTTTTGTTAATCTCCATAGGCACTAATTAACTATTGCCAACGAATATGTGTGGACAGTGTTATAGTTTGGACGGTGTACACATGGACCTTCTTATATGTCCTAGTTTGTTCATCGTACTTGTATCATGTATTATATGTAAGTCTTAGATTATAATGGCTATGTGACATGTAGTGTACTTGAGATGATATATTTATTTGTACAATTTATTATGGGATTCCTGAACTTTCGCATAAGTGTATTAATTATGTTTTTTTTTTCAATTTACTACATTAGTGTCCTTTGTTCTTATTTTATATTGAATGAAACAAGATATAAGTTCAATAAGTGCATATGAGAGGAGATTATATCATCAGGCCACAAGTTATTATGGATATAAAGTATTAACGTTTAAAGGATGGTGTGAAAATATGACAGAGTGTAAGGGAAGAAAATGAAAATAATTCATTTTTATTCTTAGACCTCCAACATTTAACATAGAAAAAAATATTGACATAATTTCCAATTTTCGAAGACATATTGGTTAGATCTAAAGATTTTACTGTGGTTGGATCTAATAAAATTTGAGGATTCCAATCTTATTATTTCTTTGTTTGTTCCCCAATTATACTTAATTAATGTTTTATGTTCTATTTTTTATTTTTTATTATTTTATTCATGTAATAGGCTTTGTTCATGATTATGCTGGCAGCGGATGTTGGTTTTGTCCTACAAAACATTATTTGTATTCTTTCTTCACTAGAGTAAGAGGACCTAATAAAAAAAACTTTGTCCTACTCACAACTTGAATCCTTGATCTTTACAAAAGAATTTTTAAGAAGAAAAAGGTTTATTCTCTTAACTAAAAAATATTAGTTTATATAATTATTTAGTTTCAAATAATAATAATAATAATAATAATAATAATAATAATAATAATAATAATAATAATAATAATAATAATAATAATATACATGGAAAGTGATAAAACAAAAGCAAATTTATAGGTCTATAATAATTTATTATCTTGCAATAGAACAGAATTCTTAGTCCATGTTCATTGTCTTGCAATGTACTTTTGTTCTACAATAATCTTATGCTTCTCGATTACTATTAAAGATCTTCCAATTTAATCATTTCAATGTATCTTTATTATTTCTGAAATATCTATGTTCAAAGTATTGCTATTATCTTAAATGAATCAGGTATTGAGTGACATATCCTAAGACTTTATTATTTATTACTCAAAATTTCTATGATAAAAGATTAAAATTTATGTTAATTTTTTAAAAAAGTAATGCATGGGTTAACTATTAAAAGGATCAAACCGGTCCAAATACAAAATATGTTGGAGACATTTGGGAAAGATTTTCTCAAAAAAGATTATCCTCCCAAAAAATATTATCATAACTAATGCATCCAAGCTAGACAATAAGCTGCCATGTTTTTCTTCCTTAGACGGTGTATACATTTGAAAATGGCTAAAAAATTAGCACCAATATTTCATAGAAAAGTGACCATAAACACCATTGCTAAACACCATAAACACCTGCATAAATAAGACTGGAGTTAGAGTCCCTAGACATTGGGTGCAATAAATAGACTCTTAAATTTTTCACATACTTAGAACAATGTGATAGTGCAATAAAGTTTGATTACAGATAATAATAAGATATGTTTGGGATTTTTCTTCCCCAAATTCTCTTGTCGGAAATAAAATCCAAAGTGTAGTCCAAGCCGTCCGATGAACTTCCATATAATTCAACGATCAATAGAGACTTAGCTATGAGAGTTATCATCCGACGATCGCTGGGCTCGGAGTGACCGCCTTCCCGATATGACAGCCGTTGGATTGAAGGTAGGGTTGGAAATAAGTCGAGTCGTTCGTGAGCAACTCGTGACTCGACTTATTTTTTACCTAACTTAGCTCGACTTATTATCAAAATAAGTCAGACTGAAATATTAAATAAAGCATATTTTCTTAAAGAGACTTAATCTCTTGATAATTGGCCTAGCCTTATAGCTTATCAAGCAAAAATTTATTAATATATTATATTATAATTTATAATTCTTCATCTTTAAATCTTCAATTTTGAGTTTAATATTACTATTTTTATTATATGTTTAGAAAAAAATATATTAGTGGTGTCTCTTTTATTTATTTCGTATATATTATTTTTTTAATACATAAAATTTATTATATTTAATATAGTATATCATCAAAAAATATTTAGCTTAACAGGCTAATAAGCTAGGCCTGACATTAAAAGTTAATTAAACAAGCTAGACTAAGTTTATATTCATGATTTGTCACAGGTTAAGGTCAGGCTTAAATACTTTTATTTTGTAATAAACTTGACATATTTATATGAAAGTCTAGCTCGGCCTAACTCGTATCCAGCTTTAATTGAAGGACATCACGATGGCGAACGAAAACCCTAGGCAATAAAAGGAGCCCGAAGAGGACTGCGCACGGCACGAAACTGCTCGAGATCTAATTGCGCTCCTCGACGACGTGAGTTCCTCCTCGATCTCTTCTTGCATCGTTTTTTTAATTCATCATTTGATTCACGCATCAGAATGTTTGGAGTTGTGTTTATTCCTGGATCGGTACTGGTGTGCTTTCTCCTCGTTTTTTTTTTGTTTTTTCTATCTATTTTCAGGGATATTTGCATGTTTTATCTCCTAACTTGGAGAATTTAATTACTTGTCTGATGCAATCGTAATATATGATTGATCAATATTTGGTCTCTAGGATGCCATGTTGCCATAGATTTTGTTGCTGCTATCGCGTTAGTTGTTATCTTTCTCTCGGCAGAAGTGCAATTTCTCATCGCTTGTTATTGATATGCTTTTTTTATGATTCTCGAAGTTTTTGTTGTTCATTTCAACGTTGTGTGGATCCTGCAGTGGGCTGTGCTCTCGCTTCGTGGTTGTTTAATGGATGGCTATAGATTTATCGGTAAACATGATGAAATTGTTTCTAATGAATGCCTCTTGTGGAAATCTTTCTATTTATTTATTTTGTTTTAATTGATTTGAACACAGGGTCATTTTTACCTTTGGAAATTGGAATAGTTTTATATTGAGATAAATATATATAATGAATGTGATATGATTTAAGAAATGAAAATTGTGGAAATCTTATTATTTTATAATTTTTATTTTATCACCATTCAATATTATTCCTTTTATATTCATATTTAATTAATTACAAAATATTTATTTACTAATAATGGATATAAAAATTAATTTAATAATTAATATTTTTAGATCATGTATTAACTATATAAAATGTATTATAAATATATTTTAATAAAAAATTTACTTGTGAAATTTTATTTTATTTCATTGAGATATTAATTATTTACGTATTAAATTTTAATAAAATTTATTTAGCGATTGAATTGAATAATTTATTGTATGTCCAATTATGTCATTTTATATTCATCCGCTAATTCCACCACTAAGTTTATCAAACGCTTATTTATTAATATCTTAAATAAATTGCTAGTCGCTAATCATCAACCGCTATTGACTATCCGCTCATCAAATCGTTAATTATGTCAAACAGAGCCTTAGAACCATACACGAATACACACATAATAATAATAATAATAATAATAATAATAATAATAATAATAATAATAATAATAATAATAATAATAACAAAGTTTGATTATTGATTAGAAGTATGAAACTTCTCCCTTGATCCCCAAAAAAATCGAATTGAAAAAAGAACCTTGAAATTAATAATTCGATTAAATCTTAAAAAAATTGATATCTAAAAAAATATTACAAGGGACCATTTCTGTGTATCGTCTACCTTTCTTTTTCAATTATAAATGTAATAGTTTGTATGATTTCATGTTATCTTGTCATAGTTTTCTAAATGTATTTAATTTTTGTGTTAACATTTATATTTGAGTTATAATTACAATATTTATATTTTATTTTGTTATTCGTATTTTTAATTAAAATATAAAAGTAAAGTAATGGTTTGAAAAAAAAAAACTCGAGGAACTGATCCCAAGCATGTACACACATATATAAGCCGTCCGATGTCCTCCTACATAATCCAACGATTTACGAAGACTTAGCCCTAGAGATATCATCGGACGATTGATGGGCTCCGTTGATCGTCCACGCGATCAATTAGCCGTTGGATTGAGGGACATGGTGGTGGCGGACAAAAACCCTAGTGAATAAAAGGTGTCGACGGAGGACCACGCGCGGCACTGCTCGCTTGGGAATTGCCGAATTGGGATCTAATTGCGCTCCCAGCCGACGTGAGTTCTCCGTTCATCTCTCCTTGCATTTTCCTTCTGGTCTACGTTTGATTCATGCATCAAACTGTTTGGACTCAAATGTTAGGTCCTGAATCGTTCCCGATGGGCTTTCTCATTGTCTTCCTTTTTTTTCTATCTAAATTCGGAAATATTTGCATGATTTGTATTGTAAATATGAAGAATCTGTCGGCTTGTCTGATGAAATTGTAACATATTCGTTACCCTCAGCGTGAAACGCATTTTAGCATCACTTGTTGACGCTCGAAATTTTTGGTGTTATAGTTAAATCTTCTGTCAGAGCGTATAGATGTTTGGATTTATCGGTTTAAAGTTATGTCGATCCTGCAGCGCCAAGGCAGTGTGCTGTGCTCTCAAACTTTATTTGTTATTTTTTAAAATGTTCATAGATTTAACCTTAACACTATGTTTGGATGAACACTCATTAAGGGGAAGGGAAGAGAATGAGAGGAAAGAAAATGGGAGAGAAGGGAAGGGAATTTTTACACCCCAATTTGGGGTTGAAACAAAATAGCACAAAAGGAGGGGAATGGAGTGGAAAAAATGGATTTTTCCCTCCATTCCCCTCCTTTAAAATTTTATCCAAACAAGGGGAAATTTTTTTTCCCTTCCCCTCCCCCACTTTACCCTCCATTCACCTCAATCCAAACACAGTGTAAGAGCGGATAAAATAGTTTCTCATGAATGCCTCGAGGAAATCTCTCTTTTTCTTATTTTGATTGGTTTCAACCTGACCTTTTTTTTTTGTTAACTTTGGAATACTTTTATTCTGAGATAGACGATGGCAGTCATGTATTTATTGAAGATTGTTTTTATTCTTTTGCTTAATCGATAATTGCTGCAACTTAACAACACACAAAATAATTGATATTCCTTCCCTTTTTCATGTGAACAATTTGTTGTCATTCCATTTATTAGTTCCTAAAATGCTAAATATTAATTTAATTGCTTGGGAATATCTTTTGTGGTTGACGAGGTGCTTCGAAATGATGTTGTCTTAATAATATTATTTACCACACTCTTAACGTTATTTCAAGATCAATTGACATTACTATTGCCATTCTTTGGCGTTGACATTCCGCTCTGTAGTTTCAATGCACATGCAAACTCCCACATACTGTACAATATTACAGGAGGATTCATCATGGGAACAAAATATTGCTTCTAAATGATGTTTTTCTTGATGTATTCTTTCTCAATGAATAAATGATGTTTCTAAACGTTATTCATTGGTGTCGACACTGTTTTTCTTGATGTATGAAGTGTTTGAACATAATATTGCATTGGGACCCTTGTAAAAAAAAATTGCATTAGATTGTCATTATCATCATGCGTTGACAGCTTGATATTCACTTCAGCAGTTGTTTTTTAAAACGAAAATTCAGCAGTTGTTATATAATCATTCATAACTGCAGCTGATTTTCTGTAAGAACTCGGCGTTCCAGTTCTGTCATCATGGGAAAAGAGAAGGTTCACATCAATATTGTCGTCATTGGCCATGTCGACTCGGGCAAATCAACCACCACTGGACACCTCATCTACAAGCTTGGTGGAATCGACAAGCGTGTGATTGAAAGGTTTGAGAAGGAGGCGGCTGAAATGAACAAGAGGTCGTTCAAATATGCTTGGGTTCTTGACAAGCTCAAGGCTGAGCGTGAAAGAGGAATCACTATTGATATTGCTCTTTGGAAGTTTGAGACCACCAAGTATTACTGCACGGTTATTGATGCTCCTGGACATCGTGACTTTATCAAGAACATGATTACTGGAACTTCACAGGCTGACTGTGCTGTCCTCATTATTGATTCAACTACTGGTGGATTTGAAGCTGGTATCTCGAAGGATGGACAGACTCGTGAGCATGCACTGCTTGCTTTCACTCTTGGAGTTAAGCAGATGATTTGCTGCTGCAACAAGGTAAATGCCAAAGTTATTAGCTTTTCTGTTGGGAATGAGTGTATATATGTGTTAAACTCATGCTTTTTTCATTATCATATTCTCAGCTTGTTTTCTGTGCAAGTTGATATACCATTTTGGTTTTGTATTTGCTATATCATCCTCTCCCTTCACCTCCATAGCCATATTTGTATACTTCTTTTGTTATAATGTTAATTTTGAGTTATTCCTTGTTTTGCTACTGCAGATGGATGCTACAACACCAAAGTACTCAAAGGTCAGGTATGATGAAATTGTAAAGGAGGTTTCTTCTTACCTGAAGAAAGTCGGATACAACCCAGATAAGATTCCTTTTGTTCCCATCTCTGGTTTTGAGGGAGACAACATGATAGAGAGGTCTACAAACCTTGATTGGTACAAGGGCCCTACCCTTCTTGAGGCTCTTGACTTGATCCAGGAGCCAAAGAGGCCCTCAGACAAGCCCCTTCGTCTTCCTCTTCAGGATGTCTACAAGATTGGAGGTATTGGAACTGTACCCGTGGGTCGTGTTGAGACTGGAGTCCTCAAGCCTGGTATGGTTGTGACTTTTGGACCTACTGGTCTAACCACTGAAGTTAAGTCTGTTGAGATGCACCATGAAGCACTCCAGGAAGCTCTCCCTGGTGACAATGTGGGCTTCAACGTGAAGAACGTTGCTGTTAAGGATCTTAAGAGAGGATTCGTTGCCTCCAACTCCAAGGATGACCCTGCCAAGGAGGCTGCCAGTTTCACCTCTCAGGTCATTATCATGAACCACCCGGGTCAGATTGGCAATGGATATGCTCCAGTTCTGGATTGCCACACCTCCCACATTGCTGTCAAGTTTGCTGAGCTCCTGACCAAGATCGATAGGCGATCTGGTAAGGAGCTTGAGAAGGAACCCAAATTTTTGAAGAATGGTGATGCTGGTATGGTGAAGATGATTCCCACCAAGCCCATGGTTGTTGAGACCTTTTCTGAGTACCCACCTCTTGGTCGTTTTGCTGTGAGGGACATGCGCCAGACTGTGGCTGTGGGAGTCATCAAGAATGTGGAGAAGAAGGATCCCACCGGTGCCAAGATCACCAAGGCTGCTGCCAAGAAAAAGTGAAGCGTGAATGAGAAATTTTTTATGGTCTAGCAATATTTTGGTTCGGGATGTTGGTTTGGTTTTTCTCCTATTGTCTTGTTAATCCGTACTATGTTGTTGTAAGTTCAGATATAGGCATTTGGATTGATTTTGGATTTTTTTTGGACAATTTACTTTTGCATGCGCTGCTGGATCAGTAGATTTTGCCGAGTCTTCTGACTCTTATGTCAGGATATTGAAACTTTTTACTGATTCAAATTTTATCTTTTGTCATTTGTTCAACATCTTTGATCCATTCTTTATATCTATTTCTTATTCCTAATATATATACACTGATTTAATTTTTTTCATGAAATTTGATCACTAGAAAATTAATGCTAGAACGAACTCGTGATAAAAGATTGTAAATTTTTGCCAAATTTTCTGCTAGTGTGCTCTTGTACATTATTTTCGTGGAATAAGGGTCTTAGGTGTCCTGGTTATTTATGAGTTAGCGTCGATGCATCGGTTGAAACACTTGAAATCATGGAATCACTTGGAACGGAGTTGTGTTAAAACATTTATTGTTGATCCGATGTGAAGCTTGTCTTGCTCCATTTTATCCTATTCTTGTTTATACTTGATTGGAGTTCAGGTCTCATGATTTGAATTCCTGTACATCTTTTTTTGCTTTCCTTGCTGGAGAACTTTGTTATCAGGCTGTTCATTGTAGTTTCATATCCATCATTGCATCCAAAGTTGTACGCATCTATTAACAATTTCGTTAGCATCGTCGTCAATGATATCATTAGAACAACAAATATATTGACTTTTTGTAGCGCATGAGTATCTTATTATGACATTTAATTTTATAAAAAGTCGTCATGTAGTGCCAGCACAGATTAAACTGCTGATCTTGTTTTAGAGGATTTCAGCTATGCTTTCAAGTTTTAATATTACATTTGCAATGTCTTTGACTCTATCCAATTAGCTTAATTTGTTTGTATTGTCTGTTTCTGTTGCAACCATGGTTATTAAAAGATCGGAGTGGCTGATTCAACCGGTTCACTACGAGTTGGTAAATCAGTATTGTATTTGAATCGGTAAGAAAATGGTCGAACCTATGAACCGGCGAACTAGTGAAATTTGATTCACTTTAAAATTGGAAAAAAAACTAAAATTATTGAAGGAAGGAAGGAAAAAGAAGGAAACAAAAGTTCTTACAAGTAAAGGAAAAATTTGAATCTATAATTTGAAATTGAAATGAAAATAGTATTAAAAGGAAGTAAAGTAAAGAACTAACGGTGAGAGAGTAGTATATGGAGAAATTAATGGTGAGAGAGTAATGATGAATGGAAAAGAGAATTTTGAATCAGTAGTTGACAATTGAAATGAAAAGTAGTATTAAAGAAGGGAAGAAAAAATTTAAAAGAAAAGTAAAGGAAAGATTTAAATAAAAGGTAAAAAGAAGAAAATAAATACTACTAGTACATTGATATTAATATTTTATTCAGTTAATTATTAGGATAAATTATACGAAATACTTTTCATTTTTTACGTTTTCCTAACGCTATCTTCTAACTTTATTTTGTAACAAAACTTTTCTCCATCTTTTAACTTGTTTCATCAACTACTTGTTTTACCTTTAATCTGCCATGCTAACGTGGCATCCAAGTGACTATTTCTCTCTTCCATGCAACCCTTCATATGATGTGGCATTATAAAATATTAAAAAAATATTAAAAAAAATATATGATGTGGATGGGGACTGCCTCTCCTCCCTCGACGCCGACAAGCGACAGACGAGGGGGGACCAACCCCCTCCCCCGGCGAGCGTAGGGAGGGGGGGTGGTGGTCACCCTTGCTCTGCGACCTTCAAGGAGTGCAGCCCCCCCCCCCCCCCCCCCCCCACCCCTCCCCTTTTCCTGCACTCGTTGGGGGAGGGGGTTGGTCCCCTCTCATCATCATTTATTTTTTATAATACACGTCAAACTGATGCTTGCGTGGAAGAGAAAGAAATTGTCACTTTTACGCCACGTCAGCGTGGTGATCGAAAATCGTCGATTAAAAGTAAAAGGGATAGTTCATGGAACAAGTTAAAAAATAGAGGACACTATTGTTACAAGGTGAAGTTGGAGGGTATTTGGCATAATTTAGTCTTAATTATCAACATTTTCTTTACAATATATAGTATTTGTTATGTCCTCCCCCCAACCCCCCCCCCCCCCCTCCTCCTGCGCTCGTTGGGGGCGGGGGTTGGTCCCCTCTCATCATCATTTATTTTTTATAATACACGTCAAACTAATGCTTGCATGGAAGAGAAAGAAATTGTCACTTTTACGCCACGTCAGCGTGGCGATCGGAAACCGTCGATTAAACGTAAAAGGGATAGTTCATGGAACAAGTTAAAAAATAGAGGACACTATTGTTACAAAGTGAAGTTGGAGGGTATTTGGCATAATTTAGTCTTAATTATCAACATTTTCTACACAATATATAGTATTTGTTATGTTATATCATCAAGATTATTATAAATAGCACTATTTTAATAAAATTCACTCGAACTCGGTTAACTCCGATCTAACCATGACCCAGTCAGTAAGTCGATTTGACCACGAGTTTGATTATAGAATGTGTTACCAATTAGACATCTCTCAATGGATTTTGTTAGACATGTGATAGAATTGATCCAAGTACTCATATGATTCACCCTGCCGAGGTTCTTTGACGAATTCATAGCTTTAATTTGTGTACTTTATTGGAATTATGAGTGCTTGTGCTTGACCAAATTGTGTGTGCTTTATGTCGTGAGAAATTTATGAATTCATAGCTTTAATTTGTGTACTTTATTGGAATTATGAGTGCTTGTGCTTGACCAAATTGTGTGTGTTTTATGTCGTGAGAAATTTATGTAGGTATGGGAAATAGAATTCGCATGTTAGATGCGGGTATGTGAAGATATGTAAATAAATTTTAAATTTACAATCCCAACTACACTTCTCGGGTTGCAAGTATACAATCGCCATCGATGTATAAATTAGGGTCGAACTAGAAGAAGAGAATTAGATTGTGTTTCACTACTCTTATCAATAGAAATCGATCCGTGGAGGAGAATGAGAAATGGATGTAAACAAACAAGAAGTATTGGCATATTTTTGTATTTTAGATTTTATAATTGTTTTATTGTTTTTGCATTTAACTTTGTAAATCTAAAGTAATTAAAGCCTAAGATTAAGTTGTGTTACTCGATTATACGTAAAATAGATACATGAGGGATCATTTCTATGGTGAACTTAGTAAATATATGTTACTTCTTCTTAATCTGCATTCGGATGATAACACTCAAAATGGATGCTTCTCATTCTCATGAAAAATATCCTTCAATTCTTCCACTCTCGTGTTCGAACTATGTCATTTCACCATTTGGTGATACTGCATTAGAAATTTACAAAAGTCCTCTCTCGATTCATTCTGTTGGGAAGATAAGGATTAATACCAAGAGTTTCCTCTCATGCAATCTGCTAACCTCTCGGCTCATAACAAGATTGTTTACGACATGTGCCCCTTCACAGGAGGACCATCGTATGAGGAAGGGAACTCACAAACACAACATTCATAAGATAAATAATGGAATCAATGCCATGCAAGCAAAACATTCGAAATCCATAAGAACATCAAACCAAGTTCAAACCTATCAAATGACCCCTCAGCCTCACTGGCTGATTAGTTAGACATGTTAAGTTTAAGTTTCAGACTAAGAGTAAACTTAATACAGTAAGATAAAGTGCGGAGATGAAAGCGAAGATTAAAACTAATGTTCATAATGCCGAGTGGAGTGCTCGGAGATGATCAAGCTCTCCTCATTGATGATGCTGATACTTCTTCCTCTTCCTCCCCTTTTGCTTCCTTCTCTCAAGTTCTGCTCTTTTCCGGTCTCCTTCTTTTGTTGTCATCTCTGGTCTTTTATACTCCTCCCTCTCTGGTCCTCTCCTTTGATTTGTGACACCTGGCTTGATAAAAATCTTTAGCCTTTCAATAGTTAACAAGTGTCCAGCTAGCACCATGTTCCTTGATCCCTTGCCGTCGATCAGCCATTAAAGCTAGACACTACATGTAGGCAGGTGACACCTGTCTTGTGGTCCAAGGTTCCTTTGTCTGATTAAGCAGTGTGTTCCTTCATTCTGCTGCATACATTACATGCTTTTCTTGCAGCCATCGTTAAATGAAGAGCCACTCGCACCTGTGTGACAGAGAGGGAATTATCGGCCGATATACTAAGAATACATGAATATGAGTTGGAAATGGCTAAATGGCTTGAAAAGTTGGAAAAAGAAATGAATACATACAGTTCAAATTGTTTTCGTATACTATTAGAGAAAATATAATGCCTCTTTTCATAATAAAATAGGTATAAAAATATAAGCATCACTTTATATGTACTAATGTTATATGACATTGAGAGACCATCATTATCAAATTGTTTTAAAACTATAGTGTGAACTTTAGATTCGGCTGAAAGTTCTAAATCTTTCTAGAATCTATACATTTTAGGAACCAAAAAGGGCTGACCAAAACTGGGCCTGATTTATCTCAAAATTGGACCAAGTCACTCAAACTCGACCGGAATTCTCAAATCGATAACTCACAGTTTGTCAAACTTTCGGAATCTAGTTCGGAGCTCCTTCAAATCCGACCCTAGTTAATTGATTGATCAAACCTGATATTGCCTGATGAGCCCTTCACAGTTTCATCAAATTTTGACCCGATTCTCTTGCCACCCGACTCAAGTAACTCATTGACAAAGTTCCAATCCTAATTATTATAACCAATGTTTTAAAAATTTAATCAAATAGGGAGATTCGACCTATCATACCAAGAATCAATCATCAATTATGTTCGATTTTCAAAATTGGAAATGTCAAATAACCGGATTGAACTAGCAACCAATTGAACCGATTCAATTCGGTTTTTTATATTTGAATTAAAATAATATATAATTTGAATTAGAATTATATAATCAAATAAAAAGGAAGGAAAATAAATAATTGGGAAAGGAAAAAAATGGAAGGTAATGGTTCACAAATGAGGTGAGAAATTTAAGGAGAAGAAAGAGTGAAAATTTTCAGGAGGAAAAAGAGGAAGTGAGAGAAAAAATAAAAACGGAAATAATTCAATGAAAGAAAAAAATAAAAATTTATTTAATATAAAGATGTGAAAGAAAAGCTATTAATATAAGAATAATTAAAATAAAAATAAAATATATTAATAGAAAAATATAAGTATAAGTTTTTTTAATCAAAAGAATAGAGGCAAATGTTCTCATTAAGTTTTCTTGACACTCATTATGTTAAGTTTTTTTATTCCATTTTGTATAGTAATTGCATTATAATAATCAATTTAAATAAAATTATATGGTTCAATTTCAAACTCTTTTAAATATATTTGTATACGAGCTCCAAATTGACATATTATTTTAATAATGTAAATATTCTCTTATTATTTTAATATAATGAGTCTATCCAAACATATTAAACTTATATAAAATTAGAATAGATTTTGGATAAATTTATTAATAAATATCATTTAGAAAGTAAAAAATTCAATTAATGTTGAATAGTGCGAAAATTATTTCGTAAGACATTTTTATATTCTTTTTATAGTATTATACATAATATATCTTTGAAAACATAAAAATATAATTTTAATAAAAATTTGATTCGATTCAATTGAACCTAAATTAAACCGATGATGACCCAATTGACACACAAGTTCGACATCCAATTTGATTTTTAAAAATATTGATTATAACCCTTTCTTGTTTAGAAATTCTAAAAAAAATGGCAAAACCTCCATTAGTTATCTTGTCTTATTTGTTAATATATATAACATAATACATATATATTCGTAAAAAAATAATAAAAAATATGAAATATAACTGCATTAATCCTGCAAATGATCATAACTTAAGGATGAGCCTAAGCAACTAATGCGGTTCTTGATGATCATGTGCATATGAAGTGATCTTATGATATTATTTGATTGCCATTAACTGTTCTTTTCATAGATTTATGGAACTCTATTGTCTTTATTACACTTTCACATTAGCTCTTGATATTATTGATATGATATTGGATTATCTCTTTTATTGACATTTCTCTTAATATTATTTTGATTCTATATTCTACTCAAAGGGCCAGTCAAAATGAATATTTTTATTCATAATATTGTATAGTTAGTAGCGTCCTTAAGTTGGATCTTGTCACGTGCGAGAACAATTTTGGGGTGTTCATTCATAGTAGAGTTTTTTTTGTCATATAGTTAAATATTAATATTGGCATTATTATATATCTAATAACTATCTCCATGTAAGTATATTATGATTACTTGTAAATAGATGCTAATACGATTAATATTGGATTAGGGATATAATTTTATGTAACCAGAGATTATAATGTTGGTGTTATATATATAATATTTTTCATGCAAATATATTAAGATTAAAATTATGTTACATATTAGGATCCTAATAATAATAATAATAATAGTAATAATAATAATAATAATAATAATAATATTATTATTATTATTATTATTATTATTATTATTATTATTATTACAACAATAGTTTTTTTTATATATTTGATAGTTTTCAATGTAATTCGATAACGTACAAGGATTAAGATTAAATATTAGTGTTAACAAAAGGATACTCTTAGGATTAGGATTAGTTAAAAATAATATTATATATACATATATTTGATTTTCCTAAATATAATCCGATGGTATATATCTATATATTAGGACTAGGATTCTAATGTGTTATGATTAGTTATATTATGATTATGATTAGTTATGATTAGTGAACAAAGTTAACATATGTTAGGTTTATTTATTCGAGAATCAAAGATCCTAGGATCAGTCGAGATTCATAAGATTCTACTCTATGAATAAAAATATTATTATTAGGATTAGTTATAATGGTTATAATATGAATAGGATTAGTTATATTTGGAACACAAAATTAACATATCAAATCCTAAACTCGTACTTCGAATCAATTTAGATTTACCATTTAATTTCTTACCTTATTTATGTTTTTATTTTTTATTTAAATAAATCCAAAAAATAGTAATATATTATATATTTTTTGATCCAATATTATATACTTATAGATTAGGATTGGGATTATGTTTAGGATTAAAATTTTAACCTAGTAGGATTAGTTATTATATAAGTTATATTATGACAGGGATAGTTATTAATAATTTCAAAAGTTAAATCTAAACTTTGAATTTCTTAATTTAGTCTTGGTTAAATTATATTTATCCCTTCAGTTTGCCGACTCTCTCATCCAATTTTAGGGTCTGTTTGGCAAACAACTAATAGAGGGATGTGATGGGTGGTGATAATGAAAATTTTATTTATATAAAAGTCATTTCTATCCTTTATTATATATTTTAAATTTTTATAATCATTAATTAGGGGTGAGCATGAATCGGGACGACTGGTCGCCCTCGCCCGCATCAGTTCGGATTTTTCAAATTTTTTTCCGACCCGATGGATAATTGAGTCAGGACCGAGTCTCATTTCTTTGACACTCGACCGGGTCGGGTCAGGAACGAATCCGGATTTTACGTCCTAACCCGATTGAATATATTATATTAATATTAAATTATTTTTAAATAGTATATTTATATTTATTTTGAATAAAATTTTATATTTACTAAAAAGTTTTATTTAATAAAAATTATAGATAAATATGTATTCATATTAGAAAAAAGATAATAAGAAAGAGAGAGAGGTGGTTTAATTTGGTAATAAGGGAAATAATTTAATTTGGTAATAAAAAAGGGAAAGAGATTAATTTGGTCTAAAATAATCTATTCCTCCTCATTCCATCAATTTGGTGGAATGAAAAATGTGGTGTTTGAAGGTCTTAATTATTCCACCTCGCCCCTCTTAACTTAAATAAAAAATATAATCAAACATAGTGTAACTAATTTCATTCCCTCATATTCCACCGCATCCCTTCATAACTCTCAATCCAAGAGTCTGTTTGGCAAACAACTAATAGAGGAATGGAATGGGGTGGTGTGATGAGTGATGTGGTGGGGTGGCGTGGTGTGTCATTAGAAAGTCCATGTTTTGATAAATTATATAAGATGTGGGGTGGAGTAATGAAGATTTTATTTATATAAAAGTCATTTTTATCCTTCATTATATATTTAAAGTATTTATAATTGTTAATTACCGGTGAGCATGAATCGGGACGACTGGTCGCCCTCGCCCGTACCGGTTCGGATTTTTCAAATATTTTTTCGACCCGATGGATAATTGAGTCAGGATCGAGCCTCATTTCTTTGACACTCGACCGGGTCGGGTCGGGAACGAATCCGAATTTTACGTCCTGACCCGATTGAATATATTATATTAATATTAAATTATTTTTAAATAGTATGTTTATTTTTATTTTGAATAAAATTTTATATTTACTAAAAGTTTTATTTAATAAAAATTATAGATAAATATGTATTCATATTAGAAAAAAATAATATGAGAGAGAAGGGTGGTTTAATTTGGTAATAAGGGAAATAATTTAATTTGGTAAAAAAAAAGAGAAATATGTTAATTTGGTCTAAAATAATTTATTCCTCCTCATTCCACCAAATTGGTGGAATGAAAAATGTGGTGTTTGAAGAGCTTAACTATTCCACCCCACCCCTCTTAACTTAAATAAAAAATATAACAAAACATAGTGTAACTAATTTAATTCCCTCATATTCCACCCCACCCCTTCATAACCCTCAATCAAAATAGACCAGGGCTATAATCAATTAACATTTAGGTAATTGTTTGAATTCAAATATTTTTTCTTTTAAATATTATAAATTTTAGATGACATATGGTCATTAATGATGCGACTTGTTGTGCTCTCATAATTTTATTATGGATTGTGTGCACTCATCATTGATTTATAAATTTATGATATTTAAAAAAAATTATAATAAAATTAAGACTTTCAATGTCTAGACTAACTATTAATAATGTTTTGAATCATACTTCAATTGAAAATTGACCTAAAGACATTTCAAAGTAAAAGACGTCCTTCCACTACGAGTCTCACTCCCTAGTTGTCATATTTTTGGAGGATTAATTAAGAGTTTCAATCCATTTGTAATTCATATCATCTTTAAAAGAGAGCGCCTGTATAAACTCCTTAGGATCCAAATAAAAAATAATCGATCTTGTAATTCTATTTTTTCATCTAATACTTTTTCTCGTATAGAAATTTTAAAATTCACATGTGCAAATTCGCTTTTTATATATAGGAGAAATATTAGGTTGGAAATAAGTGATCTCATCGATTAAAAAACATTGGTTCCGAACTAAAAGACGCCCTCGCATTACGAGGGGTCTCGCTCCCTAATAGTCATATTTTTGGAAGATTAATTTAGAGTCACAATCGATTTATAATTTCTATCGTTTGTAAAAGAGAGTGTCTATATAAACTCCCTAACGTCCAAATAAAAAATAATCAGTCTTATAATTCTATTTTTTCATCTAATAATTTCTCTCGCGCAAAAATTTTAAAATTCACATGTGCAAATTCGCTTTATATATATGAGAAATATTAGACTGAAAATCAATGATCTCATCAATTAAAAAACATTGGTTCAATTTTTTTAGCAGTCAGTTCTCGATATCTAAGAAGCGATGTCGATGATCCAACTCGCGCGACGCTAAAGAGTACACTGTCCACAAATTGAAAGTCGACCCATCATCGAGCCTAACTAATTTAGTAAAGTCGTCTCGAGTCGTGTACGTGTTAATGACATATGAGATTTTCAACAAAGATTTTTTACATTCACAAAATTCGAACTTGAGATCTTAGTTAAGCGAGGAGAAATCACTCCTCATTCCACCTTAACCTTTATTGCTTATTGGTAACATAGGTTCAGTTTTGATCCAATAGTTTAAAGCCGATTTAATAAAAAAACATAAAGGTCGATCTGTTCATTCCTACCTATTTTCTTCTCTCGTGTTCTCTCCCTCTGCTCTTGTTCTTCCCTGAGTTCCCTCCCTCTTCCTTAATCGCCGCTCCACGTCAAGCGCTTTAGTGAAGTGATATTTCCCTAAATGCCTGCTGGTCGGATCTCTCTCTCTCCATGTAAAAAAAACCCAATAATCCTTTCGGTAATAAAAAAATTTATATATGTTAAACAAAGTCTTAATCTTCACGCATACTTAGAACCATACACGATCATATATATATATATATATAATAAAGTTTGATTATTAATTAGAAGTATGAAAAACTTCTCCCTTGTTCCAAAAAAATCGAATTGAAAAAAGAACCTTGAAATTAATAATTCGACTAAATCTTAAAAAGATTGATATCTAAAAAAATATTACAAGGGACCATTTTTGTGTATCGTCTACCTTTCTTTTTAAATTATAAATAAATATAATAGTTTGTATGATTTCATGTTATCTTGTCATAGTTTCTAAATGTATTAAATTTTTGTGTTAACATTTATATTTGAGTTATAATTACAATATTAAAGATATTTATATTTTATTTTTAATTATTAATATAAAAGTAAAGTAATGGTTTGAAAAAAAAAACTCGAGGAATTGATCCCAAGCATGTACACACATATATAAGCCGTCCGATGTCCTCCTACATAATCCGACGATTTACGAAGACTTAATCATCCGACGATCGATGGGGCTCCGTTGATCGTCCACGCGACCAATCAACCGTTGGATTGATGGACATGGCGGTGGCGGACAAAAACCCTATGCAATAAAAGGCGTCGGCGGAGGACCACGCGCGGCACCACTTGCTTGGGAATTGCCGAATTGGGATCTGATTGCGCTTCCAGCCGACGTGAGTTCTCCCTTGCATCTCTCCTTGCATTTTCCTTTTGGTCTACGTTCGATTCATGCATCAAGCTGTTTGGAGTCAAATGTTAGGTCCTGAATCGATCCCGATGGGCTTTCTCCTTGTCTTCCTTTCTATCTAAATTCGGAAATATTTGCATGATTTGTATTGTAAATATGAAGAATCTGTCGGCTTGTCTGATGAAATTGTAACATATTCGTTACCCTCAGCGTGAAATGCATTTTAGCATCATTTGTTGACGCTCGAAATTTTTGGTGTTATAGTTAAATCTTCTGTCAGAGCGTATAGATGTTTGGATTGATCGGTTTAACGTTATGTGGATCCTGCAACGCCAAGGCAGTGTGCTGTGCTCTCAAACTTTATTTGTTATTTTTGAAAATGTTCATAGATTTAACCTTAAGAGCGGATAAAATAGTTTCTCATGAATGCCTCGTGGAAATCTTTTTCTTTTTTCTTATTTTGATTGGTTTCAACCTGACCTTTTTTTTGTTAACTTTGGAATACTCTTATTCTGAGATAGACGATGGCAGTCATGTATTTATTGAAGATTGTTTTTATTCTTTTGCTTAATCGATAATTGCTGCAACTTAACAACACACAAAATAATTGATATTCCTTCCCTTTTTCATGTGAACAATTTGTTGTCATTCCATTTATTAGTTCCTAAAATGCTAAATATTAATTTAATTGCTTGGGAATATCTTTTGTGGTTGACGAGGTGCTTCGAAATGATGTTGTCTTAATAATATTATTTACCACACTCTTAACGTTATTTCAAGATCAATTGACATTACTATTGCCATTCTTTGGCGTTGACATTCCGCTCTGTAGTTTCAATGCACATGCAAACTCCCACATACTGTACAATATTACAGGAGGATTCATCATGGGAACAAAATATTGCTTCTAAATGATGTTTTTCTTGATGTATTCTTTCTCAATGAATAAATGATGTTTCTAAACGTTATTCATTGGTGTCGACACTGTTTTTCTTGATGTATGAAGTGTTTGAACATAATATTGCATTGGGACCCTTGTAAAAAAAAATTGCATTAGATTGTCATTATCATCATGCGTTGACAGCTTGATATTCACTTCAGCAGTTGTTTTTTAAAACGAAAATTCAGCAGTTGTTATATAATCATTCATAACTGCAGCTGATTTTCTGTAAGAACTCGGCATTCCAGTTCTGTCATCATGGGAAAAGAGAAGGTTCACATCAATATTGTCGTCATTGGCCATGTCGACTCGGGCAAATCAACCACCACTGGACACCTCATCTACAAGCTTGGTGGAATCGACAAGCGTGTGATTGAAAGGTTTGAGAAGGAGGCGGCTGAAATGAACAAGAGGTCGTTCAAATATGCTTGGGTTCTTGACAAGCTCAAGGCTGAGCGTGAAAGAGGAATCACTATTGATATTGCTCTTTGGAAGTTTGAGACCACCAAGTATTACTGCACGGTTATTGATGCTCCTGGACATCGTGACTTTATCAAGAACATGATTACTGGAACTTCACAGGCTGACTGTGCTGTCCTCATTATTGATTCAACTACTGGTGGATTTGAAGCTGGTATCTCGAAGGATGGACAGACTCGTGAGCATGCACTGCTTGCTTTCACTCTTGGAGTTAAGCAGATGATTTGCTGCTGCAACAAGGTAAATGCCAAAGTTATTAGCTTTTCTGTTGGGAATGAGTGTATATATGTGTTAAACTCATGCTTTTTTCATTATCATATTCTCAGCTTGTTTTCTGTGCAAGTTGATATACCATTTTGGTTTTGTATTTGCTATATCATCCTCTCCCTTCACCTCCATAGCCATATTTGTATACTTCTTTTGTTATAATGTTAATTTTGAGTTATTCCTTGTTTTGCTACTGCAGATGGATGCTACAACACCAAAGTACTCAAAGGTCAGGTATGATGAAATTGTAAAGGAGGTTTCTTCTTACCTGAAGAAAGTCGGATACAACCCAGATAAGATTCCTTTTGTTCCCATCTCTGGTTTTGAGGGAGACAACATGATAGAGAGGTCTACAAACCTTGATTGGTACAAGGGCCCTACCCTTCTTGAGGCTCTTGACTTGATCCAGGAGCCAAAGAGGCCCTCAGACAAGCCCCTTCGTCTTCCTCTTCAGGATGTCTACAAGATTGGAGGTATTGGAACTGTACCCGTGGGTCGTGTTGAGACTGGAGTCCTCAAGCCTGGTATGGTTGTGACTTTTGGACCTACTGGTCTAACCACTGAAGTTAAGTCTGTTGAGATGCACCATGAAGCACTCCAGGAAGCTCTCCCTGGTGACAATGTGGGCTTCAACGTGAAGAACGTTGCTGTTAAGGATCTTAAGAGAGGATTCGTTGCCTCCAACTCCAAGGATGACCCTGCCAAGGAGGCTGCCAGTTTCACCTCTCAGGTCATTATCATGAACCACCCGGGTCAGATTGGCAATGGATATGCTCCAGTTCTGGACTGCCACACCTCCCACATTGCTGTCAAGTTTGCTGAGCTCCTGACCAAGATCGACAGGCGATCTGGTAAGGAGCTTGAGAAGGAACCCAAATTTTTGAAGAATGGTGATGCTGGTATGGTGAAGATGATTCCCACCAAGCCCATGGTTGTTGAGACCTTTTCTGAGTACCCACCTCTTGGTCGTTTTGCTGTGAGGGACATGCGCCAGACTGTGGCTGTGGGAGTTATCAAGAATGTGGAGAAGAAGGATCCCACCGGTGCCAAGATCACCAAGGCTGCTGCCAAGAAGAAATGAAGTGAATGGGAGATTTTTATTGATCTAAAGACATGGTTATCTTTGTTTGATTTTCCATCTCTCTTTCATGTTATTGATCAGTACTCTGTTGTTGTAAGTTCGGAGATAGGTAGTTTAATTGGTATTGGAGTTTTTTTGGCTATTTTTTTATGCATGCAGTTGGGGATCAGGAGATTTTACCTAGTGTTCTCCTGTCTCGTATACCAGGATATTGAAACTTTTTGCTGATCTGAGTTCCAGTTTTTTCGTTTTAAATTTGTTCCGTGGGTTTTGTGATAATTTCATCCACTCATTTTTGTTTGTTATTTGTTTTTCTGGATATATGCTTTGCTGATCTATTTGTTTCGTAAAATTTGTTTCCTCTATTTACGAAATTCCTTTTATTGTTAACTGGAAAATATATGTGAGAATCCAGTGGCTAATTTAAGAAAGTATTACCTAGCGCTCTTCCTGGTTTGCTGTCATCCGTATTGGTTGTGTTGTGTAACATTAGCCATTTACATTATGCAAATTCTTCTGCACGGAGTCTGTCCATATTAACTTTTTATCGTCTGCCTCATTATTCATGCATTCGACTTGAAATTTCTATCATAATTACTATCTTGTCTTGCTAATTTTATCCGATTCCTTATTGTGTTTGGAGTTGACGGAGGGTTCTTGATCTAAATTTCTGGACATTCTTTTCGTTTCTTTGTTTGAAGGCCTTATGTCAGCTGGTGTTCATTGTAGTTTATCCAATAATTGTTATCTGATTTGCGTTTTTGTATTTTATCATAGCTAAATGGACTTGTCCGGACAAATATGAATTAGTTTAAACATTTTTAGATGAAAAAGATTTGAAGGTGATTCGTAAATTTTTAATTCAACGATTAAAAACATGAATAATACTACGGTGCATCTATTTTTCGATGTATTTGGATTAAAAAATGGTTATGTAATTGCCATCTGCGATTCTACCCTCCGAGTAGCTGTGACGATAACTTGGGTGTTTGGTTGTTTGGTTGTTTGGTTGTTTTTTTTTTCCTTCTCAATTAATGAAGAATGTTTATGAGCTTACTAAAAAAGATGATGAATAGGTAATTATTTTATGTTTGAATGCATTTCTTTCATTTTTAAACAATTAACATACCTTAAATTTTTCGTATGCGTATTTCTTTATTGTTTTAAAGTGAAATTAGTTCAGGTGGTAAAAATAACGTTAATATTCCCGTTGTTGAAAAGGTCTATTATCATCGAAGCAAAAGTAAGAATGAGAATTATTTTTTATTTTGTAGAGGGAAGTACGAATTCGTTTTCCAATATTTTTTTATGAAGTTTTGTTTACGAAATATTTACTTATTCTTATTTCTTGATACACAAACTTTTGTTTGAGAAATTGAGTAACCTAGACTTGTCAATTGAGATTTTAAGTTAAACTTTTAAAATGTGAAATTAGAGTAGATAAATATAGTGTATGATTATTAGATTAATTTATAGAATCATACATATATATATATATTGATTTTGACCACTAATTCTTTGAATATTTTTATTAAAAATGGATTGACTTAATTCTTATAATTACTTTGTATGGAAACTCGGATTACCATCAAGTGGATTATATCACTTTTCGATCATAAGGCACCAACTCATCTAATTTTATTCAAGTGTCCAGCGCTAAAGATCACAAAACCCTAATCCGGTTGAGGTGCAAATCACTTGGATTAGCATGAGTCGGATCTTGGTTACATCAAATATAAGTCAATTGGATGACAAATACACGACGCCAAATACTAATTGGAGTTAAAGGCGCCAAGTTCATATCATCACATATCGAGACTTTATCTTTATCAAGGTAGGGTTGTTATCGGTGGAGAATTAGTTCAATCTTTGGGGCGCAAAAGGTGGATTATTAGAATATTACCACCATTCATCACAAGGCAATAATTGGCTAATTTCTTATCAACTCTCGACGCCAACTTCCAATATTATTGAACCATGATTTTATCTTAATCATCCTGGAGTTAGATTTTATCAGGCGCCACAAATTAATTTCACATATGGCCAAATCTCAAGAGACTTTTGCCATATTAAACTTTATCTTTGCAATATGGTTAATTCTGGTCGAGAGAAGGGCGTAAAGTATAAAGAAGACTTATCATAACTATAACTTTTATCTGAACGAATTTAAATTCAATCGTATGATATTAACGCTTGTGATCAACTTTAAGCACCCATCACAATTATAAATGAATGATGAATCCTCAATTTGCAATTCACGCCTTGAAGTCCAAGTTTTCAACGAGAGGAGAGAGGTGTGATGGCTGAAAATTGATCACGACTCTGATCAAGTCCGAAAGAATGCCAATCGTGTGCTAAATCCGAAGGCCTTTTCTGATCTAATATATGGGTGTAATTCTTCCTATGTTATCATTTTTTATTTTATTATCTCTCAAAAAATTTTAGGATGAACTCGTTTTTTAGGATTTTTATTTTTAAAAGATTTGTAATTGAAAGGGAAATTTTGTGAACCTAATTCTATTATTGTGTTTCTTTTTATCTATTTTTAATTGTGGGTAATGCTTTTGATTTAATTATTTGAATTTCTTAGTTAAGAATTACTAGTTCGTGGACTATTAGATTTTAAATTTCATTAATTAAATTAAATGATTTGTTGTGGAATTAAAAATTGACATAGATATGATAACTAGTGTGTGAAGAATTTGATCTATGTAGTCTATTAATTTATATCAATTTGTGGAGTGATTAATCATTTAAAATTTTCATATTAATACATCTTAATTTTAATCTTATATGATTGAGATACCAATTTGTGGAAGTTCAATTTTGATTAAATTTAAGATAGTTTAATTTGGTTGATTAAATAATGGATATATCAATTTGTGGAATATATTATTTTACTATTGTCAAATTAATAATTTAGAAAAATTATAATCCATCTTAAGAAATTTAATTTATCTTTTCTAGTTCACATATTTATCCTTAATTTGTTATCACCTAAGGCCTAACTTCAACACCATTATCTTATTTTATTATTACCTTATTTTTAATATTCATTTTATAATGAGAAAACATAGCTTCAAAACATATGTTTTTCCTCTCCTGTTAATTTGTAAGATGAGATATTAGATTAATAATATTTTTCATGTGTTCGATACTCTTACTTCTTTTACTATATTACTTGAACGACTAGTACACTTACTAGCATATTTATTTTGCTACATCATTTTAAACATCAATTTCATATGCTTTTCTTGATTTGTCCTTGGGTCTCACATATTTAGGATCATTTATAATAAACTTGAAACTTTGCAAGTCAATATTTGATGTTGTAGAAATATTGACAATGGAAGATTGATCTTTTTCAACCACTTTTAAAGCAGCAAACCTTTAAATGCTTCATCTATAATCGACATCCCTTGATAAATGTTCAAGCGAGTCCAACCCTATTTTCGTGAATTTCCATATATTTGTTTGCCAAATATATTTTTTTCAATGGAGTTAGAGTGTTGCTCATTTGAAAAAAACTAACCAACTATCATGTAATGTGTGTGCCTCACATAACATGCATTAATCATTCGATGATGAAAAATGTGATCTTCGAATATATTCATAACATATTTCTTCAAGAGAATATATAAGATATGCTTACAAAATATGCCATGTTGTTCAAACTTTTTACAAGAACAATTTATTGAAATCCTTTCATGGTCACCATACTCTTGTTCCCCATTTGGTAAACAAAATACACTACCTTGTTAACATCCTTTGACAACTTTTGTGACAACAAAGATGTAAGTCCTTATACTCCTTTTGGAATTAGTCTTTTTTTAGTGTAAACTTTTCCTGCATGATACTCTGATTTTCTAAAATTAGGGCTACAATAAAGTTCATGGGTTTTAAAACATTCTCTCTTTAACTTCACGATGAGAATGGAGACTATGATTGTATTGATACACAAAATCAGATAACGATGTGTTAGAATTCAAAAAACCATAAAAAAGGAGTTCATACTTTTCGATCTTTGTGTTGTAGACATTCCTGCAAGGAAAACATCTTTGAAATATAATGGCACCCATAATAATAATTGTTACACATTTTTTTGCCTAAAGATAATTTAGAATATTATACTACTCTTTCAAAGAAAGTAATTAATTTGTCTTCAACTTGTTCTATACCGATATTATATATCCATTTGCAAAAATCCTCCAAGAAATTGCCTTATGCGCGTAAATGTTGAGTACGAATAAATGCATTATTTTGAAGATACGAAATGCAAAATTTATGTCATGTGATGGCTTGTATTTTTATACCTATTTTATCATGGAAAAATGCACTATACTTCCTCTAGCAGTATACAAATATAACATGAACTATATATATTCAGCATTTTTTCTAATTTTTCAGAACATCAAACCAACAAGTTTTCTGCGTCGTTGCCGAGGAGAGTTTTGAATTTATTTCTCTAATACCGATCGAGTTGAACGTCATTGTTTTATACACACTCTTTACATTTTTACTGTTCCTTCTTATAATTAGTTTTCTACAAATTTTATGTAAGTCATTAAATTTACTTGTTAATACCCATGGTTCTGTGAATCGTGCATGTCAAATTTCGCTAGTGAGGACAAAGAATTTCCAGAACTTGAACCCGAAAGAGACCGATTCCGGAGAGCCCATCAAGAACATTTGAGAAGAAGAGCATGACTAGTTAGAGAAGATCTGGAGATGGCAAACAACCCTGACGCTTTGCGATCTTTGCAAGAATTTTGTACACCGAATGCTCTTGGTCTAGCCTCTTGAATTGCTCGATCGGATATTTAGGCCAATAATTTTCAGCTGAACTCGGCACTACTATATGTCTTGTGCAACAATGCGTATGTGGGTCTGCATAACGAAGATTCAAACCAACACCTCATTACATTTCTTGATATTTGTGATATCTTCAAATGTAATGACATCACCAAACTCCGACTATTTCCTTTTTCACTAAGAGATCGAGCCAAAACATGGATACGATCTTTGGAGCCTGAAACTATCCAAACATGGGATGAACTTCTATCATCTTTCTTGACCCGTTTCTTTCCTCCTAGAAGGATAATAGCAATGAGAAACCAGATCACGTCGTTCTGCTAGTGGGGAATTGAGTCAATTTATGAAGCTTAGGAAAAATTCAAGGATATGTTGAGGAAGTGTCCTCACCATGGATTTATGAAGTGGGTGGTAGTTCAAACATTCTACGGATGCAAAAGCACCCTGGACTCTACAACGGGTGGCACGTTTATGAGCAGAAACCAAGAGGATGGATACCGGTTGATTGAAGAAGTTAGTATTAACCATAATAATTGGATGCTGAATAGAACAAATAGTCAACAATTAGATTCGAAAAGACACCAGGAACGAACAATTGAGATAATTTTTCCATTAGAGTTGAAGGGCTTATACAATGAGTGATGAATCAGAATAAATCTACACAACTGGAATTCTTCAATGTATGTTCAGCAAAAGTCGTGCCTATCAGCCTAAATTCTAACCCCACTTGGTGTGATAATTGCGGATCACCGAATCATATGATTACCAATTGCACATCAATTTCCTATCAAGTGCAAGAAGCATCTAGTGAGCAAATGAATGCATTCGTACCTCATGGTCAAAACTAACAACAATATAAGGAGGACAAAAACCATGGAGGTCCTTTATCAAATTCAGTCCGCTCCTCTATTACGGCGGCAACAACTATCAAGGTGCACCTCAACCTCGACCACCACAATATCAAAAGCCTTCAACATCACTAAATACACCACCACCTTATTTAGCACTACCTCAACCCTTATCATTTAGACTAGATTCCCATTTAGGAAAAATCTAGTCTTGAAATCTTGCTAGAAAACCTGATGAAGAAGCAAGAACAATAAAATGAATTTATGCATACCTCAACCACCTCATCATTTAGACTAGATACCCGTTCAGGAAAAATCTAGTCTTGAAATCTTGCTAGAAAATATGATGAAGCAAGCAAGAACAATAAAATGAATTTATGCAACAAATGTCTTCAAAGCTTGAAAGTCTTGTCGCACACAACAAGATACTTGGAAACTAGATAGCTTAGCAAATTAGTTCATCCTCACGCACTCCAAGAACTTTTCTAGGCTAACATGAAGTAAATCCTTGGGAATAATGTAAAGCGATTGGGCTATAGGGTGGAAAACAACTAACGGAGCCAATGAAACTCGAGAAAATTCAAGTACCCACTTCTCCAAATAGTTCAAAGAATGATACACCTCCAGAAGTGTTGGAGCGAAAATAGGAGAGTAGTTATGACCTCAACTTCATTCTTTTTGCGCAGAGGCTTTCTAAATCCCAGAATAATTAATTCACACGATTTATTGAGATCATAAAGAAACTGCATATCGACATTCCATTTATTGAAGCTATTCAACAGATGCCTTCTTATGCCAAATTTTTTAAGAACATCCTATTCAAGAAAAGGAAGATAGATATCCACAAGACCATAGTTCTGACTGAAGAGGTGAGTGCTGTCATTCAAAATAAGTTACCGTCGAAACTAAAAGATCTAGGAGGCTTTTCAATACCCTGTGAAATAAGGAATATCCAAGTAGGCCAAGCCTTATGTGACCTTGGGGCAAGTGTCAATTTAATATCCTTATCCCTTTGCAAGAGATGGGATGCTAATAATTTAAAACCAACCAACCTAACTCTCCAGCTTGCAGATAGATCAGTCAAGAGACCCCATGACATCTTAAACGATATCCCAATCAAATTTGGCAAATTCTATATTCCTATTGATTTTGTAGTACTGGACATAGAGGAAGACATCAATGTACCTCTAATCTTAGGACGTCAATTCCTTGCCACAGCTGGAGTAGTTATAGATGTGAAGAACGATCGACTCTCATTTCAATTAGGAGAAGATTGAATTGAGTTCAACCTTTCATAAGTTATGAAATCTCCAGTGTATGAAGACTGTTGTGAAGCATCTGATGTGATAGATGAGGCCGGTTGTTGCATTAATTGCGACTCCAGATCCTCTTCAGCGTTATTTAACATTTGAAGTGAGTGAGCATATGGATGATCTCAAAGAGAAATCTACTCAATTATGATGAATTCTCATGATATTCTTCCTCAAGAACCGAATATGCCTCATCCTTCTGATCCCGTTGTCGAGACTTCTCCAACTCCCAATGTTCTTCCAAATGTGGAAATGAAAGAGCTTCCCTCCACTTCGAGGTATGAATATTTGGACAAAAGTTCTACATTTTCTGTCCTTGTCAATTATGCTCTAAGGAAAGAACAAACGATCGGCCTTCTTGCTATTCTTAGAAAATACAAAAAAATCCATTGGATACTCCATGGCCGACATTAAAGGTATTAGCCTCTCCCATTGCATGCATATAATTCCACTTGAAGACAACGTAAAATCCTCTAGGGAAGGACAACGCAAAGTAAACCCTATCTTGCAGGATGTAGTTAAAATAGAGGTCATAAAACTTTTAGATTCTGATTTAATTTACTCCATCTCTAATAGTCAATGGGTTAGTCCAATTCAGATAGTTCCAAAAAAAAGGTGGGATGATAGTAGTTGAAAATTCAAAAGGTGAACTTATTGCTACCCGAATAACCACATGTTGACGAATGTGTGTTTATTTTCAAAAACTTAATAAAGCCATAAGAAAGGATCAATTTCCTTTACCATTTATTGATAAATGCTTTAAAGACTTGCCATGCATGACTATTTTTGCTATCTTGATGGTTTCTCTAGTTTTCTGCAAATACACATACATCCTACTGATCAAGAGAAAACTACCTTCACTTGTCCGTACGGTACCTTTGCATATCGAACAATGTCATTTGGTTTATGTAATACACCAGCTACTTTCCAACATTGCATGACTGTATTTTTTCTGATATCATAAAGAAAATCATGTAGGTATTCATGGACGATTTTTTTGTCTATGAATCCTCCTTCTCTCAATATCTAACAAATCTTGATCGAGTGTTACAGAGATGGGAAGAAGTTAATTTGCTTTTGAATTGGGAGAAGTGTCATTTCATGGTTAAGCAAGGGGTTGTTCTTGGACATGTTATATTGAATAGAGGTATTGAAGTGGACCCAACGAAAATTGAAGTTATTGCTCAATTATCCCCACCTATCAATGTCAAGAGTATTCGTAGTTTCTTAAGACACACAGGGTTCTACCGATGTTTCATCAAAGAATTCTCTAAAGCTGCAAAACCTCTCACGAATCTACTACATGAAGACATAGAATTCAACTTTGATGATGAATGCCTTTCTGCTTTCAATTTGCTTCGAAAAGTACTAGCCTCTGCTCCCATTATGCAACCTTCAGATTGGGCACTCCCATTTAAAATTATGTGTGATGCTAGTGATTCCTCAATTGGGGATGTACTGGATCAGAAGGTGAATAAATTTATGCATGTCATTTACTATGCCAGTAAAACACTTGACCCCGTTTAGCAGAATTATACAAGCATAGAGAAGGAACTACTAGTTGTGGTATATGCTATGGAAAAATTCAGACAATATCTAATTGGATCCAAAGCTATCATACATACTGACCACTATGAACTTCGAAGCTTATTTTCAAAGAAGGAAGCCAAATCTCACCTCATACGATGGATCCTATCTCTGCAAGAGTTCGACATTGAGATTGTGGACAGAAGTGGTTCCGAGAATCAAGTGGCACCTATCACCAGGAAGAAAGGACACTTCACCACCGATACGGGGTACTCTACCTGATGACTACCTCATGTCAATAACTCAAGTATCATAGTATGCATACATAGCTAACTACTTAGCATGAGGAATAGTATCATCATACCTCATAAGAAAAATTCTTCAGAGATGTCAAGCACTATTATTGGGATGATCCTTTCCTATTTAAAGAATACTCAAACGGGATGCTGCGCAAATGTGTTGCAGTTGAAGAAGTTAAAGATATCATCGAATCATGTCACACACCAACTTATGGCGGACATAGGAGTACACAACGTACAACTACCCGCATTCTCCAATCTAAATTTTTTTGGCCAACACTTTTCAAAGACGTCCACCAATTTGTTTCTTCTTGTGACAGTTGTCAAAGATCATGGAAAATTAGATGAAGATAGGAAATGCCTTTACATGGAATCCTGGCAGTAGAATTATTTGGCATATGGAAAATAGACTATATGGACCCTTTTCCAAAATTTGGCACCTACAAATACATATATTGGTTGTTGTTGATTACTTTTCTAAATGGGTCGAGGTAGTTCCATCTATAAAATATGACTCTTGTTCAGTCTAGAAGTTTTTCACTAAAGTGATATTTTCCCGATTTGGTATGCCCAAAATAGTCATCTGTAATGGTGGCCGATATTTCATTGAACAACAATTTGAAAATCTCCTAAAGAAATATGGCATCTCTCATAGAGTATCCACATCATATCATCCTCAGACATGTGGACAAGTGGGAGTATCTAATCGCCATATTAAGAATATCTTGGAGAGAGTGGTTTCTCGATCACGGAAAGATTCGAGTTCTAAATTAGATGATGCATTATGGACTTACCAGAGTGCATTTAAGACATCCTTAGGAACCACTCCTTACAAACTAATTTACGAAAAAGCTTGCCACCTACCGATTGAAATTGAGCACAAGGCACATTAGCGATCAAGTTATTAAATACAGATATGAAGATTGCAGGTGAACAATGATTACTACAACTCTCTGAGTTAGAAGAACTAAGACTATTGCCTTAAGAGAACTCTCTTGTATATAAGGAGAAATCTAAGCGATGACATGATAAGAAGATCTTGAGGATGCATTTTAGTGTTGGTGACCAAACACTTTTATTCAATTCAAAGTTCAAATTCTTCCATGGTAAACTGAAGACTCGATGGTCTGGTCCTTTCACTATCACTAAAATCTATCATCCTAGAGCTATTGAACTTGAAAATAGACAGGGTCGAGTGCTTCACAGTCAACGGTCAGCGTGTGAAACATTACATACACTAATATTTTTATGGAGTGGTGGAGAACTTTACACTCTCACCACCTGATGTATCCTCGACCTAATTGGATGTAAGAATGCCTAGCTAAAGACATTAAAGGTAGCACTTCTAGGAGGCAACCCAGTTCTTTCCTTATTTTCTTTCCAGCATTCACTTATCTTTCTGCTTGAGATGATTGCCTTCATTTGTCCATATAACACCTTCTTCTTCTGCTATTTAGTCGGACCCACTATATCCATTTCACTATTTTTGGCATGTTTAATCCGTCCCAATCAAATATCCAACATGGGGATTTGCCCCAACCCGCCCAACGGAAGTATGAATGGAAATCAAAGTAGTGCTTAGTCCATATGGAGGAGGTAGGGGAACAAGTGAGAAAGCCTCCACGCGGCTCGAAAGCCGGAGTCCCATTGCTTTATTTTGGACTTCCAGTGCTTTCTTGTGTTCAGTTACCAAGCGAGAAAATGGAAAGCAGCGAGTTTCAGAAAAGGGAAAGCAACGAGTTTAATAAAACTCCAAGCAGCGAGAAAATGGAGCCCTAACGCGCTCCGACTTTCGAGCCTCCGCTTGTTCCCTAGCGCGCTCCAGCTTTTGAGCCGGTAAAGCAATAAAGTCGATTACAAAAAGTACTAGTTTGAAAGGCTCATTGGAATTGATCCGCTATGGGATTTACATTATACGCTAGAGAAGCACCTTCCTTTTCTACATGTGTGCTGCATGTCGCCCGTCGGTTTATCTATCCCACTAGCCGCATATACACCCTGTATCCCACTATACCCCCTTCCTTCCACTCGCACTCACTTACCTTCCTACCATGAATTGACTCTTCCGAAACACTTTTTCTTCTTCCATTTCCATTCTCATCTCCCCTTGTCTTCCTACTCTTGCGACTATGGTTTCTACGCGCGATCAGTCCTCCGACAAACGAAAGCGATCCCCACTGATCCTCTGGACTGGATCCCTCACCTTCACCTACTCTCACTCCTCCAGAGAGTTCAGAACCACTATCGGTGGCACTTCAACTTGCGTCCATCACCAATAAGAGAAAGAAAGTTGCTTCCAAATGCACTGGCACTCCTTCTTCCACCCTAGCCACTACTTTCGCTAAAGCCTTACTAACACCTTCACAAATACCCTCCACCAAGAAGGAGCCCGAAGTCGACCCTACTTCACGGAAGCCACAAGGAATGAAGAGTGCCACCGTCAAGACACCTTCGTCAACAACCACTTCACAGCGAGGGAAGACGTCTATCACCGCACTAGCTCCCCGCCGCCTTTCCGTTTTACCCTCTCCGCCGGAAGACACTGATAAAGATGCCAACAAACTACCGCTACTCACCAAGCCTGCGATCATCATCTTCTGCACAGACACAACAAATAAGGTACTCCAATCTCATTCATCGATCATTCTCTAGTACTATGTACAAACCCTGAATTTTAAGATGATTTCGACTCACTACAAGAAAATACCCTATTACAGACGGTCAGAACCGTCTGTAATTTGGCCAAAACCGTCAGAAATGATGTTTTTCGACGGATGGCGTTCGTGCGAAAATGATGCATCGTAAACAATTTGCGATGGTTATTTCTGAACCATCGACGTCTTCGACGGTACCGATGGCTGGCGCGGCCGTCGAATGTTGAAGATTTAAGACGGTTTGAGCCGTCGATATGTATCGACGGTTTGAACTGTCGATACTATCGATGATTCAAATCGTCGAAAACTTCTATCGACGATTTAAGCCGTCGATTCAATAGTTGAGTTTCGATGGCTCAAATCGTCGTTAACTTTACCGTCGATGATTAGCGACGGTTAAGATCGTCTATAATTTTGCACGGACGGTTAGAACCATCGATATGTATCGAAAAAATTAATTGTCGATGATTAATTTTTTTATGTTTCCAACGGTTATAACCATAAGAAATAATAAAAAAAATAAAAAATGACAGAAATTGGCTGTCCAAACATTTAATACAACAAAGATCCATTTGGATCATAATATGTCCATCACATAATAATTGTGAACATTTGTCCATAACATAAGTCAACACACAACACTTGAATTATCCAAACATAAGAAATGCAACACATCACAACACATAATATCCAAACATAATAGTTGTCCAACACAAATGCATAATGTTGTGGAAACATGAAGAAGATGGTAAGCAAAGAAAAGCATAATGTCTTGGTCATGAAGAAGATGGACACATGGGCCAAGCAAAGAGATGTGGTCTCGCCTTCCCCGTCGGATCTCAAGAACTTGATGACTTGGCAATTCGATCCACATTTTCGCAAGGCACCTCGATCATCACTGCACAACACAAAAAGTCGGGAGAGAGTGAGTTTTGTAGAAGAAATATGCAGAATGTTATCAACTAGGGGAAGAAAGTTAATACCTTGTCAATTAGCAACACAACACACAAAAAACTATAGAGTTAAATCATCCTCGTCATCGTGGTCGTCGAGTTCGCCACGCATCATTTTCTTCATTTCTTTCTTCGTACGACGTTCGCGTTCTTCGAACTCCTTTCTGATTTCCTGTGTAACCTCTTGCTTGATCTCTTGCCTGATCTACTGCCTCATCTGATCAAGCATTTGTTGCATACCTTGACCTGAACCTGAAATCGATTTACAACCATATACAATATCTGCAGTACTGATAGAAGATCCGAGGCTGTAAATGCGACCCTTCTTCACCCCGACGTGATCCGTCCAAAGTTGTCTTGGGGTCAACGGTGTGGTCCCCTCCTGCGTGGCTTGCGTAATGTGCTCAACTTCTCTTATTTTGTAAGACTCTTGAAATTAGAAAAAACATAAATAAAAGATATTAAAAAATAAGATAAATGAATGACGATTTTACTATCTTATAGATTTATTTGAAATTTTAAAAAAAAAAGAGGCACTTAGATTTACATACATATGTCTCCCGAGCAAATGATGAAACACATTTTTTGTTCTTCTTCTAATGAGTTCAAAGAAATACTTCGTCCTGAGTAGGTGGTCTACCCGTCTCTTTCTCTTGCAGTTAAAAATGTCAAATACAGTATAATATTTTGTCGACAAAATATTGAAAGACTTTACCATTTTCTTAGCAATCGTGCTCGTGGATACACATCCACCCGAATCCAAGCATACTCCCTGGTCGAACTCTCGACTTGTTTTTGCTTTTCTCACTTTGATTTGTAATCATTGGTGGATCACTTTCGTAGCAATTCGATTCAAACAGCCTCGGGAATCCAATTGGGCCGTTCTCCAACAGCTCGAGCTTCCGAAAGCATCGCGGACAATCTCTTTGAGCACCGAGAATTAAAAGCCTTCCACATTTGTTCCATATTCTCGGGATCCCACCACACATCAGCCTGCATTTATATAAAAATAATGAAATTAGTACGAAGATAAAATTTAATGACCAAGTTGGCTTCTAAGAATACCTGAAATTCATTAAATAGCATTTGTCTCGTGGCATAAGGAACTTCCCTCCATGTAAGCCACGCATCAGTATATCGCAACACCTTAGTAACTGCGGCAGCCATGGGTTTCGATGGTACAAACCTTTAAGAATACAAAATTATAAAATGTGATGGGTGAATCACAAAATGAATAAGGATTCAAAATACAAAAAATAACACTTACCCTAAATTATCATATGGCTATAAGTATGCTTTGTGCACACGATTTGACGAAGCCTGATCTGAGGGTTCCAAGGAATGAGCAGCTCTAACGGGTTCTTCCGATAATTGCATCTCTAGGTCTGCAATATCAGTGTAATATGAAGGAGCCGGTGGAGGGGATTGTCGTTCTATTATGCGAATGCCCGTGACTGATCTAAGAGCCGGCGGAGTAGAATTATCTCTAGGGACGACCTTCTCCTTTTCCTTATTTTTTCTTTTACCAAAACGAAACATATGCATGATAAATAATTTAATGCAAGTCAAATTTACAATAGATACAAAACTCTAATTTGACAACGTTTCGACCTGACTATTTTCGGCTACGTCTTGTGTCTCATCTTCTTGAACGGAATTATACGTATAACTCGAGAACCAATTCCTAATATCCGGAGGTGCTTATAAAAAATAAACAAATTATTTTGGTTAAGTTTATGTGTAAAATTGTGATCATTATTTCAAACACTCACGAGATGGAAGTGAATATGAAAATGCACCGTCCTCGTCAGGCATTCGTCGATCCGAACGATCGTCAACATGCATCGCTAACATTGTGTACAATATGGCTACAAATGATAATTTGAATAAACCATTAGGATACAACATCGTTATTAGGAGTAAGCGAATGATTCGTAAGATAAGAACAGTCATAATACAAGATCCCGATAGTAATAAGATTAAAATATAACATGAGCGTGACATTATCTAATAATAACATTACTCATCATCTGAGTTACCACATGACTGATATTCATCATCATCATCATCTTCTGAAGATGATGAAGTTTCAATTTCTTCTTCGTCAGAAGCATTCTCGTCATTTTGCATGTCGGCATTATCGAAGTCTTCAAATACTTGTTTCGAATCTTGTAGATCGTCGACTAATTCGATATCTGCAATAGGTGCCACAAAAGTATGTGAGTCATCTTGATATGCACATTGCAACGTACCATCAATTTCTATCATGCTTCTTGCATTTGTCTTTATTACAACCCACCATTATGCTTTGTCCCTGATCTTCTCTGGATATGGCACATAATATATCTATCTTGTAGAGGACGGAATGATGAAAGGATCAAAATGTTCATAACACCTATTGTGACGTACTTCAATTATTTTGAAATTTTTATGAAATCGCATCCTCTCCTTTCTTTTGGATCAAACCAATTACACTCAAACAATGTAACTCTATTACCTTCAGTGTATTCGAACTGAATTATGTCTTTGAGAATACCGTAGTAATCACGCTCATTTTCTCTTTCGTGGATCCTTTGACACAGACTCCACTGTTCACGATTTTCTTCCCGATCAACCAAGTTTCCGTGTGAAACTTGTAACCATTCACAAAATACATCGGCCAACTTTTCACCTCTCGAGCAGGTCCCCATGCCAAATTATGGAGACCAGACATCATGCCGGTACTGAGAACCTAAAATGAAAATGAATGTCAAGAATAGATCGTGAAGACTTTAAATTGACCAACATCGTAAAAGTTACATGATCCTTAAATTATTGTGCGAAGTCATTCTCGATTCTATCTTGAACATTTTCTTCAGGGACATTGTAGTACTGCAAGAAAGCACTACATACAAAGTGATGGCTAAATGAAAATGTTATTTGAAAAGACAAAAAAAAGAATGTATTGTGAATAAATTTACTTAATGTACCCTTGCACCTCCTGCGTGTTTAGAAGGACATGATTCGCGATAGACTTGAATTCTACATCACTCAACCATCTACTTCTTGGCTTCCTAAAATGTCATCCTAACTGATTGAAGATCGACAAGGATGCCACAACAAACTATTCTTCTAGAACTTCATCATTCCGATGAACTCTAGTTCTCACACACTTAACATGAAATCTCTTGAATCATATAGGCTTCACATATGGATCCTTCGACAAGTGCTTTATTCTTAACCGTCCTTTTAATTCGATTAAGATATTTTTCAAAAGGATACATCCACCTATATTGTACTGGTCCACCTACCCTTGCCTCATATGGTAGATGAATAGTTAAGTCCTCCATCGAATCAAAAAATTCCGATGGAAAAATTCGTTCCAACTTACATAATATTATCGGAATATTACACTCCAATTGGATCATATTTTTCATCGTTAATGTTGTCGAACACAATTCCTTGAAGAATTGACTCAATTCCGTTATCGACTTCCAAATCTTGTCCGGCAGGGATGAAAATACAGTAGGAAGCAACGTTTCCATGAATATGTGACCGTCGTGACTTTTCATTCCAAATAAACGCAAGTTATTCATGTCCACACATCTTGTCAGATTTGATGCATAACCATCCGGCATTCTCAGGTCATGGATCCATCGACACACTTGAGTCTTCTGCTCTTTAGTGAGAGCATAACTTGTCTTTGGCTTAAATAATCTACCGTTAGGGAAACTAATTAAGTGCAACTCTGACCTTCAACAATACTCCTTCAAATCTAGTATCTCCTTTAGGTTGTCATTTGTTTTACCGTTAATGTCCATTACAATGTTGAATACATTTTTAAACACATTTTTTTCAATGTGCATGACATCCAAATTATGACGTATCAAACAATCGGACCAATAAGGTAAATCCCAGAATATACATCGTTTGGTCCAGTTATGAGAAACACCATACTCATTGTACGTGACATTTGAGTCGTCGATAATTCTGCATAAAGCATTGACAATGTGACGTAATTGAGCTCCTGAGCGTCTAACCGGAGCCATGTCTTGTACAATCCTATTCCGTCGAAATGCATTTTGGTTATTTCTGTACAAATGATCAACTGTAAGAAATCGTCTATGGCAGTCAAACCAGCTATTTTTACCCCCATTTCTCAAAGTGAACGCATTTGAGTGTTCCATGCAACATGGACAAGCTAGTTTCCCTGCGGTCATCCAACCAGACAACATCCCATAGGCAGAAAAATCATTAATGATCCACAATAAGACAACTTTCAAGGTGAAGTTTTGTTTAGTCGACACATTATAAGCGACGACACCATCCCACAATTCTTTTAACTCATTAATTAGAGGCTTTAAATACACGTCTATCCTCTATTTACGATTGTGAGGATCATGAATAATGCATGTCAAAAACATACAAGGTGCGAACATCAAATTCCAGGCGACAAATTATATGGTGTTACTATGACCGACCAACAAAAGTAAGAAAATGAAGTATGACCATACGGTGTAAAATCATCCGCGCATAATCCGAGCCTTATGCTCCTTTCGTCCCTAACAAAATCAGGATGCTTACGATCAAAATGTTTCCACGCTTCACCATCCGATGGGTGAAGCATGACACCTTCAGAAGTATTATGTTGTGCATGTCACTTCATTTGCGACGCTGACCCTATAGATGAGTATAGTCTTTTAACTCTTGAAATAAGAGGAAAATAATGCATTCTTTTCACAGCCACTTCAGTCTTGTTAGTCACTCTATATCGTTCGGCCCCACAAAATTTGCATTCATTTATATTGATGTCATCGCCACAATATAATATACAATCATCGCGACAATAATCTATTTTAGTTGAGCCAAGACCAAGTTTACTAATCAATCTTTTTGTCCTATAAAAATTTTCAGGAATGTGAGCCCCAATTGGTGTGAGCTCTTTTAAAATATTTAGAAATGCATCAAAACATGCTTGTGAATATTGTGGTCGGCTTTCAGATTCAACAATCTAATAGCAAAATGACTTTCACACCTGGGCCATAAGGGTTGGCTCGATGCGTTTATCAAGTCATAAAAATCTTTTGCTTCTGGATTTGGTGTCTCTTCATCCTGCTCAAGTCTAATATTCCCATACTCAGTTGTAGCTGTGTTATAAACTAAATGTTCTCATTGCGAAATAAATCCTTCTTGAGGATCGACAAAATGGAGACCTGGATTTGGTACGCTTGTTGAAGGTGCTCCTTCACCTAAATCATCCCATTGTCAATAATTGGGTTTGAAACCCTTTCTGTATACCTTAACTATCTCTAGAGTTTGTAACTTTGTGCTAACACATTTCAAACAAGGACACCTGATTGTTCCCTCCCGCTGATATTGCAAAGACTGACAAGCCACACTAACATATTAGTCAACGACATCTATGAATTCTTGTGTCAAACCTCTACGACCAGGATTATTTCTATTGTACATCCATCGACGATCGTTCGTGTATGACATAATGTCTGCATTATTTGCAAGTTATAGTAATTAAAAATTTTGTAATAAAACCGGTCAAAAATTGACAATCAATCCAAAGGTTCACATATTGAACTTTAAATAAAACATCGAAGAAACATCATAAACACTAATTATAAATAATTAGGAACAAATCATAAACACTAATTCATAAACACTAATATGAACTAATATGAAGTAATATGAACAATTCATAAACACTAATATGAACTAATCAGGAACAAATCATAAACACTAATATGATCTAATATGAAATAAAAATAAATACTAATTAGAAATAATCAGGAACATCATAAACAAAGTTTTTCTCCTTCATGCTGATCTTAGACACTTACCAGTTGGCTAATAGTTTTCTCAAAGTTTTCCACATGAAACAAATAGTTTACATGAGAACATAACATTACCAGTAGGCTACATCACACTAAGCTCAAATCAATGCTTTGATGACAACTAAGCACCCAAGTGATAGAACTCACATCAACCAGATGGAAATCAAACAACAATTACTTTTTGTTTTGCATTCTAGATTTTAACTCTAAAAGTATGATGAACATAATGAGTACATTGCAAACCAGACTTCAAAATTTGAAAAACAATAATCCGGCCGCCGCCACCGCGGTGTCCAGATCTGGCCGCCACCGCATCCAGATCTGCCCACCGCGCGCGGAGGGTGGATCCGGCCGCCATGGCGGCCAAATCTGCCCGCCGCGTGCGGAGGGCGGCAGGATCTGGCCGCTGCCGTGGCAAGATCAAAACTCCACGGCCAGAACTGGCCGGCCGCCGCGAGAGAGATGAGAGAGCATGGAGGGGCCGGTCGGGGAGCCTATCTGCGCCGGAGATGGAGGATCAAAACATTGCAGAGGCGGCGGCGGGTCGAAAGGCTAGCGGCGGACGACGGCTTCAGTCAGCGGAGATAGGCACACAATGCAGGTGGCGGAGACAGGCGCCGACGGTCGACGGTCCAGCTAGCAGGCGATTGGCATAGCGCGAATGCCGGGAAGATCGCCGCCAGTTGATCGAGGTCACCGCCGATTGAGATCAGTTCGTTGGCGATCGAGTAGAAGAGAGGGAAACCGAGGAAGTGACAGTGGGGTCAGATATTTATATAGCCAATTTCCAACGGTCAGAACCGTCGGAATGTAGGTTAATATAATAAAATATTAATTCGAATCAGAACCGTCGAGAGTTATCTTCCTTTTCGATGGTCCAAACCGTTGAAAACATTTGAAATAGATTTAAAATCAGTTAACATTCTGACGGGTCCGATCGCCGAAATATCGACGGTTCCGTGAAACGTTGCAACTTTCGACGGCCGGAACCGTCGAAAAATAAAATATAGATAACCCATTAACTTAAGATATTTCGACAACTAAGACTGCTGGAAGTTTCGACGGATACGTGAACCATTGAAACTTTCGACGGTCTGAACCGTCGAAAGACCAGCATGGAAATAGATCAGTCGATTTTAATGTCTTCGACGGTTACGATCGTCGAAACTTTCGTCAAAAGTTTCGACGAATTTACAACCATCATAAATTCAGACGGCTAAAATCGTCGAAAATGTATCCGACGATAATTTCAATAGATTATTTGATCCACCGAAAAATCCGTCGGTATTTCAGACGGATTTTCGCCCGTCAAAAATGAACCGTCGGAAATCCGCTCTTTTCTTGTAGTGTCTCTAATCTCATAGACTGATATTTTCATGGCATTCTAGCAAATACCTTGTTAGGATGAGGAAATGCTGAGTTCAGAGTGCATGAACCCAAACTTCTAATTATGTGGTCCTTTCTCACTAGGAAACAAATCGATATTGGTGACATTTTCCTTAAATTCTTATCCCGTATTACCACTCAAGAACGAGGTCTTGTTACACCAATCACCCATGCTTATAATGTGGATTTCAGCCAATCAGACTTCTTACCACGAGGAACCCTTAACCTTAGAGCCTTAATCTATATGTGCATGGTCAAGTGCATCGAGGATACCTACTATCTGCATAGGGTTCCCACCAACGAATTGGTCCATATGCCCAATTCATCTAGAACATTAGTCACCTCTAGTGCCAATTGAATACTAGCAATGCTCCTCTCAAAGTCTCATCAAGCCCATAGTACCTCCTCTAATCCTAGCACTCCTCTGGACAATTCTGATGATCAGGAACTCCAGCCTGCCCCCACTACTTGCGTATGCAAGACACCTCTAGTATCATTGGACGTACCCACCCCCACTCCCCCCCGTAGAAGATCACTCTCCTACTAAAGACATTGCTTTCTCTCTAGTCAACGAACAACAGTCCGAGTCTCCAGCACAACCATAGGTAAGCCCTCTTTTAAAATCCCCGTCGCCACCAACTTCTCTTCCTTTGCATGCAGGACAATCAAGTTCCATCCTCCGATGGGTAAGACACTCCAATTTCAAAGAAAACAATCGTTGGCTCAGTCATTGCACATCAAATCTAGCAGAAGAAGTCCTTAGCCTGACAACTCAAGCTACTCCGAAAGAAGCAAAAGAAACAAACGGTGCTCCTGCAAGATATCAACGCCAAATTGGAGGTCCTTTTAGCCTCCAACTTCCCTCCCTCCAACTAGTACCCCTAGTCTTTCTCATACTTGTTCTGACACTGAGGTCAATGTCAGTAATAAGTTTGGGGGAGCCAATGGTATGGTCTCTGAACTCCTATTTTAATACACCATACCATCATTTTGCTATAAAAATCTCTCATTTGATTTTGGACTCATATAGTTTGGACTCTCGGAACTAAATGATTCTCCTATCCTTTTTGCTCATTAAAATTTAAAAGAATTTTCTTATCTAGTAAAAAATACTTGTTCAAAATTTTCCCTCTTCATATATAATTGCGAACCCCTCAGGCACCAGTTAGAAAGCATAAAGAATAGATTAGCCTATAGCACAAGAACACTATATATGGCATGCTCTAGATATCCCTTTACATGAACTTTTTAGAGTAATAAAATTCTCTTAGCTGAGTCAAAGTGGTGATTGCCAATAAGAGTATCAGGATGAGTAAATTTTTTTTTTTCAATCATAAGCCTACTGCATGAAATATGCATGGCAACTATGTATAATTACAAAGTTATTGAGCATATTTTCATCCAAATGGTTACTCTTACTTTAAATTTGAGAGAGTCAAAAGAAAAAAAGGGACGTAAATGTAAAGTTGTAAACGAAAAAAATAAATGAAGGAAATGAAAGTGAAATTGGGAATAGTCATATGTCTAAACTTCAATATGGATGCTTAAATCTAGAGAGACTTGTTGCAAAATTGAAAATGATGTGGTTGGAGGGGTAGAAACCTCCCTTAGAATCATCTCTTCAATAACTCTACTTTGAGTGAAATTAAACCATACTAAAGTGTGCTAATACTTTCCTTGTATCACTGATTCTACCTAAATATTTTACCCTAAATTTCTAACTTCTACTTGAGGACAAGCATTGACTCAAGTTTGAAAGAATTTGATGGCTTGTATTTTTATGCCTCTTTTATCATGAATAAAGGCACTATACTTCCTCTAGTAGTATACAAATACAACTTGAACTATATGTATTCAGTGTTTTTTCCTAACTTTTCAAAATATCAAGCCATCTGATCATTTCCAGCCAACACCTATGTATTCACGGTATTTTAGTTGATAATCCTCTCTCTGTCATACAGGTGCAAGCAATTCTTCATAAAGCACTAGCTGCAGGAAAAAGCATAAGGGATGCAACACAATAGAAGGAATGTATTTCATGTTTGAGCAGAAAGGCTTTGGACCAGAGGACAGGTGTTGCTCACCTATATGTATTGCCTAGCTGACAGCATCAGCAAGGAATCAGGAGGCAGAGTATTAGTTAGACAACTATCAAGCATCGAAAGGTTAAATATCACATCAAGCCAGGTGTCATGAATCGAAGGAGGGATCACAAGAGGAAAAGAAGTATAAGAGGGCAGAGGAGACAACATGAGAAGGGGACCGAAAAACACGAGATAGAAGGGAGCGATTGAGGGAGGAAGAAGGAGTATCTGCACTGACGAGATAGGTCCGATCGTCTTCGAGCAACTCACCTAGCATTATGAATCTCAGTTTTAATATTCGTCTTCGTTAAGTTTACTCTTAGTTTGAAGCTTAAACTTAGTATGTCTAACTAATCAACCCATGAGACTGAGGGGTCATATGAATCTGAACTTGGTTTTGATGCTTCTATGGATTTCGGATGTTTATTTTGCATAGAATTAATTCTATTGCTTATCTGATGAATGTTGTGTTTCAGATTTCCTTTCTTATGCGACGGTTCCCCTGAGAAGGGGCATATGTTACAAATAATCTAGCTACGAGCCGAAAGGTTAGCAAATTGTATAATCCCAATCACAGATAATAAATTTAAAACTTTACATATTGCATTACCCATCATGATGTCTTGATCGGTGATAATAAATAAAGTATGCTTCAAATGCATACAATTAATTTAATGCACCTTCTCATGAAAACTAATGTAAAATATTAATTCACTATGAAATTATAAATTAATTAATTGTTCGAATTACTAACTAACCGTGAAGTGAAAAAATATAATATACTTATATAATATTTTAATTAGTTATAATTGCTATAATACATAGTAAAGGGAGAGGCTACTACTCAACTGTTTAAATTACTAACTACTCAAATAATTAATAAATTATATAATATGTTAATTAGTTATAAACTCTAGAGGACACTTTTCATCATAATGAAGTGCCAAATGTCTTCTTCTCATAAAAAAATACTCTCCTTTTAATATAGTATAGATTTTGCCCAATAATACATTATCTTTTATTTGATTTTTTTTCGTGAGATTCTCCGTCAGCACATTTTCCTACGTTTGTAAAGATTAATTATGCCCGTAATTGCTCTCTTGCCTAAAGGTGCCCATTTCTTCTTTCTCGCATCCTTGTATATAAATATAAAATAAATTGTTTTTCATTTACGTACCTTTTAAGATGTTTCTCAATGATGACCATTTATTCACCTTCAAAAGTTCTACTAAAATGTATATTATTACTCTATAAGAATCCAATATATTCTTTTTTTGTTGACAACGTCGATGACAACCTCTTTTTGGCCCCTCTTTTTTTTTCAAATTACAGTGTATGTTTTACATAGCGTTATATATATTTCTACGAAAGACAACGAATTGCATACTTTGATAAGTGTTTATATATAATTTATTTGATATAAAGATAATCATGTGTTGAAAAACATATGTCGTGCATACCATGTTATACAGTTTTTTTATGAATAAATAAGGTTGTAATAAATTAGCATTTTGATTACTTATGTTACTACGTGAAATTGTTAACCAACTACTATTTTGTTTTAAAATTAAGTTCGTCCGTTTTAATTACTACTAGAGTAAAAGAAAAAACTTATAACAGATAGGAGAAAGAAAGTATGTGGTGCACTACACGTTTACACATGAGCAATTCGTTAGAATGACTAATAATTTTTAAGAACCTACTTATCAATAGACTTTGAACTATTAGATAACTTATTTGTAATTCTAATAAAGTTTCATGTTCCCAGTGATCACTCATTTAGCCCAAGGATGCATTAACTTTCATGTTCCAAATGATATCAGTATTTACTAATTTTATAAGGGGCAGCGTGCATGCACAAAATTTGAAAATAAGAACAGTAGAATGCCGAAGATTATAGGTTGATCTATAACACTTCATAGTTAGCAGTCACTTAAATTTAGTTCTAAGAGTTCATCTAACTTAGACATAATTATAGGTTCTCTATCACCGCTTTTTAATGTTTCTGGATCTAATTCATAGTTATCTTTCATCAACGAAAAAGTTTAACTTTGACCATTAATTTTTTTTAGTTTATCAACCTTATTCCTGGTTAAGGATTGCGTAGTGCGCACTACAAGAAATAAATCAAATAGCGACTAAAAAAGACAACGCTAAATCGTGGCTAAAATAAATAGTCACCCTTTAGCGTCGTCACAACGTCACGAAAATGAGACGCCCACGCTCAATAACTCATAGCGTCGCCATGGCGCCAACACCAAGGATGACGCTACTAGCGTCACCCGTCGGACTAGAGAAACGCTATGATGACACTATAAGTCGCCTTGCGAAGATGTACTTAGCGTCACAATGTCTATGCTAAAGTGACGTTGAGGAAGTCAACACAAGTTTGACGCCAAGGTGATGCTAAATGGTGATGCTATTTTGACGCTAATATGACGTAAACACTATCGTTACTGCGTTGTGTGTGGCGCTAAGTTGACGCCAATGCATCGCGAAGTCAAAGTGGCGCTAATAGGATATGTTGAATTGACGCCATGGTAGCGCCAATTTACATCCATCGATAATTTCGAAAGCTAAGCCCATCGGTAATTTTAATAATAAAATTTTAAGCATTTACTTATATTATATTACATATATATTATTATAAATATAATTATCGATGGGCTTAATCTTCAAATTTATCGACAAATCGGTAATTTTCGAAGGCTAGGCCCATCAGTAATTTATTCTCGTCCATAGTAACAAAGAAATTTTTGGCCCTCGATATTTTGAAAGATTTTTTATTCATCATAAATGTCGTCAAAAAATACGAAGGATTCTTGTCCGTCGCAAATAGGTCATTTTCTTGTAGTCTTGTAGTGTGAGCACCTAGAAGAACGAGAAGATCCACAAGCTCAGCATCTAGTGACCATAACTGAAAAAAAAATTATCAACCTCATGTCATTATTATATTTAATTCACAAAGTTAGAAACACATAGTTATTGTAACGCCCCCAAATCGACCCCCGCCACGTGGCGAAGATCAATCTGGAGACGCTACGGCATGCTATAACTTGACCATAATATTGACCATATCTCAGTCAAAAACTGAGACACGTCAGCAGAAAGGTAATAAAATCAAAGAAGATAACGTAATTATGCGGAAGTCTAAAAGTGGCTATATCATTGCTAAGAAATAAAATAAGTTCTACATCATGAATCTAAAATGCGGAAGGTAAATGAAAACTAATAAGCATTCTAAAAGTCCTATGGTTCATGTGCTGTCCTATCGCCAGAGCCTCGTCACCACACGCCTACTCCACCACGTCACTGACCTGGTCCTGTGGAAATCAGACACAGTGGAGGAGGTCCTCCCGTAAGCTTTACAGCTTAGTGGGGAACCACATGATATACAATGCATAACATGAATGTAATAATCTGCGATAAATAATCATGCTTAACTTGAACGTGAAAGATAACATATCAGTATCATGGATCATAATAAGAATAAGATCAGCGATATCATGAATCATAAGGATCAATAATATATAGTAAACTTGGAATCATGACATACTTGACTTGACTTGAACTTGAACATGCTTGTTGATCTTGGTTATTAATTAACAATCAGGGTGACTTTGAGGTGCCTTTAATTCTTGGAGTATGCCCAGCAAACGATACGGCCTTGTGCGGGTCAATGGGTGATCAAACCATGACCAAGGGAGCGACCCTTATCTTGATGCACTTGGCTTGGACTGGCAACCCATCATTAATCTTTCATCTGAACTTATTAATCACTTTTATTATCTTGTCATTCTTTGTATCATGTGATGAAGGAGATATGATCAGTATGAGATAAATCAAGACAAAGAGTTCATGTTGGAATTATAAAAAAATCAATAATGTTCATATCAAAATAAAGAGAGACTAATGGGTGAATTTTGCTGGATTTTACGCCCTCACCTCTTCTGGATTTTTACGCCCGAAAAATCTCCTCCACCTTACGGCCGTAAAACCCTAATTCTTTGGATTTTACGCCCGAGGAATTCCTTCACCTTACGGCCGTAAAATCCTAATTCTTTGGGATTTTACGCCCGAGGAATTCCTTCACCTTACGGCCGTAAAAACCAAATTCTTTGGATTTTACGCCCGAGAAATTCCTTCACCTTACGGCCGTAAAACCCAAATTCTTTGGATTTTACGCCCGAGAAATTCCTTCACCTTACGGCCGTAAAAATTAACCCTTATTATGTTATGGCCGTAAAACCCTACTCTCCATTCATTTCGGCCGTAAAAATTAACCCTTATTTCGTTACGGCCGTAAGCTTCTTCCTTTTTTTTTATTTCTCTTACGGCCAATCCATCTCCGCTTTCTCTCTCTCCATCCTTTTCTTTACGGCCGTAAAATCCTACCTCTCTATTCCATTACGGCCGTAAAGTTTACCCCTATTGCATTACGGCCGTAAGCTTCATCTCTTTTTTTTTTTAATTCTCTTACGGCCAATCCATCGCTACTTTTTCTCTCTCCATCCTTTTCTCGACCGTAAGAAAATTACGGCCAAACAAATTTTCGGCCGTAATTGCGTTATAAAACCGAGAACGGAATCTCCTCTAAATCTTACATCTTAGCAATCAATAATACAGAAATATAACAAACAGAAATAACTATGCATGCAACAATCAACCAATCAAAGAATTCAAGAAATCAAACAATTAAAAATAATAACTGGAATCGTATTCATATTCTTTTCATAACGATTCGGGCATGAATTGAGATAATTCAGAGGCCATGCAAGGTGATTTCGATTCACCCACCTCTATTCGCGATCAACGGCCGCGTCCCCTGTTTTCTTCCCTAATTTCCTCTCGGCCACCTTCTGCAGAATTCCAACAAAGGCGTGAGAAATTCTGCTCTTGTCGCGCACGAACAACAGCACGGGGAGAAAAGAAAAAAAAAGAGGTCGTGGGGTTTAATGCATAAATCTGATTCTATATATATAACAATCTCCACCCTAATCAGATCTGATGAAATCAGAGTTTATCTCTTTTTCTTTTCCAACTTTGAGTTGCATTGGACTTTATCCCCCAGCAGTGTTGTCCATCACGTTATATTATATATATATATATATATATATATATATATATATATTTTATCTTTTTGTTGGTTGTTACATTCTTACCCCCTTAAAAAAAAATTCATCCTCGAATTTTGCACTAAGTAGAGGGCTTACCGAAAAGATGAGGAAATTCTTGGCGCATTTCCGATTCGAGCTCCCATGTGGCATCATCTCCGCTATGGTGACGCCAAGCTACTCTGACCATGGGGACATCCTTGTTCTTATGACGTTGTACTTTGCGATCGACTATATGTGTTGGATACTCAACGAAGGTCAAGTCTGCAGCTATATCTGGCTCATCTATCCTTAGAACATTTGCAGCATCGTGCTTGTACTTCTTGAGCATGGATACATGAAATACATTGTGCACTCTCCCATAAGATGGGGGTAGAGCCAGTCTGCATGCTGCCTCGCCTACTAGCTCGAGTATCTCAAATGGGCCTACATAGCGAGGACTGAGCTTTCCTCGCTTACTGAATCTCATGACTCTTTTCATGGGAGATCCTTCAGAAGAACTTGGTCCCCAGCTTGAAAGATCTGCTCTCGTCTGCCTTTGTCAGCATAACTCTTTTGCCTTCCTTGAGCAATCTTCATCCTTTGCTTAATCAATTCTATCTTTTCAGCATATTCCACTGCTTCTTTCACTTCTTCCTTACTCATGATCTTTTCCTCGCCTACTTCGCTCCAGTGGGCAGGTAAACGGCAAGGTCGTCCATACAGGGCTTCAAATGGTGCCATACCAATACTAGAATGGTAGTTGTTATTATAAGCAAATTCAATCAGATGAATGTGTTCATCCCAGCTACCCTACCAATCTAGTGCACAGGCCCTTAACATATCCTCTAGTGTCTGGATGGTCCTCTCAGACTGCCCATCTGTCTGAGGGTGGAAAGTTGTACTGAAGTTGAGCCTTGTGCCAAAGGCTTCCTGCATGCTCCTCCAGAATCTGGCAGTGAATTTGGGGTCTCGATCAAACACTATGGACTCTGGGATCCCATGGAGTTTGATCACTTCTCTCACATATAAGTCTAGCAGACTCTCCACTGATTGCTTCCATCGGATTGGAATAAAGTGTGCTGCCTTTGTGAAACGATCCATGACTACCCATATGGCATCATGACCCTTCTTAGTCTTAGGCAAGTTGGATACAAAATCCATAGTGATCTTATCCCACTTCCATTGTGGGATTTCCAAAGGCTTCAACTTGCCATATGGTCGCTGATGTTCAATCTTGACTTGTTGGCACACCAGGCATCGGGATACATATTCTGCTATCTCTCTTTTCATGTCCGGCCACCAGTAACTGCGTTGTACATCCTTATACATCTTGGTGCTACCGGGGTGGATGACGAACTCTGACTTATGGCACTCATCCAGTACCTCTCGTCGGACATCAGTGTCAGGGGGAATCCACAACCTGTCCCGATATCTAATCCCTCCATCTGCAGAGATCTGAAAATCTGCTGGTTCATTCTGGCACCTCTTCAGAATCTTCTGATATTCAGGATCTACTTTCTGAGCTGTTATGATCCTGTCAATTAAGCTGGGCTTCATCTGATGCATCATCCATAAAGCTCCATTTGTTCCCAGCTTAGGGCACCATTGCTCAATTTCTTCTAGCAACTCGTACTCGCGTAGTCTCATATAAGCTAGCGAGCCTTCCCACTTCCTGCTTAATGCATCGGCGACTGAATTTACTTTACTCGGATGGTAATTGATAGCAAATTCATAATCCTTGAGGAGCTCAAGCCATCGTCGTTGCCTCATGTTAAGATCCCTCTGATCGAAGATGTACTTGAGACTCTTGTGGTCGGTGAAGATCTCGAACGTCTCTCCATACAAATAGTGCCTCCAGATCTTCAGAGCAAAGACCACAGCCGCCAATTCCAAGTCATGCGTGGGGTAATTGACCTCATGCTTCTTCAGTTGCCGTGAAGCATAAGCCACTACTTTGCCGTGTTGCATCAGGACACAACCCAATCTTGTTCCACACGCATCACTGTAGACCACGAAACCTCCACTGCCTGTCGGTATAGTGAGAATTGGTGCCGAAGTCAGACGGTCCTTCAGAGTCTGAAAGCTTTGCTCACATTTATCTGTCCAGATAAATTTTTCCGCCTTCTTTGTGAGATTCGTGAGGGGTGCAGCAATCTTGGAAAAGTCCCTGATAAACCTCCTGTAATAACCCGCTAAACCAAGGAAGCTGCGAATCTCAGAAGCATTCTTCGGCCTAGTCCAATTCGTCACCGCTTCCACTTTTGCGGGGTCTACTGCAATGCCCTTCTTGGAGACTGTGTCCCAAGAACATAATCTCCTTCAGCCAGAATTCACACTTTGAAAGCTTGCCATAAAGCTTGTGTTATCTCAGGATCTCCAATACTATCCTGAGATGCTCTCGGTGTTGCTCTGGACTGGAAGAATAGATCAGAATGTCATCCACGAACACTATGACAAACTGGTCTAAATATGGTCGGAAGACCCTGTTCATTAAATCCATGAACGCGGCAGGAGCGTTCGTCAGTCCAAATGGCATGACCAAGAACTCGTAGTGGCCATATCTTGACCGAAAAGCGGTTTTCGGTATGTCCTCCTCTGCCACTCTACGCTGGTGATAGCCACTACGTAAGTCTATCTTAGAGAACACCGATGCTTTTGACAGCTGATCGAAAATGTCATCTATCCGAGGCAGGGGGTACTTATTCTTCACTGTCACTTTATTGAGCATTCTATAGTCAATGCAGAGCCGCAGGGAGCCATCCTTTTTCTTGACAAACAAGACCGGTGCGCCCCAGGGTGAGACGCTCGGTCTGATAAATCCCTTGTCCAGTAGCTCCTGTATCTGCTTCTTCAGTTCCTGCATTTCAGCAGGTGCCATGCGGTAGGGTGCTTTAGAGATGGGTGCAGTCCCAAGGAGGAGCTATATTTTAAAGTCGATTTCCCGTTTCGGTGGTAATCCGGATGTGTCCTCAGGAAACACATCTGGGAACTCCCGCACCACATCTATCTGTTGGAGCTCAATGACAGGTGCATCCGTCTTGACCACACTAGCCAAGTACCCACAGCATCCTTTCTGCAATAACTTCTGTGCCTTGATCGCTGAGACAATGACTTTGTTCTTTGTTGATGGAGTGCCTCTGATCACTGCCTTAGGCTTGCCTTGCGTCCCTATAACGATCTTCTTCTGTTTGCATTGTAAGGTTGCATCGTGATACGAAAGCCAGTCCATCCCCAAAATAACGTCATAATCTACCATGGGGATGACTATGAGGTCTGCAGAAAAATTTTTCTTGTCTACATTGACAGGTACATTCGGGATGTACTTGGCAGCATGGAGAGTACCCATAGGTGTACTCACACGCATAGCATGGGGCATCTGCTTCTGAGGTAGACTAAGAGTTTGGACACACGACTCTGAAATAAATGAGTGTGTAGCCCCAGAATCAAATAAAATAGTAGCAGACAAGTTGGCGATCGGGAGGGTACTTCTAATGACATCATTATCATTTTGGGCTGCATCAGCTTCCATATTGTGCACACGACCTTGCACAACGGGATTTGCACCTCTGCTGCTCGATTGTCTCGGCCTCCTCTGGCAGCCTGTGGGCAATTTCTGATGAAATGTCCGAACTGTCCACACTGAATGCATGCGCCGCTCAGTCTACGACACTCTTCATCATGGTGACGGCCACAGTGAGGACATAAAGGCTTCTGTGGCACTTGTGGCTGACGTGGTGGCGGTGGCAGTTGTCTCAGTGGCTGTGCTTGCATTGGCGCAGGCCGTGGTTGAGCTTGAGCCTGTCTTGGGGCTTCTCTCTGCTGGTATGGCCTGTAACGACGATCGCGGCGGTCGTTCCTCCTAAATGGCCGATGATCATCAGTTCGAGGCCTGGGCTGCTCTATTGCTTTGGCTGGAGCTTTGGCCTTGCGTTCAGCTTGATCCTTTTCCATACGTGTGGCTAACCTCACAGCCTTCTCTAGATCTTCACAATCCCCAGACAGGATTTCAGTCTTCAGTGCCTGCTGTAGTCCATTAATGAATCTGTTAGCCCTAATACGTCCTTTAAATGGCATCGGGCAATATTGTTCCAGTTGGATGAACTGGGTGTGGTAATCCGCCACAGACATGGTTCCCTGTTGCAGTTGCAGGAACTTCTCTTGTTTGTTGATGCGGTCATGTTCAGGAGTGTAGCGCGCCATGAAGGCCTTCTTAAATTCATCCCATGCTATGTCCTCTTCTTCCATCCCTCTGAACCTGGTGGCCCTTGTAGTCTTCCACCAGCCCATCGCAGTACCAGTAAGCATGTGTGTGGCATACAGGACCTTGCGTTCATCAGTACATCTCATCAGCTTAAAAATCTGATCCATAGTCTCAATCCATTCTCCAGCCTTGAAAAAGTCCGCCTTCCCATCATAATGAGGCGGATGCAACTTCAGGAAAGCCTGGATGGTGTCTTCTACTGCTCCATGGCGTGCCCTCTGATTACGACACCTTGACGCCGATGGACTGTCTCCTGCCTGGCTACCCTCAGGTGGAGCAAACTCATCCACATGCTCTTCTAATGGCGCTCTAGCTGCGCGGCCTCTACCTCTTCCGCGGCCTGGCGCACGACCTCGGCCACGGCCATGTCCGCGACCCGGCTGGGCCCCCATCTCAGGAAGTGGGCCTTCCGATGCCTCATACATATTCCGGTCCGCTCTGGCCATTTGCTCTTGAATACGCTCTGACCGTCGTGACATGCTTATCCTCTATTCATACAATAAAATCATGCATCAATAAATCATAACTTATCTTAAACATAAACTTGACTTACATTACTTTTCGGTGGAGGGTGTGACGACTGCTCGGCGGTAGCACATGAACCAATATCATACTATTCTATACACTAGGACGTCAAGAGAGTCCTAACTTTAGGCTCTGATACCATAAATGTAACGCCCCCAAATCGACCCCCGCCACGTGGCGAAGACCAATCTGGAGACGTTACGGCATGCTATAACTTGACCATAATATTGACCATATCTCAGTCAAAAACTGAGACACGTCAGCGGAAAGGTAATAAAATCAAAGAAGATAACGTAATTATGCGGAAGTCTAAAAGTGGCTATATCATTGCTAAGAAATAAAATAAGTTCTACATCATGAATCTAAAATGCGGAAGGTAAATGAAAACTAATAAGCATTCTAAAAGTCCTATGGTTCATGTGCTGTCCTATCGCCAGAGCCTCGTCACCACACGCCTACTCCACCACGTCACTGACCTGGTCCTGTGGAAATCAGACACAGGGGAGGAGGTCCTCCCGTAAGCTTTATAGCTTAGTGGGGAACCACATGATATACAATGCATAACATGAATGTAATAATCTGCGATAAATAATCATGCTTAACTTGAACGTGAAAGATAACATATCAGTATCATGGATCATAATAAGAATAAGATCAGCGATATCATGAATCATGAGGATCAATAATATATAGTAAACTTGGAATCATGACATACTTGACTTGACTTGAACTTGAACATGCTTGTTGATCTTGGTTATTAATTAACAATCAGGGTGACTTTGAGGTGCATTTAATTCTTGGGGTATGCCCAGCAAACGATACGGCCTTGTGCGGATCAATGGGTGATCAAACCATGACCAAGGGAGCGACCCTTATCTTGATGCACTTGGCTTGGACTGACAACCCATCATTAATCTTTCATCTAAACTTATTAATCACTTTTATTATCTTGTCATTCTTTGTATCATGTGATGAAGGAGATATGATCAGTATGAGATAAATCAAGACAAAGAGTTCATGTTGGAATTATAAGGAAATCAATAATGTTCATATCAAAATAAAGAGAGACTAATGGGTGAATTTTGCTGGATTTTACGCCCTCACCTCTTCTGAATTTTTACGCCCGAAAAATTTCCTCCACCTTACGGCCGTAAAACCCTAATTCTTTGGATTTTACGCCGAGGAATTCCTTCACCTTACGGCCGTAAAACCCTAATTCTTTGGGATTTTACGCCCGAGGAATTCCTTCACCTTACGGTCGTAAAACCCAAATTCTTTGGATTTTACGCCCGAGGAATTCCTTCACCTTACGGCCGTAAAACCCAAATTCTTTGAATTTTACGCCCGAGAAATTCCTTCACCTTACGGCCGTAAAAATTAACCCTTATTACGTTACGGCCGTAAAACCCTACTCTTCATTCATTTCGGCCGTAAAAATTAACCCTTATTTCGTTACGGCCGTAAGCTTCTTCCTTTTTTTTATTTCTCTTACGGCCAATCCATCTCCACTTTCTCTCTCTCCATCTTTTTCTTTACGGCCGTAAAATCCTACCTCTCTATTCCATTACGGCCGTAAAGTTTACCCCTATTGCATTACGGCCGTAAGCTTCATCTCTTTTTTTTCTTTTTTTTTAATTCTCTTACGGCCAATCCATCGCTACTTTTTCTCTCTCCATCCTTTTCTCGACCGTAAGAAAATTACGGCCAAACAAATTTTCGGCCGTAATTGCGTTATAAAACCGAGAACGGAATCCCCTCTAAATCTTACATCTTAGCAATCAATAATACAGAAATATAACAAACAGAAATAACTATGCATGCAACAATCAACCAATCAAAGAATTCAAGAAATCAAACAATTAAAAATAATAACTGGAATCGTATTCATATTCTTTTCATAACGATTCGGGCATGAATTGAGATAATTCAGAGGCCATGCAAGGTGATTTCGATTCACCCACCTCTATTCGCGATCAACGGCCGCGTCCCCTGTTTTCTTCCCTAATTTCCTCTCGGCCACCTTCTGCAGAATTCCAACAAAGGCGTGAGAAATTCTGCTCTTGTCACGCACGAACAACAGCACGGGGAGAAAAGAAAAAAAAAAGAGGTCGTGGGGTTTAATGCATAAATCTGATTCTATATATATAACAATCTCCACCCTAATCAGATCTGATGAAATCAGAGTTTATCTCTTTTTCTTTTCTAACTTTGAGTTGCATTGGACTTTATCCCCCAGCAGTGTTGTCCATCACGTTATATTATATATATATATATATCTTTTTGTTGGTTGTTACAGTTATATAGTTTGTTAAAATTATGTAATTCAAACGATTGTTTCATATTCTGATTCATTTTCGTCATCTTTATCGTCGTCACTGTAATCTTGATTTGAGTCATCATTAATAAAATTGACAACGTTTGCTTCTAAAAGATCATTTGAATTGAACTCTTCCATTAGCTTAGTATCGTTGGCTAATTGAATATTTTCAATTTCTTCAATTACATCAATCATCTCGATCTTCTTGATAGTAATAATCTACGGACACATCATTGTATATGGATGATGTTTCACGATTATCTACCATTATTTCTGTTAAGAATAGTCTACTTCTCACTTTGAAATCCACCATTCATCATTGGTTCTTTTCGATTGGTACTTAGTGTAATACACTTATTGTGCTTGTTCTGGCAATACGAATGGATCATATGATTGAAGTTCTCGTACATGCTTCCTAGAACACATATCCATTATTAATAGTTGAAAGTTGTTGGTTATACTTTCTGTATGTAATATGTATCAACTATGATGCCATAATAACTATAAACTTATTTGTGTGATCCATAATTGAATTCTCAAATTCTCAAATCTGTCACTAAGCATTGTCATAATTAGTAAGCACGTTATTCTCTCACAACATTTTGAGTTCATCAATCAAAGGTTTTAAATAAACATCTAAGCTTTTGCTAGGCGATCGAGTACTTGGGATCATAAATGTAAACAATATGTCCTCCCATCTCATACACATGCTTGAAAACAAATTATAAGGTGTGACAAAATTAGCCAACATGAATTAATTGTGCCTGATAAGACAAATGGGTTGAACCCATCGAAGCAAAATCCCATTAAATTAGGGAAATAAAAAAATAAAAATTTGATCACATTTTATCATAAATAATAAAAACACTATAATATATTATATTATGATTATTAGATATATAATATTATTATAATATATGATTAAATATTTAAATGTATAATAAAATAAAAAAACAAAAAACTTGGTGCGATATCTGGCCATGTCGAGCCACGCCTAGTACCCCGTTGGGCAGCCTGACATGGTGGCCCGACTCGATGCTCAATTTACAAACTTTTGTACGGGCATTGTGCTAGGTCTGGGTGGTCCGTACGGAAGTTCACTTGTAGGGCCACTATTCCTTGCCCCCTCTGATGTCCTCTTATGATGTTTATTTATTTATTATTTTAATTTTTAATTGGAGAGATAAAATACTATTCCTTGCTCATCTCAATTTCTTTTATTTTTTTATTTTATTTGCCTTTTTAAAATTTATTTTAGTGATGATCATAATTGAAATTTTTAAAAAGTTAAACAAGGGGTGTTGGCCCGTAAAAGAGTTGTCGCTTCTTGCTAATAATGAATTTTTATATTATTTATTATTATTTTATGCCGTCTCTTTTTTGTTATTTTACATTTTAATGATGGCCTAAATTGAAGTTTCTAAAAAGTTGAATGGTCATGTATGAAGGTTTTGAAAAGTTGAACGGCCATAAAGATTAAGTTTGAATGAAGGAGAAACTAAATGTTCATGTGACCTTTTTATTTTTAAAAATTTTGCATGGAGGAGAGAGAAAATGCTGGCATTGTGCTATGTAGTCATCCACATCAATGATCTGCTAATAAACGGATGAAAGTTGATTGTGATGACCATGATTGAAACTTTTTTATGACTATAGTGTTACAAAATGAAGTTGGGTGTTAAATATTGGGAGTACTCCATAAGTTGAGTGATTATTGTTGAAATTTACTCTGTTAATAATATTAAAAAAGAAAGAATGTAAAATTCTACCTTAAGAATAAAGATGAACATGAAAGCATACTTCATTGATAAAATTTACATAGGCAAATTAAGGTTGTGTTTGGAATGGAAATTTTGAGAAAAAGATAGTTCTCGAAACTAATCGATTTGATAGAAAAATTCGAGTTGGTGTTTGGATGAAAAAGTGTAATGATGAGGATTTAAAAAATTGATTTGATGAATAAATTTTAGGTGTGTTTAGATAAAAAATAAGAACTAAAAATATAATTTATTATTTTATGAGGTATAAAATTATAGTAAAAAAGAATATGTTATTAATATTATAATTTACATAAATCATTATATTATTATTTTTATTTATTTTTATTAAATATTTTAAATATTATTAATATTATAATTTATGTACATCTTAAGATCCAAATATAATATAATTTTTTAAAAAAATTGAATAGTTTAATTAATAAAATATTTATTAATTATTAGAACTAAATATTTTATAAATTTTAATTAATAACATTTAATAAATTATTTTATAATATGATTAATAATGTATTAATAAATAACTAATACTTATATTACAAAATAATTAAAAAATAGATGAAAGAAAAAAAAGTCAAAAATGGCGGCAGAAAGGACATAAAGAAGATGCAAAAAAAAAAATAAACGTTCGGCAAGAACTTTGAAAGTTCTTTGCCGAAGGCAAGAACTTTTGGTCAGAACATTTTGCAAAATGTTCTGGCCAAAGTCACGTGACGGAAACTTTTCAAAGTTCTCGTCACGTAAGTCGTTTAAACTTGCTCAAGTTCTGCTACTAAACGCAACCTAAAAGAATCTTCACATACTTTTGATCCATCATCTTTTAAGTAACATCAATCTCTTGAGTCATCTCAACAAAATGATTCTCTAAAATTGTTGGAAATAGATGACTAGATGAAAAAAGACAAAATAAAATCAAGACTTTGAAGCACGATGACTCCTCATTTATAGAGAATTATTTGCCCATGTGCAATTTTTTATTAGGTTTTGACAATAATACTCTCAAGATACAATGAAATTATAAATTTCATTAGAGAACTCAATATCTTATTCTAGTTATTTGTAATGTCTTTAATACATTTTTGTATTGTACACATAATACTTAATGTTCACCACTTTTCATCATACTAAAAATGCATGAAGGAGAGTGTCTATTTATCGTATTGAAAGATTGCTTCAAGAAGGAGTGCATCTAGTGTTATCAATTTATTAAAGACTTTTCAAAAATTACAAGATCATTATGTTCTTTAATTGTCAAGGATACTAACCCTGTTTCTTATGATTAATGTTTAAGTGCCATTTTCAACACCAATCACGATGGCATCGGATTGGAGTTTGTTGTTCGAGTTGATCTGTGATGCAAGTGACTATGCAACTAGTGCGGTGTTGAACTAGGAAAAAGATAAAAGAATACACATCACATATTATGTGAGTCTCACATTGGTCGACACTCAACTCTATTATTTGTTGCTTTAGATGAATTTCCTCCTTAACTAATTAGCTCTAAAGTTATTATGTTCATGCATCTACTAGGTACCTGATGATGAAGATGGATGCCAAACTCGCCTGATTAGATGGATCATATTTCTATAAGAATTTGACTTGATTTGTGACAAAAAGGCATAGAGAACATAGTTCGCTTAGAAGGTCCAAGAAAAAGTGCCGAAATCCTCATCAATGAGATGTTCCTTAAGGAGATGCTTATAACCATTGCCTCATTATCATGACTCTAAAATATTGCTTCAGTTAAGGGAGTTAAAAAGTTGAATTGAATTCTTATGAGAACATGAAGCTATATAAGAAAAAGTCAAAGCATGGCATGATAAATATATTTTGAGAAATAACTTTGAAATTGGCTAATATGTGTTATTATTTAACTTGAGATAAAGACTTTTTACATAAAAGCTCAAATCAAGGTGGTTTGGGCTAATTTTTCCAATGTGCTAAAGAATGAAGTTGTCGATATCATGATTGAGCCACATGATCATTTGTTGTTAATGTCCATATACTGAAGCCATATTTGGTGAATGAAGAACTCGAGAAGAAACTAATGGGGCAATTAAACGATTCAAAGACTAAAGCCATATTTTAATACATTTTTCTTTCAAGCCTAACATTGTTCAATACTACAGGAAATAGACTTTCAATTAGTTCTCTACAGGACAGCTTTAATGTGGATGAGCAACCCATATCAAAGACCAAAAGACATAGTAAGCAAAGCACACTAAAGATCTCTGGACCATAGAACAAGTTGGGTCGTAGAGACTAAACTAGATTGTAGCCCATGGACACCATAGTACCATTCATCACTACCATAGCGAAGTCCAAACCAACCATTGCACACATGGACAAATCATAGTACACACTTTCGACATTTTACTTTTCTCTCACTTCATTCCCTAGATCGTCGGTCTTTATCCTTTTCTTTCTTGTTTCGTGACTTTGTTGCAATTGTCGTCGATCATTGTCGTTGACCCTTGTCATTGTCTGATGACTCGACATCACAACGAAGACCTTGAGCGGTACACGATTCATCTTACAATAATAGTGAAGGCACAAGCCAATTTTTCAAATAAAGGAGAATGTAATGAGGTTCTCTCTAGGAATTGTATTAGACTTGAGGTTCCAAGGGTGTTCACCAGACTCGATGACCCGACCTGACCACAAACCCGAAGAGTGGTTGGGTCAGGTATTGTAATATCCTTAAAAAGATTTAAATGACCAAATTGTCCTCAAGTGAAAGCATCTTAAGATCAATTTGAATTTGTGATGAAAGTTAATTATGAAAATACTCACAAATAACTATAAAGGCAGAGGAATCTTTTGGACAGATTGGTCTTTTGTTAGAAAAAGCTAAAATGGGCTATAATGCCCTTAAAAGTGGGATAGTTGAAAGGTTTTTATTCTAGTCACCTAGAATAAAATAAGGAAACATCCTTTAAATCCTCTCATTCTTGCCCATTTCTCTCATCTTCTCCCCCACATCCCCAATCGACAGCACCATTGGAGTGGTTTTCCACTCATCTCATTGCTCACTCTCCCTCACTCACCCCTCATCCCTTTTGGGAGAACTAGCTGGCATCAACACTTGGAAGGTGGTTTTCCACCTCCATTCACAACAATAGTAGCAACCATGAAATGAAATCAGTTTACACCCTCTCTCCAAGTCAGTCAAGCAGCACCATCCAACAAGCAAGCAGCTCTCTCCCTCTCACACTCACTCGATCAATAGTAGCAACATAGGAGGCCCCCACACAACCATCAGCTCACACCCAACAACAATTGCATCAAGGAGGAAAACAAGATGGAGCCAATATCTTCAACAAGAAAGGGAGAAGAAGAAGAGGATGCCACATCACGGAAGGAAGAAGAGAAAAGATAAAGAAGAAAGAAAGAGAAATAGGATTAGGATTTTAACTTAAATCCTAAAGGTATGTTTGAGTGGATCTAAGTTCTAAATTTTTATCTTAATGATTGTTGTATGGATTAAAATTTATAAGAATCACCTTGATTCTTAAAGCTAAGAGGTTTAAGTAATGTGGATATAGTTTTCTCTATATTATTCACGTGTTTCTTTAAAATGCTTCATGATTTCACTAGGGTTATTGTTTAATTGATAATGCTAATTAGAGCTTTAGAGCTTCATTACATTTGTTTGTTGGAAAATTTATGTATTTGTGTAAATGGCGGAAAAATAGAGTGAAAATGGGGAGAATCGATAATCTCCTCGGGCACGACCGTGACACTAAGAGCACAGTCATGACTCTAAGTCTAATAAATGCAAAATACAACATATAATTAGTCGTGCATTTAATTTTATTTGAATTCATTTTCATTTAGCATTAATCAATTTATGACCGTATTTGCTTTAATTTTACAAAATAAGAATCTATCTAAATATTATGTTTTATTGTAGAAAAAGCAAGAGAAAAGAGTTACAAAGCCAGAAAATGACAGACAAATCAAAGTTAAAATGAAGGTAGAAAGTGTAAATAAGTAAAAGCTATCAAGCTTGAAAATTAATATAACAAGTCGTGATAGACATAAAATGAACGTAATAGCAGGACCATGACAGACTCGTAACGAGTCATTAAATACCCAATTTTGTGCTAAAACTTGCCCGAATGATGGGCCATAACCAAAATGTTATGTGTCGTGAAATCCACGTTTCTACTCTCATTTGAACACTACTGAGTCATTATATCAGTGTCACAGGCTATGAAACATTATATTTAGGATGTTACAAAGTCGTTACAAATCGTTACAATGGCTGATTTCAATATTTCTTTAATTTTTCTTAAGAATTTTAAGTTCAGATCGATTCCAAACTTGATCATAAGTATCATAGATCATTAGGGAACACATTGACTCAAATCTAAAGAAGTTTTGGATAATTTTAAGGTTCAATCAAAGTTTATTTCAAATTTTTATTGTTTTGATATGAAAAGACTCTCAAACAAAATGAAACTCTACAAAAAAATCTTGGAACATCTCGGGATATAAGTTAAGGTCTTGAGAGACAGAAAATGGGGTGCTTCAAACTTGGAGTCATGTGTTATTGCTGAAGATGAATTTCAAGCTTGAAGAAGATTTTTCGAAAAAAACTGCTAAGCAACTCAGCGTGTGTATTTTGCAATAATCCAGAGATCATCAAAGCTATAAATTATGTATTATAATTATTATATGTATGCTCTTCACTCATACTTTTCATGCTTAATAATCTTGTAATAAAGATTTTTATTATTTCGAGAAAACTGCACGAACTCATTTAGATTTGAATTAGTATAATTATTCGATTTCTTTTAATTATGATTGCTATGCTTAATGATTTTTACTAAAATTATTATATTATGTGATAAGACTACAAACTAGGTGTGTCATGGTTAGTTTTAAGATTTCATAATTCTTAACGAATCAATTTTCAACTTGAACTTGAAGTAATCTTGTAAGTTATCATTTATGCTAGATTTCGTGCAGCCTATCAATTTATACCAAAGTGTGGATGATTGTTATTTTAGGAATTATAAATTAATGCACTTTAACATCTTGCCCAACTGAAGATTAACTCAGCATTTGTTATCCTAAGTTTCAACAAAAATTAAGATAATTTGATTTACTCAACATACAAGTCAATAGTTTAAGAAGCTGAACATATTTATCATTGTTATAGTTCAATCATCATAGTTGTTCATGCTAGTCAATTCTTATCTTTGATCATCCATCATCCCTAAGCTCAACATCAATTTATTTTAGTTTTTGTAATTTAATTTTTTGCACATTTATTTTCTATTTTTATATCACAACACATTTTTCTTTTCTTAGTGGATTATTGAGATAGATTAGATTTAACTATTTTTTCATGGAATCAACAATTATAATCTACGCTTTATTACTTGATACGACTAGTGCACTTGGTAGCAAATTTATTCTTACAAATTCAATGCATCATAGGGCTTTCACGCTCGTTGCCTTGGGCATAGAATGGTCCAAGGCTAGAAGGAGTACGAGTCACCATTGATATGGACATGACATTGTGCATGCCTTTAACGTTTTCACAATTGGCAAGGATGGGCCACCATAACGGCCATTCGTATGGAGTGGATGGTCGTGACACCAAGGCGCTAAGGATGGTGAAAAATTTGACCACTGAAGCGACCATTATCCTAGAGTGGAATGGTCCTGAAGGGAAGTTCAAGGCCGAGAATGTTAGCTCACTGGAACGGTTGTTACCATGAGATGGAAAGCATCATGACCAGCCAAGACCCACAAATTGACCCTTGGAGCAGTCGTTACCTGATGGCCCCATGATCGTTCCCAAGCACAAATGCGACCATGATTCTACCTGGCATGACTATGACGAGTGCATATGATGCCCATGCGATGCTAATTGTTTCTAGTTAGAACTATGAGGCCTAGACAACATTAAATAGGATTAAAGCTTGCCATATGTATTAAATGATTATATCTATGGATGAATGTAATTAAAAGATGAATTAATAATGGTATTTTGTTGTTGTCGTTCGAGAAAAAGAAAGGTGACACTAACTAGCATGAGTGTTAAGTTCCTCAAAAAATGAAGAATTCATCTAAGAGTGATAAGTTTCCAAATGAAAAAAAAATGCGGCTTAGCTAGCCAAAGATCCAACATGAACTTCTCAATCACCAATATAAGAAACTATCTAATTACAAATGAAAAGATGATATGGTCACATAAGTTGACTCAGACGAAATGACTTGGAACATAAATATGAAGACGATGATGTGTGCATCTAAATGAATGCAAATGTATGTTCCATTGTCATATGAATGAAGATGTTAAAGTTAAACAAGATAAGTTCATAATATGACTTTAGTATGATATTTCATGCTATTAGTTTTTTATGTTGGGTTGTCATGGTGATTGTTCACATGCTATATAGAGTGCATATGATAGCTCATATTTTTATATGTTCCTATTATGTTGCAATGCATATGCCATGAAATGAAATCATGTTATAGGTTCATAACATACATGAGACTCAACATATTCTAACGGGAGCAATTTTTTGTACCCTATGGATCCGTACTAGTACGGAGAAGGCTTAGTATCGACGGTGGAGCTCTCATGATGACTATGATTACACATGTGCACCCAAGTTATCATATGTTATTTTAGAATGATGTCGAACTCCTATGTAAGTCGAGTATGATCTATGAGCCTTGAGTCGTAGACTTTTATATGAACTTCTTATGTTATGTTGAACTCTATGTTGAATCGTTATGTTAGAGTCTAAGTGACACATGGACTAGTATGATATCATCTTGGATCTGTATGTTTATGAAGTCTTCCGCTGTGTTATTCTATTTTATTATGTTTCCGTTGTGATGTTATATGTAATTAGGTTACGAAGAAGAATGCAAATGTAACGTGGCTTACCGTTCAACCTCTAAATTAGGGCTAATTGGGGTTGAAAAATTTAAACCCGAGTCGACATGACTCGACGCCCAGAAGTTTTTATTTCATTAATTAATTTTGTAACATTTCGATACATCTTTAAGCCTAAATTCCATTTACAACTTTTAAAAATATTAAAATAAATAGTTTAAATATGGAAATAATCATTAAATATTTGAAAATTACTTTACGATCTAACATAAATATTAATAATATAAAAAAGTAAGGAAAAAAAAGAAAAAAAAGTGGTACCTGGGTAACACGCTACTTGACCCAACTTGACGCGATAGGTTGGGTCGGATTCGCTGCTCTAAAAGCTTCAACTCGACTCGACCGATTAGATCGGGTCGAGTCCAATCCAACTCGTGAACCCCTATGAGGTTCTCACCCCGTAATGAATCTCATACCTTAGGAATTCGAGTATTATGTAACATTAAATATCTTATATTTATGTTCATATTAATTAAAATTATTATATATGTACATTATATTTATATTATATATAATCTGATTAATAATTGTTATATTTGTATCATGTTATTATATATTTGTATTATTATATCTGATTTTTTCATTTCTTAATGTTGAATGTGAATGGAAGCGGATGCCCTAATTTAGATATGGAGAAACGTGTGAGCCGCCTGGTCCAACACATTGAAAGACCATGTTCACCCGACTCGGTTCGAGTGTGATCACTGGGTCGAGCCCCGACCAAACTCTGTCGAGCTGTCCAATTACACCATAGGCACAACCAACACAACATATTTTAAATTTTCACTACATATTTTAAATTTCCAACATGCACCATGCACCATGCCACGTGTCATGAGATCCGTGACCATAGACTTCACTCCTCACGCCTCACACCTTGCACCAATGCCGCTCATGTCTTGCACTATGCACATAATGTGCTTGGCACTCATAAAAAGTATAACACAACTCGAGCGGGGCCCAAGCGTGGACCCTTATAATCTATATGTGGCAGAAAAAAAAGATCCAACATGACCCGGGCCTAGCAAACTTGGCAAAGCTAGCTCAGGCCATGCCGGGTTGGTTTGTGTCCGACTCGAGACACAATCGACCCTAACTTGATCTGTTTGGGCATGACTTATACATGATCCTTTTGTCCATCTTTGTCCGATCCCATCTTGGACAACATTTTATAAATACAATAAAAATTAAATTAAGATGGTCGTGGTCTTCATTCGATCATGAGTTTACTCATGCCTAGAAAGAACATATGCAAAGTGTCTAGTAGTTTTTATGTTATTTTCATATTTACCCTTTCTGATCTTTCACAAACAAGATACGAAACAATATAAAGTTTTGTACAATGATAAACAGCAACAAAGCATATTAAAATATTTATACATATATTTATTTCACTTACTAATTTTTATAATTTTTTTTATTTCAAATTTTATTCGAATCATATAAACTTTTTAACTTGACATCAAGAATTTTCTAGCAAAAAAGAACCATATTAGCTTAAATCATTTTGCGCGTCTGTCACCAATAAATTTTTACATAGAAAACATTATTATTACGACTTCAAGGTACCAAAATGAGAGTTCTAGCTCAGTAAAAGAACAAAGAAATCGATTAAAGAAAAAAAGACTAGGTAATGATTCTAAACTGCAGGACTCCTCATTTTTAGAAATGCCCAGTCTTCATGTCTGGAACCTTCATTAAAACGGAAGGCGTCGCCATTATCAAAATGGAGTACGACACCAAAAAATAAAAACCTATTATTTTATGAGACATTCTGCAATTAATAAGACCATTTTTAATTAGAAATATTTTTTTTATCAGCCAGTTCCTTGGGGATCAAGTTCTCCGTCCTTACCAATCCGAATAGCCAATAAATGTGCCATTATTTCAGATGAAATTTACGACTTTTCAATCACGTTGGTCACCCATATGAGACGACTCCTCACATCTATGTTAACGAAAAAGAAATTAATATATGAATTCAATAATATCATTTCCAATAAAACACATCATTGTTGATTATTTATACAATTTTATATTCTTTAAGCACAATCCAAAAGCTGAAGACTAGGGCATACTTATCTATGCATTAACCGATACACTTCTGTTAACACATTTATGTAACGTATTTAGCCATGACTAACATAAAGAAAACTCTACAAACATAATAAATATTTTTTAAAAAAAAATAAATTTAACCATTTTCATCCCAAGTGCTAAAGAAATAATTAATAACTCAGAGATGTTTAATATTTGATTAAAGAATATTACAAAATAAGATGGCTCGTCCGTCCCAAGTGCTAAAGTTCGTCTTTTTTTTTCAATTATTCATAAACCTTTTTTAAAGGAGAAAACAAATAATAAAAAAATAGCTCTTGGGAAAAGGACAATTTAGAAGACGCGACCGGAAAAAAAAAATTGAAAAGAGTAACGCAACGGAGCGGACTTATGCCGGTGCAACAAACCCGATTTGAATAATGGCCTCATGTCCGCATCCCTTTTGCGGTCTCTCTGCTCTGTTTCGCGCACGGCATTGGATCCAAAGAGCCACGAGGTGGCAAAATCGTCAATACCAACCCCCCACCCAAATTCCCCATCGTCCCGACGGCAACGGTCGGCGACGACGACGTCAAGCTTCCGGCCTCATCCCTTTTAGCCTTCTCCGTGTGTTCCCGACCGCTGGCTCGATTCGTGGGTTGATCTCGATCGTCTCCCCCGTCGGCGCTTCCTGGCGCTTCCCGGGGCATCCTTTTTGACGTCAATTTCGACCGGAATCCCTACCTCGGAGAGGCCGGTGGATCGTGGAATCGCCTGGTTGAAGATTTAGCCGGAAATCGAGATCTCCCTTTCGTCATGGCGTTCGGCTGAGAGACAATTCTGGTGTTGTTTTCGGATTGGGCGTCGATTCGGCGCCCCGGTTTTTGGGCCGTTTGGCGTTGGATATCCCGTCTTGAATCGATGGATTTACAGGGGAGTTGCAGGGTAATCGTCTATTGTTCTTGTGTTTTGGTATCAGAATTTTACGTTTTTTTGTTGTCTCGGGTTAAATTTCCTGTTAACTATTCCTATTCGATTATCCAATTGTTTACCTAGATTGGGTTGTGAGGTTTGAATTTAAGTACTATGGGATAAGAGTGGAGAAACCCATCCTGCAGCAGAAGTCGATAATTGTTGTTAAGTTTCTTCTGCTAAGCCGACCCCACCTAGTGGGATAAGGCTTTATTGTTGTTGTTGTTTTTTCTGCTAGCTTCTGGGCATCTCATTTCAGGAACTTGAATTGTTTACTAGCTATGTTTCTCTTGATCGGCTAGTTACTTTGTTGTGATTTCTCATTCTAGTTTAGAATTAAGTTTTGTCTTTCCGAGTAGCTCAATTTAGTTGGCTTCATATCATTACTCCTTCGATCAGTTGTTTGGAAGGAGCAAATGGAAAAGCATTTGAACATATGAACTTGCTTTAGAGTATAGGTTTCAACTTTTAGTCAGCCGGAGTGTTAGTAACTTGAATGGTTTTCTAGGAAGTACTACAAATTTTCTCACTATTTTTTTCGTCTTAGATCAGCAATTTACCAAGTGATGCCCAATTGGAACAGTGTTCTCATTTAGCTATGGTCTAAACAATGACTATTCTATTATTCTTGGTTCTTCTTGATGTTTGAGCTTTTGTATAATTTGTCATAATAGATAGGCCCTTTGTTGTTAAAAAATTGAGAAACAATGTGTTCCTAAACTCCCTATTTTTCTTCTCATATTTTTCCCCATTATTCTGTTGCTTCAGGCTAAGTTGTCATACTTTAGGATAAAGGAACTTAAGGATGTCCTGACTCAACTTGGTCTCGCAAAGCAAGGGAAGAAGCAGGTTTGGAGAAATGCTTCTTTGCTATTTTAGTTTCTTTTACCACATTTAGTATCTGCATGTCATAACCCGTGTGTGTGTGTGTGTGTGTAATAACCTATATATATTGTATATGTATCTACACAAATATAAAAGGAGAGACAAATGCATGACAAGATGCCCAAGGGGCACCTTCTTGTGAAACTATGTGTTCTTCCAAAAAAGCAGTTATAAGTATAAATTTCTATCTTATATCGAAATTTAAATATATCCTACTATATTGTTTAATTTTATTTTTCTGAACATTAAAGTAAAAGTGAAATGCCATGAGCGAAACCTTGAGAGTACATGAAGAATGTTTTTTAGAATTTCATAATAATTAAATTTTTTAAAACTTTTTTGTTATCTTCATTCATATTTTTAGGTTAGTTTCTTTTTTATTGAACTTGAATACTTTTGTAGTCTGAAGAATTCCTTTTGAAAGGTTTTTATTCCGAAGTTGTAGAGTTTCTCAATATGCAACTGAGAAAGATTATTATTAATTGATTCTTCTGTGTGTATAAGGATTGCTCTTTGTGTTTTTTTGAAGGGTGAAAGTGGCTACAAGGTTCCATAGCCATCTGCTATATATTATATCTCAAAATATGAAAATTTACATGTGTAAAAAAGAAACCAAAAGCCTTCCAATCCCAGGCAAAAGAAAAGTATCCATTTTCCTATTCCCTCATAAATGCATGTAGGGTACTGTTCTCTATGTAACACCGCTCCCCACCAAAAAGTGTTTGATTCCGTTGCAGCCAAATGGCCCACGTGACCGCCATTACAGTGAGCCTAAATGTCTTCCACCCTGGTTGTCCCTTCTGCAGTTATCCCGAAGCGAACCCCAAAGCATGTCCAGTGCAGAAGTATCAGCATCAGATCTGTCCAACCTCCTCCATCGTGCATTTAGTGTTAACATAAATTCCCTTTGCGTATTCATGTGATATTTGAACTCCATGAAAGGGGTTATTGATGGAAATCTGTGATGCTGATACATTGATTTCTTTCTTATAAGTTGTATTTGATGTTGTCAAAACTTGCCTTGTCACTTGCTGTTACATTTATTAATGCACATCTTCTATACTTTGATTTGGTGCTTTTTGGTTTTATGTGGTGCAGGACCTTGTCGATAGGATCTTACAATTGCTTTCAGATGACCAAGGTTGTAGTCAGTTTTCCGATAATTTTCAATCAATCTATTTCTGCTTGTCCATCATCATCCTTGCACTCCTAAAAGAAATATTTTGATGTGTTCTGACTTTCAATTGTTAGAGTTGACTGATGTCATTGACTTCGAAAAAACGTTATAGTAGACTTAATGTGCAATGTTACAACTTACATTGCCCTTGTATCCCTCTGTGGATTTATCTATTGTTGCATTTCATTTTCTCTAATCATTCGGTCATATGGATCTCCGGATCCTGATAATATATTTCACAAAAAAAACCGTGAATTAATTCACCAAATTGGGTTTCACAAATAGCTCAGAACTTGCACCTCAACAAACTCTGAGCGGATTCAACTGAAACACCTTGGCACCAACAACAACAACAACAACAAAGCCTTATCCCACTAGGTGGGGTCGGCTACATGGATCATACGACGTCATTCCGTTCTATTAGTAACCAAACCTTTCGGTATATTATTCACCAATAGATCCTGCTCTATTAGTTCGCCAAGTGTCCGCCTTGGCCTCCCTCTCCCTCTCCAATATAAAAAAAATAAGAAACACTGAAACATGGTGCCTTACAATCTTAGATATTGAACTTGTGAGGCGTTGATGAGCTTCAGCTTGCTATGACATATTTCCTTTTGATGCCTCTTGCATGATCTGATAATGTCAAATGTTTCTTCAGATCCAAAGTCACAGTTTTGGGGAAAGAGAAATTCAATAGGGAAGGAAGGTGTCGCTAAAATAATTGATGATACATACAGGTGATATCATTTTTGCAGTTATCATCACACCTATGTGCACTATTTGCTACATCTAACATTTTTTTTTAAGTCAAATGAATCTTTCTTTTCAAACATTGGCTTTCGATGATTGTGTTACGCCTACAGAAAATTGCAACATCCTGGAGCTACAGACTTAGCTTCTAAAAGCCACAGTAGCTCAGATTGCAACAATGTTAAGGCTACTGAGGAAGTTGACGATGCTATTCAACTGGACATGAAGGTTCGCTGCCCTTGTGGAAGTTCATTGGTAACTGAGGCAATGATCCAGGTATTAATGCTTTTAATTTCAGTACTTTTGGAGTATGTCTTTTGATTCGTAATTGGGTTCCTAATGCCAAAGAATCTCTGCCATGCAATTTCTCTTTTCAGTGATGAATTTGTACCTAATTACTTATCTAGTGGGAGTTTGATGATAACTGAGACAATTGCTTATATAGTAGGTTGACTAATACTTCAAATTGAGTGCTCCATTTAGATATTTTTCTTGTTCTACTATGTTCTTCATTTTAAGTAAACTTTTTTTTTTTTGAGGAGAAAAAAGATGACTACCAAATTGTGTGGTTGTCATCCAGGTATATATATATCTGGGGAAACTGAAGAGATGTACAAGTGTGTGCTCTCGAAAAGAGAGCGGCAAAAGAGACAAATTATGTCAGCCAAAACCCCACTCCCGAAGCAAAAAGAGAGTGTGGTGTACAATATGCTCTATCCGACATCGCTCCCCACAAAAAAATCACTCGGTTCCGCTGAAGCCATATCGCCCAGGAACCTGCCAAAAAAATCGCCACTGGTGCCTGCCATCTCTGACCCTGTCGGGCCAAACCACGAAGAAGCTGCCACAACGTCGTAGGATCAGAAGGAAAAGGGACCCCAAAGGGCATCCGCTGCCAGATGCCGCGTGAAGTCGCACATGTAAAGAATAGATGGCCAATGTCCTCCTCCGCCTCACCACAAAGGACGCAAGATGTGTCACTGTTGTGTGCCCACCTCGCCCTATACATCCTGATGAGAAGTCTATCCCGTCGCATGAGCCAAGCAAAAATCTTGACTTTCAACGGGACACGAGATCTCCAGATAAGTCGACAGTCAAGTCTGAAATCCTCTGACGACATCATGTCGGGAAGAAAGCGGATGTAGAAACTCCGTGTCAACTAGGCCTCCGATAGCCAAACCCAACCATCATGTTTGGACTGGTCGGGGCGGAAGGAGGCAATCCTCTGATGAAGTGCAAGAAACTCTGTGAAACGCTGATCCGAGAGGGCTGATATGAAAGCCGGGGCCCAGGAGCCCGAGCCCGGGCCACCGGGTGTAGACCAGGTCTCCGCCACCGTCGCGTCAGGATGCACCGCCAGAGCATACAATCGGGGGAAGGCCTCCGCCAGTGAGTCCCCGGGGCACCAGCCATGCCGCCAAAAGGAGAAGTCCGCTCCAGAGCCAAGAGAAGGGGTCATGAGCAAACGCACCCTCGGAATCAACGCCGCCCCGCCCCGCCAAAATGATGAAGCTCCGCGGGGCAGCATAATCCTAGAATCCCAAGAAAGGTCTCGTCCATAGCATGCGAAGAAGACTGACTGCCATAAGCCCTCCTCGGGTTCCATGATCTGCCTGACCCACCGAGTTAGGAGAGCCCAGTTGGTGTAGCGGAGGTCCCGAATCCCTAGTCCGCCCTGAGAGGTGGGGCGGCAAACGCTGCTCCAGGTAACAAGGTGGACTCCGCGCCGATTAGGACCGCCACCCTGCCAAAAGAATCTGCTCCTCAAAGAATCCATACGTCTGATAATCTGGGCAGGTGCTCTGAGAACGGTCATATAGTACATCGGGAGTGCCGAGGGCACAGATCGGAGAAGGACGAGACGGCCCCCCCGGGATAGGAGACGTGAACAACTCTGGAGCCTCTGCTCCATGCGCTCTAGAACTGGAGTCCAACCCCGGGATGTGATGTGGCGGTCGGAGAGAGGTAAGCCCAGATACGAGATCGGCAGTGTACCAATAGGAGTGCGAAGCTCAGCCGCACATCTGTCGGCAACCTCGGAAACCATGCCAAAAGGGATGAATAAAGACTTGGCATGGTTTATCTGAAGACCCGTCGTGGTGCCGAATAACTCAACGAGGATGGCCACACGTCGAGCTTCCTCCTCCGAACCCTCAATGAAAAATACCGTGTCATCAGCTGGAGGAGAGGAACCAAGCCCCAGCAAAGCCGGTGAAAAGGCCCGCCGCGCAGGACATCTGAGTGCATCTGGCCAGCGCATCAACTGCCAGGACGAAGAGCATGGGGGCCAGTGGGCAGCCCTGGCGGACTCCGCGTTGAGGCTGAATCCAATCCCCCGAAATCGCCCCGTTGACCAAGACCAAGAAAGAAGCGGTGGTAACACACCGCTTCATCCAGGCAATCCAAGTCTTCGGGAACCCTCTGACCTGCAAACAATGCCAAAGGAAAGGCCATGAGACAATGTCATATGCTTTGGAGAAGTCGACCTTCCATAGGAAGGCCTGGCGGCTAGTCCTCCTCCAATGAGCTATAATCTCCGAGGCCATGGTATAACTGTCGGTGATGGCCCGCTCCTGAATGAAAGCCATCTGTGCAGGGTGGACCAAAACTGGCAAGACCTCCCGAAGTCGATTCGCCAATACCCGAGCCACTAAAAGATAAATGGTGTTGGATAAGGCGATGGGTCGGAAGTCCTCTGCTCGGTCAGCCGGGGTCCGCTTCGGGAGTAGGAAGAGGAGGAACCTGTTAAGGCGATTAAAGCTCCGGTTCTCGTTGGTGAATTCCCGAATAACCGCCAGGACGTCCTCACGCACCGTCGACCAGAACTCTCGATAAAAGAAAATCGGGAAGCCATCAGGGCCTGGCGCGGCGTCACTGTTGAGGTCCCGGAGGGCCTCAGTGACCTCTTCAGAGATGGCCTGCACAAGCAAAGAGGACTGATCGTCAGTGAGACGGGGGATATCCCCTGGGGCCCAACGCCATGGGCTCGGAGACTGTCGTCGGGTCGACGAATGGAAGTAGGAGGTGATGGCCTCTCCAATGCTATGCCGGCCAGTGAAACGCTGACCCTGCACCTCAATCTGGTCAATCCTGTTCGCCCTTCTTCGAGAGCTCGCATATAGGTGAAAAAATCGAGTGTTAGCATCTCCCTCCTGCAACCAGGTCTGTCGGGAGTGTTGCCTCCACTGGGTCTCCACGATCCTATCCTCAAGCTGGATGATCTCCTGAGCCCGTCTGCGCTCTTCGAACTCTGTGTCAGTAAGTGGGTGGGAGTCCTCTCGCCGGTCCATCCGAGCAATCCTCTCGAGGGCGTCCGTCCGACGCCTCTCCCTGTCCTCCTGAATCTGGCGTCTGTGTCTGCAAAGGAAGAACCGAAGGCTGGCTAGGCGTGATGCAAGGGTCCTGGCGGCAGTGTCTGAGGCCTCCACTCTCTGCCATTGCTCCATCACTAACTGACGAAAACCATCTTCGAGTAGCCAGGAGCGCTCGAAGCGGAAGAGAGAACGCTGCCTCTGACCGTTGTCGGAGTGCCACAGCAGGGGGGTGTGGTCCGAGAACGGTCGATCCATCGCCTGGACCACTGCTAGCTGGTGAGTCTCTGCTAGTTCCAAGGATCCAAGGAAGCGATCAATCCTCGATCTTGCGGCCGGGGCCGCAGTACTCCTCCACGTGAATTTGCAATTGGAGGGCGGAAAATCAACGAGTGACTGCGAGTCGATGAAATCTCTGAACTCCTCTGCTCCAGAATCTCTCCCCCGTCGCCTGATGGGACGATCATCCATGTCAAGAGTGACATTGAAGTCGCCGCCAATCAGCCACTGTGTGTCCGGGAGGCGGGCACGTGCCCCTCTGAGCTCCTCCCACATGGTGCCGCGCAAGGATGCCGAGCACGGCCCATAGACACGTGAGAGAAGATAGTCAGTGCCATCGCCTCGCCCTCGAAGGTGAGCCGTCATCGAGAAGCGGGCCATCCAAGAGTCCACCAGGGAGAAGAGATCCTCCCTCCAGCCAATAATGCATCCACCCGACTGCCCCACCGCATGAAGGGAGAGATGCCCTGTCATCCTCGAGCCCCCAATCTATGTCCATATCCCAGCGCTGCAGTTTGTCAATTTGGTCTCCTGGAGGAGAGCCACATCTACCTCCCACTTCATGAGGTAGCGGCCCAAGGTCCGACGCCTCCCTGCGTCTCCCAAGCCTTTGACATTCCATGTGAGCACCTTCATGGGGCCACTGGAACGTTCCCCTGTGTTTCCGAACTATTGCTGGACGCCGAGCGCCTCTTATGGCTGTGAGCAAGGAGTCTCCGAAATGGTCGGTGTAGACCCATCCTAATTGCCAATTCCGGCCTTTGGCATGTCCGGCGACAGGTATGGCGAATGCCAGCAGCCTCAGCCACCAGAAGAACCTCCTCGTCTGCCCTCCCGTTGAGGAGGGGTTCCCCGGCGGTCGCATGCTGGTCGGCGGTGATTGGCGGAGGAGGTGTCCCCTCGGCGGCCAGTGGAGGCATCACTTCGACCAGCCTCGTCTCAGGTTGCCGTGTTGGAGGAGGCCTGTCGACCTGAACCAGGCGGCGGCGTTGATAGCGGCGGCGGGGGGGGGGAGGGGGAATCGAGCTGTCGGCGGGAAGCTTCGCAGACGGTCGGCGACAGAGGTCGGCTTGGAGGGCAGCGTGAGCCGGGTCTGGGGCGACAGAGTTGGGGTCACGGTTGGGCCGGATGTTGGCGGTGGATTTGAGGTGGTGTTGCTCGGTCGTTGCAGGATCGCCGACGGCCGAATGAGGTCGGGCTTGGAGGAGAAGGTGAGTGAAGTGGGGCCAAGTCATGTTCGAGGTCGTTGGCGGGTGCGTGCTGGCTCGGATAGGGCGCGGGTACGGGCGGAGTCGGGGAGAGGTGAGATTAGGTCGGGGGGATGGGTTGAATCCGCACGTGAGCCGGATCCGGGTGAAACAGGCTCGCGGGTAATGGGTTGGCGGGTTTGTAATGGGTCTGGAGTTTTACAAAAGTTGAAGGTGTCACGTGCTGCCCTCGCGTGCTCTGTCGCGCCAGACTGGCCTGCAGCTGCAGGCGTCCTTGCTGCTGACTGTCGTGGCGACGGAGGGTGTCGGCCGGCAACCACCTCCGCCCACGACGCCATGTTGCCAGGGTACTGTAGCCGGAGGATGACTGACTGTGGGAGGACGCCGTCCTCACGCATCTCCACCACGACAGACGACGACAACAACAACAACAAAGCCTTATCCCACTAGGTGGGGTCGGCTACATGGATCATACGACTCTGGAGATGCAGCGGAAGACCATGGATATCCACCGTACGATGAATCCCAGCTGGCGCTGCGACAGCTCCGTCGACAGTCTTCCATGGCCGCCACCGGACCAGATGATGAGGCGCCAGGATGGTCGGTGAAGCCAGAAGGGTGTCGCGTTGCTGAACTGAACCAGGAATGAGCAGCCAGAGGACAGGTGAGATTCTACTTAAGTGGAAGGGCGGTGAAGTTACGGTGCCGGCGATAATCGCAGAGCGGAGGACCATCGATTCTATTGGGGGGCCGCTGATTTCTCCAACAATGCATCCGTTGAGTAGGTCGACGCTTCGCTGGATCTCCGGCGACCACAGGATTGTAATAGGAGGAGTTGGGTGAGTCGCCTTCAATGGGGGGGTGTGCTGTGATCTGGTGGGTGGGCGTTCCGGTGGAGGACCGAGAGGACAGGTCGACTTCCGGTGCCCCTCTCCTCTGCAGCGGAGGCATCTAAGTGGGCCTGAGCACCTGCGCGTGAAGTGGCCGGATTCGAGGCACCTGTAGCAGTGTGAGGGAGGTCGGCGGAGGGAGCGGTTGTGACGGGGACTAACGAAGGTGGTCCACCCGTCGGCGAGGTGCTGAGACCTACGGCGCATCCTGGGTGCCGAACAGGTAGGTGGCGCCGACAAAACAGAGGGTGCAAGGGCCAAGAGAGTGGCGCCGCCGGCAGGGGATGCCGGAGGCGGAAGGTGGCGCCGCCGGCAGGGGGTGCCGGAGGCGGAAGGTGGAACCGCCGGCAGGGAGTGCCGGAGGCGGGCGTGACCTAGGCGGGCGTTCCTATCGCGCGTTCCAATTCGAGAAAGTTCTTGGATTTCTAAGTAAACTTTTTGACAATGGATACTTAGGGTTAATCTCTTCTATCTTTTACTGCATTGTTGTGTTAATTGGTCTGACTTAATTTTCGTTCCAATCTTATTTTACAGTGTGAAGACCGTCGCTGTGGAGTATGGCAGCATATTACTTGTGTAATTATACCCGAGAAACCTTCAGAAGATGTTCTGCCTGACATTCCACCACACTTTTATTGTGAAGTATGCAGAATCAATAGAGCAGATCCGTAAGTAATCGATACTGCTGTGTCTCAGAATATTATTTTTTAGGGATTTTTTTGCCCAATTTCATAGATTGCTCCTACTTTTATCGTTATAGATCATGAAGGCTATAGTTGAAGGAAAGTTTTCAGTAACTTGTTAAAAACAGCCTTCATTTTGTCAAGCAATACATGCCTCTATGAAAATTTGTTGGAGTGATTAAGCGTTCCATTTTCTTTGTTGCCTGCTAATTTTGGAGTTACAGTTATTTTCTTATGGATTAAATGTTTGTGTGAACCCATAACTTATTCATGCCTAGTGGACCTAAATCTCAACGATTTGGTCTTAAAACTATTGTTATGAACACTATGAGATGATTGAAGTTAGGTAATCAAGTTAATAAGTATTATGTGAATGAATAATCTCCATAATCATACATTTAAGTCAAATGACTGAGATTTGAGTTCACACGATGTGAAAATTTTGTGGATTCATGCAAACATTTAATCCTTTCTTTATTGCCTTTATGTGCATATTAATACAGAGGTGAAGTAGATTTGGGGTGATACAATGTTCCTTGGGTGCAGTTGGGAAATATTTTGAAGGTCTAATCACATTTTTTTAATTTAACTGAGGTGGAAATATTTCACCTTGGAAGAGATAATTTTATTCAAATTCTAGAAACTGTTGAATACATTAAACACTTATTTATTAAATTCTAATTGAAAAGTTATACTAGTAATTATTATCTTCTAATTAATTTTTGTTAAGGGGCTTTTTGTTACAAGGTAATTTAGATAAGTTACCTGTTATTTTTAAAAAAAAAATCATGACTAATCATATTACCATATTTAATTAAAATTTCAAAAAAAAAAAAGTTTTTAACTTTCTTTTGGCAGTATGTTTTACCTCACTAGTAATCTATATAACCCATGAGATGTCTATCTAGATTATTATTTGAGTGAAATGCATTTTAATAAAAATGTCCATTTAGTCAAATTCTTAAAATTCTCTTATTTATAAATACCCTGAAGGATCCACCAGAAATATATTCAGATGTTAAACACCTTCAAGGGGGTGTTAAGGATGATATGACATGTGTTTTACATTTCAGTCTGGTGGTATAAAAATTAGTCGTCTTTGATACTTCAGCTGTAATGTTTCATTGTTCTTTTGTATCTTGCAACTGTGAATTTTATAGACAGTTCAATTTACAAGGCATCTTTATCTGAAGCAGATTCTGGGTGACCTTGGGGCATCTCTTGCCTCCTACGAAATTGGCTTCTTCTGCCGTCTTGAATGATAGGTGAGAGACAATGACTATGTTGGGTCCCTGCATATACTGGTCCCTATCATTAGCATATATGACATTACTGATGTTTGACATGTATTTTTCCAGTTCTATATTCCTTTTCTACTGTCACTTTTTCCTCTGACTTCATTTTTTTATTTCCATCACATATGGCTTTTTCAGCACAACTACAGTAAAGAGTGTTGAAAAATCATTTGTACTCTCTAGTGTTAATCGAGAAACATTGCACAAAGCTGGATATGATCTCCAGGTCAGCATCCTTTTCCTTACTCATGGCATATCTGGTATGATTTTTTTTGTTTCCTAATATTTTCTTAAGTAATTTTTGTTCATCCCTGAATTCAACATTTGCCTATTTCAGAAGCATGGTGTAGGTACACAATAAAAAGCACATGTATTTATAATTTCAATCCATTATCGATATTTCTAACGGATCCCTTTCCTATTCTTGTCCTCTTGCTTTATCTACTACATGGAATCTCAGATTATGAAAGCATTAACCAACCATATCCACCTGATGATTAATAATTTACATACAAACTTCTAGTTTTAAAGCTGGGTTCTTGAACTCCTTCAAATTCATTGTAGATATCATTTGAACTTCACTGGAGATGTTTCAGTACAGCTATGATGCATATTATTTCGTCGTTGTTGTCATATTCCCTATTATGTCCTCTCATTTTTTTCTTTTGGCATAGTGATAAGAGATATTCATCCATTAAAATTCTTGAACCATGTAAATAATCTTTTGATTGTTCTGAAACTCTTTTTTTTTTTTTTGAGAGAGAATTTCTGCCTTGACGTAAAATTTCACTTTAAATCAGTCAGAGAATAATGGTTATTAGCATCCAGGCTTGGATGTCATGACTGAAATTTCAGATGTACTCACACCAAATTATTTCCAACATAAAATAATATTTCTCAGTGGCAATAATTGGTACTACTTTGCGATACAACTATTGTTTTTCACCAAAAAATACAGCTCCTTTAGCTGTTTGTTTTTCACTGTTCTTTTGAAAGTACATCAATTGTTTGGATGTTTTTTTTTCTTGAAAAGTGAGGTTGACTACCCCACTTGTAAAAAAGGCCATAGGATGTGCAATGTTCTCCACATAGCACCGCTGTGGTTCTGCTGAAGCCATATGACCCCTGTGGCATCTAGTGCTGTATGCTCACAAGAGAACCCCGCTACGCCTCAGAAGCCAAGCGAAGATATTGACTTAAGAGGGGGAGATGGGACCTCCAAATATGTCGACAATCAGCTCTGAACTTGGTCGATGCCCGTCTCGTTGGTAGCATATGCCTACAGTGAGCCCGTGCGGTGAAATGACCAGAGGATTGCAACCCCACCCATCCTCCTTGTCCCCATTAGGGTGATAGGCTGTGGTGTGCTCTAGCAATGCAAGTAACTTCATGAACCGCCTGCCTGACATGCCGACTCAGAATCATGGTTGTCATGGGTCCTTGGACCTAACAGCAAAGACCGATGTTGTCTGGCCTACCAAAAGAGATCTAATCTAGGGAAGGGGTCAGCAAACGTGCTGCCCAGTGTCCACTTGGTGTCCTAAAAGGAGAAGCAACCAAGAGGGCAGTATCAAGGGAAAGATCTTGAAATGCCCCACCAGAAGTGTCACACACCATGAACAAGGAGTGTGCAGGAGTTCCATGAAAGATTTACGGCATAGCATGCAAAAGAGACTGCAAAAATTCACCCGACTCAATTAGCCAAAAAGGCCTGATTGGTCCGACAGAGATCACTAATGCTGAGACTGCCAAGAGAGAGAAAGGTCGACATGCCTCCCTCCATGCCAGGAGGTGGACACCTTGTCAATTGGGATTGCATCCCTGCCAAAAGAACATTCCTCTAAGGGAATTGATGCGACCATCAACCTGTGTTGGCATTCATAACATCAACATGTAGTATGTAGACATGGACACTTGTCCTCTATAGGACCGAGTGACTCATGAAAGAGTAGTCTCGAACTCCACCAGTGCAGAAGACACCGCTCCATGCACTCAACCACCAGTTTACATCCCAAAGAGTTGATGTGGCTGTCAGATAGAGGAAGCCTAGGTATGTGACTGGCAATGAACTGATCTATGTCCTTAGCACAGGGCATGGACTCTTAACCATGGCAAAAAGGATGAACAATGACTTGCCATGGTCGATTTGGAGGCAACAGATAAATCAGAATGGTAATCCATCAGGTCGTCTGTGCTGAACCTTCGATGAAGAATAGTGTGTCATCCGCGTACTGCAGCGGCAGGGCAACTGAGGAATCCCTCTCCAGGCCATGCAACAAACCCTCCATAATACCTGCTTGGTAGGTTGAGAAAGTGCACCGAGCTATAGCGTTCATTGCCAAGACGAAGAACATAGGGGCTAGGGGGCCACCTTGTGCGACACTTTGCTGCGGTTGGACCCATCCATAGTCAATTAGCCATTGACTAGGACCGAGAATGAGGCTAAAGTGATGAAATGTTTCGTCCAAGTGATCCATGTCGATGAGAAGTTGCACACTTATAAAGAATGCCTAGAAAAAGCCATGAGATGGAGTAGTAAGTGTTATAGAAATTGATGTTCCAAAGGAAGCCCTGATGTCCTATCCGTTGCTAATATGCAATGATCTTTGAGGAAATGGTGTAGCTATGTGTGATAATCATGCTGATTGATTACTGAGCTCAATTGACTATCAAGTTGGCTAGTCATTTTTTTCACCCTAAAAAAAGGGAAATAAAGCTAGCTCCAGCTTAGCTTATTATCATGGATTTGGTACATGCTGAAAAGTTCTATATTTTTCGAGAGGATGAACTAGTTTACAGGTTAATAATTTTAATTTTTTATGTTATAGTCAATGAACTAATTGTTTAATTAATGACTTCGTCAACTACATGATTAAGTATTGGTTATTGTTAAATTAGATGTGCTATTAACAATCAAAAGAGCATCATTATATTTATAATTTTAACATTCCCCCTCACGTGTGGAATGGAGACAATTTTAGTCTAGCCCAATCCACCATGTGAATAATCAAGGGAGGAAAATAATTTTTATATGAGCTCCATTGAGTTTTGATGACCAATCCTAATTTGATATAATTGGAAATTAGATGTGCTGTCAACAATAAAAAGAATTAGAAAGAGTAACATCTTTATATTTATAGTATTAACAGTACTCTTTCACTTACCTCTCTTATGGCTTATGATCGTCATTGAAAGTTGATTTCCTATTTCGTTTAATGTTAAACAAATGAGTTGTCAGAAACTGAGAATGTGTGGTCCAATCTAATTCCATTAAGCCTGCAGATATGGTGCTTGCTATTAAATGACAAAGTCCCATTCAGGATGCAGTGGCCACTTTATTCAGATTTGCAAGTCAATGGTACCGAGAAAATTCTTCTTCATCAGTAAATTATTTCCTATGATCCCCCTAAAAAATTATTTCCTATGAGTGGCATCATCAGAAAAATTAGCTTTTCTATTTGCTTTTAAGATTTTCTGTTGCTGAGCTCTTTGATATTCTGCTATTTGTTTGCGCAGTATCTGCATCTTGATTATTTTGTTTGAAGGCAGTTTTGGATAATAAAGCAATTTCTTTCTTAGTGTTTGGTTGGACTAATTTAATAGGATTTACATCACTTGGCTATTCTTGTTTATGTCCAATTATTTTGATTACGGAACTTAGTTTCTCCAAAGCCTTGTCAAGCTTCTATTTTGTCTAACTTTTTTAACATATTTTGATGGCAAATTCCAGCCACCTAAATCTTCACTTGACTTGGTCCCATACTGAATTTGTCAAATTAGATTGTGCTATTTCCATAAAATTACTTAGGCGTGGGCTTATCCTGGCTCTTTGACAAGTTCATTTTGTGTGTGGTTTTGACTCAAAGAAGAGAAGTTTGTTTAATTCTTTGTGATTTATCGGTATAGAACAATAATCCCTATTCTTCACAATGTTGGTGTGTCCTGTTCATGGAGCCAACTTTGCTGTCAACCTAAGACACACAGTATATTGGTAATGCACTTTCCAAGATTCTGCTCATGCTGCTTACCGCAGATTGAGTTTTGCCAATGCCACAATATTTACAAGTTGTTTTCTTTTCTGAGAGAAAATGTGCAAATTGTTCCATGATTTTTGTCTCTTGTTAAGCAGATTATAAACACACTGTAAATAAAGAATATCATTATAGCCTAAAGGAGTATGGAAGTTGCTTACTTGAAGTTTGTGGTTTAGACTAATCATCGACCACTATAATTTGTGTGTTCATTTGTTCTTCCATCCTCTAATGAGTACCTGATGCACATCCATTATGTTTCCAGACCATTTCTGTTGGTATTGTGCTCTTCAACGTATTAACCAGATTGGTAGTGTTCATTACAACTTGTTCTCACTGATAGAAGTTGTGTTATATTGTGATCGTTTGGGTAGGTATTGTGATCCTCTTCAGTGTATTCACCAAATTGGTAGTTTTCATTACAGCTTCTTCTCACTGACAAATTTTTGTGTGAGCTCACTGAATGGATTGTGTTATGTTTTGATGCATTATGGTCATAATAGGATGTATATCTTTTCGTAATTCCTCCAGATGTTTACAAGTACATAAGTAGATTATTTCTTTGCTAGATCACCTTCTGTTAGGGAGAAACTTATTTTTGTGTAAACACTGTGTTCAGTTCAATTTATCTATCTTTATCTGCCAACAGGTACTACAGTCCGTGCGGTGAGTAGGCCAGGGTCACAGTCATTGGGAATCAATGGCCGAGATGATGGCCCAGTGGTGGGTCCATTACTTATACAAAAGAAGTGTATATGGATTGATAAGACTTGAAACTTTATTATCTTGTCTAACCACTCCATTTTCATTTGTCTATCTATTTCATTTGTTCAGTAAAATTAACTGCTCATTAATTTCCATTTCTTTGCTATCTGATATCCTGTGTACTCATTATCATTATGTTCACAGATTATGTGCTCTTACCACAGGAAATATTATATAACTGCTGATATATACATTTCTAATTTAGTACTTGACATTATAATTTCTTTTTTTTGAGGAGAAAAAGGATGACCACCAGAGTTGTGGTTGTCATCCATATGTATATATAACTGTGGGATGAATATATATTTTTTTTGAGAGGGAAAATGATGACTACCAGTTTGATTATCCATATATATATATATATATATATATTAATGAAAAGAGACATCATGTACATATGGAACGCTCTCTAGAGGAGAGCGGCAAAAGGGGGGAACCACAGGTACTAATCAAAACCCCACTCCTGAAGAACACAAAACATGTGATGTACAATACTCTCCGCCTGGCATCTCCCCCCACAAAAAATGACACGGTTGCGCTGGAGCCAATGGCCCAGGCACCGGTCAAAAAGGTGGAGTCTCTGTCTGTGATGTCCCCGCAGTGCCTGCCAGAAATCTACAGCTGCCTGCCAGTGGAACACCACCCATAATACTCGTCCACGACCATACCTCTCGGGACATCAGAAGTATAAGTGAGTAACATCCTCCATCTCCCCACAAAGGGCACAAGAAGTATCTGCGTGGGGTGCCCATCGTGCTTATAAACTGTGGGATGAATATACTGTAATCAGAGAGTAACATAAGATGAAAAGTATCTCGGCTAACCAAAACCCCACTCCCGAATAAGGAAAGAGATGTGGTGTACGGTACGCTCAACCTGTCATCTCTTCCTGCAAAAGATGATCCCGTTGCACTGGAGCCAAATGGCCCAAGCACTGGCCAAAAAATTCGCTAGTGGCGCTCTGCACCTCTGTCTCTTTCGTGCCAAAACTCGTAATGACTTCCACACTATCTCATAGTCAGATGAGAAGAAACTCGTAATGCTTGTTTGCAACCAAATGCCCAAGGATGTCGGGCACTCAAAAAATAAATGAGCGATAGTCCTCCTCTGCCCCACCACACAACACGCAGGATGTGTGTACCTCCTAATGAGAAGCCGGCCACACCGCATGAGCCAAGGGAAGATCTTGTCAGCAGTATCCAAACTCACCAAACAAGTTTGCAATCGGTCCTCGGGCAATGTGATGGCAGGAAAGAAGCGGAAGTAGAGGTTGTGCACATAGAAAGACTTCGATAGCCAAACCCAATTGTTTGGAGCGGTTTGGGCGGAGGGCGGCCAGATGTTAATGAAGTGCCAAAAACACTGTGAAATGTTGATCCAAGAGACGTGGGCCAAAAAGAGGGGACCATGAGCTTAAGCTCGGCCCACCGGCCTCGGTCCACGTCTCCGCCACCATCACCTTTGGGTGCGTCGTCAAGGCCCACAGAGAGGGAAAGCCTCTACAAGTGTGCCTCCGAGTGATCAATCAGGAAGCCAAAAGGAAAAGTCCTTCCCAGAGCCGAGGGAGAGGACCATGAGGGGGTGTACCCGTGGGACCTGCCACTCTCCGCCAAAAGGATGAAGCCTACGACTCCCAAGATAGATCATGCCCATAGAAACTGTAGAAAAAAAATCGTTTGTCAAAGACTATCCTCTGGTCCCATAATCCGTCTAAGCCACCGAGCTAGGAGAGCTAGTTGGCGCAATGAAGATTGCGAACTCCAAGACCTTCGTGGGAGGTGGGACAACAAATACTGCTTCAAGCAACAAGCTGAACTCATCGGCGATTTGGACCACTTCCTTGCCAGAAAAACTTGCTCCTCAGAGAATCTAAGTGTGTGAGTACCTAAGCCGGCAACGGAAGGACTGTCTAGTAATATGTAGGAAGTGCCGAAAGCACCAAACGAAGTAGGATGAGTCGGCCTCCGTGTGGCAGCAGTTGTGAACTCCAGCCATGGAGTCTGCTCCATGCGCTCAGTGACCGGAGTCTACCATCTGAAGCTGATGTGTCGGTCTAAAAGCCAAAGGCACTTATGCTGATGTGGCGATCTGAGAGTGGAAGGCCCGAGTAAGTTGATCGGTAGGGTGCCGATCAGGGTGTGGAGCTGGGCCACACATCGGGCTATAGTAACCATGCCAAAAGGAATGAAGGACTTTGGCATGGTTAATTTGAAGGCCAGTTGTCGCGTCGAACAAGTAAACAAGAAGGGCTACTTGGCGGGCCTCTTGCTTCGAGCCCTCGACGAAGAACACTGTCATACTATTGGAGGGAACTAGGTTCCCGACGAAGCTGCTGAAGAGGCCCGCCTCACAGGCATCAACTACGAGAATGAACATGGGAGCTAGAGGGCAGCCCTGATGAATTCCTCGCTGTGGTTGCACCCACTCCCCCGATCGTGCCCCATTGACTAGGACCGGAGGTGATACAACGCATCATGCAGGCGATCCAGGTCCTGTAGTGAATGCCAAAGAAAGGACAGAACACATCATAGGTTCTAGAGAAATCGACCTTCCATAAAAAGGCCTGGCAGCTAGTCCTCCTCCATCGAAAAATAATCCCCGAGGCGTATCTATTGGTGATGGTCCGGCCCTGGATGAAAGCTGATTGAGCAAGATGGATCAGCTCCGGAAGCACCTCCCATAGCCTATTCACCACTACCCGAGCCACAAAGAGTTAGATGGCGTTGGATAGGGCAATCGGCCGAAAGTTGTCCACTCACTCAGTTGGGGTGTGATTCGGTGGCAAGAATAGCAAGAACCGGTTGAGGCGCTCAAAGTCCCGTTCCCGCCTGTGAACTCTAGGAGTGCCAGCATATCCTCTTGCATTAACAGCCAAAACTCCCCGTAGAAGAAAAATGAGAAGTCGTCTAGACTTAGAGCAGCCTCGCTATTGAGGTCCCGAAGGGTCTGTCACCTCGTCCTCCGTGATAGCCTGCACCAACAATGAAGATTGTACCTCAGTAAGTTGGACAATATCCCCAGGAGCCCACCGCAACGGACGCGGCCTAGATGTTGCGCCGTAGTATGAAGTGATGGCCGCCTCGATGCTGTGGTGGCCAGTGATCTGCCGGCCTTGCACCTCTATTTGCTTGATCCTAGCCCTCTGACAAGAGCTCACATATAAGTGAAAAAGCCGAGTGTTGGCATCTTCCTCCTGAAGCCAAGTCAGGAGTGTTGCCTCCATTGAGTTTCCACTATCCTGTCCTCCAATTGGATGGTATGTTGTGCGCGTCGACGCATGGCTACCTCAGTGTCGGTGAGTTGACGGGAGTCCTCGAGGCGGTCCATTTGAGCGACCAAACCCAAGGCCTCTGTCCTGCGATGCTTCCGGTCCTCCCAGATCTGTTGTCGGTGCTGGCAAAGGAAGGACCGCAAGTTGGCCAGGGGCGCCGCCAACGTCCTAGCTGTTGAGTTCGAGGCCGCTACACTATGCTAATGCTCCTCCACCATGTGGCGAAAGCCATCCTCCAAGAGCCATAAGAGCTCAAAACGGAAGAGGGAGCGCTGTGCCGACCATTACTGGACTGTCACGAGAGAGGAGTGTAGTCCGAGAGCAGTCGATCGAGAGCCTAGACATCTGCCAACTGGTGAGCCTCTGCTAGATTGCTACCTCCAATGATCCGAGAAAGAGGTTGAGCAGCTGTGCTTCTCCATGTGAATCTACCATTGAAGGCCGAAAAATCGACCATGAGTCAATAAAGTCTCTGAACTCCTTTGCTCCAGCATCCCTCCCTCGCGTCCTCCATATCAAGTATGACATTGAAGTCTCCCCCAATCAACCAACAGGCGTTCTGAAGATGGGCGCGCACATTTATGAGCTCCTCCCATAAGGTGCTAGGTAAGGATGCTGAGCAGGGCCCGTATATACAAGAGATGAGATGTCTCTGCCACATCGAGAAGCGTGCCATCCAGGAATCTGACCGCCAACCAATAATACATCCACATGATTGGCTCTCTGCATGAAGGAAAAGATGCCCCGACATATGGGGCCCCAATCTGGGTCCATATTCCCAAGCTGCAATCGGCCAGCTTGGTCTCCTGAAGTAGAGCCACATCAACCTCCTTCTCACCACTTCTGATCGCAGGCGGGCGCGTGTGGCGCAATCTCGCCGCAGGCAGACCTCGTCGTCAGCCCTCCCAGCTAGGAGGGGCTCACCCTCCGTGGTGTCCTGAACAACCACCAGCCTCCTTGACGGCGTTGAGAGGCCTGCTGGCGGCGTCGATGCAACACGGCAGCAGCCGGAGCCTCTGAAACAGGATGGCGTACGGCAAGCCCTGCGTCTCATCCATCGGTGGCGACTCAGGCAGCAGGTGCATCACTGGTGGTGGTGGTGGTGGGGGGGGGGGGGGTGGTGGTTGGGTGTGTGACTGTCGCAGCATGCCGCCGCTGCCGATAATGGTGGGAAGCAGACCCGTCGCCAGTCATCTTGAGATTTGCCTGGGCGGCGCACAGATCGAGGGAGTTGAGGATGGGGTGAAGAGGTTGGTGTCAGGCTTGGCCGGTGGAGTGGGGTGGGGCAATGATTGCCAGAGGATGGCCAGTGAACAGTGGGGCGAGTCGGCAGTGGTGAAGATGGAGTTTGGGTTCAGCCTTGAACCAGCATTCATGGTGGCTCGGACCGGGCTCGAGTGGACCGCGGTTCAGGGTCGGGCTGAAGTGGGTGGATGAGAGGGCAATTTTGAAAAACAGTACGGCTGTTATCTGCGCCAAGCTGACCTGCAGGCGTCCTGCTCCCAGACGCCTGCGCCAACTGGGTTGGTGACGATGGTTGGCCGGCGACCACCTCCACCCATGAAGCGGTGCATTTGGCCGGCTGCAGATGGAGTAGAAAACTCCAGCGCCCACGCGGAGAATCATCGACGCCGATAGGGCGGTCTGAGTGGGCTTCGATCTCTACAGTCGTGGTTGACAAGCCCGGCGAACCGATTGCAGGAAGTATGACGACGATGGGGTTGTCGAGTTGCCGCGCTATTGCCATTGCAATCTCCGGCTGCTGGAGGTGGAGAGGCAGGCTGCAAATGTCGATCGAGCGACATATTCTGGGGGCTGCTACTGTCGCACCATCCTCGATCCGCCATTGTCGCCACTTGATCCAGGAATGCGGAGGGAAGCTGGTCGGCGTTGATAGGAGGGTGTCGTGTTGCTGCGAGGACCCTGGGACGAGCAGCCAGAGGCCCGGCAATATCTGGTTCAGGTGGAACAGCGGCGATGCGTCCCTGCTGGTGATGACTGCCGAGTGGAGCACCGCCAGGTCAGGGGAGGTGCCAGTGATATTGCCTATGATGCATCCGTTGAGGAGTTCGATGCCATGTTGGATTTCTAGCGACCATGGGATGGTGAGGCTGTCAGACGGAGGGATCGCCATGGCAGAGGAGTTGTTCGATGGGGTGGCAGGCGACCTTTCCAGCACGATATGGAGGCAAGACGACTTCTGTAGGCACCTGTAACAGTGGGTCACTGGATGGCGGCGGGTGCGGGAGTCGCCGGTGTGAGTGAGGGTCAACCATCCATCGGCATCTCTGTGACGCATGGTGAACAAATGGGTCGCCGGATGTTGTGAGAAAGGGATGGTGTCGCCGGGGGGGGGGGGGGGGGGGGGGGCGCTGGAGACGGAGATGGTGCCGCTGCCAGGGGCGGGACTCTAGCTCTTGCTGGACTTTCGTGTATTGTTACAATGAAGACATTTTTTTGCTAGCCATTTTGCTAATTTCACGCATCTGACATTACGCACGGTTTTGCATTATGACACATTGCACTGTGAGTTCTAAATTCTAGAACAAGAAACTCACTAAGAACATGAAAACATACTGATTAAACCTTTAATGGAAAAGATGAATGCATGTGGTTCACGATCAATTCTTGCACTTTTAGTTGTTTTCTGTGTTCTTGTATCCATTTCAACTCCTCTTGACCTGCCGTTAAAATAACTTTTTTCCTGTTTCTCCTCCTTACATGTACAGATCACTTCATACAGTAAGGAAGGCTTAAACAAGATTTGTTTATCAAGATGTGATGCTCGAATTTTTTGTTTTGGAATTCGGTTGGCAAAGAGGCGGACAGTTCAACAGGTAATACACATAATGTTTTACATGACCAGTTCAAATATAAATAATGTGAATGTATTATTTCGTGTTTTTTTCATTTATGGCATTCGGTTTAACATCTTGAAACAAATGATTGACTCGTTTGGAGGACTCAAATTTTGGTTGTCTATCCTGTGAATTTTTTTTACTCTCTCTAACAACAAGTGCACTTGTTCCATGTCCCTAGCATCTGGGTTATATCGTGAAAGTGCATAGGTACGATAATAATGTGTGCATAATTGCCACGTTCCCCTTATGACTTGAGATGGAATTTGTGCAAAAATTTGAGATGAAATACATTTATCCTGAGTGGACTAAACGTTCTATAAGGCTGGAATTAATTAGTCTTTTAACTGTCTTTTATAACATAGGGAATGTTTTGTTCTTTTATCAACTTTTGCTCATCTCTTTGTGGACTGATATTTTGATATGCGATTCTTGGACTTTGCGACTTAACGGAGCTTATATTTTCTGTTTCTATTAGCTTTGGTCTTGTTATATTAGTAATTGCATACTTGCATGGATAATGGTGTAAGTAGATGCCCACAGTGCTTTTGATGCTCTTGTTAACACTATTTGTATTTGCCTGAGTTGATTATATGTATGCAGATATTAAGTTTGATACCGAAGGAAACTGATGGTGAGTGTTTTGAGGATGCCCTTGCTCGTGTTCGTCGCTGCGTTGGGGGTGGCGACATGGAAAATGCTGACAGCGACAGCGACTTAGAAGTAGTGGCTGATTCTGTCACAGTCAATCTCCGTTGCCCTGTAAGTGATGATATAACGACTATTAGACATAACCAACGTGTGAAAAATATACTTTTTTGTCATCATCCTCTGGTATTGGTATCTATTTTCCTCATGTGAACTAAAATGATGCTCCCAACCTGAATCTTAACGAACCATGCTGCTAAGTCTCGGTTGCTGCTGCCAATCTCTACTTACAGAGCCTTTTCCCATCAAAATTTTCTCGTTTTTTTAGTATATTCTCTTGTTATGATCTGATGTGAAGAGGGCCATTTTTTTCCCTGGTATAGAGGGGCCAATTTGCCTGCTGCTCTGTGAAGTAACATTTTTTTGTTAATACTGATTCCTATCGTGGACTGCAGTCCAGAAACTAACTGCTCAACAACAACAACAACAAAACCTTATCCCACTAGGTGGGGTCGACTACATGGATCATACGACGCATTCGTTGATCCATGTTCATGAGATTCGACAGGGTTTTACGTTGGCTGTTGGGGTCTAACACAACTCTCCTCCTTTATCCGGGCTTGGGACCGACTATAAAACTAACTGCTTAATTATTTATTTATTTTTCTTCTTTTTTGTATTTGTTCCTGTATCTTTTTTTCTTTAATCGATGAATAAAAAGGAAACCAACAGCAACAATGCATAATATGTTTAAATCTTCATGCTACTTCTGCCCATAGTGCAAAAACACGAAATAGAGTTTTTGTCTTCTAAGTTTTACCTCTGCATACTTGTTTGGCTCTTTGGTATACTCTTGCCCATTAAATTTCACACTTTCTGCAATCTCTTCATTTGTCTCATGATTGTCCCTGTAAGTATCTTGTTGCAGTTGATTACCTTTTCTTGTATGTATTGGGCACTAGAAACACTTTGGTTAGATGATGAAATTTTCTTTATCCTCTGTGGCCAGATATATAGATAATTATCTATGAAATCTGTTGTTTTTCCACTTAATTAATTAGAAGGTATAGTTTATTCTTGTTGAATGTGTATATTTAACATGAAATGCTACTGGTGAAGTGTGGCGTCACCTCTGTAGGAATGTTGATCATTTATTATGTTTCTTGCAGATGAGTGGATCTCGAATTAGAATTGCTGGAAGATTCAAGCCTTGTGTTCATATCCGCTGTTTTGACTTAGAAACTTTTGTTGAACTTAATCAGCGATCTCGGAAGGTCTTTATTGTTTCTTATTATTTTACAATAATCTTTCTATTTCTTTTCTTTGCACTCATCTATTTTTTTTTCTGATGCAGTGGCAATGTCCATTATGCCTAAAGAATTTTTCTCTTGAACACATCATTATTGATCCATATTTCAATCCCATCACTTCTATGGTATGTTCTTTTGAACGATGTTTCTATTTAAATTTGTTTCTTAGTTCTTATATCGAGTCTTCTTTTGCATCCACTTGGTGAAATAGTTGCGAGAATGTGGAGAAGATATAACTGAAATCGAAGTAAAGCCTGATGGTTCTTGGCGTGCGAAAAATGAAATTGAGTTTAAGGATCTTGCTAAATGGCACTTGCCAGATGGTTCTCTTTGTCCTTCTACGGTTGATGACATAAAAGCTGACTTAGTAAAGCTAAAGCAAAGTAAGCAGGAAGGCTCTCCTGAAGGCAATGAATATTTGAAATTAGGAACAAAGAGAAATGAAAATGAAGATTGGGAATTTAGTAAATTTGAAGGCATGAAGTTTCTTCCTCGGAATCATGTTGCAAAGTTTGAAGACCATTATCAGAACATCATGCCCACAAACATTAGCACAACTGGAAGTTCCAGCAACAACCCAACTGTTGGTCAGGAGGTTGGGAAAAATTTTGAGCTATCTTTGAACAACAATCCTCTCTCTTTTAATATTGATCCGACTTATAGCGTTGAGAAGAGAACTCCATCTCCACTGAAAGATCCAGATGTGATTGTTCTTAGTGACTCTGATGAAGATAATCCTACACTTGTTTCTTCTGATACTATCTACGATACTCATCCAACTGGTGGCAACGTTTTAAACTTTCCCAGCCATCCAGGAGGTTCAGAAAGATATGCTGATGATGACGTTGGGGCAAATGGTCTTGGTCTTTTTAGCAATAACACTGATGATTTTGGAGTGCCTATGTGGCCATTGCAGACATGCCCTCAAGCAGAATCTGGCTTCCAGTTATTTGGAACAGAACCTAGTATTCAAGATGCTTTAATCGAATCTCGTGGTTCACTTGAGCCTGCACCAATTAGTGGCTTTGGTTTGGCATCACATGGTGGTTTGGATGATGTTTCACATGTCCAAGGTCTGTCCACATGCCACTCTAATATGGAAATTCATGAAAGCTTGGTTGATAATCCCCTTGCTTTTGCAAGCGATGATCCCTCTTTGCAAATATTTTTTCCTAATCGTCCTGGAGGTTCCCTTCAGGAAGATTTGATCGTTAATACTGAATTAACAAATGGGATTAACCCTGATGATTGGACATCTCTGAGTCTTTCTGCTGGTGGAGGGCTTACCAGATCTGTTCCTTTGAATGGGCAAGGCGCAAAGCAGCAGCTTCCATCCAACAAGAGGCGGAATGCTGCAACAGATGAATCTGGTAAGTACAATTAATTCCATCTTTAATCCACTCGCTAACCTTTTTATGGTCATGGTTTATTCCTGTGGAAAAGCTGAGGTCTAAGTAATCCTTGATTTAGATGTTCCACATGCATCACTTCAGCCTATAAAGCCTTCCTTTTGGTATTAATAAAAATGGGCTTTTCTTCTGCAGTCAAGCATCCTTTTGCTGCACCACTTTTGTAGTCTAGTTAGAAGGTCTTGTGAAATTGATTGTATTTACTCCATTTATTATGTTAAAAGTTAATGTAGTTATTGGTTGAAGAATCACGAGTAATCATGTGACGAGTAATCATGTGAACGCCCATGTCCTTGGCTAGGGTTTCGTAGTTAACATCAAAGAAAATGTGTTCATGACATCAGGTGAGTTTTGAGATACTAATTGTGTGATTGCTTGTAAGATGAGATAATTATATATTACCTTGTTGAATAATTCTTGTACTAGCTAGGCTGTTTCTGCCTTCTATCATCCGCTTCTTTGAATTGCTTGCTTATTTTTCTTGCATTGAATATTCTTCTTTCAGATATGATGGTTCTTCTTAACCAATAAATGATGTCCATTAATGTTTCGTCATTTTTTATCTTTGTTGTCTACTTCTGTCATTCCATGACATCTGGAATAAGTAGTCTTGCATAGTTTATTTTAGCATGTTTTTGTTGTTTCTGGGAGAGTGCTGGTTATCATTTTTTACTAAGATCTCTTGAAACAAAAACATTTTTTACTAAGAGTTCACTTCAACTTGGATGACTATTGTCCTCTGATAATCATCCTTTTCTGCTTCAGAAAAACTTCTCTATCTAATTGCTAGCACATGTTTTGTGATTTTTGTTATCTAGATTATATTGTTACTTGTATCCAATTTTGATTCTGTCATGTGTTATGGCTGATAGTTTTGTGAGGAACAATTGTGGTGTTTGTCTGATTTTATGTTACTTTCCTGTCTTCCGTTGGTTGAATGATTTCATTATTCCTTTTTTCCATTTATGTAATGCTTCCAGTATATGATTGCTCATTCTTGTTAGAGATTCATCTCATTTTTGTTAATGCAGCCCCCTTGCTTTTGGGTCTAAATGATACGAGAACCAACAGCATGAGTTCAAATAGTAGAAGGCTTGATGCTTCATTCTCACATCCTCGGCAGCCTCGTTCTGTGAGGCCTCGATTATCAATAGATACTGATTCAGATTAGTTATTTATCTTGGAAATTTTCAAATAATGAGATTATTCTGCAAAGTTGATCCATGCTTTTTTGCTGCTGCTTAAGCCCTTGATGGTCAATATTCAGTTATGGCTAATCTGGCCACTTTACATTGACAAGAATACAAATTACAGAATTGTGATTGCTTAGCAACTTATACTGCAGGTCCTGGAACATTTTACAAGTTTCATGGTGAGTCATACTCAGTATTTATGTATTATTGATGTCAGTCGAAATATTAACTTTTTATTTGGGTTGAAACTTGATAACCACGTTACTGGTGGATTTTGCACAAATTCCTTTTGCTGGTCTTTTCTAGATCATGTGGAGGAATCAATGAAATGACATCAATTCAAATCCTGGATTGTCGAATTGAGAGAGATATTGAGAGAGAGCACGAATTCTCACTATTTCTTAGATTCATGGATCAAATTTGATTCAGTGGGATCTTCCACACATTTTTTTCCACCGAGAACGTTTTATGAAACTCTGACTCCAGAATTTGGAGTATCCTACTTTCACGTGATTTGTTCAACAAGCAATCCAGAACCTTCATTGGTCCATCCTGTAGCAACTCTCTGACCATTTTCCTTTTTCTTTTTGCCCTTCGTTGTGATATTTGGTACACATGTTGCACTAGTTGCATCCAGAACCTTGGTTTTCATTGCTAGTGTTGTGAAATCTTTCTTTTTTTCCATGTGTAGAATCATATCTAATTCTTGTACATTTCAATCTGATGTTAATGGAACTTTCAACTTTACTTTTGTAGGCCTGATAAGGTGGCTGCCACAAAGTAAGTAGAATAGGATTCAATGGTAGACAGAAGCCTGCCCAAGGTGTAAGCCCTAGTTGGTTGGCTTGTGTATTATAGTGTACTGGAATCCAGTTGGTGTAAATTCTGTTGAGATGTCTCGGTGATTGGAGGGAATGCCTCATCCATACTTAAAGAACTTACATGAAAACAATATCATTGGATTTTGGAGCTGGCAATAATTAATGATAATTGGTGTCATTGCAATATGTTCAAGCTTCCATGTCCATGGGCTGATATCTTTTATTCAGGTTCTGTGCTAAGTTGTTGGAAATGCTACATCGTTATGTTTCTGTCATTTGCTCAGTCATGACGTGATGATAGATTTGCAAATTTATTCATCAGATAACTTAGGCTTTGCATTTTTAGATTGTACATGCTTCTGTAATAGTAGTGAAATTACTGACACATGGGAGTTACTGAATCCGTGCTGTCACTGCTTAACATTATAGTCATTTACAGTAAAACTCGATATTCATTGGTATATACAATTGACGTAAATATTAGTTTTCTTCAATGTGCAAAAGATATGTCGATCGCATTTACGATAGCTATCAAATTTGGTTTAACTTGTTCTGAATTTTTATTACTTCTGTCGAATCTGCCTGCGTTGTGGACATGCATTAATATATCATGCGATATATTCCACGTATGTAATAATTTAAAAATTGAGATAATAAAAATCGATTGATTGATATAAATGACTAAAATATAAATTTACAGAATTTGAATGGCATAACATAGGTGATTAAAGTTGAGCTACTCAAATATTTATCTTACAAAATTTTAATGATATTTGGCGCCTTTAATGCTAATTTCTAATTTATAAAATTATCAATATGTTTTTTGATTAATTTTCTTAAGAGTATTTGGTGACTCTTATTTCGTTCTGGTTGTCTGAATTTGGGCATTACCATGTCTGATTTTGTGAAAAAGAAATGATGACTCAACTTAATTCTTGTTTTAGCTCACAGAATTTGAATTGACACACAAAATAATCTGAACGTGTATACAAAAAAAAATACATTGAATATAATAGAATGTTCTCATTTGGATGAAAAAAAATCTGGAACGAATTCCAGCAGTTGCTTCTCTCTCTAAAATCTAAAAGTGCTCTTGCCACAATTTTCTTATTCCTATAAGATTATTACAGATGTGGCCCACAAATTAATTTGCCGCTGTTTGGATAAAATTTTGAGAATAAGACGGATAATCTCACTTTTCTCCCATGCCAAATGGGATTAGATAACTCAATTATTTTTCAACTGCAGTTGTTCTAAAGTTATCATCACTATAATTTCTTTCCAGGTTATGAGCTATTATTATTATTATTATTATTATTATTATTATTATTATTATTATTATTATTATTATTATTATTATTATTATTATTATTATTATTATTATTATTATTATTATTATTATTATTAACCAAAAAAGACGAGATAAAACATTTTGTTTGGCAGTAACTTAGTACAATAATAAAGATTAAACCTCTATAAAAGATGTTAGGAGAACATAATAATTCATATCTGAAAAATATAGATTGAATTTTTCAGTGTAATTACTTGGTTAATTCTTTTTATTGCGAAACCGGCCCACTAAGAAAGCTCAATGTATTTTTATGTTCGGATCGACTCAATAAACAATTCTAATTAGCGCAATAGTTAATCGATAACCGTGGATTTAACCACATGAAATCGAACGGCTGCAGTAATCTTTCGACTTGATCACAACCGTAGTCTGACCGGTATATAAGCAACAAGTTACCGCTCCTCTCCTCCCAGTCGCAGCTCCACAAACCCTAGCGACGCCGGCGGCGCTCTCTCCGTGACTTCGATCGAATCACTCGTCCGCAGCAATGGTGAGCATATGATCGAAAGCCTGGAAATCTTCTTCTCCTACTGTGCTCGGTCTGTGACATATTTCTTCTCCTTCTGCAGACTTTCAAGCGCAGGAACGGCGGCCGCAACAAGCACGGCCGGGGCCACGTCAAATTCATTCGCTGCTCAAACTGTGGCAAGTGCTGTCCCAAGGTATAAGTGGAGCAGTTATTTCTGATTAGTTACTAAAGTTTAGATCTTTGTGTTGTTCAAAGAATTAAAATATGAACATATGTTATAATCGGGTTCTCTTTTCTAATCGAGGAAGACGGGAATTTGTTTCTTATCTGTTTATTGTATTTTAATAGGACAAGTCAATAAAGAGGTTTCTTGTGAGGAACATCGTGGAGCAGGCTGCAGTGAGGGATGTGCAGGAGGCATGCGTTTATGATGGTAATCGCTGGATTGCGCGTACTGGTTATTGGGGCACTTTTCCTGGATGTGATTAAGCAAATTGAATTGAAACCTTGTGTGAATTTCTAGGATATACTCTTCCCAAGTTGTATGCTAAGATGCAGTATTGCGTCTCTTGTGCAATTCACTCGCACGTCGTCCGTGTGAGGTCTCGTGAGAACAGGAGGAACCGCGAGCCCCCTCAGCGTTTCAGGCGTAGGGTATGTAGGCCTGTTTCTTTTGTCACCGTAGCCTTGTTCTTCGTCAGTAAATTATAATTGGTTTTTTGTGCTGTTTATAATAAGCTTCTTTTTATTGCACTTCTGGTAGTCCTTTATATGTGGTGATCTCTAGCTGCAGTGACCGCATTTTATTTCATATGTCAAAATTGAATAAATTGTTATTTGAAACTTTCTTTGATTCAATTGATTCTCTTTATTTATACACAGCATTATCCAAGTGGTTTCAGGGTTAATCATTGTATCCGTTAATCACACCGCATGTGTTAAAATTGAATAGATGTTTTATGACAACTAAAATGTCGTTTTTTTCCCATTTGGGCAACAATTAGAATGATAGATTGATGTAATTTGTAGTCTAGTGTACAGTTGAAAATTCTCTACAAGATGACAATAGGAATCTTTTGTATAGATGACATTTATGTGTAGTCCTTTGTTGATATTGATGAGGACAATAAGCCTCTGAAAGATGTGCAGGTTGAGGCACTGTTCTCTCGAAATTTGAGTTCATGGCATCTATGTTAGTCTTAAGGGAAAAATGATGATATAATTATGTCTTGTAGTTATACTTAAATTCAGAACTACTAGTAACTCTTTGTGGTGTGTCTATTGATACGGTTGATGCATCTGTTCCTTTCTGGCATCTTCTCGCTTGGTACACGACACTTAATTCTTCTGTCATATGTCTAAGTAATTGTGGATTTTTAAGCAAGTCATCTTCCAGTCCATGTTCCCCACGTTTTCTTAGGGCATTTTTTATCTTTTATGATTAGGCTTCACAAGAGATTTTTGATGTAAATTAATTTATGACCCTATGACAATTGCCCATTTTTTATTGTTTTTTATTTTAGTGGTTATGTATGGTCAAACTAGTCCGTAGATAATTGCTGGTGGTCTAACTGTTGAAGGATTTTGTTTATCACCTGCAGAATAAACAGGACAGAGATCAGTTGGATGCAATATAGTTTAACACCATTTTTAGACAAATGTTATGCTTTGGTCCATGTTTGTCCCATGTAACTCAAGATGATTCTGGCAATATCATTGGATTAATTTTGGATATTTACAATTTTTTCACTAAGAACTAGATATTTTTTAGGTAGCCAAAACGTAGACATACATTAGGTTTTAACCTTACCACTTGTTCTACATACCATGTTGACAATGGTGCTAGTACTGAGAGGCCATTGCACGGCCTACAATTTCATAACTATATGGCTTATTCCTGCTTTTTACGATCTGACACTTTTGCTCGTTCTACAGTGCACTTGCAATTTGCATTATTCGTTTCTCTTTTATTGGGTCATTATCTTGGAGGAGCTGTATGTTTTTTTAACCAAGATTACTTTCCTCTTTGCACTGTCCACAGGATGATACAGCAAGACCTGGGCAGGGACCTCGTCCTGCTGGAGCTGGAAATCCTGTTCGCACTTGATTTGGATGATTGTGCTTGGGAGAGTTCTTTTTATGGAATGTGGTGAATGAAATTGTTTTTTGAAACTAGTTGTTACTTAGGCTATTGGGTTATGGATCATATTTCTGTTGACTGTCCTCTTTTCATGATTATTAAACTATTTTTTTTTCCTATGAAGTTGCCTTCACATCTCTTTGCACAAGGGCTGATGTCATAAATTTGCTGTGCAAATTAATTAGTTTGCAGATGTTTGGTTCAGTGCATGTCAACTATGTTCCAAATTTACTCGTCCTCTACCTTTTAAACTTGAAGCAGCCCAAACTCATAGCTCTCTCCTACTGTCAGGTGTTGTTTTACGCGTCTTCTTGGTTTATCTTGCACAGTTTTTACTATCCTCCATTGAATTTTAAATGTTCTGCTGCCAGGTGATGCTGTCTGTCATGTAATAATGGCTTAACCATTCCATGACTGGACTCGTCCTGCGTGATTCATCTCAATGTCCCGTGCCACGTGAGGTGGTTCAGGATGTTTGATGGCTCATAACTCGCTCCATCATTTTGGCTGCAGCAGCATTATTTTCTCTTAGATCAATGTGTTCGCATCCGTATGTCGTCTCAAGAGTCTGCCATCTGTGATGATAGATCTTGTGCAACAAATCAGATTACTCTCCCCTCGTCCATATCCTTTTGTCTCTGTTTAGCTTTCGTTCTTGATCACGTGCATCTGGCCTGGACAAAATCCTGAGATTAGACTGCTCCGAGTAGCGTTGGGTCAGATCTCTCGTTCACTACTAGGATGTGTGCCCAGTGGAAGCAGGTGGTTGGACTTGTCTGCGTGCACCTTTCCATTTTATTTTCCTTCCTCATCTGCTTGTTTATGAGCTAACACTATTTGCCAACCATCTCAGTCTTGTTTCCACCTCTCATTTGGTGCCACTGCCCTCGCCCCATGCTGATCGATGCGTCAAATCGACTGTAAAGGCTAGAATCAAAGGTTCCACATTTATAGGCCTCTCTCAACACTTAACCTTAGGTCCCATCTCAGTGATATGTCAATCTACTTTTGCAATCAGCAGTAATGCTACAATCTGAAATTTGAACTAGTTTCAGTTCAGGATGTCTTCAAAAGAATCAACTGTCATAATTCATGTCATATGCAAGATTTTTTGTCATACGTAATTGAAGAGTCTGAATACAGTTTAGCTGGATAATCCCATACGCAAGATCTGATTACTAGCTAATAGTTGAAGCATCACATGACAATTAAAGAGAGTCCAATGCCCTCGTTTCAACATCCATCCGGGAAGAGTTGACACAGGGAATGTAATGGCCAGTTAAAACTATGTGCCCGAGACTGTAGACCATGGCACGAAGGAGACCTGGCGACATGACCCAGAACATGTATTTTTGCGACAACCGGCCACTCTTTGCTCATTAGTTACGGTCTCACTGTAACGTATCATTAAAAAAAAGGAAACGGTCGAATTTATAATTAATCATAACTAGTGACGGAATTAATGGAAGAATTTGAAAGATTTCAAAAAAAAGAAACGAACGGCAAGAAATGGCCGACCAAGCTGGCCGGGACTATAAAGGGGAAGAGGGGAGGGTGCCCTCGCACCCCCTTGGACTCTTGCCCGGCCGCCGCTCTCCCTCGCCTCCCTCTTCTCCTGCAATTCCGACGATCGGCGTGCACGTACAGAGACGAAGCAGGGCACGACTCCGACGACAGACGATCCCACGACCTTCGACGCACGGCGACTCTCTCTCAACGTGCGCAGGAGCCAGGCGAACCTTCCTCGTCGGCCAGGAGCGACCGGTGATCGACGAACGATGAGAGAAACGACGGCGAACTCATTCGAACGAAAACAGAGGTACCTTAGCGCATTTTTAATCCATAGACAAAGAAATACAGATTGTTTGATGCAAAGAATTAGATCATTGTGATCCTGAGATTGTTAGCTTCATTTTTCATATTTATGTTGTAATGATTTGACGATCGAAAAACCGTCGGAATTAAGGACGAAGTCCGGCGGCCCTATTTTATCGCAAGGACCGGTCGATCGATTTTATCAACGGTCGATCGATCCATGCGAGGAACTCGCACGGAGTTTCTGTCGATCGGTCGACGTTCTCATTAGAGCGGTCGACCGATATGCCTGTTAATGGACAGATCAGACCTCGCAATCGGTCGACCGACCTTCCAGACGGTCGACCGATCCGACGCGCAGTGCGCGTCCTCACGATCTTACGATCGGTCGACCAATCCTAGAGCAACCGATCGACCGGCTCTATGTGTGTGGTCGACCGATCCACAGACACCCGACAAAGAACACTGATCGACCGATTCAAGAGAACCGGTTGACCGGTGTTAAGGAACGATCGATCGGTCCAAATAGCGGTTGACCGGTACAGCCAGACCAATCAGTTTAGACCGTCGGATTCAATCAAACCCATCGGTCCAAACCAACCGGTTCAACCCACTCAAACCATATATAGACATTGAATTAGTTTTGATATTGACATAGTTCGAACAGGATGCTGACCCGATCTGAGTCCAACTCATGAATCCTAACCAGAGACTCTAACCAGTTCGCCTGTAACTGGTCGAGTCCTATTTTACAGACATTAATGCCCGTTTGAGTCCTGATTCATAGACATCATGATAATCAGAGATAAGTAATGTAAAGATAAAGTCACGAGATTGATGTGTCGCCCCATTGTACAGAACAAAGATCATAGTATGGTATAGAGAGGGGCAGGTAGTTAGCTGAGGAGACAGCGAACCTACTAATCTTCCATGACCACTATTTCTGAGATTACAGGTCATCTCCCACTTGTGTCTCAAAGAAGGGTGATGCATTTGTCACACTCCTTCCCCAAAGAATATTGTATTGAGCCAAAGAGACATGTAGCTAACTGATGAGACAATGAACCTACAGGTTCTTAAATGATCACTATTCATGGGGTGTAGGTCCTCTCTCATCTACATTTCGAATTGGGTGATGCATTACCACACTCATTTCCTTTATGGGCTTACTGGCTTTATAGATTCAGAGAGGCACCTCTGGCATCCCAATATAATAAAGTCGAGCTCGCATAGGACAACTAATATTAAGGACATTATAGTAATGTAAAAGTCATAGTACAACTCACAGTAAAGCAATGTAAAGCAGAGTATTGTAAAGTAAAACATAGAACATGGTATGGTAAAGTATGGAACATGATATGGTATAAACAACGCAGAGTACTGCAAAGACAATGTACAGTCATAGTAAAGAACAGAATACAGATATTGTTATCGTCAAAGTATGATATATGACCCATCATAGTCGGTGTATAGAAACAAAGTATATCATTGTTACCCCCAAATACATTTGTATACATTGATGTGATTATCATTGATCCATAGTTCATCGTCTATATTGTTATTGTACTGGACTTTTTGCTCACGGATATTCGATTCCCCTGTATTGGGATTTTGCAGGTGAGAATGCTGCTCAATGAGGCGTGGATGTGCTTAGAGCTTGGAGGATGCTGCACATGACTATTTACATTATTGAATCGCTCCAACTACATTCAATTGATTATCATCTTGTCATTTATAGAACCATGTTATTCCATATATCGAATTTTTTTCCGTCTGTTGAACTTCTTAAGACTTTTGTCTTTTATCATCTTGTTATAGCATGCATGGATGAACTATGCCCTTCGATATTCTGACGTTTGAACTTCCGCATTAAAGTCTTAATATTATATTTTCTTATAATATTAATGCCATGTATACATTTTGTTGAATGATCATGATCAATAGTGTAGTAGGCAGTGTAATGCTCCCGGTGTCAACCTGACTGCCTACGTGGCAGGAGGGGCGATTTTGGGGGCGTTACAGTTTGGTATCAGAGCCTAAGTTCTTGGCTCCTCATTGATCATAGTAGAGTAGATATTCATGTAAAGTCGTTATTGTTCATATTGTCTCATAACTCAAGGTATGTGCAAGTTTCTCAAGTATCTGCGGCTCCACTCCTCAAGTAAGTGATAAGTACATTCTCATAAAGATTATACTTATATTATTGAGTTAACTCGTTTTTATAGATGCCTCCCCGCCGCATAACGTCCAGAGTGGTACGTGACGGTAGAAGAGTTTTCTGGGTGGCTGAATCAGTCATACACCCCCCAACTGCACTGCCTCAAGAGCAGGAGCAAGCACGAGCATAGGGTCACGGACGTGCGACCCCACCACCTCCAGCTCCCGAAGTACAGGAGCATTCTGATCTGAAGAGCGTGGGGAGTAACTACCCTGTAATACCTTCCCCACCAATTGAGATATATGAAGAAAGGGAATTGAGGAGAGAGATACATATCATAGAGCAAATAGGGGCAAAAATACGCGCAGGCAGCCCTATAAGTCAATCAGAAGACCCAAAGCCATATTGCAGTTACTATGAACAATTTGGGCATTTCGAATGTGAATGCTTGATTATACTAAGCGTAGAAGGATCTCCAAGGATGAATCTGGGGAAACCTCGAGACACGATGACTAATATCAAATAGTGGAATGTTTCCTTAATGTTGAAGACCTTAGTGTGCCTTAAATGAATGCTTATGCTTTGTTTTGACTAACTCTATCATGAGCATGATTTGAATTTTAAGTGGATATTGAGTCATAAGGTCTCAATTGTGATCTGAGATTTTTATTTCGACTAAAGATCTTTGGTTATATGCTATTTCTCAAATATTTTCCTGATCTTTTTATAGATGCCTCCTCAAAGAAGGTTACAAGCGTCCACCAGCGAGAATGAGGTACATAACGAAGGGGAGACCCCTTTTGTTCCTCCACCTCCATCTTATCCACCTCCAACTTCTCCTCCTCCACCTGAACTACCAGTACAGCAAGGACGCCAAGCACCCCTTCCTTGCACAATACAAGAATTTTGGAGGTCAAAACCTCCAACATTCAATGGGGACGGGGGTATAGAGGTGGCTGAATAGTGGATGGAAACTCTGGAAGAAAGGTTCGACATCCTGGACGTTCCAGAGAATAAGAAAGTACTATTCGGTGGGGATACTCTCCAGAAGAACACAAAGGAGAGGTGGAAAGCAAAGAAAGCCACCAATTTTTCGGATACAAGGGTAGTTGCTTGGGAGGACTTCCGCAAGGCATTCGAGACGCACTTCTTCCCTGCGTTCTAAAGGGATTTGAAGCAAAAAGAATTCTGAATTTGGAACAAGGAACCATGACAGTGTCCCAATACATGACCAAGTTCGTCCGATTGAAGAAGTACTCAAAGCTGATCATGGACGAATAAAACATAACGAAGCGGTTCGTTGATGGCTTGAACCCCACCTTGAGGTCCCAGACAAGACCAGGGAATTGTAAAACCCTGGATGAGATGATCAGTTTAGCCACGACGAAGGAAAAGGACCACCAGGACCTACAGAAGAAGAAGAGGGTTCAACAAAATGTGGGTCAGAGTTTCCAACAACAACAACTATTCCGTGGGAACAATCATCATCAGCAACGAGAGGACAACCGGCCCCGCCTTTACCTAGCGCCTCAACAGTACAACCGCCCACCACAGTAGTCATACCGTCCTCAACAACAAGCTCCTCCACCTCAACAATAACAACAGCAACAACAGAATCCAATGCCCCCTCAGCAGGCGTCAAGACGCACCGCTCAGCAACAGAGGCAACAGCCTCCGAGAGCTCTTCAGGCACCATCCGCACAAGGTGAGCGGGTCTTATGCAACACCTGTGGCAGGACCCACGCAGGGGGAATGTCGAATGAAGACTGGAGCGTGCTTCCACTGCGACGGGATGGGTCATATCGTCGTGAATTGCCCAAGGCGGCAACAGGTGGTTCAAGGAAGACTCTTCAACTTAAAAGAGGATGCTCCACCGAATGACGCAGAAGTCATTCGAGGTACGCTATTCGTAGCAGAACTCCCAACTACTGTAGCTAGTGTCTCGTATTCATTCATATATGAAGAATGTGTCACTACCTTATGGATAACTGCAATGAATTTAGATCATAAGATGAATATCCTGACCCCACAAGGAACACTACTCACCATTAATTACCTCCCTAATGTATCTATAGAGATAGACAAAAAGAACTTCCTTACAAATCTTATGATTATCCCTATGAGAGATTATGATATAATTTTGGGCATGGATTGGCTAACATCCCATAATGCTTCTATATTATGCAAGCAAAAGAAGGTGGTTATAGGTACATAGAGTACAAACAAAGTTATTGTTAGAGGCATTGCTCGGAAAGAATAAAAAATCATAGTGTCTGCCATGAGGCACACAAACTTCTTCAGCGAGAATGTAGAGGTTATCTAGCAAGTGTGATCAAGATGGAAGAGTCAAAAGAAGACCCCTGAGGACATAGAGGTTGTAAAGGAATTCCCTGATGTTTTTCCTGAAGATGTGAGTGGTCTACCACCCAGAAGGAGATAGACTTCTATATTGAAGTGGCTCCTGGTACGGCCCATCTCCGAAGCCCCATACCGCATGGCTCCAGCAGAGATGAAGGAATTAAAGACCTAAATTCATGTACTACTAGATAAAGGTTTCATCAGACCTAGCGTATCGCCATGGGGTGCACCAGTCCTTTTTGTCAAGAAGGACGGTTCACTCAGACTTTGTATCGACTAAAGAATGTTGAACAAAGTCATAGTGAAGAACAAGTATCCACTACCTCGTATCGATGACTTATTCGATCAGTTGTCCAAAGCAAAAGTTTTCTTCAAGATTGATCTGAGGAGCGGTTATCATCAGCTCCGGGTAGCCGAAGAAGACATTCCAAAGACAACTTTCAAATCAAGATATGGACACTATGAGTTTCTTGTGATGCCGTTCGGGCTAACCAATGTCCCAACTGCATTCATGGACCTCATGAATCGGACCTTCAACGAACATCTAGATAAGTTCGTGATTGTCTTCGTCGACGACATTCTCATATATTCGCCAAGTATAGAGGAGCACAGGGAACATCTGAGAATAGTGTTGGAGACTTTGCGAGCAAAGAAATTATACGCGAAGCTTTTCAAATGTGAATTCTGATTAGAGGAGATGATATTCCTTGGCGACATAGTCTCCAAAGATGGAATCTCAGTTGATCCAGCGAAGGTAAAAGCAGTATCCGACTGGTATCAACCAAAGAATGTCTCTGAGGTCAGGAGTTTCCTTGATCTGGCGGGATACTACAGACGATTCATCAAAGACTTTTCCAGAATTGCATTATCGTTGACCAAGCTTACAAGAAAAGGAGAAAAGTTTATCTGATCACCCAAGCGCGAGAAGAGTTTTCAAAAATTAAAGAAGCGGCTAACCTCAGCACACATCCTCACGTTATCATCAGACAATGGTGGTTACGTAGTCTACAACGACGCCAGCGATACAGGACTAGGATGTGTGTTGATGCAACATGGGAAGGTTGTAGCATACAATTCCCGTCAGCTGAAGAAACACGATGTCAACTATCCAACACACGATCTTGAACTGACAGCAGTGGTGTTTGCCCTCAAACTTTGGTGCCACTACCTATATGGAGAATAATTTATGGTCTACACTGACCACAAGAGCTTAAAATATGTTTTCACACAGAAGGATCTGAATATGCGCCAAAGACGATGGATGTAGTTCTTAAAGGATTATGAGTTCGCTATCAACTACCATCTTGGTAAAGCAAATACCACTGCTCGCATCCCAATATAATAAAGTCGAGCTCGCATAGGACAATTAATATTAAGGATATTATAGTAATGTAAAAGTCATAGTACAACTCACAATAAAGTAATATAAAGTAGAGTATTGTAAAGTAAAGCATAAAACATGGTATGATAAAATATGGAACATCATATGGTATAGACAACGCAGAGTACTGTAAAGACAATGTACAGTCATAGTAAAGAACAGAGTACATATATTGCTATCGTCAAAGTATGATATATGACTCATCATAGCCAGTGTATAGAAACAAAGTATATCATTGTTACCCCAGTTACATTTGTATATGATTACCATTAATGTGATTATCATTGATCCATAGTTCATCGTCTATATTGTTATTGTCCTGGACTTTTTTCTCACGGGTATTCGATTCCTCTGTATTAGAATTTTGCAGGTGAGAATGTTGTTCAATGAGGCGTGGATGTGCTTAGAGCTTGGAGGATGCTGCACATGACTATTTATCGAATCGCTCCAACTACATTTAATTGATGATCATCTTGTCATTTATAGACATTATGTTATTCCGTCTATCGAATTTTCTTTCGTCTGTCGAACTTCTTAAGACTTTTGTCTTTTATCAACTTGTTATAGCCTGCATGGATGAACTATGCCCTTCGATATTCTGACGTTTAAACTTTCGTATTAAAGTCTTGATATTATATTTTCTTATAATATTAATATCACGTATGTATTTTATTGAATGATCGTGATCAATAGTGTAGTGGATAATATAGCGCTCCCGAAATCAATTTAACTAGATACATGACAGAAAAGATGATTTTGGAGGCGTTACACTCGCAACAAGGCCTTCTAACTTTCCCTTCCCCATCGGAAAACCTTTGTTACGTATGATCGTCTCCTGTTACTATTTTGACTTCACAACTCCCATCTTCCTATCACAACTCAGAAAATGATTTCGCGCATTCATGCCAAGATTCGCCTCTCTCGAACTCCCAAGAGAGGAGATCTCGAGGAGTACACCAAAACAGCAATTGGAGCATTAATTAAGCTAGAAAATGACTTAGGATTCCTTCTGTTTCCTAATCTTGGTTTTGTACTTATAAGTTAATATTCGTCCGCAGGAGTGAAGCAACAAAGTAAACTAACATATGTCTAATTTAATTGCCACCATGTGCTTACCTTGTTTCTGATTTATGTTTCCCTTGGGTAGCCTTCATTTATTTTGTAAATAAACTTGATGTGCATGTGAGCAATCTCTATTTTAGTTTATAGTGTACGTTATACGTGTGACATTTCGTAGGGGAGTTTATGAACATATGTGATTTATCATGTAAATCACATGTTAATAAGTCATTTGAAGAAACCAATACCATCTCATTTACTAACAAGTTAATTTATGATATTTTTTTATTCTTGTTATTTACAGCACTAATGAAACCGGACCTTTCGGCCTAATCGACTACAAAGCTTCAATTTGCTTTGACTCATGATAATAGTTATTATTATTTATTTATTGTATTAATAAACAAACAAAAGAAATGGGATCTATCTAGCAAATTCCACAAGAAATAAAAGCATTATTATGATTGGGCCGTATCGGTGGGCCTGCCCTCCTCGTGATCGAGGCCCATCTGTCGCTGCTGCCTCCGGCCGCTGCCGCCGCTGTTCCAGAAACAGTACGACGAGACAGCGTCCAGGGCTGGCGCTGGCGCCGGCGCCACCGCCAACTTCTCGGCCGCGCTCCTCGCTGGCTCCGACTTGCTCCTGGTGAGAACCAGCGGCCGCTGCGATTCCGACCGCATGGCTTCGTCGTCGTCCTCCTCCTCGTCTTCGTCGTCCTCCCCGTCCGCCGCGGTCGCCGCCACGGCCGTCGGTTCCGAAGTCTCTCTCCCCTCGTCGGACGTCGCGTTGCTAAGCTCTCTCTTCTTCTCGTCCTCTGATTCCTTCTCCTCATTTGTCTCTAATCTATCCTCCGCGTTGACGCCCTTCTTCTGCTCCGTCGTCGTCAGGTCAAGCTCCGGGAGAGAGGAGACGGCGAATCGCACGGTGGCGAGGGCTGACGCCCGGTTATGCGGCGCCGAGCGGCACCGCATCAGAAGCAGGGCGTTTTTCGGCGGTGTGGCGGCCTCAGCCGTAGCTGGCGGCACGAACACCCTCGTCTCCTTTTCATGCTCTGAGCCCTCTTCCTCCTGTTCTTGTACGACGCGTTCTTCGTAATCGTCTCGGTCCCTATCCGAATCCCTCCCCGTTATGATCAACAGCTCCGGAAACGGAGGCCTGTCCATCTCGGCCTTCTGCTGGCGGTACGAGCTGCTGCGACTTCCCCCGCCGCCGCCGGATCGGACGCTGAGCCAAGTCCACCGCCGCCAAATCGACCGCCGGGCTCCGCCGCCGGCGCCTCCCTTGGGCTTCTTCCGCGCGGGGAAAATGCTGCAGATCCAATCCTCCTGCAGGCACCGGCACGGCATCAGCGACGGCGGCGCCCGCCGACTCGCCTTCCTCGACGGCGTCCTCTTAAGCTTCGACGACGGCGAAGGCGAGACTGGCCTCTTGCTCTTGTTCCTTATGCGGACCTGCCCGATGCAGGTGACCTTGGGGGAGGAGGGATCTCCTGCCTCCCCCGTCGCGGCCCTTCCGCCCGCGGCCGCCGACGAACGGCCCGCGCTCCTGCTGCGGGAGACGAAGATGGGGCTGGAGCGGGCGGCTCCGGAGCTCCGGCCCCGGCTGCGGCTCCCGCGAAGGAACCGGGCGAGTCCGGGGGGCGCGGGAAGCTTCTCCCTGGCGGGGCTCGACCCGACGATGAGTCCGGCCGGTTTCATCATGGCCGGCACGATTAGATCTGGAGCTTGTGCAGCGTCGGCGAAGGAGAGCAGCAGAGGAAGCGAGAGCGAGTAATGGGAAGGGGAGAGGAGAGGAGAGGAGAGGACGCAAGGCTGCAGGGAAGGGGACCGAGAGCGCGTACATGGAGTGGAGTGGAGTGGAGGGAGACAAGAACATGTGTGCGTGAGAGCGATGGAGCGAGCGAGTGGTGAACTGTTAACTGTACGAAAACGGGCAGGATCGTGGGTTTGGCAGTAATTGGCGTTTGCTTGCTCCTCCTTTGTTTACTGCAACTACCACTTGCCATTCCATTAAAGACGAGAGAGAGAGAGAGAGAGAGAGAGAGAGAGAGAGACGATGATGAATGTTTGTTGCACGAGTGGAGTGGGCGAATGAAGCGTTCTAATTTGGATTCCCCTGCGCAGCGTGTTTTAAGTATGTGACAAAGAGAGAAGCAAACAATTGATCCAAGGGACCCCACAGGCACAGCGTAGCTGAAGGAATAAGTGAAGAGTGAAAAGTGTCTCGCCAGGGAAAGAACGATGAAGCTACAAGTTTTTCCTGTCACCAAAAAAAAAAAAAAAAAAAAGCCAAAAATCTTATATTATCAATTCATATTATGTATTTGGTTGGCTCCAAGGTACATTAGTATTTTTGGGCCGGTGATAAGGTTCTTTGCGAGACTTTTCTTTTACGGTGTAAAAGAAATCTAATTCAATATCTTGCTTAAACATTAATGTGATTATCCATCATATTAATATTGGGGTTATTTTTTTAAATCTCCAATGAACTATAGTCGATTTTTCGTGTTTAACGTACTTAAATTTTATCGTGATGTCTTTTCGTCGCATTCTGTTAATTATTTTCATTTTTTATTTGTGAAAAAAATAAAATTTCCTTTCACAAACTATTCTCTATTTAATATTTTAAAAGAATAAAACAATAATATAATAATAAATAAAATAAAAACTAAAAATATTTTTTAAAAAAATCTTTGACATTACTGATTTGTCAAAATATTTTATTTTATTTTATACATCAAAAGAGAGAACAATTTCTTTTAATAAATAGAAAGAAAAAATAACAAAAAATTAACAGAATTTAAAGTAAAAATCATTGTAAAGTTTAGGAACGTCATATGATAAACTAATAATTTAGAATTAGACACAAAAAAAATTAGAAGAGATTTAAGGAAATAACTTTTAATAATTGTGATCTGTGCACATTATTTTTTGTTGTCTATCGCAATTTTTGAGAAGTGGTTTCTAGCTTTTTAACTTTTGTGGTACTAAAAATTATGCACACACTTTAAAATATCACTCGATTATTAAGTCTGATTAATTTGATATTCCTTTTGAATCTCACGAAAATCTTTTACTGGCACAATATAAAACAATGAGAAGCTGCCTACCTTATATATGAATACATTATGAGAACAAGAAATTATCACCTAATCTATATTCAATTAGCTCCAATCCGATGAGGTATACATATTATGAGAACAAATAATCAGCACCTAGTCTACTTTCAATTATTCAAAAGAACATTGCGGTTGAAAATATTTTATCTAATCTTGATATAAACATCAATTTATACCATGATACTTTACAAAGTATTAAGTATATGTATTTTCGGTATATCTAAATTTTGAACTAAACACGACCTCCCCAAAAAATATATGACCTTATATGTCCCATGCAAACAGACATAACTATTCTTGCAGTGTTATAAAGTCACGTGTTTAAATATAAAGCACATAATATCTCTTTTATATCACCCCTAATCAAATAAGGCATTAAGCCTACCATTAAAACCTTGCATTGAACTATTGTTTACCCTTTTGCTATAGCACATTTAAGCTATATATTTGACCTAAAACCTAACTTTACTTTATCTTATTAAATGAAATGAACTATCCACTTTCTTATAAGCTTTAAGGTGTTGAAATTTATCTTTGTAATATTTCCTTTGATATATGGCTGATAACTTTCATCTATCCTGACCTGATGGTAGTATTAAATTGGAGAAATATATTTTCTTCATAAAAACTTTCATAACATGAAGATGGGTTCCAATCATTCTAATAACATATTAATTAGATGAACGCCAAAATTTGATTTTAGGAATTGCTCATCGAATGTGATGCCAACAAGTGCAACAATCAATATTAAACAAGGTTGAAGTAAACAAATAAAAAAGAAACCTTTACCACAATTTAGGGATCATCTAAACACATGATAATAATTTTGATCGACTGTGAAACTTCTCATGTGTTCATGCATTTCTTCATTTATCTTCTATCACATATTTTATTTATGCTCGTTACGATTGTTAATAATGCCTTGAATCTGAACCCAGTTGGTCCCCCTACATAGTCATACGCTTCAGCAGAATTCCCCTACATAGTCATACGCGAGCCTGTGGGGGGTCAAGGGGGGGATCCAGGGGGATCCCCCCCTGCGGGGGTTGCAAGGGGGCGGAGCCCCCTGAGCGAAAATTTTTAGGGGTATTCTGTTTGTGATTCGGATTTAATTTATTTTTTTATCACGAGATAGGTGTCCTATTTTCAAGGGATTTATTTAGAGTCACAGTCCGTATGTAATTCCTATCATCTGTCAAAGGGAGTGCCTATATAAACTCCCTAGGGGTCTAGACCGAGACCTATCCCTTGTAATCATCATTATTCCATAACAAAGAGCCGCCGCCGTTTTTCCTCTTCGTGTTCTTCTGTATTTCGTGCGATCCCTCTCTCCCCTTTTTCGTAACAACGATCCTTAACATGATCAAAATATAATGTTGATTACAATAATTGTCATCCATTAATGGCCATAATGGTCATATATTGTTATATCTTTCAATTGATGGATATGATCATGATATTAATTTTCATGTGGTGCTAGTTATCCCAAAGTTTACCATTTGGGAGGGGTTCATTTTGATTTAATTATTCCTACATATTAAATTAATGTTTAATATAAATTACAAAGTTCATTCTTCCTAAAAATTTAGGCCATAAATATTTTGAAGTCTCAATAAAACAATATGTTTAATAATATATTTCAAGAAGAATTTCTTATCATAAATAATCAAGTAATATATCACTTGTCAACAAATAAATCATTATCACCTCTTTCCTTCCACTATATTATCAATACATTCAATTTGATTTTTTTTCTTGTAAGTGTTTAGTTTATTATGTATCAAGACTATAATCTCTTGTTCACCATAATAAATTTAGGTTGATTTAATAACCAAGTCGAGCACTAATTTCACAAGGAAAATGTTAAACTCATGTTGCATGGGCGTTGTCATTCTTTTGACATTATCTTTAATTCTTTATGTACATCTGACAACATGTTCATGTTTTTTTACTATAATCCCAATAAACACTTGCACCATCTAATATTAACAAGTGTCATAATGGAAATCTTCAATTGTTAATATTTCTATCAAAATTTGTGTCAAATTATCTATATTCTCAAGTGTATCAAGTTGAGTTTATTGATATCAAATATACTATACTTTTCAAATATAATAGAATTCTCTAAAGAGGTTCTCAATGCCTTGCACTAGGATTGTTATGAATTTATCAACAATGGTTACTTCATAGGTCAAAAGGGGTCTTGTACACAATATTTCTTACATTAAGCTCTCATTGATTGTGCATTAGAACCTTTATGGTCTTTCATCCTATCATAATACACCAATTTTGATAAGTATGTTTCAATCACCAATTATGTGTTTGAATGCTATTTTGCTTCCCAAATCTTAACAAGTATCTTATTTAGATAAACTTGTTCGTAACTCAAATCCAATATTCTTGATTTTTTTTACTCATTTGAATTTGAAGAACATAGATCATTTTGCATATATCCTTACTTTTAAATTCCTTATACAATTTCTCTTGTATGTTGTGTGTGGCATTGTTTCTAGTGAGTAAAATATCATATACATACACTGACTTTGTTGCAATCATTTTGATGCACATAAACAATCAAACTTGTTTGCATCAAAGTCAAATTGAATAGCTATCACATGACATTTTAACATAATTGACACTATGATTATTTACATCACATTCTATCTTTTTTTACACCTTCAATTTTTGCAGTTCAAAATAATTAGATTATTGCATATTTCCTTAGCGCCATTTATGAGATCGGTGCTTGCACTTGAAGGAAGAAAAGATTATTTAGGGAACATCCCAAATCATTCAATTCTCTATCCAGTAAGTTATTCCATTTGAAAGATCAAGCTTTTGGATAATACATTACCTTAAAGTCAATTCTGATTTGTTGTATATAACCTTTGATAATAAGTATTTATTTTGATATTTAATAATAATAACAACTTGGTAGATTTTATTTTTAATACTCATTTGCATCATATGCTATTTTATTTTTTTAGTAAGTCAAATAACATTCATACATGGTACCACTCAATTGAGTCCAATTCTTTCTCATATTGACCATCCATGGTTTTTTACTTAGAAAGAATCATTGCTTCTGAAATGAAATCTATACAAAGGACTCTATGTGAATATTATAATGTAACATGAAAATATCACACTTGTACATATTCTAAATATGAATTCCATTCTAGATTTCTTATTGCACATTATATCATTTTTATATAGCTTCACCCTTGAACTTATGCTTAATATTTTTTTCCAAAGTTGACTTGTTTTACAAAGGATAATCATGCTTTTATTTATGTATATTTTTTGTTTTCTATCAAAGTTGCATTTAAACCCTGGCTTAGGCAATTCCTGTATTTGAAGAAATTATATTTTGGATGTAATATATGCCTTTTACATTTTTTCTTGAAAGAAGTTATGTTTTTTTACTAATATATTATTTTTACAAATCCTTTTAGCTAATTTATGCTTTTTACTAACATATGATTTTACTAATATATGCTCTTTTTCTTGGAAAATTTTATATTTTGGATATATCCAATAGACTTTATGTTATAATCCTAAAGTTTGTTTCATCTTAAACTAACTTGAAACTAATATATGCTTTTTACGTTCTTCCTTTTTAAATTGTGCAACTCAAGCTTCTTGCCATTCTAAGTTCATATGGTGTGAAATATGCAAACTTTGTGAATTTATATGTAGCCCTCTTTTATTTATTTATTTATTTATTGAGATCCTTGAGTGGAATAACATACATATTATTATATTATTTAAATTTGTATTTTTTATCACTATAATATTCTACTATGGCATGTATAAAAAGTATTAGTATTCTTACACGTTGAATGCAACATTCTCTCATTCCTGGGAGTTGTTTTCCATCTTTACTAATTTTCTCAATATTTCATTTTTGTTTTGAGATAAATAATAGAAGCAAGAAAAATTATTTTATTTTCTTATGTGGATTATTTTAACGAAAGCCACACTTCTTTCATGAGACTCAATTTACGAGCCATTTTCCACAAGTTCGAGTTGGATGTTATAAAGAACGACTAACATGAAATTTTCTCGATTGACAATAATTATGTCAATGATCAGACGAAGGTGATTGGAGGGATATATGATAAAAGGAGTATTTTGGTTTACCCCCTTAATTTCAAAATTAATCTCCTTGAATTCAATCACCTATCATAAATAGGTTTTTATGTGGTTAAGTTTTGTGAAGCGGTCACAGTAACTAGTAAAATAAATTCTCATTTGGATTGTTGTCAAGTACACATCATCCCCATTTGTTTTTCCTTCATGTAAAGATTGTATGGATAGGATCTTTTTGTTATTGAATTGGATAAATGTATTTAATGGGCGTCCACCCCATTTTAATGAGGTGGACTCTTCCACCTAGATTAGATGTCGTCGGATGATATATAGATCAACAACCTGCGCTGATAGGTGTGGCTCATCAGATGATTCAGCGGAGTGGTTACAACCAAATCACTTTCCCTTGACAGACGGTTCAGAGGAAGAAGATGACAGCAGATGGCGAATAGATCAACCATAGTCGACAAACCTCTCACTCGCAATTCTTGTCCTCACCGTCGTCTTTGTCCTCGACCTTGCCATCATCGCCGCCCTCGACATCGTCACCACCACATCCTAGGACACAGAAATGACCTTGCTACCTCTCACGTCCTATGCCAAGAGGCACGCTGGCGAACTCGTCCGGCCGAAAGTAATCTGCGAGGTTGAGCATCATAAACAACATCTCCCTGCCAGAGATGTAGAAAATTAGATTCCTCGAAAGAGGACAGCACTCTCCTTTTCCGCCACCTTCTTCAAGTTTCCCGATCGGAGACCTCTTGAAGGAGGCCGACGATCGGGAGGGAGAGGAGGAAACAAAGTTGTTGCATCTGTCCGGAACCCCAATCCAAAAAACGGGGGCCAATGGGGATGCCCTCCCGGAGGATTGTGTGGTGGTCTAACGAGAAGGTGAAGCCATGGGCATGCTCGAAGGCTGAGATCTTAACCTCGGAGAGCCCGAGCACAACAAGGACGTCGGCAGCACGGAGCTAGGTGATGATGGCAGTAAGGCATTGGACAATATACCAAATATGTGGCCTTCCATTGCTGGTTGAACCACCTTCATCGACTGTTGGATCGATTGTTGAACCATGCCTAAGAGGAGGATCAACGCGAGACATTGATCCGTCATCCAACAGCCAACAACCTAAGGACCCCATTTTAAAGGGATTTGCGCCCATTAAACCCTGGAGAAAGATAATATTTAAGGGATAAGGAGCCTATGGAGTCAAAATGATTCCATAGGTATGGAGGCACCATATATCTTCATATCTATGGTCCTCTCGCCCACTTTTTCTTCACATTAAATGGAGAAAAATCGGGTCGATTTAGGGGTGGTTTATACAAGTTGAGTCTAACATAAAGAGTTTAAGCACTTTATGAAGCTTCTCGAAATTTAATTGATTTATTTAGGGTAATGTATTTGTTCCTCTTCTTTCTCTATATTTGATTTTTTTTTCCATTACCACGCTCGCCATTTCTTCCTCATATGACGCCTTGCATCACCCTCCGGAACGCCATCCCCATTATTATCTTCTTGCTCCTCCTGTATTGTGCAATCCACCACTCCAGTGGTGCATGTGCTTCTTTGCTTTTGAGATTAGGCAATCTGCCCTCTAATGCACAAGATTGTTGCTATGTTCTACTATAATCCTTTCCCAAACTCCTCCAAATATGTTTTCTGACAGTTTGATATGAGATAATCTAGTTAAATTATCGATTATTTTATTTAAAATTCACAAGATCCATCACATTATTTTGCTTGGTTGTGACTAATTATCGATAATTTTAATTATTCTAATAATCTTAATTATAACTTCACTAGTAATTCAAATAGTAGACAATGAAGGTGACTTTCGCTATTATCAATTATTTGACATGTATTTTAATAAAAATATTCATTCAATCAATTTTTTTTTACTTATAAATATTTTTTACTTAAACAAAAATATCCAAATTCTTTCCGGGTTATCTGGGCTGGATCTAATCCTGTCAAACACTGATCAGAAAGAGTCATGGATCTAACCACACGGTATGGGAGGAGCATAGTCCATTGAGTTGAATCGATAGTGGGCGCTTCAGATGGACACAACCGTCGTCCAAGGTGTCCGAAGAGAGGCAAGCAAGCCTACGAAGGCAAAGTATGAGGAAGGAACAACTAGCAGCGAAAGAAAATGAAAAAAAAAGAAATTGAGAGAGAAGTAGCATGAACGAATAGGTACCATAAATCCTTTTTGCTGGATTTGGCTTGCGGCGTCGTTTGGTAGAGAAATAAATCAAGAATAAAATTGTTCTTGCTCTTCAACCAAACATCAGAATAAGAACAATGGAAGGAAGCAGAATCAAAAGTTGTCTGCTTCAAAATTTTTAAAAAAAATAGAGATAGTGGATTCCTGTCTGCAGCGAGAATAAGTCGATGGGAGCAAAAGTTTTGTAAGAACAAATTGTTCTAACACAATTCTAAGAAAAAAAATATTCATTTACCAAACAGGGACTTTGTGTGTGGTAACATTTGGTCTGAATTATTTTTTTAAACCTCGAACATATCCAAACAGCGCCGTGGTGCCTTCACACCCGTGGAACCATTTTGGGTTAAGAAACTCCTTATCCCCTAATATTTATCATCTCGAAAGGATTCGTGGGTCTCTTCGTGGACAATGCAAAAGAAGTTGGACCGAATTGTTTTCACCAGCTCAGGCCCTACATCTGAGTCACATGCATTATATTTCTCAATTCACTATGATAAATTGGTGAACAGAGCACATGACCAGGTGTTAAAATAACAGATTCTATCTATCGAAAAAAAATTAACGATTCTCTGTTTCTGCACAATGGTATTTATCTAGGTAAAGTTTTAGAATCATCTTTTTTTTCCAATCATTAGTTGGGCAGACAAAACAGTGGGAGAAAAGAAGAGGAAATAAAAGCTGAATTCTGCCTCCAATTGAAGTTAAACTCACAGCCTTGGATTCCTTCCATCCTCCCTTTGTCCGGGTACTTTTGCCTCCATGTCATTGAGACTGGGAAAAAAAATTATTATGTGCATTTTACAGCTTTCTTCTACATAGAAAAATATGTTACGATAAATAAAGCCAAAGCACTCGTTGTTTCCTGTTCCCTGGAGATTCCTTGGTGCATGTAACTTTCCTTAAAATTAGGACATCCAAAAGAAGATCAGATTGGTCTAACGCAGTTCAAGATGGCAAAAAGTAACAGATTAAATTTATGTCAAAACTGGTGATTCCGAAATTTAATTCAATGTCCAACTTCCTCAATCATTCGAAACTTTTGCAGAGGTTTGAGAATTTGCAAACAAGTCAAGCAGCTATGAACACAAGGAACACGAGTTAAATAAACGAATCTTCCAAGCACATGAAATATTTGCCACTAAAGCTCTAATTTTATGTCCAAAGTGAGCAGCATACAAGTGATCTCAAACCGAATGGCCGACAGATCAAATGTTGAAGTATAACCACAGAATTCGACGATAAGAACCCAAACTCAATGACATCAAAACAGTTTCAGATTTGTCATATCCTATGTTGCCTGATCTCAATATTATTCAGGTTCACAACAAATATTTCGTAATGTATGAAGTCTCAAAAATCTTCACTGATACATTGCTACTTGGGTGATCAGAGTTGACCCATAAGGTTTAGCTCCTCGAGCATCGGGTGGTTGCTCAGCCATGTCTACTTGAAGTCCCGGTGAAAACAAGAAACTGTCAGAATAAATCTCAACAAAGAAACTCAGATTATAGAAAGGATTCCGCAATCATTCACCAGTAAAGAAAGCTGTCCCAAATCAAATCTGTATGAGCAACCACCCAAACACCAATTTCAAATCTACAAAATTGAAATGAACTATGCAAATGTGGAGTTTCCTGGTGGTGGGAGTGCAACAACTTTTCCGACTGCTACAGTTTTCCCTGCAAGAAACAAGGCTAAGGCAACTACAAACTTTATATCATGCAAATGACAGTCAAGATATTCAACTTGCCTTCAGTACGAAGTGTAAACCTCCCAAGCTGGGTAAAGTCGGAGAAGTTTTCAATACATATAAGGCTACAGACCTGGAAAATCATGAAAGATTAATAGAATGGACATCAATATTTATGCTTCCATAAACAGCAAAATCAAGGACCTGAATTCGGCAGACAACAACAGCACCAGCTTTGACAAAAAGCAGCTTTCGTTTTGGTTTCTTTTTCTTAGGATCTGCATCCTTCTTTTTTTTCATATCGATTTCTTCTATGAGCTCTACTATTTCACACTCTTCCACAATGGAATGGATATGCAATATTGCTTTGTATCCAGCAGTGAATATCGCCTAGTAGAACAACAATCAGATTATTGAGACTTCCATATATTAACATGAAAAAAATAGAAAAAGAAATCTTCAATGGCAGAACCACTCACATTATCGACTAACTCAAGTATCTGAAGTTGAGCATTAAATTCCAAAACAGCATTTACTGGATTTACTGCATAGTAAACAGTGCAAAATTTCAATAAAAAACAATTGTCACTAAACAGTTTTGGCAATATTTGGCATAAATAAAAAGACATCAAGATGGATATGACCGCAAACTTGATCTACCGCTTGATATGTTAAAAAAAATCAATCCATTCCACAGACTGAGTATTTTCAACTATGAACAAATTTAACCATTTATGGCATCAAACTACAGAGATATTTTAACAGAATTACATACATACCAACACTCGAAAGGACAAAACCAGCCAATATATCCTCTTCTTCAACACCTGCCAATTTAACTCTAACATTCTCACCAGGCCCAGCACGTCTAACTTTATTTTCATCACAATAGACAGCGATAACTTTTACATTAGCCTGTCATTAACAGGAGATATTTAAGACAAGTAATTTGGAGCAAAAGTTATCAGAGAGGACTTGAAAGAACATACTTTGTTTGGCATAACCAACAGGCTATCACCTTCACGGATACTTCCGGACTCTATCTTTCCCATCACAACGGTACCCATATCCTTGTATTTGTCAATTATAGGCATCCTGCGTAATTAGGTTATTCATGAATCAACTTAATGAAGATACAGAAAAATTCAATAACGTTTAAGCTCAATCGTTAGAAAGAACATGTACGCGATCATCCAAAGTCTAAACAACAATGGGCAGATTATTTGATCTAATTATGGTAAAGTGGCAGTCAAGCTAATGAACAATCACCCATGATAAACAATTCAAGTATCATACCTAACATGTCCTTTAGGATCACGAGGAGGAATCTCAATGGAATCAAGGACATCAAAAAGGCATGTACCATTCCACCAACTGCAAATCCTTTTCTCCATTCTGGTTTTCATATTCGTACCAAGCAAACCAGAAATAGGAAGAAATTGAACATCTGTACCAGGTACAATAAGAATGTTTTAAGATGAAAATTAGATTTCATTCATCACAAGATATTGAGGGCCAGAATTAACATTCAGAGACAACAGAATTAGTGCAATGAAAATATTCACTCTGAATAAACCACATTAAATGGATACCCTGCATTTTACAGGGCAGCCTCCAGCTTAACATCGATGCAACGAACATTTCAATGACAGAGGTTATCTATTTGGGCACAAAAGGTGAGAAGAGACTATGACCAAATCAAGGAAAACTTCTCTTACATTTCAGTGACAGAGGTGATCTATCTGGGCACAAAAACACCTTAGGTGAGAAGAGACTGACCAAATCAAGGAAAACTTCTCTTTGTGAGGAGTTATTTGAGAATACTTCGTAACTGCAATGGGATAATGAGAATCTCGTATGCAAAGAGTTCTTGCTTCTCAAAAAAAAAAAAGAAGAAATTTTCCTTGCTGCTGTCTATAGAGACAGTAACAGGTAAATAAATACGCAGCAGGTACTGACACTGATGCAAAATGTTGTAAATCAATGGCGAAAAACTAGATAACAGAACATAGGCCAAAAGAAGAAAAATATCTATCTAAAGCAAATGCAAATAATTCAGTAACCAATGGCACATCTTATCAGTTAGATGCCATTTCACAAAATTGATCATATGATAAACAACAGATCATACATCCAAGTGAAACAAAAGATCCCTTCAAGACAACAACAAACAACAACAACAAAGCCTTATCCCACTAGGTGGGGTCGGAAACAAAAGATCCCTTCAAGAAAATATATTAAAATATTGAGTCAAATTAGTCAGAGTACTAAAACTGTTGACGTCACTGAAAGCTGTGGAAAAATTATTGTACCTTTCTTAACATTGTAACCTGACGACCTCAGAAATGGGATCATCTTGGATTCTATTTCATCATACCTAGGAAAACAGGCATGATTTTTTTCATCATCTGGAAAGAAAGAGTAGCCATTCCCCAGGCAAATATGAAGAGAAATGGGACTAACCTTTCTTTTGACCATCCAACAGTGGGGTCGTCCATTTTGTTAACAACAACGACCAATTTCGTAACACCCAAAGTTTTTGCAAGTTGGACATGTTCACGGGTCTGCCCTCCTTTCTCATATCCAGTTTCAAATTCACCCTTTCGAGCAGAGATTACCTATAAACAAACAGAACAAACAGCTGTATCTGAATGATCATGAAACACATCTTTTTTTTATTTTGAGAAGTACAAAAACATATTCAGGAAACATAGTACATATAGTTTTTTACCAGAACACCAATATCAGCTTGAGATGCGCCGCTAATCATATTTGGGACATAACTTTTATGACCCTGCATGAACAAGTGACTAAAACTCACATTGACGCATAATTACATTATGCAAATCAATAGGGAAAGCTAAATGACTGAAGCTACCTTGTTTAGCATAATCTCAAAACACAATCATGCCAGTTAACTCAAGTACCTCACTCTCACCAGTGAGGAACATTCATTTCCGGTTGCCTGATTAGTCCAACATCTATTAACTAATGAGTTAAGTTTGATCATGATTATTGAATATCATTAATTTGATGGTCATACTTTCTAATTTGTATATGCTATTTTGGACTTTCAAATTAATTTGATGACCATGCACTGATCTCTTTCATAAGATAACATGATCAGTTGAGAATTCAACCTCTGGCCCATCTCAGTCGAACACTTACTTCTCCAATAACCAAGCCGGAATACAAAGCATGCATGGTGTTGCAGCAACATGGAAGCAATATTTGTCACTTTTTTATTAGAGTAAATATGTACTGATTATAAACATAACAAAATTGACTAGTTAGAAACATGAGGTTAAAACAACAAAATGGGGGCTTGATGTAGCTTATTATAAGCTTATATTTCTTATATAATATGCAAAATTACTCATCCAAAAATCAACCAGGAATGATGTGGCATAACATTTCAAAATTAGGAAAGTTCATGACTCCTCAAACATAATCATGCTTGAATAGTAAAATGATGAAAATAGCACAAGACAAATACGATTATCCCATGAAGAAGAAACCTTCCTCATAATTAAATAATTACCGGAGCATCCAATATTGTAAATCGTGTATTATCTGTCTCAAAATGAGCTCTACCAACTTCCACAGTTTTTCCCTGGAAAACATGCAGCATAATATGTAAGCAAAAAAAAAAAGGCAGTAGCAAATATTAAAGAAAAGGCAACGGTACAAAATTCAAAACAGTTAGGTTACAAAACTTTATATTGGAAAAAAAAAATAAGGCAAACAAAGCACACAAGACAAGGCCCCAAAAGAATTTATTTCTTACATGTTCAATACAAATGAACAAAGTAAGCAATGCATTATCTCGAATTTACCTTTTCACGTTCTTCCTCATTTGTGTCCATGATATATGCCATGTACCTGACATTAGAAAATAACTTTGACACATCATGACCTAGAATGAATTGCATGAATTCTGAGCTGAATTGATGGACTATTAGCATACCAACTCTCACGACTTTTATCTTTAGCCTCTTTCTCATATTTTTGGATTGTTCGTTCATCAACTTGACCACTAAGGAAAAGTATCTGGCCTCCAATTGTAGATTTACCAGCATCTGGATGAAATAGAGCATAAAATATAATTTTCCGCATACCACAAAATTAATATAACCAATTAGTGCTGTGTTAGGATGCATCCCACTCATAAACACTTGGATATGTACCATAGAATATGTAATATAGAATATTACATCCTGATAGACACCAACATCAGTGCTGTAAAACCCAGCCTGGCTGGTCAGACCAGTGTCCGGGAGAGGAAACAGGCCTTGGTCAAACGAAACTCGGCCGGCTTTTTGACCCATGCTGAACCAATCAAACCAGGTCAAAACCTGGGTTTGACCGGCCGACCCGCAAGTCCATTGTTTTTTCATTTTCTTAAAATGGCCAAAACTCAAAAAATGAAAACCCTTGCTCACATTTGTTGCTGTTTGGCTTCGACCTCAACTCGAAGGCAGGCGGCTTCGGTTTCAAAGTGGACGATCCGACTAAGCAGTGGTGTTCCAATGAGGATCACCGGAGTCCTTCAAGGTTTCAACATTTCAACTTGCCTCCTTCCTTCAAGTCAGTCAGGTGATGATCCGACGACGATCCAACAATTGATTGCTGCTATCCGGCGATGATATCTCCATTGCTTGGTAAGGTCATTACTTTATTCTTTTTACCTTTTTCCTTATTTTATTCATTCTTTTTGTCACTGAAATCCTCCGCCTGGCCACGCCCTCCTTGGCCAGCCGGCCATGGTCGTGGACAGGGCGCATGGCTGAGGTGCACCTGTGAGCCGACCTTGGCCTGCTGGCCAGGGGCACGCCTCTGGCTTGGCCAGTCAGCCAAAGGCTCGCCCCTGGCTTGGCCAGCTGGCCAGGGACCTTGGCTTGGCTGGCCAGCCAGGGGCTATGGTCATGTCGCCGAGGCACCACGAGGGGCACACTGCCGAGGGACAGCCAGGGGCGAGGTCAAGGGCACACGGTCCAAAAGATATTTTATGTTTTATTAATTTATTATATTCTGGTCCAACCATTCGGCCCGACATGACATGTCGATCAATCCGGGTCAATGGGCAGGTCAGATTTTACAGCATTGACCCACATGTGAAGGAATCAAAGCTTTAATGAAATTAACCAAGCTACAGTCTGTTGTCAGAATGTTCCCCTTGGCAAAAACTTGCAATACCACTCTTTTTCGGTAGGCATATGACATGCTATCTCTTTAGTGACAATATCAAATACATCTTATACACAAACTACTCAAGTTCAGAAAGGGGCTCCGAAGAATTTATTTCTCAATGGAATTGTTTAATTCGAAATGGAGATGTTTCTAGTTACTAGTAATGGAATTATGTGACTACAACACTCTAACCAGCAATAGAAGGAATCAGACAATGAGGTCAGTCAGGTTTTAAGAGACAACTGAGCAGATCCCATTTCTTTCTAGCATTACTGTTGCTCTGCCATCATCTTTTTCTTAGCAGAAAAAGGATAACTGCCAGAGTTGTGGTTGTCATCCAGTAATGTATATAAAACTATGGAGAAATATACAAGTGTGGGCTCTCAAAGAGAGCAGCAAAAGGTGACAAAGGTCACAGCAAAAAAAGCTAGCCCAAACCCCACTCTCTAATAGGAAATGAGATGTGGTGTACAACACGCTCGGGATGACATTGCTCCTCACAAAAAATGATCCGGTTGTGCTGTAGCCAAATGGCCCCGGCACCGGCCAAAAAGGTCATCAATGGTGCTCGCCAACTCTATCTTTGATGCAACATGCACCGGAAGGTCTGCCACATGGACTCTAGATCTGGCAGAGAAATAGTCGCAATGGTAGTTTGCTGCCATATGCCCCGAGATGTGGGGCAATCAAAGAAGAGGTGGGTGATGTCCTCAGCTGAGTCGCTGCAAAACACGCACGAGGTGTCACTGTGTGGTGCCCATCGCGCCCTGTAGGTCCTGGTAAGAAGTCGTCCGCGCTATAAAAGCCAGGCAAAGATCTTGACTTTTAGCAGCACCCGAGTACGTCAGATGAGTCTACAATCCATCCTAAAATCGTCTAGTAGCGTAGAAGTGGGAAGAAAGCGAATGTAGAGACTGCGTGCCGAGAACGACTCGGATAGCCAAATCTGACCTGGATTGGTCCAGGCGTATCCCCACCAATCGCTGGTGAAGGGCCAATAACTTCGTGAAGCGCTGATTTGACAGATGTGCTCTGAAACAGGGAGACCAAGTACCAGAGCCCGACTCCCCCTCCACGGACCAGGTGTCCGCAACGTTGCCTCGGGGAAAGTCGAGGGGGCCCATAGTCGAGAAAAAGCCTCTGCCAGAGGGCCACTAGCTGTCCAAGTGTGCCGCCAGAATGAGAAATCCGTCCCCGAGCCAAGGGTGCGGACACACGGCGCCAAGGCAGCTACACCCCGTCCCTCGGGGTAAAATGAATCTCGATTCCCATGATAAGATCCCGACCATTGTCTGTCCCCATAATCCGCCATCTGTCATCATCTAAGGAGGAAGAAAGATGAATAATCCCCTATCCTCTCTGCAACTGCGGAATCAATGGTTGTACGTCCTCTTCTTCAATCACACATGATATATCACCCTCCAGTCCAGTGTTTCCAATGTCAAAGAAGCATATCTTCCTTCTCACCAAAAAAAAGAATCATATCTTCTTTGACAAATGCAGATCTTCTTGATTATGTCCTTTTCAATATGAACTAGAAGATTTAAACAAGTATATGATATGTTCAGTACCAGCTAAACTACAATATCCTATGGCCTATTGGTAGTAACCTTGATCAATAGAATATTGCATTCTATGATTACAACTTAAGAATTGGTGCTATGAGGTAATCTGTGAATCAGCCAAATATAACCCAATTTTTTTTTGAGGGAAACCCGATTTTTTTTAGGAGGAATATAACCCAAATTGTATAGATAAAAGAGTTTAATGGAAGATAAAAATGAACATTCTTTACTCAGTTCACTTACCAACATGGCCAATAAAAACAACATTCAAATGGCGTTTTTTGGCTTCTTCATTCTCATCAGGTTCTTCAACTTCCTCACGTATGTCTTTTTCTTTAGCTGAAATTAAATCATCAGGAACGATGAAGGAGAGAACTATTTAGTCAAAACATAAGAAACAGACGACAAGCACATCCAGAGAACAATTTACAATCATCAATTGGTGTATATATGAATTGAAAATGAGTCAGGTTTCTTTTCCTTTACTTTAAAGAAAAGGTTTATTTTCCTTGCAAAAAATGCCCAAAAATATAAACATTAAAACTAAAAGGAATATTTTAGAGATAACAACAAAAAAATGTCTTATTTCAAAAACTTCAACTATATGAAAGATCCGGAATAAGAAGCCAAAAGAACTGAGTATTACATAAATGATGTGATACCTTTTGGTTCCAGATGCAATGACTGAAGGCTCGCTTCAACCTCTTCCTTGACATCTAAAGACAAAAAAAAAATGATTATTTTACCATAATATATGCTAAGCAGTTGTTACAAAAATAATACAATTTCATAAGTCATCTTCTGTTCTATAACTTTTAAAGGGTGTTGGCACATGCAAAACATTTCATGGGTACTAACAAGTGCCCACATGCCGCAAATTATTGTCATACATATGCCCCTCAATCAATCTAAGAAAGTTATGTCAAATCCATAGCATTACAAGATCTCAAAATTTAACTTAAAGAAGAATCAATTTGGTTAATTAGAATACACAAGAAGACAAAAAAACTTCCCTAAGCATCCAACTCACTTCAGATGGTACCAGTAACTTAGTGATGTCCAACATCCTTAGACGTGAAAAATGAGACGGCCACAGGAGAAAAACCTAAATGATATAAGATCTTAAAATTGTATTTAAACAGAAAAATTAGCTTGTTGTTGTAAGTTATAATTAACCAAGTTGTAAATAATAAAAAATGGCAATTCAGTTGGTAATAACTTATAACAACAAACTTCTCTTTAGCATTCCATCCGAAAGCACCAACGTGCCCATCAGAGAAAAAGCCTCAACATGATTAAATCTCATAATCTTCATATAGAAAAAAGGTAAAATATAATCTATAGCAACAAATTAAACATTAACTTTTTCTGCCCATCTAACTGAGTAATGAACAAATTGAATCTCTTTGATTCGAGAACTATTTCGACACTAACCATTTTAACTAATAAAGCAATTATGACATAAGATCTGAATCGTGGGAACAATTCAACTTCACAACCAAAAGAATCAGGCTTCTCTGCCATAGCACCGGACCTTGCGACGGAGGTGGCTGCAGCGGGGCGTCGACGGATTCTCTGGAAACGGCGGATGCCTGTGTGTTCTCCACCTCCATCGGCTGCTGTTCGTCGTCGAACTCCTTGCTCCAATCGTTGGCGTCGTCCCCGTCCTCGACGGCAGCGGGAGCGACAGGATTCTTACTCTCGTCCTCCATTGTGGCGGCGGGGGTGGCAGGGATCCCTTCTCTCGTCGAGGCGGCGGCGGCGACGGGGGCGGCAGGATCCCGAGGCGGCGGCGACGAAGGAAGATTGGCTTAGATTGGACGCTAGGGTTTTTGGTAGGATTCGCGACGGACCACGTTAAGCTTTGGAGAATTCCTTTCTTGTTCCCCATTTTTTTATATAAGGAGATAAAACGGCAGACCCGACAAGAACGGGGCCGAACGTGGCCCAATAAGGACACTCCACGGTGTATTATTTTTATAAATACTCTTATGATTTATCAAGTTGGGTGGAAGAATTAGGGGGGTCTTGAGCAGTTGGTGGGGATATTAGACTGTGTGCAGCGACTATGGATAGGCATCTAGTCAAGACTATTTTGAATAGCAGTAAAAGTTTTATGTTCGAGACGACTATGTCGAAAGTCGCTCTTATAGGTATTCAATTATGGACATGACCTGAGTGTTAAACTACTCATAATGGTCCGTGACTTTAGCACGTTGTGACGCTAATGCAGGCACTTAAAGTCTGAATGGATGGGCGAGGAATCACGAGACGTCACGAAGGGACACCGATGTGGGTTGCCACCCTACGCTCAAGACCATGACATTAGAATTAAAGGAAAGCTTGGTTGTATTGAATATGATGAAACATAACATTCGTCTGGGCCTCAGAAGACACTAGTGAACTCCTCATAGTGTACCGTAGGTATATGATTCTTATTACCTATTAAAAATACAAAAGATGTACCATACCGGTAACACCACATAACTAGGTCATTCATAAAAATGACTTTACAAAATAAATAGCTTAAGGGTGAATATCTTGATACTCCGCAGTATTAGGCAATGCAGGACGGTTGCATGTGTTCCATGGTTTCGACGCTGAGCGGCACTGATGCCGCGAGGTTTCACGCTTCGTGTCATGGGAAAATGCCTCGTGACATTCTCCTCTGCCAAATTCGGCAACGCCCTCGATGTCGTTGTCCGATTTTCTTCGGGACCTTCGTCTTCGGTCTTGACTTCGCATGTCTTGTTTGGAATCCACATTCTTTGTCTTGACTTCTACTTCATCAACGTCACGCAGCGCCAGGAATGCCCGCTCCTTGGGGTCTCGCTGAGGACTCCTCCCTCAGACCTGCTTCGCTTATTAATTCTTTATCCAATTCAGAGTCATCATTTGTGCAGCGCCAGTGGAGTCCGCCATGTGTGGTCTGACTTCATCAAGCAACTATTTGTCCATTAAATTTCTGTTGGCTTCAGCTTCTCTCAACTTGCGCAGTGTCAACTTATCTGCTTCAGGTGCTTAGGATCATTGTGATGAGAGACAAGAGTCTTCCCACGGATGCTTTGGGACGCTCTGAGTCTTTTTGTGACTTTGACTCGATGTCTCTATGTGGTTGCAACATAGAGTCTTTCCATATCTCTGCCGAATAAAGAGCATAGGACCACATCGCCCTTGATGATCACTTGATGTTTCGACGGTCTTGAGGCGGGACAAGATTTTTTGATATAGCACTCCATGTCTTGTTTGTTCCAAATCGGTATGGTGAGCGACGAGAGTCTTCACACATTCCCTTGTGGTTCAACTTACTACCTTCATATTGCAGATGACTGCAATGTAGAGTTCTTCATCTGTTGAGTACAGAGTGCACGATCACCTTACCCTTGGAGGTCGTCTAATATCTCAACGGTTTGAGGCAGAACAAAGTACGTTGATATGACACTTTCTCCCTTATTCACTTCAAGTCGCTATAGTGAGCGACGGAAGTCTCCCCACCGATGTTGTGGTTCAACTCGATGTTGTCTTTGTCTTTGGCATAAGTAGCTTCCTCTTTGCGACTTGAGTTTCTCTCCCCCACCATTGCCATTACCCAAGGGCTTTGGTGGTAATGATACTTGTCTTGACATGAATGACTTGATAGTGACGACTAACGAGCGAAGGTTGGATGATCCTGTCGTTCCAACTCCGTCCTAGTCCAAAGCTTCAACCCCTCTACTTGAAGAATGTCACGTTGGGTTTTCACTCACATGGGAACACTATAGACGGAGCTCGGTGATACATTTTACATCCCCTTTTTTTAACAATGCGACCTTGACCTCCACTCCCGACTTATCGATTGATGAACTGCCTTTCCCTCTGTCCCATGTCTCAATGGGATTTATGTTTGCCACTTTTCACATTGTCACGATGGCATCGTCATCATGAGTTTGCCACATCTTGCAGGGGTCTTGAGATATGTCTTCTTCCGATCATGGGACGTCCTTTGAAGCTTAGGCGACATCTTTGGGTATGGATCAGACGACATTCTTGTGCTCATTCATGAAGAGGATGCATATTAGATACTCATCCATCCGTAATCCGGACCAAGTAATGTCATTGTGCTTGTCAACGTAGATCATGTGCCTTTGGCATACTTGTCCACCGGGGGCGCCTGACCCTTGTGAAAGAATAGTCGATTCGGGTCTTCACCGATCCATGGGGATGCTTATGAAAACACTCTACTTGGGTAAGCGGATTGTGGTTGGTGAGTTCATGGCATGAACTACCAACTTCACATTCATCTCCATTCGAATGGATGATATCGTCAGTGTATCCTTCGAAACCTTTTGGGACTCTAGTCCTTTGAGGCCGCTTCGATTACTCGAGGCGTCGGCCGAAAGGAAAGGGTACTCTTTCATTCGGTTGGCGGGGGAACCCTTGACAGCAACATGTCAATGTTCACCGATGCTCGACACTCAGATAATTTGTTAAAGTGGTCATTGAGTTGAGACGTCGATTTGCGTTGACATGTAGCAGGTTCGTCCCAACCCTTGATTATTGACATCACGTCGCTTGCAGGATGACACTTGATGAGGCAGGTAAGGCTGGCAGCTCGTCCCCAAATGTTTGCAAGTAATCAATACTTTGCTCCATCTGTGAAAGTCATCTTGGCGTGGCAGGCGATGTTAGCGGCACGACTAGACGCTTGTGAATGATACTCCATAACTGAAAGGATGATGTTCCTTAGCCGAAAGAGATCATGAACCTTAATGATTAACCTCGAGCCAACTTCTCCTGTGGAGTGGTTGTGCGCTTCACGTTGCATGACTGGGTGTGCGATTCGATATTACAAAATATCGAGCAGTGTCAAATTGTCATCATAGTGCATGATCGACAGTCCGTGAATGTAACACAGGTCTTCTGAGTTATACGATGCTTGAGTAAGGCGACCTCTTGGTATAGGTAGCGCAAGACCATCATGTTGAGCATATGGTCACTTTTGACACAACGCGACATTTCAAGATTCCCGATTGTATACCTGATGTTGTTGATCTACTCGAGTGAGTGACGCATGATCATCCTGATTAGGCGGAGTGATCAATCCGCTATCCGGACGTTCCTTGACACGACACAAGTGTATGAGTAACTTGCTACGAGGCACGACTAGGCGTGCGGCGAGGAAAGCCATGTATTTCTCGTTGGCGTCCATGATCAAAGACCATGGCATCAGTGCACCTGGATGTAGTAGAGTTTTTGAGCGGAAGCATCATTTCTATGCAGAGCATTTCGTGACGACACAAGCGAGTTATCATCGCATGGTTATCCGAGCAGGATGAACTACTCTGATACCACTTGTCATGGGATCATTCTTGAACACTAGACCACGTGTGGCGACTAGATGGATAGGTACTTAGTCAAGCCTGTTTTGAATAGCAGCGAAAGTTTTATGTTCGAGATGACTATACCGAAAGTCACGCTTATAGGCAATCAATTACGGACATGACATGAGTCTAAGACTACTCATCATGATCCGTGGCATTAGTGCATTGCGACGCTAATGCAGGCGCTTGGGCGCTTAAAGTTCAAAGGGGCAGTCGAGGAACCATGAGACGTCACGACGGGACATTGACGTGGGTTGCCACCCCACGCTCAAAGCCATGACATTAGAATTAAATGAAAGCTTGCTTGTATTGAATATGTTAAAACATAACATACATCTAGACCTCGGAAGGCACTAGTGAACTCCTCCTAATGTACCGTATGTATAGGAGTCTTATTACATATTGAAGATGCAAAATACATACTCTACGCTAGGCCATTCATAAAGATGGCTTTACAAGATAAATGCCCTAAGACGAATGACTTGATACTCCGTAATATTACGCAATGCGGGGGCGGCTGCATGTGTTCTATGGTTTCGACACCGATAGCTGTAAGTTGAGCGGCACTAGCGCCGCGAGGCTTCGCGCTTCGTGTCACGAGAAAACGACTCGTGACATTTAGCGGGTCGAATCGACTCGCGAACCCGATAACCCGACTCGATCCAGGACAGGTACGGGTCGAAATTTTTCGACCGAGTCAATCCGACCTGACACGTAGACTCGATTTTCTTATTTTTTATTTTTTAGTTTTTGGCTTATATTTTATATAAAAAAGTAAAAAATATATTAAATAAAATATTTTAGATGCGTAAAATAATATTTAAATGCTTCAAAATATTTCATACTTTTTAAATAAATATTATATAATATTTTTATATTAAATAATAGAAAAAAGTAAGATTTTTTTAAAAAAATAATGATCGGATAGCTCGATCACCCAACCCAATCCAACCGACCCGATTCGGGTTATGTTGGATCGGGTCCAAACCTCAAAAAAGACTTGACCCGACCCGACGGGTCGAGTCGGATCAAACATGACCTGTGATGGGGTACAAAAAGCCATTCTAATCAAGAAAAAACGAAATAAAATCTGGCAAAAACATATAGAGGCGAACCTTGAAAACAAAAAAAAAAAAGATAAAAAAATATGGAGATTCAAGGTATTGATCTTTGTACCTCTCCCATGCTAAGCAAGCATTCTACCGAGCTACATCTTCATTTTATATATTTAGCTTTGTATCAATATGTTAATGTATTGAACATAAATGCTTATGAAAAAAAGGTGAGTTTACGTAGATATGTAATATTTGAAAACTTTTAATGAGATGTAGAAATGTGGGATTTAATTATAATACTTGCTTTAATTATAATTATAATTTTATTTTTTAATGGTTTTTAGTTTTAGACTTATAATTTATATAAAAAGTAAAAAATATATTAAAATAAATGTTTTAAATGTGTAAAATAATATTTAAATACTTAACAAAATATTATATGCTTTTTAAATAAATATTATATAATATTTTTATATTAAATAATAGAAAAAAGTAAGAATTTTTTAAAAAAAAATGGTGGTCGGACCACCCGACCCAAGTTGGATCGGGTCCAACCCTCAAAAGAGGCTGAAGACCCGACCCGTGAACACCCTAGGTCGAATGATAAGTGGCTCCTCAAATATCTCGAGTTCAGGTCTTTGTGAATGTAGAATATTTTTATTGGAAGTCTCACCTGCCAAAGTACGAGACCTGAGACGAACCTAACTAGATTAGTTGGGCTCGATGGTAGACCGAATTTCAACTTGTGGACTATGGTCCAACCTCCAACTTGTGGACAGTGCACTCTTTGGCGCCACGCAAGTTATGTTGTCGGCACCACTTCTCAGATACGATTTTGATCAGGTCAAGTCATCCCGTTTTGGAGGATTAGATCCGATCTTCAGGTCGAGTTATCAGATTATCCGACCATAATTTTTTTTCTTTTTTAAAAAAATCTTACCTTTTCTATTATTTAATATAAAAAACTATTATATAATATTTATTTAAAAAGCGCAAAATATTTTTTAAGCATTTAAATATTTTGTACACATTTTTATTTTGATGTTTTTATTTTTATATAAAATATAAGCTGAAAACTAAATAAAAATTTAAAAAATAAAAAATCAAGTCTTCAGGTCGTTGAACCATAGTCGGGTTGAGGTCGGATCATATCATTGGATTCACGGGTCGATCCGACTCAGTGAACGCCCCTAATTCTAGGAACTATGATAATAACAAAAAAAAATTTCACGGTCAATATTATAACAAAACACCGTTAATTAAGAACCACAACTACATTTTTCATATAATAGTTGGAGGGAGAATTATTATTATTATTATTATTATTATTATTATTATTATTATTATTATTATTATTATTATTATTATTATTATTATTATTATTATTATGAAAAAAGAGAAAAAAAATCGCATACAAAGAAGAACACATGAAATTTTCACGATGTTTACCCTAATCTTAGATATGTCTTCGGACAGCAGCGATTCTCTTTGTTATGCAATATTGATAATTAAAAAGATGTGAAATAATCCAATCGTTATAGAATTTATTTAAAAATCTTTAATTCAAAAATAGAAAAGATAAATCCTAAAATTGTTTAACTCTGCCCTTAATCCCCCGTGGGTTGGGGAGAGCAATGGTCAGTTCAATTAATTAACTGACTGGATAATTCGGTTAATTGATCGAATCAATCGAAAAAAAATTTAACCATTATCCGGACACCAATTTTTTCGGTTTGGTTTGGTGAATTCACCGTTTTAACTGAAATTAAAAAAAAAAATTTAAAATATTATTATAAAATTCACAAAAATTGAAAATATATTAAAGTAAAGATTAAATACATATTGAATTAAAATCAAAGATTAAATTTGAACATGATAATAAGATACAAATCATTCAATAGTTAGGATACAAATCGAATTAAACAAAAATACATAAAATCATATACACACAACAAGTTTTTTAAAAAAAATTAAAAATATATAAAAATAATAATTATCAGTTAATTCAGTTTTTAATCAAAATTTTGGTTAATTAATCATAACCGACCAATTGATTTCGGTTAATATTTTTTATCCATTAACCGAACCAAAATCAAATTGATAATTTAGTTCAGTTAATCGGTCAAAATTACGGTCGGTTAACCCACGGTTACGATGAATCGGATAGCCGTGCTCAACCCTACGGGGGATCCCCCTAAACTCTTTCCCAAGCTCCCTCCGTTTGAGACGGACGACTTTGCCACACCTATTGTTTAAGCGTGGTTCACATAAAGTTAGTCCGGACAAAGGATATGATTGCAACCATAACTCTTTGAAATTTTTGTGCCACATCCACGGCTCTCTTACTATTAAGGAATACTAGTATGATGCTCGTGCGATATACGGGGAACATAAAAAAAATATTACTCTTTTATTATATAAACAAAAAAATAATTAGAATAAAATGACACATTTTTAACTTTAATCTAACTATTGCTAGGATGCATAAAAATTATGAATATAATTTCATTTATTTATTGTCATGAAACTCAACTAATATAATTTAAAATTTTCAATCATAAGATAGTTTAAATAATATGTGTTTTCATGATATATACATATACATATACACATACACATACACATACATACATACATACATACATACATACATACATACATACATACATACATACATACATACATACATACATACATACATACATACATACATACATACATACATGCATACATACATACATACATACATACATACATACATACATACATACATACATACATACATACATACATACTAAAAGTGACTTAATGTTTATTAATTTTACTTCTTTATGATTTCATAATTTATTCAAAAGTGTATATCTAAACCTATTTTAAATAATTAATATAAATAACACTTTGAAAATTATTCTAATACTTTTATTTAGGTATGGATCATATAGACTTGTAATCAAATCAATTTCACTTATATCTTATAATCTTTTTTTTTTTTCATGTGGTGAATCTAAAATCTCAAAGTAAATAAATGATATAAATCAGCAATTTTTTTATATCTTATTGTTATAATGTATGAATTCATGACAAAATGTTATAACATATCATATTTTAATTTCATTTCAAATAATATATTAATTTAGGTAGACAGATTAAGTCTACAAATAATTTAATAAAATAAGAATAGTGTTATGATATATATAAATCATGAATACATTTTATTTCATTTATTGTTAGATATCATAGCTAATATAATTTAAATATTATTTGAAAAATAATTTGGCATCATGAAAAATTGGCACGTAATAATTTTTATCCCTACTTATATATAATACGATTAAAAATATGTATTTTGTGTTGATAACTTTTATTTTTATAGTTCAACATAAATAATAGATTAAATTTTCTATTATTTGTGACATTTAATCTAATGATAAATCAATTCCATCCAAATTCGTACATTACACATCCTTTATTAATTTATCATTTTGTCAAGTTTTGAACGTGGGATTAAAAACACATATAATTGACAAATAGAAAATATTATTTATTTACAAATAAATCTCTTTTATATCATATATTAACCATTTTTAGAATTATTTAACATAATTTTATTTTAGATGTGGCTTCATTAAAATATGTTGACATCTTTTTTTTTTATATCTAACTATAAATGTGATTAAATATATATATAATACTGATTTTAATAGTTTAATATAAATAATAGACTAAAATTTGTGACTATTAATATTTGTGCTGGGTGACGACGAACATTTAATTTGACCATAGATTAATTTCATCCAAATATTCATATTATACGTGCTTCATTAGTTCTTCATTTACAAGTTTTTATTCTATTGGATTTTTGTTTGAATGTAGAACTAAAAACACATATAATAAATTTTGTATTATTCTTATTGTTATAAATAAATCTCTTTCATACAAAAAATAGAAAACATAAATCATAAAATTGTTTAGCTCCGCATTAATCCCCCGTTGGGGATTCCCCCTAAACCCTTTTCGAGACTCACTCCATTTGAAACAGACGATTTCGTTGCACTTATTGTTTAAGTGCCTAAAGAGTTAAGTCCGGACAAAGGATATCATTGCAACCATAACTTTTTGAAATTTTTGTGTCACATCCTCGGCCCTCTTACTCAAGGTTGTTAAGATCGGGATCTTATATAAGATCGGAGGTGAGTCATAAGATCGAAGATCGCAAGATCGGATCGAGGATCGTAAGATCCTACCTATTAATAAAATAGTATATTTTCAAAATAATGTATATATTTTTGATAAATTTTTCATATTGAAATATTAAATTATACCTCACTAAGACATTTTTATGAATTCATGAGTCAAATTATATCAAAACATATTAAAAATGGACAAAAAACATATTTAACTTCATATAAATTAATTCTTATCATCATAAATATATTTTTAATTAATATTTAAATGATTATATTAATCATATGAGATCGGATAAGATCGTAAGATCGTGTGATCAAAATTAAGATCGTATTAAGATCTTACACATAAGATCCTCAAGATAAGATCGAGATCGAAAGGGGTCTGTAAGATCGTAAAATCGTAAGATCTTAAGATCTAGATCGAGATCTTGACAACATTGCTCTTACTATTAACGAATATATTTGGTTTGTTTTGTATTTGAAGGAATTGTTTCAAATAATAAGAGGGTATTATCGGAATAATATATATATATTTAATACTGATTTTAATAGTTTAATATAAATAATAGGCTAAAATTTGTGACTATTATTATTTGTGCTGGGTGACGACGAACATTTAATTTGACCATAGATCAATCTCATCCAAATATTCATATTATACGTGCTTCATTAGTTCATCATTTACAAGTTTTTATTCTATTGGATTTTTGTTTGAATGTGGAACTAAAAACACATATAATAAATTTTTTATTATTCTTATTGTTATAAATAAATCTCTTTCATACAAAAAATAGAAAACATAAATCATAAAATTGTTTAGCTCCGCGTTAATCCACCGCTGGGGATTCCCCCTAAACCCTTTCCGAGACTCACTCCGTTTGAGACAGACGATTTCGCTGCACTTATTGTTTAAGTGCCTAAAGAGTTAAGTCCAGACAAAGGATATCATTGCAACCATAACTCATTGAAATTTTTGTGTCTCATCCTCGGTCCTCTTACTATTAAGGAATATATTTTGTTTGTTTTGTATTTGAATGAATTGGTTCAAATAATAAGAGGGTATTATCGGAATACTCGTAGTGGAAGACGGATCGCCGAAGACTTTTCTACGTTGTTTCGGACTCGTCATCGGAAACTTGATCACGAGGAAGGAAAACACTTAAAAAAGGCTCGAATGGTACGATTCCTCTGTCACCCAGAATGGAAGGGATGATCTCGTAGTTCTTGGTCTGTGAAGATGCGTTATTAGGTGCTCCATTTTCCCATTGAGGCCGAACCTAAATATGTGCTCGAGAGATAGCTGTCCATACATTGATAATGGAGAGATCCATTCCAATGTGAGTTGAAGGAAGAATCGAATAATCAGTGATTAAATCATTCACTCCAAAGTTTGATAGATAGATCATTTGTTTTGAAAGTTTAATCGTACGAGAATAAAGAGAGTCCCATTCCACATCACAATTCATATACCACGAGTGTCGTCGGAATCCAGGCGAGATTGTGGCAGCCTGTCAGCCATTCATCGGATTGTACCGGAGTTGGTTGAACTACTTCGACGTCGGACAGCAGCGTGATGGCACCGAACCGACAACCGCATCCACGATGTGAAGTATCAACTTCATATATTTAGATAACTACTGATGTGCATTTACCCCAACTAGACATACATTAATGTGTTTTCCCTTATGATGGTTCAACCATTATGTAAATATACCGAACCGACATTAATGTGTTTTCCCTTATAATAATTCATCATTTTTATCACGCAATATTGACATACATATTGCAACAAATGACATATTTGACCATTGTCAATACAGGAGTAAAATAATTTACTTAACCAGAGGGCTTCATACCATCATTGAGTATAACACAAACTCAATTTTCATAGTTGACTACTTTATATATAGTTTTGCTTTAGCTAAACTTTGCAATATGTCATTCTATAACATTAAAATATAATTAGAGATAAATTTTTGATTGTTAATATCGCCCTATTAATAGGCGTCTATTTATTAAGCAAATCTATAACTCGATCTTCATCATAGCACAAAACGAGAGTTAACACATCCATAATGTGTCTCATTATTCTCTTAATCGCCATCCAACATAGGTGCTCTGCGTTTGTATGTAAATTTCCTATTTGACCAATGTCACAAATATCAGACTGCTCAACTTATTGTGCATGTTTGATCACTAACCAAGTTTACAAAAGGACATTTCCTTATTTATAGAGTCATAGAGAAAGTCATGAGATTCAAAATTATATTTATTAATAAGGGTACCAGTGAGTTTATAATTTCTCATAGAATGTTCAATTCGTCTTTATAACAGACGACTCTTGCTACAAAGTAATAAATTTACTTGAATAATTCTTATGTAAATTTCACACCCGGTGTGAATGATTGTACTACCCATATCATTTCTATAGAAAGATATTAAATTCTTCATTAATAGAAGAAATCTCTTATTACTTCTAACTATACATAATGTTGTTTCACATATAATGTCATAATGACATTTTTATTTATAAAAATGAATATACACATAATGATACTAATATCATTATTTAGATAAATACTAAATCCATAAATGGACCGTCGCAAACTACATATTGCACTCAATGCTTTTACATTTAAGCATTCGAATAGCTTTATATAATTTTCATCTAATACATATGTGAAACAATAGCTAGACTTTTGACGAACGAGAGAAAATATATAATTTCTCTATAGTCCTCACTCCTTTTGCGACTATTATTTTTCGTCACTTTTAAAATTCTTATCATCCATATCGACTTATTTCGAGGTAAGACGGATGATTTAACAAGTCATTGACTTGATTTTGTTCTTTAGACTCTAATTCTTTACATTAATTCATTTTTTTTATCTAGGCCGAGAGAACATCCATCACTTATTTTAGGCTCATGTTCATTTTATATAGTCATTTGATATTGACAACGTGAAACACAACTCAGATGTTTCAATAAAGACCTCGCCCGTGAAGTAAATCATCGCACCTACGATCAATCAATTGGGAGAGAATCAATAGATTCTTTTTCGGGAGCGATTCATCCTTTCCGAACGCAGCATACAACTCTCCGTTGTACTGCGCTCTTCAAGTGTGCTTGTTCCCCTCCCCCTTCTCCCTTACCATGGCAAGTCTTTGTGAAATAACTCTAATAGGAAGAAAAAAGAAGGTATTAAGACACCATCCTGGCCCAACATTAATCACGAGTTGATTGTGAATTGCTCTCACTCGGAATGAGGTGTGGGAAGAGAATATGGACAAATCACAAATCAATCCGCATATATTGTCAACTCCAAATCTTCAATGAAGATGTTACTTAATATCGTTCAGCCAATAAAATATATACATGAATATCATATCTCTACTTGATATTTCAGTAACATTTAGGCAACATTACTAACAACATTCCAAATATAAAATTGAAAATTTATTTGCGCCACACAATCAAGTATATTATGGTTTAATCATATCCGCAACACTTATAATTGCAAAATATAGTTAGTCGCATAACTATATCAGTTTCATCACTAGATTATCTGAATAAGTCTCAACCATTTCGTATTATTAATTTAGTTAGCAAGGCATTAATCTTGCGATCATAATTGAATCTCCATCTAAGTTCATGAATTTGTATAAAATAATTCATGTTACCAACTTAGATAAATTATATGTATGATTTTATAATGCAAAAAAGTGATGAAAAAAACCATATAGAACCTTAAACATTTAATACAAATGGATTATTATAATTTTCTATTCATAAATGATTTTCATTTTTTCTCGTCAATCAGACATTGTTACAAAAATAGGTAAAATAACATTAGCGAGAAAATATTCTTAAGCTAGTCTATATTTATAGTGCCTAAAAAATGTCACAAATTGACTAGCCATGAGTTTTGACACACATATTTATGTCACATATGCAACTTGAATACTTAATGTAATTAAGACATAGAAAATTATTTTTAGAAAAATTCTCATAAAGGAATACATGTACAATAGGACAATGAAGATAAGAAGATTCATCTATTGCAAAAGAAGATTTTGCAAGTCATATTTTTTTTAACTCCCACTTTCATATTGTTTCCAACTATGTCCTTTGACTTGCAAGCTAAGTTATATAAAGAATTCATTATTTTTTAATTTTATGATAAGTTGTTCAAATAATCTCAGTCGACAAAAAAGATGAGTTTCAACAACGAAACGACTTATCAATAAACAAAATGACCATACGATTATATCAACATTTTTCGACTCAATGCAATCACGAGCGAGATTATCGTAATTGTCCCAAGTGTAGCACTTTGTTTTGTTTATATTAACTTTACCATCATGCTTCCCACATTGATGTGAGTAGCGTTAGCCGTTCTTAGTATGTACACATTATTCACTGGACTATGATTTTTGTCGAAAAGTCGCAGTTATTTCAACATGGACAACATATGTCATAATTGAAGATGAAAAACATTATTCAAAATAAATGTCAAAATATTTGATATTTTCACTAAACATCAAATATGTGCGCAAGCTTACTGTACTTATTAAAAATAAGTAACTATCACGTGGTCATTCTAAAAAAGTATGACAAAGATTCGTTAACTCAGCCGTCAAGTTTATCATCATATATAGATATATAATATATTTGTTGAAGAAAAACTTATATAATAGTAATTATTTTCTTGATGATTTCGTTACATCAAGATTGTGAGAATCGTGATAGTGATCGTCTCGACAGAAGTCATCTTTTGTTATGTCACTTTTTACATATTCCTTTTGACTTTGTCATATTGCAAAGACTCCTTGTTGTGTCATTTATGTATGGTCAAACATACGTAAAGGGAATGAGTTAGTTTTTGCATGTCTCCTTGTCACATATATTCATAAATAATAATATAATAATATTTTTAAGGCAATGACATTGAGATGGTCGCTATGCTTATACTCATCTCCCACTATTCGAAAAAATAATTATCATTCATTAAAAATAATATGTTGCGTCAAGAGATACTATTCTAATCATTTTGGAAAACAAACATTCAAAATGTGATTAACATATCATTTTAAAAAATGTGGTCAGGATAATCAAAATTCTGTGATGGAAGCTCTTCCTTACATTTGTAAAGCATCAATTAGAAAATCATCACCCCTTCACCTTGTCACCACAATAATTGAAAAAAATATCATCACGTCATGAAAACATAATAATTCTTAGAGATTGCGTTTAACAATACACCAGATAAGTCCACAGAGAAAGAATGTACTGAATTTTCCACTAACAATATATTTTCAGTACTTTCCTATACATGCACATATCACACACCACTCAACAAAAATTGTTACCATGACCGTCATATAAATTAGATGCCTTAGTCCTATTTAGACTATCTATGATTCATAATGTTAAACTTATTTCATCCTAAGTTTTATGAAACATGTCGCATTTATAATTCACAAATTTATGCATTCAAAATAAATATTGCATAAATTATATGAATGCATATTACGCACACAAATAATCATACAATTTATTTACATATAAATGAATATTATTTGTTACACTCATATAATTAACATAAGCATGATAATAGACATACAAATAATCACACAATTATTATCACATGTTTAACTCTACATTTATGTCACATATTCTCAATCATGTACATAAATTCATATCATGCATTTCTTGTTAATTAAAATTTATTGCATAAATTTTCATCACATAAAATCATGCAATTCATTTCATGTGTAATAATAATAAAAAAACATATATGCATATATTTCTGTTAAAAGAGAAATATAATTTCTCATAATTAATGTGCATATTTCACATGAATAGTGTGACAAAAATAGTTCATGCATAACTCAATATAATTATGGGAATTAATTACTCACAAATTCACATAACACATATTATGCCTAATATGTATCCAAATTTCAGTATGCACATATTCTTGCGTAAAGAAAATAGAATTTCCTTTTTATATAGTCCAATGCACATAATGAACTAACAATGGGCAGATTTTTATTATCATGTCAATTTACATAAGTGTCACGCTTAAATACACTTTAAGTAAATATAACATAATTATATACATGAATATCTAATTCATATGGAAATTCAATCTAACATACTACACTTAAAACATATCATGTAATAACACATATGAAAGAGTTTTACTTAAATTCATAATCATATGTAAAGCATGACGAAATAACATGACTATTTCATGTACTAATAATATGCATAATATAACTAATATGCATAAAACAAATGTCATACAATTTTTAGAAAATTTATTTTAAAAATTTCCTTATTAACATTACACGATGACTTTTTTTATAAAACAATTTCCATTTTCACACAATTATTCCAAAATATAAAATTTCTTAATAAATCGTAATCTGATTTTTCTGTATTAAAACTAACTAAGTACATAGCACTCATACTTAAAATTAAATGTGACATGATAACTAACATACATATTAAATTATATGAAAATCACATAATTATAAGGAATACTGTATAAAATAACATATTCATAAATACCAAATATGCATATTAAATATTCTGAGAATTCGTAGAAAAATATTCAAAATTTTCTAATCAATAATGTGCATAAATTAGAAATAATCTAATTTGTCATATATATATTTATCATGACATAATAACACATATAAAATGAATTATAACAAAAAATGCATACAATTATGTCAAACATATATCACACATTTTTCAGAATTTTCTGAGTTCAAAAATATATTTTTCTCATTTTCTATATTTTCCCAACCTTTTCTTTTAAATCTGAATTTACAAAAAAAACTGTTCAATGTGCGCAGTGGGCCTCAGGCCCACATGCGCTTATGCATGTGCGCAGCAGGCCAGCGCCCGCCTGCGCGATTACGCGCTACAGCAGGCCGCCACCCGCGCGCGTATGCCCAAGAGGCGCCGTGCGGCGAGCCGCCTCTGGCCTGCGCGCGTTGCGCCAAACGGCACTACGCAGCGGGCCACGGCCCGCTTGCGTGTCGCGCCGAACGGCACTACGCAGCGGGCCACGGCCCGCTTGCGTGTCGCGCCGAAACGATAGTGCCTAACAGCAGGCCCCTGGCCCGTGAGCGGTGGCGTCCGTGCGCGCACTGTAGAGAGCTACAGTGCCATTTTTTTTTCGAACAGATTTCTTTTGGGTCACAAGCACACGTTTTGCGCGTATACCTCCGATCTTATCTTTTGCGTAACTAATCCAGATACGTGTTAGCAGTGGCGAAGCCAGAAAATTTTATTAATAAGTGCATATTATAAATTATAATTAAATAATATAAAATTTTAAATTAACTAAGATGAATAAAAATTCTTTACATGAAAATAAAAAAAATACATAATTTCAAATATCAATAATATTATTGTTGTCGTTATGTTTTTTATGTTAATTCTACTCTTTTATATGATATTTATTTCAAGTAAAATATATATTAATATTTGGTAAAAGAAGAAAAAATGATCATATCAAAGGTTATCATTAAACTTTATTGCATATTAACATAATAAATAAAAATATAAAAATACCACGTGGTAAAATTTTAGAAAAATGGAACGAAGAACATTGTTACTATATGGCTTTGCAACTATTACATTTAAATATGTGATGTTAAAAAGAAAAAAAGATGATACTTTATAGTGTTAATTTTAATAGAATTTGACCAGTGTACTTAGAATAAAAAAGGAATATGATTTTTAGATTTATGAAAGTATGAAAGGAAAAATGATAAAAATGTTTAGTACAAATGAAAACAGTGTTGCATCCGCTAAGCAAGGAACAAGAACGTGTTATAATGACTAGTAGATATTACTTAACCACGATTTCAGTAGGTGCAACTGCACCCATGGGCACCGAGACCAGCAATGCAACAGTTAATTGCATGAAAAAGAAATTTGCATGCACATAGCGGCAGTCACGCAGAATGCGTCTCGCATATGTGTGTGTTTTTTTTGAAAACATTGGGAAAATAATAAAACAAAGTGTACAATAATTCGGATTGAATTTTGTAATAAAAATGATAACGAAAAAAGTCATTTTGACTCTGATACCAATTGAAGGAATTTATTCAAATAATAAGAGGGTATTATCGGAATACTTCCCAACGAAAGATGGATCGTCGAAGATTTTTCTATGTTGTTTCGGACTCATCATCGAGAACTCGATCACGAGGAAGGAGAACGCTTGTTCATAATTTATATACCACGAATATCGTCGGAATCCAGACGAGAGTGCGGCAGCCTATGGGCCATTCGTCGGATTGTAGCGGACTCGGTTGAACTGCCTCAACGTCGGACAGCAGCGTGATGGCACCGAACCGACGACCACGTCCACGATATGAAGTATCAACTTCATAGATAACTAGTGATGTGCAGTTACCCCAACTGCAGTTGGCCATGCACGATGGGCTATAACGGGCGTATGTCCAACAGTATTGGTAAACTCTTTTTGGGTGTAGCATTAGGACTCTTTAATTACTTTGATCTAACAAGTATCGTTGGTCAGGAGTCTCTGAGTTTAAAATGTTCTTTAGTTGCATAATGCATGGTATCTTTGGTAGCATTACTTCTTAAGGAACAATTCACATGATTTATTTTGCTTTTACTTTTATTGAACAAAGTAATTGTTCCATCTTAAAATTTTAAACACTGAACCCTTTGGAAAAAGAAAGAAAAGAAGGGTACATATCTATGTCCTTGAAATTTGACGGTGATTGCAATTATAGAAGATAAACCCAGGGACAAAAATGTCGTAGGGAACACAACAGACGAGAACAAAGGTGTAACAACCAAGGAAATTTTGGATTAAATAAATAGATACAGTAAATAATTATTTATGTTTATCATCTGTATCTATATCTATCTATATATTATTAAAAGAAGGATAATATTGAAGGAGAGAGTGGCACCTGACATTGTGTTGACAAGTGTCCAAGCAAAAAACTTTGTTATTAATTCATTAAATAATTAGTTCAAAGTTTCATTAATTATTTAATTTATAATTTGATTGGAATAGTGGATAATAATCATCCATAACCATCCAAATAGACATAGTGGCATTTGATTATAAATAAAGTAATTAAATAAATTTTAGTATTATGAAATCACGAAGAAAATAATATTCGGCAAATACATTAATTCGTTACATACCCTCGAGCAACCATTTATTATGATTAAGGATAAGGTTGAAAAGATTATTAGGGGTGGGTTAGTATTTAATTTTGAGTTATAAGAGAAATTATCCTGTAATTAGTTTAAGTCCTTAGAAATAGAACTCCTCCTACTAGCCTCCATTATCTAGAAAATTGAGTTTATCCACAAACTTTAAAACCTTATAGCAATATAAGAAAAATGCACATTTCTGATGGACAATTTCCGCCAGACAAGGATCCTTCATATTTTTCGACAGTATTTCTGATGTAAAGAAAAATTCTTCCAAAAATACCGGCAGACACGCTAGTAGTGACAGGCAATTCCGTCAGTAAATTATCGACTGTCGTCTTCTTCAAAATTTCCGACGGATAGTTCATTTGTCGTTAATACCGAAGGCTATATCCGTTTAGCCATATTTATAATAAATATACATAATATAATATATGAATATGATTAATATATTAATATTAATATTTTTGACGCGTCCAACCTTTATCCGTCGATAATTTCGACGGATCGACCCATAAGTAAATATATTTATAATAAAATATATAAAATATAATATAGACATATGATTATTTTTTATATTAAACTTTTTGACGGATTTAGCCTTCAAATTTATCAACGGATAGAAATTCATCGATAATTCTGAAGGCTAAATCCGTCAGTAATTATATTTAATTATAATAAAATAATATATATATTTCTTCCTATATTTTCTTATATTTTTTCTTGTGTATTAATAAAATAATATAATAAAGAAGTCATTGAAACTTGACGCGACTTCGTTTCGAATTTGACCTGGACTCAGAGTAAACCCGTTTCGAAGTCTGTCGTGATCAAGTTCGGACATCTAGATCCCCTTTTGATGACCCGACCCGAGTTGGGTATACACCAGACCCAGGTAGACAAGCTCTCTAGCGAAGTCGGCCCGAGCCACACACTTGGCCTAGGTTCGTTCTGCCAAGAAAAAAGAGAAGAAGGTAACACTAAGAACTCGGCTCGAGTCTCGATGAGCGCAAACAGAGTCCAGCTGAACCTCGTTCGGATGTTTTTTAATTTATTTTAAATCATCTTATGTAAAATGACTATTCTACCCTTCTATTAATAATGGTTAATAGAAAATGGTAAGGATGGTAATCATGTCATATAAAAATTATTAAACAGAGTTGACATTGATTATCACCGAATCGAATCAAAACAAATAGAAAAGTTAATGTGGGCATTAATAGTCCACCACCCATAATCATGAGTATTAATAGCCCACACCTCTTTATTGGGCCCGTAATTTTCCTATTTTTTTTATCTTGATTTGCCTTGTCCTATGAATTGTTTAAAGTAAAAAATGTAGTGAAAGAATAGAAAGAATAAAACAAAAGAGAATAGAACTGAATTGAGCCAAAAAGATAAAAGAACTAAAAAGAATAGAAAGAACCAAATTGAATTGATAGAATTGTTTTATCATATTGAAAGGTTGTAAGTTTTCTTATCCATTTTGTATTATCTTATGTACTGAATATTTTTATATTCATGGATATTCTATGTCCCCATGAATCTCACATATAATTGAACCGACAAGAATGAAAGCGTGACAACTGAAGGGGTTCTTGATAATGTTGCAGTTGCACATGAGCTAGAACTTTATTAGATTGTTATTAGTTTTCTTTTATTAGTTATTGCTATCCTAATATAATAGAATGAGTGGGAGGATAATTTGGGAACTACCTTCTGCACTTTTATAATATTAGTTATTGATGTGTTCTTTGTTAGTTTATTCTTACTATTTTTATGATATGATTATGTGAAAGGCTCATGGACAAGAGTATATAGTTGCTAACACCGGCCTAAGAGAAGTCCAATTGTCACGTGGTAGGAAGGTGAATTTTGAAGGTGTTACAAATGAGCTATGATTCGAGAAAGAGTAAAAAAAATGAGGTTCAATGTGAACTTAACAAGATATGTAATTAGACGTAATTCACCTATTATGTCATGATCATTGCGAGAATCATTATGTCATATTTCAGTGATATTGACATGTAAATTTGATTATATGATTACTAATTTTACTTTCGAAGGGTCGACTTGAATATCTCCACCTAAAAACTCATAACCTAACCCGAATCCTTTTAGTAGATTCATGGCTCCTAACAATTAAGATTAACATGGCTCAAATTTTTAGAAATTATATCTGAATTGGTGAGAAACCTCCCCAAATTGATACCTTGCCCCCACTGGGGTTACCCCATGGGCCCTCACGACAGATTGGCATGGTCAACACGACCCATGTTGACATGAACATGGTGCTTGTTGAAATGACATTGCCCATGCCTTCATAAAATGGCCTGAGTTAACGAGAGTTTGCTTGCTACATCAATATCACAATGAGGAGGAAGCACTCCACAACACCTAAAACTCGCTTATGAAGTTCCCATTCTATGTCGACATAATGACATGTGATTACTACATAATTGTTTGAGTTTTTTATTTCCACATATCAGCGGTAAGATTTAGCTTGCTCGCATTTATTTAATATATCTTTTAATATTTTCTTCTTCATTCATATATGCCACACAATTTTTTTCACTATTTTATGCGAAAGTCTTTCAAATTCAAAATTTGGATATTTTAGAACAAATATGAAACCATTTATTCAACAATGCTAAATGGATGCTCATACATCAAAATGAAATATGGAAAGCAATTCTCATATTTTCTTCCTCATTTTTGGCACCTAAAAAAATGAGAATACTTGTTCCTAATGGTTGAAATTAATGTTTTTAAAACCGGACCGGTGATCGAACCGGCCGGTCATCTGGGTCATAGTTCGATCGGTTCAATCGGGTTCGACCGGATTGAACCGAATTTTTGTTAAAATAATATTATTTGTATTACTTCAAAAAAATATATTATAAATTAAAGTATAAAAGGTAAAAGTAATAAAATAAAAATAATGTTATCATCATTTTAAATTAATCAAATAGTAGAAAATTATTTTTATATTTTTAAATTATATATTAGTTAATTTCATGAATAACTTTATTTTTTTATTTGAATCTTTCTTTATACTACTTTCCCACGTTTTAGTATTATCTATTTCCTTATTCACAATCATCCTATCAAATTTATTATATTATTTATGTTTCAATTTTTAATATAAATTATTTATAATAAATTAAATTTTATCATCTTATGATAATTTTCTCCTTTATTTAAATTTAACTTTATTATTACCTTCTTATCTTTTATTTTCAAATTCAAATGTAACTTCCTTATTACTAGTATCTTTTTTAAATTCATTCTATAAAATCTAATCCCTTATTTTTCTCCTCCTATCAAATCTAATCCCTTATTTTTCTCCTCTTCATATTCTTCCATCATTAATACTATAATATACTTTCCTATTTTCTATTTATTTTTCATTATTTCAACCTTTTTTTACTCTTTTTGAAAAAAAATCTATTTTCGGTTCAACCCGATTTTGGTCAGGTTGACCCGATTTAATTCGATTTTTTGACAAAACGGTTTTTAATACTAAATCGAACTGGACCGATGACCGATTCGCGATCCGATCGAACTGGCCGGTCCGGTCTGATTTTAGAAATACTGCTTTTTATGTATTTGTCCATATGCCTTAAAGGAGAACTTGTGTTCGCCTAGTGGTCCACCTATAGAAAATGAATTTTTTGCAATGATAGCAAACAACGTGCCAATGCCGTTTGAATCAATCACTTTTATAAAACCAATACAAAATCTCAATGTTTTTTCTCTTCTTTAGAACGAGAGAAGTATTTTCAATATTTTTCAATATTTTCATAATCGTATAATTTTCTAATCTTAACTTCTTATTTTTTTATTCTTTAAAATTTTTCTCTTGTGCTTCAAAACATTAATGTTACCCAAAATCATGATCACTAATAGATTGTTATTATTTTATTATTAGGAGTAACTTCCTTATTTTTTCATCTTTGCTTTCCTTTTTCACCAATTATTTTTTGAATCTCCTATGATTTGGACTTCATATCATGAATTGGTTTTTTTGTTTCCTTTTACTTTTCAAATTTTATTTGAATACTTTTCATTTTATACTATTTATTTTCTTTTAAAACCAAAAAATTAAAAAATCTGCTTGAACTAAAATGCCCAGTTCAATCCGAGTTTTCCGGTCCATACCGATTTTTTTTATCAAAACTGATTTTGTATATATAGACGGACCGGACTTAATAGTTAGTTTGCGGTTGAACCGGTCGGACTGATCAGTCCGGTCCGATTATAAAAACATTGGTATTTTTTACTTTCTTCTTCCACATAAATGAATGGCAAAGAATAATCATTGCCATTACCATAATTATATTCGCTATGTTCTTACTTAATTTTTTTTAATGAAGCCACTGTTTGTTTGTTCTATTCTGACATCACCCTACAAAATAAAATAAAATAAAATAAAAACATGACAAGTTACGAAGTTCATAAAAAAAAACCTATATCTTTTCAAGAGAAAAAAAATATTACAATAAGAAAATTAAGACTCTAATATTATTTTCCCTCTTCATAAAAAGTATACTTTTTTATTCGGGTTAGTTAATGACCAATTCACAATCTAACAGTCAACTTACCTAAAGAGAATTTCATTATGAGAACTTAGTTATAAAAAAGATAAATAAAATCTCCAAAAATTATCCCAAGTCATATGTCTCCTTACATGTTCCTATTGAATTGACTAGAAGAAATATTAAAGGCTTATGGCAGCAATAACAAGTTGAAAAAAATGTCGCTAATGTGGCATTGCCATGGGTAATGATGTGGGCAAGACACAAATGATGCTACAATTACTGGTTGAAAGAAGAGGGAAAAGCAATATAAAAGATCAAGGATTCAATTAACTTATTAGTGGTTAATCTAGACCTTACCAACTCGTTTTTTAAATGAAGAAAGAAAAATAAAGAGGTCAAATGGGAAATAAAAAATAAAAAGTTAACAAATTGTGATAAAAGTATAGTATTACTCACAAAAGAGTTAGCAAACACACAAAGCATGAACTTTGTGATTCAAAATGATGAATCCCTTAAGCAACTTGATCTTGTGCTTCAATGACTTTTGAGACAACAGACAACAATCAAAATGGCAAGATACGAGATTTCCAAGCAGCAATGATATAGTGACAACAAAAATGAGAGGACCAATTTTCTGGTTATTAAATTCTTACCATTGTCTATGAAATTGAATAGATGAATTTGAAAAAAAAAATACTAACTTTTTAAATACTATCAATATTTTTTTTAAAAATTGCTTTTCCAAAAGTTCATACAAAATAAAATAAAATACATTAATAAATATTGACTTGAGACCCTACCACATATAAACAAGCTATATCTCTTTAAGAAAATAGATTTTTTTATTAACTTTTAGCTTAACCTGTTTTGATAAATACTAGACCGAGGTAAGCCAAAAATAAATTGAACCACTTACTCGCTCATGAACAACTCGGCTTATTGCTAGCATATGTAGAACCCAAAGTTAATGATACTTCTAATTTTGAATGTGTTCGTCGGACCTTCTATGTCCATTGATTTTTCCAACAATTTCTTGTGGGACTCATCTTCCTTATGCACTTGCATCCCTCTGGTGAAAAATATGTTGATTAAGAGCATGTCCAATAGCGTCCACTGTAGCAATTGATCCTAGCCATCAATTAATTTGCATGTTAATATGCTAAACCTTTATATCCATTTTGATTATATTGAATTCATTAGTTTATATTGAATCTTTGTTGTAGATCTTGAACTATCAATAAAATGATGAAGTGGAGTAATAACCAATTCAACATCGCACAACTCAAGGCATTAAGTTGGATTTCTTGTGAATGTATGAAAGTCTCTTCCTAGTATATGACTCGATGCCAATATCGAATTAGTTGGTAACCTTTCAATACGTGGACAATGTGCTCTCTAGTGTGGACAATGTGCTCCCTAGTACAACCTTTCAATTCGTGGACAATGTGCTCTCTAGTGTCGTCCAAGTGAATATATGTGGATAATATGCTCTTTAGTGCCATACAAATGGATGGCGAACGCTACTATCTAAATAGCGGAGTTCGCAAAAAAATCTATATGATTTCATGGAAGTCGTGATTTTAAATCCTACCATTATTTTTTCTAGTGTTACGACCATTTTTAGCTGAACCAAGTAAATTTTACCAATAGATCTGTTAGTTTAACATGTTTTAACTGTTGATCCCATTCCATGATATTTGTTACTGATGATACTGTTGGTACGATTATATGATGTCTATTCCCCAACATTACTATTAGAGTGCATTTGGTTCGATCTTTTTTTCATTTAGATGCCTAGGAATCTTCAATGCAATATTTAATTCTGACGTTTGGTATGACATCAAAAGTAATGTTATATTCCGCTCGAAATATGTTTTCCACATTTTGTTGGAATCCGATTATGGTAGAAACATATGGATATCTAAGATTCCAATCGATATCTCATCCTTCTCTCTCAATCTCCTTTGCTAAGGTGTCGCCTTCTCCACAACTCCTCACTGGCGAACCCCATCCTCCTTCGCCATCCTTCGCTCAACAAAGGTGAGTCCAGTGTGTCCAGGAGTGTCGTCCCTTCATCCTCATGGTGCTGTAACACCCCACGATTTTATCAAGGGTAATATAGTAATTTTATAATTCAATTAGAGTGTTTGATGGATTGAAGAAAAATTTAAATCCCATTTAGAGTGGAAATCATAATTAGATTGAGATTAGGAATTTTAATTTGATTTGAGATCTAAAAGATATATTAATGGATATAGGATTTCCATGTAGGATAGGATTGAGAATTTTATGGCTTAAAATATTTTAGTCATTAAAATAATATTTATTATTATTTTAATTTGAAAATTAGATGATAAAATATTATAAAATTAAATAATTCCGAAAATATAAAGGAAAATTGGAGAGGAATTTGATTAATGATGGGATATTTAAATAATTTCGGAATTTACTTAAATTAGGATAAATCTCTCTTAGTTAAAGAGATAAAAAAGAGGATTAAATTTGAGAGAAATTAGATATTATAGTTAAAGTTAAACTAATGATTTATAAATCTTATAAATAAGAAGTTGGCCGGCTAAACTCGAAAAAAGGAAGCGAGAGAAATTATTTCGGTGCGCGGCGTTCTTCGGTGACGGACGCAACTTTTCCAACGGCGAAGGCAGGGATTCACATAGGTACGTATTGTGACGTCGTTCTACGGTGTAATCTGGTTTGTATAGTTTTATTACCGTCGCAAAAATTATTTTGCTTTACTGCCGTAAGGGATTAGGAGAAGGTTAAGGCCGCAAGAAAATAAAAGGAAATTGAGAGAGAATTAAGGGAGTAAAAATCAAAAGAGAGAGAAAAGAGGAGGAAGTCAAGGGACGAAAGATGAAGGAGAAATTCAAAGTTGTTGGCCAAAAACAAATTGGCCGTAGCATGATTGGAGGGGGAGAAGAGATGAGGGCTTAAGAAGAGTTGAGAGAGAGGGATGCTGTGACACAGTAGAAAAGAAGAAAAAAAAATGCGTGCAGGTTGATAGAAGAGAGAAGTTGAGAGAGAAAAGCAAATAAAAAAAAATGAAATAAGGGAAAAGAGGTGTTACGCCCGCAAAAGGAGGAATAGAAGAGGTTAAAAAAAAATAATAAAAGGGGACATGTGCAAATTACGGCCAAGAAAAGGTGAAGAAAAAAAAAGGGAATAAAGGTGGGATATTATGGCCAAAACGGATTGGCCGGTTGCGGTCAAAATCCGATCGACTATGGAAAAAAAAATGGATAGGAGGAAGATTTAGAGAGAATTAAAAAAAAATAGGTTGGAAAAAAAAATAGAGAGAGAAGATGCCAAGAAATAAGACGTAGGTCTAGAAAGAAATAAAATGAAAAAACGTAGAAAATATATATTTTATTTCTTTCATTTATGATAGTTCGTTTATTTAATTTCTCGACCAGGAAAAGAAAAATAGAATATATAGAGAAAAAGGATTGGAGTAATTGCTGGGACAAAATTCAGCATTGGTACAATTAATTTACGATCAGAAACAGAGTTATGTTTCAACCAACTTGAGGTACGTAGGGGGATCCCCATGGCGTCGGTTTTCCGCGACATGGATCCCAAAACTCTTCTTCGTTATACATAAATTATATATTATTTTGCATCGATTGAATATTGAATGACATAGATATGACCTCCGAAAATTATGTTGGAAACACAATTTTTGATGGTGACAAAATCCGGTAGGGATTCTGTCTGACACGACTTGGATTCCATTTAGCACGTTCCGGGTAATGATCAACGCGGATTGGGTTCTGGAATAGAAAACATGTTTTTATGAATTGATTTATAGTTTATTGGATTGTTAAGATCATTATTCATTGTCGATCATTTGATTAACATCTCTGATTTTATTATGCTCATATCAGATCATATTGTCATCATATTGATTATTGTTGACATTACACCCAATCATGATATTGATTATGGTATTGATCCATTGACCTCATTATTGATCGATCCTGATCAAATTGTTATCGTATCCGATTTATCATCATCCCATCTGATCATATCATTGATTAATAGTGATTTTCTGATTGGGTCATGTTTAACCTAAGATAATTGTTAAAGATAGACATCTTAGGTAATTGAGATAAAAGTTGAAAATGTATTGGGCCCATGTCTACTGTTTGCCACTGGGACTGATAGGGCCTTCGGGCTAACTACGCCTTCGGGTTGATAGGGCCTTCGGGCTAATATTGCGCCTTCGGGCTGATAGGGCCTTCGGGCTAACTACGCCTTCGGGTTGATAGGGCCTTCGGGCTAACTGTTTCGGTGTGATCCTTCGTCCCCCATCATACCCAAACTTATTGATTGAAGTGGCATGGTGTCCCCTAATAATAATAGAAAGCTCTCTTATTGCGCCCGAAAGAGTTGATCATAACTCCAAAGATGGAATTGATAATTGAATTGATGATCGAATTGTTAATTGAATTGCACCCTAGTGGCTGATGGATAATTGATTTCGTCCTAGTGGTTGATAGACTATCGATTTCACACTTATGGCTGATGAAAAAATTAAATTGCGCCTTTAAGGCTGATGGATAATAAATTATGGTCTTTGTGCCTGATAGATGAATTGATAAATTATTAATAGAATTGAATTAATAATTGTTATTGTGGCCTTCATCGACTTTTGGCCAATTGAACATTGATCAATTGTTAATTATTAATTGAAATATTTATTGTTGAATTGTAGTCTTCATTGACCTCTGATCAATTATATATTGTTATGAATAATTATTTATTGATAGTATTGATATTGATATTGACCATGGTTCATATAAATATTATGGGTGACCCTACGTACTGAGTTATCTCATTGGGCTTTGCCCCTGTATTTGGATCCATACAGGTGATGGTGATGGCGATGGTGAGATGGTTGGTGACTCCTCTGACGGGTGACATGCACATGGATATAGGGTCCATTACTAACTAGACGTGGGCCCTAACCCGCAAGTTATTAGATATGGTATAATAGCTTCCGCATATTGTAATAGAATGTTGTAAATTAGTCTTCCGCTTATGTAAGTCAGTTCGTTGACTGGTCAAAGTCAAGGTATAGAATTGAGTGACGTTGTCGAGATAGCCTTCTGGGCAGGCAAAAGAAAAAAAAAATCTCGGGGCGTTACAAAGGCGCAATATTAGCCCGAAGGTCCAATCAACCCGAAGGTGCAATCAGCCCGAAGGCGCAATATTACGCCTTCGGGCTGATAGGGCCTTCGGGCTAACTACGCCTTCGGGTTGATAGGGCCTTCGGGCTAACTGTTTCGGTGTGATCCTTCGTCCCCCATCATATCCAAACTTATTGATTGAAGTGGCATGGTGTCCCCTAATAATAATAGAAAGCTCTCTTATTGCGCCCGAAAGGGGTTGATCATAACTCCAAATATGGAATTGATAATTGAATTGATGATCGAATTGTTAATTGAATTGCACCCTAGTGGCTGATGGACAATTAATTTCGCCCTAGTGGTTGATAGACTATCGATTTCACACTTATGGCTGATGGAAAAATTAAATTGCGCCTTTAAGGCTGATGGATAATAAATTATGGTCTTTGTGCCTGATAGATGAATTGATAAATTATTAATAGAATTGAATTAATAATTGTTATTGTGGCCTTCATCGACTTTTGGCCAATTGAACATTGATCAATTGTTAATTATTAATTGAATTATTTATTGTTGAATTGTAGTCTTCATTGACCTCTGATCAATTATATATTGTTATGAATAATTATTTATTGATAGTATTGATATTGATATTGACCATGGTTCATATAAATATTATGGGTGACCCTACGTACTGAGTTATCTCATTGGGCTTTGCCCCTGTATTTGGATCCATACAGGTGATGGTGATGGCGATGGTGAGATGGTTGGTGACTCCTCTGACGGGTGACATGCACATGGATATAGGGTCCATTACTATCTAGACGTGGGCCCTAACCCGCAAGTTATTAGATATGGTATAATAGCTTCCGCATATTGTAATAGAATGTTGTAAATTAGTCTTCCGCTTATGTAAGTCAGTTCGTTGACTGGTCAAAGTCAAGGTATAGAATTGAGTGACGTTGTCGAGATAGCCTTCTGGGCAGGCAAAAGAAAAAAAAAATCTCGGGGCGTTACAGGTGCCTATGGAGCTTAGGGCTGAGCACGATTAACCATTTCTCCATTAATCGTGGTTAACCATCGGATTTTTAACTGATTAACCGAACTGAATTATTCGATTCAATTTTGGTTTGGTTAACTGATAACAAATTTGTTAACCGAATCCAATCCGTTGGTTACGGATAATTAACAAAAAATTTGGTTAAAAACTAAATTAACCGATATTTAACTTTTATATTTTTTGTAAAAAAATTATTGCATGTATATGGCTTTAATTTTTTTGTTTAATTCCATTTTATCCTAATTATTTAATAATTTATATCTAATTACCTTGTTAAAATTTAATATTTACCTTTCATTTTGAAAACATATTAATTTTTACTTTAATATATTTTCATATTTTGTGGATTTCATAATAATATTTTTTAGGTTTCAATTTTCGGTTTAAATGGTGAATTCACTGAACCGAATCAATTTTTCGATTAACCAATTTTTTCGGTCCGGATAATGGTTAAATATTTTTTGGTTGAATCGACTAATTAATTAAATTATCTGATCGGTTAATTAATTGAATCGACGGTTGCTCACTCCTAATGGAGTTGCTCGCTTTGCTTCGTGGGCACTTCCAACAAAGTCTTCACTTGCAATGCCAACCAATGTCATTCATGCAAGTATGGAGTGCTTCGACAAGAATCATAAACTTTGGCTTTACTTGTTGTCCTTTATTTGTTGTTGCCGTACAGTTGTCAGCACAATGAGCTTGAGCTGGCCACAAATGGATTCGGTGAGTACAATGTTATTGGGGATGACGACTTTGGGGTGGTCTATAAGGGACCTCTACTAGAGCAGCCGTGTGGAAAGGTGAGCATAAGTTTTTTTTTCATTTAAAATTTAAGTATTTATATATTTGTTAACTCAAATAAAATGAATAAAAACTATTGCAACCAAACGCATGAATGTTGTGTTCCCATCTATTTGATTCCAGCTTCTCACATCCCTCGGAATATGTAGATTACTATCAATATTTTAATCCATGATCCAAACAGTCCATTATTTCTTTGCCGGAGATCTTGTCAAGTGATCATATTTTAGTTGTACAATATTTATTAAGTTTAACCTTAGGGCCGCGTTTGGATTGAGAATGAGGTGAAACCATGCCCTAGTTCCACCAAAAGAGATGGAACTAGGAGTTAGAATTGGGGCACACGTGACCTCGATTCCAGCACTCCGGAACTGGAGCACACTAGCACTTTAGCCATTTTTTTGACGTGACTCTTTTTTTTGGGTATTTAATTTTTCTCTTATTTTCTCTCACACACATTTTACCCCTATAAAATAATTTATTTATTGTATTTAAAATATTTATAATAAAGGATTAATATAATGTTATTTATTATTTTGTCAATTATAATTAATTTTTAAAATTAATTTTTATATTTGAATACTATATATTTTAAATAATTTTTCATATATATTTTTAATTTATAAGTTTATTTTTAATTATAATAGAATTATACTTTATAATTATAATAATTATTTTTAATTAAAAACCCACCAAAAATTCATCCATTATATCAACTCCCTGATTCCTCATCATTACGTTACACTCCATTCAAACACACCTCAAATTAATCTGTCAATTTAATTAATTAGCCCAACCATTGATTCAATACGAAAGGTTAGTTTGTTTTGGGCCGAAGACTCGTGAAATCCTTTAAAGATTGTTTTAGTTATTTCTTTATCAATCCAATTACCTTTTATTTTTTGAATTACCTTATATTAATAAAAACATATTTTTATTATATTAAATATTATCTTTTAAATTTGTTTATATTACTCTCATACTAATAGTAAAATTGAGAAACCACCGAAATATCTATATTCATTGCTACATCCATGTCTATCTATATTCGATATTCTATATTTATATTAAATTTAAAACATAGTCTCATGCCATATGATATGTTCTTCATTTTTTAAAATAATATAGATGATCAATTTTCATTAACAAAAAATATATACATAATGGATGTTTTAAAGAATTAAAATATTTTATACTATAGTAAAATGAGAGTGGTCTCATGCCAACATGTTGCATGTTCTCCATCTTTTGAAGAAAAGATTTATATATATATATATATGTGTGTGTGTATATATATAAGTAAAAAATGAATATATTTAAAGAAATGAAGATATACTTAATGATAAAAATTGTTAGTAAAATTGAAATTAACAGAAGTATTTTAATATGTTTAATACCGGGGTTGGTTAAGTATTAGCTCAATGCATTCTAGCCCACATAAGGGAGTCGTAGCCTGTGCGAGTGTCACCACTTGCGGCATTAGGCGGAGGGGCACCTAGCCAAACCTGTTTTGAGTTTGCAGCGAAAGTTTTACCATTAAGACGACTATGCTGAGAGTCATTTTTATAGGCATTCAATAACGGACATGACAAGAGTATTGGACAACTCGTCGTGGGACCTTGACATTAGCGCGTTGAAGCACTAATGCAGGCGCTTGAATGCTTAATGTTCGAAGGGGCAGCCGAGGAACAATGGGGCACTGAGAAGTGTCACCGATATAGGTTGCCACCCCACGTTCTAAGGCTAGACACTAGAATTAAGAAAAACTTACCTGTATTATGATGAAATATAAAATACATATGGGACAAGAAGGCATTAGTGAATTCCTCCCTAATGTACCGTAAGTAAATGAGTCTCAATACAAAATGAAAAATGTAAAAGAAGTACCCTACGAGTTATTTGGCCATTCATAAGATGACCTTACAAGATAATATCCTAAGGACGGATAACTTGGTACTCTGAAATACTACATAATGCGGGATGACTGCATGTATTCTTTGGAACGACACTGACGACTGCAAGCTTGGGTTGAGTGACACTAGTGCCATGAGGCTTTGCGCATCATATCACAGAAAAATGCTCCGTGACATTTTCTCCCACCAAAGTTGGACCCCCAACGCAATTGTTCGGGCTTCTTTAGGGTCTCCGTCGGTCTTCGTCTTCAATTTTGATTGCTCCACCTCCTCCTCCTCTTCGCCTTCGCCCTTCATTCGAAAAAGGAAAAATAAGACCATTGAACGAAGATGGATAGTGGAGATTAATCTACTATATTAGGTGCTTAACGAACGCCTCTTTACTCAACTAAAAAAATCTATCAATTTAACTATTTTGATATGCTCATTCAAATGAATTATCTAATTTCTTAATTGAAAAAGAATTATTTAGATAATTTTTTCTTAAAAATTATGAGAGAATGTCATGTGGCGTAATAATACTCTCATTTTAATATAATATAAATACATATATAGATTATTTATTATTATGTCACAATGAGTATTGAATTAGGTAGGTTCTTCTTGCACATCCTCCATTTCATGAAGAAAATGTGACCAATTAACCAACCAACAAAATTACTTGTTACAAATAACATCTTGTTGTTGCATCGAAACTCGCCTGTAATATAACAATTGTATTAAAAGAGAAATTAGATCTAAAAAAGAAAAAGATTCTTTAGTTTCATTTTTTTGCATGTCTAGTTAGATTCCGTCTTCTTTGTCTTGACTTCTACTTTATCAGAGTCACACAATGCCAAGAATGTTCGTGTCATTTCGGGACTCGTTGATGACTCTTACCTCATGCCTGCTTCGCTCATTGATCCTTCGTCTAATCCGGGGTGATTACTTGTGCTTGTGCAGCACCAGCGGAGTCCGCCATATGAGTGGTTTGACTTCATCAAGCAACTATTTGTGTATCAAGTTTCTATTGCCTTCGCTTCTCTATATTTGCGCAGTGTCAACTTATTTGGTTTGACTTCTTAGGGTGAGACAACTCTTGGATGACTTCATGAATAATTCGAAGAAAGAGTTGCTTTGAGATCGCGGCAAGAGCACGTGAGAGTATTGTCATTTTCCAGGTATGACTTGACTCAATGTCTCCAAGTTGCAGATGGCTGTGGCATAGAGTCATCCATTAGTCGAATGTAGAGAATAAGATCACCTCACCCTTGATGGTCATTCAATATTTCGATGGTTCAAGGCAACAAAAGTTTCTTCGATGCGACACCTCATAATTTGTCTGCTTCGAGTCGCTATTGTGAGCGATGAAAGTCTTCGACTCAATCCTCATAACTTGTCACCATGTTTGAATCTCACATATAATTGAACCCATAAGAATGGAAGCATGACAACTGAAGCGGTTCTTGAAGATGTTGCAGTTGCACATGAGCTAGAACTTTATTAGATTGTTATTAGTTTTCTTTTATTAGTTATTGCTATCCTGATATAATAGAATGAGTGGGAGGATCATTTGGGAACTACCTTCTGCACTTTTATAATAGTTATTGATGTGTTCTTTGTTAGTTTATTCTTACTATTTTTATGATATGATTCTGTGAAAGCCTAATGGATAAGAGTATATAGTTGCTAACACCGGCCTAGGAGAAGTCTAATTGTCACGTGGCAGGAGGGTGAGGAGGTGTTACAAATGGGATATCATTCGAGAAAAAGTAAAAAAAATGAGGTTCAATGTGAACTTAACAAGATATGTAATTAGATGTAATTCACCTATTATGTCATGATCATTGCGAGAATCATTATGTCATATTTAGGTGATATTGACATGTAAATTTGATTATATGATTACTAATTTTACTTTCGAAGGGTCGACTTGAATATCTCCACCCCAAAAGTTCATAACCTAAACCGAATCCTTTTAGATGATTCATGGCTACTAACAATGAAGATTAACATGGCTCAAATTTTTAGAAATTCGATCTGAAGTGGTGAGAAACGTCCCGGGATTGATACCTTATCCCCACTGGGGTTACCCCATGGGCCCTCACGACAGATTGGCATGGTCAACACGACCCATGTTGATGTGAACATGGTGCATGTTGAAATGACATTGCCCATGCCTTCATAAAATGGCCTGAGTTAATGAGAGTTTGCTTGCTACATCAATATCACAATGGGGAGGAGGTACTTCCACAACACCTAAAACTAGCTTCTGAAGTTCCCATTCTATGTCGACATAATGACATGTGATTACTACATAATTGTTTGAGTTTTTTTATTTCTACATATCAGCGGTAAGATTTAGCTTACTCGCATTTATTTAATATATCTTTTAAGGATTTAATGGAGGTCCTCCCCCCTCCCCCACACACTATAAGAAAATCGTGATTTTTCGACTGATAATTTTCGACGGTTCTAAATCCGTCGCAATTTGCGACGGATTTTTCGACGGTTCCATTTTCGACGGATTTTTCGACGGTTATGACCGTCGGAAATAATTTATATTATTATTTAATTTTTTGACGATTGGGAATGTCGATATTTTCGACGGATATCCATCCGTCGCAATTTTCGACGACTTTTCCGACGGTTACGACCGTCGGAAATAAAAAAAATTAAATTATATATTTTTAATATTATTATTAAATTTTTTCGATGAATTTTCCGACGGTCATGCCCGTCGGAAATAAAAAATTAATTATATAATTTATTATATTATTATTTAATTTTTCGATGATTAGGAACGTCGATATTTTCGACGGATATCCATCCGTCATAATTTCCGACGACTTTTCCGACGGTTACGACCGTCGAAAATAAAAAAATTAAATTATATATTTTTAATATTATTATTAAATTTTTTCGATGGATTTTTCGACGGTCACGACCGTCGGAAATAAAAAATTAATTATATAATTTATTATATTATTATTTAATTTTTCGACGATTAGGAACGTCGATATTTCAGACGGATATCCATCCGTCGCAAAATCTGCCGCAATTTCCGAAGGTCGTAACCGTCGGTAAATGTATAATAATATCATATAAAGAGTATTTTATTAATATAACTAGCGACGGTCCAAACCGTCGCAATTACCGACGGTTTTGACCGTCGGTAATGATTACCGACGGTTCAAACCGTCGGAAAAATAAAAAATAAATATTATATATAACTAAATATATTTTCGACGGTCACAACTGTCGGTAATTATAAAAATATTTAATATTTACGTTTTCGATGGCCGAAACCGTCAGTAATTAAAATTTCGTTATCCCGCTTTTTTTTCCCTTTTCCCGCTTTCTTTCCACTTTTTCCCTTTATATATATTCCTCCTCCCTCTTCTCTCTATCCCTCCTCCCTCCACTCCTCTCTCTCTCCCTCCTCTCCTCTCTCTCTCTCTCGGCAGCGAGCACCCTCTCCCGCGCGCCGGACGCCGGCGACCCTCCCATGCCGGACGCCGGCGACCCTCTCCCGCGCAGGCGTATCTCTCTCTCTCCCGCTCCGCGCCGGCGTCTCTCTCTCTGCTGTCGGCCGGATCCGGCCGTGGCCGTTCGGATCCGGCCCGCTAATTTTTTTTATATTAAAAAATTATTTGCGACGGTTGCGACCGTCAAAAGATCGACGGTTGCGACGCCCGTCCAAAGTTTTGACAGTTGCGACCGTCAAAAAGTTGCGACAGCTCGAATCGCCGGCCTTTTCCGGCGGTTGCAACCGTCGGAAATTTTGACGGTTCGGACCGCCGGCCTTTTCCGGCGGTTGCAACCGTCGAAAATATCGACGGTTCGAACCGCCGGGGACTTTTCCGGCGGTTGCAACCGTCGAAAAATTTCGACGGGTCGAACCCCCGGGGACTGTTCCGACGGTTTTGGCCGTCGATATTTTCGACGAATTTTTTCAACCGTCGCAAATTCGTTTGCGACGAGCGTTTTTTCGACGGATCGATTCCGACTGAAAAACCGTCGGTAATTGCGTTACCGACGGTTTTCGGGCTGATTACCGACGGTCCGGACCGTCGGTAATCCGCGTTTTTCTAGTGGTGACATCCGCGCCCGTCGGATGAAGATCCGACGGGCGCAGTTTGTTCATTTTTTTATTTTTTTTCCGGTTTTTCGATCTTTAGACCGGGGAAATGGGCGTAGGGGGCGGTTCGATGTTCGTCCGGTCCGGCCTGTAGGTATAAAAGCCACACACGAATAAAATTTGCATATTTTATTCCATTTTCTCTCTCTCCCTACCCTCCTCTCACGACGAACGCTGCCAGAGATGATCTGTGCGTCCTCTCATCGCCGACGTCCCCCGCGCTCAGATCCGCAACAGCCCTAGCCAGATTTGTGCGTCCTCTCACAGCCGACGTCCCCCGCGCTCAGATCTGCAACACTCCGGCCAGATCTGCGCGTCCTCTAGCTGCCGCCGCCGCCGGCTTGGCCTTCGTCGAGAACGATGACGACTTCGTGACCGCCAGCACCAGATCTCACCATTCGCCAACCTCGCCCTTCGCCGAACACGACGACAAATCTCTCCCTTCGTCGAGCATGATGACAAATCTCACCCTTCGCACGACCTTGAGCACCGACCCTGAGCACTAGATCTCACGCCGACCCCGCCGATCAACCCCTGCCGACTAGATCCGCGACCTCTCGCCGACCTCAACCCCGCCGACCCCCTCACGTGCAGCGGCGACCCCCCGGCGGCCTCCGCAGACCTCGCCTCGCCGCCGACCAGCTCGCCGATCTCGTGCCGCTGAACCTGCCGATCAATCTCGTCAAGCGTCGCTGTCCGGATATGCGACCAACGACCGCAAGACCGTCGATCAAGCCTCGCACGCCGCATCACCACCGTCGCCGATCTCGCACACCACCACCGCCGCTCTCGCCCGCTCCGCCGCAACGCGACTGGCCCCGCACCCTTCGCGCTCCGCCCTCGACGGTCAATCTCGCCCTCGAAGCCCCCGCCGCCTGCCGCCACTCGCCGCCGCCTGCCCCACTCGTCCGCCGCCGTCTCGCCTCGCCCCCTCTGCCGCCGTCTCACCTCGCCGCCCTCCGCCACCGTCTCACCTCGCTGCCCTCTGCGGCCGTCTCGCCTCGCCTCGCCCTACTCCGCCTCCGTCTCGCACCGCCGCCATCTCGCCTTGCCCCCCTCCGCGGCCGTCTTGCCTCGCCCCCCTCCGCCGCCGTCTCGCCCCGCCGCCGCTGCTCTCGCCCCCGCAACCACTGCTCTCGCCCCCACCCCCGCCGCCACCGCTCTCGCCCCCGCCGCCACCGCTCTCGCCCTCGCCGCCACGGCTCTCGCCCCCGCCGCCGCCGTCTCGCCCCGCCGCCGACCGAGGCTTGTGCGGCCGCCGACCTCGCCCGCCGACTGCCCCCGCCCCAAGCATCCGATAATTAGTAAAATTTGTAATTTAAATTAATGATAATTTTGTTAATCTTGTGAAGACAGCCTAATGGCGTGCTTGCACTTTCATATAGTTTAAGTGCACTTTGATGTGGTTCGAATGTGAACATGATTGTATTCCATTTCATTTGTCGTCAACGAATTTGTAATTTATATGCATTTGTATATGGTTTGAACTTGAACATGATTGTATTTAATTTCATTTGTCGTCAAAGAATTTGTATGCACTTGCACTTTGATGTGGTTGAAGTGCATTTTGATGTAGTTTGATTCTTGTATACGCCTTTGAACATGATTGTCGAAAGATTGAATTCCATTTCATTTGTCGTCAAAAAATTTGTATGCACTTGCACTTTGATATTGTTCGATTTTTTCTTGTATACGCACTTGAACATGATTGTCGAAAAGATGAAATTCCATTTCATTTGTCGGCAAAGAATTTGAATACATATGCACTTTGATGTTGTTCAATTTTTATATATGAACATGATTGTCGAAGGGGTGAATTTCATTTCATTTGTCGTCCACATATCGCACATCAAATTACAACGTTTGTATCACATACTCGAAATGACGTCGAGCTCATGACGTTCGTATCTCGGAACAACGTCGAGCTCATAGCCACATTTGTATCACATTACAACGTCAACATAATTCAATTACATTCCCAAATTACATTTTTCATGAATCAACATTACATCAACATGAATCAATTACATTCTCAAATTATATTTTTCATGAATCAACATCGAATGTCGAACACATTTCAGAATCAATTACGACGGCTGAGGCTGAGAGAGCGCGGCGATGGCGGACGAGAGCAAGGCACGGCGGCGGCGGGCGAGAGCACAGCGGCGGCGGGGCGAGAGCGACGGTGGGGCGAGAGCGATGACGGTGCGAGAGCGACGGCGGGGCGGCGAGAGCGCGGCGGCGGCGGGCGAGAGCACAGTGGCAACGGCGGGGCGAGAGAGCGGCTGCTGGGACGAGAGCGGCGGCGGAGGGGGGCGAGAGAGGCGGCGGCAGGGCGAGACCGGCGACAGAAAGGGGTGAGAGAGCACTGAGGCGGGGGCGGCGTCGGGCAAGAGCGCGGCGGAGGCGGGGCGAGAGAGCGGCCGCGGTGGGCGAGAGCATGGTGGCGGCGGGGCGAGACCGGCGGCGGAAAGGGGCGAGAGAGCACTGTGGTGACGGCGGCGGCGGGCAAGAGCACGACGGAGGCGGGGCGAGAGAGCGGGCAAGCTCGGAGGCGGGTGCGCGAGCTCAACAGGGGAGGCGGAGGTGAAGGCGGAGCTTGGCGGCGGCGGTGCACGAGCTCGGCTGCGACGGTGCGGGCGAGCTCGGCGGCGGAAGGGGTGCGAGATCGGTGGAGATCGGCGATGGCGGTGCGGGCGAGCTCGGCGGAGCTCCGGCGGCGGCAGTGCACGACCTCGGCAGGGGAGGTGCACGAGAGGGGCGGGCGAGCTCGGCAACGACAGATCTAGCTGGAGATCCGCGAGGTTCGACAGATCTGGCTGGAGGTCGCAGATCTGGTTCGTCCTTGGCTTTGATCCAGTGCGCAAATCTAGTTATGAGGCGGCACCATGTCGGTGAGGGTTCGACGAAGGGCGAAAACCATTGCTCTGGCGGTCACGAAGTCGTCATCGTGCTCGACGAAGGCGAAGCCGTCGGCGGCGGCAGCGAGGGGACGCGCAGATCTGGCCGGAGTGTTGCAGATCTGAGCGCGGGGGACGTCGGTGGTGAGAGGACGCACATATTTGGCTGGGGCTGTTGCGGATCTGAGCGCGGGGGACGTCGGCGACGAGAGGATGCACAGATCGTCTCCGGCGGCGTTCATCGCGAGAGGAGGGCAGGGAGAGAGAGAAAATAGAATAAAATATACGAATTTTATTCGCGTGTGGCTTTTATACCCACAGGCCGGACCGGATGAACATCGAACCGCCCCCTATGCCCATCTCCCCGGTCTAAAGCTCGAAAACTGGAAAAAAATAAAAAAATGAATAAACCACGCCCGTCGGATCTGACGGGCGCGGATGGGGGGAGGGGGTTCCTCCCCCCTTAAGGGGGTCCTCCCCCCATTAAATCCTATCTTTTAATCTTTTCTTCTTCATTCATATATGCCACACAATTTTTTTTTCACTATTTTACCCGAAAGTCTTTGAAATTCAAATTTTGGATATTTTAGAACAAATATGGAACCATTTATTCAACAATGCTAAATGGATGCTCATACATCAAAATGAAATTTGGAAAGCAATTCTCATCTTTTCTTCCTCATTTTTGGTACCTAAAAAAATGGGGATACTTGTTCCTAATGGTTGAAATGGTAAGGTCGTTTGCTTTCTTTTTTTTGCTTGACCAAGTATTTCTTTCTTTCTATGTATTTGTCCATATACCTTAAAGGAGAACTTGTGTTCGCCTCGTGGTCGACCTATAGAAAATGATTTTTTTGCAATGATAGCAAACAACGTGTTGAGATGGATGTGTGGTCATACAAGATTAGGTAAGATTAGGAATGACCATATATGTGAACGAGTCGGAGTGGCTCCTATTAGTGAGAAAATGGTAGAGAATCGTTTAAGATGGTTTGGTCATATTCAGAGAAGGCCATTAGATGCGCTAGTAAGAAGAGTAGATCAAATAATCTGGAGTCCGATTAAAAGAGGGAGAGGGAGGCCAAGACGGACACTTGGCGAACTAATAGAGCAAGATCTATTGGTGAATAATATACCGAAAGGTTTGGTTACTAATAGAACAGAATGACGTCGTATGATCCATGTAGCCGATCTCACCTAGTGGGATAAGGCTTTATTGTTGTTGTTGTTGATAGCAAACAACGTGCCATGCCATTTGAATCAATAACTTTTATAACATTAATACAAAATCTCAATGTTTTTTTCTCTTCTTTGAAACGAGAGAAGTATTTTCAATATTTTTCATTATTTTCATAATTGTATAATTTTCCAATCTTAATTTCTTATTTTTTTATTCTTTAAAAATTTTCTCTTGTGCTTCAAAACATTAATGTTACACAAAATCATGGTCACTAATAGATTGTTATTATTTTATTATTAGAGTAGCTTCCTTATGTTTTCATCTTTGCTTGCCTTTTTTACCAATTATTTTTTGAATCTCCTATGATTTGGACTTCATATCATGAATTGGTTTTTTCTGTTTCCTTTTACTTTTCAAATTTTATTTGAATACTTTTCATTTTATACTATTTATTTCCTTTTTAAACCAAAAAAATTTAAAAATTAGGTTGAACTACAATGCCCGCTTCAATCCGATTTTTCCGGTTCATACCATTTTTTATCAAAACTGATTTTGTACATATAGTCGGACCGGACATAGTTCGCGGTTGACTGGTCAGACCGGTCAGTCCGGTCCGGTTCTAAAAACATTGGTATTCTTCACTTTCTTCTTCCACATAAATGAATGGCAAAGAATAATCATCGACATTACCATAATTATATTCGCTATGTTCTTACTTAAATTCTTTTATTGAAGCCACTGTTTATTTGTTCTATTTGGAGATCACCCTACAAAAAAAAACATGACAAGTTACGAAGTTGATAAAAAAACCTAAATCTTTTCAAGATAAAAAATTCTTACAACAAGAAAATTAAGACTCTAATATTATGTTTCCCTCTTCATAACAAGTATACTTCTTTATTCGGGTTAGCTAATGACCAATTCACAATCTAACAGTCAACTTACCTAAAGAGATTTTCATTATGAAAACTTAGTTATAAAAAAGATAAATGAAATCTCCAAAAATTTTAACAAGTCATATGTCTCCTTACATGTTCCTATTGAATTGACTGTCGGAGGGAGGGAAGAAATATTAAAGGCTTATGACAGCAATAACAAGCTGAAGAAATGTCGCTAAAGTGGCATTGCCATGGGTAATGATGTGGGCAAGACACAAATGATGCTACAATTCCTAGTTGAAAGAAGAGGGGAAAAGCAATATAAAAGATCAAGGATTCAACTAACTTATTAGTGGTTAATCTAGACCTTACCAACTCATTTTTTAAATGAAGAAAGAAAAATAAAGAGGTCAAATGGAAAATAAAAAATGAAAAGTTAACAAATTGTGATAGAAGTATAGTATTACTCACAAAAGAGTAGGCAAACACACAAAGCCTGAACTTTGTGATTCAAAATGATGAATCCCTTCAGCAACTTGATCTTGTTCTTCAATGACTTTTGAGACAACAGACAACAATCAAAATGGCAAGATACGAGATTTCCAAGCAGCAATGATATAGTGACAACAAAAATGAGAGGACCAATTTTCTGGTTATGAAATTCTTACCATTGTCTATGAAATTAAATAGATGAATTTGAAAAAAAATACTAACTTTTAAAATACTATCAGTATTTTAAAAAATTTTGCTTTTCCAAAATTTCATATAAAATAACATAAAATAAACTAAAATAATAAATCTTTACTTCAGACCCTACCACATATAAACAAGCTATATCTCTTTAAGAAAATAGATTTTTTTTATTAACTTTTAGCTTAACCTGTTTTGATAAATACTAGACTGAGGTACGCCAAAAATAAATTGAACCACTTACTAGCTCATGAACAACTCAGCTTATTGCTAGCATATGTAGAATCCAAAGTTAATGATACTTCTAATTTTGAATGTGTTCGTCGGACCTTCTATGTCCATTGATTTTTCCCAACAATTTCTTGTGGGAGTCATCTTCCTTATGCACTTGCATCCCTCTGGTGAAAAATATGTTGATTAGGAGCATGTCCAATAGCATCCACTGTAGCAATTGATCCTAGCCGTCAATTAATTTGCATGTTAAAATGCTAAACCTTTATATCCATTTTGATTATATTTAATTCGTTAGTTTATATTGAATCTTTGTTGTAGATCTTGAACTATCAATAAAATGATGAAGTGGAGTGATAAACAATTCAACACCTTGACAGCCCAATATGCCTTGAATTTTAATATCAGCACTTCCTTAGCTGAATTCTCTGCTGTAGGGTTATATAATTTGAGTCTCTGTCCATTAACCTTGAAGATATTTGAGTTATCATTAACAAGGTCCATAGCTCCAAAGGGGTAAACTTTGTGGACTTTGAATGATCCACACCATCTGGACTTCAACTTTTCAGGAAAGAGTTTTAGTCTTGAGTTGTATAGCAATACCAAGTTTTGAACTCTTTCTTCAATATCCTGCTGTCATGCCACCTCTTAGTCCTTTCCTTATAAAATTCAGAATTGTGGTAAGCATTGAACCTAATTTCATTTAGTTCATCCAGTTGTAATAGCCTTTTCTATCCACAAGAATGCATATCAAAATTCAGCACCTTGACAGCCCAATATGCCTTGTGCTTAAGCTCAGTTGGCAAATGACAAGTTTTTCCATAAACCAACTTGTATGGGGAGACACCAATTGGAGATTTATAGGCTGTTCTATAAGCCCAAAGTGCATCATTCAACTTGATACTCCAATCTTTCCTGGTTAATGAAATAGTTTTCTTCAAAATGGTCTTAATTTCCCTATTTGAATTCTCAGCTTGACCATTTGTCTGTGGGTGATAGGCTGTTGAAACTTTATGCTTAACCTCATATTTACTTAGGAGGTTCTTAAAACTCCTCTCTATGAAGTGGCTGCCTCCATCACTGATAACCACTCTTGGCACTCCAAATCTTGAAAAAATGATTTCTTTGAACATTTTGATAACTGTCTTGGAGTCAGCAGCTACTATGGGGTTTGCCTCTATTCACTTGGATGCATAATCAACAGCCAACAATATGAACTTGTATCCAAATGAAATAGGAAGGGGTTCCATGTAGTCAATTCCCCAAACATAAAAAATTTCAACTTTCAGAATTCCCTGTTGTGGCATTTCATTCCTTCTGGATATTGACCTTGCTCTTTGGCACACATCACAGCTCTTGACATACATGTGAGCATCCTTGAATAGAGTAGGCTAATAAAAACCTGATTGGAGAACTTTAACAGTTGTTTTCTGAGTAGCCCCATGTCCTCCATAGGGTGATGAGTGACATTCTTGCAAAATGTCTTAGAATTCAGTTTCTGGCACACATCTTCTAAACATCCCATCAGGGGATTTCTTGAATAGAAATGGATCATCCCAATAATAATCTTTTATGTCATGGAATAATTTCTTCTTCTACTGGTATGAATAATCAGATGGAATGATCCCACAATCTAGGTAATTAACAATGTCAGCATACCATGGGGTAGTGTCTGATATAGCCATCAGGAAGTCATCAGGAAAAGAGTTATTGATAGGAATTGTTGGAAATTCCTGACTTCCTTCCAACCTGGATAAATGGTCAGCCACTAAGTTTTCAGTCCCTCTTTTATCCCTGATCTCCACATCAAATTCTTGCAGCAATAAAATTCATCTGATAAGTCTTGGTTTTGATTCTTTCTTGCTAATAAGATGCCTCACAGCTTGATGGTCAGTATACACAATTACTTTGGCTCCAACTAGATAGGATCTGAACTTGTCAAATGCAAAGACCACAACCAATAATTTCTTTTCAGTAGTAGCATAATTGACTTGGGCTTCATTTAGAGTTTTACTGGCATAACAGATAACATGATGCTTCCTGTCCTTTGTTTGGCTTAGCACTGCCCTTACTACCTGATCAGATGCATCACACATTATTTCAAAAGGCAATGACCAATCTGGTGGTTGCACTATTGGGGCTGATGTAAGGGTTTGCTTCAGCTGGTTAAAGACCTTCACACATTCTTCATCAAAATTGAATTCAACATCCTTTGCTAATAGCTTTGTGAGGGGCTTGGCTCTCATGGAAAAATTCTTTATGAATCTTCTGTAAAATCCAGCATGGCCTAAGAAACTCCTCATTGCCTTCACATTCTTTGGAGGTAGTAATTTCTCAATGGCTTCAATCTTGGCCTTGTCCATTTCAATCCCTCTTCTAGAGACAATATGACCTAGTACAACTCCCTCTTGAACCATGAAATGACATTTTTCCCAATTCAGAATCAGATTGGATTCTCTGCATCTTTGCAAAACTTTTGTCAAATTCTCCAAACAGCCTTCACTTCAAAGGAATTCCCATAAACTGAAAAATCATTCATGAAAACTTTCATAATGTCTTCAATGAAATCTAAAAAAGATGGACATCATACACCTCTGAAATGTGGCTGGGGCATTGCACAAACCAAATGGCATTCTTCTATATGCAAATGTCCCATATGGACAGGTGAAGGTGGTTTTGTCCTGGTCTTGGGTATGGATTGGAATCTGTAAAAATTCTGAGTAGCCATCCAAGTAGCAGAAGTGAGAGTGTTTGACTAGCCTCTCAAGCATTTGATAAATGAAAGGGAGTGGAAAGTGATCCTTCCTGGTTGCCTTATTCAATTTCCTGAAATCTATGCACATTCTCCATCCAGTCACTGTTCTGGTGGAAATTAGCTCGTCTGAATCTAATTTCACCACTGTGATTCCGCTCTTCTTTGACACAACTTGAACTAGACTAACCCACTCACTATCTGAAATTGAATATATGATTCCAGCATTCAATAATTTCAGCACTTCTTTCTTTACAACCTCCTTCATGACAGGATTCAGTCTCCTTTGGCGTTAAATTTTGGGCTTGTAATTATCCTCCATGGGAATCCTGTGCATGCAAATTGAAGGATTAATTCCTTTGATGTCTTCAATTGAGTAGCCAATTACTTCTTTGTACAGCTTGAGTCTCTTTAGTGGCTCTTGAACTTGCTCTTGGGGTAAATTGGTATTGATTATCACTGGATATGTGGAATTCTCTCATAGAAATTCATATTTTAGATTGTTAAGAAGAGGTTTTAGCTCCAATTTAGAAGAGTTTTCCTTGGTTGAACTGGTCTGGAGTTCAGTAGTGAAAACCTCCTATACTACATTCTGGATTTCTGATTTGCCTACTGCTTTGAGTGAATCCATCACAGATTGACATGCCTTAGCTTCTGGATCTTCTAGTTCCTTTAAGTGATCAAACATAAGACATCTTTGCAGAGGGTCTTCAATTGGAATTATTGTAGAAACTTGCTCCACTATCTGATTGAGTTGCCCATCCTCAAAATCTTCCTACTGAAAATTGGGGCTACTGATAACTTGGGATAGATTGAACTCTATCTTGTCCTCTCCAATTTGAAATGTCAATATACCTTTCTTGACATCTATTACAGCTACTGCAGTGGCTAGGAAGGGTATGCCTAATAGAATTAGGGTGTTCAGGTCCTCATCCATGTCAAGTATAGCAAAGTCTACAGGAATGTAGAACTTTTCAACTTTCAGGGGTATGTCTTCAAGAATTTCACGTGGATATTTGATAGATCTGCTAGCTAGTTGCAATGACATGTTGGTGGGCTTCAGATCTCCAACTTCTAGCTTTCTGCACAATGATAAGGGGATTACACTGACAAATGCACCCAAATCACACATTGCCCTCTGAATTTTTCTATTCTCAATTTCACAAGGAATTGAAAAACTTCCTAGATCTTTCACTTTAGGAGTGAGTTTGTTCTGAATTATGGCTTAAACTTCTTCAGTCAGGGCTATGATTTCATGCTCCATAATTCTCCTTTTCTTAGTCAAAATCTCCTTGAGAAATTTTGCATATGATGACATTTCCTGAATTGCCTCCACAAATGGCACATTAATGTAGAGTTTCTTCAAGATTTTAAAAAATCTGCCATACTGTTGATCCTGTCTAGCTTTGATCAGTCTTTGTGGGAAACTGGATCAATAATTCTAGCCTTGACTTCCTTCTGAGGGTTCTTGTTCTTATTTTTCACCACAATTTCTTCAACTGGTTCTCCTGCAGGCTTTGAATTTGAATTTGCTCTAGCTGAATTATCTTCAATATGCCTCATTGGTTCTTCAATGATCCTTCCACTCCTGAGCTAGATAGCTTGAACTTGTTCCTTGGATTGATCTCTGGTTGTCCTGGGAAGAATCCTAGAGTCCTAGCTGATGTGCTAGCTTGTTGGGCTATTTGACTCTCAAGTACTTTTTGATGAGCACTTAAAGTTTCAAATCCAGAAGTCAATTTAAGCATTGTTTCTTCCTGTTTTTCTTGCTTCTTCAAAATGGTTTGCAGTAGCTCCTCCATTTTAGACATCTGAGGGGCTTGAACTTGTTGTTCATATGGAGGTCATTGCAATTGGGCATTTGGAGGCTGATTATATGGAGATGGTTGATTCTTGGGTAGAATATTGAGCTGCCAATTAGAATTTTGCATTGGAGGTGCCTGATAGTGATTGGTCTTGTATGACAAGTAGGGATGATTTCTATTCTCTGGAGTGTAGTATTCAGCAGGGGGCTTCACTCCATAATTTGCCACAGCATTTACTTGATCAATTGATTGCTCATATTGTTGCATAATCAGATTGCAACTTTCAGTAGCATGACCTTGATTTCCACATACATCACATCTGTTCTCAGAATTGGATGCCTTTTTAACATTAGATGATAAATTCAGCTTTTCCAAGACCTTTTGCAAAACTTCTTCAATCTGAATAGATAAGTTGCTCACTTGGTTATCAGCTGGTGGTCTTCTAGTTCTATCATGGGTAAGGAAATGGTGGTTCTCGGCAATGTTCTCAATCAGCTGGTATGCTTCATCAATATTTTTGGAGGCAAAAATCCCTTCTGCAGCAGTGTCTAGTGCCACTTTGGATGGATAGTTCAGTTCTTTATGAAAATAATTGACCAATTGCCACTTTTCAAATCCATGATGCGGACGTGCCTTTAATAGACTTTGAAGTCTTTGCCAAGCATCACATCTGTTTTCTTGATCCAGTTGGTAGATTCTGGCAATCTGATCCCTGTAGTTATCAGTCTTATTAGAGGGAAAAAATTCAGATAAGAACAGCTGCACAATGGACTCTCAAGTTGCAATTTCTTCAGGTGTAAGGGACTTGTACCAAATCTTAGCCTGGTCCTTGAGTGAAAAGGGAAACAATCTCATGTACACAACATTCATAGGAGTGTTGTGGAAGTGGACTGTGCTGCACATTTCCTTGAAGTTATCAATATGTAGAGCTGGGTCTTCAGTTCCTAATCCAGCAAATTGGTGCTACCTAATTATTGTAACTAGTGCTAGATTCAACTCAAAGATGACAGCAGGTGCAATGGCTCCATCGACTGGTTGTCCTCTAGATTACTAGGTGAATAACAGTCCTTCAACGTCCTTGGAGCAGCCATGGTGTCTTGATTGTTTACCTCTTCTTCAAAAATTCTTTTCCTTCTTTGTTATCTTTGCAATCTTCTTCTTCTATTGAATCTTCTCTTAGGTTCAGGATCAGATAAGTATAAATCTTCTTGACTATCTGAATCCTGCATAAATTGAAATCAGAAGTATCAAATTAAAAAAAGAAAGAAAACTAGATAGAAATGAAAAATTCAGAATGATAACTTGCAAAAACTAAAAACTAGGCAAAAATTCAGAATAATAACTTGTCTAAAACTAATCTAAACTACCTAAAGTTAATTTAACTAGCCTCAAATCTCCAGTAATGGTGCCAAAAACTTGATGTGAATTTGTGGAGTAGTGATAACTTGCTGAATTATGAGTCAGAATTTAGGTAAGAGTGAGATTTTCAGAAATGTGCTCAAACTCCTCACTTCCACTCTACTACAAGTGCGCAGATCAGAGTAGTAGACTCAAGTATCGTATCCACAGTGATTTGAGGGTTAAAGACTCACTAATCTAATCTAATCTAGACTAATTCTAGACTAAGTAGCTAAAACAGTGAAATGAAGAGTAGTGAAAATAGAATTAGACTAAAGTGACAGTTTTGGTATTTTAGTAATTAGTATGGACTGAAATCTAATTACTGACTTGAAAACTAATAGGGATTAACAATCAATGAAAGATTCTCCTAGGAATGCAGTTCATCTAATTAAGCTATGGATGGATTGAAACAATTCAGCAATGCATGTCAATTCTGATTCAACCTAAAAAAAAGGACTGTTATCACAGTATAATTAAATCAGGACTAATTATCATATTCTCATATGAATGATTAGCTGAATAAGAAACGGTTTCTTACTGATATTGGGTTATCATTAAGCACAAGTTTTAGCACCTTATTGATATTGCCAAAATCCTCTCAGATTTGGCAATTCAGTAAAGCCTAAATTGATACCACACTAATCAACATTCATGATGATGGAACAATTGACTTAATTAATCAAATAGAAATGTAATTAACCCAATGCTAATGTTAATGCTTCTTGGTTTATCTCTAAACATCAAGGGGACCTAAAATTAGCCTCTCGACTGCAATTGCAAATGAGATCCACATCAACACTAGTTAATTAGATGCATTAGGCACATAATCATAGATTGGAATATAACAAATTATCATTGCATCTTGATTCATTTCTGAACATCAAGAAAACCATAAATCAACCTCTCAATTTCTAATGAAATCAGGGTTTCACAATGACAAAACAGATTCCCAAAAATCAGAATCAGAATCATACCAGAATCAATAACAGAGAAGGAAAATAGCATGTTCATCATCCATCCATAACTAGGACTAGACTACTATCCTATCCTAGGAGAGCTGGAATTTAGCTCATTATAGATACAAAGATTGATACAAAACAGAATATGGAATCCATGCTAAACATATGAAATCAAAAGAGTAAAAAAATCTATCGACTGGAAATCAGATTGCAATAATGTCTTCCTCCTCAGCTCCTTCTTCCTCCTAGTCCAGCCACCCTTGCTAATGGAGGCTCCCCCATCTTTCTTTTCAGGTTCCTCAGCTTTTATATGGTCCTTAATCACCCTTTGATGCAAATCAGAAGCTTCCAAAGCTCCTGATTGTGCCATCTGTCCTGGCCCCCCTGAAATTCCAGCAGGATGCTCATAGCTTTTTGGCAGCAATGCAGTGGTCCCCCTCCTTTTTCCAGCAGGATGTAGCCTTGTAAAACCTACTAGAAGGGCAAGAACAACAAGCATCAAAGTTCACAAATAAAAATTAAACAAATAGGGGTTAGAATCAACATATACATCAGCTCACTTATCAAGTGTGGATAGTATTGCACAGAAATGATAACTTTGCACAGAAATAATAAATTTGCACATTGAATCATAATTATCCAAACATGAGTAATTCAGAACTTCTGTGCACATGAAATTTAATATAAAATGAGTAAAATCATAGCATGGTCAGCTAGTGATCATAAATGCATACTTTTTAGACATAATTAGTCAAATGTAGGCAATTTTAGGAGTTCGATACATGTCAAATTAAGTATAAATGAAGTGAAAACTTAATATGATCAACTAGTGATCAAGCGGCCGCAAGTTTGAGTTGAGCAGTGCCGTGCTGCGAGGCTTTGCACGTCATGTCATGAGAAAATGCCCCATGACATGAGCTCCTCCAAGGCCGCACCTGGTGATGTGACCAGAGGTTCTGGTCTAGAGACGTGACCACCTGTTCGATGAAATGATCCAGCCAAACAAGTGGTGAGTTGGAAAAATTTTGTTCGGAACATATGAAATGTGCTCTTTGCCTTGCCACTCCCACAAGTATGCATTGCAAAGATCACCACCATAATCACATCTAGGTCCACGAACATGGCACTACTGAATGCAAACTATGCTTCAGATGTCAAGTAAAAGTACAAAAGTAGTATCTCACGATGTAAAATTTTCATGGTACCTCAACCAAGTCCTACATCAACAAGAGATTGAAATTTTTGGAGTCTGACTGGTTGCAAGCTTTTATTCTCCAGGTGCTTGAGACCCTTTGCTTGAGCTTTTCCCTCTTCAACTTCTTTTTGAAAACGAGTTCTTCTTCTTTAGCGGGAGGGCCTTCTGGGCATATGAGAGCAATGTTCCCAACAAGGAATACCAGCAAAAGGCCCCCAAAAACAAGCAACACAAGTGCACAACCAGTCCTGGATTCGACCCCTTGCTTGAAGCATGTTTGATTACATTTTCATGTCGGTAGATAATTGATTTATCCATGTCATTAACAAAAGAGATGAAGAGGAGGATGTATATATGAATGAATGTAAAAGGATCGCTCACACTTTTAGGTACCATTAGGATCTAAAATTCACATTAGAGGGGACAAACCTCACAAATATCTGATTCCATGTTGAAATGATCTATCTAATAAAGTAACAATGGGAAAAAGTCCTCCATCATATGCAAATTAAGAGAAACAAAAGTATTGGCGTTATCATGGAAACGAGTATGCTACAAAATTACATAACTATTAATAATAATAATAATGAATAGTTATACTGTAAGCAATAAGTTGAAGCAATCGAATTGTAGTTAATGCTAGGAAGATGGTAACGTGATACAATTTTAACATATTAATGTGCTCATAAATATACAGTTAATTACATTTTGCGAATTAGGGTGCAAAGGACATAATGAAACTATACATGAATGAAATGAAATAAGGTTGCAACAAGCATACAAAGAGAGAAGTTAAATATAATACACCACATAAAGGAAAAGAAATGTTGAACATGTATAATCATCAAGGCAATTGTGCCCATATTGTTCACAATTAAATACGAAGAAAATATATGTTTAATAAGTAACAATTAGTAGACAAGGAAAATAGCGAAGAAGGAAAGGAAAAAAATAGTAATACACAACAAGTCAAAAATCGAGAAAAGTTAGCTGCATAAACATAGAACAACAGTGACATGACATTAACAGCAAGGCTAACAAAGACAAGGTCTCTAATGTATATGAAATGATGTGTATCATTCTAACTTTTCTATGGATGACAATAGCCTTAAAGGTAATGGAATCTTAAGGGTAGTTTAGACCTCAGAATCAAGAAGCAAAAAGTAGATAAATCTGCCCGTAAAAGTAGAGGTAGTTGGAGGATAAATGGGTCATGTGGCAAAAAGGTGTAGAAGAGGGATAAAACCCACAAAACCCTCTTCCTTCTTCTCCATTCTTCTCTCCATTCGACTACAACCTCCTTGGGAGCTCAAGAGCCTCTTCCATGACGTTTTAGGTGTCCAACAAGAAGGAGAGGACGTAGGAGGTCAAGCCATCGAAGGGGAACTCAGCTAGGGGCGGAGGAAAACTAGAAGAAAAGGAAACGTCCCTAGAAACATTTAGGGATTAAGGTATGATTTTGCCTTAGTTTTGGATCGTTCATAGTATTGGTTTTCGTTGTTCATTTTAAGGGTTTGAACATGTATGTTCTAAATGGAAGTGTGATTTATTTTCTTGTATTTATTGCTATTTTATGGACCTTCATATGCGCGGAATGTAGTAGGTAAATTAAGAATGATCATAAATGTGAATGTGTTTGTGAACAATAGGTTGAAATGGTCATTTTTGTGATTTTTGAGCATCAACCGACCGCATCGAGCGATCGACCGATTCTTAGGTGTTGTTATGTGTAAATGCCACTATTTTAATTGGACGAAGTATCAATCGATCGGCCGAGTGATCGACTTAAAGTCGGACGCCACTATTTAAATCGAACGTGGCATCGATCGACCGGACGATCGACCGACCTCAAGTTTGGAAGCTCTTATTTATTTCGGTCAAGGTATCAGTTGATCGAATAGTGCAACTGATGCGTGTAGAATTGATAGCAAACGCTAGCAAGTGCACTAGTCACTCAAGTAATAAAGTGAATGAGTAGAGTTATCGTTCCCACGAGGACGGTTAATAACTTAGATTCTATTTTTAACCTTGTTAATTGAGAAATTAAGGAAATATGATTTCAGATGTATATAAAAAGAAAATAATAAAAATAAAAGAAATAATCACCTGGAGAAATAATGATTTGATGATTAAGGCACCTAATTATCAACACTAGAATGTAATGAATTTTCTTAACTTAGAATTAGTTGAATCAATAATAAAGTGAATTCCCAAATTTAGTTAACCAATGTTTCAGGCTTTAACTACTATCTTATGAATAATTAAAATAAATCAATCCCTTCGGTTTTTAATTTACTTAATTAAATCATAAGATGCATTCAATCAGAATTAATATCAAGGGCTTTCTCAAGTCACCTTAATAACTACACAAATTAGGTCTCTTTCGATTTTCCTAATTGTTTCATGCAATAATTAAAATCAATCTCTAGAAACTATTATGAAAATAATCACTTCTTCTCAGATAGCAATCAAATCACAAATCATGGAATCAAAAGAAAGCATTAAACATGAAATTGCAATGCTATTAAAGATTCAAATCAAACTAATATTAAGAAAGACTCCAATACATAAATAGGGTTCAACTAGGATGACCGTAATGAAGGAATAAATCTGAGACTAACAACATCAAATCTAGAATAAAAATGTAGGGAAAAGAAAATAAAAACTCTAGCATAGGCTAAGCGCGTCCTCTCTCGAGTTTCCGGCAGAGCTTCGCTATTGTCCTCGATCTTCTCCTCTTTCTAGGCTTCAAAACTATGCTCCAGGGATGCTTTTCCAAGCCCTCTTCTGCCTCCTTTTATAAATTTTCTCGTCCTCCAAGGAAAGAAACCAAAAATATATCTAAAAGTGGATAAAAATGACTTTAAAATGACCTAACAGACCGCCGTCACGACCGTGAAAGGCTCCGGCACGGCCGTGACAGAAGACTGTCAATTAGCCAAATTTCTGCTGGAAAATGTCTCTGTCACGGCCATGACAGAAACTGTCACGGCCGTGACAAGGACTTAGTCAATTTTTTGCTTGCTGAGTCATTCTGTCATGGCCATGACCAGAACTGTCATGGCCGTGATAGTCTTCTGAGCTGTTTTAGGCATTTTCTTGCCTTCATTTCGACGTTCTCTCATATCCTGCCACGAATAATTTTCAGATTTAGATAGAAATCAAATCTAAATGAAATTATATGAAAACAAATCAAAACTCTTCTTTTCTAAATATAAAAACATTCTAAAGTGTTAATCAAATGACCTAAACTAATGCATGATTTTTTGTGCATCAGCAACTGAACCATCGGTCGTAAGCTTCGAGTTAAATCGGTCGTCCGGTCAAGTGAGTGGTCGACCGCTCCAATAGGAGAAACAAGGGCAAGAAGCCACTGCTTCGATTGGTCTTGCGACCTTGGTTGGTCGATCGACCGATTGAAGTGCATGATTTCAAAGTTTTAACTCAATGATTCTTCTATTAATTGATCATTAGTTGATATCATGCTATGATATGTTGCGTTTCATGCTTTTATTGATATGATTTCCATGTTAAATTGGTTGACTCACCTAGAATCTGACTTTGCATGCTAAGTCGTAGGGTTAAGATGAATCATTGTATTGAAATGTCATGTTGAGGTTAAATACTTGGCCCTTGCTAGATGGACTTGGTCCATATGGAATTGTGTGTGCCCATGTGAAAAGGATAATAGGGCTCAGATCACATTAGAGGGAAAGTGCCGGCTCACGAGCGCCTTCATCTCAACCATTCATCAGTGAAGAGGGCGATCCAACAGCTATGATCGATTGGTTGCAACTTGCAACCAATTTCTTTGGTTGCACGTTACTTAATCTCTCTCTCTCTCTCTATATATATCTATATATATATATATATATATATATATATATATATATATAATTTATGTTCTTTGTTCCAGAACACATTATTCTCAATGGATTAAAGCAATGGGAGTAAAGTTGGGTTACACAATATTTATTCTAGAGCATAAAAAATGTTTCCAAACGAGCTCAAATTGTGATTACTCCCATGAACATCAGAGAATTATATAAACAACACATAGTGGTATTAATAAAAAATATACATGATTGATGGCTATCTATAAAATCAAATACTTAATAATATCAGCAAAAATATAAAAATGGCATAAATTGTAGGACTCTGAAAAAGCACTCGGAAAATACAGGATGTTGAGTGCAAAATGCAAAGTATAAAGTTATAAATGAAAAAATGGCTTATAAGCAATGTTTTTAAAATCGGACCAAAGAGGTCAAAGTTTGACTGATTTAATCGGGTTCAACCGGGAATCAAATTTTTAATAAAATAATATTATTCTAATTACTTCTAAAAAATATAGTACAAATGAAAATATAAAAGGTAAAAAAAATAATTGAATAAATCATATTAATCATCATTTTAAATAAATCAAATAAAAAATAAAATATTTTTTATGTTTCCAATATCGTTATTTATAATAATTTTTTTATCATAATGTTTTCACATTTTATTTTTAAAATTTAAATTCACTTTCTTACAAGAATGCCCTAAATTAATTTTATTAATTATTTTTTTGTTTTTATATTCTCACACATCCTTACCAAAATCAACTTTCTTTTTTCTCAAATTTTCCTATTTATTTTTGCAATTTTTAATGTTTTTCACAAAACCATGTTGAACCAATTTTTCGGTTCAACCTGATTCAATCTTGCAAAACAATTTCCTTTTGTAATCCAAATTGGACTGACCATTGTCCAATTTCAAAACCACTTACTAGAAGTAAAGTCTACTATATTTTCCTAATTTTATTTAACCTAATTCTTGATGATATGTGTTAAAATTTTATAAAAATATTAAACTATATTAGTATTAGGAATTGCAATAAAAAGTTAGAAGAAAAATTTTAGGAGGATAATAAGACAACAGATCAATAAGCTAGAAGAAAGACGCGTCATACATTGAGGGAGATGTTTGAAAATGTTCAGTGGAGATGAGCGTGTTTCACTCGTTGTAACGCTTTCATAGACGTACAGATGAGAAGGCATTGCATTTACAAAATCATGTGGACTCGTAAATATAAATATTTTTTTATCAAATCATATCACATATTTGAAGTTGATGTGGAAAAATTATATATACTCTTCATCTATATTCAACATGTATTTATCTCATGTTTTGCTATATTCTCATGCTTGAACAAATACTTTATTATTGAAAATACAATTTCTATTATTTCACTATATCCATCTTCTAAATACTATATTTCTATATTATTACTTGTGTTGATTGCTTTCCAAGAAGAAATCCCAATCGATAATTCATAGGGGTATTCAGGTGTATGCCTCCACACGCACGCATAAGTGGTAACATGGGTGTATTCCCCCAATTCAGGCACTTGGACAAATTTCAAGATAGACGATGCAAATTCACCAGCCCAGCTGTCCAACATAAAAAACAACAAAGAAAATGTGTCTTCCCACGTCAGCATGGTAGATTCCATTGTACAAAGCGAGGAAGCTTCCTCTACACCTTCATGGACAGTCCATATATGGACAAAGAAAGTTGCTAGAACAATGAACATGTGACAAACAAAGAAAAAAGTCAACAAAGAAGGACCACCAGAAGTTTCCTTTTTGCTGGAACAAATGGACAGGTGGCGATATTGAAGGAAGGCAGCCATGTAGGACCACAAGAGCACCTTGTATTGGTTGGAAAAATTGGACATGTGGCAAGTTAAAAAGCAACAGCCATGCAAGACCACAAAAGCATGAAGGACCACAGTAGAACCACAGATATTCTTTGTTGCTGGCCAGTGGCAAACTAAGAAACATGAGGGACCACATTTCCTTGGCTGGAAAAGCTGAAGAAAAAAAATGAGAAAGCAATTGGAAAAGCAATGGACATGTGGCATAATCCCTTGGGCTATAAAAGAGCAAGAAGGCTGTTGAAGAAGGGGTTCGAATTTGGTCTGAATTTTGGCTGAGTTTTGAATCTCTATTGAAGGAGGTTGGAGAGGAGGCTGCTGGTGCAGCCACCCTTCTCCTTTCTCTCTTGTATTTTCCTTTCTTTTTTTCTTTCTTTTCTAATTTTCATAATTTATAACTAACTAGCCAACTAGTGGCTATGGGATGTTGATCATGGCTTTCGTATTATGTTCTTATTCTTGTTTGATGCTTTGATGATAATTGAATGTCAAGCTTGCTTATGGTTTTAAAGATATCTGTTTGATCACTATTTTATCGTATAACTCTACTTTTTTTATCTGTATTTGGATTTGAGCTCGTGAATCGTCTTCATCTTGCACTCTCGACCATAGGGATGTTAAAGGTTCTACACGATCGAATGTAGAGAAATCGAGCTTTGATTGCATTTGTAAGTTGAGGAGTTCTTGAATCATTGCTACCTTGTACCCTGACCGTAAGGACGTTAGAGGCTCTATATGACCAAATGTAGAGAAATCAAGCTTTGGCATACAATGATTCGTAGCTCGGATTTTGCAAAGTTGGCAATGACGGTTCTTCATGGTTTGGTTTAATGTCATCCATTTTCTAATCCGCGACCTAAGAAGGTTATGCTTATTCCGAGTTTCTGGCAATATACGACCGCATTGAGTTGGGGACTCAGTCATCCTAGACAGATTCAAAGAGTGTTCGTGTATTTCTTCTTTGCTATTACTATTTTTTATTCTGGAAAGTTCTGCTCGAGAGGGGACATTCTTCCATCCTCATTCGTAATTAGTGATCCAACAACAACAACAACAAACAACAACAAAGCCTTATTCCACTAGGTGGGGTCGGCTACATGGATCATACGACGCCATTCCGCTCTATTAGTAACCAAATCTTTCGGTATATTATTCACCAATAGATCTTGCTCTATTAGTTCGCCAAGTGTCCGCCTTGGCCTCCCTCTCACTCTTTTAATCGGACAATTAGTGATCCGAGCAGGGAAAATAACAAATGAGTTACTTCTGAAGAACTTTCAGTAATCCTAAATCATATCTTCTGAATCGATCTTTTCTTTCCCTTTAAATCATCTAAACAGTCTCGATGATACACTATTTTCTTGCATTCTGTCCAGGAGGCTTGTCCATATTCCATTGAGGTGAGCATGAGCCGACCGATAGCCTCTCACCTTAAGTGTATTTCTCTTGAATGCTCGATTCAATGGACACGAGATCATGACTCAAATCCAGAAGAAAGAAAGCTCAATTTATAAACCGGAGTATCATACGTGAGAGCAACGATTGCACCAATTCTATAAACCTCTTCACATGTGTAAACTGGACTTATCGCGAGCACGAGAGTGTCGCGAACGAGTCGAGTGATCCTTATCGCGTTGCTATCCTAATATACTAATACACGTGAAAGGACATTCAATTATTTTTATCCTAAATGAAGTTAAGAGGATGTAAGTTCCAAGTGATCCCCTAGTCCTAGTGTTTAGCTACACTCTCCTCCATCTACTTTGGAATTAAAAACTCATAAAAATTAGTGTAATTTTATTTGTTGTAATTTCTAATTTATAGCATTTCACTTTCTCATTTTGAACAACACCTATAGACATGTTTTCCTTCAAACAATTTAATTAAGTGTGAACATTTCAACTTTGTCTCTGCGGATCGACCACCAAGCACTAGAATGATATGCCATATACTTTCGATTCTCATAGTAATAGTGTAGAGAATTTATAAATTTAAAACTTCATTCGACATTCTTCTATGTTTAACTATATATACTCTTTATGCGAGTCAAAGTTTTTGGCGCCACTGCCGATGACTAAATTTTGAATTGTTACATTTGATTTTGTGTTTTAGCTAAGTCTTACTTGTTTATATTTCATCATGCTGCTTGCTTATAGTTTAGCTAAATTTTGTTTTCCTTTTCCTGCTTAAAGTAGCTTTTTGCAATTTTCTTTTCTTTACCTGTTTATAACACTTTTCACTTAGATCCTATGGTTGTCATCTTCAATATTCTATTCCTACATTTCTGATTATCAATTCTCATGGTTGATATTCTACACATGCTACAAAGTGTCTACTCTATTTTCATATTACATAATCTTGCTGAATATTATTGAATACAACTTGTTGAACATGCTAGCTATTTCTAATTTCCAAATTTTTATTGTTGAAATCGATGAACATTATATTATGAAATTGCTGATTTTTTATTGCAGCCATTGCTGAACATTCATATTATGAAATTGCTAACTAATTGTATTCCTAAATTGTTGACATGCATTCTTGTACACATTGTCGAATTTGACAATTTCTTATTTCCTAAACACTACTAAACATACAAGTTTTCTGATCCTTGGATGTTATCATTAGATTTCTAATTTTCAATTTTAGACCTCTCATTTCTAGTTTTTATTACAGATTTGATATTTCTGCAATGACTTCTATGATCCTAATATCATATTGTGTAGAAACATTATTGAAACGCTTGAACTTGAGTTCCTATTTCCTGAACATTGCTGAATTTGATAATTTCATTTCTGATTCTAGTTTTTAGTTTTCAAGTTCCGTCTTAAAGTTTGCATTCTAAGTCTCCATTGTGTAGAACATTTCTGAACATGCATCTTGATTCTCAAATGTTATTGTTAGTGTTAGGATTTCTACACGAGAGAAATTATACACTGCAAGAAAACTTGAGAAATTTAAGGTGACATAGAGTTTTATTAGATGGAAGAAACAAAAGAGGGTTACAAGATCAGATTGCTTTCACTTTGGACCTCTAGGAAGTTTATATAGGCACTCCCTTTAACAGATGATATGAATTATAGACTAACTGGGACTCTATATTAAACTCAAAAATATGACACCTACCTTGTGATAAGGAAATAAATCAATTCCTTAACAATCTCATGATAAGGAAATATATAGAATATGCTAGACAGATTTCCTTTTATTTCAGAGTTTGGGTCCAGATGGGTTTTCAGTTGGAGTAGGATTCAAAGCATTATTAACAATCTCCACCTTGAATTGAATCCTCCAATTAGATATCTAACACTCTCCACTGCCAGTCCGTATTCTGATTCTGTACATGCGATAACATTCTTCTAGCTTGATCTGGTGACTCCACCTCTTCAACTACTTAGAATGCATATGCAACCATGTCTTCAAATCCATAATGCTTAGGAGAACCTACCTATTTGCGTGCATGTTCAGCAGCTAGACTTGTCATTGCTTCTTCTACTTGCAGAGCAAGGCTTCATCATCGATCCTCCGACTAGCATAGAGATGGCATCGCACAACGTCAACATCGAAAAATTTAAAGGGCAAAATAATTTCAGTCTCTAGCAGATCAAGATGCGGACACTTATGAAACAATAAGGAATCTGGGCGCCGCTCGTGAACATGTTGAAGAACAAATCAAAGAAGCAAGACTCAAAGGGCAAAGAAAAAGAGTCCGACCTCGCAAATTTGGCGGCATAGGAGAAGAAGACGCACTTTATGATCATGTTGTGTCTGACAGACGAGGTGATTATCGAAGTCGCCGATCAAGAGACAACGATCGGTTTGTGGTCGAAACTTGAAAGTCTCTACATGACCAAGTCTTTGACCAACAAGTTGCTATTGAAGCAACGTCTGTTTGCCCTCCGCATGCAAGAAGGTACCCATATGAAAGATCATCTTGATCAGATGAATACTCTATTGATGGAATTACGAAACATAGATATGAAAATTGAGGATGAAGATGCTACCTTACTTCTGTTAGTGTCTCTTCCTCTGACATACAAAAATTTCGTTCAGTTTGTTATTATCGGAAGAGACACAATTAATCTGGAAGAAGTAAGATCGAGTCTACATACTCATGAATTTCGTCATAGGGCGTCTGGAAAGGCTATGAAGACTCAGGTCGCAGGGTTGATAACAATCGCAGAGAAGACAAACCCTAAAAAATGGTAAGTCGAAGAAGAACATCACTCCGAAGAACGTCTGCAACTACTGCAAAGAACCTAGTCACTGAAAGAAGGATTGCCCCAAGAAGAAGAAAGACACGGTTGCTGCGGTAGCTCACCAGAATAGTGAATCTAATGACGATTTGGCTCTCATGATAACTGGTCAGAGATGTTAGGAAGAGAGTTGAATTCTCGACTTAGGATGTTCCTATCATATGACTCTGCATAAAGAGTGGTTCTCAACTTATCAGAATATTGATGACGAAAATGTCATCATGGGCAATGATGCAGCTTGTAAAATAGTTGGAATTGGCTCAATTCAGTTCAGAAGTCATGACAATCAGGTGAGAGCATTAATAAAAGTCCGCCATGTTCCGCAACTGAAGAAAAAATTGATATAGTTAGGAGTTCTGAACTTCAAAGGACGTTGGATGGATGTTGCAGGAGATATTCTTACGATCACCAAGGGTGATGTTGAAGTCATGAGAGGAGTTAGGCAAAAGTATTTGTACATACTACAAGGCACAGTAATTTCTGGCATGACTGCAGTAGGTAGTTCGTCCAAATCAGAATCAGATGCATCCAAGTTGTAGCACATGCGACTTGGACATATGAGTTAGAAAGGTATGGACATCCTCAGCAAGCGCAATCTTTTGGATGTTCGAAAGATATCTGAAATTGGATTCTGCAAGCACTGTATTTTTGGCAAGCAAAAACGATATCAATTCAGCAAAGCCGTGCACAAGACGAAGGCAACACTCGATTACATCCACGCTGACTGTTGGGGCTCCTCTCGTGTTCCATCTCTAGGAGATTCTAGATAATTTCTATCTGTGATAAATGATTACTCAAGGACGACATGAGTATTCATGATGAAGCACAAGAGCGAGGCATTCGAAGTTTTCAAATAGTGGAAGACTCTAGTGGAGAATCAGACATCGAGAAAGGTGAAACACTTTTATACTGATAATGGCTTGGAGTTCTATTCGTCTGAATTTGATCGATTCTGCAAGGATGAAGGTATTGCCAGATATCGCAGCGTCAGAGATACACCACAGCAGAATAGTGTAGCAGAATGCATAAACAAAATTCTTCTGGAGAGGGCACGGTGCATGCTCTCTAATTCTGGTCTGAACAAGTCATTCTGGGCTGAGGCTGTTAGCACAACATGCTACTTGTCAATCGGAGTCCTACAACCGTGATTGATCTAAAGACTCCCATTGAGGTATGGTCAGGAAACTTTGCTGATTATACTAATATGAAAGTTTTTTTACTGTCTAGCATATTATCATGTCAGCGAAGGAAAGCTGGAACCAAAGGCCAAAGAAGGAGTATTTGTGGGATATGGTGCAGGTGTAAAAGGCTTCAGAATCTGTTCTCCTTCATAGCAGAAGGTTATTCATAGTAGAAATATATTTTTGATGAGATGTCTATGCTTAAGCAGAAATCAAGTGTTGTTGACTCAACAAATGAGGGTGTCAACAATCAGGTGGAGTTTGGATTAACTCCAATTCAGAATGAGTCTGATATAGTAATCCTCTTCTATTTCTTCCATCTAATAAACTCTGTGTCGCCTTAAATTTTTCGGGTTTTTTTGCGATGCATAATTTCTCTCGTGCAAAAATCCTAACAAACTTGTTGGTCAAAGACTTGATCATGTAGAGACTCTCAAGTTTTGACCAAAGACCAATCGTCGTTTCTTGATCAGCGACTTCGATAATAACCTCATCCGCCAGACACAACAGGATCATGGAGTGGGCCTTCTCTTCCTGTGTCGCAAAACTTGCAAGGTCGGACTCTTTTTCTTTGCTCTTCGAGTCTTCCTTCTTTGATTTGTTCTTTGGCGTATTCGCGAACGGCGCCCAGACTCGTTGTTTCAGAAGTGCTCTCATCTTGATTTTCCAGAGATTGAAACTATTTCGTCCCGTGAATTTCTCGATATTCACGTTATGCGATGCCATCTCTCATCTGACGGAGGATCGACGATGAAGCCTCGCTCTGATACCTGTTTGTTAGGATTTCTATACGAGAGAGATTATGCACCATGAAAAAAATTGAAAAATTTAAGGTGACGCAGAGTTTTATTAGATGGAAGAAACAGAAGAGGATTACAAGATCAAATTTGCTTTCTCTTTTGACCTCTAGGGAGTTTATATAGGCACTCCCTTTAACAGATGATATGAATTATAAACTTGAGACTTTATATTAATCTAAAAAATAGGACACCTACCTTGTGATAAGAAAATAAATTAATTCATTAACAATATCATGATAAGAAAATATACAGAATATGTAAGAGAGATTTCTTTTTATTTCAGAGTTTGGGTGCAGATGGGTTTTCAGTTGGAGTAGGATTCAAGACATTATTAACAGTTAGAATTCTGATTTCTTATTTCAAATCTGAATTTTCTGCAATCCTGGGCTTTTGTTGTGCATAAACTTTGCTGAACAGACCCTTGAATGTTTTCAGATTTATGACTTCCAACTTTAGATTTCTGATTTCAGATTTCAAATTCCTAATTTTTGATTTCTGAAGCACTCATTCTATAAGTCATAAATTCCTATTGTGCAGAAACTTTCGTGAACATCTCTTCTTTCGATCCCTAAACATTTATATCAGATTTTAGATTTCAGAGTTCAAGTTCTGAATTTCTGACTTCAAACTTCAAAGTTTAGATTTCTAGTTTCATACTTCAAAACTAAGCTTTCTGATTTTTTTTCACTTCTAAAAGTGCTCCTAAGTTTCTAATGAGCAGAAATTTTAGATTTGGAATAGTATTGATTAATATGAATTCAACAACCATTTAAGCACAACTGAAATTAAGATGAATTGAAATTCATAGAGCTGGTTCCTAGATGAATAGAACTCTTATCAAACTACTAAAATGTCAAAATCTGAAAGTTGGGACAGCTTAGCTTTTAGAGTTGAAGACAGTGAGAAATGCATTTGCAAAGTTCAAACTGAAACCTTCCACAACTTCCCAAGCCTATTGCAATCAAGTGCACTCCTATAATCAGCATGAACCATATGGGCAGTTTCACATGGAAGATCACAAAAATCACAACAACCAATGGAGTAACTAGATTTCTAGTTTATATGCCCAAAATTCAAGTCCATGGATATCAGGACTATCTCTATTACTTTGGACAGCACTATTATCTTGCAGATTGCGAGCAAAACCAAATGCCAGCAGAATCTCTGAAAGTTCTGAAACTAAAGGTTATGATGCAAAAGATGATAGACTAGCAAAAGAAGTAGAATGAAGAGATGGAAGAGTTGTCTGTCAAGTTGAAAGGTCTCCAAACACAAGGAAGACTGCTAGAGGTGCAATTTCAACAAGTTGCATATCAGAATCTGCCAACACAATCAAATGAGTTTCTGAATCATAAAGTCCCACATGAAGAGAAATCACACATGGAGCTGATGATGGAGAAGTTTATTAGACAAAAGGAAGTGCATAATGCATCACTAATGGAGTTGTTTGAGAAGGTTGAAGGGCTAGTGGCTGAAAGAAGAATCTTAGAAAAATAAATATTTCAACAATCACTGAACACTTTTTCTGAACCACTCGAAGCTCGGCCTAAAGAGCAAACTCAAGTCATGCCACCTGAAAATGAGAGACTAATGGAAGGACATGAGCCATTTGCAGCTGAATATTTCATTGAAATTCAAAATCAAGATGCTGAAAGGATCAACTTTTACAATGCAAAGAAGAAAACTGAAAAGAGGGCTGCAATACGAACTGAATTTGAAGTCAACAGTCAAGAATCCTCAATAGCTGAAACCAATTTCACACCCATCTGTCTAGAGGCTACATCTTCTCCAAAAACCAACAAGAGAGCATACAAGCTGAAGGATACCAACATATCAAGACACAAGACACACACTACTTGAAAGAAATGCAGAAACCAGAAGTTGAAAAAAGTAACCTTGTCACTGAAGACATTGCAGGATCAAGTACCTCCAGAGATGACAACAACCACCCTTCTAAATAGGCCAATCAAAAAGTGGTTGCTGAAACAAGATAGAGATCTTGGAGAATCTGAACTCTCATATTCAGACGAAGAATTTCTAAAGGAACACAACACCTTGAAGGAAGAGATCCATGCTGAAACTAAAATTGAACTACTCAACACAAGACTCAAACTGTTTTTGAAGAAGCTAAATTCTATTTGGTCCAACCAACCTATTTAGGGTGAAACATGGACCAAGAACCTTTGTTTTCGACAAAAGAAATATGCTCAAATCTGCTGGACATCAACTGAGGACCCACTGAGCTGAAGATATGAGTTTGAAATCACTGAGTCTAGTCTAGGACTATAAACAATGACTCTTGTTGGGAGGCAACCCAACTTAATAAGTTTATTTTCTTTTTCTATGTTTTGCAGGAATCAAGCAGCCCCAACAAATTAATAGGGAGTCCACCACCTCTGTTGAAATCACAATTACTGAACCTACCCCAACTATAGACATGCCATTGATTTCACACTCTTCTACTTGTCAATTTTAATGACTATTACTTATTATGAAACCTAACAATGATCAAGTATTTTTTTTTGTGCAAGCAAGGAGAGTAATTCACTAATAATTTCAAGGAGTATTGAAATCACGAAAGAACAACTGAAGAAACAAATATCTGCCCCTACACTCACCTTTCCCTTTCTTCACTTGATAATTTAGTCTCTCATAACTTAACCAACACTGAGGACAATGTTGAATTTAAGTTTGGAGGAGCCCAATGGCATGTTTCTATTAACCTATATTTTTCATAAAACATAGCAGTGTGATTTGATTATAATTTTTTCTGATCTTTTTGAAATTCTAAAATTTACCATTTTTTGTCAAAGTTTTGAAATCTACCACTGTTACTAAAGTTCTGAAAATTTTTCAAACTTTTTTCCGAAAATCTATTTATGGTAGCTTTCAAAATTCCACTTAGATTTTTACATGTAATCAATCACATATTAGGGAACATTATGCATGACATTATTGATCCTACAATTTTCATGACTAATTTGTTTTTAACATTCCTGAAGTAAAACATAATCATATAAATGACCCTGGCCTGAAATCAAAGCATATGACATGTAAGCTGACCCTCCACATAACCCCATCTAGGATCTTGCACTCAACTATTTGTATGATACTAAACTATGTTCTGCTACATTGTAATAAAAGTGCATTATATAGTTGTATGCCCTCATTTCTGCACTTCTCTTCTTTTGTATATTGATAAATGTTTTTGCTCTTTCTTTAATAAAAATTCCAAGTGCCTCACACGAGTATTCTAAGAAGAAAATATGGGGAAAACTGTGGGCAAATTCTCTATCTTGAATAACTATTTCTTTGCCATCTCACTTGAGAAAGATAAGAGTATGTTACGCACGGCACCACTAGCACCCAAACTGAGTATTCTTGGAAGAAAAGTGAGGCTTATGCTAAGTGGAAACTCTTTTTTTTATTTTCAATTTCTCAATATACAATTGAAGAGAGTGTCTCAGCAGCAAGGGAAAAACATAATAAAAATGGCAAATGAAAAAGAAAGTTTGTTTAATAAAGGGACATGTAAGTGTCCCTACACGTGCAGATAATCTTTTAGTGTTAATACATATTATATGAATGTGTAAGTTCTTGGGTGAGATTATGTTGACGTTCAACCTGAAGTATGGTTTCATTTGACACACATAGACATTTGCTTCAGTGATTCCTAAACCAGGGGTTAAAGGACCTTAAATATAGTGTTATGCATAATGTGGTTATGAAAACCTGAAAACTCTTGACACCCTAAGTTCCTAATTTTGCTTGAGGACAAGCAAAGCTTTAAGTTGGGGGAGAGTTGATGTGGAGAAATTATATATATTTTTCATCTATATTGAATATGCATTTATCTCATATTTTACTATATTCTCATGCTTTCTTATTGAAAATACAACTTCTAATATTTCTCAACATCCATTTTCTAAATACCGTATTTTTGAGATATTATTACTTGTGTTGATTGCTTTCCATACAGAAATCCCACTCAATAATTCATAGGGTATTCAGGTGTATGTCCTCACACACATGCATAAAGGGTAACACGGGTGTATTCCCCCAACCCAAACACTTAAATAAATTTCAGGACAGATGATCCAGATAGCCCAACTGTTCAAAGCAGCAAACAACAAAGAAGACGTGTCTTTTCACGTCAACATGGTAGATTCTATTGCACAAAAAAAGAAAACTTTCTCTACACCCTCATGGACAGATGTGGACAAAGAAAGTTGTTGGGACAGTGTACATGTGGCAAACAAAGAAAAAGGCAGCAAAGAAGGACTAGAAGATTCCTTTTTGCTAGGACAAATGGACATGTGACGATACTGAAGAGAGGCAACTATGCAGGATCACAAGAGCACCTTGTATTGGCTATAAAAATTAGACATCTAGCAAGCTAAAAAAGCAACAGCCATGCAAGATCACAAAAGCATGAAGGACCATAGTAGAACCACAACATATATTCTTTGTTGCTGAAATTCTGGACATGTGGCAAACTAAAAGATACATTTCTTTGACTGGAAAAGCTGAAAAAAGAAATGAAAAAGTAGTTGCAAAGCAATGGACATGTGATCAATAAATTTACATATTTTTAATTACAAAACATAGAAACATTGTAATCAAGATTTCATACCATTACATCTAAGTTAATGAAAAAATAATATATTATTTTGATTATATAAAATAAAAAGTTGTACATACCCATGTCAATTCGCATAACTCGTGTGAAATAGCTCGTGCCCATTTTACTACTAGAATATGCGAATTTGTGTCGTTAACGGTCTGTTTGGTTGGGATGAAAAGACGATAAAGAGGGGAAAGAAAAAGGAGGAGAATCCGTTCTCCTCGTTTGATTGAGTTAAGTTGGAGGAAAATGAAGGAAAAGTCTTTTTCCATTTCCTTTCATTTCCCTCTTCATTTTTTTTCTTTCAAATCATGGTGGAAAAGAAGAGAAAGACATATTTAGTATATATGTATTTTCAATTTTGACCAAATAAATTAAACATATAATTATATATGTAAAGAATAAAATTATCTAAATAAATTAATCACTTAATATTTATTTTATTTCCTTTCCTTTAATAATAACACAGGTAACTATTAACTTTGTTCTTCTACATTTCTCTTCCATCATTTTCCTTCTCATTTTTTATCTTCCCTACCCCTTAATGAATTATGAACTAAACATGTCCTAAAATTTTATATCTATTCGATTCATTTTGTTAACATAAAACTCACTTGATTTTCACCGTAAAAACAAATAAACTCAGTTGATTTAAAAGTTTAACATACGTCTCAGCCACAATAAGCACTACTTCTTCCTCACTCCCATCTCCCGTTTTGGAGAGAACATAATGTGTTTTGAGGAATGAGTCCAAAACGACAATATAAACATCCCATCCCTGCTAGAGCTGAGTGCCCCACATTTTCCATGAAATGAATCAAGTTCAAAAGACAGATACAGGATCTTCTGACACAAAAAAAAAACACCTCCGCTTTCAAATCAACATGCAATCGTCCAATTTACTAGCTGAAGCGTCATAAATACAATATGCACAACGGAGAGTATGTTACAAGCTTGTACAAATATGCTTAAAATGCCTAAAACACCATGCAAAATACAGCAATCCACTCTAGCCTTCATAGACAAGAAGGAAGACGGGAAACAAAACTACGGAAACCCAAAACATTGTTATACAAATTCAAAGCGCACGAGCAGCTTTACGCTGCTATACTTGATGCCCTTCCGATCATGAAGTGGTACGGTTCGAATTCCTGGTCTCAATTCAGAGACAGGCAAGCATGTCTGCCCCCCAAAGTCATCCTTCTCTGACATATCATATTCATGCACTTCAATCCGAAGCACGGCCAGCTCAGGGATGGTTAGTGGGAAAGTGAACTCTTCGTCCCACACCGGCGTCCAGTTATCTTCAATTGCCTTTGTCTTCTTCATCACCGAATCAGCCGGAACTCCTGCTATCCCTATCTGTTGATTGAGAAAAGTTGAAAGAAAATCAATGTAGTCACTCGATGGAGCAGACTTGTCTAAACATTGGTTGCAGTTTTGTAGATATACATAAATCATCATCCATATGTGATTAGGGACATTGAAGGAGCTAACAGAACGAAAGGAAATACAAAGAAAAATCTAGAAACTATGTGTATTACCTTTGTATAGAAATCAGGAGGGGAGTAAGCATCAAAATGTGTTTGCTTAAAATCCTCGAGCCAGCCACTTCCCAAGTAGACTTTGACCTATACCAAATATAAGAAAACAATCAACACCTTGAATCCAACACAAAGCCAAGAAAGAGGGAGATGAAAGCACAAAGAATAGTTTCCAGAGAAATTATGCTGGACCTTCAAGGTTTGCTTCACAGGTAAACTTGCATTAGGATCAAAAACCTCATTGTCTGGACCAGCGTTCATCAAGAAGTCAGGCTTCTTCACAAATCCACAACCTCCATTGGCTCTAAAGAACCCATGCATCAACCACAGTGACCTTCCATATCCCTATCAAACCAAGCAAACATCAAATCTAAGTTCGGGGAACAGTGTTGCCGACAACATTATTCCATATTACAAATCTACATCAAGTGAACCTGCATATTAAACGCCACCATCTGAGCACCATGAATCCAACCAATGTATGGATTGTAATTGGACGAATTAAATCTTGTACCCTTCGGATAAATCCTCAGCATATTTTTCTGTGTAAACCTAGAAAGCCGAAGGGAAAAAAAAATAAGGTAACACCTTGTTCGATAAAGAATCATACCAAGATTTAAATACATAGCAGTGCAATGTGACATGTTATATACACTAAAGTACCATTATTGCAACCTTGATAGACATTTGTGCCAGCAACGATTGCTGGTTTCAAGAAAGAGCTGCTTGACCAGAAAGAAAAAAATCCACAATGAAGCCAAGTAAAAATATTCTAGTTGTTAGTATCTGATTATTATACTGACTTCTCAGGATATTTTATTTTTATTTTGAAGAGGAAATGATGCCATCCATATGATTTTAACTAAATGTTATGCACAAGCATATACAAATGGTGTCATACAACAAAAGTGCACATATTACATGAGTTCACTCCATTACCTAGCCAATGATGTGTCGTGTACAAAATGATTGAGTAGTTGGAGCATTAATTTTGTACCTTACGAGATCAGCACCATGAGATTGTGCTGCCTTGGCAAGTTGCTGTTCACTTAGGCTAAGGCGTCTAACTTTGCCAGGCTCAACTTTCAGTGCTTGACTAATGGCACCCTTTGGTTTACCAGCCCGTATAGTGATTAGTCGTTTGTACTCATTAGGCAAAGCCCGTGAATCCTTTGGATCATCATCACTATCATCTTCATCATTGTCATCCAATCCATCATCATTCTAGTAAAAGTTTTCCGAAAATAGAGTTTGTATAAGAACAGATATAAATAAGCACAAAAAATAGGAGTTGTGGCACAACCTGTAGTACCTTATCATTCAAATCCATTTCTGCTTGAAGATCTGGTACCTCCTTTCCCCAAGCTTCTTCTTCCTTTGAATTGTCGGCTTTTTCGGCTTCCCCATTGTTTTCCTTACCACTATTGGCTTGTAGATACTCCTTTGGTGGTTTTGTTGAAATGATAATTCTGTGCTTTAAAAATTCTGGTGAAGGGAAATCTTGAGGAGATTCCGATTCTGGGTAATACAATAGGTCTCCAAATGTTTCTGTGACCATCTAAATAAAAGGCTGCTTTAAGAATTTAGCAACCAAAATAAAATTGGTCGACATGATTAGTAATTTTCAATAGGAAAGCATACCTTGGCAACTTTTGCTTGGAGATCAGGAGTAAGGTGGTCTTCCAGAGTAATAACGACAGGATAAGGAGATGCAGAAAAGGCATGCTGCTTAATGGACTTTAAACATCTGATTAGCTCCACTGGAGCCGTTAATGTCCTGTGCAAGGTGTATCAGCATGGAAATTGAAAGAGGTTGTACATAGGAAAAAGTAACATCATCAGAACTTGTTCTTCCTATTACAACACACTGCAAGTTATGTCTGGAATCCAAGCAAGTAATCGAAATGGAATGTTATTGGAGAAATTTAAGGAACCACCAAAGCCAAAGTAAGACAAAAAATATCTGTTTCATCATTTCGATAAACTCAATTCATCACTCCATTGTAACCCATAGAATGCCTAACAGCTCTATAGTTGGACATTGCAAAATAGTGGGCCTACCTATTATATCATCCTCCTTTCTGTCCTATCAGAAACTAGATTATTCAATTTTGACATCATCCAGATCCTTTGTTTAAAAATATAGCATTCAAGGTACAGGAAGCAACAATGCTTGAGTAGACAATGTAATCCATATTGAACACATTTGTCACTTATGTCTCCAACATAAAAATCAAAATTTCTATTAGGATGGTTTCCCAGACACATTAAAAATTTGCAGTGAGGAGTTCCACGTACCTTAGAAAGCTTAGACTGATAAGGCAAGGTTTAAATTTAATAATACTACATGTCTGACAACTTGTATTGGTCATAATAAAAAATCAAAGAGCCAAAGCACATTGTTATGAAGCATGCTATATGTGAAACAAATCATGGTTAAACTTATACTTTCTAAAATGAAATGCTGATCTACTAAATATGTCATAATCGTGTAATGGTGTTCCTTAACTATGTTGACTTAGTTGATCTTCTCTGAAATCAAACACAGAACTACAGAATCAGATACAGTAACTAATGAAGATGACTTGGAAAGTTGAACTCTGAACTAATGGTTCATCATTCAGTACCTTCCATGAAGGATATCAATATTGTCTTTTGTGGAGTTTGGCCACATGTCCAGCTCAATTACTCGCACACCCCTCTGAAGTGCCTTAATAATAGGGGCATCGCTGCAATCACTGCTGAGTTGGTTCCCCGTCAAGTATGAATTATGGCCTGTGTATATGTAGTAATGGGACAACGGAGCAGACATATCTTGATGAACCTGTGAAAACAGATATTGTCACTAACGAATCAGTAGTAACGCACAATATAGAGAATATTTAAAATGGTTTCTAATGATCAGTTCAGCAGTATCAGCATTTTATATTGGTAATAAATATACTAAGCACCAGTGATCTGGTAGAAAGATCCCATAAGTACTTCTTTTGGCATGTTCATTTTACTGCACTGTGCATTTTAGTACTCTGATAACTCAACCAGATCTTTCCTTTAGCTAAAATAGAAGGTAAGCAAACTTATGTAGAATCTCACTTCAATCATCCTACTGAACAGAGCAATAACTGAAGTATTCAAAAGGAATCAAAATCCTTCGGCAGCGATAATAACCGACAGAGCAAACTATAGATCTTACATAGACTTCGGGCTGGTTTCAGAACCGTATAATGCAACCAGACATAGCAACAACCAGACATAGCAACCACCAGACACTCGAATTGAGACCAATCCAATGCTAAAACCTAGCTCTAACCTTAAGATCCAAGACAAAAATATCCAACAGGGATGCACGCGCACCTCGGATCGGATGGGCGGGTTGAGCTCCTCAGAGAAGAGGAAGTGGTGGAAGTCCTCGAGGTTGAGCCCCGACGACCGTCCGAGCTTCCCAAGGTGGGGGTGCCTCAGGAGCCGGACCCGCTCAAGGATCCGCTCCGCGGCGTCGCCGGCGCCTGCGCCGCCGGAGTAGCCCTGGGACTGGTCGAGAAACCTCCGGAGCCCGTCGGCGGTCATCAGGGAGCCGCCGGGTCCATCGGCGTAGGTGGAGAACAGGGCCTTCACATCAGCCGGCGGCTCCGCCTCGCTCCACCGGAACCGCCGCGTGAAGCAGATGCAGCACCTGTACGAGTGGCTCCCCATGTTGTGTTAGCAGAAAGAGCCCGTCCCTCCCGCTGGACCTCCTTACGCAATTTCTTTTATAGTTCTCCGACGGCGTTCTCGGAGGAATATTTCGCGGTGATGGGCGACGGAGGTGACGACGGGAAAGGGAGAGAAGCCGCGAAGTCCACGCGATTTAGACGTCGTTTGGAAAACCGAGCGCACCAGAAATTTTGACGCACGAAAGTTACACTATGAGGTGAGTGGGCGATAAAGTGGGGTTACCTTATGAGGTGCTGTGGCTACTTGTCTCTTGTGTATTTAATGTGTGTCTGTATATATATATATATGCACCGACGTTACCGACACATGGGGCATGGGGCTTCGTTTTACTCTGACATCCACGTGGGCAAATTTATTTTCATCCATCTTCTCTGGATAACTTATTTTTGTGGTAATAGAAAAAAAAAGATCTCGCAGTAAAATGAGTAAATTCTTTCGTCTAGGTTCGGTCACTTAAAAAGTATTTTTTATACTTTCTTCCAGTATTTGAACAATAAAAAAACATCTCGATCGATGATTTTTTTTTTTGCAAACTAAATTTGGATTGTTTTGCTTAACAATAACATTTGATAAGAAAGAAACACTATTATAATCGCAATTTCTTCAATAAATACAGCAGATCGTGGTATGGAAATTTTTTTTCCTTTATTGAGGAGAAACTCGGAAACAAATATCTTCTTGTTTGGAATTCCGTTTTTTCGGGAAAAGGTTGTAATATAAAGTTGTAACGAAGTAATGATTTATCAGATCGATTTAGAAATTTCCTTCAATCAGTAATGGTTACACGTAACGTTATAATGGGTTTTGTCACATCAAGTGCGTTGGAACAGCCCGCGAACCACTGCCAGAGCGTCGTGACAGTGCTGGCAGTGATGCTGAGGACAAAAGAAATGTGTGGTTGAGCACGTTGCAACGCACGGGAAGGAGAGGGATATTATTTTACTTGAATGAGCAAATGTCACCAACCAGTCAGCAGCATTCTTGACTGAAAGTGAACTTTGACCATTCCTTCGATAATTCGGAAGACGCGAGATTTATCATTCGAAATTCTAATGGATTATATATTTCTGCAGGAGCTATTAGGTGTTTCGAAGGCAATGTGTTAGGCACTGTGGTGTGGGGCGCGCTGGTGGGGGTCTTCATCGGTGTCAAATTCTTGGACTTACGCGAATTTAGCTTGAAGTGGATTCTAACATTTTGATGACAATTATTAATAAAAAGTCGAAGCGCTCTTGGCGCCTTTGAACAATCTGCGCAGATATTTGATAATTTTTTTATATGTTTTTGAATCTTTCAAGTATACTCATTATTATAGACAATGTAATTTTGCTCTTGATTTTCTTGTAAACATGGGAAGGTAGACATTTTTTAATATTTTTTTGGAGGAGACCCCACCCCCGGAGGTCTTCCATATTAACTATTTAGATTCTTATAATAGATAATTAAATCTTTGATATATATATATATTAAAAAATGGTGCAATCGAATGTTGTAGCAATATGACGTGTAGATCGGAAATGACTGGAATGTGTTGTTTGCTGTGTTCATCGCCATTGAGCCCTGATGCAAGTAGACTCATCGCAATTTGGCTTGATTTTGGCACGGCGGACGGGTCAGGCCCGACCATGTCGGATTGCCCAAAATTATTCTCGGCACAGCAATATATTGGTCCAATTAATTCGAATATGATTCAATCAGATGAAATTAGGCAGAGCAAAATTATCAAGATCTCGTATCCTCCGATTTAATGGGATGATTTCATAATTTTTTTCCTAAAAATAATTTAATATATATTTTCAAATATATTTTTTTATTTTTCACATCAAGTTTCAAATGTCAAATTAAGATAAATTATATCAATTAAAATTTTACTTTTTATATTATCTAGTTACTTTTATCTATTTATTTTTAAAAATAAACTATGATCTCTATTATTGTAAACAAAAGTATTATTGTGCATATACTATAAAATAATAAAATTATTATTATTATTATTATTATTATTATTATTATTATTATTATTATTATTATTATTATTATTATTATTATTATTATTATTATTATTATTATTATTATTATTATTAATGGGCAATCACAATCATGCAATAATAAAATTTAAACCTTTGGATTGACATTATTTTGATCTAATGATACATATCACTAGTGTTTGAATCATGATGATGCAGATCCAAAGTTTTAGGATGTGTGACTACTACTACTACTAATCCAGCTAAGACATCCATCCTTTTTATATATAATTATTTTTCTTAATCACCTAATATATTTATATTAAGTAACTAAATTATTGTTATTATATCGCATGTCCTCAGTTTTTTTTTAAAATAAAATGCATTTAAATTAAGGAGGACAATGCAAGTCAGAATACAAAAAAGGGTCCTCAAATTAATCTTTATTAAATGTATATTACCATTTAAATATTATTTTTATAAAAATAACTTACATATTAATATTATATAATTATAAAATATTTTCTTGGCAGCAACCTATTGTCATGGTTAGATTGGTTAAAAAATATATATAGTTTTAATAATTTAGCTATTTATATATTCTCATTTAATTTAATGAACTCGGTGTGAAATACATAATATAGTCAAATATTCATGACAAAATTTGCATTAATTAAATTACATTAATGTATTAAGTAACAAAATAGTGGCTTTCTTATTGTTATATAAAAAATATATCAGTTAGCAAATTATTTTATATTCTGCTGTAGTGTTGTGTATCATAAAAGAATACATAGAGTTATTATATATAATTAATTTTTAATCAAATTAGTTTTTCACATTTGTTTCAATATTATATATACATCATAAATCATATCTAAATGAGTTTTATTTTTTTTTTCAAAGATTTCAACCATATCTGGTGGCTTAATGAGGTAGCGCCATGTATTATCTTCCATTTTTATATGTACTTATAAATTTTATGAACTAATGAGTTTTAATTGAAATCTAAAGGAGCAGTGCCGTCACAGCGGATGAACGATGAAGTTGGAGCAGTGACGTCGTGTGAATAAAACGGAGCCAGTAAAACAGGACGTTTGTGTATACGTGTTTGTGTAGATGTGGATCACTCCTTGCCAGTAAAACAGGGCATTTAGGTGAAGATTTCAGCAGGTAAATGCTACTTCCAACGAGTCCGGTATGAAAATATGTCTTTGATTTGTTTCAGGTGTGGAATTTTGGGACATTAGCTGGAATCGTGCCCCAACAGGCCGGTGACGCCCAGCGAAGGTGAAGGCACAACAAGGAAGGTACTCTTGTTCGGTCCCTGGTTGCAAGCGGCTTCCGAAAGAAAATCTCTTCCCACCGGGAAAAGTGACTACAGGAGGCGCCTAGTTGCAAAACTGCCGGTGAACTGCTGGGAACCCTCCCGCTCTCAAGTGAAGGATGCGGTTGTGGGATTACCAGATCTCAACGGTCCTGACCTACGATCTAAATCCAATGGTCAGGAGCAACGTAGCGAAGCCAATGGCCAAGATCAGCCGGGGGATGATCAACGGTCGTTTACAGTATCATGCAACGGATACTCAGAACGTGCTGACAACGATGGTCCCCGCACACGTGCTTTTGTGAAGGACCGCCGCTGATCAAAGTGAGAATACGCAGCATCACCCGACACATGGCTAGGACGTCACTAACATATGCGGCAAAGGTGGACAAAGGGGGTAATTGTCTAGGGTTTGTTTCGTCGAACTCGGTGACTGCCTCACCACTGAAAATGAAGGCTACATTGTCTGCGCCAAGCCCATCACAGATCTCCTCACTCCCATCGGCCCCGAATAATTCCAGCGATAGACATCAAGGTCTGGTTCTCCAGGTGATGCAAAGTTTTAGGGCGTCGGGGAAGGGATCTCAACCTAAGAAGAAGCATGCCTCGGAGCACGTTGTTCTCGTACCTCGGCAGCGCAGTAATCAACCGAAAGGTAAGCATACTCCAATACAAACCATAGTCTCACACTGTTTTAACCGTGCAGGATGGCCAGTGGCAAGGGAGGCCACCAAATGTAGGATGAAAATCATTTGCTGGAATTGCCGGGGGGGGGGGGGGGGGGGGGGGGGGTAGTAAGATCAGGGATCGCCTCCATGAATTGATTAAACAGAATAATCCTGACATAGTTATCTTAACGGAAACACACACGAACGAGGTAGATGCTGCTCGGGTAGTTAGGCCCATGGGAAGACATTGGCACGGCATCCACCAGGCAGGAATAGGCTCAGCAGGAGGAATCTCTATCGTGTGGCTCTCATCCATCTCTCAAGTGATTTCAATTTGTGTTTCTCCTCAAATTGTGCATGGGGTTATCTCTTGTAATGATTTCTCTTTCTTGCTTTCATGTGTATATGGAAGTACTACCATACAAATTCGAATGAACTTATGGCATGAGCTTCCTAACCTCAAACTGGATAATATTCCATGGGCGCTTATCGGGGGACTTCAATTCTATTTTCCACCCTGAGGGAGGTGGGGGGGGCACAGTTTAACTTAACTAAATCAATTAAGTCTTTCAATCTTATGCATGGACTCATTGATATCAATCATATTGGAACTAACTTCATATGGTGCAACAATAGAATTGGGCGGCTAAGATTTTGTGTCGCCTAGACAGACTGTTCCTTACTCAATCCCGGTTAACAACTTATGCTAACTTACAGTTGAAAATCTTACCTCGTACTGCCTCTGATCATGTTCCAATTGTATTCTAAAGCAATTCTCGTACTCATAGACCTAGGTCTTTCAAATAACAACATTTCTGATTTGACCATCCTGAACCAAGAGAGATTGTTATTAAAGAATGGGAAAATGTTAAGGGCCATGGTAACCTAGGTAGGGCTTTCAATGAGATATAAAGAAAAAACTCAACACTGGAACAAAAACATCTTAGACAGGTTAAAGACCAAAGCCCTTGAAGCACAGGAATTTTTTTTCAGAGCATAAGGATGAGTATCAGGGGTTAAATTATAATGAGCCATGCAACCTTAGGGCTGCATATAACTAACACATGGCATACCTTAGACAAATAAATATAAAATGGTGGAGCAAATCTCATGTCAATTGGCTCACACATGGTGACAAGAATACCAATTTTTTTCACCTATCCACCATTCTCAGAACTAGGAAAAACCTCATAACAAGTATTAAGGACAATCTAAGATAAAATATCAATGATGAGCCTGATATAAGAAGTGCTTTTGTCTAGCACTAACCCACAGACCCATGACCCTTCCTCATGGCCAATCCTCCCTAGTATTGACCCCAACTGGACCAATAAGTTAATTGCACCAATTACTAAAGCTGAAATTAAACAGTGTTTATGGTTCCTTGCCCTGGGTAAGGCTCTGGAATTGATGGAATCAATTGAATTCTTTAGGAATTGGGAGATAATTGGCAAAGATATTACTCTCAGCATAATAAATTTCTTCCAAACTGGACACATGTCGGCTGGATGGTCACACACTACCCTAATATTTATACCCAAGACTGAAAATCATAAGAATATCATTAATTATAGGCCCATTGCATTGTGTAATGTAATTTACAAATTAATCTCCAAAATTTTACCATAGAATAAGACCAACTTTATCCCAATTAATTGATCAGGCCTAATGAACTTTTATTTCCAGAAGGTCCATTCAAGATAACATAATGATGGCACAGGAATTAAATTGCACACTCAATTGGTAGGGGCATGAAGAAATACCTTATGTTAAAAATAGATATGAAAAAAGCCTTTGATGAAATATCTTGGGAAGCCATCTTCCAATGCATGCTCTACATAGGGTTTCCATTACAGTTTGTCAATTGGATTAAAATCTGTGTCACCTCTCCTATTTTCTCCTATACAATAAATGGCTTAGACAGGGGCCACCGAGGTATTAGACAGGGGGACCCCATATCCCCATACTTGTTTATTATTGTGTCCCAAATCTTCACTTCCATGTTAAATTCTAAAGTTGAATCATGAGACATTACACCTTTTACCCTTAGAAATGTCAAAATAAGCCACTTGATGTTTGCGGATGATTTATTAATATGTTTGGCAGCCACTAAAGCAAATTGCAACACCTTAAACACTATTTTCCAACACTATGAATGCCTAACAAACCAAAAAGTTAACGCCAATAAATCTAAAATTTTCTTTTCCCCAAGACTTGCTAGGAATAGAATCATGGCAATCAGGAGGATCTTAGGCTATAAAGTGAGAAGGTTTCCCTTCTCTTATCTTGGGATAAAAATCTCTCACAAGTACATTCCCTCACATATCCAAAAAACACTTGTGGATAAAATTATAACTGCTGTGTGGAAGCATAGGACCCTCAACCAAGTTGGAAGAACCATACTAATCAACTCAGTGCTAACATCCATCCCAATCTATGCAATGAGCTCTACTTACCTCACAAATGGTATTCTAGACAGCATTGAAAAACACTCCAGGACTTTCTTCTGGGATCTGGGTAGTGGTAAAAGGGGAACCATCTTATCAATTCGCCTACCATTCAACTATCTAAATGTAAGGGGTGGCGGGCTTGGTATTAGGAATTTAAAACATATTAGAACTTCTCTGCTTGCCCAACGTATTTTGGATGTTTTAAATGATAAGAATACTCAATGGACAAACCTGATTATACAAAAGTATGGTAAGTGTCATCCTTGGAAACAAAATGTTACAAACAATAACATGGCTTGGGCTTGGAAATCTATTCTTCTAGCACTACAGGTAATCAGGCTTGGCTACATAAAACAGATAGGTAATGATAATTCTACCTTTATACTTTTTATCCTTGGATTTTTACAACTCCTATTATCTTGATGCCAGCTTTTGTCAACATGAGTATAATTATGGATTCATTATATGTCTGTGATCTTATGTCAAATGGATCTTGGAATGTTCGTTTACTTTATAGCTTGTTTAATAAAAATTTGGTTGCAAACATTATTTTCATATATATCCCTTTAACTGCCAAGCATGACTCGTGACTTTGGGTGACGGATATCCACGACACCGTGAGAGCCAAATCTGTGTATAAATTTATAGCTTGCCAACCTTTACCACCACAATCACTTGGATGGCCTTCATGGATGAAATTATGGCAAGTATAAACACCCCAAAGATTCATATCTTCTCATGGAAACTTGCCCATAATAGATTACCCACTGCTGACCATACCTCATGTTTTAACCCCTCTATTGATGCATCTTGTAAATTCTGTGGTAGACAGCAAGAGACAAGTAATCACTTATTCTTTTCATGTACCTATCCCTCCTAGCTTTGGGCACTTCTGCAGTAGGAACTTAACCTTAAGTTTGATTTTCTTGATACTTGGCATACTAGATCCTGGTTGGCTGGGGGACATTATCTTCAACAATCACAAAAAAACCAAATTACTGTCTTTTTGGCACATTGTTTATGGGGTATTTGGTGTGCAAGGAATGATGCTATTTTCGTCAGAAATTGGCAACCATGACTGTGGTCTGGCAGTGGTCATTGCAAGCTATAATGATTATGCAAAGATTCATATACCTGAGGCGATTTTCCCCCACGACCAACAAATGATCAGGTGGAGCCTCCATCTCCCGGGTGGACAAAATTGAACACGGACGGTTCCTTCAATAGGGCCGGGGTGTGGGCTTTTTTCTCAGAACTTGTGAAAGTGCTTTTTTGGCTGCAGGTGCTATGAGACGTAAACGTGATACCATCCTCGAACTTGAAGCGTTGGCGACTTTGGAAGGAGTCCGACATGACATGCAACTAGGAGTCAAATGGATGATAATTAACTCAGATGCTAAAACCATCGTGCATATCATTAACAAGAAGTCACAATCGCCTTGGAAAATCAAACACATTGCAAACAACATATATATTATCTTCTATCATTTTTTGAGCAATGGAAACTCTGCCATTGCTATAGGGAGACTAATTGCACTGCGGATCACTTGGCAAACATTGGTCGTACTCTCACTTCAGATATTTTTTGGACGAGAGACCCTCCTCAGGGCCTCCAAATTTCTTGTACTCGGACACCTTTGGTTGTTATATTAATAGATGATAGTCTTCTTTAAAAAAAAATGGAGTCAACATGATTAGGGATTCCGCGATTTGGAAAGAAAGCGACGAGTCACATGGGCGAACGAGCAGTGAAAAAGAAAGTGAACAGGTGGACATGTGATTCTAGTTAGTACAATAAAACACATTGGTGATAACAATAAAACACATGGTACACTTGCAGTGGTAGCAATTCTTATGAAGAAATTTCACCTTTGTCTTTTGTTTTAACATGATATTAATTCCATTTGGAGTAATAAGTGAATAAACTTGTTGCCGTCTCACCTCGACAAAAAATCCTTATTAAATGAATTTTGGTTGCCTCAGGCTCTAAATCTTGTTTATCTTGCATTATTAATAGCTCCTGTTGTTGGTGCTGATGGTCGTTGCAACACCGCCTATAAATGCTACTTCTGGTGCTATTCCAATTCCATCTGGTTGGAAGGTTGCACCACTGACTTCAGGCTAAAATTTGTGGAGACATTCCCTATTATAGATTCAAAATTGTTGCAATTATTGCCTCATGAAAAGACCTTTAGATTTACCTTTTCATATATGAAAATACGATGAAAATGATTATTATTTTTATCCAATATATTGATAGACACCAAATATAAAAAATAATATTTTTTTTCATGTTTTATACCTTTCATGACGTTAGAAGTTAAAAAGATGATTTAAATGTTGGGTGACATTAATGTCACCCAAAAGATCTTTTTTATGATGGTTAAAAATTATTAAAATAATAGTTTTTTCTGATGTTTAAATCACAAAAGATCATTCGTTCGGAATGTTTAGGTGTTATTGATAATTAGGTGAAAAACATTTAATAATGACAAACTCTTTTGGGGATGTTTGTGTCATTTATGAAATAATTATCATCCGTAACTCATTAGTTAAATGTTACCAACGACCTAGTAACGTTTAAAGTACACCTATTGTAACAGTTTTAGAAATTACAAAACTTTTTTTGTGGTGTTATTGTCTTTTTTGAATATATATATGTAACGTCCCAAATCGCACCCCACCATGTGGCAGAATACGTTTCAAGGACGCGCTATGGATCATCCTTACATATACATCATATTATTGACAAAAAAAAAGACTTTGACTGATTAACTCAACATCATATAAAAGTGAAAGACTGATAAAGAACATTATAATATGCAAAAGACTGATAAAGAATGCCTAAAAAGAATATAAAATTATAATATGCGAAAGACTGATATAGAATATCATATGAGTCCAAGTAAGCTAATACATCAAACTAATATTGCAGAAAAGGAAATCTATAACACGAACCTAAGGACTCAAGACACCTATGTGTAGCCACCTATAAGTTCAATCGTTGGTTACCTTGATCATTCTGACCTGGTCCTGCAATTAAGAATATGCAAGGGAGAAACCTCCATATGAATTTTACAACTTAATATGAAAGTAAAGTAAAGACAATTATAAGATCATAATATTAGACATGAATCATAAGAACATCATCATCATATAAGGATAAAATAATCATGATCATAAAATGAATAAGGAAATCTATAGGATCAATAAGATCACAGGTAAATCATCATAAAGGGTGGCAAAAGCCAATCATCATAAGAAAGTTTCATTGTTCATATGTTGTCATCATCTTCATCATCTTATTATTCATCTGACTTATCTGTTGGAGCACAGTTTTAATATCATATAAAATTATATTTTGATGATACAAACCTCGAAAGATTAAAGTTAAATGCTGAAAAAGTTTAAAGAAAAATGGATAATTTTATGCACTAATGTTGATTAAATAATTTACTATGATTTTATTATATTATGGATGAATGATAAATATCAAAGTTGTAGAGACTCATGTTAGCCATCCATAGAATCCAAGGTTATCTAATTTGGATGACTGTGCAAAAAGTTATGTTCAAAATGGTACAGGTCAGTCAACCTGTCGGTCGAAGTAAATAAGGTCGGTAGAGACAATACCGGTCGACCGAATGGAGATGTCGGTCGACCGATCAAAACTGAGCCTGCCTCGGTTGACGCCAAGACAATACCGGTCGACTGACCGATTGATGGTCTGGTTGACCGACCAGCTACGGTCAGTGAGAAAATAAGCGCACCGGTCCATTAATGCGGTCGACCGATCTATGGCTGGAATAAACAGTAACGGCTAGTTTTGAACGAGAAAATTATGGAATAAATTCTGGACGAATTTTTCACATGTTGAGGCCTATAAAAGGATTGTCAAAGCCAAAAACAAAATCATCTATCCAAGAAAGAAGAAAAACATCAAGTTATTAAAAGAAGATCCTTTCCTTGAAGTTTTCATTTTAATACTTCTCTTTTTTCTCTCTTCCACACTTGTGAGCTTGTCATTGTAAAAGAGAGAAATAATTGTTCAGAAAAATAGAGAGAGCTCCTGTGTAAAAGAGGTTTCATATCTTACCTCTTGAGCGAGAGAAAAGATTAACTTTCTAAGAGAAGAGGTTGCCTTGTCTCTCGAAACGGAGAAAAGGTGGTTGATGTAAATGGCTTTTCTTCCTTTCCCATTTGTAATAAAGGAAGAGTTTAGTGGAATTTTCGGTGGTATCGAGGTCGAGAAGTCGGAGCGGAGACATAGGTCAAGGCCGAACCTCGTCAACAACCATCGTGTTCTTTGTGTTTGCTTTCTCTCTCTCATATTATGTTTATGATCTTATTTGCATTGATTTAAAAGGATTAACGAATTTATTTTAAGCTTCCGCAACATATTTTGTGAAATTGACATTTTCGATTTTAAACACCAATTCACCTCCCCCTCTTGGTGTCTTGAGATCTTATATTATCATGGAGTATATTTCAACTCACGGAGATGCCTACCTCAACCCGTTCATCATCATCATAATTAGCAAAATCAACCCATAATTGATCGTAGTCAGTCCATACATGTTCGTCACCAGTCATAAATAGAGCGCTCCATTTAACATTTTTCATCTTTTATCTTGCAGCTTTTAATTTATCTTTATTAGGACTTTAAATCAATACTACAAGATAGGATCATGGAGAGTAAATAAGGGGCATATACGACATAATCATCATCATAATTTAGATCAAGATTAAGCACATGAATCAGGGATCAAAAGATCATAAAAATCATTTTCGTAGTATCAAAATCTAGTTCGGGTATAGTCAAAATCTAGGTCGGGTTCATAAGATATTATCTTAAAAAAATTGTGACTAAACTCGAGCCGGGTCTGGGTTACACCCGGGCCGAGTTTGGTCGGCGAAAGTCGCGACCAACACGACTTCATCGTGTATAGCCCGGGCTGAGTTATCAATAATTCGGGTTAGGTTTCATCTTCATCGAGAGCTCAGAATTCTCGACAATGGCAGACTAAGGCCGAGTTCCGGCGAACTCAGTTCGGGTTTGGACCTGCTCGAGTCGGGTTGAAGAGAACCGAGCAGAGTTTCATTACACAGAAACAACGCGGATGCGCAAGGAGTTTTCTTGTCGCTTTTCCGGCGATGTACACATCAAGCATCATCATAAATTATTGTACTATGACTAGGGATTAACTTCAAGTTTAAAATCAAGATTCTTCTATCCAAAAACTAATCCTGCAATCTTCTTTTTCCTCTGTCCGCTCCTCTCAGTCTAGGTGCTCATTCATCGTCGTTCACGTCCTTCGATGGATCTAATGTCAGGTGGCGGTACTTCCGATGTGAGAGAGGATGAGAAAGGCGCATGAAATAAGGGAACGAAGCTAGGGCCAACTTGCACGGGATCAAAGGGGCTTCTTGGTTTGTTGTGGCCTCTTATTTATAGGAAAGAAGGTAATTCGATTACTGTTGGAAACCAAATTCAACTGAGATTTATTTCCCTATTTTTATCTTCTCAAACTTTATCTTCCCTTTTTTTTGTTGGTCTCGAGTGTTATATCATAAATCCGTTAAAATAAAATTCGTTCTCGAATTTAATTAGAAGTTAGGACTTACCAAACAATGTGGAGAATTCCTTTCACATCTGACTCGAGTTCCCATGTTGCTTCATCACCTTGATAATGGCTCCAAGCTATCTTGACCAATGGTACATCCTTGTTATTGTGGCGCTGGGTCTTGGTCTTTAGAATCTAAATGGATCTCTATCTTTGAAATTGGGTTCTTTATATCTTATGATATTTCCATCATCATGCTTATACTTTCAAAGCATCGAAACATGGAATACATTATGAACTCTCTCATAGGATGGAGGTAATGCTAGTCTACAACTTTCCTCTTTTACTGAACCTCAACACTCCTTTGGTTGAAGAAACTTTTAGGAGCACCTGATCACATATCTTGAAGTTCTGTTCATGTTTGACCTTTATCAGCATAGAACTTCTGTCGTTCTTGAGCTATCTTCATCCTCTATTGTATTAATTTGATCCTCGCTGAATATTCTTTTATTTGCTTCAGCTCTTTTTTAGAGTTTGTTCCTTTATGTGATTAGCGGACGTTCCAGCTTCCATTTCGGTCGTCCATTATCTTTCATAACGATCGATCGATAATAAATCGGTCATCCATTTTTAGAGTTTATTTCTTTATGTGATTAGCGGACGTTCCTGCTTCGATTTTGGTCGTCCATTATCTTTCATAACGGTCGACCGATAGTAAATCAGTCTTCCGTTTTTACACAGGGAAATACTTCGACTATTTTTCTTTGAAAAATATTAAACATGTTCACACTATCACTTCAAGCATAATTAGTACATCATCTTCCTTGTTTGCTATCATCAAAATACATAAAATATGGTCTTGAGACCAACAATCTCCCCCTTTTTGATGATGACAAACAAGGTGACGAGAAGGTAAACAAAATAGCAAAATGTAAAATTCCTCCCCCTTAATTTATATTTATGAAAAGATATTATTTGCTCCCCCTTAATCAAAACATAACTTCATTTTATAAGATTTAAGTGAATATCATGATTAATAATAACTAAAAGTGAAATCATAAAATATCATACATAATGAAATAAAATATCATACTTAGTGATAATCATGACTCACAAGTTTCCATATACAAGTAATATCACAACAATCCACATAAACAAGAAGTGAAATAACAATCCATAAAGTGAAATAACAATCCATAGTGACAAAGTCGATAGTGAAATAATAATCCATAGATAACAATCCATAAAGTGAAATAACAATCCATAGTAACAAAGTCAATAGTGAAATAACAATCCATAGATAACAATCCATAAAGTGAAATAACAATTCATAGTGATAAAGTCATAAATACATAACGTCACATACATTTCTTCTCCCCCTTTTGACACCATCAAAAAGGAGGAAACAAAAACGAAACAAAATAAACAAGAACTAAACGTTCAGAGCGTATCGGGCGGGGGCGCAACCTGCTCATAAGGAGAGGTGTCGAAACCCTAAGATATGAAATATGCAAAAATGCAATCTTGGGTATGACGATGATCAAGTTCTAAGCGCTCTATGTGAGTAGTCATATCGTCTAAGCGCCGATCTATGCCGTTCATGCGTGTCACCATCCCATCCCAGTCATCATGTGTCAGTACTGTGGATGTGCCCCAAACTCTCGTCGATTCTCGTGGAGGAGATATGTATTGATCCCAAGAAGGTCTAGTATCTTCCACATGAGCCTGCGTAGGAGCCTCGGTGCTTGCCTCATCATCAGAGTCCGAGTCCTGAGTATCTTGATCTTGAGTGGTAAAGACCCATTCATCATTAACAAGGACAAGACCCTTCCACTTCAATGTGGCTTTTCCAATGATATCGGTCAATCTCTCAAAAAGTGATGGCTCAGACTCAGGAATAGGAATATGTTCATATCGAAGAAGACAATAAAGAAGACGTAAATCATGAAAGGTCATCTCAGTGTAATGAACAGATCGAGAGAAGATGATATGACTAACTATATGATGTGCAACAAGAAGTGGAGGAGACAACTTTTTAAGAAGGCCTTTCATGGAAAAGCTATGCACTTCACCATGAAAGACAACTTCAAGGGCTTAATTGATAGAAATATCAGTAGGCCATCTATGAGATACAATGTTCATGAGTTCTCGGTCGGGGATATCGAAAATCTCACAAATTAAGGAATCAGTAAGCTTAATGGTATGACTAAGTATGTGAGATGTCACATTTGATTTAGATTTAGGAAATGACAAATTTGCGTAAAAAAGTCTGACCAACCTAGGATAAACATGCTCCTTAACATTAAGAAGAGGAATCCAACCTATGCCATCAAATAGGTTATGAACCAAGTTCATATTAAGAGAAGTCCAATCTACTCGCATGCCATGTGCTACTTCTCTGGAAGAATAAAAAATTTCAAAGGTAGATGCAATGGAACGTTAGCAAATAAAGAAGAATCAAATTCTTCAGGAGGTGTTGGCGAAGGGTCAGATGATGGATGAAAAGAGGACCCTAGTTCCTTCCTCTTACGAGGACCAGCACATGTCTTCTTTTTTGGTGGCATTTGGATAAAATCAAATTCAAGGAATAAAGATGACAATCGATTGAGACAGACTCAAAAAAAAGGTAAACGGTCGACCATTGTGAGAAACGGTCGATCGTTTTTGTCAAGAATACAAAATGTATCGTTTGTTCAAACGATTTTTCAATTGATTACAACATTCATTCACAGACCATGAAAAGTTTCTAACAAAGATTGGATCGTGATCGTGATGGAAGGAGTTTGAGAGACAGACGAATTAGGGGTTTAACCACATTCGAGCACCTGTAAATCGAATCCATAACATTTGAAATCAGTTCACGTCTTCAAGGTAAGAATCTCAATTCCAAATACCTCAGCAATGATGTTTGACTTCCAGGAATGAAATTTCGATTGCCCTCAATTGATAATCATCGAAGTTGACTTCACCAACCATCGTCGCCATGACTTTGCCGCCCTGAGGTTTGGTTCGCCGGAGTTGGAAGCGGTGGTGGCTTGGCAAGAGAGAGGCGGCGAAGCGGCGGCGGTGACGGCGAGACACGATGCCGACTCCGACGGTGATGGCAACGCTCGCTTGACGCGGGGAAGGCGGCGGCGGTGGCTGCGTTCGCCGGACGAAACTTCGACGCCAACTACGACGGCGATGGCAACTTCGAAAAAACTCACCGAGGAGGTCTCCGACAGGAAGGGATCGCCGGATAAATCTTGAATCGAGCGGCGGCGGAGGTCGACTGATTTTGCGATTTGGGGAAAAAATTATCGAGAGTGCTTTTATATCGAGTTGAAAATGGTCGACCAATATTATATTGGGCGACCATTATCTCTTAGACATTATAGTCAATACGTTCTATTTTTAACGGTCGACCGAAATAGTTTCGGGCGACCATTCTTGAGACCAATAGTCAAGCGTAAGGATTGCTTTTTTACCTGTCAAAACTTCAAGCATCACGACGCCAAAGCTATGCACATCGCTCTGTATGCTCAAATGACGGGTGACCCAGAATTCTGGATCCATATAGCCCATTGTCCCTTCCATCTTCTCCAAGTAAATTGTGCCATCCATCAACTCTGATCGGCTCAGTGCCAATCCGAAATCTGACACTTGTGCCAAGTCCTTACTTAGCAATATGTTTGATGACTTGATATCTCGATGAAGGATCGGAGGCTCGACATAACTGTGAAGGTATTGAACCCCTTTGGCCGCATCCAACAGCACCTCCATTCTCATGTCCCACGACTTTAAGAACTTGCTGGAAGTGGAACTACTGCAACGATCTCCATTTGGATGCAAATGGTCATGCAAAGACCCATTCACCATGTATTTAAAGACCAGCAGTCTCTCGTCACCCTCCGTGCAGTACCCAATGAACCCTACTAGATGTTTGTAATGGATCCGGAACAAGAATGTGAGCTTGTTTTGGTACTCACTCTCTCTCTCTCTCTATTTTGGCTCCTCTTGATTGCCACCTCAAAGGCATGAAGCCTTCCCTTGTAGACCATCCCTGTTGGAATAGTGCCTTTTTGGGCACATGGGCCGTACATACGCGCGGCCCATTAGGGCGAGGCGTATGCCTGCGCAAACCCACCATCATGCGCGTGATGAACGCGCGTGATGCGTTCTGCTTAACTTGTCGACCAAGTCTCCCCACCCAATAAAAGGGGACCCATAGCATAGTTCCCAAACACACTTTCGCAGAGGTTCGTCTAGAGTACTTGTGCTGTGGCAAAGAGTTCCGTTCCCCAGAGGTTCGGTTCCCGATCCCGAGGTGCAAGTGCGTTCGTCAAGAGTTCGTGGGAAAGCCCCGACGATCCGCTTCCGCTGCAAGAGGTATTTCGTAACATCTAGAATTTATATGTTATAAATTCCAACATTGGTATCAGAACTTTTTTGGGTTTTTCTCGAACTCGTGATTGCGCTGAAAAAATAATATTTGTTATTATTTGAGATCTGCGCACCTCAGTTGTATGACCATAACCAATGGACAAAATAGAGTTTGTCATCACAAATATATTATGGATGAACCTAGACCATAATATATTTTTTGAATTTATTTTAATATTTTTTGGTGAAATTTTCGGATTATTGTTTTTTGCATATGTTGCAGGAAAAAAAAAGAAAACTGTTCCAGCATGCACACGGCCCACTGGAAGGCCCAATTTGGGTGTAAAAGAGTTGCACATATGAGAAGTGGCAATTGGGCTGGCTGAGAGACCCAATAAACAGTTTTTTTTCTTTTCTGATTTTCGCTAGTTTTTTAAAATGATCCGAAAATAGAAAATGTCTATTATAAAATCTCAAAAATCAGGAAAAATTTGTTATTTCCTCAAAAAAATTTCTGTAATATTGCATGCAATTTAATGTTATCAAAAGAAAATCATTTATTGATTTAAAGCATTAAATTAAATTATTAGATTTGCATGTCAATAAATGTGTTATCATGCACGAAATAAATATCTTCGTTTATGAAATATTTATTTCTGTGATTAAAATTTTGACTGTGTTAAAATCAAATTGGTATGTCCAATCTTGTTAAGCATGATAATTTGTCTTGAATTTCAAATTAATTTGAAATTGATTAAATTAAAATTAATTCTTTTTGTGAGAATAAATTAAGATGGCGATATTAATTTTGGCCATGTGCTGAAATACATGTTTCATGCAAAGCCTATGATAAAATAATTAGTTGGTCTAATTATACAAACTATAGGTAATTAAAGAATACATGAAACATAGGTAGTTCTTTTGTAGGACTAAGGCACCTTGAAATTCAAATATTGTCACAATAACCAACGTCTTTTTGTTGAGTGATGCGTGATCCGAAATTCATATCTAGAAAGGTTCCGGGGAACTGGCCTGGTGCATGGTCAACGCAGTCTCCAGAAATAGGGTTGATGTGTGACAGTGGGAGCACAATTTTTTCCAATGTGATGTCGAGGCGAAGGATAGTGCACGGTTATTTAATTGGCACCCCTCGAAGAAGAGCTCCCGTTGCACTAGTCCTGATTGTCCTGGTCATATTAGAAATAATTTGGTGCATCACATGAAATGAATTTTAGTGATTTTGAATTATAAGTTGATTCAAAATGGATAGAGTAGAAAATTTTGAATTATGTGTTGATTCAAAATTCAATCATTTAGATAAAATTTTATCGCATTGTTAAAATAATGAATAATAATATTTATTGGAGATAGTGGGAGATGAGTGGGAGTCCAACAACCTCTCGATGTCACTACTTCATTAATATTATTATTTCATTTTTTTATGTTGTTTGCGAACAAAATTAAAATATGCATAACACTGATTTCTCCTAATTTTTTTGTGACCAAACTAGACCATGGGTTCCAAAATAATAATTGCTGACCTGAACAAGAATGAGAAGCTCAATGGAGACAATTATGATATTTGGCACCGTAAGGTCCAATATCTTTTAGAAGAACAAGAGGTCTTGGAGACCATTAACCATGTTGTCACTGAACCTGCACCCGGACATAATGCCCAACGCTAGAGGGACATGGAGGCCTATCAGGCCTGGACAAAAAAGAATCATATTGCTCGCATTACGTTGCTGAGCACGATGAATAACTCCTTGTTGTGCGAATTCGAAGTCTATAAGACAGCGTTCGAAATGTGGGCGGCGCTCCGCAATAATTATGGGGTCACTACGACCACCAAGTGCCGGATGCTCACGGTCAAGTTTGACTCTTATCGGAAGCGACCAAATCATACGATGATGGAGCATATCCAGGAGATGTCTAACATGATCCGTGAACTCAAAAGTGTGGGACAAGTGCTCCATGACGAGCAACAGGTGCAAGCTCTGATCCGCTCTCTTCCAAAAAGTTGGGAACATATGCGTTGTAATTTGATGCACAACGAATGTGTCAAAACTTTTGACCAAGCTGCTCGCCACATTGAAATAGAGGATGAGGCCCTACAAGCCATGAATCAAACCTCTGAAGCATTAGTTGCTGACAATGGCGGACAAAGAGCTGGTTTCCAATCCAAGAGAAAAAGGTCGCATAAGTCGCAACCAAATAATAAGAGCGGAAATGCTGGACAGCCCAAGGCCACCAGCACAAATGTGGAAAACGTGGCGGCAAAGTAGACATGAATAAAGTAAAGTGCTACAATTGTAGCAAACGTGATCACTTTGCTCGTGATTGCACTGAGCCAAAGAAGGTTTGTCCTGACCACAATTCTTTTTCTTATGTCTCAAGTTGTGCCTTAATTGTTGAAACTCATCCTTCGTGGATTGCAGATTCAGGAGCCACCGACCATGTAGCGAGAGATCGCGGGGTCTTCGTGGAATTTCGTCGAATAAGTGCGGGAAGCAAATGGCGTTGGAAACAACGAAAGAGTTGAAGTTAAAGGCATTGGATCGTGCAAGTTAGAACTTCGCAACGGCCAAATACTTTACCTTCAGGATGTTCTATATGCTCTAACTTTTAGACAAAATTTACTTTCTGTGTCATCATTAGACAAACTTGGTTATGTAATAAGTTTTCAGAGGAAACAAATGACAATATCTTATGACAATGTTCTTCTATGCAATGGTTTTCTCAATAATGGTTTCTATGTTTTAAATATAGCATTTGTTGCTAATAGTTATTCTTTTATATCATCTGTTGATGTGAATGATAGTGCCAACATTTGGCATGTCAGACTAGGACATATTGGTCAAGATCGAATGAATAGACTTGCTAGAGAAGGCCTCTTGGGGTCTCTCGTAAAAGTTGATCTTTCAACATGTGAGGAATGTCTAGCTGGTAAGAAAATAAGAACACCATTTGGGATGGGAAAACGCGTCGAGTACCCATTACAATTAATCCATTCGGACATATGTGGTCCGATGAATGTTCACGCAAGACACGGTTTCTCTTATTTCATCAAATTTATTGATGATTATTCACGTTACGGTGTTGTATATTTGATTTCTCATAAATATGAAACATTGGATTATTTTGTACGATTCATGAACATGACAGAGAATCAAGTGGATCACAAGATTAAAGCCTTGCGAACTGACCATGGACGTGAATATCTTTTTTATTTATTCAAAAAGTTATGTGATGAAAAAGGTATAGTTAGGCAACTAACAGTACCGAGAACTCCACAATAAAATGGTGTTGCGAAAAGACAGAATCGTACCTTATTTGATATGGTCCGATTCATGATGGCGCAAGCTAATCTCCCAATTTCGTATTGGGGAGATGCATTATTGACTGCAGCCTACATTTTAAACCGTGACCATCGAAATCCGTTTCTACCACACCTTATGAACTTTGAACAGGTCGAAAGCCTAACCTTAGTTATTTGCGTCCTTGGGGTTGCGCAACCTATGTTCTAAATAACTCTCGTAAGTATGGGAAGTTGGGTCCTAGAAGGCAAAAATGTATCTTTATAAGATATTGTGAAACCTCTAAGGACTTTGTATTCATAGGAGAAAGAGAAGATGGTACGGTAACGAAAATCGAAAGTAGAGATGTGACATTCATAGAGAACGAATTTCCTAAGCAAGGCGAGATAGACAAAGGATTTCTCATAAATGTGGAGGAAGATCCTAAGTTGACGGCTCAAGCGGATCAACCAGTTGAGGAGTTAGTCTCTTCTATCCCACAGCTTGATCCGAGTGGGAGAGATTCACAACCGTCAACTGATGATCAACCTGAAGGTTCTCTTCGACGGAGTACTTGAAAATATGTTCCGCGCTGACGTTTTGAAATCAAAGGGCTGCATGAACATGGACCGCATGAGGTTAACATAATAAGACTGGAAGATGAACTTGAGCCAAAATCTATCAAAGAATCCCTCTTGACCCCTGCTAAGGAAGAATGGATTAAAGCAATGGAGGAAGAGTTAGGGTCCATGCAGAAAAATCAAGTCTGGAACTTAGTTGATCTCTCGCTAAGCCGTAAGGCAATTGGGAACAAATGTGTTCTCAAAATTAAACGTGGCATGGATGGATCAATTGAGAGATATAAAGCTCGTCTAGTGGCGAAAGGTTTCACCCAATTTGCGGGTGTTGACTATGAAGAAACTTTTGCACCAATTGTAAGGTTTGCTTCAATATTGGCTAATATTGGCTATAGTCGCACATATTGACTTAGAATTACATCAAATGGATGTAAAAATTGCATTTCTCAATGGAGAACTAGATGAGAAAATTTACATGGAGCAACCTCAAGGCTTCATTGTAAAAGGAGAAGAGCGCAAAGTTTGCAAGCTGCGTCGGTCCATTTATGGACTCAAACAATCATCTAGACAGTGGTATCTGAAATTTCATCAGTCAATCGTTTCGTACGGTTTTAATATGATTGATGAAGATCACTGTGTGTATGTTCATAAGTCCGTGGATAATTTGCTATCCTGACGTTATATGTCGACGATATTCTAATAGTTGGGAATAATAGAGACTATGTCATTACCATTAAGCAATGGTTGTCCTCCATGTTTGAGATGAAGGACATGGGTGAAGCAGTATACATACTGGGTGTGAAAATCCAACGTGACCGTTCCAAACTACTCATTGCCTTGTCGCAGGAATCATATATAAAAAAGGTTTTGGAACGATTCTGCATGAATGGCTGTAAACCCATTGACATTCTTATTATGAAAGGCGAGGTTTTAAGCTTGGACATGTGCCCAAAAACTCCAGAGGAACAAAAAGAAATGTCCGATATTCCTTATGTGAGTGTGGTCGACAGCCTGATGTACGCTATGATGTGTACTCGGCCGGACATATATTTTGCCGTGGGTCTAGTTAGTCGATATCAGGCTAATCCAGGACGCCAACACTGGAAGGCGGTGAAGAGAATCATGAGATACCTCAAGGGTACTGCAGATCTTGCACTGTGCTATAATGGAGGAAGTCTACAACTTGTTGGATTCACCGATGCCGATTAGGCTGGTGACGTTGATGAACATAAATTCACCTCCGGATACACTTTCTTGCTCAGCAATGGTGCTGTTACTTGTAGTAGTAAGAAACAAGATTGTGTGACACTATCAACTATGGAGGCTGAATTCATAGCTTGTTCAGTGGCAGTACAAGATGCCTTATGGCTTAAGAGATTGCTTCAAAACCTGAGGATTTCTGAGAATGCAATGAAGAAAATGATTCTCCACTGTAACAATCAAGCAGCCATAACTTATGTGAAGGACGAGAAATACCATTGCAAAGGAAAGCATATCGACATAAAGTACAAATTTGTACGAAATCAAAAAGTCAAAAAGGAGATTTCAGTTGAGTACATATCAACACACAAAATGGTTGCTGATCCGTTCACTAAGCCATTGCCAATAGAGGCATTCTTAAGACATGTAAATGCTTTAGGGCTGCGTAGATTATAAATGTAATGATGTACTCAAATTTTTTCAATGAATAAAAGATTATTTTTCTTGATAAATTTATTGTTGTGAAGTTTGTTATGCATGTGAAAAGTATGTCGATCAGGTCTAGATTTGTTAACTCACACGAATAAATGTTTTCGGCGCTCACGAAGATAGCGAGCAGAATGAACTATGTGAGTCATAGTGTGATTTAACATGAGTTTTAGTAACTCATTGTCGCCTGATTTAGAGAGAGAGAGGCCAGATACAAGATTCAAATTTGGCGCTATTGATTAGCGAGCAATTTAAAAATTCGGGTCAGGCGCTAAAAGTTAGTGACTGGACTTAAGTCTGTGCGGTGTGTAATTAAACAGAGTTAGACATATGCTCCTTCAGTGAGAGTCTCCACCGCAGTACTTGTGTTTAGTACCAAGTATGCAAAGTCGACCTAGAGAGACATGATGAATTGATTAGTTCAATGGTCTTCATGGTATAAGTCTATGACAGATGTTTCATCTGCACGTGCTCTTAGACTCTTGACTATGTCTTAAGGAAAGGAATTAGTGCTTGCTACTTTAGCATGATACTCAAAGGTGAAAAGTAAAGTAGCCTGACGAGCCATGTTTAGGAAAGCAACTAGTTCACTACTAAAAGACATGAGGGCGAGAGAAAGAATTGTTATGAGCTGCATAAAGTTTTCGCATACAATTGGCCAACTATTTTTTTTGAAAATAGTGTATGTGAAAGATAGTTACCGCGGAGCAAGACATGTGTTGTCTTAGCTATGCTACAAGACAGATCTAGAGCATAACGAGTTATATTATTTGAGCATTTGTTGGTTCATATGTGAGCTATCATGAATCCCTAACGGGCATGACATACGCTCTAAAGATAGTTGAGCGATTGAACCTAAACAGGTATCTTTCTAGCTCCTATAAAGAAGCGTGCTTGTACTCGTTTATCGCACGATATATTTACAAATTTTGGATAAATGAAAGTACAATGCCCAATGCGGACAAGTGGGAAATTGTTGGAATAGTGCCCTTTTGGGCACATGGGCCGCACATACGCGCGGCTCATTAGGGCGAGGCGCATACCTGCGCAGACACATCATCATACGCGTGATGGACGTGCGTGATGCATTTTGCCTAACTTGTCGTCTAAGTCTCTCCACCCTATAAAAGGAGACCCATAGCATAGGTCTCAAATACACTTTCGCAGAGGTTCGTCCAGAGTACTTGTGCTGTGGCAAAGAGTTTCGTTCCCCAGAAGTTCGGTTCCCGATCCCGAGGTGCAAGTGCGTTCGTCAAGAGTTCGTGGGAAAGCTCCGACGATCCGCTTCCGCTGCAAGAGGTATTCCGCAACCTTTAAAATTTATATCTGTTATAAATTCCAACATCCCACGGCTCCCCACACTGATTTTGTTAGATAAAGCGAAGTTGTCAGTGGCAGCAGTGAGCTCGGCAAAGTTGAACCTCTTCACTGCAAGTTGGTTGTTCGGGTCAATTTCCTGTTGGACAACTTGGGAGTAGGACAGTGGAAGATTAGATGACAAGTTAGAGCAGTATTTCCTATAATATATGCGCCCGAGCCAACATATCGCCACTAATACCAGAACTGACAGAAGGATGACAAATGTCAACCAACCACCTTTTCTTACTGTTTTCTTCGGTGGTCGACAGCGTCTACACATGGCGCCATAATAGAAGCAAATTTCCTTGGTTTCTCTTCAAATCCACACGGACACGACGGAGGTGATGAACAAACGGCAGGGAGGATTCTATGTTGCGATAGTGTTACGAAAAGAGGGAGATAGGAATCTCATGAACACAGAAGAATGTGAAGAAAAAATGGCGACGACTCTTTTTGGAATAACGATGATTACAATGATGGGTCTGATCCCTAAAAATTTATATAAGTACTCCCTTTAACAAATGATAGAAATTACAATTCGATTCAAACTCTAAGTTAATCTTCAAATAAGACAAATAAAGAAATAAATCAATTCTGAATCACATACAGAATGTACAGAATGCCCCTAAGATAGGGGAATTCTGTTGAAACGCCTAATTAGATAGGAGGGCCACAAAAAATTACAACTGAGTTCAAATTCAAAGCATTATCAATAAATAGCTTTATGATCGTCCCATTCGACTTTGCCCACCAGCAAAATACAAAATAATCCTGCAACTCCACCCCACAATTTACGTCTCCATTGGCCACCACCAATGCAAAGGTGGTGTTCATCATTGGAAAGCAGTGGTGGCCATCGGCTCCCCAGCAAACCACAGTACCATTTCCGCGCCAAATTGCACAAATGTGATTAGCACCTAGCGTGAGGCTTCCATACTCGATTTGGATAGAAGAGGGAGCAGAGATGGAGTGCTTGAAACCTTGCTCCAATCACATAGGAGATGATTATCCATGGTAATCCCACATGCTTCAGATTCTCCGGCAACCACATCACGCATCATCTTGTTAGTGAAGATCGCTTGAATTTGAGGACTACGAGGGCCCCAACATGATACCAAGCTGGCGTCGTCATCAATGGCGCAAGTGAATCCTGCCCCGGAAGTAAGAGAGCTATAAACACCACCAGGGACGCTTGCAGGAAATTTTCCCCCAGTACGCCACCAGCTAACACCACTTCTATCAATTGCGGCCACCTGGGCATCCCCAACAACAAGATCTCGCAGGGTGGGGACGGAATTGTGATGTATATTCTTTGGATGGAAGTTCCCTGCTATGGTGAATTAAGGAAACTAATGTAGATATATAACAAGAATCTCTATATTTTCTCTCAGGAAAGATAAGTTAAAAACAGGATCTAGACATCTTAATATTTTATCCGCTAGATTAGTTCAGTCCAAGGCCACATGACTGGCAATCAATTTTTAACTCAGTTCTTACTGTAGCAGTAGTTAATTGTTTCAGGTGGTCTGTTTTCACAGTAGCAGTGAGAAATGTTAAGGCAACATATGGCAGTGTTCTTTTAAGAAGACGAACACGTGTAACAGAGTCGTAGCATAAATAGAGGTGTCGATATCAGTTGGTGTGCAAGAAGAAATTTATGATCATGAATCATCAACCTATCATAGATCAAACTTATGCTATATTATCATAGAAGAGCAATAAAGGAGTAAATAAATAAACATCTAATCTAAGCTATGTAACAAAATAACAATTTTATCACTAATATAAATAATGAGGAGAAATCACTAAGTTAGAAGAAGTAAATAATATTTACTGTAACTAATAGAATGGCATTATCTATTATGACAATATAAATAAATGGTAATCATCCGGAAATTGTATAGTTTAAACTAACTGACTAAAAATATCTGTTAAACATTTAAATTAAGACTAAAAGAGAAATTAGCAAATCATAAATAGCAATTACACAGATGCTGCGAGAGTACAAACAAAATGTCAGAGCTTAACACGTCCAACCATACTCAAAATAATTAATGAGGAATATGTAATTCGAAAGAAAAAGATATGTGTCCGAAAGTTACCCCTGCCGTCTATGTCCCAGCAAATAATGTCAGCTCCATTTCCAACTAAGCCGCAGAAAGAGTTGGCGCCGCCAGATAGAGAGGAGAACGAGACGTCAGGCTCCATGTCGAAGGCATTGCCGGCACCATCCGGTGACACATAGGAACACTGAACACTCTGAGGTCCGACTTTGTCGAGGATGCCGCAGACCAGGGCGAGGTCGGTGTTGACAGGGACGACTGCGATGGTGGAGGCAATACCATATGCTTGACAAAGCTCAACTCTCGTAATCACAGCAACGATGGCAAAGAGGAACAACATTTTGGCTTTGGGAAAGTTTAGATTAAGTTTCTTATGAATTTGTTCACGTATATATAGAATATAATTGCTGGGTTTGCCATCAATACCGGACGGAAACCATTTCTTTCAGTGTGATCACAGTTAGTTGTGGTCTTGCAGGATGAATTTGCATGAGTGTCCTACTTGGTCTTGCAGGATTAATATTTGGATGAGTATCCTACGACATGTATTGTGGTCTTGCAATATGCATATTTGCATATGTCCTACTTGATTTTGCAGATTGAAGGAATTGGTAATAAATAAATAGGAGTATTATCGAAATATCTCGTAGCGGGATCGTCGGAGATTTTTCTGCGTTGTTTCAGACTCGTCATCAGGAACTCGATTACAAGGATGGAGAACACTTTCCATAAACATAGAACGACATTGAAGTCACTACAATCTATTATCATTTAACTACAGGATCTACTACAAAGTAGAAGTAATGATCGGTCCACTTTGAAGTCGCACTTGACTTCATTATATAGTGCCCACATGCAGTTAATGGAACTGGCCACATGTAGTTATCGTGCATGTCGAAAACCCAATGATTAGACTCTGCCCATGAGGGTGGAAGTCCAACAATCTTCCACTCGCATTAATGGACTAACACACATATGTGATTCCAGTAACTTGTTCCTTATAGTAAATGAATCGTGCGACCCACGAGTACATCCACAATATGACCTGTTAGGGATATATAGTCACTCAACCACTTGAGAGTCTATACTATGACTTGTGAGGAATATATAGTTGCTCGATCAATTTGAGAGCCAAAAGTTATGATCACATAAGTGATCAATTAACATCCGAGTTCATGCTATAACTTGTTATCGTTGTATAGCTACTCAACTATCATGTGAGTCAATACTATGATTTTACATAGTCGCTCAAACATCAATGTTACTCGCTTTGCCTTAGAAATACCTTGCTTGCGCACTCCAGGCGACAAATGTCTTATCAAGCATGTTTTCGATTGATTCGTATTTGTATGATTACTTATTTGGTCAATTGCAGCACCAGTGAATCTTCCTCTCGCCTTCATATTTCTCAATTCTAAGTCAACTACTTTTCTAGTCGTGGTTTGATGGCCGCATACAATTTTAGCCTTTGAGTACCTTGCTAAAGTAGCAACACTAACACATTACTTTGAAATATAGTCAAGAGTCTAAGTGCAATCTCCGAACTTATTCAGTCCTTAAAGACTCACACACTTATTCAGTCCTTAAAGACTCACACTCTGATGAAAAAAATACAAAATATTCATCAAGTTTTAGAGTCGACTTAGCATACTAGGTTCATAATCAAGTACTACAGTAGAGATTCCCACTGAAGGAGCGTATCTCATAAACTCGTAACACCGCATAGACTGGAGTCCAGACATTGACGCCTGATCTAAGTCCTCCCACTAGTCACCCAAAAATTGGCGCCACGAGGTCTCACATCTGGATTCTCTTATCAGACTACACAAAGTTATATATAAACTCGTTTCATCCTTCCGAACATATCAAGGCGATCTTAGATCATATAATCGGATCTAAATCATTTCATCTCCGCTCTCTATACACTAAGCATCGAGGCGATTATCCGTCGTGCTTGGTCGACATACTCTACATGCTTTATCAAAATCATTAACTAAGTCCAGAATAAAATTAACATACTTTTATTCATCGTAAGAAGATTTAGAATACACCATCACATATTTGTGCATATAAATGCGACAATCAAACATGTTTAGTAAGTATCACATGCTTACACGTGTATTCATCAACCGTATTTTCTTCACATTGTCAAGACGTACTAGACATCAATGTGTTTTCCCTTATAATGGTCCATCCTTTTTATCAAGCAATATTGACATACATATTGCAACAAAGGGCATACTTCACCATTATCAATACAGGAGTAAAATAATTTACTTAACCCGAGGATTTCATATCATCATTGAGTATAACACAAACTTAATTTTCATAGTTGACTACTTTATATATAGTTTTACTTTAGCTAAACTTTGCAATATGTCATTCTATAACATTAAGACATAACTGGAGATAAACTTTTGCTTGTTAATATTGTCATCCTAATAGGCATCTATTTATTAAGCAAATCTATGCAAAACAAGAGTCCACATGCTCATAAGGTGCCTAATTATTCTCTTAATCACCATCCAACATAGGCGCCCTGCATTAGTATGTAAATTTTCTCATTTGAGTAATGACACAAATATCAGACTGCTCAACTTATTGTGCATGTCTCATCACTCACTATGTTTACAAAAGGACATTTCTTTTTATTACTTATAGAGTCTTAGAAAAAATCATGAGATTTAAAATTATCTCTTTTAATAAGGATATCGGTGAGTATCGAGTTTCTCGTTGTCTTTATGACAGACGACTCTTGCTACAAAGCAATAAATTTACTTGAACAATTCTTATTTAAATTTCACACCCGGTGTGACTAACTGTTTCACCCATGTCATTTCTATAGAAAGACATTAAATTCTTCATTAATAGAAGATATCCCTTATTACTTCTAGCTATACATAATATTGTTTCACATATAATGTCGTGATGACATATTCATCCATAAAAATGGATATACACATAATGATATCTATATCGTTATTTAGATGAATACTAAATTCATAAATGGATCATCACAAACTACGTATTGCGCTCAATACTTTTACATTTAAGCATTCAAATAGAATTATATAAGTTTCATCTAATATGTTTGTGAATTAATAGTTAGACTTTGACGAACAAGAGAAAAAACATAATAATTTCTCTATAGTCAGCACTCCTTTTGCGACTATTACTTTTCGTCACTTTTAAATCTCTTATCATCCATATCGATTTATTTCGATGCAAGATGGATTATTTAACAAATCATTGACATGATTTTCTTTTTTAGACTCTCTTTGCACTATCCATTTTCTTTATCTAGGCTGAGAGAGCATGTAGGATCGAAAGTCCGAAAAGTAGGGTGAATTGGTGTATAAAAATCTTTTCGCAAAATCACTTTCGAAGAAATCAATAAAACCAATCACAAGCAAATAATGATAAGGAGTGAGTAAGAGAGCAAACACAAAAAGACACGATATGTTGACGAGGTTCGGCCTCAACTCTTTGGCCTACATCTATGCTTCGATTTCTCGACCACGAGACTGTCGGAGATCCACTATCTTTCTCTTTTTTTGTAGGGAGAGAACAAATCTTTACACCACACACATTCTTCTTCGCTCAAGAGGCAAGGCACACCTCTTTTATAATGAGCTCTCAATTCTTACTAGATCAGAGAATAACAATGATTCCCTCTAACTCTCTTCTTTTACAAAATATTTTCACACTCAAAGCTTAGAAGAGAAAAGGGAAGAATTTGCAACTTTGGATTCAAAAACTTGAAAGGGACTTTAGAATGATCTTGGTTGCTTGGATGAGTTTTCTTCAAGTTTTGGCACTCCTTTTATAAGCTTCTACAAGTGAATTTTTTCCAAAAATTCTTCCACAAATTTCTTGAAAAATAGTCGCTATTGTTCATCTAGCACTATGACCGGTCGATCGCATTAATGGCCGGTCGACCGGTCAATATGACCGTTGCGGCATATATGTGATTTTATGCGATGTCTGTTCGACCGGTCCTTCGACCGATACATCAACCGGTAATGTCCCGACGTCGATTGGTACATCTCGAAGTCGACCGGTACATTGGTCAGTATAGTCTCGACATCGACCAGTATAGTGTCGGCATTTTTGAATTTACTACTGTATTGATAGGTCAACCGGTGCAACGACTGGACCGTCGACCGGTACAGTCTCAACATTTCTTCCGCTTGATTTCAATCGACCGATCTTCGTGGCCGGTCGACCCATCGGTCGACCGGTCGTGTGCTGAATCTTTATTTTTTAATGTTTGATTTGATGATTTCTTCTGCGAATGAGAACATATCAATCTTACACCTGCATTATCGTCACTTGAGCATAGATTAGTAACTTTTACGCTCGATTTACTTTGTTATCGTCAAAACATAAGATTCAACAATCTTCTCATTTTTTATCATACCAAACTAATTGGACGAAAAAGAGAGAAAAGAAATAAAATGTAGGTTAAGATAGTAAGTAATGAGCAGGCTCCCCCTACATTCATGCATATTTTATATTTTCTCCCCCTAAATAGGTGGCCTTTATATTGTCATTATAATATGGAATAATATGAATATTATGACATCAAATAAGGAACATAATAGATATGAAATCAAATAAGGCATAAACAAATCATCACATTACATCCATAGTCGATAATACATCATGTGTTCATGCACTAACAAATGTGATTGTAGTCACTACAAAATGATGCACGATACTAGTACAAATGCAAACACATAGCAACTAACTAAGGTACATCAAACTAAAAAACACATAACTTAAAACACATAACGTCGTCCCATCCTAACCAAACTTCTCCCCCTTTTGATATCATCAAAGAGGGAGGTAAGACATCTACAACACATCGGGATTATCATCATCACGAGCAACAGGTGGAATAAATACCTGCGATGCATAGTAGGTCTGTAACGAGCTAACAAGATATCAAGAGTCACGCTCCATTTGTCGAATACGACGATTCATCTAGGTCACGCGATGGTTTATGGCACCCACCTGTCATGACAAAGTCGTGAAATCATAAGCGCCATAGGAAGCCGAGTGTAAAGAACCAATATGCTTAGTGGGTGCCGAAGATGGAGGGAATCTGGGGCCAGCCTCCGGTGTAGCATGAATATCCGGCGTTGGCTCTCCATCTGTGGTATCATCTCCATCGTCAGAATCTATTGGTGCAGGCTCGCCAAATCTAAGATGTTTCCGATGCAAGGTCCCAGAATCGATGACATTAGTGGGGCGGGGTCGAATGTACTCCTCGCCTGCAGGGATCTCGACACTAAAATGGAGTAAAATCTTAGTGATCCAGGCACCAAAATATAAGTGGTACTGACTAAGAACAGAAGAGGAGATCTTCTGGAAGGTGTAATCCATGTGATAGAAAAGAAAAAGGCCAAAATGGAGAAATGAGGATATAGAGATAGTGAAAAAAGAATAGATCAAAGTGAGTGACCTCTGTATAGTGCCCGACTCGAGGAGTAATCATGCGACTAAGAATGTGATGAGCCATTTTCATGGTTGGATGACAATGTCGATGGGCCATTTCGATGGTATAATGGATGTTTTGTCCAGCAAAACCTGTACGAATGCCATCTGCGATCGGAAGATAATCAGAAGGCCAATGACAAATGAATAAAAACCAAGTAATGGGCATGCAATGCCCAAGATGCGATAGAGATGGTCCGGACCAAAGCGAATGGGTACACCAAGGACATAGGTAATGATGGCCTCCCGAGTGATCGTCATGTTCGCATAAAATTGATGAACAAGATGGGGATACACACGCTCTGTGAGAGAGAGAAGTGGCAGCCAACCAATAGTTGCGAACATCTCCTGAATGTCTGGGATGTTTAGAGCGTCCCAATCAACGCTGTAGGCACGTCGAACTTCGCGAGAGGCGTACAAAGCATCAAAACTAGTAGAGACGTCCCTGGTGACAAAGAGATGACTATCAAAGTCAGTGGGGTCAGTGGTAGGTGGCTGACGAGCACGTCCATGAGATCGTCCTCGTCAACATTGGACAAACGCGGGTTCCAGTTCGAATTTCGGGCCAAGTTCAAGCTCATTTCGGATGACATGAATGCTACCACATGAGCCATAGAAACGGCGACGACGTTGAAAGACTAACCGAAGAGGCAGAATCCCTTCGTTGTCGGCCATGGATTCAACAATGGTGGTCGGAAGGGATGCCGGAATGAAAAGACAATGACTGTTACGGGAAGAGGGCAACAATGACAAGGCGGTCGACGAAGAGTTAGAGAGGACTTCGATTGGCCAAAAGGTTGATGATTGGATGACGAAGAGAGAGGCCAAAATACAAAGGATCAGAGGATGACCGACGATTGCTAGAGGGTGGTCGAGAGAGAGAGGGTGGTCAAAGGGAGAGAGTCGTCGGTGATGAAGGAAGGAAAGAGAAGAGGACGACCGGCGGAAAGCAGGACGACGATAGTTGCTATAGGGTGGTCGACGATGACTGCAGGGTTCACCGGCGGAGAGGGAGAAGAGAGGTCGGCAGCAGTGGCAATTGAAGAGAAACGAGCGATCAAAGAGAAGGCGAGATGAGGGAGGTCGGTGGCGACAGAGGTTACGACGGACGGAGGCGACCGGCGGAAAAAGGGACGATTGACGAGGAACATGGGAGAGAGAGGGAGAGAGAATGGGAAATGAGGTCGGCGGCCAGAGTTCGGCGAAAGGTCGGACGGGCGGTGGCTAGGGCAGCGGTCGAGAGGAAGAAAAATGAATCGACCGATCGAGCGGTCATTCCTTATACGTGTCTGATTTTGGCATATACCGATCGACCGAATAGTGGTGTTGCAGTAAACAATTCATCAGTCAATGGATGTCATCCGGATGCAGTCATATGCTGGTCGACCGGTGTATTATATCGGTCGACCGATCCTAGTCTGACAAACATATTTTCACTAAGTTTCTAAATTTTAATCATTGAAATTTAGTTCCAAGGATTTATTTCACATAAATGTAAGTGCTGTGCAACACTTTTAATGTTCAATTCATGTCAAAAGTGATATTGCGTAACCAAGTCACTTTTACTTAGAATTGATATGCAATCAAGATTCAATCATTCCTAATTCCCTTGCAAGCATGCAAAATCATTCTTCACTCGAGGGTTTTGTAAATATGTTTGTAAGTTGGACTTCAATGGACACATGTTCAATGACAATGTCCTTAAGAGTCACATCTTCTCGAATCAAAATAATATTGCAAGTCAATGTGTTTAGTCCTAGAGTGTTGAATTGGATTTTTGATCATTTTTATAGCACGTGTTATCGCACTTCATGGGTACATTGGAATAATTCACACCATAATCAAGCAATTATTATTTTACCCATATTATTTGTGCACAATAACTACCGGCGACTATATATTCGGCCTCAGTCGTAAAAAGTGTGATGGAGTTTTGTTTCTTACTAGCCCATGAAATAAGAGAGCTATCAAGAAAGCAACACATCCTACTAGTGCTTTTACTATCAACTTTACACTCGGTAAAATCTGCATCGGTGTAGGCATGTAATTTAAATGAGGAGTTTCTATCATACCAAATGCCTAATTCATATGTGTGTTTTAAATAGCGCATAATTGTTTTAAAGACAATTAAATGTGATTCTTTTGGAGTAGATTGAAATCTAGCACATAAACATACACTAAACATGACATCCGGCCTAGATGTCGTTAAATAGAGCAAGCTACCAATCATACATCTGTACATTTTTTTATCAATGGACTTTCCTTTTTCATCTTTATCCAATTTTGTAGTAGTGCTCATAGGGGTTGTGTTTGGCTTGCATTCGTTCATCCCGAATCTTTTAAGCAACTCCCTTGTATACTTTTCTTGATTGACAAAAATGTCTTCCTTGAATTGTTTCACTTGTAGGCTTAGAATGAAGGTGAGCTCTCCTACAAAACTCATCTCAAATTCTTGTTGCATAAGAGTTTCAAACTCTTTGCATACCCTTTCATTAGTAGCAACATAAACAATATCATCAACATAAATGTGAACTATTAAAATATCATTTTAAAAATATTTTAAAAATAATGTGTGTCAACTTTCCCTTTTTAAAAATATTTTTTTATTAAAAATGAACACAATCTTTCATACCAAGCTCGAGGAGTTTGTTTCAATCCGTAAAGAGCTTTTGAAATTTTGAAAACATGATTAGAGAAATTTGGATTTTCAAAACCGTGAGGTTGTTCAACATAAATTTCTTCATTTATAAAACCATTTAACAAAGCTGATTTTACATCCATTTGAAAATTTTTAAAACTTTTATAACATGCAAAAGTCAAAAGCATTCGAATTGCCTCAAATCTAGTAACGGGAGAAGCACATAAATTTTTCAAAGAGTTTCTAGTTTTTATACCTTCATTTATATTACTTATAACTTGTTCAATTCGATGTTCTTCCATTTATTTCACATTTGGAGTGTCAACTTTACCTTTTTCTAAGTTCTCATTTTGCACATAATCAAGTTGTCTTTGTACTTCAACTCTTTCTTCCTCATCATCATATGCTTGCTTGCTCATAAAAAAATTCATTATTCTCATTAAATTTAACATTAATAGACTCTTCAACAACTAATATTCTTTTATTATACACTCTATAAGCTTTACTTGTATTTGAATAACCAAGAAAAATACCATTGACAACAAATTTTTCTAGTTTATCTTTGACATTCAAAATATAGCATTTATAACAAAAAAACTTTGAAATAAGAAATATTTGGTTTCTTTCCATACAAAACTTCAAAATAAGTTTTCTTCTCAAGAGGTCTAAGTAGCATCCTATTAAGAACATAGCATGGTGTTTTTACAGCCTCGGTCCAAAAATACTTTGATAATTTTCTTTCATTTAAAATTGTTCAAGCCATTTCTTATATAGTTCTATTTTTCCTTTCTACTACTCAATTTTGTTAAGGTGTTTTAGGAGTAGAAAAGCTATGAGTAATTCCATTTTCTTCTCAAAACAATTCAAATTTATAATTTTCAAATTCTCCTCCATGATCACTTCTAATTTTTTAAAATTTTTTGTTAAAGTTCATTTTGAATTCTTTTTGCAAATTTGGAAAACATGTTTATTGTTTCATCTTTACTAGCAAGAAAAATAGTCCAAGTGAAACGAGAGAAATCATCAACAATCACAAATACACATCTTTTTTCTCCTAAGCTTACTACATCAATTGGTCCAAATAAATCAAGATGTAAAAGTTCCAAAGACCTGTGTGTACTAATGACTCTCTTTAATTTAAATGAACTTTTGGTTTGTTCACCTTTAAGACACGAAATACAAATATTGTTTGTCTCAAATTTAACCTTAGACAAACCTCTAACCAGCTCAAGATTTGAAAGTTTATTTAGTAATTTGTAGTTTGCATATCCTAATTTTCTATGCCACAAATTTATATCATCAGCATAGCACCGAGAAATTTTTCATTTTTCAAATGTCAATTTTGTATGCATTATTATATCTAAAACCCATGTGTAAAACTTCATTATTTTCATCTAATATCAAACACTTGTCCTTTTCAAATTTGACTAAATAGTTTTTATCACATAGTTGAATTATGCTAATTAGATTATGTTTTAAATTTTCAATTAGCCACACATTTTTTAAGTACACTTTTTCATTCTTACCGACATTGCCCATGCCAATTATTCTTTCTTTGTTGTTGTCTCCGAAATTGACTTTTCCTTCATTTTTCTTTTTCAAAATGATGAAGTTTGATGCATCAATGGTCATGTGTCTTGAGCATCCACTATCCTAATACCATTTACTATCATTATGCTTTAGGGTTCCTTACAAGAAAGAAATTAAGAGTCTCATCTTTTTTGTACCCAATTTTGCTTGGATCCATCTTGATTAGAAATGATCCTTTTCGGGACCCAATTTTTTTTTCATCAATTTACTTACTCCTTTACTAATTTTACAATCATAAGAATAGTGCTCTTCATATCTACAGTGAAAATATGTAATATGTGATTTTGTGTAACTATGTGATGCTTTAACAAATAAAATTCTTTTCTTATTTTTCTTTTCAAAAAAGTTAAAACTCCCTTTTTATTTGAAGACATTCTAGATCCAATAAGCATGACACTAACATTTTACTTCCATTAGAAAAAATTTTAATTTCATCTTTTAAATTCTTGATTTCTTTGTTCAAGCATGCACATTATTCATTTTGTTTTTCAATCTTAGTGTACTATTTTCAATTTCAATTCTTCAATTAAGAATTCTAAGTTAGAGTTTTTTCTTTTGCATGTTTTCAAGCTCTATTTTTAGATTATCATATTTATTTTTTAGGTATCCATATTTATTAATAAGAATTCTAAACTCATTATGCACATTAAATGATTCACTATCACTAGAGTCAGATGAGTTAGATGATATCTCCTGGACATTAGATATATGTAGACTTCTTCATCGTCACTTGAAGATGTGTTGAAATCATTTTCTTCATTTTCGCTTTCATTTCAAGTTGCTTGAAGAATCTTTTTCTTCCTTTTTGAATTTTCTCAATCTTTTTTTCTTTTTGATCAAATTTGGACACTCATTTTTATAATGTCCAACATTTTTGCATTCAAAATAAGTTAATTGATTCTTGTTTGATGACGATCTTTTCTTGGTGAAGTCATTCTTCTTCTTTTGCTTGGCAAACTTGAGATACTTGTCAATCTTCTTTGCATATAAGGCAAGTTTATTTTCATCAAGATCTTCATCTTGTCTTCCTCATCTTTGTTTGCTTTCAATACCAAAGTTTTTCTCTTTGGAGCATTTGCTTCTTCATCCTCCTTGATTCCGATATCATATGTCAAGAGTGAACCTATAAGATCGTCAAAATCTAACTTATTCAAATCATTCCCTTCGATCATGGTTCTTTTTGTATACCATTTGGAGAAGAGGGACCTGAGAAACTTTTTCACTTTTTGCGAGTTAGTCATTGGCTCGTCCAAAGAGGCTAAGTCATTTACAATATCATTAAATCGTACGACCATCTCATTTATAAATTCATTTTCATGCATTTTGAAAGAATCATATTAGTGATCTAGGATATTTAATCTAGATTCTTTAACTTTAACGGTTCATTCATGATTGATTATAAGTCTCTTCCAAATTTCATTAGCATTTGAACAACTAGAAATCCGATTAAACTCCATTGAATCCATAGTACAATAAAATATATTTTTAGCCTTCCAATCAAGTTTTACCAAAAATCTTTCTCCTTCAGTATATTCTAAAGGAGATTTTCCATGCAAGTCAAAAAATTTTTGAACAACGCCCCACATATCAATATCAATACAACAAACATATGCTTGCATTTTAATTTTTCAATATGCAAAATTTGATGCATTAAAAAGTGGGAGGCGATTAATGGATTGACCTTCGAAAAAACTAAATCCACTTGATGCCATAGCTCTAAAGATTTTTAAATCTAAAAAATAAGAGAAACCTGCTCTGATACCAATTGTAGGATTGAAAGTACCAAAAGGGGTTGAATTTGTGTATAAAAATCTTTTCGCAAAATCACTTTCGGAGAAATTAATAAAATCGATCACAAGCAAATAATGATAAGGAGTGAGTAAGAGAGCAAACACAGAGAGACACGATATGTTGACGAGGTTTGACCTCAACTCTTTTCTTTTCTTGTACGGAGACCGTCAGAGATCCACTATCTTTCTCTTTTCTTGTACGGAGAGAATAATCATTTTTACACTACACACCTTCTTCTTCGCTCAAGAGGCAAGGCACACATCTTTACAATGAGCTCTCAATTCTCACTAGCTCAGAGAACAATGATTTCCTCCAACTCTCTTCTTTTACAAAATATTCTCACATTCAAATCTTAGAAGAGAAAATGAAAGAATTTGCAACTTTGGGCTCAAAAACTTCAAAGGGACTTTAGAATGATCTTGCTTGCTTGATGAGTTTTCATCATGCTTTGACACTCCTTTTATAAACTTCTACAGGTGAAAATTTCGTCCAAAAATTCTTTCACAAATTTCTCCTTGAAAAATAGTCGTTACTTTTCATCTAGCACTATGACCGGTCGACCACATTAATGGGTCGGTTGACCGGTCAATATGACTATTGCAACATATTTGTGATTTTAGGTTGATCGGTCATTCGATCGATACATCGACCGGTAACGTCCCGACGTTGACCGGTACATCTGGAAGTCGACCGGTACATTGGCCGGTATAGTCTCGGTGTCGATCGATATAGTGTCGCCATTTCTGAATTCACTGTTGTATTGATCGGTCGACCAGTGCAACGATCGGACCGTCAACCGGTACAGTCTCGACATTTCTTCCGCTTGATATCAATCGATCGGTCTTGGTGGGGGTCGACCGATGGTAGACCGGTCGTATGCTAAATCTTTATTTTTTAATGTTTAATTTGACGATTATTCTGCGAATGAGATTATATCAATCTTTCAATTGCATTATCATCACTTGAGCATAGATTAGTAACTTTTATGTCTAATTTAATTTGTTATCGTCAAAACATTGGATTCAACAGAGCCTCCATCACTTATTTTAGGCTCATGTTCATTTCATATAGTCATTCGATATTGACAATGTGAAACACAACTCATTTGTTTCAATAAATGAACATTAATCGTGAGTTGATTGTAAATTGCTCCCACTCGGAGTGAGGTATGAGAAGGGAATATGGACAAACCACAAATTAATCTGTATACATTGTCAACTCTAAATCTTCAAGATGTTACTTAATTTCGTTCAACCAAGAAAATATATACATGAATGTCATATCTCTACTTGATATTTCAGTAACATTTAGGCAGCATTAGTAACAACATTTCAAATACAAAATTGAAATTTTATTTGCGCCACACATTCAAGTAGATTATAATTTCGTCGTATCCGCAACACTTATAATTGTGAAATATAGTTAGTTTCATAACTATATCAATTTCATCACTAAACTATCTGAATAAGACTCAACTATTTTGCATTATCAATTTAGTCAGCAAGGCATTAATCTTGCGATCATAATTGAATCTTCATATAAGTTCATGAATTTGTATAAAATAATAAATGTTATCAACTTAGATAAATCATACGTATGATTTATAATGCGAAAATGTGACGAAAGAAACAACATAAAATCTTAAACATTCAATACAAATGAATTATTTAATTTTTTGTTCATAAATGATTTTCGTATTTTTTTGTCAATTAGACATTGTCATAAAAGTAGGCAAAATTATTTTAGCGAGAAAGCATATTTCTGAAGCTAGTCTATATTTATGTTGCCTAAAAAATGTCACAAATTGAATAGCTAAAAATTTTGACATTTATTTATGTCACATATGACATAAATATTCAACTTGAATACTTAAAATAATCAAGACATATAAAATCATTTTTCAGAAAATTTTCATAAAGGAACTTCATTAAATAAAAAATTTAATTATAAAAGTGAATACATAGTTACATTTGTCCAAAATATCAAATTTAGATACTATACCCATATCCACTTTAAAATAGTAGCACAATAGGACAATGAAGATAAGAAAATTCATCTATTACAAAAGAAATTTTGCAAGTCATAATCTTTTTAACTCCCACTTTCATGTTGTTTTCAACTGTCCTTTGACTTGCAGGCTAAGTCATATAAATAATTCATTATTTTTTAATTACATGATAAGTTGTTCCAATAATCTCAATCCACAAAAAGGACGAGTTTTAGCAATGAAACAACATTATCATTAAACAAAATTAACATACGATTATATCAACATTTTTTTACTCAATACAATCACGAGCGAAAATTATCGTATTTGCCACAAGCGTAGCACTTTATTTTGCCATAATGCTTCCCACATCGATGTGAGTAGCGTTAGTCCTTCTTAGTATCTATAGAGTATTTATTGGACTATGGTTTCTGTCGAAAACTCACAGCAATTTTCTTATTTTGACATGGACAACATGTGTCATAGTTGAAGATGACACACTTTAAAAAATGTCAAAATATTTGATATTTTCACTAAACATCAAATATATGCGCAAGTTTACTATACTTATTAGAAATAAGTAACTATAACGTGGTCATTCTAAAAAGTATGACCGAGATTCTCCAACTCAGTTGTCAAGTTTATCATCATATATAGATATATAACATATATGTTGAAGAAAATTTATGTAAGAGTTATTATTTTCTTGATGATTTTGTTACATCAAGATTGTGAGAATCGTGGTAGTGATCATGCTCGACAGAAGTCATCTTTTGCTATGTGTCACTTTTTACATATTCCTTTTGACTTTGTCATATTGCAAAGACTTCTTTTTGTGTCATTTATATATGATCAAACATACGTAAGGGAAATGAGTTAGTTTTTGCATGTCTTCTTGTCGTATATATTCATAAATAATGACATAATAATATTTTTAAGGCAATGACACCACTCATCTTCCACTATTCGAAAAAATAATTATCATTAATTAAAAATAATATGTTGCATCAAGGTATACTATTCTAACCATTTTGAAAAATAAACATTCAAAATCATCTAAAACATATATGATGAGATTAACATACCATTTTAAAAAATATGGTCAGGACAATCAGGGTTCTGTGATTGGAGCTCTTTCTTACTTTCGTAAGGTGCCAATTAGAAAATCATCACTCCTTCGCCTTGTCACCACAATAATTGAAAAAATGTCCTCACGCAATGTAAACATAATAATTCTTGGAGACTGCGTTAATAGTACACCAGGTAAGTCCATAGAGAAATAGGGTACTGAATTTCCCACTAACAATCTCTTTTCAGTACTTTCCTAGACATGCACATGTCATGCACCACTCAACAAAAAATGTTACCATAAGATCATACAAATTAGATGCTTTAGTCCTATTTGGACTATTTATGTTTCATAATATCAAACTTATTTCATCCTAAGTTTTATGAAACATGTCACATTCATAATTCGCAAATATTTATGCATTCATTGTAAACATTGCATAAATTATATGAATGTATATTATGCACACAAATAATCATACAATTCATTTACATATAAATGAATATTATTTGTCACGCTCATATAATTAACATAAGCATAAGCATGATAGTAGACATACAAATAATCACACAATTATTATCACATGTCTAATTCTACATTTATGTCACATAAGTCTTAATCATGTACATAAAATTCATATCATGCATGTATTGTTAATTAAAAAATTATTACATAAATTTTTATCACAAAAAAACATGAAATATATTTCATGTGTAATAAAAGTAACATATATGCACATATTTCTATTCATAAATAAATATAATTTGTCATAATTAATGTGCATATTTCACATGAAAAATGTGACCAAAATAGTTTGTGCATAACTTAATATAACTATGTGACACATATTATGCCTAATATGTATCATAAATTCATATATGCACATGTTCCATCATTAAGAATATAAATTCTTATAATATAGTCCAATTCACATAATGAACTAATAATGTGCAAATTTCAATTATCATGTAAATTTACCTAAGTGTCACACTTAAATACACTTGAAGTAAATAAAACATAATTATGTGCATGAATATCTAATTCATATGGAAATTCAATTAAGTGTGACATACTACACTTAAAACATATCATGTAATAACATATATGAATGAATTTTTTTACTTTAATTCAAAATCATATATAATGCATGACAAAATAACATGATTATTTCATGTACCAATAAATATGCATAATACCACTAATATGCATAAATAATGTTATACAATAGAAAATTTATTCTAAAAAATTTCTTATCAACATTACATGATCACTTCCTTTATAAAATAATTTCCATTGTCATATTGATTCACCAAATAATTATTAAAAAATACAAAATTTCATTATCAACCATGATCTGATTATTTTTTATTAAAAGTAACTAAGTACATAGCACTCATATTTAGAATTAAATGTGACATGACAATTTATAAGAACATCAATTACTATTAATTACACATAGTAACATGACATAATATGCAAAATCACATATGCATAAATACAAAATATGCATATTAAACATTCTGAACATCTTTTTAGAAAATTATTCACAATTTTATAATTCAATAATGTGCATAAATTAGGAATAATCTATTTTTTTCATATATATTTATCATTGACATAATGACATAGAAAATGCATCATAACAAAAAAATGCATACAATTATGTCACAAATATATCATACATTTATAGAAAAAAATTCAGAACTTTCTCAGGTCAAAAATCACATTTTTCTCATTTTTCTATATTTTCCCGAGTTTTTTTTAATCTAATTTTTCAAAAACAAAAGAAAAAATAATTGTTCAATTCGACCACTGCCGGCCCAAATCGCGCAGCGGGCCATTGGCACGCGCGCATCGTGCTAGCTTGCACAGCGGGCCGTTGCCCGCCCGCGCCATGCCAGACGACGTCGCGTATCGAGCCACTAGCCCCCACGGCCATGGCCTGCGCGCCGAACCAGGCAGTGGTACGCAGCACGCCGAAGCCTGCGCGTGCGTCGCGCTGTGTGGTGCCGCACAGCGAGCCGAGGACCCTGCGCGCGCCATGTCAAACAGTGCCGCGCAGCGGGTAATAGGCCTGCTCACGCACTGTAGTACGCTACAGTGCCGATCACCATTTTTTATTTATGAAGAGTGACGTTTCTTCCTTTTTTTCTTTTGGAATTGAGAAAATAACTAAAATGAGTGTACAATAATTCTGGGCGAATTTGTACGAAAAATTATCAATGAAAAATATTTCATTCTTCGGTTATGTTCTATAACCGAAGGCGCAAAAATTGCGTAGTCCAAAAAATAGACGAGAAAAATCATTTCAGCTTTGATACCAATTAAAGAAATTAATAATAAATAAATAGGCGTATTATCGGAATACCTCGCAAATACCTCGCAACGGTAAATAAATTTAAAAAGTTAGAAAAGATTTTTATTTGTTTATAACATTTATATTTTAATATTATTTGTATTTTAGTGAACTCGTTATTGATCTCTCCTAGCTTTGCCACTAGTATGATGGCATGGGTGAATTCGACAAGGTTGAGAGGTGGTTAAGGACTATAATGGAAAAGTTATGTCAAATGAATTGTATTGAAGATAAGAAGGTTTTGTTTGCCACAAGCTGCTTAACTGACGATGCTTTGGACTGGTAGAGGACTATTGTGGACACCAAGTATGAAGGTCAGAATGTCATCCCTTGGGAACATTTCCGTGAGGCATTTGAAGCAAGGTACTTTCCAAAGTGCCAACGCGCTCAAATGAGCAGAGGGAATTCTTATAGCTGAGACAAGACCAGATGATTGTGGCTCAGTATCACATTCAGTTTGTTCGTCTAGAGAGGTATAATACTCTTAAGATGAGCAATAGATAGAAGGCGGATCATTTCTGTCAAGGCTTGAACCTGACCACTAGGGCGAACACTTTAGCAGGCTAATGCGCAAACCTAAAGCTGGCGACCACGATGGAAAGGAATTATGCAAGAGAATTGAAGGGATCTAGAGATGTGAAAGGAAAGGCTCCCATGTAACCCCTGTGCAGAACCAACCTCGATGGAATGATAGGTGCCAAAATCGAGCCGACCGCATGAACCAACGTCGATACAATAGGGCGAGGCCATATGAGCCTCGTGATGCTAATCGTCAGCAACAATCCTAGCGTCAGGTAAAGATGATGAATACGAAATTAAGATGTCCATGATGACCTAAGCTAAACGACCCCAGCCCCAACGTCAGCAACCATAGTAGGCACAGGACGTGGGTGCTTTCCCGCACTACAGGAGATTTCATATCGGGGAATGCAGGATGAGGGCTGAAGTCTGCCTACACTGTCACCAGTATAGGCACTTCATTCGGCACTGCCCTACCAAGAACAAAGATTATTAAGCTCTAGCCCCACGTGGTGCCAGAGGAGGAAACAATTTGGTACAAGGAAGTTTCTTCCACTTAGAAGAAGATGCGAGGTCGGCAGATGCCGAGGTCATCAAAAGTACACTGTACATAGCCAGTCTTCTTACTACTGTCTTATTTGATTTGGGTGTGTCACACTCCTTTATATCTAAACATTGTGCTACTCCCTTGATTTTCCCTCTACATGGCATAAGTCATCCTATGAAGGTGATCACTCCTATGGGAATGCTCCATGCCAAGAAGTACCTCCCTGAGATACTAGTGATGATAGAAGGCAAGAACTTCTCTGCATATCTGATAATAATTCCTATGATGGACTATGATGTGATTCTTGCTATGGGTTGGTTATCCTACCTTGACGTAGTTGTTCTATATAAGCAAAAGAAGGTAAGCATCGACACCCAAAATGAACGCAAAGCTACAATTCGAGGTACTACAAGCAAGGAAGGAAAAGTCATTATATCTACGACGAAGGCACAAAAGATGATACATAAGAGATGCAGAGGCTTTCTAGAAAGTGTGCCACATTACAATAATTGTATGTTGTTCACGAGTTCCGGATGTTTTTTCAACGGACATCTCCGGATTGCCACCGTGACGAGAGATTGATTTCTGTATCGATCTCCTTCCAAGCACTACCCCAATCTCAAATGCCCCTTACAAGATGGCACCAGTCGAAATGCATGAATTGAAGAAGCGAATCCAGAAAATTTTAGACAAGGATTTTATTGGGCCGAGTGTATCTCCTTTGGGAGTTCTAATGCTTTTTGTTAAGAAGAAGGATGACTCTCTATGACTGTGTATCATCTACAGAATGTTGAATAAGGCAACAGTAAAAAATAAGTACTCACTACCACGGATTGACGACCTCTTTGATCAGTTATACAATGTTGCGGTATTCTCCAAGATTGATTTACGAAGTGGATACCATCAGCTTAGAGTTGTCGAAGAAGATGTACAGAAGACAACTTTTCGATTAATATACGGTCACTCTAAATTCCTAGTGATTGGACTGACGAACGCCACTGCAGCTTTCATGGATCTCATGAATCGAATGTTCAGATCGTACTTGGATCAGTTTATCATTGTCATCATAGATGACATTCTAATTTATTCGGAAAGCCCAGAACAACACAAGGAACATTTGAAGATTGTTTTGAAAAAAATTAAGACAACACAAGATGTATGGTAAGTTGTCAAAGTGCGAGTTCTGGCTTGAGAAGATTATGTTTCTTGGACACATAATCTCAAAGAAGAGCATTTCTATGGATCCTTGGAAGCGCTAGCTAACTGGCCAAGACCATTACCTACAACAGAAATCCGCAGCTTTCTCGGATTGGCAAGTTATTATCGTAGGTTCATCAAGGACTTCTCAAAGATTGCATTCCTCTTGACGAACCTAATGAAGAAGGGTGTGAAGTATATATGGATATAGAAGTGCGAAGATAGTATTTAGGAACTGAAGGCTAAGTTGACCACTGCACCCATACTTACCATTCTAAAAAGTACTGATGAGTATATGGTGTACAATGATACTTGCGTTACACGATTGGGATACGTGCTCATGCGACATGGTAAGATAGTCGCATATGCATTCAGGTTGTTGAATAAGCATGAGGTGAACTATCCAACTCATGATCTTGAATTAGCAGTCGTGCATTGAAGATTTGGAGACACTACCTTTATGAAATAGGGTTTGAAGTATTCACTTATCATAAGAGCCTCAAGTATGTCTTCTTTCAGAAAGATCTCAACATGCGACAACAAAGGTGGAAGAAATTTTTTAAGGACTATGAGCTCACCATTAATTACCATCCTGATAAGGCGAATTCAGTTGTAGATGCACTAGTTTATATAAAGCTAAGTGTTTATGAGATGATGAAGGAGTTGCGCTAATGGAATCCAAGACCTGGAAGGAATGGAGCAGTACTGATGATGCACCAGATATAGCTAAATCTGATGGATAGAATTATTAAGGCCCAAGCTCAAGATCTAGAATACACGAAAATGTTGGAAAGATGTGAGAAGGAAGAAAATGATTTCAAGATCTCAACATATGGTGGGATCAGATACAGGGATCGTTTGTGGGTCCCAAGTGATGAAGCTCTTAAAAGAGAAGTGATGGATGAATGCCATAAATCTCAATTTTTGATCCACCTGGGCAGCACCAAGATGTACAAAGATATGCAAAGAAGCTTTTGGTGGAACGATATGAAACGAGAGATTACAGAATATGTTTCAAAATGCCTGGTATGCCAATAGGTAAAAGTAGAGCACCATAACCCTTATGGAAAGATCATATCTCTTGCTATTCCACGGTGGAAAAGGGAGGACATCTCCATGTACTTCATATCTTGCTTACCCCATACTCAGAAGAGACATAATGCCATATGGGTAGTAGTTGATCGGTTGACGAAGTCTGCACATTTCTTACCGATCATATTCAAACGGTCGGCTCAAAGCCTTATGGATCTATATGTTCACGAGATCATCACATTTCATGAGATTCCCACCTCCTTCGATATATATATGTCAGAAAGAATAATACCTTTAATCAATTAGACAATTCAGCAACAAAAATTTCAGGCTTCAAATTCTAAAAAAAAACACCAGTCGACCTTTATGAAGATAATGGATAACTGAAATGGAAGCTAGATCGACCGCTAATCACAGAATGCATCGGACTTCAAAATTGGTCGACCGGCTTAGTTTCGGACGACCGTTATGGAAGCAAGAACGGCTATAATTCTTCTATGACCTACGATCAACAGTAAACTGTACAGAAAAGATAAAATAACGTATATAATTTTTTATTAAACGGACGACCGATTTTGTAAATGGGCGAAGTGCAAAACGTACGACCGATATTAAAATGGTCGACCGATTCAGAGCTGACAGCACAATCTTTTTCAGACACTTTATAACGATTATATTTTCAAGAGAAGCCTATAAAAGAAATCCAAAAGATTGAAGGAAGATTATCCAAGCAAGGCAAATCATTTTAGAGCTCACTTCAAATTCAAAGCATTTTTCTTGAGCCAAAGTTGCAAATCATCCCTTCCCTTTTCTAGTTTTTTAGTGAGAACATTATTTGTAAGAAGAGAGCCTTGGAAGGAATTCTTGTTTAGATAGTTTTGAGAGCTCCTTGTAAGAAGAGGTGTGCCTTACCACTTGAGTGAAAAAGAAGGCGTTGGAGTGTAAAAAGGGTTATTCTCTCCCTACAAAAAAAGAGAAGGCTAGTGAATTTTCGACGGTCTCAAGTTGGGAAGTCGGAGCAGGGACGTAGGCCAATGAGTTGGGCTGAACTTCGTCAACATATCGCATCTTTCTTTTCTCTTGCTCCTTTCTTTCTTTTTTTACCTATCCTTTATTTACTTGTGATCGCATTCTCTATGAATTTACTTCTACGACTTTTTCGGTTTTAAATTTTATACATCAATTCACCCTCCCCCCTCCTCTTGGTGCTTTCGATCATTCAATTGGTATCAGAACCTTATTGCTCTTGTTTTAAAAGATTTAAACATATTTTGAGCTATGACATCAAATGATTTTACTTTGGGTGAAGGTCAATTCACAAATCACCCTTCACTTTTTAATGCTTCAAATTTTGCTTATTGAAAAATTAGAATGCAAGCTTATATATGCTCTATTGATATTGATATTTGGGATATAATTGAAAATGGTTTTGACTTGCATGGAAAGTCACATTTGAAATACATCGAAGGTGAAAGACTACTTATGAAATAAGATTGGAAAGCAAAAAATCATCTTTTTTGTGCTTTAGATGCAACGGAATTTAATCATGTTTCTAATTGTCAAAGTGCTTATGAAATTTGGAGGAAACTTATCATTACACATGAAGGTACCGATAAGATTAAGGAGTCTAGACTTAATATTTTGAATCATCAACATGACGTTTGAGATGCATGAAAATGAGTCTATAAATAAAATGGTTGTGCGTTTTAATGATATTGTGAATGGCTTAGCCTCTTTGGGCGAGCTATGAACTAACTCTCAAAAGGTGAAGAAATTTTTCAGGTCCCTCTCTTCCAAGTGGCATACAAAACGAACGGTGATTGAAGAGAAGGACTTAAACAAGCTAAATTTTGATGACCTCATAGGATCACTCTTGACTTATGAGATTGGAGTCAAAGAAGATGAAGAAATAAGTATTTCCAAAAGGAAGACCTTGGCGTTGAAAACAAAGATGGATGAAAGTGAAATAAATGAAAAAGATGAAGATCTAGATGAGAAGAAGCTAACCTTGTATGCTAAAAAGCTTGACAAATATCTTAGATTTGCGAAGCAAAAGAAAAAGGGTGACTTTTCAAAAAGAAGATCATCAAGTAAGAATCAAATGACTTTCTTTAAATGCAAAAATGTTGGACACTATAAGAATGAGTGTCTAAATCTAGCTAAGAAAGAAAAGGAAGGAAAAAACTTGAAGAAGAAAAAAAAACTCTTCGAGTCACTTAGGATGGAAGTGAAAATGAAGAAAAAGACTCAAATATCTCCTCAAGTGATGATGAAGAAATATGTCTAATGGCAAACAGCTATGATGTATTATCTAACTCATCTGAATCTAGTGATAGTGAATTTTTTTATATGCATGATGAGTTTAGAATTCTTATAAATAAATATAGATGCCTTAAAAAGAAGTATGATGATTTGAAAATAAAATTTAAAAATTTGAAAAATAAACATTATACTAAAGTTTGTGAAAATTGTAATTTATTAGGTGATGAGAATTCTAGTTTAGAATTTATGATTGAAGCTTTAAAAATGGAAAATAATGCCTTGAAATTATCTTGCGAAAAACAAACTTGTAGTGTTGAAACTTTGAAAAATGATAATATTGTTTTAAAAGGTAAACTTGAAAAATTTACAAATGATGGAAAAATGCTAGATGCAATGCTATCAACATAAAGAAGATCTTTCAACAAAAATGGACTTGGCTTTAGCTCATTTGATACTAAAAAGGATAAAATGATTCTATTTGTTAAAGCATCACAAAATCTTCATACGAAATCACATATTACTTGTTTTCATTGTGGTTATCAAGGACATTACTCTTATGAATGCAAAGTTAGAATGGTATTAAATAGTGGTATGAAAAATATTTGGGTCCCTAAAAGGATCATCACTAAGCAAGTTTGGGTACCAAAAAGATGAGAATCTTAATGTCTTTCTTGTAGGGAGTTCCAAAGGAAAATGAAGGCAAATTGTATTTGGATAGTGGATGTTCAAGACATATGACAAGTGACACATCAAACTTCATTACATTGAAAAAGAAAAATGGAGGAAGAGTCACCTTTGAAGATAATAGCAAAGGAAAAGTAATTGGTATAGGTAATGTTGATAAGAATGATAAAGTATATTTGGAAAATGTTTGGCTAGTTGAAAACTTAAAACATAACTTAATTAGTATAAGTCAATTGTATGATAAAAACTACTTAGTGAATTTTGAAAAGGACAAATGCTTGATTCTAGATGAAAGCAAGAAAGTTCTACATATGAGTTTTAGATATAATAATGTATACAAGATTGACTTTGAAAATTTGAAAAGTGAAAAATGTCTTAGTGTCATGCATAATGATGTAAATCTTTGGCATAGAAGATTACGACATGTAAACTCTAAGTTGTTAAACAAATTTTCATGTCATGAATTAGTTAGAAGTTTACCTAAAATTAAATTTGAGAAAAATAATGTTTGTGATTCGTGTCTTAAAGATAAACAAATCAAAAGCTCTTTTAAATTAAAAAATATTATTAGTAGACATAGGTCCTTAGAACTTTTACATCTTGACTTATTTGGACCTATTGATGTTGTAAGTTTAGGTGGAAAGAAATATGTATTTGTAATTGTTGATGACTTCTCTCGTTTTACTTGGACTATTTTTCTTACAAGCAAAGATGAAACTATAAGCATGTTTTTTAAATTTGCAAAAAGAGTACAAAATGAACTTGAGTTGAGAATTGCAAAAATTAGAAGTGATCATGGAGGTGAATTTGAAAACTATAAATTTGAATTGTTTTGTGAAGAAAATGAAATTACACATAATTTTTCTACACCTAGAACATCTCAACAAAATGGAGTAGTAGAAAGAAAAAATAGAACTATTCAAGAAATGGCTATGACAATATTAAATGAAAGTAAGTTGGTTAAGTATTTTTGGGCGGAAGCCGTAAACATATCATGTTATGTTTTAAATAGAATCTTACTTAGACTCCTTGAAAAGAAATATGTTTTGAAGTCGTATATGGAAAAAGGCTAAATATTTTATATTTCAAAGTGTTTGGTTGTCAATGTTATATCTTGAATATTAAAGATAAATTACGCAAATTTGATGCAAAATGTGATGATGGTGTGTTTCTTGGATACTCTAATACTAGTAAAGCATATAGAGTATATAACAAAAGAACATTAATTGTTGTGGAATCTATTAATGTTAAATTCAATGAAATTAATGATTTTTTGATAAGCAAGCAAGTGAATGATGATGAGAAAGAAATAGTTGAAGTGAAGAGACATCTTGAAGACATGCAAATCCAAAACGAAGAATTGGAAAAAAAGGAAATGGATATCTCAAATGTGGAACAAATGGAAGAATAATCAAATTATTCCAAGGAATTGGAAACATGCATCATCACATCCACTTGATCAAATTATATGTAACATAAATGAAGGTATAAAGATTAGAAACTCTTTGAAAAACTTATGTGCTTTTTCGGCATTTCTTGCTCAATTTGAATCTAGTAACATTGATGAAGCTTTAAATGATTCAAATTGGATAAATGTTATGCATGAAGAATTAAATAATTTTGAAAGGAATCAAGTTTGGAAACTTGTAGAAAGACCGAAAGATTATCCAATAATTGGTACAAAATGGGTGTTTAGAAATAAGCTAGATGAAAATGACATTATAATAAAAAATAAGACAAGACTTGTGGCAAAAGGTTATTCACAAATAGAATGAATTAATTTTGAAGAAACATTTGCTCCCGTTGCTAGACTTGAGGCTATTAGAATGCTCTTATCTTTTGCTTATTTTAAAGGATTTATTTTTTTTAAATTGATGTAAAATTGGCTTTTCTAAATGGCTTTATAAATGAGGAAATCTATGTTGAACAACCTTAAGGTTTTGAAAATCCAAATTTTCCTAATCATGTATTTAAACTTTCTAAAGCTCTTTATGAATTTAAACAAGCTGCTAGAGCGTGGTATGAAAGACTAAGTACTTTTTGATTGAAAATAATTTTCAAAAAGGGAAAGTTGATACCACATTATTTTTGAAGCATTTGGAAGATGATATCTTAATAGTTCACATTTATGTTGATGATATTATTTATGGTACTGCTAATGAAAGTTTGTACAAAGAGTTTGAATCTCTTATGAAAAAAGAATTTGAGATGAGTCTTGTAGGTGAGTTCACATTCTTTTTAGGATTACAAGTCAAGCAAAACAAAGATGGAATATTTCTTAATCAAGATAAGTATACAAAGGAGTTGTTAAAGATATTTGGAATAGATGAATGCAAACCAAGTTCAACTCCCATGAGCACTACAACGAAATTAGATAAAGACGAGAAAGGCAAATCTATTGATCAAAAGAAGTATAGAGGTATAATTGGTAGTTTATTTTATTTGCGGCATCTAGGTTGGATATAATGTTTAGTGTATGTTTGTCTGTAAGATTTCAATCCGCACCTAAGGAATCTCACTTAGTTGCTGTTAAAAGAATATTACGTTATTTGAAGCATACTTGTGATTTAGGCATTTTGTATAATAGGAACTCATCCTTTGACTTACATACATATACCGATGTGAATTTTGTCGGATGTAAAGTTGATAGGAAAAATACTAGTGGGATGTGTTGTTTTTTTGTAGCTCCCTCATCTCTTGGGCTAGCAAAAAGCAAAATTCCATCGCACTCTCTACCGCTAAGGCCGAATATATTGCAGCCGGTAGTTATTGTGCACAAATATTATGGGTAAAATAATAACTACGTGTATCACGTTTCTGATGCATTGACATTGATCATTATATGAATTGGTATGTCGTGGCGCCGCCATCGGGCTGGCCTCACCGCACGTCAAATGTGATTCGACGGCATGGGAGTTGTTGCCCCGAGGGCGTTACATTGTCTACCGCATCCTCAGTGGCCAAAAGCCACGCATCGTCCGATGCTCCTCATTACTCATACTCACGACGTTCGATGCATTATGTAACCACATCTTCGCTTTCCTATCTAGCGGTCACAACTACATGTGTGGACTGTCCCCGCAAGGCCTTCTTCTGCTAGTGAGACGCCACCATCGAGAATGCTAATGGCTTCAAAATCGATATGGTGCGTATCCACATCCCCGATGGCGTAGAATTTGTGGACGTCATCGCCGGTGTGGGCCAGGTCAGAGCCATAGGCGTGGACTTCAAGTTCGTCCAGTGGTGGCACGATAGCTCGAATGCCCTCGCGACCTACCCCGGAGAGTTTGGCTCCCTCACATCCGGCGCAGGATTTTCTGCGCCGTCAGAGACAGAGACTTTCCAGATGTGCTGGGGTTTGGAGCCCGACACATCTACCCCACTTTCAAAGGGAAGCCATGTATACCATCTGTCGCCGGCGTGTCCCACACCTGTGGGATCACCCTCGCCGGTGGTATTCTCTGGGCGGAAACATCGATTACGAGCATTCCAGCCCTCCCCGACTCACCTTGACGAACAAGTACGGGAACATTTCCCTAGGTTCGATGCACACTTGCGCCCTCCGGTTGCCGAACTCTACGGTGGTCTGCTGGGGAGCCGGACGTGGGGAGTACACTCCGGCGAACGGCGCACAATTCATGTCCGTGGTGGCCAATGGAGACCTCACATGCGTGGATCAAGTATCCAGAATCGTCTGCGGTTTGCTCGTGATTGATCCAGAGTTGTCTGGGACGTATCCGAGGATTATTGAGCTGCCGATGGGTGGGAAGGTTGAAGACGGGTCCCGTTTGCTTCTCTGTAAGACATGTTCCAGCTCTTTTTCAATTGAAAGACATCCAATAAATTAAATAATGCAAGTAAAATTTCCATTGAAAATGCCCCACGAATTCGAAGATAAACACAACATAATTACTGCAAGAGTAACAAATCTGCTACATTTTCGGGTGTGTTTGCAAATTAAATAAAATGTAATTAAAAGATGCAGTTTGATTTGATCATCTGAATATCTCCAAACACCTGAATATATTTGGACAAGTTTTCATGAAGAACATTTATCCAGTCAAATAATGGTCTCGAAAGTTATGATAAACTTACTGCTATATACGAGACATTTTAACTATCACATTTGATGAGCGGAGCAACCCGGTGTGGTGCGAGTGGCATTAGAGGCGCACGTATATAATTGGATTTAGAGAAATGCCGTAGCTTCCTAAATTCATCAGCCCAATAATCTGGTTGACATGTGACACTGACAATCTCTTTTTTAAAATATTAAAATATATTTTTATTTTACTTTCAAATATACTCTTATTCTCTTCACGTCAAATCTACTTACCTTTCTTTAATTTTTCTTCTCACGCCCACGCCTTTCTTCTTTACTCTCACGCTCCTTTTTTTTTTTTTTCCTCCGATGTCTACACATTTTGCCATTAGAATAAGTTAAAGAAATATAACTCCATTTATTTAAGATTATTTACTGTAAAAATTTGTAATTCATATTTTGTATTTGCATAAGCACCACTACGGTGTTATTTGAATCGTTTTCTTAGAGTGAAATGTTACTACTATTTTTATGTCATCGGCAATTCTTTTTCCTGAATAATAAAATTGGTTTTATTTTTAAAGCCTAACTATAATGATTTTTTTCTAAGCCTGTTGCATTGAATTTGGTCTTAATAAAATACCCTAGCTAGGTGAGTTTTCATATTCATTATGGATATAAATAATTAGATATATTCCTCGTTGTATAATGTTTTATCGATAATAATATCATTTTAATTTTATTTTTGCGATGCTTTTCTATGCAAGTTAATGAAGTAAGATCTACTGGACCATTGAGTTAGGAAATATATCTATCAATTTATATATCAATTAAAAATTATTGGTTTTACGATACTCTTTTACCTTTTGATGAAAAAATAATAATTTATTGAAAAATGTATAGAATTTTTTTCAAAAATATATATACCGATTTAACTAATTATTATTTTATAACTTCATTGTTTCTTTTTGTATTTAATTTTTCCATTGGTAGAATAACATGAAAAATCACAATAAATAAAGGCAAGTATGAAAAAATAAAGAAGGCAACATATCGATACATGGTACAAAAGAAAACCACAATAATTTAAAGCTTCGTAAAAATATTAAAAATAATATAATGGACAAATCAAAGCATGGTAAATGAAGGGAAAAAATATTTAAAGTGATATATTAAATGAGACAGCATAAAAAATAATATTTAAGATGAAAAATAAGGTAGATTGAATTCACGTGGGAGAGAGATAAGATCATATTAGGAAGTAAATTGAAGTATACTTCAACTTTTAAAAAAAAACATCATCCCACTTGTCAGCTGTAAATTCTTAAAAGGATTATTAGGCATTTAGGAGTCCATAGCATTTCTCTTGGATTTAATATAAGCAGGTGGTGCATGATTCTCCCATGAAGCGTCATACATATTGATCGATATTCAAAATATTACTGTTTATTAGAAAAAAATATGTTTGGAGTCGTGATCATACCTATTATTAGAAAAAATCAATTAAATATTTATATCCTAATTATATAAAATAAATTTTCACAAATATTTTTTTGTTAAAATATTTATAAATTTACATTGGAAATAAATTTTATATAGTGTATTCATGATATAAAAATATTAATTATGAAATTATTTTTTACTCATTGTTAACATATAAATAATTTGTAATTAATTAAACATTAATATAAAAAGAAATATAGTTAAATGATTACGAAATAAAAATGAAAAAATAATAAGATAAGTTAGAAAGAAATAATATATTTGAATAAGAAAAAAATTGAAAAAATTTATAAAACGCTAACCTCTAATCGCTAAACGTTAATAGAAGTAATTTTTCAATATTTTCGTATGAAATGTAAAATGCTATTTATTTATGTCATTTATCAAATAAAAAATTAACGTTTGAACCGCTAAACGTTACTTAAAATGCTAATTTTGATGTTGGCTAATAGTGCCATTATTAGATTCCAAGGAAGTTAAGTAATGTTGTATGTGTGAACACAAATATTAATATTCATATCTCCTCAAAAAACACAAATGTTAATATTTTATAGTTCAATATCGAAATGTCATAAAGCAACCGAAATCAAAATATCTTATCCATAAGATTCATCAAAATCAATTAAGGGTCTTATGATCATGAACCAAAATAAAGTAAGGGATTTAAGATCACCAAATATCGCTTTTTAGGGTGAAAATTATAAAATATTCAAAATCAAATTGAGATCGTCAAAACCAGCCTTGGGTTCCGATTTAGCTAATAAGAAATATTGATAAGTTATAACATTGATAAATACTTTACATGATTTAGATAATTTTAAAATATAAACAATTATATGTCTGAATAAGTTATTATCGTAATTAAGTAAGGCAAACGCCTAAACTACAAACATACTTTAATTTAGTCATAATATATAAATAAAATTACTATAATTATGATTTCTTAAGTGTGTATATATACATATAACAGTATTAATATGATTTAGTTAAAAAATTAAAAAAAAAAGAGAGTAATCCATTCGTTCGAGAATGGGTAAAGCTGTGCATCATCTTTTTTAATACAGAAGATTTAAGATTATAATCGGTGAGTTGAATGGCATGGTCATCTAAAAAATGCGTTCGAGTGGAAAAATATGAGATTTAAAATATATTTCTATTTGATGAAAGTATTTAGAAAAATTGAGTGATAAGTCTACTTAAACTTTTGAAATATTTTTTGTTGCCAAATACAACAACAACAAAGTCTTATCCCACTAGGTGGGGTCGGCTGCATGGATCATACGACGACATTCCGCTCTATTAGTAACCAAACCTTTCGGTATATTATTCACCAATAAATCTTGCTCTATTAGTTCGCCAAGTGTCCGCATTGGCCTCTCTCTCCCTCTTTTAATCGAACTCCAGATTATTTGATCTACTCTTCTTACTGGCGCATCTAATGGTCTTCTCTGAACATGACAAAACTATCTCAAACGATTCTCTACCATTTTTTCACTAATAGGAGCAACTCTGACTCGTTCACGTATATGGTCATTCCTAATCTTATCTAATATTATATGACCACACATCCATCTCAACATCCTCATTTTGGCTACCCCCACTTTACGTTCATGTTGTCCCTTCATAGTCCAACATTCACTACCATATAACACTGTCAATCTTATAGCAGTACGATAAAATTTTTCTTTAACTTTATTGGGTACTTTTCTATCACAAAGAACTCAGTGGATTTTCTCCACTTACACCAATCAGTTTGAATTCTATAATTAACATCATCATCAATCTCATCGTCTTGTCTTATAATTGATCCTAAATATTTAAACTTTGTCACTTAAGAAATTATATCCTCCCCTAGCCTAACTTCCAAATCGTCTCTAACTTGTTTATTTGTGAAATTGCTATGCATATATTCTGTTTTATTTTTACTTAAACGAAAACCTTTTGACTCCAACGTATTTCTCCATATTTCTAATTTTGTATTAATCTCTTCTCTTGAATCCGCTAAAAGTACTATATCATCCGCAAATAGCATGCACATAGGTACCTCCTCTGTGATACTCTCGGTTATACCATCGATAACTAACTTAAATAGATACGGGCTTAAAGTTGATCCTTAATGTAGGTCAATTCCTATAGAAAATTTATTTGTCTCACCTCCAGGTGTCCTAACCCTAGTCAATGCCCCATCGTACATATCTTGTATTACCTTAATGTAGGCAACACTCACCCTCTTCTTTTGCAAGACTTTTCAAAGTACATCCATTGGTATCCGATCATACGTCTTCTCTAAGTCAATGAAAGTCATATGTAAGTTTCTTCTCCTACTTCGATACTTCTCCATCATCCCCCTTAGTAAATAAATCGCCTCTGTAGAGGATCTTCCTGACATGAATCCAAATTGTCTCTCAGAAATACTAGTCTCCATTCTCAATCTATGCTCAATCACTTTTTCCCATAATTTCATTGTGTGACTCATAAGTTTAATCCCTCTATAATTTGCACAATTCTAAATATCTCCTTTATTTTTGTAAATAGGAACTAATGTACTTAATCTCCAATCATCAATCATCTTTTTCGATCGTAAAATCTCATTAAATAGTTTACATAACCACAACACACATTTTTCTCCTAAACATTTCCAAACTTCAATAGGTATACCATCCGGTCCAACGACTTTACCATTCTCCATTTTCTTAAGAGCTTCGCTAACCTCCGAGACTCTAATTCTACGATAAAATGACCTATTAAACTCACATTCGCCAACTGTCAAGTCCTCCAAATCACAACGGGAACCTTCACATCCATCATTAAATAGCTTATAGAAATACTCCCCATCTGTTCTTAATATCTCCCTCAGTAATTAAAACTTTGCCAACTTCATTTTTTATGCATCTTACTTGATCCAAATCTCTCGACTCCTTCTCTTTATTCCTTGCAATCTTGTAAATCATTTGTTCACCAGTCTTTGTCCCTAACTTTTTATAAAATCTCTTATATGCTTTAGCACGAGCATCACTAACTATCTTCTTAGTCTTCCTTTTCGCCAAACGATACTTTTCCCAATTGTCAGAACTATTGTCCAAATGTATCGCCTTGAAATAATTCTTCTTATTACGCACCTTTTCTTGGACCTCCTCGTTCCACCACCAAGTCTCCTTATCTCGTGGTCCAAAACCTTTTGATTATCCTAAAATGGCTTTAGCAACAATTTCAACATTTTTTGCCGCATTCTCCCACATGACACTAGCATCTCCTTCTAACTCTCACACACTTTCATCTAATAACTTACTTCTAAAAGTCTTTCGCTTCTCCCCCTTTAACTGCCACCACTTGATTTTTCGATAAAAATTTATTCAAGATTTTGATTTTATACATTTCATTTGCATATCAAGAACTAACAATCTATGTTGTGTAGTCACCTCATTCCCAGGAATTACTTTGCAATAAGTACAACGTCTTTTATTAGTATTTCTTATCAAGAAAAAAATTGATTTGAGACCTATGAATTTCACTTTTACATGTGATTGAATGTTCCTCTCTCTTCCACTTTTGCAACCTTTATTTTTTGTTGCCAAATAAAGACAAAAAATTTTAAACGCTTATCCACATTGCGAAACTTCCTAGTAGTATAAGTAATACTTTGCATAAGGGCTACTTGGGTTAAATTGTGGCATACAATAAGAAAAAAAACTTTGCGTGCATTTATAATAAACAAGATTGCTAAAATTTCGATATAGACCTTGTAATTTTAGAATTTTACAGTCGATTTCGATTTTATCTTTGAGTGTTCTATGGATAGGATTTTACTTTTGATAATACAATCTTCCAGATGTTATTTGAACTTATACGATTATTTCAAAAAGAATAACAAATATATATATATATATATATATATATATATATATATATATATTATGATAATAACAATTAGTTTATATGAAATTTAATATATTTTTCTTATTCCTATTATATTTTGGCGTAAACTTAACTTAAATATGAATTGTAACTTAAGGCCTGAGTGCAACAATTCTGTTTAAACATATATTTCACCATTCAAATATTTATTAATAGGTAGGATCTCCATTAATTTACTAATAAATCAAAATTCAATGATATAATATCCAATATTAAATATTATTTTAATTGTAAATTCATGTGTAAATTGTAAAAATACTAAAATGTGAAACCTAAAAGTTTCGAGGAAACATTGATGTGGGAATAATAGAATTGACAAAATGTGAACTGAGAAATCAATAGGGATAAAGTTGGGGAAGGAAACAAAGTTCGCATCTAGCATAGATAGTCTAAATTTCAATCTAAACAGAAGTAGAAAGTTATTTCTCAGTTAACATAAATAAACATTTCGATGGAACTGTTGCTAGCTATCTAACATGATAACAAGAACGTCAAGGTTGCATCAAGTCCTGTCACGGATGTGCTGGCCAACTTAAAAAAGGTTACTATATATGCCTCTCACTGCCTCGCCTTCTTTGTACTGCAGCTGGGACATTTGTATTGCTTGATGCTCTCAGCTTTGGCAGGAGTTATCTTTACACACTTACCATGGAACCACCTTTCACACACATCGCACCCAATCCAAAACTCGTGATCTGAACCATAATTTTCACCACAAATTCCACAAAGTGTTTCACTGTGTTCATCTTCGTCTTCACCATAGCCGCCTTCATCAACTGTCTTTGGGTTGCTTTTAATCTGCCCATCACTTGATCTCTGTCAATGAGGAGAACAAGCTTTTCGTCAGCAAGATGAGAAAAGACGCATGAGGCATTCAAACTTCCTACCTTGGTTGAGGGTTTAGATTTACTCCCACTATCCACACCAGACTTCTCTTTTGATTGTTTCCTATCTGATACGACCTCATACACGGTTGGAAAATCATTAATCATGCTATATAAGCGCTTCCTGTTGGTATTCAAAATAAAATTAGAAGACTCATAAAACAGTTATTAACACAATACAGGACTGACAAGCCTCAAATACATGACCTCTCAAGCAGTTTTAGAGTAAGAACAGCTAAGTTGGCTATATAGGAAAATAAACAATATTGACAGCATATTTAGCACCGATCCTTGAATATCCAAGTGATGAGCTAAGGCGTATGGCCTACCTCTACCTGTTTTACTTTTACCTGCCTCTTACGTGAATCAAATGGTTCCTACAATAAGGACTTCGCATAAACATGACTAGATCAGTTAAAGTTTTGTCAAAGTTAAAGAAAAATTGGTATACCAGCAGCCAGCATAATCATTTTCCAATTTTCATGAGTTAAAAACAAACTTAGCAATAAGCTTTGTAGTCTATAAGACCACCCCAAAACAACAGCTGCCTTTCTCAGGCTTTCACAATCTCAAATCCCATATCCACAAACTCACATTAGAATTTAAACTCAACCACCAGCCAGGTGTTTTTTTTTTCTTTTTTGAGAGCACCACAAGCCAGGTGTGCTAGTATTAGTCGTTAAAAGGGATCCTGATGGATATTAATTTCCACCTGCTGTCTTTTACTGTCACCCATCTCTATTCATTTACGTTTCCACGCACTTCTACATCAATTTGGGCATTATACACAACACATGGATGGCTAGTCTCTTTGGTCATTCTTTTACCCCTAAAAAGTCCACCTTTGTACTTTTCACATTCTGCATTCAATGTTCTTATTGTTTCCTTCTTCATTAACTGAAAGCCCTCATTTCTCTCATCATCCCCTAGCAAACAAACTCAATTATGATCTCTCTGCCTGTTTTTCAAAGAATTAATGCTTGATGAACTACAGCGGTAATTAAGAAACAAAAGCAACATAACAGAAATGTTAACTTCAAACTTTTCAAAGTTAAATAAAGCATAATCTCGTATCAATTTTTTTGCTTCCATTGACGTGCCACACCATTTCATCTCTCGCCCGACACACACTCTTGCTCTCTTACTTTTTGTTATAATACAGTAGTTCATTTTCGCCCACTTTATATAGCACGAGTCCTACAATTAGTTGAGATTCAAAAACAATATGCTTCAATTTGTAGGGTACTTTCAGAAAATCACTAAACGAGCACCCACCAGTTCATGGCAATGGTTTGGTCATGGGGTTCAACCAAGTGCGGGACCTACTGACTTCCCATTTTTCTGAGGAAGAATTTTTTTCCGCTTTGAAGCAGCTGAAGAACTCCGCCTATGTTTTATAGCCGGTCCCAAGCCCGGATAAAGGAGGAGGATTGTGTTAGGCCCCGACAGTCAGCGTAAAATCCTGTCGAATCTCATGAACATGGATCAACGAATATAGAATGACGTCGTATGATCCATGTAGCCGACCCCACCTTAGTGGGATAAGGCTTTGTTATTGTTGTTGGAAGCAGCTGAAGGCTGATGGCTCGCCGGGGCCTGAGGGATTCCCTATTCTTTTCTTTTCCAAATTTTGGAGTCTTTTTTTTCACGAGATTTTAGAGCTTATTAAAACAAGACATTCTGGGCATTTCTGAGGAATTCTATCAAGGTGACGGGTTTCAGCAGGCTCAATTGCTTCTTCATGTTCCATTCTGATCCCCTCCCCTGAGGAGTTCAAGGACATCAGGCCCATCGCTTCGTCAAACACCATTTATTTGCTTCTCTCAAAGGTTATCACAAATCGTCTCCACAATGTCAGTCGATATCGCTAGTTCAGCCAGCATTTTTTTGTGGTAGATCCATCTTGGATAGCTATATGATGGCCTCTGAATTGATCTCTTCATGGAAACACAGTGGCACACCGGAAAGTTGATTTCACAAAGGCTTTCGACTCCATCAGCTGGAACTTTCTGCGACAGTTGCTTCCCAGAGGCAGTTTTCCAGATCTTTGGATCTCTTGGATGAAGAGATGCATCACAACAGCCTCCTTTTTTGTGTTAATCAATGGCTCGACTCAGGGTGGCTGGATCCAGCCACAAAGCGGGGTGCATCAGGGCTGCACTCTTGCACCATTACTTTTGGATATTGTAGCTGATGCTTTGGCAGTGGCAGCTTTCTCACTCTGCAGCAGCAACCTGATGTCTGGTTTCTCTGCTCTGGGCGACAATGGTACTCTGACCCCTTTACTCCAATATGGAGGCTCAAAGGACTGCAATTCTCCCGCTCCCACCCTGATACTGGATTAGTTAGGTGCTAGTGACCTGGATACTGGTAGGTTGTTACTGAAAAAATAAAAGGACTGAAATTCTGGTGAAAATCTTTGGTGAACTCTTGGGTTTGAAGATCAACTACTCAAAGTCTACTTTTATTCCTTTTGGCATGACGATTGTGGAGAAAAATGTGTGCAAAGGAGTTGCGAATGGCTTCGGACTCTCTCCAAGTATCATACCTTGTCTGCCTCTCTGTGATCATCAGGTTTGCACCAAGGATTGGGCACCAGTAATCTGCAGGGCGGAGAAGCAACTTGATGACTGGAGGGCCAGATCTTTCTCCCAAGGTGGCCACGTGATTCTCTTCAACACTGTCCTCACTGCTCTACCAATTTACTATACGGAGGTGGAGGTGGAGCTGTACCTCAATTCTCTGCGCCAGTCCTCCTGGAAAGGTTCAAAGATTGGGTGTAGAGGTGTCCACCTGGTTCCTTGGTCAACTATCAGCAGACCTAGTATGGATGATGGTTTGGGGGCCTTCGCAATTTGGTGCTCAAGGGGACCTACTTCACAAGCATTCTTGCTGCCTGCCATGGGCATTCACTATCCTGGGACAAGACTTCTTCAATGACGTGATGTATCCTCCTCCTGGAGGAGCATCTCTCATATCCTACCCAGAGTAAGACCTTTTCTTCAGCCCAGTCATTGGCTCCGGCAATCAATTCTTATTCAGTCGTTGCCTGATTGCAAACTCACGGAACACCTACTGCATCTATTTGGGCTATCTCAAAACAAAAGCGCCCTCTCTGAGGTTTGTGTTGACCCTTCAGGTACAGGGAATGGCTGCTGGTCGCCTACATTTAATAGCCCTCTATCTGACGCACACATCTTGGATATGACATTACTCAATGCCATTGAATCATATAAGCTGAATAACTCAACAAATGACGGATGGTACTTGTCGTACGGCCTCTTCAGTGTTAAAGAAACATACAACATCTTACAGGACGACTGAGGATAATAACATAATTATTGACTGTCGCCTTGTCTGAAAACCAGGTTTCCTCTTAAGATCAAAATCTTCTTTTGGCTACTGAGAAGAAGAATTCTCACTGCCTCACACTGTGCTAGATGGATCGCGGGGATTTCTCCCAACTGTAAGATGTGCAATGAGGCTCTCGCGGAGTATACCTCATTTGTTTTTTTTCTTTTTTTTTTTTTTGCTGCAGCATTTCTGGAGAGGTCTGGAACAAGTCGAAAATATCATGGATCTCGCACAGCAATGAGTTAGAGTTCTGGACCTCTTTCCGCCAGGGCAGCTCCTCCCCCTCGTTAATCACATATAGATCTAGAAAGGTCAGAGCCTCGCTCTTTGCAACACTATGGCCAATCTGGCTACAAAGAAATAGAGTGGTTTTCAAAGGAGAACGATGCTATGTGGACAACATAATCAACCACGTTTCCCGAATGACTTCCGAGTTGAACTCGAACTAATACTTTGGCTCCATTTATTCACCCTCTCAATGTTATCCTGTAATCCGTGCTCTTAATCACATGAATAAAATAAATAGATTTGGACGATTAACAGCCTGGTTAATCATCCTTCTATTTCTCAAAAAAAAATATTCTTAAATTCATGATATGCCAGTTTGGCAATTAATCTAATCAGATTAGTGATGAAGAAGAAAAACAAAAGGTCAAATTGCTCAATCTTGAAGAGAATCAACACAAATGCACACATGGAGAGGGAGGGAGAGAGAGAGTGATCAACAAATAACTAAGTGCTTGCATACAGCACAAAGTTTGCAAAAGACCCACCTCCTAAAGTTGTGTGTTTGGCATGGAGAGCAGATTTTTAATATTCTCACAATAGTGGATGTTGGAATATAGAATTGTCGGCATCATCAACTTTCTGGTTACCAAGTTAGGCATGATTGATATGTGAAAAGCTAGGCATGATTGATATCTATGCTCTAGTTTGAGGAGGAGTGTTGAGATATGATTTGCATATCTTTCCATATCTTTGTAATACTATTCAGAATTAGTATCCCAGATTTTCTGGAATAATATCCTAGATATTTTGGGATAATATCCCTGATATTCTGGAGTAATATTCTAGCATATTCTCCTTTCTTGTATTGCCTACCTTTATTATAAATGAGACACTAGTGTTTGGTGATTAAGAGGTGAAAACATATTTCTCAACATGGTATTAAGAAGTGAAAACATATTTCTTAACATGGTATCAGAGCGGATTAATTAGAGATCTGTGTGAGCTCCTCTTGCCGATTCGTCGGCTTCCATGGCTCCTGCAAGTCCAGGAAGCACGAAGTTCTTTATCTTCGTGTTTATGGCTCGATGATCCACATTTCTAGTCTCCCTTTTCTCTCTCTCTCTGTTTTTGGTTAACGTTCTTCTTTCTACGTCTTTGTGTGTCTCTGTGTTTTCTTCTATATTTCTCTTCCGCTATTTCCGCATCTCCTTCTTTTTCTACTGCAAGATCAATTTTAGCAGTGCACAAGAGCTCGAAAATTATTGCAGAATGAAACTTCATTCTTGCCTCTTCCATGTTTCCTTCGCTTTCATTTGTTTGTCGGTGTTATCGCTGGACTTGCCTTCGGGCCTCTATTGATCAAAGCAGCGATCCTAGATCGAGGTTTTGTACCTTTGTGATTTCTCTCCTTTGTTCCTCTTCTCCTCCTTTTGCTTTCTAGCAACTCTCTACCCCACAGGGGCATCTCTGCAGCTTTGCTGTCACGTTTCTATGATACCCTAAGTCCTTGAGGGCTTTCTACGCCTTTGCGGCGTCCTGCACTCCATAAGGAGTGTCCTATTGAACCTCTATTGATCGGAGCTTAACCTCCGGAATTATACCGGCGTCGTTGTGGACGACCGGACTTGGCCGACGTTGTTATCAACGATCGGAATCCACTTCCTTTCTATTGGCGTTCCTCAAGTCGTCGCTTTGGAGTTTCCTCTCCATTTGCCATTATCGGCGTTCTACTGACGTTGTTGCCGGATTTGGGAGCTGTGTTTCCAGCTCATCCGATTCTCTACTTCCATCGAAGAATCTCTACTTGCCTCATTGGATGTTCTGCTACTGCTGTTCAAGCTCTCTTCAAGTTGGGGCATGTCGGCAAAATCATTGTTGGCGTCCCCCTATCTGATGTTCTTTCAGCAACAGCTGTCCTCTAGGTGTTTGTCAAATTGTCTCTACTGTTTGAAGTCTGGTCTTGGTCATCGTCTTCGGCACAGGTCGCCCAGCAGGTGTTCGACGAGCCGATGTTGTGTGATTTCGCCGCGGTGTGTCCTTCAAGTCGTCATCGTTCAGTCTCTTCCCAGTGTCGGCTTGTGGGGGCGTGTTGGAATATAGAATTGTCGGCATCATCAACTTTCTGGTTACCAAGTTAGGCATGATTGATATGTGACAAGCTAGGCATGATTGATATCTATGCTCTAGCTTGAGGAGGAGTGTTGAGATATGATTTGCATATCTTTCCATATCTTTGTAATACTATTCAGAATTAGTATCCCAGATTTTCTGGAATAATATCCTAGATATTTTGGGATAATATCCCTGATATTCTGGAGTAATATTCTAACATATTCTCCTTTCTTGTATTGCCTACCTTTATTATAAATAAAGGAGGCACTAGTGTTTGGTGATTAAAAAGTGAAAACATATTTCTCAACATGGTATTAAGTGAAAACATATTTCTTAACAGTGGACAAGTAAGAGTGCCAAGATAAAATATTTAAAGATGTACGAAAGTATCAGTGTATTGTGTTATTTTGATATTTTTGACGTTCATGAAAAACAAATGCACTTCAACATACGACCACTTCACAGCATGTGCACTTCTACTATTTTCTCAAGAAATGAAGTACAGAAATGGGTTTCAGAAGTTAATGGAAATGATGTTTCATAACAAATTACTTCAACATTCCATGAAATAATTTTTTTTTTTGAGAAGAACATTCCATGAAATAATTAAGACGTAGGTTAAATCTAATCACAGCATTTTATGCTGAACTGGACTAAATTTTAGATGATAGAATCATCGGAAAGTAGATTATTCGTTACATTTCAGAAAGAACGAAAAGAAATGCCAGGGATGTAGAAGGCATGGTATACACATTACACATGGCACAGGTAGTAGGATGCAAGAAAGTTTACTAGTGGCTAGTTCTAAGAAATGTAACTCTGAAACATAGCCTACATACATCTACTACTTTCAAATTATCCATGGTAGAATATGGTCTAACATGACATCTGCATCAACACAGTGAACATCAATGGTAATCATTGTATTATATAGTGTCATAAATAAAATACAACAAAAAGGCAGAGTAATTTTTATTTTTGGTCCCCAAACTTTGGCTTGATCAAAGGATCTCACAAAGGGTCTGAGTCTGACATCCTTCCTTACAAAAAGAAAAACTTTAGCTTGATCCCATTTTGATCTTCAAACTTTATTTTGTAACTAATTGATTGCCCAGCTTACAATTTGTAACAAAACAATTTTCTTAACCAGCAAGTTCCCAAGTTATTTTTATGACATGCATCCCGTATGGCATCCACATAAGTTGTGTTAAGTTTGATGTGCTAATCAATTTTCCTAAAAGCTTAAGTCGTTAAGAAGAGCAACATGAATTATTTTATATTCTTAACACTCTCCCTCACGTGTGGGCCACTGACAACTTTGGTCTGAGCTGAAAAATATTTTTTTTAACAAGAGCTTAACGAGGTTTGAACTCGACCTCTAGCTCTGCTCTAATACCATGTTAAGTTTGGTGTGCTAACCAATTTTCCTAAAAGCTTAAGCCATTACGAAAAGCAACATCAATTATTTTATATTCTTAACAAGTTGGAACCAAAAATATTGTTTTTTTAAGATATAATATTTCTATAGATAATATATAAGTAGACGCGATTGAGGGGAGGGGGCAGCATGCCCTCCCTCCTCCACCTCTCTCTGACATGAGAAAGGAGAAGGGGATCCGCCTCTCGGACCACCACCACCACCCTCCCCCTCTTTTTTCATTTAAAATAAATATTTATAGATTATTTTAATGAATATATTGCATTTAAAAATTAAGTATTTGGGTCCCAGCTTACATGGATGCCACTTTGCATCCACGTCAAAATGCCAATCAGCAAAATAACCTGGAAGCCTAAGATGGTAGGTTAAGGGAATTGTTTTGTTACAAATTATAAGTTCGGAGATCAATTGGTTACAAAAATGAAGTTGGGAGAACAAAATGGGGTCAAGTCAAAGTTGGGGGACCAACAATGAAAATTTGCACAAATGGTCTATAGGAATAATGCTCTACCAACAGAAAGAGGAATGCACTAGCTAGCAATGTCCATGAATGTTAGACATAAATGTCCCCTTTGGTTGGACAATAAGACCAGGATTAAAGTGTTATTCCCCATTTTTCAACCAGACACTTTTCTAGTCTTGTGGACCCCAAATCATCTATTGTAGGAACAAAAAAAGGTAGAAGCAACAAGTTCGTGGGTTGCCTGAGAACAATCTGATCTTGTTGGATTAAGCAACTGGAAGCACGTGATGGATTAGTAAATCTTATTCTAGGAATCGCCTTCGCATCTGATGAGAAGAACTCCAAAAAATTATAAGATGTCATCATCTGATATGTGGACTCATAGTACATTTATAAATATACTTGAACCTGAAGTTCAAAAGCCACCAAGGAATAAAAAAATAGGCAACCATCTTTTTCGATATCAGCATTCAAACACACCTTGAAAAGAGATAGCAACAAAGGACATCTGAAAATTTAGTATGCAATTTGAGCACAAGAACAATGTTGTAACCAGACTCATATACAAGTGTCAATTACCAATATGACCTCATTTAAACTCAAGCTAGTTTCATTGACCCAAAAAAATCCAGAAATGGGAAAACAATTAGAAAATATTGGAACAAGAAATGGAAGTAACAAAGGAGGAGGATATTCGACAACTGGTATATGTCATTGCTCATCAGAGGCTATACAAAGCCAGCTTTATAAACAAATACTACTCACTAGTGCTGACACGCAATGTGGTAAGAAGTAAATTTATAAATTTGTTTCCAGAAAGCAAGAAGAAAAAAAAAGAGTATTTCATAGCAGACTAGCGTGAGCAATATATTTATCGTTCCAAATGCAGGTTGCCAGTTCAACCTAGATAGAATAGAGAAAAGGGACAGAATACCTTCCATGCAAGAAGCAACACTAATTGCATCCATTATCATACCCGATAGGATCAAACAACCCCCCCCCCCCCCCCTCACAAGTGTTTTCTTAGGTTATTTCGTATCATCCTGAGTACCTCAATTACAAATGATATACAAAATAGAGCACATATAACATGCAGTGAGGAAGCTGATAACCAAAGCAAATTACACCTGAAAAAAATTGCAACTTTAACTACCATACCTCTCATTCCGATTAAGACGCGCTCCAAGGTAGAAAGCGACAGATAGCAGCCAGGAATCGCTGTGTACAGCAACGAGGGAGAGCCAGTCCTTGCGATTCATCCCATCCCTGGCGAAATTGATACCTAACGCCGGCTCTGGGAGCTCCGGGGGTACCTCCTCCGCCGGCAGATTCACCTCCCATGTCTCGTTCGGGTGCCCGTACAGACATAAGTTTTCCTTCTCTATGGCACCAAAAGTAAACCAAATACAAAAAAAAAAAAGCGAAATTAACAACCAAGATGCAAACTTTTTGCTTACAAGAAGCCGGATCTGACGCAAATTTACGGTAACACTCACCCGGATCGCACTGGGCGTAGAACTCGTCCACATCTGCGAGGAGCAACGGAAGAAATCAGTGGCGCAATAGAAGAAAAGCATATTAGAAGAAGAAATGGAGGGGACAAAAGGGGGAGAGAGCCCACGGACCGCGGGTGAGGGCGCGGACGATGGCGCCACGGCGGGCGCTGTAGTCCTTGAAGATTTCCTCGACGGTGCGAGGGGAGGACGACATGGAGCCGATTTCCATGGCGGCGGAGAGAGATCGGATGCGGATGCTTCCCCTTCGGTTACCCTGCTGTAGTCAAAGACCGGTTTCGGTGGATTCCAGAGGAGAAAGGCTATGTGGAAGTAGGAGGAGGAAGAAGCGCGGCGCGGTCAGAAGAACGCATGCAGAGAGAAACCTGCGCTGCGAGCGGAAGAGCGCAGGCGGACGAGAGAAACGAGAGCACGATCCAAAGGCTTAGGCATTTATTTATAAATATATAATTTTATTTATATGGGCCTGTAATGTAGAAAAAAATATAACATATTAGATATTAAAACATATTAATATTAATATATTTTATAAAATAAAAATGATTGGACTTTTAATTACTAATATATGATCATATTGGGGGAAAATATACTTGCGTCAATAAAAATCAGGTGGACAATTCTTTTGTCGAAAAGGAAAATTGCAACTTTGAAAAAAAATACCCAAAGGATCGAGCAATATCCCATATGTTAATTTGAAAATAGATAATTTATTTTACCATCATTTTTATATACAAATAAATATTATATATATACTATTCAAAGATGAAATTTTCTTTCTTTTTTTTTATCTTCCATGTTCTTCGCATGTCATACCTTATGTAATATTGAAGGTTTTTTTTCTGTTGTTGTTTGGTAATAGCATTTTTATTCTTTTTTCTATTAAGCCAAAATTGAATTATTATAAGATAAACATAATTTAAAGAAAGTAAACAAAAGATACAAAATTATTCATTATTTTATTTACCAAAATAGTTTTTATTATATTCATTAGTAACCGTTTTAAAAGCCAACTTTTCATATATGATCGTTATCCCTATCTTTTTTTTTAACTTATCCCTATCTAAATAGATCAGAATAATAACTCAACAAACTGCATATATCAATATATTATATAAATACATGTTCCATGGCATATTGGCATTATGTGATAACATATCAATATATAGGAGTGAGCATGGTCCGGATCGACCCGGTTGACCCAAATCGATCTGACTTTTCGGGACTGGTTCTATATTGAAGAAAACTTGGTCGGATCCGGATCGGAACCGGGTCCCACGCTAAAAAATTTAACTCAAGATCGGGTCTGATTAAAATAAAATATAATAATATATTAAACTTATCTAATTTTATATAATATATTATAATTATACTACCATTTTATCCATTTTTAAAATATTCTATTATGATTCACTAAATTCGGTTCAATTCTAGGTGAAATTCTCGGTTCATAACTAAAATATAATTATATATTAAGTTATATAAATTCTAATTTAATTTTAATAATATAAAATTATTTAATTTTAATTGATTCTCAGTTCCATTCTTGATTTTTCGGATCCGACCCGATTTCGGAATCGAACGGGACCGGGTTCGATACCGACTCTTATTTTTTTATTCTCGGGCAAAACCAAGTCGGGACCAAGTCCGGGTGGATCCGGACACGAACTCGGTTTTGCTCAGTCCTATCAATATATGATATAAGTATGTTTCATAGCATTATGTCAATTTTTTTTACTATTCAATTGAGCATTGAATAATTGAAGGGATATACTAAATATTTTTTTTTATGACAAATACATTAACAATTAGAATTTATGAGAAAAGAGTACATTTAACATCAAGAAAATGACTAAAAAATAATGCATTATTTTTTAAATTATATTAATCAATTTAATAGTTTTGGGCCATTAAAGTTAATTCTCCAAAATATAGATTTTGTAAGAATGACAAGGTTTAGGTCCTACTTGGGTGTTTGGTGAAAAAACTTAAATTTCTAACCTGTGTGAAGCATCGTACCAAATGACTTAAAGTGTATAATAATATATGGAAAGGGTACACAACAAAGTCCTTTGGATATATATATACATACATATATATATATATATATATATATATATATATATATACACACAAAAAAAGTATAAATTTTTTTTTGTTTTTGTATGGTCAATAAATGACAAGAGAAAACAGTTATGTGACTAATTAAATTTTGAAATATTGCACATTAAAGTCTGAATATGGCAAATATGACCTAACTTTTATTTGCTGAATATTTTAAGATACACAAAAAATAAATAAATTATTCATTCTTTTTACCTTTGCAATAATGAAAATTGTAGAAAAAAATAATGTTCAATTTTAACTATCAATACATTTCTAATAGATATATTAGTTTCTAAACAAGACTGTGGAATAAGTCAATAAAGGCTACATATCAATACATGATATCAATACATGTTTCAGGGTATGAATTGTCATTGCATATGAATATGTCATATAAATGTATGTTTCATGGCATTATTTTAATTAGACAAAGTGCCAACTACAAATCTATTTTTCTACAATATTCAATCACACATTGAATAATTGAAAAATATTGAGCAAATACACTATACATCAAACTTATATAAAAATGCATATTTAGTATCACTAAAAGGATAAAAGAAAAAGTTTAATGCATTAATTTTATTATATCAATCATAGTAAATAGTTATTTGGGCATTATAATTAATAATGGAAATTGTGGATTCGATAAGAATGGCAAGATTTGGACCCATAAATTTTCAACCTATGTAAAGCATCTTTAAAGTACTTAAAATATATCATCCATTTATGAAAATATATACAGCAAATATTTTGGACACAATGAAAAAAAATTGTGGTACAAGTGACGAGAAAATAGTGGTGCGACTTCTTAAATTTTGAAATAATTCACATTAAAGTATGAAGATTTAGGTTTGTTGCATATATACATTACTGTCATTTTATCTATCAAATAGTCTTTACTAATTTATTAGTTTTTACTAATTTAATCATTAACAACACTAAGTAGACTCGTGTGTGTGCGTGTGTTATAAATATGTGTGTTCATGGCATTGCCATTATAAGTTGAGGTGTCATCACACTTAAATAATTTAAGATAAATGTAACATAAAGAAATTATTCTTTATTTTGCACGATAATAATAATGAAATTTATACACACTAATATGTCATTTTATCTATAAAATAGTTTTTACTAATTTATTAGTTAAACTTTTAAAAGTTAGACTAACAAAAAAATCATTAACCACACTAAGTAGACTCGTGTGTGTGTGTGTTATAAATATGTGTGTTCATGGCATTGTCATTATAAGTTAACTAGTTTAACTCGCTTCGCGCAATTTAAATATATTTTAATAAATAAGTTTAAATACATAAATAAAATATAATTTTATATTTTTATTATAATTTATGATATGTATGTACTATTTTTCTAACATACATTATATCTATAAATATCTTACAATTTGAATTAAAACAAATATTAATTAAGTTTATATTTTAAAATATTTAAGATGATTATAAAAAATATTATGTCTTTCATAATATTAGAATAAGTATTATTTTACATTTGTATATGTGTGATAAAAAGTATATTACAGTTATGCTATCGATAATAAATATTTTATCGAAAATATTATCATATACTTATAAGAAGAAAATATATTGAACTTTTTTCAAATCCTACTCTAAATAATGATTAAAGGTGATATGAGATCATGATGGATGCCTGATGAAATGCCCCGTGCCTCAGTAAGAAATATAAGGAAAGAGAGTTTGTGATTTCAAATTAAAAAATAATTATGACTTTTCATACCTACTTTGACGAAGTTAAGTATATATGATTTTTTAAATTCAAATACTTCCGAAGTAGTTGATACAGTACTCAACTACTGACGATGAGTTCAGCCACATGGACGACGCTGGAACTCATAATGATCAGAGGCGACGGAAATTGAAATTCTCATCCGACGTTGTCCCGAGCGCGAGCTGCATGCGGGAGAGCTCGGCCAGCACCAGACATTGCAAAGAGGTTGAGATACGACTTCGAGTCCGCCGACCCCAGGAGCTGGGAGGAGCCGCTCGACTTCCGGCCTAAACGGTTCCAGTAGCTGGGGATGGACGGGCGAAGCACCATCAATTTCAGGGGGAAGCACTTCCAGCAGCGGGCGGAAGGTGTGGCCCGGGATATCGCTGATGGTGCAGGATGTTCAGGCGACTATCGATTTCAGGGGGCAGCACTTTCAGCAACGGGCGGAAGGTGTGGCCCGGGATCTCGCTGATATGCAGGTCGTTCAGGCGACTTTGGCATCGTTGCTCTAGTGTTTCGAGTCTTTGGATTGGAGCAACGTCACAGTTGGCAGCAAGAAGGGGAAGCTGGACATGAGCAAGGGTGGAGGTATTGGTTGATCCTGAGGGCGAAGAGTTTGATCGCATCTAGATAGCACTAGGAGCTCCTTTTAAATTCGTAAATGCTCTTTTCATCTTTCAAAAAATAAACTGGTGTCGATAAATATTCTAATATTGAATTGGTGGTGATAATGAATGCCAAGAGGGAGAAGAGAATGTGGAGAGAGAGAAACGTTAATTAGAGAGAATTATTAAAAGGTGAGAGAATGACGAAAGGGATGCATGTAAACTAAAAAAAACAGCGTAAAAGAAAAATCACATCAGTGAAAAGATAGAACTTTTGAAATAGTGAAGGGAAGCCTAGCTTTATATATATAAGAAGTTGACAAAAAATAATTAGTGCATTATTGGAACCGTTTGATATTCCAAAAAAAATGTATAATTAGTGAATCATTGGAATGAGGCCGTTTCAAATTGAATGCTGTCAATTATAATAAGAAACTTTAAGTGTCATAATGTGAAAAAAAATATAAATTACAAAAAAATGAGAAAAAAGATAAGTAAGATTGTTGAGTGAGATTCATTTGAAACTGACACTCCATGATGAGCTTTATATAGATATAAGAAGTGTCATCACACATTAATATATGATATAAGTGCACATTTTCATGACATTGTTGTAAGTAGATAAAGTGTCATTTGCCAAATATACTCTACTATTCAAATTGAGCATCAAATAATTGAAGGATGTCTTTGACACACAATATTGTATACATATATGATCTAACTTTTATTTGTTGAATAATTTAAGATATTTGTAAGGTAAAGAAAGTACTCTTATTTTTCATGATAATAATAATGAAATTTATACAAATTACTATATCATTTTATCTATCAAATAGTTTTTACTAATTTATTAGTTAAACTTTTAAAAGTTAGACATTAATAAAAAATTATAAACCACACTAAGTAGACTCTTAATAATTAAATAAGGCCCACATATCAATACATGTATGTGTGTGCTATAAATAAGTGTTTCATGGCGTTGTTATTATAAGTTGTTCCCACTAAGCCAAGTTTCACGACATTAATTAATAATCTTAAATGTGAATTTTGTAAGAATGGCAAGGCCCTATTTGGGTATTTGATGAAAAAACATAAAATTTTAATCCATGTAACTCATTTTAAAATGACTTCAAATGCATAACAAATCTTCGGAAATATATACAGAAAAAACATTTTGGATATATATAAAATGTTTAATTATTTTGGATATATATAAAATGTTCAATTATTTTTAACTGTGGTGTGACTATTTAAAGAATTTTGAAAAATATGTATCTATCTATTTAGGACAAAGTGGTATCAAAATTATGTCTTAATTTTGTTATATTTTTTACAATATCTATTTAATTTTTTAGTTTGTTGAGATAATTATTGTTAGACAAAATATTTTGCATAATGTTTAAAAAATATAGTTTAGATATGATAATGTATATTATTAAAATAAATACTAAGAAATGTTGAAATTTGACTACAAATTCAAAACTATTATTTGTATCATTCACTTTAGTCTCACATTTGAAGTTTGCAAAATCAAAAGGGAATAGTGGTACTATAAAATATGAAAATTTTATAATGTTGGTAGGTGTTTGAAGAACTAGACTTTTTATCAATAAGGCTCTGAACTCTCATAAAGAAATATGTGATTGATACTAAAATAAAAGAAATATTTAAATAAGTTTTAGTACTTATTTGTATAAAAATCAAACATAATATTCATATCTCATATCTATATCACATTTTATGTGTTAATTATGAAGACAAGTATATATTTAATTCTATTAAAGATTTATTACATATAAGGAGAGGTAAAAGATGTTACGTGGCACTTTCAAAATAATTATTTTTAAAAAATAATTTATATATGATAAATAAATTGTTATATATTATTAAAATGAAAAATGAAAACATAATTCAGTTGTAAAGCAATTTCAAATTGAAAGGACATAATTTATGTTATTTAATTAGTCCCATATTATTATTATCATCATCATCATCATTATTATTATTATTATTATTATTATTATTATTATTATTATTATTATTATTATTATTATTATTATTATTATTATTATTATTATTATTCCATCATTTATAAGCTTGATGATAATTTGCTAAAATTATCATATCCATTCATATATAAAATAAAAAATAGACCTATGTTCCATGGCATTCCTATAATATTCATAAGATTGTATAAATAATGAAAATACATGATTTTTTTTCATAATTTTGTTAAACATATAAAAATAGACCAATGTCGTCCTCTCATAAAGTAATGTATTTCTTTTTAAATAATAAAATTAAAATTATATTAGTTGAGACTAAATAAATAATTATATTATATTCATATTTTTATCCAATATATGCGATAATATTTTCAATTTTTTTCATCAAACAGTTACTAATTTATTAATATTGGTATTCATATTAATTATTTCATTAGTTTGATATATAACATTTGTTTTGTTATTGAATAATTTATTGTAATATACGATAACTAATTTTTATTATAATAATTTCTTTAACATCAATTTTAATTAATTAATTGATGGCATATAAATACCTAAATGAAGAGTATATTTTTTGGAGCTCACAAAAATATTTTGCATAACTATTTTTTATCACTGTATAACAAATATTTATAATTTATTAAAGTTATCACACTGATAAACTATTATATTTTATCAGTATTTATACATAAATGTTATAATAATATTTTTATATATCTACATAATATTTGTTTAATCCAACTAATATTATAGTTTGCTGGAGTGGTGATTGTTCTGGAAAATATTTGTAACTATATATGTATAAATATATAAATCTTTATATTTTGTTAGATTCATATTTATAAGTATTTTCTCAAAATAATATTCATATACTAATAAAAATATTTATTTATTCTTTGAAAATAATAAATTACATAAAAATTTATATATTATAATCAATTATAGCATTAGTTGAAATAGTGATTGTTAGAAATTTATTTTGCATAACTACATCTTATCAATATCTAAATTTATTATAATTTACTGAAAACATTACATCAATAAATATTAGATGTTATTAAGATCTATGTATCTATTTTATAATAAAAATTATATGCATATCTACATAATTAAAAATATCTATAAATTATTTGAATATAATACTACATGATTAAAAATATTATTTATTGAAAGTATATATTATCATTGTACATATATATGTAATTAAAATTATCTCAAAATAATCCTTTTATATGTAACTATAATGACTAATATAATAAAGTTGTATATATTATTAAAATAATATAATCTTATTGTAAGAATAAATATGTTGCTAACCAAATAAAAAATTTAAAATATCTACGAGCATAAAAATAACTAAATAATTTTCATATGATCATATATGAATAAATAAAAGTATTTACCTTATTCATCTGTTTGTAACTATTATTTATAACTAAACCTTGCTGAGTATGTGTAAGTTGTTAGTCTACTTTATCAGTTAGAAGTATATGTAAAAGTTTATAATATGGAAATAAACATATTTTTAATTTGATATATTTAATTATATTAGTTTTTAGGGACGGTTAAAAATAAAAGAAATAAAAAAATTCGATAACATATAATCATACTATTAGTTTTATTTTCTACCACCGGCGCATCGTGCTGTGGTGCAAGGTACATACTAGTTGCGCATTAAAACATCAATCCATACTTATTTTCAAATATGATCTTACTATTATCTATTGAATAATTTAAGATAGACACAATTCAAAGAAAGTAAATAAAAGATAAAGAAATAATTTTTATGTCATTATTACAATAATGAAAATTACACTAATTAATATTTCATTTTATCTATCAAAAGTTTTTTATTTAAACTTTTAAAAGTCACATTTTGATAAATAATCATTATCCATATCTAAGCCGAACCGCTTGATAATTCAATAAAGTCCATATTTCATGATGTTGTTGTAATTGACAGCGTATCATTATACAATATAAAAACGTACCCCATGCCCCATGGTAAGATGAGGTGTGATTTATGAAATCCAAAATTTTCAAGTAACAAATTGCCAAATAATTGCAAACAAACCATTGACACACAATATTGGGCAAACAACCAAACATTTAACCTTATGAGAAAAATGAACATCACTTAATTTAATTCATTATTTAAAAATTACTTCAAACACAATTAATAATTTTGGGGTATTAGGATTAACACCCAAAATGGTAGATTTGTAAAAATGACAAGGTTAAAAAATAATTATGGAAAGACATGATTTAGGCCCTATTTGTGTATTTGCTAATACAAAACATAAAAAATAACCTAATCAGAACATTCGTTTAATGGATTAAAATATATAATAAAATTATAAAAACAAAAGTATTGTGGATACATATGAAAAAATATTCAAATTTATTTTTTTGTCTATAAGTGACAAGAGATAACTGTAACAACCATAACTACCAAATAACCTATGGTAAGTGGTAACAACTTGCAAGAGATCCAAACTCATTAAAATATATCCTAAAAAATTAGGGTATTAACTACCAAATAATCTCCTGATAATTTTCTACAATTTTAGGAATATAATCAAGTTGTTGGAGGAGAATAGAAAGGATTTCAAACTCCCTTCTTTCTCCTCACGTTCGTGCTTTCCCCCCTCTCTCACAACCTTCTCTGCTCGCCACCATAAGACACACCTACAAGAAGAATGTCGACAATGAACAACGACATTTGGTCAAGACAAACCAAAGGGGATCATTAATCAAACAGATGGGTGAATCAGGAATCATCATGATTAATCTTCGTGGAATGGATTTGATTAAACTCTGATCAAATCATGTTTAAGTTTTCTCCATTTCTTGTTGTCTAGATTTCATAGCGAAAATTTGAATCAAATTTTTCCATCCTTACATGATGAAAAAAATTCTTTAATTTTCATAGAATCAAGAATCATGTCAATCAGAGTTATGGATCAAAAGTTAGGAATGAAATACCGTCATGCCAACAACAACGAAATAAAATTGTAAAATATGTTAAAAATAATATTGATGTGATAAAAATCTTATATTTTAGGAGTTGATAGAATAGTTTGTTAGCTTTATTTTCCAACTAAAATTTTTGAAAAAAAATACTCCTTGTAAATCAAGTTATAATTTTTGCAAGTCTCGTCTTGAAGACATCATGACAAAATAAGTTTAAATGCATTGTGACATTTTTTAGAACAATTAACAAAGAATTAAAATATGATATTTTTATGCATAGGACCTTTAATTGTTTATTTGTAGGGAAAATTAAAAGTGATGAAATGTAACATTGATAAGTAAAATTATAATTTATTTACTGACTGTAGGTCGACTCTATATCCAACGGTATCTCATTATTGATTGATTATTGATCGCTTTGTCCTCCATTTGATTATATAATTACTCCTTATTGATTATCTATTTGACTCATGATTTATTGTACCAACACTATGACATTATTGATTTGTTTGCTCAACAATGAACCTCAAGATGACACCAAACACTAATTACAGTAATATAAATCTTTTCGGGATGATAATAAGATAAACATTGAGTCGCCAGTAAAAGTTAAAGACTCAAGTGCATTATCGTTATCGTTCATTGTTAAGTATCACTCCCTTCTATCTTTAGAGGACGCTTGATCACTCATTGACCATTGACACGCGATTGTATTATTTGCTCAACGCATCCTGAAATTAAAGAGCACATCCTATAAAAAGGATGAGGAATTTCAAAGTCACTGTCGAAGTAACATATTTGTTAACCACATAATCATTAAAACAAATTTACCAAAGTATTACTAATAAAGTACCGAATAAATAATATTGTTACTGAAACATTTCACAATTACTAAATATGTCACTTATTTATCATATCATTATTTTTATGGACTATCAGATCATTGTGTCATCATCATGATGTCGTTTAATATTAAGTTCATTGATATGGAATAAAGTATCAAATAATTATTATTGAACATATATATCGAATCATTATTACCGGAATCATTATTATCGAATATGGATGTCAAATCATTGTTACCGATTATTACTATCGAATTATTGATAGTGAACCTATTTACTGAATCATTGTACCATTGCTCATTATCATACCACCATTATCATCATCATTGAATAATAGTGATCTAACATGTTATAGCTCATTGCTCATATGTTTATTGACTATGTTTATCAATTATTATCATCAACCTCTTAATCCCATCTCAAGTAAAGATATGTCTCTAATATGAATTTATCGATTTATTCTATTGAAGAATTATCATTGTTTTCCTACTTGGGATGTAAAGCTCACAAGAGAATTGCCTCCTCTACACTTGTTTCTCATAGGCCCAAGTGATGGTAGATGAAATGATGTGCTACGACGATGCTCACGCGCTAGTGAAGCACATGAACTTAGGGACTGAATTACTTTTTTATGTCTTAGTATATAACTTGATGTAATAGCTTGGAGCAATATTATGAGACTTGTAAAAATTCTTAGATTTCTGCACTTATTAACTCTTCTAATTTATCTCTATAAATCTCTTTATCATTCTTTTGCTAACGTCCACATTTGTTGACTCATTTTAGTCGAATATATAGTCAAAGTCATAATGCTCGTAGCGTCATTAAGTTGGTCTTTGTCACATGGCGATGATCGATTTGGAGGCGTTACATAATAATAATTGACTAATTAAATTTTGAGCATATTACACATAAAAGTGAACTCTTAATTTTTTTACAAATATAACCTAACTCTTTATTAGTTGAACCAAAAAGTATTAAATTTGAAAAATTTTCATTAGATTTATTCTAAATACAAAAGAACATTAACTTTTTATTTAATTTTCAAATTTAACCTCACAATATATTTTTGATAAATTTTATCTCATGAATTCATATTGATACACTACGTACATAATATTATCTCTATGTATATATATGTGCAAATTTTTTCCTTAAAATTAAACTATTAATATTGTCTTTGTTCATAAATGTATACTGTCAATATCTAATTTATATTGTTTATTGAACAATTAATTTTCATGTATACAATATATTTGAGAATAGTAATTGTTATATTCCTTTATGGGATTAATGATGGTATTCCCTAATTAAGTAGTCCTCAGTCCTCATATTGTTCCGCATCTTTTACACCAATATTCATGAAATATATTCACTTACCTAAGATTTACCATATAATATTTACTCTTGAGAAAAACATATATGAGGCTAAACATTAAATTAACTTGAAAGTTTGTCTTTTGTTCAATAAAAAAAGATTATATTTAATGTAAATTCCAAAGTTTGTGAAACTTTGGCTAATAATTTAGACTATATGTGCAATAAACAATTTTTTTCTATGTACGTTCTTCTTATTATTTTAGAAAATGCTTTTGACTTGAATTTGACTTTTGAGCATATAAAAGATATTTCAAGTAAATTATCTTTTGGAAAAAGTTCTTTGCCATAATATAATAAAATATTTTAAAGATATTATGTAGGTTAGGAAATGGCCTTCTCGATAAATAGAATATTGATTTTGTATGAAATGATAAATAATAAATAATATTGAATTAATATTTTTGTAATAAATAATTAACTCTAGTTCATCAAACAGTCACATCCTTTGACGGGATCGAACAAAGTTATTCTGATTCCTTGTGTACTATTTATTGAATAATTAAATTACATGTATACAATATACCTTGTGGGTAATAATTATTAATGACTGACATAAAAGATGCACAATTATATTCATTTATATTCATTTTATATTCTGGGCACAAACAATATCAACTATATTCATGGCATATTTTCACTTATCTAATGAATTAGATATATTCACTTATCTAAGAATTACCATGTAATACTTTATTTGAGAAAAAGATATATGAGGCTAAATAATAAATTAACTTGAAAGTTTGTGTTTTATATCTAATGCAAATTCCAAAGTTTGTGACAATTTGGCCAATAATTTAGACTATATTTGCTAGAAACAAGATTTTTCTGTGCACGTTCTTCTTCTTATTATTTGTTTTGGAAAATGTTTTTGACCTCAACTGGGCTTTTGAGTCTATAAAAGATATTTCAAGTAAATTACTCTACTTGGGCCAATTAAAGCCCATTAACCTACCTGGGAATAGTAAGCCCATAGGTCGCTGTACAATGAAACCCTAGACGGTGGCTTGTGGCGTCTGCCGTCGGTCACCGGAAGAGCTCGCGAGTTCAGGGAAAGAAGTGAAGGATTCCCGATGGTTTCGGGGTCCGGGATCTACGTGAAACATGTGGTGGTGGACGCGCGCCACCACATGCTCGGCCGGCTGGCGTCGATCCTGGCAAAGGAGCTCCTCAACGGGCAACGCGTGGTGGTGGTGCGTTGCGAGGAGATCTGCCTCTCCGACGGCCTCGTCCGTCAGAAGATGAAATACCTCCGGTTCCACCGGAAGCGCATGAACACTAAGCCTTCCCATGTTCCCATCCACTTCCGCGCCCGCCCCCACCAAGATCCTCTGGCGCACCATCCGCAGGTAAGTCCCGTCGCAAAGGTGGGAACTTTGATCCCATCCTCTCAATTTCGCTTGACGGATGCGCCGTGTGTTTCCTTTTCACTAGCATGATTCCGCACAAGATGAAGCGCGGTGCCGCGGCGCTTGCGAGGCTCAAGGCATACGAGGGCGTGCCGCCACCTTATGATAATATGAAGTGCATGGTCATTTCGGATGCCCTCAAGTATGCATTTTGGATCCGATCTTGTCTATGTATTCGCATTATTCAGGCACCAAATGTTTGTGTAATTTACGTAATGCAATTTTTGTTCTTACATAGGGTTCTGAGGTTGCAGCCGGGGCATAAGTACTGCTTGCTGAGGCGCCTGTCCTTAGAAGTTGGATGGAACCACTATGAGACCATTAAGGTCTATTTGTTGGATTGCATTCATACCCTTCTTTTGTTCGATTTGAGCTGCATTGGGTTTCTGATAACATAAGAAGATTCATAATTGATCCCATCCAAACTCCTCTTGTGTCAATTCTGTGTGAAGGTTTTTATTCTAGAAAACCAACCTTATTGCAGCAGAAATATTCAGAGGTTCTTTTATGTTGTTCTTGTAATGGGGGGGGGGGGGGACGATGATCACGCACGGAACGCCGACGCAAGTTCACAATTCAAAGTACCTGCACAGATTTCAACAGAGTCTCGACAAGGATGATATATAGCACATTTAATGTTACATATGGTATCAGAGCCACTCCGCGTGATCCTCTGTGCATGGTGGGGTGCGATCACTCAACGAGGACGTTGAGTCCCCTAAGGGGGGAAGGGTGCATGAGGCATGCCTTGGATTAGTCTCACATGCATAAGTCACGGGAGAGATGCTAGGTATATATAGGAACATGTCCTTGACTTGGTAGGACGCGTTTTGGGAAAATCGTGCGGGCGGAGGCCCAGAGCGGACAATATCCTACGTAAGTGCAAGGATGTTACATATGATATCAGAGCCACTCCGCGTGATCCTCTGTGCATGGTGGGGTGCGATCACTCAACGAGGACGTTGAGTCCCCTAAGGGAGGAAGGGTGCATGAGGCATGCCTTGGTTTAGTTCCACATGCATAAGTCACGGGAGAGATGCTGGGTATATATAGAAACATGACCTTGACTTGGTAGGACGCATTTTAGGAAAACCGTGTGGGCGGAGGCCCAGAGCGGACAATATCCTACGCAAGTGCAAGGATGTTACATTTAAGTCCCTGTATCATTCAGACTTCGAACTCTATTTATAGAGTTAAGTCATGATCAGTTCACGTAACCACATGTTGTGTAGTTGCCAAACTGCACTATGCATATGTGGACGTTTGGGCCAGGCTGCGACAATTGCTCTCCCATGGCCCATTAAGGGTGTACGTCTAACAATCTCTCACTCGCACATAATGGGTCATTTGTCGTATCTTATTTCTGCGAATATCTGTGAATAGTAAATGAATCATGCGACCCACGAGTATACTCACAACACAATACGGGAGAACTGTGACTTGTTAGGGATGCACAATTACTCAACCACTTGAGAACATATACCATGACCTGTTAGGGATACATAGTGCTCGATCAACTTGAGAGCCAAGACTATAAAAGTCGCTCAATCAATATGCGAGCCAGAACTATATTCTTATATAGTCGCTCAAGCAATCATATTACTCATTTTGCCTTAGAAACACCTTGCTTGCACAGCTTAGACAACTTACGTCTAAATCCGCGATTACTTAATTTTATATGTATACTTTATACTTGACCAACAACATATAAAATTTATGCAGCACTAGTGAATCTTTCTCTCGCCCTCATATTTCTCGATTCTAAGTTAGCTGCTTTCCTAGACGTGGCTCGATGGGCCGCATACAATTTTAGCCTTTGAGTACCTCGCTAAAGTAGCAACACTAACATATCACTTTGAAATATAGTCAAGAGTCGAAGGGCAATCTCCGGACTTGTTCAGTCCTTAAACACTCACACATGTGACGAAGACTCGACTATTCGTTACGTTTAAGGGTCGACTTAGCATACTTGTAATATACTCAAGTATTGCAGTGGAGACTCCCACTGAAGGAGCGTATGCCATTGCTCAATAATATCGCACAGACTTAAGTCCAGTCGCCAATCTATGACGCCTGACCTGAGTCCTCCCAATAGTCGCCCAAAATTTTGGCGCCTTAAATGAGGTATCATATATGGCTCTCCTTGTCAAGTTACACGGAGTTAAAGTAAACTCGTCTTCAAGACTTCCCGAACAAATCGGGGCGATTTTAGATCATATTATGATTTTAAATCATTTCTTCTTCGCTCGCTATACTCTAAGCGCTAGAGGTGATTATCCGTGTGATTTGATAATCAATAATCTCGTCTCTGACTGACATACTCTACTTGTGTATAACAACTCATAATAACTTAAACAAAGGAAATGAATACTTTCATTAAAAACAAAATGTTTAAGTACAACTAGGATTACGTAATCATATAGCTTTTATATGTCTAATAAATACATCTCTCGGAATAGGCTTTGTAAATGGGTCAGCCACATTCTGATGTGTAGACACATTGAATCATGATCATTTTCTGAACATCTTCATTTCGTACAAATTTATACTTAGTGTCGATATGCTTCCCTTTATAGTGATATTTTTCATCTTTGACATATGCAATGGCAGCTTGATTATCACAGTATAAATTAGTCTTTGAAGCATCATCAGCTACTCTCAGATGACGAAGGAATTTGCCTAACCAAAGGCTTTCTTTTGCAGTTTCGGTATACACCATGAATTCAACTTTCATTGTTGACAATGCTATGCAATCTTACTTTTTGCTGCTCCACGTCACAGCACCATTGCTAAGTAGGAAGATGTAATCAGAGGTGGACTTGCGTTCATCAACATCGCCAGCCCAATCAGCATTCGTAGGTCCGGCTAACTTCATGCTTCCTCCTTGATAGCATAGTGCGTAGTTTCCCTTCAAGTATCTGAGAATTCTTTTGACAGCCTTTCAATGTTTGTGTCCTGAATTTGACTGATATCGACTGACTAGATCAATGGCATGACATATGTTGGGTCGAGTACATAACATGACGTACATCATACTTCCGACTGCGTTGGCATAAGGAACAGAGGCCATAGCACTCTTTTCTTCTGAAGTCTTTGAGCACATATTAAAACTTAAAGCTTCACCTTTCGTTATAGGAGTATCAATGGGTTTGCAGTTATTCATTCGAAAATGTTCGAGAACCTTTTTTATATAGATTTCTTGCGAAAGAGCAATGAATCTCTTTGAACGATCTCGATGAATTTTAACTCCAAGTATATATGCTGCTTCACCCATGTCATTCATCTCAAAAATAGAGGACAACCATTGCTTAATGGTATTTATATACTCCTTATTATTCTCAACTAGCAAGATATCGTCGACATATAGAGTTAAAAATGCAAACTTATCTTTGGAGCCACATATATATACACAGTGGTCTTCATCAATCATAGAAAATTCAAAGAAAATTATTAATCGATGAAACTTCAAATACCACTGTTTAGATGATTGTTTTAGTCCGTATATGGACCGTCGCAATTTACATACTTTGCGTTCTTGACCCTTTACAATGAAGTTTTTAGGTTGCTTCATGTAAATTTCTTCATCTAGTTCTTCATTTAGAAAAGCTGTCTTTACATCCATTTGATGTAGTTCTAAATCCATATGAACAACTATAGCTAGGATTAAGCGAATTGAAGAAAATCTTGCAACTGGTGCAAATGTTTCATCATAGTCTATACCCTCTTTTTGAGTATATCCTTGTGCAACAAGGTGAGCTTTATATCTTTCTATGGATTCATCCACACCACGTTTGACATTGAGAACTCATTTATTCCCTATTGGTCTTCTATCGGGTAGGAGATCAACCAAATCCCAAACTTGGTTATCTTTCATTGACTTCATTTCTTCTTCCATTGCTTTCATACATTCTCCTTCGCAGGGCACGAGAGAGCCTCCTCAATTGTTTTAGGCTCATGTTCGTCTTCCGGACCAACTATAAAAGCTTCCCCCTCAATCTCAAAATGATGACGTGGGATATTTTTCTGATTAGTCCGACGTATAGAACATTCGGGTATATCTTGTTCTTGGGTTGGCGATGATTTTCTCCCACTCGGATCAGGATTATGAGGTAAGGAGACATACTCCTCAGCAGATTGATCCGTTGGATAAGCCAACTCATGATCTTCTTCCTCCTCAAGGTGAAGATCTTTATCTATTTTGTCTTTCTTAGGAAAATCATTTTCCAAGAATGTAGCATCTCGACTCTCTATTTCTGTTACAGTTCCATCATCCTTTTCGCCTATGAAAGCATATCATTTGGAGTTTCAGAATATCTTATAAAGATACACTTTTTCCCTCGAGGGTCCAACTTTCCATACTTGTGAGAAGTATGAAGTACATAGGCTGCGCACCCCCAGGGTCACAAATAACTAAGTTCAAGCTTTCGACCTGTCTAGAGTTCGTAAGGAGTGGAATCTACAGACTTTGATGGAACTCGATTCAATATATAGGATGCAGTCAATAAGGAATCACCCCAGAAAAAAAATAGGGAGATTTGTTTGCGCCATCATTGATCGGACCATATCAAGTAGAGTCCGGTTTCGTCTTTCTGTAACACCAATTTGTTGCGGAGTTCCAGAAATTGTTAGTTGCCTCACAATACTTTTTTCATCACATAATTCTCTAAAGAGATCAGATAAATATTCACGTCCACGATCTGTACGCAAGACTTTAACTTTGTGATCCAATTGATTCTCAGCCATATGCAAGAATCGTTTGAAATACTCTAATGCCTCAGATTTATGTGTGATTAAATAAACAACACCATATCATGAATAATTATCGATAAAAGTGATGAAATAAGAGAAATCATGTCTAGTCTTAACATTCATAGGACCACAGATATCAAAATGGATTATTTCTAAGGAAGATTCAGCATGTTTGCCTATTCCAAATGGTTTTTTAGTTGCTTTACCAGCAAGGCAATATTCATACGTAGGCAGAATGACTTTAGCGAGATTGCCGAAAAGGCCTTCTCTAGCTAGTCGATTCATACGATCTTGCCCAATATGCCCTAGTTTGGCATGCCAAGTTTTGACATCAACATTTTTATCAGAAAATGATACAAATGAACAATTAGAATTTTGAAAATCTTGAGAGATTTCAATAACATAAAAACCATTATGCTTGTAAGCAGTACAAATACAAATATTGTTTAACATCAAATCAACATAACTTGAACCAAATGTTATTACATAACCAAGTTCATCTAAACGAGACACTGAAATTAAATTCCGTCAAAAATCCGGAGCGTAGAGAACATCATGGAGGTACAGGACACGTCCTTCGCAAAGGTCCAATTTACATGTACCAATGCCTTTGACCTCCACACGTGCGTTGTTGCCAACGTAAATCCACTTGATTCCGGCGCTGAATCGACGAAAATCCATAAAGGCATCGCGTTCTTTTGCTATGTGGTCGGTTGCTCCTAAGTCTACAATCCACGAAGGATGAGAGTCAGCGACTAATGCACAACTAGAAACATAAACGAAAGTTTGTTCAGAAAAGTATACATGTGTTTTCTTCTTCGGCTCAGTGCACTCACGAGCGAAGTGTCCACACTTGTGGCAGTTGTAACACTTAACTTTACTTTTATCAAACTTTCCACCGCGCTTACCACGTTTGCGCTGGTTTTTACCTTTGTTTTTAGTCTTGTTTTTACCCTTCTTTATTGTGCGGCCTTTTCCGTTTTGAACTTTTACTCTCATCTTTCGCACTGGATTCAGCAACATATGCTTGACCAGAAGGTTTAGCTGCCTCAAGGCGCTCTTCTTCCAGTTCCAGATGACATGCAACATCAGTAAAAATTTTGATGTTATCGTTGTGAGCTAAGTTCAAAACCATTTGTTCCCAACGCACCGGAAGAGAACGAATGACAGCCTGCACTTGTTGTTCATCAGTAAGTGAAACACCGACACTTTTCAACTCACGAATCATGTTTGATAATTCACGCAAATGCTGCCACACAGTGTGATTTGGACGCATACGGTATGAATCGAAAGATTAAGTAACCTTAATTTCGTGGTTGATATACTGGCAAACTTCTCATGAAGGGCATCTCACATGGTTTTGACAGTTTCATGCACCTCGTACTCACACATTAAGGAATTGTCCATGCTGTTCAGCAACACAATGCGAGCTCTTTTGTGTTTCTTTTTCCATGCATTGTAAGCGTCCAAATTCCTTATGTGTTGAGGTGTAATGCCAAATTCTGGTTCAGGCATGGTGTTTTTTATGCATTCAATAACTTCCTCTTCTTCGAGGATGTATTGTACTTTCCTATGCCATATGTCATAATTGTCACCGTTCAACTTGTCACCTTTGTTCAGTTCAGCAATTATTTACTTGGTTGTCATTTAGTCTAAGATCATGTTCAAAAATAAATGAGTGTTAGAGCGTTATACACAAGTCTTCCTGTCGCATATATTTCAAAAATAATAAAATGATTTGAGGGTAGTGACATCGAGATGGTAGCAAAGCTCCCACTCATCTCCCACTATTTCAAAAACATTACCAAGTTATTAAAAATAATATAATTGCGCCAAGGTACTATTCTAGTAATTTTGAAAAAAACGAACATTCAAAATTATTTAAAATATATAATGTGATTAACATATCATTTTCAAAAATTTCGACAAGACAAATAGAGTTCTGTGATGGGAGCTCTTCCTTGTTTATGTAAGGTGCCAATTAGGGAACCATCACCCCTTCGCCTCGACACCAAAATAATTAAAAAAATGTTATCATGTCACGTGAACATAGTAATATTTGGAGACTGCGTCAATTGTACACCAGGTAAGTCCATAGAGAAAGAGGGTACTAATTTTTCACTTACAATCTCATTTCGGTACTTTCCTAAACATGCACATGTCACGCACCACTCAATAAAAATTACTACCGTGACCATCGTATAATTTAAATGCCTTAGTCCTATTTGGACTACCTATATTTTATTATGGAAATAATTAACTTAGGTCCAATTTATTAAATTCCTAAGTTCATGAAATATGTCACATTCATAATTGGCATTTTTATGCATAACACAAATATAGTATAAAAATATTATGAATTACAAAGCATACAAATAATTATACAATTCATTTATCACATAATAAAATTATTTGTCACATGCTTTTAACATAATATATGCAATGATAATAAGCATGATTATTATGAATTTATACATTTACATAAAATGTATACCTTACATGCTTATAAGACATATATGTATATATAAGGCATTGAAATAATTAAAATATCAATTTTTCATACAAATTGAAAATTATTTGTCACACATGCCTTAATTACATATATGTAGTGAACACATTCATACAACAAAAAATAATGTTGTCATATCATACATATATTATTAATTGCATAATTTTAACACAAAAAATGCAATATCATGTGAATATACATTTGTTACATCAAAAACTAATTTTGGTAACAAGAAAATATATGCACTTCCAAAAGTTTTCTTACAAAAGAAAATTTATTATTTATAAGATCCATATCATAAAATGAACCTTTAAAAAATAATATTGTGCACGAAATATTTTATTTTCACATATAACATAATGTAATATAATTATGTTCGTAATATAATATCAAAACATATTACAATATATACATGACACATTTAAATTTTATATGCATGACATACCAAGAAATGTACACAATTATGTTATATAGGTTTCAAGAAAATTTCTGTAAATTTTCAAATTATCATAACATAATTACATGCAAGACATTTCATATAAAAAAACATATGTCATATTATGTCACAAAATCTATAATATGCATAATAATTACGAAAATTAACTAAAAATGCATATTATATGTCATGAATCGTCAAAATAATTTCAGAGAATTTTCCAGAATTTTATGGATCATAAAACAAGCAATTTTTAATTTTAATATATTTTTCCGAAATTTTCCTAATACACTATAATTTCAAAAAAATATATAACTATAATTTCATATTGGGCTGCACTGCAGCCCATGGCCAAAAACCGCCATGTGGCAGCGCTGCGGGCCGACCGCGTGCCGCGGGCTTGAGGCCCGCAGCGCAGAGCACTGCGCTACGGGCCTCAAGCCCGCGCGCGTGTGTAGCAGTGCCGCATGGCACCGTTCACGCTAGAATAGTATATTTTTTTTGAAAAAAAATTATGGGAAAAATTATATTAAAATTTGTACTAGAAATTCTGTTGAATTCAATACATATGGATAACAAAAAAGTTTAATTTTTTATTCTTTGATTATGGTCATATAACCAAAGGTGCAAAAAAACATAATTTTTGCACAATCATGTAAACAAAAAAAATTAACGAAAAGAACTATTTTGGTTCTGATACCAATTGAAGGTTTTATTCTAGAAAATCAACCTTATTGCAGCGAAAATATTCAAAAGTTCTTTTACATTGTTCTTGTAACGAGGTCGGGACGATGATCACGCACAGAACGCCGACCCAAGTTCACAATTCAAAATACCTGCACAGATTTCAACAGTCTAGACAAGCATGATAGCACATTTAAGTCCCTGTATCATTCAGACTTCGAACTCTATTTATAGAGTTAAGTCATGATCAGTTCACCTAACCAATGTTGTGTGGACGTTTGGGTCAGGCTGCGACAATTGCTCTCCCATGGCCCATTAAGGGCATACGTCTAACACTGTGCCATTCTAGTCATCGTTTATCTACATTGCTGGCGTAATTTAGCATCAGTATCTGACGAAGTATGAGTATTACACGTTTCATTTCCTTTTCTGCTTGGCATCAAAGATTTGAATTTTCTTCCCATATATATACATCATGACCAACAAAAAATATCAATTTTCCTTAGATGTAATGAGCTCTTCATTAATCTTGCCCTAAATTGTAAGTTTTTGTGTGGTTTTTTTATCATTCCACTATGTTCATTTACTATATAGAACTTGATCTACGACCTGTTTGAAGTAAATTGTTATACTCTTCATTCTTCCATTTTCTGGTTGCTTGGAGATAAACAAGAAGTTATCTTCATTTTACCTTTAACGTTATGTCCTTTCTAAGAAAAAAAAAATGTGACTGGAATCCTCTGCATGCTTGAGCCCATATTCTGTGTGAGTTAACTTTTTTGTTGGAGGTTGGTGCAGCTCATGCATTCATTTGTTATCCGATTAAAATGGTTGCTAGAATGACCAAAGGTGCAAATGTTGATTGAACAGGAGCTGGAGGCAAAGAGGAAGGAGAGGGCCAAGGTGGCATACCAGAGGACGAAAGGGTTGACAAAGCTGAGGTACAAAGCCGAAAAGACTGATGAAGAGAAGCTCGGTTCTCAACTAGAAATTCTAGGGCCTTTGAAGTATTGAGATCACTTTCATCTTGGGTTCTTCTTAGTATCTATCTAACCCGGAGTTATATTTCAATGTTTTTTTGGCCATGTAACTTGTGGATTTATACAATGTCTACGAAGCACAGCTTAGAACAATGAAACTCCTGGTGTATTTGTTTGAAGTTTATAATTTTATATGGCTAGTTTTTAGTTATCAGTTGCGGTCTGGCTGCCCTTTTATTTTCTAACTTGGTGAGAAATGTTAGGATCTCAACATTCGGACCTCTTGTGCATCCTTAGAAACGTTCGAGACCATTCTGTGCGGCTGCGTTTGGCCCGGAAACTAGAATCTCGATAACTATTAGACTTGATAGGAAAGGTTATATTTAGTGTTTGAATAAAAAGTAAAAATTAAGAACATAATTTATTATTTTATGAGATATAAAATTATAGTAAATTAAAATATTATAGGTTTATTTAGTTAAAATAATAATTATGAAAAATATTTATATTGAGTTAAAAGTTTCTTTTATAAGTTGAATGATAATACATTAATAAATAAAATATTATAATTGATTATTATTTAAGGTAATATAAAAATATTTTAATGAATAATATTAACATCAAATAGTAATTAATAATATTTTATTAATTAAAATATAATAAAGAATTGGAGGTGAGGTCGAGTGCCATATGGGAGGTAAATTTGACCCAACCAAGTCGGGTTGAGCTTAATGATCATCATTTTTTATTCTTTCTTACCTATTTAATCATTTATATAAAATGGTATTTAATTTTTATTTTAGAGCATAAATTAGATTTTACAAATATTTAAATATTATTTCCATACTTGAAATATTTTATTTTCATATTTTAAAAGTTTTAAATCAAATATAGACTTAAAGTTCAATAAAAATAAAAGTAAAAAAAATAAAATCGATTGGGTCGTTGGCTGACACTAGTTAGGGTTTTTCAATTCGTACTTGACAACCATTGATCTGATCCGATCTGACATAAGACGGGTCGTATTGGTGAACACCTGATAACTTCTGTTAATCAAATGCCATAATTTTTTTTGGTCAAAAATACATGGCATGGACTACTGAAAATTTGCTTGGGCTGCATGTTTTGTTTGTGATTCACCTTTAATCCTCTGAACGTTTGTATGGAAAATCCAATTATTTCAATGCTCTTCTTTCATCATACTTTTTTCGATTGTTAATGTCTTTGTAGCTCAGTATATGCCTTCTGGCTCGGAAAAAATATTTTTCATTTAAATGGGAAATTTTATTTTAAATTAAAAGATTATTGTTAGATCTCCTCTAAACTATCACGATTTTTTGCATTTAATTCTAATGTATGAACTCGCCTTAGCGTCCTCCTAAATTATTTTGTGATTTTCACTTTAATTCATCCATCTAATTCTATTAACTTTTTCGTCAATTTCAATTTTTTTGATTTATTAAATAACTAAACTACCATTTTATCATTCCTTCTAATTTTTAAAAGTTTAAATAATATATAATAATAACTATATAAAAAAAGAAAAAAATGGAGGAGAGGCGTCTCCAGCGTGTGCGATGTCGCTGCTCCGCGTCTCGAGCTCGCAAGGGGCGACGCCGATGATGCGTCCCCTCTGTTTATTTTTTATATATATACATATATATTGTGTATTATTTTAAACTTTTAAATATTAGAAGAAACGAGAGAAATGTAGTTTAGCCATTTAATAAATCGAAATTGACAAAAAAGTTAACATAACTAGACGGACGGACTAAAGTGAAAATCGCAAAATAATTTAGGGGGCACTACGTTGAATTCATATATTAGTGTTAGATGTATAAAATCGTGATAATTTAATAAAGGTATAAGAAAATAACCCTAAATTAAATCAAATCGACTCTTTGGCTTTCTAATGCACCTATCTTACAGTGAGTTAGGTTAGACCTATATAGATAGGTGTAAGTAATGTAGTTTGATTGAAAGATAGAAAAATTTTGCAAAGTGAATTAAGATAATGTAAGTGATTGATTAAAATATGAAGAAAAAGATTTTTTTAAAACAATTATTAGAAATTATTATATACATGAACATTTTACTATTTATGTCGAATATTTTCTCTATTATTTTATATAATAATTAAATCTGGTTAATTTTTATTATATTTTAAATGTAAATCACATTTTTTTAATCTATCTTATTACTTGAACTACTTTTTTTATCATTCTTAAATAATGAATTATTCAGATTTGGTATTTTACTATCTTTTAGTTTTTTTTTCTCATATTATTTTTTTTAATTTTACCTTTTATTTTTATTTTTTAATTATATGGATATTTAATTGCAATTAAATTTTTATGCAGTTAATTTTTTATTATATTATATTTGTATTTTTGCATGGATATTTTTTACAACTATTATTATTTTAGATTATTTTCAAATTCAAAAGCTTCTGACATATTTATTATTTAATTGCTTGGAAAATGAATTGGCATGTGTGAATTTGACGACTAATGTAAATGATATTTTTTTTAAAAACAAATAATCGATTTGTGATTTAAAGTTAACCATGCTTTTATGTGCACATTTAATTTGCATATATTAATTTTTCTGATTTATTTTTTATTTGGTAACTTTTTTATTTATATTTTTTAATTTACCTTATACTTTTTGGGTGTTCATAATGCCACTCTTCAAAATCTTAATACCACTCCAAACTCACCCTTTTACCCTTCAATTTATTTTATTTTATTTATTATTTTCTCTTTGAGACTCCTCCATTTTCACTCAATCTCACACTCATTAACTCTCTACCATCTCTTTCTTTATGCTATTGGTTCATGCAATTAATTAATTTTTTTATTAATAGTATATTTTAGATTATTGAACAAACATATTAATTTAAGTAATATATAAATTACAAAAAGATTAAAAATATAATATTATTTTATGAATATATAAAATAAAGTGGAAATAAGAAGAGAAAAGTTATTTTTAGTGTAACAGTTCTCAAGTTGTTTTTTTATTATACTCTGTTTAATTGTTTTTTTTATTTTTTGTCAAGAAAATACTAATTATCAAGTTGATTCAAACATCTTTAATTAGTGTGTTAGATCCAATCTAATTTGTTGTCATGTCTTAAAAATATTTATTTAACTACAACTAATTGATGGAACAAATTACTTTAAAAAATATATTATTAGTTTATTAGCAAAAATAACAAAAAGCAACGGACACTCTTCATAAACTTAATAATCTTAATAAATAAATATATTTATATTTTTTGTCTAATCTTATTGTGATTTTCATATTAATTAAATTAATACATTTGTCCAATAATTTAATTTATATCATTAATTAAATAATCAATAGCATTAGGAGAGAGAATAGATAAAGTAAGTGTGATGATTAAAAAAGAAAAGTTGGGTGGAAGTTGAGGAGACTCTCATAGAGAATAGCAAATAAAGTAAAATAAAATGAATGGTAGAATAGTGAGTTTAGAGTGACAATAAGAATTAAAGAAGTGGCATTAAGAACACTCATACTTTTTATTTACTCTCATTATTCAGAAAAAAATGTACACAAAGAATTCTCTTAAAACTACGATTTTTTCCCGTCCAAATAAGATAAACCCCCTTTTGTCGACTCCAAACAAAACAAAAATAAAAATGGTCTTCAACTGAAGTAGTTGGTTTCCCTCCAGACGCAAAATTACGTGCAGTGATGCTGATGACAATGAGATGCGTATTTTGTGGTTTCACCTTTTTTTCCCTTAAAGAAGGCTATTTTCATGTTAATTGCATCATTTATTTTGAAGAGAACCTGATTAAGTATAATCAAGACTTTTCAATTATCTTAATACGAACAATTAGAGATACATTTTCTTTTTTTATCACAAATTTTCTTATTTTTTTATTAGAAAATAAAAGGTGGTAGTGGGGGGCGATGGGATTTGACCAGTCCCAAGAAAGGTGGAAGGGCAGAACTATATAGTTTGTATAATTAACAAATAAAAGAACGAAAATCAAGCTACAAAATGAAATGGTAGTGAAATACGAGAGACTGTTGTAGAGTTCAGGGTCAAAATATCTAAGCTATAATACAAGAGAGGTATATCAATCATCATCAATGCAATGATAAAAAAAGATGTTTGCCACTAATTTCAACAAATTATCTTATGTCAAACAATTTTAATTATTCATTTAGCATATTTCTTTTGTTGTCAAATCGTATGATTAATGACTATAAACTATAGTTGCTAAACTAATTAAATCGTAAGGAACAAGTGTTCTATATCAAGGTGCCAACGGAGTGTTCTACCTATTTTATTAAGACTGTCACACGATCAAACCACGGATCACGCCGTCTCGTACTTGTGCCATGCTAAGCGAAGCATCCTGCCGCAGGGGCCGTTATTGAATCTGTCCACGAGCTTAATTCGATTAAGCATCATGCTCCAAAAGAAGTGATCAGTTCACCTGTTCTCAGTGTACTCCAAAACAGCCTTTTTTCTTTTCTCTTCTTGTGCTTCACAAGGCAAATGTTCATATGGAAGACCTTGCAAACAGAAACTCAGGGCCATACAAGATCATGAATACAAATAAGAGTTTGAAAACTATCCAATTAGTTATACTATATTGGTCAAAACCACAAAAGTAATCGTCTGGTCAACATCGTGTAAGGTTACAAGTTCGCTCATCAGTATTCATGCTGAAAAGATTAGTCCTGCTGCTGGCTGGAAAACTGCACATGAATTTGTCCTCACATTTTTCTCCCACGACGGGAGTACAAAGAATTTCATTAACTAACCTGTTGAACCGCTTGCAACGCACTTCTGCCATTACCACCTGCCTATGTCAGAAATGTCCACATAAGGTGATTGCAAATTGTTGGATACAATTGCAATATGTTACAGCTCGAATTGATCTTCAACTCTATTCAAGACCGGTGTTCTTCGCCTCGAGAATATACAGGACCACCTGAAATTTCAGGCAAGTGATATGTTACGCCAAACAAGCATGTCACTTGGTACTCCAGATTCTTGGTCGGACATCTAGTCACCACGTTCAGTGACAAGATCTTGGGATCCAGGCATGTACAATATGAATTTTAACTTGTGCGTCAGCTGGCAGGAGTAGACTCTTGAGTTACATCGGTGACATCTGCAGCAGAGCTGCTTATGTCTACAGCCTGACTCTGGCTGCTTGCCTGCACCGGGATAGGAGGTGGTGGATCTTGTACAAGTCCCAACACAACCAATGTAGACCTAAAGCAAAATATAAATATTTAGCTACCACCATCTGATACCAGATGCGAAGGAAGAAAAATGCACATACCTGGGCAATGTTGAACGTATGTTTGACTGACTAGCATGCTCGACCAAAGGGGCTTTAAGAATAGGATTTTTTGTCAATGCTTGTTCAAGTTGTGCAGCTGGCAACTGACGAACAGAATGGTATTCAGTAAAAAAAATGTGCAAGACACAAAAAAGCAACCTCGCCGAAATGAAAAAAGGGTACTGTATGCAAAATGATTCCATAGTGGTGCAACTTGAAGTTGGAAATGCCAATACGATTAGTTGAGGAAAAAATTCACATACAAATTGGACATTTAAATAGAGAGGAGATACGGTAATCCAAGATGATATTGCCTGGATAAAAAAACAATGTGAGACTGGCCTTCTAAGTCAAAATCAACTCTTGCCCTTCTCAGTATCTCATACAATCAGTCAACACGTTCACATTGATATGATAATATTTTTAAAGGCAGTTCACATTGATGAGATGAAGCTAGGATAAACATACAGGGACTCAACATCAAAAGAGAATTTCACAAAAGGTAAGCAAAAAGAGCAGAGAAACCTGTAGTAAAACAGTGAAGGACTGGGGCATTGTCTGGATGGCACATTTCAAGAATCCCACCCACAACTTCGGGTATTTCCATATCTGCATTAATATTGAAAAAATGCATGACATTGCTAAAACCAAAAGGTTTCCTATCTTAAACCTACATTTCTTAACTAACTTCTTTAAGAATGTTATTAAGAAAATCACCACACTTATCACAGGAAAAGTACCTGCTTATTTATGAGACGTGAAAGAATGTCCATCACAAACTCCACCTACAAAGCAGCAGCAATAAATAATACTAGTAGTAAACAAAACAGAGAACAAACAATATCAACCAGAAATACACAAACTAACGAGACAACTAAGAAATGCAAGGGTATGTGAGATGAGGAATACAGATAACCGACAAGAAAAAGATGACACGTCTTTCAATCGGACCACATATATATATATATGACATGCTAGTACGGTTAAAGATGCCATGGAAACCTTTAACATGACAGTGATACTTTATTGACACTTGCATTCCTATGCCCAAGAAGGCCAATTCCAACATTTTACCCAAAAATAGAACTGCTTGTTCATACCTGATGACCATTTGGAAAGTTATTTGACTTGGACAAAGAAGCATATATTTTGAATGAGGTATCTTGATTATAGGATAAACATTCCCATATTTGGCAAATGCCAGCTATGTAGAAAAAAAATACTACGATATATAAGCTCATAAGTCATAACACATACAATTGAGTAAAACTGGGATCTGATCTTAATGCCCCAGAGGGAGAAGGAAAACTGTATGCCGTGATTCTTATCACTCAAAGATATGCATGAGCAAGTACCGTTGCTACAAATACATTATGATAAAGCAACAGTCAGTTAACAAGGCAAAAGAATAACCAATCACTCACCAATGCAGGGAATACACCTATTGCTTGTATAACAGTTCGCATAAATAACAGAGGGAGTGGTATCTGTTCAACCTGTGAAGAAAATATGCTCCATCAGAGGGAGGGGGGTGGGGTGGGGGGGTGGTGGGCATGAATATAAGTTCCAAAGGGCACAAACCAATTGATTCAAGACTTTTGCCAATACTTGTTGAGTGAACACCTTCTTCTGTTCAAAACACGCAGAGCAGGCATCCATAACCTGCAGAATACAGTTTCAGCTTATAAGCACATTCAGAATAGAAATTTGTTTGAGAGGATAGAAGAAACATGAAGCAGAAGTAGATGCCTTTTTCAGAGGTATCCCATCTTTATCAGGATCAATCCCATGAATGGCAATCAACACTTCGGCTGGAGCGAGGGAAGGGCCAGCTTGTGTAGATCCCTGAAAAAGAACAGTGATTAACAGAAAACTAAATAAATATCAGGAACAATTGATACCTCAAAAACCAAACTGTGAAGAAAACATTGACATAACATACAAAATGTCTAGAGTTTTCTGTTTCTGTTATTATTAGCTGTTCATGGACGCAAGCAGACACACAATAACATAACTGACAAGGAATAAAATTTTTCCTTTCCCCTAAAAAAGAAAAGGTTTTCCTTTAAAGCGGTGGCAGTGGTCCACCCCGGACTCAACAATACATTTATATTGATTGACAATATAAAATGCAAAAACATTGTCCATGAACTCAGTAATATAACATGTGATTTCTTCTTGCATATACCTTATATGTACTACAATGCACTACTTGGTTCAGAACTTTCAATATCAGAAACAAGATAACAACTAATCTTGTAAATTTAACCCTTAAAAATAAAAGCTCTTTGCGATAAACACATGAAAATGCAGACAGCAATTAAGGACATGGAACAACATTTGACATTAGGTAACGACAATAGCAAAACTGAAGATATCAACTAGCACGATGCAAACTGGTTGCTATCTGTTACACAACAAGAAGCACTACACAATATCGGAAAATAATAGCATAGATACAAAACAGCAAAGTTTAAACAACAAACGAAAAATACCTGCAGCACACGAGCCAGAGCAGCTTGAAATTTTTCTGGAGGAAGACCAACAAGCTTGGGGAAAACTGGAAGTATCTAAAGAAGTCATCAAAACAGAATTAAACATGATTTATCAGTCCATGGTGCAAAGACTGAACCATCATAAACTGATGAAACCAGATTGAATCAGTTGCTGTGTAAAACAAAATTTAAACATAATATTTCAGTTTGCAATATCTGATATTTGCATGTGCAAACATGACAGAGATGGGTGAATGTACCTCATCTTTTGATAGAAAAGGTAATACAGGTATCAAAATCTCTACATCCTGCAACCAATAATCATGGTATTCAAAGATGGAAAAATGATCAAACTATTAAGTAAAACCGAGCTGGTCTACCTTTAACTTCAAATTGTACAAATTCCGAACAGAAGAAATAAGATCTTGTGAAGGAATAGTCCCATCAGTTAATGTCTGTAGCACCTGCTCAAATGAAATAGAATAGAATAAGATAAAATGAAATAAAACTGGATATAACTTTAAAAACAATATTAGTGCCCCTCTCAAAATTGTATAACATCTGAAGGGTAAAAGAAGATGCATATCCCCTCAAAAAAAAAAAAAGAAGATGCATATCAGTTTACAAAAAGTGCATACAAACACGAAAAAATATCGAAGATTCAAACAACTAAGTTGGCATCTTGATGTATGCCTTTCCCATGGAACACTAGCCATATATGTGAAGAACGGACATCCAAAGATACAATGCCTCTATGCAAATATCGACTCCTAGTGAACATCAGAAAAAACAATAATTAAAAGATACTTCTATCCTTTTAAAAAAATCAATAATAAATTTGGCAGGAAAGATTGCTAATGAAGTTTAGCAGAGGGGCGGTTGCTTATGGATTAATAACCAGTCGGCTACAGATTTTTGGAGATTCAGACACGGTTGTCACAACCAGAACAGTGACACATGTATCACGAAGGAATCATGCAATTCCCTTTGCCTTTCTTTGGTGTCTTTGGTTTTAGCGAAACAATTGTATCTTTAAGGGGGCAAGATGCTATGTTGAGAATATTAGTCATGGGAAACAACATGGCAAGGGATGGTCTACCGGCTGATTGCCAACAATTTAACGGTTCAATGCAGTTTTTTGTCAATAAATAAATAAATCTGTCAAAAAGAAAAAGAAAAGAAAATAAAATATCTCAAAAAGAAAAAAACAAATTAAATTAAATTAAATTTAGCAACTTAACGAGACATCAGTTTAAAAAACAATTGAGGGATATACTCAAGATCCCAAACAAAATTTCATTGGTATCTGAAATGAAGTCTGTTTTAAATCCCTAACCAAATTATTGGCATCACAACCTGGAAATATTGTGATACATTAGTTATCACCATAACATGTAATAGCTGTCGAGTCCAAAATACATAGAAACATTAAACTCTTCTGATGTCAGGAACACAAATGAGTATTAGCCGGCATGTTTAACATACAATAGTATCACACAACTTATATAGCAGATTATGTACGAAAAATGGAAGTTCATTCAAAAACCTGCATAAGAAGGTTTTCGCTTCCAACAGGTGGATCAGAGATTATCCTGAGCAGCTCAGGAGAAGACCCAACAGTACGAACCAAGATGGGTACATGGCCATGAACTGCCTGCATAACTTAAATGATCAGAGAGAAAAGCCAAAAATATACAGGAAATATAAAAGCAAAGCTTAAATGTTAGAAAAAATAGGATAAGAACAAACCTCTTTTGCGGACTGGGGCATGCTTTTGTAGATTGAAAAAAATTGTCTCAGGAGAGAATGTTTCTGCAGAGCCAAATAGAGTAACGAGATTACAATATTACATCAAACCAATAAGCAAAAAATCATGAAACAATTTTCTACACTAGCTCTAACAAAACATACCTTTGTATGCATGTAACTGAATAAAAAAGCATACCTTAGTACAAAGTGCAAAATACAGTGACATGCATCGTTGAGCTTCTGATATAAGAGACGGTGTTACAGTTTGGACTGCTTGAGCAGTAGGTGTCCTGTCACCACTAGCATGACCAGACAACTTCTGCTCCCCGCTAGATTGTCCAACCAAATCAGCATCCTACAGAGATATTATACATAACTAACAAGTACACAAATAACAAGTTGCATAACAGATAATCTTATTTAAAGGCAATATCTCCTCCAAAGAAAATCCCTCAATTTCACGAATCAATAAAGATGCAGAATATGTCTTTTTATAAAAAGATAAAATATATGTTAAGTGCTCATAAGGACCAGGTGCTGCATAGAATAGATTAGTTTTTACAAAAAGGAAAAATTATTAACCATGCTAATATAAGGTAGACTATCATGGGAATTTCTAGTTTCACATATACCCTCAGTGATTCAGAAGTTGAAACATCAGTTTCCTTGGGTTCTAATGCTGGAATTGCATCAATGACAGACTGTAGCTTATCGTTAGCGAAATCCTCAATTTTTTGAGAAATGCTAGGCATAGGAAATAGCTTATTCGCCACCTGCAGAAGAACAAAATGGCAAAAAAAAAAACGAGTCGAGCAAATTAAATTTGTCCAAGAAATGAGATAAGATAAAAGCGAAGAATGGAGAAGAAAGGCCCTTAAAGGAGTACCAAGCGTATAGCTTTCATCCGTACATCTTCAGCAGGGTGCACCGCACTCTATTAAATAAACTCAAATAAGAAGCTAACACAACAGAACAAAGCAAAACGCAAATAACATTTCTTGATAAAGTATAATCCTATCACATCAGCCTAATAATGGTAATAATACATACAGCATAAATTAATAAACCCAAATACAACAACCAACTCTTGGGAGAGTGGTTGGGACCTTGATCATTATTCTGGAGAGCAGGGCTCAAATACTAGATATTGTCATTTGGGATAATTTTTTTGGGGATATCTACTTTTTGTTGTAATAGACCTCAGCCTATTTGCCCTACCAAAACAAAACAGAAGAAACTCGGCAATGAGAACAAAGATATACTCCAGTCCCATATGAGATGTTTGACGAGCTAATTCTACAAGAGAGCACAAAAAATGCTCCTGCTATTCAACAATAAAATGTGATTTAATTTTTACTTTCCGTTAGAAGATTATTATTTGACAGTGGGAAAGGATTTAGTAGATATTATAATATAACAGGAAGAATTTTTTAACTAGCAAGATCCTCGATAAACATATCACAGAAAGGAAAACTATAATGGCAATCATGCTTACAATAGTCCAAAATTATTTCAGACCTAATGGTGATGACTACACTGTTTTACATCCAAAAGCAGAGAACATAAGAACCAATAGAGCAAATATACACACAAATAAATAAAATTTATCACGATCTGTTAACTGTCACACCATGCAGAGAATGCTTAACCAGAAGGCTTCCAGATGATGCAAATTAATGACCCATACCTGTAGGGCAATCTGGAGGCATCTATCTCGATCTGACGGCCTAAGCAATATTAGGTTCCAAACAGCACTCAGGCCTTGAGTAACTCTATCCCCACCTTGAAAGTCCTTGTCAAGTTTCTCACTTCTCTCAGGAGAGCACAAGCACTCCAATAGCTTCAAAACACCCTCAGATAAATAAGGCACTTCAGCAAGCAATTTGCCCAGTGATTTATCTGAGGGTGGAAAAGTGTCTCGGAGATATTTTGCCTATAAAAACAAAATTACACTTCAAGGGGAAAATTCAGAAAAAAGAAATGGGATGATCATAGCTTACCACAGCCAAAAGAAACGATTCATAGACTGACACAGCAGTTCTTGATGAAAGAAAGTCTTGATCCTGTTCTGTTTCTCGATATAACCTGTATAGGAGACGCAAAGTCAACTCGTGTCCCTGATGACATTGAATAAGTAGTCAGGACAATGAGTATGAATAAAGACATGTAAAGTGAAATAAAATTCATAAGCAAATGTAGGTTATCATATAACGCATTCTAATGCACATGCAAACAAGTTGTGAGTTTTGCAAGTCAGTATAATTTGTATGTTAACAAATTCATAATAAACAAGGATCAAATTTCATAACATATCAAAGAAGACGACCCTGACAAAAGATGGAACAAAAAAAAACCATCCTAGCAAGTAGGCTTGAGGAACATTTTTTTTCTTTTGAAGGGTTGCGTAGTTTGAGGGACAATACAGGTTTTGTATAACCAAAAGGCTTTAGGTAAACTCAGAGAAAGGAAAATTTTAAGTGCTAAAAACGATGAAAGAACACACAAAACCCGTCATTTAAGATCTGCGAGAAACTATTTATGCAATAAATAAGAAACTGTTGAGATTCATAGCTCAAAATCACAAAGAAAATGTCAGTTCCATCATATCTGCTAGGGAATCCAGGAAAGTAATAAGGAAAAGAACAACAGATCACCCACCTCGAGGTTCATATAATCTGAAAGCACATGATTCTGTAGTAGCTCCCATGAATTCAACTCCAATGGAAACTGCACCAAAGCAATGACACATGAAGCACGTGGCTGGTGTTAGATCAGCAGTACGAAGGGACCTTCATATTAAAGCAATAATGAACCCAGAAACTGAGCATTCTCTATTAGATGATGAAATGCCAAACATTGAATAACACCAAGTAAAAATCATTAATGAATAGTCCTTGATAAAATGTGAACGCCCTACAATCATTACACAGATATATCAAATCCATCAAATGCAATTCATTATCTCATCACATGGAGTCATAAGTCATATAACAACTCTTTGAATCATACCTCAATACCCAAATGACACAGCAAGGAAAATCGAGTATCTGATCCACCTGAAACTGCAACTGGCTTGTAAGCCTCAAGAATACGGGAAAATGCTACTGTTTGCAGATTATCCTTATCTTCATCAGTAAGGTTGACATCAAGCAATGCCATCTTTGGGAGAATATATGGGGGAGTGACTGTGAGAGGAGCTGCTGAAACTGTCTGGCTACCATCAACAGCTCCACAACTCTGGGCTTCTGAAAGATCACTGGATATACTGCCTGTTGTAGAAACATTGAAAGGTCTAGTGCTGCCTAAACTTGTGGCATGCTCTTGAACTGATTCCATAAACTCGGCAGCAGAAGTATGTGAAACCTCCTGGGATTCATGAACAGACGAAAATAGAGAATCAAGACCTGGTATATGGCTCTCTCCTATTTCTTTGTTTACATATGTTGAACTGTCATTAGCAGTGAGTGGTGGCACTGCAACAGAAACAGTTATACTAGTAGAAGTTGGTATACTATCATCACCGGCAATAGATGACACTAGAGTTGGCTCTGCAGCATATGTCATCTTCTCTTCTCCACCGTGATCGATTTTCTACAAGATCAAGGAACATAGAAACAAGCATAATTATCATAAGGTGATCAGCTGAAAATGTAAAAAATACAAGCACAAACAAGATCCATAGTTCAAGAAACAAAACAAGCTTACAGCAATATCATGAGGAGACGAAGGTTGACCACTGAGTAATGATGTCAGCAAAGGAGTGAAGCCAAGCAAGGGGCGAAGATCTGAAACAATTACTGGAATAGAACTAGCCAAGGAATGCAAATCCTCCTCTTCCTCTGATTTTGGACGAGTTGGTGGAAGATAGTTTGTATTCGCTATAACTACTTCTGCTAGCAAATCTGAGGAGATACTTGAAATGAGAATCTCTAGTGAACTAGCTGCCTTTTCACCCTGTGCTACCAAAGCACCAAACATGCCAACAAGCTGCTGCACAGGGCCCGAACTTTTATCTCTAGATGGCATAACTGGATTAACCATAAGTGACTGAGCACTTCCATTAGATGATTCTTTGGAAGTCTCCTGAACTGATGGGGCAGATTGCCTGATTCTTTTACCAGACACAATTTCTTGTGGTGAATCATCTCTCTCTTCAATCATGGATCTCTTGCGTCCCACATCATTATTTGCTTCGTCATATGAATGCCCTGATTCCTCATCAACCTAAAACCTTTTATTTAGCCCTTATCCCAAAATCGTTATAAATATGTATATAATAGCCTAACATAACATAAATGTTTACCTTAGGAGGTAATGGTACTCTCATGCTTGTAATGTTATCTCCAGAAGTTCTACTTGATCCTGGTACCTGGCCTACCAACTCACCAGCATTAATAGCATTAAGAGCTTCAACCAATCGAGCACGCCACTGTGAAAATAGAAAAAAAATTGCTTACGCCCAAATCCCTTTACTAGAATGTCCTCAAGCAAATTGTCATGCAAATATCCAATTACCAAAATTGTCATTAAATTCAACCAATCGCAAGCCACTTACAAATAACAACAACAACAACAACAAAGCCTTATCCCACTAGGTGGGGTCGGCTACATGGATCATACGACGCATATTCGTTGATCCATGTTCATAAGATTCGACAGGATTTTATGCTGGCTGTCGGGGCCTAACACAACCCTCCTCCTTTATCCGGGCTTGGGACCGGCTATAAAATATAGGCGGAGTTCCACTTACAAATAACACGGCAACGAAAAATAGTTAACATGTAGAAGAAGGGAGCAATAACCATCAACCTAGAGCATCTGAAGTCAGAATAAAGAAAAAGTCCTACAATATGTTAGCGGTATCAGTACTAGTTCACAGACTTACTGGTTCAGCACTTGAGTGAGTACACTTTAAACATTCTGTGAAGGCATTCTTCAGAGCATGATGTGCACCTGGGACTTCGACACCTTTTATGACAGAAATTGATGGATCCAATGAAAGCAGAACTGATAAAATACGTCCATAGAATGAAGGCCTCTTATTTGCAATAGATGAAAGGCTGGAACACAACGTAAAAGAAAAAAGTTGAAACAATGAATTAAGGAGGATGATAGAGACAAAAATGAAGAAGAAAGTACAATATATACAATGATGACACACATTCTGTGATCGTCAGCCATCCAATAGATAAGCATTAAATTCCAAGAAAGAGTAGCAATGCATCGCATATTTGAGCTCAGTGTACAATTTAGGCATGATAAAATGTATGATTGAAGTGGCATCAAAGTAATGTTAATAATCGAACTCTAGAACAATTTTCTATAATACTGCAACAAAAATGCCTTCAAAAAATACTGCACAGAAAAAATGGATAAGTATGGCAAGGAGTAACACACCTATTGATTAACACAATGACTATTGAGTTATTAAGTGATTTCACTTGTAGAAGCCTAAGCTGGTCAAGCAATAACCCGAGGCTTTGACTAGCTTCAGAAGTTAGATCTCCAAGATTAAGCAAAGGATGGCCTCCTTTTAGCCATGATATATTGAAGCCAGACCCTGCCAAGGATTTTACCAATTTAGGGAAACACTGTGGACCTTCCAATAATTAGAAGACATCATGTTGATACACCCAGTGTCATGGTAAGATTTTAACTATGTGAACTTTTTGATATTTTGTATTAAATTACATCAGCATACCATCTCCAGCTTCTTGAGGTGGATCTGAGGAAGAATTAGGATCTGGTGTAAAAAGAAGAACCAAAGATTCAACAAATCGTACTGCCAACAGTCTAACTCCATCAATTCCTGGCTGAATGATCAAATTCAAGTGAATGTAATGTGCAAACAAAATTCATAGATTAACTCCGTCAAGCAAGACCAGAAAGAGCAATTACCTGGACCACCATAGGTAGTACTGCACTTTTGAAGTTTAACATGCATACCCAAGATGCATGTAGTGAATCATCAACTACACTGGAGTACAGACCCTGCAAAGAAGTGCAAATATTAAAGTTACTCATCCTGCAAACAGCTAGTTAGTTATTCAACAGTTACACTCATAATGAACTTAAAATAACCTGAATTCCATGTTCATCAATATGGTAGTGCTAAATCCGGAAAAGCATCAGCTAGAAAAGAGATGTTTTCATTTCTTCCTTTTAGTTCTTTTTCTTGAGATGTTTTAATTTCTTCCTTTTGGTTCTTCTGTCTTTATAAAATTCTATCGTACTGCTATAAGGCCAGCAGTGTTATATGGTAGTGAATGTTGGACTATGAAGGGACAACATGAACGTAAAGTTGGGGTAGCCGAAATGAGGATGTTGAGATGGATGTGTGGTCATACAAGATTAGATAAGATTAGGAATGACCATATACGTGAACGAGTCGGAGTGGCTCCTATTAGTGAGAAAATGGTAGAGAATCGTTTGAGATGGTTTGGTCATGTTCAGAGAAGACCATTAGATGCGCCAGTAAGAAGAGTAGATCAAATAATCTGGAGTCCGATTAAAAGAGGGAGAGGGAGGCCAAGGCGGACACTTGGCGAACTAATAGAGCAAGATCTATTGGTGAATAATATACCGAAAGGTTTGGTTACTAATAGAGCGGAATGGCGTCGTATGATCCATGTAGCCGACCCCACCTAGTGGGATAAGGCTTTGTTGTTGTTGTTGTTGTTGGTTCTTCTGTCTTTATAGTTATAACAACTAAAAATTATTCAACGAAAGAAAATGTTTGATCTCTCTTTAATCATGCTTTGTGAAACATGTCCCCTCTAGGCATGAACAGTTTTATCATTTTTATGCTTTGATTTATGGTCAATGTTTTTGGTTTTCTTGAGGCGAAAAAAGATGGCAACAGAGTTATGGTTCCCGTAGTACTGTATTATCAAATTTCTGGATCAATTATCAACTCCTTTAGGAGAATAGATTGCAGAATGCACACATAGGATGGCGATTTTCACTTAGAATGTAACGGATATGAGACTGCCAAGTTTGAGGGTTCATGTAAATTTGATGGATAATATACAAACCGACCTTCTCCTTCTCAAAAAAAAATATACTCAAAACATGAGTTCATATAATATATTCGTTTTGCCTTGGGAAACCTTGGTCTTGACAGACTGAATAAGTTCTTCCTTTTTTCTCATTCAAAATAAATTGACAACAAAGAAGTGGAAGACTTCAGACTCAGAGCACTGTCTAAAGCCATTCTCTTACTAGTGGCCAGGGTTCTAAATAATAGGTTGCGTGCAATTTTGATCTTTTGGTACCCTGTGCAGTCTGCTTTTATTCTGGTCACTCCAAAATAGACAACTTCTGAATGGTTTCAGACATGATCACTTCTTGGAGGCACATGGGCAAATGCTGCTCTCTATGGAAGGTCAGCTTTTCCAAGGCATACAACTCCTTGGACTTTGTATTTTTTGTGGAACTCCCTTCATCGTGCGACTTTCCTGAGATCTGGATTTCTTGCATGAAATTATGAGTTGCACAATATCTTTTTCCTTTTTTTTTTTTTTTTGAGGAGGAAAAGGAAGACCGCTAGAGTTTTGGTTGTCATCCATCTATATATAACTATGAAATGAAAGTCATGTACAAGTGTCAAAGGGAGAGCAGTAAAAAAGATGGAAAGTGCATCAGCTAACCAAAACCCCAATCCCGACATCACTCCCACAAAAAAATCACCCGACTGCGCTGATGACCTAGGTACCGACCAAAAAAGTCGCCAATGACACTTTCCACCTATCTCTGACGGGCCAAATACTGACTGGCACACGGTCTCCAAGTCCGATGAGAAAAGGCTCACAATGCTCGTCCATTGCTAGATGCCTCATGATGTAGGAGGGTGATGTCCTCCTCTGCCTCGCCTCATTGCACAGGATGTGTCAATGCGAGGCGCTCTTCTCACCCTGTACTTGGGCCACATGAAAAGGCTTGCAATGCTTGTCGGTTGTCTGTTGCACAATGTCTTTATCCACCCACATGAACGGCGATCCCATTGGAGATTGGGTCCAACCTCAAAGGAGAGTCAAGCAAGGGCATCCCCTGGCTCTTATACTTTTTATTCTGGCAACTGATGCCCTTGCAAGATGCATATGCTCATCATGTAGTGTTGATATTATCTTGGGGCTCTCCAACCCCAGGTCAAGGTAACAACGTCCCTATTGCAATAAGTTGCTAATATTTTATATTTTATTACCCTAAAAAATACTTTATATTTTATAAATGGCTCCAAAGTGTTAGCGAGGAGGTCTCTTTGCTTATTGACATATTTGATTAAATGTCGGGCTTATGTGTTAATATGTCAAATGATCCTTTCTTCACTTTGGCATGGAATCAGATGAGGCACACAGGTGTTCCTTGGAATTAAAGAAGAATGCATGTATTCCCTCATTTAACTTGGTTACCTTTATTGGACAAGTTGATCCTGGTGCAAGATTGGGCTCAGTTGTCGAACGAGTGGAGAAGATGATGGAGGGGTGGACTCCACGATTTCTCTCAATAAGGGAAGTTTGAACCTAGTTCAAGCGGATCTCTTCAGCAATACCTATTTATTATATGCCAATGTTTTGGATGCCTAATTGTGTGATCAGATTGATGCTCTACGTCGAAGGTTCTTACAGACACACACAGGCAACATGACCATGGTATTCATGTAGTGGCGTGGTCTTAAGTTCGCAGTCCTTATTCCCGATGGCGAACTAGGAAGCTCATGGGTCAACCGCAGGACATCTAGTCAATCATTATTGTTTGCCATGGGTTTATAATGTCTTGGGAGGCCAAACTAGAGATCATGCATGGTTCATTTACTTTTAAAAGGACAGTATTGACGTTTTTGCCATCTACCTATCGCTTCTTCGAACCATCTTCAGACTCAGGCTCCAACTTTCGTTCTATGAGGATGCTTGGGCATCCATCATGCCTCTTTCTGAGACCTTTCCGTCCATATATCCGTTAGCACAAAATTGACAAGTCCATTTGGCTGATTGTTCGTCAGGACGTCCATTACCTCATGGGGTATGGACACTTCTATTAGCCTTGACACTGTCAGACCAGCACCTCCAGGGGCTCTGCCATCCCCAGAGCCCTTCCCCACAAGCAATTGGAGGGCATGGCGCCTGATGATTCTAGACTGAATTTGAGGACATGGACGCCTTGACATTTCTTTGTTAATGCAATAATACTAAGAGCATTAAAAAAATAATCCTTTTAAGAGAAAAGTTCATTCTTAAAAGATAAGCCAACAAATAATATTTTACCTTGTCAAAATAATTGAAGTGTGACACAATTGTCAACTTTTCTAGCTGCATTATTTTTTTCTCGTATCTATCTGATGTTTAGGTTCCCACAATCAGATGTCCACTTCCCATAAAATTTAGATGGTGTCTAAATGATTGGAGCTGTTAATATATTTCCTTTTTTCTCAATGCTGAAGACGACTTCTCATATCTATCATCTATCTATTATGTTGCTCATGTTTGACGGAGATGTAGCAATGCTGTAAGATAACGATATTTATTTTCATTTCATTTATTTTATAAGTTCACAATGTTCTCTAATGTTGATACTTCCATCATCATTGATCATTTATTGTCCTTTTTCTAGTTTTATCTGGAAATTTTTTGACACGGTGTAACCCAAATCATAGGTATGAGATCTTGTTGGAGTACACATTTTTTTAAAACTAATTATTATTGGGTACGAGTACCCACGAACATAGTTGTCAAACACGTAAATCGTGAACAAGTAACACGTAACACGACACGTCCTATTCTACCAAATTTTTTTATATTAGATGTAAATATTAAATATAAAAAATATATATAAACCCATGATATAAGTGGTGAGATACAAATCTTTTTGAACAAATGCAATATGCAAATTTCTAATTTTAACATCAATTCATGATATTAATAATTACTTAATTATATAATCATATATATATGAAAGGTACTAATTCATGAAAAATTAACACATCAATAAATTTATAATAATAACAACAATTAAAACATCAACAATAATTTTCATTATTAATCTATAAAAAAATAACACAAGAATAATAACAGCAAGGTGTGATTCCGCTTAATTAAACAATTAATAATGAGTAGAACCATAAAAATCATTTAAAGTTATAACATAATAAAAAATAAAAAGGTAGCCAAGTCCCCCTTGTCTACAAGCGGAGAGCACGATTGGGATTGTGGAAAAAAAAAGAGAACGAGTGGGATTGTATTAAAAAAGGGTTCCTGCTCCGATGCACGAAGATAGAAAGGGAGAGGGAGAGAAAGAGAAAGGGAGGAGACAAAGAGAAAGGGAGAACGGGAGAAAGGAAAAGAGAAAGAGAAAGGCCGAGAGAGGGAGAAGGGAGAAAGAGAACGGGAGAGTGCGGGAAGAGAAAGGGAGAGGGAGAGAAAGGGAAAGGGCGAGACAGGGAGAGGGAGAGAAAGAGAAAATGAGATAGAGCCTGTTAGGTCAGCAGCAGCGGGATCAGGACAGAAAATGAGCAGCGGCGGCAGGAATGACAGCAGGACATCGGCAGCAGCAGCAGATGAGCAACGTCGGCGACGACAGCAGGACATCAACGGTGTCAGCAGAAGATGAGCAGTGGCAACGGCAGCAGAGCAACAGGGCACAGCGGCAGACAGCAAACAATAGGAGGAGAGATGAGAGCCTATCGCGCTTATAAAGGGTAAAAAAACAAGATTGTGGGCTCCGTGGAGTCGCGTGCTGGCTAAAACGTTTTCAGGTGGGATCGAGCAAGGAATGCAGAGGTTGAGACTTAAAATCGGACGTTTTTACGAGTCAGCATGTGTTTTTGACAACATTGCCCATGTGTACCCACGGAGTACCAATACTACCCTATATGGATACATGGAGGAAACTGAAGTACCCATGCACCATAGTTCACTGAAAATAATAAGGGATTTTTTTATTTGAGATATAAATGATTTTCTTATCACAACAACAACAACAACAACAACAACAACAAAGCCTTATCCCACTAGGTGGGGTCGGCTATGTTGTTGTTTTCATGAGATTCGACAGGGTTTTACGCTGGCTGTCGGGGCCTAACACAACCCTCCTCTTTTATCCGGGCTTGGGATATAATAATTTGTATAGTGCTTGAATTGAATAATTTATCATATGTTCAATTATGTCATTTCATATTCATCAACTAATTCTACCACTAAGTTTACCAAACACTTAATGAACTTCCAAATCTCTAATCACTATCTACTATCCGCTATTTGTTGATTAAATTGTTATCCGCTATCAAACCGGTATCCGCTACTCAAACCGCTAATAATGCCAAACAGAGCCCAAACCTTGCGCAGTGTGCAACGAGGCAGAGGAAGACAACATTCATTTATTCTTCAAGTGTTCAGTACCCCGGGAGATTTGGCGGCAGAAAAGCATCATCGACACCTTTCCATCAGCGGCGGAGGCTTTCTGGCAGCCACTTCGTGGCTTTGCCAACTGGAGACAGAGATGGAAAACATTGTTGGCAACATTTTTGGCCGGTACCTGGCCATCCAGTGCAACTGGGTGATCTTTTATGGGGAGCGATGTCAGGTTGAGAGTGTTGTACAACATATCTCTTTTTTTCTTTGGGAGGTTTTGGTTAGGTGCCACACATCTCCTTTTTTGCTGCTCTCTACTTGAGAGCCCATACTTGTACTGTTGTACATGATGACATTTTCATATATATATATATATATATATATATATATATATATATGTATATATATATATAGCCAGCAGTGTTATATGGTAGTGAATGTTGGGCTATGAAGGGACAACATTAACGTAAAGTGGGGGTAGCCGAAATGAGGATGTTGAGATGGATGTGTGGTCATACAAGATTAGATAAGATTAGGAATGACCATATACGTGAATGAGTCGGAGTGGCTCCTATTAGTGAGAAAATGGTAGAGAATCGTTTGAGATGGTTTGGTCATGTTCAGAGAAGACCATTAGATGCGCCAGTAAGAAGAGTAGATCAAATAATCTGGAGTCCGATTAAAAGAGGGAGAGGGAGGCCAAGGCGGACACTTGGCGAACTAATAGAGCAAGATCTATCGGTGAATAATATACCGAAAGATTTGGTTACTAATAAAGCAGAATGGCGTCGTATGATCCATGTAGCCGACCCCACCTAGTGGGATAAGGCTTTGTTGTTGTTGTTGTATATATATATATACATGGATGACAACCACAAGCCTAGTGGTCATCCTTTTCCTCAAAAGAAAAAAGCCTAAATCTAGATGATTGCAAAACTTTCCATTTTCAAAAAAATATGAATTGATCAATATCCTGAAATAAAAGTAATCATTTTATCTAATTAAGTTAATATTCTTTTGAAACGAAATTATTACTATGAGTTATGATCATCATCATTTTGTACAATCATCATATAATTATAGGTAGTTAAGTGAGACAAGAGGTAACGAGAACAAAGGTTTTTCTTTTTCAAGAAGTGCTAAACAAATAGTTATAAGAATGAATCACTATAATATAAGACATTTGTATTTTTAATTAAAAAATAGAAATACCATTATCATGATCATCATTCTGTAATCATCATATAAACTTAAGTGAGAAAAAAACAACAGAAGATAAAAACACAACAATGCTGGAAGCAATAAATGTTCAATTCATGATCTATTTCTGGTGAAATCATTCTTAACCACTAAGCTAGGTAAACAAAACATTCAATATTTGACAGATCTTTCCTTATACGAAATGGAGAGACCCAAACTATTATTGTTGATAAAGCATCTACTTTTTACCATCTTCTGTGATTGAACGAAAGAGAGAAGCTGAAAAAGAAATATATTTTAAAAACAACACAAAAAAATGATGAAATAGTGTGGTACTAAAGTTTAAAGCAACCATGTCTGAGCCATATAAAGATCTAACTAACTTGAGATTACCTGAATAGCAACCTTCTGCAGGACATAACGAAATAATAGTGTCCCTGTAATAATAGCTTGGCGAGCAACTGCTGGGGTTTCATCTTTTAGAAATAAGATCAAACAATCAACCAACTCAGGTAGAAAATCGGTGTGTTTCAATCCAATATCTCCAATCATCCTATGGAAATAGGTGCAGCAGGAACTTTTGTTGTCAACATCGATAAATGATGTCAAATTTCAAAGAAAAAGAAAAACTCTCAAACAGAAAGCAAATTGAGACAAATCGCCAAGCACATAGGATATTTCCTGCTCTTCTTCATGGATAGAATAATAAAATGGCAAACTTAAAATACTATAAACATGCTGAATAGATGAGTCTAACTCCGAAATCAACGGCCTTAAGTATCAAGCATAAAAATATAAGATTTCTCCATCTATCTCAAAATCTACTCAAGTTCAACACAAAAACAAAACTACGAAAAAAACTGGATGCTCTTAAGTTTCCACAATTATTATTTAGACAATGCCCTATTGACAGTTATGTCAACTTTTCTTTTCAAATCTCTTGGAAGATACAAATTAAGTATCACTGGTGTCGAAGACAAATTGTGGCAACTACCATCAGATTTATTGCAAATGCTAGAAAACTCAGACTGAGAAAATATGCTGTGTCAAACAAAAAATTCAGCAACTACAATGTTTACCTGTAATAAAATTTAGCGAACTACACTACGAACCGTACGTTTGCTTCTTTCCCTTTAGTGAGGGAAATGATTCGTATTGAAGGCCAAATAACATTCTTTCAGAAACAAAACCCTAACTTGTCACTTACTTCCTACATCACCTCAGATACAACAATAGAGGTTGCTCTTGTACAATTCAAACGGAAAAAAGCATTTAAGAAGCAACAGAACTAAGTCTCAAGCGTAGTCTTACTCGCCCAGGAACTTCCGGACGGGGCCGGCGGGGTCACTCTGGAGCTCGACGAGCCGTGGCAAGAACTCGGGCAACCGAGACGGGTCGCGGCGTAGAAGAACCGCCTTTAATTGCCTCAAGGGTTCCATCTTTGAAGGAGCATCCCTCGAAGATCTCACAGTGCTGAGAAGACTCGCCGCTCGCTCTCCCCAACCGGCCGCCATCATGCCGACCATGCCTTCGTACGTCCGAAACCCTACTTCTCCTCGGCCCAGAAAGGGTACTTCTACATTAACGGAGACCTATCGGGTGCAAAGGCTACGAGAACACGAGTTTGCCGGATTCTATCGGAATCTGAGGCGGCGGCGTAGATGGAGTTTCCGGCCGGTATTTGGCGAGTTACAAATTGAACATAGGGAGGATTTATTTTATTCTTGAGGGGTTGCTAACTGCTAAGTGCTAACAATGTGTACCGCCGGATCTACATGTGAGTTCTATGAACACTTTCTTTTTCTTTTATAATTGTAACGTTTTTTATACTTTTTTTGTGACGTTTTTCACAATCTTTGCAAAATTACTACTTATTCAGTAAATTCTTATGTCACAAGTTAATTTTGTTATTAAAAAATAAGGTTATTTCCTTATAAGAAATATCATGATTTTTTGCATCTAATCCTACTCACTGTAATGTTAACAGAATTAAATGGATGGACTAAAGTGAAAATCGAAATAATTTAGGGAGGCGCTACAGTGAGTTCGTAGATTAAGTTTAGATACCAAAAATCGTGATAGTTTAGAGGAGATCCAAGGAAAATAGTCCTAAAAACATATTTAGAATTGATCATTCTTGTTATGGCTAAATTATGAAATCACTATATTTTTAATACTTCTTATTTATAGCATAATTTTTTATTAATAGTTAATTATGCATGACTTTCAACCTTTAACCATTTCAAAAAGATTATATATAATGGGGCTCCTACCTATTCAATTAGGCAAGATCCTCCTACCTAGATTCCATCATAACATACGACTCTGATATTGAGCATAATATGGACAAAAAAATCTTCCGATGACTTTTGGTTCAACATTGCGAGCGACAACAACCTCCGGTGCTCACAACCTGTCAACCTCACGATCAACGATCCTTTGTTTGTTAGCATTTGCTCCTTGTCGTCATGGACACACATGATATTGCCAACCTTCGAGTTGTGCCTCATAAGAGACTCACCACCGTCTTCAATCTCGCCGATCTTCATCATTGTCGATCTCATCGATTCTTGCGCCATCGCCACTATCCCTAGTCCTTGCCATTGTCACTCGCAATTGTCATCGACAATCGTGACCTCATCGTCGTCATCCTCTCCCCTCATCATCGTCGCTCGTGCGCCTCAACTCCAGTTATCCTAGCCCTTGCCACAATTGAACCTTTCCCTCACCGTCGTTGATGTCACACCCTCACTATTATCAATCGCCCTTGCCATCATCGCTCGTTCCCTTGTCGTCATAGTTGCCGCCGACATCACTCGATCCTCGTCGAGCGATTTTTTTCTTGTCGGTTGATCCACGCTCAATGTCTCAGCCATCCAATCAGATCAGACGGTAAGAGGTTCCTACCTAATTGAATAAGTAGGAACCCCTTAAAATATTATTTGAAAACTTAGAGGTTTTTTTGCGTCACCAATCTACATGCACCAAACGATTGGGCGATATAATAAATATGCCACTATGATGATAAATAAATTACAATATATCTTCTTTTTCCGAGCCAATTTTTTAAAAGAGCGATTCGACTTCTATCACTTTAGTTGTGTGATGATACTTTTTAAATTGATTTCCTGTGTAATTTTTGCAAAATACAGTTATTTTTCTTGTAGAGCATTTGGTTGCGGGATAAAAATTGAAGAAAATATAATGGAATATCGTATTCTAAAGAAAAAAATATTCTTACTCTATTTATCGTTTGATTTGAAGAGAATAAATTTTTAAAATATAATATTTTATATTTAAAGTATTTTATTATACATAACTAGTGTTCAATATCATAATAAAAAATATTATTTAAAAATATATGATTGAATTTTTACAAAATAAAATACAGTTGAAAAGTTTGAAAAATTTGAGAATAAGTATATGCTTTTGTTTTAGAAGAATAAGTTTATTCTTCTTGATGGGTTAAAAATGATGGTTTCACAATTTTTAACGTGATTTCATATTTTTTCAAATTTTGATCAAAATAATCATATTTTATATCGCATTTGACTATATTTTCATAATGTGGAGATATTCCAATCTTTACTATGCAACCAAACGGCTGCATTAGGGACCTTGATTCCACAACTTACAAGATTAATAGCACAAGTATTTTCTTATTGTTTATTCACAACTTAGTTTTATCTAAAATCAGTTTTTATAATTTGCTTCTGCTCAAGAATTATATTTTTATTGTTTCAATTTTATGTTTACAATGATAATTTCGTAATAAACTGTAATTTAAAATGTACTGAATTGCAAATAAAAGTAAAAAATCATGTACAGAAATATGACCACTGTAGATTAATTTATTAATGTAATTATTTAATGTGAAATTTAATATCTAAAATATGAAAGAGAAAAGTTTGGTATCATCAAATAGAATAATACAGACTTCTATATATATATTAAATATGAAACTAATTAACTTTTAAATACAATATATATTTGAAATTAGGAGCCAAAAGGAAGAAACATTATTCTAAAATTTGAAACCGATCAATAAGAAAATTTGGGGACGGACGCCATATGAGGGTGATTTTGGGTATAGTATCAATAATATGTAGTGTCTATATAGTTTAACTTTAGGGCATCACTCCAAAAATATTATTGAGTGCTTAAAGCGTTAAATATTTTTATCCTTATAAAATGAAATAAAATGATGCTAATATTTTTTGAAGTTACAATAGTAATGTCTTAACTTTAAACTATAAAAATATATTTGGATATAAAAATATAGTTGGGCCCTTATAACCATGAACAAGGTTACGAGGCCCAATTATACATAATGTTAGGAGGTTCAATTGTGACCTTATATCGTCCAGTTAAGGACCACGATTTAGTTGAAAATGACAAGCAAACAAGAAAAACTGAGGCTGCACTTGGATAGTAAAATTATGTTCTTCTGAATTTGATATAAATAGTTAAATTGACAGATTAATTTTGAATATATTTGAATGGAATGTAACGAGAAAATAAAGAGTTGATGTAATATGAAAAAGTAGAAGTGATAGATTAATATTTGAATAAAAAATATGCATTGTAAATATAAAATATAAATTCATTAATTAATAAAAATAAAAGTAAAAATATTTTTTAAAAATATAGAATTTAATATATAAGAATCTATTTTTTAACAAATTATATTTAACAAAATATTAATTTTTTAATGAAATGATAAGTAATAGATACTATTAAATTAATCTTTTTTAATAATTATATTATATTTAACAAATATAATATTTTATATAAGAAAGGTAAGAGGGAGAAATATTTAAAAAAGAAAAAGTTGAAAAGAAAAAAATCATCAATTAAAAAAACTGTAGAAACATTGAGTGGTTTGATTCCACACAAAAAATGGAAGCATAAGGTTAGAATCAAGGTCACAGTGAAGTCATACCAAAATTTGAAGTGGGTTTACACATAACTCTAATAATTGTCAAATTATTATTGACATAAATGATAAAATTTTTCATAGTTTTTTCACTTATAATGCATAAAAAGTATTAATTTTAATTACCAAAATTATGTATAAAAAATGCGTAAACATATCTTAAGCATGAAATGATGTTATAAAATCAAGATTAAGTGCATGACCACACAAAAAATATTAATGATATAAATACTAATAATATATAAAAATATAAAACAGATAAATGTAAAATTTAAAAGAGAAATATATTTTTCATGATAATTGGTATAATGTGCGATATATTATTTATGATGATAATAAAAATAAATCATTTTTGTTATCAAATGAAAAGTAAGAAAAAATTGATGTGTTAGCATATTCAATTAATAGTGCCATGAAATATATTCTCCTAAGGATATATTAATGATACTTTTATATATGAAATTATGTAACTTAATCTAATTGAGATAAAAGATAATTATGAAATATATTATTTTATTTTATCATGCAATATTATAATACTTTATAAAAAGTATAATAACGAGAAATACATAATTTAAGAGAGACGTAATTTTTCTCATAGTAATTAATCTAATATGCGTCATATTATAATAAAATAAATTGTATTTATTATAAAATCATATTCAAGAGGAAAAAATGTCTAACTAGTTGGTTGCAATCATTAAAACAAATATCTATATGTGATGAAAGAACTACTATTATTAAATTTATGTAAAGGATGCACGTGCACCCATGTATATATATATATATATATATATATATATATATATATATATATATATATATATGAATTAATTAATGAGAATCTCGTGTTCTTTTGGAACTTATAATTTCAAAATAGATTGCTTTTGAACTTGCAAGTTTATGATTTGTAAGTTAATTTCTTGATGATCTAATCTTTTACATTTTTATTAGCATATTTGTTGGGAAGTAAGTGACGAAGATGGAACAAAAGCAGATTTCGAGGTACGACGAATCGTTATTTTTAGGGAATTATTTGCTCCCACACAAAATTTATTATCGGGTTACCGCAATAACACTCCCACCATGAAACAAAGTTCTGGAATCCATCGACTAGCAATATCGAAGAACTCACAATCTCTTATTCAATTAATTTGCAAAGCACGTGAAGAAGTAAATGATCTCAAACCAAGAGGGAACTAATATTTATAGGTGATGAAAAGACACAACTCTTTATGTATGAACACGCCTCTTGTGAAAGGTTGAAATCTTTCATTCAAAAATTACACCTTTACAAGTTTTAGTCTTTTCATTCAAAGATGCATTATTCCATTCAAACAATGCACTCTTACAGTAAGCACCTTTTTTAATATGAACACATAGTTCATTTGAAATTTAAAATCTATAAATTCCATCAATCCCCCACTAGATAACAAATTTCAAAATATTAAATTATACAATTATGTATAGTGACAGGTATAATTAAATTTGAAATTTCCCTTATTGTACACTTTTCAAAATTCAAACAGGTAACTGATATCTATTAAATTTGAATCATTCCCCATAAGTCTAAACCGGAAAGGTCACACACATAATTATGTTTAATATTTTGAATAAGAGATTAACATTGTCGCACTATTATCGTCATGTGCTCATCCTGATTTCATAAATATTTATTCGAGAAAAACCTCTAAAATTCTAGACTAAAGGGAGACCACTTATATATTCATAAAGGTGGAATCCTTTCATAACACATATCATGCACCCTTCCCCCCTTAGGGGACTCAACGTCCTCGTTGAGTTATCGCACCCCACTATGCAAAGAGGCTCACGCGGAGTGGCTCTGATATTATATATAATATTTTCCACTAGCGTATGATATTATCCGCTCTAGGCCTAAGCCCGCACGATTTTCTCAAGTTAAGGTCAAGCTCCTATATATACCCAACATCTATCCCGTAACTTATGCATGTGGGACTAATCCAAGGCATGCCTCATGCATCAATATCACACGTTAGTGAGGAATGTTACATATTTAATTTTCATGACCCCGAATTAAATTGTGATTTAAATCGGAGTTTGCGACTCATTACGGACGATCAAATAAAATTAGAAAAGATTGCAGAAACGTGATGTAAATTTTGTTTTATAACATACACAAGAATGAAAATATCATAAAATAAACTACACAATTTATGATGATTTTTTAGAACAAACCAATAATCCTTAAATTTTATATTTCATAAAATGATTTTGCCTTCTTACAACATATAAAATATTACATATGCATTACGCGTAATCAAATTTCTCGACATCCTAATAGAAGGATACGAGGGACTCAAATCTTCCCATCTTACCATGAACCCTTCAAATACTATCAGCCCGCATGATTCCCAAGAATTATCTGAAAAATATTGAATACAACAAAGTGAGCTAAAATAGCTCAATAAGTTAATAACTCATAGCCTATGTGTTACCAACTAATCAATTCGGAGTGACATGAAAAAACATGCAATAATCATAATAGCAAAATAGGTATTTTCATATATTTTATAATTACATATATAGCATATTAATCAGAAACATCACACTCAACTTGTAATCAATATCATATTAATCATATCAAACATATGTATGCAAATGCAACACTCTTATATGAATGCACGGATCACCAACTGACCAGTGATCGGTAGATAATTCTAGAGATAGCTCTCATCGTGATCAGCGATATAGCATTTAGCTCCATTCTACCTCATCCTTTTCGGGGAACAAATCATATAACGAAGGTGGACTCTAGAGGTGGTCCCTACGGATTCTAGAGGTGGCCCCCATCGCGACTACTCACGATGTGGCGCTTAGCTCTGCATGGCACTTAGCTCCAGCATATATCATCCCATTATTGGAGAACAGAATAATGGATTGGACTCTAGAGGTGGCTCCCATTGTGATCAGCGATGTAGCACTTAGCTCCAACCATCAACATGCAATGTAGGCAGATGCAGATTCATGATTCATCATATTATAATTATGTCTCCATATCAGAAGATGAAGCATATCAAATACCATTTCAAACGGAATAAGATTACACTGCTCGTAATCCATCCATCTCATATCACATATGCTTTTTCAATGTGCAATCATACAACGATTCAGATATACTTTTCATAATTGCATTTCTAGAAATCAATTCATAACAATATCCAAAACATATTCAATAATATAATAATCAATGTCATACGAAATTCAAAAGAGGTGAATACATAGAGTAGGAGAAACCAACTTACCTTTATACGAAAAATAACAAAAGACTTTTCCCGTTCTTTTCCTTACATTAATCTGCTTTCCTATAACAATGATATATGTTCATATTAATTAAAATGAACACAAATCTATAATACTTCGAACATGACACATATATATCATTCATTATTCAATCTTCTAGCTTTGCCCATCAAAAGTGCATTATGATAGTTTGCACACTTCGTAAAATAAAATTTAGAACTCTTAATATATATAACAAAATAAGACGATTCCAATTTCCCTTAACATTAGACTCCCTAAGGTGTAATTCATAAAATTTCCAGAGTTTATAATTCTCTGAATTGAACAAAATAAATTTCACAAGTACTATCATGATATGTCCTGAATTTCCTTTCGACAGATTCGATTAATCATTTATAACTTGCTCTAGTCATATTCTTTTTCAATGATTCCAATTGTAATGGATCTTAACATATGTATACTTATCACCCTAAATTATCAAATAATTTTATAAAATATTTGATTTCATACCTCATTTACAAAATTAGGCAACAATTTCATAAGACAAATTGATAGCACCCTACAGATGAACAAATAACTTTCCCTATAGCTATCCTATAAATCTGATTCCAAATCCCAATAAAACTAGACTTTTCATAATTTATACTATCTTCCTTAAGCCTCAAAAAGTCCTATGATAACATATATTTAAATTCTGTTTCAAAATCTAATAGGCATAGGCTATTGCAACATTTATATCCATTACCATTCGACTCCTTTTGAAGTGATCCCAATTGGATCAATCCCTTAGTTAAGTTAGGTGTAAAACACATAAATTTTATATTTTAATTACAAGAATACAATTTATGGCATAACATCTATTCCATTCTACTAATTCCGCTCCGACTAGAAGACATGTCCTCATCAATTTACACACGCCTATTTAAATACATATGATTTTGTGACACTCCTTTCTTCCCTGTAAAGTAGAGTTCTAAGGGATCATTCTTGCGTATGCCAAAACTTTATGCTCATCATAAGATATTTCAACGACATGCTAAACCTTCAAGTATTAAACTGAGAGGAACAAAATTGATTTTCATAATTTTCGTACTTTTCCCTTTTTTCATGTCTCTAAATCATTAGACTAATTTTGTTATCAATTTATGAAATTCGACGAACCAAAATTTGACTGTAATTTCCATAAGTTTAGAGTAACACAGGACCAACGAAATCAACCACTCAATTCCACCTCTCACATACATGTTTCTTCCTTTTCTTGTTCTTGCCATTTGTCTTTCCTTCCTTTCTTTGGTTCGGTCAGCTTCATAGAAGGAGAAGTCTTTCACTCAACCTTCTTACTTTCTTTTTTTTCTACTTTATCTTCTGGACGACCACAAGGAGGAAAGTAAAAACTTCCTTTTATAATATATATATATATATATATATATATATATATATTTGCAAGGTAAGTCGGTAGTCTATTCTCCTTCTCTTCAGCACCAATCTGATTAAATTTTTATACATCTATTTTTGCATGATTACTCGTGATGTGTCAGCTCATCATTCAATTTGAATTATTATGAGGTGAGCTGTCATGCTGAGTGTTTCTTTTTTTTTTTTTTGCCATGACTGGTAAGTCGGCTAAGATTATATGCATTTCTTTTTTGTTATTTGCCAACTCATGGTGCCGTGGCAGCACAACATTTCATCCTCCTGAGAATTTTAGGCAAGTCACGATTGTTATTTGGGTCGATGTTATAAGTTGATTTTAGGTAACTAACTATATTAATTTAGGTAAGTGTGTTGTTAATACGAAATTGGACATAACATCTGAGTATTAGCTACTCAAATAGCTAATAAATTTATAAGCAATCATTATGGCAAATTAATTTAATGTACTAGCATAACTATAGTATTCAAATTAAATTAACCTTAGTTCAAATGGAACAATTAACAAAATAATTTTAAATCCCTATATTTAGCTCATTTACTTGCTGTCAGGTAACTCAGAATTAATTAGGATGTCTTCATTGTTAATTAAATTGAATTCAGTTATTATGTCCAAGTACCTCTAAGGCTAATTTATTTATAAGTTAATTATGCTAAAATCAATATACAATATTATAATTAACTAATTCAGATCGAAGAGAATTATTCACCTTATTAATTATCAATTAAGTTAATTTGCATACAAGTAAATCTTAGAATATTACACATTTTGTCAACGAGTATGTCAAATTATCAGTTGATTTAACATAGGTGATAGTAGTCACACTATCATCTATCAACATCCTTATATAGTTATGTCTCAAGCTAATATGTCTAGATATTCCATTGTAAATTTTACTATAAGCTTGAAACAGAATATGAAAATGGCTGACAAATGTTGTGGCCACAACTTAATATGATAGAACATGTTCCTTAACCATTCCTCTTCTTGCAATTGCCAAAGCGACAAATTCAACTTCCATATTTAAATTAGTAATACATGTTTGTTTCTTAGAAGCCCAACAAATAGCTCATTCTCCAATACTAAAAATTCAACTTGTAATAGAATTGGTGTCACTAAGACTTGACATCCAAGTTACATCTGTATATCCTTCCAATGAAATTGGATAATCATTATAGCATAGACCCAAATAAATGATTTTCTTTAAATAACCCAAGATTCTTCAAATATCTTTCCAATGATTCACACTAGGATTATTTGTAAATCTTCTAGATACTTCTTTGCAGTAACCTAAGATAGATACTTCTTGATTTCACAAACACCTTCTAAGTTCGTACCAAATATTAATAAGTCATCCACATACAAACAGATAATCACTCCATATTTTTTAGTAAATTTGGAGTAAATACACTTATTTGTATCATTATGGCTAAAAACATTCGATAATATTATCAAATCAAATTTTTCTTGCCATTGTTTAGATGCTTTATATTTTCAAAAGTTTTACCCCCACAATTGTGTTTAATATTTTGAATAAGAGATTAACATTGTCGCATTGTTATGGTCATGCGCTCATCCTGGTTTCATAAATATTTACTCGAGAAAAACTTCTAAAACTCTAGACTAAAGCGACACCACTTCTATATTCATATAGGTGGAATCCTTCCATAATACATATCGATTTCGGATAACAAATATTCATCCATTAAGAGTTTTTAACTCATCCTCAATAATACTTGCACTAAATCCACATTCTTAGTGCAACATTTATTAGTAACTTGTTGTTACCCTTTGAACCTTGAGACCAGATTTTTATTAGAATAATGAAGGGTTTTCATTACTAATAACTATAGGTTTTAAACTCATTTTCACAAAAAAGTCCTTGACTTTTTCTCTTGACATACCTTTTGTCAACGAGTTTGTCAAATTATCAGTTGATTTAACATAGGTGATAGTAGTCACACTATCATCTATCAACATCCTTATATAATTATGTCTCAAGCTAATATGTCTAGATTTTCCATTATAAATTTTACTATAAGCTTGGAACATGGTAGACTAACTGTCATAGAATATGAAAATGGTTGACGAAGGTTGTGGTCACAACTTAATATGATAGAACATATTCCTTAACCATTCCTCTTGTTTACTTGAAACTGCCAAAGCAACAAATTCAACTTCCATCGTTAAATCAGTAATACATGTTTGTTTCTTATAAGCCCAACAAATAGCTCATTCTCCAATACTAAAAATTCAACTTGTAATAGAATTGGTGTCACTAAGACTTGACATCTAAGTTGCATTTGTATTTCCTTCCAATGAAATTGGATAATCATTATAGACCCAAATAAATGATTTTCTTTAAATAACCCAAGATTCTATAAATACCTTTCCAATGATTCACACTAGAATTATTTGTAAATCTTCTAAATACTTCTTTCCAATAACCCAAGATAGATACTTCTTGATTTCACGAGCACCTTCTAAGTTCGTACCAAATATTAATAAGCCATTCACATACAAACAGATAATCACTCCATATTTTTTAGTAAATTTGGAGTAAATACACTTATCTGTATCATTATGGTTAAAGACATTCGATAATATTATCAAATCAAAATTTTCATGCCACTGTTTAGACGCTTGCTTTAAGTCATATAATGACTTAACCAATTTACAAACTTTCTTTTCATTTATAGAAAACGCATAACCCTATGGTCATTTCATATAAACTTCTTCATTGAATTCACCATTTAAAAATGTAGTTTTAAAATTTTCATTGAAGTACTTTTTCAACTTGTAGTGACTTGAGAATCACAATTTTCAGGACACGAAGTCTGTTTACTAGGACTTGATTCAAGATGGGAATGCTATCAAACATTTTAAATTCGAAATACTTCATCATAAGAAATTTATTAGTACATTGTCGCTTGGTGTTCTATTTGTCATCAAACTCTTTTCAAATTTCAAGGGGAGACTTCATTAGCATGTAAAGATCGTAGAGGCGATCGAACAAGGTGTTTAGGATGTGTCCTCAGCACGCAAACTCATCATCTTCTCTTTTCTTCTTTTACTCCATAACTTTTGCTCGTTGTTCTTGGCTTGCATCATTAGTCGATTCTTCTATTGGCTTCAATTTTAGATTCAAGATATATGCGACATTGAACACCATAAGTAAGAACATCATTTTATCCTTCCAACGGTTGAAATTGGTGCCATCAAAATGATCCAATTTCATAAACTTTTGATTCATCACTTTGAACGCAGCATTAGCCTTCGTTGTCATCTTCGCAATAACTCTCTAAAATTATTGGGAATTAAGTGGGGAAGATGGAACAAAACCAGACTTTATCTTTAAAGAGTTATTTACCCTCTCACAAAGTTTGCTATCGGGTTACGACAATGACACTCCCAGGATACAATGAAGTCTTGGAGTTCGTCGACTAGTCTTACTCAATGAATTTGCAAAGCAAGTGAAGAAGTAAATGATCTCAGACCAAGAAAGAATTAGTATTTATAGGTGATGAAAAGACACAACTATTCATGTAAGGACACAACTCTTTATGTATGAACATGCCTCTTACGAAAGATTGCAATCTTTAATTCAAAAATTACACATTTACAAGCTTTAGTCTTTTCATTCAAGCATCGTTTCGTTCAAACAATGCACACTAAGCACCTTCTTGAATATGAACACATTCATTTGAAATTTAAAAATATCATCATATTTGATGTGATTTTCATTGTTATTGTTATTAAATTAACATTGTACTTGAATTCTAGATATTTGTATGTTGAGTTTATCATATAACTTCACTCCTTTAAAATGAGATACATAAAATCTTGAACTTGACAATGATGTGTTCAATTGCTAGTGTTTTTACTTATCCACCGCTTAATTTATAATTTCTTATTAAATCATATTATTTTTATTAGTTGAAAATCTTGTTTATGTAAAATATTTCTAGTGAGAGCCTTACTCGAGGGGGACAACTCTAAGCGAATCAGAATAATAATTGTTAAGTTTTTGTGAAGTTTCCATGATAAGGATTATTAATATATATTACATTAAATAGTGAGATTTTGTGAAATTAAATGTGCTAATGAGTTATCCTAAAATTTTAAGTTGTTGGAAAAAAAAACAATATCTTTATATTTGTAACCTCAATAATCATCCTCATGTACGTCCATTTAGGCTCTATTTGACATTATTAGCGGTTTGATAAGTGGATAACGGTTTAATTAGTGGATAGCGGGTAGCGAATGATGATTAGCGGTTAGAGGTTGTAACAAATAAGTGTTTGGTAACCTTAACGGTAGAATTAGTTGATGAATATAAAATGACATAATTAGACATATGATAAATTATTTAATTTAAGAAATATACAGAAATAAAATTAAAATTGTAAATATTTATATCTTAATTAAATAAAGTAAAATTTCACAACTAGTTTTTTTGGTTAAAATATACAAAAATTTGTATTGGCAATAAATTTTATAGAGTGCAACCATGATATAAAAGTATTAATTGTGAAATTATTTTTTATTCATTGTTAATATATAAATAATTTATAATTATTTAAGCATGAATATAAAAAGAAATATAGTTAAATGATTATAAAATAAAAAAATGAGAAAATAATAAGATAAATTAGAAAGAAATAATATATTTGAATAAGGATAACATTGGAAATATTTACAAAACACTAAACACTTAGTAGAAGTACTTTTTCAATATTTTCATATGAAACGTTAAACGCTACTTATTTTTGTCATTTATTAAATAAAAAAATTAGCATTTGAACTACTAAACGCTATTTTTTATGTTGCCAAACAGAGCCTTAATTAACTCAGCTCGCCATTTGGACACCAAAGAAATTATAGAGTAATATCATGCAAATTAGATGTGCCAACGAACTATTCTAAAATTTTAAGTTGAAGAAGAACATCTCAATATTTATAATTTTAATAAATATCATTTGTGGATATTAAATATTTAAAATTTAATAATGATATCCTTCTTCTTAAAAAAAGATTCATTGTATCTCTCATCTTTTTATTCATCAAATTAAAAATTCTTAGAGAAAAAATAGTTCATATATCATTTGTAAATTATTTATCCAATGATTCAAAAGATGAAAGACACGAGGCTCCTCCGGCTTTGTTTGGCAATGTCAAAAATAACGTTTCAAGTAGCGTTTAGTGGTTAAATGTTATTTTATCTGTTTGGTTGCACACATAATCAAGTAGAGTTTAGCATTTTGAATGAAAAAATTGAAAAGCTTTTTCTACTAACGTTTAGCTTTTAGCATTTATAGATTCATATTTTTTTCCGATTTTATCCTTATTCAAATGTATTATTTCTTTTTTAATTTATCTTATTATTTTTTAATTTTTATTTTATCACCATTCAACATTATTCCTTTTATATTTATATTTAATTAATTACAAAATATTTATTTATTAACAATGGATATAAAAATTAATTTAATAATTAATATTTTTAGATCATGTATGAACTATATAAAATATATTATAAATATATTTGAATAAAAAAATTACTTGTGAAATTTTATTTTATTTCATTGAGATATTAATTATTTATTTATTAAATTTTAATAAATTTATATAGCGATTGAATTGAATAATTTATTATATGTCCAATTATGTCATTTTATATTCATCCACTAATTCCACCGCTAAGATTATCAAACGCTTATTTATTAATATCTTAAATGAACTGCTAACCATAAGTCGTATTCGCTATTTAAACCTCTATCCGCTCGTTAAACCGTTATCCGTTCGTCAAACCGCTAATTATGCCAAATAGAATTTAAAAAAGGAACATTTTTTTGTTCCATTATTTATATCCATTAGATTAAGCATATACATTTAATTCATTTCATTTTACCTCCTAAAATATATATCACATTTATACATCACCTCGTAAACTTTCACACTATCTAACTCCCCTTAACTTTCTTTATAAACACTTTCACGTAATAACAATTCTTTAAAAAATTATCTTTTTAATTAGACATTGACTTTGTTTTATCCTTATTCAATTTTATCTAATTTTACGTTAAAAGACACCTTTGTTTTAAATTATTTTGTATCTTTTCAATCGCATTTACCTTTTTACCCTTGCTTACATTGAAAATATGAAAAAGGGTATTTGGTATGGGTTTTTTCTCATTCAAATGACACAATCAAAATTTTGGTTTGAAAACTTAAAATGTGATAACACCAAATTCTTGCTAATAGCACAAGTCAGTAAAAATATTCCTTTTGGTCAAGAATACTTTTTTTCTCACCATCCTATTTTTAATTTTAAAAACTGAAACGTCCATGAGTGTAAGAAAAATCCGATAAAAAATACCAAATAAAATTTTTAAAAAAAATTAGAGATCCGAATATGATTTAGGATGATTTTTAATAAATTAAAATTCACCCACTAAAATTAAGGTCTCACCCGATATTTATAATTTTTTTATATAATACATTCATAAGTTATCAATTTTATTATAGATATAATAGTTTTTATATATAATTTCATATTTTTCTATCACATTATCAAATTTTAATTTGATAGCTTTAAAACTTTATTAACATATTTTATATTTAAGATAATATTAAATATTTTTATATTAGTTTTAATTTATTATATATACATTTTTAAAATTTCAATTATATAAAAATAAGATATCAAATAACTGACCCTTCATAAGGTGGTTTTTATTTTTAAAATAATTTGAAGTATTTTTTAAATTTAAAAAATTGATCAAAAAAAAATAAATTGTCTGGACCGAAAATTGGACACGGCCCGTCCCGTACTAATTTAACCCCTGGCCTGCTCATTGCTTCCAGAGAAATCACGGTCACCGTCGATGGCCCACCATCCTCTTGGTAGTTCCCAAAAATGTATTCCCACTTCTTTTATATATTTTTGGAGCTTTTAACCCGTTGGGTGGAAGAAACAAAAATAAGCGAAATAATATTGCAGAACTTATTTCCGGTATAAAATTTAAGTGTTTTGTTTATCTTAAGAAAAACTTAAGGTGGTTTCTTTAACTTTTATATAAATAGATCACCCAAAGAACGGTAAGTAAAGTCCACATAATTAATATTGTATCGAATATATATTATTTTTATATTTTGCATATTTGTAGAATCACTCAATTAGTATATCAATTATGTAAACTAGTGTGCAACCCCACAATGTGCGGGTGGTGTAAAAAAGTCTCATTTTTTTATTATAATTTTATTTTAGTTTAATTAAACATTTCTTTTATGCATCATAATTTAAATTTGAATTATCTCCCTTTATAATCATTTGTGACTATTTCATTCAAAAGTTGCAGGTAGAATAAAACCATTAATGTACATGAGGAGAAGAAGTTTATAAATTGATAATCGTTATCCGGTCATATAACTCTTTTGGTAAAGCTCCTTTTTAAAATATTTACCTTTTTTAAAAGTCCATTATTACTAAGTTTATTCAAATAGCTAGGTGACATAAACAGTTTTAACACAAAGATATAAGCAAATGCACATTCTTAATTTTTAAAATAGATAAAATAGATGATTAATGTTTATTAACTTAATTTTAACTTGCACATTTATTAGTTTAAGAAAATAAATAGTAACAATGACATATTCAAATTTAGAACAAATAAATTTATAAAACCTTAAATGATAAAGTAGTAAATTAAAACTAAAATTCAAACATATCCCTTATGCAATGCATTAGTTATAGAAAGTAACCTCATAAAAATAATTTTTTTATTTTGTTACAAAAAATATAGACTATGTTTCAATATTTTTAAAAACTGAAATAATAATTTATATAAAATAAAAGTACAATGCATATTTATTTTATGAGAATATAAATAATTTATACTTTCAAACTTATACATAATACAAATAATTTTGGATCATTTTGGCATTAATATATTAACATTATCCTATTCTTCTAAAAATTATTTTTTATTTTATTATTAAAAATGTGTACCCGACTTGTCTTTATATTCTGTAAAATACAATAAAATAAAATAAAATTTAAAAATGATGCATAATATTGTTATTCTTTGGATTATTTATCTAAATTTATTTTTATTTTCCAATATCTTAGTATTTATTTACTTCATGACATATATTTTTATTTTTATTTTAGTGTGAAGCCCAAGTTGTGTGGATGGTACAAAAATGAATGTGTTTTTATTTTTTATTATACTTTATATTTTTATTTAAATAAATAGAAATATTCATAAGTTTAGAAAATAATTAAAATCTTCTTAAAAGCATGTAATTCTTAATTTTGACTTCATTTGTGACTATTTCATTCAGAAATGTCCCTTAGAACAAAGCCTTCAATGCCCAATAAATAACCAAATACAGAATGAGAATAAGTCACTTTATTATATATGGAAAATAATAAATATATATTCTAAAATGATAATCTTTATCCCTAAATATCAACTTTTCAATCAAATGCCCTCTTAAAATATTTGTTTTTAAGGTCCTTTATTCTTATCGTTATTATTATTATTAAGCCAATTCCAATAGGTGATGTAAAGAAAAAGAGAACAATTTTAAAGGCAATATTAGTCTTCAAAATAAACTAAATACATTATTAAACTTTATAAACTTAGATTTAGCATGAACATTTATTTATTTAATAAAATTAAAAATTATTGCAATGAATTTTAGGACCTTTCAATATAAAGTAATAGATTAAACTAATTTTTCAAACATGTCCCCATGATGAACGATGGATGTAGAAATGTAATATTATCAATTCATTTATTTATAAAAATATAGACTACATTTCTATATTTCTAAAATTTGAAAGAACAATATTTAGAAAATAATAGTAAGAGAATATCTATTTTGTAAGAATCAAAATAATATTAATAATTATTCATCACATATACTTTTAAATGTATTGAATTTCTTTTAACTCATTGATAAGTCAATAGCTTTTTATTCCTAATTTTTATAAAAAAGCTACCATATTGATAACTAAGTAAGTTAAAACAACTACTAACCTTTTTATCATTTATCCACTGAAAAAAATTAGAATTATTAATGTTTATTTTTCTACAATTACCGAAAATATAATTGGTTTCTAATAGTTAGTTTATCTAATGTTTTCTTATCCTAATTTTTTATTAAATTTCCAAATAATAATAGTTGTTGTTATAAAGAATGTATATCATAGTTTTTACATATACTAATTACTTAACTTCACAACACATTATAAAGAATGTATATCATAGTTTTTACATATATATAGTAGTTCATGGTTCATAATAAATATTTATTTTGAATACTTACTGTTAATATTTAATAATACATGAATATTTATTTAACAATATCTCCTATGAGTAATCACCCCATTACCTATCATCATCACATTCATCATAATTACATATGTGAACGGAAGTGAGATAAAATAATAAAAATAAATGAAAATGTCAGTTAGACACACGTAAAAAGTAATGAATATAAGATGAAAAACAAATCTAAATATTAAAGCCAAATATTCGTATTTTCTATGTATACGATTCATAAGAATCTTTATAAAAAAATGTTGAAACTTATTGAAATCCAACTACACACTTTAAGAGTCGACTACATTTTACATTGATGTAAACTCCTTTTAATATCATGACTCATGCATAGTGTGAGGATATCTTTTATAATATGAGTGATGAGATAGATACATTACCTTGATTAACTTTTGACATATTTCTCCTTTTTTGCATGATAATTTAAATTTGAGGATAACTCTTCTCATGTCATTTTGATCAACAAAAAAGGCCAAACAAAGAGTTAGTTTCCACCAAAAGAATAATCCAAGTGTTACTAATACTAAAATGTCTTTAGCATATTCGGGAATGTTGATAACATGATTGACATCTTTTGCTATTTATAAGTTGGAAAATTAGTTATCATAACTAATTAATAATGGGGGAACCTCAAATTTAAAATTGTAACCGGAACCACCCAATAAATTTGTTTTCTTTTCCTCATTAATACTATTTCATTATTAATAAGGTACCAAATAAAACTAAAACTAACATTATGTTTACATATGCGGCAGTTATATATAAGTATCAAATAAATAGTTAGGCTTTCATATTAATATCTTGTGTATATTGATTAATATAATTAAATGTAAATAAGTTTTTTACATAGCATATATATTTTATAAATTATTATCATGACTTAAGATTACTTTTCTATCAATATCTTATTTATAAGATTTTAGTTAGTTATTTGAACCGTCACCACAATCTAATTACTATACATATTAATTAGTTATTATAATATATGCATTAAATATTTATAAAACTAAAACTTTTAAGGACACATGACAATATATTATCATGTCAAATGTCAACTAATCCTTACAAACTTCTTTGCTTTTAATATAGTATAGATGCTATCAGTAAAAATTATATAAGCTATAAATATCGATATTAAAAATTAAAATACGTTATTCTTGTTAATTTGTGAATCAAATATTAGTTAACAACATCATATCAAATTAATAAAAAATACAGCTCGAAAAAGCTATCCAAGCAAGTAATGTATCTGTTCAAATTGTAACAGTACTCATAATGTAAACTGTGAAGCTGACAGTTAACATCTTTTGATCGTAGATCGGATTCCGATCATTTTTGGGAGGATTCTTCACCTTCGGACTTCCTCTATAATATGTACTCGAATGATATTACAATTACTTCCTAATGCAATTTCATTTCTATATATAAAAAATTGTAACCGTAGAAAAGGAAAAAGAATATAGTGCATCATATATTGCATGGATTCTACAAAATATATGAACTTATGAACTTGAAATTTTGTGTGTAAAGTGAACACTCATTAGTACACACAAATTATATAATATTTTTTCTTCATAATTAATTTTTTAATTTATTTAAAGCATGTCATTAGTAAAAGTACAAAAAATATATTTTTCTGGCAATAACTTTATTGGTAAAAAATCATTCATATATATATATTGATAATTTTAAAACAAAAAGAAAATACGATTAAAAGATTAAAGTAATTATTGACTCAAAAATAGATTTACATAATGTACCTGAGAAGTAATGAGTTTGAGATAGAGAATAACTTAATTAGTAAATTTTTTAAGAAAATGAAACTATTAACTGTGCATGGATGGTATGTCAAATTTTCCTGCAAATGTTATGAGTTATTTATCAAACCGCAAGTGCCAGCTAACTATGAAAACATATATACAAGACGATTTTTAAGTTTTTTTCCCTCTGATAAGTAAAAGAAAAGACAAACTTACAAAATGGCAGTGGCTTCACAGTTTACATACAATATTCCCAGAGTAAAAAAATAGTTAAATTCAATTTAAAATCAAAAGGAAATAAATTTTTAATATTTCAATGATGTTTCATTCGTGGAAAATTAAATACTGTGCCTGAGTACAATATACATACATCACATATTAAAAAAAATCATTGTGACCTAAAAAGAAGGCGAGGCAAAAAAAAATTGAAAAGAAAGAACGTCCATTTAGCCACATGAAATACCAAATTTTGTATTATTAGATACATTTTAAATATAGAAGTAGAGAAAAACAAATAACCATTTGTTATTGAGAAATATCAGAAACTTTATAATATTGTATTTATTATAAGGATGTTAGAAGAAGAAATATAAAGTCATGTTTGGTTTAGGGATAAAAAGGTAGAATATAGCCTTATTTTATTTATCGTATCTTGTCAAACATAATGTTTATCCCTAAAAAAAGTAAAGAATAAACGTGTCATAAAAAAATGTGAACAATATATTTAATTTGCAGAGATAAATGATTCCTCTATAAAGTTGGAATAGCATTTATTCTCATCTCAATTTTTGTTTATAAAAAAAATTAGTTTAGTAAAAATAATTATCTTTATTTTATGAATAGTTATTCGTGAATCAAGCACGACCTTGGGGAAGACAAAAAAAAGCTTACGAGGAAAATTAAATGTCATGAGTGAAAAAAATGTGCTGAATTAAACTGGTGAGACAAAAAGTAAATAATAAAAAGACTCAAATTATCCGGGCATTATTAATGTTCACTTGGCACACATATTTGTTCCTAATTTTTTTAGAAATGAAATATTTAGAAACCAAGAGCGGATCGGATCACCTCTTATTCTTTTTTAGAAATGAAAATTTCAGAAACCAAAAACATGCATAACATAAGAGGCAGTTTTTTTAAATATATATATGTTTTACCGAAATGACAATAAGTGTTAAGATTTCTGCACGAGAGAAATTATGCACCGAAAAAATGAATCGAGAATTTAAGACGAAGCATAATTTTATTTGATAGAAGATAAAAGAGGATTACAAATCAGATTGCTTTCTGTTCAGACCTCTTAGAAATTTTATATAAACACTTGATAGCAATTTCATACTGATTGGGACTATGAATTAATCTCTCAAAATAGTATCTCGTGATAAAAAAATAAATTAATTTCAAATCACATACAAAATATCTCATAAAATTTTTGCCCAAGGACTCCGCCCCTCGTACCCTCATAAGGGATCTCCTAGATCTCCCCACAAGTTGACTAACCGGACAACGAGACCTTTGTAGTGTGAGGACGCCTTTTACTTCGGAATGTCTTGAAGTTCAGAGAGTTTCCGATTAAGGTATGATTCAAAATATTATTAACAATATGAAAATATATATGACGGAAAAGAAAAAAGAATAGTTTTTTTTTAAAACTAATGCCGAGATTTTGCTAAGCACCCAAATGACCTTTGTGAAATAAAAAAGATTGACATGTAAAATTTTAAATGTTTGGCTTACATTTGAAATTCTAGTTCGTGGATAATGATAACATTGGAATTTAAAGTAGCATGATCCCGCCGTGACTTCGATTGAACGAAAGGAAAACAACGAATCAAATTAAAAACAAATCCTCGTCCTGATTTTTATGGAGGGACGTGTTTTTGTCATGAAACCAAACTAAATTAATTGTGGAGGCTTTATGTACAATACAACAATTAGACGCAACAAACGAAGGGAGGTTAAATATCGTGGTACGTTTGGGTTGCAGTTGGTGCAGTCACTCCTAACAAAATTAATTGGTTTTGTCACTCACCACAGTTCCTTTCCTTATGTGGGGGAGAGGAGACGCAGAATGCCAGAAATTGCACCCGAAAACATCGACCAATTCATCTTTCGACATGTGTCCGCGTGTGCTTATGAAGTGATAACGAACGATGATTAGAGATTAAGGATTTTAATAAATAAGAGTTTGACAAATTTAATGATAAAATTAGTTGATTAATATAAAATGACATAATTAGACACTGATAAGTTATTTAATTCAAACACTATACAAATTTTATTATAACGTAATAAATATAATATTTATATTTCAATTAAATAAAATAAAATCTCATAATTATTTTTTTTGTTAAAATATATAGAAATTTATATTGACAATAAATTTTATATAATGCACACATGATAGTAAATTAGTTTTTATTCATTGTTAACATATAAATAATTTGTAATTAATTAAAGATGAATATAAAAAGAAATATAGTTAAATAATGGAAAAATAAAATGAAAAAATAATAACACAAGTTGAGAAGGAAATAATGTATTTGAATAAGGGTAGAATTAGAAAAAAATATAAATCACTAACCTCTAAATACAAAACACTAGTAGAAATAGCTTTTTAATATTTTTATACGAAACATCAAAAGCTTCTTATTTTTGTTATCTATAAAAAAAAGCATTTGAACCACTAAACGCTACTTGAAACAACCTTAATTGAGAAAAGCAAACTTCCTTAAAAGCGAAAATACAATTTCATAATTTAAATAATTGACTTTAAACTAATATTGACTCCATGATTTTTTTTAAATCGACAACATTTACTTGAAAAAAACACTAGGACAGAGACTAACAATTTTTATTCATTTGCAAGCATACGCATCACCACATAGACCTCTATTTCTGCACATATGTAGGATCCAGTATAGGGGAGAAATTCTTTTAGTGAGTATTAGTTAGCATGTAACGTTCAAAACAAAAAAAAAATCATATGCATTCATTAACAGTCATAAAATTTATAAAGCATAATATTTTTTCATAAGAAGACATAAACAACATAATCAGAGTCACATAAAGAGCATCATTAAAAAAACATGTCTAACCCTCCCCCAGACCCTCCCCCGCTTCCCTCACCGGCGCCCATCAACCCCAATCCCCCTCCTTCTAATGCTTCCCTTCCTCCCCTTCTCCCAACTCAAGCTGGCCCTACTCGTAGATGGGTAGACGTCGCTCGGTCGAGAACCCAATCACCATCTCCACAAATCTCCAAACAACAACTATTAGCGATCCAAGATGCCTCAAAGGATGAGGTCGTTATCCAAGTGGAAGATGTCGCTCAACGCTCGGTCGATCTGCACCTCGCACTTTTGGGAAGGCTGGTCGCTTGCGAGGGCTCGCTTGACACTCCCAAATGTGATCTGGCAGCCCTCTGATCTCCCGCTGCCCGTTCAATGTCACTGAGCTAGGGAACCACTACTTCATCTTCAAGTTTGAATGGACAGATGATAGGTTAGGAGTCCTTACTTGAAGCCCATAGTCTTTTAACGGAAATCTATTACATGTCTCTCAGGCCAAGGCCTTTTTTCGACCGCATGACGAATCGTTCTCCACCTCTCTGGTTTGGGGATAATCCCCGTCATGCACGTCATGAGTGTTTTTGGAAAGCCGCTGAAGGTTGATTAGCACATCATTAAAGGAGAGCGTTTGAGATATGCCTGGGTGTGCATCAAACTAGATCTAGCTCTGCCGGTGAAGCCTGGCACCTGGATCAAACTCCCTGACAGTTCGCGTTACTTTCATATGGTAAAATACGAGAACCCCTTCTCTTCTGCTTCAACTGCGGGCATATCGGACATGCCCTGGATCTTTGTTTCACAAGACAATGTGAATCAGGACTGTTGCCGACGGGAAAGGATGGTCTCCTGCTGTACGGCACCTGGATGTGGTCGACGGACTCACGCCACCGGATGTGGTCGAACACCTTAAGTGGTGAACCGGACCAGCCAGGCATACACCGCCGTCAGCCGGCTCAATCTATTGAATCGGTCCTTGGTAGCAACCCTGATGCCCTAGCCTCTCTCAATCCTGCTAACTCTCTCTCTCTCTCTATATATATATATATATGCCCATTGATAGTTTAAGTGCGCCTTTATAGTTGTCTCTCACCATCTCACGATCTGCTATTGATCACGGGAAATTTGTGGATGCAGCAGCTATGATTGTGACACGTGACAACGATCCTTATCACTCGATGGAAAGAGGACCTCACTCCCTCACCACCACAAACCCTGACCCCTCTTCTTCCTCCTCTCCCCTTCAGGCACAACCTGCCACGCTTCTTCCTCGTCTAATCATGTGCAGGTATACGAATTTCTGGTTTCTCAGGTACTGGAACGTTTCCAGTCACCATGCCACGAGTCCATAGAAGATACAAAAGGTGATTCTAGGCGGATGCTTGCCCGAAGCCGCGTCGCAGTCGGAAGGCGACATCCTGCTTCTCTCCCCCATCCCCTACCTTCTCAAAGAAAAAAGGAGGAAAAAAAAGAAAGGTAAGTCCACATCCTAGCATAACCGTTCTAATTCTCTTCCTTCTCCGGCGCAGGTTCCGGAGGAAACAACCACTCCTTTCTCAAATTAATGAAGGCCCTAGCTTGGAGCTGTCGGGGGGCAGTCAGAAATAAAGCCCATGATAGGTTGAGGAACCTCATCAAGGAACACGCTCCATACATCATCATCCTATTAGAAACGCATGCAATCAGTAAGTCTTTTGAGCTTATAATTAAATGTCTTAGTAGCAATTGGACAAGTTGCTTTCAGGTAGGGTCTGGCGCCTCTGGTGGCATACTCATTGCCTGGCAAGTTGGTACTGCTAAAATCTCCCCTATTAACTCTCTTCCACAACACATGAATGTCGTCGTTACTATACATGATTTCTCCTTTCTTTTAATTGCTATTTATGCTAGTAATTTACTACAAATAGAAATGAACTATGGTCATCCTTAGGGAGTCTAAACATCGATGATATTCCATGGCTAGTCATAGGAGACATGAACTCTATTTGCTTTTCGGAGGACAAACGTGGGGGTACCTCCTTTATTCTAAAAAAATCTATCAAACTATTTCGGGACTTCATCCAACAATAGGGCTTAATTGACATCCCCCTTTCTGTATCACAGTAGACCTGGTGTAATAACAGAATCCAAAATGCTAGAATCCTCTACAAACTTGACAGGACTTTAATAAATCATCATTGGCTTCTTCCCTATCCAAATATATCCCTGAATGCCCTCAGTAGGGGTACATCAAACCACTCTCCCTAGTATTAGACACTAATACCAGGAAACATAGATCACATACTTTAAATATGAATCCTTCTAGTTTTAATATCAGCAGCCTAGGGAGATTGTAAAAGATATTTGGAGTAAAAGAAACAACCACACTACAATTCAAAGCTCCTTAAATCTTATTAAAAACCAAATCTTGAAATGGAACAAAACTTGTCTTGGAAAGCTAGAAATCAAAGCCAATATTGTCAAACAGGAAATTTCAAATCTTGAACATAAAGATGAATCTTATGGATTATCTGATAATGAGATAAAACTTTTAAGATCAAAATATAATCAGCATGTTGCCTTTCTCAGACAGATTAACCTTAAATGGTGGACAAATTCTAGAGTCAATTGGATCAAAGATGAAGACAAAAACATTAAGTTTTTTCACATCAGCACTATCATTAGAAGTAGGAGAAATCAAATAAGTAAAATTAAAGATGTGAATGATCATCTCATAACTAATGAGGATGGCATCAAATCTTACTTTGTCAAACAGTATTCTATCCTATGGGCACCTGATTCAATGCCTATTCCTCCTCCGGATGAGTGGCCTATCCTGCTAGCCTGGATACCAAGTCTTATCTCACATATCACTAACAAAGAAATTAAAGACTGCTTTTGGCATCTGGCATCTGGAAAAACTCCTCGTCCAGATGGCTTCACACCTGAGTTCTTTAGAAACTATTGGGACATAATTAGGCAACATATCACCTCTGAGATTCAATCCTTTTTCCTAGGCAATCAGTTACCTAGGGAGGGGTTCTGACGTCACCTCAATCACTTTCATACCAAAGAATTATAATATTATAGGCCAATTTCACTCTGCAGTACAATCTACAAAGTCATTGCGAAAATCCTTGCATCCAGACTCAAACCAACTCTTATGAATCTAATTGACAACAATCAAGCTGCTTTTATAAAAGGTAGATCCATTCAAGACAATTTATAGATAACTCATGAGATTGCTCGTTCCATGAATAAAGGCAAACCCAAATATCTTATTCTAAGGCTGATATGGAGAAAGCTTTTGATCGGGTCTCCTAGCATGCTGTGTTAAAGGTCCTTAATCTTATGCAATTTCCTTTCAAATTCACCAATTGGATCATGACCTGTACACCAATCTTCTCTTGCAACATAAATGGATCTTTAATTTCTCAATTCAAGAGCTTCAAAGGGTTGAGACAAGGTGACCCTTTGTCTTCATACCTTTTCATCCTGGTATCTCAGGTTTTCTCCTCTTTACTGGATAACCAAGTCAATAGAGGCACTATCAAACCCTTTAAGGTTGGAACCCTTGCCATTAGTCACCTCCTTTATGCTGATGATCTACTAATTTGCATGACTGCTACTATCCAACTATTCCAATCTCAAAAGGATACTTAAAGCAATACAAGAATCTAACAAATCAGAAAATCAATGAAAGCAAATCAGCTATCTATCTTCCCCCCAAATTTCCACTGAGAAGAAAGAATCTAATAAAAAACATTCTAAACATCTCAATTGGCTCCTTTCCCTTTAGTTATCTAGGAATTCCAATCTCATACAAATATGTCAATCGCAAATCTCTTATCCATATTAAAACTAAAAACCACCTTAGATTAGCATGATGGAAGAAAAAGACTCTCACCCAAGCTGAAAAAATCATTCTAATTAAATTCACATTGTCCTCTATTCCGAACTACACTCTTAGCTCCCTCCATATCTCTGCAGGGCTCTTATAATCCATTGAGCGATTAGCCAGATCCTTCTTATGGTCTTCCTCAGGGGAGAAGTAGGGACTAGATCTTATTCCTTGGGAGACCACTCTCCTACCTAAATATGATGGGGGCTTAGGTATCAAATCTTTCACTTATATGCAAACTGCTCTGCTCACTAAAAGAATTATAACCATACTTAATCATTCTCAATATCTCTTCACGAAACCAATCACTCAAAAATATAATCTCCCCCATCCCTAGCATACCACAACTAGTCACATAGAATATCAAGACTCAACTCAAATCAGACAATCCTAGTGCTGGAAACAACTTCTATAGGTTTTAGATAATATTAAGCTTGGAATCAGAAAACACATTGGGAATGGTTTTAATACTCATGCATATTATGACTCTTGGTTATTTAATGTGCCATTATGTTGCATGCCTACTTATATTAATGTCTCCTCACCAATTGTTAACTGCATGACTATTGATTTGATGTCACATGACCGATGGAATGTTGATCACTAGCTGATCATATTATGTTTTTACTCCATTTTCAATGAATTTCATATGTATCGAGCCCTGATTTTGCTCTACATTTGGTCAATTATGCATAGAATGTAATAAATTGTGATTTACTAGCTGACCATGCTCATTTTGTATACAATTCCATGTGCATAGAGGCTCTAAATTTCTCATATCCGCTAGGTTATCATTTATGGGCCAAGTTATTATTTTTGGGCAAGTTATCATTCCAATGAACAAGTTATCATTCTCGGTGCACAAGTTATCATTCCTATAAAATTTTATCATATCTAATAATTGACCTCATTTTTATTGCTGTACTATCCTTACTTGTTCTATTTTTATTTGTGAACTTTGATGCTTGTTGTTCTTTCTCTTCTAGCAGGTTTTACGAGGCTGCCTCAGCTGGAAAAGAAGGGGGGACCACTACATTGTTGTCTAAAAAGCTGTTGGAATCAGCTGGAAGTTTTCAGGACCATTGGACAGATGGCATAATCAGATGCTATGGAAGCTTCTGATTTGGATCCTAGGGTGAGGAAGGTCCAGATAAAAGCTGAGAAACCTGAAGAAGGAAGGGGGAGTCTCCATTGCAGAGTTGCTGGACCAGGAGCAAGAAGGAAGCTGCTGGAGAAGAAGTTGCTGCTTATTTCTATCGACTGATTTCTTACTCCATACTTTCAGAATGTTTAGCATTGATTCCTCAACGTATTTTGTATCAATCTCTGTAATTATGAGGAGCTAAATCTCAGCTCTTCTAAGATATGATAGTAATCTAATCTAGTTATGGATGGAGTATGGACACTTACTTATTTCCTTCTCTAATGTTAGAACTATTCTGATTTTTTATTTTTATTTGGAATCTGTTTGTCATTGTAAAATCCATATTTCATTAGCAACTGAGAGGTTGATTTTGTGGTTCTCTTGATGTTCAGAAATGGACCAAGAGGCAATGATATTTGTTAGATTCAAATATGTGATTATATGTCCAATACATCTAATTAACTAGTGTTGATGTGGATTTCATTTTTTGTTTGCAGTCGAGAGACTGATTTAAAATCCCCTTAATGTTTAGAGATAAACCAAGAAGCATTAGCACTAGAATTTAATTAATTACATTTCTGATTTAGTCCATTGTGCCATTATTATGAAAGTTGATTTAGTTGTGATGTAAATTCCAGACCTACTAAATTTGCCAAAATCTGAGAAGATTTGGTAAAATCAGTGAGATGCTCAATTATATGTTTAATGATAACTTGTTATCAGTGAGGATTCTTCTCTAATTCAACTTAACTATTCTTCTATATGAGAATATGATGATTAGTATTGATTTAATCATGCTGTGAGAGCAGCCCTTTATTAGTTGAATAAGATTTGATTGTTTAATTGTTCCATTTCATCCATAGCTGAATTAGATGAACCCCATTCCTAGGAGAATCTTCCCATTGATTGATAATCCCTTTTAGTTCTTAGCTTGGCATCTAAATTTCAGTCCACATCAATTGTCAAAACACCAAAAAAAGTTATCCCTTAGTCTCATTTTTAAATCTGTTTTCTCACTTTTCTCCACTTCCCTATTTTTGTCATTTAGTCTAGGGTTAGTTTAGATTATATTAGGGAGTCTTTAGCCTTCAAATCATTATGGATACGACAGTTGAGTCTATTACAATTGTCATGAGCACTTGCAGTAGAGAAGAAGTGAGGAGTTTGAGTGAATTTTATTATATCTCAATTCTGACCCATAAATTCAGCAAGTTTTCACTACTCTTCATAATTCACATCAAGATTCTTATGGAATATTTTGTACCATGTTTAATGGATAAAATTCTGTCTATCAATTTACCTGCTTTTCCCAATGAGATCACTTGGGTCTGGGCCCTAGAATCTTTCGGAATTCCAACAGTTAAATCTGTTTATAACTTCATTAGTAGGTTGCCCGTGCCACCTTAGTATGCTGGATGACCTGGCTGGAGAAAAATATGGTGCATCATCGCCCAAAAATTCATGTTTTCCTTTGGAAGTTAGCTCATAACCGCTTGCCAACCAAACATCTTCTATCCACTGCAAACCCTATCTGCTCCCTTTGCGGTGGCAGCACTAAAACAAATATTCACCTCTTTTTTTACTTTCTCATATTCGTGCAAATATGGAACTTGTTCCAATCCAAAACTGGCTACACTTTTCAGCAACTTCATAAATGGGGAGATGGGGACTTGATTTTGGAGGGAAGTGTAACATTCTCCACTAGCATGTGATATTATCCACTCTGAGCCTAGGCTCGCACGGTTTTCTCAAAACGCGTCACACCTAGTGAAGGACATATTCCCATATATACCCAGCATCTCTCCCGTGACTTATGCATGTGGGACTAATCCAAGGCATGTCTCATGCATCCTTCCCCCCTTAGGAATTCACTCAATGCCCTCGTTGAGTGATCGCACCCCACCATGCACAGAGGCTCACGTGGAGTGACTCTGGTATTAGGAGTGGAGAATTGTCACGGACGTATCCTAAAAATATCAATTGTGCATAATCATGCATTTAATTAACATACTAAGTTATTTTGGATGTCCATTTAGTAATATTTGTATATAGTAATTAATATTTCGATTAGAGCATAATGATTACTTAATTATCGATAAATTTTACAAAATTATTACATAATATTATTAGGAATAAATTATAAAATTTTTAAATATTATCATATATATATGTTTAAATAGGATTAAGTAAGCTTAATTAGGGTTAAAATACTTAGTTATGACAAAAAAAATATGATTGATCATCACTTAAGTTCTAAGCAGCTGAAGCAGACAGGTGAGAGCTGCTCAAAGAGATATTTTTTCAAACCACCATACGACTTTATAAAATTCTGAAAATAATATATAAACCACTTAACATTATCTTTTCACCGTAGAAAAATTACCAAAGGCAGAAGTCGAGCGAAATGACATGGGGAAAATCGACTGTTCCAGGTGAGTTTTGATCTAGAAATTATTCTTTTAATTGAGAGGATCATTCCTTCGTGATTAACAAACCATAAATTATGAGATTTTGTATGGTTAATCCATTCGAAGTTAGCTTTCCATGACCTCTTGAATCACCTAAAAAGGAGTTTTATAGAGGAAGTTATGAACTTAGATTCACAAGTCACTCATCCTGTCCCGAATCCGATATAGGTTCAATTTGTAAATTAAGGCACGATTGAAGTAGAGTGAATTAGGGTTTGAAATTTGGATATGCTTAATTATACATTCCAAGGGTTCGGTGAGAAGTGGAATCATCTTATTTGGACATGTATCTAGAGAGAAATGAATTTTTCATTTCATTGTTATTCTTCTGTCAGATTCCAGGACATGAACAGATGATGATCAAAATTAACTATTTTTGTTATAAGGCTATACAATGAATTAAATTCTATATTTTTTATCAAAACATACTAGTGAAGTTTAATTTTCAGGAAATTATGACCTTGTTAAATGGACAAGTATAAAGAAACATATAAATCAATCTTTCAGTGACATACAGTCTGTTAGGACACAAACCTTAGGTCAGATTGCTTTAGAGGCTATGACTTACTTGGATTTAGATAATGACATTTGAGAGTTGGAAACCTTAGTATGTTTAGTTTCTAAATAATCCATAATCACAATATTTGTTCATGTGGTTAAGAAGTTATAAATTATTTATTGACATACACTCAGTCTGAAATCCTGAAAGAGCACCTAGTTAAGCTTTGGAGAATTGAAAAGTTCCAAGTGTGAAATAGCTTATGAATATAAATACCTGAAATTAGAAATTGATATTAGAGAGGATTATATGCATTTTAGGGTGCATAATCATTCATGCATCATGAGTATGCATTGCATATTACCTTATTAGTGATTGATAAGTAAAAAGACATTATTGCTTATAGGAAAACATCAACTTGCAAGTGAAAGGGAGGAAATCTAATAAACATCCTTGAAGTGATAAAGTACAAGGTTAGTGGGTAAATTTATAACATAGCAAAATATTATATGTTAATTTTTTTATTTATGATATTACCTCAAACAAAGCTTATTATTATTATTATTATTATTGAAACATATCTTGAGCTATGAAAAATATTTATGATATGTTTCAAGGATGTCATATGAGATGGAGTAATATCTTATACAAAAATGTTTTCAGAGAATAATGCTTGTGAAGTGAAAGTAAAGTTTTACTTGATAATGATATGTGATTATGACATGTGTATTTTGATATTATTAAACTCCATGTGTTCATTAGCCATGCTATTTGAAAAAGGTCTTTGGGACCGCATTCAATATGCATGAAGCATTTGGGGTATATATCGGGTGTCTTTACCCTTTGGGGGCTGCTCTGCGTGCACGTATTGACTTATGATTTGCTCTGCGTATCTGAGAATCATGATTGGGTGGCACACAATCATGATTGGGATACGTATTGATATATGATTTGCTCTGCGGATCTAAGACTCTTGATTGTGAAGCTCTGCTTAACTGTATGATACACAATTATAGAGGGATACATATTGGCCCATGATTTACTCTGCGTATTCATGACTCTTGATTATAAAGCTCTGCTTAATTGTATGATACACAATCATGAAGAGATACATATTGACCCATGATGAGTATGTGCAATGACACATGTGTGGAGTTTAATTATGAAAATAATGATATCTTGAGTTACTTTTACTTATGTGAAAGTTCATATGATTTGTCAAGTTATGTTATATGTGTTATGCTTTAAATGTTTCATATATGAAAGAAATATAGTTTATTTAAATGTTATATACACTCTATTGTTCCCTATGTTGTATTTTTATTTCACTCAATGAGCAAATGATTGTTGCTCACAGTACCCATTTTAAATTTTTCAGATACTCATAAGTTTTCGAGTTGAGTCGACTCGGAGCTTATTTTGCTGCATATAGAAGAGGTCGAGCCATTGGAGCACTTTAATCCCCCTTCACTTTTGTGTTTTGAAGCATGCATATGTAATAGACAGTCTTAGATGTTGTAATTATGTTTGTGAGAAATTTTTTATAAGATTGTATAAGACTTGATCCTGTGGGGTGTTACATGTGAGATAGGTTGTGAAACAATGATGATAATATGTAAATATCATGTCTTATAACTTTTATTTCAACTTTGATGAATATATATATATATATATATATATATATATATATATATATGTGTGTGTGTGTGTGTGTGTGTGTCTTTTGTATGCATTGACAAATAACACAAGATAAGTAAGGAGGGAGATTTTGCCGATTTTATTTTTTTAGGATTGTTAAATATAATTAAGATTATGATAATTGAGATTAAAACTTGGTCACGGAGTTGGGTGTGACAGGAAATGATATCCCTGCCTCCTCCTCCAAAGCTAGTCTACAATCTCTACTTGCCTTAACACTGTGGGGTATTTGGAAGATGAGAAATGATGCATATTTCAACTTCAGTCAGGCAACCACTATTGCAGTATAAGCATGAGTCTTGGTCTCCTATTATGAGTTAAACCCACCCATCATTGCTCAGGGGACTTCCCCAACAAATAAAACTTTGATTTCTTGGGAGCCTCCACCCCAATCCTGATTCAAATTGAACTTTGGATGGCTCATTTGAGAGAAAAACTAGAGTGAGGGGGTCAGGAGCCTTTTCTTATCACTGTCACTCTGTGTTGGAAGTGGAAGCGCGTGCGATCCATGAGGACTTGCAACAATGTCTTAACCAAGGAATCAAATTTTTTACGGTTGTGGCAATCATAAACAAGGAATCCCCTTGCCCTTGGCGTCTCAAAAACATCTTTAACGACATATTGACACTGATTATTTTTTTTCTTTTCAAATGTAAACATGTAATCCGCACCTGTAATGCCGAGGCGGATGCCTTGGCTTCTTTTGGTTGCAGATCGTCTAACGATCTTTTTTGGATGGACATTCCACCTCCGGTGTCCCATATGTTTTGTACACGGACACTATTACTGAATCGAATGCATCATCCTTTCCTTAAAAAAAATAACATCATTCATAGGTTATGCTACATCACTTTATTTATTTTCTTTCATTTTTTGCTTTTTTAGACTTTAATCATTCATTCTTTAACTTGTGCTTTAGAAGTTATATATTTAAACTTCTTCCTTTGATCTTTTCATCTTGGCTATTTTTTTTCGGACACATCGTGACATTTCATCCATCATCTTGTCAATTGATTATACACATCATAACATACTCCCATAATGGAGCAATAATCCAAGGATTCTATACATGGTGGAAAGTCCTGTACAAATGGTTTCGTGAACCTATAATTTCATTATTTTGCCTTCAGCTACATTACTTATTTCTATCTTCATTCATTCCCCGTATGAATCCATGAGCATGTTTGCCCTTCTTTTACGATTTTTATCTTAATTAGACTAGTATGTCTGTCTTTATATTTCATAATTTCCATGTCTCATGTAATCATTCGAAGTATCGCAAAATAAAGAGACAAACATTTTGGGGAATCGCAATTATTAAATGAATATAATACAATTTCATATTTCAACCACAGGTCATGCATAAATAATTAGTGAACAATGACTTAAATCATACAAACTTATAAATTTAAAGCAGGAATGCTAAAATACTCGTTAACAATTAAAAATGAATATTAACATAAACATGACTCGGGTGTCACCCTCGGCAAAGCACGATGCCTCCAGCTGGGTGTGATTGTCACAATAGTACATAAAGCTAATTAATAAACATGTCGCGACCAAGAATAATGATGGGAAAATTTGAAAAGAGTATAAGATCATAAAGAAATCACAGAAAAATTAGAGGAGACACACAAGATTTACCTAAGTTCACCCTTGAGATTAGAGCTATGTCCTACAAAGAACGTTTCACTATATCGTTTGATTACAATCGCACACAGATTACATATGAAAATAAGCTATAAATATGTCTCTCCCAAACGAGTTTGAAAACCTGAATAAAATAGAGAAAAAATCTAATTCGCACCACACGGGCCGGCTAAACAAAAGTCCAAATCCGTCTAAGTTTCGGGGACGCTGCCCCCCGAACCTCCCTTTTGTTAGTACACCAGCAGCACAGGTAATTGGGTAATACTCAAATTTCCCTAAGTTCACGTGGGTGAACCCGGTGTGAGAAACAAGGGGTCCTGAAGTATTCACCAACTCCAACATTCTCCCACTTGATGGATACTTCACACCAATGAGAGCATTGCCAACAACATTCATCTTCAATCCGACAGCAGTAGAGCACCACTCAAACTTTGCACCTGTAACAGTTTTAGTCAGAAAGTCAGAACTATTCTCTGTTGTATCAACCTTTTCAAGTTGAACCTCTTTTTTTCCACCTTTTCTCGGATGAAATGATATTGGATGTCAATATGTTTTATGCGTAAGTGAAATGCAGGATTCTTAGCTAACTGAATAGCACATTAATTATCACATCTCACCTCTATGGCACCTTGCTCAAATCCGAGCGCCAAGCACAATCGTCGTAGCCATATGACCTCTTTTCCAGCATGAGTAAGAGCCATATATTCAGCTTTTGTAGAAGAAAGTACTAACACGCTTTGTCTCTTGTTCATACAATTTAGTGCAGCTTCAAATAATGTAAAAACACATTCAATAGTGGACCGTCTACTATCAATATCTCCATCCCAATCAGCATCTACATGACCTACAATATCAAGCCTCTTTCTTTTTTTTGTACCTTCAAAACACAAAGAAAAATATGAAGTTCCACGAAGGTACTTGAAAACTCTCTTGATAGCATTCCGATATTCTCTGCCAGGGTTAGACATATACCGACTCAAAACTCTCACTGCTTGGGCTATATCTAGACGCGTGCACACCATGGCATACATCAAGCTGTCCACTGCACTTACATATGGCACCCGGTCCATCTCTTCGACTTTTTCATCCGTCTTCGGGCATTGCTCTACAAAAAGTTTGGTTTCTAGAGACATATGAATACCAACTGGCTTGCAGTCCAACATGTTAAATTTCTTCAACATTTCTTTTATATACTTCTCATGTCCTAACCATAACTTTCTTTTCTGACAATCCCTTCTAATCTGCATACCCAAAATAAAATTCGTTGGCCCCAAATCTTTCATCTCAAACTTCTTGGCCAACAAAATTTTCACTGAATTCATCATCTTCGTACTGTTTCCAATCAGTAACATGTCATCCACATACAGTGTAAGAATGACAAATTGATTGCCAACTCTCTTCACATAAACACAATGATCAAAATCTGAACGTACAAACTTGAGTTGGAGCATGTATGTATCAAACTTTTGGTACCACATCCTTGGCGACTGCTTCAATCCATACAAAAACTTGTTTAATTTGCACACCAGATTCTCTTTACCTTGAACTTCAAAGCTTTCTGGCTGCCTCATATAAATCTCTTCCTCCATGTCCCCATGAAGAAATGTCGTCTTCACATCCATCTGCTGTACATCAAGATTATATGTTGCTACTAGAGATAGAACAAACCTGATTGAAGTCATTTTTTATCACGGAAGAGAAAATCTCATTATAATCGACTCCCTCAATCTGAGAGTACCCTTTAGCTACCAATCCCGCCTTGTACTTCTCTATAGTCCCATCCGGTTTCAGCTTTCGCTTGAACACCCATTTGCAACCAATTGCCTTTCTATCCTTGGGCAATTTACATGAGCACCACGTTTCATTCTTATTCAGTGAATTCATCTCATCTGCCATAGCAAGCTCCCACTGATTTGCATCATCCATAGACCTTGCATCTTTTACGAAACTAAGTTCTTCTCCTATGACGCTCAAAGCATGAAACGTACTCAGAGCACTAAGAGAGTATCTAAGAGGTGCTCTTCTTTTTCGTGTCGATCTCTGGAGAACTAATATAATACTAGTATCTGGGTCTTCATCTGAAATTTAATTTCATTAACCGAGTCCTCTTGATATGATTCTGCAACAGACTCTATTGAAATATCTTGTGCAACCACCTCTGCAGCTTCAGAATTAGAATCTTCTTCAAGCACTATAACTTTTTTGGGTTCATCATTTTCCTGAACCTCAAATTAGAATCGTGATTCACGGAAAATAACATACAATAGTCCTTGACTTTGGATTCCACAGTTTATAGTCCTTGACCCCTTTTTTGTATCCGACAAATATGTTCTTCTTAGACTTAGTATCAAGCTTACCCCGATTTTCCTTGGGGATATGAACATATGCGTCACATCCGAACACCCGAACATGAGACAAATTCGACTTCTTTTCAAACATTGCCTCATAAGGCGTATGATCCTTCACTGATGAGGTCGGTGAGCAGTTCTTCAAATAGTTTGCCGTGGCTATAGCTTTCACCCAGAATTCTTGCCCCAATCCAGCCCAACCTTTTCTACGAGTTGACCGATTTAACCTTTTGGCTACTCCATTCTGCTCAGGTGTATATGGAGTTGTCTTCTTTTTTATAATATCATTGTCCACGCAGAACTGCTCAAATTTATCTGAACAAAATTCACCTCCGTTATCTATATGAATAACCTTGATCTTGCTGCTCAATTGGTTTTCCACCAAAACTTTAAATTCTCGAAATTTATCGAATACATCTATTTATTTTTGATAAAATAAATCCAATTGTATTTCCCAAAATCATTTATGAATGAGACATAGTACATGAACCCTCCAATAGACGGAGTCGAAGTTGGTCCAAACACATCACTATGGATCAGTTCAAAAATCTTCGTTGCTCTTGTACTTGTGTGTTGAAAACTGATTCGGTTCTCTTTTCCATGGAGACAATGTTCACAGAATCTGAAGCCCACAGAATAATATGGAACTCCTTCAACCATATGACTTGATACTATGATAGAAAATCCTTTCTCACTGATATGGTCTAATCTCTGATGCCACAACATAGATGTGTTGTCTTCATTTTTATTGGCCTCTTCAAAAATAAATCTGCAACCCACAGATATTATCTCTCCGAGCATTTTATACAGAGTGCCATAGTAAACTCCTTGTGCAATCACAATAGACATTCTAATTATCTTGCACGAATCCCTGTCATAACTGAAAATAACATCCGAATCAGCCATTGTACTAACAGATAATAAACTCCTACTCATAAGTGGTATATGCATCACATCTGGTAGAGTCTTCACCGTGCCATCATTCATCCTCAATTTTACCCTACCACATCCAACAATTTGAACCGCAATATCATTTCCGAGCATGACATCCCTATAATTATATTTCTCATATTCACAAAACCAGTGTCTATGAGGTGTCATGTGGTACGAAACACTAGTATCGATGAGCCAGATATTTTTATCTTCATGTGTCATATATGCAGAAGCCAAATACATATCCCCTGCACCAGTCTCCTTTTTGTTCGAGGATGACTCAGCTTCTTTCTTATGAACCAGCTTGTTTTTACAATCTCGCTTTAGATGGCCCCACTCTTGATATATTCAGCATTGCACCTTCTTATCTCTACTCTTCAAACGCCCACGAGATTTGGATCTGGACCCTCTCTGATTTTGAGTCCTTTCTGGTTTCCTTCCTCTAGCCGCTCGCGCCTCTTTACCAGAGTTTGCCGATCCCTTTCTTCGTGTTTCCTCTGATAAGCAACATACACACTTTCATACGAAAGTTTTTTATCCCTGCCACCAATTACGATAATCAGATTGTCCCATGAATCCGACAACGAACAGAGTAATATTATTGTCTTATCATCATCTTAAAACTTAACACCAATTGATACAAGTTGACTAATCACCGTGTTAAAGTTATAAAGATGTGTAGAGAACGAGTCACCCTCATGCATTCGAAGATTGTATAGTTTTTTCCTCAGAAATAACTTGTTAACTAATGACTTACTTTGATATAGAGATTCCAACTTCTTCCACAGATCTCTGGCTGTAGGTTCGCTCATCACATTCGTAAGAATTGAATCCCCGAGACAAAGCCGAATCAAACCCTTCGCCTTTCTATCAATCCAATCCCACTCTTCGATTGCCTTTGAATCTGCCTGACTGGAGGAAGCCTCATATGAAGCCTTCGCCGCATCTGCAGCCGTCGCCGCTTCCTTGCCTGGCCTCTCCTTTTCGATTGTCGTCCTAAGATTTCGATCACAGACGAGATCCTCTATCTTTAGTCTTCCAGAGATCAAGTGGTGTTCCGTCAAACTTTTCCATCTCAATTCGCGATCCTCCTGACATCTCGAATAAATCTTAACTCATCGAACAACTTGTGCTCTGATACCAATTGATGAAAAAATTCGAGAACAAGAGTAGAAGATTACAAAGAAATCACAGAAAAATTATAGGAGACACGCAAGATTTATCCGGATTCATCCTTGAGATTAGGGCTACGTCCTGCAAAGGAAGTTTCACTATATCGTTTGATTACAGCCGCCACACAAATTACATATGAAAATAAGATATAAATATGTCTCTTCCAAACGGATTCGAAATCCGAACAAAAGAGAGAAAAAACCTAACTCGCACCACATGGTGCCCCCGAACTCCTCCTTTTGTCGGTACACAGCAACACATGTAATTGGATAATACTCAAATTTCTCTAAACTCACGTGGACAAATCTGATGTGAGAAATAAGGGGTCTTGAAATATTCACAAACTCTAACAAATAATAATATAAAACTAGTTTAATTGTCATGAGCACTGGCAGGGACTTCCTGAAGGAACCTATATTAATTAATACTATAATGTAGACACGACCCGGTAATTTGCTCCAAGTTTAAACCATATAATTAATGACTATACATTGCTCATTTACTATAATTACTTTTTGGCATATTGCATGCATGAATAGTAAATTTAAAATTCCGTTACGTCAGTGGTCACTCAACAGGATATTAATTGTTTATATTTTTGTTCTTCAGTAATCACTGCCACCATCAATTAAAGCTCCGCACCACGTGCATTCCAACATATGAATTACGTACAGCCATCGATTATAAAGCCACCTATACTTTAACATCCGGAAAAAGGGTAAATAATAAATTAATATATAATTAATTAACATGGCTATCAGATGCCAGCATGACTTGGCTACCTCACTTAACATGGATAAATCAAAGTTTAACACTTCCAGATCATCATTTATAAATTCGAGAATATTGATGGCTTTTAAAATCAAGGCATATCATTTCTGACTCTCAACAATCATGTCACAGTTAGATGATTTTTCTTTATTATATTCTAAAGTTATATAGGGGCATGAATTCATTCATAAATGATTATAACACACAACTGCATGCGAGGGACAACATATATATATACACCAGTTTGTTGCATAAACATGAATTAGGGGACGTAAGTTAGTAACTATCGCATGGACCATGTGGGTAATAATTCTAATTACCGTTCATCCAGAAGTAAATGAGCATGATTAACATGAATTTAGTCTATGTTATATTCTAAGTTCAACGTCCCTAAATTGTTCTATGATGAGACCAAAAATGTTATCGCTTTCAAATTATAAAAAAATAATAGAATGGATTGGATCCCCGTTTCCGGCGTTCGTTTCTTTTCTCATGAATTCTCAATCTTTTTTTTTCTTCTGCGACTTCTCCACATAAACAAAGTCTATTTCTTTCTCCTGGGTGGGTGAGGAGGAAGCCAAAGGGCTGAAATAAATTTGGCTTATACATAACCTGAGAATGGAAGAAAGGAAGAGAGAGAGAAAGAGGTTTTTTTTTTCTGAAAGGACGTGGTGTAGTGTGGAAGGCATGGAACCATATATATATAGAGAGGAGGTGGGGGGATTAGTTGCCCTGAGAAGTGAGAGTAGCTCCATACCAATGTTTTAAAAATCGGACCGGAGATCGGATCGGCGTACCGACCGAGTCGAGGTCCGACCGGTTCAATCGGGAGTCAACTGGTTGAACCGAATTTTTATATAATAATATTATTTATAATTTTTAAGAGTAATTTAATATATAAAATATTATAAAATGATTAAATCAATTAAAGAATGTTAGTTTAAATAATAGATTACTTTTTATTATTACTAATATAATTGTATAAGTTTAATTTCAATATAAATTTATTGACTAATATATTATTACCGAATTTTAGCTCTCTTTTTATTTTAGTAGTTTTCTTTTTATTATTACTAATATAATAATCTAACTTTAATTTCAATCTAAATTTATTACTAATATATTATTACCAGATTTTATTTTGTTTCCACATATACAACAACAACAACAACAAAGCCTTATCCCACTAGATGGGGTCGGCTACATGGATCATACGACGTCATTCCGCTCTATTTGTTTCCACATATATCTCTTTTTATTTAATTTGATTAATATTATGTTTCTATTTAGATCTTTCTTTTTTTTTCTTATTTTAAATTTTAATTTTTTTCCTTTTTTCTCCTTTCATGCAAAACTTTCCAATTTTATAAACTTATTTAAACATTCATATCCCTTAATAAATGCTTTCCATATTTTATTATTCTCTTAATAATATATTTCAAATTTTATTGATTCTCTCCAACTACCATCTTTCGTTTTATTTTCTTATTTTAAATTCCTTCCTTTTTTTCTCTCCCTCAATCTTCATAACATTCCAATTTTATTTAAAATAATTTAAAATAACTTTAAACTTGAATATCTCCTAATAAATTATTTTCATATATCACAACTTTTGAAAAAAAATAAAAAAACCGGGTTCAACCGGATTCACCAGTTCAACCCGGTTTTTTTCAATTTTTTCCGAGCCAACCTGATTATTCATTATTTTTTGTTTTATTAATGAATCGGATCGGTTGAACCGGCCGGTCCGAACCAGTTTTTAAAACATTGCTCCATACTAACATTTTCTCTTTTTATTTATTTTGTTTATTTATTTTTATTTTATGGTTAACTTGGACTTTATACATAACCCAAGAGGAGTTAAGTTGACTAGGTTTGATTGGTATAATTAAACCGAGGTTGGTAGTTCTGTACAGAGAAGAATTTATAAACTGTTTTAGAACAAAAATCCAAACTGTAATAAATAAACATTAAGATTAGTCAAATTTAAATAAAAATAATTCATTAGAGATAATCAAGCTATAATAAATAAACATTTAATTAAAATTGGCCAATAAAATAAATAAGTTGATATTTTCAAAATGAAAAAAAAAGTTAACCTATTTAATTTGACGGGAGGGGTTGGGGGTGGTGGGTGCATGTGCACGTGCGTGTTCTCTCTCACACATTTAAGCATGAAGTGATTCAAAAAATTTTATCACATTTTTCTTTCTATTATCGTCTCAATGTCAGTGCAGAAAAAAATATCTTCAGATAAGAAGAGTTAATTAGATACTCGTAATTTTATACATCTACTAATGTTCCTTGCTTTAAGAGGAAGTTACACTGCAAAGCAAATCTGTTTATGCTTTTTCTATTTTTCATAATATTATGTATAGTACTTTTCAAAAGAATAAAGAATGCATATTAGGACTATGGATATAGATATTGTACAAATATGAAAAAAATGTTAACATTTTTTATGATATGGTAAATTAGAAAACAAGTAAAATAACATGCAAACAAATAAAGAGTGCAAACACAAACTAAAATAAAAGAATAAGTAAAATAAAATGACAACATTTTTTTGTGGGAATAGGATTATAACAGAATAAGAGGCATGCAAAATGTTATAATGAGATATGTTTTTATTCATGTCCTCATAATAAAAGTAATAGGATGCCATAAGCTAGGTATTTGACAATACTACGATTTCACTTTATTAATATTATGACAGATCGGTACCGTTTCCTGGTATCAATTATTGTTTTGATTTCCTTGTTGTGCAAACTTTGTAAAGACTTTTTACTTATTCTTTGATTGATTTATTATTTATTGTCCGTTCATTTTTTATATTGATTTTCCTTTACTTTTTGTGCAAATGATGAATTCCATTGTCCCGTGATAAATGGCATATACGTCCATTACGTTAAATATTGTTCATTGTTTATATTCCATTGTTTTAAATGTTTTTCAAGTTGATAATCATAAATACATATAAATTATATATATATATATATATATATATATATATATATATATATATATATATATATATATATAATTTAACCTTTTGTTATATTCCATATCAACAATTTTCCTAAACTATGATGTTTGCCGTTTAATACTAATTTATCATTTGCTCAAATGTTGTACTGAAAGGAAGGTACACTTCAGACAAATGAAATCACATATTGACAAGTATCAAAATTCATACCAAGTATATATCTAAAAAAGAGACACCAAATAAAAAATAATTAAAACTAATAATTATTATAAAAATGTCTCTAATAAAATAAATATAACAAAAAAGGATAAACTAAAATTAGTAAAAAAATATATACTTATGTATATTATAACAAAGGGGAGGCAATATACAATAAGATTATAATATGTAAAGCATATATTATAATAACATATATAAATTAAGCAGATATTTTTTGAAGACAAAACCATGAAATTTTGGAAATCCACAACTCAAAGCAGAGTAAACCTTTAAAAGTAGGTCATATATTTAATCATGAGTCAATCGGTATCACAAATTTTTTATTTGCACCTTATTATTTCAATATGAATGGAAAAAAAAAATGAATGTGTAGCGCGTCTCTAAACACACACCCAATTTATATGTAAAATACATTTCACCACAAGTGCTACGAAACCCTTAACCAACAATAAGGTTTATAAACCAAAAAAAAAAAAGTTTAAACTTTTCCGTTGACGAAAAAGAAGTATGATTTAGAGTCAGAGAACACAACACATTCATAGAGAACCTATAATTATGTCCAAGTTAGTGCTAAACTTAAATGACTGCTAACCATGAAGGTTAATCCATGTACGTGAAGTTCCGCATGCACGTACAAAATTTTATAGGTCAACCTGTTATCTTTGACATTCTACTGTTCTTTATTTTCAAGTGCTGCGCATGCACGTAGTTGAAAAGTAGGTTCTTGAAAAGTAGCGTGCCACGTAGTTGGTACAAACTGTATTTATTAAAAATTTGGATCGAATAGTGATGGCTACTTTTCTATAGATTAGAAAAGTTCGGCAAGTATATCGATCGCAGAAGTAGTAAAAAGATATCGATCCCACAAGGACTTTTATCTTTCACTCTTACTAGATGACAATTCTTATAGAGAAATGAATTAAGAAGATAATCACAAAGGAAACGAGGAGCAGATCCAAGAAAAAGAAATACCAATTAGAAGAAATGTTGGTTTTACTAAGCATTTTTCCATTATTAATCGAGTACGAAAATTACATCTGATGGTTATAAAATAAATTAGGACTCTAACCAGATGTCCTATCTGTTGTATCAGTTAAATATTTGAAGAAAGTTTAACTAAATCGTTCTCCAACTGAGTAAGTCTAAGTCCACGTCCCACTAAATCTCACAGAGTAGATAGGGGAGAGATACGAGATGTTTAAGAATAAATTTGATTCAAACAGAACATTCATATTCAGAAAATAATCTTTCATCAAAATAATAGTGGAGTTCAACAATGTAAAACCAACAAAGTAATATTACTCCATTGCTGAAGAATAAAATATTAAAATGCCGAAAATCAGAGTACAAAAGAGGAGCAAGAAAATAAAACTCTAAGATGTGACTCTAGACAAAGTAGCCACAAGACTCTCTAAATGGATGATTTCATTCTCTGCTACCCCCCTTTGGTGTGGAAGTGGACGTCCTTTTATAATCGCTGATCGATGTCAAAACGGGCCGTGTCACTCATGACACGGGCCGTGTTCTCTTTGTTACAACACGGTTCGTGTCGACTCGAAACAGACCGTTTCAATCAGCACGTGACAAAAATTCCCCCGACCGTGTTGGTGATGACGCGACATGCTGAAAAACGGCCCGTGTCAAAGTAACACGGTCCGTTTTTCTTCTCCTGCACAGAAAATCACAAAATAAATTAGAAGAATAATATTCTATAAGAAAAATATTGATGCATGATTATTCAATTTTTAATTTCTTAATGTGTTAAAATATACAAAATTGAGCATGCATCACAATCCCCAAGTTTGAATATTTACTTGTTCTCAAGTAAGATTCAAGATAAGATATGATCTTCATCAAATTACTAATACTTTTCTCTTCTCATTGTTTAATTTTTTTCATTTATCGCCAGAGTACCTCTTCTCTTTCCCAATAATTCCTGCTTCAAAGAATATATGATGCTAAGACCTTTTTAAATCAATGAACAATTAGTCTCAACTAAAACCAAGAAGTCTAAAGAATAAATATTAAATGAGCTTTTTGTTTTCTCATTTTTTCTTTTCGTTTCCTCCATTTTGCTCAAAGTGGTTCATGTAACAGGTTTTCGATCGACGGATCTCAAACCAGTTGATCTTAGGTGGTTAGGCAAGAATCCCCAACGGATCTAATGCTCCGAACACACTAAGGTGCCAGAGATAAACATTTTATTCAACTTCTTTTTAGAAGTTATATTATTATTTTTTTTCCGCTCAATATATTTATTCAATAAAAAGACTGCTTTAGAAGAGACTAACAGATAAAGATCGTCAAAGCAAAATAATTCGAATCAGCTCCAACTTCTTATCCTAAAACCCAATACTAAGGCGATATTTGAAAAAAAGAAAACTTTTGATAAAGAATTTCATAAGCAAAGAGATGTTCTTGAAATCGTCGATTAAGAACAAGAAAATATGGAAAGCTTTGTGAAAAGTGATGCACGACATATTCGATAATTATCTTGATGCAAGAAAAACATAAAATGCATGTGCAACCCCTGAACTTGAAAGAAACATTGTCTCAGTGTTCAACTAGTCGGACGAGTTTGCGTACATCAAAATAGCAAAAGGACTTAACAAAAGATCAGAAGTGAAAGACACAACCCTGCTAATCAAACTCTAGTGGTGGAGGTGGAAAGGTGCTATCCACTGGATCTGGAGGAATCAGGTGGTGTCGGACTATCTGACGAACATCTCGATCGATCCGAGCGACATCCTCTACAAGGCGATGAAGTAATGCTCGATCCTCCTGGGCTGCAACCTGCACATGATTCAACTGATCCATGACTAATAAATGATACCGTGTCTGATCAGTTCGTATAGCATCTATCTGTGTCTGCTATGGAGAAAAGTCAAAAGTAGCAGAAGGAGGAGCTGATGTAGGAGGCGGTGGGTAGACTGTCTGAGTTTTCTGTGGAAACTGTGAACGTCCTGCACCGTACTATGATGGCTGGGGTACTGGCTCGTCCTTAAGTGGTTCCTCAGCGTCAAGTGGAATGGCTAAAGGTGGAAAGTATAACCAATTAACCCTGTCCAAAGGTGTAATTTTGCCCGATTGGCACATGGGATCTTATCAGTTTTGCCTTTAAAAGTAAAGAAGATTATGTTATTCCTCACTGTGATTAGTCTCATATGTACTGCCTTGCTTCGATCCAGAAATGAAGCATTTTTTACCACATTGCATTCTAAGTATAAATTAAAGTGAAGTGTAATGGGTGTGATCAAACCTCCTATGACAATGCGCCCTTTCTTCTTCCTGGAATGTTTTTCAAAGTTGTGAGCCAAATATGCTCCAACATTTATCTGCACATTTTCCACCATAGCCCATAAAAAGAGAAGTTCTGTTTCATTAACAGATCATTCACTGTCTCCTTGACCACAAATAGTGTTAGATAAAATGCGATGCACATAACGAAACACTGGATTCTGAATCTGACTGGCTTTAGTACGAGCTAAGTTAAGAGTAGTCTCACCAGTGATAGCAAACCAGAAAGATGTGGCATCAAAAGCTGAGGTGTCAGAGGTGTTCTTAATTACTGACAAACTGTAAAACTCACAGAACTCGGACATACCAATGGTGTAGTCATCATTGTACATCCTGAAAAATATTTGCTCTGGCGCTTCTCCTGCAAAGCTTGTGTGCGTCATCTGAAATGAACTTAGAAATTTCAAAGCCACTCGATCATATGTTGGCCAATTTTTCAGTATGAACTCTGCCATCCCTATGCGTCCAAATAGAATCAAAATATCATCAGTAATATTAGTGTCATGCACGAAACAAGGGCAAGCAAATTTGGTGGCTGCTGATTCCATTCGACGAAGCCTTATCAAAGCGCGGGCATGATCCCCATCTCTGTAATCAACGAATGGGGGCCTCGGTACCATAGTTGGCTCGGGGGCATCCAAACCGACCTCCTCAAAATCCATGGAGACTGTGCGGGGCGCTGCCATAAGGAAGAAAAATGGACCGTTTCAAGGTAAAACAGTCTATTTTTTACAGTAAGAAACACATACCATTTTGTGGAGAAACGGGCCGTGTTATTTGAAGAACACGGTCGGTGTTGCAGAAACATTGTCCATTTTTTTGCAAGTTCGCTGCCGGAGAGAGAAGTCGATGTCTTTCTCGGCGGCAGACTGTGACGACGGCGAGCGTGGTCGAAGAAGCCGGTGGAGATGACTCGGTGCAGACGGCGGCGGTCGTGCAGACGACAGACTTGCAGTCGGCAGCGGGCTTTCCGACGGCGGCGGAGAAGAGGACGAAGATGGTTCGGCGGTGCGACTGGTGGTGACGCCGGTGGTGGTGCGGTTCGGCGGCGAGCACGGATGGTGGCGGACGCTGAAGGTGGCAGACAGTGACGGCGGCGAGCGCGGATGTTGACGACGGCGGAGAAGATGATCGGAGATGGGTGTGGGGACGATCCGATGCGGGGCGTCTTATAGCGACTCGGGCCGTGTTGTAAATGCAGGTAGGTGTCGGTTCGCGTATCCCAGTGCAACACGAATCGTGTTGCTGTCAAACGGTCCGTGTTTGACTTTGGCGTTTACGATTTCGAGGAGTAACACGGCTCGTGTTGTGCCAACGCGGACCGTGTTACTGAATGCTTGACAGCTGGTTCGCTTTTCTGCGTTTGAATTACACGGCCCATTTTGTGAGAATACGGTCCGTGTAATTTAAAAATCCTGCACAACAAGCAACTTTGTTAGTAACGGGGGACACGCCTCGCGGGCCGTGTGATTTTTTTTTAGAAGGTTCAAGTTTAAACAGAATAGTTCTGATTTATAGTCTTCAACTTGACTTAGTCATAATCATGGATCAATAAGAATAATAAAATCAACTTCCTCATGATGAACACCACCTATATAGTTCTTGAGACGTTGTCCATTGACTTTGAATTGATGCTTTTTGTCCATTGTGCGAATTTCAACAACTCCAAAAGGTGATGAGGAGACTATAAGAAAGGAGCCCGTCCATCTGGATTTAAGTTTACTTAGAAAAAGTCTAAGTCTATTGTCATATAAAAGAACTTATTGACCAGGTTGAAAACTCCTAGTTTGTATGCGTTGATCATGCCAATTTTTTGTCTGCTCCTTATATATTTTGCTATTTTCATAAGCATTCCTTCGGAGTTCTTCCAGTTCATTCAACTTGAGTAACATTTCCTTTCCAGTTTCTGTAGGCTCAAAATTAAGAAGTTTAGTAGCCCAATAAGCTTTATGCTCTAATTCAATAGGTAAATGACATGCCTTGCCAAACAAAAGTCTATATGGTGACATTCTAATAGGAGTTTTAAAAGCAGTACTATAGGCCCACAAAGCATCATCTAATTTAACAGACCAATCCTTTCTAGAGAAATTTATAGTTTTTTTCAAAATGTGTTTTATTTCCCTATTAGATATCTCAACTTGACCACATGTTTGCGCGTGAATGGAGTGCTGAGTTTATGTGTAACTCCAAATTTCATCAAAAGTCCTGCAAATAATTTATTACAAAAATGGGTGCCATTATCACTTATTATAGTTCTAGCTGTGCCAAATCTAGTAAAAATATTCTTTTTTAAAAACTTGACCACTACCTTTGCATCATTAGTAGGAGAGGCAATCGCCTCTACCCACTTAGATACATAATCTACAGCAACCAAAATGTACTCGTTATTAAATGACTTAGGGAAGGGTCCTATAAAGTCAATTCCCCATACATAAAAAATATCACAGTATATCATACTATTTTGGGGCATTTCATGAAGTTTCGAGATGTTACCCGTCTTTTGACATTGATCACATGACTTACAGAAAATTTGAGCATCTTTAAAAATAGTGGTCCAATAAAATTCACTTTCCAAGATTTTTGCAGCTGTCCGATTGGGACCGAAGTGGCCTCCAGCTTCTCTTGTGTGGCAATGTGTAAGAATGCTATTGAATTCAGATTCAGGGACACAACATCTGATTACTTGATCTGCACAAACCTTAAAAAGATATGGATCTTCCCACAAGTAATGTTTCACATCTGAAAAGAATTTTTTCTTTTGTTGTGATGTCCATCCTGTAGGGAGCCAATTTTCTGCAAGAAAATTTGCAAAATCAACAAACCAAGGTGACTTAACAATTATTTTTATTTTATCACAAGAATTGATATAAAAGATTTTCTCATCAGGAAATTCTTCAAGTATATCGGTTTTCTCAATTGGAGAAACTTCCAAACGAGATAAATGATCAGCTACGACGTTCTTGGTCCCCTTCTTATCTTTAACCTCTACGTCAAATTCTTATAAAAGAAGAATCCACTTGGTAGTTAAGGTTTGGCTTCTTTTTTTGTCATGAGATGTTTTATAGCTGCATGATCAGTGTAAACAACAACTTGTGAACAGATTAAATAAGATCGGAATTTATCAAAAGCAAAAATGACAGCTAGAAACTCTTTTTCCATTGTGGAATAATTCATTTGAGTTGGAGTTAGAGTTCGGCTAGCATAGTAGATGACTCGAAAAATTTTGTCCCGCCTTTGCCCTAATACAACACCGATGGTTCCATCACTAGTGTCACACATGAGTTCGAACGGAAGACTCCAATCAGGGGCTACAACAATGGGAGTAGATGTAAGTTTCTCTTTTAATGTAGTAAAAGCAAATATGCAATCAGAATTGAAAAGAAACTTAGTGTCCTTGACGAGAAGATTGGTGAGTGATTTGGCTATCTTCGAAAAATTCTTAATAAATCTTCTATAAAATCCAGCATGACCCAAAAAACTCCGGACAACTTTTACAGATGTGGGCGGAGGTAGATTTGCGATTACATCCACCTTGGTCTTGTCTACTTTGATTCCTTTATCGAAAATCTTATGCCCCAAGACAATGCCTTCCTTCACCAAGAAGTGACATTTTTTCCAGTTTAGTACCAGATTTGTTTCTTCACAACGCTGCAAAATCGAGGTTAAATTTTTAAGGCAATTGTCAAATGAGTCACCAAATAAAGTAAAATCGTCCATAAAGATTTTAAGAATCTTTTCATTCATATTAGCAAATATTGCCATCATGCATCTTTGAAATGTTGCCTGTGCGTTGCAGAGTCCAAAGGGCATCCTTCGATAGGCGAAAATTCCGTACGGGAAGGTAAAAGTTGTTTTCTCCCGATCTTGAGGCGCCACAACAATCTGATTGTATCCTAAATAACCATCTAGAAAACAATAAAAACTATGTCCTGCTATTCATTCCAGCATTTGATCCATGAATGGTAGATGGAAGTGATCCTTGCGTGTTGTTTCGTTGAGTTTGCGATAGTCGATACACACACGCCAACCTGTAACTGTCCTGCTAGGTACCAGCTCATTTTCCTTGTTAGTAATTATAGTGATGCCCATTTTTTTGTACTACTTGTACGGGGCTAATCCAAGGACTATCATAGATAGGGTAAATGATACCTGCATCGAGAAGTTTAATTACTTCTTTCTTAACTACCTCTTTCAGAGTTGGGTTTAACCTACGCTGAAATTGGGTGCTTGGTTTACTTTTCTCTTCCATCAAAATCTTATGCATACATATTGATGGTGATATTCCCTTGATATCATTGATGGACCAAGCAATAGCTTTTTTGTGTTTCTTGAGAATCTGTAAAAGTTTGTTTTCTATTATGTCAATTAATTCAGAGGAAATGATCACAGGAAATGAATTTTTTTCGAAAAAAGCATATTTGAGATGAGTAGGCAAGCTCTTGAGTTCTGGGTTTGATGGCGGAGAAGGTATGTCTGTCTTCTCTAAGACGGATTCCTTGAGATGGATTGACTCTTTTTCATCTAAGTCAATTCCTTCTTCAGTGTTATCCATTGATTCTTCAATGATTGTGTAAGGGTCTATTATCATTTCTGGTACTACCTGTTCAAATTCGTCAGAAACATCATCTTCAAAAGTATCAATAGAATAACAAGATGATAAATCTAAAGGTCATTTGAGAGCATCAAAAATATTAAAACACAATTCTTCATTCTCCACTTTTAAAGTGAGATGTCCCTTTTTGACATCTATCAACGTGTTGTCGGTAGCGAGAAATTGTCTGCCTAAGATGATAGGTGCTTCGGCTTCTGAATTCATATTCATGATGATGAAATCTGCTGGAAATGCAAATTTATCCACTTTGACAATAACATCTTCTAAGAGGCCCTTAGGCTTTTTAATGGATTGATCCGCGAATTGAAACATCACCGAAGTATCCTTAAGCTCGCTATAACTTAATTTTTGAAAAATGGAATACAACATCAGATTAATACTAGCACCCAAGTCACATAGTGTCTTGGAACAAAAAAAATTTCCAATAGTGCAGGGGATAGTAAAACTCCCTGGATCTTTTTCTTTTGTCGGCAAATCTCTTTTGCAGACGGAACAACATTGAGTTGTTAATTTGATCAAGCCCATTTCCTCAATTTTTCGTTTGTTTGAGAGTACATCCTTCATGAATTTGGCATATACAGGCATCTGTTTAAGCGCTTCATGAAATGGGATGTTAATATGTATTTGCTTAAAAATTTCCAAAAAATAAGAGAATTATTTATCTAATTATTCCTGTCGATATTTTTGAGGATATGGTGGTTTCCAAAATTTTCAGGAATCTGGTGTTTTGTAACCTCCTTTTTGGCTGATGATGTAGGAGGTTGATTTGAAGATGGTTGAGCTAAAGATGGTTGATCTGGGGTCGAAGTAGGTATTGGTTCTGATAGCTCCTTACCACTTCTCAATTTGACTGTTTTCGCTTCTTCCCTCGGATTCTTTTCTGTATTGCTAGGAAGAGAACCTGGTTGTCTACCTGCAATCATATTAGCTAATTGTCCCACCTGATTTTCTATGTTGCGAATTGAGACTTCTTGATTTGCAAATTTTGTATCCACTGTTTTGATAAACTTAGCCAATACATCTTCCAAATTGGATTTTGGTTCGGCTTGAGGTTTGTCATTGTTGCGCGGTTGAAATCCTAGAGGTGGAGCACCTCGATGGTGTACCCAAGAGTAGTTGGGTTGATTTCTCAACCCAAATCCATGGCGCCATAATTGCCTCATTGATTGTTCCTGAAATTATTATTTGATACATAATTAGCATTTTCAAAAGAAGTGGAAGATAAAGGGTTAGAGTTTGAGACCATTGGACATTCATAAGTAGAGTGCCCTTCACTACAGAATTCACAAGTTTGTTGTACGGCTTTAACAGGAGCTTTTTCATTGATGCGACTCATCAATGTCTCCATTTTTTTATTCATGGCTTCAATTTGCGTCGTAAGTTGAGTGTTGTTGTCTATCTGATAGACACTTACCTTTCGTGGTGGTTCTCTGATCCTGTTATTTTGCCAATAATTCATAGCAAGATTTTCAATAATATTATAAATCTCTTCAGGAGATTTATCATTCATGGAACTTCCTACAGAAGTGTCAATCTTATCTCGTATGGTGAAAGTAGCACCATTATAAAAAAAAAATGAATTTGTTCATGAAGTGGTATATTATAAGGAACACGAGATACAAGTTCCTTAAACCTTTCCCATGCTTCATGCATGGTTTCTGAGTCTTGTTGATAGAATGCTTTGACATCAGAGATTAGTCGAGCTATTTTCTGGGGCGGACAATATTTGTTGATGAATTTTTGCCGCATCTCTCTTCAGTCTGTGATTGTTCCTTCGGATAGAGTATGGAGTCAAGTGGCTGCTTTCCCTCTCAAGGAGAAGGGAAAGAGTCTCAACCTAACTGCATCATCAGAAACATTATGAAATTTAAAAGTAGAACACAATTGAAGAAATTTCATAACATGTTCAAAAGGTTCTTCATCTTGATTTTCACTAAATTGGTCATTTTGCGCCATTTGAAAGGTGCCATGTTGTATCTGGAAATTGATGTTGATGTCTGGAAGAGTAATGCTCCATGGGTCATGATTCATCTGACCAATAGTGTAATTCCTCATCGTCCGATAATTTGGATTGGGATTCTGAATTTCTGCCATCTCTTTGATCCTTAAAACTTTCCTTCGTTGTTTAGCAAATTTTTCTATTTCAGGATTGAAGAGAAGTGGTTCTTTCGAGCTTCTGGTATTATGTCTCTTTATCATTTTATTCGAGGATTTCAGAGTGCGATTAAATCAAGATCAATTTGAAATAATTATTGAGAAAATCAAATGCCAAAAAAAAATCTTTTTTTTATATATAGAATGAAATACGGACCGTGTACAGAGAAATACAGACCGTTTTCGTAAGCGTGGCTACAAAATACGGACGGTGTATTGTGAACGCAGACCGGTTAAGTCGCCTTTTTGAAAAAAAACAAATGCGGACCGTTTTCAGAAAACGCGGACCGTTTCAAATGATGACTCGGTCAATTCCTGAATAGAAGTTTTGATTTCACAGGATGTTCGAGGAATAAAATAAATGAATAAATAAAATAGTAACTTGTAGTAAGAAAAAGATAGAAAAAGTCCCCGGCAACGGCGCTAAAAACTTGATGACTACTTTTCTATAGAGTAGAAAAGTTCGTCAAGTATACCGATCGCACAAGTAGTAAAAAGATATCGATCCCACGAGGACTTTTATCTCTCACTCTTACTAGATGACAATTCTTGTAGAGAAATGAATTAAGATGATAATCAGAAAGGAAACGAGGAGCATATCCAAGAAAAAGAAATATCAATTAGAAGAAATGTTGGTTTTACTAAGCATTTCTCCAATGTTAATCGAGTACAAAAATTACATCTGATGGTAATAAAATAAATTAGGACTCTAACCAGATGTCCTATCTGTTGTATCAGTTAAATATTTGAAGAAAGTTTAACCAAATCATTCTTCAAATATTTAAGGATTAAAACATAAATGATTGATTCATCTCAAAGACTTCTCAACCGAGTAAGTCTAAGTCCACACCCCACTAAATCTCACAGAGTAGATAGGGGAGAGATACGAGATGTTTAAGAATAAATTTGATTCAAACAGAATATTCATATTCAGAAAATAATCTTTCATCAAAATAATAGTGGAGTTCAACAATGTAAAACCAACAAAGGAATATTACTCCATTGCTGAAGAATAAAACATTATAAAACCGAAATTCAAAGTATAAAAGAGGAGCAAAAAAATAAAACTCTAAGACGTGACTCTAGACAAAGTAGCCACAAGACTCTGTAAATGGATAATTTCCTTCTCTACTACTCCCCTTGGGTGTGGAAGTGGACGTCCTTTTATAATCGTTGATCGGTGTCAAAACGGACCGTGTCACTCATGACACGGGCCGTGTTCTCTTTGTTACAACGCGGTCTGTGTCGACTCGAAACGGACCGTTTCAATCAGTACATGACAAAAATTTCCCCGGCCGTGTTGGTGGTAACGCGACATGCTGAAAAATGGCTCGTGTCAAAGTATCACGGTCCATTTTTCTTCTCCTGCACAGAAAATCATAAAATAAATCAGAAAAATAAGATAATTGATGCATCATCATTCAATTTTTAATTTCTTAATGTGTTAAAATATACAAAATTGAGCATGCATCAAATCGACTCGGTGAACTCAAAAATTCGACTCGACTCGACCACCGACCCAAGGTCGGGTTTAGTTCGAGTTGAAAAGACCCGACCCGATGATTCGATCTTTTTTAAAAATTAAATAATTTTAATTAATTTAATAATTTTATATTATTTAAAATTAAAAAAAATATAAAGTAAACTATTTTAAATGTAAGTATATATATGTTTAAAATAATATTTTTTATATTTAAAAATACTTTATTTTACGTTAAAAATAAAATAATAAATATTTTTTATATTAAAAAATAGAAAAAAAATAATTGAATAATCCGACCACCGGTGGAGTCGGAAAGTGCTTCGGGGGTTGCTCCTCCCAAAGGAGATGAGCTGTCAAAATTTGGAAGGTAGTGCGCCACGTAGTTGGTAGCTGTCATTCATCCACCTCTTTATCCTCCACCTAATTCTCTCTCCAAAATGGAGATGTGATCACTCATCCTCCCAGAGCCCCCAACTCTCTCATGCATGAACCTCGTACCACAGTCATGCGTTATAATTCACCGTGCAAATTAATAGTTTTAGCAGTTCATTTTTATATATAAATTACTTAATACCTTAGGCTGCCATAAAATTATTTCCAACAAACCTAACCTCTCTTACATAACACAGTGACAAATACAAATGAGATGCACATTATAAAATCGAATAATTTGCTTATATGCATGTGGGAGCTTTGATACACAAGATGTATATATCTGTACAGGAGTTGGCATAGAAGGTTCTGTTAGGAGATGTGACGCAAGCAACTCATCTGTAAGACAATGCTCAGTTTATGTGTGTGTTGCATGAGTTTGCTTAATGTGTTGCTGTAACTCTCCGTCTACTTGTTCTTTCAGCGCGCATGCAGTAGATTGCTAAATTTATGCTGCCGTCGGATTTTGCTTGGACAGAATGCATGACCTAACAATAAGAAATACACAAAAAGAACATGATACAAAGATCCAAGAAAAAAAAAAATGTTGCAGCCAAGCATGAACACAATTTTAATATCTGGCAGTCTTGGCGGGTATGGAGATCACAAAAAGGTTGCTTTGCACCTGAACTCCCTCTAAGCACGTAGCAAGTGCATGATCTTTAATACTTTAGCAATTCATATTATAAAAAATGTAATAGACTGCGTTTTCATAAAATTATCTGCAACAATTTAACCTCTATTAGATAACACAGTGACAAATACAAATGAGATGCAAATTATAATATCAGACAATTTAATTATATATGCATCTCCAATTGCGTGAAAGCTTTGATACATGAGATATATAGTTGTAAAAGAGTTGGCATAGAAGGTTCCGCTAGGGAGATGTGATGCAAGCCACTCATCTGTAAGACATGTTCAGTTGGTGTGTCTTGCATGAGTCTGTTGAATGCGTTGCTGCTCGTAAGACTCCATCTACTTGTTCTTTCAGCAGTGGATTGCCAAGTTTCTGCTGCCGTTGGAGTTTGCTTGGCCACAATGCATGACCTAACAAGAAGTACACATAAAGAACATTGTACGAAGATCCCAAAAACAATGTTGAAGCCAAGCATGAATGCACTTTTGATGTCTGGAAGTCTCTCCTGGTGTGGTGATCACAAAAAGATCACCTGAACTCCCTTTCAGCATGCAGCAAAATATGTATGTCCGGAAGTTTCGCAATGGAGATCACAAAAAGATTGCTTAATTGCTCTGCACACCTGAACTCCCTCTCAGCAAGCGGCGGCAACTCGTCTAACGCATGATCCTTAACTGAAGAGATTGATGCACCTCATGCTTGCACCAACTCGTTCATTGATGGTTCTATTTAAGTGGCACGTTACTGAATTGAGTTCATACCGTACTGAATCAAACTTAATTAGTTGCCTTCTAAGCTTGTCAGTCTGTTCATCCTTTCTTGCTTTGATCTACGCCCCAAAGCCAATCCGTTCCTTCTAAATTTGTCTACACCCACAACCAATAAAACAATGACTCCACCTGTTCTGATCTTCGTGACACTTGTTATCGGAGTCACCACTAATTTAGTTGAACCGTCAGGAATTCCTTCCTCGGTATCGATCATTCCTTTAGCCGGCGATGGTGCTGCTATTGTATGCACCATCGTCTATAAAAATACTACGACAACTACTCCAATGGTACAAACTTTGTGCCAACTCGTGTCTATAAAAATGACACTGTACCCCTTCGTGATCTCGTCCAGGGAGAGTCGCATGTGGCCACAGGCGACAAAAATGGCACCTTGTGCCGGCAACTTCTTCGGGAATTCCTTTAGCTCCCTCACTTCTGGGACCGACTTCGCCTGTGCCATCGACAACGCCGTCGACTGTTGGGGCCCAGGCGGCGCAAGGATCAAGAGGCCTTCGCTGGACAAAGGATGTCCACCATTATCCCCGGTGACTCTCGTGTCTGTGGGGTCACCAAGAATGGTAGACTGGAAGGACTTCAGGCGGCCGTTGTTCGAATTCCGAAGCCTTGCTTTGGGGTTCGACGACACCTGTGTCCTGTGCTCCAACGACATGGCGATTTGCTGGAGAGCAGATGGTGAGGAGTACTCCCCCACAAATGAGAGACTCATATTTCTAGTCGCCGGTGGTGATTTATTTTGCGGGATGGTCAGAGTTCATTACTGGTGGTCCCGGAATCCATCGTGCGTTGCTCCCGGGATTTGCACAACATGCCACGACAAATGTGGTTGACAGCTCGAAAGGTTGTCTACAAGCCTTTCTCATATTCGCCACGCCTGTGTCGGTGGCCATGCATTGGAGCGCATCCGGTGGCTGGTGTCTGGTGATCGGCTGCGTCTTCTTCTTCAGATCAGTCCTTAGAATCTGGACACATTGGAGGATCAGAAAGGAGGTCCTGAGCTATGCCTATGCCCAGTAGGTTTACTATATAAAGTTGTATTGTTATTTTCTGATGCACTTTTCTTTTTATTTTCTACTACGTACGAATTATGAATCTATGTAATAGAAAAACTAAAAGTATCAACTTCTGAACAACGAGATGATGCCATTTCAATTTCTATCTTATCTTTCTTAATAATATATAAGATCTAAAGTTTATAATTTCCTTGTAAAATTTCCGAGGTCATTCACCTCAATAGATTACACAGCCTCAATCACATTTCTTTTCTTCCTTTCTTTTTCCTACGGCTATAATAATGATCCAACTTTTATAACGTCCATAGTAAGTGACTTTAAAAGAAACAAAACCTTGTCTCACTCGAAAAATAAAATAAAATATTTCACAGCTGTGAATATCTTGTCAGTTTTTTCATTATTCAGGCTATGTGATTTCGAAGTGTGTATATATATATCCACATATAATATATATATATATATATATATATATATATATATATATTATATGTGGATAATTAGTTAGTTTGTTATAATTATTTTCACAGGTTGCTATTGATCCACGTATGACAATTTTGAATAATGACATACTATATATGAAGTTAATGAGCCTATGAAAATAGTTCAAAGGAGTTTATCAAAACTTAAAATTTTAGATTGATAAGTATATGTCAAAATCATAAGTTCTTAATTCATATGCAAAGCTTATCAACTCACAAGAGGTTCAAACCAAATTATATTTACTACTAGTGATAAGTGATAACTATATTTCACCAAAAGCAATTTGAAGGTGAGTATCACTACAAGAAAATCGCGATTTTTCGACGGATAATTTTCGACGGTTCTAAATCTGTCGCTATTTGCGACGGATTTTTCGACGGTTATGACCGTCGGAAATAATTTATATTATTATTTAATTTTTCGACGATTAGGAACGTCGATATTTTCGACGGATATCCATCCGTCGTAATTTCCGACGACTTTTCCGACGGTTACGACCGTCGGAAATAAAAAAATTAAATTATATATTTTTAATATTATTATTAAATTTTTTCGACAGATTTTCTGACGGTCATGACCGTCGAAAATTAAAAAATTAATTATATAATTTATTATATTATTATTTAATTTTTTGACGATTAGGAACGTCGATATTTTTTACGGATATCCATCCGTCGCAATTTTCGACGTCTTTTCCGACGGTTAGGACCGTCAGAAATAAAAAAATTAAATTATATATTTTTAATATTATTATTAAATTTTTTCGACGGATTTTCCGACGGTTGTGACCGTCAAAAATAAAAAACTTAATTATATAATTTATTATATTATTATTTAATTTTTCGACGGTTAGGAACGTCGATATTTTCGACGGATATCCATCCGCAATTTCTGAAGGTCGTAACCGTCAGTAAATCCGCCGTAATTTCCGACGGATATCCAAAGCGTCGCAATTACCGACGGTTTGAATCGTCGGTAAAGATTACCGTCGGTTCAAACCGTCGGTAAAATAAAAAATAAATATTATATATAACTAAATAAAATAAAATTTTTTATTATTTATATTTTCGACGGCCGAAACCGTCGGTAATTAAAATTTCGTTATCCCGCTTTTTTTCCCTTTTCCTGCTTTTTTTCCACTTTTTTTCCTTTATATATTTTCCTTCCTCCCTCTTCTCTCTCCCTCCTCCCTCCACTCCTCTCTCTCTCCCTCCTCTCCTCTCTCCCTCTCCTGGCCGCGAGCACCGGATCGGCCTCTCCCGCGCGCCGGACGCCGGCGACCCTCTCCCGCACCGGCGACCCTCTCTCGCGCCGGCGTATCTCTCTCTCTCCCGCTCCGCGCCGGCATCTCTCTCTGCTGTCGGCCGGATCCGGCCTCCAGCGGCCGGATCGGCCGCCTGGCGCCGGATCCGGCCTCCAGCGGCCGGATCGGCCGCCTGGCGCCGGATCGGCCGCCAGGCGCGTCGGATCCGGCCTCCTGGCGCCGGATCGGCCGCCAGGAGTCGGATCCGGCCGCCTGGCGCCGGATCCGGCCGCCTGGCGTCGGATCCGGCCGCCTGGCGCCGGATCGGCCGCCAGGCGTCGGATCCGGCCGCCTGGCGCCGGATCGGCCGCCAGGCGTCGGATCCGGCCGCCTGGCACCGGATCAGCCGCCAGGCGGGCCGGATCCGACCTCCTGGCGTCGGATCCGGCCGCCTGGCACCGGATCGGCCGCCTGGCGGGCCGGATCCGGCGCCAGGTGGCCGGATCCAGCGCCAGGCGGCCGGATCCGAACGCCAGGCGGTCGGATCCGAATGCCAGGCGGCCGGATCCGGCCGCTAATTTTTTTTATATTTAAAAAAAATATTTGCGACGGTTGCGACCGTCAAAAGATCGACAGTCGGAACAATCGTCTAAAGTTTCGACAGTTGGGACCGTCGAAAAGTTGTGACGGCTCGGACCGCCGGCCTTTTTCGGCGGTTGCAATCGTCGGAAATTTCGACGGCTCGGACCGCCGGCCTTTTTCGGCGGTTGCAATCGTCGGAAATTTCGACGGCTCGGACCGCCGGCCTTTTCCGACGATTGCAACCGTCGGAAATATCGACGGCTCGGACCGCCGGCCTTTTTCGGCGGTTGCAACCATCAGAAATATCGACGGTTCGAACCGCCGGGGACTTTTCCGACGGTTGCAATCGTCAGAAAATTTCGACGGGTCTAACCGCCGGGGACTGTTCCGACGGCCAGAACCGTCGATATTTTCGACGAATTTTTTTCAACCGTCGCAAATCCATTTGCGACGAGCGTTTTTCCGATGGATCGATTCCGACTGAAAAACCGTCGGTAATTGCGTTACCGACGGTTTTCGGGTTGATTACCGACGGTTCGGACCGTTGATAATCCGCGTTTTTCTTGTAGTGTATATACTTGCACCATTCCATAAATACTCTCTCTCTCACACACACATACATACACACACGAAAACATCTCTCTCTCTCTCTCTCTCTCTTTCTCTCTCTCTCTCTCTCCAAGTCTTCTTTTTCCACACACAAAAATACTCTACTCACACACCACCATTCTCACTCTATCTAATACACTACATGTGTGTTCACCATAACACAAGGGGCAGCAAGAGTGCTGCCCCTTTTATAGAGTGGAGCTCGGCCATTTGGCCGAGCTGGTGGTCAAGCAAGACGGCGTGGTCCCCATACCCATGCCTTATCATACCATGGTAGTCATGCTAAGGTATGGCTGCCATATATACCTTGAAATGTCATGCATGACAGCCCAACATGGGCGATGCCAATAATCTTCCACTTGCTCATGATGAGCTCGATCTCTTCGGCGTTCCATAAAAGTAAATGAGTCGTGGGACTCATGAGTACAAGCACAACTTTAATATGAGAGGTCTGATTTGTGATCGATTAAGGATGCAAGTCGCTCAACCACCTCGAGAGCATGTATCTATAATCAATCTTTGAGTCATAATTATGTCTCACATAGCTGCTCAACATATCGTGCGTACACATCGCGTGTGCTATGATGTTGACTTATATGAATTTTCTCTTGCGAGCCAAATTGTGACTTACACAATTGCTTAAGCATCGTGTACTCGTTGTGCCCTAGATTTGCCTTGCTGCATCATCTAGACACCCCGTGTCTGATGCCGTGGTAATAAATTCCGTATGCAAAACTATTTATCCTACAAAAGGAGAATAGCTGGCCAATTGCATGTAGAACTCTCACGCAATTGTTAACAAATCTTTCATTTGTGCTCAAATTTCTCAATTTAGATCAGTTACTTTCCTAGACATGACTCAGCGGACCTCTTCACTTTAGGTCTTGGGGTATCATGCTAAAGTAGCAACAACAATCGTTACTTTGAAATATAGTCAAAGTTCAAAGAGAAAACAACTAGACTGTTAAGTCCAGAGAGACTCACACAATGACGAAGATCAACATCGATTTGTCATTTCTTAGGATCGACTTAGCATACTTGGTATACAATACAAGTATTGCAGTGGAGACTTCCACTAAGGAAGCGTGTGTCTAACTCAATCACCGCACAGACTTAAGTCTAGTCGCCCTCCACTAACGTCTGATACGAGACATCTAACTGCTTGCCATCACTTGGCGTCAAATCTAGAGTCTCACTTCTGACTGTCATTATAAAATTCGTGTTTGCATCATCTTGAACACATCAAGGCAATCTAGACAATTCCTTATACTAAGAAATATTTAGGTCTAAATCATTTCTTCCCCGTGCGCAATCACATAAGCACCGGAGGTGATTACTCGTGTGAGTGAGTAAACTCATGCATGATGGACACACTTAACACATGCATAACATAATTCTCTTTTGAAAAACATATTTTCATTAATGTAATTAACTTTGAGTACATACTTTTTTTCATATTCTATGCAGTCCTAGTGCATGCACATGTCTCAAGAATACATCTTTAGGTAGTAATTTGGTGAATGGATCAGCAACCATGTTGTGCGTAGATATGTACTCAACATAAATCTCCTCTCTCACATCTTCATTTCTTATAAATTTGTATTTGATATCGATATGCTTTACATATTTTTCGTCCTTCATATAGACAATCGCTGCTTGATTGTCGCAATATGAGGTCATCTTTTTCATTGCAACATTTGAAAACCGCAAGTGTTGAAAGAATTTTTTTAACCATAGGGCCTCTTGCAATGCAACTGAACATGTCACAAATTCAACCTCTATCGTAGACAATGCTATGCATTCTTACTTTTTGCTGCACCATGTGACAACATCATTATTTAGCAAGAAGGCATATCCAGAGGTGAATTTTCGTTTTATTTAGTCAGCCTTAAGCTTCCTCCGTGATAACATAAAGCAAGGTCAACAGTGCTTTTGAAGTATCTCATGATTCTCTTCATCGTCTTTCAATGTTGGCATCCTGGGTTTGCCTGATATCAACTCATTAGACCCACTGCATAACATATGTCTGACCGAGTACACAACATAACATACATCAGGCTGCCGACGAAACTCGCATAGGGGACTGAAGACATCTTTCTTTGTTCTTCTATAGTCTTTGGACACATATTGAGGATAAAAGTCTCGCATCTTGCAATAGGAGTATCAATGTGTTTGTAATCATCCATCCAAAATTGTTCTAAAATTTTGTTAATATATGCCTCTTGCGAAAAAGTGAGAAATCTCTTAGAACGATCTCGTTGAATTTTTACACCCAGTATGAAGATTATTTCCCCATGTCTTTCATCTCAAAGATAGAGGATAATCATTCCTTAATGGTAATCAAAATTTCCATATTGTTCCCAACTATCAAGATGTTGTCGATATATAGAGTCATAATGGCGAACATATCCTTGAATTTATAGACATACACACAATGATTGATAAAATTTAATATACCATTGCTAGATGATTGTTTAAGTCCATAAATGGACCGGTGCAGTCCGCAAACTTTGCGCTCTTCTTCTTTTACTATGAAGACTTCAGGTTGCTTCACGTAAATTTCTTCATCTAGTTCTCCATTGAGAAATGCAGTCTTTACATTCATATGATGTAATTCCAAGTCCATATGTGCGATAATTGCTAGGATGAGGCGAATAGAAGAAAACCTTACAACTGGAGCAAAGGTTTCTTCATAATTAACACCCTCCTCTTGGGTGAAGTCTTTTGCCACTAAGCGAACTTTGTACCTCTCAATGTATCCCTCATTGATTGAGTTAGGCTCAAGCTCTGCTTCAGGACCTACTATATGAGCTTCATGAATTTCTTCGATGTCAAATCGACGACGTGGGATGCTCTTTCTAGTAGTCCTTCGAATTGAGCATTCTGGAATCTCGTTTGGTGACGAAATGCTCCCGTTCGGATCAAGGTGTGGTGATGAAGGGACAAAATCTTCTACACTGTAATTCGCAAATGTCGCTATCTCGAGATTCCTGACTTCATCTAAATGAAGTGTTCTATCAATCTCGCCTTGCTTTGGGAATTCATCCTTTATAAATGTCACATCTCTACGCACAATTTTTGTAACAGTTCCATCATCCTTTTCTCATATGAACACATAGCTTTTAGAGGTTTCAGGATACTTGATGAAGACACGCTTCTTATCTCTAGGGTCCAACTTCCCATACTTATGAGAGTTATTAAGGACATAGGCTGCACATCCCTATGGACGCAAGTAACTTAGGTTAGACTTACGACCTGTCCAAAGTTCATAGGGAGTGGAAGAGATAGACTTTTATGGTACACGATTGAGTATGTAGGCAGTTGTAAGCAATGCATCTTCCTAATACGAAATTGGGAGATTTGCTTGTGCCATCATAGACCGGACCATATCGAGTTAGTACGGTTTCTTTTTTTCGCAACATCATTTTGTTGTGGAGTTCCTGAAATTATTAGTTGCCTAACTATTCTCTTTTCATCACATAGCTTTTTGAATAAATCTAAAAGATACTCACGACCACGGTTAGTTCGCAAGGTCTTAATTTTGTGATCTAATTGATTATCAACCATATTCATAAATCACACAAAGCAATCTATAGCCTTGAACTTATAAGAAATCAAGTATACGACCCCATATCGTGAATAATTATCAATAAATGTGATGAAATATGAAAAACTATGGCTTGCTTGGACAGTCATCGGACCATATATGTCCGAGTGGATTAATTGCAATGGAAATTCAGCACGCTTTTCTTTTTCAAATTGTTTTCTTATTTGCTTGCCAACTAGAGATTCTTCACAAATTGAGAGATGGACTTTATCAAGAGAGTCTATGAACCCTTCTCTAGCTAATCTATTCATTCGATCTTATCCTATATGTCTTAGCCTGACAATCTAAAATTTGGCATTTTCATTCACGTCAACAGATGACGTAAATGAATAACTACTAACAACACATGTAATATTATGTGACATTATGATGGTGAATAAAAAAAGATGAGCATCAACATATAAATGAAAATTGTGGAGGAGAAGAAGTGATATGTATAATCTAAAATGTTGAATGATACAATTTTATTATTTGTTCGAAATCAGGCTGATAGACATAAAATGTTGTGTTCATGTGACATTATAAGGATGAACATGATGTATAAAATGAGGTGAGCATAAACAGAGAAATGAAAATTGCGGATGAAAAAAAAGTGATATGTATAATTTAAAATTTTGGAATCTTACTGTTTTATTATTTGTTCAAAATCAAGTTGGTCGTATCGTTCATTCTAATTAGAAGTGCAACCCAAATTGATTCTGGATTTTAGTTTGAACACTACTGTGCCAAAAAAAATCTATTGTTCTATGATAGCCATCATTAATATATATGACATTATGCAAGGAGACTTCGTTAAATCAAATGTACTAATAAATTATTATAAGAGTATAAGAAAGAGCAACGTTTTTATATTTATAATTTTAATTTTCATCCTCAATCACTCTAATTTAACTCAGTTCATCGTTTGAACAACTAAGGGACCCACTCTAATATCATACAAAATTAGATAGGCTAATGATCACTCATAAAAGTTTATAAGCTATTTTAAAAAGTAATATTTTTATATTTATAATTTTAATAAAAATTCATTATGAATGTTATTTGTTTCTACTATATTTGTATTTTTCTCATAAATTTTAATATTATCTAAATGCTTTCTCTTAAATTCTTAAATAGTTTCACTTAATTACAGTCCTTAAAAATTTGGGTATAGTCATAGCATTTACTTTTTACACTTATAGAACTCTATCTAATTTTAGATTAAAAAATAACGTTGTTTTACATTAGAAATACCTTGTTTCAATTAATATATATATATATATATATATATATATATATATATATATATATTTCTAATTGTTTTTGCCCTTGTTATACACTAAAAAAATACCAGAAATCCTGAAGGAGGCACTCGCCCACCAAATTCCAGTTCATAAAAATCATACTCAAAATAAGATCTCGTTATATCGTATCATCCAACCATGCATCCAAGTAAGCTACATATTAACTACTATAACATGATGACTAAAAAAGATTAGTGAGTTTGTAATGGTTGATTAAAAGCATTCCCCCTTTTTTTTTTGAAGCTTTGACGAAACAAAAACAAGTAAAAGAATATTAAGAAAAACTGATTTATTCCAGGTATAAAATTTAAGAGTTTTTGTTGATATTAATTAAAAACCTTAAGGTAGTTTCTTCTCTTATATATATATATATATGCAAGATCGGAGAGGTTGCGACGCTCCTCTCGCCTACACGTTTTTTTAATATTATTTTATCATACATAAGAGCATTTTTTATTTTTTATAATATGTTATTTTATATTTTAAAATATTAGATGATACACACAGTTTAGTTGTAACGCCCCCAGATCGATCAACGTCACGTGGCGAGGATCTCTCCGAAGACGCTACGAGAATACCATAACGTTTGACTAAAAACTTAACTAAATCTTAATAGAAACGATGACGTGTCAATAATAAGAATAAAGAAGGAAAGATAGAAATATCATAAAAATGGAAGTCTCAAAATGTTACAAAGTCCATGATAGTCATAATAGCTGAATTACATCAAAGCTCATAATGCGAAAAATAACAAAAAAGATAACTAGGCCCTCTGTCAGTTCATGTGCTCTAGCTTCGCTCAAGTTGGTCGTTGCATGTGATCTCAACACCATCACTGACCTGGCTCTGTGAAAATCAAACACAGAGGAGGAGGTCCTCCCGTAAGCTATACAGTCTAGTGGGGATCCATAAAATACTCAATGCATAACAATAAATAGCAATAGCTAGAATCAGTAATCATGTATAACAAAATCAAGTAGTGAGCATATGATCATTCGATAAAAGATATAGAGATCATGAGTCATTCTTATAATCATGAAAGATTTCAGAGATCATGCTGGATCAATAATCATACTTCATTCATCATGTTCATATTACTTGTCCATACTCTTTGTACTCTTACTTTCTCTTAGCATTAGGTGCCTTTGGGTGACTTTAACCAGTGGGAGATTTACGCCGAGCGACCGATACAGCCTTGTGCAGCCAATGGGTGATCAAGTCATGGCTAAGGAGCGACCCTCCATGATAAGCACTTGGCATAAGCTGGTCACCACTCCCACTAACATTTCCATCTTTTATGCTTATTCACTTTATCACTTTATCATTCTTGCATACTATAAGGGGATTGGATCATTAGACAAATCAATTCAAGATCAAGGATTCAGTCACATAACATTTCAATCAGCAGGAAGTAGCACACCATAATCATAGGAAGAATCTAAATTAAATCAACAATCAATAAGCATTCTGAATAGGGTTCGGTCGACCGGTCCTCACTGGTCGGTCGACCGATTTCAAACACCGATCGACCGATATCTCTGGATCGGTCGACCGGTTGGTCTTAATGTAATACAGTGGACATCCTAAGCACAGGTCGAAACACTTAGTCTGGAAAGGAGCTTCGATCGGCTGATCAGCCGACTGATACAAGGCTCGAGAGAATGATCGGTCGACCGGTCTCTATCGATCGGTCGACCGATTTGCACATCACCGATCGACCGGTCTCTATCGATCGGTCGACCGATTTGCACATCACCGGTTGACCGATCTCTGGTCCTGATAAAAACAGAATCGGGCAGAATCGTATAAACAATGATTTTGAATTCAGAAATGTAATCAATACATACAATCAATCATCTAAGTATGAAAGACTAATACAGAACACATCTATAGTCATGATAATCACAAAACATGAATCAAACACAATCAATCATTACCTTTTCATTCCTTCTCATCAATCAAGAACACATTTCATAATAAGAATCCTAATTCTATCATATTGCTAATCATGTTATGCAGGAGAATTTCGGATTCACCCACCTTCTTCCGTGATTGATCCTAGCTTGAACCATTCCGATCACCGATAATCACATCTCCTTATTGTTCTCCACCTAAGAAGCATTTCAACGGAGAGAAAAAGTGAAGAATGGACATAGAAATCAAAGGATGCAGAAATGGAGATGAACCTTGATGAAAACCTTGCTGGAACATCCCTTTCTCTTTGCTGGATGGCTTGCCTTAGGGAGGAAGAGAGAGAAGTGAGGGAGAGGAAATGGTGGCTAGGATGTGCTTAAGGCACTAATGCCTTTATATAGGGTAGCTTTAGGGCCTAATAAGCTAATTGGGCTCAATAATGGGTTTGGGTAAATGGGTTTTACAATTTGGTTTCATTTTCTATTTATATATTTCTATTTATTTTTTTTATTAAGTTGGGTATTACATTAGTTATTTCATAAATTGGGAAAAAAAATAACAAGAAAGTTAACAGAACTTGACGGATGAACCAAAGTGAAAAATGCGATATACTTCACGGGGGCACTACACTGAGTATAAAAGTTAGAGGAAGACAAAAAAAATCGTCACAATTCAAAAGATGTTTGAGAAAATAACCCATAATTTTATAGTTTGGACATATATAAATAACTAAATTAGTATACGAATTATGCAAATGCATTATATATAAAAAACTATAAATGTTGATATAAAAAATAATTATTTATTTTTGTTAACTTATATGATGAAGTATTAGTTAATAATATCATTAATATAAAACTAATTTAAGTAGGCTCAAAGAAGCTATCGAGAAATTGATAAGGCTTTTCCTCTTTAAAAAAGATCCATTCGAAACTATGTGGGCTCGTTGTTCAAAAATCTGTTCGAGACGTCATAATGGGCCTTGTCATTACGAGGAAACTTATGATTGTGACCCAATTAGCTGAGAGAGAGAGAGAGAGAGAGAGAGAGAGAGAGAGAGAGAGAGAGAGAGTGTAGTGTAAGGAGTACAGTGCGATGAATTATTAGTAAATTTATGTTTTGATAAAAACAATTGTGGAGGATATGCTAAACCTGATTCTTGTATTCAGAATTATTTTAATATTTAATTTATTAAATCAAAAGATGATACCGACTTTCATAAAAAATTAAATAGTTAAAAAATAAGAACTTTATGTTTATAAGTTTAACAAGTATAATAATAATTATTTTATTCATTTACTTATATGTTTTCTCTTCTATTTCTCTTTCCACGTTTTCTATGTCCAACCTTTTATTATCTTTCTTAATTTTCAGATATTCTATTCTATCCATCTACTGCTTAAAAATAAAACACGTAAGATAAAAAATAAAAATAAATAAATGTTATTATCTCTCTGTAAAAAAATAAAAACAAATGAATATAACCGAACAGAACCTAAAGCTTGCTAGAATATTTCTTAAAACAAAATAAAAATTGATAACCGATGTATTATATATTTTAATAAATGATTTGCATCATATATTATAGCGAATGAAAAAAAATACTAATCGTGTGTTCTGATGGACATCAATACTATAAACTATAAAATAACATCGTACATAGTTATGCTATTGCAATATAATTTGAATTTTCATAAAATTTTAAGTTTTAACAGTAACAAAATTATACAATTAGATATTATAATGGCCACTATAATTTTTTAAGCGTTACAAAACATATTTTTAAAGCCCACATATTTATAAGTCAAGAAGTGAAACTCTGTATGACCTATGTTATAAATAATATAAATTAGATGTGAAAAAGGAAAATTAAAATATTATTAAAAATAATTTACATATCCTATTTATAAGTTTACTTTTATGATTTTTTTACAATGACTATGTTGTAGTGATACAAAAACATTGTCATTTTGAGTTACGATAGTTATTTTTATTTTTTATAAAATGTTTTTAGTTAACTATTATATACTATTTTTTATTGTTTGAAATATATTGTAACTTTATAAAAGTAACTACTAAAATTTATATTAATATATTTCACTGATTATTTGTATATTTCCATTTTTATTATATAATTTTTTATTATAAAATTTTAGTCTTAATTTTAACACATTATATATGTATCTCTTATAATTCTAAAAACAGTAAATATTTGTGTTGGATTTACTAATAATAGTCAATCAATAAACTTTATACGACAATAGTAATATTAATTATTCCATGTTCTTATATCTTTTATGCATTTTATTATTTTTTTTATTTTTTTACTTTTATAGTTGAAATATATTTTAAATTATCCTATGATTCTAAAGAAATAAAATCAATAATTACAATAAGCTAAAAGTTTCTGCATTATACGCATATTTTCCTGCTTCAATACTCGGAATAGTTTAATTTAAGTGGTGCCAGCAAAATGGAATCGGAGAAAAAGCTACATTTAAAAGCACATATTTTTTTCAACCTACTACGAAATAATTTCTATCAAAATAACATCAAAGATTTATATGTGTATATGTAACGCCTCGAGAGTCACGTGACTTTCATGTACTCAGAGTCGTCCTAAAGGCGTTACTTAATCTTCTATAAAATATTTTTGCAGAATAAAATCTATAAATGTGAAAAACTTTTTCGATAATAATAGCTAATAATTCATAATATTCAAAATAATTAAAATATCAATAAGTTCATAATTCTAATAAATGCGGAATAATAAAATCTAGACCACTCGATTTAGAATATGTGCAACATCTGTCTGTTACTGAGCATAGCCACCTGTAGCAACATCCTTTATCAAAGCTCTCTCACCTGCACGGATCCAGGTATAGGAAAATATCCATGAGTATAAAAATACTCAGTACGTAGAGTCTACTAAATAATCAATATGCTCAAACAAAAATAAGATATAATCAATGATGAGTCAATTGAGCAATCAATACAATAATCAATTTACAATATAACGTTTTATCAATATGAGCAACTATATCAAGTTATGGTCAAAAGACCAATCAATAGATATAACAATTAATAATTGCCTAATCAATTGTATTGATGATTCAACATAACAATAGGACAATAAAGTCATAAATCAATAGGAAGGATCAGAAAAATATCAGATGATCGATCAATATTGATTTAGCAATTAATTATCCGATCACTATGACACTATTCAATTTAATAATTTTTAATTCAATATCAATGGTCATTGGTCAATAACAATTCCATTCGTTCAATGGACGGAGGTAATGCCAGTCAACATCAGTATCCAAATGACTATGATCTATTCAATTCAATTCGATTTCAATCTAACTCAATTCGATTCGATTTTAATTCAATTCAATTTATAATGTTCGAAGTTATCCAATTCAATGGGAGCGCTCGATCAATTAAGAAAACTCCATATCTCTTTCATGTAGGCCAGTGGAGGATCAGTGTCACGGCAAGCCACCCAATAATATAGCGCTAACAATTATTCGTGAATGACGGGGGACCATGACCAAACGCAGGACAGCCATAGTTTCTTTAAAGGATGATGGCGCCTTAAACCTTTATGTCCACTATTTGTCCAATTCAATTCAATTCAATAACAATATGGCTCGGGGGCTTGGAGACAATCAGAGAACAAGGAGATCCAGCAGCTTTCAGCTTTTATCTTGTTTACCTAAGACGTCTATCTTTTAGCAATTTAATTTAGGTGAAACAAGACCCAATCGAAAAAACTACTGGATCAGTATCATAATTAATGATAAGATTGGATATTGTAACAAAATATGATCAGATATGATTATAATATGATTTGATAAAATAATACCATTATCAGGTATGATAATAATATAATAAAGTATGATGATAATTTAATAAGGAACAATCAATAATAAAACAATCGATATATCATATTCAAATAATAATAAGAACAAAACAATTATTATAAAATTAATAATGAAATAAAATCGATTAATAAAATAACTCTCAATTATTTTTCTTTTTCTATTTCTTTTGTGGTTGACCTATAAAATTCCATAAATATTTTTCTCCTAGGAAAAATCATAATCAAAGTAAAATTACATTTCCTAACTAATTCCTTTTCTTTTTATCCCCTCTCACGTTTCTCTCTCCACGTCACCCAGCACACACGTCTTTTTCTTTTCTTTCCTGTAATCCCTTCCTCTCTCTTCATTACTTGAGCAAAAGCTTAACTTCTCTCTCTAGCTAATCCAATTCCTCTTATTTACTTTCCTCTCTCCTATTCACGTAGTGCCCTCACGCCCTTTTTTTTTTTCTACTTTTTCTCTCCAATTTCCTTACACCCTCACGTATTACTTTTTGGTTCGTCCCCTTCTTTTTCTTCTTTTTTTTTCCTTACATCACGGCCGGTTTCTCTCTTTCAATTTATCTCTCTATTTTTTTCTTCTTTTCACCTGTGTCACGATCTCTCTCTCAACTCGTCTTTTCTTTTATAAATTATATTTTCTTTTCTCCACCGCAAAACGCCGAATCCGTTTTCCCCATGTATTACTTTTCTTTTTTGTTATCACTATATTTTTTTCTCCTTCGACGCTGAAATGTCGTTGGCTGAACCCTTTTTTTCTTTGAGCAATCCGTTTTTTTTTACTTCGGCACGGTATCGGCCGTTAACTAATTTATATATTTTAAAACTATAATGTAGCGGTAGCAATTCCAATAAAAAAATAATCAAAGAACCTACGAATCCCCCTACGTACTTTGTAGCCGTTCGATGTTGAATCATGCCTTGCCATCATCTGAATTTCATGCCTCTGCCGTCGGACACCGAGAAAAAAAAAAGAAAACTTCTTTGACGGCCGGTCCTAAAAATTTATTTATAAGGTTCTAGATCCTAGATTTTCAATCTATCTATAACTTCCAATCCCGATAAAATTTAATCTTTTAATTAATATCTTTTAACAATTCTGATTTATTTTAATAATTAAATAATTCCGAATTTAAATAAATATCCCATAATACATTTTTATCCTTAATTAAACTCCTCCCCTATTTTTTTTTTATTTTCGGAATTATTTATTATAATAATATTAATGGTCATTTTTCTCAAAATAAATAATAAATATTATTTTTCTAACTCTAAAAAATTGAGGTCGTTCCAGTGTATATATATATATATATATATATATATATATAGTATTTTTTAAGAAAACTCTTGTTTGAATTATTCCTGAGTTTTTATAATTATCCTTTTTCAACCAAATAATCGTGATTCATAATGTGTAATCATGATTCATAATTAGTACTTATATATATATATATATATATATTATAATGTTGCATTTATAACTTGCCTAGACGAAATAATTTGTATAGGTTCATTCTATAATGTGTAATCATGATTCATAATTAGTATAACATCTTTTCAGTTAGAAAGGAAGACTCATGGGCCTAAAGTTAAGAAAATTCACAAAGCATCAAACATGCCTAACTCTCCCAAAGGTAGTGAGGTTATTTAAATTCCTTTTTTTTTTCGACGTTAGTTATTTTTTATTTTTTATTTTTTGCAAAGTTGCATCAAATTCTTAGGTAAAACATAAGCATTCGACTCCACTTTTTTATACGGTGATTATATAAAGGGAAATGCAATTTACATTTTCGGGAATAATTTGAAAATAAAATTTATTTTTTATAGAATCAAAATTTAGTTTAATTCACACAAGCAAAAGTAAAAGAAAGAAAGAAAGAATGATTCGAGTCATTGTATCATCGAATCATTGAATTTGACCATTTCAATTCATCATGGATGTCGGATTAGTAATTTTAAGTTGGGGATATTCACGATGAGATTTTCAAAATATATTTCTACATTTTAGCTATTATTATATTTTATTTAGATGAGAACATTCCGTCCAAAACTCTTGAATTTTTTTATTACTGCATGAGATGAGGTTGCATTTTATTTTTTCTAGTCCGGGAATATGGAGCTTCATGTTTACTATTGCATGTTACAAAAGCATGATCGTCAATGTGAATTATTTTTTTCAATTATTTATGCCGTTTTTCAGTACATAATCTGTAATGTTAATTTAATCTTAAGTTTATGCGATTAGCTATAATTTGTGAATTAACGGAATAAAACGCACTATAGACGATAAAGTAAGAAGAAATCGCATAGTTATCCTGCAATATGTTGGCATACAATAAGAAATTGTTTTTTATGTTGAACTTATGATGTAGAACTTTTTCGTTAAAAATTGTGTTGCGAGTATACTTTTTATTTGTATATATCAATCAATCAACGACCATACAAAGGAAACAAGTGCACGTTTGAAACTTTAGAGAAAGGTTCGTCCAAAAGAACGCATAACAAGAAAATTCATAGAGAATTTCAGATAAGCTATAACATATATATTATTCTTGATCTACGTACCTCCCATTAATTTCAAGTTTTCACAACTGGCCTCAACTAACCTTGTACTTTTGGCAGCTGCCTCTGGGAAGCCAAAGAAGCATGACGATAAACACCAAAGACAGTGAGTCGATCATGAACTTTGTATGCCAAACTGGTTTTTTTTTCTTTTTTCTTGTAGAGCTCATTTCTCATGATCGTCCTACCGGCCACAGGCATATAAATGTATCCCTTAGCTGCATTTCTCAAAGGCATACAATTAATGCATTGTCCTAATTTCTGCACCATATGGTGGCCATTTTGGCTCTCGCTTTTAGGTCTGGCTTCTTTGTGCCACTTCTAGGAGGATAGCACACTTCTAGGAGGATGGTACATGCTACAGTGGTCCATCATAGCCAACTAAAAGGATAATAGCTATCGAGGAAGGAACTCCTGAAGGTTCAACTAAATTAAGGAGGATTCAGATCACGAGTGCCATGATCGATCAATGGCCTTGTGTTAATTATGACACTCGTGGTCCGAGTTTTTCTTAATTTTGTTGAACCTTTCGGAGTTTATTCGTCCATAGACATTGTCACCTTAGTTGGTGTAGCAAGCCCCATCATTCCATCTACCTGCATTCCCCACATGGAGTCACAAGTTCCGATTATCAGATGTAAAGGAGAAAAAGAGATATGGCCGCAGGAAATGGGCGCCTTGCTCCACTGCAACGAGAGATATTGTGGAGCATTTTATGCTTGCTGATGTTTTTTTTTCTATTTTTATTTAATCAAATTCATCCTGAGGTGCTGAGTTTTCGAAAGAGAACTCAACAATCTCTTTACTCATTTTCATTGTAATACATATATATAGCATTTCATTTGAAAGTATAGTAGCACTACTTGAAAAAAAAAGCTACCGAGTTATATAAAACTCAACAATCTCTTTACTCACAACTTTCATTGTAATACATATATAGAATTTCTTGTAAGCTGTAACCAGCGTAGTGAATTTGTGTATGGAAGCGAAATTCGCTTCTCTCTAGCTTATGCAAGAAAGGCTTTAACAATTCTATTATGAATCCAAAGGGGACAAAAAAAAAAAAAGGAAAAGGGGGGAAAAACAAGGAAAATTATTGGTACACTGTATATTGGATATGATGTTGAGGACTAATAATATTAAAGTGGTCCATGACCATGAGTTATATATAATTTCATGTTTTGAGGGAGTCCAAATGAGACTTCCCCCCAGGGCCCTTCGTTCGGATGAACAATCGGTACTCGTTGAAGGTCATCACCTGGTACAACCCCGGGCGTCCGGCAGTCAAGAGTTCCGGCATCGGCCGGATCGGTATGTCAGCCCTGGGGTTGTAGAAGAATGCCACGGATAGCCTCTCCTTTGCTGCATTAACTGTCACCCGGTGCTCAACGCTCTTGTAGGTTGCATTGCTTAGCACCTGAATACAGATAGGTCAACTAGTAAGAGCCATGTCTACTTATTGGTAAGTTAGTAATATCGAACTCTGAGCTTATGGCTAATTAAGTCGAAATGGCATGCCAGAAAGGGACACTTGCACCATCATAATTGTTAATAAATGCCTTGAATCTGAACCCAGTTGGTCCCCCTATATAATCAAACGCTTCAGCAGAATTTCCCCTACATAGTATGTGATTTGGATTTGATTTTTTTCTTATCACGAGATAAGTGTTCTATTTTCAGGAGATTTATTTAGAATCTCAGTTCATATGTAATTCCTATCATCTGTCAAAGGGAGTGCCTATATAAACTCTCTAGGGGTCAGATCGAGATCCATTCTTGTAATCGTCGTTATTTCATAACAAAGAGCCACCGCCGTTTTTTTCCTCTTCAAGTTCTTCTGTGTTTCGTGCGACTCCTCTCTCCCTCTTTTCGTAACAATAATATTAAGGTAAGTTAGTAATTATCCACTTCGACCTAATTAGTTTAGAATAAATTAATTTGATATTACTTATCATAGTCAAGGTTCACGATATTCATGTTGGATATGCGATCTCAATCTCAACTTACGATTCTTTTATTGTCATAGCTCGACTATATGAGAGACTAAATTAAACAATTTATAAAGTTATGCAGTTTCATAATAATATGTCTCAATTTTTTTTTAATTTCGAATATTATTTACTTTTAAATTTGTTTGTACTTTTCAATTTAGTTTTCATTTACCTTTAAGAATAGGAAACTACTAGAAACATAAAAGTAAATAAATACGATGAAAATGATTATAACAAATGACAGGAAATTTAAAAAAATAACGAAAGATGGCCCAGAGGGGAGGATGATGGATGAGTAAAAGAGAAGGAAATAATTTTCTAAAACAATCTAGAAAATTATTGTTAAATATAGTATTATTTGATACAGTATAATCAAGAATTGGAATTTGGGTTTTATTTACGTGCACTTTATTTTTAACAGCATCAGTTAATAATATTGTAAAAGAATCATAAAATAATGTTATTTGTAATTAGAAGAAAAATACAAGTTTAATCATATCGGTCCAATTAATATGCTTCAATGCCGTCTCCAATCCGGTTTATTATAATTGTGTTAAACTTCGATCACTTCGACTAATTTGAGCACACGAACCACGTGTACAGGAACATGATCCGCAGACAAATGATGAACAATAAATTAATTACCTGAATCTGATCGCCAACATTGATGATGAACGCATCGGGGACCGGCCGGACCCTGACCCAGGCGCCGTCCCTTCGGACCTGGAGGCCGCCGACGCAGTCGGCGGCGAACACCAGGGTCATGCCGCCGGGGTCCGAGTGCGACGACAGCCCGAGCGTGAGCTCCGGCTGGGGGCACTTCGGGTAGTAGTTAACCCTCATGCACGCTCCCACGTCGTCAAAGGCCTCCGACAGACGTCCCGCGTCCAGTCCCAGCCCGGTCGACATGGCCTTCAGCAGCCTCTCGCACAACTTTGTCATCTCCGCGCCGTATAAGTCCGTGGTTTCCCTACGAGATAACGCACATGCATGCGGCCACGTCGTTACAGCACATTTATATACATGATGCATAGATCTAAAGATTACGATTCGAATCTTATCATGTCATGTCAGAATATATACCTCAAGTTATCTGGAAGGCTTGGCCATTTGTTATAGTCCTTGATGCACAAGGGGAGGTGGTGCATGAAGTAGTAGTCGCCCCAGTCCAAGGCGGCGTCCTTCTGGATCCCCAGGCGGCTGCCGTAGCCTTCGTACGTGGCCGGTGAGTTGGCGTAGCGCTGCTTCTCCTCCAACGGCAGGTCGAAGAACGCCCTCCACGCCTCCATCATCACCCTTATCAGCTCCGGGCGCACCCCGTGGTTCACCACTTGGAAGAACCCCCAGTCCCGGCACGCATTGGATATCGCCTTGGCGGTGGCGGCGGCAGGTGCGCCGCTGCCGAGATCGATGATCGGTATGCAGAGCTCGCTCTGGACGTCGAGCCCGGCGGCGTCTGGGCGATCCGACGGCGGCTTTATGTAGCGGCAGGGAATGTTTCGGACGCCCGTCTCGGCTATGGACTGTACCCTTACAACTGGTTCATGCCAGCCGCCATGGCAATCCATTGTGCACCAACAAGAGCACGTACTTAGTTCTCTTTTACACTAAAGCTAGAGTAGGCACATATGCTACCAAGAAGCACAGACATTAATAATAATAATAATAATAATAATAATAATAATAATAATAATAATAATAATAATAATAATAATAATAATAATAATAATAATAATGAATAATCTATATCTGGATTAGATATGCATCATGCACGTATGAACTATTAATTAAGCACACAGGTGAGAATGAAGGAAGAAGGTGATGCTTTGTGGCAAGAAAACGTGAAAATGATGTGGAAATTGCAAGGGCCTACAGGGGAGCAAGTGGTTTAAGGTCGTTGATTTTGCGCCGCACATTTTTTTTCCTCCCTCTTCTTTTATCTGTATACTAATATATAGTACGTACAGACCATCATCACCATAAGATGACATAGAAATGAGGAGGTGGAGCGTGTTCAAACTTCAAGTTAATTCACATGTAACGAGGAAACCATGTATTAAGACTTGGGTTTCGTTGAATGCATGATTTGGTTCTTTTCATGTATTAATTAAGACTTGCCAATGCATTTGAAAAACGAGCTATTTTATGTTGTTCTTGATTTTTCCCATGTATTAAGAGTTACCTTTTTTTGTTGCGGAAAAGAGGATGATGGATTTAATATAAGTATAGTGGAGATTGAAAATAAAAGGATATATTATAAGTCTAGCTAGTGATATATAATTGAGCTCATAATTAGAAGAGGATTTGATTTTTTTTAACTCATGTTGACGTCACTTACAACTTTGCTCTTTGATTATATTAATTCAACTTTTTTAAATAAGGGTTAATATAATTTTTCATTCAAATTCTGTACCATTTTTCACTCTGAGTTTAAATTTTAATATTATCCAAGTACATTCCCTCAACTTTTTCAAACACTTGCAATATTAAAAATTCCTAAAGCATATTTATTTTTAACGGTTGTTTATCTTTGACTCTTGCTAAGCTAATTTTATCTGCATAATTTATGAAATAAACAAAATAAATGAATCGAATGGGAACGATAATAACATCATCTTCTTCACGGAAATAAGGGTAAAAAGGTAAATGTACATTTTATCCGGTTGTGATTAAGACTTAAGTGGAAGTGCTTTGAAAATCGATCAAAGGAGAGTGGATAATATTAAGTTGTAGGGGGTAACATAAAATATAATATAGTTTAAAGATGGTAAATGAAATTAACTCTTTTAACAATATATGTAGTATATATAATATATGAGTAAAAGAGTGGTAGAAAGAATAAAAGAACAGTGACATGTCTGTATACATCCTAGTAAAGTCACCTCCTACCACCTTTTAAAAAAAAGAAGAAGAAAGGGGTATCCTGTCAAGTCTGACGAACCCTAGAATGTTAAAAAATATCCTTTGACAAAGACATTATTTTTTTCTTAAAAAGAATGTATAAAACATTATGAAATGAATATTGCAAAAGCTGAAAGAAAAAATTAAGAGCATAGGCCTGCAATCTCGACCGAAAATAAATTGGGAAAATGAAAATGGACAATTAAGATCCTCTCCCTGTCAGAGATGGAAGTAGATGTAGAGGCATGTCACTCTTTTTATCTAATATTTTGAATGATTTTCATCAGTGTATTATGTGATTTATATTCATGATATATCTTTATTCTAAAATGTATGAGATTATTCTATTTTTTTTGTAATTTTAAGGAGATGTTAATAACTTATTGGATAGCTAATTTGGCTAATTTCTTGGCTTAATTGTCTCTTAACAAAATCAAACTTGTCCACCCAGTTGACCCTGACTAGGGCTCATGCAGATAATCATCGTCAGTTTTTCAATATCATCCCTGTAACACGCACATCTGATTGTGATGAACGCGGTCTAATAAAAAATATTACATAGACAAAAGAAATAATCGAAACCCTAAGTAAATTATTATTAGCTATTTATCACCTAAATAAACTATTGTCGGTAAATCGTTATCGTTTAGGCTCGATAGATTCACCCCAAGCAAAATAATATAAACCACAATAAAATATTTGGATACGGATCGAGTATATGCGTGCCTCCGTTAGTAGAATTGATAGCATATATATATTTTCATCAACAATACTCATAATTTAGACACAAAATTATGACTTCAAAGTTCAAACATTTAATTGGAGGTTGTGTTTTTATTCGATTACGAAGGAGGCGCACGACTTAATACAATATAAACAAATATAAATAAAAGAAGAAAGAAATGCATGAGTCGAGATGCATGTCATGCACTACAATAATATTACATAAGAACTATATATAATAATTTTTTTGTGTTTAGATAATCAAGAATGAAATTTAATAGACACCTAACCACCACTACTAGAGGCCAGGGATAATAAATTAACTATGTCGACAAAGAACTTTTTCCCTTCGTTGAGGTGTTAATTATGTTATATATGTTAACACTTGATGGCCGATGCTAATGCATTATGTTTTTATTCGATTTAGGCTGCTGATTATAAATAACTCCTCCAGTAATTTATTAGCTGATGTGCTCGATCGTACGTCCAGTGTTCTTTTTTTTTTTCTCCATTACCAGCTAATCTATTTCTTATATTTTGCACAATATTCATGTGAAAAGGTAGGTTGGTGATTAAATAATATAGTCAAATAAAGTGACTGGCGCGTAATAAATATCTCTGGCTTTTCTCGTTGGAAAAGGAAAGGAAGACTAAAATTTAATTACTCAGGATTTGCATGTGATCAATTCTCATCATGAGGAGAGGAGCAATGCATTATGCAGCATGTTCATATTGACCCAATGAATCCCTAATGACCCACCATCTCACTTGTACGTACTTTAATTTGAAATTGAATCACTTCCATATACATATGATGGAGGTGCAAATATACAAAGGAATTGTATGAGCTAATTAAGTTCACATTAAGTTGAATACTCCGCTTAAATTTTAGGGTTCTATATTCTTTATGGAACTCTATACACCATATAAAAAATATATGCACCCTAATACTTCTCACATATGATATACCCAAACCCCAACTTTTTACTTTCAATTAATTATATACGTGTGTTTTCCTATGATTTTATAAAATAAAAAATTTGCCCTTCACAGTTAATAATAAGGAATAGCAAATTTCAAAATTTGTATTTTCTAATTTGGTTACAATGTTTGTTGAATATAGACACATACGTACGTGGTTCAATAATTATTTCAGATTTTTATTTGGGTATAAAATGGTATTTTTTTAAAAAAACAAGGGGAATAATTAAGGAAAGAAATAAAGTTGATTGTTCTAAACTACAAAAGAAGAAAAGAAAAAGGTAGCCCAAAATGACAATCATAAGAGAACGGTATAACATCCAACTTTATTTGATCAGATTTTTTTGGTTGAATACATTATATACTTTTAAATGTTTGGATTAATATAAGAAATAATTCATATGAAATGTTTGCATCAAACGATTCACAATCTTTTTATTTAGTTTTCTATTTTTAAAAATCTATTTATTGATGTTACGTAAAATCGATTATTTTGGTTAGGTTTATATAGCTTTTCCATGAATTTGATTGATAATTCTTAAACATAACTTGATTGTTATAATCTAATTCTCATGGTTAATTTGAATATATAACTAAAATAAAATTTTAAAATTAGTTAAGTCATTTAATAATATTTTTTTTCAAAATAAATTGTTCATTGCTAGAAAAATAGTTAAACAGGAGTATATCATTCGAGTTTGATATTATGTGATATGGAAAGACCATCTTCATAATCATTTATAAGATAGGAGATGGAGGACTAAAATGGAATAGAAGTATACTTGAAAGGCCATATTTTCATAAAACAAAAATGGAACCAATGTGGGATTGAGGACATTGTCTTAACTTGATTTTTTAGTCATTATTTCAATCTGTTTTAACCTTTTTTTTAGTCATTATTCAATCTGTTTTTAACTTTTTTTTTCAATAAAGCTGCACAGTTGTAGGTTACTTATATCTTTCTAAACCCAGCTGATTCTCAAAGACTTATTTTGTAATAAATATTGCAAATCCTAGGGTGCACTAAATCGAAACGGACCTAAGTGTCACTCTTGTAATCTTTTATAATGCCACTTCTTTTATCTGTTTTATTTTTTACTTCTTTATTTTAAAAATATATATATTTAAAAGAACGTGAAATATCACCATTTCCTGTTTTTTTTCTTTATTTTCATTATTATTTCATACTCTACTTCAAAACTCCAGCACAAGAACCGCCATTTTTTGAGGTTCACTTTTGTTATTCTATTTTTTGAGGTGATTCACTTTCTTCTTTCTTCTTTTTTTTCCTCCATTTTAAAGGACATTAATCTATCATGCATGCAGTATAGTTGTTGTATTATATTTCGTCATTGTGGGATTTCTAGGATCTAAGCCAAGTGTTATTAGTAAATAACTACTTGATGGGTTTATGATGATCCCTAAATTTGATCTACTTACTAAATGTTTGTTCACCTATATCAACAAAAACCAGTGCATATTTTGAGTTGTACGTACCTTGCAGGTGGGAGAGTAAACATGAAAATATAAGACTATTAAACAAACAAAATATGAAGATGTTACATATAAAAATAAGTAAAATGTAATATTAGATTTTAATTAATGTATTCAATATAAAAGAAGGTATTCAAAAGATGTGCATAATCCTTAAGCTGTGCTTGGCACAAGAACTTTTAGTTTTCATTAGTTCTCGAGATTTGACAGAAAAGTTTAGATTTGATGTTTGGATGAAAAATGTAATGATGGAAATTTAAAAAATTAATTTGATAGATAAATTTTAGTAGGTGTTTGGATAAAAAGTAAGAACTAAAATATAATTTATTATTTTATGAGATATAAAATTATAGTAAGTTAAAATGTTGTATATTTATTTAGTTAAAATAATATTTTATGAAAATATTTACATTGATATTGTAATTTATAATTTATAAAAGAATTATATTAATATTATAATTAATCATTTATTAAAAATAATAATAATATAGTTTATTATTTTCATATGTTATTAATATTATAATTTATAAAAATATTTATATTAAGTTAAGGAATTTATTTTATAAGAAAAATGATAATATATTAATAAATAAAATAGTGTAAAATTGATTATTATTGAAGATAATATAAAAAATAGATTAATTAATAATATTAATATTAACTAGTAATTAATAATATTTTATTAATTAAAATATAATAAAGAATTAAATAAGGAAAAAAGATGACAAGAAAATAGCAAAAAAAAACATGTCAAGAAAAAAGAAAAAAAAAAATAGAAGTTCTCGCTGGAAGTGAGAAATTTTCAAACTTGGAAAAGTTATCGCTTGTAATGAAAACTTTTAATTTTCCATCATATTAGACGTTTGACAAAAATTCTCAGAATTTGGGTAAGCTAGGCTTTAGGAGCCAAACACTGCCTTAGGTGTTATTTCAAAAAGTGTCAAATCTAAGATTATGGCCATTTGCTTGCACAAATTTCAACTACTATTTATTATTGTTGTATTTTCCATCAATTAATGGAATATAAGATCTTCCATTTCAATTTTGAAGGACATAAAGGTCCTGTACATAGTAATTGTAATAAAAAAAATACTTTTACTATGATATGTTTCGTTTTCTCTTTTCATTATTTTATATAGCTGTATTTATTTTTACGTGTTTGGCTGCCCCATAACTCTAATGCAATCTTTTTTTCTTTGGCGCTCACGTTGATTTATTGTGTACAAGGATAATTTTCCTAACAATTTTTTAAGACTCTCTATCTTGAATTATTTTTTTAAAAGTCGTCAATGAAATTAATCAAAGGCCAAAGAATTTTTCCACAAAGTCATTTTACAAAATGTTCATTATTTTTTTAAATTAGGAAAAGGGTACACCGGTCATTTTATAATATGTATTCTTATCATTCTTTAAATAAACCGAATGCTATTTAGAATAATAATTTTCATCATTAACTCGAATAATATTTTATATCATATTCAATAAAATATAATCCTTTACTCCTTTCATTATATTCTTGAATCAAACAATGACGGGGCATGTTTTAAAATAGTTAAATTTTAACTAACCAAAATATTGCACCTCAAAGCAGCTGGACGTGATCACGTTGACTAACGAAAAAATCATTTCTGCTCGATCAACTCGTCATTCTATTAACTTCCTGCATAGACCTACCTTCTTCAAAGATTCCATGAGCAAAGGTCCAAAGAGGTTGCTGAATGATCTCCCAATTTTGATGGTAAGATATTGCTTGGAACCCATCTGGACCTGGTGCTTGATTCCAAAGGTTGCCCAATCGGAGTCCCTCCACCAGTTTCGACCTATTGGCTTATGCAACATCACTTACAAAATCATTACAAAAATCATCGCTACTCGGCTTAAAAAACACTTGGATGATCTCATTTCACCCTTCCAATCAAGCTTTATTCCAAAAAGAAATATACATGACAATATTGTTATCACTCAAGAGCTTGTACACAACATGAGCAAAATGAAGGGGCCGCAACAACTTATGTCTATTAAAATTGACCTTGAAAAAGCTTCCGACAAGCTACGCTGGAGTTTTATCTTAGAAACAATTCAACTAGTGGGAATTCCTCACAAAATATGCAATATCATAATGGATTGCCTAACAACATTCACTTTCCAGGTCCTATGGAATGGATGAGCAACAACTCATTTCACTATGGAGAGAGGAATTCGACAGGATGCCCACTCTCATCATATATATTTGTCCTCTGTGTGGAGAGACTCAGTCACCTCATAATGGAAGCGATAGATATTGGAGATTGGAAGCATATCCGTGTTGGCAGATCAGGCCCTCCAATTTCTCATCTCATGTTTGCAGACGACATTTTTCTCTTTGCGGAAGCTTCTGAAGCGCAGCTGGATGTCATTCTTTCTATTCTCCAACGATTCTGTGACTCTGCTGGACAAAGAATTAATCCAGACAAATCTTTCATTTTCTTTTCCAAGCGAGTACTGCAATACACTAGAGATCGGATCACTCAAAAAAGCACCTTCAAAGCATCATCCTCCATTGGCAGATATCTCGGGGTGCCCATAATTCATGGATGGATCAAGTAAAGCTACTTTACGCAACTTGTGGACACAATCCGCTCACGCCTTGAAGGGTGGGTAGCTAATACGTTAACGCTCGCAGGAAGAGTGACACTTGCTCAAACCGTAATCCAAGCCATGCCCACCTATGCCATGCACACTCTCAAGATTCTGAAGTTTGTTTGCAACAAAATTAATCAAATCACAAGGAACTTCATATGGGGACACACAACTGAACAACGGAGAGTCCATCTTCTCAATTGGAACCTTATTGCACAACCAAAGGTAAATGGAGGTTTGGGCCTGAAACGCCTGGACCTACTTAATAAAGCATTGCTCGCTAAACTCGGCTGGGGATTCATTGCTCAACAAGATTGGCTCTGGGTTCGTGTCTTAGCCGGTAAATACAACAATAGATCGGGACCACATGGTCGTCTTAAATGTGCTGCAGGTGACTCTTGGTTATGGAAGGCGTTGAGCTCATCCTGGAACTCATTATCACATGTCGCCAAGCGGAGAATTAGTAATGGATCTACCACTAGCTTCTGGTGGGATGCATGGCTGCCAAACAGTGGTTCCTTGGCAACCGATGCAGTGGTGCCAATCCCAGCATGTTCCAACTCGGCTAGCGTCAGGGACATGGTCAATATCACTGGGGGTTGGAAACTCCACCTTATTGTTGATATCATCCCATATAAAAGTCTCCTAAAAATTGCTAGCTCACATGTGCCTCCTGAGCATGCTTCACATGACCAATATTATTGGCCAATCGAAGCCACGGGAACCTTCACAACACACTCTACATATCACTACCTCCTTACACCAACTCTTAGTCATTGTTGCGCTCTTTGGCGGTCAATATGGCATTGAAGGGTCCTCAAAATATTTGAGCTTTCCTTTGGTTATCTGGACATGATCGTCTCATGACTAACGAACAATGTTTTTGAAGACATCTTACATCCTCTGGAGCATGTACTCGATGTGGTGCTACTCTTGAAACCACACTACACGTTCTAAGAGACTATCCATGGACGATCAATATATGGAGGAAATTGGTCCCAAGTGTTCAGGGACGGAGCCAGGATCAAAATTTAGGGGGGGACAAGTAAATATATATATATATATATATATATATATATTAACACTATTTGCCAAATTAAGAAATGAAAAATATTACAATAGAATCAACATATAATTATAATAATTATTTTATTTAGATTAAAATATATTTTTTGTTATTCATCATGCATATTTTTTTTCTTTTTATGTTTATCATGTTAAAAGAAGATATATGTAACTAACTTTTTATGACAACTAATTAATTTGATTTTTTTATAAAAAAGAGTTAAAATTATTAGTACATATATTATACATTCATAAAAACACATATTATACTATAGTCTTTTATAATTGTACACATATATTCTCTTATTAATATAATAACACATTATAATTATGCCAAATTCAAAAAATTAGGGGATTCTCCATATATATAATAATATATATTACTATATATAATGTTTCAAAAATTAGGAGGAGCTTAGGGCCCGTTTGGCTTAGCTGTATAAAATAACTGATAAGTTGAAGTGCTGATAAGTATTTTATTGGCTGAAACTTATTTTTAAAAATAAGCAATTACGCGTTTGGATAAAACCACTTATATTGATAATAACTAATTAGTTGTGAGATAATTAACTGACTTATTCTTTAGAAAGAAAATAAGCACCCCTCCCTCTGCTTATTTTTTTTACTTATAAGTAGATTTGATATCTTCTTATCAGTCAATTTTTTAAGTTATCAAACGTTGAGATTTTTTTAAACTAACTTATAAGTGGCTTATAATCTTAGCCAAACAGTCCCTTAATTATGTCAAGTTTACAAAATTAAGGGGGGCCATATCATATATATTATATATGTATATAGTAATATATAGTAGTATATAAGTAATGTTGCAACAAGTTAGGGGGGCCATGGCCCCCCTAACAATACAGTGGCTCCGTCCCTGCAAGTGTTGAAAGTTACCATGTCGTGAGCTACTGATTCTGGAAGTTACCTACTGATTCTATAATGTTACTTTCATTGTAGCAGTGATGAAGTGTAATATCGGTTTAATCTTTCCATATCAGTTGCCCCTTCAGTATAAAAAGGCTTGTGTAGTTGTAAAAGATCACTGAACATTGAATAGAAATTTCCTTCGTTTTCCATGTGTGTTGCTCTGTAACTTTCCCTTTTATCCTCTCTTTTCTTCTTTTGCATTTCCCCTTTCTTCTTCCTCTCCGATCAGATTTTCAGCGATCCACGGAGGGGCTCGTTTCTTGACATGGTATCAGAGCAAGGTTGATCATGATCCCCGTGAGCTCCTTCTCCATTGCCGCTCGTCGCCGCACCTGCCAGAAGTGGTCCATCGTTGCTTCTGTGTGTTGATCGCTGTTCGGTGAAGCACCATCAGTCCATATGGCTCCGGCAAGTCCTAGGCAACTCAGATCTGGCCGATCTCTTCACCAGCACGCTTGATCTGATCCTACCGAGCTCCTTCGTCGTTTGCTTCATCGCCATCGCTGGTTGCTCTTCATCGTCGGCCATGGCTCCAGAAAGTTCCGGCCAGCGCTGATCTGTCGTGGTCGACGCTGATCTAGACTTGACCGAAGTGATCTGGTCGAGGTCTTAATCGCGCGCTCCTGCAGATCAGCAAGATCGACATCATATGAATCGGCATTTTTGTTTTTCCCATTTCTCCAATCTTCTTCGTTTGCAATTCATTCATCTTGATTTCTTATTCGTCAGTTCCTCTTCCTTGAGTTTTCCATTTAGATCTCTTCTCTATGTCTCTATGTCTCTGTTTTTCCTTGAGTTGTTGTCAATCAAAACATTATGTGATCTGGCATCATCGTTTGCAACTCCGGCGTTGTCATCGGATGTCTTCTCTGGTTCTCGTCTTCATCTCAATTCTTCTCTCTGATAATCTTTTGTTTCTTTGATCGTGATTCTCTAGACATCTTCCTCTAAAATGTTCTTCGTTCTTGGTTCCTAGTTGTCACTTTGTTTTTCAATTTTAATCGTAGTTCTTTAAGTTCTCTCTGTTTTGCTTCTAGTTGGTTCTCTTGGTCATTTTCTCGAGCAGTTGAAACATCGTGTTGACACCTTTATCATCGCCGTGCATCTGCGTCTTTCTTTATGGCTTTCAGATCGTTCTGATCCTCGCTGCCTCGACGGATAGATCCTTCCTACTATCGTCGCCGTGCATAATGTCTTCAAGTTGACGCCGTCCGGGTTCTTCCCGCCATCAACTTCCATGGCATTGTCGTCGCTGTGATGTTGTGCCGAAGGAATCCATGTCGTTTGCTGAAGCCAAAGAACGAGTTGCATAAGCGTTCTGATCGCGATGGACATCATCGAAGATGGAAAGCTCCATTGAAAACGTTCCTAAGGTCACCGACGATGAAATAGCGTTCAAAGAGTTCCTAAGGTTGCCGCTCTTCTCCGGCAATGGAACCGTATTCAAAGCTTTCCTCAGGTCGCCTTCTTGGTGATGGATCGTGGTTGCCTTCCATCGAGTGTTCGGTGTTCAACAAAAGATCTGCAACTTCGACAAATCATTTTGCAGGGGAGTGTTGAAGACCATGTCATCTCTAGATGTGGCTAGCTGCTATGCACATTTCTTTACAGGGGCGTTCGTAATTCAGTGTTCTTCAGAAGGCATATTGGAGCTTACAAGAATTGTTCTATTGCCGACGTTCCTGATCTTCAAGTTGTTGTCGTTGCCGTTCAACTTCTCCCAAGCATCAACTTGAGGGGGCGTGTTGAAAATTACCACGTCGTGAGCTACTGATTCCGGAAGTTACCTACTGATTCTATAATGTTACTTTCGTTGTAGCAATGATGAAGTGTAATATCGGTTTAATCTTTCCATATCAATTGCCCCTTCAGTATAAAAAGGCTTGTGCAGTTGTAAAAGATCACTGAACATTGAATAGAAATTTCCTTCGTTTTCCCAGTGTGTTGCTCTGTAACTTTCCCTTTTATCCTCTCTTTTCTTCTTCTGCATTTCCCCTTTCTTCTTCCTCTCCGATCAGATTTTCGGCGATCCACGGAGGGGCTCGTTTCTTGATATGGTATTAAAGCAAGGTTGATCACCATCCTCGTGAGCTCCTTCTCTGTCGTCGCTCATTGCCGCACCTGCCAGAAGTGGTCCATCATGATGGGGACATGCCCTTAATAATCCTTGAAGCCTTTACCAAGCCTCACAAATGTTTTCTTGGTCCAACTGATAGAACCTCACTATTTGATCCCTGAAGTTATCAGTTTTTGAAGGAAATCCTAACCAAGAAAAGGAGGATTATGGAGCATGAAATTATTACCTTGACTGAGGAAGCCTCTACAATCATCCAAAAAAAATTGCCACCCAAGTTGAAAGATTCAGGAAGCTTCTCCATACCTTGTGAAATTGGAAATAGAAAGATTCAAAGGGCAATATGTGATTTGGATGCATCAGTGAGTGTCATATCTCTTTCACTTTGTAGAAAGCTTGAAGTTGGAGATTTGAAGCCTACAAACATGTCTCTACAGATGACAGACAGATCCATTAAGTACCCATATGGAATTATTGAGGACATACCCCTCAAAGTTGGTAAATTCTATATACCAGTAGACTTTGTGGTGTTGGACATGGAGGAAGATATGAATACCCCCATTCTGCTTGGGAGGCCCTTTCTAGCCACAGTTGGGGCTATGATAGATGTAAAGGAAGGGAGACTAACCTTCAAAATTAGAGAGGAGAAGATTGAATTCAATTTGGCACAGGTTATCAGTAGGCCAAGTTTTCAGAAAAATGATTTTGAAGATGGGCAGCTAGATCAAGTGGTAGAGCAAGCTTCAGCTATAATTCATATTGAAGATCCATTGCAAATGTGTCTAATGTTTGATCATTTGAAAGAATTAGAGGATCCAGAGGCTGCAACATATCAATCTGCATTGAGTTTATCCAAATCAGTAGAAAATTCAGAAAATCAGCACCAATTGCAAGAAGTTATCACTACTGAGCAAGGCAACTCAACTCAAACTAATTCTTTCAAATTGGAACTCAAGGCTCTCCCCAATAACCTGAAGTATGAATTCTTGGGGGAGAATTCAACATTTCCAGTTATCATCAATGCAAACCTACCCAAGAATCAAGTTGATGAGCTGCTGAAAAAGCTAAGGCTGTCCAAGGAGCTGATTCTACAAGATTTGCCACTAGCTCCTAGCTAATTTCACATTGTAACAATGTCTAGCCAAAGACATTAAAGAAAGGCACTTCTTGAGAGGTAACCAAAGCCATTATCTACCTAATCTTTTTGTTTTTTTCAGGAATAAGTGATGAGGAACATGTTCAATTCACAAGTCTCAAATTCAGGGAGTACCCATACCCCTTAATCTTGATTTCTCCACTGAAAACATAATGATAACTGATAATATCTTTTTCATTATGCTACATTGATCATATCATTATCTGAATTACCATTCTTATCAGTTGTCCAATTCTGTTATAGACTAATTTTAGTGAATTTCAGAAATTTCCAATGCAATGTTGAATTCTGCACTCAAAAATCTGATTAGTTGCAAATCTGCCATACCAATTGATATCCTTTGTTTCTCTGCAGGATCAATTGCAACTAATGAAGGTTAGACCACCCAAAGTTTCTGGATGAAGTGCCAAGAGAATTCAAATGCCCAATTTAATGCATTTCAATCCCACCCACCCCTCTCCTTTGCCTTTGATTTTCAACATTGGGGACAGTGTTGAGAATAAGCTTGGGGGAGGAAATCTGGTGCTTTTCTAACCTTTACACCATGTTTTCAATTGATTTTAATGTTCATATATCAGTTATCACCAGGTTATCAGTAGATTTTGTAAGTTATCATTGGTTTTCACAAGTTATCACTAGTTATCACTCGGTTATTATTTTTTGGACCCAACTCGATTCTGAATTCATTTTAACTCTGAAATGGGTAGAATACTTCATTATGACAGTGGGTGCACTCTAATACCAAGTGGCCAACTTGGCCATTAGCCTTCTTGCTTTAATTGGCATTATGAATTCAGATGCATTTGAATGAAATTTCTAGCTGAAAATTTTTCCTTTTTGTGGGTCACACTAGCTGATACTTATGGGTTGAATTAGTAATATCAGATGTCTAAAAGGGAGTCAAGGCTCTTGCTGCCATGCTAAATAGGAAAACTTGACTTTTTGGATAAAGGGATCTAAACTATACTTGAGTTTGAACTATTGCTCACTTCATGAACAGGATAGAAAAATGAGAAAAGGAAAAGTAAAAAGTCATATGCATGCATAGAAAAAAGGAAGAGAGAAAAACTTCCAAAGGAATCTCTCTTCAATGCAAAAAGAAAAGAAAAAAATTTTAGGAGAGCAAAACTTCCAAAGGAATCTCTCCTAAAGAAAGCATGAATAAAAATAAGGTGCTAAACCTGTTTATATGCATTTCATGAATAAAAGTCAGGTGTTAAACCTGTTTAAACAATTGAAAATCTGTTCTTGAAGAGATTTGTAGTTCAACCCCTTTGTAAAGTTGACAATTCATACAATTCAAATATGTTATTGCTAGTACTTCTTGCATGACTTAAATTTGCTTTAGCCTCTGTGATTCCCTAGCTAGAAATTGAGTTTTTGAAAAGAATGAAGTGGCAAAGTGAGAAACTCATTGGATTCAATTCAGCTAATCTTTGCTTCAATTGTGGACTTTTAATTCAAGTTTGTCCTTAATTTTTGAATGTTTTGCTTGAGGACAAGCAAAAGGCTAAGCTTGGGGGAGTTTGATCACTTGCTGATCACTATATGATTTTAACCCATTTTAGATGCAATTCATACATATCGAGTCCCACTTTTACCTCTTTTTGGGCCAATTATACTTGGAATGCAAACATTGTGATAACTAGTTGATATTCCTCATTTCATACTTATTTCCATATGCATAGAGGTTCTAAAATGCCAAAATCCATTAATATTTAAATTTTATGCCAAGTTATCATTTTGAGGACAAGTTATCATTCCTAAGTGTCAAGTTATCATTATTTTGAATGAACTTATTTTCAATGGTTTTCTTGCACTAAATCCATCATTATCATGTATAAATCATATTTGGATAGTCACATCTCAACTTGTGCAAAGTTTTAAGTCCATTTGAACAAGTTATCATTTTTCAAGTGCCAAGTTATCGTTAAAGGACAATTCTATCATTTCGACATGCAAAACCATTAATTCTGCACAAGGACCTTAAGCAATCATCTTATTATTGTTCTAACTCATTGCTGGTCAAATTTCATCACATTTGAATAATCAAAACTCAAGTTATCACAAGTTATCATTTTTAAGTTATATAAGTTATCGTTTTTGGGGCACTCAAATTATCACTCCTTAGGAATCTCATTCATATTTGATTTCTGACCTCACTCACTTGTCACTCTAATCAATTTGATGCCTGAAATGCTTTGAACCACCCATATTAGGACATTTTCCAAGATTTCCATAAAGTTATCATTCCGGACCCTTGAATTCATTCATATCGATATAAGTTTTCATTCCTGCACAACACATAATCCCATCTGATATTTGAACTAGTTACCAGCATTATCCTAATCCTTATTTGTCAAAATACTACTCAAGAGCTTTGATGCTTGCTGTTTGGGTTTTTGTAGCAAGGAGAAAATGTGTCCAAAAAGTGGAAAAAGTGGGGGGGGGGGGGGGGGGGGACCATCTACTTTTCCTGCACAAAAGTACCTGCCAACAGCTGAAATTTCTGCAGGTGGACAGGTGGCTATAATCAAAGGAGAAGGAGCATTCTGATGCTGATCTAAGGGTGTAGAGGAGTGATATAAAAGGTGGAATTTCTGGATGAAGAAAAGAGGGCTGGTCATTCAAGGGTTTGAGCAAGGGTTTTGGAGCTGCTGCTACTTGGAGCTGCTGCTGGCCGAGAGTCTTTAAGCATCCATGATTTGTATCTGTTTCTTATCCCATTTGATGTCAAATCTTGTAAATACGAGGAGCTAAACTCCATTTCTTCTAGGATAGGGTAGTAGTTTAGATTAGTTTTGGATGGATATGGATTATTTTATAATTCCTGCACTGAATCATTGCTGATTTTCAGATTTCAGAGACATTCTGTACTGATTTATGCTATGCTACTATTAGATCTAATTGTAACCAATGACTGAGAAGTATTACTTGATCTAATCATTTTACAGAAGTGAATTAAGAGTTAATGTCAGTTTTCTGATTCCATTCAATTGCAAATCTGATTTCTGATTTGGTTTCCTGATTTCTGAATTTCAGTTTTCTGATTTCTGAATCTGATTCCTATGAATGTTGAATCTGTTCTTTATTTCTAACCTGATTAATTGAGTCCTTGGGATGTTGCTATTGTCCCTATCTTGTTCAGAAATGAATCAAGATTGTTTGGGCAATCATTTGACTCAAACTAGATTTTTCCACTGATTTCTGAATAGAAATCAGAATTCTGATTTTTCTGATTTCTCATTGGAATCTGTTTTTACCAATTGAGTCCCCTGAATTATTCCATTCACTGATAAGTGAACTTTAGGGATATCTTGTAGTCCAGAGATGGGTTAAGAATCAGTTGGTAAGTCAGATTTCCATTGGTTTAAAATTCTGATTTCTAAAATACTGATTTCATGGTTTTTGGTTTTCTGAATTCCAAAATCTGATTTCCTGGACTTTTGGATTTGATTGTCATCAAGGATTGGATTATTTGAATAGCTGAGAAACTAATATTTCTCCTGATCTTATTTAGAAATGAATCAAGATATTTGACAATTTAGGATTCAAATCTGATTTTTTTTTAAAATTTGATTTCTGAGTTTTGATTTTGAATTTTATTTTCTGATTGTTTGGAATCTGATTTGCCAATTGTTAATCCCTATTTTATTCAAATCACTGAGAGGTGTACTCTAGGAATCTCTTGCAGTCCAGAGATGGGTCAAGAGGCATTTGGCAAACCTTAATTCCATCAATCTACGTTGCTGATTTTTTTGAAATGGTGATTCCTGTTTTTTTATTTTAATTAAATCCTGATTTCCATTGTCAACCCTCATTTTAATCCACCACTGAGAGGTAGTCTTAAGGTCTTCCTTGAGGTCCAGAGATGGGCCAAGGAGCAATGGAAATTGTGAATTCATGTGGCCATATGTTTTGCATTTCCAATTGAGTTGTGTTTGTGTGGATTTCAATTTACTTTGCAACCGAGAGGTTGATTTTAAATCCTCCTGGAATTCAGAGATGAATCAAGGATCTCAAGCACCATTATTGAGTAGATTTCATCCTAGTTTGATTGATTTGAGTGATTCCATCTTTTATTGATTGCAATTGCAAGTTATCATTCCAAACTTCCTTGAATTGCAAAAATCAGCATTGAACTTTCTTTTGAGCCCAATGATAACTTGATTTTCAGTGAGGACCCTCTTTTGATTCACCCTAGCTAACAACTATATAATCATATATTGTTTAGTTAGAGGCCAATTGAGCTATGGGAATAACCATTTTCAAGTTGAATCAAAAGTTGGACATTTAATGATAATTTGTTCCATTCCATCCTTAATTAATTTAGATGAACCCCAAATCCTAGAAGAACCTTCCTCATAGATAGTTAAACCTTTTTAGACTTCAATTTAGCATTTATAATTCTGTTTTGCAAGAATTTCCAAAACCCAAAAACCAGTTATCATTTCACTTTCCATTAAAAATCTGTTTTCACTATTCATTAAAAATACGTTTTTAGCCACTTAAGTAGAACTAATCTAGATTGTTTTAGGGTGTCTTAGACTTCAAATTCTTGTGGATACGACAACATGAGTCTACTACAACTTACCTGTGCACTTGCAGCTAGTGAGTTGGGAGACCAAAAAATGAAAAAATTGACCTTTTCTTTAATTTCAACAAGTTATCACTAGAAAACCCAAATATCACTATCAGTCGTGCGTCTGCGTCTTTCTTTATGGCGTTCAGATCGTTCAGATCCTTGCTGCCTCGATGGATAGATCCTTCCTACTATCGTCGCCGTGCATAATGTCTTCAAGTTGACGCCGTCCGGGTTCTTCCCGCCGTCAACTTCCATGGCATTGTCGTCGCTGTGATGTTTTGCCGAAGGAATCCATGTCGTCTGCTGAAGCCAAAGAACGAGTTGCATAAGCGTTCTGGTCGTGATGGACATCATCGAAGATGAAAGCTCCATTGAAAATGTTTCTCAGGTCACCGACGATGGAATAGCATTCAAAGAGTTCCTAAGGTTGCCGCTCTTCTCTGGCAATGGAACCGTATTCAAAGCTTTCCTTAGGTCGCCTTCTTGGTGATGGATCGTGGTTGCCTTCCATCGAGTGTTCGGTGTTCGACAAAAGATCAGCAACTTCGACAAATCATTTTGCAGGGGAATGTTGAAGACCATGTCATCTCTAGATGTGGCTAGCTGCTATGCACATTTCTTTACAGGGGCGTTCGTAATTCAGTGTTCTTCAGAAGGCATATTGGAGCTTACAGGAATTGTTCTATTGCCGACGTTCCTGATCTTCAAGTTGCTGTCGTTGCCGTTCAACTTCTCCCAAGCATCAACTTGAGGGGCGTGTTGAAAATTACCACGTCGTGAGCTACTGATTCTGGAAGTTACCTACTGATTCTATAATGTTACTTTCGTTGTAGCAATGATGAAGTGTAATATCGGTTTAATCTTTCCATATCAATTGCCCCTTCAGTATAAAAAGGCTTGTGCAGTTGTAAAAGATCACTGAACATTGAATAGAAATTTCCTTCGTTTTCCCAGTGTGTTGCTCTGTAACTTTCCCTTTTATCCTCTCTTTTCTTCTTCTGCATTTCCCTTTTCTTCTTGCTCTCCGATCAGATTTCCGGCGATCCACGGAGGGGCTCGTTTCTTGACACCAAGACCCTTTCAATCTACCTTCTTTAGCTTACCACTCTCTAATTGGCTCTACATTAACTTGCAGGCACAACTGGAAACACGAAGTGGCACCTGCTGGTCATTTTTTGGCGCAGCCTGTTGACACTTTTGGAAATGGAGAAACGAACTCGTCTTTAATCGAGGCACTCAACTATCACTCAATGCTCCAAAGATTATCATACAAGCAGCTTCCCAATATCAACTAGCGGTGCAGTGGCATCAAAGAAGTAGTTCCCCTATGTCAAGTGATGTCCGCTGGAAAAAAAACCCCATCTGGTTAGGTGAAATGCAATGTTGATGGAGCAGCAACCCAGGATGCACGCATTAGTTTAGATGGTCTCCTGCGGGATCACAATGGACAATGGATCTTGGGCTTTACACAGTTCTTAGGCAACGGCCCTGTCATCACTGCAGAACTTGTAGCCATCCGCACTGGATTGGAGCAAGCTTGGCGCCAGAGATTAATGAAAATCATCCTTGAATTCGACTCACTGGAAGCCGTCCAACTTTTCAACCACTGCTCTAGAGCAGCTCCTCACATAGCTGATCTTGTTGAATCAATCCACAAGCTCTTGGCTCAAGAGTGGTATGTCACTGTGCAACACATCTATCGTGAAGCAAACCAAGATGATTGGCTTGCCAAACACTCATTCACCCGTACAATGGGTTTGAAGCTTATCCAGTTTCCACCATTATCAATGGGAAATGTCCTTTTTGGTGATGTTATTGGGTTTACTATGCCCCAAAACCTCTTTTAATATGTTGTTTACTTAGTCTTTCCCGGGCTTTGCCCTTACCTTCATCGAAAAAAAAACTCGTTATTCTATATTAATCAAGTACTAATAACACTCAAGTGCTCATAATACCACTCTTAAAAAACTTAATGTTACTTCAAATTGATAATTTTGTCCATTTCTATTTTAAATTTTGAGTATTATTAATATAATCTCTTGTGTCTTCATCTTTCACCCAATTTTTTTTAATGGCATCTTTTTCCGTATGTGGTCAGCCTTTACCCACATTTTTGTTTTAAATTTTATTAATATACTCTACCCAATTTACATTAGTTTAATATATTATACTTATATGTATTTTTAAATTGTCTGTCTAGTCGACTCTCAGCCAACTTTTTGTCTGTATAAGATGAGATGAAGACATTAAATTAATGTAATATAATGTAATATATATATATATATATATACACATAAAGTAGTTTTGAAAAAATTATAAAATAAATTAGATCACAAAAAATTGTGAAAAGTTCAATAATCAACATATGCAATTGTTTCATAAAAAAACATCCACTTTCTTTTTTATCTATAGTAATTTATTTCCATTTTCACTATCTTTATTTTCATTTTATTTCATATACTTTTGAATATTATATATATTTAATTTTTATTTATATATCATATCTCATATTATATAACATTAGTATTACATTTTTTATCATGAAAAAAGAAAAATCTAACATATGGAAGATAGACAAGAGAGATAGAAAAAAAATGATTAGAAGATTAATTAAGAAAAAAAGTTGGCTGGAAATTAGAATTAAAAGAAGATAAAGTAAAACTAAATGAAGGATAAAATAGGAAGTTCAGAGTGGTATTACATGCATCCATAACTTCAAACATCGGAAACCTCATTCTCTAGTGCACCAAAAAAATGTTTAAATCTCGTTAATTAAATTCAAGCATGTGAACAAAATTTCAAATTGTCAAACAATTACAATATAATAAGTCATCATTTAGCCTACAAAGTATGTACAAGTCTGCAAGCATGCATTATGCCTTTCATGACGAAAACCAAATCAAGATGCTAAGATTTGGTACCTTGACTTGAAATTAATTTGATAAAATTACATGTTTATTATATATAATAGTCAGGATCAAAATTTTGGAGGATGCAGAGAATAACACAAAATGGGTCCACAGGTGAAATTCTTTTTTTGTTGGATTTTCCATAAGACATAAGTGCAACAAGACAAGATCCGAATGTACTGCCTTAGGCGAGGATCCAATGCCCATTTGTCTGCCGAGGTGTTCAGATCTCCCAAGTGCATCTTTGTCTCGTCTGGTGTATCATAGTGTTTTTCGCTATGTATGTATGTATATATATATATATATATATATGAAAATGGTAATAAATGAGTTTTCTTTTTGTAAAGAGATTTTGTTAATGATTGTCATTTTTTAAGAGTAGAAATATAAAAAAATGGAGGATTCTTATTTAGTTTTGTATTTTAAATAAAATTTCATATCTCGTGTCAATAAATTACTTTAGTAAAGGAGATTATTTTATTAATCGATAGTTTCGTTATAAAACACACACACTGAAGGGTATCTATACTGTCACTTAAAAAAAATATTGGTGCAGTTTATTTATTTTCTTTTTTTGTAGATTATCGTCTTGTAGTTTTTCATTTGCTTACTTTCCTCTATTCTAATGTATGTTAACAAAATTGTTCAAAAATAAATGTTTGGAATCACAATATTATTTCTTTTTTTTTTGGAGTAATATCACTTTTTTTAGATCTTGGGCTTGAATTGTCGTATTTTGGATATCATATTTATAGACTTGGGCCTGAGAACGTATTTAATTTAGCAGGCCCGCTACCAAATTAATTGTCGTATTTAATTTCACGTCCTTATAATCAATTTGGAAATATCGAGTTTCATACATATTGAACCCAATCCAAATTATATGAAAGTATTGATCATTTAAATAAAATTACATAGTATTAATTAAATAAAAAATTAAATTTTTTATAATATTAATCCTTAATTATTACTTGATTATCTTTAACAATTAAATTCTCACCATCTTAAACAATTAAATTCTCACCATCTTAAGCAAATCAATACGATTTATTTTCTGTAGATCAGGTCACCCGAAGTCAATATTGAAAGGCCCTCTTTTGCTATAAAAAAGCTGTTGTATTTTTCTCTTTTGTTAAAAAAGGAAAATATTTGAAGGGCTCATAGATAAAATGTTAATGGATTATCCTTGGCCCTATACTTGGTAGGCTAAGCTAGACTTCCATCTAAATAAGCTTGCAAACTAAAAATATTTAAGCTTAGTCTATAACATGTAACAATTCATGAACATAAGTTTAGTCTAACTTATTTGATTAATTTTTAATGTCAGACCCGACTTATTAGTTTGTCAAGTCAAATATATTTTTGATGATATACTAAATTAAATATTATAAATCTTATTTATTAAATAAATAATAAATATGAACTAAATAAAAGAGACATCATTAATATACTTTCTTTGAACATATAATAAACATAGTAGTATTGAATTCAAAATTGAAGATTTATAAGATAAAAGAATTTTTTCATTTTTTTTAAAATATATATAAAATATAATATATTAATAAATCTTAGTCTAATAAATTATAATGCTAGGCCAATTATTAAGACGTTTGTTTGGCTTAGCTGATATAAATAACTGATAAGTTGAAGTGATGATAAATATTTTATTGACAAAAATTTATTTTAAAATTAAGCAGTTAGACGTTTGGATAAAACTACTTATATTGATAATAATTAATTAGTTATGATACTTATTTTGTTCGAAAAAAAGCACCCTCTCCTTGCTTATTTTTTTGCTTATAAGTAGATTTGATATTTCCTTATCAACCATATTATAATATTATGAAATGATGAGATTTTTCCAAATTGACTTATAAGTCGCTCATAAGCATAGCCAAATGGACCTAAGTCTCTTAAGAAAATAGACTTTATTTTTATTTTTTAGTCTGAATTATTTTAATAATAGGTCAAGTCGAGTTAGGTAAAAAATATGCTCAGTCACAAGTGGCTCACGAACGACTCGACTTATTTTCAGTCCTACTTTCAAATCACCATCAAGCAAATTGTTATAAGTTCAAGAGAAAGATGGGTTTGATTTATTATTGCTCTCTTATGTGTGATTTGGCAACTCTATATATTATCCATAACTTTTAATCTTGAGAATGAAAATTTTGATGTATTATTGGAATGCTCCCAAATCTTCCTTGCTAAGTGGTAAGACCCAATCTGACGATCGGCACAAATAATGTTATGCTTTGACCAAAATCTTGATTTTGACTGGTTCTTTGACGAGTATACAACATAACCAGAAGACTTAATAAAATAATAATGAGAATGATAATAAAAGTGGAAATACAATAAATACTAGCCAGAATAATTCATGGTACTAATAGTAATCAAGAGTAAAGTAGAAGTTTGATAACAATGTCTCAATGTATCTATAACAAGAAAAAAATATCTAATAACAATGGAAGGAAAAGCCTAAGACACATTCATGTGCATTGGACCATCATGAACATCATCAGTCACTTGAACTCATATTTGATTATCCTCGTTACCTACAAGATCAATGTAGAAAAAATAATAAGAACTAATGGATAATCATTAACAATAAATAAGCAACGCATGGGTAAAGTAGTCGCATCAATGGAAAATATGTCAATGCCTTAACAGGAATCAATAGAGTAGGTAAATGCTATGCTCTAGGTATTATACTCTGATTAAAATCACTAAGTAAATCAATGAGTCAAATCAATGCAATGCTTTGATGTGAGCAATCAATACAACGTCTGAAGTGAGATCAATGTGCCATTAATGGCCATGTAATGCTTTGGATCAATGTCATCAATGAATGTTTTGGTTGCAATGAGGTGTCATGTTATTCATGAAATTAGAGATTGTGCATATTACAACAAGTCATTCTCACTATAGGGGAGGGTATCCTCTTTCGCCACACGATGGGGAGAATTGTGGATGGGGATATGTCTACATTAGTGCCCCAACAATGCAATAAAACAATGCCATGAGCTCCCATCAATCCGTAACATAGACACTCAAGCTTTTATTTTTATTAATTAGTTATGTTCTCGTCTTCTCTTAGTTTGGAACTTCTGATCATGCAATGCAATGCGATACTATAGATCAATATGTCGGTAAAATCAGATGAATCAAATATCATGAATCAACATTAAAATAATAACACAATAGAATCACATCACATCATTTTATCTCGATAGAACCCGAGCCGAGTTCATCAATGGTCTGGATTGAACACTGAACATGTTTATGCCGAAACTCGGGCCGGATTCAATGGAGCTCGAGCTGGGTTTTGATGTCTGCGCGCACATCGGCGACGACATAGGTCGGGCGACATGGAGCTCGGATCGGACTCAATGCCGGTTTTGCTCGATGGTGATCATATCCAACCTAGGTTCTCTAAACCTGTGTCGAGTTATGTGGTTCTAGCGAAATCGTGGCCACTACTTCACGATTTTCCACATGATCTCGTCGAAATAGACCTTTTAAAAATGAGCTTACATACATGAAATGATGCATGGTAGATATGAAAAGATACTATGACTCTAAGTGGATCCTAAAACATGCAAATGTATTGTTAAAACCTATCAAAAGGTTGATCCAATGATCCACCTACCTTTGTTTGCTTTCCTTGCGGTTTTCCTCTAGTTTTTTGAGTTCGTTTCGTTCATCCTCATCGCCGGCCATCCCAGATGGACCCATAACCTCAAAGCTTCTTCTCCTATACTCTTGTTCGTCCACTGATTGCACGATTTGATGGAGAAAATGGAGAGAAATTGAATCAACAAGACTACACCAAAAAACAACTAAAAAAGATGCACCTATGTTGTTTACCTTGGTTATTCTGGGCTTGTCTTCAACGATCTCTCTGGTGCGTGCTCTTGGGCTCCTAGACATGGGTGCATGAGAGGTGATGACGGCTAGGGGTAAAACTTGTTTAATGTAGATAGAGAATAATTTATATAAGGAGGGGAAATTTTGTTATATCTCTTTGGTTTGGTAAGTTTTCACCCCCCCCCTCTCCGATTTTGATATGTTTAATTTTATTTGATTAATTTTTTTAATTCTATCCATGTGGTACATTCTAAACATCTTAAAAGTAAAATTCATCATCAAATTTATAAATTAGGTAGAGGCTTACATAAAAGAGTTGGGAACTGCTCATGCATCTCTGACCCAAGATCCCATGTAGCCTCAGCATTTCAATGGTGGCTCCATGCGACTCTAACCATTGATATATCTCTATTCCTTTGCCGCTGGATCTTTCGCTCGAGTATCTCTACTAGTTGTTCCTTAAAGATGATGTCTTTGTTTACCTTGGGTTCTTCATATCTGATTATGTTGGCATCATCGTGCTTATATATCTCAGGATGGATACGTGAAAAAAATTATGCATGTGCCCATATGAAGGGGGCAGTGCCAATCTACATGTTGCATACCCAACAAATTCAAGCATATCAAAAGGGCCTACATAGCAGGAGCTGAACTTCCCTTTCCTATTGAATATACATAGCAGGAGCTGAGCTTACATCGGAGAAGCCTTCAACATTACCTTATCTCCAACTGATTACTAATAGATTTTTAGTACACTGAAAGAGGGATACATCCAAATGAAAAACAAAAGTAGATCATTGACAAATTAGAGGATTCATACTTAATTGATGAAGTTGTCCATAGATTGAGATCTCTACTTAATCATATGATACTATTTAGACATCCTTAAAATCAAGAAGTTAAAATATCTAGCCTAAGACGTTAAAGTAGGGCGCTTCTTGGAAGGCAATTAACCCGAACCTTTTACATCTAATTTATTTTTGTTTTTGTAGGAATAAATAAGAGAGGAACTTGATCTACTACTGAACTACATTCAACTCAGGGAGTACTCTTTACTCATAACTTTGATTTTTCACTGAAATACATAACTCACTACAAAAAAACATAACTTTTGTGACAAATTTTTTGTGACGAAATAATCTTATCACAATATTTGATAGATTTGTGAGAAATTTATGACCAACACGAATTTGATCTTTTAGTGCCCGATGTGTGACGATAATACTTGTCACAAGATCATCCATAAAAAAATTGTCATATTTTTGTGACCACTGTTTTAATTAAAATATTTAGTAACCCAAAAGTGATAAATATAAAAGCGTCTCAACATATTTGTCACATTATGATCACATTTATTTATCTATTTATCTTATCTATGGTCACTACATTATCACAAATTTATTTTTTTCTTCAATCTAATAAATATTTCTATTGTGATACAAAAGAAATAAAGAACCCTAGTTGATCCTACCTAGGGCAAACATGAACACGTTTTCATCCCCTCCAAGTAATTTATTTTCTTCTTCCTCTCTTACTGTTCTTCTTTTCTCTTTCGATTTTTATTCTCTCTTCTCAAAGACCAACCTACAACACTAAATTATGATAGGTTAATTCTTCACTATTGTGCTATTTTTTAAAGTTTATACATATATTTTACATTTGTACATCTAATATTTTATTTTTTATTGTATTATGTAGTATCATTCCTAATTCAATTACTCAAAAAATTTGTATGATTGTGAAAGATTTTATGCAAACTACTTGTATATGTTGGAAAAAAGTGCCGCAAGAAACTTGATGTGGAGAATTATGACCTATATTTTCATCACTGTTTTGCATGCATATGGTACTTATTATATAATTATCTCTTTACATATACACATGCACAGCACGGATACAATACATTTCAAAAGTTCCCCACATGAACATTCATTTGCATATTATCACTAAAGTTTTGCTCATGCCGGCTTGAAGATTTATTTGGGTAAATGTCCCTATATGTAGGGGAGCTGATGAGCTCCAGAGGATGGAGTAGAGCGGCTGAACCATGTGCCATTGTTTGCACTAAAGATTGGTGATTTGCTATTGGGCTAAGGAAGGAGCAAAAAGTAAAACAACAAACACTATCCACGATTGGGGACCAGCCAACTCCTTCACCTCCCTGGTGCAAGGAAACTTCTCAAATAATAGGGGGGACCACATAAAAGTTGTAACACCCCGAGACCCACGTGACTTTCACGTGCTCAGAGTCGTCCTAGAGATGCTACACAATCTTCTATAAAATATTTTTGCGGAATATAAACAATAAATGCGGAAGACATTTTCAATAATAACAGCTAATAATCCATTATATTAAAAATAATTAAAATATCAATAAGTTCACAATTCTATTAAATGCGAAAATAATAAAAACTAGACCACTCGATTTAAAACATGTGCAACATCTGTCTATCACTGAGCATAGCCACCTGCAGGATCATCCTTTATTAAAGTACTCTCACCTGCACGAATCCAGGTACATGAGTATAAAAATACTCAGTACGTAGGGTCTACTAAACAATTAATATGCTCAATAAAAAATAATCAATACAATAATTAATTTAACAATATAATAATTTGTCAATATGAGCAATTATATCAAGTTATGGTCAAGAGACCAATCAATAGAGATAACAATTAATAATTGTCTCATCTATTGGATCGATGATTTAATATAACAATATGACAATAAAGTCATAGGTCAATAGGAAGGATCAAGAAAATGTCAAATGATCGATCAATATTGATTTATCAATTAACGATATCAATGATGTCTGATCACTATGGCACTATTCAATTTAATAATTTTCAATTCAATATCAATGGTCGTTGTCAATTACAATTCAATTCGATTCAATGGGCGGAGGCAATGCCAGTCAATGCCAATATCCAAATGACCATGATCAATTCAATTCAATTCGATTTCAATTCAACTCAATTTACAATGTTCGGAGTTATCCAATTCAATGAGGAGCGCTGGGTCAATTAAGAAAAACTCCATGTCTCTTTCATGTAGGCCAGTGGGGGACAGTGCCACGGCAAGCCACCCAACAATATAGCGCTAATAATTATTCGTAAATGGCGGAGGACCATGACCAAACACAGGACAGTCATAACTTCTCTAAAGGATGATGACGTCTCAAACTTTTAGGTCCACTATCTGCCCCATTCAATTCAATTCAATTCAATAACAATATGGCCCGGGGGCTTGGAGACAATCAGAGAACATGAAGATCCAGCAGCTTTCAACTTTTATCTTATTTACCTAAGATGTCTATCTTTTGATAATTTTAATTTAGGTGAAACAAGACTCAATCAGAAAGACTACTGGATCAGTATCATAATCAATGATAAGATTGGATATGATAACAAAATATGATCACATATGTTGATGATATGATCTGATATAATAATATTATTATCAGGTATGATAATAATATAATCAAGTATGATGACAATTTAATCAGGACCAATTAATAATAATATAATCAATAAATCATAGCAAGATAATCATTATCACACTCATAATTAAAATTGCTAATTTAAATAAAATAAATAACTAACTCTTGATTCCTTTTCTATATTCATTTTTTACCGAAAGAACCCTTTTTCCTTAAGCCTTTTATTATTCATTTCCTTTTCTTACTACGTCATTGACGCCTTTGCCAGCCTTAACAATTTTGGTTTTCTTTTGTTCTTTGCTCACCATCTCTCTACTTATCTCATGGCCGTCAACTATCTCATCATTCCTATTTTTTTCTTTCTCTTAACTCACTTAACGCCATTACAATTAGCACCCCTTTTTTTCACATCCCTTTCTCTCCATGACTTCAGCGGTAACAATGGGTTCTTTTTCTTACTTTTCTCCTCTTTGTTTATTAGCACCCGAGAAATCCCTTTTCTCCCTTTTTTTATTCCTTTGGCGCCAGACGACGTGACTGATCTTTTTTTCTCTCTCTCTATTACATCTCTCAATTCCTTTTTTTAGGGTTGCTTTAATCTCTCTCATAATTATTTAACACCACTGCGTATGGCGTTTTTCTTTTTTCTTCTTTGGGCTTTACTTCACTGCATGACGTCCGCACGCGCAAAAAAATCCAGTCTTCTACAATTTGTGCCTCTTTCGTGATTCTGTTTCTCTTTTTTATCCAATGTGATATTTTATTTTTTCTTTTCTCTATCATTAAGAAAATCGAGGCGCACTATGCGGAGAAATCAACTATGACATATCAATCAATTTAAATAAATAATCTTACCATGCATTAAACCTACGGATCCCCCTACGTACCTCATTTCATGTGTAATCGTTCAACGTCGAATCACGCTTTGCCATCGCCTAATCGTCACGTCTCTACCGCCGAACACTGAGAACCCAAGAGAAGGAAATTCCTTGACGACCAACTTTAAGAATTTATTTATAGAGCTTAAATCTTTATCTCCAATCCATCTATAACTTACAATCCTAATCAAATTTAATCTTTTAATTAATCCCTTTTAATAGTTTCGATTTATTTTAATAATTAAATAATTCCGAATTTAATTAAATATTCCATAATATATTTTTATCCTTAATTAAACTCGTCCTTATTTTCCTTTATTTTCGGAATTATTTATTATAATATTATTAATGGTAATATTTCTCAAAATAAATAATAATAATATATATTTTTTTCAACTCTTAAAAATTAGGGTCGTTGCATCATAACCTCCTTAAAAATAAATTCGTCCTCGAATTTGCATAAACCAAACTACATCATATATGATTCATTTCGTATATGTTGTTCTCAACCTTTCCATGATGAGATAGACTTCGTCGCTTGATTACTTTTGTAACAAGAACTATTGCCCATCCACTTTGCTCCAACTGATAGGTGAGTGACATGATCTACCATATATACATGCCTGCGAAGGTGCCATGCCTAATGTCAGAGTGGCGATTGTTGCTACACACTAACTCTACCGGCGGGAGTTGGTTGTTCCAACTATCACTCAAGTCCAATGCACAATCCCAAAACATATTTTCTAAGGCCTGAATTGTCCTTTCAAACTACTCATCCATTTGTGGATGGAAAGTGATGTAAAAATTTAACCACATCCCAATTGCTCTATAGATGCTTCATTAGAATTGAGCTATGCATTGTAAATTCTTATCCGATGCAATGGATCAGTACTCCATATAGTCGGATAACCTCCTTAAAAAAATGAATGTCCATGAGGCTTTTGATAGACCAACATTTCTCTAATGAGTATGGCATCGGCTATCTTAACATATCGATCCTCTATTATCTATATCGCATCGTTATCATGCTGAGTTTTTGGAAGTCTTCTAATGAAATCCATCATTACCTTCCAATGTTATTGAATATTTCTAAGCTCTTGTAGTGCACTATGTGATCTGATGCTCCACTTCCATTTGTCGACCTTCCATACTAATTCTGACTGCATGCAAGATGTGCTATTATCCTTGCACCATCGTTGCTTATCACTAGACTGATTTGGATGATGCAATTGCTCATTGCTCATTTTCCATCGGCTCATCCCCAAATGAACAAGTGACATTTTTTTCTTGCTTAAGATGTATTCAACTGAGTCTGCTTTGTAGTTGATGACAAACTTGTAACCTTTCAGCAATTTGATCCATCTCTTTTTTTTCGACACATGTTCATACCTTGTTGCAAGAAGGTGTACCTCAACTTTGATGGTCTGTGGGGAATTCAAGATCCTCACCCTACACGTTGTGTCATCGACTCTTGGGGTGAAGACTACAATTGTTAATTCAAAATCGAGTGTTGGATAATTCTTCTCGTACTTCTTTAATTGTCTTGATGCGTAGGCAACTATCTTCCTATGTAGCACCAAGACACACGCTATGTTGATGTTGTATGCATCATAGTGGTTGCCATAACCTCCTTGGCTTGAAGGTATTTTCAGAAAAGACATCATTGCTAATCTTTTCTCCAATTTCTAAAACCTATTTTAGCCTTTCCTGAGTCGTTCAATTTTTTTATGTTCTTCTTAGTGAGGTTCATCCATGGTGACACTACCGTGTGGCAATGTGATGTGACTCTCTAATAATATCCTACAAGTCTAAGGAACACGTTCTTTGGTTGAACTCGTTTGGTTATAGCATCTATCTTTTGATATTCCATCTATGCCAATATTCCTGAGGAACATTATCTCATTTTGCCAAAATTTTTACTTTGAGACTTTGGCGTATACTTATTTCTCTTAATGTTTGTAGTGCGATCTGCAAATATTCCACATGTCGATCTTGGGTTAACCAATGTAGTAACAATTATGCTAAAATTTTTTAACCTACTTAGATGTTGTCCTTCCTCCATATCATTATGTGTACGTGTCATCACTTTTGCTATTGAGTTCGAGTGCTCGACCTTTTTGCGACAAATTATTTGCACCAACTAATCGATAACCTCATTAGAAATATTGTCATATGAGTGCTTTCATTAAATACTCTACTTTTCAACGATCGATCTTTCATTTTTGTGAAAAGGAAACTATGAACTATATCTGTTCCATATAACACATGCTATTTGGATACTATAACATATCTAAAGTCTAATTGAAGTGAAGATTACAATTTATACTTGATTAAGTTTCAAGTCATGTGTCCTAACATATCAATCTATTTTGGTGATTTATGCACCATTCTTTAAGGCCTATTGTTGTCGTAGAGGTTTGACCCATCTTGATTTATCACAATCTCTTCAAAGTGACCCATCTTGCCACAATTTAGACATGCTCCCGTCGCCCAATAACATTCATCGAGATGCATTTTGTGGCAGTAGTTGCATGATTCTATATGTGATGGAGGCTCATTCCGTGTTGAATATGGCCTTCCTCAGTTATAGTTTTCTTGATGTCGCTTCTCTCTTCTTTTATGTCTTCTATCTTTACTCCAAATATGATTTTGATCATTATCTATATCCTCTTAATTCAGTTGAGTTGCGTTTGTTAAGTCGTCATTTTCAAGCATAGGAGCGAACTCTTTCGCAACTTGAAGGGTCTGATAGTTACATTTTACCCTTCCTCGGAGGGTTGGCTTGAGACCTTCCACCCATTGCTTAATGTGATTTCTCTCCGATGGTCGTCGAGTACCATACTTCTTGAACTTTAAAATTCGATCGTGTACTCCTCGACTGTCATGGTATCCTGTTGTAGATATCAATACTCCTTCCGTTTCCACGCTCTTTGGGAAATAGGTGAATAGCGATTCTTGAATATTTTTTTGTTAAACTTTCTCCAAGGAATTAGATCCTTTCCGGAGAATGTGCCAGCTTTTGTTGTGTTCCACCAATGCCGAGCGTCACTTGTCAAACGTCTCGTAGCACATATAGTCTTGCAGTTCTCACCGCAATCCATCTTCACTAGAGTTTGGTCAATTTCTTCCAGCCACCTATAGGCTTTCTCGAAGTCGTCCTTCCCATCAAATTGGGGAGGCTGTAAGTTGATAAAACTCTTAACAATCTCTTTTCGATTATCGTGAGGAGAAACGTTATGATTCTGAGTATTGCTATATTCTCTATATGTTGAACGAGATTTGTATGGTGATGATCCGTACCACAATTTTTCCTCTTGATATCCATTGACTCATTCATTATTTACAAGTGAACCTTGGGCTGCTTGGCCATCCTCTTGTGCACTTTGGGAGTTGACTCATTGACATCCACTTATCGATCCATGATAGGGTCGATGAGAGGTCATCAATTTTGGAGGCATCTGTGCCCACCCAACAATAAACAATACGAAACAATTCAATAAGTAAGAATTCAATATCATAAGGAAAAACTTACTTGACCCTACTAGATGACTGCAGTGGTTGCTCGTGAGAGTTGCACATAAACTCAATTCTATTTATTAGAGACAGCTAAGAAGTGTCTCTCCTTAGGCTCTGATATCTTTTTGTAACACCCCAAGACCCACGTGACTTTTACGTGCTTAGAGTCATCCCAAAGGCGCTACACAATCTTCTATAAAATATTTTTGCGGAATATAAACAATAAATACGAAAGACTTTTTCAATAATAACAGCTAATAATCCATTATATTAAAAATAATTAAAATATCAATAAGTTCACAATTCTACTAAATGCGAAAATAATACAAACTAGACCACTCGATTTAAAACATGTGCAACATCTATTTGTCACTGAGCATAGCCACCTGCAGGATCATCCTCTATCAAAGTACTCTCACCTGCACGAATCTAGTTACAAAAAAATATCCATGAGTATAAAAATACTCAGTACGCAGGGTCTACTAAACAATCAATATGCTCAATCGAAAAAAATAAATACAATAATCAATTTAACAATATAATAATTTATCAATATGAGCAATTATATCAAGTTATGGTCAAGAGACCAATAAATAAAGATAACAATTAATAATTGTCTCATCTATTGGATTGATGATTCAATATAACAATATGACAATAAAGTCATAGGTCAATAGGAAGGATCAGGAAAATGTCAAATGATTGATCAATATTGATTTATCAATTAACGATATCAATGATGTCTGATCACTATGGCACTAATCAATTTAACAATTTTCAATTCAATATCAATGGTCATTGGTCAATTACAATTCAATTCGATTCAATGGGCAGAGGCAATGCTAGTCAATGCCAATATCCAAATGACCATGATCAATTCAATTCAATTCGATTCGATTCAATTTTAATTTAATTCAATTCAACTCAATTTACAATGTTCGGAGTTATCCAATTCAATGAGGAACGCTCGGTCAATTAAGAAAAACTTCATGTCTCTTTCATGTAGACCAGTGGGGATCAGTGCCACGGCAATCCATCCAACAATATAGCGCTAACAATTATTCGTGAATGGCGAAGGATCATGACCAAACACAGGACAGTCATAACTTCTCTAAAGGATGATGACGTCTCAAAACTTTAGGTCCACTATCTGCCCCATTCAATTCAATAATAATATGGCTTGGGGGCTTGGAGACAATCAGAGAATATGAAGATCTAGCAGCTTTCAACTTTTATCTTGTTTACTTAAGATGTCTATCTTTTAATAATTTTAATTTAGGTGAAACAAGACTCAATCAGAAAGACTACTGGATCAGTATCATAATCAATGATAAGATTGGATATGATAACAAAATATGATCACATATGATGTCGATATGATCTGATATAATAATATTATTATCAGGTATGATAATAATATAATCAAGTATGATGACAATTTAATCAGGACCCATTAATAATAATACAATCAATAAATCATAGCAAGATAATCATTATCACACTCATAATTAAAATTTCTAATTTAAATAAAATAAATAACTAACTCTCGATTCCTTTTCTATATTCATTTTTTACCGAAAGAACCCTTTTATTTCTCCTTAAGCCTTTTTTTTCATTTCCTTTTCTTACTACGTCATTGACGCCTTTGCCAGTCTTAACAATTTTGTTTTTCTTTTGTTCTTTGCTCACCATCTCTCTACTTATCTCACGGCCGCCAACTATCTCATCATTCCTATTTTTTTTCTTTCTCTTAACTCACTAACGCCATTACAATTAGCACCCCTTTTTTTTCGCATCCCTTTCTCTCCATGACTTCAGCGGTAACAATGGGTTCTTTTTCTTACTTTTCTCCTCTCTGTTTATTAGCACCCGAGAAATCCCTTTTCTCCCTTTTTTTTTATTCCTTTGGCGCCAGACGACGTGACTGATCTTTTTTTCTCTCTCTATTACATCTCTCAATTCCTTTTTTTTAGGGTTTCTTTAATCTCTCTCATATTTATTTAACACCACTGCGTATGGCATTTTTCTTTTTTCTTCTTTGGGCTTTACTTCGCTACATGACGTCCGCACGTGCAAAAAAATCCAGTCTTCTACAATTTGTGCCTCTTTCGTAATTCTGTTTCTCTTTTTTATCCAATGTGATATTTTATTTTTTCTTTTCTCTATCATTAAGAAAATCGAGGCGCACTATGCAGAGAAATCAACTATGACATATCAATCAATTTAAATAAATAATCTTACCATGCATTAAACCTACGGATCCCCCTACGTACCTCATTTCATGTGTAATCGTTCAACGTCGAATCACGCTTTGCCATCGCCTAGTCGTCACGTCTCTACCGCCGAACACCGAAAACCCAAGAGGAGGAAATTCCTTGACGACCAACTTTAAGAATTTATTTATAGAGCTTAAATCTTTATCTCCAATCCATCTATAACTTACAATCCTAATCAAATTTAATCTTTTAATTAATACCTTTTAACAATTTTGATTTATTTTAATAATTAAATAATTCCGAATTTAATTAAATATCCCATAATATATTTTTATCCTTAATTAAACTCCTCCTTATTTTCCTTTATTTTAGGAATTATTTATTATAATAATATTAATGGTTGTATTTCTCAAAATAAATAATAATAAAATATTCTTTTTCAACTCTTAAAAATTAGGGTCGTTACGTCATAACCTCCTTAAAAATAAATTTGTCCTCGAATTTGCGTAAACCAAACTACATCATATATGATTCATTTCGTATGTGTTGTTTTCAACCTTTCCATGATGAGATAGACTTCGTCGCTTCATTACTTTTGTAACAAGAACTATCGCCCATCCACTTTGCTCCAACTGATAGGTGAGTGACATGATTTGTAGGATCCCAAAGGGCACCAAGAGGGGGGGGGGGGGGGGGTGAATTGGTGTTCTACCAAAAATATCGATTTCACAAAATTCATTGCGGAAGCACAAAATCGATTCTTAAAACCTTTGCAATTCAGATTGTAAACACAATATGAACGGGGAGAGAGAGAGAGAGAGAAAATCAAACACTAAGACACGGTGGTTGTTAACGAGGCTCGGCCACATCTTGCATTCTGCCCGGGTGGGTAATCCACATTCCACTAAGGCAGGCGTGAGTTGACCGTAGCTCCATGCCTTAGATGTACTTCTTTTGAATGTTTGATACTCAGTGGACACGAGACTTAAATTCAAATCCTAAAGGAAAGCACAAGTCGTATCTAACGAATACATGGATTCCTTCTTTTTATGAATTTCTTTCATGCATGTAAACACAGGCTTTCTACCAACACGAATGTGCGGGAACGGAGTCGAGTGTCTTTAATATCGAAACAAACTTAACGCACACGTGAAAGGGAGACTCGGTCACTTTACCCATAACATATCAAACTAAAGAACTTTGAATCCCAAGACGGAAGCACCTCCCATAAGTCCTCAGCACGTGTTCTTGATTTACTGTCTCGCATCCTCCTTTGATTTTAATCATCGCTTTTTCAATATTCAGTCTTTTACCTTTTGAAAACCACAAAAACATTTAGTTTCTTTTTATGTCACATCGTTATCCCTTTTTTCTTCATTTTTGGCATTTACTTTTCTCATCGAGTTTCCTCCGAAGGATTTTTCAAAGATTTTGCAAACATTGCTTCCCTATGGATCGAACCTCAAGCACTACAATGATGCATTGTACGCTTGCGGATTGCATTTTGATAGTGTAGAGAGATTATAAAATTTAAAACTTCATTCGTTATATACTTCTGTGTCTAAGGGTAATACACCTGAGCATTGGGTAGACCTGTGTCATAGAGGCCTTTGCCTCCCCTTTTGTGTGATATTTTCTATACACACTTTTTGCGAGTCAAAACTCATGAAAGAATGTGGAATGTATTTAAGGTATTAGATAACAATTAAGATAAATAATGTGATTTGTATGCAAGAAAATTTTGTAATTTTTTACATTAATTTTATTATTTTCAAGTAAGATATGTGTGGGAGTAATCAGACATTCTCATTAAGGAAGCATTTATTAAGAAGTGTGGTGATCTCTTCTCTCCACACTATATCATGTAAGATGTCATGTGATGAAGAGACATAATAAGATGCATATAAGTGAAACTAAAGGTTTTGTACTATCATGAATGAGAGGAGATGTGGAATGACATGATTGATTTGTGGATGGAAGATGAGTGACAACAAAATCGGAGGCTGCAAAACAAAATAGTCTCACCGAAAAAGAGGGTGGGATCACAAAGCATACCACTGGTTCTATACCTATGACAGAGCATCGGATAAGACTTGTACACTATTTGAATATTTAATTTTCAAGTTTTGTGCTATTTTCTAGTCATATATTTTATTTTATTTTTGTAGGCACAAAAGTTAGATAAACAATCAACTAACTAAAGTTTTTAAGAATTGTTGTCATAAGCGTCGAGGCAAAGAAAAAAACTGTTGAATATGTTGATGGAAAATAAAAAAACAATTTGTATAAGTTTTTATACAAAAAATTATTTATTCATCCACCTTATATATTGTTTTCTCTTTCTAACATGTTATGTTTGTGCTGAATCTAGGAAGATTACAATGCATCTCTTAACACCAAATATGATTTAGATGTTAGTTCTCAACTAGGATTTGATGCTGCTATGCGGATTGATGCAGTAGAAGCTCCAACAAAAGGAAGAGCATATGAATTTGGTGCTGGAAAATATGCTCAATCACTAGTAAATCATTTAAGTTATGGTATATCAAGGCACATGGATGACTCTTCTTCAAATGTTACTACCGAAAATGATTTGCAACGTATAAGAGAAGAAGTGCGACAAGAATTACAAGAAGAATTAGATGATCGCATTAAAAAAGTGAATGTTGAAATGGAAGAATGTATTTGTGCACTTGTATTATAAATTACTCAGCAAGGAAGTAGACAATCACCTTCTGGAGATTCCGTTCCACATCAGTAAGGTAATTTATCTTATTTATATATCATTATCTTATGATGCTTCATTATTTTAATATTTCTTTATTTAAACCACTATATTTTAATATTTTATGCATATGTTTGATTACAGGTTTCAACTTTTTATATGAAGAGGTGATCACAATTTATCAAGGAAAAAATGGATATATTGTGTGGCTACAATTTGCTTAAATTTCATTATTAAATTTGGACAATCAAAACTCATGTAGTGGATTTAATATTTTGAATATTTTAACCTACAAATGTTTGAACTATATGATCTTTGGCTTGTTTAGAAATGAATATCTTGCATTGTGTGATTTTTATTGTATAATTTTTATGTGTAGTAGTATGTTTAGAAAATAAATTATCACACAATTGTCATAATGATTCATTAAAAGAATTGTAAATTTATCATAGTAAATAATTGCATAAAATTCTGTCACAACCTCATCAAAACAATTAATAATAAATCACACAATTTTGTCACAAATCATTGATGTAAAATTTGTCATAAGTCTATCATAATCATAATTGTCATAAAATGGTCACAACTAATCATCACAAATCTATCATAAAAATTATCACAACATATATCCGTGACAAATTAATAGTCAATAATTTGTTATAAAATAGTCACATTTGTGATGGATCACTCATTTTATTAATTATTTTATCAAACTTTTGTGACAAAAACTTTTTAATCTTGTGACGATCTTAACCGTCACAAATAACTTTGTGACAAATATAATCCGTCACAATACAATTTGTGGGTAAAAAAAATTAGTGACGGATGTAGATTCTCACAAGTCCATCATGAAGGAGAATTTGTGACGGAATACACAACATTATCCATCACAGATACTTTATTTTTTTTGTAGTGATTGATTATCGTAATTATCCTTACTTAGTTCATGTTATGATCATCATAATGATAATTGTGATTTTTTGTTCATATGAGTTGTCCACATTTGGCTTTGACAAATTTCAGTGAATTTCTTAATCCTTATTGAATTCAGTTGCTAAATTGATCATTCTCTAATTGATTGCATATTTAATTCAATACATAGAATAATTTATATGACTACATTCTTTTAACCATTGTTGATATCAAATGTTTAAATGATGTACTCATAGAAGAAGTGAAGAAAAATATGTTTACATCTCATTTCAAAAGTTGAACATCCATCCAACCCTCTTCCTTGCTTGGATGAGTCATCACTGAAGATAGTACTTATGATTAGCTTGGGGGAGGTACCTGTTACTTTTCTGAACTCTATTAGCACGCTTTAATTTCATTTTAAACTTAATATCATATCTATAGGCAGGTTATCTCTATTATCACTGTAGTTTAGCTCAACTCATATTATCATTTGTGCTTATCATTGATAAGTAGAAAGCCTTTAGTATAACAACTAGTACACTCCAACACCAAGTAGTCATTAATTTGGCTATTAATATTTTTGCTTCAATCAACTCACATTCAGATGCATATCAACTCACATTCAGATGCATTTGAACTCAATTCAACTAATTTTTTTTGTGGGTAACAACACTCATGGATTGGTTAGAAATTATATGTATAGAATGGAATTAAGACTTTTGAGGCTATGTTAAATAGGAAAACTTTACTCTTTGGATTAAGGAATCTAAACTTTACTTGAATTTAAACTGTTGCTCACTTCATGAACAGAGAAAAAGTTGAAGAAAAAGAGGAAAAGAAAGTTGCATTTTACATCATATGCATGCATGAATAAATAAAGCTAAATCTAAAAAGGAAGCTCTACTGAATAAATCCAGGATTTTTATCCTGTGACCAGCATGAATACAAACTAAGTTTCAAATTAACATGCTTATTTGCATTATCATGAATAAAAGTCAGATTTATCCTATTTAAGTGACACTAAAATATGTTCATCAAGAGATTGAGAATTCAACATTTTAATAAAGTTGAAAATTCTTGAAATTCAAATTAGTTATTGTTAATACTTCTCTGTGATTCCTCAGTTAAAAAATGAGAATCGAAAAGCAATGGCAAAGAGTGTTAGCAGAGAGGAAAACACATTTGATTGTACTTAGCTGAATTTGAATTCATTTGTGAACTGTTTGATTCAATCTTTGTTCTTAATCTCTTAATGTTTTGCTTGAGGACAAGAAAAAAATTAAGCTTGGGAGAGTTTGATCACTAGCTAATCATACTAGAATTCTACTTTAATTCATCTTAATTCATGTGCATATAAGCCATAAAATGTTCATATTTTGATAAAAATGCTTAATCTATATGCAAGTATCTTCTCGACATAATATTATGTTGTTTGATATGTTGATTTAGTTCTTATTTGTCTAATTTTTTTAGAAGACTTGATGCTTGTTGTTCATGTTGTTACATGATCAAATTCAAGTAGAAAAGATAAACAATCCTGTTAGAAAGGAGGGGACCACTCTTTGCAGCTGCCAAAAAACATGCAGAGATGAATCTTTTTGTGTGATGATAATGTCATATATGAGGACTCTCTCCTCTTCTTCTAGCCATTTGATTGGAGGTTGAGTTTTTGCTGGAGGCTATAGCTTGGAGCTGATTTATCTTTATGTTTTAGAATATTTTTTATTTTGTTACTCATATATTTTGTATTGATTTTAACATTTATGAGGAACTAAATCTTAGCTCTCTTAGGATAGGGTAATAGTCTAATTTCTATCTCTGGATGGATGATAGTACAACACTTTTGTTACTGATATTAGTGTAATTTTTTAATACTTTTGAATTAATTTTCTGTTGATGTGAATCCTATTTTAGAATGACAATTGAGAAGTTGAAGTTTGGTTCTTTCTTGCTCGGAAATGAGTCAAGAACATTAGCATTTGTCTTTTGATTCTAATGACTACAACTGAATGCATCCTTTAACATTTTGTTAATGTGAATCTCATGTTGAAATGACAGGTGAGAGAATAATTTTAAATTTCCTTGTTGTTCAGGAATGAACCAAGAGCATTAGCAATTAGTTCCTAAATTTGATTTCATATATGATTTTTAAGAAATGAGTCATGAACATTGACTTGATTTTCTGATTTTAATATTTCATTGTGAGGTTTTATGCATTCATTTAGCTTTTGTTAATGTGATTTTATCTCATATTGAAATGACAGTTCAGAGACTCATTTTAGATTCCGTTATTGTTTAGAAATAAATTAAGAGCATTAGCATTAGTTTTTTGATATGATTGTATCCATGCATTGAGTTGAAAGTTTTATGATATTTTGATATCAATTGAACCCTTGTTGAATCAACCTAACTAATGTTCATATGAGAGTATGATACTTAGTTCTAATTTTAATGTACTGTGAGAGCAATTTTTATAGGCTGAATATGGTATGATTATTATTGTTAGATGAACCCCATTCCTAAGGGAAGCTTTCATTACTTGTTATCATTTTATATCAATAACTTCAAAACATCAAAAAGAGTTAACTTAGTTTAGGATTAATTTAAATTTTGTGAATGTTAGGCTTCAAATCACCGTGGATACGACATTCAAGTGTACTTCGATCTGTGCACTTGCAGTTCAGTGAAGTCGTGAGAAGTACATAGTCTACGCCTGAACCTTGTTCAATTTTATATTGTGCATAGTCTACGTCTAGACCATGCTTAGTTTTTTATTTGTGCATAGTCTACGCTTAGACTTTAGCTTATTTCTAGTTCTGAAAGGTCTACACCTAGAAGCCTTTTCCGTTTTATGCTTGGAGTCCAATAAATCAGTCAATTAATCACACTCCCATGAAATTCACATCACCAACCTGAAAGATTTGCTCACGTATGCCTTTATTTGCATAATTGTTTTTGCCGAGACTGAGCAACATTCATCCTATTTTTAATAAGCTCCAATTTGTCACCGTACTCTTGTGCTTCTAGCACTTCTTCCTTTTCCATTACCTTTCTTTCCTCTACATCATTCCAATGCATCGGCGAATGCCATGATCTCCCATACAGTGCCTCAAACGGTGCCATACCGATACTAGAGTGGAAGGTGTTATTATAGGAAAACTCAATAAGAGGGAGGTGCTCATGCCAACTCCCATGCCAATTCAATCCGCAAACTCTCTTAGTGTCTGAATGGTGCGCTCTGACTGCCCATCATTATGTGGGTGGGACAGTACTAAAGTTCAGGCAGGTGCTAAAGGCATTCTACAAATTTCTCCAAATGTGGCCATAAAACGGATATCAAAATTTGAGACAATGGATTTTAGGATTCCATAGAGTCGGATGATCTCCCGCACATATAGATCCGGTAGACTCTGAACTGACTGCTTCCACTTGATGGAAAGGAAGTGAGCAGTCTTTCTTAATCGGTCCACGATTACCCAAATAACATCGTGACCCTTCTGCATCCGCGACAGGTTGGACACAAATTTTATAGTAATCTTCTTCCACTTCCTTTTTGAGATTCCCAAGGACTTCTGCGATGCATAAGGCCTGAGGTGCTCTATCTTCGCTTGCTGGCACACTATGCATTTGTAGACATAATCAGCTATCTCCTTTTTTTATATCATTCCACCAGAAGCTACGTTGTATGCCCTTGTACATCTTTGTATTGTCGGGGTGTATGACAAATTCTAATTTATGACACTTGTCCATGACTTCTCGCTTGAGAGTTGCATTGTTCGGGACCCATAATCGTCCCTTGTATCTGAGTCCTCCATCAATGGCAACTTTGAAGTTGGCTTGCTAATGCTGGCATCTCTTGATTAAGTAGGGGTACTTTGTGTCGGAGTGCTAAGCTACGATGATTCTATCTATCAGATTGGGGTGAAGCTATGCACCATCCACAATGCCCCATTATGCCCAATCCTTGGATTCCACTGGCTGAATTCTTCTAGTAGCTCGTGCTCTCCTAGTCTCATGTAGGTCAATGATCCTTCCCACTGGCAGCTCATTGTATATGTTATAGAGTTCACTTTACCTGTGTGGTAGTTGATTGTAAATTCGTAGTCCTTTAAAAATTCTAGTCACATGTGTTGCCTCAAGTTTAGATCTCATTGATAAAAAATGTGCTTCAGGCTCTTATGATCTGTAAAGACCTAAAATGTCTCGCCTTGAGATAGTGACATCATAACTTCAGTGCAAATACCACCGTAGCTAGCTCCAAGTCGTGTGTAGGATAGTTGACTTCATGCTTCTTGAGCTGCCTAGAAGCATAAATAATCATCTTGCCATGTTGCATAAATACATAACCGAGTCTCGTGACACATGCGTCGTTGTACACTGCATACTCACAACTACCAGATGGAATGGTAAGTATTGGTGCTGTCGTCAATCAAGTCTTCAGCTCTTGAAAATTTTGCTCGCACTTCGGTGACCATATATACTTGACTCCTTTTCTTGTCAAATTCGTCAATGGTGTTACTATCTTTGAGAAATCTCTAATGAATCGGAGATAATAGCCTGCAAGTCCTAGAAAACTTTGAATTTTAGTGAAGTTCTTCGACTGTGCCCAATTTGCCACTTCTTCTAACACAATTCAAAGATACTATCGCTGCTCCTCTGGGCTCGATGAATAGATCAGGATATTGTTAATGAAGATGATGATAAATTGATCAAGATAAGGTATGAATACCTTATTCATGAGATCCATAAATACCACAGAGGCATTTGTTAGTCCAAAAGGCATGACAAAGAATTCATAGTGGTCATACCTAGAACGAAAGACAATTTTTAGGACATCATTTTCAATTACTCTAAGCTAATGATAATCATTCCGCAAATCTATCTTTAAAAAAATTGATGCTCTGGATAACTGATCAAAGAGATCATCTATGGGGGGAGCGGTTATTTGTTCTTGATGGTGGCTTCATTTAGTAATATGTAGTCGATGCACAATCTGAGTGAGCCATCTTTCTTCTTAACGAATAGGACCGGTGCATTCCAAGGTGAAACACTAGGTCGAATGAACCTTTGTCCAATAGTTCTTGTATTTACTTTCTGAGGTCATACATCTCTGTCGGTGTCATGCGATACGATGCTTTCGATATAGGAGTTGTCCGCAGTAGTAATTCGATGTTGAAATCAATTTCTCTCTAAGGTGGTCACTACAAGAAAACTATCAATTGGCGATGCAAATTAGCATCTCAATTTCTTGTGACGATAAGTCGACGCCATGAGCGTCGGTATAGCATCTCCGTTGTGTCACAAGATGATGACGCTACTGGCCTCCCAATAGCGCCACATTAGCATTTACGTAGCGTTTCACGAAATAGACGCTAAAGCCGACGCCATATAGATGCCAATTAGAAGCTATTATTGCGCGCAATGGACTAATAATGTGCGGCAGAACTTAGCGTTGTTGTAGCGTCGACACCCTTCACGCGAACATAGCATCTCAAGAATTGCGATGCCTTATCCACGCTAGCTTGGAATCGATACGGGCACCGAACATTTGTGCGGTTTTGGCGCTGCCCTATGTGACGCTACGTGGCGTCACATGTGATACGACGCTGTGTAGAAACCAATATAAAAATATATCCATCACCTGACACAATAATATATAATATCAAAGATATGTATGTATGTATGTATGTATGTGTAATTAGAGATCTTACCTGGGAAGCTGGTCAATCAACTGTGACAAATGCTACCTACAATGTCCATGCTTGGTACTATTTTAACACTACTTTAATTAAGAAATAGATTAACTATACCTTATATATCTATATATGTTATATCTATTTTGACGCAACTCCATATACTTTAATATATATTATATGTGTATCTTCGACATATACTTTTGAGGAGGTGGCTAGGAAACACCTCTGAAATTGATTATATAAGTTTCGCAAGGTCGTCACATCCGTCGGTCTCACTTTGGAGCAGGGCATACAAAGATGCCCAAGGCATATTAGGTGCTCAGTTTGGGAGTCCTCATGTAGAAAGTGATAAGTATGTTTATTTCTAAATTATTTTTAATAAATTTATAATTTTTCAAAGTCTAAGTATTTGATGTTCATACAGGACGGATGAACAATGGCAAAGAAAGTCAGAAAAGATAAGAATTAACCGATTTTCGAAGCCCGAGGTCCACATCCATACATGTGGGTCGATGCGATTTGACGAGCATTGACGACACATGGCAATTTACATACAAAATCGAATAATCAAACTTTTATTTTATACTTATTTTATAAAATATGAAACTTTGTTGTAGGAAGAAAATTAAGGTGGTACTGTAGACTTTCGCGCGGTCTACGAGGCCATACATAAGAGCCGAAAGACTGACGACTTGGTCATGCCCACTGCTCGTAGGCTTCTGTAAGTCTCATCACACGTTCACTTGGTTCTGACGGTAGTGCAAATAATTTTTTAAATGCACAATGTTTAAATTTTTTAGGATGAGTATAATGCGAAGATGGCTGAAAAGTACGGAGATGATCCGAGTACTCAGACATCAGGTAAAGTTTCTCGAAAGTGATTCACATTTTTAATTTGTGTTTTTTGATGTTATATAATTTATATAATCTATAATGTTTATATGATTGTATATTTTTTTCTATTTTGTAGAGGACCTTGCTATTTAGGAGGAGATGACCGATACGACACGAGGAGGATATCTGTGTGGCATAGGCACAACCGCACAGGTACCTAGGAGGAGCGAAGGATACGTAGGCGGCCCATTTACTTCGAGCTCATCCATTGCATTTGATATGACACAGTTATCGCAGCAGATATCGCAGCAGGTGTCGCAAGAGATATCACAATAGTTGGCTCCTTTATTGCAGGCGATTCAGGAATTGATCTCGCTGTAGAATCAATCCCCGCGAGGTCAAAGACCGAGCACAGCGAGATCAAAGACCGAGCACATCGGGATCGAGCATCCGAAATGACAATAACAACTCCCAAACTTAGGATAGAAAACTTTTGCATTATATTACATATGCTTTTGTTACTTATACGTTTGTTATTAGATATACGTGTTAGTTCTACTTATACGTTTGCATTATATTAGTTATACTTTTGTTAGTTCAATTTATTACTTTTCATAATGTTATATTTGATATGATGCCTGTGATGCTTGTGATCAATGATGAATGCATTTATATGAATTATATTTGTATGGTGTGGGAAGGGGAGAAAATATGGCTGTAATGGAGCAAAAATGATCGACATTAGCGCCTCCATAGCGTCTCAATGGCGTCGCAAGCATATTGGACACTATTTTAAATATGTCTTTAGTGTCACCGTAGCATCACAGTAAGTATAACCTTAACATCACAGTAGCGTCGGACTATCGTCGATGCAAGTATAAAATTAGTGTCACCCCAGCGTCGGAATCACGTCGTAGTGTTCTGCACCACGTCCGCATCTCATTAGCGTCTCAGCTCTATTGTTGGCAACGACAACTTTCACGTCAATGTAATGTCGAGTTAGCGTCTACAGTTGATGCTACTTTTGTCGCTTTATGCTTTGATGCTATTGAGATGCTATTAGTTACCGATTCCATACGTCTCATATTGTCGACGCTAGAACGACGCCAAAGAGGCGCTATTTTTTCTAGCCACACAGTAGCCCCACATTAGCATCGCGAGGCCTGTGTCACTATTTGTCAATTTTATTAGTGGGTAATAAAAAAATATCCTTCGGGAAGACATCTGGAAAATTGCGAACAATATCTAGCGGGTGCAAGTCCTTTATAGAGGACTCGTTGCTTATAACACTAGTTAGCTACCCTCCACATCCTTTCCTAAGCATCTCCTGCGCTTGTAATGCAGTGATCAACACCTTGTGTCTCTGACTGTGACTCATTGGCCATTCTATGCATTGATTATTAGCTACTTCTTCTTGTACAACAATGAGATGACGTGATGGGATAGCCAATCCACCATGCGTATGACAATCAAATTTGCAAGAAATTCTTTGTCACCTTCCACTGTGATATGAGAGTTAGCAATACAATTTAGGGCATAAAGAGTGCCCATTGGTGTAGTCACGCTTATGCGACAATTCATGGTCGTCAATGGAAGGTTCAATGTTGACGCAGCTAATAGATATAAATTAATGAGTAGCGTCCGAGTCAAACAAAATAGTTATTGGTAACTCACAAATAATGAGGGTACCTATGATGACGTCTGCATTGTTGTACTCCCCGTCATTCTGCATATTGTAGATGCGGGCTTGGACTAGGGCATTCCTGCCTCTCTGATCTCGACCACCCTCTGGTTGTCTAGGCATTCGCGGATATAATGGTCGAATCCGTCGTAGTAGATGCATGCACCAGTCTTTATTCTACATTTTCTAGGATGGTTCAACCTACAAAAGTTGCAAGTGCCTTCATTTTGAACAGGTGGTTGCCGGTGGCAGTTGTCACGAAGATTGCAAACATCGATTAGCATTCTCTGCAATTTTTTCATTGTTTAATGCAATGCTATGATACAATGCTCTATTTTTCATTTGTGGAGGGCGATTCTGTGGTTGTGGCTGGTTCCTTTGTTGAGGAAGTCTCTATGGTTGTTGTTGCTATGGTGTAGGAGCATCGTGAGAAGGATAGGGCCTTTGGCAGTTGTTGCGACGATTATCATGTCTTTGTCCTCTAGCGGGGTGACAATCTTCCCACCTCGGTTGTTGCTGATCCATAGGACGTACTGGTGTCCTTGCTCTCAATTCCCATTGTTACTGCTCTTTTTCATAGTTCTTCTCCATCTTCCTAGCTAGATCTATTGTATAGTGCAGTGGCCAGACCAAACCATGTATCTCTTTGTATAGTGGAGTTCAGTCCCTGGCCAAATTGCTCTGCCTTCAGTCATTGGCGGCATGTTGTATCTCTCCACTTGAATGAATCTAATATGGTAATCTTCCACTATCATCTGTCCTTGGCATAGTGCAAGGAACTCCATTTCTTTTTCATCCATTGTGACTTTGGAAAGTAGTGATCCACAAATGCTTTGTAGAAGCTTTCCTGGGGGATCACCACTGGCCCGCGAACCTGGTGATCTTAGTAGTCCTCCACCAGTTCAATGCGTGTTCTGTCAGGTGGCTGGCGGCATACAAGACCTTTCTATCTTCACCACCCTCCATGAGTGTGAATGTCTCCATCATGTTGAGGATCCATCGTTCAGCCTTGTCAAATTCTCCTTTGCCATTAAACTATGATGACTGGAGCTTTAGGAATGCCTGAATCCTTGGAGAATAGTGAATGTGGGGCCTCCTAGCGAGGTTGCCATGGAGGCGATGGAGGTGGCGATAGTGTCTGGTTGTCACCAACATGACTGTCCATAAGGCACCTCTTGGTGCTGCATCCTCTATCTGCGTCCCCGACCTTTGCCTCATCCTGCCTGCTCAGCCTGATGTGGGCCCTTTGACCCTCAGTTACCAATGATGTTCTCTTATTGGGCATTGGCTCCATGGCCACGCCCAATAGTTTTACGTCTGATCATCAATTACAGACATAATAAATAATCAAGAATAAAATTAATGAGATCAATGCAATGATTCTTACTTGATTGGATTAGATGTCTCAACGATTCATTCGTGAGTGTGCACATGAGACTCTAGGTACTCTAAATACTCTAAGTACTTTGAGGACATCAAGAGAGTCCTCAAGTTTAACTTTGATACCATAAATGTAACGCCTTCAGACATTGCCACGTGACAAGATCTCGCTACTAATAATGTCATGCTTTGATCAAAATCTTGACTTTGACCAGTGTTCAACATAAGCAGAAGACTTAATAAAATAAACAATCAATACTAATCAGAATAATTCATAATACTAATAGTCATCAATAGTAAAATGGAGGTCTAATAACAATGGCTCAATATATCGATAACAAGAGAAAATATCTAATATCAATGGAAGGAAAAGCCTGGAGCTAAAACTTGTTTAAAGTAGAAAAGGATAGTATATATAAGGAGGGAAAAGTTTGTTATATCTTAAGTTTTCCACTCCCTCTCCTATATTGATTTGTTTAATTTGATTTGATTTTTTTTAGTTCTGTCCGGGTGTTACAATTATTGCTTTCCCGTATATGTGCGACAAAAATTCTTTGGCCCGAGCACTTAAATTAGTTTTGGGAGGTGATAAAGGGAAGCAAGCAAAGCATCTTTACAGTCAGATAGGACACATCAGACGCGATCATATTACATTGTTTTTTTTCCAATTATTTATTGCAATCACGTACTTGTGAACATAAAATTATCGCTTACAAAAAAAGTGTCTTTATCTTTTATTATTCTTTTACGAAGGCAATCCTATTAGTATAAGCATTTTTATTCTTGTCTAATCGAATATAATTATGATAGTATCTTTTTCGCAATTAGTGTCCAAGATTAATTAGTAGTACTTGATTAGAGCGAATGAATAAAATTATGGTAATTGATGAATTTAGAAATTAAATTCACAATTCCAACCCATGCATTATGTTATTGGTATGATGATGTGATTTTTTATGTATGAATAATTCTAATAACATATCACGATATAAAATTTGATAAATAAGATTATGCTTATCTATGTAGCCATTTACGATCATTATTTTATTTTTTTTAAAAGCGGCTCCTCCATTTACAACAAATGGTCATGGGATTATATCATATTGGCCTTGTCATTAATTTGCTGATAATTAATATAACAAAGCAATGGAATCATCATGATAGTCGTACGTATGTAATTGCACTAGCCTCCAATTCTAACGTGCTTACATGCAACAAATCACGATAAAGAACAAAAAAAAAAAAATTGTATTCCGTCACACTCAATTTCCTGTCCATGATTATTGATATATTTTCTTCTGAATACCGGCAGTAGCATTTGTGCATGAAGCAGTTTCTGCATCATGATCAATCGGTATTGGGATGGGGAGAAAGAAATTCCATCGTCGTAAGGGTTGGTCAATCAACTCACTTAATTACTCAAATATTCCAACAAAACTGAATGATAATTATGATTTCGAAAATTAAATTCGGAACTACCAATTCAAATCGAATTAATTAATTATAGAGATCGAATTTTATTAGAGTGGCACATTTTTTGTTCATTTGCAACATGACTTGCTAAGTAATTATAGCATTGTTACTTGTCAACAATTGTGCGATGCGTCCATGAGTGCATGTAAATGTTTTTAAGAAGAACAAAAAATAAGATAAAAAAAACAACAACAACCAAACACAAGCGAAAATTATAAATTTGTTTAATTATTGTCATTCATATCCATCATTACGTACGCAAGATATTAATATTGGACTTAATGACACTTTCATGTTGATTTAGTTGGCAGAGTCCTAATAAATTTTGGAATTGAATCCAATCTTATATATATATATTTCTTAGAAATATATATTATATTTTTTTTATTACCGAAGCGATAAATAAACAAACTTTTTTTAAAAAAAATAAGAATAAACAAATAAACTAATAGAAAGAAACTTAGGAAGCAAGTCCCTTGCCTCGTAAGGCTGATCGGGCGCGCGTACACGCTCATCAAAGCAAATGGGAAAGCAAGCCGTTTCCGCGTTGACCCAGCGATGGACTCTGACTGCCACGACACGACTCTTCGTGGGCCCCCAGTCCGTCACTGTTGACGTTGATCACAGTTCACACTCTCCCTCTCCCTCTCCTTCATATGAATCGTAACCTTTTGGCTTCCAGGGGTTGCTTTGCTTCTGATCTGTTCGAGCCAAACTCTACTAGCTCGTTCATGGAGTTCTACCAACATCTCTACCAGAAGCACCTCATAAGCCCTTACATCATCGACGCGCAGATCCGTCCGCAAGGGTCGGGGGGCGCCGAGCGAGATGATCACCACGCCCACGCCCACGCCGAGAGGATCCCGCAGTGGACCCACGACGAGACGAAGGAGCTCCTGGCCATGCGGGCCGAGCTCGACCAGAGCTTCGCGGAGACCAAGCGCAACAAGCAGCTCTGGGAGGTCGTCTCCGCCGGCCTCCAGCGGAAGGGGTTCCAGAGGACCCCTGACCAGTGCAAGTCCAAGTGGAAAAACCTGGTCACCAGGTTCAAGGTACTGATCACGCACGATCTCCTTCGATCGATCCGTGTAATCAATCATTGTGTGACTTGCAGATGCCTATGATTCATGCAGGGAAGCGAAGCCATGGAAGGGGAGGAGGTTTATAGGCAGTTCCCTTTCTACGAGGATATGAGAAAGATCTGCTCTGACAGGATGGAGAGACAGCGGCCTGCGACGGATCATACGAAGGGGAAAGGGGAAGGCCAAGAGGTGCAAGTGCAAGAAGAAAGATCGAAGGAGGAGAGGGAGGCGGAGGAGGACGAGAAGGTGACGGGTAGCAGTTCCAGGAAGAAGCGGCGCCGTCCGGAGACCAAGAACGAGGCGAGCGCCGCCGACGAAGAAGGGGTGCAGAGCGCGCTGAGGGAGTTCGCGAGGCGGCATTTGGAGATGGAGACGCGGCGGCTGGAGGAGGCGGAGGCGAGGGAGGCGGAGAGGAGGGCCCAGGAGGAGGAGTGGCGGAAGGAGATGGAGTGCTTGCAGCTGGAGAGGATGGAGATGGAGAGGAGGTGGAGGGAGGAGGAGGAGGCGCGGCGGGCGAGGGAGGAGGCGCGCGCCGAGAGGCGGCACGCGGTGTTCATGGCGCTCCTCGACAAGCTTGCCGAGAAGTGTTTGTAGGTTGTGGCTCTGCATGCACTACGTGCACGCAGCCCTTGCACTCACAGTTCACATCTTAGTTGTTCGTATGGAACTTGGAAGCTTAAAGATCAAAACGATGAGGTTTGCTTTCATATTCTTGCTGTTCCATTATTGTTCCTCGATCTCATTATGATCATACATTATCCTTTCATCTTTCACTGGATGTTCGCGTATACAAATTGATATGATGTTTCTTCTCTTTGAAGGGACATCACAAAATTGGAACAAATATGTATATAAGTTTAGCACAAAGGTTTAGGTAGCTGTTGATTTGTCTAGAGTGTGAAAAGATGAAAAAAGCTTGCATACAAATATATGGTTCTTCTGGATCAAACATCTTTTCCACTTTAGTCAGTTCTCCCATCACTTCTTGGTTGTCAAAGCTAGTTAATAAATTAGAGCTTGGCATATATCTTAGTACTTTAAAGAGCATTTTAGGTCCCAACTTTAGTAATATAAGCATGCAGAAGGTGACAGATCTATATATATGGTGTAATTGAAGCTTAATGCATTAGTTCCACTACTCATGCCATGACATGACCTTAGTCTTACTTTCAATCTTCACCTTTTTGGAAGTAAGTACGCTTTACTTCTTTTTCTCTTCACATCATGTGTCTGGTGAAAGTAACTTATTAGAAATAAAGAGGCTTGGTGCAAAGTTGCTCATCAGTGTTCTATTTTTCAGGTTTTGCAGGCAGCCTACTGCTTTACTGCAACAAACAAATAATGAGATCTGAAGGAACATGGCAGTGCATGTATGAAAGGGATCTTGTACTACGAATTTAGTATTAACTAGTTAGCTATCTGATTTTAACCTGCGGAGGATTTAAGAATCTCTGTGACTGTTTGAGTTCATAATCTCATAAGTATGCCAACTTAGTTTGCTATTCTACTTGTCGAAAAAAAAATTAAAGAAATCATTAAAATTACGTTTTACTGTTTAAAAACCTTTTCGAGCTTATTCCGGTATTAAAAGTGACTTAGTAATTTATCAGAGATGATAAGTGTAATTGATCATTTATAAATTATTGACCTTTCTCATCAAATAGAGTAAGCTCACAAATATATATATATTTTCCTTTTACGACATTTTGGAAACGCCGCGAAAAAAAATTGTAATCAAAATGTTTCATGGGCTTTAACGTTTAATTAATTCGGCTTTCAATTATACGTAAAACTAGTTATCACAAAATGAGACATGATTTTTTTTTTAGAATATGAGAGATGTTGCCAATATGAAAAAGTTCCCCGTGAGTAGAAAATTGGGCCGAAAATTCAGTTAGATAATCAAACTGTAAGTTAGGTCCAAAGCCCAGTCTTTTAAACTATAAACCTAAATACTCTAAAGCCCAGTTATTATTGTCCCAAATTTGGAAATTTTTCTTCAGATTAAATGGAAGCCCAAAAAGATTTAGCGGGTAAATTTTATTAAATGCCCTCTAATTTTATCGGAATCTTGTATGTGTAAGAAGAATCCGACTCGGGTTCTTCTACAAAATATTAACTCGACGCAATTCTACTTCTGAGTTTGACATCGACTCTGGGAGGACCCGGCCTGGGTCCACATAAATCTGGCCCAGTGACGATTCAGAGTTCGGCCTGAGTTATCTCTACCCGATCTGAGCCTTGACTAAACTCGGCCCAGTTTTTATTGTACCCGGGCCAATTTCTATCATAAATTTTGAAGGGTTTATATTATGAATTGTTAAGATAATTAAATGATTGTTTTGCCTGATGCATGATAAATTGAAACTTAAAAGGTGGTTAATTAGGGTACAAGATAAAGAATGTAAATAAAATAAAATTATGATGTGCATTAATTATTATTATTATGATAAATGGTAATGTGAAATGTCAATAAGTTTGAAAGAAAGTTAATAGGATAGTTGCATGTTTATCAATCGATTCACTTGTTGGGTCAAGGAAAACCACATGGTCAAAGAAAACCGTTTAAAGAAAATCGTTTTGTGAAATAAAATCAATTGGTCAAAGAAAACTCATTGGTCAACGAAAACTCAAATGCGTAAACAATGTTGTTAAAACCAGACTGAACTGACTGGTTCAATCGCGAACTGATCGGTGATCCGGTCCATTTAGGTGTCCAAACTATTTTCTGACATTGAACTGGGAAAACCGATTGAACCATCCAGTTGAATCGGTTCAATGTGAAAAAAATAAAAAATTTGATAAAAAATAGGAAAGTTAAATGAGGAGAAAAACAAAAGAATATAAGGAAAGTTAAATAGGAGGGAATATGATATGTATACAATTAAATAGGAATTGGAATAAAAAAGCTAAGTAATTAAAATGGAATAATATTAAAATAAAAAATTATCAAAGGGCATAAAATAAAGGAAATAAAAAGGAAAGTGTTAAGAAAAAGAAATAGAATAATTTAAGATAAAATTTATTAATATAATATCTATCACCATTAAATAATAGATATTAAATTAATAATAATTTATTTACATCATTATAGAACTTTTAATAAATAAAAATTATGTTATATTACTTTTTAATATTTTTAATAAGTTATTAGTACAATATTCATATATTATATCATATAAATTATACTATATCTTTATAATTATTATAAATAATAGTATTTTAATAAAATTTGGTTCAATTCGTTCGAACCGGTCCAACTGCAATCCGATAACGAGTCTGATCCGGTTCTAAAAACATATATATATATATATAAAAAGTGACACGTGTCGAACTCTCATAAATTGAATATATAAAATGATAATATTATAATTATATAATCATGGATACTGGAACGTTAGTTATTAGAAAATATCTATCTATATCTATATAGATATTGAAAGTTTCACGTGTCGAGCTCTCATAAATTAAATGTATAAAAGAATAATATAGGTCTGTGCGTGATAAAAAAATATTTATATATAATTTCTCTCCTATAATAAAAATATTAAATGTTATATGGAGCTTTTAATTTATATTTGTATACTCGACGTTTTTTTTAAGGCAAAGAGTATGTGAGGACCCACAAATATAAGTCTGTGCACAATAAAAAAAATACTCTTATATAATTTCTCTATATATTATTTTTTTATTATTATCAGGTTGTTGTGCTATGAAGGCGATAGTAGATTTACATATATCAATCATTTTAGAATATGAAATAACTAAGATTTGTGATCATGTCGTTACTATCGGATAGTTTGTTATAAACCAATATAGGATGCATAATTAGTCAATAATAAAATAATCAACTAAACTTAATCATTTTATTAGTATAATTAATATGTGAAATATTCATATATTTTTGTGTTAATAATATTTATAATCCTATATTATTTCTATTAATATTTTTTGTCGTATATAGTTATTTTTTATTGTTATGAGGTTGGTGTTCTATAAAGGAGATAGAAGATTTACGTACATCAATTATTTTAGAATATCAAACAACTAAGATTTGTGATCATTTTATTATTATTGAATAATTTGTTATAAAACAATAATATTTTAATTATGTAATCATGAATATTCAAAAGTTAGTTATTAAAATGATGTAATTTATTTAGAATTTTAAATTCTATATTTGTAACTATAAATAGAGGAGCTTTTAATTTTCATTTGTGAATATGCCTTCTTTGAAGACGAAGAATACGTGCGATTGACAAATATAAGTTTGTGCATGAGAAAAAATACTTATATATAATAGTTTTGTATGATTAATAATATTAAATTTTATGAAGAAAAATACTTATATTCAAATTCTCTTTGCCTCATAAAAAATATTAAATATTATAAGGGACTTTTAGTTTCCATTTGCATATCTGATACCCTCTTTGAAACCAAATATTATCTTATAATTTGAAGTTCGAGTCAAAGACATGCATTTCATACTCTAATGACAAGTATCATCAAAGTTTTAAATATATTATTATGATAATATGTATCTACATCTTATATATATATATATATATATATATATATATATAATATGTGCATATATATAGAGAGAGACTTTAAACAAATTATTCAAATACTAAATGATTTTTAAAACCAAGAATATATGAACTAAATGATAGTGTTAATAGTATTTATAATCTTATGTTATTTCTACTAATAATTTTTAGTTGTATATATTTATTGTTTGTTAAGTTGTTATTCTATTAAGGATATAGAAGAATTTCGTATATCAATCATTTGACAACTATGATTCGTAATCATTTTATTATTATTGGATAGTTCATCATACGTAATCAACTAATAACAAAATAATTAACAAAACTTAATAATTCTCTTATTATTAGTAATAATTTGTTAATTTATTATTATATGTTTATCTATATGTCATAGTTTATTATGAGTAATATAGGATATGTAATTAGTTAATTATTTTGTTATAGAGAGAGAGAAAGAGGGAGGTTAAAGTTGATTATTCAACTACTATAAATTAAAGTTGTTTATGTAACCAATAATATATGAAATAATTGATATAATTTTGTGATAATAATATTTATTATAATATAATATTTATGTTAATATTTTTTAGTTGTATACAAGTATTTTTTTTGTTATTATAGAAGGCCTAACTATATCAATAACTTTAGGATATGAAATGATTAAGATTGATAAGTAAGTTATTATTATTGGACATAAACTAATATAAGATACGGAATCAGTTAATAACTAAGTATTCAACTAAACTTATTTATTCTATTACATATTGTTAATTGGTTAAGATATTCTAATGAACTAATAACAAAATTTTCAACTAATATAAAATGAAAGATTTTTTTCTATAACTAATAATGATAATCAATAATGTATGAAATAAATGATATATTTTAGTGTTATAATATTTATAATAATATATTATTTCTACTAATACATTTTTTAGTTGCATATAGTTATTTTTTATTATTATCAAGTTGTTATTATATAGAAGATTTAACTACATCAATCATTTAACAATTAAAATTCATAATTATTTTTTTTTTATTGAATAGTTTGTTATAAATTAATGTATGATACTTAAACAACTACTAATAAAATAATCAATCATACTTAATCATTCTCTTATTAATATTCATATTATTAATTTCATAATTTATTATTATATGTTTATCTATATGTCATGGTTTATTATAATCGATAATGGATATGTAATCAATTAATAACAAAATAATCAACCGAACTTAATCATTTATTATTATTATTATTATTATTATTATTATTATTATTATCATCATCAATTTGTTAAATTATTATTATATGTATATCTATATGTCTATATATCTACACTGTCCCACCAGCGAATTTTGTGGTTAGTCACCTTCATAAGTAGAGGTTAAACAAATTATTTAACTATTATAAATTATAGTTTTTTATGTAATCAATCATATATGAAATAGATGATATAATTTTGTGATAATAATATTTATAATCATATGTTCTTTAGGCTAATATTTTTTAATTTTATACAATTATTTTTATTATCAAATTATCATTATAGAAGACTTAAGTATATCAATCATTTTAGAATATGAAACAACAAGGATTCATAATTGCGTTATTATTATTGGATGTTCGTAATAAACTAATATAAATACATAATTAGAGAATAACAAAGTTTTTTTTACCAAACTTATTCGTTCTATTGTTATTATTATTAACAGATTCTTAATAGATTAAGATATTTTAATGGACTAATAACAAATTATTCAACAATTATAAATAAAAGTCTTTCGGTAAAAAATTATTCAACTACTCTAAGTGAAAGAATTTTTTCAGTCATTATCTATCTTATAAAACCCATATTAATTGTTATTAGCTCTAACAAGAACAAGACATGTCCGAAAGGAGGATAAAAAGGCACATAATCATCATATATTAATATTTTTCACTTAATTTATACATTTTTATCCTTTTTTTATGGAGGGGTAGTTATTAATAGTTTTTTTTTACATCACTATGAAAATCATATTTTTTACATTGTTATCACAAGTAATAATTATTTTCATTTTTTTACAATTTTAGTCACAATTTTAAGCGTTTGAATCTTTTATCGAGTGTTTGTTAGTAGAGATTTTTTTCTATTTATATTTTCTTTGATTAATAACAATGATAATAAATAAACAAATCTATGGTGCAAATTGCATTATATAAAGTATCTTATATTTAAAGTTATTGTAGAATATTTTTTCATGGCATAATATTGAAAGCATATAGTATTAGTAAATTGATAGAGCAATTTTGTATATAATTGTACATGCAAAATTTTTAATGTTAAGATGAGAAAAAAAAATCTAACAAGTGACTACATTGATTTCACTATATACCATAATATTTTTTATTGATAGTAACATATATTACTTTCAATATTTTCTAAAGTTTATTCTCATGAATTGTGACGGAGAATATTGACTTCATCTCTAATACAAATATATCTAAGATGTAATGAAATATCAAATTTTATGTGGTTACATTGTGAGATGTATCCAATCGTGGTAATCCTAATAATACATACTCCATCAAAATGATATTATATGATGGAAAAGTATCAACAAAAATATATTATATTAAAATACATAATTATATTATAAAAATTTACTCTTTTTTCCATTTTGCAGGAAGGTCACATTCATACTACAATTGAAAAATCAATAAATCATTTATTCGTACTGGGAGTGTACATGATGAAAAATATTTTGTGGTGAGTCAAATATTTTGTATTTGAAGTATACAAGACATAAAGTGTAATCAACTTTCACCCAAATAACCAGTATTAGAAGATACCAGTTATTTAATGAAACCAATGTTGATAAGAAGAAATTATTTGGTGATAAATAATTTATACATTTTTTTTCTCCATTTATTATGTTTTATTTGTTTATAATTGCATGTTTTTTATACAACTAATAATTTTTAAAATTGTTATATGATTAATTTCTTATGTCCCCGTGCATCGCACGGGATCTTACGTTGTGTGTAAATGTTTAAGAAGTAAAGTGAAATTGAAAAAGGTTAATTACACTCAAAAGTTTAATAAGTGCATTGAAGAAGTAAAAGTATGATCCATGTAGCCGACCCCACCTAGTGGGATAAGGCTTTGTTGTTGTTGTTGTTGTTGTTGAAGAAGTAAAAGTCAATTGCATATGAAAAGTAAAGTTATGTGATAAGAAATAGAACGAAGAATGCTAACGAATAAAAAAGAAGAAAAGAATAGAAAGGAAAGTTGAAAATAACATAATAGAAATAGAATAGTAAGAACATGATAGAATGAAGTTGGTTTTACTTTCATGTTGAAAGCTTGTATATTTTTATACTCATGAAAATTTTGTTTTTTATTTTTGAATCCCATAGATAAATGAACCGATAAGTAAAGATAAAAGTATGGACAACAACGAAGTTCATGATAATGTAAAATGCACATGTATATTAAGTCATTAGAACTTTTTATTGTTAATTGATGTAAAATAATTTGAAAGCTTTTGGAGGACTATTAAAAAAATAATAATTAAAAAGTACAGTTCACTTTAGCATTTTGTTAAATCGCTTCTTGCATTATATGGAAAAAAGACTCCCGAAATATAGATTGTCCATATAAAATTCACTTGTCACGTGTCTAAAATGATGAAATAAGCCCAACGGATGCCACCAATTCATTAATCTTTAGCGATGCTGCATTTATGCAAACAACCATAAAGATCTTTCTGTAGTGCACTATATTAAGAATGATCTTAACTAAAAATGTTCTATCTGAATGTCCTAATTAATTCCATCATAAAGGTCGTAGCTGCAGACTCTCACGGCTATATTTTCATCCGAAATTTAGTGTCCAATTTCCCTTAGTTTCATCTCAATTTTTTTTCTTTCAAATTATAGATTTTTTTTCAAAAAGAAAGATGCTATTTATCATAAAAAAAATAGAAAAAATAATGATAATAAAATCATAAGTTCTAGAAATTAGTGGGCAGCAGCAGGAAGACAGGGGGAACTGACGACCGTGAAGTAGAACGACTGCAACATCTCATGGGGAAATTAGTGGGCTAGGATCTGAAGCCCAAACGAAAGCCCAAGATTAAGTTAAAACATTTCTTGAAAAGGACGAACCGTGCAGTCGCATGATATCATATGTTCAAATTAAATTGGATCTCATTTGAGTCAATACGGATTGGGCTGTTGTGTTTTGTAGATATTTGAACCACTTCACCAATTTGGATCCTTTTGCTGAAAGGAAATTTTTTTTATATTTTTGGACAGTAATATTTTTAAAAATATTATTTTACCATAAAATATTGATTAGTTTAAATATGATGTCATTTGTGTTGATGAGTAAATATAAAAGTAAGAAATACTAAAATAAAAAATAGTTAAAAAATAAATAAAATAATTATACATGATGGTTTTCAATATTCTTGGCGGATTCAGAAACTTTTTGTTCATTGTCAAAATATTAAAGAAAAGAACATTTTCAACCACATGTTGCATCCATCAAATCACCAGCATCAACTAGAAACCCTCTGATCCAACCACTTTAAACCATCCACAACTACCAACCACTTAATGAGGATGAATTTTCTTTTTGAATGAGAGTTTGATGGTGTGGAATTCTATTTCTTCAACAAAAATGTTAGGATTAGGACATATTTAAAAAGTAAATTTTAATAACGGTTATCAATTTATGAGTATTTTTAACCTAATTATCTAACTTCATTTTGTAACATTACAATTTTTTAATTATGATTATTGTGAGCGGTTATGACCCATTAACCGATAGATTTGTTAGCGTGGCATTGATGTGGATATCTATGCGACACCTATCAATATTTTCTTTTTTACTCACGAGAAATTTTAAAAAATAAAAATGTTAAGGTAGTATTTTTCTCTTTCTTCTTTTCAAAGTTAATTTTGTATTTTGGTCACTCAACTTTTCAAAAATTTTAAATATATTCGTTCAACTTTTGAAAATTTCAATCAAGCAATAAAAATTAAAGTAATAAAAAGAGACAACGACCTCTTATTTAAGTTTAAAAAGCCGATAACTTTTTTATGGACAATGACCTCTTATTTAAGTTTCAATCATGATTATCATTAAAATAAATTTTAAAAAAATCTAAATAAAAAATAAAAGTAAAAGTAAAATTTTCTAACTATTTAATTTCTTTGAAAAAAATATTATCACATCAATATTTTCTCTCTTTCATTTAAATTTTTTTAAAAATAAATAAATATTATGAATGAGACAACAACCCTATAAAGAGGTTGTCATATCTTGAAGATATAAGACGGGATGAGGAATGGAAACCCTGAAGAAGTACTTCTGTCCGGGCCGTCCAAGGTTCCACGCGGGCCAAGGACAAATCAGACCGAGCAAGTCCAGCGGGATACTGGGCACTGCCCGGAAAGCACGGGCATGGCTCGGCCTAATGTCACACGAAATTTTTATATATATATTTAAATATTTAATTATACATTATAACTATATTATATATAAAAAATAATTTTATTATACATCTAATGATTATAATATCATATATTATAAATTTAAAAATTTTATTAGTCCAAATTTTATGATAAAAAATATGATAATTTTTCAATATATTATAATATTTTTTATTAGTCCAAACTTTAGGGCGAAAAAATGTAAGCGATATTTTATTTTTCTTATTTGTATTTATCATTTTTACAAAAAAACTTTTTTTAATATATTATAATATTTTTGGTTTGGTTTGCTAAACAAACTATTTTTACAAAAAAAAATTAGATTGAACCAGATTGACCCGGTCAAAATATGATTGATTCGATTCAACCCGTTTTTTTATCAAAAACATTAAGAACTACATAAAACATAGAAAACAATTATAAAAACAGAAAAATTGATTTTGATAAGAATGTGTGACAATATGAAATAGAAAAATAATTAATAAAATATATTTTAGAAGATATTAAAAAATAAAATTTTATTATAAAATTGAAATTATTATTAATAATGATATTGAAAACTTAAAAAAAAAATATTCTTGTTTGATTAATTTAAAATGATAATTAATATTATTTAATTCTATTCTTTTTTATTTTTTATCTTTTTATTTGTAGTATATTTTCAGAAGTAATAAAAAATTAATTCAATCCAGTCGAACGTGGTTAAATCGGTCGAACCTTGACCTAGGTGGCTAATAAATTCGATCAAAGCTAGTTAATAAATTAAAGCTTGGCATATATCTTAATACTTTAAAGCGTGTTTTAGGTCCCAACTTTAGTAATATAAGCAGAAGGTGCCAGATCTACATATATGGTGTAATTGAAGCTTAATGCATTAGTTCCACTACTCATGCCATGACATGACCTTAGTCTTACTATCAATCTTTCTCCTTTTTGGAAGTACGCTTTACTTCTTTTTTCTCTTCACAACATGTGTCTGGTGAAAGTAACTTATTAGAAATAAAGAGGCATGGTGCAAAGTTGCTCATCAGTGTTCTATTTTTTCAGGTTTTGCAGGCAGCCTACCGCTTTACTGCAACAAACAAATAGTGTAACGCTCTTAAAATCCGTCCTCCCGTCAGGTTGGCGGTCAGACTGGTCAAGAGAGCGCTACACTACCTACGATTATTTTGATTTTGACTTTGACCAATTAACATATGACCCATGTGGCAATAGAAATAATGGAGAGATAACAATGAAATGGAAATGCGAAAGAAATATCATTGAAAATTAAAAGATATCACATGACATGAGATAATTTAAGAAAAATAAGGAAACACAGATAGTTCGAATAATTCTAGGAAACAGCAACATATGCAATGCTGAAAAGGGAAATTCAAGTATCTCATATATACAAAGTCAAATAATTAAGAATGCAAAATTAAGTGGCGGAAAGCTGTGGTTCTGTTACAAGTCATGTGCCGTCATCCTGAAGCTCTGCATTTTTCCACTTCCTCCTTAAGCAGAGTTCTCACCTGCAAAATCCCAATACAAAGACATAGAATGCCCGTGAGCTAACACCCAGTACATGTAGAGTCATAGATGATGAAATGATAATCAATAACTAGTTACTTTGTTCATTGGTTAAATACCTTGATCTCTAAAGGTTATGGACCATACATATACAGTTCTGTACTTTATCCTTTACCTTAATAATACCTTGTACAATACCACACTTTACAATACTTTACTCTATCCATTATCATACTCTGTTATTCAATATTGTACTCCGTTATGCTCTGTGTAGTATTACGTCTTTTACATTACTATAAGGACCTTGATGTTCGTTATCTTATGCGAGCTCGACTTTAATTAGTTGGAAATGTGTATGCTCAGGTATAACCTTTTCGAAATACAGGTGGGAGAGGACCTGCATCCCAGGAGCAGTGATCGTTACGGACCCGTATATTCACTGTCTCCTCAGCTAAGCTACTTGTCCCTCTGGCATAAAACAATATAATTCATATATGCCCCGTGGGGGAAGAATGCGTTCGATGCGTCACTCTTATTCGGAGCATAGGTGGAAGAGGGCATGTGGTCCAAGAGCAGTGATAGTTAATACCAGTAAGTACATTGTCTCCTCAGTGCAACTACCTGCCCCTCCACTATACAATACAATGTTCTGTACTTTGAACACATAGCTATCCCATTCATTTATCTTTACTTTACTTATCTTCTTTACAAGTGTAGGGTTTGAAATCATGATTCCGAAAAGGGGGTAAGGTCTGGTCCCCTTCCTGCAGACCAAGGGTCTGTTACTTGTTCCACTATATTGGACATGGCCCACAGTGGGCCAGTCGAGGGTTCAGCATTGAATATAAGTATTCTGGCCCCTCAAGGGCATTTCAGTCATTTCACATTAAGATTCACGATTCTTCATCTTTGGACCGGTCGATCGTCCTAATAGACCGGTCGACCGATATGGCCGACTCGGTCGTCCGCCCAGGGGGCCGGTCGGCCGATAATGTCCTCGGCCGTATACTTCCTTTTGATGAACCGGTCGACCGTTCGATGTGGATCGGTCAACCGGTCGTTCTCGCAGGATCGGTCGACCATTCTAGAATTGGTCGACCGATCTTATGTGATTGGACTTGGCGGCTTTCGCCGGATCGGTCGACCGATACGATCGGTCGATCGATACGATCGGTCGATCGGCCCTGAGTAATGATCTCATAAGTCGAAGATCAGTCGATCGATTCTTTATGCGAACAGAGTCGCCGATCAGATTTTTCATTTCCGGTCGACCTCCGATCGTCCGTTCGCCATGCACATAATACGAAAAACATTTCTACACGTCTCTAGATCATAATGGGATCGAAATTGATGACATTTGATCTACATTTCTTCATTTAGGGGATTTTACATCTACGGTACCTTTTTCGAATGAATTCCGTTCGCTGGAGTCGCTGTTGTCGATTTGCTCAGCTTCGATCGTCCCTGGCCGGCGAAAATGCGTGCGTGATCTTCACGTATGCTTCATGGAAGGGCCACGGTGCGTAGTGCATCGCCCGTGCTCGCGTTGTTCGTCGGTGTCTGCTCATCGTTCACCGAAAAAGAAAATGCAAAAAAGAGGGAGTGGAGTTGTGGCGGCTATGGGGGAGTCCTCTTCACTCTCTGTTATAGGCTGGCCACCCCCTCTTTTGGAGAACAAGTAATGGGATAGTGGAGAATTGAGGGGGAGAGAATTAGAGGGAGAGGGGAGAGAGTCATGGGGAGTGGGGGAGAGAATTGGGGGGAGAGGAGGTCCCTCCCCCCTATTCTCTCGTTCTCTCTCTTTTTTTTTAAATGTCAGGTCGTTACATAATGAGATCTGAAGGATCATGGCAGTGACATGTATGAACAAGAGAGAAATGGATCTTGTACCACGAATTTAGTATTAATTAGTTAGCTGTCTGATTTTAACCTGTGGAAGATTTAAGAACCTCTGTGACTGTTTGAGTTCATAATCTCTTTTCACATTCAATATTATTTAAGAGGAGTCGGATGTCATATTTAATTTCAAAATTTTGAGAGGGCAGCCCCTAATGATATATGTGAGTCCGCCCCTGCTATCGACCTTTCTCATCAAATCTGAGTAAGCTTGCAAATATATATTATTTCCTTATACGACATTTTGGAAAAGGCGTGAAAAAATTGTAATCAAAATTTTTCATGGGCTTTAACGTTAAATTAATTCAGCTTTCAGTTATACCAAAAACTAGTTATCGATTTCTTTACAATATGAGAGATGGTGTGGCTAATATTAAAAAGTTCCCCGTCAGTAGAAAATTAGGCCCAAAGTTCAGTTTGCTAATCATACTGTAAAGGTAGGCCCAAAGCTCAGTTTATGAAACTATAAACCTAAATACCTTAAAGTCCAGTTGTTATTGTCCCAAATTTGGCAAATTTTATTTAGATTAAATGGAAACGGTTAAAGATTTGGCTAATGTTTATGATATGTTTGGCAATTAACTAATGGGGGATGAAATGTGATAGCTTAAGGAGAGATGGAGTGATAGAGTGTCATGTGTTATTAGAAAATATTTGCATAGTCAGTTATGAAAAATGATGGATTGGAGAATGAAAGTTCTATTTGTTAAAACGTCATTTTTAGTTTTTATTAAGTTGTAAAAATGACGGGTTGAAGAACAAAAATTTTATTTACTAAAATGTTATTTCACCCTTTTATTATGAGAAAAATGCATGCGTAAACCAATAAAAAATTTACATGTATAGTCCAACCGTTCGATTGAAATATGATGACGGATCTTAATATATAAAATTAAGATAACTTTAGTTGTTTGATGTCATGATGCCTCCATCAAATAATTTAAATGAACATCTACTATTGATCCGAATCTACACATGTAAATTCTTTTTGAGTTTACACCATCATATATCCCTTTTATTATATATAAATTATTTATAATATCTATGTGGTAATAAATATTTAATTTCTTATCATTTAATTTATTTTCTCTTTTTTGTTTCATTTAATTTTTCATCTATTTTAAAAAGTAAAAAAAATGAGAGATAAATATTTATGAAAAAAATAATTAGAAACAAAATTTAATTTTATCAATGAATATTCATATGATTGAAAAAGATTATTTACTAATTTAAGAGAGAGAGAAAAGAGACAAGCGAGAGGAGAAAGGAAGGTGGTTTAATTTGATAATAAGAGAAATTGTTTAGTTTGGCAATGATTAATTAGATCTAAAATTGTTTAAAAATATGATATTTGAAGAGGTTTATCTTTTAACTTAAATAAAAAATTTATCAAAGCATAATTTTTATCTAATCTCATCGGTATTCCACCCACCATCTAAATAGACCATAAAAGCAACGTATTACTGGTTAGGTTTGAATAATATCACCACTTCATTAATCATTTAGTGACATTGCATTTATACAAACGCCGCCTAAGGATTTTGCTGTAGTTCTCTCTATATTAAGAATGATCTTAACTAAAAATAAAAAATGTTCTATCCGAATGTCCTAATTAATTCCATCATAAAGGTCGTAGCTGCAAACTCTCACGACTATATTTATCATCTCAAATTAAGTATCCAATTTCCCTTATTTTCATCTCTAATTTGTTTCTTTTCAAATTATGATATTTTTTCCTGAAAAAAAATAAATAATAATAATAATAATAATAATATGATAAGTTTTAAACATTAGTGGGCAGCAGCAGGAAGATAGGAGACTGACGGGACGGAGCTGGACAATATTAACTAAGCTCCTCCCAATTTTTTTAAAATTATTAAATATTTCAAATAGATGTTAATTAACATTTTTTAAAAAAAATATAGTATAGTTATTAAGCTTGGCTCTCCTAGGATTTTAATTTGGGTTATTTCCATAAATATGTCATAAACTACTGTAATTTTTCATATTTAACTTCAAATTATGGACTTATTTTTTTGCATCGCTAAACTATCACGATTTTTTTACTTTAGCACTTCTCTCTACTTCTGTTACATTTCGCTATTTTTTATTTTTTTATTTATAAAAAGACTAAATTATCCCTCACTTCATAACACATCAAATAATAAATATAAAAAAAATCGGGGGAGGGTAATTTGGTCCTTTTCTTAAATGACAAATTTTTTTGTGTACCACTTTAATCCTTCCAACGATTTTATTAATTTTTTATATTTTATTTCATGTTTTTATGGAGGCCGGGGTAATTTAGTCTTTTCCTAAATGAAAAAAGTAAAAGTAACGAAAAATATAACAGAAGTTCATGAAAAATCGTGATAATTTAGGAATACAAAAAAATAAGTCCGTAATTTAGGGTTGTATGTAAAAAATCACGATAGTTTAGGAGAGATTTATGGAATATCTTTATTCTTGTGGCGTTGCACCATCATCTTCATAATATGAATTGAGTGTTTTTCATAAGTCAAATCATTTTTGAAGTTGGGTTCTTCATACTTATGATATTTGCATCATCGTCCTTATACTTTCTGAGCATCGAATCATGACAAATATTATGAATTGCCCGTACAATGAAGACAATACTAGTATGTAGCCACCTTCTCCAACTAGTTCTAGCGCCTCAAAAGGACCAACATATCTCAAGCTGAGTTTTTTTCTTTTATTGAATATCATTACTCCTTTAGTTGGGGAAACCTTGAGGAGCACTTGATCACCAGACTTAAAGTTCTGCTCATGTCGGCCTTTGTTAGCATACAACTTTTGTCGTGTCTGAGTTGTCTTCATCTTCTTTTGTATTAATTTCACTCTTGCTGCATATTCTTTTGTCTACTTCATCTCTTCAACATCTAATAACTTTCTTTCACCTACCTCATTCTAGAATGTAGGCGAATAACAAAGTCTCCCATACAAAGCTGCAAAGGGAGTCATGTCGATGTTAGAATAATAACTGTTATTATATGCAAACTCAATAAGTGGTGGGTGATCATCCTAATTGCCATGTTTGTCAAGGGAGCAAGCTCTCAACATGTCCTCGATTGTCTGTTTGAGGATGAAATGTCATACTAAAATTCAGTCTTATTTCAAAAGAGCTTTGCAGGCTCCTTTAGAATCTGATTGTAAATCGTGGATCTATCTGATACAATGAGATTCTGCACCGATTGTATTCATTAATGTGCAGACTTTGTTAACTGATCCATTACATCATGCCCCTTCTGAGTTTGGGATAAGCAAGAGATGAAATTTATAAAGATTTCCTCCTATTTCCATTGTGGAATAGCAAGAGGCGTGATTTTTCCATAAGGTGCTCCACCTTTACCTTCTGTCATATTAAACACTTTGAGACATATTTGTAATTTCACGCTTCATATAATTTCATCATAAGCTTCTTTGCACATCTATATCTGTTTTGGTGCTACTCGGATGGATCACAAATTTAAACTTATGGCATTCATCCATCACTTCTCGTTTGAAGATTTTATCACTTGGGACCCACAGATCTCTGTATCTCATCTCACTTGAGAGCTTGAAGTCGTTTACTTCCTTATGACATCTTCCTAACATCTTTGCATACTTAAGTTAGTACTTCATAATCATGTCCATCAGATTCAGCTATATCTAATACATCATTAATATTGTTCCATTCTTGTCAAATATTGGATTCTACATGCTCAATTCTTTCATCATCTCATACTCACGCAATCTTAGAAAGGTTAGTGAGCTCTCCCACTTGTGACTGAGTGCGTCTGCAATTGAGTTTGCCTTACCAGGGTGATAATTAATGATAAATTCATAGTTTTTTAAGAATTCTATCCATCTTCGTTGTTGCATATTAAGGTCCCATGAAGATAAGACATATTTGAGACTCTTATGGTGTGTGAACACCTCAAACTTTTTTTCACAATGGTAGTATCTCAAAATTTTCAACGCAAATACTACCGCTACCAATTCAATGTCATGCGTGAGTAGTTATGGGAACACCTTTCCATACATGAGAACACATTCCAATCATATTACCGCATCACTATATATCACATATCCAATGATAACTTTCGAAATGGTAAATATGGACGTAGTGGTCAATCTGATCTTCACCTATTAAAAGTTGTCTTCGCATTTCTATGACCACATATACTCCATGCTCTTCTTCGTCAAGTTTGTCAAGGGAGATGCAATTTTAGATATGTCCTTGATGAATTTGCCAATTTGAGGAAACTAAGTTATATTAATATGTTATGATTGCAGCATGAAATATTACATGAATAGAATGTCACTTCAGATGGTTACCATAAACAATTTATATATATTAACACATTATGATAAAAACAACATTTTAATTGACAAATGTATGTATGAACATATGGCAGTTTCTATTTTCTATTTTTGCCAAGTGTCATCAGCAAATTTTTTTACTTTTAATATAGTATAGATGATTAAAGTATGATACCTTCTTTTAATATATTATAGTAAATTATAATATTCTATTCATATGGTCGAACGGTTTGATTTGAAATAGAAATTTATTGGAATTGTACTTGTCGGTCGTTAAAATTATGTTTTGAATTTATTTAATTGCTTGGTTGGACACGTTTTGCTTAGTATTCTGACATTGATTTTGATTGGAAATTTGCTATTCACTCGTAGAACAAAAGAACTCGAGTTCAAATCCCGTCTTAAAAATTGTGTGCTCCTTTATTTTTAAATTTATCCTTCATTTTTTTATATTAGATCTTGTGTAACCGAAAAAATATAATAACAACCATTTAACAAATAAAAAAAATATCAAATTCTCCTAAATCATCCTCCTAAAAATTCTCCTAACACTCACATAGTTAAAATATAAAAAAATTGATGAATTTACAATGTATGACACTGTGATCTGTTCTGAAGATTTTTAGACTGATTTTTAAGAGGTTATAACAGCACTTTTTAACAAATATATTACAAAAAATGCATAAAAATTGTGATGATAAAAATAATATTTTTGTATGATAAAATTCTGGGTCATACCTTAAGCCTATGGCGTATAATTCTGTCCCTATGCTGGCGATCTACGGTCAATCTACTGGCCCATAAACTCAGATTCTCAGCTAGTGGGGTATGAAATTTATATCACCGAAAAATAGATCTGGGGGATTTGGTATTGGAACTGACCGGTACTTTCTCTTGATATCAAGAAGTTAATTAACTTCCAGTTCCATCATCTTTTAAACAAGGTCATAACTTAGAGCAGTATTAAGCGTAAAGCTGATTGATTTCATCAACATGCACCAGGAGTCCTGCATGATGTCAGTTCATGAGACCTAGACCACTGTTTGGCGTCCTCTGACCTCTCACAGATATTAATTTTATTTTGACACCATGTCCTGCACATTGTCATCAAACACATCATGCACTGTGCCTCTAGCATATGGCAATATAACTATTGGTGCAGTAGGAAAAAGAAAGAAAAAAAGAGAAGAATTGTTGCAGAAAGGCCAAGCTGTAGAGAATGGAAGTTATTCTCATCCTGCAAAACAAGGCAATAACGGAGGAATTTTTCAATGTCGTCCCAATGAAGGTTAGGCTACACAAAGACCCACCACACATCGCCCTCCCTCATCTCTTTCTCTTTTCCGGGGAAGGTTCCAACTTGTACTGATGGACTTCTCTCCAATTCTTTGATGCTTCTCACCCAATCCCAAGGAATTAGAAAAAAAAAGAACCTTTGAAAAGATGGAACAAAGGGTGAGGTTCTCAGACTCCTCACTTCTCAGCAGCATAATATATGCATAAAGACATGATTGTACCAATTAGAAAAGCATGGGAAATTTTCTTGTGGATTCCCATAATCTTTCTTTTTTGTTAAAGAAACTGGTGAGGACACAAGTGTTTCCTGCCGCCCCTGGACAGTTTTCTGTACTACATTTTGGTTGGACATGAGATCCGTTCTTTGTATCGGAATTGCGGCATCTCCACGGCATGCATCAAACAGTTTGTTTCCATTGATAGATCATACTTGGATACTTTGCACGATAAAGATGAAACTTTACGACTTTGATCCAGGAATGATTACTCAACAAGAGCATGAGTAATTGTTGGACTGTGCTTGCAGATGCCAAATTACCAATGCCCTTAAGTTGGCTGTGAGTCAAAGCATGCAACAAGGCCATGAGCCCACAGTAAAAGTTCTGACAGCTGCTGCACAGGCCACCAACTGCTAGGTACAAGCCCCGGCGGGGGCATGCACAGATGGGTGGCTTGCTCATTGTTCCCCTACTGTCGCACGGCCGCAGCCTCATCCTATCTATCCAATCTCCCCGTGCATGGAAAACACCTCATTTTCGCCAATCTCAACTTTAAAATTTTCAAACTATTCTACATACAGACAAGAATCCAACTCAGACGAAATTGAATACTTGGCTTGGTGAAGGATGAAAACACATTGTTTTAACCCATGACACAAAGGCAATTGAGCTGACTCTTCTTTACTGCTCGTATAATATCTCTGTCAGGTCTCACACTACAAGAAAAAGTCGTATTTCCGACGGTCCATTTTCGACGGCCCGAAATCCGTCTTAAATATCGACGGTTTTTTCGGCAGATCTTCCAAACCGTCGATATTTTCGTCCGATAATTTTCGACGGTTTAACCCGTCTAAAATTTCGACGGTAATAAATTTGTCGGAAGAATCCGTCGAAAATATTTATACTTCGACGGTTATGACCGTCGATAATTTCGGCGGTTTATCTAACCGTCGAAACTTCCAGCGGTATGAACCGTCGAAAAATTTCAAGACTGGTTGCGCATAATTATTGAACTTATCGACGGTTTTGACCGTCGAAATTTGCGACGTTCAAAGCAACCGTCGATATTTCGGCGGTCATAACCGTCGATAGTATTTAAATAAAATATTCTACCTTACTTTTTTTCGACGGCCTCAACCGTCGAAAATGGAAATTTATAATTTACACGACCTATGTATCTGTCGATGTTTTTAAAAATTATCATTAAGGGAATCGACGGCTAAAACCATCGATATTTCGACGGTTTAAAGAACCGTCAAAACTATCGACGGCTAAAATCGTCGATATTTCGACGGTTTGAATACCGTCGAAACTATCGACGATTTTTCCAGCGGATTGGAGCCGTCGAAATGCGAATTAATATAATATTATATTTATCTATGTTGCGGTGGTTTTGACCATCGAAAAGTGGTTATATAAAAACCCGACCGCACTCTTACTTAGAACGTTTTGAACGCCCGTCCGCCGCCGCCCGTTTCGTCCGCCGTTCGTCCGGCCGTCGACCACCTCCCGCCCGAAGCTTCCGCCGCCGACCATCTCCGGCGCAGGTAGGTCCGATCCCCGCCTCCTTTGATATATAATTTTTCTCTCCTTCGACCATCTCCGTGCGGCGGCCAGTTCCGGCCGCCATTCGCGCGCGGCGGCCAGATCCGGCCGCCATTCGCGCGCGGCGGGCAGATCCGGCCGCCATTCTTGCGCGGCGGCCAGATCCGGCCGCCATTCGCGCGCGGCGGCCAGATCCGGCCGCCATTCGCACGCGGCGGCCGGCCGCCCTCCGCGCTCGGCGGCCGGATCCGGTCGCCCTCCGTGCGGCGGCCAGATCCGGCCGCCCTCCGCGCTCGGCGGCCAGATCCGGCCGCCCTTGCGCGGCGGCGGCCAGATCCGGCCGCCCTCCGCGCGCGGCGGCCAGATCCGGCCGCCCTTGCGCGGTGGCGGATAAAGCCGACAATATCAATCCTTGTTAATTTGAAGTGCTCTTTTGAACACTTTGTGCATGATGCCATTTGCTGAATCTTATCTTGAAAACTTATAAAAGAACCTTTTGTTGCCATCGTGCCAGAGAGAATATACCACTGAATTGCTTGTAAATCACAGTTTACTTCTAAGGCGTGCATCTCCACTCCCTGGCTGCATGTAACTTGACACGTGCGTCCACAAAGATGAATTATTCAGATCAAGGCTTTATAAACATGTTCAAGGTTCTTGAATCAAATAAAAATGGAGAAAAGCAATATACAGAGTAACATAAAGTTCTAATCAAATCTTACTACTAGTTGTATTCATGCAGACCACGAAACTTTGGTATTTTTGTTGCACCATCATTTATTATTGTGAATATTTTGTTCATAGGCCATAACAAAGTTGAGTACTGTAGTTACATTGTTATTCAAAACGTGTCGTACTGGTTATGAAAGATCTTACTAATCCACCTGCGATCTGCTGCTGCTGTTCGGCTTTAGACTTTTTGTGCTAATAAGAAATTTTTAGAATTTAGAATTATAGTTGTAATATTTAGAATTATAGTTTAGAATTATAGTTGTAATATTTTTTTTCCTCTTGTTTGATGGAAAATGATCATGAGCAAAAAGGGCCAAAACTATTATATATACTTATTATATGCTATCTCTATACCTAGCATTATGATTAGTAAACATTAGCTAAACAATATGTTCTTCCTCAGTTGTTTCATATTCATTTTTCTTTCCTTATACAATTTTGTATGACTGAAATTTTTTATGATTTGCAAATAATGCAGTCATTATGTCATACTTGAACGATCGTCGATGGATGTACAAAAGAAATAATCCTGGTCGTAGAGGCTTGACACAAGAATTTATAGATGGCGTTGACTATTATGTTACTGTGGCTTGTCAATCTTTACAATTTCAGCGGGAGGGAGCAATTAGGTGTCCTTGTTTGAAATGTGCTAGCACAAAGTTACAGACGATAGAGACTGTCAAAGTTCACTTATATAGAAAGGATTTCAAACCAAATTATTGGGAATGGGATGATTTAGGCGAAGGAGCGCCTTCGACAAGCGTCCCAAATGAAGGTCTTCATTTTGTGGATCCTGAACCAACATTTGTTTCGCAATATGAACAGTCTGTTTATGACGTAGTTGCAACTGAGTATGACAACATTAGATTTGAGCAGAATGAAGAGGCACCAAATCCAGAAGCAAGAGATTTTTACGACTTACTAAACGCATCGAGCCAACCCTTATGGCCTGGGTGTGAAAGTCATTCGGAACTATCACTTGCTGTTAGATTGTTGAATCTGAAAGCCGACCACAATATTTCACAAGCATGTTTTGATGCATTTCTAGATATTTTAGTCGACGATCGACATGATTCGGAACACGTATTTGAAGACTTCGATAACGTCGACATACAAAATGATGAAAAGGATTCGGACGAAGATGAATTTGAAACTACGACGATTTCTGATGATGATGATGATGACGGGTACCAGTCATGTGGAAATTCAGATGATGAGTAAAGGTGTCTTTACTTGTCGTCACGAATTATCAATTTATTTTTACCTTACAACTAGGATATTTTATTACGAATGTTGTCATCTTATGGATTGTTCATTTACGACTCATATTCATTTTGTTTGAGGCAACGGTTTGTTTGAGGCGTTAGCGATGCATGTGGACAAACAATCGGATCAACAAATGCCTGACGCGAACGATGCATTCTTATATTCGCTATCATCTCGTGAGTGTTTGGAATAATGATCAGAAGAAGTCATTCGCAAAAGCTTATTCGAATTATTTTGTTTATTTTTTATAAGCGCCTCCGGATATTAGGAATTGGTTCTCGAGTTATACGTACAATTCCGTTCCTCAAGATGCAACACAAGACGTAGCCGAACATAGTTAGGTCGAGACGTTGTGACATTTGAATTTTTTGTCAATTGTGAATTTGACTTGTAATAAATTTTGTACTATGCAGATGTATCGATTTGTTAAAAGTAAAAATAAAGGAAAGGAGCCGGTCGTCCCTAGAGCTCTCAGTACTCCGTGTGCTCCTCCGTCAGCCACGAGCATTCGCATAACAGAGCGTTCTTCTCCTCCGTCAGCTCCTCGATCAGCCACGGGCATTCGCATAATAGAACGTTCTTCTCCGCCGGGTCCTTCCTCTCACGCTGATATTGCGGACTTGGATACACAATTGCCACAACAACTCGTCAGAGCTCATTGTTCCGTGGAAGGCTCGGACCAGGCTTTGTCAAATCGTGTTTACAAAGCATACGTGCAACCAGATGAAAATTTAGGGTAAGTGTTATTTTATGTATATCGAATCCTTATTCATGCCTTGATTCAGCCATGACATTTTATAATTCTGTGTCCTTCAAGATTTGTACCGTCGAAACCAGCGGCTGCAGCAGTTACTAAAGTATTGCGACATAGGTATACTGAAGCGTGGCTTACATGGAGAGAAGTTCCTTATGCCACGAGACAGATGTTATTTAATGAATTTCAGGTATCATTAGAAGCCAACATCATCATTAATATTTTTCTTCGTCATGCACATTAATTATTTTTAAACACTTACAGGCTGATGTGTGGTGGGAGCCCGAGCATACGGAAAAAATGTGGAAGGCTTTTAACTCTCGGTGCTCAAAGAGATTGTCCGCGATGCTTTCTGAAGCTCGAGCTGACGGAGAACGACCCAATTGGATCCCCGAGGCCGTTGGATCGAATTGCTAGTAAAGTGGTCCACCGAGGAGTACAAAGTGAAATGCGAAAAAGCAAAAACCAGTCGAGAGTCCGACCAGGGAGCGTGCTTGCATTCGGGCGGATGTCTATCCACGAGCACGATTGCTAAGAAAATGGTAAGGTCTTTCTCCGAACTCAGGACAAAATATTATACTTTAAGAAAATGGTAAGTAATTTGCAAATTTTAAAATATTATCTCATTGCAGGAGAAAGAGACGGGTAGACCATCGACTCAGGACGAAATATTTCTCCGAACCCATCAGAAGAAGAACAAAGAATGAGTCTCGAGTTATGCCCGGGAGACGTATGTATGTAAATTTTTGTGCCTTTACTTTTTCTAAATTGCAAGTTAATAATTAATTAACAAAACTTTGCAGTCGATCACCTAGTCGTCGTTTGTAGTTAATTATTTTCTTTATATTTCAGGAATCTTATAAAATAAAAGAAGTTGATCATATTACGCAAGCCACGCAGGAGGGGACCACACCGTTGACCCCAAGACAACTTTGGACAGATCACGTCGGCGTGAAGAAGGGTCGCATTTACGGACTTGGATCTTCTATGAGTGACACAGATATTGGATATGGTCGACAAAGTACTTCAGGTTCATCTCCTTCTACTATGCAAGAAATTGTGGATCAGGTGACCATCAAGATTAGGGAAGAGGTCAGACAGGAATTCGAAGAACGTGAACGTCGTAACAGGGATGAAATGAAGAAAATGATGCGTGCCTTCATGCGTGGCGAATTGAATGACGACGACGCCGAGGTAGATTCATATATAGTACATAATTATTTTTGGAATTTGCTTTAATCTGATGCATCATTGTACTCATTAGATGCACAATATGCACTTTGACACTAACTTAGATTTTACTCTTCATCCCTTTCAATTAGATCTGTAGACTTTCAAAGTTTTCATCGAAAATGGAGTGTAGACAATTGGATCATGTAAATGTCAGTACTTAGTATAAACTTGTTAGTTTACGCTCGATTTTGCTTGATTTTGAGATTCGACGTTAGATTGTTAGTTTACGCATCTTCTAGATTTATCAATTTTGAAGATGCTCAATCAATTATTTATCAAATTATGTTGATGTTAAATTGAAATTGTATTTTTATATTTTAGATTTTAGATTCAATTAGATTGTGATTACGCATCTTCAAAACTGAATTCATGTTTTTTTTGCATTTTATATGTTATAACTTTTACTCTATTTTCAATTTTGTGCAGTGATGTTTTGCGACGAAGATGATATGCGAATTGAACTTCAGCTCTTCGTCGTGACGAAGACGTTATGCCGTTCAATTTGTGAATTAAGCACGCCGTTCCATTATCTCGTTCCACTATAGTTGACGTTATTGAATCTGTGAATTATGGATTATGTTTCATGTTTGGATACCATTATCACAACACATATGAATTATGTTTTATGTTTGAACTATCTGTGATGTGATGTGATGTGATGTGCTTTATATGTGAATTACGATATTTCAATCTGTGATGGATTATATTTCAATATGCGCCGTTCAATTGAACTATCAAATGTGTTGTATTATCTGAGAATTATCTGTGAATTCAATATTTTCCTGACCGTCGAAAACAACTGAAATATTGTAATTTTCAGCGAATTTTTTCGATACTTACCGACGATTATATCCATCGGTACACAATTATCGACGGTCGTAGCCCACGAGTAAAAGCCGTCGATACTAGATTGTCGACGATTTTAACCGTCGATAAAATCGACGGTTCAAGCCGCCGATATATATCGACGGTTAAAACCGTCGATAGTTTTCACGGTTCAAGCCGCCGATAGATATCGACGGCACGAACCGCCGATACTGTCGATGGTTTAAGCCGTCGATAAATATCGACGGCTCGAACCGTCAATACTATTGTCGGTTCAAAACGTCGATATATATCGATGGTCCTGCCCGTCGATAATATTGACGGTTCGCACCGTCGATATTTAACGTTCGACTGCCGCGCCCGCCAGCTAGACCGTCTGTAATACCGACGATTCAGAAGAAACCGTCGCAAAAAATTTGCGACGAGCCTTTTTCACACGATCATTGTCCGTCGAAAGAACCGTCGGAAATCGCAATTTCCGACGGATCTGACAAATTTATCGACGGTTAGGACCGTCGGTAAAAGACAGTTTTCTTGTAGTGTCAGAAAATGACTGCACTGTGGTCAGTAAAAAGTAGCCCCTGCAGGCTGTAGGCGCACACAAGAAAAGTTCCAAAGAGTTATCTATTTCTTCTCTTGGTTAATGTTTTCAATGACAGATATGTTTTGTCATCTGATTAAATATACATCTTAGTTTATATGTTGTTAGACATCAACATTATCTTCGACAAACATGATAAGGAAAAATAAACGAATACACTCGGAATCAACGTCCACGCATAGGACAAGATTTACTTCAAAGTTTCATGATTCACCGAAGGCCAAGTTGGTTACTGCACACCGGCTTCTTCCGCTAGGGAACACTGTCCTCTTTCACCCTCTCGTGAATTCTCCAGCTAACATCACATGCACACCTCTCTCCTTATGTACATTTGGCACTCTGGGAATCTATATAAAGTGATCGATAGCTAATGATTCCAAGAAAAGAAACGAACCTTGTCCTTCTCACTCCTTTCACCACCACCATCTTCTGCTTGGCTTCGCGCCATGGCAAGTTGCGTTAGGAGCGGGGGTGTCGGGCTGGCTTCGGGTATCCTCTTCCTATTTCTCGTAGCACAAGCCGGCAGCGGCGCGTCGGCGGTGGTCGTCGGCCTGAGAAGGCGGCAAGCTGACGGCGTGCAGAGGCGGCGGCCGGACATCGGCACGAACCAACCATTGGTCTGCGACATCTTCACAGGAAGCTGGGTGAGGGACGACTCCTACCCGCTGTACCAGTCGCTGAATTGTCCCATTATAGATCCCCAGTTCAACTGTCAGCTGTATGGCCGGCCGGACACCGACTACCTCCGGTACAGATGGAAGCCCGCCGCTTGCGACCTCCCAAGGTTTGCTCTCTCTCGTCTTCCGATCAGACAATGAGCGATATGCTCAAATGTTCCGATGAACCATAAATTAATTAACTACTTCTGTGCATGTTCGAAACTTGCAGGTTCGATGGTTTTGATTTCTTGACGAGGATGAGGGGGAAGAGCATAATGTTCGTGGGGGACTCGCTGGGCAGGAACCAGTGGCAGTCCCTGATCTGCATGCTCGGCGCCGCAGTGTCGCAGGCGCAGACGCAGTCCATCAGAGGAGACCCTCTCTCCACATACAAGTTCTTGGTGCGCGCGCACGTCCCACGTCCATTCATCACGTCGATCTTAATTCGCCATTGTTTTCTATCTCCTGCCTCAATGAACCAAAATCTATATATGTCTCCATAATTTTGTTCAGGATTACGGAGTGTCCATCTCGTTCTACCGCGCGCCTTATATCGTGGACATCGATGTGGTGCAAGGGAAAAGGATCCTGATGCTGAACGACATCTCCGGCAACGCCAACGCATGGAAAGGGGTTGATATCTTATCCTTCAACTCCGGCCATTGGTGGACTCACAAAGGAACTCTCCAAGGGTACGTTCGTAATCGTACGTGCATGATCTATGCTGTTTCCTTAGTTCATCAAATCTAATGCAACGGCGTCTAAGCGTTTCGTCACTACAACTTGCCCCCGTTCTTGGGCAACAAATTTCCTTTGCCGCATGCAACTACAATATCATAGACTGTGACTGTATATAAGTTGGCATTAAATGTTGATGCTTGTTCTTTCGCCTACTCGACCGGGGATTCAAATGAATGCCATGGCAGCAAGGGAGGTGGCCAATGAGTGAACGTGACGACCATTAAAGAAGGTTTTGGCACAAATGGTGATGGATGTGTTTAATTGCTGCAGGTGGGACTACATGGGGGATGGTGGTTCGTACTACGTGGACATGGATCGACTGGTCGCTTTCCAGAAAGGCTTGACTACATGGGCCAACTGGGTCGACCTCAACGTCGACAGAACCAGAACCAAGGTCTTCTTCCAGTCCATTTCTCCTACCCATTACAAGTAAGATCTCTCTCTCTCCCCCGCAGTCCAATTATTATAATTGGCATCCTAGGAACACAATTATTGGCACACCGGCTTCAAATTTTATTATAGCAGTCATGAACCATATAATTGATGATTGAACACAGCAAATTGGACAGAGGTGTTGGTCCATGCCGACACCGAAGCTCTGAGCTGGTGTCTGATGGGCCAAGCTTAGCGTAAACTATGCGATTCCTTGTCTTGAAGCGATTTAGGCGAACGACCTTTGATTGCTTGGGCTGTCTGCTCCGAGACGTATACAGCGTTTAGCTTGCATGTGAATTATATGCATGAGCTGTTGGCACCAAACAAGAATTAGCAGTACATTGCACTAACTTTCGTGATGTTTCTGGCATGTGAAATGAAGCCCCATGGAGTGGAACGATCCGGTGCACAAGAACTGCTTCGGGGGGACGGTGCCTGTGAGCGGGTCGAACTACACGGGGCCGTACCCGGATCAGATGACGGTGGTGCGGGGCGTCCTGAAGGCCATGAGGACGCCCGCCTATATGCTGGACATCACGACGCTGTCGCAGCTCCGGAAGGACGCTCACCCATCCGTCTACAGCGGCGACCTCAACCCCGAGCAGCGTGCCAACCCCGACCGCTCTGCCGACTGCAGCCACTGGTGCCTCCCCGGCCTCCCGGACACTTGGAACCAGCTCTTCTACACTGCTCTCTTCTTCGTCTAGATTTCCTCCTCCTCCAATTCTAGCAAGAGTCAACTGTACAATGTGATTGATAGCTTGCATTTTACTTCTTACTGAAACCTTTGACCATGTCATGCGAACAGCATGGCGGCGGCAACCTTTATGACTATTGTGGCACCCGTGGCAGGGCTTAGATGCGTCCATGGCCAACAAAAATGTAACCATGTGATAAATGCGTTCATTTGTTTCGTTAGGCTTTTGTTTGCAGAATCATGTCCAACTGATCACTTAAATTTGACTTGTAGAATGAGAATAAGCATATCTATTACTTTCTAACAAATATCGATTTTATTGGGGATTTCATTGATCTGTTGTATTTTTTTACTTTTGAGAAGGAAAAAAATTGCAGACATGGACGCAGAAATATGAGAAAACCAACTCCTGGATTAGCTAATGATTCACCACTTTCATCATCCTAAACGGAAAACTTAAAGTGAAAAGCTGTAAAATGTGATCAGAAAAAGCCATGGACAGGTCCTGATCAGTTTCTCCGGAGAGGAAAGTCACGTCCTTTCAAAAGCAAGGAAGCATGCCTTACCTAATGCACGGGCGCCCATGGACAACTCTTGTTATTTATTAATTATCAATAGCATTGTTCTAAAGTCCATGGTGTCGGTAATCACGATTACATGCTAAGCAAACAATAAGAATGTCCACCACACCATCTTACAAAGTGACAGGAATTGAAGTAAAAATCTTTACCCAAAGAAAAAAAATGCAGTAAATATTCTCAGTAAATCGGTGATGTCCACAAATTTGGTGGAAATTGATTTAGCATTTTGTATACTGTATTCCCTTCCTAACAGCTGCTCCCTTGAACCTGATTCTTGTTTGGACCTAAAGATACAAGAAAGAAGCGCGATATAAGTTCGAAGAATGACACTACTAGAAAAACGCTGATTACCGACGGTCCGGACCGTCAGTAATCAGCCCAAAAACCGTCGGTAACGCAATTACCGACGGTTTTTCAGTCGGAATCGATCCGTCGAAAAAACGCTCGTCGCAAACGGATTTGCGACGGTTGAAAAAATTCGTCGAAAATATCGACGGTTCTGGCCGTCGGAACAGTCCCCGACGGTTCGACCCGTCGAAATTTTCTGACGGTTGCAACCGTCGGAAAAGTCCCCGACGGTTCGAACCGTCGATATTTCCGACGGTTGCAACCGCCGGAAAAGGCCGACGGTCCGAACCATCGATATTTCCGACGGTTGCAACGCCGGAAAAGGCCGGCAGTCCGAACCGTCGATATTTTCGACGGTTGCAATTGCCGGAAAAGGCTGGCGGTCCGAACCGTCGATATTTTCGACGGTTGCAACCGCCGGAAAAGGCCGACGGTTCGAGCCGTCGTAATTTTTTGACGGTCGCAACTGTCGAAACTTTGGACGGGCGTCGCAACCGTCGATCTTTTGACGGTCGCAACCGTCGCAAATAATTTTTTAACAACAACAACAACAACAAAGCCTTATCCCACTAGGTGGGGTCGGCTACATGGATCATACGACGCCATTCCGTTAACACTGCATTCAGGCGAGGATGCAGCGGCTCTTGCTCTCTTATCACTGTACCCGAGCTGTACAGCGCGTTACTTACGGGTAACGACCTAGCATTAACACAATATATTCGTTGATCCATGTTCATAAGATTCGACGTGATTTTATGTTGGCTGTCGGGGCCTAACACAACCCTCCTCCTTTATCCGGGCTTGGGACCGGCTATAAAATATAGGCGGAGTTGCAAATAATTTTTTAAATATAAAAAAAATTGGCGGCAGGATCGGGCCGCGGCCAGCTCCGACCGCGACCGATCCGGCCGCAAGCCGGTCGATCCGGCCGCTGGGGCCGGATCCGCCGCCAGGCGGCCGGATCCGAACGCCCGGCGGCCGGATCCGAACGCCCGACGGTCGGATCCGCCGCCAGGCGGCCGGATCCGAACGCCCGACGGTCGGATCCGGCCGCTGGAGGCCGGATCCGAACGCCCGGCGGCCAGATCCGGCCGCTGGAGGCCGGATCCGGCCGCTAGGGGCCGGATCCGAACGGCCACGGCCGGATCCGGCCGACAGCGGCCTTTGGCCGGAGAGAGAGAGAGACGCCGGCGCGGAGCGGGAGAGAGAGAGATACGTCGGCGCGGGAGAGGGTCGCCGGTGCGGGAGAGGGTCGCCGGCGTCCGGCGTGGGAGGGTTGCCGGCGTCCGGCGGGGGAGAGGTGCTCGCGGCCGGGAGAGAGAGAGAGAGGAGGGAGAGAGAGAGGAGTGGAGGGAGGAGGGAGAGAGAGAAGAGGGAGGAGGTATATATATAAAGGGAAAAAGTGGAAAGAAAGCGGGAAAAGGGAAAAAAAGCGGGATAACGAAATTTTAATTACCGACGGTTTCGGCCGTCGAAAACATAAATATTAAATATTTTTATAATTACCGACGGTTGTGACCGTTGAAAATATATTTAGTTATATATAATATTTATTTTTTATTTTACCGACGGTTTGAACCGTCGGTAATCGTTACCGACGGTCAAAACCGGCGGTAATTGCGACGGTTTGGACCGTCGCTAGTTATATTAATAAAATACTCTTTATATAATATTATTATACATTTACCGACGGTTACGACATTCGGAAATTGCGACGGATTTTGCGACGGATGGATATCCGTCAGAAATATCGACGTTCCTAATCGTCGAAAAATTAAATAATAATATAATAAATTATATATTTTATTTTTTTATTTCCGACGGTCGTGACCGTCGGAAAATCTGTCGAAAAAATTTAATAATAATATAAAAAATATATAATTTAATTTTTTTATTTTCGACGGTCGTAACCGTCGGAAAAGTCGTCGGAAATTACGACGGATGGATATCCGTCGGAAATATCGACGTTCCTAATCATCGAAAAATTAAATAATAATATAAATTATTTCCGACGGTCATAACCGTCGAAAAATCCGTCAGAAACGGAACTGTCGAAAAATTCGTCGCAAATTATGACGAATTTAGAACCGTCGTAAATTATCCGTCGAAAAATCGCGATTTTCTTGTAGTGTGAAGAGTTTGCATAATTAAGCGTGCTTGGAGTTCTAACTTTCAAGCAGTGTCAAATGTTCAGATCAAAATTTTAAATGTTCCATTTACAGGGCCAAAGCAGCAGGTAACAGGTCAGAATACAATATCACGTTTTTATCTTAATACAATTTTTAAAATTTGAAATGTTCCGATTACAGGGAAACATCAGAAGTTCTTCACCAAAATGCTGAATTAGCTAAATCTATAAAAGCAGCAAAATGAAGGGCAAAAAGTGCCACTTTGGCGTAGTACTACTATAATGAGATGACCATCTTAATGAACAAAGTCATATGAAGATCTTCTGAAAGAGGTCTGTCTAGGTGATTGGGAAGCTTGGTTTCCTTAAAATATTAACGATGTTGGTTGCTGTTATTAGAATACAGTCTATTGGCTTTATCTTTACTCGTACTCAATGACCAAACATTTTCCTTTGTGTGCGATAAGGATTCGTGCAAGATGATCAGAGGGTCGATTGTAATTGCACGAGGGGTTCGCTATGGCACGTTGTACAAGTTGCTCGGAGAGACAATATCTGTGGGCTGCGGATTTATTTCTGAAGAGGCCAAAGAAGATGAAGACAACAAATCTATATTGTGACATCGGAGATTAGGCCATATCAGTGAAAAATGACTCTTCACTATAGCATCAAGTCAGATGGTAGAAGGAGTTCCGGATTGTTCTGTGGGCTTCGGGTTCTGTGAACATTGCCTCCATGGAAAACAGAACCGAGTCAGTTTTCAACACACAGGTTCAAGAGCAACGAAGATTCTCGAACTGATTCATAGTGATGTCTTTGGATCAACTCCGACTCCATCTATTGGAGGATTCAGGTACTATATTTCTTTTATAGATGATTTTTCGAGATACAGTTGAATTTATTTTATCAAGAATAAATCAGATGTATTCGATAAGTTTCGAGAATTTAAAGTTTTGGTGGAAAATCAATTGAGCTGCAAAATCAAGGTTCTTCGTACAGATAATGGAGGTGAATTTTGTTCAGATAAGTTTGAGTAGTTCTGCGTGGACAATGGTATTGCTAGGCAGAAGACAACTCCATATACACCTGAGCAGAATGGAGTAGCTGAAAGGTTAAATCGGTCACTCATAGAGAAGGCCAGATGTATGCTGAGTTGGGCTGAATTGGGGCAAGAATTCTGAGCAGAAGCTGTAGCCACAGCAAACTACCTGAAGAACCGCTCACCGACCTCATCAGTGAAGGATCAGACACCTTATGAGGCAATGTTTGGGAAGAAGCCAAATTTGTCTCATGTTCGGGTGTTCGGATGTGACGCATATGTTCATATACCCAAGAAAAAGCGGGGTAAGCTTGATAGTAAATCTGAAAAGAATATATTTGTCGGATACAAGGAAGGGATCAAGGGCTACAAACTGTGGAATCCAAAGTCAAGGACTATTGTTTACAGCAGGGATGTTGTTTTCCGTGAATCACGTTCCCAAGTTGAAGTTCAAAAAGGTGATGAACCTAAGAAAGTGGTAGTGCTTGAAGAAGATTCTGATTCTGAAACTTCAGAGGTGGATGCACAAGATACTTCAGTTGAGTCTGTTATAGAACCGGATCAAGAGGACTCGGTTAATGAAGTTGAAGATGCAGATTCAGATGAAGATCCAGATATTGGTACTACCATACCAGTTCTCAGGAGATCGACACGAGAAAGAAGAGCACCTTTGAGATACTCTCTTAGTGCTCTGAGTTCGTTTCATGCTTTGAGCATCATCGGAGAAGAACCTAGTTCTGTAAAAGATGCAATGTCTATGGATGATGCAAATCAGTGGGAGCTTGCTATGGCAGATGAGATGCAGTCACTGGATAAGAATGAAACATGGAGTTTGTGTAAATTGCCTAAGGATAGAAAGACAATTGGTTGCAAATGGGTGTTCAAGCGAAAGCTGAAACCGGATGGGTCTGTAGAGAAGTACAAGGCGAGGCTGGTAGCTAAAGGGTACTCTCAGGTTGAGGGAGTCGACTATGATAAGATTTTTTCTCCCGTGGCGAAAATGACTTCAATCAGATTTGTTCTATCTCTGGCAGCAGCATATAATCTTGAGGTAGAGCAGATGGATGTGAAGACGGCATTCCTTCATGGGGACTTGGAGGAAGAGATATATATGAGACAACCAGAAGGCTTTGAGGTTCAAGGTAAAGAGAAGCTGGTGTGCAAATTGAAGAAGTCTCTGTATGGACTGAAGCAGTCGCCAAGGATGTGGTATCAGAAGTTTGATACGTACATGCTCGAACTCAAGTTTGTACGTTCAGATTCAGATCATTGTGTTTATGTGAAGAGAGTTGGAGATCAGTTTGTCATTCTTACATTGTATGTGGATGACATGTTGCTGATTGGAAACAGTATGAAGATGGTGAATTCAGTGAAGGGTTTGTTGGCCAAGAAGTTTGAGATGAAAGACTTAGGGCCAGCGAATTTTATTTTGGGTATGCAGATTAGAAGGGATCGTCAGAAGCGAAAGTTGTGGCTAGGACAGGAGAAGTACATAAAAGAAGTGTTGAAGAAATTTAACATGTCGGACTGCAAGCCAGTGGGTACTCCTATGTCTCTAGGAACCAAACTTTCTGCAGAGCAATGCCCGAAGACGGATGAAGAAGCTGAAGAGATGGATCGTGTGCCATATGCAAGTGCAGTGGGCAGCTTGATGTATGCCATGGTGTGCACGCGTCCAGATATAGCCCAAGCAGTGGGAGTCTTGAGTCGATATATGTCTAACCCAGACAGGGAACATTGGAATGCTATCAAGAGAGTTTTCAGGTACCTTCGTGGAACTTCAAATTTTACGTTGTGTTTTGAAAGTACAAGGAAAGGAAAGATGCTTGATATTGTGGGCCATGTAGATGCTGATTGGGATGGAGACATTGATGGTAGACGATCCACTAGCGGATATGTTTTTACATTATTTAGGGCTGCACTAAGTTGGATGAGCAAGAGACAAAGCGTGGTAGCACTTTCTTCTACAGAAGCAGAATATATGGCTCTTACTCATGCTGCAAAAGAGGCCATATGGCTACGACGGTTGTGCTTAGAGCTCGGATTTGAGCAAGGTGCTATAGAGGTGAGATGTGATAATCAAGGTGCTATTCAGTTAGCTAAGAATCCCGCATTTCACTCACGCACAAAGCATATTGACATCCAATACCACTTTATTCGGGAAAAGGTGGAAAAGAAAGAGGTTCAGCTTGAAAAGGTTGATACAACAGAGAATAGTTCTGATTTTCTGACTAAAGCAGCTACAGGTGTAAAGTTTGAGTGGTGCTCTACTGCTGTCGGATTGAAGAAGAATGTTGCTGGCAAGGCTCTCATTGGTGTGAAGTATCCACCAAGTGGGAGAATGTTAGAGTTGGTGAATACTTCAGGGCCCCTTGTTTCTCACACCGGGTTCGCCCACGTGAGCTTAGGGGAATCTGAGTATTACCCAATTAACAGTATTGTTGGCGTACGAACGAAAGGGGGGTTCGGGGGTTCCCGCCCCCCGACGGCGGCGGGGGTTCGGGGGTAGCGCCCCCGAAACCTAGACGGGTTTTGGGCTTTTGTTTAGCCGGCCCGTGTGGTTCGGATTAGGTTTTTTCTCTATTTGTTTGGGTTTTAAACCCGGTTTGAAGAGGCTATTAATAGCCTAATTTCTGATGTAATTTGGTGTGGCGGCTGTAAACCTAAACGATATAGTGGAACCTCTTTGCAGGACGTAGCCCTAATATCAAGGGTGAACCTGGGTAAATTTCGTGTGTCTCCTCTATTTTTTCTGCAATCTCTCTGTGATCTTCTCTACTTGTTCTCGGATTTTCCCATCAGTAACAATGCCTTTCTCTTCTTTCCTCATCACAAGTAATCATCCAATTGCAATATACAAATCTCTGCACCCCCTCTCTATTCCTATACTTGCATGGTACCTGGCATACCTGACTTAGGCCTGAGTTCAATTGAACTATAGTTCGATGAGGGTGTCAAGAGGGAAGCTCCCATTGTCCATCATGGCAATGGTCATTTGCACAGTAGCATTCACCGGAATGATCTTCACCGAGGATCTCCGTGCTCTCACTGGTACATCAATGTTTTAGTTTATAGCTTGTTCCATAGATGGTTGTGCGATAGACACTAATAAGGTCATGTCCTTGAAGTAACGTTATCTTTGGATTGAGATATCATGCACAGTCTTCATTAAACTGCATTGTTTTTTTTTATTTCATTTGAAAATGTCCCCTTAACAGAGGAGAAAGAGAATAGAAATCTTAACAACAATGGCAATATCATCAACAACAGGATTGAATTCAATCAGAACGAGTGCAGAATCGACAAAGGGAAATGGGTCTTCGACCCCCTCTAACGAGCCCCTTTACTCTGATGAAAACTGCCCTTATATTGATGGGCAAATAGCATGTAAGAGAAATGGAAGACCTGACAATAGTTACTTATATTGGGTGTGGAAGTTGGATGATTGCACAGTGCCAAGGTTGATACCAATAGTTACAGTCTCCTCTGTATCTAGAGATTACTGTGTAGGCAAAGGTACCTACTACTGACATGTGTCCTGAATCAAAATTATATATTTCCTTCTTTCTAGATTTGATGCTGCTGTCGTTCTTGAAAAGCTAAGAGGAAAGAGAATGGTGTTTGTTGGGGATTCGCTACAAAGGGGGCAATGGAAATCATTTGTCTGCATGGTACAAGCTCATATACCGTCTGAGCTTAAGTCGATGAACCGGAGTCGTTCTCTGTATGTTTTCACAGCAAAGGTACTGATTCTCGCATTGTTAAAAGTTTACACCAAAGCATAAGCTAATTCAGGATATTTAATTGTTGAAGGAGTATAATGCTACAATTGAGTTCTACTGGGCACCTTTCCTTGTTCAATCCAATACAGATGCTCACATCATAACTGATGCAAGCAAAAGAATAATACGTGTGGATTCGATATTGAAGCATGCCCAGCACTGGATAGGAGCAAACATACTTCTTTTTAACACCTGTGTGGTGGATGACTGGCCAAAAAATCAAATCTTTGTAAGAAGTAACAAGCTAAAATAGTTTTGGTTTCGAAATAGAGGAAAATTGCAGGTTAATAAAGCTACATTACTGGCCTCAGGTGGGGTTCTTTTGCAAATGGTCAGGAAGGATTTGAGGAGCTGGATGTCGTGATCGCCTACAGAATTGCTCTCAAGACGTGGGCTAATTGGATCGACTCCACGATAGATCCACATTTCACAAGAGTCTTCTTTACAACAATGTCACCAACACATATCAGGTGAACTCTTTACATTGTAACTACTGTTGAATTAGTGAACATAATCTCAGAAAGATTTTTGTTCTACTGTTACTCTGAAGGAGTTCGGATTGGCACAACGACAAAGGGATCAGGTGCTACAATGAGACAAGACCTGTAATGGAGAGAGGATACTGGGGAAGCGGTTCTGATAAAAGGATAATGGATGTGCTTTCAAGTGTCATTGGAAGAATGAAGGTTCCTGTTACTGTCCTGAACATAACACAACTTTCAGAATACCGAATTGACTGCCACGCCTCAGTGTACACGGACTGCCAAGGGAAGGCTCTAACTGCGGAGCAGAGGGCTAATCCCCTGCGTTATGCCGACTGCATCCACTGGTGTTTGCCCGGAGTGCCAGATACATGGAATCAACTTCTTTATGCTTATTTATTGAGTGAATAGAAGGCATCAGAAATACATGTACAGATTTGGTGCAATTCTACAGAATTATTCAAGTGCCTTATTATTGATTAATTAACAGGGCATCAAGTACTCAATCATTACAAGGGATTGGGAAACACGACATAAACTTCAGTGTTCCCAATCACTAGGTTTGCAATTATATGCACTTCTTACATCTATACTAAAACATGCACACGCAAAAGCTTTAAAAGATAACTAGGTGCTTATGGCAACTCCCGGGGCCTTCAAGTCTATAATCTTTGCCTTCTTGTTAGTTCCTTTTGCGTGGCCGTTGACAGTGGTAATTGAGGATGGCAGAGCTGGATCATAAGCTGAACTATGGACTCCAAGAGCTGCCCTTCCTGAGGGGTCAAGGTTGTTTGACCATTGAGCATCCCATTCAATGGCCTTCGCTGTGCTGCAGGCGACACTTGGGCCCACAGGGACAGTCAATTTCGCTGAGTTCTGTATCAGACATATGGAATTAAGATCTTCAGATAAATTACAAAATATTTATTGCAGTAACTAGTGAGTTAATTTAGGACTAGTAGTATTCACCTGCGGGAAGAACCTCTCAAAGATCATCCTGTAGTAGTAAGCTTCTTTGGTCGTAGGAGTATTATGTGGGTAGATCTTTATTGAATTTTGCATCATTCGATCAGTCACCTGAAGAGAATCAAGAGATATTAAACCTCTCTAGTTAATAATGAGAACTTATTGATGGACTAAGTTGATGATGACAAGTCAGGTTTGATAGAGTACATGTTCTGCAGCATGAGCTTTCAGTCCATCTATCCAGCTGTAACCAACACCATCACTGAATTGTTCCTTCTGCCTGTAAAGAATATGCTGAGAGGCACAGACAAGTTCTCCTTGTCAGATCTTACTTAGAACATAAACCCCATGTCCTACACTACACAGTAAGATGGGAAGAACATTTAAGTGTAGCTGCCTGACCTTTGGCAGGTATGGGTGTTCCTCATCATCGAACGCCTTCCTTAGTACCCATTTCTCGATCCGTCCCAGATCAGGCTTGATCTAGTCATATGAGCAGTGTGTCAACATACACATTAATCGCATGTTACAGTAAGTCAGTAACCAATTTGGATGAATAGACTGCGACGATGCCTTCTTTTCTTACCATTTTCCATTCAGGATCAATGCCCATGGCAACATCAATGAACTCCTTATCCAGAAAGGGCACACGAGCTTCAAGCCCCCAGGCAGAGGTTGCTTTGTTAGCCCTCAAGCAATCATACTGATGCAGTGCTTTCACCTGTAATTTTCATACAAGGAAGATTATAACTTATAACTGACATCTTGGAAACTAAAAGGACTAACAGGATACAAAGACTGATGTAGCTCGCACCTTCCTGCAGGTCTCTGTATGGAACTCCTCCTTGTTAGGTGCCTTGTGGAAGTACAGATAGCCTCCAAAGAGTTCATCAGAACCTTCACCTGATAACACCATTTTAACTCCTAGCGCCTTTATCTTGCGAGACATCAGAAACATGGGCGTGCTTGCCCTGATAGTAGTCACATCATACGTCTCAATATGGTAAATAACATCATCAATAGCATCGATTCCATCCTGCAAATATATCATAGTTCTAGTTAAGTAGCTTGTTAATAATGTCTTAAATCTAAACTCAGTTGGTCCTCCTATATAGTCAGGCGCTTCAGCAGAATTCTCTTACGGGGTCTCGCTGCCTGATCAACGAGCCTGTGGGGGATCAAGAGAGGGATCCAAGGGATCCCTCTGCGGGGGTTGCAAGGGGGCGGAGCCCTCTGAGCGAAAATTTTTAGGTCTATTCTGTATGTGATTCGGATTTGATTTATTTCCTTATTACGAGATAGGTGTCCTATTTTCAGGGGTTTATTTAGAGTCCCATTCCGTATGTAATTTCTATCATCTGTTGGAGTGCCTATATAAACTCTCTAGGGGTCTAGACAGAGACCCATCCTTGTAATCATCGTTATTCCTTAACAAAGAGTCGCCGCCGTTTTTTCTCTTCGCGTTCTTCTGTATTTCGTGCGATCCCTCTCTCCCCCTTTTCGTAACATAGCTTCTACTATGTTGGCAGCATGTCTATGTTTTTAACTTCATTATTATACATGAACAGTGAACTGGAATTCGTGATGAAGTGTTCCTAAGTAGTCAGCAACCTCCTTCGCAGCCTTCAGATCTGGTGATCCCTGCAATAAAAAGGTAAAGATGAGAACTAGGAAATGTTTGTAACTATAAAGTTGAATTGTGTGAATAGAGCAGTGAACTGACCTCTAAGCCGATACAAAATGAATGCAGCTGAGTTCCCCATTGCTTTGCAGCTTTGCTTCCCGCCAAGTGCCGTGCCGTGACGGAAGCCACCAATGATGAATCAAGCCCACCGGAAAGCAGCACCCCGAAAGGGACATCAGTCATGAGCCTCTTGATGACAGACTGCATTTAATGGATAATAAGAGATCACAAGATTAGCATGCATGTCTTAAAACAGCAGTTTGCTGATAAGAAGTTGGAATTAACTGTTATGCATACTGACATTCTCAAAAGCCTTCCGCACAGCAAGGGGATCATATGGCAGTGATGGAATAGCCTCCGAGTACCATGGTGGGTTATACCACCTCTTATAGCCACCTTCTTTTCTGGAGTAGAGGTTTCCAGCGGGGAAGACCTCGAAGTGTTCACAGTCATCATTGAGTCCTTTCATCTCAGATGTTATCCAAACAGAGCCTATTATAAAGAAGCATAAAATACATTTAAGAAAAGGATCACTATTGCAAGTGAAAGAGGAATAAATCTAAGTTTAGGCAGCAAGTGCAATAGATGTATATTTTGTCATATGATTACCATCTTGGCTCCAGCCAATGTAAAGAGGAGTGATTCCGATTGCATCTCGCGCAGCGATGAAGCTGTTGTCACGCGTATCCAGCAACACAAAGGAGAAGATCCCATCCAACATGTCCACAAATCCATCCCCATATTCCTCATACTACAAAAAAAGAGAAAAAACAGAGATAACTTCAACATGTTTCAGAAGAGATAAATAATAACTACGACCATTTCAAAAGACAAGTATTATCTGGATCACTAATGAGGGGAAAATCTCTCATTGATGAACCCTGGTATGAGAAGAAGATCAAGAAAGCTGAAATTACCAGATGAGCAATTACTTCACAATCGCTTCCAGTCCTGAACTTATGTTTGGACAACCGCTTCCGCAGCTCTTCATGGTTGTAGATCTCCCCATTTACCTGTTACAGAAGCAAAGTGCATCACTATTGAATCAACTCTGACAAAGGTTTAGGTGCAAGATAGACTGCAGGATCACAGAAGAATCCCGCACTAAGAATCTTCCATTTTCCTCCGTTGGCTTCCAGAGTTCATTCATGTATTGTTTGTTCCAATTTATCAATTTAATATTAGATCTATAAATATTAATTATTTCCTGAAACCTCTGATTAATTATAGTCACATGTTATCTTCAGTACACGTTATGTCCACCATCACTAAGAATCTTTCAATTATCGTCAATTCCAGTATGAATCCTCCCATATATGCATTTTGTGACGAGCTGAGCAATCAATATGTATATTTATACCGTAACAACGACGGTCTTGTCCTCATTATAGAGGGGTTGATCCCCGGAAGCAGGATCAATAATAGCAAGTCTCTGGTGAGCGAGATAACAGTCTCCAAACTGGTGCAGACCGCTCCAATCTGGGCCTCGATGCTTCAACCTGTCTCCCAAAACCAAAAACCATCAAAATCATGTTACACATGAACTTTCAATCATTCATTTCTTTCTGATCCTATCATTAGTAGTATTTGTTCCTAAGTAAGAAAAAAAACTTGCAGGCATGCTGACTAAAATAAGATCGACAATATAAAAACGAGAGAAACAACTCTGCATCTTTTGTGATCAGGACGTGCCTGCGAGAGAGCTCCAGAACTCGAACTCTTTTCGCCTTCGAGTCGTCGGAACAACCCAACACGGCAAGTATACCGCACATGATGACTACTAATAATGTTAGGAAAGAATAATATATCTGGAACTTGGAATGTAAAATAAGATCTTATGAATAGATCGCGCTCGTCTTCGAGCTGCTGCAGGCACTCGCGGTTCGCCGCCATTTTATAGGCGTCGAAGCGGCGCCGGGACCTCGCGTAAGTGGATCCAATCCGACGGATGGCGATGCGATCTCTGCGGGACCCGCAGATTGGACGTCGCAGACAGTTCCACGTGGTCCGAGGGATGTGGAAACATTTTTCTAATGGGCATTATCCAAAGCGGAACTCGACAGGTGAGTCAGCTGGGCCCCACCATTTTGGTCAGAGATTAACGAGGCGGTACGATTCGGTTGGACGCCACGTGTCCCTGCTCCCCACGCTGGGCGGGACTGGGTAGATCCGCATCTGAAAAAATATCCACAAAATATTCCGTTCTTATCCAGTTATCCTTCTACGTAGCTACTGCATCTTGCCATCTTCTTTTATTATTTCTTTTATTATCATCTAAAAATATTAAATTCTTTCCATTTGTTCCTCCTAAACTTTCTCTCATTTGTCCGTCCTTTCCCTTTAAGATCTTTCTTTTTGGTACTTTAATATTGCTAAACTGTTGGAATCTCGATGTCTTTCATCTCTCCAAAATCGTACACTTGAAAAATCTTATAAATTTATTTATATTTTTCCTTTTGAATTTCTCGATAAAAAATATATTGATTAACAGATATTATTAAAATAATACAAGGAAAAATCGAACGCTTAATTGTCAAAAGAAGAAATTAGAGAATACTTTCATAATTCGAAAGTAAATAAATCCGAATATAAGTAAGTAATACTTAATAAAAGAAATAAACCCTACAATTGCTATATTCTTGCTGATTCCAACATCTAAACCGACTTTTTGGAACTTCCCCTTTGTTATGCGTACTGTTTGGCATTTATTATAATTATATATATTCTACCGTTAGACAAAACACCTTCCACCCTTCTGCAATGATGGACGGAGTTATATGATGATAAACTAATTGCATTGATATTGTTGACATGAATCACGCCCAATAATGAAATCCAAAAGTATATCGACCGTCATACAAGAATCATAGCGATACAATGTAGATATTAGTCATGATCGTGTATGCCATAAATGGGTGTGGAATTAATTAACGTGATATGGACGTGACTTTAATGAATTTAACTAAATTGAACTTGTACTGGCGTCGACTTGAAATATGTATATTTTTGGATAATCATAAATACTTTCTTGTTTCTAAATATAATTTCCGGTTCCATTTTTTGAGTCTTCTCTTTCACGTTTTAGTTAAATGTTTGGATAAGCCTTCACCGAAAAATTAATAATGGAATATGTGCACACTTTGGAAAGTGTAACTGATGGAGGCTATGAAAAATAGTTTATCCCATGCAACGGAAGTGTCCACATTTTATCCAACATCTTGCAATTAGTAAGTGTGAAACTTGATTGTTTTTCTAAGAAAAAGGTTGAGATAAAGAATAAAACAAGTTAACGACATAACTATGCATATATTATATAGCATCAACAAAAGTTCTTTTTATCAAAATTAATCTCTAGAATAATTATTCACATGCAGATATATAAGTGTTTATTGATATGATTTTTTGGTAGAAATTAATATGCTTTTTCTTCAATGGATATGACTGATTATTAACATTTTAGCTTGTTCAAATCGCAGACCCGTTTGACTTAGTTAATATAAAAAGTTAACGTGCTGATAAGTATTTTATTGATTGAAATTTATTTTTAAAAATAAACAATTACACGTTTGGATAAAACTACTTATATTAATAATAATTAGTTAGTTATGATACAATTAATTGACTTATTTTTTGAAAAGAAAATAAACACTCCTCCCCCGTTTATTTTTTTTACTTATAAGTAGATTTGATATCTCCTTATCAGTCGTATTTTTAAGTTATCAAACACTGAGATTTTTTTAAATTAACTTATAAGTGACTTTAAGTTTAATCAAACAGTCTTTAAACTTAAAATTTGTTGCAGCGTGCACGTGCCATGAGTGTTGCAGTGTGTTGCTCGTGTCTGCATGCGTGTACGCATGCACATGTGCGTGCTTGCATGCGTGTAAAATAACAATATTAAATTTCTTCCACCAAAAAAGTATATATATTTGTCAATTAAAACAGGACACTATTCAACCGTGTAAAATAACAATATTAATGCCCAAGCTAATCATGCACATATACGCGTGAGTAAAGTAAATGAAATAAAACATTGCCTCAGTCCATCTCACATTAATTTTTGGGTAGAATCGATAACCCGACGCCCAATAATATAGCGTGAAGATGCCACCCTATCAATTATATATATGCAGCGTTGATTTTATTTTATTATTTCCGTAATATTAATCAAATAAAAATATGAATTACTAGTAACCCAATTATTTGTGTCATCTTGAATATTAAGTCAAGTTATGATGAATGCAATAAATTTATAATAAAAGTATTTTTCATATGTGTATGACTTCATTTTCGAGATATGGTTAAATGAGATTAAACTAATTATCACATTTGACATGCAGAGTTCATTTTAAATTTAAACTATTCGGACGTGTTTTGCTGGCGAAGTTTCTTTGGATTTTCTTAAAAGCCGGTGCGTTACCGGTTTAATTAACTGATAATTTAGATAACTACTTAAATAAATGATCACTATTTAAATTATCGATAATATCATATATTATAGTGTTTGACAAGCATTAGTAATATAAATAATAGCTAAAATAGCTAGAAAGAAAATTATCAAAATATTCCTAAAAATTATTTTACATGTAAATAAATAAAACAAAAAAAAAAGAAAAAAAGAGTAAAATAAGAGTTATTTATAAAAATTCAAATAATAAAAAAGATGCACTTAAATAATATTTATTTAACAATAAAATATTTAAATTAAAAAAATTATGAAATAAATATTTTTGTCAAAATGTATACCAATCTAAAAAGTCATCTCCCCATTATCAGAGTAGTTAAAATTATGTGCCAAACAAAATAATATGACAAATCATAAAAATTTTAAATAAAATAATCGATAATTTATCTAAATTACCTCGTACCAAACAATCCTTAATCATTTATCAGTTACTTTTCCACTGCGTGCGCATATGCTCTTGATATATTACATCCTTAAGTACATTCTTTCTACAACTTGGCATCGAATGTGGCCAAAGAACTTGCCATAATAATTGAGGCGTGGTCCATGCGCGACGTCCGTTGATCCAATCGGATTAGCCATAAAAAAAAACCATTATATCCACACACATGAACTGATCCGACTAATTAACTAATTGGGCACAAAAAGATGAACGCATATATTTGTATATATCCAAATCTCACTCTCTTGCTACAAAATATAGATAGAGACAACGAAGTGGCTGGCCGAGTTTAACCTTATTACAAATAATTGATCCTGGTTAGTTCGAAGTTGTCAAGCGAGAATGACGCCATGCAACAACAAGACCATGCGTCACACTTATGATTCACGTTCATCATGTCCTGCCACCCGTCCAAAGCAATAATTTTATGTACGTTGTCCATCGAGTGAGCTACATGCATCAAACACAACGGGGTCGAATTCTTCTGTGCATGAAAAGTCATGCACGCACTCGTTGTTGTGTGTGGAACGGCAACTTGGAACTTGGAACTTTCAAAATTGACACTGACATGCATGGGCGTTTTTTGTGGCGAACCACCGAAGATTTTGGGGACTTGATTGATCGTGATCTTAATTTTATATATACCATGCACTGAGTCCTGTTATTTATTTTAATCTAGCTGATTATGAAATTAAATTCTGATAAAAGAGGGTCGGATCGTTGTTATGAAAGCATTGTTTCGTAACATTAACTGAATTAACTTTAAAGATTCGATAAATTTAATTTGAGAAAATACTCATTCTCCTAAAAATTCTCCTAACACTTCATAAAATTATCCTACTAAAAATCCTCATAACACTCTACAAAATTATCTACTTCTCACCAGTCACACACATCAATATAAAGTCATTTAAAAAAAGTAGCACCTCTACATTAAACTCAAATTTTATCCTTTGCTTATTAAAATAAAAACTCAAATTCTATATATATACAACTCCAAAAAAATTAAATCCGATTCAACGAATCCAACACATGATTAAATATTTGGTCATCAAGTTCATATTTTTACTTCATTAGATATAAATATAATATTATTTTAAATTAATATAGACTAAAATTTGCTTGATTTTTGTAATGCCAAAATTATATAAAAGATATGATAAAATACTAATGTTTAATCCTTTTTAAGTTTAAAAGTTTGCGATATGTTATCATTTCTATATATGGTCATTGTTAAATTAAAATTTAATAATATTAATAATAATATAATAGTAGGTTATATGTATAAATAATTTAAAAGTTTATAGTTTTTTACACAAATAAAATTCAAGATATATCTATGACCAAAAGAAAATTTTCTTTTCAAACAAAAATAGCATATGCGTCTCTGTATACGAGTAGATTCCGAAAAATTCTCATTTATTATTTTATTGTATAAAATTTATTAATTTATATGAGATTTCTTTACTTCTTTTGGCATATTTTCTTATTATATTTCATATGGAATATATGGAGAAGAAAATATATTAGATGAGGGGAAATAATGTAATTAATAAAAAAATATTAAATTGAAACAAAAATACATTTTATAGATTTATTTGTAAAATTAGTATATTACCAAAAATATGGCATTTTTTGGTTCAAATATAGAAAAAAGTAGCTACTAGTAGTGCTTCAATTTTAGAGAGACATGGTGATGACATCATAAAAATTAAAATAACTTTGAAAATGACAGGAGAGCTCCACTAAGTTACTTGCTCTGGATAAGTGAAAGGATAAAATGGTCATGCGATGGCAAAAATGATTTTAGGGGTGGCATTAGAGACCTCCTTAATGTCATCATATCATCCCAAATGATTTTATTTTGGGGTTAAGGAGCCTCGAGTGTAGATTTCAAGATCTACGCATTGAACTCTTATTTTAAAGCAAATCAGTTCAAATACACTGGCAAAATATTCGGTTCAACCCTTATTTAGATTCGGTTATCTTTTAAGGGTTTTCTTTTAACAAAAAGTAGTCCCTTCATTCATTGATATAGAATTTTAAAATGTCCTGGTACAAGAACTTTTGGAGACCTGAGGGGCTCATCCGGCCAAAAAGAAGTAATAGAGGTTTGTCTACAATGATTAGCAACAAAATCTGCTCTCCCATTTAGCAGTATGGAGATATGCTTAATTATAATTTGATTAAAATAGTTTGTTAGGTTCCAAATATCACGCATGATATTTTTGAGTCTCCATGGATAGATAGCTGGATTGTTGTAAATATGAACCAACAGTAGTGAATCAGTGTGGCAAAGGATTTGAGTGTGCCCCAGGTCAGCACATTTTGAGATCCCCATCTTCAAAGACCATGCCTCAGCAGCTAAATCAGACTTGAAGTAGCCGGGAGAAAAACATGCACAAAGGAAATTTCCATTAGATTCTCTGAGGAGGTAACTTGCTCCTCCCACTTCCTCAAGTCCTACAAAGGAACAAAGGAACCATGAGTGTTGAGCAAGACCCAACCTGGAGGTGGAGGATCCCACCTGATCTGTGGAGGATCAACATATGGGCCCTCAGGGTTGTGGATATTGAAAAATTCCTCAGTATTAGCTTGCACTCTAAGCCACACAACATATATGGTGAGGGTAGAGGAAGAGAAGAGGGTGTTGTTTGGATGTTTCCAGACACCCCAGAAACTAAAAGAGATGTAAGACAATAATTTGAGTTTAGATTGCACTTGAAGGTGGGAACCCTCATAGATCCAAGTGCCAGAGGACCAAGTAGGAAAGTGAGTAAAGGTTAGCTTAAGTGTGGGAACCCTCAAGGATCCAAGTAGGAACCCTCATGGATCGACCGGCTTGCGGCCGGATCGGCCGCGGGCGGCCGGATTTGGCCGCGGCCGGAGCTGGCCATGGCCCGATCCGGCCGCTAATTTTTTTATATTTAAAAAATTATTTGCGACGGTTGCGACCGTCAAAAGATCGACGATTGCGACGCCCGTCCAAAGTTTCGACAATTGCGACCGTCGAAAAGTTGCGACGGCTCGAACCGCCGGCCTTTTCCGTCGGTTGCAAGCGTTGAAAATTTTGACGGTTCGGACCGCCGGCTTTTTCCGACGGTTGCAACCGTCGGAAATTTTGATGGTTCGAACTGTCGGGGACTTTTTCGGCGGTTGCAACCGTCGGAAAATTTCGATGGTTCGAACCGCCGGGGACTATTTCGACGGTCAGAACCGTTGAACCGTCAAAATTTTTGACGATTGCAACCGTTGATATTTTCGACGGTTCGAACCGCCGGGGACTGTTCCGACGGTCAGAACCGTTGATATTTTCGACAAATTTTTTTCAACCGTCGCAAATCCGTTTGCGACGAGCGTTTTTCCGACGGATCGATTCCGATTGAAAAACCATCGGTAATTGCGTTACCGACGGTTTTCGGGCTGATTACCGACGGTCCGGACCGTCGGTAATCAGCGTTTTTCTAGTAGTGTATCCCGTGCCAGTGTCCAAAGTTGGAGGCTGACATGATAGCAAAAGAATAGGGGGTCTGAGATTTCTAAAGTTTGTTTGCATAGTGGGCAAAAAGTGTCTGCGATGTTAAGAATTTTAGGATCCTATCTTTGGTAGGCAAACGACCATAAGAGAATTTCCATAGAAATAGATGATTTTTCAATTTTCCAAGTCATTTTCCAACTTCCCCCATCATAACTACCAGGTGCAACTGGCACATGCTTATGTAGGAACTGATACACATATTTAGCATTTGGGATAGTGAGAGGGTTTGGCTCCCATATCCACTGATCATCCTCGGTATAAGTAGGTAAATGTATAGATAAAATCGAAGTAATTAAATCACACCAAAAAAGTCCATAAGCATATCAGAGATCTTTTAAGGGTTTTGATATTTGTCTCACCTAACTTGGCCACCTTCAAGTCACCTATGCTCTACCCTGCTTCTCCATCATAAAATCTTCACAAGGTTCAGCATCCTTCAACTTACCTTTACACCTTTGACACTCTTTTAATTTCGATTCTCCCTTTGCCTCGCATATTTTGGTGCTCTTGTTCTAACCTTTATATTAGAATATAACGACTTGAGGTCTAGGGACATAGTCTCTTTGAATAGTTTCACATGAGCAAAACACGAAGGTGGTCATGAACATATATGTTGCTATCCCTTTCACCTATTAAGATGCATTTTAAATTCATGCGGACAGTCCAAAGCGAACAATATTTTGATTGAACTGGGGTGTTACAGAATGTTATCAGAGTCAATCTCTCTTGTTCAATCGGGCCATGTGGGAAACACGTGCCATGAGCAACAATACGGAGGTTTAAGGACCATGATGGTTTGATTGAATAGTTTTACATGGGAAAATACGGAGGTGGTCATGGGATAATATGTAGCTACACCTTAAATTCGTGCGGGCCAATCTCATTGAATAGTCCCACATGGGCAAAACACGGAGATGATCATGGACTTATATGTAGCTGACAAATCTCCCGCAAGTATACAGAGTCAATGTCGTAGTATATAAAATATCGTTCCACAGGGAAGAGTTCAAGTATTAGAACTATATGATTATAATTGATATCTAAACGGTCAGAAAGAGATGAAATAATAATAAAAACTAAATAAAAATGAAATTCCGAAATGAGTGCAGAAAACGACGAGAAAGAATGAGAATTGGTTATGAGAAACAAATGAGAATAAAAGTTCTCGAGTTTTGAATCCACCTATGGTATTGATCATAAGGAGTTTAGATATAATAAAATCATTAGTGTTCTACTCAATCTTCAAAAGTCGTGTATCTCCTTTTCAGGCAAACACAATTCTAATTAAAATAATAAACACCTACTTTCGTGGTCATTTAAATTATTTTAATTGCATTATAAGCCAAGATTCATAAGTAAAATGATTATCCTTATTTCTAAGAAACAATACATTTCATGTCATTCATTTGAATTAATCTTGATGAAATACTTTCGTAATCAAGAAGATCTTCGGTCACTTAATTAGGTGGCCAATCTAATATAAACATTTCGTCAAGCACGTGAAAGATAAATAACACATCAGATCAAATAAAAATATTTCTTAAAAATCAACCCTAGGTTTCATCAAACTCGAGAAAAAAAGTTTAGCCAAGCATAGAAAAATAAATCATCATCGAAACGTAAGAGTTCATAAAAAGATAATGAGATTAAGTCTAAGAAAGGTACAGAAATGCAGATAAAAATAAACGTTCATCCCAGCCGTCTTGATCTCCTCAAAAACGAGTCTACCCTCTATTTTCGTCCCTCAAAATCCTTTTTATAACCTCCTCAATTTAGGGTTACAAGAATGCTCAAAATACCCCAAAAATTGGCCCAATATGACCAAAATAGGTCCAATATGATCTAGGATGAGGCGTTACAGTCTGGTCGTATTATCCTCAAGACGATACGGTTTGGGTCACTACAATACGGGCGTGACGTCGCCAATACGGGCATGTCGTATTTTCTGATACGAGTGTAATACGGTCTGCGTTTGCTTGATACGGTATGTTCTCCTTCAATATGGTCGGACCATATTTTCTAGTGCGAGTGTAATATGGCCTGGAGACGTACAATACTCATTCTCCTATAAATTCTCCTAACACTTCATAAAATTATCCTACTAAAAATCCTCCTAACACTCTACAAAATTATCTACTTCTCACCTGTCACACACATCAATATAAAGTCATTTAAAAAAAGTAGCACCTCTACATTAAACACAAATTTTATCCTTTGCATATTAAAATAAAAACTCAAATTCTTTATATATACAACTCCAAAAAAATTAAATCCGATTCAACGAATCCAACACATGATTAAATATTTGGTCATCAAGTTTATATTTTTACTTCATTAGATATAAATATAATATTATTTTAAATTAATATAGACTAAAATTTGCTTGATTTTTGTAATGCCAAAATTATATAAAAGATATGATAAAATACTAATGTTTAATCCTTTTAAGTTTAAAAGTTTGCGATATGTTATCATTTCTATATATGGTCATTGTTAAATTAAAATTTAATAATATTAATAATAATATAATAGTAGGTTATATGTATAAATAATTTAAAAGTTTATAGTTTTTTACACAAATAAAATTCAAGATATATCTATGACCAAAAAAAAAATTTCTTTTCAAACAAAAATAGCATATGCGTATCTGTATACGAGTAGATTCCGAAAAATTCTCATTTATTATTTTATTGTATAAAATTTATTAATTTATATGAGATTTCTTTACTTCTTTTGGCATATTTTCTTATTATATTTCATATGGAATATATGGAGAAGAAAATATATTAGATGAGGGGAAATAATGTAATTAATAAAAAATATTAAATTGAAACAAAAATACATTTTATAGATTTATTTGTAAAATTAGTATATTACCAAAAATATGGCATTTTTTGGTTCAAATATAGAAAAAAGTAGCTACTAGTAGTGCTTCAATTTTAGAGAGACATGGTGATGACATCATAAAAATTAAAATAACTTTGAAAATGACAGCAGAGCTCCACTAAGTTACTTGCTCTGGATAAGTGAAAGGATAAAATGGTCATGCGAGTGGCAAAAATGATTTTAGGGGTGGCATTAGAGACCTCCTTAATGTCATCATATCATCCCAAATGATTTTATTTTGGGGTTAAGGAGCCTCGAGTGTAGATTTCAAGATCTACGCATTGAACTCTTATTTTAAAGCAAATCAGTTCAAATACACTGGCAAAATATTCGGTTCAACCCTTATTTAGATTCGGTTATCTTTTATGGGTTTTCTTTTAACAAAAAGTAGTCCCTTCATTCATTGATATAGAATTTTAAAATGTCCTGGTACAAGAACTTTTGGAGACCTGAGGGCTCATCCGGCCAAAAAGAAGCAATAGATGTTTGTCTACAATGATTAGCAACAAAATCTGCTCCCCCATTTAGCAGTATGGAGATATGCTTAATTACAATTTGATTAAAATAATTTGTTAGGTTCCAAATATCACGCATGATATTTTTGAGTCTTCATGGATAGATAGCTGGATTGTTGTAAATATGAACCAGCAGTAGCGAATCAGTGTGGCAAAGGATTTGAGTGTGCCCCAGGTCAGCACATTTTGAGATCCCCATCTTCAAAGCCCATGCCTCAGCAGCTAAATCAGACTTGAAGTAGCCGGGAGAGGAACATGCACAAAGGAAATTTCCATTAGATTCTCTGAGGAGGTAACTTGCTCCTCCCACTTCCTCAAGTCCAACAAAGGAACAAATGAACCATGAGTGTTGAGCAAGACCCAACCTGGAGGTGGAGGATCCCACCTGATCTGTGGAGGATCAACATATGGGCCCTCAGGGTTGTGGATATTGAAAAATTCCTCAGTATTAGCTTGCACTCTAAGCCACACAACATATATGGTGAGGGTAGAGGAAGAGAAGAGGGTGTTGTTTGGATGTTTCCAGACACCCCAGAAACTAAAAGAGATGTAAGACTAATTTGAGTTTAGATTGCACTTGAAGGTGGGAACCCTCATAGATCCAAGTGCTAGAGGACCAAGTAGGAAAGTGAGTAAAGGTTAGCTTAAGTGTGGGAACCCTCATGGATCCAATTAGGAACCCTCATGGATCGACCGGCTTGCAGCCGGATCGGCCGCGGGCGGCCGGATTTGGCCACGGCCGGAGCTGGCCGTGGCCCGATCCGGCCGCTAATTTTTTTATATTTAAAAAATTATTTGCGACGGTTGCGACCGTCAAAAGATCGACGGTTGCGACGCTCGTCCAAAGTTTCGACAGTTGCGACCGTCGAAAAGTTGCGACGGCTCGAACCGCCGGCCTTTTCCGTCGGTTGCAACCGTCGGAAATTTCGACGGTTCGGACCGCCGACCTTTTCCGGCGGTTGCAACCGTCGGAAATTTTGACGGTTCGAACCGCCGGGGACTTTTCTGGCGGTTGCAACCGTCAGAAAATTTCGACGGTTCGAACCGTCGGGGACTGTTCCGACGGTCAGAACCGTCGATATTTTCGACGAATTTTTTTCAACCGTCGCAAATTCGTTTGCGACGAGCATTTTTCCGACGGATCGATTCTGACTAAAAAACCGTCGATAATTACGTTACCGACGGTTTTCGGGCTGATTATCGACGGTCCGGACCATCGGTAATCAGCGTTTTTCTAGTAGTGTATCATGTGCCAGTGTCCAAAGTTGGAGGCTGACGGATAGCAAAAGAATAGGGGGTCTGAGATTTCTAAAGTTTGTTTGCATAGTGGGCAAAAAGTGTCTGCGATGTTAAGAATTTTAGGATCCTATCTTTGGTAGGCAAACGACCATAAGAGAATTTCCATAGAAACAGATGATTTTTTTTAGGCACTGGAATTTTCCAAGTCATTTTCCAACTTCCCCCATCATAACTACCATGTGCAACTGGCACATGCTTATGTAGGAACTGATACACATTTAGCATTTGGGATAGTGAGAGGGTTTGGCTCCCATATCCACTGATCATCCTCGGTATAAGTAGGTAAATGTATAGATAAGATCGAAGTAATTAAATCACACCAAAAAAGTCCATAAGCAGATCCGAGATCTTTTAAGGGTTTTGATACTTGTCTCACCTAACTTGGCCACCTTCAAGTCACCTATGATCTACCCTGCTTCTCCATCATAAAATCTTCACAAGGTTCAGCATCCTTCAACTTACCTTTACACTTTTGACACTCTTTTGATTTTGATTCTCCCTTTGCCTCGCATATTTTGGTGCTCTTGTTCTAACCTTTATATTAGAATATAACGACTTGAGGTCTAGGGACATGGTCTTTTTGAATAGTTTCACATGAGCAAAACACGAAAGTGGTCATGGACATATATGTTGCTATCCCTTCACCTATTAAGATGCATTTTAAATTCTTGCGGACGGTCCAAAGCGAACAATATTTTGATTGGACTGGGGGTGTTACAGAATGTTATCAAAGCCAATCTCTCTTGTTCAATCGAGCCATGTGGGAAACACGTGCCATGAGCAACAATACGGAGGTTTAAGGACCATGATGGTTTGATTGAATAGTTCCACATGTGCAAAATACGGAGGTGGTCATGGGATAATATGTAGCTACCCCTTAAATTCGTGCGGGCCAATCTCATTGAATAGTCCCACATGGGCAAAACACGGAGATGATCATGGACTTATATGTAACTGACAAATCTCCCGCAAGTATACGGAGTCAATGTCGTAGTATATAAAATATCGTCCCATAGGGAAGAGTTCAAGTATTAGAACTATATGATTCTAATTGATATCTAAACGGTTAGAAAGAGATGAAATAATAATAAATAAAAATGAAATTCCGAAATGAGTGCAGAAAATGACGAGAAAGAATGAGAATTGATTATGAGAAACAAATGAGAATAAAAGTTCTCGGGTTTTGAATCCACCTATGGTATTGATCATAAGGAGTTTAGAGATAATAAAATCATTAGTGTTCTACTCAATCTTCAAAAGTCGTGTATCTCCTTTTCAGGCAAACACAATTGTAATTAAAATAATAAACGCCTACTTTCGTGGTCATTTAAATTATTTTAATTGCATTATAAGCCAAGATTCATAAGTGAAATGATTATCCTTATTTCTAAGAAACAATACATTTCATGCCATTCATTTGAACTAATTTTGATGAAATACTTTCGTAATCAAGAAGATCTTCGGTCACTTAATTAGGTGGTCAATCTAATATAAGCATTTCGTCAAGCACATGAAAGATAAAGAACACATCAGATCAAATAAAAATATTCCCTAAAAATCACCCCTAGGTTTCATCAAACCCGAGAAAAGAAGTTTAGCCAAGCATAGAGAAAGAAATCATCATCGAAACGTAAGAGTTCATAAAAAGATAATGAGATTAAGTCTAAAAAAGGTACAGAAATGCAGAGAAAAATAAACGTTCGTCCCAGCCATCTTGATCTCCTCAAAAATGAGTCTGCCCTCTATTTTCGTCCCTCAAAATCCTTTTTATAACCTCCTCAATTTAGGGTTACAAGAATGCTCAAAATACCTCAAAAATTGGCCCAATATGACCAAAATAGGTCCAATACGACCTAGGATGAGGCGTTACGGTCTGGTCGTATTATCCTCAAGACGATACGGTTTGGGTCACTACAATACGGGCGCGACGTCGCCAATACGGGCATGTCGTATTTTCTGATGCGAGTGTAATAAGGCCTACATTTGCTTGATACGGTATGTTCTCCTTCAATATGGTCGGATCGTATTTTCTAGTGCGAGTGTAATACGGCCTAGAGACATACAATACGATTGACCCTGATTTTAATACGGGCTAGTCGTATTGTCCTCATTTTCTGGTGCTTTTATGCCTTTTTGTCGATATTCGGAAGTCCCTGAAACATGTAAAGAAATGGTGTAGACTTTAAAATCTTCAACATATATAGTCAAATAAGCAGAAGTATAACTTTAATAAGTTGATAATTATATCACTATTAATGCATAAATACTCAATGATCAACTCCTCCAAACCTAAACTTTGCTTGTCCTCAAGCAAAAATTAGAAACTTAGGGTTAGTCCTGACCACATTATAAGTGACATGATATCTCCCTAGCCCTCAGACTTCTCTACTTGAACATTATTTACACATTAAAGGCTTGTTAAACTCTTGACTTGGAACCACTATAGCATGTACTCTATAGACGTCTCATCGTGCAGACTGACCTTTCACATAACTACCTTTTAAGACCTTGCACTAACCCCCAACTTACATTAACACTCAAAGTTGATCTACACATGTAGAGGACAATTACTTGTCCTTGGGATTCAACTAACCCTCTTTTCATTTACTCCATATTTGTCACTTATTGTCTTTTGTAATTTGGGGAATTAAAATTAAAAATAAGACTTTCACTGGGCACGAGCCTCACTTTTCTTCCGAGAATACTTGGCTTGGGTGCTAGCGGTGCCATAAGTGGCATACTCATGTTTTCCTTAAGTGAGGGGATAGATGAGTAGTTATTTATAGAGAAGAGAAGTTGCCCACGATTTTCCTCACCTTTTTTTTATATGCTTGGGCGAGGCACTTGGGACCTTTATTAAATAAAAAAAAATATTCTCCAACTTACTCGAGAAGAGAAGTACAATTATGAGGCATGTATTAACTACATAACTTATTATTTCTACAATGTGGCAGATCAAAATTGAGCATCATATAAGTGGGTGCAAATGTAAGATCCCAGACGAAGTTATGTGCAAGATCAGGCTACATGTCACTCGCTTTGGTTCCAAGTCAAAGTCATTTATGTTTTTATGTTCTTCTTCAGGAATGTTCAAAATAAATTAATCATGCAGATTAGAGGATCAACATTGTCATGTATAATGTTTCCTAATTCATACTTGATGACATGCACTATTCTTTGGCGACATGAGAGAATGCAAACAAATATGATAAGATACATTAACTCATGCATATTCAAAACATGCCAACAACATGGATTAAAAGATAAGGGGCTCATACATGACAGCTAGTTTGACCCGACACATGCAAAATCAAATACTTAATGACACAACTAAACTCATTACTGACTAGTAAACACTCATACAACATACCGACTCAAGCTAACCTCCTTTTCCCCCAAACCTGAAATAAACATTGTTCCCAATGTTTGACACATTAAAACTACAAAATGATATGGGAAGAAAAGGTATCTCACAATTTCACTGATCTGGGGGTGCAGAAGTTGGCCAATCACCTCGCTCAATGTGCCATGTATTAATCTTGTGTACCATATTATATATTTCTTCTTGGCGTAATTCCATTCGGCCTAACTGGTCTTGGAGCTGTCTTTGGCCTAGGAGAAGTTGTTGCATATCGGCGTGAGTGACGTACTGAGCTTCATGATGAGTACAGGAGGATTGTCCTATTTCGAATGTGGCAGTGGGGATGTCTTGCTGAGGATCTTCTGTATCATAAATGGTAGGGTGATCGCGATGCCATTCTGCATAAGTAGGCCTCAACTGCTCAAGCCCAGCTGTTGGAAAAATCCAGTTTGCTCATCTGACAATCGTAGTCTTTTCTACATCCGGTAGTTGGTGAGTATACTTTTCATCCTTGAAGGTCAAATGATAGAGATCACCCACATGCTTAATCATTTTCATGTTCACACAAGTCTCCAAATTAATGCGGGAGGCTCCTTGGGCTTCCTCAAGTTCATTCACACTAAATCCAAGTGACAATATAATAGGAGTAATGAGACCACCCATAACAATCTTACCCGTAGATGAATGCGCTTGCTTGAGTAATTGCTTGGCTACAAAGGCGCCTACATTGACATCCATCTTTTTTATCATCGCCCATAAGAAAAACATCTCGCTATCGCGCACCACTCCATCACTATCTCCTCGGCCACATACTGTTGATTCTAGTACCCTGAGCAAATACCGAAAAACTAGGTTTCGAAGTTTGGATGCCTTACATGATGATGAAGTGTCATAGTCACGATGCGTGAGACTATACCACACTGAACGCCCGTCAAACTGAGTGCAGTATTTATGTAAACGTATTCCATGTCGCGCCAATTGATAAATATCATTCAGCTCATCCAAAGTAAGTTTATATTTAGAGTTAAACAGTCGAAAGAGAGTGTACCCGGATCACATTCGGCGAGTGGAATCTTAACATCCAACGAGCTAAAAAATTCTAGAGTTGGCATCACATAAGTTTTCCATCTGGTATACATGAAGTATTTTCATTCCTAGTGCATTAATCAGGTTATCCACATCATCTCGAAGACCTTATTCATTCATAGCCTTTTCGTCTAAATATCGAGTGTTCATCAATTCTCTTGTCATCAATACAAAATAACGCTTCTCTTGTGTGTCGTCTCTGAAGATTATACCTTCTAGATTTGCAGGACGAGGCCGCCGACGATATCTACCACGAGTCTTTGGTGCCATATGGGCCAAAATTGTTCAGAGGCAAATGGTCGAACACCTGGTATGCGGCAAAAGATCTGAAGCAGATCTGCACTCTTTGTTTTTCTTGTCTTTTGCACTACAATGATTCAACTATAATGGAAATAGTTTGTAGTTGGCATTGTGATGTGGTCGGAGGTTGGTCGGAGTCTGGTCGGAATCTGGTTGGAGTTGATATCTCTGTGCAACAATAGCCTCTGATGCAGCAGCAATCTATGTCCACAGCAACAACGATGGAAAATGTGGAGAGTCTGTGTCATCGCCGAAGTGTGGAGAGTGATTGATGCAGGGCACTAGAACCAGGTTCGCTAGAGTGTAGAGGATCGATGGAAGATCGCTAGAACCTGGGTGGCCGTTTGGAAGATCGCTGGAGTTTTGCTGAAGGGGTCGCCAGAGAGGAGTCGCCGGAGGGGAGTCACCGGTTGATGGTCGCATGACGACGTGATTGATGGACGACGTTGCCCTAGAAGATCAGATGTTAGTTGGACAGAACAAGGAAAAAAGTTCAACTTATACGTCTTCGGCTCATCAATACGGGCAGGTCTTCTTAATTACGGGTGATACTCCATCGATACGACCTGATGGACGATAATACGGGCCTTCTGATAAAATGGGCCCCCCAATTTTTGGCCCGTATTGATCAATATGGGTACGAAGTCGGAATTACGGTCAGGTGCCCATTAATACGGATCGACCATATTTCCCAGTGCGCCTGCGATACGATCATTATCTTCTGAATACAAGCAACCTTGAGCTAATACGGCAGACCGTATAAACTCGTGCGAGCCTGATATGACCTAGCGGCAACTGATACGACTGTGGGTTCATTTTTACGGCCCGACTGTATTGAAGACGTTTCTTGCTGATTTTTTGCATTCCTACAATAAAATACATGTATCAAAATCGTATTCTCTTCTATGTCTTCTTCTTCTCTCTCTCTCTTTTTATGAAAAGAAAATGAAACAGAAAGGAATTATAAATTTGGGTTGCCTCCCAACAAGCGCTTTTGTTTATCATCATTGGCTCGACAGAGTTTTCTTGTCAACGTGTATCATTCAAAAGCATTATACTTCATTCAACAGATATGATTTCAATTTTTGTCCATTGACCATAAACGAACCAGTAGCTTCACTAGTGAACTCGACAGCTCCATGCTTCAGAACCTTGGTGATTTGAAATGGTCCGGACCACCTGGACTTAAGTTTTCCTGGAAAAAGTCTCATTCTCGAGTTAAATAATAGAACAAATTGTCCTACTTCAAGATTCTTACGAGAAATGTGTTTGTCATGCCATGCTTTAACTTTTTCCTTTTATAATTTGTAGTTCTCATATGATTCTCTTCTTAATTCTTCCAATTCACTTAATAGAAGTAATCTTTTTGCACCTGCAAGTTGAAGATTCATATTTAACTATTTAATTGCCCAATAAGCTCTGTGTTCTAACTCAACAGGAAGGTGGCAGGGCTTTCCAAACACCAGACGATAAGGAGACATACCTAAGGGAGTTTTGAATGCTATTTGATATGCCCATAAAGCATCATCAAGCCTTGAGGCCCAATCCTTTTTTGAATTTCCCACGGTTTTCTCAAGAATGAGTTTTAACTCCCTATTGGCTAATTCTACTTGCCCATTGGCTTGGATGATAAGGTGTGGTGACCTTATGCTTAACATTATATTTTGCCAATAGTGCATCTAAGAGCTTATTGCAGAAGTGAGAGCCACCATCACTTATAATCGCTCGAGGTACTTCGAACCTTAAAAAGATATGATTTTTCAGGAAGTTTTGCACCACTTTGGTATCATTGCTTGGGGTAGCAATTGCCTCCACTGACTTAGAGACATAGTCTACTGCAACCAAAATGTATTGGTTGTTATGAGAGGAGGGGAAAGGGCCCATGAAATCTATACCCCATACATCAAAAAGTTCAACCTCAATAATAGGTTGTTGTGGCATTTCATTTCTTCGAGAAATGTTGCCAACCCTTTGACATTTATCACATGAGCTCACAAAACTCTTTGCATCTTTGTACATGATTGGCCAATAAAAGCCACTTTGTGTGACTTTTGACACTGTTTTATTCATGGAGAAATGGCCTCCACAAGGTAATCAATGACAATGGTTCAAGACCTCGAAAACCTCATCTTCTGGAATACACCTCCTGATAATTTCATCAGTACAAAACCTATATAACAATGGTTCTTCCCAAAAATACTATTTAGCATCCCACATAAACCTCTTGCGTTGTTGATAGGAAAAATCAGGGGGAATTATTCCTCTTACCAAATAGTTTACTAGATCAGCATACCAAGGTAAGGAGGCGATGGCTAGTAACATCTCATCAGGGAATGTCTCATTGATTGGGATCTTTTCATTTTCTCATGGTCCATCCAATCTGGACAAGTGATCAGCGATAGTGTTTTCTAGGCCCTTCTTGTCTCGAATTTCCAAGTCGAATTCTTGTAAGAGTAAAATCCATCGGATCAGACGTGGTTTAGCTTCTTTCTTCGCCATCAAGTACCTAATGGCTGCATGGTCAGTAAATACAACAACTTTAGAACCAATTAGATATGGACGAAATTTTTCCAAAGCAAAAACAACTACGAGAAATTATTTTTCTGTAGTAGTGTAATTCTGCTGGGCATCATCTAATGTTCTGCTAGCATAATAGATGACATGCGTCCTTTTTTTTCTGTCCCAGCACTGCGCCGATTGCATGATCACTTGCGTCACACATCAACTCGAATGGGAGATTCCAGTCTGGTGCTGTCATAATGGGTGCTGAAATGAGCTCCTGTTTCAATTTGTTGAACACAAGTAAACATTCATCATCAAAGACAAAGTTAGTATTCTTGGCAAGTAAAGAATATAGTGGTTTTGCAATTTTTTAAAAATCTTTAATAAATCTGTGATAAAAACCTGCATGCCCAAGGAAACTCCTGATTCCTCTCACCGAAGTTGGTGGAGGTAATCTCTCAATACACTCTATCTTTGCCTTATCTACCTCTATGCCTTTAGAGGAGATTTTATGACCTAACACTATGCCTTCTTGTACCATGAAATGACACTTCTCCCAGTTTAATACTAAATTAGCCTTTTTCACATATGAACAAAACTTCAGTCAGATTATCTAAACAGTTATCATATGAGGAACCAAAGACAAAAAAATCATCCATAAATATTTCCATGATTCGCTCAATGAAGTCAGAGAAGATGGCCATCATGCACCTTTGGAATGTGGCAGGGGCATTGCAAAGCCCAAAAGGCATGCGTTTAAATGGGAAGGTACCATAAGGACAAGTGAAAGTAGTTTTCTCTTGATCCTCTGGAGCAATATGAATTTGGTTATATCCTGAATAACCATCAAGGAAACAGTAGTAGCTATGCCCAGCTAGCCTTTCTAACATTTGGTCCAAGAATGGCAATGGAAAATGGTCTTTCCGGGTGGCGGTATTTAGCTTTCTATAATCAATACATACTCTCGACCCCGTGACTGTCCGAGTAGGAATCAATTCATTCTGTTTGTTTTTTACGACGGTCATCCCCCCTTTTTTCGGGACACATTGGACAGGACTCAGCCAAGAACTATCAGAAATCGGATAAATGACACCCGCGTCCAACCACTTCAATACTTCATTTCTGACCACTTCCTTCATATTTGGATTCAACCTTCTCTAGTATTTTATGGTTGGCTTGTGATTCTCCTCCATGAAGGGCTGATACCCTTAAGGTCAGATATGGTCCACCCTATGGCTTGTTGTTTTCTCTCAACACTCTTAACAATTTATCCAGCTGCACAGGTGACAGATCTACACTTACAATCACAGGAAGTTGCTCATTAGATCCCAAAAATGCATATCTTAAATGAGATGGTAACGACTTAAGATCTAGAGTTGGAGGTGAGATATGAGATGGTGGGGGATATCTATTACCTTTCACATATGATTGTTCGGTGCATGCTTGGAGATCATAGGTTTCCTCTTGGGTGTCGTCTTCTTCCATATTCAAATTTAGGAAAGCTTGTTCGAGGGGGTCGTCATACACCATCGTTTTCAAAACTCCTTGTGCCAAGTCGTCAATATAATCTGCAAAGAAAACTTGATCAGTTAAGGAAGGAAATTTAGAAGATTTTGATAAGTCAAATTCTACTTTTTCTTCCCCAATAGTGAATGTGAGTTTCCCATTCTTCACATCTATGAGAACTCCGGCTGTGGCTAAAAATGGTCTATCCAAAATTATGGGTATCTCTCTATCTTCCTCCCTATCCAATACAATGAAGTCCACAGGTACAAAAAACTTGTCCACCTTCAGTAGGACATTCTCTAAAATACCCATGGGGTAGGTGATGGAGCGGTCGGCCAATTGCAAAGACACAGTAGTGGGCTTGAGCTCTTTTAACCCCAATTTCTTGCATATGGTTAGAGGCATCAACGATACGCTTGCCCCAAGATCACATAGCGCCTTGGCAATGTCCAAGTTACCAATAGTACAAGGGATAGAAAAACTCACTGGATCTCTTAACTTGGGTGGGAGTTTTCTTTGAATCACTGCACTGCACTTTTCTGTCAATGCGATTGTCTCATGTTCTTCCAATGATCATTTTTTTGACATTATTTCTTTTAAAAATTTGGCATATACAGGAATTTGAGCAATTGCATTTGCAAAAGGGATATTAATGTGCAATTGTTTGAATAATTGGACAAAATTTTCGAACTGCTTATCCAATTTAGGCTTTTGAAGTCTCTGTGGAAATGGAATTGGGGGTACATAGAGCGGTGGAGGCTTTGATGGTTCAGAATCATTAGTTGGTTGCTCCTCTTTATTGTTTTCCACCACTTGTTTTCCTTTGCTTGTGACCTTGTTCAACAGTGGCTCCAATGCTTTGCCACTTCGCAATTCAACTGCCTTGCAGTGTTCACGAGGATTCATCTGAGTCTTGTTTGCTTGTGGCCTTGTTCAACAGTGGCTCCAATGCTTTGCCACTTCGCAATTCCACTACCTTGCAGTGTTCACGAGGATTCATCTGAGTCTTGTTTGGTAAGCTGCCCTCTTCTCTGGAATTTATAGAGCTGGCTATTTGTCCCACTTGCTATTCCAAATTTCTATTGGAGGTAATAAGTTGTTCCATTCCTTTCTTAATTTTCTCAAATCTATCACTTATCACATTTGCTAATTTTTCGATCACAAGCTCCCAAGATTGTTTCTTTTCCACCTGAGGTTGTGGCGGTGGTTGTTGATACTAGGGTTGTTGCTGAAATGGTGGTTGGTATGGAGCTTGATACTGTGGTCGAGGTGGAATGCCGGGGGGTGGCGGGCGTGGTTGCCCAGTTTGATTTCTCCAAGAAAAATTGTGATGATTCCTCTATCCCGGATTAGATGTAGTGGCATACGGATTGTTTCCTTTACTTTGATTTGCCACGTAACTTGCTTGTTCTGGTAGCATACATTCCAAACTATTATGGGGTCCCCCACATGTATCACATATTGCGTGCGACATAGAAACCTGATTTGCTTGGGCTTGATTCATATTAGCCATCAATTGCACTAAGGAATCCACCTTGACATTCAGTTCTATGTAATTATTATTTTTCCTCACAGAAGCTGCTCTAGATGGTCCCTCTTCATAATCTTCATCATTCATGGCTAGCTGATCCAATAGATTGCAAGCTTGAGAGTATGACAGATTCATAATGGATCCACCTGCTGCTATTGAATCAATGTTAAATTTCAGACCGAGCGAGAGGCCATTGTGGAATGTCTCTATTAGGAGCCAAGCAGGTCCCGCATGGTGTGGACATTGTCTTTGTAACTTCTTGAATATCTTCCATGCACTGCCAAGTGATTCATTTTCTTTTTGCTTGAAGCAAGTAATTTCATTCCTCAACTTAATGAACTTGCTCGGAGGGAAGAATCTCTTCATAAAAGCTTGGAATAACTCATCCCATATATTAAATGCTCCCAAGGTTGCGAGTCTAAACAGTCTTGTGCTTCATCCCTGAGAGAGAATGGAAAAAGCTTCATTTTGATGGCGTCATCTTCAACGCCATTCATTTTGATAGTGGCACACATTTGCAGGAAACGATTGATATGAGATAGAGGGTCTTCATTGCGTTCTCCTATAAACTGATTCAATTGCACCATCTGAATGAGTCCAGACTTTTGTTCAAAATTATTTGCAGCAATCCTCGGGCTCAAAATACTCGGGGTGGCGCCTCTATAAGACCTTCTGGCTAGGTCCCTCATTGGAGGTTCAACTTCCTCCATGTATTGTTGTTGTGGTTGGCCTTCTTCCATGTTCGGTATTCTATTCTGATTGTTGGCCATTTGTTGTTCTCTTCTTGCTCTTCGGTTTGCTCGGCACTGTCTTTCAATTTTAGGAATATATGGTTCAAGTGCCCTGTCTCTGTGGAGCATGCACAGAAAGAAAAGAAATTTTCATCTAGATTAACAATAAAATCAAAATTCTAATATTGACGCGCTTCCCCGGCAACGGCGTAAAAAACTTGACAAATCTCCCACAAGTATGCAGAGTTAATGTCGTAGTATATAAAATATCATCCCATAGGGAAGAGTTCAAGTATTAGAATTATATGATTCTAATTGATATCTAAATGGTCAGAAAGAGGTGAAATAATAATAAAAACTAAATAAAAATGAAATTCTGAAATGAGTGCAGAAAATGACGAGAAAGAATGAGAATTGATTATGAGAAACAAATGAGAATAAAAGTTCTCGGATTTTGAATCCAACTAGGGTATTGATCATAAGAAGTTTAGAGACAATAAAATCATTAGTGTTCTACTCAGTCTTCAAAAGTCATGCATCTCCTTTTCAGGCAAACACAATTCTAATTAAAATAATAAATGCCTACTTTCGTGGTCATTTAAATTATTTTAATTGCATTATAAGACAAGATTCATAAGTAAAATGATTATCCTTATTTCTAAGAAACAATATATCTAATGTCATTCATTTGAACTAATCTTGATGAAATACTTTCGTAATCAAGAAGATCTTCTGTCGCTTAATTAGGTGGCCAATCTAATATAAACATTTCGTCAAGCACATGAAAGACAAAGAACACATCAGATCAAATAAAAATATTCCCTAAAGATCACCCCTAAGTTTCATCAAACCCAAGAAAAGAAGTTTAGCCAAGCATAGAGAAAGAAATCATCATCGAAACGTAAGAGTTCATAAAAAGATAATGAGATTAAGTCTAAGAAAGGTACAGAAATGCAGAGAAAAACTAAACGTTCGTCCCAGCCATCTTGATCTCCTAAAAAATAAGGTCTGCCCCTCATCCCTCAAAATCCTTTTTATAGCCTCCTCAATTTAGGGTTACAAGAATGCCCAAAATACCCCAAAAATTGGCCCAATACGACCAAAATAGGTCCAATACGACCTAGGATGAGGCGTTATGGTCTGGCCGTATTATCCTCAAGACGATACGGTTTGGGTCACTACAATATGGGCGCGACGTCTCCAATACGGGCAGGTCATATTTTTCGGTGCGAGTGTAATACGGCCTGCGTTTGCTTGATACGGTATGTTCTCCTTCAATACGGTCGGATCGTATTTTCTGGTGCGAGTGTAATACGGCATGGAGACGTACAATACGGTTGACCTTGATGATAATATGGGCTGGCCGTATTGTCCTCATTTTCTGGTGCTTTTACACCTTTTTGTCGATATTCGAAAGTCCCTGAAACATGTAAAGAAATGGTGTAGACTCCAAAATCTTCAACATATATAGTCAAATAAGCAGAACTATAACTTTAATAAGTTGATAATTATATCACTATTAATGCATAAATACTCAATTATCAGTAGCTACCCCCTTCACCTATTTAGACGCATTTTAAATTAATGTAGGCCGAAAGCCCAAAGCGAATAATATGTTGATTGGATCGGAGGGTGTTACATAGGATGTGTGATTTCCCTTAGATGTCTTCTTGATATCGTTCTCATTATACAACAAATCGATGAGATTTACATGTTTGCAACCATATTTAAAAAAGGATATGCAATAAAAGCTACTTAAAGAACCCGAGTACAAATGAGAATAAAAAGACATGACAACCCAATGTAAAAAGTTTATTATCATTTTAAATGAGATTTGTTAATAATACGAATGAGCATGTCTTTGGATAAACATCTTACAAAATCCATGTATTCCACAAATAAGATATAGCAAATGTTGGGAAGACATGGTAGAGGGCATACAAAATGAACAAAGCAAACCCCCCAAAAAATCTTCTAATGAGGAGGGACTCTAACATACATTCATAGTGAATCGATGATACCTTGTAAATCAAGGATGGAGAGACAACACTGTGAAGACAAAGAGAGGCAAATTGATAACGACGAAAGTGTTAGTATGCGGCGTTGGAGAGGCAATATGATGCCGTTTTAAATATGAAATTCAATAATGGTGAAGGCACCGACGATGTTGAGTAGGAGAGGCATGGCGAAAGCACCTAAACAAGCGCCTAAACATGCTTATAAACCGATTGAAACCCGTAAAAGTTTGGTTCGTCAAATTGAGCCAAATATTTTACCAGTTTTTTTGAACCGATTTCCTTTAAAACATGAGTTGAACTAGCACTGAGGATCTTGATATGTAACGACCGGAAAATTCACCCTAATTTTTTTTGACATTTAGGGGAATATGTTCATCATACATCATTTAACAACGAAAGACTTCAACATTTTAACAAAAAACATCATAAATAAAAAGTTTCTATTAATCATATAATAATTACTATTCCATATGACATTAAATGCTTAAAACCTTTATTACACACTACAAGAAAATCATCAATTAGCGACATAACAATATAGAATCTAATGTGTCGCTAACTCAGCGATGAAGACAATAGCGACTCATTAGCGTCGACTTCGCACCACATACTTGGCGACGCCATTTCTCCGATGCTAATAGCGTCGACTTCGCGCCTACGGGTATGTTGACGTTGTTACCGTCGAACGGTGGCACTAACATGACGCTATAATGATGCAAAAGTATCATCGTGAAGCGCCAATATGCATCGCTACTTCGACTCTAAAGCGACGCTAAAATTGTCGACGCTCATCGGACGCCGAGTTGGTGTTATGTTGAGACGCCGATCGGACTCTAATGGGATGCTATAATTTGATTATCCTGCATCATTACTGCAACGCTAATGTGATGCTAAATATTGAGACGCCATTGCGATGCTAAAGAGACATTAATAACAATATGTTCATCCACAAACTAAATTGTCGCCTTGCTCATTCAGCCATTAAATTACATTACAATGGTGCTCCATTAATTGATTGCTATTTTTTTCACATTACAATTGAAGCATCATCAAATTACATTACATTACATCACATATACATTTCTATTACATCAATTATATCTATCACAATTAGATGATCTAATTACATCAAATTACAATTGAGGGCCTTCTCGTCGTCCTCCTCCTTGGACGATTGCAAGAAGACCCATTGCTGTCTTGAGCCCCACCATCTTGGCCTTCAACGCGTCGTGCAATGCCTCGATCGCCAACCGGGCCAACTGCCAGAGGGGAAGAAGAAGCATCCGAGCAGGAAGCAACGGAGGAGGAGGAGGATGCGGCGGTGGCGTCCGGGCAGATAGCAACGGATGAGGACGCGGCAGCAGCGGCATCCGAGCAGACAGCAACAAAGGAGGAGGACGGGTCGGCGGTGGCGTCCGAGTAGGCAGCTACAAAGGAGGAGGAGGATGATGATGCAGCGGCGGCGTCCGTGTAGGCAGCAACGGAGGAGGAGGAAGATGACGAGGATGCGTCGTCGTCATTTGAACAGACAACAACGGAGAGGGGGACGAGGACGTGGAGGCGGCGTTTGGGCAGTAAAGGAGGAGGAGGAGACGAGGATGCGTGGCGGTGTCCGGGCAGTCAACAATGGAGGAGGAGGAGATGAGGATACACCAGCTCGTCTGGGTAGGCTGAGTGGTTAAAAGGGGAAAAGGGCGGCGTCCAAGCAGGCGGAACCATCATATTAAACGAAAGGACAGTTCGGATTTGTTCTTCGACGAGCACACATATCACCATTTAGCGTCACAAATTTCTGATGCTATTGTGGCACCACATTAATTCAATTCCAATAGAAAATTAATTATAAAATATGTCAAATAGCATCGCAGATTAACGACCCAGAATTTGCTACACTAAGCTGGAATATAGCGTCACATTGGCTTCAACATTCTGAGACGCTAAACTAGCATCATAAAACGGCGATGCTATTATGAGAGTAGTGACGAAATTGTCGACGCTATTGTGAAGCCATTGTGTCGCTATAGGTATGCAACGCTAATGCGTTGCGTAGGTGGCGCTAAAGTAGTATAAAGTTATTAACTATGTATATATGTATGCGTATATGTAATATATATATATATGTATATATACATTTGTGTTTGTGTGTATCTATATATGTATGTATATGTGTATATGTGTATATGTATGCATATGCATATAGGTATGTATATGTATATATGGATATGTATATGTGTATATGTATACGTTTGTCAACGTCGTCCGAAAAATTTGAAAATATGTCGATCAAATAATGCCATTCTAAGAAGTCCTGAGATGTTCAATTTTTGAGAAAAGTAATTTGTAATATTTTTTAAGCGTACGAAGTAAAATATACCATTTTGAATACTCTTTCTTAAATTTGAATACAAAAGAATTCTAAGAAAATCAGGATTTCTCGAAACAATTTGAAAACTCTATGTCAACTAAATGGGACCTTTCCGAGCGCTCCCGAAAGGTCCGATTTTTTAGAACACACATTTTTAGATTTCTTAGGTGTGGTAGAAGTTTTGAGGATTTTTTATAATTATGAAAATAGATATATTGAGAATCGGAGGAAATGAAAAAGACATGAAATGTGAAAGGTTTGCTGCCCCATCTTCTCGAGCCCTTCGAAATGCCTATTTTTCTGTGGCGATCCGAGCGAGGACCACGGAGAATCGACCTTTTCTATTATGAAACTTTGCTCATTTTATTGAATTTCTTCCGACCTCCGATCACCACGATTCTTGCGTGGCTAGTGGGCTTACGTCGATCTTTACGAATATATAATTTTCATTTTTACCGATTTCCACCAGACTCACGTTGACGACCGTCGAAAGCCTTTATTTTCCTAGGTTCTGAGCTCTACCATCCGACCTCCTAGAATCATCAAAACATGCTGAAAAATCTGTGTTGCCATGATCCACAAGAGGTACAAATTTCATGATGATCTCATGGTCGGATTTTCGACAATCGCTATTTGAATCCCATAAAAAATGAAGAAGCACTATTTTCCTAATTTTAGAATTTGAGAATTGGAGTATAATGAATGTATTGCATGGTGTATTAACTTTTGTATATTATATAATAGAATAATATTGTATAGTATGGTGTATAATATAGTATATTGTTAAGTGTAATATATAGTATATGTATATGTACATATATATGTATGTATATATATTATTAATATAGGTAGCATATATATGTTTGTATTGAGTATAAATACTTATATAGTTATACAAATTAACATTACCTAAATACAAATAATAATTAACATTACTTATATAAATACTTGTATATTCTTGAAATTCTAACATTGGCACCGTATTAGCTTCACATTAGCGTCGCAAAGTATTCAGCGTCACATTAGCGTCGACATGTCTCGACGCCAGCACAGAAACTATCGCCCTCTTAGTGACGCAAGTTTTTTGACGCTAATTAGCGCCACACCTAGTCGACGCAAATACAACGCAAGTTGCGGTTGCCAAAATTGCCTCTTGAACTTGCGTCAATTTAGCGTCGCATTATTATTGACGCTAACTTGCATCACATCTTGTCGACACAAATACAACGCTATAATTTACCATGCAATTTCCAGCCTTGGTGCGTGTTAATAGTGTCTACAAAGCGTCGTTATGGCGCCAGGTTTAGCATCAACTTTTTGTAATGTGAATGCGACGCTAACGGAGAGGCAATTAGCGTCTGATCTTGTTGACCCAACGTCATCGCTATTTCGACGTTAGTAGCATCGCACAGTTTTGCGTCACTATTTTGCTTCGCTAAATGACAGATTTCTTGTAGTGACATTATTAGTCTCAGTGTTCATCTATAATCATAGACTTATTAAATCCTAAGCATGTGTAACACTTCGTCATGAGCTTGAGCCGACATCCATCATTTAATCTTGATCTCCTGCACGGATCGTGCATGGTTTCTCAAATAAAGTATGTAAAGGTCATCTAAGTCATGATATCCTATCACATGATACTATATGAGCATGCATGTCATGAACTATATAATGAACCTTATATGACATTACATCATGCTTACATTTCTTCTTCATATAATATTCTTATAACATAAACATCATGACATACTTGCTTAATTTCAGACCCATCATCTAAAGCATCATACGATAGAAATATACATTCATAAATAGTCATGACATATAACTTATCATTTCATTTCACTTTCATTTTCATATACATTCTAGAAGTTCCTTTGTAACTCCTTCACTACAAGAATTTGAACGATTAGCTACGGAGATATCTATAGCAAATCTGTAAGGAATTCCGTCACAAATCATATCAACGTCGGATTTGCTATGGATTTGGGACAACACACATTTGTTGCTAATATCTCATCGTTGATACCTACTAAAATTTCTGTCCCTATTTCCATAGCTAATTATGTGTTATGATGTCGCTAATCCGTCCATATTTTGTGGCAACTCTTTATTATTAGAATACAAAATTGGTAGCTAATCTATCACTAATTTGTAATTATAATGTAACTTTTGTGTGATTAATTTATCCTTATACTGTAGTTAAATTTTATCACAATTGATCCTCACAGCTTGTAGTTTGTCACAAAGCTATCCCAAAGCAGTCACAAATTAGCAATAATATTTTTTCAATGATATTTATTTATATAAAATTATAAATTGTACAATAATATGACATATAGAGTAACCAATATAACAAAAACCTTTATATCAACATTACCAAATAGTCCAAAATATAAATTACATGCTTCATCACAAAAGTAGCAAAACACTTACATAATGTATGTTATATAAGTCCAATTTAATAAAATAACCAATATAACAAGTCTCAAATATAGATCCAAATAGTTCAATATACTTCAAAAACGCAAGTCTAGCAACAAGTAACTCTAATCTTTAATCATTTCTTATATTTGACGATGAAGTGCTCGGTTCAAAATCATCCGTTGAATTGATCAAAAGTCGTTTGAGCATTTGTTCAAATGCTCCTCCCGACTGATATCCATGAATGATCCAAATGCATTTTTCATGCGATCTTCCACAACATCCTCAAAATGATCGATCGTATCGTCCTGCACAAATGATGAAAAAAATGAAGCATTGCCATTTTGCCCGACAGACACGGCTGATCCTGTAGATGAGACCGATGTATCCAATCCACGAAGAGATCCTTCTTTAGTTGTTCCACATGTTTCTTTCCACAATTCAACGTTGAGTGATGGTTGTGTATATGGATTTTCACCATACTTCTCAATCTCTATAATCAATTTTTTTTCTCTTGTATTGAATGTTTAATAAAGTTTGTGAATAATTAATTTAATATACAAGGTTGTAAACAAGTTGAATAAAGTTACCAAATGACACTTGTGTCTTGAGAAAAGAATTGACCCTCCCATGTGTAAAGCGGCTTCAGGCTTTGAAGCACGATTGGTTTTTGTCGCCATTGAGCTTTTTCCAATCCTTTGAGATCCTGCAAATCAAGAAATTTGTACTATGCATCACAAAGTGAGTGCCAAACATCACAATTTAATCCAGCAAGAGGTGAATTACGAGCTAACTTAATATTATTATTTGTTGCTCTCGTTGCCTTATGTCTAGTTATACAATTGACCACGTAGATGATTTTTGGCGACATGCATAAAAACTTTTCGTATGACTTCTTCAAATAGCCCATGCTCAAATTTATGATTCTCTTCAAATAAAAAAATATTAATTTAACATAAATATTTATTAGCTCTAAATATTTTAAAATTTTACCTGAAAGTGATGAAACAACTGCTTCTTAAGATCCCTCGAAACCTTATGCCATGACGATGCATTGGGTGAAAATCTCCCAATCATAAGATTGTAATATATATATCGCACAATAATGTCCGGTGTAAAGGTAACCCTATATACAATTAACAATGTATAATAGTAGTTAATATCAACTTGAAAACTATGTAATGTGAATTAAGTGGAGTAGTGATAACTTGCTGAATTTATGGTCAGAATTGAAAATTTTCAAAAATTTGATCAACTCCCTAACTCACTCTCTACTGCAAGTGCACAAGTCAATTGTAATAGACCCAAATGTCGTATCCATAGTGATTTGAAGCCAATGACTCCCTAAGATAATCTAGACTAATCCTACCTTAAGTGACAAAATCAGGAAATTGAGAAAAGTAGATAACAAATTTTTAAATGTGGCAAAAATGATATCTATTTTTGAATTTTTGGAGATTTCTATGGACTGAAATTTAGATGCTGAACTAAGGACTAAAAGGGTTTATCAATCAATGGGAAGGTTCTCCTAGGAATTAGGGTTCATCTAATTCAGCTATGGATGGATTTGGAACAAATTATCAATATGTGTCAATTCTAACTCAACTTGGAAATGGATTGTTATTACAACATGATTGAACCAGGACTAATTATCATATTCCCATATGATTAATTAGCTAGGTTGAATGAGAAGAGAATCCTTACTGATATCAAGTCAACATTAAGCACAAACTCAAGTTCCTTACTGATATTGCAAAAATCCTTTCAAATTTGGCAATTCAGTAAGGTCTGAAATGATATCAACCAATTGCACTTATAATAATGAGAGAATTACTTCAATTAACTAGGCAGGAATGAAATCAATCCAATATTAATGCTAATGCTTCTTGATTTATATCTAAACAGCAAGGGAATTTAGAATCGACTACAAATTGAAATGAAATCCACATTAGCACTAATTAATTGGAAGCATTGAGCACATAATTACAGTTGGGAATTCAACAATTTCCATTATTTCTTGGTCCATCTTTGAACATCAAGAAAACCTTAGGTTCACTTCTCAGTGGTTAATGTAATCAGGGGTTTTACGATAACAAGGCAGATTCCCATAGAATTCAGGAAATCAGATTTCAGAAAATTACCTAAATCAGGAAAGGAAATCAGTAATAATCACAGATTGAAATCTTAGAAGTACCATTGCATCTTGATTCATTTATGAACAAGAATGAAACCAAGAATCAGCTTCTCAACTACTAAGAAATCAATGATAAACAGATTTCAACATTTCAGGAATCAGAAATGAAAATCAGATTTTCAGAAATAAAGAATCAGATTCCTAATCAAGAATTGGACCTAGAACTTGTCATTGATTCTTGATTCATTTCTGAACAAAGAATAGATCATAAGACAACCTCTCAATTGTAAATACAAGTAGGATCTCACAATGTCAAGAACAAGATCCAATGAATTCAGAAATGCAGAAACAAAAATTAGAAAAATCAAATATTAGTACAGGAAATCAGATTTGTTCTTACTCCATCCACAACTAAACTAGATTACTACCCTATCCTAGGAGAGATGGGATTTAGCTCCTCATAATTATAAAGATTGATACAAGACAGATTGAGAAATTGATACAAAGCATTCTGAAGTATGGAAACTATCGACTGGAATGCAAAATGCAGCAGCTTCCTCAGCTCCTTCCTTAGCTTCTTGGTTCCCCAAAACCCTGCAATGGAGGCTCTCCCTTATCTCTGGATTCCTCTCAGCCTTTATCTGTGGATTCTACACCCTTTGATATAGATCAGAATGTTCCATGGTGGTGTGATTGTGCCAAGTGTCCTGGTCATGAAAATATCAGCAAATACAACAGCTTTTTGGACAGCAAATCAGTGGTCCCCCCCACCTTTTCCAGCCTTTTGCAGCCTTGTAACACCTACTAGAAAGGCCAAAACAGCAAGCATCAAAGTCCTTGAATAAAAATTAAACAACTATGGATTATGACAGCATATATATCAATTGAATTATCAAGTATGGGGAATGTTTGCACCAAAATGATAACTTGTTGTCCGGACTGATAACTTGCATAAGAAAATGATAACTTGTCCAAATTTAATTGAGCTATCTAAATGTGATTAATTCAGGGTAGCAAGGAGCTTAAGGCAGCAAATAGGCAATTGCCCAATGCTGTTATGCAGAAATGATATCCTTACACACTAAAATGACAATTTTACCCCAAAAATCATAACTTGGCACCAATAATGATAACTTGTGAAATGGAATGATAACTTTGCACAAATTAAATCATGATCATCCAAATATGATTAATTCATAATGGCAAGAGATTTAGGGCAAGATAGCAACTAGAAATCAGTTCAATTAGCAAAATGATAACTTGTGAAATGGAGTAATAACTTGCCTAAAAAAAATGATAACTTGGCATAGAATTGATAATCTTATAGATTTTAACAATTCAGAACCTATATGCAGATGGAATTAAGTATAGAATGAGGATGGTCACCTAGTTATCACAATCAATTGCATTCCATGCATATTTGACCAAGGGTAAGGCAAAATGAGGGGTCGATAGAGCTGAAATGAATAGAAAATGGAGTAAAAGTCTAATATGATCAGCTAGTGATCACTATGATTACAATTACTTACGGTTTTTTTTGGATCATTGATCCCAACACATTTGATGTATGTTAAGGCTCTCTTGCCCAACTATTATTCCTGGTTGAGAAGAGTTCAGATTCTCTTGTGGTGCTTCATATGTCAGAACTTTTAAAATAAAATAAAATTAGAATTGATATTAAAGCATACAAAATTTAGTAAATATTTTTTACTTACTTTCAACTGGTGGTGTCGGAATAAATCCAGTAGCACTACGTCTAGAAGGAGGGGTTGCTATATCAACAATTTGTGATGTAGGAGCATTAGCTGATGGTGACACAAGTGTAGAAGGTAGAAGGCCTTGAACGTGACCCAGATCCTGACACACTACGACCTCTTCCTTGAAGAACCATGATTGTTTATACATGCAAGTAGGTTAGAAAAACATATAATGAAATATAAGCATATTTGTGATATATTTACCTAATTATATAATGTAACATTTTAAGAAAGGTTACTCGCTTCAAAGTGATTCATATTCTTCCTCATCATTAGTGTCATCATCACTTGTTACACTTGGTTTTGACTTCAATGTAAATCACCCTTATAAGCCTATTGTGGAAGCAATCAAAAGGTTCAAGGTGTCACATAATGCTCTTGCTCAAATAGCTTGGAATATAAACCACATCATATAGCAGACTGCAGACATCAGTCTGCCTACAATATAAAACACATCATAGAGTAGTTAGTGTAACGCCCCCAAATCGACCCCTGCCACGTGACGAAGACCAACCTGGAGACGCTACGGATGCTATGACTTTGACCATCATGTTGACCACATATCAGTCAAGAACCAAGACAAGTCAGCGGAATAATAATGAAATAAAAGAAGATAACATAAATATGCGAAAGTCTAGGAAAGGGTTACATCAGCTCTAAGGAATATAATAAGGTTCTACATCATGAATCTATAAATGCGGAAGGAAAATAAATCTAATAAGCCATGTGGTTCATGTGCTTTCTTGTCGCCAGAGCCTTGTCGCAATACACCTACTCCATCTCATTTCTGACTTGGTTTTGTGGAAATCAGACACAGGGGAGGAGGTCCTCCCGTAAGCTTTACAGCCTAGTGGGAAATCACATAATATACAATGCATAACTTGAATAGAGAAATCAACGTGAAGGTAAAATACTTATCTTGAATAAAAGGGACAACATGGCAACATCACAAATCATGATAAGAGATGAATAAGAGGAAACCATAAATCACTAGAATCAAATGATTCTTAGTAAACTTGGAATCATGAGCATGCTTGAAAATCATAATAGTACCTTGACTTGTCTTAATCATACTTCTTAATCTTGGTTCATATTTAGAAATCAGGGTGACTTTAGGTGCCTTTAGTTCTTGTGGTATGCCGAGCAAACGATACAGCCTTATGCAGGTCAACGGATGATCAAACCATGACCAAAGGAGCGACCCTTATCTTGAGACACTTGACTTGGACTGACAACCCCTTATTTATCTTCTATCTGAACTTATTAATCACTTTTAAGAACTTGTGACTCTTTGTTCTTTATTCAATGGAGACGAGAAGATCAATGTGAAATAAAATATTTAAAGAATTTATCTTGAAAACAGGGATGGATCTCTGTGAGGGCAGAAAATAGAATCAGTTCTAAATAGGCAATATTCATATTGGGGAGTGGATTAGTTGATAAATGTGATAAAAGGGATCACTAAAAATTGGTCGACCGATTCTGGGGAACAGTCGACCGATGGGCTTTGGGTTGGTCGATCGGTCAGCTCAAATCGATCGATCGGTGGCTTCAACAAATCTGGCTCTAGGATGGACTGATCGGTCGATCCATTCTATTGAACGGTCAACCGGTCGGCTGGTGAGGCTCAGGAATCGGTCGACCGGTCGGGTCATAAGATTGGAGAATCGGTCGACCGATCGACGTATAATGAAAATCGATTGTGGGATTAGTAAATTGGTCGACCAGTGGTTCCCGAAGAACAAAGGCCGGTCGACCGGTCGGCGTGCTGGTGAATCCCAAACACGGAAATTCCTTAAAACTTAAACATAATCTCATCCTAAACTAGTTTCCACCTTCTAGAAATCAATCAAACAGCAACAGACAACCAGAACATAGATGCAATTAATTCAAACAATAAAAAATTAGGGATTAAACAAGGCAAAATAGGGACTTTTCATAGCTTCTTCTTATTTCCTTCTTTACGTAATTGATCTGGGCAGGATTTAAATCTATTCAGGGTTCATGCAAGGTGATTTCCGTTCACCCACCTCTGTTCGTGATTAATCCTTATTTTGGTTCGTCAGAATTCTAATGATCATGTCCACTCTCTCCTCTCTACGCCCTTTCCTCTCCTGGCAGATCAGCGCCTGCAAACAATCCGATGAAGAGGGCTGAGGGAAGGGGCATGAAGATCATATAATTTTCAGTAAGGAAAAGAGGGCGCGGCTACCCTTGCACCTGAAACAACGAGCGAAATTTTCTGCCTCTACTCACGTACGTGGGGGAAACGAAGGAAAAATAGGGAGAGGGGTCATGAGGTTTGAGGAGAGAGAAGTTTAATGTAATTCTATTTTATCTAATAAAAGTCCCCTCTCCTTTAAAACTAATCTGATCTAATGGAATCAGATTAATCCCCTTGATTTCCTAACTTTGAGTGGAATATGGATTTATCCTTCCCAGCAGTCCAAGTCCTTCACGGTTTCTTTTCTTTTCTTTTCTTTTCTTTTATTTTTTTAAATGTGTGTCGGTTGTTACAGTTAGTATTGTATTCCTTGCTGCTAAAGTGAAATTTCCATATGAAGATTGATAATAATAATAACTATTCAATTAGATAGTGCACAGAAGCAAAGTGTTGGAAGTGGAACTTCTGAGGGCATAAATGGGGTTTGGGACCAAAATGTGGATAATGATAGCAAATATTTTTTTGGAAAATAATTTTTTATGTGCAGTAAAATGCTAAAGAAACTTCAGTCCGTTCAAAGTCGACAATTGAACAATATTCAGTTGTTAACTGATCAGTGATGTTAAAAAAAGAAAGTAGAGACAAAAACTTGTAGATAAGGAAGACAAAATCATGTGCAAGTAGAATCAATGAGAGGTAAGTTACATGATGCCAGTTCCCACTTAATTTTCTCCAAAATTAGATATCAAGGTGGGATACCACTTTAACCCAAAGCACGAAAATATCTCGAAACATTTTACAATAAAAAATAGGAGCATTTGAACGAATACTTGCACATTGTTCGTCATGTTCCATATGATGATTGATAATAATAACCATTCACTTAGATATCCATGGAGAACTATGGTATCAACGAATACTCGCACATTGTTCATCATGTTCCTATGCATCGTTCATCATGTTCGTGTGCGACACATCCACCTCGTACGACTCCAAGACCACAATATGCTCCCAGTGGAGGGTTCCTTGGATGTGTGAAGGGTGGTCACTGAACAATATTTCTCCAAGCGGTGCTCTCTGCCAACAACCCGGAAGCTCATCGTTTGTCATGTTCCTGTGTGACACATCCACCTCGTACGACTCCAAGACCACAATATGCTCCCAGTGGATGGTTCCTCGGACGTGTGAAGGGTGGTCACTGAACAATAGTTCTCCAGGCGGTGCTCTCTGCCAACAACTCGTGAGCTCATCATTCGTCATGTTCCTGTGCGACACATCCACTTCTGTACGACTCCAAGACCACAATATGCTCCCAGTAGAGGGCTCCTCGGATGTGTGAAGGGTGGTCACTGAACAATAGTTCTCCAGGCAGTGCTCTCTGCCAACAACCTGAAAGCTCAGGATGTGTCACTCACCATCGAGGACCGTTGGGAGGCCCGAGATGACGTGCACCTCCTAGAGGGTAATTGCTATCACCGTCAGTCACCTAGCAACTCTTGATGAAGTGTTTGTACGCCTGCGGCTTGTCGAACTATCGGTCGATGGAACACATGGTCGCCATGAGGGCTGCCATCCGTGGATGAGCACTGGTTAGGCCCCATCGCGTGCTCATGAAGCTACACTACCGACTCTAGAAATTCCAAAAAAAACATCGGACCAACCGAGCGCTTCCTTGTCGTCTTCAATGTAGATGGTGTGGCTGCCGGATCCACGCTTCGATTCAACAGTGCGAGTCCATCAAAGCGGAAGGCATGACTGCTAGTTGCTAGGGATTTAAGATCGACTTGCCATTGTCTCGGATAGCCATGGATGTCTGTTCCAACAATAGAAATGTGTCTTTCATCTCACGGTGATTGAGATTTCTTTGGAAAATAATGCCATCACACAAAAGTAATAATGTAATAATGTGGTAAAGATGAAAGAATGAGTAAGAAGTAAATGCCTTTTACCTCGTAGTGATTGAGATTTCTTTAGGAAATAATATCTGTTAGAGTTGGTGAATACTTCAGGGCCCCTTGTTTCTCACACCGGGTTCGCCCACGTGAGCTTAGGGGAATCTGAGTATTACCCAATTAACAGTATTGTTGGCGTACGAACGAAAGGAGGGGTTCGGGGGGCCCCGCCCCCCGACGACGGTCCCGCTCGCCGGTGAGCGGGCGGGGGTTCGGGGGCAGCGCCCCCGAAACCTAGACGGGTTTTGGGCTTTTGTTTAGCCGGCCCGTGTGGTTCGGATTAGGTTTTTTCTCTGTTTGTTTGGGTTTTAAACCCGGTTTGGAGAGGCTATTAATAGCCTAATTTCTGATGTAATTTGTAGTGGCGGCTGTAAACCTAAACGATATAGTGGAACCTCTTTGCAGGACGTAGCCCTAATCTCAAGGGTGAACCTGGGTAAATTTCGTGTGTCTCCTCTATTTTTTTCTGCAATCTCTCTGTGATCTTCTCTACTTGTTCTCGGATTTTTCCATCAATTGGTATCAGAGCACAGGTTGTTCGAGGAATTAGGGTTTATTCGAGATGTCAGGAGGATCGCGAATCGAGATAGAAAAATTTGATGGAACACGGTTTGATCTCTGGAAGATGAAGATGGAGGATCTCCTTTGTGATCGAGATCTTTGGACGGCAATCGAGAAGGAGAGACCAGGCATGGAAGCGGCGAAGGTCGCGGACGAGGCCTCCTCCAGTTAGGCAGATCCAAAGGCGATCGAAGAGTGTGATCGGATTGATAGAAAGGCGAAGGGTTTGATTCGGCTGTGTCTCGCGGATTCAATTCTTACGAATGTGATGGGCGAACCTACTGCCAGAGATCTGTGGAGGAAGTTGGAATCCCTATATCAAAGTAAGTCGTTGGTTAACAAGTTATTTCTGAGGAAGAAATTGTACAATCTTCGGATGCAGGAGGGTGATTAATTTTCTACTCATCTTTATAATTTTAACACGGTGACCAGTCAACTTGTATCAATCGGTGTTAAGTTTCAAGATGATGATAAGGCAATAACATTGCTCTGTTCGCTGCCGGATTCATGGGACAATCTAATTGTTGTGATTGGTGGCGGGAATAAAGAACTTTCGTATGAAAGTGTATGTGCTGCCTTGTTATCAGAGGAAATACGAAGAAAGGGATCAGCAAGTTCTGGTAAAGAGGCGCTGGCGGTCAGAGGAAGGCAACCAGAAAGGAATCAAAATCAGAGAGGGAGATCCAAATCTCGTGGGCGTTCGAAGAGTAAGGATAAGAAGGTGCAATGCTGGAGATGTCAAGAGTGGGGTCATCTGAAGCGAGATTGCAAAAACAAGCCGGTTCATAAAAAAGAAGCTGAGTCAACCTCGGACAAAAAGGAGGCTGAGGCAGTAGATATGTATGTGGCTTCTGCATGTACGGCACAGTCAGATAAAGATGTATGGCTTATCGACACTGGTGCTTCGTACCACATGACGCCTCATAAACACTGGTTCTGTGAATATGAGGAGTATAATGGTGGGGATGTCATGCTCGGAGATGACACTGCGGTTCAGATTGTTGGACGTGGCAGGGTGAAGTTGAGGATGAATGATGGCACGGTGAAGACTCTACCAGATGTGATGCATATACCACTTATGAGTAGGAGTCTATTATCTGTTGGTACAATGGCTGACTCGGGTGTTATATTCAGTTGCGATAAGGATTCGTGCAAGATGATCAGAGGGTCGATTGTAATTGCACGAGGGGTTCGCTATGGCACGTTGTACAAGTTGCTCGGAGAGACAATATCTGTGGGCTGCGGATTTATTTCTGAAGAGGCCAAAGAAGATGAAGACAGCAAATCTATGTTGTGGCATCAGAGATTAGGTCATATCAATGAAAAAGGACTCTTCACTATAGCATCAAGTCAGATGGTAGAAGGAGTTCCGGATTGTTCTGTGGGCTTCGGGTTCTGTGAACATTGCCTCCATGGAAAACAGAACCGAGTCAGTTTTCAACACACAGGTTCAAGAGCAACGAAGATTCTCGAACTGATTCATAGTGATGTCTTTGGACCAACTCCGACTCCATCTATTGGAGGGTCCATGTACTATGTTTCTTTTATAGATGATTTTTCGAGATACAGTTGGATTTATTTTATCAAGAATAAATCAGATGTATTCGATAAGTTTCGAGAATTTAAAGTTTTGGTGGAAAATCAATTGAGCTGCAAGATCAAGGTTCTTCGTACAGATAATGGAGGTGAATTTTGTTCAGATAAGTTTGAACAGTTCTGCGTGGATAATGGTATTGCTAGGCAGAAGACAACTCCATATACACCTGAGCAGAATGGAGTAGCTGAAAGGTTAAATCGGTCACTCATAGAGAAGGCCAGATGTATGCTGAGTTGGGCTGAATTGGGGCAAGAATTCTGGGCAGAAGCTGTAGCCACAGCAAACTACCTGAAGAACCGCTCACCGACCTCATCAGTGAAGGATCAGACACCTTATGAGGCAATGTTTGGGAAGAAGCCAAATTTGTCTCATGTTCGGGTGTTCGGATGTGACGCATATGTTCATATACCCAAGGAAAAGCGGGGTAAGCTTGATAGTAAATCTGAAAAGAACATATTTGTCAGATACAAGGAAGGGATCAAGGGCTACAAACTGTGGAATCCAAAGTCAAGGACTATTGTTTACAGCAGGGATGTTGTTTTCCGTGAATCACGTTCCCAAGTTGAAGTTCAAAAAGGTGATGAACCTAAGAAAGTGGTAGTGCTTGAAGAAGATTATGATTCTGAAACTTCAGAGGTGGATGCACAAGATACTTCAGTTGAGTCTGTTATAGAACCGGATCAAGAGGACTCGGTTAATGAAGTTGAAGATGCAGATTCAGATGAAGACCCAGATATTGGTACTACCATACCAGTTCTCAGGAGATCGACACGAGAAAGAAGAGCACCTTTGAGATACTCTCTTAGTGCTCTGAGTTCGTTTCATGCTTTGAGCATCATCGGAGAAGAACCTAGTTCTGTAAAAGATGCAAGGTCTATGGATGATGCAAATCAGTGGGAGCTTGCTATGGCAGATGAGATGCAGTCACTGGATAAGAATGAAACATGGAGTTTGTGTAAATTGCCTAAGGATAGAAAGGCAATTGGTTGCAAATGGGTGTTCAAGCGAAAGCTGAAACCGGATGGGTCTGTAGAGAAGTACAAGGCGAGGCTGGTAGCTAAAGGGTACTCTCAGGTTGAGGGAGTCGACTATGATGAGATTTTTTCTCCCGTGGCGAAAATGACTTCAATCAGATTTGTTCTATCTCTGGCAGCAGCATATAATCTTGAGGTAGAGCAGATGGATGTGAAGACGGCATTCCTTCATGGGGACTTGGAGGAAGAGATATATATGAGGCAACCAGAAGGCTTTGAAGTTCAAGGTAAAGAAAAGCTGGTGTGCAAATTGAAGAAGTCTCTGTATGGATTGAAGCAGTCGCCAAGGATGTGGTACCAGAAGTTTGATACGTACATGCTCGAACTCAAGTTTGTACGTTCAGATTCAGATCATTGTGTTTATGTGAAGAGAGTTGGAGATCAGTTTGTCATTCTTACATTGTATGTGGATGACATGTTGCTGATTGGAAACAGTATGAAGATGGTGAATTTAGTGAAGGGTTTGTTGGCCAAGAAGTTTGAGATGAAAGACTTAGGGCCAGCGAATTTTATTTTGGGTATGCAGATTAGAAGGGATCGTCAGAAGCGAAAGTTGTGGCTAGGACAGGAGAAGTACATAAAAGAAGTGTTGAAGAAATTTAACATGTCGGACTGCAAGCCAGTGGGTACTCATATGTCTCTAGGAACCAAACTTTCTGCAGAGCAATGCCCGAAGACGGATGAAGAAGCTGAAGAGATGGATCGTGTGCCATATGCAAATGCAGTGGGCAGCTTGATGTATGCCATGGTGTGCACGCGTCCAGATATAGCCCAAGCAGTGGGAGTCTTGAGTCGATATATGTCTAACCCAGGCAGGGAACATTGGAATGCTATCAAGAGAGTTTTCAGGTACATTCGTGGAACTTCAAATTTTTCGTTGTGTTTTGAAGGTACAAGAAAAGGAAAGATGCTTGATATTGTGGGCCATGTAGATGCTGATTGGGGTGGAGACATTGATAGTAGACGATCCACTAGCGGATATGTTTTTACATTATTTGGGGCTGCACTAAGTTGGATGAGCAAGAGACAAAGCGTGGTAGCACTTTCTTCTACAGAAGCAGAATATATGGCTCTTACTCATGCTGCAAAAGAGGCCATATGGCTACGACGGTTGTGCTTAGAGATCGGATTTGAGCAAGGTGCTATAGAGGTGAGATGTGATAATCAATGTGCTATTCAGTTAGCTAAGAATCCCGCATTTCACTCACGCACAAAGCATATTGACATCCAATACCACTTTATTCGGGAAAAGGTGGAAAAGAAAGAGGTTCAGCTTGAAAAGGTTGATACAACAGAGAATAGTTCTGATTTTCTGACTAAAGCAGTTACAGGTGTAAAGTTTGAGTGGTGTTCTACTGCTGTCGGATTGAAGAAGAATGTTGCTGGCAAGGCTCTCATTGGTGTGAAGTATCCACCAAGTGGGAGAATGTTAGAGTTGGTGAATACTTCAGGGCCCCTTGTTTCTCATACCGGGTTCGCCCACGTGAGCTTAGGGGAATCTGAGTATTACCCAATTAACAGTATTGTTGGTGTACGAACGAAAGGGGGGGTTCGGGGGGCCCCGCCCCCCGACGACGGTCCCGCTCGCCGGTGAGCGGGCAGGGGTTCGGGGGCAGCGCCCCCGAAACCTAGACGGGTTTTGGGCTTTTGTTTAGCCGGCCCGTGTGGTTCGGATTAGGTTTTTTCTCTGTTTGTTTGGGTTTTAAACCCGGTTTGGAGAGGCTATTAATAGCCTAATTTCTGATGTAATTTGTAGTGGCGGCTGTAAACCTAAACGATATAGTGGAACCTCTTTGCAGGACGTAGCCCTAATCTCAAGGGTGAACCTGGGTAAATTTCGTGTGTCTCCTCTATTTTTTTCTGCAATCTCTCTGTGATCTTCTCTACTTGTTCTCGGATTTTCCCATCAATATCATCATCCAAAAGGTGTTTGAGATGATGTGATAAAGATGAAAGAAGGGATAAAAAGTAAATGTCTTTCACTTTATGGTGATTAAGACTTCTTTGAAAAATAAAGTCATCACTCAAAAGGTGTTTGAGATTTTCCAGAAGTAAATGATGTCTTTCCCTGTATGGTGATTGAGACTTCTTTGAAAAATAATGTCATCACCCAAAAGGTGTTCGAATTTTTTCAGTTCCCTAAAAATCAATGTACTGATGTTACCATGTACTTATTATTAAGCAAAGATGAAGCATGGTATATGACGAATATAATGAAAGTAAGTATTGAATGTAAAGATGAGAAGTAAATGCCTTTCATCTTATGATGATTAAGACTTTTTGGAAAATAATGTCATCACTTAAAAGATATTTGAGATTTTCCAATGTAAAGATGAAATATAAAGTAAGAATGAAGTTAAGTTTAACTTCAAAGTATTTTATAATAAAGAAATTATGGTTTTTTCCGCTGACCCCCTTTGAAGTATGAACTTTTTTCGCACCTACCCATGACTTTCAAATATTCTACTGACCCATGAACTATATCACCTTATCCACTTAAGTCCATCCATCAACCTCTATTAACTTTCTCATTAATTTTCATTTTTTATTTATGAAATGAACAAATTTTCCTTCCCTCATATCATCTAACATGGAGCTCCAGATGAAGGTGGGGAATGAGCTGGGCGACTCGACGAGGGTGGGGAATGAGCCAAGCGGCAACCAGCCGGTCAAGGCCCATCGAGCAATCATGGTGTGCCTGGTTGTGGCGTTGGGCTGCGGGCTCGACGCCTTCGCATTCATCACGACCGTGCGTTGTGCCTGGGGGACGATGTTCACAGCCAACGAGTGCATCCTGAGGCTGACGGCCGTGGCCCAGCCCATTGTGGGGTTTTGCGAGCTTCGCAACTACCCCCAGAAAGCCTCTGCGATCTTGTCATCGGTGCCGAGATCGTAGGTCGCAAGGGGGGTTCCCCCTCTGTGATATCATCTCCGACGATGAGATCATAGAGGAGCGGCGTCCCCCCTCCCCCGCGATCCCGTCGCAGGCGACGAGATCGCAGAAGGGGAGCCCCCGACCTACAATATCTAGTTATGAGATCGCAGGGGGTGGGGGGAGACCCCCCCTCCGATCTCATCGTCGGGCATCTCCCTTGTGGCCGACGATGAGATCATAGAGGAGGGGCGTCCCCCCCTCCCCCCCCCCCCCACCATCTCCCTGCGAACCATATATGAATAAAATAATTCAAAAATTAAATAACATAATAAAAATAGATAAAAATAGGCAAACAAAAAATAAAAGATAAAAATAAATTAAGTGGTAAAAGTAATAAATATTTATTACTCGTTAGATATTATAAAATGTTTTTATATAATAAAGAGTAAAAATGACTTTTTAGTAAATAAAACTCTCATTTCCCATACCGTCATTTTTTACAACTTACTATTCAAATGCTTAGGATTTAATAAGTCTATGATTCTAGATGAACACTGAGACTAATAATGTAATGAAGGTTTTAAACATTTAATGTCATATGGAATAATAATTGTTATATGATTAATAGAAAGTTATTATTTATGATTATTTTTGTTAAAATGTTGACTCTTCCATTATTAAATGATGAATGACGAACGAGTTAACGACGTGAAATTCCCCTAAATGCCAAAAAATTTTAGAATGATTTTTTGGACCGTTAAAATTGATATCAGAGCATAGTTAGGACCTATGTAATGTATTGTTCAGAAGTCTAAGTCCACATGGAACCGTCATGAGCAGCAATCTGAAAGCGAACAGTATGCATGTATGTTTATTACCATATATATGCATGTTTTCAATTAACCATATGATTATTGTTATGTCAATGATAGAGGCAAAAAGTCCATTCAGAGTGTTAATTATTGCACTCAAATTTTATAGTACTGTCAAGTTGATTGTGGGCAATATGTGAGATCAGATATATAAATACCATGATTACCTTTTTAATTATCGCTACAAGAAAACTGTCATTTAGTGACGCAAAATGATGCGTCACTACTAGCATCTAAATAGAGATGACGTTTGGTCGACAAGATGAGATGCTAATCGCCTCCGAGTAGGTCGACTCAGCATTCGTGTTACAAAAAAATGACGCTAAACCCAACACCATCACAATGCTATTATCACGCGCCAAGACTAGAAATTGCGTAGTAAATTATAGCATAAGCGTCAACAAGACGCGACGCAAGTTGGCGTCAACAACAGTGCGGCGCTAAATCGACGCAAGTTCAGGAGGCGATTTTGGTGTCCTTAACTTGCGTTATATTGCCGTTGATGAGGTGTGGCGTTAATTAGCGTCAAAAAGCTTGCATCGCTAAGTCGACGCTAGGTTGGCGTCAAGAAAAGTCAACGCTAATGTGACGTTGAATACATTGCGACGCTAATGTGAAGCTAATGTGGTGCCAACATTAGAATTTTAAGAATATACAAGTATTTATATAAGTAATGTTAATTATTATTCGTATTTAGTTAATGTTAATTTGTATAACTATGTATGTTAATAATACATACATATACATATACATACATTCATATATACGTATGTATATATACATATACATATGCAATAGCTATCACAACGCTACTTCGCATACATATACATATAGATACTCTACAATACTATATACTATATTTAACTATATTATACACCATATTATACTATATTATTCTATTATATAATATACAAAAATTAATATACCAATCTATACATACATTATATTCTAATTCTCTAATTCCAAAATTAGGAGAATAGTGCTTCTTCATTTTTCATGGGATTCAAATGACGATTATCAAAGATCCGACCATTGAATCATCGTGAAATTTGTACCACTTGTAGATCATGGCAATACAGATTTTTCATTATTGTTTGACGATTTTAGGAGGCCAGATGGTAGGAAAAGAAAGACTTCCGAAGGTCGCCATCGTGAGTACGGCGAGAATCTTTTGAAACGAAAATTATAGACTCGTAAAGAACGATGCAAGCTGTCCAATCACATAAGAATTGTGGAGATCAAAAGTCGGAAGAAATTCAATAAAATGGACAAAATTTTAAAATAGAAACAGTCAGTTTTCCACGGTCCTAACTCGGATTGCAACGAAAAAGTAGGCATTTCAAAAGGATCGCGAAGGTGGGGCGGCACAAACCTTTTATGTTTAACGTCTTTCCCATTTCCTCCGATTCTCAAAATACCTATTTTTCGTAATTCTAAAAATTCATCAAAACTAATGTGCGCTCTTGAAAATTGGACCTTTCAGTAGTGCTCGGAACGGTCCCGTTTAGTCAACATAGAGTTTTTAAATTTTTTCACATGCTGATTTTGTTAGAATTTTTTGCATCCAAACTTAATAAGAGTGGTCTATTTTGCTTCGTGCTTTTTAAAAAATATTAAAAATTACTTTTCCAGAAAATCGGACCACTCAGGACTTCATAGAATGGCCTCATTTGGTCGCCATACAATTCTTGAATTATTCGGACGATGTTGATATTCTTCTCTAATATATGTTATTTGTACTCAATATATAACATATATACAAATTACATATATAACATACACATATATGCATATACATATACATTCACATATATGTTGATATACATATACATTCAATCAATTATTTTGGGTGCCACCGCAGCGTCGCAATAGTGACGTACTCATCCTGGCGTCACAGTCAAGTCACAATCGAGTCGCCTATTTGCGACATTGGAGGCGCTAAAGTGTGGTGCTATGCAACATACTTTATAAATGATTATTTATAAGAATTGAATTAAAGTGCGTTTCCATAGCGTCACTGTAGCGTCGTAATAAAGTGCGTCGCTAATTGGTGATCCATGTGCCCATCGAAGAACGAATCCTGACCATTCATTTTCTTTTATCCGATGCTCCCCGCCCGTTCGCCATCTTCTGTGTCCACTTCATCGCAATAAAGCCCGGATGCCGCCTCCTCTTCCTCCTCCTCCTGCTGCTACTGCCTCGACGCCTCCTCCTCCTCCTGTTGCTGCTGCCCCGACGTCGCTCGGATGCCTCCTCCTCCTCCTCCTCATGTTGCTGCCTCGATGTCGCCCTGCTATTGCCTATGCCTCCTCCTCCTCCTCCTATTGATGCTGCCCCGACGCCGCTCGGACGCCTCCTCCTCTTACTCCTCATGCTGCTGCATCGATGCCACCCGGATGCCGCCACTGCCTCCTCCTCCTCCTCCTCCTCCTCCTCCTCTTGTTGTTGCTGTCCTAATGTCGCTGCCGCCTCCTCCGATTGCTGCTGCCCCGCCGCCGCCGGCTCCTCCTTCATTTGCTGCTGCCCCAACACCGCCTTCTACTCCTCCTCCTATTGTTGCTGCCTCGACGCCGCCCAGATGCCGCCTCCTCCTCCTGTTGCTGCTGCCCTAATGTAATTTGATGTAATGGAAGTTGTAATTGAATGTAAATGATATAATTTGATATAATTGAAGTTGTAATTGAATGAATTTGATCTAATATGCCATTTCTTTCGTTGAATGGTATCAACAATATGAATGTAAATGAAAGAATTAGTGACAGTTGTTGGCGCAATGCCATTTTGTTGAATGAAGATATCGTAATTAGTGTCTCTTTCGCGTCGCAATGGCATCTCAGCTCTTAGCGTCACATTAACATCGCAATGGCATTGCAACGTTGTAGTGCTACAGTAGCAACACAATAGAACTAAGAATAGCGCCATATTAGAGTTGCACTATAGCGTTGTATCGGCGTCGAGGTAGTGTCGACAGATTCAGTGTCGCTTTAGCATCAAAATAGCGATGATATTAGCGTTTCACGACATCAATTTTTTCATCATTACACCATCACAGTAGCGTCGTGGTTTGTCGATAATAGCGTCAACAAACCTGTAGGCGCGAAGTCGACGCGTCGTACATTTTGCGTCTCCAAGCCTGTGTCGCAAAGTTGATGCTAATGCGTTGCTACTCTCTTCAGCGCCAAGTTAGCGATGCATTAGAGGCTATTTTGCTGCATCTCTAATCGATCTTTTTCTTGTAGTGGATCATGAACATGTGATAAGGAATGAATTAAATTTCAGTCATGGTCATCCAACTTTGGGGGCATTCCCAGTAAGTTTATCCAACTTCAATCAACTCAGTCATCGAACTTTAGAAATATTTTAATCACGGTCATCGCGACCGCTTAGAGCCAGAAAACTAGTAAATCACTAACGTTGATGCTTACATGGCACCACTTTAGTATTTTTTCTCTCCTACACGTCATATTAAAAAAAATAAAAATTTCCACATCAGCATTTTTCTCTCTGCTCCATCCAAACTTAAGTTTGTATCTACATGGTCATCCAACTTTTCAAAACTTTCAAACAAGGTCATTCAACTTTTCAAATTTTCAATCGCGGTCATCATTAGAAACTTAAAATAATAAATATAAAAAATAAAAATAAAAATTTGAAGACACCTAGACGGGCTCAGTACATTTTTTGGCACGATCCATTCGGATCGAGCTGTCCAAACTTTTTATGTGTATTAAATATATAATATTATAATAATTAATAATTTTAGTTATGGAAAAAATTAGAAAAATAACATACCAATTATATTTTTATATTATATTATGATATTTTTATATAATATCAAATCAAACCGTAATGGTTCGTCCAGCGGGGTGTTAGGCATGACCCAACATCCAACAGGTTAGGTTGCTGAGCCAAACATGATTTTTTATATAATATTATGATAATTAATAATTTTGATACTAAAACTTTGCCACACTGATGATTAAACAGAAGAAGCCAACCGGTTCATCACACAAGTCGGTCCAGGATAGAAAACATGGTGGTCATTCTAGGGAACAAACTGACAAGTGCTTCACCAATGACAGAAAAGGAAGCTTCCTTGGGACACAGTCTAGGGACGCTAAAAGTCTAAAAAGCAAAATGGCAATGGATAACTTGAGTAGAGAAGCTACGAAAATGGGCATCGGTGAATACAGAGGAGTAGAGATTTTTTCAGGGCGAAAGAGGGAGGTATAAGAAGAAGAGAGACAAATTTTTGGGGATGGAGTTCTTCTGATTAATCGATGGAACAGTAGATGAATTTGAGTGTGGTTTCACTCCTTTTATCTATGTGTAACTAATCAACTGACTAGGGCTGGGGAAATTTGCTAGAGATGCTTAGTTCCTTTCTCTATCTTTCAATTTTATAATATTCAATATGTTGATTTCCTATTTTACATTTCTATTGCATTATTGTTCTTGCCATTATTTAGAACTGTTGGAATGTGTTTTGTTGAGCTGAGGAATTCATCACACCATATCTCGAGAGGGATATCTAATCCTCCGCTTTATGGTTTATAGCCACAAATCAATAATCATAACATGTTAGTTCGTGGTAATATCCATATTTTATAGTCACAATTATTATTTTTGTGTGTATTGATGAGTTTGTAGCCACAAATAATTTATATCATGGTAATAATGGTTTAAGGATTGCTATGAAAATTTATTTGTGACAAATAATATATGTAATTGCCACAATTTTAATTTTCATAAGAAACAATTTTTATTTAACCTAATTTTGCTTTTTTATCCTATTAATCTTCTCTCATTTTCAAGATCGTCTTTCGAGTCTCCTACAGGTATGCCTTCTACGTCTACCTCTCGTCTTGGCCACGTCTCTGGCTTCTCGTCTTAGCCCAGAATAGGCCGCTGTGCGTGGCCATGTCCCTGCCTCATGCGCGGCCATCGACCAGCCTCTAGTGTGGAGGCGGCCTCAACGCGTGAGGTGGCCGTCGAGCTACCTCTCGTGCAGAGGCGACTGTCGATGGCCTCCCCTACGTTCTGGTGGTCACCTCTATGAGAGAGGCGGCGCGACGGCTGCCTCACGCGTTGGGATAGCCGTCAGGGGCTGCCTCCCCACACGAGGCAGCCATCAAGCTGCCTCTCACGCATTGGCGACCATCAGAGCACAGGGAGGCCATTGGTGGTTGCCTTTGCGCAAGAGACATCTCACCGAGCCACCCTCATGAAGGGGGCGGCCACAGTGAGCCTCCTCCATGCATGAGGCAGCTCAACAGCCACGTCTCGCGCAGAGGCGACCACTGACAGCCTTCCATGCGCTCCTGTGGATGCCTCTTGTGAGATCCGCCAGGGCAGTCGTCGGGGGCTTCCTCCATGCAAGAGGTGGCCGTCGAGCCACCTCTCGCCCCCGTTCGGTCGTCGGGGGCCGCCTCCTCACACGTGAGGCGGCTATCGAGCCATCTCTCGCATGAAGACTACCATTGACGGCCTCCTCTGCGCTCCGGTGGTCGCCTTTGCGCGAGAGGCGGCTCACGGCATGCCTCGGCCGTCGGACGTCGCCTCCGACGCCTCCCCTATGTGAGAAGGCAGAGTTGTGGCCGTGTTTTTTTTTCTTTTTCCCTAGAGATTATAAAGATAAAAATATAATGTTGTGCTTAATAAAATAAGATGTAGCGAAAATTATCTTTGTTCCATGTACGAATTATTTTTTTCTTATTCAGTTAGTTTTATATTACTATTTTAATTCTTTTAATTATCATAGTTATATAAAAGTGATGTTATATTCATTTTCATGTCATTTGGCCTATTCAAGATATTTAAAAGTTAATCCACATATGATGAATTATTTTAACATGTATCAATTTTTTTATTTTAGTTGCACAATTATTTTCTTTGATCTGACAAGAAAAGTAAATAATTTTGTTATGAATGCTTTCTTCTTTATGCCGCTCACACCCTTCATGAGATTTATTTGAATTCGTAATTCTCGCTTCTTCAACAAAATAAGATTGAAGTTTTTCTTTAAGCAATCTTCGCTTATTGGTAAACTCTTTTTTCTGCAAATACGCCAACAAAATGATCTTCGCTACGGTTGCTTTGGCAATTGGTTCTCATGCAAGAGTTAGATGGTAAGGCGGAAATGCATTAGCACTTACAAAACCATATGTTGTGTCTCGCAGAATAATTGGGAAATAGTATGCAATCATTTTTTAGAAGAAAAATGTCTGGTATGACATTATTTTCTATACTAGTTGCGATATTTTTTTAAGTATACTTTTTGTTATTATATTATTACCATTTGAAAATGTATTGTTTAACCAGAAATGAATTGAGGTTAATTCTAACAACCATAAAAATCTAGTGGTACATCATTGTGGAGGTTCGAAGTCTTTTCACGATCGTATTCATGATATGATATATTATTCATTACAAATTAAGGTATATATATTTCTTGAGTAAAGTGGAGGTGTCCATCATTTAAAGGACATTATGCTTGCCCTTGGATTACAAATTTGTGAATGATGTTTGATCCATTTATGTTTAAGAAATTTTACTATGATACTTATTCCTATTATTTTATATTCTTTCATAATATTAATTAATTTTATTATTCAGATTTAGTTCCTTTTATGTATGATATGAAATGTTAAATTGTAGTAACTCTTTATTGTTTGTATATTATACAATGAGATTATATTGCCATTTTATTTGAAAATATTTTTTGTTGATTTATTTTATAGGATACTATGGTTGCTACACAAACTGAGGTCATGGAAGCTGTTGTACAATTTGAAGTAGAACCATCGATAGAGGAACCAAATTTTCAACAAGTAATGGCACAAATTTAGAATATTATGAGGTTTAGATTATGGTGTGTGCCTGAAGGATCGAAAGCACCAAGAGGGGAGGGGGTGAATTGGTGTTTTAAAAATCTTTTTCGGAAAATCGCTAAAAATGATCACAAGCAAATAATCTTTTGAATAATCTTGCTTGCTTGGATAAGTTTTCTTCAAGCTTTGGCACTCCTTTTATAGTGTTGTACATGTGAGAATTTCGTCCAGATGGATTTCCATGATTTTCTTCTCAAAAATTAGCCGTTACTGTTCATCTGACACTATGACCGGTCGAATGCATTAATGGGCCGGTCACCTTTCTAACCTATCCGGTCGACCGGTCCTTCGGCCGAAATGTCGACCGGTATAGTCTCGACTTTTTTTGGAATTCGTCCTTTACTATTCGGTCGACCGGTGCAACGATCGGAACATCGACCGGTATAGTCTCATCTTTTTCTAAATTCATCCCTGTGCTGTTGGTAATCGGAAATGAGGGCCAGAAGAATGAAGTGCTAACTAGAGGTGTGGCTGAGCGACGGATTTCTATGGCCGACCGGAGAGGGAAGGTGGCCGGGGAGAGACGATGACGGACGGTGAGAGAGGGAGAGAGAGAAAGCAACCGGCGGTCGGGGTCGAAGGAAGAGGCGGCCGACGGAGGAGGAGGCAGTCGAGGCGTCTGGTGATTCAACCGGTGGAGATGGCCGATCGAGGCGACTGGTGAAAGGAGAAGGAGGACAGAGAGATGGCCACCGGACAGAGAGAGGAGGACAGAGTGAGAGAGGAAGGCCGGTGGGGATTGCCGGAGAGCAGAGAGACAAACGGTGAGGGGAAGAGAGAAAAGGGCAACCGAAAGAGTGAGACGGTCGAGACGAGAGGCGGAGGCGTTCGATCGGAGGAGGCAGCTGGTCGCTGGAGTCATCGGCAGCTGCAGAGTTCGCCGGACTTGCGGGCGATTGAAGGGTTAGGGCAGCGGTTGAGGAAATAAGGAAGATGAATCGATCGATCAGGCGGTCTATTTGATATATGGGTGCGATTTTGACATATACCGGTCGATCGATCCTGCTGAGCTGTCGACCGGACAGTTGTTACAAGTGAATAATCCATCGGTCGATGAATGTCAGCCGGCCCCAGTTATATATCGATCGATCGGTCTTTTCTAGTCGATCGATCGGTCATTCCATTTTTACTTGTTTTACTATTTTGTCAAAGTTTTAACCATTAAAATCATGTTCCAGATATATATGTCATACAAATGTAAGTGTTGTGCAACACTTTTGATGTTCAATCCATGTCAAAAGTGATTTTGCATAACCAAGTCACTTTTACTTAGAATTGATATGCAATCAGGAAGTAATCATTCCTAATTCCCTTCTAAGCATGCAAAACCATTCTTCACTCAAGGATTTTGTAAATATGTCTGCAAGTTGAATTTCAATGGACACTTGTTCAATGGCAATGTCCTTAAGGGTCACATGTTCTCTAATGAAATGATATCGCAAGTCAATGTGTTTCATTCTAGAGTGTTGAATTGGATTTTTGGTTATTTCTATAGCACTTGTGTTATCGCACTTCATGGGTACATTAGAATAATTTACACCATAGTCAAGCAATTGTTGTTTTACCCATAGTATTTGTGGACAACAACTACCGGCGGCTATATATTCGGCCTCGGCAGTAGAAAGTGTGATGGAGTTTTGTTTCTTACTAGCCCATGAAATGAGGGAGCTACCAAGAAAACAACACATTCCACTAGTGCTTTTTCTATCAACTTTACACCCGACAAAATTCGCATCAGTGTAGGCATGCAATTCAAATGGTGAATTTCTATCGTACCAAATGTCTAATTCTCATGTATGCTTTAAATAGCGCATTACTCTTTTTACTGCAATTAAATGTGATTCTTTGGGGGCAAATTGAAACTTAGCACACAAACATACTCTAAATATTATATCTGGCCTAGATGCTATTAAGTAGAGCAAACTACCAATCATACCTCTGTACCTTTTTTGATCAATAGACTTGCATTTTTCATCTTTATCCAGTTTTGTAGTAGTACTCATAGGAGTTGTGCTTGGTTTGCATTCGTTCATCTCGAATCTTTTAAATAACTCCCTTGTATATTTTTCTTGATTGAGAAAAATCTCTTCCTTGAATTGTTTCACTTGTAGGCCTAGAAAGAAGGTAAGCTCTCCTACAAGACTCATTTCAAATTCTTTTTGCATAAGAGTTTCAAACTCTTTGCATAGACATTCATTAGTAGCACCATAAATAATATCATCAACATAAATGTGAACTGTTATAATATCATTTTTAAAACATTTTAAAAATAATGTGGTGTCTACTTTCCCTTTTTTAAAACCATTTTTAATTAAAAATGAACTCAATCTTTCATACCAAACTTGAGTAGCTTGTTTCAATCCATAAAGAGCTTTTGAAAGTTTAAAAACATGATAGGGAAAATCTGGGTTTTTAAAGTCTTGAGGTTGTTCAACATAAATTTCCTCATTTATAGAATCGTTCAAGAAGGCCGATTTAACATCCATTTGAAAAAGTTTAAAACCTTTATAACATGCAAAAGCCAAAAGCATTCGAATTGCCTCAAGTCTAGCAACGGGAGTAAAAGTTTCATCAAAATCAATCCTTTCAATTTGTGAGTAACCATTGGCCACTAATCTAGCCTTGTTTCTCACAATGACACCATTTTCATCTAACTTGTTTCGAAAGACCCATTTGATTCCAATAATGGGATGATCCTTGGGTCTTTCCACAAGTTTCCATACTTGATTTCTTTCAAAATTATTTAATTTCCCATACATTGCATTTATCCAATTTGGATCTTCAAGTGCTTCATCTATATTGCTAGGTTCAAAGTTAGTAAGAAAAGCTGAAAAAGCACATAGATTTTTCAAGGAGTTTCTAGTTTTTATACCTTCATTTATATCACCTATAATTTGTTCAACTGGATGTGATGAGGCATGTCTCCAATTTCTTGAAATAATTTGGCTTTCCTCAATTCGAGATTCTTCCATTTCTCCCACATTTGGAGTATCAACTTTAGCTTCTTCTGAATCCTCATGTTGCACATCATCAAGTTGTCTTTGCACTTCAACTATTTCTTCCTCATCATCATGTGCTTGCTTACTCATAAAAAATTCATTAGTCACATTGAATTTAACATTAATAGACTCTTCAACAACTAACGTTCTTTTGTTATACACTCTATATGCTTTACTTGTAGTTGAATAACCAAGAAAAATACCATCATCACATTTTGCATCAAAATTTCCAAGTTTGTCTTTGATATTCAAAATATAGCATTTGCAACCAATAACTTTGAAATAAGAAATATTTGGTTTCTTTTCATACAACACTTCAAAACAAATTTTCTTCTCAAGAGGCCTAAGTAGAATCCTATTAAGAACATAGCATGATGTATTTACTATTTCGGCCCAAAAATACTTTGGCAATTTACTTTCATTTAAAATTGTTCTAGCCATTTCTTTTATAGTTCTATTTTTTCTTTCTACTACTCCATTTTGTTGGGGTGTCCTAGGAGTTAAAAAATTATGAGTAATTCCATTTTCTTCACAAAACAATTCAAATTTATGATTTTCAAATTCTTCTCCATGATCACTTCTAATTTTTGAAATCTTTTGTTCAAATTCATTTTGAATTCTTTTTACGAATTTTGAAAACATGTTAGTTATTTCATCTTTACTAGTAAGAAAAATAGTCCAAGTGAAATGAGAGAAATCATCAACAATCACAAAAACATATCTTTTTCCTCCTAAACTTACTACATCAATTGGTCCAAATAAGTCAAGATGCAAAAGTTCCAAAGGTCTATGTGTACTAATGACCCCCTTTAATTTAAATGAGCTTTTGGTTTGTTTTCCAAGGCATGAATCACAAACATTATTTTTCTCAAATTTAACCTTAGGCAAACCTCTAACCAATTCATGATTTGAAAGTTTATTTAGTAATTTATAGTTTGCATGTCCTAATCTTCTATGCCATAAGTTTATATCATCATGTATAGCACTAAGACATTTTTCAAATTATCAAAATCAATTTTGTACACATTATTGTATCTAAAGTCCATATGTAAAACTTCATTATTTGCATCTAATATCAAACATTTGTCTTTTTCAAATTTAACTAAATAGTTTTTATCACATAGTTGACTTATGCTAATTAGATTATGTTTTAAATTTTTAACTAGCCATACATTTTTCAAATACACTTTGTCATTCTTACCAACATTACCCATGCCTATTACTCTTCCTTTGCTATTGTCTCCAAAAGTGACTTTACCTCCATTTTTCTTTTCCAAGATGATGAAATTTGATGCATCGCCGGTCATGTGTCTTGAGCGCCCACTATCCAAATATCATTTACCATCATTAAGCTTTGGGGCTCCCTACAAGAAAGAAATTGAGAATCTCATCTTTTTGGTACCCAACTTTGCTTGGGTACATCTTGGTTAGAAATGTTCCTTTTCGGGACCCAAATTTTCTTCATCCCTTTATTTATTCCTTTTCTAACTTTGCAATCATATGAATAATGTCCTTCATATCCACAGTGAAAACAAGTAATATATGATTTTGCATTACTACGTGATGCTTTAACAAATAAAATTCTTTTATTATTTTTTTTTAAAAAGAATTAAAACCAAATCCCTTTTTATTTGAAGGCATTTTAGATCCGCTAAGCATGACATCTAACATTTTGCTTCCATTAGAAAATTTTTTAATTTCATCTTTTAGATTCTTGATTTCGTTGTTCAAGCATGCACATTTTTCACATGACGATCTAAGTGTACTATTTTCCATTTTCAATTCTTCAATTAAGAATTCTAAACTAGTGTTTTCTTCACTTAATATTTCACACTTTTCACATGCTCTAACATATTTATCTTTCTTTTGCTTATTTTCAAATTTTATTTTTAGATTATCATATTTCTTTTTTAGGCATCCATATTTATTGATAAGAATTCTAAACTCGTTATGCACATTAAAAGATTCACTATCAGTAGAGCTAGATGAATTAGATGATACCTCGTGGCTATTAGCCATTAGATATATGTAAGCTTCTTCATCATCACTTGAGGAGGTGTTGGAATCATTTTCTTCATCTTCGCTTTCATCCCAAGTTGCTTGAAGAGCTTTTTTCTTCCTTTTTGAATTTTCTTTATCTTTTTCCTTTTTGATCAAATTTGGACATTCATTTTTATAATGTCCAACATTTTTGCATTCAAAGCAAGTTATTTGATTCTTGCTTGATGATGATCTTTTCTTGGTGAAGCCATTTCTCTTCCTTGGCAAACTTGAGATATTTGTCAAGCTTCTTTACATATAGGGCAAGCTTCTTGTCATCAAGATCTTCATCTTCCTCACTTGTGTCTTCCTCGTCTTTACTTGCTTTCAATACTAGAGTTTTTCTCTTTGGAGCATTTGCTTCTTCATCCTTCTTGATTCCGATCTCATATGTCAAGAATGAACTTATAAGATCGCCGAAATCTAACTTGTTCAAATTCTTCTCTTCGATCACGATCATCTTTGTATGCCATCCGGAGGAGAGGGACCTGAGAAACCTTTTTTACCTTTTTAGACTTAGTTCTTGGCTCCCCAAAGAGACTAAGTCATTCACAATATCATTAAAATGGACAACCATCTCATTTATAGATTCATTTTCATGCATTTTGAAAGAATCGTATTGGTGATTTAGAATGTTCAATCTAGATTCCTTAACTTTGGCGGTTTCTTCATGAGTGATAATAAGTTTCTTTCAAATTTCATTAGCACTTGAACAATTAGAAACCCGATTAAACTCTGCAAGATCCAAAGCACAATAAAAAATGTTTTTAGCCTTCCAATCAAGTTTTATCAAAAACATTTCTCATTCGATATATTTCAAAGGAGATTTTCCACATAGATTAAAACCATTTTGAACGATATCCCACATATCAATATCAATGGATCATACATATGCTTGCATCCTAATTTTCCAATATGCAAAATTAGATGCATTAAAAAGCGGAGGACGATTAATCAATTGACCTTCAGAAAAACTGAATCCACTTGATGCCATAACTCTAAAAGAATTTGTAAATCTTAAAAACAAGAGCAACCTGCTCTGATACCAATTGTAGGATCGAAAGCACCAAGAGGGGGGGTGAATTGGTGTTTTAAAAATCTTTTCGGAAACTCACTTTCGGAAAATCATGAAAAACGATCACAAGCAAATAATAAAAAGAGAACAAACACAGTGAGACATGATGTGTTGATGAGGTTCGGCCCCAACTCTTTGGCCTACGTCCCCGCTCCGACTTTTCGACCTTGAGATCGCCGGAGATCCACTATCTTTCTTTTTTCTTGTAGGGAGAGAACAATCCTTTTTACACCACACGTATTCTTCTCCGCTCAAGAGATAAGGCACTCATCTTTTACAATGAGCTTTCAATCTTTACTAGATCAGAGAATAAAGATTCCCTCTAACTCTCTTCTTTTACAAGATTTTTTACACTCAAAGTTTGGAAGAGAAAAGGGAAGAACTTACAAATTTAGGCTCAAGAACTTGAAATACTTTTTTGAATAATCTTGCTTGCTTGGATAAGTTTTCTTCAAGCTTTGGCACTCCTTTTATAGTGTTGTACAGGTGAGAATTTTATCCTGATGGATTTCCATGATTTTCTCCTCGAAAAATAGCAGTTACTGTTCATCTGGCCCTGTGACCGGTCGACCGCATTAATGGGTCGGTCGACGGTCCAGATCAACCTAACCACCTCTCCCTTGCGCGTGCAGCCCCCACCAACCTCCCATCCTCTTCCCCTCGTCTTTTCCACTGCCGGCTGATAGCTCCCATCGTCCCCGCTATCACAAGCGTTGGCCAGTAGCCCCCATCATCCCACCCCCATGAGCGTCAGTGCTGCCCCCCCCCCCCCCTCCATCATTCCTGACCCCGCGCGACTTCCCCTTGTCTTCCTCTTTGGTGCCCTAATCGGATCTCGCAACACGACAAGAAAATCACGCATTTGCGACGAAAAATTTTCGACGGACATAAATCATTCATATTTTTCGACAGCATTAGCGATGAAAACAAAAATCATTCAAAAATATCGAGGGTCAAAATGTCCTTCGCTATTATGTTAGAAAAAATCCCATTGGAACATCTTCTTTCCCTTGTCTTCCTCTCTGGCCCGATCTGACACTTGCCATCGGATCTCTCTTTCCTCTCTCTTGGTGGCCTATCTGCAGCCTATCCGACAGCCATCACTTGGAGGTCATGCGGCCAAATCCGATCGCCTAGTGGCGGCCTCCCTCTCCCTTCAAAGATCAACCTCTGTTTTTGGATTGGGCCACCTACGGTCTGATTCGGTCGCAGGATTGGATTTTTTTTATATTTTAAAAATAGTTTTCTAGGGTGAAGCATCAGAACATCCAACAAGAGGGCTCCCATCAGAACGTCCAATGAGCTTCCCCATCGGAGGTTCCGATGATGTATTGCTGCTAGAGCTCCACGGGTAGAACTCTGTCGGAGGTTTCGATAGGAAGTTCCCACCAGAGGTGCCGATGGGAGCTTGCCGTCAAAGGTTAGGACGGTGAGCTTCCCGTTGAAACCTTTGATGGGACTCTCCCGTTGGAACCTCCAATGAGCATTTTTTGTTGGAAGTTCTGAAGGGTGACTCCTTTGAAAATAGTGACGGATTTTGAAATCCGTCAGAAACTTGTTACAATACGAGCACTGGTCATAAAAAATCATTAAAAATGTTATAGTACGAGCGCTGGGAGACAGCTCCCATTCATCCTCGCCCCTGAGCATCGGTGGCCCCCATCATCCCCGACCGTGCGAACACTGGCACTTGAGAGAGAAGGGAGAGGTTGATGTCATCGATAGTCAAGAAAGAGAAGGTAGAGAGAAGAGAGAGGGGCCGATGATCATGGGAGGCGCTCATGGGGGCAAGTTCGGAGGAGATTGCAAAGGTTAGGGTGCCGGTAGTGGCAGCGGGACACGGATGTGAGGAGGAGGTTGTAGAGATGTGTGCCGACAACCGCGGCGCTAGAGCGATTTCTTCTAGACCATAGACGTAAAACAGATGGCACAAATTAGGGCACTACACAGTATTTCACCTAAGGGGTGTTACACTCCATTAATCCATATATATATATAAATAAATATATATAAATATATATATTATAGATATATATTCGTCCTCAAGAGGTCTGGATATGCGTCCCTCAATTGTTATATGGTTAATGATGATACATTCCCAGTATATAATAAAGTTTCTATATTTTTTTTTTGAATTGGCAATGTTAAAAATTCTCTAATATTTGACTTGAAATAATTTTTTTAAAAAATCTTTATTCTATTAATCATACTAATTAGAATATTAAGTGCGCAAAGGACGAGCCTATTTATAAACATTGAAGAGTTGCTTTGTAAACATTGCATTGATTTTTTTCATCAAAACGGCACACCATTATAAAAAATAACCTTTACAACATAAACATTAATATTAAGATAAGTATAAGCATAAATGTTAATATGAATATGACATAATATAAACGTAAACATGAACATAATTAATGGTGCAATTCACTACAAGAAATTCGGGGATTACAGACGGTTACGACTGTCTGTAATTTCCCTTAAAACCGTCAGAAACACTGTTTTCGACGGTTCTTTCGATGAAAATGAAAACGTCCGAAAATCACTCGTCACAAATATCGTTGGTCACAACCGCCGATATTTGCGGCGGTCGACGAAATCGTCGAAAACTCCGGCGATCGTGACCACCAAAGTTTTCGACGGTTTCGTCGACCGTCGCAAATATCGGCGGTTGCTACCGCCGAAACTTGCGGCTGTCGTCGCCCAACCATCGGAGTTTCGACTATCAAAACCGTCGCAAAGAATTTTTATAATATAAAAAAATTAGCGGGCGGCGGCCGAATCCGACCGTCGCAAAGAATTTTTAAAAATAAAAATATTATCGGCCGGATCCGGCCGCTGGCTGCCAGATTCGACAAGTGGCGGGCCAGATCCAACAGCCAGGTGCCAGATCCAGACGTCGGCGCCAGATCCGGGCCGCCGACGCCAAATCCGAGCCGTTGGGAGCCGGATCCGGGCCGCCGGCGCCAGATCCGGGCTGTTGGGGGCCGGATCCGGGCCGCCGGCGCCCGATCCTGCTAGGAACGGATCCGGCCGCCAGGCGGTCGATCCGGCCGCCAGGCGGTCGATCCGGCCGCCAGGCGGTCGATCCGGCCGCTGGAGACCGGATCCGGCGCGTGGTGCCAGATCCGGCCGCCGGCGCCGGATCCGGGCCGTGGGGCCGGATCCCGCCGCCAGGCGGTCAATCCGGCCGCTGGGGGCCGAATCCGGGCCTCCAGCGCCCGATCCGGGCCGCTGGGGCCGGATCCAGCCGTTGGCGGCCGGATCTGGCCCAAAGCGGCGGCCTGGAGAGAGAGAGAGCCGACGGGAGAGGGTCGCCGGCAATCGATGACGTTCGGTCAGAGGCTCGCCTGCCGGGAGAGGGAGAGGGGGAGAGAGAGAGGAGAGGAGGGAGAGTGGCCGGGAGAGGGAGAGAGAAGAGGAGGGAGAGAGAGAGAGGAGAGGAGGGTGAGAGGAGAGGAGAGGAGAGGAGAGGGTATATATTGGATTTCCAATAACGAGAAAGCGGAAAAATGAAAAAAAAAACGGAATAACGAAATTTTAATTACCGACGGTTCTAGCCATCGGAAATGCATATATTAATTATTTTTAAAGTTACCGACGATTGTGATTGTCACAAATTATTTAATTATATATAATATTTATTTTTTATTTTACCGACAATCGTAACGGTTCGGACCGTCGCTAATTATATTAATTAAATATCCCTCATACGATATTGTTATATATTTATCGACGGTTACGACCGTCGAAAATTGCGACGGATTTTGCGACGGATGGATATCCGTCGGAAATATTGATGTTTCTAATCGTCGAAAAATTAAATAATAATATAAAAATTACGTAATTTATTTTTTTCATTTTCGACGATAGTAACCGTCGAAAAATCTGTCAAAAAAATTAAATAATAATATAACAAATTACATAATTTATTTTTTCATGGCTTTGCCTTAATTATATACTATTCCAATACTTGTAGAAATATGAAATCATAATTATCTTGATCACAATCCACTTTCTTTTTGTTTGATTTTCCTTTTGACGATTGTAACCTAGGTCGTTGAAAATTTTCAAATTAACAATAAAACATGTCCAATGAAGTCAACGCATCCAATATGTCTTCAACCAATTTTTCATGCAAATAGGGGTGATTACCAAAATATGGTAGTACAACCATGCATAAAGCAATTCAAGACGTAAAACCTGCCAATTAGAAAAGTATGACGGTGAAGGAAGAATAGAGCAGTTAGACAACAAGCTAAAGCATTTGAACTCAGGCTAAGTAAGTGATGCACCGACTATATACCAACCAAATGTGGTAGTTGTGTCACATTCTTGATGTGCATCAGGCAGGGGACTTGCACGTAGACTATCTCCAACGCCTATAAAAAGGCTTATTGTTATACATAACATGTATATTCACAAGTCAAATAATATCCTTCTTTGTTCTCTCTCTAGCCATTCTTTTCTTTTCAAAGCTATTCCAATGACGATTAAGCAAATTGTGTTAATCGTGATGCTTGGACTCCTCTTCCATTCTGTTGAATCCATTGGAGTACCTTCTTCAATTACCATAGTACCTTTGGTTAGCCATGGGACAGCTATGATATGTGCCATTGTTTTCAAGAATGGCACAAAGAGCATAGAATGTTCTACAGTTTCTACTCTTGGTGTTGGGGAGACATTTCCTCTACACCCCACCATCTCTTTCGACTCTATATCTGGTGGTCGTCATTTTTTGTGCGGACTCCGGAATGACGGCTCATCATTTTTCTGTTGGAGGCAAAACACCAACGGCAGCTCAAATGGCGTCAACTTCCTTTCCACACGTGTCTATCAAAACGACACCATCCCTCTTAAGGACCTTGTGGTGGGTGAATCACAAGTTGCCGCCTCCGACCGAAATGGGACATTTATCCAGTGGTGGTTTGCTGGCAGAGATTTCCCTACGAGGTTCCCCGGAGACTTTCATTCTCACACATCCGGAGTCGACTTCACCTGTGCTATCGATGACAACAATGCCGTCGTGTGTTGGGGCCCGCGCGGCCAGGAGATTCAAGCCGTCTTCCGTGATCAGGCGATGTCCACCGTGGTCGCCGGTGAATTATGTGCATGCGGCGTCGCCACTCATGGTAGACTCCTGTGCAGCGGGAGGGACTTCGGGCAGCCTTCATTTGAGTTCCAAAGCCTCGCTGTGGGTTCGAATGATACATGCGTAGTGCGTTCATCGGATATGACAGTCGTGTGCTGGGGAGCTAGAGGCAACGGGTACACTCCTACTAAAAACGTGTCCTTCATATTTTTAGTGGCCAACGGAAACATCTTCTGCGGGCTGGCGGAGGAGTACAACATTTACTGCTGGTGGAGTGACCGGAGTCCATCCCGCATCGTCGAGCTGCCCTTGAAGATAGTGGTTCCAGGTGTTTGTGCGGAGGAAGCATCCTGCCGATGCGGATACAAATCCGCCTCCTCGAAGTATTGTTTTGACTCTGGTGTTATATGCAGAGTTTGCACTTCACAGCCATTTGCATCTCACCGGTCTTCTTTGTCGGAGGCGAGCATAGAATGGATCGTGCTCGGCTGTGTCGGCTTTTACTTTATAGTTCTTTTTATCTGTGTTTGTTGAGGGTGATGTTCGTACTAAGAAGAAGAAACCAGTGCTATGTTTTAAAATTTTAACGCTCTCTTCCGCCTTCCTTAGACGCTGAATTTAGTATTTTCCAATAACGAATCTTCACTAGTTCAGTATTTGTAACGCCTCGAGATCCACGTGACTTTCACGTACTTAGAGTCGTCCCAAGGCGCTACTCAATTTTCTATAAAATATTTTTGCGGAATAAAATCTATAAACTGCGGAATATAAAAAATAAATGCGAAAGACTTTTCAAAAAAAATAATAACTAATAATCCATAATAATCGAAATGCTAAAACATGTGTGAGTTTACCATTCTAATAAGTGCGAAAATAATAAAACTAAATCATTAGATCTAATGCCATGTGCAACATCTGTCTGTCACTGACCGTAGCCATCTGCAGGACCATCATCTATAGTTCTCTCACCTGCACGGATCCAGGTACAGGGAAATATCCATGAGTATAAAAATACTCAGTACGTAGGGTCTAAAAGACAATCAATATGCTCAATCGAAAATAAGATAAAATCAATAATGAGTCGATTGAGCAGTCAATACAATAATCAATTAACAATTTCTAATTCAATAATCAATGGTCATTGACCAATAATAATTCAATCCAATAGAGCAATAATAATTGCTAACTCCATGCCAATATATATCCAAATGACCATGATTTAATTCCATTCACTTAAATTCTAATTTCAATTCAATTCAATTCGATTCAATTTTCAATGTTCGGAGTTATCCAATTCAATGAAGAGCGCTCAGTCAATTAAGGGACACCATGCCACTTTCATGCAGGCCAGTAGGGGATCAGTGACACGGCAAGTCCGATACGATTCAATGAATTCGTGTATGGTGGGGGATGAGTGGTCATACACAGGACAGCCATAGCTTTTACACTATCTGCCCCCATTCAATTCAATTCAATTCAATTGGTCCCGGCTTAGTGGCAATCAGTGAACATGGGCCCAGTAGCTTTCGGCTTTTATCTTGTTTATCTAAAATGTCTATCTTTAAATAAATTATCAATTTGATTAGATAAATTCTGAACTCAAAACTAAGTAGGTCAACAATGCAATCAAAATCAAAGTTCGTCATAATATAAACAGATCAATCACCAACAATATAATCAATACATCAAATTAATTAATAACAATAATAAAAATCAGTAATTAAAATTTACTCAAAATAAATAATAACTCTCGGTGGGTACTCCCTGTTCATTACGGCCGTAACATCAATTCCCCTTTTTTTTATAAATATCTCTCTATTTTTTTTCTCTCTCCATCTTCTCTGATTTTTACGGCCGTAAATTCTCTTCTTTTTTTTCTACATCTTTCTCTCTCCAAATTTTACCCCCTATTCCATTACGGCCGAAAACCCTAACTCTTCGACTGTAAACACTTTTTTTCATCTTTCTCTCTCTATTTCATTACGGCCGAAAACCCTAACTCTTCGGCCGTAAACACTTTTTTTTCATATTCTCTCTCCACCCTTTTTTCGGCCGTAATAGATTATTCCTCTTTCTCTATTTTTCTTTCATTGCTTTTACTCCTTTCTATCTCTACATGAATCTCGCCTTCTGGTTACGCCCCCCTCTTTTCGGTCGGGAACATCACGTGTCGAACAAACAATTACGATCAGAAAATTACGGCAGTAACAAATCTAATTTAAAACTAAATTGCGTCGTAAAACATCACGACACAATAACAACCAAGCAGAATCCCCCCTACGTACCTGCGCGCCTTGATTTCTAACGTCGCCGAAGACGAAGCCGAAAATAATGAAGACGAAGCCAAAACGTTCGTACCCCCTATTCTTATTTATAGTGTTTATAGATTTTTAATTATTCTCTAACCATATTATCTAATCTCATTCAAATTTAATCTTCTAATTTATCCCTTTAACCACTCCCTATTTATTCTAATATTTAATTAGATAAATTACGAAATTAATTGAATAATCTTATCCCTAATCAAACTCCTCTTAATTTTATTTTATTTTCGAAATTATTAAATATAGTAATATTAATAACAATATTTTTCAAAATAAAATAATAAAATATCTATTTATTAAATCCTGAAAAAATCAGGGTCGTTACATCATAACCTCCTTAAAAATAAATTCGTCCTCGAATTTGAATAAAAGAAATTATATTATCTCATCTAAATAATTCTGGAAAATCTCTTCTCATTTCTTCTTCTAGTTCCCAAGTGGCATCTTCATCTCTATGATGTGTCCAGGTCACCCTCACCATGGGTACCATTTTATTCTTCATATGTTTAGTTTGGTACTCCAAGACTTATATAGGCTGCTCCGCATATGTCAGATCTACATTCAAATTTGGTTCCTCCATATTCACCACATTAGCATCATCATGTTGGTACTTGCGCAACATTGATACGTGAAAGGCATTATGCACGTGTCCATATGATGGAGGCAACGTCAACCTGCAAGCTGCATCTCCGATCAATGCAAGTACTTCGAAGGGGTCAACATATCTTGGACTCAACTTACCCTTCTTGCTGAATCTCATTACCCCTTTCATTGGAGAAACTTTTAACATAACTCGATCTCCCACTTTAAAAATTTGTTCTCTTCTCTTCTTGTCAGCATATGTTTTTTGTCTTCTGAATGTTGTTTTCAACCTCTCTCTAATAAGGCGAACTTTTTCAGCATCTTCCTTGGTTTGCTTCATTAACTCCTCTGATAAGAATTGTCGTCCTCCCACCTCACTCCAACAGATGGGGGAGCGACAAGGTCTTCCATACATGACTGCAAATGGTGCTATGCCTATGCTGGAGTGGTAACTGTTATTGTATGCGAACTCGATCAGTGGGAGGTGCGTGTCCCAACTGTCACTCCAATCCAATGCACATGCACGGAGCATGTCTTCTAATGTCTGAATCGTCCGTTCAGATTGTCCGTCTGTCTGAGGATGGAACGCAGTACTGAAATTTAATTTTGTTCCAAAAGCACTCTGGATGATCCGCCAAAATTTGACCGTAAATCGTGGATCTCTATCCGACACAATGGAGACTGGCACTCCAAGTAGTCGGATAACCTCCTTAATATAAATGTCCATTAGACTTTCGACAGACTGTTTCCATTTGATGGGGATGAAATGGGCTGCCTTGCTAAACCGGTCCACCACCACCCATATTGCATCATGGTCTTGTTGAGTTCTTGGAAGCCCAGTGACGAAATCCATAGTCACCTTTTCCCATTTCCATTGTGGGATTCCAAGTTCTTGTAGTACACCGTAAGGTCTCTGATGCTCCACTTTCACTTGTTGGCATACAGGGAATCTTGCAACGTACTCAGTCACATCCTTCTTCATATTATTCCATCAGAAGGTCCGTTGCAAGTCTTTGAATATCTTCGTGCTTCCAGGATGAATGGCAAATTCTGACTTGTGGCACTCATCCAACACTTGTCTTCTCAATGCTTCATACTCAGGGACCCACAATCGTCCCCTGTATCTGATCACTCCATCTGTGACCGTAAAATATGTAGGAATCTTTTCGCACAACTTGAGTAGGTGGTTGTACTCGTTATCGTTTGGTTGTGCTTTGCCTATCTTCAATAGTAGCTCGGGTTGCATGCCGAGGTGTGCCATAATTCGTATACCGTCGCTTCTAGTCACTGGACTGACCTGGATAATGCAGTCAATCATATTCCAACGACTCACTCTCAGGCATGCGAGTGATCCTCTTCATTTTCTACTAAGTGCGTCAGCAACTGAGTTTGCCTTCCCTGGATGATAGCTGATAGCAAACTCATAATCCTTTAGAAACTCAATCCACCTCCTCTGACGCATATTCAAGTCTTTTTGAGAAAAGATGTATTTCAAGCTCTTGTGGTCTGTGAAGATTTCGAACTCTTCGCCATATAAATAGTGTCGCCAAATTTTGAGGGCGAAGACCACAGCTGCTAATTCGAGATCATGCATCGGATAATTCTTCTCATGCTTCTTTAATTGTCTTGATGCATATGCAATGACCTTCTCGTGTTGCATCAAGACGCATCCCAAATCAGTGCCGCATGTGTCGCTATATATGACATAACCTCCTTGACCTGAAGGTATGGTTAGAATGGGCGCCGTTGTCAGTCTCTTCTTTAACTCTCGAAAGCTATCTTCACACCTCTGTGACAATTCATACTTGATGCTTTTCTTAGTGAGGTTTGTTAGTGGCGATGCAATTTTGGAAAAGTCCTGAATGAATCTCCTGTAATATCCAGCAAGTCCAAGAAAGCTTCTAATCTCTGACTCATTTTTCGGTTGTGCCCAGTTGGCAACTGCTTCCACCTTTGCAGGATCTACCGATATTCCATTTTCACTGATAATATGCCCGAGGAACATAATCTCTTTCAACCAAAACTCGCATTTTGAGAATTTGGCGTACAATTTGTGCTCCCGTAAGGTATGTAGCACAACTCTTAGATGTTTCTCGTGTTCTTCTGAGCTCGACGAATATATAAGAATGTCGTCGACGAAGACGATTATGAACTTGTCCAAGTATGGTCTGAACACTCTATTCATCAGGTCCATGAAAGCTGCGGGGGCATTGGTCAGCTCAAATGGCATCACTAAGAACTCATAATGCTCGTATCTTGTTCTAAAAGCAGTCTTCGGCACATCATCATCAGTGATTCATAGCTGATGATAGCCACTTCTCAGATCAATCTTCGAGAATACCTTTGCTGAAGACAATTGGTCGAACATGTCATCAATTCTTGGTAGTGGATACTTGTTCTTGATTGTGACCTTGTTCAACATTCGATAGTCTATGCACAGCCTCATCGACCCGTCCTTCTTCTTTACAAACAATACCGGAGCGCCCCATGGAGAAACGCTCGATCGAATGAATCCCTTATTCAGCAACTCCTGGATTTGGGTCTTCAATTCTAGCATTTCCGCTGGAGCCATTCGATAAGGAGCTTTTGATATAGGTGCCGTGCCCGGCACCAAGTCAATGCGGAAGACAATCTCCCATCATGGTGGCAATCCTGAAACATCATCTGGGAAGACGTCTGGAAACTCCTTCACCACAGCAATGCTATCTCGATCTACTTCAACTCTGTCTGTCTTGATCACACTTGCCAGGAAACCCCGGCATCCTTTCTTCAGCATCTTTTGTGCCTTTAAAGCTGACACTAAGATCTTGCCCCTCTCTAGTGGTGTACCTCTGACAACAGTCTGAGGTCCTTCTGGCATTCCGATCAGTATCTTCTTTGCTCGACAATGTAGGTAGGCATCATTGTAGGACAACCAGTCCATACCCAACACCGCATCGTAGTCCCTGATCGGAATGATGATAAGGTCTGCGGAGAAGTTCTTGCCTTCACTTCGATCGGCACCATGGGAATGTACTTCTGGGTAACGATGGACCCCAGAGGTGTGCCAATGTCAAGTGGAAAACTAGTCGCTTGTGGCTTTATGCTCAATAACGGAGCGAATTGCTCCGAAATGAATAAATGTGTAGCACCTGAATCAAAGAGAATATTAGCATGAACACCATCAATTTTTAGCGTACCTTGGATGGTGTCATTCGCCCTTTGCTCGTCTGCAGGCTTCATGTTGTATACTCGGCCTTGAACCATTCTAGGTGGTCCGTCGTTACGTTGCGAATGAGGTCCAGCACGCCTCGGCTCTTTGCATTCTCTAGCGAAATGGCCCACCTTACCACAGTTCAAGCACGCTCCAGTTCTCCGATAGCACTCACCGGGATGCATTCTGTGGCAGTAGTTGCACGGTACTCTAGGCGGTTGAGGCTCATTCCTCGCTGGATATGGTCTTCCCCGATTGCGATCATCTTAGCGGCGGGGATCTCGCCTAGCCTACCTTCTATCTCTATTTCCATATCTGTTCTGATACTAATTGGCTGGTGCTTGGCTTTGTTGCTTGTCAACTGTCTTATCACCATCTTCTAGCTAAATGGCGAATTCTTCAGCAAATTGGAGGGTCTGGCAATTAACCCCCTTCACCCTTTCTCTGAGGTTGGGTTTCAGGCCATCCACCCAACGCTTCACTCGATCAAGTTCTGATTGCTGTAAGGTGGAGTACTTTTCTAGGCTCAGAAACTTGGAAAGGTACTGCTTTATAGTCATAGTACCCTATTGGAGTGTCAGGTACTCCTTCTGCTTCATGCCCCTTTCATAGGCTGGTATGTAGCGATTCTCGAACGCCTTCTTGAATTCTCCCCAGGTGATGTGGTCCTGGCCGGAGAACGTAGTAAGCTTGGTGGCCTTCCACCAATCTCTGGCATCTGTCGTCAGTTTTCTTGTGGCGTAGATCATCTTGCGGTCCTCGCCGCAATCCATCTCAAGGAATATCTGTTCTAACTCCTCAATCCATTCCTCTGCATCCTCAAAGCCACCCTTCCCGTTGAACCGAGGGGGCTACAACCTGAGGAACCGCTCAATGGTGTCTTTACGATCATGATGTGGTGGCATATTGGGACTCGAGTACTCAGCGTGCACAGAGTGGAACTCCGATAGTAGTAGTCCCTATCTCAGTTGTTCCTCTCGGTACCCATTAGCCTGGGTCTGATCCACCTGGAAGCCATGTACTTGTTGTCTACTCATTTCTTGGCTCAGAGCACGTTGATTATTAGGTTGAGAACCTTGGGCCTCCTGACCGGCCCGTTGTGACCCACTTCTGGGAGCTCATGGTATCTGATTCGGAAATACCATCTTAGGAGGAATCTGTTCTCACACAACAATAACAATAAAATTCATAAGTGTGAGCTCAATAATACATAGCACAATTCAATATTTACTTGACCCTACTGGATGGCTGCAGTGGTTGCTCGTGACAGTTGCACATGGACTCAATTCTACCAATTTAAAGACAGGTAAGAAGTGTCTCTCCTTAGGCTCTGATACCTTCTGTAACGCCCCGAGACCCACGTGACTTTCACGTGCTCAGAGTCGTCCCAAGGCGCTACTCAATTTTCTATAAAATATTTTTGAGGAATAAAATCTATAAAGTGCGGAATATAAAACATAAATGCGAAAGACTTTTCAAAAAATAATAACTAATAATCCATAATAATCGAAATGCTAAAACATCCATGAGTTTACAATTCTAATAAGTGCGGAAATAATAAAACTAAATCATTAGATCTAATGCCATGTGCAACATCTGTCTGTCACTGAGCGTAGCCATCTGCAGGACCATCATCTATAGTTCTCTCACCTGCACGGATCCAGGTACATGGAAATATCCATGAGTATAAAAATACTCAGTACGTAGGGTCTAAAAGACAATCAATATGCTCAATCGAAAATAAGATAAAATCAATAATGAGTCGATTGAGCAGTCAATACAATAATCAATTAACAATTTCCAATTCAATAATCAATGGTCATTGGCCAATAACAATTCAATCCAATAGAGCAATAATAATTGCTAACTCCATGCCAATATATATCCAAATGACCATGATTTAATTCCATTCACTTAAATTTCAATTTCAATTCAATTCAATTCGATTCAATTTTCAATGTTCGGAGTTATCCAATTCAATGAAGAGCGCTCAGTTAATTAAGGGACACCATGCCACTTTCATGCAGGCCAGTGGGTGGATCAGTGCCACGGCAAGCCCGATACGATTCAATGGGTTCGTGTATGGTGGGGGACGAGTGACCATACACAGGACAGCCATAGCTTTTACACTATCTGCCCCATTCAATTCAATTCAATTCAATTGGTCCCGACTTAGTGGCAATCAGTGAACATGGGCCCAGTAGCTTTCGGCTTTTATCTTGTTTACCTAAAATATCTATCTTTAAATAAATTATCAATTTGATTAGATAAATTCTGAACTCAAAACTAAGTCGGTCAACAATACAATCAAAATCAAAGTTCATCATAATATAAACAGATCAATCACCAACAATATAATCAATACATCAAATTAATTAATAACAACAATAAAAATCAGTAATTAAAATTTACTCAAAAATAAATAATAACTCTCGGTGGGTACTCCCTGTTCATTACGGACGTAACATCAATTCCCCTTTTTTTTATAAATCTCTCTCTATTTTTTTTCTCTCTCCATCTACTCTGATTTTTACGGCCGTAAATTCTCTTCTTTTTTTTTTTACATCTTTCTCTCTCCAAATTTTACCCCCTATTCCATTACGGCCGAAAACCCTAACTCTTCGACCGTAAATACTTTTTTTTCATCTTTCTCTCTCTATTTCATTACGGCCGAAAACCCTAACTCTTCGGTCGTAAACACTTTTTTTTCATATTCTCTCTCCACCCTTTTTTCGGCCGTAATAGATGATTCGTCTTTCTCTATTTTTCTCTCATTGCTTTTACTCCTTTCTATCTCTACATGAATCTCGCCTTCTGGTTACGCCCCCCTCTTTTCGGTCGGGAACATCACGTGTCAAACAGACAATTACGACCAGAAAATTACAGTCGTAACAAATCTAATTTAAAACTAAATTGCGTCGTAAAACATCACGACACAATAACAACCAAGCAGAATCCTCCCTACGTACATGCGCGCCTTGTTTTCTGACGTCGCCGAAGACGAAGCCGAAAATAACGAAGACGAAGCCAAAACGTTCGTACCTCCTATTCTTATTTTTAGTGTTTATAGATTTTTAATTATTCTCTAACCATATTATCTAATCTCATTCAAATTTAATCTTCTAATTTATCCCTTTAATCACTCCCTATTTATTCTAATATTTAATTAGATAAATTATGAAATTAATTGAATAATCCTATCCCTAATCAAACTCCTCTCAATTTTATTTTATTTTCGAAATTATTAAATATAGTAATATTAATAACAATATTTTTCAAAATAAAATAATAAAATATCTATTTATTAAATCCTGAAAAAATAAGGATCGTTACAGTATTATTTTAGTTAACATTTTGATGTTATAAAAAAAATTAGAAGGAAAATTTCAATGTTTCTTTAAAGCTTCTTTATACCATTTAGAAAAAAAGAATATATGGTGGAAAATATATGGGCCTCGGCCTCACCACAGGGCCAGGTGGTTTTGGGAGATGGAATTCTTCCCAAGTGAGATCAAATAATCAATGGCCCTGATAAAATTCCTTGATAACTCATAGATTTACGTAAGATTCAGAATCACGATTCATAAAGAAGACTGAATGAACATACAACGTACGTTAGTAGTCCCCCAACTCCGTGAAGAAAGCTAACTTATCTGCATTTATTTCTTGACAAAGATCGAATAAAAAATTTACACGCAAAAACTTTGATGGGAAAATTCGAGAACAGGAAGAGAAAATCACAGAGAGATTGCAAGAAAAATAGAGGAGACACACGAATTTACCCAGGTTCATCCTTAAAATTAGGGCTACGTCCTGCAAAGAGATTTCACTATAACGTTTAGGTTTATAGCCGCCACACAAATTACATCTGAAAATAAGCTATAAATAGTCTTTTTCAAACGGGTTCAAAATTCGAACAAAACAGAGAAAAAACCTAATCCGAACCACACGAACTGGCTAAACAAAAGTCCAAAACCCGTCTAGGTTCGGGGACCGCTGTCGGGGGGCAGGGCCTCCAAACCCCCCTTTCGTTCGTACGCCAGCAACATTGTTAATTGGGTAATACTCAGATTCCCCTAAGCTCACGTGGACGAACCCGGTGTGAGAAACAAGGAGCCCTGAAGTATTCACCAACTCCAATATTCTCCCACTTGGTGAATACTTCACATCAATGAGAGCCTTGCCAACAACATTCTTCTTCAATCCAACAGCAGTAGAGCACCATTCGAACTTTGCACCTGTAACTATTTTAGTCAGAAAATCAGAACTATTCTCTGTTGTATCAACCTTTTCAAGCTGAACATCTTTCTTTTCCACCTTTTCTCGGATGAAATGATATTGGATGTCAATATGCTTTGTGCGTGAGTGAAATGCAAGATTCTTAGCTAACTAAATAGCACCTTAATTATCACATCTCACCTCCATGGCACTTTGCTCAAATCCGAACTCCAAGCATAACCGTCGTAGCCATATGCCTCTTTTGCAGCATGAGTAAGAGCCATATATTCAACTTCTGTAGAAGAAAGTGCTACCACGCTCTGTCTCTTGCTCATCCAACTCAGTGCAACCACAAATAATTTAAAAATATATTCACTAGTGGATCGTCTACTATCAATGTCTCCACCCCAATCAGCATCTACATGGCCTGCAATATCAAGTCTCTTTCATTTTCCTGTACCTTCAAAATACAAAGCAAAAATCTGAAGTTCCACGAAGGTACCTGAAAACTCTCTTGATAGCATTCTAATGTTCTCTGTCTGGATTAGACATATATCGACTTAAGACTCCCACTGCTTGGGCTATGTCTGGACGCGTGCACACCATGGCATACATCAAGTTGCCCACTGCACTTGCATATGACACACGATCCATCTCTTCGGCTTCTTCATCCGTCTTCGGACATTGCTCTACAGAAAGTTTGGTTCCTAGAGACATAGGAGTACCCACTGGCTTACAGTCTAATATGTTAAATTTCTTTAATACTTCTTTTATGTACTTCTCCTGTCATAACCACAACTTTCGCTTCTGACGATCCCTTCTAATCTGCATACTCAAAATAAAATTCGTCGGCCTCAAGTCTTTCATCTCAAACTTCTTGGTCAACAAATCCTTCACTGAATTCACCATCTTCATACTATTTCCAATCAGCAACATGTCATCCACATACAGTATAAGAATGACAAACTGATCTCCAACTCTCTTCACATAAATACAATGATATGAATCTGAACGTACAAACTTGAGTTCAAGCATGTACGTATCAAACTTCTGGTACCACATCCTTGGCGACTGCTTCAATCCATACAAAGACTTCTTCAATTTGCACACCAGATTCTCCTTATCTTGAACTTCAAAGCCTTCTGGTTGCCTCATATATATCTCTTCCTCCAAGTCCCCATGAAGGAATGTCGTCTTCACATTCATCTGCTCTACCTCAAGATTATATGCTGCTGCCAGAGATAGAACAAATCTGATTGAAGTCATTTTCGCCACGGGAGAAAAGATCTCATCATAGTCGACTCCCTCAATCTGAGAGTACCCTTTAGCTACCAGCCTCGCCTTGTACATTTCTACAAATCCATCTGGTTTCAACTTTCGCTTGAACACCCATTTGCAACCAATTGCCTTTCTATCCTTAGGAAATTTACACAAGCTCTATGTTTCATTCTTATCTAGTGACTGCATCTCATATTTCATAGCAAGCTCCCACTAATTTGCATCATTCATAGACCTTACATATTTTACAGAACTAGGTTCTTCTCCGATGATGCTCAAAGCATGAAACGAACTCAGAGCACTAACAGAGTATCTAAGAGGTGCTCTTCTTACTCGTGTTGATCTCCTGAGAACTGGTATGATACCAACATCTGGGTCTTCATCTGAATCTACATCTTCAACTTCATTAACCGAGTCCTCTTGATCAGATTCTGGAACGGACTCAACTAAAGTATCTTGTGCAACCACTTATGTAGCTTCAGAATCAAAATCTTCTTCAAACACTACAGCTTTCTTGGGTTCATTATTTTCCTGAGCCTCAACTTGGGATCGTGTTTCATGAAAACAACATCACTGTTGTATACGATAGTCCTTGTCATTGGATTCCACAGTTTATAGCCCTTGACCCCTTCTTTGTATCCGACAAATATATTTTTCTCAAACTTACTGTCAAGCTTACCTCGCTTTTCCTTGGGTATATGAACATATGTGTCACATCCGAATATCCGAACATGAGACAGATTTGGCTTCTTCCCAAACATTGCCTCATAAGGCGTCCGATCCTTCACTGATGAGGTCGGTGAGCGATTCTTCAAGTAGTTTGTTGTGGCTACAGCTTCTGCCCAGAATTCTTGCTCCAATTGAGCCCAACTCAACATACATCTAACATTCTCTATGAGTGACCGATTTAACCTTTCAGCTACTCCATTCTGCTCAAGTGTATATGGAGTTGTCTTCTTCCTTGCAATACCATTATCCACGCAAAACTGCTCAAACTTATCTGAATAGAATTCACCTTCATTATCTGTACGAAGGACCTTGATCTTGCTTCTTAGTTGATTTTCCACCAAAACTTTAAATTCTCGAAACTTATCAAATACATCTGACTTATTTTTGATAAAATAAATCCAATTATATCTCGAAAAATCATCTATAAAGAGACATAGTACCTGAACCCTCCAATAGATTGAGTCAGAATTGGTCCAAAGACATCACTATGGATCAGTTCGAGAATCTTGATTGCTCTTGAACCTGTGTGTTGAAAACTGACTCGGTTCTGTTTTCCATGGAGGCAATGTTCACAGAACCCGAAGCTCACAGAACAATCCAGAACTCCTTCTACCATCTGACTTGATGCTATGATGGAGAGTCCTTTTTCACTGATATGGCCTAATCTCCGATGCCACAACATATATTTGTTGTCTTCATCTTCTTTGGCCTCTTCAGAAATAAATCTGCAGCCTACAAATATTGTCTCTCCGAGCAACTTGTACAATGTGCCATAGCGAACCCCTCATGCAATCACAATCGACCCTCTGATCATCTTGCACGAATCCTTGTCGCAACTGAATATAACACCCGAGTCAGCCATTGTACCAACAGATAATAAACTCATGCTCATAAGTGGTATATGCATCACATCTGGTAGAGTCTTCACCGTGCCATCATTCATCCTCAACTTCACCCTGCCACGTCCAATAATCTGAACCATAGTGTCATCTCCGAGCATGACATCCCCACCATTATACTTCTCATATTCACAGAACCAGTGTTTATGAGGCATCATGTGGTACGAAGCACTAGTGTCGATGAGCCAGACATCCTTATCTGACTGTGCCGTACATGCAGAAGCTAGATACATATTCCCTACCTCAGCCTCTTTTTTGTCCAAGGTTTACTCAGCTTCTTTCTTGTGAATCGGCTTATTTTTGCAATCCCGCTTCAGATGGCCTCACTCTTGACATCTCCAGCATTGCACCTTCTTATCTCTACTCTTCGAACGCCCATGAGATTTGGATCTGGACCCTCTCTGATTTTGATTCCTTTCTGGTTGTCTTCCTCTGACCGCCAGTGCCTCTTTACCAGAACTTGCCGATCCCTTTCTTCGTGTTTCTTCTGATAACAAGGCATCACACATACTTTCATACGAAAATTCTTTATCCCTGCCACCAATCACGACAATCAGATTGTCCCATGAATCCGACAGCGAACAGAGCAATGTTATTGCCTTATCATCATCTTGAAACTTAACACCGATTGATACAAATTGATTGATCATCATGTTAAAGTTGTAGAGATGAGTAGAAAACGAGTCACCCTCATGCATCCGAATATTGTACAGTTTCTTCCTCAGGAATAACTTATTAACCAGTGACTTACTTTGATATAGGGATTCCAACTTCCTTCACAGATCTCTGGCAGTAGGTTCGCCCATCACATTCGTAAGAATTGAATTCGCGAGACACAGCCGAATCAAACCCTTCGCCTTTCTATCAATCCGATCCCACTCTTCGATCGCCTTTGGATCTGCCTGACTGGAGGAGGCCCCGTCCGCGACCTTCGTCATCTCCATGCCTGGTCTCTCCTTCTCAATTGCCGTCCAAAGATCTCGATCACAGAGGAGATCCTCCATCTTCATCTTCCAGAGATCAAACCGTATTCCATCAAAATTTTCTATCTCGATTCGCGACCCTCCTGACATCTCGAATAAACCCTAATTCCTCGAACAACCTATGCTCTGATATCAATTGATGGGAAAATTCGAGAACAGAGAGAGAAGATCGCAGAGAGATTGCAAGAAAAATAGAGAAGACACATGAATTTACCCAGGTTCACCCTTGAGATTAGGGCTACGTCCTGCAAAGAGGTTCCACTATATCATTTAGGTTTACAGCCGCCAACAGATTACATATGAAAATAAGATATAAATAGCCTCTCCCAAACAGGTTCAAAATCCGAATAAAATAGAGAAAAAACCTAATCCGAACCACACGGACCGGCTAAATAAAAGCCCAAACCCGTCTAGATTTCGGGGACCGCCGTCGGGGGCGGGGCCCCCGAACCCCCATTTCGTTCGTACGTCAGCAACACTGTTAATAGGATAATACTCAATTTCTCCTATGCTCATATAGACGAACTCGGTGTGAGAAACAAAGGCCCTGAAATATTCACCAACTCCAACAAAGTTCAAAGTTCAAACATTCACGGTCTGCTACCTCAGCATTTCATTGATTGGATTAATCTGGTCAGCTGCAACTATTGGTTTAGTCAACACTTATAAAACTTCTGTCAAATACGACGTCTAACGTATTTATATATATGCAACCGGAAAAAAAATCTGTATCTCATGGTGTGCATAGAACAGCAAATGGAAAATATAACAAAGGCGTGCAGAATTTTAGAAAATGCAGCAGTGCATTTGCGCATATATACTGAAGTACACTATAAGAAATAATTTGTGTATTTTCGAGGAGTCAAAATTCTTCACATTTTTTGATAAAATTTATGATAAATATCCTTTTGAAATATTGTCAAGCAAAGCACGGTCGCTAGTACCGACCGCTTAGCTTGGCAATATTTTATCGATCGTGATTGATAAGACCACCATAGTTTCGACGACTACAATCGTCAAAATTCGAATTTATAATAAAATCTATTATAATTAAATAATGACATAAATATTAATATTTTAATATTAAATTTTTTACGATCGTAGCATGGATGCTTGTTAGTAGTTCTGAGAGCTCGATCGTCAAATTTTGACTTTATAGTAAAATATACTATAATATTATATAATAAAATATGAACCCCACCCATCTCTCTCTCCCTCCCCCTATCTCTCGATCTCTCTTGCATTCTACCTCTCCCTCTCTCTCCCTCTCTTGATCTCTCTTGCGTGCGACTCCGGCGACTCCCAATTTTGATGATCCTACGTCTCCAATAATCCATCTGGTTCCCGACGACACTACGGCCCGCACGACCACATAATGCTCCCTCCCTATCACTCTCTCTCTCCCTCTTTCTCCCTCTCCCTCTCTCTCATGCTCTCGACACGAGTTGGCCGGATCCGACAGATCTGACCGCTTTCTAGAGGATCCGATAGAGTTCACGGCCAAATTCTCCCACTTACGGTTGGATCTAGCTGTCTGCTGGCTGATACTGGTAGCTAATGGTCAGATCCATCCACTTGCAACTGGATATGCTTGTAATGCCCAACTCTCCAATGGGTGTCAAAAGGGATGAAATCATAAAATCATTCTCTTAAATTCTAATTCAAATATCCAATGAAAATTTAGCATTAAAAATAAAACTAACTCTTGAATTTTTCAAAATTTTCGGCATGACACATGAATAAATAAGTCCATATGTAAAATTTTCAGAATTCTCTCAAATTTCATGTCGGCGAGCCCCCGCCCCCCTTTGCTCTTCGTCGGCACGCTCCGGCGACCCCCCGCACTACGCACGTCGTCAGAGCTTGCAAGGGGCAACACACCCCTTATTTTTAATTTCTTCTTAATGATACCATGTCAGATTTTTGCTTAGGTGTTGGAGAGATAAAATTTTTACATGGATGCCACGTCAACAGGTGACCAGAAAACCGCCGATAATAGGTGAAGAGGATAGTAGGTGAAATAAGTTAAAAGATGAAGAGTAGTATGTTGGATCTAAGTTTTAATTACATATAAAATTATATTTTGTTGATACAAACCTCAAAAGAATAAAGTTAAAATGCTGAAAAAGTTTAAAAAAATAGGGATAACTTTATGCACTATACTTTGATTAAATAATTAACTATGATCCTATTAAATTTTGGATGAATCATAAATATCAAAGTTGTAGAGAATTCTTTTAGCTTTCCATAAAATAAAAAATCATCTCATTTAAATAACTGTGTAAAACGTTATGCTTAAGATAGTAGAGGGCGGTTGACCTTCCGACAAGAACACCGGTCGACCTGCCTACTAACATCGGTCGATCGGTCCAAAACATAAGTCGACCGGACAGTGGAAAATTTACCAACGGTCATATTTTTCTTAAAAGAAAGTGTACTGGTTGACCGGTCTATATGTGCAGTCAATCGACCTCCGAGTCAAATGAACAGTAACGGTCAAATTTGAAGGAGAAATTATGGAATGATTTTTGGATGACTTTCTCACTTGCTGAAGCCTATAAAAGGAGTGCCAAAGATAGAAGCAAAGGCATACATCCAAGCATTGAAGCAAAACTTCAAGAAATCAAAAGAAAATTATTTCTCTTGAAGTTATCATTTAGAGTTTTTTTTATTTCTCTCTTCTCTTCTTGTGAGTATTCTATTGTAAAATAGAGAAACTATTTCTCAGAAAGATTGTGAGAGCTCCTGTATAAAAGAGATTCCAAATCTTACCTCTTGAGCAAGAGAAAAGATTAGCTTCCTAGAAGGAGAGGTTGCCTTGCCTCTCGAAGCGGAGAAAATATGGTTGATGTAAATGACTTTTTTCCTTGCCCCATTTGGAATAAAGGAAGTACTTAATGGAATCTCTGACGGTCTCGAGGTCGAGAAGTCGGAGCGAGGATGTAGACCAAGGTGTGGTCGAACTTCGTCAACAACCACCGTGTGTTTGTGTTTGATTTTTTCTCTCTCACTCGCTGCCTCTCATATTATGTTTATTATCTGAATTACTTTGATTTAAAAGAATTAACGAATCGGTTTTGTTCTTTCGTGACGATTTTTGTGAAATCGATATTTTCGATAGAACACCAATTCACCCCCCCCCCCTCCTCTCTTGGTGCCCTTTGGGATCCTACAATTAATATCAGAACGAGTTGCTCTTGTTTTAAGATCAAATTAAGATTTAATCATTTGAAGATTTGATCACATTGTTTTAAGATTTAATAATCTTTAAGAGCTATGAAATCAAGTGGTTTTAATTTTACCTAAGGACAATCAATTAGTCGTCCTCCCCTTTTAAAAGCATCAAATTTTGCATATTGGAAAATTAGAATCCAATCATATATTTGTTCTATTGATATCGACATGTGGGACATATTTGAAAAATGTTATTATTTTCATGAAAAGTTACCTATAGATTTTAAAAAAAGAGAAAAGATTTTTTCAAAACTTGATTGGAAAGTCAAAAATATTTTTTATTGTGCTTTGGATTCAACGAAATTTAATCGAATTTCAAGTTGTGAAACTGCAATCGAAATTTGGGAAAAACTCATCACTACTTATGAAGGAACAGACAGTTAAAAAATCTAGATTGAATATTTTAAACCATCAATATGATTCTTTCAAAATGTATGACAATGAATCCATAAATCATATGGTTGTTCGGTTTAATGATATTTTGAATGACTTAGCCTCCTTGGGCAAGCCAAGAACTAATTCCAAAAAAGTGAAAAAGATTTTCAGGTCTCTTTCCTCCAAATGGCATACGAAGAGGACCATGATCGAAGAAAATGATTTGAACAAATTAGATTTTGACGATCTTCTAACCTATGATATATCATTTCAAGAAGATCAAGAAGAAAAAGCCCCAAAGAAGAAAACATTGGTTTTGAAAGCAAACAAAAATGAAGAAGACTCAAGTGAAGAAGAAGTGGACGAAAAGTGACTCACCCGCTATACAAGAAAACTAGATAAGTATCCCAAACTGGTGAAAAAGAAAGAGAAGAATGAGAAGCTTACCCGAAGTTCATACAAAAATTACAAAAAAAAGATACCTCACAAAGGGAAGAAGAAAAAACATGAAGAAACAAGTGAAGATGAACCAAATTACTCAAGTGCTTCTAGTGAGGATGCATATCTATATTTAATGGCACACAACGATGAGATAACTTCTAGTCCTTCAATTTCAAATAATGACTCATCAAGCTCCTTCGAAGAAAATTTTTCTTTAGATGCGAATAAAGAACTCACATCCCTTATAAAAAGATATTTCTCACTTAAAGAAGAAAATCAGAAATTAATTCATGAGATTGAAAAATTAAAAGAAGAAAATGATATATGTTTTATGGAAAATGAAAATCTAAAAAATGAATTTAAACTTTGAAAATTACACATGCATGTGATATTGTCAAACTAGCATGTTCATTAGAAAAAGTAAAACAAGAAAATGTCTTTTTGAAAAATACACAAAATAAGACTATTTTTCAAATAACGAAAAATAATCTTAGGAATCATTTTGAACATAAAAACTCTTATTGGAAATCTTATCATTCTTATGATAGAAAATCACATATTACAACTTTTGAATATAGATTTTATGGCCATTATGCTTGTCAATGCAAAGTAAGAAAATCTTCACAACATGGAATGATATGGGTTCCAAAAGAAACTTTGACTAACAAAATTGGACCCAAAGAAGTTTGGGTACCAAAGTTTAAATTATTGTTTTTTAGGTGTGCCTCACATGTAAAGAAAGGATGAATTGGAAATGTGAAGGCACAAAGGTTATGATAAAAGTATCATCTATCTTTGATTTCACTCAAAAATTCAAAATTATTATTTCTTTGAAAAGAGAGAACATCTAAAATTGGTAATAGTGATAGGGGGAGCATACTAAACTTTATTTTGACATATTGTGAATATCATTGTTGTATCAAAGTTTTATACCATATTTTGACTATTAATATATTTTTTTCATTATAAAAGAGTCATATACTTATGGGGAGTTATTTCTTCATATACAAATTATTCTTTTTGATAAAACAAAAGGGGGAGAAATATATGAGACATATGATTTGAATATCACTTTATATGAAGATTTCCTTACAATTTATACTTATGTGAATATCAATCATTATAAGGAAAGTTAAGTGTTAGGGGGAGTAAATTTGATTTTACAATTTATTTCATACCTTTTTTGTAACTTATATATTTTTCATATTTCTCAGTTTGTCTTCATAAAAAAGGGGAAGATTGTTGGATCTAAGTTTTAATGACATATAAAATTATATTATGATGATACCAACCACGAAATATTAAAGTTAAAATGCTAAAAAAGTTTAAAGAAAAATGGATAACTTTATGCACTACACTTTGTTTAAATAATTAACTATGATCCTATTAAATTTTGGATGAATCATAAATATCAAAGTTGTAGATAATTCTGTTAGCTTTCCAGAGAATAAAAAATCATCATTTAGATAACTGTGCAAAACGTTATGCTTAAAATAGTGAAGAGCGATCGACCTACCAACTCGAACACCGGTCGATCTGCCTGCTAACACCGGTCTCGGTCGATCGATCCAGAACACATGTCGACCGAACAGTGCAAAATTCACCAACGATCATAGTGTCTTAAAAGAAAGTGTACCGGTCGATTGGTTCATATGTGCGGTCGACCGGCCTCCGAGTCAAATGAACATTAACGGTCAAATTTGAAGGAGAAAATTGTGAAATGATTTTTGGATGACTTTCTCACTTGCTGAAGCCTATAAAAAGAGTACCAAAGCCAGAAGCAAAAGCATCCATCCAAGCATTGAAGCAAAACTTCAAGAAATCAAAAGAAAATAATTTCTCTTGAAGTTATTATTTAGAGCTTTCTTTCTTTATCTCTTCTCTTTTTATGAGTGTTCTATTTTACAAGAGAGAAACTATTTTTTAGAAAGATTGTGAAAGCTCATGTATAAAAGAGATTCCAAATCTTGCCTCCTGAGCGAGAGAAAAGATTATCTTCTTAGGAGGAGAGATTGCCTTGCCTCTCGAAGCGGAGAAAATATGGCTGATGTAAAGGGCTTTCTTCCTTGTTCCATTTGGAACAAAGGAAGTGCTTAGTGGAATCTCTGACGGTCTCGAGGTCGAGAAGTCAGAGCGGGGATGTCAACAATCACCGTGTGTTTGTGTTTTATCTGAATTGCTTTGATTTAAAAGAATTAACGAATCAGTTTTGTGCTTTCACGACATTTTTTTGTGAAATCGATATTTTCGATAGAACACCAATTCCCCCCCCCCCCCCCCCCCCTCTCTTGGTGCCCTTTGGGATCCTACATAATCATATTACAAAATAAAGATGGAGAGTAGAGCTGTGAAAGCGACCAAAGTTAGAGGGCATTTGACATAATTCTTATACAACATGTAATATTACCTTATCTTAGGCAATTAAATTGGAGTAAATAATCATCAAAGTAATGATTTATAAGGACAATACTAATGATTTATCATCAAAGGTAAAATGAGGGACTCAATTAACAGTGAGTCTCAAGCTTACTATCAAACTAAATCCATGAATCATATCTCTAGTGAGTCTCAAGCTCACTATCAAACTAAATCCATGAGCCATATCTCTCCAAGAGCCAAATGCTCGATAATCATATATGAGCGACAACCACTCTCATTATGGTTTGGCAACTCTAAAACCATACATACTTCAAAAGCATCGAATATAAAATTTGGAATATCAATTCAGGCAACCAAATTCAAATGAAATAAAAGAATTTCACAAATAAATCCCTCACACAAGCTCATGTCTTAGCCCTTTTGTTTTAACTTTTTATCTCATAGAAAGCAAACAAGTATACTTTCACTCATTACCTGCAAAAATTAAATGAGAGGTGTAAGCTCAATGTGTAAATGAAATTCCATAAATTTAAAAGAAAACTCAGAAATCATAGTCATTTTGAATATCAATAAAGCTTAAACAAAATTATGCACATGTATGACATGAACGCAATAAATTATTTTTATGTTCAACCACTATACATTGTCTCAACTTATGGAATAATGCGCGCATATTTGCTCCTCAAGTTCTATTTCATGCCAAGAGCTATAACATTTAGTCCTCAAGTCTTATTTTATGCCAAGAGAAATAAACTATTATCCACTTTCAAGCAGGCCCTATTTCATGCCAAGGGATGCGCACACGCACACATATATTTACAAGGCCGTCTGTCGGCCAATAATTCTGCCCCTCATGCTCTATTTCATGACAAGAGCAATATATCAACCCCAAACAGTCAACTCGGTGTTAATCAGAGAGGTAAGACATGCAAAAATAATTTTGGCAAGCAATGCAAGAATGCAATTTAACACATATCTAACTTAAACATAATCAGTGACATTTCAAGTACTTCAGTAATATCGCACGTAAATCTGGTAACACAAATTCATATTATTTAAACAAAAAATTTTTGACGTGTTAAAGTAACAAATCCATAATCACTTTAATAACATATTAAGGCATTCATTCATACATACGCAGCATACACATCAAAATCACATGTTAATATACGTTCCATATTGGCATGGAAGAAAAATATGTAATTGTACAAAGGCCATCATCACTATTTTTATGGATAAGCCCACTCACCTCAAATTTCGTCCATCCAAGTCTATCTCCTGACTCAAATCCAGTTAAGTGCCCCAAATACTTATCACATTCATTTGTATTTCTTTTAGGACTATTCTTTATCACTTGCATTATTTAATAATACTTACCAGGCATTTTGTACGTTATCATTCTTAACCATATATGTATTATTATAACTAAATTATCTTATTAATATATAATCATTAACACCAAATAAACTTCCAAAGTATCTAAATTTTATTGATAATATATCAAAGGACAATTATGGTTACACTAATTACTTGATTACAATTAGTAGCATGCATAAAATCAATTAAATGATTTCAACAATAACTAATACATTAGACAGTCATCCAAAAAATAATGGTCGGACAAATATATCAAAGAAAAAAAAATGACACGTCAGACTCTTTGTTACATGATTTCGAAAGACATTTTTTAGAAATAAATGCAAATTAATCATTCATGCATTGCAGTGATAAAAAAACACAAGGGCCTCCATACATAATGCATACTAATGTATAACCAATGTTAAGATTGACACAGAATCCCTTCTGACTTAAATGCAATAATTATCCTCATGTTGCTTAAAACACTTTCTAATAACGATAATTAATTTGTCGTTTAATTTTCCATTTAATCTGAAATTTGAGAGTTCAAATCGTCCATACATTTTATTAAATTTTCATCTATTTCATCTTTAAGAACTAGCCAATAAGTGATGGCATCATGCCAAGATAATAAACAATTAATAATACACAATATTAACTTCTCCATTATCATGAAAAACCTAATACAATAAATTTAAATAAAGTAAACTTTGGGCTAAGAAAGCCCACCTGCGAGGGATGACAGCCTGGTCTGTCTCTCCCAACCTTCTCGTCCCGTTCCTCGCGTCAAACCAATTCGAGTCCTCCGCTCTCCTCCCTCTTCTCTCTCCCACCCAAATTCTTCGAGGGTTCCGTTCGTCGGCGGTGTCGACGACGACGACGGCGAGCGCCCCTGGTATATACGGACATTGGATGCCCGAGAGGAACTCTGAAAGCTTCCTGCCCGCAGAGAGGGGTTGAGTAGAGATCGCTTTCCTCGATTAGATCTTGCCGGATTCCAAGATCCGGTGGCCGCCGGGAGACCTAGAAATGGGTGACTTCAACCTCGCCCTAGTGATCGTCTCCATTGTGGTGTGCGTGCTGGTGCTTCTGGTGAACGTCTACCTTCTCGTCAATTACCAGCACCCGGACGATGCCAACCAGGCGTACTTCCCCAAGCTGGTCGTCGTCCTTGGTCTCTCAGTCGCCGCCATCTCCATCCTCATGCTGCCGGCCGACGTCGCCAACCGAGCGGCGTGCCGGCACGCCATCTACAACGGCGCGTGCAACCTCACTCTCCCCATGAAGGACCTCTGGCTCGCCGTTTATATTGCTGACGCGGTTCTCGTCTTCTTCGTCATACCCTTCGCAATGTTCTACTACGAGGGCGATCAGGACAAGTACATTCCTTCGTTCGATTTTTTTCCTTGCCTGAGTTAGTTATTTTAAATGGATGAGTGCCTGAAACGTGATGTTGGCCGTTGTAGGTCCGTCGGGAAGAGGTTGCGGAGCGCTCTGATTTGGGTGGCGACTTCGGCTGTGGTCTGCGCTCTCGTGCTAGGCATTCTTTACGGTCGGATACTTTTTCATGTATCTCTTATTTGGTCAAGGCTGTTTGTCTTCTTCTAATAGACTTTGGAAGGGAAAATGGGCCATGAAATGGCACAATTTTGTGTTTTTATTGCTATTATATAATGTTTTCTATTCACGCTGATGAAGTTCGTAGTTTCTACTTATTTGGAAGTCTACGTTAGATGAAGAGACAGACGATACAAACTGCAATTAGCAACAGGAAATCTTTTAGAAATGCTTATTTTACCACTGTTATTGTAAATTATACATTTAATACTGAGAATGTGAGTTTTCTCACAAGGGGGAATGCCCTGTTTCAGGTTGTCTGGTACTGTGTCTAACTTTTCCTAATTGAAAGGTTGATTCATTTTTATTGACATATCATCACATTCTCTCTATTTTTTTTACCTCCATTTAGGGAAGGAAGTCTTCTTCTCAAGATTAATATCCAGCATGAATCAGATATTGTCATATGTGTTTCTCAGTTAATGTTAGAATTAAGTAGTTAAATACATCAATTTTCTATGCACCTAGGAGGCAAATTTCTTGACTATTCTCAAGACTTGACATGATTGGTTTGCTACTTGTAAATTTAAGTCTATCAGTACATGAATCCTTGTTGTCAAATGAGGAAAGTTCTTAGTATGCAATTACACTTATCATCCCATGTTTGACTTGTCAACATTTACTTAGCTACAGTAATGGAACTTCTTTGTTAAATCCAGCCTTCAGCATCCTATATTCTTTTCTGATCCTCATTGTTGTCATGGACAGGGGTAGTTGGCAAGGTGGACTTCACTGTTAGGCATCTCTCTTCCTCCGCAGAAAGCTTTCCTAGTTCTTGGGGAGGATTCTCAACTTCTCAACCTTGTATTGGCTCGAGTTCTCTGGTGAGAATCTGTTAACAAACACTTATTTATACATTTCTTATACTCTTCTATATGACAAAAATGGATATGTGATTAAGCTTACCTTTTACGAAATGGACTTATCCTAGTAAGTATGTCAATAGTTTCTTTTTTTTTTTTTAATTGACATTGAATGTTTTTTGTGTCCAGTGTGCTGCATACAAGGCACCAGCTTCTTCAGAAACTACTTGGACAATGCGAACAAGCTTTCCAGAATATATAGTTGCTCTTGCAACAATTGTTGGATCAGTCCTTTTTGCAGTATGTTTCTTCATCTTTAAATGCATTTTTACTATCATTGAATGTATGCTTTATTGAAACTCATAGATCACAGTTTGACATTTAATTTTGGTTTACATGCATATGGATTATGTCAAAAATCTGTTTTTGGTTCAACATAGATATCCAATATATATGTATATATATTATGTATATATGATAGGAGGTATGAGGTATCCAATTGTCAAGTTTTGTTGTGAAAAAAATTGCATTACAAGTTTGCATTTTTTTTCCTAAACATTGAAGGTACATTTGATAACATTGTTTGAAAAGATTCATGTTGCAAACAGTTAATTGCAACTCAAGTTCATAATTTGCTTCTGAAATGTACTAATCAGTTCATTCAGCAATATGCCTTGGTTTCTGTTGTTTATATGCTTATCATTGTAGCCACTTCTTACAGATATTTGGAGGTGTTGGAATTGCTTGTCTTCCATTGAGTCTTATCTTTTCATTCATAAGGCGACCAAAGGCTGTCATTACTCGCTCACAATATATAAAGGTCTTCATTTCTTAATTTTTCTATTAGTTGACAACTTCGTCATGTAACTAGCTAATTTGGCTTTTTTCAGTTTCCGTTTCATGTAAGTTTTATTATAAAATGCCACAGGGAGCAACTGAGTTAGCAAAGAAAGCTAAAGAATTGAAGAAAACAATGGAATCACTCCATCAGGAAGAGAGAAGTGGATCCAAGGGAAGAAAATGGCGCAAAAATGTGAAGACTGCTGAAAAGGTTCAATTCCTTCTCAATCAGAAAAGGCTCCTTTTATTTTAGTTCTTAACTTCATATACAGTTGTTGATCATGTACTGTGTGCTGCTGTGTGATAATAGGACCATATCATTCATTGGTAGCTCATCTAGATATATTTTTCCTCATGGATTATCAATTTTCCCTCAAAAGAAGAAAAGTATCCATTTTCTTGAAACTTCTTAATTAGATTCTCTTGACATTGTTTTTTTTATCCTGTCGAATCTTATGAATATGGATCAACGAGCGTCGAATGATCCATGTAGCCGACCCCACCTAGTGGGATAAGGCTTTGTTGTTGTTGTTGTTGTTGACATTGTATTTTGCAATCCTTGTTATGCCCTTAAGTATTCATCTTACCAAATCAATTTTTTCTTATACATCAAGAATATTAAACATCCAGCAAGGTTCCCGAGTCTTGTTGGTAAATATATTCCTGAAATTGGAAGTATGGTTTCGGCTAAAATTGAGTTTAACTAGTAGATTTGTTGATCAAATCGACATGTGAAGTCAAGTGAAACTCTACCCTGATATTTATACTGCGTTGACTGGAAAAATTATGTGGACATTTCAGTCAGAATTACCTGTTCACCTTCCACTTTGTCTTACCTAGTTTTTCTTTTCTAATGAAAGGTTCAAGTTCTTTCTTGTCAATATAGTGAAATAATTCTTTTTTGTACCCAAAAAATTGTCTCATTCATTAATTGCAGGAATTACTGCTGTTGGAAGATGATATGCAAGCTTTAGAGGAAATGTATCCTCAAGGAGAGAAGGTTAGGACATTAAATAATGATGATTCAATTATCATGTTGACTGAAGTAAATCTAATAGTTCTTACTTTTGTATCATTTTTGTGCAGGCAGAGGCTATGTGGGCTTTGACTGTCCTTGGTTATCTGGGCAAACTCATATTAGGCATTGTTGGGTAAGTGTGTTATACTTTCAAAATAAAAAAGAGATGGAAGCTGTGGTGAACCAGTTTTGTGCATCATGTAACAGCTTGAGCACCTATGTTTGCACCTTTGTGCAGCTTGATCTTTCTGTTCATGTTTAAGAACAGATTATTTTATGGTTTCCTAGAATTTCATTTATGAGTATCCAATGCCACAAAAAGTGATTTATGATGCTCATCAGATTTTGTATCTAGTTTCTAAGTAAAACTTCAATCTGGTGGTATTCTTGGAGACACATGAGCTACCCGTTGTTCATGCTGCATTCTTGGATTTGAAGCAGTGTGCGATTGTCCATTTTGTCTTAGTGTAGCTTTTGCCATTTCCTTTTCGGGCAAGACTTGTTATATAGGCTGTCATATTTGACTTTGAGTGCAGGAGAACCTAAATAAGAGATTAATTGATTACAATGCTCTAATTTTTTTGTTTCTTCTCGCTGCTTGAGTATGCATAAAGTGTTATTTACATCTTTAAGATGAAAAAATAATATCTTTTTAAATTGAAACTTGTTTCCTCTCCTGGTTGTAAAATATGTACAATTATTTTCAGGTTGATCATTTCAGTGGCTTGGGTTGCACATATTGTTATATACTTGTTGATTGATCCTCCTATTTCTCCTTTTCTAAATGAGGTTTTCATCAAATTGGACAATGTGTGGGGTATGTTTGATTGTCTTGGCTTTCTTTTCTCTTCTCTCTGGATCAATTATCTAAACAATTATTGACATTATTTCCCCCCAGGCCTTCTAGGTACCGCAGCTTTTGCATTTTTCTGCTTCTACCTTCTCCTTGCAGTGATTGCCGGGGAAATGATGCTTGGATTGAAGTTGGTATTTATCACTATCCATCCAATGAAGTAAGTAACTTTGTCAAATTTCCATGTTTTGATTTGCAGAATATTTCTCATTTAACCATCCAACTTTTAACTTATTACAGGTGGGGTGGAACTCTTATGAACTCATTTCTCTTTAATGTCGGACTCATACTACTATGCTCCATCAGGTCTGTACTGATAATTTTTGGAAACCCACTCATTGAATAACAATGTTTTAAAAATAGTATCGGCATGCCAACCGAGTCAGGCCTCAGCCGCTTCAACTGGATTTTAATTGACTCAACCAGATTTTTTATATAATAATAATATTATTATTTACAATTATTTGAGAGTAATATAACATATAAATTACTGCAAAAATGATTAAATCAATTTAATAATTATTATTTGTCACCATATGTTAGTTTAAATAGTAATTTTATTTTATTTAATATATTATTACTAATATAATAGTCTAAATTTATTGTCAACCTAAAATCATAATATTATTTTCTTCTCTTTCCTTCTATAGTTCTCTTTTGTTTTATTATTCTCGTAATAATACATTTTCACTTTCATTCATTTCCTCCAACTAACAGCATTCCTTTTATTTTCTTATTTTAAATTATTTCCTTTTTTTCTCCCTTCATTTCAAAACTTTTGAATTTCATCATAAAAGCAATTTTGGTAACTTTAAACCTACATATCCTCTATAAGATCTTTACATATTACTTAATTTTTTAAAAATAAAAAAACCAGGTTGAACCTGATTTACCAGTTCAACCTGGTTTTTTTTCCGAGTCAACCGATTTTTCTATATTTACAATTGTAATAGCAAAGTGGACCGGACCAGAAACTGGTTTGCCGTCGAACCGGTTGGCCCGAATCAGTTTTTAAAACATTTTTTAATAAAGATAAGTAAAGGTGTTCTTAACTCTTAAGACCCTGAAATAAATTGTGCCTTTTTTAGTGGGGGGAAGGGCTCTAGTAATTTTTTTCTGAACAATCTGTTATTATACGGTTTCTCTATAATTCCATGTTAACCATGTATTTGACCTTTTGAACTTCCACAAAATTTCATTTCCTGGGGTAATTTATATATCATGACGATTCATGCTATTATAAATTTTTAATGTCTTATAGAAATTCGTCTCAAATTTTTTTTTAAAAATATATCCTTTGCACACAATATTTTTGGCCAAAAAAAAATCCTATTATGTGAAAAAATAGAATGTCAGCCTTCATCTTCTTTTTGCAGTGTGATTCAATTCTGTGCCACAGCTTTTGCCTATTATTCACAAGCAACTGCTGCAGAGGAAATATTTGGCCACACACTACAGTCTCTCCGTGGAATCAAATACCTATATAAGTGAGATAAATCTACCTTTTGCCCCATGAGAATCAAATTCTTTATGCTTGCAGTTAATTGACCTATTACAATTCGATGCTCAGGTATAATGTCTTCCAGTACGTGTTTGTGGGCCTTGCAGTAATAACGCTCATCTACTATGCGGCTTTTGTAAGTTTACTTCGTTGTTTTTTCAAATTGTGGCATTTTCTCACCGATAACCTCAATTATTTGCTCAATTCAGGGATGGAAAAAGAGAAAAGTAAGTGGCAGGTTCCAGTTTGCTAGTTGATCTGTATTACTCTCAAATGGTGTGCTAGTTCTCAGTTCCTCCGCCGTTACTTTATTCGGGATGAAGAGGATTTTACTGGTTGTGAATATGATCTCATACATCTAGCTGAAGTTGCCGATTTTTCATGTCCATTGTAAGTTAGAAAGGCAGATATAAACTTTCAACATGCGTTCAATTCAATTGCCTTCCAGAATCATGTGATATATTGCAACAATACCTTGATGTTGTGTTTCCAATATTCCTTCCGTCACGCCCTCTTGATCCCCTTTTGATGTAAAGTTTCCAGTCTGACAAAGATCTTGTATTTTGTATCCCAATCCAAAAGAAGATTGAAAAGCTTTTGTATCCCCATACTAGAATCAATATTCTGTTCGATTGAGGGCTTGGCTTAATTTGCCCTTATCATTACTCGATATGTCAGATTCTGTATCCCTTAGAATTTCTGCGAGTTATTAGTAAATAATCAAATATTTATCTTAGACATTCTACTTAAACGTGGATCTAACTAAAGTATGATGCACATGAAGCTTACTCTACTTGATGTTAAAAGTTGATCACATGAAGGAATAAAGAAAAACCAGAACCATGATCATTTCAAGCATTGATGTCACATAAACTATAGTCAAAACTTGACACTTTTGTTCTTGATCACTTTAACACGTGTGCGGCTGCTGTTGTGGTATTTTATTACCATCATCTACTCGCTTTAGAATTCTAGGTTACATGTGGCTGCCCTAATGGAACCAAAATATATATTTATATATAACAACCAGAAAAAAAAGAAAAGGAAAGAAATAAAATGAAATGAAACAGCCAACTGGGATTTAAATGGCCATAATTCCTGATAACATGGAAAGAGAATCAAATAGGTGATATGAGCATATGTCAATCAATAGGGAATAGAAAGGATCTGAGAATACTGCAGCAATAAAAGCGGAGGGAGGCAAGATGATTATTAGGAAATGAATCAATGAAAATTAATAGGAATAAAACATAATGATATACCCATATCTTCTTATGCCATGTAGAAATCGAAATCCTATTATTGCTTCTTTCTCCACCTCACACACATAGGCAAGAAGAATCCAAAACCCTTTATTGCACTTCAAGAAAGACACTGTAATGCCCTCAAAATTCAGTCCCAATTTAGAGATCAAATACTAGGTGACGTTATTTTCATAACTTAATTTCGTAAAACATAGTAGCAGAAACATAATAATATAAAGCCCAATAACATAATACACAGCGGACTTTATAAGATATAAATTCTAAAATAACAAAGTAGCTCATAGGCCACATAGGCTCATAAAGACTCCACATAGGGTTCATAATACATAAATGAATTCATGACTCAAAGACTCATAAGACATACATACTTAACTCTCAAAGAAGTTCATCATCATAACATAAGATAAGATAACTTGGGCCGTGGCCCGACCGTCACATATGCAACCTAGTCGTCATGAGATCTCCACCGCCGAGCCTAAGCCTCATCCATACTTGCACGGATCCATGGGGTGCAGGAGATTTCTCCCATTAGAGTATGTTGAGACTCATGCATGCTATGATCCTATAACATACTTTCTATATGTCATGACATATGCATTACATCATCATGAAACATAACTTATATGCATGCTATGAGCTACATATGCACTTTACATGACATGTGAACAATCATCGTTATGAACAAACTAAACATATAACATCATTAGCATTATGCTAACATAATATATCATTATGCTAAAGCATATCATTACTCATCTTACTTTATTTTAATATTTTCATTCATAACGATAAAGGGACATACATTAGCATCCTTTGAGGTGCTTGCATTATCATCTTCATCTTTATGTCAAGTCATATTGTTCACATATCTTGCTTAGCCTTTATCATCTTCATCATATGATTATGGAACATTCATTTACTTCCTCATAGATGCATACATCATCATCATCTTTATGTTCCAAGTCATACCATCGTAGTCACTTTGAGGTGACTTACATATTTTCGTCTTTTATTTTTATTTAGATAGCTTCTTATCTTGGTGATTAAGAAGTCCATGTTGGCTTGTCAATCTTTACTTGACTTAACTAGGCTAGAATTTTTTTTGTTCCGTTGGAGGCCACACCTTGTCAACTCTTATGTAGGGTCTTGGTCTCCGAAATGCCATACTTTATCCATTCTAAGGTGGGGTCTTGGTAATCTCCTAATTCCTTTTCGGGATCCTCGTAGGTCCATGGAAAGCCACGTTTTAATCCCTCAAGGGGGTCTTGGTCTTTCTGATAGAGAGTCACACCATACTCCTTAAGGGGGTCTCGGTATCCCTCATACGTACGACAAACAAGAATATCTCCATCGATCCATCTTTTACTTTACATTTATCTATACATACAATCATTCAATACATGTTGCATGTTTTAATCATATTTAAGATTATGCATACTTCAAATCATTCTAAGTGTGAAACAATCAACATCACATGAGCTTTCTAAACTGATCACGATCATGCCACTCAGGGTCACGCCGTGTCCATACATAGGCACAGGCATGCCATGATTCGGCGCAGTCGAACACTTAGTCAATTTTCTCTGCAGAAGGTGGTCACGACCGTGCTCACATATGTCACGATCATGCCAATGTCAATACATTCACGATTGGGTGACTGTACGACCACGTCTGAAGATGCCTATGATCGTACCCTCACGCCCATGACTGAATGATTGTTTTCCTCCTATTTTTGAAAATATTTTAAGGCATGAGCTTCAATGAGTTGTCACGGCCGTGCGACCCCATGGTCATGGCCATGTCAGAACACCCAATTTCATCCTTTGAAAGTTTTAAAGGCTAAGGCATGGGATGCTATGGGTGTCACGGTCGTGCTTCAATTCATCACAGGCGTGCCCGATTCCTAGATAACACTTTCCCTGTTTTTACCCATTTTTCCCTCATTTAAATATATATACAAACACCTTTAAGGCATACATTCATTCAACATAGGAAAGATACATTTCATACTAGCCATCGTAAGATCTATATCATAACATTGGTAATGTAACAAGTCTAGTAGGGTTGCATATGAATAATAAATATACTAATCACATTTCTATTTAACTAATAAGAAATTTCATCATGAACAAGCACAAATGACAATGAAGCATAATGAACTAAGCATGATTATCAATAAAACAGTAATCCTAATAAAATATGACAAGAATCCATGCCTTCATGCACATTCCCTTATCTCATAGTTCTAAGAATCAAGGTGACTCTTATTACCCTTAATCCATTCATTCATCACATCATTAAGATAGAGATTAGGGCTTAGATTCCCTCAACATACCTTTAAGGTTTACGTTAAAACCTTATTAACCCTAATCCTTCTTTCCTCTTTTCTTCTCTTCTTCTTCCTTTCCTTCTTCTTTGATGTGAAAACTACGGCCTCTTCTTGTTTTCCTCTCCCTGTTGTTGTTGTCGAATAGAAGAGTGGAGAGGCTTCCTTTGCTTTGTTGCTTCAAGTGAGGAGGGGAGCTGAGAGAGAGGGGGACTTCCCACCTATTGCCGAGACTTGATGGGAAGTGAGAGTAGATGAGAGAGAGAGGGGGTGGAGGGGGAGTTGAGTTGTTACTGTGGAGGCTTCTTGGGATGAGTTGTCGGCTGGGCATGGGAGGAGGAAGAGAGAAAAGTATGTTGGGGGAAGATGAGGTAGGTGAGAGGTTTAGAGCATAATGAGTGCTTTATACTTTGAGTTTTGGGGCTTATTAGACTAGTGGACTTCATACATGGGGCTTTAAAATGCTTTTAGGTTTCTTTTACTTATTTTATTTTATTTTTTATTTTAGATTTAACTTTTGAGAATATTTCAGACACAGTCGAACATCCTTCTTGTGTTTCCTCCCATTTTTTGGCATCTCCACATGGCCTTTTGTGCCCATGGATGGATTTCAGGAGGAGAACCAGGGAGGCATCATAGTCGCAAGGAGAGTGAGGGGGACGCGGTCATACGTGATTCAGGCATATCAAAGGGGGAAAAGTGGCAATAACAGGTGGGTGATTCCATAAATCACCTTTTTTACTCCATTTAGAATAGATCGATCAATCTTGCCTTGTCTTATTCATGATTAAGATGTAAAATGCCCCAAGAATGATAAGAACGACTAATCTGTTATTCGTCGTTTGATTGATTTTCCTAACTTTGTCGTGCTTAGTTTCATCCAGGGTTCATTACCTGTTCCTGCTTGTAATGCCATGCGATATTGTTTTCCTACATATGGTTGTGTTAAGATTGAACTGTTGCTATGAGTTTGTAGTGTCGCGCTATTGTTCATACAGGCTGTGTATTGTAATTTTTACTCTACAAAAGTCTCGACATTTTGAATAACATGTAAACCTGGGCCAGATTGCTATGAACCCGACTCGAGTTCATATAAAATATGACCGAGCATACTACTACCCAACTCGTGTTCGTCGAACCCGGTCCGATTCACCCTGAACTCGGCCCGAGTTAGCGGATGAACATGGTACCCGACTCGCGTTCCATTGAACTCAACCCAAATTCATCCCACATCGACCCTAACATTGTGCGACGTTTTCCCCTGACTCCGGCCCAAGTGGAACCTACATTCGGATCAGGTTTATGCCATGAATACGGCCCGGGTTATGGCAACCGAAAACCATCTTTTTCTTCCTTTTCTGATTTTTAAATGGCTAGGCTTTTCCTGATCTTGATTAGACCTGACATGATTTTCACCTGATTATAGATATATAATTTTACCCCGATCTAAGACAAACTCATAGGTTTGATTTGCTCTTATCATTGAACCATTGACACAAGATTTATGTTGAACAACGAGACATAAGATTCTAAAGTGGCTAATAAGATAAGATGAAAAATAATCACCGGGTCGTCAGCCTAAGTCAAGTGCCTCTATTATAAGGGTCACTCCCTTTGTCATGACTAGATTAACCATTGATCTGCACGCGATCGTATCGTTTTGCTCGGCGCACTCGATAAGTGAAGATGGACCCATCCTGTGATAAGTAAAGGATGAGGGATTTAAAGACATCTCAAAGACACCTGATTGTTAAACATATTATAAAATAATGAAGCATTGTTAAGCAAAAAAGTATGAATACCATATCAAGCTATCGATATTATCATGATTATCAAGCATGTTATTGACTCCAAGTTTATCTTGTATCCCTCGATTATATTGTTCGCCATTACTTATTTATTTCCTTTGCTTATGATATATATTCATAATGACCCTCATGCTATGATCCAACCTCCACTTGCCAATTTATTCTATTCGGAGTATTCATTGTATATTGTCATTAGTTTCCCATTAGGTTGTAAAGCTTACTAGAGAACATCTTCCCTATGTTCGATTTCCATAGGACTAGGTCAACGATATAGTTGAGTTGGTATGCTACGACGATGTTCAGACGACGATATAACACATGACCAAAAGGGCCTAATTATTCGTTTTCTTTATATTACACATTTATGAATCTCTGATGCAATCATTATGACACTTTTATTTTGAGATAATGTACCGACTCTTCATCTTCCACAGTTAATTTCACCTTTCGCATGTCTTCCTTATTTCTATCTTTTCTTTTGCTGATGTGTCATGTACATTGACTGAGCCTTTGTCAAATTTATGGTAAATGCCATAGCACTTGTAGCGTCTTCAGGTTAGTCTTCGCCATGTGGCGAGGATCGATTTAGTGGCGTTACATTTATGATATCGGAGCCTAAGGTTAAGATTCTCTTGACGTCCCATTGTACCATAGAGTGAAAGTTCATGTGCTATCCTCGAGCAATCGCCACATCATCCACCATAAAGTAGAAGTAAAATTTTTCTTGCTATGTGTTATGCTTTATAGATGTGTTGATAGAGATTTTATATAAGTGGTTGATTCCTAAGGAGGTTATTTTGTATAGGAATCAACCTAAATTCCATGAGTGATTATACAAAAGAATTCTTATTGGTGTTTGATCAATGATACGACAAGTAAAAACAGAACTTGTGCCTTGTTGTGATATTTCATTTTTGGAAGTGAATTATTATTCAAAAGCAAAAAAAAGAGAAGCCAACATTGATTGTTCATTTTTGAACACTTCAAGAATGTATAACAAATATGTGGATGATGATTATCTACGTTAGCCTTGGAGACATTTCAATATAATTTTATCTCATAACTCATATTTTTCATCTCTTTCACGATCATTCTATTTATGGACTTCTTTTGTTGACTACAACAGTATGAAGAGAAAAATGAGTAGACATATCGATTGTTGATGCATGCATTTTACAACATATAATTAGACTTATATTTAGGTTTATTTTGTATAATTTGCTCATAGCATGCATTATTTTTATGTTTATTTCTGTAAAATTCTTTGAAGTACCTATCTACCTTTAGTTGGTGTATTTTGCAGGAATTATTTATGAAAACGGTGGAAGAATGGAAGAAAAGAAGAATACAGCGGAATGGATCCAAATAGCTTCTGAAAAATGTCAATTAGCCTTCTTGCTGGGTCATTATAGATTTATCACGATCGTTAAAAGTTCATTTCACGCCCCGCAATCTAACGCTCACGACGCTCACAGAACAAAATTGCAGAAGAATTCACAGGTCATGAATGTCGCCTCACGGGCCGTGAAATATGATTTAACGCTCCAAAAGCTCATCTTCACAGCTCTAGCAAAAGTAGAATAGTGATCTCATGGGATGTGAAGTACACCTCACGACCATGAAGACCAAATATCATGCCAACCATTGCATTTCACAGACCGAATAAATGCATGTTTCAAATGAAGATAACTTACGGGCCGTGAAAGATTTCTCACGGCTGTTACTACAAATTCTCACGGATCGCATAAGTCTCATGGCTCCTATAGCGAATCAGAAATAGAAGAATTTTAACGGGCCGTAAGCGAAGAGCAATGGGTCATTACTTCAACTAGCAAATCTATCACAGGCCATTACATAATACTCACGGACATCACAGAGGGTCTGACATCAATGAACATCAACTAACTGGCCGTAACTTATTCCTAACGGGTTGATCAGAAAGCTTATCAACATATTACTCTTCACGGGCCGTTAGTACTTGCTCACTGGCCATGAAATTTGATGAAGCCGCGCGATCGAAGGAAAACAACCTGAATCACGACCGTTAGAACTGTCTCATGCTCCGTGAAGGCTATAGAAAATCCTAATTCGACTCTAATTCGACAGTTAGAACAGTTTCAAAGAATGAGACAAACACCAAATTCGACACAAAAATATATTTTCGAAAGAATTCTCAACGCACAAGGACTCCAACTCCTACTATATGTCCTAAGGATCAATTGGAAACTGATTAAACTAGAAATCTCGGAATTTTACAAGGCAAAAGTTTCAGAACCAATGGGACTCCGAATTTTCCTAATTTCACATGGAAGATATTTCCATTTGTTCCCAAACCACTTGGAAATCAAAGACCCTATAAAAAGCGAAGTCTGGCAGACAGAGATGATCTTGCTAGGGCCTACAACCAAAGCTTTCAAACCAAGAACAATGGAGAATTTCTGAAGGGCAAAAGAGAAGACTTCTGCGCGACAAATTCATGCGAGGATTGCGTAGTTGTTTCATCATTGCTTCTGAAGAGTACTCTTTGTTCTATATATTGTTGGGATGATATTTTATATTTTCATGTTTAATCTATCTATCTTAGCACCTAGGATTTTTAGTTTTCATTTTATTGTTTAGTTTCAGTTGCAAGAGTTTAATGTATGAACAATTTATAATTTCTGATTAATCAAATAATTAGTTTAGTTTTTATAAACATGATTGCTATGTTAATGCTTTCCTTCAGATTTTAATAATTTCTAGATTGATTATTGACCGTGTAGTGTAATCAATTCTTAATTCATTATTTTTTGTTCAAATTGATTTTTAACTTTTATGTTGAAACAATGCATATCATAATCTAATAGAATTCGTGCGGAATATTAGATTGTGCGGTCTGCATAATTGACCTATGCGGGCGATTAAGTAGTTTAAGGATTACAACATATTGCATCTTAAATTCAATATAACTGAATGCATATCCGTGCGGAATACTTTCAAATTATTATTGTCTTAAGATAATTGATTTACCCGTAATCCGTCTAAAAACTAAACTTGAAGTTCATGCTTATACTTGATTTTACAAAAAATTACAAGGACCTACACATCATTAGTTTTAGTTTTTATTTTTTTGTTATTTTATTTTCTGCAATCTTTTACCAAACTTTATGCCATCTCCTATTAGCCTCTAAAATTAGTTTAGTTAAGTAAATTAATTTCTCGTGGGTTCGACACTCTACTCTTACACTTTATTACTTAAGCAATTAGTGCACTTGTTAGCATTTAATTGTTATCAATTCTCGCATTAATTGCAAAGAGATGTAGATTGAAGAAGAAAAGGAGGGAAATATGAGAATAATTAAAGATATAAAAGATCTTACTCACACCAAAATTAGGTATGAGATGAATCCAAATAATACAAGAGCATTTGTATGAATTCAAATATGCCTAAGGATCATAAAGGTCGATTATGATTTAACATTATCATAGTGAAATGATAATGTCCTATGTCATTACATAGATTTACCGAGTTAGGGTGTAATGTATGATTTTATATGTTTTCGTTATAATTATGGACCTATAATGTTCATTGTGACTTAAACTTCATATGACTCCTACATTATGTTGATAAAGGACCTAAGCAAATCCAAAATTAGTTATATGAATTCTTAGTTGGATTAATTTATGTTGAAACTAAGAATTAGAATTATTAATTATGTTTAAGTTATGTAACATTAGTTGGGCCGACCCCACCTAGTGGGATAAGGCTTTGTTGTTGTTGTATGTAACATTAGTTGGACAAGAGTTTAAGTATTATCGAGCATACCAAGAATCAGGTATAATATAGGGATGGACAAATATGAAGTTTAAAAAGAGTCAGTAGTCACATTGATCCAAACAATCTTCTCAAAAAAAATGAAAAAGGCAGGTGGGGGGAATTTTTAGATTTGGCATACCCAATTGTATAGGTACATATAACATATTTTACTTACTCAATAAAAAAATTAGTATAGTATATAGTAGACTTGAAGTTACCTTAATATGAAGCATATACATATAGCTATTATTAAAGTAATGACTTCTCTATCGTCGCAGTATAAAATATATTTTCAAGATAGATTAATATGATCGGTAAAAGAAAATAAAAGAATTAGATAAGAGCATGCAATGCATGTAATGGTTAAACAAATGGAAGAAATTTTAAAATGATTTAAAATCACTTAATTGAGATATACTAAGGAAGATATGAGCCCCTCTTTCATCAGGTATTAAAAGATCAAACTATCATGTGAGCAAATCTTAGGAAGTGTCGGGATCAAGATAAAGTATGAGGAATTTTATTCATCATAGATGGATGATTAGAAATTTAATTATAAATTTTGAATGGAATTACATCTATCGATATATTTACAATTTTGGTAATAATGTTCAAGTGTATATGATAGTTAAGGATCGATAGCTTAAAGGGAAAAAACAAAAAACTACAACATTTTTTATTATGTAAGCTTTCATACATTGATGGCTGAAAAAATATATATACTTCATTGAAATCCTATTATGATTAGGATGTTCGTATGATGAGCAATTTTCTCAAGTTTTATCCCAATCAATTGGATCATCTATGATCTTGACCATTCTCTTTATATATAGATTGACCTCTTTATTGGCTTTAGGGTCATATTTGAACTCCTCTTCAATTTGATGAATGATATCGTTAATGCAAATGGTAATGTGAAAATAATGCAAAGGACAATGGACAATGTGCAAAGGATAAAGATAATTATTTGTCTTTTTATTTTGATGATTGCTTTGTTTTCCTACCTTATTGCTTGAACTCATTCCATGTGTTCACATGCATTCATGATATTTTACTAAGGAGCTATGTTATGTAATGTGTATAAATTATTTTGTTCATTATGGATTGGATCTTACCATGTGTTTCATCGACTAATCGACCCCTCATCGTAGCTACTGTTCGATCTTAATATCAATTCGGAGTACTTTTCACTCCCCTATGACTATTATTGTCATCACATCATGTTACCTAGAACATCAACATTGGACAATGTTAAACATTGATTTTCATCTAATTCAAATAATTTACTGACATTGAATCCTAGATATACTAGACAGATCAATAACTATATTTTTTATTTAACTCACATTTACAATGATCCTTAGAGCTCACGAAGTTATGAAAAAATGATAAATTTTTTCTTGAATTCTAATGTTAAACGATTTGGAAATATAAAGTTTATGAAAGAAAGGATAAAATGTTAAAAGCTTAATTGATGGTAAGAATAAAAGCTCAAAATAACATCGGAATACGTGTGATGGTAGTAAGCAAAATGGCCTAATTATTCGTTCTCTTTATATTTCACATTTATGAATGTCTCATGTAGTCATTATGATATTTTTATTTTGAGATAATGTAGTCACTCTTCATCTTCCACGATTAATGTCACCTTCCGTATTTTTTTCTTTATTTTTATTTTTTCTTTTGCTCACGTGTCATATATATTGACCGAGCATTAGTCAAATTTATGATAAAATGATCGAGTTTGGGACGTTACATTATATATCTATATATATCCATGACTCTGTTTTGTCTATGCACGTGGACATAATGCATCTGCTTTTTTTTTCCTTCATGGTAAAAATGGTAGAAAGAAAAAGGGATCATGAAACCGTGAAATATTGATATCATTGCTCTAACTTCATGATGAGACAGACGCTTTGAATTAGTTGTACCGCTTATAATCCTATAGCCTATTACTAAAAATTGACAGTAAGTTGAAGTAGATGGAAACTAATGATTTCTAGTGTGTGGTCAGTTCTTCAGATTAACATCTGAAGAGTCTCTTATATACGAAGAGCATGAATAATATTAGTTATATAGTCAAAATGTAATTAAAGGTTAATTAAGAATTTCGATAAAAAAAAAGATTAATTTACTTTAAAGCCAACGATTTGGGTTTCAAATTTCTTGCTTATGTGAATTATTTTTGCCGACCCTCATAATGAGGCGACCCAGAATAATATATATCAAATTAATCAAGTAGTATAAGTTCTGCAGCATAACTAAAGAAGAAGAAGAAAAAAAAAACAACCTTTGTTAATCAAAGACTAAATATAGCAGCTGGTCATAAAGTAAAGGGCCTCCACAAGTATCCACAAACCTCAGCCTCCCAAATCCCAATTGTCCAAACATAGCAGCATTCTCCAACTTCGAACAAAACGCCCACCTTTAATTTTTTCCGCTCCTTCCTTCAAAACTCCCTCCCCTTCTCCATCGCCACCTTCTCCCTCCCTCTTCCCCTCCCCCCATTCACCTCTCCTCTCTTTTCTCTCCTCCATCTCTCCTGCCGTGGACGCGCCCTTGCGTTCATGTGGCCGCCGTGGGGAAGGGCTAAGCTGCCTCGCGCCAAAGCCGCCTCCCCCTCCCCGGCGCCCAGCGCCGCTGCATCCTCGTTCAACTCCCCCCTGCGCCCGTCCTACTCCTTCTCCTCTCTCAAGGACCTCGCCGACGACGACCTCGACGCCACATACTCGAGATGGGGGTACTCCCCCGCGAAGACGGCCTCCCGGTCGCCGTCCCCTTCCCCATCCCCGTCCCCGTCCCCTTCCCCGTCCCCGTCCCCATCTCCCGTCCTCCACCGCGTCCGGTCCGCCTCCTCCGCAGTCCGATCGTGGCGCTCCTCCCCGGAGGACCCATTCAAGCTCCCCTCCGGCGAGGAGAAGCGGGTCGTGCTCTACTACACGTCGTTGCGCGCGGTCCGCAAGACGTTCGAGGACTGCCACGCCGTGCGGTCCATCCTGCGCGGCTTCCGCGTGGCCGTCGACGAGCGGGACCTCGCCATGGACGCCGGATTCCTGGAGGAGCTGCGGAGGATACTGGGAAGGCATCGGGCGCGGAAGCAGGTGGCGGTGCCGCAGGTGTTCATCGGGGGACGCTACGTGGGCGGGGCGGAGGAGTTCCGGCAACTGCACGAGGCCGGGGAGCTGAAACGGTACCTGGAAGGGGTGGCGCCCGCCGCAGCCGGCGACTGCGAAGTCTGCGGCGGCTTCCGCTTCTTGCCCTGCGGCAAATGCAGCGGGAGCCATAAGTACTACGTCGAGAAAGGTGGCGGAGGTGGCGGGTTCCGCAGTTGCTGCGCATGCAACGAGAACGGGCTCGTCCGCTGCCCCCGATGCTGCATCGCCTTCTGATCACGATCCGACGGAGGGGGAGGCGAGTAAGCTGAGAACGTAAAAGAAAAGGGATGGTCTCTTTTTTTTATTTGGAATCCAAAATTTATGGGAATTTATAATTTCTTTTATTGTTTTTGGGTTCTAATTTTTTTGTTGCATTTTGACATATATTACTTATAGGAAATCTTGTAACAATAAATTATTACAGAAGAAGAGGGAGAGAGGGAGATTATTATAATATTGATATGAATATATAAGTTTTTATTATATTATATTCTTTTGTGCTGATCATTTAAAGTGGATGTTATCCTCTGATGATTGAATGAACTTTTATTTCGCAGAAAAAAAGGAATTGATTTTTCTTTTCATTTTAAATTCTTTATACATGCAGAACTTTCTGAGGAAGGAAAACTTTACATGAAAAATACGAGTGGTTATCATAATTTATATAATAAGGTGAGTCAGACCCAATCTGATAAGATGGAGTTGCATCGAATTATTCAATTTATATAATTATTTAAAACTAATAAATTTAATTAAATCAATATAAGAAATTTGATAAAGCAATTAAAAATAAGAGGGAAAGTTGTAATAAAAAAAATGATAGAAACTATGAAGATAAATGAATTAACGACATTGAAATTTATTGAAATGTGAAAGCTGCTTTAAATCCCAAATAATGATAATAATATATTTCTTGGGATGAAATAAATTTTAATTTCTCTAGATCTAATTGATGTCAGACTTTAATTAGATCCGACACTTCAATTAGTTGGATGGGCCGGATCATTTGGGTCGTCATTTGGTTTATAGATAAATATTAGTTCAATATTCTTGAGAATAAAGTTAAACGTGATGCGATTTTTAACGAAATCACCTGGAGAAATGTGAAGTCATCATTTTTTTCACTGATGAAAGAACATTTTTATTCTTTTAAAATGATGGAATAAAAATATTCTTCTTCTTTTCCATTTTTTCACCATTTCTTTCATTATTTAACTATATATTAAATTATATTATATTATTATTATAATAATAATAATAAATGTAAACTATTTATAGTAAAATATTTTAATTATAAAAATATTAAATTTATTATTTTCAATCAAACAAGAGTCAAAATAAAAATATAATTAAAATATGATATTCTCTAAAACAAAATTTGTTATTCCTTCCAAAAAATTCTTTAACCAGAAGTCATCAACAAGATCAGCTGGAGGCCAAGGATTTAATGCAATGGCATCCAATAAATCTCGTGCCCTATTAGTAATTTATGTTTACGAAAAGCAATAAAATAATTTGTTAAATTGAATTTTAAAAAGAATAATATAATTAGAAAATGAATATGAAGAGAGAGAAAAATTAATTCTACTTTGAAACATAATTTGAACTGGACTAAGATTAAAGGTATGATTAGAAAGGAAAAATAAAAATAAAAAGTTAAATTCTAATGAAAATAAGTATTATAGTTAGATTCGAATTAGTGATTTTAATTTGATTTAAGGTCCAAAGAAATATTTAATAAATAAAGGATTCAAAAATAAAGTAGGATTAACAGTTTCATGACTTAGAAATATTTCAATCATTAAAATAATATTAATAAAAAAACATTATTATATTAATTAATTTTGAAAATTAGAGAAAAGAAGGAAATAAAAGGATAAAATAAAAATATAGTTTGATTGATAGAAATTGAGTCAAAATAAGAGATAAAAAGAGTTTGAATAGAATTGGATTTGAGATAAGAGTATAATTAGTTAAATTTGAATTTAATTAAGAGATCATGATGGACTGTGATGATTAAATTAGAATTAGTCCAAGGCACAATTAAAGACAAATCCTAATTGAAAAATTATAAATAAGCCTAAAGGGACGAATAGAAATTCTCATTAGCCTCCACATGCACAAAAACCCTCTTTTTTTATTTTCACAAATCGAGACACCTGAGAGAGCGACTCACACAATAGTCGAAGCCCCGACATATTAGAACATCTTCCAAATGACCTACATGAGTATGAGGTGACATTGAGAAGAAATCACCGACCAAAGTTCGGCGTTCATGCAACGGACAAGGAACATAATTAGTTTTTCAGACAACTTGAGGTACGTAGAGGACATCTATATTGATAATTTTCATTGGTATAGACCCTTAGGTTTCTTGCCCTATGTTTGAAGTATAATATGGATTAATAGTTAATAGAATTGCATAGATTGTAGCACTGAAATTAGGGCCGGAAGTCACGATAGAAATGTGAGTTCTTGATGGCAGCAGAACTCAACCCGGGTTTTGCACTACTCTGCTCGGGTTTTTGTGATCCAAGTGCAAATAGGATTGAAACCGGACCGAGTTCAATGAACCCGACTCGGGTTTCAGGTAGCGTGGCATGTTCGGATGACAATGCCTTGACCTTATTGAATCTAGTGTTGTTAAGACTAGATCGGACAACGAATCGAAAAAATTTCATTTTAGATTGAACCGATTAGACCGATTGGACCGGTCATAATAATATATTATAGTTTAACACAATGCATCAAATTATCACACTACTTATATAATGAACATACACCAAAATCAAAATTGTAGGCACAATGAAAATGATAAAACATCATACTTTTAACATTTATAACATTCTATACATATATTCATCAAAGCTGAAAATTGAATTAAGATAATATTACAAAACTCAATTCACAAAATCGTAACATGGTGAATTTGGGTGTTGATGCAGGCTTCGGGTGCCTAAACAACCACCGTGTGGGGAAGCACAACAAAGACCTTGTACGCACGTGAGCACCACATGGTAACCATGCAAGCATTTCGGCTGGTGCATGCAAGGGCACTGCACACGCACAACAGTGTCGTAGACACCCTTGCGGGCATGGAGTTGTGTCATAGGGTAACCACGCGGGAGGGGCGATGTCGTAGGGTCACCGCACAGCTCCGTGGCTGAGGGTCCCCGCTCACCCGTTCAGAGCTTGTGGTAGTACTAGGTGTAGGGATCCTGGTGACACTGTCGCGTGTGTGTGCCCTGCAACACTGCCACTCATGCGTGGTGCCTGTGGGAGCGCCACTCAAACGCCCAAAAGTGAACAAAAACTAGAAACAAATGAAAATGAACCTTTGGTTGGCTGCAGGAGATCGTTGATGGTCGTTAAGGAGTTCATCACCTGTCGGTCACCCGCTCGTCATGACACCAAAGAAATCATTGTTGATCAATGAACGAATGGATGCTTTGTGCTAAGGATATTTTACAATAGAGGGAATTGGGTGGTCAGACAGGGTTTGTTTTGAGTTTTTTACTTATGTTTTTTAGTGGACCGGTCTGATAGATACGCGATTTAATTCATTTTTTCCGATCTAATCCAATTTTTTGAGTTTAATTTGATTTTTGACCGATTCAATATTGTTTTAGAATTTGAAACAGGCAAGGGTCAGACCGATCATCTATCCCAACTTCCTACCATACCCGATCCGATTTTTTCATGGATTGAGATTTGGAATTGGATGGTGATAGAATCTGACCTGGGTTCTATCTGACCGAGCTCGAGTTTTCACTATCGAGAGAGCATAATCGGATCGACTAATGCAACTCGGGTTTGTCTCACCATAGGCTGTGTTTAACATATATTTTCAAGTATTTATTTATGATTAATGGCATTGGTTAATAGTACCAACTATTATTGGCCATGACATTGATATGTATTAGTCATAATAATATTGATTGTGATTATTATATTGAATGATGGCAGTCAATAATTGAGAATTGATATACGATATAGTTGATAAAAATTGATTATGAATTATTGAGCTATTGTTTAATTATCATAGATTGATAGATCAATTATCACTTAATTGATAAATTATTTGTGATCACATTAATGATTGGTTATTGGTAATTGATCATTGATTATGAATACTACTAATTAAAATTAATGATTATAAATAATTGAACTATTCAGATTGATTGTACATTGTACGGTATGAATTATTGTTTTGTTATTGAATTGTTAATTATTGATTGGAAAAATTGATAATTGAGACCTTTGGTCCTTTGAGTTTTTTATGGTCGATGGAGGTCGTTATTAGACAATGACGATGGTGAGAGTGGCTCATCGACGGTTAACATACACATTGGATATGGACTGTGATAGGATATCATATTGTAAAGTTGTAGGCTCATAACCCACAGGAAATTGAATTATTGTATAAATAATTTCTGCATATTATAAAGTTATTGTATTTAAGTGTTCAGTCAATGTAAGACAGTATGTTAATTGATGAAAGTTAAGAAAAAATTAAGTAAAAGAATTGAGTAGCGTAGCTAAGTTAACCTTCTAGACAAGCAAAATCTCGAACTTTACACTTCACCTATGGCATCAATGAGGGTTAAAACTTGATTAGATTCAGATTGATGTATTTCGTCTTTTGAATTTCGATAAAAGTGAATTTGTTAACATACTTTGTAGCACATGAAAGAAAAGCAACTCGAGCAAACTTTTATATAGGGCGCCACCAAGGCCAAACAAGCATCTGATTTAGGCCCCCAATTTCTTGATATATTATATTATTTTACTCCTTGTAGTGATATTAATCATCAATAGTTAATTAATTACATGTACATTTTTTAAGTTAATCTTGTTGTCATCACTCATTAATTATATATTAGATCATAATTAATTCATCTAAGTTAAATATTTTTTGTCCCTTCTTTCAAAGCATCATCAATAATCATAGACTTGATGCAAGAAAAAGCAAAAATTTAAAAAAAAAGGAGCACATAAGTTTCACTTATAGGATTTGAACTCGTGACCTCTCGATTACTAGGTATGTTCTTGTTCCCCAAATGAAATATTTTGATCATCCTCATTGAATCATCTGTTAATTATATTATTAAATTTATTTACTTAAGACCTAAAATACTTAATAAAAAATTTATTTGTCATATTGCCAAAAAATGCACTAAATCGTGGATGATAATGTTTTCTAACATTCGGGATAAAAAAATTATAAACAATGTATTTGGCATACTATAAAAAAATGCACTAAATCAGACATCATAAAATTTTCTCAAGTTTAGAATCCTCACAAGAAATATGCATCGAATTTTTTTTCCTTTTTGGAGCGAGAATGGAGGGCATAATCCCCACAAACTCCAGTTCGGAGTTTCGGACAAAGAATATTGCTCTCGCCTTGTGAGGTCCCCGATCACACAAATATTAAATATCAAAATTAATTTAATAATTCAAATGAATATGAAAAATCACACGCATTAGATCCAACATATATAAAGGAATAAAGTATTAAGCTATAAACTTGTCAAATATTTTACATTGTGATTTATAATTTATGAAATATTTTATGTTGTATAATTTTTATAAACAATTGAACTTGTAGTGCAAATTTTTTTTCTAATATATTATAATGTTTAAACACATTAGTTATAAAGAATTTTATAGATATTATCTTGCATAATATATTTTACTTAAGAAAATAATCTTTTATGTTAGGGAAACTAAATTTCCTTACGGTTTTCAAGTGGTGTTAGGTTAGTGGGGGGCAAAAGAGCATCATCTACAACCCTATGTTAAATGGTGCTAGGGCAGAGCAAAGCCAGATGGGGTCCGAGCCTAGGTGGGCCCAAACTCGACCCGATTTTTACCGGGTTAGAACTTTTTGACCCGTTATTGATCCAAAATCGGGACGGACCCGACAAATTGGGAATGAGGTCGGGTTTCGGTCAGGAATGAGACCTTTGATAGAATAGAGAGAAAGAGGAGGGGATCGTCTAGCAGATAGGTAACCTCATACATCGTTGAGGAGGGGCTCGGTCAGCTTCTGACGGGTAGTCGAACATCAGCGAAATCAACTAACAACTGAATGACAGTTGCCTGGTCCACAATGACTCAGCGAATCCAAGTGACAACAATGACTCAACGAATCCAGTGACTACTGATCAGATGACTGAGGAAGAGGGAGAGGGAGAGTCATGAAAAAAAATAACACTGAGTAGAGAGATGCGGAAGAGGCAAGGCTTGCTCCGCTGCTCGCATAGATAGAGAGAGGAAGAGATGGGGAGCTTGCCATGTACTTAGGTTGGTGGCAGCAGTAGTAGATAAGCAGCGACAATGATCGGGCGACGATGACAACAAGACAACATCGGCGATGGTGGCCCTCCTCTTCTCCCCTTGAGGACTCCTCATCGGTAATCGCCATCCCTCTCCTCTTCTATCACCCTCCTTCCACCACCTCCCGTGAGATGGCCTCTGCCTTCTTCATCTCGCAAGACATCGGTCACAAGTTCTTTACTCTAAATAAGGGATTTTCAATTTCACGAATTAATGGGTGGTCACGAATTAAAACTTATAGATTTAATATAGAAATATTATAAGAAAATGTATTTATTTGAGCTGGGTCACATGACAGATTTTAGACAATGAACCAGGTCTTAACCTGGAACCCACGGGGTACTCTTAACATAGAACTTGGTTTCAGACTTTGATCAAACTCGGGCCGAGTATTTCTCGACTGATAGGTCACAGGGTCACTATAGTCAACCGAGTCGATAGGAACGGTGTACAACCCTAAATGGTGCATTGGACTGCACCTGCATTTACCGCAAAATAATGTCTTTTTATCCACTTTATAAATGCTCTCACTATTTTAAATAGCTGGATATAAAAGTTTACAATTATATATAGCAAAAATTGAAGATATGAGATTACATTCAAGGATTTCCTCTAAGGAGAATATATTCAAGGGACTATCTAGTAAATTTTCAGTATATTACAATTCAAGATAAAAACAAATTGAAACGGTTAATTGAAAAGGTAATCTTTTTTATTACACATCAAAATTCAAGGCGATTATCACTCAGAATGAGGCGCAGATAGGTTACGCTATTTTGGGCTGAAATATTATATGTCTCTCTTTAAATTAAATAAATAACAATGCCTCACAAGAAATTTGGAGTCAAGTTTGTTACGTAACGTAATCCAAAATAATCAAAAGCTAATTTAATCATAATTATTTATTAATGTCATCTGAAGAATATTTCTAAGAATCAGATTTAAATAGGATATAATGTATATCCTCCCCCTTAAAGGAGTGAGGATCGTTCTCCATCCATCCATGCCCGTCGGATCCCCATCTGACAGACGTCTCTTTTTTTGCAGTTCACTAAGCATAGATGCGTGGTTCAGGTAAAAAATTTGTCCGGTTTAGGGGGGGGGGGGGCTTGCCTATGTTAGAGGGGGATCATCGAGCTGAAGCTAGAGACCTCCCCTTCCCCCTCATCCACCCGAGCTCTCGACGGCGATCCCCCAGACACAATTCCCCTCACCTGAGGGTGTAGTGGGGGCAGCTGCAACTTCCGCCCTGGTCGTCGCGTACCTCTCCTTCACCATGAGTGCCGCCATGGCCGCTCTCATGCTCTATGCACTAATGCTCAGCGAGAAGGGGTTCGCTTGTGGTGCCATAGGTCTCGACGCTCATGTTCTTCCTTCTCCGACGTTCGCGTTCTACCTTCTCTAACACCGCTACGTCCCGCGTTCCAATCGCAGCCGCCGAGCTCGCGGCCCAGAGATCGATGTGCCCTTGTGTCGGTGCACCCTGCTTCGCCTAAAGCAGAGATCATCGCGCCGTGTCAGTGCACCCTTGAATCAGCCTGAACCGATCTCTCTGCCCCCTGAACCGTGAAAAAAAAAATATCCGTCGAATCTTCATCCAGCGAGTATTGATGAACGGAGGAGGGTTCTCCTCCCCCTCCATTATACCCACTTAAATATCTATGTATAGATTATTTGTATAAGGATGATATAATTTCTTATACAAGAGTTAGTGTCATGAATCAAGAGTAAAATTAAACTTCTCGGTTAGTATTAACTTTAACACTAAATCTATTGGCTAAAATGCTAATTAGAAATTATATTTTTTTAGCTGCGAGCCTCCGATATTTGAGAGGCGATAACAAGAGTCCAACTGGTTGGAATTAGAAATCACAACTTTACAAAATAAAACGGAGAACGACAAATGCCCTGGCCCCACATTTAGGCCGCTATGTATAAACTTCATTTGCAATATGAATATCGGTGTTGCTCGCATAAACCCGCCATCGACATCAATTGGTTTGTTGGGTCTTCCTGTTCGATCATTATTTTTTTTTCCTTTCTGCCATATTTATTCTAAATAACATAATAGAATTTCGATATGTTCAACTTTCGAGTTATACACATCATACATATATATATAATATATATATATGGTATTTTAATTGACTCACTGTCATGTATACATCACCATCCCGTTTTAAATGCGAGGTTAACAGTCAACTAACTCCATGGCCAATCATTGAATCACAAGATAAATTACCTAGAATATATATTATTACATTGCAAAGCTATATGCTAGGAGTAAGAAAAATTAGACCAATAAAAAAAGAATAAAAAGGATGGAATAGTAAAATAGGGATTCCCATATTATTTAGGATGAAATTTTAATAGAGTGAAATCTACTAATTAGAGTACCTCCCGAAAAAATCTGTAAAAGCATGCGGAGTAAGTTATTATTTTTATTATTGGATTATTTTTTATTATTTAATATTTTCTATTAAACTATGGAATTTTATTTTGATAGTTTTAAAATTTTAGTACTATATATTATATTTAATTATAAAATTAAATGTGTTTATATTAATTTCACTTCAACATATATTTTTTAAAAACATATTATTACTAAATAGGATTTCGATAAAAATTGACAACCTAATGTAACAAGTCTTAGGATGGTTTATTTCTAAATAATTTTAAGACGATTTTTTTATATGATTTAAAAGATTCGACCCCAATCACTTTCACCCTAATATGGGCAAAAATGTTTTTGACCCATGATTACTACTTAGCTCAGTTTTGAGCTAAAATCACTGGTTATTTTAGATCAAAGGGCATGCAATGTATATAACAGTAACCTCATCTTGTTAATTTTATGCTTTTATAATTAAAATTGGATCAAGCACAATTCCTGTTTAATCACAAGGGTTGGACGTAAGGCAGCCGTGAGGAGTCCGGTTCAATTTATTTAAGACTATTGTTTGGCTTGATTTATTTAATAAATAAGCCAAGTATGAATTTAGAATTTGACCTTGTAAGCTTAAATAAACTTGGCTTATTTATATTAAGTTTAACTTGTTAGCTTATAAGACCAACTTATATGATTCATGTATATCACAAATATAACTTGACCTATATGCTAAATGTTTTTATTATACTTACTTTTAAATTAATATAAGTTTTATAAGATAATGTTTAATATCATATGAGTCTTCTTAAGTCTAACCTATATACATTTTGTTGGTTAATAATTCCAATTTCGATAGGAGTTAATAATTTCATACTTGCATTTTGGAGCCAATCCAACTTTTTTTTTAGTCACGATGTCTGAAAAGTGATGTCGACGGTCCAATTCGCATGAACTAATATGTCGCTCTATTTCGCTTGTTTCTATGAACTCGAACTCGAGATTGAGTTAATCCAACTTGATTAAAAAAAACATTGAGACCTGAGTCAATCCAACTTGATTAAGAAAACATAGATCCATCCTTTTACTCCGTCTCAAAATTAGCAAGGTGGCATTACTTTAGTAGGTCTTGGTATTGGACCAGGTGAACGTGAAAAAAGAACATAAACTTTTCACATTTATTGTTGTGAATGTGCAAATAATTAATCATCGCAATTCTAAAGAGAGGAATTATTATACCAGGAGGGAAACGATGTCTTTACAAACTCTTCCAAAATTTCTCTCTGCTCGGTTGCAAAATAGAACTACTCTATTCTTCGGAAGTCTGTTTGGCAAGAAATATACAATTCTACATTTTAGTCAGAATACCTTTACTCCATGCACTAATTTCAAAAAAGTAAAACAGTAATGAAATCAATCAGCCCCAAGAAACAGAATAAAATTTAAAAATATAATGTTATTATTATTTTTTCGTCATTTTCATTGTGTCCGAATCTTTCTTCATTGCTAGCTCTTTGTTTTTCTTTATCACATATTCATTCACATGCCATCTAATTTCCTTCTTTACTTGGCCTGCTTTGAACTAAAGAAAGACTTGCGCTCTCTCTCTCTCTCTCTCTCTCTCTCTCTCTCACTCATGGGCTCTGCTTTGAGCTCTCCGCAAGCTCTGTCCGCCTCAAAAGATCCGATTTTTATCTATTTTTTGCGTGGACTTGTCTGATCTCAGCTCGTTGCTTATCCACTTCTGCCATCTTAAGATTGCTTCTTGAAGTATTCCTTTTATTCCTGCTGAAAGCTAACTGGAACAGTCGAAACCGGCGATGAGGAGCTGGAAGCTGGGAACTTTTGCCAGGATTTTAGTGCTGTTTGTGCTCTGCTTGTGCTTCGATCTTGGTGTCTTCATTAACGATGAAGGTGTGTCCTTCGAAGGTTTTAGGCTCCACCTTGATGGAATTGGATTGAGCCTCGTTGTTACTGTTGACTATGTTTGGTTTGGTTCAGGAAAGGCACTTCTGAAGTTGAAAGAGGAGGTGAAGCATGATCCCTATGGAGCTTTGCGGGACTGGAAAGAGGAGGATGCGTCAGAGCCGTGCTCTTGGTTCGGCGTTCGCTGTGATGGAGGAAATGTTGTAGCTTTGTGCGTGATGAATACTTCCTCAATCTGCATCATGCAGTTTCTCTTGATCAAATACCGGGCACATTAATTTACATACTCCTATAGAAAGATTGGTTTGTCCATTGATAGATAAATTTTTTTTTTTTTGAAACTCTATAGTTGATAAATCTTCAGTGTATATGTTTTCGAATTGAAATTGAATTTGATATCTTCAGTTTATGATCAATTTGTCATGGTAATGGATGAGAATCTCTGAATTGTTTGATGATTCTTGTTCACTTTGTTCTTTTGCAGGAATTTGAGCAATCTTGGCCTTGAAGGGAAGCTTGGGCCGGAGATCGGAAAGCTTGTCCACTTGAAGTCCCTGTAAGTGTTATCAGCTAATGATCGACCAGGCATATGACCAGACCTTCCCTGTGTTGCTACCAAATTGTCTGATCTATTCTTCTTGATATTCGTATTTCTCTGCGCCGCGCCCTGTTCTGTTTCTGTTAAATGCTTCTTTTGCTGTGTTAGAGAGTCCATGTCCAGATCTCCATATTTCACCCTGGATATGTATGAATAGTTTAAGGTCCACTTAATTGAAGTGGTTGCAATATTTTCTGACCCATCGTGGGTTGCTTTGCAGTCAATGTCTCCTCATTAAAAGGGCCATTATATTCTCTCTTTTTTTTTCTCTCTCTTCATGTTGTGCTGACTTGCTTAGCAGTCAATGGCTCCTCCTCATTAAGGTCAAGTCATGCCTCGTTATTATGAATAAATATATTCTGCAATTCCGACAGTCACTGTCTGGATGCTTTACCACAAGCATGTAATCTTATTCCACCTTCTTTGGCTGTGAAAATATTTTCTATGGAAATTGGAGTTGGTTAAACTGATGCAACACAACCAATTTGCCAGGCCAGCAAATTGTAGAACCAAAACTTACTTATCATAAGGTGGTGAAATCTTTTCCTTCAAATCTTCGAACTGGGAATCCAATTTAAAAATCTCAATGTTAAAGATGGATTTACATTTGATACAGTTGTATCTGCAAGGTTCAATGACTGATTAACTCCAGTGAATCCTAAATAAATTTGTGCAATTTTTTTTTGCCGCAAGAATGATCCTTTAAATGTTTCTTTTTGTGTTGCAGAATTTTGCATAACAATGCATTGTCTGGGGTCATTCCACGAGAGCTGGCATCGTTGCACAATCTTGAATTCCTGGACCTGGGACGCAACAATTTCAGCAGTCCGCTTCCGCCTGATCTTAGCAACTTTCTTTCCTCCAAAATTCTGTAAGTTCGGGATATGCATTTTAGTTTTTTTCTTTCCTTTTGTCCTAAAGAACTACTTTTAAATTCTTTGGAGTATGAAAAGACTGTTCCAGGGAAAGTCGAAAGCAATGGAAGATATGGTGAACCATAAGCAACTATGGCATAAAGAAAAATGTTATCTTTATATTTATAACCTCTCTAATGTGGGGGTGGTTGACAATTTTCATCTAGTCTTATTTTACACTTTAACCATTAATAGAAAATTTATAATTATAATAAGAGCTCCGTAAAAAAATTTGAATGCAGAATCTCAATTACGACATTCCTAGAAGGTTAAGGACTATATAAAATAACTAATAAATTCAAATGCTAATAAGTAGTTTAATCACTGATTTTAAAAATAAACAATTACATATTTGATAATAAAAAAACTTATAAATTATTATTTTAATAAAATGATAAAAAAAAGACTTTAATACTATAATAGAGAAAGTATATAAAAAAAAAGTTATGTATACTCTTTGAGCAAAATAATAATCAAATTGATCAACTTTTTTTATTTATAAGGAGGTAAAATAAGTGATTATTAAGTTTTTTCGTTACCAAGTATTGAAAAAAATTTAAAACTATTTATAAATAATTTTAATTGATTTATAAACTTAGTCAAACAACTCCTAAGTTATGAGGAAGAATCCTTTTCAAATATTTATATTCTTAACATATAATAGGCAAACAAGGAAGATCACAATCCTATTTTGCCTGAAATTAGCTAGAAGGAAACCAGCGACCGGTCAACTTTAATTTTTCTTTTTTTTTTTTTTCTTTTTGTTCTCCTGCTTTGGGTTAAACTTTCAAGACCTTTTTTTTTCTCTTGGGGAGATCTAGATCAAGTGTAGATACATTACGCAATCTCTGCATGGTATTCTTAATACATCTCATGTTGCAATGCAATAAGGATCTCCAGGGCAAGATACTATTTTCAACAGGCAATTTCCGTCGTGTTCCTTACAGTTGTTCTTGGGTTGTAACGTTGAGACTTTGAGAGTGACAGAGAGCTAAATAGTCTGTGTCTCGCAGCCGATTTGATTCCACATCTGACTATAAAGTCTGATTGTTTGTCTTCGTGATATATATATGTGCAAGATGTTTTTAACATCTTATCCGTCTCTCTCGTGACCTTGATGAAAACTGAAAAGAAAAAAAAAAATCAATAATTTGTCACAGAAACGGAGATGCAACTATTAGAAGACTTCTGCGATCAACAGGAGGAGAAGATGATCCTAAGATCATGAAGCCCAAAACTTCTAATTCACCAGGACCACCAACGAATAGCAGCAAAAGCCAACATTCACCACGAGCCAATAATCAACCTTCACCGTCTCCATCCCCTACCCCTACCCCTACCCCTGCTCCAGCAAAGCCTCGACAAACTGGACCTGTAACCGGCAAAAGCCCTGCAAACGATATACCTTCTGCATCTCCTCCTCATGCTTCACCAGCAGCCCCAACAGATAAAACAAAGCATTCCATCTTTCTCGTAGTTCTCATATCTGCGGCCGGAGCCGTTTTGTTTGTCACCATCGTAGCCGTATCGTACATGTTCTGTTGGAGAGCCAAGAAGATCGTTACCATCAGACCTTGGGCTACTGGCTTAAGCGGACAATTGCAGAAAGCATTTGTTACTGGTACATTTTCCTCTAAATGAACTTTTTCGTTTCTGTTTTCTGTACCACCTTCTGGATTCTGAATCAAGCTTTAACGTTGCAGGCGTTCCTTCCTTGAAACGATCGGAACTGGAAGCTGCCTGTGAAGATTTCAGCAACATCATTGGCTCTATACCAGGCGGCATGTTGTTCAAGGGGACGTTGTCAACTGGCGTTGAAATCGCTGTTCTATCTACGGTTGTTAAATCATCAGAAGGGTGGTCAACGCAGTCTGAATCTCGATTTAGAAAGAAGGTGAATGCTGTTCGAGGCACTGACACTTTTTTCTTTTTTTCATGAGACCATTATAGAAGCGGTTTTCATATTTTTCAGATCACGACGTTGTCCAAAGTAAACCATAAAAATTTTGTTAATCTGATCGGATATTGCGAGGAAGAGGAGCCCTTCACTAGGATGATGGTGTTTGAATATGCTCCAAATGGAACATTATTCGAACATCTGCACGGTATGCATTCATTGTCTCCTCCCACGACTTCTTTTCTTCCGTCATCTTCTACAAAAGATATGTAGTAGTTAGAAGAAGCATACACAATTTACAATTGTCCTAGGTCCAGCACAGGAAATGCATTACAGTGCCCAGAAACTTTTCACACACTTTATTTAAAATATTCTGCTGATCAATCAATCTTTTGAACTTTTCTTTTTGTATGATTAGTCTTATGCCTTTCTTTTCTTTCACAGTTAAAGAAGCAGAGCAGTTGGAGTGGGGATCACGCCTGAGGATTGCCATGGGAATAGCATACTGTTTGGATCACTTGCACCAGCTTGACCCTCCTGTCATCCTCAGGAATCTAGACTCCGCCACCGTCTATCTAACTGATGATTATGCTGCCAAGATATCGGATCCTGGGATCTGGAATGAATCGGAGGAAAGTGAATCAACTTCTGGAATTTCAGGTCCATCAGCAGAGCTGCCGGACATGGAGAGCATTGTGCACAGGTTTGGCATATTGCTGCTGGAGACATTATCCGGCAGGCTTCCGGAGGATGGCGAGGTTGAGCGCTGGGCATGGCAGTACCTAAATGGACTGAAGTCCCTCAAGGAGTTCATTGATCCGACACTGTTGAGTTCTTTCAACGAGGAAATCACTGCTGCGCTGTGCAAAGTTATAAGCTCGTGCATTCATCCAGAACCAAAGGAGAGACCAACGATGCAGCAGGTTTCAAGCCAACTGAGAGGCATAACATTGATGCCGCCGGATAGGGCAACGCCGAAAGTATCGCCGCTGTGGTGGGCCAATCTCGAGATGATTTCTCCTGAGGCCAAATGAAAGGATGAGATGATCTTGGCGCCTTAGCTCTATTATGTTATATACGTGAGAAAAAATATATATATAAAAACGTAGTCTTGTTTCACTATGAGGTAATTGATGTCGATGTTTGTGGATAATATATACCGTACCGTGCATTGAACTCCAAATGGAGTTTCATCAATGAGATATTATTATGCTTTGCTTGCCACTCAGAATAATGAATCCTGCTGTCTGATGAACATGAATTCTTCGACTTTCGTGTAAATCTTGGCTGTAATGGCTGTTTGTAGGATGCAAAGATGGGATTTGTTTGATGCCTGTGAATTACGGCTCCGAACCTGTCTTTATAGATTTGCTTTTTTAGTGTTGGCCAAAACACTGCAATAACGGCTCCCAACCTGTCTTTATAGATTGTTCATGGATCTTAGATGTCACTTCAACCACTAGTGTACTCTCGAGCATCCAATATCACTATGAAGCAAGCCATTACCTTTTATTATTACCAAATAGTAAGTCATAAAACATCATAATACGTTCAGAAAGGATTGTTGAAATAAAAGGAAGAGAAAACAGAGACAATCACCAGATAATTGATATCAATATGCGACATGAATCATACTTCAACATGATTGATAGTGTATAATTAAACACCTGAGTTATAATTAGTACAAAAATATCACTCGGGCTCTCAAAACGAATGTACAATCAACATATGATCATCCTATAGATGGGATTCTCTATAAATACTTTGAATTGCAATTCCTTTAGTCACGAAAGCAGTAAAACATAATACTGGAGTAGATTATGAGAGCATCTCTATCCTTCTCCCAAAGGTTTTCAAAGCAGGATGTAAGTAACTTGGCGCAATTAGGGATGTCCCTCACCAATACTTCATATCCAATATGCATATATTTTCATAACTTTAAGCTACGGCCTCTTCCCTGTACAATACCAGATAGATAATAAGGATCCAAGACAAGGGCATCAGGAACATAAGTTAAGAATAAGAGTCTTCTATGAAACAATATGTATCCTGTGAGCATTTTGAAGTAACTATAAAGTGATAGAAGCAAATCCACAGCACATGTCATTTGCAATGCTCTACTTAAGGTAACTATGTGCAAATATCTCATGAATCCATGTTAAATTATCACCAGATTGCCTCATTTATTTAATTGGAATTCAGTTCAAGAAACTTCTAGGTCATATTTGCATTACATTAGATCATAAATTCTCCAATTAATAGTTCGAGTAAATCTAAATGCTCACAATTTATCTATTACGACAAATCGTCATCTCCGGGACTAAACTACTAGAACATTCTGTAATGGTTTAAAAAAGAGGATTAAGTCGTCTCAATAAAAAGGAGGGATTAACTCTGTTAATCAATGGAACCAACAACCAGCTTTTTAGACTTCTATGAAATCATGACATAGGGATGCCAAGTATAACTACTCGCACAGTTATTACAACATGACAAACTCCTTAAGGACCTTAAATCTCCCCTAATAAAATATGTTAACAGGGCATGACGCTACACTTGTGGCATTTTGGAACACCTTTGTAATTAATGATCAGAATAAGTGTTACTGGACTCAAAATAAAGTGTAGAAAAGGCTTGTGTTTTTTTTTTCAAATAAGGTTCAGTCTAGATGTTTTCTAATTAAGAAAAATATGTTGACCAGGTAAATGAAATTATTACCCTTTTTTGTTAATTGTGCATATTTTTACATGTGACTTTTCTCCCAGCTTTCAAGTAGAAGCCTTTCGCATTCTTTGATCAAGAATAGTTGATGTTTCAAGATGTTAGTAGCCAGGCATATAACATATGTTAGCAGGAGTGCCGATTCATTTCAGGTATGATATGGTACCCATCCACATGTAATGCATAATACAATATATCAGAATGTATTTTCCATCTTGGGAAGTTTCTTTTTTAGTAACATGATCATTGTTTAGACAATTGTTTTTGAAAGTGCTCATTGTTCAGACAATTCAAATCAAGAAAGACAAAAACTGAATATATTGTCCAAAAAAATATACTATATAATTGTATCCAATGAAATCAATCAATCAAAGTGAAAGTTTAAAGTGTTTGAGTTATTGCATTGTTCCAATGTTTTTAACTATGAAAGTAATGTAGTCAGCTACTACCAAAATACAACTGCAAATTTAACTACGAAAATAATGCAGTTACTGCTCCTTTTTTTTGTTAGGTAAGAACTTAATGCATTGTTGAATGATGTTAAAAATTATCAAAATAGAGTTCAATGCAAATTTAATTTGCCAGAGGCTGACCGGTGCCAGAGTGACTCTTGGGCCGCTTCATTTTCTCCACCTCAAGCTGCGCATCCATGAACATCTTCATCCTTTGGGACTCAAGGTCTTTTGTGAACTCCATACGCTGCCTCTCTATCTGCATCATCTGCTGCTGCTTAGATAACTCAACTTTTTCGTAGATTTCTGCAAGCTTCATAATCGCCCCTGCCAACTCTGAAAAAGTCCTGTCCTTCCCGCTGCGGTCAACACCGGCGTCACGTCCCAAATCATCCCAACTCCTCCGACGCTTCACACCTGCTACACCATTAGAGAATGCATTCTTTTTAAGTCCCTGATCACGGCCGACGCAAGCTTCGTCCTCGTCCTCCCCATCATCCCGATCCTCCCAACCATCATCGAACTCGCCCCGGGAGCTCTCCGATGACCCTGAGGAGTTCACAGGCGGCCTCAACCATGAACCAGCATGCACAGCGGCGCCCGCATTAGGGCTCCGGCGCTTGGGCGCAAAAGCAGGCGGCGGGAGTTGTCGCAGCCGGGATTGGGGATAACCGGACGTCACCGGCGACGTCGTCAGGGAAGAGGGCTTCCCGGACTCCGCGACAGAGACGCCGCCGATGAGGAAATCGAGATCATTGAAGAACGGCCAGAGAGACCGCCCAAGCTTCGATTTCTCGATTTTGTACTTCTTCTTCAGGGTGTCCACCCGGTTCTTGCACTGGACGTCGCTCTTGGGCGGCCTCCCGGCCGCCGCCCGCGCCGCGTTCACGGCGACCGCCACCTCCCTCCAGTCGCCTTGGCGGAGGCTCCCGCGATTGAGCCGGACGTAGCGCTCGCCCCACGCGTCGACGAGGGCGGCCGTCTCCGCCTCGCTCCACAGCTCCTCCCTCCCTCCGCCTCCGCCTCCCCCGCCGCCGTTGAGCCCGGCGGCGAATGGCATCGGGGAGCGGCGGGCGCCGGCGTCCATGGATCGATCTGGGATCTGTGGTTAGGGTTCGAGGGCGGGAGGGGGAAAAGAGAAAGAGGAGTGGGGTGCTGTGCAGGGAGACAAAGGAGCCGTCGGCGGAGGGGGCAGAAAAAGGTGGGCAGATTTGGGATGAGGGTTGGGTTCCCCTTCCCCAACCCCATGGTTGGCCTTGGCTGGAAAGACGGTAACGTCACCGCAGCGGACGGGCGCGACCACGTTGGAAGGGAGCGATGGGGACGACCGTGGACGGAGTCCAATCCGTGCGGCGGTGACCGGACTCGCACCTCACCTCATCTCATCGCGGGGGGAAACCCGAAAACTTGTTAAAAAAAAAAAGAAAGAGGAGAGAGAGAGAAATGAGGGGGGAAACCTGTTCCAGTCGCGGGACCCACGTGGCGATGTTTCGGTGGTCGATCGCGGAAGTGGGGCTTGGCACCGTTAAAAATGTGTCGCCGGAGTAGTTGAGTTGAACCGAACGGAGGAAAGAAGCAAAGAGCCATTCGGCCTTGTCTCCGGATCTTTGGCACGATCACCAAGCATTAATGAAAATTAATATTCTCATTGTTTGCTTTTTTTCTTAATAAAAAAAAAAGCCTCTTTTTGAACTTGTGGAGCCACCACCCACAATAATTATTACAAGAACCTTTTGATTAAACTCGTGTTCTCATTTTTGAACTCCCACACATTTTTAGACGAATTGGACATGATGATAATCGAAGAACAATCATAATTATGCAAAAGCATAACAACGTGAGATTTTCATTCATTAACTTAAAGGTACCTAATAAATTAGACTCTCATCGCATGATATTTTCTCTTCTATAAAATTATTGAGATCTCTCACCCAGTGGTTGACAAAAACGAATAACTTAGGAATAATGACTTCTGCGTTGAAGTGACATTGGCATCGAATTGATCATTTCTCTGTGTTTATTAAGCAAAAACTACAAGGCTAGATATCTTTTCATGAAGCGCTACAATTGCACATTTTCGACGGCATTTACAATGAGCAAAAACGGTTTTTTGGGGCAAAACGTCTATTGTTAATATCAACGGCAAAATATGAACTAATAAAAAATATGTCGACAATTTTAAAGGTGATATCCGTCAGTAAATTATATTTATAATAAAAGTATATAATATAATATAATATAAGTATATGATTAATACTTTAATATTAATATTTTTTACGAATTTATTCTTCAAAATTATCGGTGAATTTTATAATAAAATATATATAATATAATATAAGTATATGATTAATATTTTCAACGAATTTGATCGTTAGAAATTGTTAAAAAATGTTGTAGTCGAGGTAAAAAAAAATTCGGGGTTTTAAGAGGTACTTGCCATTAACTTCAAGGATTTCAGTATAAGTTTTTTCAGTCAAAATTAAATTCGAAATCTCTTAATTTATAATTTAAATGTCACTGCAACACAAGATTACTCTCATTTCAACGAGAAGATTAGAGTAAGAAAAGTACTAAATGAATTATACTCAATAGTTCTAATTGATTGGTACATGCAGCTGCTGCTTCTTACACATATAAGAAACAGAGTACAAAATGATCAGGTAATTAAAATCCACACAAAACCCAAACAGGTAAATAAAAAAAATTGTAAACACAAACCCAACAACAACAACAACAAAGCCTTATCCCACTAGGTGGGGTCGGCTACATGGATCATACGACGCCATTCCGGTCTATTAGTAACCAAACCTTTCGGTATATTATGTAAACACAAACCCATTTGAAGCAATTAATTGGAATGAAACTGAAACAGCACAAAGACCATCTGAATCAGCAGCACCATTCCATCAATTCTTTGGAGGGCAGTGATCCCGCTTGAAGGCCAACGGCCCGGCGGCGTAAACGTGGACATCGTATCCCTGCCGGTGAAACGTCTTGCCCTCGTCCCTCAGCGGCGCTCCCTCGACGCCGTGGTCGACGTCGCCGTAGTTGACAGTCGTGGGGATGTTGCAGCTCGCGTCGGGGGACGAGAGGAGGCGAACTCTGCACTCCCTCAGCGGGTCGAAGTGCCTTGCCACGCCGTTGCCGTTGCCATAGGGGAGGCCCAGCTCCAGTGATCCTTGCAGGCGATGCTCACCTTGGCGTAGGGGAGGGGCTTGGCGTTGGTCAAGCTCCGGGTGCCGTCCGGGTGCCGGCGTACGAGCAGTCCTGACAGTAGACCATGCCTTCAACTTTCACCAGTACCTTGTGATCGTCCTTTCCATGGTGGGGATCGCCTTCGTGATCGTGAGCCCTTGCGCTTCCAATGGCGAGGGCCATGGCGAGGAAGAGGGCGGCGGCGACGGAGAGCTTGATCGACATGGTGCCTCTCGATCGGGGGAAGAGATGGATATACGTTGGTTGCTCCCTTTCGCTCTCTTTATATATGCATGCGTAATGCGTTGAATGCAATTGAGGGCTTATAATGCCAATTCTTTTATACCTTTTACAAATGGATAAGTTCATATATATATATACATATATAATGTACCTTCATAGCATCTTCCTCGAGCATCTTCCGCTCTAGAAGGATGTTGAACGCATTTCAATCATTGATTCACTAATTAATGGATCTGATAAAAAATGATTAAACTCCATCGTTTAAAAATATTAATTATCATAATTATTGATCAGTGGATCAACGATTGAAATGCGCTCAGCATTCCTTCATAACAAAAAATATTCTAAAGGTATATTAATCATATATATATATATATATATATATATAAAAGGAACACTTGGGCAAACAATACACGTACGTGCGGGCATGAAATAGGGGAGTGGACATGGAGACATGAGGGACGACGTGAGTTGATGGCTGCATGCATGCCAATTTGTATAATATATTATTGATGTACGCTGGTCGCTTTTTGCATTCTTTGTTACAGGGATGCACGATATATACATATATATATATATATATATATATATATATATATATATATATATATATCAACAACAAAAATCTTATCTCACTAGGTAGGATCGACTATATGGATCATACGATGTCATTCTGCTTTATTAGTAACTAAATCTTTCGGTATATTATTCATCAATAGATCTTGCTCTATTAGTTCGCTAAGTGTCCGCCTTGACCTCCCTCTCCCTCTTTTAATCGGACTTCAGATTATTTGATCTACTTTTTTTACTGGCGCATCTAATGGTCTTCTCTGAACATGACCAAACCATCTCAAACGATTATCTACCATTTTCTCACTAATAGGAACCACTCCGACTCGTTCACGTATATGGTCATTCCTAATCTTATCTAATTTTGTATGACCACACATTCATCTCAACATCCTCATTTCGACTACCACCACTTTACGTTCATGTTGTCCCTTCATAGTCCAACATTCACTACTATATAACACTGTCGGTCTTATAGCAGTACGATAGAATTTTCTTTTAATTTTATTAGGTACTTTTCTATCACAAAGGACTCCAGGGACTTTCTTCCACTTACACCAACTATATATATATATATATATATATATATATATATATATATATATATATTGTAGAATCGTACCTTTTGTATTATTCATGACTATGATATATCACTGCCTCAGTTTTTCAAAGTGTGTAATATTCTCCTATTCAAATCGAACACTTCAGGATAGCATTATTAGAATAAGAAGCCGAACGACATGAACTAGGAATTTCAAAAATTGAATCTGGAATGATCAAATATGAAAAGTAATTAAGCTCTAGCAGTCTCCCCTTTCATTGTTATGATGAACCAACGAAGTTTTGGTGAGTCTTCAACTAAAATTCGCACAACAAATCTTCTCATCATTCAACGCTCTCTTCTAGGAGAGATCACATTATGCAACTTTAATCAAAACCAAAACCGACATCATCGCGACATGATTGTAGGAGATCCCGGATCCGTTTTTTTATTTTTAATTTTATTATTCTTCAATCCATGACCCAAAATTCACTCTAAAAACTTTGGACATTTAGAAGAATTTCACGCCGTTAGCTCATTTCTCATACATCATTTAATGGAGAAAAACTTAACAATTTAAAAAAAATCATGATAAATAAAAATTTTCTATTACTCATATAGACTAATATTTCATAAAAACATGCCTAAAACCTTCATTACAATATTAGCTCATTGCTCATCTAGAATTATAACACTTAGTTAACCCTAAACATTTGCAACATTTCACCATAATCTTGGGTTATCTATCATTTATATCGACCATTCTTCATATTTTAGTCTAATTACGATTGAACATACATTACTTATATCTATGTGTCATATATAATCAATACACATTCATACATAACCTATATGCATTAGAAAATATATTTAAAATATCATAGAAGTCATTTTTCAATGGTCACAACGTTCCCAACATGTCGAGCCTTGTCACAATCGTGCCCAGAGATGTTATTGTCATGATCGTGCCGAGCCTTGTCACAATCGTATCTAGAGATGTTGTCACGGATGTGCTGAGCCTTGTCATAACTATGCCTAGAATTATCATAATTGTGCTTAGCCTTAACCAAAAATTGGCTTCGACTCTTGCTCACATTCGTGACATGCTTGTCCTTATCACGCTTCGATCTCTTCCTAGGATTGTCACGACTGTGTCGACATCCTAAATTCTTGATTTCTAACCCAAAAATACATATTTTGTGGTAGAATCAAAGGGTAGATCATCTAGAACACTTCTGAAGTATAAATCATAGACATGAAAATATGTTAACAACATCAATTTATCACGAAAATACATCTTTTAAATTTTTTCTTAAAATCATATAAAATTCTTAGCCGACCCCACCTAGTGGGATAAGACTTTGTTGTTGTTGTTGTTGTATATAAAATTTTAGATCTAAGTATAGTGAAATAATAAATCATGTATTAAAACTTATAGATCAATCAGTGAATTCATGCAATCCTAAATCACAATTTATTATGAGAACAAAATGTCTTCAAACTCTCAACTCATCACATGCAAATCATTCAAAGAAGAAAGATTAAATTCCCTTAACTCCTTTTTCCTTATCCACGTCCTCTTCTTCTTTATCCTCCTCTTTTCCTCATTTTCAATCTTTCCTCTAGGTTGTAACTGTCGCATGGGAGAAAAAAAAGAGGAAGGATTTGAAAGCTTTTTATAAAATGTAATCTATGATTTCTTCTAAATGACTTAAATATCTTTATGGGATTGTTACAATATCAATATCAAATCCAGGCGACATTGGGGTTGTGCATTTAAAATCTAAAAAACGCATCATAACAAGAAGAGCAGAGCATAACAATTGACAGGTTGCTTCCTGACCAATAAATATCCTCATTTTATTAATGGTGAATGTCACTACAGGAGTGGCCTGTTTTCAAGCCTAGTACAGTCTTATAAAATGAGAAACACGAGTTCCTTTTTTTTCTTCATGAATTATATGGGTTAAAACAGAAAAAAAAGAGTGGCCATTCTCTGTTCTCCTTTCTCTGTGTTATAGTACGTCCGGGGAATCAGGAAATTGAACGTAATCCATGAGCTTGTATCTTTTCTCTTGCACACCGGTGACCCCCATTTGTATTTCAATTATTGTATGAAGTGGTATCTACAGAGACAAAGAGAGTAATTTGGGTCTCTGACAACACAACCAGAACATGTTTTCTCAATATATGCAAACATAATGGCTTACCTCAAGATGAGGAATTTCCTTGAGCGGTCTATCAGCAAAATAAGCATATAATGCTCTCAGGACAGCCTACACGATATTAGTTTAACTTAACTCCCTCTCAGAAAAGGAAAAACGGAGAGAAGAGAATTGGTTGATCTGGCGAATAAACTCCAGTTACACATACAATGTAACATTCATGAAAATATACCTGGTGAGAGACGACTACAACTGGCGCACGTTGTCGTTCTAATTCAATGATCACTGGTTCCAATCTGCACACGGAAATTGTCTAACATCTTTAATCAACATGAAAGCATGAAAGGACAAAAAAAAGGTTCCACAAGAGAATCATCCTAATTAACCTTTGAATGACATCTAGGTATGATTCTCCGCGAGGGTATCGATACCTCAGCTTATCCTTCTTGCGTAATCTGTGTTCATCACAAGTATTGACAGAATCAAACCTATTTGTTTTCTAGAGTTTCAAACCAAGACGTAACAGGATCAACAATTCTTGAACAAGTACAAACTGATGCCGATAAACCTTTTACCATGACAAATCATTGAGATAAAATTATGAACCAGATTTATGATCCATCAATACAATATAAAGGTCAGCTTGCTTTTCGGCTTCATTTTCAGATATTCCATTTTTAAGTCTTTTATTTGTGCCCGCAATGCTACTAAATTCTTGGATGTTATTCGAGCTGCAAAGGAAGCTAATGTGAACCATGACATGGTGACATATCTGTTGATGGTGAGGCAAAATACTAAATAGACACAGGTTGATATTAAATTCCTCTATGCATATGCAAAGATTGATGGACTGGGTGATAAGAAGTATTTCATTCTGATGCCCATGTTGCTAATCTACAAAATGAAACTAGGAAAGCATACTCATATTCCTCTGGCATGTTTTTCTTGATCTCCTCATATGTCATTCCATCACATGCTCCAGCATTAATTTCATCAAGAGAGCGCCACTGTATCTGTACAGAATAATAATTTATCTCACTAAAATCAAATGCGAAGAGATATTCCCTATCTCTTCAGATTACAAGGAAAAAAATCAAGGAAAATACCTTGGGGAATCCAACAATGGTACTTGCAGTTAAAATTGTTCTCTGAAGAGTGCTAGTCCATATCTATTTTTTTAAAGAACAAAACAATATTAGAAACTAACAACTATATGTATAATACAATTTTGCTATGTGACAATAAAATTCTGGTAAAATTTTGACCAAGAGAAGGATGACTACTAAGTTTGGGTAGTCATTTACTTTGTACTAAATCCATAAAAACTGTGAAATTTGGAAGTGTGTGATAAAGCAAAAGTCAAAAGAAGCAAAAGCTAATGAGTGGATGTGGATACCCCAAAAACCTATTATCCCACCCTCTTCACTCTTTAACAAATGTACAATATTCTCGATGCAATGTCTCTTTCCTCCAAAGATATTGACACCACTATGTGCACTTGCCAAGCGACGCAGCCGAAAGTGAGTACTGAACCATGGTTGGCATCCTAGCCACTTTGTTAAATTTAGTGGAATTAACACATGGACCATATACTTTCTCACAAAAAAAAAGTACATGGACTATGTAAACCTTGGCATCAGCAGTCGTGCAATTGAACTCTAAAGGCTCAAAAAAGCAAACTGAATGATTGGATAAGAATTTGCAAGACCTATGCTTATACACTATAATATTAGGTTAACTAACTCCATGCAGCGCAAGCTCTTTTTTTCAGTGAATGCAAAACAACAGAAGATCTTTGAGGTGGATGACTACTCAAAATCCTTTTCTGTCCAAAAAACCACAAGATCTTTGACACTACACATCAGACTAACGAATGAAATACACCAAAATATCAAACAAGAATATTTTCTCTTGTTACAAACAAGACTTAAGGAACTACTAGCAAAAGCACCACCCTGTATCAAAACCAATCTAAGAGATATATGGATGTGCAAATATTATAAAATGGATATGCCACAAGGTTCTAGGATATTAGAAACAGGTTCAATAATAACTTATGAGAAATAAAACAACATTCTTACAGAAGCAGTTCTTTCAGATTTCAGCCTCTTCTCTACAAAATTGGCAAGCTTCTTTGAATATAGTTCCCCAGCCTCACTGTCAATAAAATATCAAATTGCTAGTGTCAGATGCCAATATTACACTTACACAGGATGGCATGAAAAGCTAAAATACAAGAGATTCCAATAACCATATATAAGTTATATAATTGTGAGTGCTTGGTGATGAAACACATACCACCACAACAACAACAACAACAAAGCCTTATCCCACTAGGTGAGGTCGGCTATATGGATCATACGACGCCATTCCGCTCTATTAGTAACCAAACCTTTCGGTATATTATTCACCAATAGATCTTGCTCTATTAGTTCGCCAAGTGTCCGCCTTGGCCTCCCTCTCCCTCTTTTAATCGGACTCCAGATTATTTGATCTACTGGATAATCATTTTTACAATTATAATATATAATTAACTGCATAACTGAACAGTAAGGTATCTTCCTAACTTTCACCAAAATCCTTTAAAGATTGCATGAGAGTAATGTATGCCTTATGGATTATAAATTTCTGTTGTATGTTCTACTAGTTTTTCCACACCACACAACTTAAGAAAGAATCAACCTTAAAACAGGGTCACCTCCGATTCTTCCTCTCACATTATCCCGGCTTTCACCATGTCGAGTTAGAAGAATAGGGCGGGGTGTGAGATGAGTGTTCACCTGCAATCAGAACGCACAAATACTCCCATGAGAAATTCGTTGATCATTAACATCATAACAACTTTTCCTCAATCATCATGGCTATTACATTCGAAATTGTGCAGCTTAACAATCATATTTAACAACGCATAATATCATGAAGTGGCAGAACAGTTTTATATTGGATGCCTTTAGATTCCTAATGTGCAATAAGGATGCAATTCCAAAAACTTCTAGTAATGTGCTTCTCATGCAATACAAACCCCATGTGGCAATGAACTTTTGCATTCAACCACAGAAGAAATAAACTAAGCAGTTAAACTTCTCAAAAGGAGTCTTAGATTACAGAATGACTCAATAAACACATAATTTCATAAACAGAAAATACACGGATAGCGTCCATAAGTCAATTCCGCAATAAGGTGTCGGGTAAACAAAATGGACATTAAAATTAGTTATTTTGGTACATACCAAGAAAAAGACTACGCGACCAGGAAGATAACCACTGATATTGTTCACCTGAATTTAGAGAGATATGTAAGACTTTTGGAATTGAACAGAGAAATGGTCAGGAAAGATAATTCATGGTGTGAAAATGGCATATTCATAAAGTTCTAACTGAACTATCTAAACCAATTGTTGCTTTTACATTACAACGGTACTGCAAGCAAGCATGCAATGCTCCTCTACGGACCTGATGGAAGAGCTAGACCCATGGAGAAGTTTCATTTTTAACTGAGTTGAATAGTTACATAGAATTTTCACTCTTTGTACAAAAAAGGAATATTTGTAAAATTGGAAAATTAAATAGAAAGGAAATTTGATGCATTTATGTTTTGAAGGATAATAACAAGCTGCTCCAATGATCTAAAATTATGTTTTCTAACAACAAACAAAGTTTTCAAACTGTGATATGGGCATTATAGCAGCAGTCAACATCTTATGGGCTAGAGGAATATTAGTCCCTGATGGAGAAATCAAACTGAGGAAAAAGGAAGAGCAAGTTTCATTGGAGCTAGGTGGGGCGTTGGGTGAATTATCAAAAAGAAACAATCCTTGGGGGCTTAGAATAAAACAAATAGAAAATCTTTCTTACCTGAATTATCAAAAATAAACAATCATTGAGGGCTTAGAATAAAACAAATAGAAAATCTTTCTTACCTGTATAGATATGTAAGACTTTTGGAATTGAACAGAGAAATGGTCAGGAAAGATAATTTCATGGTGTGAAAATGGCATATTCATAAAGTTCTAACTGAACTATCTAAACCAATTGTTGCTTTTACATTACAACGGTACTGCAAGCAAGCATGCAATGCTCCTCTACGGACCTGATGGAAGAGCTAGACCCATGGAGAAGTTTCATTTTTAACTGAGTTGAATAGTTACATAGAATTTTCACTCTTTGTACAAAAAAGGAATATTTGTAAAATTGGAAAATTAAATAGAAAGGAAATTTGATGCATTTTAATGTTTTGAAGGATAATAACAAGCTGCTCTAATGATCTAAAATTATGTTTTCTAACAACAAACAAAGTTTTCAAACTGTGATATGGGCATTATAGCAGCAGTCAACATCTTATGGGCTAGAGGAATATTAGTCCCTGATGGAGAAATCAAACTGAGGAAAAAGGAAGAGCAAGTTTCATTGGAGCTAGGTGGGGCGTTGGGTGAATTATCAAAAAGAAACAATCCTTGGGGGCTTAGAATAAAACAAATAGAAAATCTTTCTTACCTGAATTATCAAAAATAAACAATCATTGAGGGCTTAGAATAAAACAAATAGAAAATCTTTCTTACCTGTATTTGTCCTTTTTTTCCACTGACCATATCTATCATTTTGATATAAGAACCTTCCTCCACTGGTTCATAAACCTATGAAATTATGTTATTTTTTATTTTCTGGTAGAAGTATGTACTCATACAACATCATACAATTTATATATAAGAAACAGAACAAGTTTCACTTTGAACCTTTTCATAGTTGGCTAAACGTTCTTTAAAATCTCTCATTCCTGCTTCAAAGTCAGTCCTGAAAAAGAAGGAAAGAATCCTTGGGTTGTTATTGTGAATGCTTAAAATTGGCATAGAAAATGCCAAATGTATGACTTCTCACTCTTCAGCATAATCAGGACTTTGCTGAATTTTCAGACGTATATTTCTCTCTATTATCTTTTCATCGTTACAAATTGTTTCCAAGAATATAATCTGCAAATATAAGCATCAGATATTGGATCAGTATCCAGATATTAAAATATCATATACAAAAGTTATCAAAGTGAGAAATTATATTTAAGAAGTTGATAATAATCATGATTAGATATACTTCTCTTTTAACAGTCATTCAAATAGGTAAAACACCAGGAGAAACAACAATTGATTGATGAACAAGCCTGATAGATATAAAGATTTCAAGTCACTATTCAAGTCCAACTTAAGAATACTCTTTCTTTATCTTTATAACTGACAAACTGTACTAAAAAACTTCAAATTTTATTTGAAAGGAAAACTACATTAAAATTCTGATATTTCTAAGCATTTCATATATGGCATGCAACAAAAATTATTGGACGGTACTTCATTCCCATGCAAGTTGTAATAAACCAACATATTCCACTTCCCAGTTGCATCAGGATCCGAAGATGAAAACAAAAAGGAATGATCAAAAAGTGGGTTCTAGAACGTTCAGTTGCAAGATTTGGAAAAAGTAGCAAATTGATTTCTTCCTACATGATAACTCATACATGCCCTTGATAAGCCAAAAACTAGCTGCAGAGAAGAAGAGATTTTGCCGAGCTGGGGCATAAGATGTGTTGCACAATTTACGCCAGATTGCTAGTGTCAATCATTTTCCAAAAAAGGTGACAAGGTCAACTCATCAAATATGTTACAACTGGCTAGTGGCACCAATCAAATAGTAGAATTTTCTTTTTCTTTTTTCCTTTTTTTTTGTTTATTTAAAGTTATGAGAATGATGGCATAAGGAGTTAAATTACTACATCTTGCCAATTTTCAGACTTATTCATTACTAACGAAAAGTTATAACTGCTTTCCACAAGTTAACAAGATTTAGATTAGCTATCCTCCTTACCCTCAAAAAAAAAAAAAAAAACAGGATTTAGATTTATGTTTTTTCCAATTTGATGAATGTATGTTCCTTTTTCCTTTTATAAGTTAATGATCTTCTGTTATTGCATGAACAAATATATTGTTCAAATACTTGCAGTTAGTTGAGATTTTTTTAGGGCAATTAGCAAGAAATTCAAATTTCATAACAAAGGGAAAGAAATTATCTAATTTAAGCAGATAAGAGATTAGAAACCAGTTTTACACCTAAAATAAAGAGAAAAAAATCCCACTGCATTATCTTGTGCAGGATAGGAAAATAAATATCATGATTTTCATTGGTGATTTAAACTATGTAAATAAACAACTGTCATGGAGTTGAGATAAGCCAGAAAATTAGAATTCATTGTCATCAAACGGTAAGGATATAGTGATTTGATCCACGTGCCTTGCATTTTCCTTCAGTCATTTTCATGAGCATATTCCTTCTTTTACTTGTGCTATTTGTTGCATCAAATACCCCAACCTGCAAACCTATATCATCTAGTTAATGGTCCTTGGCAAGGGAATCCTGGCAATGGGGTGCATTTTACCTGTCCTCCTTCTTGCATCCATGCTAACATGTCCTCCATCGCCAATGCAGCCACCTGAAAATGTGCAATCCCGGATGAATGCAGAAGAAAGTAAAGAAAGGAAGTCCAAAGTGAAAGGTGCCAACATAAATATCAAAATGAATATAATGAAGTTGGAAAACTACAGATAGAACCATGGAGTTCTTGTGTTTATTGTAAACAGATGCAGAGATGGCAACTTAAAATTGAGGATTTGATTAGGAATCAAAAAAATTGATTTGCATAACCCCTTCCAAGGAAAATAGTTTGGCAAAAAATCCTTTGAAGGAAAATAGTCTCTACTAACCTCATTGCGAGCCTCCAAACCTTCTGGATTGTCCCCTCTAAAAAAATCAGCAGACTGCACAAAATATCGTTTGCACCACAAGTCACTAATTGAAAGCAAACTGGGAGTCTACACTTTTTAAGATTTTAACACAAATATGAAGAGAATTGAGCACTGCTCCTCAAACTCTACAGAAATATCTAGAGAAAGAGGTAAGATAAATATCAGCAATTCAGTTACTCCTCAAGATCTAGCAGAGGAAAGCTTCAACATACCCTTGTATTATATTATATTATATTATATTATATTATAAAAAGAACCAATCTCAATTATGCATACCTGATTTGTTCCTAATTTGAGACGGCGATACTGCAAAACAAGTTTTAGGTAAACAAGTATTATATTAGCTTCAAAAGGGACGTTCATAATTTTCATTACTATATTAAGAGATCCTTGATGAGTTTAATAGGTACACGAGTACCTTTCCAACATTAAAATGTTTGGTCTCATGCCCTAGCCAACGCAAATATCTAGTAAGCTTGGCTGCTGTGAAAGTTTTCCCTCGCGCTGGCAAGCCAACCTTGAATAAGAAAAAAGATAAAAAAAAAGTACTCGACTCATTAAGAAACATCATCAGTGTGTTTTAAACTTATCATCAGTTAGAGGAACTGCCCCAACTTTACAACATGGGGTATAAATTTGACTGAAAAATTTGTCAAAATGTGATATTGAGATAAAAAAAAAAAGTTGACTGTAAATTTTGAATAGGGCAGTAAGTACGTAATTTATGATATGCTGATGTTAGGGTGCATGTATGCACGAAAGCATAAGGGATATATATGGGATTCATCAAGGAAATATATGCAAAAACTTCTATTAATATCATTTCAAAAAAAAACTTCTATTAATAGTGATGAACCACAAATTTAAACAATGGTCAATTAGATGCCAAAGGGTTTTCTCATGATTTTAGGTTTATAAGAGTTTATTCTCCAAGCAGTCTACATGATGAAATCAACAACAACAAAGCCTTATCCCACTAGGTGGGGTCGGCTATGATGAAATCAAATTTCAATTTATTAAAATGACAATCTAATTATTATTCAAATCAACCTAAAAAGAATCAGAGTTCTGTAAACTGCATCTGTTTAAAATACTTCAAATGTTTCCAGTCAAATCAATTACCAGAACAATTGCCAACCGAATACCTTCCTTCGGTCCAAGCATTTGATCAGCCACTGCTGCGGCTGCAACTGCTCCTGAAGCTGCTGGCATGGCCTTCTGGCAATGGATAGAAATGATATCACTATAGAATTAGTCATCGTACACCTATTCCTAAACTTGAAAACATTAATGCATCACAACTTCAATCATCATAACTAAGCAACCACAGTAATAAAATTAATTTTTATGGTACCGGAACTCTTGATTGGAGACCAGAACAATGTCTCGATGATATTTATATACAATAATGTCTCTGACATAACACTGATGCCCAATTAAAAAAAACAACTCTTTCTTTATGCAAAAAACTTTGACAAAAGAAACTATATGACAGCCATAACCAAATCAAAGTTTAGAAAACTTTTTAATCAAGCTGAAGATAACATGAAAATCTTACATGCATTAAGGTAGAAGTAGCTCATTTTAGTAAACATGGTAAGAATGATCAAACTCATTATTGCAAAGCCTTCAGTTGGTTTATTTTATAGCTTGCAATGGTTATGTTCAATTCTGCCTGTTTTCTAGTTATGACCAGATATGCAGTCAAATCTCACAAGTTTGAGGGGCTGTAAGAAAATAAATCAACAGTTATGCAGTCAAGCTACTCTCTTCCCAAAAAACATATGTAAAGATGACGAACAAGTAGAATGAATCTACTTTGCAACAAACCTTTCCTTCTGAGTCCAACTTAAGATCATGGGCTAATGCACTTGCACTAGCTGATTTAACAAGTCTTGGAGAGCCTACACCCCTATCAATGAACAATCCCCTTTGACCATCTTGCTTTGGGAATGGTGTAAATGTACCAACAGATTTTGATTCAACCACGCCAAGAGTTTGAAGGACCTTAGAAGAACCTGAGGCTGTGATATCAACATCCTGTGGTAGAAACTTATGATCAATTGAATATAATCTCAACTTTTATCCTATCATAATTTCTTAGTAAATTAACCTGCAGTGCATCCCAATAGTCCTCTCTCTCCAAAAGAAACTTTATAAGTAAAGCAATATCTTTTGTACCAGCAAGTTCTTAAAGATAGCAAGAAATATGTGCATGAACTTTAACATTTGTCTTAAACAGTTAACAGAATAAGCTATCATGCAATATACGTCTGTTAGGAGGGAGGGAAAAGATGCAAATTTTTGCCAGTCATTCACGCACATGATGTCAAAAGCAGCTACACAAATGCACACAAAAACTATAAGGCCATATCACAAAGGTAAGTGTGGCTTGAAAGTATGAGAAATATTTGAGGATTAGCCTTAAAGTGAAGAAGGCTCTTAAAATGAAGGCAAAGAAGAAAGATCGAGATCCAAGCCAAAAAATATGTGATAAAAATCTGTGCATTTATAGTGGATTGTAGATGCTTTAAACAAGATGACAACATTGCCAAGGCCCAAAGTGCATCTAACTTTAAATTTCTGGATTTACAATGACAACAATTTCTTAGTGATCTTTTTACAAATAAACAAAATAATAAAAGAACTTGGTGATAATAAGTTAAAAGAATCTTATACGAGTTACATGCAAGAGAGATCCAGAGATATTATAAACCAAAGACTAATGTATGCAAACATGTTTCTGGCTTGAATATGCAAATTGTCGTTTTGTTTATAGTTGATTGCATGTGCCTGAACAAAGAAATACGACTTTGTCAACGTGAACACTAACTTCATCTTTCTGGATATGCAACAGAATCATTTCATATTGATTTTTTCCCAAACAAAAGAATCAAATAAGTTAATGGAATCCTATAAGAGTTACAAGAAGCAGAGATCTAGATATATTGCATAACTAAAACTAAGCATGAGGTAGCAACTGCAAACACAAACGCTTGTTAACTAAAATATACAACTTAACAAGATCTTGCTACTTGACTATAACACCAGAAAAGAAGGCAACTTGCCCTTTTGCCTATAACTAATAAAAAATATTATAAGTGAGATAACCAATGCTACCCAAGATGTTATTATTGGTTAAAACACATGCTATTTTTACTGCCAAAAGATTATGAAATTGTTTTCATTTATTTGAACTCTTTCTGCATTAAGAATCCAATCTCTCACATACTTCAAAGAATAGGCTTGCACTACAACTATTTGTAAAACTTCATTTCTTAACATACACATTTCCAATTCTCAAATAATTCGATGAGCTCCACATAATTCAATAGACACAGACTATTGCCAAGCAAGGACTGCCTTTTTTTCCTTTGACTTTATTGTTATACCAAACTATAGAAACAATAGAGAACCCAACCCATTTGGAGCCGAGGATGAGTTGAGTTAAGAAGCAGTAAATAATACACATGATGGTTCTTTCTTCTCTCTAAGAAAAGTAGCATAGGGAGTCTTCAAAAATATAAAAAGATATTGAGGGAGACAATTTGATGAAAAAAAAAACTAAGAGAATGCCAATATTATAATCTTCTCATCATATCAAATTAGACATAATCGAAAAGTACGATAACAATTAACAGTTAAATGTTCATGTAGAGAGGTTCTATGTATGAACCTTTGTCACCTTTCTATTGTTAGTTTGATCAACTGAAGATGCATCAGGTTTATTTGAATCAAGGACGGCACAGCTTGAGTCATCACTTTTAGAGAAAGTCCCAGTATTGAGCAAAGATCTTGGATTCTCCGTCAAGTTAGCTGCATAGACAATGCCTGAACTGGTATTTGGCGCTGGAACCACATAATGTTCTAAATCTAGTTCCAAGCTAGATGTTGTCCCGTTCTGTTTGTAAAGAAAATAATGGACCAACATGAATATATGCAATAAATAACTCCTACTACAAAAGCAAGAACAAAGGACATTGCCAAATGAAACCTCATTTAATTATATAAAAAAACTCATACCGATCAAAGAGAAAAGGAGAGAACATGTACAAAGAGAAAAGGAGAGAGAGTAAGGATCTTCTTTGTGTTAACTTATTCGGTCGTCTTTAATTTAATATTGATCATTCTTATATTTGGATGTATTCAAACAAAAAAGTCCAATTATCCTTCTAAAAAAAAAGAATCCAATTATTCTAGCATGAGAAGAGCAAATAAACAAGATTGAATAATCATTACTTTCAAGTTCATTCAAAGAAACCTGAGTTGACGACCACCTAGACCCTTCTGCTGACTCCAGGAATCTCAAACTTCGGAAAATACAGCCTCAGACACCAGAATGTGTACTTAGAGAAGCACATGATGATGTCAACAGAGACTTCATAGCAAAGACACTACCGGAGATGGTAAAGACAATACCTATTCAAAATTATTGTAGTTTTGCACAGAGCCTCATATGCTAGAAAACTTACACTCTACTTCCCACATTTACCTTATGGTGACCTTTAATAGGCCACAACACCTCTCTTAAAAAACAGTTTAGAATATGACAAAGAGAATAGAAAGGCAAATTTTCAAATATGGCCTCCTATATCCTCACCTCATACTTATTGGCATCTCATTCTCTTTGTCAAATAACAGTTATTTTCTTCAAATGGAATTATCGAAACAGCTTCCAGAGTTGAAACCCAGCAGATATTCTTTTCTTTAAAGAATTGAGCAAATTCCGTTTCACTTTTATTCTACCACCAACCTCTAAATGGAACATACCAATCTATATATATTTTGTTCATATCTATAATGGTATTAAGATGCTTGACGTCATAATAACGTTATAAAGTTTATAAGCATGGTGCACAACACAGGAGAGAGTGGAGGAGCCTTGATAAGATAAAGATGTTAGTCCTTTGACATAGAGTTCCCTTTATGGAATTATGGGTGTCTTAGCATTGCAAAGTTAATATCTCCAGAACATTGCATGCTTCAGATTATCAATCCAGGAGCAAGGAAATGAAGCACCAAAATTTCCGACATAATCATAACTCAAACCTCCAATCCTGATTCTGGCTCCTCATTTATGCTGACATCTGGGATGCCACGAACCATCGATGGCTGCAGATTCTCTTGATGCGTCCTCCAACTTGCTGCTAGATCAAATGGTGAGACTACGTCAGCTTTGATGAACACCTTGTATTCGAGCACTTCCTCATCCCCGTTGACCTTGAATACTGCTGCCCGAACATCCCCTTCCAGCTTTCCTCCTACGAGTAGCCGATTCGGTCCCTCCTCCACAATGCAAGGTACAGCATTGTACTTCGGCTTCAATAAGAACTTGAAGTCCAAAGTTTCTATGAAAAAAGAAAAAACACACGCAAACACTCAAATTCTCATAACAGACGGACGTCCTAATATCAAATCCTCATCCACAAATCTTAAACTCAGATGATTATGGCAGAAAGGAGAATAGAATTCAGCAAGAACCTGAACTCCAACATTTCTAATGCAAACTACGAAAACCAAAACTTTAAATTTTGAAACAAAACCACATCCAACTGTCAAATCTCACACTAAAGAATCAATGTCCATATATTGAACCAAAAAAATAAAAAAAATAGTCAAAAAATAGACGGAAAACGTTTCAAACCAAATCACAAACAGCTAGAGATCAAAATTCTTTAACACAAGCAATCGGGGAGAAAAAAAAACATTCAACACCCATCCGAAGAAAAAAAGCAAAATATTCACAAGCTCACACAAGACTGAACAACCCCACGCACCATGATTAGGGGGTACAACAAAGCTGAGCTCCCACATGGACGCCGACTCCCGCGCCATCGACAACTAACAACAAGTTTTAGATACGTCAAAACTGCATCTTTCGGATGAAGAAAGAAACAGAACCTTCATTGCATCAAAGAACCGAGTTCCAAAAGCTCACAGCTTTGGTGGAGTCCCATGACCCGATCATGGGGGCGGAGCCGTAGACGTGGGGGACGAGATCGCTGTTGATCTTGAGGTTCTCCATCTTGACCGACACGTAGAGCTGGCCGCCGCCGACCACCTCTCGGGCGCCACCGTGGGAGCTGTCGGAGCTCTTCGACGCGGTCGTCCCCATCGCCGGCGAGTGAAGACAGAGTCGAGTACTGTAGCGAGCGGACGATGCGAAGAGTTTTTAACGAAGGGTCCTTTTTTGTCTTCTTGTTACATTTATTTTTAGGCGTTGTTTTATTAGTTTTGGGATGAGATCGGATAATTAGATATAAACATGGCGCGGGACCCACCAACCAACGACTAAGAAGAGCAGGAAGGTTGGTGGGAATTGGTGGTTGAGAGAGAGGGGTTCAAGTCGTGGTAAGTTTCGGAGGGGAGCTTAAAAGCGTTCCGAGACTTTATAGTGGCACCGCGACGGGTGAACGCGTGACGCTGACGTGGCATTCGTTAAAGTGCTCAAAGTGCGGATCTCATGTTGCAAGCTAAAAATCTTTAATTCTGATAAAATATTCGATTCGATTCTAAAACACGCAACTTTAAAAAAAAAGAAAAAGTAGGATGCCACGAGAATTATACCGCAGGAATTTATAGATAGTTATGTGATAGTTTCTTCCAATTAAATATTTTCTAATTATTCCAGAAATTTATCTAATGTACTTTACATCATTTTTGGAGTGTATCTAAATATTATTCATCTTTCTGGATTAATTATACTGTTCAAGTGGTTTATTGGGTAAGAGAAAAAAAAGATGCTGCAAAATTATGCTGACCACTTGACCAACCGGGTTGAGAATATGAGATGACAAAATGCTTTCTAAAACTATATTAGTAAAAAAAAGTAATAATCGTTTTCTGAGTATTATTTATTCAAAAGATAAAGTCTTTCAGCGTCTCCTTCAAGTAGTAAAATGGAGTGATGGCGTTATCGAACCGGTTAGATTTGTAAAATATCAGGAAAATCCCAATTTTGTAACTCTTGTAAATAAATATGATATATGATCCTTTTACTGAAAATATGATAATAAGGTATCAGGTGAACTATATAGAAAATCTTTTTTCCCGTAGAAATAAATTATACAATGCATTTAGATGTATACATAAAATATCCCATGAAATCATGTTCGGTAGGACATATATATTATGTGACATGCAAAGCATATGGATGATATGGAGGCCCAATTCTTTCGTACGTGGTAGTAAAATTGGAGATAACCCAGAACGGCCCATATGACTGCGTGGGCCGTCTCTTTTAAGTTCCACATCCGCCCGTCGGGGTTTTTGGATTTTTTTTTTCTTCTCACAAACATTGAATTCTATGTTTCTTTCATAAAGTGCCTGATACATTGTTTAAGTTCCAATTCAAAACTTTGTTAACTTCTTCTTTTAATAATTAAGAACTTCATTTTTTAATACAAGAAATTTGTTAAAAAATAACAACTTGAGCACAATATTTTTAATTCTTAAATATTTGTTTAGAACATATATTTCCTTATTGATTTTTTTTCATAAAAAAATTTATAGTAATAAAATTGTGAGGATAATATTATAATTATTAAAATAATAAATTAACTATCAGATCAAAGTTTTGTAAGTTTAAAACTTAGAATTAAATGAAAAAAATTATAACTCACACGGTGTTAAAGGAGTTTGGAAGTTATTTTTTTTTTCAAAAGTGCATTACGTTTTTTAAAGTTTTTATTGTAATTTATATTTCTCTTCTTAATTTGGCCTCGTGTATCCAAGTGGTCAATAACTGGTTACATATCCATTTTTCACTACACCTATATATAACTTATTATTTCATTTCTTATATTATTTGATGTAGTAATTAGGATAGCATAAGTCATTATGAAACTAATTATTTGTTATTAAGTTATATAAGCCTAGATTTAAATTGTCACATATAATTTACGAGTATAGAAAAAAGAGAGCCAGTTCGAATATAGTCAATGCACTTGCGATTTTTGCATAAGAAAATAATAAAATCCTCTGCTACTAGAAGATAATTCATGCAAAATTATGTGTTTTTTTTTCTGTCTGATTCTTACTCTCTTTATTTTTCGTTTCTAACCGGGCCGTGCCACGCACAAATCGGTGGTTGAGTTGGGTATGGATTGAAAAAGTTTAACTTAACCCGATCTAACGATGCAATTTTTTTAGCTTATTTATTTATTTAAACTTAAGCTTATATTTGATCAAAAAAATTTAATAAAATAAAATAAAATATTTTAAATACAGAAAAATTATTTAAATAGTTAAAAACTTAATTTATGCTTTAAAAAATATTAAATAATATTTCTATATTAAATAATTATAAAATAATAAATAAAAAAATTAGATGATCGGATAATCCAACTCGAATCAAGTTGAATTTGGTCGAATGTAATTTGTTTAGTGCGTTGATGAATTGGATTCCACCATGAACACCCCTTGAACTGTTTATTATAGACTAAATAGTGTGGTCGCTCCATTGACCGAGCTGATTTAATATGACCATGTGAGTTCAATCCGAGTCTGTCTCATAAATTGGTACGAATATATAATGGCTAGATATGTTTTTTAAGCTCGATACCCATTACTCCAATTGCATATGATATCTATCTGTTAATTAACAAGTTATCCGATAGTCGGATCATTAATTTGTTAATAATATTAGATATTTACATATAATTAATTATTACTTATATAGTATAACATAAATTAGTAAGTTTATATGATATTATGCTTGTTAAAAAATATTAGTAGTTTGTTCTTTATTAAATTTGATTTATTAATGAGAAAATTAAAAGGATCGAATAATGTAAAAAGTTGTTACAGAACTAAAGAAAAAAAATTATGTCTTAGTTATTGTATTATTTAATTAATTTACAAAAAATAAAAAATGTTAAAAGCAAAGTCATTTTAAAAATATAAACAGACATCCGTTTTTTTGTCACTAGTTGGTTCGTCCATTAAGGTCTATTGGACCTAGGGGTGAAAGTAGTTCGGGTCGGATCAAATTTTCGATCAAAAAAAGCGTTCGTTATTTTCTGATTAATTTTTTAAATTAAAAAGATCACCATAAAATTATTTTAAAAAATAAAAACCACTCTTTAGCGAGTCGGTTTTTCCGGGTGATTTTTTCGGATGATTTTTTGGGTCCCTACTTATATATAATTATATTTTAAAAAATATATATTAAATTAAAATTAACATAAAAACTATTTAATTTTATATTATATACAAAATATACTACTAATATATAAAAGTTGCCGAATTAAAGTTAGATAATACAATAGAAAAGTATGAGATTTTATTAAAAATTATTATATCTATAATAAAAAATGGATAACTTATTTATTAATTTTATAAATAAAAATGAGCTCCACATACTCTTACGATTTTTTCGGATGGGACTTAATTTTAGAATGTGATTTTTTATTTATAAAAAAATCACCTAAATCGTATTCGAGTTTCTAAATTTTGATTTTTTTTCGAGTCGATTTTTTTAGGTTTGTTGGATTTTTTTTACACCCCTAATTGGACCTAACTTTAAAGTTTATTGGGAATTAATGAGTTTGTAGGACCCATCGAATGTTCAACCAAAATTTGATTGGCCTGATCTATTAGGAGCTGGTTCAATTTGTTAAACACCACTAGTCAATCGATGCAACTTATTACTATCAATCGATTCAATCTATATACATATATATATATAATTCTAAAGTCTAATGGTAGTTTTGTAGTTAGGACACATGCCTTCTCCTTTCATCATCTCCATTTATCTTTTTTGCTGAAATTTTGAATTATTGAACTTTATTTTTTTTTCTTCTTTGCATTTTACTAATGACACTAATTTTCAATTACAACTGTAATGACTTCAATCGGTTACAAATCATTCCCATCCATAATAAATACATGCAAAAAATTTACTAATGAGTTTATGAGGCTTCTGAGCGTTCATTTCCATTTGTCATATATTTTTACTCCCATTGGTCTCTTCGTATTCTTATAACATACTAATTAAATACTATTAATTATATTCATATTCAATTATGAGGAAAGGGTAAGTTAACTGAAATTATTATTATTGGTCTCAAATATATATATATATATATATATATATATATACACACATATAATCCTGATGCTTAAGGATTATATCTAATTTTTTCTATTTTTTTATTTAATTGTTTTTTTATGTTTTATCTTATTTTCATAACTTCCTCTTACCATATTCCTATATGAGCTCTCCCATCGGTAACTTCCTTCCATAATAATCTTCATACATAACATCCTCCCATCCTTAACCCCCATTATGATCTTCCTATATAAGGTCCTCCCATCCCTAACCTCCTCACCATTCCCCGGTGCATGCGGCTCTCTATCTTTTCATAGCAGAGCTGAGGCAAGTAACGCTACATCACGTCGGTTGCCTCCTAATTCCCTTCGGCATGCCCAACTCGAACCCTCCGCCCTTCGACCCGAATTGAATCACAAAAAATTGCATTTAAGCCTTTCCAGATTCTTACTACAGTAGGGGGGTTGGCAAGTGAGAGCCTTAGGCATGCCTGGTTCGCTCAACACTGTATTCGGGGTGTTATGCCTTTGCTCTTCACCGGAAAAATCTTGATCTCGTTGGAGAAGTCCTTGGTATGCATGGATTTACCTCTCTTAATCATTGAAGGAGTCAAGAAAGAAAGGTTGGTGTTAAATTTGTAACATATGAATTTTTTATTTTTTTTTATTTTTACGATGTTCTAAGTTTACATATTTATTACATTTTTTAAATATCAAAGTTTCTTCATTCAATTATTCCATATTCAAGACGATGAGGGAAAATAAACAATTAAATCCTATGAAATTAACAATTATCATGATTTATTGGTATAGCTGGGTGATTTAGAGCCTCATTGGAACAAGATTATGCTATTATTACTTTTATGGCTCTACGAATTCTTGAAAAAAAAATAATTAACTTTCCAATATTATTATCCTCTTCTCACACTTTTTTCTATACTTATATTTACCTTTCAACTTACCATGAATTGGCCATTAATATTATACTCATCTTCCTCTCACATTACATAATATTATAACTAAAAAGTTACTAATAAAATATTATTAAATACCTAATATTAAATAATAAAAATTGATGGTATTATAAATTATAATATTCTCCCCACCATTTTATAAAACTAAAATAAAACTATACATATTCTATTAAAATAAATTAAAAATATAAAGATGAAACAAGATAACTGCCCACCTTCTTATATTATAACTAATAAAATTTCTAATAAGCATTTTATTATATCATAACTCACCATCATCTAATAACTATAATAACTAATAAGTAGATTTGAAATATTTGTGGTACTCAACAAAAGAAGTAAGAAGTTTAATATTTCATGATGACAAAAGAAAGGTTAGGTACAAATGGAATTTAATACAATATAGAAATATATAAACAGAGAATTTCATGACAATTGTGTTACGTCAGAAATGTTCTTATTTTTTTAACTAAAATTTCAATTTATTCTTATAACAAATTAATGGAAATAAATAAAATCTAGGCTCATCTCAGCATTATTTTAATAAAAAATCAAATTATATTTTTATAATCCATACCTCAATTGGTGGGGCGAGTTCTTATTTAGTATTTATTTCTTTTTATCATGTGCATATAGTATGACGACAAAAATAGAATTATTTAACATTGTTATTTATTTAGTAAAAACTATTGATAAATATTTTTTATTATGGGTATGAGCTTATTATTCTCTCCTAATTATTATTTTTTTTAATCTTTTGCAACCTCTTCGACCATATTATTCTAACTTCCTCCGCGATAAGTTGTACCCTCCATCCATCTTCTCATCCACTTTCCTTTCAGCATCTCATGACTTCAAAAACTTAAAAATATTTTTTAAAGTCCATCTTTGAATGTTATTTAAAATTCAGTTGTTAATAAGTATTATATTTTTAATGGTGGCCAATGATAAGTATAAACTGATCAAATATAACTTATTTTTTTATAATATTTAATTATAAAAAAACTAATAATAGTTTTAATCGCGAGGATTTTCACTGGTTATAAAATATTTTGGAGTGTTGGTCGGCTAAGCTAAGATTTGTTTCGATGGACCATTGGATTTGTGAATCAAACTGTGGACAAATATGCAGATAAAAGAGCATGACGCATGGACGATGAATGCTCGAAAAAAATATTATGGACGGCGTCAACTGAAGCATCAGTCGGCCGAGGTAGTTCAATCGATGTGTGTGGCAACGACCAAATTTTTTTTCCAATGGCCATATGGACGTTCCAATGAACACAAAAGAGTTGTTCAAATATTATACTGACAACATTAAGAGTTAGTTTCAACGCCAAGCGACTCTAACAAATTTCAACAAACCACTTCAATTTTCAAGTGCCAAAACTTATAAAAGACCCCAAAGTGACTCGGAAAATTCCTGTTTGAAAATCAAATCACCATAGAGCTACTTGTTATCTTGGAACGAATTGTGAGCTTTGATTTGTAGATCTCTTTTTATCTCGTATGAAGAAGCAAAGTTAGATCATCATATTTTATAAATAGGAGAATGCTTTAAAGTTTTGATATATTGTGGACGTCTAGAGTCCGTTTGGCTCGGCTAATGCAAAATAGCAATTAATAAGAATTTGATATATTAATCAAATTTTGATATTATGTCATGAATGCACCTTTAATAAGAAGATTACAGATGTAATTTAACAAGTGCACCTTAAATATCACTTACGTAATAGGCCTATATGAAAAATGTGCATCTTCATCTATTTTTTAAAAATATTAATTATTCTGAAGATTAATCCAACAATTTATGGATCTGTTGCCCCAAATAAAATCTATTCTCACACGCATGCAGATAAGAATCTGCTGTATAGCCTAGAGTGTTAATGCGATAGATGTGTCAACCTTTTGGCATGATACGTTGTTGGCTTCTACCTGAACTGTTCAATGACCATTGGAAACATCACCATGGTGGGTGCAACTTAATCCTCTTTTTCGAGCTGGTTTTGCTTCTTTCCTTAATTAGCTTTCTACAAACATTACTTGATCATTGTGAATATTGATCATCATATTGGAAACATCACCCGAATTAGTGAACTCGATGAACCTTTTAATATGTGACCAGTGCCCTCAGTACCACTTTTCAAATATCAACGATTGGCTACCAAATAAAAAATAGTGAACATTGATCATAGTTGAATTAATTAGAATAAAGCAATTGTGCTATTGGATCAAGATGGTACATTACTTGCCAACATTTGATTATTATGCTCAAACTTTTTTACGTTGAATTAATTAGATTAGTCAAAGATTAATTAATGAATAAAAAAGAACTGCCAAGGAAAACAAAAAAACAAGGGTATCTAACTCGTAACGTGTAAGGCTTTGATAGGTGTCAAATTTATCATAATTTTATAGCTTATGCATATACTTGTCAAAGTATCACTCCACATGCATTACGCATGATACTGATTAATTAAAAGCATTACGAAATTGTGGTTTTCATATCAACTGATCGAGCTTAACATTTTTCACTAAAATAATATCGTCGACCGATAAGAAAATAAATTACATATTTGATGTAATCATGAGATTGATCGTGTGGGTTCAAATAATTTAATTTCATCATTCGGTCGAATCAATAATAATTGAACAAGTCCACACTTGCTGAGTTCATGGCATGCATCCATTACCTTGATCCAGTTCTGACGTACTTTGTTGATTCATGCTCACTGTGCGCATCTATCTTTGAAATTTTTCATTTTCTTTAATATTATATTTAATAAGCATTTGACTTAAAAACATTTTTTTTATCATTTCAAGTTGATGAGAAGAAGAAAAAAAATAATGTCAATTCTACTGAAGAAAATGCAACAAAAAATGACGTGGCAGCACAAACAAACGCATCGCATGCGATCCTTAATTAATTAATTCCGCCGCAACATTAATTTATCTTGTCAAGTTCAAGTTTAACAAATCCATTGGCGGTACTTGGAACTTGCCTATTTATTTATATTTAACTATAATTTTCTTTTTTCATCTCAACATTGATGTGTAAGATAGATTATTAGCTACTGTGAAATTAACATTAATATTATTTCAATAATAATTTCTATTAATATTAATAAAAAAACTATTAATTAGTTATATTAATTTGTGATAATTTTTAACACCTATCCGGACGAATGCTGCACAATTGACTTTGACATGACATTAACTCCATTTCACTTTGCAATTGAGGGACAATTTGGTCCAAAAAGAATGCATCGGAGTGGCAGAAAGATGGCGTTAGAGGTGGTCAAATAAAATTATGATTCAATTTGGCACATCTCGACCCACGTCCCAATGCAATTCAGATTTTTTTTTTTAAAAAAAAAGTTCATTGATGTTAAATTGATGTCGAATTAGGAAGTAAAAAATGATTTCCAAACTAAAATTCGTTGCTTTTTGTAACTTTCTAATATGATTCTTAAAAAAATTCCATGGATCCGAAAAAAATATTCGACTTGGAGAAAATTAAAAATTAAGAACCAAATAAAATTTAGTATGATTTTTTGAACAAAATCGACTCGTCTAAATTAGAATTGCATCCAAAAAAATGTAAAGACCCTTTTTTATTTTTTATTTATATAATTAATTTATAAGTAATCATTATTTTCTTATTATATAATAATTTTTTATATAGTTTAATTTGTTCATATCAAACTCTATTTTAATAATTCTAATATCATCTCATGTTTAGTTATTAAATTAAATATGTTAATATTAATTTTAATTTATTAATATTTTTGAAAATATTTTTTATTAAAATATGGGTCCAAAAATTGACTCGTTAGAAGATGATTTTTTTATAGAAAAATTAATCCCTACTATATAGCCCCATTTGGATGCCATCAAATTATTTCAGGAACAAGGAAACTTATTAACCTCATTATTTTTTTTCTTGCATTTTTAAAGTGAAGCCCAGTGTAGTAAAAAAAATTGACTAAAATGATAGAAATAAGAAGCAAATCGAGAAAAAAAATTCATTATCAAACGGTCCCTAGTCATCCTCCATTTATCATTATTCATCTGAGTGGTTGTAGGATGTAGAAAGAAGAAATTGAATGTCTATAGTCTATATATGTTTAATAATAATAATAATAATATTATTATTATTATTATTATTATTAGTATTATTATTATTATTATTATTATTATTATTATTATTATTATTATTATTATATCTTAATATTCCTAGTAAACTCAGTCGTGCTCAAGTGAATTAAAGCTTGGGTGCTGTGTCATTATGTATCGAAATTGAACCAAAGATGAGCAGTTATACTCTGATTATGGCCACTAATTAAACTCAGGATTCCTATTCAAGTTGGGATGGCAACATCAATGTGCGTGCACTGCAGGTTCGTCCAAGTTATGGTGGAGCACTAGCACATTACATTACTACTCGCTCTAAGTCCAAATAAACAAGATAACTGAGAACAATTAATAGTCTCGATTATTTCAATAATCAAACTCCAAATTATTATAGTCAAAGTGATTTGTAGTGTTAAAAGAGGACAAGAACACACAATCCGCTCATTTTTTTAAAAAACTTATTTATTTTATTTATTTTTATTTTAATATTTATTAGTTTGATAATAATATGCGTTGGCTCCGCTCATTTTTTTCCGTCCATCCCTGCTTGTGTCCTGAGGCTTCTTCCCGGGGCACGTCGAGCTTATCTTACTATGTTTTTTTTTCAACTCATTTTTGTACTTAGTTTATTTTCTAAGTGTAGTGGTAGTAATTTTGTAATTTGCACTTCAGAAAATTACACCCCCGGAGATGGTCCTCCACACCACACGTCGCAAACCTACGACCTGAAACGGTGGTATAGTAGGAGAGACCCGCTAGTCCTCCTCCCAAGCGTTGTAATCATTCCTATTTACTCAACAAAGATTTCAAGCTTCCCTAAATCTAGCATCGTGCCTTAAGCGTGGGGTGTCAACCCACAAAAGAGCGTCCCAAGCGATCGAGCGTTACGCCGAGGTGCCCGTTTGTTCACAAATGCCTCCACCGAAGAAGCATCCGCTCGGAATCGTGCGTCCTAAAAGTTGTGGCATACAAAAAGTGGTATAAGCAAGTTTTCCAAAGTGCTCAAAAGAGCTTGCCTAGACGTTGGACACGTCTAGGCGTCGCACGGGTCGGTCAAGCGAAAAATGACCCCGTGATAAGTTGGTATCAGAGCAGCATTTTTGGAACCGCTCAAGTTAGCGTTCGACGATCAAGGAGAAATGACGTTGACTTCGGAAATGACGAATGAACTCGTCGCACTGGAGAAGGGCCGCCCGGAGTGAGGGCGTGCCCGCTCGAAGGACGCCTTGTCTGCCTTCGAGCAACGCCTCGGCCAATTCCAATTGAACGTGGACGCGATGCAAGACCAACTCGCAACGAACGAGCGGAAGTTGGAGAACACCGTGGATCTCGCAATGATGCGGGAAGATATGGCGCCGTTGTATACACGGCTCGAGTCCATGGAGGCGACAATCATTGACATGCGGGAGACCTTGGACAATTGTCTCTCAAACATGCGGTTCGAGATGGAGCAAGAGTTCCAGACCTTCCGGGAGGAGCTCAAGCGACGCTGTGAAGATGGACGGCGCTCCGAGGCGCCCGCCCCGCATGAGGCAAGGATTGATGTGCCAAAGCCGAAGCCCTACAAAGGTGAGCGATCGGCGAGGGAGATCAACGACTTCCTGTGGAACGTCCGAAGGTATATGGAGGCCTTGACGTGATGTTCGAAGCGAGGATGGTGAAGATCACATCCTTCTACTTGCAAGATGCGGCGAGTCTATAGTGGCGGTGCCATTGCGACGACGTGGAGCGTGGCATTGTGGATCCCATTGAGAAGTGGGACGACTTCAAGAGACAGCTTACCAACTACTTCTGCCATGTCAAGTCGGGACTGAAGGCCAAGATTGCGTTGTTCAACATTTGCCAGAATGGCATGTTGAAGGAGTACGTGAAAGAGTTCACTGAGCTTCGCCTATAGAATTCCCAAGTGGACGAAGACACATTGTTGGCGGTCTTCGTGAAGGGTATGAAGCCATGGGCTAGGACGGAGTTGGAGCGACGAGATTGCCCCAAGCTCCGCTCGTTAGTCGCTGCTGCTGAGTCGCTCGTGGAGTACGCCAAAGCGAGCACTCCACCACCAAAGCCCTCGGACAGGAGTAATGGTGGGGGAGAGAAGTCCAAGTCACAAGGAGACAAGCCACACTATCAAGACAAATGCAAAGGACACTAAGACGGGAAGCCCAACAATAAAAGATTCAAGAGGGACGGTAAGCCGTCGAAGCCTTGCTACATTTGCAAGGGTCCACATTGGACGAGCGATTGTCCGTAGAAGACGACAGTCAAAGCAATGTATTGCCCCGATGAGAAGGAGAAATAGAAGGAGGAGGCGTGTCTCAGTTTGATGCACGTCCTCAGCGCCTCGAAGGGTCCTTCATCGGCCGCTCGACTTTATGCGGACATCGAGTTGAACGGGCAAGTCTTCAACGCCCTCATTGACACGGGAGCATCGGAGTTGTTCGTGTCAGAAGTGACCGCCAAGAAGCTGAAGCTGCCACTACAGAAGACCAACGCCACGTTCAAGACGGTGAACGCAAAGTCTATCTCGACCACAAGAATTTCTCCTGAAGTGAAGGTTCGCATCGGCAAGTGGTCGGAAAGCTTCGACGTGACGGTGACACCAGTGGATAACTACGAAGTGGTAGCGGGCATCTCTTTCCTGCGGCACATCGCTGCATGTGTTATCACGCTCACCAACTCGATTGTCATCTTCGATCCTAAGGGACCTTACAACGTCCATGTGAAGTCAGGCGGAGACCTCAAGCAGAAAACTCTCTCCGCTATGCAAGTGGCGAAGGGGTTGCATAAAAAAGAGCACACCTTCTTGGCGACCGCCATGTTGGAAGATCTGGGGCCCTCCACTCCAACACCTCCCAAAGTCCTTGAAGCCCTTGAAGGCTTTGCGGACGTCATGCCCCCGGAACTCCCAAAACGGCTGTCGCCAAAGCGTGAAGTGGACCATGTCATCGACTTGATCCCAGGATCGAAAGTCTCACATGGAGTCCCATATCGGCTCGCCCCTCTAGAACTCGCAGAACTTCGTAAGCAACTCACCGAACTATTGGATGCTGGATATGTTCAGCCCTCAAAGTCTCCATATGGCGCCCCGATTCTCTTCCAGAGAAGCATGACGGTTCCCTTCGGATGTGAATCGACTACCGGACGCTCAACAAGCTTACGGTGAAGAACAAGTACCCCATCCCCTTGGTGGCGGACTTGTTCGACTAACTTGACGGTGCAAGATGGTTTACCAAGTTGGATCTTTGTTCGGGTTAGTGGCAAGTCCGAATCGCGAAAGATGATGTACAGAAGATGGCGTGCATCACAAGATATGGCTCATACGAGTTTCTCGTAATGCCTTTCGGCCTCGACAACGCTCCGGCGACCTTCTGCTCCATCATGAACAAGGTATTCCAATCATTCCTTGACAGGTTCGTGGTTGTCTACCTCGACGACATCATGATCTACAGTCGTACTTTGGAGGAGCATATCGAGCACATTCGGCAAGTGTTCGAAGTGTTGCGGCAGAATGAGCTCTACGTCAAGCGGGAGAAGTGTGCCTTCGCTCAATCGGAAGTGCACTTCTTGGGGCATGTCGTCGGAAGTGGAAAGCTGAAGATGAATGGCGTGAAGATTCGGGCCATCATGGAGTGGGAGCCGCCCAAGCGGATTTCCGACATACGTTCGTTCCTTGGCCTGACGAACTACTATAGGCGGTTCGTCAAGGGTATTCACATGTGATGACCCCTTTGACGAATCTCCTTCGAAAGAATGTGAAGTGGGAGTGGACGCCGACATGCCAGGAAGCGTTTGACACCCTCAAGAAGGCCATGACGGAGGAACCGGTGCTCGTCCTGCCAAACCACACCAAGCCCTACGAGGTACAGACAGATGCTTCTGACTATGCCATTGGAGAAGTTCTTATGCAGGAGGGGCATCCCGTGGCGTTCGAGAGTCGCAAACTCAACGACACGGAGCGGCGCTACGCCGTTCAGGAGAAGGAGATGACCGCGGTGATTCACTTCCTTAGAACATGGCGGCACTACCTTCTCGGGTCGCGATTTCACATCAAGATGGACAATGTCGCGACAAGTTACTTCGAGACACAGAGGAAGCTCTCGCCGAAGCAAGCAAGATGGCAAGATTTTATGACGAAATTCGACTATGTCCTGGAGTACAAGCCCGGCAAGACGAATGTCGTTGCCGACGCTCTCAGCCGACGCGCGGAATTGGTGACCACGAGCTCCTCTCAGGTCGACCTCATCGAGAGGATGAAGAAGAGATTGGAGTCGAATCTCACGACGAAGAACTTGCTCGAACAAGTGAATGAGGGTAAGACACGCCGCTTTTGGGTGGAAGATGGGCTGATATTCACCAAGGAACTCGCATCTACGTTCCTCTCTTTGACAATTTGCGGCGCACTATCATGCAAGAGTGACATGACTCCAAGTGGGCGGGACATCCGGGCATCTGCCACACTTTGGCACTAATTGAAGACAACAACTTCTGGCCAAGGATGGAGGATGACATTGAAGCTTTTGTGAAGACCTGCCTTGTTTGCCAGCAAGACAAAAATATAAATCAAGCACCCGACGGGCTTCTGAAACCTTTACCTATCCCAGAGCGTCCATGGAAAGATGTCTCCATGGACTTCATCACGGGCCTGCCCAAGTCTGAAGGGGCGGGTACCATCATGTTGGTCGTCGATCGGTTCTTCAAGTATGTCATCTTTGCCGCCGACTCCGCAAGTTGTCCTACTACTGAAGCTGCGGAGTTATTCATGAAGCATGTAGTGAAGTATTGGGGCCTATCATAAAGCATCGTCAGCGATTGGGATGGGCGATTCGTTGGCAACTTCTGGAAGGAATTGTTCAAGATGATGGGCTCCAACCTATATTTCTCGACATCACTTCATTCTCAAACCGATGGCCAAACTGAGAGGGTGAATTGTATCCTGAAGATCTACTTGCGGCACTATGTGAGTGCCAATCAGAAGGACTGGGCGAAACTACTCGACATCGCGCAATTCTCCTACAACTTGTAACGAAGCGAGTCGACCAATCGGAGTCCCTTCGAGATAGTGACGGGGCAGCAACCTCTGACGTCCCAGGCCGTCGTCACTTCCTATGGTGGTAAAGTCCCCGCCGCTCATCGCATGGCGAGGGAATGGCATGAGCAGAACGACATGGCGAGAGCATATTTACACAAGGCATCAAAGCGTATGAATAAATGAGCGGACACCGCCCGACGGGACGTCAACTTTGAAGTCGGAGACTTGGTCCTGGTGAAGCTGGTCCAACATCTTCGGCTAAGTGGGAAGAATTTGCACAAGAGCCTCGTTAGACGTTACGAGGGCCCCTTTAAGATTCTGAAGAAGGTAGGCAAGGTGGCATACAAGTTGGAGCTCCCGTCCCAGATGCAGCAACACCCCGTCTTCCATGTCAGTCTGCTCAAGCCTTTTGTTGAAGACACCGAAGATCCCGGGCGTGGGGTTTTAGACCGTGCCCCGTCGGTCATCCGTCAGCAGTTTACTGATCAAATTGAAGAAGTACTCACGGTCCGCACGAAGAATCGGAAGAAGAAGTATCTTGTTCGATGGAGCGGAAGACCGGACGCCATCACAAGTTGGGAGACAGCCGAAGACCTGTGGCAATTCAAGCAGAAGATTGAAGAATTTCAAGCTGCAGCTCTAGGGACGTCGCTGACTTGAGTGGGAGAGAATGTCCCGGGGGCTTCTCCCCGGGGCACGTCGAGTTATCTTACCATGTATTTTTCTTTTCAACCCACTTTTGTACTTAGTTTATTTTCTAAGTGTGGTGGTGGCAGTTTTATAATTTGCACTCCAGAAAAGTGCACCCCTGGAGATGGTCCTCTACACCACATGTCGCAAATCTACCACCCGAAACGGTGGTATAGTAGGGGAGATCCGCTAGTCCCCCCCGAAGTGTTGTAATCATTCCTATTTACTCAACAAATATTTCAAACTTCTCTAAATCTAGCATCGTGCCTCAAGCGTGGGGTGACAACCCACAAAAGAGCGTCCCAAAGCGTCCCAAACGATTGAGCGTTACGCCGAGGTGCCCATTTGTTCACAAACGCCTCCACCGAAAAAGCATCCGCTCGGAACCGTGCATCCCAAAAGTTGTGGCATATAAAAAGTGACATAAGCAAGTTTTCGCAAAGCGCTCAAAAGAGCTTGCCTAGATGTTGGCCACGTCTAAGCGCCGCATGGGTCGGCCGAACGAAAAATGACCCGTGACCCTTGCACTTGTATCCTTTACCTTCTACACCGGGTAAGTTTTTTTTTTATTTCTCTTCTCATATTAAAAATACTTAAAAAGGTATTATTCAAATGCAACATTTTTGCCGTATGATAAAAATATAAAATTTTTATTATTTGAATTATCATTTCTTCGTATAAATAATAATTTACACCATACTGCGATTATTGAGGTCCTCTCAATAATTTATATCCATAATATCGGTTTAGACATTTTTAATTGCCCTTTTCTTAATTCGTTCTTTCAGGAAAAAAAATCATATGACTGGTTATAATATATTTACATTTTCACTAATTCAATACTTATTATATTTATACCTCGTCATTGGAATTTGGATAGCATCCCTATCCTTAATTCTAGAACCTTATTTTTTATCACATATTTTTAGATATGATCTCATTCCATATATTTCAACAAAATTTTGTTGATATGATATATATATTATTAAGTCCGCGGATGATATTCTCATTCACCAACATTTCGAATCCCCAAAGCAAAGAAAGCATGAATCATATCTTTAGGAGTGAATTGTATAAAAAGTGTCAAAATTTTAATATTTTTTGTAAATCTAATATAAACTTTTTTTTTCAAAAGTTACATTTTTAAAAAAAATAATGAAAAATATGGCCTATCACATTTGTTATTACTAGTATATTTCAGTTGAAATAGACATTAAATCTTGATTTAGTTTTACTAATAAATTATTTCAACTTAGAAATTATTCCTTAATCACACCCTAACTAATCCCATTAATCTAATACCTGTTGGGTACCACAAACAGCCAAATATCTCCGAGCTCCCCAAATACCACGGCTAACACATCCCCGCCTTTATCCCGGGTGCGCGACGCTGTTTTACCCCGGTGAGCTCAAGCGATCTCTCACCAAAACCACAACTAGGGCCCATCCGTCGGCCCTGATTAATCGCGTCGTCGATCACTAGCCGTCGGTAGGAGCTGAATACGAGCTAGATCGAGTTAGATTTATGTTTAAATAGGTCAGAGCTATTACAAAATAAAAGTATTTAAACCTGATCTATAGCCTGTAACAAGTCATAAATATAAACTTAGCCTAACTTGTTTTATTAACTTTTAATCTCTGACCTAGCTTATTAGTCTGTTAAGTCAAACATATTTTTTTATGATCTACTATATTAAATATAACAAATCTTATTTTATAAAAAAACAATAAATATGAACTAAAAAAAAGAGACACCACTGATATATTTCTTCTAAACATATAATAAAAATAATAACATTGAACTCAAAATTGAAAATTTAAAAAAATAAAGGATTAAAAATTATATATATAATATAATATATTAATAAATCTTAATCTAATAAGCTATAAGGCTAGGTCAATTATTAAGAGGTTAAGTCTCTTTAAGAAAATAAGTTTTATTTAATATTTTAGTCTGGCTTATTTTGATAATAGGCCGAGTCGAGTTAGGTCAAAAATAAGTCGAGCCACGAGTTGCTCACGAACGACTCGACTCATTTCCAACCCTAGTCGTCTCTCATCAAAACCACTCTCCTGTTTTCTTGATACCGCTTCCAATTCCACCCGGTTTAACGCACACTACGTAATAAAAAAAAGAAACTAAAAAACCACGAATTTAAAATTGTGTGCGCGCCAAAAGAGAAAAAAAAAGCGTGCCTAGGCATATAAATTGCGTCGGATTTCAACCATTGAACACAAGTCAAGCACGCAAAAAATAGTAGCAGTAAGTCCAAGCGAATTGATCATGGATACGAGAATCGCACCGGAGGGCTCGGCCAAGCCGATGGCCAATGGCAATGGGTCCGTCGGGAAGCCCCCGGCGGCGCCGTGCCAACCCGTCGCCCCCCTGGCGCCGGCCGCGGGGACGGAGGCCACGCTGGGGCGCCACATCGCCCGGCGCCTCGTGCAGATCGGCGTCCACGACGTCTTCTCAGTGCCCGGCGACTTCAACCTCACCCTCCTCGACCACCTCATCGCCGAGCCCGGGCTCAACCTCATCGGGTGCTGCAACGAGCTCAACGCCGGGTACGCGGCCGACGGTTACGCCCGGCGCCGCGGCGTCGGCGCCTGCGTCGTCACCTTCACCGTCGGCGGACTCAGCGTGCTCAACGCGATCGCCGGCGCGTACAGCGAGAACCTCCCCGTGATCTGCATCGCGGGCGGGCCCAACTCCAACGACTACGGCACCAACCGCATCCTCCACCACACCATCGGCCTCCCGGACTTCACCCAGGAGCTCCGCTGCTTCCAAACCATCACCTGCTTCCAGGTACCATCATTTATTGATGTTTCATAGCATTGAAATCAAATTTTGCGGGAATTTTCAGCTCAAAACTGGGATCGGAGCACTGATCCTGCTGAATCGAATGCACAGGCCGTGGTGAACAACCTCGACGACGCACATGAGCTCATCGACACGGCGATCTCGACGGCGCTCAAGGAGAGCAAGCCCGTCTACATCAGCGTCAGCTGCAATCTCGCGGCCATTCCTCATCCCACCTTCAGCAACGATCCCGTCCCCTTCTACATCGCTCCCAAGTAATAACGCGATCCTGCTCTGTTGTTTCAAATAATTTTCCTTGGCATTGTTCTTCAAATCAGCTAAAGTTTTCAATTTTTTTTCTTTTTAATGAGCAATTAGATTAAGCAACCAAATGGGTTTGGAATGCGCTGTCGAAGCGACAGCAGAGTTTCTGAACAAGGCCGTGAAGCCGGTGCTGGTGGGCGGCCCCAAGCTCCGCGTCGCCAAGGCCGGGAAGGCATTCATTGAGCTGGCCGACGCCTGCAGCTACCCGCTGGCCGTCATGCCGTCGGCGAAGGGCCTCGTGCCAGAGCACCACGAGCACTTCATCGGCACCTACTGGGGCGCGGTGAGCACGTCCTTCTGCGCTGAGATCGTCGAGTCAGCCGACGCCTACCTCTTCGCCGGCTCCATCTTCAACGACTACAGCTCGGTTGGCTACTCCCTCCTCCTCAAGAAGGAGAAGGCCATCGTCGTGCAGCCGGACCGCGTCGTCGTCGCCAACGGCCCGACCTTCGGCTGCGTTCTCATGAAGGACTTCCTCCGGGCGCTGGCCAAGAGGCTCAAAAGGAACACCACAGCGTACGAGAACTACCACCGGATCTTTGTGCCCGAAGGGGAGCTGCTGGAGGCCGCGCCCAAAGAGCCATTGAGAGTGAACATTCTATTCAAGCACATCCAGAGGATGCTCTCCGGCGACACTGCTGTGATTGCTGAGACTGGGGACTCGTGGTTCAATTGCCAGAAGCTGAAGCTGCCAGAGGGTTGCGGGTAAAACAACGCTTCTTCTTATTCTGCATGAATCTTGCTGCTTTGAGTTGGTGCTAAGATGGAGGTGAATGGTTGATCTCCTTGCAGGTACGAGTTCCAAATGCAGTACGGATCCATCGGCTGGTCGGTGGGGGCAACGCTCGGCTACGCGCAGGCTGCCAAGGACAAACGTGTCATCGCTTGCATCGGCGACGGAAGCTTTCAGGTACATGTTGTTCAAATCAACACACCAAATGTGTCAAACAGAACTCAATTCAAGTGATTTAATTGTTGCTGTCATGGCATGCTCATGTGTTCCACCAGATGACAGCACAGGACGTGTCGACGATGCTGAGCTGCTGCCAGAACAGCATCATCTTCCTCATCAACAACGGCGGGTATACCATTGAGGTCGAGATCCACGACGGTCCTTACAATGTCATCAAGAACTGGAACTACACAGCCTTCGTTGACGCCATCCACAACGGACAGGGCAAATGCTGGACCAAGAAGGTGAACCGTCCTAACCCTCGTCAAGGTAATCGTATGAACAATGATTGGAGAGCACTCATGGTAACACGTTTTGCCTTTGTTGCAGGTTATGTGCGAGGAAGATCTCAAGGAGGCCATTGAGACCGCCATGGGTCCGAAGAAGGACTGTTTCTGCTTCATAGAGGTGTTCGCGCACAAGGACGACACCAGCAAAGAGTTGCTCCAATGGGGATCGAGAGTCTCGGCCGCCAACAGCAGGCCACCAAATCCCCAATAATTGTGCGTTAAAGTTTTAGACCTTTCTGTCTTTGTTTTGTTTCTTCCAACTCTAGCGTAGTCGTTAACCATGTCGTTCTTGATCTGATAGTTGTGTACATGGAAAGAAAATGTCGTTTCTCTTGTTACTATTCGTGCCCCGTCTGAGAGCAATATAAACCCTTTTGTAAAATGGTGAATATGTCCTTGATGTTTAATAATAATATTTATCTAAAATTTACACTGACTAATAAAAAAATATCATTTATTAAATTACAATAATTTATATTACAAATGCATTTAGTTAGTAATTCAAAATGATCTTTTATTAATAGTATCAAAGTTAAGAGTTTACAAATTTTAGTTAATTTTGTAAACTCAAATATTAAGTTAACAAGGTTACTGCATTGGGTAAATATATTCGTACGTAATCAATGTACCATTTTAATGAAAATAATGATAACAGTATATTACTAAAAATGGAATTTCATATAATTATTATAGTAATAATAACCTATATTACTAGTTAAATATATGTCACTATAATAATAAGGATAAAATGTCTCACCTTTTTGTCCCGACTATCCTATCTCTACCGCACGGTAGATTCTCAAACCCATCCTTTTTTCTCATATTTTTCTGCCTAGCCTTTCTAAAAAAAAATATTTTTATACACTTTTCCTAAACTATCACAATTTTTCGCATCTAACTTCAAATTACGAATTTATTTTTTTATCACTAAACTATCATAATTTTTTCACTTTAGTCGTTCTGTCTACTTTTTTATTATTTTTTTTCATTTGTGAAAATACTAAATTATCCCTTCTTTCATAAAAATATGAAATAATAAATATAAGAATTATTTTCATAAACTTCTTATAAACTATCACGATTTTTCGTATCTAATCTCAAATTACGAACTTTTTTTGTATCCTTAAACTATCACATTTTTTCCACTTTAAGCCTTCCATCTACTTCTATTATATTTTTCGTTACTTTTGATTTTTTCTATTTATGAAAAGACTAAATTACCCCTCCCTTCTAACATATCAAATCATGAATATAAAAAAATGAAAAAAGAAAAAAAATTGGGGGAAGATAATTTAGTCTCTTTTAATAAATGACAATTTTTTTATTTACCACTTCAATCCTTTCAACATTTTTTTTAATTTTTATATTTGTTATTTCATATTTTTTCTAGAGGGAGGAGTAATTTAGTCTTTTCATAAATGAAAAAAGTAAAACTAATGGAAGACATAACAAAAGTGATGAAAGGACTAAAATGAAAAAGTCACGATAGTTTAAGGATTAAAAAAAATAAGTTCCTAGTTTAGGATTAGATACGAAAAAGTGTGATAATTTATGAGAGGTTTAAGGAAATAACTCTAAACAAAAAAAATAAAAAAAAAATCATGGGAAGGATTAAAAGGGTAAAAATATATATATCATTTATAAAAAGACTAAATTACCCTATCCCTAATTTTTTATATTTATATTTTACATTTATTATTTGATGTGTTAGGGAAGGAGGGGTAATTTAGTCTTTTCACAAATGAAAAAAATAAAAGGTAACAAAAAACGTAATAGAAATAGACGGAAGGACTAAAGTGAAAAAATCATGATAGTTTAGGAATAAAAAAATAACTTCGTAGTTTGAACTTAGATGCGAAAAATCGTGATAGTTTGGAGAGGTTTATTGAAATAACCATTCTAAAAAAAACTAGTCAGTTTTTCCAATCCCTGTCGCCATCCCGCTCAACGACGACGGCGCCCCGACCCGGTCGATGATGATGCTTGATGACGCCACTCAACGCCCCCACTCGACACCCCGACGCTTCCGCTTGACGCCCCGACGCTCCCGCTCGATGAGGCCCCCCCGCCCAATGAAGCGATGCTCCCGTTCGACGAGGTCGCTAGAGACGTCGCGAGCCCCAATCCCGTCCGACGATGCCCGATGTCGCCCCGATCCCGACGACAATGACGCTCGATGCCACTCATCACTTGACGCTCCTGCTCGATGAGGCCACTGGAAACGTTGCGCGAGCCCTTATACTACCCGACGCTCGCCCTTTCGATGCCCGGTGCTCGCCTAACTGCCGCCCGCTCGCTCCCCATGCCACTGTTCGTCTGACCTCCGTCCGGTCGCCCTCCGCCCGAGACAGGAATATTTTGAGTGGGTTCACAATGTAGGCGTAATTTGTCAAAGATTTCACCCTTTTTCTTTTCTTTTTAACTTTTAAAATTAACAACACATATATATTAACTTTAAAATACACAAATTTAATTTATTTTTAACATATTTTGTTATAATATTAAAACATAAATAATAATTTATAATATTAGTTATGACACTATAAAGTTAAAAAGAGCTCAGAGGTACAATTTTTCTTCCACTATTGTTAGCTGAAAAATGATTCGATGAACAATTTAATTGATTCATTAAAAAAATGAATTTTAACACAATAAAAATTCTAAGAACAACAGAGATTATATATATATATATATATATATATATATATATATATTAACACATTAACAAAGTAATATTGCATAATTATTTATGTATATCAATGATATAATAATTACATATAAATCATCATACATAATATAATATGCCACTTAATTAAGAAAAAAATCCATTGATGAAAGGTATTATATTAGCTAAAACAATTAAAATATAAAATAGTAAAATATAATGTTTAAAATAGAAAGGATGATTTTATAGGATGAAATAAAGTGTAAAAAATTTTATAAAACTTCGGAGATTAACTATAAAAGTAAGTGCAAAAAATTGTGTATGAATATAGGTGTAAAATAGTAATATTAACTATTAAGTAAAGGATGAATTGATTGGATAAAAATAGAAGGCAAAAAATTATAATACAAACTTGGAAGATAAGGTGTGAATAACTAAATTTTAATCATATATAAATAATAATATTATTTCATAGTTGACAAAAAAATTTGGAAAAAAATATGTAAAAAGAATTGATAAAGATTTTTTTTTATTTTTTTGTTGACAAATAGTCTTTAAAGTGCATCTTGTTATGATAGAAAATAAAGTGCTATTGTATGCGAATTGCTACAGTACTTAATATGTAGGCAATCTTTTTTTTTCGGTAAGAATATGAGCAATCTTTGGATGGTGTGTTTGGAATATAGGCTGTAAGGCCCCGAGACCCATGTGACTTTTACGTGCTCAGAGTCGTCCCAGAGGCGCTACTCAATTTTCTATTAAATATTTTTATAGAATAAAATCTATAAAATGCAGAATATAAAACATAAATGCGGAAGACTTTTCAAAAATAATAACTAATAATCCATAATAATCGAAATGCTGAAACATCCATGAGTTTACAATTCTAATAAGTGCAGAAATAATAAAACTAAATCACTAGATCTAATGCCATGTGCAACATCTGTCTGTCACTGAGCGTAGCCACCTGCAGGACCATCATCTATAGCTCTTTCACCTGCACGGATCCAGGTACAGAGAAATATCTATGAGTATAAAAATACTTAGTACGTAGGGTCTAAAAGACAATCAATATGCTCAATCGAAAATAAAATAAAATTAATAATGAGTCGATTGGGCAGTCAATACAATAATCAATTAACAATTTATCGATATGAACAATATATCAGGCTATGGTCAACAGACCAATGTAAATCAATAACAATTTTTTTCTAATTAATAATTATCAATTGCCTGATTAATAGATCAATATTCAATTAACAATTTCTAATTCAATAATCAATGGTCATTGGTCAATAACAATTCAATTCAATAGGGTAATAATAATTGCCAACTCCATGCCAATATATCCAAATGACCATGAATTAATTCTATTCAATTCTATTCTATTTCGATTCAATTCCAATTTTAATTCTATTCAATTCAGTTTATGATGTTCGGAGTTATCCAATTCAATGAGGAGCGCTCAGTCAATTAAGGGACACCATGCCACTTTCATGCAGGCTAGTGGGGAATCAGTGCCACGGCAAGCCCGATACAATTCAATGAGTTCGTGTATGGTGGAGGACGAGTGGCCATACACGGGACAGCCATAGCTTTTACACTATCTGCCCCATTCAATTCAATTCAATTCAATTCAATTGGTCCCGACTTAGTGGCAATCAATAGACATGGGCTCAGTAGCTTTCGACTTTTATCTTGTTTACCTAAAATGTCTATCTTTAATAAATTATCAATTTGGTTAGACAAATTCTGAACTCAAAACTAAGTAGATCAACAATACAATCAAAATCAAAGTTCATCATAATATAAACAGATCAATCACCAACAATATAATTAATACATCAAATTAATTAATAACAACAATAATAATCAATAATTAAAATTTATTCAAAAATAAATAATAACTCTCGGTGGTGTCCTCTCTATACTATTCTTCTATATTATATTATATTATATTATATAATATATATATATATTCTTACCGACAGGTTGGAGAAAGAAATTCCCTCTCCAGAATCTCCTTTTCCTCTCTCTGCGTAAAGGTTAACGAAATAATTTAGTTTTCCCACTTCTTCCTAATTTTCTCTCTCTCTACTTCTCTCTTCATCTTATTTTGCTCTCGACAATTCTCTCTCTTTGTTTTTTTTTTCATAAATTCCTTTTCCCCCATTCTGAGTCCCCACGTGAACAATTCATTCGACGTGAAGGATCTGCATCTCCAACGCCTAAGAAAATATTTTTCATTGGCGTGTGTTTTTCCTTTTCTTTCTCTCTCTAACTATATCGTTATCATCAATTTTCCGTGAAATTAATTCCCAAACGTTCGGCACAAAACGAAACATCATCGCGTCCATTAATTCGACAAAAGCGTGCTGTGAAATTAATACACCACGAAACAAATGGAATCCCCCTACGTACCTGAACGGACGTGTGGACGCTGTTCGACTTCCCTTTTTTTTCTGTCGTCGAGATATCGATGCCGAGCGTACCAAAATAAAAATATCAGAAAATAAGTTTTGACCAGCCCTCATACATCTATTTATAAGGTTTATAATTTTCCAATTACAATCTAACTATAATATCTAATGCTTCTCAAATTTTATCCTCTTTTTATCTTTATCTCTTTAACTAAGTCAGATTTATTCTAGGTTAAATAAATTTCGAAATTCATTAAATAATCCCATCACAAATCAAACTCTTCCCCAATTTTTATTTTTATTTTCGGAATTAATAAATACACTAATATTAATAACAATATTTTCCAAAATAAAATAATAAAATATCTATTTATTAAATCCTGAAAAATCAGGGTCGTTACATTATAACCTCCTTAAAAATAAATTCATCCCCGAATTTGAATAAAAAAATTATATCTTATCTAAATAACTCAGGAAAATCCTTTCTCATCTCTTCTTCAAATTCACAGGTGGCATCTTCATCTCTATAATGTGTCCAAGCCACCCTCACCATGGGTACCATTTTATTCTTCATATGCTTAGTTTGGTACTCCAAGATTTCTATAGGCTGCTCAGCATATGTCAGATCTACATTTAAATTTGGTTCCTCCATATTCACCACATTAACATCATCATGTTGGTACTTGCGCAACATTGACATGTGAAAGACATTATGCACGTGTCCATATGATGGAGGCAACGTCAACCTGCAAGTTGCATCTTCGATCAATGCAAGTACTTCGAAAGGGCCAACATATCTTGGACTCAACTTACCCTTCTTGCTGAATCTCATTACCCATTTCATTGGAGAAACTTTTAACATAACTCGATCTCCCACTTTAAAAATTTGTTCTCTTCTCTTCTTGTCAGCATATGTTTTCTGTCTTATGAATGCTGTTTTCAACCTCTCTCTAATAAGGCGAACTTTTCATCATCTTCCTTGGTTTGCTTCATTAACTCCTCTGATAAAAATTGTCGTCCTCCCACCTCACTCCAATAGATGGGGGAGCGACAAGGCCTTCCATACATGGCTGCAAATGGTGCCATGCCTATGCTGGAGTGATAACTATTATTCTATGCGAACTCGGTCAGTGGAAGATGCGTGTCCCAACTGCCACTCCAGTCCAGTGCACATGCACGGAGCATGTCTTCTAATGTCTGAATCGCCCGTTCAGATTGCCCGTCTGTCTGAGGATGGAACGCAGTACTGAAATTTAATTTTATTCCAAAATTACTCTGGATCCTCCGCCAAAATTTGGCCGTAAATCGTGGATCTCTATCCGACACAATGGAGACTGACACTCCATGTAATCGGATAACCTCCTTAATATAAATGTTCATCAGACTTTCGACAGACTAATTCCATTTGATGGGGATGAAATGGGCTGCCTTGCTAAACCGGTCCACCACCACCCATATTGCATCATGGCCTTGTTGAGTTCTTGGAAGCCCAATGACGGAATCCATAGTCACCTTTTCCCATTTTCATTGTGGGATTCCAAGTTCTTGTAGTACACCGTAAGATCTCTGATGTTCCACTTTCACTTGTTGGCATACTAGGCATCTTGCAACGTACTCAGCCACATCCTTCTTCATATTATTCCACCAGAAGGTTCGTTGCAAGTCTTTGAACATCTTCGTGCTTCCAGGATGAATGGCGAATTCTGACTTGTGGCATTCATCCAACACGTGTCTTCTCAATGCTTCATACTCAGGGACCCACAATCGTCCCCTATATCTGATCACTTCATCTGTGACCGAAAAATCTGTAGGAATCTTTTCGCACAACTTGAGTAGGTGGTTGTACTCGTTATCGTTTGGTTGTGCTTTGCCTATCTTCAATAGTAGCTCGGGTTGCATGTCGAGGTGTGCCATAATTCGTAAACCGTCGCTGCTGATCACTGGACTGACCTGAATAATGCAGTCAATTATGTTCCAACGACTCACTCTCAGGCATGCGAGTGATCCTCCCCATTTTCTACTAAGTGCGTCAGCAATTGAGTTTGCCTTCCCTGGATGATAGCTGATAGCAAACTCATAATCCTTCAGAAACTCAATCCACCTCCTCTGACGCATATTCAAGTCTTTTTGAGAGAAGATGTATTTCAAGCTCTTGTGGTCTGTGAAGATTTCGAACTCTTCGTCATATAAATAGTGTCGCCAAATTTTGAGGGCGAAGACCACAGCTGCTAATTCGAGATCATGCGTCGGATAATTTTTCTCATGCTTCTTTAATTGTCTTGATGCATATGCAATGACCTTCTCGTGTTGCATCAAGACGCATCCCAAATCAGTGCCGCATGCGTCGCTACATATGACATAACCTTCTTGGCCTGAAGGTATGGTCAGAATGGGCGCCGTTGTCAGTCTCTTCTTTAACTCTTGAAAGCTATTTTCACACCTGTGTGACCATTCATACTTGATGCCTTTTTTAGTGAGGTTTGTTGGTGGCGATGCAATTTTGAAAAAGTCTTGAATGAATCTCCTGTAATATCCAGCAAGTCCGAGAAAGCTTCTAATCTCTGATGCATTTTTCGGTTGTGCCCAGTTGGCAACCGCTTCCACCTTTATTCCATTTTCACTGATAATATGCCAGAGGAACATAATTTCTTTCAACCAAAACTCACATTTTGATAATTTGGCGTACAATTTGTGCTCCCGTAAGGTCTATAGTACAACTCTTAGATGTTCCTCGTGTTCTTCTGGGCTCGACAAATATATAAGAATGTCGTCGACGAAGACGATTACGAACTTGTCCAAGTATGGCCTGAACACTCTATTCATCAAGTCCATGAAAGCTGCGGGGGCATTGGTCAGCCCAAATGGCATCAATAAGAACTCATAATGTCCGTATCTTGTTCTGAAAGCGGTCTTCGGCACATCATCATCAGTGATTCGTAACTGATGATAGCCACTTCTCAGATCAATCTTCGAGAATACTTTTGCCGAAGACAATTGGTCGAACATGTCATCGATTCTTGGTAGTGGATATTTGTTCTTGATTGTGACATTGTTCAACATCCGATAGTCTATGCACAGCCTCATCGACCCGTCCTTCTTTACAAACAATACCGGAGCGCCCCATGGAGAAACGATCGGTCGAATGAATCCCTTATCCAGCAACTCCTGAATTTGGGCCTTCAATTCCAACATTTCCGCTGGAGCCATTCGATAAGGAGCCTTTGATATAGGTGTCGTGCCCGGCACCAAGTCAATGCGGAAGTTAATCTCCCTTCGTGGTGGCAATCCTAAAACGTCATCTGGAAACTCCTTCACCACAGCAATGCTATCTCGATCTACTTCAACTCTGTCTGTTTTGATCACACTTGCCAGGAAATCCCAGCATCCTTTCTTCAGCATCTTTTGTGCCTTTAAAGCTGACACTAGGATCTTGCCCCTCTCTAGTGGTGTACTTCTGACAACAGTCTGAGGTCCTCTTGGCGTTCCGATCAGTATCTTCTTTGCTCGGCAATGTAGGTAGGCGTCATGGTAGGACAACCAGTCCATACCCAACATCACATCATAGTCCCTGATCGGAATGATGATAAGGTCTGCGGAGAAGTTCTTGCCTTCCACTTCGACCGGCATCATGGGGATGTACTTCTGGGTAACGATGGACCCTAGAGGTGTGCCAATGTCAAGTGGAAAACTAGTCGCTTGTGACTTTACGCTCAATAACGGAGCGAATTGCTCCGAAATGAACGAATGTGTAGCACCTGAATCAAAGAGAATATTAGCATGAACACCATCAATTTTTAGCGTACCTTGGATGGTGTCATTCGCCCTTTGCTCATCTGCAGGCTTCATGTTGTATACTCGGCCTTGCATCATTCTAGGTGGTCCGTCGTTACGTTGCGGAGGAGATCCAGCACGCCTCGGCTCTTTGCATTCTCTAGCGAAATGGCCCACCTTACCACAGTTCATACACGCTCCAGTCCTCTGGTAGCACTCACCGGGATGCATTATGTGGCAGTAGTTGCACGGTGCTCTAGGCGGTTGAGGCTCATTCCTCGCTGGATATGGTCTTCCCCGATTGTGATCATCTCTGCGGCGGGGATCTCGCCTAGCCTGCCTTCTATCTTTGTTTCCATATCTATTCTGATACTGATTGGCCGGTGCTTGGCTTTGTTACTTGCCAACTATCTTATCACCATCTTCTAGATAAATGATGAATTCTTCAGCAAATTGGAGGGTCTAGCAGTTACCCCCCTTCACCCTTTCTCTGAGGTTGGGTTTCAGGTCATCCTTCCAACGCTTCACTCGATCAAGTTCCGACTGCTGTAAGGTGGAGTACTTCTCTAGGCTCAGAAATTTGGAAAGATACTGCTTTATAGTCATAGTACCCTGTTGGAGTGTCAGGTACTCCTTCTGCTTTCTGCCCCTTTCATAGGCAGGTATGTAGCGATTCTCGAGCGCCTTCTTAAATTCTCCCTAGGTGATGTGGTCCTGACCGGAGAACATAGTGAGCTTGGTGGCCTTCCACCAATCTCTGGCATCTGCCGTCAGTTTTCTTGTGGCGTAAATCATCTTGCGATCCTCGCCGCAATCCATCTCAAGGAATATCTGTTCTATCTCCTCAATCCATTCCTCTGCATCCTCAAAGTCACACTTCCCGTTGAACCGAGGGGGCTGCAACCTGAGGAACCTCTCAATGGTGTCTTTACGATCATGATGTGGTGGCACATTGGGACTCGAGTACTCAGTGTGCACAGAGTGGAACTCCGATGGTAGTAGTCCCTATCTCAATTGTTCCTCTCGGTACCCATTAGTTTGGGCCTGATTCATTTGGAAGTCATGCACTTGTTGTCTACTCATTTCTTGGCTCAGAACACGTTGATTATTAGGTTGAGAACCTTGGGCCTCCTGACCGGCCCACTATGACCCACTTCTGGGAGCTCGTGGTATCTGATTCGAAAATACCATCTTAGGAGGAATCTGTTCTCACACAACAATAACAATAAAATTTATAAGTGTGAGTTCAATAATATATAGCACAATTCAATACTTACTTGACCCTACTGGATGGCTGTAGTGGTTGCTAGTGACAATTGCACATGGACTCAATTCTACCTATTTAGAGACAGCTAAGAAGTGCCTCTCCTTAGACTCTGATACCTTCTGTAACGTCCCGAGACCCACGTGACTTTCACGTGATCAGAGTCGTCCCAGAAGCGCTACTCAATTTTCTATAAAATATTTTTACGGAATAAAATCTATAAAGTGCAGAATATAAAACATAAATGCGGAAGACTTTTAAATAATAACTAATAATCCATAATAATCGAAATGCTGAAACATCCATGAGTTTACAATTTTAATAAGTGCAAAAATAATAAAACTAAATCATTAGATCTAATGTCATGTGCAACATCTGTCTGTCACTGAGCGTAGCCACCTGCAAGACCATCATCTATAGCTCTTTCACCTGCACGGATCCAGGTACAGAGAAATATCTATGAGTATAAAAATACTTAGTACGTAGGGTCTAAAAGACAATCAATATGCTCAATCGAAAATAAGATAAAATCAATAATGAGTCGATTGGGCAGTCAATACAATAATCAATTAACAATTTATCGATATGAACAATATATCAGGCTATGGTCAACAGACCAATGTAAATCAATAACAATTTTTTTCCAATTAATAATTATCAATTGCTTGATTAATAGATCAATATTCAATTAACAATTTCCAATTCAATAATCAATGGTCATTGACCAATAACAATTCAATTCAATAGGGCAATAATAATTGTCAACTCCATGCCAATATATCCAAATGACCATGAATTAATTCTATTCTATTTCGATTCAATTCCAATTTTAATTCTATTCAATTCAGTTTATGATGTTCGGAGTTATCCAATTCAATGAGGAGCGCTCAGTCAATTAAGGGACACCATGCCACTTTCATGCAGGCTAGTGGGGAATCAGTGCCACGGCAAGCCCGATACAATTCAATGAGTTCGTGTATGGTGGAGGACGAGTGGCCATACACGGGACAGCCATAGCTTTTACACTATCTGCCCCATTCAATTCAATTCAATTCAATTCAATTGGTCCCGACTTAGTGGCAATCAATAGACATGGGCTCAGTAGCTTTCGACTTTTATCTTGTTTACCTAAAATGTCTATCTTTAATAAATTATCAATTTGGTTAGACAAATTCTGAACTCAAAACTAAGTAGATCAACAATACAATCAAAATCAAAGTTCATCATAATATAAACAGATCAATCACCAACAATATAATTAATACATCAAATTAATTAATAACAACAATAATAATCAATAATTAAAATTTATTCAAAAATAAATAATAACTCTGGATGATGTCTTCACTATACTATTCTTCTATATTATATTAAATTATATTATATATATATATATTCTGGCCGACAAATTGGAGAAAGAAATTTCCTCTCCAGAATCTCCTTTTCCTCTCTCTGCGTAAAGGTTAACAAAATAATTTAGTTTTCCCACTTCTTCCTAATTTTCTCTCTCCCTAGCATGGTAGGAATCGTACCTGCTTTGGCGGCCATAATTAGATTTTTTTATCTCTCTCTCTACTTCTCTCTGCATCTTATTTTGCTCTCGACAATTCTCTCTCTTTGTTTTTTTTTTCATAAATTCCTTTTCCCCCATTCTGAGTCCCCACGTGAACAATTCATTCGACGTGAAGGATCTGCATCTCCAACGCCTAAGAAAATATTTTTCATTGGCGTGTGTTTTCCTTTTCTTTATCATCAATTTTCCGTGAAATTAATTCCCAAACGTTCGGCACAAAACGAAACATCATCGCGTCCATTAATTCGACAAAAGCGTGCTGTGAAATTAACACACCACGAAACAAATGGAATCCCCCCTACGTATCTGTACGGACGTGCAGACGCTGTTCGACTCCTCCTTTTTTTCCGTCACCGAGATATCGATGCCGAACACACCAAAATAAAAATCTCAAAAAATAAGTTTTGACCGGCCCTCATATATCTATTTATAAGGTTTATAATTTTCCAATTACAATCTAACTATAATATCTAATCCTTCTCAAATTTTATCCACTTTTTATCTTTATCTCTTTAACTAAGTCAGATTTATTCTAGCTTAAATAAATTTCGAAATTCATTAATTAATCCCATTACAAATCAAACTCCTCCCCAATTTTTATTTTTATTTTCGAAATTAATAAATACACCAATATTAATAACAATATTTTCCAAAATAAAAAAATAAAATATCTATTTATTAAATCCTAAAAAATCAGGGTCGTTCCAATAGGCAATCTTTGGGTGTGGGGAAAAACCGGTGAGTTTGGAGTGTAGGCATGACCATTGACAAGCAACTATATATACGACACTCCTATTATGGTGTTAGGGACACAAAAAAAATGTTAAAGGGACAAAAGAAGTAGTATCGTGTTAATTGTTAGAATTTAGAAGATGAATATGAGTGGCACTTGTGAGAGCCAAAACTTATGTCGGTGCGGGCATGTTGCATTATTGGAAAGATATTACAATGGAACAGGAGTAATATGCATGCCCGGCGCAGCACATGCTATTGTGCCTCCGTCACAATTGAGGGCAAGCATAATTGCATAATTGCGCTGGCAGTTGCACCAATCTTTGTTTTAATTGCAGTAGCACTAGGATTTTGATACAGAAGAAGAAAGAGGAACGCTCAACTAAATAATATAGACTTCAGGATCTGGAGTTCGACACTCACATTTGCGTCTCCACAATGTGGGCAGAAAAAAATCTTGGCAATGTGAAGAAAGTCTTGGCAATGTGAAGAATGAAGAAAGTAGTCTTTTGAGTTTCAACTTAACTTTCAGCAATAAATCCATTAGTATTTTATGAATTCCAATATTCCATGTATGCATTCCAATATTTCAATATATAAATGAAAATTTTCTAGTAGTGGATTCATGTGACTTGACTTTAATGTCTTTTCTTTTGTAACTCTAGAGTTGATGGAGGTTAGTTATGAAAAGAAGTTTATCCCATGCATTAACAGAAGTAGCCATATTTTATCCAACATCACGTAATTTCTAATTGTGCAATTTGCTTGTTTTTCTAAGAAAAGGTTTGGATAAAAAATAAAACAAGTTAACGCGACATAACTTTACATATATTATATAGCATCAACAAAAGTTCTTTTATCATAAGTAATGTCTAAAATAATTATTCACATACATATCATATAACAATATTATAGTTACTATAGGCTTTTTAGTATGTTTTAGAATATTTTAGTTACTAAATCAAGGCTTTTTAGTAGATATATTAATATGCTTTTTTCCTTCCCTATATATTAACATTTTAACTATTCAAAGTGCACTAGGAAACCAAAATTTGTTGCCTTGGATATATGTGTGTGGGTATGTGTCAATGCGCGCGTGTGATTGTTTATTGATATTGCATTTTAGTACATATTAATATGCATTTTTCGTCAATGGTATATTAACATTTTTTCTGTAAATGTATATTAACATTTTATCTGTGTCCTCAGTATGTTATCTTTCTCTCTTATGCGTCGTTGTGGGTTTGCTTGACCACGTGCCTGTATTACCACCATAATTACTAGGGTTATTTTTATAAACCTCTTCTAAATTATCACGATTTTCCTCATCTAATCATAAACTATGAATTTATTTTTTTATCCTAAACTATAATAATTTTTCCACTTTAGTCCTTCCATCTACTCTTGTTACGTATATTTGATTTTTTTCCATTTGTGAAAAGACTAAATTCCTCCTTTTAGAAAAACATGAAATAAAAAGAATAAAAAATAAAAAAAATCACTGGAAGGATTAAAGTGATAAACAAAAAATTTCCATTTATAAAAATACTAAACTACCCTCCCCTTATTTTTTTATTTTTTTATATTTATTATTTGATGTGTTATGGAGGGAGAAGTAATTTAGTCTTTTCACAAATGAAAAAAAATCAAAAGTAATGGAAAACATAACAAAAGTAGATGGAAGGACTAAAGTGAAAAAATTGGAATAGTTTAGGGATACAAAAAAATAAGTTCTTAGTTTGGGGTTAGATGCGAAAAATCATGATAGTTTAGGGGAGATTTATGGAAATAACCCTAATTACTAACTAGAAAACACAATTGCCCTTCGCGTAAATATAACTATATTCTTTCCTAATGGGCTCGCATAATATATATTTTATTATTCTTGAATATATTTTAAAATATTTAATAAAAGTTACTTTATGTTTGGTTCTTAACGTCTATTATATAAATCATACTATTTCTACTTTTTATTGGAACAAATAATATTCATAAAAAAATCGGTTACAATTTTAACAAAGCACAACACTGGAATCATGGTTGTCAGGATTCCGATCCAAATAGTAAGATCTTACGATCTTCTGGACAATAAATGATTACGATCCTAGTCAGAGAATTTTAAACATATGATCTATACCGAACCTATAACCGAATCTTAAGATCGGTAGAATTTTACGATCCTAAAGATCCGCACAAATTTATTTATTTGAATAAAAAATAAAATAAACTTGAGAAAATGTAATTTAATTATTTGATATATATAGTATATGTTAGTATCACAATTTAATATTTTTCTAATAATTTAATGTTATGGTATGAATCTAATACTATATTATTTTCCATCAAAATTAAAAAAAATTGAGCGCATCTGAACCGTTGAGATCGAATCGGACGAACACAATCTCACTGATGATATCAACCGTTGATGATGAATCAAACGATCGAGATTTTAGGGACAGTTATGAGCACCCCCATTAACACTAACAGATTATATTATGTCATTCCAATGTGCCCTTAAGTGGTTCACGACTCTTTATATTCTTATAAACTCTTACATGTTATCAATTAACTAATTTCACTAAACAAACTCAAAGAATAGTACTAATTAACGGATTTGGTTCTCACCCTAACTCTTTGTAGCCAATAATTAACTTTTATGCCCACTAATTGCCACCTCTTTTTGCCTTTACTATGTCGTTATTTTTTAAGTTGAAAAGTTAGACATTGAAAATGTATGAAACTCTTTTGTTTTGAAATAAATATGAAAAATAATGCAATATCAATTTTCTTTTCACCTAAAAGATTGCTAAGACCCTCTATGTGCAAGCATGATTATGAGATATCTAACAATTTGTTGTGCTTTCACATCACCATGCCAAAGGAACATCTGACTCCGAGCACTATACATTCACATAATTTACTCTTATGGGTTCGTGTTTCATATAATTCATAGTTCACTTTTTTTAACATTTTTATTATCTTTTAGACTCTATGACTTTTGTGCACTATTGGATTTTCTAAAAATTGTAAACAATCATACTTAAAGAGAATAGAATATGATTTTGCTTTATATTCGTTTTTTATATTTTACTTCACATATCATTCCAAATTTAACAAAAAATGATATTCGTTTGTAATCATAACTTATGTGTAAAAGCTTCATCCACTAGAGCAATATTACAATTAAGTTTTGAAATTTTAATTTTTTTCCCATGATATCTCATTACTATGTCTTTCAAGTGAAGTAAGACAAATGTCATATCAAAGTAATTTACAATAACCCAAACTTAATTAGTATATAGTTACTTGTATATGATATTTACATTAAACTTAAGGACTCAATTTGTTTTTAGTATTCAATAGAACAACATTTTATTAAATAAAAAGTAATAATTTGAATTTATTGCTAATCTTAATTTTTTTTTCTAGCAATGTTCGATTCTCCGTAGTATTTTGAGATAAAGATCCCCATTAGTATGCATTTCATTGATATCTATTTAACCATTTCATGCATTTGTGATAGAAATAGGAAGTCGTGTAGGCCTTTTCACAACACGTGATAATTTTCGAACTTATGTTTTATTATCTGGCTTACGAAAAATTCACTCCAAGGTTATCTTTGAATCTCAAATTTATTAATATATGACATAAATCTCAATATAATTTAATAATATTATTATAAATATATATTAGTTACGGAATAAAAAATGGATATAATGGAGGAACGCCCTCCCCCCATCCGCGCCTTCACCGAGGACGATGACTTCGCGACCGCCAGAGCATTGGATCTCACCCTTCATTGAACTCGCCCTTCGCCAACCTGGTGCCACCTCCGGACCAGATGCACACTGGACCAAAGCCAACGACGAACCAGATTTGCGCGACCTCCAGCCAAATCCATCGAACCTCGCGAATCTCCGGCTAGATTCGCCCCTGCTGAGCTCGCCCACCCCTCTCATGCACCTCCGCTGTCGAGGTCGCGCACCGCCGCCGCCGAGCTCGCCCGCACTATCACAGCCGAGCTCACACACCGCCGCCATCGACCTCGCACCACCGCCGCCACCGAGCTCGCCCGCACCGTCGCAGTCGAGCTCGCGCACCGCCGCCGCCGAGCTTGCTCGCACCGCCACCGTGGAGCTCACCCGCCCCGCTGCTGCCGATCTCGTGCACTGACGTCGCCCTGCCATGTTGTTAATCGATGATATTTTGTAATTAATTATTTATCCATGTGTAAATATCCTAATGATGTCGGAATTATTACATGAAGTCAATTTGCATGTGTTTACATTGCCTGCCTCGCCATCGAGCTCATGTCGCCAATGCGTTCACAAAAAAACATTTTGAGGAATACCTTTTGGTTGTATTAGAAGTATTGTATATTAAAATTTGATAATTAAGATAACAATTGTATGCATGCATGATATTGTCGAATGTCTTTAATATGCATGCATGATATTGTCGAATGGATGCCTGAAAGTGAGATGAGATAAAGTTCAAGGACGAGAATGTAGAGAGAAGGAGAAGCATTTTCCGAAGCTATTTGGAAGGCTTATTTGAAAGGTTAATCTCATCGATTGTTTGAAAGACTTATCTGAAAGGTTAATCTCATCGATTGGATGAGAAAACTGCCTCGATATTTTTTGACTAATTTACAAGGATTAACAACAAAACTTTTACAAAAGAACACAAGTTTAAGGATTAACAACAAAAAAATTACAAAAGTACAAAAATTTAACTAGTTAATAACATGGATTAAACAACATGGAGATCGGCAGCCGCGAGGTGGGGCGGGCGAGCACGGCGGCGGCGGTATGCGACCTCGGCTGTGGCGGTGCCAGTGGGGGGCGAGCTCGGCGGTGGTGGTGCGCAAACTCGGCGACGACGGTGATGTGGCGTGCGAGGCTTGATCGACGGTCCTGCGGTTGTGGGTCACAGATCCAGACAGCGAGGCTTGGTGGGGTCGGCGGCGCGAGGTCGGCGAGATGGTCGGCAACGAGGCAAGGTCTGCGCGAGGTCGTCGGGGGTCGCGGATCTGGTCGGTGCTCAAGGTCGCGCGAAGGGTGAGTTTTATCGTCATGCTCGGCGAAGGGCGAGGTCCGCGAATGGCGAGATCTGGTGCTGGAGGTCGCGAAGCAGTCGTCGTGCTTGGCGAAGGCGAGCTTGAACACGCCGGTCGCCTCTGCACGTTGTCGGGGTGTTGTGGAGGCCGGGTTGCGGATCTGAGCCCGGGGGATGTCGACGGCGAGAGGACGCACAGATCTGGCCGGGTGTTATGGATCTGAGCGCGGGGAACGTCGGCGGCAAGAGGATGCACAAATCTTGCCGGGGTGTTGCGCGGATCTAAGCGCGGCGAACGTCGGCGGTGGGGACGCGCAGATCTGGTCGGCCAAGGTCTTTCGCGGACTTTGACGGCGTTCATCGGGAGAGGAGAGGGCAGACGTCGCACGTGGCTTTTGTATCCCGAGGCCAGACCGGACGAATATCGAACCGTGAACCTATGCCCATCTCTGGTCTAAAGCTCGAAAAATTGGAAAAAAATATAAAAAAATGAACAAACCGCGCCCGTCAGATGGTAGATCCGACGGACGCGGATGGAGGAGGGGGAGGGGGTTGTAAGGGGGGAGGACCCCATTATATCCTAAAAAAATTATAGATAATGAGATGTAGTAAATTCCGGGCACAAAGGACAACTCTTCTTTCACTACTCTTTTTATCTTTTGCATAATTTATAAATAGTTTTTTTTTAACTATATTTCAATATTTTTTTAATTTCTTACATCATTTAATTTTTAAGCACAAATACTTAGTATTCTCATTATTTTATTAATTATATATCAAAACTTTAACATCATCATTAATTTTTTTAATCATATATAAAATAATATAAATAAAATAATAATAAAACTCCAACACGGTGCTGTGCGCTAGAGAGATTCGCGGCTGAATTGCTTGCATCACATTATCACCACGAGACTTCTGATCAGGAACCGTCTGAACGTACTCGATCTCCAGCGAGAGGATCTATGGTCGCGTGCGTTACCGATGCTTGAGCTCTGTCGTGGCAGTGATAGAACAATGAGTTCATTTTCATGGGTCTAATTCTACCTCTCTTTTTTTTTTGTCAGATTTAAACTCCTCCGGCTTCCTCCACCACCATTGAGCCGTAGATCTGACGACCTGGCTGTATTTTACAGTCTTATATGTGCTGCACATCCATTGCCCCAATCTATATATATGTGGAGAGACGCGAAACGTTCTATGCTCTTAAATATCGCAACTTGGTAATCTCTCTGACTCCATCTTTCGGATGATATATTAGAGATGGGGAATCAGGCCTGGCCCAAGGGTAAGGCCACTCATGCCTAGGCTTGAGGCCAACCAAAATTGAAGGCCCGTAACAACATATTATAAATAGTTTTAAAAAATATTATATATAGTTGATTTGAAAGTATTTTAATATATGAATTAGTCTGTCAATTATTTATTAATACTAATGCTATTACGTTATTACTAGTCAACTTATTGTGCTTATTTTCATTTTAATTCTATTGTCATTTTCTCATTTTATGCATCTACAATAATCAATCTATTACTTTTCTTAAATTTATACACTTTTTTTTTCAAAAAAATAAAAATATCCAAACTAACTTTGCCGATAAATATTACGTATAAAAATGTGATTTAGATGTTGTCTCCCTAAATTAATTTATTATAAAACTTTAATAAGAAGATACAAATATATCATTATTGTTAATTTAGTTTGATACATTTCTTTTGCTTTAGGCCTTTCTCTAGAGCCGGCCCCTGTGGGATACATTCCGAACGAGGTTTTTATGCTTTTTTTTTTTTCAGGCGAAGTCTGTCCCTTGGACGGTTGAAGGAGAGGGCAAGTAGGCCAACGCCACCAATGGCACGTCGGTTTGGTCGACATGATTGTAGCTTTGCTGGAGAGGCTTTTTTTTTTTCTTTTTTCTTTTTTTTTTGCTTGTGAGTTGTTCGTTGATGCCGGAGCTGATGGTCTAGTTTAATCCAATATGTCATTGATGCTGTGTTTCAACTGCATTCAGAATCTTTTTGTTTAAGGCGGCCCTCGCCATATTTTGTTTGATTCAATAAGAGCAATAATTTGTTTCGCCAAAATCATCTGAAGCATGTAATGCTTTGGGACAGTTCAGTGGATGCAACAAAGTTGACAAGTTATAGTAAATCGGATGCATCATAACTTTTATGGTCATCAATCGGAGTTCTAGTAAAAATGCATCTTCAACAGTTATATCTCATATGTTGAGTTGTCTAAACTATCTACTACAATTTTATCTTTGAGCAGGTCTTCACTCTTTTTCTATATAAATAAGATTAAATATTGCAATATATGCCTTAAAAAACTGTAGACCAAACAGATGTACAAAAATTATGAGGCTTCTCAGGGCCTGACTGAATAAACGATACAGTCAAGGTGTTATAGTTGTGAGGCTTCTTCACTCTTTCTGGTTCCGTTCATGAATCCAAAAGATGCAGTAATGATGCCACGCATGCTTCTCTCAGGTGTTAGAGTTAATTGAGGGGAAAGCTTATGCACCATAAAATGATGCTTAGGGAAGTTTCTGAATAAACAAATCACCAGAAAGCAATTAATTAATATCATGTCGTACATCATTATCCAGTAGGTAATTACACTTGAAATATATCGAAAAAAAAAATTACACTTGAAGTTTGCACTTGCGTGCAAGAACCATGTTCGCTTGTTTCACTTGAAGCCATTTAATGGATTGAAGCCACGGGAACAACTCCGCGAAAAATATAACACAAAAAGAAAATTGATGCACAAACCGATTGGCGAGAGAAGCTCAAAATAGACGCAGACTCGCCAACCTCCGGGCGACTGGCTTGACATTGGTGGTGGGATGAAGAAAGTAGTCTTTTGAGTTTCAATTAGTATTTTTATGAATTCATGTATGCATTTACAATAAATACATGTACCCCCGCAATACTCGAAATAATAATATTCCTTATACATTTTCTTGTTTGAATGAAATACGTACATATATATAAAAAATGAAGGATGGTGCTACCAAAGATTGTACAAAATTTTAAAATAAGTGCAATAACAGTGTTACGAGTGCAACTATAATAAATAAATATATAAATAGTGGTAATATATTTTTCTTTCTTACCTTGATAATTAAAAAGTAAATTAATTCATTTGTTGTGGTACGCTCAAGGGCTAGCAGTGTTATCTAAAACAAATTACATGTTCATTTATAGATTAAAAGCTAGGGTCGCTACTTCTATTCTTTCAAAATCCCTCCCCCCCCCTAATTTTCTGAGTATCTTTTTTTCTAAGTTTTTAAATCATAATTCTATCTCAATAGCATATGAAAAGGTAACAATAAGTCTATGTCTATGGCAAATTAGTTAGCAATTTCTGTATATCTTAAAGAAATCCCTTCTATAATAGCTTTTCCTCGTTCTATATTTGGATTGAGGATTATGTAGAGGTGGAATGGAATATGAGGGAATAAAATTATTTACACCATGTTTGATTACATTTTTTATTTAACTTAAGAGGGATGTGATGGAATAGCTAAGCCTTTCAAACACCACATTTTTCATTCCACCAAATTGGTGGAATGAAGAGGGATAGATTATTTTAGACCAAATTAACATTTTTCCCTTTTTTATTACCAAATTAAATTACCACCTCTCTCTCTCACTCACACATATATATATTATCTTTTTCTAATATGAATACATATTTATCTATAATTTTTATTAAATAAAACTTTTTAGTAAATATAAAATTTTATTCAAAATAAACATAAATATACCATTTAAAAATAATTTAATATTAATATAATATCTTCAATCGGGTCAGGATGTAAAACTCGGATTCGGTCCCGATCCGACCTGGTCGAGTGTCAAAGAAATGAGACTCGATCCTGATTCAATTATCCATCGGGTCGGAAAAAAATTTGAAAAATCTGAATCGGTGCGGACGAGAGAGATCAGTCGTCCCGATTCATGCTCATTCCTAATTAACGATTATAAATATTTTAAATATATAATGAAGGATAAAAATGACTTTTATATAAATAAAATCTTCATTACTCTACCCCACAACTTATATAATTTATTATCCAAACATGAACTTTCTAATGACGTACCACACCACCTCATTCCATCCCTTCATTAGTTATTTGCTAAACAGATAAGAAAAGGGTTTAATGGGATGCTCCCAACTCTGCTCCAAAGATCGCGCCCTTTTAATTTTTTCATCAAGCTTCACGTCGTGCGTCTGATCTCCGCCGTCCGATTCGAACACAACAGCACAGTTCCGCGCGCTTTTTTCCATTTTTTCCTTCAACCTACGTCCGCCGACCCTAACCCTTTTCTTCTTTTGTCTTCTCTCTCTTCCTCGCTGACGCCCTCTTCGCGATTCGCACGCCCACGCGAGATCTCGCCTTCGCCGTCGCCGGCCCCCGATCCGTCTTCTGCCCGCCCACGCCCCCCTCGAGCCCGACGGCCTCCTCCACGACCTCTCCCCTGTCCAAGCCGGATCTCGTCCCTCTCGACGTCTTCGCGCACGCCGAGCTCCGCCGCCGCTGATCTCGCGCACCGCCGCCGCCGAGCTCGCCGATCTGCTCCCTCCTCGCCGATTGCCTTCGCAGGTCGCCGTCGCAGACGTCGCCGCATCCCGGACGCCGCTCGCCCGGACGCCGCCTCGCGTTCCCTCGCTGCCGCTGCCCAGGAACACTCGCCGCCGCCGCCTCGCAGGTCACCGCCGTCTTCCCCGGTTCGCCGCCGCTGCGAACGCATGTCGCTGTCGCCTTCCCATGTCACCGCCGCCTTTGCAGATCGGCGCCGCTTCAGTCCTCGCAGGTCACCGCCGCCGCCGCTTTCTCCGCGACTCCTCTCCCCCGCCGCCGCGACTACTGAGCGGCCGCTGCGTGAGATCCGTCACTGCCTGAGATCCATTACCGCCTCCGCCACGGCCGAGATCCATCGCCGACGCCGCCGCCGCCTCCCTCAATCCATGTTGCTTGCTGAATGTAGTTTCTTGCTTAATTTCTCAATTTCGATGATGTACTACAGCTGTAATTTCGAGTGATGTACTACAAATTTGTTGTAATTTCGAGTGATGATGTATTACAAATTTATTGTAATTTCGAGTTGATGTCGGAATTTCGAGTTAATTGTTAAAACAGTAGGGACTTAACCTTACACTTATAAGCGATTGAAAGACTCACTACTGCATTGAGTTAATTCGTGATCAGTGGCAGGTTTGAGTTGCTCCAAGTCCAGGAACACCCAAAGTTCACAAGGGGGCTGCTGCTATTTGTGCTACGTTGGAACTTGCATGGCAATTGGTGATGGGGTGTTTACACCAACAATTTCTGGTACGTCGGCATATTCAACAACTCTGTATTAATTGCATCTTGATGCATGCAGAGCAGGCTTCAGCTGTTGTTCTCGAGATATTGAAACTTGCTGCATCAGGTGGTATTACGGTTCAATGGATATTTACTTGATTTCATGCGTTAAGAGGCCTTAGAAAGAAATGGAAGAAATGAGCTTCTCCCATCCCACAATCATTTCTTCGGATAAGATGTGGCCTAGATAATACTGATAACAACAATAGTTGCAAGATTTCAGCCTGCGACATGCACAGAAAGATTCAATTTTCAGCAATTATTAGCATTCAGATACTTATAATATCTGATAATTCCCTAGATGCTAAAATTTATTAGCATATACTTTACACTTTATTCTAAATTTTATCTCATTTGATTGATAAAAAAAATCTTTCATGGATTCCTTCAGTTCTTTCTGCTGTATCTGGAGTTGGAGTGAAAATTACAAATCTACATTGCACTCACTTGTTAACTTTTAGTCACTACAGAAGATTGATTGATCTAGATGAGTTTTTCAGATTTTTGCAAACACGGTGGCTCTCTTCTCACTCCAGAATTATGGAACACATCAAGTCGGATTCCTTTTCGCACCAGTTGTCATATCATGGCCTCTATCAATGAGTGCGGTCGGCATTTACAACATTTTCACATGGAACAGCAGCATTGTCTGTGCAATTTTGCCAATTTACATGATTAGGTTCCTCAAAGCCTCAGGAATAGAAGGCTGGGTATCATTAGGTGGTGTTGTACTCTGTATCACAGGTACACATTTTATTAAGAAAAATGGCATTTACAGTGGTCTTCTCAAGATGCACTTTACTCAATTTATTTTGTACCTTCTGTGATTCAGGGGCCAAAACAATGGTATGCCAACTTGGGTCATTTCTCTGCACTTTCAATCAGGGTAATTGCATTTTCATTCTTACTCACCTATACAAGTTTTTTTCTTTCTAGATTGCCCTCACTTTTCTAGTGTATCCTTGTCTAGTCCTATCATATATGGGTGAAGCTGCTTTCATTTCGAAACACCACAAAGACATTCAAAGAAGCTTTTATGAACCCATTCCAGGCAAGGTGAATTGCATTTTCTTATAATCCAAGGGTAGGACTACTGCAATATATGCAATTAAACTTTTTTCTGTAACATGCAGAAAGACTTTTTTGGCCAGTATTCATAGTGACTACTCTTGCTGCTGTTGGAAGCCAGGCAGCAATATCAACAACCTTTTCCTTTGTCAGCCAGTGTTGTGCATTGAACCGCACGTGAAAATCGTAGCAAATATATGGCCGGGTTTACATTCCTGAAGTCAACTGGATACTCATGAGCCTTAGTTTAGCTGTTACAATGCTCATGCATATGGTAGAGCCTTCTTTTAAAAATGTTTATACAAGTAGTCTTGTTCATAAGAAATTGTCTGACTTTTTGACTGTTTTTCAGACCTGGCAGTTACAACTGTCATCTCTGGAAACGAAAGATCAGAATTGCCACCACTTTTGTCATGTTTTTTGGATCTATATAGTTGTTATATATCTCGTCTTGTGTGGTCAAGATTCTGGAAGGAGGGTGGCTTTCACTTCTGCTCGCTATGGTCTTCATGACTGATGTACACATGGAACTATGGAACATTAAGAAAGCATGAATTTGATTTGGAGAACAAGGTTTCAGTAAATGGACTACTCTCTTTAGGGCCTTCGTTGGGCAGGTTTAGGTACCCGGAATTGGCCTCACTTATTCTGATTTGGTAACTGTACTGCCTGCAATTTTTTGGACACTTTGCGATGAACTTGCCTGGATTCCATCAGGTTCTTGTTTTTGTGTGCATTAGATCAGTCCAGGTTCCTTCAGTCTCTAAAGAAGAAAGATTTCTTATAGGCCGGATTGGACCACCAGAGTTTCATATTTTCAGATGCATAGTTCCATACGGTACGAAGATCTTCTGTGTGACAATTCTTATTTCGAGAACATGCTTGTCTCAAAACTTTTAGCATTTGTTGAGACAGAAGGTGATCAACAATTGCAAGGCTGTGAATGCAGTCTTTTTCCCTGTGTCAATCAGGGTATGAAGCCCTGTGATGCACAGCTTCTAAGCTCTCCATCTCATGGGCTGCTGGGGAGATCTCTTCACAAATGAGTCTTTGGAGATCCTGGGAGCTCGGGAATCAGGAGTAGTCTACATTCTTGGGCACTCACATGCTAAGGCAAAGAATTCATCATGCCTCATAAGGAAGCTTGCAATTGATGTCATATTTTCTTTCCTCAGTAAGAATTGCAGGGTACCTAGTGTTCTCCTGTATGTACCTTGCTCTTTACTGTTACAAGTCGGTATGATATACTATGTTTAACCACCGATTAAAGACTTCATTTTTCTCTTAATATATGAAAGATACCTCATCAAAGCAGTGCACGAATCTCACGTCTTCTATTTCCTGAAACTTTGAATCAAAACTGTGGAGTCTGGCATGTCAGAATGTATCACAGATTAAAATCAAGTTCCGCATCTGGCACAATCAAAATAATATAATTTACACACTTTCAACCAGTTAACGAGCATAACTTATCCAAGTATCATCATGGCCTTGAATTCCTCAAAACTGTGCAACCATTCTTCCATTATTATCAAATATCATGATCTTAACTTTACCTGCTTTAGCACCCGTCATTTTCCATCTCATGCAATGCAAAAGCTTCTGATATCAAGTCATTTTAATTCTCTTCCTCTCTCCCTCGCACCTAACAGCCTAACAAAATCGTCGATAGCCAACGTCTGCCGTCCCCTGAAACTTGCCGCTGCATCCGGCATCTTCATACTTCGGCAGCCAACCTAATAATAAGAAGAATCTTGAAAGGTGAGATTGCTATATGTATGGGTAGAAAGATGTACGTATGGATATATATTGACATATGATTGTTTTTGCATGAACTAGGAAAAATAAAAATTCGCAAGCAAGACATTGATCTTCGCTCCTGTAGCATCTATATAAATATAAATAGTTAGATTTGACAAATTATCTGTAATTTATCGAACATGATTTCTTACATCCACAATATATATATATATATATATATATATATATTATTGCAAGATGCAGAAGCATTTGAGCCAAATGCAACATTATAACCAAATACAAATGCAATGATTAGAAATAATAATGCCATCATAATAATACAAGTCATGTCCTTAAGACCCCAAAAATTACCGACCCCAAATACATAATTTGCTCTAGAAACAACAAAAATAGCAATCAGCAGCATTTTGGAATAACAAATTAATTAATCTCGCTGGCTGCCGCCGGCTTCAGCAAAGCTGATCGCTCCGCCGCTCCTCCTCTCGGAGACGGTTGATATAACTCCTGACCTCCTCTGCGATCATCTCCCGCATTATCGAGACCAAGCACATGTCTCTTATCTCCGCCTCCCATCGCCTTCTCTCGTCGCCGCTGCCGGCGGCAGCACCAGCGGGTGCCCCAGGCTGGCTCAAGGACAGCAACGTCAGCGGCTCCTCCATCGGCTCGGCCGGGTTGCCAGCCGTCGTCAACCTCGCCATCATGACACCGCCGGAGGCGAATGTCTCTCCAGCGCTCCTCGAGCGGGGGCGCTTCCGCGGCGGCTCGGGGGAAAACTCGTCGGGTTCGGCGGAGTTGGCGGCAGGGAACGCGGGCGGGGCCGGCGCCAACGGGCCGGGGGAGGAGGAAGGAGACGGGGCGGCGACGGAGTCGGAATTGTATGTGGATGCGGAGGCGGTGGCGTCGGCCTGGGCAGCGCCCCGCCGGCGGCGGCCGAGGGTTGAGTTCCAGTGGTTCTTGATGGCGTTATCGGTACGGCCGTTGAGCAGGCGCGCGATGGTGGCCCACTTGTTGCCGTACCTGGCGTGGGCGTCAACCATGATGGCGTCCTCCGCGGGGGTGAAGGGGCGGCGGTGCACGGTCGGGCTGAGCTGGTTGCACCACCGGAGCCGGCACGACTTGCCGGACCTCCCCGGTATGCCGACGCTGATGAGCGACCAATTGCGCGGCCCGTTCTGCTCCACCAGCCGCGTCAGCTGCGCGTCCTCCTCCGGGCTCCACGACCCCTTTATCTTCTGCTCTCCGCCATTATTGACGCCTGCTCGCCCTCGGCGTCCGCTCTCCGCCGCCATCCCCAGCATCATCTACTAAGTACCTCGTCTCACTTGCAGGCGCAACTGGAGAGGAACGGGAAACGGGGAGTTGTAGAGGGATGTGGTATATAAATGAGGAGGGAGGGAGGAGATGGCGGTGGGTTGTGGTTAGATAAAAGGGTTTGTTTGATGCCCCACATTTTAGTTGGTGTTTTGAGTGCAACCTTCTTGAACAAAGGGATAAGGAAGAGGGGACTAGGAGATTTCTGTAATTTTGAAACAAATTCTACTTTTTCAGTTCACTTGTTAACAACTACAAACGTCTGCAACAACAACAACGACCGTTTTATTTACTTGAGATTTTGAGAGAGAGAGGGCCACTCAACAATAAACCGCTGGAGTTACTAGAATAGAATAGGATTGTTAGTATAACTCATCAACAATAAACCGCTGGAGTCTCTAGAATAGAATAGGATTGTTAGTGGACACGAAGGCCTTGCGTGAAAAAGGACCCAGACTACAAGATGGAAGCCGATGGGACAATCAAGTTCCAAGACAAGTTATGAGTACCTGAAAATAAAGTACTCAGAGAAGAAATTCTAACTGATTGCTCAGTCAGAATTTGCTATCTATCCTAAAACCACTAAGATGTTTAGAGATTTGCAAAGAACATTTTGATGGAGAGACATGAAAAGAGAAGTGACATAGTTCGTTTTTAAGTGCTTAGTCTACCAATTGGTGAAGATTAAGCACCAGAAGCCACTAGGATTATTGAACCTAATACTCATACCTCAGTGAAAGTGGGAGAAAATTATTGTGGGGCTCCCAAAGACACAGTGAGTCATCGTGGTCTAATTGACAAAGTTAAGCTTCTTACCTTATATTGTGAAAGTATGGTGAAGTTGTATATTGATGAGATTATCCACTGTTTTCATTAAGAATTAGCAAACTTCCTTAGAAGGAGTCGACAACTTATTGTGAGAGCATAATTTTTGGCATTTGCCTTTGAAGCAAGTTCATGTGTACGTTCTTCAACAAACTTCTTGACCTTTCACTTGCCATCATTCGGTACTTTAACTAGTAACAAAGCTCCACAATTTTGTCTGACATCCCATTTTCTTTTCATATCTTTTCCCAACCTTTGCTTCAAATTAAGATCTTTTTGCCCTTCTTTTGAACATACAAGCAATCTCCCAATGGTAAGATTTCTTTTTCTAGATTTATACATATATTATTTTCTCACTGAGAATCTAACATTTCTGGCATATGCATTGTCAAAATTATAAACATCAACTTGTATATCAAACTTCATGCCTTTGAATTGTTTTTTACCTTGGTCATCTTCATCATTGTTCTCTTCTTGATTTTTGGCTATTGTGGAAAAAATAAACATTAACCTCACAACTGAAATGATACAAAAAAAATGTTAATTACATGCAAATTTTAAAAGTGTCTCACAATTCTTCAATTTGTTGATCTTCAGGAGTAGAAGAATATTCATCCGTTTCATTAAAATCAAACCTATATCAGATAGGGATCCCAGGTTCACTCCAAGGCTCTGAAGAGGGCTACAACATGCATTTGTCACAATGTTGCATTACAACACTTGAAAGGACGATCAGGACCTTGGAGGACATGCTCGACAAATAGCTGGGATGACCATCTAACTCTAGTTGAGTTTGCCTACAATAACAATTACCACTCCACCATAAAAATGACTCCATTTGAAGCATTGTATGGAAGAGTAAGACCTTGCCGGTCCCCCACATATTAAAGTGCTCTTGGAGAAGCTAATAGGATCAGAACTAGTAGAGAAACATGTTGAGAATGTAGATTTGATCAAAGAAAAAATGAATTGCAGTGCAGAGCCACCAGAAGAGTTATGCAGATAAGAAAAGAAGAGAACAAATCTACCAAATTGAAGATCATGTATTGCTGAAGGTATCTCCTACCAAATGAGTCATGAAGTTCAGCAGAAAGAGCAAACTAACTCACAAGTACATAGGTCCCTTTGAGATTCTAAAAAAGGTGGGAGAAAGAAAATACAAGTTGGCATTACCTCCTTCTTATGCCAAAATCCACAATATTTTTCACGTGTCAATACTTCGCAAGTACACATATGACAACTTCCATGTGGTGGTGATTAAAGAGTCAACCATTAAGGAAGACCTCACCTATGAAGAATATCCAACTGAGATAATAGAGTTTGGAGAGCGTCGTTTAAGAAATAAAGTGGTGAAGATGGTGAAGATTACATAGAAGCATCACAATGGAACCGAAGCGATATGAAAACTAAAATAAGAAATAAAAGAATAATTTCCAAAGTTATTTGGTAAATGTTCTTTATTATAATTTAAAATTCGAGAATGAATTTTTTGTTGGGGAGAGGGGGGGGGGGGATTCATTAAAGGGCAATTTGGACTTTTTGTCCAATCCCTCATGATTTCATCTATATATAAAGCCCCAATTTCTATTCATCTCTTTTCTTCAAATCTTTTGGCGGATAGGTCTTGAGGAAGGATAAAAAGAAGAATAAGGAGAAGGAAGGAGAAGAAGAAGAGGAGGAAGATTTGAGATCAAGATATGTAAAGGGAATACACATCCTTTTCTCCTCTCTCAATGTTCTTCTTGTAATGGATTAAGAGTTTGAGGACTCATTGTTCTCAGCTTGGATTGTGACGAGGGTTGTTTTCATTGAAATCAATAAATTTATTTCATGGATAAGAAATTTGAATTAGATTTATTACATGGTTCATGGATGTTCTTCATGTTCATGATTTAGGAATGAATCCTAGATCTCAGAAATTCATAGATTATGTTCTTAAATGTTCTTTTGATCCTATAATGTCTAAAAAATGTATATGTATTGATTCATAATGTTGTATAATGCTTTCCCTAAATTTTTGACAAAAAATCATGAAAAATCGAGTTGGGCGATGGAACTCCAAAGTTATGTCACGACCATGACGAACACTGTCATGCCTATGACAGAACGACTAAAAAAGAATAAAAAAATTGACTTTTGTCATGTTCGCGACAATACATGTCATGGTCGTGACAAAGTCATGATATGGTCATAAGAGGGTGTTGGCACGGCCATGACAAAACCATGGCACAGTCGTGACAGGGTGTTGGCACGACCGTAACCGAAGGGTTCTTTTGAGGGTTCTGTCACGGCTTTGAAAAACTGTTTCACTGCCGTGACTAATGCTGAAATTCTATATAGCATATTAAATGATATTTTTGAGGTATTAATAGTATGTATTGATACTTGTTGATTGTATAAGAACTTGGATACACGTATATGCATGCTTTCTACGTAACTAGGTTAAAATATGAAGAACGCGCGACGAAAATGTTTGTTGTTTGAAAAGCATAATGAACCCAGTTATGGATGATGTTACATGTCGACCTTCTATGACCCTTTATCGGATATTTACCTGGAATAATCATTACATACATCGGCAACAGTGTGTCATTCCGATGTCTTCCTCGCGCGAGAGTCCAGAATGATCGTTACATGCATCAGCAATTGTGCGTGCATTCTGATGTCACCTTCGGGTGTTACGGGGGAGCATTGTCTTTACGGTTTAGCTAGCCTATTAAATCTCAACTATCGAACGATATAACCTAAATAAAAGGGTCAATGATCGATGGAATGGAATGATATCTCACAGAAGTGGAAGTCCAAGGGGTTATAAAGTAATCTTAAAAAAAAGTTATGGAGACCATGATTATGATAAATGTATTTCACTTATGTGCCTATGAATTGAATGTATGATTGTATGAATGTCCATAATTTATGAATGATGATTTGACTACATATTTCCATGTTTTTAATTATCACATGATGACCGAAATGAATGATTGAATGACATGTAGTTCATATGCTAAGACATGACATGCATATTATTTATTTCTTAGGTAAATTATACGATTGGTCCCTCAACTTTAAATCATTTTCAAATCGATCTCTCAACTTCAATTTGTAACTAGAATGTCCATCACCTTTTATTTTCTTGCATGATTAGTTCTCTTGATCGGTGATTATGAGTTTTTCGATTACCTTGCGTACATGGCCATCTTTCTCTCTCATTCATGCCATTTAAGTTATCCACGTCAGCTCAGACAAAACCATTTTCCCATTAAAATATATTATAAAATTAAAAAAAAATTGGGGCCGGCCCGAAGGAGCCGGCGCCCTGTGCGAGTTTGCTGTCGACGCTGACGAATCTCACATGCTGGAGGGGTCGCCGCCTCCCTCTTCACCCTCACCATGTGTGAGGGAGAAGAGGGGGGCAACGGCCCCCCTCATTACCTCACCGACATTGGTGAGATTCGCAGAGGGGGGCCGCCGCCCCCCTCATCTTTCTCGTCATGCAAGGACGCGACGAGGAAGATGAGGGGGCTGCGGCCCCCCTCTACGACGAAGAGGAAGATGAGGAGGGCCGCTGCCCCCTCGCTCTCCCTCATGATGAGGGACCGTCGCCCCTCTCTTCTCCCTCATGCGCGGTGAGGGAGAACGAAGGTGGCGGCGGCTCTCTCTTCTCCCTCATGCGCGGTGAGGGAGAACGAAGGTGGCGGCGGTCCCCTCTGCTAATCTTGCTGGCTCCGGCCTCAGGAGAAGACCACAAGGCGGAGGCCTCGCCTTCCCTCAAGCCCTCCAACAATTTTCCTGTCGCTGTCCCTCCCGTCGCAAATGCCGTCGATGAGATCTGCAACCACACCGACTACAAGGACCTGTGCATATCCTCCACGCGGAGCCTCCTCTCGGAGGTGGGCACCATCAACGCCAAGTCCCTCCTCCGGCTCGAGATGAAGGCCGTGAGGACCGGCGCTGAGCTGGCCAAGTCCAAGGTCAATGAGCGCGTTTCCACACCTGGCCAAGTCCCGGAGATGAGGGGCGCGACAGCTCCCTCTGCGAATCTTGTCGATGCTTGTGGCAAACTCGCACGGGGCGCGGACCCCAATTTGTTTTAATTTTATAATATATTTTAATGGGGAAAGAGTTTTGTTTGAGCTAACATGAACGACTTAAATGATATGGATAAGAGAGAAAGGTGGCCACGTACGCAAGTCAATTGAGAAATCCACGATCATCGGTCAAGAGGACTAATCATGCAAGAAAATAAAAGATGAGAGACGTTATGGTTATAAGTTAAAGTTGGGAGACCAATTTGAAAACGACTCAAAGTTGGGAGACCAATCATGTAATTTACCCTTTATTTCTTTTATATAAAGATGATGATGCATATTATGTGGTATTCTGTATAGGATCATACCATCGCATGCATAACCTTCACATACTCTAATAGAGAAATCTCTGTACCTTGGATCCATGCAAGTGCATAATGATTGGATGATGACGGCTTAGCTCATGATGAGATATTGCACACTGGTCTAAGAGTCTTAAAATATTTATGTTTAGAGTTTTTTTACTATGTTTTCTCGAGAATATTTCGATTAAAGCTTTGAGATGTTTTAAATTGTTATTAATAATGATGTTTAGATGTATTTTTAATTCTATTACATTACTTTTGATGTTTTATCAAAGTCTTTTATTATATTTTCAAAAAAAAATAATTTATCTTATTTATTAATTTTATGCTTCTGCTGAATTTATAGAAAATTATATTTTATTAATAATTATGTGATAGAGGTGATAGAGGCAGTTGAATTGTGAGGAGGTTGAGTTGGGTTGGGTACTTGGCAGCGGACACGGCAGTTAACAATTGGGAAGAGTACGCAGGCAATTAAGGCATGAGTTGCTGCGTAGCACCATGGGCCAAACTAAAATTAGTAGCCTAGGTCTTATCTCATTTTGACTGAATAGAAGCCAGGAGGAGATCCACACCCTCCATTTCGACTAGTTCCGGAACACAATCTAATTATCAATTGGACCAATTCATTAACTCTGCGAGTTTGAAACCTCTCATCGGAGATCAAATAATAGAATAGAATATAATAGAATTGAATTGAATTGAGTTGAGTTGAGTTGAGTTGAGTTGATGATGGATGGCCAAAGTACAGTACACAAAGCTAGAAAGCATTAAGTATATATATTTCACGGTACCATCCATTGAAGACTACTCAGCAACTAATTTGCCTCATATATATATATATATATATTATCTCCCTCCTCCCTCATTAGCTGTTGCCCTCATGATACGAGACCAATCTCCCAACCGGGAATGCACAAAAGTCTTTCCCGATAGGGCCCGGCCGGATCAGGTCCGTCTGAAGAGTTTTTGGAGCCTAATATTAATTTAAAAATATTTCATGTTGATATACAATAAAATGGTAGGATGCGAAAGATATTGATCAGATTTATTATAAAAAAAATAATGGTAAATATATTTGGTGTGTAATTTTTCATGCTAAGAATCAGATTCAAATTAATTGCGACAGAAATTTTCTATAATATTTTAAATTTCTTATATATATAGTTATTTATAATTCAATATAATTCTTGTGCATAATTAATAAAATATATGCAAAATTAGATTATTTTAAAAATAAATATAACATACACTTTTATCATTAATTGACGAATAATAATAATTATTCAAAATTAAGAGGCCTTAGAGCTGTGGGGTCTAAAGCCTTTTGCTTTAATGGATTGGCCCTTGATTCGGCACTGGCGCCAATTCAACACCTTAATAATAATTTCTTCATGTCACACGTCACGTTTGACCCCAAGCTGACAAGTCCCACTTTGGTTCAACTTAAATCATATTTACTTTTTCGGGGTCATTAAGCCAGAAATAAACTTTATATGACATGCATTATACCTTTTTTTTATTGCTAATGACTTAGCAAATAAAAAATTATAATTTAATTGGAAGTCTTCCCAAACGTAGTAGGAAAGTGTGATAATTTCTTTTTTTCATAATCATCGCATCGTGACAACCACCGCCAGATAACGTCGCGCCGTCCGGTTCACAGAGGAACGGACGTAACGGCCGAAACTGACACGTTTAGCGGAAGCCACTCTGTTTGGTGCGACGTCCTCGTGCGGTCGTGCCCCATAAGTAAGAAACTAATTTTTATCGTTATCCTAACAGCTTTTGTCCGGTTACACGAGGTTTGTTAAATGGCAGTTATTTATTTTATTTTCGATACAAAATTCATTGACTTGGTACAAAAGTCGTATCGAGAGACTAAAAAGAAACGAGTATTCAATTTTACCATTGCACCAATATTATGCTTTAAATAATAATAATAATAATAATAATAATAATAATAATAATAATAATAATAATAATAATAATAATAATAATAATAATAATAATAATAATAATAATAATAATAATAATAATCCATTACTTTATAAGTTTTTGTTCCATTTTTTTAGCTTCGGTGTTGAAGATAATATGGGCCGTCCGCTTGGGATGGGACGATGAGAGAAATTGGTGACTGATCTAATTTGATTTAATATTAAGCTTGGAATTGATTTTGAACCGATAAGAAATTGATTGAAACTGGTGAATCGATCAAAAAATCGGTTCAAGTTTAAAACAAAAAAAAGTAAAAAAAGGAAAAAAAGAAAAAAGGAAAGTACAACAATGGAAACAAATTTGACTGAAGAACTAGTAAAAAGCGGAAATAGATACGACAAAATTTATGGGGAAAAAATTAATAGAAATAGAAAATTGAAGGTGTTAAAAAATAAAGAGAATATGAGTAATCTATGGTAAAGAATTTAATATTTCATCAAATACATATAGAAAAATGACATTAAAAAATTAACAGTGTATTAGTTAATGAAAATAGAGAAGTGTTAAAGAAAAAGAAATCAGAATTAATAATGTGTAATTAAAATTGATATTAATATATCAATATTAATAATTTGAGAGTTAATTTTTTGTGAATACTAATTTTAACTAATATCTTTATACTATTATATTATTATTACTAAGTTATTATAAATAATTTGTGTTATAATTTTTTTTACAAATATTATTATTTCATAAAATATGTTTCAATACCACGATGGTGAATGTTGATTGTTGAAAGTGCAATGGATACAACTGACAGGCGGAGGCTTTAGGTTTTTAATTACACGAATCGTCCTCAAACTTTAGGTCAATATCCAACGGTCCCTTAATTTTAATTTATAATTTTCTTGTACGCGTCCTTCGGACCGGTAATAATCAATTTTCCAACTATTTGTTCACATGATATAATAAAAAATTATAAAAAATAAAAAGCTCATCGGCGCTTATCCCGAGAGACCGACGCCCCTTGTGCGACCTTGTCGCCGACGGCGAGCTAGCACGGGGGCGCCATGTCAGGCCCTAAATGTCTACGTCCAAAATGCCTAGGGTATGCCGACCTTGAATGTCTCCTCCACCAGCGGTCAAGTAGCCTCCAATCGTCCGCCCCTCGACAATCGTTCGCCCCTCGCCGGTCGTCCGCCCTACATGCACAACGAAAATATGACGCAACAATGCCTCTAGAAAATTACTCAGATATGGGGGAAAGCTTAGAAATATTATTGATTCCACGATATGTATAGAAGTTGTCTATAGGCACCTATTTATACAAGTTTAGGGCCGGCTATACTCTAACCTCCCTATTTTATCTTTCCAACAATCAAGGGATCCTCCTTGATTCCCCTAATGGCTGCTTATAAAGATAAGTTTTCAACTTATCTCTTTCTAACCGCCAACCTTCCAATCGCCACCTTTTCTATTATGGAATAACCTCACCGTTGTTATAAAGGCTAGCCTTCCTTCTCGAAACTTGCAACGTTTGTTAGGATGGGCCGAATTGTGTTGGACTCTAGCCATCGTGCCGTTGCGCCCTGCACCGCCGTGCCACGTTTGCCTTGCCATTCCGTGTCCCGCCATCCCCTGCCAAAGTGAGCATAATGCCAAACTAGGCATTATGCCACTTTGGACAGGGATATAGTTCCACGAAGCTTACACACCTCGCTTCAACATTCTGCTCATCCCAAAGTCTTCAACATCGTTCCAAGAAGCCTCCACGCTCTTAGGACACTCCCAGGGTGCAACATGGCTGGGCACGGGCGTGGATCGCCCGTCCAACCATGTGCCCCAAAAACACGCCTAAGGCGAGGGGTGACAATCCTACCCAAAGGTGTTGTCGCCCTCAGCAACATTGAGTCTTCTGATGTGGCTGTCGTCTAGCCAGACCCGTCCACCTGGCTCCTAACTACACTTGAAGACTCCTCCATGCCTTCATACTACCTCTTGAGCATGCTCACGTGAAAAACTAGATGAAATTGTCATAATCTTGGGGGAAGCTCCACTCGGTAGGCCACCTTGCCTACCCTCTTAGTTATGGTGAAGGGATCTTCGTACCTCTTCATCAGCCTTTGGTGCAGAGGTCTGAGAGCCTTGAACTACCACGTCCATAACTTCACAAGGACTTTGTCCCCTACTTGGTACTCCAAGTGCCTTCGTCGCTAGTCTGCGAATTTCTTCATCGTCTTCACAAACTTGTCCAGAAGCGCTCTGGACTTCTCCACTTGGTCCTATCATCCTTGAGCGACCTAGTACGTGACTAGGCACCTCCTAGCGTACCTGGCCGTGAGTGTGATCGGACGCCCCATGACGATCTCAAATGCACTCTATTTGTGTGGCCTTGCTCTTCTACATGTTATAGGAGAATTGTGTCACGACCAGTAGCTTGGACCAATCCTCTTGATTAGCTGCTACAAAGTGCCAAAGATAAATTTTGAGCAAATGGTTGGCCCCCTCCGTCTGGCCATCCGTTTACGGGTGGAAAGCGATGGAGAAGTACAAATCGGTCCCTAGGAGCTTGAAGAGCTCCCTCCAGAAATGACTCGTGAACTTGGGTCACGATCACTGACGATGACCTTTGGGATGCCCCACAACTTGATGACATTCCGACTTCTTCCGTCGAACAATTCTTAAGCATCGGGATGAATGTGTCGTACTTCAAAAATTTGTCGACCACCATCATGATCAATCATGCTCCACTTGACTTGGGCAACACCGAGATGAAGTCCATAGTCATCACTTTCCATGGACAGTCTGGGATGAGCAAGGGCTCCAATACCCCTGCCGACTTCCGCTGCTCGACCTTGTCCCATTGGCATGTGAGGTACATCCGCACATACGCCTCCACGTCCTCCATCAACTGGGGCTAGTAGAAGGAGTCCTCCACTAATGCCAACGTTCGAGCTGCGCTGGGATGGCCAACCGATTTTGAGTCATGGAAGTCCTTTACGATCGCCTGCCAAAGACCCTCCCATCATGGAATGTAAAGCTGATGTCCCACTATGAAGAGGAGTCCTTCCTTCCTGAATCTCCTAGACTTGCCCTCCTTGACAATTGGCATCAACTCCATTGCTCTAGAGTCATGCCTCAATCCCTCTTGGATTTGCCCATGGAAATAAGAGAAAGCCACATTGTTAGACCCTACCGAGAACCCGCCGTTGCATCCTTCAGGTCCTCGGACATCCTTCCTCAATCTCTACTTTGCATCCCTTAGGAACTAGAAAGTCCTCCGGCAACTTCCCGTCGCCAACTCTCATCGATGGAACCTCTTCTCTATCTGTGTCACTTCTTTGGCCAATGCACCCTTGAACTTCATTTCACAGGAATGCACGGTTGGAATAAGGCCTTCGAGTCTCAACACTCGAACTTCCTATTTCTTGATGGTCTTCTGGAGTCACCGGGAGACCTCATCTTCCGTCGAGCCTTACGTTGAACCTTTCTCAAGGCCCTCCTCCGTGGCTATGGCTGCTATCAAGCGTCACTTAGGCGTGGCCTTCATCGTAGGCACCTTGTGCTATGTTTCTTGAAATATTAACTGAACACCACCTTGTGTTAGCTTTACTTCCTCGAAGCTATAGATGAAATTCTTGCTTAGGACGAAGCGATGATCATCCATCTTGGTGATCGTCAGGTTAAGGGTGCCCTCCTAAGTTCCCACATGCACGGGAACATCCTTGGCCACTCCAAGGATGAGCTGGGATGCTGCATTCACCGTCTTCATGAGTCTAGGCTCATTGGTGTATGAAACGTCAAGGTGCACCGCATCCTGCACCGTGAGGAAGTTGTGAGTCGCCTCTGTGTCAACCCGGACTGACGTGGTGTGGCCATTCACCACGACTTCTGTGAATACCAGGCCCTTCATGTCCTTTTTCACTCCTTTGGTGGGGATCGTCGCTGTTGTGGCCGTCAAGACCATGGACACAATGTGTGCGGCCCCTTCTTCGTTGTCCGAGGTCACAACCATGGCTGCCAGACCTATTTTCTTATCGCACTCACATCCGTAGTGCAGCCCTCCACAGACGTAGCATCGGACAACCTTCTTGCCGTCGCCCTTCGATGCGTTTGCCACTTTCTTCTCTCCCTTTTTCTTGTCACCTTTCTTCGCGGTAGAGCGTCCCTTCTCCACGTTTCTGGCAATTTTCTTGTCCGTTACTCGGGCACTTTTTTGGCACAAAATTGGGCATTTAACGGGTCATTACGAGTTGGTAACACCACTTTACGACCATTACGGATTCATCACGACCCATTATATTCAATTTTTGCGATTTGTTTCCTTTATTTTAACTTCGATTTGAGTGTTATTTTCTCCGGTGACTTCGTAACCTTTTCTTTTACTTTTTTTGCATGAAAACACAAAACTTGAGTAGATTTTTATTTTTATAAAATTAAAATAAATAAGGTTAGAAAATATTGCATGCTATATGAAAATGAATCAAAATGTGATTAAATGCATGACTAATTATATATTGTATTTTGCATGCATCACAAAGATTCTTCATAATCTAGCTAACCACCATTAAGACTAAGGACACGTTTGGCTTAGCTGATAAGTTAGAGTACTAATAAGTATTTTATTGATTGAAATTTATTTTTTAAAAAATAAACAGGTAAATTACATGAATGGTCCCCCAACTTTGAGTCGATTTCCAACTGGTCCCCCAACTTCAATTTATAACCAAAACGTCCATCATCTTTTATTTTCTTGCATGATTCGTCCTCTTGACCGGTGATAGTGGGTTTCCCGGTTGCCTTGCATACGTGGCCGACACGTCAATCATTTCTCTCTCATCCACGTCATTTAACGCTCCAAACCAGATAAATTACATGGATCGTCCCCAAACTTTGAATCGATTTCTAAATAGTCTCCCAACTTTGATATTATTACACGATTCATCCACTTGACCGATAAGAAATAGTCTTCCTATTATCTTGCGATGTGACATAATAAAATATAATAAAAAACTTTAACTAGCTGACATCACACAATAAAAACAACAACAACAACAAAGCCTTATCCCACTAGGTGGGGTCGGCTACATGGATCATACGACGCCATTCCGGTTGATCCATGTTCATAAGATTCGACATGATTTTATGCTGACTGTCGGGGCCTAACACAACACTCCTCCTTTATCCGGGCTTGGGACCGGTTATAAAATATAGGCGGAGTTTGACATCACACAATAAAAAATATTATAAAAATTTTAGGACGCGGACGAGCTAGCAGAGGAGGGGTGTCGGCCCACCTCTCCAAGCTCGCCCTTTGGCGAGCTGGCATAGGGGGCGTCGACCCCCGTCTCCAAGTTCGTCCATTGGCGAGCTTCGCACAAGGAGCGCTAACGTTCCCTTGCGAGTACGTCGGCGCTCCTATCATTTTTATTTTTTATAGTATCTCAACTTTGAGTCATTTAGGGTCATCGACGAGCTCGCGAGGGAGCATTGATGCCCTTTGTGCGAAGTTCTCTAGTGGACGAGCTTGGAGAGGGGGGTCGGCGCCCCTTATGCCAACTAACCAAAGGGCGAGCTTAGAGAGGGGGGCCGACACTCCTCCTCTGTCAGCTCGTCCGTGTCCTTAAATTTTTATAATATTTTTTATTGTGTGATGTTAGCTAGTTAAATTTTTTTATTATATTTTATTATGCCACGTCACAAGATAATCGGGAGACTATTTCTTTTCGGTCAAGTGGATGAATCGTGTTATAATATCAAAGTTGGGGGACTATTTATAAATCGATTCAAAGTTTGGGGATGATCCATGTAATTTATCTAGTTTGGAGCATAAAATGACGTGGATGAGAGAGAAACGGTTGACGTGTCGGCCACGTATGCAAGGCAACCGGGAAACCCACTATCACCGGTCAAGGGGACTGATCGTGCAAGAAAATAAAAAATGAGGGACGTTCTAGTTATAAATTGAAGTTGGGGGACCAGTTGGAAATCGACTCAAAGTTAGGGGACCATTCGTGTAATTTACATTTGGATAAAAATACTTATATTAATAACAACTAATTAGTTATGATACAACTAACTAACAAAAAAAATAAGGGATTGTTTGGCTAAGTTTATAAGCCACTTATAAGTTAGTTTAAAAAAATTTTAATGTTTAGGGGCTGTTTAGCTAAGCTTATAAGTCACTTATAAGTTTGTTTAAAAAAGTCTCAGCGTTTGGTAACTTAAAAATTCGGCTGATAAGGAGATATCAAATCTACTTATAAGTAAAAACAAAAAGCAGGGGGAGGGTGCTTATTTTCTTTTTAAAAATAAGTTAGTTAGTTGTCTCATAACTAACTAGTTGTTATTAATATAAGTAGTTTTATCCAAACGTGTAACTGCTTATTTTTAAAAATAAATTTCAGTCAATAAAATACTTATCAGCACTTCAACTTATTAGTTATTCTGTATCAGCTAATCAAAACAGGCCCTTAGTAACTTAAAAATTCGACTGATAAGGAGATATAAAATCTACTTATAAGTAAAAAAAATAAGCAGAGGGAGGAGTGCTTATTTTCTTTCTAAAAAATAAGTCAGTTAATTGTCTCATAACTAAATTTCAGCCAATAAAATACTTATCAACACTTCAACTTATCAGTTATTTTGTATTAAATAAGCCAAATAGATCCTAAGTACCCCTCCTCCTGCTTATTTGTTTTAACTTATAAGTAGATTTGATATCTTTTTATTAGTTGCATTTTAAAATTATCAAATGCTGAGATATTTTTAATCTAATTTATAAATAATTTATCAACTTAGCCAAACGGCCCTTAGGGTGACTCAAACCTCTTATCATTGTTAAAGGTATTAAATGATCGAATTGAAATTGGTAATTGTCAAGCTTATATAGAATCAATAATAGAAATTAAGGTGAAAACTTACAATCATCAACTGTCAATGAATAATATAATAATTATTATCTTTTATTGCTTAAGCATAAATTTGTTGGAGCTTCATTAAATTAGATATTAAAATTTCATTCCATATTGTTATTGATATTGATGCTTATTATTGTGTATATGCTAATAAAGAAAAGCATACAATTATTAGAATTGCATGTATTAGAATCCTAAATGAAATAATGAGACTAAGTTACTTAGTAATTGCACGAATTAGAATTGTTATTGCATTATTGGTACGGCTGTCCATTATTAGAATTGTTATTGCATCTATTAGAAGTTTACATACTCTAACATCTGAGATTTAAAAGAAGAAGAAGAAGAAGCCTGAATACATGTATTAGAAGTATGACTTTTTATTTTCATGATATCACATGTGGTATTGATTTAAATTATATTATTCTACCTATTCAGAGAATGCTAAATGTTAGTTTGCATATACATATGACATATTAAGAATATTATTATTGTAGTGGTTACTACATGAAAATAATCTAAACTACATATTTATATATTAGAGCAAAACTATATTTTAATTACAATTTTTTTTTGTCACGATATAAAGGTTTCTTCGTATAAATTAATTTTCACCATAATATTCAACTTAAACAAGATTTCATTAGAAAACTAATATTATTTTTAAATTGCGCCAAGGTTTCACTAGTCTATATGTATATAATCCTGAAGCATAATGGCAGTTCTGTAACTACTTATAGTGTCTTCTTCTTCTTCCATTAGCATTTATCTTTTTTCTCATTTTTTAATTTAATAATTACATTTGGTTAGTTAAATTAACTAATTCATCAGTTATGGTGCTATGGTGTTGCCTTTTTTTTTCTTTTTCATTCTCTCTCCCATTCACCTTTAATAATTGCTCTTTTCTCTCCACCATTATAACCACACCTCTTATTATTATCTCTTCCTCTCCACTCTTACCTATAACATTGCATGCCCAGAATCAAAACTTCTTAAGCCAATAAATTTAATTTGCTATTTCTCTGAGTTGATCATGGAGAGTTGCTGTTTGAATGCTTGGCATAATGTTGAATCCACTAGACTGCAATTGGATGTTCATTCGCAGCATCCTAATTACCATTTCTCACTGTAGTCTCGCTCTTTGCCATTTTGATTATGTTTTATTAACATTCTTGCGTTCTTATCTTTAATTCTAATATCTATTTTTTTATTAAATTATCATCAACTATATCTTTATATCATTTTCACAATGTATGTATTTATATGCAGGGCAAATGGACGAGTTTTACATTTATTTGTGTAGATAATATTAGTCATTGAGTTTGTTATTATGATATTTAATTAATTTAAATTTTTTTTGGAGGAGTTAATATTTTCCTCTGTTATGCATGTAGCTAACGTGTGGAAGTTTATATTTTAAGTTATTTTAATTACTTCTCATTATCTCTCCTATTCATTTTTAATTAAATAGGACAACTACTCTCATATATATCTATATCTTTTTATTAAATTATCGCCAATTATATTTATATCATTTAACATAGTTTTATGTATTTATATGCAGGGAAATTGGTTGATGCACATTTCATGTTGAAACTTCGTACTATTAATTTAGATGTTTATGTTTATATAATGTTAGTCATTGTGTTTGTTATATGATATTTATTTTGAAACTTTTTTTGAGGACTTAACGACATTTTTGTTGTTATTTATTTGTAACTTTCTCCGTTAAAATTTAATTTTATATTTATCTTAGTCACCCCTCATTTTCTCTTCTATTCGCCCATAATTAAATATCACACCTACCCTCTTCTCTCCACCAATATAACTTCATAACAAAAAAATATATCTGTGTATTATAATCATGAGGCTTAACGATATTTTTGTTGTTATTTGTAACTTTCTCCGTTAAGATTTATCTTTTTTTATTTTTTTATTTAGCAATTCCAACTTATTATTATTCTCCTCTCTCTAATGACCTCTCCATCATCTTCCTGACCTTAACTTCCTCCATCCTATCACTTTTCCATTTAATCCCCTTTTATCAAACCAATATTTTTAAAACCGAACCGAAAATCGAATCAGTCGACCAATTGAGTCATGATTCGATCAATTCAACTAGGTTGAACCAAATTTTATTAAAATAATATTATTTTAGTTACATTAAAAAATTATGTTATAAATAAAGTATTAAAGACAATGCTCAACTCAGGCATCGATCCGGATTGATCGACGGGTCATGTCGGACTGGGTCGGATCAAATGGTCAAACCAGAATATAATAATTAGTAAAATTGGTATACATATATTTTATATTACTAATGATATTGTACTTTAAATCACATGACTCATAATGCAATTAAAAAAATTATGATGTATGACCGATCATATTCAATTGGCGTCCGACTTAGGAGGTAAGCTGAAATATTGAAAGCTTGATGTCCTCCATCATCATCGGAATGTTATCATTTCATCAAATCTTTCACCTACTGTCAAAATTCGTTGAAGTCACTAAGTTGTGGTTGAACTATCGAAGTCGAAAAAACACGGACATTAGGTGCTCCGGTTCAACTATTTAAGTTTTGATCATTTAAAAAAATAAAAAAAAGTTTGGACCTTGAACTCGACAGGTCGACCGGTCAAACTCAAGTTGTGATTGTGTTTGATCGGGTCAACACTGGTCAAAAGGTCGGTCGGATTTTGGCCGACCCATGATCCGTTTTTCCTTCCGGACATCGGTCCGACCGACCGGCCTGGGCCAAGTTTTACAACACTGATTAAAGATGTAATCAACTATTAATAAATTATTATTTTCATTTCTAAAATGTAAAATATTTATATTTATATTTTAACATTTTATTATTTAATAAATTCATATATATTTTTGTTTATATTTTTTCTTATTACTATATTCTCACATTTAATTTTTGGTTTTTTCAGTTCAACCTGGTTTTGACCAGGTTCACAAAGTTCAATCCTATTTTTTGTAAAATAGTTTTAAATATCAAATCGGACCGGATCGATAGTTGGTACATGATTGAACTGATCGAACTGGTCTTTAAAAATACTGATAAAAACTAATCATTCTTTTTTCTCTTTTCCCTAATCTTCTTACTAATATACATTCCATATTTTTCTTTTTTCCTATATACCAGACCAGATTGAAAAAAAATCAAGTCCATATTTTGGTTTTTTTCTGTATACCATTCCATATCTCTATTATTAAAAAAAAAACGGACAATTCGATTTTGACCGGATTGACTCAGTTCAATCAATCTTTTTCTCAAAACGATTTTTTTACATCAAATCAGACCGACGAATGATTTGTGATTGAACCGATCCAATCAACCTTGATTTTAAAAACACGACTAATCATTACTTGAGGTAACTTTTTTCTTCCACCCGCTCTTTGATAATAGCAAGCAAGGAAAATACTCTAAACATGTTAATTTTAGAATATTTTTTATGACTATTTTTTTTATAATTTCGTTTAACCTTATGGCTATGTATATGCTTGTAAATTATATTTGTTAAAAGCTATTCTCAGGACAATATTTTTGTTAATAAAAATAATAGTAAGTTATAATTTTTGTTGGCATTATTTTTAATTGCGCAATATAATCTAGAACTTAGGAAACTAAAATACGTCCAATAAAATCCGTCGATAAAACTTGAGACTGCATGATCAGAAGAAGTGTTGGCATGAAATGAAATAATATTGGATCGATAGCGGAATTAGATTAGTGTTGGTGTTTCATTCAAGCTCTGTTTGGTATTTCTAGCGGTTTGATAAGCGGATAGCGGTTCAAATAGCGGATAACGGTTAGGAATAATGGTTAACGGATATAGGTTCAATTATGAAATTGATAAATAAGTGTTTGGTACATTTAGCGGTTGAGTAGATTGTTGAATATAAAAAGATATAAAAGGACATCATATGATAAATTAGTTAATTCATAATATCATACACATTAATTTAATTTGAATTGGATTATTTTCGCTACTTCAAAATTAAATATTCTTACAAAAAAAATTTAATTTGATTCTTTAGAACCACACTAATCATTTTGTATCATAAATATTTTAAAAGAAATATACAAATTTGCTCGGATCATAATAAAAAGTAAAAAATTGGTGATGACTAACGAATACTTTTTAAATGCACAGCTATACGTTACTCGTATAAGCGTTTCATTTTTTTTTTACCAAAACGCCACTGTTTATTGTTTAAGTTTACCAAACAATGATAACAACTTTTCATCCTCATCAGCTAATTTAGAGCAGGCCAAACAGAGCCTCAATCAAGGATGGCAGCGTCTACACACGACATCCGTACTGGCACAAAAATAATCGGACAGCAGGTTAATGCCGCAATGGCAATTGCACGGCCGAGTGCATATCCCATAAATAACCGCCCGGCGCAGCGGTAGTTTCACGATTTCTGGTTGTGCCCCAGCGCTCGCCCACCAGCAAAGCACCGCCCCGTCGGTCGACCTCACACCGCAAGTGAGGTCCCCATTGGCTGCCAAGATCGCGAATCCCGTGGCACCCGTCGGAGAGTACTCTCCGGCTCCGGCTCCCCAGCAGATGGCCGTGCGATCCGGCAGTCCCCGGACGGCGCAAGTGTGGTTCGAACCCAAGGCGAGGTCCACGAACTCCCACGGCTGGTGGTTGGGAACGCTGGACATCCCAAATTTATTGCTTCCGCCGCAGATGATACGGCCATCTTTGGTGATTCCGCAGGCGTGGGACTCGCCGGATGAGATGATGGACATGCTCTCGCCCTCGAAGACTGGGAAAATATATCGAGCATTGGGGCCCCAGCAAGCGACTACGTCATACTCATCGATGGCGCAGAAGAATCCAGCACCGGAGGTGAGAGAGCGAAACTTTCCGGGGATTGTGGTGGGGATGCTCGAGTTCGTGTGCCAAAGTGCGACTGATGCGTTTCTTTTGTAGGCGGCGCAGATCTCGTCCTCGTCGACGACGAGATCCCTGAGATCGTCGACATGTTTATCGTAGGAGTTCTGCAAAATGTGATTTGCGGCGACGGAGCTTTCTGTGATGCGAGCGTGTCTCCAGCATGAAAAATCTGTGCGATCCGACTGCAGTCCGCAGATGGAGTCACGCCCGCTGGATATGGAGACGAAGGTGACGTTCGGGAGTATGTCAAATGCCTTCACATCACCGTTTCTTGTAATGGCCGAGCATTGGATGCTTCTGGGTAGCTTAGACGCGAGGATGCCGCACACGATGGCGACGGAGGTGTCGTCCGTGGGGACGACAACAGCCAAAGATGTGGCGATACCGAAAGCTTCCCCAGCATCAAGGGTGATGGCTACCGTGACAGCAACCGCCGCCGCAAGGGCGATGACCGAAGGCTTCATGGGATTTGATTTCCTAGTTGACACGAGGGGATGCACAACAGACCGAACTAATGGGACTATTTATTAGTTGTAATGTAGTTGACAATATATAAACTCAGATTTCCTACTTGGCTGCTTGATATCATTCGCACAAACCAACTCATGTCAACTACTTACTATAATATCTAAGAGCAATATTTAAAAAGAAGAAGAAGAAGAACATAAAATCAATTAACTCTAAATTTAAAATAAAAAATAAAAAAGTGAAAAAATTTATAATCAGATTTTGTTTTAAAAAACTGAAGAAGGTTAAAAAAAATGAAATTTAGAGAATATTCATGGGAGGATAAATAATAATAATAATAAACAAGTCAAAGTAGGAAAAGCGAAGTTGGTGAAAATAATAATACTAATAATATATATCGAGTTGTGTAAATTAGTTTTCGTTGCAAGTCTATGTCATAATAAGAAATAAAAAATATATGTCATTATCTAATTGCTTTGTATTTCAGTTTTGATCGTAGATCACCAATTTTGGACTTTGATATTATTCGGGTGTAACTGACAAACCAAGTAATGTCAACTAGTTATTATTATTTATAAGTTATATATGTGATTGATGCAACAATATTTAAAAAATATAGAAAAATAAAAAGATAGGAGAAAATGATTAAGAGTAATATTTAAAAATATGAAAAATAAAATAATTAATTTTGTTGTAAGCAATAACTTTTTAAACAATAATATAAAATTTGAAAAATAGAATCAATTAACTCTAAATTTAAAATAAAAAAATTAAGGTGAAAAATATTTTAAAATCACATAAGTTTGTTCTCAAAAAGTGAACAAGGTTGAATAAAATGAAATTTAGAGAATAATCATGGGAGGATAAATAATAAGGAAAAAATAAATTAAAATATGAAAAGTGAATTTGGTGAAAAAAGTAAAAAATATATCCCGTTATGTAAATTAGTTTTTGTTGCAACTATATGCTGTTGATAAACAATAAAAATATATATGTCGTTGATGTGATTATTTTGTTTCTTATTGTTAAACCAATTTTGGACAAGAAAATTAATTTTAACTCATATATCCTACTTTAAAATGGCGTCAACAAGTTACTATTATTTTTCGATTATATACTAACTATATGTCAAAAATATAGAAAAATAAATTTGGAGAAATAATTAAAGAGAAATGTTTAAAAAGAAGAATAAAATAATTAATCTTTTGGTAAGTATTAACTTTTTGAAGAATAAGAGCAATATTAAAAAAAAAATAATTAATTTCAAATTTAAAATAAAAAATTAAGATGAAAAAATATTGTAAAATTTGCATAAAGCGAATAAGGTTGAACAAAATGAAAATTAGACAATAATCATCAGAGGAAAAGCGAAGTTGGTGAAAAAATAAAAATAAAATAAAAAAATTATAAATTAGTTTTGTGGCAACTATATATTGTTGATAAAAAATAAAAAAAATATGTTCTTAATGTGATTGTTTTGTTCTTTTACATTTTCATTGTTAGGCTAATTATGGACCAAAAAAATTAATTTAAAGTCCGATATTTTACTTTTAGATCATTCGGGGTGCATAAGACAAACCAACTAATGTCAACTAATTATTCTTATTTTTAGGTTATATATGTGATTGAAGCAACAATATTAGAAAATATAGAAAAATAAAAAGAGATAGGAGAAAATTAAGAACAACACTTAAAAAGAAGAAGAAAATAATTAATTTTTTTAAGCATGAACTTTTTGAAGAATAATAGGTAATATGAAAACAAAATAAATCATCTCTAAATCTAAAATAAAAATGAAAAATTATGGTGAAAAATATTTTAAAAAACTGAAGAAGATTGAATAAAATGAACTTTAGAGAATAATCATAAGAGGATAAATAATAAGAAAAAATAAATCAAAATAGGAAAAGCCGGTGAAGAAAACAAAGTAAGAAAAAAAAATTAAATTGTGGATTATAATAAAATAAATTAACATTTGCATATGAAGAATTCGAGTTGAACAATTTAAGTGAAGAATTTAAATTAGTTTCATCGAGTATTTGCATGAAATAAAAGAACTGAAAATACGATTTTTTTTAAGATAAAAAATATTATATTATAGAAAAAAATAAGTCGTGATGAAACTTATAAAAAAATTCCACTAGAAAATTCTTCATTTAGAAATTAGTTTAATAATTGCTACTCGATAAATTAGAAATTTTATAAAATTTGATTCTAACTGAAATGTTTTTCTATTTAATCAACAAACCCCTTCCTGTTGGAGTGTAAGTTGATTATTATCATTTTTTGTTGTGTAAACTATCTGATTGATGCAACAATATTCTCAAGCTTCATTTTTTATAAGTAGGAGATAGAAATTTCAGGAGATGTAAAAGAGGAATGAACATTAAAAAATATAGAAAAATAAAGAGAGATTGTAGAAAATAATTAAGGGCAACGTTAGAAAAGAAGGGAGAAATAATTAATTTTGTGGTAAGTATTAATCTTTTGAATCACAATAGATACTTTGAAAAATAAATCAATCAACTCTAAATTTAAAATGAAAATAAGAAATTAAGGTGAAGAAACATTGTAAAATAAAAATCAATTTGCTTTCAAAAAGTGAAGAAGGTTGAATGAAATGAACTTTAGAAAATAATCATGGAATGATAAATTCATAAGAAAAAAGGGATCAAAATAGGAAAAGGAAAGTTGGTGAAAAAAGAAAAAGTAATAAAATATTACAGTGTGAATTATAATAAAATAAATTGTGATGCAAAGATGAAGAATGCAAGAATTAAACAATTTAAGTGAAGAACTTAAATAAGTTTAATCAAGGATTTGGATGAAATACAAATATGATTTTTTTTGTGAAGATAAAAAACATTATATTAAATAAAAAATTAATTTTGATTATTTATATTCAAATAATTGAAATATAGTTATTCATAAAAAATACACTGATAAATTCTTCCTTGAGAAATTAGTTTCATAATTGTTGCCTGATAAATTAAAATTATTTTAAAAAATTGATTCAATATTTAATCAACAACCACCTTATATATCCACACATGTGGTCTCTTTTTCTTTCTTTCTTCGTCTTTTTTCTTCTCTCGGGAATACTCTAATACTAAGAGCAATAATAAGAAAAATAAATGAAACAGGGTTGATTAGCACAATCGAGTAGTGAAGTTGTGTTTAAAATAATTCATTGGGTGTTAGTAGTCCAAGATTCGGTCTTTGGTCACTTTGGACAGAGAAATGCATATTAATCACTCTTTCACCCCGATTCCGAATTGGTCAAGTGCTAATAGCCATAGACATCACAAATCTCCAGCAGACTGAAGATGCACAAAAAAAACGAGAAAGACAAATGGGGCATAGGATGCAACGAAAGCAAAATAGAGAAGATTAGAGTGTTGGATTAATGTACCTAAATTTTTTAGTTCACTTGGATTAATTTTTGTAATTATTTTATTTCATGAAAGAGGATTCTTACAATCCCATGCATGTTCTAAGATCCATGGTGTAACGCCCAAATTTTTTTTTTCTTTGCCTGCCCAGAAGAGCGGCTTTACCAATTTCATGACTTAATTATTTTCTAATTCTTGACTAGTCAACATATTGACCTAGATAAGCGTAAGATTTAAATACAATAAATTTTACAATATGCGAAGGTATTCTATACCATATCCAATGGCTTGTGGGTTCATGGGCCTACACCTATACAATAATAGACTTTATATACATATGCTGTCACCCATCAGAGGAGTCACCAACTATTCCATCATCATCATTATCTCATCTAACGGATCCAAGTATAGGAAAACATCCATGAGTATCCCAAAGCCACTGTCTCTTGAATATCAACCTTCCTTTTTATGGCGAGAATCTCTTTTAAGAACTTAGCATAAGTTGGCATATGTTGTATTGCTTCGATGAATGGGATATTGATGTGCAACTTCTTCCGAACTTCCATGAATCTCAGAAACTATTGATCACTCTACTTTTTAGCTAATCTTTGAGAAAATGGCAAGCTAGATGGATCAACTTGATAGTTCTCCTTGTTGTCTTTCTTTTGAGATCGAGTGTTAGCTTCGTATGCTACACCTTTAGCTGTGTCTTCTTGAACCTGACTAGTGACGTGGTTTTTCTTCTCAGGAATGTTAGCATGTGTCTTAACTGGCTCCTTGGTGGTATTGAATATGGTACTTTGGGATCTTGCAACTGCTTTCCACTCCTTAGAAAAACCACTTGACATTGTTCCCTAAGATTTTGTTCAGGTTGGCCAAGAAACTTTCCAGGTTGTCTTGATGATGAGGAAGTTTGATGAGCTATTTGATTTTTCAATATTTTGTTATGTGTAGTGATTCCTTCAACTTTCTCAAATAGTTGCCTCATATTTTCAGTTTGGACCTTCTATTGCTTCAAGTGATTTTGCATCATTAGCTCCAGTGCTGAAGTTCCAGGGGAGGTTGTAGTGTAAGTTGTTGACGGGTTGTGGTTGAGAGATGGGGTATTGGATTTTGCTGTCGGTTAAAGATTTGGAAATGTTGGGGACCTTGGAAAAATTTGAACTGATTTTGTTTTGATTTTGCAATGGTTGTTAGACGTGGATGATTTTGGGTTTTAGACCTTGGTTGTCTTGAATTATACTTACTCTGATTTGAGTTTCCTAAATTCTGAATGTAGGGGACTAAAGCATTTGCTTGCTCGTGAGGTGCATCTTCGATTTGTGAGCAGTGTGATCCGATGATTAGCAAAGGTTGCACTTGACTCCTATAGCAAGATAGGGGTGCAGAGCACCATACTCGATGGATTAAACGTTTGAGGATGTAGTTGGATTGGACTTGTCCATGGCCTTCTTCACAATCTCTTCCACTCGTATAGTGAGTAAGTACCATTTTTCAATTCTATGTGCCTTAGGCTCTTTAGGCTTCGTTCTGTTCATCCTTTCATGCATCCAGTTGCGAAACTTCAAAGCCACTTTTTCTATCAACTCGTATAAATGATTAGCATTTTTAACCATGAATGTCCCCCCACAGTTGAACCTATGACTCCTTTTGATTGAGTGTTTAGCCCACTACAGAACGTTTGCACTATCATCACTTTTGAAATCCTTGATGTGGACAAAGTTGGGTTATTGTTATATTGATCCATTGTTATATTGAGTGGTCAAGCCAATATTGATCCATTGTTACATCGGACTATTGCTATATTGATTCATTGCTATATTTATCAATTGTTATAATTCTTCATTGTTACATTTATCAATCAATCCATTATTATACTGATTCATTTATTATCGCATCATATTGTTCATATGCTCAATTGTTATTTTTATTGATTCTATCTCTTTAGCATTGATATATTGATTCATTGCTATATTGATCATTGTTAGATTGATCCATTGATTATTGCATAGTATTATTTATTGCTCAAATACTTTATTGATCATATCCTATGAGCATTATTGTTTATTGATTATTGTTAGCAAATCAAAATAAATTGCTCCCCAAACTAAAAGATCTCGATAGTTTCTCCATACCTTGTGAAATCGGGAACTGAAGGTCAATCGAGCTCTCCATGACTTGGGAGACAGTGTGAGTCTCATTCCCCTATCAATGTGCCAAGAACTTAGAGCGGCAAACATGAAGCCCACTAACATGATTCTTCAGCTAGATAATAGATCAATAAAACATCCTCAGGGAATTCTAGAAGATATTACAATAAGAGTAGGAAAGTTCTTTATACCAGCCGACTGACATGGAAGTAGACATAGATAAAAGTCGATTAGGCCCCAGGTACTGTACTCCATCAGGTAAATTCGGATGAAGGCGACTCAGGTTACTGTGGTGACCCACCCGCAAATTCTTAGTGGTCTACTTTGATGACATGCTGATTTTAGTTATTGGTAGAAGGAATCGAGTACTTATAGAATAGAATAATTTCTCTATGATATCGGGAATTTGTTCTCCTTTCGCTGTCTTTCTTTCTCTAAAATGAAAAATAAAATGATAGCCTCGAATGTCCCAGCTCTAGCTCCAACTCCACCTCAAAAGAATAGCTGCGGCGTGGGCGTGGATGACAGAGCTAGCTGGTTCTCCCCGAAATGTGTGGAGGCGCAATAATTGACAAGGCAAAAACCCTTTTGTACAGTGAGAGATTGGAACTGAATATGGTATTGAGCCTGACTGGTGACGTGGTTTTTCTTCTTAGGAATGTCTGCACGTGTCTTAGCTGGCTTCTTGGTGGGTATTGAATATGGTACTTTGGGATCTTGCAATTGCTTTCCACTCCTTAGAAAAACCACTTGACATTGTTCCCTAAGATTTTGTTTAGGTTGGCCAAGAAAATTTCTAGATTGTCTTGATGATGAGGAAGTTTGATGAGCTATTTGATTTTTCAATATTTTGTTATGTGTAGTGATTCCTTCAACTTTCTCAAATAGTTGCCTCATATTTTCAGTTTGGACCTTCTATTGCTTCAAGTGATTTTGCATCATTAGCTCTAAAGCTAAAGTTCCACGGGAGGTTGCAGTGTAAGTTGTTGATGGGTTGTGGTTGAGAGATGGGGTATTGGATTTTGCTGTCAGTTAAAGATTTGGAAATGTTGGGGACCTTGGCAAAATCTAAACTGATTTTGGTTTTGATTTTGCGATGATTGTTAGATGTGGATGGTTTTGGGTTTTAGACCTTGGTTGTCTTGAATTATACTATCTCTGATTTGAGTTTCCTAAATTATGAATGTAGGGGACTAAAGAATTTGCTTGCTCGTGAGGTGCATCTTCGATTTGTGAACGGTGTGATCCGGTGATTGGCAAAGTTTGCACTTGGCTCCTATAGCAAGATAGGGGTGCGGAGCACCAGACTCGATGGCTTATACGTTTAAGGATGTAGTTGGATTGGACTTGACCATGGTTTTTCACAATCTCTTCCACTCGTATAGTGAGTAAGTACCATTTTTTAGTTCTATGTGCCTTAGGTTCTTTAGCCTTCGTTCTGTTCATCCTTTCATGCATCCAGTTGCAAAACTTCAGAGCCACTTTTTCTATCAACTCGTATCAACGGTTAGCATTTTTGGCCATGAATGTCCCCTTGCAGTTGAACCTATGACTCCTTTTGATTGAGTGGTTAGCCCACTACAGAACATTTGCACTATCATCACTTTTGAAATCCATGATGTGGACAAAGTTGGGCTATTGTTATATTGATCCATTGTTATATTGAGTGGTCAACCCAATATTGATCCATTGTTACATCGAACTATTGCTATATTTATCAATTGTTATAATTCTTCATTGTTACATTGATCAATCAATCCATTATTATACTGATTCATTTATTATCTCATCATATTGTTCATATGCGCAATTGTTATTTTTATTGATTCTATCTCTTTAGCATTGATATATTGATTCATTGCTATATTGATCATTGTTAAATTGATCTATTGATTATTGCATAGTATTATTTATTGCTCAATTACTTTATCGATCATATCCTTTGAGCATTATTGTCTATTGATTATTGTTACCAAATCAAAATAAATTGCTCCCCAAATTGAAAGATCTCGATAGTTTCTCCATACCTTGTGAAATCGGGAACTGAAGGTCAATCGAACTCTGCACGACTTGGGAGCCAGTGTGAGTCTCATTCCCCTATTGATGTGCCAACAACTTGGAGCGGCAGACATGAAGCCCACTAACATGATTCTTCAGCTAGTTAATAGATCAATAAAACATCCTCAGGGAATTCTAGAAGATATTACAATAAGAGTGGAAAAGTTCTTTATACCAGCCGACTTTGTTGTCCTCGACATGGAAGTAGACATAGATAAAAATCGATTAGGCTCCAGGTACTGTACTCCATCGGTTAAACTGGGATGAAGGCGACTCAGGTTACAATGGTGACCCACCCACAAATTCTTAGTGGTCTACTTTGATGACATCCTGATTTTAGTTGTTGGTAGAAGGAATCGAGTACTTATAGAATAGAATAATTCCTTTATGATATCGGGGAATTTGTTTCGCCGTCTTTCTTTCTCTAAAATGAGAAAATAAAATGATAGCCTCGAATGTCCCAGCTCTAGCTCCAACTCCACCTCAAAAGAATAGCTGCGGCATGGATGACAGAGCTAGCTGGTTCTCCCCGAAATGCGTTGAGGCGCAGCAGTTGACAAGGCAAAGAACCTTTTGTACAGTGAGAGATTGGAACTGAATGTTTTGATTCTAGTAATTTAGAATCTTGTCATATAGTATAGTTAAGAAAAACAAGGAAAGAAGCTCAAATCGAACAAGTCCTTAGTTTAGTCAAGTAGGTGACCTTCGTGAAGGATTCAATCCAGCCAAATGAGTAGGCGAGGGGGGAATAAGCTTTGTATAGAGCAATGACAGCCACTATAGCTGAGCAAATCAAAAACTTCCAATTGGTCGTGTAGATCTTGCCTTCCTCCATCTCATAGTACGGAGTAGACCCACAACTAGAATTCCCACCCAAGATTCACTCTCATTTCAGGGGAACAAGCCTCGGCTCATGAACACACAAAAACAAGAATAAATGGAACTCGCTTGATTGTCCTCCCATAATTTCCGTCGCAAGATGAGTTGGCCTCAGTGTGGCCATGGTAGGTTCGAGGATCTTACGTGGTGCATGTGCTTTATTACGTACCCCTTCCTTTAGTCTTTTCAAAAAAGCCAACGGGCTTGGACGACGAATCAACAGTCGACTCCGGGTGGGTAGTAGTGACCCATATACAAATGAATGTTTTCATAAGGAAGTCATCAAAGGCTTTCCACAAGCTGAGATTTACTTAACACAGATGAGTTGGTACCACTGCTTCACAACAAAGAGCTAGCTTCACAACCATCTCTTTTTTATAGGTTCTATGGATCGATGCCTGCTCCAAGCACCCTAGCGCGCAGAGGATATTGTGCCCGCTCGAATGATTCATCCCAATCTGGATGTTTAGGAAAGGGGAAGGGGCTTAACTTAGACATTATAGAGAAAGCGGCCGACCATTAGTTCATAGATATCAAGTTATCTTTCAAACTTGGAGATGAAACAATCGAGTTCAATCTATCAACGATGATAAAACATCCAAATTGTGCTTATATTCATGATAAGTTTCTGATTCTCATACTTCTGGACGACCCTCTACAAAAATGCCTCATTGAAGATGAGGAAGCTGCGTCACTTATCTTCAGCCCATGCAAAAAGCTATTTATGCTCCTCAACGGTGAAGTTGAGCTCCTTGAGTGCAATAATGCTGAACGCAGATGACCCAATTCATTTGTATGCTCCTACTTTAGAGCTGTAAATGTGACCTGCACCCAAAAGCCAACCAGAGGAACACCAAATGCCAAAGGTACCAGGGTAGATCTAAAACCATTTCCCTCTATCCTTAAGTATGAATTCTTAGATCTTAACTCCTCGTTTCCAATCATTGTAAATTCTGCACTAGATCAAGATCAAACCGTCACTCCTGAATGTCCTTAAATGACATAGAAGAGCCATAGGGTACACCATTAAAGACATCAAATGACTCAATCCTTCCCTCTGTATGCACCAAATCCCTTTGGAAGAAGATGTCAAACCATCAAGGGAATCTCAGAGAAGGTTGAACCCAATCCTCCAAAAGGTTGAAAAAAGGAGATTATGAAACTCTTAGATGTAAGGTTAATATATGTTATATCTAATAGCAAATGAGTGAGCCACATTCAAGTAGTTCCTAAGAAAGAGGGAATAACTGTGATTGAGAACGAAAAATGTGTGTAGATTTAAAAAAACTAAACAAAGCCACTTGGAAAGACCACTTTCCATTGCCCTTCATCGATCAAATGTTAGAAATTTTAGCTAAGCATGCTTATTTCTATTTTTCTCTGGATTCCTACAAATCCTTATTCACAAAAGACCATGTTCACATGTCCATTTGGCATACTCGCCTACAAGAAAATGCCCTTTGGCCTTTGTAATGCACCTGCCACCTTTCAACGATGCATGATTTCAATTTTTTTTGTTTCATTGGGAACATTATGGAGGTGTTCATGGACAATTTTTTAGTCCATAGGTCCTCCATTAAATTATTGTATAACAAATATTTTTAAGGTGTTAAGAAGTAAATCTATCGCTCAACTGGGAAAATGTCATTCATGGTTCAACATGGTGTGGTTCTCGACCATATCATCTCATAAAAGGTTATAGAAGTTGACCCAACAAAAATTAGTCATAGAACATCTTCCTCCAGCAGTGAATGTTTAAAGAATCATAAGCTTTATGGGACATGCATGTTTCTACAATCGATTTATCAAGGACTTTTGATAGTAATATTGAGGGGTATAGTGATAACTTGCTGATTTTGGGGTCAAATTTCAGATTTTTCAATTTTTGATTTAACTCCTTAATTCACTCCCTACTGCAAGTATACAGGTCAATTGTAGTCTACCCAAATGTCGTATACACAGTGATTTGAAGCCTAAGACTCTCTAAACAATATAGATTAGCCTTAACTAAAGTTAAAAATCCAAGAATTTGAAAGAAAGTTAAAACCAATTTCTAAAAAGGACTAAAATGATAACTATTTTGGGATTTTTGAAAAGTTATCTAAACTAAATTGTAAATGCTAAACTAGAGGCTCAAAGAGTTTATCTAAGAAGGTTCTCCTAGGAGTTGGAGTTCATCTAATTTAACTATGGATGGAATGGACAAGTTATCATTAAATGTCAATTTTAACTCAACTTGAAATAATCTATTTTCACAGCTTAATTAATCCAGAACTAATTATCATATTCTCATATGATTGATTAGCTAAGTTGAATTAGAAAAGGTCCTGACTGAAATCAAGTCAACATTAAGCTCAAAATCATGTTCTTTGCTGAATTTTAGTAATGTAATGAAATATGAAATGATAACTTTCAATTGCACTTGGAAAATGAGGAAAATGTTTCAATCAACTAAACAGAGATGAAATCAATCCAATATTAGTGCAAATGCTCATTGGTTTATCTCTAAACTATAAGAGGCTTTTAAATCAGCCTCTCAACTGCAAATTCAAATGAAATCTACATTTTCACTAAAGAGTTGGATAAAATCAACACATAATTATATATGGGAACTCAACACATGCAATTGCTTCTTGGTCCATCTCTGAACAGCAAGAAAATCTTAAGTACACCTCTCAGTGATTGAATGAAATTAGGGGCTTAACAATAACAAGGCAGATTCCACATCTTTCAGGAAATCAGCAACCAGAAAATTCAGAAATCAACACCTAGCAAATATTGGAATTCAGCACGTCACTCATTGGAATTCAGACTTGCCATTGCTCTTTGGTTCATCTCTGAACAACAAAGTATCCGTAGGATTCACTTCTCAGTGATTTAATAAGATCAAGGGCTTACAACAACAAATCAGAATAAAAAAATTTAGGAAATCAGATTTTACAATTCAGAAATAAGCAAGTGAAATGTTTGCAATAATTCATGGATTAAAACCTTGAAAACACCATTGTTCCTTGATTCATTTCTGAACATGGGTGAAACCATAAGAAACCTCTAAGTTATCAATTAAATCAGGGCTCAACAATGATAGAAAATGGGTTTAATCAGAATTCAGAAATTAGAAATCAGATTTGGGGAAAAATATGTTTCAGAATTCAGAAAATCAGAAATCTCAATTGGATTAGAACCTAAACACTTTGCATTGATTCTTGATTCATTTCTGAACAAGATTAGATCAAATGACAACTTCTCAGTTGTTGATACAATCAGGACCTTACAAAAACAAGATCAGACTCATATGAAACAGAAAATCAGAAATCATGATTGATATCAATGCAGGAATTCGGACTTGTCTACATCCATCCACAATTGATCAAATTTGAACAGCAATGAGTTAAGACAGTAAATTCAGAGCCTCTATGCACATGAAATTAAGTACAAAACGAGAATGATCAGCTAGTTATCACAATCCATTGCATTCTAAATAAGATTGGCCAAAAGTTAGGCAAAATGAGGGCTCGATATAGATGTCTTGAATAGAAAATGGGATAAAAACTTATTGTGATCAGCTAGTGATCAAACTCCCCCAAGCTTAGCTTTTTGCTTGTCCTCAAACAAAACATTCAGAAATTAAGGACAAACTTGAATTAACAGTCCACAAATGAATAAAAAGTCAGCTGAATTAAGTCCAATGAGTTTCCCACCTTGCCAACACTCCATCCCATTCTTTCCAATTCCCAAATTCTAGCTGAGTCACAAAAGTTAAAGCAAATTTAAGCCATGAAAGATGTACTAACATTAATTGATTTGGATTTCAAGGATTGTCAACTTTACTAAAAAGTTTGAAACATCAATCTCTTCATGAACAGATTTTCCTCTGCTTAAACAGGTTTAACACCTGACTTTTATTCATGAAAATGCAAGTAATCAGGTTAAGACCTGATTTTTATTCATGCTGGTCACAGGATAAAATCCTGATTTTATTCAGGAGAGGTTCATTTTTGAAATTTCACTTTCTTTATTCATGCATGCATGCAATGCAAAATGCAACTTTTCACTTTTTCTTTTCTCCATTTTTCTTTGTCTATTCTGTTCATAAAGTGAGCAATGTTTCAAACTCAAGTATAGTTTAGACCCTTAAATGCAAATAGTCAAGATTTCTTATTTAACATGGCAGCAAAAGCCTTGACTCCTTTCTAGACATCTTCTACTTTCCATTTAATCCATGAATGTCAGCTAGTGTTACCCACAAAAAAGAAAAATTTTCAGCTGAAACTTAATTCAAATGCATCTGAATTGATAATGTCAATTAAAGCAAGAAGACTAATGGCCAAGTTAGCCACTTGGTATTAGAGTGTACTAACTGTCATAATAATGTATTTCACCCATTTTAGAGTTAGAATGAATGCAGGAATTGAGTTGGGCCCAAAAAATGATAACCGGTGATAACCGAGTGAATATGAGTGATAACTTGTTCAAACAATGATAACCTGGTGGTAAATGATGATATAAACATTAAAGTAGATTGAAAACATAGTGTAAATGTTAGAAAAGCACTAGGTTTCCTCCCTCAAGCTTAGCTTCAACACTGTCCACAGTGTTGGGAAAGATAGGCAAGGGAGAGGGTTGGGAGGGTATGAAATTGATGGAATTGTGCATTTGATCCCTTCCAATGGTTCTTGCATCTAAATCAGGGGCTTAGGGTGGTCCATTCTTCATGAATTGCAACTAATCCTACAGAGAAATAAAGGATATCAATGAAATATGCAATATCAAATTTTGGGGTGCACAATTCAATGTAATGCATTGAAATTCACTGAAATTCAGCTATGATGGATTTGGATAACTGATGTGAATGCAACTTGAAATTCTGACACGACCTTGATTGTGATGGTAATACAAATGATTTTGTGAGTCATGGACATAAGGATTACTACTTGAGAAGTCTTCCTCAAGATTCCAAATATTTACAATTTCATGACCATGTGAGGCATACATGTAAGTATTAGAGGGCTGCTAAAATTGTGGTGATCCTTGATTGTAATGAACTGGTGATGGTTCCCCAACATCAAAATCATATTTTTGAAGAGTTTTGAACACGACATCTTCAACTATAGAATCCAATTCCTCTTGGCTCAAGGGTGTTTCACTTGATTGATAATAGTCATAGGACCAAGTTTGCCAACTCATATCCATCTTTTCTTCTTTCTCTCTCAGAAGTCAAATTCAAAATTTTCTGTAATTGCTGGGTGAATAACAATCCCTAAGTGTCCTAGGAGCAACCATGTTTTGATTGGTAGCCTCCTCCTAAAAAATTCTTCTCCTAGCCTCTTCTCTTTGCAATCTCCTTCTCCTATTGAATCTTCTTTCAGTTCAGGATCCGATAGGTAGATGTCTCCTTGAAGCTCCAAATCCTGCATAAATTGAAATCAAAAGTATCAAATTCAAAAAAAAAGAAAGAAAACTAGACAAAAATAAAAAATTCAGAATGATAACTTGCAAAAACTAAAAATTGGGCTAATGAATAGACTGAAAACTAGTCTAAAACTAATATAAACTATCTAAGTTAACCTAATTGGCCTCAAATCCTCGGCAACGGCGCCAAAAACTTGATAGTGATATTGAGGGGTGTAGTGATAACTTGCTGATTTTGGGGTCAAATTTCAGATTTTTCAATTTTTGATTTAACTCCCTAATCCACTCTCTACTGCAAGTATACAGGTCAATTATAGTCTACCCAAATATCATATCCATAGTGATTTAAAGCCTAAGACTCTCTAAATAATCTAGATTAGCCTTAACTAAAGTTAAAATCCAAGAATTTGAAAGAAAGTTAAAACCGATTTCTAAAAAGGACTAAAATGATAACTGTTTTGGGATTTTTTAAAAGTTATCTAAACTAAATTGTAAATGCTTCAAAGGGTATATCTATCAATTAAGAAGGTTCTCCTAGGAGTTGGGGTTCATCTAATTTAATTATGAATGGACTGGACAAGTTATCATTAAATGTCAATTTTAACTCAACTTGAAATAATCTATTTTCATAGCTTAATTAATCCAGAACTAATTATCATATTCTCATATGATTGATTAGCTAAGTTGAATTAAAAAAGGTCCTGACTGAAATCAAGTCAACATTAAGCTCAAAATCAAGTTCCTTGCTGAATTTTAGTAATGTAATGAAATCTGAAATGATAACTTTCAATTGCACTTTGAAAATGAGGAAGATGCTTCAATCAACTAAACAGGGATGAAATCAATCCAATATTAGTGCAAATACTCCTTGGTTTATCTCTAAACTACAAGAGGATATTAAATCAGCCTCTCAGCTGCAAATTCAAATGAAATCTACATTTTCACTAAAGAGTTGAATAAAATCAGCACATAATTATATATGAGAACTCGGCACATGCAATTGCTTCTTGGTCCATCTCTGAATAGCAAAAAAACCTTAAGTACACCTCTCAGTGATTAAATGAAATCAGGGGCTTAACAATAACAAGGCAGATTTCACATATTTCAAGAAATCAGCAACCAGAAAATTCAGAAATCAGCACTAGCAAACATTGGAATTCAGCACATGTCACTCATTGGAATTCAGACTTGCCATTGCTCTTTGGTTCATCTCTGAACAACAAAGTATCCTTAGGATTCACTTCTCAGTGATTTAATAAGATCAAGGTTTTACAACAGCAAATCAGAATCTAAAAATCCAGGAAATCAGATTTTACAATTTAGAAATCAACAAGTGAAATGTTTGCAATAATTCAGGGATTAAAACCTTGAAAACACCATTGTTCCTTGATTCATTTCTGAACAGCGGTGAAACCATAAGAAACCTCTCAGTTATCAATTAAATCAGGGCTCAACAATGATAGAAAAATGGTTTAATCAGAAATCAGAAATCAGAAATCAGATTTGGGGAAAAATATGTTTCAAAATTCAGGAAATCAAAAATCTCAATTGGATTAGAACCTAAACACTTGGCATTGATTCTTAATTCATTTCTGAAAAAGATTAGATCAAATGACAACTTCTCAGTTGTCAATACAATCAGGACCTTACAAAGACAAGATCAGGTTCATATGAAACAGAAAATCAGAAATCATGATTGATATCAATGCATGAATTCAGACTTGTCTACATCCATCCACAATTAACCTAGACTACTACCCTATCCTAGGAGACATATGATTTAACTTCCCATAATTACAAATATAGATACACAATGAAATGAAGAATAGAAGCTAATCATCCTCGATTAAGGATTGTTCCACAGAAATCAGCTCAGCTTCTTCTCCACTCCAGCTCAATCAGCTCCAATCTTGCAATGGCCGACCTCCTCCTTCATTTCAGGGTTTCTTCAGCGTCTATATGACTCTTGTCCATCCTTTGATGTAGATTAAAATGTTCCCTTCCTTTGATTCAAGCCACCTGTCCAGTGGTCCTCAAATTCCAGCAGAAATCAGCAGCTTTTGGACAACAAATCAGTGGTCCCCCACCTTTTTCAGCTGAAATCAGATTTATATTCCGTGCTACAAGGGCCAAAACAGCAAGCATCAAAGTTCTTGAATGGAAAATAAACAAATAAGGATGATGACAACTACTAGGATCAGCTCAAACATCAAATAGGATTTAGTGTTGTGCAGAAATGAAAACCAAAATCAAAACAAACGATTTTTGGAACCCGGAAATGATAACTTTGCACTAATCATGAAAATTATCCAAATAAAAGTAGTTCAAGACATTAAATGCATCAAAGGGATTAGTGTGGCAAGTGAATGAGGTCAGAAATCAAATGTAGATAAGATTTCATAGTGTTGTTAACTTAGTGACCCGGAATGATAACTTTTAGCCACTAAAATGATAACTTGTCATAACTTTGGTTGTGGTTATCCAAATTTGATCAAATTTGAACAGCAATGAGTTAAGACAGTAAGTTAATGATTGCTTAATTCCTTTGTGCAAATTTGATAGTTTTGCATATCAAAATGACAATTTTGCCCTTAAATGATAACTTGGCATTGAAAAATGATAACTTGTGAAATGGATTGATAATTTTGCACAAGTTGAAATATGATCATCCAAATATGATTCATTCATGATGGCAAGGGATTTATGGCAAGAAAATCACTAGAAATCAGCTCAAATGGAAAAATGATAACTTGCACATTGAAATGATAACTTGCATAGAATTGACATATTAGTGGATTTTGGCAATTCAGAGTCTCTATGCACGTGGAATTAAGTAGAAAATGAGAATGATCAACTGGTTATCACAATCCATTCCATTCTAAACAAGATTGGCCAAAAGTTAGGCAAAATGAGGGCTCGATATAGGTGTTTTGAATAGAAAATGGGATAAAAACCTATTGTGATCAGCTTGTGATCAACTTTTCAAAGATCGCCAAACCATTAATGGACCTTTTGCACAAGGATGCAACTTTCTACACGAGCAAGGAATGTATTGAAGCTTTTGAGATGATTAAAAGACATTGATTTCAGCCCTAGTGATGCAAGCTCCGGATTGGTCGATCCTTTTCAATGTTATGTGTGATGCTAGTGATCATGTTTTAGGGGCGATACTTGATCAGAAGAAGAATAATGTCATTTATGTGAATTACTACGCAAGGTTTTCGACCCTGCTCGGTAGAACTACACAATTACAAAGATGAGTTGCTAGTCGTGGTATATGCAATGGACAAAATTCAGATCATACCTTGTGGGATCTCGAGTGATAGTTCACACAAATCACTCAGACATTTTTTTCTTAAAGAAAGACTCCAAATCGAAATTAATTTGGTGCGTACTATCTTTTCAAGAATTCGATTTAGAGATCAGAGATACAAGTGGGTTGGAAAATCCCAGGTGGTAAGGATCACAATGAAAATGAACTCTCGATTCGAGCCTCACTCTCACATGACTTCCTATATTTAGTGATGTAGAAAGAGTGCCCATGATTCTCCAACATAGCCAACTACCTATCTAGCAGTATTCTACCGAATGACCTCACTTATCAACAAAAGACAAGATTTCTATCATAAGTGAGAAAGCATTTCTGGGAAGATCCATGCTTGTTGAGTGCTCTAATGACGAACTATGAAGGTGTGAGCCCAATGAATTAATTCAAGGGATCATCAATGCATGCTACACTCCAGCATATGGAGGAGATGGTGGTGTATAAAGAACCATAACGAAAATTCTACAAGTTGGTTTCATTTGGCCTACACTCTTCAAGGATGTGCACAACTTTGTCTCAGAGGATAGGTGACATGCATAACTAGAAGACAAATATGTCGCATATAGGCATTCGGGCTATTAAACTATATATGGAGGGTCGATTATATGGGCCCATTCCCCGTATCAGGGAAGTTCAAATATATTTTGGTTGCGGTGGGTTATATGTCCAAATGGGTAGAAGCAATCCCCACTACACAATGCGACTCATATCACATTATTAAGCTCTTCTTGAAGATCATTTTTTCAAGTTTCGAAATGCCTAGAGTTATTAGGCAAGCATTTCTTAGAGAAACAATTCAACAACTTGCTATCAAAGTATGGAATAATGCACAGAGTATCAATCCCCTATCATCCTTAAACATGTGGCCAAGTGCAAACATCAAACAGGAAAATTAAAAGCATCCTAGAGAAATTGTGGCCCAATCTAGATGCGATTGGAGCTCTAAGCTTGACGATGCACTGTGGGTGTATTGAACAGCTTTCAAAACCTCAATAGGAATAACACCATATAGGTTGGTGTTTGGGAAGGCTTGTCACTTACTAATGGAACTCCAACATAGATTGGCTTTAAAATACTTGAACTTCAATTTACACGAAGCTGGGGAGAAGAGAAAACTTCAGCTTGTTGAATTAGAAGAACTATGAAATGAGGCTTATCACAATTCAAAGATAATACTAAAAAGTGACATGACAAAATCATCCGACGCCAGGACTTCCATGAGGGTGACTTAGTGCTTTTATTCAACTCTCAGTTCAAACATTTTTTGGGAAAGCTAAAATCACGATGGTCCGGACCTTTCAAGGTCTCTAAGGTCTACCCATTCAGAACTATGGAGCTGATACTCAAGACGGGAAGTGTTTAAAGTGAACGGACAAATAGTGAAACTGTACTTGAGTACAACTCCAAAGGAAGTGGAAGAAACCCTGGAGCTCACAATACCGAATCCGATATCCCAAACTAGCAAAAATGTCGAGCCAACGACAATAACCAAAGACGCTTCTTGGGAAGCAATTCAAGCCACTAATAATTTTTCTACTTTGCGACTAGAAATAAATGACCCCCAATAGGTAATACATCTGTATAGGAAGACACAAGTGTGTAGGAGGACACAAGCACCTCAGAGTATGCATGACATTTATGAAGAAATGGAGGGAGAAGTCGATGCGTGGCATGAGGCAGAGGCAAATAAATTTTAGAATTCAAAAGGAACCTTTCCTCCGGCGCTATTATTTATTTGTCCCCCTGGTGATCCAATTTGTCACGTGCCCTCACCCCACTATCTCCATCACTCCACTGCCCTACCCACTACCCGGAGCAATGTCCTCTCATATACCACTCCCTCTTTCTCCATCATACTAACCCTAATCTTTCTCCACCCTTTTCATCATTTTTCATTGTGTCATCTCCATTTCCCCATCATCCCACCAAACCCCACCATGGTAATGATGAGGAATCAATCTCACGGTGTTCGTTGGAGATCGCGGTGATGAGCAGAAGTGCTAATGGACCAAACTGTCTAATAGAGCTTGATGACCCCACTGATGAGCAATAGTAGAGAAACTTCGAAGCTTCGAATCAACAATCACCATCCCACGAAGAGGTGTTGGGACATGCTTCCCCTCCAAGAGAAACTTCCACTTTGGTCGCCGCCTCCTCACCTCCAACCAATCTCAAGTTGCACCTACAGATAGCCTCCAACATAAATAAAAATCCTTGGACACCCCTACAAATGAACTTGCCCACCTCCGTCAGAGATTTTGAACCGAGAGTCACATCCACTTTTTACTGATCTTTCTCTACATATTCACAAGCTGCGGCGCAACAATAAGATGATCCGGAAGCACAATTATTCAGGTTTCTCCCGAGCATAGCCAACATTGAGGAAAATGTTGTGTTTAAGTCTAGGGGAGCCACAATGATATGATCCCTAAACTTAAAGTATATACTTGATGTAGACATACCATTGTGCGCAATATGTCCGGTAGTTTTTCAGAACCCTAAAATTGATTCCTATTAACTTTTGAAAATTGTTTAGAAACACCAGTAATTACTTTTCTTGTATTCAACCTCTAGTTAAAGAACATTATTGATGACATCTTTGAACCTCTAGTACTAAGCTCAATCCCCCTAAACATCCTGAACTAGAAAGATGAAAACTTTATAATATAATACTAATTCGAGACCAAAATCATATAAAACCCCAAGCACATCACCCAAGTATTCCAGAAAAGAAAAAGTGGGGAGGACTGTGGGCCTTCTAAAAAAATGAATAACTACTCATATCTCTCTCCACTTGCTACAGTTGATCTAAATTAAATTAAATCAAGATCAGAAACATGTTCTAGTAAGCCCCATGGATAGGGAATCTCTTGATATGTGCCAGCTAAATCTTTTCAGATTGATGAAATCTAATTGCCAATGTATGTTCTTAGACAGTAGTTATGTAGTTCATTATTCAATAAGATAGCACTTAGCTCCCATTAGTGCAATGGTTTCTGTGATCTCAAGGTCAGGGTCTTTCAAAGATGTTTAAACAACTAAATGATGCTCAAGAGGAGTGGGGCTGAGGGCTAGAGTGATATGTAGTCATCCATAATGTGATTTAAGTTCCTAAGTCTTTAACCATTGCTTGAGGACAAGAAAAAATCTTAAGTTTAGAGGAATTTGATATGGAGAAACTTTTATATGATTACACTCTCATTTGACATCTATTCTATATGTGTTATATTTTTAACTTTAAATGCGTGCCTTATCTTCCAATGCACAAATTTTATAATTTCTCCACATCTTCTGCATGTCTATTACAAAAGGCTTAATTTGCATGTTTTCTTGTGCCTTATTTTTCTGCAAAGCTTCAAAACCGGTCATAGGGATCAATATCTTGCAGCAGTTGGGGATATCTAGATGACTTCTGCCCCACTAAGCTTCCTAGGAAATATTAACACAACAAAGCAGTCGGTTCACCACCTGAGTGTCGTATGCATATTGAGAGGTGGGAAGATGAATCAAGAATAATATAAGGGTCACACATTACATATTTAAGCACTCTAAGAGGCGAACTCAAGTAACTCTCGAGCTCCTCTGTTGATATATATTTTCCAATCTTCCTTGGCCTTAACGAATCAAATGACATCTCAAGCTGAGAGGGGTTTTTCGATCCTTACGCTTTTGCGAGTGGGCCAAGAGGCCGCGCTAGAGATGGCCCGCAACTGAGATGTCACGAAGGACCGACATTCCAAGTTTCGTCATTCTCCAAGGCAGAAGGTCTCAATCAGAGAGGGTTTATCACCATAGGTAGGAATCCAATACGACTGAGGGTTGGTTGGAATTTGGTTTTCAGTTTGAGATCTTCTAGATTGGAAGGTGCAAAGGGTGTCAACTCAACCTTCCACATAGAGAAGTCGGCACATCAATCTACTCGTTTGTATTCACAAGAGTATCTATAGAAAAGATTTGATGGACATCCCAACTTGAGAGAGTCCAATCGTTAGCATGTGCGAGAGCACTACTTAGCATCCGGATGTTGTTCATCGTGAGAGCGAGTGTCACGATCCGGATTTAAATCGTTATTTAAATCAGTGTTGGCGACTTATTATGAAAGATCAAATAATTTTCTTTCTTTTTTTTTAAAAAATTGTGCATAACTCCTCTATATAATATAAGAAAGTGATAATACACATAATCAAACCACGTAGTTTATATTGATAATTTAACAAATCCTAGGGTACACACAACCATATAGTCATAAAATATTTTTATTTTACAAGATACAAAAGTATTTTCGTGTAGACATCACATATCAAACTCACTCAATATTCCAACAGAGGGATATGAGATTTACAAGTCTTCTATCTAGTACGCATGATGGGGCACATGATTTCTCAATACCTCCATTCTACCTCATTCCTTTCGCGAAACATATCATATAATGATAGATGGATACTAGAGGTGGCCCCTACGGATTCTAGAGGTAGCTCCCATCGCGACTCCTCATGATGTAGTACTTAGCTCCGCATGGCACTTAGCTTCAGTCTATCTCATCCTAGAAATGATGTATTGAATTCTAGAGGTGGCTCCCATCGTGACCAAAGATGTAACACTTAGTTCCAACCATCATACATGTAGATGCAGGTAGAAGTAGATGCATGATTCATTATATAAAAATTTCATATCAACTATCAAAAGATGAATCATATCTTATAACTCAAATATCGGAAGATGAATCATATCGAACACTCATTCAAACGAAATATGATTTCATTTCATAGCGTCGATCCATAACATACCACATATGCATTTCAATTGAATCATCATTTAATCAATCTTTCCAACATACATTTCATACAAAATGACACCCCAAATTCAAAAGAGGTGAATACATAGAGTAGGAGAAACCAACTGTTAACAAAACATATCATACATGAAACATAAATAATTGAAAAGATTTCATGATACTCATGCATTAATTCTTATAACCTAAGAAACGATTTGCCATATGGATTAGCCTTATAATATTACAAATTGTATACATAGTAAAAAAGAATCCATATATTTTGGTATACATAACCAAATGACATCATTCCATTATTTTCTAACTTCCAGATTACTGGACCATCAATTTGTAAAAGTTTCATATCCTATTTCGTTATAATTTGTTCTAAGGAAAATTAACACAACCTAACTTTTTTATTGTTTTTGTGTTCTGACAGTCTGAATGACCTTACTTTTATGATTTATATAAAACAATAAACATTCTTTGTTTTGGTACTTATTTTCACTAATAGTATACTTCTAGGGTGCAATCCATAAAATGACTTGAATTTATATCTATCTTTACTGAGCACAATAACATTAACAAATATTAGCATAATCTGCCCTAAGTTTCATCCTGACAAACTGAGCAAGTCTCGGTAAAACATTTATAACATTCACTAAACATTTATATTGAATTTGATACGTAATTTAGAAAGTCAGATAACAGTTTCGGCAGACAAAATGATAACACCTTAAAAAATAACATAACTTTCTTTACAGACATCTAATTAACTTGATTCCAAAGCTCAATGAAAGCAGACTCAGAGAGGGTCGATCATAGCAAATTTCATAATTTTTGGACTACCCGAAAGTATGGAAATATGTAACTAAAAATTTGGGAACTGATTGAACATGGATAGGGTTAATCCTGCACATGAACAACATGAGTTTTGTCCCATGATTAGCTAAAATTCAAAAATGAACAAGAAGAGAGATTTTCAAAGAACCCTAATTAGGTATTTACGCAACTGAAATGAAACAAGAATTAACTATGAACTTACCACAACCATAACCCTAATTCCCCTTCTCTTCCTCCAAGTTTCTTCAAGATGTAGTAAGATTTTCTCTTTGCTTTTGCTTTCGGCCAAGGATGGTGAAAAAAGGCAGAAGGAGGTGGTAAAAGGTAGAAGGGTAAGGATCAAATAGAAGGAATAACCGAGTTAAGCTGTTGTATAAGTCCCTACCAAAAATGCCCTTGAACTATGACTTATTCACATGTAATGCCATTTAAGTAAATGGCTTTGCATTTCTCCATTTACATTTCTACATGTAAATAAGAAATTATCCCCCATTTGTATTCAAATAAAATATTTAGAAAAATTAATAACCAAATAATCAAAATCTAATTTTTTGTCCGAAGAACAAAAATCACAATTTTACATATTTTCCGATTTTGTATCCATGTTTTACCTAACAAAAAGACCTCCTAAAAATGTTAAAAATCACTTTGAATTCTTTGATATATAAGATAATTATCGAGACTTTAATTTTTCAAATTTCCACTTTTTTTTTAAAATCACATTTTCATGCCTTAAGTAAATTTCTACCGCTTTTGTACTCCAATAGTTGACATTAAAGTGTAAGTCTTAACATCACATTCATAATGATTATCAATAACATAATATAGCATCACATTCATACATCTAATCATGCATAATTAAGTTAGGAATATAATATTCTACCCACATTTTCTCGAAATTTAACGTACCTTAATGACTAAACAAATAGAGATATCGCTTACGCATATCTTGCTCCGCCTCCCATGTGGCTTCCTCAACATTATGGTGTTGCCACAAGACATTCACCAAGGGTATTCTTTTAGACTAGAACGCTTGTTTCTTTCGATCCAAAATATGTATCGGTCATTCGATATACAACATGCCTTCTTTCCAGTCAATGGGCTCATATTTGATTACATGTGACGGATTTGGCTCATACCTCCATAGCATGAAATATATCATTTCCATATGAGAAGGTAGGGCCAAATGATAAGTAGCCGATCCAACTCGCTCGAGTATTTCGAATGGTCCTATGTATCACGAACTTAGTTCTCCTTTCTTTTTGAACCTTGTGACACATTTTGATCATGATCTCCTTGTTGAAACTCAAGAGGGATTCGACGATTATGAGCATAACTTTTCTGCCTATTTTATGCTGCTTTAAGCTTTTCCTAAATGACCTTGATCTTCTTAGTAGTGGCTTGAACTAACATCGGACCTATTATTTATTTTTCACCAATTTCTTCCCAGCAAATAGGAGACCTACTACTTCTTCCATACAATGCCTCATATGGTGCCATTTCAATATTGCTATGATAGAAATTATTGTAAGCAAATTTCACAAGAGCTATATGATCATCCCAATTTTCACCAAAATCTAAAATGCATGCACGAAGCATATCTTCTAGGGTATGAATAGTCCTTTCTAATTGTCCATGCATCTGAGGATGAAAGGCAGAACTAAACTGCAGCTTTGTGCCCAAAGCTACTTGTAACATCGTACGAAAACATGATGAGAAACGAGGATCTCGATCATAGGTAATTCTAGTTGGAACTCCATGTAGTCAAACAATCTCATGAATATAAATTTGTTCCAACTTGTTTAAGGAATAGTCCATCCTAATAGGTATAAAGTGTGTCAATTTTATTAGTCGATCCACTATCACCCATATTGTGTTGTGCCCTTTACTAGTACTAAGTAGTCCTTGGATAAAATCCATGTTTACGTCTTCCCATCTCCATTGAGGAATAGGGAGTGGCTGTAAAGTATCTCCAGGTTTCTTATGCTCTGCCTTGATTTGTTGAAATGTCAAACATTTCGATACAAATTCAGCAACGTCCTTCATGCCACTTCACTAATAATGCATTTTCAAGTTTTGATACATTTGTGTATTGCCTGGATGCACACTATAATGTGTTCGATGTGCTTCTTCTAAAATCACTCTTCACAACTCAATATCGTTAGGAACACATATCCTATTCCCACTCCTTAGTATCCCATCTTCATGCATCTTAAAGTTTGGATTTTGTTCTCCTTTCCTTGTGGTTTGAAGTACTAATAACTTAGGATTCTTTTGCTGAGCTTCTTTGATCCTTTGTATCAATATGGGTTCTACCTTCATTGTAGCTAAAATTCCCTTAGAAGTCTTCTCTATAAATTGGAAACCTTAATTCTTTAGTTCTTCCAAGAGCTTCCATTCGCTAACCATCATGTTAGCTAAGAAGGCTGACTTTCTCCTTAATGCATTTGCTAATGTATTCGTTTTGCCCAGATGATATTGAATAGAGAAGTCGTAGTCCTTTAGCAAATTCATCCATCTTCTCTGTCTCATATTTTAATTCCTTATGTGAAAACAAGTTCAGTAAATATTTCAAACGTTGCTCCATACAAATAATGCCTCTAAATTTTTCAATGCAATGATTATAGCATCAAGCTCTAAATCATGTGTAGGGTAATTTTGCTCATATTTTTTTAGTTGTCTAGGAGCATACGCGACCACACGACCATTTTGCATTAAAATACAACCCAAGCCCTTCCGACAAGCATCAGTATATATAACAAACTCATCGGTGCCAAATGAAATTGTTAGGATAGGAGCGCTTGTAAGTCTCTTCTTGAGTTCCTGAAAACTTCTCTCACATTCATCAGACCATATAAATTTGGTACTCTTGTGTGTTAACTTTGTGAGAGGAGTGGAAATAGAAAAAAATCCTTCAACAAATCTTCTATAATACCCAACTAACCCTAAGAAGCTTCTTACTTCAGTAACAGTAGTTGATCTCTTCCAATTAATTACAGCCTCAATTTTAGATGGATCCATTGATATGCCTTCTTCGGATACAACATGGCTTAAAAACACTACCCTGTCAAGCCAAAATACACACTTGCTAAACTTGGCATATAATTTTTGTTCTCTAATAATTTGCAGAATAGTCAAGTGTTCTTCATGTTCCTCTTGGTTCTTGGAATATATCAAAATATCATCGATGAAAACGATCACAAACTCATCCAAGAATGGCTTGAATACTCGATTCATCATATCCATGAAAGTAGTCGGTGCATTAGTTAACCCAAATGGCATTACCAAAAACTCATAATGGTCGTATCGTATTTTGAATGTAGTCTTCGAAATATCGCCTTGCTTAATTTTAAGTTGATGATATCTAGATCTGATATCGATCTTGAAGAATATCGAGGCACCTTGTAGTTGATCAAACAAATCATCTATCCACGACAATTGATATTTGTGTTTCACTTTCACCTGATTTAATTGTCTATAATCAATACACAATTTGAGAGACCCATCTTTCTTCTTAACAAATAACACCGGAGCTCTCCAAGGTGATACACTTGGCCAAATAAATCTCTTATCTAAAATTTCTTGAAGCTGCCCTTTCAATTATTTTAGTTTTGCATGTGACATATGATAAGGAGTTTTAGAAATGGAAGTAGTTCCAGGAAGAAGATCGATAGAGAACTCTATCTCTCTTTCAGGAGGCAGGCCTGAGGACTCCTCTGGAAACACATATGGAAACTCCTTAACAATATGCAATCATTCAAGCTTGTTTCTTCCTTTTTGCTCTCAACCAAGAAAGCTAAGAATCATTCACAACCCTTCCTGAGTAACTTATTGGCAAGCATATAGGATATTAGAGAACATCCATTTGACGCTCTCTCTCCGACAAAGTTGAATGGTTGTTCATTAGGAGGTGAAAAGGTAATTAGTCTCTTTCGGCAATCAAGACAAGCACGATAAGAGGACAACTAGTTCATACCCAAAATAACAACAAAGTCATGCATATGCAAAACAATCAGATCAGCAGTCAAAGTCTTATCTTGAACTCTAACATCACATGATTTATATACTAAATTTGAAGATAGAGTATTGCCTTCGGGAGTTGTGATTGCCAAACATCTTATCTTCATATGACATGCAAAATTTGGACTCACAAAGGAATGTGTAGAGCCGGAACCTATCAAAATATGTGCCATGGTGTCATAGATAGGAAGATTACCTGTGAGCCTCCACATCTCTTTTAGTTAAAGCATAAACTTTTTCTTGTGCCATTGATTGTTTCCACTTTCCAATTGCTCTATTTGGCAGTTGAGCTTGTTGTTGTGGTTGTTGTTGTTGCTGCATTGACCTAGTTTTCCACACTTTAAACAACTTCTTATTCCTCTATAGCATGGGGCATTGCCATGAAAATTCGCACACAATTTGCATTGTTGGGGATGTTGTGGTAGTGGTTATTAAGGACTGCAGAAAGGCACATTGTGTCTTCTCTTTTTAAAGTCAAAATTTCTTGGCCTAAAGTGTTGAAAAGTAGGATCTCTTTCTTTCTTGTTTTCCTCTTGTTTTGCTCGAGATGTTTGTAAATTCTTCTCCACCAATTGAGCCATTTCACACACATCTTCATATACTCACAACTTGAGCACGACAAGTCTACTCCTAATAGCTGGTTTGAGTCCTCTCTCGAATTTCTTTGCCCTTTCTATTTCATCAGCAACTAGGTGTGAAGCAAATCTTGATAGTTCAATAAATTTTGCCTCATATTGTTCCACTGTCATATTCCCTACTCTAGCTTTGAGAAATTCAATCATTTTCTTATCCTGAGCACTATTTGAAAAGTACTTTGCAAGAATTCTACAACTTTCTTCCATGTTAAGTTCGAATTGTCACCCAAAACTCTAGGCTTAGTCACCTTCCACCAGTGCTCGACATTACCTTCAAGCATAAACTCGACAAATAATATCTTTTCTGGCTCCTCACAACATAAAGGAACAAATATCTTTTCCAACTTATTTATCCAGCTCTCTGCCTCCATTGGGTCACCAATACCTTTGAAATTGGGAGGACCAAGTTTCCTAAGCTGCTCCACCATACATTTACGGCAACTTTCAACTTCTTCAGCCCTAGGTTCATTGTTTTTCATATTTTGTTCAGTTTGCATCTCATGATATTACTCGCTCCTTGCAAGGCTTGCAAGACACCCTCCAATCAAGGATCCTATTCTGCACTTTGGTTTTGGGATGAGCTCTCCCCTCTCATTCTCATGATCCTAATTAAATCAATCACAATGTATACTTTGGATTAACAATATGAAAGATCATACCGTAGACCTATACGAATGTGTGACATCGTCTTAGAGTTTAAATAAACTAAAAATATAATCATGTCATCCTAGCAAGGTCATGCAACACTTGATGCAGAGTAAGACGTATTACTCTGATACCATAAATGTCACGATCCCGATTTAAATCAGAGCTCGCGACTGATTACGAACGATCAAATAATTTTCTTTTCTTTCAAAAAAAATTGTGCATAAGTCCTTTATATAATACAAGAAAGTGATAACACACATAATCAGACCATGCAGTTTATATTAATCATTCATAGCATGTAACAAATCTTAGGGTACAAATAGCTACATAATCATAAAATATTTTTATTTTATAAGATACAAAAGTACATTCGTGTAGACATCACATTCCAAACTCTCTCAATATCCCAACAGAGGGATATGAGAGCTATAAGTCTTCTATCTAGTATGTGCGGTGGGGCACATGACTTCTGAATACCTTAGCAGCAAAAAAGATCTACACCCTGCTATGGCTGGTCTCTTTGCGATCCCAAAAGTTCAATTGATATGAAAAAGTGTATAACAACACTGTGAGCAAATAATAGCTCAGTAAGTTGATAACTCATAAGCTATGTGTTACCATCTAATAAATTCGGAGAGACAATGGATAGTAAGACATATCTAATTTCATACATAACAACTGTAAGATCCCAAAGGGCACCAAGAGGGGGTGAATTGGTGTTAAAAAATAAAATATTAATTTCACTAAAATCGTTGCGGAAGCTTAAAATCGATTCGCAAATCTTTAACTCAAAACAAATCAAATTAGATCATAAGCATAATTTGTGTGTGTGTGTGTGTGAGAGAGAGAGAGAGAGAGAGAGAGAATTCAATCACAATGCACGCGATGGTTGTTGACGAGGTTCGGCCACATCTTGACCTACGTCCCCGCTCCGATTTCTCGACCTCGAGACCGTCGGAGATTCCACTGGAACTCTTCCTTTGTTCCAAATGGGCCAAGGAAGAAAAGCTCTTTACACCACCGCCTTTTCTCCGCTTTGAGATGTTAGGCACACCTCTCCTCCAATGAAGCCAATCTATTTCTCTCGCTCAAGAGGTAAGATTTTGAACCTCTTTTACACAGGAGTTCTCTCAATATTTTTCTAAATAAAATATTTCTCGCTTTTACAATGCTAAGTTCACAAGAGGAGAAGAGAGAAAGAAGAGAAAATTTAAAATGAAAACTTTGAGGAATGATCTTCTTTTGATAGCTTGAAGTTTTTCTTCAAGACTTGGATGTATGCTTTTGTTTCTGGCTTTGGCACTCCTTTTATAGGCTCTAATATGTGGACAATTCGTCCAGAATTTGTTCCGCAATTTTTTCATTCAAATTTGACCGTTATTGTTCATTTGACTCAAAGTCCGTTCGATCGGTCCATCGACCGGTCCGTCGATCGGTATAGTCTCGATGTCAATCGGGGAAGGCTCAATATTCATCGGTCGACTGGCATCTCCTATTCGATCGATCGATATTGTCTCGATCAACCTTCTTTGCTTCGACCGATAGGTTGACCGACCTTCATTATTTTGAACATAACTTTTTGTATTGTTATTCAAATTAGATAATCTTGAATTCTATGGATCGATAACATGATTATCTACAACTTTGATATTTATGACTCTTCAAAATCTAATAGGATCATAGTTAATTATTTAATCAAATCGTAGTGAATAAAGTTATCTATTTTTTTAAAACATTTTCAGCATTGAATCTTTCGACGTTTGTATCATCAAAATATAATTTTATGTGGCATTAAAACTTTGCTCCAACAATCTCCCCCTTGTTTTATGAAGAAAAAATGAGAAATATAAAAAATATATAAGTTGCGCAAAAAGTTGTAAAATTTCAAAAAATCAATTTTACTCCCCCTAAATCTTAACTATATTCATATCATATTTCTCCCCCTTTTGTTTCATCAAAAAGATAATTTGTATATGAAGCATATAAGAAACCATATTTAATTCCTCCTTAATTATATTGTCCAAAAGAAAATTATTCTCCCCTTTTGTTATATAATATGTAAAATGTTTCATCATAAAGAGTTAAAAAAATATGCAAAAAAAAAAAATAACTCCCCCTAAATTTATGGATATTTTGAAAATGAAATCAAATTGATTTATGGATTCATGTATGCAATGGGTTTCAAAAATAATTGCGTTAGGAATCAAGATGTTGCATAAAACTTCGATACAATAATAATACCAATTGTTGAAAGATTTTAACATGCTCCCCCTATCATTATGATTAATCTTTTTCTATTATATATATATATATTTCTCTTTCCATTTAAAGAAATAATAGTTTTGAAATTTTGGGTTATATAAAAAAGATAAGTGATATTTTTACCATAACCTTCATGCCTTCACATTTCCAAGTCTACTTGTCATTTGCTTTGCATGTGAGGCACACCTGAAAAATAATTATGTAACCTTTGGTACCCAAACTTCTTTGGGTTCTATTTTGTCAATCATGATTTCTTTTGGAACCCATATCATTCCATGTTGAAATTGTTTTTTAATTTTGCATTGATATGCATAATGATCATAAAATCCACATGTAAAGCATTTAAAATGTGATTTTCTATCATAGGAATGATTAGATGTCCAATAAGAGTTTTTATGTCCAAAATGATTCCTAAAATTATTTTTTGTTGCATAAGAAATAGGTTTATATTGTATATCTTTCAAAGAGTCATTTTCTTTCTTTACTTTTTCTAAAGAATATAATAGTTTTACAACTTCACATGCATGCGTGATTTCTAAAGAATAAATTTCATGTCTTAAGTTTTCATTTTTCAAAAAATATGTATTCTTTTCTTCTTTTAATTTTTCAAGCTCATGTAGCAATTTTTCATTTTCTTCTTTAATTAAATAACATCTTTTTATAAGAGAGGAGAGTTCTTTATTTACGTCTAAAGAAATATTTTCTTCGAAAGAGTCCGATGAGTCATAATTTGAATTTGAAGTGTTAGAAATTATCTCATCGTCGTGTGCTATTAAACATAAGTATGCTTCGTCACTAGAAGAGCTTGATGAATCACTTGTTTCACTGGACTCTTCATATTTTTTTCTTTTTACCTTTGTGAGATTTTTCTTCTTTATGGTGTTTATATGATCTTCTTGTTGGCTTCTCGTTCTTGTCTTTCTTTTTTACCAACTTGAGATACTTATCTAGTTTTTTTGTGTAGAGTTTCTTTTCGTCTATTTCTCCTTCACTTGAGTCTTCTTCTTTTGTATTTGTTTTCAATGCCAATGTTTTCTTCTCGGGGGCTTCTTCTTCTTTATCTTCTTGGGTTGAGATCTCATAGGTTAGAAGTGAGCCAATAAGATCATCAAAATCTAATTTGTTCAAATCTTTTTTCTCGACCACGATCCTCTTCGTATGCCATTTGGAGGAGAGAGACCTGAGAATCTTTTTCACTTTCTGGGGGTTAGTTCTCAGCTCGTCCAAGGAGACTAAGCCATTCACAATATCATTAAACCAAGCAACCATATCATTTATGGATTTATTATTATGCACTTTAAAAGGATCATATTGATGATTTAAAATATTCAATCTAGATTATTTAACTTTATCAGTTTCTTCATAAGTAGTGATGAGTTTTCCCAAATCTCAGTTGCAGTTTCACAACTTGAAATCCAATTAAACTCTGTTGAATCCAAGGCACACTAAAAAGTATTTTTGGCTTTCCAATCAAGTTATGTAAAAATCTTTTCTCTTTCTTTAGAGTTTGTAGGTAATTTTTCATGAATATAATTACATTTTCAACGATGTCCCACATGTCAATATCAATAGAACAAATGTATGCTTGAACTATAATTTTCCAATATGCAAAATTTGATGCATCTAAAAAGAGAGGACGACTGATTGATTGTACTCCAATCATCGCGGAAGCTTAAAATCGATTCACAAATCTTTAACTCAAAACAAATCAACTTAGATCATAAGCATAATTTCAGAGAGAGAGAGAGAGAGAGAGAGAGAGAGAGAGAGAGAGAGAGAGAGAGAGAGAGAGAGAGAATTCAATCACAATGCACGCGGTGGTTGTTGACGAGGTTCGACAATACCTTGGCCTACATCCCCGCTCCGACTTCTCGACCTCGAGACCATCGGAAATTCCATTAGAAATCTTGCTTTGTTCCAAATGGGGCAAGAAAGAAAAGCCCTTAACACCACCTTCTTTTCTCCGCTTCGAGAGGTAAGGCACACCTCTCCTCTAATGAAGCTAATCTATTTCTCTCGTTCAAGAGGTAAGATTTTGAACCTCTTTTACATAGAAGTTCTCTCAGTATTTTTCTAAATAAAATGATTCTCTCTTTTACAATACTAATCTCACAATAGGAGAAGAGAGAAAGAAGAGAAAACTTAAAATGAAGACTTCAAGGAATGAACTTTTTTATAACTTGAAGTTTTTCTTCAAGGCTTGGATGGATGCTTTTTGGCTTTGGCACTCCTTTTATAGTATCTAGTTTGTGGAAAATTTAGGACTGAGCACGGTCCGGGTCGATGGACCGCACTGACCCGAAAAATAGAGAAAATAACTCGGCCTAGATCAAAACCGGGTCGGAATCGGGTCCAATTGATAGAAAACCCGATGGGTTTCGAGTCAGGATCAGGTTTGCCATCCCAATACTCGACCCGGACCCGACCCGGATTACTTGTGCCGTATAAAAGCCCCACATTCCACAAGTTTTTCTCTTTTCACCCTCTCACTTTCTCTTTCCCATCTCTCTCTCCATCTCTCGCACTCTCCCTCTCTCTCTCACGATGATGATGGCGGCGGCAGCGACGACTCCGATTGACCTCCCTCTCCTGACTCCCCTCTCTCTCTCTACTTGGTCACCAGGAGCGCCGCGATCCGGCACTTGGAGACAGATCGGCTGCCAGGCGCCGGATCTGGTACCTGGCGGCCGATCCGGCCGTCAGGCGCCAGATCGGCCGCCGCCAGGTGCCAGATCCAGATCTGGCCACTAGATCGGTCGTCGGATCGGGCCACCAGGTGCCACGATCTGGCGCCTGGCGCCGGATCCGGGTGCCTGACGGCCGGATTTGGCCACTGGTGACCAATCCGGTCGCCCAGCGTCGGATTTGGCCACTGGGGCCGATCTTCGACGTTTGCCTTTCATGTTTCTCGATGATTCCCGATTGCAAACCCGGTGACATTTCCGAATTGTCGGGTCTGACCCGGAACCAGATCCGGCCGAGTTCGGGTGGGGTACCGGGTCGAAAAATTTTTGACCCGGCATAATCCGGGTCAGGACCGGGTCCGCTTAGATCGGGACCCGGTCCCGGGTTTGCTTAGCCCTAGGAAAATTTGTCCAAAATTTGTTCGATAATTTTCTCATCTAAATTTGATCATTACTATTAATTTGACTCAGAGTCCGATCGACTGCACATATGGACCGGTCGACCTGTCTATGTAACCATTGTGTGATTTCTTCAGCTTCTGTGCTTGATCGGTCGATCGATCCGTCGACCGGTATAGTCTCAACATCAACTGGGGCAAGCTCAGTATTCATCGGTCAACCGACATCTCCTATTCTGTCGATCGGTAATGTCTCGACCGACCTTCTTTGCTTCGATTGGCAAGTTGATCGACCTACACTATTTTAAGCATAACTTTTGTACAATTATCCGAATTAGATAATCTTGGATTCTATGGATATATAACAAGATTATCTACAACTTTAATATTTATGATTCATCAAAAATCTAATAGGATCATAGTTACTTATTTAATCAAATTGTAGTGCATTAAGTTATCCCTTTTTCTTTAAACTTTTTTCACGTTGAATCTTTCGAGGTTTGTATCATCAAAATATAATTTTATGTGACATTAAAACTTTGCTCCAACAACAACAAATTTTATAATCATACAGTATTGATGATTTTAATTTTCTCCGCTTCGAGAGGTAAGGCACACCTTTCCTCTAATGAAGCTAATCTATTTCTCTCGTTCAAGAGGTCAGATTTTGAACCTCTTTTACATAAGAGTCCTTGATCTGAACATTGATGGAATTAGGATTGAAGTTACTGATTTCATGGAAAGATGCATGCTGAAGATTATTTAGATTGGAAAACAAGTCTGGAAAATTATTTTGAGTGAAAAACTATGGCAAAAAATAGAAAAGTGCTATTTGTCAAGCTGAAGTTAAAGGGGACAACATTTCAATGGTAGAAGAGAATTGAAGAGCAACGTGAACGACAAGGTAAACAAAAAATTGGCACTTGGTAGCATATGAAGACGAAGCTGCAAAAATAATTCTTATCCGCTGATTATACAATTGATTTATATGAAAAGTTTCATTCTTTGAAATAACGAGGTATGAATGTTGAAGAGTATACTTTAGAGTTTTACAACTTATCAATTCGTGTTGGATTGAATCTAACAAATGAACAAGTAGTTGCTCGTTATCTTGCCGGGCTTAACCAATCTATAATGGGGCGCTCAGGAGTCATTATGCAAAAGGGTTCTGGTGCTGTTGGAAATACAAAAAATAACACATCTGCACAAGGAACCAATCAAGAAACTCATGCAAATAAAAATGATGATAAGGAGAAAGCTGCAATGCATTACAGTGGACAAAATAATTCTGCACCTACGAGTTTTAAAGGAAACAACAACTCACAAATTCGTTGTTTCACTTGTGGTGAAAAGGGTCATGGTTCTTATGCTTGTCCACATCGAAGAGTTAATCTAGTGGAGCTGCAAGATGAAGAATATGAAGAGTCAGAGCCTATTTATGATTAGTATGCAGATCAAAGTGAAGAAATAGATGTTCTTCCTGTTCAAGGAGAATCATTGGTGGTTCGAAGTATTTTAACTGCCACAACTAAAAAAGAAGAAGATTGAAGAAGGCATAGTCTCTTCAAAACATGTGTTCTTTGTGACGGGAAGGTGTGTGATCTAGTTATAGATGTTGGTAGCATGGAAAATGTCATTTCTAAAGATGCAATAGAGAAGCTAGGATTGGTTATTGAAAAAACACCCACATCCTTACAAAATTCGTTGGCTTAAGAAGGACAATGAAATTCCTGTCACTGTTCGATGTTTGGTGCAACTTACTATGGGAGGTAATTTACAAGATGAAGCTTTATGTGATGTTGTGCCTATGGATGTTGGACATATTCTCATGGAAAGATCATGGTTGTATGACAATGATATGGACACACTAGACCAAACATGTATTCTTTTTATAGGGGTAACAAGAAGTACACCTTGCATCCAATGGAGAAGGATGCAAAACATGTTGTTGGCTTATCAAAAAACTACAAGGTTAATGGCTTTTTATGTGCTGAGAAATTTAATATAGAGTGTCAAGAAGCTAAAATTATTGGAGAATATCATATTAGAAAAATGTCTCACCGATCGCATGAAGCTCAAGATATTTTGAAAGAATTTTCATATTCGGCTAGTGCCGTCTTCTCTCAACATGACATTCATGAGGAGGTAAAAGTTGCCCTGAAATCAAATAATGAAGCTTATGCTCATACAACCAATCAACATCGGCGTCTTAAAGACTTTGATGAAGGTGACTTGGTCCTTGTACACTTGAGATAAGAGAGGTTTCCTAAGGGCACTTATCACAAACTCAAGTCAAGTAAGTTTGGACCTCACAAGATACTAAAGAAAATAAGTTCAAATGCTTATTTCATTGAGATTCCATCAAATTTGCAAATCAGTTCTATCTTTAATGTCTTAGATTTCTATGCTTTTGAGGGTTTTGATATGCACACAACTGAAGTTTCATATCACATTGAACAACACCCCAAAGTTTCTACTGATGTAATTGAAGATGTGTTGGATGTCAGAGGTCAGTTCTCGTAGAGGTAACATATATAGAAGATTCTTGGTTAAATGGTTGGATAAACCTACTATTGAAAGCACTTGGATTAATGAAGATGAGCTCAAGAAGATCGATGCCGAGATGTATGCTGATGTGGTGCAAGTTTTTTTCAAGGAGCCAAAATTTTCAAGCTGAGAAGATTGACGCATGAGCTTTTATTTTAAATTAGTTATTTTAATTAAAGCTGATGTTTTAGTTTATTAGTCATCATGTGATAAAGGTCATGATTAGTTATAACGATTTTGATTAAAAGTGGGTTAATCAAGGGTGGAAATTGATTAGTAGTTTATAATCTCTTGTAACCCTAGTATTTAAGGCTGTCAATAGGGTTTTCAATCGTCATTATCTCTCTTTTATCAAATTTATAGATTTTTGTGATTTTCTCATAAACCCTAATTGTTCCTCTATCAATCATTCTTATTTTCTAGCCTGATTTCTCATTATTCTTGCTGATTTTCTCTCCTTACTGCATCATTACCTCAACATTAATTCTATTGGGAGGTGAGACAATGTATCTTACCATTATAATGGTGTAGTCCATTTTAATATTATATATAAGCAATGCATTGAGTAAATTACGTTAAATGCCCTCCAACTTTGACGTTTGATCAGTGATGTCCTCCAATTTTAATTTGTAACACAAATGCCCTCCATTTTTCATTTATTTCAAACTGCCCTTTTCACATGCAATCGACCGTTTCCGATCACTTTGTTGATGTGGCGCCCATACAACAATTTTTTCTCTCCTCCATGCAAGAAATCATTCGACATGTCATTTCTCTCTCTAAGTGGCATGATTAAATAATAATATAAAATAAAAATAATATAATAATTTAAAAAAAAGGGAGAGAAGGGGGCACGACCCCTCCCCTCGACCTCCGACGACCTTGCTAGTGCTGGAGGGAGAGGAGCCTCGTCGGCGCCGAATGCGCGGGGGGTTGCCCCCTATGCGTCACCGGTGTGAGCTCGTCGGAGCATAGAGTGCAAAAGAGGGGGGGGGACTCTAGCTCGCCGGAGCTTGCAGGGGGGTGACCCTCCCCCCTTTTGTGCTGCGTGCTCTGGCGAGCTAGCACTGGCGACACAAGTGGGGGGGACCCCGCACGTCCGGTGCCGACGAGGCCCCCTTACCTCCTGTGCCAGCAAGTCTGACAGAGGTTGAGGGGAGGGGCCGTGCTCCTTCTCTCTTTTTAAAATTATTATATTATTTTTTATTTTATATTGTTATTTAATCATGCCACGTAGAAGAGAGAAATGACATGTTGGATGATTTCTTGCATGGAGGAGAGAGTGGGTGCCACGTCAACAAAGTAACCGGGCAATCGATTGCAGGTGAAAAGGGTAGTCGATGAAACAAATGAAAAGTTGGAAGACATTCGTGTTATATGGGACAAGCGCTGAGCAAACATCAAAGTTGGAGGACATTCATATATGCATTATAATTCCATAGATGAGTTCATCACCTCATTGCTTCCTGTTGTTTGAATCCCTAGGGATCAATCCACAGGAGGGAGAGTGTTGTTTGCCATAGTTCCAATAAAAGGTAATTGCTTTTATGAGCTAAATCATTTTATGTATTTTACATATTTGGTTATCATGATTTAACTCTTTAATTTTCTTTCTACTAGACTGCATGTTTGAAACTGTTGATAATATGCTATGACTCTCTATAACTGTGTTGATTTTGACCTTAAAGTTTTTTCTCTTGAACGATCATGGTTGGACCAATTTGGTTGGGTTCAATCGGGATGAATCATAATTAATTAAAATAATTTTAAAGATATATATAATAAATATTATATTATATATAGAAAATATTAACCTACTAAATTTTAAATATTAACATAAACATATTTATTTATTGTATTTTAAAATATTAATTGACTATTAATAATTTTTATTTATCATATAATTATATTAATAATATGTTAAATTTTTTTACACAAAAATAACTCTTATGTATTATTTTTATTTTATTTCCATTTCTTCTTCTCTCTTCATTAATTTAGCTTTCCTTTTTCATATTTCTTCTTCTCTCTTCATTAACTTTCAATGGTAAATTTTCTTTATCATTTAATGCCATTAATAATATATTGTTACCGAAAATCAGCTTTTTATCTTTTTCATTTCCTCTCCTCTCTCTTCATTTATGTTAATTCTTTTTTAGTATTTCAAATATTTACTTTCCTTATGTCTTTTTTCCTTTCCATAATTTTCTTTCCTTTTAGTGATTTTTAGTTTTTTTGTTTTTTCAACTGAACTGAGTTCCTTCCGATTCGCTTGATTATCGATTCAATCAATTTTTCCCCAGTCAAATACCCTTTCTAGTTTTGACTTCAAATCAAACCGGACCGAATGCCAGTTCGTGGTTAAACTAGTTGAACATCCTTGCAATATCCATATGATAGGAGTCTGACATATCTACGCATCTAGGATCCTTGGTGCTTGCTGTAGGGTTCCCTCTTTTGTTCTATATAGTTTTTTTGTTTCTCTTAATATTCGTGTGCTAGTGTCATCTTCAAATATCGAGTTTAGTGATGGATATGCTACATTACTATTGAGTTTGATACGATTGTTATCTTTCAAATAATTAGTTGAACTTAATTGGACTGAGGCTTTATTGAAAATATATAAACTTTATTTCAATTATTTTTTAGTAAAATAATCAAACATTTACTAGAAATAAATTGTATAAATAACTTTTTCATATATTATTAACTAGTTTAACTTAGTCGCGCTTCACGCAATTTAAATATATTTCAATAAATAAGTTTTAATACATAAATATGTTGGATCCCAAAGGGCACCAAGATGGAGGGAGGTGAATTGGTGTTCAATCGAAAAATTGATTTCACGAAAATCATCGCGGGGGCACAAAATTGATTCTTTAAAATCTTTTAAAATAAAGTAATTCAGAGTATAAGCATAATATGAACGGGAGGAGAGAGAGATAAAATCAAACACAAAGACACAGTGATTGATGACGAGGTTCGGCCACACCTTGGCCTACATCCCCACTTCAACTTCTCGATCTCGAGACCGTCGGAGATTCCACTAATCCCTTCCTTTGTTCCAAATGAGACAAGGAAGAAAGTCCTTTACATCAACCACCTTTTCTCCACTTCGAGAGGCAAGACAACCTCTCCTCCTAGGAAGCTAATATTTTTCTCTCGTTCAAGAGGTAAGATTTAGAACCTCTTTTACACAGGAGCTCTCTCTACTTTTTTCTGAACAAAAATATTTCTCTTTTTTACAATTCTATGCCCACAAGAGTGGAAGAGAGAAAGAAAGAAAACTCTAAATGATAACTTCAAGAGAAATGATCTTCTTTTGATTTCTTAAAGTTTTACTTCAATGCGTGAATGGGTGCCTTTACTTCTGGCTTTGGCACTCCTTTTATAGGCTTCAACAAGTGAGAAAGACGACAAAAAATCATTCCACAATTTTCTTCTTCAAATTTGACCATTACTATTCATTTGACTAAGAGGCCGGTCGACCGCACATATGGACCGATCGATCGGTACACTTTTTTTATGAAAATAGTGACCGTTGACAAATTCTGCACTGTCCGATCGACCTGTGTTCTAGACCGGTCGATCGGTACCTCAACCGATACAGTATCAATATTTTGCTATTTGAAATTGGTTATTTTTTACACTGACCGGTCGACCTATGTTCTGGACCGGTCGACCGATATTCCAGGCAGGTCGACCGGTGTTCCAGCCAGCAAGTCGACCGCCCTGTACTATTTTAAGCATAACGTTTTGCACAGTTATTCAAATGAGATGATTTTTAATTCCATGAAAAGCTAACATAATTCTCTACAACTTTGATATTTATACAAAATCTAATAGGATCATAGTTAATATTTTAATCAAAGTGTAGAGCATAATGTTATCCCTTTTTCTTTAAACTTTTTTTTAACATTTTAACTTTAATCTTTCGAGGTTTGTATCATCAAAATATGATTTTATATGTTATTAAAATTTAGATCCAACAATGTCCCCCTTTTTGATGAAGACAAATCGAGAAATATGGAAAATAAATAAATTGCAAAAATGTTATAAAATTCTTATAAAAACAATTTTACTCCCCGTAACACATAACTTTCCTTACAATAGTGGATATTCACGTAAATATTAATTGTAAGGTACTCTTCATATAAAGTGATATTCAGATCATATTTCTCCTATACTTCTCCCCTTTTTGTTTCATAAAAAAGAATAATTTATATATGAAGCATATAAGAAACCATATGTAACTCCCCCTTAATTAATTTTTCAAAAAATTTATTCTTCCCCTTTTTTTTCAAATAATAGACATGTACAGTGTAGCAAGTTTTGAAAGATAACTCCTCCTAAATTTATGGCTATTTTATAATGAAAACCAATTTATGAAAATCAAAACAAAAAGAATCAAAATATGACATAAAACTTTGATTCAACAATGATGTACATGATATGTTAAAATAAAGTTTAATCATGCTCCCCCTATTACCAATTTTCATTTATATGTTCCTCTTTTAAAAAAATAGTAGTTTTGAATTTTTTGAGTGACATAAAAAATTAGATGATACTTTTATCATAACCTTTGTGCCTTCACATTTTCAACTCCATATGTCCTTTGCATGTGAGGCACACCTGAAGAGAAATCAAGTAACTTTTGGTACCCAAACTTCTTTGGGTCCGATTTTGTTAGATAATGTTCCTTTTGGAACTCAAATCATGTCATATTGTAACGATTTTCTTATTTTACATTGATATGCATAATGATCATGAAATCCGCATGTAAAATATTTGAGATGTGATTTTCTACCATATGAATGATTGGATTTTTAATAAGAATTTTCATGTCCAAAATGATTCCTAAGATTATTTGTCGTTACATGAAAAATAGTCTTATTTTGTGAATTTTCCAAAAGGTCATTTTTCTTCTTTACCTTGTCTAAAGAACATGCTAGTTTTACAATTTCACATACATGTGTAATTTTCAAAGTTTCAATTTCATTTTTGAGTTTTTCAATCTTATATAGTAATTTTTTATTTTTCTCTTTAGTTGAAAAATATCTTTTTATGAGAGAGGAGAGTTTTTCATTTACATTTAAAGAAACATTTTCTTCGGAAAATCTCGACGAGTCATTATTTGAAATTGAAGAGTTTGAATTTATCTCATCGTTGTGTAGCATTAGGCACAAGTATGCATCCTTACTAGAAGAGCTTGATGAGTCATTTGATTCATCTTCACTTGGCTCTTTATATTTCTTTTTCTTCTCCTTCTGAGATGTCTCCTTTTTGTCTTTTGAGTAATATTTACATAATCCTCTTTTCGACTTCTCACTCTTTTCTTTAGATTTCACCAACTTGAGATATTTGTCAAGTATTCTTGTATAGTATAGCGGGCGAGTTTCTTTTCGTCCACTTCTTCGCTTGAGTTGTCTTCATTTTCGCTTGCTTTCAAAGCCAATGTCTTCTTTTTGGGAACATTGGATTCTTCTTCTTCTTGAATTCCGATCTCATAGGTTAGAAGTGAACCAATAAGATAATCAAAATTCAATTTGTTCAGATCTTTTTCTTCGATCATCGTCCTTTTTGTATGCCGTTGGGAGGAGAGAGACCTGAGAATTTTTTTTACTTTTTGGGGGTTAGTTCTTGGCTCGCCTAAAGAGGCTATGACACAATGTTATTAAACCGAACAACCATATCATTTATGGATTAGTTTTCATGCATCTTCAAGGAATCATATTGATGATTCAAAATATTTAATCTGGATTCTTTGACTTTATCATTTCATTCATAAGTAGTAATAAGTTTTCTCCAAATTTTGGTTGCACTTTCACAATTAGAATTCCGATTGAAATCCGTTGAATCCAAAGTACAATAAAAAATATTCTTTGCTTTTCAATCCAATTTTGAAAAAAAATTTGTCTTTCATCATTTCGGAAGGTAATTTTTCATGTAAGTAATAACATTTTTCAACGATATCCCACATGTTAATATCAATAGAGCAAATGTGTGCTTGAATTCTAATTTTTCAATATTGAAAATTTTATGCATTCAAAAGGGGAGGACGACTAATTGATTGTCCTTCGGCGAAAATAAATCCACTTGATGCCATGGTTCCTAAAGATTGTTAAATGTTAAAGCAAGATGATTGAATCCTAAAAAGATTAGATCTAAAGACGATTAGATCTTAAAATAAGATGATTCAAAAAATCAAAATAATAGCAACCCGCTCTGATACCAATTGTTGAATTCTAAAGAGCACCAAGAGGGGGGGGGGGGGGGGGGGCGGAGGGTTGAATTGTTGTTCAATCGAAAATATCGATTTCATGAAAACCATCGCGGAAGTACAAAACTAATTCTTTAAAACCTTTTAAAATAAAGCAATTCAGAGCATAAGCATAATATGAACGAGGAGAGAGAGAGAGAAAATCAAACGCAAAGACACGATGATTATTGACGAGGTTTGGCCACACCTTGGCCTACGTCCCCGTTCCGACTTCTCGACCTCAAGACCGCCGGAGATTCCACTAATCCCTTCCTTTGTTCCAAATGAGACAAGGAATAAAGTCCTTTACATCAATCATCTTTTCTCCACTTCAAGAGGCAAGACAACCTCTCTTCCTAGGAAGCTAATATTTTTCTCTCGCTCAAGAGGTAAGATTTAGAACCTCTTTTACACATGAGCTCTCTCTACTTTTTCTGAACAAAAATGTTTCTCTCTTTTACAATTCTATGCTCACAAGAGTGGAAGAGAGAAAGAAAGAAAACTCTAAATGATAACTTCAAGAGATTTTGATTTCTTGAAGTTTTGCTTCAATGCTTCTAACTTTGACACTCATTTTATAGGCTTCAGTAAGTGAGAAAGTCATCCAAAAATCATTCCACAATTTTCTCCTTCAAGTTTGATCGTTACTGTTCATTTGATTCATAGGCCGGCCGACCGCACATATGGACCGGTCGACCGGTACATTTTTTTTGAAAAATGTGACCATTGGCGAATTCTGCACTGTCCGATCGACCGGTGTTCTGGACTGAAAGACCGGTACCTCAACCGATACAGTCTCGTCATTTTGGTGTTTGAAATTGGCCATTTTCTACGTTGACTGGTCGACTTGTGTTCTGGACTATTCCAGGCAGGTCGACAGGTGTTTCAGTCAGCAGATCGACCGCCCTGCACAATTTTTAAGTATAACATTTTGCACAGTTATCCAAATGAGCTAATTTTTGATTTTATGGAAAGCTAACAGAATTCTCTACAACTTTGATATTTATAATTCATCCAAAATCTAATAGGATCATTGTTAATTGTTTAATCAAAGTGTAGTGCATAAAGTTATCCATTTTTCTTTAAACCTTTTCATCATTTTAACTTTAATCTTTCGAGGTTTGTATCATGAAAATATGATTTTATATGTCATTAAAACTTAGATCTAACAAATAAAATATAATTTTATATTTTTATTATAATTTATAATATAGAAGTACTATTTTTTGTAGCATACATTAGAGGAATATCTTACAATTTGAATTTAAAAAATTTTAATTGAGTTTATATTTTAAAATATTTAGTTTGATTATATAAAATATCATGTCTTTCATAATATTAGAATAAATATTATTTTACATTCCTGTATGTGTGCTAAAAAATATACTACAATTTTTCTATCGATAATAAATATTTTATAAAAAATAATATCATATATTTATAAGAAAATGATATTGACTTTTTAAAATACTACTTTAAATAGTGATTAAAGGTGAAATGACTAATATATGTGATTTCAAATTAAAAAATAATTATTACTCTTCATATCCACTTTAAAGACGTTAAGTATATATAAGATATATGAATTTTTAAATTAAAAAATAATTATGACATGTCATAATTAATTAAAATTAATTAATATACTCAAGTTATCATATCTTTTCATTAAATAAATTTATGCAGGAAGCAAAGACAAATAATTTAAAAATAGGATAAAAAAGAAAATAAGAAAAGATGAAGGATAAAGATGTTTGATGTCTAAAATTATATTGTTATGTTTTTAAAAAATAATAGATGAATGATAAGATAGTATTTATTATGATTAAAAAATATAAAGAATATGAAAACTCAACTTGTATTTTATGAAATTTACATGTTAAATTTAATGCACATTAATTAGGGTTATTTCTTATATCTCTCCAAAACTATCACGAATTTTCGCATCTAACCTTAATATATGAACTCTTAAATTATTTTACAATTTTCACTTTAGTCCATCCGTCTACTTCTCTTAACTTTCCTGTCATTTTTTTATTTTTTGTATTTATTAAATAACTAAACTACACTTCTTTCATATCTTCTAATATTTAAAAGTTTAAAACAATACATACTAATAAATATAAAAAAGAAAAGGATGCTGGCCGGCGCGCACGAGGGGGGTGTCACCCAGTGATATCGTCGCCGGGGACACCTCCTCTGCACTCTTTGTGATCTCGCCGGTGACACAAAGCGAAAAAAAGGGGGGGGCATGCCCCCATGCGATCTCGCCATTGCTCGTCGACGAGCATTTTTTTTTCTTTTTCATATTTATTATTATGTATTATTTTAAAATTTTAAATATTAGAAGACATGAGAAAAGGGTAATTAAAATGTGGAGTTAAGGAGATATAAAATATGAGACTTTTGAAATTCAGAAATAATTAATAGGCTTAAGTTATTATGATTAATAGATTTAAATTACCATAATGCATGAAGTTAAAGTAAGTATTAAAATAATTCAGAAAAGAGAGAAAAAGATAATGAAAAATGGAGGAAGGATAAAGATGCTTGCCACATGGAATTATATAAATATAAGAAATTTAATCATGATGTTAAATTTAATACATATTAATTAAGCGTGTATTTATATATTATTATAAATATAAAGAGTCAATATAATGAAATACAAATAATAAATATTTAATATGTGAAAATTTAATCATGATATTAAAATTTAAAACACAAATGATTAACATAAATCAAAGGTCATATCATTAATCTATGTGATATTTCAAATTCAAAATAATTATGACTCTTCATATTACTAAAAAAATAATTAATGGAGTTATATAAGTAGATATAAAATATGTGATTTTTTAAATTTAGAAATAATTAATAGAGTTATTATAATTAATAGATTTAAATTACCATAATGCATGAAGTTAAAGAGAAATATTAAAATAATTCAAAAATGGAGAAAAAAAATAATGAAGAATGGAGGAAGGATAAAGGTTTTTGATTGCATGGAATAATATCGACATTAGAAATCTATTTTGTTAGATCATTGATATCTACTCATAAGTGACGACGTTGTGGCAATTGGCATTACAAATATATTACTAATAATAATACTTTTAATATAAATCACTACAAAAATTGTTTTAAGCGACGTTTACAAAAAGAAAATGCATGTGTCACTAAGAATAAAATAATTAGTTATGTTTCAGTAACTAACTACAAATTCTGATAACATTTATAATTATAACATTTTAAAAATATAACCAAGTCGATTCGAAGAATTGGCAAGAGACTAATTTATCTTCTTTTTTTTTTTTTAATTCCGCCCGTCTTTTAATGGTGCGTACTTCCCCCAAATGTTTCCTTCTCCGATCCCTCGATCTCCTATCACTACATCGACGTGCACATTGCCTCCACTTTCGCTGCTGATGATTTATCACCGGGACAAATGCCTAAGTTAGTTTGTCTACCTTCGCTGCTGATGATTACGGCTCCAGCTCCATCTCTTTTGTGACCTGGATGCTTGAGCCACAACCTGAATTCTCCCTACAGCGTCTTCATTGAGGTGACTCTCCCTATCTACCAATTTGATTCAAATACTGTAACATCCGAAAGTTTTAAGAAAATAAAAGAAAACTACGTACCACTTAGACCCCTGGCAGCCCAACAGACCTAAAACTCCATCCATATAACTCCATCCATATAAATTCATTTCTTTGCCCTAGACCCATTTTCCCTCGTTCCTCCACCCAAGCCACCAAAACCATCCTCTCCAAAATTTCTGCAAGGATCACAAAGGCACCAAACGCAAGTGCATTAGTCACTTAAGCAATAAAGTGAATGATTAAAAGATCGTTCATATGAGGATGATTAATAATTTAAATTCTAAATTTTATTACTTGAAAAATTAAGAGAAGTTTGTTTTCAAATGCGAATAAAAAAAATGGATAAAAAAAGAATTGATCACGTGGAGAAATAATGATTTGATGATTAAGACGCTTAATTAATATCACTATCAAATCAATAATAAAGTTTAATTTCTAAAATTTAGTGAACCAATATTTTCAGGATTTAACTACTATTTTAAGTATAAATTAATCATTTTGACTTTTACTTATCTAATTAATCAAAAGATGCATTTAAATGGAATTAAGATTAAGGGTTTTTTCAAGTCACCTTAACGACTTCACAAATTAGGTCTCTTTCGATTTTTCTAATTGTGAAATGTATGAAATAAGATCAATCCTAGAAAATGTTACGAAAAATAATTACTTTTCTCAAATAGTAATTAACTCATAAATTATGGAATAAAAGGAAAGTATTAAACACAACCACTATTAAAGATTCAAATTAAAATAATATTAAGAAGAACTCCTATACATAAATGGGTTGTAACTAGGATGTCCATAATAAAGAAGTAAATCTAATGAAAATAACATCAAATCAAAAATCAAAGTTTAGGACAGAAAACCTAATGTTGTGCAAGTCCTCTCTCAAGTTTTCGGCAAAATTTTGCTATGTTCTTGCACTTCTCTTTTTAGCCATGAAAACAATGCTCTATGGATAATATCTAGGCTCTTTGGTCCTCCTTTTATAAATTTTTCATCCCTCCAAGAAAAAAATTGAAACTCTCCGAAAATTGGTTAAAAACCACTCTATAGCCTCTAGTCAGACTGCCATCACAGTCGTGACATAGACCATGAATTATTGTGTTGCAAATCACCCACCTAGAATGGTCGTGATCTTCTTTTGGAATGACCATTATAAATCTCTTCATTAGGTTTTTAGCACTTGCTACTGGCACAAACATGACATGCATCTAGCAGGGTTGCGACAGTATATATTCTGGTTTTACCTAATTAATTTCTAAAGTTTAGTTAACCAATATTTTCAGGTGTTAACTACTATTTTAAGAATAAATTGATCATTTTGACTTTCACTTATCTAATTAATCAAAAGATGCATTCAAATGGAATTAAGATTAAGGCCTTTTTCAAGTCACCTTAACGACTTCACAAATTAGGTATCTTTCGATTTTCCTAATTGTGAAATGTATGAAATAAGATCAATCCTAGAAAATGTTATGAAAAATAATTACTTTTCTCAAATAGTAATTAACTCATAAATTATGGAATAAAAGGAAAGTATTAAACACAACCACTATTAAAGATTCAAATTAAAATAATATTAAGAAGAACTCCTATACATAAATGGGTTGCAACTAGGATGTCCATAATAAAGAAGTAAATCTAATGAAAATAACATCAAATCAAAAATCAAAGTTTAGGAAAGAAAACAAAAAAACTCTTGCTAATGTTGTGCATGTCCTCTCTCAACTTTTCGGCAAAGTTTTGCTATGTTCTTGCACTTCTCTTTTTAGCCATGAAAACAATGCTCTATGGATAATTTTTAGGCTCTTTTGGTCCTCCTTTTATAGATTTTTCATCCCTCCAAGAAAAAATTGAAACTCTACGAAAAGTGGTTAAAAACCACTCTATAGCCTCTAGTCAGACTGCCATCACAGGCGTGACATAGACCATGAATTTTTGTGTTGCAAATCACCCACCTAGAATGGCCGTGATCTTCTTTTGGAATGACCATTATAAATCTCTTCATTAGGTTTTTAGCACTTGCTACTGGCACAACCATGACATGCATCTAGCAGGGTTGCGACAGTATATATTATGGTTTTAACTAATTAATTTCTAAAGTTTAGTTAACCAATATTTTCAGATGTTAACTACTATTTTAAGAATAAATTGATCATTTTGACTTTCACTAATCTAATTAATCAAAAGATGCATTTAAATGGAATTAAGATTAAGACCTTTTTCTAGTCACCTTAACGACTTCACAAATTAGGTCTCTTTCGATTTTCCTAGTTGTGAAATGCATGAAATAAGATCAATCCTAGAAAATGTTATGAAAAATAATTACTTTTCTCAAATAGTAATTAACTCATAAATTATGGAATAAAAGGAAAGTATTAAACACAACCACTATTAAAGATTCAAATTAAAATAATATTAAGAAGAACTCCTATACATAAATGGGTTGCAACTAGGATGTCCATAATGAAGAAGTAAATCTAATGAAAATAACATCAAATCAAAAATAAAAGTTTAGGAAAGAAAACAAAGAACTCTTGATAATGTTGTGCATGTTCTCTCTCAACTTTTCGACAAAATTTTGCTATGTTCTTGCACTTCTCTTTTTAGCCATGAAAATAATGCTCTATGGATAATATCTAGGCTCTTTAGTCCTCCTTTTATAAATTTTTCATCCCTCCAAGAAAAAAATTGAAACTCTCCGAAAAGTGGTTAAAACCACTCTATAGCCTCCAGTCACACCATCATCACAGTCCTGACATAGACCATGAATTATTGTGTTCCAAATCACCCTCCTAGAATGGTCGTGATCTTCTTTTGGAATGACCGTTATAAATCTCTTCGTTAGGTTTTTAGCACTTGCTACTGGCACAACCATGACATGCATCTAGCAGGGTTGCGACAGTATATATTATGGTTTTAACTAATTAATTTCTAAAGTTTAGTTAACCAATATTTTCAGGTGTTAACTACTATTTTAAGAATAAATTGATCATTTTGACTTTCACTAATCTAATTAATCAAAAGATGCATTTAAATGGAATTAAGATTAAGACCTTTTTCAAGTCACCTTAACGACTTCACAAATTAGGTCTCTTTCGATTTTCCTAGTTGTGAAATGCATGAAATAAGATCAATCCTAGAAAATGTTATGAAAAATAATTACTTTTCTCAAATAGTAATTAACTCATAAATTATGGAATAAAAGGAAAGTATTAAACACAACCACTATTAAAGATTCAAATTAAAATAATATTAAGAAGAACTCCTATACATAAATGGGTTGCAACTAGGATGTCCATAATAAAGAAGTAAATCTAATGAAAATAACATCAAATCAAAAATAAAAGTTTAGGAAAGAAAACAAAAAAACTCTTGCTAATGTTGTGCATGTCCTCTCTCAACTTTTCGGCAAAGTTTTGCTATGTTCTTGCACTTCTCTTTTTAGCCATGAAAACAATGCTCTATGGATAATTTTTAGGCTCTTTTGGTCCTCCTTTTATAGATTTTTCATCCCTCCAAGAAAAAATTGAAACTCTACGAAAAGTGGTTAAAAACCACTCTATAGCCTCTAGTCAGACTGCCATCACAGGCGTGACATAGACCATGAATTATTGTGTTGCAAATCACCCACCTAGAATGGTCGTGATCTTCTTTTGGAATGACCATTATAAATCTCTTCATTAGGTTTTTAGCACTTGCTACTGGCACAACCATGACATGCATCTAGCAGGGTTGCGACAGTATATATTATGGTTTTAACTAATTAATTTCTAAAGTTTAGTTAACCAATATTTTCAGGTGTTAACTACTATTTTAAGAATAAATTGATCATTTTGACTTTCACTAATCTAATTAATCAAAAGATGCATTTAAATGGAATTAAGATTAAGACCTTTTTCAAGTCACCTTAACGACTTCACAAATTAGGACTCTTTCGATTTTCCTAGTTGTGAAATGCATGAAATAAGATCAATCCTAGAAAATGTTATGAAAAATAATTACTTTTCTCAAATAGTAATTAACTCATAAATTATGGAATAAAAGGAAAGTATTAAACACAACCACTATTAAAGATACAAATTAAAATAATATTAAGAAGAACTCCTATACATAAATGGGTTGCAACTAGGATGTCCATAATAAAGAAGTAAATCTAATGAAAATAACATCAAATCAAAAATAAAAGTTTAGGAAAGAAAACAAAAAAACTCTTGCTAATGTTGTGCATGTCCTCTCTCAACTTTTCGGCAAAGTTTTGCTATGTTCTTGCACTTCTCTTTTTAGCCATGAAAACAATGCTCTATGGATAATATCTAGGCTCTTTAGTCCTCCTTTTATAAATTTTTCATCCCTCCAAGAAAAAAATTGAAACTCTCCGAAAAGTGGTTAAAACCACTCTATAGCCTCCAGTCAGACCGTCATCACAGTCGTGACATAGACCATGAATTATTGTGTTCCAAATCACCCTCCTAGAATGGTCGTGATCTTCTTTTGGAATGACCGTTATAAATCTCTTCATTAGGTTTTTAGCACTTGCTACTGGCACAACCATGACATGCATCTAGCAGGGTTGCGACAGTATATATTATGGTTTTAACTAATTAATTTCTAAAGTTTAGTTAACCAATATTTTCAGGTGTTAACTACTATTTTAAGAATAAATTGATCATTTTGACTTTCACTAATCTAATTAATCAAAAGATGCATTTAAATGGAATTAAGATTAAGACCTTTTTCAAGTCACCTTAACGACTTCACAAATTAGGTCTCTTTCGATTTTCCTAGTTGTGAAATGCATGAAATAAGATCAATCCTAGAAAATGTTATGAAAAATAATTACTTTTCTCAAATAGTAATTAACTCATAAATTATGGAATAAAAGGAAAGTATTAAACAAAACCACTATTAAAGATTCAAATTAAAATAATATTAAGAAGAACTCCTATACATAAATGGGTTGCAACTAGGATGTCCATAATGAAGAAGTAAATCTAATGAAAATAACATCAAATCAAAAATAAAAGTTTAGGAAAGAAAACAAAGAACTCTTGCTAATGTTGTGCATGTTCTCTCTCAACTTTTCGACAAAATTTTGCTATGTTCTTGCACTTCTCTTTTTAGCCATGAAAACAATGCTCTATGGATAATATCTAGGCTCTTTGGTCCTCCTTTTATAAATTTTTCATCCCTCCAAGAAAAAAATTGAAACTCTCCGAAAAGTGGTTAAAACCACTCTATAGCCTCTAGTCAGACCGTCATCACAGTCGTGACATAGACCATGAATTATTGTGTTTCAAATCATCCTCCTAGAATGGTCGTGATCTTCTTTTGGAATGACCGTTATAAATCTCTTCATTAGGTTTTTAGCACTTGCTACTGGCACAACCATGACATGCATCTAGCAGGGTTGCGACAGTATATATTATGGTTTTAACTAATTAATTTCTAAAGTTTAGTTAACCAATATTTTCAGGTGTTAACTACTATTTTAAGAATAAATTGATCATTTTGACTTTCACTAATCTAATTAATCAAAAGATGCATTCAAATGGAATTAAGATTAAGGCCTTTTTCAAGTCACCCTAACGACTTCATAAATTAGGTCTCTTTCGATTTTCCTAGTTGTGAAATGCATGAAATAAGATCAATCCTAGAAAATGTTATGAAAAATAATTACTTTTCTCAAATAGTAATTAACTCATAAATTATGGAATAAAAGGAAAGTATTAAACAAAACCACTATTAAAGATTCAAATTAAAATAATATTAAGAAGAACTCCTATACATAAATGGGTTGCAACTAGGATGTCCATAATGAAGAAGTAAATCTAATGAAAATAACATCAAATCAAAAATAAAAGTTTAGGAAAGAAAACAAAGAACTCTTGCTAATGTTGTGCATGTTCTCTCTCAACTTTTCGACAAAATTTTGCTATGTTCTTGCACTTCTCTTTTTAGCCATGAAAACAATGCTCTATGGATAATATCTAGGCTCTTTGGTCCTCCTTTTATAAATTTTTCATCCCTCCAAGAAAAAAATTGAAACTCTCCGAAAAGTGGTTAAAACCACTCTATAGCCTCTAGTCAGACCGTCATCACAGTCGTGACATAGACCATGAATTATTGTGTTTCAAATCATCCTCCTAGAATGGTCGTGATCTTCTTTTGGAATGACCGTTATAAATCTCTTCATTAGGTTTTTAGCACTTGCTACTGGCACAACCATGACATGCATCTAGCAGGGTTGCGACAGTATATATTATGGTTTTAACTAATTAATTTCTAAAGTTTAGTTAACCAATATTTTCAGGTGTTAACTACTATTTTAAGAATAAATTGATCATTTTGACTTTCACTAATCTAATTAATCAAAAGATGCATTCAAATGGAATTAAGATTAAGGCCTTTTTCAAGTCACCCTAACGACTTCATAAATTAGGTCTCTTTCGATTTTTCAAAATGTGAAATGTATGAAATAAGATCAATCCTAGAAAATGTTACGAAAAATAATTACTTTTCTCAAATAGTAATTAACTCATAAATTATGGAATAAAAGGAAAGTATTAAACAAAACCACTATTAAAGATTCAAATTAAAATAATATTAAGAAGAACTCCTATACATAAATGGGTTGCAACTAGGATGTCCATAATGAAGAAGTAAATCTAATGAAAATAACATCAAATCAAAAATAAAAGTTTAGGAAAGAAAACAAAGAACTCTTGCTAATGTTGTGCATGTTCTCTCTCAACTTTTCGACAAAATTTTGCTATGTTCTTGCACTTCTCTTTTTAGCCATGAAAACAATGCTCTATGGATAATATCTAGGCTCTTTGGTCCTCCTTTTATAAATTTTTCATCCCTCCAAGAAAAAAATTGAAACTCTCCGAAAAGTGGTTAAAACCACTCTATAGCCTCTAGTCAGACCGTCATCACAGTCGTGACATAGACCATGAATTATTGTGTTTCAAATCATCCTCCTAGAATGGTCGTGATCTTCTTTTGGAATGACCGTTATAAATCTCTTCATTAGGTTTTTAGCACTTGCTACTGGCACAACCATGACATGCATCTAGCAGGGTTGCGACAGTATATATTATGGTTTTAACTAATTAATTTCTAAAGTTTAGTTAACCAATATTTTCAGGTGTTAACTACTATTTTAAGAATAAATTGATCATTTTGACTTTCACTTATCTAATTAATCAAAAGATGCATTCAAATGGAATTAAGATTAAGGCCTTTTTCAAGTCACCCTAACGACTTCATAAATTAGGTCTCTTTCGATTTTTCAAAATGTGAAATGTATGAAATAAGATCAATCCTAGAAAATGTTACGAAAAATAATTACTTTTCTCAAATAGTAATTAACTCATAAATTATGGAATAAAAGGAAAGTATTAAACACAACCACTATTAAAGATTCAAATTAAAATAATATTAAGAAGAACCCCTATACATAAATGGGTTGTAACTAGGATGTCCATAATAAAGAAGTAAATCTAATGAAAATAACATCAAATCAAAAATCAAAGTTTAGGAAAGAAAACTTAATGTTGTGCATGTCCTCTCTCAAGTTTTCGGCAAAATTTTGCTATGTTCTTGCACTTCTCTTTTTAGCCATGAAAACAATGCTCTATGGATAATATCTAGGCTCTTTGGTCCTCCTTTTATAAATTTTTCATCCTCCAAGAAAAAAATTGAAACTCTCCGAAAAGTGGTTAAAAACCACTCTATAGCCTCTAGTCATACTGCCATCACAGTCGTGACATAGACCATGAATTATTGTGTTGCAAATCACCCTCCTAGAATGGTCGTGATCTTCTTTTGGAATGACCATTATAAATCTCTTCATTAGGTTTTTAGCACTTGCTAATGGCACAACCATGACATGCATCTAGCAGGGTTGTGATAGTATATATTCAGGTTTTAACTAATTAATTTCTAAAGTTTAGTTAAACAATATTTTCAGGTGTTAACTACTATTTTAAAAATAAATTGATCATTTTGACTTTTACTTATCTAATTAATCAAAAGATGCATTCAAATGGAATTAAGATTAAGGCCTTTTTCAAGTCACCTTAACGACTTCACAAATTAGGTCTTTCGATTTTCCTAGTTGTGAAATGCATGAAATAAGATCAATCCAAGAAAATGTTATGAAAAATAATTACTTTTCTCAAATACTAATTAACTCATAAATTATGGAATAAAAGGAAAGTATTAAACACAACCACTATTAAAGATTCAAATTAAAATAATATTAAGAAGAACTCCTATACATAAATGGGTTGCAACTAGGATGTCCATAATGAAGAAGTAAATCTAATGAAAATAACATCAAATCAAAAATAAAAGTTTAGGAAAGAAAACAAAGAACTCTTGCTAATGTTGTGCATGTCCTCTCTCAACTTTTCGGCAAAGTTTTGCTATGTTCTTGCACTTCTCTTTTTAGCCATGAAAACAATGCTCTATGGATAATTTCTAGGCTCCTTTGGTCCTCCTTTTATAGATTTTCATCCCTCCAAGAAAAAATTGAAACTCTCCGAAAAGTGGTTAAAAACCACTCTATAGCCTCTAGTCAGACTGACATCACAGTCGTGACATAGACCATGAATTATTGTGTTGCAAATCACCCTCCTAGAATGGTTGTGATCTTCTTTTTGAATGACCATTATAAATCTCTTCATTAGGTTTTTAGCACTTGCTAATGGCACAACCATGACATGCATCTAGCAGGGTTGTGACAGTATATATTCAGTTTTTAACTAATTAATTTCTAAAGTTTAGTTAAACAATAATTTCAGGTGTCAACTACTATTTTATGAATAAATTGATCATTTTGAATTTTACTTATCTAATTAATCAAAAGATGCATTCATATGGAATTAAGATTAAGGCCTTTTTCAAGTCACCTTAACGACTTCACAAATTAGGTCTTTCGATTTTCCTAGTTGTGAAATGCATGAAATAAGATCAATCCTATAAAATGTTATGAAAAATAATTACTTTTCTCAAATAGTAATTAACTCATAAATTATGGAATAAAAGGAAAGTATTAAACACAACCACTATTAAAGATTCAAATTAAAATAATATTAAGAAGAACTCCTATACATAAATGGGTTGCAACTAGGATGTCCATAATGAAGAAGTAAATCTAATGAAAATAACATCAAATCAAAAATCAAAGTTTAGGAGAGAAAACAAAGAACTCGGGCTAATGTTGTGCATGTCCTCTCTCAACTTTTTGGCAAAGTTTTGCTATGTTCTTGCACTTCTCTTTTTAGGCATGAAAACAATGCTCTATGGATAATTTCTAGGCTCTTTTGGTCCACCTTTTATAGATTTTTCATCCCTCGAAGAAAAAATTGAAACTCTCCGAAAAGTGGTTAAAAACCACTCTATAGCCTCTAGTCATACTGCCATCACAGTCGTGACATAGACCATGAATTATTGTGTTGCAAATCACCCTCCTAGAATGGTCGTGATCTTATTTTGGAATGACCATTATAAATCTTTTCATTAAGTTTTTAGCACTTGCTAATGGCACAACCATGACATGCATCTAGCAGGGTTGTGACATTATATATTCAGGTTTTAACTAATTAATTTCTAAAGTTTAGTTAAACAATATTTTCAGGTGTTAACTACTATTTTATGAATAAATTGATCATTTTGACTTTTACTTATCTAATTAATCAAAAGATGCATTCAAATGGAATTAAGATTAAGGCCTTTTCAAGTCACCTTAACGACTTCACAAATTAGGTCTTTCGATTTTCCTAGTTGTGAAATGCATGAAATAAGATCAATCCTATAAAATGTTATGAAAAATAATTACTTTTCTCAAATAGTAATTAACTCATAAATTATGGAATAAAAGGAAAGTATTAAACACAACCACTATTAAAGATTAAAATTAAAATAATATTAAGAAGAACTCCTATACATAAATGGGTTGCAACTAGGATGTCCATAATGAAGAAGTAAATCTAATGAAAATAACATCAAATCAAAAATCAAAGTTTAGGAAAGAAAACAAAGAACTCTTGCTAATGTTGTGCATGTCCTCTCTCAACTTTTCGACATAGTTTTGCTATGTTCTTGCAATTCTCTTTTTAGCCATGAAAACAATGCTCTATGGATAATTTCTAGGCTCTTTTGGTCCTCCTTTTATAAATTTTTCATCCCTTCAAGAAAAAAATTGAAACTCTCCGAAAAGTGGTTAAAAACCACTCTATAGCCTCTAGTCAGACTGTCATCACAGTCGTGACATTGACCATGAATTATTATGTTGCAAATCACCCTCCTAGAATGGTCGTGATCTTCTTTTGGAATGACCATTATAAATCTCTTCATTAGGTTTTTAGCACTTGCTACTGGCACAACCATGACATGCATCTAGCAGTGTTGTGACAGTTTATATTCTGGTTTTAACTAATTAATTTCTAAAGTTTAGTTAACCAATATTTTCAGGTGTGAACTATTATTTTAAGAATAAATTGATCATTTTGACTTTTACTTATCTAATTAATCAAATGATGCATTGGAATTAAGATTAAGGCATTTTTCAAGTTACCTTAACGACTTCACAAATTAGGTCTCTTTCGATTTTCCTTGTTGTGAAATGCATGAAATAAGATCAATCCTAGAAAATGTTATGAAAAATAATTACTTTTCTCAAATAGTAATTAACTCATAAATTATGGAATAAAAGGAAAGTATTAAACACAACCACTATTAAAGATTCAAATTAAAATAATATTAAGAAGAACTCCTATACATAAATGGGTTGCAACTAGGATGTCCATAATAAAGAAGTAAATCTAATGAAAATAACATCAAATCAAAAATCAAAGTTTAGGAAAGAAAACAAAGAACTCTTGCTAATGTTGTGCATGTCATCTCTCAAGTTTTCGGCAAAGTTTTGCTATGTCCTTGCACTTCTCTTTTTAGCCATGAAAACAATGCTCTATGGATAATTTCTAGGCTCTTTTGGTCCTCCTTTTATAGATTTTTCATCCCTCCAAGAAAAAAATTGAAACTCTCCGAAAAGTGGTTAAAAATCACTCTATAGCCTCTAGTCAGACCGTCATCACAGTCGTGACATAGACCATGAATTATTGTGTTCCAAATCACCCTCCTAGAATGGTCGTGATCTTCTTTTGGAATGACCGTTATAAATCTCTTCATTAGGTTTTTAGCACTTGCTACTGGCACAACCATGACATGGATCTAGCAAGGTCGTGACAATATATATTCTTGTGACCTTTGATGTTAAGGCAGTGCTGTGGCAATGATGAGCACGACTATATAGAAGCTATAAGTGTTGTAATTTTCATTTGTGACTTCTTTTCGGCCACTTGTCATTTTGATTTCCTATAATAAAATTAATCATCCCTCCAAGGATAAAAAAATTGAAACTCTTCAAAAAGTGGTTAAAAACCACTATGTAGCTGCCAATTAGAGAGCCATCAAGGCCGTGACAATGACCATGAATTATTGTGTTGCAAATCACCCTCTTGGAATGGCCGTGATGTTCTTCTAGAATGACCGTTATGAAAGCTCTTCATTAGATTTTTAGCGCTTGCTACTTGCATAGCCGTGACATGCATTAGCAAGGCCGTGACAATATATATCTAGGTGACCTTTGGTGCGCAATGTGAAGGCACAACCTTGATAATGATGGGCATGACTGTAACTATAATTGTTGTAATTTTTATTTTCTTTTTTGCCACCTGTCATTTTGATTTTCTATAATAAAATTATTCAATCTTATGTAGAATTCAAATCTAAAGGAAATTTTATAAAATATTATCAATTCTCTCCTTTATTAAACACAAAATATATCTAAATTTCAAATTAATTGACCTAAATTAATGCATGATTTTTTCCGTGCATCAGCCACACAAGTGATTGAAGCACACAAGAAGAAGAAGAAGAGAAGAATGAATAAGGAGCACCAAAGCTAGGAGGGGAAAGAAGAAGGAAGAAGAAATACGATTAGGATTTAAACTTAAACCCTAAAGATATGTTCGAGGATCCAAACCCTAAATATATGTCTTAATGATAATTGCTGAATGTTTTAAGGTTTATAAGAATTACCTTAATTCTTAGAACTTTGAGAGTAGGGAATGTGCATTATAATTCTTTCTTTTCCCTAGTACATGATTTGGACTAAAAGCTATTGCTTCATTGATGATATTCTTACTAATCACCATGTAATGTTACTATTTTTCTCCGCAGTCTTGTTTAATTATGATAGTGTTTATGTGTCCAAAAATTGGGAGCATGTTAACTCTTGATTTGTCCAAATTCGACAGTTTTTTATATATTTGGATAGATCATCGAGTTTAGTCTCCTTAGTATTTGGTTTTCGCTTAATTGGAGCTGTGTGTAGAAAGTTATAACTCGAGAAATGACTCACTATCAAGCTATATCGGACAACAACAATACTAACTTGTACACAAGAAATTTATGAAATAGGTTGATGATGAAGTCATGTTTTTATAGAATTTTGTTTCATATCAAAAGGAGATGTATATATAATATCATGAATGTTTTAATGTCTAGTTGTCAAAGAATCATATTGTGTCTTTCCAATTTGTGCCTCCTATTCTAAATAATATGTAAACTAGTTATAGTGGATTAAGAATTATGAATAATAAGTCATTTGATAGATATGAAAGTCTAGTTTCAATAGACTTTGTTTTCATATCATTTGGAACTATATATGAAAATTAATGATCAAATTAGTGACATGCAGTCAAGTTGCCACAACTCCATAATGGGCGTGACATGGACTGTCATGACCCTAACAATGCTAGACCAAAAATTTACCTTCGAGAATGGTCGTGAAATATTTTTTCATGGTCATGACCTCAACAGCTACGGCCGTGACACTAATTTCACAATTGTGAACACCCAAAATAGGGTTTCCACTATTTTTAGCTCCCTTTAATTATGTTTATGATTTGTTATCGATTATTGAACAATTATTGGCAATTTATTGAATGAACAGCTTGAACTTTCTTTTGTTGAAAATTATGTCATATTATTCTTTTATTATGTTATGACTTATCATGTTGTGGAATGATTTTGTTGATATAATTGTTTGAACCATAAAGAATCTGAGTTGCATGAACAACTATAAGTATGAGCTAAAAGATGCAACATGTATTGATTGACAAAATGTATTTATAATTGTAACAAAAAAATAGTGATCGATGAAGATGCCTTACAAACACATTCAAAAAGAGACGATGCTTGTCACTATGTAGTGTTGAGTCTTAAGAGAGACGATGCTTGTCACTGCTTAGTGTTGAGTTTCAAAGGAGTGATAACTTCACCTTTGTGTTGGGATAAAGTTTTAATGACATATAAAATTATATTTTGAAGAAAGAAATCTCAAAAGATTAAAATTAAAATGTTGAAAAAGTTTAAGAAATAGAGATAACTTTATGCACAAACTTTAGTTTTAAGAGACAACTTTATGCACAAACTTTGATTACATAATTGACTATGATATGATTAGATTTTGGATGAATGATGAACATCAAAGTTGTAGAGAATCCTGTTAGCTATCCATAAAATCCAAGATTATCTAATTCGGATAATGGTGCAGAAAGCTATGATCAAAAGAGTGCAAGTCGGTCAACCTGCCGGTCGAAGCAAAGAAGGCCGGTCGAAATGATACTTGTTGACCGAATAGAAGATGTCGGTCGACCGATAAATACTGAGCCTGCTCCGGATGACGTCGAGCCGATACCGGTCGATGTATCGGTCGACGGATTGATCGATCAAGCGCAGAAATTGAAGAAATCGCGCAACGGTCACATAGACTAGTCGACAGATCCAGATGTGCGATCGATCAGCCTCCGAGTCAAATGAACAGTAACGGTCAAATTTGAAGAAGAAATTTGTGAAGCAATTTTTGGATGAATTTTCCACATACTGAAGACTATAAAAGGAGTGACAAAGCCAGAGGCAAAAGCATCCATTCACTCATTGACGAAAAACTTCAAGTTATCAAAGAAAGATTATTTCTTGACGTTTTAATTTTATAGCTTTCTCTTCTTTCTCTCTTCTCTTCTTGTGAGCATAGAATTGTAAAAGAGAGAAACACTTTTGTTCAAAAAATTGAGAGAGCTCCTATATAAAAGAGGTTCAAAATCTTACCTCATGAGCGAGAGAAATAGATTAGCCTCCTAGGAGGAGAGGTTGTCTTGCCTCTCGAAGCGGAGAAAATGTGATTCATGTAAAGGACTTTCTTCCTTGCCCCATTTGGAACAAAGGAAGGAATTAGTAAAATCTCCGACGGTCTTGAGATCGAGAAGTCGGAGCGGGGACGTAGGTCAAGGTGTGGCCGAACCTCGTCAACAACCACAGTGTCTTTGCGTTTGATTTTCTCTCTCTCTCCCTCTCATATTGAGTTTGATATGATCTGAATTGCTTTATTTTAAAATGCTTTAAAGAATTAGTTTTGTGCTTCCGCAACGTGTTTTTGTGAAATCAACATTTTCGATTGAACACCAATTCATCCCCTCCCCCCTCTTGGTGCCCTTTGGGATCCAACACTTTGGTGTTGAGTTCAAAGTGGGGTAAAAGGATGACCCCAATGTGCTTCCGTTGATTCATCAATCAAACAAAATAAGTTATCTTAAGTAAGGATGAAAGATGAAGATGAAGTTGAAGAAAGACATAAAATATGACTAAGATGAAATGACTTGGAACATAAAGATGATGATGATGTGTGCATCAAAAGTTTACTAATGTATATTCCCTTGTCATATGATGTTATAAATGGATATGTTAAAGTTAAGCAAGATAATTGCATAATGGGCCTTAGCATTAAGTTTAATATATTATATAATTATCTTATCTTGCAATGATGATTGTTCACATGTCATGTAGAGTGCATATGTAGCTTATAGCAAGCATGTGTCCTATTTACTATTATGTTGCAAATGCAAATGTTATGACATGCAAAAATCATGTTACATGTTCATAGCGTGCATGAACATCAACGTTGTCTAACGGGAGAAATTTCTTGTACCCTATGGATCTATACAAGTGCAGAGGAGGCTTAGGCTCGGTGGTGAATACCTCATGAGGCAAGTCCAACCGATGCCCCAAGTTATCTTATGTTTACTTTTATATGATGTGAAGCTCTTATATTTAATCGAGTATATATGGTTTATAGGCCTTTAGTCGTAAACTTTTATACAAACTCTTTATGACATTTATGTTATATTGAACTCTATATTGGATCTTTATGTTGAAGCCTATCTGGACCATGGTTTAGATGATGTCACCTTGGAATTTATGTGTAATTGAAGTCTTCTTTTGTGCTTTATATTAATTGTTTCTATTCTATTATGTTTCTACTAATATGTCATACGTAAATAGGTTACGAAATGCCAAGGAAGAATTATGTAATGTAGCACCACCTAAGATTCGACCTCAAAATTGGGCTAAGTCTTGGGGGCATTATGGTTAGGTATTAGAGCCATAGTTGAGCTCTTATATGTCATAGGATGTGTATGCTATAGTTTAGCTCTTATGCATATTATGTTCTAAAATGTACATGCCACTAGTTTGGTTCATATGTCTTTAAGTTTTAGGATGTATGTGCCAACTGTTGATAACATGTCTAAGTGTCAATGTGCAATGTAATATTTTAACTGTTGATACCACCGAGTCTAAAGGCTCAAAATTTATTTTAGTCAGGTAATGTTATATTTTAATTTATAGTCACTGTGTGATTGTAGATGGCTATGAATTATCCTCTGAATGAAGGCATGACCAAAATGGTTCAAGTCATAGAATATGATGAAAGCTCAAACAAAGGACCATTTTAGAGATTTCTAAGGAGTAACCCTGCTATGCTCAAGAAAATTGATGATTTGAATGGAATCGAAGCATTTGCGGAATGTCACTCTTAGATCTAAATATTTCGACCAATTCGTTATAGTTGAAATTCATGATGGGCTTCAAATATTAATTTTCTTCTACCAAGTATGAGGGACCAAAAGTTAGAGGAGTTCTTCAACCTCTAACAATGTAATATGTCTAAGGGCGACTACTAAATTAAGTAGTGTAGGATCCCAAAGGACACAAAAAGGGGGGGGGGGGGGGGGGGGGGGGAGGGTGAATTGGTGTTTAATAAAAAATATTGATTTTATGAAAACCATCGCGAAAGCTTAAAATCGATTCGTTAATCCTTTTAAAACCAAAGCAATTCAGATCATAAACATAATATGAGAGGGAGAAAGAGAGAGAGAGAGAAAGCAAACATAATATGCACGGGTGGATGTTGACGAGGTTCGACCACACATTGGCCTACGTCATCGCTCTGACTTCTAGACCTCAATATCGCCGGAGATTTCACTAAGCACTTCCTTTCTTCCAAATGGGGCAAGAAAGAAAGCCCTTTACATCAATCATATTTTCTCCGCTTCGAGAGACAAGACAACCTCTCCTCCTAGGAAGCTAATCATTTCTCTCACTCAAGAGGTAAGATTTGGAACCTCTTTTACATAAGAGCTCTCACAATCTTTCTAAAAAATAGTTTCTCTCTTTTACAATAGAACACACAAGAAGAGAAGAAAGAAAGAAATAAATTTTTAAATAATAACTTCAAGAGAAATGATCTTTTGATTTCTTGAAGTTTTGCTTTAATGCTTGGATGGATGTTTTTACTTCTGACTTTGACATTTCTTTTATAGGTTTCAGTAAGTGAAAAACTCGTCCAAAAATCATTCCATAATTTTCTCCTTCAAATTTGACCGTTACTGTTCATTTGACTCGGAGGTCGGTCGACCGCACATATGGACTGATCAACCGGTACACTTTCTTTTATGAAAAATATGACTGTTGGAAAATGCTGCACTGTCCGGTCGACCTGTGTTCTTGACTGGTCGATGACCGGTACAGTCTCATCATTTTATTTGTTGAAATTAGTAATTTTCTGCACTGGCCAGTCGACCTGTGTTTTGGATCGATCGTTCTGTGTTCCGAACCGGTCGACCTGTGTTCCAGTCGGCAGGTCAACCATCCTGCACTATTTTAAACATAACATTTCGCACAGTTACCCAAATGAGATGATTTTTTTATTCTATGGAAAGCTAACAGAATTCACTATAACTTTGATATTTATTATTTAATGAAAGAGTAGTGCATAAAGTTATTCCTTTTTTTTAAACTTTTTTCAACATTTTAACTTTTTCGATCATCAAAATATAATTTTATATGTCATTAAAACTTAGATCCAATAAGTAGTTCCAGCTAGAGATGTATTGCACTCTCATAAAGACGGAACTCAAGTTCAAATTAAAGGCTAGGATGAGGTTTGAAGCTTCTAAGACCATGCTTGATGCAATTGCACAAGCTACTGAACATGAAAGAAACACAATGATGGAGTCAGGGGCTCGAATAACAAAATGCTAAACAAGATGATGAAGCAAGAGAAATGGAAGGATCAAAGGGGTATGAGACATACATGTATTCCAAATATGATCAAATGTCCATCCAATCTTATTTGATCATTCTTCCATTGAAAATCTTGATGCCCATGTTTGTGATTCATCCATAATTTCTTTTCCAAATGTTTGTGAAGATTGTTTCGCTCATACTCTCATTTTTTAAAGAGAGTTGCATACTCCTGAAATGTTCTGGGCAGCAATCTCTAGCACAAGATTCTGACCAACCTCTTTTTGTTTCTGATGTTGGCCATTCAAAAGTACCAATGGCTAAAACCATTAGCATAATGGATAAATCTCCTCGTAGCAAAAGAACAATCAAACCTTCTTGTTGGCTACAAAATTATCTCTCATGTGGACATCATGTTGCTATTGTCTTCATATTTAAGTACCCGATTAGTGACTATATCACTTATCAAGCCTCCACAACTTCTTACAAGAATTTTTTGTTGCTTTGACAACAAGGAACTGGAAGCTCTACAAGACAACAGTACTTGGGAATTGAATTGATCACTTGGAAAATTTTGTGTTGGATGTGAATTGATGCACGAAAAATCATGCATTATTTTGGGTCTTTTGATTAGCATTTTAGAATGTTCTTATGTTTAGAAAAGAGGAGTTTTGATTTGTTTTCATATAATTTCATTTAGATTTGATTTCTACCTAAGTATAAAAATTATTCATGACAGGATATGAGAAAACGTCGAAATCAAGGCAAAAAAAGGCCTAAAATAGCTCAGAAGACTATCACTGCCGTGATAGTTCTTGTCCTGGCCGTGATAGGAAAATCTTGCAAGCAAAAATTTGGCTAAGTTATTATCACGGCCGTGACAGTTTCTGTCAGGCCGTGACAGAGACATTTTTCAACAGAAATTTGGCTATTTTTCATCCTCGACAGTCTTCTGTCACGACCATGACAAAGTGTTTTACGGCCGTAACGGCGGTCGGTTAGGCCATTTTAAAGCCATTTATATCTATTTTTTGAATATATTTTCGATTTCTTTTCTTGGAAGATGAGAAAACTTATAAAAGGAGACATGAGAGGACTTGGAAAAGCATCTCTGGGGCATAGATTTGAAGCCTAGAAAGAGGAGAAGTGCGAGGACAACAGCGAAGCTCTGCCGAAAACTCGAGAGAGGACGTGCTTAGCCTATGCTAGAATTTTTGTTTTCTTTTCCCTACATTTTTATTCCAGATTTGATGTTATTATTATCAGATTTATTCTTTCATTAAGGTCATTCTATTTGAACCCTATTTATGTATTTGATTCTTTTTAATATTAGTTTGATTTGAATCTTTAATAGCATTGCAATTTCATGTTTAATGCTTTCCTTTGATTCCATGATTTATGATTTGATTGTTATCCGAGAAGAAGTGATTATTTTCATAATAGTTTCTAGGATTGATCTTATTTATTGCATGTCACAATTAGGAAAATCGAAAGAGATCTAATTTGTGTAGTTATTAAGGTGACTTGAGAAAGCCATTAATATTAATTCTACATGCATCATGAATGAATTTACAAAGTCAAGCTTACAACAGCTGGTGAAGTTGAGAGGTACAAGACAATGTTAGTAGAAAAGCGTAGACACAAAATTTTGTGAACAATGCCGGGTGGAATTTGTTGATTCTCGTATACGAAGATATCAAATGGGATACATCAAACTCGCATGTCCAGTCACCCATGTGTGGTATTTGAGACGTCTTCCTAGTTATATTGCGAATCTTTTAGATAATCCCCTTAAGGAATTAGAAGGCCTAGTATACTGCGATGTGTGATTTGATCAAAATTTTTCTTAGAGAGAGTTGTCTCATGCCCCTAGGTATTCTCTACCTACCCACCTGTGGAAAGATATTGAACTTTTGAATTTGAAAAATTTGTCAGAAGATTTCTCTGAAGTAGATGGTAATTGATAGAGCCTCCTGTTCGAATCGGAGTCTGAAACCAAACTTCTCCTCAGGAGGATAGATGGGGCGATTCGGGTGAGATCCAATGTAGATCTAACGTTCTATTCACTCGTGGGATCCGGGCGGTCCGGAGGGGACCACCACGGCTCCTTTCTTCTCGAGAATCCATACATCCCTTATCAGTGGATGGACAGCTATCTCTTGAGGACAGGTTTAGGTTCGGCCTCAATGGGAAAATGGAGCACCTAACAACGCATCTGTGCAAAGTTCCATTACTATTAATGGGTGGCTCTGAGATTTCTTATGGGCACATGCATCTCAGGTAGCGTTGATAAGATCCTTCCATTTAGCAGCACCTTAGGATGAGTTGTGGTTAGGGGTGAAATGCCACTCGAACCCATTTCGTCTAATAGGAATAGTTCTTCTAATTCTATGAATTTTTCTAGAACATTTTTCTCTGGTTTTTTTACTTGGAAATTCCTAAAAATGAGATTCATCACTTCAGAGATATCAAAAGAAGAAAAAAATGTTTTTTCTATTCGATCCAAAAAAAGTGGTGAAGACCTTTTCTTTTCGGATCGTTGGAATTGTTTGTTTACTTAATTCATTTGGGGGGATCTTCCAATTGAGAAGATCCATGGCCTTGAGTTTCTTGACCCTTTCCTTTGTCTTAGTTCACGACCCGTGGGCTTTCTACATGGGTTCTATACCCGATTCATAACTAGAGAGCTTCTCTGGCCCGTTTCTCAATGCATTTCTTTAGACAAAGACTCCGTTTGATCTTTTAGGTCTCTACTCATCTCGATGGCTCATCAGCGCCTGACCCGGAATGTGGATCATCCAAGGCACATCAGAGATCGATTGTAAAGAGACTTTTTCACCAGTGGCATAAACTGTTACAATTAGAGCAATGTTGATTGCAACTTCACAGAATCAATGGACTCTCTTTCATTTGGATGTGAACAATGCCTTTTTGAATGAGATCTGTATGAAGTATACATGACTATTCCAAAAGGGTATGGAGTTTAGGGGAAGAATTCAAAGAACGTATGTAGGCTAAACAACTATTTATATGGATTAAAACAAGCATCAAGACAATGGAATATTAAGCTTACAAAATTTTGATTAGTGCTGGTTTCATAAATGACTATATTTACAAATCTGTTAGTAAATACTTTGTTGCACTACTTATATATGTCGATATCTTGGTAATAGGAAATAGTTTGAAGTTAATAGAAGAAACAAAGAAAGCTTTGCAGGCCAAAGACAAAATAAAAGATCTTGGACAGCTAAGATTTTTTTTTAGTACGGAGGTGCTAAGCTCAGACAAAGGAATTATCTTGACCCAAATGAAGTATATCGTGGATCTTTTACAAGATTTTGGCTTAACTAGAGCCAAACCTACTGGTACAGCTCCAGAACAAAATATGTAAGCATACAACACATCAATATGATCAGGCTATCAAGAAGCGAGATGGAGAACAAAGTTCATGATGCTTTGCTTTCTAATCTAGAGCAGTTTCAACGTATCATTAGGAAGCTGATTTATCTCACTAACATGATGCCAGATATCACATACTCTATCAGACTGTTGAGTCAATTCATGTACAGTCCAAAATAATCTCATTTGGATGCCGCATTCAAGGTGGTAAGGTATCTCAAGTAAGAATAGATATGTTATTGCATATTGTGATTGGTATCATGTGTCTTCACTCATCGTTCAGTCTCAGCCTTTTGCATAAAATCTGGCAATTCTTTAGTATCTTGGAAGTAAAAAAAAAACAAGATGTAGTTTCAAGTCTTCAGCTGAATCAGAATATAGGAGTTTAGCACTTTCAGTAGCTGAATTAACATGGCTTGATCGACTATTTTCAGAACTTTGACTTTCACTTCTCCACCACTGTTTGTAGTGATAGCATGTCAATGATTCAAATTGCTGAAAAACTGGTGTTCCACGAATGAACTAAACACATAAAAGCATATTGTCACTTTGTTTGGGACAAAAACGTGTAGCACCTTATTAAGCTACAACATGTTTCGAAGGAACAATTGGTCGATCTTCTAACTAAGGCCCTCAGCAAACAACATGATTATTGGACATGCAAGTTGGCTTAGTTGATCTTTTGCACGGACCAACTTGAGGGGGAGTGTTAACATTTAATGCGTCTGTTGGTTAATCTATTATGTTTCACATAATTTTCTAATATAAGTTTGTAGCCATAGCTGATAGTTAACACTGTAGCAGTCACTACATTTCTTTCCTTCCATGATGTTCCTTCTAGAAGTTACTAGGTTATTATGTGTAGTAGTATAAATAGAAAGGATCCATTGTAGAGGTATGTAAAAATTATAAGAGAAACGAAGTGGAATAAATTCCTCTGCTCTTTCCCCCAATTTCTCGTTCTCAAACACGAAGCTTCAATGGTAGAAGGCGATTCCTCATCAGTTGTTTGACACCATGAGGTAAAACTGAGCTACATCTGCTAGAGGATCCTTTTATACTGATCAAGGTCCAAGCTTCAACTTTCAGATGCACCTCGGAACCTCTTTCAAATGGATGTTAGTCTGTTAAATTGGATGCTAAAAAATTTGGGCAGGTAGCAAAAATCTCTATTGTAAAAAAAATGAAGGTTCGATGGCTCACCCGTAGACCTCTCGATCGCCAAATCATACTGGTTGATTGAACCTGAACCATAGTGATATAATTTTACTATATGTGATCATTCGACTGTCTCACCTATCAATCAACCATCTAGAAATCGCACAGTCAACCCTCATATCGGACGCCTAAAACCTTCCACAGTCGACCATCTAGAACTCACTACTCATGTTTCCATGTTCCACTGTAAATAAAAAAATTGGCATTAATGTATTGATTGATTGAAAGACTCGTGAGAGTAATAAAAATCAAGAAGCCTATCATATTGGCGAAGTAGATGCCCTCACATTGTACTGGTTCATATGTGAGGTTTTGGGAGCAAAGTGATGCGGTAAATTATAACAAATAAATTTTCTAGCAAGTGCACTAATCGTATGAAGTAATAAATTAGAGAGTAGAATATTGAACCCACAAGGAATTAGTTAAATCAATTTATCTCAATAATCTACTAAAAGAAGAAAAGGTCTTTGTGATGTAAAAATAGAAAATAAGTGGACTGAAAATTAAACAACCAAAGATAAAAAATGGGTGTTGAGCCTTAGGATGATGGATGATTAAAATAAGAATTTATAACTAGCATGAACAATTATGATGATTGAATTATAATAATGATAAATAGATTCAGTTCTTGAGACGGATTAGAATTACTAAATTAATGACCTCTACATTGAGCAAGTCAAATAATCTTAACTCTTAAGACCACAAATGCTGAGTTAATCTTTAATTAATTTCGCCTCCGTGATCTTTAGATCACTGCGAAACACAAATGATGAGTTGCTTCACAATCTTCTCTGAAAAATCCTCTTCAAGTTTGAAATCTGTCCTCAATAATAACGTACGACTCTCAATCTTAAATTAAAATCCCCAAGAAATTCAAAGAACTATCGAAATCTAACTTCGTAATGCCCCGTAAAAACTTTGTAGCGGTCTAAGTATGACTTTTCACATGTCGTAACACTGATATAATGATCCTGGAAGTGTCCAAATCGAAGTAAAAGTGTGATTTTAATGGCTGCAACATTCTGGTTACGAAGCGTTACTCTGACAAGTCTCTGGCACAAAATTGGGCATTTAACGGATCATTACAAACTTGTAACGCCACTACTGTTACGACCGTTACAGACTCATCACAGTTCATTATATTCAACTTTGTAATTTCTGCCCCCGTTTTAACTTCGATTTGAATGTCATTTTATCCGGTGGCTTCGTAACTCTTTTCTTTTATTTTTTTTCTGCATGAAAACATAGAACTTGAGTAGATTTTTATTATTATAAATTAAAATAAATAAGGTTAGAAAATAATGCATGGTATATGAAAATGAATTAAAATGTGATTAAATGCATAACTAATTATATGTTATATTTTACATACATCACAAAGATTCTTTGTAATCTAGCTAACCACCATTAAGACTAAGGCGTCTCTTATCATTGTTAAAGGTATTAAATGATCGAATTGAAATTGATAGTTGTCAAGCTTATATGGAATCGGTAATAGAAATTAAGGTGAAAACTTACAGTCATCAAGTGTCAACGAATAAGATAATAATTATTATCTTATATTGAGTATAAATTTGTTGAACCTTTATAATGAAACTAGGTTAGCTAGTAATTGCATGTATTAGAATTATTATTGCATTATTGGTACAGTTGTCCATTATTAGAATTGTTATTGCATGTATTAGAAGTTTACATACCGTAACATCCGAGATTTAAAAGAAAAAGAAGAAGAAGCCAGAATACATGTATTAGAAGTATGACTTTTATTTTCATACTATTTTCATGATATCACATATGGTATTGATTTAAATTATATTATTCTAGCTATTCAAAGAATGCTTAATGTTAAATTACAAATACATATGACATATTAAGAATATTATTATTCTAGCGGTCGCCACATGTAAATAATCTAAACTACATATTAATATATTAGAACAAAACTAAATTTTAATTACCAAATACATTGACACATGACAAAAATATGCTCGACTTGGATAATATTGCCCTTACCACACGTTGCTGCATGTAAATAATTTATACTAATATATTAGAACAAAATCAATTAGTTGCAAAAAAATATGGACACATGTGAACTTTTACTTTTGCAAATGTCATCGATCTCCTAGTGAACTTCTTTACTTTTAATATAATATAGATTAAGAGCTCTCCTAATAAATCACCTATATATATATTATATTTATGAGGTCTAATGACATTTTTGTAATTATTTAAACAAGCAAAATATAACTTTCACCCATGGTCAACTTTTTTACAGTGGTGTTATTAATTCATTTGTTGTTTAATTTTTATTTTGTAGATACATGCTTAAGTATCTTAATATTCAACTACTATTTTTTTGTCACGAGATAAAAGTTTCTTCGTATAAATAAATTAATTTTCACCATAATATTCTACTTAAAAAAGATTTCATTAGAAAACTAATATTATTTTTAATTGCACCAAGAGTTTTCACTAGTCTATATGTATATAATCCTGAAGCATTTATCTTTTTCCTCATTCTTTTAATTTAATAATTACATTTGTTTTTCCTATTTGGTTTGTTAAATTAGCTAATCCATCAGTTATGGTGCTATGGTGTTGTGTTTTTTTTTCTTTTCATTCTCTATCCCATTCACCTTTAATAATTGCTCTTTTCTCTCCGCCATTATATGTTCATAACCACACGTATAAATTTCTTACATTCTATCCTCTTCATGGTAACACTTCAGGAGGTTACCCTCTTATAAATTCTTCTCTCCACACCTCTTATTATTATCTCTTCCTCTCCACTCCTTCTTACATGTAACAATCCAAATTTTTAAATAGGGGTATTTAAATTATTTGGAGAAAATCCTAAAAATTCTAGGTAAACTCTATAAAAATCTCCAAATCCTCTCCTCTCTTTTCTTACTTCTCCCACGTGACGACTATAACTTAAGAGGAGGGAAAAAAAAGAGAATGAGGAAGAAGAATAGGACAAAGAGGATGAGGACAGAGACAAAGAAAAGAGGATTAACATTGAGGAAAAATAAGATCGGAGATATGTAAAGGTGATCCAACCCCTCTCTCCTCTCTCAATGATTTTATCGTATTGGATTGAGAGCGTGAGGACACCTTGTTCTCATAAAGGATTGTGATTGAGGGATGCATGATAGTTTATTAGATCTGAAAAGTTTTAAATGAAATTCATGCTTATCTACATGTTAGGGGTTAATGGATTATAATTATATTCTTACATCTATTGGGGTAATGAAACCCTAGATTTATAAGAAGTAATGGATTGTATGATTTTATATGTTTTATGAATGCCTGAATGCATAAGAATCATGCTTTAATGTTTTAGGATGTTCCATATGAATTTCCCAATGTTTTTGCATCAAAATTAATGAAAATTTGGGATGGACTTCGGGTTCTAGACCATCGGCATGGTCGTGCCAACTCTTGGAATGGCCGTTGACGAGAGGCTAAATCTGCCAAATCGTTGGCATTGGCACAACCATGACATATTTTGTCATGATCGTGACATGTTGGTCACGACTGTGAGCGAGAAGGAAGCGCACGCCGACAGTGATGCCCGTGATTGAGGCCCGACCGTGAGCAAGCGTCAGAGTGCAGGGACTTGGCCATGCTCATGAAATGAAGGTTCACGAAGGTGACCAGACGTTGGCACGAGCGTAACACCCCTATCATGATCTTGACCAACGGTCGTGACTGATAGATAAGGATGTGTATGATATTTTAGAAGTTATTTTCAAAGTATTAATATTATGTATTGATGATTGTTGATTGTATATGAGTCTAGATAAACGACTTGTATGTTCAGCAATAATTAGGCGAAAACATGAAGAATGGTTGATATGAATGAGTAATGTATTCTAAAGCATAATGCACCTAAAGTTAAAGAATATCCTAATCACTTATCAATGGTGGAAAACAAAGTCTTGCACTTATGTATTTACTTCAAGGGGACCAAAGTTCGCGAAGTAAAATTCTGCATTTTTATATGTGCTTCTCAGGGAACAAAGTCCCTCGTTAGAAAGTGTGTGTATTCCTTGGAATAAAGTCTCTCACTAACATGGTGTGTATTCCTTAGAATAAAGTCCCTCACTATTATGATGTGTGTTCTCAGGGACGTAGCATAGCTAGCCAATGTGATGATGTTGACATGATTCTCCAACTAAGTTAAGATCAAAGATGTTATAAGATAAAGTAAGAATTAAAGTTAAGTTCAACTTCAAAATATCTTATAACAAAGAAAGCTAAGATGATGAAGCAAAGATGGAAAGTAAAGTTCTACACTTATGTAAATACCTCAAGGGAACTTAAGTCAGAGAAATAAAGTCATGCATTTGTGTATATACTTTCCAAGGAACATGTCCCTCATCATAAAGTGTTTGTATTTCTAAATATGACTAGTAATAAAGTTCCTCACTAATATGATATGTGTCTTCCTAAGATATGACTTATGTTATAGAATGAAAGTCAAGACGATATTATGTGATAAATATGAAGGATGAAGATGACACGTGAAGGATCACATAATAAAGAAAAAGAAAAAAATATCCAAAGAGTTATAAAGCAATCATGAAAAAATGTAAAGTATGAAAGAATTCAAGAAATACGTAAGAATTAAGGAGTTATAAAAGAACTCTTATGATATACATGACAATGAAATATGAAATGTTAAGTCATGATTATTTATAAATGATATAAATGTTGTTTCTACTTCATGATACTTGCAGATGATGAATCTATAGTTAATGAGGTATGGCATTATGTTTATGTTCATGAATGTTGTATGAAGAATGAATGACAGTATGACATAATGTCATGTAAGGCTCATGATATAGTTCATAATATGTATGTTCATATGTTATTATTATTATTATTATTATTTAGTATCATATGATAAGATATCATGACATGCATGACATTTACATACTCTATTTAGAAAATTCTGCACTTTGAATCCATGTGTGTAATCAAGATTAAGTAATGGATGACAAGCTCATGACGAAGTGTTAGACATGATTAAGGTTTAATAAGTCTATGATTTTTAATGAACACTGAGACTGTAAGGATTTAATGAAGATTGTAAGGATTTAATGTCCTATGGAATAGTAAAATGTAATATGATTAATAGAAAATTTTTATTTATGATAATTTTTGTTAAACGTTGAAATTTTTCGCTATTAATTGATATATGATGACTAGACTAATGACGTAAAATTCTCCTAAAAGTAATACTTTTAAGGTGAATTTCATGTCGTTATACTACCTATAATGTTGCATGCTCAGCATCAAAACTTCTTAAGCCAATAAAATTATTTTGCTATTTCTTTGAGTTGATCATGGAGAGTTAGTGCGTGAACGCTTGGCATAATGTTGAATCCATTAGACTGCAATTGGATGTTCATTCGCAGCAACGTAATTACCATTTCTCATTGTAGTCTCGCTCTTTGCCATTTTGATTATGTTGTATTAACATTCTTGCGTTCTTATTTTAATTTTTATATCTATTTTTTATTAATTTATCATCAACAATATCTTTATATCATTTTCACAATTTATGTATTTATATGCAGGCAAATGGTTGAGGCACACGGAGGAGATTTTACATTTATTTGTTTAGATGTTTATGTTTAGATAATGTTAGTCATTGAGCTTGTTATTATGATATTTAATTAGTATAAAATTTGTTGGAGGTGTTAATATTTTTCTCTGTTATTCATGTAACTAACCTCAACCTGTGAAATTTTATATTTTAAGTTATTTTAATTATTTCCCCATTCTCTCTCCTATTCATCTTTAATATTTAATTATATACGATAATTACTCTCATATATATATATATATATATATCGTATAATTAAATATGGCCAATTATATTTATATCATTTAACATAGTTTTATGTATTTATATGCAGAGAAATTGATTGAGGCACATTTGCATGTTGAAAATTTGTATTATTAATTTAGTTGTTTATGTTTATATGATGTTAGTCATTGGGTTTGTTATATGATATTTATTTGGAAACAATTTTTGGAGGAGTTAATATTTTCCTCTGTTATGATTTTGAATTTTATATTTATCTTAGTCACTCCTCGTTCTCTCTTCTATTCGCCCATAATTAAATACCACACGTACTCTCTTCTCTCCACCATTATAACTTCATAACAAAAAATATATCTGTGTATAATAATCATGAGGCTTAACGACATTTTTGTTGTTATTTGTAACTTTCTCCGTTAAAATTTATCTTTTTCTAATTTTTTCATTTAATAATTAAAACTCATTATTATTCTCCTGTGTCATCCAAATTAATTAATAAATAACTCTCTCTGGTGACCCGTGACCTCCCCATCATCTTCCTGACTTTAACTTTTCCATCCAATCTACCCCTTTTATCACACTGATCATTATGCGAGATAACTTCTTTCTCTCACCCGCTCTTTTGATAATAGAAGGCAAGAAAAATACACTAAACAATATCATGTTAATTTTAGAATATTTTTTATGACTTTTTATAATTTCTCTAACCTTATGACTATGTATATCCTTATAAATTATTATTATTATTATTATTATTATTATTATTATTATTATTATTATTATTATTATTATTATTATTATTATTATTATTATTATTATTATTATTATTATTATTATTATTATTATTATTATTGTTGTTGTTGGTGTTGTTGTTGTTGTTAAATTAAAAGTTATTCTCATGACAAAATTTTTTGTTAATAGAAAGAATAGTAAATTATAATTTTTCTTAATATTATTTTTAATTACGCATAATACGAGGGTTCACTAGTCTATATATATATATATAATCCTGAGGCTTCAGACACCTTCTTCTTCCTCCTTTGCTACTTATCTTTTTCTTGGTTTATTTATTTATTTATATTTATTTATTCCAACCACCTATCCACAACCTCATGCTAACTCTCTCGTAATTAAAATTTAAAATCATATTATTATCTTATTCTCTCTCTTTCCTCACCACTTTATTGTCTTTTAACTCCCCCCACCACCTTATATTAACTCCATTATCTTTTATTATAACTTTCATAACTTGATGAGAATTCCCCCATGATCTTCTATTATATTTTCCATAATAAATAATACATTTGTTAACTTTTGCACATACTCATGTTAACTATCCCACTATCCCACTACCTAGTGGTAATAACCAATTTCATTTATAGACGTTTAACTTATTTCTTCCGCACAATACATTCTTTCTATTTAAGATCATCCACTCTTCAAATTTATTCTCTGGCTTTTTCTTCTCTTCAAATTTATTCTCTGACTTTTTTATATCAAAATGAATTACTCACTACTTAGTGATATTAGCAACTTAAAGATGATTGATAAGTTATAGTTAGGATTTGGGAAGCAAAAAAATTGAAAAAAGATGGAGAGCTAATAAGCTTAGATATGATTTTAGTTGATGAGAAGGTTATTTGTTATTCCATTTTTATTTATTATATATTTTTCTCCATTAGTTTTTGTTTTTACAAGAAAAATTTGTGAATAATGATAGCATTATATTATTCATGACAACAATTAGAGAAGGTAAAATTATTTGGATTTTATTACTCAATTCAGGAGGATGATGATGGACATAACAAGTTATTGAAAGATGAGATGAATGAAGATCCGCTCCAAAAAAAATAAAGAATTATGACGAAACTTTTGTTAACTCGAATGTTAATATTTAAATTTATCTTATCCTAAACTTATTTGTACATGTATGTCATCTTATATATGTTCTTTTAGATGTTTTTTTTCTATATTGGTGTTATATTTTAAATTTATCTTATCATTAACTTATTTGTACATGTAACGCCCCCAAATCGACCAATGCTACGTGGCGAGGATCTATTCAAAGGCGCTACGAAAATACTTTAACATTGACTTGAACTTGACCCAAATCTTAAAAATAAAAACAATGGCATGCCAATAATAAAAGTGAAGAAGGAAAGATAGAAATATCATAAAAAAGAAAGTCCTCAAAATATTACAAAGTCCATGATAGTCATAATGTCTGAATTACAACAAGCTCAAATTGCGGAAAAATAAAGATAAAGATAACTAGGCCCTCTCTCTTGGTTCATGTGCTTAGCATCGTTGGTCGCACACACCATCTCAACACCATCACTGACCTGGCCCTGTGAAAATCAACACAGGGGAGGAGATCCTCCCGTAAGCTATACAACCTAGTGGGGATCCCTAAGTGCACCATGCATAACAATGAATAGCAATTGACAGAATTAGTAACCACTTGCAAAAAGATCATAATTGAGAGCATAAGATCATTCGATTCGGATATTGATGGATAAGAGAGATAAAGATCATGAGTCAATTATATAATCATAAGAGATTTCAGAGATCATACTGAATCAATAATCATGCTTTCCTCTTCATGTTCTTGTTCATGCTTCTTGTGCTCTTACTTTTACTTAACATTAGGTGACTTTGGGTGTTTTCATCCTGGGGGATTTTACGTCAGAGCAAGAGCCAATGGGGGATCAAGCCATGGCTAAGGGAGCGACCCTAACATGAAGCCCATAACATAAGCTCTGACCATCACTCTCATATACATATTCATGTTATTTCTTACTTAATCACTTTTTCATACTTGCATACCATGATAGGATTGGATCATAGAACAGATCAACACAAGGTCAATGATACAATCACATAATATGTCAAACAATAAGGAGTGACACAACACAAACATAGAATGAACCCCAATCAAAATAGGGATCAAATATGCAATCTGGACAAATATCGATCGACCGGTCCTCACTGATCGGTCGACCGTTCTTCGGACACCGATCGATCGATATCTCTAGATCGGTCGATCGGTTGGCATTCATACAATATAGTGAACAAGTTACACACCGGCAGACCGATATCTCTGGATCGGTCGACCGATAACACTTAGACTAAAAAGGAACTTCGATCGGCCGATTGGCCGAACGATACAAGGCTCGAAAAGATTGATCGGTCGATCGGTCTACAAGGATCAGTCGACCGATAACCTCATCACCGGTCGACCGATGTACAGAATCGGTCGACCGGTCTGTATGAAAATAGACTCGGACAGAATTGTGATAAACACGATTTTCAACCCAAAAATGTAATCAAAGCATGAAATCAATCATCTAAGCCTAGGGGATTAATACAGAACATATCTAGATCAAAAGGAAGTACAAACATGGAGCAAAACATGATAATACAACCAATCAATCATTCTTCCATGTCTTTTCCATCATTAAGAACACATCATACAATGAAAACCTAATTACAATCAATTGCTATCATGTTATACAAGAGAATTTCGATATCACCCACCTTATTTCATGGTTGATCCTAGCTTGGCCCTTCCTCTTCACCAATGGTCACTTCTCCTTAGTGTTCTCCACCTAAGTAGCAATCCAAATGGGGGAGAAGGAGTGAGTGATGGCCCTAGTGATTAAATGATGCAGAAATGTAGATTACCCTAAATGAACCTTGTTGTAATCCTTCTCTTCTTGCTGAATGATGGCCCTTGGGAGGAATAGAGAGGAGTGAAGGAGAGAAATGGTGGCTAAAAGAGAGCCTTAGGGCAATTATCCCTTTTTATAGAGTAGTTATAAGGCTATTAGGCTAATGGACTTCCTAATTGGGTTAAACTAATTGGTCTTTTACAACTTAGTTTCCATTTTCTATTTCCTTTATTATTTTACTTTATTTTCCAATTAAACAGGGTATTACAGTACATGTATATCATGTTCTATGTTCATCACAATGTTGTTCTACAACACTATAGTGTGTTACGTTCATTAAATAAATGTATATTGAAGTGATTATCTCATATGTTTCTTTTATTTTATTATTATTATTTTCTTCTTTCATAAAGAAATTTATTTCTTGATGAGTCTTATAACATATTTAAATATAAGTGTAAATAGTTTTTATTATTAAATTACTTAATCACACAAAAAGTTTTTTCCCCTAATTATTATTTCATTAATTTCACATTAATAATTAATATATATATACTGATAATTAAAAATTAATTTCTAATAACATTGCCTATTATATATTTTTAATTCTTTTTAGGTGACTACACAATTTCTAATTTTGAGAGGAGAAAACTTTTTAATGCGTAGTACTTTTTAATTTTAACTTTCTATTTCATCTATCTTGCAATGACTTACTTTCTGATAATAAAGATGAAATTCAACCAAATAAATTTTTTATTTTAATTTGTTTATGTTCTCTTTTTTCTAACTTTCATATGTTCATTTTAACACATGCAAAACAAAATCACCAAAAGCTTAAGAAGAAGAAAATTTTTATATGCATTTGCATACAAATTTATACAATTATAATTAAATAATTCTGCATCATTCTCAATTGATTTAAAATTAAACATATGTAATATTCAAGAATAAATTAAGGACTTTGAAAAAGCAATTACAACAAAATTATTCATTTGCGTACATATACATAATTATATAAAAATGGATAATTTAATCATAATATTATTTTTAATAAAAACATATAACTTAAAAAATATTAATATCTTTTAAAATAAATAAGAGCATAATTTGAACTTCATGTTGTTATGAAATATTTTTTTAATAATTACATCTGTTAAATACATATTCAAATATTACAAAAAATATTTAAATTTAAGTATAAAAATATTAAGCGTTGCCAGAGGGTCTTCACTAGTTTTAATATAATCTAGAAGCTAAGGTAAAGAAGTTATAAAAAGACATTCTTGGTAAATACATCCAATAAAATCCGTTGATTAAACTTGAGACTGCATGCATGATCACAAGTGTTGGCATGAAATGAAATATTCAAGGATGGCAGCGTCTGCACACGACATCCGTACTGGCACAAAAATAATCCGACAGCTGGTGAATGCCGCAATGGCAAGCGCACGGCCGAGTGCATATCCCATAAATAACCTCCCGGCGCAGCGGTAGCTCCACCATCTCTGCTTGTGCGCCCAGGCTCGCCCACCAGCATAGCACCACCCGGTCGGTCGACCTCACACCGCAAGTGAGGTCCCCATTGGCTGCCATGATCAACAATCCCGTGGTACCCGTCGGAGAGTACTCTCCGGCTTCGGCTCCGCCTCCCCAGCAGATGGCCGTGCGATCCGGCAGTCCCCGGACAGCGCAAGTGTGGTTCGAACCCAAGGCGAGGTCCACGAACTCCCACGGCTGGTGGTTGGGAACGCTGGACATCCCAAATTTATTGCTTCCGCCGCAGATGATACGGCCATCTTTGGTGATTCCGCAGGCGTGGGACTCGCCGGATGAGATGATGGACATGCTCTCGCCCTCGAAGACTGGGAAAATATATCGAGCATTGGGGCCCCAGCAAGCGACTACGTCATACTCATCGATGGCGCAGAAGAACCCAGCACCGGAGGTGAGAGAGCGAAACTTTCCGGGGATTGTGGTGGGGATGCTCGAGTTCATGTGCCAAAGTGCGACTGATGCGTTTCTTTTGTAGGCGGCGCTGATCTCGTCCTCGTCGACGACGAGATCCCTGAGATCGTCGACATGTTTATCGTAGGAGTTCTGCAAAATGTGATTTGCGGCAACGGAGCTTTCTGTGATGCGAGCGTGTCTCCAGCATGAAAAATCTGTGCGATCCGACTGCAGTCCGCAGATGGAGTCACGCCCGCTGGATATGGAGACGAAGGTGACGTTCGGGAGTATGTCAAATGCCTTCACATCACCGTTTCTTGTAATGGCCGAGCATTGGATGCTTCTGGGTAGCTTAGACGCGAGGATGCCGCACACGATGGCGACGGAGGTGTCGTCCGTGGGGACGACAACAGCCAAAGATGTGGCGATACCGAAAGCTTCCCCAGCATCAAGGGTGATGGCTACCGTGACAGCAACCGCCGCCGCAAGGGCGATGACCGAAGGCTTCATGGGATTTGATTTCCTAGTTGACACGAGGGGATGCACAACAGACCGAACTAATGTGACTATTTATTAGTTGTAATGTAGTTGACAATATATAAACTCAGATTTCCTACTTGGCTGCTTGATATCATTCGCACAAACCAACTCATGTCAACTACTTACTATAATATCTAAGAGCAATATTTAAAAAGAAGAAGAAGAAAATAATTAATTTTGTGGTTAGCATTAACACTTTGAAGAATAATAGATGATTTAAAAAATAAAATCAATTAACTGTAAAAATAATAAGGTGAAAAAATATTGTAAAATCAGATAATTTTGTTTTCAAAAAGTGAAGAAGATTCAATAAAATGAACTTTAGACAATAATCATGTGAGGATAATAATAATAATAATAATAAATAAATCAAAATATCAAAAGCGAAGTCAGTGAAAAAAAATAATATATCCGGTTGTGTAAATTACTTTGTGTTGCAAAATAAAAAAAAAATGTCGTTCATGTAATTGTTTTCTTTTTTCAGTTTTGATTGGTAGGGGAATTTAGGACGAGAAAATTAATTTAAAGTCAGATATCCCATTTGATATCATGCAAGTGTAACAGACAAATCAAGCAAGTAGTTATTACTAGTTTTAGGGTATATATGTGATTAATGCAATAATAAAAAATATAGAAAAATAAAAAGACATAGGAGATAATTAAGAGAAATATTTAAAAATAAGAAGAATACAATAATTGCTTTTTTTATAAGCATTAACTATTTAAGAATAATAGATAATTTGAAAAATAAAATCAATTAACTCTAAATTTAACATAAAAATAAAAATTAAGGTGAAAAAATTTTTAAAATCAGATTTTTATTCAAAATCTGAAGAAGGTTAAAAAATGAAATTTAGAGAATACTCATGGGAGAATAAATAATAGTAAAAAATAAGTCAATGTAGGAAAAGCGAAGTTGGTGAAAATAATAATAATACTAATAATATATATCGAGTTGTGTAAATTAGTTTTCGTTGCAAGTCTATGTCAAAATAAGAAATAAAAAATCAAAATAAAAAATATGTCATTATCTATTTGTTTTGTATTTCAGTTTTGATCGATAGATCACCAATTTTGGACTTTGATATTATTCGGGTGTAATAGACAAACCAAGTAATGCCAACTAGTTATTATTATTTTTAGGTTATATATGTGATTGATGAAACAATATTAAAAAAAATATAGAAAAATAAAAAGACATAGGAGAAAATAATTAAGAGTAATATTTAAAAATAAGAAAAATAAAATAATTAATTTTGTTGTAAGCAATAACTTTTTGAACAATAATAGAAAATTTGAAAAATAGAATCAATTAACTCTAAATTTAAAATAAAAATAAAAAATTAAGGTGAAAAATATTTTAAAATCACATAAGTTTGTTCTCAAAAAGTGAAGAAGGTTGATACAATGAAATTTAGAGAATAATCATGAGAGGATAAATAATAAGGAAAAAATAAATTAAAATATGAAAAGTGAATTTGGTGAAAAAAAAGTAAAAAATATATCCCCTTATATAAATTAGTTTTTGTTGCAACAATATGCTGTTGATAAACAATAAAAATATATATGTCGTTGATGTGATTATTTTGTTTCTTATTGTTAAACCAATTTTGGACAAGAAAATTAATTTTAACTCAGATATCCTACTTTAAGATGGCGCCAACAAGTTACTATTATTTTTCAGTTATATAATAACTATATGTTAAAAATATAGAAAAATAAATTTTGAGAAATAATTAAGAGCAATATTTAAAAAGAAGAATAAAATAATTAATCTTTTGGTATGTATTAACTTTTTGAAGAATAACAGATAATTTGAAAAAAAATCAATTAAGTTTAAATTTAAAGTAAAAAATTAAGATGAAAAAATATTGTAAAATTTGCATAAAGCGAATAAGGTTGAAAAAAATGAAATTTAGAGAATAATCATCAGAGGAAAAGCGAAGTTGGTGAAAAAATAAAAATAAAATAAAAACTCTATAAATTAGTTTTGTGGCAATATATATCGTTGATAAAAAATAAAAAATATGTTCTTAATGTGATTGTTTTGTTATTTTACATTTTGATTGTTAGGCTAATTATGGACCAAAAAATTTAATTTAAAGTCCGATATTCTACTTTTAGATCATTCGGGGTGCATGAGACAAACCAACTAATGTCAACTAATTATTCTTATTTTTAGGTTATATATGTGACTGAAGCAACAATATAAAAAATATAGAAAAATAAAAAATGATAGGAGAAAATTAAGAACAACATTTTAAAAATAAGAAGAAAATAATTAATTTTTTTAAGCATGAACTTTTTGAAGAATAATAGATAATATGAAAACAAAATAAATCATCTCTAAATCTAAAATAAAAATGAAAAATTATGGTGAAAAATATTTTACAATCAGACAATTATCTTTTCAAAAAACTGAAGAAGATTGAATAAGATGAACTTTAGAGAATAATCATAAGAGGAAAAAATAAATCAAAATAGGAAAAGAGAAATCGGTGAAAAAAACAAAGTAACAAAAAATTAAATTGTGAATTTTAATAAAATAAATTAACATTTACATATGAAGAATGCAAGAGTTGAACAATTTAAGTGAAGAATTTAAATTAGTTTCATCGAATATTTGCATGAAATAAAAGAACTGAAAATACAATTTTTTCTAAGATAAAAATATTATATTATAGAAAAAAATAAGTCATGAATTTGTTTGGCAAATAACTAATGAAAGAATGGAATAGGGTGGTGTTGTGAGTGATTGGGTGGAGTGGCGTGGTGTGTCATTAGAAAGTTCATGTTTGAATAATAAATTATATAAAATATGGTGTGAGGTAATGAAGGTTTTATTTGTATAAAAGTCATTTTTATTCTTCATTATATATTTAAAGTATTTATAATCATTAATTAGGGGTGACCATGATTCGGGATTACCTAACCGTCCTCGTCCGCACTGACTAGGATTTTTTCAAATTTTTTCCCGACCCGATGGATTATTGGGTCAGGATTGAGTCTCATTTATATGACACTCGACCAGGTCGGGTCGAGATTGAATTCGGATTTTATGTTCCAACCCGTTGAATATATTATATTAATATTAAATTATTTTCAAATAATATATTTATGTTTATTTTGTATAAAATTTTATATTTACTAAAAAGTTTTATTTAATAAAAAATTATAGATAAACATGTATTCAAATTAGAAAAAAAGATAATATATAATCATATGTATCAATGAATGTGAGAGAGAGAGAGAGGAGAGAAGAAAGAGAGAGGTGGTTTAATTTGGTAAGAAGTGAAATAATTTAATTTGGTAATAAAAAGAGAGAAAGATGTTAATTTGGTCTAAAATAATCTATTTCTCCTCATTCTACCAATTTGGTGAAATAAAAAATATAATATTTAAAGGACAACTATTCCACCCCATTCTTCTTAATTTACATAAAAAATATAGTCAAACATGATTTAATTAATTTCATTCCCCTATATTCTACCACACCCCTTTGTATCCCTCCATCCAAACAGAGTTATTCATCAAAATTCCACTAGAAAATTCTTCATTTAGAAATTAGTTTAATAATTGCTACTCGATAAATTAGAAATTTTATAAAATTTGATTCTAACTGAAATGTTTTTCTATTTAATCAACAAACCCCTTCCTGTTGGAGTGTAAGTTGATTATTATCATTTTTTGTTGTGTAAACTATATTGATGCAACAATATTCTCAAGCCTCGTTTTTTATAAGTAGGAGATAGAAATTTCGGGATATGTAAAAGAGGAATGAACATTAAAAAATATAGAAAAATAAAGAGAAATTGTAGAAAATAATTAAGGGCAACATTAGAAAAGAAGGAAGAAATAATTAATTTTGTAGTAAGTATTAATTTTTTGAATCACAATAGATAATTTGAAAAATAAATCAATCAACTCTAAACTTAAAATAAAAATAAGAAATTAAGGTGAAGAAACATTGTAAAATAAAAATTAATTTGTTTTCAAAAAGTGAAGAAGGTTGAATGAAATGAACTTTAGAAAATAATCATGGAATGATAAACTCATGAGAAAAAAGGGATCAAAATAGGAAGAGGAAAGTTGGTGAAAAAAGAGAAAGTAATAAAATATTACAGTGTGAATTATAATAAAATAAATTAACATTGCATGATTATATTGTTATGCAAAGATGAAGAATGCAAGAATTAAACAATTTAAGTGAAGAATTTAAATAAGTTTAATTAAGGATTTGGATGAAATACAAATATGATTTTTTATTTTTTATTGTGAAGATAAAAAACATTATATTAAATAAAATAATAAATTTTGATTATTTATATTCAAATAATTGGAATATAGTTATTCATAAAAAATACACTGATAAATTCTTCCTTGAGAAATTAGCTTCATAGTTGTTGCCTGATAAATTAAAATTATTTTAAAACATTGATTCAATATTTAATCAACAACCCCCTCCCTCTCGTTATCATTCTTATATATCCACACATGTGGTCTCTTTTTCTTTCTCTTCGTCTTTTTTCTTCTCTTGGGAATACTCTAATACTAAGAGCAATAATAAGAAAAACAAATTGATTAGCACAATCGGATAGTGAAGTTGTGTTTCAAATAATTCGTTGGGTGTTAGTAGTAATCCTAGATTCAATCTTCGGACTCATCACTTTGGACAGAGTAATGCATATTAATCATTCTTTCACCCCAACTCCGAATTGGTCAAGTGCTAATAGTCATAGACATCGCAAATCTCCAACAGACTCGAGATGCACATAAAAAAACGAGAAAGACAAATGGGGCATAGGGATGCAAAGAAATCAGAATAGAGAAGATTAGAGTGTTGGATCCCACAAAATGTACCTAAATTTTTTAGTTCACTTGGATTAATTTTTGTAATTATTTTATTTCATGAAAAAGGATTCTTGCAATCCCATGCATGTTCTAAGATCCATGGTGTAACGCCCAAAATTTTTTTTCTTTGACTGCCTGGAAGATTATCTCAGCGGCTTTACCAATTTCATGACTTAATTATTTTCTAATTCTTGACCAGTCAATATATTGGCATAAGCATAAGACTTAAATACAATAAATTTTACAATATGCAAAGGTATTCTATACCATATCCAATGGCTCGTGGGTTCATGGGCCTACACCTATACAATAATAGACTCTATATACATGTGCATGTCATCCGTCAGAGGAGTCACCAATTGTCTCATCATCGTCATTATCTCATCCTGAACGGATCCAAGTCTAGGAAAACATCCATGAGTATCCCAATGACACTGTCTCTTGAATATCAACCTTCCTTTTTCTAGCGAGAATCCCTTTTAAGAACTTAGCATAAGTTGGCATATGTTGTATTGCTTCGATGAATGGGATATTGATGTGCAACTTCTTCAGAACTTCCATGAATCTCAGGATCTATTGATCACTCTATGGCAAGCTAGATGGATCAACTTGATAGTTCTCCTTGTTGTCTTTCTTTTGAGATCGAGTGTTAGCTTCGTATGCTACACCTTTAGATGTGTCTTCTTGAGCCTGACTGGTGATGTGGTTTTTCTTCTCAGGAATGTCTGCATGTGTCTTAACTAGCTCCTTGGTGGTTTTTCTTCTCAGGAATGTCTGAATGTCTGCATGTGTCTGTGCTTTATTACAGGCCCCCTTCCTTTAGTCTTTTCAAAAAAGCCAACGGGCTCGGGCGACGAATCAATAGTTGACTCCGGGTGGGTAGCAGTGACCCATATACAAATGAATGTTTTCATAAGGAAGTCATCTAAGGCTTTCCACAAACTGAGATTTACTTAACACAGATGAGTTGGTACCACAACTTCAAAACAAAGAGCTAGCTTCACAAACATCTCTTTTTTATAGGTTCTATAGACTGATGCCTGCTCCAAGCACCCTAGCGCGCGGAGGATATTGTGCCTGCTCAAATGATTCATCCCAATTTGGATGTTCAGGAAGTGGGAAGGGGGAAGGGGCTTAACTTAGAATTATAGAGTAAGTGGCCGACCATTAGTTCAGAGATATCAAGTTATCTTTCCAACTTGGAGATGAAACAATCGAGTTCAATCTATCAACGACGATACAACATCCAAATTGTGCTTATATTCACGACAAGTTTCTTATTCTCATACTTCTAGATGACCCTCTACAAAAATGCCTCATTGAAGATGAGGAAGCTGTGGCACTTATCTCTAGTCCATGCAAAAAGCTATTTATGCTCCTCAACGGTGAAGTAGAGCTCCTTGAGTGCAATAATGCTGAATTGGCAGATGACCCAATTCATTTGTATGCTCCTACTTTAGAGCTATACACCCAAAAGCCAACTAGAGGAACTTCAAACGCCAAAGGTACCAGGGTAGATCTAAAACCATTTCCCTCTATCCTCAAGTATGAATTCTTAGATCTTAACTCCTCGTTTCCAATCATTGTAAATTCTGCACTAGATCAAGATCAAACCAAGTCACTCCTGAATGTCCTTAGATGGCATAGAAGAGCCATAGGGTACACCATGAAAGACATCAAAGGACTCAATCCTTCTCTATGTATGCACCAAATCCCTCTGGAAGAAGATGTCAAACCATCAAGGGAATCTCAGAGAAGGTTGAACCCAAACCTTCAAAAGGTTGAAAAAAGGAGATTATGAAACTCTTAGATGTAAGGTTAATATATGTTATATCTAATAGCAAATGAGTGAGCCACATTCAAGTAGTTTCTAATAAAGGGGGAATAACTGTGTTTGAGAATGAAAAATGTGTGTAGATTTCAAAAAACTAAACAATGCCACTTGGAAAGACCACTTTCCATTGTCTTTCATCGATCAAATGTTAGCAAGTTTAGCTAAGCATGCTTATTTCTATTTTTCTCTGGATTCCTACAAATCCTTATTCACAAAAGACCATGTTCACATGTCCATATGGCATACTCGACTACAAGCAAATACCCTTTGGCCTTTGTAATGCACCTGCCACCTTTCAACGATGCATGACTTCAATTTTTTTTGTTTCATTGGGAACATTATGGAGGTGTTCATGGACAATTTTTTAGTCCATAGATCCTCCATTAAATTGTTGTCTAACAAATCTTTTTAAGGTGTTAAGAAGTAAATCTATCGCTCAACTGGGAAAAATGTCATTCATGGTTCAACATGGTGTGGTTTTCGACTATATCATCTCATAAAAGGTTATAGAAGTTGACCCAACAAAAATTAAAGTCATAGAACATCTTCCTCCAGTAGTGAATGTTAAAGGAATCATAAGCTTTTATGGGACATGCATGTTTCTACAATCGATTTATCAAGGACTTTTCAAAGATCGCCAAGCCATTAATGGACCTTTTGCACAAGGATGCAACTTTCTACATGAGCAAGGAATGTATTGAAGCTTTTGAGCTGATTAAAAGGCATTGATTTCAGCCCTAGTGATGCAAGCTCCGAATTGGTCGATCCTTTTCAATGTTATGTGTGATGCTAGTGATCATGTTGTAGGGGCGATACTTGATCAGAAGAAGAATAGCGTCATTTATGTGAGTTACTACGCAAGTAAGGTTTTCGACCGTGCTCAGTAGAACTACACAATAACAGAGAATGAGTTGCTAGTCGTGGTATATGCAATGAACAAATTCAGATCATACCTTGTGGGATCTCGAGTGATAGTTCACACAAATCACTCAGACATTTTTTTTCTTAAAGAAAGACTCCAAATCGAAATTAATTTGGCGGGTACTATCTTTACAAGAATTCGACTTAGAGATCAGAGATACAAGTGGATTGGAAAATCACACGTGGTAAGGATCACAATGACAATGAACTCTCGATTCGAACCTCACTCTCATATGACTTCCTATATTTAGTGATGTAGAAAGAGTGCCCATGGTTCTCCAACATAGCCAACTACCTAGCTAGTAGTATTCTACCGAATGACCTCACTTATCAACAAAAGACAAGATTTATGTCATAAGTGAGAAAGTATTCCTGGGAAGATCCATACTTGTTCAAAGAGTGCTCTAATGGCCAACTATGAAGGTGTGAGCCCAACGAACTAATTCAAGGGATCATCAATGCATGCTACACTCCAGCATATGGAGGAGATGGTGGTGTATAAAGAACCATAACGGAAATTCTACAAGTTGGTTTCATTTGGCCTACACTCTTCAAGGATGTGCACAACTTTGTCTCAGAGGACGGGTGACATGCATAACCAGAAGACAAAGATGTCACATATATGCATTCAGGCTATTGATGTATATACAGAGGGTCAATTATATGGGCCTATTCCTCAAATCAAGGAAGTTCAAATATATCTTGGTTGCAGTGGGTAATATGTCCAAATGGGTAGAAGCAATCCCCACTACACAATGCGACTCATATCACATTATTAAGATATTCTTTAAGATCATTTTTTTCAAGATTCGAAATGCCTAGAGTTATTAGGCAAGCATTTCTTAGAGAAATAGTTCAGCAACTTGCTATCAAAGTATGGAATAACTCACAGAGTATCAATCCCCTATCATCTTTAAACATGTGGACAAGTGCAAACATCGAACAGGAATATTAAAAGCATCCTAGAGAAATTGTGGCCCAATCTAGACGCGATTGGAGCTCTAAGCTTGACGATGCCCTATGGGTGTATTGATTAGCTTTTAAAACCTCAATAGGAATAACGCCATATAGGTTGGTGTTCGGGAAGGCTAAAATCACGATGGTCTGGACCTTTCAAGGTCTCTAAGGTCTACCCATTCAGAACTATAGAGCTGAAAACTCAATACGGGAACTGTTTAAAGTGAACGGACAAATAGTGAAACTATACTTGATTACAACTCCAAAGGAAGTGGAAGAAACCCTGGAGCTCACAATACCGAATCCCATATCCTAAACTATCAGAAATGTCAAGCCAACGACAATAACCAAAGACGCTTCTTGGGAGGTAATTCAAGCCGCAAATAATTTTTCTACTTTGGGACTATAGAAATAAATGACCCCCAACAGGTAATACATCTGTATAGGAAGACATAAGTGTGTAGGAGGACACAAGCACCTCAGAGTATGCATGACATTTATGAAGAAATGGAGGGAGAAGTCGATGAGTGGCATGAGGCAGAGGCAAATATATTTTAGAATTCAAAAGGAACCTTTCCTCATGTGCTATTATTTATTTGTTCCCTAGTGATCCAATCTGCCATGTGCCCTCACCCCACTACCGCCATCACTCCACTGCCCTACCCACTACCCGAGGCAATGTCCTCTCATATACCACTCCCTCTTTCTCCATCATCCTTACCCTAATCTTTCTCCACCCTATTCATCATTTTTCATTGTGTCATCTCTATTTCCCATCATCCCACAAACCCCACCATGGTAATGATGAGGAATCAATCTCGCGATGTTCGTTGGAGATCGCGGTGACGAGCAGAAGTGCTAGTGGACCAAACTGTCCAATAGAGCTTGATGACCCCACTGATGAGCAACAATAGAGAAACTCCAAAGCTTCGAACCAACAATCGCCATCCCACGAAGTGGTGTTGGGACATACTTCCCCTCCAAGAGAAACTTCCACTTTGGTCGCCGCCTCCTCACCTTCAACCAATCTCAAGCTGCACCTACAGATAGCCTCCAACGTAAACAAAAATCCTTGGACACCCCTACAAATGAACATGCCCACCTCCGTCGGATATTTCGAACCCAGAGTCGCATACACTTTTTACTGATCTTTCTCTATAGATTCACAAGCTGCGGTGCAACAATAAGATGATCCGGAAGCAAACTATTCAGGTTTCTCCATAGCATAGCCAACATTGAGGACAGTGTTGCGTTTAAGTTTGGGGGAGCCACAATGATATGATCTCTAAACTTAAATTATATATTTGATATAGACATATCATTGTGCGCAATATGTCCAGTAGTTTTTCAGAACCCTGAAATTGATTCCTATGAACTTTCAAAATTTGTTTAGAAACCATAGTAATTACTTTTCTTGTATTCAACCTCTAGTTAAAGAACATTATTGATGACATCTTTGAACCTCTAGTACGAAGCTCAATCCCCCTAAACATCCTGAACCAGAAAGATGAAAACTTTATAGTATTCCAGAAAGAAAAAGTGGGGAGGACTGTGGGCCTTCTAAAAAAAATGAATAACTACTCATATCTCTCTCCACTTGCTACAGTTGAACTAAATTGAATTAAATCAAGATCAGAAATAGGTTCTAGTAAGCCCCATGGATAGGGAATCTCTTGATATGTGCCAGCTAAATCTTTTCACATTGATGAAAACTAATTGGCAATGTATGTTCTTAGACAGTAGTTATGTAGTTCATTATTCAATAAGGTAGCACTTAGCTCCCATTAGTGCAATGGTTTCTGTGGTCTCAAGGTCAGGGTCTTTCAAAGATGTTTAAACAACTAAATGATGCTCAAGAGGAGTGGGGTTGAGGGCTAGAGTGATATGTAGTCATCCATAATGTGATTTAAGTTTCTAAGTCTTTAACCATTGGTTGAGGACAAGCAAAAATTTTAAGTTTAGAGGAATTTTATATGGAGAAACTTTTATATGATTTCACTCTCATTTGGCATGCATCTATCCTATATGTGTTTTGTATTTAACTTTAAATGTGTGCCTAATCTTCGAATGCACAAATTTTATCATTTCTCCACATCTTCTGCATGTCTATTATAAAAGGCTTAATTTGTGTGTTTTCTTGTGCCTTATTTTTCTGCAAAGCTTCAAAACTAGTCACAGGGAACAATATCTTGCAGCAGTTGGGGGTACCTAAACGACTTCTGCCCCCACTCAGCTTCCTAGGCAATATTAACACAACAAAGCAGTCGGTTTACCACCATACATTGGACCAAGGGACAAGCCGAAAACTCTTATATGAGTGACAGGGAGGAAGCTTCCTAGGAACAATTAGGAGGGCACTAAAAGGCAAAAGAAGAAAAAGTGAGAGGACAACTGAAAGGAAAAGGGCTTTAAAAGGAGGGCAAGGTAAAAAGGCAGGGGACATCATCATTGAGAGGAAATGAGGCAAAAGGTGGAGGAGGAGAGTAGGAGTTTTTCTTTGAATAAACATTTTCGATTCAATGGAAGAATGTATTCAACGTGTTGTATCACTCGTTTGAACAATGTGTAACTAAGTAGCCAGCTAGCACTGGGGAAGTTTTGATTTTGGGATGTTTTGTTCTTCATTTTGATACCTAGTTTCATAATATACAACATGCCGACTTCTTGCTTTCTATTATCTATTTGTATTGTTTATTTTCCAAGCTTGATTGGTTTTGTTGAGTTATGTTTTATGATTGAGCTAGAATACCAATCCTGTTAGAGCAATTTTTTTATGCCCTATATCATTATGTTTTGATGATACAAACCTTGAAAGATTAAAGTTATATTTAAAATGCCAAAAAAATTTAAATAGAAATGAGTTGCTTCATGAATTAAACTTTGGATTAATATTTGTTTATGTTCCCACGTGATTTACATTAATGGATGAATATAAAATTATAAATAATTCTCTTATCTTTGCAGAGGATCAAGAATCACCGCATTTGGACAACCACATAAAAAGTTATGTTTAAGTAAAACTCAAAAAGTTAAATTGAAGTTTATTTTATGTGCTAAACTTGCACTATCATGAGATTTGGATCAAGGAAGTGATATATTATAGATAATGTTGTTAACTTTTCATAGGATCAAATATCATCTCATTTGGATACTGGTATGAAAAGTTATGTATAAAAGAATAGATATCTAAAATGTTTTATTTGAAATGGACAATTTTGTATACTAAACTTTGAATCAATATTTGTCTATGGTCTCATTAGATCTTGGATGAATCATGAATATCAAAATTGTATAAAATTCTGTTAGCTTATCATAGAGTACAAAATCATTTAATTTGGATAATTGTGCAAAAAATTATGCTTAAAATAGTATAGGACGGTTGACCTGGCGCCTAGAATACCGATCGACCGGTCAGGCACACTGATCGATCAGTGTAAGAAATGCCCAGTTTGAACAGCAGGATGTCGAGAACATGTCGATTGATGCACCGGTCGACCGATCAACACAAAAAATACAGAAAATGCACCACCGGTCAGATTTTTCAAACGATCACGTGGACCGGTCGATCGGTGGTGTAGAACGAAGAAAAGGTGGTGTTGTAAATGTTGGGTCAAAGTTTTTAATGACATATAAAATTATATTTTCATGAAACAAACCTCGAATGATTAAAGTTGAAATGTTGAAAAAGTTTAAAGAAAAATGGATAACTTTATGCACTACGCTTTGATTAAATAATTGTCACTGATCTCATTAGTTTTGAATGAACGTGATCAGAGTTGTAGAGAATTCTATTAGATTTCCACATACTCTAAGATCATATAATTTGGATAACCGTGCAAAAAGTTATGATCAAAAGAGTGCAGGTCGGTCAACCTGCCGATCGACGCAAAGAAGGCCGGTCGAGAAGATACCGGTCGACCGAACAGAAGATGCTGGTTGACCGATAACTATTGACCCTGCTTCGGACGACGTCGAGCTGATACCAGTCGATGTATCGGTCGACGGACCGGTCGATCGGTCAAGCGTAGAAGTTGAAGAAAATACGCAACGGTCACATAGACCGATCGACCGGTCTAGAAGTGCGGTCGACCGGCCTCCGAGTCAAATGAACACTAACGGTCAAATTTGAAGGAGGAATTTGTGGAACAATTTATGGACGAATTTTTCACACATTGAAGGCTATAAAAGGAGTGCCAAAGCCAGAGGCAAAAGCGCTCATTCACTCATTGAAGAAAAGCTTTAAGTTGTCAAAAAGAGATCATTTCTTGAAGTTTCATTTTATAACTTTCTCATTCTTTCTTTCTTCTCTTCTTGTGAGCATAGAATTGTAAAAGAGAGAAACACTTTTGTTCAGAAAAAAATAGAGAGAGGTCCTGTAAAAGAGGTTCTAAATCTTACCTCTTGAGCGAGAAGTAGATTAGCTTCCTAGGAGGAGATGTTGCCTTACCTCTCGAAGCGGAGAAAATGTGATTGATGTAAAGGGCTTTCTTCCTTGCCCCATTTGGAACAAAGGAAGTGACTAGTGGAATCTCCGGCAGTCTCAAGGTCGAGAAGTCAGAGCGGGAACGTAGGTCAAGGTGTGGCCGAACTTCATCAATAACCATCGTGCCTATTTGTATTTGATTTTCTCTCTCTCTTTCCTCGTTCATATTGTGTTTGTAATCTAAATTGCAAAGGTTTCAAGAATCGGTTTTGTGCTTCCGCTACGAATTTTGTGGATATTTTTTGTTAAACACCAATTCACCCCATCTTGGTGCCCTTTGGGATCCTACAGTAAAGGATTTCTTTCTTGTCTCATTTGGAACGAAGGAAGTGTTTAGTAAAATCTCTGGTGGTCTCAAGATTGAGAAGTCGGAGCAGAGACGTAGGTCATGCTGTGGTCGAACCTCGTCAACAAACCATCGTGCACCTTGTGTTTATCTTTCTCTCTCCCTCTCCTTCCTACCTTATTATGCATGTGATATGATCGCTTTTGTGTTGGTTTAAATATTAACGAATCAATTTTAAGCTTCCGCGATGATTTTCATAAAATTGGTATTTTCGATTTAACACTAATTCACCTCCTCTCTTGTTGTCTTGTGATCCTACAATTAGTATCGGAGCAAGGTTTCTCTTATTTCATTTTTTAAAATTTAACTATCTTTTACAGCATGGCACAATTTTTTGGAGAAAGATCTTCCATTTTTTACCCACCGAGTTTTCAAGACTATTCTTTTGATTCTTGGAAAATTAGAATGAAGGCATATTCATGTTCCATTGATTTTGATATGTGAGAAGTTATAGAAATAGTTTTCAAAAGTCAAAGAAGATTTTAAATGGTGTTTCTATTGATTTTTTTTTCTTTGAATAGGATGATCTCCAAATGACGATTGAAAATTTTGACTACAATGCCAAAAATATTTTTTACTCCTCTTTGGATTCTTATGGCATGAGTTTTATTTCTAAATGCTCCACTTCTCATGCGATTTGGCATGTTTTGTTAGATAGTTATGAAGGGAGTGACTTTGACAAAAAGAGCTCATTGGATGTGGACAATGAAAAAAAAACAATAGTTCTACATCTACGACATTCAAAGATGAAGTGTTATGCTTAATGGCAAAAAGTGAGGATGATGAGGTAATATCAACTTCATCTTATTCTTCTCGTGATAGTGATAATAATGTTGATATCATTTTTTATGTTCATAAAGAATTTGCTTCTCTTATTCAAAGCATCTTTCTCTCAAACTGAAAAATAAGACTTTAATAAATGATTTTCATATCATGAAAAATAATTATGATTCTCTCAAAAAGGAAAATGATGCATGCTTAGTTCAAATAGATACCTTAAAAAAGAAAAATAATTCTCTTTCATCATCTTGTGCATCTTATGAATCTTTAAGAGTTGAGAATTCAAAATTGTTTGTATTTACATGTGGTATGATCGCTTTTGTGTTGGTTTAAATATTAACGAATTGACTTTAAACTTCCGTGATGATTTTCGTAAAATCGGTATTTTCAATTGAACACCAATTCATCCCCCATCTTGGTGCCTTGTGATCCTAGAAATCCATCACCTCCCAAGAGGGAATTCTAACTCCCTGCTTGGCTTTATTTGTCGAGAGGCGATGAGTTGAAGTAGAGTTCTTTCTTTGTGACAGATTGGGTTTTCTAATTATCAATCATTGGATTTTCAATATCATAAATGGTAATTTATTTGTTCAGGCTTTTCGCAACAATGATAATCCTTGCCCGAGAGGGTATGTGACAACATGAGTGTCATATGCGTACTGAGAGGTGGGAAGATGAATCAAGAATAATATAAGGGTCACACATTGCATATTTAAGCACTCTAAGAGGCGAACTCGAGTAACTCTCGAGCTCCTCTGTTGATATGTATTTTCTAATCTTCCTTGGCCTTAACGAATCAAATGACATCTCAAGCCGAGAGGGGTTTTTCGATCCTTATGCTTTTGCGAGTGGGCCAAGAGGTCGTGCTAGAGATGGCCTGCAACTGAGATGTCATGAAGGACCGACATTCCAAGTTTCGTCATTCTCCAAGGCAGAAGGTCTCAATCGGAGAGGGTTTATCACCATAGGCGGGAATCCAATACGACTGAGGGTTGGTTGGATTCTGGTTTTCACTTTGAGATCTTCTGGATTGGAAGGTGCAATGGGTGTCAACTCAACCCTCCACATAGGGAAGTCGGCACATCAATCTACTCATCTGTATTCATGAGAGTATTTATAGAAAAGATTTGATGGACATCCCAACTTGAGAGAGTCCAATCGTTAGCATGTGCGAGAGCGCTACTTAGCATTCGGATATTGTTCATCGTGAGAGCGAGTGTCACGACCCCGATTTAAATCGTTGTTTAAATCAGTGCTGGCGACTTATTATGAAAGATCAAATAATTTTCTTTCTTTTTTAAAAAAAAATTATGCATAACTCCTCTATATAATATAAGAAAGTGATAATACACATAATCAGACCACGCAGTTTAAATTTATCATTTAACAAATCCTAGGGCACACACAGCCACATAGTCATAAAATATTTTTATTTTACAAGATACAAAAGTATTTTCGTGTAGACATCACATATCAAACTCACTCAATATTCCAACATAGGGATATGAGATTTACAAGTTTTCTATCTAGTACGCACAATGGGGCACATGATTTCCCAATACCTTAACAGCAAAAAGAATCCACACCCTGCTAAGTCTAGTCTCTAGCGATCCCAAAAGTTCAACTGATCTGAAAAAGTGTACAACAACAATGTGAGCAAGTAATAGCTCAGTAAATTGATAACACATAAGCTATGTGTTACCATCTAATAAATTCAGAGAGACAATGGATAGTAAGACATATCTAATGGCATACATAACAACAACTTTTATAATCAAACAGAATGTACATAACATTCACTTCACATTTAGAATCATATAACAAAGCTCAAACGGATGAATGCAACATTCTCATATGAATGCACGGATCATCAACTGGCCAGTGGCCAGTAGGTGGATTCTAAAGGTGGCTCCCATCGTGATCAACGATGTAACACTTAGCTCTATTTTACCTCATCCCTTTTGGGGAACATATCATATAATGGTAGATGGATTCTAGAGGTGGTCCCTACGGATTCTAGAGGTAGCTCCCATCGCGACTCCTCATGATGTAGCACTTAGCTCCGCATGGCACTTAGCTCCAGTCTATTTCATCCCAGAAATGATGTATTGGATTCTAGAGGTGACTCCCATCGTGACCAAAGATGTAACACTAGCTCCATGCGTCGTACATGCAGATGTAGGCAGAAGTAGATGCATGATTCATTTTATAAAAATTTCATATCAACTATCAAAAGATGAATCATATCTTATAACTCAAATATCAGAAGATGAATCATATCCAATACTCATTCAAACGAAATAGGATTGCATTTCATAACTTCGATCCATAACATACCACATATGCATTTCAATTGAATCATCATTTAATCAATCATTCCAACATACTTTTCATACAAAATGACACTCCGAATTCAAAAGAGGTGAATACATAGAGTAGGAGAAACCAACTGCTAACAAAAATTTTCCTTCCCTTTTTCAATATTTTACTCTTCTACTCCTATAACAATAATAGTGAGGTACAATTTGAACACAAACATATCATACATGAAACATAAATAATTGAAAAGATTTCATGATACTCATGCATTAATTCTTATAACCTAAGCAACGATTTGTCATAAGGATTAGCCTTATAATATGCTAGATTGTATACATAATAAAAAAGAATCCATATCTTCTAGTATACATAACCAAATGACATCATTCCATTTTTTTTCTTTCAAATTACTAGACCATCAATTTGTAAAAGTTTCATTTCCTATTTCGTTATAATTTGTTCTAAGGAAGATCAACACTCAGACTAACTTTTTTATTATTTTTGTGTTTTGGCAGTCTGAATGACCTTACTTTTATGATTTATATAAAATAATAAACACTCTTTGTTCTGGTACTTATTTTCACTAATAGTAGACTTCTGGGGTCATAAAATGACTTGAATTTATATCTATCTATACTGAGCACAATAAATTTAACAAATATTAGCATAATCTGTCTTAAGTTTCATCCTGACAAACTGAGTAAGTCTCGGTAAAACATTTATAATATTCACTACACATTTATATTGAATTTGATACGTAATTTAGAAAATCGAATAACAGTTTCGGCGGACAAAATGATAACACCTTAAAGAAGATAACATAACTTTCTTTATAGACATCTAATTAACTTGATTCCAAATCTCAATGAAAGCAAACTCAGAGAGGGTCAATTATAGCAAATTCCATAATTTTTGGACTACCTGAAAGTATGGAAATATGTAACTAAAGATTCGAGAACTGATTGAACATGGATAGGGTTAATCCTGCACATGAACAACATGAGTTTTGTCCCATGATTAGCTAAGATCCTTAAATGAACAAGATGAGGGATTTTCAAAAGAACCCTAATTAGGTATTTATGCAACTAAAATGAAACAAGAATTAACTATGAACTTACCACAAGCATAACCCTAATTCCCCTTCTCTTCCTCCAAGTTTCTTCAAGATGTAGTAAGATTTTCTCTTTGCTTTAGCTTTCGGCCAAGGATGGTGAAAAGGGCAGAAGGAGGTGGTAAAAGGTAGAAGGATAAGGATCAAATAGAAGGAATAACCGAGTTAAGCTGTTGTATAAGTCCCTACCAAAAATGCCCTTGAACCATGACTTATTCACATGTAATGTCATTTAAGTAAATGGCTTTGCCTTCCTCCATTTGCATTTCTACATGTAAATAAGAAATTATCCACATTTGGATTCAAATAAAATATTTAGAAAAATAAATAACCAAAGAAACGAAATCTAATTTTTTGTCCAAAGAACAAAAATCACAATTTTACATATTTTTCGATTTTGTGTCCATGTTTTACCTAACAAAAAGACCTCCTAAAAAATGTTAAAAATCGCTTTGAATTCTTTGATATATACGATAATTACCGGGACTTTAATTTTTCAAATTTTCACTTTTTTCGAAAATCATATTTTCATGCCTTAAGTAAATTTCTATCGCTTTCGCACTCCAATAGTTGACATTGAAGTGCAAGTCTTAACATCACATTCATAACATTTATAATAACATAATATAGAATCACATTCATACATCTAAACATGCATAATTAAGTTAAGGATATTACAGCGAGAATGCATGCTCGCAGGAATGTCTGTTGTTATTTCATTTACATTTAATGTTTAAAGAATGAAAATCTTGAATCGATACTTTCCCTATAAGACTCCAGCTTCTAATCACATAGATGTTTGAACTCTACTTTATACGCCTCCTATTTTTATAATCTTTTTTCCGAGAGCAAAAACCATAAAATTAACTTAGCAAATTACTTTAAAAGTAGGTAGAACTTTAGCTCACTTTCTTCATTTTTCATTCTCTTCCCATATCACCCCTTTCTTGCTTTTGGTAAAAACATTTTAGCAAAGGGTTAGTACCAATCTCCCTTGAGACAAACCTCAAACACTACATCCATCACTATATACTCGATTGTGTTGAAGATATATAAATTTTAAAGCTTATCAGAAGTTTCTCCGTGAAGTAAGGGTATTCTCCTGTGTGGAGGTATTCTAACGTCTTGGGGTATTTATCATCTTGTTCTCATCTTTTCACACAAGGCATGGTATTTATTGTGATTTTTACACCCTTCACATCATGATTCACGTCATGATCTCTTACATTCTCTATAACACCAATGCTTTTCACATGAACATGATTTTGACCTCTCATCAAAAAATGAAAGAAGTGCGACTATGACCCTTACGTAAAGAAAAATGATGATTTCTCTCCACCTTCTACAAAAGATGATCATGACTCTTACGAATCTTATGATGAATGATTATGAACCATGACGTGATTATTAAGAATGACAAGAAGCGGAGACTGCACCCCCTCAGTCGACCGATATGATGACGACGGACGTCCCCTTACGGGCGACCTCAAATGAACTAAGAATGGGTGACCCTTGACCCTTGGCACCCATTGTGCGGACAGGAAGAAAGGACCTTTCATCTCGACCCTGATTTAAATAAACTTCAGTCCACCTGATTTAAAGTAAATGAAACGAACTTAAGAAGATGTTGGGAGCGATGTTCTCTACGGCCTTGTTCAGCCTACATATTGAAAGAAAGGTCCATGTATGATGGAGAAGATGTTCCATCCTCGTAACAGGATGTTTCCGCCTAGCACGAGGTTATCATTTGTTCTATGTAAGCAGGAGTTCCTCCCATACAGATATTTCCACCTAGCACGAGGTCATCCAGCCCGACGGAGCTGGCCATAGCACTGATCATCCACTGGCCCATGATGCCTAGATAGCCGCACCTCACTGTGCATGCATGGTATTCCCTTAAAGAATGAAGAGCTTTTTTAATGTATGAAAGTAAGAAAGTATGTATGAGAGTACGAAAGCAAGAATGAATGTGTATGAAAGTATGAAAGATAAGCAGGACAACGAATAAAAAGAACTACCGAAGAAAAAGAAAAGGAAATAAAATGTGGTGTCTCTCTCTAGTGATATTCTACAATGATGCTAATGCTATGATCTCCATTATGTCATTTTTGACGGGACAACCCTATAATGATATTTTTGTGAATTACAAGTTCTCCTTATGCTACTCTTTTTGATTGAAACCAAACTATGATGACTTGTTCCCTCTCTCTCCCTTATGTTGATTACACATTCCTTTCATGCTATATTCTGACAGAACTGATCTATGATTTATATGAACTCACACTTAGCTTTATGTTAACGGTTGAGCTTGCTCCCCTGTGTGATCACCACAAGTGCATGATGATAATGCGGATGGCAGTGCTGCGTGTGCAATGATTTTGACCTGGCTGGTGTATTCACATGGTCTTGATCGAGTCAAATGTCAGTCGCATGTTTCTAAGATATATTAAGTGGTGTGTCTTGTTAGATGGTATTTATTGGGTCAATGTTGATCGAATTTGTTTCTATATTTAGTTCAATATCTTATTTCGAGTCGCCACATTTTGAGATGGATGTATGCACATTTTTGGATGTACCTTTTTGGCTTCCGCATTGTGATTAGTTCTCATACTAAGCCACCTTTTTTATGTATGTGGCTCCTACATTGTTGCTTCTTATGAAAGCTAGTTGAAGTATTTTATCCATCAGCTTCAACATTTTTCCTTTATATATTGTATTATTTTATTTATTTAGCCTTTTGCTTACATGTCCTTTGTGTTGACCATTCGGGTCAACCAAACAGTCAATGAATGAAAATAAGAGGTAAAGATAGAGTAGCGCATGGGAGGAGGACCCGCCACGTGGTGAGGCCGAATCTCATGGTGCTACAAGGGTGCCACTGCTGGTTCCTCTCACGTCCGATGACCCGTTCGTGAATTGTTGCTGCTCCTGCACGACTCACCTTCAAGTGCCGCTCCCTCTCAAAGAGGGTGTCACTACTGCTGCCTCACACCTTTGACGACCCCCTCGCAAACTGCTGTCGCTCCTATGCAACTTCGATGACTTCCGGCGCCGCTCTGTTCCATCTTGAACGAGGGTGCCTTACCGCTTCCTCGCACCTCTGATGACCGACTCCTCATGAACTGCTGCTACTCTTGCACGACTCCAGTGACCTTCGGTGCCGCCACTGCTCCCTCTCGAATCCTAGCGCTACTGATCCTCCTCCTGTGTGACTTCGGCGACCTCGGTCGCCGCTGCTACTCCATCTCGAACTTCGGTGCAACTACTGCTCCCTCACGAATTTTTGTTGGTCTTGCATGACTCCCTAGTGTTGTTGCTGCTCTCATGTGACTCTGGTGACCTCTGGTGTTGCTGCTGCTCTGTCTCCTCCAGACTATCCCGTAAGGGCACTCCGGGAACGAAGTGATTCCGATGGCTGAGGAAGTTATTTTGGCCATTTTTGTTGAACCATAATCATATGGTGTAAGACTATTTTATTACAGTCCCGGCTGTGAAACCTTGAATTGGCATTTTGTTGCTTACTTCATGATATTTTTTCTTGTTCATTGTTGTCCTATTGTAGAATCCCAAAGGGCACCAAGAGGGGGGTGAATTGGTGTTAAATCAAATTTGTCGATTTCACAAAGATCATCGCGGAAACACAAAATCGATTCTTTAAAATCTTTTAAAATAAAGCAATTCAGATCGTAAGCAAAATATGAACGGGGGAGAGAGAGAGAAAATCAAACGCAAAGACACGGTGATTGTTGACGAGGTTCGACCACACCTTGGCCTACATCCGCGCTCTGACTTTTCGACCTCGAGACCGTCGGAGATTCCACTAATCCCTTTCTTTGTTCCAAATGGGGCAAGAAAGAAAGCCCTTTACACCGCCTTTTCTCCGCTTCGAGAGGCAAGGCAACCTCTCCTCCTAGAAAGCTAATCTATTTCTCTCACTCAAGAGGTAAGATTTAGAACCTCTTTTACACAGGAGCTCTCTCAACTTTTTGAATAAGAATGTTTCTCTCTTTTACATTTCTATGCTCACAAGAAGAGAAGAGAGAAAGAAAGAGAAAGCTATAAAATGAAAATTTCAAGAAAATAGTTTTCTTTTGATAACTTGAAGTTTTTCTTCAATGAGTGAATGGGTGCTTTTACCTCTGGCTTTGGCACTCATTTTATAGCCTTCAGTATGTGAAAAATTCATCCTGAATTGTTCCACAAATTTCTCCTTTAAATTTGACCGTTACTATTCATTTGACTCGGAGGTCGGTCGACCGCACTTCTGGACTGGTCGATCGGTCTATGTGACCGTTGCATGTTTTCTTTAACTTCTACACTTGATCGGTCGACTGGTCCGTCGACCGATACATTGATCATTATCAGCTCGACGTCGTCCGGGGTAGGCTTAGTATTTGTCGGTCGATCGGCATCTTCTATTAGGCCGACCGGTAACATCTCGACCGGCCTTGTTTGTTTCAACCGGTAGGTTGACCGACCTGCACTATTTTAAGCATAATTTTTTGCACAATTATCCAAATTAGATGATGAATGAGTCTATATAAAGCTAATAGAATTCCCTACAATTACATCCTCATTTTCTAAGCGAACCTAGAAGACGAACGTACTTGTGAAGGAAATGATCTTTACATGGAAATGAAAGAATGCCCTTCTCCGACCCTTACTGCCCAACCGCAGAGCAGTTCATTATGTAATGGATCTTTCTGTTCTAATACTCTATCCAAGAGTTACTAGTATTTATCAAATTTGTTCCTATCTAACGAAATGCTATTGGATCAAATGACAAAGACAGTTCGAGCCCCGTCAGTCCCGAATTTAATATCCGATGAATTGAGAAATTCATTTTTCCCTTTTGCGTGAAAAGGGATAGGTAGAAAGATCTTATCCCCAGCAGGGGATCCTTTTTCTTTTGCTTTTCATTTTAGATTTATCATCAGAAAAATACGGGAATTTCATATTTTCTCGCTAGTTAAGGGACGGAGGTTCAAACGAGGAAAGGCTTACGGTGGATACCTAGGCACCCAAAGACGAGGAAGGGCATGTTGGATCTAAGTTTTAATGACATATTAAATTATATTTTAATGATACAAACCTTGAATGATTAAAGATAAAATGCTAAAAAAGTTTAAAGAAAAAGAGATAACTTTATGCACTATGCTTTGATTAAATAATTGTCACTGATCTCACTAGTTTTGAATGAAAAACGTCAGATTGTAGAGAATTCTGTTAGCTTTCCATAGACTCCAAGATCATCTAATTTGGATAACTGTGCAGAAAGTTATGCTCAAAATAGTGCAGGGCGGTCAATCTGTCGGTCGAAGTTATGAAGGCCAGTCGAGACAGTCCGGTCGATCGATCGGAAATATTGGTCAACCGATCAAGGCATAAGCTATTCAAATGAAAAACTACGAGACTGTACGAAGCGACAGACCAGTCGATGCAATGGCCGACCGATCAACTGGACGGGAGAAAATCAAAACTACGAGACTGTACCGGTCGAGATATCGGTCGACAGTCCGATCGACCGACCAAGTGCTGAAGCTTCAGAAATGAGCGCAACGATCATATAGACCGGTGACCGGTTCATTAATGCGGTCGACCGATCAGCTGTAACAAATGAGGAAAATGAGCAAACGGTCATATAGACCGTTCGACCGGCTCATAAATGCGGTCGATCGGTCCATTACTAAAATGAACAATAACGGCTATATTTTGAGGAGAAAAATATGAAATTAATTCTGGACAAATTTTCCACATACCAGAGCCTATAAAAGGAGTGCCAAGGCCAGAAGCAAAAAAATTGAATCCAAGCATTGAAGCAAAACTTCAAGAAATCAAAAGGAGATCATTTCTCTTGAAGTTATCATTTTAGAGCCTTCTTTCTTTCTCTCTTCTCTTCTTGTGAGTGTTCTATTGTAAAAGAGAGAAACTATTCTTCAAAAAAATTGTGAGAGCTCCTGTGTAAAAGAGGTTCCAAATCTTACCTCTTGAGCAAGAGAAAAGATTAGCTTCCTAGGAGGAGAGGTTGCCTTGCCTCTCGAAACGGAGAAAAAGGTGGTTGTGTAAAGGGCTTTCTTCCTTGCCTCATTTGGAACAAAGGAAGGGATTAGTGGAATCTCCGGCGGTCTCGAGGTCGAGAAGTCGGAGCGGGAACGTAGGCCAAGGTGTGGCCGAACCTCGTCAACAACCACCCGTGTCTTCATTTTTTATTTCTCTCACTCTATCTCCCTCTCATGTTGTGTTTATGATCTGAATTGCAAAGGTTTTAAGAATAAATTTTGTGCTTCCACGATGAATTTTGTGAAATCGCTATTTTCGGTTAAACACTAATTCACCCCCTCCCCCTCTCTTGGTGCCTTTTGGGATCCTACAGGGCAAAGGTTCAAATCCTATTGGACGCAATTTATTTCCATCTATTTTAATAAATGACTATATCAAGAAATCTTTTTGAATGAGTTGAATCAGAACTAGTTCCCGCCGACAACTCTTATACTAAATACTAAAAAGTGCTAAATTTATGTTTGTTCCTGAAGTAAAAATAGTTCAAGATGTTCCTGAATAGCTTCTTTCAAAAGAGCTTCTGCTTCCTCGGTGAATGTCTTGGTAGAAGATACAATTTCTTGGAATTTAGGTTTATTCTTTTTTAAATAGTTATGTAACTTTGTAACTCAATTATGTATGATGGAATCATCAAAGATTTGATGGATCTCACCCGAATCACCCCATCTATCCTCCTGAGGAGAAGTTTGGTTTCAAACTCCGATTCGAACAGGAGGAAGAAGGAAAAGGATTGAATAGAGGAACCCCCGAGCATTTGTTGATCTCATATGTGTCCATATCAATGGAATAGGTAACTCATTATTTCGATGAATCATTTCTTCGGACAGAAGAAGATTCTGTAAACACTTACTCGAAATCTCACTTATCAGAGTCCATTGTGGAAGAATCTTCTGAGGACCGGAACAAAAGGGGATACACGTTACACCACGATTTTGAATCAGAAGAGAAATTTCAAGAAATGGCAGATCTATTCACTCTATCAATAACCGAGCCTGATCTGGTGTATCATAGGGGATTTGCCTTTTCTATTGATTCCTATTGGTTGGATCAAAAAAAATTCTTGAATGAGAACTCCAGAGATGAGTTGAAAATGAAATCTTTATTGGTTCTACCTCCTCTCACCTTAATTGTTATTTGAACAAAAAGATCACAATAAACTTTTGGTAAAAGTTATGCTCACCCTCGCGGGATCGCGACCTTTTGTCCCTTTCCCGAGTCTCTAGTGAGTTACAGAGAGAGTTATAAAAGAATTTGATGTTCAATATTCATTCAAAACTAATGAGATTAGTGACAATTATTTAATCAAAGTGTAGTAAATAAAGTTATCCATTTTTCTTTAAACTTTTTCAGCATTTTAACTTTAATCTTTCAAGGTTTATTTGATCAAAATATAATTTTATATATCATTAAAACTTTGACCCAACAATCTTCCCCTTATTGATCAAAACAAACCGAGAAATATGAAAAATATATAAATTGGCGAAAAAGTTATAAAATTGTAGGATCCCAAAGGGCACCAAGAGGGGAGTGAATTGGTGTTAAATAAAAAATGTCGATTTCACAAAGATCATCGCGGAAGCACAAAACTGATTCTTTAAACCTTTTAAAATAAAGCAATTTAGATCGTAAGCATAATATGAACAGGAGAGAGAGAGAGAGAAAAATCAAACGCAAAGACACGATGGCTGTTGGTGAGGTTCGGCCACACCTTGGCCTATGTCCTCGCTCCGACTTTTCGACCTCGAGACCGTCAGAGATTCCACTAATTCCTTCCTTTATTCCAAATGGGGCAAGGAAGAAAGTCCTTTACACCACTGCCTTTTCTTCGTTTCGAGAGGCAAGACAACCTCTCCTCCTAGGAAACTAATCTATTTCTGTCGCTTAAAATGTAAGATTTAGAACCTCTTTTACACAGGAGCTCTCTCAACTTTTTGAACAAGAATGTTTCTCTATTTTATAATTCTATGCTCACAAGAAGAGAAGAGAGAAAGAAAGAGAAAACTATAAAATGAAAACTTCAAGAAAATAGTCTTCTTTTGATAATTTGAAGTTTTTTTTCAATGAGTGAATGGGTGCATTTGAGCTTGGCTTTGGCACTCCTTTTATAGCCTTTAGTGTGTGGAAAATTCGTCCAAAAATTATTTCACAAATTTTTTCTTCAAATTTGACCGTTACTATTTATTTGACTTAGAGGTCGGTCGATCGCACTTATGGACTGGTCGATCGGTCTATGTGATCGTTGCGTATTTTCTTCAACTTCTACGCTTGATCGATCGATCGGTCCGTCGACCGATATATTGACCGGTATCAGCTCGACGTCGTCCGGGGCAAGCTCAGTATTTGTCAATCGACCGACATCTTCTATTCGATCGACCAGTATCATCTCGACCAGCCTTGTTTGCTTCGATCGTCAGGTTGACCGACCTGCACTATTTTGAGCATAATGTTTTGCATAGTTATCCAAATTATATGATCTTGGAGTTTATGGAAAGCTAACATAATTTTCTACAATTTTGATGCCAATATTCATCCAAAACTAATGAGATCAGTGACAATTATTTAATCAAAGTGTAGTGCATAAAGTTATCCATTTTTTTAAAACTTTTTAGCATTTTAACTTTAATCTTTCGAGGTTTGTTTCATCAAAATATAATTTTATATGTCATTAAAACTTTGACCCAACACCTATATGGTACTCATGAAGATGTGCGGCATGGACAGATGTCTCGATCAAACTCGCTGAGCAAACAGGCCACGACTTCATTCTGATTCAGCTTCCTTGTCACATGTTCTAGGAAAGAAATTTAATCATGTAGAATGAGTTCCAGAGTGGTGACATGTGGAACACTTTTGAGAGTTTTGGATCCTATGCTTGCTTAACCAAGAGATTTTGATGAAGGAATTAAGACATATTTGCTTAGAGTCAATAACAACAATCATGTGGACCATGCGTTCGTAGGAAGGAACAAAGCCACATGGCTGCACCTTCACTTATCATGATATGAGGAGTTATATAGCTCGCATTCTATACACCAACACACGCAATTAATGTTTCAGTATTGTCGTTAAAGTTTTATAATCCACATTATGACAATATGATTGATCGTGTTCCTATTCAGTGACAAAAGATTGGATCTAATGTTTGCAATTTCAAAATGAAATTATTACAATGAAAACATTGAATCTAATGTCAGTCACCGGAATCAACATTGTAATGAAAACATTGAATCCATCGAATCACTTCGTCAGCCATCGAAATCACTTCATCAGTGGAGTTCTCCTGTGGGTAGTGGTGTTTAACGGATCGGATCGACTCCTCATAGTTTCGGTCAATCAAATTTTGATTAAACAACGAATGGGTCAAACATGCATGCCCGTTAATTTAACGAGTTATTTTCGAACCACAAATAGATTTTCCAACTTGTTCGGCCCGTTAAGGTCCTATAGACCTTAACGGACCGATTGACTAGCGGACTAACCATGAATTAATTTTTAAAAAATAATTTATTATTTTTCATTTATTTTTAAAATTTGGCATTTCTTTTTTTCTATATTTTCTTATATTTATTTCCTGATGCATTAAAAAAATACATATAATAAATAATTTATCATTATTTTTTCCTTTAGTTTTCTCATAATTTTATTTGTTATTAATTTTTTTTATTTTATTTTTTATTAATAATAAAACAAATAAAATTACTTATATTGTATTATTAGGTAAATATTATTATATAAGTTTATTAGCTATTATTGATATGTGCTAAATAAGTAGTAATTAATTTTGTTTAAATACTTAATATTGTTAATGTGTTAATGGTCCAACTATCATATAATTTGTTAATTATCGGACGAATATCAGACAAATGACTTCAATATAATGTTTGACATGTTATCCGTCTGAGCTTGATAACTCATTGGACGGATTCGTACCGGACACAGATGGATCGAAGTCCAGTCTAATAAACAACCACTACCTGTGGGACAGCCTAGAAGAGACAGAGTAGCAGCAACGTTGGAGGTCACCGGAGTCACGTGGGAGCAGCAGCAGCACCAAAGGTCACCGAAGTCGTCAAAGTCGTGCAGGCGAGGGAGTAGCAGCAACACCCAAATTTGAGAGGGCAGCAGCATTAGAGAGTGCAGGAGCAGTAGCAATTCACGAGGGGGTCGTCGAATGTGCGAAGAAGCAGCAGCGGCGCCCTCGTTCAAGAGGGAGTAGCAGCAGCTAGAGTTCGAGAGGGAGCAGCAGTGGCGCCATCATTTGAGAGAGGGGTCGTTGGAGGTGCAACGGCATATCGCAGCAAAGGGTTTCATGAGGGGGTCGTTGGAGGTGCGAGTTGTCTGATGTATATTTGATGTGTGTATATATATATACCTAGACTTTTTCGGGGTAGTTTGCTGCCTGCGACAGGCAACCTTTGGAAGGGAGAGAATGCAAAACTCTGTGCAATGGATGGATGAGGACTTCCTTGTGTGAGGCTCAACCGCTCAACCGGGCGGTGGAGGGAATGACAAGAGCTAAATCCAAGGATGACAAAACCTAAATGTTTTTATTTTTTTTCTCCTCTTTCTTCCTTTTCTCTTTCTTCCTCCTCTTCTTTTCTCCTTCCTCACCGTTACCTCCTCAGCACTCCGCCTCCACTGTCGGAGGTCATGACCGCAAATGCCATAGAGGAGGGGCTGAGTGCTACCCTCCCCTTAGTGTACAAGGGACGGGTGTCGTGCCTCCCCTCCTGCATAAGGGAGGAGCGCCGCTCCTCCCCAGCTATATAGGGGCCTTCTCTAGTGGGGGGGCCCAATGTTGTAAGACGCGGTCCGGCACGGCCGGTCCGACCTATGTTCGGCCAATAAAAAGGGCCATGGGTCGACTCAAATCTGGATTGCCCTTTGACCCATGTTGAACCGGTTAAACTCGGTCAAAACCCAAGATTGACCACTTGATCCGTCGGGTTCTCGTGACCCGGCCGGCCGATTTATTTTTTCAAAACAAAAATTTTCGTGTTATGGCAAACTAGGGCTGGCTCTATTCTTCTATAGTGCACAGTCGTGAGTCACTACATTGCCTCCATGCACGCAGAGTCACAGACGATCTCTTCCAATCCTCCAACGGTACTTTGATTGTTCGACGATGACGGTAATGGCGCTGCAAATCCGGGGGTCAGACTTCAGAGACCACTACAGATCTGGTGCAGGCAGCATGCATTTCGCTCGCGATCGATGATCTCCTTCAGCGACAGCTGCGGCGCTGCCTTTGATTCGGATACTTGCCTTCAAGTTTGATCCTCCGATGACCAATGGCGGTGAGTTTCATCCATTCTCAGTTGCTTCTTAATTCTTCGATCCATTTTGTGTCCTTGTTGATCGGTTGGGCGAACGCGCGGCCGCCCCCTCTAGCCTCCAGAACAAGCCCTTGGCCGGCCAAGGCTAGCAAGCCGCCCCTGACCAGCCAGGCGCACCGCCTTTGCTACTTGACTGTGCCCTGGCCGGCCAAAGAGCAACCTGGCCCAGCCGGCCAGGGCACAGCCAAGGCGCAGCCATGGTGGGCCATGGCACCACCGCACCCTGGTCGGCTAGGGCGTATTTTGGTCGGTCATGGGCCTGAACACACGCATTTTATGAACTTTGTATTTAATTATGTTAGCTTACAAACTTGCATTTAATACTTTAATCATTTAATGTTATGTAACTTTATGAATTAGTGTTAGATTTGAATTATTTATTGTGTTGAGTTGTAATTTCATACATATTTTTATTATTTATATTAATTTATTATAATTCAATTCTACCATTCGGTCTGACCCGGTCTGACCGATCCGATCTAACCGGAAAGACCAATGAGGGCTGTTGCCCTCACTGTGCACAAAGGTGAGGGCAACTTCCCTCACTCTTTTTTTTGTGCACAGTGTTTGTGCACTGTGAGGGCAACATCCCTCACTCCTTTTTTTTCTGAAATTCTTTTGCAAATGATAGTGGTTGTTTTCATTTCTTTTTCTCAAAAGTGTGAGAAAAGAAGTCATGTATTCTTTAAAAAATAAAAAAATCTGTAATTTTTAAAAATTATATTCTTTAAAAACTGAATATTCTACATTTTTAAATATTTTTAAATTTAAAATTTGGGAATCGAGTTTCCTATTGGGGCTTTGGGACCCACAAGAACGGGACGAAGAATTAAACTGCCCCCATGTCGAGGATTCGAGGCGGGACGGAGCGAGGAGGGAACGGGTGAGCAGGGGCGGGGCCAGGGTCTTATCCCGTTTGGTTAAAGTCTTATGAAAAAAATGGCTTCCAACTTGTTTGGTTGTCATAATATTTTTTTCATAAAGCTTTAAAATACATTGTATCATGGTAGTTAAAAACTAAATTTAGTACTTAAGAACCTAAGAATTTATGTTTCTAGAGTCGAAAAAATGAATTAATTCATGGTAAAATCGTAAAGTGGGGTAAAATCTAACTTATGCATTTTAAGTTGATAAAAATAATGAATACGTACCGATTAAGTAGCAGAGTAATTGTTTCTGGTCACCTATTAGTCGCCTTCTCATTTGATAGGTGTTATTGCTTCTCATTTGATATGTATATATATATATATATATATATATATATATATATATATATAAGTGACTCTGATGAATAATGTTTATAATTTTATTCCTTGGACCATAATATTTAAATAAAAATTAAATGATATAATGAAAATAAGGTATAGTGATTTTGGTAATATGATAACAAAATAATACTACTTTTGACAAAAAAATAGACTTAAGTAAATTTTTATTCATTTTTATTTATACATAAATTTATTAATTTCATTATATGAATTTATTATACTTCATCTGAATTTACATATATTTTTTATTATTGACAATCTAAAAACATATTGCATTTGAAATCATTGCAAGTCTATATTATGAATTTTTATTCACTAATTATTCATGTTATATAATTTTTTTATATTTATTAATATATTTTTCTACAATTTATATAAAAACAATTATTAAATTAATGTTCTACCTAAACTCTAGGTGCATTTACGTATGGAGCTTATGATAGGATTTCACACCCTCCTCTAAAAAGTAGAAATTTGAACTTGACAATCTTTCATTTTATTAATATTTTTAAAAGTGTATTACTATTTATTTTTGGGAATAATGGGTATCCCCCAATCTTAAATGGGGGGAATGTCCCCCCATGCTGCGGCAGTCGTCGGATTCGCATCTGACGGCTGGCGCAGATCTGAGAAGTTTATGTGAGATTTGGCGTCGTTCGGGCTGGTTCGATGAGCGGTTCAGTGCGATTCGCATGCGGCCTACGGATCGATCGGTTATAAAAAGCTGAAAATCCTCAACCCATCTCATTTTTTTCCTCTCCTCGCTCTCTCTCTCTTCTTCCTTTCTCCTTTTCGCACCGTCGATCTCCTCTCTCTCTCCTCTCCGCACGGCTGTCCGACGTCGACGAGCAACCGCCGACTCTCTCTTTCTCTCCTCTCCATGCCGAAAACCCTGACCACTGACTCCCGCGACCCCCGGCCAAATCTGTGCCAATCGGAGACCCTTACGTGATGACCCTCCAGCCAGATCCGTCGACCCCTGCGCAACGACCACGTCCGATGCTTGTCACGACAGATCTGCCCGCCGACCCCCCTCACCCTCGGCGAACAGCAGCGGATCTCTGAGCCCTTTCCGCCACATATCTGCCACACCGCCAACCCTGTCACACGGTGAGAACCCCTTCGAGGTTGAAGATGCTCGGATCCGTGACACCCCAGTCAGTAGTGGCGACCCCCCCGCCAGATCCGCCTATCAGATTTGCACTAGCGCACCACCGCCGACCAGATTCCCCCACGCATCTTGCCGGTCAAATCTGCACTCGGGCACCGCCGTCGACCAGATCAAGCAACCGGCGACTCCCCCGCGCACCCCGTCGATGAGATCTACTCTCACGCACTATCGTCGATGAGTTCTACTCTCGCGCATCGCCCGGCCGCCGAAATTTTTTTATGATAATTCATGTTGTAAATTAGTCAAACTGTTCTTATCGTGTAAAGGCCTCCCGAATTTTTATCGTCACACAGATTGATGCAATGCAATGCCTTCATAACTTCAGAATTTTTATCGTTATACAGATTTATGCAATGCAATGCCTTCATAACTTCAAAATGTTTTTATCATTGAGGTTGTTTTGTCATAACGATGAGCATGAAGGCTGTTTTATCAAAACGATGAGCATATGGCTCTTTTCCAGAACGAGATTTACAACTCATTCCATAATGAGATTTACAACTCAAATTGTGTAAGAGCGATTTGATTTGTTAACATGGAGAGGATTGCTGGGGAGTAGCTGGTGCTTGGTCAAGTCGGCAGCGGTGCGCCAGCGCAAATCTGATCGACGGATCTGGCCGGGGGGTCGCCGCTGCTGACCGAGGTGTCTCGAATCTGAGCATCTTCGACCTCGAAGGGAGTCTCGCAGTGTGACGGGGTCGACGGTGGGGCAGATCTGTGGTGGAAGAGCTCGGAGATCTGCAGTTGTTCGTGCGGGGGGTCGGCAGTGGGCAGATTTGCCGGGACGAGGTCGGACGTGGTCGCCGCGCGGAGAGGAGGAAGAGGGAAAAGCTCGGACGCGTAGATCCACCGGCGGCGGGCAGATATGGATGGACGAGGTCGGATGCGATCGCCGATTGCATTCATCGGGAGAGGAGAGGGGCAGATGTTGGAGAGAGAAAGAGAATAGGGTAATGTCGCACGGCGCTTTTGTACGCCGAGCAACCGGACTGGACGAAGGTCAAACAATTTTCTCCGCGAACCACAGCTCGTTCATGGTCTAAATGGCCAAAATCGTGATCTCGTTCTGCGCCGTCCGATGCGCATCGGACGGGCGCACTTATATGGGGGCACACTCCGCGTTTGAGTATGGGGACACTCATTATTCCCTTTATTTTAACCTCCATAATTTTTTTATATGATGTTTGGATGTAACATCTGGAAAATGTTTCAAGCATAAATAAAAAATAATGAAATAAATACAAAAATAGTTGGTGACAAATATGTATTACAGAAGTTTATAAATTTTTTTAATAAACCTTAAACATGTGTTAGATGAAATGACTGAATGTGTGATACCACAGACATTTTCATTCAATCATTTCACAATCTGTACTTTATGATGAACAAGTAAAAACAAGCGTAGAGCTGCATTAAAACAATTTCAAGATGCAGATTTAAAAGTTGCAATAAAGAAAATTGAGAGCTAACTGCCCCACAACGTTGTGCAGTGCACGAGCCAGCGCGCCACCCACAGAGAAAGAACGCAGGCCAGGCCCACAGGGCCACATGAGCAGACGCGTAGGCCTGCCTATGGGTCGCTCAGATTTTTGGGCTGTGGGCCCAGGAAAAAATATCTTTTTTGAAAAATAGGATTTACAAAACTCAGGAAAATGAAAACAAATTGAGAATATATGTTTTTTGAATTAGAAAATTATGATTTGTTTTTCTGAAAAATGTGTAAGATATGTATGGCATAAATTCTTGCGAAAAGACTATTCCACCCTAACCGATTTTACCTGGATGTACATTTAACGTGAATATTAAAGAAAATCTTTTGTAGATTTGTAAATATTTTTTTTCATTTTCGTGTTATTATATCCATTTTAAACAAGAAAACCCGCCTAAAGATAAACATAAAGCTCGACTTCCCACGTTTAAACTATAATATATTTTTTATTTTACCACTAATTTTTAATATTATTCACTTGAGTCCTCTCAAGTTCTCAACCATTCAAAGTATATTTATTTTGCCTTTATTAATTTTTGTCCATTTAATTAAGAAAATAAGATTAAGATGGGGCGTGACGAAGATGAGATCAGGGTGCGAATCTTATGTCAAATTTCATTATATTTATTTTACAAAATATAAAATTTTACAATAGTAAGAAAGTAAATGTTTATATGAAATAAATAATTCTTAAACTTTTAAATTAAGTGATAGTGTATGGAAAGTTGAGAAAAGATTAATGGCTGCTATTAAAGTTCACGGAGTAGAATGAAAATATATCATAGTTTAAGAATTAAGAATGAAAAGTAGAATTAACTAAAAGAAAAAAAGTAATGTATCTTATAATTAGTTATTCTAATGTTATATTATCTCGATTTTGGCATATGTCATATAAAAAAGTAAAAAATTTAATATATATGGAAACAAATTGATAAATTTAAAATGAAATGCAGTAGGTATATTTTAACTAGAAATATCTCTGGCTATGGGCAGTTCACAAATCTAGGAAGTAGGCAAATTAACCTTTAATATTTAAAATGCTATTGGCTCGGCCCACCTATAATCTCGAGTTTTGGATGCAATATTTGGTTACACTTATAATTATATTCTCGCCCTCTTCTTAATTTTCCAACTAGTTTATTGTACAAAATATCCCTTTTTTTCACCATTCCTACTTTATCTCTGGTTCTTCGGGATCCGTTTAACTCACCTGGTAAAATAATACTAACAAATTATAGTGATTATACTTATTTTAAATGTTGATTTTGATTTTAAAGTGCAAGTAGTTATAGGTTTGAAAAAATGCGTTTATAAATAATAATAAGTTGGGTGATGTTTAAAAATAAAAATGGTCGATAAGTTACTTCTATTTTAAAAAACTCAAATGTCCTTGATATTCACAAAATAAAAGTACTTTAATTAATTCATAATATACAAATGAAATATTATGATGATGTGATACAAAATAATTAATTGAATACAAAGAAAAAGTAAAAGAAGATTGTTACTCGCCCACAAAAGGGCTCAGTTTTATGCTCAAGGGGAAGACAGAAAACACAATTGGGATTAGGTGGGATTGAAAATAAAATTAAAATTTGATAGAGTTCAAAAAATTATTAAAAAAATATAAAAAAGTTTATACAATTAATAAAACCAAACCACAATTTAATTAAATAAACATCAAATTAGCATATGATTACATCAGTTTATCATATAATAAGTCAACAAAATTACTTTTACATATTTCAAAATGGAATGATAATTAAATTAATAAATAATTGAAATTAATAATATAATTATTATTTTATTATTATTACGATCGAATCAAGTCACAAGTCGAATTTTCATGCATTGAACTCGGCTCCAGACTCGAAATCCATCGGACTTTTTATTTTTACTCGGTTCTGATCCGATATCCGGACCCACTGAGTCGGTGCGGGCCCGCGCTCAGCCCTATGAGCAATGGAAATTGCAACACACCGGACGATGCTCAATTAATTTATATTTCTGACGTAGTACTGCACCACTTTTGAAATGGGCCAGCATCCGATGCGCCTAAATGCACTATTTTTATCTTTCTTCTCATGGGTCTTTCAAACATAACTAATTTCTTTTTAATTTTATATCTTAATCATTTGAGTTATATGATCAGTTTCATTTAACGTACTTTTTTCTTGCTTAAACTTGTAAAATTATATATGCAAGACACACACAAATATTTATGCAATGTCTTTTTAGATATCATTATATTTAAATGTTTATGTTTACTAATATACAGAATAATTATTCAAATGTTTTTTTCTTGTTATTTTTTTTATAATTAATCAATTTAATTGACTACAGAATATCTTTCAGCCACTGTATTAAGATTGAAGGAATTTAAGAAAATATCACTATTTTTACTGATGTTGGTGCACCAGTATGAGGACCATTTTAATTCAATTTCTTTTTAAAAAAATAAATGTTAGAGGATCATTTAATTCAAAAAATAAAATAACCTATAGGAAAATTAAAATAGATTCGATTATAAGAAGCAATATTAAATCTTTTTTGCATAATAAGTTGTGAACGTTATTTTTTTACTCTACCACTGTATGAGAGAAAATTAAAATGTTCATCATCAGAATTCGAAAGATTAATTCTGAGAAGTTTTGCTAATGATTGCATTTTAATGCTTCACATGCAGTTGGGAAACTTTTGGTCAGTTGGCCCTGCTTTTCTTTAAAAAGCATATATATTATGAAATATGTTACGAAGAAATATTTTCATAACTATTGCCTTATCACTTTTGATAAAAACGTTTTTTTTCGCCTGTTAACATGTTGTGAAGGAGTATTTTAAAATATAATATTAAAATAATTCTTATACTTATAAATTAGCATTTTAAAACAGTGTCTGCCATCTTGGTGTGAGAATCTATACTATATTAAAAGCAAAGAAGTTTGCAAGGAGAAGATGACATTTGGCATAAGTACATGTTGACAAGTGTCTATAAAAAAATATTAACTATAAATTCAAAATATAAGTTAGGTTTACAAAATATGATAATTATATAATAGCCATATAATTCTATTATCAATACGGTTATAATAACTATACATTTCTATTTTAATAACTTAAATTAATTATTAAATAATGATAGTATTTCGGATGGAAATATCTAAAGTAGTTAATTGATATCACGTGACTATGTTAACTTAATATATTAATTGATATTATCTTATAATAAAGTATTTAAATAAACTATTATATCTGCTATCAAACCTAGTTGAATCTACATTACATTAAAGAGAGAGTATTTTGAAGGAGAGATTGATATATGGCATATATATGGAGTGCCACATGTCCTCTAATTAACATGTTATAATTAATTATTATAATAGTAATTCACATACTCATAGTATATTAATTTATAAATAGTTTTTAATAATGTCATAGAGATTGTTAATATAACTATATAATTTCGTTAGATTAGTGGATACTAATAAATCCTAACCGTTAAATAGATAAAATGACTATTAAAGATATATCCAAATAACTAATATTTTAAACACTTAACGAGTGTAGTTATTCGTTTTGAATAATACCCATTAGATAACTAATGCAAATAATTATACTCAATCGGAAAGAAAAAAATCATAAAACAACATATTTAACCAATAAATTTATATCGTGCAGGTTATATATATATATATATATAATTTATTCATATCAGAATCATGAATAATATTAATTAACTAACTAATTAATTTATAAAATTAAAATGGCAAAAATAATTTATATTTAAATTAAAAGTATTAAGCATGTAGAAAATGACACATGGCAAACTCTTAGAACTGCAAAAATATAATATAAATATACTATCTACTTATACTTGATACTTATATATAATATAACTAAAAAATATGGTGCATGTCTGTGAATGGTTGGAATGCAATACAAATAATTTGCGGCTAATCAGCAACGTATTAAGTTCATATACTATTTTCTAAAACTATGCTATATTATTATTATTATTATTATTATTATTATTATTATTATTATTATTATTATAATATAAGTATTTAAATACGACTATCCTAGACGATGAATGTAAAGATAAAAAAAGTTAAATACGAGTAAAATTATTTTTATTTATGTAGCGGTTAATATATATATATATATATATATATATATATATATATATATAAGAGTGGTTATGAACCCTTAGCAACTGCCTTCATAGTATGTAGATTAAGATCATCATTCTATAAATACCTACCAAGGGGAAGCGCATTCCAACAGTGACGTCTTTTATATGCGTCTTCTTTAATATGCTGAATTGCTATTTGGTTCACAAACAACTCTTGACCGGGTAATTTTTTTCCTTTTGACATTGAAATTATTAGATTGTTTTACTTTCATGATGTTAACAAATGCTAGATCAAGAGTTAGTTGAGATTCTAATGATGCATTCGTTAAGATTATATTTACTAATTAGTGTTATAGATTCTATAGTGGTAAGATTTGTTTGTTATTTAATTTTTCAACGATAAATGCATTCTTAAATGTTTTAGGAAATATGTTTCTTTCATGGAAAATAAGTATTTTTTTTCACTTCCCTCCCTTTATTTTTAGTTTTGTGTAAACACATTATGACTTCAAAGATTAGTTATGTTAATAAATATCAGACACAATGAAATATTATTAATCAAGATATGTGTGTGATCCTGGAATTTTAGCACTTGATTTCAACAATATGGCCTTAATTTGTTGAAATGAATAAGTATTTTTGCCCTCACTATTATATGTAGATTCTTATTTTTTTAACAGAATCATATTTCTTTATGACCATCTTCCGCTTTAATGATCATATATGATCACATGTACTTGATATTCAAAACGAAAATTATGAGAATGACTATTAAACTTTTTATTGTGACTGAATGATAAAATAAATGATAATAACAATAGTAATCATGATTCAAAACTAAAGTGTTTGATTCAAGAAGAATTGCCATTCTATAAAATTATTTATTAGATAAATCATAAATATATGAAAAAATAGTTACCTTGAGAATGAAAAGCTGTGGATTATTTCATAATTACTTTCGATGCAAATTTATTTAATTACTAATAGAAAACTTGAACATTTGTAGTTATAAGTATAACTCACCATTTAGCGAAACCCATCTCCATTCCTCGCATTATAAATATTGAGGATTTCAACTAACTTCAACTCATTGATATCCTCATTCCTTTCCTCAGACTCTCTCTCTCTCTAAACACGATAACATCATAGTAGATTAATTACCAAGTATCTAGAACAACATATATGAATTAGCATATTAGAATGGTGAGTAATATCAGTTAACTAACTAATTAATTTCTATCATTAAAATAGTAAAATAATCACTGGAGCATTTGGCAAATAGATAAAACACCGTGTGTCCACTAATTAACATAGATAAAATCTAAAGAATAATTATGAGGGTTTGTCACAAGATTTCATTAATATACAATTATATATGTTTATTGAAATATTGGATAACAGTTATATCATAACGACTCGATATACGTAATATTGTTTCATTAGAGTTTTACGCTACCGAAAAAATATAAAGAAAAAATACTTACTCTAAATTGTCAAAATAATTACATCACTTTTAAAATAAATTAACAATTGGATTATATTATATAATAATATATTTTGGCGCATTGAGATGCTGACACATGTTATATACATATATATATATATAGTCTATGATTTATATTAAATTAAAAGTATTAAACATGTAGAAAATGATACATGGCAAACTCTTAGAACTGCATCTATCATCAAATATAATATAAATAAACTATGTACCTATAATTGATACTTATATATAATATAACTAAAATATGGTGAATGTCTCCGAATGGTTGGAATGGAATAAAAAACTAATATTATTTTTAATTAATAATTACAATTTGAGACTACTGAAAATACATATATATATCATATTATAATGAGAAAATATAGCATTTACGTATCATTAAAAGAAGATATTAAATTAGATATAGAAAATAAAGATGTATAAATAACATCGTTACTTAGATAAGATATCATCCAAAAGTAAAATTAGAGAAAATATATTTTCAAACAAATATTATAATAAACAAAATTGTGATGTTGCAAAAAAATGTTAAGAAAAGTTCAAATAACATTTTGGCAAAGTTGGCATTGTTTATAAAAAAAATAGTAGCTTAAAACAACAATGATAAAGTGAAATTCTTAAATAAAGTCCTGTATTTAAAAATAGGTATATATATTAAATAAAGAACATCTAAACTAAATATATGTACACCCTATTAAAGTCAATATAGTAACTAAGGATGGACTAATATTTGGTGAAGGCAGAAGTTGTCATGTGTCATAATGAATTAAATTTTATTTATGTGCTAACTAGAAACTTATATAGTAATTTAAACAGCAAAGTAATATTTTATTTTTAAGTTAAGAAAAGGAAATACAATAAGATTTTAGCTATTCTTATATAGGAGTTCATTCATGTCAACTAAAATATTTTGAAGTGCTGTTCTATGAATGTCAAAGTGATACAAAATTATTTGTATTAATTTATAAGTTTTACATTATAAATTACTTCCATTCTTAAAAATTAAATATTCTTTATATTTTTATTTTTAAATAGTACTCTTTCATATTCTAGAAATATCGAAAACATAGTCTATATTTTCTAAAATAAAATAACTTTTTTATCAAGTTATTTTTCATTATCTATCATGTATAAAATTTCAATCTACTACTTTATAATTTAAGGTCCTATCAATTTAGGGTGGCTCTATTGTCACTCCAAAAGCACTAATGTCACTACCTTTTATTAATCCTACACATTTTTACCACAACTTTGAAGTGACAATGGAGACACCCTAAATTTATTTGTCACAAATTTGAATATGTCATTATTATTATTTCTTTTCTTAAACTAATAAATATACATGTTAAAATTAAGTTAATAAATATTGATCATATATTTTATCTATTTTAAAAATTAAGATTATACACTTACTTATGACTTTGTGTTATAATTATTTCACTCACATCCTAGGATCAGCTTAATAATGATTATAATAATCCCCAATAGAAGATAAATATTTAATTTGATAAAAAAAATGGTATGAGATAGTAAAGATTATCATTTTGTGTGACTCTACATTTTGCGTTTGATTATTTATTGTAGAAGACTTTATTCTATGTGTTACTTTTGAACAAAATAGACACAAATGGAGGAGATAATTTAAGTTATAGTTAATACATATAAGAAAAAATTAGTTATTTTCTAAGTTAATATATATACTAAACTATTATTTAGTTAAACAAAAATATAAAATTATAACTAAAGATGAGACATAACTTTTTACACCATCCACGCATCGTGCGGGCTCCACACTAGTAGGTTTTAAAACATTAGCAAATATTAAAGTAAATTATATTAACTGATCTTCAATTTTGTGTGCGATAATTATATAATCCTTTAAGTTTAATTTGTAATAAGACTGTCTGTCTTTGAAGTTTTGATTTTTATATTGGATTTTCTGATTACATTGCAGGCGGATACAACAAAGAATAATAAGATAATATAAATTAATAATAGAAAAAGGACGGCAGCCATAACCTCCTCATCGGAGACGGAGGAAGTGAGGCGGCTCCCCCTCTTCCACGCCCTCTGCAGGCAGCGACAGCTCCCACACCAAAATGTTCACCAGAAGGATAATGGTCCTATCTTTCTCCATCCTCATCTCCAAGTCCGTCCACTCAGATCCCCAAAGAAGGGTTTGTCGAGTACCAACCCGATCACGCCCTCCGACGACAAATCCAGGTTCTCCACGTGGATGGCCGCATGCAGAGCGACGTTCACGCCGGCGCTGCTGTCGCAGCGGTAGAAGTTGTTAGAACATAGGAAGAGAAGCGTGGAGAAAAGATTGGAGGAGGAAGTCAAGAGCTATGGAGTCATTTTTATTAATAGAAAAAATACGAATACAACATAAACATCACTCTAGTTTATATACACGACGATAATTATAACTGTCTACAACATGCATTACTTATTTGTACAAATAGCTAACGTGTATCTCTCTGATTGGTTACAGTTGGAAAACTTCTATTCTTCAATATCCCCCGTCAAGTCGACAGTTCTAACAAAGGATAATGTATATCAAACATTCCCATTGCTTGAATTAACTTGTCATGCTGCGATGAACTGAGCTCCTTTGTCAATACGTCTGCTAAATGATTTCTTGTGCTGATATGGAAAGGCTTCATAATGCCTTTCTCAATTTTCTCCCTAATGAAATGACAATCTAGCTATCTCTATGTGTTTAGTTCTCTCATGAAATATATGATTGGTTGCAATTTGGATAGTCGATTTATTATCACACTACATATGTGTCATAGAAGAAGACAATCCAAAATCCTTCGGAATGACTTGAATTCAAATTATTTTTGTTGCAGTGGAAGACATACTTCTGTACTCGGCTTCCTGTTTCCTATTTTTTTACCTTCCATGAAATCAAATTTGATCCCAACTTTATACAATATCATGTTACTGATCTTCTCATAACTAGACATGAAGCCCAATCTGAGTCGCTATATTCATTAAATTGATAACTTGGATCAGCACTAAGAAAGATGCCTAATCCTCATTTATTCTTGAGATATCGAACAATTCTTTTAGCTGCTTCATAATGTGAATCTTTAGGTGCATGCATAAACTGACTTAATGTCTGTACTGCAAAAGATATGTCAGGGCCTCGTGACAATAAGTTATAACGATCTTCCTACAAGCCTTTGATAGATGGAGGGATCTGAAAGGAGCTTATCTCCTTGATTAATTTTAAACTCATCATCATATTCCTTGGAAGTGAACCTCTGACTAATAGCAGGTTTTGATCCTAGTAAACCTGTGTCTGAGATTAATTCAAGGGCATATTTTCTTTGGTTCAGAATTATACCTCTCCTATTTCTAGCCACTTCAATTCCCAAGAAGTACTTCATTTCTCCTAAGTCTTTGATTTTGAAATTCTTATGAAGAACATCTTTAAGCTCTTCAATCAGCACTTTGTCATTCCCCGTAAATAAGAATGTCATCCACGTATATCAACATTACTACCATTTTCTCTCCACTTCCTTTTGTAAATAAGGAATAGTGAGATTAGAAAAGAGAGAGTTGGCACTTTAGAGAATAAGAGGAGAGAGAAAGAGTGAAGAAAGATGAGAGAGTGAGTGTGAGTTTTGGAATGAAGGAGGAGGGGTTTGGCCGCCTTTTATAGGCAAAGGAGTGGAATAAAACTATTTCGACATGGTCCACTTTATCTTAAACATGGTCCATGTTATTTTCTTTCATCGGATTCATGACTTGTTACAAACTATGCTCATGTTGTCAAATCATGAATTTCATTTAAAGATAAAAAATCGGTTCATGTGAGATCAACGTGACCATGTTGAGGTTTCAAATGACTGTGCAGGTCATCGTCCTCTTCTAAATGCAGACTGTGTCAAAAGTCATGTTGTCTATATTAATGTTAGATACGCCAGTCACGTGTCCCGTCATCGATGATGTGCGGATCGTGCTGGTATTGCATAGTCTGTATTAGTGCACGAAATAAAAAACTCGTGATAAAATGAGTCATGTCCTACCGAATCTATGTTCCTCGTGCCCGGGTTGTATCGTGCCTACAATGCAAATGGGAAGCCCGCATGGAATGGCACAGACACGGTCCATTTTTCGTGCCCGGCTATGTCCATGTCGGGCCAGGCTATCATGACTTTCGAACGGGTTGGCGACGTGTCGAGCCATGTGGCCCGCTTGAAAGTCCATCTCTACCCCCAAGGGCCTCGTAGGCCGGAGCAAAATCAGGTTTGGATCCACTATGATTCGGTCCCGACCTAATTTATGTCGGGTCTAAATTTTTTAAATTTAGACTCGGTACCGGAACTGGTGCCGACCAATACTAGGATTGGGTCGGACCCGATAAATCGGAAATTAAATTGGGCCAAAATAATTATTTAAAATTTTTAAAAATATTAAAGTTTATGCAATTAACAAAATTAAATCATGATTATATTAAATAAGCATCAAATTAGCAAAAAATTACATCAATTTATCATATAATAAGATAAAAAAATTTAAACATTTCAAAATGAAGAAATGATCCGACAAATTAATAAATAATTAGAATTAGGTAACATAATTATTATTTTATTATTACAACCGAGTTGAGTCACTGGCCGAGTTTTCATATATTGGACCCGGTCCCGACTCGGAATCCATCGCATTTTTTATTCTTTTGATCGGATCCCAACTCAGAATCTATCAGATTTTCTATTCTTTTGATCTGGTCCCGACCCGATTTATAATTGGGCCGAAAATATTTCTTGAAGAATCGAATCGGTGCGGACCAGGTCGACCCGTGCTCTGCCATAGGGCCTCAACATCAAGGACCTTGTGTCCTCTCAGGCACCCACACGGTAGGGATGGTGCATTGCTCGTCCTTCTCCGATCGGATATACAACTTTATGAACACGGGCAAGCCTGACCGAAGCTAACCGTGAACTACACCGCGAGGTTGAGGAACATGTGCAAACAACCTCAAGATGATCGTGGGTGTTCGTCTCCATGTCTAGGAAGAAGTGACAACTGGATGTCCCTTCTTTTTCATTTTTTTATTAGTTCATTATTTTTTATGTTGTTTTATTAATTTTTGTAATATTTTATTATTTTGCGTCGCGTGCAAGATTTCAAAACTTGGACGATAATATATTTATAGAATAAAGTTAAATAACCATGTTGAAATCAAAGTTAGCGGATAAATCATGAAATATATTACAAATATCAAAACTGTATTTATGAGTGGGTCATTAACTATGAACAATTGATTATGTCACTTATTTAAATTTATAATAGTTCCCTTAGTTCAGGATTTTTTTATTTTATCATATTATGTACTCATACACCTAATCATATTTATTTACATATATTAGTTTATTTTTATCATTGTCTCTTTCTATTTTAACTTTCATTAGAGCTATTATTGATGGTGTGATTATAATAGAAAAATTATTTGCCATGGACCAACGCAATGAGTCATGATTGTCAAATAGTGAAGCAAAAGAGATAGACGGATTGGATAGGAAATATCTTCTCTACACCAAGGCGGATATCTCATTTGTCATAACGATAGAAGATTGAAGTCTTTTGTTGTTTAAAGTTATTTTAATCTTTTTTTTAATATCTTCATCGTGCATTTTACAAAATATTTTATTTTTATTATTATATTATTGTTTTGAGTCACCTCCCTTTAGTATTTTGTTTCTTATATTTTGTTTTAATATAATTCATACATGTATTTTTATTTGATTTACTTTTAGTACTTTTATTATTATATTATTTTTCTTAGAGGCTTGAAAGGTACTCAAAATCCCTTTTTTCATTCACTGCTCTCTTTTTTTATTTATTATTTCTAGTCCAATGGTTAACGAAGCAAGGTTGTCAAACCCGGCCCGGCCCGGCCGGTCGGACCGGTGTCCGGAGTACAAAAGGAGTCATGGGTCACTCAAAACCCGGATGGATGATTGACCCGGTTTGACCCAGTCAAACCCGGTCAAAACTTGAGTTGGACCGGTTAACCCGGCGAGTTTGACTGACCCGGCCGGGTTTGAGGGTTTAGCCAATTTTTTAAAAAAATATTATAATATGTAACTTTGAATTATCAATTTTCCAAGCTTTTTATTATATTACTAACATTTAATAATGGCACACTCATCATCTATTCTACCACTATTATTATTATTATTATTATTATTATTATTATTATTATTATTATTATTATTATTATTATTATTATTATTATTATTATTATTATTATTATTATTACAAAAAATTCAAATTATTAAGATATTATATTTATATACACATTTAAAATCAATGGTAATAAAAAAATATTATTTATACTGTTATTCATTCAAAATAAAATGTAATGTATTTGTAAATTCAAATACAATGCTAACATAAATTATCATACTATTAAAATAATAAATTTAGTAAAATATTAAAATTTAGAATGTATTTTTAAAAAAATTATATTTGATTTGATTCATTGTTCATTTAAATAAATCTTGTCTTCCCACTAGTGATTAAAAAATTATATGCATACACTTATAATTATTATCTAAGCTGATTTTATACTTATATTAAGTTATAATTATCCGGTCCGACCATCCGAATTTAACGGTTCGATCGGTCCGACCTGACCCTCCGGTCAATCCGGGTCGATGGCCGGGTTGGGTCTTACAACATTGCAAGAAAGATGATGTGAAGAAGATGGTTGTGAGGTGCAAAGCCTGCCGACAACATCCAAATTAAGAAAACATTTTGAGATGGTCTTAATGTCTACACAGTGTCATGATTTTTTCTATGCACAAATACTAGGAATTACTATTTGAGTGATGAGATTTATTCATTTCACCATGAATGAATTGTGGATTGCACTATTCGCAACCCAGAGCAGATGTTGTCATTATCCACCAAAAATATGAAGGATAAGTTCTTCATAGTGGCTTCCATTCTAAGAGCACGGTGTGAGTTTGAAATCAAAGCTAGACTTTTAAATTCAAAGGATGGAAGCTCGAAGTTTCTCTCATTGCATATAAACTTTGACTCACACGGACCCAAACACTTGTTGATATTGTTGCTCTTGTCATGCCAGTGGCTTCCCAAGTTTGTTGATATGGACATTGACAAGTAAATCTATTTTTAGTGAAACCTTAACTTCGATGGCCACTGCACATATTGTGATGATCCCTAGCACTTCTCATTACAAATTTCTTTATCCAACCATAAGAAATTCTCTCTTCCATTGATATTGTGCCTATGCAGCTAGATAATGTGTCATCCTTGTGAATAATAACACAAGGAGCATATAATATTTCAAAATATATTTTTTTAATAAACAAAAATCATTTCCAATCCTCCTCAAAGAAGTTGATACTTTGAGAACATTCTATATTTCCTTGTTTTATTTTTCACGATTTGCACATATTGAAGCTGTCCCATTGCTCGTTACAGGCACAATAGCGTTAAAAAGGATAATTAATGATATTTGGATGAACACTATCTTAACCAAGAGTATTGTGATCAACACAATCCATGCAATGGACATTAGATTAGATAGCACTTTGCAAAAATTGGAATGAACAATAACTTTTACTAAATGTCAATATTACATATTTTATGAATGTTGATGATTTCTTTATTGTTGGCACAATCTTAAACATCATACCTTCTTCATTGCCCACTTAACATTTTAAGACAAGAAATTATTTATTAATATCATCGCTTTCTTGATTGCCCACTTAAGATATATGATTATTGAATGTCAATGCTTTTTTTGTTGTCCACCTATATAAGATGTTATTTGTGAATGCTACCAAAAATCTCCACAACTTTTATATGTCTAGTGTTGCACATATAATTTGGATGTGGTTAAATTTGTCATTTGTTATTTTAAGTAAGTTTAATTTTCTATTTTATTTGCAATGCTCATATGTTACTTTGTCATCATACATTTTACCAAATACTTTATTTTTATTATTATGTTGTTATTTCGAGTTACCTCCCTTTGATTAATTGTTTCTCATGTCGAAATTTCTTTTTTTTTTGTTTTTTTATGTTTTTTCATTTATTAGTTATGGTCCCATAATGACATCTCCTTCAACAATGAAGATGATGTGAAGAAGATGGTCGTGATGTGCAAAACTTGGCGATGACACCAAAATTAAGGAAGTATTTTGAAAAACAAATTGTAATTCTTCTCATTGTCATGATCTTTTCTTTGCATAGAGCATTAAAATGGAGCACTAGTATCTTCTTGGTTCAAATATCATCGAGTGGGTGACCTTTAGAGGTTTTGAGCCCTTGTGTTGCCCTTACAAACCTAGGAAATAATAGAAAGAAAAAGTTGACACAATCGAGCATGATCTACCGGAGCTGTGACGTGCAAAGTTTGCATATAATGTTCGAACTCTAATGTTATAATATTGTTTGTGCAAACATTAGGAACCACCATCTTCAAGGGCATGTTAAGAATATAAAATCATAAATATTATTCTTCCTAACGACTTAAGCTTTTAGAAAAAATATTTAACACATCAAATTTAACATGATATCAGAGTCAGAGGTCAGAGGTCAAGAGTTCAAACATCATTAAGCTCTTATTAAAAAAATATTTCCTTCTTAATTGTCCACTTGATGGACTCGGCTAGGCCAAAGTTGTCACCAGCCCACACGTGAGGGAGATTTTAAGAATATAAAATTATAGATGTTATTTTCCCTAATGATTTAAGCTTTTAGGAAAAATAGTTAGCACATCAAATTTAACAGGCCGCACACGAAAAAAATAAAAAAAAATTGACAAAAATAGAAAAGTTAAAAAGAAATAAAAAGAAAGGAACGTAAGGAAGGTTAAAAAGGAAGGATTATGATATGTGTAAAATTAAGTAGGCATTAAAATTAAGTATTTAAAATTGAATAACATTAAAATTAAATTTATGAAAGGACATAAATAAAGAACATAAAAAGGAAAGTGTTTAAAAATAAATAAAAATAATTTAAGATAAAATTTATTAATATAGCACCTATCATCATTAAATAATATATATTAAACTAATAATAATTTATTTATATTTATATGTTAATAATTATTAAAACTTTTAATAAATAAAAATTATGTCATATTCATTTTTAATATTATTAATAGGTTATTAGTACTATATTCATCTACTATATCATATAACTCATATTATAATTTTATAATTATTATAAATAATATTATTTTAAAAAAATTTATTTAATCCGATCGGATCGATCCAATCGCGACATGGTAACGAGTGCGATCTTATTGTCTGTAGGATTATGAAAACATTGCATCTGAGCTGCCGTTAGTGGTTTTCCTCCAACCAAAAAAAAATGTTGAGTCATCATTTCAGAGTCCGCATAGAAATGGCGACCTGCAGATATAGAGGCGAAAGAGACAATGGTATATAAAATTGTAGAACAATCTGTGTTTTTTGTGCCATTCTTGAAAAGAGTGGCACATATCATAGCTGCCCCATGGCTAACTGAAGGTGTTATAGTAATTGAAGAAGGTACTCCAATGAATTCAACAAAATGGAAGAGGATTCCAAGCATCACGATTAACATAATTTTTTAATCGGCATTGGATTAGCTTTGAAAAGAAAGAATGGATTAAAAGAGAGCAAATAATGATATTTTTTTACGTGTGAATGAATACGTTATGTATAACAATATAAAAGAAGACCTACTCATGACTAATATGTACATCTATATCTATCCATATATGTTTGTTAATAAATGCATAACCCCAAAACTATAGTTACTTTCCCTATTCTACTATACTCCTAGAATCTCATGGCATGAATCAGTATATTTAAACTCATGTAAGATCTCTCCTACCCAAAAATTTCAAAAAAAAAAAAGAGAAATATTCGTAAGAAGTTTCAACGATTTAGAATGTGTGCTCAAGGTAATGAATTTATATTGCATATCAATATTAAGATATTCTTTAATTATCCATTATTTTATATGCCTATGAGTCAATTTTTAATTTTTTTAATGCACGATGGTGGTTTTCAAGGGTAAATTATACAATTGGTCTCCACAACTTTGAGTCAATTTCCAACTGGTCTTCAACTTCAATTTGTAACCGGATCATCCTTCATCTTTCATTTTCTTGCACGATTAGTTCCCATGACCGATGATCATAGGTTTCCTGGTTGCCTTGCATACGTAGCTTTTTCTCTTTTATCCACATCAGTTTAACTCGTCCACGTCATTATAAAAATTTTAAAACATAAAAAAAATGACCGGCCCGCTCATGCTCACCGTGCGGGAGAGAGAAGAGGGGGGTGACCGCCCCCCTTTGGTCGAGCTCCGGCCAGAGGGGGTGGTCGCCCCATCCCTCTCTCTCGCCATGCGGGAGAGAGAAGGAGGGGGGCGGTCGCCCCCCTCCCTCTCTCTCGCCGTACAGGAGAAAGAAGGAGGGGGCGATCCCCCCCCCCGAGCTCGCCGGAGCTCGCTAGAGGGGGGCGTCGCCCCCTCCCGAGAGAGAGAGAAGGAGGGGGACGACCGCTCGCTCTAGTCGAGCTCCGACGGTGAGCTCGACCAGAAGGGGGCGGTCGCCCCCCTCCCTCTCCCTTGTCGTGCGACAGAGAGAAGGAGGGGGGCGACCGCCCCCTTTGGTCGAGCTCCGACCGCCCCCCTCCCTCTCTCTCGCCAGGCGGGAGAGAGAAGGAGGGGGGCGATCCCCCCCCCCCCCCCCTCTGTCGAGCTCAACCAAAGGGGGGCAGTCGCCCCCCTCCCTCTCTCTCGCCGTGCGGAGAGAAGGAGAGGGGCGATCACCCCCCTCTGCCGAGCTCATCAGAGCTGGTCGAGCTTCGGCGAGCTCGACCAGAGGGGGGCGGTCTCCCCCCTCCTTCTCTCTCACGCACGGCGAGCACGAGCGGGTTGGTCATTTTTTTATTTTTTAAATTTTTTATAATGACGTGGATGATCTTATCATTTTTGTTATTTTTTAAATTTTTATAATGATCTTATCAGTGATTATGAGAGAGAAAAGTGGCCACGTATGCAAGGCAACCGAGAAACCTATGATCACCGGTCAGGAGGACTATTCGTGCAAAAAAATGAAAGTTGGAGGACGATCCGATTACAAATTAAAGTTGGGGGACCAGTTGAAAATCGACTCAAAGTTGGGAGACTAATCGTGTAATTTACCCTAGTTTTCAATGCTCTTTACTTATACATTTTGCATGATAAAGAAAGAAAGAAAGAATATGTCAGAATTCATAAGCATTTGAATCATGATATTATTGTGAGATTTCAAATATACTTGTGGCTTTCTAATTCGATATTATTCATTTCATATTTCTTGTGCCTATAACATGTACTCGGTGATGCATATTTAAGATGGAAGAGAATGTGCTTATCATATAATGATATCAACAATAACGAGCAATCCACAAATGGTTTATCTGTCTTAGGTGGACAATTCCATTGGCATTTACAAAGTAATATTGTAACGCTCTCAAATCGACCCTCGTCACATGGCGAAGATCAACCTGGAGACGCTACGAACACTATGACTTTGACCATCTTATTGACCATATCTCAGTCAAGAACTGAGACACGTTAGCAGAAGAATAATAAAATAAAGAAAAATAACATAAGTTGCGAAAGTTTAGAAAGGTGACTACATTATCTCTAAGTAAATCTTATAAGGTTTACATCATAGGTTCATAAATGCGGAAGGAAAAATAAATAACTAAATAGGTCATAGTGTTCATGTGCTGCCTGAGAATCGTCGCAGCTCACCTACTCCACATCATCACTGACCTGGCCCTATGAAAATCAAACACAAGGGAGGAGGTCCTCCCATAAGCTTTACGGCCTAGTGGGGAACCACATGAGTCTACACTGCATAATTTGAATAGAGAAATCAGAAAGATGACATAACCAGGGGCGGACCCACATATATGGTGGGGGGCTCAAAATTTTAAAACTTAATTAACTATATAGATTAATATATAAATTTTGGGATTAAATGTTAACTTTGGTCCCCCTTAAATATATTTGATGACACATCTTGACACAAAGTATGTCTTTGTTGTAATGGTTTGGTGCTCTCTCACCTCTTCAAAGGTTGTGGGTTCGAATCTGGCCCTCCCTTTATTTTTGCTCTGGGTCCGTCCCTGGACATAACTTATCTTGGTCAGGGATTTAGCATGGAATCATTAGATTAATAAGAACCAATAAATCTTGATAAACAGTAAGATCATGATGAGACACGTAAATTATAATGATACTTGACTTCACATCCATGCTTACTTTACTTGTGCATACTTCTTATTTTTGCAACCCATTATTCATCTTCCATCTTAACTTATTAATAACTTTAGAAACTTGTTAATCTTTATTCTTCATACAATTGGAGGCAATAAGATCAATAGTCAATTAGTAAAAGGATTCATGTCTAAATCAGATAAAAATCTCGGTGGGGACATGACATTAACAATCAGTCATAATCATAAGATAAACCGATAACATTCGGATCAGGATAAAGGAAATGTATGCATGAAATCAGAGGTTCTGTAGCTTGGCACGGTCGTGACAACATAGTGACACGACCATGCGGATGAGAAGGGAGCGATCATAAATGTGGTGTAGGCATGCTAGTGGGCGTGCCCTAAGGCGGCACGACCATGACGAAGGGTAAGGTCAGTCGACCGGTTCAAGGGGTCGATCGACCGATTTATGCTTAGTCGTTCGGCTGGGAACTTGGTCATGGCACGGGCATGCCAGAAGGGTGGCATGGCCATGACTGATTGGGCGCTCGATCGACCAGTGTCGACCAACGTTTTACTTAGCGTGATCGAGCAATGGCACGGGCGCGCCAATAGGTTGGCACGGCCATGACAGCTATGGCACAGGCGTGCCGTAAGGACGGCACGACCATGATGATGGTGGCACGGGCGTGCTAGAAGGATGGCACAGCCATGACGGCGGGGGTTCCAGCCGATTTCAACACGAAAATTTCTTCAATCCTTAACATAACTTCATTATAAATTAAATTCTACACCCTAGCAATCATCCAAGCAGACCAACAACAATATCAATTAGTTTCTTTCAAGAAATAAATCAAGCAATCACACAATCACATAGAAACAAGGCAAACAAAATCAATAACATATTCTTGTTCAATCATGATATGGGCGTGGAATAATCTTGAAAAAGAGGGCATGGATCAGATCTATTCAAATCATGCAAGGTGATTTTGATTCACCCACCTCTAATCGCGGTTAATCCTTGCTTCAATTTGATGAAAACTGAACCTATCGATCGTATCCCATGTTCTCCCTTTGTGCTCCCTCGAATTGATCGCCTGCAAACAATCCGATAAAGAGTGAGTGAGGGAAAGGGGCGTGAGAATCAGATAATGCAGCGAGGGGAGGAAGACTCGGCTACCCTTGCACTTGGAAAAGAAGAATGGAATTTTCCCTTATCTGATCACACCCGAGACGGCAGAAGGGAAGAACAAGGAGGAGGGTTCATGAGTTTCAGAGAAAAGAGAATTAGTGCATGATTTGAATTTTTTTTGTCGGTTGTTAGTTTCTTTGTCGGCATACCCCAAGAATTAAAGGCACCTAAAGTCACTTTAATTTCTAAACATGAACTAAGATTAAGAAGAAAGAATAAGTTAAGCAAGTATGAACATCAAGTCAAGTTATCAGTATTCTCATGTCATGATTCCAAGATTTCAAGCATTACTTGATTCTATTGCTTTATGATATCTATATACCTCTCTTATGATTATATGATGCTCTCATGTTCCACTTTTCATTCACGATAAATACTCTCTTTATTTATGATTTCTCTATTTAAGTTATGCATTGTATATTCACATGGTTTCCCACTAGATTGTAAAGCTTACAGGAGGCTCCCCAGTGTCTGATTTTCACAGGACCATTTCAGTGATGAGGTGTAGTAGGTGTGCTGCGACAAGGCTTTGACGATAAGAAAGCAAATGAATCACAGGGCTTATTAATTTTCTTTTCTTCCGCATTTATAGATTCATGATGTAGAACTTTGTGATATTACTTAGAGATGATGTAACCCCTTTCCTAGACTTCCAAAATTAAATTTATACTTTTTTATTTCTATTCTTTATTTTCGCTGATGTGTTTCGGTTATTGACTGAAATATGGTCAACATGATAGTCAAGTCATAGCATAATGTAACAATCGACAAAAAAATCAAAAATCAAATCAAATTAATTCAAAATTGATCGGCCAGCCATAGAATTAAAAACTAAAAACTTATCCTATTAGTAATTAAGGACCAAAGCAAGGGGGATAAGTTTTATCAAGATTAATTGGGAGAGGAGTCCTATAAGATGGAAACAAATCATGCACTAATTCTCTTTTCTCCGAAACTCATGAACCCTCCTCCTTGTTCTTCCGTTCTGCCATCTCGGGTGTGATCAGAGAAGGGAAAATTCCACTCATCTTTTCCAGGTGCAAGGGTCGCCGAGTCTTCCTCCCCTTGCTGCATTATCTGATTCTTATGCCCCTTTCCCTCACTCCCTCCTCATCAGATTGTTTGCAGATGATCAACTCAAGGGAGCACATAGGGAGAACAGGGGACACGGCCAATAGGTTCAATTTTCATCGAATCGAAGCAAGGATTAACCGTGATTAGATGTGGGTGAATTGAAATCACCCTTGCACAACTTAGAATAGATTGAATCCTCTCCCTGTCACGATTTGAACATGTTGATAGATGAAAGTTAAAAATCAAGAAACGATGCATGCCTTGTGTTGATTCTTGATTGTCTGATTGTTAGATTTATCAATGATAGGAATTGGTTCTGGTTGTTATGCTTCCGTTTGATTGATTGCTAGGATGTAGAAATTAGGTTAGAACGAAAGTATGTCAACATGTTTGCTGATTTTTGGGTGGAAATCGAGTGGAATATGTCGCCGTCACAGCCGTGCCACCCTCACGGCACGCCCGTGCCACCTCTGTCACAGTCGTTCCACACCGTGGGCACGCCTATTCCCTAGCCTGTCAACGCCAAAGTAAATGACCAGTCGGTGCCGGTCGACCGAGTCCCAACCCATCACGGTCGTGCCACCCTTCTGGCACGCCCATGACATGATCAAGTACGCAGCTACACGACTAAGCATAAAATCGATCAATCGACTTCTTAAATCGGTCGACTGCCCTCAACCTCTGTCACGGTCGTGCCCTCTTCTGGCATGCCCGTGCTACATCCTGAGTAGAACTTGACCGTGCTATTAACATCGGCACGGTCGTGCCACTAGGTTGTCATGGCCGTGCCAACCCACATATTCCTCCCATAGTTTTCCCTTGATCCTGATTTGAACGTTGTCATTTCGCCCTATGATTTGAATATGAATCCTTTTACTGATTTACCTCTAATTGATCTTATTGCCTTCATCATATGAAGAACAAAAAATAATAAGTTCCTAAAAGTGATTAATAAGTTAAGATGAAAGATGAAGAATGGGTTGTCAGTATAAGCCAAGTGCTTCAAGATGGGAGTCGCTCATTTAGTCATGGTTTGATCACATATTGATCCGCACAAGGTTATATCATTTGCTCGGCATACCCAATAATTAAAGGCACCTAAAGTCACTTTGATTTCTAAACATGAACCAAGATTAGGAAGTAAGAATAAGTTAAGCAAGTATGAACGTCAAGTCAACTTATCGGTATTCTCATGTCATGATTCCAAGATTTCAAGCATTACTTGATTCTATTGCTTTATGATATCTATATATCTTTCTTATGACTATATGATGCTCTCATGTTCCACTTTTCATTCAGGATCACTACTCTCTTTTATTTATGATTTTTCTATTCAAGTTATGCATTGTATATTCACGTGATTTCCCATTAGGCTATAAAGCTTGCGGGAGGACCTCCTTCACTGTGTCTGATTTCCACATGACCAAGTCAGTGATGAGGTGGAGTAGGTGTGCTGTGACAAAGCTCTAGCGATAAGAAAGCACATGAATCGTAGGACTTATTAATTTTCATTTCTTCTGCATTTATAGATTCATGATGTAAAACTTTATGATATTACTTATAGATGATATAATCCCTTTCCTAGACTTTCGCAATTAAAATTATACTTTTCTTTATTTCTATTCTTTATTTCCGCTGACGTGTCTCGATTATTGACTGAGATATGGTTAGGGGTGTTCATGGGTCGAGTCCACGGGTCGGGTTGGACCCGATCCGTGAGCAAATTCGACCCGACCCAACCAAATTTGGTCAGGTCGGGTCGGGTCGGGTCAGGTTGGGTTGGGTCGAGTGGTCGGGTCACCCGACCACTCTTTTTTCTTTTTTTAAATTTTTGTCTTACTTTTTATATTTATTTTAATATAAAAAAATTAATTAATAATTATTATAAAATACAAATTATGCTTTTTTGAATATCTGAGCATTATTTTAATAATTAAAATGTTTTATTTTAATACTTTTTTATTTTAAATCAACTATAGGACTAAAAATAAGTAAAAAAATAAAATAAATAATAAAGTTGGGTCATCGGATCGGGTCGGATCGACTCGGGTTGGGATTTTCCAACCCGTACCCGACCCGAACCACCATCGGATTGGGTTCGGGTCGGGTCGGGTTGTCGAGTTCATCGGGTCAACCCGACCCGGTGAACTCCTAGATATGGTCAACATGATAGTCCAAGTCATAACGTTTCATAGCATCTCCAAATTGGTCTTTGTCATGTGACGGGGTCGATTTGGGGCGTTACATTTATGGTATCAGAGCCTAAAATCAGCACTCTTTTGACGTCCTATTCTATATGAATAGTATGGTAATGATTCATGTGCTATCTTCGAGCGCATCAGAAAGCAAGAGTTCCTGCAGCTGCAGCAGGGATCTATGTCTGTGGCAGACTACCACACTCAATTCATTCAACTGGAGCAGTACTGTCCGATGTCATTCGAGGGCATATTAGAGCCAATAAGTACTGCCCGAAGGATAAGGCTGAATGCAAGGCCAAAGCTCCAGTTAAACCAATAGAGTAGTCCAAGCCTGGACAGATGATCGTCAACCGTTCAGAAAGGACGATCGCAATCAACAGAGAATAAAGATGCATTAATTGTAAATCCTAGACTAATAATTATTCTCGTTGAATATATATTAGACCGTAGATAATCAAGTATTGCACTGAATTACAAGATTTTTTTATGATTGGATTAACCTACGAGTTAAGATTTTATTTACTGAAAAGTATTATGCCATGAACTTAATCACTCGAAAATTGGTTTGTAATCTAAACTCACAGCAAGATGCTCTCATTAAGCATGCCAAAATCATAATATAAAAGAACTAACAATTATATTAAATTCAATGCTAAACTAGTTCATGCAATTTTCCAAAATATATACAAATCTCTATCACAAACCAAAAGGATCAAAATAAAAAATGAAGTAATAGAGCATCCAACAATTAACAAAGAACAAGAATTCTTGCTTTAGACGATTTCTGGAACAATGTTGGAGCTCTGACGTTGAGTTGTTCCTCCTCCTTCTCCAGCAATCTTCTTCAACTTAAATCGGTCTCTTGTATAATACGCACAGTTCCCAATGTCTTAAGCACGAATTTTCATGTCTTCTAAGGTCTTCTATTTATAATTATAAAGGTTCCCGATAAGTTTTGATAGTCCAAAAGTTATCAAATAATAATTTTTTTTAGACTCCTTCTTGACTTAAAAATCTCATAATTTATCTTCAATTTAAAACACTTATCATCCAATGTAACTTCTAGAAGGTTGAGCACCTGGCATCTCGATTCGAATAAAATCTATTCGAAAAATCGACGATCAGCAAAAATCAGCACACTTAATGGTCTGTGATGAGATGTTCATAGTCATATTCAATTCTAATTTGAAGTATCTATAGAGTTGTTATGGCCCGTAACAAGGATGTAACGGCCCGTAACTCGAGAAATCTAATGTTCAGCTTATGTATGTTTCGTGATCATCTCGTTATGACTCGTAAGTTATGACCATTATAATTCTCTTACGGCTCGTAATGACTTCGATTGCTCCTTTACTGGCGTAATTGGAGAAAATCATTATATCTTCTAATGTTACGGGTCATTAATACCGCATTATGGCCCGTAACATTTCTGTCAAAATCTTACGACCATTCTATAAGTGTCGTGGTGATATCAGTACGCCTCGTAATGTAGATGTGCTTAACTTTCAACCTATTCTGTGTGGGCCATTAACAAAATGTTACGACCGGTGATGAAGAATGTTGAACTTTGATATAGGCCGAGAAATCCAAATAACGACATGTTATATTCTCCTTTGATTGATATTTTCTTTTTGTGGCATCCGTGAGAGTTGTGTGATGACTTGTTATATGCTTTGGCTTTGCTTCACGATAGTTATATGTGTGTCATGTGCCCATCATAAATTTCTGATGCGCGGATCGCGGATCTGTTTCTGTCGTTAATTGGCCACCACGACCCGTGTCTTCAACAGGTAGAACCGTTAACAGATTATTACGACCGGTGATGAATCATAGCATGCCTGATATCTTTCATGTAGGGGCCGTGAGAACACTATAACGACCCATGAGATTGACCTCCTGTCCGTGAAGCATGCGTTATGGCTCATGATGGGTGGTTCTTTCAGCTTTTGGGGTTGTTTTCTTCATTCTCTTTTTTTCGATATTTTTTTTTGCAAAATAACGCACACTTAGGTAGTCGGAGAATTCAATAATATAATTGTAATAAATAAAACAAAATTGATGCATGCCATGAAAAAAATTATGAAAATAAATCTTAATACTCAAATTAAATGTTGTAAAATGCATACATCAACATTTTACTGAATATTTTATTTTTTATGATTGTGATGTTTATTTGTTATATTTATTTTAATACCATCCCTACATATTTTTATTTTGTTTTAGTTTTTAATATTCTCAATCCTTTACTTTTTGTAATTTATATATAATGTAAATAGATAAATAAAAACATTTGCTTATTTTTGTTTATGTAGATTATGTACTCGTTTATTGTTTTAGTTTTGTCTATTAACATTTTTAAATAACATATAACTTTATTATTGTTGATAAAATCAGTATTATTTTAATATTTTTTTTAAAAAATCTTCTCCTAGGTCCTTTCTTTGTCCCTTCCGCTCCCTCCATCAGCCTACCTGCATTTTAGTTTCCTCCAAAAATGCACCGGATTGCATTTTGAATACGAAGCAGACAAGCTAGCGGATCCAAGGCACTTCTAGCATTGGAAAATTAGGACCAAAGGATAAAAGAAACGGTATCCATTGTTTCTCTAATCCAAAAGGCAATTCATTTTTAAATTTTAATAAAATAAAATATTATTCATTATTAAAAAGTTCTATCACATAAAATTATGAACAAGGATTCGTTTTTGCGAAGCGTATCATATGAACTACAAAAATAAGGTACAATGAGGAGAATTTCTAAAAGAAATACGGACTTATGCTTATTGTGACAATAAGTCCGCGGTGACGAGGCATAAAAATTCTTTTGTTATTTTATTGAAATTTTATTTTTCAGAGAAGAATCTAAATTAAGACTAAAAGTAAAGGATAAACAAAATAAAGCTAAACCAGGCGTACAATTCTCTTTTTATATAACCCGTTAATATGTCATATTAATTTAGTATTCAAATAAAAACAAAACGATAAATTTGGACTCAATTGGACAATATTTGGAAGACAATTTTCTGACATGACTCTTGTACGAGCTGACTTAATTCTTTCATATATTTTTTTGGGGTGGGGATAAGATAATATTTTCTTTTTCATGTTTTAAACAGTGGACAATTCCCCCCCCCCCCCCTGACAAGTGCATTAGAACGACGTGTCCGTCCTAACCAACCAACCCTGGTGGTCCCTCTGCATCATTGCCATGGAACTTTCTGCAAAGCACCAGGGCGAGGGGCCTCCTCTACCTAATCCTTTCCTTTCGTCTTTTTACGTGCCAATGCTAATAATGGCGCCTATCTCTTTTGCTTCTACTTCCTTTTCATCAACATGATATGATAATGATATGCGATGTGGATCATTAATTAAAGTAAACAAAGAAAAAAAGAAATAGCATAAATCTTGCAGACACAACTAATAAAGAAATGCTAAAGAATAAAGCTTCATCTTTTTGACCATTTTCTCCACCATGTGTTATATTATAACTTGGTTTCAGAGTTTTCTACCATATGGACGCTTATGTTCATCAGATCTCATTTGAGGGAGAGCCACACGACCTAGATTCCTTCCATCTCTCTCTCTCTCTCTCTCTCTCTCTCTCTCTCTCTCTCTCTAACCTGATGAGCTCCAAAAGCTTTGCACATTAATTGGAGCCTCCGTGCGGTTGGCTCGCCGGCAGGCGGCAGAAACACTATTGGGGCTTGGGATGAAGCATGCATCGCTCAGAGCGGGCAACCGGAAGAAGGGCAAGCAGTACTCCGCCTATGTGCTGGTCATCGCCCTGTCCCTTTTCCTCCTCTTCACGCTTAATGATCGGGATGCCACCGCCGGAGATGAGCCTCAGCTAGAAGAGTTCTCTGCAGCTTTGCCAAGCCGTGAAGTTGCTGGCAAGACCTCCTACCGGGTAGTTGACGAAGCAGAAGGAGAAGAAGAGCCAGCAGCCAATGTTCAGGGAACGGGGGCTGCTACTACGGGTACATCTCTGCAGCTGCAGCAGCTGTCAAAGAAAGAGTCCTACCCGGAAAAAGAGAAAGATGAAAAAATCGTGAGGATGGTGGTGCTCCCGGAGGAAGACACGAACGTAGTCCGGCCGGAGACCACCAGAGAAGAGGCGCTGAAAGGGCAGCCGGAGCAACCGTACTCGGAACCGAAGAATGATGAAGAAATCGTGAGGATGGTCATGCTGCCGGAGGAAGACACGCGACTGGTCGGATCCGAGACCATCAGGGAAGAGACACTCCAAGAACAGCCGAAGCAGCAGCCAGAAACCAAAGAACCGTACCGGGAGCCAGGGAAGGATGAAGCAACCGAGAGCATTGTGTCGTCAGAGGGAGACACAAGAATATTTCAACCAGAGAGCATAAAGAAAGAGGTAATCCAGGAGCAGCCAGAGCAGCAGCAGCAGCAACCAGCAACGGAAGAGTCGTACCGGGAACAGGTGAAAGATGAAGCAACTGTGGGCATTCTGATGTCACCGGAGGAAGAGACGAGAGTAGTCCGACCGGAGGCCATCAGAGAAGAGGCACTAGAAGAGCAGCCGGAGCAGCAACCAGCAACGAATGAACCGTACCGGGAACCAGGGAAAGATGAAGCAGTCGTGAGCATTGTTTCGTCGGAAGAAGAGACGAGAATATTCCGACCGGAGACTATGAAGGAAGAGGCGATCGAAAAACAACCAGAACAACTGCAGCAGCAGCAGCCAGCAACCGAGGACTCGTACAGGGAACCGGTGAAAGATGAAGCACCCGTGAGCACGGTGGCATCGCAGGAGGAAGACACGAGGGTAGTTCAAATGGAGGCAATCAAAGTAGAGGCACTCGAAGAGCAGCCGACGGCTAAACCAGAACCTGAGCCTACGATACAGAGAACAGTCCTTAACGTGTCCGAGACTTGTGATTTGTTCGACGGGCGTTGGGTCTACGACGACGAGCGTTACCCGATATACAAGGAAGCCGACTGCCCATTCCTCACGGAGCAGGTGACGTGCATGAGGAACGGCCGGCAGGACGACAGCTACCAGAAATGGCGGTGGCAGCCGCGAGATTGCTCGTTGCCCCGGTGCGTATGCATATAACTCTCGATCTATGTAAATTAAAACACAAACCAATTTCCATTACCGCATTCATCCTGATTATTTTGTTCTTCATTTCGATGCAAAAGATTCGACGCGAAGCTGCTGATGGAAAGGCTGAGAGGGAAGCGGCTCATGTTCGTGGGGGACTCGTTGAACAGGAACCAGTGGGAATCCATGGTGTGCCTGGTGCAGTCCGTCAGCCCCTGGGACAAGAAGACCCTCACCAAGAACGTCGGCAACCGCAACATCTTCACGCTCCACGTACCTACGCAAACTCTCTAGCTGAGAAATTTGTGCTCTGCTTTGCAGAACATTTGCTTACAGCGGCTTCAAACTGTTGCAATTAATCTGATCAGGACTACAATGCGACGATAGAGTTCTACTGGGCCCCGTTCCTGGTGGAGTCGAACTCCGACGACCCCAAGATACACAGCATTCAGAACCGCATCATCCGACCGAGCTCGTTAGCGAAGCACGCCGAGCACTGGAAGGGCGTGGACTACCTCATCTTCAACACCTACATCTGGTGGATGAACACGGCCAAGATGAAAGTCCTGTTAAGTAAAATCTTCCTCAAATTTTGGAATGAACTCATCTGCTATTCGGGGTTCAGTGTCTTTTGTCATTACTTGCTTCTGACATTTTTCAGATTCGATTTTGGCCCATAAACAGGCGAGGTTCGTTCGACAAGGGATCGACGGCCTACGACGAGGTCGATCGTCCGGTGGCGTACCGGAGAGTGCTGAGGACGTGGTCTCGCTGGGTGCAGAGGAACGTGGATCCGAAGAAGACCATGGTTTTCTTCATGAGCATGTCTCCCACCCATTTCGAGTAAGTAAAAGCTGCTTGCTGCAACACGTATTTCCTAAGCAGATCACTCGTTATACTTATACGCCCGTATTTGAATGATTCAAATCACATATAATTAGGTGCATTATGTAGCAGAAACTATATAAATATATATTAGTGGACAGGACACATGAGCTGTGAACAATGGCAAGTGGTCTCGGGGCCTCTTCTTTATTTGGGGACCCCTGCCGAGAAAAAGACACGAGGACAAAGCAGGATACAACTGGACGAAGCTTCTGAACACCCATCACGTTTAGGACACTGTATCCACCGAGCAATCTAAATATTTTATGACTGTTTGCTTCTTCAATCTTTCGACCAGACAAGCAAAATTTATTCCCTGGTCTTCACGGATTCCCGCCTTATAACAGTTGACCAACTTCCGATTTATGTCGCCACCTTCTTCTTCTTCTTCTTCCTCTCTCTCTCTCTCTCTCTCTCTCTCTCTCTCTCTCTCTCTCTCTCTCTCTCTCTCTCTCTCTCTCTCTCTCTCTCTCTCTCTCTCTCTCTCTCTCTCTCTCTCTCTCTCTGGATCTATCATTAGTATCTTGTCGCTTGGGTCACTTCTTCAATATTTACAGGGCCTCGTATACTGCATGGACTGTCTTTTAATCTGTTAGTAGCCTGTAAAAAAGAAGGCAAGATAAAAGTAACCTCAACTTGAATGAGTGAGTAATAAATAAGCTCCTCATGCATGGACAATTAATAATAAGGCTGATAAAGCGCGAGTTCTTGGAATCTGCAGCCCACAGTTGTTGTTTAGGACCTCATATCCATGCATCTAAGATTCCTAACAACAGCTAATTGTCGACCAAACAATGACAAGACCTACGTTTCTAAGTTAATCACTTGAGCATAAATCACGAGAATGCTGTGTTGCAAGCACGTGGTTAACTGTATTCGGAATTATTTAGCAATTGGAAATTGGAATGCTTAAATATTCATGAGTTGGTGACTTTTGAGGCCGTTCAATAGTATGTTGTCTCTTTTTTGTGCTTGCAGCAACAAAGGGTGGGGCAACCCGGAGGGGATCAAGTGCGCGATGGAGAGGGAGCCGGTGACGAACACTTCGCGGGCGTTGAGAGTGGGGACGGACTGGAGGCTGTTCGCGGTGGCGGAGAGCGTGACGCGGTCGACGTTGAAGAGGAGGAGGAAGGAGGAGGCGGCGGAGGGCGTGTCGTTCGTGCGGATCACGGCCATGTCGGAGCTGCGGAAGGACGCGCACACCTCCGTGCACACCCTGCGGCAGGGGAAGCTGCTGACCAAGGAGCAGCAGGCGGACCCGATGACGTACGCCGACTGCATCCACTGGTGCCTGCCGGGCGTCCCGGATGTGTGGAACGAGTTCCTCTACGCCAAGATCGCCTCCACTCCATGGCCCCACTAAAGCCCAATGCCATAGGCCATCTCTCTCTCTCTCCCTCTCTCTCTCATATATATATAATATTCACATTGTTTATTGTTCTGTATTGTTTGTTTATTTGGGATCTGTGAGTTTGTAAATTGTGATGAGAAAAGAAAAAAAACGGGAAAAATAGTTCGTGGCTTTCTTTATCTATATGTTTTTTGGTAAAAAATTTTTGGCCATTTGTTATACGTAATATTTTTTTAGCTTGAATCAAAAAATTTGTCCAAATTTCAGATAATTCTAACAAACGGAGAAGAATGCTTCCGACAAGAACTTAGCTAATTCTTGTTCGAAGGTAGGACTACTTTTTTTTCTCTTCCTTTTTTTCTTTCACCTAATTTATTAATATATATTATTAATACATTATTGTTTAACTTATAAAATATATTTATTTAAATTTAATATTAATTAGTTATTTTATTTATTAATTATTATTTAATCACTATTTTAAAAATTATTGTAAATATAAGTAAAATAATGATATTATATTGAGTATAATTAACGTAAACTTTATAATTTTTTAACATAAATATTATATTTATATAAATAATTTACTTATATTATACTGTTAAATTTTATATATTATTAATACACTATCAATTGATATTATTTATTAAACTATTTTTATCAAATTGTGTTAAATATATTTTCAAACAATAATTAAATATGATATTTATTCAACATAATACCAAATGAAATAATAAAGTATTTTTATAATTTTTAGTTTTTATACAAACACCTTTTAAAATTTATTTGTATGATCGACTTTTTAATTCTTAATCATTATATTTTTCATCCAAACATCAAATAAAAAAAATTCGGCTAATCAATCAATTATAAAAAAACTAACAAGAATTTATACTCTAACATCCAAACACAACTTTAGAGAATTACACAAAATGATGATGCATAATCTGCAAAATTTAGAATATACACGAGGACCCCTATCACAATTTAAAAATATTTTAAAAAATAAACGAGTGACACATAAATCTAATTATTCGGATGAATGATAAATAAGATTAGAATTCATTCCCGTAATATAATTAGTCAAAATCATGTAACCTCAAGAATAAAAATAAAAGTTATTTTCATAAACCACCCGTAAATTATCATGATTTTTAACATTTAACTTCACATTACGAACTTATCTTTTTGGATCTCTAAACTATCATATTTTTTTAATTTAATCTTTCAGTCGACTTCTATCAACATTTCTGTCATGTTCGATTTTTTTTATTTATGAAAAATAAAAAATATTCCTCGGAGTTGCAGAGGCTGAAACGAAACATTAAGACGAAGGGAAGAGTATTTTTTTATTTTTCATAAATGAAAAAAAATGAAGATAATAAAAAAGTTAACAGGAGTCAATGAAAGGATCAAATTGGAAAAATTACAATAGTTTAAGGATAAAAAAAATAAGTTCATAATTTAAGATAGATGTAAAAAATCATGATAATTTAAAAGTAGTTTATGAAAATAATCCTAAGAATAAAACTTCACCTTTTTGGAAGTAAAAAACTTAGATAAGATTCATGGAACAACTGATTAGCATACATCCAGGGGAGTTAGTAAAGAAAATGTCGTTATGTATCTTACCGAAAGTCTTTGATTGGGAATCACCAAAAAAAAAAAGACCACATGCTACTAAATTATATATTTGTCAATATTTTTAATTTATATATTGATAATAATCTTGAATTTCAATCCAACTAAAAAAAGCATGTATCACCCAATTGCAATTGGCATACGTTGAAAGGCCCCCTCGTGGAATTCTCGTACCAACCTGAGAGGTGTTGGCCGCAGAAAAAAAAAATTTAAGGTATATACTAATTCGAAAATATTTTTATTCCATAATGGTTTTTAGGTCCTAATTTTCTTTGGACTGGTTACAAAATTTCATTATAAGTCAAATTATTGTCTATTTTGCCTATACAGACTCTTCAAAGGTTATAATTCTCTCTATCTTTTTTTTCCATCTACTAATAGATGTAATCTAATTAAGTGTGAACTTTAGAAGCATTGCAATTTTTTTCTTGATATATATATATATATATATATATATATATATATGACAATTCGATGTGATATAACTTACCTAACAAAGACTAAGCCCGTCCATGAATGCTCTTCAACTATGAGGTTGCAATAATAAAAAACGATTGGAACATCGGATAGCGAAGTTGTGTCCTAAAATCACTAAGTACTAATAGTCTGAACACTGGTGAATTTCGACCGAATAAAAAAAAACTATGAGCTTGCATTAAATAATCAAACAAAAAGGGAACATAAAACTGCCGCGCATACAAAATTTTTTATTAAACACAAAAGGTTATCATGCTAAAGAGCCGAGTGATGAAACGAGAACAAAATGAGCATTGGAGAGACATTGACTTATTACCCAACCCATCAGATAAAGGGCCGGTCAACCATCCCCCAACCAGAGTTGCTACAACAGAGCTTCCTTTGTTATGCGTTTTGGACATCAAAGCACTGGCTTTCATTACTCCTCATATTGCGCTTAGAGAAAAAAAAAATGGCATTCTCATTCCTCAACTGGTTCTTAGGCAAGCGATCGATCGAGTGTGGCGCTTTGCACAGTGTATGCTTTCACGTGTGTTTTTATGGCAATAATTCTTCAGTAGTAGGATAACCCAACGGCATGGGCATGCTGCACTGGAGAAGAAACACGGGCGAGCAAATTGATGAGAAATCGAACGCCAATAAAATGATATGACATTACATGCGAAAACTTTAGGCACACAGCTTACCCGAATGAAGCTGCCAGTAATAAGTACTCACTCCTCGACTTCTTCAGGTAGAATGGCGTTTCCTAAATAGACAAGTTGCATTTCCTCTCTCCATATCTGCATCCAAATTGTGACGAGTTTAAGCGAACCAAATCCAAGAAACAAATATATCTATGCAAGGTAATGAAGAAATAATCACGTAGTATAAATGAAAAGGCAGTAACAATTACCATGTCACGAAATTCAACCCGGATATGAGGCACATTAGTCTTGTGAATGTCATTTCCCTCGGGACCTCTTTTGTAATAGTTCTTTCCAATCCAATGCGACTATGAAGAATAAGATGCAGTTGTAAGTGCTGGGAAAATTCGAGAACAGAAAGAGAAGATCGTAGAGAGATTGCAAGAAAATTAGAGACACACGAATTTACCCAGGTTCACCCTTGAGACTAGGATTACGTCCTGCAAAAAAGTTCCACTATATCGTTTAGGTTTACAGCCGCCACCCATATTACATCTGAAAATAAGCTATAAATAGCCTCTTCCAAACGGGTTCAAAATCCGAACAAAACAGAGAAAAAATCTAATCTGAACCACACGGGCCGGCTAAACAAAAGCCCAAAACCCGTCTAGGTTTCGGAGGCGCTGCCCACGAACCCCCGCCCGCTCACCGCCGTCGGGGGGCGGGACCCCCCGAACTCCCCTTTTGTTCGCACGCCAGCAGCACAGGCAATTGGATAATACTCAGATTCCCCTAAACTCACGTGGGCGAACCCGATGTGAAAAACAAGGGGCACTAAAGTATTCATCAACTCCAACATTCCCTCACTTGTGGATACTTCACACCAATGAGAGCCTTGCCAGCAACATTCTTCTTCAATCCGACAGTAGTAGAGCACCACTCGAACTTTGCACCTGTAACTGCTTTAGTCAGAAAATCAGAACTATTCTCTGTTGTATCAACCTTTTCAAGCTGAACCTCTTTTTTTTTCACCTTTTTTTCCGATTAAAATGGTATTGGATGTCAATATGCTTTGTGCGTGAGTGAAATGCGGGATTCTTAGCTAACTGAATAGCATCTTGATTATCACATTTCACCTCTATAGCACATTGCTCAAATCCGAGCTCCAAGCACAACCGCCGTATCCATATGACCCCATTTGCAGCATGAGTAAGAGTCATATATTCTGCTTCTGTAGAAAAAAGTGCTACCACGCTTTGTCTCTTGCTCATCCAACTTAGTGCAGCCTCAAATAATGTAAAAACATATCCGCTAGTGGACCGTCTACTATCAATGTCTCCACCACAATCAGCATCTACATGACCCACAATATCAAGCATTTTTCCTTTCCTTGTACCTTCAAAACACAACGAAAAATCTGAAATTTCACGAAGGTACCTAAAAACTCTCTTGATAGCATTCCAATGTTCCGTGCATGGGTTAGACATATATCGACTCAAGACTCCCACTGCTTGGGCTATATCTGGACGCGTGCACACCATGGCATACATCAAGCTGCCTACTGCACTTGCATATGGCACATGGTCCATCTCTTCGACTTCTTCATCCGTCTTCGGGCATTGCTCTGCATAAAGTTTGGTTCCTAGAGACATAGGAGTACCCACTGACTTGCAGTCTGCCATGTTAAATTTTTTCAACACTTCTTTTATATACTTCTATATAAAAGAAGTGTTGAAAAAAAAAAAAGGAGGAGGGTTGTGTTAGGCCCCGACAGTCAGCATAAAATCATGTCGAATCTTATGAACATGGATCAACGAATAGGCGTCGTATGATCCATGTAGCCGACCCCATCTAGTGGGATAAGGCTTTGTTGTTGTTGTTGTTCTTTTATATACTTCTCCTGTCCTAGTCACAACTTTCGCTTCTGACGATCTCTTCTAATCTGCATACCCAAAATAAAATTCACCGGCCCCAAGTCTTTCATCTCAAACTTCTTGGCCAACAAACCCTTCACTGGATTCACCATCTTCATGCTATTTCCAATCAGTAATATGTCATCGACATACAGTGTAAGAATGACAAATTGATCGTCAACTCTCTTCACGTAAACAAAGTGATCTGAATCTGAACGTACAAACTTGAGTTCGAGCATGTACGTATTAAACTTCTGGTATCACATCTTTGGCGACTGCTTCAATCCATAGAAAGACTTCTTCAATTTGCACACCATATTCTCTTTGCCTTGAACTTCAAAGTCTTCTGGTTGCTTCATATATATCTCTTCCTCCAAGCCCCCATGAAGAAATGCCGTCTTCACATTCATATGCTCTACCTCAAGATTATAGGCTGCTGCTAGAGATAGAACAAATTTGATTGAAATCATTTTCGCCACATGAGAGAAAATCTCATCATAGTCGACTCCCTCAACTTGAGAGTACCCTTTAGCTATCAGTCTCGCCTTGTACTTCTCCACAATCCCATCCGGTTTCAGCTTTCGCTTGAACACCCATTTGCAACCAATTGCCTTTCTATCCTTAGGCAATTTACACAAGCTCCACGTTTCATTCTTATCCAATGACTGCATCTCATCTGACATAGCAAGCTCCCACTGATTTGCATCATCCATAGACCTTGCATCTTTTACAGAACTAGGTTCTTCGCCGATGATACTCAAAGCATGAAACGTACTTAGAGCACTAAGAGAGTATCTAAGAGGTGCTCTTCTTACTCGTGTCGATCTCCTGAGAACTGATATGATACCAACATCTGGGTCTTCATCTGAATCTGCATCTTCAACTTCATTAACAGAGTCCTCTTGATCTGATTCTGGAACAGACTTAACTGAAGTATCTTGTGCAACATAATCAAAATCTTCTTCAAACACTACAGCTTTCTTAGGTTCATCATTTTCCTGAGCCTCTACTTGGGATCGTGTTTCACGGAAAATAACATCTCTGCTGTATACGATAGTCCATGTCCTTGGATTCCACAGTTTATAGCCCTTGACCCCTTCTTTGTATCCGACAAATATATTCTTCTCAGATTTACTGTCAAGCTTACCCCGCTTTTCCTTGAGTATATGAACATATGTGTCACATCCGAACACCCGAACATGAGACAAATTTGACTTCTTCCCAAACATTGCCTCATAAGACGTCTGATCCTTCACTGATGAGGTCGGTGAGCGGTTCTTCAAGTAGTTTGTTGTGGCTACAGCTTCTGCCCAGAATTCTTGCCCCAATTGAGCCCAACCCGGCATACATCTGGCCTTCTCTATGAGTGACCGATTTAACCTTTCAGCTACTTCATTCTGCTCAGGTGTATATGGAGTTGTCTTCTGCCTTGCAATACCATTGTCCACGCAAAACTGCTCAAACTTATCTGAACAAAATTCACCTCCATTATCTGTACGAAGAACCTTGATCTTGCTGCTCAGTTGGTTTTCCACCAAAACTTTAAATTCTCGAAACTTATCAAATACATCTGACTTATTTTTGATAAAATAAATCCAACTGTATCTCGAAAAATCATCTATAAAAGAGACATAGTACCTGGACCCTCCAATAGATGGAGTCGAAGTTGGTCCAAAAACATCACTATGGATCAATTCGAGAATCTTGGTTGCTCTTAAACATGTGTGTTGAAAACTGACTCGATTCTGTTTTCCATGAAGACAATGTTCACAGAACCCGAAGCCCACAGAACAATCCGAAACTCCTTCTACCATCTGACTTGATGCTATGGTGGAGAGTCCTTTTTTCACTCATATGGCCTAATCTCCGATGCCACAACATAGATTTGATGTCTTCATCTTCTTTGGCCTTTTCAGAAATAAATTCGCAGCCCACAGATATTGTCTCTCCGAGCAACTTGTACAATATGTCATAGCGAACCCCTCGTGCAATCACAATCGACCCTCTGATCATCTTGCACGAATCCTTGTCGCAACTGAATATAACACCCGAGTCAACCATTGTACCAACAAATAATAAACTCCTGCTCATAAGTGGTATATGCATCACATCTGGTAGAGTCTTCACCGTGCCATCATTCATCAACTTCACCCTGCCACGTCCAACAATCTGAACCGCAGTGTCATCTCCGAGCATAACATCTCCACCATTGTACTCCTCATATTCACAGAACCAGTGTCTATGAGGCATCATGTGGTACGAAGCACCAGTGTCGATGAGCTAAACATCCTTATCTGACTGTGCCATACATGCAGAAGTCAGATACATATCCCCTACCTCAGTCTCCTTTTTGTCCGAGGTTGACTCAGCTTCTTTCTTATGAACCGGCTTGTTTTTGCAATCTCGCTTTAGATGACCCTACTCTTGACATCTCCAACATTGCACATTCTTGTCTTTACTCTTCGAACGCCCACGAGATTTGGATCTCCCTCTCTGATTTTGATTCCTTTCTGCTTGCCTTCCTCTGGCCGCCAGCGCCTCTTTACCAGAACTTGCCGATCCCTTTCTCTGTATTTCTTCTGATAACAAGGCATCACATACACTTTCATACGAAAGTTCTTTATCCCCGCCACCAATCACGACAATCAGATTGTCCCATGAATCCGACAGCGAACAGAGCAATGTTATCACCTTATCATCATCTTGAAACTTAACACCGATTAATACAAGTTGACTGATCACCGTGTTAAAGTTATAAAGATGAGTAGAAAACGAGTCACCCTCATGCATCCGAAGATTGTACAGTTTCTTCCTCAGAAATAACTTGTTAACCAACGACTTACTTTGATATAGGGATTCCAACTTCCTCCATAGATCTCTGGCTGTAGGTTCGCTCATCACATTCGTAAGAATCGAATCCGCGAGACAAAGCCGAATCAAACCCTTCGCCTTTCTATCAATCCGATCCCACTCTTCGATCATCTTTGGATCTGCCTGACTGGAGGAAGCCCCATCCGTGACCTTCGCCGCGTCCATGCCTGGCCTCTCCTTCTCGATTGTCATCCAAAGATCTCGATCACAGAGAAGATCCTCTATCTTCATCTTCAAGAGATCAAACCGTGTTCCATCAAATTTTTGTAACTCAATTCATGATCCTCCTGACATCTCGAATAAACCCTAATTCCTCGAACAACATGTGCTCTGATACCAATTGATGGGAAAATTCGAAAACAGGAAGAGAAGATCGCAGAGAGATTACAAGAAAATTAGAGGAGACACACGAATTTACCCAAGTTCACCCTTGATACTAGGGCTACGTCCTGCAAAGAGGTTCCACTATATCGTTTAGGTTTACAGCCGCCACCCAGATTACATCTGAAAATAAACTATAAATAGTCTCTTCCAAACGGGTTCAAAATCCGAACAAAACAGAGAAAAAACCTAATCTGAACCACACGGGCCGGCTAAACAAAAGCCCAAAACCCGTTTAGGTTTCGGGGGCGCTGCCCCCAAACCCCCACCCGCTCACCGCCGTCGGGGGGCGGGGCCCCCCGAACTCCCCATTTTGTTCGCACGCCAGCAGCACAGGCAATTGGGTAATACTCAGATTCCCCTAAACTCACGTGGACGAACCCGGTGTGAGAAACAAAAGGCCCTGAAGTATTCACCAACTCCAACAGTAAGTTCCCTCAGGGCTTATGCATGATAGAGATGACTAATCTAGAATGCTTTGATGCCAAACTATTTAATGACAAAACATACTACACCACTGAATAAAGATGTAAAAGAACATACATGCCTAGATGAGACATAAAATGAAATATCGTTTTAAATTTGATAATAATGATACATTTTGCAAGACGTTAAGATGGGAACTAGGGGCCAAAAGAACAATAAGATGCAATCACTCGTGTATGATTTTTTTTTTTTTTTTTTGAGAAGGCCATGTATGAATAATGGAGCTCCTTTTTTTGGGTTGGAAAGAAAGTATTGACTTCCCCAACGATACAAATTTAACTGAGATGATTCTCAGAAGTAGATATTGATGGATACTGATTGACTAATGGTGCATGTATAGATTCCAACTACGGAAAGAAAAACACACATGGAACAGCAATAAAGAGTCATACCTTAAGAGCATGTGAAAAGCCAGACTGGTATACTGAATTACGAGCAATTTCACATAAATCACATGAACTTAACTTCCATACCTGTGGAAGTGTATCAACTAGTCAAAGCAGAAAACATACGATTAAATGAGTATAATAGAATGGTACGGAAAAGAGATTACTGAAGCTGCAATGCTGTACTCCTCCACCAAAGGTTCTTTCGTCAAATGGATTTGCAGGGGGTCATCAGTTGAGAGAGAGACATTAAGTCCTCTAAGGAAGAAAATGGGAAAAGGATTCCGGTGGTAATCCAGAAACAAAGAGTTGTTGCTCAGAGGAGACACTGCCAACCCAATCTTTCACACCAAAATGAAATATAAACTTTGTGAGACTTCAACATAATTAAAAAAAGTACGAGATGCCATAATCACAGGACAAAAGACTGCGAAGTAGAAAGAGAAGTTGACATCATTAAATGACACTCGTTACCTGTGCAAGGTAATACAAGTACTGAAGCACAGGAGACTTTCTTAAGTTGATCCCATGAGCAATGTTATGAGCACAAAGAAACGTTGCAGCAAGATGGTCAATGTCACCAGTCTAGAGATAAGGTAACACATCAGAAACATGCTACAAATGTGAACTGGAAATTTAAACAGCTGACCAAATGATACCTCGCCAGAATGAGGACGGAATTTTAATGTCGGCATACCCTTCGACTCACGGAGCTAAATAGTGAAAATTTTACCATAACCAACAAAAATCCAATAAGTCAATCCATAATCATGAATTCATGTGTCCTGGCTGGACAACCAGTGTACTCAATGCTGACAAATGGCTTTGAAAAACATAGTGCTAACTAGAAAAAAAATGTAGGAAGAGCAACCATTACCTTGTTCAGTGTATAAAGGTTGGCATAACAATAGTACACATAATATGAGAAAGCAGGATTGAAGACATTTGTCCATTGCGAAGGCGTAGGCATGTGCTTTGTAGGCCTCCTTTCAGGTTTGCTTTCATCGTCCACCAAATCCAACCCCACAACCTGATGAAATGGTAATAGCAATCACAACTAGACCAAGAAATGCAACTTTCCAGGAAAATAAAAATTATTTATAAAATGAATATGCCAAATATTAACCTGCATGGTTGAAGAAAAAATACATACATAATCTTAAATATACTCATTGTGGACATTGGAACAAGATGAAATGCAGAACAAAACAATAATACGAGTGAAGAAATGTATACAAACCTGCTTCAAAAATACATGCAACTGCGGATGGGAATCAGGGTCAACAGTGACCTCGAAAAGCGGAAGGAATATATTGTCAAGCATGTTCTGAAACGAAGTAACTATTCCCATTTCCTTGTATACATTATACAATCGTGGAATCTGCAGAGGAAGATCCAATATATTCATCATCATTATATTCTGTCCAAACATATTATAAACTTGCAAGGAAAATATTCTTCAACAATAAAAGAAGCGTTTAAGGTATATTCTCACCAAATCATCATGGATTCATTATCCAAGCAGAAAAAAAAATTATTATTTTTTAGGAGTTATTTATTTTTCTTATGAACAAAACAAACTACTTGGATTAGCGACAAAACATTTCTAGGTGCTTCAAGATAAATAAAAACAACTTTAATCAAATGCAAGAATAAGACTCAAGAGGTTTCAAAGTTATAAACATTTATTTGACGTATAATTATACAAGCAACATTTTCATAAATTACATGAAAAAAACCATATATAAGGTTACATATCATAATTTGTACACAATATATCGATAATAATATGTCCACAAGTAATGGTCCTGGGTGTTTATGCTCACACTTCACTTCTTTTCTGATGAACATGATCACAAGATTTTATCTCGTTATCTTAAGCAGTAATGATAAAAGAGCCAACTATGAATATTTCAATAATCACCTTCAAGAGAAAGCACCTATAGCAGTACCAAAATATTAAACATGTTATGTTGCTAGATATGGCAATTTACAAAGAAAACAAAAAGATTTCGAAGCAGCATGAGTGAAATCTCTACAAGAAACAAAAGAACTGATACTTTAATTTTTATATATATAATCACAAAGAGTGTTCTTGACAAAAATAATAACATTCAAATAAACACAACAAGAGCAGGATCACAAAAGTACCTGGATCAACCAAACAACATTTTCACTATAGAGTTCATTATTCACTATCCAACTTGCCAGTTGATCCCATTCACTCTGCTTCCTTCCGTATATGGATATCCGATATTCAGCCATCTGTATAAACCAGTCAAGTTTAGATATAATTTTAATCATGCATATAATAACAGAGAATAATAAATTTTTTTAATCATGCATATAATAGCAGAGAATAATGCAAGATATATTCAAATATAATTAAAACTTCCAACATGTTTTCAGTGTAGCCACAAATAGCAGCTGAAAAGCATGGATATCAGATGGAAAAATCAAGGGAAAAAAATAACTTGACACCAATTTATAAAAGAAAGCACGAGGGGGAAACAGATACTAAATACAATTTGATGTTCTAAATGAATGACTAAAGTAAACAGCTAGTAGCACATTATAGAAACAGCACTAGAGTTCAAATAGACTTCATATCGGCACTGCTCAACCAATGAGCCTAACCAGCGCTGTGAGGATTGAGTTTCCATTTATGGTTAATATCTATTCATGTGGCATGCACATGGCTAAATAAAATTGGTAATTTATATTAAAACACTAGAGCTAGGGTACAATAATCAGCCCCTATTTCCTTTTCTTCAATTTGAGATAGCGTCAGCTTCAGTTTCCCATCCTCTTTACAGTGTTGTTTGTAACTAAATGGTGATAAAAACATAAAATTACATATCTTCTGGTACCTAATCACATGTATGTCAATGTTCTATCGTGAACAAACAGCAATAAAAGGTTATTATACTCAAATGGTTTCCATCTAAATTGTCATTGGCAATTCGTGCAACCCAATATGAAAGTTACCGATAGCACATCTAAAAAATATCAAAAGAGCATGAATGTGAAATTCAATGGGAAGAAAGTGATATGAAGATAAAATTGCATAATGAAACCATGCCGGATGCCTTTCATGTATAAAAAAGTGAGAACAATAAAATTGAAAGGATTATAGATAAGTGTTGAGATATGATTTGCATAAATCATATCTCTTCATATCTTTCCATATCTTCGCATATCTTTGTAATATTAGTTAGGATTAGTATCCCAGATTGCTTGGGATAGTATCTCAGATATTTTGGGATAATATCCGTAATTTTCTGGAGTAATATTTTCCCTCTTGTATTGCCTACCTTGATTATAAATAGGTGGCACTAGTGTTTGGTCAATCAATAAGAAAACATCTTTCTCAACATGGTATCAGAGCAATAACGATCTGATCCTTATTCCTCTCCCTTTCCTCCTCAATCTAAATGGATGACAGGTCTACCTAGATCCATAGTTCTCAAGATCGGCACTTGATCTTTTTCTCCGTGGAATCCATCTCTCTCAACCATGGCCGATCAAAAAGCTTCATCTAGCAACTCTGGTGTTAAATCCACCCTCAGCACTCCACTCGGTATCAATATCAAACTTGATGGTACCAATTATCTCCTCTGGACCACGGCATTTGAGCGGTAGAGTCCCACAGGAAGAAGCATATCCTCACCAAATTTGAACGTACAGAAGATTGGGATGCTGATAATGATTGGGTCGCCTCTGCCATGCTCAATAGCATGACCGAATCTGTTGCCAAACAGGTCATGGTTTATAGGTCAGCCAAGACTATGTGGGAGGTACTTCAAAAACTTCTCTCATAAAAGCAATATATCTCGCCTTTACAAGGTTCTTGAAGAAATCCAATCATGTAAGAAAAATGATCAGCCATTAGCAAATTATTTTGGGACATTAACTAACCTCTGGAATGAGCAAGATATCTATCAGTCTCTCTCTGCAGATATCAAAGTGTTGGCTGAACAACGTGATCAAATTAGATCCGTTCAGCTTCTCTCTGGTCTTGGTCCTGAATATAAATCCGTCAAGGATCAGTTGATGATACAAGAAACTATTCCAACCCCTGAAGAAATATATGCTCGACTCTCCCGTATCGATGATTTCTCATCTCATACAGATGCATCTGCACTTGCTACACGTGGAAGAGGAAGAGGATTTTTCCCTGACAAAGGCAAGGGCCGTGGACGTGGACGAGGAAACGACTCTGGAGGACGTGGTAAATTCTTTTGTGACCACTGTCATCGATCCAATCATCCCTCTGACCGTTGCTGGGAAAAGTTTGGATATCCTGCTGATCATCCAAAGGTTCATGCTGCCACTACAAATGAGTCGGATATTCTAATATCAAAAGAAGAATATGATCGCCTTCGTTCTGTGTCTATTACTGAATTTGCATCTCCGTCAACTGGTGCTGCTGTAATGCATCATTCAGGTACTCTTGCTCTCTCTACTAGTTCTCAATCTGACTGGATTGCCGATTCGGGTGCCTCCTCACACATAACAGGTGATGTCTCTTTCTTCTCATCCCTCAAATCTCTATCGAATCCACTTAATGTCAAAGTTGTTGATGGTTCTCTCTCTCCAGTCACTGGCCTTGGAATAGTTTCTGTTAATTGTGACCTCTCCCTTGATAATGTTATGTATGCTCCAAAGTTTGCTCTAAGCCTTCTTTCGATCAGCCAGCTAACAAAGTCCTTAAATTGTCGAGCACTTTTTTATGACTTTTTTTGTTCTGCAGGATCTCCAAACGATGAGACAGATTGGTGGAGGATTTGAATGTGATGGACTCTATTATCTCCAGCCATCTACCAAAAATCCCACAGCCTACACTACCAGCATTTCCCTACAACTCCATCGCCGCCTAGGTCATCCCAGTTTGATTGTTCTTCGTCGACAATTTCCTAACATTTTAAGTACTGAGGTTCTTGAGTGTGAGGCTTGTCAACTAGGAAAGCATCATCGTACTGTTTTTCCACCTCGCCTTGACAAACGAGAAAAAAGTCCATTTTCACTAGTGCATGCTGATTTGTGGGGTACTTGTCGTGTTTCCAATAATACGCATTTCAAATATTTCTTGGTTTTAGTAGATGATTTTTTACAAAATAAGGCAGAAACTCCTCGAATTATTCGAGAATTTTTTACAGAAATAAACTACCTCTATTAAAGTCTTTCGCAGCGACAATGGACTTGAGTTTGCAAATTTTGATCTTTCATCATTTTTTAAATCTATTGGTGTAATTCATCAAACTTCCTGTGTAAAAACATCTCAGCAAAATGGCGTTGCTGAACGAAAACTTCGCCACTTGCTGGATGTTGCTCGTATCCTCCTCTTCCATATGAAAGTACCCTCCACCTATTGGCTAGATGCCGTTCTCACCGCGGGGTATCTCATTAATCGAGTTTCATCGTCGGTTCTCAATGGACAAATTCCATTCCATCTCCTTTTCCCAGGAAAGTCTTTGTTTCCTGTCCCTCCTCGTGTTTTCGAATGTCAATGTTTTGTTCACCTCTTTCACACTGATAAGTTAGCTCCTCGAGCAATCAAGTGCATCTTTTTAGGGTACTCGCGAACTCAAAAAGTTTACAGGTGCTATGATCCTACTTCTCGCAGGTCCTATATTAGTGCTGATGTTACCTTTTTTGAAGACAAACCTTATTTTTCGGACCCAACGGATAACCATGAGAATCATCTAATTCCAATTCCTAACCCATCACAGGATCTACCGTCACAACAGCCACAGTCTCCTCCTCCATCGCCTGCACCACCCCTGAGAGTTTATAGCCGCCGACATACTCAACCTCCACCGGACCCTGATGATGAACCACTCTCCACGATTCCATCACGTGATCCTCCAAACATTCATGACTTGTTGGAAGGAGATCCTCCTCAGGTGACTCATGACCTAGATGTTCCTATTGCACATCGGAAGGGCACTAGGTCTTGTGTGAAATATCCTCTATCTAATTTTATGACTTTTGATCATTTGTCTCCTGCTGCCAAAGTTTTTTCAGCTTCTCTTGATAGTCTTTTTATTCCCCGCAACTATTCTGAGGCATTCCACCATTCGTGTTGGAAAACTGCTATGGATGAGGAGATGTCCGCTCTGCAATCTAGAGAGACTTGGGAACTTGTAGACCTCTCGACTGATGCAACAGTAGTTGGTTGTCGGCGGGTGTTCACCCTAAAGAATCTCCCTTATGGAACAGTTGATCGTTATAAGGCTCGTTTAGTAGCCAAAGGTTACACCCAAACTTATGGAGTAGATTATTTTGAGATTTTCTCTCCAGTTGCTCGTCTTAATTCTGTTCGAATCTTACTTTCTATTGCTGTCAACTCTGGGTGGCAAGTTCACCAACTTGATGTTAAAAATGCTTTCTTATACGGTGATCTTACTGAAGAGGTTTACATGGAATAGCCGCCTGGGTATATTACTCAGGGGGAGTGTTCAAAGGTTTGCAAGTTGAAGAAAGCAATTTATGGACTCAAACAAAGTCCAAGAGCATGGTTTGAAAAATTCAGCAAAGCTATTGAACAATATGGCTTTAGTCGATCCTCTTCAGACCATTCAGCATTCTCTTTACATACTTCTAAAGGTTCAGTCATCCTCATAGTTTATGTAGATGACATTTTAATATCTGGTAGTGACACTGACGATATTTTGGCAGCAAAGAAGTTTCTGCAATCTCAATTTGTGACCAAACATCTTGTTTAATAAAATACTTCTTAGGCATTGAAGTAAATCAGTTTGATGATGGATTCATTCTCTCTCAAAGAAAGTATGTCTTGGACCTATTAAAAGAAGCTGGTATGATGAGATGTAAAATAGCCACCATTCCTATGGATCCACAATTACCTCTAGCAGATTTGAGCAGTCCTATTCTAGAAGATGTCACCAGATATAGAGCTATGGTTGGTAAACTTTTGTATCTCACTGTAACTCGTCCTGATATTTCCTATGCCGTTGGTCGTCTAAGCCAATTTATGCAAGAACCACGTGAAGTACATTGGGCAGGTGTATGTCAGGTTTTACGATATCTAAAAGCCTCTCCAGGGAAAGGTCTTCACTTAAAAAATCATGGACATTTAAAAGTGTGGGGTTATTCTGATGCAGATTATGCCGGGGCTCATGAAGATAGAAGATCAACCACTGGTTATTGTATTTATGTTGGTGGAAATCTTGTGACATGGCGCAGCAAGAAACAAGATGTGGTCTCACGCTCTAGCGCTGAGTCAAAATATAGGGCAATGGCTCATACTACATGTGAACTCTTATGGGTCATCTCTCTTCTACGTGATTTTGGAATTTCTGTTACTTCTCCAGTACCTATGTATTGTGATAATAAGGCTGCAATATTTATTGCAAACAATCATGTGTTTCATGAGAGTACTAAACACATAGAAGTGGACTGTCACTTCATTCGTGATGCTATTACAACTAAGAAGATATCCACTCCACACTTGGCCACTGAAAATCAACTAGCTGACATCTTTACTAAAGCACTTCCTAAGAAGAAGCTCCTGAATATATGTTCCAAGCTGAGCCTAAATGATATTTACGCTCCAGCTTGAGGGGGAGTGTTGCATAAATCATATCTCTTCATATCTTTCCATATCTCATATCTTTGCATATCTTTGTAATATTAGTTAGGATTAGTATCCCAGATTGCTTGGGATAGTATCTCAGATATTTTGGGATAATATTCCTGATTTTCTGGAGTAATATTCTCCCTCTTGTATTGCCTACCTTGATTATAAATAGGTGGCACTAGTGTTTGGTCAATCAATAAGAGAACATCTTTCTCAACAATAAATAATTCTTCAAATAAGGATTAAAAGTTGCTTAAACTAACCTGATATTTACTTGCAGATAGGTCAGAAAAAACTTGCTTTGTGAGTTCAGCAAGGAAGCGACCTGAAAAAGTTTTCAGAAGAAAGAAAAGTGCAAGTATTTTAGCCTACCATAGGGCACTGATTTATTTATGGAAGAAATAAGAAAGAACCATACAAGATATCCGACTATGGAGCCTCCTTTATTGATACCGTATAATTTAATGAAAACAGAAGAGGTTCCAATCATGAGAATAACGTATCCTCCAAGAGGAACATGGTGACACCATGAGTTTAAGAAAAGGTAGAAGATTAATAGGAGAAAACATTGGACAACCATAAAAACACAGGAAGCAAGAAAGTCAATATCACAGTTTGCAAAAAGCAAAGTCTTAACGCAATAAACACTACAAGCATACAGCACTGCACAAAAACGTTTTTTTGGAGATTGTGAATGGATAAAGTGCAGCTTCCCTCTATTGTGGGAAACAACTGTTTTGTTCCCCGAATTTGAACACAAAAAAAAAGAAAATCATACTGAGTTGTCTAATGGAAACAAAATGAAAAAAGACATTCCACAACCCAGTCAGATGAAAAATTCATTAATTGTACAATTGGAGCGCCTTCAGGGCAGTTGGCCTGATAATTCACGTTTGGACTCTTGTACATGGAAGGTTGGGGAATTTTCAGTAACAAAGGAAGATAAAATGGCAGCAGTGATTGCATCACGGATTCAGAACCGCAGACAGATTGTCGGCTTCTATGGTGCCTTGAAGCTCCGTTGAAAATCTGTATATTTGAATCACTTTTAAGAAGACATCAGCACCTCACCCAAAGTTATAGATTAAGATGGGATCTGGAAGAAAACACTTGTATTTTCAGTGAGGATCCAGTGGAGGATATTGACCCCCTTTTTTTAACTCCGCCTATGTTTCATAGCCGGTCTCAAGCCCGGATAAAGGAGGAGGGTTGTGTTAGGCCCCAACAACCAGCGTAAAATCCTGTCGAATCTCATGAACATGGATCAACGAATTGGCGTCGTATGATCCATGTAGCCGACCCCACCTGTTGTTGTTGTTGTTGTTGTAGCGAGACAGGTTTTGCTGGAATCAGACTGTAGCTTGGTCGGAGGTAAGCTCGTCAGCTGCTTTTTGGCATTCATTTAGATCCAACAGACAGGACTTATGTTTCCCAGGGAAGTCGATCCCATTTGGCTTTCTGTGGTCTATATGGTGTCAACACAATGGTTGTAGATCCAATGAAGGGCATTGCTATATTGAGTTGCTATATTGTTCTATGGTAAGGATTGGGTGCTATTGTGATTTACTCAATTAAGACACTTTGTTGTAACAGCATCATTGATAAATAAAATTAGGATGTGAGCCAGAGCTCACAGTTTTACAATTCTCAACCTCACACGTGTTGATAGCATGAACAGTCGAGATGGTAAATTGAAGTGTAACCTTGTATAAGATTGTCCTGCTTTAGAAAAATTTCCCTTAGCCTACTCTGACCACAAGGATTGTACTTCAGATTGAATTTGTCAAAGCGATGAAACGTGCTCTTGTCTGCATGTACATCAAGGAGGTCAACATTCAGATCATACCTGCATGAAACATGCACAAATTAAAACATAGAAAATTTTGTATGACAGAAAGAGATGCAAAAGGAAAGTTTGTATAAGCTCTTATACCCAGTTAAGTCCAAACTCTCAAACACCTCTTTCAATGTAAGATAGGTTCCATCTCTGAAAATCACAACCTAGAACAAATGTTCAGTTCCCACAAAAATAATATAAGGTCAGATGGTAATGCTCTCAAGATCAATTTTCTGAATTTGGTGGATTAGTCAATATCAACCCACCATGGTGTATTTGTGTGCAGCAATTATTACTTACATACCTCATCAGGTTCCTTTCTCAACTTTGACTTTATAAATCTCAAAAGATGCTTCTGGTTCATGCAAGCTGAGTGATGAACATGAGTATCCACCTTCCTGACATTATAAAAATCACGATGTGGAGCACTTTTCTGAGCAAGAAATTCCTTATCCGCATTTAACATCAGATGGAGATTAAATTTCTGCACAAATCGGATGCCAACATATGAAATTACAACAAAAATATCCAGGAAACCAAAAAATCAAAGACTCGCACACAATTTAGATAGACTCTAGAAGATAAGATAACTTTAAACCAAAAATAAGATAGTACAGTACTTGCTCAAGAAGAACCAGTCGATGATGGCATAAAGTCCTAATATTTCCAGCAGCAATTACTCGAAGAATGTGATGTAAGTCAGTGAAGAAAGTAGTAGCATCAGCTAAGGGAAAGAGCCTTTCAGTAGCTGCGGCACAGTTTAAAATTAAGAGTCATTCCAAATACAACCAAAAACAGAAACTAGAAAATGCAAGACAGGAAAAAAGTTCTTACAGTGTTCATTTGCATAAACATGAACCACACCATCAACCATTTTAAACACATGCTGGAAAACAAGGTCACATGTGATCAGTATGTTAAGAGAAAAGGCAGTTTTTCTTGAGTGAATCTTATAAACAAAATAATAGTTTTCTGAATAATCTTACATCAGATTTTTGCTCCGCCGTGTAACTGAAGGGTTTAGGATCAGGCTTCGGGGTGCTAGGGTCAGTTATGACTTCTTTCTCCCAAGGTGCAATCTCCTCTCTGAAGACATACTTTTGTCTCAACTCAAGACAATTCTGTAGGACTTTGTAAACCTCCACCTCATCCGGAGAAGGTGTCTCTGAGATTGATAGTAAAATATTTGACTTAAAAACTAGAATTAAATATAGGAGATATAAGTTAAATGCACAGAATCCCACTTTACTGTATATAACTGTATTCTTAGTGATAATCAAATTTCTTTTAATGTTTTGTGTTCGTCCATGTAACTAGGAAATCTCATAGTTGAAGAACATACATAATTAGAAATTATAAATATAATGCTTCCTTTTGAGCAGGAGTAAGCAATAAATAACCAATGTGATGATCTTAACAGACAAAACTACCTGGTCGTGGGGTGATACATATATAATCAAGAGAATGATAAATCAGTGTTTGGCACAACAAGAGACTACTAGTACCTTCTTTGCATTTTAGATTGACGTTATGTGTACACCATAAATCTAGTTCACCACAGAATCAAATTTGAGCAAAGGATTGGATTTTATTTCTACTTGCTATCCTCTATCATTTCACATTAGATGGAACCAATTAATTCATCAGTGATTCTATAAGTCTTTAAACAACTATGTTTCTCGATAAGCAATCAACTTGATTTAGATTAAATGCTTTTACTTTTTTTGGAAGTGCTTTTAGTTTAACAATTATAATTTCATCAAACCAAATTGTCTGCGAGAAAGAAGAGACACATATACTAATTAAAACCATATAAAAACAGAATAAAAGAAATCAATATAGCAGATATACTAAAGTGAAATTCACAATTGCACACAAATTCATAGATAAAAGGAATATGCACTTTTGACCAGGGGAAGCTAATTGTATACCTCTTGGTGTAATTCTCATTCTAACAAATGTTTCTTGTTCAGGTTCTTTTCTAAGAATATCTGCAGCAACTGGAAAAGGTTGGACACCATGCAGATCACCAGAAATACTATGTGATCGAATCATGCTAGATGTAGTCAATGACTTTAGATCCCCATTTTCAGTAACACGTTCTGGCAAAGTTTCATATAAGTTGTTGCTTTCTGGCTCCTTTCCACAATACAAACATGGACATAATTAGAAGAGACCTCAGGGTCTAAAAGAGCAGGTATGCCTTAAAAGATGTTATTATACAAAAGGGAAAATAAAGTATCAACCCCTTCTTAGTTTAAGATGAATTTGCATTGTTCATAAAATCTAGCAGTTCCAGAAATAAAAAACAATGTAATATGCAAAATCAGCGAACATACATGATTTCCATTTGTGTGTAAGTATGACTGGTCAAGTTTAGAATCATCATGCAGGTTCTCATCTTCGTCTGATCCCTCCTGACTCAAGGCACTGGCACTAGCAATTGGAGATTTCGGAGAGGCTGCTCTAACACTTTGTACAGATCTTTTACTTAAACTTGGACGAAGAGTGTGCTTATTTCCTGATGCATCACAATGAGCATTGTCAACGATCTTCTTAAGATGCAAACTAAAAGTTAAATTAGTACGTGTGTGAATCCTCTTTCGCCAGTGATAAATCTCAAATACATGATAATGCTGATACATAAAGAATAAACTTCCGACACTCAACATGAATATCAAGAACATGAAACCCTAAAACAAATACATGATATTGATGATACACAAAGATTAAACTACCAACACTGGAAACAATGAAGACAAAGGACATGAAAAAACTAAGTTTTAGATTTGCTTCATCATGATGAAAAAAATGATTTTATTCAACGAGTGACAGTATCTTGAATACATAGAGATCTGGTTTACATGTCATTTGCAGCTTCTAATTGCCTTGTTCATTCATCAACTGCCAGAACAAGTTTTTGCAGAGCTGACAGACATCTTAAAACCTATGCTGCACTATAGTCTCCACTAATATTCTCTCTATCATTTGTTTTTCAAGGCAGTTAATGTGTTAAGCACACAGATAATATTTTTCTGGCCATTGTATAAAATAGACAGAAGTGTATTTCCATATCTTATTTGCTTTACTGTTGTATCATCAAAATAATGTGATCATTGCCCCCACACGACTTGGTAGTTGTACTTTGTGTTTCACTTTCCAGCAATATTGATTTCTATTCAGAATCATACTCTCATGAGTTGTCTTTCACGAAGACTAACAGTTCAATAAATACCCCAAAATGAAAAGTAAAAAGTGCATAAATTAAACTATAGAGTAGACAGCACAAAATAATACATGCACAGTATGAAGTATAAGATCGCTTGTTCTCTAGCAGATTATCTTAAGACTTTAATTTGTTGAAGTATAATTGCTGCAAGTATCTTAAATTTAATTAACATGAGATTGAACATTTGGCATTTTTTTTCTCTCTTGATTTTCAGAATTCTTTGTAGTCTGAGCCAAACATAGAGTCTCATTGATGATTCATATGCAAAGTATAAAGTCACTTGCTCTCTAGAATAGCATTTTAGAGAACTTTTTTTTTCTTGACAGAACTTTAGAGTTGAACTTAGTGAAGCTTAATTCCTGCAAGTATATTAAATTCTTTAACATTGAGAATGGAACTTTTGGCATCTTTTCTTCTTTCACTTGATTTCCAGAAGTTCTCTATAGTCGGAGACAAACATAGAATCCCATTAGAGATTCATATATGATAACTGGTTTTTTTTCTCAAGAATAAATGTTTACCGCCAGTTGAGCAAAACTTTCTTCGTACATGTTAAGCAATCTACTCACATGTGCATTTTTCCTTTCTAAAGAAAGTGTTTCTTTTTTTTTTTTTTTTGAGGAGAAAGAAAGTGTTTCTACAACTTAAAAGTGTTTACACATTTGGCCGATAATGTAGTCAACTTGCTACAAAAGATTTGGAATTCCTCACAAATCCTTATTTTAAAAGAAATGACTAAATGAATAAAGATGTAGGGAAAGTTTAAAATATCCGTCATTGTACGAGTTGGAAGAACTACGTTCACGAAGATTGAAGAGGGTTGATAACTTATTGTCTTATACTGGAAGATGGACCAAATAATCCCAACTCTTTATTAAAACAGTACTACATTTCCAACTGGCCGAAAATAGAATTTAGTTGTCAAATCCAGAGAAAACGCGCATAACTTAAAATCTAATTTTATGAAAAGTGAATGAATCAAGTCAAGGAACCAAAGTTTGCTCAAGAAAAGAAAAACAAGAGATAGTCTTTGACCTCTTAAGCAAGTATTTGACTGGCTTTCGCAAAGTAAAATAAGTGAAAATAACATAGTAAACATTGTATTCAGAATAATACCGTTAAAAAAAATCTAAGCATGTTTCACTCCCTTTACGGGAGCTACAGCCAAGAATTTGCTCGAAAAAAGGAATTAGCTAACTGGAACCAATCCCTCGGTAAAAAAACATTCTGCTACTTCAAAACATTGTTAACTTTTTAGTATGTCTCTCTTCGTAATCATTTTCGTAACAGAGAGAAATGGAGTTCACGCAACCTTATTTACTCTGGAGAGAAGCTAGAGAATAACGATCCATAGGTACCTTCCGGGACCGTCTGCAGCCGAGGCAACCCCGCCGGGATTGGCAAATTCCCGTGATCCTCCTCCGAGGCACCCGCAGGCGAGAACGGCCCATTCACGGCCGTCCACCTCCGGCTCTGCTGCCTCTCGATCTCCTCCTCATCCTCCTCCTCCCCGTCCACGTCCGTGGCCAGCATCACGTCCGGCAGCGACGCGGACCCTCCGCCACGGCGGTAGTACCCAGGCCCGCTGCGCCGGTACCCCTGCCGACCCCGCCGCAACGGAGGCCCCGGCCCCTTCCTCAACGACGGCAGCTGCTTCCCGTCCATGTCGGCGGCGGCGCTGTCATCGTCGTCACCGCGATCCCGCTCCTTCTTGCGCTCCACGGTACGGGCGAGCTCGAGCACCTCAGCCAGAGTCCTGCGCTGCGTGAAGTAGGTGGCGGCGAGGACGACGGACGCCCCCACGAGGGCCGCCATGCAGAGCTGCAGCACTTGGCCGTCCATGGCCGTTTCTCCCGTTCCCCTTCCAGACGCTCGATCCCGATAGATGGACAGAAAAAGCTGGGATTTTTACTGAAGAAAAGGTGGGAATTTTTTGCTGTGGGAAGGAGTAAGAGAAGAAAGAGATGATAGCAAGAGAAGGCCTTTTTTTTCTCTTTCCTTTTGGCGGAAAAGAAAGGGTTTTGTTGTAGTGGAAGGGGGGTGAAGAGGAATTGGATGAAGATTTTATATATAACAGGAAGAGGGAGGGAAAAAAAAAACAAAGAAGGCTTCTTGTTGGTGAACAGTATATAATAAATACTTCCTTTTGTAACTTGTGTTTTTGGGCCTTTGGGTGCTGGATAGGAAATAAATAATAAGGCATAATAATATCTAATTTTATTAATTGCACTTCTTTTAAAATAAAAATAATGATGGTGACATGATAATGATGTTGATAAATATGCTTTGAGGTTACTATATAATATTTAAACATGTGGATTCCCAAAAATGAGTAAGACTCTTTTGGTTGTGTATGAGTGGCTCGTTAGAAAAAAAAATACCAAGGGAATGTGAGGGAAGTGCATGCTTTGCTCCGTCACCTTAAATGGGTAAATTTAGGCATACACTGTGTGCTGTTCAAGTTCATTTTTAGAAGTAATTGATTTGACTCAAATGATGAAATAGATGTCATAAGGAAAGATGAGAAGGTTCATGTGTTGTTTTGTTTTCTAATCATGGGACTAGTCTAAGAATATATACTACTAAGTACATATACATATAACTTAACATTATATATTCTTAACAATCAAATTGTCTAAACACTACTATTATAAGAAGTTTACATTATTTTTATTTTTGCACTGCAGTAATGAACTAATAATATTTCTTTTGAGAGTGCATTGGGTGTACTAGTAGGCGTGTTGCAATGAACTTTTATCCTTTTTTATTTCATAATGGGTCAGTTGAATTATATGGTGCAGCATACAATATGCAATATATTTTTCTGAGCATACTTAGAAAAATTGGCCTGTGATGGGAAAACAATCAATGTTCACCAACAAATTGCTGTTGCTGGTGGTTTGGGTGAGAGATTAGGAGGAGGAATCTGATGCCAGTGCTGCACTTGATCTGACCTGGATGAAAGAGATGGAGTGGGAGTGTGCTGATTCTTGTGGAGAATATTTTTATAGCTAGGTGGGTTTTGTGCCAGTATCACTAGCACTGAGCTAGCTAGGGTTTTGAGCCATGTAATTGAAGTTGTTCTTTTTTTTTCCTCCTTGAAATTAATTACTTGATTCCATGAGTATAACACACTCCCTTCATTCCAGTGGGCCTACAGTAGTCTGTACATTGAACTTAACATCTAAAATTAAATCTTTACTGATTTGTTATATATAATATATATATATATACATATATGTAGTACAATGGCTGTTTCTCCATAGAGCTGAATAATTGATTTTGTGGGTTTCTTATGTTACAAGATCAGGTTAAAACAAAATGAAAAGAAAGAAGTCGAATTAGCTTTTAAAAAAAATCTCCTTGAAAATAATGAAATTATGAAAATTCACTATAAGATAGATCCAAGTTAGCATGTCGCCATAATAGGAAAGTGACTAGTTGGCTACAATAACTGAGAGAGAGAGAGTGTGTGTGTGCGCGTGGACACACATCCACCTAACAAAGCAATGCAAGGCCCCTACGTGAGAAGACATCTTTATCCGCATTGAGGATAAGAGCTGGGGACAGGATTTAATAAAGCTACATGTGTGAGCTTTGTCGTGAGAGCATTTGGGAATAGCAAAGCACATGAGCTAATGACAAAGAAGAAAGGCCAATTGTATGAGTACCTCAAATCATGTTTGTGGGTTGTCAATGAGTCATGACCACACCCCCCAACTTACCGCAACGATCACTTTGTTTTATCATCGTCGGTGTGGAGAAGTTTTTAATCCAAAATTTAAATCCACATCGATCTAAACAACTATAGAGGAATATGTATTAACCTTAAAAAAAAGTAATAATAATTTGAAAGAAATATATGATCAAATCGATAATTCGAAATACACATAACTAAAAAAACAATTTATATTATAGAAAATATCAAAGAAACGAATCAATTTAGTTATTAAATTCATCAATTTAGCTAAGGACTTATGGCCCTCTTTTTCAATTTTAAACGGATAAAAAAGAACTATTTCACATAATTCACTTAAGTTGACCGATGGAGTGATCCATATAAATTTTGATCAATGCTATGCCTTTGATGTATTCAAACCTCCTCAATTTGATAAGGAAGGAAGAAAAAAAAACACGTGATGATATATAAGCTCACGAATCGTTCTCACGTCTGAGTGACGTGAACGTGACCACAAAAGTTCACAAGAAAAAGTATGGAACGCAAAAATTGGATGATTGTTTGTAATTTCTTGTGGCACTGCCCAAAGAGCTTCATGGGATTTCAACGAGAAGGGAATTATTGAAGTTATATCCCAACTAGGGGTGTAAGAAAAATTCGATTAATTCGGAAAAAAATTAAAAATTAAGAGATTGATATAATTTAAGGTGGTTTTTAAATGGAGCAAAATCGATCTGCTTAAACTAGAGCTCCACCCGAAAAAATCGTAGGGTCCGTGGAGCTCACTTTTATTTACTAATTTTTATTTATATAATTAATTTACATGTAATCAATTATTTTTATTATTTTCCTCTCAGATTATGAAACTTTAATTTAATAGTTCTAACATTACATCTTATATTTAATTATAAAATTAAATGAGTTAATATTAATTTTAATTTATCATATATTTTTTTAAAAATATATTATTTATTAAAATAGGTGTCCGAAAAAATCACTCGAAAAAATTAACTTATTAAAGGGCAAATTTTCTTTGTCCTAAATGATTTTAGAGAGACTTTTGTGATTTAAAAAATTAATCCAAAAAATAATGAATGATTATTTTTTGACAAAAAATCGATTGGATCCGAATCCGAATCACTTTCACCCTTAATCCTATGTTTTCGAATAAAAAGGTAGGTAAAATTTGCTTCGTGTTTCAATATTTTCCTATTTTAAATAGTACAAAGCAATTAAAGAAAAAAAATTGTACACATTTAAACTATATTCTATTTCGATCGAGATCGTATATTTATTTAGATGAAAAGCGCAACTATCACTTCAGCTCTTCAATAATGGCTTTCATTGTAGGTTCGAAGTGGGAGAATTTATGCATTCAATAAAATAGTCCCAAAATTTTCTCATATGTATAAAAAAATGGATGCGTTTTCTTTTTTTTTTTATCTTTTTGGCTATGTGTCAAGTTTCCTCTTATTCACTATTTTATGTAGTCTTTGACTTCACTCGCACCCATGCTGCAGTGAGTCGGCGACAGCATTATTTATCAATATAAAAAAATCGAATCAGATATTAAATGGAGGTTGTTTGGCGTAGTTAATAAAAATACAACAAATTATAATTATCATTATAATAATAAATTATAAAAATTAAATGGAGGTTCTAGGCTTTCATTGTGGGTCGGTTTTTGTGGTTCGGATAGATTTTTCGGGTGGGTAAATTTTTTCTTATACACCCTATCTATATCTACTATCTGCATTATGATAATTAAGATTATCAGTCACACAATCAAAGGTGGATCATAAGAATTTTAAATAAAATAATCAATAATTTATTTGAATTTTCAATATTTAACTGTTTTATAACTCTCAACGAGAAAATATTCTGATTAAATTATAACGTATAAAAAGTATTAATTTAAATATAAAATAAGAAAAGAACTAGAAGTGAAGAAAAAAGGGAATAAAAATAAAAAATACTTTTATAGGGTAAATGTATTTAGAAATATTGAGATGTAATGATAAATTAGTTAGTTTAATTAAATGACATATAAGTTTTACTTCCATACTTACTATTTTTTATTCATCAATTGTTGTTCTTACTGTTCGTAAGTAAAAAGTATCACTTGTCAAACAGGTGTACTTTCATAGTCATTAACAGGATTGAATCAAGGCTTTATTGAGGCATTATTATTTTTATAATTGCGATATATAGTACGAATAATCCCGTAAGAATTATGTGCTGACCATTAATTTAAATATATTATTATTGTATAAATCATATTTATAATTAATTTATTCAAAATGTCGCATTACAGTCTCATCCTCTCTTCTTTTGATTCAAAAGAAGACCATTACAGTCCTTTTTATTTTTCTCATATTAATCTTTTTCATTAAGGTAGTTCTCTTTTAATATATCTTTTTCTCATTTTCCCCATTTCTATTTTCTCTCTCTCTATATATATATATTAAGAGTGAGCAAATTCGAGTTCAAAAATAAAAGAATTTTGTCTTCATTCGGATAATATTTGCATACTATCAAAGTAAATTCATAATTAGGCTACATGTTGATCCGGATTTTAATTTCCGATCAAGGCACATAATTGTTAGTGTTGCAGTGCAGGAGAGCTTCCATGATATGGAGGTGACAATAAGAAAAAGGTAACACTTGTAAGTTCCAATAACATAACAATACTGTTAATTTGATATTAAATCATAATTCATAAAATTAGTTAACAGGAAAATAATTAACATAATAAATAGCTTGATAAAGAAGAATTGATTAAAACACGAATAATTTGTGAATGCTCGTGCATGAATAATTAATGCAATACGAAGTTAACTAAGAGAGATTAATTATAGTTCATTATGTTTTACAACTCATAAGTGGGTGGATTCATGCAAATTAAATGACTCGTTGAAATCTGCAAATACATTTAAACATAGGTTTAAGAAGATTTCAAATAACCCGAAAAGTCGAATCATAAATATTAAAAATTAGAAGTCCAATTAAATTTTAGAAACTTTTTTCAAAGCTGATTTGTTCAAATTAATATCCATCCGGGGAAAAAAACCATAAGGACTAGAAAGCCCATTTTATGTATATTTTATTCTTATTATTATTTAATGACCATTACTTTTTATTATTTATTAAATATTTTTTTTACAATTTAGCATTCTTCTATAAACATATTTAAATGTTCTCTTATCCTTGCTTTATAAAAATGTTTGTAACGCCTCCAAAATCGCAACTTCCGTCATGTAGGTGGTTGGATTGACTCTGAGAGCGCTGTAGTGCCTATTACTCTGCTGACCTTGACCATTCAACAAAACGACTTACGTGACATAATAAAATAATAATTTTAATAGAGAACTTTAAATGCAGAATTTAATAGTCAAGTATTATAATAAAGGACTGTAATGCGGAAGTTCATGATGTCTCTTGATATAGAAAATATGCGAAAACATAATAAGACTTGTCTGAGATTTTATGAACGGAAGAACATGATATCTTTTGATAAACTAAATGTTCGGAAAACATGATAAAAATTTGATGAGCTTGTAGCAACACTCTATGTCATGTGCAGCACTTCTTCAAGCTCCGCGTCCTCCAACACCTCGTCAATTTGCATTTTCACATGTAAAATCTCAATGCAGAGGAATAGAATACCCATGAGCAAAGATGCACAATACAATAGCAATAGACGATGAAATAAGGATTTATGATGATCATGAAATCAATGTATCAATCTTTAGTCATATTGGTGCTCTGTTCTTTACTTATAACAATACTTTGTTCTTACATTACTCTGCTTTCATTTTACAGTATCTCTGTTATGCTTTACAATATCTCTGCTTTGTTTTATAGTACTTTGCTTTACATTGCTCTGATGTACATTATTTTACTTTACATTGCTTTACCTTGCATTGCTTACTGTGAGTTGTGCTACATCTTTTACGTTATTAAAATATCCTTAAAGTTGATTGTCCTATGCGAGCTCGACTTATTAGGTTGGGATGCCAGGGGGTGCCTCTCTGAATCTCTGATGTCAGTAAGCCCATAAATGGAAGAGGGGTGGGTGTTACTACCTCACCCAGTTCGAAAGGTATGGGGAAGAATTCTTATAATCCAGGAACATTAGTCGGTTACGAGATCTGTAGGTTCACTGTCTCTTCAGCTAGCTACCTATCCCTCTGGCATAATACTTTAATCTTTAAGGGAAGAGGTGTGACTATAGTATCACCCTTAATTCGAGATACAAGTGGGAGAAGATCTGAAATATCAAGAATAGTGGTCATCGAAGACAGTAGCGTCGTTGTCCCCTCAGCTAACTACTTATCTCTCATCTGCTTTAATATCTGATCTTTGCTTTAACTTTGGGGGCGGCACATAGCAATCTCATATCTTTGTCTGTACTTTAATTATCTTTAGTCAATGTGAAATATCTGTAACATTCCCCATCAACGTGTGATATTATCCGCTCTGGGCCTCGACCCACACGGTTTTCTCAAAACACGTCAACTGGTATCATAGTAGCGCAGCGGCTCACCTCTATACTCAGCGTGATACTGTCCGCTCTACCACTTCCCTGGGCTCATGGTTTTCTAACGCGTCACACCTAATGAAGGACATGCTCCCATATATACCCAGCATCTCTCCCGTGACTTATGCATGTGAGACTAATCCAAGGCATGCCCCATGCATCATATCACACGCTAGTGAAGAATGTTACATATGATATCAGAGCCAGGTTCACGTGGACCTCTGTGCATGGTGGGGTGCGATCACTCAATGAGGACGTTGAGTCCCCTAAGAAGGGAAGGATGCATGGGGCATGCCTTGGATTAATCCCACATGCATAAGTCGCGGGAGAGATGCTGGGTATATATGAGAGCATGTCCTTCATTAGGTGTGACGCGTTAGAAAACCATGAGCCCAGGGAAGTGGCAGAGCGGACAATACCACGCTGAGTATAGAGGTGAGCCGCTGCGCTACTCTGATACCAGGTGACACATTTTGATAAAACTGTGCGGGCCGAGGCCCAGAGCGGATAATATCACACGCTGGTGATGAATGTTACAATATCTGATTTAAGATCCAAATGAAAGTTAATCTTTGTACGATATGACTCAGTCAGAATAGGTGAACTAATCAAAGTTTCGGTTATAATTGGGAGTGGGTCGATCTGATTAGGTCAGACCGAGGGGTCTGTCTGTCGGATCGGTCGACCGTTCCTGATGGACCGGTCAACCGTTCTCTGACACCGATCGACCGATCCTCTGGGATCGGTCGACCGAGTTCTTTAATTAAACGTCTGCGAATCGGTCGACCGTCCTGGGTGTTGGTCGACCGTTTACTAGGCCATGAAGATGCGCACTGCGCATCGGATCGGTCGACCATCTCTGGGATCGGTCAACCAATTGTAGGGTCAATCTGTCCGTCAACATATAGATCGGTCGACCGCCATGGTGAGACCGGTCGATCGATAGGAAAGAACTCGTATGAGTTCTATATGCGGACCGGTCGACAATTTGATAAAATCGATCGATCGATCCCTGCGATAAAACATGGCCGTCGGACTTCTCCATAGATTCTGACGGTCGTCCGGTCGTCGAATCAACATGACTTGAATACGAAAGTTAAAGGTAACACACTCAAGATCATAATGATATAATTCTTTGCATCAAACAATCCTTAATTCCACGTCTAGGATTTAAAACGCTAAGGATACCTCTTTCGTCAGAAATTTGGGTTCGCCGGATCGCTGTCGTCGTCCGAGGGGTCGTCGGCCGTTCACTGTCGCCTAGAAGGATTCGCTCGGCCCTCACGCACGTCGAGGAAGAGTCGCCACGCATCGAAGGATCGTCGATCGTTGGCTTTTGTGCGTGCTCTGCCTCGCTCGACATTGCGGTCGCGGTCGCCGGTCGAGAGGAAGACGAAGAGCGAGAGGTCGGCCGAGGGTCCAAGGGGTCGCAAGGGCGCCCCCTTGGCCCCCTTATATACACCCCGGCCTACCCTTGGTTGGCCGGAGGCAAAACGACCGAGAGGTCAGGGGAGGCAACGCCTCCCCTACCGATCGTTTGTTTCGTTTTCCTTTTTTTTTATATTACGAAGCGTCACAATGTTAATGGAATTTGGAACGAACATTTCTAGCAGGTATGCAATATCCTAAATTTCAAAATGCCCAACTAAAAATTGATTTCGCAAACAAGTTAAACTATTATTTATTGTTAACATAGTTAAAATGTTCAACATGTACATTCTGATCCACTATCTAATTTCAGTACATAATAAAAAAAAAACATAATAATGAGTAGTTCACGTTCACATTTCCACCTTGGAAATATTTGTGCAGGGTGAATTATGTTCGGCAACCATTTCGTTTTCGATAAGCTGTCATGCATATTTAGTTTCAAATAAATATTAAATTGCATAATGTGTTAGCATTTTTCAATTAGACATATTTTTTTATATTATAATCAAAGTAAATATTATCAAAAAAGGAAAAAAAGGAAGTTTCGCTAATATTGAGCTATTACCAATTCACGGCCCACAGGGCTTTCCATTGGGCTTTCATGCGTAGATTGAAGAGACTGCACGATCCATTGGGCTTTCCATTCAAAGCAAAGGTGGATTTTTATTTTGTGGGTTTCAGCCTTTCTGTTTACGCACAAATAAATATATATATATATATATGATTTAAAAATTAATAAAAATAGAATATTATGATAACAATTATATTGCACCATGGTATTATTATATTTTATTAAGAAACTCTTTTGTTCATAGCCCGCGTTAGAGTTGCAAAGAAATTGGGTAATAAATCGAAAGTCACAAGGAACAAGTAGAATTTCTTATCAAAGACACCACCTGCATATGGACTGAAGGCCCACCATAGTGAGTCAGGAGTGATAGGTACTGGTCACGAAGATTAATAGTCGTAGTATGATATCAATAATTCAGTAAATAGATTCCCAATCGAGACAAAAAGAATTATAAAATTCCATGAGAAGTTTACTATCTAATAAGTCAAGAAGAAATAACAATAAAAAGTTATAGCAGCGTCAATAATTTGTGTCGATAGTATCAATAATGTAAGATCAATACTTCATTTTCATTATATTTATGCAAAAATAAAAAAAAGAATTATATACCTCTAAAAGATGGCAAACCATTGCTGTTTACGCACAAGATTATAGGATAGAAGAAAATATCAGAAACCCAAATGATAAAGAAAGGTGAACATCATGGGGTACCTCCAACAACTTTGGACAACCTCTTATCCCTTTTATTTTTCTCATGTTCCTTTACTATAGCACTGCCCGCATGGTTCACTCAACAAGTCACCATGTTATCACGAATTCAACGCCACAATAAGTAGTGCATGCCCATAATTTCAAATTACTCTTAACAATTAATGATGTCCAAAGATTCATTCACAATCAATATATCTTCCAACACTTCGGACGCGTAACACACAATTTACGAATGAGATAAATCAACAACAATTTATGTCCTTTCTTGTCGGGGCAGGTCTCAATCCAGACGAGACGGCTGCGATGCCACCGGTGACACTTTTCGGCACCGGATACGACGTCCGCGATGATTTGAAGCCCCTGCAGGACATTATTTGTTAAGGGTGAAGGAGAAGAGCTCAGAAACATAGTACTATGGCGAGGAGCCGACGAGAGAGAGAAGGATGTACGCCGTTGATAATATTATCAAAATAAATTTAATTAATTAAATAACTAAATTAGTCTAAAAATGAAAAGCATCTTTAGGACAACTTTATCTTCTTATGGAAAAGAGGAAATGGACGCAAATGTCCTTAAAAACAAAAGAGTCTTATGAGCAAATAAGTCATTTGGTTTGAAAGATTAAAATAAATTATATTACCCTTAAAAATGAGGTGATTAAAAGAACATTACGATCAATGCAAAATAGTAACCTTTTAAAACCCTCATCTTTTACTCTCCCTTCACCTAAACCCTTTCAACTCCTTGCCCAAACCCCCAGCCGGCAGCACCCTCCATCCTCACTGTACCCCTCTTTTCTTTCCCCCTCTCTCACTCTCACTCTTAGCAAGACAGCAACCCAAAGAGAAGAAATGAAGGAGCAAACAAGGAGCAACCAACATAAGAAGTGTAGGTCAGCAGCAGCAAGAAGAAGAGGAAGGAGAAGAAGGAAGAAGAGAAAGAAAGAATTAAGCTTAGGCGTTATTTGGTTGGAAATCATACTGAAATAAATTCACCCTTATTCCTCAAATACAATAAGGTGGCTTAGTTCCCGAGACGAAACTGAGTTGTTCAGAACCAGAGTGATCCTAATTTCAATGTCCGATTTCACCAATGAACCAGACACTTAAGCACAAGTTTCTTTTTTTTGGGCTGACGTGACAGTCTTTTTTCTAATTATATATTTTTTCTTTTTTTATTTTCACTCTCTCTCACATTTATATTATAAAATAATTTATTTATTAAATATAAAATATTTATAATAAAAGTTTAATATAATATTACTTATTACTTACTATTTTATTTAAAAAAAATAATATTTTGTTAAATATAATTAATTTTAAAAATTATTTTTATATTTTAATAATATATTTTAACAAAAAAAAATTCCATAAGAAATTTTAACTTTTAATTTAAATTTTATTATTAATAAAATTATACTTGTATTTACAATAATCATTTTTAATTCAAAACCCACCAAAAATTAATTCATCGTATTTACTTTTGTATCACATCAACTCACTAATTCCTCATTATTATGTTACACTCTATCCAAATACACATCGAACTAATCTATCAATTCAACTATTCACCGAGAACTTAGGAGGATCTACAGTTCGGTTTCCAAACACAGTCTTAGGGTTTTAATTCAAATTTTTAAAAGTATGTTGAGAGGATCTGAATTCTTAATCTCACCTTAATGATGCATTGTAAGATTGGATTAAGGTTTTTAAGATTACGTTGATTCCTATTATAAGAGGTTAGGGAAAGTGCATCTAGAACTCTCATTTGAGCTCCATAATTATGTTAAATCTTTGTGCATGTTAAATCTTTGTGCTATTAGAGATTATTATGATAGGATAAGTTAGGGTTCCTCTCTTTGTGTCTTGCCTGGAGTAAAGATTAAGATGTGAATGACACATTGTTTACCTTGTTTAATGGTTAACCTAATGAATTCGTTTTATGTTATTAGTAGTTTATCTTGTGATAATATGCTAGTAGTATTCTAAGTATGTTTTCTTACTAGATGAATATAAGTGCTTAGGTATGAATTTAAACGGGGAAAAGGAGCCAAAAATAGGGGAAACGAATTGCTCCCCTGAGTGTACCTTGAGAGTAGTTACGTGATGTGAATTGTGTGGAGTGTGATTAACTTATTGATTTATAGCACATAATGCAAAAGACTAAGGTCTAGGCGTAACTATGCAGAAGTGAAATATGAATAAGGTCTAGGCGTAGACTATGTAGAAATGAAAACTCAACAAGGTCTAGACGTAGACTATGCATATAAAACTAAACAAGGTCTAGGCGTAGACTATGCACTCCTCACTTCACTGAACTGCAAGTGCACAGATCAGAGTAGTTAACTCGAATGTCGTATCCACAGTGATTTGAAATGTAAGATTCACTAATTAATTTAAATTAATCCTATACTAAGTTAACTCTTTTTGGTGTTTTAAGGTGATTGATATAAAATGATAACTAACAAATAATTAAATGTTCTCTTAGGAAAGGATTCATCTAATATTTTGTTATGGAATGGATTAGAACAACTTAGCAGTACAAATCAAACTAGATTTAACATGTAAAGACTGCTCTCACAGTGCATTAAAATTAGAACTAAGTATCATACCTTCATATGAATGTTAGTGATGTTGATTCAACAAGGGTTTCAACTGATATTACATTATCATGAAACCTCTAGCTCAATTCATAAATACAATCATATCCATAAACTAGTGCTAATGCTCTTGGTTTATTTCTAAACATCAAGAGAATCTAGAATCAACCTCTCGGTTGCCATTCCAATATGGGATTCACATCAACAAAAGCTAAATGAATGAATCAATTCTTAGCATGAAAATATTAGAATCAGAAAGCTAAGTCAACAGAAATCACAGATGGAATCAATTCAGAAATTAATTGTTAATGTTCTTGATTTATTTCTAAACATAAAGAGAATTTAGAATCAGCCTCTGAGTTGTCATTACAAGATGAGATTCACCTTAACAAGAAGTAAAATGATGCATTCAGATCTTGACATGGATTAGAACAAGAAAATATGCTAATGTTCTTTACTCATTTTTAAGTAAAAAATAAATCAAACATCAACTTCTCAGTTGTCAATATAAAACATGATTCACAACAAAAATTGATTCAAAAACATTGAGAGACTACACTAACATCAGTGAAAAAAGTGTTGTTCAATCATTCATCCATAAACATAAATTAAAGTACTATCCTATACTAAGAGAGCTAAGATTTAGTTTCTCATAAGTGATGAAATCAGTACAAAATAGATAAAGAACTGAATAAAAAATATTCTAAAACATAAAAAAGAACAAACAGATCTAAAACTCTAAACTCCAGCAAGCAAAACCCTAGTCTCCAGCCCAGCCCAATGGCTAGAAGAGGAGCTCCCCATTGCTCATCATCATCCTCCTTTTATATGATATTATCATCACCCTTTGATCCCAATCAAAAGCTTCTATTCCTTCTTATTTATGCCATCTGTTCTGGTCCCCTCTTCTTTTCAAAAAGATTCCTTTCTCTTGGTTGGCAGCCTGCATTGTGGTCCCCTCATACTTTTCCAGTAGGATTCTTTATCTTTTCTATTTATTTTGATCCTGCAACAACATAAACAACAAGCATCAATTCTTCAAATGAGAATTAAACAAATAATAACTAAATCAGTATATTATCCAGCTCAAATGTGCAAATATAAGATAACATTACGTTGAGAAGATCAATGCATGTATTAAGCATAATTTGATGAATATGAACATTTTAAGGCTTATATGCATATGAATTAAGATGGAAAATGAGTAGAAATTTAGTATGATCAGCTAGTGATCATCACGCACGCCCATTGTTTTGAGCGTGACACAACCTCAAAGTTGCGCACAACCATGACCCTCAGTGAGGCCACACCCATGATCTTCTATTTAATTCGATCAATGGATCGGTTGATCGATAGTATAACCACTACATAGCAAGATGTCACTATTTAATTCGCCCGATGAGTCAGTCGACCAAACTTAGCTAACTAGAGGCACGACCATTCCATGATATTGGCATAGGTGTGACCAATCCAATTCCAAGAGGATCAAAGTGCCGGCACGACTGTGACATTATCGGACACGGTCATGACCAAGTCAAATTTCGAAGACCCATTGGAATGGCCACAGAGGAATGCCTCCATGAGCGTTCCTTGGTGTCGGCATGGTCGTGACATATCTTATCATGGCCATAACCAGTGCAGAGGACCTATGATGTGCTGATTCACTTAGAACAATTTGATGCATGAATGACCTTAATTGGGATTAAAACACATATATTGAATGATTGTATATTTTGATGAATGAAATTAAAAGACGAATTGATGAAAGTGTCTTGTGGTAATCGTGGAGAGAAACTAGTTCCACCCCTAGTGGTGGTGATTCTCAGGGAAATGAGTTCCACCTCTTAGTTGTGGCATTTTCAACTTGAGGCGAGTCCACCTCTTAGTGGTGGCGTCTCAATTGGGATAAAAAGATCCTAACCTAACTTGTGTGGAAATGGATTTACCTCCTAATGATAGCATTTCCCTTTGGGACAAAGATATAATGACTTAGCTAGTTAAGACCCACAAATCAACATGATCTTTCCCATCACCAAGATAAAAAGGTTATCTAAATCAAATTAGAAGATGAAAAGATAAAAGTCACACAACTAAGATCAAATGACTTGGAACATAAAGATAAGGATGATGATGTAAGCACCTAAAGGGATGCAAATGAATGTATGTTATGAATGAAGATGATAAATGTTAAGCAAGGTAGAGGCATAATAGACTTAACATATTAATTAATGATGATATATGATTATTTTATCATGTTGTGATGATTGTTCACATGCCATATAGTGTGCATATGTAGTTTATAGCATGCAAGTGTACTATGTTTTCATTATGATGTAATGCATATGCTATGACATGAAAAAATTATGTTATAGAAACATAACATGCATGAGCTTCAACATATCTCTAACGGGAGAAATCCCCTGCACTCATGGATCTGTGCAGGTACGGATGAAGCATAGACTCGACGGCGAAGGCATCATGACGATGAGATTGCACACGAGTTGGTCGGGTTACGACTCAAGTTAGGCTTTTATGGTTTGTTAGTATGATGTTGAACTCTTATTTATAGAGTCAAGCATGGCCTATGAGTACGTGTTGAGCCATGAACTCATTTATATATTACGAATCCTATGTTAGATATTTATGTTATAGCTTATGTGGCCTGTGGACTAATTATGTATCTTGGGATTTATTTGCTTAAGACAACTTTCGCTATTTTATTATGTTAAGTATGTTTATTATATTATGTTTCCACTTTGATATTATGTATAATTAAGTTAAGAAGAAATTATGCAAAAAAGTGCCGCATAAGGTTCAGTTTCTAAATTGGGGCCCAATCTTGAGGGCGTTACATGTCCCCCTCTCAACTTCCATGGCAGTGGCGCGCAAATTGGATTAGGACAATGTCACATGCATATGTTGTGGAGGTGAGAAGTAGAGATGAAATTTCGAAGGGGCCACATGGCTTGGCACACTGTCGGCCCATTCAAAATTCGTGTCTGACCCAACCCGGCACGGACACAGCTTGTGCACGAAGAACGATCCATTTCCATGCCATTCTATGTCAGATCGCGCATTTGCACTCTTAGTACGACACTATTCGAGCAAAGTGAACACGGATCCGACATGACACATGCTATTTTGGCATGGTTTTTTTCTCACACTAACACAAACAACACAAAAAGTATGACCCGTGCTGAAATCACACGGCCCATGTTACTTATTTGAACAAAACTCGTGACTTGACAACATGAACACACGTGATTTGACAAGATGAACATGGGCCGGACAACACGGGCCATGTTTAAATGAACACGGATCATGTTTAAACCCTATAAAAGCTTGTTGAATCCCCTCTTCTCTACCTTGAAGTGCCTTTCGCGGCTCTGCCTCACCGACTCACCCCCTTCTCCCGCTTTTTCTCAATCTCTCTTCTCGCACTCTCAATCTCTCATGTTATCTCTCTCAATCTCCTCTTCTCTTATTGAGCAACTAAGAGCATTCTCACAATAATCGTTGTACACCCATTTCGAATGAAAAGACTGCATTTTGGCATTTGAAATGGGTTTACATAGTGAAATACTAAAAAATGATGTTGTCTTTTCACTCAAATTACCAAAGAAAAGATGCAACATTTTCATTTGAAATGGGTCCAAACAGAAGTAGTTGTGAGAATGCTATCTCAATTGCAAGAACTAAAGATTATATATTATAGAATAATACTAATTATATTATATAAAAAGTAAATTGAAAATAAAAAAGTTTGAACTTCAAAGGAAAAAATGGGTTGTCCGACTCGGCCGGGCCAAGCGCGGACCATGTTGGGGTAGAAAGTTTTTTTACTAGCTCAACATCATTCGCTGCATGGTCAAACGAGTTGACCGGCATGGGCACGACACGACAAGATCCGTTTTTTCCTCTTTAGTATGAAGGTTCCTCTTTTAGACCAGAGGTTCTCTTTGTCTGACAAAAGAAACGTATCATTGAAATTTCAATCATTCAATTGAAACACTAATATAAAAAATAATTTCTCTACAAAAAATAATTGTCTTGATATCTTTTCATATTCCAAAATAGTTGAATAAATTCTCAAAAAATGGGATAAAAAATAAATAACAAAAAAATGAGGAAAAAAGATAAACAAAAATGTCAACTTGAGAGAGATTTGAAATTGTTACTTTATATAAATATAAGAAGAAAATATGCTTTAAATATAAACTATTATTTACACATATAAAAATATTATTATTAGGATTTTAAGAATAATTATTTAATTTATTTAGAAATTATTTACCTTTATTTCCTTTTCATTGGATCCTTCCTACTATTCTTTACTAGCCTGTTTGGTACAAAAATAAAACAAGAACATCAAGCTTGTTCTAAAATAATTACCCAAACAGTCATTTTTGCAATTGATGGAGCCCACTGCAATAATTGTAGGAACAAGAAAATACGAGAGTAAATGAGTTCTCTATGGTGGCAAGAACATATCTCTGTTCCTGCAAGAACAAATAAACGAGGTCATGACGAGGTAAAAAAATTTTGTTCTCGAACAATTTTTTTTCATCCAAACAGCCCTCCATCTTTCATTATTATTTTTTAAATTTCTCGTTTAATTTATTATATTCCTTTTCCGTCTCTTTGTGCTTTTTTATTTTTTATTTGTTCTTTATTTATTAACCCTTCTCATTTTTCTCTCTTATCCCTCTATCTTTCTTTTTTTTAACTCCGTATTATTTTTATCTCTTTTCCGTCTTTTAGTGCCTTCCTAAAATACTCCTTTAACCTATCTACCTTAGTTGTTTTGTATTCTTTTTCCTTTTATTTCCCTTTTATATTTTACTTATTTCATTTTTTTCCTATTTCAATTTATTATTTTCCTTTTTTTCCCATTCTTAACTCTCTCTTTTTCCCCCATGGGCTGGTCTGCTCCAGTGAAAAGGGAACAATCCCACGTGAGTGTTATAAAGAAAGGGTAAAAGTCCAAGCGTAGATTTAAATGGGTCATCGAGAATCTTGCGGGCTATGCACGCATTTCTCTTTTTGCTATATTAGTATGCATTTCGGCGTCGTTTAATGGGGGAACAATTATAAGAATAAGTCTCTATTTCTATTTTTATTTTGCTCTTTCTCTAGAAATATATTGAGGATAAAAATATTTGTTTTAGAAAAAATGAATTCTGAATGAGACAAATGACAACATCTGTTTATTTCGTTTGGAACAATTACTTTGATTTCCTATCCCATCTTCCTGCCTTTTAACTTCATGTATTTTTTCCATTCTTATTCTGGGTCGGGATTGTACTTCATATCACAACATTAACTATATATATATATATATATATATATGAATAAGCAAAAGCGGGGTATGAATATAAAACTATTATTAATATTTTTTTGGTCTAGGCTGCTCAGGGTTATGAGCAGTACTGTATATATGGTCGAGAAAGAATGAAAAGATAAATTCTGACCGAAAAAAAAAATAACTTGGGATTATTAAATTTTCTGCATCAGTTACACCGGCAACTGTAGCTATTTGACTGCGTAACTTTTGAAGTTAGAATATCCAACATTCGAGGATCTCGTAGATCTCCAGCTCAACTGCAGCAAACAGTAGCTAGTTCTTGTAGATCTCTCGCTCTTGGCTTGCACCTATGGAGGGAGTCAAGAATTCGTACTGTGTACTAATACCGCCATCGATAGAGTTCGAGTTTCTCTCAGATCCGATGAAGCCTCCCCGTATCGCCATCGTCTTTGCGGTCGTTACTGCAACTATAGCTCTGAGTTTTGATTCTGGAGAAGCTTTCGGCGTGCCCTCGCCCGTGGCCATCGTCGTCCCGGCCACAGGTGATGGCTCTGTCGCCATCGTATGCGGCATCCTCATCTGTATTTACCTAGAAGCATCCAATGCGCAACCATTTCGGCCACCGCCGGCGCCGGGAAGGCATTCGATATATACCCAAACGTCACCTTTTACAGTTTTACTCCCTATCGAGCGGGGCGCGACACCATGTGTGGACTTCAGTCCGACGGCCGCAATTTTTTCTGCTGGAAACACGCCCGTAACGGGACCACGAGCCATACCTTGCAGAATGTTTACCAGAATCACGTCGTCCCTCTCTGTGAACTCGCCGTCGGCGAGGAGCAGATCAGCGCCACGGACAGAAATGACAGCTTCATCGGATGGTGGCGCAACGACCCGAGCTTCCCCTCCAGAATCCGCGGCCGTTTTCGCTCCCTCACCTCAGGGAGAGGCTTCTTCTGCGCCATCGACGACGAGGACAAAGTCATCTGCTGGGGGCCCAGGCGCAAAATATCTACCCGGCTTTCGAGGACGAGGAGATGTCCACCATTGTCTCCGGCGAGTCCCACGCCTGCGGAATCACCAAAGGAGGCCGCGTCATCTCCGGTGGGAACAACGACCACGGGCAGTCCAGCCGTCCAGAATCCTCCGTCCCCTTCGAGTTCACAAGCCTCGCCCTGGGTTCCACCCACACTTGCGCCGCCCGGTCACCGGAGCTGGAGTACACCGTGGCATGCTGGGAGCGGGAGTCGACGTGTAATGCCCGGTCCATTTAAAAAAAAAAAAAAAAAATATAAAATAAAATAAAATGAAACCAAATGGTAAGGATCAACTATTATGGCCCAATTAATGAGTCCATTAGTATTTAGGCCCTACAACTACCCTATAAAAAGGCTTATTGCCCTAAAGCTCTCTCTTAGCCACCATTTTTCTCCCCTCACTCCTCTTTCTTCCTCTCTAAAGACACAACATCCAGCAAGGGCAAGAGACTCCAGCAAAGTTCTCCAATGTCCCTTTTCATTTCTGAACCCTTTGATTGTTAGTATCATTCTCTTACACCCTTTCCCCAATTGGAATGATTCGTAGGTGATGAACGAGTAGAGAGAAGGTGATGATCGTTGATTGGGAAGGCTTCGTACAAGGAATAATCCAGAGAAGAGGTGGGTGATATCGAAATCCCCCTGCATAACTTGATTAGCAATTGATTAGAATTATGGTTCTTATTATGGATTGTGTCCTTGATTGATGCGAAGGAATGGAAATGGAATGATTGATTGTGTTTTTTGTGTTTGATGCATATTTTGTGATTCATATGACTATTGATGTGTTCTATATTAGTCCTCCATGCTTAGATGATTGATTGTATGCCTTGATTGCATTTCTGAATTAGAAATCGTTATTATTTTGGATTCTGTCCGGTTCTATTTTTCATGAGAACCGGTCGACCGATCCTGAATATCGATCGACCGGTGATGAGAATATTGGTCGACCGATCCTTGGAGACCGGTCGACTGATCATTCCTCCCGAGCCTTGTATCGGTCGGCCGATCAACCGATCGAAGCTCCTTTCCAGGCTGTGTTATCAGTCGACTAGTGTTTAAGACTTGTCCACTGTATTGCATTAAGACTAACCGGTCGACCGATTTAAAGATATGATCGTGTGCCGTGACCAGCGATGCTAGAGCACATGAACCGACAGGGGGCCTAGTTATCTTTATCTTTATTTTCGCATTATGAGTTTGATGTAATTCAGACATTATGACTATCATGGACTTTGTAATATTTTGAGACTTCCGTTTTTATGATATTTCTATCTTTCCTTCTTTATTCCTACTATTGGCATGTTATCACTTTTATTGAGATTCAGTCAAGTTTTAGTCGATGTCATAGTGTTTCCATAGCGCTTTCGAATAGATCCTCGCCACGTGGCGTTGGTCGATTTGAGACGTTACATTTATTGGTATCAGAGCCTTTGTTTGGACTCTTTTGATGTCTTATTGTATAGTATGGTATAAGAAAGGTTCATGTGCTATCGCTGAGCTGTCGCCACACTCTCCACCAAAAAAGGACTGTAAGTCAAATTCATGTTTATTGCATGGTATTGGTTTTGAATGTATTGTTCTTTCATGATTAAAGAATAAGGATGTCGAGGCGATCAGAGAGGACCAGGAGCGAGAGGTCGGGTCGGCCCGTATTGCTCTTGAAGCGCCAGAGGGCCCGGAGGGCCCAAGATTCATAGATCATAGCCCAGCGAGACCGGGTACGGGGTCGTGGTCGAGGCCGCACCCCCACCCATGGCCGAGGACGAGGCCGCAGCGCGAAGGCGCAAGTATAGGATGAGTACGTTGATGAGACTGACCCACTGAGGGCAGTCAAATTGGAGGTAGCCAGCCCTCGACCAGACGTCGCACACGAGAACTTCGAGAAGCGGATCCTGAGGATACTATTGAGGCATTCCTGAGACTTCATCCGCCACAGTTTGAGGGCAAGGCAGATTTCTTTAAGGCGGAGGATAGAGACATTGGATCGCATATTTAAGTTGATGCGATGTGCTGAGGAGCGAAAGGTGTTGTATGCGGTTCACATGATTACTTATACTGCCATGGGATGGTGGAAGACTACAAGAGCCACCAGATTTAGATGGCTGGAGGAAGAGGAGATACCATGGGCGGAGTTTAAGAAGGCATTTGCTGACCGTTACACCCCTGAGCATGAACGGGTCGGTAAACATGAGGAGTTTCTGGAGCTTGTGCAGGGAACTATGATTGTAGTGGAATACCACACTCAGTTTATCACGCTAGAGCAGTACTGCCCAATGCCTTTTGTGGGATGCATCAGGGCAAATAAGTTCATTAATGGACTGCAACAGGAGTTGAAGACTGAAGTCCTGTCTGGGGACTGTGACACTTTGAAGAAGGCGGTGAGACTGGCTACTCGCATGGAGAAGGACCAGGCGAGCGCAAAGCAAAAGCCCCAGCCAAGTCAGCAGGGCAGCAGCAACCGCGGATCGAAGATCGCCGATCGTTCAGGAGGGACGATCGTCGCGATCACCGCTATAGGCCTTATTATCAGAGAGAGGCCCCACGCTATGCTCCACCTCCTCGTCGCCCAGCACCAGCACAGCATCAGGTATAAAGATTTCAAAATATTAACTAAGAATATGTTAAGCATGACAATTAACTCACGTTTCATGTAATAGCCCCTGAGATAGCTGCCACCTCCTCCACGTCAGCCTCAGCCACCAGCGCCAGTAGTTCCATAGAGGCCTCTCTATCCTCATTGCGGACGATATCATGATGGTGAATGCCGCTTGAAGACTGGTGCGTGCGTCCAGTGCGGACAGTTCGAACATTTTGCTCGAAACTGCCTCCAGCTTCCTAGGAGGGGTCGTGATAACCGGGGTGCCAGAGGTGCAAACCCCGTGGTCCAGGACAGAGTGCATCACATGGAGGCAAATACTGCTCAGAATGATAACGATGTTATCAGAGATATTCTTCCTATTGCTGGTGTGTCTGCCATTATCTTGTTTGATTCAGGTGCCACGCACTCGTTTATTTCGGAGTCGTGCGCCCAAGCTCTTGGCTTGTCTTTGCAGCAGATGCCTCATGCTATGAGGGTAAGCACTCCCATGGGAGATCTTCACACGGCCAGGTACATCCTGTCACTATGGAAAAGAAGAATTTTTCTACATATTTTATTGTCATTTCGATGACAGACTATGATATCATCTTAGGGATGGATTGACTTTCTTATCATGATGCAGCTCTACACTGTAAGCAGAAGAAGATCACTATAGGTGCACAGGGCAAGCCGGAGGTAGTCATCAGGGGTACTCCATCAGAAAGTAAGAAGGTGATTGTTTCAGCTATGAAGGCTCAGAAGATGCTCCAGAGAGGATGCTGTGCATACTTGACAAGTGTGGTAAAGACTGATGCACCGACCACCACACTACAATAGATAGAAGTAGTGCGTGAATTTTTAGATGTTTTCCTTGAAAATACTTCAGGACTACCACCGAGGCGGGAGATAGACTTCAAGATCGAGCTACTACCTGGAACCGCACTCATTTCCAAGGCACCGTACCACATGGCACCTGTCGAGATGCTAGAGTTGAAGAAGCAGATACAAGAATTGTTAGACAAAGGCTTTATTCGGCCGAGTGTCTCACCGTGGGGAGCGCCTGTGCTGTTTGTTAAAAAGAAAGATGGTTCAATGCCGCTTTGCATTGATTATAGGATGCTTAACAGAGTGACGGTAAAGAATAAGTACCCTCTGCCCCGCATCGATGACCTTTTCGACCAGTTGTCCAAGGCATCAGTATTTTTCAAGATCGATCTGCGAAGTGGCTATCATCAGTTGAGGGTTGCTGAGGAGGACATACCGAAGATAGCCTTTCGGTCTAGGTATGGTCACTATGAGTTTTTAGTAATGCCGTTTGGACCGACGAACGCTCCTGCAACGTTTATGGATTTGATGAACAGGACCTTCAGGCCCTACCTGGATCAGTTCATCATAGTGTTCGTGGACGACATCCTGATCTACTCGTCCAGCCCAGAGCAACATCGGGAGCATCTCAGGATAGTGTTGGAGACTTTGCGCCAACACAAGCTGTACGACAAACTCTCGAAGTGTGAGTTTTGGCTAAAGAAGATCATGTTTCGTAGACATATAATTTCCCAGAAGGACATCTCAATGGACCCCGCCAAAGTAGAAGCAGTGACTAATTAGGCAAGGCCGAAGAATGCATCCGAGATCCGCAGCTTTCTAGGATTGACAGGTTACTACAGGAGGTTCATCAGAAACTTCTCCAAAATTGCAGCACCACTCACGAACCTCACGAAGAAAGCTGAGAGGTTCATGTGGTTTGATAAGTGTGAGCAGAGCTTTCAAACATTGAAGGATCGTCTGACATCAGCACCTATCCTTACCATTTCGACGGGCAGCGGAGGATATGTGGTCTATAGTGATGCATGTGGGACAGGCCTAGAGTGTGTACTAATGCAGCATGGTAAAGTGGTGGCCTATGCTTCGCGCTAGTTGAAGAAGCACGAGGTTAACTATCCCACTCATGACCTGGAGTTAGCTGCTATAGTTTTTGCTTTGAAGATCTGGAGGCACTATCTTTATGGGGAGACTTTTGAAATCTTCACAGATCATAAGAGCCTCAAATATATCTTTGACAAGAGAGACCTTAACATGAGGCAGCGCCGTTGGTTGGAGCTCTTGAAGGATTATGAATTTGCTATTAATTACCATCCTGGTAAAGCAAATTCAGTGACTGATGCACTAAGCATGAAATGGAAAGGTTCACTGGATTACATCAGAGTAAGGGAGTATGAGATGTTGCATGAGTTAGACCAATGGTGCCCCAGACTTGGCAATAATGGAGCAATATGGATGATGCATCAGATGAGGCATAGCATGATTGACAGGATCATAGTCACTCAGAAGGAGGATCTAGAGTATTAGAAGGTGTTGAAGAGATGTCAGCAGGAATCAAAAGACTTTCAAGTATCTGCATATGGAGGAATTCGGTATAGGGACAGATTATGGGTTCCCACAGATGCCACCATCAGACGGGAAGTAATGGACGAGTTTGCTATCCATCCTGAAAGTACGAAGATGTACAAAGATGTGCAACACAGCTACTGGTGGCCTGACATGAAGAGGGAGATAGCTGAGTACGTGTCCAGATGTCTAGTGTGTCAGCATGTGAAGATTGAACATCAGAGGCCCTACGAGAAGTTGAAGCCTTTAGATATCCCACAGTGGAAGTGGGATAACATCACTATGGATTTTGTATCCAACTTGCCCAGGTCCAAGAAGGGTCATGATGCCATATGAGTGGTGGTAGATAGATTCACTAAGGCGGCACACTTCATCCCTATCCGGTGGAAGCAGTCGGTAGAGAGTCTATTGGACTTGTAAGTTAGGGAGGTGATTAGATTACATGGCATTCAACATCAATTGTTTCAGACTGAGATTTCAGATTCACTGCTAGATTCTAGAAGAGCATGCATGAGGCATTTGGCACTAGGCTGAATTTTAGCACTGCTTTCCACTCTCAGACCGATGGGCAGTCCAAGAGGACTATACATACATTAGAGGATATGTTGCGAGCTTGTGCACTGGATTGGCATGGCAGCTGGGATGAGCATATTCATCTGATCAAGTTTGCTTATAATAATAGCTATCATTCCAGTATTGGCATGGCGCCCTTTGAGGCTTTATATGGTCGACCTTGTCGATCACCCGCTCATTGGGGTGAAGTAGGTGAAGAGAAGATCATGAGCAAGGAAGAAGTAAAGGAGACAGTAAAGTATGCTAAGAAAGTGGAGCTGATCAAGCAGAGGATGAAGACAACTCAGGGCAGGCAGAAAAGTTATGCTGATAAGGGTAGACGTGAGCAAATCTTTCAGGCTGGTGATCAGGTTCTGCTGAAAGTGTCTCCTATGAAGGGAGTTATGAGGTTCAGTAAGCGAGGAAAGCTCAACCCTCAGTACGTGGGACCCTTTGAGGTACTGGAGTTGGTAGGTAAAGCAGCATGTATACTAGCCTTACCACCTTCCTATGGGCGAGTGCATAATGTGTTTCATGTCTCCATGCTTAAGAAGTACAAGCATGATGCTGCTAATGTCTTACAGATCGAAGAGCCAAATTTAGCTGCGGATTTGACCTTCACGGAGTATCCGACGCATATAATGGAACGGAAGGTACAACGCCAGAAGAATAAAGATGTGCCTATGGTCAGAGTAGCCTGGCATTTCCATCACGGTGACGAGGTCACATGGAAACTCGAGTCAGAGATGCGTCAAGAGTTTCCGCATTTATTCGGTAAGATCTCTACTTAGTGTAAAATTCGAGGACGAATTTTCTTTTAAGGGGGTAATAATGTAATACCCGATCCATTTAAAATAAATAAATAAATAAAATACAAAATAAAATAAAATGAAACCAAATTGTAAGGACCAACTATTATGGCCCAATTAATGAGTCCATTAGTATTTAGGCCCTACAACTACCCTATAAAAAGGCTTATTGCCCTAAAGCTCTCTCTTAGCCACCATTTTTCTCCCCTCACTCCTCTTTCTTCCTCTCTAAAGACACATCATCCAGCAAGGGCAAGAGACTTCAGCAAGGTTCTCCAAGGTCCCTTTTCATTTCTGCACCCTTTGATTGTTAGTATCATTCTCTTACACCCTTTCCCCAATTGGAATGATTCGTAGGTGATGAACGAGTAGAGAGAAGGTGATGATCGTTGATTGGGAAGGCTTCGTACAAGGAACAATCCAGAGAAGAGGTGGGTGATACCGAAATCCCCCTGCATAACTTGATTAGCAATTGATTAGAATTATGGTTCTTATTATGGATTGTGTCCTTGATTGATGTGAAGGAATGGAAATGGAATGATTGATTGTGTTTCTTGTGTTTGATGCATATTTTGTGATTCATATGACTATTAATGTGTTCTGTATTAGTCCTCCATGCTTAGATGATTGATTGTATGCCTTGATTGCATTTCTGGATTGGAAATCGTTATTATTTTAGATTCTGTCCGGTTCTGTTTTTCATGAGGACCGATCGACCGATCATGAATATCGGTCGACCGGTGATGAGGACCGATCATTCCTCCCGAGCCTTGTATCGATCAGCCGATCGACCGATCGAAGCTCCTTTCCAGACTGTGTTATCGGTCGACCGATCTAGAGATATCGATCGACCAGTGTTTAAGACTTGTCCACTATATTGCATTAAGACTAACCGGTCGACCGATCCAGAGATATCGGTCGACCGGTGCTTGAAAAATCGGTCGACCGACCAGTGAGGACCGGTCGATCAAAACTTGACAGTTTGCAAATTGATTGCTGATTTGTTCTATATTCTTTTTATGAGTGTGATGTGCTGCTCCTCACTGATTGGGATGTTATGTGATTGAATCCTTGATCTTATTTTGATATGTTCTATGATCCAATCCTATCATGATATGCAAGTATGACAAAGTGATAATGTGATTAAGTATGAAAGATGGAAATGTATATGGGAGTGGTGGTCAGAGCTTAAGCTGAGTGCTCATCGGTAGGGTCGCTCCCTTAGCCATGGCTTGATCCCCCATTGGTTACACGAAGCTGTATCGATCGCTCTGGCGTAAATCCCCCAAGTTAAGGGCACCCAAGAGCCCAAGGAGGCACCCAAGAGCCCAAGGAGTATGGACAAGTAACATGAACATGATGAATGAAGTATGGTTATTAATCCAACATGATTGCTGAAATCTTTCATGATTATAAGATTGACTCATGAACTCTATCTCTATCATCCATGGATATCTCAACCAAATGATCTTATGTTCTCAAATCTGATTTGGTTACAAGTGATTACTAATTCTGTCTATTGCTATTTATTGTTATGCATTGAGCACTTTATGGATCCCCACTAGGCTGTATAGCTTACGGGAGGACCTCCTTCCTTGTGTTTGATTTCCACAGGACCATGTCAGTGATGGTGTTGAGATCGTATGCCGCGACCAACGATGCTAGAGCACATGAACCGACAGGGGGCCTAGTTATCTTTATCTTTATTTTCCGCATTATGAGCTTGATGTAATTCAGACATTATGACTATCATGGACTTTATAATATTTTGAGACTTTTGTTTTTATAATATTTCTATATTTCCTTCTTTATTCCTACTATTGGCATGTTATCGCTTTTATTGAGATTCGGTCAAGTTTTAGTCGATGTCATAGTGTTTTCATAGCGCCTTCGAATAGATCCTCGCCATGTGGCGTTGGTCGATTTGGGGCGTTATAGCCGACACATCGATCACATACCTGGTGGCCATCGGAGACGCCACTTGCGGAGTGAACGCGGACAGCTTGAAGTTGCTCTGCTGGTGGACGAGTTGGGGGGTGGGGTGGGGGTGGGGGGGGGGGGTGGGGGTATTGCCCTGTTCCCGCAAGCACTTGCAGGCATCATTCGATTTCCACGCTTCTTTGTGCTGATTCGAATGTCATATGGAGGCCCTGTAATTAACGAATGAAACCTTCTGCGCATCGCCATCTTTGTTTGCCTCAAACTTTTTTAATGCAATAAATCATTAATGGCACTCTCCGATGTAAGTTACACTACAAGAAAAACGTATCTAATTAGCCCAAAATCGTCGGTAATACACTTTTCAATGGTTTTTCGAACATAATCGATTTGTCAGAAAAATGGTCGTCACAAATCGATTTGCGATGGTTGAAAAAAATTCGTCGGAAGTATCAACGGTTGTAACCGTCCAAAAAGTCCGGTGCGACGGCTGTAACTGTCCCAAAAGTCCGGCGGTTGCAACCGTCGAAAGTTTTTGACGGCCGTAATTGTAGAAACTTTCGACGATCGTGTAACCGTCGAAACTTTCGGTGATCAAAACCGCCGAAACCTTCGACGGTCGTCGCAACCCGTCGAAACTTTCGGCGGTCACAAACCGTCGAAACTTTCGGTGATCATCGCAACCGTCGATCTTTCGACGGTCACACCATTGCAAAGAATTTTTTAAAAATAAAAAAATTAGTGGCCCGCCCGACCGTGGCTAGATCCGGCGGCCGGCCGCCCGTGGCCAGATCCGGGCCACAGGATCGACCGCCCACGGCTAGATCCGGCAACCAGCGGCCGGTTTGACCCCCGCGGCCAGATTCGGCCTCGGACGACTAGATCCAGCCGCCAGGCGATCAGATCTGGCGCCCGCGGCCAGGTTCGGCCGCTATCGACCAGATCTGGCCGCGGGCGATCTAGCCGCACTAGAGAGAGAGAGAGGGGGGTGGGGGGAGGAGAGGTCGCTAGCGGGTCGTCGTCCGATAGGGAGAGGATCGCCGGCTGGAAGATCGCCGGCGGGTTGGGCCGGCAAAATAGGAGACGGAGAGAGAGAGAGAGGAGAGAAGGAAAGAAGTGGAGAATGGAGAGTGGGAAAGTAAAAATACATATATATAGGGTAGAAAGTTGGAAAGCGGGAAAAAAGGAGCGGCGGGAGAGTATTTTTAATTACCGAAATGGAAAATTAATAAAGATATATAATTTTTAAAGTTACCGACGGTCTTAACAGTCGGAAAGTATTTAATTATAATAATAAAATATTACTTACATATATATAATATTTAATTTTTTTAATTTACCGACGGTCTGAACCGTCGGTAATATGTTATATTAATAAAAAGCCCTTATATTATATTATTTTTAAATTTATCGACGGTCAATACCGTCAAAAATTATTTAATTATAAAAGTCAAATACTATATTTAGTTATATATAATATTTATTTTTTTTTATTTTACCGACTGTTTGAACTGTCGCTAATTATTACCGACAGTCGAAACCGTCGAAAATTGCCACGGTCTGGATTGTCGCTAATTTTATCAATAAAATACTCCTCGTATTATATTATTATACATTTACCGACGGTTACGACCGTCGGAAATATTGACGTCCTAATCGTCAAAAAATAAAATAATAATATAATAAATTACATAATTTATTATTTTCATTTCTGACGGTTACAACCGTCGGAATTTTCGACAGATGGATATCCATCGCAAATATCGACGTTCCTAATCATCGAAAAATAAAATAATAATATAACAAATTACATAATTTATTATTTTCATTTCTGACGATACAACCGTTAGAAATTCCATCGGAATTTGCGACGGATGGATATCCGTTGCAAATATCGACGTTCCTAAATGTCGAAAAATAAAATAATAATATAACAAATTATATAATTTATTATTTTCATTTTCGACGGTTGTGATCGTCGAAAATTTCATCGAAAATATTTTCGTCGCAAATTGCGATGAATTTCTATCCGTCGGAAATTGCCCGTCGAAAAATGACAATTTTCTTGTAGTGTTATGAATAATTTTTTATGCAACAATAATTTTGGATTGAAAATAGTGTCACTATTATTCCATATTTTATCCTCGACAACAATTCTACCTAGTATCGGGTTTTCAATACGCAAAAAGACCTGCAATAGTGATTGGGTGGGAGATATAGATTTGCTTATCTACTTTTACTATTCTAAAAGTATAAGGGAGTGATGCTCTTGTAACATATCCATTTTTTTCAAAGAAAAAGGGGAGAAAACGAACAAAAGGAAACGACCAACGGGGGAGGAAATTCCTCCCTTGATCGCGCGCGTTTCGAATTCGGCCGGCCAAAGGCCGGCCGAGGCCATAAAAGGGGACGCGAGGTAACCCTCGCGCCCCTTGGATCATCTGACCGGCCGCTGCCTGCCCCACTCCATCCGCTCCTTCTCTGTTTTCGTCGACGAACGACGCACCGATGAACGAAGCCAAGGCAGAATACCGAGGCCAAACGACGAACCTATGATACGCGGTTGCCCTTCCTCAACATCCACAAGGTCCAGACATACCTTCTCCACCGGCTAGGAATGACCGGCGACCGGCAGAATGATGACAGCGACCCGACGAACCGAAATGACGAAAAAAGAGGTACCTTATAATGTCAAATTCCTTAGACGAAGAAATATCGATCTTTCGATGCGTACAAGGAGTCCATCATAATCCTATGATTCGTAGCTTCAGTTTTCATATTTTGATCGTCGAGTTTTAATGGCCGGAAGGCCGTCGGAATCGAAAAAGATGACCGGCGGGCCTGTTTGATTGCGAAAATCGGTCGACCGATTCAATGAGCGGTTGGCCAATCTATTGAATGCTTCGCATTACCACGTCTTTAATCAGTCGACTGATCCTAAAAGAGCGGTCGACCGATCTAGCGTTCGTCCTAAGAGATCTGACCTTATGGTTAGTCGACCGATCCGATCGGACGATCGACCGATCCGATCGGACGATCGACCGATCCGATCGGACGATCGACCGATCCGATCGGACGATCGACCGGCCCGGTCACACACCGCGCCGCCTCCTCGTAGGAGCGATCGACCGACCTTTCAGAGTGGTCGACCGAATTCAATGACAAATTCTATCACAATCGATCGGCCGACCTTATGTGTGCGGTCGATCGGTCCGACAGAATCCCCAACAAAGACCGGTCTCATAGAACGGTCGACCGGTCTACAAAGAACGGTCGATCGATCCAGTTAGACTAGCAGGTCCAGACCGTCCGGTTCAATCAAATCCATCAGTTCGAACTGACCGGTTCAACCAATCTAAAACCAGAGATAGATCTTGAAGTAATTGTAATGTATGAATGTTGACTCGATCCTAGTCGAATTCTAACCCAATTTGAGTCCGGCTTTTGAACCTTAATAAGAGACTCGAATTAGTTTACTTATAATTGGCCGAGTCCTATTATAAAGACAATAATGCCCTTTGGGTTCGGATTCATAGACTTCATGATAAACAAAGATAAATAAAGTAAAGATAAAACCACGTGATTGTTATGTGCCACCCCAATGTACGGAACAAAGATCATGATATAACATAGATAGGGGCAGGTAGTTAGCTGAGAAGACAACGAACAGTCTTCGATGACCACTGTTCCTGAGTTACAGGTTCTCTCCCACCTGTATCTTGAAGAAGGGTGATGTACTTGACACACTCCTTCCCCAAGGAATAACATTTTATAGTATTGAGCCAGAGGGACAGATAGCTAACAGAGGAAGCAGTGAACCTATATGTTCTTAAATGACTACTGTTTCTGGGGTGTAAGCATTCTCCCACCTGCATTCCGAAATGGGTGATGCATTGTCACATCCCGTTCCCTATATGGACTTAATGGCTTTATAGATTCAGAGAGGCACCTTTGGTATCACAATCTAATAAAGTCGAGCTCGCATAGGACAACTAACTTTAATGATATCATAGTAATGTAAAAAACGTAGTGCAACTCACAGTAAAGTAATGTACAACAAAGTATAATATAGAGTGTGATACATTATAGTACAGAACATGGTGAAGTAAAGTACGGAATATAGCAAAGTAATGTATAGCAAAGACAAGGCATAATCAAAGTAAAGGACAGGGCACACGTACTGTTACAATTAAGATTCAATACATGGTTTATTGCAATCAAAGTATTGAAATTCAAAGTATTTTATTCACTGATTCATCCATTATGATATGGTCATCATTGATTACTATTCCATCGTCTATGCTTCTATTGTACATGGCATCTTTGCTCATGGGTGTTCGATTCCCCTGCATTGAGATTTTGCAGGTGAGAGATATGCTTGATGAGGTGATGAAGAGCACATGGATTGAAGAATGCTGCACATGACTATTTACATCATCAGTCTCTTCAATGGCATTTAATCTAGTGATTATCTTTATTTTTAATAGACATAATGTAGTTTCGCTTATCGCACCTTTCTCAAATGTTGAACTTATTGAAGTTGTGGTCTTTTCTCTTTTTCTACACACTGCATTGTTTAGTTATGTTCCGTGATCTTCCGACATTTGAACTTCCGCTATAAAGTCTTGGATTTTATTTCACTATTATTATGTTGATGCCACGTATACAGTTTGTTGAATGGTCATGGTCAATAGTGTAGTAGGCAGTGTAGCGCTCCCAGGGTCAACCTGACCGCCTACGTGGCAAGAGGGACGATTTTGGGGGCGTTATAGTTCTTGTGGCACAAAATAAAATTCATAATATGATTATATTTTTCAACAAAAAGTTATATACAAATTATATATATATATATTATTGTTTTTTTTATTTTTACCTCTTCTTAAAACAATAATATAAGTAAATATATCAAATTAAAAATTTATTTATTTTCATATTTATAACCATTAAGATATGTTTCTAACCGATAAAGTAGATTAACAATTTACAGATACTCGAAATACAATTATATATTGTAGTTACAAATAGATGAATAAAGTAGATAATTTTAATTATTTATATATGATCTTATGAAAATTATTTAGCTATTTTTATGCTCGGAGATTTTTTTATTTGGATAATAATAGATTTATTCATACACGTATTTGTTTTAATAATATATAAGACTTTATTATATTAATTATTATAGTTATATCTAGAACGATCATTTTTTATCTTGAGATATTTTTAGTTACATAGATATACAATAATAGTAGATATTTTTTAAAAAATTATAGAAATATTTTTAATCATGTAGTTATATTTTCAAATAATTGATAGATGTGTTTAGTTATAGTTCCTTTAATTATGCATAATGCAGATAATTTATATTAGAAAAAGATACATATCTTAATAACATCTAATATTTGTTAGTGTGATGTTTTCAATAAATTATAAAAAATATTTAGATATTGATAAAACATAGTTATGTAAAGTAATTATCTAACAACCATTATTCCCACTAATGCTTCTTCTATGTATTTTTTTGTATAAATATATAAATATGGATATAGGTGGATTATATATGTTTTACCTTTAACAAATATTATTAAGTTTACTACATATTATTTTTATTAAAATTAATTCATTATAATTATTATCATAATATTATAACTAAAATATTGACCTTTCTTTTCTTAATCATCAATATAAATATTACAATTTCAATCTTTTAGTTATATAAAAGTTATAATATTTAATATTATTATTTGATAAAGAGAAATATAAAAATATATACACATATATGTACAATATTTTTTAGCACATAAAGACCTACATTTAGAAATATGCACATGCTCTTTTGTATCAAGACATGCGTTGAGTATGCTATTGAATTTGGAAGGTGTCTTCTATTTATGGCTACAAATATTAAATTAAAAATATAAGTAAACAAAATTTTGTATTTTCATAACTAACTTTTAATATCATGATGATATTAAAGAAATATTATAGCATATATTAGATAACTACACCAACAAATATTGTTATGGTATCTAATAATAATATAATATATTTTATTTATTGTTATCTCTCATAATTAATATAGTTTATTTTTTGTAAAAAATAATTTAAATAATACATGATTAATGAGAGTTTGAACACTTTATATATAAGTTTACTATACTATTATTTTTATGAATGTTAATTCATTATGATAATCATTATAATATTATAGTTAAAATATTGATGGGTATTTTATTAAGCATCAACATAAATATTGTCACTAGAGTAAGAAATGCAAGTTTTACATTTAATACATATAATAGTCAATGTCACACCGAATTCAGAAAGAGGTGAATACATAGAGTAGAAGAAACCAACTTACCTGACATAAGCGTTCACACATGTTGTTCCCCATTTCTTTTTCTTATCATTCATCTAACACTATAGCAATGATATATGTTCATATTACCCTTAGGACATAGAAGTCAATATAACGTATACAACCGTATTAACATAAAGATTATACGACATTTATAGCTCAAGTAGTTCAATTCGTCAAAACTGATTATTGTATATTATGGTTGATTGTGCAACTAGTTTCGAAAAATCATAACTCTTAATACAAATAATAAAATCACATGATTCCAATTTCACTTAGCACCAGATTATAGAAATTTGTGAATGTTTCATATTTTATTTTATTAGTCTTGGTTCTCAAGAAAATTAGCATTCACTTAAGTTTTATGTTGTTTATGTGTTTTTGACAAACTAAGTGAGATTCGATTGAGAATTTATTATTTTCATAAACACAATCTTTTCAGGAGATTTCAGTTGTACATAAAGATTGACATCAAGATCATATTGATAATAAATTATCAAATCATTATATAACATGTTTGATTTAATATCTTTTTTTACAAAATCGGTTGGCAGTTTCCGAAGACAGTGATAGTACCCTAAAAAGATGAACACAAAACTTTCTCTCCAGATATCCAATAAATCTAATTGCAAAAATCAACAAAACTAAACTATGTAATGTACATTATATATAACTTTTGAATTTTTATTCATCACAATTTATCTATAGCAATTTCATGGACACAATCATGTCATTGTGTTCGTCATACTTTTATAAACTGAGAGGTGTCATTTATGCTACTCATGACTTTCTTGGCACATATGTTATTGAAGTGGTTCAAATTGTAATACCCTAGATTTTTCAATAAGAGAAATTTTAAAACTAGCTAAACCTTCAGCTTCTAGAATTTTAAAACTTAAAATGTAATACCCTAGATTTTTCAATAAGAGAAGTTTGGACTTTTGTCCAAACCCTCATGATTTTCCCCTATATAAGGCCTCTCTTCTCTCCCTTTCTCTCATTTTCTCCACATCTTGGCGGCTAGGGCTTGAGGAAGGAGAAAGAGGAGATCAGGGAGAAGGAAGAAGAGGAAGAAAGAGGATAAAGATCCAAGATCAAGATATGTAAAGAGGATCCAAATTTCTCTCTCCTTTCTCAATGGCTTTCTTGATTTGATTGAGAGTTTGAGGACTTATAGTTCTCAGATTGGATTGTGATGAGGATGTTTATTGTGGAAAACATTGAACCTATGCATGTATATATTTTCATGATTAGATCTAATAGTTAGGGTTCATGTTTTCTTATTGTACATAATATAGGGATGAATCCTAAATCTTAGAAATTCATGGATTAATCTATTTTTCTATGTTCTTTTGATCCTGAAATGCTTAGGGAACACATATTTGTTGATTCCTAATTATTATGTATCGTTTTTCCCAATTGTTAGATATAAAATTGTGTAAAATTGGGCTGGGCGGCGGAACTCCAGAGCTCTGTCACGGTCGTGATATCCGTTGTCACGCCCGTGACAAAACGACTGGAGAAGAGCTGAAAATTGGCTTCTGTCACGCCCGTGACAATATATGTCACGGTCGTGACAAGGCCATGGCATGGCCGTGACAGCCTCTTGGCACGACAGTGACAGAAGGGTGATTTTTTGGGGTTCTATCACGACCGTGATAGCCTGTTTCACGACCGTGACTATGACAGAAACCTATTATGGTATATTGAATGCTATTTGCAAGATACTAATGGTATGCATTGATGCTTGATGATTGTATATGAACCTAGATACATATATATGCATGTTTCCCGCGTAACTAGGTTAAAATATGAAAATCGAGCGACATAAATGATTATTGTTTGAAAAGCATAATGAACCAAATTGTGTATGATGTTACTTGTCGCCCCTCTATGGCCTTTAACAGATAATTGTCCAGAATGATCGTTACACACATCGGCAACGATGTGTCATTCCGATGTCACCCTCGGATGAGAGTCCAAAATGATCATTACATACATCGATAACGGTGTGTACATTCTGATGTCATCTTCAGGTGAGAGGGAAGCATAGTCTCCTAGGCCTAGTTAGCCTATTGAGAGGGCAATGACATAAGTCCCAACTATCGAAAGATATAACATTAATAAAAAAGGGCCAATGATCGATCGAATGGAATGGAGTCTCACGAAAATGGAAGTCCAAAGGGTCATAAAGCAACCCTAAGAAAAGTTATGAAATGATGTCCCACGAAAGTGGAAGTCCAAAGTGTTATGAAGCAACCCTGAGGAAAGTTATTGAGACAATAGTTATGGTAAGTGTATCTCACTTATATGCCTATGAATTAAATGAATGATTGTTATGAATGTCCTATAAGTATGATGATGATTACATGTCTTCCATGCAATTATTTATATGCATGATGATAGAATGATGTTGATGTTTGACATGTAGATCATATATTAAGACATGACATGCATATGGTCACTCCTTTTGTATAAAGATGATGCATATCATGTAGTATCTTGTTTAGGATCATATCATCATATGCATGATCTTTACATACTCTAATAGGGAAACCTCTGCATCCTGGATCCATGCGGATGCATAGTGATTTGGAAGGATGACGGCTCAGCTCATGACGAAGAAGATTGCACAATGGTTTAGATTGTCGAGTCGTCATGTCTTAGAGTCTTTTGACTATGTTGTTAAAGAAAATGTTTTAATCACTATTAGTAATGATGTTTAAAGATGTTTTCAATTTTATTATCATACTTTTCATATTCATGAAGTTTTTCACATTTTTATTGAAAGAATATTTTATCATATTTAATTAGTTTTATACTTCCGCTATAATAGATGAAAATCATATTTTTATTATTATTATGTGATGACGAGACCAAATTGTCCTTGATAATTTGAGGGTAAAATTCGAGGTGTTACAGAAAATATGCTTCTTCCATTTGTTTCATTATTCTAACTAATTGATCTAACTTTCCTTACTAATTCAATAAGTACGCCGAGTATAACCATATAATCGTACCTTTCAGAAGTTTTAAAGAGAAGAACCTAAAGTCAGAAAATAAACATATCCGGTTATCCTCATACCTGCCTTATTAATTTTCCTTTCATCTTTGCCTTTCTTCTCCATTCTCCTTCCCTAGGTTCGGCCGGCATCATAGGAGATAACAAAGAAATCCCTTTCCTTAATTCCACAATTCTTTCTGGTTGCTAGCAAAAGAGGAGTAGGCAAAACCTTCCTTTTCTTCTTCCCTCTGCCTTCTAATCGGATAGCAATAAGGAAGGTAATAATTTCCTTCTTTCTTCTTCCCTCTTCTAATCGGCCAGCAATAAGGAAGGTAAAATTTCTTTATTCGGCCTCTTTTCTTTCTATTCAGGTCACTTGGTTATTTATTTATTGATTTTTTTCTTTCTATAAACGGAGGCAGTTTTCCTTCTTATCTTTTGCATTGTAGAGCTAAGTCGGTTGGTACATGAGATAATAAGTTAAAATAGCTGACTCCTAGCTGAGGGAAACGAAGAAGGAGGTGGCTATTAGTTTTGAGATTATGTTGGTTTATAATATGAGACATTTCTATCCATTATGCGGTTGGTCAAATGGGAAAGAAATAAAGCCATATGCCACTAATTAGGTGGAAGGTAATTAGTCCAATTAGAAGCTACCATGTTAGTGCACATAACTAGAGAAATAATTTAATTAATTACCTTCAGGTGATTATTACTTCTCTAATTATATTAGCTTATATCGAGTTCCAAAAAGTATGCACATTTAAGTATTTGTAGGGACTAATGATATACAATTAATCTAATTCCTAAAACAAAATAATAATATTTATTTTAATTAAATTAACTTAGATCATATGGAGCAATTAACATAAGGAATTCTAGATTAAGCTCAGCTTACTCTTGATTAATTTACTTACAATCAAGTTATATTTTGTCAAAGAGATTAATTGACTTAATTAATCATACATTTAATTTAATTAACACATCGATAAATGTTAGGATATTACACACACACATACATACATACATACATACATACATACATACATACATACATACATACATACATACATAATACATACATATGTATAATACTTTTAACACACATAGACTCAAAGGTCCGCAAGTGTTGTTCTACATTAAAAGAGATTGTCGAGTATTATACAAAATTAGAAACGTCCTCTATTTATAGTTATATATATTGAATTTGAAAGTATAAATAAGCAAAATTACAAGTTTTTTAATACATAACTTTTAAATATCATGATGACACATTTAATCATTTCAAGAAAAAAAATTATTAAATCCAATACTAAAAAATAATATAGTTGTAACACATTTAGTTTCATGAAATTATAACAAATTATTCAATAATAAAATGGTGATTCTTTTAACAAAATTATATGTTGTTGTTTTTATTTTTGTCCTAACACTTCTTTTCTTTTATAATACACACACACAGAGATAGATAATATAGATTATTGATGCATATATCTCTATTAGACACTACATGAAAACTGTCGAATAGCGATGATAATTAGCGTCGTAAAATGAGACGATGCTATGTCGGTGCAAATAACATCCCTATAGAGTCGATATTACGTCACGAAAACACGATGCTAATTGTGTCAACATAGCTTCAACTTAGCATTGCATTGGCGTTACCAGATGTCAACGCTAAATGCGGCGCCCTAGAGATGCTACTTCGGCGCTAATGATGGAGTTGATATGGGCGCCGAGATCTTGCGCTATTTTTGCATTGACAACGGCGTCACAAATTAGCGTCACATACGCTGCGACTCTATGTCGACACTAAGAAGATGCCTTGCATTTGTATAACTATATATGTTACCTATACTATATTTAATGAATAAATAGATTAAATATTCCTAATTAAATATATATTTTACCTACATACACTACTAGAAAACTGACGAATAGCGATGCAAGTTAGCGTCTAAAATGATGGTGACACTAAATCGTTGCCATGAGTCACAGGTAAACTAACTCACAATAGCATCACCTTAGTGTTTACATGATGTCGACGCTACAAACGGTGTCATGGAGATGCTACGTCGATGCAATCACACGAGAAGGGAAAATGCACGGTAGATCATAGCGCTATAGTAGCATTGATAGTTGTCGACGTAAACTTGGGTCACAACACATATGACGCTAGGGCGACGCTAACGATAGAGTCGATATGGGCATCAGACAATTGAGTTGTTTTGATGCCGTAAAGTGCTATGCCACTTTGTGTCTCAAAAGTTGTGATGCTATGTAGACACTAAATTGACGCTACTCGAATTAAAGTGACCTAAATAAGTAAATATGTTACCTACATATGTATTTGTGTACTTACCTACACATGTATTCTATATTATACGTGTCACGTATATTATTATTCTATATTATTACCTTTAACAAATATTATTAAGTTTACTACAATATTTTTTTATTAAAATGAATTCATTATAATTATTATCATAATATTATAATTAAAATCTTGACCTTTCTTTTCTTAATCATCAATATTATTATCATAATATTTGACAAAATCATATGAATAGACTAGTTAGAGAAGGTTTTTAGGCAATCTCGATTTTGCCCACATGTGAAAATTGTTTTACTGATAAAATAGCTAGAAAATCATTTGGACTAGGCAAACATGCAGATTCTTCTTTAGAAATAATCCACTCTGATATCTGTGGTCTTATGATTATTCATGATATGTTGTGGTCTATTTAATCACGCACAAATTCAAGGAATTAAAGTGTTTCAAAAGATTATTGCATATGACTGAGAATTAATTGGATCACAAGGTTAAAGTCTTGCGTACAGATCGTCATCATGAATATTTATCTAAACTCTTTAGAGAATTATGTGATGAAAATTGGATTGTTAGGCAATTAACAATTCCTGTAACGTCGCAACAAAATGGTGTTGAATAAAGAAAAAAATCGGACTCTACTTGATATTGTCCGATCAATGATGGCCCAAGCAAATCTTCCTATGTCTTTCTAGGGTGATTTCTTGTTGACTATAGAGTATATATTGAATCGCGTTCCACTTCTTACAAACTTTGGACAGGCCAAAAGCCTGAACTTGAACTTAATTATTTGCAACCCTGGGGTTGCATGACTTATGTATTTAATAGTTCTCATAAGTAGGAAAACTAATGTATCTTTATAAAATATTTTGAGACCTCCAAAGAATATGTTTTCATGGGCGAAAAGGATGATGAAACTATATTAGAAATAGAAAATAGAGATGCTACATTATTAAAAGATGATTTTCTTAAGTAAGGCAAAATAGATAAAGATCTTCACCTCGAAGAGGAAGAAGATCATGAGTTGACTCCTCCAATGGATCAATCTGCTGAGGAGTCTGTCTCCTTACATCTGAATACTGATCCGAGTGGAAGAGAATCAACTCCAACTCAAGAACGAGATATACCAAAATATTCAATACATCGAACTAATCAGAAAAGTATCCCATGTCGTTGTTTTGAAATTGAGGGGGAAGCTTTTATAGTTGGTCCAGAAGATGAACATGAGCCTAAAACAATTGATGATGCTCTCTGCTGCGAAGGAAGAATGGATGAAAGCAATGAAAGAAGAAATGAAGTTTATGAAAGATAACGAAGTATGGGATTTGGTTTATCTCTCACCTGATAGGAGGCCAATAGGAAATAAATGGGTTCTCAAGGTCAAACGTGATGCGTATGGATCCATAGAAAGATATAAAGCTCATCTTATTGCACAAGAATATAACCAAAAGGAGGATATACATTATGATGAAACTTTTGCACATGTTACAAGATTTTCTTCAATTCACTTAATCCTAGCTATAGTTGCTCATATGGATTTAGAATCACATCAAAAGGATGTAAAAACAACTTTTCTAAATGGAGAACTAGATGAAAAAATTTACATGAAGCAACCTAAAGACTTTATTATAAAAGATCAAGAGTGCAAAGTATGTAAATTGTGATGGTCCATATACGGACTAAAGTAATCATATAGGCAATAGTATTTGAAGTTCCATCGATTAATAATTTCCTTTGGATTTTTTATGATTGATGAAGATCACTGTGTATATATGTGGCTCCAAAAATAAGTTTGCATTTCTAACTCTGTATGTTGATGATATCTTATTAGCTGGGAATAATAAGGAGTATATAAATATTATTAAGTAATGATTGTCCTCTATTTTTGAGATGGAGAATATGGGTGAAACAACATATATACTTGGAGTAAAAATTCAAAGAGATTGTTCAAAGAGATTCATTGCTCTTTAACAAGAGACTTATATAAAAATCCGTCCTTACTTTAACTCCATGTGACTTGACAAGGGGAGCGAGATATGGGACCTCATTTAAAGCGCCAAAATTTTAGGCGACTAGTGGGCGGGCTCAAGTCAGGCACTATAGTTAGTCGACTTGACTTAAGTCTGTGCAATGTTATTAAGTAAAGGCATATACTCCTTCTGCCGAAGTCTCCATCGCATTACTTGAGTGTATCACCAAGTATGCTAAGACGATCTTAATACGTGATGAATAGTTATCAAGTCTTCGTCACATGTGTGAGTCTTTAAGGACTGAATAAGTCCATAGATGACCCTTGAACTATTGACTATATTTTAAAGTAATAGGTTGGTGTCGCTACTTTAGCGAGGTACTCAAAGTCTAAAATTGTATACGGCTCATCGAGCCACATCTAGAAAAGCAACTAATTTACAGTCGAGAAATATGAGGGTGAGAGAAAGATTCATGGGTTCTGCATAAATTTTATATGTTGTTGGCCAACTATAAAGTATACATATAAAGTTGAGTAACCACAGAGTTAGACGTAAGTCATCTAAGCTGTGTAAATAAGGCGTTTTTAGGACAAAATGAGTAACATGATTGTTGGAGTGACTATATGACAATATAGTTTTGGCTTGCATATTGATTCAATGACTATAAATTCCTAACAAGTTATAGTTTTGGTTAAGTTGATTGAGTACTATGTATTCCTAATAGGTCATGATATATGCTCTCAGGTGGTTCAGTGATTGTATATCCCTAACATGTCACAGTTCTCCCGTATTATGTTGTAAATGTACTCGTGGGTCACATGATCCATTTACTATACTGAGATATTCACAGATGTAACAAATAGCACATAATATGCGAGTGGAAGATTGTTGGACATACGCACATGAAATCACATGCTTTGCAGTTGTAAAAATTGCATGGAGGTGCAGTTGACGAAACTGACATGCAACTCCATAAATAGAGTTGCATTGCTGCAAATGGGGTGATCCGAATTCTTCTTGTTTTGTCCAATTTTTGCTATAATTCTATAGGTACTTGGATTGTGATATCGCATTGGCTTTTCGTAGCGATCGTCAACCCGTCCCTTTATGAACCTTCGAATAATTCCGCTACAATAAGTTGGTGGGATGAGAGAGGCTTGTTTGAAATGCTTGTTTCATTTGTCATATCAGGAAATTTTTGAGAAAATTATATTAAAATTGAAAATGCTTGTTTCATGCTTTAGAAAATTATGATTTTTTTTAAATTGTATTGCTAATCCATGACGTATATTATGCATTTTAGTTAATTTTTATAATTATTATGCATATTAGAAACTTAGTGACATATTATAGTGTGACATGTTTTTATTCGAAATGTTTTGCATGTAATTGTGTTATCATAATTAGAAAATTTACAAAAAAAAATTCTTGAAATCTATATGACACGATTATGAAATTTCTTGATATGTCATATGTGCAAAGAATCATTGCCAACTCAAGAACGAGATATACCAGAATGTTCAATACGTCTAATTATGAGACAAGTATCCCACATCGTCATTTTGATATTGATGAGGAAACTTTTATAGTCGGTCCAAAAGATGAACATGAGCCTAAAACAATTGAGAAAGTTCTCTCGTGTTCTGCTAAGGAAGAATGAATGAAAACAATGGAAGAAGAAATGAAGTTTATCAAAGATATTCAAGTCTGGGATTTGATTAATTTCCCATTAGATAGGAGATCAATAAGAAATAAATGGGTTCTCAAGGTCAACGTGGAGTGGATGAATCCATAAAAAGATATAAAACTCGTCTTGTTGGACATGGATAGACCTAAAAAAGAGAGTATAGATTATACTAATTTTTACCTCTTGTATTTTTCCATTCTTTTTATGGGTTGAAGGGATTGTACCAGTGTTATCAAACTCGACCGGCTCGGTCCAACCGTGATCCGGACAACAAACCGGTCTATGGGTCAGGTGAAACCTGGCCACTACAAGGAAACTGGCAATTAGCGACGCGAAATAGCATCTCGAACAAGGTGACGCTACATCGACAACACGCGCGCCATTATGTCGTGTCAGTTGAGTCCCAAATAGATGATGCTACTTGCCTCTCAATAGTGTCACATTAGAGTTTTTGTAACGTTTCGAGAAATAGATGCCAAAGAAGGCGCCATAGTGACGCCAAGTAGCAGCTATTATTGCGCGTCATGAAGCGAAAGTGCGCGAGAGAACCTAGTGCTGTTCTCGCGTCAACAACTTTCGACGCGAAGCTATATGAAGAATCACTATTTTAACACTAAAGACGACGCTATGTAGATGCCAATATGAAGAACCACTATTTTAACACTTACTTGGCATCTCATAACTATATATGTTAATTAAGAAATAGATAACTATATATAGGCTATCTATATTTATATCGCTATATGTTATCTATTTTGACGCAACCCTATATATTATCTATACTATACTTTAATCAATAAATAAATGAAATATTGTATATATACCTTCAACATATATATGTATTCCCACATAATTACTTATATATGTCTACATCATAGGAGTGCTCCTAAATATATAATTTGTTACCTATATTATATATGCTATTTTTTCATACAATATATATCATATCTTAATTATACATTATTATCTTTATATTCTTAATCATGAAATTATGATGGTTGAATTAAGAGATATGATTTATTACAAATTATCCCATTTTAGCGTCACCGTCGTGGAGGCTCAATAGCGTCTACCTAGCGCCACACTAGAGCCGCAATAATAGTCGACAATAGAGAGATACTATTGGTGTCTCTCTGGCATCTCCTTATTGGGGCGCTAAAACTTATGAGACGCTACGTTGACGCTATTGTGTCGCTAATATATTTTAGAGACTCAATAGCGTCTGTATTGCACCGTAGTAGCCAACTTTTTATCACACTCACTTAATCGGGCACATATAGACATAAATACACGTATGCACTTATACTTATATATAATAAGTACACATATACATATTATTATCACTTAATCTCACACATATAAACATATACATATATATATACTTGGAATACATATACACGTTATTGTCACTTAATCTCACACATATATAGACATATACATACATGTATATACTTATAATATAGATTGATATGCACATTGTTGTGACTTAATCTCTCACACGTAGACATATACATACACATATTATATATATATATATATATATATATATATATGCACAATTTTTTTTATATACACATACACATATAGACATAATTTTATATACATACATGAATAATTATATATGCATTCCATAATTTTTAGATTGTGTGAAGAAAATAAAACGACTAGAACAGAGCACAATGCGATGAGATGCTATATTGATAAAGAAAATTACTTACATATAATAGAAAATTAGAATATAGAAAACCTATTAGTGTCTCCCTGGCATCTCCATAGTGAAACACTAAGTTTGTAGAGACGCTACTACGACGCTATTGTGTGGCTAATATATTTTAGCGACGCAGTAACTTCTCTATAGCACCGCATTAGCCGACTTTTTATTACCCTCACTTAATCGGGTACATATTGACATATAAATAGACATATATAACTCATGCACATATACATATTATTATCACTTAAACTCGAACATATAATGTTAAATTAGGAAGAAAATTCGATATAGCGTCCCTACATCCTCGAAATAGCGTCTGTATTATGACACCTCTGTAGCGTCTAAGTAGCGTCGCGTAATGTGAGGCGCTAAATACTTAACTTAAATCCATAACCCCTCTTTTGTGTTTTCTCTTTTTACTGTTACGCTCGCTCTCCAATTTTCACCGCGACCGACGACACCCGATGGTCGACGCCCTCCACTACGACGCCCGATGGTCGATGCCCGTTGCTCCGACGCCGCCCTCGTCGAACTCGCTGCGTTTTCCTTCGATTCGCCCTGCTCCGACCTCCGTCGCCCATCCACTTCCTCCGCCGCCATCTGCCTCTGCCGCCCTCCACCCGCCGTCTGTGCTCCTCCGCGGCCCGCCCTCCGCCTCACCCTCCGCCGCCCTCTGCCTCACCCTCCGCCGCCCTCCGCCTCCTCCGCCGCCTTCCACCTCTGCCGCCCTCCGCCTCCTCCTTCCTCTGGCTCCTCCGCCCGCCGACTGTGCTCCTTCGTTCGGTGCCGATCGTCGCCCGCCACCATCCTTCTCCGGTTAAGAAGGTACGAGTCCGCTACCATCCATTATGTAATCCCTAGTTAATTTGCTATTTTTTAATCTAATGCATGTTAAGTTAATTACTAGTTAATTACTTGAAACTAATCTAAGGACTAGTTAATTTGCTATTTTTTAATCTAATACCATGTTAAGTTAATTATTAGTTAATTCCTTGAAGTTAATCTAATTCCTAATTAATTACTTGAAATTAATGTAATTCCTAGTTTATAGATGGTTGAGTTAATCATAACGTTCGACATTTATGATTGATCTAATGCATGCTGCTTTACTCCCCACCTCTCTTATAGTAAATGCATGAGCAGAACAAATTTGTTCCACGATTACGAGTTATTAGAAATCAAATACTGATAGATTTTTTTTTCATAAGTCTAGTACCTCTTTTTGATTATGTTCTCATAAATTTTACTAAGGATGTACATCCACATTCTTGATAATAAAATGAGTTTATGAAACGATGATGAAGTACTTGAAACATGTGATTTTGGATTTCGTAACTTCAAAATCACATGTTTCAAGTACACGAATTTATTGACATATGGCTTAATGTTGTCCATTACCGAAATGACAAAGCCAGATCATAGTTGGATTCATCATTGAAATGATAAACATGGCGTTATAACTGAAGAATATAAGGATGGTGTTGATGAATTCATTAATGTGGCATATCAAAATGAAGGTGTTGCTTCTTCATATGAAAAAAATCTTATGTCCATGCCGAAAGTGCAAATGTTATTAGTGGAAAGTAAGATATGATGTGCAGAAGGATTTATATTATAACGGTTTCTTACTGACATACACAAATTGGTTCTTCTATGGCGAAGAAAGATGGGCTAGAGAGAGACTCGAGCAATCCGTACAGGGACATGATATGAGATGCAATGTTAGGAGAAAATGTTGGTGAAACATTGATTGAAGAATACCCGAATCCTTCAGCTTCTAAATTTTATAATTTTTTCGAAGAAGCATATGAACCTTTATGGGATGGATGCATGAAGCAAACTACACTTTCTGCATTGGCACAAATAATGAACTTGAAATCAAAATTTAATACGAGCGAAAGTTATTTTGATAGGATGCTTGTCATTATTAAGAGTATGCTTCCAGCTTCAGAGAAAATATCGGGACATTATTACAAGTGCAAAAGATTGATGAGAGATTTAGGGTTGGAATATTGATGCATGTAGCAATCATTGCATGTTGTATTACAAGGAAAACAACTCACTTATGAGTTGTTCTATTTGTGACTAGCCCAGATACAAGCTGAGAAAGAATTTCCAAAGTTTGAAAAAAATGTGGCAAATAAAGAATTATGATACTTTCCCATTGTTCCAAAATTACAATGACTATTTCTTTCTAAGAAAACTGCATCATCTATGTGATGGCACAAAGCAGGGGCACATGATGTTCAAAATTCCATTACACATCCTTCAAATGCTGAGGCATGAAAACGATTTGATGCACTTCATCCGGCTTTTTTTACAGAATCGCGCAATGTTAGATTAGGACTTTGCACCGAGGCTTCAACCCATTTGGCTCATCAAGTACTGCTTATTCATGTTGGCCAATTTGTGTGACACCTTATAATGTTTACTTAATTCCTTTGATTGATGAACTCAAGATGTTGTGGGAGGATGGTGTGGTTATTTATGACAAATTTAAAAAGTAAAATTTCATTATGAGAGCCGCATTAATGTTGACCATAAGTGATTTTCCAGCATATGAAATGTTGAGTGGTTGGAGCACAAAAGGTAAACTTGCTTGTTCCATATGTGGAAAGAATACAAAATCATTTCATTTAAAAAATTGTAGGAAAGTTTGCTGGTTTGATTGTCATAGGATGTTTTTATCATTGGAGAATTCGATGTGTCGCGATTGAAACTCATTTAAGAAGAATACAATGAAGAACACTTTGTCTCTAACTCATTTGACGGGACAAAAATTTCTAGAGCAAATAAACAAGCTTGGTGAAGTCTCATTGGGATTGAAGGCCGGTAGTTACAAGCAAATTGAGTTTGGAAGTGAACATAATTGGGAGAAAGAAGTATTTTTTAGGAGTGGCCTTATTAATTTTCAAACTTGGTATGTCATAACTTGGACGTCATGCATGTAGAGAAGAACGTATTTGACAAGATCTTCAACACTATTATGGATGTTAAAAGAAGAACAAAAGATAGCATACAGGCATGTGAAGACATAAAATTAATATGCAAAAGACCAGAGCTAGATATCATTCATCTTCAAAATGGTAAATGCAAAAAGCCGAAAGCTACTTATGCCTTGAGCAATGATCAAAGAAAAGTGGTTTCGAATGGGTCAAGCAATTGAAATTCCCCGACGGATATATATCAAACATATCTCGTTGTTTTAATTTAGACAATGGGAGGATACATGGGATGAACACTCATGATTGTCATATTTTTATGGAAAGGTGGTTTCCAATTGCCTTTAAAGAACTTTTTTCAAAAGCCATTTGGAAAGTTTTAACAGAGTTATCTATGTAGGATCCCAAAGGACACCAGGGGGTGAATTGGTGTTAAAAAATATCGATTTCACAATAATCATTACGGAAGCTTAAAATCGATTATTAAAATCTTTCAAATCAATACAATTCAGATCACATCAAAACCAACATGAGAGGGAGAGAGTGAAAGCAATCACAAAGTACGCGGTGGTTGTTGACGAGGCTCGGCCACACCTTTTACGTCCCCGCTCTGACTTCTCGACCTCAAGACCGTCGGAGATTCTACTAGAATCTTTTTCTTTATTACAAATGGGGCAATGAAGAAAGGCCATTTACACTATCGCTTTTTCTCCGTTTCGAGAGGTAAGGCTCACCTCTCCTCGAATGAAGCTAATCTTTTTTCTCGCTCAATAGGTAAGATTTTGAACATCTTTTATGCATGAACTCTCTCAGTATTTTTCTAAATAAAATATTTCTCTCTTTTACAAAGCTAAGCTCACAAGAGAAGAAGAGAGAAAGAAGAGAAAACTAAAAATGAAAACTTGAAGAAAAATATCTTCTTTTGATAACTTGAAGTTTTTCTTCAAGGCTTGAATGAATGCCTTTCCTTCTGGTTTTGGCACTCCTTTTATCGGTTTCAGCAAGTGAGAAAGTCGTCCAAAAATCATTCCACACTTTTCTCCTTCAAATTTGACCGTTATTGTTCATTTGACTCGAAGGCCGGTCGACTGCACATATGGACCGATCGACCGGTACACTTTCTTTTATGAAAAATATGACCGTTGGCGAATTCTGCACTGTCCGGTCGACCGGTGTTCTGTACCAATCGATCAGTACCTCAATCGATATAGTCTCGACATTCTGCTTGTTGAAATTAGATATTTTCTACATTGACCGGTCGATCTATGTTCTGGACCGATCGACCTGTGTTTTGGACCGGTTGACCAGTCTTCTAGTCGGCAGGTCGACCGTCTTACACTATTTTAAGCATAACTTTTTGCATAGTTATCCAAATGAGATGATTTTTTATTCTATGTAAATCTAATAGAATTCTCTACAAGGTTGATATTTATGATTAATCCAAAATCTAATAGGATCATAGTTAATTATTTAATCAATGTGTAGTGCATAAAGTTATCCCTTTTTCTTTAAACTTTTTCAGCATTTTAACTTTAATCTTTTGAGGTTTGTACTATCAAAATATAATTTTATATGTCATTAAAACTTATATCTAACTATCTATGTTCTTTAAAGAGCTTTGTACATCTATCGTTCGGGAAGAAGACATCTCTTGATTAGAAGCTTCTATTGTGATTACCGTGCGCAAGGCTGAGAAGATATTTTCACATTCTTTCTTTGATGTAATGGAGCACTTGATTGTACATCTTCCATATGAAACAAAAGTTGTGGGTTCGGTTCAGTATCAATGGATGTATCCTTTCGAAAAGGACATGCTATATTTAAAAAAGAAGACAAAGAATAAGACGAAAATTAAAGGCTCTATATGTGAAGCATATTTCATTGAGGTGTCAACTTCACTTCAAAGTCCTTTGAGCCACACATACAATCACAACACACCCAAGTTCCAAAAAACGATGATGGTGGTGAAAGAGAAGTTAACATGAATATTCTATCCATCTTCAAGTACCTATGTCGGCTTTTTAGTACATGACACAAAGTTGTTTTGAATGACAAAGATCTCATCGCCTTTGAGAATTTTGTCCTTGCAAATTGTAACAAAGTGACACCGTATTTCGAGTAAGACAATTTATTTTAATATGTTATATAATTTAAAGTTTATTGTTGCTATATGATTTCATTAATTGACAACTATGAATTCAGAAAATTCGAAGAATTACAGCGAGAAATCAATCTGTTAGTTTCAAACGATGAGTTATTGAAACTACAAGACAAACATTTTGCCGATTGGTTGAGATGTGAAGTGAGAATTCTTTCAGATTGCTCGTAATTATTACTTAAGTTTGTAACTTTTAATAAAGTTTTAGTTATTTTTCTTATAGGTTATTAAATTCATTTTTTAATAATGTCAGTTGTTCCTCTGCCGACGGAGAACGTAACCGGATCATCACATAGTAGGCGATCCATTGGTAGGTCGGCTCCACGTATCACTCCAGGTATGTGTCACATAGTAGGCGATACATAGTACGCGATTGAGTTTTCTAAATATTTTGCTTTTGTGACAGTTGCTCCACCGTCGACGGGAGCACATAGTCGGGACGTCTCTATCGCACGATGACGATCGACATATCACACCAAGTTATTTTCTATATATTCCATAATTTTAAATAGGAGATAAATTTTATTTATTTTCTTATGATGACAACTACTACGTCACTGCCACTATTGAGATTATCGGACGCTTCACCACATTCTAGCGTTGGCGAGAGACGTCTTACCTCAGGTGATATATTTATTATTATTGATATTATATTTCTAAATTAATTACATTAATCATTTTTATATATTTTTAGTTGCTACACCGTCGATAGTACAAGCACCTAGCTCGTCATATTCTGATGAGCAGACTGTCACGGATCATGCAGCGGTAGACATCACTCGAGGTGAGAACATTACTGTACATATGTCAAATATCACTAGTTTAATTTGGTATGACACTAATGATTCATTTTATATTAGGGCCCGTAGATGATGTCAGACCTTCTCAGCCTACCCCAGCTATACTGGATAATGATTGTTCTTTGACAGATGAAGAGGGATTACACGATAATGGGGTGGTCACCGTGAATAATATTGCTCGACCGTAAGTTAAATAAGTTATAGAAATTTTGTTATAGTTTTGGTTATCATTAAAAATTAATTCTTCTTTATAATTGGCAGGACCACTTTCATATCCGCTAGTACCGTGCGGAATGTCAGTGCTCTCGTTATTTTCCACTTGCCGTAAGGGGTAGGATCCTAGAAAGGTATCCCAATTCAAGTGCGGGATGACATCTTTAGAGCTTTTACAGTGCGATTTTCTATTTGTGTTACATAATTTGTTTTATATTATTTTAAAATTACTAAGTTTTAACGTATTATGTAGGAGGCAAATTAGTTTCATTCGGATCTTAGTTTAGGGATGATCTGGAGAGATTTTGAGGAGGTCTCCATGAAATGCCTTCGAAATAGATTGTACAAGTTTCGGAAGGTCATCACGTCCGTCGCCCTCATTTTGGAGCAGGGCATACAAAGATGCCCAAGGTATATTAGGCGCTCTGTTTGGGAGTCCTTATGTAGGAAGTGGTAAGTATGTTTACTTTTAAATTATTTTTATTAAATTTATAGTTTTTGAAAGTCTAAGTATTTGATGTTCATAAAGGACGGATGAACGATGATAAAGGAAGTCAGAAAAGGCAAGAGTTAACATACTTTCGAAGCCTAAGGCCCACATCCGCACAGGGGAGTCGATGCGATTTGACGAGCATCGACGATGCATGGTAATTTACATACAAATTCAATTAATCAAACTTTTGACTTATAATTATTTTATAAAATTTGAAACTTTATTGTAGGAGGAGAAAGAAGGCGGTCCCGTGGACTTTCGCGTGGTCTACGAGGCCACGCATAAGAGCCGGAAGACCAATTACTTGGTCACACCCACTACTCATAGGCTTCTGGTAAGTCTTATCACATGTTTATTTGGTTGTTGACATTAGTGCACTATTTTTGAAATGCGCAATGTTTAAATTTTTTAGGATGAGTATAATACCAAAATGGCTGAAAAATACGAAGATGATCCGAGTACTCAGCCGCTAGGTAATGTTTCTTGGAAAGGATGTCAAGTTTTTAATTCATGTGTTTTTTATATATAATCTATACATTATATGATTGTATAATTTTTCTATTTCGTAGAGGACCCTACTATTTGGGAGGAGGTGACTGACACAACACGAGGAAGATACTTGCGTGGCCTCAGCACAGCCGCTTAGGTACCTAGGAGGAGCGAAGGATATGCAGACGTCCCATTTGCTCCGAGCTCATCCGCTGCACTTGATATGACGTAGTTATCGCAGTAGCTATCAGAGCAGATATCACAATAAGTGTCGCAGCAGTTGTCGCAACAGTTGGCTCCGCTATTGCAGGCGATTCAAGGATTGATCCCAACGTAGAATTAATCCTCGCGAGGTCATGGATCGAGCATGTCGGGATTGAATGTCTGGAATGATAACAATAACCATAGATAGAAACTATACTTTTGTTACTTATTATTAGATATACGTATTTTTAGATATACGTATAGTTCAATTTATTACTTTTCATATTGTTATCTTAAATATTGTGCATGTGATGCTTTCATAGTATGTTTGTGATGAATATCAATGTATTTATATGCATTATATAATTATATGGTATGGGAAGGGAAAAAATGTGGCTGTAATGGGTAAAAAAAAATATGCAGTTAGCGCCTTCATAGCGTTGCCAAAATAGTCGACTCTATATTAAATATATCGTCCTTAGTGTAACTTTAACGTCTCCTTCACGTCGACATATCGCATCACCTTAGCGTCTCATTGGCGACGAAAAATATGATGTTGGCCTCACAGAAGCGCCGAAATAGCGTCAACTAACGCATAATGTTAGCGTCTCTTGAGCGCCGAAGTAGCGCCTCCTAAGTCGCGCCACTTTAGCATCTCCTTAGCGACGTCTGTCTACTGCTCCCAACCCGACATCACGCGTCTTTGTAATGTCAATATAGCGTATACCGTTAGCGCTAGTAGCGTCTCCACCATTGTTGACTCTATTGTGACGTCGCCAATGGCCACTGATTACTGGCGTCACATTTTTTCGGCGCTATTTGGACGCTAAGGTGATGCTATAGCTTCTAGAGACTCAATAGCGCCACATTAGCGTCAAGTTCGTTGGGTCGCTATTCTTCGATTTTCTTGTAGTCGACTATCACTTTGAATCAATTTGACCTGATCAAATCCGGTCAAGAACTAGGTTGGCGCTAGTAGCGTCTCCACCATTGTTGACTCTATTGTGACGCCAATAGCCACCGATTACCGACGTCGTATTTTGTCGGCACTATTTGGACGCTAAGGTGATGCTATAGCTTTCGGAGATGCAATAGCGCCGCATTAGCGTCAAGTTCGTTGGGTCGCTATTCTTCGATTTTCTTGTAGTCGACTATCACTTTGAATCGATTTGACCCGGTCAAATCCGATCAGACCCGGTCAAATCCGGTCAAGAACTAGATTGAACCGGCCGACCCAGATGGATCTAGTGAACGGGCGGGTGAGTCTTTTTTGTTTTTAATAAAAATATGAATCTATTTGGACGCTAAGGTGATGCTATAGCTTCCAGAGACTCAATAGCGCCACATTAGCGTCAAGTTCGTTGGGTCGCTATTCTTCGATTTTCTTGTAGTCGACTATCACTTTGAATCAATTTGACCTGGTCAAATCCGGTCAAGAACTAGGTTGGCGCTAGTAGCGTCTCCACCATTGTTGACTCTATTGTGACACCAATAGCCACCGATTACTGGCGTCGTATTTTGTCGGCGCTATTTTGACGCTAAGGTGATGCTATAGCTTTCGAAGATGCAATAGCGCCGCATTAGCGTCAAGTTCGTTGGGTCGCTATTCTTCGATTTTCTTGTAGTCGACTATCACTTTGAATCGATTTGACCCGGTCAAATCCGGTCAAGAACTAGATTGAACTGGCCGACCCAGATGGATCTAGTGAACGGGCGGGTGAGTCTTTTTTGTTTTTAATAAAAAATGGATAAAAAATGACACGTGCATGAAGTTTTGATCTCATGACCTCTTAAATCATTTAATGAATGATGCCTAATTTGCCACACTTTACCATTTGAATGGATAAGATCTTTATATTTTATGAAGATATAATACTACATCTCATTTTAATTTTTTATAAAAAATAATTTTTACAATTTATATTTATTAAATGTGATCTTAATATAAAAAGTCACTAATTAAAATTTTAAAAATAGTAATATCCTCATCTTTATTGTTTAAGATGATATGAATAGTTAAATTTGAACTATCTGAATTTAAATTATAATGTAATATATAAAAATTAAACAAAGGTATATTTATATTATATTTATTATTTTTAATTAAAACTTTTAATCATATTATTGTATTTTGATATTAAAATATATTTGTTATTGATGAAACTATATTAGTAATTAACATAATTTATATTTATATATTATTTTATTATTAGCCAATCCGATCTGACTCGACTTTTCATCCGAGTTTTACGACATTGGATTGTACTTGACATCACAACATTAACTAGTTCACATATATAATGAATATGTAAAAACGGATTATGAGAAGTATATATATGTTCGAGAAAGAATGAAGAGATAAATTATGATCGGTGAAAAAAAAAACATAATTTGGGATTATTAACTATCAAATCATAGTCGCATCTGATATTCACCCGTATAATAGGGAGTCCCAGCTTCAGCTTTTCTGCATGCATCTGTTGCACCGGCAACTGTAGCTATTTGACTGCGTAACTTTTGAAGCTAGAATATCCAACGTTCGAGGATCTTGTAGATCTCCAGATCGACTGCAGCAAACAGTAGCTAGTTCTCGTAGATCTCTCGCTCTTGGCTTGCAGTTGCACCTGTGGAGGGTCAGAGAATTCGTACTGTGTAATCAAGGTTGTCAAAACAAGTCCGGCCCGGCCGGTCGGATCGGTCGGATCGGTGTTTGGAGTACAAAAGGAGTCATGAGTCATTCAAAACTCGGATGGATGATTGACCCGGTCAAACTCGGTCAAAACCTGGGTTGGATCGATTAACTCGACGGGTTTGAGTGACCCGGTCAATTTTGAGGGTTTAGCCAAAATATTATAATTTGTAACTTTGAATTATCAATTTTCCAAACTTTTTACTATATTACTAACATTTAATAATGGCACACTCATCATCTATTCTACCACTATTATTATTATTATTATTATTATTATTATTATTATTATTATTATTATTATTATTATTATTATTATTATTATTACTACTACTACTACTACTACTACTACTACTATAAAAAATTCAAATTATTAAGATATTATGTTTATATACACATTTAAAATCAATGGTAATAAAAAAATATTATTTATATTGTTATTCATTCAAAATAAAATGTAACATATTAAAATTTAGTAAAATATTAAAATTTAGAATGTATTTTTAAAAAAAAATATATTTGATTTAATTCATTGTTCATATAAATAAATCTTGTCTTCCCACTAGTGATTAAAAAATTATATGCATACACTTATAATTATTATCTAAGCTGATTTTATACTTATATTAAATTATAATTATCCGATCCAACCATTCGGGTTTAACCGGTTCGACCGATCCGACCTGACCCGCCGATCAATCCGGTTCGGGTCTCACTACTAGAAAAACGCGGATTACCGACGGTCCGGACCGTCGGTAATCAGCCCGAAAACCGTCGGTAACACAATTACCGACGGTTTTTCAGTCAAAATCGATCCGTAAAAAAATGCTCGTCGCAAACGGATTTGTGACAGTTGAAAAAATTCGTCGAAAATATCGACGGTTCTGGTCGTCGGAACAGTCCCCGACGGTTCGACCCGTCGAAATTTTTCGACGATTGCAACCGCCGAAAAAGTCCCCGGCGGTTCGAACCGTCGATATTTCCGACGGTTGCAACCGCCGGAAAAGGCCGGCGGTCCGAACCGTCGAAATTTCTGACGGTTGCAACCGCCGGAAAAGGCCGGCGGTTCGAGCCGTCACAGCTTTTCGACGGTAGCAACTGTCGAAACTTTGGACGGACGTCGCAACCGTCGATCTTTTGACGGTCGCAACCATCGCAAATAATTTTTTAAATATAAAAAAATTAGCGACCGGATCCAGCAGCTGGAGGCCGGATCCGGCGCCAGGCGGCCGGATCCGGTAGCTGGAGGCCAGATCCGGCGCCAGGCGGCCGGATCCGGTAGCTGGAGGTCGGATTCGGCGCCAGGCGGCCGAATCCGGGCGCTGGAGGTCGGAACCGGCCGCCAGTCGGCCGATCGGCCGTTGGGGGTCAGATCCGAACGGCCACGACCGAATCCGGCCGACAGCAGAGAGAGACGCCGGCGCGGAGCGGGAGAGAGAGATACGCCGGCGCGGGAGAGGGTCGCCGGTGCGGGAGAGGGTCGTCGGCGTCCGGCGTGGGAGGGTCGCCGGCGTCCGGCGCGCGAGAGAGGGTGCTCGCGACCGAGAGAGAGAGAGAGAGGAGAGGAGGGAGAGAGAGAGGAGTGGAGGGAGGAGGGAGAGAGAATTTTAATTAAAGGGAGGAGGAATATATATAAAGGGAAAAAGTGGAAAGAAAGCGGGAAAAGGAAAAAAAAAGCGGAATAACGAAATTTTAATTACCGACGGTTTCGATCGTCAAAAATATAAATATTAAATATTTTTATAATTACCGATGGTTGTGACCGTCGAAAATATATTTAGTTATATATAATATTTATTTTTTATTTTACCGACGGTTTGAACCGTCGGTAATCGTTACCGACTGTCAAAACCGTCGGTAATTGCGACGGTTTGGACCGTCGCTAGTTATATTAATAAAATACTATTTATATGATATTATTATACGTTTACCGACGGTTACGACCTTCGAAAATTGCGGCGGATTTTGCGACGGATGGATATCCGTCGGAAATATCGACGTTCCTAATCGTCGAAAAATTAAATAATAATATAATAAATTATATAATTAATTTTTTTTATTTCCGACGGTCGTGACCGTCGGAAAATCCGTCGAAAAAATTTAATAATAATATAAAAAATACATAATTTAATTTTTTTATTTCCGATGGTCGTAACCGTCGGAAAAGTCGTCAGAAATTGCGACGGATGGATATCCGTCGAAAATATTGATGTTCCTAATCGTCGAAAAATTAAATAATAATATAAATTATTTTCGACGGTCATAACTGTCGAAAAATCCGTCGGAAACGCAACCGTCGAAAAATCCGTCGCAAATTGCGACGGATTTATAACCGTCGGAAATTATCCGTCGGAAAATCGCGATTTTCTTGTAGTGTCTTACAACATTGTGTGTAATACCACCATCGATAGAGTTCGAGTTTCTCTCTTCATTTCCCAAGGCCAGATCCGATGAAGCCATCGTCTTTGCGGTCGTTACTGCAACGATAGCTCTGAGTCTTGATTCTGGAGAAACTTTCGGCGTGCCCTCGCCCGTGGCCATCGTCGTCCCGGCCACAGGTGATGGCTCCGTCGCCATCGTATGCGGCATCCTCATCTGTTATTTACCTAGAAGCATCCAATGCGCAACCATTTCGGCCACCGCCGGCGCCGGGAAGGCATTCGATATATACCCGAACGTCACCTTTTTCTCCCTATCGAGCGGGCGCGACACCATGTGTGGACTTCAGTCCGACGGCCGCAATTTTTTCTGCTGGAAACACGCCCGTAACGGGACCACGAGCCATACCTTGCAGAATGTTTACCAGAATCACGTCGTCCCTCTCCGTGAACTCGCCGTCGGCGAGGAGCAGATCAGCGCCACGGACAGAAATGACAGCTTCATCGGATGGTGGCGCAACGACCCGAGCTTCCCCTCCAGAATCCGCGGCCGTTTTCGTTCCCTCACCTCGGGGAGAGGCTTCTTCTGCGCCATCGACGACGAGGACAAAGTCGTCTGCTGGGGGCCCGAGGCGCAAAATATCTACCCGGCTTTCGAGGACGAGGAGATGTCCACCATCGTCTCCGGCGAGTCCCACGCCTGCGGAGTGACCAAAGAAGGCCGCGTCATCTGCGGGGGGAACAACGATCATGGGCAGTGCAACCCCCCGGAGTCCGTCCCCTTCGAGTTCATGAGCCTCGGTCTGGGTTCCACCCACACTTGCGCCGCCCGGAGGGGAAGTTTGACTACACCGTGGTATGCTGGGGAGCCGGAGTCGGCGTGTACTCTCCGACGGGCGCCGACACGTCCATCTCGTACATGGTGGCCGCCGGAGAGCTCACCTGCGGGGTGGACGCGTACAGCATGAAGATACATTGCTGGTGGATCACCAGCGGGAGGGCTCCAGCAAAAGTCGTCGAAGTTCCTCTGCGCCGAGAGGTCCTTGATGGGCTCTGCGTTCCCCCAAGCTCTTGCCCTTGACGCGGTTATCCCGGGTCCGGGGTCCTTTGTGCCGATTCCAATGTCATATGCAACACGTGTCATTAGCTAGCATATCAAATGGCCCTCTTGATTGGATGATCCAATAAAAATCTTATTTCGATGTATTTCAAACGCAAAATTTATTCAGCATCTGGCTTCGAACTACGCAACGCGGAGATTAAGCAGATATATATATGCTATCTACTTTAATTTAGATTAAAGCCTAAAGTTAGCACGAGTATCAATTTAGATTTGATGTTCTATGGATATATATCTAAAAATTTAGCTGGGACAATTATTATATAAAAAGCTGGGACAACTAATATTACTGGCCGGAATAGTCAGATATAGCTGATAGTCTTTTATTATGTTGGGTGGCATTGCTTGTAGATTGCAAGGCTTATTTACATATTTTGTTTCCTTCAACGAAGATAATAATTTTTTTTGGTTTTCTGGATCTAAAATTGTTCCATCCCTTGGTAGATTATAGGTACTTAGTTTTCTGTTCTTTTTCTACTTTAGCAATGGACACAGATGTTGGTTGAGTAATCAAAGGAGACAAATTTTCTATATGCAAATTATGGTTGATAAATGATAAATCCAGCTCTGAAATTGATACAGAAACTAAAAGAATGGGGCTATTATCATTGTATAGATGAAACTGAGAGAATTTTATAAAAGTGATAAAAACGAAACAGACGAGTCTGACTTTTTATAGTGTTACAATGACAGTAACTAACTTCTTGCCAGCTTGGCATCTACATGTACATGTGCTTCTGTGTCAACTTGATGCTTTAACGATAAATGTCATAAGAAACAAAAGGACTTATTCTTTTAAAATATATCTATCGAATTGTTTATGCTTTATATCCATATACTTGCCCAAAATTTGTTTGGATGACTGTCCTGTGGTCTCGAGCACGTCATCGCCGCGGACGGTCGTGATTCGACAATTAGAAACACAAGTGTGCTTTCTCCTAGGGAAGTTCTCAACCCTCAGATACAATCCTACGGCTGTGACGTCTCGGTTGGCAGCCACGTGGCATCCCCTATGCGCGTCGATGGTGAAATGCTGGCTTCACCCTCTTCTACCCCCTGATGACACTATGACCAGATCATCACCCTCACTCCATCCCTGCCGCTCTCCCATCCCTCCTGCCCATTCCCCCAACCCTACACCCCCCTCCTCTGGATGGTCCATTTCCCTCCACGAGCCTTCTGGTTTCCCTGCCTCGCTTCCTTCACTCTCTTCTGCAACTTCAGTTCCATCGCCGTCCACGCCTTCGCTACCGGCCCCTGTCCCCCAGATCCGTCTTCTTCCCTAAAACCTGTCCCCCCAGATCCGTCTTCTTCCTTAAACCACGCAGATTTTGCTGCATTTGCAGGTTGCTGTGTCGCCTCTGCGATCTCTGAGGCCTCTGAAACCCAGCCTCATGAGCCTTTTGATGTGGAGACCGACGATCTTGATCTGCTCCCTCCCCCGCGCTAGGAAAAGAAGAAGTCTCGCGTTCTTCGTTCGCAGGCCCCACTTCCTGCTCTTCGTCCTCGGCGGGGACCGGTGAAATCTACCCTCAAAGGTAAGACATCTACTCATGTCGCCACCCACCCCCCTCTAACTGCCCCCTCTTTGTCAGTACAGGTTTCGGACACGGCGGCGCCGCTGTCAAAGGCTGATGACCCACCTCCGGTTGGCATATGAGACTTCTTGCCTGGAACCGTCGGGGCGCTCTTCGCGCGAAAGTCAGGGATCGACTTTGTAATCTTATTAGAACTCATAGGCCGACCTTTGTAATTTTATTAGAAACACACACTTGCTTTATAAATTCTAAATAGGTAATCCGACGCATGGGTCCCGATTGGGACGGCATCTTCTGCGCAGCCGCCGGTGCCTCCGGCGGCATCCTCCTGACTTGGCAGAGTCAGGAGGCTCAGGTGACTTCTCTCCTTACCTCTGTGCAAGTGATACATGCTGCTATTTCTTTTAATGGTTTTAATTTTTTGCTATCTGCTATCTACGCTAGTACCATTTCCTCAGTTAGGACTCGCCTTTGGCAAGATTTAAGCTCGCTTAACACCTCTCATCTCCCCTGGCTTCTCATCGGAGACTTTAACACCATCTCTAGCCCCTCCGATAAATTGGGTGGATCCCCATTCCGGCATACCAGGCCTGTGGGTGCTCTTAATGATCTTATTAATTCTCAACCACTTTTAGATATTCGACCTAATGGACTCCCTTACACTTGGTGTAATAACCGCGCGGGCCTGGCTCGTATTTTCTGTCATCTTGATCGTGCCTTAGTGAATTATCACTGGCTTGCATCTTTTCCTAACCTCTCTCTGACCACCCTGCAGAGATGTGTCTCCGACCATGCCCCAATCCTTCTGCAGACTGACCTCCAACCTCGGAGGCCAAAGTCATTCAAATATGAATATTTTTGGTTAACTTACTCTGAACCTCGGGACATTGTCAAGCGGAACTGGTCTTTTAACTCCTCTACCTCCATCATCTCCCACGCCCTTAACCAAATTAAGCGTGATACCATTAAATGGAACAAAGTCTCTCTTGGTCGGCTCGAATCCCGTGCCGACCTTGCTCTTCAGGAGATAAATCGACTTGAAAATCTGGACGTTCATCGTGGCCTGTCATCTACTGAGCTCGGGCTCCTTCGCTCGGCTTACCATTGCCACGCCGCCTTCCTTAGACAGATCAGCCTCAAATGATGGAGCAAGTCTAGGGTGACGTGGCTCCAACATGGGGATCGAAACACTAGATTTTTTCATACTTCCACCATCGTCAGACATAAGCAAAACACTATTTCCACTATCATAAATGACAATAATGACTGCATTACTGACCCTACATTACTAACTTCCTTATTTGCTGATCACTATAGACAGCTTTGGCAAAGACAATCCTCTCGTACAATTCCATCTGACTGCTGGCCTTGTCTGCCGTCCCTCGATACCTCCACTCATGATTCCCTGATTGCTCCTATCTCTCGGGCTGAGGTCACTCGTGCCCTTTGGAGCATGCCCCCGGGCAAGGCTCCTGGGCTTGATGGCTTCACGATTGAGTTCTATAAATCTTTTTGGGATATCGTTGGAGACAGGGTTGTTAATAAAATTCAGAACTTCTTCGTCTCTGGTACCTTACCTGCAGAATGGTCCAATACCTCTCTCATCTTCATTCCAAAAATCGCTAATGCCAAACGTGTTAAAGACTTCCGGCCTATCTCACTATGTAACGTCCTATACAGGTTACTATCTAAAATAATTGCTAATCGCCTTCGACCTATTCTAAACTTTTTGATCGACCATAATCAATCCGCATTTATTCCTGGGAGATCTATCCATGACAACATTTTGGTTGCCCAGGAGTTAGCCCACTCCCTTAATTCTGGACGACAAAAATTTATGCTCCTTAAAGCTGATCTCGAGAAAGCCTTCGACCGTGTGTCTTGGTCCGCCCTCTGCTCCATCCTCAAACTCATGAACTTTCCTGATAGCTTCATTGATTGGATCCACATCTGCGTCTCCTCCCCGTTATTCCACTGTGTTATCAATGGCGTAACTTCACCACCATTTCACAGTTTCAGGGGTATTAGGCAGGGTGACCCCCTCTCACCCTACCTATTTATTATTACCTCTCAAGTTTTCTCCTCCATCATGAAACAGCATGTGGCTGCGGGTCTCATCGAGCCTTTCCGTATTAATTCCTTCAGCCTTACCCACTTTCTTTTTGCGGACGATCTACTTATATGCCTCAAAGCAACGAAGCAGAATTGCTTGAACCTTAAGAAAATCCTTGAGATATTTCAGTATCTCACTGAGCAGAAAATCAACCCCCATAAATCTGAGCTTCTACTTCCACTCTTAACTCCCGATGCCGCCAGCAACTAAGCACGATTTTAAGTTTTAAATCTGGCTCTTTCCCGTTTCACTACCTCGGTGTCCTCATCTCCCCCCGACGCATCCCTAGTAGTGACCAAATCGCTCTCCTTGATAAAATTTCCTCTCGCCTCGTTGGTTGGAGGCGAGGGACTCTAAATCAGGCTGGTCGTACTACTCTTATCAATACCACCTTAGCTTCCATCCCTATTCACGCTCTGAGTGTAACCAATCTCTCTGGAGGCACTATTGCCTCCATTGAGAAGTTGTCAAGAGCTTTCCTCTGGGATCCTGACAGAGATCGCCAGGGATCACACCTCATTAACTGGAATACTGTCCAGCTGCCCCGTAATCTTGGTGGGCTGGGCATTAGGAACTTTATGATTATCAGACACTCGCTCATCACAAAGCACATTCAGGGCCTGCTTAATAAGCAGGATATCTTCTGGACCAATTTAATCCTTGCCAAGTGTGGTCCCCTCAGAATTTGGGATGATATGCCTTCGGCACACACCGTTGAATCATGGAAATTAATCCTCAACTCTATTCACATCCTCCGGGCTGGTTTCAGAAAGAGCATTGGCTCTAGATCTTCAGCTTCTGTTCTCCTCGACCCTTGGATATCTAGCATCCCACTCATACGCCTCCCCACATTCATTAACATGAACTATAATCTCGAAAACAAAATGGTTGATCATTTTATCTCCGACGGTTCTTGGAACGACTCTATGCTTGCGGATGCTTTTGGGCCCGACTTAAGTTTTCAAATTAAACGCATTTATATCTCTACTTCTGCCGATGATGACGCGTGGGTCTGGGTTAGTGATACCTACGGATGCGCAAATGCCAAGTCGGTTTATGATCATATTAGCCGCCGTCTTATGCCGCCTTCTCCCACTGGGGGCATCGTGGCACAGCGTTTGGAAGATTCTGGTTCATCCCAAGATCCATATCTTTTTGTGGAAATTACTGCATAACAAACTACCAACATTAGATACTATACTGATTTTTGATAACACTATTGATCTAGCTTGCTCCGTCTGTGGTCTTCATCTTGAAACCAATACCCATTTTATTTTTTCAGTGCCCATTGTCGCTTAGCCTTTGGCAACTTTTTCAAAGTAAAATGCATTATGCTTTTCTGCATACTGCCTCCTGGCACCTCGGCTCTTGGATCTATGAAGGAGCCAACTTGGATCAGCAGTCCCGGAAAACTTTTTTGTCTCTTTTTGCTTATTGCCTTTGAGAGCTTTGGAATCTTCATAATAACGCACATTTTTGGGCCCAGCGTGCAACCGTGGAGTTGGTTTGGGAAAGGGCTTTGGTTGGCTATCATGAGTTTGCTGACGCCCACGCACATGAGGCACCTTGCCCCCACGATTCGCCTTCGCGAATCTGGTGGGAGCCCCCTCCCCAGCACTGGGATATCTTGAGCTCAGACGGCTCTCTTGGGCCAGCCGGTGAAGGGGGTATTGGCTATCTTACCCTGGCTCACGACGGAACTTTCCTTTTTGCAGGCACTAGCAAGGCTATGGTGGACACCGTTCTAGAAATTGAGGCGCGTGCTATGCTCTCTGGCCTCCTGAGGTGCAAGGACCTCGGCATGACTCGCATCCAAGTCTACTCCGATTCTGAGACGCTCGTGAAGATCATCAATAGGAAGCTGAGATGTCCTTGGCAAATTCGTGGAATCATCGATGACATCCATGCCATTAGTCTTATCACCAGCCCAATCATTGTATCGCACCGTAGTAGGATTGATAATGGCACTGCAGACTATCTCGCACATTTTGGTCGCACCCAGTTGCATAGCGACAATTTTTGGCTGAACAGACCTCCTCCGGGTCTTGTTCAATTTTTGTACTCTGGCTCAAGCCGAGCTATTACTTAATATCAATGAAATTTTCTTTTAAAAAAATGCTCATTCGGATTGTTTCCAAGGTTTTATTAACTCATGGTATGCCCATCTTTCGAAAAAGTGACACGTGAATTTCAAAATCCTATAAAAAAAATTCAATAATCGACTTACGGTCTATATTTTAATGTAAGGGTATGTTATAAATTCACATATGTTCCTGATGCATGGAAAAAAAAAAGAGAGAACATGCATTCGGCTGCATTGTTTTATTTTATTTTTTCATGTGTGGCAATATTGAATTTATGTAGCGACATAATATTGAAACTGAAATAAGATGATCCATAAATCAGAAGTTGATAGACATTTTTTTCCATGATTTTATGTGAACTAGAAAATACTAGTACAACTTTATATAGTAAACCTACTGGGCAGGCATGAGCTTAGAACTTCCTTGCACATTCTCCAATGTGCCCATATTCCAAGGCTGATCCGAAGAAGAAGACGCAGCCGATGACTAGCCACTGGATGCTCTCCGATGGCGACCCAGATCGGCGTCGGCGTGACATATACAGGCAAGGCACGTAGACAACCTCATCACGTCCGCAATACCATGCAAACCCCCGATACCTATCGCATTGGCAGGTGTCTTTCGTTGTGCAAATCCCCAAAACAGCTCTCGGCAGCGGCGGCAACATGATTTGTGATGGGCTCCGGTTGGTCCACCAGCATTCGACATTGTATCCATATTGCGTCAACCCACAAAAAAGGTCGCCGCCAGCTACCAGAAATATGAACGAAGATGTAACGCCCCCAAAATCGCCCCTCCTACCACGTAGGCACTCAGTTTCACTCCGAGGGCGCTACACTGTCTACTACTCTATTGACCATGATCATTCAACAAAATGGTTTACGTGGCATTAATATAATAAGAAACTATAATCAAAGTCTTTAATGCGGAAGTTCAAACATTATATAACAAAGCGAAAAGTAGTTAATGTAGCTTATAGCAATGTGCGGAAATGCATCAAGTTCAACAAGTGAAAGAGAAGTTCGATGAGCGGAATAACGAGATGTCTCTAAACGAATTACGATAATTTGAAAGCAATGTAGTAATAAAAGCTTGAAGCAGAATATCAGTCATGTGCATCATTCTCCAAGCTCTGTGCCCTCCAACACCTCGTCAGTTAGGATTCTCACCTGCAAAATCCCAATGCAGGAGAATCGAATACCCATGAGCAAAGATGTCCAGTACAATAGAACATAGACGATGAAATAAGATTCAGTGAATATCATTGAAATAGTATAACAACAATAAACCATTAGAGGCCTTGGCCTCTATACATTAATTATAACAAGTAATACACTGTGCTTTAACATTATCCATATCCATGCTTTATACTTTGCTATAACTTTATTTTGTCTTTACAGTACTCTGCATTATCTTTGTAATACTGTGTTCCATACTTTACTTTACAATGTCTCTGCCATACCATACAATACTTTACTTTGCATTTGTTTTACTGTGAGTTGCACTATATCTTTTACATTACTATGATATCCTTATAGTTGATTGTCCTATACGAGCTCGACTTTATTAATTGGGATGCTAGAAGTGCCTCTATGAATCTCTGAAGCCAGTAAGCCCAAAAAGGGAAAAGGGGTGGGAGTTAATGCCTCACCCAATTCGGAATATAGGTGGGAGAGAACCTACATCCCAGGAAAAGTGGTCAATTAAGAAATCTGTAAGTTCACTGTCTCCTCAGTTAGTTACCTGTCCCTCTGGCTCAATACTTTAAATATCTGAGGGAAGGAGTGTGACCAAAGAATCACCCTTCCATTCGAGATACAGGTGGGAGAAGACCTGAAATCTCAGGAACAGTGGTCATTGAAGACCAATAGTTTCATTGTCTCCTCAACTAACTACCTGCCTCTCCCTATACATTACTATGATCTCTGCTCTGTACACTAGGGCAGCACATAGCAATCTCACATCTTTATTTTTACTTTACTTTGCTTTAATCATCTTTGATAAGTCTTAGAATCAGTAAAGGAAGAGATCCCTTTTCTCTAAGGAATTGGATATTCCTTAGTGCAAGATAGAGAGTTCATTGTGATCTTTAGTGTCTTAGATAAAGTTCTACATAACTTCTGATGAAAAATGGGGTCTAACACCCGAAGGATTTGAATCAACGGAGAAGTTCGGGCTTCTGGCCGACAAAACCCGGGCCGGGTTGAGGCGAACTCGGGCTGAGTCTCTGTCAGGAAATTTCTATACATGACCCGGCCCGAGTTGAGGTTACCCGGGTCGGGTTGTGGGTAGTACTTCGATAGCCATCCGATCGGGTTCTGAACTGATCTGATCGAATAAGACCCTGGCCGAGTCAGTGAGGACTCGGTCCGAGTAAGCACCGACCACCTTCTCCGACACCGGTGAGTTTCTGGTTCTGCCTCTGCTATAACATCGGCGAATCAGACCGGTCCGGGTCCACTTGAACTCGGGCCGGGTTCTAAAATGATGACTTCATCGACACGTCGATGAAGCGACTCGGTCTGGGTCTATTTGGACCCGAAATATGATTACGTCAGACCCGGATCGAGTTGTTGTCAACTCGGGCCGGGTGCTTGATGCGCCGGTCATCTTCCTCTTTTCCGACGACTCTCCAGCCATCGAGATGAGTAGATCACAATACAAAACATGACACTAATACTTTCAAGTACGTGATGATAACATAGTTCGCATCAATGGACTCTTATTTCGTCATCTAGGGGGATTTGGATCTAAGGTACCTTTTCCGGTTCGACTATTAAAGTTTTCCGACGAACTGCAGCGTACTGTCTGTCGTCCTTCGTCCCACGTCGACTGGGAGATTTCGCCCGGCCCTTGCGCACGTCGAGAGAGGGTTGTTGTGCGTCGAGGGTCGTTGGTACGTCGCCTCTGTTTTGTCTCGTGCGTCGCTGCGGTCGCCGGTCACTGGTTCGGAGGAAGAGACGAAGGGGGAGGCGATCGGCCGGGTTCCAATGGGGGTGCAAGGGCGCTCCCGTTGGCCCTTTTTATAACCCCGCTTGGTCGGCCGGAGGTGAAATGCCCGGAAATCGGGGGAGCTCCCCTATTGATCGTTCATCAATAATATTCTTATATGGATATCCCACAAAGCAAGAATTCAAGATTAAATGGATTTTTCTCTTTTGAAAAATAAAAGGAAATATAACTTCACATGACACCAGGCATCGTTTAAGCTCCTTAATTTAGTCTGGAACTTTATGTGTCATTTGAAATTTGAAGGATAACAAGAAAAAAACTTAAAACGTTAATTCTTTGTCATCTCTTTAAAATTAAATGCACCTTAAAAAAGATGTTGCATATGCTAAGTAGCACCCTGAGGATTACTGGTTGAGAAATTAATGGTTAAAATTGAAATCACAACATGCTTAAGGCTTTAAGCTATCAGTTAATAATAATTATTCAATAATTATGAAGTATGCTACATAATTAAGTGCATCTTCTTGAAATTGGATAAAGATGATTCTCAACAGTCCAACAAGAAAAAGAGATGATGATGAAATAAAAAAAAGTTTAATTTTTTAAATTTCTTTTGAACTGTAATGATTTTTTTTATATTTGTTCCTAAATATGAACTTATCCTATCGTCTTCCTAAATTATGTCACGACTTTCATTTCAGACCATCGATCATATTCTCTTTATTATTATTATTATTATTATTATTATTATTTATTAAATAACTAAATTATCCTCATGTGATTTGAAATAAATATTCTTTTTTCCATTGAGAGCAGGTTAGTTATTTAATAAATTGAATAAATTAAAAAATAATGAAAAGGTTTATAATATGATGGATGAATTAAAATGAAAATCATGGTATAGTTTAATATGATACTATCATAAGTTAATATATTATACATAATTTCATTGCTATAGTGTAAATGTTGATTAACTGAAAAAAGAAATGAAGATAAGGAGCTTGCCACGAGTAGTCTCTTTAAACATTATCTAGTGGACTAGTAGTTTGAATATCGGATTAGTTTAGTGCTAATAATCTGGATACGGAAGTTGAGACCGAAAAGAATATTATCTAGTGGGATTGCTTTCTAGAAATCATCGACCGTTGATATAATGAGTCCACACTTCTGACTCCACAAAATTAGTCCCATGAAATATATCTCAATTTGTTACCCAAAAAAATATATCTTAATTAAGAGAGACTACAAGATTGTTGGTTCACCCAATGTTGTTTGAATCGGACCGAACAATGATCCAGACAAGTGCCCGTTTCAGGTTGGACCGGTCGGACCGGGTGAACCGTCCGATCGAACCGGATAAAAATAAAATAATATATTTAATATGATATATTAAATTACATTATCATATTAATGATGTTAAAAATTAATTATATAAAATAACAATAATAATCATTAAAAGCTAATGTTAAAATCATTACACATTTAATAAATTAAAATCTTATGAAATTAAATTTTTATATATAAATTTTCTTCTTACTAATTTTTTTGTATTACATATCTTTTTCTTTTATGTTAGACGTAATATTATGATTATATATAACTAGATATATAATATAATTGGTGGTTAACTATCTAATATGGATTTATTAATTATTAGATACTAAATAAAAGAAAATTAAAATTTTTGTATTTATAATATTATATATAACTATACTACACTAACTATTATAATATTATTGTGTGTTATACATATGACAAAGAAGTTTGTATCCTTCATTCATTAAAAATTTACTTAATATGATAAATATTATATAAAATACACTAATATAAAATTAATTTTTATATTATAAATATGTATGATATTAAAAATATTGAATAAGATCATAATATAAAAGATATAGTTGAAAGTATAACAAATACACACGGAATGAAAGAAGAAAAGAACAAGTATATATAAAAACATAGTCCCACATTCATTATAGTAATAGAATGTGAGCAAAGAGATAAATATTAATAGAAGAGGAGACTAATGTGTCAATATAGAGTTTTATGGAGAAGGTCCATTTTGAATCTTTTCCAAATTTAAAATAATAATTTTATCAGATTATTTTATAATATATTTTTTAAAAAATTTGACTAGTTCATTCGAAATGCGGTCCACTTTGGTTTTATCCGATTCAATCCGATCTAATTATAAGCCCGATTTTAGAGCTTGTAATGGACCGTTGTGAGGGCCGATCAACGGTTGGACCGGTCGGAGCCCGCACGATGTGCGGATAGTGTAAAAAAATATCTCATCTTTTATTAGAATTTTTTATTAAATAAATAATTATTATTGTAAGTTTAGAAAATAGTGAAAAAAATAGTTTAATTTATAAATTTATTTATTTGTTTTTATTTGTGACTATTTGATTCAAAAGTGACACAAAGAATGAAGCCTTAAATGTTCAATAAATAACCAAATATAAAATGAGAAGAAATTCTTTTTTATGTAAAAAAAACAAATATTTTATACCCTAAAATGATAATATCTTAGAGTATTTTCTTTAAGGAATTATTATTATTATTATTATTATTATTATTATTATTATTATTATTATTATTATTATTATTATTATTATTATTATTATTATTATTATTATTATTATTATTATTATTAAGCCAATTCAGATAGGTGATGTAAACAAAAATAGAACAATTTTAACATAAAGATGTAAGGAATCATTAATTTTCAAAATAACAAAATACATTATTAAAGTTTATTAACTTAACGTTAACATTCACATTTATTAATTTTAAAAAATAAATAATATCACAATGAAAATTTTGGGACCTTTTAATACAAAGGGTGTATATTAACATTAAATTTCAAACATGTCCCCATGCTATGCACCATGAATATAGAAATGTAATCTTTATCAATTTATTTATTTATTTATTTATTTTCTTATAAAAATATATAGACTTTGTTTCTAATATTTGAAAGAACAATATTATGAAAATAATGTATAGCTCTAACTTATTCATAATACAAATAATTTTATAGCATTTTAGTATTAATCTATTAATACCCCGACCTAATCAAGATATTATTGACTTTGGATCTTCGACCGGCACAAATATAAAATATCACTTGACTTCGGGTCTTCATTAAAAGAGTATTTATATATAAACTCATGATCATCTCTATCTTATATGAAGATTGATTCTAACTATTTTATTATTAAAAACTTATTCCTAACTTAAGTTTGTATATATAAAATAGAAAATTAAAATATAAATAAGTTTTTATAAAATGACATAAATTTATTATTTCTTTGCGCAACTTATATAAAATGTATATATTTTTTCTTGGTTTATTTGATTTTTCTATGTAAGACCAAACGATATTATTTTTTTACATTGAATAATCCATCATAGTGTCATACCATGAATAATCCATCATAGATTGACTTTGTTTTTCACTTTTGAAAGCTAAATATCTAACTGATTTTTTAACATCTCCAAAATATTTTATATTATTTTAGTATGACATGATTATTTAAATGTAAATAAAGTTGTGATAACATGGATATTATTTTTATGTTATGGAATTCAGAAATAAAATAAATTAATAACTTTTTTATTAGAAAATTAATATCTTATGCAATACTTCTTAAGACTTATTTAAAATATGCACCAAAAGCATTATTTTTAACATTTGTATCCCATGCAATATACATACAATATACATATGTGCCTCCAGAGCACATAAATTCTGAATCCCTCCAGAGCACTTATCAGCCGCACATCTTGAAATGGACGATGGAGTTATTAAAACATGATCACAACCATTCTTTATGGATCAACGGTGGGGATTGCAACCAGATTAATAGGATTTATGTTTCTCCATCCCCTCTTCACCGTGTGCCCTCCCCCGTGTCGCCCCCTTCGCATTTCGCCGTTCAGATCCTCCAGTCGCCGCCGGATGTCATTCGCTGTTCGTCGCTCATCGCACGCTCGTGCATTGCCACCTCCGATCTTCATTCGGCATGCGTCCTTCACATCCTCAAGCCGTCGTTGGACGTTGTTTGCTGTGTGTTGCACACCCGTGCATCGCTCCGGATGTCATTTGTCGTTCACCTTGCACCCGTGTGTCGCCACCGCCGGACGTCGTTCGTCGTTTCCGGTGGGCCCGTGCGTCCTTCAGATCCTCCAGCCGCCGTCGTCGTTCGCCTTGCGCCCACCCATTCGGATCCTCCAGCTGCCGCCGTTCGCTCTCCAAATTTTAACGGTATGAAGTAGTCGCGATTCAGAGTTTTTAACTGATGATAGTCATCATTCGCCCTCCTAGTTCCTTTGCATGGCATCGACCGCATGAATAGTGGTAAACTATTTGTCTCCTTGTAGTAGCGATCGACCACTTCTGGGCACAGGCTGCGGGACTTTTCCTCAGGCAGACTACAGGACTTTTCCTCAGGCAAGGATGCATTAACTCAACCATTTGTGACTTATGAGCATTTCATGATATTCATGCCTCAAAAGAACTCATTCGCTTGTGTCGATTCTGCATGCTGTAGAAACCAAACAAGCAATTCTCTTCCTCTGCATGTGCAAATTATGTCATTATTGGGGTTGCATAGAATGATGTGCTTCTTTGCATGGCCTCATTTATGTGACTTCATACCCCAGGAATTGTTTCTTTGCATGAATACTTGATAGAAATAAAATTGAACTCAAAATTACTCTATTGACGTTGAACTTCATACTCCATTCATATTTATTACTGAAGTTCCCAATAATTCATTTCAGGTATAGTCATGTCTTCATTTGATATTGAAGAAGTAGATGAATGTTCTTCTACTCCTGAAGATGAACAAATTGTAGTCATGTCTTCATATGATATTAATAAACCATTCATTGGCATGAAGTTTGAAACGGAAGATGATGTTTACAATTTCTACAATGCATATGCTAAATCTATTAGCTTTTCAGCGCGAAAGGAATATAGTTATAAATCTAGAAAAATAGAACTTACCATAGGGAGATTGCTTGTATGTGCAAAAGAAGGGCAAAAACATCTCAAGTTGAAGCAAACTTTAGGAAAGAATGTGAAAAGGAAACGAGATCTTAGAGAGAATTGTGGTGTGTTATTATTGGCTAAAGTTTCAAGTGATGGCATGTGGGAGGTTAAAAAGTTTCAAGAAGAGCATACACATGAACTTGCCTCACAATCAAATGCCGCAAGATTACGCTCCCACAATAAGTTGTCAACTCCTTCTAAGGAAGTTATGACAAATCTAAAAAATGTTGGGGTCGGACCTTCTAAAATAGCTAAATATCTTAAAATGTCTGAAGAAACTTTTGTAATATCTCAATAATGTATAGATTATATGAGGGCATTGCGAAAAAATAATTTGGGCGGAGAATGCATGGCTGTGTTAAATTATTTTCAAAAGAAACTAGCTGACGACGAAGACTTTTACTTTAGAATGGTTGTGGATGAAAATAATGTTGGAAAGAGTTTCTTTTGGGCTGATGGTAGATCACAAGATAATTATATGAATGCCATTATTTTTTATATGACATATCGTACTAACAAGTTAAAGATGTCATTTGCACCTTTTACGGGAGTTAATCATCACATGCAATCAACTTTACTTGGATGTGCATTGCTTGCTGACGAAACTGAAGGTACATTTACTTGATTATTTCAGACTTGGTTAGAATGTATGCGGGGAAAGAAGCCTACTTGTATTATGACTGACCAAGATATTGCTATGGGCAAAGCCATATCCAAAGTGTTTCCTGAGACTAAGCATATGTTCTGCATTTGACATATAGTAAAGAATGCATTGATTCATCTTCGAGATTTGTATACTCGTGATAATTTTAAAAAGGAATATTTAAAATGGATTCATAATTCTTGGAGTACTCAGGAATTTGAAGAGACATGGGTAATTTTGAAATAAAAGTATAATATTCCTAATGATCATTGGTTGGAGCAAATGTACAACAACCGTCATCACTGGGTTCCAATTTATTTAAGTGGCACATTCTGTGCAGGCATGCAATCCACTCAAAGGGCTGAAAGTATTAATGCCTTTTTGATGGATTTGTGAACTCTAACACTTCATTATCTGATTTTGTATACTAGTATTATTTAGCAATTTCTACTCGTCGTGAAGCTGAAGAGCGAGAAGATTTCCTAAATCTCAATAGCTCTGCTGTTCCAACCTCAAAAAGTCCTTTAGAGATTCAAGTAGGAAGACTATACATCCAAAATGTGTTCAAAATCTTTCAAGAAGAATTCAGGAACATTATACAATTTTGGAAGCAGGTAGTCTTCGAAGATGACAAGAGGGTTGTCTACTCTATATATGAGTCAGGATCTGAGGATAAAAGGAAAATTATTGTAGAGTATGTTGCCCAACCAGATGTATTGGTGAGTTTTGTTCTTGCAAAATGTTCGAGCAAGAAGGAATCTTGTGTTCTCATGCTTTGCTAATTCTAAATGAAAATAGAGTTATGTCCTTACCTCAGCGGTACATTCTACACCGTTGGACAATAAATGCACATTATTCTACTGCACAAATGTTACATGATACAGAATGTAATTCTTCAAATAGTCAACCTGTTGTCAGTCTATCACAAAAATTGAATTTTAAAAGAAATGTATTAAAATTTGTAGAAATGAGTTTGCGCTCACCTGAACACTTAGCTATTGGGATTTCAGTTTTGAAAGAAGGGATTCAAAGCTTGGAAGATATAAAAAATGGCTGTATGGATGAAGTGCCTCCTAAAATTGTGGATACAGATGAATTTATTTCAAACTTTGTGATGCATGATCCTTGTGTTGTGAAATCAAAGGGAAGACCAAGAAATATAAAAAGGCTTAAAGCTAGCCTTGAGATTTCAAGAACGTGTAGTTATTGTCTTAAGCAAGGACATTACGTTACTTCTTGTCCGGTTAAAAAAGCGCAGGTAAAACTATTTGCATTTTGTTTTCTTTGTTCTTATTCACATATGAAATCTTTCTACTTATTTTACTTGCTAAAACAGGATCAAGAAGTTGAAAAACCAAAGGTTAAACAAATAAGTAGTACTCAATAGAGTTCAATTAGGTAAGTTGTCTCACTTTAATCAATCCTTCCTGCTTTTTAAATTTGCCTTACTAGTGTTTATTCATGCTGTCTTGTTTCAGTTGGAATGCCACAAGAAATTTTGGAGATGGAACGCAGTTGGGGACATATTCTACAGGGACTAAGATCCAGAAGTTACTTTGCAGTCACTTATGTTAATTTTCCTTAATTTGATCTCAATCTGGTCTCGACATTCATTAACATTGTAATTTTGGCTATAAGGTTTGTATTTGGGTGGGAAGAAATCTCATGTCATGGGTGATTTGTTTTTTCCTTGTACCTTTTAGCTCAATTTGGAAACATGGTGAAGATTTGATGCACTAATGTGAAGATTTTTCATTTTGGTCACCTTGTGCTGAGACTGTATCTCTTCATTCCTTTCATCAAGTGTAGATTTATTTATTGTGAGTGTATATGAAGTTTCCTGGATACACCTCGTCCAATACGAGCACTAATGCAAACATGAAGCAAACCCTGTTTGATGTTATACTCTTACATTCTTTGAAGAACATGTAAATGCATTGTGCATCTTTCTTGGGCATGGTGTTTGCATGATGTTTTGGCATATCTTGTTTGCTCTCCAACAACAGGATACTAGTGCTAATTTTATGGATGCACATAAGAAATCGCATGATACCAATGCCACTACAAAATAAGCTTAACTATTTCCAAATGCCACCAATATTGAGCAATATAGCTTATTCAGAAAGAACATTCATGTAGAAGAACATTCTCTAAAGATATTTGATAAACACATCATCCCAATTGATTCTTCTCATCAATTGAAACAGAAATACATAGGGCATCTTAATCTTCATACATGTCACTCATCATTGAAAAAGAAAAACTACAGGGCATCTTAATCTTCTTAAAATCTGGACGGCTGCTCGTTGTTCGGCCGAGAGGGCGTTGTCCGGCCGAGAGGGCGCTCACAAGGAGTTGTCTCACGGGGAGCAATCAGTGATGCAGATAGGGTGCACATGATGAGGAGGGGAGGAACCTTCTCGCGGGTGGGTAGGGCGCAAGCGGCGACTCGGGTAGGGCGCATGGCGAGAAGGAGAGGAAGCAGCTTTTTCGATGGCGAGAGGATCTGAAGGGGAGAGGTCGCTCGGCGAGGAACGAAGAAAGGAGCTTTGTCCGACAGTAGGAGGATCTGAAGGGGAGATGACGCTCGGCAAGGAACGGAGGAAGAAGCTTTGTCCGATGGCGGCGAAGAAAGGTTCGGCGATAGGGGGATCTGAACAACGAACGACGTCCGACAGCGAGAGGATGAGCGATGTCTGGCGGTGGGAGGATTTGAATGATAAACGACGTCCGGCGACAGGAGGATCTGAACGGTGAACGATGTCCGACGACTGGAGGATGTCAAGGGGGCGACTCGGGGAGGGCAGCTACACAGGCGAGGAGGGGATGGAGAAAGAACGCAAGGAGGGTGGCCGCACGGGCGAGGAGGGGATGGAGAAATATAAACCTAGGAGGGATGGAGAAAATCTGGTTGCGAGCTGCGATCCCCACCGTTGATCAATAAAGAACAGTTGCGATCATGTTTTAACACCCATTAGTACCTCCATCATCCATTTCATGATGTGCGGCTGATAAGTGCGCTGGAGGGAATCCAGAATTTAGGAGCTCTGATGCACATATTTCCCATATATATATATATATAAACTAAATACATAAAGATAATTTTTATGAATATAAAAATAATAATTAACATATTCACCAAAGACATTATTTTAACATTTCCATCACAATTATATTAATCTCTTTATAATATTTATGAAAGATTTTATATGGTAATACCTCTATGTAAAACAATAGACACCAAAATAACCTAATCAAACAGGTGTATAGATCTTTAAAAATTTAAAAATGAATTTATTAAATGGTGTTGTTAATGAATTAACTGAACAAAAATATAAGTTATAGAAAATTCTAATGATGTCTGCAGTTTTTCATATATTATTATTACCATATCCTTGTCATTTTTCCAATCATATATAATAATTTTTATAAAATAAACATTGTTATAACAATTAAGACATTCACATTATAAAACTCGGAACTCATATTATATATATATATATATATATATATATATATTATTGTACTTGTAAAATATGATAATATATAAACTCTAATGTGCGTGTATGTGTATATGTATATATATATATATATTAATTAAAATGCAATTTTTATATTTGGTTTAAATTTAATTTCATAGGGGAAGCAAGAAGTTCTTAGCGTGAGAGAACTTGTTCTCACATCTAGATGTGATTAAAACTCCTACTATTACTCAAATTAAAAAATTTTTATATTTATATTTAAGCAATTAATTTTATTACTAAGCACCGTTGTTAATTAAATTTCATTATTTTTCAGATATATTTATTTAGGTAACCTATCAAATTTTTTTCCTAATATCTTGTTTGATTTTAAACACTTTTATTTAGGTAACCTATGAATAACTAACTTCAAAATATATGAATTTTTAAAAAAATGTGATCTGTTATTGGAGTAGTGGGTAACAATAATTCATAACCATCTATATAGCCCAAACTTCTAAAAATTACAAAACTTCTAAAAAAGAAAGATATTTTTATTTTAATAACCAACTAACTGAATCAAAATAAATTTTGTGTTAATAGTTATCGATAAAGTTTTTTTTTATAAAAACGGCATGCATATGAATAGATAGAGGTGATGGAAATCAAAAGACATATAAATTATAAAAAAGAGAGAAAAAGAAAAAAGAGAAATAGAAACATGAGATTCTGGTATAATATTTTTTTTTTCTGAAAGTAGTAACAACAATAATATAAATGAACAATATACATATATATATATAACAGCAATCTCACACCTTAAAAAATTCAAGAATTGTTTAATATTTTAAACAAAAGTGCCAAAATGTATGATTATAACGGTTTGCATGATGCATTAATTTAGTAAGTTCATTTTTTTTAATTTGACGAATGATTTTACATAGCACATAGAATGATCAATTAACATATGGAAAAAATGCCAAGTATATAAGAATGGAAAGAATGATAATACTTGCATTGATTAAGAAGAACATATTGAAGTGAGAAAATAATTGATAGAAGATCTAAGAATCAAGGAAAAAATAATTGGTAGAATATCTATATAATAAGCAAACTAAATTGATGATACAATGAGATAACATTATCTGAGGAACATGCGAACAATTAAAGTTTGTAAAAATAAAAGGAATATTCACAGAGAGAGAGATATAGTATTATTATACTAGAGTTGTCATTTGTTTAGCATTTTCTTCTTGCATATACTCTTTAATATAATAACATGCACGAGGTACTTTAGACGTTTAATCCCCATAGGCGATAAATATTTGATTATATAATGTGTGTGATGATGCCATAGTGATCTAGAGACAATAAGTTACAACTTTTGTATTGTAACCGTCGTGATCCGATGACCGAAAAAAGAGAAATCGACGGGCGGCTCTATTTTCAGCCACAGAATCGATCGACTGACTGGTCGACCGGCCCCATGAGAATAATTGACCGAACAGAAAAATGGTCGATAAGCTCAATAAGAATGGTTGATCGGATTTGTAAGGCACAAGCGTGCCGTCGGGAACGGAAAGAGATATAATATAGATATATTAATTATTCTATCATAATATTTTTTAGAATAGTATATTATATTATTAAATAATATTTATAGTATGTGTGAATATATTATAAAACTGTATATATTACTATTTTCTTAGAAAAATTGCCTTTCTGATTTCATGTGGCTCTCTTTGGCGTAACAAATTTTTTATAACATATACATTTATTGATTTCATGTGGCTCTCTTTGCCTTTCTGGTTATTTGGTCTAGTTACACATTAATAGCGTGACGGATAGAGTTATCCATTACTCCAATATATATATATATATATATATATATATAACAGATATAAAATAAATAACTAAATATAAAATGAGAAGGAATACGTTTTATGTAAAAATAACAAATATCTATATTCTAAAATGTCAATCTCTTAGAGTATAGATAGTATAGATTTTTTCAATCCACTAATATATCATTTTTACATCTTAAAACCTGAATATTTCATTGCTAATAAAGTATTATTATGTTATGAAAATATTAAAAACGTTATAATTTTTCCATTAACTATTCTTTTTTATTAGTTGTTATTAGTTACACGGTTACAGATTCTAATTATTATAAATATTAATTAATAGTATTAATTGATTGTTAGTTAGACTATCACACATTCTAATTACTTCTTTCAAACATATTTTTGTAAAAATAAGGACACACGACTACATATTATAATGCCAAATGTTTATAGATTATATATGATTTTGAACAATTATAGTTTTTTCGAAATACAATTGAAACCAAAGCGATATTTAATATTTTTTACCTAATAAATATATTTTGAAAAGACGTATTTTATATAATATATTATTTAAAATTAATCTTTAATGGATAAAGTTTCAGAAATTTGTAAAAAAAATATTAAAAACATTGTGTTTAAGGTCTTAGTCTTAGTAGAAAAAAAAAGAAATATTATTTCTCACTTTTTATATAGAGTAGTGAATATTTTTTTATTATTTAATAAAACAGATTAAATATTATTAAAGTGAGAACGTGTCGCTACAATAAAAAAAGCAAAAAATAAATGCAATAATCCGTTGAGCTCCTGCAAACACTCCAACGGTCATCCCCGAGCCGCCTCTGCCCAACGTTCCTTTTCTCCCGGTCTCGTTCCATCAAATCATAACACGCCACCTCTTCGTATTCTAGTCCCTCGAACCTACGCGGACGTCACATCGTCTGTCCGCTGTTCGGATGCCAGCAGGTCTTCCGCTGTCCTCAACGGGACTTGTCCCCGTGTCTTGTAGACGACTCTACGAACACGTAGAAGGCTTTGACTGCATTTCCTTCTGTTGCTCTCTCGGGCACCCTTCTCCTTATAGTTCACCAGCGGAACACTGCTTTATATCTTATCCTCTTTATCGTCCCACGTAGGGGGTTCTATTTAACAATCTACATCTTGAAGAATATTATACAGATAGCAGTGCCGCATAAATATCTCGACGAGCGACGCGCAAAAGAGCTAAAAAAGAAAGTTGCGAGTTTTTAGAAGACAATGGCAGTAGCAATCGCGAATTCGCCGGTGTTCTCGCCGTCACGCATCGCCATCCCCTGCAAGGGTTCCCCGGAGACCCTAAGCCTAGCGCAGGTATCGCCTTCTCCGGCGTCTCCCGTTCAGTCGTCGTCGCCGTACCTGTCGCGGTTCCAGCGGGCGGCCAGCGGGCTGAGGGCGACCAGGGTCGGGCTCGATTCGTCTTCGTCTTCGTCTCCTCCGCCTCAGTCCGGCACTGGATCTGTGGGACCGGGTTCCGTTCTTAAGAGGAAGAGGCCGGCGCGCATCGACATACCAATGGCCGAGTCCGTCGCGGCTGCCCTCGCCGCGCCGGATTCGGATGGGATGAGGAAGGTGATGGAGGGGAGCGAGAGGTATTCGGTTTATTGCAAGAGAGGGAAGAAGAGGTTGGAGATGGAGGACCGGCACAAAGTGGCTCTGGACATCGATGGCGATCCCAAACTGGTTGGTGAAATAGCTTTTTACAAATCAATTACTGGATAATCGCAATTTTCACTTAACAGACCAAGTTTAGTCGATCAGTCGTTCACTTGCTATTTGCCTACAGACTATATAGAAAGAACCTTTATGTGTTCTATATTTAATAATTCAAAATTCTAATAAGCTTGCAAGTTACAGATTCAGCTACGTTTAGAAGAAAATATTGTGTTATCTTCATTTATGCTGAATTGTTTCTGAATTGAACGGCAAGGAACTTTACAGATGCAATATAAAAGAGTTTACTCTATGGAACTACAAGGGTTTTTAACTCTTTTTGTCGCCACCCAAAATTGGATCTTGATGTTATGTTTCGTCTTTACAGGCCTTCTTTGGTATCTTTGATGGCCATGGAGGCAAGCGAGCTGCTGAGTTTGCTTCACAGTATTTGGGCCATCGTATCTTAGAGGAAGTTTCGGTAGGCGGCGGTGAAACATCGTCCAAGTTGGAGGAAGCTGTGAGGATTGGCTACTTGAGAACAGACTCAGAATTCCTGAAGGAGGGTGTAGGTGGAGGGGCTTGCTGTGTGTCTGCATTAGTTAGAAATGGCGATGTTGTTGTCTCTAATGCGGGAGATTGCCGTGCTGTTCTGAGCCGAGCAGGGAGAGCGCAGGCCCTTACATCTGATCACAGGCCTTCCCGGGACGATGAGAGAGACAGAATTGAGAGCCTTGTAAGTACTATCATCATTAACTTGTTTATGTGAAGTATTTATGTAAATGTTAACTTGGAGTCTTGGACTTTACATTAGTACTATGCTACTATTTACATCTTTAATACTCTTAATACTTGTTATCTTTTCCTTTCCAGTAGTTGAATCCTTTTGAGCATGTAAAGACTAAAGAGAACATGAAATTAGACTGGGATGCTTTTCAAATTAACAATTCTAAACAAAGATTAATGCAATGGTCAAATCATTTTCATGTAATACAATACAAAATGTGTTTATAAAAACTATTAATCACTCACGATCTCACAATCTATTGAATATTTCAGGGGGGATTTGTGGATTACTTCCGAGGCACTTGGCGATTGCAAGGTTCTCTAGCTGTGTCAAGAGGAATTGGAGATGCACATTTAAAACAGTGGGTGATACCAGATCCTGAGACTAATATCATTAATATCGAAGCTGAATGCGAGTTTCTAATCTTAGCATCTGATGGTCTATGGGATAAGGTAATGGCACTCTCTTCTCTCTTTAAAGGCTGCAAATGGTTTGATTTTCATCACAGAGAAGTAACAAAATGTTCCTCGAATTTTTTTATCAGGTTAGCAACCAGGAGGCAGTGGACATAGCAAGACCTTTGTGTATGAATGAGGAGAATTCATCCCCATTATCTGCCTGTAGAAAGCTTGCAAACTTGTCTGCTACGAGGGGTTCATTGGATGACATAAGTGTCATGATATTACAGTTGCAGCATTTCGTTTGAAGATAACAATAATTGTTAGTTAGTAGGAGATCATACCACAAGTAGTTTTTTTATACTTGTGGCAATTCACTAGACCTAGGCATTTCCTATGAACAAATCTTATTAATGAAAGTCATAGAATAACAATTACCAAATTCTTTTAACTGTCAGTGTAAAGCAGACAGAAAATATTCGTTGTTTCTTCTGTACTCTGTTGTAGATGTTCTTGATCATCAGAAAGGAAACATTTTTTTATCCTATTGCTTCGTTGTCTATTTGAGCAGATGGACCGTTCTTTTTTCCTGTTGAATGCCTATCATGTGATTAAAGAAATCTCACAAACCGATGCTACCGCTATAAATGTCTTGTTTTAGAAAATGGTGTTTTTTTTTTCTGGTGAAAAGATAAATTTCATTACCCAAAAAATGGTAAATTTCACCATCGTTGTTGTATCCATATTACTCCCATTTTTTTTTCAAATATCAATATTCAACTTTGATTTTATAAATTGACCGGCTATTATTAGTTTTATCCACCTCATTACAATATAATAAAACATAGCACATCATAAAAAATAAAAAGGACAATAAAGCATAATAAATAAAACTAAAAAGAAAGAAAAGCGGCATTGTTGAGTTTATAGGCATAAAAATTAGAATGAAAGAAAAACAAAGTTAAATTTTGTACTGTATAAGTAATGGGCCATTAAAAAAAAATATTTGCACTAACGAGTGCTTGTTAAGGAATCTTTCTTCTTCTTTAATAAATGTATGAAGGAAAAAATGGGGTCCCATCGACTTAAGTAGGGGGGATTGTCCCTTCTATTTCATTAGTCGTCGAATGAGTTGGATGAGCATCCGATGGCTAGCACATATATGCTCTTACTGAAGGATTGAACCATGATCGATTTATCACACGGTCAGTTCATTTGGTCTGGTTCACGCGTGTACAAGCTGTAAACCCTAAAAGGAATTACTTTTTATGCAAGTTTTTCTCTCTCCTTTTCGTTTCGCTCTCTCCGCTCCTATCCACTCGTGACGGCGCCCCCCATCTCTGCACCTCTCCTCTCCTACGCAGCGGCAACCACAACCTCGAGCGGCCATGGGGACAGGCGAACACGGTCGGCGGTGACCGCGACCTCGGTGGGGTGGTCGGGCGGTGGGGCGGGCGAACTCGGCGGCGGCAGGGCGGACGAAGCGGCGTAGGCGGGCAAACTCCATGGCGGGTGGGCGAACTCCGCGGTGGCTGTCGGGCGAAGCGGCGGCCGTGAGGCAGGCGAAGTTGGCGGCGGGCGCGAGGCGACGAAGTCAGCGACGGGCAAAATGGCGGCCGCGAGGCGGGTTGGCGATGCAGGCGAACTCGAAGGCGGCCGGGAGGGCGAAACGGTGTAAGAGGGCGAACTCGGCAGTGGCGGGGCGGGCGAAGTGGTCATGGGGGGCCGTGGGATGGGGGAACACGATGGTCCGCTCGACGTGCTTGTGGTGGTGTCGCTGCGTGAGGGGGTCGGGGAAGCCTAGATCTATGACTGCTGCACTTGGGGGTGTTCTCGCCGATCTGGTCGGTGGTCGGCGTGCTCGGTGTCGTGCAACCACCTTCGGGAGTTGCACAGTGGGGTCCTGGAAGCGACGAGATCAGGTCGGAACGATGGAGAAAATGAAAAGAGATAGAGAAAAGTGAACCGATTGACGATATCGCGGTGGGGTGCAGTCGCCGCTGCGCAAGAGAGAAGAGGTGCGGAGAGAGGGGGAGAGGCCGAGTGGAGAGGAGGGGAGAGCAGGGGAGCAGGGAGCCGTTGCGAGAATAGAGAAAGGAGAGAGAGAGAGAAAAGACGATGAGTGTTTCCTTTTAGGGTTCAAATGAGTGTTTCCAAATGAACTAACCGCGTCGCGAACCGATCGTGATTCAATCCTTTAGCAAGAGCAGATTTGCGCTAGCCGTCGGATGCCCATATGATAACTAGCAAAATAGGAGGGACAGTCCCCCCTACTTAAGTAGGGACGCCCATTTTTTCCATGTTCGAAGATTCAACACTAAGGGTGTGTTTGGCAGCGCGAGAACTATGGATTTGTAGTTCTCGCGAACTCAAGGAATTGACGTCGAAGTTCGATTCAGGCGTTTGGCAAAGTTCTCATAGATAGAAGAACTTTTCGTTTGATTTGACTGGCTAATTCGATTTTGTTTTGAGGGGGCGTTTGGAGAGAGTTCCAGCGGTTAAACGCGGGAGAGAAAAACTAACAATCGCTAAAACATTACTGTGCGCGGAAAAAACAAAGTGTTGGGAGAGAGAAGGCAAACACAATTTTAAGAAGCAACCACAAGAAACTAAACGCCAAGATCACAGCAATACTAAACTACAAGATGATAGAATTACAGGTATAGCAATACTCATTGCCAATGTCAAAAATGTCGTGAACGGTGCGAATACGACATTGCACATATGAATAGTAGTACACACACATAAATAAAACCCTCCAAAAGAGGCATGAGAAAAGAAAGCAATGTGTCCCAAACATATCTTACATCCAAAACTATATAGTAAACACTGACCGGTAACACACACAACCATCTCAAACAAGCATAAAATATACCCTGACAACGTGAGTCATAATAAGAGAGCCGAGCATCTTAAAACATGCTACTTAACAAAAGTAAAATAAGCAGCAAGTACACCTACTAAGTAGGTTCGAGTACTAATACACTGTCCCAAACACTTGCACATCACAAGATTCTAGTCTTACAACATCAGAGTCCCACATCAGTTTTAAGTATGCAAAAGAGAAATACCATAGCATTTCGAAAACTTGAGTCACTCAATCACGCCTACAACACTTTCCAATGTAGAAACCCAGTACATATGAAAATGCAACAGTAAGCGCTAGCAGAAACGTATTAACCATACGACTGCATATGCAGTTCACGGAAGAGGCTCTGTCCTCGGCTTCAATAACCCGTGCAAAGTAGACTCCATAGAGAAATCAGTACCTGGCCTAGAAGAGCGCATACTAAAGTAACTCTGCAAAGAAGAAAAGGCGACATCGTAGCTATCGAATTTTTTATACGTGCAACCACGATAACCCAGCACTTGTGCTTGACAATCTGCCCACACGTCAAATATGCCGGTATTGCGACCTTCGTAGACAACGTAAAATTTTCTCATGCTAACTCTCGGTGTCTTCAGGTCCTGCAATTTCAACATCACAGTAAACAAAGTAATACATCAACGAAAGCACATGAAAGAATGAGTGGTAATGCAACGAAAGTCCACAAGTGTCTTGTGTTATTCACATAATTGGAACGCAAAGTACAAAAAAATGGGGAGTCCCACTAGATGACACAATATTAAGACAATACAGGAGAGAGGAATAAAAGAGAAGGAAACATATGTTTAAAAAGAGACTACAAGATGCTATAACGAAATCGTCTACTAGGTCTACTATAACGAAAGTCCACAAGTAAGTAGATTGAATATGATGTAGTTACATGGATCAATATATGTGAAAAGGCTGTGTAAGAGCTACAGAAAAGTAATATTAGTACAACCTTTTTAAACATAATTCTTACCTCTATGCCTCAGCCCAAATCCTAGAAGCTATCCCATCCCGCATCATGTCCCCTCTAGTTTTCTCAGACGTAGAGGCGGGCATAGATGGCAGCAGGTCACCCGCACGTACCGCTTCTGGTTCCGGCAAAAAGTCATGTTGAAGTATTTGTCGTCCCCGGCATGACGCCTTACAAAATTGTGAATGACGCAACAAGCGATGACGATATACTTCTGCAGCTTCAATGGATACTAGATGGGGCTACGAAGTAACCTAAACCTTTTTTTCAAAATTCCGAAGGACTTCTCCACACAGTTTCGCAGCTGCACATGTCTATGATTAAAAATATCATTCGCATCGCGATACCGACCTGCTGGGGTGTTCTTTGTAAAGGTCCCCATATAATACCTCCCACCATGATACGGTGCTATGAACTTATCGGAGTTTGCGTAGTCGAAATCTACAAGATAGTATTTTCCTAAGTCGGGCATGTGAAATAGAGTTAGGGCAACCAAATAGTGAAATGAAAAGAGGTATTTTGGGACTGAAGTCTACAGAATCATACCATCAGGCACACGAAATCCATTCCTCTCCAAGCACCAACGCAAAATCTTCATATCGCCGGCGAAGCCCTCCCAACCAACGCATACAAAGAGAAAAGTGTGATCGAAGGCTGCTGCCATCACGTTCTGTGAAAGGAATCCTTTACGATTCCGATATGGTATTGCATTTGACTTTTTCATGTGAGCGGATATGTGGGTCCCGTCGACAACACCGAGCGCAAGTAGGAAATGAAAATAAACTGTGTATCCAAAAAATGAAAATAAAATGCAAAGTATGAAGAGCAATTTACCACAAAGTATGGATAAAATCTGCGGGAGTCCCGCACTCGTGGATGGATGCCGACATTTGCACCAGGTAACACAATGAACTCCTCACATAGTGAACATATTGCTTTTAGGACATTCCGAAAGTGACGTGATATCGTTTCACCAGAGTGCTGGAACTCCTACATGTCTATATTTGTCTCGTCACGGCGAACATCAAATAAGAAAATGGCCAGTTGTTCCCTCGCGCTGACATGCTTTGTCGACGCAAGGAGCCCTCGCGAGACAAGCAGCTCCTCAAACATCAAAAAGGCTGTGTTCTTCAACCCGAAATGATGGTAGCCTCTTTTCGGGTGTCCATTCAACATCTCGTTAACTGCCTGATCGCCAGTGAATGGCCGTGTCCTACACGACATCCTCGGAACGCTAACAGAGGTCACAGCTGAGGAAGAGTAACCTAGGTAGGAAGTAGTGTTATCCTCGAACAATTCATCCTCAACCAATAAATCCCACATCTCGTCAAGATTCATCTAGCACAGCATAATGTGGAAAGTGAAAAATAGAATAGAGGCAAGACAAAGCAAAACATATTAGAGTACATACCACTAAAACAATTCAGATTCATCTAAAATAGTTTAAGACAGTCGAATCTTCAGTCACGGAATAATACATAGCATACCAAATTAAAAAACACATCATAATAGTCTTACTTGGGAAGTAGAGTACATACCACTAACGACATCATAATAATCCTTCAGTTACACTAAGATGCACGACTCGTGCAGACAAAAGTACAGACCGTTAACGACAAACGTCTACAACAACAAACAAAAGATACTACTCCGTGTCGCTCGAGTTAGCCCCGGCCCCACTGGATCTTGCAGGTGTGAAACGACGAGAGGGTACCACGTTTGGGGGATTCGCAAGCCTTACAAGTTTGCTGGGACTGAAGTAAGGGTTGGAGACGTTGAACGGAGATGGCATGCTTGGAAAAGTTGGAAAAGGGTTTCCCATGACACTTGCTCCGGAGAAAGGTGCACGGACGTCTGCTACATGGATTAGCGAGGGCGCTGCATAAGTGACGACACTCGCAAAAGGTGCTGCCCCAAATGGTACATTCGACCTCCCTTGATCAGCACCAAAAGATGTCAAACCAACTGTCGGTGGCGGGGAAGGTGGTAGACTGTAGTACTCGGACACTTTTCTCACTATCCAAGCTTCAAGCATGTGATCATCACATTGCATGAAAGTCCATCTCTCCTTTTTTTCCTTCAATGCATCCGCAACAGCGAGCTTCACATGTGGAGGAAGGTTGGGCATCCTGGCCTCCAACTTCGCCCAACAAGCATCTGCAGCCTCATGTTTTTTATTCTTTAGCGCTAGCATTTCTTCCATCAGATGTAACTTCTTCATGGCTAATTCTTGTGCCACCCAATCCACGTCCCTCGCAGGTTTCTTCTTCTTCGATGAAACTGGAGTGGATCCGGATCTAGTTCTCTTTCCGAAAGATGTGGTTCCATACGAAGCTGGTTCCCACGGGTTAGGATCATTCTCTTGTGGTCCTTCAGTTTCGGCTATGGTCATATCGATAATGTTATCGTCGGAACTGTCTTGTTCTTCTCTAGGTCTACTAGCTTCGCGGTCGTATAGGCCCCCTTCCCCGTGGCTGTGTTCTTTGCGAACAGGAGGACGAAATCATCATAATGTGAGAATCATTTATTTTTCATCCTCGCGTAGTCTTTGTTCCCCTATCACAGCAAAACAAATAGTGTTAGTGCATCTCTAGACCAAAGGAGAGTGTGCATTTATGAACTGAATTAGTACTCACCACAATGACCTCATCCCACATTCCCTTTTCCGGTGGCTCGAGCATGCATTTTTCCGGATCCCAACCCCATCCACTCTTGTTGGCTAGAGTTCTACATAACTCGAAGTTCCTTTTCATCACCTTTAAATGGTTTTTCATGTGCTCAACCATCATCCTCTCGCGGAAGTGTTCGTTGAACCTGTTACACATTCTTTTCCACGCTTTCGGTGCGAAGGTGTTACTCCTGAAGAAACCGTCAACATTTTCTTGCAACATCATCCCTACGAAGTAGGAATCCATATTACCCGACCAGTGGCTAGATCTTGCCTTATCCGAAGAGGACACCATCTTTTCTTTTCCTTTTGTGGAACTCATTGCTGTCTAGGGAAGAGCAATGAAAGAGAACTATAAAAGATGGCCAATAGCATACTAGTCGCATGATAATATTTTCTTATTAAGGTCGTATATTCTGTTGGATAAAATCAAGGACGATAGCAAAACTTTGCTAGACTCCCTATTTTGTGGAAGTGTTGGGATTTCTTTGTGTCAGCCTACAAGGGTGAAGTAAGATACTACTCGTGTTCTATTACTAAGAACCTGCAGTCCTTGTTAAGGTTGAAGTTTTTTACAAGTTAGTTACAAAGATCCTGCAGTCCTTGATAAGGTTGAAGTCTATTACTAAAATGGCCTCGGCATGTATCTATGGAATACGTAGCAATTGGTAGAGTGAACATAGTAAACATGTTGCAAACAATTGGTAGATGTACATTATAATTTATAAAGATATGTCATCAGTAGAAGACAACAGAAAAGACAAACATCTCATGCCCAGGGAAGAAGCTACATTATCATTAACTTCACTACTATTACAGAATCATAGGACAAGGGAGGTCGCTTTGGCATTACAGAAATACCTCGGCGGATGTTGCTGGCAGGGAACTCATCGTGGAAGGGCACCGCGGGATCCCTACTTTCTCTCGTCTTACCTGCCCAAATGAGAGACATTAAAAGAGATACGTTAATATAGCATCATGACAACAATGTCCACTTGACACAGAACAAAATAGTAAACTAAGTAATGACAATGGCACATAAGAAGCATAAATGTCACTTGAGGAACCAGATTATGCAACATTTGGGAGGAAAATAAAAAAGAGAGAAAGTCGTAGGAATAAATGTGACATATATCATAATTCCATACTTCAAATATATGTGTGCCATGGATTTTATTTTGACGATTTGCATTCACACAAGAGGTCATTGCCCTAGATTCATAGACAGAGGACTCTACTTGCACACGACATAGTGTCAAATTATGAACACAGACATGAGCATTTTACCTACATCTATAAACTAAATTCAAGCATATAAAAGAATAAAAATAAAAGAGAAAACGTTGCATGCCGCTTATAAGAGGATGAATTAATTGTCATGTAATTGTTTTATATCAAACTTGTTCAGCTTTTTATCCACCTTTGAAAAAAATATGATAACATTCAAAATTTTTCGACACCTATCGTTATCTTGTTGAAGAATGAAAATAATATCTAAATTTTGTAACTAAAATTATGATATCTAACTAAGAGATAATTTGTCACTCATCCGAACCCCACTTTTTTTCACTAGTACTGAGGAGTGTTATGCATTTTTAAAAAGAAAGAACAATTTCGTAAATTCAGTTTGGTGTTTTTTGCAAAATAAATATCATGTATTAGTTATGAAATAGTATAAATTTATTGGAAGAACATAATTCGGAAGTAGTATGCCCCAAAATATGGCGGTTATGATGACTGGTTCCTCAAAGTCAATTAAAATGTGCCGGTATTTCCGTTTCGTCGGCAAAAATTGCAACGTTTGATTAGTTGTAACGCGTACGAAGAATGAAGAAATTTTGAAAAATGTGTGGAACTTAGAACACAAAAGGGGTCAACATCATGTTCTACGGCCTCAAAAAAATGAAAGACCCGACCGCAATCCGGAAACCCTAAATCAGGAAAGCACGGATCGTGAAACTTCGTTCAAAAATTGGGCGTCTACCAAACGATCCGGAAAATCCTAGGTAGCCGGCGAGCAAACATTTTCGTGAAGATGAATAACAACGGTAGACGGCGAGCCAAATCACAGATCTGACAAATAGAAAGGTCGACCTACACCAAGGCCACTCGGGAAAGGCAATAAAAATGTCCGACGACAGACGTTGCGGCCAAGAAATCGATCGGCGGTAGAAATTTCAAAAGACGACGCGGAAAAATCTTCTTGACGGAAAACAAAATTAGGATCTGCAACGAACGAAAGACGCCAGTGAGAGGACTAACCTGCGACCACGATCTTCGCCGTTTCGCCGTGTCGTCCGGGGTCACAAATTGGTCTTGAAGCAATCGGCGGCGTGTCCTGCAGCTGCCGGCGGAGAGCGAAATGAGAAGCGTATGAGAGCTGCGCAGGCAGCGGGTGCGAAATGGGGAAGACATTAGCCTTTTTCCAACGAGCGACGTGGGTTTCGAGGTTGTTCGCTAGCCATCGCGAACAATCTGAAGTTCTTGCCGCGAGCAAGAACTTCGGTTCGGGAACATTCATCGTTGACCAGAACAAAAAAATGCGCGGGCCCCACCTCAACTCGCGGGTTTGTTTGGCAGAACATTCAATTGTTCGGATGTTTTATTCTCATCCAAACACATCCTTAGGGTTAAGAGAAATACTGATGAAAGAGAAAAAAAGTTGAATATGCATTTGCACAAATATACCCGTATAGTTGATGGACCATTCAAAAAATATATATATATTTGCCAGAGTTAATTTGTTAAGGGATTTTTCTTCTTTTATCAAAATTTATTTTACCTCGACTATGGTTATACTTGATCTTCCACGTTAAAAGTACAGTCCACGTTGGTTCATATTTGACCTAATTTATAAAGTATGGTCAAGTACGATATCACACCATCAAAAGCACAAGTGCTCAAGATGTAAACATGCTTGTTAATTGCAAATGGTTAGAAGTCTTTCTAATGGAAAGAAATAAATGTTGTAATACTCATTTTTAAACGTGTTTTTTTTTTGTCACCGTCAAAATTTTAATATCATTTTTGTTTTTTCGTATTTTTATTCATGACAACTAGTCATGCAAGACAACTAGAAGGAAGCAGAAAAAAAAAGTTGCTGATCTTCTTTCTCTTCATATTTCTCACCATTCGATCAGATTTTGATAATAATAATAATAATATGAGTAATATAGAAAATCTTATCATTTTTAACAATATTTATTTAATTTTAGTTGAGGTATTATTTGTAATTGTTTTTATAATTATATGCAAATAAATCTGTGGTACATTATTATTGTAACAATTGACTTTACTAATTCTCAACCAAGCCTGGCTCAAGGGTCAAGCAATTCAAGCAGTTGCTTTAGGCCCCCCATAATGTAGGGCATCATATTATCTAATGATGCTTAATTATTAATAATAAATTAAGTGTTTTTTAAATCTTATTTTCTCACATTTGATCACTCATGCTTTTAAAGCTAACTACTCCAAACAATATTTTTCATATCTTCTTGTTATATTCTTTTTTTTATTAAAATTGGTGATTCAAACTAATTTTGTGGCAAATCTTATTTTCTTTCTCAGAGTTGATTCCTTATTTATTAAATCTAGAAAAATAAATATTCTTTTTACATGTTTCAATTTTATTACTAATTTTCTCTAGCATTCTTAATATCTTATTGTCAAAAGTTTGATTGTGAAATTTAATCACTGATAATGTATTTTAAAATGGTTGAAATAATTATATATATATATATATTATATGCTTTAGGCCTTCCAATTAGGGATGGCAACCGCCGCTGTTCGGGGCGGGGGACACCACCCCCACCCCGACCCCGACGATCCGCCCCCGACCCCTCCCCGAATCTCCGGTTCAGGGGAAATTTTAACCCCCGCCCGATCCCCGCGGGGCCCGAATCCCCGTGGAGAATCCGATTCTCCGAATTTTTTATTTAATAATGTGAAAAAATTAGAAAATAACCAACTATTATAAAGTATTCATGCACACAATTACAAATCTATCACTATTGTAAATTCTACAACATAAAATTCAAATTTTGACACAAATTTTATGACAACATAATTTTCAAATTCTATCACAACACAAACTTTAAATTTAATATAAGATTCATAACATAAAGTTTAAATTACAATACCAAATATTTTAACAACATTTGTAAAATATCAATAAGATGATATTCATCATTTCTCTTCATTTCATCCTTCACCCATTTGCAAAATTTCCTACAAGTTAATAAAAAAATGATTAGTAGAATAAATCTAAATTGAATAAAATTAAAAAATGATAAAAAGTTACCACAAGTCCACAATTTCATCATTCAATCATCTACATCTTCATCTTTGTTGAACACACTTTCAACCACAACATAATTTTCAAATTCTGCAATCTTGCACAAGTTTTTTTGAATAAGCAATATTCAATTGTCTACATGTATCAGCAAATCTTTCTTCCCTTTTGGGTGTACCAACCCAAAAACTAACACTTTCTCTAATCTTTTCCAAAGAATCTTTACTTTTAGATAAATCATCTTTGACAATCAAATTCAGAATATGAGCACAACATCTCATATGAAATATTTATTCCTCTCAAAATAAAAGAAGTTGAAGGAATCTTATCAAAAATCAAGAGAATCATCACATCATTGGTTGAGCTATTATCAACAGTTAGAGTTGATACCTTTCTATCCAAATTCCAATCATATAAATAATTCAAAAGAACCTTCGAAAGCCCTTCGGCATTATGCGGTGCCGGAACATAAATAAACCTATAAGAATAAAAATGATGCATGTTAAAATTTATAATTTCAAAAGTATATAATAAACATAATATCAAGAGTAATCAATTAATTACCTCACAAGTCAGTGTTGCAAAATCCAATTGTCATCGATAAAATGAGCTGTAATGGCCATGTAACCTTTATTTTGATTATTAGAAGTCCACATATCAGTAGTTATTGCAATACGGCTTAAATTTCTTTCAAGAATATTTGATGTCTTATCCTTTTCAATTTCAAATAACTTCATAATATCACTTTTTATAGTATTACGAGAAACCATCTTGAATAAAGGTTGCATAGCACAACAAAATCGTCTAAACCCAACATGATCAACTATAGAAAGAGGATACTCATAAAGGACAATCATATTTGCAAGTTCCTTCCTTGCAACATCTTGACTAAATGAATAATTACTAACAACAAATGTATCACCTTTATTGTCTAAAGTTGGTAACTTTTTTAAAGTTGCTTGCTTTGGTCCTCTTGTTGTACGAAACTTACAAATTTTTAGATGATCATGCAAATGTGAAGTTCCATTTTTTGTTCACCACAAATATTCTTTTGACAATACTTGCATATTGCACGAAATTTTCCATAAATTAATTCTCTATGATAATGACTCCATGCTTGAGAAATTAAACCTTTTTTGTTTGGGCTTCCTTCTTTCTTCTAATTTTTATTTTCGGAACTTGCCGGGGTATTCTCGGATTGAATTGTATTGCTTTCGACTGGAGTGATAGATTGATTATCCGCTCCATCTATTTTTGCAAAAAAAATAAATTAATTAAAATGTGAGTAATTAAAAAATTACAAAAAAATAAAAAAAAATCTGCACTGTGCGCAGAGGTGACTAACCTCTGCGCACAGTGCAGTTGTGCGCAGAGGTGATCACCTCGCGCACTGCGCGCAGAGGTGACTCACCCTACGCACAGTGCAGTTGTGCGCAGAGGTGATCACCTCGCGCACTGCGCACAGAGGCGATCGCCTCTGCGCGCTGCCTTTGCGCACAGTGCGTAGAGGCGACACTGTGGATCGCCTCCGCACAATGTGCAGAGGCAATTTCACGGCGGCGGCGAAATCGCCGCCACTCGGCCGAGTGCGGTGATCACCTCTACGCGAAGTCGCCGGCTGCGACGACTTCGCGCAGAGGCGCAGTCGCCTCTGCGCGCGGCAGTGACTTCGCGCAGCGGCAAAATCGCCGCTGCGCGCGGCGGCGACTTCGTGCAGAGGCGAAGTCGCCGCTACGCGCGGCGGCGACTTCGCGCACATGCGAAGTTGCCGCTCAGCGGCGGCGACTTCGCGCACATGCGAAGTTGCCGCTCAGCGGCGGCGACTTCGCGCACATGCGAAGTTGCCGCTCAGCGGCGGCGACTTCGCGCAGCGGGGCAGTGACGAAAGGAGCGGCGGCGAAATCGAAGATGGAATACCTTGTGAAGATGGAATCGCCGGAGACGACATTGATCACCGACGAAGGGAAACCGGCGGTCGGCGGCTGGCGGTCGGCGGTTTCAGGCCTTTCGGCGGCGGCGGCGACAGATTTGAGATTTGAGAGAAAAGGGAGAGAAAAGGGAGAAAGAAGAGGGTGTTAGGATTTAATGTTGTGTATATATATATATATGTAAAATGGACGGTTCAGATGTAATCTAATAAATATAATTATAAAAATTATTAATTATAAATAATTTATCGGAGATTTGTGGCCCCGACCGGGCGAGGGAACTACCCCCGCCCCGATCCCCAAAAGAGGGGGCGGGGGTAGTTTGGCCCCCATCCCCGCCCCCGCAGGGAAAAAAATCTCCGAAAGCGGGGCCCCGAATGGGGAATCCCCGCGGGGATGGGGAATATTGCCACCCCTACCTCCAATACGTTGAGACGACCCTGTTTTCAACATCGAATGGATTTAATTTTCTTTTGTCAACAATGGTAACAGTGTTAAATATAGAAAGACATTCATTGCCATCTTGTTTTGCACATACAAAAGAATAATAAATGAAAGTCACAATGGGTTGGCATGCACATAAAATACTTTTTAATTATATTTTTTCTCTATTGCTCTTAAATCAATAAAGTTAATAATATGAAGTTACTATAATGATGTAGCAAAAAATTCATTAAGGGAAATGGAAGGTAAAGAGTATGAAATAAAATTATAAGAAAGGAATGTAGGAGAATGAAGTGATCAGTTACTTCTTTTTTGTTGATATCATTAAAGGGAAGAGAATGGAAGGGAATGAATTAAGTGATTAATTTATTTAAATGATTTTATTCTTTACATATATAATTATATATGTAATTTATTTGGTCAAAATTAGAAACACATACTAAATATATCTTTTCTCTCCTTTCCATCCCGATTTGAAGGGAAAAGAAAAATGACCTCCAGGAAAAGAGAGGACTTTTCTCCTCATTTTTCTTCAATTTAAACTAAACCAAACGAGAGGAAAAATAGAAGAGAATTAATGAATTAAGAGAGATTAAAAGAGAATTTGAGAAAAAAATAGAAATCTAATTAGAAAAGGAATGTAAAGAGAAAGAAAGAGTAATTTTACTTGGAGAAGAGATTAAAATTTGAGTAGAAATAAAAGTATGATTAGGAAGGAGAAAGAATTAGGAAGTGAAAGAAATATTAATTATACTTAGAGTAAGAATTATGATTAGATTATAATTTCAAATTTTAATTTGATTTGAGATTGAAAAAAAATCTAATGAATTAATGACTCAGACATGATTGAAAATTTTATATATTAAAAATATTAAGCCATTAAAATAATATTATTTATTATTTTAAGCTAAAAATTAAGTGATAAAATATTATATTAAATAATTCTAAGAATTAGATAAAAGAAAGAAATAATAGGTGATGACATAGTAAGATTGACATAAGCTATTGACAAGAGATAGAGAATGAATTAGTGGCATTAATTTAAAATAGAATTCGATTAACATTAAGATTAAGATGTGGATTAAAGATTAAATTTAAAATTAAATAATAAAATTTGTTATGAGAGACTAATTAAGAAAGAAATACAAATATTAACTTAAGATTTAATTTGGAGATCCAATTAGAATCAAACTCCATCCAAAAGGATATAAATAGAACTTAAAGGGTGTTGAGTCCCATACACCAAGACCAAGTTTTTGCACAAAACTCTCTACTTCTCTCTTCTTGCACACAAGCCAAGGCATTCCAGCCAACAACCAATTTGAAGCCCCCACATAGGAGATCATCACACAAGTGACCGGTGTGGGTTTCAGAATGTCATCAAAGAGGAATCACCGATCAAGTCTCGACTTTAGGGATAATTTTTTTTCGTTATCTTTTTTCGAGAACCATCCAAGGTTCCAACTAAAAAAGTGAAATAATTTTTCATTATCTCAATTGAAATAATGAGCCCCCACCGGTATAGAATGAACTTATAATCAGATGATCGAGTCGATTCCATGGAGACTAGCTGAAGTAATGAGCCCCCCCCCCCCCCCCCCCCATATGGGAGACTCATTACTTCAACTAGTCTCCATGGAATCAACTCGATCATCTGATTATAAGTTCATTCCATACCAAACCAGAATAGGGCTATGTACATTCTTATTATGAGGAGAGTTCATTCGAGCATATATAAATAGAGACTATATTTACATATGGATCCCTACGTCGTTACATTCTATTTAGGATTAGGAATATGCGTAATCGAACCTGCTTTTGACATATCTATTGTTATTTGGGTACCATATTCACTTCTTTTTGGGGCTTCTATTGAATTGAGAAATAGGTTTGATTGTACATCTTATATATATATATATATAGGTATCCTCTGGATAATTCAAATCGAAGCAATTTGATGTCTGCCTCGGGCCTATATGACATAGCCGATCGATAGAAATACTCCAATGCTACACCTTTGTCAAATATGGAATCTCTCTCAATTCGACGATCTAGGATTTGAATTGATATCGTTTCATTGATTCCTCCTAAAGATTTTATTTCAATTGGAATTTGGTTATTTACGATGTACAATTATCCCTATTAAGCATGCCAATGAGAACGTTTAATAAGTCTATTGGATTTCGCTCTATATCAGTGGAATCTCATCATCCATACATAACGAGCTGGTATGGTGTACTCATACCATAACATATGAAAAGTAACTCATAGGGAACAAAACGGATTTCTGGATGGAATCAACTATGCAATATTTACAAAAAAAAAGTATTCAGTTATTGGAGAACAATCCATATATGATGCCATGTGAATTGTTAGAAACATGTAAAGTGTATGGCTAACCCAATAACGAAAGTTTCGTAAGGGGATTGGAGTAGGCTACCATGAGACAAAAAAATATCTTTCTAAAGAGATTCGATTCAGAACTATTATATGTCCAAGGTCCAATATTGAAATCATTTCGGAGGTTTTCCTCAATCAAATATTGCAAAGTCCTAATATTTGCTACCGTTCAGAATTGGACCATAACGGAATTTCTATCTATACCAACACTATAATATCAAATTGGGGAGGAAGATCATAATTAAAAATTGATAGAAAGGCAAGGATATGGGCCCGTGTGAGTAGGAAACAAAAAATATCTATTATAGTTCTATCATCAGCTATGGGTTTGAATCTAGGAGAAATTTTAGATAATGTTTGTTATCCTAAAATTTTCTTATCTTTCCTGAATGATAAAGAGAAAAATTAAATAAAATAGCATTTACGGCTACACTTTGGACCAAGACGAACTACTGTAGGGGATTTATTGAAACCATTGAATTCAAAATATGGTAAAGTAGCTCCGGGCTAGGGGACTACACCATTAATGCGGGTTGCAATGGCTCTATTTGCGGTATTTCTATCTATTATCTTGGAAATTTATAATTCTTCTATTTTATTGGATAGAATTTCAATGAGTTAGGTTTATAAGAATTATGAAGCCCTATTTTTCAATTAAAAATTTACTTTATTTTATGAATTGACAATTCAAATTTCTAGACTATTCTGGTAGTTTGACTGTGGAATATACCATTTTTGTATTTCTAGAAATAAATCAAAAAATGTATTTTTGTTCAAGAATGAAATCTTATTGGAACTGTCCATATTCGATTCATCCTTCGGAACCATATCACATCTCGGCTCCTATGGCAATCTATTTGATTGTATCGAAAGGCCCACTGAATTGGGATTTTCTTATTTGGCCGAGTCATTTCGGGGCAAATGGATCATTTATCATAAAGAGTAAAAAAAGACTTTCCTTTAAGGTTTCTATTTTTTTAAAAAAAATAGAAACCTCCTCCACCGATTGATTGTCCCAAGCAATCTATTGACGTTCAAAGATTTTAATAACTCTTAAGCAAAAGTCCTATTTTTTAGAGTTTGACTTTTTTAGAAAATTGTTTTATTCATATTATCTGTCCCACATTCATTCGCGAGGGTACTCCTAATGGGTTGAAAATCATATCAACAGGTGTTCCATCTTGCAAATAGGGCATATCTTGTCTAGGCAAAATTTTTGAAATAATACTTTTATTCCTGTGTCTTCCAACTACTTTATCACCTACTTTGATTTCATGTTCTGTGAAATATTTTTGTATCGAAATCTGATTGGCTATTTCAAGTGGATTTACGAGTGTTCATCGAAAGGAACAAATGAAGGTGAAATTTATTTGAATGAATTTGCCCAATTGCGATATCTGATAAAAATAGTTATTTCTTTTTTCTTTCATTTTCATCCGAAAAGGACTCTTATTCTATTTCTATATTCCTTCCAAATTCAATAACGAAGTTATAGAAAAAACCAAGGAAAAATGAAAAATCTCTTTTTTTATTCTTCAAGCCCAGGATTATGTCCTCGATTATTAGATAAGAATATGGAGATGAAGAGAGAAACGAAGAATATCACTACTGTGTAAACAAAGAGTTTGAGAGTAAGCATTACACAATCTCCAAGATAAGATTTTTTCTATTAATGGAATAGATTTTCTATTTTTTTACTACAAATATTATTTTTTGATATTTTGACTTGAAACGACATACCAAAAAGTCAAAAAAAATCAAGCATTTTTTTAAAAGTTGTTTTTAGGAATTTTTTTGTAAAAATATTTTGATTCCTTCCTTATAAAAGATTTCTTGTCATAGTGATAATTCAGTATTGTAGAAAACCTAGACTAAATAAAGTCCTTTTCCCGCGAGAAAATCAGAGATCTCTCGAAAAGTATTTAATGCTCATCTTTGGCCGAGTGGCATGTACTTCCATGGTGCCCAATTTTCCAATTATGAAGCATGGCTAAGCGATCCTACTCACATTGAGCCCAGTGCCCAAGTAGTTTGGCCAATAGTAGGTCAAGAAATATTGAATGGTGATGTAGGCGGGGGTTTTTGAGGAATACAAATAACCTCATGTTTTTTTTATATTTGGCGAGCATCTGGAATAACTAGTGAATTACAACTCTATTGTACCGCCATTGGCGCATTGGTCTTTGTAGCGTTAATACTTTTTGCCGGTTGGTTCCATTATCACAAAGCTGCCCCAAAATTGGCTTGGTTCCAAGATGTAGAATCTATGTTGAATCATCACTTAGCGGGCAAGGATTTTCCTTTGGACTTTGTCAGAATTATTCAACTTGAGTATGAGTATAAATGATATTTCTTTCTGTAAGGCATGAAAGAATAAAAAATGAATCATAGTCCATTTATTATTTTATGGATCTCAATTTGCCATTATATACAAAAATTATCATGCATAATATAATCAAATATCGATAATAATAAAATTATGCAATAATATAATAACAAGCATAATATAATCACTGATGGATGTTGTATAATTGATAATCGAAGTTCATTATACGATAGTATCAACAGTTGGTGCTTCATTTGACAATTGACATGCACAATAGATAGTGGGCTCCTATTATATAATTGTGGGCCCATAACCCATATCTCATTGGATAATTGTATAAAGAGCTTCCATATATGGCAAAATTTATTGTATTTAAGTCTTCCACTTGTGTAAACTAGTATGTTGACTAGTCAAAATAAAGAAAAAAGTCAAATCATAAAATTGAGTAGCGTCGTTGAATTAGCCTTCTGGAGATACGAATCTCGAGACCTTACAAATAATATAACATAATTTTATCTCATAATATTATAAAATATATTACAAATATTCACTCAAGTTGCTATAATAATAAAGATTGTAAAACAAAGACAAACATAAGGGGGTGTTTGGTACAAGAACATAGTAGAAAATAAAAGTTTTTTTCTTACTTTTTTAATCCAAACATTCTATTTTTTTAAATTGAGAGCCCCACAATAACAAAAATGAAAACATTTGTATTCCATAAAGATCCAAGAATATAAATATTTTTAAAATGGGAACAAAGTTGATGACCTTAACCCGAAACAAAGACTGAATGCAATGTCTCAAAATATCCCTTGTCACATGGCAAGATCCAATCTGGGGACGTTACTAACTATGCAATACTCTGACTGAAATATTGACTTTGAATAATTTTTTTTACTAGAACATCAATTAAACGGAAGACTTAAAAGAACTATTGTTAAATATATCAATAAATATGAAAGTATAATAGAATCTCTAATATGAATTATAATGTCAATAATCAGGTGCTAATGCGAAAGTCTATGTGCAATGAGGATAATAGATAAAGTGTAATGAGGATAATATCCTAAGATCACTCTATGCGCACATCACCATGATGAACAACATTAATCACTTGAGTTCATCCCTCATTATTCTTGTTACTTATAGGATTCATACAGAAAAGTAATAACCTATGAGAGCCCAATAGGTGAATAATAAATCAATAAATAAGTTTTAACAATAGAGATGCATGTGGCCACCATAATCATAATCAATGAAAGGTAATCAATGACATACTTTGATAAATATAAGTGAAACATATCAAAATTATGCTTTGATTAATATTAATGGAAAGGATCATTGTGATACTCTAGGTAGAATTAATAGATTAAATCAATAGTATGCTTTGGATAGAATCAATGGCCTAAATAATGATATACTTTGGGTGAAATCAATGTAACATCTTATATAATTCGATGCTCTGGATCATTGGTTCATCTATGTATTGCCATCTATGAATATTTTGGGTTACAATGAGCGAAATCATAGTCCATAACAAATACTAATGAAGAGGATGAAATAGAAGCAACCACTACTCTGATTGGCACTAAATTAAAGGTCTATGCAATGCCGATGAGTAAGATCAGGTTGGATATGAATAATGCAATGAATCATTAATGGAGAACAACTATAATACAAGATGGCGATTGTGGTCATTGGGATAAATTAGTTCAAAGATTTACATTATTTTACTTTGTATTTTGACGTCATATGCTATGCTCTAAATCATTGTGCATATTTCAATGCTTTATACTATGCTCTAAGTTGATGGATAGATTTCAATGCTCTGACTAAAATTTGTGGTCAACTTCTATATCTATGATGTTTCTATGGAATGTCACTTGTTAATGTATTTATTGCAATGAGGTGCTATGTACTTCATTGATGACCAGTGATTGTGCACATCATGATAATCATCCCTCTTTCATTACACGATGTGAATAAATCGTGTAATGAGGACAAATCATGCACAAATTTTATTATACTATGCAATGATCTCTTGTCAATTTGTAACATGAGTACCCAAACTTTTATCTTTTGTTAATTAAGTTCTCATCTTCGTCCAGATTGAGACTTGATTATAATGATGCAATGATAATGATCAAAATCAAAATATCATGTAATTGATGGAATCAAATAGTGGTTAAAACCTCATATATCATCTATACAATGAAATTAGGTTAATTGAGTTCTCGATCTAATGATAATGCATGATAGAAATAGGTTTTAGATCACGACCCATAAATCAACAACTTAAAAATAAAATACAAAATAATTATTTTCTGCGATGGCAATGCATTAGATCATGATATCGATAGAATCAAATAGATGACAATTCATGGAAAATCAACAATACAATAATAAAATAAAAAATATTAAAATAAATAATGTTACGGTGAAACTTGAGCTGATTTGGGTCTAACCCAAGCTAGGTTTTGTGAATGATGGTACCTCGATCGAACTCGACCCGAGTGTGATCCGCGCCCAACTCAGATTATGTTCAGGTGATTTACTATGGGGACCCGTGACGAGTTCATGGGACACTCGACCGGATTCTACTCTATTACTTTACTGGTATTCCGATCAAGACATAACTCTGCCTAAGTCGACGGGACCCAAGTTTGGATTCGGACAATGCATGATGCTCAGTGGAAAAGCGCGCCCCAAATAGCATGGAACTCGGCACGGGTTCCATGCTACTTTGCCTGATAATGCTACTTTGCCTGATAGTTACACACCAGGCCGGGGTTGTCCAGAACCTGGTCTGCATTCTCTGATGTTGACTCTGTCGTGACAAAAAGATTAGATTTTACGGTGAGCTTTTGCTAAAATAAATCTCTTAGGGTTATCCTAATTACGTAGGGAGAACCATTGATAATAGGAGATGATGCTATTGTCACAGGGGCTTCTCCCCGGGGCACGTCGAGTTATCTTATCATGTATTTTCCTTTTCAACTCACTTTTGTACTTAGTTTATTTTCTAAGTGTCATGGTAGCAGTTTTGTAATTTGCACTCCAGAAAAGTGCACCCCCGGAGATGGTCCTCCACATCACACGTCGCAATTCTACCACCCGAAACGGTGGTATAGTAGGGGAGACCCGCTAGTCCTCCCCCGAAGCGTTGTAATCATTCCTATTTACTCAACAAAGATTTCAAGCTTCCCTAAATCTAGCATCGTACCTCAAGCGTGGGGTGGCAACCCACAAAAGAGTGTCCCAAAGCGTCCCAAGCGATCGAGCGTTACGCCGAGGTGCCCGTTTGTTCACAAACGCCTCCACCGAAGAAGCGTCCGCTCGGGACCGTGCATCCCAAAAGTTGTGGCATACAAAAAGTGGCATAAGCAAGCTTCCGCAAAGCGCTCAAAAGAGCTTGCCTAGACGTTGGGCACGTCTAGGCGCCGCACGGGTCGGTCGAGCGAAAAATGACCCCGTGACAAGTTGGTATCAGAGCAGCGTTTCTGAGACCGCTCAAGTTGGCGTTCGGCGATCAAGGTGAAATGACGTCGAACTCGGAGATGACGAATGAACCCGTCGCACCGGAGAAGGGCCGCCAGGACCGAGGGCGCGCCCGCTCGAAGGACACCATGTCCGCCTTCGAGCAACGCCTCGGCCAATTCCAATTGGATGTGGGCGAGATGCAAGACCAACTCGCAACGCACGAGCGGGAGTTGGAGAAGACCGTGGATCTTGCCACGGTGCGGGAAGAGATGGCGCCGTTGTATACGCGTCTCGAGTCCATGGAAGCGACAATCATGGACATGCGGGAGACCTTGGATAATGGTTTCTCAAACATGCAATTCGAAATAGAGCAAGAGTTTCAGACCTTTCGGGAGGAGCTTAAGCGACGCTATGGAGACGGGCGGCGCCCCGAGGCGCCCGCCCCGCATGAGGCAAGAATTGATGTGCCAAAGCCGAGGCCCTACAAAGGCGAGCGGTCGGCAAGGGAGATCAACGACTTCCTGTGGAACGTCCGAAGGTACATGGAGGCCTTGGACGTGACGTCCGAAGTGAGGATGGTGAAGACCGCATCCTTCTACTTGCAAGATGCGGCGAGTCTATGGTGGCGGTGCCATTGCAACGACGTGGAGTGTGGCATTGTGGGTCCCATTGAGAGGTGGGACGACTTCAAGAGGCAGCTTATCAACCACTTCTGCCCTGCCAAGTCGGGACTGGAGGCCAAGATTGCGTTGTTCAACATTTGCCAGAAGGGCACATTGAAGGAGTACGTGAAAGAGTTCACCGAGCTCCGCTTACAGAATTTCCAAGTGGACGAAGACACGTTGTTGGCGGTCTTCGTGAAGGGTTTGAAGCCATGGGCTAGGACGGAGTTGGAGCGACGAGATTGCCCCAACCTCCGCTCGCTAGTCGCCGCTGCTGAATCGCTCGTGGAGTACGCCAAAGCGAGCACTCCACCACCAAAGTCCTCGGGCAAGGGCAATGGTGGGGGAGAGAAGTCCAAGTCACAAGGAGGCAAGCCGCACTATCAAGACAAAGGCAAGGGACACCAAGACGGGAAGTCCAACAATGGAAGATTCAAAAGGGACGGGAAGCCGCCAAAGCCTTGCTACATTTGCAAGGGTCCACATTGGACGAGCGATTGTCCGCAAAAGGTGACAGTCAACGCAATGTATTGCCCCGACGAGAAGGAAAAAGAGAAGGAGGAGGCGTGTCTCAGCTCGATGCACGTCCTCAGCGCCATCAACGCCTCGAAGGGTCCTTCATCGGCTGCGCGACTTTATGCGGATATCGAGTTGAACGGGCAAGTCTTCAACGCCCTCATTGACACGGGAGCATCGGAGTTATTCGTGTCAGAAGTGGCCGCCAAGAAGCTAAAGCTGCCACTCCAGAAGACTAACGCCACGTTCAAGACGGTGAACGCGAAGTCTATCTCGACCACAGGAATTTCTCCTGGAGTGAAGGTTCGCATCGGCAAGTGGTCGGGAAGCTTCGACGTGACGGTGGCACCAGTGGATGACTACGAAGTGGTGGCGGGCATCTCTTTTCTGTGACACATTGCTGCATGTGTCATCCCGCTCACCAATTCGATGGTCATCTTCGATCCCAAGGGACCTTACAACGTCCCTGTGAGGTCAGGCGGAGACCTCAAACAGAAGACCCTCTCCGCCATGCAAGTGGCGAAGGGGTTGCGCAAACAGGAGCACACCTTCCTGGCGACCGCCATCTTGGAAGATCCGGGGCCCTCCACTCCAACACCTCCCAAAGTCCTTGAAACCTTTGAGGATTTTGCGGACGTCATGCCCCCGGAACTCCCAAAGCGGTTGCCTCCGAAGCGTGAAGTGGACCATGTCATCGACTTGGTCTCAGGATCTAAAGCCCCACATGGAGTCCCCTATCGGCTCGCTCCTCCGGAACTCGCAGAACTCCGTAAGCAACTCACCGAACTATTAGATGCAGGATATGTTCGACCTTCAAAATCTCCGTATGGCACCCCGGTTCCCTTTCAGAAGAAGCATGACGGTTCCCTCCGGATGTGCATCGACTATCGGGCGCTCAACAAGCTTACGGTGAAGAACAAGTACCCCATCCCCTTGGTGGCGGATTTGTTCGACCAACTTGGCGGTGCAAGATGGTTTACCAAGTTGGACCTTCGTTCGGGCTATTGGCAAGTCCGGATCGTGGAGGAGGATGTGCAGAAGACGGCGTGCGTCACAAGATATGGCTCCTACGAGTTCCTCGTGATGCCGTTCGGCCTCACCAACGCCCCGGCGACCTTCTGTACTCTCATGAATAAGGTATTGTATCCATTCCTTGACAGGTTCATGGTTGTGTACCTCGACGACATCATGATCTACAGCCGCACCTTGGAGGAGCATATCGAGCACATTCGGCAAGTGTTCGAGGTGTTGCGGCAGAACGAGCTCTACGTCAAGCGGGAGAAGTGTGCCTTCGCTCAACCGGAAGTACACTTCTTGGGACATGTCGTCAGAAGTGGGAAGTTGAAGATGGATGGCGCGAAGATTCGGGCCATCGTGGAGTGGGAACCGCCCAAGCGGGTTCCCGACATGCGTTCGTTCCTTAGTCTGACGAACTACTATAGACGGTTCATCAAGGGGTATTCACATGTGACGACCCCTTTGACGAATCTCCTCCGGAAGAATGTGAAGTGGGAGTGGACGCCGACATGCCAGGAAGCGTTCGACACCCTCAAGAGGGCCATGACGGAGGAACCGGTGCTCGTCCTGCCAGACCACACCAAGTCCTACGAGGTACAGACAGATGCTTCTGACTATGCCATTAGAGGAGTTCTTATGCAGGAGGGGCATCCCGTGGCGTTCGAGAGTCGCAAACTCAATGACACGGAGCGGCGCTACGCCATTCAGGAGAAGGAGATGACCGCGGTGATTCACTGCCTTAGAACATGGCGGCACTACCTTCTCAGGTCACGATTTCACATCAAGACGGACAACGTCGCGACAAGTTACTTCGAGACACAAAAGAAGCTCTCGCCGAAGCAAGCAAGATGGCAAGATTTCATGACGGAATTCGACTATGTCCTGGAGTACAAACCTGACAAGACGAATGTCGTTGCCGACGTCCTTAGCCGACGCGCGGAATTGGCGGCCATGAGCTCCTCTCAGGCCGACCTCATCGAGAGGATCAAGAAGGGATTGGAGTCAGATCCCACGGCAAAGAACTTGTTCGAGCAGGCGAAGGAGGGCAAGACACGCCGCTTTTAGGTGGAAGATGGGCTGATCTTCACCAAGGAACGTCGCATATACGTTCCACTCTTCGACAACTTGCGGCGCACTATCATGCAAGAGTGCCATGACTCAAAGTGGGCGGGACATCCGGGCATCCGCCGCACTTTGGCACTCATCGAAGACAACTACTTCTGGCCAAGGATGGAGGACGACATTGAAGCCTTCGTGAAGACATGCCTTGTTTGCCAGCAAGACAAGAACCTCAATCAAGCGCCCGTCGAACTTCTGAAACCCCTGCCTATCCCAGAGCGTCCATGGAAGGATGTCTCCATGGACTTCATCACGGGCCTGCCCAAGTCTGAGGGGGCAGGTACCATCATGGTGGTCGTCGATCGATTCTCCAAGTATGCCATCTTCGCCGCCGGCTCCGTAAGTTGTCCTGTTACTGAAGCTGCGGAGTTATTCATGAAGCATGTAGTGAAGTATTGGGGCCTACCACAAAGCATCGTCAGCGATCGGGATGGGCGATTCGTTGGCAACTTCTGGAAGGAATTGTTCAAGATGATGGGCTCCAACCTGCATTTCTCGACATCACTTCATCCTCAAACCGACGGCCAAACTGAGAGGGTGAATTGTATTCTGAAGATCTACTTGCGGCATTATTTGAGTGCCAATCAGAAGGACTGGGCGAAACTACTTGACATCGTGCAATTTTTCTACAACTTGCAATGAAGCGAGTCGACCAATCAGAGTCCCTTCGAGATAGTGACGGGGCAGCAACCTCTGACGCCCCAGGCCGTCGCCACTTCTTATGGTGGCAAAGTCCCCGTCGCTCACCGCATGGCGAGGGAATGACACGGGACATCAACTTTGAAGTCGGAGACTTGGTCCTGGTGAAGCTGGTCCAACATCTTCAGCTAAGTGGGAAGAATCTGCACAAGGGCCTCGTTAGGCGTTACGAGGGCCCCTTCAAGATCCTGAAGAAGGTAGGCAAGGTGGCCTACAAGTTGGAGCTCCCGCCTCAGATGCAACAACACCCCGTCTTCCATGTCAGCCTGCTCAAGCCCTTCGTTGAAGACACTGAAGATCCCGGGCGTGGGGTTTCAGGCCGCGCCCCGCCGGCCATCCGTCAGCAGTTTACTGATCAAGTTGAAGAAGTACTCGCCGTCCGCACGAAGAATCGGAAGAAAGAGTATCTTGTTCGATGGAGCGGAAGACCGGACGCCGACACAAGTTGGGAGACAGCCGAAGACTTGTGGCAGAAGATTGAAGAATTTCAAACCGCAGCTCCAGGGACGTCGCTGACTTGAGTGGGGGAGAATGTCCCGGGGGCTTCTCCCCGGGGCACGTCGAGTTATCTTATCATGTATTTTCCTTTTCAACTCACTTTTGTACTTAGTTTATTTTCTAAGTGTGATGGTGGCAGTTTTGTAATTTGCACTCCAGAAAAGTGCACCCCCGGAGATGGTCCTCCACATCACACGTCGCAATTCTACCACCCGAAACGGTAGTATAGTAGGGGAGACCCGCTAGTCCTCCCCCGAAGCGTTGTAATCATTCCTATTTACTCAACAAAGATTTCAAGCTTCCCTAAATCTAGCATCGTGCCTCAAGCGTGGGGTGGCAACCCACAAAAGAGCATCCCAAAGCGTCCCAAGCGATCGAGCGTTATGCCGAGGTGCTCGTTTGTTCACAAACGGCTCCACCGAAGAAGCGTCCGCTCGGAACCGTGCGTCCCAAAAGTTGTGGCATACAAAAAGTAGCATAAGCAAGCTTCCGCAAAGCGCTCAAAAGAGCTTGCCTAGACGTTGAGCACGTCTAGGCGCCGCACGGGTCGGTCGAGCGAAAAACGACCCCGTGACACTATGTCTCTAATTGTACCCTAACATCGATAGAATCAAATAGATGACAATTCATGGAAAATCAACAATACAATAATCAAATAAAAAATATTAAAATAAACAATGTTACGGTGAAACTTGAGCCGATTTGGGTCTAACCCAAGCTAGGTTTTGTGAACGATGGTACCTCGGTCGAACTCGACCCGAGTGTGATCCGCGCCCAACTCAGATTATGTTCAGGTGATTTACTATGGGGACCCGTGACGAGTTCATGGGACACTCGGCCGGATTCTACTCTATTACTTTACTGGTATTCCGATCAAGACATAACTCCGCCTAAGTCGACGGGACCCAAGTTTGGATTCGGACAATGCATGATGCTCAGTGGAAAGTGCCCCCGAAATAGCATGGAACTCGGCACGGGTTCCATGCTACTTTGCTTGATAATGCTACTTTGCCTGATAGTTGACTCTGGTCTGCATTCTCTGATGTTGACTCTGTCGTGATAAAAAGATTATATTTTGCGGTGAGCTTTTGCTGAAATAAATCTCTTAGGGTTAATCTAATTACGTAGGGAGAACCATTGATAATAGGAGATGATGCTATGTCTCTAATTGTACCCTAACATCATGCAAATCTATTGTTAAAATTGATCTAGGGTTGATCCAACGATGTGAATTATCCTATTATTCAATACTCTTCTTCTCATTTGTTTCCCATACCGGCAATCCCGAGGATTCCCCAACTTCAATCACCAGTCATCCTTGGTTCCTTGCACTGGTGGCCACGCAGGATGGAGAAAAATGGAGAGGAAAGTCAGGAAAAATAATCATGAAAATGTTACAAAAAGTTCCAACATGGTTGTTCATCACCTTGGTTGGTTTCTTATTCTTTTACGAAATTTTGGCATTGTCTCCAATGGCCAGGAGCATGCTTGGGGCCCTGGTTGCTTGCGATTTCAAGCAGGTGGAGAGCAAAGAGAGGAGAGACAAGACAATTGAGGTTAGAGAATGTTTCGATTGAAAAAGAAAATTATGTAGGGAGTTCAAAGATAATATTGAATTTAATCTTTTAATATTTTTTTAATTGTCGACATTATCTTCAAGTTAAGGAATCTTAGGGCTATTTGAATATTGGAATCGTGTGATTCTTTCGATTTCAAGTGAATAGTTGAATTGACATACTAATTCTAAGTATATTTACATGGTGTGCAAGAGGAATAAAATAGTTGATGTGATAGAAAAAATTAAATATGATTGATTAATTTCAGTGAATTTTTAAATTAAAAATATATTATAAAAATATAAAATACAATTTTTTTAAAAAATTATATATATATATATTAAAAACTTTTTATCAAAAAAAATTGTTAGAAAATATATTATTTAAATATAGAATAATCAAAATTTTAATAATTTATATTAATCCTTTGTTTTGTATATTTTATATATATAATAAATAAATTGTTTCGTATAAGAAAGGTAAATAGGAAAAAATTGGAAAATAAAAAGGTCACGTTAAAAAGGGCATCAACCGGTGGAACTAGGATCTGTAATTCCATCGTAGTTAAATGCGATCTGGTTCATCCGATTTCAAATATTCCAATTGACATTTACCGATTTTTGTTATTTTATTATTACGCGCAATATATCACAATAATAAAAATATGATGTCATCATGAAAAATATTAAGAGAGAGAATATGACAACGTAGTTACTTTTCAGTTCCCTCAGCTGTCAGTTGTCTTGTATGCTTAGTTGACTGTATTAAATGATAAAAAAAGTAAGAAGAAAAAGTGGATTCAAACTTTAGTATTAAGTTTCTGGCCCATGTTGAGAACATGGTTCAAAGATTTTAGATTGAATTTTCATCCCAGGATTTTAGTACATCTATATTGCCATTATTTTTTTTCCTTGTATATAGCACCAAGAAAATTCTCCATATACCGTGTGTCAAAGTTTATCCCAAGTAGGAGTGTTAGGGTAGGACTCTTTGAATCGAGTCGAATTGAATTTGTGTTAAAATATTTGAATCCGACTTATCCAATTCAGCTCAATGACTCGAGATTTTTATTTTAATTTATTTTTAGTTAATTTAATGATTTTATATCATTTAAAATTTTTAAAAAATAACACATTTAAATGTAGAAAATATATAGATAATTAAAGTAATATTTTTTGTATTTAAAAATATTTCATTTTGTAATAATAATAAAATACTAAATGCTTTTATATTAAACATAGAAAAAAATATAAAGAAAAATGATAGTCGGGTCATAATGTAAAAAAATTGAAATCGATTCAACCTGGCGCACTCAAATCAAAGAGTTCCAAGTATTAGTAATTTTGAATACTGAAGAGTAATTTTAAATATCTAAGACTTAGGTGAAAAAATATATTTATGTCAACCACCAAATCAATTGAGAAGCATTAAATACATTTATTTTATTCCATGTGTTCACCTGATGGGAAAACTTTATGAATGATGTATTAAAATGTTGATAATCAAAGTCAAAGAATACAATTGTCTAAAAGATGGCACTACAATTTTAGAAGTGACAAAAACATTCTTTAATTATAAGATAACAAATACACGATTCATAAAGCAGTCTTAAATCAAACCTATATTGACACTAATTTATTTTGTATACATTGAATTTAATATGCCTAAATTTTATATATACAAATTTAGAAGATAGGCAATCTTGTGTTAAAGAAATCGAACTTAATTATGTGTAAATTAACTAAATACAATAATTTTATCTTTCGAGATATCTTAATATGTGAATAAGCTTATAACAGAGCAAGGGGGAAAAAAAAGAAAATAAGATTGCCATAGTCCTTTCCAAAAAGAACCGACCACCATATATCTCACCAAAAGAAAGTAGAAAGAAAAGGGTTTAGGTGATACTCATTTCTTTTCTTGTTTAAGTAGACTTTGTTATGTCTTATAATAATTGAATATGTCACCTAAAAGGTTACCCAATTATTTTTTTTTTGTAACGTGCAATTATTATACCATCACCATCTTGATAAAGAGTAAAAGCTGCAGAAAAAAAGGAATATTCAAGCAAATACCATTTTAGTGCTCCATGATTACAATCCTGATGTAAAGGATGAAGCAGCATATCGAATCAAAAGGAAACCAATTGGCAACTCAAATCTGCTCATTTAACCTGGGAACTTTCAACGAAGGATGCAAAACAAAGCACGCGTCAAATCCAACAACCTACTTCGAGTCCCCCCCCCCCCCCCCCCCCCCCCCCCCCCCGCACGAGGCCCCACTTTAAAGCTCCAATGATGAGGGACTCTTTGCACGGGTGAGTCCCGCTTTGTCCTGCTCAAATGGCCACCACGAACGCCGGCCACGGTGTCACCGCCGCTTCGCCGGCGGAACGGGTCGGCCGGAGATCCGACAACATCCCTCCGCACCTAAAGGCCGCGTCGGGGTCGTTCGGGGGCGTCGTGGAAGCTTGCTGCCTGCAGCCCGTCGACGTGATCAAGACGCGCCTCCAGCTCGACCGCTCCGGCGCGTACCGCGGCATCTTCCATTGTGGCGCGACGGTGGCGAGGGCGGAGGGCGTCCCCGCGCTCTGGAAGGGGCTCAGCCCCTTCGCCACCCACCTCACCCTCAAGTACGCTCTGCGGATGGGGTCCAACGCGCTGTTCCAGGGCGCCTTCAAGGACTCCTCCACCGGCGAGATCTCCCACGGCGGCCGCGTGGCCGCAGGCTTCGGCGCGGGTGTCATCGAGGCCCTTGCCATTGTCACCCCCTTTGAGGTAAATAGTGACCGAACACTCGACAGTGAATCCAGCTGTTTGCGATGTCTTTGAACGATATACATATTACATACCAAGGATTCTATTCTTTACATTTCTGCACGGAGTCCAACATATTTAAGATATCTATTGGGTGTTGAACGATCATGTCCTAAAACTTGTGTGTGGTGTTCTTCTCATGCATGCTGTATGGTCAAACTCAATTTCTGCATGATCATGTAATTATATGACGTGCATCCAACCACACGTTGCCGTGCCATGCATGTCGTATATAATGTTTATGTATGTTTAAGTATTAACACAACTTGGGTGATGTCATATCTATCTTGTCGGATCTTTCGACAACAGTACAAATTTAAACACGATCAAGATTGGCACCACTGGTGCAACATAAACTCTTTGCAGTTTGAGCTCTTGGTAATTTATTCAGGTGGTGAAGATCAGGCTGCAACAACAGAAGGGTTGCAGCCCTGAATTGCTCAAGTACAGGGGTCCCGTGCACTGTGCGAAGACGATCATCCGAGAAGAAGGGATGCGAGGACTTTGGGCAGGTGCTGCGCCCACCGTGATGCGCAACGGAACGAACCAAGCCGCCATGTTCACGGCCAAGAGCGCATTTGACGAGATCCTCTGGAAGAAGAATGATGGAGATGGGAAGGTTCTCCAGCCATGGCAGTCCATGGCATCCGGATTCCTCGCCGGGACTGTTGGACCCCTCTGCACTGGGCCTTTTGATGTCGTGAAGACGAGGTTAATGGCACAAGACAGATCAGGTGGAGATCTCAAGTACAAAGGAATGTTCCATGCAATCAGAACGATATCCGCTGAAGAGGGGGTGCTCGCACTTTGGAAAGGTTTGATTCCCCGGCTTATGAGAATTCCACCGGGGCAGGCCATAATGTGGGCTGTTGCTGACCAAGTCATTGGACTCTATGAGAAAAGACAACTTTCCTAGTCGGCATTTTCCTTTGCAAATCTGATTAATAATACATTTATGGATTGGGTGGCAATTTGGATGCGAATTAGAATTTTTTTATGTAATCAGTCTCTGTCAAAATATTGTTGTGGAAAGTTGGAAACTGCCTCCCAATTCCTTCCCCATTTCTCTATCAATTTTTTTTATAATGTAAACTTTGTGTCTAGGTTTTATATATGGCTGGACTCCGAATCTGCAAATTTCATGCACAAATATTACAAGACATTTGCCTTCGTGTTAATCTAATCTCAAGTAAATTAACACTAAAGCCCATGACTTTCAATAAAGATAATTGTTTCATCAGCTTCGAATCTCAGAAAGTGTGCCTTCTTGTTATCTTCTTTCTATCTTGAATCTTGGAATCAATCAACCATCGTTAACATGTTTATGTAAAAGATTTATGTATATGCTAATTTGGACTTTAATTACTTGAGTACTATGCTACTATTTACATATTTAATACTCCTATTACTTGTTATTATCTTTTTCTTTGCAGTAGTCGAATCCTGTTAAGCTTCTAAAGAGAACATACAATTAGACTAGGAGACTTTTCAAATTAATAATTCAAAACGGAGATTATTTCTTGTCGAGTGCAATAATAGAATCGCTTTCATGTCAAAATGTGTTTAATAACTGTTGAGATAAAAAAAAAAGTATTAATATCTCATGATCTCACAATTTATTGAATATTTCAGCCGGGGTTTGTGGATTACTTTCAAGACACATGGAGATTGTAAGGTTCTCCGCTGTATCAATGGGAATTGGAGATGCACATTTGAAACAGTACAGCAGTATTTTTTGGATGAAAAATGTAATGAAGTATATTTAAAAAGTTGATTTGATAGATAAGTTTTATTAGGTGCCACTACTAGAAAAATGCGGATTACCGACGGTCCGAACCATCGGTAATCAGCCCGAAAATCATCGGTAACGCAATTACCGACGGTTTTTCAGTCGGAATCGATCCGTCGGAAAAACGCTCGTCGCAAACGGATTTGCGACGGTTGAAAAAAATTCGTCAAAAATATCGACGGTTCTGGCCGTCGGAACAGTCCCCGACGGTTCGACCCGTCGAAATTTTTCGACGGTTGCAACCGCCGGAAAAGTCCCCGACGGTTCGAACCGTCGATATTTCCGACGGTTGCAACCACCGGAAAAGGCCGGCGGTCCGAACCGTCGATATTTCTGACGGTTGCAACCAACGGAAAAGGCCGACGGTCCGAGCCGTCGAAATTTTCGACGGTTGCAACCGCCGGAAAAGGCCGGTGGTCCGAGCCATCGCAACTTTTTGACGGTCCCAACTGTCGAAACTTTAGACGGGCATCGCAACCGTCGCAAATAATTTTTAAATATAAAAAAAATTAGCGGCCGGATCCGGCACCAGGCGGCCGGATCCTAACCGTCGGAAAAGTCGTCGGAAATTGCGACGGATGGATATCCGTCGAAAATATCGATGTTCCTAATCGTCGAAAAATTAAATAATAATATAATTAATTATATAATTAATTTTTTAAATTTTTGACGGTCGTGACCGTCAGAAAATCCGTCAAAAAAATTTAATAATAATATTAAAAATATATAATTTAATTTTTTTTATTTCCGACGGTCGTAACCGTCGGAAAAGTCGTCGGAAATTACGACGGATGAATATCCGTCGAAAATATCAACGTTCCTAATCGTCGAAAAATTAAATAATAATATAAATTATTTCCGACGGTCATAACCGTCGAAAAATCCATCGGAAACGGAACCGTCGAAAAATCCGTCGAAAATTATCCGTCGGAAAATCACGATTTTCTTTAAGTATGCATGGATAAAAAGTAAGAACTAGAGAAATAAATTTATTTTTATAATATAGTTTATATTATATTTAAATAATATTATACATTATTATTATTTAAGACAATCTAAAAATAGTTTAATAAAATGTTAAAAAATAAAAAAAGAAATGATAATATTTAATATATACAATTATTATAATTAATTATTTAAATATATAATTTAATATAATATATTATTTAAATATAAACTTGAATTGAATCAAATATATAATGTTTTATTGTTATTTTTAGATAATATCATATTTTTATATTTCTGTTTCATGAAGGTTGTGTTTAGTACGAGAATTTTAAAAAAAAGTTAGTTCACGAGAACTAATCGATTAGATAGAAAAAATTAGGTTGGTATTTGGATGAAAAAATGTAATGATGAGAATTTAGATTTGATAGATAAGTTTTAGCAAGTGTTTGGATAAAAAGTAAGAAATAAATGTATATTTTATTATTTTATAAGATTATTTTTATATTATTAATTACATAATATTTTTGTAATTAACAAATTATATCAAAGAAAAAAATTAAGATAAACAAATTAATAACTAAAAAATGAAATATAAAAGAAAATTTAACATCATATTTATATAATTGTAACTTATTTATAATACCATAATTAATAATTTAATTATATTATACCAATATCATACTAGTTAATTTTTATTATGATATATGATAAGTAAAATAAATAAAAATATTTACATCAACATTTAAACAAGAAAATATATTTTTCATAATAAATAATAATGGAAAATTATATTTTATTATAACACTAAGTAAATTGTAATAAATAATAAATGTACTTCTTTTGTTATTATACCTAAATAAATTATAATTTTATGATAATATATTATATGTATATATTATAAGTATATAATATATATTTATATAATATAATATATACATATAATAATATTATTAAAATAATAAGTTATAGGTTTAAAAGTAACTCCACCTACTTTTAGACATATAAAAAAATAAAAAAATAGGTTGTTCTTACTAATAGCAAGAACTTTACGATTGAAATATTTGACTAAATGTTCCAGCCGTACATCACGTGACGAAAACTTGACACAGACTGTTTGACAAAAGTTTTAGAACTTAGGCCAAGTTTTGACCTAAGTTCTAGAGTCAAACACAAACGAATTGTATTTACCTTTTTAAGAACCAACTATAAATAAATAAATATAGAAAAAGTATTTATGCTACTCGACACCATCGTCACCGTTTGATTTACTATAAATGATGAATTCACCTGTCAATTTTTTTGGTCCACCAGTCGCTAGTGAATCGAACACATTAAACCCATAAATCTATATTAGAAAACTAGCAAGATAAAGAAATCGAGGGAGAAATGTCGATATTTTTTGTTTGCTTTTAATATTTTTACCATTTTTAATGGCAGAGGGGAAAATGGCCATTTGATCATTATTGCTAGTATAATTATTACTTTTATGTTGGGTTATTGTCACTCTTTTTATATGAGAAAAAAATAATTTACATAAAAATACTATTACATAATAATGTTACTTTATCCATGTAATGAAGTATAAACATCCAAGATCGTCATAGGCCGAGTGCTTGGATGCCCAATTCCGACCAGCAGCCATCCGCCCCCTTCCCTTCGCAGCCGCCTTCGTAACCTGCGCCCTCCTCCTGAGTCCTGACATCCGGCGACCATTGACTCCTCCCGCTTCGCGAGCGGCCTCAGCCGCAGCCCGACGCTGTAAACGTCCACCATTAACCGACTAACCGGTAACTTGGCCACTCCAACTGCGTGCGGTACGCACTTGAACCCCCTCACCACTGCCGTCAGAGCTTCCCATTCCACGCGCAGATCGCCCACGGCCTTGTGCACTACACGAGCACGCTGTCCTTCGGGCAGCGAGTAGCGAGCTCCACTCCACCAGCGTGTGATCATTAAGAAAATGATAATTATAATAAACATGAGGTCATTATTATCATAATGATGGGAATGTGGGCGTGATGAGGGGACGGACGGTAGTGAACATACATGCCGATAGAGTTCAATGTTGAGCTGAATAATACTATCTATCCCCAAATATTTTCCACCCATTTTTTCTTTCATTGGTATTAGAGCTATCCGCCTACCTATCTTTCGTATGTCGTCAACAGCTCGGACCTCAACAAACAACGTGCGATTGGGTCTCCTCTCACCTCGCCACCTCTGGTTCACGATCTTCCGGAGACGATGGGTCTTCCCAAGGAGCTGCTCGAGGATTCATGACCATCCACGCGCTAACCTACGAAGGAAAACCTCACGGTCGGCCTCATTCTGTGCAAGAGCAGCCGGTCATTATCAAGGAACATTTGGCTGGCGACTTTTTAGATAGATCATCGTCGATGCCTAGCAGATCGTCGTCGACAGGAGCGGTCGATTTTTGCATGGACAGCAGTACCCACCCCTGAAGGTTCCCTCAGCCACGAAGACGCGTACACCGTCGCTACTCTTTCTTTCCGTAACGGTTGGCACATTTCCTTTAATTTCACCGGTGCAAGGTACGCTCGAAATTAAACTCGCATGAGAAGACGTACAGCGCCTAAATTATAGATCTACTTTATTAATTGGATCATGATATTTATTTGTTATTTTAATCTTAGCGGCAAATTCTATAAAATACCCCATGTACAACAAAAAAAAAAGATTCATTATTCTTGTGCGGTAGTTCCATATAAGTAGATCTTCTTCTGTTAGATTAATCTCGCCTTTAAACTTATTCATCTACTGATTAAATCATATTAGAGAATAATCTTATTTAAAGTAAGTTTTAAGTACTATTTTTGACGTATTTTATAAATGGTAATCCTAATGGATTATTTGGATTCAATTATCATCTGTTAGGTCATTACCTATTATAATAAAGTCGTTATCTGTCATACTTTCTGTTTATGATTACCATTCATATGCAGAATACTTATTAGTTTTATTTTAAAAAAAATTAATCACCCGATTTTTTTTAATTGCTATTAGTTTAAGAAATAATCGTCACTTTCAGTCTCAAATATCATAGAAATTAATTTGAATTGGTCAAATTCATGTTACCTATTTAAACGTCTCTACCCCTGATTTTCTATATTTGGATTAATAATAGTTTCGACAATTGTCATCATTAATTACCAGTATTTAAGAGATAACCTCTAATTGCTCATTTATTTTCCGTTTCATGTTTTCACTCTTGATAACCTATAACGCCTTAGAATTAGTTCCAAATAAGTAAGATTGTTATTCTAGGACGAGATAATTTAATTAGAATTTATTTAATTCCCAAAGTATTATAAAGTCTCCTGTACATATGGAAAATTAATATGTTTTTTATTAGTTTAGATACAAAGGTAATTATGGCTCGCTATATTTAATTTTAATTAATTTAATTCAAATATATATTTAATCATTTAAATTTTAGTAAAACAATTAATTAATAAATAAATAGATGCTTTATTATAGTTAAAAGAAGCTTTTGGGCCAGATTATTGCTTGTTTTTTATACATTTATTAATTGATATAGTCTGTAAATGCTTATAAGTTAAATAATTTAAATTATCTCTCCAATTTAAAATATCAGATTTGATTATGATTAGAAATTTATATTCTATTATTTATTTTTTATATATAAAATTATTTTATAAGTTCATTGTTACTTTTATCATTATATTTTATTAGCATGACATTTACGGTGAAACCAATTGCTATATTAAATTTCATAACTTGTCATGATATACTTAGAACAAGTCTAAGTATGTATTCCTGATAATGAATTAAAACTTATCAACTTTTTTATGTTCAAAACAATTCAATGGATTGATAGCTTTCGAATTTATAAAGCTGATATCAATCAATATCATTCATTTTGATGTTCGAAAATTTTTTGAACATAATGCAAATTATAAGGCATATGTGAAAATTTTCGAACAGTGGGAGCAAAATGATAAAAGTGCTTTCATAGTATACATGAAAGATGATCTCATGAGGATTTTCGATTCCTAATGAGATGACACATGATATATAAAAATATCATAAGGCAATGTGTGATTTCAAGATTGAAATCGGTGCATAATTAAGGGCAATGTGTGATTTTAAAATTGAAATCGGTGCACAACTACTTTTATTTAAAAAAGTAAGAAATCATATAAATTGCATAATTGTCATGACTATTAGTTTAGTCACTAAGATATAGGTACTAAAAGAAGTACTTTTTATGAATGACAACATAATATGACTTAATGGAATAATTAAGTCAGCAACCAATAGTTATTGGTTGGACTAGAGTCTTCAAAGCTAAGGTGGCTAACGAAGAAGTTCATGAGATATATTATCGGGCATATCTTAGTATTTCAAAGTAGCAGTTAATGAGGCATAATGAAGCTTGGTTTACATGTAAGAATATTTTGTGAGACAAAATTATTCTAAGGCAAGAATTTTGGACCAAGATATGGTGTCGAAAAAATGTAAAACTCCAGATAAGCCTAAGTTACTACAGTTGTCGAGAAAAGAAATGTCACGATAGATATCAATAATTTATGAAATTGAGTTTGAACAACTCAATATATTGTAAAGACCAAAGAAAAGACCGTTAAACTTTAAAAGTTGCAGAAGGAGAATGGAGGGCCTTGTAATATCAAAAGTGTTGAAGGCATTGTAATACAGATTACATCAAGGAGTTGGCTTCACCGCACTTCAAGATGTGATGTATGCGTTAGGTTTCATCTAGAAGTTTGCTTCACCGCACTTCAAGATGTGATATACGCATCTAAAGTATGTTGAATCTGATCTCCATCTCAGTATTTCTCTGCAATAGAATTGAGGTTATGTTAAATGGTCGTGTGTATATTGAAAAGAACAAAAAAAAGTCTTTTCTGTTTTGAGAAAACTTGTTCTAATGACTTGTGTTCTAATTATAAGAATAACCAATGCACATGTCTAATATGAGATTGAGACACATAGTAAACTCATAATTGGAATAAATAATTATGAGCTCAGTATCTAACATATTAAAGTAAAGGATAATGCTATATGAGCATTATTTGACTGATAAAAGAACTCGGACACCCTTTTTGATAAGGTCGAGGGTTTTGTTAAATAATTATTGAGTGTTGGAGCACATAGAGATGATGAATATTTGATAATATTCATTGATGATTATTCTAATTCTCCTATGTCAATCTCCTAAAAAAAGTATAATTAAATTGTTTGAAAAGTTTTTAAGAGATGTAAGACAGATGAGGAGAAAAGATTGGGGAAACAAATCATGTATTAAAGGACTGTAGAGGAGGGAACACATCTCCCGGGAATAAGAATTTTGCATTCAAGTAGAGATATGTAAGATATTACTATCGCCTATGCATCACAATAAATACGAGAATATAATTTTTGAATGCAATAAGAAGTATATTGTCCCACTTGGATATGGTTAAAGATTTTTTTAGCAGAGACAATCGCGAGTTACATACAAAGTATTCCCACTGAGTCCACAATATTAATGCTATTAGTTGTGAATAGCAAGAAACCTAAGTTTAGGTCATCTTCGAAAATGGAGATGTAAAATAAAAAGTGGATAATTATCCTTTAGTAATTTTATGAGACGGTGGAGTCTAACTCTGGAAATACACTGTGCTATCTAGCAGTGGGAGTTGAGACTGTATATGATATTATACCGTTGGAAGTAGTGGAGTAAACCATCATTTCCATGAGTATAATCAGGCAACAAGAGGCCACAGACGAAACTTGCATAATTATGAATGTATTGTACATGTGTAAAGTTTTCGTGTTACTCCATCGATGTTGATATAGAGAATTGTACAGATCCTATGATTTATAGAAGTAATGACTTCTATTGAGTCAGAATTATGGATGGCCACCATGAAGAATAAAATGGACTCAATCCATCGGAACGGAGTATTGGCACTATGTGACATGTTGACAAGTAGGCAATGTACATAGGGTGCTGATGGAAATTCAAGAGAAAGCATCGGATCGATGATACTCTTGATAGCACATAATGAGATTGGTTGCCAAGGATTATACTCAGTAAGTCAGAAAAGATTTTCAGGGAACCTATTCTTTATTGACTAAGGATACGTCAAAACAACCTTAGTAATTGTGATATGTACATGAAAAACTTACTTAATGATGAACTAAGTAAGTGTGTACATTTGTGAGCATGATTGTTCAAGAAAAATGATAAAGAGAATAAGGTATGCTAAAAATTCATAAGTGGCTTAAAAGAAACATCATGTAACGGTAGAATACCATGTGATGGTGATCCAATTTGTATTTGTTGAAAACAAACTGGATGGACATCATGGGTAGTGGGAGTAAAGTTGAAATAGTGTCACTATATGTATGTGACATTTTTCTCATAAAAATGATGTCATAGTGCTCAAGTTGAGTTAAAATTTTGAAATAAGGAAAATAGGAGAAATATCCTATATTATTTCAAATTATTTAGACAGAAACTCAAGGATATTGAGTTAGAGTCGAATACAATGTATAAAATATTTTTGGAGCACTAAAAATGTCTTAGTAAAAGTCAATGTCACAATACAAGGTGAATCCTTTAAAGGAACCCTGAATATAAATGGTGTGGGAACTTGATGTATGTGGTATAATGTACATGGCCTATATTAGCTTATGCAATAAGCTTGGTTAGCAGATATTAAAATAATCACGGTAAGACTATATGGAGTCATTGTGGATTATTTTGTATATCTGAGAGGCATCTTACATTCAATACAAAGCAGATTCTCTGAGGGCATATGATATCTGGATGTGAATTTCGATGGCGATATATATATAAATCAAAATTTTCACATGTAGTCACTCATTTTTATCAGGTGGTACAATTGTTTCTTGAAGTTACAAGAAATAAGATGTGTGCTGAGACATACACTGGAGGTTGAGTATATTGTCTATAATAGACAATCACTTCACTTGTGATACATGATTCAGATGTTATCTTCAGGAACTAGGGCTCAATCTAATCATGAGATTAATGCGTTGTGATAATCAAGTTGTAACAAACTTGGTATGCGGTAGAGTCAACAATTCAAAGAAGAAATATACTGGAGTAAGTATCACTATACTGAAGACATAGTAAAAAGAAAAGAGTGACAATGATCTATATGCCTAATAGTAGCATGATAGGTGATTTCTTATAAGAGAACTAAAGAAGGGATATTAATCAAACGTGTTGGTTTGATAGGACTCAAGAATAAATGAGTCGGATGAAAGTCTTACGGATAGTGGACTTCGGTATATCATCCTTAATCAGCACTTCCTAAAAAGTGGTAGTGTTAATATATTGATTGATTCTCTTGTAAAGAAAAAATACACCTAAGATATTCATCAAATATTGATTTGATGGGAGTCATAAATAATTGAGTCAGTAAAAGTCCTACGGATAATGGACTTGAGGATAATATCTCTCGTTAAACACTACATGGATAATGGGAGTGTTAGTCATATTACAGACGGCAGCCTGAAGTGGCCCTGTAACCCTGCAGGTTAGCGAGGATGTTAGCGAGAGTTCCACTATTCTAGCTTTCCGCATGTCAAAGGAAGTGCTAGAGGTTTAGGATTATGACCGGCATTAGCCATTGCGTCCGCCCACGGGGTTCGGTCGTTCACTGGCCAGCCCGCGTCCTTCCATGGCGATGGTGGCTTCACTGCCAGAGTAATATAGTCTTATTGATGACTTGACCTGTTGAAGTAGCTAGCTCTGGGCATGTAAGATACTGAGCTCCAATCCACGTCGTCGTCAGCTGTGGCGGGAGAGGACTCCAAAAGGAGGTAGGTAGGAGCAAACGGGCTTATTCTTTAATAGCTTGCTGTAACACAGTGGTGAGCGGGCGAGGACAAAACACCGGTTTCAAGCCCTTTGCATTCCAACCCCCGCGCACAGTGCATCAAGAATTTGATACCTCCATTCCGTTAGCGCCGCCTTCTGGTCTCATCGGCAGCTGGAGCTCTCCTCCCAACCTAGTAGGACGTCAATGCCGCCATGGATGTAGTGGGTACACAACGACAAATATTGCCTCCAGCGTGCGTCAGCTCCTACATACAGCATGTATATATAATATATATGTATAATATATATATATATATCCCTGACAAAAAAAAATGCCTCCAAAGCTTCTATTGCTACAAAATAAGGCTTTCCGATTATTTTTTTGTTTGTTGCCATAGGTATAAACGTTCAAATGGCATCAACCTTGGAGCAGCTGAAGTCAATGGCACAAGCATTGGAGGATGAGGGGGAAGGGCCACGTCAGATTGCAGGCAACTTTCGGATATGCCTTGCTAAAAAAGCATTAGCATTCGTCGATGCCGGCAATGTCCAGCTCATGCCTGAATCGATGGTCATTCTTCTTTGTTGAGCAAATGAAGCTAATGAAATCTACAGACGACGGAATATTCTAAAAGAGAAGATAAAGAAGATGCCAGAACAACTTGACAAAGCTCTGATCGAAGGTGGAAATCAAAAGTATATCAGGAGACTCCAATGGCGCAAATCTGGAATGAAGTGGAATCTTCGAGGTTTCACAGAATGCTGAAGAGTTTGTAGGTATCTGAGCCTTTAGTTTCCTGAATCGAGTCTACCGTGTTTTGTTCTTGTCTTTTGCATTCAGGCTGGTAATAAATGCGTCATTAATTGAGTCATCATTGTTAAGGGTCATATCCTCTGTTGCATGTGTCGCATGTTTTTAGGGTTCGTTCATTTGTGTTTGAGTCATCAGTTGTTCTTAGAATAATCTGGCGTCCGAATCGGATGTCTCCTATTTTTAGTGTTTGTTGCTATTTTTGGTACGAGATTTCTGTCATCTTTTTTAGGTTTTTCCCGTCCCATTTTGCTGGTCCTTTGTGATATCAAATATTTCTCTTCATTAGTTTCATCACATTGCCGATCGACAGGGAGAGAAAAGACATATTCGAAGATTATATCAGAAAAAAACATAATGTCATTTTCAACTTATTTAGAGTATTATAAAATAATTTCCTATAAACCAAACCGAATGCTTTCATTTTATCATATTTTTAAAACATAGTTAGAGAATATATTTCTATGAATTTTAGTGCATTCTCAACTCGTTCGAGAATAATTTTAAAATAATTAGACATGAACCAAATCAAATATATAACTTTTCCTTGCACATAATCATTAGATAATATCATTTTTTTCTATTGCAACTCCCGAAGACTATTTACTTTGTTTTTTTAACATTAACTATAAGTAAATCTATATTTAAAAACTAGCTAACATGACAAAGAAATCGAGGGAGCTAGTTCCCTTAGGAATCAAAACATTAATAGTTTCACGTTTAAATTCCATCCCCGCGCGCAATGCATCAAGAACTTGATACGTCTATTCCATTAGTGCCGTCTTTCTGGTCTCGTCGCGCAGCAGGTATTGCCTCCAGCGTGCGTCAGGAGAAAACAACATTATGCTCCTGCATACAGCCTATATATATTATATATATGTATAATATATATTATAAAATATCTCTGACAAAAAAACTGCCTCCGAAGCTTCTACTGCTATAAAATATGGATTTCTGATTATTTTTTGTTTGTCGCCTTAGGTACAAACGTTCAAGGCATTGGAGGATGAGGGGGAGGGCCACTTCAGATTGCAGACAACTTCCGGCTATGCGATGCTAAGAAGCATTAGCATTCGTCGATGCCGACAATGTGCAGCTCACGCCTGAATCGATGGTCATTCTTCTTCATCGAGGAAATGAAGCGAACGAAATCTACAGGCGGAGTATTCTAAAAGAGAAGATAAAGAAGGTGTCGGAACAACTTGACAAAGCTCTGATCGAAGGTGGAGATCGAAAGTTTATCAAGAGACTCCAGAGGTGCAAATCTGGAATGAAGTGTAATCTTCGAGGTTTTCACAGAATGCTGAAGGGTTTGTAGGTATCTGAGTTTCTAGTTTCCTAAATCAAGTCTGCCGTGTCTTGTTCTTGTCCTCTGCATCCGGTCTGTAATAAATGCATCTTTAATCGAGTTGTCATTGTCTTTTTAGAGTCCTATCCTCTGTTGCGTGTGTCGTCGCGTTTTTAGGCTTCGTTCGTTTGTGTTCGAGTCATCTGTTGTTCATAGAATCATCTGACGTCCAAATTGGGTGACTTCTATTTTTAGGGTTTATTCCTGTTATTGGTACGATATTTCTATCATGTTTTTTAGTTTTTCCCATCCCATTCTGCTGGTCCTTTGTGATATCAAATGTTTCTCTTCAAGTTTCATCACATTGCCGATCGAGAGGGAGAGCAAAGACATATTCGAAGATTATATGAGAAGAAGAAACATATTGTAATTTTTAACTTATTTAGGATATTATAAAATAACTTTCTATAAACCAAACCGAATGTTTTCATTTTATAAGATTTTTAAAACATAGTAGTATTCTCAACTCGTTTCAATAATAATTTTAAAATAATTAGACATGAACCAAATCAAATATATAACTTTTCCTTCCACATAATCATTAGATAATATCATTTTTTTCTATTGCAACTCCTGAAGACTATTTACTTTGTTTTTAGGGTTTGTTCCTGTTATTGGTACCTGTCATGTTTTTTAGGTTTTTCCCATCCCATTCTGCTGGTCCTTTGTGATATCAAATATTTCACTTCAAGTTTTATCACATTGCCGATCGAGAGGGAGAGAAAAGACATATTCGAAGATTATATTAGAAGAAGAAACATATTGTTGTTTTCAACTTATTTAGGATATTATAAAATAATTTTTTATAAACCAAATCGAATGCTTTCATTGTATCAGATTTTTAAAAGATAGTTAGATGGAATATATTTCTATGAATTTTTATCGCGTTCTCAGTTCGTTTCAAGAATATATTTCTACGAATTTTTATCGCATTCTCAATTCGTTTCAAGAATAATTTTAAAATAATTTGTCATGAACCAGATCAAATATATAACTTTTCCTTGCACATAATCATTAGATAATATCATTTTTTCTATTGCAACTCCTAAAGACTATTTACTTTGTTTTTTTAACATTAACTATAAATAAATCTGTAATTAGAAACTAGCTAGCATGACAAAGAAATCGAGGGAGCTAGCTCCCTTACGAATCACAACACTAATAGTTTCACAGTTAAATTCCAACCCCGTGCGCAGTGCATCAAAAACTCGATATGTCCATTCCGTCAGCGCAGCCTTTTTGGTCTTGTCGGCAGCCGGAGCTCTCCTCCCAACCTAGTAGGACGTCAACGCTGCCATGGATTGCTAGTGGGTACATGACGACAAGTATTGCCACCAGCGTGCATTAGGACAAAACAACATTATGGTCCTGCATACAGCCTGTATATTATTATATATGTATGATATATATATATATATATATATTATAAAGGATCTCTAATGAAAAAAAAAACTATCTCCGAAGATTCTACTGCTATAAAATAAAGCTTTCTGATTATTTTTTTGTTGTCTTAGGTACAAACGTTCAAATGGCATCAACCTTGGAGCAGCTGAAGGAAATGACGCAGGCATTGGAGGATGAGGGGGAAGGGCCACTTCATATTGCAGGCAACTTCCGGCTATGCGAAGCTAACAAAACATTAGCATTCGTCAATGCCAACAATGTGCAGCTCACGCCTGAATCGATGGTTATTCTTCTTCGTTGAGCAAATGAAATGAACGAAATCTACAGGCAGTGGAGTATTCTAAAAGGGAAGATAAAGAAGGCATCAGAACAACTTACAAAGCTCTGATCGAAGGTGGAGATCAAAAGTTTATCAGGAGACTCCAGAGGCGCAAATCTGGAAAGAAGTATAATCTTTGAGGTTTCGCAGAATGCTCCTAAATCGAGTATGTCGTGTCGTGTTCTTTTCCTTTGCATTCGGTCTATAATAAATGTGTCTTTAATTGAGTCGTCATTGTCTTTTTATGGTCCTGTCCTCTTTTGCGTGTGTCGTCGTGTTTTTATGATTCATTCGTTTGTGTTCGAGTCATCTATTGTTCTTAGAATCACCTGGCATCCGAATCGGGTGTCTCCTATTTTTAGGGTTTGTTCATGTTATTGATAAGATGTTTTTGTCATGTTTTTTAGGTTTTTTCCATCCCATTCTGCTCATCCTTTGTGATATCAAATGTTTCTCTTCAAGTTTCATCACATTGCCTATCGAGAGGGAGAGAAAAGACATATTCAAATATTATATGAGAAGAAGAAACATATTGTCGTTTTCAACTTATTTAGGATATTATAAAATAATTTTCTATAAGCCAAATCGAATGCTTTCATTTTATCAGATTTTTAAAACATAGTTAGATGGAATATATTTCTATGAATTTTTATCGCATTCTCAGGTCGTTTCAAGAATAATTTTAAAATAATTAAACATGAACCAAATCAAATATATAACTTTTCCTTGCACATAATCATTAGATAATATTATTTTTTTCTATTGCAACTCCTGAAGACTATTTACTTTGTTTTTTAACATTAACTATAAATAAATCTATATTTAAAAACTAGCTAGCATGGCAAAGAAATTGAGGGAGATAGCTCCCTTAGGAATCACAACATTAATAGTTTCACAATTAAATTCCAACCACGCGTGCAGTGCATCAAGAACTTGATACGGCTATTCCGTCAGCGCCGCCTTTCTCGTCGGCGGCCAGAGCTCTCCTCCCAACATAGTAGGATGTCAATGCTGCCATGGACATCTAGTGGGTACACGACGGAAAGTATTGCCTCCAGCGTGCGTCAGGACAAGACAACATTATGCTCCTGCATACAGCCTATATATATATTATATATATTATATATGTATATAATATATATATTATAAAATATCTCTGAAAAAAAACTGCCTCTGAAGCTTCTATTGCTATAAAATAACGCTTTTCGATTATTTTTTTGTTTGTTGCCTTAGGTACAAATGTTCCAATGGCATCAACCTTGGACCAGCCGAATAAAATGGCGCAGGCATTGGAGGAAGAGGGGGAGGGCCACTTCAGATTGCAGACAACTTCCGGCTATGCGATGCTAAGAAGCATTAGCATTCGTCGATGCCGACAATGTGCAGCTCACGCCTGAATCGATGGTCATTCTTCTTCATCGAGGAAATGAAGCGAACGAAATCTACAGGCGGAGTATTCTAAAAGAGAAGATAAAGAAGGTGTCGGAACAACTTGACAAAGCTCTGATCGAAGGTGGAGATCGAAAGTTTATCAGGAGACTCGAGAGGCGCAAATCTGGAATGAAGTGTAATCTTTGAGGTTTTCGCGGAATCCTAAAGGGTTTGTAGGTATCTTCAGTTTCCTGAATCGAGTCAGTCATGTCTTGTTCTTGTCCTTTGCATCCGGGTTGGTAATAAATGCGTCTTTAATCGAGTCGTCATTGTCTTTTTATGGTCCTGTCCTCTTGTTGCATGTGTCACCGCTTTTTTAGGGTATGTTCGTTTGTGTTCGAGTCATCTGTTGTTCTTAGAATCATCTGGCGTCCGAATCAGGTGTCTCCTATTTTTAGGGTTTGTTCCTGTTATTGGTACAATATTTCTGTCATGTTTTTTATCTGCTGGTCCTTTGAGATATCAAATGTTTCACTTCAAGTTTCATCACATTGCCGATCGAGAGGAAGAGAAAAGACATATTTGAAGATTATATGAGAAGAAGAAACATATTGTCATTTCCAACTTATTTAGGATATTATAAAATAATTTTCTATAAACTAAACCGAATGCTTTCATTTTATCAGATTTTTAAAACATATTTAGATGGAATATATTTCTATGAATTTTTATCGCATTCTCAGCTCATTTCAAAAATAATTCTAAAATAATTAGACATGAACTATATCAAATATATAACTTTTCCTTGCACATAATCATTAGATAATATCATTTTTTTCTATTGCAACTCCTGAAGACTATTTACTTTGTTTGTTTTAACATTAACTATAAATAAATCTATGATTAGAAACTAACTAGCATGACAAAGAAATCTTGGGAGCTAGCTCCAATCACAACATTAATAGTTTCACAGTTAAATTCCAACCCTGCGCGCAATGCATCAAGAACTCGATACGTCCATTCGGTCATCGCCGCCTTTCTGGTCTTGTCGGCGGTCGGAGCTCTCCTCCCAATCTAGTAGGACGTCAACGCTGTCATGGGGGGCTAGTGGGTACACGACGGCAAGTATCGCCTCCAGCGTGCGTTAGGACAAAACAACATTCTGCTCCTGCATATAGCTTGTATATATATTATATAGAGGTTACTAAGTATGTAAAGCACCCCGTTCTACACCTTCGTGTAGAGTGCTTATTTTTTATCATTTAATTAATTTAATAATTATAATTTATAATCAAATTGATTATATACTTCTTGGATGAAATAATATATATTATTTGGGTAATTTGATATAAAAATGTATCATCTAAGGCTAAATAAATTATCACCGTTGAATTAGTCATATTGGTTTACATGACTTGATCAAGATGATCGAATAATCTGATGATCTTGATTTTAACCACCTTTACTATTTAACATATACTTCAAACTAATATATAATTATTTTATTAATTTAATAAGTAAAACTAATGCTCTACACCCGTTCTACGTCAAATGCTCTATATATTTATAGATGAATCTTCTTTCCTTTTCTCGCTATATATCTAATCGTACTTAACTAATATCAACTAAATATTTTCTTTTGATTTCTCAAATTTATCCATTCTTCCAATAAATTTTTTTTTATTTTAACCGTTGGACCTTGCGCCAAATAGGCCTTTAAACTCCATTAAATAATTTGATTAACTACTAAAGAAGTTTATAATAACTTTTTATTGGACTGCCATATAAAGGCACGTAGACAGAGGTGTTATCCGATGAACTTCATTGACAGTATTAGTCCACGACTCCACGGGTTGTCCGACGAACTTCAAGGCAGGGTTATCGAATTTCGACAACGTTCAAAGGTATATGAATTATGAATATGTGGCTTCTTTTCTGTATATGATTAAAGTCTCGATTACGAATTCGAAGTAACGTAGAAAAGCATTGATGATTCGTTCTTTCACTGCGAAATTTTCGATAATACCTGTACTTTATTTGTACCAATTTTTTCTATTAGTATCAGAGCCGAATAATTCTTTCTGATTATGATTTATTGTACGAATTGAATGGTGTCAAAAATAAATTACTGCTCGACCTTTACGTTTTTCTCTGACCTACGAAATTGGCTGATAATTTTTTTGCATGTCTTCACTCTTAATAAATGTTTTTTTTCATCTAAAATTTTGAGATCGTGCTACGGTGCGCACACTGGCTGACACATGTTCTTCGCAAAAGATGCATCGTGTTATCAGGAAATGCAGATGTCGCACAAGGCACGTGAATGAAATCTTTATACATGTAATCTATTTGTTTATTTTTTATCTGTGTTTCGTTGAGTTGCTGAAGAAACGACGAACAGCTAAAAAAAAGATCTGTTAGAACTTTGCAAAAAAAAAAAAAAAAAAAGAGAAAGCATGTCGGCGCATGGGCCTAAGGCCTGTTCGAAAAAAATAAAGGGCACAGTGGCGCTGGCTCGGCCCGTTATGCTAGAACATAGACGCCCGGGCTCGGTCCTCTGCACCTGCGTGCGGTTGCACAAGGGCCCGCTCGCAGCCCATGGAAGCAGTATCCTATTAATTGTTTTTTGAAAAATCAGGTTTAGAAAAACTTGGGAAAATATAGAAAAATGAGAATAATGTATTTTGTGTTTCAGAAAATTATGAATTTTTTTCTAAATAATGTGTAGTTTATTTTTTGTTATAATTCATTTTATATGTGTTATTGTGTCATGATAAATATATATGACAAATTAGATTATTTCTAATTTATGCACATTATTGATTAGAAAATTATGAATAATGTTCTACAAATTTTCATAATATTTAATATGCATATTTAGTATTTATGCATATGTTATTTTGTGCATTGTTCCTTGTAATTATGTGAACTTCATGTAATTTAATATGTATGTTAGTTATCATGTCACATTTAATTCTAAGTATGAATGATATGTACTTAGTTAGTTTCAATACAAAAATAATCAGATTATGATTGATTATGAAATTTTGTATTTTATTTTATAATTATGTAATGAATTGATATGTAAATGAAGTTTATTTTTTAAAAAATCAACATGTAATTTAAATAAAAATTATTTTATAATAAATTTTCTGAAAATTGTATGGCATTTGTTTTATGCATATTATTAGTCCATGAAATAGTCATGTTATTTTGTCATGCCTTATATATGATTATGAATTTAAATAAAATTTCTTAATATATGTTATTACATGATATGTCTTAAAAATTTCTTAGCGCAACTATTATTTTTAGTAAATGATAATTATTTTTTCAAAAAGTGGGGGATGATTAGGAGCATAACGACCATCTCAATGTCACTACTTTGAAAATATTGTTATGTCATCATTTATTAATACATGTGACAAGAACACATGCAAAAACTAACTCATTTACCTTATGTAAGATTGACCATAGATAGTGACATAAAAAAGTCTTTGCAATATGACCAAGTTAAAAGGAATATGTCAAAAATGACGCATGACAAAAAATGACCTCTCTAGGGCACGATCACTATCATGATTCTCACGATCTTGATGTAATGAAATGATTAAGAAAAATAATAACTCTTACATAAGTTTTATTTAAGAGATATGTTCTATATGATGATAAACTTGACAATTGAGTTAGAGAATATTGCACATATCTTTTGGAATGACCACATTATAGTTATTTCTAATGAGTATAGTAAGCTTGAGCACATATTTGATGTTCATTAAAAATATAAAATCTTTTGACATTTATTTAAAGAATGTGTGACATCTTCAACTATGATATATGTCGTCTATGTCAAAATAAGAAAATTGCTATAAGTTTTCGATAGAGATCATAGTCCAATGAATGATGTATATATATTAAAAAGGGCTAATACTACTCACCTCGATGTGAAAAGTGTCATGACAAAGTTAATATAAGCAAAATAACGTGCTACATGTGTGGCACATATGATAATTTTCGTTCGTGATTACATTGAGTCGAAAATTGTTAATATGATCATATGTTAGTTTCGTTTTATGATAATGTTGTTTTGGATGTTGAAACTCATCATTCGTGGATTGAAAATTCTTAACACAACTTATCATGTAGTCAAAGGAGGATGAATTATTTGCATGACTTAGCTGTTAAAGTCACAAGACATAGTTGGAAACAATATGTAATTGGGAGTTAAAAAGAACTATGACTTGCAATTTTTTTTATGATAGATAAATCTTTGTTTATCTTCATTGTTGTATTGTACCACTATTTTAAAATGGATATGTATATAGTATCTACATTTGATATTTTGAACAAACGTAGTTGTGTATTATTAAATATCTTATTAGTTAATTGCGTCATTTAATATTTTTATATCAACACTTGATATTTCTATTGCTAATCTGTGTATTAAAATTTAAACATAACAAGTTGACTTTATATTCCATTATTTTTAAATTTAAAATAAAAAATAATTATATAAAAATTCATCTTAAAATTTCATAAATTATAAGTTGACTATTTATATCTCATTATAATTTTTTTTAATCCTAATGAATAACCATATGTAAATGTTATATCTATATATAGAGAGAGATTATTAAGGTGTATACACAAAAAGTGTATGCACCATGTGATCCCAACATTTGGGGTGTCGGGTCTAATATTAAAATCTTAAGATTTTTATGATCTTATTATTTTTAACCGATCACGATCTTATATTCAGGATGTAAGATCTTAATTTTGGTCGCACGATTTTACAATCTTATACGATTTTATAGATTAATATAATCATTTAAATATTAACAATACTATATATTTATGATAATAATAATTGATTTATATGAAGTTTAATATATATTTTTTTATTTTTAGTATGTTTTGACGTTTTTGCTTAAGAATGAATAAAAGTATGACTAAGTGAGATGTAATTTATGATTTAAATATGAAAAATTAACCAGACGAATATTTATTATTATTTTTAAAAATATGTTTTATTAATAAATATGATCTTACGATCCTCGATCTGATCTTATAATTTTCGATCTATAACAATGGATCTATAACCTCCTTCTGTCTTAGTTGAATCTATAACAATGGATGAGATTAGTTGTAGCTAGTTCAATACGGTCCACCTTCTGGTCTCGGCAGTCTACGTGGTTATCCAAAAATAAGGAAACGAACATATCTCTCTCTCTCTCTCTCTCTCTATATATATATATATATATCCTAGTTGTCACTGGGAATCCAAATATGCCTAAAACCCTATGAAAACGCCTCTCTTTGCAAAGCGATGCATAAAAGGGAAGTCAAACGTTCTTGCTCTATATACTACATTTTTTATGGTTTTTTCAATTTATATTTTTTATAATTAGTACACTTAATACTATATTAATTTATTACATCATCTAATTCTTTGCATTGTCACTTGGTATTCTATTTTCAAATATGATATTAATTAATTACATTATTTTATATTTTGTATCAACATTTGACATTCTTATTATTAATTAGTGTATTACAATTTAAACATTACAAATTACATATTGACTCTTTATATTTCATTAATGTTTTTTATTTGTAATAAAAAAATAATATATAAATGCATCCTCAATCTTTCTTAAATTATAGGTTGGCATTTCATATTTTATTTTATATTTTATCCTAATAAATAACCATATATAATATATGTTCCATGCATCAAGGTCTCTTCTCCTTTTACTATTATTTCTCTCTCTTTTTTTCAACTTATAAGTTTTGTGATTATTATCCCCGTATCATATTAATTTATTACATTATTTAATTCTTTGTATTGTCACTTGATTTCATTATTAATATCATATTAATTAATTGCATCATTTAAAAATATCAACACTTGATATACTCATAATTTGTGTGTTGAAATTTTAACATTACAATTTACATACTGACACTTTGCATTTCATTATTTTTAACTAACAATAACAGATAATAGTTGATTCATGTGTATTAAATTTAACATCATGATTAAATGTTCAAAAAATCATATGTAAATGTATTTTGTATTAATGTGCATTAAATTTTTAATAGCGTTATTAAATTTTCATAAATTACATGTTAACTCTTTTACATTATATTATTTTTTTCGTATTTATATTTTAAATTTTATATTTTATATACTAAAATTTGAGCACAAATTATTCTTATTTTTTGTGATTAATTTTTTAATTCATGATTTTTTCATTATTATCCCAACATCATATTATTCTCATTTTTTCATGATTATATATACATATATGTATACATATATATTTCTATATATGCATCTCAATGTCTTTTCTTTTTTACTATTCTTTCTATATTTTATGTATTTTTTATTAAATTTATAATTTTATATTATTACAACATCATATTATTTTATTGTATTTAATTCTTTGGATTGTCACTTGATATTTTCATTATTAAATATCATATTAATTCATTGCATCATTTATTATTTTTATATCAACACTTGATATTCTCCTTGTTAATTTGAGCATTCACACATTACATATTAGCTCTTTATATTTTATTATTAATTTATTAGCTAATAGTCATATATAAATGCATTATTAATTAAAGTGCATTAAATTTAAAATCGTGGTTAAAATTTTAAATTATAAGTAGACTCTTTGTATTTTATTATAGTACGATGATTAAATTTTTCACAAAAACATATTCACTCTTTATTTTTCATTATATCTTTTTTTATAATAGCGAAAAACATATCAATAAATACTTAAGACTTTTTAATTAAAATAATACTAATTCTAATGTTATGAAAGATATAATATTTTTATAGTCATCTTGATTGTAAATATAAACTAAACTAACATTTATCTTATGTTACTTAGTAAGTAACTAATTTTGGGCTTGGTGCCATGTATCAATGATCCAAAATTAATTTCATAATAATTAATAGTGATACCAGGTCGATGGAGATTGGAAAAAAATGACATGGTCCACAACAATAAATCATTGAAAAACTTGAAATTGAATTATATTTATTTATTCTGTAGTTCGTTCATTCTTAGTAGTCATATTGTGTTTCTCAATTTCTTATATATTAGTGAATAACATTTTGTATTTTGTCATTTTTCTATTGTACATAGATTTATTTAATCAACTCAAGGCTTCTTTTTTTAGTCAATTTTTTTTATTAATTTTAATTTATATGTAATTAAATTATTTCATATTCAATCAAATTACCACTCCTCTTCTAGCACAATTCAACTGAATTTAATTTTTATATTTAATCTTCATTAGATTTGTATGTACGTGGATTATTAGGGTACGCCGTAAACATTTTTATTTTTCTATTAGAAATATAATTCTGAATTTCATATTTAATGAAGTTTACCTAACTGAAGTTCCACATTTAATGGAACTAAATAAAACTTCTACCTACTAAAATTTAATTTATCTTTTTTAGACCAACCCAAACGATGAGTTATATTTCTGATCAAATTGTTTATTTGTTACAAAAAGACTATGTTTGATTTGGCGAAAGAAAATATTACTTAATTGTATAGTTATATTTATGTTAAATATTAAAATATTTCTCAGCATAGATCTACTACAAAATGAAAAAGAGAGACCCCAATTTTTCATGCAAATAAAGATTTTCTTATGAAAAACTGAAATAATATATTTTTTTATTTTTAAATGGAAAAATTATCAGGGCATCGTCCAGCAAATTATAATTAGTGAATTAATTAAATTTCTGTTATATCTTTACTTGTGTTATCATCATTAGTCGTCACCTAATAAAATTACACTACTTGATTGATGAATCTCATTTAGGTCTCGTTTGGCTAAACTTATATTTAACTTATAAATCATTCTAAAAAAATCTTAGTGTTTGATAACATTATAATATGATTCATAAGGAAATAACAAATCTATTTACAAAATAAAAAAATAAAAAGGAGAGGGATGCTTATTTAAAACAAGTCAGTTATTATTAATATAAGTTGTTTGATCTCTGCTTACTTTTAAAAATAAATTTCAATCAATAAAATACTTATCAGCATTTTAACTTATCAATTATTCTATATCAACTAAGTCAGCTCATTAATCTTTATTATCGTTCTCTTTTTTCGTTCATAAATTTCCTAATCTTAATTGCATTTACGTTAACAGTGTGTACGGTCAGTGGCGGATGTGGATGGGGGCACTGCCACCCCCAATTTTTTAAAAGTAGTTATTAATTTTATATATTGAGATATAAATTTAAAAATTTAAAAATAAATATCACTATCTTTATAAACTTAGCATTCCATTTTAATAAAGAATTTGCTTGCTTATGGTGGTAGCTTTGCTTGAGGTTAAAAATTTGCCTCCCCCCATGTATGGTATTTTTTTATAAATTGATTTATTTTAAACTAGAATTAAGGAAAATCAATAGATAGAAGTTGAGGTGGAGTGATATTCCGTGGCGGAGCTAGGAGTTAAACAATTGGATTCACAAATTATAAATATGATATCAACTCAACAAACTCATTTATATAATATTAAATAAATACTTGGATATTTTTTTATTACCTAAAAATTCTCCAATAACAACTAAATATGTATATCATTAATGGGAATAATGGGCATCCCCCATGCTGCGTCAGCTATTGGATCCCATACGATGGCTGTTGTAAATTTGAAAATTTTGTGTGAGATCTGGCACGGTCCAGGGCTGGTTCGATGAACGGTTCTGGATTCGACGTTCAGAGGGGTATAAAATTTGAAAACCCTGGCTGCAGACCATATCCTTTTCTCCTCTCTCTCTCTTTCCTCTCTCTTTCTCCTCTTCGCGCGGCGACCTCCTCCGACGCCCGACGCGGTAGATCTGCCCACCGCTGACCCCCGTGTGATGACATCCGAGCTCTTCAGCACTTCCTCTCCGCGTTGAGACCTCCTTCACTCCCGTTGTGGTAGATATGCCCGCCGCCGACCCCCGCACGATGGCATCCGATCTCTTCAGCTCTTCACCTCCGCGCGGCAACCTCCTCTGATGCCCGTCACAGCAGATCTACCCGCTGCTTTCCCCCACGCGACGGCATCCGAGCTCTTCAGCGCTTCACCTCCATGCAACGACCTCCTCCGACGCCGTCGCGACAGATCTGCCGAACCTCACCGATCCCCGGCCAGGTTTGCGCACAACGATGACCCCCAATGATCTCGAGCACCCACACCAATCCTCGCGATCTCCGGCCAAAACTATGTGCAGCGGCGGTCCACCGGCCAAATCTGCATGCAGCGGCAACCTCGAGCACCCACGTCAAGCCATGCCGATCCCCCTCACGCCGAGTTTCGCCATTGACCATGAGCACGCCGATCTTCGTGTGCCGCCGCGCCTGCCTCCGAGCTTCACCGCTAATCCATGTTTTAAATATCCTAATCTTGTAATTTTATTTGTAATTATTTTGTTTCTATTTTTGTAAATTATTAGTGATTGTGGCAATTACGCATGTGTGCTGGCTATGGGATGGATGTGCTATATCTAGAGCTTTCAGCTTGTAATTTGTCTTGTAATTTTAGCTTGTAATTTGGCTTGTATTGTAATGTAGGTAATGGATGTGCTATGTAATGGATCTCTTGTAGATCATTAGTGATTGTGGTATTTTGTGGTAATTATGCACTTTGTCAGCATACCTCAGTGTTAAACATGGGGAACTTCATGCCCGCAAAAAATAATGTCTAGCATCATAATCCTCCCTCGTGCTTTAATTGTCATCAGGCTCGAATCCATTTGACAACAAATTTCAAGCAAAGAACGAAGAAGTGTACAATCCACAAAGTAGTGTACAATCCAAGTATCAACCACAAATAGCATGCCTAACAATAACATCCATTTCTTACAAAGAACTACTGACGAGAGAATTGGGCAAGTCGCACTATCCATATAAACTTGGCGGCGACACCCGAATATCAACTCGGTGACGACACCCGGATGCGGGCAAGTGGGGCAGAGCTCGATGGCGATAGGGAGGCGGGCTCGGCAACGACAGCGAGGGGAGCTTGGGGGGGCTGATCATCGGTGCTTGGCGGTGGAGCTTGGGGGGAGCGGCGGCGGATAGGGAGTCAGGGTGCGCGGGGGTCGACGACGCTCGGTGCTGATAGTCGGCTCTTGAAGGCGGAGCTCAGCGGGAGAGTGGCGGCGGATAGGCGGTGTCAGTAGCGCTCGACGGACAAGGAGTCGGGGTGCGCGGGGGTCGGCAACGCTCGATGGGGCTGATCGTCCGTGGTTGGTGGCGGAGCTCGGCGGGGAAGCGACGGAGGGCAGGCCGGGGTCGACGGCGCTCGGTGGACAGGGAATCAGGGTGCGCGAGGGTCGGCGACGCTCGGTGGGGCTGATCGTCGGTGCTTGGCAGCGGAGCTCGGCGGGAGAGCGGCGGCAGACAAGCGGGGGTTGGCGGCGCTCGGCAGACAGGTGGGGATCTGGTCTGGGTTGAGGTCAGCGAGGGGTCGTGGATCTGGTCGGCAGAGTGCATTTGAGTGCGGTCGGCGAGACTTGCGGGGCTGATTAATGGGGTCGACGGCGCGAGGTCGGCGAGGGATCGTGGATCTGGCCAGAGGGTCATCACATCAGAGTCGCCGCTTGGCGCAGATTTGGCTGGGGGTCACAGGGGTGTTGCGGATCTGAGCGTGGGGGTCATTGGAAACGAGAGGAGAGGAGAGAAGAGAGAGGAAGTGGTTGCTCGTCGGCGTTGGACAACCACGCAAAGAGGAGAGCGTGAGGGCGACACGGAGAGGAGAGAGAGGAGGAGGAGGAGGCGACACAGAGAGGAGAAACGAAGAGGAGAGAGAGAGGAGAGAAGAAAATGAGCGACCCAATGGTTTTTATCATTTTATATCCCTTGGACTTGTCGAATCGTGCCACCGCGAACTGCACTCGTCGAATCACGTATCGCTCGTTGAACCGGCCCTTGGACTGCGCCAGACCTCACACAAGATGCTCAAATCTGCGCCAGCCGTCGGATGCAAATCCGATGGCTGGTGCAGCATGGGGGGCAGGGGCAGTCCCCCACATAAGTTGGAGGGACGCCCATTTTTCCCTTATATAAATCCTTTACTATTAAATAATTTATTACAAATTCTATAATGATTGTTATATTATTTCTCACTCTTTGTACTATAAGTTTAAGATTTCATAAGCAACATACATAAAACTATACAAAAATTATAAAATCACAAAATTAAAAAAGATATTAAATACAATAATTCATTTATTTAAAAATTAATATATTTGAAATAAGAGAATAATTGAATCTTAATGATTCAAGGTGAATAATAAATTATAATTTAAATAAAAAAGTCAATGAGCTTAGATTGTTAAAAGTTATATAAATATTAAAACAAAAATTCAAGTAGAAAAAATATATCTTTATAAGATTAAGTCCAACTAATCTGGTTAGATTACTCCGCGTCCTAACAGTAAGAGGTGAAGCTCTCAATAAAAATATTCATTCACGAAGACCCATATTCAAAAACTTACTTAAATGAGAAAAAATCATTTATCAATTTATGCGATACTAAAATTTTGTAAAGAGAGCGTAACAAGATTTTTTATAACCAAGTTGACAGTCTTTGTAGTTTAGAAATAGTTTGAAACACGTGCAATAAAAAAGTGACCGTATAACATGTTACAACTGTTATTCACTAATTAGTCATAGTTAGATGTTAAATTTGTGCTTTGCGCGACTAAAAATAATATTAATTTTTTTATAATAAAATCTTATCAAAATTAAGTTAAGTTGGAATTTATACTTACATAACTATTTAAAGATATCTTACTTGAACATGAATTAAAAATAAGCAAAAAATAAATTAGTTTGGCAATGCAATGTACAAAAGTGCTCTTATAATATTTGAAAAATAAATAAAGTTGGGTTGACTCCAACAATTTGTTTTATTAGAAATAAATAAAGTTGGTGTTCTATCTTTTTTTTCTAAAAAATAAAAAAATCAACGGGGTCATGAGTGTCATTTTTTCCAATTGAGTTTTGTTTTGAATCCACAACTTTTCAAATTTTAAGTTTTACACTTCTAACCCAGATGATTGAATAACTGCATTTAAACCTTCCACAAACTTATTTTGAAACGATAAATTCAACTTAATCAAAACTCCTAAAATTTGGAAAACTATTACCAGATCATGTTAATTTCCAGATAATATTTTTATTTAAATAGCTATAATGATAATTCACCTGCCAACAACATCATAAAATAAATTTATTCAATAACAAATTGTGAGAAAAGTATTGACGATAATATCAATGATGCAATGAAGTAAAACTCAAAGGTTATTATTAGTTAGAAACCTGGTGAAGACACCAGTTGCATACCATGTCCTCGACCTCTGCACGTCACGTTGGAGTAGTAGCTCTCTTTTATGTGGCAAACCAAAATGGGTGAAGTCCTAAGGGCTTATAGGATGCTTCTTGCTTGAATGAACACCATTATCTCCTTTACCAACACGACAAGAAAATTGATGTTTTTTTACTGTTTTGTCCGTCGAAAAATCGAACATTTTTCGACTATTTCGTCCATTGAAAAATCGAACGAAACCGTCGGAAATATAGATTTTCGACGGGTTTACTGGAGAAATCGATCCGTCGAAAAAATAGTCGTCGCAAAATAATTTTTGACAGTTGGAAAACACTCGTCAGAAGTTTCGACGGTTGTAACCGTCCCAAAGGTCCGACGACCGCAATCGTCGAAAAGTTCGGGCGGTCGCAATCATCAAAAATTTCGACGGTCGCAACCATCGCACTTTTGGCGGTCGTCGCAATCGTCGAAACTTTTGACGATCGCAACTATCGAAACGATCCGACGGTCGTAACCGTCGAAACATTTTGATGACCACAACCGTCGCAAATAATTTTTAACATATAAAAAAATTAACCAGCCGCCAGGCAGCCGATCTGGCCGCCCACGACAAGATCCGGTCGTCTGGCGCCAATCATGTTGCCGCCGGATAGATCACGTCGCCGCGGGCCAGATCACGATCGATTCATCGCCAGGTGACCGATCCAAGCCGAGCGCGGCCGGATCAGGCCGCCATGGGCAAATCCGCACGAGGCGGCCGAATCAGGCCACCGGGCGATGGATCCAGGTCGCCAGGGGCCGGATCCGCGCGAGGCGGCCAATCCAGGCCACCAGGGGCGGATCCGCGCGAGGCAGCCGGATCGGGCCGCCAGGCGACGGATCCACCGCGTGCGGCCGGATCGGGCCGCCAGGCGATGGATCCGCCGCGAGGCAGCCGATCCAAGTCATGCACGACCGGATTAGGCTGCCAAACAGCAGATGCGCCGCAAGCCACCGATCCAGGCTAACCACGAGGGAGAGAGAGAGGGGTCGCCGGAGGGTCCTTCGGTCATCGTCCGGAGAGAGAAGGAGGTAGAGAGAGAAGGAGGTAGGTAAAGAGGTAATAAATAGACGGAAAAAGAGAGTGGAGCGCGGGAAAAGAAAAAAAGCAGGAAGTCGCGGGATTATTTTTTCATTACTGATGGTTTCGACCGTCAGAACTTCCGACGGTCCGAATCGTCAATAATTATAATAAAAAATATTAATTATATCATATATTATGATATATAAGATTATAATATTTAATTATTTTTATGGTTATCGACGGTCCGAACTATCGGTAATTATAATAATAATATATTAATTATATTATATATTATGATATATAATATTATAATATTTAATTATTTTTATGATTATCGATAGTTGAGACCGTTAGAACTTTCGATGGTTCGAACTATCGATAATTATAATAATAAAATACTAATTATATTATATATTATGATATATAAGATTATAATATTTAATTATTTTTAGGATTTTCGACGGTCAGAACTGTCAAAATTTATAATAATAAAATACTAATTATATTATATATTATTATATATAAGATTATAATATTTAATTACTTTTTCCATTACCGACGGTCCGGACCGTCGGAACTTATAACAATATTTAATCATTTTTTGGTTACCGACAGGTCAGACCGTCAGAACTTGCGACGGATAGGAAGCCGTCAAAAATATCGATGTTCCAAACCGTCAAAAAATAAAATAATAATATAATAAATTTCATAATTTATTATTTATTTTCCGATGGTCAGGGCCGTTAGAAAAGTCGAGGAATTTCTATCCGTCTCAAAATCCGTCGTAAGTTGCGACGAATTTCTTGCCGTCGAAAATCAACCGTCGAAAATTCTCAATTTTCTTGTAGTGCAACTTGCTTGTGAACTGGATTTGACCCATGTGATGACTTATTTATGCACTCTAACTTTGTTGTACCTCCTATGACAATTTCTGTAACGTATCCATTTAAATAAAAGGGGGAAGTCGAGCGAAAGGAAATGGCCGACAGGCGAGGAAATTCCTTCCTAATCACGCCGCTTCAAGTCCGGCCAGCCAAGGGCCGGCTGGGACTATAAAGGGGACGCAAAGGGGAAACCTCACGCCCCCTTGGAAACCCTCGACGATGACGCTCTGCCCTGCCCGCCTCCTCATCTTCTTCTCCCGCCGACGAACTGTGCAAAGACGATCAGCGTGCGGACGATTCGACGGCTCTTCGATGCACGTCCACGCTCCACCGTCATGCACAAACCCTTCCTCGATGCTTGTGAGGATTAGGCGAATCCTTCCATCAGCCAGGAGCGACCGACGATCGTACGAACGTCTCGAGAATCATCGGCGAACTTCGAATGTCAAGGTACTGTAGATTTCCAAATCCCCTAGATGAATGAATAACGATCTATTGATGCGTAGAAGTGGTTCATTATGCTCCTGGTATTCATAGCATTATTTTTCTTATATGACTCGTTATGATTTAATAGCCAGACGGCCGTCAAAATCAAGGGAGATGACCGACGGCGCTGTTTTATTACAGGGACCGGTCGACCAATTCTATGAACGATCGACCGATCCTGCAAGGGCCTCGTATATGTTCATCTGTATATCGGTCGACCGATCTTTATGGGGCGGTCGATCGATCCACCTATTGCTGATAGATCTGAGTTCACGGGCGGTCGACCGATAATTCAAGCGGACGATCGATCCGGCGCGCACCACGCGTCCCCGTGATCTCCAAATCAGCTGTCCGATCACTAAGAATGGTTGACCGATCCATGGTCACACAAAGGAACCGGTCGACCAGCCATATGCGCACGATCGACCGATCCGATAGGATCTCCGACAAAGAAGTCAGTCGATCGATCTCATAGAGCGGTCGACCGATCCGTCAAGAACGGTCGACCGGTCCAAGTCGACCAGTTCGACTTGACCGAACCAGAAGGAATGGTCGACCGGTCTAGAGAACGGTCGACTGGTCCAGTTAACCCAACCGGTTCAGATCATCCAATTCTGTCGAACCCATCGGTTCAAGCTAACCAGTTCAACCAAACCAAACCCATAGATAGATTCTGAATCAATTTGACTCGATCAGAGTCAAATTCTGACCCGATCTGAGTCAGCCTCTTGAACCTTAATAGCAGACTCGAACTGGTTCACCTCTAAATGGCCGAGTCCTATTGTAAAGACCATAATGCCCATTTGGAGTCCTGATTCATAGACTTCATGATTAACAAAGATAAGTAAAGTAAAGATAAAGCCATGTGATTACTATGTGACATCCCATTCTACGGAACAAAGATCAAAGTATGACATAGAGAGGGGCAAGTAGTTAGCTGAGGAGACAGTGAACCTACTGATCTTCGATGACCACTGTTCTTGAGACTACAGGTCCTCTCCCACCTGTACCTCGAAAAAGGGTGATGCATTGTCACACTCCTTCCCTAAAGAACATAGTATTGAGCCAGAGGGACAAATAGCTAACTAAGGAGACAGTGAACCTACAGGTTTTTAAATGACCACTATTCTTGGGGTGCAGGTATTGTTCCACCTGCATTTCGAAATGGGTGATGCATTGCCACACCCCATTCCTATTATGGGCTTACTGGCTTTACAGATTCAGAGAGACACTTCTGACATCCCAATTTAATAAAGTCGAGCTCGCATAGGACAACTAACTTTAAGGATATGATTGTAATATAAAAGACGTAGTGTAACTCACAGCAAATCAATGTAAAGTAAAGTATTGTAGAGTAAAGCATAAAACATGGTATAGCAAAGTATGGAACACGGTATGGTACAGATAACACAGAGTACTGTAGAGACAAGATATAGTCATAGTAAAGAACAAAGTACAGATATTGCTATAGTAGAAACATGATATATGACCAGTATAGTCAATGTATATAAGTCAAAGTATATCATCGTTCACTATTGATCTACTGGTTATATGATTATCTTTGATCCTTATTTCATCGTCTATGCTTCTATTGTACTGAGCTTTTTGCTCACGGATATTCGATTCTCCTACATTGGGATTTTGCAGGTGAGAATTTTGCTCAATGAGGTGTGAGTGTGCTCAGAGCTTGGAAGAAGCTGCACATGACTATCTACATCATTAAGCCTCCTGAATTGCATTTAGTTTGATGATTAGCCTTGTTATTCATAGACATCATGGGATTCCTCTTATTTTGCTTTTCCTAAATGTTGAACTTGTTAAAGTTGGGTCCTTTCTCATCTTGTTACATACTGCATTGATTGACTATGTTCCTTTGTTATTCCAACGTTTGAACTTCCGCATTAAAGTTTTCGATTATATTTTCTTGTAATATTGATGTCACGTATACATATTATTGAATGGTCATGGTCAATAGTGTAGTAGGCAGTGTAACGCTCAAAGGGTCAACCTGACTGCCTACGTGATAGGAGGGACGATTTTGGGGGCGTTACAATTTCGTTATGTGAGAAAGAAATGAAACAAAATTTTGGTCCAATTTGGAGATCCAAAATAGTATAAATGCAAGAACATTAAGTCATAATCAACTACATGAGGATCATCCGTCGATGTTGGATCTTCATGCGTCCATCTGTAGTGAGCACGACTAACATCAGTTGCCGTTTTCTATTTGTTTTGGCAGAAAAGTAACTTTAAATGTGAAGTTCAATTGAGTTGCTGAAGTGCCCTTGTATTTCTGTTGCAGTAGGAGAATTACATATCAGAAAGAAATATAAATGCCAACATTTATAGTAACAAGTAAAGTTCAACTAAACTAACTACATCTTACTTAAATGAGCATTTCTCATCCAAATAAAACTCAAGGCCAGAAACTTAGAGTAAGGTAAAATATCAGTAAACCAAAACAAAACATGCACATTATGACTTATACCTTCAGACATACAAATTAGGAGGTGGAAATGAGCAAACTAACAGTATCTCAATCACTGAAATAGCACAACAAAAAAGTTACAGCTGCAGGATATCCAGAAGAATATAATGTATTAAAAGAAAATCAGTTTTCGTCTAAGAAATCGATCTTATGTTTCCGAAGAAATCCCTATACTCTTTCGCTTGTCAATAGAGATCAATGGGGACAGGAAACATTTTACTTACAAGAGTTCCAAGTTCTCATGCAATGGAAAAAGATACGAAATAAGGATCGAAGACATGTGACGGAGAGCATACGCCCGCTTAGTGCCTCAGCTCCCCGCGTCATCGATGTCACCGCCCGGCATGCCATAAGCTATCTGGCATCCTCCACAGTTGATGTCGTGCACCTGCATGGCCGCCCTTTCTAGCAGACCCTGCAATAATGCTCGTATATACGTCGGCACCCTTCATCTCTCATGACCTCTTTAGCCAGTTCAGTATACTGAAGATACCACCAGAGTTGGCACCTGAGCGAGATGAAGGTAATTGAGAAGCCTATATTTGTTGGATAGGGAGGTCACGGAACGATAAGCAAGTTGTGAATCAAGATGTGGATATTTCTTATTAGAAGAAGCTTTGAAGGGGTGGCAATAAAAAAAGGATTTCATATAAATATATAAGGATGCAAAGAAAAAAGAATGTGAGGAGACGATTAGAATTTAGAACGTTAAAAATTTTGAGGATGAAGTTTAGGTTCAACAAGTTGCTGCGGAGTGTTGAGGTGAAGGGAAAAGACTGACGTTTCAATTCAAGTAATGAATGGGAATTCATGCAGGGGATGAACAACAGAAAAAAAAAAGATAAAAAAATTGGTAAGTAGCGATTCAGCCAAAAAAAAAGAGAAAAAAAAGGAATAGAGAAAGGAGAGAAGGAGTCAACTTATATAAATATAAGAAGTTATTAATAATAAAATAATACGTTATTATTATAATGAGTTAGTGGATTATACATAATATTGTTATTTTTTCAATTACAAGGAGATAGTGGGTAGTGAGGAGTAGGCAATGAGTCAATGAATTATTGTCATTTTTTCGGTTACAATGAGATAGTGGGTAGAGTGTCTGGAAACTCATGGAGAGAAGTTACGAGTAGGTAAGAGAAATAATAAGTCATACTAAAAAATTTAAGAAAATAGATAAATAGGCAAATAGCAATGAAATTTTGAAGATGATCTCAATGCCTTTATATATATATATATATATATATATATATATATATATATAGAGAGAGAGAGAGAGAGAGAGAGAGAGAGAGATTTCGGTTACAATGGAGATAAGTTACGAGTAGGTAAGAGAAACAATAAGTCATACTCAAATGTCTGTGAATTATATATATATATATATATATAGATTTATTCGACCATTCATAATTTCAGATTTTCATAAAAACAAAATGTCATGTAATTGTGGGCTAGTGAATGACTACAAGAGCCCATATGAAACCATTGGTGCCCTCCACGGATTGGGCCTAGTTCTTCAAGGCCTATCCCAAAGATGTTTCTCATCACTCAGTTCAAATTCCCATCAAACTCTGTCCATTTAATCTACCCTCGCATCGGACGGCATCGACATGAGAGCTCTCCAAATTAGGACCCTAAAATTTTCGGTTTTCCAGCTCAGTCCTGAAAAACAAATTAACATTCATATAATTGAATGCATAAAGTAAAAAAAAAATTATTTTAGTTATCTTATCTATATATATAATTCTAAGGATGACACTGTTGTAATTAGTTGTCATGCCTTCTCCTTTCTCCATTTGCATTTATCCTTTTTCTTGATTTTTTTTATTTAATAATTACAACATAAATTATTTTCTCAACCTTTCCATATGTAAGCTCCTCTCATCCTCCCAATATTTTCGAACGTAACCTCCTCCCATGAATTTATTAATTCAGTTACTTTAATCTCCTCTCCATCATTTAATCTCCCATATATATATATATATATATATATATATATATATATATATATATATGATCAATCAATTTCTAATGTTGAAAAGTCAATAATTACTTTTGAGATAATAAACATAAAATTGAACCGTCAAAGTGGCATACTATATCTTATATTATATTTATATAAAGCTGATTTTCCAACCCTTCCTCCCCTTTCAACCCAAATTGGCCATTTAATTTATCTTATATCTTCTTATATTTATATAAGCTTAGTATTTTTATTTATCTTTTTTGTCGTGTTTTTGTCTCCTATCTTTTATTTCTCGGTTTTTGTTTATATGAAGGAATGTAGCGCAGCTTGGTAGCATGTTTATTTTGGATATGAAATATTTATATAACCTTAGTATTGTGTTTTTTCTTTCTCACAATTACACATGCTACTAAAATAATCTATTTTATCACATTTTCATAGCTTTGATAACAACAATATGTGACAACAATAATATGAGCAACGTGTTTGATCAACAAAACTAATGTTCAAAGTCTGCAAAAGAAAAAAATAATATAAAATTCCTCAAAGGTAAAACTTAGATGGAGTAATGTAATTATTATTAAACATAATATTAAAAAAGATAATACTTGCCAATATATATATTTATAATGAAATTAGAGTTATGTTGCTTGTTTCAGTTGAACAAGGTAAAAGGAGATAGTAGTGAATTAAGTAACTTTGGATATAATAAATTTGGGACAAAGATGTAACATCTCCAAAATTTGCTAGACATGTGTCACGAGCAGATTCAAACAATGTCACTCATAAAAAATTAATTGAAAAATAATTTAACTATAAAACAAGGAAAGGTACCTTGAAAATATCAACTAAACCAAAGCAACAGCGAAAGATCTCACGTGACCCGATCTGATTCGAACTGGATCAGGTTGGGTCGGATTTGACCCCCAAATTTGGTCGGGTTATATTTGTTAACGAGTCGGGTCCAATCCGACACCCCCTATAACAACAAAAGATGATATAATATATAAAATAAACCTCACATAAGTCCAATAAAACATGAGACTCAAATTTATTTATATCCTAGTCATTCCTGCATACCTTCATGAATCCAAATGTAAGAGAGACACATCCCATTAGTTGTAAGAGCATAATTTAATAAAAAAATACAATTTTATTAACTAAAATAATTAAGAAAAAATTCTTATCATTTAGAATTACTTACAATTCGATAAATGAAAGAACAATTAAAAAATTAAGTATGATGAACATTTTTTTATGATTTATAAACATATTAATTTAGAACAATAGCATTATTTTTAGTGCCTAAGACAATATCCATAGTGACTTGAACACTGATTATTGAACAATCTAAGTGCCTAACTGATAATTATTTTCATATGTTCCACCCATTCATTTGTTCAATTTGACATTTAATAAACAAACAATATTTAGTTATGCATTTTACTTCATTAAGGTACTTGATATGCCTCAACACTCATTATAGTTGGTTAGGTCAAGTTGCATTAGCGTTTAATTGACACTCCATATATGTGTTAATCCAATTAAGTGTGTTTGGGTCTAATTCGATTAAGATAATAATATGAGAATCAATTAATTTCATCAATGTATTTATTCGACATAATAATTTTTAATCCTATGACATGCATTTCGAATGTAAGTGTGTCAATTCATTGTACCATATAGGAATAAGAATAGGCATATGAGAATATTTCTTAAAATTGCTCATCAAACTATTAGAAAAACATCATGAAACTTAAGATAAATCAATAAACATTCATTTGGGAAAAACATAGAAGCATTTCATGACCCTTATGTAGATCATCATTTTCCATGAATCATAACCTACTAGTCATGATCCTATCAATGGGTCCAATATTTTAGTTAGACTCCATGGCTCGTGTTTCATATTTCATGACCCAATCAGTACCCTTAGATTTTCTTGTGTTCTATGCTTTGACTCACATCCCATAACTAATTTTTCATGTGTTGGTCAGTGCATTCACAACTTTTTCATTTGATGATTCATGGATCGTAAGGTGGATGTAATGACCCATAAAAATGGACTCATAACATGATAGTTACGAGCCTCAAGCCATTCATTTCGTAGTGCAATTTCGTAACTCATGACCTGAAGTAATAATCTGTGAAATTGTCACATAGCATTCTAGTTACTAGAATAAAATAATTAACAAAGCTCTCTCTTTGCTCTGCTCCCTTTGATCTCTTTCTCTCTTCTCTCGAAAGGCTTCGAGAACGCGAACCAACACCGAAGTACCACCATCGTCGCCTTGTAGATCCAAAAGGGGAGGAAGGAAGGAAGGAAGGAAGGAGGAGGGCTCGAGGCCTCCGTCATGTTGGAGCAAAGGTTTATTGTCATATAAAATTATATTTTGATGATATAAATCTCGACAGATTAAAGTTAAATGCTGAAAAGTTTAAAGAAAAAGAGACAACTTTATGCACTAAACTTTGATTAAATAATTGTCTATGGTCTTGTTAGATTGTGGATGAATGATGAATAACAAGTTGTAAAAAATCTTGTTAGTTATCCATAGAATCTAAGATTATCAAATTTGAATAATTGTGCAAAATGTTATGCTCAATAGTGCAGGTCGGTCAACCTGCCTGTCGAAGCAAAGAAGACCGATCGAGACTATACCGGTCGACCGATTGGAGATACCGATCGACCGATCAATACATGAGCTGTCCATTTCTGCCGATCAACGTCGAGACTATACCAGTCGAAGGACCGGTCAAAGGAGCAATCGAAGGATCGGTCGAAGGACCGGTCGACCGATAAAGCATAGAAGCTAAAGAAATCGCGCAACGGTCACATAGACCGGTCGACCGGTCTAAATATGTGATCGACCAACCTCCGAGATGAATTTTTCACATGCTCAAGCCTATAAAAGGAGTGTCAAAGCCAAAAGCAAAGGCATCCATCCAAGCATTGAAGAAAAACTTCAAGTTATCAAAAGAAGATCTTTTCCTTGAAGTTATCATTTTAGTTTTTCTCTTCTTTCTCTCTTCTCTTATTGTGAGCATTATATTGTAAAAGAGAAACAATCATTTAGAAAAATTGAGAGAGCTCTTGTGTAACAGATGTTCCATATCTTACCTCTTGAACGAGAGAAAAGATTAGATTCATATGATGAGAGGTTTGCCTTACCTCTCGAAGTGGAGAAAATGTGATTGATGTAAAGGACTTTTCTTCCTTGTCCCATTTGGAGAAAAGGAAGAGATTTTAGTAGAATCTTCGACGATTACAAGGTCGAGAAGTCGGAGCGGAGACGTAGGTCAAGGTGTGGCCGAACCTCATCAACAATCACCATGTTCATCGTGTTCCAACATTTAATCGTCTTGTTTTAAGATTTAGCCATCTTTAGAGTCATGGCATCGAGTGGTTTTAGCTTTTCCGAAGGTCAATCAATTAGTCGACCCCCCCACCTTCTTAATGCATCAAATTTTGTATATTGAAAAATAAGGATTCAAGCATACATATATTCCATTGATATTGACATGTGGGATATTGTTCAAAAAGATTATTACTTACATGAAAAAATTACCGACAGATTCTACCGAAAGAGAAAAAAAATTTACAAAACTTGATTGGAAAGTCAAAAATATCTTTTATTGTGCTTTGGATTCAAAGGAGTTTAATCGGATTTCTAGTTGTGAAAGTGAAAATGAGATTTGGAAGAAGCTCATTGTTACTTATGAAGGAACGGATAAAGTTAAGGAATATAGAGTAAATATTTTAAATCATCAATATGATTCTTTCAAAATGCATGATAATGAATCCATAAATGATATGATTGTATGATTTAACGATATTTTGAATGACTTAGCCTCTTTAGGCAAGCCAAGAACTAATCCCCCAAAAGTGAAAAAATTTATTAGATCTCTCTCCTCCAGATGGCATATGAAGATGACCATGATTGAAGAAAAAGATTTGAACAAATTGGATTTTGATGATCTTAATAGTTAACTTCTAACTATGAGATCTCAATCCAAGAAGATCAAGAAGAAAAAGCCCCAAGAAGAAAACATTGGCATTGAAAGAAAATGAAATTGAAGGAAATTCAAGTGAAGAAGAAGTAGACAAAAAGAGACTCATGCGCTATACCAGAAAGCTTGACAAATATCTCAAGTTGGTAAAATCCAAAGAAAAGAGTGAGAAGCCAACAAGAAGATCATACAAACATAACAAAGAAGAGAAATATTAAAAATGTAAAAAGAAAAAAATATGAAAAGTCTAGTGAAACAAGTGACTCATCAAGCTCTTCTAGTGAGGAAGCATATCTATGCTTAATGGCTCGCAACGATGTGGTAATTTCTAACTTTTCAATTTCAAATAATGACTCATCGAGCTCTTCCGAAGAAAATCTTTCGTTAGATGTGAATAAAGAGTTTTCCTCTCTTATAAAAAGGTATTTTTTCACTTAAAGAGAAAACATGTTTTATGAAAAATGAAAACTTGAAAAATGAAATTGACACTTTGGAAATTTCACATGCATGTGAAATTGTAAAACTATCATCTTCTTTATAAAAAATAAAACAGGAAAATACCTTTTTGAAAAATGCACAAAATATTGATAAAACTATTTCTCATGTAACGAAAAATAATCTTAGGAAGTATTTTGAACATGAAAATTCTCATTAGAAATCTAATCATTCATATGATAGAAAATCACACATCAAATGTTTTACATGTGGATTTTATGGGCATTACATTTATCAATGCAAAATAAGAAAATCATTACAACATGGCATGATTTGGGTTCCAAAAAAGAACATTATCTAACAAAATAAGACACAAGAAAATTTGGATACCAAAGGTTACATAATTATTTTTCAGGTGTGTCACATGTAAAGCAAATGACAAGTGGAATTGAAAATGTGACGGCATGAAGATTATAGTAAATGTATCATTAATTTTTTTAAAGTTTCAAAATCATCATTTCTTTGAAAGAAAAGAGGAACATATAAAATATGAAAAGAAAATTGATCATAGTGATAGAAAGGGCATGTTAAAATTTTACAACTTTATTTTGACATATCATTAACATCATTGTTGTATCAAAGCTTTATGCAATATTTTGATTCTTAGCACATTTTTTTTATTTGTGGCTTTCATAATCTCTAGATCAATTTGATCCATTATAAAATAGTCATAAATTTAGGGAGAGTTGTTTTTGCATATTTTATAATTTTTTATGATGTAATACTTTACATATTTATAACAAAATGTGAGAATAAATTTTTCTAAAAGACAAATGAGGAATTACATATGGTTTCTTATCTCCTCCATGTGCAAACTATTTTTTGATGAAATAAAAAGGGGAGGAATATAGGAGAAATATGATATGAATATAAATTTATATGAATAGTACTTATAATTAGTACTTATGTAAATATCTATCATTGTAAGGAAAGCTTGGTTTTAAGAGGAGTAAAATTGATTTTCAAGATTTTACAATTTTTTTACAACTTATATATTTTTCATATTTCTCTATTTGTCTTCATAAAAAAAGGAGAAGATTGTTGGAGCAAAGTTTTAATGACATATAAAATTATATTTTGATGATACAAACCTCGAAAGATTAATGTTAAATGCTAAAAAAAGTTTAAAGAAAAAAAGATAATTTTATGGACCAAATTTTGATTAAATAATTGTCTATGATCTTATTAGATTCTGGATGAATGATGAATATCAAAGTTGTAAAAAATTCTGTTAGATATCCATAGAATTCAGGATTATCTAATTTGAATAATTGTGAGAAACGTTATGCTCAAAATAGTGCAGGTCGATCAACTTGCTAGTCAAAGCAAAGAAGGCCGATCGAAACTATACCAGTCGACCGATTGGAGATGCTGGTCGATCGATCAATACATGAGCTGCCCAGTTTTATCGGTCAACGTCGAGACTACACTAGTCGAAGAACCGATCGACGGATCAAGCGTAGAAGCTGAAGAAATCGCGCAACGATCATATAGACTGATTGATCGATCTAGATGTGTGATCGATTGGCCTCCGGGCCAAATGAACAGTAATGGATATTTTTGAAAAACAAAATTGTGGAACAAATTCTGGACGAATTTTTTATATGCTGAAGCTTATAAAAGGAGTGCCAAAGCCAAAAGCAAAGACATCCATGCAAATATTGAAGAAAAACTTCAACTTATCAAAAGAAGACTCTTTATTTGAAGTTATCATTTTAGTTTTTCTCTTCTTTCTCTCTTCTTTTCTTGTAAGCATTATATTGTAAAAGAGAGAAATAATCAGAAAAATTAAGAGAGCTTTTGTGTAAAAGAGATTCCGCATCTTACCTCTTGAGTGAGAGAAAATATTAACTTTCTAGAATGAGAGATTTGTCTTACCTCTCGAAGCGGAGAAAACATGGTTGATGTAAAGGGTTTTTCTTCTTTGCCTCATTTGGAACAAAGGAAGATATTCTAGTGGAATATTCGGCGGTCTCAAGGTCGAGAAGTCAGAGTGGGAACGTAGGCCAAGGTGTGGCCGAACCTCGTCAACAACCACCGTGTTCATCGTGTTTGATTCTCTCTCTCTTTCTCATATTGTGTTTGTGATTTATATTGATTTAAAAGTTTAAAGAATCAATTTTTTTTAACTTTCGTAACATTTTTTGTGAAATCAATAATTTCATTTTTAAACACCAATTCACCCCTCCCCCTCCCCACCCCACCCCCTTCTCTCTTGGTGCCCTTTGAGATCCAACACATCACAGATCCCGAAATCACCGAGCCACTATCAGATCGACATTGTTGGATGATCTCCATGGCTATGGCCAATGCCCCCATTGCCATGCAGGAGATCCTCACGGTGAGCTCCCTCATCTCCTTTTGATCGTCCCCTCATTCTAGTTAGATATTGAATTAATGGGATTCATCAATAACTAGGGTTCCCATGTAGCTCGGGTGTTCAGGGTTATTGAAGTGCATGCATGCCTAATTTTTTTTAATTGTGGTCTTTGGAGTGAGTTTTTTGTTTTGTTTTGTTATTTGGTGTGCTTAGATCCGGATTAAATAGGTCACTGTCTAGTTAGTATACGTTCCCATTCAGGGTTTTTTTGCTTTTGGATGAGTGCCTTGTTGGATCATATCCAATATTGGGTTTAATATGAAAGTAAATTATGCAATTGATAATTGTCAAAATAAGTTAAGACCCAAATAAAAGTGATCAATATATATTGGACATAGTAATTAATATGTTATAATATGGAATATAATGTGAAGAGACCAAAGGGTGCATTGAATTTCTATGATGGGTAGAAATTCAAATCACATGAAAGGCTGTTGTTATAAATAGATGATCATGGTCCTCAAAACACACCTCTAGAAGAATTATTTTGAAAGGTTGCCTTCTTCTTGGATTTCCCCATCCGAGAAGAGAAGAAAGAGATTCTTGATGTTGTTTTGAAAGTCCATTCCGTCAAGCTGTTCTTCACCGATCATTAGCGATGGATAATTGTAAGTTATTATATTTATGCATTTAAGTTTCTTAATGGTTTGACATGATTTGATCAAGTTTTGTAATTATGATTTCTTTCAATTGGTATCAGAGCCAACATGTTAAATAATTAGGAAAATATTATTTCAGATTAAAGTTTCGGCCGACATGCCTTGTGATTTTTTTCTGGATTTTTTTTATGCTTCTGTCGCATGTTAAGAATTTTTATTTTCATGAAAAATTAGCCATGATGTCGAATGATTAAGAAAGTTCATTTAGTATATATTATTACTTTCGAGATTCAGTTTTGCATGATCCAGTTTGAAGTTTGCAAAGTACTTCCGCATTTTTATTTTTTGAAATGTTTATGGCCTATCGAAAATTACATGCTTCCCTATGATTAAATACGTAGTTGATTTGTGTTGGACTTCTAATGTAACACCCCGAAATTCACCCCCAAATTGCCAAGGACAATTTGGTTATTCGGTTGTGTTAGCCCGTTCGCCATCACATAATCATAATAAAAATATGATTTTCATCTATTATAGCGGAAGCGTAAAACCAATTAAATATGATAAAATATTCTTTCAATAAAAATGCGGAAAACTTCATGAAACATCAAAAGTATGCTTCTAGAATTGAAAACATCTTTAAACATCATTACTAATAACAATTAAAACATTTATTTAATAACACAGTCAAAAGACTCTACAACATGACGACTCGACATCCTAAATCATTGTGCAATCCTATTCGTCATGAACTGAGCTGCCATCCATCCAAATTACTATACACCTGTACGGATCCAGGGTGCAGAGGTTTCCCTATTAGAGTATGTAAATGCCATGCATGCAATGATATGATCTTAAACATGATATGCATCATCTTTATATAAAAGAAGTAACAATATGCATGTCATGTCTTAATATATGATCTACATGTCAATCATTAACATCATTCTATCATCATGTATATAAGTAGTTTTGTGAAAGACATGTAATCAACATCATGCTTATGGTATGGACATTCATAACAATCATTCATTCAATCCATAGATAAATAAGTGAGATACACTTACCATAACTATTGCCTCCATAACTCTCCTCAGGTTTTCTTTATAACGCTTTGGACTTCCACTTTCATGGGATATCATTCCATAACTTTTCTCGGTCTTGCTTTATAACCCTTTGGACTTCCACTTTCGTGGGACATCATTTCATTCGATCGATCATTTGACCTTTTCTATTAATGTTATATCTTTCGATAGTTGGAACTTATGTCATTACCCTCTCAATAGGCTAGCTAGGCCTAGGAGCTAATGCTCCCCTCTCACCCGAAGGTGATATCAGAATGCACACACCGTTGCTGATGCATGTAACGATCATTCTGGACTCTCACCCGAGGGTGACATCGGAATGACACACCATTATCGATGTGTGTAACGATCATTTCGGACAATTATTCGATAAAGGGTCATAGAGGGTCAACATGTAACATCCACAACTGGGTTCATTATGCTTTGCAATCAACAAATAATTTACGTCGCTCAGTCTTCAAATTTTAACCTAGTTACAATTGTCCATGCATGTCGTGTATTTAGGTTCATATACAATCATCAATCAATAATACATAATAGTAATACCTTATAAATAACATAAATATAACATACATCAGTTTTCTGGCCTGTCACTAAAATATTAATAACTTAACATATTCTTGTTCTTTTCAGACAAATTTTCACAGAAAGATAACATGGACCTTTAACTCGGAAATAAATTTCAATTCCTAATTCAATATTTCCAATTTACTATATGTTTTACAATTTGGTCTCGCTGTTACCCGATACAGCATGATACCAGTCCGATATTTGGATCACAACGATTTTTCTACAACTCCAAATCATATGAAACCAATTTGTATGGAAACTAGACTGCTAGAGCTTTCCATCCATATATCATTTGTAATTTTTGAATAAGTAAAACCTATCCAAATAATTTTTGCAAATACAGTCACAAATTTCTGAGAGAGCATGACACCAGTCCGATGTTTGGATCATAACTATTTGTATACAACTCCAAACCATATGAAATTAATTTCTGTGGAAACTAGACTTTGAGACCTTTCCATACATATCATTTGTAACTTTGGATAAGTAAAACCTATTCGAATAATTATTACAAAATAGTCACGAATTTAACAGATTATGCAACATAAATCATGAAACTTTCAATCATGCAAATCCTTATTTATGCAACCCTCAATCAAAATCCCTACAAGAACAGAGTGTCCTTGAATCTCTCAATCGAAACAAAATGTCATTGAGAGGGGAGAGAGGGGTTTGGATTCCCTTTACATACTTTAATCTTATATCTTTCTGATCTTTCTTTCATTTCTTCTTCCTCTTCTTCCTTCTCCCTGATCTCCTCTTTCTTCTTCCTCAAGCCCTAGCCGTTAAGATGTGGAAAAAAAATGAGAGAGAGAGAGAGAGAGAAAAGATGCCTTACATAGGGAGAAACTATGAGGGTTTGGGCAAAAAGCCCAAATTACCCTTCTAGAAAAAAATCAGGATATTATATCTAATGAATATTATGCATGAATCCTTGTTTATGTGCACCTGTCTCAATTTTTGTATGCATGCACGCTCACTATAAGTGTTTGCATGGTTAAGTTAAGAGGCTTTATGATTAAAACTCAGTATTTTTCAGGACGTGCACATTTATTCTTCTAGTTTTGCAATATATGCACTTGTCCATATGATTCTCTTATGTGAAACCTTTTGGACCTCTTAGCCTATTGTGCATGAGTGCGTTTTTTACTAATTATTTGCTTCAAGGTGTATACATCAGTGCATTACATATTACTTATTAAAATATATATAACTTCAAGTGCGTATGTCCCGAGGACTTTTCCCGGGACACGCCGAGTTATCTTACTTCATGTAATTTTCCCTTTTCAACTCACTTTTGTACTTAGTTTTATTTTCAAGTGTGATAGTGACAGTTTTGTAATTTCTGCACTCCTCAAAAGTGCACCCCCTAGCTTGTTCTCCACATCACACGGCACATATAGGCCTCCCGGGCCTGCGGTATATAGGGGAGACCCGCTAGCCCTCCCCCGAAGCCTTGTAATCATTCTTATTTATTCAACAAAGATTTCAAGCTTCCCTAAATCTAACACCGTGCCTCGAGCGTGGGGTGGCAACCCACAAGAGCGTTTCAAAGCATCCCAAAGAGATCGAGCGTCCCGCCGAGGTGCCCGTTCATTTACGAATGCCTCCACCGAAGAAGCGGCCGTTCGGGACCGAGCGTCCCAAAAACTGTGGCAATCGAAAAGTGGCATAAACAAGCTTCCGCAAAGCATCCAAAAGAGCTTGCCTAGACGACGGGCATGTCTAGGCGCCGCACGGGTCATCGAGTGAAAAATGACCCAGTGACAAGTTGGTATCAGAGTAGCATTTCTGGGACCGCTCAAGTTGGCGTTAGACGATCATGGAGAAATGACATCGAATTCGGAAATGACGAATGAACCCGTCGCACCGGAGAAGGGCCTCCCCGAGTGAGGGCGCGCCCGCTCGAAGGACGCCTTGTCCGCCTTCGAGCAACGCCTCGGCCAATTCCAATTGGACGTGGGCGAGATGCAAGACCAACTCGCAACGCACGAGCGGGATTTAGAGAAGACTGTGGATCTCGCAATGGTGTGGGATGAGATGGCACCATTGTATACGCGGTTGGAGTCCATGGAGGCGACGATCATGGACATGCGGGAGACCTTGGACAATGGTCTCTCAAACATGCGGTTCGAGATGGAGCAAGAGTTCAAGACCATGCGGGAAGAACTCAAGCGACGCTATGGAGATGGGCGGCATCCCGAGATGCCCGCCCCGCATGAGGCAAGGATTGATGTGCTGAAACCGCAGTCCTACAAAGGCGAGCGATCGGCAAAGGAGATCAGTGACTTCCTGTGGAACGTCCGAAGGTACATGGAGGCATTGGACGTGACGTCCGAAGCGAGGATGGTGAAGACCGCGTCCTTCTACTTACAAGATGCGGCGAGTCTATGATGGCGGTGCCATTGCGACGATGTGGAACGTGGCAACGTCGAGCCCATTGAGAGGTGAGACGACTTCAAGAGGCAGCTGACGAATTACTTCTGCCCTGCCAAATCGGGATTGGAGGCCAAGATTGGTTGTTCAACATTTGCCAGAAGGGCACGTTGAAGGAGTACGTGAAAGAGTTCACCGAGTTCCGCCTACAGAACTCTTAGGTGGATGAAGATACATTGTTGGTGGTCTTTGTGAAGGGTTTGAAGCCATGGGATAGGACGGAGTTGGAGCAACGAGATTGCCCCAACCTCCGCTCGCTAGTCGCTGCTGCTGAATCGCTCGTGGAGTATGCCAAAATGAGCGCTCCACCACCAAATCCCTCAGGCAAGAGTTATGGTGGGGGAGAGAAGCCAAAGTCGCAAGGAGGCAAGCCGCACTATCAGGACAAAGAAAAGGGACACCAAGATAGGAGGCCCAACAATGATCGTTTCAAGAGGGACGGAAAGCCGCCAAAACCATGCTACATTTGCAAGGGTTCACATTGGACAAGCGATTGTCCACAAAAGGCGACGGTCAACACCATGTATTACCCCGACGAGAAGGAGAAGGAGGAGGCATGTCTCAGTTCGATGCACGTCCTCAGCGCCATCAACGCCTCGAAGGGTCCTTCATCGGCTGCTCGACTTTATGCGGACATCGAGTTGAATGGGCAAGTCTTCAACGCCCTCATTGACACGGGAGCATCGGAGTTGTTCGTGTCAGAAGTGACCGCCAAGAAGCTGAAGCTGCCACTACAGAAGACTAATGCCACGTTCAAGACGGTGAACACGAAGACTATCTTGACCACAGGAATTTCTCCTGGAGTGAAGGTTCGCATCGGCAAGTGGTCGGGAAGCTTCGACGTGACGATGGCACCGGTGGATGACTACGAAGTGGTGGCGGGCATCTCTTTTCTGTGACACATTACAGCATGTGTCATCCCGCTCACCAACTCAATGGTCATCTTCGACCCCAAGGGACCCCACAATGTTCCCGTGAGGTCGGGAGGTGATCTCAAGTAGAAAACCCTCTCCGCCATGCAAGTGGCAAAGGGGTTGCATAAACAGGAGCACACCTTCCTGGCGACCGCCATATTGGAAGATCCGGGGCCCCCTCCACTCCAACACCTCCCAAAGTCCTTGAAACTCTTGAGGACTTTGCGGACGTCATGCCCCCGGAGCTCCCAAAGCGGTTGCCTCCGAAGCGTGAAGTGGACCATGTCATCGACTTGGTCCCAGGATCGAAGCCCCCTTATGGAGTCCCTTATCGACTAGCCCCTTCGGAACTCGCAGAACTTCGTAAGCAACTCACCGAACTATTGGATGCAGGATACGTTCGGCCCTCGAAGTCTTCATATGGCACCCCGGTACTCTTTCAAAAGAAGCACGATGGTTCCCTCCGGTTGTGCATCGACTACCGGGCGCTCAACAAGCTTACGGTGAAGAACAAGTACCACATCCCCTTGGTGGCGGATTTGTTCGACCAACTTGGCGGTGTAAGATGGTATGCAGAAGACGGCGTGCGTCACAAGATATGGCTCCTACGAGTTCCTCGTGATGTCGTTCGGCCTCACCAACGTCCCGGCGACCTTCTGTACTCTCATGAATAAGGTATTGTAGCCATTCCTTGACAGGTTCATGGTTGTGTACCTCGACGACATCATGATCTACAGCCGCACCTTGGAGGAGCATATCGAGCACATTCGACAAGTGTTCGAGGTGTTGCGGCAGAACGAGCTCTACGTCAAGCGGGAGAAGTGTGCCTTCGCTCAACTGAAAGTACACTTCTTGGGACATGTCGTCGGAAGTGGGAAGTTGAAGATGGATGGCGCGAAGATTCGGGCCATCGTGGAGTGGGAACCGCCCAAGCGGGTTCCCGACATGCGTTCGTTCCTTGGCCTGACGAACTACTATAGGCGGTTCGTCAAGGGGTATTCACATGTGACGACCCCTTTGACGAATCTCCTCCGGAAGAATGTGAAGTGGGAGTGGACGCCGACATGCCAGGAAGCGTTCGACACCCTCAAGAGGGCCATGACGGAGGAACCGGTGCTCGTCCTGCCAGACCACACCAAGTCCTACGAGGTACAGACGGATGCTTCTGACTATGCCATTGGAGAAGTTCTTATGCAGGAGGGCATCTCGTGGCGTTCGAAAGTCAAAAACTCAATGACATGGAGCGGCGCTACGCCGTTCAGGAGAAGGAGATGACCGCGGTGATCCACTGCCTTAGGACATGGCGGCACTACCTTCTCGGCTCGTGATTTCACATCAAGACGGACAACGTCGCGATAAGTTACTTCGAGACGCAGAAGAAGCTCTCTCCAAAGAAGCAATATGGAAAGATTTTATGACGGAGTTCGACTACGTCCTGGAGTACAAGCCTGACAAGATGAATGTCGTTGGCGACGCCCTCAGCCGATGCGCGGAATTGGCGGCCATGAGCTCCTCTCAGGCCGACATGATCGAGAGGATCAAGAAGGGATTGGAGTCGGATCCCATGGCAAAGAACCTGTTCGAGCAAGCAAAGGAGCGAAAGACACGCTTTTGAGGGGAAGATGGGCTGATCTTCACCAGGGAACGTCGCATCTACATTCCTCTGTTCGACAACTTGCGGCGCACTATCATGCAGGAGTGCCATGACTCCAAGTGGGCGGGACATCCGGGCATCCGCCGCACTTTAGCACTCATCGAAGACAACTACTTCTGGCCAAGGATGGAGGATGATGTTGAAGCTTTCGTGAAGACATACCTTATTTGCCAGCAAGATAAAAATCTAAATCAAGCGCCCGGCGAAATTCTGGAACCCCTGCCCATTCCAGAGCGGCAATGGAAAGATGTTTCCATGAACTTCATCACAGGCCTGCCCAAGTCTGAAGGGGCGGGTACCATCATGGTGGTCGTCGATCGGTTCTCCAAGTATGCCATCTTCACCGCTGGCTGTGTAAGTTGTCCTGCTACTGAAGCTGCGGAGTTATTCATGAAGCATGTAGTGAAGTATTGGGGCCTACCACAAAGCATCGTCAGCGATCGGGATGGTCGATTCGTTGGTAACTTCTGGAAGGAACTATTCAAGATGATGGGCTCCAACATGCATTTCTCGACAACACTTCATCCTCAAATCGACGGCCAAACTTAGAGGGTGAATTGTATCTTGGAGATATACTTGCGGCACTATGTGAGTACCAATCAGAAGGACTGGACGAAGTTACTCGACATCGCACAATTTTCCTACAACTTGCAACGGAGCGAGTCGACCAATCGGAGTTCCTTTGAGATAGTGACGGGGCAGCAACCTCTGACGCCCCAGGCCGTCGCCACATCCTATGGTGGCAAAGTCCCCGCCGCTCACCGCATGACGAGAGAATGGCATGAGCAGAACGACATGGCGAGAGCATGTTTACACAAGACATCGAAGCGCATGAAGAAGTGGGCGAACACCGCCCGACGGGACGTCAACTTTGAAGTCGGAGACTTGGTCCTTGTGAAGTGGTCCAACATCTTCGACTAAGTGGGAAGAATCTGCACAAGGGCCTCGTTAGGCGCTACGAGGGCCCATTCAAGATCCTAAAGAAGGTAGGCAAGGTGACCTACAAGTTGGAGCTCCCGCCTCAGATGCAATAACATTCTGTCTTTCATGTCAGCCTGCTCAAGCCTTTTATTGAAGACACTGAAGATTCCGGGCGTGGTGTTTCAGACCGTGTCCCGTCGGCCATCCGTCAGTAGTTTACGGATCAAGTTGAAGAAGTACTCGCCGTCCGCACGAAGAATCGGAAGAATGAGTATCTTGTTCGATGGAGCGAAAGACCGGACGCTAACACAAGTTGGGAGACAACCGAAGACCTGTGGCAGTTAAAGCAGAAGATTGAAGAATTTCAAGCTGCAGCTCCAGGGATGTCGCTGACTTGAGTGGGGGAGAATGTCCCGGGAGCTTTTCCCGGGGCACGCCTAGTTATCTTAGTTCATGTAATTTTTCCTTTTCAACTTTTGTATTTAATTTTATTTCCAAGTGTGATAGTGGCAGTTTTGTAATTTCTGCACTCCTCAAAAGTGCACCCCTAGCTTGTTCTCCACATCACACGTCGCATATAGGCCTCCCGGGCCTGCGGTATATTAGGGGAGACCCGTTAGTCCTCCCTCGAAGCTTTGTAATCATTCTTATTTATTCAACAAAGATTTCAAGCTTCCCTAAATCTAGCACCGTGCCTCGAGCGTAGGGTGACAACCCCCAAGAGCGTCCCAAAGTGTCCCAAAGCGCCCCAAAGAAATCGAGCGTCCCGCCGAGGTGCCCATTCGTTTACAAACGCCTCCACCAAAGAAGCGGCCGTTCGGGACCAAGCGTCCCAAAAACTGTGGCAATCGAAAAGTGGCATAAACAAGCTTCCGCAAAGCATCCAAAAGAGCTTGCCTAGACGTCGGGCACGTCTAGGCGCTGCACGGGTCATCAAGTGAAAAACGACCCCGTGACACGTACAGTATGACATGCAACATGGGGCTGCTCTAATTTTGTTATGCATAAAATTATTTTCACGCGTCCCAGATATCTGTTTCGATTGTTCAAATATTTTATTAAAAGGAGTTAAGTCCATTACGTTTAGTCCTTTATTCTTGTATTTATTATCATTATTTTTTTAATGATAAATTGGTAAATAAATATGGGTGTGTTATATATTTTGAAATAAATTATTATTGCATAATATGTTACCAAAGTAGCTTTTTTGTGTAATTTAATTTATTTTAAAATATAAATAGCGATCTATTTGTTACTATTCAAATATTGAGTGGCCCAAAGGGAACTTAATATTTGAAAATATAACATATAGAATTGTAGTAATATTTGTGATAATTATTTGGTGTTACATGTAAGTAATAAATTGGCCCAAAGAAAATTTTATTATTTGACATGTTATTTTATTATAATTTTTTATAATTATCATGATTAAGATATCACTTGCAAGTTAATATTTTTGTTCAAAGATTAAATATTAATGTTGTATCGATATCTTATGATGGGGTATGCCGATATTTATATTTTTCTATCGTTTAATATGATACTTATGTTTATTTTGTTCGTTGTTCAATTTCTTCATCTGTCCTAATATCAATGCGAGCATCAACTCCATTCCAATGTTAAATGGCACAAATTTTAAAGCATGGCGAGAGAGTATTAATATTACTTTCGGGGTCATGGATTTGAACTATGCTTTAAGGATCACAAAACACATAGAAATTACTGATGTGAGTACCCTTGATGAAAGGAGGGAGATGGAAAAGTGGGAGCGATCCAATCGCATAAGTCTAATGATAATTAAGCGTGCCATTCCAGAAGCATTCAAGGGCACTATGCCAGAAGATGTGGACACATCCAAAGATTTTCTTAAGACCCTTGAGAAAAGATTTGCTAAGAATAAAAAGGCAGAAACTAGTACACTCTTAGCAAATTTAATCTCAATGAAGCATCAGGGCAAACGAAATATTATGGAGTACATCATGGAGATGTCTCATATTGCTTTAAAATTAAAAGCACTCAAGTTGGATTTATCTGAAGACTTGCTTGTGCATCTGATTTTTTTATCTCTTCCTGTACAATTTGGTCAGTTTAAGGTGAGCTATAATTGTCAAAAGGACTCTTGGTCCTTAAATGAGCTCATCTCACACTGTGTTCAGGAGGAGGAAAGATTGAAGCAAGAAAAGGTAGAAAGTGCTCACTTGGCTACCACTTCTAAATAAAAGAAAAATGGACTCAAAAGAAATATTCAGAAATATGTTGTAGGTGCAGTACCACAAAAGAAGCAACATAAAGAATAAAATAAGAATATATGCTTCTTCTGTGGTGCAACAGGTCACCAAAAAAGGAATGTACCAATTATCATGCTTGGCGTGTAAAGAAATGTACATTTCTCAATTTGGTTTGTTCTGAGGTTAATTTAGCTTTAGTACTTAGACACACATGGTGGTTAGATTCCGGTGCAACAACTCATATAAGTGTGTCTATACAGGGTTGCCTGAATTACCGAAATTTTAGATTATTGTGAAAGATACATCTATGTCGGTGATGGCAAGAAGGTTGAAGTTGAAGCAATTGGAAAGTTTATATTATTGTTAAAGTCTGGAACATATTTGAATTTACATGAAATTTTTGTTGTACCATCTTTTAGACGAAATTTAATTTCTATTTATGTATTGGACAAATTTGATTATTCTTGTTCATTTGGAAATGGAAAATTCAGTTTGTTTCATGATTCAAAATTAGTTGGTTCTGGTTCTTTATCTTATTGTGATAATTTTTACTTACTCGATTCTATTGCTTCATATCATGAAACTCTTCATACTACTCGAGGTATCAAGAGAAAATTAACCAATGAGGATTCGGCTATGTTATGGCACAAGAGATTGGGTCACATCTCTAAAAGGAGAATAGAAAGACTTGTGTCAAATGAAATCCTAAATCTCTTGAATTTTTCAACATTCAACATTTGTGTTGACTGTATCAAAGGAAAATAAACCAATAAAAAGAAATTATGAGCCAACAAGACTACAGATCTTTTGGAACTTATATATACAGATATTTGTGAACCATTTCCTTCAGCTGCATGGAATTGTCAATGATATTTTATAAGTTTCATAGATGACTATTCAAGATATGGTTATCTATATTTCATTCATGAAAAGTCACAGTCACTTATCGTGTTCAAAAATTTTAAAGCTAAAGTTGAGAATCAACTTGGCAAAAGGATTAAATCAGTCAGATCAGATCGTGGTGGTGAATACTATTATCGATATGATGGTTCAGGAGAACAACGTCCAGGATCTTTTGCTAAATTCCTAGAGGAACACGGTATCGTCCCGCAATATACCATGCCAGGTTCGCCTAGTATGAACGGTATAGCTGAAAGACAAAATGGAACACTTAAAGATATGATGAAGAGCATGATTTGTCATTCTATCTTACTAGAATCACTTTTGGGAGAATCACTTAAGACTGCGGCATATATTCTGAACAGAGTTCCAAGAAAAATAATAACAAAGACTCCATGTGAGATTTGGGCTAGTAAAAAGCCTAATTTAAATCATTTTCATATATGGGGATGTCCAGCTGAGGTTATGCCTTATAGGCCAAATGAAAGAAAAATGGATTTTAAAACAATCAGTTATTATTTTGTTGGATATTTCGAAAGGTCCAAGGGGTATAAGTTTTATGATCCTCAAGCAGATTAATTTTCGAGATGGGTAATGCTCAGTTCTTTGAGGATGTTGAGTTTGAGGGAGAAGATAATATTAGGAACATTATCTTTGAGGAGGAATCGATTGAGATTCCTATTGACATTACTCAACAATTTATTTCTGATAATGGGAATATCATCATTCAAGATAATTTTGCACAATCTCCTATATTGAATGTTAATTCAGAGGAACAAACTCTACAACCCCAAGAACAATTGCCATTAAGAAGATCCACCAGAGAGAGGAGTAATGTAGTGCCACATGATTACATTGTGTATATCCAAGAACATGAGTTTGATATTGGTATAATAGAGGATGATCCAATCAACCTCCATCAAGTTTTGGAAACTTCTAATTCTCAAAAGTGGATTGATACCATGAATGAGGAAATGACATCCATGTATGACAATAAAGTTTGGGATCTCGTCCCATTGTCCGAAGGTGTGAAATTCATTGGTTCTAAATGGATATTTAAAACTAAAAGGGATTCAAAGGGCAATGTAGAAAAATATAAGGCGAGACTTGTCGCACAAGGCTTTTCACAAAAGGAATGCGATTATGAAGAGACCTTCTTTCTGGTTTCATCGAAGGACTCTTTAAGAACTATAATGGCATTAGTGGCTCACTTTGATCTTGAGTTACATCAGATGGATGTAAAGACAATGTTTCTTAATGGCGACATTGATGAAATGATTTATATGGTGTAACCAGAATGTTTTGTATCTAGTAATGCAAAGTCTATGGTTTGTAAATTAAAGAAATCCATCTATGGATTTAAGTAGGCTTCTCGATAATGGTATCACAAATTTCATGAAGTTATCATCACATTTGGTTTTGAAATGAACTTAACAAATAATTGTGTATATCATAAATTCTGTGGGAGTAAACATATTTTCTTGATTTTATATGTGGATGACATATTACTTGCCACAAATGATACAGGATCATCGCATGAAACCAAGAGTTTTTTATAAGGCATTTTCAGATGAAAGATTTTGGTGATGCATCTTTTTTGTTGGGAATCCAGATATATCGAGATCGTCCTCGAGGTAGCCTAGGATTATCCCAAAAATCCTATATCGAGAAAATCCTAAAGAGATATGGTGTGCATGATCCCTATATCTAAAGGAGACAAGTTTAGTCTCGAACAGTGTCCTAAGAATGATTTTGAAAAATTGGAAATGCAGAAGATTCCTTAAGCTTCAGTAGTAGGAAGCCTTATGTATGCTCAAATTTGTACGTGTCTAGATATTGCGTACATTACTGGGGTATTAGACAGATATCTAAGTAATCTAGGAATGGATCACTTGAAAGCAGTCAAAAGGGTATTGCGGTATTTACAGAGGACAAAAGACCACATGTTGACATATCGGAGAACATATAAGTTTGAGATCGTTGTATATTCAGACTCTGATTTTGCTGGATGCCAAGATAGAATGAAGTCCATGTCGGGCTACATTTACTTACTTGTCGGGGGTGTTATATCAAGGAAGAGTGTCAAACAAGACACTATTGTATCTTCCACCATGGAAGCAGAATTTATCGCATGCTATGTGGCATCTAATCATGAAATTTGGCTGCAAAATTTTGTCACGGGACTGTGCATAATAAATTGTATTGAAAGAACATTGAAATTATTTTGTGACAATAAGTCAACAGTTGCATATTCCAATAACAATAAGAGCTCGTCAAAATTGCAGCACATTAACATCAAGTTTCTTGTTGTTAAAGAAAGAGTGATGAAAAAGTTGTTGTCTGTTAAGTATATTGGAACACACTCCATGATTGTGGATTTGCTTACAAACACACCTTTAATATGGGTGTCATTTTGGTTCAGAATGTTTAATTTCAGTGAGAGTTTGTAATTATAAATACTTATCTTATGAACATTTTATTTTGTTGATTGCAGCATATATACAGTTTAATTTTCTTTTATGTTCACTCTTTTATTTAAGTTTGATCTCTAGTTATGTGAACTAGTTAAAAGTAGACATGTATGATCACATTGCATGTAACTTTCATGCTTCACATCCATATCATGATCTTGTCATTGATCATATTGATATACGTGATCATTGTCGAGTTAAGTTACGATGATTGCGACAAATACTACTTTGATCCTATATTGATATATCGATGAATGAGATTGATTCTTTGAATTATGATTTTGACAATAAAACTGAGCTCACTTTGGTACTTATGGTGTATAATTATATGGTTTCATATATAACCCAAGTGGAAGATTGTTAGATCATATCCAATATACAATTGATATGAAAGTAAATTATACAATTGATAATTGTTAAAAGAAGTTAAGACCCAAATAAAAGTGATCAATATATATTGGGCATAGTAATTAATATGTTATGATATGAAATATAATGTGAAGAGATCAAAGGGTGTATTGAATTTCAATGATGGATAGAAATTCAAATCACATGAAAGGGTGCTTGTTATAAATAGATGGTTATGGTCCCCAAAACACACCTCTGAAAAAATCATTTTGAAAGGTTCCATCTGAGAAGATAAGAAAGAGATTCTTAGTGTTATTTTGAAAGTCCATTCCGTCAAACTATTTTTTACCGATCATTAGCAATGGACAATTATAAGTTATTATATTTATGCATTTAAGTTTGATTTGACATGATTTGATCAAGTTTTGTAATTCTCATTTCTTTCATGCCTTAGTAGCAAAGCATTTTAGTTTGGTCGTACTAGTTTGTTTTTGCACACTTGTTTGAGAATTGGGTGTTGGTTTCAGCTCCCAAGTTTGGGGATCAATCAACAATTCATCACATTCATGAACGTTATAATGGAGCCGAACAAATATATATGTGTAAAACGTCGCCTCATAACAGCATTGTGATCATTGACATGAACATGCCCATGCAGCTTTTGAGGCGGCCAATCACTACAGATTCTCCCCTGATGAACCCCAACAGCAGGATTCTTGTGCTTAAAGGTTTTGTGTTCTGATTGACAAATTTTGACCTTGCATTTGAAAAATTGTTGTTGCTTGCCTTTTCTACTGTCTCTATTGGTTTTTTATGCACACTTCTATGATTTAGTTAAATAATTCACTTAAACTATCAATTGATATGCAAATATAACAATACCTTAGATTGCGGTACAGAATGTTTACCTTTGATTTATTTCACAGCATAGATTGTACTAGTTATAGGCAGTCGCATCATATAGTCTTATTATCTCATATCTTATGAAGCATTGACATTTTGCAACCAATGCTTCTTTAATTTATTTTTCTACTATGCCTTCTCATTATTACTTGCTCCATTGTCATCTAGTATGATGTTCTCTTCGCACATTTAGCTCAACTACCTGGAACTACACAAGATCAATGTATTTAATATTGAAGCGAAGACAAATAAAATCACATCATATGCCTGAACATGTTAGTTTTCCTTCATATATAAGCTATCTTGTATAGTTTTATGCAGTGTAAACTTGAGAAAATTTGATGGACGAATACTAGCTTGATGAAGTCAAACCACTTAGGTGCTACATAAATGATGATCCCGAATTGGACAAAGGATTCAAAAAAGGCCTGATGAAGTAGTCATTCTGGAATGACACGGACATTGCTAGCATTGCGTGATGTTGATGAAGTAGAAGTCAAGGCAAAGAAGACCAAACGGATCTAAGATTGAAGACAAAGACCCCGAAGAAGCTCAGACAATGATATTGGGGGCATCACCGATTTTGGTGGGAAAAGAATGTTATGGGACATTTTCTCGTGACACGACTAGCAAAGCATTGTGGCATCCGCTCATAGCGCTCCAAGGACTACATGCAGGCATCCCGCACTGTCTAATCTTTTGGAATTTTCTGTACTTATAAATAATCAAGTTATCCATAAATTTTAGTCTTTTATATTTTTCATGTTTCTATTTAAATTTAGCAGAGTTAGACAATGACAATCTTATAACATTAGAGACAGGTAAAATCGCACCTCTGGATATTGTTCTCCATATCATATGTCGTCAACCTAACTTCTGTACCTATCTGAAGGTTATATGAATTTTATGTTTCTACGTAATATAAGCAAATTGCCTTGAGCGAGAGTTGTGATCCATATTATTGACCCTTCTCGGTCATAATATACTTTGAATGCCAAGCGCTCAAACGTCAACGGTAGTGCCTCAATGTTCTAGTGTCACGATGACTTGTCAAATATTTTCGTCATTTCCATAATTGAAGCTTATAAAAGTTACTATCGACAAGTCGTCTTGAATATAATAATGCCTTTGCTGCATACTGAGAGCAAACTTGGTTAAGTGTCCTTTTGTCTAATCATCCCATCGCATGTGATTTTCGAGAATGACCCGTGAAACGTGCATTGGCTTGATTCACTGAGCACTTTGATTCTATATATGGAGCTTGATGGCTAATACATAAGAAAAAAGTTTTACAAAAAGAATCAGATTCAAAATTTGATGTACTTCAATACGTTAACTCAAAAAAATGATTGCATTGTCTTTAAGATCGATGGTCAATTAATCTTCACTTGTGCACACTAATGATGCAATAATTAACTTGTAAATTAGACTCATGTGTATGCCACTTTGTGACATCTTTTTTTTCTAATGATCGTGTATCAGCTTCACCTCCGCCGTCTATAAAAAATAAACAAATTAATTAAAAGAACAGGGTTGTATGCATATGTGTGAGATACGCATGAGCATATGGTGAGAGATTTGTGGTGCATGATATCCTCCGTTCACGTTGGTGTTGGCTCGCTTAATTGTCCATCACTTCACCGACAAATGGTCCGGTGGGTAGCCGCCGATGTCGCCGACATGGCATGAAAAACCTTTTTCGTCCCCCAATAGGGCGATTCAGCTCATGATCAGGTCACAAACTCGTCAATGACCCCCTCCTGATTCGACATGTCCCACACCTCAATTTTGCTTCATGGTCAGGGGCACTGAACTTTAATTCATGACTCGGTTTTCATCCCACGAAGTCACCAGTACTCACAACCCACCCACCCACCCACCCCCACACGCCCCGAATCGACCATTAATTAAATTGCATGACTAAAGATTATAGATTTTTTCTAGTCTCAATTCGGTGATCAAAATTGAAACAGTTAAGCTTTCTCTTTTCTCTTTCAATTCATTCATGAGATCTAACATGAGGAGCAAGAAGGTAATGGACGCCGACAAGATACGGCAATTTATTGTGGAGAGCGCCTCGTGCACGTCTCACGCCCCAGCCCCCACTCCAACAGAGAGAGAGAGAGAGAGAGAGAGAGAGAGAGAGAGGGAGAGAGAGAGAGAGAGAGAGAGAGAGACGTCGTGCGCTACTCGACCACATCGTCCTCCTCCTCCACGGGGCCACGAATCCCCCGCCACCAACTCAACTACTTATCCCCCCTCCCTCCACTGCTAATTACTAACTACCGCATCACTTACCCTTGCTAATTACTCCCAACACATTTCGTCCACGTCATCCCCTTCCCCTTAATTAGAGGATTATGGGGATTTAAGTGGCTCAAACTTGCAAGTAATATTACCTCTACCCGGATGGATAAGGTCGTTCGGTTTAACCAAATTAACCAAACCAGTAGAACTTTTTGTTGCCATTTTGTCTTAGTACACCTTTTTGTTATTTAGTTGGCCAATAAATTTTTTTTCTTTTTTTCTTGGAATTTATCGCACATGACACAGTAAAACAACATACCACATGACTTACAAATACGGTCCAATATTATAGTATAAGAATACTATTATATGTATAAACGCCCTATACGGCTACATATGGCATACACAATTGTTATAGCCGTAAACAGCTTACAACTATACACACGTGGAACTATTTATCCATTCCCGTCCTTAAACCTCCAACTATAAATACCCGCCATTTCGCCATAAACTGCATGCCATCGTCTTCTCCGCTCGTTTCTGTTCTTACTTCTTATTCCCCTCCTGCAAACTTCTCCATGTCCTCTGGGAATTGGGTCAGAGGCGGAGCCATCGCTGCCGGTTCCTTCGGCGCCGTCAACCTCGCCTTCGACCGGACCTCCGGCAAGCCTTTCGCCGTGAAGACCGTCAGCTTGTCCTCCTCCTCCCCTGCCGCCATCCGCTCTCTGGAGAACGAGATCGCGATCCTCAGGACCCTCGCCTCGCCCCACGTCGTCTGTTACCTCGGCGACGACGTGACTCAGGAGCCGCGCCTCGGTGGTTGCCGGAACTTGCACACCGAGTACATGCCCGGGGGCACGGCGGCGCGGGGCCGCCCGATGGACGAGAGCGAGGTGCGCGCTTACGCGCGGTGCGTGGCGCTGGCGCTCAGTTATCTTCATGGCGCCGCGGGGGTCGTGCACTGCGACGTCAAAGGCCGGAACGTTCTGCTCGACGGGAGCCCCGGAGTGGCTAAGCTCGCGGACTTTGGGTCCGCGGTGCGGATTTCCGAGGCGCCCAATGGCGGAGGTGACGATTGCTTGTTCAGGGGGACTCCCCTGTGGATGGCTCCAGAGGTCGTCAGAGGAGAGCGACCCATGCCGGGGTCCGACGTGTGGTCTCTCGGGTGCACCGTCATCGAGATGGCCACTGGAAGGCAACCGTGGGCTGGAGTTTCCCCCGAGGATACTGCGGCGGCTCTGTTCAAGATTGGCTACAGCAAGGAGCTGCCGGAATTCCCTAATGGGCTTTCCGAAATTGGTTGGGATTTCCTCGAAAAATGTTTGAGACGGAACGCAGAGGAACGGTGGACGGCAGAGCAACTACTGAAGCACCCTTTTCTCGCAGAATTCAACGGCGGCGGCGCCGAATGGTCTCCGAGGTGTGTGCTCGACTGGGCTTGCTCTAATTTCACCGACGGGAATGGAGAGGACTCCAGTATGAGTTTCAGCTCCGTTCTCAATCCCTTCGGGATGGCAACAGAGAGAGTGAAGGGACTCGCTTCAGAGCAAGTTTCGTTCAGTTGGAACAGCGATGGCTGGGAGATGGTCAGATGTGCAGGGGAAGGCCTCAATTCTGCACAGATTGTTGAAGTGGAACATTGTGCAGAGGAGAACCTTGGAGAGCAAGGGGAGAAGATTCCTGGGTGCTGCTTCAAGGACGTGACCTGTGACGGGAGTGGGGTCGTGAGCATGTCCGATGCTACAAGTTGCCATTGTTCTTGCTGTTGCTGTTCTTGCTTCTGTTGTTGTTACAGCGGCACTTTTGGATGCCAGGATGGTGTTGGAAAAGTGTTGCTGTTAGCCTGTTGTGATTTGTTGTGTCAATTAATTGTAGCTTGCAGGTTGCTAAAAAGCATCTCTTTGGTTTCTGATTGGTTCCGTTCATATTTCCAGTCGAATGTAACCGATGCCAACAGATTCAATTCAAGTGTTTCTCTTATAATGATTGCTATATAAAATAAATATAACTTCTAATAGTTAAAGGAAGTATGTTCCATAAAGGCCTTAAGGTAACACAATATAACTGTTTCTTTTTAAATTACTCATATATATTTCACTAGGAGCTTTTAAGTGGAGGTTAATTGGTGCACCTTTTATGATCGAGACGACAAGTTCAAAATGGTACATGCCTCATTAGCAAAAGGATGTGAATATGTGATATCGCGGTTTTCTGTAGTATTAACTGCAACACAGTTATGGTCTGTGAAACATTTATGCACTTGTGCTGAAAGCAGTAGTTTCATTCAAATCGATTATTTTTTATATATCGAAATGTGGGGATGCACCCTTTTATCGATATATATTATTTCAGTTGTCACTTTTAAGCAAAAACGAAGGCTGCAAACCTGCAACAGAAACAGGATGCTGTGTTTGACTGTTTTCAGGTTTTCTTCTGGGTATGGTCTCAAGCAGCATGCTTCAGTTCTGCAAGCTCTGCGAAAGGAAAATGTATTAAACGATCCTGTGCTGCAAGCTTCCGTGCTCAAATTGTCTGATGTCAGTATTCCTCTGCTTTTAGTGAGCAATTATATAAATGCCTAAACCTTTTGAAGAAGAATTATTAAAATCCATCAGAGTTGCATACTGGGAGTGTGGCAAACTCCATGAAGCCTGCTTGGGTTGGACCTACATGCATGCAGCTGAGGAAGAAAGAAGACAGAGTCTGCACAAGACAAGGATGCGTGAAGAAGAGACATGCATGCATGCATGATGATGGCACAGGAGAGAGGAGGAAACCCCGGTGGTCACTGGAGATGTGAAAGCCATGCATTCCCCATCTTTATTCGCTCCAACCACCGAACTATGTTTGTTTGATGCAGATTGTGATCAGTGCTGTGCATGCATGGCTTGAGACCTCATGATGGCTGTGACTGGACATCCAAGAATCTGTCCTCTTCCCTGACTCATGCGCCAACTCTTGTCAGTTCCCATTCATCTTTCGTTGCTGTCGCTAATTGTTCTTTCTTCCACAAAGAACAGAATTCATCAGCAAATGTGTCATATGAATAAGAGAATTTTTCTTTTATAATAAAAATTAAGGCTGGCATTTTTAGATGTTATGTTTCATTTTGTTCGAATAAAAAAATTATTTAAGGGGTCACATATCTTGCATGTCATAAAATTAAGAATAATTAAACTCAACTTTTTAAGATTCCAAAGTAACCTTTTCAAATGTCAGTGTGCTGACTAAATTATAAACTAATGAGTCCCACGATAACTTTTTAAAGTGACCGGCTGGAGGGCTAAACCAGTGAAGTCGCACCTTAGGCCCCACCAATTTTGTGATCCCATATTTTACTTACCATAATAAAATTATTAATTTATTAATAATTGAATAATCTTGGGTAACTCCATTTTTAATTGAATCTTATTTGCATTTATCATTTGTATACGTAATCATAATTAAATAATATTCACTAAGTAATTTCTTTTTCTTTTCTCCAATTTATCAAAATTTCGAATTTTTTTATTTTAACAGACAATAATGCCTCATAATCTTGCTAATAATTAAATAATGTTTTTTTAAATAAATATATATATGAAAAAGTTTGTATATATTAAGTTCTTTTATTTTTCTGGTACAGAACAGTACCGGAGTAACTTATAGTTCCGGGATAAGTTAGTGGGAATGTCAATTGCTCACAGTAGTCATCAACTTCTCACATGCTAATTAGTTAATCTTTGCCAATCGATCAGACTGGTTGATTTAGCAATAGTCAACGGAGTGGGCACTTTTTAGAAGTGGATTAGAAAATTAGAAACTTATATATGTTTTACAAGTGATGTGCATGCCAATCACAAAGGTGGATATTATAAGGCCCCAATGTGAAATGATCAAAGGATAAAAGTTAGTCTCACGTGGATAAAACACAGAGATGATCATGAGCTTATTAGTGTCACCCCTTTACTTATCAAAATATATTTTAAAATCGTGCGAGCTAAAGTCCTAAAGCGAATAATATCTTGACGGACTAAGAGAGTGTTAAAAAAGATTTCAGAGCTATCATCGCGTGCTCACTTGAATCGTGTGGGAATCGGCCCACATGTCATTTAACGAGGACATTGAGCTCCTTAAGGAGGTGATTGTAAGATCACAAGGTAAAATGACCAAAGGGTGAAAGATAATACTACATGGACGAAATACGGAGGTTGTCATGAACTTATAAGTGACATTCTCTTTACCTTTCAAAACGTATTTTAAATTCGTATAGATCGAAATCCCAAAACGAATAATATCTTGACAGACCTAAGGGGGTTACAAAATGTAAGACCCTAAGGTGAAAAGATCAAAGGTGAAAGATAGTACCACGTGGACAAAACACGGAGGTGATCATGAGCTTATAAGTGACATCCCTTTTACCTATCAATATGCGTTTTAAAATCGTGCAGGCCGAAAGCTCAAAAATGAATAATATCTTAACGGACTAAGAGGGTGTTAAAAAAAAAGAATCAGAGTCATCCTTGTGTGCTCATTTGAACCATGTGGGAATCCGGCCTATCAACTATTCAACGAGGATGTTGAGTCTCTTAGGGGGTGATTGTAAGGCCCCAAGGTGAAAGGATCAAATGGTGAAAGATAGTCTCACATAGATAAAATACGAAGATAGTCATGAGCTTATAACCCTTAGGAGGTGATTGTAAGGCCCCAAGATGAAAGGACCAAAAGGTGAAAGATAGTCTCACATGAATAAAACACGGATATGATCATGAGCTTATAAGTGACATCCCCTTTACCTATCAAGACGTATTTTAAATTTGTGCAGACCGAAAGCCCAAAACGAATACTATTTTGACAAAACTAAGAAGCCCTTATAAAATGTAAGGTGAAAGGACCAAAGGGTGAAAGACATATGGACAAAATACGTAGGTGGTCTTGAACTTATAAGTGACATATATATGTTTTTTGCCACTAAAATTATACAAGTGATGTGCATGTCAATTACAAAAGTGGATATTGTAAGGTCCCAAGATGAAAAGATCAAATGGTGAAAGATAATCATATATACACAAAATACGAAGATGATCATGAGCTTATAAGTGACATACTCTTTATTTATTAAGACACATTTTAAATTCGTACGAATCGAATATTAAAAAAGAACAACAATAAATACTGATTCATTGGGTTATTCAGATTTTTATAAAAACAAAATGTCATGTAATTGTGGGCTATTGAATGACTATACGAGCCCACATAAAACCATTGGTGCATTCCATGATTGGGCCTAGTTCTTCGAGGCCCATCCTAAATATATTTCCCATCACTCTTAGTTCAAATGCCCATCAGATGCCGTCCATTTAATCCACGCTCGCATCGGACGGCCTCGACATGAGAGCTCTCCTAATTGGAACCTTCCGAATTTACTTTTCTCCTAAAATTTTCGGTTTTCCAGGTCAGCATTAAAAACAAATTAGTATTCAAATAATTGAATGGGAAAAGTAAAAAGCATTTTAGCTATTACTAGAATAAAAAAATTAAACAAAGGCTCTCTCTTTGTTCTGCTCACTATTTATTCTTCTCCTAGATCTCCATTTGATCTCTTTCTCTCTCCTCTGGAAAGGCTTCGAGAACGCGAGCCAACAACGAGTTCCACCACCGTCGCCTTCCAGATCCAAAAGGGGAGGAAAGAAGGAAGGAGGAGGGCTCGAGGCCTCCGTCACAGATCCCGGAACCTCCGAGCCACTGTCAGATCGGCGCCGTCCGGCGATCGTCATGGCCGCGGCCAACGCCCCCATCGCCATGCGGGAGATCCTCACGGTGAGCTCTCTCATCTACTTTCGGTCGTCCCCTCGTTCCAGTTAGATATACAACTGATGGGATTCGGCAGTAACTAGGGTTTCCATGTAGCTCGGGTGTTCGGGTTATTGAAGTGCGTGCATGTCTGGTTTTTTAATTGTGGTCTTTGGAGTGAATTTTTGATTTTGTTATTTGGTGTGCTTAGATCCAGTTTAATTAGGTCGCTGTCTAGTTAGTATATGTTCCAATTCAGGTGTTTTTTTGCCTTTTGGATGAGTGTCTTAGTAGTAAAGCATTTCAATTTGGTCGTACTAGTTTGTTTTTGAACACTTGTTTGAGAACTGGGTGTTGGTTTCAGCTCCCGAGTTTGGGGATCAATCAACAATTCATCACATTCACGCACGTTACAATGGAGTCGGACAAGTATATATGTGTAAGAGAGACGTCACCTCAGAACAGCGTTGTGATCATTGACATGAACATGCCCATGCAGCCTTTGAGGCGGCCCATCACTGCAGACTCTGCCCTGATGAACCCCAACAGCAGGATTCTTGCGCTTAAAGGTTTGGTGTTCTGATTGCAAAATTTTGACCTTGCATTTTAAAAGTTGTTGTTGCTTGCCTTTTCTACTGTCGCTATTGTTTGTTTATGCATACTTCTATGATTGAGTTAAATAATTCACTTAAATTCTCAACTGATATGCAAATATAACAATACCTTAGATTGTGATACAGAATGTTTACCTTTGATTTATTTCACAGCCTAGATGTACTAGTTATAGGCAGTAGCATCACGTAGTCTTATTATTTCATATTTTATGATGCATGAACATTCTGCAACCAATGCCTCTTTAATTTATTTTTCTACCATGCCTTCTCATTATCACTTGCTCTGCTGTCATCTAGTCTACTGATTGTTGATATTCTCTTTGCACATTTAGCTCAAGTACCTGGAACTACACAAGATCATTTACAAGTATTTAATATTGAAGCTAAGACAAAAATAAAATCACATCAGATGCCTGAACAGGTTAGTTTTTCTTCATAAGCTATCCTGTATAGTTTTATGCAGTGTAAACTTGAGTAAGGAACCTAAAATTCTACTACTGAAATTTTTCAGGTGGTTTTCTGGAAGTGGATTACTTCTAAGATATTGGGGTTGGTAACCCAAACCTCAGTGTATCACTGGTCAATAGAAGGTACATAATTTATTTTAAGAATTCAGTTATCCTCTTGTATTTACGTTCCCAAGTTACATGTTTTATCTAGGAACTATGAACCTGCAGTTACATTTGTTTCTCTAAAATTGTTCTGCTATTCGTTAATGTGGTTTTTCTTGAAAGTATTCCTTAATGTGGTTAATTGTGCAGGTGACTTGGAACCTGTTAAGATGTTTGATAGGGCAGCAAATTTAACAAATAATCAGATTATCAATTACCGGTGTGATCCTACTGAAAAATGGTTGGTTCTAATAGGAATTGCACCAGGTGCTGCTGAGGTATATTCTAACTTTCAAAATAGAGAAACCTTTTGTCTTGTAAGACCATAATAGTGATAAAACTGAAGCAAATAATGATAGAAGAAAAAGAAAATCATGTGGCCATTGTACACTTTGTTTTCTTGTAATGATTAGAATATCATCCTATATTATGAGCTGCTGACCTTAATTATGTTCTTCCGGTTGTTAGAGACCACAACTTGTCAAGGGGAATATGCAGCTTTTTTCTGTGGATCAGCAGCGCAGTCAGGCACTTGAAGCACATGCTGCATCTTTTGCATCATTCAAGGTAATCATCGTTGATCTTGCTTTTCAGCTAAGTCATTTGCTTTGTGCCTTAGCTGGCACTCACATGTGTTTTCAATATTTATTTTACAGGTTGGTGGAAATGAGAAACCCTCAATTCTCATTAGCTTTGCTTCCAAGACGATGAATGCTGGGCAAATCACTTCAAAATTGCATGTGATTGAGCTTGGTGCTCAGCCAGGTTGTCTTTTGTGCTGCCAAATATTGCTATGCATGCAGATGTTTCCTTTTTTCATGTGCTTTACTTATTCTCAGATTGTTAGGGTAGTGCTATATCTCTGTAGGTTAATATGTATTGCCAGTTAAAATATTTCCATCTTGAAGTTAATGTTGATTAACATATTAATGAATGTCACTGGCATGTATATATTATCATTTATCTTTTCTCTTGTGATTTATCTAAACATTTTCTAGGCTTTCTGAGGGCATACATGTTGCATGTCTATGTTAGCATCTGTTGTTTTGTGATCTTTATCAAGATTGTCTGTTCTTGCTGAGTTTAAGTTCACGTACTTTGTTTCATACTCTGATGTCAGTACTATTGTAGGTTTCATACTCTGATGTCAGTACTATTGTAGGTAAACCAAGTTTTACAAAGAAACAAGCAGATCTTTTCTTCCCCCCAGATTTTGCCGATGACTTCCCTGTGGCAATGCAGGTAAAAGTTTGTATCTGAACCAGAAAAAATTTTTTTTTTGAGGAGACAAAGGATGATCACCAAGTTGTGGTTCTCATCTGTATGTATATATATGATGATGAACCAGAAAAAATAGTGCTCTCTATTTTTTGTTTTGAGAAAAGAAGTCTGTTTTGAGATTTCTAATTGTTCATGACAGATTTCTCAAAAGTATAGTTTGATATATGTGATCACGAAGCTTGGTCTCCTCTTTGTGTATGATTTGGAAACTGCCACGGCAGTCTACAGAAACCGAATCAGTCCAGATCCTATATTTCTCACAAGTGAAGCTTCAACAGCTGGTGGCTTTTATGCAATTAACAGAAGAGGACAGGTTCTTCTTGCAACTGTAAATGAAGCAACCATTGTGCCCTTCATTAGTGGCCAGGTTTGTTATCATCTTGGTTGTCGTTTGTTTGTACACTAATATAACTATCACTAATAATCTTTTCTGTTTGGTGGTTTCAGTTGAATAATCTTGAGCTTGCTGTCAATCTTGCAAAACGTGGAAACCTTCCTGGGGCAGAAAACTTGGTAAAATTTTACTATTCTGGTTTTGAAGCATTGAGAACTAATAGATCAACAAAATTTGTGAATTGAGTAGCGCCTTTTAAACACATATTTAAGCACCTGGCAGTAGTTAATGTCTTCCTTTCATTTCTGTGTTAAAATTTTATAGAGAATTTCTTCTCAATTTTTTTATAGAGAATTCTCAAAAAAAAAAAAAAAACTTTTTGGTTCACCCTTTGCTTTTTCAGAAAAATTAAACAACATCGCCTCTCCAAAGAAACAAATCAGTGAGAGTCCTTAAGGGCCATTCATTTCCATTTGTCATTTTTCTTCCTCAATGGTATTTGATGCTTTTTCCTTAAATCTTAATAATCAAATCAGACCAACTCTACTCTGTCATCTGAGCCATTTGGGTTTTGACCATTTAGGTTTGAGATGAAAGTTTCCTTAGCTGTCTCAGTATGAGAAACAATTTGAAATGTGTACTGTTTTAGAAATTTGTGATGTTCTATTTTCCACTTATAATAACTATTCTAATTGGAGGCATTGAGGAGCATTTTGCATCTAATTGATTTTTTTCTTCATAAACATTTTAGCATTTAGGGAATTAGGGTGCCATATGTTTTATCTATTTATTTTTGTTTATTCAGGTTGTACAAAGGTTTCAGGAGCTGTTCTCTCAAACAAAATATAAAGAGGCAGCAGAACTTGCTGCTGATTCCCCAAAAGGCATCCTTAGAACCCCTGAGACGGTTGCAAAATTTCAGGTGTGATTTTGAGTGCTGCTGATGATTTATGGCTTCAGTGTTTGATCTGTTTTTTTTTTAAGGATGAGTGCTCAATGTCTTATATGCGTTCTTTTTTGGAGTAAAAAATTTGTAACTGCACTGTAAACTAGTTATCTAGATATATGTTCTCATGTTTGCAATTTTATAACTTGCTTCTGATTCCCCGAAAAGCATCCTTAGGTGTGATTTTGAATGCTGCTACTGATTTACGACTTCATTGTTTGAAATATTTTCTTAAAGAATGCATGCTCAATATGTTCTATTGTTTCCTTTTTGGAGTAAAATGTTGTAACTGCATTGTAGACTGGTTTGCTAAATATGCGTGTTCTCATGTTTGCAATTTGGTTTTGACCATCTAAGAACCTGAAAATTCATTGCAAAATTTAAGAGCTCTACTGATTGTTATACTTGTTCATACTAATGCAGAGTGTCCCAGTGCAAGCTGGACAAACTCCCCCTTTGTTACAGTACTTTGGAACATTGTTAACGAAGGGGAAACTTAATGCTTTTGAATCTTTGGAGTTGTCCCGTCTTGTTGTTAATCAGAACAAAAAGAATCTTATTGAGAATTGGTTAGCAGAGGACAAGCTTGAATGCAGCGAAGAACTTGGCGATCTTGTAAAGGTAACTAAGACAACTATGTTGTCTTTCTTTATAGATGATAGTTGCACAAGAATTTGCTTTCTTCCAAGTGTAGTGTCCGTTACTACCTTTGTGTGTTTGTGCTCTGCTGTAGACACTGGATAATGACCTTGCCCTGAAGATATACATAAAAGCTAGGGCTACCCCGAAAGTTGTTGCTGCCTTTGCAGAACGAAGGGAATTTGATAAAATACTCATATATTCAAAGCAGGTAACTTTGTTAGCTACATATACATCTGATTACCTTGTCTTCATATTGTTTATGGTTCTGTGATGGATTGAAAATTATTTGTCATTTATTGATAGAATACGTTTTTTTTTTCACACGAGTAGGTTGGGTACACACCTGATTATCTCTTCCTTCTTCAAACAATTTTGAGATCAGATCCTCAGGTAATTTTAGTTCAAATTAGTATATTTTTGTTGAAAAAATCACTCTTATCTTTTTGTATCATGCTGGTTTGGTCAAACACATTGCTGCAAGTATCTTTATTCTCAACAGGGATAGAGTGATGTATATCTGTTTTGATGTTTCTGTTATCCTTTTCTAGTTTTTGATGGGCGCACAAAACTTTGGATCAACAATTGTTATGACTCATTTTTGTAAATGAAAATTGTGAAAAATTGTAACAAAAAGCTCTTATTTTCTATCTATTCAACCACTTATATACAGGACTTGAGCCTTCAAACATATTAGGAAAGATGATATCTGGAAGGCTGAAATCAAATCCTATAATTATGGGGCAGCCTGCTAGAAATAGGAAATCTACCTATGTGCTCCTATTTCTAATAAATACAATATATTATAGAAAAGGAAACTTCCTAAAATAAAATAGATCCTGTATATAATTTCTCACAAAAATATCTTCAACAGGGAGCTGTCAATTTTGCTTTAATGATGTCTCAAATGGAAGGCGGGTGCCCAGTTGACTACAACACCATCACAGACCTTTTCCTTCAGGTTCTGCTACAAAAATGGATTGATTTGTTTTTTCTAAATTTTGCTTACTTTGAGTGAACTTCCATAATGGCAGAGAAATCTGATTAGAGAAGCCACAGCTTTTTTGTTGGATGTTCTAAAACCGAATCTACCCGAGCATGCTTTTCTTCAAACAAAGGTGACTTTATGGAAATTCATGTTTAAATGTGCTCTGGAGATCTTGAAATTGGATCTAACTTTACCTCCTCTCAGGTCTTGGAAATCAATTTGGTGACTTACCCAAATGTTGCAGATGCAATATTGGCGAATGGGATGTTTTCCCACTATGATCGCCCTCGGATAGCTCAACTTTGTGAAAAGGCTGGCTTATATATGCGGGCCCTTCAGGTTTTGTTTTCACCTTTAAAATTTTAGTTGGACCTGTATATGTTGGATCTGTTAGAATAACTTGATTTTGTAATTGCAGCATTACTCTGAACTCCCAGATATCAAGCGTGTCATTGTCAACACTCATGCTATTGAGCCTCAGGTGATTATTCTTTGTTGGCATTCTTTTCTTGTAATACCTTGAGTACTGAAAATTTAGCTTTCCAGGCACTTGTGGAGTTTTTTGGGACGATTTCTAGGGAGTGGGCACTAGAGTGTATGAAGGATCTTCTATTGGTCAATTTGAGAGGAAACCTGCAGATAATTGTTCAAGTAATGCTCTTAATTCTTACATCTGTTTTATTCTGGGTTCACTACATATATGTTCATTCAGTTTAATAGTAGTATTGACAACATATGTTTGCAGGTTGCAAAAGAATACTCAGAGCAGCTAGGAGTTGAGTCTTGTACAAAACTTTTTGAACAATTTAAGTCGTATGAAGGTCTTTACTTTTTCTTGGGATCTTACCTCAGTTCCAGGTAACATTTGGAATGCTTTTTGTTGTATTCATTTACTGATGCATTGTTATTCCATTTTGCTTCGTTCTTCTCTTTTGATCTATTTTCTGCTAATTTTTACAGTGAGGATCCAGATATACATTTCAAATATATTGAAGCAGCAGCCAGGACTGGGCAAATTAAAGAAGTTGAACGGGTGACAAGGGAATCAAACTTCTATGATCCTGAAAAGACAAAGAATTTTCTGATGGAAGCTAAACTTCCTGACGCTCGACCCTTGATAAATGTTTGTGATCGGTTTGGTTTCGTACCAGACTTGACGCATTATTTGTACACGAATAACATGCTTCGATATATTGAAGGCTATGTTCAGAAAGTAAGTAATTTTCTGTAGATTTTACCAGGTTTTACGTTTATGATGATGCCAGTTATTCTTAGTTATATTTGAGAATCATTCTAGAGTTTCTCAATAAGATGTGTGAAACTCCTTTATATAGGTGAACCCAGGGAATGCTCCTTTGGTTGTCGGTCAATTGCTTGATGATGAATGCCCAGAAGATTTCATCAAGGGTCTTATTCTTTCAGTTCGTTCTCTACTCCCCGTGGAACCACTTGTTGATGAATGCGAAAAGAGGTTAGAAAGCTTTGCTTTATAATTCCCCTATTTTCTTCTTGTGTTTTCTGTTTTCATCATTTCCACCTTGTCCACTGCAGGAACCGTCTCCGTCTACTCACACAATTTCTGGAGCATCTTGTGAGCGAGGGAAGTCAAGATGTGCATGTTCACAATGCATTGGGAAAGATCATTATTGAAAGCAACAACAACCCTGAACATTTTCTCACCACAAACCCATATTATGATTCACGTGTTGTGGGCAAGTACTGTGAGAAACGGGATCCAACTTTGGCAGTTGTTGCTTATAGACGAGGGCAGTGTGATGATGAACTGATTAATGTCACAAACAAAAATTCACTGTTTAAGCTTCAGGCCAGGTCGACATTTCTTCTAATACAGTGCCATTTTAAAGTTTATAAATTTGTGTCAAATTATCTATAATGATACATATTTCCTTTTTCTTTCAGATATGTTGTGGAACGGATGGATGGTGACCTCTGGGAGAAAGTTCTCCTCCCTGAGAATGAGTATAGGAGACAGCTCATTGATCAAGTTGTATCCACTGCACTTCCTGAGAGTAAAAGCCCAGAGCAAGTTTCAGCAGCTGTTAAAGCATTCATGACAGCTGATCTTCCACATGAACTGATTGAACTGCTTGAAAAGATTGTGCTTCAAAATTCAGCTTTTAGCGGGAACTTTAATCTACAAAATCTTCTTATTTTAACAGCCATTAAAGCTGACCCCTCAAGGGTGATGGATTATATCAATAGATTGGACAACTTTGATGGGCCTGCTGTTGGTGAGGTGGCTGTTGAAGCTCAACTGTATGAGGAGGCTTTTGCCATATTCAAGAAGTTCAACTTGAATGTACAAGCAGTTAATGTCCTCTTAGATAACATTAGAAGTATTGATCGAGCTGTGGAGTTTGCATTCCGTGTCGAAGAAGATGCTGTCTGGAGCCAGGTAGCCATGGCTCAGTTAAGGGAAGGATTAGTAAGTGAAGCAATTGAGTCTTTCATTCGTGCTGATGATGCTACTCAATTCTTGGATGTTATTCGAGCTGCAGAGGAAGCTAGTGCTTACCATGATCTGGTGAAATATCTGTTGATGGTGAGGCAAAAAACTAAAGAGCCAAAGGTTGATAGTGAGCTCATCTTTGCATATGCAAAGATTGATAGACTGGGTGATATTGAGGAATTCGTTCTGATGCCCAATGTTGCTAATCTACAAAATGTTGGTGATCGATTATATGATGATGCCTTGTATGAAGCAGCAAAGATCATATATGCATTCATTTCGAACTGGGCCAAGCTTGCTATCACTCTTGTAAAGCTGAAACAATTCCAGGGAGCAGTGGATGCAGCTCGGAAGGCAAACAGTTCAAAGACCTGGAAGGAAGTTTGTTTTGCTTGTGTAGATGCTGAGGAGTTCCGTTTGGCCCAGATATGTGGTTTGAATATTATAGTACAGGTAAAGATCTGATCTGTCATTATTTTTTTTTCTAGTATTACAAATAAGACCAATGCCTGAAAGGAGCATAAGAATGGGGTAAGATAGTCCCTAAAAGTATATTGCTCGCTCTGGTGCCTCCTGGAGATTTGAACATCGATCTCCTGAATGGAAAATAAAACCCTTGATCATTACCATAGATGGTTGGTAGTTATCTCTGTATCTTGCAAAACCTATATGTTGACTCAATTTGTTGGTTTCGATCTGCAGGTTGATGACTTAGAAGAAGTCAGTGAGTATTACCAGAACCGGGGATGCTTTAATGAGCTAATCTCACTTATGGAGAGTGGCCTTGGCCTTGAACGGGCACACATGGGGATTTTCACAGAGTTGGGTGTCCTTTATGCGCGATACCGTTATGAGAAACTTATGGAGCACATTAAACTTTTCTCAACACGCCTCAACATTCCTAAACTTATCCGAGCATGTGATGAGCAACAACATTGGAAAGAACTCACTTATCTGTACATACAGTATGACGAATTTGACAATGCTGCAACCACTGTCATGAACCATTCACCTGATGCATGGGATCATATGCAGTTCAAAGATATCATTGTCAAAGTGGCAAATGTTGAGCTTTACTACAAGGCTGTGCATTTCTACTTGCAAGAGCATCCTGATCTCATTAATGATGTTCTTCATGTCCTAGCTCTTCGAGTTGATCATACACGTGTGGTTGACATCATGCGGAAGGTATATATTTACGCCCAAAGGGCTGCTTTCATATGCATGTCTTATACTGTTTATTCTGATTCTGTTTCCTCTGTATTGTAGGCTGGCTATTTGCATCTCGTGAAACCATATATGGTGGCAGTACAAAGTAATAATGTTGCTGCTGTTAATGAGGCTCTGAATGAAATTTACGTCGAAGAGGAAGATTATGATAGGTTACGAGAGTCTGTTGACTTGCATGATAACTTCGATCAGATAGGGCTAGCACAGAAGGTATGAATGCTCATTTCCTACTTTATGGTGAAGTCTGCAAAGAACTTTTACTTACAGGTTTATGGAATATGCTATCTGAGCAGATTGAGAAACACGAACTTCTTGAGATGAGACGCATTGCTGCATATATCTACAAGAAAGCTGGAAGATGGAAGCAATCAATTGCATTGTCCAAGAAGGATAACCTTTACAAAGATGCTATGGAGACATGCTCACAATCTGGAGATCATGAGCTGTCTGAAGGGTTGCTTGTGTATTTTATTGAGCAGGTAACTGTCAATTAAATATGTGAAAATGCCATCACTTTTTTGCTATACTCTTGTTGAATATGCACCTCACCTGAGTCAAGACCCTGTTTTCTGTATGGTGGTTACTTCATATGCACAGCTAGCCTAAGAAGGAATTTGTATGATATAACTAAACCATAACCATGTTCATTGGTCTTTTGGAGATAACTCTCTTCATCACATTCTATGACCGAGCTTTTAAAATAACTGGCATGAACTATGTGAAATTAATGAAGACAAGATTGGTGTGTTTAATATTTGATGTGCTATCCACACAGACACAGCATCATCAAACAATATAGAACATTCTGAAACAACAGACCACCTTATTCCTTGTTTGGGATGACAGCTTAGTGCTGTGGTGTCCTTATGTTAAACATGAATGCCCATAAGGGCTGACTTTTCATTGCTAATAGTCATCTTTTGCCCCTCAAAAATTTTTCTTGATCGAATCCAGTCCAGATCATTTATGGGGGTAGCTCAACTTGATGGCTGCTGCTGTTGACTAATAGATAGTATTGTATTTTCTTATTAAGCTATAACTCCACTAATCTGATCCAATATTTTTGATATTTGGCAATGGACTGATGTTTTCTTTTGTTTTCTACAGGGAAAGAAGGAATGTTTTGCGTCCTGCCTCTTTGTTTGTTATGACCTCATCCGCCCAGACATTGCTCTCGAGCTTGCATGGATGAACAATATGATCGACTTCGCTTTCCCCTATATTTTACAGGTATCTTATATTAAACCTTATTCCTTACGAGATAAGGTTAGTAAGCATTTCTAGCATGTAATTGTTTATTTGTTTTAGGTAATACGTGAGTACACCAGCAAGGTTGATGAACTTGTAAAAGATAAAATAGAGGCTTTAAGCGAGGTGAAGGCCAAGGAGCAAGAAGAAAAGGATTTGGTCGCCCAGCAGGTTGGTTTATGTTCCTCCGTGTATTGCATTTATTATCGACAAGGTTGCTTTATTATCTTCGCTGGGAACTTAACTGCTCTCTCTATGCAGAATATGTATGCCCAGTTGTTGCCTCTTGCATTGCCAGCACCACAAATGCCTGGTATGGGAGGACCCGGAATGGGCATGCCTTTTTCGGTTCCCCCACCCATGGCTGGGATGGGAATGCCTCCAATGCCACCATTTGGCATGCCTCCGATGGGGAGCTACTAAGAGTTTGTTTGACTTGTATACGGGTTATAGTGAGCAGTTGAAGTCAGGGGTCCGCGCTGTTAGGTTCAGGAGAGGGGTTCACCTTTGTTTTTGGTTCGGCTTCTTATTTTATTTGCTGTTGGTCATATTTTTGCTGTCATTGGCTGTCTAGCTGAGGCCAGGTTAGTTCATGTGAAGGGGGGTGACGATGTTTGGGTTGTAAGTTAAAGAGTATCATCTTTGTATAGGTCCTAATCATTCTTCCAGCAGTTGTCCACCGGTTGGCTTGTAGCTTTTTGCGATACCACTTGCTTTTCCTATCTCGGAATCTTTTGGCTTTCTATCGACTCCTGTATCAATCTATTTTTTGCTGTTTATATTCATTCGTCATAATTTTTTGTGTAGAATTTCCATGTATTTGTAGGAACTCAAAATTCTTGTGTATCCAGCTTTGCTATTCCCATATGACTTTCCGTGTCGTTGATGGTTCCACTTTTATGGTTCATTAATTCATAAATTAAACATAAATGACTTTTCTGAGTAAAAAAAGATCTGCCATCATGCATGCGTTGTAGATGGTGATTCTTATACAACTTTGAATCTTTGATCTCTTCAAACAAGATGTAGTTGAATGAGCTTACCTGGTATTTTTGAATCGCAATCGAAAGATAGAATTTCCTGAAGTTTTCTCCCACATATCATTTTGCCTAGAGGTTTGGATGGTTCCAAACGGAACAAGCAGGGTCTTCTTGACAAGTCAAGTACTTTGACCTATGATAATGAAAGCACAGTAGATAGCGATCAGCTCACTTGATGTTGAGACCGACGTTAATCCTAGAGCAGAAACTTCCTCAGAAGAGCAGGATGCAAGCCCCAAAGGTCACCACTAACGGTTGGAGAAAATCTAAGAACTGCACGCATGATGAGTATTCAGAAACAAAGCTGTGTGTTGATAATGCTTTGAATCTGAATTCAGTTGTAATCTTTATGTGATCTTCCTACGTAGTCAGATGTTTCAGCATAATTTTTTTATGGGGGTCTCGTTGCCCGGTCAGCGAGCCTGTCGGGTTGCAAGGGGGCGGAGCCCCCTGAGCGAAAAATTTTAGAGCTATTCTGTATGTGATTCGAAGTTGATTTATTTTCTTATCACGAGATAGGTGTCCTATTTTCGGGAGAATTAATTTAGAGTCTCAGTTCGTATGTAATTTCTATCGTATGTCAAAGGGAGTATCTATATAAACTTCCTACAGGTCTAGGTAGAGATCCATCCTTGTAATCATCGTTATTCCATAACAAAGAGCTGCCATCGTTTTTCCTTCGCGTTCTTCTGTGTTCGTGTGATTGCTCTCTCCCTCTTTTCGTAACAAACTGGTATTCGTCAGCGACTTTCGATCAAGCAGGGAGATGGCGTTGCACAACGTGAACGTGGAGAAGTTCAACGGCAAGAACAGTTTCGAGTTGTGGCAGATCAAGATGCGGGCGCTTCTGAAGCAACAAGGAGTCTGGGCGCCGCTCTCGAACGTGTCGAAGAATAAATCAAAGGAGAAAGACTCGAAGGGCAAAGAAAAGAAGATCGACCTCGCTACTTTGGTGGCACAAGAGGAGAATGTGCACTCGATGATTCTGTTATGTTTGACGAATGAGGTGATAATCGAGGTCGTAGATGAAGAAAAGGCGACCGGTATGTGGTTGAGACTCAATAGTCTATATATGACGAAGTCTCTCGCCAACAAGTTGCTGTCGAAGCAACGTCTGTTCTCTCTCCGCATGCAAGAAGGTACTCCTCTGAAGAAATATCTTGATCAGTTAAATTCTTTGTTGATGGAATTGAGAAATATCGATGTTAAAATCGAGGATGAAGATGCTGCCATAATTTTGTTAGTTTCGCTTCCTCCATCATATGAAAATTTTGTTCAGTCTATGATTATCGGAAAGGAAACTATAAGTCTGGAAGAAGTAAGATCGAGTCTCCATACTCGTGAACTTTGACATAGGACATCTGGAAATTCTACAGTGACTCAGGCTGCGGGATTAATATCGACCGTTGAAAGGGGATAGTCATCGAATTCGAAGAAATCCAAGTCAAAGAAGAAGAAAATCACTACGAATGACATCTATAATTACTGCAAAGAACCAAGTTTTTGGAAGAAGGATTGCCCGAAGAAAAAGAAGGCCCTCGTCGCTACGGTGGCACATGAAACTGAGAATTCCGAAGATGATTTGGCTCTGGCTGCTTCTGATCAAGGATGTCTGGAGGATAGTTGGGTTCTAGATTCGGGGTATTCCTATCATATGACTTCGAATAAAGAATGGTTCTCATCTTATCAGAAGACTGATGATGAAAATGTCATCATGGGCAATAACGCGTCATGTCAAATAATTGGAATCGGTTCTGTGCAGATCAAGACTCATGACAATCTTGTGAGGACGCTGACAGATGTCCGCAATATTTTGCAACTGAAGAAGAATTTGATATTAATTAGAGTCCTCGACTCTAAAGGATGTCGGATCAATACTGCTGGAGGCATCCTCACAGTCATGAAGGATGATGCTACGATTCTAAAGGGAGTCAGACATAAGTCCTTGTATATACAAGGCAAAACAGTCTCTGGCGTTGTTGCAGTAGTCAGTTCATCCGAATCAGAAAGTCCAGGTTGTGGCACATACGACTTGGGCATATGAGTCAGAACGGGATGAATATTTTCAGCAAGCGAGGTCTTTTGGGTGACAAGAAGATATCTGAAATTAACTTATCAAGCACTGTGTGTTTGGCAAACAATGAAGATTTCAGTTTGGCAAAGCAGTACACAGGACGACGACGACACTTGACTATACACACGCAGATTGTTGGGGTCCCTCTCGTGTTCCATCATTAGAAGGTGCTAGATATTTCCTGTCCGTGATTGATGACTACTCAAGGATGACTTGAGTATTCATGATGAAATACAAGAATGAGTCTTTCAAGGCCTTCAAGTAGTGGAAGATTTTGGTGGAAACTCAGACGTCAAAGAAAGTGAAGCACCTTCGCACTGACAATGGTTTGAAGTTCTGTTCTGCTGAATTCGACCAGTTCTGCAAAGATGAAGGCATTGCCAGACATCACAAAGTGAGAGATACTCTACAGTAGAATGGAGTTGTAGAATGAATGAACATGACACTTCTGGAGAGGGCAATGTGCATGCTCTCTAACGCTGGCCTGAATAGGACGTTTTGGACTGAAGCGATTAACACAGCTTGATACTTGGTGAATCGAAGTCTGGCTACTGCGATTGATCTCAAGACTCTATGGTCAGGAAATCATGTTGATTATACTTGTTTGAAAGTTTTTTGTTGTCCAACATACTATCACGTCAGTGAAGGAAAGTTGGAGCCAAGGGCCAAAGAAGGGGTGTTCATGGGTGGTGCAGGAGTGAAGGGATACAGAATCTAGTCTCCTTTAGAACACAAAGTCACCCACAACAGAAGCGTGACCTTTGATGAAGAATCAATGCTTCAGTTGAAGGTGTAGGCTGAAGAGAGTGTTAGTAAACAAGTGGATGTTGAAATCATTCTAACTGAGGATGATGCTGAAGGATCATATCAAGAAGCAGAATCAAAACATGAAGAATCTGATGAGCAACCTGAAGGGGAGTCAATTGCTGTCAGATGTCCTCACAGAGAAGTGGATCCTCCTAGGCGATATGGCTTTGAGGACATGGTTGCTTATGCACTGCATGTAGCTAAAGAGGTGGAGTCCCTGGAGCCATCCTCTTATAGGGATGCCATCACATGTGTCAAATCTGAACAGTGGATTGCTGCAATGGGTGAGGAGATGAAATCTCTTCACAAGAATCAGACATATGAGTTGGTCAAGTTGCCTAAAGGTAGAAAGGTCGTTGGCTATAAATGGATCTTCAAGAAGAAAGTTGGAATTCCAGGAGTTGAAGGCACAAGATACAAAGCACGGCTGGTTGCTAAAGGTTATAGTCAGAAAGAAGGTATGGACTACAATGAGATATTCTCACATGTTGTCAGACATACTTCAATCAGGGTGCTACTTGCTCTTGTAGCACATCAGAATCTAGAGCTCGAGCAATTAGATGTGAAGATTGCTTTCCTCCATGAAGAACTTGAAGAAGACATTCTTATGAGTCAACCAGAGGGATTCTCCATTCCAGAAAAGGAGAGTCAAGTTTGCAGACTGAAGAAATCTTTGTATGCATTGAAGCAGTCTCCCAGACAATGGTACAAGAGGTTCGATAGCTTCATGATCAGTAAGGGATTCAGTCGAAGTCCCTATGATTATTGTGTATATCACAAGAAGGTGAAGGACGACTCCACCATTTATCTGCTCTTGTATGTTGATGATATGCTTATTGCTGCCAGAGACATGACAGACATTCAGAATCTGAAGAAGCTCCGTAGTGCATAATTCGACATGAAGGATCTTAGTGCAGCACATAAGATTTTGGGGATGAAAATTCTAAGGGATCGCACACAGAGTAAATTATTCTTATCTCAGAAAAGTTATATTGAGAAGATTTTATCTAGGTTTGGAATGTCTAGAGCGAAATATTTGAATACTCCATCAGCTGTAAATATTTATCTTTCTGTTGCCTTCGCAACAAAATCAGAAGTAGAGAAGGAGTACATGTCTCGAGTTCCATATGCTAGTGCAGTTGAAAGTATGATGTATGCCATGATTTGTACAAGACCGCTCCTGTCAGTGTTGTCAGCATGTTTATGAGCGATCCAGAAAAAGAGCACTGGTAAATAGTGAAGCGAATCTTTCGATATCTTAGAGGAACATATGAGATTGGTCTCATCTATAAAAGTGATAAAGAATGTTTGGTTGCAGGGTACTCAGATGCAGACTATGCTGGAGATGTTGATGGAAGATGATTTATGATAGGCTATGTCTTCACTTTGGATAGTTCAGTTATTAGTTGGAAGGTCACACTTCAGCCATCAGTTACATTATCTACCACAGAAACTGAATACATGGCACTGACAGAAGCTGCCACGGAAGGCATATGATTAAAAGACATAGTTGGAGATCTCGGACTACATCAGGAGCAGGCTATAGTGCACTGTGATAGTCTGAGTGCAATATATTTAGCCAATGATCAAGTGCATCATGAAAGAACCGAACACATTGATGTCAGATATCACTTCATCAGCACTGAGAAGAGGATCAATGTGAAGAAGATTAGCACTGAAGACAATCCAGCTAATATGTTCACCAAATATGTTCCTCATGGCAAGTTCCAGTGCTTGGACTTGCTTAACATTAATACTTGGTAATTGCTCCAAAGTGGAACTAACGACGACATGGTATTTTGTGCTCTGAAGATGATTCAAGTCAAGGTGGAGATTTTTTTATAATGCCTTCAATCTGAACCCAGTTGTAACCCTTTTGTGATCCCCCTATATAGTCAGACGCTTCAGCAGAATTTCCCTACGAAGGTCTCACTGTCCGGTCAGCGAGCCTGTGGGGGTCAAGGGGGATCGCCCCTGCGGGGGTTGAAAGGGGGCGAGCAAAAAATTTTAGAGGTATTCTGTATGTGATTCGGAGTTGATTTATTTCCTTATCATGAGACATGTGTCCTATTTTCGAGGGATTAACTTAGAGTCCCAGACCGTATGTAATTCCTATCGTCTGTCAGAGGGAGTACCTATATAAACTCCCTAGGGGTTCAGATAGAGACCCATCATTGTAATCATCGTTATTTCATAACAAAGAGCCGCCGTCATTTTTCCTTCGTGTTCTTCTGTGTTCGTGTGATTGCTCTCTCCCTTTATTCGTAACAAACTGTGGAAATGAGAATTTGGGAGCAAAGTGATGGATGAAAGCATTGAGAGAAGGCAACAAAGGTTTCACATTTGATTTCCCAGGAGGTAGTGATCTACTTATTACCATTTCCTCTTTTATATTATTTATCTGTGCAGTGATGCTTGGAATCGACTACTTAAAACTTAGCTCCACGTAATGGTCTAAGTTTAACACAAAAAAATAATAGAAAAAAGTAGAAGGGCATGTAGTGCTAACCAAATATATTATCTTGAAGTTCATTATCCGTAGGACTTCGTACTTACTAAATTATTTTGGATTTGCATCAAATCAATGTTTTCACAGGTGCAATTTACTATCCATACTCAATAACTTTTTAGTCTATCAAACAACACGTTTGATTAATATTCTTTCTTCGATCCTCTTGTAAAGCATTAGCTGACATGCTATTGTTGCACATATGAATCATTGCATCTTTTTCTTTTCACTATGTCCTTTATATAGTGATACTCACCTCAGTATGCTTTTTTTGAATTGTCGGATCTGCTATGTACTAAGTTTGTTACAACTTGATTGTCACAACTCTTTAATCCTACGACCAGATTAAGCCCTAATTTCTTAAGATAATATTTAAATAATATATACTTAGCCTTCAGTGTGTGTCTCAACACACATCTTATTTCTTATAATTTCAAGAAATAGTTGTATCACTTGATAAAAATGATTGAACACATGTGGGAACATCCAAACATTCTATATCTTAGGAAATTCACTTTGTATGTTAATCTTGTACAATGCCTTTCAGACATACAAAAAAATTCACAATGACTCAATATAGTCTTACCATGATTATTTTGATATTCTCTATCCAAGCTCATTGCATAAGCTAACATAGTCCATGTACATTGTATCACATACATTAAGCTTCCTACATCACTTATAAATAAGGTTCCTTTAAAGGGTTCGCTTGTATTTCAATACTGACTTTTATTAAGTCATTTCGGTGCTATAGAAAAAATATTTAGTATCTCATTTACTGTATCGACTATAACTCAATGTTCTTGAGTTTTCGTTTAAACAATTTGAAATACTATAGGATATTTCCTCTAATTTTGTTATTTCAAAATTTTAACTTAACTTGAGCACTATGACATCATTTTTATGAGTAAAATGTCACATACATATAATGACATACACATACGGATGTTATACTTCCATTGAATGTATTATGACAATATTTTTTTGCACATTTAGTTGTCGCAAACTAAATGCAACCACCATGAATTTTTAAAATATCAATCCCACAACCCATCCAAATAGACGTGAAATAGCTAAATCATGATTTTGATAATCACGACGAAGAAAAACTGATAGTCATTTGTGTCCATATTATGCCCACACGTCTGTTTTTAGGATTCTATTGAGATTTTCCTAATATCTTATGGATGATTATTTTAGAATTATTTTATTTAGCATTTCCAAAACAAATATTCCATAAAAAAGTTATCATTTTAAAGATAATTCTGAAATACATTTGCCCTCCCTTGCTTATTACAACAAAGCATTTAGAAAAAAATGATACATATAAAAGTTCTATATAATTACAATATTCGTGCAACATTATGCTCATGCTATTTTTTTTTTTATTTTTTATACTTTTCTTTAAAAATTAAGCATAAAATTGATATTTCATATTTAATAAAAAAACATTGGTTTATCACTCAACTATAACTTTTTTGCATCTGACTTTGAACTATCAATTTATAAATTTTAGTCTCTTAAAAAATTTAGTCCTATTAACTTGCATCCAAAACTCTCATAAGTTATTTTTTTATTATTTATGAAATAATGATTTTACCCTTACTCCTTTAATATAAACAAACATAATAGATATATGGATGGATCTTGATGGACGGATTTAAATGTCAAATTTGAACTAGTTTAGTGACTAAAATTATAAATTCAAGTTAAACGAGAAAAATTATAGTTTAAGGCAACTTTAAAGAAAATAATCCGAAAATATTTAATGAAATTTTAGACAAAATTTAATGAAAGGACTTAAGATTTGGGGACTTCCAACGAGTACCCCTTTCCGCTCCATGGACTTCCAACAAGATTTGGGGACGAAATTTTATACTGCAATGGCTTTGGCATCGTTTGTCCCCATTTATTTCGCGCATTACGTCCATTGGCATATCGAATTATTTTTGTAACGTTCAACGTTGTATTATATTAGCCGTCCGTGAACGTCGCGTCCCGCGACATTCCGTGACCCACAATGGTCACAACTAACATCTCTCACTTGACTATTGCGCTCACGGTATCCAACACTACCATATCCGTGTAGTGTTTCTCAAAGATGTTATTTCGAAATTCACTATTCGTAAGACTTCAACTTGACTAAACAATTTTGGAGTCTAATCAAACAAACATTCAATATCAACTATGAAGTTCATTATTCATGAAACTTTCTTGCGACTCAAGTATTTTTGAATCCCATTAAACCAAAATGTTTAATGAATATTTTGATTAAATTCCCTATGCAAGAGAATCAATAAGCAAATCACTTGTAGGCAAATAAATTCACCTCTTTTCTTTCCACTATATCATAGTGTTCCTTCATCTCAATATGCTTTTCTTTGTAACTGTTTGTTTCACTGTATATCAAGTTTATAACTTCTTGATCATCACATTGTATCTAGTCCATTAACTATGTTAATGCCAGTTACACACCAAAGCATGTTAAATCAACATCGTTTGGATGGTTATCTTTGTATTGATGATGTATTCCACTTCTTGTGTGTGCTCAACTGCACATTCATGTTTCTTACAATCCTATGAAACAAGTGCACCCCCCAACATTAATAGATGACTTTGATGTGATTTTCCGTTGACAAAGTTCTTATGAGAATTCACATTCAAAAAGTTTACAACCTCATGTGTATTAACTTGTGTATGTCAATTTCAATTGTAATTTTGCCTTTAAATTTTTCATAATCCTCCTAAGGGCTTCTCAATTTTGCCTTTACAAGATTATCTTAAAAATTTATCGATAAGACTTACTACATAAGTCAAAGAGGGCCTTGTACATAATATTGCATACATTAAGCTTTCATCACAAGTGAGTTTTCATCACAAGTGATTATCTTGTGTATTGGATTTTATTGTATATTTTTCCATCCTTTATGAGGACACTGAGTTTTCATTAAGTCTTTCTCAATCACAATTGTTGTATGTACTAAAATACTACTATGTAATTCAAATATCAATAATATCTTCTTCGGATATTGTTAGTTCGAGTCATTTGAATTTGAACATAGCTTATTCCGCACATGTCCATTCTTCTAAACTTTTTGCTCAATGTTTCACTTATTTTGTTGAGTTTGTGACATCATTTTGTAGTGAGCAAAATGTCATGCTCATGAACTAACATTATTACAAATTTTCTTCCACTATTCTGATGCACATATAGCAATCCAATTTGCTCACAACAAATTTAAAATTGGATGTCCGTCATTGACATTTTAATGATATTACCGTTATTTAAGCCATATTATGTTTTTTTATATACCTTATTCTCCAAAAATTCTTCCGCCTAAAGTATTCATGCAATCACATTTATTTCCTCAATTCTTCATTGAGTGAGTTAATTCCATTGGAATAACTTAATCATTTATATATGCGAATCATTCTAAGATCATCATTTTCGATGTGCACTTAGCTTCTAGAGAATAGGTTATCTAAAAATCAATTCCAATTGACTAGTATAATCTTGGACAACAATTCTTTGTGCGATTCAATAGAACCAACAATTTAATACATTTTTCGAATACCCATTTGCACTCTATGTACTTTGTCCACTTCTAACAAGTCACAGTGCCCATTCACCGCCGACAAATTGAGTTATATTTTCTCATGCTGGCCAGTCATGATTTAGACTCCCAAAAGTCATAACTTCTGTGATAGGATTTGTATAGTCCTCTTATAAATATTGTGGTGTTAATACGAACATCTCGCACCCGTATAGATTCCAAATGTGCGAGTTTCGTTCGTGGGAGGAGGGGGACTCTTATTGTCGATTATACTTATAAAGAGTATATGGGTTCCTCCATTTCCTCCAAAGGTTTAATTTTTTTAACTTCCTCTTCCACTATTTGACCTATGTCCATAAGTCTCTTCCAAAGTCAAACTTTAATATCACAAAGGATAATCATCCTTTTTTTATTTTTGCACCTTTTCTTTTTCTAAAAAGTTGCATCGTGACTTTCGCTTACATAAATCTATTTGTGGAAGAATCAATACCCTTTGGACGCATATCCTAACCAACATATTACCATCCTAAAATACAACTTATCTCAAAACTAGCTTGGATTAACACATGCAATTTTACATCTACTATTCGGAGATGGCTCAACCCGAGGTTCCTACCATTAACTGTTTGTATGACATTAATTTTGCAAACTTTGTGAGAATTCTTTGTATGTAACTCTTTTGAAAAAATATATTTCTTTTGGGAGCTATGAGAGAGATAACATACACATTATTGCACTAATAAATTTTTTTTTCCACCACCATATTTTGTTGTGGCACAGAGAAAACAAAACTAGTATTCCTACATACTGAATGCAATAATTGCTCATTCCCTACAAATATTTTCTTTACCCCATTTTTTTATTTTTTGTTTGAAGTTCCAAAATTGGTTTTCAAAATTCTTTCTCCTATTCCGTCTTACATCTCTAGTACACATAAAAATTGACTTTTCTTTCCAAGAGATCATAAAATTGACGAAGGAGAACTCAATAGGTATTATTAAATGTCATGAGCTATTTTGTCTTCTCATGTGTAATCACACTCACTTAATCATGTTCGATGAATCACTTAACAATTTCTTCGACCATATTTTCACTCGAAACATTTTCGAACAAATTTTGCATCAAACAATGTACAAATGTAATGTTCTTGCACCTGTATGTTAAGCACAAGTAAAGCAACATTTAAGTGCAATGTTCTTGCACCTGATATGTTATGCGTTAGATTCATTCTTAGAATTTTTCAAATTCTAATCTTTTGATTTGAGTGTGTAATCTCATATCAAAGGTAAAAACAATACACATAATATTTAGAAGACACATTCATTAATCATTCATATCACAGAAAGACAAAATAGATCATATTTAGGAACAAATTTTTTCTTAGCATATCTTTTTGTTTTTTCGATAGATACACATCCAAAATAGAAATCGACTTCAAACAACTTACTTCCGAAGAACAACTTCAGAGATGAGACAACTTACCAGTTGTCACTCATATTCTACTATGAATTTTAACATTATCAGTACTTAGATAAGTGTTATGCACCATATACCCTCTGTCTCATTTCATCAAGTCAACCAATTATTCCTTAACCTTTATTATTTTTGTCGTCGCAACATTACTTTCAACGACTGTCGAACTTGGGATTTTAGGGTTTTGTTTATTACCATATTCTGGACCCTTTCTTTTTAATACCTTGTGATAATTTGCCTTGTGGCCAAATATCTCACACATACTCCTTATTGCCCTTTTAACTACTTTTTACTAAGGTCAAGATGTTTCTAATGTGTATCGCAATGAATTTGTTCCGCTTCCTTATTGCACAGTTTTCTAGGTAATACCTATGTAAAATATTGTATAGATTAAACTCCAATTTAACTTATAAATAGTATATCACAAACATAAAACATAAGCAATTAAACAATAAATGAATAAATAAATGCATATAACATTCTATTAGCAAAACTTCATTATCTTGAAACAAAGCTTCATTATATCGAAACAAAGACAATAATAAAAATGATTATTATAACTTCAGAATATAATTGTTTTTTTAACTACCATGCAAATAACTAACCTCAAAGTATAATTTTAATGCTTCCCAGAATAATAGACAAGTTAAAGTTTAAAATATAAATGATGAACTTATCCTCAGAATAATAGTCAAGATTCTAAAGATAAAAAATGAGGTAAATTAATATTCTATATTTGTATACATTAGTTTAGAAAATATAATAACAACAATTTCAAAAAATAATATTTTTGAGTATAATTTAAATTATGCGATCTCATAAAAAATTATAATCTTCAATACTAAACTAGAACAAAATATTACTTTCGGATAAATAGTAGTTTCAAATTGACGCAGTGCAGGATCGTAAAGTGAAGGAGATTACAACTTTCGGATGAATCCTGAAAGATGTGGATGGTTCAAAACACCATCAATAGCTCGATAATATCGAAATCTACCGATGCTCGAAATCCACCGAGAAATGAATCAAATAGGTTTATAAAATAATTGGATAATGATTGAACTGTCTAATAATGAAAGAGGTTATGCCTACTTATAGGCATTTACAATCAAATCTAAAAGAATCTAAAATCTACAAAGATAAAATAACAACAATATCTAGATAAAAATCCCAACTAACAATACTTATCTTCTATCATATTTATCCCACATCAATCTCCGTTTCATCAAAAGAGTTCGACCTCAAACTCTGAAAAGTTGAATCTGGAGGTTCACGCTTATTATCCCGTAGTGGTCTAGTCTTCTTTATCAACTCATCAGATAAAGCATTTAGACCAAACATATTGTATATCAGTACCAAATAATAAGGTATTATCCTTAAATCTTGACTTGAAAATATAATCTGCAGAAAATTAAAATATTTGTCGTTGACGAAAACTTTCATGCATCTGAGATCAACTTAAAGCATTTGAAGCAGATCTCTTTTGTTAGTTGACAAATTTAGTTCCAACTTTTCATCCACCTCCTGAATAAATTTATTTTCTTTTCCCTTATAAAGAAAATCTAAGATGACCAACTCTTCAATATTTGGATAGATTATGATATCTTGAGTAGTTTCTTGTAATTTTTCAATTGGAGTAGACATAACTTCCAAAGATAATTGCACAGGATTGCATAGATTTTAGAAGAAAATCCAAAATAACCAACTCTTTAGTATTTGAATAGATTTTGATATCTTGAGTAGTTTCTTGTGATTTTTCAATTGGAGCATATATAACTTCCAAAGACAATTGATATTCACAAGATTGCATAGATTTTGAAAGAGCCTCGGGCATTATACTATCCAACCATTGTTGAACTTTGTCAATTGAATTCTTGATGTTCTTCAAATGAAATTGCACTTCTTGTAATAAATTTTGCCTCTCTTGTTGATATTTGCTTGATTGTTGAAAAATAAGATAATGATATGACGAAGGCAAAAAATATTCGACGAGTAATTTTTTCAACTTTTTCCATATCCGAACAGGTTGTTTGTGATAACAATCTCGTAATTGTTTATTCTCTTTCCACTAAGAAAGTGTTATGGCTGTAAATTTATTGGCAACTAATTTGGCTTATTGCGCTTTTGGAATATCCCAATAATCAAAGAAATAATCGACTTTAGAAATCTAATACAAAAATTCATCGATATCAAAATACCCATTAAATGAAGGTGGATCTATCCTCATCTAATTAGTTAAATAAAATTAAAAGAAAAAGAAAAAGAAAACAAGATAAAAATAATGTAATTAACAAATGACAAGGAAGAAGAGAAAGAGAAAGAAAAATGATAAAAAGGTAGTCAAGTAAGAAATTAAACAAAATAAAAATAATGGAGACATTTCAGTTAGGAAGGAAAATAAAATAAAATAATAAATGGATAATGAAAAAGAAGACGAGCACCGGGACGAAGATGTAAATCTCCTCAAAGGCTCTGAGACCACTTGACGCAGCAGGAGATCGCAAAGTGGAGGAGATTACAACTTCTGTACGAATCTCGAAAGGGGTTGATGGTTCAAATCACCATCAATAACTTGATAATCTCGGAATTCACCGAGGCTCGAAATCCACCGAGAAATAAACCAAATAGGTTTATGAAATAATTGGATAACGATTGAACTGTCTAATAATGAAAGAGGTTATGCCTACTTATAGGCATTTACAATCAAATCTAAAAGAATCTAAAATCTACAAAGATAAAATAACAACAATATCTAGATAAAAATCTCAACTAACAATACTTATCTTCTATCATATCTATCCTACATCACAAATCAAAACCCATATGTAAATAAAATGGAAGCAATATATGTATCTATTCTAATGTTTTTAGAATCGAACTGGCGACCGGACTGGACTCGTCATCAGGTCGCGGTTGGACCGATCCGACCAGGTTCGATCAAATTGAATCAAATTTTATTAAAATAATATTATTTATAATAATTATAAATATATAGTATAAGTTATATGATATAATATATAAATATTGTACTAATAATTTATTAAAAATATTATAAAATAATATAACATAATTTTTATTTATTAAAAGTTTTATAATGATAATATAAATAGATTGTTATTAATTTAATATCTATTATTTAATGATGATAGATGTTATATTAATAAATTCTATCTTAAATTATTTTTATTTCTTTTTTTCAGCACTTTCCTTTTTATTTCCTTTGTTTTATGCCCTTTGATAATTTTTATTTTAATATTATTTAATTTTAAATATTTATCTTTTTTATTTTAATTCCTATTTAATTATGTACATATCATATTACCCCCTCTTTAACTTTCCTTATATTCCTTTCCTTTTTTCCTCATTTAACTTTTTTATTTTTATCATTTTTTATATTTTTTTTTCAAAATTTGCATGAACCGAGTTGAACAGATTCAATCGATTTTTCCGGTTCAATGCCAAAAACGATTTTGACACCTAATCAAACTGGATGACCGACTTATTCGCGATTAAACTGATTGAATCGGTTGGTCCGGTTCAATTTTAACAATATTAATCTATTCTATTAAATGGGCCCACGTGTTGACAAAAACCTTAATAACGAAAAGTGACATGATGCATACAGGTTTTAACAGCATATAGTATAATTTTAATTAACTCTTATAAAGAAAATTATTTAACATTTAAAATAGGCCAAAAGGTAACTGTTCATCTTTCCCTACAAAAATTTAAAAAAATATCTGAAAAGAATCTCTAACAAAGTCATTACATTAATTTTGCTTAATATTATAACCTTAAATGACCTTATTAGTATAATAATAAATTAATAATAATACTAATGCGTTGAATTGGGGAAAGAGAGAATAAAACGTGTACCTGTTCGTTTCTCAAAAAAATAAAAACGTGCTGACCTTCGTTGACCGTTAGGAAGAAGAGGAGCCGCACGCCCTGAGAGGTTGTGGGTGTCGAAAACAGGGATGAACGGGAATCGACTCCGGCGTTCACTGTCTCGTCAGGAAAGAGAACGCCTGGTAAAGAAACAATGCCGATCGGACTGAGGGCGGCGAATTGTTGCTTCCTGTTACCGCTGCTTCAGATTCGATCAACGACCGGCGGTTTCGTGCTCCGTTGTAATCAACGAAAAACGAGGATAGCAGCAGCGCGCGGGAAAGAGACGACGGTTGTGGATAGGTACATGCATTGCTTGACCTTCTCGGAGACTATGGCGAGCACAGACAATCCATCAATTGCGATTCAAGGGATGCGACGTTGGCTGTGGAAGGCAGCGAGGACGCATGTGGACGCCCCAGCTCGAGAGCAGGAGGGGTATTGAATGACGAGCGCAGCGAGGTCGTCGGATTGCTCGCGGAGCACGGCATCTTGGCGGACAAGAGCGGCGCCGATGAATAGTCCTTCAGGAGTAGAACAGTCCTTCAGGAGTAGCGTCGATAGGTAGTATAAAATTGCGTTGCCACATTTGAGGAGTGAAGAAGTTCTCGGGCTCGCCGTAGCGGGAAAGGAACTTGCTCTCGAGGATGGAGAAGATCGATGATCCCTAAAGAGACAAGTGAAATCAATTGTATTGTTGTCCTACACTCAATGTACAAGCACTCATGTCTATATATAATAGTGTTTGTTACAAGAACGTAGTAAGTGCTGCCTTGTTCATAGCATAGTGGCTTAGTTGTAGCAGGGTAACGAGGCCCTGTTATTACGCAGTGAGGACCTGGTATTACGGAGGGCACTGACTGGTTCATTATGTCCCCTCAAGCCCGACGGGGTCGTTGACGCAGGCGAATCTTGTCACATGAATTGGAAGCGGGACCCACAGAGAGGCTTAGTCATGACATCCGCGAGTTGATCTTTAGTAGAGATGTACTGAACCGTGAGACGCCTGTTCACAACTTCGTCACGCACGAAGTGAAAGTCAATTTCGATGTGCTTAGTATGAGCATGAAACACAGGATTTGCAGTAAGATAGGTGGCGCCTATGTTATCACACCATAATATCGGAGGTGAAGCATGAATGCGGAGTTCATGAAGCAGAGATCGAAGCCAGACAAGCTCCAATTGCTTTATACTCAGATTCAGTGGATGACCGTGAGACTGTGCGTTGTTTCTTTGCAGTCCAAGAGATTAAGTTACGGCCCAAGAATATAGCATAACCGCTGATAGATTTTCTGTCATATGTGCCGGCCCAATCTGCATAAAAAAATGCTTGTAGTTGCATATTATTTGGTGGGTGTCATTTAAGTAGCGTAGGAGTCTTTTGACGAGCTGCCAATGTTCAGGCGATGGTGCATGCATAAATTGGCAGGCAGAGTTTACGGCATAGGTGATGTCTGGGCGAGTAAGCGTTAGGTATTGTAGGGCACCAATAATTTGGCGATATAAATGGGAATTTGAACACAAGGTGTTGCCTAGAGGAGGAAATTTGATGCCAACAACCAATGGAGATTTTGTAGGCTTTGAATGCAACATGTTTGCTTTTCCAAGAAGGTCACGAATATACTTTTGTTGTGATAGAAGGAGACCATGCGAGGTGTCTATGACTTTGATACCAAGAAAGTAATTGAGGCGACCAAGATCCCAGATTGGAAATTGTCGCTGAAGATGAAAGATAACTTGCTCGATAGCTGAAATAGAAGACACAGTGATGATGAGATCGTCGACATAGACGAGGACATACATAAGAGTTTGTCCAACATTGTAAACAAACAGTGATGTGTCAGTACTAGAGCCATGAAATCGAAAGCATATCAAGGCAGCTGCAAGTGTTTGAAATCATGCACGTGGAGACTGTTTGAGTCCATAAATTGCTTTGTGTAGTTTGCAGACATGAGATGGTTTTGTGGCATCAAGAAATCCTGGAGGCTGCTCCATGTAAACTGTTTCTTTCAGAACTCCATGCAAGAAGACGTTACTGATGTCAACCTGGCGTAGCGGCCAGTGCAGGGAGGTGGCGATGGACAGAACAACGCGGATTGTCGTAGGCTTGATGACTGGACTAAAGGTATCAGTATAGTCCAATCCTGGTGTTTGATGGAACTCTTTAGCGGCGAGTCGTGCCTTGTAACGCTCCACATCCCCGTTTGGCTTATATTTAGTTTTAAAGAGCCATCTGCAGCCAACGATATTCATATCTGGTGTACGAGGGACCAAGCTCCAAGTTGCATTACGAAGAAGTGCAGTAAACTCTTCAGACATGGCCGTCTTCCAGTGAGGGAATTTATTTGCTGAGGTAAATGATGTTGGCGTGGAATCAGTCTTGGTAGTGACCAAGGCCTTGAGACCTGCAAGTGAACGGTAGTCAACAGGTTGGCGAACTCGGAGGCGACGGTGTAGGGGTGGGGAAGGCGGGATTGGGGAAGGGTGTGGGGAAGGAGAAGGCTGTGCTGAAGGTGAAGAAGATGTCATGTGAGGAGTGGTAGGAGCTAAGTTTGGGGATAGAGTATTAAGTGGAATGGCAAGCCATGGGCATGGGTGGACTATGGGAGGTGAGGAAGGGCGAGATAGAAGTGTTGTGTATGGGTAGTCTGTCTCAACAAATCTGACATGGCATGCAATATAAATTTTGCCAGAAGGTGAATAGTAGCAGCGGTAGCCGACCGTTTGTTGGAGGTAACCGAGAAATACACATGGTAGAGAATGGTTGTCAAACTTGTGTTTGTTGTATGGTCGGGTGAGCGGGTATGCCAGGCAGCCAAAGGTACGGAGGTTATGGTTGTTCGGGTGTTGTCGGTAAAGAAGGAAGTGAGGCGTCAAGTTGTCGATGACCGGTGAGGGGAGGCGATTAATTAGGTAAGTAGCAGTTTCTGTAGCGAAATGCCAGAATCGTTTGGGCAAGGAGGCATGAATGAGAAGGGTTAGTGTTGTTTCAACAATATGACAAATTTTTCTTTCTGCCGTTCCGTTTTGCTCATGCGCATGCAAGACGATGATGTATGCCATGTTGTCGTAAGTATGGAACAAGAGCCATAAATTCATCTCCGTGATCAGTTTGTAGTGCTGTGAGTTTGGCAGCAAACTGGCGCTCCAAAAACGCATGAAATGAGGAAAAAAGTTTTAGAACATCAGATTTATTTGCTAAAGAAAACAACCAAGAATAACGGCTATAATCGTCGACAAATACAACAAAGTATCGATGACCGTCAGAAGAAGGGTGTGGCTCTGGTTCCCAGACGTCAGCAAATACAAGTTGTAGTGGTCGCTGGCTGTAGTTATTGGAAAGACGAAGATGCAATCTGGATGATTTGCCTTGAGCACATGCTGGACAGTGTGCTGGTTGCTTATTACAGCTCTTTGAGGGAAGGTGGCATTGCAGCACTTGTTGTAGCACTCGAGGATGGGGATGACCAAGGCGTGAGTGCCAGTTATTGGAGATGGAGCTGAGGAAGGCATGTGGTGGCGTGTGGCAGCTTGGTTGGGTTGCAGGTAGGTGGTACAGACCATCTTTAAGTCGACCTTGGATTAGGAGCCTGTTGGTGTTTATGTCCTTCACCCAAAAATGGTTAGAGTAGAACTCAAAATAACAATTATTATCATGAGCGAATTTACGAACAGAAAGTAAAGGCTTTGATATTGAGGGAACATGTAGAATGTCAGAAAATTTGAGAGGATGGCCTTGATGTAACACAGTGCTCTGGCCAATGTTTTTGATAGGTAGAGACATACCATTACCAATCTGCACTTCATCAGTTCCCTGATATGGTTCAACAGTTTGAAGTGCTTGAATGTCCGGAGTTGTGTGATGCGTGGCGCCAGAGTCAAGGTACCATTCTGAATACTCGTTCAGTGCATGAGTTGTTGCTGATGCAGAATTTGGCAACTGGTGGACAGCAACATTGGACTGAGGCGTAATTCATGAAGGATGCCGATATCGACAGTTGTAAGGTGAGTGACCAGCCCTTCCACACACACGGCAGAGATCACGTCTACCGTTGTTAGAACGTCCTCGTCCGCATCCTCTGCCGCGGAACCATTGAGCAGTTGAGTTTGAAGTAGATGATGTTGCTGTAGCTTTGCTATAGTTGACGCTTGGAGGGAAGTTTTCAGCACGTTGATTCTGAAGTCTAATCTCATGGCTGAGCAGTGTTCTTTGGAGCTCTGGAAATGAAATAGGAGACATACGAGAGGCTAAGGAGGCAACAATGTTGCTGTAGTCAGTGTGCAAGTTGTTGAAGATAACTGCATTGAAATTAGACGTGCTCAGAGGATGTCCCACAGCAGTGAGCTCGTCAGCCAAGTATTAGGCTTGCCGGAGATATTGAGAGATAGTGGAATCTCCCTGTTTTAAATTCTGGAGTTGCATTTGTAGCTGTAGAAGTCTTGTCTCTGAGGGTGTTCCATATGTCTGCTGGAGTGTCTGCCATACTTGCTTTGCTGTTGTTAATCCAACAACAACAGGGAGCACCTCTTCTGAAAGAGATGCGAGTAACCAGCTAAGCAATAGCTGATCACGTTTCTTCCATTCTTGTACAGCTTTCAATTCTGTGGTGGATGACTGAGAAGGAGACGTCGGTGAAGTAGGACATGGCAACGATCCATCTATGACGCCATTCAACTCTAAGCTGTTTATAATGGGAAACATTTGAGTAGTCCAAAGAAGGTAATTAGATGATGTCAGCTTGATCGATGTGCAGTATTGAATGGTGGCAGTGGTGGGAACATGATGTCTGAGCTGCTAATGGTGGAGGATGTTCCAAATTGGGGGGTGGAAGGTGTGGCCAATCGTTAACCTAACTTGCTCTGATACCATAAAGAGACAAGTGAAATCAATTGTATTTGTTGTCCTACACTCAATGTACAAACACTCATGTCTATATATAATAGTGTTTGTTACAAGAACGTAGTAAGTGCTGCCTTGTTCATAGCATAGTGGCGTAGTTGTAGCAGGGTAACGAGGCCCTGTTATTACGCAGTGAGGACCTGGTATTGCGGAGGGCACTGACTGGTTCAATAATCCCTCCTCGGGAACGGCGAGCCTGGACGCAAGCTCGGAGAGGGTCTGCGACCTGCCACGAAGATTTCGTGGCAAGCAGCTTGTGCGCATGGGGCCTCAGAAGTGATCAATGGATCGCACGAGCAACGAATGGAGGTCGCCGGGAGTCGCCTGACGCTCTCACACCTATGTAGTAACAAAGAAAACCCCGAGAATAATTTGGCGATTACAAGTATCCCTTTCCCGCTCATGGTTTTTATAGGGTGATGGCTTCACCATTCCCCATTTATTTTGCGTGTTACGGCCGCAAACTTCGAGTTCCTTTCATAACTTTCAGCGTCGTATCATATTAGTCATCCGAACATTGAGAGTCCCGCGACAACCATGACACATAACTGTTACAACTAACATTCATCTCGAGATATGGAATGAAGGCCTTAAGAAGAAATGACTTTTTTTCCCATCACATTCCACAATCATGTTAAGATGAAGCCTAGATAGTACTGAGAGAGCAATGATAGTTGCACGATTTCAGCAATGCAACATGGATAATTCCAGTTTATAAGATATGTCTGATAAAATATTCAGATAATTCCCTATATGTTAAGATTTGTTAACATTACTCTTTATTCTGAATTTTATCTCATTTAATTGATAAAATCTTTCATGGATTCCTTCAGTTCTTTCTGCTGTCTCTGTTGTTGGAGTGAAAATTACAAATCTGCATGAGAGTAAGTCACCATTCACCTGTCTTTGCTACATTTCACTCACTCGTTAACTTTTAGTCGGCACAGAAGATTGATTGATCTTGATGAGATTTTCCAGATTATATCATCGCAGTTTCATGCACAATCTTGGTGGCTCTCTTTTCACTCCATAACTATGGTACACATCGAGTCGAATTCCTTTTCTCACCAGTTGTCATATCATGGCTTCTATCCATGAGTGCCATCGGCATTTGCAACATTTTTCACATGGAACAGTAGCATTGTCCATGCAATTTCGCCATTTTACATGATCAGGTTCCTCAAAGCCGCAGGAATAGAAGGCTGGGTATCATTAAGTGGAGTTGTACTCTGTATCACAAGTACACATTAATAATAAAAATGGTATTTATAATAGTTTTCCCAGGATCCACTTTACACAATTTAATTTAATAAAAATGATAAAGCCGTTGGACCGGATGGTATACCGATTGAAGTTTGGAAATATTTAGGAGAAAAATGTGTGTTGTGGTTATGTAAACTATTTAATGAGATTTTACGATCGAAAAAATGCCTGATGATTGGAGATTAAGTACATTAGTTCCTATTTACAAAAATAAAGGAGATATTCAAAATTGTGCAAATTATAGAGGGATTAAACTTATGAGTCACACAATGAAATTATGGGAAAAAATGAGTGAGCATAGATTGAGAATTGAGATTAGTATTTCTGAGAGACAATTTGGGTTCATGCCAGGAAGATCCACTTCAGAGGCGATTTATTTACTAAAGGGGATGATGGAGAAGTATCGAAGTAGGAGAAGAGACTTACATATGACTTTCATTGACTTAGAAAATGCGTATGATCGGGTACCAAGGAATGTACTTTGGAAAGCCTTGCAAAAGAAGATAATGAATGTTGCCTACATTAAGGTAATACAAGATATGTACGATGGGGCATTGACTAGGGTTAGGACACTCGGAGGTGAGACAAATGAATTTTCTATAGGAATTGGCCTACATCAAGGATCAGCTTTAAGTCCGTATCTATTTAACTTAGTTATCGATGCTATAACCGAGAGTATCACAGAGGAGGTACCTAAGTGCATGCTATTTGCGGATGATATAGTACTTTTAGCGGATTCAAGAGAAGAGATTAATACAAAATTGGAAATATGAAAAAATACGTTGGAGTCAAAGGATTTTCGTTTAAGTAGGAATAAAACAGAATATATGCATAGCAATTTCACAAATAAATAACTTAGAGACGATTTGAAAGTTAGGCTAGGGGAGGATATAATTCCTCAAGTGACAGTTTAAATATTTAGGATCAATTGTAAGACAAGATGGTGAGATTGATGACGATGTAATCATAGAATTCAAGCTGGTTGATGTAAGTGGAGGAAAGTCACTGGAGTTCTTTGTGATAGAAAAATACCCAATAAAGTTAAAGAAAAATTCTATCGTACTGCTATAAGACCGGCAGTGTTATATGGTAGTGAATGTTGGGCTATGAAGGGACAACATGAACGTAAAGTGGGAGTAGCCGAAATGAGGATGTTGAGATGGACGTGCGGTCATACAAGATTAGATAAGATTAGGAATGACCATATACGTGAACGAGTCAGAGTGGCTCCTATTAGTGAGAAAATGATAGAGAATCGTTTGAGATGATTTGGTCATGTTCAGAGAAGACCATTAGATGCGCCAGTAAGAAGAGTAGATCAAATAATCTGAAGTTCGATTAAAAGAGGGAGAGGGAGGTCAAAGCGGACACTTGGCGAATTAATAGAGCAAGATCTATTGGTGAATAATATACCGAAAGGTTTGATTACTAATAGAGCGGAATGTCGTCGTATGATCCATGTAGCCGACTCCACCTAGTGGGATAAGGTTTTGTTGTTGTTGTTGTTGTGATCCAGGTGCTGAAACAATATATACCAACTTGGGTCATTTCTCTGCACTTTCAATCAGGCTAATTGCATTTCTTTGTCTTGACAAATAAACTTCATGCTTAGTGTTTGATTGTAAAATTTGAATACTTAGACTTACATATACATGTTTCTTTTTCCTTTCTAGATCGCCTTCACTTTTCTAGTGTATCCTTGTCTAGTCCTAGCATATATGGGTGAAGCTGCTTTCCTTTCCAAACACCACGAAAACATTCAAAGAAGCTTTTATAAATCCATTCCAGGCAAGGTGCAATTGACATTTTCTTATAATTCAAGGGTAGTACTGATCCGCAATATCTGCAATTAAACCTTTTTTTTTCTATAACACGCAGAAACAATTTTATGCATCCGGCATCTTCATACTTCGGTAGCCAACCTAATAACAGTAAGAATCTTGAAAGGTTAGATTGCTATTTGTATGGGTAGAAAGATGTGCGTATGGATATATATTGACATATGATTGTTTTTGCATGAACTAGGAAAAATAAAAATTCGCAAGCATGACATTGATCTTCGCTCGTGTAGCATACATATATAAATATAAATAGTTAAGATTTGACAAATTATCTGTAATTTATCGAACATGATTGCTTACATCCACAATATATTTTTTTTATTGCAAGATGCACAAGCATTTGAGCAAAATGCAACATTTTAGCCAAATGCAAATGCAATGATTAGAAATAATAATGCCATCATAATAATACAAGTCATGTCCTTAAGACCCCAAAAATTACCGACCCCAAATAAATAATTTGCTCTACAAACAACAAAAATAGCAATCAGCAGCAGTTTTTTAATAACATATTAATTAATCTCGCTGGCTGCCGCCGGCTTCAGCAAAGCTGATCGCTCCGCCGCTGCTCCTCCTCTCGGAGACGGTTGATATAACTCCTGACCTCCTCTGCGATCATCTCCCGCATTATCGAGACCAAGCACATGTCTCTTATCTCCGCCTCCCATCGCCTTCTCTCGTCGCCGCCGCCGGCGGCGGCAGCACCAGCGGGTGCCCCAGGCTGGCTCAAGGACAGCGACGTCAGCGGCTCCTCCATCGGCTCGGTCGGGTTGCCAGCCGTCGTCAACCTCGCCATCATGACACCGCCGGAGGCGATTGTCTCTCCGGCGCTCCTCGAGCGGGGGCGCTTCCGCGGCGGCCCGGGGGAAAACTCGTCCGGTTCAGCGGAGTTGGCGGCAGGGAACGGGGGCGGGGCCGGCGCCGGCGGGCCGGGGGAGGAGGAAGGAGACGGGGCGGCGACGTCGACGGAGTCGGAATTGTATGTGGATGCGGAGGCGGTGGCGTAGGCCCGGGATCGGGCCTGGGCGGCGCCCCGCCGGCGGCGGCCGAGGGTTGAGTTCCAGTGGTTCTTGATGGCGTTATCGGTGCGGCCGTTGAGTAGGCGCGCGATGGCGGCCCACTTGTTGCCGTACCTGGCGTGGGCGTCGACGATGATGGCGTCCTCCGCGGGGGTGAAGGGGCGGCGGTGCACGGTCGGGCTGAGCTGGTTGCACCACCGGAGCCGGCACGACTTGCCGGACCTCCCCGGTATGCCGACGCTGATGAGCGACCAGTTGCGCGGCCCGTTCTGCTCCACCAGCCGCGTCAGCAGCGCGTCCTCCTCCGGGCTCCACGACCCCTTTATCTTCTGCTCTCCGCCATTATTGACGCGGCGTCCGCTCTCCGCCACCAACTCCAGCATCATGTACTCCTCGTCTGACGTCTCACTTGCAGGCTCAAATGAGATGGAGATGGGTTACGGCTAGTTAAAAGGGTTCGTTTGATGCTCCGCATTTTAGTTGATGTGTTGAGGAGTGCAGCAACCTTCTTTAGCAAAGGGATAAGGAAGAGAGGGATGGTTTTGAAACAAATTCTACTCACTTGTTAACAACAACAACAACAACAATCAAACAACAACCTTTTTATTTACGCGGGAGAGAGAGAGAGAGAGAGAGAGAGAGAGAGAGAGAGAGATGACACGGAGGCAGTTGAGTCGTGAGGAGGTTTGGTTGGGTACTTGGCAGCGGACACGGTAATTACAAGTGGGAAGGGGGTAGGCAGGCAATTAAGGCGTGAGTTGCTGCGTAGCGCCAGAAATGTCAGGGGTACGCGTTTCGTTTCAAGTGTTTCGGCTTTGTTTGTTTAGTTATAAGTTTATTGGCAGGTCGCATGTCATCTCAACTCCATCGTCCGTCTTGCACCACTGAATAGAAGCCAGGAGGAGATCCACACCCTCCATTTCAACTAGGTCCCGCAACACAATCTATTTATCAATTGGACCAATTCATTAACTCTGCGAGTTTAAAACCTCTCATCGGAGCATCAAATAATAGAATAGAATAGAATTGAGCTGATGATGGATGGCCAAAGTACACAAAGCTAGAAAGCATCCAAAAAAATATGGTTCAAGCCGACCATCCATTGAAGACTACCTCAGCAACTAATTTGCCTCAGATCTCTCTCTCCCTCTCTTACCCCCTCTCGGCACATTAGCTGTGTTGCCCTCATGATACGAGACCAATCTCCCAACCGGGAAATGCAAAAAAGTCTTTCCCGCTAGGTCCGGCCATACAACACCTTAATAATAATTTCTTCATGTCACACATCACGTTTGACCCCAAGCTGACAAGTCCCACTTTGGTTCAACTTAAATGATATTTCCTTTTCCGGGATCATTAATTTAAGCCAGAAATAAACTTTATATGACATGCATTATACCTTTTTGATTGCTAATGACTTAGCAAATTAAAATTTATTACTTAATTGGAAGTCTTCCGAAAAGTAGTAGGAAAGTGTGATATTTTTTCTTTTTTTTTTTCTCATAATCATCGCAGCGTGACAACCACCGCCAGATGACGTCGCGCAGTCCGTTTCACAGAGGAACGAGCGTAACGGCCGAAACTGACTCACGTAGCGGATGCCACTCCGTTCGGTGGATGTTGGTGCAACGTCCTCTCGCCATAAGTCGAAAACTAATCAGTCTGTTTTCATCATTCGCCCATATTTCAAGATAATAAGTTTTATGAGTCTTGCCTCCTGAGAAACATGTTGGTGCCAAAGAAGTAAAGAACTATTCTAACGATTAACAGATTTACTTTCGGCAATAATTCATCAGATCAAAACTTTTTGCTGGTTCTCCTAAATATATATTGGCTAGCAACAAATCAGGTCATCAACAGCATAAAGCATTATTCTTACCATCCAGGAGGGATTTGGATCCGGTCTTTTCTCTAGTTTTAAATTAAAGGTTATTAAAATTTCAAATAGAGGCATGCTTAAAAAACATTAAATATTGCCTAAAAGTTTAAAAGATACATTGAAAGATAAAAAGATCATGCAACTTAAAGAATATTAAAAAAATTTAGAAGACATCACGAGAAGTGAAGAATCATCTTTAATAGTGAAAGACCCTTTTGAGAGTTCGAGTCATTTATTTATTATGTTAGTTAATTAGAGCTAATATAAATAATGATGAATGTAAGGTGTGAACCATGTTATGTTTTGTTGAATTATGAATTTTGAGTTCTTATCTTTAGATTTATGATTAAGTGATAATTTTTTTAATTTAGACTTATGATTATTTTTCAAACAATAGTATTATTATAATTATTTAATAATATATTATATTAACTAATGGCACTTGAGATTTTAGAACATCCAAGTTGCATGATTTTAGTACGTCAAAATTAATTTTCCTCTGCCCTAATACTTCTTTCCACTCCAATAAAATGATGTATTTCCAACGACCGATTTTGGATGGGTCAAAATCCTTTGCAACCCTCTCGATAATTTATCAGTGTCCGTTGCCTTTGGAAGTACAAATAGGGTGATCGTTTGTAATTCCGAAAGTTAGATCCGTCGATAAACGGATTTATAATAAAAATATATTATAATATAATAAATATTTTAATATTAAAGTTATCGATAGATATAACTTTCGATATTACTAATAGATAATTTCAAAGGTTAGATCTGTCGATAATTAAATTTATAATAAAAAATATATTATAATACTATTAAATATTAATATTTTAATATAAAAATCTATTATTAAAATTGATCAAACGATCCACTATCTCTGAGTGAATTCTCTGTTGTTCGGTCTTTTTTCTCTAGTTCGTTCTTTGCATTGGTCGTCCCTGCTGGTCATGTCAGATGAGGGAAAATTGACAGGAAGGTCAGAGAAAAATAGCCATCAAAACTATCCAGAAACTCAATGTATGATTACTACACCCCACCTTGCTTTCCTCCTACTTAGGGGGGTTCACGGGTTGGGTATGGATCGGGTTGGACCTGACTCATGAATAAATCTGACCAGACCTGATCAAATTTGGTCGGGCTAAGGTCTATAGGGATAGAAAATTTAGGGCTGGGTTGGGTTCCCGACCACCCTTCTTTTTTTAAAAAAAAATTGTCTTACTTTTTTATATTTATTTTAATATAAAATATATTTACTAATTATTATAAAATATAAAATATGTTTGTTGAATATTTGAGCATTATTCTCATAATTAAAATATTTTATTTTAATATTTTTTATTTTAAATCAACTACACGACTAAAATTAAGTAAAAAAAATTAAAAATTAATAAAAAGTCGAATAGATTTCCCAACTCATACCAAATCCAAACCCTCATCGGGTTAGGTTCGGATCAGGTCGGTTCCGACCAGACCCGGTGAACATCCCTACTCCTAGTATTTTAGCGTGTTCTCGATGATCAAGCGTGCAAGTGAAGGGGGAAAGAGGGGAGGCACGACAACTATGATTAAAGATGATTTTGATTGAGAGGAAAGTTTATATAGGCACGAGTCAAAAGCTAAAGTTAGTCAACATAAATCAGATTTTGTCTTTTGATTAACTTTAATAATATTTTTTTCTCTAACCTAATCTAATTTTATTTATTTGCTAATTTTTTTTCTTATTAGGCCGGGTGTTACAAAAGCAATGACGATTTACGCTCTACTTTGCTTCTTATCCGGGTAAGACACGTGTTTAGCCTGTAATTTTCGTTCTTCATCCAAGTTCTTTCGGGATAAAGTTGGACTACTGAGATTACAAAAAAGTTAAGTGAAATTACTTTTTATTCCGTATTGCAAATTCATGGAAGTACTCCCCCACTTAGTAGCTCTTAAGGGAATTGCTTACATGTTGGACCTATGCCGAAGGTCGTCCAGTAGAGTGTTTTGCTTCGCTGCGATGGAGACAAGAAGAAGGAGGCGAGATCCAAGCAGAATCACTTCATCGGCTATGGAGATGAGAAGAAGGGTTTCTACGATGGCAACATCAATTTCGCATATTACTAAGAGGAGGTGAACCGCTTAATCCCTCGGCCAAAGAAGGTGATCACAGCATATTAGTTAAGTAGGTAGGAGGTTCATAAAATTGAAATACTTTATTCTTTTGTACTTTTAAATGCTACAAAAACATTAAAAAATATTATTAGTGACACTTAAAATTGTTACAAGAACAAAACTTAGTATATATTCATATATTGTTTATATTCTGTTGTAGCATTTAGTAATTATCAAATATAATTATTATTTATATTAAAATATTATTACTAGTAATAGATCTGTAATGCCACCAAGTCGTCACGTCACTCAGGAGTAGACATCAATGATGTAACAAAATAGATATTTAATAATATTTGACAAAGCTATTTATACAATTTTATTTCAAGTAAATATTTGATTATTTGACTAAAAAATTAAATAGAAATAAAGTTTGGATATTGCGAATAACACACCTCTATTCAACTAGAGTATTTGAATGATGACAATCGTATCAAACTCAATAGTAATGTAGCATATCCATGACTTAAAACTCAATATTTGAAGATGACGACACATGAATATTAATAAGAGAGAGAGAGAGAAATAGAACAAAGGCGGAGAACTTGGCAGCAAGCAAGGAGATGCGTAGATGCCCTGAGCACGATACGTTGCTCCACTTTGTGGCATGATTTGGTAGATAGATGCCGTTGTAGGTGGTCGTTGCCATCGGGTTCTGCTGATGCTGCTCGAGGGAGGCTATCACTGCTCCCATTGCTTCAATCTAATTGATTGACGAAGCTTTGATTTGGTTGCAGCATGTAGCTCGGTCAAGATCGAGGCCACTCAACTGCAAAGAGAGACGGAGAGGAATTGTGGAGAGGAATCTTCATTACATTCTTACACCATCTTTTAGTAAGGCTTTTATTAATTTGTTTAATAACGTATAAATAACTAATAATTAGTAAAATAATTACAATATACATATATATATAATTTAATAAATTTATATTATTATTTATGTATGTCAGCAGTGAACTTAAATTAAATTTTAATCATGATATAAATTAACGCAGTAATTCTTTTTTTTTCAGAGTGAATACAGTTTATATATATATATTATTATTTATGCGGATGAAGAATCTGCCTGCACCAGAGCAAGAGAAGGATCACACCTACAATGATCATCGCATTCTCTGGGTTCTGTTGGTCACATAAAACGCACATCGCAATTCAACAAAACCGAATGAGATGCATGTTATAAATAGACACGCTCCGGCGAGCTCGTACAATCAAACTCCCGCCAGTGCAAGACCAGCCGACGTCCGCTTCATTTCATTGCATGCTCTCCCCCTAGCCGACGTCCGCCGGAGCTCACTCGCAGGCCATCCTTCATTGGTGACGCGCTGCAGCTAGCTCAGTCAGGTGCATAAATTAGATAAGTGTTCGTTATTTAATCTTTCTATTCATATAATTAGATAACTTTTATTCCTTTCTATTCATTGTTTTTGCCACTACGTCTTTTCAGCTTTCATCTGCTCGTTGTCAGTTTCCTCTTCTTCTTCTTCCTGTTGTTGAAGATCGATCGATATGGATACTCATGGAATTCGTGAGCCCAAACTCTTCTTCTTCATTGCCCCACGCTGCTCCGCCGCCAAATAGGATGATGTTGTTGTCGGGGCCAAGCACAGCTTGGATCGTGCTGGTACTTGCGTTATTCATTTTAGTAGCACTGGTCGTCATAGTTTGGTGGTGCAGAAGGAGTACTCATCATGGCGACCCAAACAACGCAAGGGTCCCGGGCTCGCAGTTCTCAGCCGTCCATGCACGAAACCCCGACTTTCTCAACTTGCGGACGCTTATTACCCTTGTCGTCGCGAGGGTCAAGAATTACTTTCGGCGTCATTAAGTGAATGTCATACTTCAACCATGTAATGAATGCATTATCTTACCATCTTGCAATCAAATGACATTAGGCTTCAAAATAAGATATATTTTTTTATATGTTCTTATTCTGCACACAAAAAATGAGAGATGAAGTTCTACTGCGCGCCATTGCAAATCAATTGAAGTAGAGATTTCGTGGTTTCCGACCATTGCTGGAGCATAGTTTTGACTAAGGCTTGTTCCAGAGATGTCCACCACCACCTAGGAGTTGATTCATAAATTTTAATCTTTATTTTATAATTTCTCCCTCAAATTTGATGTTAATTCTTTCGATTATGGATTAGTCTAATTGTTAGAGGAAGACTACGTTGAATCTCGATTTTCTCTTAATATATTTTATTTATTAGACTTCTCGGAACATGGTTATGATGTGAATTTCATGTTTAGTATGAGTTTATTAGATTCTTGCATAAATTTCATATAATTTCACATAAATTCTACAAGGGAAAATCGATCGGATTTGTCTATGTGAAGAACCCGGGCCGAGTCGGATTCAACCCGAGCCGGGTTCCTTCATTATTTTGCATTGAGTAAATTTTAGTTCTGACCCGAGCAGAGTTCCATATGCCCTGAGCCGAGTTCTATTATTTTGATATTTTTATTAGTAAATTAGTTTTAATTGCTAACAATTATATCATTAACGGAGGTTTGCAACTTAAGGCATATTAGATAAAGTAGATTGGAGTTGATCGAGTTTACAACGTCTTTAATTTTACTTCTATTTAAGGTAGTTAGGTTCTTGAGTTTTTGAGTCCTTTACTTTAATCAACCTTTCATATTAATGCATCTTAGTTCAGAATATATTAAAGTAGATTGAGTTTTCAATGTGCTTTGATTATATTCGTACTAGGGCAGTTAAGTTCTCAAGTTTTTGAGTCCTATATCTTTTATCCTCTTATTTTCTACAAGAAGTCTATATTTGATTAACTGTTAATTAAGAGAATACAATAGAGATATGAAGTCTAAATTCTACTTTCTCTCACATTATTATGGGCATCATTATCTCAGATTGTTATCAATTTGAATCACTTTTATCTGAAAATTAAATCTTGTTATTCTCTCAATTAATAAACTTAAGTTAGAGAGATAAGAATCTAGATTAGTCCTCGTGGATTGCACTCTATTCACTCTTTATTACTTGATACGATATAGTATACGTGCTAGTATATTTACGCTTAATTTGCACGCATCATGGCAATATGTCAATCTTGATGTTGGTGAGCTATGAAGTAGTGATCGGACGCGATTGGACTCCAATCGCGCCCCCTTGTTGATGCATGTTGTCATTCGTGCTCCATTCGATGGTGAGCTCAGCATTGTCGTCAAGATTGGTGACCATATCTCGTCAACCAAGACAAGATCGTCCAAATCGGCGTTGACCACGACCCGATCGGTGCCTATCGGGACTTGTTGGAGCCATGTATGCTGATGGCGCTTCACTTGGCGTTGACAAGCTTGGAGGTGAGCTTCCGGTAGCTATGGCGATGAAGTAGATGATGAAGGAGCTCATCAAGACATTCAATGTAACGCCCCCAAATTGACCCCCGTCACGTGGCGAAGACCAATCTGGAGACGCTACGGTATGCTATAACTTGACCATAACTTGGACCATATCTCAGTCAAGAAATGAGACATGTCAACGAAAAAATAATAAAATAAAGGAAGATAACATAAATATGCGGAAGTCTGAAAAGTGGCTATATCATTGCTAAGAAAATAAAATAAGTTCTACATCATGAATCTAAAATGTGGAAGGTAAATGAAAACTAATAACACTCTAAAAGCCCTATGGTTCATGTGCCGTCTTATCGCCAGAACTTCATCACCACACGCCTACTCCACCACGTCATTAACCTGGTCCTGTGAAAATCAGACACATGGGAGGTCCTTCCGTAAGCTTTACAACCTAGTGGGGAACCACATGATATACAGTGCATGACATCAATATAATAATCAGCGGTAAATAATCATGCTTAACTTGAACATGAAAGATAACATATCAGTATCATGAATCATAATAAGAATAAGATCAGTAGATATCATGAATCATGAGGATCAATAATATATATATAGTAAACTTAGAATCATGGCATACTTGACTTGAACTTGCTTCTTGATCTTGGTTATTAATTAGCAATCATGGTGATTTTAAGTGCCTTTAATTCTTGGAGTATGCCCAGCAAATGATACGGCTTTGCGCGGGACAATGGGTGATCAAACCATGACCAAGGGAGCGACCCTTATCTTGATGCACTTGGCTTGGACTGGCAACTCATCATTAATCTTTCATCTGAACTTATTAATCACTTTTAATAACTAATAACTCTTTGTTCTTGTTTCAACCGATACGATAGGATCAATGTGAAATAAATCAATAACAGAGTAAATCATGTAAATCAATGAGGGATATCTGTGGGGTCAGATAATATGATCAATCATATATATATAATATCTGGATAAAAGAAAAATAATTAATAAATATAATAAAAGAACCGGTCGACCGATAGTCTGTTGATCGGTCTGTTAAGATCGGTTGACCGGTAGGTCAAGTCGGGTTTAATTGGTTCGGTCGATCCATTCGATTGAACGGTCGACCAGTGGGCAAGGATCGATCGACCGGTAACAGGGATCGATCGACCGGTTGACATGTGCAGAAAGCGGCTGCATGCAAGTTATCGGTCGACCGGTTACCGCGATGCATACGGACCGGTCGACTGGTCGGCGTCCAGAAAATTTGCAGAACCCTCGAATTTCGTAAATTCTTCGGTGCAATCTCAATCTAACATAATTACTATCCCTAGCAAATCAATCACACAACAACAGATCAACAAACAATGAATTATGCATGCAAATAATCAATTAATCAATGAATTCAAGAAAATCAAGCAAGGCAAAACAAGGAACTTAAACCATCTTTTCCTCTTCTTCTTTACTTGTATGATTAGGGCACGATTTAACGTTATTTAGGGGTCATGCAAGGTGGTTTCGATTCATCCACCTGATCGCGATAGATCCTACCCTTGATTCGTTAAAAATTCGTTTGAATTCCGCCCCTGTTTCCTCCTTGTTCTTTCCCTAGTTCCTCTCGGCCAGCCTCTACAGAAATACAAGTAGCACTCGAAGGACGATGAGAGAGAGAAAAGATCTCCGCATACTTGCAGTCCAGCCGATGAAGGGAGTTCTACTCCTGTCGTGGACGAGCAGCAGCACCGAGAAGATAGAAAGGAAAAACGTGGGGTTCTTTGAGAAGAGGGGTTTACGTAGAAAATCTCCTTTTTATCTTAACTATAGCTCATCTTCTAATTAAATCTGATAAGATCAGATTTTTATTCCTCTCCTCTTCATCTTTGAGTGGGAGTTGGTTTTGATGTTTGATCCCCTTTGTGTTTTGCCCGGCCGCCTTTCACGGTTCGTTCCTTTTTTTATCTTTTCTTTGGTTGTTACATTCAAAGCGGTGGCTCTGATACCATGTTGAAAATCAAGATCCAATGTCTCATCGATTCTCGTCGGAGTAGAAGAGGAAAGAAAGGGAAGAGGATGCGAGAAGTTGCAAACGAAGAAAAAAGGAGAAGAGGAAAAATGTTTTTCTATTCAAATGTGAAAGTATTACTCTCATCTACACGTGTCAACACACACTACATGCCACTTATACTAATCATAGTTTGATATAAGAAAAGTAAAATGGTACAAGATAGTAACACTACTGTTGCAACCACTCGATGACAACTTCCTTTAGTTTGACTCAGCTCTTGACGGTAGAGCAACCCACCTAGAACAACCAGAAATGAAGCAGATGACGTCGATATCGCCAACATGTTTGATCATCCATAATATGGAACATTCTTCAATAATGTTTGATATATAATCATAATATTTATGGTTGTATCAATTAATTACAGTTATCATTATAATAATGAATGAGTAAAATGAAAGTAAATAATAGTGAAGGATAAGAATAAGTATGAATATGATTCAGTTATGTCCCTAAGTGCTATCAAGAGATGATTGTAAGGAGCACTAAAATGATCCAAAGCATGACAAGGTCATGTATAAGATATAATTGATTACTTAACATAAATGATTATTGTGTATTTTCATTATATCAAAGATGTTACATATTGGGCACATGGATCATGGGACGTCATCCTTCCCCTGCATTGAATCCCTACAGAAAATTCTAAAATACGATACAATGAGAAGAACAATGGAAGTACTCATGACATCATAAGTTTGCACATGGTCAATTTTTGTAACAGTGTACTTATATTTACATTTACAATTAATTTATTTGCTAAATAGTTGTATGCTTCTGCAAATTTATTTCTGGTCAAGATCATATCAATTCATAGCACTCTTGTACCATGTGTCAAATAATAATTCGATCTTTGCATAGAGGCTTACATGGATTATCATTTGGCTCTTCTTATTATTTTTTTTGCTTTCAGATTGTCCTTTCTATTCGGTTGACACCTTAAAAATTTTTATGACAATTTCTGTTTTATGGAAGTACTTTCTTCTTTGTTTGATATGATAAATTGGTTTGAATTTCTTCACATGGATATATTGATGCAAGTTGGAAGAACTCTTATGTTGACCAATGATATAAGAGAGAAATGACGTCGTTACCTAGAGGGCGCGGCGCCTAACTACTACTCTCCAGGTGTTGGAAATGGTGGGTTGTGAGACATCCCACATAGATATATAGCGAACAGAAGTCTTTCCATTTTTTATACATAGATATATAGCTGTTTTTTTTCCATTATTTGATAACATAAATGAGGTTTAAATTGCTTTATTTGTATAGATGCAAGGGACACTATGGAAAGAGAAATCTCTTTGCTGACTTACTGATGTAAGTGCATTAAATACATGACACTAACAAGTTAGAAACTTAATTTAAATCATATGATTTTAAATACAACTATTTATTTTGTTATAATATTTTCCTTGTTGTATACAAAACGTTTAGCACTTTGTAAAGTAATTACATTTTTCAACCATAAAATCTGAAAATTAGGAATTACATTTTTACTCTCGAGTCGTTTCCACATTAACAAAAATGGTATATTAAAACATACTTCCCGCATTGTTTTTGAGTTATAAGTATCGGTATATTAAAGCATATTTCCTGCGTTGTTTCTGAGTTATAAGTATCGCTCTATCTCTCGCATGCCCACCAACTATATCTAACATATCTAACTACAACTTCTTCCAATCGATTGAAAGTTTAAATTTTGTATAATTTCAAAATTTATATGAACGTGAAAGCACAATGCAAGTCAAATTGTTAGACATTTTTTGAGTTATAATGAATCTAAGCAGGTGGAGATGTTGACAATAGATTTGGGCGAAGAAAGTGAAGGCAATGAGATATTGGAAGAAGATAAATCATAGGAGGAGAGTAGATCAGAGGATAAGATTATAACAATGGAAATGTCATACATTTTAATTATCAATTAGCTCTGCTTTAGTTTAATCTGATTCGATGGTGAAGAACGATGAACTGCATTGGTGCAGCTCAAATCACAAGCTCCGGTTTCCCAACTTAAGAATTCACCTTAAATCATACAAAAATAATGAATAAAAACATATCTAATGTTATAACCAAAATCACCCGGTATATACCAAATAAGGCACCAGTATATAATAAATGGCAACCACATTGTATGAAATTATATAAATAAGCTTATGGCATTCTGTACGCTCCTGCTCTTGTTGAGGACAACACAATGCTAACTGATTGATGTTGTTGACTAATCTGGAAAATCAAAGCCCCACTTAAAGTCAGAATTTTTATTTGACTTATGTGTAGAAGACGTCTGCCAATAGCCTCTTAGTGTGCTCACTGGCTCGTTAGGATGGAAGCCAGCTATAGGATGTGTGACGGTAACTCCCAAAAAGACACAAAGCACCTATTTTTCGGATATGATGTCTCAAAGGAAGTATGGGCCAAGCCAAATTCGACTGCAAGCTATATTTTTGAATTGTGTTCCGGCATGACGGTATTTCAGGTTCAACCATCACCTATCGAACTCGTAAAAGTTGGGCTCTTCTTTTTGCATTAATTTTGTTAAAAATATAAAATCATAAATATTATTTTTCGTAATAGTTTAAGCTTTAAAAAAATTAATTAGCACATTAAATTTAACATGATATAAATGTCAGAGGTCTTGAGTTCAAACCTCGTTAAGTTCTTATTAAAATGGAATTTTCTTCCTTAGTTGTCCACTTATTGAATTTGGACTAGACTAAAAATTGTCAGCAGCCCACACGTAAGAAAAGTGTTAAGAATATAAAATCATTGATGTTACTCTTTTTAATGACTTAAGCTTTTAAGAAAATTGATTAGCACATCAAATTTAACATAGTATTAGAGCAAATGTCAAGAGTTCAAACCTCATCAAGTTCTTATTATAAAAAAATATTTTCTCTCTCATTGTCTACAACCTCATTAAGCTCTTATTAAAAGAAATATTTCATGTTTCATGCTTTTTTTATCTTTGTTGCATAAAAAGTTATATTCAAACAAATAAAGAAGTACATAATTTACTTGTAATTTCCTATTAAAAATCTGTCTAATCAATAATCATAAGAGAAATAAAAGCAAGATATATAAAATAACTTAATAAAGATGGCTTCCCCTTCAAAATGATGAAAAAAGCAGAATGTTCAAGAAATACTTACCCCTTGTTTGACTGAAGATGAAGAATGAGCATCATCATAAAACTGTGCATCACGAAATGTAACCAACCCATGGTTTTCCATTTCTCTAGCTGCAAAGTCAGAAATTGCAACCATATCTAGTTTGGGAAGTGGATAAGGCACTGACAATTATCTGGATAACAATATGGGGATAAGGCACTGACAACTTTATTATTGTTCAGGACTCTGTAAATCTTTGGAACTCGAGAAGGAAGGAAATAGATCAGATGAAGAATCGGAAGCATTGGAGAGATCGGATAAAGTTTTGAACGCACTGAACCTTCATGTAGCACACAAGTCTTGAGAATATGCAACTACGTGGGATTAAAGTCGTTTAATCCGAGATGGATGGTAGAGATTCAACACCTGGTAGAACTTGAGTTGTTTTCCCTCACTGAAAGAATTGAAACTGCTTGATCTTGGAAGCTTGGAGGACTGGTACGAGAAGAGAATTTTGCAACCGTCATGACAAATACTTGTTTCCCCGCTCTTGTGAGGTTGGAAATATGGAGTTGTTCAGAGTTGAGTGGTCCAATGTCATTGTTACTTCATCTCGAATATTTGGATTTGTTGAATAAAAGTTCATATGGTGAAACGTGATTGAGAACAACTGTCGGTAATTGATTAATTAAGAAAGTCGTTGTCTCAAAAGCAAAATGCCAATAGTGAAGGGGAATATGAGCACTTTCTAGGAGTGAGAGGTCTGTGTCTACAATATGGCGAATTTTACGCTCGGCACTACCATTCTGTTGGTGTGTATGAGCACATGATATACGATGATAGATGCCAGAGGAGTTGAGAATAGAGGACAAGCCACGAAATTCACCATCACCATCTGTTTGCAGTGATTTAATTCTTTTATTTAATTGACGCTCTATAAAAGAAATAAAAATAGGAAAAACTCTAAGAACATCAGATTTATTTGAAAGAGGAAACAATCAAGAATACTTCGAAAAATCATCTACAATGACTAGGAAATAACGATGTCCAGAAGTGGATGCCATTGGAGCAAGCCCCCATACGTAAGAGGAGTTGAAGTGGTTCCGTGCAACAAGAACCTGTGGAAGGAAGAGGGATGCGTGTGGACTTTCCTTGAAGACATGCAACACAGGGCGAGACAGTAGAGAGTGCAAGGTGATGCCGAGAGGCAACACGTCGTACAATCGAAGCTACAGGATGACCCAACCGCTGATGCAAGTGATCAAAGGAGATGCGAGCGAGAGATGCCGATGGTGGACGAGGCAGACGCAGGGAGTATAATCCATTCCTAGCTGGACCGTGAAAGAGAATTATGTTGGTGCGACGATCCTTGACCAAGCAATGAGATGGGTGAAATTCAAACACACAATCATTATCAGTAGTAAAGCGTTTAACAGATAATAAAGAATGAGATAGAGAAGGAACACGAAGAATGTGATTAAGAGAAAACGGACGAGAGCAGGAGACAGAAGTTGTAGCGCCAACATGAGTTATTGGTAGACCCATACCATTGGTAGACCCATACCATTGCCGACATGTAACTGTTCAGTCCCGGTGTAAGGCTTAGCAACAAATAGGGCTTGTAGATCAGGTGTCGAATGGTGTGTTTCACCTGTATCAGGGAGCCACTCCGAATAAGCTCCCAAGGCTGGAATAGATCCTGCGGATGACATATGCCCCGACATGAGCCTGAGGGGGGTACGGTGCTGGTGCTGCTCGTCGAATAGTGTTTGGATGATGATAGAAACACTTATATGGACTGTGTCCGAGCATGCCGCATACAGGACAAGGGTCCCGACGCTCAGTCGAAGGGTGACTCCTACCACGACCTCTTGAACGCCCAGAGCCACGTCCATGAGCAATTGGTGCAGCAGTAGAGTGAGAGTAGTTGACGGAGGGATGCATTGCAGAATCGATAACTGGAGTTTGAGCCGCCAGGCGAATCTCATGACTGAGGAGAATGCTATGTAGCTCAGCATAACTTATAGGTTCAGGACGAGCGGCTAATGACGCCACTATGTCATTATAATTAGATCCCAGATTGTTGAAAAAAATCGCATTGAAAGTGGATGACGAGAGCGGGTGCCCAACAGCAGCCAGTTCGTCAGACACAAACTTGGCCTGTTTAAGGAACGTGGCAATGGACATGTCATCACGTTTCATATTGTGGAGTTGCATATGAAGTTGTAGTATGCGCGTGTGAGATGGCGCGCCAAGTGCGAGATGAAGAGCGTTCCAAATCTCAGCAGAGGTGGAAAGACCAACAGCATGCGGTAGAACCTCTTTTGACAGAGAGGAGAGGATCCAATTGAGAAGAAGTTGATCACGACGAATCCACTCAACATAAGCCGGGTTGAGCGAGGAAGTTGCTGAGCTAGTAGATGTCATGGTATTATCAGAAGACACCGTCGTAGGTGGACATGGAGTGGTACCGTTGATGAGACCCTTAAGGTTGAAGCAACGCAGGAGTGGAAGAAATTGGGTCTTCCATAATAAGTAATTTGAACTTGTGAGTTTGATGGAGATGGAATGGTGAACTTGGTTAAATGAAGGCAGAGATGGTAGATACCATCAGATACCAGAGGAGGAGGATGAACCCGATGCCATGAAAAAAACAATTTTGTGGCTCTGATATCATGTAATTCAAACTCATATCATTCTGGTTGATATCATGATTGATATATATATAATTGGTATAACAACTTATAGTTGTTGTTATGATATATTGGTTACACTTAGAGTTGATTACAAGAGCTAGTTGTTATGCGGCTTGAGTTGTTTGGATATGATATTATCTAACTGCGTAACTTACAAGAGCTAGTTGTTGTGTGGTTTGAGTTGTTCGAATATGATATGATATGATCTAACAGCATAATAGGATTTACATAGAAACATGAAGATGCCGTTGGGTTCAATCAATCCTTCAACCTGGTGTCTCTGTTCAAATCCTTAGCTATGGTGAGAACGTTGAAAACATTAATGAAGAATCGAACGAGATGAGTAGCATCAATGAAGAATTGAACGAGACGGGTAACAGTAATGATGAAGACTTCTTTGAGATGAGTGACTATGAACAACCTCATTCACACCTTAAAATGATGCATCTGAATTGTTGCGACTGGATATTCTCCTCGGTGGGCCTGGGTCTTTTGAAGAGTATGTATGACCTCTCTCGAGACACTACATATAGATAGATGTAAATCTCTGGTTGATTTGCCTTAGGTTCTTCAGCCTGGAGTCCTTGAGAAGTTTGAGAATTGATCCCATGTTTACCACCGTGACTTCAAGTGCTTAAGTTCTCTCATTGCCAAAGATTGAGGACAATGTTGAGCTGCCCTGCATCGCTCAAATCATTAAAGATTGAGTTCTGCCCAAATACAATAACCCTTGCAGCAAGAAACCAAGACCTCAACCACCTCACATCTCTTAAGAGTACAAGAATTAGGAATTGTTCCAGTCTCGAGTCTTTGGATTCGAAAATGGAAGGCCTCTAGAAATTGAGAATATACAAGTGACGTTACCTGAAGGCCTAAATGCTTTTCGGGAGCTGGTAATATATGAGAAATGCATGAAAGGAAAATAGAAAGATGTAAAACAGAAGCATATCGAAAAATTTTAAACGTGACTTTAGATAAGAAATTGGTTTAAAAAACATTACACTGGTTAATAAATATTATTTACTATATATACTTAAATGAGAATTTTCATTCAAAAATTAGATTCAATTATTTTTATTGCTTTATATATTGTTATTTGTTAGTTACCTTTAAAATTATGTATAAATTAATAATATTTCTAAAAATAAAGGATTCATAAGTTTCGCAAACCGAGCTTATGTATAAACCATTGATTGCAAGGCACACTTATGTATCATCACAGTAAGTAAAATAATATGAATATTATCATAAAATATACAACATGCTTAAGAATATAAAATAAATGATGTTGCATAAGCTTTTAGAAAAAATGGGCAGCGCGTAAAATTTAACATGGTATCAGAGTCATATGTTAAGAGTTCAAATCTCGTTAAGCTCTTATTAAAAAGTAATTTTCTCCCTTAGTTATCCACGTGTTGGACTTGATATAGACCAAAAAGTTGTCAGCAATTCACACGTGAGGAGGGAGTATTAAAAATATAAAATAAATGATGTTGCTCTTTCTATACTTCAGCTTTTAAGAAAATTGGACAGCACATCAAATTTAACAACATCATAGTCATGACATTAAGACTATTGCATAACTTATCAACAGTAAATGAATTTGATAGACAATCCTTATTTATAACTTCATATTCAAGTCTCCGGTGATTCTTATGTTTTTAAAAAAAATAGAGAAAAAAGGAAAATTGGATTGAGATTCATTATACAGAGTTGGAGTGTGTTTCTTCCTTTTTTTTTTTATTTAAGGCTTGAGGGTTGTGAGTAGGAGAGGCATTTGGATACAAAAAAAAAAAAGATATTATTTGTTGTACATTTGGATTTTGGTGCGAAAGCTTGTGGTCTTGTTTAATCAGCCAGGCTTTTTTATCTTATACTTGTTTATTACATATCACACAATTATCGCAGGCACCATTGGGTTATCTCACAGAGTTGCAAGTCGCCTTTTTGTTGTATAAAATGTCATAATTTGGCTCAAGTAGATGATTTTTGCGGAGGAACAAACGGAAAAAGATGAGCTTGGGGACCATCACTGTTGCCTTATTCGAGTTGATGTTAGATCAAATGTAGAACTTACAATGGTTGGTGCTTTGGATAGCGGGATTATGTCATATGTTAATTGGGTAGTGGAATTGTGTATTAGAATCGTCGAAGATTAGTAGTTTTAACAATGTTTTCATAACCGGATCGGAGATCAGATCGGATTGCTAACTGGGTCACGGTCCGATCGGTTCGATCGGGTTCAACCGGATTGAATCGGATTATATTAAAAGAATAGTTTTTCTAATAAATTTGAATAGAGAATTCATAAGTAATATAATATACTATATAAATAATAATAAACCATTAGTAATAATAAAGTTATGTGAAAATATCATTAATTATATATGAAAAATTAAGACTTAATCAAAATCATAATCCCAAATATATTATCGTTATGTTTTATTAATTATATGATACTACTAATGCAATATTAATTAATTATATTACAATTTACTTGTGAATTTTCAATTAACCTATTCTTATTTCTTCTTCCCTAATTATTTCTTACAGCTAATTTTTGCTATAAATAAAATTCCTGCATTGTGCATAATGTTTTCATTTAATTTCTTATATTTTTTAAAAAAATTAGAGATGAATTGTTTTAGTTTTAAAATTTCCTCTTATGCTTCAAAAAGTTAATGCTACCCAAAATTAAGATGACTAATAGATTGTTAATTATCATCATTATTATTATGAAAGATAACTTTCTTATTATTCAATTTTGCTTTCCTTTTTTCCCATTTATTTTTCAAATCTTCCATGATTTTAGACTTCATTTAATCAGATTTTTTTGTTTCATTTTTTATCTGTCAAAATTCTATTTGAAAGTTTCCATTTTATATCATTGGTTTCCTTCTTTAATAAAAAAATAAAAAACCGGATTGAACCACAATGGCCGGTTCAACCTGATTTTACTGGTTTTTCCGGTTCATACCGATTTTTTTGCCAAAACTGATTTTATATATAAATCCGGACCGGACCGACAACTGGTTCGCGGTCGGACCGGCCGATCCGTCCGATTCTGAAAACCATGAGTTTTAAGTTCGATTTTTAAAATCACTAATTTAATTAAGATTTATTTATATTGCTCCCAACGAAGACTTGAAATGCTGGGATCGATTTCAAAAAAATGTAGAACTTATACTTACATTAAAGGAGAAAAGGAAAAAAATGAGGGCCGTGCACTCTCGCACAACGTGATAATTATTAAATTCCTGATTTAACTAACAAAATAAATTAATATGTAATCATTGTGAAAACATTTTTCCTGTTCACCTCACGACGATTACATGACAAACATTTCCAATGCATTCAAAAATATTTTTCTAATTATTGTCAAATTAAACGATTTTTTTCTTTTTTTGAATTTTTTTTGCATAAACTCACTCAGAGTATTGCAGTGGCGGAGCCAACCAACTTCTTGAGTGGGTTCACTGTCAGGACAAAAATTAGTGTCCGAATGAAAAAATTTTGAAAATTTCTTTTTTCATTCGTTTCATCATTTTCATAAGTAGGATGTCTTTTTTTAAAATATTTTTTCAATGACATGATTTACTGTAAAATATTTACATTAAATTAAAATTAGTCTAATAAATTCAATAATTAAACATAATATAAAACGTAAATATATTAGAATTCTTTAATTAATATTTTTGTGGCCTCAAATAAATAATGCATAATACGCTAATAACATGAAAAATTAATTATTCAAAAAATAAATAAATAATTGCATAAGTATTGATATTTATAAAATATTTATTATACATGGCACAATCACATGAAAAATAATGAAATTTAAATATCTTGGAGGTAGAAATAAATTAGGATATTAAAAGACAAAATAATGAATTGCAATTGTTATTTGAGTTTGATGAAAATAAAATATAATTAAGAATAACAAAAAAAAGATAAAAATATTAGTATAAAAAGTATTTTGTACCTGGGTAATTGAAAGTAGAAGCCAAGAAGTAATAATTTTTAAATGAGAAGGTAAGATTTTTTTTTTTTTGTGTGTTGGCAGGAGATTATTATACATGGCACAATCACATGAAAAATAATGAAATTTAAATATCTTGGAGGTAGAAAATGAATTAGGATATTTAAAAACAAAATAATGAATTGCAATTATTATTTGAGTCTGATGAAAATAAAATATAATTAAAAATAAAAATATTAATATAAAAAGTATTTTGTACCTGGATAATTGAAAGCAAAAGTCAAGAATTAATTTTTAAATGAGAAGGTAAGATAGGAGATTATATATGCGGTGTAGTGCGAACTACAACTCAAAACCTGCAACCTATGGAACGACATCCAATGGCTGGACCACCAAGACATGTTTACAGATCTGTCAATACTCGCTAGTACATTAATTTTATTTTTTTCAGTGTCTGTACGTGCAGGCACCTGCCTCCGCCCTTGGAGTAGCGGCAATGTCTTCTTTTATCCTTCTAAAACTAATAGAAATATTTATTAGTATATAAATAAAGTGGCTGCAACAAGTGTCATCAGGTCCAAAACTGGAAGATGACACGGCACCCACCGCGGTGTTAATAACAATTAATGTATATAAAAGAAACATATATAAGCTATAAGAATTAACCGGACGAAGTGTCATTGGATGCTTTCTTACAAAGGGATGGTTCCAACTTATATCATCCATATAGCAGTAAAAGTAGTTTCAATAATACTTACATCATCGATCGCCATTTTATGATACTGTTTGCAGCTAGCAGGTTTTTCAAGAAGTCACGGTCACATGAAGCCTGAAGAAAGAGACGTGGGAAATTTGGGTAAGGTTCAATGAAAAGCTTATTTGAACACGTGACATGAAAGTGTGTCATAGGATGCTGCAGAAAGATAGCATTGTGCAGGGAATTAACATGCTGTACAAGAGTGTTGTTGCAATAAAGATGCATATATCAACATACCATAGACGTCTAGACAGTTTTTTTTGTCAGTTCCTTAACAAGCCCACTAAGGGACTGGTCGTCCCTAACTGCCCGAACCCAGTTTGCATTGATTCGAGAATGCGCTCAAGACTTCGCTTCAATGTTCTAGCAAACGATGGCTTGATTTGACCACCGAAGAAATCTTCTATCTCCTCTTGTTTCTCGTCCATATAGAACTGGAAAGAAGGCATCAGTGAGGCAATGATGAAATAGCATATACAATAAAATATGAGTGCCTCTATTGCCACTTCTAAAATTATTATTGTCACTCCAAATATTTATTTTTTTACAACTTTATCCCTTTTTTTACTTTTCCTTTATCTACAAATTATCCCATTGAAAAAAATGTAAATTGAGTTAGAAATTGATAAAATATATCCACACTATAAGTTACAATAATAAAATCTCTGTCATGCTTCATTTATTTTTAAAAAATTAATCACGATTGGTTAAACGTTGACAATGAAGAAGAGAAAAACAAATAAAAAGATGAAAGTCTGAAGGGTAAAATTGTCCAAAACAAATATTTAGAGTGGCAATAATAACTTTAGGAGTGACAATAGAGACACTCTTCATGAAATAATGACAAACCGGTGACACAACAGAATGGATAAATCTAGACAACCGATGTATCCCCAATTATCCTGCGAAAAGAGGAAAAAGCCATTAGACGAAGAATACAGCTTCCGAAGATGAATGCAACAAAAATTATCGACAACCTTATTATTTCTGCAATCTTGTATTTGTCTACAAGGATAACAACGCTGAGTTCCCTTTATCGCTTTGCAAGTGAATATGTTCGATGTTGGTGTATGCACATAATTATCGCCACAATACCTAATTTGGTTAAATGACTAGAGTTGAAGTATCAGCACAATTTACTAACAAAATATCTCAAATTCCATTCAACATGCATAACACAATATAATGCTTTATGGAAAAAAGACCGAACCTTCAACCATCTCCAAGCAGTTACACGCCCTTCCCAATTGACTCGAAGTCCATATATTGCATCTTGATTTCTTACCTTCAAAATGAAAGAAAATGGAAAAAGTTAGGTTACTTATGAATCTGGTATGATATGAAAAGCACTGTAGCTTATATAAGAATAAAACACACTACCTCAGAAGTTAGCAAGAAATCAAGGACCTCAAGGACAATATCTGGATCTGGGCAAGATGCCAGAGATCCTACACAAAAATCAAGTGTCAAGTGAAATTATGCCATTTGTAGACCGAGATTTGGGTGGTCACAATGGTGCACATATCTAATATACAAACTTTCTCCTCACTTTCTGTTAGGATTTCTGCACGAGAGAAATTATGCACCACGAGAAAATCCGAGAAATTTAAGGCGACGCATAATTGTATTGGATGAAAAAAACAGAAGAGGATTACAAAATCAGATGATCCAGGATGGTCTTATAAGCCTTGATTACAAGTCTTTTTATAGGACCTTGGAGAAACAACTCCTACTCTAACTTAAGGACCTAATCCTACTAGGCATGCAAGCCCCTTCTCTAGAAAAACCTCCTTGGAGTAGGAGTAGAAATCTGACTTCCTGAAGTCCCTGAAGATTTCAGCCCCCCTTCAAAGTCCATCTTGAAGTTCAATTCGGCCAGGTTGGAGTAGGAGTAGAAATCTGACTTCCTGAAGTCCCTGAAGAATTCAGCCCCCTTCAAAGTCCATCTTGAAGTTCAATTCGGCCAGGCCTCCTGCCTGGCACCCTGCCAAGCCCGGACGCGCCCGGGGCGTGCCCGCCAGGGCAATCCTAGTCCCACTCGGACTAGGACAAGTCTTGGATGACCCCTTCACATCTTCAGCCCTTCTAGGAGTAGATCTTCCACTCCAAGTGCCCCTCGGTCCAAGAAGGAAGCTCGGCCCTCCAAGAATCCGCTATGTCCTTCTCGACATCGGAAACCGGCCGACTCCTATTCCTAATAGGAGTAGGAATCCTCCCGACCATGTACTTCTCGTCCAAGCATCTCTCGAAGTCTCCTTATTACTTCTTTGGATCCAAACAGATTTCCAGTTAAAGTAGGATTCAAGGCATTATTTAACACTTTCATTAGTTTCCCTGTAAATCTTCAACAGAGATTCATACCCAGACCTATTTGCAGTGTTGACATTACTCATTATTGCAATATACGCAGCCTACAAATAAAAGATTGTTTAAAGCTACAGAAGGTGAAAATTTTAAAAATGGTTTGCTCACCTTTCTTATGTCAGGAGGCAGAATTGGTGTACTTCTATCATCTAAAAAGGCACTAAAGCGCCTCATTGCTTCTTTCACAGTACTCTCATGGCCAAATAGGACAAGAGCACCCAGTACTTCCCCCCTTAACATTGCATCTAAATCACTCTCACCTTCTTTCTTGTCCCAACCTAACTTTCTGAGAGTGAAACATGCAGAGTCAAACAATCAGAAACAACATTGAAGCCCATCCATCATTCAATAACCAAGATTGATAACTGGTGAATCATATGGCAGAAGGTGATCGAAAATAGAGAAACGTAATTCTGTGCAGTGTGAAATTCCAAGTGATGTGGAAAGTGGCATATGGCGTCAAAGGAAAAATATTCAAATGCATAGATGAGAAGATATCATACATATGCATCTTCCAGACAAACATAATATATTGATGATGAGATGACATAATGAAGTGATTACTAATAGATAGATAGATAGATAGATAGATAGATAGATAGATAAAACATAAATATATCTCCACACGTTTTAAATCAAAAGAATCTCAGGTAATCCATAATTAAAGAAAATAAATAGTTATAGGACATGGATGAGCTTACACTGCAGTAAATTTTAGGATATTGATGAATACTAGTTTTGTGTCATCTAATAATTCGGGAGCAGCATCGCCTACCAAATCCACAATCCTTTTAGTTATCTGTAAAGTGAGAAACAGTTAACAACAGACAACAAATAGAGGACAGAAAAACTGAAGGAAAAAGCAGCTCTTGCATAACTCAGTGATTAGATGTGACATGACAGTATATTCTAACTCTTCCTTGTAAGCAGCCAACAAAGATAGCAAGTATGACAAAGTTTGCTTGCCAGCCATGCATAAAGCATATGTATCTTCTAAAATGCCTATATAAGTGTAGAACAAGTGCTAAGCTTGCCCGCCAAAAGATTGCACAAGGCTTTTATCTCAAGAGAAGTTTACATATATGTTACCAAATCTATCCGTTGAATTCAATTGAATTATATCCATTGCACATTGAAGCCCAGCTGCTAGCTCATCATCATATTTTACCCTGTAGAACCCAGCTTGGTCCACATTAAATTTGATTCAAGATTGCTTAGATTCACCCTGGTTACTCTGCTCTAAATCAGGCACATCACCTAGCAAACCGATTATCTTCGTCATGCTTATCTTTTCAGATTTGGTTTTCAGCAGGAACTTGTTCTGGATATCATATGAACCACAGCAACACGTGAGAGGAACAACCCACAATCCATCACTGTAGGATTCATCTGTCAAAAAATGTGTCTGGAACAGGAAAACAGTCCCATGTTTTCCAGGAAACCAATGATAAGCGTAAAAAGATATTATACTTAAATCAAGAGCCATCAAATAAGAGAAAAATCAAGCCAGAAATAACAATTTAAAAGATGAACCTGCTCTATCTCCAAGTCAAGCTTGTTGGCTTTAATCACCACAACAGGATACCCTTTCTGCTTTGTCCATGATTCCATTATACTCCTTACAGGTTCACCCGACTCTTCTTCAAGAACTGTCCACAGATCTTCTGTTTTTGCATTAGAGTAGGCATAACTTTTTATATATGCAGCTAGTGATTTCTGGAAATGAAAGTCCTTTCAAATTATAAACTGATGGTGTCAACAAGTGAAAAGGGAAAGGACTCAAATATCTTAGCAGAGTAGAATGTGCAAATCTAAAATCAAATTTCCATGGAGAGCATGATAAGTATGACTGAACAACAGACAAATGTGTTCACGAAAACACAAAGGGTTCACTAACATGACTGAAAAGAAAAAAAAAAAAGAATCAAGGCATCAAGAATGAGCTATAATTGACAAGGCAAATGCACATTAGATATTAAGGGAGAATGCCTCAAGATAATGTCAGAAAATTGGTACCACAACAAGAGCATATATAGTACTTGTATCTTTCTGAGGGTCATATGTAGTAATTTTATTCTAAGAATTGTTTAATATGTCCTATTGTTGTGGGTAATGTCCTCTTGGTGCCACATGCAACATTTCCAAAATCACATTGGTCAATGAATCAATCTAGAAACTACTTTTTTTTAGAGAGAAATCTAGAAACTACTTTATTTGCAGTTTAAAAGGTCCAGACTGGTCTGGTATGTTTAAAGTTTTAATTACATGGTGATTCTACATAGAACAAAAGAAGCACTAATACAGTGTCTTATGAACATTCAAGTATGGACCAGATGCTTGATGAGAATCACGGTGCATACATATTGGTTATATGCACAAAAATAGTACCAATCACGAGCCTACATAAAAGTTATCAAACCTGAAAACATTCTGCACCAAGGTAACTTTGCAACATCCCAATAACAGCAGCTCCCTTGCAGTAGCTAATCGAATCGAAAAAATTTCACCGATCTCGCTGGCACGATTTATCTCAACCTGAGCAACAGATGAAACTAGTGAATAATTGAAACGCACATACTTCTGGTTTCAAGTACATAATCAATGTGTTTATCAGTGAAATTGACCAAGTAAATCTTAACAATTTCTGAAGTACTTTTCTCAAATTCACACGAAAAAGCAAAGTATTTTCTCAAATGCGTTTTCTTATTCTCTTATCTTTGTTTATACAAGAAACACATTGGAAACTGACATCAGTATTCAGGAAGATAACCATAATATATCACAGGAAATTTATACAATTTCAGTAGAATGTCGAATTAATCACCAAAAGATAAAACCAAATTGATAGATGGGTGGTCCATAATCAGGAATAAATAAGTCTATTAAGCCATTCGTAAATTATAGTATGATATATAACATATGAAAGATACAAGAATCATCACATTTTCTGCTATCAGAAGGTGTTTGAAGTAGGTAATTTAACCTCTATAGGATGTGATTCCCCAAGAGCATCTAGCTGAAGGCCCTTAGTAGTTTCATCTAAAAACTGAGTCCATATTCTCCATTCAGGAAAAATGTAATCTGTTGCGAAATAACTCATCTGTTAACAAGCAAGAAGAGTTTTAGTACACATGCGGCTAAAGGACAACCACAAAACTTGTTTATCCTAAAAAGTTTCAGCCTTATTGCCCATGTTGCAAAGCCCTCCTTGAGCCATAAATCTGTCCACCACTCCATTGTTACAAGGTTTCCATACCATTGGTGCGTCAATTCATGAGTTACAGTAATTGCCACCTGAAATGTTGTGATAAGACTGTAAACATTGCAATTTTTATTTTTGCATGCAAACTATTTTACATGATTATTGTTCTTCCTCGAAGCATTTGGATACAATAAAGTAACGTCAACTATTTTACGCACTTTCGGATCAGCATTCTGAACTTCATCTACCCTTATAAACTGAACAACCATGTAAATGATGGCTGGTGCTGGTCTAGAGGTGTCTTTAGCGTCAAACAGGCTTATGGCATTCTGTGCGCTCCTGCTTTTGTTGACGACAACACAATGCTAACTGATTGCTGTCTAATCTGGAAAACCAAAGTCCCACTTAAAGTCAGAATTTTTATTTGGCTCCTGCGTAGAAGACATCTGCCAACAGCCTCATACTGTGCTTGCTGGCTCGTTGGGATGCCAGGCAGCTGTAGGATGTGTAACAGTGACTCCCAGGAAAACACAGAGCACCTATTTTTCAGATGTGATGTCTCAAGCGAGGCGTGCGCCAAAGCCAGATTTCACTGGATTTCTAATAGGACTGAGCTAGAATTTTGGACTGCTTTCCGGCATGGTGGTATTTCTGGTTCAACCATCACCTACCGATCTTGTAGAAGCAGAGCTCTGCTTTTCATATTACTCTGGGTTTTATGGTTACAACAAAATAGATTGATAGATGCGATGTTGAAAATATTCTTAGTCATGCCTTTTTCCAGTACAACAATTGACGCTCTTTATGATGTACTCTTGATACAACTTTTGTAATCTTTTGAACTCTTATTTGGTAATCAATAAATGTTTTGGATGATTCCTTTTTCCACTCAAAAAAAAAATCAACAAAGAACCTCCTCTTTCATATTTGTTTCATGACTTTTATCTTTGTTGCATATAAAGTTATATTCAAACAAATAAACAAGTATAGAATTCACTTGTATTTCCCATTAAACATCTATAATCATAAGAGAAATAAAAGCAAGAAATATAAAATAACTTAATTAGGATGACTTCCCCCTCAAAATGATGAAAAAAAGCAGAATGTCCCAGAAATACTTACCCCTTGTTTGACTGAAGATGAAGAATGGGCATCATCATAAAGCAAATCTACATCACGAGATGTAACCAACCCATAATTTTCCATTGCTCCAGATGCAAAGTCAGAAATTGCAACCATATCCAGTTTGGGAAGTGGATAAGGCACTGAGAAGTACCTGGATAACAATGGGGAAAAGTTGATTTCATTATAAGCCTTGCCCTAACTACAAACCCAATGCTTGGAAATTGTTTGACTTCATTAGAATGAGAAATTTTTACACAAATCGAACAAAATCATCACAACATGGGATGAAAATAAATGGTGATGACCGCCAGAGGCATATCTTAATTTGCAACTTCATTTGAATTACGGATCAGTCTAGAAAAAACAATTAACGATTTAATTACACTAATCAATGACAAAATATAAAGAGCATCAAAATACAATCATAAGGCATGCTTTACGAGAAAATAAATATCAGTATATTGAACAAATATTAGTAACTAATTACTTTGTGTACACATTCAGCGCCTTTACACCAACATCTAGAGCAAATTTTCCCTAATTGCTCTTGCCAACTTGAGTATATACACGAACTCTAATGCCTGAAAAAAAATGTGCTACATTCCGTGAATACAAAGAATTTCCAGTGATCGATCCGTAAAGAAAGTTATGAACTCAAAGATAGATAAAGGAGATCAAGTCACACCATCAGGTGATTGGTCCTCTACATAATCAAACAAGCCAACAACAACAGCAACCAAATAAGTCGACATTATTGGTGACTCCTGAAAAGAGACGGTCTTTAAAAGACCGTCAGTATTTTCATAAGTTGTTGGCATGTTTGATAATGCTATAAGCTCAGATGGCACTTCCAACGTTATCTTGAATGTGGCCTGCAAAGAATACACAAACCAAATTTCAGCGTTTCTTCCATCACAAAAGACAGAAACCAATATTAAGAGAGTGGGAGGTACATGTAAATTACACATCCAGAAAGAAGATGAAGATATCTAATCTCGGCAATTTAATTAGGACTGCATAAATGCACTGACCTTAAAAGTAGGTTCATCCCAACTTGGGAAGCATCGTCTGCAATCAGCAGGCTCAAACTGCGTCACCGCCATGTTCTTCTTCTTCCCGTTTACCTCGTACACGCTTCGCAATCAGTGTTCTCCGTCAATATAAGAAATGAAAAGAGACTTCGACAAGCACAATAGGGAGCACATGCTGATGCGTACCCTCTATAGAACCCCTTCATCTGGTCGTTCAGCGTTCCAGTAAACCCAATCCCAAGAACTCCCTCGCCGAGGGGAAGAGCGCCATCGAACCCCAGAACCAAGACCTCATCCTCTTCCAGCACGGCCATCTCCGACGGCCGGAGCTCCTGCAGAAAAAAATGAGAATCGCGTTTTCCTTACTCACTCGATCATCTCATCGCTTCCCCTCCGACCGAGGTAGAAGAACTGGCGAGTCTCAGGGCCTTCACCTGGTAGGAACCTCCGACCGTGAATCGCACGGAGTCGCGAGCGACGTCGAGGTCGGCGGCATTGAGGACGAGGAATCTGGTGGGGAGGACGACGTCGACGCTGATTTCGACGGAGCCGGAGAACTTGCAGGCGTCGAGGTCGACCTTGAGGGCGAGGTCGTACCGCCGGGGAACGGCGAACTTGGGGAGACGCGGCTGATCCTTGAACTGATCGACGCTTTGTTCCTCAACCGCCGCCATTGCCGCCATGTCGTATCGCTTCTTATTTTTTATTGTTTCATGAAACGGAGGGGTTGACCAGTGACGACGCCGATCGTCCTGTTTCTTCCCTCCAATTCGAGACGTTACCAATTCGCAACCGCAAGCTTCTTTTCTAAATTCTTTAAATTTCAAGACAAATTATTGATGCATAAAATGAAACAAATATTATTGTTTTTAAATGAATTTATTTAATTTTGGAGGTAACTGATGGAAAAAAAAGTAAAAGTTGAAAGTAAAGAAGACGTCTCAGTAACCTCGGGCGGACCGAGACAACCAAACTTGAACTCTTTCGTATGATTACCATTAGAAAAAAAAGATTTATTTTTGTCAAAACAACACATAATTTTTATTTAAGGGAGGTCAAAGATATCTTTTTATCCCTAAATTTATATTTTATTATATATAATTAATAAAAAATTAAAAATTGGGTGCCCCGTTCTTACCTCTGAGTGATGGTGTATGTTATTGCGTTACACTTTTATTAAGTAAATTTATATTAAATTAAATCTGAATAATTATGAGGTGATTAATTAGTGATGGATAGTCAATAAAATTAAAGTTCCAATGAAAGTGAAAATTCTAATATACAATATTAATAGACACTAAGAGGTGACTGGAAATTCCTTTCCATCAAAATAGAGTTTCTGCATTACAACTCCCATTTTGTCCTCCGTGTTTATGCAAACCGAGAATCCCAGAGAGCACACGGTAGCTGGTTTCGAAGTCGACATATAGAAAAAGATCTTTCAAATGTTAACCGTGAGTTACGGTACGTGGGCAGAGAGTAATCGCAGATCAAAGTTTGGCGTTCGTGCAGTTTTCCAAAGAAAGAATTGTAGTTATTTTTTTCAGCCAATTTTAAATACGTAGGGAGAATCCCTATGTCGTCGATTTTTCACGACATGAAACCATATTCTCTTCTCCTTTGTACTAAGAATCTATTGATATAAATTGTGCATCGTTTAGATATCGTATGGTATAATTACGATGGCCGAATAATTGTCTTGGAACACGTTTTTCCGCCAGAGACGGAACCCGATCTGGGTTCTGACCAACACGGCCCGGGTTGAGGCTGACATGGCTCGGGTTCTGTAAACATAGCTAGGTTCTATTGAATTCGAAACGTGTTGATGCATGTTGATTTGGAATCGAACGCGGACCGAGTTAGCGACCGCGCGGCCCGAGTTTTCCACACGACATGGTTCGTGTTTTCCAAACACGAGTTTGATCGAGGGATTGTCACAGACGTGAACCGGCCAACTCGGCCCGGGTTCACACCCTACTCGTCTTAGTTTTTTATCATACCGAGGGGTTTTTTATCGTTCCAAATACGACATGGGTTATACTCGACGCGGGACGAGTTATGAGGAAAGAAAACCTATTTTTTGATATTTTATTATGGATAATTGAAGGTTTATTATGGTTAATTGTTCTTGAACATCCATGATCATATTGTTAACAGATATGACATCATAGTTTTTAAGATCCGATTTTGAAATTATTGATATTATTATTCCATCTGATCATGTGATTTATCATATTCTTGATCCAGTGATTTTCCCGTGATTGAGTCCTTATTTGGTCGATAAATGATGCGAAAAATATGTAACAACGCAATAGCTAGTGAGTGCACTAGTCGTATAAGTAATAAAGTGTAGACTAGAATTGTCGATCCCACGAGAAACTATCTAAATAAATCCTATCCTAAAAAATCTACTAACATAAGAAAGGGGTTTGTATGTGTAAGACAGAAATATAAAACTTACAGAAAAAAGATACTTGATACGTAAAGATAAAGTGGTGATGATTCATGAAAAGTATGGATGATTAATGTAAAGTTAGATATGTATAAACCTCTTAACCAATCAAATCATGACATAAACACTCAAGTCGATTCTTGAGACGGACTATGAGCACATAAAATATTGACTTATTTCATAGAGAATTACGATGCAAGAAAATGTAACTCCTAAACTATTATTCACCCATACTTCTGAACAAAATAACAATCCGCACGCTATTCGGCATACACGACGAATTACCGAATATGTGTTATATATGCCTCAACTTAAAATTAAAAGATTGATTATCAGAATAATAATGACTTCTAGAATTAGTCACTCCTTGTATAAGTTTGTAATCTAATTTCAGAAATCACATTACTCATAAAAAAGCATTAAACTTAAGATATATAATCAAAAGAAGTCGATTTATTGAATTAACTTGAATAAGAACGAGGTCCAAACAATCTAACTTTCTGAAGCAAATATGAAATCTCTATTACAGAACTAATGAACTATGAAAAATAAGGTAAAAGGGCATCCAAACATATGAAGGAAGAGAGAGGTTTGCAGCCTCCAGGACCTCTGGACGATCATGCAGCACTAACCAATAAGTTGCTATGCAATCTTTCTCCTTCGATGATCTTCTGGCTTCAAATCTCCTTCTTTGCAATTAGGCACGATTTTCCAAGGCTCAAGCACAAATTTTCAAATCTTTTGAAGTCTTCTATTTATATTTCCAAAGCTCCCGATAAGTTTTGATAAGTTGGGAGTCCAAAACTTATCCAAAGGATAATCTGTAATTTAAACTCCTCTTTGATCCAAGAATTTCATGATTTATCTCCAATTCAGAGCTCTTATCATCAAATAAATCTTCTAGAAGGTTGGGCACCGTCCTGGCATCTTGATTCAATCAAAATCTATTCGGTAAATCAACGATCAACAAAAATCAGTTAATTTAACAGTCCATGAGGAGATGTTCACGACCAATTTTAACTCTAATTCGAAGTCTTAATATAATGTTACGGCCCATAAGGAAGATTTAACAGCCCATAACTCGGGCAGATTCTGATATTAGCCTCTATTGCTCCGTGATTATTTCCTGACGACGCGTAAGTTAGGGTCATGAGAGTAGTCTTACGGCCCATAGTGTGTTTAACCTCCTTTTTGCGGGCGTAATTCACAAAAATTGATATGTCTGTAGTCTTAATGGGTCGTTAGATGTCTATTATGACCCATAATAATTCTGGCATGATTTTACATCCCTTCTATATGCATCATGATGGCTTGATTTTAATCCGAGTTTGTGTGGGCCGTTACACAAATGTTACGACCGGTGAAAAAATAGATGAGCTTCGATGCGGATCGTAATTCTAGAGGATGACCCGTTAAATTCTTCTTTGATTGACCTTCTTCATTTTGTGAGACCTGTTACCAATGTGTTACCAATGCAACAGGGCCGCCTGATGCAGGACTTTTGTAGCCCCGTGTCAGGCACTGGCAAAAGCCCTGCTCGCGGAGGGCTGCAGTGCAGATTGCTGTGACGCAGCCTTGTGCCTCCGACGTTGGCGCATGGTTGTTGAATCCAGCACTGGCTGCGCAATTGTGTTGTATTCCTAGCGCACGTATATTTTATTTTTTTATAAAATTTTTAATAGAGAAGAATAATAAAATAATTTATTTGAATGTATATTTTTCAGGAAAAGAGTTCAAGCTTCGTGTTATTCCGACATAGGTACGTGTCACTTCTTCTTTCTTATTTAATTATTGGTACGTGTTCTTCTTCTTTCTTCTTTTTGTAGGCCAAAAAGTTGGCAGACAACCAATAAAGTTTATGAGCATTGTCATAAGCGTTGAGGCAAAGAAAAAACTAATGAATATGTTGATGGAAAATCAAAAAAAGTTTGTGTAAGTTTTTATACAAAAAAATATTTATTCATCCACCTTATATATTCTTTTACTTTTTCTAACATATTATGTTTGTGCTAAATTCAGGAAGATTACAATGCATCTCTTAACATCAAATATGGTTTAGATGTTAGCTCTCAACCAAGATTTGATGCTGCTATGTGGATTGATGTGGTAGGAGCTTCAACAAAAGGAAGAATATATGGATTTGGTGCTGAAAAATTTGTTCAATTACTAGTAAATAATTTAAGTTATGGCATATCAAAGCACGTGGGTGACTCTTCTTCAAATGTTGCTACTGAGAATAATTTGCAACGTATAAGAGAAGAAGTGCGTGAACAAGTGTGGCAAGAATTGCAACAAGAATTATATGATCGCATTAAAAAAGTTAATGCTGAAATGGAAGAACATGTTCGTGCATTTGTATTACAAATTACTCAACAAGCAAGTAGTAAATCACCTTCTGGAGATTCTATTCCACGTTAGTAAGATAATTTATCTTATTTATATACTTAAGATGCTTCATTATTTTATTATTTCTCTATTTAATTCACTAGATTTTAATATTTTATGTATATATTTGATTACAGGTTTCAACTTTTTATATGGAGAAGTGATCACAATTCATCAAGGAAAAAAGTTGATATATTGTGTGGCTACAATTTTCTAAAAGTTTCATTGTTAAATTTGGTTAATCAAAACTTATATAATGGATTTAATATTTTGATTTTAATTACAAATGTTTGAACTATATGATCTTTGACATGTTTAGAAATGAATATCTTGCATTGTATTATTTTTATTGTATAATTATTTATGTGTAGTAGTATATATAGAAAATAAATTGCCACATAATTGTTAATTCACTAAAAATTCTGTAAATTTATTATATTAAATAATTGCATAAAATTTCATCACAACTTCATCAAAATAATTAATAGGGAATCATCACAATTTTGTCACAAAATGTCTATGTGAAATTTGTCACAAGCCTATCATAATCATAATTGTCACAAAATGATCACAAATAATCATCACAAATTTGTCATAAAAATCATCACAACATATATCCGTCACAAATTAATAGTCAGTAATCCGTAAAAAAATCATCACATTTCTGATGGAATACTCATTTTATTAATTATTTTATCAAATGTTTGTGACAAAATCTTTTACTATTGTGACGATCGTAGTCGTCAGAATTATTTTTGTGACGAAAATAATTCGTCACAACACATTTTGTGAGTAAAAAATCAGTGACAAATGCATATTGTCACAAATCCATCACAGAAGAGCATTTGTGATAGAATACACTTATGTTGTGATGGAATTATCCATCATAGATACCTTGTTTTCTTGTAGTGATATGATCTGTCTTCGTTACATGACGGTTCTGTTTGTGTCGTGAAGACTCCATGACGGCCCGTAATTATTTCATGAGGTAAGTGTCTCTCTGTAAGATCTGTAAATTGTCCATAATGGTCCGTGCTTCTGTCTGGAGAGGCGTTAGAATGCATTTACGACCGGTGAAGAGTCTAAGTGCGTCTGGTGTTCTTTCTGTGAGGACCGTGAGTATCATCTTATGGGTCGTGAGAAATAGCCGAAGCGGTGTTATATATCCATTACGGCCCGTGAGAAAAACCTATTTTCTCCTTCAAGGTTGATTTCTTCCTTCTCTTTTGCTCGCATACTTTTCTTTGCTAATTTCCATTGAAATAAGAGATTTTCCTGTAAAATAACGCACACCTAGGTAGTTGGGAAGTTTAGGAAAAAAATTGAAATAAATAAAACAAAATTGATGCATGCCTTGAGAAAATTATGAAAATAAACCTAAATGTAGCTTGAATTAAACGTTATAAAATGCATGCATCAATAAACAAGATAAAAGATGAAAACTACTGAGTTGCCCTATTATTTGATTATCTCTAAACCCTCTGGGCCATATTGTTATCGTATTGTATGGAGAAGATAGTGTAGCTAGAGGTTTGAGATGTCATCCTTTAGGAATCTATGGTTGTCCTGTGATGACCATGGGCCCCGTCATCACAAATTATTATTTAGCTTTATTATTGAAGGGCGGCTTGCCATGGCTTGATATTCCATTTGCCTACATGAAAGAGACATGGAGTTTCTCCTAATTGACCAAGTGCTTTATATTGTATTGGATAACTCCAAAGATTAAATTGAATTGAACTGAATTGAATTGAATTGAAAAATGGTCATTCAGATATTAGCGTTGACCGATCATTGAATAGAATAGAAATTATTATTGGTTGATGACCATTGATATTGAAATTGGATTGAAATCGTTAAATTGGATAGTGTCATAATGATCATGAATAATTAATTATTATTAATTATTAATCGATATTAATTGATCTTTTTACCTCTTTCTTGATCATGTTCATTAATTTATGGCATTATTGATTTATTGATCTATTGATTTAATTGAGCTCCTATCCTATTGTTCCATCAAGTGCTCTATTGCTTATTGTATCATATGGTTATTGATTTATTGACCACTGTTAATTATTATTTATTATTATGGTTAGACCTTACGTACTAAGTATGTTTATACTCATGAATTTTTCCTTGCATTTGGATTCATGCAGGTGTGATGATGATAGAAGATGGTGATGCAGATGGTCAGACTTAATGATAGAGATTGTTGCACATGGTGTAAGATTGTGTCATACTATATATATATATATAATTACTTTTCCGCACATTTAGTATCGTGGAGTTATGGACATTCCAGCCCCTTTGACATTATGGATTTTTAGATATTCGTATTATTATTTTTCGCATTTTATAATTATTTTTTGCAAATTCTTTTTATAAAAAATTGTGTAACGTATCTGAGATAACTCTGAGCACATGAAAGTCACGTGAGTCTCGAGACGTTACATTTCAAATTGGAAAAGAGCGAAGCGACGGGAATAAAGCCATGACGAGGGAGCGGCAGTGGCGCAAATCTACGTCAGACTCTTGTCCAGTCTGCAACACGGGTCTTGCTCGTTGTTCTTCCATTTCCAATGCTTCTTCTCGACAGTACAGTGGAAGGAAAAGATATAAAAGAGCCATCATTTTGCCTTACTTGGACTCATTCTTCTTCTGATGTGAAGAAGAAATGTCGTGTTTTGCTCATTAGAAGCAAAATTGAAGCAACTAAGCACAGTACAATAAGCTAAACAACCAAGAAAATTTTATTCTTCTTGTCTCCTTGTCTCTCTCGCCCTCACTCACTCACTACTTCACTATGTTTCCTTCTCTAATTCATGAATGCTCTTTGTCTCTCCTTCTTTGGTTGCCATTGGAGGCAAAGAGCCAATGGAAGGAAGGAGAGAGAGAGATGGAGTGGGCTTTTCATTGGCGAAGAAGGCATGGGGTTTCATTACACCATCACTTTTCTTTTCTGCTTCTTCTGTGGTGTTCTCCATTTTACCATTTGCCTCTTTTGTGCTTCATCTCTTTCGGTGTTTACTTTTTTTACTTGTGTGGTGCTAAAAGATAAAGGTTGTGTTTAGTTAAGAGAATAACTGTTCTGAAAAAGTTATGCGGAACATAATGATTGTTAGAATTTTCGTACGAGAGAAATTATGTATCTCAAGAAAACTCAAAAAATTTAAGGCGACACAGAATTTCATTAGATGAAAAAATCAGAAGAATATTACAGGATTAGATTACTTTCTCTTTGGACCACTAGAGAGTTTTATAGGCACTTACAGATGATAGGAATTACAAACCGATTGAGATTATGAATTAATTCTCCAAAAATAGGACTTATCTCGTGATAAGGAAACAAATTAATTCCTTAACAATCTCATGATAAGAGAATATACAAAATGTTTCTTTTTATTTTGGAGTTTGAGTTCAGATGAGTTTTCAATTGGGGTAAGATTTAAGGCATTATTAATAATAATGACGGCTCTATTCAGGCTTCGCATTTGGTTAGACGTGCGAAGAACACGAACTTGGATTCTTGACATGACTGACATCAAGTCGGACACCAATGAGAACTTCTCAAGTTTCAGCATCGAATCAGAACTTTTAGGCAGGAGTTTTCGAAAATAAAGTGTTTTTACCAGAACTTTTGTTTTGGTGGACCCATCATTGTCGCGCGCGTTTCACTAAACACGCCGAAGTTCTGCCTTTTGTTTGTGTATCAAACACTGCCAAAAACATTTTGTGATTTATGAAGTCCCATTAGACGTGCAGATTAATTACTATTTGTGCATAAAGTCCAAGATTGACAAAAAGATTTTTGTTTGCATGAGATATTTTAGTAAAGTTCAAGATTGGTATTTGTAAAGATGACAGCGAGCTTGTATTTCAATGTATAAACTTATCGCAAAAAACTTGAAACAAACTTATCTTATTTATCTCTATTTTGCAAATTTGAAACTACTAGCAAATTGATTAAGGAATAATAGACAATGATTAAATATTTAATTATTAAATTAATCCAAATTAATTGTTTAATAAATGACAAAATAAATTAATAAATATAGAAATATATAGATAAACATTAATATATAAATAAATTAGTTTTCTTATTATAACATAATGACTACTTTTATAAAATTTAAAATATTTGTTATTTATTAAAATATTATCATAAAGTAAAGAAAAAATAATCAATTTAAAATAAAATAATTTTAAAAAATAATTTATATTTATAAGACAAAAAACGAGAGAAAGAAAATATTTAAAAATATAATAAAATAGTTCAATATTAAAAAAAGGTTTACAGATGACAAGAAAAAGGGTATATTCAGAATAATAAAATTTACCCACTAAACTGGTGGAGATGACTTATAAAATTTAAAAGGACAATCACAAAAATTAATTTATATTTATGTTTACCCAAAAAAATAAATTATATTATAAAATTTAGGCGCACCAAACAAGGTCCAATTATCTCATTCTTCACGTAGCAAAGAATTAGTTTTATAACTAGGTAACAGTAACACCCTAGCGTTTCACATGATTTAAATATGTTTCAAAATATAAATTTAAATATATAGTATATTCTTTATTAAGATTCATATATATAAGTATATACTTATAAGTGCCATTTTGGTAAACATACAATATATCTATAAATATCTTAATATTTGGATTAAGATATATATTAGTTTAGTTTATATTTTAAAATATTTAATATGACTATAAAAAAATATTATTCCTTTCATAATATTAGAACAAGTATTATTTGGATTGAAAAGTCTTCAAGTATTAATTTTTGAATCTTTAAGTCTTTAAGTCTTTAAATTTATACTTAAAGACTTTTCAATCAAAATAATACTTGTTCTAATATTATGAAAGGCACAATATTTTTTTATAGTCATAGTAAATATTTTAAATATAAACTTAACTAACATATATCTTAAGATTTGATTTCATAGATTACCGATTAAACTATGATATCGTAAGATTGAAACGAAAAAAAATTTGACACCTCAGAATTCTAAGTGCAATAATAAAATAATAATTTATTATTTCATTCAAAAAATAAGGGATAAAAAAGGGATATAAGTGTTTGAAAAGAAATAAAAGTATAATTAGAAAAGAAAATGAAACGATAAATTGATTAGGAAACAAAGAGGTAAATTAGAATTATTTTTTTAGGAATTGTCATTGTTGGACTTACGCCCCTAATGGCCATGGGATAAACTGCAAAAGCAGTTTGCAAAACTGCATGGATGCAGTTAACACTCATGTGTATAAATGAGTGTGATGCCTTATTTGGCCGTGTTGATGGGTAGTCCGACAAACTGTTGAAGGCTGTCGACTTCATCAAGTTTCCGACGATGTCTGATGTAGACTGGATTGTGAAACATGCGACTTCTTTCCGTACGTGATTGAAGTCCCGACTATGAGTTCGAAACAACGTAGAAAAGTATCGACGATCCAACTTCCGCTGCGAGGTATTCCGAAATACTTCCATTTATTTATAACCAATTTCTTCAATTGGTATCTAAGCCGAAATGATCTTTTCTCGTTTATTTTTTTGGACTACGCAATTTTTACGCCTTCGATTATAGGATCATAACCGAAGAACGAAATATTTTTCGTTGTCAATTTTTGTACAAATTCACTTTGAATTATTGTACACTCATTTTAATTATTTTCTCAAATTAAAAAAAATGTCACTGTTCAGAAATTAAAAAAAAAATGGTGCGGCACTATAGAGTGCACACGCAGGGGCCTTGGCCCGCTGCGTGTCACGAGCGCGAGCGCGGACCTTTGGCCCGCTGTTGCCGTAAACGCGTGCAAGCGCGGGCTCTGGCCCGCTGCTGCAGCATGACACGCATAACGCGCAAGAGCGCGGACCAACGCGGTATCTGGCCCGACAATGCACTTGCGCGCAAAACGTGCGCGTGCGCGCGGGCAGGGGCCCGCTGCGCGCATGTGCCCGTGTGGGCAGGCCGCGGCCTACTACACGACGTAGCTGATCGTACGCGCAGGCCTCGGCAAAGGGCATGGGCCTGAGGCCCGCTGCTGCAATTTTGAGCCATGAGCAGCCCAGTTTGAACAGTATCATTTTTTTTAAAATTAGATTTAGAAAAACCTGGGAAAATATAGAAAAATGAGAAAAAATATATTTTTTTACTCAGAAAATTCTGAATTTTTTTGATAAATGTGTGATATATTTGTGACATAATTGTATGCATTTGTCGTTATGATGCATTTTTTATGTTATTATGTCCATGATAAATATATATGAGAAAATTAGATTATTCCTAATTTATGCACATTATTGAATAATTTTCTGAAAATTTCATAATGCTTAATATTCATATTTTGTACTTGTGCATATGAATTTTACACATTATGTCATGTTACTATGTGTAATTAATAGTAATTGATATTCTTATAAATTATCATGTCACATTTAATTCTAAGTATGAATGCTATGTACTTAGTTCGTTTCATACAAAATAATCTGATTATGGTTGATTATGAAATTTTGTATTTTTGAATAATTATGTGGTGAATTAATATGAAAATGGAAATTGTTTTATACAAGAAGTGATAATGTAATGTTAATAAGAAAAATTTTGAATAAATTTTCTGAAAATTGTATGTCATTTGTTTTATGCATATTAGTTACATTATACATATTATTGGTACATGAAATAGTCATGTTATTTTGTCATGCATTATATATGATTATGAATTTTAAGTCACAATTCATTCATATATGTTATTACATGATATGTTTTAAGTGTATGTCACACTTAAATTGAATTTCCATATGAATTGGATATTCATGCACATAATTATGTTATATTTACTTAAAGTGTATTTAAGTGTGACACTTATGTAAATTGACATGATAATTCAAATATGCACACTATATGACATAAGGAATTTATTTTCTTTATGAAAGAACATGTGCCTATATGACAAATTAGGCTTAATACGTGTTACGTGAATTTGTGAGTAGTTAATTCACATAGTTATGTTAATATTACGCACAAAATATTTTAGTCACATTTTTTTTTCATGTGAAATATGCACACTAGTTACGACGAATTAATTTTCTTTATGAAAAGAAATATGTGCATGTGTTTTTTTTACACATGAAATGAATTGTATGATTTTATGTGATGAAAATTTATGCAATAATTTTTTAATTAACAAGACATGCATGATATGAATTTATGTACATGATTGAGCCTTATGTGACATAAATGTAGATTTAGACATGTAATAATATTTGTGTGATTATTTGTATGTCTACTATCATGCTTATGTTAATTATATGAGTGTGACAAATAATATTCATATATATGTAAATGGATTGTATGATTATTTGCATGCATAATATACATTCATATATGTGATTTATGCAATGTTTACTTTGAATGCATAAATATTTGTGAATTATGAATGTCACATATTTCATAAAATTTAGGGTGAAATAAGTTTGACATTATGAAACATAGGTAGTCCAAATAGGATTAAGACATCTAACTTGTATGATGGTCATGGTAATAATTTTTGTTGAGTGGTGCATGATATGTGCATGTCTAGGAAAGTACTGAAAAGAGATTATTAGTGGAAAATTCAGTACCCTCTTTCTCTGTGGACTTACTTGGTGTACTGTTAACGCAGTCTCCAAATATTATTATGTTTACATGACGTGATGACATTTTTCCAATTATTGTTGTGATAAAGCAAAAAGGGTGATGGTTTCCTAATCGGCACTTTACAAATGTAAGGAAGATCTCTCATCACAAAACCTTGATTGTCCTGGTCACACTTTTTGAAAATGACATATTAATCATATCATATATTTTTTAGATGATTTTGGATGTTTGTTTTCCAAAATGATTAGAATAGTATACCTTGACGCAAGATATTATTTTTAATGAATAATAATTATTTTTTTGGATAGTGGGAGATGAGTGGGAGCATAGCGGCCATCTCGATGTCATTACCATAAAAATATTATTATGTCATTATTTATGAATATATGCGACAAGAAGACATGCAAAAACTAACTCATTTTCCATATGTAATTTTGACCATAGATAAATGACACAAAAATTAATCTTTACAGTATGACAATGTTAAAAGGAATATGTAAAAAGTGACACATGGCAAAATATGATCTCTGTCGAGCATGATCTATCACGGTTCTCACGATCTTGATGTAACGAAACCATCAAGGAAATAATAACACTTACATAAGTTTTTCTTCAACAAATATGTTCTATATCTGTATGTGATGATAAACTTGACGACTGAGTTAGATAATTTTGGTCATATTTTTTACCACGTGATAGTTACTTATTTTTAATAAGTACAGTAAGCTTGCGCACATATTTGATGTTTAGTGACAATATCAAATATTTTGACATTTATTTGAAGAATGTTTTGTCATCTTCAACTACGACATATGTTGTCCATGTCAAAATAAGAAAACTGATGCAAGTTTTTGACTGAAATCATAGTCCAATAAATAATGTTTAGATACTAAGAAGGGCTAATGCTACTCATATCGATGTGAGAAGCATGATGGCAAAGTTAATATAAACAAAACAAAGTGCTACGCTTGTGACAAATACGATAATTTTCGCTCGTGATTGCATTGAGTCGAAAAATGTTGATATAATCGTATGGTAGTTTTGTTTAAATGATAATGTTGATTCGTTGTTGAACCTCATCCTTTTCGTGGACTGAGATTATTGGAACAACTTATCATACAATTAAAGAATAATAAATTCTTTATATAACTTAGTCTGCAAGCCAAAGGACATAGTTGAAAACAACATAAAAGTGGGACTTAAAAAGATTATGACTTGCAAAATTTTCTTTTGCAATAGATGAATCATTTTATCTCATTGTCCTACTATACCATTTTTTTTAAAGTGGATATGTGTATAGTATCTACATTTGTTATTTGGACAGACGTAGTTGTGTATTCATGTTTTATCATTAAATTTCATATTTAATGAAATTCCTTTATGAGAATTTTTTGAAAATGATTTTCTATGTCTTGATTACTTTAAGTATTCAAGTTGAATATTTATATCATATGTGACGTAAATAAGTATGCCAAAAGTTTTGACTAGTCAATTTGTGACATTTTTTAGGCAATATAAATATAGACTAGTTCGAGAAATATACTTTCTCGCTAAAATTATTTTGCCTATTTTGTGACAATGTCTAATTGACTTAGTATATGAAAATCATTTATGAACAAAAAATTACAATAATCCATTTATATTGAATGTTTAAGATTCTATATGGTTTCTTTCATCACATTTTCGCATTGTAAATCATACACATGATTTATCTAAGTTGCCAACATGAATTATTTTATACAAATTCATGAACTTAGATGGAGATTCAAATATGATCGCAAGATTAATGCCTTGCTGACTAATTTGATAATGCGAAATGGTTAAGACTTATTCAAATAGTCTAGTGATGTGTGTGGCGCAAATAAAATTCCAATCTTATATTTGGAATGTTGTTATTAATGCTGCCTAAATGTTATTGAAATATCAAGTAGAGATGTGACATTCATGCATATATTTTCTTGGTTGAACGAGATTAAGCAACATCTTCACTTTAGGAGTTGAAGAGGATTCAGAGTTGACAATGTATGCGGATTGATTTGTGGTTTGTCCATACCACATCTCACTCCGAGTGGGAGCAATTCACAGTCAACTCATGATCAATGTTCATTTATTGAAACATATGAATTGCTTTTCACGTTGTTGATTATATGAAATGAACATGAGCCTAAAACAAGTGATGGAGGCTCTCTCGACCTAGAGAAGAAAATGGATTAATGCAAAGAGATAGAGTCGAAAGAAGAAAATCAAGTCAATGACTTGTTAAATCATCCGTCTAGCTTCGAAATAAGTCGATATGGATGATAAGAGATTTAAAAGTGACGAGAAACAATAGTCGCAACAGGAGTACTGACTATAGAGAAATTATTATGTTTTTTCTCGATTGTAAAAAATCTAGCTATTGTTTCACTATTAGATGAATGTAAAACTATTGAGCGCAATATGTAGTTTGCAAGGATCCATTTATGGATTTAGTATTCATCTAAATAATGGTATAAATGTCATTATGTGTATATCCATTTTTATGGATAAAAATGTCATCATGACATTATATGTGAAACAATATTATGTATAGCTAGATGTAATAAGGGTTTTCTTCTATTAATGAAGAATTTAATGTCTTTTTATGAAAATGACATGGGTGTTAGAGTTATTCACACTGGGTGTGAAATTTACGTAAGAATTGTTCATGTAAATTTATTGCTTTGCAACAAGAGTCGTCTGTTATAAAGACAAATTGAACATTCTACGAAAGACTATACACTCACCGTACCCTTATTAAAGAGATAATTTTGAATCTCATGTTTTTCTCTATGACTCTATAAGTAACAAAAGGAAATGTCCTTTTGTAAACATGGTCAGTGGTAGACATGCACAATAAGTTGAGCAGTCTAATATTTGTGTCATTGGTCAAAAGAGAAATTTACGTACGAATGTAGGGCGCCTATGTTGGACGGCGATTGAGAGAATAATGAGACACTTTATGGGCATGTTGACTATCGTTTTGTGCTATGATGGAGATCGAGTTATAGATTTGCTTAATAAATAGACGCCTATTAAGAGGACGATATTAACAAGCAAAAGTTTATTTCCAATTATGTCTTCATGTTATAGAATGACATATTGCAAAGTTTAGCTAAAGCAAAACTATATAAAGTAGTCAACTATGAAAATTGAGTTTGTATTATACTCGATGATGGTATGAAAGCCCTTTGGTTAAGTAAATTTTTTTTACTCCTGTATTGACAATGGTCAAGTATACCCTTTGTTGCAATATGTATGTCACTATTGCTTGATAAAAGGATGGACCATTATAGGGGAAAATACATTAATATCTAGTATGTCTTGACAGTGTTAAGAAGATACAGTTGATGAATACATGTGTAAACATGTTTGACTGACGCATTAACATGCGCAAAGCTTATGCGATGATGTATTCTATATCTTCTTGTGATGAATAAAATTATGTTAAAATATTTTAGAGTTAGTTAATATTTTTTTATAATGCATGTAGAGTATGTCAAATCGGGCACGAGATTACCAGTCACACGGATAATCACCTCGGCATTTAGTGCATAGAGAGCGGAAATGAAATAATTTAGATCCAGATATACGATCTAAGATCGCCCTGATATGTTCAGGAGGATGACACGGGTTTATATAAAACTCTGTGTAGCCTGATAAAAGAAGCCAGATGTGAGACCTCGTGGCGCTAATTTTTGGGTGACTAGTGGGAGGACTCAGGTCAGACATCATGAGTAGACGTTTGGACTCTAATCTGTGCGGAGTTACGAGTTTATGACATACGCTCCTTCAGTGGGAGTTTCCACCGCAGTACTTAGTTATGAACCTAGTATGCTAAGTCGATCTTAAGACTTGACGAATATTTTATAATTATTCGTCAGAGTGTGAGTCTTTAAGGACTGAACAAGTCCAGAGATTGCCCTTAGACTCTTGACTATATTTCAAAGTAATGTGTTAGTGTTGCTACTTTAACGAGGTACTCAAAGGCTAAAATTGTATGCGGCCCATCGAGCCACGACTAGGAAAGCAGTTGACTTAGAACTGAGAAATATGAGGGCGAGAGGAAGATTCACTAGTGCTGCATGGTATTTGCGATGCAATTGGCCAAATACATAAGCATACAAATACAGATCAATCGAAATCATGCATGATAAGATGTGTGTCGTCTGGAGTGTGCAAGCAAGGTGTTTCTAAGGCAAAGCGAGTAACATGAATGTTTGAGCGACTATGTATTATTGATAAATCATAGTATTGATTCACGTGATAGTTGAGTAGCTATACAACGATAACACGCTATAGAATAAGTTCACACATTGATTGAGCAGTTATATTGTCATAATTTTTTGCTCTCAAATTGATCGAGCAACTATGTATCCCTAACATGTCATAGTATAGGCTCACAAGTGGTTGAGTGACTATGTATCCCTAACATGTCATAGTTCTCCCTAAGTTGTGGATGTACTCGTGGGTCGCACGATCCATCTGCCATAACGGATAATTTACTGGAAATAATAATAGCCCATTATGTGCGAGTGGGAGATTGTTGGACTTACGTCCCTAATGGGCCATGGGATAAACTGCAAAAGCAGTTTGCGAAACTGCATGCATGCAATTAACACTCATGTGTATAAATAAGTGTGATGCCTCATTTGGTCGTGTTGATGGGTAGTCCGACAAACTATTGAAGGCTATCGACTTCATCAAGTTTCCGACGATGTCCGATGTAGACTGGATTGTGAAACATGCGACTTCTTTCCGTACATGATTGAAGTCCCGACTACGAGTCCGAAACAACGTAGAAAAGTATCGACGATCCGACTTCCGCTGCGAGGTATTCCGAAATACTTCTATTTATTTATAACCAATTCCTTCAATCATTAAAGTAGAACTTGATTTCTAAAAAAATATCTATAATTAAACACAACCCAAATCACGAGCCACCTCCGAGTAATATATTCTTCTAAGCATGATTACTTTTTAGATAGCTAATGTGAGAGAAACACAGTGCCATAGTAAATTCAAGGAACCTATGTATACATTATGATCGTTTTACGCAAACAACAATTATTTGAAAAGATTTGAAGAATTGGTGGACTCAAAATGAGTCCACATAAGTAGACTTAATAATTCTTGACAAGCATTTTTTAAGATAAATTTATAATCAATTTATGACAACCATAAATTTAAGAATAAAAATCTTGATTTCACATATTTTTTTTTTATTTTGTGTCTACAATTTACCTAAGTCACACACCTCCTAAAAATTGTTAAAAATCACTTTAAGAACTCTTTGATATATAAGATTAATTACCCGAACTTTAATTTTTCAAAATTTCATTTTTCGTAAATCACAATTTCCTGTCTTAAGTAAATTTCTATCTCTTTCGAACTCCAATAGTTGACATTGAAGTATAAGTCTTAACATTACATTCATAATAATTATCAATAACATAATATAGCATCACATTCATACATCTAATCATGCATAATTAAGTTAGGAATATTACATTCTATCCTCCTTAAAAAATTTCGTCCTTGAAATTTAACATACTTTAATGACCAAACAAATAGTGATATCGCTCATCATATCTTGCTCTCTCTCTCATGTGGCTTCCTCAACATTATGGTGTTGCCACAAGACTTTCACCAAGGGAATTCTTTTAGACCGGAGCACTTGATCCTTTTGATCCAAAATATGTATCGGTTGTTTGATATGCGACATGTCTTCCTTCCACGCAATGGGCTCATATTTAATTACATGTAATGGATCTGGCTCATATTTTCGTAACATAGATATATGGAATATATCATGCACATTTTCCATATGAGGAGGTAGGGCAAAACAATAAGCAATCGATCCAACTCGCTCAAGTATTTCGAATGGTCCTGTATATCGTGGACTTAGCTTTCCTTTGTTTCCGAACCTTGTAACACCTTTTGATGGATATACCTTTAAGAAGACATGATCTCCTTGCTGAAACTCAAGAGGCCTTCGATTATCAGCATAACTCTTTTGTCTGTTTTGTGTCACTTTAAGCTTTTCTTGCACAACCTTAATCTTTTCAATAGTGGTTTGAGTCAACATTGGACCTATTAGTTATTTTTCACCAATTTCTTCCCAGCAAATAGGAGACCTACAAATTCTTCCATACAATGCCTTGTTGGGTGCCATTTCAATACTACTGTGATAACTATTATTGTACGTACATTCCGCAAGATCTATATGATCATCCCAATTTCCACCAAAATCTAAAACACATGCACGAAGCATATCTTCTAGGGTTTGAATAGTCCTTTCTCATTGTCCATATGTTTGTAGATGAAAGTCAGAACTAAATTACAACTTTGTGCCCGAAACTACTTGTAACGCTGTCCAAAATCATGACGTGAAACGAGGGGCTCGATCAAAAGTAATACTAATCGGAACTCCATGTAATCGAACAATCTCTTGAATATAAATTTGCGCCAACTTGTTCAAGGAATAGTCCATCCTAATAGGTATAAAGTGAGCTAATTTTGTTAATCAATCCACTATCACCCATATTGCGTTGTGTCCTTTACTAGTCTTGGGATAAAATCCATGTTTACATCTTTCCATTTCCACTAAAGAATAGGAAGTGGTTGTAATGTACCTTCAGGCTTCTTATGCTCTGCTTTAATTTGTTGACATCTCAAACATTTCGATACGAACTCAGTGACGTCTTTCTTCATGTCACTCCAATAATACATCTTCAGGTTTCGATACATTTTTGTATTGCCTAGATGCACACTATAAGGTGTTTGATGTGATTCTTCTAAAATCACTCTTCACAACTCAATATCGTCAGGAACGCAAATTCTATTTCCACACCTTAATACTCCATCTTCATGCATTTGAAAGTCTGGATTTCATTCTCCTTTTTTTGTAGTTTGCAATGCTAACACCGACCATTTTGCATTAAAACACAACCCAAGCCCTTCCAAGTGGCATCACTATATATCCAGATGGAATTCTTAGAACAGGAGCGCTAGTAAGTCTCCTTTTGAGTTCCTGAAAACTTATCTCACATTCATCTGACCATATAAATTTGGTACTCTTACGTGTTAACTTTGTGAGAGGAGTGGCAATGGAACAAAATCCTTCAACAAATCTTCTATAATATCCATCTAACCCTAAGAAACTTCTGACTTCAATAGTAGTTGGTCTCTCTCAATTAATTACAACCTCAATTTTTGATGGATCAAGTGATATACCTTCTTTGAATACAACATGGCCTAAGAACACTACCTTGTCAAGTCAAAAGTCACACTTTCTAAACTTGGCATATAATTTTTGTTCCCTGAGCATTTGCAAAATAGTCTTCAAGTGTTCTTCATGTTTTTCTTGGTTATTGGAATATATAAGAATATCGTCGATGAAAATGATGACAAACTGATCCAAGAATGGCTTGAATACTCGATTCATCATATCCATGAAAGTAGCCAGTGCATTGATTAACCCAAATGGCATTACCAAGAACTCGTAATGGTCGTATCGTGTTCTAAATGCAGTCTTCAAAATATCACCTTCCTTAATTTTTAAGTTGATGGTATTCAGATCTGATATCGATTTTGGAGAACATTGAGGCACCTTGTAGTTGATCAAACAAATCATCTATTCGCGATAATGGATATTTATTTTTCACTGCCACCCAGTTCAATTGTCTATAATCAATACATAACTTAAGAGACTCATCTTTCTTCTTAACAATAACACCTGAGCTCCCCAAGGTGATACACTTGGCCGAATAAATCCTTTATCTAAAACTTCTTGAAGCTGTCCTTTCAATCCTTTTAGTTTTGCAGATGCCATACGATAAGGAGCTTTTGAAATGGGAGTCATTCGAGGGAAAAGATCATTAGAGAACTCTATCTCTTTATCAGGGGCAGGCCTAGCAACTCCTCTAAAAATACATCTAGAAACTCCTTAACAATAGGCACATCATTCAAGCTTGTTCCTTTTTGTTCTCAACCAAGAAGGCTAAGAATCCTTCACAACCCTTCCTGAGTAATTTATTGGCATGCATATAGGATATTAGAGAACATCCATTTGATGCTCTCTCTCCGACAAAGTTGAATGATTGTTTATTAGGAGATGAAAAGGTAACTATTTTCTTTCGTCAATCAAGACAAGCATGATAAGGGGACAACCAGTTCATACCCAAAATAACATCAAAGTCATGCATATGCAAAACAACCAAAATAGCAACCAAAGTCTTATCTTAAACTCTAACATTGCATGATCTATATATTAAATATGAAGACAGAGCATTGCCATCAGGAGTTGTGATTGCCAAACAATATCCCAATGGTTCCTTTCTTGTCTTTAGATGGCATGCAAACTTTGGACTCACAAAGGAATGTGTAGAGCTAGAATCAATCAAAGTATGTGCCATGGTGTCAAAGATAGGAAGATTACATGTGATCACTGCATTTGAAGCCTTCGCATCTCTTTGAGTTAAAGAAAAAGTTTTAAGCTCAATTATTATTTATGTGTTCAATATTAATGCTATTATTCGACAGACTATTTATTTTTCTACAAGGCTGAATTTGAGATTATTTAAATATGTGTAGCATTCATACCCTCTATGAAGCTAAGTGCATGAAAAATAGTGAAATGCTGAGTAGCAAGTGTGCGGAGGAACTGTGTGAGAAAATTAGTCTATTGACAATATGAAAGCTATGATGGAACCCTATTATTAAGCTTTGCTTTTGAATTTTTGCTTGAGGACAAGCAAGACTTTAAGCTTGTGGGAGTTTGATGCATGCAAAATATAACATATTTTAGTTTATTATTTTAATTAATATTTTTGTAATTTGATCGTGGCATGCATCATTTTAGATTAAATCTAATTGTAATTCCGGATTTATCGATTCTAATTATTAATTCTCTGAATATTATAATTGTAGGCGGATGAATTAAATTTTCATAATTATCTTGCAGGAAAAGTCGAGTACATGGATGGGATTATATCACTGAGCATCAAATTATTTGCTATCGGCCGTGATCACATCAAGAATTTATCTTTAGCGGCCGATACCAATCATCAAGGAGATATGGATGGGAGTAAAAACAATCTTATCATTAATCGATATTCATCTTTGACAGTCGTGATCGTTGGGCGCAATATGCTATCATTAATCAAGCAAAACTCTATCATTACTATCTTGGGCAATAACGCATTGAGAAGTTTTGATCATTAACCAACGTCCAAGATTACGGCCGTAATCCAAATAAAAGAGAATATATCATTGGGTGCAAAACACTTTGGAGCTTATCATTGGCTGATATTTTACCATAATGAAGTTGTTTACCGACCGAGAATCAAAGAGTAGTTTATCACCAGGTGCAAAACGAAGAATCTTTTGTCATTAGCCGGTTAATGATCAAGCTTATCGGCCTGAAACTATATCGTCAAAGTGGGTAAAGTCCTAAGCAACTCAAGTTTTACCTCACGAAATTAAATTCTATATGAAGATCGTACTGCACCTATAAATAGAGAAGTAAACCATCGTCCTAATCCGTGCTCTGAAGTTTAGGTTTCTTTCACAATGGAGTCGTGAGCTCTATAGGCTACGACCGAGAGAAGAGAGGTGCGATGGCTGGAGGTTGATCGCGGCTCTGATCAAGTCCGAAAGGCTGCCCGACTATCTATCCGTGATCCGAAGCTTCGACTTTTTTTATCTCTTTGGGTGTAATTCTTCCGATTTTCTTTATTATTTTTATTATCTCTCCATGGGTGTAATTCTTCCGACCTTTTTAACTCCATGTTTTTAGGATTATTATTTTAGGAGGATATTAATTGAAGGGAAACTGTTTGGACCCTATTTTATTTGTTTTAATCTTTTCTGATCGATGCTTTTATGTTAGTTAATTGAATTTCTAAATTAGGATATACCCGTTTGCGAAGTGTTTAATTTTAGAATTCATGATACTAATTTTAATTGATTTTATATGAAATAATAATTGACATAAATTTGATAACTAGTGTGTGGAATCAAGTTTGTGTGTCTGTTAATCTATACCAGTTTGTGGAGTGATTAATAGTATAGGGAATCCAACTTAATGCATTTTAATTTTAATATGATTTGATGGGATGCCAGTTGAGGAGACTTCAATTCTTATTAAATTAAGATAGTTCTGCATGCTTAGGTTGAAGGATGCCAGTTGTGGAGACCGCAAGTTAATCGTATAGATCTATTTGGGGAAACTCTAATCCATCTTTAAAGATTAAATTTATCTTTTATGGTTCAAATATTTTTCCTGATCTATTTTGATCCTAAGGCCTAACTTCAACATCATTATCTTATCTTACTATTATCTTATTTTCTCTGTTTTATTTTGTAATTACAAAACTTATCTTCAAAATCTATGTTTTCTTCTCTTATTAATTTATAAGTTCATATATTGAATTAATAATATTCTTCGTGGGTTGACACTCTTTACTTCTATTTACTATATTACTTGAGCGACTAGTGTATTTGTTAGCGATTTTATTTTACTACATTATTTTACGCATCAATAAACTTTCCCTTCTGCCATTGGTTGTTTCCGTTGTAACACCTCAAAATTTCACCACCAAATGCCATGGGCAATTAGGTCATTTCGATAGTGCTATCCCGTTCGCCATGACATCATTAAAATAAAATGATTCATATCCTAATGCAGCGGAAACTAATACTCATTTAAAATAGGATAAAATTATAATTTGTTTAACGAAAGACTTTAAATGAAAAGATCAATAAGACTAATGTCACAGAAGATAAATAGGCCATTATTCAACTTCATATCTAGAACAGACTCTAGTGAATCATGACTTCATACATTCTTATGCAATGTGTAACTTTGTCGTCATGAGTTGAGACAGCCATCCATCCAAGCATATCAGTTACTTGCACGGATCTAGGGTGCAGGGTTGCCCAGTTAGAGTATGTAAATGCCAACACAGTAAAAATGCATCCTAAGCAAGATACTACATGACATATATGTGACCGTTCCATAAATAAAAGAAATAAGCATACCATGTCATATTCATCAAATATACATGTCATCAATTCATAACATAAGGTCATCAATAACGGTCAATCATGTAACAGTCAGTCAGTATCAGTAAGCATTCCAAGTGGCTAGCACCTCTCATTATCTTACTTCAGTAATATCCTTAGGATTGCTTCATAACCCTTTGGATCCCACTTTTGTGGTCATCAGTCTTTCAGTTCAGTCGGTCAGTCAGTTCAGTAGTCTTTGATCTTATCGGTAATTGAAGAATCAAGTCGTTGCCTTCCAGTAGGTTAGCTAGGCCTTGGAGTAGAGGCTCGGTCACCCGAGGGTGAATGAGAATATACATACCATTGCCAGTAAGATACAGTTATTCCCCCAGGAAATGCTAACTCCAAAATACAGGGCACAGTAATTTCCCGAGGAAAATTCTAACACAATGAAGAAGGACATAGTATTTCCTGTCATCAGTTTGAGGGGCGACAAGTAATAGTATTCTTCAATTGGGTTCATTATTATCACAATCATCAAACAATTTATGTCGCTCAGTCTTCAGATTTTGTTTATCCATTTCGTATATCTAGGTTCATATAAATCATCAAACACGAGTACATTGTATAAATACCTTGAAAATAAGTTTAAAATATCATAAGTATTTTCAATATGCGAGGACAATACGACCAGGTTGTATTTTTTGCCTTCTAGACCATATTAGAGTCCTCCAGATCGTATTAGGCTCGCACATGAAAATACGGTTGGGTCATATTTTTACCCTTCAGGTCGTATTAAGTCCTTGTAGGTTGTATTGGCTCGGAGTAGGAAATACGGTCTACTCATATTTTTGCCGTGTTGCTTGTATTACACGCACGTCATGCACATTTTTCTATGAAACTTTGAGAAAATGCAATACGAAGTATCCTAAAAGGTCTAGGTCTAATCTATACACCAATGGGCATCAAAAGCACATGAAAAATGATGCAAAAACATCAAATTCTTAGATCTAGGGTCTATCCCCAAATCATGAACAATAAGATCATATGAACTCTAACTATTGAATCTATTCATAAAATCTATATATGTCATAGATCATAACCTAGAAAACTTATGCTTGCGTGGATCTAATGATTTACATGATAAAATCCTTCAATCACAATCTAGTAAGAGAACACGTTGTCCTCTTGCTCTCAATCCATTACTGAGGAAACATTGAGAGAGGAGAGAGGGGTGGATCCCCTTTACATACCTTGATCTCTCTAGTTGATTTTCCTCTTCTTCCTCCTCTTTGTTCCTCAGGATCTCCTTCCTCAAGTCCTAACCGTCAAGAGTCCAGATGGAGAAAAGAGGTAAATGGATTCTTAGGTCTTTATATAGGGAGGTTAGAGATTTTGGTTAAAAGATACAATTACCCCCTGATAGAAATCTGGGGTGTTACATCCCCTTTCTCATTGCTCTATTTGACAGTTGGGCTTGTTGTGGTGGTTGTTGCTTTTTGTGGTTGTTGCTGCATCGGTGGACAATCCTTGATGTAGTGACCTAGTTTTCCATAGCTAAAATAACTTCCTGTTCCTCTATAACATGGTGATTTGCCATGAAAATCCCCACACAATATGCATTGTTGGGAACATTGTGGTTGTGGTTGTTGAGGTTTATGGAAAGGCGCATTGTTTCATCTCTTCTTAAAGTCAAAATTTCTTGGTCTCCAAGTGCTGAAAAGGAGGGCCTCTCTCTTTCTTGTTTTCCTCTTGATTTGCTTGAGATGTTTGTAAATCCTTCTTCACCAATTAAGCTCTTTCATACACATCATCATATATTCGCAACTTAAGTGCAGCAAGGCTACTCTTAATAACCGGCTTAAGTCCTCTTTCAAACTTCTTTACCCTTTCCGTTTCGTCAGCAATTGATAGTTCAATGAACTTTGCCTCATATTGATCCACTATCATATTTCTCTGCTCCAACTTGAGGAATTTAATCATTTTCTTATCCCGAGCACAATCTGAAAAGTACTTTACAAGAAAAACTTTTACAAATTTATTCCATGTTAAGTTTGGTTTGTCAGCCAGAACTCTAGGCTTAGTTTCCTTCCACTAGTGCTCGACGTTACCTTTCGAGCATAAACTTGGCAAATACTATCTTTTATGGCTCCTCACAACATAAATCAATAAATATCTTTTCCAGCTTGTTTACGCAACTCTCAGCCTCCGTTGGATCACCAATACCTTTGAAAGCGGGAGGACCAAGTTTCTTAAACTACTCCTTTGTACATTTATGATAACTTTCAATTTGTTCAGTCCTAGGTTCATTGTTTCTTGTATTCTGTTCAATTTGCATCCTCATGATATTACTCATTTCTTACGAGGCTTGTAAGACACCCTCCAACTGAGGATCTTGTTCCACACTTTGATTTTGGAATGAGCTCTCCCCTCTTGTCCTCATGATCCTAATTAAATCAATCACAATGTATACTTCGGATTAACAATATGAAAGATCATACCTTAGACCTATATGAACATACGACAACGTCCTAAAACTTAAACAAACTTAAAGCATAACCATGTCATCCTAGACAAGATCATGCAATACTTGACAAAGGGAAGAACTTATAATTGCTCTGATACTATAACTGTCACGATCCCGATTTAAATTATGATTTAAATTAGAGCTCGCAACTAATTACAAACGGTCAAATAATTTCCTTTTTAAAAAAAATTGTGCATAACTCCTCTAGATAATATAAAGTGATAACATACATAATCAAACCACGCAGTATATATTAATCATTCAGAGCATATAACAATTCCTAGGGTACACGCAGTCACATAGTCATAAAATACTTTTGTTTTACAAGATACAAAAGTACTTTCGTGTAGTCATCACATATCAAACTCTCTCAATATCCCAACAGAGAGATATGAGAGCTACAAGTCTTGTATCTAGTACGCGTGGTTGGGCACATGACTTGTCGATACCTTAGCAATAAAAATGATCCACACTCTGCTAAGGCTAGTCTCTCGCAATCCCAAAAGTTCTACTGATCTGAAAAAATGTACAACAACACTGTGAGCAAATAATAGTTCACTAAGTTGATAACTCATAGGCTATATGTTACCATCTAATAAATTCGGAGAGACCATGGATAGTAAGACATATCTAATGGCATACCCAACAATAACTTTTATAATCATACAGAAGATACATAACATTCACTTCACATTTACAATCATATAACAAAATTCTGAATGCAAAATGCAACATTCTCATATGAATGCACGGATCACCGACTGACCAGTGATCAGTATGTGAGCTCTAGAGATGGCTCCCATCATGATGTAGCACTTAGTTCCATTCTAACTCATCATTTTCAGAGAGCATATTATATAATGATAGGTGGACTCTAATGGTGGTACCTACATATTCTAGAGGTGGATGCCACCATGATTTCTCACGATATAGCACTTAGCTCCACATGACATTTAGCTCCAGCCTATCTCATTCCATTACTGGGAAACAGAATGATGGATTGGACTCTAGAGGTAACTCCTATCGTGATCAGCGATGTAGTACTTAGCTCCAACCATTGTAGATGGGGACAGATGCAGAAGCATGATTCATCACATAACAATTGCATATCAAATATCAAAAGATAAATCATATCTTATAACTTACATATTAGAAGATGAATCATATCGTTGACTAATTCAAAAGGAATAGGATTGTGTTTCATGAAGTCAAGTCTTAACATACCACATATGCTTTTTAATTGCACCATCAATTGATTAATCATTTCAACATACTTTTCATATAAACTAGTCAAAATATGCATTCAATACATAGACAATCAATGTCACATCAAATTCAAAAGAGATGAATACATAGAGTAAAAGAAACTAACTTACCTATAAAGGCTAACAAAAAGTTTTCTTTTCATTTTTCACTACTTTACTCTTCTACTCGTATAACAATAATATTAAGAAACACATTACTACTAATAAGTCTATCACACATGAAACACAATTAATTACAAAGGTATATGACTCTTAAGTATTTACTCTTATAACTTAAGTAACTATTTAACATAAGGATTGGCCTAATATTATGACAAATTGCACACATAGTAAAGAAAAATCCATATCTTTTAGTATACATAAGAAAATGGCATAATTCCAATTTTCATTAGTTCTAGATTACAGAGTCGTTAATCTATAAAAGTTTTAGATCTTATTTGTTATGATTTGTTCTCATGAAATCAACATTCAACCTAACTTTTATGTTATGACAGACTGAGTGACCTTACTTTTATGATTTATATAAAATAACAAACATTCTTGTTCTAGTACTTTTAATTTTCCCTAATAGTGGCATCTTAGGGTGAAATCATAAAATTACTTGAATTTATATTTATCTGTAATAAGCACAATAAAATTGACAAATACTATCATAATCTGCCCTAAGTTCCATCCAAGTAATTCCAATTGTAAATGAAACTTAACATCTTCCTAAACTATCAATTAATTCTATGGCATATTGTATTTAGCATATAATTTAGAAATTAGGGTAACAATTTCGGTGGACAAAATGATAGTACCTTAAATAAGAGAACATAACTTTCCCTACAGACATCGAATTAACTTCTTTGAAAAGCTCAATGAAAGTGCACTCAAAGGGGATCAATTAGAATAAATTTGATAATATTTTGGCCACTCGAAGGTATGAAAATATGTAACTAAAAATCTGGGAACCAATTGAACATGACTAGGATTAATCTTGCTCATGAACAACATGAGTTTTGCCCCATGATTAGCTAAGATCCAAAAATCAACAAGATGAGAGAAATTTAGGGAAACCCTAACTAGGAAATTAGATAGTTAAAATCAAAAGAGAATGAAGTATCAACATATCACAAGGTAGAATTCTAATTCCTCTTCTTTTCCTCAAAGTTTCTTCAAGATGTGGTAAGGTTTCCTCTTTACTTGAGCTTTCCTCCAAGTTTCTTCAAGATGTGGTAAGATTTCCTCTTTGTTTGAGCTTTCGGCCAAAGGACGGTGAAAAGGGGCAGAAGATGTGGTAACATGTAAAAGAATAAGTATTAGAAGGGAGGGTGTAACCGACTTCAGTTGGTGGATGTCATTCTTCCATATTTTTATTTATTTGTTCATTTATTTAATATACATGTAAATAAGAAACTACCCCCTATTTGGATTCAAATAAAATATTTTAAAAAATAAATAACTAAGGAATCGAAATCTAAATTTTTGTCCGAAGAACAAAAATCACGATTTCACAATTTTTTTATTTTGTGTCTACGTTTAACCTAACTCACACACCTCCTAAAAATTGTTAAAAGTCACTTTTAGAACTCTTTGATATATATGAACAATTACAAGGACTTCAATTTTCCAAATTTCCATTTTTTCGTAAATCACAATTTCATGCCTTAAGTAAAATTTTTATCGCTTTCGAACTCCAATAGTTGATATTGAAGTGTAAGTCTTAATATCACATTCATAATAATTATAAATAATATAATATAGCATCGCATTCATACATCTAATCATGCATAATATAACTTATAAGTTAGGGATATTACACTTATGATCGGTGAACACTTCAAACTCTTCTCCATAAAGGTAGTGTCTCAAGATCTTCGATGCGAATACTACCACTGCCAGTTCGATGTCATAAGTTGGATAGCTTCTTCAGTTGTTTGGATGCATATGCGACTACCTTTCCATGTTGCATTAGTACGCATCCTAATTCTCTACCTCTCCATAAATATATATATATTTAAATAATATCAGATTTTTAAATTTCAAATTTTGAAAAATTCACATTTAAAATTTTAAGATTAAGATTAAAAAGTTTGGATACTTAAATTTCATATAAAAGAAACGGAATTTAAATTAAAAAAATGATAATACAGAAATTTAAATTTGAAAATATTGAAAAAGTTTCGAATTTAAATTTCAAATTTTGAAAGATATTTTTTTTAAAAAAATCCAGATATTTAACTTTCAAAAATTAAAAAATAAAACGAATGTAAATTTAAAATTTGAAATTCAGAATTTAAAATTTTAAATTACAAAGTTCGAAAGTAAAAAATTTAAATTTAAATTTAAATTCCATTTTCTAAATGAATATATATGTATATAATTGTCAAAATTATTTCTAATTATATATATATACACATATTGAATTCTAATATCTATTTAATGTCGGAGAATTCTAACTAGTAAAGAACTGACAATTCGATGTAATAGTAATTTGCAGCATGTAGATAAGAATTATGCCATAATCGTATGATCATAACCAAAAAAATATGAGACACGTCATCTTTGTTATTAAATAAGCAATTTCACTAATTTGTGACCATGATATCAACGAGAATTATGACAGAATATTGTGCCGGATCATATGCGCAAATGGTAGTGATATGGTTAAAAAAATAATAGTTTCGGTTTTTGAATGAAAATTTAAAATAATGTTCCAAAAATTATTGGGATTTAAAAAATTCTAGAGATATAAAAATATAATAGAGAAAAAAATATGTAGTATGAACAGGGTAAACTTCGAATTTTGTTTTCTAAAAAATACCCAATAATTAAAATAACATTTAAGAATTGGATAACAACAATATTTGTTCCAAAAATAATAGTACTGACAACACTCTTCAGGAACCAATTAATCTGGAAGCAAGAGAGTTTCGTTCTTCAGAGTCGTTCGACTGGAATCAATCACTGCTGCTTTCAAAAGGGCAGTTGCTACTATTCCAATTCCATTCCGTCTCTATCTATGTCATTTTGAGATACGAAAGACGACCTTCTCGAGAGTTTGACTATACACGATAAAAAAAAGCAACGTAGAGGAGGTAGGATGGTCAGTTGGTCAGATCTAGTATGGATCGTACATGGACGATAGTTGGAGTCGACGGCTCTCCTAGGGTTCCCTCATCGCCATCCTTGGTGATGACATAGTGATAGGGCCGGAAAGTCGCTGAAGTATATAGAGAGATAATTAGCCTACTTGGGGTTGAGGTCTCTGACAAAAAAATCCATGGAATTAGGATGCGTACTAATTCAAATATTTGAAATCCATGCAATTTTAAAATTTTTAAATTCAAATATGTGATGAGATGCACTATCCTCTTCTTGGATTTCAGATTCCAGTGCATCTCATCACATAACATCTTCTTCTTCTCTTTTAATCAATTGCTCTCGTCCTTCTATTCCTTCTTCCATTCATACTTAACCCTATGACAGTTCCAAAAATAGGATCCGCCTTATTGGGCAGAATGCCTTCTGCAGACCCGGTGGGAAAAGAGCCATTGGAAGGTGCTTGTTCATCTGGTGCCGGTACCTTATTGGTAGGTCCTCGAGTTGCCTCTTCGCTTAGTGCACTTGGAATAGAGCTTTAAGTAAGAAGTTTGTGGAACATCGCGAATCCCCTAGCGAAGTGACTGAACCACCACTTCTTGATCAGTTCGTTACTACGGAGCGAACAAAATCTTCTTTGTTTGGAGTGAAATCCTGTCCCGAAGGCAGTTACACTACCTCGTCCATGGTATGGTCCCAAAAGTGCTCCAAGTCGAGAAAGAGTGGATCGCTTCGTTCGCTTGCATGCAGGATACTTCACTTCAGTAGATCGATAATAAAACTAAGGCTCTGAAAGAGTTTCTATTTGCTGCCCTATCTAATTAAGTGCTTCGGAAAAGACCTTGGATTGCTTTTGCCTTTGACCCCTTCACGCTTACTAACTTGTGATCATGCAGAACTTGACCGAAGGGGACCAATGCTTCTACTCCTCAACCGAGGAGCCATTTGCAGCAAGAAGCAAGAGAAGTCTTTCCCTAAGATTTCGAATAGCTAGCCCGAATTCAAGTTCATTATGTTTCGCTTCTTCCTCGGAGAAAGATTGCTTTCGTGTTTGTGAATAAAAAAAAAGAAGGGGGTCGATTGAGGCTCCTTCCCTTCCACTGCATAGCAGCGCTATCAGGTACTACGAGCCCTCTGCCCCACGTATCTAATGTGGTTCACCAGTTCCACCGAAAACTCTCATTTGTGGAACTGCAATTGCAGAGGCTCTTGGGTGTAATCCCCAAGGTGGAAGATTGGCCCTCACCAGATATGGACTACTTGCCTGCTTGAAAGAGAATTCTCTAATGTATGAATGGTATGGTGGGGGAGACTAACTTCGTTGCTGCTCGTGAACCCGTAAGGCCCGAAAGAGCCTCTTCTTTATCAACCAATGATCAATGAGATCTTGAAGCTTCACAAATTTGTAACCATTTTTCATGATATTATGCATGGATCAGATATATCATGGCCAGGGCCTCATTGATAAGTGCTACAAAATCTCGTGTATTGGAACCCATGGTTATGGACCCAAATCTATTAGTATGGAACATTTTCTTTTCCTATCCAAATCTATGTTCTCCAAATTATTCTTCCAGACAGGTCTAATAGTGAATGTAAAGCAATTTGCACTAAACGCATTTACCCTTTTTTCCAATATTCCAAGCCATCCAATCACTTTTCGACCTATGTTTATATATTCTCCTTATATCGGCTTGTAATTCCCTTATTTGTCACACAGACGTAGGTAGTCCCCATCAGATGATTAGCAAGATAAGTAGACGCGGCAAAAAGGGGGAACACGGAGCCTAATCAGATGAGTCTGGACCACAAGACAGGTGTCATCATCTGCATATACCATTTGACAGGATCGCAGGGAATCAAGAGGACAAATCCTCACTTGGACACCTATCGAAAATCAAACGATTAAAAGGCTTAATAAAGACAAGTGGCAGAGATCGGAAGGGGATATAAAAGAGTAAAAGCCAGGAGAATGGAGGGGGCTAGACAAAAAGATACCTGGAAGAAAGTGAGGGAAAGAGCTCGGAGGCAATAAGGAGGAGATCATCTTCGGTAACTCCTATGAGCAGGATGAACATTCGCTTTAGTTTACACCTTCATTTCCGCACGTTGTCTTATCGCATTAACTTTTTTGTTAGCTTGAAGTTTAAGTTCAGTATGTCTAACTAATAAGCATCTGAGGCTGAGGGATCATTTGATGGATTTAGACTCGATTTGATGTTTTTACTTGATTTCGGATGATGAGCTTTCATGATGTTTGATCTTATTGTTATTCCTATGAACATTGTGATAGAGAGTTCTTCTTCACGCGATGGTTTCCTTGAGAAGGGAACATATGTCAACCAACAAAATGCTATGAGCCGATATGTTAGCATGGTTGTAGAGAAGAAGAGTTGTAGTTATAGTTTTTACTTCCTTATGTAGAACAAATCGAGAGAGGGTTTCTACAAATCTCTAATCTAATATCACCTAGTGGTGAAGTAGGAGGACCAAATGTTATCTTTCATGAAAATGAAAAATACCCACTCAGTATCATCATCCGAATGTATTCTTAAAAGAAACAATATCTGTTCGCCGGGTTCCTCCATGAGAATGATCCCTCGTGCCTCTATTTTTACATAATGATTTAGCGACGATACTTATTTTAGATTTTTACTCTAGTTTTCTAATTAGACACGAAAACAACAAACAAATTACAAAATCTAAAACACAAAATACATTCTTACTTCTTGGTCATTTACTTCTAGTTGTTCCTTTTTAGTGCACGATATTTCTTGACAGTATTTGTGAAATATAATCTAAATTTTTCCCTGTGGATCGACCCTAGTCTATACGACAACGACGGTTATATACTTGCAACCTGAGAAGTGTAGTTGGATTATAAAGTCAAAACTTTTTTATATTTCAGTAAAAGGGAATTTGATCTTTACATACCCGCACCTAGCGTGTGAATACCACTTCCCATACTTACACAAATTTCTCACAACAATGTTCATTAGCGACGCCATCAAGATGTCTCTAAAACGGCGCTAAGTCGGTGCTAAAGATAGTAATGACACATTAGCGTCGATGTAGCGCCCCACCAACCATGACACAAGAGTTATTGTGCTAATAGCTCTCGACGCTATTACCATAAACGGGCTATTGTGTTGTTGTTATCTGATTGCGGGAAACCAATTTAGCATCCCAAAAGCCGACGCTAACACTATAAGAAAAAGGGTCTTTAACGACCAACTATTAGTGTCGAGGCACAAAAATGGCCACTATAAATAAATAGTCAATGATGTCTAGAAATAAATATGGACATTATTAAATACATCATTAACGAAAGGTAAAATGCTCATCTCAGAAAAATATTTCGATTGTCTAAGTTAATTATTAATGACCATTTAAATTTATCATCATTAATTATAGACCTAGTGGAAAAAAACTAAAACCCTCGGATCCCAACTCATTTTTTTCTCTCCTCTGTCTTTCCTCTTCGTTTCTCCTCTCCGCTGTCCACCGATCTCCGTGTGTCTCCCCGCCGCCTCGCCGCTAATCTCTTGTGTCGCTCCGCAGCCGCCAATCTTGCCAACCGCCGCCACCGAGCTCGCTCGCCCCACTGCTGCTGAGCTCATGCACGACCGTTGCTGAGCTCGTGCACCGCCACTGTCACTGCCGCCTAGCTCGCCCGCCCCATTGCCGTCGATCTGTTGTTAATCTTTGGCCATGTATATTTTTGTTGTTTAATCAATGTTGTCAACTAGTTAACTAGTTACACTTTTGTTAATCCATGATGTGATTAGTTACACTTTTGTTAAATGGTCATTATATGAATTTAGATGGCTTTTAACGATCGGACAACAAAGATATTGATTGCCACCAAAGAATTTAACAATCATCAAATATAAATGGTCGGCTCATTTATTTATAGACATTGATGTTTTTCAACGATCAAAATTTTAGTCGTTGAAGATTATTAATGACAAAGATATATATGGTCATTAATGCGTTTAATAACCAACACACTGGTCATTATGTAGATTTAACGATCGGATTATTTATAGTCTTTGATGAGTTTTAACGACCATATTTACACCTGTTGAAGATTATTAACGACAAAAATATTGCTGGACATTAATGTGTTTAACAACCAATTAAATGGTCCTTATATAAAATTAACGACCAGATTATTTCTCGTCGTTGATGACCTTTAATGATCGACACCTTTAAGTTATCGTTATTGACTTTTAACGGCGGCATCTATAACGACCGGTGATGATGGAAAATGCTAGTCGCTAATGATCAATAACGATTGGAATTTGAATATTAACGGCCATATTTCCCTTCTCTTAAGTTTTACCATATTTCCCTTCTCTAATGACATTTAACGACGTATTAGCGTCAAAGTAGCGCCCCCTTGACGGCAAGGTAGCAATTATTTTAGCACCCTATTAGTGTCTGAGTAGCATTGCCATATAGCGTCAAATCGGTGTTGTGTTGGCGTCGAACGTTTCAGTGCCTCTTTTGCACCGGATTAGCGATGCATGAGCCCTTCGCAATGACACTTTTTGTGTCATCATATCATCGCGATAGCGTCGACATGCCGACGCTAATGCATGGATAACTCTTTTAGTTATGATTTAGCATCTCTTTAGCGATGCCAAACTTGTGTCGCTAATCATTTCTTGTAGTGATAATTCAGGAACTTGATATGTACATCTGCACTTACGATGTTAAACTCTCATGGATAAATAACAGGGATAAAATGAGATGTATTTTAGTTGCATCAGGATTGCAACCTTTTTTAGAACATAGTAAAGCAGAAAAATGCTTTGAAAAGGAAACTAGAATGGATACAAATCTGAGTTTAGGACCATTTCAGATAGACTGTAGCATAATGCAACAACCATTTTGGGCAACGACCCTAGTGGTGCGGCAGTCCCTGCGAGAAAGAGAAAGGTCTCCCATAGGTGGCCTTTCATGCACAAACACATACGAGAATAAGTACAACAAAAAAGAAGGGGACACACACTTGAAAGGAGGAGTAGGAGAAGAAAGGAGGAGGGGGACACACACCATCGAGCACGCAGCAATGAAACCGTCGAATTTCATCGAGCACGCAGCAATGAAATCGTCGAGCACCGTCGATCACGCAGCAATGAGACTGTCGAGCACCGTTGAGCAACAATAAAATTGGATAGTTAGCACATTTTAGGAAAGATGTTTAACTTTTTTATCAAACAAATTTTGATTTTGGGTTTTTATTTTTATTAAAGTTTTTGATGAATTAGGGACGAAAATTTAAAAAAATATATCTAATGATGGATGAGTGATGATATTTTCCATAATAGTATAAAAATCACGAATATCCCATCACAAATATTGTTAACATATATCATCACAACTCCATCACAATTTTGTGATGTATTACTGATGAATAATTTTGTGGAGGAAGTTTCATCATAAAATAATCATTAGTCATATGAAAAACCATATCAATTTTTCTTTCACAAATTATTCACAGATTCATCACAAGTTGTGATGGAAATAATTAATCACATTATCTCATCACAGATGCTATTTTTTCTTGTAGTGTGAAGTTGGGAAAAAATCCCAATAGTGAAGTCGGAAAAAATGGCTTAGCAAAATATGTATGAGAGAGAGAGAGAGAGAGAGAGAGAGTGCATGGCTTAAAATGAAGTTGAAAAAAAAAATATAATTTCAAAGTTAGTCACATATGAAGAGTGATAATAATTGGTCAAAATAAAAATAAGACAAATACAATTAAAATTAGTTGACCTATCCATGTAATTAAATGTATATATATAATATATTAACTTTAGTGTTTACTTTAATTATTATATTATTATATAATAATTAAGTCATTAATTCATAATTATTAGGTAAATAAATTTGTAAAATGAGTAAATTGAGTAATAACTGATAACTAATAACTTAGAAGTTATAAGAATATAGGTTATAGGTTATAACATTATACATAAAATTAATTGGTAAGTATTTAATAAATATATATTATTATAATTTATTGTATAATTCATAATAGTAGAATATCATATTAGTATTAAACTATAGTATTAGTAGTACACTAGTATAGATAGTATACTACTAATTTACTTACTATATACTAAGTTATAATTAAATTATACTAAGTAAAATAGTACTTAACTATCTATAACTAAGAAACTATGTATTAAATTGTAACTAAGTTATACTAAGTAAATTAGTACTTAACTATCTTATAACTTAGTTTCAACTTATATACTAATTTACTAATTACTTATACCTTATAACTTAGTTGTATAATTCATAATGGTAGAATATCACATTAGTTTAAGATAGTATAGATAGTTAAGTACTAATTTACTATATACTATAAGATGGATTCTTGACTTTGTGTTCGAGTATCTGCATCAAATCAAGTTATAAGATTCTATAATAAATGCAAAAATTTAGGATTTTCAAACACCCACTAGCTCGTAAAAAACTTTTAGCTCTTGCAACTGAGATAACATTCTCACAACAATAATTGTTTAGACCCATTTCGAGTGAGAAGATAGCATAAATTCTTTGGTATTTCACTGTGTAGACCCATTTGAAATGCCAAAGATACACCCTTTTCACTCGATATGGGTCTATAACTATTGTTGTGAGAATGATATCTCACTTGTTCAATGAGAGATTGAGAGAGAGAACGTGAGAGATTGAGAGTGGGAGGAGGGAGACTGAGAGAGAGAGGAAGAGGGTGAGGCGGAGGTCATGAGGCGTGACGGCGCATGAATGAAGAGAAGAGAGGGGAGAGGTTTGGCAGGCTTTTATAAGGTTTAAACACGACTCGTGTTGTCCTCTTTACGCTCGTGTTCATCTTGTCAAATTGTCCGTGTTCATATTGTCAAATCAGGACTTTCGTTCTATTAAGTAACGCAAGTCATGTTTGTGCGTAGTCCATGTTAGTGCGTGGAAAAAAATCGTGCCAAAACGGACCGTGTCGGATTTGTGTTCGTGTCGTGAACACAGTGCAAACGGGAAACCCGACACGCAATGACATAGACACAACCCCTTTTTTGTGTGCGGGCCATGTCGGACCGTGTAGTCTGTCCGAAATTCCATCTCTACCCAAGTGTCGCCCACATGTTGAAGATGCTTCCTATCCATAGTCTTGGAATTGATGACATCCCATGGGTGATTTTACTCCTCATCATCAGGAATGCCAACGCCAAAGATAGATAGAATTTTTGTAATCCAAGATCCAAAGTAGAGAGGATGACTGCCTCGAGCTCTAGAGATAATCGTTTTATGACTGGTTTCCAATTGTGGTGGAAAAGATAATGACCAAAATGAAGTAATGAAACATCTCAAACACAAAGGCAATGAAGAAACAATAGGTAAAAGTGTGTGACCTTATGAAGTGTCCTGATCGATGACTAATCAAGTGGCTCGTAATGTGATGTGTCATTTTCATCAGTGGACAGAGATACTTGTGCGTTGTGTCGACGGTGTAGTGCTTAGTCCGCCCAGCAAATACAAGATGAATGGCATCCTCAATGGGAAGATAATCATGAGTGACAAACTAATAATGGTCAGGTAGTGGGCAACGAAGGACAAACATGCGACAAATGTAGTCTCGATCAAATTGAATGGGCATACTAAGGACATATTGATGATGGCAACACGAGTAATGATAATGTTTGCATAAAAGAAGCGAATAAGGCGAGGGTACACTCGCTACCCAAAAGATATGAGAGGTAGCCATCCAATGGGGGAAATAACTTCTAAACATCGAGTACATTCAAGGAGTTCCAATCAGGTAGTAAGCGCATGACGAACATCACGAGAGTGATGAAGGACATCCAATGTGGTTTGACTCGCATAATGTGTGTATATCGTTAAAAATAGAAGAATGCCAAATTAAGTTTTAAATTTATAAACCCTCCACATTATTACTACGAGCACCGAAAGTATATGGCGTAACGTAGTGCTTGAGGGTCGATCAACAGAGACAAACTCGAAATGTTCACACTTAATTAAACTGTTTGAAGGAAAAGCATAAGTCTATAGATGTTGTTAAAAAATGAGAAAGTGAAATGTTATAAACTAGAAATCACAACAAATAATATTACACTAATTTTTAAGGGTTTTTAATGTCAAAGTAGACAAAGATCAATGTAGCTAAACAATAGGGTTGGGGGAATGTTTTCACTTGCAACTTATGTCCCCTGAACTTCATTTAGGATAAAAAAATGACTGAATGCCCCTTTCACGCGTGTGCATGATTAACCTAATAAGAAAGACACTAGACTCCACTACCACACTCTCGTGTTGGCGAAAGGCCTGTGTTGCACACGTGAAAGGGATTCATAAGATGCGTGCAATCGTCGCTCTTGCGTACAATGTCCCAAGTTATAGATTGAGCTTCCTTTCTTTTGGACTTGAGTTCTTGTCTCGTGTCTACTGAGTATCAAGCATTCAAAAGAAATACACTCAAGGCGAGAAGGCTACCATCAGCTCATGCTCGCCTTATTGGAATATGGACAACCCTCCCGGGTAGAATGCAAGATATGAATGTCTCCGAGATGGTTTAGATGCTTTGAAGGAGAAGAAGAGTTCGATTCAAACAATATGAACTAGGATTCACTGGAAGTTCTTTAGAAATAACTCATCTCTTGCCTTCCCTATTTAGGTCGCTGACTTGAGTGAGGATTGAAGAGTATCCCGCCTTGGGTTGAACTTCCCAAAATATTGAAAAGAATCGAACACAACAATGGTGAAAATAGAAGTGTGCGATCATCCTTTGAAACCGTTTAAGTTAATCCCAAATCTCTAACTCAATGCGGTCGTTTATTGCCAGAAATCCGGAGTGCGCACAACCTTTTCAGGTCGCGGATCAAAAGGGGAATGACGTCTAAACCAAACTATGAAGAACTACATTGTTGCACGAAAGCCCACACTATGAAATATTGCTTGCCTTAGGCTTGATTTCTCTATGTTCGGTCGCGATGTAGCCTATAACGTCCCTATGGTCGAGAGTGCAAGGTAGCAAATGGCTGAGAAAACTTCTCCAGCTTACAACTACCTGAAAAACTCGAGAACCACGCATGCAACTATCTTCACCCAGGCTTGATTTCTCAACGTTCGGTCGCGAGGGAGCCTATAACGTCCCTATAGTCGGGGGAGCAGGGTGAAGATAGTTCATGAACTCAAATCCATATACAAATGCAAAAGATAGAGAGTTGGACAATAAAACAGGGACCAAACTAATATCATAAAAAACCATAAGCAAGCTTGACATTAAGTTAGTCATCAAAGCATCAAACAAGAAAAAGAATAGAGTACGAAAGTCATGATCAACATCTCCTAGCCACTAGTTGGTTGGTTAGTTACACATTACGAAAACCAGAAAAGAAGAAAAAGAAGAAAGAAAAATACAAGAGATAAGGGAGGCCGCTGGAGCAGCCTCCTCTCCAACCACCTTCAGCAAGGAACCAAAACTCAGTCAAAAATCAAACCAAATTCGGACCCTTTACAAGGTTGCCTTCAGCCCCTTTTTATAGCCTCACTTTTATTGCTGATTCCAGTGGCATTTTAGACATTTGGTGCCTCGAGATGCTTTATAGGAAGCTTCCTTCCTCTACCATTTTTTAGCCAAAGAAATCTGCTGTGGTCCCTCCTACCACATGGTCTGTCACTTGTCCAGAATCAACAACAAAGAATCACTATTGCGGTTCTGTTGTGGTCCTTCATGGTTGTTGTTGTGATCCTATATGGTTGTTGCTTTCTAGTTTGCCACATGTCCAACTTTTCTATCCAATAAAAGGTGCTCTTGTGGCTCTGCATAGCTGCTTCCCTTTAGTATCGCCACCTGTCCATTTGTCCCAGCAAAAAAGAAATCGTGGTTCTTCTTTGTTGCATTTTCCTTTGTTTGCCATTTGTCCACTGTTTCAGCAACTTTCTTTGTCCACATCTGGTCATGAAGACGTGGAGGAAGCTTCCTCTCTTTTGTGCAATGGAATCTAGTATGCTGACATGGAAAGATAGGTTTTATTTGTTGTTTGTTGCTTTGGAACAGCTGGGCCGGTGAATCTGCATCGTCTGTCTTGAAATTTGTCTAAGTGTTTGGGTTGTAGGAATATCCCCGTGTTACCCTTTATGCATGTGTGTGGGCGCATACACTTGAATATCCCTATGAATTATCGATTGGGATTTCTACATGGAAAGTAATCAACACAAGTAATAATATACCAGAAATACGGTATTTAGAAGATGGATGTGGACAAATAATAGAAGTTGTATTTTCAATAATAAAGCATGTGTTCAAGTATGAGAATATAGTAAAACATGGAATAGATGCATATTGAAAAAGTATACATAATTACTCAACATCAACGCCCCCAAACTTAAAACTTTGCTTGTTCTCAAGCAGAATTAGGAAAAATGTTTTCTGGTTTGTCATGACCATATCAAGCACAACATTATATTCCAAGAATCATAAGATAGATGTAGAGAAGTCATTAATATTGCATTTCAACAATAGAACATTTGTTCGAGTATGAAGACAAATCAAAACATGAGATAAATGCATGTGTTGTACATATATGAAAAGTACAGATAAAGTCTCCACATCAATTCCCCCCAAACTTAAAGCTTTGGTTGTCCTCAAGCAAAATTAGGAACTTAGGGTCAAGAGTTTTCAAGTTTTCATGACCACATTATGTATAGCCCTACATCTCTCTTGCCTTCACACTTCACCTATCTGAATATTATTTACACATTTAAGGTCTTTTAATCTCTGACTTGATAATAACTGAAGCAATTGCTCCATGGCTGTCAAATGAGACCACCCTGCAGGCTGAACATCCACATAACCTCCCCTAAGAACGTGCACATTCACATAATATGTATTAACACTAAAAGATGATCTACACATGTAGGGACACTTACCTGTCCCTTTATTAACCAAACTTTCTTTTTTTTTTCATTTGCCCTTGTTTTGGCAACAATGGTAAATTTTAGAATATTTGTAATAGTGGTAGATTTCAAAAGTTTGGCAACAATGGTAAATTTCAGAATTTCAAAAATATCATAAGAAATTATAATCAAATCACAATGATATGTTCTATGAAAAATAATGACAGTTAGATTAATAGAAACATGCCATTTAGCTCCCCAAACTTGTTTTTATTTTTCATGTTGGTTAAGCTAGAGAGACTGATCAGATGGGGGAAGGCGAGTGGGTTAGGGGCAGACATGAGTTGTTTCTTCAGTTGTTCATTGGTGGATTCAGCACTTATTGAAATGTCGGTCAGTGAATTATCTCCTTGCCTACACAGAAAAAGGTATTTGATCATGATCAAGTTTCATAAGTAACGGTCATTAAAATTGACAAGGAGGGAAGTGTAAAATCAGTGGAATCTCTTTAATTGGGGGAAGGTCAGTAGTTGTGGCTTCAGAAGAAATGGTGGGACTCCCTATGAATTGTTGGAGCTGCTTGGTTCTTGCAAAATAGAGAAAAATAAAATAAACTTATTAGGTTGAGTTTCGTCCTAACAAGCATCATTGTTCATAGTCCTAGACTAGACTCAGTAACTTTAAACCCATGTCTTCGGCTTGGTGGATCTTCAGTTGATGTCCAGCAGATTTGAACATCTTCCCTCCATCAAATACAAAAGTTCTTAGTCCATGTTTCACCCCAAATAATTTGGACCAAATAGAATTCAGCTTCTTCAAAAACGGCTTGAGCCTTGTGAGTAAAATTGACTTTCAATTTCAGCTTGGCTCTCTTCCGTCAAGTTGTTTTCATGACATAATATGATTACTATAATTTGTTGTGAAGTATCAGCCCAAAATGAGCTTTTCAAATTCTTCCCCTGGATTTGAGAATTCAGGTTCTCCGGGATTTCCATCTTGCTTCGACAACCACTTCTTGATTTTTCTCTTTATAAATGTGATTGTTGTCATCTGTACTTGATCATGCAATATGTCTTCAATGACAAGATTACTTTCTTCAACTTCTTATTTCTGCATTTCTTCTTGGCAATATTTGTCTTGTATCTTCATAGGCTGGCATTCTTCAACTGGTGGAGTCTTTCGTTGGTTTCTGCAGAAAGTGCTTTCAGCCTTAGGTTACGTATCTTCGGTCTCTAGTCTCTAGGTAGGTTGGATCAGCTATGGAGTTAATCTCAGCTGCTGAGCATGTCTACTTACCTGGTTTGATTCATCTTCATGATTGTCCTTTGGCATTGACTTTATGTGTTGAGTTTTTGTCTCCCTTAGTTCATCGTCAATTTTGATCTCTTCAGTATCTTCATTCTGGAATTCTGCAAGGTGTTCAGCAGCAAGGGAGTTAGTCTTGGCAGCTGAGAAGTCCTGATTGCTTGCTTTATATTTGGGTGCAGACTTCTCCTTTTGAATGACCTCTATGTGTTGAGTTTTTGTCTCCCTTTCTCCTTCTTCATTACATCATCAATTTTGAACTTTTCAGCTTCTTCATCCTTCTTCATTACATCATCAATACTTGTTCTTTAGTTTGTCTTTTAGTTTTATGTGGCATTGTTTGACTTTGCTCCTCGGGCATAACTTCAAATTGTCCAGAATAAGTATCAAATGATTGTCGGAAAATTTCTTCCTCCAAGATTCTTGTTTCAGCTTCTAGACCTTCAACCTTATGAAACAACTCCTTCATTGCTTCATTCGTCATTCCTGTTGCTTAATTATCTCCTCCATCATCAACCCCATGTTTGACTTCTCTTCAAGTGGAGTTATAGGATTGCTCCCTTGATTGTATTGTAGCTTGCTGAAATTGAACATCCAACAACCTTGACTGTGTTTCAATTTCATCCACCTTTGTAGATAGCTCTTTCATCATTTCACTTTGCTTCTTTTGCTAGTCCACCATGTTTTGCATCATAATCTTTAAATTCTCAAGTGTTGCTGGTTGCTGAAAGTCAAGTGGAATGACATTTGTTGATTTAGTTGGAAGGAATTATTCCACTTGAGTGTATAGCTGGAAGTGTGCATCTTGATCTTGATCATAAATTACAGGGTGATAGTGTTGTCCATCCCAAAAGCGATTGTCTTGATAATTCCTTGCATTTAGATCTTGGACTAAAAAATTGATTTCTCCATTGACAACTATGATTATCCATATGAAGCTGCCCATATAACTGTAGTTGGCTACAATAAGCTTGGGAAGTTGTTGGAGGTTTCTGCTTGAACTTTGCAATTGCATTTCCCACTATGTCTCAACTCTAGCTGCAAAGCTGTCCCAACTATCAGATTTTGGCATTTCAGTAGCTTGATAAGAATTTTGCTCATATGGTGACCAACTTTGAAAATTCTAATACATTTCTGAAATCTGAAATGTTTTATGCACAATTGAAACTCAAGAAAAAGTTGATAGAGTAGGTGCAGAAATTCACAATCTAAATTTTGAAATATGAGATCAAATTAGAAATTAGAAATTTGAAATGTTGAAATTTGAAATCTAGAATTTGAAACTTGAATGTCTGAATTCTAAAGCTTGAAATCTAAAATCTGAATTTTCAAATGTCAAATATGATTTGAGCATTCAGGGATCAAAAGAAAACATGTTCAAATATGTTTTAGCACAACAGGAGCTTGGGATCATATGATGAGTGTGAAAAATTGAAATATGAAATCGGCAATCAGAAATGAGAAGTTTAAAACTAAAAATTAGAAATTTGATGTGAATGTTCAAGGATCACAAAGTTAGTATATTCAACAATGTTTATGCATAATTGAAAACTGGAAGTAAATTCTGAAATCTGAAATCAAATACCAGAAATTTGAAATATGAAATTTGAAACTTGGAATATGAAATCTGCAATATGATATACGAAATCCGATTTAAACATGCATACTTAGTGATATTTCTGCACAATGACATCAACAAAGAAGCTCAGAGTTCTTTGAACAAGTGCAAAAATTTTGAGTCCTAAGATCAGAAATCAGAAGTTGAAATTCTGAATTAAAAAATCAGCAATCCAAAGGGACATTCCAGGATTAAGAGACTAGTTCAGCAATTTCAGCAATATGATATTAGGATCATAGAAGTCGGTGCAGAAATATGAAATCTAAGATAAAAAAATCAGAAATCTAATGATAAACATCCAAGGACCACAAAACTGATATGTTCAGCAATGTTCAACAAATAAGAAACTATTAAGTTCAGCAATGTGTATAAAAATCAATGTCAGCAATTTTAGGGTACAAATGTTCAATAATTTTGGCAATAAGCAATTTCAGAATATAAACTTCAACAATTTCAACAATAAAAAGCAAAAATATGGAAATAACTAGTATGTTCAGCAAGATGTATTTAATAATGTTCAGCAAAATTTTGAACTATAATAGAGTAGACACTTTGAAGCTTAAGTGCATAATATGATCAAAATCTAGAACATAAAATCAGAATTCAATAATGATTCTGCATTAGAAAAATTCAGTAGACACTTTGTAGCATGTGTAGAATATGAATTTTGAGAATTGATAACCAGAAATGCAGGAATTGAAGATGACAACCACATGATCTAAATGAAAATTACTATAAACATGCAAAGAAAAGAAACTTGCAGAAAGCTAACATCTACTTTAAGTAGGAAAAGAAAAAAACCAGCTAAACTACAAACAAGCAGAATATTCATATCATGATGACAATAAACAAGTGACTATAAACACGACTTAGCTAAAATAGAAAATCAAATGTGACAATTCAAGACTTAGTCCCCGGAAACGGCGCCAAAAAATTTGACTCGCATAAAGTGTGTATATCGTTAAATACAAAAGAATGTCAAATTATGTTTTAAATTTATAAATGTTCTACACTATTACTACGAGTACCGAAAGTATACGACGTATCATTGTAGTGCTTGAGGGTATCCACAGAGACAAAGTTGAAATGTCACACTTAATTAACCTATTTGAAGGAAAAGCATTCTATAGGTGTTGTTCAAAAATGAAAAAGTGAAATGCTATAAACTAGAAATCGCAACAAATAAGACTAGATCAATGTAGCTAAACACTAGGGGTGGGAGAATGTATTCACTTGGAACTTACGTCCTCTGAATTTTATTTAGGATAAAAAAATGACTCAATGCCCCTTTCACGTGTGTACATGGTTAACCTGATAGGAAAGATACTAGACTCCATTACCACACTCTCATGTTGGCGGAAGGTCTGTGTTGAACATGTGAAAGGGATTCATAAGATGGGTGCAATCGTCGTTCTCGCATACAGTGTCCCAATTATAAATTGAGCTTCCTTTCTTTTGGACTTGAGTTATTGTGTCGTGTCCACTGAGTATCAAGCATTAAAAAGAAATACACTCAAGGCGAGACGGCTACGATCGGCTCATGCTCATCTTAGTGCAATACGGACAACCCTCCCGGGTAAAATGCAAGATATCGATGTCTCCGAGATTAGACGCTTTGAAGGAGAAGAAGAGTTCAATTCAAACAATATGAACTAGGATTTACTAGAAGTTCTCCAAAAATAACTCATCTCTTGCCTTCCCTACTCGGGTCACTGACTTGAGTGATGCTTGAAGAGTATCCCGCCTTGGGTTGAACTTCCCAGAATATCGAAAATCGAACACAACAATGGTGAAAATAGAAGTGTGTGATCATCCGTTGAAAATGTTTAAGGTAATCCCAAATCTCTGACTCGGTCGTTTATTGTCAGAAATCCAGAGTGCGCACAACCTTTTCAGGTCGCGGATCAAAAGGAGAACGACGTCTAAACCAAACTATGAAGAACTCCATTGATGTACGAATACCCACACTATGAACCACTGCTTGTCTTTGGCTTGATTTCTCCACGTTCGATCGTGATGAAGCCTATAACGTCCCTATGGTCGGGGGTGCAAGGCAGCAAATGACTCAAAAAACTTCTCCAACTTACAGTTACGTGTAAAACTCAAGAACCACGCATGCAACTATCTTCACCTAGGCTTGATTTCTCCACGTTCGGTCGCGAGGGAGCCTATAACGTCCCTATAGTCGGGGGAGCAGGGTGAATATAGTTCATGAACTCAAATCCATGTACAGATAGAAAAGATAGAGAGTCGAACAATAAAATATGGACCAAACTGATATCATCAAAACCATAAGCAAGCTCGACATTCAGTTAGTCATCAAAGCATCAAATAAGAATAAGAATAGAGTACAAAAGTCATGATCAACATCCTCCAGTCACTAGTTGACTGGTTAGTTACATATTACGAAAACTTGAAAAGAAGAAAAAGAAGAAAGGAAAATACAAGAGAGAAGAGCAGCCTCCTCTCCAACCTCCTTCATCAAGGATCCAAAAATCAGACCAAATTCGGACCCTTTTCAAGGTTGTCTTCAATCCCTTTTTATAGCCTCACTCCTACTGGATCCAGTAGCATTTTTGACATTTGGTGCCTCTAAATGCTTTAATAGGAAGCTTCCTTCCTCTACCATTTTCCAGCCAAAGAAATCTACTGTGGTCCCTCCTACCACATGGTATGTCACATGTCCAGAATCAGCCAGCAACAAAGAATCACTACTGTGATTCTACTGTGGTCCTTCATGGTTGTTGTTGTTGTCCTGTATGGCTGTTGCTTTCTAACTTGCCACATGTCCAACTTTTCCAGCCAATAGAAGGTTCTCTTGTGGTCCTGCATGGCTGCCTCACTTTAGTATTGCCACCTGTCCATTTGTCGCAGCAAAAAGGAATCTTCTGGTGCTCCTTCGTTTCCTTTTCTTTAGTTTGACACCTGTCCACTGTTTCAGCAACTTTGTTTGTCCACTGTTTCAGCTCATGAAGGTGTGGAGGAAGCTTCCTCTCTTTTGTGCAATGGAATCTTCCATGCTGATGTGGAAAGACAGGTTTTATTTGTTGTTTGTTGCTTTGGAATAGTTGGCTAGTGAGTCTGCATCGTCTGTCCTAAAATTTGTCCAAGTGTCTGGGTTGGAGTAATACACCCGTGTTACCCCTTATGCGTGCTTGTGGGGGCATTCATCTGAATACCCCTATGAATTATCGATAGGGATTTTTGTATGGAAAGTAATCAACACGAGTAATAATATCCCAGAAATACGGCATTTAGAAGATGAATGTGGAGAAATAATAGTTGTATTTTCAATAATAATGCATCCAAGTATGAGAATATAGTAAAACATAGAATAGATGCATATTGAACATAGATGAAAGGTATACATAATTTATCCATATCATGGTTACCACTATCGAACTAACAAAGAGGTCATGATCAAAAGAGAGGGGCTCAAAGCAGAGGACGAGTAGTAGGTGGATGGTGAGCCTGTCCACATGACCGCCCTCGTGAATGTCCACGTGTAATAGGTTTAGGTTCAGGTTTAGGCTCGGTCTTGAGTGAGATGATACAAGTACTAAGAGGACGATTAAGGTAACGATGTTTGACCACTATTTTAGGTTCGGAAGTGAGGCAAGCTTTTATTTGACATCGAGAACATAGGATGGGTACAACTAAGAAAACTTAGGGATTCAACAATTGGGGCTGGGATTAGGTTTCTTGAACAAGGAGCTCAGGGCAAGGTCTAACTATGGATCATATGATGCATGGATCTTACAAATGCTGTGATCAATGAATTAATATTGTTAGGGTTCCCATAAGATGAAAATAATGAAAATGTACTACAAATTTTATCAACCATGAGTTGATGACCTGTTGATGCTGCTTGGTGATGGTCAGATGGTGACAGGCGGCAGCAGTGACCGGATGGTAACAGGAAGCTACGATGGTCAGACAACAATAGTTCGCGATAATCAGTGAGAGCAAGCGACAGTGTCCGGAAAGAGGATGGATCACCGAATAGATGGAACGTCAACGACTAGGGCACAATGAGGTGGCACGGTGAGAGGACAGCAGTGGCATGATGACAACAACTGGCAGCAATCAGTGGGAAATTTAGCGGCAACGCGATAGGTGATGACCGATGATGAAGGGGAAAGGTAGGTGAAAATCGACGTTGGAAAGAAGAATGGTCGATGACGAGATCGGACGACAACAAGTGGCTGTGATAGTTGGATGACAGCAAACGGCGACCGAATGACAATAGGTAGCGATTGGACGAGCGGTTGATGAAGGGACGTCCGATGGGTGCCAATGAACCGGAGATCAACAATCAGCGATCAATGGGAAGATGATCGAGGAAGTTCAAAGCGTAGATCGAAGAGATATATGAGGCATCGGTCAAGGTTGGGAAAAAGGGACGTCTCAACTGATCTAGGGTTTTAACACCACGCAATTAATTTTCATATAGACCAGTCTATCGATTATCTTGATCGATCACTATTCATATCAAACTAGCGTTTTCCTTTATTCACTATGGGAGGTCAATTGGTGACACCCAAGGTCGTTACTTGATCGATCGTAGGTAGATGCTCACTTTTCAGCAATTTTTACAATTTTAACAACTAAAGTTGACATTTTGAAGTGAAGGTGTTATAAATATAAGTGTTGTGCAATACCTTTTGATATTCAATTCAGTTCAAAAGTGAGTTTACATAACCAAGTCAGTTTTACTTAGAATTGATATACAATAAAAGTTCAATCATTCCCAATTTCCTTCTAAGCATACAAAATCGGTGGTTTTGTAAAGATATCCGCAAGTTGAATTTCATAGACACATGTTCAATTGCAATATCATTAAGAGTTACATTAGTTCTAATGAAATTATATCGTTAATTAATATATTTTTCCCTTGAATGATGTATTGGATTTTTTGTCAATTCTATAACACGTGTTGAACATCATGGGTAAACTTGAACAATTCACACTATAATTAAGCAATTGTTGCCATACCCGTAATATTTCTGCAGAACAATGATGGCTATATATTCGGCCTTGGCGATAGAAAATGTGATGGAGTTTCTTGCTAGCCCATGAGATAGGAGAAAGGAAGCAACACATCCCATTAGTACTTTTTCTATCAACTTATGACATTTCTTTTGATCGGCCGACCAGTCAAACAACCTAACATCATCTCAACATTTTGTAGCTGATTCTTCAAGTTATCATTCGATTGGCCGGTTGACCGATCGACAGGTGGATCGAACGATTAGTCTTCGAAATTCTTATTTATTTTGTTTAACTTCACGAGTCCTTCCATATACATATTCCTATTATACATGCATTGTCATCACTCAAGTATAAATGAACAACTTTTACGCCCAATTATATTTGTTATCATCCAAACATGGAGGAAAAACATAGGATACAACAGTCCGCCGAAAATCGCCAACTTTCTTGTGGAATCAGAAATGTAATTAATCCAATTCTAATGCTAATGTTTCTTGGTTTATATCTAAACATCAAGGGGACTTAAAATAAGTCTCTCGACTGCAAATTAAAATGAAATCCACATCAACACTAGTTAATTGAATGCATTAGGCATATAATCACAAATTGGAATCTAATAATTATCACTGCTTCTTGGTTCATTTCTGAAAATCAAGAGAACCACAAAATCAACCTTTCAGTTGCTAAAGAAATCAGGGTTACAATGACAAAATAGATTCCAAAATTAGAATCAAGAAATCAATATCAGAAATCAGAAAAGGAAATTAATATGTTCATACACCATCCATAACTAGAACTAGATTACTACCCTATCCTAGGAGAGCTGAGATTTAGCTCATCATAGTTACAAGCATTGATACAAAAAAGAGGGAAGATTCAATGCTAAACATTCTAAAATCAGAAAGTAAAATCTGTCGACTAAAATCAGATGTAGCAACAGCTTCTTCTCCTCAGATCCTTCTTGCTCTTGGTCCAGCAACCTTGCTAATGGAGGCTCCCCCCTTTCTTCTCCAGGTTTCTCAGCTTTTATATGGTCCTCTCTCACCCTTGGATGCAAATCAGAAGCTTCCATAGCATCTGATTATGCCATTTGTCCAATGGTCCTTAAAATTCCAACTAATTCCAGCAACTTTTTGGACAGCAATGTGCAGTGGTCCCCCTTGCTTTTCCAGCTGATGCAGTCTTGTAAAACCTGCTAGAAGAGAAAGAACAATCAGCATCAAAGTTCACAAATAAAAATAGAACAAGTAAGGGTAGGACAGCAATAAAAATGAGGTCAATTATCAGGTATGGATAAAATTGCACAAGAGTGATAACTTTATGCCCCAGAATGATAACGCTACATAAAAATGCAACTTTGTGCAGATCAAATCATGATTATCCAAATATGATTAGTTCATAACAACAAGAGCAGTGAGGGATTAGGAGAAGACAATAACTAAAAATCAGCTCAATTAGCAAATTCACATTGGTGTTATGCAGAAACGATAATTTTGTACATTGAAATGATAACTTGCCCAAAAATGATAACTTGACACAGAAATGATAACTTTGCAGATATGAGCAATTCAGAACCTCTATACACATGGAATTGAATATAAAATGAGCATGGTCAACTACTAATCACAATTTATTGCATTCTATGCATAATTGGCCAAATGTAGGGCAAAATCAGGACTCGATACATATGAAATTGATTGAAAATGGAGTAAAAACATAATATGACCAGCTAGTGATCAGTTACTTGGTTTTCTGGTTTTGATCCATGCTGAGAATGGATCCATTGAGCTTTTGTTGATGTGAATCTCGTATTGAAATGACAGCTGATACTACTAGAAAAATGCTAATTACCGACGGTCCGGACCATCGATAATCAGCCCGAAAACCGTCGGTAATGCAATTACCGACGGTTTTATAGTCGAAACCGATCCGACGGAAAAATGCTTGTCGCAAATTAATTTGCGACGGTCGAAAAAAATTCGTCAAAAATATCGACGGTCAGAACCATCGGAAAAAGTCCCGGCGGTTCGAACTGTCGAAGGTTTCCGACGGTTGCAACCGCCGGAAAAGGCCGGCGGTTCGAACCGTCGAAAGTTTCCGACGGTCATAACTGTCAAACTTTCGACGGTCCTCGCAACCGTCGATCTTTCGACGGTCGCAACTATCGCAAAGATTTTTTTAAATATAAAAAAAATTAGCGGTCGGATCGGGCCGCGGTCAGCTCCAGCCGCGGCCAAATCCGGCCGCCAGCCGGTCGATCCGGCCACCAGGCGGCGAATCCGGCCGCTGGGGGCCGGATCCGGGCCGCCGGCGTCGGATCCGGGCCGCCGGCGTCGGATCCGGGCCGCCGGCGCCAGATCCGGGCCGCCGGCGTCGGATCCGGGCCGTCGGCAGAGGATCCGAGCCATTGGGGGCAGGATTCAGGCCCCCGGCACCGGATCCTGGCGCCCGGCGGCCGATCCTGCCGTGAGAGGCCTGATCCGAACACTCAACAGTCGATCCGGCCGCTGGAGGCCGGATCCGACCGCCAGCGGTGAGATCCGGCCGCTGGGGGCCGAATCCGGCCGACAGCGGCCTCCAGCCGGAGAGAGAGAGACGCTGGCGCGGGAGAGAGTCGCCGCTGCGGGAGAGGATCGTCGGTGCAGGAGAGGGTCGCCGGCGCTGGAGGGTCATCGGCGCGGGTCGGGAGAGGGAGAGGAAGAGGGGGAGAGAGAGGAGGGAGAGAGAGGAGGGAGAGAGAGGAGGGAGAGAGAGGAGAGGAGAGGAGAGGAGGGAGAGAGAGAGGAGAGGAATTATATATAAGGGGAAAAGATGAGAGAAAGCGGGAAAAGAAAAAAAAGCGGGATAACAAAATTTTAATTACCGATGGCTCCGGCCGTTGAAAACGTAAATATTAACTATTTTTAAATTTACCAACGGTTGTGATCGTCGAAAATATATTTAGTTATATATAATGTTTATTTTTTATTTTACCGACGGTTTGAACCGTCGGTAATCGTTACCGACGATCGAAACCATCGGTAATTGCGATGGTTTGGGCCGTCGCTAGTTATATAAATAAAATACTCCTCATATGATATTATTATACATTTACCGATGGTTACGACCATCGAAAATAGCGACGGACAGATGGATATCCGTCGGAAATATCGACGTTCCTAACCATCAAAAAATTAAATAATAATATAAAAAAATATGTAATTTAGTTTTTTCATTTTCGACGGTCTTAACCGTCGGAAAATCCATCGGAAAAATTAAATAATAATATGACAAATTACATAATTTATTTTTTCATTTTCGACGGTCGTGATCGTCGAAAATTACGACGGATGGATATCCGTCAGAAATATCGACGTTCCTAATTGTCAAAAAATTAAATAATAATATAAATCATTTCCGACCATCATGACCGTCGAAAAATCCGTCAAAAATGAAACCGTCAAAAAATCCGTCGCAAATTACGACGGATTTCGAACCGTCAGAAATTGCCCGTCGGAAAATCTCGATTTTCTTGTAGTGTGAGAAATTGATTTTAGATCTCCTTATTGTTTAGAGATAAACCAAGAGCATTAGAACTAGTTGTGGAACCAATTGTATCTATGCATTGAGATAGAAGCTCCATGATAATCTAATATCAGTTGAAACCCTTGTTGAATCAACCTAACTAACATTCATATAAAACTATGATACTTATTTCTAATTTTAATGCACTTTGAGAGCAGTCTTTACAGGTTGAATATTGTTTGATTTGTGTTGCTAAGTTGTTCTAATATATCCATAGCAGAACATTAGATGAACTCCATTCCTAAGAGAACCTTTCATTGATTGTTAGTTATCATTTTATATCAATTATCATAAAACAACAAAAAGAGTTAACTTAGTTTAGGATTAATTTAGATTAATTAGTGAATCTTAAGTTTCAAATCACTGTGGATACGACATTCGACTGTGCACTTGTAGTTCAGTGAAGTGAGGAGTGCATAGTCTTGTTCAGTTTCATATTGTGCATAGTTTACGCCTAAACCTTATTTAGGTTTCATTTATGCATAGTATACGCCTAGATCTTAGTCTTTTGCATTCTATGCTATAGTCAATTAATGACATTCACCAATATTCACATCAAGTTCTTGGATAAAGTTTATTTATCCTTTGAAGGAATTTTATCTTTGCATCAATATTCCCGGGAAGCATGCTCTGATTTTTCCACTTTTAACGGGTCATAACGAATATGTCATGGGTCTTAAGAAGCAGCATACAAGTCGTTATCACAGTATCACGCCATTCATAGAAAGTAATTTTTAACTTTTGAACACATTACGGGTCGTAAGTTACGCTTCACGACCCGTAGGTGTTTCCTATACTCAGGCAACATAGTCAATTACCCCGACTCACAACCCATCACTCTAGGATGCGACCCGTTAAGCGAGTTTGAAAGCATTAAGCTTTTTCAATAGGTCGTAATATCTAAATCATGACCCGTAACATTTATGAGAAACTCAACTTTGCCATTTAGCACAAATTATAGGTCGTACACTCTATCTCACGATGCTCATAGTGTCTTAAGTTCATCTTTAACGGCCATAAGGAGCATTTCACGAGTCTCACAGTGGCATCTTCATATCCGAGTCTATTTCTTATGAACCGTTACATCTGTTTAACGGGTCAATCAGTAGCTTTTTTTATCATGCAAATCTTTTCACCTCATCAACCCAATTTACGACCCTTCCTTTTCAAATAAGCCCCATTAAAATACTTGTCAACTAGCACAGTCGTCTAACGGGTCGTTATCCCCATATCATGACCCGTTAACATCCACCACCGACCTCATGAAAGCCTTTCTTCATATTACAACCGGTCATGTGTTATCTCTCATGCCCTTCATTGTGTTGAGCCAAACCATATATTAGTAGTTAGGGGTCGTTAGCTGTCCTTCATGACCCATTATCAGCCGTATATAGTGACCCACCGCGTCGCTCCATATCACAAGACCTGGACGATTCGTCAACACATCGTTAACTGCACATCACACCCGTGAGGGACACGTGGTGTCACCAAACTAAATGCACATTTATTTCTGTCTAATGGCTGTTCTTAAATTTCTATAACGGGTTGTGATCACCCGGTATCGGCAGCCTCTTACAGATCTATATAAGTGCAGGTGCGTGACTGTGTTCTCCACGCCACAATTCTCATCCTCTCCAACTCCTACAGTGCGATTCGACCTGCACAGTGCCACACTCCGACGAGCAAGATCTGATTTGGCAACTCCGGCGACCTTTTTGCAAGTCTCTCAATCGCGATCCACATGATGTGTTCGATCATTTCGCTGTCGAGTTCCGCCTCTGCCACTATCGATCCTCTTTCTGCTTCACCGGAGATTGATTCTCTTTCAATATCGGCAACCCCTTTTTCTCCGACGATTCTTTCCTCTCTGACACCATCTTATTCTACGCCGGCGAAGTCCATTAGTGGTGGAGAGGATGACCGCATTTTCCAGCACATCATCGACGCTTATCAGGATCGTCGATAGGGACCTAATTAGCATTGTACGGCCCGTTATCATTAAGTGCGACCCGTTAGAAGCTTTGACCACCGGTGATCTTCTGCATCCTCTTCATCTCGCCACTTTAAAGGCTGTAAGCTTCATATTACGACCCGCAATATTACAAAGAAGGTCGTGAAGAGATGTTCACAACCCGTAAGGCTGACCTCGAAGCCCTTTCTTCCAGTTTCACAGACACCTCTTTCATGACTCCTTGTACAAAAGCTCCTATTCGACGCCGCCCATCCACACAGACACCAGTCCACATAGCACCCCAGAAGAAAGAGAATGGCTTTCAGAAGAACCCGAAAAGGAGGGAACAAACTTTGGATTTCTTTTCGATAACTCCGACTCAATTTGCGGATCGAGCGGCGATGCTTTCTTGGAATTTGTAGAAGTTTATAGTCTGGCTCTTCTCCAATGTTGGCATGGGGCACTTCGTCTAGCAGTGGTGGCCCACCTATTTTGACCTAAGTATAGAATTTTTGTGTTTAGTACAGGTCGAGCACTTTGAAGCCACTGGACGCTGGCAAGCCAAAGTATCATTGCAGTTGTTCAATAAGGAGTTTGAGATGTCGCTCGAAGAGTTCAATGCTATATACCAATTTCCACATGGGGGCCACCTCAAAGTCCCAAAGGAATTTCAGCCGCTTTAGTTCTAGAACCATATTACCGGTGAGGGTCAATTGAACTAATCAGAGGGCGAAGTCTACACTTATTCAGAATCTTATTTTATGTTATGCGCATCAGATTCTCAGCAACACTATCTGTGGACGAGGAGATAGCAATGGGTCGGTAAATGAAACAAAACTCTTCCTTCTATATTGCATGACTTCTTCCACTCTAGTGAACGTCGACGCTTTTCTGCTTCACTCCTTTCTACGGACTGCTAACAAGGTGAAGGGCACCATCGTGGTAGGTGGCTTAGTCACACCCATAGCACTTCACCTCGGCTTGATTTAGATCAGCTTCATCCCTTGGGTGGTTCCTCTTCACTAGACAGCTATGTCATCACATCCATGGAGTTGGGAGGCGGCCGCACTTACGATGGTTTTTACTTTCACCTTCGTGATTCTAATATGACTATTCCTTGCACAGAACCCGAGCACTTCGACCCTGCCAACAAAGCTAATTGGGTCTATCTACCAGTGGCACAGCCACACATTTCGAGACCCTAGCATCGTCGACGACAGGATCCAGGGTCTTCGAGCTCTACTTAGGAGGGCACCGAGGACCAGATGCGCATTGATCCACCGCAGACAGGTTTGACTAATTTCTCCGCTATGCACTAGCTCTTACTTACCATGTAGGATGAGCAGCGCATGATGCACGCTGAGCAGCGGATGATGAACCTCGAGCAGCGAGTTATTCGCGATGACCAGCTTCGTCAGGCCACTGAGATCCACGAGATGCAGGAATATATCCGTGATATTGCTGAGAGTCAGGAGCAAACAAATGCTATGGTTCATCGGATGCATGAGTACCACACAGCATAGGGACACTATGGCTTCTTCCTTCCGCCACCACCACCGCCAGCTATGGATTAGAGGGTTGTGTCTTTTTCACTTTCTTTCTTTTCAGTTTCTTTCATCTTCTAATTTCTTTATCATGCTTGTATCCCTTTTACGAGTCCGATCTTAAACGTTGGGGATAGTGTTAGGCTCAAGCATGAGGGAGTTGCATTTTGCATGCGTCATGTCTTTAGGTTCAGCGTTGCATCCCTATTTTCTGTAGTTTGTCTTCATTTATTTTATGTACCAAAAAAAGGTTTCAAATCTCCCTTTTTGCTTGATTCTTTGCCTCTTTTCAAGTTATGATCAAGGACACCCTACTAGTAAACGAAATTCAAAGTATCGAATGTTTATTTGTCTATCGCTTTTGAAAATTGGGAAATTGGTAAGAAGCAAGTTGTTGAGTGAAATTATGATTGTATGACGACAAATCTTTTCTCATGCTCTTAGTTTCTTTCTGCTACATTACGTAATATATTTCTCCTATAGATAACTATATCGTTGTTGACTATTCAACTATGACTGAGCTTAATAAAATCAAAGAATTCAAATGATATGCATATATGAAAGAGAGGCTAGTGGAGCCCCAAAAAGTAAGAGGAGGTACAAAAAGGTGTTATCTGGAACCTTAGTGCGTTCGGGCGAGTAGATCCATAGAGGATTTCTTCCTGGCAACCTATGGACATCTGCTCTAGGGTTTGTTGGTCGAAAGCCCACTACATGGACTACCTTATAGAATATAAAGAAGCACATGAGTACCAAATCAGTAACAATTAATCTGAACTATGGTGTGTTCGGGTAATTAGATCCGGAATCTTTTGCCTAACGACCTATGGGCAACTGCTTTGGGATCCGTCTGTCGAAAGCCCGTTGCATGGACCATTTGAATTCCTAAGCAATATTGCAACCAGTATGAAATGTGTAAAAGCTCAGGACACACTTGTTTATTTAACATTGATATTCAATGGGTGCTATTTTCTCAATAAAATTCAGAACTGATTATGGAGAAGTTTAAAAATGTCTTACATTCAGAAATTTTAAAAAGCTAGGTTATTTTGGAGTGTGGAGAGACACTTCAACGATAGAGGTATAAAACTTGATGCTGAGAAAAATAGTTAATGAACAGGGTGGATACAATGATCAGATCAGTTGTTGAGTTTTGCTTTGATCATTACCTGAGGACAAGGAAATATTCTAGCTTGGGGGAGTTTGATGCATGCATTTTATAACATTTAATTTAAGATGCATTTAGGTTTATTTTCATAATTTTCTCATGGCATGCATCCATTTTGTTCTATTTCTTACAATTATTTTCTTGAACTCTCCAACTACCTAGGTGTGTATCATTTTGTAGGAAAATATCTTATTTGGTGGAAAATTATCAAAGAAAAATATCTGAGTGAAAAAGAAGGAAGAAATTAGCCCAGAAGCATAAAACATCATTTCTCACAGGCCGTAACAGATCTATAACGACCCTTTGCTACTCATTACGGCCTGAAAGACGTAGCTCACGTCCCTCACAAAAAGAATATAAGATGCGCTCTTATTCTTCACCGGCCGTAAGAGATTTCTAACGCCCCTATATATTGAAGACACGGACCGTAAGAGTTCACAGATCACACAGAGAGACATTCACACCTCAGAAGCCAGTTCACGGGCCATCATGAAGTCTTCGTACTCACAGAATCACTATGTAAGAAAGTCAAAACTTATGAAGGGCTATAACACAATTTTAACGGGTCATCATATGGAATTACAAACCATATCCAAGTTTGATCCCCTCCTTTACGGGCCATAACATTTGTTTAACGACCCACACAGAATCAGATGATAATTGAGAATATTTATATTACGGGGCGTAACGAAGCCATCACAATAATACAGAAGGGTGTAAAATATTGCCAGAAATATTACAGGTGGTAATAGGCACCTCACAACCCTTTATATTAGCAGACATGTAAACCTTCGCGAATTATGCAAGCAAAAAAACAAGTCAAATTCATTATGGGTCGTGAGGCTTGGATCACGGACCTAACTTATGCGCAGTAAAGGGATTATCATGGTACACACAAAAGTCGAACGTAGAATTGCCCGAGTTACAGGCCGTTACATCGTCGTTACGGGCCGTAATGTTTATATGAAGATTTCAAACCAGAATTGAATTGGGCCGTGAACACCCTAGCCGTTAAATGTGCTATTTTTTTCCGAATAGCGTGTGGTTTATTATTTTGTCCAAAAATATAGGTGAACAATAGTTTACGAGTTACATTTTCTTGCATCTTAATTCTCTATGAAATAAGTAATTGACTCGCCATATGCGATTATTGATCTTATTATAAATTAGGATAGTTTTATTTACTCATCTAGAGAAGTCAATATTTTAGGTGCTCTTAATCTATCACAAGAATCGACCCGAGTGTTTCTGTCATGATTTGATGGGTTCAGAGGTTCATACATGTCTAAATTTACTTTAATCATCTATAATTCCTAGAGATCATCACCACTTTATCTTTACGCATCAATTATTTATTTTCTGTAATTTTTATATTTCTATCTTACACACACAAAACCCTTTCTTCTTTTAGTAGGTCTTTAGGATAGGATTGAGTTAGGTAGTTCCGTGGGATTGACAACTCTACTCTACACTCTATTATTTGATACGACTAGTGCACTTGCTAGTTATTGCATTGTTACTTATTTTTTGAATCAGAGGGCGAGAATAGTGTTTAATTTGATAACATGATAGAATGACTAGTGAATGGGTCAATGAAGAAGACATTGAACAAGGCAAAAATGATGAAATGCATGTTGATTATGTCAAATCTTATGAGTTACCAAAACCATATGTTAGGATGATATTTGACGGAATAAGCTTATAAGTATTATAGTAAATATTCTAAATTAGTTCGTTTCTCTATCAAAAAATAAACTTCGCATAAGTTCATGATTACAGGAAATGTTATCAATGTGAAATATGTTTGTTTTAAAGTAGGGCACAAGAGAATGAAGCAAGTATAGGAAAAACTTCTACACAAAGAAGAGAAGTTAGGGATGATTTCCCTGCCCATCTATATGTTGGTCTATGGTAAGATGAAAAGTGGGAGGTAAGAAAATTTTAGGAAGAACACAGTCATGCTCTTATAACTCTTTCGAAGGTGAAGTTCTTAAGGTCGCATAATTGAATCAATGCAACTTCAAAAGAAGCTATTGATAATTTGCATGCCTTCGGCACAGGTCCAACCAAGATTGCTAGAGCACTTAAAATATGTCTGGCGAACCCCTAATAACAACTCAAAATTATATTGATTATTTGAGAACTAGAAGAAAAGGCAATTTCTCTGACGAGTGCCTCAATCTGTTTTCAAAATAAGGTAAGCACTGACCTGAGTTTCTTTCATAGATGGGAGATCGACGCAGATGACACAATGCTTAATTTTTTTGACTAGGTCAAGGGATAGTTACTCGACATTTGGCGATGTGGTTGTATTTAATACACCATATCGAACCAACAATTTAAGAATGTCATTTGCATCATTCACAGGAATTAGTCACCTTATTTGGTTGTGCTTTACTTGCATATGATATTTTGAAATTTGATGAAATTTTCATAATTTGCTAGAGCACTAGTGGATGCTTGATGTTGGATGTTATATTGAATGTTGGATGTCAAATGTTAGATGTTGAATGTCGAATGTTAAATGTTGAATGCATTTACTATCTCATTTTCACTTTCTAATATATTTCATTGTCTCCTCCCTCCACATTTTATGTTGTGTTTAGAGATCTATATGTTCATTTATATTGTAATGAAGCTTCTCTAAATTGTAATCCATTCTCAATGCAAACTTCATTGGAAACACCATGGTATGTGCATGCTCATTTAAAAAATGATTCTAGACATGAATACATCTCATGTAGCAAAAAATCTAAATTAATAGATAAAAAAAATTAATGCATACCAACAAACATTAATTGATATTGTCACATAACATAGAAAAGGAACCTATAAATGAATGCCACACAAACATCACATGTTGAGATTGTCACATAAACATCATTAATTGATATTGTCACATAAACATGAACGTCACATAAACATGATTAGCATAGCTGCAACAAGAACCATTACAACAAAAAATTACAAATACAATTGACATCATTCCTATCAACTAGAATTCCTTCATCGACTATGCCACCCCTAATAATTCTAATTTCCTGTTAAAATTCATTTTGAGCCTCCAATCTATCGATCTTTCGTAACAATCTATTTATCACTTGAGTGGGTCGCTCCTCAAAATACGAATTCATCCATTGGAAATAATCACATGCTCATTATTCCTGCACAATAAGAATTCATGCACATCAACATAGGTTTAATGAAATTTCAATGTAAAAAAATCTTTAAAACTCATGCCATAGAAAGGAAATCCATAAAACATATGACTAGACCAGAATTCTATTTAGTCCAAGAATTTCGTACTACTGCTTCATGTTGACAATGACACTTGGGTATTGTCATTTTAACACTATTGCGAGGCAAATAAGCACACATAGAATCGATACGACTAGATTAATGTCATATTACAATGTAAAAAACTAATCTACAACTAGCATGGACAACTAATCTACAACTACTAAGATGAAAGCATATTTACATCATGGATTAATAGCTAATTAATTACAACATGATTAGGATATTTAAAACATGGATTAACAAATAATTATAGTATGACTAGGATGTTGAATGTCAGTGGGTGAGTTTGGCAAGGTGCATCAATTCGATGGTGTGAGTTCGGTAGGGTGCGAGTGTGTGATGGGGTCGGCAGGTTGTGCGGGGCGACGGGGTGCGCAGTGTGCTCGAGATCGGCTGGGTGCATGGCGAGGGGGTGCACGACGTGCTCGAGGTCGACGAGGTGCATGGTGAGAGGGTCGCCGCTGTGCAAGGTCGTGGTGTGCTCGATGTGGTCAGCGGGGTGCGCGGGGACGTCGTCGGTAAGAGGAAGACTTGAGAGAACCAAACCCAATATCTTGAGAGAACCAAACCCAATATCTCTCATCATGTTATCTAAGAATTTGGTAGAGTCGTCCCAGAAGCTCTACTCAATTTTCTATAAAATATTTTTGCAGAATATAAACAATAAATGCGGAAGACTTTTTCAATAATAATAGCTAATAATCCATTATATTCAAAATAATTAAAATATCAATAAATTCACAATTCTAATAAATGCGGAAATAATAAAAACTAGACCACTCAATCCAAAATATGTGTAACATCTGTCTGTCATTGAGCATAGCCACCTGCAGGATCATCCTCTATCAAAATACTCTCACCTGCACGGATCCAGGTACATGGAAATATCCATGAGTATAAAAATACTCAGTACGTAGGGTCTACTAAACAATCAATATGCTCAATCGAAAATAAAATATAATCGATGATGAATCAATTGAGCAATCAATAAAATAATCAATTAACAATATAATGATTTATCAATATGAGCAATTATATCATGTTATGGTCAAAAGGCCAATCAATAGAGATAGCAATTAACAATTGCTTAGTCAATTGGATCGATGATTCAATATAACAATAGGACAATAAAGTCATAGATCAATAAGAAAGATCAGAAAAAGATCAGATGACCGATCAATATTGATTTAGCAATTAAATGTCTGATCACTATGACACTATTCAATTTAAGAATTTTTAATTCAATATCAATGGTCATTGGTCAATAACAATTCCATTCGATTCAATGGGCAGAGGCAATGCCAGTAAACGCCAGTATCCAAATGACCATGATTTATTCAATTCAATTCGATTTCAATCCAACTCAATTCGATTCGATTTTAATTCAATTCAATTTAATTTATAATGTTCGGAGTTATCCAATTCAATGAGGAGCGCTTAGTCAATTAAGAGACACCATGCCACTTTCATGTAGGCCAGTGGGAGATTAGTGCCACGGCAAGCCCGATACAATTCAATGTGTTCGTGTATGGTGGGAGACGAGTGGCCATACACAGGACAGCTATAGCTTTTACACTATCTGTCACATTCAATTCAATTCAATTCAATTGGTCCCGGCTTAGTGGCAATCAATAGACATGGGCCCAGTAGCTTTCGACTTTTATCTTATTTACCTAAGATGTCTATCTTTTAACAATTTAATTTAGGTAAAACAAGACCCAATAAAAAAAGACTACTGGATCAGTATCATAATCAATGATAAGAGCAGATAAGATAATAAAATATGATCAAATATGATGACAATATGATTTGATAAGATAATACTATTATCAGGTATGATAATAATATAATCAAGTATGATGACTATTTAATTAGGACCAATCAATAAGAATACAATTAATATATCATATTTAAATAATAATAACAGATAATCAGAATATACTAATGAAGACCGCTCAATAATAATATAATCAACATATCACAATATGAATAGCAAGATCAATATAAAAATCTAATAATAAAAAAATTGTAAATAAATAACCCTCGATCTTTTTTTTATCCCTTTTCTCGACTCCAAAAAAAATCAATAAATGAATTTTCTTTGTCAGAAAATTCAATAACCCCCATTCGACCATAGCCATGTTTTTAGTGACTTCAAATCAATCATAACGATGAGCATTCATTTTTTTTTAATTCTCTCACTACTTCATTTCACAGCCAAGCAAATCCTCCTCTATTTCTTTACTTTCCTAATTCCCCTTTTTCTTTCCTGTCCGAGAAATCAAATAAAATAGTTTGATCGCCGAGAAAATTACAAGGTGAAAATGCGAAAAATAAGAGAAAAATCACTCGGCCCTCGGATAGCATCGACCCTCGAGAGATCTCCTCTTTCTTTTCCTAATTCTTTTTTTTTTCCACCTTTCTCTCTTCGCACATCTCACGGCCAATTAATTTCTCTGTTAATTCTCTCTCTTACCTCCTCTCTCTTTCTTATTTTTTTTTCTGACATATCCCTTTTCTCTCTCTAATTCATTGATCTCTCTCTAACCTTCTTCTACGCCCGAAAATCCCCTTTTTCTCTCACTTCCTGATAGGAACCTAGTTCCTAATAATAATAGGAATAGTTAATTTATCTTTAATTAGGATTAGTTATTTACTTTCTAATTTGATTAGCACTCTAGTTATTTACTTCCTAATTTGATTAGCACTTTATTTCTTTATTTCTAGTTCTATTAGGACTTGTTTGGATTTACCCTATAAATAGGGCCCCTTGGAACTCTTTTTAATCATATATGAGAACACAATCTTCTTTTGATATTTGCTTGGAGAAATTATTTTGGAGGCTTGACCCCCTCGAAGTGGTCTATTGCAGGCTTGATCCCCTCGAAGTGATCTAGTTAGGATTCTAGTTGGACTAGGAACCTAACAATTGGTATTAGAGCTGTTCGATCTTTTTCGGACAATTATGATATCTCGGATTTTTTATTGGACCAATCTATGGCTTCATTGTCATTTGTCATCTTCCGCTGCCATCTATCGCATTCGTTGCTGCCACTACATCGCCATCACTATCGCTTACTACTATCAACCAACCTCTATCATAACTTATTAATAGTTTATATTCATAATCTAATATTTCAAATGTGCAGGAAAAATCTATGGCTTCACATGATTTATCAACTTTAGAGATTTTAACACTAGCCGATCGTCTTACTCGAATCGAAGAACGATTTCAACGAATTTTACAAGTATTCAACAATGAAATAAATATCAACAAGTAAACAAGGAAAATCACGTTGAAGATGAGCTTGCAAGTATTCAACAATTAAGTACGGTCGAGGAGTATCAGACTCGTTTTGAATTATTATCAAGTCAAACGAAAAATTAGAGCGAACATTGATTGGTGGAAACTTTTGTTGAAGGACTTCTCCCCGATCTTCGACGAGAAGTGAAAGCTCGACGACCCATTACTATAGTTGCTGCTATTTCTTTTGCTCGATGGGAAGAGGAATGTTTACAAGAAGAGATATTACACTTGAAATCATTCATAAGCACAAGTACAACAATATCTTCATCAAAAGTAGAAGAGTCTAATATACCATTATCTTCTGAAATTTTCACCAAAGGTTTACCTCAACAAGAAGTGAAAGATACTGAAGACAATTCATTTGAAGTTCAATCTTCAAAGTCATCTGCTGAGAAATCTTTTAAAGATGAAATACCTACAATTCATTTATCAAACGAGCAATCAACTCTTGCAAAATCTACCGTAGAAGGCATCATTATTGGAAAATCATTAATGTCTGAAGATACTCATAAGGACTCGTTCACACTTATGATAGTTGACTCAACATCAAAGAATGTTGAAGGCTTCAATGTCCAAAGACAAATTTATTCGTGCAAAAAGAATTTGGCCAACTTCGGATTCTCTTTCATCATAAGATGCAAGCTTGTTCCAATACTACCAATGCTTAGCCAAAGCTACGTTCTCAAGAAGGATCTCTATTTTATTCAAATTATCAAGAGACTTCACCTTATCAGCATGGAAAAGAAAAGTTCCACATATTTTCGCATAGCCTTGAGGACAAGACTATTTTGAAGAGTGCGAGAATGATAGGAACCTAGTTCCTAATAATAATAGGAATAGTTAATTTATCTTTAACTAGGATTAGCTATTTACTTCCTAGTTTGATTAGCACTCTAATTATTTACTTCCTAATTTGATTAGCACTTTGTTTCTTTATTTCTAATTCTATTAGGACTTGTTTGGATTTACCCTATAAATAAAGCCCCTTGAAACTCTTTTTAATCATATATGATAATACAATCTTCTTTTAATATTTGCTTGGACCAACTATTTTGAAGGCTTGACCCTCTCGAAGTGGTCTATTGAAGACTTGATCCCCTCGAAGTGATCTAGTTAGGATTCTAGTTGGATTAGGAACCTAACACTTCCCTCTCCAGATTTTTCTCCACGTCATTTGCATTAATATCAGATCTTCTCTCTCAACCTTAAGAAAACCGGATTTCCACCAGTGTATTTCGAATTGGAAAAATCAATGTTTCCCTCTGTGCAGAAACTCTTTTTTTTCCATTTTCCTTAGGCACAAAATACTGTTGGCCGAACTTTTTTTTTCAATTTAAAAATTGCAATCTCAATAAATAGATAATCAAAGAACCTACGGATTCCCCTATGTACCTCATTTCATATCTAGCCATTTGACATCGAATCACACCTTACCATCACCTCGACGTCATGCCTCTGCCGCCGAACATCGAGAACCAAAGAGAACGAAATTCCTTTGACGGCTGACCCTCAAAGTTTATTTATAGGGGCTTATTTTCCAATCATATCTATCCCAATCAAATTTTATCTTTTAATTAATCTCTTTTAACAACTCTAATTTATTTTAAGAATTAAATAATTCCAAATTTAATTAAATAATTCCATAATCAAAATAAAATGATAAAATATTCATTTATTATATCCTAAAAATCAGGTCGTTACAAAACCTGTTCTAATTTGTTATCGTCAGATGTCGATTATTTAAGAAATTTTATAGTGTAAGATTCTATATTTTATACTATTATAAAATACAAGTTAGAATCCATCTTCTATCAGTTAGTATTTCTTTCAAATTAAATCACGTTCCAACTAAATCGACAAAAAATTTAAAAATAAAGATTTAGTTGTGGTGAATTATCAAATGAAACTATATTATTGTTTATTTTCATCATATAGGGCTTAAACAATGTTACGAAGATTGAGAGATGACATAATCATAAACGAGCATACGAAATTTATGAGGTTGATCATAAATCGGACTACGTTTTTGAATGGTGGCGACTCTTTTTATTATGAAATAATGATAATTATAAAGATACAAAATAATCTAACCGATATGAAGTTTATATAAGGAACTTCAATATAAAAGAGACGTAGAGGACGGGCGGCGCTGCTCCATTGCTAATTCAATGGGATCCATATAGAAGTTCAAATTTGAATGCATGATCAACAAACAATAATAATCTTTTAATGATAACGGATTATAACGCAATAATTTACTCCACATGTATAGATACTATTGGTAATAGAATCTTGTATAACGGAAAAAAGTTTTGTTTATGTTAAGCTGTTGCCCCTCTTTCTCGTCTCAAATAGTTAACTTACGTTTTATTATTTTCTTAACAACTAAAAAGAAAAATATATATATTAGACTCCATCAAATTCGAAGATAGTAGTAGTACCATGAAGCGTTCGCTCGTCGTCGTTGCAATGGTCGCTGCCATCACAGCTGTGACCCCTGATACCGGAGAAGCTTTCGGCATCACCACGACTTTGGCCATCGCCATCCCGGCCACAGGCGACGGCTCCGTCGCCATCGCATGCGGCATCCTCGCCTACCAGTTACCAAGAAGCATCCAGTGCTCGACCATTACAGCTGATGGTGCTGTGAAGGCATTCGACTTATACCCTAACGTTACCTTCAGATCCATATCCAGCGGGCGCGACGTCATATGTGGACTGCAGTCGGACGGCGGCACCGACATTTTATGCTGGAGACACACTGAAACTGGGAGAGGCTCCGCCGCCGAGAGCCACACTTTGCAGGTCACCTACCAGAATCACGTCGTCCCTCTCCGGAATCACGTCGTCGGCGATCGGCAGATCGCGGCAACCGACCAACTAAATACATCGGTCCTGCTATGGCGCCACGACTCGACCGTCCCCACTAGAATCCCTGGCAGCTATCATTCCCTCACCTCCGGGGCGGGCTTCTTCTGCGCCATCGATCATAAAGACAAAGTTGTTTGCTGGGGCCCCAAAGCCCAAAGCATTTATCCGGCTTTCGGCAGCGCCAGCATGTCCCTCATCTTATCGGCCGGCGAGTCCCACGCCTGCGGGATCACTAAAGAAGGTCGTGTCATCTGCGGCGGGAACAACGATCATGGGCAATCCAGCCCTCCGGACTACCCGCCAGGCGAGTTCGTGGACCTCGCCTTGGGTTCGACCCACACTTGCGGCGTCAGGGGAGTGCCGAACCGCACCGTGGTCTGTTGGGGAGCCGGAGGCATCGAGTACTCTCCCCTGGGTGACCGCCAATTCTTGATCTTGGCGGCCAACGGGAGGCTCACTTGCGGATTGAGGTCGGAGGACTTGGCGGCGTTTTGTTGGTGGACGCCTAGGGTCCATGGCGCTCGATCAAACGTCATCAAGCTGCCGTTGCGGCGGGAGGTTCTTATGGGGATCTGCACTCGTCCATGCTCTTGCCCTTGCGATGTCTATGCGCTGTCCCAAGTTGTTTGTGCCAATTCCAAAGTCATCTGCACTCGTTGCGAACCTCAATGAGCTCAGCTCGAGTTCTATCCAATAATTTCCTTTTTTTTCTTCAATTACAAAGGATTACTCACTCGCTCTTTGGATGGAGATGGATAGGTTGAAAAGTTTTACATAAGTATCTATAAACTATGTATACAAACAAATAGTATTCAAGATATTGTTTTGGTTCAAATATTAAGAGTAATCCATACAAGTAATAAATAAAGTTGTCATTACAATTAACTATTAAATTTAAATTTTGTCAATTACGTATTGAGATGCATGGAAAAATTTTCTTCGGGACTCAATTTTAATAATAGTTTAATAATTTTATTTTTTTAGAATTATTGCATGTGACTTTTGTTGCTGTGTAATGAAATATTTTGTCACATTATTTTTAACTAGATATGATGATAATGCCTTGAATCTGAACCCAGTTGTAATTTTATGTGGTCCACCTACGTAATCAGGCGCTTCAGCAGATTTCACCCTACGTAATTAGGCGCTTTAGTGAAAATTTTTAGGGATATTATGTATGTGATTCGGAATTGATTTATTTTTTTATCACGAGATAGGTGTTCTATTTTGGGGATTAATTCAGAATTCCAGTTAGTCTGTAATTCCTATCAAACGGAGTGCCTATATAAACTCCCTACGGACCTAGAAAGATATTCATCCTTGTAATCATCATTATTCTATAACAAAGAACTGTCGCTTCCCGATGACGTAACCAGATTTAGGGTGAATCTCGTATTCTTCTGTGTTCGTTCGATCTCTCTCCCTCTTTCTGTAACAAACTAGTATTAGAGCCTTAGAGTTCGTCAGGGATTCTCGATCAAGCAAGGAGATGGCATCGCACAACGTGAACGTGGAGAAGTTCATCGGCAGAAATAGTTTCGGATTGTGGCAGATCAAGATGCGGGCGCTTCTGAAGCAACAAGGAATCTGGGCGCCGCTCCGAAAGACTCGAAGGACTCGAAGAACAAACCAAAGGAGAAAGACTCGAAGGACAAAGAAAAGGATATCGAACTTGCTACTTTGGCGACAGAGAAGGCACACTCGATGATTTTGTTATGTCTGACGGATGGGGTGATAATCGAGATCGCAGATAAAGAAAAGACGGTCGGTATGTGATTGAGACTCGAGAATCTATATATGATGAAGTCTCTCACCAACAAGTTGCTATTGAAGTAACGTCTGTTCTCTCTCCGCATGCAAGAAGGTACCCCTCTGAAGAAACATCTTGATAAGTTAAATTCTTCGTTGATGGAACTGAGAAATATCGATGTTAAGATCGTGGATGAAGATGCTTTCCTAATTCTATTAGTTTCGCTTCCTCCATCATATGATAATTTTATTGATTATCGGGAAGAAAGAAGTAAGATCAAGTTTCCATACTCGTGAACTTCGGCATAGAGCATTTGAAAATTCTGCAGAGAGTCAGGCTGCGAGTTTGATATCAACTGCGGAGAAGGGACAATCCTCAAATTCGAAAAAATCTAAGTCAAAGAAGAAAATCACTGCGAAAGATATGTAATTACTACAAGGAACCAGGTCATTGGAAGAAGGATTGCCCGAAGAAGAAGAAGGCCCCCGTCGCTACGGTGGCATATGAAATTGAAAATTCTGTTTAAGGATGTCTGGAGGATAGTTGGATTCTTGATTCGGGGTGTTCCTATCATATGACTCCGAATAAAGAATGGTTCTCATATTATCATAAGACTGACAATGAAAATGTCATCATGGGCAATAACGTATCAGGTCAGATAGTTGGGATTGGTTCTGTGCAGATCAGGACTTATGACAATCATATGAGGATGTTGACAGATGTACGTCATGTTTCGCAGCTGAAGAAGAATTTGATATCACTTAGAGTCTTGGACTCTAAAGGGTGTCAAATCAATGTTGCTGGAGGCATCCTCACGATCATGAAGGGTGATGCTACCAGTTTTGAAGAGAGTCAAAGAGAAGTCTTTTTATATACTACAAGGCAAGACAGTTTCTTGTGTTGCTGTGGTGGCTAAGATGTGTCCAGGCTGTGGCACATGCGTCTTGGGCATATGAGTCAAAACGGGATGAATATTCTCAGCAAACAAGGTCTTTTGGGAGGTCAGAAGATATTTAAAATTGATTTCTGCAAAGCACTACGTATTCGACAAACAACGAAGGATTCAGTTTGACAAAGCAGTGCACAGGATGAAGGTGACACTTAACTACATCCATGCTGATTGTCGGGGTCCCTCTCATGTTCCATCATTAGGAGGTACTTCCTATCCAAGATTGATGACTACTCGAGGATGATTTGGGTATTCTTGATGAAACACAAGAATGAGTACTTCAAGCAGTGGAAAGTTTTGGTGGAAAATCAGACGTCGAAGAAAGTGAAGCATCTTCGCACTGATAATGGTTTGGTGTTCTGTTCTGCTGAATTCATCCAGTTCTGCAAAGATGAAGGCATTGCCAGACATCGCACAGTTAGGGATACTCCATAGTAGAAGGAAGTTGTAGAACGAATGAACATGACACTTTTGGAGAGGGCAATGTGCATGCTCTCTAATACTGGCCTGAATAGGACATTCTGGGCTGAAGCTGTTAACACGGCTTGCTACTTGGTGAATCGAAATTCAGCGACTGTGAATGATCTCAAGACTACGATAGAGGTATGATCAGGAAATTCTACTTATTATACTAATTTAAAAGTTTTTTGTTATCCTGCATACTATCACGTCAATGAAGGGAAGTTGGAGTCAAGAGTCAAAGAAGGGGTGTTCGTGGGATATGGTGCAGGAGTGAAGGGCTACAGAATCTGGTCTCTTTCAGAACACAAAGTCATCCACAATAGAAGCGTGACCTTTGATGAAGCATTTGAATATGGAGGTTGAAGAGAGTGTTAGTAAATGGGTGGAGGTTGAAATCACTACAACTAAGGATGATGCTGAAGGATCACATCAAGAAGCAGAATCAGAACATGAAGAATCTGATGAGCAATCTCAAGAAGAGTCAATTCCTACCGGACGTCCTCACAAAGAAGTGGGTCATCCTAAACGATATGACTTCGAGGACATGGTTGCTTATGCACTACAGATAGCTGAAGAGGTGGAGTCCCTGAAGTCATCCTCTTATAGGGATGCCATCACATGTGCGGAGTCTGAACAGTGGATTACTGCTATGGGTGAGGAGATGGAATCTCTTCACAAGAATCAGACTTAGGAGATGCCTAAAGATAGAAAGGTCGTTGACTATAAATGGATCTTCAAGAAGAAAGCTAGAATTCTAGGAGTTGAAGGCATAAGATACAAAGCACGACTGGTTGCTAAAGGTTATAGTAAAAAAGAAGGTGTGGACTACAATGAGATATTCTCAGCTATTGTCAGACATACTTCTATCAAGGTGCTACTTGCTCTTGTAGCACATCAGAATCTAGAGCTCAAGCAACTAAATGTGAAAACCTCTTTCCTCCATGGAGAACTTAAAGAAGACATTCTTATGAGCCAACCAGAGGGATTCTCTATTCCAGGAAAGGAGAATCAAGTTTGCAGACTAAATAAATCTTTTTATGGCCTAAAGCAGTCTCCCCGACAATGATATAAGAGATTCGATAACTTCATGATCTCTAAGGAGAATCAATCGAAGTCCCTATGATTGTTGTGTATATCACAAGAAGGTGAAGGACGGCTCCACTATCTATCTGCTCTTGTATGTTGATGATATGCTTATTGCTGCTAGAGACATGATAAATATTCAGAATTTGAAGAAGCTCTTTAGCGCAGAATTTAATATGAAGGATTTTGGTGCAGCACAAAAAATTTTGGAGATGAAAATTATAAGGGATCGCACACAGAGAAAACTCTTCTTATCTCAAAAAAGTTATATTGAGAAGATTTTATCCAAGTTTGGGACGTCTAGAGCGATTAAGGTGAAGAAGATTAGAATTAAATATAATCCAACTGATATATTCATCAAATTTATTATGACAAGTTTCAGCGTTGCTTGGACTTGCTTAACATCATTACTTGGTAATAGCCCCAAGGTGGGGCTGGCGGCGAGGTGGCATGATATTGAAGTTTTTTTTGTGTTCTGAATATGATTCAAGTTAAGGTGGAGATTTATTGATAATGCCTTAAATCTGAACTCAGTTGTAACCGTATGTGGTCCCCCTACATAATCAGGCGCTTTAGTAGATTTCCTAAGTATCTATAAACCATACAAAGAAATAGTATTCAAGACATTGTTTTGGTTCAAATATTAAGAGTAGTCCAAAGAAGTAATAAATATAGTTGTCATTACAATTAACTATTAAATTTAAATTTTGTCAATTACGTATTGGGATGCATGGAAAATTTTTCTTAAGAGTCAATCGGGGCTCAATTTTAATAATAGTTTAATAATTTTATTTTTTTAGAATTATTGCATGTGACTTTTGTTGTTGTGTAATGAAATATTTTGTCACATTATTTTTAACTAGATATGTTGATAATGCCTTGAATCTGAACCCAATGGTAACCCTATGTGGTCCTCTTACGTAATCAAGCACTTCAGCAGATTTTTCCCTACGTAATCAGGCGATTCAACGAAAATTTTTAGGGGTATTCTGTATGTGATTCGAAATTTATTTATTTCCTTATCACGAGATATGTATCCTATTTCGGGAGATTAATTCAGAGTCCCAATTAGTCTATAATTCCTATCATCTGTCAAAGAGAGTGCCTATATAAACTCCCTAGGGGTTCAGACAAAGACCCATCCTTGTAATCATCATTATTCTATAACAAAAAGTTGCCATTCCCCGAGGAACCTCGTAAATCTCTGTGTTCGTGTGATCTCTCTCCCTCTTTTCGTAACAAGATATATACATATATATATATATATATGAATGATTCAATATAATGATTTATTATTATATTAGTTCTTATTATATAAAAATTGTTGGGAATTTAGATCCCCTTGAAAAGCAAGCAGGAGGCTGGCTAGCATCCCTAATTAAGTATTCATTATTTTTTTGTGTACTATATATAAATAAATATTGTATTAATAAGTATAAAATATAATAATCACCCTTGTTAGCAACAAATATTGTAGTGATTATTATTATGTTATTTGGATGCACTATAATTATAAACAATAAAATGAATATATTGCATTTACATAGTAGAGAGAGAGAGAGAGAGAGAGAGAATAAAATTCCCCTATATAGAGCGGCATTGATGCATCCCTGTGGAGCAATTCTTGTATGCATAGATCGACTGACATTTTTATCAAATTCAATCACGACCGTCCATTGAAGTGCGACGGCCCCGATTGATAGAAGAAAGTTGAGATTCAGTGTGGGGAGACTCGACTCCACGGTCGCTTGGAGGAAAATAATCAATTTGTCCCCACTCCACTCGACTCCACGGTCGCTTGGAGGAAGATAATCAATATGTTCGTGTGATGGCTGGGAGGAAGGTGATCAATATGGCTCCCTTGCTGCCATGATGACCCGAGGACGCATAACGGTGCCGACCTGGAGGAAGAAGCTCAGCTGCCGGTGCACTTGCATTGACTAGAGCCGTGGGAAACGGAGAATTTTCTATGGCTCGAGCCGTGAAAAACTTTTTTCACAGCTTTGACCGTAGGAATTTCTCACGACTTCAACCGTGGAAAATATTTCCCGTGATCTAAACCATCGGAAAGTAAAAAATTCTGCCAAGCTCTTCTGCCTATTTTTTTTATTTTCTTGGTTCTCCCTCTCTTTTTATTCACCTTCTCCCACTCTGCTCTCTCCTCTCTCTCTTTCTTACTCTCCTCTCTCTCCTTCACCGGCGCGGCCATCTCCCTCCTTCCTGGCGATTGGCGCGAGCTCGACGACGACCAACCATCTCTCTCGCAGCGGTGCGCGGCCTCCCTCCTTCCCTCTCTCTCGTAGGCGACCCGCGCGGCTGGATCCCACCTACGCGCAGTTGGATCAGCCGATCCGTCCGCGCGCAGCCAGATCCGGCAACGCGCAGGCCGGATCCAGCAGCGCGCAGGCCGGATCCGACAGTGCGCAGGCCGATCTCGCTGCAAATGGCTAGATCCGCCTGCACAGACGGGATTCGGCCTGCTCAGGGCCAGTTTCGGTCGCGTGGGCCATTTTCGACCGTGTGCGGCCAATTTTTTTTATTTTAAAAATGACCTTGCGATGGTTGGAGCCATGAAATTTCTGCGCCTCCGGCCGTGGAAAAAATTTCCCATGGCTTGACCCGAGTCGTGGGAACTTTTCCCGTAGCCCAAGCCATGGGAAGCTCCCATGGCTGGAGCCGTGGGTAAAGTTTCCATGGCCCGAGCTGTAGGAACGTTCCCAAGGCTTTGATTGTGGAAATATTTTTCCCATGGCCGGAGCCGTGGAAAATTCTGACGGCTGTAATAGAGCCATCGAAAAATATTTACGATGAACATTATTATGATGGATCGTTCCCATCGAAAAATCCGTCGCAAAGTGTATTTTTCGACGAATTTTTCTCATTTTGCGACAGTTCAGACCGTAGAAAACACACATTTTTTTGTAGTGGCTCTTGGTCTAAACTACAGAATGTTTCGATCACAGTAAAAGGTAGAGGTAGGTCATTAAAATAGCAACAAAAACAATGTATAACTTTTACAAAATGCTTTCATCCAATGTCAAAACATAATGCTTCTCCCATACTTGTAACCCCGAGAACAGCAGCTCCCGCACACATGAAACACAATCCGGCACACAGCTAGGCTGCCCGGGATGCTACATGCTTGATACACAATACTATGAGCAACATAAATGCAACAAAAACTATGCACAATATGCATCAACTAAACAACCATAAGATAACATCCATACTTATATTAAAATCCATAGTTTGCACGTGGGGAGCAACATATAGAAATAGAATGTTAACTAAACATTCAAATTACATTCACTTGCCTTATAAGGCTTAAAATCCATCATAGACAGCTTAGTACAACACTAGAAACAAAGTTCTAAATACATACCTAAGGCCTACTAAATGGACAGGGACGACAACAACATATTCCTACACGAGTGAAGTCATGTGCAATCTTCATTTTCATGAGCAGCAACACGATTTTTTACAAGATCCGGTGCAAGAAAAATTAACCCGTTAGAGTATGTAAGGCTCAAATTATAAGATGATTAATATCATAATATAGCATAAAATGATAAAAGGAGCATCAATAAACCATGATTCAATAGCAATACCATGTAATCTAATTAATTACTAGGTAGAACATTTAACCTACATTCATTTGATAATCAATTCTTTAGGCCAATCCATATTAAGCATGAATATCACAATCAATATGGCATACATCATAACGCCCAATATGACCCATGATCCTATATGAGTTAGCACTACAAGAAAACTGACGAATAGCGACACATCAAGCGGCATGCTACTGTGGCGCTAATATGTGGCTGGAAATAATAACGTCACTTTAGCGTCGACATAGCAGCACAAATATGCGACACATGGAATTGGTGGCCATTAGCATCGCAATAGTGCCAAAGCCGAAAGCGACGCGACGAGCGTCAACAGTCGACGCTAACTCAATGTTACGATGATGCAAAAAGTGTCGTTGCGAGCAGTTGAGTTGCGTCGCTCACTTGATGCTAAAGTGGTGCAGAATCTTGCGATGTTATTATAACGCTCAAGTTACGCTGATGTTATATGTTAGTCAATGCTACTATGGTACCAATGTGATGTCTTAATGGGGCGCTAAGTTTGTTGACGCTAAGGTGACACTAATTTGATACTAAGGATGATATATTTAAAATAGCGTAGACTATGCATGCTATGCAATTGAGACGCTATAGAGGTGCTAATTTATGACAATTTTGCCCAATTACAACCATATTTTCTTCCCTTCCCACACCATACAATTATACAATGCATATAAATGCATTCATCATTCATCACATGCATCATATCAAAGATAACAATATGAAAAGTCATAAACTGAACTAACAAAAGTATAGCTACTACACGTATATCTAATAATAAATGTATAGCTAACAAAAGTATATCTAATATCATGCAAAGGTTTCTATCCTAAGTTTGGGAGTTATTATTGTCATTCCGGACATTTAATCCCGACGTGCTTGGTCCTTAACCTCGTGGGGATTGATTCTGCGATGGGATCATCGTCTAAATCACATGCAAGAAAGGAGCCAAATGCTTCGATAGCTGCTGCGACAACTATTGCGATACCTCTTGCTATATCTACTGTGATAGTTGTTGTGATAACTGCATCACATCAGGTGCAACGGATGAGCTCAGAGCAGATGGGCCGCCTATATATCCTTCGCTCCTCCTAGGTACCTGAGTGACTATGCCTAGGCCATGTAAGTACCCTTCTCGTGTCGTCTCGGCCACCTCCTCCCAAACAACAACGTTCTTTACGAAATAGAAAAATTATACAATCATATAGAAATTATATATTATATACGCATGAAGGTGTCATATAAATTGAGATGGTGTCATATAAATTGAGATTAATGAATATGTAGAGCACCCTGCTCTACACCTTGGTGTAGAGCGCTTATTTCTCTTTATTTAATTACTTTAATCATTATAATTCATGATTAAATTAATCATATACTTCTTAGATGAAGTAATATATCTTTATTGACATAATTTAATAATAAAAAGGTATCATCTAAGGCTAAATAAATTTCTATGTTGAATTAATCATATTTGTTAAAATAGCTTGATCATCATCACCGGATTATCCGATGACCTTGATTTTATAGATAATTATTAATTAACATATACTTTATATTATTATATTTTTATGTTATTAATCTAATAACTAATATGAGTGCTCTACACCCATTCTACGCCAAATGCTCTACATATACATTTTACTCATTTTCGAGATACGTTGTTTGGTGTTTGCGTACTCGAATCATCTTCGTACTTTTCACCCATCTTCTCATTATACGCATCCTAAAAAAATTAAACATTACACATTTAAAAAATCATTTTCACTAACGTCACTAACCAAATGAACATATGTTGAGACTTACTAGAAGCCTACGAGTAGTGGGCGTGACCTACTCGTTGGTCTTCCGACTCAAGCGTGGCATCATAGACCACGCGAAAGTCCACAGGATCGCCTTGTTTCTCCTCCTGCAATAAAGTTTCAAATTTTATAAAATAAGTATAAGGTAAAAGTTTTCTTATTCGATTTTGTATCTGCAGTACCATACACCATCGATGCACGTCAAATCGCATCAATCCGCCTGTATTGATGTGGACCTCGGGCTTCGAAAATTGGTTAACTCTTGCCTTTTCCAACTTTATTTGCCATTGTTCTTCCATCCTGTATTAACATCAAATACTTAGACTTTGAAATAAATTTAATAAAAATAATTCACATGTAAACTTACTTACCACTTCCTACATAACAACTCCCACACCGGGCGCTTAATATGCTTTGGGCATCTTTGTAAGCCCTACTCCAAAGTGAGGCCGGTGGATGTGGCAACATTGCAAAACTTATAAAGTCGATTTCAGAAGCGTTTCACGGCCAACTCCTTAAAAGATCTCCGAATCGTACCCAAACCAAGATGCAGATGAAACTAATTTTCCTCCTAAACAATGTTATAAAAGTTAGTAATTTAAAATAATATAAAACAAACTATGTAAGCTAAAAATAAGATGATACCATAAATGCCCGAAAGATGTCATCCTGCATAGAAACTAGGACATCTTTCTAGAATCCTGTCCCATCAGGCAAGTGGGAAAGAACAAGAGCACTAACATCTCGCACGGTACTAGCGGGTATGAAAGTGGTCCTACAATTTACAAAGAAGAATTAATTTTCAGTTATAAGCAAAACAATAATAAAATTCCTAGAACTTATTTAACTTACGGCCTAACAATGTTGTTGACGGTGATCACTCTATTATCGTGTAATTCCTCTTCATCAATTGAAGAGGAATCATCACCCGCTACAACTAGTGTAGGATGAGAAGGTCCGACATCATCGATGGGCCCTAGTACAAAATAATTCATTAGTGCAATACCAAATTAAACTAATGATAATTGATATGTGTACAATAAACTTCTCACCTCGAGTGGTGTCTATCGCCGCCTGATATGTGGCAGCCCACTCATAAGAATGTGACAAGCCAAGTGCTTGTGCTATAGGCGGCGTAGCAATTGACACTATTTAAAAAATGATTAATGAGAAATATATCACCTAGGGTAAAATGCCGCTCACCAATGTTGGAATGTGGTGAAGAGTCCGATAATCTCGATAGTAGTTTAGCAACTATCATCATAAAAAATACTTAAAATACTTGCATATATTTAAATTCATGAAATATATAGAAAATAATCTGTTGTGACATACCAATCGACGTCGTGCGATCGAGACGTACTTGACTATCTACCCCATCGATGGTGGAGCAATTGTCACAATAACAAATAATTAGAAGTGAATGTATAAGATATATTAAATTCACAAGAAATAACCTGGAGTGATACATGGAGATGACTCACCAATGGATCGCCTACTATGTGACGATCTGGCTACATGCTCCGTCAGCGGCGGAGCAACTAACATTCTTAAAAAAATTAATGTTATTATTATAAGGGACTATAAATAAGTAATTGAAAATAAATATATCACCTGGTGGTCGTGATGACTCACTCATATGGAGTGAAACGCCTAGAAGAGCGAGATTACCCAAAAGCTCGAACTCTAGTAATCATAATTGAGAAAACAATTAACAAACTTGTGTTATTATTATATTTAATTTATAAAGATAGAAACACATAATTTTATAAATTATTAAAAGAACTATGTGATTCATTCACTTGTTTCGTATTCTGATTCATTTTGATCATCTTTGTCGTAGTCGCTATAATTTTGATTCGAGTAGTAATAATTAATTTTAAACTTTACAACATATTGAAATAAATAATCTTACTTGAGGTACGACGTCACTTCACTACAATTTGCAAGGACATAATTCTCAACGACGATGAGATATCTGTCACTCAACACAACTTTGCGTCCTGTACCAAGAAGCCGACATGGGTACTTGAAGATGGATAAAATAATTATGTTAACTTCTATACTATTGATCATAAGCTTATCATATTATAATTTTATTCATTTTCCATCTTAATTCATGTGCATGTAAGTCCTGAAATGTTCATATTCTGATAATTATGCTTAATATATATGCATTCATCTTCTCAGCATTATGTTATCTTACATTTGCACATTTGAGCTAGATAATATACTGATTTAGTTCTTATTTGTCTAATTTTCATTGGAGAGTTTGATGCTTGTTGTTAATGATGTTGTAGGATCACTTGCAAGTTGCCAAAAAGGTTGTAGGAAGAAATCTTTTGGCAGAAAAGAGGATCAGAGACAGGTGGCAAAATCAGATGGAATGAAAAATTTTGATGATGATCAAATGGTGATGATAATCCCATATATAAAGTGGATGTTTAGAAGCAAAGAGGGCATCTCCTCCCCTAGCCATTTGGGTTGGAGGCTGGGGTTTGCTACTGGAGTCTAGAGTTTTAGAGCTATTGGTTCTTCTTAGGTTTTAGGATGTTTTTTATTTTGTTCCTCATTTGTTTTCTATTATTTTCATCATTTATGAGGAGCTAAATCTTCGCTCTCTTAGGATAGCATAGTAGTTTAATTTCTGTTTATGGATGAATGATTGAACAACACTTCTTCCACTGATGTTAGTGCATTTCTAAACGTTTTCAAACCAATTCTATATTTATGTGAATCCTATTTTAGAGTGACAACTGAGAAGTTGTTGTTTGATTCTTTCTTGCTCAGAAATGAGTCAAGAGCATCATCATTTATTTTCTAGTTTTATCTTTGTCAAGATTTGAATGCATCCTTTTACTTCTTGTTAATGTGAATCTCATCTTGTAATGGCAGTTGAGAGGCTAATTCTAGATTCTTTTGTTATTCAGAAATGAATCAAGAACATTAATAATTAATTTCTGGATTAGATTTCATTTATGATTTCTGTTGACTTGGTTTCTTGGTTCTAATCTTTCCATGCTGAGGATTGATTCATCCATTTAACTTTTGTTGATGTGAATCTCATATTGGAATGGCAACTGAGAGGTTGATTCTAAATTCCCCTGATGTTTAGAAATAAACCAAGATCATTAGCACTAGTTTGTGGATCTAATTGTATTTATGCATTGAGCTATAGGTTTTATGATAATCTAATATCAGTTGAAAACCTTGTTGAATCAACTTTACTAACATTCATATGAAAGTATGATACTTAGTTCTAATTTTAATGCTCTATGAGAGCAGTCTTTACAGGTTGAATATGGTTTTATTTGTGTTGCTAAATTGTTCTAATCCATCCATAGCAGAACATTAGATGACTCCATTTCTAAGAGAACATTTCATTGATTGTTAGTTATCATTTTATATCAATTGTCATAACACACCAAAAAGTGTTAACTTAGTCAAGGATTAATTTAGATTAGTTAGTGAATCTTAAGTTTCAAATCACTGTGGATACGACATTCGAGTTAACTACTCCGATCTGTGCACTTGCAGTTCAGTGAAGTGAGGAGTGCATAATCTACGCCTAGACCTTGTTCAGTTTCATATTGTGCATAGTCTATGCCTAGACCTTGTTTAGTTTTCATTTGTGCATAGTCTACACCCAGACCTTAGTCTTTCGCATTTTGTGCATAGATTCCAATCAATGAGCAAGTTAATTACACTCCCCAATATTCACATCAAGTTTTTGGCACCGTTGTCGGGGATTTGAGGCTGATCAGATTCACTTTCTATAGTTTAGATTAGTCTACTTTTCAGTAGTTATTTTCATTATTTAGTTTAGCTTTCGTTCATATTCACCTCTATTTTTTCTTATGCTATCACTATTTATATCACACTCCTTTGTTTGTTTCAGTCCTATTTTTGTGTATCATTTTTTCATTAGGTTATTCCTTTTTGTAATTTTCTTTTTTCTGCTATTAATCTTATCTTGGTCTTTGTTCCATTTCATGTTTACTGATATCTTTGCACTTAACCTCATTGTATGACAAGTTTCAAGGGTGCAGAAAAATTTGAATTTGACCTCTGAAATAGGTTAAGTATATGATGAATATGAGTTGGAAGACTTGGCCCCATGACTATTACCAATCAAGTGAAATGCCAATTAGTCAGGAATAATTATATTCCGAAGTTGAAGATATTGTGTTCAAAACTCTTCAGAAATACGGTTTTAATATTGGAGAACCATCACAAGTTCATTACAATCAAGAATCATCACAATTTCAATAGCCTTCTAATGCTTACATGTATGCTCACATGGTTATGAAAGTTCAAATTACTGTAATCATGAGCAAGAGTTCTCAAGCAGTAGCAATTATGTTTATAACTCACAAAGTCAGTCATATTACCATCACAATCAAGGTGGTGTCAGAATTCCATGTTGCAGCCATGGGTATTTAAAAAAATCAGCAAATACTTAATCAATCCATGGAAAGAGTCAAAACTGAAGATTATGTTGGAAAAATTCATCAGGAAGCAAGATGCAATCTTAGAAGAGCGAGATGCATATCGGAAGAAGCAAGATGCATATTGGGAAGAGCCAGATGCATATTGGGGTGCATACCGGGAGCAAAATGCAATCTGGAAAAAGCTACATATGACAGTAGATGCTCTTGAAGTTCAACTCCAAGTCTTGGAGGCTAAACTTTGTTTGCAGTCTAGTCAAGAAGCCCCACAAATCTAATCTGCCCATCTGAAAGAAGAAAGTCAGGAAATGAAGATGGAAATTGAGAGAGATATATGAAGAGAAAGATGTGCTCATGGAGGCTGAAGTTAAGATGGAAGTTGTCATACTTAAAGCACAAGTCACTCATGAAGTTGCAGAAGTCACTGAAAAAGTTACTCCAATGATACCAGCAATGAATCATATTGAAGACACACTCATAAGAGAACAAGTTATTATAGGAAAGCCACATGATGAGACTGAAAATGGCCAAGGAGGATACAAAAGCAGAAGAAATCTCTTTCCAAATAGAGGAGGATATAACAGAATTCAAATTTGTAGAAGGAATGGAACAATCAATTAAGGAAGATCAATGTTTACCTACTGAAAGTTGGAACCAAGAACTCAAAGATCTTTCAACAATAATGCATTTAAAGAGGCCACTAAAGAAATGGCCGCTTAAACAAGATGGTGACCCAGGAGATTCAATTATCATACATGAGAGTTTTGGGAATGAGAAGTTAGTAGATTTCTAGTATAATGAAGGAGGGCACATCCAAATGAAAAACAAAGGTCAATCATTGATAAACTAAGAGATCCATACTTGATTAGTGAAGTTGTCCATAGATTGAGATCTCTACTTGATCATATCATACTATTTAAACCTCCTTGACATCAAGAGTTGTAACAATGTCTATCCTAAGACATTAAAGCAGGGTACTTCTTGGGAGGCAACCCAAGTCCTTTTACATCCAATATCCTTTTGTTTTGCAGGAATAAATTAGAGGGGAACATCATCTACCACTGAACTAAATTCAGCTAAGGGAGTACTCGACTCATATCTTTGATTTTTCACTGAAATGCATTTGATAACTGATTATCTTAATCATCCTTACTTAGGTCATCTTATGATCATCATAATGATAACTATGATTTCTTGTTCATATCAGTTGTCCAAATCTAACTTTGCTAAATTTTAGTGAATTTCTTAACCCTTATTGAATTTTACTGATTGCTAGATTGATCATTCTCTAATTAATTGCATATTTGATTTAATATCTATAAGAGTTTATCAATGTATATTATAATATAAATTAATTATATATTTATTATATTACTATAATATTTATCATATTAGATAAATTAGTTATGAATGAATGGTGCAAACTTCTAAAACAATACTATAATATGCTTAGTATAGTATAATATTATATATAATAATATATATACACAACTTTAAATTTCTTTAATTTAGTATGTAATAAGTCAAATTAAATAGTTAACTACTAATTATACTATATATTTATTTATAAATATATAATCTTGTCATAATATTTTGGATGAAAATAGGTATTTGTTGCTTCTAACATAAAAAATAAAGATATGAAATGCAAAAAGAATTAACCAAGAGAAAATTTGTATATAATAATCAAATTCAATAAGATTTTAATTTATTAAGTGTATAATAATTTTAATATCAAATATTAAAATTAATTATACATTTATGATTGTTATTTTGTTTTGTACAATTACATTTTGGCATCATATATATATTTATATAATCAAAATAGCATAGCTTGATTTACTATATCATAAATATAATATTTTATTATTATCTGGTCCGACCGGTTCGATCTGAAATAGACACTTATTCTGGTCGTCGTTCGGTCCAGTCATAACAACATTGGACGCGGGGTTAGAGGAGGGCGAACGACAACATCGGAGAAGGTGTGAAGGGTAGGGTCGAAGGACGAGGGGACGGAGGCCGTCAGGGTCAGAGGAGCTAAGGAGGTCGCAGGAGGGCAGTGGAGGAGGCGGAGGAGGGTGGTGTCCGGCAGGGCATCAGAGTACGGCACTGGAGAAGACGGCGTCACGGTCGCAGTTGATCGTCAGTGTCGCGGTTCAGCAAACATAGTAAAAGGCAAAGGAAGAAGATAGAGATTTAAGGTAACGTTTTAGCGCCGCAACGAAATGCGACGCTACATCCACTCTAATGCGGCACATGCAAATAAATTAAAAGATATAAACTTAAATGTGATGCTACGTCAACACCCAAGTGACTCTACAAGTGACGAATAACTATCGGCGAGAATGACGCCACTTAGTATTCTTGATTTTTTTATTAACTTATATTCAAATAGGTTTATATTATTTTGTTCATATTATATGTATGTAATTGTATATATATATAAACGTTGAGCACTGAAGCGACATCTCCAGATTGCGACGCTAAAAAGGCAAGGGCAACGTGTTGCATCAAATGTGACTCTACTTTGGGATATTAAAACACTATTTCAACGCCATTTCATTTAAATATAGTGTGGCGCTAAGTCATGTCACTTAGTTCAACCCTAATAATTCCATGATTATGAATATATAAATAACTTATCTATATATATATGTAACATATGATATATGAATACATATGTAGGTAATACATATAATGTAGCTAACATGTGGTAATATATGCATATTGGAACAATATATCAGCACCATCACTAGATCATGTCACCTAATTCAACCCTCATAAATTTCATGATTAAGAATATAAAAATAACTTATCTATCATACATATATGTAACATATGATATAGGAATTTAATTATATATGTAGTTAATACATATAATGTAACTAAATATACTATACAAATTTATACGTTACACATATAATTATAGAATACATGTGTAGGGGTAAATATTGAACACATATGTAGGTAATATATATATTTATTTAGGAATAATTAATTCGAATAGCATCAACTAGCATCTACATAGCATTGTAACTTTTGAGACACCAAGTGGCGTCGCATTTGGCGGCGCCCAATTAGCGCAATTGGCTGGCGCCCATATCAACTCCATCGTTAGCATCGACATAGTGTCACACGTGATGTGACACTAGTTTAGCGTCGACGAATGTCGACGCTACAACAACGCTACAATCTGCCACACATTTCCCCTTTCTAGTGCGCAATAATAGAGACGACATAGCATCTCCATGGCGCCCTATGCATCGACATCATGTAAACACTAAAGCGATTATTGGGAGGCAGTTAGCGTTGCTTCCTTGTGACTCAACTTCTACGCTATAGTGAATCTCTTGGCGTCGATTTAGCGTCACCATTATTTGAGACTCTAACTTGCGTCACTATTTGCCAATTTTCTTGTAGTGTAGTATCTTATTTGCTATCACTTCATGAGTGGAAGTTTGTATCATAACTTCCTTTAACCCATTCATAAATAGCCATCCATTACTTCCTAATCGCCATTTCATTTAATTAATTAACAAAAAATAATGTGAGCCTTTAATAGGAGTTAGATATATCTTACTCTCAATAGTAGTTAGATAGACCACATGGACTCCTTAGTTTCCAATTACCTAGATATGGGTCAATACACTCAATATGGAAGCATCTACCTCCCAATATGACATGCTCCTCAGTTTAATTTCTTCGATGGGGTTCATTCAATCAATCAATACATTAATACATTTCTATTTACTACTGAGCATGCAATCTATGGCATCTATGTTATCAAACATATCAATTTAAAATAATAAATAATTTGTCCATAAATACAAGCGGTCGATCGATCTATGCAGCTGCATCAAAACGGTTGTTTGGCGACACCATCGGGTGTCCGAAGGCATTTCAGATATCCGTTTGGCTACATCATGTAATGTTACATGTTTTCACTACATTTTGCATTTCAACACATCAAACAAGATGCCACTTCAAAACAAAACATGGACTCTCAATCAGGATACAATCAAGATTCAATAAACAATTTCTAGCATGCAAAAATCTAGGTTTTCATGAGCCTACACATGATACTAGTTTTTGCCTCATATATGACTTTTCTCATAATAAAAGAACTTAGGCCAGAATTAAAATCTATCAGAACATTTCTATAGAGCTCATATCTACCTTGGTTTACAACCAAGGTAGGAATCCACCTTACATAGCTAGTTCACAACTTTGAACTCTCTTCTCCCATAGCTACTTGCTTCCTCCTTCCATCGTAGAACTCCTTCTTCTTCTCTCCCAGCTAGGTCCAGCAGCACCTTCCAATTGCTCCAACTCTCTGCCCCTATGTTGCTAGTTTTCTACAAAAATGGGGTGGGTTTCAACTCAATCTCGGATTTGGACTGTTAGGGTTCCTAAACCAAGGCAGAACTTGGAGGAAATGGGGAAAAGAGGAAAAAAATACTGTTGTGTGATTTATATGTGTAAGAGGCTGAAAAGTTAGTGTGTTTGGGGGTCCAATGATCCCCTCATTTTCATTCTTTTTTTCTTTTTCTTAGCTTGCTAGTTGTCACATTTTAACCCCCCTCCCCCCATCCCAATAGAAATTTGTGCACAAATTTAATTAAACTTAATCGATCCTTACCGAAAAGATACGGGAAATCTCTCGCATTTCATCTTCTGATGCGATAAATTTGTAACAAATAAATTTACTAGGAAGTGTATGAGTCATATCAAGTAATAAAGTATAAAGTGTAAAGTAGAGTACTGAACCCACGATGAACTATTTAAATCTAATCTATCACAATAATCTATTAGGAGAAGAAAATGGTTTGAGGATATGAAAACAGAAAATTAAAGTTGCAGAAATAAATGATAAGCAAAATAAAATAAATTGATATTGAGATTTGGGAATTATGAATGATTAATGTAAATATAAATGTGCATGATCCTTTGTAATAGTTAGAGTTATAATAGAAAATAACAATATTGACCTCTCCAAGACGAGTAAACCAAACTATCTTAACTATTAATAAAACTAACAAATGCAAACGATGAGTTAATTATTAATTTTACAGAGAGTTGCATTAATATTATCTCCTACACTATTATTCACCAACAATTCTGGACAGAATAGTAGACTGTACAAAATTCGACACTAAAGACGAGTTACCGAATACGCGTTATGTATGCTTCAACTTCAAAGTAGAAGATCAATTCTCATAGCAATAATAATTTCTGAAACTAATCACTCCTTATGTACGTTTGTAATCTAATGTTAGAAATCAAATCACTCATAAAAAAGCAATGATCTCAACATGCATAATCAAAAGAAACTGAAAACTTTAATTAACTCACTAATAACAAGGTTTAAATAGTTTTCCTTTAAAAGAAAATATGAAATCTCTATTTCAAAAAAGATAAAATAATTAAAAACTTAGTAAAAGAGTATCCAAGTAAATTTAGAAGAAGAACTTGTAGCCTTCAATACCTCTGGACCATTGCACAACACAAATGACGAGTTGCTGCATATTCTTCTCCTTCGATTGGCCTTCAAGCCTTAAAAATTCGTTCTCAACAATATGGCACGACTCCCAAGTCTCAAGCACCATGTTTTCTATGTATCATGGCCTCTACTTATAGCCTTCAGGTGTCCTAAGAGTTTTCGTAGAGTTTTGATTTGATTGTGTTTTCATGTCAAAACAATAAAAATTCGTAATAGACTTTGATAGGACTTTAAAATCATTCAAAACTTCTTCAAATATGAGTAAATATGTTTTCAAATCATCCCTGAGACTTAGGATAAAGTTTGGAGTCGATCTGTAATTAAAATCTCCAAGAAAGATCGAAGAAATCTCGAATAACTGTCTAAATATAAATTTTCACGGCCCATAACATAGATTTTATAGCCCTCATAGTGTCTAAATTGGAGTAATAGTTAGATTTTAATGGTATGTAAAATTCTAGTCATGTCTCGTACCTCGGGCAAGCTTCGTGCCCAAAATTGGGCATTTAACGACACGTTATGAAAGTTTCACAGCCCCTATCATGACCCTCACTATTTTCACTTTCTAGCTCTGTTTTACCTCCAATTTGAGCGTGATTTTCTCAAGTGGCTTCGTAATTCAATTTTTATAATTTTTCTGCAATAAAACATAAAATTTGTGTAGATTTCTATTTTCATACAATTAAAGAAAATAAGTCCATAAATTGATGCATACTATATGAAAATGAATCAAAATGTGATTAATTATATGTTGTATTTTGCATGCATAAAATTCCCCCAAGCTTAGATACTTTCTTGTCCTCAAGCAATGTTCAAAGCAAAGCTCTAACCAAAATAGTTAATCATCGCTTCCACCCTGTCACTCAACTACTCCTCTTAAGATTTTATACATCGAACGCCTAAGTGTCTCACCACTTTCTATAATAATATGGCTTTATAAAATTTTTGAATGAAAGACATTTTTAAACTCCTCCAAATTTGACTGTGAATAATAAGAAAATAATTCTTGAAAATAAAAATATCAATGCTGAATACACGTGTAACATGAGCTTTAATTCATTTATTACTATTATATTTCTTCACTTAGAAATTTTTCATCATCATTCATTTTTTTCCATTAATTCGGTCAATGTAACAGTCAACGGATCCTAGAGCAGTTTCCCTTAAGTCGTCAGACAAAAATCCTCCGAATACCCCCAGATCATGGATAACACCTTTTTGTACCTTTGCATACCTTTTGGGGCTCCACTAGCCCTCTTTTATATATGATGATAATTTTACGTGTATTTATTTATTTGTAAGCTGATGCATGCAAAATACAATATATTTTAGTTTATTATTTTCATTAATATTTCTATAATTTGATCATGGCATACATAATTTTAGATCACTTTTAGTTGTAATTCCGAATTTATTGATTATGACTACTAATGCTTTGAATATTTTAATTAAGAAGAGATTAACTTAATTTTTAATTACCTTCTAGGGAAGGCCAAATTTATGTAAAGTAGATGATATTATCAACCAGATTATATCTAGCTTCGGTCATAAGCTCGGCTACACGTGAATGTTCAACAGAGATTTAATCATTATTAAGGTAATATACATAATATAAAAATAAGAACATGAATAGGACTTGTCGTCAAACATCCATAGTTTCACTAAGAAACTTTCTTCAAACCAATTACCTAACATGAAGACGATAAATGATAAAATAAGAATGATTCAAATTTTGTTAATTAACAAAATGCCCCTAAAATTGCTTGAAAATAAGTAAATACTAAAACATGTGAAAATAATATGTAATTTTCAATTATGCATGATATATATTTTTCTAATTCTTAAATATGAGATGCAAGCAAATATGCAAATAAAGAGTCATGAGGATGTAAGCTTGCAATGCAATATAAGAAGATATGTGTGATGCATAAAATTGCAAACTCACCTAAGCTTATACTCAACATTGTCCCCAGTGTTGAAAATCAAATCGTAGGAGCATATATATGATAATGAAAATATAAATGTAGAAAAGGAAACAAAACGACCTGGTCTATGGAAGCTGTAGGAAGAAGCCATGAAGAATCCACCTTGTCCCAAGCCTGATATAAATTTGTGTGTCTCTGTTTGATGCTTGTCTTTATTGATTTCTAGTTTTTTTATATCTTTTTTATCTTTCTTTTTCTTCTTTTATTCTTTTTTTGTTTTATCTTTTCACTGCTATTATGGATCAAGATATGCAAGTAACAACTCTTCTAGTCCTTCATGGATGAGGCTGTTCGTAACGAATTAGAAACATTATTATTATTGATTAGAGAATCTAATTTGGGATGATATGTTTGAATAGTCGATTGATCCTTTTTCGGGAAGCCATTGTTCTACCTTGCCGAAATGATTGATCGTCAATGACCTTCGTACCTAAGTTCTTTCTTGTAAGGCATTAGTGCTGAACTTATTGATCTAGTTTGGCGAGGTGATTGAGACTAATTGGACCCTTATGTCGGTATAGGCTTTCGGTCGTTCTAAAATTGTTATAGTTCATCGTCAGACCTTCTCATGGCAACATTGATTCATCTTCTTTGATTTGTGATAACTTCTAATAGACTTATAGGATTAATAGTATGATAGAAGTGAATGGAATTGACCAAGTGAGGAATGTGATGGATTATTATAATGACAACATTGTTATTTGTTACCGGACCCACTGGAAGTGTTAGATGTCTGAGACTAATAGCACTCGACTAATTCGGAGCTCAAAAGATATAACAACAATAATTTATTCCCTGATCAAGGTGATGGCTCCAATATTCGAACATGGGGCAATCACTATATTTTGGTTATTGATTTTTTCCCTACGTCTATAAAATTATAGATAAAGTATGTAACATCGCAAAATTTGACTCCGTCACGTGGTGAAATCTCCTTTCAATGTCCTTCTTTGAATCTTCTGTTGACTCAAATGGTCAAGAACCATGACACGTAAGCAAAAAACTTAAAATCAAATATTACAACAGGAACATAAAGAATACAAAAGCCAAAATAGATAAAATAGCGAGTACATACATTTAAAGGTCCATGTCACATTCCCAAATACAACTCGATCAATAGGAAAGACTCTATAATAACTCTATGATAACCATGCACACGTCACCAAGTTGTAGTCGCCGCACACACCTCAACCAAGATCGCAATCCAATTATGTATTTGTGGAGATCGCACAGGAGAGCAAGCTCAATCGTTAGCATAACGTTAAGTGTGAGTTCGTATCGATCATAAAATAGTTCAAGCATGAAGCTATAGGATTGAAAGCACCAAGAGGGGGGATGAATTTGTGAAATTAAATTTTTCAAAAATTCACCTTCGAACAAAAATGATAAAATCGATCACAAGCAAATAAAGATAATGCGTAGATCAAGAATAAAAAACAAACACAAGAAGACACGATATTGTTGACGAGGTTCAGCTCCAACACTTTGGTCACAGCTCCGACTTCTCGACCTCGAGACCGCCGAAGATTCACTATCTTTCTCTTTTCTTGTAGGGAGCGATCAACCCTCTTTATACAATCACGTCTTCTTCTCCGCTCAAGAGACAATGCACACATCTTTTACAAAGAGCTCTCAATCTCACTATATTTCAAAAAGTGAATGTTCCCTCTAACTCTTTTCTTTTACAAAAAAATTTTTCACACTCAGAGGTAAGAAAAGAAAAGGGAAGAATTTTGTAATTCTATGCTCAAAAACTTGAGAGGAGCTCTAGGATGTTCCTTCTTGCTTGGATGAGTTTTCTTCAGGCTTTGACACTCCTTTTATAGGCTCCTAGGGTAAGAATCCGTTCAAATAGTCTTCCCCAATTTTTTCTTCAAAATTTTAGCCGTTATTGTTCATTTGACTGAAGGGTCGGTCGACCGCTGGGATGGGCCGGTTGACCGGTCTATGTGATCATTGTCTCATTTCTGTGCTTTGACGCTGTCCGGTCGACCGGTCCTTCGACCGATACAATGACCGGTAATGTCTCATCGTCGACCGATCTTTTTGTTTGTCGACCGGTCTAGTCTCGACGTCTACCGGTATCTTATCGTCTTTACTTTCACCGAATATCAGTCGATCGGTGCTTCTGATCGGTCGACCGATGGATCGACTGGTATCTTGTCATCTTTCCTTTCACCGAATATCAGTCAACCGGTGCTTCTGGTCGGTCGACCGATCGTGCTGAAAACTTTTCTTCCAACTTTAAATTTGGCGATTTCTTAGGCGAATATGTTCATATCAATTCTACACATGCATTATCACTACTTGAGCATAGATTAGTAACTTTTATGTCCATTTTAATTTGTTATCATCAAAACATAGGATTCAGCAATCTCTCCCTTTTTGATGATATCAAATTAATGGACGATAAGGAGAAGAAAGAAATAAATTGAAATGTAAGTTTTACATAGAAAGTAATAAACAAGCTCTCCCTACATTTATGTGTATTTATTTTTTCTAATTTTTTTCCCTTAAATCGATGGCATTTATAGTTCCATAATTGATATGAACATATGACGAGAAATAAAAATGAAATCAGAGGTGAAAATAAAAAATGTCATCATATAAGAAAAGTCATTTCATTACATAGTCAATAAAACATCATGCACTAACAAATGTGACTGAAGTCACTACAAAATGGTGCACGATATGCACGATACAAATGTAAACACTAAGACACATAATATACTAAGACATACTAAACACATAATATCGTCCTAGACTTCTCCCCCTTTTGACATCATCAAAGAGGGAGACAACTCAACTACTCCTCATCGGGACTACCATCCTCACGAGCTACAGGCGGAATAAAACCCTGTGATGCGTAGTATGCCTGAAGTGAACCGACAAGGTAACGAGAATCATGCTCCATCCATCGAGCACGATGATCCATCTGAGTCACACGCTGATTTATGGCAGCCACCTGTTGTGAAAGAGTTGTGAAGTCATAGGCGCCATGAAAGTCTGAAGTACTGTGCTGAGAAGGTCCAAACTGCTCAGCGGATGCCGATGGTGGCGGAAGCTGGGCCAGCCTCAGGTGCATCTTGAGTGTTCCTCGGTGCTGGCTCGCCATCTATGACATCGTCTCTATCATCAGAATCTGGCACTGCCTGCTCACTAAACTTAAGATCCTTCCGGTGCAGACGTCAGTGGGTCGAGGTCAATGTACTCCTCGTCTGCAAAAATCTCGACTCCAGAATAGAGTAAAATCCTCGTAATCCAGGCACCAAAATATAAGTGGTACCGACCTCGAGCACTAGAGGAAATCTTCTGAAATGTGTAGTCCATATGATAGAAGACGTAATGGCCGAAGTGAAGAAACGAGGCATCACAGATGCAGAGACAATGAAGAAAGAAGATGTCGAAGTGAGTGACCTCTGTATAATGCCCGGCCCGGGGAGTGATCATGCGACTGAGAATGTGATGTGCCATCTTCATGATCGGATGAAAATGTCAGATGGGCCATTTTGACGGTATACTGGACATCTTGTCCAGCAAAAACCGTACGAATGCCATCTACAATCGAAAGATAATCGGAAGGCTAGCCATGGGTGACAAAATGAATAAATGCCAAGTAAGGGACATGCCATGCCAAAGATGAGACAGAGATGGTCAGGGTCCAATCGAATGGGTACACCAAGGACATAAGAAATAATAGACTCTCGAGTGATTGTCATGTTCGCATAAAAATGATGAATAAGACGAGGGTACACACGGTCTGTGAGGGAGAGAAATGGCAGCCAACCGATGGTTGCGAACATCTCTTGAACATCTGGAATGTTTAGAGCGTCCCAATCAATGGTATAGGCACGCCGAACTTCGCAAGAGGCGTACAAAGCTTTGAAGCTGACAGAGATTTCCCTAGAGACAAACAGATGGCTATCAAACTCAGTGGGCTCGGTGGAAGGTGGCTGACGAGTACGTCCATGGGATCGTCCTCGTCCACGGCTACGTTGAATGGGCTCGGGTTTAGGTTCAGGTTCAGGTTCACGTCGGAGGACATGAATGGTGCCAGCGGAGCCGGAAAGATGATGATGATGCTTAAAGACCAACTTAGTACGTAAATATCCATCATCATCGGCCATGGATTCAACAATGGATGTCGAAACTGAGGGGTTGGGTGCTGATCGAGGTTAAGAGGAAAGAGAGAGAGACTGCCAAGAGAGAGAGAGAGACTGGCCGAGAGAGATGTGGCCGGTCGGGACGGTCGGCCGGAGGTGGTTTGGTCAGAGAATAGGCGAAGAGAGGAGAAGCCGAAGAGACTGTCGGTCGGCCGGAGAGTGAGAGAGAGAGAGATGGTGGCCGGAGATAGAAAGAGAAGGAGAGACGGTGGTCGGAGATAGAAAGAGAGGGAGAGGGGACGGCGACTGGAGATAGAAAGAGAGGAAGAGAAGGCGGTCAGAGATAGAAAGAGAAGGAGAGATCGGCCGGAGAGAGAGGAAGAGAATACCGGTGGAGACGTCGGCCGGCGGAGGCGGCCGGTCGTTGGAGTGGCTGGCGGTCGTAGGGTTTGCCGGAGGGGGAATGTTGTCGACGGGCCGGAGGTTGGGCAGGAGCAGTGGTAATGTGGAATAGGGATTAGGTCGAGCGGTCGACTTCTTATAGCTCGTGATTTTGGCATATACCGATCGACCGGTCATGCCCTCACGGTCGACCGGACACTTCTGTTCCAAACAGATCATATAGCGATCGATTTGATGTCAGCCGGTCGTAGTATATACCGGTCGACCAGTGGTGTCATATCGGTCGACCGATCGTTTGTCTGTGTATTGGAGCTTCTATAGCAGGTCTTCAAGTAAATCGATCGATCCCTGTATTTTTTCATATTTTGAACCATTTAAAATCGTTAAAAATCATAAAAATCATATTCCAAAACAAAGATCATACAAATGTAAGTGTTGTGCAACACTTTTAACGTTCAATTCATGTCAAAAGTGAGATTGTATAACCAAGTCACTTTTACTTTGAATTGATATGCAATCAAGAGTTAATCATTCCTAATTCCCTTCTAAGCATGCTGAACCATTCTTCACTCAAGGGTTTTATAAATATGTCTGCAAGTTGAACTTCGTGGACACATGTTTAATGCAATATCCTTAAGGGTCACATGTTCTCTAATGAAACGATACCGTAAGTCAATGAGTTTAGTCCTAAAGTGTTGAATTGGATTTTTGGTCATTTCTATAGCACTTGTGTTATCGCACTTCATAGGTACATTTGAACAATTTACTCCATAATCAAGCAATTGTTATTTTACCCATAGTATTTGTGCACAACAACTACCGGCGGCTATATATTCGGCCTCGGCGGTAGAGAGTGCGATGGAGTTTTGTTTCTTACTAGCCCATGAAATAAGAGAACTACCAAGAAAATAACACATCCCACTAGTGCTTTTTCTATCAACTTTACACCCGACAAAATCTGCATCGGTGTAGGCATGCAATTCAAATGGAGAATTTCTATCATACCAAATGCCTAATTCACTTGTATGCTTTAAATAGCGTAGTATTCTTTTTACGGCGGTTAAGTGCGATTCTTTAGGAGCGGATTGAAACCTAGCACACAAACACACACTAAACATTATATCTGGCCTAGATGTCGTTAAATAGAGCAAACTACCAATCATACCTCCGTACCTTTTTTGATCAATTGACTTACCTTTTTCGTCTTTATCTAATTTTGTAGTAGTGCTCATAGGTGTTGTGCTTGGTTTGCAGTCGTTCATCCCGAATCTTTTAAGCAGCTCCCTTGTATATTTTCCTTGATTGAGAAAGATGTCTTCCTTGGATTGTTTTACTTGTAGGCCTAGAAAGTAAGTGAGCTCTCCTACCAGACTTATTTCAAATTCTTGTTGCATAAGAGTTTCAAATTCTTTGCATAGGCATTCATCAGTGGCACCATAAACGATATCATCAACATAAATATGAACTATTAAAATATTATTTTTAAAATGTTTTAAAAATAATGTGGTGTCAACTTTTCATTTTTGAAAATTATTTTCAATTAAAAATGAACTCAGTCTTTCATACCAAGCTCGAGGGGCTTGTTTCAATACATAAAGAGCTTTTGAGAGTTTAAATACATGATTGAGAAAATCTGAATTTTCAAAACCTTAAGGTTGTTCAACATAAACTTCCTCATTTATAAAACCATTCAAAAAAGCCGATTTACATCCATTTGAAAAAAGTTTAAAACCTTTATAACATGCAAAAGCCAAAAACATTCAAATTGCCTCAAGTCTAGCAACATGAGCAAAAGTTTCATCAAAATCAATTCCTTCAATTTGTAAGTAACCTTTGGCCACTAATCTAGCCTTGTTCCTCACAATGACACCATTTTCATCTAACTTGTTTTGAAAGACCCATTTGGTTGCAACGATAGGATGGTCCTTAGGTCTTTCTACAAATTTCCACACTTGATTTCTTTCAAAGTTATTTAATTCATCATGCATTGCATTTATCCAATTTGGATCTTCAAGTGCTTCATCTATATTATTGGGCTCATAATTTGCAAGGAAAATCGAAAAAGCACATAGTTTTTTTTAGAGAATTTCTAGTTTTTATACCTTCATTTATATTACCTATAACTTGGTCAAGTGGATGTGATGAGGCATGTCTCCAATTTCTTGGGATGATTTGATTCTCTTCTCTTTGAGGGACTTCCATTTCTTCCACCTTTGGAGTGTAATCTTTTGCTTCTTCTATGTCCACAATTTCAAGTTTTCTTTGTACTTCAACTATTTCTTCATCATCATCATGTGCTTGTTTGCTCAAAAAATCATTAGTTTCATTGAATTTAACATTAATAGACTCTTCAACAACTAATGTTCTTTTGTTGTATACTCTATATACTTTACTTATATTAGAATAAACAAGAAAAATACCATCATCACATTTATCATCAAATTTGCTTAGTTTATCTTTAATGTTCAAGATATAACATTTACATTCAAAAACTTTAAAATAGGAGATATTTGGTTTCTTACCAAATAGCATTTCAAAATATGTTTTCTTTTCAAGAGGTCTAAGTAGAATTCTATTGAGAACATAGCAAGATGTGTTTACGACTTCCGCCCAAAAATATTTTGGTAACTTGTTTTCATTTAAGATTGTTCTTGCCATTTCTTGTATAGTTCTATTTTTTCTTTCTACTACTCCATTTTGTTGAGGTTTTCTAGGAGTGGAAAAATTATGAGTAATTCCATTTTCTTCGCAAAATAATTCAAATTTATGATTTTCAAATTCTCCTCCATGGTCACTTCTAATTTTTGAAATCTTTTGTTCAAATTCGTTTTGAATTCTTTTTGCAAATTTGGAAAACATGCTTAGCGTTTCATCTTTATATACAAAAAAAATAGTCCAAGTGAAACGAGAGAAATCATCAACAATCACAAATACATATCTTTTTCCTCCTAAACTTGTCACATCAATAGGTCCAAACAAGTCAAGATATAAAAGATTCAAAGCCCTATGTGTATTAATAACTCCTTTTAATTTAAAAGAACTTTTGGTTTGTTTACCTTTTAGACATGAATCACAAACATTATTTTTCTCAAACTTGATTTTAGGTAAGCCTCTAACCAATTCATGATTTGAGAATTTATTTAGCAATTTATAATTTGCATGTCCTAATCTTCTATGCCACAAGTTTATGTCATCATGCATGACACTAAGACATTTTTCATTTTTCAAGTTATCAAAATCTATTTTGTATACATTATTGTACCTAAATCTCATGTGTAAAACTTTGTTATTTTCATCTAGTATCAAACATTTGTCTTTTTCAAATTTAACTAAATAATTTTTATCGCATAGTTGACTTATGCTAATTAGATTAGATTTTAGATTTTCAACAAGCCAAACATTTTCTAAATACACTTTGTCATTCTTACCAATATTACCTATACCAATTACTCTTCCTTTGCTATTGTCTCTAAAAGTGACTTTTTCTCCATTTTTCTTTTCCAAGTTAATGAAATTTGAGGCATCGTCGGTCATATGTCTTGAGCATCCACTATCCAAATACCGTTTATCTTCATTGTACATAGAAGCTTCCTACAAGAAAGAAGTTAGGAGTTTCATGTTTTTGGTACCCAAACTTGCTTGGGTCCATCTTGGTTAGTCATGGTCCTTTTAGGAACCCAGATTTTCTTCATTCCTTTATTTATTCCTTTCTTAATTATGCAATAATAAGAATAATGTCCTTCATATCCACAATGAAAACAAACAATTTGTGATTTCGTGTAATCATACGATGCTTTAACAAATAAAATTCTTTTGTCATTCTTCTTTTCAAAAAAAGTAAAACCAAGTCCTTTTTTGTTTGAAGATATTCTAGATCTACTAAGCATGGCATCTAACATTTTACTTCAATTTGAGAAATTTTCAAGTTCAAGTTTTAATTGATTAATTACTTTCTTCAAACACGCACTTTCTACAATTTGTCTTTTACATATTGATTTTAGTGCATTATTTTTCATTTTCAATTCTTCAATTGAGAGTTCTAAACTAGAGTTTTCTTTATTCAATGAATCACACTTTTCACATGATTTAACATTCTTATTTTTCTTTTGCACATTTTTAACTCTATTTTTATTTCATCATATTTCTTTCTTAGGCATCCATATTTATTGATAAGAGTTCTAAATTCCTTATGCATATTGAATGATTCACTATTACTAGAGTTAGAAGAGTTAGATGATACCTCATGGCTATTAGCCATTAGACATATATAGGCTTCTTCATCATCACTAGAGGAGGTGTTGGAGTCATTCTCTTCATCTTCACTTTCATCCCAAGTGGCTTGAAGAGCATTCTTCTTCCTTTTTGAGCTTTCTCCATCTTTCTCCTTTTTGATCAAATTTGGACATTCATTTTTGTAGTGTCCAATCTTTTTCATTCAAAGCAAGTTATTTGACTTTTGCTTGATGATGATCTTCTCTCGGAGAAACCTTTCTTCTTCTTTTGTTTAGCAAACTTGAGATATTTGTCAAGCTTCTTTGCATATAGGGAAAGCTTCTTTTCATCAAGATCCTCATCCTCTTCACTTGTATCTTCTTCATCTTTATTTTCCTTCAATACAAGTGTTTTCCTTTTTGGAGTATTTGCTTCTTCATTTTCCTTGATCCCGATCTCATAGGTTAAGAGTGAACCTATAAGATCATCGAAGTCTAACTTGTTTAGGTCCTTTTCTTCAATCACTGTCCTCTTTGTATGTCACTTGGAGGAGAGAGACCTGAGAAACTTTTTTACTTTTTTAGGGTTAGTCCTTGGCTCGTTCAAAGAGGCTAAGTCGTTTATAATATCATTAAAACGAACAACCATCTCATTTATAGATTCATTTTCATGCATTTTAAAAGAATCATATTGATGATTTAAAATATTTAATCTAGACTCTTTAACTTTATCCGTTCCTTCATGAGTAATAATAAGTTTCTTCCAAATCTCATTAGCACTTTCACAACTAGAAATTCGATTAAATTTTGTTGTATCCAAAGCACAATAAAAAATATTTTTAACTTTCCAATCTAGTTTTACTAAAAATTTTTCTCCTTCGGTATATTCTGAAATTTTTTTCTTACTTAAATCAAAACCATTTTGAATAACATCCCACATATCAATATTAATAGAACAAACGTAGGCTTGCATCCTAATTTTCTAATAAGTAAAATTTGAGGCATTGAAAAGTGTAGGACGATTAATAGATTGACCTTCGGAAAAACTGAAACCGCTTGATGCCATAGCTCTAAAGATATTTCAAATCTTAAAGCTAGAGCAACTTAGCTCTGATAAAATTTCCAAAAATTAAAATTAAAATTTCCAAAAATTCACCTTCGGAGAAAAATGATAAAATCGATCACAATCAAATGAAGATAATGCATAGATGAAGAATAAATAACAAACACAAGAAGACAAGATATGTTGACGAGGTTCGGCTCCAACACTTTGGCCTACGTCCCCGCTCCGACTTCTCGACCTCGAGATCGTCGGAGATTCACTATCTTTCTCTTTTCTTGTAGGAGAGAACAACCCTCTTTATACAATCATGCCTTCTTCTCCGCTCAAGAGGAAAGGCACACCTCTTTTACAAGGAGCTCTTAATCTCACTATATTTCAGAAAGTGAATGTTCCCTCTAACTCTTTTCTTTTACAAAATTTTTTTTCACACTCAAGGCTAAGAAAAGAAAAGGGAAGAATTTTGCAATTCTATGCTCAACAACTTGAGAGAGGCTCTAGGATGTTCCTTCTTGCTTGGATGAATTTTTTTCAAGCTTTGCACTCCTTTTATAGGCTCCTAGGGGTGAGAATCCGTTCAAAAAGTCTCCCCCAATTTTCTCCTCAAAATTCTAGCCGTTACTGTTCATTTGATTGAATGGTCGGTCGATTGCTGGGATGGGCCGATCGACCGGTCTATGTGACCGTTGTCTCATTTCTGTGCTTTGACGTTGTTCGGTTGATCGGTCCTTCGACCGATACAATGATCTGTAATGTTTCATCGTCGATCGATCTTTTTGCTTGTCGATCGGTCCATCGACCGGTATAGTCTCGACGTCGACCGGTATCTTGTCATCTTTCCTTTCATCGAATATTAGTCGACCGGTGCTTCTGGTTGGTCGATCGATGGATCGACCGATATCTTGTCATCTTTCCTTTCACCGAATATCAATCGATCGGTGCTTCTGATCGGTCGACCGATGGGTCGACCGATCGTGCTGAAAACTTTTCTTCCAACTTTAAATTTGACGATTTCTTAGACGAATCTATTCATATCAATTATACACCTGCATTATCACTACTTGAGGATAGATTAGTAACTTTTATGTCCATTTTAATTTGTTATCATCAAAACATAGGATTCAACAGAAGCAAACATATAAACTAAATAAGAGAGTGAATCGTAATGTGAAGTCAGTATGGAGATCATAATCATAGTTCATGCTCTTTTTATTTTATTTCTTTTTCATATTCATATTTATTGTTTCATAGTCATTTGTTCCAGTTCATGTTCATAAGGATAAAATCCTTTCATTCATCTTTAGTCATTCACATTCTTTCATTTTATTCATGAATTAGAAGAGTTCTCCATTTTTAAGGAATATCATTGCAAACACACAAATGTGTACTACCTAGACCATGATGGGCCAATGGAGATCAGTGCCACAATAGGTGTTCCATTGGGGAGGATGATCTCGCACTAGGCGGCAACATCCGTAAGAGTGAGGATAACCTCGCATTGACGATAACTTCTCTCAGTAGAGATGATCTTGCACTAAATAGTAACATCCGTACGGAGTGAGGATGACCTTGCACTAGACGGCAACATCCCTCAGTGGAGATGATGACCTCAGTGAAGATGACATCGCACTAAGCAGTAACATCCGTAAGAAAATATCTCACATAAGATTGTCATAACTTCTCATATAGGTAGGAAATGACAACCCTCATTTTTTATATTTATTAAATCATGAACCTCTCTTTCAATCACTTGGATCAATCAAGATTGTAGGAACCAAAAGTGGCTCCGAATCATTTTTGATATCATGTCATTCAGTACAAATCGAGTGGACAAAAACTTGTCAAATCATGAGAGTTAAATTAAGAACATATTTCCCTTTTCCACAGATCGAAAGATGTTCGATTGGGATTCATCCAGCGGTCGTCCGAAAGAGGTTCGGACATCTATTTGGTCTGTATACGATGGTTGATAGAAAGTAGTTTGGCTGTCCATTCTGAGCATCTTTCTACCATTCGACAGTCATGTAAATCCGTTGACTGAAAGTCTTTTGGTCGTCCATTATCGCATGATGTTATCGAACTTTTTGGTCGATTGTTTCGCTCGGTTGAAACTTGATTGGTCGTCCGCTGGGAATAGTGTCAGTCGGACCATCCTCTATAACTCTATCATCTGCACGAATCCAAGTACAGGAAAAAAAATATATGAGTATAAATACTCAGTACGTAGGGTAATAGACATGTTAATAATGCCTTGAATCATATCTCAATTGAAAATCTATTTGGACCTCAAGACACTTCGAAGTAAAAGGCGTCATCGTCAAAATTTTATGAGATATTCTGCATGTGATTCGAAATTGATTTATTTCTTTATCACGAGATAAAGTATCATAATTTTGAGGGATTAATCTAGAGTCTCAATTGGTATGAAATTCTTATCAGTGGAGTGCCTATATAAACTTTTGAAGATTCAAACAGAAAGTTATTTGTTTTGTAAATTATCTTTTGTTTTTCATCTAATAAAATTCTATGTCGCTTTAAAATTTCTCGATTTGTTCTTCGGTGCATAATTTCTTTCGTACAAAAATCCTAACAAACTGATATCAGAGTGAGGTTTCATCATCATCCTCCAACAAACGTAGAGATGACATTGCACAACGTGAAGATGGAGAAATTCACATGACAATAGTTTTATGTGGGCATTCTAAAACAACGAGTTTGAGCGCTGCTCGTGGACGTGTCGAAGAACAAATCAAAGGAGGAAAACACGAAAGACAAAGAAAAAAAGATTGATCTCGCAAATTTGACGACAAAGGAGGAGAAGGCGTAGTCTAGCAGATGAGGTGATCATTGAAGTCACCGATGAAAAAAGTACGATTGGTTTGTGGCCAAAACTTGAAAGTCTCTACATGATTAAATCTCTAACCAATAAATTGTTGTTGAAGCAGCATTTGTTTGCCTTACGCTTGCAAGAAAGTACCTTTATGAAAGATGAATACTTTTTGATGAAATTACGAAAATATATGTGAATATTGAGAATGAAGATGTTGTCCTACTTCTGTTTGTCTCTGCCTTTGTCATACAAAAATTCTATTCAGTCTATTATTATAGGAAGAGATACAATTACTCTAGAAGAAGAAAGATCGAGGTTATATATTCATGAACTTCGTCATAGGGCATTTGGCAAATCGTAGAATTGATAACAATCATAAAAAAGGACATCATCCAAACCCTAAAATCGATAAGTCGAAAAAGAAGAACATCAATCCAAAAGACATCTACAATTACTGCAAAGAATCGAATCATTGAAAGAAGAATTGCCCAAGAAGTAGAAGGACGTTGTTGTTGTAGTAGTACACCATAGCGAATCTAATGATGATGATATAACTCAGAGATGTTTGGAGAAGAGTTGGGTTTTGAATTCATGATGCTCCTATCATATGACTCTACACAGAGAGTGATTCTCAACGTATCAAAAGATTGGTGATAGAAAGGTCATCATAGGCAATGGTGCAGCTTGTAAAATAGTTAGAATCGGTTCAATTCAAATCAGAACTAATGATAATAGGGTAAGAACATTGACAAATGTCCATCATGTTCCACAATTGAAGAAAAGTTTGATGTCATTAGGAGTTCTAGACTCTAAATGATGTCGGATGGATGCTGTAGAAGGTGTTCTTATAGTCACCAAAGGTGATATTGAAGTCATAAGATGAGTTGTACATATTACAAGGTACAATAATTTCTAACGTCTTTGTAGTAGGTAGTTCATTCAAATTAGAATTAGAAGCATCCAAATTGTAACACATGCTACTTGGTCATATAAGTCAGAAAGAGATGAACATCCTGAGCAAGCGCAATCTTCTTGGTGGTCAAAAAATATGCAAGCACTGCGTCTTTGGCTAAAAAATGACATCAATTCAACAAAGTCATGTACAAGATGAATTTAACACTCGATTACATTCACACTGCTTGTTGGGGCCTAGATATTTTCTAGGATAGATGATTTCTCAAGGATGACATCAGTATTCATAATGAAGCACAAGAGTGAGACATTCGAAAACCTTCAAACAGTGGAAGGCTATGACGAAGAATCAGATAGCGAGAAAGGTGAAATACTTTCATATCGATAATGACTTGGACTTATGTTCATCCGAATTGGATTTATTCTGCAAGGATGAAGACATTGCTAGACATCGCACCATTAGAGATACATCGTAGCAGAATGATATAATAGAACTATGAACAAAACACTTCTGGAGAGGACATGGTTCATGCTTTCAAATTCTAGTATGAACATGTCATTCTAGGATGAGACTGTGAGTACAACATATTACCTAGTGAATCGGAGTCCTGCAATCGCGATCGATCTCAAGACTCCTATTAAGATATGGTCAGAAAATTCTATTGACTATAATAATTTGAAAGTTTTTTGTTGTCCAACATATTACCATGTCACCAAAGGAAAAATAGAACTAAAGACCAAGAAGGAGTCTTTGCAGGATATGGTCTCAAAATATGATCTTTTTTAGAGCACAAGGTTATTCATAGCAGAAACATATATGAGATGTCTATGTAGGAGTGTTCAGCGGGTCGGGTCGACCCGCGAACCTGATAATCCGACCCGACCCGAAGTCAACCCGACCACGGTTCGGGTCGGGTACGAGTCGAAATTTTCCGACCCGAGTTGACTCGACCCGACCCGAATGACCTGATTTTTTTATTTTTCAGCCTATATTTTATACTAAAAAAATTAAAATAAAATATTTTAAATGTGTAAAATAATATATAAATGTTTAAAAAATTATTTTATGCTTTTAAAATAAATATTATGTCATATTTTTTTATATTTAATAATAGAAAAGGTAAGAAAAAAATTAAAAAAAAAAAGAAAAAATGGTGGTCGGGTTACCCGACCACCCGACCCGATCCAACCCGACCCGACTGGATCAGATCCATCCCTCCTAAGCATTATGACTTTGAGGTCATGATTGCATATGCATTTCAAGTAGCTGAAAAGGTGGAGTCGTCAGAGCCATTAAGCTACAAGGATGTTATTACATGTGCAGAATCAGATTGCGCAATGGACGAAGTGATGGAATCTCTTCACAAGATACAAACATGGGAGTTAGTCAAATTACCAAAAGGTAGAAAAGTTGTCAGGTGCAAGTAGATCTTCAAGAAGAAGCTTGGAAGTCCATAAGCTGAAAGCAACATATTCAAAGCACATCTTGTTGCTAAAGTCTGCAGTCAAAAAGAGAGAATAAACTACAATGAGATCTTTTCTCTAGTTGTCAGACACACTTCCATCCGGATGATATTTGCTCTTGTTGCACATCAGAATTTGGAGTTTGAGCAATTAAATGTAAAAACCACATTTCAACATGGGAAACTTGAAGAAAACGTCCTCGTGAACCAATAAGAGGTTTCTCTATCTCAAGAAAAGAAGACCAAAGTCATTATATGGCTTGAAGCTGTCTCCTATGCAATGGTATAATAAATTTGATAGTTTCATGATCAGTAAGGGAGTCAAAAAGAGAGAATAAACTACAATGAGATCTTTTCTCTAGTTGTCAGACACACTTCCATCCGGATGATATTTGCTCTTGTAGCACATCAGAATTTGGAGTTTGAGCAATTAAATGTAAAAACCACATTTCAACATGGGAAACTTGAAGAAAACGTCCTCGTGAACCAATAAGAGGTTTCTCTATCTCAAGAAAAGAAGACCAAAGTCATTATATGGCTTGAAGCTGTCTCCTATGCAATGGTATAATAAATTTGATAGTTTCATGATCAGTAAGGGTTTTAACAAGAAGGTGGAGGGTGATTCTATCATCTAATGATATGTTAATTGTTGTTAGGAACATGCCAAATATTCAGAATTTGAAGAAGCTCCTTAGTACAAAATTTGATATGAAGAATTTTAGTGCAACAAAGAAAATTTTAGGGATAGATACTTATAGGGATCACATAAAGGGTAAACTCTTTGTAGAAAAGTAATATTAAAAAATTATCTAGGTTCGGTATGTCTACATCGAAGGCCTTAAGTACTCCATCAACTTCAAATGTGCACTTTTTCGCAATTGAACTTATGTCTAACGAAAAAAGGAGTACATGTCTCGAATTCCATATGTCAATATAACCGAAAGTTTGATGTATATAATATGCACAAGACTTGATATTGCGCATATCATTAATGTGATTAGCAGATTGTGAACAATTTATGGAAGGAGTATTAGAAGACAATAAAGTGTATCTTTCGATATCTGAGAGGAACATCTAATATTTGCCGCATCTACAAAAATGGTAGAGTGTTTGATTGCAGGTTGTTCAAACTCATATTATGCTGCAGATGTTGATGGGAGAAGATCACAAGTTATGTTTTCACTCTTGACAATAGTTGAAAAGTCATACTCCAACCATCAGTTACATTATCAATCATAGAGATAGAGTACATGAAATTGATAGAAGCTATTAAGGAAAGCATCTAGTTAAAGACCTTGTCGGAGATGTTGGACTACAACAAAATCTGGCTAGGCTAAAGTGTACTGTGACAATTTAAATGAAATATGCTTAACCAAGGATCAAGTGCATCATGAAAGAACTACAACGTTAAGTATCACTTCATTCGTACTGAAAAGAGGACCAAGGTGAGAAAGGTCAGTACAAAAGATAATCTAATGAACATGTTCACCAAGTGGATTCCTACTAGCAAATTAATTTCAACACTGTTTGGACTTGCTAAATATTAATAGTTGGCAGTAGCACCAAGTTGTGATTGGCGACAGTAGAGAGTGTTAGATTTGGAGGATTCAATTTAAGATGGAGAATTGTTAATAATGTCTTGAATCTTACTCCAATTAAAAACCTGTCTGGACCTCAAGACACTTCGAAGTATAAGGCGTCCTCACACTATGAGGGTCTCAATTTTTAGGGTATTATGTATGTGATTCGAAATTGATTTATTTTCTTATCACGAGATATGTGTCCTAATTTTGAGAGATTAATCTAGAGTCCCAATCAGTATGAAATTCCTAAATGGAGTGCCTATATAAATTCTCTAAAGGTCCGAACATAAAGTTATCTAATCTGTAAAACGTCTTTTGTTTTTCATCTAATAAAATTCTGCGTCGCCTAAAAACTTCTCTTCTTTGATGCATAATTTCTCTTGTGTAGAAATCTTGACAAGACAATCATTATGCTCAATCGAAAATAAGATATAGTCAATTAAGCAAGTAATACAATAATCAATTAACAATATAATAATTTATCAATATGAATAAGATATCAGACTAAGATCAAAAGACCAATATAAATCAATAATAGTTTTCAATTAATAATTATCAATTTCATGATCAATAATCAATGTTCAATTAATAATTTTTAATTCGATAATCAATGGTCATTGATCGGTAACAATTCGATTCAATATGAAAATATCAATTGCCAACTCAATGCCAATATCCAAATGATCATGCTCTATTCAATTTCACTATGTTCGATTTCAATTCAATTCAATTTGATTCAATTTAATTTACAATGTCTTGAGTTATCCAATTCAATGAGGAGTGCTCAGTGAACTAAGGAAAACTCCATGTATCTTTCATGCAAAGCAATGAGGGATCAACCCAAGGAAAGCCACTTAATATAATAACGCTAACAATAATTCGTAAATGTCGAGGATCATGATCAAACACAAGACATCTATAACTTCTTTAAAGATGAAATTTCAAACCTTTAAATACATTATATGCCCCATTCAATTCAATTCAATACAATATGACACATGACTTGAAGGCAATTAGAGAATATGAAGACACAATAGCTTTCAGCTTTTATCTTATTTACCTAAGTTGTTTATTTTTTAATAATTTAATTTAGGTAGAACAAAACTCAATTAGGAAGATTACTGAATCAATATTATAATGAATGATAAAATTGGATATAACAATGAAATATGATCAAATATAATAATAATAGCATGATCATGTATGATAATGATATAATCGAGTAAAATAACATTATGTTCATAGCAATCAAAATTAATACCATCAATAAATTATATTAATATAATAATATGATAATAACTATCAATTGAAAATCATCCAATCGTAAATACTAACTCTTGACTATGGTCGTACTCTCTTTTTATTTCTTTTCTATCCCTTTTCTAGGCTGGCTGGGTAAATCAAAGAGTAGAAATTATGATTAAAACTTCAAATAAATGAAATTTCTTTTCGAGAAAATCAAATAAGGAAAATTCCTTCTCGAGAAAAATTGAGGAAATTTTATCTTTTTTTCACTTCTTATTTCATCTCTTCTATCTCCAGATTTGCCTTTCATAGAATCCCCTTTTCTTTTTCTACGTTGATTGCATTTTTTTCTACATTACCTCACGACTCACGCCATGATTCTTTCTCTCTCCACATTAACTAACAGAAACATATACTCTCTTTCTTTTATTTTCTCGATGATCCTTCCTCATAAAATACTGCATCTCCTTCGATATGAAATATTACCTCTCCTTTACCCTTAAAATGTTTTCCTAAGGCGTAAATTATCCCTTTTTTTTCTCCGTCCACTTATTTCGCGATCAACCAGTTTTGCCTAAAATTATTTTCCCATTGTTTGACGTGAGCCAAAATGTCATCGTTATGACTTATTTTCGTGTCTAGAAAAATTATTTTTAATCCTAATAATTCGACCAACTATGAAATAAACACGGAGTGAAATTAACACGTCGCGAAATAAATAGATTCCTCTTACGTATCATGGCCCTTGTTGTTCTCACGTATTGTGCATCGTTTTGTTGTTGCACGTCGCCAAACCAATCTTATGTTATGCCTTCTGTCGTCGGGTGCACGTTGAGAACCAAAAAAAGAAAACCCCTTTGACGACTGACCCTAAAGATCTATTTATAAGACTTTTAAATCAAAATTTTCAATCCCTCCATAGCTTTCGATCCCAATCAAATCTAATCTTTTAATTAATCTCATTTAACAAATTGTGATTTATTTCAATAATTAAATAATTCAAGATTTAATTAAATAATCCCATAATACATCTTATCCTCAATTAAACTCCTCCCCAAGTTTCTTTTATTTTCGAAATTATTAATTATAATAATATTAATGATCATATTTTTCAAAATAAAAATAATAAATATTACTTTATTAAACATCGAGAATCAATGTTTTTACAAAACATTCTTGGCCACACATGCACCTTGGTGCAGTCACATAAACAATATTTGACATTTTGTTCCTATCAATGTAATGGTTGCAACAAGTGAAAATAAAGTTTTCACTATTATGCATGTATTATCACAATGGCAAAAATAATTACTACGAAGGGAGTGAACTCTTACTACTTCCATCATAAGAGGAAACACCTAGATTCTAAAATGAAGTTTAATAACAAATAACAATCTAAAAACCTAAATGCCTAAATGAGAAGATAAATATACTCTCCAGCATAACTAAATCAAATCCTCAAACAATTTTGAGTAACATTAATCATAATGTAAAAAACTTACCGCAGAAAGATTGATGCCAAGGCAACGGATGAAGGAAGAACAGGCGAGGGCCGCAAAAGCCAAGTGATCAACGGAGAAATCAAATGCAAGGGACGTTCTAGGGCATGATCTTTTCCTTTTGCCAGATTGGGAGGTTTGATGTGCAAGATTGTGAGGACAAAGAAGGAAGAGATGTATGAAATGGTAGAGCAACTCCAACAAGAGTGGAGGAAGAAAAGAGATCAAGCCATCTAGAGTGTTCTAGGGAATAATCCCCTTTTGGAAGATGGAGTGTTGTATTTTTTAAAGATGGAGTGTTCTGATTGTATGCCACATATTTTTAGATTTTTTTATCCATGTGGACATGCCACATCTCAATTTCTTTTATTTTTTATTACATGTTAAAAACCACGTCGCCATAAAAGTAGAAGATCAATTGTCTCAAGTAAAAGGGACCATGGATGAAAGCGATACAAATTTAGGGGATCTTCTAGTTACAAACTAAAGTTAAGGGATCAAAATAGGAATCAAACAAAGTTAGGGGATGATAGGAGAAAATTTCTCACGAATCAAAATCTAAACATGGAGAAATCCTAGAAAACTAAAATCATATTTGAGTAGCCAAAAGAGTGAGACACTTAGTGCCAAAAATTTTATATATTTTCTAAAGGTAGAGATTTTAAAATTGCACATTAGTAACCGTGGGCTCGATACGGTGGAGCGATAACTAGTGGATTGGGATTCAAAAGATCTACATGTAGCTAGGTGCTTAATCCAATGATCGTCCGATGATGTTGTGCCTTCGCCTGCTCAAGTGATGTCACTCCTTTGCTTCATCCGGTGAAAGACATGATGCACCTTCGCTTGCTCTAGTGATGTTGCTCCACTTATTCTCGTGAAAGACATGTAGCTCCTTCGCTTAATCCGGTGATAGACATCACTCCTTCGTTTGTGGTGATCTCATTCCTTTGCTTAATCCAATGAAAGATATTGCTCACATTATCTCTTGTACATCCAAAGACCATCCCTACCCTGGTTTGACCACTTGTCTTCATCATTAGGTTTCAGCCCCTTTAATATTTTTTTGTGTGTTGAAAAGAGATGGAAACTGCTCATTTATGAAATAGTTCATATTTGTTTTCTATAATGAGTTAGTTCCCTTTATTTTTTTTTTCAATTTCATTAAACTACTCATCTGTAGTATGTATGAAATTGTCCATTTCTTTTACCTTTCATTCTTGGTTTATGGTTCTTATCATTCTTAAAAGTTTCTCATATGTTCCCAATTAGTACCGCTACAATGCCTTTTATTCTTGGTTTCATAGTTCCATGTTCAATTGGGTAATAGCTTGTATCGAGATTCCAATGGTGAATTCAACTAACAAAAGTAATAATATATTTTGACTTGTTGCAAAAATTAAACCACACAGTTTAAATATCAAAATATGTAAAATCTTATTTCAATTTACAAAATAAAATCATGCACAAAAGATAAAACTAAACCCATAGTTCTTGCAGTAGTAACATCTTCCTCTATAATTTTTATTGATTGGAGAAGTCCTAATAGGTGTTTTTCTCCACATTCACATATCGAAGGAGGATATGTTATACCTAAAAGATGTGTCTTTCAGCAACAACCATACCAATTTAGAAAAAAGAGGAAAACAAATCCACGATCACAAACAAGAATACCACCGAGAAAGAATGGAGAAAGCAAATGCAGAGGTTAACTTGCTTTACTATGAGAATAAGCTTGAAAAAATTGAGATCACACATGGACTCTCCAAGCCAGGACAATTTGTCTTTCATGAGCAAGGAAAGGATTCGAAATAGGCAGTTGTGATTGGAGAATTAGAACCCAAGATTACAAGATTGAGATCTTATATAAGTTAAACGAGAGTCATAAGATCAAAAATCGTAAAATTAAATTGATATAATAAGATTTTACCTATTGATAAAAAAATATATTTTAAAAATAATAAATATTTTTTTGATAAAGTTACCACATGTAAATCATAATTTACACCTCAGTAAGTCATTTTTTATCACTTATTAAGTCAAATTGCACCAAAACATATTAAAAATAAATTAAATATATTAAAATTCATGTAATAATTTTTATTGTCATAAATATATTTTAAATTAATATTAAATGATTATGTAATCATATAAAATTGTATATGATCAGATAATATTGTAAGATCGTGTGACAAAAAAATTTAGTGTTAAAATCTTACATATAAATTCTTAAGGTAAGATTGAAACCGTTTAGAGATAATAAGATCGTAAAATTATAAGATCTTATCTAAATCGAGATCTTGACGACCTTGCTAGAACCCACACGACAAGGCATAAAAAGAACAAGAAACAATTAAACATTCGTCTCAAATTTTACCACAAGTTTTTCTCAACAAGATGGAAATAATAACTATAATATGACATTTTGAAATCGGATTCATCCCAAACAATGATCACTATTCAATTCAAGGATTTGCAAGCTATAAACAACGTTATTAAACAACGAATACACTATGTAAAAGATATAATTGTAGCTCTAGAGAAAAATTCCTAGGGTTCTGCATGGCAACAATTAGTGATCATTATCCACTATCATAGCCAATAACATACATGTCAAAGAAACAGAGACACAAAGCAAGGAAGCATAAGGAAAAAAAGAAAGGAAAACGATATGAAAAAGAATTCCACTCAAAGATACCCACATAATCTATTTTAAGTATATAGAAAAATGGAAAACAATATACTTGGGGTGTATTATAAGCATAAGATGGACCTTCAAAGGCGATGGCTCGAGTCACATGGTCATGGGAAATGAACTCTAGGAGGTTGATGATGTGCTTTGGTATTGAGCTACAGTAGTGGATGATCGACGCAGGAGGAACGTTTGACTTGGTTGAAAAGGGGTAGATGCACAATCATGGGCGACCTGGTTGAAGAACAACAAACTAGTAGGTGATCAAATTGATGCAAAAGTCTAGTGACCGATCTTGGCGACACAACAACAATCATGGAGGAGCATCCAGCTTGATTGGAAAGAAGCAGCGTAGTGGCCATGACTAACTTGATTGAAGAACATCAACCCAAAGGTCGATCAAGTTGATGTAGCAGTCAAGCAACCGATCCTCACAACAAAATGCCAATTATGATGAGGAGTGTCCAACTTGGTCCAATCTTGGAGGTGAGAGAATACTAAGGTTGAAATGGATCACTAAAAAATATGGACATACAAGATTTTTCATATAAACATCTAAGAGATGGAAAAGAAAAGAAAAGTATAAAATCAATTTAATAAAAGATCATCGGATGGCATCCAAAGACCAAGTTTTGAACCCCCATCTTTGGACCCACCATAAGGTAGTGTAACCACTACAACTATATAAATCTTTTTGTCTAAAGAGTATATATACACTAATTATATTTAAGGCCAAAGTTAATTTCTTCTAACTTTTATATATTAACTAATAAAAATTTAAAATTTGAGAAGGCTTAGTGCCTTTCTAGGGTTGGACACGAGCTAAGTCGAGCTAAGCTTCTGCTTAAATAGGTCAGGCCTGTTGCAAAATAAAAATATTTAAGCCTGACCTATATCCTGTAACAAGTCATGAATATAAATTTAGCTTGGCTTGTTTTATTAATTTTTAATGCCTGTACTAAAGAAACAATAGATATGAACTAAATAAAAGAGACACTACTAATATATTTCTTTTAAACATATAATAAATATTGAACTCAAAATTGAAGATTTAAAAAATAAAGGATTAAAAATTATTTATATAATATAATATATTAATAAATCTTGGCCTGATAAGCTATAAGACTAGGCCAATTATTAAGAGGCTAAGCCTCTTTAAGAAAATAGACTTTATTTAATATTTTAGCCTGGCTTATTTTGATAATAGGCCGAGCCGAGCTAGGTCAAAAATAGGGCGAGCCACGAGTTGCTCACGAACGGCTCGGCTCATTTTCAGCCCTATGTCTTTCCCCGTCCGTGAGTCTGTTAGACACTAAATTCTTAGGGGTGTTTGACTAAGCTTATAAGTCAATCAAAATATTTTATAAATAGTTTTAAAATTTTTTCCCTAATTGGTAAACTTATAAATAAAAAAATAAGCTGAGTGACCTCATATTATTTTATGAAAGAAAAATGCTAATTAATTAATAACTGTATTATTTTACTCTTAAAATATGTATAATTTTTTTTCACATATTTCACCTATTAATTTTTTATAATTTGGATAAAATAATAAGTTACAATTTTTACTATAAAAATATAATTAAATATTTTTTAAAATTAACTTTAATTATTAAATTATTTATTATGAGTACTTCAATTTAGCAATTATTTTGTATAACAATGCTCGCAACAGAACGGCCCAATAACTCAAAGACACCAGCCCAAGTGACGCTCCCATCCAATTTTTATTACACGTCACCTCTTCGCCTGTCATTTCCTCTCCTTTTGCTGTTTCGCAGTCTCGCTCGCACTGGTCTGCAACGCCCCCGGAAGCGCTCTCGTTGCTCTTCTCTTCTCTTTGGATCGTCGAAAGCTCGGACAAAGTAACAAGCCAGAAGCCCTTAAACCCTATTTCTTCCCGTCGTCTTCGCAGGCGATGTCGAGCGCCGTCGACGCCGCTGGGGAGCCGATCCCGACTTCGGCCGTCCTCATGGCGGCCGCGAAGCACATCGCCGTCCGTTGCCGCGCAGAGAACGTGGCCTTCATCAATTGCAAGAAGAAGGACCCCAACCCGGAGAAGTGCCTCGAGAAAGGACGTCAGGTTACCAGTTGCGTCTTAAATCTGTAAGCCAATCGCTCCACTTTTAGATGGTCCAAAGCGCTATTCCCATCATTCTGCAATTTCTCATGTAGCCTAATTTCGCTCGTCATTAATTAGTTCTTTTATCAGTTGGCAGTAAGAGCATTTGTTAAATTCGTAGCTTAGTTCGAAGACAATTATGAAAACGTTATGTTAACATGTATGGTTTCATCAAGTACGATCGAGCGTATGCATTTCTAGAGTCTGGATGTCCAGTTATATTATTACTTCAGCACAGAACTGGTTTGTTCATCAGTTTGGTTTCTTCCTAAGTAGGGCCATCATATGAGCTCAATGTGCAAGCTGGCATGCATCTTATGCCTACCAAGATTTGTGTACCTGATCAGCCTAGGGACATATGTTAAGGAATAAGGAACATGATGCTTTCTCAGGCGCTGAATGATGTAGTTATATAATTTTCATGTAGTTCAAATAAATTGGGCATCTATGTTGAAACAAAACTTTCTAAGTCATAGTTCAGGGACATATGTTAAGGAACAAGGAGTATGATGTTTTCTCAGGCATTAAATGATGTACATTATAATTTTCATGTAGTTCAACTAAATTGTGCATCTATGTTGAAACAAATCTTTTTTAAGTCATAGTCTATTATTTGGTTTACAGATATGATGTGAATTCTCAATACCAATCATATAAAATATTTCATGTAATTTCGTTCGAGTGATAAAAGGAAATTGTAAGATGATGAAAATGTGACCGTGAAAATGAAAATAAGCAATAATCTTAAACACAATCATTACTAATAATTTTGTCTATTTGAGATAAAAGAAATCTCCACAATAAATAAACCGGATGGAGAGGACTAAACTTCAATTACAAGATTAATAGGAACACTTTTCAAAGTTGTTCTAAATCTAAAACTTCTAATAGAACTATCCACTATTTTCTGAACCACCACCTTATTTTCTTAAGTAATACAAATTATTGTCATATTAGAAATCAAGATGTACTTTCAGTTTCTAAATTTTAATAATATTTTAGGTCAATCAAGTTTGTGACTTAACATTTTTTTTCATTGAATGAAAGAAAGGTAGTATCATATTTTGTTTTGGATGTCATGTTTGCATCTGATTGGTTTATTTTTTCAGTACCATATTATGCATGTTTATATGGTGATGTCCTCGGTGTTGGAGGTGATGAGGAAAATACATGACTAAGAATCTGAAAGTCATGATATCTTTTTGAACACATTATATAAGATAGAAGTATTAGAATTACTTTTATACCCTAGCAAGATCCAGCTTGGAGGCACAGAAACATTTCAAGTAATGTCTACAAATGTATTCCATCTTTTAAATACTTTAGAGAAACCAACCATATTGCTAAAGACCTTGCCAACATGAGTTGGACTTCAAATTTCGATATTATAGGTTCAACCACCTCAGGACCCCCTTGAACTGATGTATCAGGACATTATAGGCATTTATGTCAATAAATGAATCTATCACACTTCCCATAAAGTTCTAGCTTTTGTTTTATAAAACCAAATTCGAGCGAAGTAATAGAGAATGATAATAGGTTAGGATGACTGTGAACCTCGATAGTTATCCTTTCTTTCCATAAAAACTTCAACAAGGAGTAAATGTGAAAGTAGTACAAGTGCTGAGAAAAAATTCTACTAGTATGAAATATTTTGCCATAATGATAACATGAGTATGAGAAATTAAATCACTTCTTTGAGATTAAATAAATTTGTTTTTGCAATTTTGCTGTTGTTCTGCATTACATTTAAACTGGTAACCTTTGCTACTTGTGAGATACAACTAATACATGCAAAATCACTCTTATATGCTAACCTTTGTTTCCTCAATTTAGTGTTTGCACTCGTTGCCGTCCCACTAATTCATGTTGGATTCCTGCTGTTAAACTGTCAGCTAATCACTCTATATGCGTCTCCTAAAGCCTATTATTTCTATCAGTAAAGCTTCCATATCATGATTTGATGACCAAAAAAAAAAAATCTTCTGCAGGCTAAAGGCGCTTCATCGGAAATGCCCCCAAGAGATGGATGCATATGCTGGCTGTATGTATTATTACACCAATGAGTTTGACCTCTGCCGCAAAGAACAACAAGAGTTTGAGAAAGCGTGTCCGATATCAGAGTAAACCAGGAAAATGGGAACCATCATATGGCAATGCGGTCTTATAAAATCAATTATTCAGGAGAAACTTAGACTTCAGATCATCTGTCCATTTTGCAATATTGGGACTTTCTAACTGGAAAACACTTCTTTTATTTAATACATTTCTGCTGCAATTTCTGCACTTTGCATCGTCGCCGTGAATGAATATTACATCGCCAGGCAGTTCAGCCAAAGGCACTTCCCTTCATACTTTTTCCAGTACTTCTGGTCTTTAAACAAGTGGCAGTGTCTCGATTCAAAGCTGATTTGCGGTACCAATTTCTTTTTATGGTATTTGTTTGCAGAACAACTTTAGCAAGCTGTAGAGGCGCTTGTACTCTACACCGGGAGAGTGAATTTGAAGGCTTATAGGTCTTTCTTAAGATTGTCAAGGTATTGATTGCAAGTAATTTGGCTTTTATAAACTTAATAAATCACTGGATGCTTTTGGGACTCGACAAATTTCTACAAAATCTAGCTGATGATGCATTTGGGTGAGCTTGGGATGTACGCCCTTTTTTTTTTACCTCCGTCAACTTAAAACCATAAAAATTTGTTTGTTTGTAACAGTAGGATTCTTCGTTTAGGAATAGGAATCAGTTGGACGCTTTTGTAAACCCGTCATAAGTGACGAAAAATAAAGGTAAAATATAAAAGTAAAATGACTTTATTAAATCATTTTTTTCATTAATTCTTATATTCATCCAAAAATTGAGAGGAACTACTGTTTTTTTTTTAAATTTTGAGTTTTAATACTTGTACCGAGTTATGCCTCAGATGATTTATGATAAAATAAATAATGTTTTGAAAAACAAAAAATGAAACAGAATTGATTTACTCAACATTCAAATTCCATCTCGCCTTTCATATCTCCATCAAAAAGTAATTGCATTAACTCCTCGTTGAGAAGACGAGTTAAAGAAAAGGTTGGGGAAAAGGACAACATGTTTGAGAGGAAAAAAAGGAAGAGAACAGGAGAAATGGCAAGGCGACGAGCCTGCAACACCTTCCCCCTCCTGCTCCCCTTCTAATAGAATCAACATTCCTCATGTTCTAATGACCCTTCCGCCAACGACGTGGTCCGTCACGGGCAAGCGCGGCCGGCGCCAGACAGCTCATCACGGCGATCAGGTGGCGCCGGGGGACGAGGACCGCGACGTCACCCTCTTCCTCCTCTCGCTGGTCTCCTCCGCGGCGGCCTCCGACCTCCGTCTCGACGGGATCGCTCCGGCGCCAACCGCCGAGGCGGGGGAGCAGCAGCGGCTGAGGTGGAGGACGAAGAACAAGAGGAAACGGAAGGAGGAGAGGGCGGAGGTGGCCGAGACGACGAAGTGGTGGTCGAGGGTGTACGATTGCGAGCTCTGCCCCGGGCGGTTCGGGACAGCGCAGGCGCTCGACGGCCACGCGAAGAACCACTCCGAGAGGGACGTCCGTGGAAGGCCCGTCAAGAGGAAGATGAGAAAGATCAGCTCGCTGGCCTTCGATTCGGGTTTAAATTTCCGCTTCAAACCCTCTAATGGTTCTCCGCGTTCCGGTTTGAGCCCCTTCGCATCGTCCTCTTTAGAAGGAAAGGAATCCACATGCAGAGGAGAATGACGCCGGCAGGGAGCATCCCCCGTCCTCTGTGTTCTGCTAGAACTCTGGACGTGAGTGAGAGAGAGAGAGAGAGAGAGAGAGAGAGAGAGAGCGAGAGAGAGAGAGAGAGAGAGAGAGAGAGAGAGAGAGAGAGAGAGAGAGAGAGAGAGAGAGAGAGAGAGAGAGAGAGAGAGATTAACTGCGTATGTTTGTTTAATGTGTTCGTGTACAGATAAACAAATAGGAGGATCCACATGCTTCTACTTCTTGGCTGTTCTTCGTATTCTGACAACTTATTTATATTTGATGTTTTTAAAATGAAGGAAATTATACATCTGGATCGCATGCTTCTTCTACTTGTTGTTCATCGTTTTTATGTTTAATTTTTCTTGAAGAATTTGTATAAGTTCCTTCATCTCAATAGCATCACTTGAATGGATGAAGGAGAGCTCAATGCTAAACGATGCAACAGAGGCAGAACAATCATGCAAAGACTGTGTGCATCAGAAAGCCAAGTTTTGTATCCTTGGTTTCTTGTGGACTTATTTGCCGGTTGCAGAACATGCAGATATGCTGAGTAATTAGAAAGCCAAGTTTATAGTAACAGAGGCGGCACAATCGTTCAAAGGCATGGATCGAGATATATAAATTTATACACCTGAATCTGAAACAAGGAAGCCCATTTACCCTGAAGGAAGGTACTCGGAAAGAGCAAGCCAAGGCCATTAGATTTGGTTTCTCTGTCAATCTCAGGAAAAAAAGATTTGTTCATTCAGGTCAGGTCTGCTTAGCAGTTAGCAGTGGTATTAGATCTTAATAACCAATATACGCATCCCATTAAGCTTTTCGTTCTGCTGCAGATTTAAAAAGTGTTGCACCTGTATCAGCACCAGTCCAATTCCATCCTGTACATGGGACTCTTGTTCCTGCCCACATTACTACTTTCTAGTCATTGAAGAAGCAGCGGGTCCAGTGCCAATGTCGGATCCTATGTCAGATGAACAGACCGGATGATTTCTGCTTGAGTTACGAACGTAGCATCGAAAATACATTTGCTCTGATGCATTTGACAATCTCGTAGGTAGCAGATCATGTAAATTCGGACTCTGTGCATCCGAATATTTGACTATGGTGAAATCTGTTGCTCACTGTATCAGAAATAAAATGTGGTCTACACATGCGACCGTATTTTGTCAATCATTGGTACGTTTGTGAAAGAGCAATAACAACGCGAAACGGATTAAGAGAGGACATGAGAGTATCTCGAGGTTAACATAAATTTTCTGTGAATTTTAACTGGAACAGTACATTAAGGACATGCTAAATCACATTTTAAATACACACTTGCTCATGCTTCTGTTGTGCCTTTGTCTGAAAGACTGCGACACTATATATACTCTGACGCCATTATTTGCTGAAGCCCAACCTGCAACAAGTGTCCACTTCCCCCATGATCCATGTCATTTAAACCTGGAAGAATGCGTTCCAAGCCTTTGCCAAAGATTCATCCGGTCACACCATGGCAGCTGCTGCTCGTCTCCTCTTTGTTCCTTTCCCTTGCACTTGCACAGGACGCGCCATCGGATCCTGAGGACTTTGCCTTCCCTCCAATGCCAATGCCTGAACTGCCGACGGCGCCACCACCGCCAGCCACCTTCCAAATGGAGCCAATTGAGTACATGGACCCCTCTCACCCACCTTTCGTCCCGTCGGGCAATCCCAAGTGCAGCGTCCAAGTCCTCAAGCACGACTTCGGCAACACCGTCGGCGCGCCGCCCGTGTTCGTCAAATACGCGCCGCCGGCCGACTGCCCCGCTCCGTGGACCCGCGTCGTTCTGGAGCTGTCCGCATCGGCTTCGAACCGCCAGAAGGACCGCATGGCCGCCGTTTGGATCAACGGGGCGGAGGTCCTTCGCACCACCACCCCAGTGCCCATGGTCCCTGGCGTGTTCTGGCGGATTCAGAAGGACGTCACCCGGTACACATCCCTCCTCCGCCAGCCGAGCTTTTTATCCTTGATGCTCGAGAATTCCGTCGAGGAGATGCCCGGCGTGTACAGCGTGAACGTCACCCTCCTCTTCTACCGCGGTCCAATGCGTGTGGGGGCTAAGACGACGTCCACGTCCTTTGCCGAACCTGCCGATCTCATCGTACCAGTATCGAGCGCCTTCGGCACCGTCGGCGGGTTCTGGTTCCGTCTCCAGAACGAAACCGACGTCAAGGGCAGGGCGATCGTTGTGCCTCGCAATGCCTACCGAGCGGTGCTGGAAGTGTACGCGTCTCATCACGCCGACGATGAGTACTGGTACGCCAACCCCCTCGCTTCCAATAACATCATGCCGAATCCCGACGGCCTCGAGTCGGCGCAGGCCAACGGTGGGTTCAGGCAGGTTGTCGCGTTGATCGACGGCCGCTTCGCTGGTTCGGTCGTGCCGTTCCCGGTCATATATCCGAGCTCGGTGAATCCGTTCTTCTGGGCTCCGGTGGCGGCCATCGGAGCGTACGACCATCCCTCCTACGACTTGGAGTTCACGCCCTTCCTCGGCCTCCTCCTCGATGGCAACCCGCACCAATTCGGGCTACAAGTGGAGGACAGCCAGCCCTATTGGCTGGTCTCCGCTAACCTGCACCTGTGGCTGGACGCGTGGTCGGACACAGTCGAGGCCAAGCTAACTCGGTACAAAGCGCCCCTTCTGAAACCAAGCCGGCAGGCCGACTGGGGGCAGAACAAGGGCAAGTCGTACATGGCCGGGGAGGCCATCATCCGATTCTCTGGCTGGGTGAGCTCCTCAAAAGGAAACCTGACGACGAGCACGAGACACCAGGTCAAGTTCAGGAGCCGCGTCGAGGTGGAGGAGAAAGGGGAGTCTAGGACCGCGGAGCTGGAGAACAAGTCGCGCTTCACAATGCGGGTGCAGCAGGACAGAGAGGTCCTGGCGAGGGTGGTGGTGGAGACGGACGCGCCGCTTTACATGATGACCATGGTCTCCACCAGTGGCGGGGGCGGCACGAGGTTCCGGAAGACGAAGCTGGCGCACATGCTGGAGGTGCTGCGCAGCACGATTGAAGGGACGGCCGAAGAGTTCAGCACGATCACCAACCGGCAGGAGTCCGAGGGCTCCCAGCTGATGCAGGACGGGGCGCCGATGTGGGGGAAGGCCGACACCAAGTCCGTGTACAAGTTCCGGGACAAGAAGAGGTGCTATCTCCGGACGGTGAACATGGTCGGAGGGAAGGTGAGCAATGACGCCGAGTCGGTGTCATGCGCAGCGGCGGCTGCCTGGTAAATGCGATCCCATCGCCGGCCGCTTTCCCGTTGACGGCGACGTCAGTTTCCCTTGTCGTAGCCGATGAGGTAGAAGGAGGAGAGCGTGGTACCGAGCTTCTTGTAGCTGTTGATTTGGTAGTAGATCTTTGTCAGGTTGTTTTAGATTCATAAACAAATAAACGTGGAGTGGCGAAGTCCCTTAAACAACAAATACTAATGTTACCTTTTTTTTTTTCCTGGTTTGTAGTTACATGATATCAAGTTAGCACTTCGGTCTTCGTTATAGCTTTACGATGCTTCAAATTTTCTAATTTGCTGTTTTCAACTAATTTATGTATAGAGTTTTGAAATTAAATGAGCTTATCAATTCTTTAAAAAATTTAAATGTATAAGAATAGCAATATAATTGTATTATATTCTTCATAAACGCATCAAAAAATTAATCCCGCCAATTGTGAGAATGTGCATCTCAAATGTTATGAGAAGATACTTATGTGGGCTATTCATTATCTTATACATTGACTTTGATCACCGGGAAAAAAAATTAATGTTGCAAGGAGCTGAAGAAAACTATGAACAGATACAAAAGGATAATGTAACATTAATAGATGTGGAACTTTCAATAAATAAATACGCCTCAAACGTCTATCAATAATACAAAACTCATATGACAGCAAAAAAAAAAAAATACAAATCAATAAACCATGAGAGAAATGGAAAGAGATTGTGTTTGTCAATGTGTCTTGTGCCAATACGTGCTTTCATCTGTCGTACAACCGTCATCATTAAGCAGTATTAGAATTTAATGGCGTGGAAGGCATTCTCTCGTTAACTAGTCTATAAAATCCATGCTTAAGATGTAACACTTGGTTACAAAGAAATATAATAATTTTGAAAGAGATATTTAGGACATTTTGGTATTTAATTGAAAGAAAAAATTATAAAACTAAAAAAAAAATTGTAACACTCCAGGACTTTACAAAGGGTAATAAAATAATTTGCTAAATTAAATCTAAATTTTAGTGGGTTAAAGAAGATTAAAGGAGAATTTGAGAAGAAATAAAAATATAATTGAAAAAAGGAATATGAACAGAAAGAAAAGCTAATATAGAAGGAAGTAAAGTAGGATTAAAAGTATATTCAGAAAGGAAAAAAGCAAAATGAAGAAAGATTAAATCCTATTGAGATTAGGAATTATAATTAGACTGAGACTAGAAATTTTAATTTGATTTGAGTTTCAAAAAATGTTTAATGAATATAGGACTCCCATGTAAAATAAGATTGAGAGTCTTATAGTTTAAAAATGAGTAAAGAGTAGCTGCTTCGCGCTAAGCAGCCTGCAGAGTGGGAATATGGGACGTCGGATGCCATCCGATGTCCCTTTTTTTTCTTTTGCGCATCTTATACCTAAAGCTACACACAATTAATCGCAGCTGCCCAACTCTACTCAATGCTCCAGATTATTTCTCCTCAACATAAAGCTGTCGTCCGCTCCCCCAAATTTTCTCTTTCCTCATTTGCTCGAACCCTAACCCCCAATACTCGATTGTCACTCCTCTTAGCTTCTAAGAAGGCCACAGATGATGAAGGCCACATCGTCAACCGGTCAGCCGCGAGCCTTCTTTCCCCATAGGGGATTATGGAGCGTTACTGTTGACGACGGAGTCACTCCACACGAAGACTTTGAAGTTCCCTTTCTTTCCTCTATTTATTTTTTTTTATTTTAGTTTTCCACGGACCTAATGCTTATATTCTTTGTTGTGTGTGGTGATTATGGAACATGCTCAAGATTTTGTGGCGATTTTCTGGTCAGCATCCTCCTATTTTCGTTTCATTTGTTTCATTTTCCCACTATTTTTCTTTTTTTCATTTTCCACTGTTTTTCTTCTTTCCGCACTGCATCCTGAAGGGGTACAGGGTACATGTTTATTGTCACTTTTAATCTCTCCTGAAGGCAATTACCCTGTACCCCTTTGATCCTGAAGGGGTACAACAATTACTTATCCATTTTCCTTTTTATTTCTTTTCTCGCAAGAAAAGAAGAAGATCAAAAAGGGGTAATCGCAAGTAAAGAGCCTACTTTTTAAGCATTCTGATGTTGATATTTTTGTTTGTTTTCAGATATAGCATTAGATCTACTTATATGTGATTGCAGAGAAAGAAACATTTGTTAGAACTTCTTCAACTAGTAAAAATTCTGGATGGAGATTTTACGGTTGCAAGAATTATGGGGTTTGTATTCCTTTTCTTACCTATATCTTACTTGTGTTTGCATAATTGTCTAAATTATCTAAATTATGTTGTTTATTTTTGCCAGAAAACAAGATCCTGCGAATATTTTCGTTGGCTCGATTCGCCCCTTGAACCTCGATACATGGCTGCCTTTAATAGATTATCTAAGGAACTTGAAGCGGAAAAACAAGAACATTTAGAAGAATGCTTGTATTATGTATTTTTTTTATTTTCTTACTTATTTTAAAATGAAGTGTAATGCTTGTATTGTTATCAAATGCATCTGATCGATTCTTGGTAAAATGTTGAAATGTTGCATGTCTTTTGTGATGTATAAATTCTTTCGATGAGTATGAAATGTTGTATGTCTTTCTCATACCTTTGATAGTATGAAATGTTGCATTTTAACGATTTCTTTCTTACGCAATATTGCATCTTATGTGGCGATGGCCAAGGATGCTAAAAGTTCAAACAAAATGGTCAAATCTTCGATAGCCCATCCACATCGCCGGCGTAGATTTGAGATACATACAAAACTGTTACTAATGGACACGAATTCGTTCAATTGTAGTTAGATTCGTATACCAGGAATCCACATCGCCGGTGTCTATGATGCTTCAAACGAACTCCATAAATTTTGCCCCTGTCTGATATGAATCTAATAGATTCATGAACCTAATAGATTTTTTCACTGTTTGATATGAACCCAAAAAATTTTGTCATTACAAAATGGGGCAACACATGTTCCTAACAAAATGAGACAACAATACAGTTAAAATTTAACAGATTTTCAGCAATACAATTCATTACATAATGGGGCAGCACATGTTCATAACAAAATGGGACAGCAATATAGTTAAAATTCAGCAAATTTTCAACAATAAAATTCATTACAAAATGGGGCAGCACATGCTCATAACAAAATGGGACAACAATAAGAAAGTCCCCATGTTTCCCTGTCATAGCAATACAAAATGGCCAAGCATGCTAAAATCCTCATAAAGTCCCCATGTTTCTGATCTTCACCATTGCTTTGTCCAAAATCCCTCATGATGTGGAACTGCAGAAAACTAAAACAACAAAGATAAATGAGAACGAAAAAAAAGAGTATACAATAAAATATGGAACATGATCTTACTTGTTAATTAAAATTTGGGGAAGAAACTAAACAAATCTCCCCAATATTCCTTATTGTCTCAAATTTGCATGTTGGCCCTTTTTCCACAAGAAACAAAATGTTTCAAACAACATAATAACTCTAAGTTGGATAGACAATTTTTACTCAATTAAAACATAATCAAGAGGATATATTACCTTAGCCAATGAACAATTTTTGATAAAATGACCATGTTTGCCACACTTTCTGCAAGTTCTCTTTTTTGGCTCATGTTGGGACAATGAAATTTCTACTCCAGATTTCTTTCTAGCTAATTTCTTGGTCTCCCTTTAGATCTTACTGGATTTGGATCATGTATTGTGAACTCGGGGTCTAGTAGGTTGACATTTGAATGTTCAGTGGCTGATGCAAAGGTGGAATTGGGATGGCTTGCATTGTCATCTTCCTCGGCTAGTGTCAATTGTTTGATCAAATGAGTTAAAATTGGAATACCGATGTTGAATTGCTTACGCTAACGCACATCCATTTCTAATGCCCTCCATATATTAGTCTGTCATGTCCACATTTCTGAAGAAGTTATAAAACCTTCATTTGTCAAAGAATTATCATGAAATACACGTGCATTTGCATAACGAGCACTTGTTGTCCAACGATGAAGAATGTATTTCTCCGGTATGCATATAATTCTTTTCTCATTAACAATAAGCACAATATGAGCACAAAAAAATTCCATCTTGCTCAAATTTATGGCATGAACAACTTACAGAAATATTCGGCACATCAGTGTATTCCACTTTAATCTTTTCTTTATCTTCTGATCCAACTTCATATACTTTTTAGTGTACACTTCAGCTCCATGTTTTTCTAAAGGGCTTGTCGTGATTGGAGAATTTTTTGAATTGAAATTTCTAAAGTCCTCTCATTCTTCAGCCTCACGACGAGATGCAACTGCTAGATCATATTGGACAACAAAGTCAGTTAGTGAAGTATTTGAGTTTACAAAACTATCAAAGAATGCATTAATGCTTTCAGATCTTTGTGTGGTTCTCATTCCTGCAAAAAAAAACACTAGTTAGATACATTGGGACCCAATAATGATGCTTGTCATACATGTTTTCTAACCAATGACCATTAGAAATGTCATACTTTTGCTTCAACTGTTCCCATTTTTTTTTCAAACTCTTCAACATCCACAGACTCATATATCCACTTTTCAAACTCCTTTTTAAAATTATCTCTTTAGTACAAGTCTTGAAGATGAGACATGACATTCCTTCGAATATGTCAATGACAATACCTATGTCGTGACTTAGGAAAGACTTTTCTAATAGCATTTTCCATGGCAATATCTTGATCAATGATAATTGCCATTGGATGCTTTCCACACATACATCTAAGAAATGCTTAAAATAGCCAAATAAATGTATCTTTAGTTTCATCTACCAATAATGCAGATCCAAACAACACTGACTGTTTATGATGATTCACTCCAGTGAAGGGTGCAAATGGCATGCGAAACTTATTGATCCTATATGTTGTATCGAAAATGATGACATCACCAAAGGTTATATATGAATCCATTGTTCTGCTATCAACCCAAAAGAAACTTCTTACAGTGCAAGTTGCATCCAATTCCCAAGTAGAGAAGAATGATTCTTCAACTTCAGACTTCTTATGAAAATATGAAATCACATTTATACATTCTCTATCCATATTGTTGTGCCTAACTGCTTTCAAGTAATCCTTGTAGTTTTGGGCTATAACAAATGAATCACCGCAAAAAGTTAAGAACTTTTACAATTGCTGATGGACCAAAATCTTTTTTATGCAGACTTAGAAGAAGAAGAAGACAATGTTTGATGAGAACGCAACATGAGAACTTTATATGGAGTAGCTAAAGAATGTGTGTGTTATTCGATGAATGATTTAACCTCCCATTTGGCATCATTGTTTAATCCAACTATCAGTTGTGCTTTACAGCCCTCTCTAACATCACTTTTTCGTTTCACTTCTCTTCCCATCCTTCTTTTGTCATTAAGATTTTTATAACCTTGTTTAGAAGAAACGAGCTTTCTTCTTATGACTTCATTATTTTTTCTTGATCTCACAGGATAATCTTTACGCATTGAGAAACCCGCTACCTTAGCGTAAAGATTATAGTATGCGTATGCGTTTTCCTCTATGTCAAAGGTCATTCCAAGATATGGCTTACTAATTTGGTATGACTTTTGATTCACATCATCAACTTGCATATCTTCATTCACATTATCCTCATCATTGAGAAAACTGTAGTAAAAAAAAGAAAATCAGACATCACAATGCTTTGCTACCAAATCGTCCATGTGTTTTAGAAGAAGAAACCTTTCTTGTGTGCAAACATGTTCTTGAAGTCGTCCATCTTCAACATGTTGGCTTAACTCAATCGCATCCATAACTTAGGAGATGTTGCTGCTAATAAACCCAAAAATTAACACAAGATGCTAATAAAATCAAAAGTTAACACGATGTTGCTGCTAATGTAAGTTAAACTAATCATGCAAAAATAAAGGGCATCAATGAACCTTCAGCATTAAATGTTTCATCTTGTGATCAAAGCATGACTTCGTAGGACGTTCAAAGCATGAGCAGCAAACGAAGGGACACCAGATTTTGGAAAGAGGAAAACCTAGGGTTTTAAAGGAGAGACTTCATCTCACCACGCGAGCATGACCGCAAAGCCGGAGAGAGAAAATAGAAGAATGTCAACAAAATGAACAACCTTCTGTCGGAGAACGTGACCACAAAGCCGGAGAGAGAACAATTCGGCGATGCCAAAGATGAACCCGCTGCTTGCAAATGAAGAAGACAAATAGGGCTGGCAGGAAAGAGAAATCGATTTTGTTGGAGGAGAAACAATCTGGAGCGTTGAGTAGAGTTGGGCGGCTGTGATTAATTGTGCGTAGCTTTAGGTATAAGATGCGCAAAAGAAAAAAAAAGGGACGTCGGATGGCATTCGACGTCCCATATTGCCGCTCCGTAGGTTGCTTAGAGCGCGTGCAAAACAACTACTCTCTACTCTTTAAAAATATTTCAACCATTAATATAGTATTTATTATTATTTTTTCTAAAAATTAAGTAATAAAATATTATGGAATTAAATCATTTCGAAAATTAGATAAAAGGAAGAAATAAAAGGATAAGGTGAAGGATTGTTTCCTCAAACCACCCCTAAACTATCGCGATTTTCTAGATCTAACCCTAAACTACGAACTTCATTTTTTGGGTCCTTAAACTATCATAATTTTTTCAATTTGATCATTCTATCCAATTCCGTCAACTTTTCGATTATCTTTGATTTTTCACATTTGTAAAAAGTAAAAAAATGTCCCTACGCAAAAAAATCTCTCTCCCTGCGCACACATCGACGCAAGGAGAGAGAGATAGAGAGAGAGAGGGGGATGAGACAAAGGTCGAGGGGGGATGACCCCCCTCTCCTCTCCTTGCGTCGGCGTGTGCATAGGGACGCCGGCGGGAGGGGGGGCTTGTGCACAGGGACGTCGGCACAGGGAGACGAGGGGGGTCGCCCCCCTCGACCTTCGTCCGGCGAGACGAAGGTGGGTGGGGGGTGGGGGTCTCCTTGCACCAGTGTGTGCGTAGGGACGTCGGCACAGGGAGACGAGGGGGGTCACCCCCCCTCCCCCCGACCTTCATCTCACCGGACGAAGGTCGAGTTCCCTGCGTCGACGTCCCTGCGCACGAAGAGAGAGAGAGGAAAGGGGGGTCGCCCCCTCTCGACCTTCGTCGCCGGGAGAGAGAGAGAGAGAGGAGAGGATGGGGGGGTCGCCCCCCTCGACCTTTATCCGGTGAGACGAAGGTCGGGTGGGGGGGGACCTAACCCTAAAGTTTGTAATTAGGGTTAGGTCTGAAAAATCATGATAGTTTAGGGTGATTTGAGGAAATAACCCTAAGGTGAAAGTAGAATTTGATTGAGAGAAGTTATGAAAGAGATAAAAAGAAATTTGAATAGAGATGAATTTTTTATAAGTATGATTATGGAATAATTAGCGAAATATAGATCTAATTAAATTTGATATTTAACATAAGATAATTAATGGTGGATTATCATGATTGATGGAGAAATAGTCCAAGGCCTAATGAGAGTAAAAAAATCCTAGTTAAAAACTATAAATATGGCCACTGTTGTTAGCCTCTATAGAATTTCTGCACCAGGAGCCTATTTTCTCTTTCGTTTGCACATGAACCAGAGGATGACCAGGGATGCATTTTGAAGCTTGCACATAGGGGAAAATCGTCCAAGTGGTGGCCGAGAGTTTCTGGACGTCATTCGACCGCTACAGTCAACCAAAATCTCGATGTTTGTGTAATTTTTCAGTAGTAAGAAGTATAGTTAATTTTCAGCCAACTTAAGGTATGTAGAGGATCCCTATATCAACGGATTTCATCGCTATAGATGCCAGGACTCTTGTCCTTTATATTGAGTTTAAGTTGGTATAGTTTATGGATCGAATTGATTGATTCTAGTATTAGAAAAATGGTCGAAACATCATGTCGAAACACGATTTCCTGACAACAGTATAGCCCAATCCGGATTCTGTCTTGCCCAATCCGGATTGGTCCGAATTGGAATAAGACCAGACCGAGTTCCTTAGAACCTAGCCTGGGTTTCCATCGGCATGACCAGGGCTCTATAGACCGAGGTCGAGTCATGATAGGATTGGACAACTCAACCCGGGTTAGCCTTACACCTAACCCCGGCTTTAACTAATAGAGAACCAGAGATTGAACCTGCTTGGGTTTAAGTAATAGCCGAGGCAAATCAGACGTCACCAGAACACGACCCTGGTTCCACCTAACACGTGCCAAATTTTGGGGGGTAGATAGTTGATTTTTATGTATTAATTTATAATTTATTGGATAATTATGATTGTTAATTATTATCGATTATTTGATTAACATCTCTCATTTTAGTATGATCATACTTGATCATATTCTCATCATATTTAATTATTATTATTATTATACCCAATTATGATATTGATTATGGTATTGATCTATTGACCTTATTATTGATTGACCATGATCAAATTATTATCGTATTCGATTGATTATCATTATATATGATCATACCATTGATTATTATATTGATATAGTGATTTTTCTGATTGGGTCTTGCTTAACCTAATAAATTGGTAAAGATAGACATATTAGATAATTGAGATAAAGCTAAAAATTTTTGGGCTCGTGTCTATTGATTGCCCCAGAGACTGACTGGGCCTTCGGGTTAATTACATTTTTGGGAGTTCGCTTTTTGGCTGTCATTATTTTATGTTTTAGTCTATGAAGTAGCTGAAGTTAATATTTTAGTTAGAGCAATGTATAGTTAGTAACATCCCTCAAGTTAGATCTTGCTATGTGGCAAGAGAATTTTAGACGTGTTACAGATTCGAATGCAATCCAATACAACATCATGAGATGGAGATCAAACAAAGTTCATGACTTATGAAAAAATAGTCCAGAATTTTTAGTTGGTCTTTTGGTCAACTTGAGATATATAGGGAATCCCTATATCGACAACTTTCAATGAGATAGGCTCCTAAATTCTTGTCCTATGTATGAAGCACAATATGTACGAGTTATGAAGAAAATCCCACAAACTATCAAACAAAAAATAAGGCCAAAAGTCGCATTGAAAGACATGACTTCGGAAGAATTACGAGCTCAGGTTCTAAGGAATTTGGTGAGAGTTATACAAATTTTGATGGAGATTAAATGGTTGAAGATGAAGAGATATAGAGGTCTTTTGGAATTTCAAAAAGAAGACATTAAATGACACGAAGGATTGCTAAGATTTTCAAAGAGTCATGTGCTTAAAGAATATTCAATATTATTTAGAAGTTTAGAAAATACATTGAGAGATGAAGTATCATGCAACTTAAAGAATGTTGAAGAAGTCTAGAAGACATCTTGAGAAGTGAAGTGTCATCATGAAAAGTGAAGTATGAAAGATTGTCTTGAGAAGTGAAGGAACATCTTAAGATTTGAAGTGTCTTTCATTTATTATGTTATTTAATTACTACAACAAATGTGATTTATAGCAACAAATTAATAACCACAACATGTTAGTTCGTGATAATAATCATATCTTATAATCATGATTATTATTTTTGTGAGTATCAATGAATTCGTAACCACAAATAATTTATATCGTGGTAATAATGATTTAGCAATTGTTATGAAGATTTATTTCGTGTAAAATAATATAACTAGTTGCCACAATTTTGATTTTTGTAATAAACTATATTCTTTATCATCAATATTAACCACAAAAATTTCATAACTAATTGTTGAAAGCAACATTATGTATTTGTACATTTTTAAAATTTGTGGCAAATAACATGTAAAAATTCTATAAAAGCTTAATGTATAATTGTACATAGATATATATAATTATATATTTTGTTGATAAATTTCCGTTAATAATTGTTATTCATTTACATTGAAGTTAAAAATTGTACGATGTAATTAATCACCTAGATTATTTAATACATTATTATTTATTATTAAAAATGAAAAAATATAATTGTACTTTAAGTTTTAATAATGTTAATAAAAGATAAACTAAGTATCTTATCTTTTAAATTCTAATATTTATTTATGTTAATACTTAGATGATAATTTTTTACTTATGATAATATTTATTTATTCCTTAGATGATAAATTAAATTCTATGATTTTTACTTTTATGTATGTATGCCTAACTTTTTTAAAATTATTTAACTAATAATTAGGATTTAGGTTATATATACATATTTATATCTTTTTACATTATTTTTTTATTTCCTTAAATAAATGATAAGAACCCAAAAAAATATTTATTATTTTCATATTATTCTGTAATGTCATTTTTTCCTTTTTATCATAAAAAAAGAGACTAATTAGAATTAGGTATAAATATTCTTCTTTAACCTAATCTTAGGTGTCATATTAGTCAAATTCATCTTCCTCAAATTTTCCTGCATCGTCAAACATGTATGTCTTCTATGTTCCCATCTCAAGTGGCGGGCGTGACTACACAGAAGCAACGGCAAGGACACGACCGTGCATAAGAGATGGTACAAAGAGATTGCCGCTTAAAGTGCAGAGGCAGCTGTCGAGGGCTGCCTTTTGTGCAGGGGCGGCCGTCGTCGCCCCAGCACATGAGGCGACCTTCGATTGCCACCCAACGCGCAGAGGCGACCGTCCCTTGCTGCCCCAATGCGTGAGGTGGCCATCAATGGCCGCCCAAAGCGCAAAGGCGATCGTCCCTAGTCGCCCTAGAGCGTGAGGCAGCCGTCGAGGACCGCCTTTCGTGCAGGCCATCGACGGTTGCCTCATGCATTGGAGCAGCCACCGACGGCCACCTCACGCGCCGGAGCGGCCATTGACGGCCGCCTCTCGCACAGGGGCGGCCAAAGGTGGCCGTTGATGTCACCCTCATGCGCTGGGGCGGCCGATGAGCTGACTTTCGGGTAGTGGCCACCGACAGTCGCCCTTGTGTGAAATGCGGCCCTCGATGGCCGCCCCAACGTGTGAGGGGGCCGGCGAGCTGTCTCTCATGTAGGGGCGACCCCTGATGGTCGCCTCAGTGCGTGAGGCGACTGGCGAGCCACCTCTCGCGCTAGGGAGACCGTCGTGGTCGCCCCTGCACGAGAGCTCGCTCACTAGCTGCCTCTCACAGAGGGGCGGCTTCCGATGCCGCCCCACCGCATGAGGCAGCTGCTGAGCTGCCTCTTGCACAGAGGCGATGGCCACCCCCATGCAAGAGGTGGTTGTGGGCTGCTCGAACTACCTCTCATGTAGAGACGTTCTTGATGGCCGCCCCAGTAAGTGAGGCGGCTAGCAAGCCACCTCTCGCACAAGGGCGGCCCCGAGCGTGTGAGGCGGATGTTGAGCTGCCTCTCACACAGGGAGATTACCGACGGCCACCACAATGCGAGAGGTGGCTCACGAAGAAATACATTCAAGCGAAGGTGCGGAAGTGAATTTAGGAAACAAAGAGGGAATTATTAGCTTCAACATATGAATTTTTAATATATGATGTTACAGTAATCGAATTTAGTCATGGTGCCTCTCTGCGAGAGGTGGCTCGATGGCCGCCTCATGCACAGAGGCCCGACGTGCTAGCATGAGAGGTGGTTCATCAAGAAATGCATTCAAGCAGAGGTGCATAAGTGAACTTAGGAAACAAAAGGGGAACTATTGTCTTTAACACATGAATTTTTAACATATGATGTTACAGTAATTAAATATACTCATGGTATTTGATTGTAGTACTCATTCATTGTTTTTATAATTTTATGTTGTGTTGTGTACTTAGAGTTTGCATTTGCTTAGAGGTTACCACTGTGTTATTTGTTAATTGAACTTGTCCTTTTCCTATTCTACTAGGCTTCTTTCAATTAATTATTTTTTCTTATTCAATTAATTTTTGTGTTGTTTTCATTTTATAGGATGTCATGGTTGTTGCAAGAGTAGAACCATCAATGACAATGGAATAAATTTTTCAACAAGTGATGGGTACAAAGCCACAATATTCTTGAGATTTAGATTATGGTATGTGTTCTTCTATTTCAAGGGTTAATATTGTCACACAAGAAAAATTGTATGAAGATAGGAGATGATGTGATGAAGTTGAGAAACGTTATAAAGAACATTTGCAACTTATAAAATCTCAACAAGTACTTATGAAATCTCAAAAAGAACAAATTCAATATCAACAACAAAAGATGGTTGTGATGGAGGATCATCAAAGAAAGATGGAAGAAAAGTTGAAAGCTTTCTCTTAATTATAAAAGTTAGATTATGTTAACTTTTTTAGAATTTATTTCTTTATATTGCTATGATAATGTAATTGACATTTCTTAATATTTTTATTTTGCATGAATTATTGGCGTTGAATCCTATGATTAATGAGCATGATAATTTACAAAAAAACATCATTTTTTTAATTTCATGATAATTCAATTATTTTTAGTTTTCATGAAAATATGCATAGATAAAAATTATTTTTACATATAAAATAATTTGTAACTAATAATTAAAAATAATAAATTATTTTTAATTTTGTATTACAATTTTTTTGCTACGTATCATGAAAATTCTACTCATAATACATATTGTTTGTGGAAATAAAATTTGCTAATACCCACAAATATAATTAGTCTTGAAAGTCAATCAATAATGTCCACAAGACTTTCGTTGTCAATGTCGAGGTATTTGCCTTGAATGATATCATTATCCACATTTATTAATGTTTAATACTTACATAAATATTTGTGATTATTATGATATTTATAGCCATAAAGTAACCTTTGTGGCCACTGATCAATTGCAACGCCATCAATATCCACGAGTTGCTGCCACAATTTAATTTGTGACTAATAACTTATGATCATGATATTTGAACTTATATTCACTAAATAATTTGTAACTATAAATCAAGTTTATTGTAGTGATTTAGAACTAGTATAAATAGGGATGAATGTAAGGTGTGAGGTTAGGTTATATTTTGTTGACTTTGGTGGATTTCTTGATATACTTAGTTGTTTTTGGAGGCTTCATTGTCCTCTTTTAATCCATATGTCATCATATTCAAATCAAAATACGAGGAATTTGGCCTAGGGAAGACTGTCGCATGACCTAGGTTCTAGTAACTCGTGTTTGATGTTGAAGGATGAATAGAATTTGGATCGAATTTTGATTAAGTTGGCTTGAATTTTGATCGCTCGAATTGACGGAGAATAACCGGAGCCAATTTGACCTGCGTTTGCAACCCACACATCCCAAGTTCTAGTGATGATGAAGAAATAAAATTTAAACAAAGCAACATGATCAAAATTTCATTGGACCCCCCTTACTTTCTGCCTCAATGGATGAATACGACCCAAGTTTTACCCGACACGACTTGGGTCTTGACGATCAAAAGTAAGAAAGATGATAGTGGAAACATGACCTGAGTTTTTTGGAGCACGAACTGAGTTCGAATGATATTTTTATGTTGAACAATATATTTAATTATGATGATTATTATATTGATTGTATATGATTATATTATTATGATAATGACACCAATGTGATAATATGACTAGGATCGATTGATTGATGTTTTGTGCAACCATGATTATAAAGCAAGTTAAAAAGGGAATAAAAATAAACATCATAGGTTAACCAGGATAAAAGTTGAAAACACTTTAAAGTGGGAGAGCTCTTAAAGTAAACTTTATAATTAAAGTAACTCTTGTGGTTGAAAGGTAACTCCAATCAATAAAAAATAATATGAAGCAACCCTCATAGTTAAATCAACTTTTATTATTGAAGTTAAAGGAGAAAAGAATAAGCAAAAATAATCTTTATGATTGAAGTACTCTTTATAATTGAAGTATAAGTAAAAGAAATAATCAAATGAAAGATAATTGATTGCAGTATTTATAGTTGATGATAAAAGTTAATTGATCGAGCCAATGAATTTTTATGCCTAATGCATATTGTTTAATTGATAATTATTAAATGAAGCCAAAGCTGACCTATTGGCAAATTAATTATTGACAATTAAGTAAAAATTGAACTTGGTTGATATTGTTTCAACATCAATAATTAATTATATGATTAATAACAATTATTATTGATAATAAATTCTTAATGGCTAATTAATAATTGTTATGGATCTAATTAATCATACATCATTTATAATTATGAATGTTATTATTGATGGGTGACCCTGCATATGCACGGGGACATAGACATTGATAGAGACTTAATGTTATATAAATGTAGACTCATAACACACATATGATTGTATAATATTGTATCATTTGCTTCTACCAAGATCAAAATTATTGTGTGCATTGCCTCTTGTACAATTAAAATTATTGTGTAAAAATTGTATATCAATATGTTGACGAGTAAAACTTAAAGAAAACTTTAAATCATAGAATTGAATAGCATTTTGGGATGATCTCTGCTCATGTGCTTGATATGTAAGCATCCCACGAAAAGGATATTAATGTAATTTGCTAATTTAATATGAATTTTAATGGATTAAAAGAGATTAAAAGGATAACTTATGAAGGATTAAAAGTACAATAAAAAGATAAAGAAAAAAGACAGAAAGATAAATGCTATTACTGGTAGAAATTGTGATTATGTTAGAATTATGAATTTCAATTAGAACTGGGATGCAAAGATAAAATTAATAGATACATGACTTCCGTATAAGATAAGATTGAAAATTTAAGGGTTAAACATATTTCAGCCAATTTATATTATTTATTAATTTAATCTAAAAATTAATTAATAAATTAATATTATATTATTTAATAAAATAGAGAGAAAGTAAGAAATAAAAGGATAAGATAAAAGTATAGCTTGATTGAGATAAGTCATACATTGAAATAAGAGAAAAATGATTTGAGTAAGATTGTAATTAATAGAGGGTTTAAAGATTAAACTCATAATTTAGTCTATTGAGAGAGGTTAATTAAATTGAAAAAGATTAAAATTAGTGTAGAATTAATTGGAGGCATAATTAGAATCAATGTCTACTAACAATATTATAAATAGGATGCAAAGAGTGTTGATTTTTCTTGCCACTCATGAATTCTCTTTCTACACAAAGCCCTCCCTTCTTCCATCATATGCATGCAAACTAAGGTGTCACTAGCGAACGATGATCAAACCAACCTGAAGCCCTATCATCATAGAACATCTTGAAGTTGGTTTGTTGCAATTGAAGGTGCCACCACGATGTAGTAATCGAAAAGGTTCACTGTTCTTGCAGAAAATTGAAGATGATTTACAATTAAATTTTCAACTAACTTAAGTCATTAAGGGATTCCTTTATCGATATTTTCAGCCTAGACCTCATATGGGATCCCTATATCGACAATTTTCATCAATACAGACCCTTTGGATTCTTGCCCAACATATGGATTTTCGGATAAGTTATGATTAAGAACTACATCATTAACCAACATTGAAATGAGGTTGGAAAGTTGCATCGACAATATGACTTTACGCAGAACTCCAAAACTCGATGACATAAAAAAATGATTTTATACAAAACTATGTAACCCGGCCCAGATTTTTTCGAATTCGAGCAAGGTGCAGACAAGATTGGATCGAGTTCGAAGAACTCAGCTAGGTTGTGCCGCCCAAATTATGTGAATCCATGCCCGATGCTAAGGAATGTTAAGAATCTGGATTGGATTTTGTCTATGCTCGACACGGGTTTCATTGATGTTCATAAAGAGATTAAATTTGAATACATCCGACTCAATTCGATTTGTGTGGCCTAGGTTCTGCTGGCAAAGAATAAGATAGAATTGAAAATCGATCAACATGCTTCAGATTTTATCGAACTTGACTCTAGTTTTGTCGAAGATAAAGATTGATAATTGAAATAAAAAAGTACGACATGAGTTTCACCCACCCAATATCAAAGCAAAGTGAATATAACTAAAAGTATGTCAACACGGCTCGAGTTCCCCTTAGAGCATATAAGGTTTTGAAGATAGAAAAGTGGTTTCTAAATTATTAATTATGTTCAATTATGACAATTATTATTTTGATTGTATTTGATCATATTATTATGAAAATGACCTTATTGTGATGGTACTAATTTTATGATTATGATTGATTGATTGATATCTTGTGCATCCATGAATGTAAAGTAAGTTTAAAAGAAAATAAAGATAGATGTCATAAGTTGCAACCTAAAATTGATGAGATCTCTCCAAGTAGTCTTTGTGATTCAAAAGCCCTTGTGAATGAAGGATAACTCAAGAACAAGAAAAAATAACATTTCTGATGGAAGTTAATTGTTAAAAGTTAAGTTAAAGAACAAGTAAAATCAGTCCTTGTGCTTGAAGTAACATTTATGGTTGATGTTAAATATGAAAAAAATAATTGAATTACAACTTTTATGATTGAAATTTAAGAAAAAGATAATTAATAATTAAATTGATCATCAATCTTAGATGGTACAAACAATTCTTATGATTTATCATAAAATTGTTAATTGATAAGTGATATACATATGGTTAATTCTAATTATTTACCGTTATTGATAATTTTGTTATTGAACTTCTTGAGTTATGCTCATTGAGAACTTTCCTGTACTTGAATATGTGGAAGAAAAGTAAATGATGATGTGGCTCATTTGATGATTGACATGCACATGGATATAGACATTTTAAGGATATATTATTATTATATAGGTGCAATCCCATAACTCGCATGTCATTGGATCTTATTTAAATTGCTTCCGGTAAGATTAGGTTAATTGTATCAAATGCTTTCGTTAATATAAAATTTATTACATTTGAATTTTTCATTGATGTAAACTAATATGTTGACGGAAAATCAAGTCATAAAATTAGGTATTGCCATTGAGATAGTCTTGTGGATATGTGTATCCCAAAATTTTATAGTGAGTATGGAGGCATTACAAAATACCCTTAACAACAACCAAATTCTTGAAATAGTTTAAAGTTAGGAATCAATAAAAGTTCCTAAAAATAAGAGACTGCAACTGGAAAAAAATGAGCAATTCAGCTTTGCTTGATCAAATTTTCAAATTTGATTTTCTGACTATGTAAAATATTCAGTATAATCAAAGTAGCAAATGACAAGAAAAACGCAAGAAGTTATAGTAATTAAGTAACTAACCCTAAGGGATCATTCAGGTAAAGCCTTTGATGCTCTCAAATTATACTTTTGCTTCAACATAAAGAAACTCCTCCTACACGTACGTCCTGCAAAATATACTCCGTAGCCGTATTTCTTTTCCCACAGAAAGACTTCAATGTTTAAATTCCGCAATGCGATTCTGAAACACATGCTGCAAAAGTGCCAGTCCTCCGCTTACAGTACATGCATGATTATTATTGTATTATGATTCACTGCACCTGAAATTGTATCTTTTAGACTATTCTGCGCGGCACCAAGTTTAATTATTATCAGTCCGTCAATTAAATGAGGGAAGGAAGAAGGAAACATGCTCATCCTTATGGTACACCAGAAACAAGCATACATCAACGCTCATCCATCAGTTTCTTCAAGGTCACATGAAGCAACAAATTCCACTCCAAAGTCTGAAGAATAACCTCAAAGACTTATGTGCCTATTATACAGTGGCAGATAATAATGAGAGAACGTACTAGGCCAGTAAGACGTACAGTGCCAAATTTATGATGCAGAAATGTCATTCACCATAAAATGTTTTGCCGTAGACTACTGTGCAATGAATCAGTATCAATATTATTGAAATCGATCCTGATTATTTGAAGAAATTTAAGTATCCATGCTCTTTAAAAATTTAGTAGTAGAAGTCGAGAGGTTAACATCTAAAAACATTAATTAATCCAATCCAAAGTAGTCGCGTAAAAAAGCTTAAAGGGATAAATCAAGTTCTTGACACAATTAGTTAGTAGGATTATGCCAAGTAATCTCATGTTCGATTTCTGAATCCATCTATCACTTGATCAGGAGAAGTTTTCTACTCAGACCTCGGATTAGTTATAGGTGGTAATAGTTCTGGATATCAGGAGCCCAAGTCGGTATAAAAAAGAAAAAAGAAAAAGCTTAAAGGGATAACGAGCTAGTAATTCTAGTTATGGGATTGATCATGTTGTAGAAATAAGCTAAGCAACTTAGAATCACCAAATAAATTTGATGCTCGCAACATTTGCTACACTTCATTTTACCCATTTTTATTCCAACATGAAGATTACAATATTTGAGTTCAATCACCATTTTTTTGCCACTTTTTCAGAATTTCAGTTATTTTCATGTCCTTCACTCTAATAATTGATAAAAATCATAACTACGAGCAAACACAATGTTGGGGTGTGTGTAGATTCGTATGTTGCCTATCAACCTTTCCCCACCCAATTCAATTCCATTGCTGGTTCACTTGTTCTATATAACCACTGTTGGTGTTCAGAGGCGTCCATTAGGTGACCCAAAGCTTCACAGTTTCCGTCCAACAAATCAAATATCAAGCAAGTTTTCCATCTGCGAGGGGTGATGCATCATAAATTGCACGAACTCCTCCTATTGCTGCTACTTTACGTAGCAAGTGCAGCATCGTCTCTCCCGGATGGACTCCTGCGGCTTCCTTCAGCTCAGGTTCCACCTGTGCAACTGGAGCACTTGGACCCAACACTGCCCCCCGTCCTCCCCGGCCAGACGCCCCGCTGCTCCGTCCAGGTTCTCCAGCAGGAGTTTGGCAACAACGTGGGCGCGCCGCTGGCCTTCGCGAACTACACGCACCCGCCGGAGTGCCCCTTCCCTTGGACGCACGTCGTCCTCGAGGTCACCATCTCCGCCTCCGACGTCCAGCAGCACCGCGTGGCTGCGGTTTGGATCGACGGCGCCGAGGTCCTCCGGACAATGACGCCACGGCCCATGTCGCCCGGCGCGTTCTGGAGCATCCGCAAGGACGTCACCCGCTACATGTCGCTCTTCGGCCGCCTTTCTGATGGCGCCACAGTCTCCATGATGCTCGAGAACTCCGACACCGACCTCCCCGGCGTGTTCAGCGCCAGCGTCTCCTTGCACTTCTATCGCGGAGGGTCGACGTCGGGGTACACTTCTCATCCTTCCATTAAGGGCCTCTACCGCGAGCCAGCCAACCTCATCATCCCCGTCGCCAAGTCCAACGGCTACGCCTTCTGGTTCCGCATCGACAACGACGCCCATGTTGAGAAGTCGCTCATTGTCATTCCCAGAAACACTTACCGCGTGGTGTTGGAGGTCTTCTTGTCGTACCACGGCGACGAAGAGACTTGGTACATGACCCCGTTGCGGTCAATGTATGGCAACCAAGCGGATGGGTTCTCGGAACAGGCCGGAGGCAATGGCGGATACCGGCAGCTCTATGTGACAATCGACGGCCGCTTCGCCGGCGGTCGCGTCCCGTTCCCCGTGCTTTGCCCAGGGTCCATCAACCCCTACTTCTGGTCCCCGGTGGCCGCAATCGGCGCGTTCGACATGCCATCCTACGACCTTGAGCTCACACCGTTCCTGGAGTTCATGCTCGACGGCCACCCCCACGAGCTGGGGCTCGGCGTGCATGACGCACAGCAGTACTGGCTCGTGAGCGCCAATCTCCACCTCTGGGTCGACGACTGGTCGGACGCAGTGCAGGCCCGTCTTTCGGAGTACTTTGCGCCGCCCGTCCAGATGAACCGCAACGCCGAATGGAGGAATCCGGACGGCCGGTCGGAGATAGGCGCCGAAGCAGACATCCGGTTTGCGGGCTGGGTGAGCTCGTCCAGGGGCAATGCGACCACCCTAGTAGAACATAAGATCAAGTACAGGAGCAAGGTTGAGGTCCAGAACCTCGGCGAGATGACGCGGGTGGAGGTGTTCAACAGGGAGAGGATGACGGTAAGCGTCCAGCAGGGCCAAGTGCTCCGCCGCGCGCAGCTGGTCGTAGACGCGCCACTTCGGCTTCTGACGACGATGCTCAAGGCCTCCCCCAACGGCGCGGTGCTTCAGAAGTCCGAAGTTGCGCACAAGCTGCTGGAGCAGGTGAACCTTGACGATGGGCAGATGCACACGACGACTACTCTGACGGACTGGCAGGACGCTGAGGGCGACGCGCTGATGGCCGGCGACGAGTTTGTGTGGGGGAGCGGCCGAACGAGGTCGACCTACAGTTACAAGGACGACACCACATGCTACAACCGGGACGTGAACGCCGTAGGAGGCTTGGTGATGACCGACACCAAGACTTCCACGTGCTAAAGCCGCGCATTACAGGTATCTATCTGTATGTGCTCACATTGAAGCTTGATTTTTGCTCTGTTCTAATTGTACCTGCTCGTATCCAGATTAAGAATAAGAGATGCTACTGGCTAAAACGTATGAGAGGGCATCCTAAAAAAAAAAAAAAACAAAGTTGTATCAGATTCAGGGTAGTTTTTTTCTGTTCATTGCAGGATAGTATTATAGTAATAGTATCAATCGATCTTATAGAATGCAATAATTCATTATTCGTACACTTGACTGCAATTTATAGTGCCTGTTTTCACTTTTCTGGTGATTCTTTTTTATATTCACTCGGGACGGGCATTTAGGGTCATTAAAGTAATCCGGAGTCGGAATTTTTAGATGAAGTGATAATTCCAGAAATCAAATTTGAGACTTTTAACTCCCAATGAATCGATTCATTCGGGCACAATCTTAACCAATTTGTGCCAACAAAAATTGATTACTTTTACAAAAATTCATTATTTTTGTGGACATATTTTAGGCAAAGAAATTTGATCAAAGAATATTACCGGGAAAATTAAACTAGAACTTCAATATTAAAACTCTTTGTTTCCGAGTGCAGGAGTTTTGGCTCGTTTCTCGTGTTGATTCGGATCTCATTTGGTCGGAAAAGAAAGTTTGGACCTGATCCAAGGGTCAAATTAGGTTGGATTGATTGGTCTGATCACTCGAACTAGGATTTCTTACTTTTCCTTTCTTTGCATTATTTAATATAAAAGTTATTTAATATTGAAATATTTTATTTTAATAGTTTTTAAATTTCGAAATTGAGAAAAATGAAATAAAAATTTAAATTTTTGGATCGGATCGACACGTGTTGAGATTTTCTAATCCTATCACTATTTAGATTATCATCAGAACTTGTCATTGGGTTAACGGGCGACCCAACACTCCTAATTAAAATTAAACAAATATGTATAACAATGAGGAGAATGCTCATGCCGATTGTGAATTCATGCAGAACAATTGTAATGTGAAACGAGCAACTATAATAAATGGATGAATGATAATAAGAAGATCTCATATCTTGTGCTCCTCCATATCCGCCTTGGTAATATCATGGAAGAGCACTACTTGGAAGACTTGGTTGACCTTATTCCACGGAAATGGTTAATAAAATCACATGATTCAATCAAGCTTGGGTGGACTACCACATCATCCCATGGATATTAACATCTTCATTATAATTAAACTAGTATTATGATGGCAACTTTCTTAATATGTTTATTAAATTTTAGTTGGTTCTTTAGCCTATCAAACTCTGGCTAGAATTTAATTTTTTTTTCATAAGAGTCTAGCATTCTCCTTTTTACAAATAGCGGTTGCATCTTGTGGATATGATGTTATGTTGATTATTATTCATTGGTGGAGAAAGATGTCTTCTTTGTTGTTTGTAAACTTCAACTTTGATTGCGAGTAATCACTATTTTCCAATTAATTTAAATTCTATTACTTTGATATTGATTCTTATGTATATATTCACATATTGGTTCGATTGCAAGTTGTTCCGAAAAAAGGGAGAAAGAGATCGCACGAACACAGAAGAATACAGAGATTTACGAGGTTCATCCTAAATTGAATTAGGACATCGAAAAGCGGTGGCTCTCTTTGTTATGGAATAATGATGATTACGATGATGGATTTTGGACCCCATATGGAGTTTATATAGGCACTTCATTTTACAGATGATATGAATTACACACCGACTGAGACTCTGAATTAATCTCCCAAAATAGAACACCTATCGTGTGATAAGAAAATAATTCAATTCCACATATAGAATACCCCTAAAAATTTTTGCTCAGGGGGCTCCGTCCCCTTGCAACCATCGTAGGAGAAATCTGTTGAAGCGCCTAATTAAGTAGGAGGACCACATAGGGTTACAATTGAGTTCAGATTCAAATTATTATCAACACAAGTAATCATTAATTTCCAATTAATCTAAATTCTATTACTTTGATATTGATTCTTATGTATATATTCACATATTAGTCAATATTCTGACTTTTTATTTGCTCTTTATATATGTAATTTTTTAAAAAATTTTTTGCTTCTGTTCGTTGAATAATATCATTTGATATCAAAGCTTTTTCAATTATTCAATCTAGTTATCTTTTTCTTCTTCGTATAAATCTTTGGTTTTGACAAACATATAAAAAAAATTTGTGATCTGTTTCTTACAAAAAAGAAAAAAAACTACAAAAGAAAAGTGGAAACATTTATCACCCACCAAAAGCTCTACCATTTTTTATTAGATGTGCTTGCTTCTTCGCACCAAGAACCGCATCTTCGCATGCTTCATCTTTAATGTTATTTCTTCCTATTATTAACTCCATTACAAAATACTCAATCATTGTAGATTTGATAATGCCTTAAATTTGAACTCAGTTATAATCCTAGTTGAATCCCTATATTAGCACCACGCGATAGCGGGGGCGGCGAAGTCGCCCATCCCTTACGGGAGTTTCATTGTAAGGGATGCCTTGCGGGGACTTGGGGGCGATGCACCCGAAACCTATACGATTTTAAGGTTCATGTTTCTTATTTTGTATTGAAGTTCCCTATATAAACTCCATGATAGTTGATTTATTTTGTATCCTTATCATCATCAATATTTTATAACAAAGAGAGCCTCCACCCGAGGATGTAGCCCAGTTTTAGGTTGAACCTCGTAAATCTCGTGTGTTCTTTTGTGTTTGTGTAATCTCTCTCCTTCTTTTCATAGCAAACTAGTATTAAAGCCTTAGGGTTCGTCAGCGATTCTCGATCGGTCAGAGAGATGACGTCGCACAATGTATAGGTGGAGTTCACTGACAAAAATAGTTTCGAGTTGTAGCAGATCATGATACAAACACTTTTGAAGGAATAGGGAGTCTGGACGCTGCCCACAAATGTGTGATAAAGCAAAGGAGGAAGACTCGAAGGACAAAGAAAAAGAGATCGACATCGCTAATTTGGTGACATTGGAGGACAAGACGCACTCAGGACAACGATGTGCCTGATGGATGAAGTTATAATCGATTTCGCATATAAAGAAATGATAGCGGGTCTGTGTTGAGACTCTAGAGTTTGTATATAATGAATTTTCTCACCGACAAGTTGTTGTTGAAGCAACGTCTGTTCACCATATGCATGAAAGAAGTACCCATCTGAAGGAACATCTTGATCAGTTGAATTATTTGTTGATGAAATTGAGAAATATTGATGTAAAAACTGAAAATGAAGATACTACCCTACTACTGCTAGTTTCTCTTCCTCCTTATTAGAACTTTGTTCAATTTATGATTATCGGAAAGAAAACTATAACTCTAGAAAAAGTAAGATCGATTCTCCACACTCGTGAACTTCGGCATAGGGCATCTGGAAATTCTGTAGAGACTTAGGCCGGGGGATTGATATAGACCCGGAGAAGAGACATTCTTCGAATTCAAATAAATTTAAGCTAAGGAAGAAAAGATTACTACCAAAAACATCTGTAATTACCGCAAAAAAATTGAGACACTGGAAGAAAGATTGCTCGAAGAAGAAAAAGGCCCCCGTTGCTACGATGGCACATAAAACTGAAAATTCTGAAGATGATTTGGTTCTAACTACTACTGACCAATGATGTTTGGAGAATGGCTGGGTTCTTAATTCGATGTGTTTCTATCATATGACTCCGAATAAAGAATGGTTCTCATCTTATCAGAAGATTGACGATGAAAATATCATCGTGGGCAATGATGCGTCATGTCAAATAGTTAGGATCAATTCTATGCAAATCAAGACTCATGACAATTTTGTGAGAACGCTGATAGATGTGTGTCATATTTCACAACTAGAGAAGAATTTTATCACTTGGAGTCTTCGACTTTAAGAGTTGTCAAATCATTGCTATTCGAGGCTTCCACACAGTCATGAAGGGTGATACTATAGTTCCGAAGGGAGTCAGATAAAAGTTCTTTTACATATTACGAGACAAGACAGTCTCAAGTGTTGTATAGTGGCTAATTCATCTGAATTAGAAAAGTCCATGCTGTGACACATGCGATTTGAGCATATGAGTCAGAACATGATGAATATTCTTAGTGAGCAAGGTCTTCTAGGAGATAAGAAGATAACTAAAATTAACTTGTGCAAACAATGTTATTTGGCAAACAAGAAAGGTCTCAATTTGATAAAGTAGTGCACATGATGAAGGCAACACTTGACTACATTCATGTTAAAGGAAGTCAGACAGAAGTCCTTATACATATTACAAGACAACACCGACTCAAGTGTTGTACAGTGGCTAATCCATCCGAATTAGAAAAGTCCAGGGACACATGCGGCTTGAGCATATAAGTCAAAACAAGATGATTATTCTCAGTGAGCAAGGTCTTCTGGGAGATAAGAAGATAACTAAAATTATCTTATGCAACCACTGTGTATTTGGCAAACAATGAAGGTCTTAATTTGACAAAGTAGTACACCGGATGAAGGCGACACTTAACTATATTCATGCTAATTGTTGGGGTCCCTCTCATGTTCCATCATTAGGAGGTGTTTGGTACTTCCTGTCCATGATTGATGACTACCCGGGAGTGACTTGGATATTCTTGATGAAGCACAAGAGTGAGTCATTCAAGACCTTCAAGTAGTGAAGGGTTTCTTGGAGAATTAGACTTCAAAAAAAAGTGAAGCGTCTTTGCACTGATAATAGCTTGGAATTCTATTTTGTTGAAATATAATTATTATTTGATGATACAAACCTCGGAAGATTAGAGGTATATTTAAAATGCCGAAAAAAGTTCAAATAAAAATGAGTTGCTGCATTAAAATTTCAATTAATATTTGTGTTCCCACAAGATTTACATTAATGGGTGAATATAAAAGCTATAGATAATTATCTTACTTTGGTAGAGAATTAAGGATCACCTCATTTGGAAAACCATATAAAAAGTTATGTTTAAACAAGTAAAACTTGAAAAGTTAAATTTGAAATTGATATTTTATGTGCTAAATTTGCACTTAATAGTTGAGTATTCTATCATGATATTTGGACCAAGAGATTAATATATTATAGATAATGTTGTTAGCTTTTCACAAAATCAAATAACATTTTATTTTGATACTAGTATGAAAAGTTATGTACAAAAAAGTAAAGGTCTAAAATGTTTCATTTGAAATGCACAACTTTGCATAGTGAATTTTGAATCAATATTTGACTATGTTGTAGAGAATTCTGTTAGCGATCCATAGAATAAAAAATCATCTCATTTGGGTAATTGTGCAAAATATTATGCTCAAAATAGTGCAGGTCGATCGATCTGATGGTCGAACAAATCATCGACTGGTTAGGCACACCAGTCGACCGGTCAGTGTAAAAATCACCTAGTTTAAGCAAACAGATCATCAAGATGATGCTGGTCGAGATACCGATCGATTGGTCAGGCACACTAGTCGATTAGTCATCATAGAAAATGCAGAAATCAGTTGAGCAGAATATCAAGACCATGACGGTCAAAGCACCAATCGATCCACCAGTGTAGAATTCACCAACGATCATATTTTTCAATGGCTATATATATCGGTCGACCGGTGGAGCAAAATGGCCGATTGGTCAACGCGTAAAATGTACTATAATGGTCATATTTTGGCCTCAAAATTAGGAAACAAGCCCTAACGGTCATGGTCTTGAGAAGTCTATAAAAGAGGACCCAAAGGTGTTGGAATGAAAGAGATCTAAGAAAATGTGAGAAGAATATTGAGAAGTCCATTTGAGCTCCAAATCTTTCATTTCTTTCTCTCTTATTTTTGTGTGAGGTTCCAAATAGTAAAAAAGAGATTGTGGAGTGTTCTTATAATAATTTAATAATTATTTAGCTCACGAATGAAAAGACGTTGTGTCTTACCTCTTGAGCGAAGAAAAGATGAGTGAAAACAGTGTGCCTTACCTCTTGAAAAGGAGAAAATTCAAGAATTGTAAATGGTTTTTTCCTTGCCCCATTTGGAACGAAGGAAGTGTGTTAGCGGAGTATCCGGCGATCTCGAAGTCAAGAAGTCGGAGCGGGGATGAAGACCAAGGTGCGACCGAATCTCGTCAACAAATCATCGTGCATCTTATATTTATCTTTTTCACTCCCTCTCTTTCCTACTTTATTATGCATGTGATATGATTGCTATTGTGTCGATTTAACGTTAACGAATAGATTCGAAGCTTCCGTAATGATTTTTGTAAAATTGGTATTTTCAGTCTAAACACTAATTCACCCCTCCTCTTGGTGCCTTGTGATCTTACATGCCAGACATCACATGTCAGGGATGCTCCATAAAAAAATGGAGTGGGAGAACGAACGAATAAAAGCAAGGTACATGTTCTCTAATGTTGGCCTCAATAGAGCATTTGTTGGAGCAAAATTTTAATAGCATATACAATTATATTTTGATGATACAAACTTCGAAAGATTAAAGTTAAATGCTGAAAAAGTTTAAGGAAAAAGGGATAAATTTATGCACTAAACTTTGATTAAATAATTGACTATTTTATTATCATATTCTTGATGAATGATGATTGTAGAGAATCATGTTAGCTATTCATAGAATCCAAGATTATCTAATTTGGATAACTGTGCAAAAAGTTATGCTCAAAATAGTGCAGGTCGGTCAATCTGCCGGTCGAAGCTATGAAGGCCAATCAAGACAACCCCGGTCGACCGAATGGAGATACCGGTCAACCGATCCAAATTGAGCCTGCCCCAGTTGACGCCGAGCCAATACCGATCGATGTACTGGTCGACCTGCCAGTTGCGAGAACTGGGCAAATCAGTGCAACGGTCATATAGATCGGTCCATAAATGCGATCGAGCGCTCCCCTTGTCAAATGCACAATAACGACTAGTTTTGAATGAGTAAAATGTGGAATTAATTCTGGATAAATGTTTCACATGCTGAAGCCTATAAAAGGAGTGCCAAAGTTAGAAGCAAAGACATCCATCTAAGCATTGAAGCAAAACTTCAAGAAATCAAAAGAAGATATTTTTCCTTTAAGTTATCATTTTAAGTTTTCTTGTCTTTCTCTCTTATCTTCTTGTGAGCTTGCTGTTGTAAAAGAGAGAAATCATTTCAGAAAAATTGTGAGAGCTTCTGTGTGAAAGAGGTTCCAAATCTTACCTCTTGAGCGAGATAAAAGATTAGCTTCCTATGAGGAGAGATTTGCCTTGCCTCTCGAAGCGAAGAAAATGTGGTTGTATAAAGGCTTTCTTTCTTGCCCCATTTGGAACAAAAAAGAAGATTATAGTGGAATCTCCAGTGTTCTCGAGGTCAATAAGTCAGAGCGGGGACGTAGGCCAAGGTGTGGACGAACCTCGTTAACAACCACCCGTGCACTTTGTGTTTGCATTCTCTCTCTCCCTTTCATATTATGTTTATGATATGAATTGCATTGATTTAAAAGGATTAATGAATCGATTTTAAACTTCTGTGATGATTTTCATGAAATTGATATTTTTATTTTAACACCCATTCACCCCCCTCTTGGTGCTTTGGGATCCTACAATTGGTATCAGAGCGAGTTGATCTTATTTTGATTTTTAATCATCTTATTTTAAGATCAAATCATTTTTAAAACTTAATCATTTTGTTCTAAGTTTTAACCATCTTTAAGAGCTATGGCATCAAGTGAATTTAATTTTTTCAAAGGTCAATCAATTGTTCGTCCTCCGCTTTCTAATGCATCAAATTTTGATTATTGGAAAATTAGGATTCAAGCATACATATGTTCCATTGACATTGACATGTGTAATATTGTTGAAAAATGTTATTATTTATATGAAAAATTACCTTTAGATTACGACGAACGACAAATTTTTTTTTTTCAAAATTGGATTGAAAAGCTAAAATTTTTTTGTGCTTTGGATTCAACAGAATTTAATCGGATTTCCATTTTTGAAAGTGGAAATGAGATTTGAAAGAAACTTATCACTATTTATGAAGGAACAGACAAAGTTAAAGAATCTAGACTAAATATTTTGAATCATCAATATGATTCTTTCAAGATGCATGAAAATGAATCCATAAATGATATGGTTGTTAGATTTAACGACATTGTGAATGACTTAGCCTCCTTGGGTGAGCCAAGAACTAACTCCCAAAAAGTGAAAAAGTTTCTCAGGTCACTCACCTCAAAATGACATACAAAGATGATCGTGATTGAAGAAAAAGACTTGAATAATCTTGACTTTGATGGTCTAATAGGTTCACTATTAACCTATGAGATCGGAATTCAAGAAGAAGAAGAATCAAATGCTCCCCAAAAGAAGACATTGGCATTGAAAGCAAACGAAAAAAAGAAGACTCAAGTGAAAAAGAAGTGCACGAAAAGGGACTCGCCCGCTACACAAGGAAACTAGATAAGTATCTCAAGTTGGTGAAAAAGAAAGAGAAGAATGAGAAGCCTACCCGAAGATCATACAAACAAGAGACATCTCAAAAAAGTAAAAAGAAAAAATATGAAGAGTCAAGTGAAACAATTAACTTATAAAGCTCTTCTAGTGAGGAGGCATACTTATGCTTAATGACACACAACAATGAGATAATTCCTAGTCCTTCAATTTCAAATAATAAATCATCAAGTTCTTCCGAAGAAAACATCTCTTTAAATTTAAATGAAGAACTTTTTTCTCTTATAAAAAATGTATTTTTCACTTAAAGAGAAAAATGAAAAATTACTACATGAATTTAAAAAATTAAAAGAAGAAAAAGATACATATTTTATGGAAAATGAAAATTTGAAAAATGAAATTGATTCCTTGGAAATTACACATGCATGTGAGATTGTAAAACTAACATGTTCTTTAGAAAAAATAAAGAAAGAAAATGCCTTTTTAAAAGATATACAAAATAAATTCATGTCTCATGTAATGAAAATACTCTTAGGAATCATTTTAGACATAAAAACTCTTATTGGAAATCCAATCATTCCTATGATAGAAAATTACATATTACATGTTTTGCATGCGGATTTCATAACCATTATGCTTATCAATGCAAAGTAGGAAAAACATTTCAACAATACATGATTTGGGTTCCAAAAGGAACAATGTCTAACAAAATAGGACCCAAAGAAATTTGGGTATCAAAGGTTACATAATTGTTTTTGCAGGTGTGCCTCACACGCAAAGCAAAGGAAATGTGAAAATGTGAAGGCACAAAGGTTATGATTAAAGTATCATCTATTTTTTTTATTTTATTCAATAATTCAAAAATACTATTTTTTTGAAAAGAGGAAACATATAAATGAAAATTGATAATAGTGATAGGGGGAGCATGCTAAACATTATTTTGACATATCATATATATCATTATTTTATGGAATATTTTGTTGTATAAAAGTTTTATGCAATATTTTGATCCTTAATAAATTTTTGGCTTTCATCAAATTGTTTCCATTTTTTATTATAAAATAATCTTAAATTTTGGGGGAGTTATTTTTCATAGACTAACTCATTATGATGCAATATTTCACATGTTTATTACATGACAAAAGAGGAGAAATAAATTTTTAAAGACAACATGATTAAGGGGGAGTTACATATATATGCTTCATATACAATTTTTTATGAAACAAAAGCGGGAGAAATATAGAAGAAATATAATATGAACTTAAATTTATATCAAGAGTACCTTAAAAATAGTACTTATGTTAATATCTATCATTGTAAGGAAAGCTAAATTTTAAGGGGAGTAAATTGATTTTACAAGCTTTTACAACTTTTTCGCAACTTATATAATTTTCATATTTCTCGGATTGTCTTCATAAAAAAGGAGGAAATTGTTGGAGCAAAGTTTTAATGCCATAAAAAATTATATTTTTATGATACAAATCTCGAAAGAATAAAGTTAAATGTTGAAAAAGTTTAAGGAAAAAGGGATAACTTTATTCACTAAATTTTGATTAAATAATTGATTATGGTTTTATCATATTCTGGATGAATGGTGAATATCAAAATTGTAGAGAATCCTGTTAGCGATCCACAAAATCTAATATTATCTAATTTGGATAACTGTACAAAAAGTTATGCTCAAAATAGTGTAGGTCGGTCAACCTGCCGATCGAAGCAAAGAAGGCCGATCGAGACAACACCAGTCGACCGAATGGAGATACTGGTCGATCGAATGGAGATGCCGGTCCACCAATCCAAACTAAGCCTGCCCCGATTGACGCCGAGCCGACACCGGTCGATGTACCAGTCGATAGTTCGGTCAACCGACTAGTTGCGATAACTGAGCAAATCAGCGCAACGGTCATATAGACCGGTCGACCGGTCCATAAATGCGATCGATCGGTTCCTAGTCAAATGAACAGTAACGGCTAGTTTTGAATGAGAAAAATGTGAAATTAATTTTGGATGAATTTTTCACATGCTGAAGCCTATAAAAGAAGTGTCAAAACCAGAAGTAAAGGTATCCATCCAAGCATTGAAGCAAAACTTCAAGAAATCGAAAGAAGATCTTTTTTTCTTGAAGTTATCATTTTAAGTTTTCTTGTCTTTCTCTCTTCTCTTCTTGTGAACTTGCCACTGTAAAAGAGAAAAATCATTCAGAAATATTGCGAGAGCTCCTGTGTGAAAGAGGTTCCAAATCTTACCTCTTGAGCGAGATAAAATATTAGCTTCCTAGGAGGAGAGATTTGCCTTGTCTCTCGAAGCGGAGAAAAGGTGGTTGTATAAAGGGCTTTATTTCTTGCCCCATTTGGAACAAAGGAAGAAATTCTAGTGGAATCTCCAACGGTCCCGAGGTCGAGAAGCCGGAGTGGAGACATAGGTCAAGGTGTGGCCGAATCTCGTCAACAACCACCCATGCACTTTGTGTTTGCATTTTCTCTCTTCCTCTCATATTATGTTTATGATCTGAATTGCATTGATCTAAAAGGATTAACGAATCGATTCTAAGCTTCCGCGACATTTTTTATAAAATTGATATTTTCGGTTTTAACACCAATTCACCCCCGTCTTGGTGCTTTGGGATCCTACAGCATTATGGACTGAAGTCATTTACACAGCTTGCTACTTGATGAATCAAAGCACGGCGATTATGATTGATCTCATGACTCCTACAGAGGTATGGTTAGAAAATTCTACTCATTATACTAATCTAAAAGTTTTTTTTATTGTCCAGCAAACTATTATGTGAAGGGAAGTTGGAGCCAAGAGCCAGGAGCCAAAGAAAAGGTGTTCGTGGAATACGGTGCAGGAGTGAAGGGCTACATAATCCGGTTTCCTTCATAACACAAATTCATCCACAACAAAAGCATATTCTTTGATGAAGCATCAATGCTCCGTCAAAAGGTGGAGGCTGAAGAGAGTGCTAATAAACAGGTGGAGACTGAAGTGACTCCGACTGAGGATGATGCTAAAGTAATATATCAAGAAGTAAAACTAGAACATCAAGAGACTGATGAGCAAACAAAAGAGAAGTCAATTGCTGTTAGATGTTCTCATAGGCAAGCGAGTCCTCATAAGCGATATGGCTTTGAGGACATAGTTGCCTATGCCTTATATGTAGCTGAAGAAATGGAGTCTTCGGAGTTGTCTTCATATAAGGGTGTCATCACATGTGCAGAATCTGAATAATGGATTACTGCTATGGGTGAGGAGATAGAATCTCTTCACAAGAATTAGACATGAGAGCTGATCAAGTTACATAAAGATAGAAAGATTGTTGGCTGCAAGTGGGTCTTCAAAATCAAGGCTGGAATTCCACAAGTTGAAAGTACAAGATACAATACACTATTGGTTGTCAAAGGTTATAGTTAGAAATAAGATGTGAACTACAATGAGATATTCACACCTATTATCAAATATACTTCTACCAGGGTGCTTTTTGCTCTTATAGCACATCAAAATCTAGAGCTCGAGCAATTAGATGTGAAGACTGCTTTTCTTCATGGAGAACTTGAAGAAAACTTTCTTGTGAGCCAGCTAGAGGGATTCTCCATTCCAAACAAGGAGGATTAAATTTGCAGACTAAAGAAATCTTTATATGATTTAAAGTAGTCTCTCAAACAATGGTATAAGAGGTTTGACAACTTTATGATCAGTAATGGATTCACTCGAAGTCCCTATAATAGTTGTGTATATCACAAGAAGTGAATGATGGCTCAACCATTTATCCATTCTTGTATGTTGATGACATGCTCATTGCTGCTAGGATCATGATAAACATTCAAAATTTGAAGAAGCTCCTCAATGTAGAATTCAACATGAAGGATCTATGTGCAACACAAAAGATTTTGGGGATAGAAAGATTAAGGGATCGCACACAGGGTAAACTCTTTTTATCTCAGAAAAGTTATATTTAGAAGATTTTATTCAGGTTTGGAATGTCTGGAACGAAGACCTTGAACAATCCATTAGCTGCAAATATTCATTTCTCTGTTGCCTTTTCATCAAAATCAGAAATAAAGGAGTATATGTCTCGAGTTCCTTATGCTAGTTCAGTTGAAAGTTTGATGTATGTCATGGTTTGCACAAGATCTAACATTGCTCATGCAGTTATTGTTATCAGCAGGTTCATGAGCAATCCTGGAAAAGAGTGTTGGGAAGCAATGAAGTGAATTTTTCTGTATATGAGAGGAACATCTGATATTAGTTTTATTTACAGAACTGATAAAGAGTGTTTGGTTACTGGTTACTCAGATTCATACTAAGTTGCAGATGTTGATGAAAGATGATCCATGACAGGTTATGTCTTCACTTTGGACAACTCTGTCATCAGTCGAAAGGCTATGCTCCAACCATCAATTACATTATCTAACATAGAGACAGAGTATATGGCACTGACAGAAGCTGCTTAGGAAGACATATGGTTGAAAGATTTAGTTGGAGATCTTGGATTACATCAGGAGCAGACTATAGTACATCAGGAGCAAGTGCATCATGAAAGAATCAAACATTAATGTCAAATATCACTTCATCCGCATTGAGAAGAGGATCAAGATGAAAAAGATTAGCACTGAAGATAATCCAGAGTCTGTTCCTCATAGCAAGTTCCAACACTGTCAGAGCTTGCTTAACATCAATACTTAGTAATAGCACCAAGGTGGGGATGGCGACGACATGGCTTGTCATTGAAGATATTTGTGCTCTGAAGATGATTCGGTGGATATTTATTGATAGTGCCCCTAAATCCTAAACCCTAAATCCTAGTTGAACCCCTATGTTAGTCATGCGCTAGGACAATGGGGGCGACGAAGCCGCCCGACCCTTACGGGGGTCTCGCTATATAAGTTTCATGACAGCTGTGTTATTTTGTATCTTGTAATCATCAATATTTCATAACAAAAAGAGCCACCGCCCGAGGACGTAGCCCAGTTTTAAGGTGAACCTTATAAATCTCGTATATTCTTATGTGTTTATGTGCTTTCTCTCCCTCTTTTCGTAGTAGTAGAATTCTTTTTTCTATTTACAAATCAGAATTTCATTGAGTCGTTATTTCGCCTCAAAAGTTTTGAAATCCTAAACATTGGAAATTATATATTTAACTTTTATTTTCTTACAAGATGCCCAAATATGCAATTAATTTCATTATTCCAAAATTTGTTTAGATCCGAGCAATATCTTCAGTTGGGTTTTTTTTCTTTCTATTTATATTATTATTACTTTTTGGTATTTCCTCTCTGTCCATAAGAAAAGAAAGAAAGAAAGAAAAAAATATGAATAAAAATAAAAGAAGAAAAATGGGCACAAAAGAAAAGTTTTACAGAATTTATGCAAGAAAAAAATTCAGAAATAAAATATAGACGTGCTCTCTTATGAAAAAAATATTTTACACATTCCTGATGACTAATTATATATACTTAGATCATTTATTTTATTATTTGACAGAAATCATCATATTATTTAAAAATGTCTTGAAATTCTCTAAAAAAATCACTTGCATTCTTTGACATCTAAAAAAATCATCGGCATTGGCTGCATCTTGTCCTAAGTGATGCGTGCAAATTAAGTGCAAAATATATTAGTAAGTATATTAAATCATATTAAGTGATAAATAATAAGTAAAAGTATCAAACACATGAGGACTATTCTAGATTTTTATCTTTTATTCTAATTTATTAGTTGAGAAAATAACAAAGTGTGAAATTCAATTAAAAATAATTCAAATAAATGACAATCAGAAAGAATGAAGATGTTAATAATGTGAGAGAAAATTTAGATTTTATACTTTGTATCCCTATCATTATCTCTTAATTATCAATTAGTCAAATATCGACTTCATGTAGGAAAAATCAGATAAAAGGTATGAGATTCAAAAACTTGAGGGCTTAAGTGCCCTAGTTGAGAAGATGATCAAAGCAAGCTGAAAACACAATCCACTTTGATTTGCCCTCAATTATGACGCTTTAATTGCTTAAAGTAATTGACTAAAAAACTCGAGAACTTAAATATTCTAGATATAAATGAAGTTAAAAGATGTTGAAAACTCGAACCTACTTTAACTAAGATGCTTTAAGTTGCAAATCTCCATTTAACGACACAATTGTTAGAATTTAAAAATAAATTATTAACAAATTTTTTTATGGAACTCGGCCCGGGTCAAATTAAGGTTTTAATTTCAAAGAAATAAAGAGGGAACATGGTCCAGGTTGGATCCGACTTAGCCCGAGTTCATCTCATAGGAAAATTATGATGCGAATTATCAGTTAATTATCAATAAAATTAAATAAAACTAATGCTAGATATGAATTAACTCAGATAAAGCATTAAACATTTATCAAGCTCATGGTTTCAGAAATCTAGATAGTAAAATATATTAAAATAAAACTAAGGTTCCACGTAGTCTTCTTGTAATGATTAAAATAATTTATAAGAAGAATTAACATGAATTTTGAGAAAAAAATAAAGATTAGAAATTATAGGACAAACTCTCATAAAGTGGACAATTTCTCAAGAACAAGGCTTGATCGAGATTATGCCTCAAAGATCGCCCAAAACTTCAACAACTTCAATTCCTCAATTAATTTGTAGTGATTCATAGTTCAACTTGTTCTCTCATTTATCGTTAAGTTAAGGCGTCAAACTCCAAGATTGCATCCTTCATGAGGTTGTGGTGTTTTCGTATTTATAGAGGTGATATTTTTCAAGGATTTGGAGTTGATTCAGGGCACTCAAATCCATGTGAAAGTCGCTTGAAAAATCACGACCATCCTTAAGGAAACTCTGATAAGGGAACCCTCTTTACTGCTACCCACCCAAGGTTCTAGCATCGGACCTATGTCGGGTTGTAATAAGATCGTAAAAACAACTCAGCCTGAGTATAACACTTACAGAGCTCAGGTTCTTTTGTTTTGGCTCTGATTTCGTGTGTTTTTTATTCATTCATTCCACACCTATGAAGTGATGATTCTAAGAACAAAATAAACCACAACATATTTTAAGAAAATAGATGCATGCAAATTCTCAAAATAACCTAAATGACATGTAACATACGTATAAAAATGCATACATCAAATTCTCCAGAAGTGAACTCTTGCTTGTCCTCAAGCAAGCTTGAAAATAAGACTCAGAAATCATAAATAGACCATGATAGTCTTCATATATGACTAATACTTTCCTAGTATCATCATTTTACAAGCTCATTGCCAAATTATCTAACATATTCCAAGTTTTCAGCCTCATAGAATTTCTAGATCTTAAACAATTTAGATTTATTTTAGTACAACTACATGCAAGAAAACATCTCGCTTATCAAATAATAGCATTAATGTTGAAAGTAAAAGTACAAAGTGAGCTTATATATACACATATATTTTCAACACAAAAGTAAAAACTTTTTTATGCTTTTGTGTCTAGATAGTGATTTTTTCATACATGCACTTCTTCAAAGTGATCCATGTAATATTTTTCAACTGATGGATCCTAGACCAGCTAGCCTTACATAGTCACGCAAGAATCCTCTATGGGTATAATTGCCTGAACACACTTGTAACAATCTCACTTTTATTTTTGCCACTTCTTTCAACATTTTTTCACAATTATTTTAAACATTTTTTTTCATAAGCTCACAAAGTATAGCATTCAATACAAAGCCTATTATTATCAATATAAAAAATAAAAATAAGAAAATAAAATGAGAGTATGAACATGAATTAATAGTCTAAGTGTCCATAGTTTTATTGGCAACAAACATCTTTTGAATAATAACCACTACTAAGATGATAGAACACATAAAAGTATGGTAATATAATTTCACAAGTGCATTGATGCGTAAAAGGAGGTAGCAAAATAAAATCACTAGCAAGTGCACTAGTCGCTCAAGTAATATAGTAAAAGGAGTAAAAAGTGTCAAACCCACGAGGAATATTATTAATTTAATAACTGAATTTATAAAATTAATAAGAGAAGAAAAACATGAAATTTTGAAAAATAAGTTATGTAACTATAAAATAAAATAGAGAAAATAAGATAAGATAATGAGGTTGAAGTTAGGCCTTAGGATGAAAATAAATCAGGATACATATTTGAACAATAAAAGATAAATTTAATCTTTAAAAATGGATTGAAGTATCCCTAAAGTAATCTAACATGATTAACTTGCGGTCTCCACGATTAGCATCCCATCAATCTAAGCATGCAGAACTATCATAATTTAATAAGAATTAAAGTCTCCACGACTGGCATCCCATCAAATCATATTAAAATTAAGATGCATTAAGTTGGATTCCCTAGACTATTAATCTCTCCAGAAATTGGTATATATTAACAGACCACACAAACTCGATTCTCCACACACTAGTTATCAAATTTATGTCAAGTGTTAATTTCAAATAAAATCAATTAATTTAATTAATAAATTCTGAAATCAAATAGTCCACAAACTAGTAATTTCTCAACTCAGAAATTCAAATAATTAAATCAAAAGCACTAAGCACAATTAACTAATTGATTAGAAAAGATTAAAACAAATAATATAGGGTCCAAATAGTTTCCCTTCAATTAATAATCTCCTAAAATAATAATCGTAAAAACATGGAGTTCATGCTAGAAATTTTGGAGAGAGAATAAAATAATAAAAACAATCAAAAGAATTAGACCCAAAGAGATAAAAAGGTCGAAGCTTTGGATCACGCGCAGACAGTCGGACAACCTTTCAGACTTGATCAGAGTCGTGATCAACCTTCAGCCATCGCACCTCTCTCCTCTTGGTCGTAGCCTGCAGAGCTTAGGACTCTATGTGAAAGAAATCTGGACTTCAAAGCACGAGTTGGGATGATGGCATCTTCCTCTATTTATAGGTGCGAAAGTCTTCATGATGATCACAGTCGATAATATCATACGACCGAGTTTAATTTTGCAGATAAACTTTACATCGTCGATAAAACTTTGGTTAATGATAAAAAGTTGTCAGTTTTGCGCCTGGTGATAAACTTCTCTTCGTTCTCGGCTACCAAATGATCATCGCCTTAGTTTATGATAGAGTTTTGCGCCCAATGATTGATAATGTTTACTTCGTATTGGTTAAGTATAAAAATTCGTCTCCCAAAGATTCTCTTCATTGTTGGATATTACGACCGATAATCTCCATGATCATGCGTGAATTGGCTTTTGAGTCGTAATCCTTTGTTAATGATAGAATTTTTCACCCAAAGATTAAACATCATCTGATATTCAATATCCTCTTTCACGATCAATAATCTCTTTGCATTTGAATTGTGGCCGATAAACTTAAGCTAACAACTTGGCGTCTTGTACTTGGATTTTCCTTGAAAATAATTATCAAAATTTAATTAATCCATCCACATTAAAAATATTTAGAGAACTAATAATTAGAATCGATAAATCCGAGATTACGACTAAAAATTATCTAAATGATTCTAGCGTGATAAAATTATAGAAAATATAATTAAAATAATAAACTAAAGTATGTTATATTTTACATGCATCAAACTCCCCAAGCTTAAAGTCTTGCTTGTCCTCAAGCAAAATTTTAAAAGCAAGGCTCAAGAAAGTTCCATCATAGCCTCTACATTATCAACTGGCTAATTTTCTCACACAATTCTTCTGCACACTTGCTACTTAGCATCTCACCATGTTTCATGCACTTAGCTTCATAGAGGTTCTGAATGATACACATATTTAAACAATCTCAAATTCATAATTGTAGAAAAATAAACAGTCTATCAAGTAGTAGTATTAATATTGAACACATAAGTACTAATTGAGTTTAAAACTTTTCTTTTTCTTTCTCTTTTTTCATTTTTATTTTCAAACATTTTAAAAGTTCTAATCTTCAAGCAGGATTGCACAAGGAAGTCCATGTAGCGAACTTTGGACTTGTTATGAAAGCAGGGAGAGAGGGATCGCACGAACACAGAAGAACACGAAGAAAAAATGGCGGCGGCTCTCTTTATTATGGAATAACGATGATTACAAGGATGAATCTCTATCTGGACCCCTAGGGAGTTTATATAGGCGCTCCCTTTAACAGATGATAGGAATTACAGTCCGACTAGAACTCTAAATTAATCTCCAAAATAAGACACCTAAGATTTTTCGCATACAGAATGCCCTTAAGATTTTTCGCTCAAGGGGCTCCACCCCCTTGCAACCCTCGTATGGAAATTCTGCTGAAGCACCTGATTAGGTAGGGGGCCACATAAAATTACAATAGAGTTCAGATTCAAGGCATTATCAACAAATCTTCATCTTGACTTGAATCATCTTCAGACCACAGAACCATGTCACGCCGTCGCCAATCCCACTTTGGAGCTATTACCAAGTATTGATGTTAAGCAAGTCCAAGCAATGCTGAAACTTGTCACGAGGAATAGATTTGGTGAACATTACACTCACACTGTCACAGTGCACTACAGCCTACTCCTGATGTAATTCGAGATCCCCAACTAGCCTTCCATGGCAGCTTCTGTCAGTACCATGTATTCAACCTCTGTGGTAGACAATGTAACTGAAGGCTGAAGTGTGATCTTCCAACTAATAACCGAACTACCCAAAGTGAAGACATAACCTGTCATAGATCGTCTTCCATCAGCATCTCCAGCATAGTCTAAGTCTGAGTACCCTGCAACCAAACACTCTTTATCACTTCTGTAGATGATGCCAATATCAAATGTTCCTCTTAGATACCGAAAGATTCACTTCACTGCTTGCCAGTGCTCTTTTCCTAGATCGCTCATGAACCTACTGACAACACTGACTGCATGATCAATGTCTAGTCTTGTGCAAACCATGACATACATCAGACTTCCAAGTGCACTAGCATATGGAACCCGAGACATGGACTCCTTCTATGCTTCTGATTTTGGTGTGAATGTAATAGAAAGATGAACATTTGCAGTTGATGGAGTATTCAAAGGCTTCACTCCAGACATTCCAAACCTGGATAAAATCTTCTCAATATAACTTTTCTGAGATAAGAAGAGTTTACCCTGTGCGCGATCCCTTAGAATTTCCATCTCCAAAATCTTCTATGCTGCAACAAGATCCTTCATGTCGAATTCTGCACTAAGGAGCTTATTCAAATTCTCAATATCTGTCATGTCTCTAGCAGCAATGAGCATATCATCAACATATAAGAGCAGATAGATGGTGGAGCCGTCTTTCACCTTCTTGTGATATAGTCATAGGGACTTCGGCTAAATTTCTTACTGATCATGAAGCTATCGAACTTCTTGTACCATTGTTTGGGAGACTGCTTCAAGTCATACAAAAATTTCTTTAGTCTGCAAACTTGACTCTCCTTTCCTAGAATGGAGAATCCCTCTGGTTGACTCATAAGAATGTCTTCTTCAAGTTCTCCATGGAGGAAAGCAGTCTTCATATCTAGTTGCTCGAGCTCTAGATTCTGATGTGCTACAAGGGCAAGTAGTATCTTGATTAAAGTATGTCTAATAACAGGTGAGAATATCTCATTATAGTCCACACCTTCTTTATGACTATAACCTTTAGCAACCAGTCGTGCTTTGTATCTTATGCCTTCAACTGCTATAATTCCAACTTTCTTCTTGAAGATCCATTTGCAGCTAATGACCTTTCTACCTTTAGGCAATTTGACCAGCTCCCATGTCTGATTCTTGTGAAGAGATTCCATCTCCTCACCCATAGCAGCAATCCACTGTTCAGATTCGGCACATATGATGGCATCCCTATAAGAGGATGGCTCCAGGGACTCCACCTCTTCGGCTACCTGCAGTGCATAAGCAACCATGTCCTCGAAGCCATATCGTTTAGGAGGACCCACTTCTCTGCGAGGATGACTGACAACAATTGACTCCTTTTCAGGTTGCTCATCAGATTCTTCATGTTTTGATTTTGCTTCTTGATCTGTTCCTTCAGCTTCATCCTCAATTGGAGTGATTTCAACCTCCACCTGTTTACTAACACTCTCTTCAGCTTCCACCTTCAATTGAAGCATTGATGCTTCATCAAAGGTCACGCTTTTGCTGTGGATGACTTTGTGTTCTGAAGGAGATCAGATTCTGTAGCCCTTCACTCCTGCACCATCTCCCACGAACACCCCTTCTTTGGCCCTTGGCTCAAACTTCCCTTCACTTACATGATAGTATGCTGGACAACAAAAAACTTTTAGTCAAGTATAATCAGCAGGATTCCCTAACCATACTTCAGTTGGAGTTCTGAGATCAATCACAGTCGTCGGACTTCGATTCACCAAGTAGTAAGCTGTATTAACAGCTTCAGCCCAAAATGTCCTATTCAGGCCAGCGTTAGAAAGTATGCACCTTGCCCTCTCCAGAAGTGTCCTGTTCATTGCTTTCATTCTGCTGTGATGTATCTCTGACTGTGTGATGCCTGACAATGCTTTCATCTTTGCAGAACTGATCGAATTCAGCAGAACAGAATTCCAAATCATTATCAGTACGAATGCGCTTCACTTTCTTCGACGTTTGAATTTCCACCAAAACCTTCCATTGCTTGAAGGCCTTGAAGGCCTCACTTTTGCATTTCATCATGAATACCCAAGTCATCCTCGAGTAGTCATCAATCACGGACAGGAAGTACCTAGCACCTCCTAATGATGGAACACAAGAGGGACCCCAACAATCTGCGTGGATGTAGTCAAATGTCTCCTTCGTCCTGTGCACTGCTTTACCAAATTGAGACCTTCGTTGTTTGCCAAACACACAGCCCTTGCATAAGTTGATTTTAGATATATTCTTGTCTCCTAGAAGACCACGCTTGCTGAGAATATTCATCACGTTCTGACTCATATTGCCAAGCCGCATGTGCCATAGCTTGGACTTTTCTGATTCGGATGAACTGACCACTGCAGCAACGCCAGAGACTATTTTGCCTTGTAATATATACAAAGACTTCTGTTTGACTCCTTTCAGAACCATAGCATCACCCTTCATGATCGTGAGGATGCCTCCACCAACATTGATCTGACACCCTTTAGAGTCAAGGACTCCAAGTGATATCAAATTCTTCTTCAGTTGCAGAACATGGCGAACATCTACCAGTGTCCTCACAAGATTGTCATGATTCCTGATATGCACAAAACCAATTCCAACTATCTGACATGATGGTTATTGCCCATGATGACATTTCCACCGCTACTCTTCTGATAAGATGAGAACCATTCTTTATTCGGAGTCATATGATAGGAACATCCCGAATCAAGAACCCAACAATCCTTCAGACATCCCTAATCAGAAGCAACCATAACCAAATCATCTTCAGAATCTCTAGTTTCATGTGCCACCGCAGCGACAGGGGCCTTCTTCTTCTTTAGACAATTTTTCTTCCAATGACCTGGTTCCTTACATTAATTACGAATGTCCTTTTGCAGTAATTTTCTTCTTCTTGGACTTGAATTTCTTCGAATTTGAGGATTGTCCCTTCTCCATGGTTGATATCAAACCCGCGGCCTAAGTCTCTACAAAATTTTCAGATGCCCTATGCCGAAGTTCACGAGTATGGAGACTCGATCTTACTTCTTTCAGACTTATAGTTTCCTTCCCGATAATCATAGACCGAATAAAATTCTCATATGATGGAGGAAGCGAAACTAACAAAATTAGGGCAGCATCTTCATTCTCAATCTTAACATCGATATTTCTCAACTCCATCAACAAAGAATTTAATTGATCAAGATGTTCCTTCAGAGGGGTACCTTCTTGCATGCGGAGAGAAAACAGACGTTGCTTCAACAGCAACTTATTGCTGAGAGACTTCGTCTTATATAGACTCTCGAGTCTCAACCATAGATCGGCCGCCTTTTTTTCATCTGCGACCTCGATTATCACCTCATCCGCCAAACACAATAGAATCATCGAGTGCGCCTTCTTCTCCTGTGCCGCCAAAGTAGCGAGGTCAATCTTCTTTTCTTTGCCCTTCGAGACTTCCTCCTTTGGTTTGTTCTTCGACACGTTTGAGAGCGGCGCCCAGAGTCCTTGTTGCTTCAGAAGCGCCCGCATCTTGATCTGCCACAACCCGAAACTGTTTCTGCCGTTGAACTTCTCCACATTCACGTTGTGCGGCGCCATCTCCCTTCTTGATCGAGAATCACTGACGAATCCTAAAGCTCTGATACCAGTTTATTACGAAAAGAAGGAAAGAGGGATCGCACGAACACAGAAGAACGTGAAGGAAAAGCGGCGACGGCTCTCTCTATTATGGAATAACGATGATTACAATGATGGGTCTCTATTTGGACCCCTAGGGAGTTTATATAGGCACTCCCTTTAACAGATGATAGGAATTACAGTCCGACTGGGACTCTAAATTAATCCCCAAAATAAGACACCTATCTCATGATAAGGAAATAAATTAATTCTGAATCACATACAGAATGCCCTTAAGATTTTTCGCTCTGGGGCTCCGCCCCCTTACGAGACCTCCGTATGGGAATTCTGCTGAAGCGTCTGATTAGATAGGGGGGCCACATAGGATTACAACTGGGTTCAAATTCAAGGCATTATCAACAGGACTGATGACTCCCAGACCAGATGGCCTTAGGGCAACAAGTGATAAGGGACCCCTCGAGTTTACTAGCCCGAACAACCAAGGTTTTGATGAAGATTTCGAACTTAGCCATGATTCAGTATTCATGTGCTTCTCCATATTCCACAAGATGGTCCTTGTAGCTCGATCGATGAATTTCAGAGCAGTTGTCCTTAGGTCGTCAAGCATGAATCCCTACGGATCTAATTACCCAAACATACCTTGATTCCGAATAACACTTTTGTACCTACACATAACTTTATTCAAACTATTTTTTCAACACATTATTTTATTATTTTTTAAAGCTCAAGGAGTATTTAATATGATCAATAAAAAGACTACTGCTATCAAGACTTAACAAAAATAAATAAAAAGGCATGAACATGATTTTGTCGTCTAGACATTCATAAATCTACTTAGCACAGATACATAGTCCATAAGTTTAATATTGAAATAACAAGTGATAGAGAGAAAAGCATTCAAATTTCATCAGCTAACAACATGTCTTTGAATTTTACTTAAAGATAATTAAAACAGCAAGACAAAAGTTAGTAAGATGGTAGCAAAGATAAATGCATGCAATGGTATTTTTGGGAAAATTTTCACTTTTTCACTTTTTTATATTTTTTTATAAAAATACATACATAGGCAAATAAAAATAAATAAAGAAAAAGAAAAATGCAATGCATGAAACGCAAACTCCCCCAAGCTTGAACTAGATACTATCCTTAGTGTTAGGAACAATAAGGAAAAGGGATACATACTCAATAAAAAGGAAAAAATAAAGAAAAGGAAAAAGACAACCGGATTTATTGTTTACGTGGCGGTGAAGGTGGATGGTAGCCGAAATGTCCATGGCACATATGATAGTCGTGGATGCGCTTCGACATGTGAACCTGCTGGTCCTGGAGGGATTTGAAGCGGCCCTGACACTCTTGCATATCTGTGAAGTCTTATGTGGTCAACTCTTGGGCTTGTTGGTGTTGCTCTTCTATAATAGCGTGTAACTCCCCTGCTTGGTGAAGCTGCTCATCATACATAGATTTCCATAGGCTTTGCATGGAAGCATAGTCAGGTTGAGGTGGCGGAGGTGGATAGTAAGGCTACTCCGGGGGTGAAGTAAAAGTGGGCTCTGGTGGTAAAAAGTGATTCAGCACAAGTTGTGGTAGTTGAGGCTGTGGAGGGGGTGTGTAATATGTTAGCTCATGTGGAGACAAATAAATGGCCTCAGGTTCCTGCAAAGGGGCAGACACTTCCATCGAATCTTGTTCCTCATAAGGAGTGGCTGGTATGAACGAAGAATCAGAATAGCTCTCATGTGCTGGAGATAGAATTGGAGAAGGCACCGGCATGTGTGGTGAAAGGACAGATGCCTCATGTCAAGAAGCTGCCGATGATGCAGCCTGGAAGACTTGTGGCTGCTGAAAGTAATGTTGGACTGCCGCATAATCAGAAGAATCAAACCAAGAGAAGACTTCATCCTGGTGTGGCTGACCGACAAATGTAGATGGTCCTGTAGGTGGAATATTGGAGCTGCGGCCTGTCTAAAAAGAAGCCAGTTATCAGGATTAATTGGTGTAAATGCATTTCGATCACTACAGGGCACTTCCAGATCACTCTCTTTAATAAAAACTTTAACTCCTGCATTGTTAGTCTTGGCGAGGCCCATGGACAGAATAGTTCTCCGATTAAGGTGGGCAATTCCTGGGACAGCTTGAAGATCAACCAGGTCCAGTCCAAAGTGTTGAGCAATTGGCGTGATAAGGGCACCCATATTGATGCTTCCACTCCGCTGAGTAGTACGGAGTTGAAGACGATGAATGAGGAAGGCGCCGACATTGACATGTGTCCTGTGGAGCATATTATGGATTAAGTATAACTCCCCCTCTGAGACGGCTTCATCGTTGTCACTTCGTCTGCTGAGGGTGTTGCTGGGCATGTGGTGGACAAAGCACAAGACAAGATTCTGAATTGTGCTTTCCTTAGCTGTGCTCCAGACCAATTGGTCTTCTTTAGTTATTTGTTTCAAAAAATCTTTAGCATGAAAGTCAGTAGGAACAGAACGAGCCCCATAGTTGGAAAATCCATAAATATTATTAAAATCTTCTAGAGACAATGTGAAGGGTCGCCCGTATAGCTGAAATGAAATGCAGGGCTGATCATATTGTCTGCCATCTAAATTGAAGACCGCGAGGGATGATAAGAATTCCATAGTAAGGACTTCATAAGTCGGCCACCATTGTTGAACAAAATCTGAAAGACCAATCTGGGAAAATAATAAATGGATATCGGCAAATAAATTGTACTCCCTGAGTATCTTAGTGTATGAAAATCTAGTGGCGTTGACTCGTATAGCAAACATTCTTTCAAAATGATCTTGGTAGGTAGACTTGGTCTAGTAATAATCTTCCGGATATAAAATTAACTGTGAAGATTGTGGCGCAGGTTGGACATTCGGATGTCATCGATCGCGACGCCCCCTCCAAATATTAGCAAATCGCCTCATCTAAAAATAAAAATAGCCCAAGGAAGAAAGGTGACAATTCCGTGTGGTGCAATGCTTCGAAGGAATTGATGTCTCGGTCGTAGTATATGTCAGTGGAGATCCTCGGCCGTGAAGGATCTCGACCGCAATGCATATATGTCAGTAAAGAGAGAGACTAGGCCGGTAGGAAGAAATGTCGATAAAGAACCTCGGCCGTAGTCAATGTCGGTGAACTTGGTGATGAGTCTCGGCCGATCAATAAGCAAGGGAGAAGGACGTCAGTGATTGGTGGCCATCATGGATTGTCTGGCGCAAAGGAGAAGAAGGGCCGCAAAGCTGCTGAAGAAGAGATGTGGCAGTCGACAAGTTGTGCTGCTTGGTGACGGATCGTCGGTGACGATGAAGACGAAAAATGGCACAACGAGGATGGAAAGAATGGTGAGACTGTAACACCCCAATATTTCATCAAGGGCAATATAGTAATTTCATAAGTTAATTAGAATCCTTGATTAATTCAAGATGATCAAAAGGGGAATTTGAGAAGGAATATGAATATAATTGAAAATGAAATATGAATAGAAGAAAAAAGTACTCCTACTTGAAGAAGGAATTAGAATTAGAATAGGATTAAAAGTACGATTAGAAAGAAAAAAGGAAAAGAAAGAAAGTTAAATCCTAATGGGAGTAGAAATTGTAATTAGATTGTGATTAGGGATTTCAATTTTTATTTGAGATCCAAAAGATTTATTAATAGACATAGGACTCCCACATAGGATAGGATTGAGAGTTTATGGCTTAAAAATATTTCAGCCATGAAAATAATATTTATTATTATTTAATCCGAAAATTAGATGATAAATTGCTATGGAATGAAATAATTCCAAAAATTAGAGAAAAGAAAGAAATAAAAAGATAAAATAAAGGTATAGTTTGATTAACATAAGTTATTGATAAAAGATGGAGATAGAGTTTGATTGAGAGAAGTTATGGAGGAGATAAAAAGGAATTTGAGTAGAGATGGATTTTTATAAGTATGGTTATGGAATAATTAGTGAAATTCGAATTTAATTAAATCTGAATATTTAAGAGATGATAACTAATGATGGATGGTCATGATTGATGAAGAAATAGTCCAAGGTCCAATAGAAGTCAAAAACTCTAGTTGAGAGCTATAAATAAAATCTAAATGGTGGCTAGAAAGTATGATTTGCCTCCACAAAAATTCTGCACAAGAGCCCTTCTTTCTCCTTTGTTTTTTTTCACAAATCGAGACACATGAGAGCGCGTGCAATATATAGTTTTGAAGCCCCGACAGAGGAGAACAAGATTCAAATGGTAGCTGATGGTTTTTGAACGTCAATAAGGAGGAATCGTCGTCCAAAGTCGCGACGTACGTGCTGTCCATAGATAACAGGCACATAGTTGATTTTTCAATCAACTTAAGGTATGTAGGGGGATCCCCATGGCGTCAATTTTCCACGACATGGACCCTGAACTCTTCTTCATTTTATAAAGATTACATTACATATCGTATGACATAGATAGGATGATCGGAAGTTGTCAGAAATACAATTTTCTGATGACGATAGAACTCGGCTTGGATTATATTTTTCCCGACCTGAGTTCAACAGAATCCGGACTGAATCATAGTAGGAACCGGACCGAGTTCCATGAACCCAGTCCGGTTTTCCATAGGCACGACTCGGGTTCCTCTACCCAAGTGCGACATGAGATTAGATCAATAGAAACGGATCGGGTTCCGGTTTATCCGGCCCATTTCCGCAAACTCATTTATAATGGATTGAAATCGAGCCGATCCGGCCTGGGTATTGAATGACTGATATGGAATTAGACAAAGACAGACACGGCTCGAGTTTTACTTGACCCAACCCGTGTTTGGATGATTGATATAGAATTGGATAAAGACATACTTGACCTGAGTTTTACAAGAACCGTCCCGGGTTCTGATATAGAAATTGGAAAAAGTGAAATAGATGAATCGACCCGAGTTTGTCCTAGTGCAGGACGAATTCCGAGGACTTAAAATATATTGCTAAATAATTATTTATGTTTAATTGCTTTGATTGCTCATGACCATGCATTGATATTTATTGGTCTAGCGATTGTGATTGTTATGTTGATTAATGTTAATCAAATATAATTATAATATGCTAATTGATAATAATTGATTATGGATTCGTGACACATTGTTCAATTGGCATAAATTGATTACTAATGGGATTATTGATATTGATTGTGCATCGTCTAAGTGACGATATGGAAAATTGCTACAGTTGAATTGTTAAATTGATAATTGAGACCTTCATGGTTGATGGAGGCCGTTATGGTCGATGGAGGCCCTCGTGGTTGATAGAGATCTTTGTGATCGATTGAGGCCCATTGGGTCGATAGAGGCTCATGGAGTCGATTGTTAATGCATAATAGTTAATGGAGACCCTTGTGGTAGATGAGATCTTTACGGTCGATGGAGACCATCGTGGTCGATTGAGGCCTTTATGGTCGATGGAGGCCCTCGTGGTCGATGGATATCCTTGTGATCGATGGAGGCCCATTGTGATCGATGGAGACCGTTATGGTCGATGTATGTGTTCATAATTGAATTGCGCCCTAGTGGCTAATTGGTAATTGAATTACTTCATAATGGATGATGAAAAATTGAATAGATAAATTGTTAATAGAAATAATAATTGATAATTGTTTATTGTGGCTTTCACCGACTTATGGCCAATTGATAATTAATTTAAGATAATTGAATCGAATTGATTAGATATCAGTCATCAATAATTAATGATATGAATAGTTACTATTATTGGTCAAATTATTTATGTCTTATTAATTATCGTTAAATGTTATTTATTCTAACCAATTATATATTGTTATGGATAATTGTGGTAGTATTGGTATTGATATTGACCATGGTTCATATAGTTATTTTTATGGGTGACCCTACGTACTGAGTTATCTCATTGGGCTTTGCCCCTGTATTTGGATCTATACAGGTGATGTTGATGGCGATGGTCAGACGGTTGATGGCTGCTCTAACGAGTGACATGCACATGGATATAGAGTCCATTATTGTATAGACGTGGGCTCTAACCCACAGATTATTGGATATGATATAAATATCTTCCGCATATTGTAATAGAATGTTATAAATTAGTCTTCCGCTTATGTAAGCCAGTTTGTTGACTGGTCAAAGTTAAGGTATGGAATTGAGTGGCATCGCCGAGATAGCCTTCTCGGCAGGCAAAAGAAAAAAAAATCTCGGGGCGTTACAGAGACGATGACCTACAAAATGAAAGAAGGGTAAGTATTTATAGATGAAGAATGGCCGTGACCTTACCTGTATAGGCATGATGACCGGTCAAGTTGGTTGGAATCTGGGCGCAAAGTATGCATGTGTTCGATAAGACACATGCATTGTTGTTGATGCTACTTTGTTGTTGCGCCTGTGATATGTCAAGTTATGACGGGTTGTCAGGTGATTGTCAAATCGATGCAGGGCATTGTTAATTCAATGTTTGCTCCCGTAATACATCATGTGTGTGATGCAAGTCAGATCCGCTTTTGCGGCTAGAGTTGTCTGGGATTTGGATTTTAGTGGCCGGGAGATGTCTTGTCCGAGGTCTTCGAGGCTGTTTGGTGACGATTTCGTGCTTGCATTTGCGGAGCGCCAAGTCGAAATATCTGAAAATTGAGTATTTGAATTTCCCTCGCATGAAATCTTAATTAGATGACTCCATAAATAAATAAAAATAATAAAATGCCTAATAAAATAAAATAAAATATCATCCAAACTAATTCTATGTAAATAAGAGACTAATCTAAAGATAAAGGGTAAAAAAGTTCTGATTTATAGTCATCAGCTTGACTTAGTCAGATCAGAGTTCACATATCATAGAGAGTGATCATGGAAATATTATGATAATAAGTGCCACCATGATAAGGTTTTAATCTATGTCCATTCACTTTGAGTCTTTATTTTTTGTCTAATGATTCATTCTCAAAAGTTCCATAGGGTGAACAATTAATTATAACATAAGGTCTGGTCCATCTTGATTTAAGTTTTCTAGGAAATAATCTGAGTTTCTATTATAAAGAAGCACTTGTTGACTAGGTAAAAATTCTTTATATTTAATATGCATGTCATGTAATTTTTTTGTGCGTTCTTTATATAGCTTGTTGTTCTCGTATGCATAGTGTCTAAATTCATCAAGCTCATTTAATTGTAATAACCTTTCTGATTGTGATGATTTTAAATCCATATATATTTAAAAATTTCATTGCCCAATAAGCCTTGTGTTCTAGTTCCACAGGAAGGTGTCATGCTTTTCCAAAAATTAATCTGTAATGAGAGGTACCTATGGGTGTCTTAAAAGCTGTCATATATGCCCAAAGTGCATCGTCTAATTTCAAACACCAATCCTTTCTAGATGAATTCACAGTTTTCTCTAGAATCATTTTAATCTCTCTATTTGAAATTTCCACTTATCCACAAGATTGTGCATTATATGGGGTACTAAAAAAATTTTTGACTCCAAATCTATTAAGAAGAGTTGACATTATTTTATTACAGAAATGTGTTCCATTGTCACTTATGATAGTCCTAGGTGTTCAAAATTGAGTAAAAATATTTTTTCTTAAAAAGTTGGCAACTACCTTGGCCTCATTTGTTGGTGTGGCTACAGCTACTACACATTTAGACACATACTCAACCATCACTAAAATGTATTGATTATTATAGGATTTAGAAATGGACCTATAAAGTCAATGCCCCACACAAAAAATATCACACTGTAAAATATTTGTGAGAGGAATTTCATCTCGATAATAAATAGTACATGTCCTTTGGCATTTGTCACAATACTTACAGTAATTTCTTACATCTCTGTAAATGGTTGGTCAATATAGTCCACATTCAAGTACCTTAGCCGCTGTTCGATTGGGTCCAAAGTGACCATCAGCTTGTCCATCATGGCAATGACTTAAAATATTCTCAATCTCATCTTCGCGGACACATCTTGGGATTACTTGATCTGCACATAATCGAAAAAGGTGAGGATCTTCCCAGTGGTAATTTTTTGCATCAGATAGAAATTTTCTTTTTTGGTGAGTGGTCATGCCCTTTGGAACATAATGTCCTGCAAGGGAATTAGCGAAATCAACAAACCATGGGGGATTATTAGAAATTTGAGAAATTATCAAAATAGAAAAAAGTTTTTCATTTGGGAATTCTTCAAGTATGTCTGTGACTTCTCTTGGAGACGGCTCCAAACGGGATAGATGGTTAGCTAACAAGTTCTCAGTCCCTTTTTTGTCCTTTACTTCAACATCGAACTCTTGCAAAAGTAGTATCCATCAAATTAATCTAGATTTGGCATCTTGTTTGCTCATCAAGTGCTTGATTGCTGCATGATCTGTGTAGACAATAATTTTTGAATAAATTAGATATGATTTAAACTTGTCAAAAGCAAAAATAACAACAAGAAACTCCTTCTCTATTGTTGCATAATTCATCTGGGCAGTGTTCAATGTTCGACTTGCATAATATATGACATGAAATGTTTTATCTTTTCTTTGTCCCAAAACAGCTCCTACTGCACCATCACTAGCATCGCACATCAACTCAAATGGTAAAGACCAATTTGATGCTACAACAACAGGAGCAGAAATTAGCTTTTCCTTTAATAGATCAAAGGCAGCAAGACAATTAGAATTAAAATCAAATTTTATATCCTTAGCAAGAAGATTAGTTAAGGGCTTAGAAATTTTTGAAAAATCTTTAATAAAACATCGATAAAATCCTGCATGACCAAGAAAGCTTTGAATGTCCTTCACATTGGTTCGATGAGGTAGATTTGCAATGACATCTATCTTGGCCTTATCCACTTCAATTCCTTTTTTTGAGATTTTGTGGTCAAGCACTATGCCCTCTTTAACCATGAAGTGACACTTCTCATAGTTAAGGACCAAATTTGTTTCTTCACATCGCTGTAAAACCAAAGATAAATTATTCAAGCAATTATAAAAAGAGCTATCAAAAAGAGTAAAATCGTCTATGAACACTTCAAGTATCTTCTCGTTCATATATGCAAAGATTGGCATCATGCATATTTGAAATATTGCTGGAGTGTTGCATAGCCCAAATGGCATTCTTCTGTAGGCGAACGTTCCATACAAGCATGTGAATGTTGTTTTTTCTTGATCCTCAGGTGCTACTGCTATTTGATTGTATCCAGAGTAGTCATCTAGAAAACAATAGTAACTATGACCAATAAAAGATAATGGAAAATGATCTTTGCGGGTAGCATCATTAAGTTTCCTATAGTCTATACAAACTCTCCAACCTGTAATTGTTCTCTGAGGCATCAATTCATTATTTTTGTTACTTACCACAATAATGCCTCCTTTCTTAGGGACTACTTGCACATGACTCCATGAACTATCAGAAATGGCATATATAATACCTGCATCAAGGAGTTTAATGACCTCCTTTTTCACAACTTCCCTTAAAGTTGGGTTGAGCCTTCTTTGGTACTGAGCAATTGGTTTGGCATTTTCCTCCATCAAAATTTTATGCATGCAAATAGTAGGAGATATTCCTTTGATGTTTGAGATCGACCAGGCAATTGTGCTTTTGTGTTACCTCTATACTTCTAAAAGTTTGTTTTCCATGTTACCTAGCGGATATGATAACTAGATAAGTGTCATTTTCAAAAAAGGCATATCTTAAATGAGATGGGAGTTCTTTAAGTTCAAATTTTGGGATGCAGTCCAATTTATCTATATCTTCCTCGAGGCTCTCTTTTGTTATTTGCTCATTATTTCCCTCCACATTTTCCCTGGAATCATCAATACTTTCCATGGCCTTCTTGGCATATGGATCTAAAATAAAATCTGCAACAATATCATCAAAAGTATGAGTAGTATAATCTTCTAATGAATCAATGGCATAACAAGATGAGTAATCAGAAGATTTTTTGAGAGAATTTTTTATATTAAAAGTAATGTCTTCATTGTTGATGCGGAGTTTGAGCATCCCTTGTTGAACATCTATAAGTGCATTTCCTATGGCTAGAAATGGTCTCCCGAGGATGATGGTTTTTTTCATCTGCCTTCATATCCGGAACAATAAAATCTGTAGGAAAAATAAATTTATCAACTTTTACCAAGACATCTCTTAATATTCCTCGGGGTCTCTTTCATAAAGAATCTACAAATTGAAGAGTCATACTGTCTCTTCAAGTTCCCCTAACCTAGCTGCACAAATATAGAATATGGCATTAAACTAATACTAACACCAAGATCACATAAAGCTTTGGCACAAAAGAATTTTCCAATAGTGCAAGGTATGGTGAAGGCGCCAGGATCTTTGATTTTTCTAAGCATATCTCGATCATAAATGGCACTACATTCCGATATCAATTTCAAGCTTTCTTCTTAAAGATAATATATCCTTCATGAATTTAACATAGCTCGGCATCATCTGTAAGGCTTCATGAAAAGGAATGTTAATAGATAATTACTTCAGAATATCAAGAAAGCGAGAAAATTGCTTATCGAGTTGTTCTTTGGGAAATTTTTGTGGATAAGGCAGGTCCCCTATGTTGTTGGTATTTCTTGAATTGTCAGTTTCTTTTTGCTTGAGATTGATATCATCAGTGGCCTAATCTTGTGTTTTTTATGCTTCAACTTCTTCATCATGATCAATTGCTCTTGGTGAGGGATCTGATACTAAACTTCTCAATTGCTTCCCACTTCTAAGAGTCACAACTTTGGTCTCTTCTTTAGGGTTTTTCTCTGTATTGCTTAGTAGAGCCCCTGGTGCACGACCTGCCATCATATTGGCCATCTGTCCTATTTGCATTTCCAAATTCCTAATCATGGCATCTTGATTGTTTGCCCTTGTTTCCATTGTCTTTTGCATGGTTTGCATAGTGTCAATAACTCTTGTCATCATTTCTTTCATGGTATTAGTCGATTGTTGAACAAGAGCATCATGTTGCCTTCTCAAAAGTGTAAAGTTTTGTGGATGGGCTTGTCCTTGATTCTGAAATTTCTCAAAAGCTTGCCCTTGATTTGACCTGTATGGAAACTTCTGATTGTTCCTCCAACTATAGTCATTGTTCCTGAAAAATGGATTGGCACAAAGTTAGCATTTTCAATTTGATCAAGATTAGAAGTGTTACCTGTAGGGCAATAATTGCTCACATGTCCTCCTCCACAGTTGTTGTACACCATTAATGACATCATCTACTCAAATTTTTTATTAAGTGAATCCAGTTGAGTAACTACTTTAGAAGATTGAACTCCTTGTGCAACATGTACATCATGTGTTCGTCGATGTGGTTTCCTTTCTTGGCTTGACTTGAGGGCACAGCTTCAATAATATCTTGTATCTCACTAGTCCATTTAGATTCCAGCACTGTCCCTTCTGTTGATTGGTCAAGCTTATCTTGATTTGCAACTCGCAATCTATTGGTCAAGCTTATCTTGATCTGCAGCTCGCAATCCATGGTAGAAATCTTCCATTACTTGCCATTTTGAAATCCTATTATCAGGAACTCTGGCTAATAGTTTCTTATATCCTTCCTAGGCCTCATATAATGTCTCGTCATCATCTTGAATAAATGGCCTTAATTCTCTTTGATATTTGCCTACTTTTTGTGGTGGGCAATGTTTTCCAACAAATTTTTCTACCAGCTCCAACCATGACTGAATCGATTCTGCAGGCAAAGTTTTGAACCATGTAGAAGCTTTGTCACATAAAGATTGTGGAAATAATAATAGATGAATAACTTCAGAAGAAACATTATTATTTCTAAAGGTGCTTAGAGTAGCAACAAATTTATCAAGGTGATCGTGAGGGTCTTCATGAAATCCTTCTCCAAATTAAGATGTTTGTATCATCCTCACGATTGTCGGATTGATCTCGGAATTATTTGCATTAATATATGGCAGTATTATGTATGATTCTCGATCACTGTATTTGGCCGATACATATTCTCTCATTAAAAGCTCTGCTTCTTCTTCTTCTTCACGACAATTGTTTTGTGGCAGAAGTAATTCATTTTGTTGCTCCTGTCTCTGATTGTTGCGTAGTTGTTTAGCCATCTTTCTAATATTCTTTTATAATTGAGGAGCAATTCTTTCAATTTCAGGATCAAATTCCAAAAGTGAATTTGAACTCCTAGTGCGCTTATCAGAAGATTCCATGATTGATTGTGATTAAATTTTTAGTAATACCTGCAACAACCAATATTCAGTAAGATAAAGAGAGATAAGGATATAAAAAATAAAAAAATATACAGATAATGGATCGCGATGAAAGAATGATTTGTTAGTTGAGTTCAAAATTTAAATCGATAAAAATAAAAGTCTTTCAGGCATTATCGAGAGTCAGAATATCTATGATGCCAAAAATACTTGAATAATTTCGAGCATGTTACAGTTCAAATTAAGTTGTTGAATAATCTTGAAGATCCATTAGGTCATTAAAATTGAATCTGACAATTTTCGAGAGTAATTATATGAAGGCCGCCAAACTTCAAAGAAGTTTACAGAGATTTGAAATTAAATGCGGTGTAAAAGAAAACTCGGAGAAACAAACTCTTAATTTGATAACGAAATAAACCACTTCAAACTCAAAATACTAACATCACGGCCAGAAGAGAATTGAATAAATGGTCGTAAAAATCATGCACTCATTTGGCCGCCAAAACTGTAATGTCAAAAAGGATTACTCAACGTGAATGAACATGCAGGTGCAAAACTAGTTAAATTACGGCCAAGATAAAATTACATTAACTTTTGTATCATCATCGTATCATGACGGAAGAATTCAGATAAAATGAGATGAAACAAGAACCAAATTATGGCCGTAAAATCAATCATCGATCATGAAAATCAGCAAAAATATTTTCAGAGAGTTAAGATTTGCTTGGCCGCAAAACAAGGTTAAGAAAACAAATAACGGGCACAAAAGTTATGCACTAATCGAATGCTTAAACAATAAACCCCAGGCGCAAAAGATTTAACCAATGCATCATCATGCATTAATCATGTCGCAAAGCAAAGTGTCGGCCGCCAAAGTAGTGTACATGAGAATTAAAAATGTAGGCGTTTTGAGAGATGCTTAATCAATATATGCTTGGGCGCAAAATGAATTAAGATAATTACACGTAATAATGAGATAAACCGACTTATCGCCAAATACTACAAAAGGAAAATCACGGCGAGGAATAATTAATGTCATACTGGGCATAATTCGGATATTAACAAATGTGAATCCAAACTTGAATAAGGTCGAGCGCAAACAGAACATCATAACATTGCAACCGTTACACAAATCAATGAAATTAAATAAGAAATCAAGGGGCAGAAATCATCCGATTATATTTCCAGTAAAGCCGACGAAAATTAATTACGGCCGAAAGTCAAGATAAGATCGTAGAAACAACTCAGCCCGAGTATAACAATTCTAGAGCTCAGGCTCTTTTGTTTTGGCTCTGATTTCGTGTGTTTTTTATTTATTCATTCCACGCCTCTGAAGTGATGATTCTAAGAACAAAGTAAACCAAAACATATTTTAAGAAAATAGATGCATGCAAATTATCAAAACTACAAAAAAAAATAACCTAAATGACATGTAACATACGTATAAAAATGCATACATCAAATTCTCCAAAAGTGAACTCTTGCTTGTCCTCAAGCAAGCTTGAAAATAAGACTCAGAAATCATAAATAGACCATGATAGTCTTTATATATGACTAATACTTTCCTAGTATCATCATTTTACAAGCTCATTGCCAAATTATCTAACCATATTCCAAGTTTTCAGCCTCATAGAATTTCTAGATCTTAAACAATTTAGATTTATTTTAGTTCAGCTACATGCAAGAAAACATATATCTTATCAAATAATAGCATTAATGTTGAAAGTAAAAGTACAAAGTGAGCTTATATATACACATATATTTTCAACACAAAAGTAAAAACTTTTTTATGCTTTTGTGTGTAGATAGTGAGTTTTTCATTCATGCGCTTCTTCAAAGTGATCCATGTAATATTTTTAAGACCAGCTAGCCTTACATAGTCACGCAAGAATCCCATATGGGTATAATTGCCTAAACACACTTGTAACAATCTCACTTTTATTTTTGCCACTTCTTTCAACATTTTTTCACAATTGTAACATTTTTTTCATAAGCTCACAAAGTATAGCATTCAATACAAAGCCAATTATTATCAATACACAAAATAAAAATAAGAAAATATAAATGATAGTATGAACATGAATTAATAGTCTAAGTATCCATAGTTTTATTGGAAACAAACATATTTTCAATAATACCCACTACTAAGATGATAGAACATATAAAAGTATGGTAATATAATTTCACAAGTGCACTGATGCGTAAAAATATGTAGCAAAATAAAATCGCTAGCAATTGCATTAGTCGCTCAAGTAATATAGTAAAAGGAGTAAAGAGTGTCGAACCCATGAGGAATATTATTAATTTAATAACTGAATTTATAAATTAATAAGAGAAGAAAATGTGGAATTTTGGAAAATAACGTTTGTAATTATAAAATAAAATATAGAAAATAAGATAATAATAAGATATGACAATGGTGTTGAAGTTAGGCCTTAAGATGAAAATAAATCAGGATAAATATTTAAACCATAAAAGATAAATTTAATCTTTAAAAATGGATTAGAGTCTCCCTAAAGTAATCTAATATGATTAACTTGCGGTTTCCACGACTAGCATCCCATCAACCTAAGCATGCAAAACTATCATAATTTAACAAGAACTGAAGTCTCCACGACTAGCATCCCATCAAATCATATTAAAATTAAGATGCATTAAGTTGGATTCCCTCGACTATTAATCACTCCACAAACTTATTTAAATTAACATACCACACAAACTTGATTTTCCACACACTAGTTATCAAATTTATGTCAATTTTTAATTTCAAATAAAATCATTTAATTTAATTAATGAATTCTGAAATCAAATAGTCCACAAAATAGTAATTACTCAACTTAGAAATCCAAATAATTAAATAAAAAGCACTAAGCACAATTAACTAATTGATAAAAAAAGATTAAAACAAATAATATAGGGTCCAAATAGTCTCCCTTCAATTAATAATCTCCTAAAATAATAATCCTAAAAACATGGAGTTCATCCTAGAAATTTTGGAGAGAGAATAAAATAATAATAATAATAATCGGAAGAATTACACCCAAAGAGATAAAAATGTCGAAGCTTTGGATCAGGGGCAGACAGTCGGGTAGCCTTTCGGACTTGATTAGAGTCGCGATCAATCTCCAATCGTCGCACCTCTCTCCTCTTGGTCATAGCATGTAGAGCTCACGACTCTATGTGGACTTCAAAGCACGAGTTGGATGACGGTATCTTCCTCTATTTATAGGTGCGAATGGTCTTCATAATGATCACGGTCGATAATATCATACGGTCAAGTTTAATTTCGCGAGATAAACTTTACATCTTCGATAAAACTTTGGTTAATGATAAAAATTTATCAGTTTTGCGCCTGGTGATAAACTTCTCTTCGTTCTCGGCCACCAAATGATCATCGCCTTGGTTAATGATAGAGTTTTGTGCCTAATGATTGATAATTCTTACTACGTATTGGTTAAGGATAAAAATTTGTCGCCCAATGATTCTCTTCATTGTTGGATATTACGGACGATAATCTCCATGATCTTGGTTAATGATAGGCTTTTGCGCCCAATGATCTTGGTTGATCATGGTGTTTTACGCCCCATGATGAAATGTAATCTTGATCATGCGTGAACTGGCTTTTGAGTCGTAATCCTTGGTTAATGATAGTGTTTTGCTCTGAAAGATAAAACATCATCTGATAATTCAAAATCCTCTTTCACGACCGATAATCTCTTTGCATTTGAATTGCGGCTGATAAACTTAAGCTAAGAACTTGGCGTCTGGTACTCAGCTTTTCCTGGAAAATAGCTATCAAAATTTTATTAATCTATCCATAATTAAAATATTTAGAGAATTAATAATTAGAATCGGTAAATCTGAGATTACGACAAAAAAATGATCTAAAATGATGCTTGCATGATCAAATTGTAGAAAAATTAACTAAAATATAACATACGCATCATGCACAATGTCATTAAATCTTACTTAAGTGCAATTAAGAAGAACAAACAATAAAGAAATATGATAATGAATGATATTTTATGATTTTTTATATGAAATTTTTATGTGCAAGAAATAAAACAAATTTGCAATACTAAATAAACATGTTAATGCAATACAACAAGAAAATATAACGCAAAAATGCAATCTCCCTCAAACTTGAACTAAACACTATCCTTAGTGTTAAACAGACAAGGCAAGGAGTACAAGATGCAAGACTCGGTAAAAAAATAAAAGATACAATCAACTAGTCCATCTCCGGAGATGGTGGAGGTGGAGGATATGCTCCAAAATAATCTCTAATAGTCTACTCCAGTTTGATGGACCTAAGTTCTACTACTGCATCATCTAATATTGTTGCTCTTGGTTTGAAAGAAGTGCGGTTAAATATCGCTGAATCATCAAAATTGTCAAGGGTAGAAGAGTGGGCTTGTGATGCAGAGGTAGTATAGAATGGTAGTCTCGGAGCTGTAAAAGGTGGCCGCTCATAGTGCAATGGCCTCTTGTCCTGCGTCAATGATGGCCCCACGCCATGTCCCTCAAATTGCTCAGCAAACTCAGGAAAGCAACTCCCAATAGGCCTCTTCAAAGAAGTAAAAATAATCAGATGGTCTAATCAAAGATAGTGAACCTATCGATATTTGCACGAGAAAGCATTTCCGCCAGTGTCCTCCCCACTAATTCATTTGCCGAACTGTACTCATGCCAATAAAAGATGACTCGATGGGCTCAAAGTAGGCAAGTCTAGATCAAGATGAAGTTAATTAGCGTGACAGGATCACCAATTGTGATTGTGTTCATACTCCCTAGCGGGCAAGGCTTCTACAGCAATTAGAATTTTTCATCCCTCTTTGCATCAGCATGTCACTTCGTTGGAAGTTTCCCTTTCATCAATCTCGATGCAACTTAGAACTTGCTGATGAATTCATTGAAGCCACTCAACCAAAATGCCCACCGCCTTGGCCTACTCAACTAGAATTTTGGGATGCGACACAATGAAAACACTATAGGAATGCTTTTTGCTTCGACATCATGTCCACCTAATATGCTTGCATGAAGACAATGGCAGCTATAAATATCACCTATGATATCTTTTATTATTTGAGAGTACGGATATGAGATCTTTTTTGCAGTAGCATTCGCCCACATATGAGAAGCTTCATCAAGAATTCTTCAGTTCCTTTGCAAATTCTCATCTATAGGATAATGGTGGACCACCCCGAGTTAGCTTCCAATTTTACAATCGAGAGTACAGTCTCACTCTCCAAATTTAATCCGATTGAGCTAGGTGAATTTTCTTCTCAATGTGAGCAGGCCACATTCTGGAAAGCTATCACTAACAATGAGCCTCTTGTTCTCTTGAAGGCGAAAGCGAGTCTTATCTAGAATCTCATGTTTCACTATGCAAATACGATCTTTTTTTATACAATATGCCACCAAGGAGAGAGCTAAGTGTAGTAAATCTTATAGAGATTCTTATACTTTGGGCCATGGCAAGAACGTTCAAGAATGTGGGATAATTCTCAATTTTTATAATTAATGAAGAACAAAACTAGCTCGGGTAGATAGTGAACACAGTGGGCTCTTCTAAGAGGAAACGTTGGAGTAGGGTAGAGAATAACGTGATTTGGGTGTTTTGAGAGGTTCGACCTAGACTCTTTTTGACTCGTTGTGTAACTACTTGGCCCGAATCTCCTCATGAATGTCACAGGAGAAGAAGAGGACCATCATGCTTTCTAGGGTTCGAACGAGGTAGGCGCAGAAGAAGCAATTTTTATGGAGGTGATATAATGTGGTTGTGTGATGTTGTCGTACGAAAAACTTTCGCTCAACATCATCAAACATCATGTAGGATGGCAGTTCAGCGAGGTGTCTCAACGATCGGACTGGAGCTGCAATTTATGCCATGAGGGATGAAGCCTGTGGATTGTGCAACAATCACCATAAATGATGGAAGAGGGCGGTAATGTAATAGTGAAGTCGCCATTGGCAAACAGTGATTCGTGATGATAATGGTGTGGTGGCAGCTTTGTTGTTGGCCGAAATACTTTAGGAGCCTTCTTCATTGGTGGGGAAGATGACCGGAGGTCATTGTGATGGTGTCTTGCGATTGTGGGATTGCTACTTGTCATGAAGGTAGTGGTAGCATTGAAATTGGAGATGATGACATGGCGTTGCTGCAGGTGAGACGTCGTGGAGGTGGATGCGCTATAGAACGATCAAGTGCTAGAATAAGTTGATAAGGTTGTGGGAAGAGCACTCGTCATCTAAGAAGACGAACAAGCACCATCAGTGGATTCCCTACAACGACACTAGCTCAGGTTTAATAAGATGATTCAGGTGAGTTAGTTGGTCATTTTCATCTCGCTTTTCATGCAAACTTTAAGGCTATATAAATGCGAACATAAAGGTTGGTACATAATAGTTGAATGGCTAGTTTCTCGAATTTGAAGCTTATCTAAACTTTCAAAAATTCTGCGCTTGTGCATACGATCTTCTAGTCATGAAGCGGGTTCGACAATTATTGTAGACGTTCAAAATGAGCCCACCTTTGGGTTACATTGATCCGACCCGGGTTCCAACTAGAGTTGGAAAACTTGGAAAAATGAACCTGGATTGGGATTTCTTCAACCCAGGTCAGGTTCTACTATATGCCGGGTAGTAGACAACATAGAACCTGCCCATTTTTTATGAGCTTGTCCCAGGTTCTAGCTGTAGAAATTTTTTAGTGAAATAAAAGTTGTGCGTTTAATATCAACTGATTATGGATCAGAGATAAAACTCAAATAGAGCAACTAATAGAAGCAATCTAAATAAAAACTCAAACAATGCATTGTTGCAACAAAGTTTTTGTATCCGATATAATTATAGTTTAATGAAATAAATCTTGAAAGATTACAGTTATATTTAAAATGCAGAAAAGTTTAATTAGCATATTAAGTTAGTTTAGATGCTTATATAGTCATGTTTGCATGTAGTAATTAACATTTGAATTAAAACATAATGATAACTAAATTATTAGTAAGCATTATAAAGAAACTATATAAGATTGTTAGGAATAAAACTTAATATTTATAAGTATTATAATAAATATGTTGAATTGTGATTAACTAAGGTTAATTAGAGGTTAAATACTAATTTTTCACAAAATAACATTATTAGACCTTCACTTCAGCTAATGGGAACTTAAACTGCTGCAGGCAGCTCACCAATTAGGGGTTAAATACTGATTTTTCAAAAATAACATTATTAGACCTTCACTTCAGCTAATGGGAACTTAAGCAGCTACAACAGGCAGCTCACCAGTTGCTTAATAATATATTTTTCTGAACCACTACTATAACGTGTTAAAAATCTGCATACCCCCCCCCCCCTCCACACACCCACCCACCCACCCACCTTTCCCCTCTCCTCTCGGGCCCAAAGAGGAGAGGGGGGAAGGGGTGTCGGCTCCTGTCTTTTTTGTTTTTTTATATTATTTTATTCAAAGATGAGAGTGGAAGGGGCATCGTCCACTATTTTTTATTTTTAAATATTATTTATTAAACTTTATTGTGCCATGTCAACATTGCAATCAAGGAATTGGTTATTGTCGGTCACAAGGATGAGGCATGCAAGAAAAATAAAGTTCAGGGATAATCTAGTTATAAATTAAAGTTGAGGGACCGTCTAGTTATGACACCCAAAGTTGAGGGACGATTCATGTGTAATTTACCCTAAAATCATAAGATTTGATCTCGTGGTTAAAAAGTTATGAATTAGTTATTAATATACACACTCTAGAATCCTGAGATAGCACCTAGTCAAGTTTGGAAAATTGAGTAGTTCCAAGTATGAAATCGCACATAAACATAAACACTTGAAATTAAACATTAGTATTAGAAGAGATTAAATACATTTTAAGATGAACAAGTATTCATGCATTATGAGTATGCGCTGTATTTTATTATTTATTGAAAAGTGAAATAACATAATTACTTGTAGAAAACCATCAAGGTACAAGTGAAAGGAGTAAAATCTAGTAAACATCTTTGAAATGATAAAGTATGTGTATAGATAAATTTACAACATAGAAAAATGTTATATTTACTTCTTTTATTTATGGTATTATTTTAAGCATAGATGATGATGATTATGATTATTATTATTATTATTATTATTATTATTATTATTATTATTATTATTATTATTATTATTATTATTATTATTATTATTATTTTAAGAATTTCATATAAGATGAAGCAAACTCTTGCATGAAAATGTTTTTATAAAACAATGCTTGTGAAATTAAAATAAGTTTTACTTCATAGTGATATGTGATTATGACATATGTATTTTGGATATTGTTAAACTCCAGGTGTTCATTGGCTATGCTGGTTGAAAAAGGTTTTTGAGACCGCATTCAGTATACATGATACCTTTGGGCGTATTTCAGGTGTCTTTGCGATGTGGGGGCTGCTCAGCGTGCACGTAGTGACTTGTTGGGTTACATATTCAAGATTCGTGATTGTGAAGCTCTATTAATTTCATGACATATGATCATGGAGGGATACATATTAACTTATGATATGCTCTATGTATTATAGACTCATGATTATGAAACTCTGCTTAATTGCATGACACACGATCATGGATGGATATGCATTGACTTATGGCATGGTCCGCGTATTTGAGACTCATGATTATGAAGCTCTGTTAACTTTATAACACATGATCGTGGAAGGATATGTATTGACCATGTTGAGTATGTGCAATGACAGATGTATGGAGTTTAGATGTGAATATAATGATATCTTGAGTTACTATTATTTATGTGAAAATTCATATGAGTTGACAACTTATGTTATATGTATTATACTTTAAATATTTTATCATATAGATAATATGGTTATTTAAGATTATTTGCACTTGTATTGTTCCCTTATATTCTATTCTTATTTCACTCAATGAGCAAATGATTGTTGCTCACATTACCCTTGATGAATTTTTTTTTTCAAATAATAATCTAAGTTCTCGAGTTAAGTTGACTTGATACTTACTTTTGATGTATGTAGAAGAGGTTGAGTCGTTGGTGCACTTTGATTTCTCCTTCACTTTTGTTTTCCTTAAAGCATGCATGTATTATAATGCCCTCAAATCGACCCACGCCATGTGGCGAAGACCAACCTGGAGACGTTATGATCGTTATGACATTGACCATCATGTTGACTCAGTCTCAGTCAAGAATCGAGAGACATCAACGAAAGAAAGAATAAAACTAAAGGAATATAATATAAGTTGCAGAAGTTCTGGATGGCTACATAATCTCTAAATGGATATCATAAGGTTTACATCATAAGTTCATAAATGGGGAAGAAATAAATAACTTATTACGCCATGTAGTTCATGTACTTTCTAGTCGCCTGAGCATCGTCGCACCACACCAACTCAACACCAATACTGACCTGAGCCTATGGAAATCATACACAGGGGAGGAAGTCATCGGGTAAGCTTTACAGCCTAGTGAGGAACCAATAAGGTATCCAATGCATAACTTAAATAGAATAAATCAGAAATAAAATGATGTACTTATCTTGAGTAGAAAGGTGGAGCATGAGATCATCATAAATCATGATATGGAAGATGAATAGACATAATCAGTAAAATCATGTGATATTTGATAAACTTAGAATAAAGGACATGCTTGAGAATCATGACATAAGTACTGATAATAACTTGACTTGGAATTCATGCTCGCTTTATTTATCCATACTTGAAACATGCTTAATTTATTTATCCATACTTCTTAATCTTGAAAAATGTTTGCTTTACTTATCCATGCTTGTTAATCTTAAAATATACTTAGAAATCAGGATGACTTTAGGTGCCTTTAAATTCTTAGGGTATGTCGAGCAAACGATACAGCCTTGTGCGGATCAATGGATGATCAAACTATGAATAAGGGAGCAACCCTTATCTTGAGGCACTTGTCTTGAACTGACAACCAATTATTTATCTTCCATCTTAACTTATTAATCACTTTAGAATCTTGTTATTCTTTGTTCTTCATACAATAGAGGCAATAAGATCAGTCGAAAAGTAAATTAGAAAAAGATTCATGTCTTAATCGTGTATGGATCTCAGTGAGGACATGGCATTAAAATAAATCATAATCATGTTTAATCATAAGGAAAACAAACAATATTTGAATCAAAGTCAAAAGGAAGTCAATGAATGAATTAAAAGGGGCTCTGTAGGGCCGTGCCGATGTGAATGGCACAATCGGAGTAACACAGGGGGATGGCACGGGCGTGCCACAAGTGGGCACAGCCGTGATGGAGTGTGAAGGCGATCGACCGGTTTAGAAGGGTCGGTCGACCGGTTCTGTGGGCTGAAAATCGGTAATGGCACGGGCGTGCCAATAGGATGAAAAGGTCGTGATGGGTTGGTAGCTCGGTCGACCGGTGCCGGCCGACCTTTTCCTTAGCGTTGTCAAGTGATGGCATGGGCGTGCCCACATTGTGGCACGACCACGACAGAGGTGGAACGAGCGTGACGTATGGACGACACGGCCATGACGGCGAGGATTCTAGGCTGATTTCAACTCGAAATTCACTTGAATCATTAACAGAATTTCATCCTAACCTAATTTCTAAATCCTAATAGTCATCAAGACAATTTAATACAATAACAATCAATTTACCTTCAAGAAATCAATCAAACAATCACAAAATCAAGAACAAGAAAGCGATCCGATTATTTTCATGAGCCTTCCATAATCTTTCTTTCATTTAACATGATTCGTTCAGAAACAAGAGGAATCGATCTATCCAATTTATGCAAGGCGATTTCAATTCATCCACCTGATTTTGTGTTCGATCCTTGCTTCGATCTGTTGGAGGCCTTAACGATCGCATTTCCCTTGTTCTCTCAGTGCCCTTGTCTCCAGCCGATCCCCACTTGTAAATCGTCAGGCAAAAATGGAACGTGAGGCGGTGAAGAAGGTGTGATAGGCAGGAAAGGGGAGAACCGCTATCCTTGCCCTTGAGACGATTAGGAGAAATTTCTCCTCACAAGTCACGAACTAAAGGGATTTCTTTTAGGCCGAGAGGATGAAAGAAGGAAGAATATGATAGAGAGGAGATCTACAATTAATCTTTGATTTTTCCTTAATAGTTGGATCCGAATTTTCTATTGTGGTTGCCCTCTTATGTGATCCTTATCTCTTATTAAGATAAACCCATCATTTAATCTCTCTAGCAAGTTTTTTTAGTTTAAATGGATCTGATTTGATTTTTTTTCAGTTGTTACATTATTACCTCCTTAAAAAAAATTCGTCCTCGAATTTTGCATGAGGTGGAGGATTTACTAAAAAGATGTAAGAACTCTTGGCACATTCCCAACTCGAGCTTCCATGTTACTTCTTCGTCATGGTGGAACGCGAGGCTACTTGGACCATGGGTATATGCTTATTCTTTCGACGTTGTACCTTGTGTTCCATAATATGAGTTGGACACTTGTCAAAAGTGAGGTTTACGGCTAGGTTAGGCCCCTTAATCTGAATGATGTTAGCATTATCATGCTTGTACTTCTTGAGTAGGAACACATGAAATACATAATGCACTCCTCCATAAGAAAAGGGTAGTATCAACCTATATGCAACCTTGCCGACTAAATTTAATATTTAAATGGTCCATCGCAGTGAGGATTAGTTTCTCCTTGCTTACTTATCTACATTGCTTCTTTCATATAGGAAACTTTCAATAGCATCTGCCTACTTCATCGTATTAGGTCGGTGAACAGTAAAGTTGCTAGTACAATTGAATTGTCTTAAAATAATTTCATAGTGATCTTTATCATAAGCAAATTCGATCTAATGTAAATGATCATTCCAGCTACCATGTCAATCAAGTGTACATGCTCTCAGCATGTGTTCCAAAGTCTGGATAGTTTTCTTATCTACTAAAATTTTAGCGTATATTATTATAAGTGTTTGGGTCAATAATCTCCTTAAAAGAAGTGTTAGTGAACATGCTTATCATTATTTTCAATCGCATTGATATATCACAACCTAACGAGCAAGCACTTATATTTGCTCTTCTAAAATTACATTAAAATTTTCAACATTCTTTGTACTTACTATCTTTTCTTTTATCTTTATATTTGTCCTATCCTCATCCTATGATAACTGTAGTTAGATACAAATAATTGATTTCCCTCCGATGTTCTCTTGAGCTTTTCTTACCATTAATTAAGCTTTTTAATATTTCATCTCTTCTTATAGCATCCTTATATTTCTTAATCATTGACCATTGGAAAATCGAAGAAAAATCTACCACTGCTTCATATCTTCGTAAGCTCTAGGATAATCGTATATGTGAGTTAAGTCACTTTATATCCATTGATCCCTTATACCTCGGACATCCATAGCTATTGATTTGACATCCATAAGGGTCTAGTACTCAATGTTCGTAATTTCTTTAGATTCGATGAAAATCCACGCTTAATATCGTCCAATATCGATGTTCTGATGATATCTTATGATGATAGTTATTTGGAGATATGATCACTTGACCTTTGACTTAGATCAGATATCTTGATGATTGAACAAATATAAGAATTGTCAAATGAGATAATTATATTTAGAATCAATCAGAAGTCTTATAAATCATTTGAGGATGGATTGTTCTTGGTACTCTATGTCATTGGAATAAGATGGTTCATTAATCAATGTCATTCTATATTCTTCTTATATATCGACCCCTTGTATCACTGCTTTATACGATAATTTGATCATGGGAGTTGCTTTCAATTTTAACTTCTTCACCTTGCATCGTCTTTCATTGATCTTTTCGTTACAATGTCATGTCATATGACTTCATAGAAGGTCAATGGTTACATATCACCATGGTAACGTAAGTTCTTTCCTTTTTGAAGTTGAGTATCTTTCACTCCATGTATAAGGGAATGAATCACTATAATAGTCATAGGTGAGTGAAAAGTACTCCGAATCAATGTTAAGATTGAATGGTAACTACGATGAGGAATTGATGGTCGATGGACATATGATAAGATTCAATTGGTAATGAACAAAATAATTTATGCACACTACATAACATAAGTCCTTAATAATACATTATGAATGCAGGCAAACACACAGAATGAATCAAGCAATAATGTAGGAAAAACAAAGCAATCATCAAAATACAAGACAAACAATCATCTTTATCCTTTGCACATTATTCCATTGTCCTTTGCATTAATGATATCTTGTAGCTCATGTGAGAGGGGGAGGTTTGGGATAACCTTAAAGTTGGAAAGGAAAACCAATCCATATAAAACTTATGATCAAATCCTGAATGGTCTCCTTGATCATGACAAAATCTTGAAAATTACCCCATTACCATTTGCCTTAATGATGTTATTCATTACCTTGAAGTCGATAAGGAGATTCATCCATATATAAGAATCATGGTTAGGATCATAATTGATCCACTTGATTGAGGCAAAACTAGAAAAATTATTCATCATATAGGTATGGAGAGGCATGGAGGTATCTTGGAGAACATCCTAAACACAATAGGATTTCATTTTTTTACCTTTCTTTAATCTGTCAATGTATGAACTTCATTTGTATCCCCTATGACTTACATAATTACATGTCTTATTTTCCCACTTGAACTATCAATCATAATCATATCATTAATTACACTATACTATTGGACATTATTATTACAATTGAAGATGTGCATAGCCAACATAATTCGCTTTAGAATTTATAGCGTGCTTCCTAATCATCTATCATTGGTGATTAAGTAGCTTTTCAAGTAACCTTGTAGGGGACTTATAAAATCTTCACATTTCATCTTAACCTTAGAATTTCAAAAATATTGAGTTGTTTTGAGTTCATTGAAATTTCTTCCCTTCCTTTAGTCCTTACTTACGTTGCATGTTCTTATCTAATTCTTTTATCTTTCTTTTACCGACCATATTAATCTATCTTGGAAATATCCTTTCTACTACGATGATAGGTAACTCATTTCTTTAATAATGGAACTATATATACTTCATATTAAGGTAATTTCAAGTCTATTGTATGCTAAACTAAGTTAATTAAATCTATTTATTTATTTTTTATATATATTTATAAGTATACTATGTTATATGTACATATGCATATGAGTATGCTAGATCTAAATGTTTGATTAAGTCAGACAGACGCTTACTTATTGATAATTTCTTCTAACATTTATTCAAACCAATGTGAGTTCTGATTAAACTTTTATATTTGTCCATCCATACTTTATACATGATTCTTGGGCAGCTCACTAATACTTAAAATCTTGTCTACTAGTATTACATAACTTGAACATAATTAATAATTTTGATTCTTATTTTTTTCCACTTAAGGCAGTCAGACTACAAATTTCGTATAACTAGTTTAGATTTTCTTAGGACCTTTATCAACATAATATATGGGGCCATATGAAGTCTAGGGCATAACGAGCATTACGGGACCATACTTATCAATATAGGCATATAAGATAATTCATTAAACCTCTATCTTGGTAGACCAATGGAACCACATAAGTCATAACAATAAATCATAACTTTGGCATGCTAGGTTTCATATAAATTCACTTCTACTATTTGAAATCATCTCACACCTACGTGTTGTGTGAGTCGAATCTTTTAATTACTCTTATAATTCCCTCGTTTCTTTCTTAAATCCATATCTCTTCGCAAATGTTAAACCTACTCATTTTCCTCGCCATACTACTGTAGTGAGTAGAAGAAGTCTGTGAGTAGGATGATCATGAAAGAGATAGTAAACATGAATTATAAGAAACAAAATTGTTTCTTATATTTTATTCTTTAAATATCTATAAGACTGATTCTTCATGTAGATAATAATAATCCACATGTTTGTTATTTATTCCTTTCCCAATTCTTCATAACCTTTTGTATAATTACAAATGCAATTTATGTTAATTCCTATCAAGCAAATCAGGCGGATACTTGACACGTTCCTCCTCTTCCAGGAGTATAAGGGCCTCAAAAGAACCTCTTTTCGTCCTATGAACTTTAAGGTGTATGAAGTTGGTCCAACAACAGACCGGAAAGGGGGTAAAACCTTACTTCACTTAATTTTTTTTCTTTAATTTTTATTCATTAATAAACTGGAAGTTCCAACCACTAAGAATCCTAGTGAACCTATTAACGAGTCACACACTAAGCATAGCAATTATAACAAATGGTCAATCGAATTTTTATTCAACCTTATAGAATTGGTCTTTTTTTGTTTGAGTTACCGGAAAAAAAGAATGAAACTGTTAAATAACCTCCTTAGGAATCAACCACTCATATGAAATATGCATCAATACATCAATAAAGAATAACATAAAGCAAGAAAGGTCTTACTTGTACTTTACGGTGTTGAGTGTGACGACTGCTCGACGAAAGCACACGAACCATTATCATACTATCTTATACAATAGGATGTCAAGAGAGTCCTGACTTTAGGCTCTGATACTATAAATGTAACACCCCTAAATCGACCCATGCCATGTGGCAAAGACCATCCTGGAGACGCTACGAATGCTATGACATTGACCATCTTGTTGACTCAGTCTCAGTCAAGAACCGAAACACGTTAGCGGAAGAAAGAATAAAACTAAATGAATATCTATAAGTTGCGAAAGTTCTGGATGGCTACATAATTTCTAAATGAATATCATAAGGTTTACATCATAAGTTCATAAATGTGGAAGAAATAAATAACTTATTAGGCCCTATAGTTCATGTGCTTTTTAGTCGTCTGAGCATCGTCGCAACACACCAATTCAACACCAACACTAACTTGAGCCTATGGAAATCAAACACAGGGGAGGAGGTTCTTCCCTAAGCTTTACAGCCTAGTGCGGAACCAATAAGGTATAAAATGCATAACTTAAATAGAATAAATCATAAATAAACCGATGTACTTATCTTGAGTAGAAAGGTGGAGAATGAGATCATCATAAATCATGATGTGAAAGATGAATAGACATCGATAATCAGTAAAATCATGTGATACTTGATAAACTTGGAATAAAAGACATGCTTGAGAATCATGACATAAGTACTGATAATAACTTGACTTGGAATTCATGCTCGCTTCACTTATCCATACTTGAAACATGCTTAATTTTATTATCCATACTTCTTAATCTTGAAACATGCTTGCTTTACTTATCCATGCTTGTTAACCTTAAATCATACTTAGAAATCAGGATGACTTTAGGTGCCTTTAAATTCTTGGAGTATGCCGAGAAAATGATACAGCCTTGTGTGAGTCAATAGGTGATAAAACCATGACTAAGAGAGTGATCCTTATCTTGAGGCACTTAGTTTGGACTGGCAACCTATTATTCATCTTCTATCTTAATTTACTAATCACTTTAGAATCTTGTTATTCTTTGTTCTTCATACAATGGAGACAATAAAATCAGTAGAAAAGTAAATTAGAAAAAGATTCATGTCTTAATCATGTATGGATCTTAGTGAGAACATGGAATTAAAATAAATCATAATCATGTTTAATCATAAGGCAAACAGACAATACTCGAATCAAAGTTAAAGGAAGTGAATGAATGAATCAAAAGGGGCTCTGTAGCTTGTCACGATCGTGACAGCATAGTGGCACGGTCGTGACACAGTCTAGCCGATGTGAATGGTACGGTCAGAGTAACGCAGGGGGATGGCACGGGCGTCCCATAAGGGGGGGCACAGTCATGACGGAGTGTGAAGGCGTTCCACCGGTTTAGAAGGATAAGTCGATCGGTGCTATGGGTTGAAAATCAAGTCATGGCACAGGCATGCCAATAGGATGGAACTGTCATGACAGGTTGGGAGCTCAGTCGACCGATACCGACCGACCTTTTACTTAGCGTTGTCAAGCGATGGCACATACATGCCCACAATGTGGCACGACCATGACAGAGGTGGCACGGGCGTGTCGTAAGGATGGCACGACCGTGACGGCGGGGTTTCCAGGCCGATTTCAACTCGAAATTCACTTGAATATTAACAGAATTTCATTCTAGCCTAATTTTTTAATCCTAACAATCATCAAGGCAATTTAATACAATAACAAACAATTTTCCTACAAGAAATCAATCAAACAATCACAAAATCAAGAACATCAGAGCGATCCGATTTTTTTCTTGAGGCTTCCATAATCTTTCTTTCGTTTAACATGATTCGTTCAAAACAAGAGGAATCAATCTATCCAATTTATGCAAGGTGATTTCAATTCACCCACCCGATTACATGTTCGATCCTTGCTTTGATCTATTGGAGGCCTTAACGTTTGCATCTCCCCTATTCTTTCGTCACCCCTGCCTCCAGCCGATCCCCACCTGTAAATCGTCAGGCGAAAAGGAAATGTGAGGCGGTGAAGATGGTGTGATAGGTAGGAAAGCAGAGATCCGCTACCCTTGCCCTTGGAGACGACAAGGAGAATTTTCTCCTCACAAGTCACAAACCAGAGGGATTTCTTTCCGGCCGAGAGGAAGAAAGAAGGGAGAATATGATAGAGAGGGGATCTGCAATTAATCTTTGATTTTTCCTTAATATTTGGATCCGAATTTTCTGTTGTGGTTGCCTTCTTATCTGGTCCTTATCTCTTATTAAGATAAACCCATCATTTAATCTCTCCAGCAAGTTGTTTTGGTTTAAATGGATCTGATTTGATTTTTTTTTCGGTTGTTACATGTATTATATAAGCATAAGTATTGAAATAGATGGCAATAGAAATAATGTGTAATATATGTATTTCTATATCTTGGATAGCGAGTGAAACAAAAATGATGACATGTTTTATTTCTTATAATTATATTTTATTTGTATCGATAAGTACCATCAAATTAAATAAGGGATGATATTTTGTTGAATTTATTCTAAAATAGTTAAATAAAATTAAGAGCTACAATAATTATGTCAAGACTCACTCACGTAGTTGGGTATGGCATGATTAGCTTAGATATGATTCTTGTTTATTATATAATTATATAATTATACTTATATTTCCTTTCAAATCATCCTTTTAAACTATTTAAATAATTAGGAATTGAGTTAAATTATTTTATTTCCCTTATGAAATTGTGGGACATTGTGTAAGTTCCTTTGCCATTCATGTCCCCATTTTGACCCATAACGTGAACGTCGTGAGACATGGATTAGTGGCCAAGGATTGAATTATATCGTTATCAAAAAAATAAAGTTACCAATTTTTGTCCCATAATATTATTGTAGCATTACAAAGGTAATGAGGGGTGAATGTGGTCTGGATTGGGTGAAAAATCGACGTTTAAATTTTAGGTGATTTTTTAAAACATAAAAGATCAACCTAAAATGTTTTTAAGAAAAAAATCATCCTAGGAGCTCTCAGTTTTTTAGAATGGGCACATTGCTTTAAAATAATAAAGTTTTTTAAATAAATTATGAACACTAGATAAAAATTTAAATTTAACTCTAGGTCAATTTTTTATGTAAATAAATCAAAATAACATATTATCACATTATAATTCAAAATAATTTAATTAATTTTACATAAATCTTGTTAAAATATATTAATAACTCGATAATATACCTAATTAAATAAATATGGACAAGAAAAATAAAGTATTAAATATTATTTGAAAGTTGAAGTCGTATTTTAATTATAATATTTTTTAAAAATATATTTGTTCGGTTGGGTCCTTCAATTTTTTAGTTAGGATTCAACAACCGGGTGATTTTAAGTATTATTTCAATTCTCTTGGGTCGACTTTTTCTTCGGATCACAAGGATTTTACATGTGGTAGCACATCATAATTTATTGAGGCCAATTTTTGTCCAAATCTAACTCCATTTTTTGTTAAATTTATTTTGGGAATTCTGTTGCCTTCAATAGTGTAAAAGGATTAATATTAAATAAAATGAATAAATAAAAACAAATTTACACTAGAGTATATGTAAAATATTAACAAATTCAATTCAGCAGCTTCCCTTATTGCTTTACTCGGTTGCTGCTGTGTTCCTCAACCATTTTAAGCCAAATGATCATGCTTAAAACTTTTTCTCTGCTGTGCAAAGTTGCTGATTTCCATTGCTGAAACTTAACTGGGTACCAGATAACTGTGCTACCCAACCTGCCGGATACTTCTGCTTGAGCTCAGTCCCACAAAACAGTTTTCTACTTTGTACCACAATGCAATTACTACAAGAGAGCAATTAGGATTTCAATAAACAATCGGACAATTAATGACATAACCAGTACTTGCAGGACAATATCAAGCTGTAACTAAGGCGTGAACAACTGAATGTAATGTAATGCAAAGTGCTACATGAATCACGCCGAAGAGCTATTAATTCCCTCAGGACTTCTGCCCTCAGTTCCATCCCAGTTCCATGAGTTGATTCAACGAGAATCACTAATATTTTATTTGACCTGTCAACTTGCTTTTGTATCTGAGCTTGCAGTATTAACCTAAAGAGTCTAGAAGTGCATCAGCTGATATTCTGTGACGTCACAAAACCTGATAAACTTTCTTTTCATGTATGATTATCAGTGTTTTCTTTTCCTTTTTGGCAGAAATATGTTAGTTTTTGCAGATTCGAGGCTTAAGACAATTCTTTTAACTTTTAATCTAGATATTTTAGACTTGGAACAACTTGAACAGCTCAGGAATGTAGTAAAACATCAAGAGAACACTCTTTCAGTCACAAACCGAAATGGATTAAAACAGTCATTAGGTTTCTGATATTCACCAATTCAATAAGAAATGTCATGACTTGGTTTTCCAAATGACTAGGTACATCCATTTTCAATATTTTGTCCTTCCGTAGACCTTAAACAGAACTTGCTATTAAGAATCTTTTCTTAATTCCCATGCTACCAAGTAGCATGGTGCTACCAGCATCCGGGCCGCACATGTTTATTTGCTTTGATCTATCTCGGCCGACCGAACCTGATCGACGGCAGAGATTACATCCTTTTTTTTCTCTAATGCCCTCGGCCGCCCATCTGTGCCTTCTCCTCTCTCTCTCTTCTTCGTCCTGCGCTTGATCGCCGCGCTGTCGCCCCGACCGCTCTCGCCTCCTCAGCGTTCGCCCCCGTAGCCGCTCTCGCCCCCCAGCGTTCGCCCCTGACGCCGCTCTCTCGCCTCGTCGCCTTCCGCCGTCTCGCCAAGCTCAATAGCGGCCATCTGCACTGTCGCCTTCCGCCCTCTCGCCGAGATTGGCCGCATCCGACGCGCGATCCGGCCAGATCTGCGGTCATCTTTGACGGGACGAGGTCTACGCGTTCTCCAGCCAGATATGCGTGTTCTCCGGCCAGGTCTGCGCGTTCTCCCCTCCGCCGGCCACTCACTCGCCCCCGCCACCGCTCTCTCAGCCCCTCCGCTGTCATCTCGCCCCGCCGCCGCCGTTCTTTCGCCCCGCAGCCGCTGCTCGCCCCGCCGCCGCCCTCTCGCCCCGCAGCCGCCGCTCTCTCGCCCAATCTCCGCCGCCTCTCCCACTCGCCGTGACCTCCGCCTCTCCCACTCGCCGTGATCGCCGCCTCACACACTCGCCGCGACCTCCGCCTCGCCCACTTGCAGCCATCGTCTCCTCTCCCACTCGCAGCAGTCGCACGAGGATTGTGCGGCCACGACCCGACAACCCTCGCCGACCAAAGTAATCGGAAGACTGTAATCGAGATTACTGAATTTTTTAATTTGATTTACAATTTGGAGTTGTAACATGAACATTAATTGTAACTTGATTGTAATTTTTAGTTATAATACCATGTACGATATGATTAGATTATAATTGTAATTTTTAGCTATAATTGTAATTTTTGGTTTTTGAGTTGTAATTAGATGTGCAATATGTTGACGACTTTGTGTAAGATCTTTTTTTATGTGTAGGAATCTTTTTGAAAGGCCTCACACCGAGCTTGCGTCCAAGGGGTTTTTCTCGTGTAATGTTATCAGAACGATGCCAGTAATGTTGGGGGTCGATAATTTGTATGCACTTGCACTTTGATGTGGTTCGATTCTTGTATACGGACTTGAACATGATTGTTGAAAGCAAAATGGACTTCTCATTATCATTAGTAATGTGGGTGAATATGAGCTCGACGTCGTTCCGAGACTTCTCATTATCATTAGTAATGTGGGTGAATATAAGCTCGACGTCGTTCCGAGGGTTATGAGCTCGACGTCGTTCCGAGAATATGTGATACAAATGACAGACGGAAAAACATATAAAAGTGTACCAAATAAAAACAAGCTTAATTAATCTACAACATGGATTAAAACAAAAAATTTACAGGATGAAGAATTAGCGTGGATTAACATGGATTAACACAAAATTAGCTCGGGGGCGGGGGGAGCGCTCTCGGCAGCGGCAGAGGTGGTCGAGCTGGCGACGGCGATGAGTGATCTCCTCGCATCATTGGTCGAGATCGGCGGCGACGGGTCGCGAGCTCGGCGTCCCTCGGAACGATGTTGGCGGCGGCGAGTGGCGGTGAGTGGGGCAGGCAGCGGCGAGTGGCGGCAGGCGGCGGGGGCTTCGAGGACAAGAGCGAAGGGGGTCAGGCCAGTCGCCGGGCAAGATCGAGGGTCGCGGGCGGCGGGGCGGGCGAGAGAGGTGGTGGTGGGTGAGGTCGGCGGCGGCGGGAGAGGCCAGCAATGGCGGGCGAGGTCGAGGGTCACGACGATGGCTTATGAGGCGGCGGCGGCGACGATGGATCGCTAGGCGGCAGCTGCGTCAGCGAGGAGCGAGGACGAAGTGGATCTACGGATCTGTCGGCGGCGAGGAGTGAGGAGGTCAGCGGCGTCGTAGATATGCCGATCTGTCGGTGGCGAAGAGCGATCTGTTGGCGGCGAGGAGCGAGGAGCGAGGAGGTCGGCGGCGTCACGAATCTGCGGATCTATCGACGGCGAGGGAGGTGGTCGGCGGCGTCGTGGATCTGCGTAGATCTGTGGGCGGCGTCGCGGATCTACGCAGAGTTGACGACAGGTCTCACGAAATCGGAAGCGGAAGCGGCGGAGTTCGAAGCGCGGTGGCGTGTAGAGAGAGAAAAGGAAAGGAGGAGGGCGGTGAGCGCGGCGGCGACGAGGAAGGTTCACTCGGAGCCACGGCGGTGGGGAGAAGGAAGATGTCATGGAGGAAGATGAGAGAGAGAGGAGAGCGCAGTGCGGCCGAGGTTATTAGGAAAAAACCCGGACGTAATCTCGACCGTCGATCGTGAATCGGACGTCCAAGATAGTTGGAATCATCTAAACCGTGGATGATCAAATCGACGATCGAAATTTTGGTAGCACTATGCTACCAACTTAACTTGGTAGCATGAGAATTAAATCCTTTCTTTTTCTTCTTTTTTTTCTTTTCTTTATAAGTACATACGAAATATATTTACTATGTTATGATCTTTCTCTTGTAACATGTCAGTGTCATGTACATTAGCACTTTCAATGTGCTTGAGAGTTCCATCCACCACTTTCACATTGAGGGCTCATCATTGCAACCTCCAGACAAAGATTACTTGCAATAATCCTGATTTAATTACCTTGCGCAGGTGATGCGAATCTAAGGAGGAACCTCTATGCAACCCTCACTCCTATTTCCTCACATCTCTATAAAATCCAAATCCCAAAGTTTCAATCTTTCCTAAGCATCAAACACCCTTCACCAATCCACATCAACTAAGATAAAAACATCAAACATCCCCTCGATTCAATCCTTCTTCGAATCATCCTCGGATTTCGAGCAGAAAAAGAGAGGAAAGATTAAGAAGCAAAGTTTCTACCTAAAAGATGCATTTTTTTTCCAGCTCTTTCCTCACACCAAAACTGTCATCGGTGCTACTAATTTACGTTCTTTTATTCACACAGTCGATCTCTACTTCCGCGTTCCCCTCCCTGACTGCCCGTGACACCCTTCGCGGCCGCCGCTCTACGGCGGCAACCCTGCCACAGGAATACCTCGACCCCACCGTGGCCGACATCCGCGTCCCCTCGGGCCCCGCCAACTGCTCCGTTCCGGTCCTCAGCCACGGGTTCGCGCACACCTACGGCCTATCGCCGGCCATCGCCGCCTACTCGCCGCCGGAAGACTGCCCCCGGCCCTGGTCTAGAGTCGTGCTGGACCTCTCCGTGGCTTGCGCCGGTGAGCAGTACGACCGCGTAGCCGCCATCTGGCTCGACGGCGCCGAGCTCCTTCGCACCACCACCGCGAAGCCGACCGAGGCCGGCGTATTCTGGCGCGTCCGGAAGGACGTCACCCGCTACGCGGCCTTGCTCTCTCGCGGGGGCGAGCTCTCCATGATGCTCGAGAACATTGTGGACGAGGTGTTCACCGGAATTTACCATGTGAATGTTTCTTTGGACTTCTACGCGAAGGACAAAGCAGAAGACGTCGGTCACCAGCTGGGGAAAACCAGTTTTATGGGAGAAGGATTGGCCTATTCCTCGCCGGAAAATGGCAAAGCTCCTGTACTGGAGGCAAAGGCGGCGTCTTTATATGCGCAACCGGCTGATTTGATCATTCCAGTCTCACACAACGACGCCAATGGATTCTGGTTCAAAATAAGGAACGCAGGGAACGTGCATTCGACGAGCTTCACGATTCCGGCGAACGCCTACCGGGCGGTCCTCGAGGTTTACGTTTCATTCCACGAGAGCGACGAACTCTGGTATTTGAACCCGCCCAACGCCTACTTCGAAAAAAACAATCTCACTAATGACAGACGCAATGGCTCGTTCCGGGAAGTCTACGCCACCGTCGACGGGCGCTTCGCAGGTTCGTTCTACCCCATCCCCGTCATATTCGCCGGAGGCATCAACCCGCTGCTATGGGCGCCGGTGGCCGCCCTCGGCGCGTTCAACCTCCCATCATACAACTTGGACTTGACGCCGTTCCTCGGACTCCTCCTGGACGGGAAGCCTCACGACATTGGCCTGGGGATCACAGACGGTATTGCGGTTTGGCTCGTCGACGCGAACCTGCACCTGTGGTTGGATCCCAGCTCGCCCGCCGTCACGGCGGGGCTCCTGCACTACCAAGCGCCCAAGATCACGATCAACCGGAGCAACGCAATCCGCTCGTTGAACGGCACGTTCAGGGTGGACGCCAGCCGGAGGTCTCACTTCTCAGGGTGGGTGAACTCGTCGATCGGAAACCTCACCACCGATGTCGATCAACGGTTCAGGGTGAAGGGAATGCTAGAGATCAGGAGCAACGGGAACTACAAGTCCGCTAACGCGAAGGTGAAGGGGAGGTCGGAAGTCAGGGTGAAATCAGGGCCGGAGAGCATGGTGGCTCACCAAGGCTGCAGGTACAAGTACCCTCTGTTGATCACCACTTCGAAGCTGCCCGGCGAGAACGGCACGTACACCCTGAAGACGAGCCTGTCTCAGACGTGGAACGAGGTCACCTCCATTCTGCTGAACAAGACGGTCTCCGCCATCACCGTCAACGACCAGCAGGCAGCTGACGGGTGGGCGCTTGTTGCTGCGAACCACTCCGTTCTGAATGGCTCCGCGAGCAGTCAGCAGACCTACCAGTACCGGAGCAATGGCGTGTCCTACCTGCGCAAGGTCACCGCCAAGGATGGAGTGCTTACAAGCGATAACTCGACCACCAATCCCGGCGAAAGCGACCTGAGGCTTTTCTACGCCTAGTAAATTTACTTGTTTCTGCATGCATGCACCATGTCACTAATAATTTATAAGCTCACTAATTACATACAACGGGCATTTACATGGTTCTACTTCTACTTGGTAGTGTGATGTATAGTGCATACATAGCTCACTAAGAATTACGCTGATCTGCTGCCGTGCTTCAAGCACATGCAAATAAGTTAACTAAGAGCTGCAATAACAAATGTGAGCTCCAACAAGCATATCAATTCCTTATCTATCATTTATCCAGTATTCGGACAAAGTAGAATGATAATATATGAACAAATTAGCAAGAATCATTACAAGAAAAATGTGCATTTTGGACGAACAATTAATAAAATTATCACGAAATAGTTCCGTAAATCAAATATTTTAGTTACGATTCAATCGGTTTCCAAATATTATGAGACGTCATTTGGTTTCCAATTATGAAATAGCAACGAGAGTAGAATAGTGAAGGAAAGAATTATGAAGATCGTTTGGCAACGGAACCAGACCGGATGGTTCCACCAAACGTGGTCCTAAAATTTGCTTCTCATATGTAAATTAAAATTTGGAATTTTGGGATTAGTTTGACTCGACGGTGGATCAGCCTTTCAACTTATGACCAATGCGCTCAGTAGCATTGAGTGGATCGGACAGTCGACACCACTTTTCAAATACCGACGGTAGGCTATAAAAAAAATTTTGGAATCAGGTCACTTGATTCCAATTTTAATGTTGGAAGTAGCAGAACCAGCCACTTTTTTTTGCTAAAGCAACATTTTTTTGTTATATATTTCTTTTTTTCTTTTCTCTCACACATTTATCTTATAAAATAATTTTTTAATAAATATAAAATATTTATAATAAAATATTAATATAATATTATTTATTACTTATTATTTCGTTAAAAATATTAATATTTCATTGAATATAATTAATTTAGAAAATAATTTTTATATTTAAATAATATATTTTTAACAAAAAATTTAATTTTAATTTCATTTTTATTAATAATAAAATTATACTTTATATTTATAGTAATCCTTTTTAATTCAGAACCACCAAAAATTAATCCATCACATTTACCTTTTCTTATCACATCAACTCCCTAATTTTTCATCATTATGTTCCACTTCATCCAAATACATTTTGAACTAATCTATCAATTCAACTATTCACTGAGAATTTCGGAGGAACTACGCTTCCGTTTCCAAATCCAACCTTAGGGTATTTGTTCCCTACTACATTCAGAATGGTGGTGGAAACCTATAGTCAATCAGACTTACCCGAACTGATATTTTTTTACTTTTTAAATTTAGCATCTTATATATGATATAAAGATCAGAATAAAATGTTTTTAAATATAGGAATAATACTTCAAGGCTGCGTTTAGAAATAGAATCGTAATTCCTTCTAAGTTTTTGGTGAATAGTTGAATTGACATATTAATTTCGGGTGTGTTTGGATGAACGTAATGATAAGGAATCAGGGAATGGTGTTATAGGAAAATGTAGATGTGATGGATTAATTTTTAGTAAGTGTTTAAATTAAAAATAGTTATTATATATAAAAATTATAAATTTATTAAAAATATAAATAAAAATAAATTTTTTATGGAAAATATTTTAGGAAAATATATTATTTAAATATAAAACATTTTTTAATTAATTATATTTAATGAAATATTAATTTTCTTTAATAAAAATAATAAATAATAAATAATATTACATTAATCCTTTATTATAAATATTTTATATTCAATACATAAATTATTTTATAGAAGAAAGGTAAAAAAAGAAAAAAATGGAAAAAGAAAGGTCAAATAAAAAAAAGAGAGAAAACAAAAAAAAAAGAGGGTGGCTGGCTAGCCACGTGGTGACCTTGGTTCCAAGTTTAAAAAGGTGGCTTGGTTCTAGGCCACCAGCTCTTGATTGGAGAACTAGGCTGAAATCATTCCCTAATTCTAGTCTAATTCTATTGTCAAATGGGACTCAAAGTTATAAAATTTTATTTTATATTTTAAAATAAATATTAAATAATTTATATTTGGTTTAGTGTTCAAGGTCTTCGAATAGAGTAGAATGATAATAAGGACTTAATGGACATCCACCCCATTTCTCCCTCCTATATATATCATCCGTCGTCGGATGATAGATCGATGATTTGTCCACAAGGCGCGATTCAACGGATGGTTCACGAGCGGTTCGCAGACGGTTCAGCAATTCAGCCAATGGGAAAAACCATAGGCGCGACAACAGCAGTTGCTGCACTCGTTGCCAAATCACCTGTCGTCGTCACCCTCCGCCCGCTCACCTGTCGTGCCATGGTCGCCCTCCAACTAGAACTCGATGATGCCGCACTTGACAATTCAGCTTCGGCCGAGAGTTTACTGCTGCACTTAGCGGAGACATCTGAATTGGGGTGATTTAGCTGGCAAAAACACAATTGTTGTCAAGAAGCTCCTCGTTTCAACAAGTTTCGGAGGTACGAGAACAGGAGTCTGCAACAAAGGTGGCATCATTGCATTATGGCCCTCTTTGTATGCCGCTCATAGTGGTTGAGGTGGAGGTTTTCGATCGACGACAGCCTGGTTTTTTGCGAATTCACCAATCTTTCTCAATGACCTTTTTCTCACATCCACTTCTGGTGGTGGCGAAGAGGATGGCAAATGAGAAGGCCTCCGTTTTGGATGTGACGAAGTAGGCAGACACGATGACATTTTCAAAGGCGGCAGTAGAGGCGGATAAGAAGCGCCCGTAGAAGACAGAGACAACGAGGAGGCCACATTGGAGAGAGACCATACAAAGGTGTGCTTAGGGTTGAACTCCAAGATCCCCACCATTCTCCCGAAGCTGCCTTCTTTGGACCTGAAGTTTTTGAAACACCAATGGAATGTTTTGTGGGTGGGGAGTGCTTTGGCGAGTAGCACTCCTCGACAAATGACCAACATTCTTCAGCCTCTTGGCACTGGCGAGGCAATGGAGGGAGCGGCCAAGCTCCGGCGACCCCAACTTTTTGTGTGGCGAACCACCACCGGTGGCACCCACCCGCATTACAAAAGTTGAGTCCTCGTTAGCTCATCTTCCTCCGCCTCTGCCATGCGATAATTCCCTCTGCCCCTATCATACTCCAGCTTGGTAGTTTACGAGGGTCCCCAAGTAGAGGAACTCAGCCCCCAAGGAGACAGAGGTGGAGGTGGACGAGCAAATGAGTACTCAATCTATGGCTTCCATCTCTGCCTCATCTCGCCGATGAGGTGTTCATCAAAATTCCACCAAAAGACATATGATGATGAGCTCCTCGCCTCCTCCACATCGCCCCTCTTCCTCCATCACCCATCCATGTGGATTCCTTCCAAAAGAATTGATCATTCATGTTCTCTTGCAGCTGCCAATCAAATCCCCCTTCCGATGCAGGTTCTTCTGCAAGCTCTGGTACTGCCTGCTCTCCGATGAACACTTCATCTGCATCTACTTCCAAGTCTCCATGAAGGATCCCATCTTGCCCGTAGAGTGCCTCGAGACCTCACCATCGGATGTCGTGACGAGAGGAAAGAAGCGGGGATGAGGCGAACCATCTGTTGTCGCTCATCGAACTGCCATTGAATCGATCGTCAAACCCCTATTGAGTTGCACCTACAAGGAGCTTGTACATGAGCCATCTATTTATAATCTAATGACGGATGATATAGGGGGCAGCGTCCACCACCCCTTTAATATGGGGTGGACGCCCATTAAGTCCAATTAATAACTACAAAAACATCGTAATAAATTCAATCCGCCCATAAAATTACACTATTGTCTTAAAGCTAATTCTAATCTTAAAGTTTTAATGTCTTGTATGGACGTCCACCCCATTTTAATGGTGTGGATGCCTATTGCACCCACCGTCCGATGTGTGATGGATAGTCGATGGAGGAGGCACAGGGTTAAGGAAGAATAAGGGTTCACGTCAACCAGTTTAGCGAAAACAAAAAAATCAATGCCATCCGCCCGCCCCTCCCTTCCATTCGACGATGCCCCCCACCCCAATCGGCAACAACGCCCACCCCTCCCTTCACCACCTCCCCCCCCCCCCCCCCCCCGAGGAAGGGCAACTCGTACCCTCCCCATGTTGATCCCCTATCGGATGGACCTACTCATCGTGATTGATCAACCTCCTCATCGCCATCTCCCAACAGTCGCTACCCTCTCAACCCGACAACGTTGGCCTTGACCTCGCCCTCTTGACCGAGGGATGTCAACCTCGAACTCACCCTCTCGATTGCACGACGCTAGCCTCAGCCTCACCATCTCGACCATGCAACAACGGCCTTGACCCACCCTCTCAACCGCATGTCCTCTCGCTCTACTTCACTATCCTCTTGACCTCATCTTCCTCAAGCATGTCCGCTCACCATTGACCTTGTCGACGTCTCGACCGTCGACGTCGCTCAACACCCCCTTGCATTTTGCTCAAAACTTTGGACCAATCAAACAGACTAAACCATGCTACATGTTGTTGAACCGGTCCTTGGACTGCACATAAGAGGCTGCTCGCGTTGGAGCCCTTGATCCGCCATCCAATGGCAGACACAATAGGGTGCATTGTGCACCCAACTAAAATGGGGTGGATGGCCATTATACCCATATATATATATATATATATATTATTTCTTTTTTGTCACAAATTGGATGCCAAAGATAAAATAATATTATATTATTTAATTCCAAAAGTAGAAGATAATTAGAGATAAGTTATAATGTATACGAAGAAATTTGAGTGGAATTGTGTTTAAGATAAGGATTAAAGATTAACTTTAGAATTAATATTTGATGTGCTCTGATCAAAAGTTTTAATTAAGTTAAAAAATTTAATATTAGGTTGAAATTGTTTGGAGCACCAATTGAAATCAAACTCCATCAAAACTCTAAAAATAAACCACCCAAGGTGTTGAATGTTCTCACACCCGAGACTTAATTCTACACAAAAGCTTCTCATTCTCATCTTTTCTATATGCAAATTGAGGCTCACTACCAAATTAAAAAAGAACCATCTTGAAGCTCCAACATTAGAGATTGTCCAGAAATTAGGTTGCACGCAACTCAAGATGACACCGCAAAGCAATATTGAAAGAGTTCATCATGTGTGCAGAGATCTAAGACAAGTTTCGAATTAGTTTTTCAATTGATTTAGGGTATGTAAAGGGATCCTTATATCAATGATTTCTGTCGGCGTAGACTATATCTTGAACTCTTGTCCCATATATAAATTATTGTATGGATAAATTTTATGGATTGAAATCGAAACTTGGTTGGAAAATCGTGTAAAAAATATGACTTCACTAAGAACATCACAATTCGATTTGGATTTTTAGTAACAGACATGGGTTCCATGAAATCCGAATAGGGTTCAAAAAAGTTATGGCTGAGTTTGAACTTGGCCCAGGTTTAGAAGTGTTCAGCTCGTAACATAATTGCAGCGAGTGCAGACCATGAAGAATCTAGGTCAATTTCAGTTGATCCAATTCGTCCTAGGCTTCCATCATACTCGGCTCGGGGTTTCTTTTGTTTGTTGAGTTTCCCTCAGCGCAAGACAAGTTTCAATGTTAGAAAAGTCATATTTTTTTATATTGATTGTAGTTAATTATGGTTATTATTATATTAATTATATGTGATCATATTTATTTTAAAAGTGATTTCATTATGATGATATTGATTCTATGATTCATTAATGTCTTGCGTAGCGTATACATGATTATAAAGCAAATTAAAACATAGACATGTAAATAAGACAAAAGTCAAAAGTTGTGAGACAGATGGTTTCTAGGGCTAAAATTATTGAAGTTAATTGAATTAGGTAGGTAGTTACGACTATCCTATTGTATGATCCCTCGTCTCACATTATAGATCTCTTAAGTGATATGATCCAAAGAGTCATAAGCATGAAGCAGTATGGTGTTTTCATTAATAACTTGTTAAGAGTTTTCAATACAACCTTCATGATTGAAACTTCTCTTATAATTGAAGGATAACTCCAAACAATTAAAGAAAAATGAAAAGTATCCCTCATGATTGAAGCAATCTTTATGATTAAAGTATAATTAGTAAAAGACAATTAATTGAAAATTAATTTATTTCAACCTTTATGAGTGATGATAAAAGTTAATTGATTGATAATTGTAGCTAATTTGCTTTAGTGGCTGATGGAAAATGCTAAATTGTTAATTGATGAAAAAAGTTAATAATTAAAGTTAATTGATATTGATTTATTATTAGTAATTGGTTATACCAATATTATTATGTATCATAACTTATTTATTATTAATCAATAATTATTACAAATATGATTAGTTATAAATTATTTGTTGTACTGCATAATACTATTGATGGGTGACCACACATATGTTGAATCTTTTTCTATACTTGAATCTGTACAAGACCAATGGATAGTGATGATGAGATAGTTTGTAATTCCTTTGATACTTATAATGCATATGGATATGAACATTGATATGGACCTACTAGTATATGGATGTAGGTCATAATGCATAGATTATTGGATATTGTAGAATTTTTTTACGCTAAGATCAAGTTAATTGTATAAGTTAATTACTTGACTTATGATAAAAATTATTATATAAAAATCTTTTACTTATATAAATCACTTTTTTGATTTATCAAAGTTGAAGAAACAATCCAATTATAAAATTGAGTAATTTCTACAAGATAACCTTTGATCATGTGTTTCACCATGTAAGTGTTAGGGCGTTACATCTATAACCAAAACTCGCGTAGTTTATGTTCATGGTGCCTTTCATACCCTATATATTATCATTTCCAAGGTTCCTTTAGTAAATCAAATATTTTAATTAAAATGAGTTATCCATCAAAACATTACAACTTAGATGTATTGTTTTCAAATTTGAAATGTTTAAAACATGAAATAACAACAATAGTGAAGGAAATAGCTAAGAAGATTTAGGGGTGTTCAAACATACATATCCCATGTCTCTTCCTTGACTTGAATATCCAACCTTTTAAATATTTAACTTAACAGGTTATATGTACTATTTAAAATTTAAGACTATTAGAATAGAATATTTTAAATATATAAATACTATTTAAATATTTGAACATTCTTATTATATTTTAAAATAAATAATAAAAATAAAATAAAATAAAATAAATCTAATGTGGTGACCTGATCTTTAATTCAAGTACAAAAAGAAATTAAGAGAATTAATTATTTGAGAATGAAAGTTCAAAGGACAAGTGGGATAATGCACTCAGGGAGTATATTTCCTATAAATAATATTTGAAATTTTGAAATGAAAGATATATATATATATTATATTCCGATGATATTATTTTAATTATTTATTTAATTTATAAAAAATTGTATTTTGAAGAAGTTGTGATCCACATTTTGACGCTACATATTAACATCGACGCATATTATCATCCAAGTGACAATGTCATTTATATTTTCTTTACATTTACCCTTCCAAATTTAAACTATAAAATATAAAACTAATATAAGAAAATATATGATAACAACATAAAGGGAGTCTTATTATTAACATTAACCATATATTTTTAGAATATTATTTATGTTATATTATTATTCACAGTAATATAATATTTTAATATGATAATAATATATTAGTAATTATTATTTATTATAATAACTATTATGAAACTTACAAATTTTAATATAATATATTATCATTTTTACTTTAAAATATATTAACTTGTATAAATATATCTATCTGATACATTGGAGAATTTACGATTGGAGTTTCCAACCGATTAAGAGCTTGACATTATTGATAAAGATTATTTTAACAAAAAAACTGTGTATTACTTTGTAATCTTTTCATATAATTAAATATACTTATTTGCATAAATAAATACATTATTTTTATATAGTAAATAAGATAATACACATTAGTATATTACTAATAATTTAATAAGTGATAAGTATTTTTAAGTAATACAGATTACCTAGTAACGTCCAGTAAAACTACAGTAGATATCACCTTATAAGCCTGCCATTGTCTATAAGTGCCTGTGTAGTCAAGCCAAAAATGAGTACAAATTTATTATTTATATAAAAAATTCAAATCAAAGGGATGTAGGAAGAATGAGTGAAGATTGGAGGTTCAAGTACAAAATGCAATTAGATGACATTCAATATTGAAAGTTAATTAAGAATGATAAGTTCAAAAATGTACTTCTGGTTTAGCATTTTGTCTACAAATTCCTAGGTATTTCTTAATTTGTGCTGTGGCCTAATTTTGCAGTATCTCAATGTACTAAATGGGCCATGATTGAGAGGCATATGGTCTTGTTCAAGGAAACATCATGGGTTGCAATAATTGTGGGCTCCTCTTGGTTCATAACGGCAACCTAAAATATAGTAGTCTTTCAGAAAATAAACAACAATGTTATACACAAAAATTTAATTAGTAAGAATATTCATTAGAGTACAAAAATGATTTTTGAAGAAGATATATAATTACTTCACACAACAAATTTTAAAACAAAAAGCTCATTCGACATTCTACATGATTGAGCCACAAGGGTCACCTAAAAAATGTAATAGAAACGAGAAACTAAGGCTTTGTTTGATAGTTTAATATAGGAGGGATATGTTAGAGTGGAGTAAAAGTTTGGTGAAATTAAATGAAGTGGGTGTTTATATAAATCATATTTGGATATGAATTTATAGAATTTGTTGAGTTCGTTTAATTCACTTTATGGTTGGAGACAAATTATAATGTGTATATATATATATATATTCTCAGAATAAGTATAATATATGGATTATGAAAATTAACTTAGGTAAATATTTTTATTTCCCTTAATCAATTTAATTTACTTTTAATTTGATTAAAGGGTAAATTATGTGCAACAATTTTTAACCCTTAAAAAATTAGTGGTTTTAAGTTATTTGGCGACCTTATTATCACCAAGCTTAAATTATTAAAAATAGTATTCAAACAAAATATAGACTTTTAAATCCACTCTACTAATTTCACAAGAAAAGCTTATAAATTAATCGGTCTAATTATATACTAAGTGGCCCTTCTTAAATGAAGAATCATGTCCCTGTAGGCTACTTAGCTTGAAGATACCAATAGTTGTAAACCATTATTTGCTTCACATTCGCATTACCGTAATTAATAAATTCAATTGTGTATACATATTTTCATATCTCTCTATGAGACAATGTTATCGTTTGCATTTGTTTGAGTGCCAACTCTTCTTGAAATAATTGATTATCTTGATGCCTTTTATAAAAATTAATAATTTATAATTTAAACATGCTTATTTTATTTAGGATTAATTTCATAAACCTTCTCTACATTATTTTTTTGCGTCTAACATTGAAATATGAATTTATTGTATCAGGTACTTAAATTTTATCGCGATTTTCACTTTGATCCCACCATTTTTAACTTTTTTTATTTTTTTATGAAAAGACTAAAATATCCTCTCATGCTTTTAAGTTTCATTTGTGTATGAATGAAGCAAAAAAAAAAAAGAAATATATTTATTTTAAATCATAGCTAGCCATTTTATAAATAGAAAAAAATAATAAATTCTGACGAAAGGACGTAAGTGAAAATTACGCTAAAATATAGAAATGTCATAGAGTAAATTTATTATTTAAGAATAAATATGAAAAATCTTGATAATTTCATAGAAGTTTACGAAATTAATCCTTTGATAGATTCTTTTGCAGTAGAAAAATTTTGTGATTTTGAATAGGAGCGGTCATCATCAGCCGGTTCGATGCGTACACGACTGACCAGGTTGATTATGACAAGAGAGAGGAGAGAGAGAGAGAGAGCAAAAAGCCAAAGAAATAGGATTTTAGGGGAAGTATATCATGTGACGAAGGCCCCACGAATCAACATCACCTGAAGAAAATATTTGTATGAGGACGAAGACGAGGACACTGATCAGGTGATTTTGGAATATGAATTTTACCGCCGACAACATCATAAGCCCCTTTTTGTTTTTTTAATAAATTGTTGTTTTCTTTGGAGAAACTGCACAAAATTTTGTTTTTTTTCCCCTTAGATTCCGTGGGTGTTTTTATCTTACTAATATTATATTTTAATTTGTGAGTGAAAATGTGGGCTTCGATTAAATTAATCATTTCATATTACTTGTCATATTAATTTGTGAAGGTTAAAGAAAATTAGGTGTTGGATGTTAAACCTAATATTCAAGGGCTATAGACTTTTTTTTCCTGGAATCACGATTGGATTAGCTCTTTCAATCTCTTCTTTTTTCCTTTTAATTTTGTTCTATTTTTTTGGTAGTGAATGTGTAAATAACTTTGCTTATATTGAATTAATTCTAATGAGGTAAATTCTTAACCTAAACTTTTAACAAACATATGAGCAGCTCCTATTTTAGAATTTAGCATTATGTTTGAAAAGTTGCATGTGTGCAATTCACACCTATTTTGGAGTTAAAATAGGTATATGAATCTATGTTGAGAATAAATAGTTGTATGATTGTCATGTTTGGTAAATGAAACCAAACATTCAAAGAAATTAAAGGAATTAATTATGCGGTCAACATATTAAATTTTGAAAAAAAAAGTTACTTTGGAATTTGAAAAAGTAAAAGTTCATAGTGAAGAACAATTAAGCTTATCATTTTCTGTCTTGAACAACATTTATTCAACTTCCATCCTAACGCAATTGTTTTTTATTCTTAAATTTTGAAAAAAAACAACTAACTATCTGAATTATTATTCTTATAACTTGAATAAACACAACATATAAAGAAGAAATAAAGGATATATTTGACCTATACGTTAACATGGCCCCCTTAAAATATATTTTGGAAATCGTGTTGACCAAGATGTACTAAAATGGATGTTATCTCTTATTTTTTTTATTTTTTTCCTCAATTTTACTCCCATGGTATAGTTCCCATTTTTGTGTATATGAGCTGGCAATTTGGCATTTTTTGGTTCTATCTCGTTGGACAAAACACAAAAGTGAGAGAGGTTCTTTTTCTATTTTATTAAGTGTCTCAAGAAGTGAATTTTTGTTGTTATATTATCACTTGAAATATTTAATCCAATACATAAATAAAACTTTTCATTAAAGAATCCTAAGAATAGCAATCCTTTTATCTTGTACAATCAATATGCTGAGTGAATCATTGGAAGCTAAATCCAAAAGGAGGAGGCACCATGGTATCTTTCTTGGGGCCCGCTTCAATTCTAAGTGATCTTAATTCGACCCTACGAAAGAATCATCTTAAAAGTTAGAACTAATAAAAATTTTAATTTCTTTTACTTGGGAATAGGAGTGTAAGAAAAAAATTGAAAATCTACTCCACCTGATAAATAATAAGGGACTGATATGATTAAAGATATTTTTTTAATAGAATGAAACTCGATCCACTTAAATTAGGATCCTACCTGAAAAAAAATTGTAAGAACTCGTGGATTCCATTTCTATTCATTAAATTTTATTTAGATAATTAATTGATAAGTAAATATTTTTTATTATTAGTATAATAGTTGTTTAGTGTCCTTAATTTCATTTATCATCCACTCAATGCCACTCCATACTTTCTATTTTACTCTTATCTTACTTTAATTTAATCTTCTCTCACCTCTCCACTGTCTCCTTCCATTTCAGTCCAACTTTCAACCCATCTTTTTTTAATTAATTAATCTTCTGATTGTTTTCTTTTATATACTCTCTCTCTCTCTCTCTCACACACACATAAATTACATCAAATGTCCTTTAACTTTGACGTTTGTTCAGCTCGCCCTCCAGCTTTACTTTGTAACACGAATACCCTTCATCTTTTAACTCATTGCACGGAATGCATTTATCACAATCGATCGTCTATTTTCTGATCGCATAGCTAATGTGACATCTACGTACGGAGAGAAGGAGGGGCGTCACACCTCCCTCTGCGACCATCGGTGGTCTCCGGAGGCCCCCTCCTTCTCTGCGTGCGCCGGCAGAGAAAGGGGAGGTTCTGCCGACGCGTGCCAAAGGGTGACGGGAAAGAGGGGGCCAACAGCCCCCCACTCCACGACCTCGCGCCGATGTCAGCAATGGGAAAAGACAGGGGGTGATGGCACCCCTCTCTGCGACCTCCGACAAGGTGACAAAGAGGAGGGTCATCGCCCCCCGTCTTTCCCTAACAACGTCGGCGCAGGAAAAGAGTGAGGCGACGGCCCCCTCTCTACGACCTCGCGTTGGAGGTCGTAGAGAGGGGGCAATCGCCCCCCTCTTTCCCGTCACCCTCCGGCACATGCCGGCAGAACCCCCCTCCCCCTCTATCGGCACGTGCAAAGAAGAGGGGTGAGGCCGTCCTTCGGCGACGGGGCGATGCCTCCTTCTCTTTCTATGTGACATTTTTTCATTTTTTTAATTATTTTTTATCTGTTTAATATTATCAGTCAATAAATACTTGTGTGGAGAAGAGAGAAAGTTCTACGTCAGCACCACATCAGCTATGCGACGAAGAAACGGGCGATCGATGGTGAAAAAAGCATTCAGTACAATGGGAGATAAGCAAACATCAAAATTGAAGGACATTTGGTGTAATTTACTCCTCTCTTTCTTTCTTTCTTTCTCTCTCTCTCTCTCTTCTAGAGGGTAGTGTTTTTTATTTTTTTATGATAAAAAGATAATATGGGATACGAGATATACATATAAATTTAATTAATATGAAAAATTACAATAACATTTAATATATGAAACATTAGAAAAAAATATGAAACAAAACTAGTAAAAAATGGAAATAAATTACTGAGCAATTTTGAAATTAAATGTATATTAAATATTACAATAATTTAATATATTACCTTTTTATGTATTTTCTTTCTTATTTTATATCTCACCCACCCAAGTTCTTAAATATAATATTGTATATATATTCACATATTAGTTTAATGTAATATTGTAATATACATATAAATTAGTTTTGGGACATATAAAATCAACGAGTTCTGAAAAACTTGGAAAAAAGACACCAAGAGTTATTAAATAATCAGAATATACAATAATTTATAAAAAAAATCTTTTTATTTTGTCAGTAGTACTTTATTTTCACTTACACTCTATTTTTTTCTAATACTTTACATATTTGATGCAATTTTAGTTTTGCATATTAATTAAATTTGTATGTATGTCCCATAGCTCATATTATATAAGTATTATATTTTTATCATAAAAAAATAGAAGCACTAATCTGGAAGGGAGAGAGAGTAGAGACAGGAAATGTAATTAGAATATTAATTAATTTTGTGAAAAGTGGGAACAAAATGAAAAGAACACGGATGGAAGAAATGAGAGAATATCAATTAAAGTAAGAGGGTAATGAGAAATGTAGAGTGGCAATTAATGTTTTGAGCAGTGGCATTAAGGGAAAAAAAAGAGAAAAAAAACTAATATGCTCAAGCAAGTCTTCAAACTTTTTGTTTGTTTGACGCAGTTGGACTGCCCACTTTTTTAGGTTAAGGCTACAAACTTTTAGATGATTATGACATGCCAATTGAATTCCCTGCATTGGCACCTTTGATGCAATTTTGATTAATTATCGTTTCTCAATAATAAAAACTCCGCCTATGTTTTATAGCCGGTCCTAAGCCCGGATGAAGGAGGAGGGTTGTGTTAGGCCCCGACAGCCAGCGTAAAACCCTGTCGGATCTCATGAACATGGATCAACGAATTTAAAATGGCGTCGTATGATCCATGTAGCCGACCCCACCTAGTGGGATAAGGCTTTGTTGTTGTTGTTGTATCGTTTCTCAATAATAATTATCGAATAATCAATGTAGCATCATTTAACGGGAACTATGAATATTATTTTCTTCTTAGATTTCAGGATTAAGATATTTTATGAACGGTAAAATAGTTTTTTTTATAACACAAATAGGGTATATACTATGTGCAATATGCACTATACTTGGTTTGTGCTGTGCTACAAATCCTTTCTACCCTTTAACGACTGGTTGGTGCATTTGCATTTTAAGTTGTAATATAAAGTATAAACAAATATTAAGATAAGATAAAATCAAAATAAATCTTTTATATAGAATAATAGATTTTTAAGTTTGATTGAATCATACCAGTAGATATTATATTATTTCATCAGAACGACCAAATATGCGGTACAGTCTTATGCTACATATACAACGCACATCTACACCATCAAATTTAACTTTGATATCATCAAAGTCCAAGTGGGTTAAGAAAATATTCTTCATATATGCATCACCTTTTGTGCTGCATATACAATTTATCCTTATTACATAATTATTAAGATATTGGACACTACTTAATTTCGGTATTACATACTTAGTAGCCCCAATTCTACCGCAACAAAAATTAGTCCAAATCATCTGTATTTCCCTTTGTTTTATTCTCAAGTTGTGTAGTTGGTAGGCAGTAGGCTACGTATTAATGACTTGAGGATATTAATTAATCCCTTACACTATAACATACTGTATTATCTTACTTGGTTATACACACATATATATATATAGTCGATCCAAGGGTGAGCAAAATTGAGTTCGGACCGACTCCCGGCTGTTCCAGACCCAACCTATTTTTTTTCGAGTTTTCTAAAAGGTGTCCTAGTCTGATCCGAGATCGGGACGTCCAGGACAAAATTCGAAAAAAATTATTACCTCGATTTGATCATAATTAATAAGTATAATAAAGGATTTGTCTACCTCCAACGAATGCAAAAAACGAATGACTTAATTAATCCCTTGTTGCTACTCATAGGAGAAGTAATAGGTACGAGTGACAAGATTTGAATCCGTGACATTTCGTATCTAAAACAAGCACACTACCAATTTGCGCTACATTCCTTTTGAAATTGTTGTACAGTTTCATTGTACAAAATCCTGTCTTGTTTTGTACGTCATCATTTTATCTTTTATCCATTTAACAAGAAATTTTTTTCTTGCCAGTTCTTCTTTTTAGTTTCATATATGTATAAATAAAAGAATTCTATACATGTGAAACTTTAATATTTATCATAAATACTTGGGAAGAAGTGATATCTTTTTTTTAGGAATTTCGTATAAAATAAATACAAATGATCTTGAACTATAACATTAATTATTAATTAAATTATATATAATAATATAATATAACATATATTTTATATAATAAAATATAATTTTAATTAAAATAAATATAACATTTTTTTAAAATAATATAATATATAATATTGGATCGGAATATGGTCTGAATTTTTATAATCTAGAATCGATCCCAACTCAGTATCGATTGGGTTACAAAGAATGAGATTCGGTCTCGATCCTATTATCTAACGGGTCGAAAATTTTTTTAGAAATTTTAGAACGGTGTGGGCGGAGACGGTTGGTGTGCTCACCCCTATGTCAATCACTCCCCTTATACTTTCTCTTTGCCATCAAGTTACTTTTTTTTCAGTATTTTCATTCGTTAATTGACATATTTTCAGTTTTATCTAATAATTTATTTTTTAAAATAGATATGTAAGAAATTGATTATAATCAAAATTTTAAATGAGAATTTTAAAATATTATGAATAAAAGATAAAACAAATATGTAAAATATCTATGTGTTTCTTATTTATTGAAATATTTTTTATTTTATTTTTGAATAGATTTTATAAAATAAAATGAATTGACCATCTGTCTAGAAGTTTTACGATTTTTTAAAATAGTTATTTAAAACATGAAATGAATCATTAGGTAGGAAAGACGTCTAGTTTATCAATTGAGAAATGAAAAAAAAATTACTTGAGCAAAAAAAAATAAAGTACTAAGGAAATGGATAATATGACATCGTAAAAAAAGAAAATAAAGGATGATCGACAATTTGAATATAATATAAGGTTAGATATAAAAATATATTATAATTTTGGGGACAAGAAATTAGCCCTTGATTGAACCAATTTCCTAGGACTTAAAAGTTTGTGCTTGACAGCACCCTAAATGATTTGAAGTTTGGAGGTAGAGTCAAGCTCCAATAGGTCCATAGATGAATTTTCTTCTTGGCCCGAGATCTATGTTCAATTTCGTGACCTCCATGATTTGATTCTTGAACAATCTTTAGCAATTTAGCCATATAATAAAAGAACAATAAGTTTTTCTTAATTAGTAGGTGTGGTTAGGTCCCAATTTTCCTACAAATTGAGAATTATATAGGGCATAGACCAAGAATAGTTAGATTAAACATGCATGATATGAGAATATATCAAGAACAACGTGAAATTATTAGGGCGAGTTGTAGGACTATCAACTTTGCCGTAATTAATCATAAGATAGTTGTGTATAAACAAAATTCATGTTTGTTAAAGTAAAGCTGTATTTATATTTCTAGTTTAAATAAATAATTAAATTAAAAAGTTTTATATATCACTAAAGATGTCATATGTACACGGATATTTTTGTCAATTAAATAATGTAGAAAATTGTTGACATCACTATAAATAGTTTTTACTAGATCCTCATTTTTAACCAATGAACATAAAAATGTTATTTGATATTTGATATCGTTACATTACTAGTCGGTAGGATTGATTCATGTATATTAATTAGGGACGTCCAGTGATTATTAGTAAAAGTATTATTTGTGTGAATACTAAATTCTAATAACGTGTCCTATGACAACTACCACATTTACCAAATATATAATATTAGTGTCATGAGTGATCTTTAAAAAACAACATGAAACATAGTTCAATTGGCCGTCAATCTTGATATATATATATATATATACGCTAATGCAAGTTGAACATGAACATAGTGTTTTTTTATGATTAAATCAGAATATTCCCCTTATTGAGTTGTTGAAAAAAATGATCCATATTAAAGTTGGTTGGTTCAGGGAAGTGGAGCATAATTCGAGTAGCTTGAAAATGCTAATCATGGACTAAAAATATAATATATAAGCAAATAAGCAGTAACAACCTAAAACCCAATAGTTGTTCCTCTTTTACCTCTTCCCAACGAATACTTTTCTCTATCTCCCCCACCACCAAACTGCTATCTCACTTCTCATCACCAAAAGTTGCAGGTGCCTCTTGACACCTATTTCTTCTTTATTTATTATTTTTTTCAAACTATATATAGTAGTTTTATTGGTGTTATCTTATGTAATTAGTAATGGTGAATAGTTTCTAATATTTTTATGCATTCTCAGTACATGGTCTCGTACGTGGTCACAGGACATGAAAGTGCAATTCCAAGCCATGCATTGTAGGACGCGACAAGGCATACAAATCATGCACACTACGGAAACGACGTTTTTTCTATATGAACGTCAACCTTGTCATTGCTTCCGTATTACAATGAAAATGTTGAGGGCATAATTAAAGTCACGAGGATTGGTAAGGTGGTATATATAAGATTTATGAACTTTTTTTATGACCAATTTTAGTGTTCAAAGTTTTAACATATATGAATTTTTTCCCTGATTCATTTTCCAGAGAAAGGCTTCATTTTATATAAGCTTAAGGACTACAAGTATGAAAAACAAAACAATAATCAAGCTGATGCTGCCCTTGAAAATAAATTAGTTTGAAATACCAGTTTATATAACTCAACTTCCGGATTTTCACTTTAATAAGATGTCAAATTACGGTTTCTTACGTGAATATATATATATAATATAATATAATATGTCAACCCTCTTTCCCTCATTTTCTTAATGCTACAAATGATTTAACAACTCATTTCAAAATAAAAATTACGGGTCAAAATAATTAAGTTCAAATAAGATTTTGAGACATCCCATGACTATTGTACTCTTCTACCCAAAATAACGAGAAAAATAAAATAAGAAACTATGATGATAGCATATATTCCAAAATGTACTATTCTTTTTTTTTATCATGGTGGAACTCTTTTGATGATAATCTCTTTTGTTTGGAATATTTCTCTCTTGCTCATAATAAAAGAATTTTATCATGTTAGATCAATGCATAATTTTCTTTTTCCCTTCTGCTATTTACTTCGTCGTTTTACATAATACATTGTATATTCTCTTCCCAAAAATACGCAAAACTCTTAACTCAATTCAGTGCTTGAGTTAATACTTACCTAGAGAACTTTAGACGCACGGGATTCTCTAGTACAACTTTTGTTGCCTTCAAGAACTTAAGATATAGAAGAAGGATGAAGAGGTACTGGACACAACAAATGATAGTGCTGTAAAAAGCATGTGCATGAACAGATCCATACTACCAATATACCATGTAAACATCATTAGACCTTAGGCATCTCTTTAGTGACCTATTTGATGGCTATTCTCGTCTCCAACATGTAGATTTCATAGACATGACCAGACTTTTCGTTAATGAATAGTTCCAATCCTTCATCTGTAATATTCATTATTCAATCATGTCATCAGCTGTGTCCATGTTTAAACCACTTTTGTTAAAAAGATGCAAAGCCATTGAATTTTATAGATTTAATTTTTAGTAATAAAAAGCACGTACTACTATAGAAAATTGTGGGATCCAAGGCACCAAGAGGGCTGATGAATTAATGTTTAAAATCGAAATTATCAATTTCACAAAATACGTCGCGGAAGCTTAAAACCGATTAAACAATCTTCAAACCAAAACAAATCAGACCATATCACAAACATAATACGAGAATGAAATAGAGAATGCAAACACAAGAACACAGGTTGTTGTTGACGAGGTTTGGCCACACCTTTGCTTATACCCCCGATTCGACTTCTTGACCTCGAGATCACTGGATATTCCACTAAAACTCTTTCTTTGTTCTAAATGGGGCAAGGAAGAAAAGCCCTTTACATTAACTACTTTTTCTTCGATTTGAGAGGTAAGACACACCTCTCCTCATAAGAAGTTTATCTTTTCTCTCACTCAAGAGGTGGGATATGGAACATCTTTTACACAGGAGCTCTCTCAATTTTTTTGAACAGTTATTTCTCTTTTTTATAGTATCATGCTCACAAAAAGATAAGAAAAAGAAGAGAAACTAGAATGCTAACTTCAAGAAAAGGATCTTCTTTTAATAACTTGAAATTTTTCTTCAATGCTTGAATGGATGCATTTGCTTTAGACTTTAACATGTGAAAAATTCGTCCAGAATTTATTCCACAATTTTTTCATTTAAACCTAGCCATTATTATTCATGTCAGCTGGGTACCGGTCAATCGCACTAATGGACCGGCCAACCAATCTATATGACCTTATGCTTATTTCCTCACTGACCAGAGCTAGTCGGTCGACCAGACTATCGATCGGTATAGTCTCTACATTTTCATTTCCGTCCGTTGAGTTGATCGGTCGGTCGATGCATCGACTACTCATTCGATCGGTATAGTCTCGTTGTGGATCTGGACGACTCATGCATTGACCGGTCGACCGATATCTCCGATCGGTTGACCAGCCTTCATTGCTTCGACCGAATGGTTGATCAACCTGCACTATTTTGAGCATAACGTTTTACACAGCTATCCCAATTAAATAGTCTTGAATTCTATGGATAACTAACAGGATTTTCTACAATTTTGATATTCATCATTCATCCAGAATTTAGTAAGACCTTAGTTAATTATTTAATCAAAGTTTAGTACATAAAGTTATCCATTTTTATTTAAACTTATTCAGCATATAATTTTAATCTTTCGAAGTTTGTATCATCAAAATATAGGACATTAAAATTTTGCTCCAACAATCTCTCCTTTTTTATGAAGACAAATTGAGAAATATGAAAAATATATAAGTTGCGAAAAAATTGTAAAATCTTATAAAATCAATTTTACTTTCCTAAAACTTAACTTTCCTTACAATGGTAGATATTCACATAAGTATTAATTGTAAGGTACTCTTCATATAAAGTTATATTCATATCATATTTCTCCCCCTTTGTTTCAACAAAAAGTAGTTTGCACACGAAGGATATAAGAAACCATATGTAATTTCCCCTTTAATTATGTTGTTTTTAAACAAATTTATTCTCCCCTTTTATCATAAATATGTAAAGTATTACAACATAAAGAGTTATAAAATATGCAAAAATAATTCCCCCCTAAATTTATGGCTATTTTATAATGATAAAATGAAATCAAATGGATCTAGAAATTATGAAAGCCACAAGTAAAAAAAATTGTATTAAAAATCAAAATGTTTCATAAAACTTTGATATAACAATAATACCAATGATATGTCAAATAAAGTTGGAAGATTTTAATATGCTTCCCCTATCACTATGATCAATTTTCTTTTTATATTTTAAATGTTCCTCTTTTCTTTTAAAGAAATAGTAATTTTGAAATTTTAAATGAAATAAAAAAGTAAATGATACTTTTACCATAGTCTTCGTGCCTTCACATTTTCAATTCCACTTGTCCTTTGCTTTGCATGTGAGGCTCGCCTGAAAAACAATTATGTACCCAAACTTTTTTAGGTCCTATTTTGTTAGTCAAGGTTCCTTTTGGAACCCATATCATCATGATGGTTTTCTTATTTTACATTGATATGTGTAACGACCATAAAATTCACATATAAAACATGTAATATGAGATTTCCAATAAGTTCTTTCGTGTCCAAAGTATTTCTTAAGATTATTTTTTGTTACATAAGAAATAGCTTTATTTTGTATATTTTTCAAAGAGACTTTTTTCCTTCTTTACTTTTTCTAAAGAACATGCTAGTTTTACAATTTCACATGCATGTGTAATTTTCAAGGAATCCATTTCATTTTTCAAGTTTTCATTTTCCATAAAACATGTATCCATTTCTTCTTTTATTTTTTCAAGCTCATGTAGTAATTTTTCATTTTTCTCTTTATGTGAAAAATACATTTTTATAAGGGAGGAAAGTTCTTTATTCACGTCTAAAGAAAGATTTTCTTCGGAAGAGCTAAATGAGTCATTATTTGAATTTGAAGAGCTAGAAATTACCTTATCATTGTGTACCATTAAGCATAGGTATGCTTCATCACTAGAAGAGCTTGATGAGTCAGTTGTTTAATTTGACTCTTCAAACTTTTTCTTCTTCCCCTTCTGAAATATCTCTTCTTTGTCATTTTTGGTGAGACTTAAGTTTCTTTCTTTATATGTCTCTTTGGCTTCTTATACTTTTATTTGGATTTTACCAACTTGAGATATTTGTCAAATTTCTTGTGTAGCGTGCGAGTCTTTTTTCGTCCACTTTCTTTTCACTTGAGTCTTCTTCTTTTTTGTTTGCTTTCAATGTCAATGTTTTCTTTTTGGGGGCTTTTTCTTTTTTATCTCCTTGGATTCTGATCTTATCGGTTAATAGTGAACTAATTAAATCATCAAAATTAAAACTATTCAAATTTTTTTCTTCAATCACGGTCCTCTTTGTATGTCATTTGAGGGAGAGAGACTTGAAAAAAAATTTCACTTTTTGAAAATTAATTTTTGGCTCGCTCAAGGAGGCTAAGTCATTCACAATATCATTAAATCTTACAACCATATCATTAATGAATTCATTATCATGCATTTTGAAAGAATCATATTGATGATTTAAAATATTTAATCTAGATTCTTTAACTTTATCCGTTACTTCATAAGTAGTAATTAGTTTCTTCCAAATCTCATTTTCACTCACAATTAGAAATATGATTAAACTTCACTGAATCCAAAGTACAATAAAAAATATTTTTAGCTTTCCAATCTAGTTTTGAAAAAAAATTATCCTTCGGTATATTCAGAGGGTAATTTTTCATATAAATAATAACCTTTTTCAACAATATCCCACATGTCAATATCGATAGAACATATGTATGCTTGGATTCTGATGTACGAAAAATCATGCATTAGTATAGGCCATTTGATTAACATTTTGGAATGTTTTTATGTTTAGAAAAGGAGTTTTGATTTGTTTTCATATAATTTCCTTTAGATTTAATTTCTACTTAAATCTGGAAATTATTCATGGCAGGATATGAGAAAATGTCGAAATGAAGGCAAGAAAATGCTTAAAACAGCTCAGAAGACTGTCACGGCCGTGACAGTTCTTGTCATGGCCATGATAGAAAGATCCTACAAGCAAAAATTTGGTTGTCCCTGTTACGACCATGACGGTTTTTGTCACGGCCGTGACAGAGACATTTTCCAGCAGAAATTTGGCCGTATTTCAGCCTTGACAGTCTTCTGTCACGACCGTGCCAGAGCCTTTCACGGTCGTGACGGCGGTCGGTTAAGCCATTTTAAAGTCATTTTTATTTACTTTTTGAATATATTTTTGATTTCTTTCCTTGGGGGACAAGAATACCTATAAAAAGAGGTAGAAGAGGGCCTGGAAAAACATTCTTGGAGCAGAGATTTGAAGCCTATCTTATTGGGCGCAAATGCCTCTGTCACGGCCGCACCCATGTAATGCCAAGGCCGTGACAGTTCTGAAAATACAGAAGTCCAAATCATGGCCGGAAGAAGCCTTTGAACCGCCCTTTGAAGCAACATGACCAAGATTCTTTTTAATTGCTTGTCAGAATCTAGAAATCATGAGGTTGTCTCTACTTCTTTTGCATTTTATCATATATTATTATTTCATAGTTTTTGTGTACAGGCCTAACATTGGGGCAATTTCAGGTTCAAGCTTGGGGGAGAGACTTAGTCTTGTTGCATTTGTATGACATGTCTATTTTTAACATTTTGAGTCGATCATCTTATTTTGTTTGGCATGCATCTAATTATGAAAATTTTTGAAAAAGAAATTTTGCCATCTCATTTCTCCTTGTTTACTATTTTATTGTCTGAAAGCTTATTTTCAGAACATCGCTTAATCTATGAAATTCAATCATTGTTTCTTTTTAACGGGTATCACTAGAGTATTAGGATTTGGATTAAAGTTTGTTGCTAAGTAGAAAGTTTAAATAATGAATTTCTCTATTATTTACTATGATGTTAGTCTTGATTATAATTGCATCTTTATTAAAAGCATTAAGTCTTTTAAGGAGCTTATAATTATGCTAATTAATTTTAATGTTAAAGTGAATGAAAAGAGGGCTAGTTGAGCCCCAACAGTTAAGTGAAAAGTATAAAGTACCCTCTAGAACTTTAGTGTATCCGGGTGATTAGATCCGCAGGGGATTCTTGCTTGGCGACCTAAGGGCATTTGCTCTGGGATCCGTCGATCGAAAGCCCGTTACATGGATCACTTTGTACAATATGGAAGATTACTATGTTCTTAAATGAAAACAAAAATCTTAATGCATGTGAAATGATAATAGTATGAAAATAAGCTCATTAAAAACTTGTGGTTCAATATTGATACTCTTATGAGATTGACTAATATTATTTGTAGATATACAGGAAAGACATGTTTGAATGCTAAGAATTCTACAAGGTTGGGTATTGGTTGAGAATAGATATTCTAGTGATGGTCGTGTAAAAGAACAGTGAGAGAAAAGTATTAGTTTTGTGATGGAGCACTGTGCCTTATCTGAAATTTTCTTGAGGATAAGCAAAATATTAAGCTTGGAGGTATTTGATGCACGAAAAATCATGCATTAGTTTGGAATGTTTTTATGTTTAGAAAATGAGGAGTTTTGATTTGTTTTCATATAATTTCCTTTAGATTTGATTTCTACTTAAATTTAAAAATTTTTCATGACAGGATATGAAAAAACGTCGAAGTAAAGGCAAGAAAAAACTTAAAACAGCTCAGAATACTGTCACGGTCGTGACAGTTCTTGTCATGGTCGTGACAGAAAGATCCTACAAGCAGAAATTTGGTTGTCCCTGTCACGGCTGTGACAGTTTTTGTCACGGCTGTGACAAACACATTTTCTAGTAAAAATTTGACTATTTTTCAGCCTTGACAGCCTTTTGTCACGATCGTACCAGAGCCTTTCACGGTCGTGACGGCTATCGGTTAAGCCATTTTAAAGCCATTTTTATCCACTTTTTGGATATATTTTCGGTTTCTTTCCTTGGGGGACAAGAATACCTATAAAAAGAGGCAGAAGAGGGCCTGGAAAAATATTCCTGTAGCAGAGATTTGAAGCCTACAAAGAGGAGAAGATCGAGAACAATAGCGAAGCTCTGCCGGAAACTCACGAGAGCACGTGCACAGTGGCTGCTAGAGTTTTTCATTTTCTTTTCCTAATCTTTTATATTAGATTTGATGTTGTTATTCTCAGATTTATTCTTTTATTAGGGTCATCCTAGTTGAACCCTATTTATGTTTTGGAGTCTTTCTTAATATTAGTTTAGTTTGAATCTTTAATAGCATTGCAATTTCATGTTTAATGCTTTCCTTTGATTTCATGATTTGTGATTTGATTGTTATCTGAGAAGAAGTGATTATTTTCATAATAGTTTTTAGGATTGATCTTAATTTGTTGCATGCCATAATTAGGGAAATCGAAAGAGACCTAATTTGTGTAGTTATTAAGGTGACTTGAGAAAGTCCTTAATATTAATTCCATTTTAATGCATCTTATGATTTAATTAAGTAAATTAAAAATTGAAAGGATTGTTTTATTCGAATTATTTCATAAGATAGTAATTAAAGCATGAAACATTAGTTAACTGATTTTGGAAATTCGCTTTATTATTGATTCAATTAATTCTATGTTAAGAAAAATTCGTTGCATTTTAGTGGAGATAATTAGGTGCCTTAATCATCAAATCATTATTTTTTTAGGTGATCATTTCCTTTATTTTTGTTATTTTCTCTTTATTCACATCTAAAATCATATATTTTCTCAATTTCTCAATTAACAAAGTTAAAATAAAATCTAAGTTATTAACCGTCCTCGTGGGAACGATAACTCTACTCATTCACTTTATTACTTGAGCGACTAGTGCACTTGCTAATGTTTGCTATCAATTCTACATGCATGAGATCCTAATTTTTCAATAAACAAAATTCGACGCATTAAGAAGCGGAGAATGACTATTGATTGTCCTTCGAAAAAACTGAGTTCACTCGATGCCATGGGTCTAAAGACGATTAAATCTTAAAAATAAGAGCAACCTTGTTTTGATACCAATTGTGGGATCCCAAGGCATCAAGAGGGGGGGGGGGGGTGAATTGGTGTTTAAAATCAAAATTATCGATTTCACAAAATCAAGACGAGGTTGGCCACACCTTGGCCTACATCCCCACTCCGTCTTCTCGACTTCGGGACCGTTGAAGATTCCACAAAAACTCTTCCTTTGTTCCAAATGAGGGAAGGAAGAAAAGTCATTTACATCAACCACCTTTTCTCCGCTTCGAGAGGTAAGGCACACCTCTCCTCCTAAAAAGTTTATCTTTTCTCTCGCTCAAGAGATAAGATATGAAACGTCTTTTGCATAGGAGCTCTCTCAATTTTTTTGAACAATTGTTTCTCTCTTTGACAGTATCATGCTCACAAGAAGAGAAGAGAGAAAGAAGAAAAACTAGAATGGTAACTTGAAGAAGATGATCTTCTTTTGATAACTTGAAGTTTTTCTTCAATGCTTGGATGGATGCTTTTTCTTCAAGTTTTGGCACTCCTTTTATAGGCTTCAACATGTGAAAAAGTTGTCTAGAATTTATTCAATAATTTTATCATTCAAAACTAGCTGTTACTGTTCATATCAGCCTGGGAACGGTCGACCGCACTAATGGATTAGTGAATCGGTCTATATGACTGCTGCGCTGATTTTGTCACTGACCGTAGATGATCGGTCAACGGACTATCGACCGGTAGTCTCGACATTTTAATTTCTGCCCATTGAGCTATTCGATCGGCCGATGCATCGATCTATTGTTCGATCGGTATAGTCTCATCATGGATCTGGGCAGTTTGATCGATCGATCGGTATCTCTGATCGGTCGACCGGCCTTCATTACTTCGACCGACTGGTTGACCGACTTGCACTATTTTTAGCATAACTTTTTGCACAGTTATCCAAATGAGACAATGGATAGGTAACAAGATTCTCTACAACTTTGATATTCATCATTCATCTAGAATCTAATAAGACCTTAGTCAATTATTTAATCAAAGTTTAGTGCATAAAATTATCCATTTTTATATAAACTTTTTGAATATATAATTTTAATCTTTCGAAATTCGTATCATCAAAATATGATTTTATTGGACTTTAAAATTTTGCTCCAACAAAAATCTTATTTACTTACGAAAAAAATGAGCATATGGCACACTTATGTACTGCAATATACTATATAATGCAATAAGTTGATCAAGCTATTATATAAATAAGACTTATATTTGTGCATGTTTATGTAATTTTCTTAGTTCTATTGATCGAGTTCTATATATTCTCTCCAACAAATTTTCTTTCGTAATGTTTAGGAATATATATGTTATCAATTACGCTTCCATAAATGCATATGTGTTCAATGATTTATATATTATTTATTCAATATCTTACATTAATGATAACTTAAAATGTCATTGATAATATCCAAAAGATAGTGTTGCAGCATAATAAATTATAAAAAAATGACTAGATCCATTATGAAAATCAACAACGTCTCAAATTTTTAATGATTAAAAATATTAAATACAATCATTTTCGAAGACAAGGATAAGTTATTAGATGGAGGATGAAGGTTTTGAAAAGTCAAAATTTTTTACCTGACCGTGGACAATCAGGTTCGACAATCCAGAGTAACATAACTGTAGTCTAATTTTTACTAGTGACTAAAGCTATTCGCATAGGTCGGTCTCTAATGGCTAGCTAAAACCCTCTCGCCTCTGGCTCCGACATCCCTCTCCGGAGAAGCCACCATCTCCTCCCATCTCCCTCATGGCCTTAGAGGAACCACCAGATCTCTCCTCCGCGCTTTCTCCCCCTCCCCTACCTCTCCGAAATAAGCAATCGTACAAGGATGTCGTAGCGGCTAGGGTTCCAATGGGCGATCTTCGCTCTCAGCGGCAGCCATCGGACCTCATCTCGCCACATCAACTCAGGTGTTTGCAGGAGGAGATCACCGAGGAAGTCGATATACCTGCTGTTGAGGTAGCAGACCGCTTGGAGGAGTTGAAGATGTGCCTGGTCGGCAAATCTGTGGGACGTCTGACTCTGGAGACGCTCCGGATGGAGCTACCGCAGATCTGGGATTTGCAAAAGTCAATGAGCATTAAGATTATGGGCAACAACGTCTTTCTATTCTCTTTTGGTTGTTTGCAGGAGCGAATGAAGGTATTGACCGACGGACCCTGGAGCATCCAGGGACAACTCTTGTTTGTGACCCAGCCATAGCCGTTCTTCCGTGCAGCCACTGAGAAACTGCAAAAGCTTCCGATCTGGGTACGTATGTACGACATGCCTTATGAGCTATTAAACCGTAAATCTGTGATGTACATAGCTAGCTGTTTCGGAGACCCGCTGGTCCTCGATGACACAACCATCACCAACGAATCGTGCTACGAAGTCCGTGTTTGCATTGACCTTGATCTGTCGTGACCAATAAAGCAGGGGGTTTGGGTCAACAATCCAGATGGAAGCAAGTATTTTCAACGTGTTACCTACGACAATCTGCCTATTTTCTATTTTCGCTGTGGATTGGTTGGCCACAGATTCGAAAGCTGCTACTCGGCGCCGAAGACGGAGGGCCGCAAGGTTCTACTCTTTGGCCCATGGCTTCGCTCCTTCATCGGCATAGGAAAACGTGGATCTGAACTGCCTCTCGCCCGCGATTCTCGGGGTGGTGGCTTACAGGGCCCTCGTAGCACCGATGCCAGTGCTCGGGCTCGGGTAGGCCCCACCCCTGGAAGCGCCGGCGAGCAGGGGTCGCCGCGCAGATCGGGTGCTGGAGACTGAGGCGAACCGGTTCAGTATACTCGATTTGAACCTTTCGCCAGAATCGAACGGCCAGGATGAGATGGTCGGATTTGCTAGTGTGCCCTAGTGGTATAATTGTCGAGACAACAAACTTGATACACGGCCCGGGATCGAGTCATACAAGCGGAGACACATCTGACGATGCCCGGTGATGCTCTCGGGCGGCACCAACGGCCGTGATGAACCCAACGTTTCTGATCACACACGTGTCTCAGCCGCACATGTAATGGAGGATTTTCCACCTCTCACAATTTCCCCTCAACCGCAGCCCAGATCTAGGGCTCGGCCGTCTTCTCCTTCCTTTTCTCTCCCTCATGTGCAGGTCACCCGGCGACTGAGGGTCTGCAACATAGAGTTGCTCGCGAGGAGCGTCATGCCGAGTTGGTGGAGAAGATCAAGGCAAGCTTTATGTGCAACAATCAAGGATACAGAGATGAAGAGATTGACGATTTGGAGGAAGATCAGATCTTAGGAGAGGATGCGGACGAGGGGGACGAGGAGCAGGATGCGGACTTGGCCCTGCCCCTGAGGATCAGAAGAGAAAGAGAGCAAAAAAGCGAGTCCCCCCGACGCTACTACCACCATTACATCAGATATTAAAGAACCAAAAATCCAAAAAAGGTAAGCAAAAGGGATCTGATGGTTCTGCACACTCATTCTCGTTATCGTTTTTGCAGGGTTCTGGAGGCCAACCTGCAGTGTCTTCATGAAGTTCATTTCCTGGAACTACCACGGGGCTTGTCGAAGTACAGTCAGAGGTCGGCTTAAGGAACTCATAAGTAGGTACCAACTGGATGTTATTTTGCTACTTGAAACTCATGCTAACAGGCAGTAGGCAAACAAGTTTCTCCACCGGCCGGGCAACCACTGGAGCGGTTGCTATCAAGAAAGTGATGGTGCATCAGGTGGTATAATTCTGGTATGGAGGAATCCGGACATACAGGTTACTGTAGTTATTATGGATTCACAAATTATTCATGCTGTAATTAGTTCTGATAACTTCTCATCGCTTTTCTCTAGTGTCTATGCTAGTACAACTCCGCTTACAAGATCATTATTATTTAAAAACCTAATCAACCTGAATTTACAAAACAATCCTTGGATTATTGTGGGGGACTTCAACTGTATAACTAGGCCGGAACCAACTAAAAGACTTCGAAGACACTTTAGGAACCCGACCGCGCCGTAGCGCCTTGGTACTCGGACATTGGCTCGAGGCATTTTCTCTACCCCTTCTTACCCTGAAAAAGCAGACAAAAGGAGAGGTAGACCTTTTAGTCTAACAAACTTAATTAAGATATTTAGGGACTTCATCGACAGTCAGGGGCTAATTGACATAGACCTCATTGGGGTTCAACATACCTGGTGCAATAATCGCCAAGGGGCTGCAAGAATCCTCTGTCGCCTGGACAAGGTATTGGTTAGCAATGCTTGGATTATGGCTTTCCATGGCCTGACTCTTAAGCCCTTAGCTAGGTGCCCCTCAGACCATGCCCACTTACTGTTAGAAACACACCAAAGTCAGAAAAAACCTAGATTGTTTATATATGAGTATTTTTTGTTCTCTTATGCTCAACCAAGGAAAATAGTCAAGGAGTGGACATAGGAGAGATCTGTGTGCCAAGCTCTAAAAGCCATTAGAATTAAGACCTTGGAATAGAATAAAAAAGAACCGAGTAACTTAGAACATGGAGTGGAAAAAATCCTAGAGGACATCAGAAACCTTGAGCTCAAGGATAGCACTACTGGTCTCTCTGCTGAGGAGGGTGGTAAGATGATGGCTGCCTACCTGATGCGTATGAGATGATGTAGCAAAATAGAATTGCTAGCAAGTGCACTAATCGCTCAAGTAATATAGTAATAGGAGTAAGAGTGTCGAACCCACGAGGAATATTATTAATTCAATATCTGAATTTATAAATTAATAAGAGAGGAAAAACATGGATTTTTGGAAAGAGGTTTTGTGAAATAAAATAAAGAAAATAAGATAAAGATAAGATAATGGTGTTGAAGTTAGGCCTTAGGATGAAAATAGATCAGGATAAATATTTGAACCATAAAAGATAAATTTAATATTTAAAGATAGATTAGAAATTTTTCCAAGTTATTAATTTACAAGATTAACATTACAGAGTCCACAAACTGGTAATTCTACTATTTAATCCGGTAAATCAAACTATCTTAAATTTAATCAAACCTAAAGTCCCACAAACTGGTATTCGTCAGATAAGATTAAAATTAAGATGCATTAATATGAAAATCCTAGACTTTAATCACTCCACAAACTGGTATAGATTAACATACCACATAAACTTGATTCTCCACACACTAGTTATCAAATTTATGTCAATTATTAATTTCACATAAAATTGATTACTTTAATGAATTCTGAAATTAAATAGTCCACAAACTGGTAAGTACTCAACTCAGAAATTCAAATAATTAAATCAAAAGCACTAAGCACAATTAACTAATTGATCAGAAAAGATTAAGACAAATAATATAGGGTTCAAATAGTTTCCTTTCAATAATAATCTCCTAACATGAAATAAATAGAAAATATGGAGTTCATCCTAGAAATTCTGGAGAGATAATAAAATAATAATAATTGGAAGAATTACACCCAAATAGATAAAAGTCGAAGCTTCGGATCACGGGCAGACAATCGGGCAGCCTCTCGGACTTGATCAGGGTCGCGATCAACTTTCAGCCGTCGCATCTCTCTCCTCTTGGTCGTAGCCTGCAGAGCTCACGACTCGCCGTGGAAGAAACCTGAACTTCAGAGCACGAATGGGAACGACGGATTCTTCACGTATTTATAGGGTGCGAACGGCCTTTAATTTGATCTCGGCCGTAACATCGTACGGTTGACTTTAAAATTATTAGATAAACTCGGCCAAAGATAAATCCTTTTATCATTACGCCCAAAGATAAATCTTTCTTATCTTTACTCCCTTTGAATCTCGGCCGTAAGGAAAGAACTAAATCTTTACTCCCAAAGAGATAAAATTCATTTTACTCCCTCCAAATCTCGGCCGTAAGGAAGAAATTTAATCTTGTTACGCCCAAAAGATAAAATCATTTATCTTTACCCCTTCAAATCTTAGCCGTAACAAAGAAGATTCCTTATCATTACCCCCTGGAAATCTTGCCCAAAACGACTTGAGTGTAAAGCCAAATCTCGACCAAAATGACTTGGGGGTAAAGCCAAATCTCGGCCGTAAGGAATAATTTCTTTGAATTTCAGCCGTGTTTTAAATTTTCCTGCAAAATAATTATTCAAATTTAATTAATCCATCCACAATTAAAATATTCAAAGAATTAATAATTAAAATTAATAAATCCAGAATTATGATTAAAAGTGACTAAAAATGATGCATGCCATGAACAAATTACAGAAAAATTAACTAAAATAATAATCTAAAATATGTTATATTTTGCATGCATCACTACCATTTTCATGCAGCATTGAGAAGACAAATAAGTATTAAATGGTGGTCTATGTCTAAAGTTAATAGGATTAAGGATGGGGATAGGAACTCAATTTTTTCATCTAAGTACCCTGATCAGACATAGGAGGAATAAGATTTCAAGGTTAATCAACAATGAGGGGGAAACTATTGAGAATGGAGATCAAATTAGGGCTATGTTTGTTAACCATTACAGTGAACTCTGGAGCACTGAGAACACCCCTATGCTCCCCATTGAGTGCTGTCCTGAGTTACCACAGGTGCATTCAGAGCAACATTCACAGCTAACAAATCCTATATCTTGAGAGGAGATCAAAGAGGTACCCTGGTCTATGCCTCTGGGAAAGGCCCTCGGTCCAGATGGGTACACTATGAAATTTTATAAGAATTATTGGAATATTATAGGCCCAAAAATCTGTAGTGAGATCCAGACATTTTTTAATGCATCACACATACTCCTGGCTTGGTCAGGAACTACCCTAATCTTCATCCCTAAAAAGCAGGCCCCAAGAACCATAACTGATTATCGTCCAATATTATTATGCAATGTTATATATAGGATTGCCATCAAGATCATTGCTAATAGATTAAAACCCATGTTACACAATCTCATTGACCCATCACAATCTGCCTTTGTAGCTAATAGGCTCATACAAGACAATATTCTTGTGGCCCAGGAGTTAGTCCATTCTATGGGAAAAGGTAGAAGGAAATACATGTTAATCAAAGCTGATATGGAGAAGACATTTGATAGGGTTTCCTGGCACAACATTAGTACTGTGCTAAAGCTCATGAATTTCCCTCCTACCTTCATTAATTGGATTCTTGCATGTATCACCTCCCCAAATTTCAGATGTTACATTAATGGCATGCTTTCTCAACCTTTCACCAGCTGTCAAGGCATCAGACAGGGGGACCCCCTGTCTCCATATCTTTTCATTTTGGTTTCACAAGTTCTCTCTTCTCTGATTAATACCAATGTTAGGAGTGGCAATATCCAGCCTTTCAGATGTGGTACATTTAGCCTCAGCCACTTGGCCTATGCTGACGATTTACTTATTTGTATTGCTGCCACCATGAAAAACTGTGTATATCTCAACAAAATATTCAATTTATATGGCATGCTAACTAATCAAAAGATGAACTTACAAAAGTCAGAATTATACCTCCCCCCCAAGTTACTAGGAGTTTCCTTTGGGACAATAATGGAGGCAGGAAGGGGGTGCATCTCATTAATTAGACTCTGTCTAAAGAGCTAAGGGCCTTGGGGTTAGAATTCTTCATAAAATTCGTAATGCTTTACTTGCTCAAAGAATTCATGCCATTTTGAATGAGGAATCTAATCTGTGGACCAATCTTGTTCACGAAAAATATGGCAACTTTCATCATTGGGCAAATGTTATTGATTACTCTTCTAGGTCCTCTAATCATGCTTGGTCATGGAAAATTATTCTTGATACTAATAGGGCAATTAGACATGGATTTATTAAATGTATTGGTAATGGACAAAACACTGATATCATGAAAGATCCTTGGATTTCTGACATTCCTTTAGCTCTTAAGCCTACATTTATCAATATTGATCAGCTTAACATGTTGAACAAAGTCTCGGATCTCATCATGAATGGTAATTGGAATATTAATCTGATTTCTTCTTCTTTTGGCCCTTGTCTGGTCTCTAAGATTGCTGCGATACATCTACCTATTAATTTGCCTGCTTCTAATGTCAGTGATGATTCATGGGTATGGGCTTCGGATGTGCATGGAAATGCCAATGCTAAATGTGTTTATAATTTTCTTTGCAGTGACAGTGCCTCGGCCACGGCATTTGGATGGCCTCATCGGAAAGCAATTTGGCAAATCAAAGTCCCCTACAAGATTTCAGTTTTTTGTGGAAATTACTGCATAACCGTTTGCCTACAAAAGATTTTTCATGCGTTTTGATCACTCGAGGACTGCATAACTGCTGCCTGCTTATTCTGTGGTTTAAACATAGAGTCAAATACCCATTTATTTTTTAATTTTCCTATGTCGCTTCAACTCTGGTCGATCTTTCAGCCAAAAACAACTTTTCCTTTATTTATATGGATTCATGGCATATTGGAGATTGGATCAAGGAGGGTCGATTACTCGACCGGAGATCAAAGACAATTTTCTTTTCCCTTTTTCTTTCTGTTTATGGGGAATTTGGACAGCTAGAAACGATCGTCATTTCTGCTCCAAGGAGGCAACCATGCTTTGTGTCTGGGAGCGTGCTGTCACCTTGCATTGGGAATATGTGACTACCCATGTTCCTGAGACAACTAGCTCCCAACACCATATTCGGGTCCGGTGGGATCCCCCGGCTGACCCCTGACGAATCCTTTGTTGATCCATCGACGCCGCGGGGAGCGGGATTCATTATTTGGATCTCTAACTGGGTCTTCGTGTCTGCAGGTTGCTGTAGCCAGATTGCGTGCGACATCATCGAGCTGGAGGCTATCGGTCTATTGCTGGGACTTCAAGAGTGCAGGCATATGAATTTACCTAGCATCATTGTGGAAACGGATTCCCAACTCTTATCGCATATAATCAATCGGAAACTGCGCTGCCCCTAGAAAATCATCACCATTATGCAAACAATTTGGCACATTATCGACAATTTTAATGCTTGTTCTGTTATACACTATAATAGGCAATGCAATAGGGCTGTTAATTTCCTTGCTAATCTTGGGCGGGTGCAAGGAGATATAATTTTTTGTGAGGAAACTCTCCCTTCGAAGCTCCTCAATATTTTGTATCAAGATTTGTTTTGGCATGAAGTTTAATGCTTAATTTTCCTTTAAAAAAAGCTATTTGCATGAATAGTTCAATCTTTGGATAAAAAAATATAAATATATAACAAAATAATATTATGGCCAACTGATTAACTAAATTGTGTCGTGAGATAGTGCTAATAGTTTAGGTATCAATATTTAGAATCACCAACTTGATCAAGATTCATTATAAGAAAACGTAAAATTTCCGAGAGCATATTTTTTAAAGTAAAAAATTCTTCGCAATTTAAGAAAGATTTTGGGATGGATATAAAATCCCTCTAGCTAGATATTGTCCTCGAAAAATATTGATGCCTAGTTCTCCTTCGATAGATGCGATGGGTCAACATATCAAAAATTTTGATGGTTGCGACCATAGTGGCATTTGTATTAATATTATAAAATTAGAGCTTTCCACGGTCTTTTTTGATAGATGGCTTTTCGTCAAAAAAATTCTGACACTCGGCTGTCAAAAAAATTGACAAGTGGCTGTCCATCGGAAGTATATTATATTATATAATAAAACAATGACATTTATATTGATATTATAATATTACCGTTCTCGGCTCCTCCCCCATCTTTCGGCTGACCTTTTCACTTCGCCATCTCCCCCCCCCCCCCACTCGGCATATGCCTCTTCGACACCCCTTCTCTCTCTCTCTCTGGCGACTACCTTCTTCTATGTTTTTCCATTTCTTCGGAGGGAGCTTTACTGCATGCCTCCCGTTTCCGATGACAATATGACGGCCTGACGACGAGGTCCCAATGATCCCTCTCTCTCTTTCTCTCCCCCATACTTCAGGCGGTGCCGCCACCTAACACACAAGTGCCCAAATATGGCCGCTTGCGATCAGATCCAGCTATTAATAGCCGGATCCCCCACCCCCCACTTGCGGTTGCGATCGGGTCCAGCAACCGGAGCGTTAATGTTTGGATCCAATTGTCAAGCAGTTGGATTACGCTATGAACCTACCGTGAAGGCTTTAAGCCGGCCAATCACAGTCACAGCTAGTTACAAATGCCCAAATTATTTTTTTGTAAAAAATCAAAACTTATTCGACAACGTGACACCTTCCAAAGTTTTCACTGTTTCAATCATTCGAACTTCCGAAGGGAGCCGCATCAGTTAGAACTTTCGAAGAGTGCTGCATCCATCAGAAGTTTCAATGAGTGACAATTGTCACCCGTCAAAATGTCCAACGGGTTCACACCCGTCTGAAGTTCCGATGAATGTTGTCTGTTGGAAGTTCTGATGGAAACCTACTCATTGAAATTTTGAATGCCACTTTCGTGATAGATTCAATTGTCGAAACTTGTCGGGTTTATTGTTGTTTATCGAAAAATGCTTTGGTACGAGCGCTTTTTGAGCTGTGCTCTCCTGTCAAAATATTCATTGAAATTTAAATTTGTGGGATTTTTATGAATTTAATTGTCAAAAAAATAATTTTTTATTTCAGTGATTTATCTTTAATCATCACATGTCAGAATATCGGATTAGTTGAGTGTGAATAATCTCAACATCAATGTATCCTCCATCTTGACCCAAAAAAAATGGAACTATAAGTTTTTCCATCCTTTCAACTTTGGGTTCAATCCTACTAATAATATTAGCTCAAAAGTTAGTTTTTGTACTGCTTTGTTGGGACGTAGATATGATGTATTCTCCACTTTGATTCCTTTCCAAGAGGGGTGTAACAAAAACCCGACCGAATCAAAAAATCTATCGGACTTGAAAAAATTAAAAATTATGGGATTGAATACCATCTAGGACGATTTTTAAATAGAGAAAATCGATCCGCTTAAACTAGAGCTCCACCCAAAAAAATCATAGGGGTATGTGGAGCTTGCATTTATTTATTAATTTTTTATTTATATAATTAATTTAGATGTAATCAATTATTTTAATACTAGTGTACTAATTTTTATATAGCTTAATACATTCCTTTCATATTATGAAACTCGAATTTAATAATTCTAACACTATATTCTATATTTAGTTATAAAATTAAATAAGTTAATATCGATTTTAATTTATTTTTTAAAAAATATTATTCATTAAAGTAGAGGTCCGAAAAAATCACCTGAAAAAATTCATCCGTTAGAGGATAGTTTTTCTTTTACCTAAATATTTTAGGATGATTTTTGTGCTTTAAAAATTGACTTAAAAAATAACGGATGATTTTTTTAACCGAAAAATCGACTCAACCCGAAATACTTTCACCCCTACTTTCCGCATGGAGCAAGAGATTAATTCAATAAAATTTAAGAAATAAATTGGTAAATATGTCACTTCATCATGCTCATATTTCTCTAATTCTTTATTTGATATAATATATTAATTTCACGTTTTATGTGTTTGTTGCTATATTCTTCATATGTAAGAACGCATATGTTTTTTTAAAATTTTTTTCAGAATATTTTCCTGACGAGAACAAATGAATGTGTATAATATAATATAAGTTTGAAACATATCTATGACTATATTCAGCCAACTGTCATTATGAAGCCACAACCCTGCCATTGTTTGTTATCATATTTCTATCTCATGTCCTCTACTTATTCCAATTTTTTTCCTTTCAATTATAATAAATATTTAAAATACAATTAAATGAACGCCAAGTAGTTTCCACCTAGTAATGGAAAAAGTTTGAATAATTATGGAAAGATAGAAGAAGCCTATATTCTATATAAGTGTTCTCATTTTACTCATGTTATTAATAAAAAAATGACTTTGATATAAGAAATCTCATGCTATTTTAACTGGACATAATTCAATCAGGCCATATTTTAAATCGGGAAGAAGGAACTTTATATTATATTACAATATTATATGTAACAACACTAAATATGTTAAATATAATTAAATGACATAATATAATCATTATATTAATATTATTATTTTTATAGGATAAAATAGATGTATCATTTTTTTAAAAAAAAGATATTTAATTTATTTTCATTTAAACTTTTTAATCTAATTCATATATTTTGAATCTAATAAATAAGAAAAGGAGGAAACACTAACATAAAAAGTGTTTTTTTTGTAAGATACTAAGAGAGAATCAATAGACCATATATAAATATTATAACATACATAAATTCAATGATTAATGAGGTCAATGGAAGGTAGGGTCCACCTCTCACCATTAGGAGTAGGGGTGCCTCGGTGGTGGGACAGCAATATTTCATTTTAGTCTTTTTTTAATAGAATTAGAGGATGAATAATTAAAATGTGTTATAACTTTGGGGGCAAGTTATCATTTTATAGATATTAAAATGTCATATTCAATAAAACAACACACAAACATGTCTTAAAAGGTAATATGGAAATAATAATACAAGGTTATAAACAAGAGATGCATTGTATCGACACTAAAAATACATTTATAAAAAAATTCATGTTGTTCGTTATCACATGTCCAGATGTCTTACATTGCAGTGAAAAGACAATACATAATATTAACTGAGTTAACTTTCAACAAAGTACTTATTTAAATTCAAATTGACAATAATAAGAAACAAATGACATTATTAATTAACCCAAGGCTAAATCTAGCATGAAACATAATAGTACTAGTAATATAAGTTCATAAACATTATTTTTCATAATGGCCTAATAGACTTAATTACTATATATCCATCACGACTTTATTAAGCCATATGTCATGTGCAACTTCTTGCTAGGAGTTAAGTTGTCATCCTCACTCATTCTTGATTATCTGCACGCACGAATAAAGGAGAGAGTTTCTTATTTAGACTATATTAACATCATGCATATTATGATCTTACATGACTTTCTTATGTATCTTCATATATAGAAAACAAATGCTTGTATGACATAAGACAATCACGAGCCTCTATATGTCAAACATATAACTTTGCATATCATACTTTATCATGGATAACATGGACATAACATAGATGCATCATCACATATATTACATGAGCATATATATATATATATATTTAATGGGGATAGGCGTATGATCCCCATACGCCTGCCTGTGGCGATCGAGTTTTTTTTCCCTCCGACGATGATCTCTTCCTCCGGTGGCGCTCTCTCGACGGCGATCTCTCTCTCTCCTGCTACCGCCAAGATCTGGCTGCTCCTCTCCCTCACCCTCGATCTCCCTCTTGAAGCGGCGAGGCACGGGCGACAATGATGATGAGGCGAGGGCAGTCGAAGGGAAAGATCCGTGCCGGAGGGGAGGATCCAGATTCGCGTTAGAGGGGAAGATCCATCGTCACATGTGGGGTCGGGAACATTGGGGGGCCACCCGACCGGAGATCGCAAGGGCTGGGAAGATGGGGGATGCTGGTTGGCGCTCGTTGGAGCAGAGGAAGGTGAAAGGATGCCGGCCGGTGAAGGGGAAGACGGGAGGGGAGAGAGGGGCGCCGGTCGCATGGGAGAGAGGGGGTGGGGGCTTGGGGGGAAGTTGTCATCCTCTAATCGGACGGTGGACGGAATGTGTATGAGGGTAAGGCGTATGACCTCAATTAAACCCTATACATACATACATACATACATACATACATACATACATACATACATACATACATACATACATACATACATATGTATGTATGTATGTATGTATGTATGAAAGGAAAGACATTTTTGACATGAGCTTAGCATATGGGTCCCTACATGTCAATCATCATATGACATAACTTACTTCATCATGAACATCATGTATACAAATATGCTTACATTAAATATCATTATCATATTCATTATCATCAATGATACATATGCACATTAAGTGATTTGCACTTATCATACTTTGGCTTCAATTTTACATCATGACTTTCTTCAGGATTGCTTTTTAACCCTTTGATTACTTTTCTTGTCATCATCTTAATTTTATTTCTTCTTCATAAGATAATTTGAAGTTAAACTTAACTTTTATTCATACTTTATCTTTTGGCATGTTTGATTTTAACTTAATTGAAGAACTGTGTTAATATCATCATATTGACTTATAGGTCACATCTTAGGGAACACATATCATAATAGTGATGTACTTTATTCTTAGTTATCTTTAAGAACACACATTTTTTGGTGAAGGACTTGTTCATATAAAGCACATACATAGATGCAGGACTTTACTTCGTAGGGCTTGGTGCTCGGAAGCACATACATAAGTACAATATTTTACTTTCTATCTTTACTTTGATGAGTGAAAAGAATTTATTCTTCAACTTTATAATGAATTATGATTCTTCGATACATCAAACTTTCTTCATCTTTTAATCTAGTTGCGGATGAGCATGTATAAAGGTGAGTCTAGGTGATACTCAATACATCAATCAATATTTTATAAATAGCATCACATATAGACTGTATGAAACACCATTATACATAAAAAAATCAATGCATTTGGAATGTATCTAAACATCTAAGAAAAAATACATAATATTAACATAACAAAAGTTGCCATAAATAATATGCCAATTTCTTTCTTTGATAATTTTGACAGATCATCAATAAGAAGTTATAATCAATTTATAAACGTACATTTTTATTCACTCTAATTTCACAAAAAATATACTTTCATAGGAGTCAACATATAAAATTTATGAATTTCATCTTTTAAGACTTTAATCCTAAAAATTCATACAACTATAGAAATATTTGTTTTTGCATAATATTCTAAGACTAAAATATTAATAACTTCTTCTATACTTGTTCTTTTTAGACGATTCCAAATTACATGGAAAGATAATAAAGTTTTAATTTATTAATAAATTTCAATCCATTTTTTCAAACTATGATAGACTATATAATTTTGTCTCACTGTTACTCAAGACAACATGATATATAATAGTCTTATTTATTGATCATACCTATCTTTATACGTCTCCAATATGAGGAATAAATTTTCTACGAAAATTAGACTTCGAGGCATTTTTCATATGTATATTATTTTTAATTTTTGGATGAGTAAAATCTATTCAAATAATTAATGTAAAAATAACCATGAAGACAAATAATTATGCACCATCACTTATGCAACTCTCAATCAAAATTCCTATTAAGAAGAGGATATTTTTGAAACTCTTAAAAAAACATTCATGAGAAGAAAAAGAGGTGATTGTATCCCCTTTACATACTTAGAATCTTATTTTTTCATTGATATTGATCTTTTTTGTCCATGTTCTCTTCTTCTCCTTGTTTTCATTCTTGTTCGTCTGTTTCTTACTCAAGAATTATAATCCTAGCCATTGTGTGGGAGGACAAAAATAAAAGATGAGAGAAAAAACAAGAGGGTTTAAAAGTTTTTTTATAGAATATAGGATTTTAGTCAAAAGACTTAAATGTCGTTATTTTTTCACTTACATGAATAGGCACAAGGCCTATACAAGGAAAATAAAGAAACATAAACTTAAAAATAAAAGACCACACCCATGTTATTTAAATGCCCTTGTTTTAAAAACTAAAGTTGTTACATGCACTATAATAAAAAAAGAGCTCGAGACAAGAGAAATTATAGGAAAAAATGTAAGAAAGAATGATCCCTCTTTTAGTTGAGATAATAAGTTTTATATATATATATATATATATATATATATATATATATATAGATGTAGCACGAGTAAAACAATTTATTTGCGTCAAATTCAGTAGTCTAAAGCAATGTTTTAAAAGAAAAAGTCCTACTGACGTGTAAACTAGGTAATTGATCACGATGGGATTGATTCAACTGAATTGTAATTGTTTTAGCTGCATTTTTATATAATATTATTATTTATAATATTTTCAGAATAAAAATATATAAAGCATTATAAAAATGACTAAATAATATAATAATTACCTTTTATTAGAAAATATTTTCTAATAAAATTATTATTTCAATAATTCACTGTATAATAAATTTATTTTATTTTTAATCTAATTTTACAGTTTAATTATATATATAATATATATATATATACATATAGAGGGATTAATGGAGAGTAACACCCCTTAGGTGAAATACTATAGATCTCCTCAATCTAGACTGCCCATTTTACATTTACTATCTAAATTTTTTTTCTCTCTCTCCTCTCTCGCATGTTGCGCGCCTCCCCTCGTAGCGCCACCGTCGTCGGGACCTCTTCAACTTCCTCATGCCCTCCAAGCGTTGACACTACTGCCAATTTGCAACATCCTCCTCCCCTCCGAGCTTCGTCGCCGTGGTCGTTCACGATCTCCTACGAGCGCTTGCCCTTGACCCCGAACGTCAACACCCCAATCGTCGCTGGAAATGCCTCGGAAATATGTGTCCATCACAGCGAACGGAAAAGCTATCGACGATGTCTCATATCACAACCATCTCCTCCTCAAGGTTGTCTGCCCACACGTTGCGGATCTCCATAGTACCCCACCTTTGGAAACTTCGACATCTTCGATGGCTAACACTCGTAGGATCCGATTAGGGCGCCAGAGGGGAAGACGAGAGGATGAGGAGGGGAGGTCACATGGGGTCGGGGATGATGGGGGGCACTCGGCGTTGGGGGGCGAGGACAATGAGGGCTGCCGACTGGCACTCTCTAGGGCAAGGATGATGGGGCTACCGGCTAGTAGAGGGGAAGACGAGGGAAGAGGAAGGGAGGTCTATGAGGGCGGCACTCGGACCGGAGAGTGGAGGGAAGAGGAGGCGATCTAGACATCCAAACAGTCCAAATTTATTGTTACACATAGTTTCCCCTAAGGGATGCCCATTAATTTATTATTATTATTATTATTATTATTATTATTATTATTATTATTATTATTATTATTATTATTATTATTATTATTATTATATGTATGTATAGGGATTAATGAGAGTGTAACACTCCTTGGGTGAAACATAATGTAACACACAAATCTGAACAGTTGGATCTAGTGCACGGTCCAGATTAGATGGGTCTTGTAGTGGTCGGCGGCACCAGGAGCGGCAGAAGTCGACGGTGCAAGCAAGACGATGGTGGATCTAGTTAGAGTGGCCCTCCGGGTGCAAGTAGGGATGGCAGGGGATGGCTCTCGGCGATCAATGATGTCGATGAGTGTATCTACAGGCTAGACGACAACGATAGATCTGCGTACTCGACGACGACTACATGGATCTAGATCGAACGAAGGGGTCGGCAGATTTGTGATCTCGATGACGATCGGAGAAAGGGGTTGGCGCTCGCGAGGGGAGGACGACGATGAGTGTATCTATGGGCTCGATGACGACGATAGATCTGCGGGCTCGATGATGGCGGCAGATTTGGATTGGATGAAGGGGTCGATAGATTTGCAAGCTTTACGATCGGAGAAAGGGGTTGACGCTCGTGAGGGGAGGACGATGGAGACAAATTCGCGGGCTCGATGATGGTGTGGATCTAGAATAAGAGGAAGTGGCTAACTGATCTGCGAGCTCAACGATAACCCGAGAAAGGGGCGGACGTTAGGGAGGGGAGGCCAAGCGATCGTAAAGATCGGTGATGGTCAGTAGTGGCGGCAGCGGCGAGATAATGCTCAAAGGAGAAGATTGCACGAGGAAATCGGCAACGACGGAGAAGAGAGGGAGAAGACGCGCATGAAAGAAGAGATAGAAAGAAAATTTGGACGGTAGATAAAAAATTAACGATCTAGATTTTAGCTTTACCCTATGTTTCACCCTTTTATATATATGTGTGTTTGTTAAACATGTCTTAGCAGGGAAGACAACACATGTCTTCATTTATATTATGTGTTTAAAACTTCTATGCAAATCCCAATGAATAAAGATAGTTATCAAACTACAAAGATGATCCTCTCAAATATTACGTCTCCAACATTTGGGGGCCACCATTTCGTTTCTTTTTCTCTCTCCATCCATAGCATTACCCTTTTGACGTACATCCTACCATTTAACTCAACACCGTCACTATACACCCGAGAGAATAAAAAAGAATACACAATACATACCCTCGTAGTATCGGAACAAAGGGAGAGAAAGAGAGAGAAACACAAGAGCTGCTGTGCATGGAACCCGGCTTCGGAACGGAAGCCGGAGAAGGCCCTTCCGCCCCCTTCACCTCCGGCGCCGTCGGTCTCCAAACTCCACCTGGGCAGCCACCTTTGTCCTCGACATCTCAGCCACGACAACAGCTCAGCCGATATGAGTCGCAGAAGCGGCGAGACTGGAACACCTTCCTGCAGCACCTCAAGAACCTCAAGCCGCCGGTAAGCTTGGCGAGGTGCGGCGGGGCGCATGTCATCGACTTCATGAAGTACCTAGACCAGTTCGGCAAGACCAAGGTGCACGCAGCCGTGTGCGCCCATTTCGGTCTCCCAAACCCCCCCACGCCCTGCGCTTGCCCTCTGAAGCAGGCGTGGGGATCGCTCGACGCGCTCGTTGGCCGCCTCCGTGCCGCCTACGAGGAGAACGGGGGCCGGCCGGAGTCCAATCCCTTCGGTACCAAGGCCGTCAGGGTTTATCTGAGGGAGGTGAGGGAGAGCCAAGCTAAAGCTCGCGGCATCCCTTATGAAAAGAAGCGGAAACGACCGCCTTCTACGGCTGTGTCCACCGCCGCCGGAGGCCCTACGTCCGCCGCTGCTGTCACCTCCATAGTGGCTACCGCGGTGGCCAGTGAGGGAAGTTTGGGTGGCGCTTCTGTTCCTTATCACGCAGCTGCTGCTTCCGTCGGTGGTGGCGGTCCTGATGTTAGTCTGGCTATCGTAGAAGGATCAGATGCACCAGCAGGCGGCCGCCGTTCTGGTTCTTGATAAAGTTATTCACCTTCTTTTCTAGTAGCAGACGTTTGTGGAGGAGACTAGAGGGTAGATGTGTTACCAGTTGGATCCTTATTTGCATGTTTTAATTTCTTTCATGATCCAAATCTGATGAAGGAGAAGTCATATGTTTTGATGATCAGAAAACTTCAAATCCACACTTGACATTTTCTTGCTAATTCTATAAGTTTGTTTTCCTTTTTCTTCAATCTTTGCCTAACAATTAAATTAATTAATACACCGCCGTACCTCCTATGCATTCATCTTGCCATTAGTTGTTTGGAACTTGGATCTATTTTATGAGGTAAAGCAACAGCTGGCAGCATATTTCATGATCATCACCTTCCTCCCCCTTGTTGCTTTCCTGGTCTGCGTTTTAGGTGGATCACCTGGACACAGTTTTAGTTTGCAATGATAATTAAGTTGCTTAGCCTTTTTGCACTGCACCTCACATATATCTACATCCGATTGGTTAACCTTCTTGAATCACAAGAAAATCTTTCCTTTAACTCACCAGTACAGTAATGAGTTATGAACTCATTCTTTACCATTCGCTAGATAGGTGCATGTCTGATATAACTCTTGTTTTGCTGTCAGTACCCCTGAAGATTACAACTTTCTTTGGTTTATTGATCTTTTCAGTTCCTTCTTTCTTCTCCTACTTAGAAGAATATAGCCACCATGCATTGATCTCTATAATTGATTGATTCATTACCTGGATGCAAATTTTGAACCAGTTTCTGATATTATATATTCCAATCAGTGCTGATGTCTGTAAACAGTCTGCAAATCCTCATTTACTTTCTGTTCTGATTGTTACATAGTCCTACATCATATATAGGTTCCAGGTATATATAGATTTTTCCCCTTGGACTGGACATTACTTAGATGCGAGAGGTAGTAAGACAGTAACCCAGAAGACCAATGGCCACTCCAGCCAGCACTCGATGCGGCAGCACTCTTTGGTGGCATGCAGGATTTCCCACCCATGCACTCAACTCCGGGTCACATCTTCCGTAGCTCTTCTTGTTTGGTACTTGGGATATTTCCCACCTTTCAGAAAACTTACAAAAATAGATCAGAAAACTCTGCCTAGTTCGCAGTGGATCCATACAGATTTCAAAATAAGCAACGTTCTTCCAACTTCAATCTTTCTACACTTGCCCATATCTGATGCTTGGAATCCTTATTTCCAAAAATTTAAAGTCCACATCGATGTAGTACAATTAATGCTTATAATCTTGGAACTTCTTATTTTCTGGTATAAACGAAAACTAATTCTTAAGATATCTGAATTTGGGTTATTCCGATGGAACTTATACACTGTAGACATATATGCATTATGTTCTCTTGTCTAACTCTCCGAGCTAACACTTCACATGCATAACAGTAATATTCCCCCTCCCCCACCTTCAAGCAATAATATTGTCACACAGGAAGGAGGGAGGGGGAAGGGGGGAGAGAGAGCTGCTAGCGTAGAAGGAGGGGAGAGAGAGAGAAAGAGGTGCTAGCTTTCGGTGGTAGGGATGATGGATAGTAAAGAGGAATCCCTTCTTTTGTCCACAATCCATCTGAAACTAACTATAGTTACTGCACAGTAAAAGCTACACCATTTAGCAGCATTGCAGCACAAACATCGGAGGTTCTTTGTACTGACTGGTTTGAAAGACCACAGCTGCTGTTGCTAACAAGTGCGGAATTTCGTAGGACGTTGTAGGGTTTATACTTCTACTTTTTCACTTTTCCTTCTTCATCTTCTTCAAAAAAACAATGCGAATGCATGAAAGCGAAAGCACGTCCACAACGTCTCCCCTTGTCGAATCCGCCTCTCAAGAGACATGGCATGACTATATATATATCTATAATTATATATGGCATGCAATAGATTTGAGAATTGACAACATGCATGCAGTTAGAGTTGAATCTGGTCAGACGTGTAATATGTTCATTCCGAAGAATAAAACATTGAACCAAATTTTCACTTAACAATATTTTTGGCATGTTTGTCTTTTTTGTTTTCTGAAGTTTAGAAAAAAAATTCAGTTTAGAATAAGTATATTTTATGCTATAATTAATTAGAATACAAAGAAGGATCTCCATCAATATAATATAATTAAACAATGTGTCAAATAGTACAGAAACAAAGATACATTATCCCAATTTTGTGTTAAATATAATTAAACATTGTGTCAATATAATATAATTAATCCTAGAATTGGTCTGGTTGGGTCCAAGACGGAGTCATCTCGAATTAGTTGGAAATTAAATCGGATGGCCCATTATCCCAATTTCATTTTTATAATAAAATATTTAGATAAATTACAATTTATTTAAGTTATCTTTTTTATACATCATATATCAAATAAAATATAATATAATGTATAAATAATCATATAAATTCTAATATATGCATATATTAAATAATTGATTAGAAAATGACTCTTGGTAGTTTGAATTTAGACCCGGTCCGATATAAGAGAGTCTGGGTTTACGAGCAATGGGATCAAGTCGGGTCCCATCAAGTTGTCTTGCCCAATGCTCAGTCCTATTTTTTGGATTGAGGATGTAGCATTCTGTTTAGCAAAATATCCTTAATTATATCGTGTTTATATTTGTTTATTATTATTATTATTATTATTATTATTATTATTATTATTATTATTATTATTATTATTATTATTATTATTATTAATATTATTATTATTATTATTATTATTATTATTATTATTATTATTATTATTATTATTATTATATATAACATTGAATTTTAATGGGGAGCACTTCCTAGTGAAAATAAAATTTTCATCTAATCAGGAATTATATAAATTGAAATTACCATTTATTTGATCTTTGGCAATAAAAAAATCAAATTTAATCATTTTGTGCACAAATTGATTTAAAAGTTTTGCACGTCCATTAATTATTATTATTATAATTATTTAATTAATTTATCATACTCAAATATTAAATGTCACCTCACATGTCCTATTTTAAACTAAATTACATCAAAATATAATAAAATAAGAAAGATATACAAAATTTCATTTTGATTAATGATTACTATCATGAATATATTTTTATTATTATTTAAATAATTATATTAATTATATGAGATTGTGTAGAACCAAATAAGATTGTAAAATCGTGCGATTAATATTACGATTCTAATAATGTCTTGTACATAAGATAGAGATGAATTACTTATAGTAAAACCTATCAATCCCACATATAAATCAACTTGGAGGATAGCATTCATTTCAAATGGACCTTAGTTAACCTCGTATGAATTGATAGCCTCATTTTATTTTTTGCTTAAAAGTTATAGTATATAGTACCAACGGCAGGCCTAAGACCCCCTGAATAAATGTGTGCAAAATGTAAATTTATGTGCTAGTAATATTAAATTAAAAAGAGTGAAATACATTAGACAATATTTTTCCACTGTCGATTTTTTTAATTAATTAATAAGTCACGATAGAGCACTAAATTTTGATGAAAACAAAAAAGATTATGATATAAATGGTTGCATTAATTCATTCCAATTACATTTTTTTCTTTATGTACAATTCATTGTTGTACAAAAAAAAAAAAGAAAAGAACCGAAAGTGATAACGAGTATTTGAATCACACAAAATTAAAAATAGTATCTATGAATGAATAGGATAAAAAGATCAAGGTACAAGTAATATTAGAGAGAAAAAAGTTATAATTTGCAGTCGAATAAAAGAGTTATACGTAGTTAAAACTAGTAATTAAATTGAATGGGTTCAATTGAGCCCATCAATGTTAATAGTTAATAAAATGGGTTCAATTAGAGCCCGTCAAAAGTAATACCATAATAATTAATTAAACGACACTAGACCTGGGTCCGCTCTGCGTCTAGTATTTGTTTTTTTGGTCATCTCCCCATCACTTGCCCAAAAGGACCACTCCACTCCACTCCGTACGACGCAAGAAAACATGACACAGAAATATTCACGCAGATTGCACGATCGATGATGATGATGATGATGCTCCTCCATCAAACACATAAAAAGCAGAAGATTTTTCATCGTTTCACTTCACAAGCTTCTGTCTTTTGGAATCTACTTCCAAAACTTTAATTCTTCTGTTTCAAAAGTTTAATTGGGCACACCTATGATTTAAACATAAAATTACTCTACCTCTAAAATAGAATGGATATGATCACAATACTACTAATATCATATTCTCTGTTATACACAAATTTTTTTATACTAAATCTGCTTAAAAGTACTCGAACTTGAATCTATGGATAAATTATACGAATGATCTCCCAACTTTGAGCCGATTTTCAATTGGTCTCCCAACTTCAATTTATAACTAGAACATCCTTCATCTTTTTTTTCTTGCACGCTTAGTCCTCCTGACCGGTGATAGTGGATTTTTCGATTGCCTTGCTGACGTGATGGATTTTCTCTCTCCTCCACATCATTTTATGTTCGCCACGTCATTATAAAAATAAAAAAAAATAATAAAAAATGATGAAATTTTCACGTCATTAAAAAATTTTTTAAAAAAAATCAAAGCCGGAGAGAGAGGAGGGGGGCGACCGCCCCCCTCTCTCTCTAGAGAGAGAGACTCGAGAGGAGCAGAGGGGGGCGACCGCCCCCCTCGGAGCTCTCTCTCTCTCTAGAGAGAGACCAGAGAGAAAGAGAGAAAGAGCTCCGGCGAGCTCGAGTTCATCGGAGCTCGAGCAGAGGGGGGCGACCCCTTCTCTCGGGAGAGAGAGGGAGGGGGCGGTCGCCCCCCTCTCTCTCTCTCTGGAGAGCTCGAGCTCGCCGAAGCTCGAGCAGAGTGGGGCGACCGTCCCCCCCCGGAGAGAGAGAGAGAGCTCGAGCAGAGCGGTCGCCCCCCTCTGCTCGAGCTCGAGCTCGCCGGAGCTCGAGCTCTCTCGTTGGAGAGAGGGGGGCGGTCGCCCCCCTCCTCTCCCTCCGGCTTTAATTTTTTTTAATGATGTGGAAACTTCATCATTTTTTATTATTTTTTTAAATTTTTATAATGACGTGGCTGACATAAAATGACGTGAAGGAGAGAGAAAATTCGTCACGTCAGCAAGGCAACCGGGAAACCCACTATCACTGGTCAGGAGGACTAAACGTGCAAGAAAAAAAAGATGGAGGACGTTATGGTTATAAATTGAAGTTGGGGGACTAATTAGAAATCGGCTCAAAGTTGGGGGACCATTCGTGTAATTTACCCTGAATCTCTTCTCAAAGTTTAACTGCACATGTTACAGTTAACGGCACAATTCTTTAATTTCCAAACAAATAGACCTTTTTTCGGTAGTCTACCGTCGGTATTCGGGAAGCGGACCGACTGTCCAACCCGCGCGACGCTACTGAGCGCACTGTCCACGGGTTGAAAGGCCGTCCCACCATCGAGCCCAACTAATTCAACTCAAAGAAGAATCATATGCATGCATGGTTCGGATCATTTTCGAATACTGTAATTTCAGATAAAAAAAAGTGGTAATGACTCATGAGGATTGAATTAAGTTTCTATTTAAATTATTTGATTTCTACAACCAGAACTAATTAGACCGATAAAAAAAACTTAATTCAAGAAAGCCATATAAAATCTAGAGATTCAGTGAAACTGCACCTAAGCACATAATTAGACGATGTCTGTGATCAGTGACGGTGTCTCAAACCCTACGTACGTAACCCCCGCAGTGTATGACTACCGCATGCATGCATCTACAGCAAGCTGCCATTAGCATCGACGAGCAACTCGCACAGCTTGGATTCCATCTGATCCCAGTCCTGGTCCAATATGCCCTCTATGAATGAGCTACTCGATCCTTCACAAGAAGTTCCATCGTCCACGGTGAGGACGCCACGTCCAGCAGCACCATTAAAGGAAACAGCGCCAGCAACCACGTTGCATGAAGCAGCCATCGAAGGGCACTGCGCATAACAAGCTTCTTCTGCGCCGCAGTCACTGGAGGAAACGACGTCCGCGACGAGGAAATCAGTCCAGTCGAATTCCGGCGACGTCGGTGGCGGGGACACAGTGACCGTGACCGATGCCGCGTCTGGTGCAGTAGTAGGGGAGCAGCAAGAGGCCTCGCTCGCGGCGGAGAACAGGTGTTGAGAAGGAACTTGGGGGAAGAGGTTTGCCGACGAACCCCACGCCGGTTTCGGTAGGAGCACGTTCTTCAAGTCGCGGTTGAGGCTGCCGACTCCCCCTGCGGGGCACAGAGTGTTGCCTGAGGCGACGGTCGTGGAGGATGCGGCAGTGGCGGCACCGGTGAACTTGGGGGCGTTTTGGAGGTTGCCGATGCTGTGGTAGATGTCTGAGATGGGGCGGTGGGTGACGGGGTCGATGCCCTTCTGGACCAGCTTCTTGCTCAGCTTGGTGTTCCAGTAGTTCTTGACGTCGTTGTCGGTGCGGCCGGGGAGCTGATTCGCTATGATGGACCACCTGCACATATAAACATGCATGCATGCAGTCTATTATTCAATTATCCTGCTTCAATTTGATAGTCAAGTTAAAATTGTTATCTCAAGTTCTACTTCTGAACTTATCAATTTGGTTACATGCTTCAGACTAATTAAAGATGAGAATGGGAGGCCTTTTGTAGATCAAGATCTCAATTACTAAGATGGAAATTTCTGAGTTATAAATTCCAACCTTGTAATTAACTCGCTCGCCACTTTGTGAAAAGAAAACGATATGTAGGAAGTGGTGAGAACAGTAAGGGACCTGCTTCCTATGGCTGCATGGAGGGTTATTATGCGCTCTTCTTCATCAGGAGTGAAGCTCTCATGCTTCAGGTTGGGCCTCAGATAATTGGTCCATCTCAGCCTGCAGCTTTTCCCACATCTTTTCAACCCTGTAATTGCATTGATCACGCTCGAACGCGTCAGGCCAAGAAAAATTATGCAAGACATCACGAACATACTTAATTCTTCTGATAAAAAAATGGCAAGAGTTAAAGTGATACCTGCTTTCTTTGGGACGGAGGTCCAATTGCCAATTCCATGGGTGGACGTGTACGCGAGTAGTTTTGCGTCCTCCTCCGCTGTCCACAGCCCTCTCTTTACACTCGATTTGTCACAGCAGGGAGGCCTCCCCATGTCACCTAACATTAGCAACAAGCAAAGAACTTTTTTCAACTCCTAAGGTTGAAGAAAGCAACTATTTGCATCATCCAATCAAATAATATAGCGACATGAATGATGAGAGAGAGAGAGAGAGAGAGAGAGAGAGCATCGTGGTGATGCAACAGTCGTGAGGCCATACCTCTCAGCAAGTGCAAGCACCTTGAAGTTGTGAAAGAGAAGGCAGAAAACGGGTGGGAGGAGAATTATACACAACGATAGGTTGATGAGGTTAAACATATAAAGAAGAGGGGAGAGGCAAGAAAAGCATGAGATTCTCTCCCATTCTTCTAACGATACAACCATGATAATCTTAATTTGCCCGAGATCGTTTGGGATGAGAATCTGGAGACAATTGCATAGCCCCATGCCTAAACTGAAGTAAAATGCATTGATATCAACGTCTAATTAAGAAGATGAACTATCATGTAGATCATCACGACATGCAACTTGTCTGATCCAAAACTCTGCATAAAGTTTTGACATGTAAATTATCAGAATTCATTTGTTGCTTTGTGGCCCTTTCCTGATCTTTCTTCAGTTTTCACAACGCTGATGAACGCTTGACAAGCAGTTATCATGGGTAGATTTAGTTAAAGAGGAAAGTTATACCTGACTGAAGTTCTACTAATTTCCATGATGTGTAATAAATTTGTACGATTCCCCCTTGTTCACTTCATCCTTCTCAGTCTACGTCTCTTACTAAAATGTTGCTGATTTGTTGTTCATTGTACTCTGAAAATGTGTTGCATGCGGTGCTCCCATATTCTGTTGGTGGTTGAAAACCACCGAATATAGTTTCGTTGGAGTTCTCTGATCTCAGAAGCCAAACTGGAAAGAAATAAAAAAAATCTTCGAGAATCTCAAATATGATGCATAAAAAAACAATGGATCTCACTGTCAAATGATCCATACGAGTACTCGTCTCAGAGAGGGAGACTTGCAATATGCAGAAGACGTGAAAACAACGGAAGGAAAAGGTCGTACTTTAAAAGTACAAGATCGCGCTGCTGACATTGATACAATTATCTCTGATATCTAATGAGCTGCACGGCACTTTGTGATCATAAACTAAAGCCAGGTACATATAGGAGTTGAAACCCTGCATGAATGAAGTCACTGCAAGATGCAAGTGTATACAAGTTTGTTGCGTCTTGTCCAAAAGACTAATTAAATCGGATTAGAATCAAAAGTTTCATTATAACTTATCCGTTGCTCTGCTGATGGTTTGGTTTGCATTTTAGGCCAGAACAAGAGGCTAATTAGCATCTGATGAAGCCAACGAAGAAGCGGAGAGGTCTTCTGGATAGCCATCCGTTTGGTGGTTTGCTTGTTCATGCTGTCGCTGCTGCTCTTCAATAGCTATATCTTCCCGGTTGAATGATCGCCAGTAGAACCCTTTTTTTAAAAACCCAGCTAGCAATGCCGCAGGAAACAAATAGTGTTCTACATTCATTAAAGTAATAAAATATTACATCCATGTATTAAGATTGTCTTACATTCATATGATATATCAACAAAAAAGTCAAGGACGCTTTTTTAAATGGTAAAAACCATCCAAAAATAATTTTACAATAAATTTTCAGCAATTTTTTTTCTAGATAAAAGCAAGCAAACAATCCGAGAGAAAATCATCATTGATTTTGTTATGAAGTTTATTCTTCATTATGATCATTGTGGATAATGATTGCTCTTGAGTAGTTGTTGTAATATCTTGAAATATGGGCCAAAGGTATTTGGCTTTTTGATCAAAATCCTAATGTAAATCCTATATAAAGGATTTAAAATCTTATTAATTCATTAAAAACCTAGTCGTCAACTTCTCTTCTCTCTTTTTCTTCTCCACCAAGAAAAGCCTAGGTTAGGAGATTAAAGTCATATTTTTCATGGTGGCTACATTTTAAGATCAACAAAGAGAATATTAAAGTTTCTAGAAAAAAAAAGGACAAGAAGAAATAAACGTTTCTAGATGGAGAAGAAGAACAAAATGATTAGGAAAATGAGGATTTTAGATCTAAAATTCAAAGGTATGTAAAGGGGATCCAAACTCTTCTCTCCTCTCTCAATGATATTTTGTTTGGATTGAAAGATTCAAAAACACCCCGTTCTTGATAGGAATTTTGATTGAGAGTTGCATAAATATTGATTTGCATGATTGAAGGTTTCATGATTTATGTTGCAGAATCTATTAAATTTGTAACTATCTTGTAATAATTATTAGGATAGATTTTTCTTATCAAAAAATTATAAATAATATATGGATGGAAACTCTCGAAGTCTAGTTTCCATAAAAATTAGTTTCATATGATTTGGAGTTGTATACAAATAGTTATGATCCAAATATCAGGCTAGTGTCATACTGTCTCGGGTAACAGCGAGACAAAATTATAAAACATATAGTAAATTAGAAATACTGAATTAGTGTTTGAAATTCATTCAAAAGTTAAAGGTTAGTGATACCTTTATGTGAAAATTAGAATCACCTAAAAAGAACAAGTATATATTAAGTTATTAATATTTTAGTGACTGCTGCCATAATATTGTGTAGAAAATAGATTATGTTAGTTATATGAATTTCTAGGAAAAAATCCCAACTCTTGTTAATGAATGAAAATTTAATGTTTAATGTGTTTCATGATGCATAGATGCTAAGAAATCATACCTGAAATATTTATGATGTTTTAGATTATTTTTCTTGATATTTCAATATCAAAAATTAAGAATTTCGGATGAAAGATCGAACTTTCAGGACGCTGTCCCGGAATGACTGTGACAGAAGATGTGTGAAACCAACACTCTGTCACGACCGTGACAACATTGTCCTGATGGAGTGGGGCATGACCGTGACCAACCAGGTCACGACAGTGATGATGACTCGACACGACCGTGACAAAACATGTCACGACCGTGATCGTATGCGGATGAATTATAGGCCACTGTCATGGGCCCCACTCCTATATTCTTCTTTTAGGAATAATGACTATCACGGCCGTGACAGATCAGAAATGAAAGTCAAGTTATTTAAAACGTATTTATTTATTTATGTATGGATGGATGTGTATTGATTGTGTATGACACGGACATACACGTAACGCATGTTCAACCGTAATTAGGCTAAAAGATGAAGAATGATTATTGTATTGCAAAGCATAATACACCTAAAATTGAAAAAGAATGTCCTCAACATTTATCAATGGTGATAAGCAAAGTCCTGCACCTATGTATGTATTTTAAGGGGACCTAAGCCTGCCAAGTAAAGTCCTGCATTTGTGTATGTGCTTCTCAAGGAACAAAGTCCCTCATCAGAAAGTGTGTGTATTTTCTGAAATAAAGTCCTCCACTATTATAGTGTGTGTATTCTTCGTAATAAAGTCTCTCACTATTATAGTATGTGTATTCCTTGAGATAAAGTCCCTCACTATTATGATGTGCGTGTTCCAAGGATGTGACCTATGATGATGTGATATGATTCTTTCAACTATGTTAAGATCAAACATGTTATAAGATAAACTAAGAATGAAAGTGAAGTTAAAGTATCTTATGACAAGCAAAGAATGTTAAGATGATGATGATGAAGTAAAGATGGAAAGTAAAGTCCTGCACTTATGTATGTATTTCAAGAGGACCTAAGCCTGAGAAGTAAAGTGATGCATCTGTGTATATACTTTTCAAGGAACAATATCCCTCATCATAAAGTGTGTGTATTTCTAAAGATAACTAGGAATAAAGTCCATCATTATTATGATATGTGTTCCTAAGTATGACTTATGATATAAAATGAAAGTAAAGATGTTATTATGTGATAAAGATGAAGGATGAAGATGACACATGAAGGATCACATAATAAAGAAAGAAAAGAATGAAAGAAGATCCAAAGGGTTATAAAGCAATTCTGAGAAGATGTAAAGTATGAAGCCAAGAAGTAAGTATTAAGGAATTATGAAGATACTCCTAGAATGTATATGACAATGAATGTGAAATGAAATGATATGTTATGTATGTGATGAAATGATATGAATGTATGTTTTTATTATATGTTACTTGCAGATGATGGATTGAAAGTAAAGCAGGTATGACATGATGTCTATATTATATGAATGTTGTATGACGAATGAATGTAAGCATGATGTATTGTCATATAAGATTTATGATATAGTTCATGACATGCATGTTCATATGTTATTGAGTATGTAATGATGCATCACATGTAGTATCATGTGATAGGATAGCATGACATGCATGACCTTTACATACTCTAACTGAGAAACTCTGTACTCTGGATCCGTGCAGATAACTAAGATTAAGTGATGGATGTCAGGTCAAGCTCATGACGAAGTGTTGCACATGCTTAGGTTTAAATGAGCCTACAGTTCTATTTAAACATCGAGGCTAATGATGTACTGAAGGTTTAGGCATTTAATTTTTTGAAGAATCGGTTATGATACGATTAATAGAAAGTTTTTATTTATTATGATTTTCTCTAAATTGTTGAGTCTTTCATTGTTAAATGATGTATGGTGAACGGGCTAACGGCGCGGAATTATCCTAAATGTCCAAAACTTTTAGGGTGAATTTTCGGATCGTTATAGTTGTAGAGATTGAAAGAAAGAAACAAGAGTCAATACTCTATATATATAATAGGATATACAAATATTCTCTTATCGTCAAATAGCAGCTTAAACCAAAGATAATTGATAGATATTCAAGATCAAAAAGTTGTGACGTAAGCAAAATGCTCAAATTGCGTCTTCAACTGCATCAATTCCTTAGAAAAATCACGTTAATAGAATTTGCATGCTAATTGATAAATATCACCCATTTTGATTGATTTGAGTAACTCCCATGAATTTAAAACTTAAATAATAATCATTAATTTTGTGAAGTTAGAGAGTTTAAGTAATTCATTAATTTTTTTGTCCGGTAAACTCTATATCGTAAAATCCACTCCTAAATTTGAAAAGTGTATGTACCAAATAAGTTTAATTTTTATGCACCTACAAACACATATTTATGATCTATAAATTATAAATGACTAATATATTTTATCCATATGAAATAAATATGAAAGTAATTAAAATGAGTACTATCACTTACAACTAATAAGTACTAACTAATAATTGTGAATGATTATTTTTATTGTGATAAAACTTATAAGAATAAAAAAATTGATTGCACTAGAATTTCTAATCATAATATTAATTTCATTCTCAATTATAAATACATTAATCCAATGAAATATTTAAGATGGGTTAACAAGAATCAAGTGAATTACATAAGTTTCAAACTCTAAATTTGATTAATAATAAAGTTTTATCTTTCCTCCCACCTTTAGAAGAATGAAGCATGGATAGCCTCTTATAGTTTCACAAACTTTTTATTGTGCAAAATAAAAATTACATGAAATCGTATAGAATCGCATGAACTCGTGTAGAATCATATAGACTCTATAAGAGTTTATAAGATTTTACGAAATATTTTAAATTAATTTTTATTTAAAAATTAAGAGTTTAAGTTATTTAAGATATTATGTCAATTTGATTCATTTTATTTATCTAAACTCTTAAGATTGTAAGAGTTTAAGAGTTTGGTTCGAGGGTTTAACAACATTGCTAAGAATTAACAATTTCATAGTATTGATATTGAAGTTATTATTCAATTCTTGTAGCTGAGTATATCACAACATTAAATATGTCAATTATGTAGTAGTGCTCCTTTGTTATGTTAGCATGTTCATGTAAAGGTCTTCTTATGGAAACAAAAGCCTCATTCAAATAGGAAAAAAGATATGCTAACTGCTTCACAAAACTTATTTTCTACAATAATTAAAGGTTTTAATAAATTGGAAAACCAACCTCGCAATGAAAATGACAATTCTCTTTTATGTTGTATTGTATAAGGGATCAGGATGACAATCACAAATATAAAGTCGCATACTATACCACAATTCAAGTAATACTATAATTTCAACAAAACTCCAACGAAACAATGAACATCAACTTGACCACACACCTCGATAGTGAACACAATCCTGTTTATAGAATTGTACAATAGTTAACCATTCACATATGTAGTTATTATAATTATACAGCTTGGAATTGTGGATTGGTAACTGCGTAAATTCAATTACATGCACAAGACCATTATGGGCGATTATGCCTTTCACGTTCAATAATATTCTACTCGCACATAATGGGCTACCCAACATATTTTATTTTTTGAATATCTAATATAGTTAATGGATCGTGCAACTAACGAGTACATCCACAATATAATACGATAGAATTGTAACCTATTAGGGATAAATAATTACTCTATCAACTTGAGTGTTAAAACTATGACATGCTTGAGATACGTAGTCACTATGCAAGTGAGTACTACATTCATGTATAGTCGCTCATGCAATCATGTTGCACACTTTGCCCTAGAGACACTTTTCTTGTACAACTTAGACAACTAACGTCTAACTTCCACTATAAGAAAATTGGCGATTAGCGACGTAAAATAGCGTATCAGAACATGGTGATGCTAAATAGACACCACGAGCGTCATTATGGCGTCTCAGTTGAGTCCCAAATAAGCAACGTTACTTGCCTCTCAATAGCGTCACATTAGCGTTATCTTAGCATTTTGAGAAATAGACGCTAGCGATTGCGCCATAGCAACTCCAGGTAGCCGTTATTATTGTGCGCCATGAAGTGAAAGTGCGCAAGAGAACCTAACGTTGTTCTCGCGTCGATAGTGTTCGACGCGACGCATCTTTTGAGACGCTATGGAGACGCGATTTGGCGTCACATTTAAGACTACTCTATGTAAATGCCAATACGAAGAAGCACTATTTTAACACTTACTCGGCATTTCAAAACTATATATGTTAATTAAGAAATAGATAACTATATATAGGCTATCTATATTTATATCTCTATATGTTATCTATTTTGACGCAACCCTATATATTATCTATATAATACTTCAATCAATAAATAAATTAAATATTATATATGTACCTTCAACATATATATGTATTCCTACATAATTGCTTATATATGTCTACATCATAGGAGTGTTCCCACTACAACAAAATAGTCATTTAAGGACACATAATTAAAGACACAAATTGAAGCATCTTTATTTTACACAAAGTGTTCATTTATAAGGACATTTTATATAGTGTTGGTATTATTATAAAATAATAAGGACACAAATATATTTAGCGTCCTGATTTTAAAATTTCAAGACACATTAATTTTGTGTCCCTATTTTAATTTAGAATATAAATATATTTTTATTTTAAATCTCATAATTTGGATAACCTAGTGACGCAAATTTAATTGTGTCCCAATGATATTTGATAATAGGGATGCTTCTTCTTATGTGTCCTAATAAAATTCGATAATAAAGACGTCATTGATTATGTGTCCCGATAATATTCGATAATAAGGACGTCACATATTATACGTCCTAATAATATTCCATAATAGGGACGCCACTTATCATGCGTCCTAATAATATTAGATAATAGGGACACCGCTTATTATGCGTGTTAAAAATATTAAATAATAAAGGCTTCGCTTATTATGTGTCGCAACAATATCTGATAACAAAAACATCTTTTATTATGCGTCCCAATAATATTTGATAATAGGGACATCGTTTATTATGTGTCCCAATAATATCCGATGATATAGACATTGCTTATTATGCGTCCCAATAAATAGGGACGTCACTTTTTATGCGTCCCAATAAATAGGGACGTGTCTTTTTACGCGTCCCAATAATATTAAATAATAAGGACACTGCAACGTGTCCCAATAAATAGGAACATCACGTTTTATGCATTCCAATAATATTCGACAATAGGGACACTGCTTATTATGCGTCCTAAAAATATTCAATAATAAAGACGCCACTTATCTTATGTCCCAATAATATTTGATAATAGGAATGTCTCTTATTATGCGTCCCAATAATATTCGATAATAGGAACATCACTTATTATGCGTCCCCATATTATTCGATATTAGGGACACTACTTTACCATGTATCCTTAAAATATTCGATAATAAGGACACACTTTATTAAATGTCTCGAAAATATTCAATAATAGGGATGATATATATTATGCGTCACTAAAATATTTGATAATGGGGATGCCATTACTCCTCTAATAAATTAAGAATATAAGGACGTAGCTATTTATGTCTTTACAATTGTAATCTAAACTAAGTTAAACTTTTTAAAATTTTGGTAAAAAAAGAAAAAAATATTTTTAATTAATAGGTAGCTAGCTAGTATATATTCTATTTATTATTAAAAACCAATTAGGAGGGATCCTTAATTTCTTTGACAAAAGTGTGTACATGAATTGTTTTTTGTTCTTCATTGATTCTTTTCTTTAGGGATATTCATGGATTCAGTTGACACAAATTCAATCACTCTGATTGGGTTAAGTTGATAACAAAGGAATTAACAAATTAATATGATTGAACTTAATTGAATCTCATTGGGTCAAAAGTTAAATGAGGCCGATCTCAATTTTTGCTTTCATAATCCTTTTTATAACTCATACATTTAACTTTCAATGCAAGATTTTATCTTTTGGACATCCAATTAAAATCATTTTTATTAACCGTAATATGTATTTTAATTTTAAAGCTAAATAAACTTAAATATAAGTCAAATTAATTTAGTTTTTTAAATACTCTGTACTAGACTCATTTATTATTAAATTTTGATAGAATCTAACTTAACCAAGAACTCAAATCGGCCAAATTTAAACTTTGAACAATGTCTAGATTATTAATGATTTGAAGCTCTTTGATATAATTAATGATTGAGGATGATCAAGTATCCATTTACGATCATAAATAATTTGAAGTTCATTCAATAGTATTTTTAAAATTGGATTTCAAATATGATGTCATATTAAAATATTGAAATTTTAGTTAAGTGTTTGGTTGAATTCCATTAGTAGAACATTGTTTTAAGTTCTAATGGTAGCATAATTTTATTGGCTTTATAATATTACTTATAACTTCAAACCTAATTAAAACTTGTGATTAAGTTTAAAATTTTTAGTTGACACCAAGTTTTATGGGGTTTAAATTAAAAAAAGATTTTACAAATAATTTATGTAAAATAAATATATTGTTAGGTCATCTAATTATGACTTTTAGATATTACTTTTTATCTAATTTAAGCAAGAGTAAAAGTTAATATATATCTAAATAATTTCGAAATTTATAGTTATAGAAGTAATGTTTATCTTATTTGTGACTTTATATATCTAACACTTAACAATAGATTATATAATAATTAATAGATTATTTTTTATCTAATTTAACCAACAATAAAAACATTCATATATATATATATTGTTAACTTATCTTATTTGCCTCTTAAATATAACTAACACTATGATAACAAACTAAATAATGATTAGAATTATAGTTTATTTTGTTGAAAACTTTTTAATGCTTCTTCTCCTCAATTGTGAATCTTTCTTCGAAGATCAAGATCAACTTCTGCAATTGTGATCCTTTTTTCGAAGATCAAGATGAATTTTTTCGGTAAGTTCTTTTCTTTTTTGTCAATATTTTTTTTATTTGAAAACGTCGCACGCCTCTAACGTGCAGGAGAGAGAGCGCCCCTCTCCCTGCATCGCCCCGGGCGCTCTCTCTCTGCAGAGCACGAGCGCGCCCCCTCTCTCCGCAGAGAGAGAGAGCGCGCTCGCGCACCCCTCTCTCTCTCTGCGCGCCTGTAGAGAGAGGGGCGCAAAGACAAAGAGAGCGTGCGCCCCTCTCTCTCTCTCTGCGCACCTGCAGAGAGAGAGCGTGCGCCCCTCTCTCTGCGCGCGCCCCTCTCTCTGGAGAGAGAGAGGGGCATGCTCTCTTGCGCGAGAGGGGCGTGCACCCTCTCTCTCTCTCTGAGTCGCCTCTCTCGCAGAGAGAGAGAGAGCGCGCTCGCGCACCCCTCTCTCTCTGCGCGGCTGTAGAGAGAGGGGCGCAAAGACAGAGAGAGCATGTGCCCCTCTCTCTCTCTCTGCGCACCTACAGAGAGAGGGGCGCGCAGACAGAGAGAGAGCGCGCGCCCCTCTCTCTGGAGAGAGAGAGGGGCATGCTCTCTTGCGCGAGAGGGGCGTGCACCCTCTCTCTCTCTCTGAGTCGCCTCTCTCTCTCAAAGATTGAGAGAGGGCGCGCCCCCCCTCAGAGAGAGAGAGAGATGCTCCCCTCAGAGCCCTCTCAGAGAGAGAGCGCCCCTCTCTCACAGAGAGAGAAAGGTGCCCCCTTTCTGATCTCAGAGAGAGGAGCGCGCTCTCTCTTTGCGTTGAGCTCTCTCTTAAAGAGAGTTATCTCTCGTTCGACTGGAGAGAGGGTGTTTTGGCACCCCTTTTTTCGAAAGAGGCGTCCTCTCTTTATTTTGGTAGACATGTTAAATATGATAATTTTTTAAATATGGCATGAGAACAATATATATTAATTTGGTATATCTTCGGTTTAATGTTTTAGATAATCTTTTATATATATTTGGACTCATGGATAAAACTTGGATACAAAAGTCAAGAACACGTCCTGAATATCTTCGAGGCATACATATGTTGGATGGGAGGTCAGAACTAGATGTGGCGAGGGAAGCTCCGAAAGATGTTCCTTCTCAACAATCGATTGATCTAGTCCATTATTGGTTCTCGAAAAAAGGGAAGGTAATAATTTCATATTTATATAATATTAAATAAATATGGTGCTTGTGATACTGATTTTTTGTTATTTGTTAGAATATTTCTACAATAGGTAAAAGAGCTCGTGCACATCAAGTTGCTCCTCACACAATAGGGTCCCAAAGTTTTGCTCGAAAGAAGCGGTTATTTGTATGTATTTTCATTTTACATAAATAAATTTGAATAATATAAATTTCCATGATTGATTGCTCTTATACAATTTTTTCATAGAAAAAGAAGCATAATAGGGATCCTACTCTTGTGGAATGGTATTTAATTCACAAGCACAAAGATGGAGGATTCGTGAATCAAGCGTCTGAGCAGCTTGTGGTATAAATAAGTTTATCTATTAATTTAACTTTGCATTTTAATTCTATACTTTTTCTTCATGCCAGAAAGGAAAAATAATGTGGTATGAATTCAATTTATTTTTTCAATTGAATAAATATTTTATGCATCTTTTTAACTTCATAAGTTATTTATTATTGAAAAAATAGTTATTAAATACATTGAAACATTTTTTTATGCACCACAGGAAAGAGCTACTACATTAATGACAGAACGAATTGCAAACTCTCAAGAAACTGAACATGCCGATATAGAAGATCAAGTATATAATGAAGTGATTAGACTTGATCAATATGATCGAGTAGTAGGTTATGGACTTGGTGTTAATGCTAGACAAATACAAGGATCTCAAAGATGTGCAAGAATGAATACTGAAAGTGTTAATATTGAGCAACTGGTGCAAGCTCGTGCAGAGAAAATTGTGCGACGTGAACGTGATGAAATGGAATCTCAATTTCAAAATAAAATGCAGGAAATGAAAAATAATCATCGACAACAAATATCAGATATGCAAGCTCAAATTGATACCATAACATCATTAGTAGGACATTTTAACCAAGGAAATGAAGATGAATTATCACGTTCACAAGTGAGCACTCTTCCTTCTTTTTCCAATTTGTTTGATGTAAAAGTATACTATTGACGATAATTGTACATTTTGATACTTATAAATTTATTATTTTGTTTTTTACAGAGACATGGCCAAAGAACTTGAAGATTGTAGAGAATGATAAAGCTTCAAATGTCTTTTGTTATAGATTTTTAGATCTATCATATTTTTCTTTTTTTCACTAGAGATGTGTGTGATTAAAAAACAATGTGTCACAACTTCTTCAGAATTTTTAGTTTGATATCTAGATTGACTTCTTACTTATATTCTATTTATTCTATTTATATTATGTACCATATACATGTTAAATGATATAACGAATTAATATTTATAAAATAATAATATAATTTAAGACACTAATTATGCGTCTTTAAATAACAACTAAGTACATTTTTTAGCATGTGCCAATTTTCAAATGTGACATTTTAAAATAAATATACAAAATAAAAGTGTCCTTAAATTTACAACATTGATTTATGACGCTTGTTATAACGTTCTTAATTGGTAACACTTGACAATGATGCATATAGCAACGTCCTTACATTAGAGACGCTAGTGATACAATATCAAATAGCGTCTTCAATTTAGCAACACAAATTAACAACGTAAACGATAATGTCTTCACATTTGTGTCGCATGATAATGATGCAAATATTAGAATTTTAAAATTTTTGACACAAAAAATAAGGACACTTTGGAAAGTGCAGGTGAATCTGTTAATGAAGCAAGCTAACAACATAAGCTAAAATGTTTTTAACTTAACAACGTCAGCCGACGACACATGTAATTGCGTCGTTAAAATAGAGTCGCAAGTGGATGACGCAAAACATAGCGTTTGCAATTTAACAACATTGATTAGAGACAGAGCAATAAGTGTCTTAATATTTGAGACGCACGTTAGCAACATAAAATGTTAATGTCCCTAATATTGTTTTTGACACCAAGAATAAGGTCGCTTTTAAAAGCGCAGGTGACCTATTTAAAGACGCAAAAAATGCGTCCATAAGAATATAAATTTGCGTCCTTAGATGTGATTTCTCTTGTAGTATCCTAAATATATAATTTTTTACCTATATTATATATGTTACTTATCCATACAACATATATCATATCTTAATTATACATATATTATTTTTATATTCTTAATCATGAAGTTATGGTGGTGGAATTAAGAAACATGATTTGTTACAAATTATCCATTTTAACGTCTCCGTAGAGGCTCAATAGCGTCTACGTAGCGCCACACTAGAGCCGCAATTATAGCCGACGCTAGAGAGACACTATTGTCATCTCTCTAGCATCTCCTTATTGGGACGCTAACCTGTATGAGACTCTACGTCGATGCTAGTGTGTCGCTAATATGTTTTAGCGACTCGATAGCTTCTCTATAGCATTGCAGTAGCCGACTTTTTATTGCACTCACTTAATCAGGCACATATAGACATATAAATACACGTATATACTTATACCTATATTAATACGTACACATATACATTTTATTATCACTTAATATCGCACATATAAACATATACGTACATATGTATACTTATAATACGTATACATATACACGTTGTTGTCACTTAATCTAGTACATATATAGACATATGCATACATGTATATATTTATAATATATATAGATATACACATTATTGTGACTTAATCTCTCACACGTAGACATATATATATATGTGTGTGTGTGTGTGTGTGTGTATATATATATGTATATATATACACAATTTTGTTAGATACACATATACATATAGACTTATAATTTTATATACATACATGAATAATTATATATGCATTCCATAATTTTTAGATTGTGGGAAGGGAACAAAACGACTAGAACAGGGTACAATGCGATGAGACGCTATCTTGATAAAGAAAATTACATACATATAATAGAAAATTAGAATATAGAAAACTTATTAACGTTGCCCTGGCGTCTCAAATGTGAGACGCTAAGTTCGTAGAGATGCTACTACGACGCTATTGTGTCGCTAGTATATCTTAGCGACACATTAGCTTCTTTATAGTGCCGCATTAGCCAACTTTTTATTACCTTCAATCGAGCACATATTGACATATAAATAGACATCTATAACTTGTGCACATATACACATTATTATCACTTAATCTCACACATATAATCTTAAATTAGGAAGAAAATTCGATATAGCATCCCTACAGCCTCGAAATAGCGTCTCAATTTTGGCGCCCCCGTAGCATCACGTTAATTGAGGCTCAAAATACTTAACTTAAATTCCTAACCCCTTTTCTTCGTTTTTACTTTTTACTGTCACGCTCGCTCGCAAATTTTCACCGCGATCGATGATGCATGACGGTCGACGCCCGCTACTCCAATGCCCGACAGTCGACGCCCGCTGCTCCGACGTTTGACATCCGACCCCGCCCTCGTCGAACTCGCCCGGCCCCGTTGCTCCGATGGTCGAACTCGCCTGTGTTGAACTTGACCAATCCCGCTGCTCCGACGATCGACGCCCGCTGCTCCAACGGTCGAACTCGCCCGCCCGCTGCTCCTTCGATTTGCCCTGCACCGACCTCCTCCGCAGCCTGCACTCCTTCGCTCTCTGCCTCTGCGGCCCGCCGCCCTCCGCCTCCACCGCCCTCTGCCTCCTCCGCCGCCATCCGCCTCCACCGCCCTTCGCCTCCTCCACCACCATCCGCCTCCTCTGCCCTCTGCCTCCTCCGCAGCCCGCCCTCCTCCTCGCCATCTGCCCGCCGTATGTGCTCCTCCGTCCAGTGCCGACCGTCTCCCGCCGCCCTCCTCCACTGCTTACCCTCCTTCGTCGCCCGTTGCCATCCTTCTCCGCTTAAGAAGGTACGAGCCGCCACCATCCATTATGTAATCCCTAGTTAATTTGCTATTTTTTAATCTAATGCATGCTAAGTTAATTACTAGTTAATTACTTGAAACTAATCTAAGGTCTAGTTAATTTGCTATTTTTTAATCTAATACCATGTTAAGTTAATTATTAGTTAATTACTTGAAATTAATCTAATTCCTAATTAATTACTTGAAATTAATCTAATTCCTAGTTTAAAGATGGTTGAGTTAATCATAACGTTCAACATTTATGATTGATTCCTAGCTGCATGCTGCTTTGTTCCCCACCTCTCTTATAGTAGATGCGTGAACAGAACAAATTTGTTCCACGATTATGAGTTATTAGATTATAGTTTCCCTTAAGATGATTGGACTCAATTTGAAATCAAATACTGATAATTTCTTTCATAATTCTAGTACCTTTTTTTGATAACGTTCTCATAAATTTTTCTAAGGATAAGGATGTACATCCACATTCTTGATAATAAAATGAGATTATGAAAAAAAAAGAGACCTCATAAAATGACAAAAAAATTATCAGGTACATGTCACGTAGTAGGCGATAGAGTTTTCTAAATATTTTACTCTTGTGACGTTGCTCCATCATCGACGGGGCACATAGTTGGGACGTCTCGATCGCACGACGATGATCGGCATGTCACACTAGGTTATTTTATATATATTTTATAAATTTAAATAGGAGGTAAATTTTATGTATTTTCTTATGATAACAGTTGTTACGCCACCACCACCGTCGAGATTACCGGACGCTTCACCACATTCTAGCGTTGGCGAGCGACATCTTACCCAGGTGATATATTTATTATTATTGACATTATATTTCTCAATTAATTACATTAATCATTTTTTAATGATGTCAGTTGCTACGCCGTCGATAACACAAGCACTCGGCTTGTCACATTCTGACGAGTGGACTGCCACGGATCATGTAGCGATAGACATCACTTGAGGTGAGAACATTACTGTACAAATATCAATTATCACTAGTTTAATTTGATATGACACCAATGATTTATTTTTTATTAGGGCCCGTAGACCTTCTCAGCCTACCGACAGTTGTACCAAATGATGATTCCTCGACATATGAAGAGGGATTACACGATAATGGAGTGGTCACCATGAATAATATTGCTCGACCGTAGGTTAAATAAGTTGTAAAAATTTTGTTATAGTTTTGGTTATCATTGAAAATCAATTCTTCTTTGTAATTGGCAAGACCACTTTCATACCCGTTAGTACCGTGCGGGATGTCAGTGCTCTCCTTTCCCACTTGCCAGAAGGGGCAGAATCTTGGAAAGATGTCCCAATTCAAGTGCGGGATGACATCTTTCGAGCCTTTACGGTACAATCTTCTATTTGTGTTACATAATTTGTTTTATATTATTTTAAAATTACCAAGTTTTAACGTATTGTGGAGGCAAATCAGTTTCATCCGGATCTTAGTTTAGGGATGATCCGGAGAGATTTTGAGGAGGTCGCTGCGAAATGCCTCCGAAATCGATTGCACAAATTTCACAAGGTTGTCACGTCCGTTGGCCTCACTTTGGAGCAGGGCATACAAAAATGTCCAAGGCATATTAAACGCTCAGTTTGTGAGTTCTTATGTAAGAAGTGGTAAATATGTTTACTTTTAAAGTATTTTTATTAAATTTATAATTTTTGAAAATCTAAGTATTTGATGTTCATAAAGGACAGATGAACAATGACAAAAGAAGTCAAAAAAGGCAAGAGTTAACCGACTTTCGAAGCCCGAGGCCCACATCCACACAGGGGGGTCGATGCGATTTGACGAGCATCGACCACGCATGTTAATTTACATACAAATTCAATTAATCAAACTTTTAACTTATATTTATTTTAAAATTTGAAACTTTATTGTATGAGGAGAAAAAAGGCGGTCACGTGGACTTTCGCATGGTTTATGAGGCCACGCATAAGAGTCGGAAGACCAACGACTTGGTCACACCCACTGCTCGTAGGCTTCTGGTAAGTCTCATCACATGTTCATTTGGTTGTTGACGTTAGTGCACTATTTTTGAAATACACAATGTTTAAATTTTTTAGGATGAGTATAATACGAAAATGGTTGAAAAGTACATAGGTGATCCAAGTACTCAGCCAACAGGTAATGTTTCTTGGAAGGGATTCATGTTTTTAATTTATGTGCTTTTTTATATATATTTTATATATATTATATGATTGTATAATTTTTTTATTTCGTAGAGGATCTTGCTGTTTGGGAGGAGGTGGCCGGCACGACATGAGGAGGATACTTGCGTGGCCTCGGCACAGCCGCTATAGTACTTAGGAGGAGCGGAGGATATGTAGGCGGACAATCTACTCCGAGCTCATCCGCTGCACCTGATATGACGTAGCTATCGCAACAATTATCGTAGCAGCTATCAGAGCAGATATCGCAGTAGGTGTCCCAGCAATTGGCTCTGCTATTGCAAACGATTCAGGGTTTGATTCCGACGTAGAATCAACCCTATGAGGCCATGGACCAAGCATGCCGGGATCGAACGTCCGGAACAATAACAATAACTCCCAAACCTAGGATAGAAACAAACCATGGATAAAAACTATACTTTTGTTACTTATAGAATTATTATTAGATATATGTATAGTTTGTTAGTTTAGTTTATTATTTTCATATTCTTATCTTAAATATTGTGCTGTGATGCTTTCATATTATGCATGTGATGAATATCAATGCATTTATATGTATTATATAATTATATGGTGTGGGAAGGAAAAAAATGTGGCTGTAATGGGTCAAAAAAATATGCAGTTAGCGCTTCCGTAGCATCACCCTAGCGTCGCCCACATAGTCGACTCTATATTAAGTATATCGTCCTTAGCGTCGCTTTAACGTCTCCTTCGCGTTGACATATCGCGTCACCTTAGAATCTCATTGACGACGCAACAAACATGATGTTGGCCTTACAGAAGTGTCGAAATAGCATCAACTAACGCATAATGTTAACATCTCTTGAGCGTCGAGTAAAGCCTCCTAAGTCGCGCCACGTAGCATCTCTTTAGCGACCTCTGTCTATTGCTCCCAATCAGGCAACACGCGTCTTCATAATGTCGAGATAGCGTCAACTGTTGGCGCTAGTAACGTCTCCTCTTTTGTTGGCTCTATTGCGATGTCATTAGCCACCGATTACCGGCGTCGCATTTTAACGACGCTATTTGGACGCTAAAGTGACGCTATATGTTTCAGAGACTCAATAGCGCCGTAGTAGCATCTCGTTCATTAGGTCGCTATTCTTCAATTTTCTTGTAGTGTCCGCCTTTTGCTTAATTTTATATGCATACTTCATAGTTGACCAATAACATATAAAATTTTATGTAACGTTAAGGAATCTTTCTCTCGTTCTCATATTTCTCGATTCAAGCAAGCTACTTTTTACACATGGATCAATGGACTGCATACAATTTTGGACTTTGAATATCTTGTTCAACTAACAACACTATCCTATTGCCTTAAAATATAATCAAAAGTCTAAGAGCAATCTTCAAAGTTATTTAGTCCTTAAATACGCACATATTTGATGAAGATTTGGTAAACTATTTGTCGTGTCTTAAGGTCGACTTAGCATAGTTGGTAAACTATTGAGGGCTATTGGAATTCATTTTGAAATGGAACTTGCAAAAAATCAAAATTAGGAGATCAGATTATGTAACCTACAACAACTTCCTCCAAGGGACCCATAAATGATCCATTACTGTTAAGTTTAGGGATCATATATGATCCAAATCTAGTCATGGGAGGATGGTCTTTAGGACAATGAAGCATAATGTATTCCATAGAATATGTTCGCCTTTGTCCACTTGTCAAATATGATGAATTGGCCGAAGTGAAAGTGGATGTCAGTCCTAAGTGTCCAACTTCGAGTGATGTTCTTTTGAACTAATTTAGATTCCAAGTTGAATGCTGCCATATTTTGTTTAAGATGAATTTATCACATTTTAGAAGGTTTAAGACTACCTGAGTATTTTCTAAATCCCCAAAGCTCCATCAATTTTGGCAATTGTATGGTCAACCAATCAATTTATATGGACACACTTTTTACCTCCATCTCTGGAACAAATAAATATTTTAGAGTGTCTTTTCAATGTTTCATTGATTCCTTTGGAAAGATGAATAGGCTCCCAAAGCTGCATAGTTTGAAAAAATGTTTAAAGCATATTGAACAAGTATAGTTCCTCAATTATTCCTTGGTTAAGACATCATTTTTCAGATACCCAAATTTAGTTTAACGTTCAATAAGAAAGGATTGACGTCTTATTGCTATTACTTTATATTGCTATTTCTTATTGTATATAAAAGGATAATTTCCTTTTTTTCATATTCAAAGCATTTCTAATTTTCATTTTTCTATTGGTGTCATTGAATCTTGATGGAAGAAATTTTCATATTTTTTTTATAATTAATCCTTTGTTTGGAATCAAGCCATACAATTTGAAGGTGATCAATAATCTTTTGCAACTTGAGATATTTGTAGCCATAGAAAATTAATATATCATTACCAAATAATAACTATCTTATGAAAAAAGAATTTGTTTAAAAAATTTTATTTTACATTCCTCTTGTTTAATGAATGAAAACAAATTTTATGGTACAAGAACAAAAAGTAGAGTGAAAAGGGATCTCCTTTCCCAAATCCTTTATAACTCTTGAAAGATGTGAAAGAGTCATATATACAACAAGAAAAGTAAGGTGAAGTGATGCAAAATTTGATCCAATATTAAGAAAAATTCATGCTTTACAACATATTAAGTATAACCTTCCAATATACTAAATCGAAAGTTCTTCTAAAATTTTTTTCTACCGAAGACGAGTTGTGTATGGTAATTCATGTGGCATGATTCCTTTTACAAAAAGTTGAAATATGGTATCCAATTTATCCAATTGGTAGGATATATGTTGGTCACACCTACTTGTGTAAGCACGACCTTCCAACCTAGGCATATTTAAACTGAGTATAAGTATAAATTTTGGATTAAATAAATAAAATTTCTTATTTTTAAATGGATAAAAGGAAAAAAATGTCTGAATACTATTACATATATTATGAATTTGAAGGCCAAAAAATATAACAAATTCAAATATGTTATGAAGTTGAATAATACATTAAAAAGTTCTACAAAAATAATAGTAGACCGACCCAAGTAAAATTAACCTATTTAACAAATTAATTTGATTTGTCCTATTATGAATGAAAAAATAAAGTGAACAAATGAGTAAAAAGATAAAATATTAAAGAAAATTATGAGAACAAGAAAATTAATGATAACTTATTTATTATATTATTTTATTAATGCATCAAGAAAAGAATATGAGAAAATCTAGCAAGAGAAATATTATATTATATATATTTCATTATAAAAATAATTACTGACGGGTCTAGACTTTGAAATTATCGACGAATTTTTTATTCATTGGTAATTGTGAAGGTTAGACCCGTTGAAAATATTACTATTAATATACTAAGTGTGTGCTTATATTATATTATATAGAATTATTATAAATATAATTACCGACGGATCTAGCCTTCGGAATTATCAAAAAATCTTTTATCCATTGGAAACATTAGTATTAAAATATTAATCATATGTTTATATTATATTATATATATATATTACTATTATAAATATAATTATTGATGGATATAGACTTTGGAGTTACCAATGGATTCTATTCGTCGGTAATTTTGAAGGCGACTACCATCGATAAATTACAACGAATAAATCCCATGGTACTAGCGATGAACACTTTGTCCGTTGGTATTTCGAAAGGATTTCTCTTTTTGTCATAAATTCCGTCGAAAAATGAAGGATCCTAGTTCGTTGAAAATGCATAATTTTCTTATAGTGAAAGGGGACAACGTGATATGTAGTTGTTTGCAACATATTATAGCGTCAGCTATTCCATTTCATATACATTTTGTAATCAAGCTGGATATACATTATTTCATATACATTTTTGGACAAAATGGAGACCAGGACGACATCATTCGTCCCGACCATCCTGCCTACATCGCATTGCGTCCGATCGAGACGAAATGACAAATTTGACATCTCTTCGAATCGGTAATTTTTTCTCATAAAATAGTTAGTTGCATTTGATCTCTCCATTCGAGCAGAGGGGCGAGTGACGGAGGAGGTCAGGCAAGTGACAGAGGAGGTCAGGCGAGCAATGGCCAGGCAAGTGTCGGAGGGACGAGCAACATCAGTCAGGCAGGCGTCAGAGAGGCGAACGACAGTGGAGGGCGAGTGGCAATGGTCAGGCGAGCAGCGGAGAGGCGAGCGGCGGAGGGGTAAGATCTGTCATTGCCTTAGCGGAGCGATCTTATGATCTGTGGATGTAGCGATGATGCGAACGAGCAGTGGTGTGTCTTGAGGTCAAGCAATGACGCGAGTACAAGATTGAGGTCAGAATAGAGGTTGAAGGGGTCGTTCGCTATGCAGCAGATCGACGATGTAATTGGATTTTTGTCTCATCACTACAGGGCCTCATCGAACCAGATGAGGGTTTTAGATGTGTCCACGATTTTCTTCCTAACACATCAATTGAACCACACATGGTTTGGCTCGAACCGCATGTGAACCACAATTTTGTCCATCCGCGTTCAATTTGCATGCATCCGACAATCATATGCCTATAGGATCAAAAGCACCAAGAGGGGACGGGGTGAATTGGTTTATAAAATTTAGTTGTGTATTACAAAACCAATTTTGTAAAAATAGATAAAAATGATCACAAGCAAGAATATAATAATGAAGTGCAAATGAGAGAGCAAGCGCAAACACAAGAGGCACGATGTGTTGACCAAGTTCGACCCAGTTCCTTAGCCTACGTCCCCATTCCGACTTCTCATCCTCGAGATCACTAGAGATCCACTAACTTCCTCTTTTCTTGTAGGGAGAGAAACAACCCTTTTTCACCACTTGGCTTTTTCTTTGCTCAAGAGGCAAGGTACACCTCTTCTTACAAGGAGCTTTCAACTTCACTAGATTAGAATACAATGATTCCCTCCAACTCTTTTCTTTTAAAAAATATGCTCACACTCAACACTAGAAGAGAAAGGGATGAATTTACAACTTTGGGCTTAATAAAATGCTTTGAACTTGGAAAGAACTTTGGAGTGATTTCCCTTGCTTTGCTGGTCTTTCTTTAGGCTTTGGCACTGTTTTTATAAGTGTTGAATAGATCCAAAAAATCTTGTATAAATTTCTTCTTAAAAAATAACCATTACTATTCACTTTAGTCTGTGACCGGTCGACTGCATTTAAAGATAGGTCGATCGGTCAATATGACCGTTGTGCATTTTTTGTGTTGTATCGACTGACTGGTCGACCAGTCCTTCGATCGGCTCCTCGACCGTCATGGTTGCATCATTTGTTGAATTCGTTCTTTGAGTTGATCAGTCGACTGATGCCACGACCGAATCATCGACCTTCATCTTCATGTCATGTGTAGAATTTATTCTTTTGTTGACCGGGTCGTCTTCGCGGTGTGTTTCTACTCGATATTCATCGATCGATCGTCATCATCTTGACATTCTGCTCAGCTAATTTTGGCATTTTCTATACTAATCGATCAACCGGGCAGAGCAAAATGTACTATAACGGTCATATTTTGGCCCAAAAGTAAGAAAAAATTCCAATGGCTAAATGGAGTTAAGAAGGCTAGAAAAGAGGACCCAAAGGTGTAAGAATGATCAAGATCTCTAAGAAAAAGTGGTAAGAACATTTGTGAAGTCTATTTGAGATCCAAGTTGCAAATCTCCAAGACATGTGAGAAGAGGAAGTTATAGCAGCACTACTCATAGCACAACATTATGCATTGGGCGACAAGTCAGATGTCGAGCCTATCCCGAGGAAGAGGTGTAGGACTCGACCCTACCCCGAGCATGAAGCCATACACGAGATGTTGGCGGGTCACCCGACACGTTGTTACAAGAATTTTAGGGTTGATATTACCATGTTTTTCAAATTAGAAGAGATGTTATCGAGTATAGGTCTCCTCACTTCCTCATGACATGTTAGTGTGCATGAGCAACTTGCCATCTTCCTAAATGTCGTTTGATGTGAGAAGAGCGATTTGCAAGAAGCGTTCTAGCACTCGGGGGAGACATATCTCGTTATTTGAATAGTGCTCTAAATGCAATTTGCTCACTAAGCTAAGTTCATTCAGCAACCAAGTGCTGACATTGGTGTCCATCCCCGAGTGCGCAGGAATCATCATTTCTACCCTTACCTCGTAATGAGCCGTTCATATGTTCTACTTTCATCTATTTTTACATTATATTCATATGACTTGCAACATACATGACTCTCATGATGGCCATTTCATCTTTCTCGTAGAATGCACTTGGGGCTATCGATGGTACCCATATACCTGCACACATTAAGAAGTCGAAGCAAATACCTTTATGCAATCGTAAAGATTTTTTATCGCAGAATGAAATGGCCGCAGTGTCCTTTGACAACTCCTTCCTCTATGCGTGCTCCGGATGGGAGGGTCCAACGAGTGACATAAAGGTCTTGAAATGGTGCATAGAAGAGGGGGATTTCATCGTGCTGATGATTTGTATATCTTGTTAAGCCGTCTCACATTATCATCCTGTCTTCACAAAATATTAAGTGTAAGGTTTTCAAAAAATTGCACAGGGAAGTTCTACCTAGTCGATTTAGTCTACACAAATACTAACAAATTTTTGGCACCATACAGAGGTAGTAGATACCATCTGGGAGCTTTCAATAACAAACGAGCTACAACCTACAATAACGCAAGGGAGATATACAATCATCTCCATAGATATACAATCATCACCATGAACAACTGCGAAACTGTGTGGAGAAAATCCTCGGCATTCTGAAGCAACGATTTAAAATCCTCCAACTGCCAATTCATCTCCTTTTAAGTTGTAGTGTCATATTGTTATGGCATGTTGCATGATACACAATTTCATAAGGCAATATCACAGAGAGGACAAATATTTCAATATGAGATTGCAGTCAGAGCCTCCAGAACTTCGGCCGGACGATAGAGTTCCATGCATTGATGTTGGGCGAGATGAGAGGAAACGGGGAGCGACCTAATCTACAGGATGATCACCGGTAGTCGTTAAGGTACATGCTTCCTAGTTTTCACTTGATAATATTATCATTTGAACTCCCTAACTAAAGACAGAAGTTGTATATTATTATTTATTTCACTTGACAGCATTACCATTTAACTTTACCACCACATACTTCAACTGATTTGCGAAACCTTTCTTGTAGCTGTAGCAGCATTTACAGACTCGGGGTGACATGTTCTTTGCATTGGAAACTTCTTTATCTCCATGATGTTTGCATTGTCTACTAGGTCACACGGGTTGTATGTTGTTATAGCTTTTGTGTATTCAGCGTTGTTGTTGAGCCCCACTCCATATACCTTGTTTAAGTTGTGGTGTATTTGGATGTGAATTGTGAACCATTTGAACTTGTGTCACGCCATTGTATTTGCTGATCTTGTTGACTTGTATTTGTCTAAGCATGTGTTATTCGTCTGTCATTATAAGTGAATTGTGAGCCACTTGAACATCCCTTGAGTTGATAGTATTCATTGTTGTTGTCCATAGTATATATGCATGCTTAGCATATCATTTAAGCTAGCACTTTTTTATTTTGTCAATACCACATTTCATTTGTGCATGTATTCATTGTTGTTGTTCACTTTTCATGTTAGGATCTGTAACAACCTTCTGGTAAGTATGTCCTGATCAAATTAGCATCGAAAATATGTTGATTTGATATCGCTGGATAGTTAAATGTTATGTGATTGATACTTGTAAGTAAAAAATATTATTTACACCTATGTTGAATTATACAGGTTAACTACTCCTTAATCATTTGTGATAATTAGATTTTAAACTAAAACAAATTCATATTGAGTCTTAGCATCCACTGTCATCGTTCAAACTACGAATTGGCTTCGTTTATATATCTTATCCCTCTCGTAATGGCCATTGTCTAATCCTCTGACAAGACAATCGAGCACAAATATTTTGCACGCTACCGGTACCGATGTTAACAAATAGGCACCATTATTATTGAAACAATTAATTCACATCTCGCTATCTTAATTAAATTCCATCTCCTACTCGAATTCAAGGGCAAGACAAGGCAGTCATGCCTGGAAGTAAGTTAATGATAGATCAGAAATGACGATGACCACGACAACAATGGAGGGATCATGCAACATGCAAATTGAGAATCTATTCATGTAAGAAAAAAAAGAAAGAATGCTCTCATAAGGAGCTATAGACTTTCAAGTAGGAAGAAAGTTTTTGCCAACTGATGACTCTTATCGAAATAATAGGAACACAAGAATGTAATTGAATGTAGCCAATGATTTTACAAAACTTATACATTGAACTCATGAGTGACATCATTGATGTAACAACACAAATGTGGCACACAAAGTTAACAACCTTGTCTGAGTTTCGAGAACATACTAAAAAGTGTTTAATTCTTACATATCATTAGTCTTCCATTAAGCATCAACAGATGTTGGGAGAAGCCACATACAACAACCTGCCCCGACCTGCCAATTGTGCGCCAACCAAATTTCAAACCCTCGTACCACATGTACAAGCCATATTTCAAAGAACATACAATATTATTGCAAACACCACTAAAACTATGAGGCTCTTCCTACACTGCATTCACATGACACATGTAGCATGCGATCCTGGCCTCCAATTTTTTAGCAACCTATTGTTTTTGTGGAGCGCAATTCATGATGTGCTGCGACATGAGAGGACGTATCCAGCCTTGCTTGTGGGTCATACAACATGTCATAGTATTTGAACAAACGAATCTGAAGCTGCATCGTATGAGTCAAACCTCTTATACAAACAAAAGGGATAACATAACACCTATGTCTGACATTTCTGTCCACGTGTCGTATACATCTTGTTTGCGACCTCCATATGACTCATCCTACGGCTTTGTGATACATTTTCTTGCATCATGAGATACAGTTAGTTGCACTCTTTTTAACAATGGAATGTGCTACTCTAATCCGATAAACAAACATATAATGGAGCACAAATGGTAGCTACAGAGGAAGACAAAATTAAAATTATTCAAACACAAATTGTATATGAGTATACACTTCCCAAAACAGTCATACATAGAATACATTATGTAACATCGACTTCTCACCGCAGTCATCATATTAACATGCAACAATCCTTGTATTTTGCCCTTCATTGCTCATAAGCACATGAACACTAATTATTTGAATTTTTACATCACATTACCAATTGTTTCCTTAATTGCAAACCAGACCGACAACAAAGAGATCTCTGGTGCCTATCAATTGGTTAATTCGAGGACAGCGACGATGCTGACAATGAAGAATGACGTGTTTAAGCGCGAGGCGAAGGGCCAAATTAAGTGCGACGCAAGCCCTAACCGGCCGAAAACGTAGAAGTTCGGAAAATAGAAAACATTAGACGAAAGATCATTTTATTTGAGGAGGGTATAAATGTCATTTGATGCATTCTCCAAACACCATGAAACCAGTGTTGTAAGACCCGGCCCAGCCCGGCCGGTCGGACCGGTCGGATCGGTGTCCGGGCATTAAAACGGCCCGTGGGTCAGGGTTCAACCGTTCGACCCGACGAGTTTGATCGATCCGGGCGGGTCAAAGTTATAAAATAAATAAAAAAATAAAACATATAAAAATTATTAAAACTTTTAAAAAAATATTATTTATATATATCTTTATTTGAGATTTATGTTTAACATTCTTCTTTATTATATATATAATATTTCATCAATATTTTTATTTTTTATAATTACCTCACAAGATTTTTTAGAAAATATTCAATTGATGATTTAATTAATGCTTACTTTATTATATTATTTGATTTAAATATTTTATTATATTATGTATTTTTTGCTAAATAAGATATTACATATTAATAATATTACAATGATCACCTTAATTTATTTTATTATTTTATTAATTTGTATTACCCGATCCAATCATTCGGTTCGATTCGATCCGACCTGACCCATTAAGCAATCCGGATTGATGTCCAAGTCGAGTTTTACAACATTGCATGAAACTAAGTACTCGAATCAAACTCTAATTTCACTTCGAATTAATTTGTTAATTTAATTATTTAGTGAGAACGTGAAATTGTGATTTAGTTTTCAAACGCAATTTAAATGACTAAGGAACATGGAGATTAAATGCTTTATTTTCTTTTTCCCATAAAAATGTTCTGTTCGGAAAGACAAAAAAATATAGGGAAAAAAAGTAATGAGAGAGAAAGAGGGGAGAGAGAGGACGGAGGGGGGTAAAGGTTCAAGTTCCCAGCTCGAGAGCACAAAACCCCAACAATGGGGTCCTGCCACCGGAATGCGGCCCCTCTCCTCCTCCTCTTCTCCTCTTTGCTGCTCATCGCGGCCTCGACGGGTGGTGCCTTTGCCGTGGGCGTGAACTGGGGGCGTCGGTCCTCGAACCCGCTGTCGCCGCCGACGGTCGTCCAGTGGCTCCTGAAGGGCAACAATGTGGCGAACGTCCGGCTCGCCGACGCAGATCCAGACGCGCTCGCGAGCCTTTCTGGCACCGGCATCGGGGTGACGGTGGGCGTCCCCAACGAGATGCTGCGGGCGATTAACACATCCAAAGCGGCCGCGGCCGCCTGGGTGCATGACAACGTCACCCGCTACCTCAGCGCCGCCGGCGGAGGCAACGGCGGTGTTCGCATCGAGTAAGATACTGCTACTTCTTGGTAATGAGGTGCCTTTTTTTTTTAGGAGAGAGGTCTTTTTGTTTTGTAATCTTTGTTGTAATGTTTTGTGTTCTGAAAGGGTTTTATACGAGGGTTTATGAAATTTGAGACAAAGTTATATGCCACAGTGATATCGATCGCTTCAACCTTGTAACGTAGTTTTCTTGATAGCGATGCTTGATCTTATATCTCTTACGAGAACTATAAAAAAATCCTTGCAATTTTAAATTTTGAATAACTTGCGGAAGACTGCTTCCCGTTGCTGTGTGCTTCAAACAATGTTGTGTTCCCCATCGATACCTTAGAATGTCCATATTGAGACCTTTAATCCTGGAACTCTTGTTAGACATTCATGCCAGAACATGTTGCACTTGGTAATGTATTCTTCTTTTAATTGTTTTGCATTTATGTATCTAAACACTCTTCGAGTGTGTGAATTAGATAAATCCTTGTTAGTTGAACGTTTTGGTCCATCTCATTGCCCTTATTCCGTTCTGCTGCTATATGCAGTTTCATGATTTCATAAACAGATGTTCCATATTTCTATATTGTGAATCCACTAAGTGGGAGGAATTAATTTTACTTGTTGATTAATTTTGATGTCTTCTTTTGCTACTAAAATTGTATCTGATATTTACTTGGATTCTCCAGAACAGACTAAGCAATACCACCTTGGTTTTACGATTCAGAAAGCTTGTTTTGTGAGATCATTGAAGTGCAGTTGTTGTTAATGTTCTTGAAGTGCCAAATTTCCAAGTATTGTCTCCATACAAGTATGTAACCCACTTTTTATTCACAATATCGACGGACAAATAACATCATTGAAACATAAGGTAAACATAGAAGAAATCCGTCTTGATTTTCTCAGATTTAACTATAACAAAATGCTCAATTATAGCCCTATCTTCTGACTAGAAATGAAAAAACAACATGACTTGTCTGCCGTGTATTAGAACTTTTACCTTGTCAAATGATGGAAACTTCAAGTATCTGAAAATTGTGACATAAGGTTTGTGGAATTGGTGTAGATGTAATCAACTAATACCAAACAACAACAACAACAAAGCCTTATCCCACTAGGTGGGGTCGGCTACATGGATCATACGACGCCATTCCGCTCTATTAGTAACCAAACCTTTCGGTATATTATTCACCAATAGATCTTGCTCTATTAGTTCGCCAAGTGTCCGCCTTGGCCTCCCTCTCTCTCTTTTAATCGAACTCCAAATTATTTGATCTACTCTTCTTACTGGCGCATCTAATGGTTTTCTCTGAACATGACCAAACCATCTCAAACGATTCTCTACCATTTTCTCACTAATAGGAGCCACTCCGACTCGTTCACGTATATGGTCATTCCTAATCTTATCTAATCTTGTATGACCACATATCCATCTCAACATCCTCATTTCGGCTACCCCCACTTTACGTTCATGTTGTCCCTTCATAGCCCAACATTCACTACCATATAACACTGCTGACCTTATAGCAGTACGATAGAATTTTCCTTTAACTTTATTAGGTACTTTTCTATCACAAAGAACTCCAGTGGCTTTCCTCCACTTACACCAACCGGCTTGAATTCTATGATTAACATCGTCATCAATCTCACCATCTTGTCTTACAATTGATCCTAAATATTTAAACTTTGTCACTTGAGGAATTATATCCTCCCCTAGCCTAACTTTCAAATCGTCTCTAAGTTGTTTATTTGTGAAATTGCTATGCATATATTCTGTTTTATTCCTACTTAAACGAAAACCCTTTGACTCCAACGTATTTCTCCATATTTCCAATTTTGTATTAATCTCTTCTCTTGAATCCGCTAAAAGTACTATATCATCCGCAAATAGCATGCACTTAGGTACCTCCTCTGTGATACTCTCAGTTATAGCATCGATAACTAAGTTAAATAGATACGGGCTTAAAGTTGATCCTTGATGTAGGTCAATTCCTATAGGAAATTCATTTGTCTCACCTCCGGATGTCCTAACCCTAGTCAATGCCCCATCGTACATATCTTGTATTACCTTAATGTAGGCAACACTCACCCTCTTCTTTTGCAAGGCTTTCCAAAGTACATCCCTTGGTACCCGATCATACGCCTTCTCTAAGTCAATGAAAGCCATATGTAAGTCTCTTCTCCTACTTCGATACTTCTCCATCATCCCCCTTAGTAAATAAATCGCCTCTGTAGTGGATCTTCCTGGCATGAACCCAAATTGTCTCTCAGAAATACTAGTCTCCATTCTCAATCTATGCTCAATCACTTTTTCCCATAATTTCATTGTGTGACTCATAAGTTTAATCCCTCTGAATATCCCCTTTATTTTTGTAAATATGAACTAATGTACTTAATCTCCAATCATCAGGCATCTTTTTCGACCGTAAAATCTCATTAAATAGTTTACATAACCACAACACGCATTTTTCTCCTAAACATTTCCAAACTTCAATCGGTATACCATCCGGTCCAACGGCTTTACCATTCTCCATTTTCTTAAGAGCTTCGCTAACCTCCGAGACTCTAATTCTATGATAAAATGACTTATTAAGCTCACATTCGCTAACTGTCAAGTCCTCCAAATCATAACGGGAACCTTCACATCCATCATTAAATAGCTTATAAAAATACTCTTCCCATCTGTTCTTAATATCTCCTTCAGTAACTAAAACCTTGCCAACTTCATTTTTTATGCATCTTACTTGATCCAAATCTCTCGACTCCTCTTTATTCCTTGCAATCTTGTAAATCCTTTGTTCACCAGCCTTTGTCCCTAACTCCTTATAAAACCCTTCATATGCTTTAGCATGAGCATCACTAACTGCCTTCTTAGCCTCCTTTTTCGCCAAACGATACTTTTCCCAATTGTCAGAACTGTTGTCCAAGTGTATCGCCTTGAAACAATTCTTCTTATTACGCACCTTTTCTTGGACCTCCTCATTTCACCACCAAGTCTCCTTATCTCGTGGTCCAAAATCTTTTGATTCTCCTAAAATGGCTTTAGCAACCATTTCAACCTTTTTTGCCACATTCTCCCACATGATACTAGCATCTCTTTCTAACTCCCATACACTTTCCTCTAATAACTTACTTCTAAAAGTCTCTCGCTTCTCCCCCTTTAACTGCCACCACTTGATCTTTCGATCAAAAACTGTTCGGGATTTTGGTTTTATACATTTCATTTGCATATCAAGAACTAACAATCTATGTTGTGTAGTCACCCCATGCCCAGGAATTACTTTGCAATTAGTACAGCGTCTTTTATTAGTATTTCTTGTCAAGAAAAAATCGATTTGAGACCTATGAGTTCCACTTTTGTATGTGATTAAATGTTCCTCTCTCTTCCTAAAACAAGTGTTGATAATCAGCTAATACCAAACAATTGAAAAGAAAAGGTAAACATAGAAGAAAACTCTGCCTTGATTTTCTCAGTTTTAACTAGAACAAAATGCTCAGATATAGCCTTATCTACTGACTAGAAATGAAAAACACCATGACTTGTCTGTCGTATATGTGATTATTAGAACTTTACATTGTCAAATGATGGAAACTTGAAATATATGAAAATTGTTACATAAGGTTTGTGGAATCGGTATAGATGTAATCAACTAATACTAAACAGGTTGTCTCAGCTGAAGGTTTCAACTGTCGACTTAAGTTGGTCTCTGCATTCTATAATGGAGTCTTGAGTGATGAAAATACATGCTGAATCTTTAGAGAATTTTAATTCTTGTGAGCTCATCTTTCCCTTACCTTATAGGTGTAATATCTTGGTTTTGTATTTAGATATCAGAACAATAACTGAAATTGAAATCTTGTCTTCGGTGGCTTATTTTTGTGATTCAATCCGCTAATATTTTTCAGGTATGTCGCTGTTGGTGATGAGCCATTTCAACTCAGCTATGGGCAAACGTTTGAGCCGTTCGTACTTGGTGCAGCAGCAAATATACAGCAGGCCTTGAATTCTGCAAAGTTACCAAACAAGGTGAAAGTTATTGTCCCATGCAGCTCTGATGCTTTCCTGTCTGATTCTGGTCTACCATCCAAGGGCCACTTCAGGTCTGGCCTCAATGAGACCATGATTGAACTCCTTTCTTTTCTTACCAAGTCTGGTTCACCCTTTGTGATTAACATCAATCCTTTCACAAGCCTTCAACAAAGTAAGAATCTTTCTCTGGATTACATTACATTTCAAGCAAAGTCACATCCGGTTAAAGATGGTCCTAATAATTATGACAACTACTTCGATACAACTATCGATACCTTAGTTTCATCATTGGCAAAGATTGGTTATGGTGATGTGGACATAATAGTTGGAAAGGTTGGATGGCCGACAGATGGAGCAGTGAATGCCACCCCTGCAATCGCCCAAACGTTTTTACAAGGTCTCATTGGTCACTTGCAAAACAAAGTTGGCACCCCTCTTAGACCAAAAAGGTTGCCTATTGAGACATATATTTTGAGCCTTTTAGATGAAGATCAATTAAGCATAACCACTGGAAATAATGAAAGACACTGGGGCATTTTCACATTTGATGGCCAGGCTAAGTATAATGTGGACCTTGGTCAAGGATCAAAGGCTTTGGCAAATGCTCGTGATGTAGACTACCTTGCCACTAAATGGTGTGTTGTGAACAACAATAAAGACTTGTCCAATATTTCCGCAGCTGTGTCAGCTGCGTGTTCAAATGCGGATTGCACTGCTTTGTCTCCTGGAGGCTCTTGTTACGGAATTGGCTGGCCTGGAAATGCCTCATATGCTTTCAACACTTACTTTCAGCAGCATGATCAGACTTTTGATAGCTGTGATTTCGGTGGGTTGGGATTAATAACCACCGTTGATCCCTCTGTCGAGAACTGCAGGTTTACTATTGCACTTCAGGCATCTGTTGCTGCTTCTCAAGTTGTACGCTGGAGACTAATTATGCTTCCTCTTATCTATGTTCCTTTGGCTTTCTTTATCTTCTATTGATCTAGCTTATTATCTTGTATTTGTATTGAATGTTCGCAATTTCTGTATTTTTCTTATTTAAATTTAGTCAATCTGTAGCGAGTTATTTTGAGCTATCAGCTGCTTGGGATTTTGTCCGAACTGCAATTAAGATGATGATGGATTTACCAAGGTTTTTCTTTCTCTGAGAGATTCTAAGGTCATATCTATACCAAATTGAGTGCGAGTTCCAAACGTTTTTTGCTGTCATCCAAACTGAGATTCGTTTGCATTTAGGTACAGTAATATTGATGGTCACTTCCCGATTGAACTATTTTTTTATTCGGATATTCATTTGGGATTCTCGATATATGTATTTCAAATTAAACTATTTGACATAGTACATTGTATAAAACGCATTTTGCATGAGACTGAGATCGTGACATTTTATGATGTTCAAAATTTAGATGATTCTCATCTTCTTTTTCAAGAAAAGGCTCGTAATAAGTCTTAGATGATTCTCATCTTCTTTTTCAAGAAAAGGCTCGTAATAAGTCTTTCATGTTGTGAAGAAAACCATGTGGTAGAGAACATTTAGACTAACTATAGAACCTCATATTTTTATCAAGGGTAAAATGGTAATTTGATTCAAAATTTTAACTTTTCTTATATAAAGATCTAAATCTCTTATGAGAAAGAACGAGAATTGATTGCGTGAAATAAATGAGAATAAAAATTCTAGAGCTTTGAATCCACCTAGAGTCTTGATTATAGAAAATTTAGAGATAATAAAATCATTAGTGTTTTACTCAATATTCAAAAGTCATGCATCTTCTTTTCAAGTAAACATAATTTTAATTAAAATAATAAATGTCTACTTTCGTGGTCATTTAATTTATTTTAATTGCATTACAAACCAAGATTCATAAGTAAAATGATTAGTCTTATTTCTAAGAAACAATACATTTTACGTCATTCATTTGAACTAATCTTGATGAAATACTTTTGTAATCAAGAAGATCTTAGATTGCTTAATTAGATGGTCAATTTAATATAAGCATTTCGTCGAGCACATGAAAGACAGAACACATCAGATCAAATAAAAATATTCCCTAAAGATCAATCCTAGGTTTCATCAAACTCGAGAAAAAGAAGTTTAGCCAAGCATAGAGAAAGAAATCATCGTCGAAACGTAAGATTTCATGAAAAGAGAATGAGATTAAGTCTAAAGGTACAGAAATGCAGAAAAAAAAAACGTTTGTCCCAACCGTTTTGATCTTCAAGGGGTCCAGACCTTGTTTTTTATTTTCTCAAAAATAAGGTCTGGACCCCTTTTTATAGTCTCGCCAAAATAGGGTTATAAAATGGCCCAAAATACGCCTGAAATTGGTCCAATACGGCCGAACAGTCTGTCGCTTGGGGAAGCTTCCTAGCGCCCAGGTGATGAAGGAGCTTGATTGGTTCCCATGTTGTAGAGGGTGTTTGCTATTATGTTACTTGGCTTTTTCCACAACAAACACTGATTTCTGGTGTAGACAACAGTGCATGGCTCGGCTGTTCGACTTCATCCTAGGAGCTCATCAGCTCCCCTGCAAAACAAAATGAGATTCAATCCAAAAAATCAATCGGCAGGGTATCCATTAGTAATATGTGAGTTCATGCGAAGAATATTCGTCGTGCACTGAATTGGTGGCATATACACGTACTCATGAGGGAATAATCACATAGAATGAGTATTATATGCATACAAAATAGTGATGAAAATATAAGCTATAATTCTGCACATCAGTAACAATCATTCACAACTAAGTTCATTATGTTTTTAAATAACAATCAATTTATTACGTCGTTCAATCTTGAAATTTTAACCTAATTATGAGGAAACATGCATTTTGTGTATCTAGATTCATAGACAATCACCAATCATTTCTACATAGTATAAATACCATGAACATAGATTTTTAATAGCACAAAATTCACCATATGTCTATCACGACCGTGACGGAGTGGGCACTCTCGTGATCGTGGCCCAGAAACGGCTCTTTTTCTCTAAGTACTAGTCACGGTCATGATTGGGGAATCACGACCATGCCGGGCCATCTTCACGGTCGTGCCATCATCTAATATAGTTGTGTGTGAGTCTAATTTTGGACTCGTTCGTGTAGGCCTCTCGCACACTATCATGACCAAGGAGGTCACGCTCGTGCCGGACATGTCACGACCATGAAAAAACTTGTCACGATCATGCCAATGCCTTGACAATTGTCTGACTTCCGGCCGCTGACACACGATCATTCTGAGACAGCACATCGTGTTGACGGTTCAAAATTTCATCATCCAGCTCGTTTTTACAATTTTTAGAATGAAAACTTTGAGAAAAACAATACTTATCATCCTAAACAATCTCAAACATGATTTACAAACATTTAGACATTAGAAATCAAATCAAGAACATGTAAAATGATTTATTCATAGAGATATAGGGTTCATCCTCCAAAACATATAAATCACGATCTTACAAAATAAAACCGTAACATGATAAATCTCAGCTTGAATCATACAAGTTTTCAAATCTAATGCCTACACATGTAGCCCTCAATCACAATATAACATGAGGATAAGGGGTCCTCAAGCGCTCAATCTAATATTTGAGAGAAGAGAAAAGAGTCGGATCCCTTTTACATATATTAATCTTGAGTTTTTCTCCTCTTTCTTTCTTCTCCTTTCTCAAATCCTAAAGTTCAGATAAAATCATTTTCTGCACTCATTTCAGCATCTCACTTTTATTTAATTTTTATTATTATTTCACCTCTTTCTGATCGTTTAGATATCATTTAAAATCATATCATTCTAGTAGTTGAACTCTTCCTTGTGGGACGATATTTTATATACTATGACATTGACTCTATATACTTGCGGGAGGTTTGTCAGTTAACACGCCAGTATAGTGTAGACTTGTGTCATAGAGGTCTTCACCTCCCCTTATTCGTGTGGTATTCTTTATACACACTTTATGTGAGTCAATTACATGTCGCCCCTCAATGGATTTTATCGCATTGTCAGGAAATAATTATTTTTACACCTCGGTATTTATATTTCCTTCAGGAATAATCGTTCTCACATCGGCAACAATGTGTGTATTCCTAGTCACCTACAAGCGAATGGAGCATTGTCTCCAATGCTTAGCTAACCTATTGTGAGGGCAACGACATAAATTTCAACTATCTAAAGATATAAGATTGTAAGGGCCAGATCGAATTGATAGATTGATGCCCATGAAAGTGAAATCCGAAAAGGTTATAAAACAACCTGAGGAAGTTATGGAGGTTATGATTAAGACTTATAAGCCTATTGTTAATTGATGAATGCTTATAATTATTTCCATACTTTGGTATGACGATGGGTGTTTAGATGTCTTACCATGCCATATTAAATGCATGATGATAGATTGTTATGGTTGATTGACATGATGCACGCATATTTCTCTTTATATATATATATATGTGTGTGTGTGTATGTATGTATGAAATTGAATATGCTAAATATGTAGTATTCTGTTTAGAATCATTGACATCACATTGGGTGATCATTACATACTCTAATTGGGAAACTCTACACTCTAGATCCATGCAAGTAACTAAAGTTTGGATGGGTGGTTGCTTAGCTCATGACAAGAATGTTGCACAATGGTCTATGCTTAATAAGTGTCATGATGTTATAGAGTATAATTGGCTATTGGCTTTAAAGATGTTTTTAAAATAATGGATGATAGCTTTGTTTCACATTCTATAACACTATGTTTTTATAAAGTCTTTTTACTAAATTTGAAAAGATTATTTTATCATATTCTATTGAGTTAAGTTTTCATTGCATTAATAGTAAATCATTTTATTATGATTATGTGATTGCGCACAGTCGAATGTCCTAATTGCTTTTGACTTTTAGGATGAATTTTTTACACAAACAAAGACCTAATTCAGAAGTATGAAAGAGGTATTTATCACATAACACCTCGGACCCAAAGACATTTCAATATTATTTTGAGATAGCGAAAGGAAGGAGTGGGGAAAGAAAATACACATAGTTTTATTATTGTTTTACATGAATAAAATAACAAAACCTTTTGTACGATATTATATGAATGATTAATGAACTCATATAGATATGACATTTGCATATACAATATAATTTAAAATAATTTATATATAAATATATTTAGGGATCAATGCACCTCCAGAAGTTGAGAGATGTTGAGCGCATCTTGATCTTCTAATCGATGGTTCAAATAAATGATGCACTTAAATTATTGAATTTAATCATTTATAATCAGATTCATTGACCGGTGAATTAATGATTGAGATGCACTCAACATTTTTTCAGAACACCTTTGCTCTAGAGATACAGTAATCCCATATATTTATTCAAAAGTATCATATGTTGGCACACAATACAAATGCATTTTTATTCTCTTGTATTTCCCCTGCACTTTGTCTTGCCATTGATCACCATGATATGTTGCCAGTATATCTCTTTCTCGAACGTGTTTTGGCAACAAATCTGCAAATTAGAGGACAAAGAAATTTCTAATTTAAAGCATCATCTTTGCTTTTGTTATTTGTTTTTCTAATTTTTTACAATGAGTTGTCGCCTCACATCTAAGGCCCATATTTCTGACTATTTTTGCCTTCACCACCAGGGCCACGATTGAGGCCACCAACATTAGGAGTCTATATATTTGACTGACAAAAGAATGCAACAACAGAACAATGTCAACATTGAAGATGATCCCTTCTCTTTTTCACCGAACAAAGGAGGAGATAATTAGGGGTTGTTTGACAATGGAATAAATAGGAGAATAAAGCCTTATTGTGCTATAGTCATTCAAACACCCATATCTTTTTTCAAATAATCTCATCTAATGATGAGGGGTACATTTAGAATTAATATATATATATATTCTTTGCTAATAGTAAAAGTAAGAGTTACACAATTCTACATTTTAGTCAAAATACGTTTACACCATACACCAATTTCAAAAAAGTTAATAACTCAACATAATAAAATAATTATATTCTAGTCAAATAGTAATCAAGCCAAACAGTTCGTTATGAGAACACACAACAAGAGGGGAAAAAAGTTTGTGAAAGAAAGGAAGATTTAATGCCCAAGGTTAAAACAGACCAAAGACAATTATCTCACATGGACAAAATATGAAAGTGGACACAATGTTATAAGTGATATCCTCCTTTACCTTTCAAAATTTGTTTTAAATTCAAACAAATTGAATATCCAAAGTGAACAATATCTTAACATGCTAAGGCAACCTTCTAAAGGTATCAAAGTCATCCCCGCGTGCTCACTCAAAATACATGAAAGTTCGGTCCATGGGTTGCTCAACGAAGATGTTAAGTCCTATAAGGGGGTTAATTGTAATGCCCCAAGGTTGAAAAAGATGAAGGCAATAATTTCGTATGGATAAAATACGAAGATGGGGCCATAGACTTAGCATCCTCCTTTACCTTTCAAAATGCATTTTAAATCCATGCAGGTCGAAAGCACAATGCAAATAATATGTTGGCGGGATACGGAGAAGTGCTTATCATATCTATAACCCATTCAGAGGAGTCATCTTCCGAGTGTGTCGAGCACACATGGAAGAAAAGAAATGAACAATCGAGTCCATCATTTAATCAAGCTTTTTTCTTTTATATATAAAATTGATTTTGTTAGGTTCTCAATTACATTAAGTTTGTCATTCAAACAAAAAAAATTGAGTTCAAATTTTTCATATATGCAAAATATATCCGATAAATCTTAAAAGTTTTAATTTTTGGAACATAATTTCAACATTGGATTTAATATGAATAATAATTTTACAATTAAATATTGTCAATATATATTAAGGCCTAAATAAAGTGATCAAAATATTTATGGGTATATTTATTAATATGGAATGATATGGAATATATGTGTAGAGACCAAAAGATATATATATACCAAAAGGTTAAAGGGTGTATATATATACCAAAAGGTATATAAGTATTAAAGGTATATATGTGTTATGAAATGGTATATACATAGTGATCAAAGGGTGCATTTGAAGGTTTCTGATGGGTGAAACTTCAAATCCATTATGCCTACTATAAATAGATGGTCATGGTCCCTAAAACACACAACAACTTGGATGAAATTTATTTGGTGAAAAATTTTTCTTTTGCATTCCCCATCCGTGCGAAAAAGAATATATTTTTGTGGTGTCATTTTGGAAGTCCATTCCATCAAGTGTTCCTTAACACAAGAAGCCTATGGACAACTTGTTCATGATCAAAAGAGAGCGATGGAGAACTGTAAGGTTCCGCATTCAATTTATTAAGTTTCCTAATGATTTGTCATGATCCGGTCTAGTATTTGTTATTATGGTTCTTTCAATTGGTATCAGAGCCTACATGATTGAATAATTAGGAAATTTTAATTTTTGTATGAACATATACTTTTTTGTTTTCTTCCATTCTAAAGTATCTCATCCATGATTTTTTTATAGCATTGCATATGTTCATGCAAGAACTTCATTCGCTTAATCCAAGTTGATTCATGAATTTTTGGTTATTTAATTTTATATCAAAAGTATCACACTTTTAATATTAAGTAAAAGAATAATGATAAGTAGACCCAAATTATCATTAAGTTTCTTTTATGTACAAGATTAGAATATTCTTTTTTTTTCTTTCTTAAAGATGTATTTGGTGAATATTTATATTATCTATTGGTTGATATGGATGAATAGTTTTTCTGTAAACATCATCCTGTACACCATGCATGAATATAATAATTATCCAAGTATGGATAATTATTAGTTGGAAATTCATTTGTAATTTATCACTATCTTATTGTGATAAAATGTGAAGAATAAATATTGGAAAATTATATATATTTTGAAAAATATTATTATTGCACAAAATGTTACTAAAGTAGCCTCTTTTGTGTAATTTAACATAGTTAAAAATATAACCAGTGATTTACATGTTACTAGTTAAATATTGGGCATCCCAAAAGATGTTTAATATTTGAATTGATAATATATAGTACCATAGCTACAATCTGTGATAATTATTTGCTGTTGTATATAAGTAATAAATTGACCCAAAGAAAAATTTATTATTCGATATGTTATTTTATTAACAATTTGTTACTATGAAAATATATCATTTACAAGTTAGTATTTCTGTCCAAAAACTAAATACTAATGTTGTGTCGATATTTTGTGATGAGATTTGTTCATACTATTGTATCATGGAAATAATTAGTGATAATTATTAAGTATTACATGTGAATAATAAATTGGCCCAAAAGAAAATTATTATTTGATATGTTATTTTATTATCAAATTGTTACTATTAGAATATGTCACTTACAAGTTACTATTTTTGTCCAAAGATTGAATACTAATATTGTGTCGATGTCTTGTGATGGAGTTTGTCCACACTTAAATTTTGTTATGGCTTAATTTGGTATTTATGATTTATTCTCTGTCCAGTTTCTATATTTGATAATAATATCAATATGAACATCAATTTCATTCTCATGTATAATGACATAAATTTTAAGATATGAAAAGAGAGTATTAATATCACTCTCGGAGTCATGGTTTTGTACTATGCTTCAAGGATTGCCAAACCCATTGAATTACTATAAGAGTACCTATATTGAAATGAGGGAGACAGAAAAGTGGGAGTAATCCAATAGCATAAGTAATTAAGGGTATCATTCCAAAATTATTTAAAAGTACTATACCCAAAGATTGTGGCTACAGTCAAGAAGTCAAGATTTCTTCGAGATCTTTGAGATATGACTGATAAGAGTGTTCAATTCTTTGAGAATGTTGAGGTTTAAGGAAGAGGTAATAGTATGAACATTATCTTTAAGGAGGAATCAATTAAGATTCCAACAAATACGATTGAAATTGATTAAAAAATTATTTCTGATATTAAGAATATCAATTATGATTAAGATAATGTTGAAGATTCTTTTAGAGGAACAAACTCTACAATCTCAAGAACTTTTGCTATTAAAAGAATCCACTAAAGAAATGAGAAATGTAGTCTCATATGACTATACTGTATATCTCCCAAGAACATCAAGTTGATATTGATATAATGAAGGATGGTCCATTCAATCTCTATCAAATTATGGAAAGTTCTAAATTCTCAAAAGTGGATGAATGGCATGAATAAATAAACAAAGTTCATGAATGATAATAATGTTTAGGATTTCATCTCATTGTCCAAAGATATGAAATCCTTTAGTTCTAAGATCTATTTAAAACTAAAAGGAGTTCAAAGGAAATGTAGAAAAATATAAAGTGAGACTTATTATATTGGAATTTATTGAAAAAGAAGGTGTTGATTTTCAAAAGACCTTCTCTCCTGTGTCATCTAATGATTTCTTCAAGATTATCATGGCATTTGATAGCACATTTTGATTTTGAGCCACATTAGATGGATGTTAATATCATAAGTTTCATGAAGTTATTATCTCATTTGGTTTCGAGATGAACTAAACATATGATTGTGTATGTCATAAGTTCGTTGGGAGTAAGTACATTCAATAAACCAAGATATCTTTGATAAAGCATTTTGAGATGACAATCTCAATGATATATCTTTTGTGTTGTAAATTCAGATATATTAAAATTGTGCTTACAAGTCAAGAAGTACTCCTACATCTAAGGGAGACAAGTTTAGCATCAACCAATGTCATAAGAATGAGTTTGACAAAATGAAAATGCATAAGATTTCTTATGCATTAGCAATAGAAAGTATTATGTATGTTCAAATTTGTACGCATTTAAATATCACAAATAGATTAAAAGAAAATATTTAAAAGAAAGCAGTCAAAAGGATCCTACGCTATTTTACAAAAGATAAAGGATAATATGTTGAAATATCGGAGGACAAATCAGGTGGAGATCATTGGATATTCAGACTTCGATTTGTCAGATGCCCAAGATAGCATGAAATATATATATTAGACTATATTTATTTGTAGGATGTGTTATACTATGGAAGAGTGTTAAACAATTAATTTTTGCCCTCTTCATTTGTGAAAGTAGAATTCAATGCATGTTATGAGACATCTAATTATGGAATTTGGCTGTGAAATTTTGTCACGGGACTACGGATAGTTGATGGTATTACAATACTATTAAAATTATTTTTGGTGACAATAAGGTGACAGCCATATATTGCAATAATAATAGGAACATGGAAAAGTTGAGGCATACTAAAGTTAAGTTCCTAGTTGTTAAAGAAAGAGTGAAAAAAAAAGATTAATGTCTATTGAGCATATAGGGAAAAATCCTATTATTGTGGATGCACAAGCCGTTGCGGTGTGGCCCAGTTCACAACCCTCCCCGCATGGTGCAGGATCCTAGCATCTACGGGGCCCCGCCAGCGCATTGTTGCACCTCGTCCGGCATGGCTGCCACTACCACTGTGCCATCGTCCTAGTTCGACTCACAAACCCAAAACCCGATTCAATATGACCAATCCCACCCTCTTTTGCAAATGAATAGTTTTGTTTCCCGCACCAACCTCGATCTCAACACTGACACACTTGTACTCGATGATCCGCCCAAATCTCCCCAACATCTCAATGCTGAGCCAGATGCTACCCTAACTCTTGACACCTCTGCTATGGGCGTCTGACTTCCCACTGTCACGTGCCTTGCCCCGCTCACTTTGAGTTGTCCACTATGCCCTCGCACCTGAGACGCAATCTTTGCGCTACACCTTCCCACCCAAATCTCCATGGCAAAAATGCACAGCTGTCCACCATGCTTACCCCAAGACACGCTACAGCTATCCACAAAAACCACTCACCCCACTCCTCACACCAGCACATCTGTAACACCTCCACTTCCAACACATCATACGCGTCTCTCCTCGAAGTTGGCTCCCTCCTTGCTCCGACGTCCCTCATCGACAATGCCTCATCTATCTGTCGCAAGTCCTATTGGAGGAGAATGATGATGATGTTCCTGATCCGAACCTCCTTCCACACCCCCGTTGAGCGGAAGCATGCGAAGGCTCATCGTCTCCCCGACCGGCTCTGCCACCTCTCAAAAAGAAAGGTAAGATCCCTCTAGCTCCATCAACCGATCACTTATAGAGTTGTTCTATGTTGCAGGTTACCGAGCCCTTCCGCCTACAATGAAGCTCGTCGTGTAGAATTGCCACGGAGTCCTCCGCACCACCATCCACGACCATTTGTTTGAGATAATTCGTCTCTAGCATGCTGACATCATCATCCTTGTCAAACACATACAAATGCTTTTCGCTCCCACCACGTCATCAAGCGGCTTGGCTCTCAATTGGATGGCATCACAATTGACAGCTCTGACGCCTCTGGCGGTATCCTGGCATGGCGCATTCACTCCTTCATCGCCACCTTGGTGCACTCCAAGGCCTAGGGCCTCCACGCGGTTGTCTCTCATGGCACTTTTACTTTCTTGCTATCTTGTATTTACACCAACACTTAATCTATAATAAGGAACTGTTGGAGCAAAGTTTTAATGACATATTAAATTATATTTTCATGATACAAACCTCGAAAGATTAAAGTTAAATGCTGACAAAGTTTAAAACAAAGAGACAACTTTATGAACTAGAATTTGATTAAATAATTGACTATGCTCTTATTAGATTCTGCATGAATCATTAATATTTGTAGAAAATCTTGTTAGCTACCCATAGAATCTAAAATTATCTAATTTGAATAAGCATGCAAAAAGTTCTGCTCAAAATAGTGCAAGAGGTCAACCTACCTATCAACAGAGAAACCGGTCGAAACAACTCCGATCGACCGATCCAGTATACCGGTCAATCGATCAATGCATACAGTGCGCAAGTTTAATGACGAGACTATACTAATCGATGCCGAGATGATACTAGTCGATGTGCCGATCAGCTGCGATCAGTGAAGAAATAAGCGCAACGGTAACAAAGACCAGTCAACCAAAGACCAGATGTGCAGTCGACCGGCCTCCGAGTCAAATGAACAGTAACGATCAATTTTGAATGAAATTTTTTTGGAATAAATTCTGAAAGAATTTTTCACATACTAGAGCCTATAAAAGGAGTGCCAAAGCCAGAAGCAAAGACATCCATCCAAGCCTTGAAAAAAGACTTCAAGTTATCAAAAGAAAATCATTCCTTGAAGTTTTTATTTTAAGTTTTCTCTTCTTTCTCCCTTATCCTCTTGTGAGCTTAACATTGCAAAGAGAGAAATGTTTTAGTTAGAAAAACACTGACAGAGCTCGTGTTTAAAAAGATGTTCAAAATCTTACTTTTTGAGCGAGAAAAAATATTAACTTCATTGGAGGATAGGTGAGCCTTACCTCTCGAAGCAAAAAAAAAGGCAGTGGTGTAAAGGGCTTCTCTTCCTTGCCCCATTTGGAACAAAGGAAGAGTTCTAGTAGAATCTTCGACGGTCTCGAGGTTGAGAAGTCGGAGCGGGGACATAGGCCAAGGTGTGGCCGAACCTTGTCAACAACCACAGCGTACCTTGTGTTTTAAATTCTCTCTCCCATCTCATTGTGTTTATGATCTGAATTGTATTAATTTAAAAGGTTTTAAGAACCAATTTTAAGCTTCCACAATGATTTTTGTGAAATTGAAATGTTTGATTTTAACACCAAATTTTGTGGATTTAATTTTGCCAAAGGACAATCAATTAGTCGTCTTCCTCTTTTAAATGCATGGAATTTTGCATATTGAAAAATTAAAATTCAAGCATACATTTGTTTTATTGATATTGACATGTGAGACATCGTTGAAAAAGGATATTATCTTCATGAAAAATTACCTATAAATTCTAATGAAAGAGAAAAGATTTTTGCAAAATTTGATTGGAAAGTCAAAAATATTTTTTACTGTGCTCGAATTCAATGGAATTTAATCGGATTTCAAGTTGTGAAACTACAACTGAGATTTGGAAGAAGCTCATCACTACTTGTGAAGGAACCGAAAAAGTTAAAGAATATTTTAAATCATCAATATGATTCTTTCAAAATGCGTGAAAAGGAATCCATAAATGATATGGTTGCTCGGTTTAATTATATTATGAATGACTTAGCCTCCTTAGGTGAGTCAAAAACTAATCCTAAAAAGTGAAAAAGATTCTCAGATCTTTCTCCTCCAAATGGCATATGTAGAGGACCGTGAATGAAGAAAAAGATTTGAACAAATTGGATTTTGATGATTTTATTGGTTTACTTCTAACCTATGAGATCTCAATTCAAGAAGATCAAGAAAAAAAAACTGTCAAGAAGAAAATATTGGCATTGAAAGCAAATACAAAAGAAGAAGACTCAAGTGAAGAAGTAGACGAAAAAAAACTCTCAGTCTACACAAGAAAATTAGATAAGTATATCAAGTTGGTAAAAAAGAAAGACAACAACGAGAAGCCAACAAGACGATCGTACAAACACCACAAAAAGAAAAATCTCAGAAAGGTAAAAAGAAAAAATATGAAAAGTCTAGTGAAACAAGTGATTCATCAAGCTCTTCTAATGACGAAGCATGTCTATACTTAATGGCACACGACGATGAGGTAATTTCTAATCCTTCAAATTCCAATTATGACTCATCGAACTCTTCCGAAGAAAATCATCATTTTGATGTGAATAAAGAATTCTCCTCTCTTACAAAAAAGATATTTTTCAATTAAAGAGGAAAATGAAAAATTAATACATAAGATTGAAAAATTAAAAAAAGAAAAGAATATATGTTTTATGGAAAATAAAAAACTAAAAAATGAAATTGATATTTTGAAAATTACACATGCTTGTGAAATTGTAAAACTAACATGTTCTTTAGAAAAAGTGAAGAAGGAAAATAATCTTTTAAAAAAATCAAAAAATAAGACTATTTATCATGTAAGGAAAAATAATCTTATGGAATACTTTGAAAATGGAAATTCTTATTGGAAATACAATCATTCCTATGTATAAAATAACATTTCAAATGTTTCATATGTGAATTTTATGGTCATTATGCATATCAATGTAGAACAAGAAAATCATCATAACAAGACATGATTTTGGTTCTGAAAGGAACATTTTCTAACAAAATAGGACCTAAAAAAATTTGGGTACCAAAAGTTACTTGATTGTTTTTCAAGTGCGCCTCACATGTAAAGCAAATGACGAATGAAAATGTGAAGGCACAAAGATTATGATAAAAGTATCACCTACTTTTTTGTTCTTCTCAAAAGCTCAAAATCATCATTTATTTAAGAAAAAGGGACACATCAAATAGAAAAAGAAAATTAGTCATAATGATAGGGGAAGCATGTTTTCAACCTTATTTTAACATATCATTGTTGTATCATAGTTTTATGTAATATTTTGACTCCTAATATAATTTTTTACTTATAAATTTCATAACCTTTAAATCAATTTAATTTCATTTTAAAATAGCCATAAATTTAGGGGGAGTTATTTTTTCATATTTCATGACCTTTTTCATGACAACCAGGGGAGAATAATTTTTTTTAACAAAGGGGGAATTACATATTTTTTATGTTCTTTATGTGCAAACTATCTTTTTTTATAAAACAAAAGAGGGAGAAAATAATATGAATATATGAAGAGTACCTTACAATTAGTACTTATCTAAGGAAAGCTAAGTTCTAGGGGGAGTAAAATTTATTTTACAACTTTTTCGTAAATTATATATTTTTCATATTTCTTGATTTGTCTTCATCAAAAGGGGGAGATTGTTGGAGAAATATTTTAATGACATATTAAATTATATTAAATTAAAGTTAAATGCTGAAAAGTTTAAAGAAAAAGAGACAACTTTATGCATTAGACTTTGAATAAATAATTGATTATGCTCCTATTAGATTATGGAGTTGTAGAGAATGTTGTTAGCTATACATAAACTCCAAAATTATCTAATTTGAATAATTGTGCAAAACGTTATGCTCAAAATAGTGCAAGTCGGTCAACCTGTCGATCGACAAAATGAAAACTGGTCGAAACAACTCCGATCGAGCAACCCAGTATACCGGTCGACCGATCAGTGCATGCAGTGCCCAAGTTCAATGACGAGACTATACAGGTCGATGCCAAGATGATACCAGTCGATGTACCGGTCGATCGACCAACTACGGCCAGTAAAGAAAATAAGTGCAACGGTAACAAAGCCTAGTCGACTGGTCCAAATGTGCGGTTGACCTGCCTTGAAGTCAAATGAACAGTAACGGTAAATTTTGAAGGAGAAATTTGTGGAATAAATTCGGGATGAATTTTTCACATACTAGAGCTTATAAAAGCAGTGCCAAAGCCAAAAGCAAAGACATCCATCCAAGCCTTGAAGAAAGATTTCAAGTTATCAAAAGAAGATCATTCCTTGCTTCTTTCTCTCTTCTCCTCTTGTGAGCTTAGCATTGTAAAAGAGAGAAACATTTTATTTAGAAAATATTGAGAGAACTCGTGTGTAAAAGAGGTTCAAAATCTTACCTCTTGAGCGAGAGAAAATATTAGCTTCATTGGAGGAGATGCGAGCCTTACCTTTCAAAGTGGAGAAAGGCAGTGGCATAAAGGGCTTTTCTTCCTTACCCCATTTGGAACAAAGGAAGAGTTCTAGTGAAATCTCTAGCGGTCTCGAGGTCGAGAAGTCGGAGCGGGAACGTAGGCCAAAGTGTGGTCGAACCTCGTCTTCTCTCTCTCTTCTTCTCATATTGTGTTTATGATTTGAATTGCATTAATTTACAAAGGTTTGAAGAACAAATTTTAAGCTTCTGCGATGATTTTTGTGAAATCGAAACATTTGATTTTAACACCAATTCACCCCCCCCCCCCCCCCCTCCTTCTTAGTGCCTTTTTGAATCCTACAGGAACAACTTGCGGAATGCACTAAGGACCCTAAGTGTAGATGAGCTTCCCTGGGCAATCGTTGGGGATCTCAATTGCATCCTTTGTCTCGTTGACAAGCACGGTGGCACACCCTTTTGGGACAGCCTTTCATCCCGGCTTCTATCCCTCCTAATCGAGTCGGTCTCATTGATGTCCCCTTGTGTGGGTTGCACTTCACTTGGTGCAACAACCGTAAGGGACTCATCCGTGTGCATTGTCGATTGAACCGTGTCCTTCTTAGCCATCACTGGCTCCCTGCCTTCTTGGGTTTAGAATTATCTTCTCTAACTCATAGTGCTTCCGACCACACCCCTTCTTCCTCAACACTCTTACAAAAAGACACCACTCAAGAACATTCAAATACGAGAACTTTTAGCTCCAATACCCTTAGATTGTCGCCAAGCATTGGCCTCCGAATTCATCTCCCTGGCCCTCCAGCGCATTGAGCATGACCATCCGTTGGAACCTAAACTCTCTCAGTTTGCTCTAGCTACGCTCTCAATCAGTCCTGGAGACAATTTGGAACTTGGGAGGCATTAGATGAATTCTCTGGCCTCTCAGACTTCAAACTCGACCTCCTCCGATCTAACTATTAGCTCCAAGCCACTCTGCTCTGACAGATAAACCTCAAATGGTGGAGCAAAACTAGATACCTCGACAATGAGTTCCCAAAGGAAGCCCCTGGATAACTGTTTGAGGGACTCGATTGTTCCAGCAGAGAGGCAAGAACACCCCATGGCATAGACGGGGAGGGTACTAAGGACAGATTTAATGAGTGTGGCACACCTAGCAATGGATAGGAGTCAATGCTTCTAGTCGAAGATGTTGGAGGAGGCACAAGTAATCAGGTAAGAGTGTGCATGCGGGTAGTGCACGGTCATAAATGGGAACACCAAGATAGGTGAATGGAAAGGAACTCCTTGGATGCCCAAGATATGTGAGATAGACTATTTTTTACGAGCACAAATGGAGCATGTAAAGTAAATGTTCGACTTGCTCAAGTTGACTTTTAGTTTTAGGTGTTGGAAAAGCTTTAGGGTATTTAGGAGATTTTTTCAGGATCTCTTGGTCGCACGAACGCATATTAGTAGGTTGTCGGCGTAAATGATATGACTAATAATAGCTTGGCCATAGGTGAAGGTCTGATATCCAAATTTTTGACTTGTTGATTGAGTAGGGTGGATAGAACTTGAGTGGCGAGAATAAAAAGGTAGAGGGAGATGGGATTGAAGGAGTGAGCGATCTCCTAGGCAGTGAAGATGCAATCTTGAATAGATCGATCAAGAATGAATGCAGGAGCGGAGCCAATGAGGACATCATGGACTGATCGAAATCGTGGTGCAAGGATCTTGGAGACAACTCGATAGGTGATGTTGCATAAGGGGTGATCCTTCTTAGGGATAAAGATAAATTTGGTGCAAGACCAGTCAAGAGGGAATGTTCCATTGGTATAGAAGTTTTGAATAGAAGTGGACAGTTGGGGACCGACGATGTCCCGGTAAGTTTGGAAGAACACGGCGGTGAAGTCATTTGGCCTATGGGCTTTCCCGAGGGGCGTGGAGAAGGAGTGATGAATGTCCTTGAGCGTAATGGGGGACATAAGACTGGTATGGAGAGAGGAGGGTAGGGAAGTTAGGGATGGCCAGAGGTGAATGTTGATTGGGGGCTAGGAGGATGGGGCCTAGAGCCATTGGTAGTGGTCAGAGGTATCTTTGATTTATATAAGTGTGTTGTGATTGTGTCGAAATGTTTGAGAGGTGGAAAAACCAATTATTTTGATCGCCATGGTGCAACCAGGCGGTGCGCACCGTTCAACTCCCTAAACACCTGGGAGGCCTGGACATTCGCTCCCTACACTTTGTGTGGACCTCTCTTGTTGCTAAACATATTTTGGATTTACTTAACAATCGTAGCTCAATCTGGACCCAACTCATCTCCTCTAAGTATGGTCCTATTCACCCCTTGGTAATCACTACAACCAGACGTTCCTCCTGCTCCTGAAAACTCCTTTCCCACTCTCTATCCCTCATCTAGGACAGACTAATGAAACACATTGGTTCTAGGTCCTCCACATCCATCCTTAATAACCTTTGGATTTTCCCGATCCCTATCAGTCACATGCCAACCTACGTACACATTAACTCGCCTCTTGCATTCGACAATGTTGCATCTTTGCGCCATAATAACACTTGGGATGTATCTCGTCTCACACAGATTTTCAGGGTTGATATTTGTGATATTACACTTTCGATGTATTATTTCGAAACTGCCAATGATGTTGCATGGGTTTGTGTGATGAACACCCATGACGTTGCTCACGCAAAATCAGTTTACTGACCAGCCCCCTGCCTCCTCCTACTGGACGGCAGCTTTGGTACAAGGTGTGGAACATTCCGGTTCCCTCCAATATTCATCACTTCCTTTGGAAGCTCCTTCACTGGCACCACCCCACTCTTAGCCACATAGAAAACTTTTACCCTTCTACAAACACGTCTTGCTGCTTGTGTGGATCGCAACTCAAAATCACCTCTCATCTATTTTTTTCATTGGCCCTTTGCACAATCTTTTTGGCCTACTCTGCGGGCCTACTTCAACTACTAATTTCTCTTCTACCCTTCTTGGGATGCTGGCCACTAGATCTTCGATGGTTCTAACCTTGAGCCTCAGTCTCGACAATTGTTTCTCGCCACTTTTGCCTACTAACTTTGAAAGATTTGGAGTAACCGGAATGACGCGCACTTCCACCCAAAGCATGCAACCGCAGGTATGGTATGGATTTGGGCGCCCGCTGGCTACTTAGAATTTAATGACACACATGCGTCAGAGGCCTCTCTCCCCCAGATCACATCCGGGTCCGATGGGAACCTTCTGCCCCTTGTTGGCTTTGTCACCATATTGATGAGTCATCGCCACGATTGGGCAAGGAGGTGCTGCTATCTCTTATACTGGCCACTTCATTTTTGCAAGTGCTACCTTTTGTCTCGCTGCATCACGTCTAGAAGTTGAGGCTCGCACTTTACTTCTCGGCATCTCCTGCTGCGTTGAGAGGGCATTATCTCGCATTTGCATCTGATTGTACCATCCTTGCTCAGATTCTGCTGGATCGCTCGCGACGGCCTTCTCCAATATCAGTCTTCTCCTCAGTAAAATCCCTAAATATACCATTATGCATTGTTATTGCGAAGTTAATCAGCTAGCAAATTATTTGGCTTCTTCTGTGGGCTCTTCTAGCTGTCACTTTTATACTCTGACTCCGGAGCTTCGTATAATAGATAACATCCTCTTCTTTAAAAAAAAACATGTTCAGCCAAGTAATCACCCTTAGCAATAGGCAGGAGAAGAGGTGGAAGCTTAGTTTATTGTGAGGATAACATCTTGTTTTCCAATAGTTTCTTTCTTCCTCCCCACTTTAGCAACTCATGTTCGCAATGATCTACCCTATTATTTCTTGCTCGGATGTACAGGTTTTCCTACTTGGCTCCCTACATTTGTATAAGAACAATTTTTCTACAGGGCAGGGAACCTTAAACCAACACACTAATTTCTGTGGCTATTTCTTGAATGTCTTGCATTCCCGTCAGACATTTTTGGAAAAAGGTCCACACTCCACAGCATACCCCATATCACTCATCCGTTTGGATCTCATTGCATTCTTTTAACTATAATGTATAACATGCACACATCGTGTTGTTAGATAATGAAGATAAAACCAGTAAGCTAGTACTTTTTAATTCTTTTTTTCCATAAGGAAGCACATTTTAATACTTTTGAACACTGTCCTTGGTACTTTATTTGTGTCATTATGATATCTCTTATTTTAACTCATTGCTTTACTTTGTATTGTACGGCACTCTCTTTGGAAGCAATTATAGCTTTCGACCAGCTGCATCATTAATCTTCTGGAACAAATGTTTGCTTATTTCAATTATCCAGCACCAGCATTGCTGCACAGTTGTTTCTCCTTGTATATGCATTTTCAAAAAAAAAAGTGTGAAAGAATTTTTTTCTACATTCTGAAGTTTCGTCACATTTCTTTTTCAGATGTTTTTTCTTGGCTTCTGACACTGTCAAGATTGAAGTTTCTGAACATCATCAAGTCTTTCCCTTGGAGCAGGGTGTTTGTGGTTGTGATAGGTTATCTGGCAACTCTATCAAGTAGGTAAGCCATGATGGTTATGCTGGATTGATGAGGAGCTGGAAACCCCGGATGCTCTTCCATGCACCTGCCGCTGCGATTTGCTGGTCGACATATGAAGTTTCAAAGTCCTCTTTCCAAAGATGGAATGATAGCAAGAGAATATATTGAGAAGGACAGGAGAACTTTTTCTCCATTGCTTCTGAGCAACCTCACGCAGTGGTTCCGCTTCTGAGTTGATGAAACCTTGCAATCCTTAGTTGGATGTTGTGGCAGTTGTTACTTGCTTCCTGCATATAAATGTCCTATTTTATTAAGAACTAAATATTTGTATGAATCTTCTTTTTCAAGCATCAAATATAGTTAAGGTTTGTTGTCTGTAATTTGATTGCATTGTGATCCATCTTGAATATTGCAGAACATGGACACATTTCGCTGGCCGCATCTTTAGAATCCATTTTAACAAATCCAGCAATCCTAAGGAACAACATCTTAGAGTGTGAAGCATTAACAACACATTAGATTTCAAGGCAATCCAACTATTCCAAGAAAAAGAAAATATTCTGATACATGATACTTGGCATTTCGAATAGGAGATAAAGAGTCGAATGTTGCAATTTGCTGATCAAATCTGTGGGCGTTGAAAACTAGAATAAAATTAAACAAAACTAAATGCATCAAGTAACAAACGATACACTGATTGCTAGCATGCCAACAAATGTTGGAAATTGGTGATTATATTCATCCTGTCGTCGCTAAATAAATTAGGCTGAGGAAAAGCTTGAGTTATGTTTACTATATCTTGTGAAGAATGGAAAAGAACTATGAAGCATTTATTGCTTACAAATTTCAAACTCATTTCTTTCGGAAAAAAAGAAAAACACATTGAGCCCTTGCATACTCTCTTTACAATGTGGGTTTCAGTTTTCCAATGTGATCATATTATGTATCACAAATTGTGTGCTATGACATGACCAATTGTGTGCTATGACGTGACCAATTGTGTAGTGACCATCTCCATTTGATCTTTTGATGAGCACATGACTCGCCCCACGATGACAGTAATGTCATCTAATTTACCACCTGTGCAGGAGCAAAAGGACAGGGAACTTACGTCAGATGTTTGGATCTGTTAGTTATCTCATGGTGTTTTCTCGAATAAGTCAAGAAATATAAATTGCATATGTTCACATGTTGCATGTCGCAGTGTGTGCTATTAGCTTATGCACAGATGCCTTTTTGGAATTGATGCGGATCTTTATTCTTTAATAAAAAAAAGTGAACAAGAACATACCTGTTAGCTTTTTTCCAAGGATTTTCTTCCACCAAGGTATGTCAAATCCCTACATTTGAGCATCACAAGTTAGAACCTTCTGTTCTGTGCATCATCTTAAATGATATAAATTTGTTTCATCAATTTTTTTAAAATTTATTCGATTCATCTATTTATTAACTCTTTACATAGTTCATATGTCTGAATCTTGTATGTCTATAACATATCTCAGCGCAAATGTGAATGCAGTTACTCTGAATATACAGTTGCTACGTTTCTCCAACTTCTCAACACTTTTTTACTTCCATGAGTTAAGAGACCTGAATTGGTCTCTGGTGACTTACATGTTAAGTTTTCACATTTCTAGGAAAACCATATTTCTTTATCATATATAACATGAGTCAAAATTATTAACTGGGACTGGATGGCAGTCATTTATAAGTTATGCTGACTGATTTCATTACAGTTATCTGACTTTGAGATAACTTGAGACAGTGCCACTTAGTAACCTTCTTGATGCATGATGTACCATACTTATTAAGTTTTTATTTGATCATGTTACTTACTGACAAACTGTAGCAAAAGTAAATAATATCAATATGGAAAGGCTGAAGATTTCTTATTCGATATGTCATACCTTATTCCTAGCTTCAACTGCATAAGGTGAATCGAAATGAACATCCTTAGAGTGACTATTGGCTAGTTCAGCTAAAGCCTTTGCTACATAGATAAATATGATACATATTAAAAGAGCACAGAAACAATAACTTGAGAATATCTTCTACAAAGAGAATCTTACCAGCGTCGATCACATCTTCAGATTTTGAGATAATAGATATAATTTCCTTATCAAAGACATTGTCAAAAAGGCCATCTGAGCCCACAACAATTATATCCCCTTCCATTAGTTCTACCGCACAGACCTGTTTGATAGAGTTAAGCTATTTATTCAGAAATAAGACTTCTAGGGCACAGTAGGCAAAGGGTCCAGTTGAAACATCCAAAGGCCATTCCGGACATTATGGTAGTTTCAATGTCAAAAGAAAGACATGAAAAAAGAGCAAATTAACATGACAAGAAAAGATATACCTCAGCATCTTGGTATGTTTGACCATTTGTTTGAGAGCTCAACTGATAAGGACAGTCAAAATAATGTTCTTGTGGAGAAGTGGCAAAAATGATTTGCTCTGGTAAACAAAATGAAGAATGAAAAAGAAAGATTCAAATGTTTCAGAAAAGAATTGGAAACACCATAACCCAGAAAGATTCTACATAACTTGCCTTTCCTGATAAGCCGTAAACCACAATCCCCAACATTAGCAACTTTCAAAATTTCATTCTCCAACATCGCAATTATGCTGTTAACAACAGAGTTAGCTTCTGATCTCTGACCTCAACTGTGATACTCGGTAACTAATGCATGCAGCAGTAGAAAATCCCTGTATTTAACTCTATTCCACTTTGTTGGTAGTTCCACATATACATTATTGCCAATGCATAGGACAAGCTAGTAAAGTGCTCGAGATCAAATACTCACTCAAGATGCGCAATAGAGTTAAACCATTTACAATGTGCCATCAAAGTTTTAGAACATCAGTAAAATTAAGGTCAACTATGCCGACCCAACAACTGTTCTATAATGTCACATATTTTCTTATCAGATTTTGTCTACACCAGTCGTGTGTCTAGGGTAAAAGACTACATACTTATCCAAGCCAGTAAGATATGATGCCTAGGACTTGCCTTCATAAGTGACTCACAGTTGATGCATTTATCAACAATCATGTGACACAGAATTAGTCCATATTCCATAAAGAGCTACAATATGTCAAATATGAATCAAATGTAGAAGGATCATAAGTTTGATCTTGAGGAAAATGAGAACAGTTAACCTAACAATTTAATGGAAAAAAGAATGGAAGTGTGCTATTGGGAATATAAATATAAACACTTTCTACAGAGGACAGAATGTAAACTTCACTTCTAATTGCTAGGACTATCACAAATCGGCATATGGAGCTACACGAAAAATTATGTAATTATCTCAAATTTTCATACTTTGATAAGAAAGCAAAAGAACTTACATAATACTTACACAGTAGCTGACCCTACAGAAGCTGTGGCAGAATGAGCCTTTCTCATAAGAACTTGAGGATCGCAATTAACCTGTCATTGATTGAACATTTTACTAGCACATTGTTCAAGGCTCCATCATATCCATATTGTTCACAAAGTAAGGGCACCATTAAAGCAAATGCCCTAACAGGACTTCCACTTTACACTCTTCAGAAGGAAGCTAGAATTCTAATTGCATTAATAGGATGTCCGAAATGTAAAGCAGCAGGCATGCTAAATCAAATTATTTGGAATTATAAACATGCATCAAATGAATGCTAACTTTTTTTTCTGTTCCAGTAAGGAATTTACCTCTTCATCCATCAAAAGATTCTCAGCCTTGGCCATCAGCTCCCGCGAGAAGAGCGCCGGATTAACATCCTGCGCCGCCCACCTATGATCAGTGAAAGAATTAAAGCCTACTCTTTTCAGGTGATCATTAATCAGACTACACTGTCAAAGATGAAATTGCACACCCTGAAACGCCATCGGCGACTGCAAGAACTCCCCCATTGTAGCTGTTCACGAAGAACGCGTCCTCGCCTCCTCGATCGGCCTTCATAACGAGCCAGAATCAGTAAATTCATTAGACGAGACCTCGACTACAAACTACTTAACAGTTTTGCGAGCTACACACTGACTTTTGCAGGGTGCGGTATGAGACGAGCACCAAAAGAGAGGCGCAACTCCGACCTGCAAAAGTAGAAAGAATTCCATCGCGTCAACATTGATCGTTAGATTGGATTATGGACAAGGGAGGCTCACTTGATGGGAAGAGGGAATTCGGAGCAGCAGGAGAAACCACGCCTTCTTCCTTTGGGGACAAAGGACGTGGAGGGGTGGAAGGGAGAACAGAAAGGGAGCAGACGAGAGGAGCGAAGGGGAGAGATCCTGAGAATCGCTGGATTTGCCATTGTTGGCCGAAGCTTGTGTCAGTTCCACAGCTCGAGGAGGCCACGTTCCATGGTTCTGTTCCGGACCCTATGGATATGCTAACAATTTATATATAGATAAATTCACACACACCCCATATATAGCCATATATATATATATAATTTAATAGAGGTGTAGGTAGTTTTTTTCCTAAATCAGTTGTATATGCAAAAATATTTTTTGACAATATGTATAGTCGAAATAAAAGTCTAAAATATTGTTGTTATAAAAATCTAAACTTAGTTTACACAATTTCTTTTTACTAAATTTAAAATATTGTTTATAAATAAAAAGTCTACTGGGATTTAAAGAGTTAAAATGTGAAAATTTAATCATTATGTTAAATTTTTAATACATAAAGTATTAATGAGACTAATAAGTGTCCTGAATTAAATAAGTATGATGATCAAATAATTAATAAAAATTCAAAAAAGCCACATAAAAGATAGAAAGATTTGTGTAAGGAGAAGCTATCTTGTTGTTAAAAAAATTTAGTAAGTATTAGGTTTCATTTTAATAGATATACAGTATTTCAATTATGAACAAAAAAAATATAATGAAATATAACAAATCGTTATATTAAAAATAATATATTTTTTATTTTTTGTGAAAATTTATTTATCTGTAAAAGTAATACACATTAGGAAATTCATTTATTCATGCTCATAATAATTTATTTTTTTACCCAAAATATAAAAGAAAACGCAAGAAAAATTGCAAGAATATTAAAAAGAGAAGAGAAGAGACATATTAAAGAGAGAAGGGACATTTGTGTCAACTACATGGCATACCCATTAATTTTTTGGTAACTGGAATCTCAGTTGATATTATATGCTAACTTTTGTTGGATGCTTTGTTAAATTGATTAATGTACTTCTTTAAAAAAATCTCTAATAAAAATTCATAAATTAATTTGTCCTTATTTTCTATCAATATATAACAGCATTGTGAATACAAATTTTCTTTCTTCTTTGTCATCCCTTTTTTTATCCACTCGATATTCAAAACTACTACCACTAATTTAAAATCGAAATAAAAAAAATAGAAAGATATTCTCCTAATCAAAATAATGACTCTAATATCGGACAAAATCCTACTAATCAATTGCGCCAACAAATTAAACCTTGATTTCGTTATCATCCTTTGTTGCAAAAATATCATTCATCCATTTTGTTGCTTTAATAACTTTTTGTCTTTTTAGTTTTCTTATGCATAGGAAAAAGCACTTATTTAATAAGATATGCGCCACAATATTTTAAAAATATCATTAAATCATTTTAATATTATTTAATAAACTTGATCAAATCTTGATATAATGATAACAGATTTTGTTCATAATGTAAAATATATTCAATTAAACTTATGAAAATTTTAGAACATGAAATCTCGGAGCAAAATTTTCAAACTATCAAAACCTTTATTCCTAATTTAATTTATTTTTATCATATTTGAAACAAAACAATACACAGAAAATCTAGTCTGTGTCCGCTATTTTGCACTTTTTTATTAAACATAAATATGAAAATTCAATGTTCATTAATTTGCACATTTATTTTTTTATTAAATCTAAAATATTTCAACCCCAAGCAAAAAATATAATAAAATTTAAAGAGTTAACATGTCATCTGTGAAAATTCAATCATAATGTTAAAAATACCCACCCATTAAGGATGCATGCAAATTCAATCATAATGCGCATTTATGCATGATTATTTTTATTAATGAAATATAAATATTATATTATGCAACAAATTAATGATAAATTTAGATAAAAATTTAAAAATTATCTATTTAAAAAATTACATGAAAAATAAGAAAGATAATGAAAGACGAAGAGGACTTTATGCTCATGATGTAGTAAAGTCATGAAAATATAGCCGTGATGCTATAATTTTAATATGCAAAATAAATAATGAAAATATCAAGTGTTTTAAATGATGCAGTGAATTATGGGCTGAGATAATAATTAAAACCTTTTAATTATAAAAAATCACGTAAGCATAGATAGAATATTAAGGAGATAAGAGATATTCTTTCATCATCTAAAGAGTTGAAATATAATTTATATAAAATTAATAATGATGTTAAAATTTTGATACGCACTATCAAAGAGTTAATATGTAATTTATAAAAACATTAACCCACAATATTAATATTACTAGTATATTGCCCCGCACAATATGCGGACGATAACAAAAATAATATATAATGATCTATAATTTAATGAACATTTAAAATTAATATAACTATATATTATTGAATACTATTAAAATTATAGATCACTATAATATTGGGAAATAATTCACGAAAAAGGAGAGAGGGGGATACGGACGGAGTCACTTAGTTAGTTAAGTAATAAAATATGAGTTACGTATATCGATAAACACAAAAAAAGATATAAACGATGAATAATAAAAAATATTTAAATTAAAATAAAATAAGATTTATAATTTTAAGTTATCTTCTAAAATAATATTTTTTATATTTTTAATTTGGATACAATTTTTATTAGTTATATATATATATGCATTTAGATATATATTTTATAGCTTTTTACTCTCTACCCTTGTCTCCTGCTTGTCTTGGCTCCATCCCTTGGGGGGAATGAAAAAAAATGTAGAAATGTGAAAGGTGATTTGTCATTATTAACTAAAAGTGATCAATGAATTAAATTATCATGATCTTCTCATTAAATAGGTTTCTAGATGAAATCAAAGAAAATATTATAATATTTCAAAGAAAAAAGGAAAAAATAATGAAGAAAGGAGGCGCTTGACTCTAAAATCTAACAGGTGCCTAAACCAATATGCATCCAATAAATTTGAATCGTTAGATGATAATTACATGATTGAGATTAAATTTAATAACTTAACATTAAATTTAATAGATTTTGAATCTCAACCATATAATCATCTAATTTGTTAGTTGCATATTGATTGTACAAAAGTTGGTTGCATGCTACCTAATCTCTCTCTCTCTATATATATATATATATATATATATATATAGTCAACATATAATTGAATCAAGGATATATTTGTATATAATTATTATTTATTATGAACAAAAATTATAATAGAATATAAAGAGTCAAGATGAAAAAAATAATGTGATGTTAAGATTTTAGACAAACTAATAATGACAACACCAATTGTTTGGTTGTAAAAGTTATTAAATGTTGAGAGAATAACATTAAAAAAAGTATAAATTCAAAGAAATTACATAAAATACAAAAAAAGAAGAGTGAAACTGTGTCCAAAATTGAGAATATATAAGATTTGACTAAGTTTATCTAGTTATACTCATTTTCCCATTTCAATGTTGATTTCTTTTTCGTTCTAAATTCTTGCCGGTGTTTAACTTGGTATAGTGGATTTTTTTCCTTTTTTGTTCTGATCCATCCGTTAGGAAAGCCATGCATATGAAAAAGATTTTCTCTCCGTATACATTTTTAAATTAATAAAAAAATATCTTTTAAAAAAGGGAAAACGAAGGCCAGTGTCCTCACCCCCCACCCCCCCCCCCCCCCCCCCCCCCCGCCCCCCATTCCCTCCTTACAAAAAATGGGGTGACGTGAGAAAAAAATATCTTTTGATGAGGACATGTGATGGAAGGAGAAATTGCCCAAGTGATAAGGGAGTTGTGTTTTAGAAGGATTTAATGAGCGTCGGCCTTATTAAAATGGAATGGACGACAATTGTGTCAGTTGGATGCATGATCGATGGCCCACGCAATGATCAATGGTTAATCGGCGATGGCAGCCTGGCTGGTAGACCATCATCCTCAAGTGAGCAGGATCGAGGGAGGTGCTCCGGTGGCAACAATCAACGACGGTGAAGGTGTGAGCGTTGGTGGCAACGATGATCGACATGGCGAGAATTGGCGAGATCGACGACGGAAAAAGCATCGGCGAGGTGATGATCGGAGGAGTTGAGGGCGCGATCGTTGATGGCGAGGAATTTGGAATATTTTGCAGTAGTGATGAGTCAGTTTTCTTTCACTACAAGAAAATTGCATTTTTTTTCTATGAGAATTTTTGACGGTCACAAATCTACTGGAAGTTCCGCAGCCGTGGGAAAATACTTACACTGTTTCTCACGGCTACAATCGTGGAAAACATTAAAATAATAGTTTCTTGCCGATGGAATGGAATATTTTTTTTGGGTGGGGGGAGGGGGTTATATTTTTTTTTGGGTTTCCCACGACTCTAGCCGTGGGAACCTCACTCAATAGTTTCCCACGGCTCAATACAAAAATATCTTTTAATATAGTTTTCCACACTCACTACTGATCCGGATGCAGGCGGCCGGATCTGCCCGCTCACGGCCAATCCAGCTGTGGGCGCTCGAATTTGGCCGCCCGGGAGCGGCCGAATCTGGCCGCTCATGGCCGGTCCGTTTGTGGGTGGCTGTCCGTTGACGGACGGCAGATGATCCGGCTAGGTGTGGCCAGATGAGGATGGACGGCTCGCTGCGTATCATCACGGTCGGGGGGACGACCATTCCGGCCGCAGCTGGATTTATTTTAAAAAAAACAACCATTCTAACGATTAAAGTCGTGAGAAGAAAGTGCTTCTCGCGGTCTGAGCCATTGGAACCTCCCACGGCCGAAGCCGTAGGAAACTTTTCCTACGGTTAGAACTGTAGGAACAATTTCCCGCGGCTACAGTCGTGGGAACATTCCCACGGTTCTAGCCGTGGGAACCTCTCTACCCGCAGCCGAAGCCGTGAGAATTTTCCCATGGCTTCAGCCATTAAAAGATTTTCCCACGACTCTAATCGTGGGAAGTTCTCACGGCCGAAACCGTGGGAAGATTTCCCACAGCTGCAGCCATGCGTACTTTCCACGGCTGCAACCGTGTGAAGTGTTCCCACGGTTGCAACTGTCGAAACTTCACACGGTGCGAGCTGTGGAAAGATTTTTCCTGTGGCCCATGTCATGGGAACCTTCTCGCGGTTTGAACCTTGGAAAGGTTTTCCCAAGGTTTCGGCCGTGGAAACTTCCAACGGTTACTTGGGAACCGTCAAAAAAATTTTGCACCGAGCAATTTTCTGATGATTGCCTTCCGTCAGAATAACCGTTGAAAACTAGTCTTTCCGACGGTTTTCCACTACTTTCGAAAGAGCCATTTTTCTTGTAGTGTTTGTCTCAACTATTTTTCTCGTTGAACCATCATCCATTGGGTGCTAGTTGATCGCACATCTAGTGGACGTGATTGTAGATAGGAGCATCCGTCTCATTTTAATAGGGGTGGATGTTCATTTAATCCATTTTAAAAGTTGACAAATTCTAGTAACATTGATATCAATTTTGAGTCGTGAACTTAATTAAGGTATACCATTTTCTTTCACTTAAAATTTGAATATTAAATTAGTCAACTACTAATAACTCTATGCATCAATAAAAGGCGTAATGGGGTGGTCACGAGGTCATTTTTGGACACAAGACCCCATGCGGTAACTAGGCGAAGGGTTTAACCAAACTTGTTTTGAGTAAGCAGCTAAGGTTTTATAGTCGAGATGATTATGCCTAGAGTCTCTTATAGGCATTCGATCATGGACATGACAAAAATAATGGACGACTCGTCATGGGACCATGGAATTAGCGCGTTGAGGCACTAATGTAAGTGCTTAAAGGCTTAATGTTTGAAGGGCAGTCGAGGTATCATGGGACACCAAGAAGGGTTACCAATTTGTGTTGTCACCGGATGCTCAAGATAATAGAATTAAGAAAAGCTTGCTTGTATTTTATATATGATGAAATATAAAATACATATGGGACAGGAAGACACTAGTGAACTCCTCCTTAATGCCGTAAGTAAATGAGTCTCAATACAAAATTATAAATGTAAAAGACATAACATATGGGTAATTTGGTCATTCATAAGGATTAACTTACAAGATAATACCCTAAAGACGGTTAACTTAATACTCTGGAATATTACACAGTGCGCGGAGGTTGCATGTGTTCTTTGGTATGGTGCTAAGCTGGTGAAAGCTTTAAATTGAACGGCACTAATGCTACGGGATTTTGCATGTCGTGTCATAGGAAAACTCCTCATGATATTCTCCCTCACCAAAGTCAGCGACGCCCTTGACACCATTGTCCGAGATTCTTCAGGATCTTCGTCTTTAGTCTTGACTTCGCATGTTTAGTTGGATTCCCTCTTCTTTGCTCTAATTTCTATTTCATCAACATCACGCAGCGCCAGGAATGTCCGTGTTGTTTTGGGACTCGTTGATGACTCCTACCTCAGGCCTACGTCACTTACTGATTCTTCGTCCCATACAAGGTCATTACTTGTGCAGCGTCAATAAAGTCCACCATGTGTGCGGTCTGACTTCATCAAGCAACTATTCATCCATCAAGTTTCTATTGTCTTCGACTTCTCTAGATTTACGCAGTATCAACTCGATTGATTTACTTCTTTGGGGATGAACAACTCTTGGATGACTTTATGAGTAGCTTGAAGAAAGAGTGGTTGCAAGAACATTTTGTCCCATTTGTTAAAATCATTTTGTTGCGGCTAGGCTAGGTTGATGGCACAACAAGATGTTTGTGAATGATACTTGACATTGAGACCTTGAACCTTAATGCTTGACATTGAGCCATCTTCTTTCATAGAGTGGTAGTGCGGTTCACGTTGCATGACTGAGCATGCGATGCGACGTCATAAAATGCTGAGCAACGCTAGATTATCATGATTAGGCATGACGATAGTCATTGAAATGTGACACGGGTACTTTCAGTTACGCGATGGATTGTGTAATGCGACCTCGTGGTATGAATACGTAAGATCATCATGGTTGGCTATAAAGACACTCTTCTCGACATAGTGTGACACTTCAAGATTCCCGACTGCATATTCAGGGCAGTGATCTGGTCGAGTGAACAACGCATGACCATCCTAATTAGGTGGGATGATCGATCTGTCATCATAGTGCATGACAGATGTTTCTTGACATGACATGTGTGTATGAGAAACTTATTGCGGGGTACGACGGGACATGAGGCGATGAAGCTTGCCGAGCTTTCATCATTCAAATTTTCTCCACGTCAGGGCACATTGTGATGACACAAACAAGTCATCGTCGCATGGATCCGAACAGAATGAATTTCTCTGATAGCACTTGTCATGAGGTCATTCTCAGACACGAGATTCTATGCGATGACTAAGAGAAAGGACACTTAGCCAAGCCTATTTTGAATAAACAATGAAAGTTTTATGATCGAGATGATCGTATCGAGAGTCACTCTTATAGACATTCGATCACAAGAGTGTTGGACAACTTGTCATGTGACTGTGACATTAGCGTGTTGAGACACTAATGTAAGCGCTTGAACATTTAATGTCCGAACGGGTAGCCGAGGTATCATGAGGCACCGAAAAGGATCGTCGATGTGAATTGTCACTCCATGTTTAAGGCCAGACACTAGAAGGGGACCTTTTTCAAGGTACATCAGGGAGGAATTCACTAGTGCACACGTTTGAAGGGGACAAGGTTGATCGGAAGAGCGAGGATGACGTTGCTGAATGCGGTTCACATCTCCGGTGATCCCCTTTGCATCTAGGGCACAACCGATGAATGATTGCGGCTTCGCGCTAGAGGGTGGTGAAGTACATGAGAATCTGACGGTGACCCCCATTCACATCAACATGTTTGCCCTTGTCATCGACCTGAAGACTTACCCTCACTAGAACATAGGGCTCAGTCATTGCCACACGAAGCTTGTACATTGCTACCAATCATTGAACTGCTATGCGTGCTACTCAACCAGGTGTAGAACCAAGCGCCGAATCACATGTAGGAAGAGGAGATGCCGACTTCATTAATTTGGAGGGAGCATCCACCCCATTAGAATGGGGTGGATGCCCATTAAACCCTAAAATATTATATGATCTTGAATTTGTAGGATTCTAAAGGGCACCAAGAGGGGGGCGTGAATTGATGTTACAATCAAAAGTATCGATTTTATGAAATTCGTCGCAGAAGGCTTAAAATTGATCCACAAATCTTTAACTCAAAACAAATCAAATCAGATCATAAGCATAATATGAGATCGAGAGAGAGAGAATTCAATCACAATGCATGCAGTGGTTGTTGATAAGGTTCGGCCACACCTTGATCTATGTCTCTGCTTCGACTTCTCGACCTCGAGATCGTCGGAGATTCCACTAAAATATTTTCCTTTGTTCCAAATGGGACAACGAAGAAAAGCCCTTTACACTACCGTCTTTTTTCCGCTTCGAGAGGAAAGGCTCATCTCTCCTTCAACGAAGCTAATCTTTTCTCTCTCTTAAGAGATAAGATTTGGAACCTCTTTTACACAGGAGCTCTCTCAGAATTTTTCTAAACAAAATATTTCTCTCTTTTATAATTCTATACTCATAATAAGAGAAGAAAGAAAGAAGAGAAAACTATAAAATGAAAACTTCAAGCAAATGTCTTCTTTTGATAATTTGAAGTTTTTCTTCAATGAGTGAATGAGTATTTTTGCTTTTGACTTTGACACTCCTTTTATAGCCTTCAGTATATGAAAAATTTGTTCAGAATTTATTCCACAAATTTTTCCTTCAAAATTGGCCGTCACTGTTCATTTGACCAAGAGGTCGGTCGACCGCATATCTGGACCGGTCGACCGGTCTTTGTCACCTTTGTGCAACTTCTTCAGCTTTTACGCTTGATCGGTCCATCGACCGGCGCATCGACCGGTATCGTCTCGACGTCAATCGGACAGGCTCAGTATTGATCGATCGATCGGTATGTTCATTCGGTCGATCGATCTTCTTTGCTTCCACCGACAAGTTGACCGATCTACACTATTTTGAACATAACTTTTCTGCATAGTTATTCAAATTAGATGATCTTGAATTTTATGCATATATAATGAAATTCTCTACAACTTGATATTTAGCATTCATCCAAAATATAATCATATCATAGTCAATTATTTAATCAAAAAGTGTGATGTATAAAGTTGTCTATTTTCCTTTAAATCTTTTCAACATTTTAACTTTAGTCTTTTGAAATTTGTATCATTAAAATATAATTTAATATGTGATTAAAACTTTGCTCCAATAGAATTGAAAAAGTATATCACTCCACCTATGGCAAATTGATATCAATTTTAGTTGTCAACTTGATTAAAGTATATAATTTCCTTGCACTTAAAATTTGACTAATAATTCTTTACACTAGATCAGATGATCCCTAATTGAAAAGGTATCATCACTGCACCTAAAAGTGTTTGAAAATTAAAGTCATAAATACAAAAAATTATGAAGTGAGTATGATTGGATGACCAAAATTGATTAAAAAAATGGCACAAACCTATAAACGCAACCAGTGGTAATTAAAGGGGGTTGGCAAAGACACACAAAATACTAATCATACCAATTATTAAGCAAACGATATTTTATGGATATTGATAATTATAAATAATAATTAATTCAATATCCCTTTTATTTTGGTAGCCAAGGGAACATTAGGAAAGAAATTTCACTAATATATCTAATATATATCCTGAGAACATTTTTCATTACATTCACTAATATATCTAAAATCTTATAAAAGTGCACAGGAAAAAAAATCAATTAAAAAATAAAAAATAGAAGGCTGGTTAAGTTTTAAAATATTTTCACTAATTTTAAACTAACTTTGGGGTCACGTTTATTATAGATATTTTTTTACATCATTAATTCACGAATCGGAATTTTTTAATTATTAATATCATCACTCTTAAGATTTAACATTTTTCTATTACATTTTGATATAGTTCATTATTTGAAAATTTAGTATTTTTTGTATTTTATTTATATTTTTAAATATACTATATAAGTTTTATTTTATGATCTACATTTTAAAGATATTATCATATTAAAGTAGTGGACTAAAAACATTACACTAATAAATTTATGCAATGATTTTTTATTTTTCTAAAAACTTGTAGGATGATATCATTTTTTCTTCTAAACAAATGGACATTAGTTTAAGGGTCATAAAAAAGTATCTGACAACTAAATTTAAGTACTGATAAATATTTTATTGATGATTTTTAAAATAAAATATTTATATGTTTAAGTAAAATGACTAAAATTAATAATAAACAATTTGTTATGACTAATATTTTTAGAAAAAGACAAGTTAGTGACACAAGGAGAGATTATTGACTTTTACATATTGAGCCCCGTATACTTTCAAATTTCACGAGCAAGTCCCGTTTAACGTTTTTTAAAATAATAAAACACAATAAATAAAGAATAAAAATCAATTTGGGGATGTAAGAAATTTGACTAACCTGACAAATTTATTCGACCTAAAAAAATAGAACTAAAAAAATAAAAAATTAATGATCCGAATATGATTTAGGATGATTTTAAAAAATTAAAATTCACTCGCTAAAATCGTAGGGCCATGGAGCCCGTTCTTATTTATAATTTTTTATTTATATAATTATTATATATGTTATCAATTCTTTTATTATAGATATAATATTTTTTGTATAAAATTTCATATTTTTCTATCACATTATCAAACACTAATTTAATAATTTTAAAATTTTAGTAATATATTTTTTATTTAACATAAAATTAAGTATTTTTCTATTAATCTTGATTTATTATATATATTTATAAAATATAACTATAAAAAAGTAGGGCTTCAAAAAAATCGACCCGTTAGAGGTAGGGGTGTAAGAAAAATTCAACCAACCCAAAAAATTCATCCCACCCGAAAAAACTAAAAATTAGGAGTCGAATATGATTTAGAATAATTTTTAATAAATTAAAATCCACCCGCTAAAATTAGCATCACATCCGAAAAACCGTAGGGCCCATGAAGCCCCTTTTTATTTATATAATTAATACATATGTTATTAATTTTTTTATCATAGATATAATATTTTTTATATAAAATTTCATACTTTTCTATCACATTTTCAAACTCTAATTTAATAACTTTAAAATTTTAGTAATATATTTTTTATTTAATACCAAATTAAATATTTTTTATATTAATTTTAAGTTATTAAATATATTTTAAAAAATATAATTATATAAAAGGTCCTGAAAAAATTAGTCGAGGTGGTTTTTATTTTTGCAAAATAATTTTAGGATGCTGGAAAATAATGATTAATTTTTTTAAACCGAAAATTTGATACAACTGACGTACTTTCAACCATAGTTACATAGTGATTTTATTTTTTTAATATAATTTTAGAATAATATTTTTAATTTTAGAAATGGATTCAAAAAGTTAAGGATTGATTTTTATAACCCGAATTAATTTTACCCCTATAAATAACTGGCCACGGCCATTTGCCACTGGAACTTGAAGACGCAGCGTCGCAGCCATTTTAGATCGCCGCCGCCACTTTTCTGGCCCTTGCCGCCGCCTACTCCGCCGGATTCAAGGTGCCACTTCTTCTCCGTTGAACTCTTCCCGTTCTAACGTCCTATTTAGAGACTATGGTCTGAAATCTTACTTGTACGGCTTCTATCTGCATCTCCGCAAGGATTGGATGAAGAAAAGTCCTTTTTATTTTGTATTTCCGATCTCTGGACCTGGCAATTGCAATTTTTTCTTTTCCTTTTCAGATATCTTGGTATTCGATACCTTGCCCATCTCGTTCTCATCTGACCTCTTTATGAAATTGGATGCATTTAGAATTTATCGATTCTCGCATGCTTCTTTTATGCTAGATTTGTTGTCTCTTGTTGCTGTAATTTTAACATTACTTGTTATCATTCTTCCAACGAATTTTGAATTATGACGAAGTGCCATATGAGACATCTAGAAGTTTAGGAACTATTTAGACATATTAATTGACTTCGTTTAGAATGTAGTTAGACCTTGAAAGAAGGTTATTTTCTCCTGTGGAGGATCGTTGAATCTGAATATATTCATGCGATAAACTTCATGATTACAAAGTCATTCTCTCGTTCATTATTAATTTAAAGAAGTTGACTTATAAGATGCCCTACTATCCATAGACGGTTTTGATAAAAGGACTATCTCTGCGAACGCAATTGGAATGGTGATTGCAGCTAAAGATTCAGCTTAAAAGTATTGGTAAATGTGCCGCTGAGCTTAGGACGGCTTCTAGTAGGCTGCCTCTTACCTATTTGGGATTACCTCTGTGGGCCAAGAGGTCTCGTTCGTGTGATTGGTCTCCGTTAATTTCTAAGCTTGAACGTCGCCTTGATGGTTGGAAGGCCAGGGCTCTTTCTCGTGGTGGCAGACTAATCCTGTGGAACTCTGTTCTCACATCACTTCCAGTTTATTACATGTCAGTCCTCCTCCTTCCTAAGCAAATTGAGCTACGAATTGACAAGATTCGCTGAACCTTTTGGAGTTGCTCTAGGTATGGTCGGCGGGGCCTTCATCTGGTTGACTGGTCTCATGTTTGCAGACCTAAGTCTGAAGGTAGCCTTGGTGTCCTTGCTCTCCGTTCTTTCAATATCGCTCTCCTATCCAAGTGGTGCATTTGAATTTTTGGACCTGCTGATGACCTCTTTAGTCTGACTTTCTCATCATGTTATGGTGATTCGCTTTCCTGGGAGTACAGAATCAATCAACGGCATGGCGCCTCTCCTTTCTGGAATGGTATCGCTCATCTTCCTCTTTGGAAACCACTCTTCAATCCTGTCCTCGGCTCCGGCTCTCTCTTCTCTTTTTGGCACGATGATTGGCATCCTGTTGGACCTCTGGCCGTCCGCTTTCCTAGACTTTTTGCTCTTGCCCAGAACAAGACTAGCACCCTCGCTGATATGTGGGCGGAAGCTCCAGATTTGGCCAATGTTTTTTGGTCCCCACCTTTCAGCAATTTTCTTTCTGATCAATGCTTTTCTGAGTATCTGAAATTACTGAACCTCATCAGTCCCTACAAGCTGAACACTCATATAAGGGATGGTTGGTCCTGGTCTGGGGGAATTTTAATGTTAAACAAGCTTATGATATTCTGCGGGTCCCTGTCCAGCCTGAAGAAAACCACATGCTCACGGACTGTCGGCTGATTTGGATGACTAAGGTCCCACTCAAAATTAAAATCTTCATTTGGCTTCTACGTAGAAGACATCTACCGACTGCCTCTTACTGTGCTCGTTGGCTCTCTGGAATTGCGCCCATCTGCCGGTTGTGCAATTCCAATTCCGTGGAAGACTCCGATCATCTTTTCTTTACTTGTGAGGTTTCTAATGAGGTCTGGACGAGGACTAGGATCGATTGGATCTCCTTCAGGACTGAACAGGACTACTGGACTTCTTTTCGAAATGGTAATGCGAGGGGGGCACTCCTATTACATATCGATCTCGCAGGAATCGGGCTCTCCTTTTTGCAGTAATCTGGACTATCTGGTTACAACGGAACAGGCTGATCTTTTAGAATGACCGCTGTTATGCAGAGAATATCCATAATCATGCTATGTTTATGTATGATGAGTGGCGAGCTTTGTGAGGTTCCTATGTTTTAAATGCGCTAATTCTCTGTAATCTGTGATCACTGTACCACCCTTGCATCAATAAAGGTTTTTGATGTTTAACATTCTGGCTAACCATCCTTTTTCCCCTAAAAAAAAGTATGTTCCAAGTGACAACAGTTCATGATGTTATCTTAGTCTTGCTTTTGAAGAAAATAAAACTGATTATATTTATCTATATGGCGATGCCAAGTTATGAACATAATATTGTGTAGTTGTCGATGTTATGCCATACAGAAGCTGCAATGATTGACTTTCCATCTCGAATTTCAAATATGTATATTGATTCTTTCTTCTTGTAAGAATTTGCAATCACAAGGGACTTGAGGATTATGTGATTCTTAATATGGCTATTAATATTTTATTGTTCTTTCTTATTACCAAATGGATATCATGTGAAGTAGAAGAAGGCTAGGACTCCCCAACTGTTAAAAGACTTAAATCAAATAAATTCCAACAACCCATCAACATCCTATCGTAGGTTTATCTTTTTCATCTCTTAATAAGGTTTTTGTGAATAATGGGCATCCCTTGTGAGATAAGTGGTTAAATTATATCTCTAATTATCCTAGCTCGACAAGTCTAGCATATATTTATTGTGCTATTTGTTGGATTTTCATAATTTGTCCAAATCCTCTTTATGCCTTTGCCTTTCTAGGTATACTGCAATTGTCTTTCAGTTGATAGACAGTTATGTAACTGGTCACCTTTTACTGTTAAGATGTGTATCTTGTCATGCACATAATATGTCGGATTTTCATAAGTTGTCCAAATTCATTATGATCGTCTTTTTCCTGGTAGTCATATTGGCCACTCTTCTTCTTTACTTATCATGCGCATATGTAATAGATGCTCTATTTGTTTGTCCCCTTGTTAATATAAATATTTCCACCCACTTATTTGATCTGGGAATAGATGCTCTATTCGTCTGTCCCCTTATTAATATAAATATTTCCATCCACTTATTTGATCTGGGATTTTTCAAAGTAGACTTTTGATATTGCATACATTGTGGGGGGCGTAAAGATGTTCAGTGAGCATAACTCATGCCTTTAGGCCTTTGGCTGGTGTTGTTGTGTGATTATGCTGATTTGGATGACGAGGCTTCAGCATATCATCTGCCATAACAGTGTAGAATTTGTCATAACTCATAACAACCTATACAGGACTCACTATTTAGTAGCAACATTCCCTCCACTTACCATGTTCTTGTATAAAATATACCGTAATAATACATGAATAGTGTGTGGAAAAATACAATATAGCAGTGAAATTTTGCTCCTATCGTCCTTTTTTTTCTCAGAAACTTTTAAGCCATTCCTTTGCTTGGAGGCAAGACTGCTTCAATTTTGCTCAACATTGTCACTTGGTTTGGCTCCACTCTTCTGCAGCATCAGCTGTTGAAGCTCTTAGTCTAGTGACAGATGCTTATCTTCCTCTCCATCCCACGAGCCCTACCCCATCACAAAAAAAAAAAGAGAGCACCCGCCATGTACACCTTCTCCTCTTTCTCTTCAGCTTCTCTCCTAATCTCCACCTTGGTCATGTGTTCTGAGTTGGCCAAGTCTTGGGGTTGAGTGTGCTCTCCTCACTTGGGCCCATTTTGCAAAATCCATGTTACATATTGAAAAGGAAATGTTTCTTTGTCTTCTGAAAAGCTACCATTTTCTTGCTTGCAGTCTTAATCCTCCAGTGCCAGTATCCTTTACATGACTAGCTAGGCAAATTGATGGCTTATATTACCTCCTCCATGCCATCTTATCTCACAGGCCATGTAGAGTCTGCTCTTTCAGAGCCTCCTCTGTCGCCTTAGGCAAATGCATAGTTTGCATGCTCTTCTGCCTTGTACAAGAGTTGAGATATGAATGCACGAACAGTTGAATTGGTTTAGACATACTCAGTTCCTTTCCCCTTTTTAAAATTGTCTTCATATCATTTCTTCAAAGTTGAGTTGAGTGTTGCTTCTCTTTCATATATAACCTAGCAAAGCACCTAAATCTAAGGGTTCAGCATCTCGTATGCCTATATCTTCAGCATAATATAACCTCAGTGCATTATCTTTCATTACCTTAAAGCATCTTTACATCGTAAGGCTAAGGTCCTCCTCTGGAGTTGAGCTATCATCCTCTACTGATGAATATTCACCAAGTTCATCTTCTTTCTTCTCTCTGCATCTCTTTTTTTCCTTTTTCTGTCAAGTGCTGCTTAGCATCTTTCTGTGCACTAGTCATGTATCATGAATGCCTGCAAAATGCAAATGGTAAAACAAAAGAAAAATAGAGAAAGAATAAGCTTGTGGCTTCAGCATCATTCTAGATGGTGTTGCCACCACCAGCTTGTCATTCGATGTTGACTTTTCCCTCCGCCGCCGGCAGAAGAACAGTGTCCCAGCAGGAGGTTGAATTGTTCTTAACAACCTCATAGCACCATTACTCCACATTGTATGCCGCCTAGAGATCTCCAAGACTCAACTACAACTGACCACTTACCATGTACTTGTATTAATATATCTTAATAATACAATGAACTGTGTGGGAAAATATGAGACTTAATACAAGGATGTTATTATTAGGTTTACACTTTCTTGCGCTTTCAGTTACGTAATTAAATTAAAATATGAAAGACTTGTGGCATCCAGTATATTATGAAGTCTATAAATGTTTTTTTCTAAGGTAAGAAGGATATCAGACCCTTTGTCTAATTCCATATTTATTCATAAATAATGGCTATACAAAGTTGTAATTACAAATCAGTTTGACTTGTTAGACATCACAAGCTTGTCCACTTGTTAATCAATCCTCTTGCTCCCACTACTACATTTTCGGTATAGAAACGCACATGTCTAAAGACCACAATGTTGCGCTGTCTCAGTAAACAAATAGATGCAATCCTGGATAAAGAATTGGTTGTTATATGGTAGAGGTTGTTTTGCTTAGGAGTGTTCTTTGCATGAAGCTTATCATGTTTAGCCTGTAGGATGACAGAAACTCCTTTCCTCCCAAGAGAGAGGCTATTTAAGCATCAAGAGTATTTCCAGAAGCTTCACAAGCACACCTACTTGAAAGGACGGCTGGACAAAGTCACATCAGTGGCTATACCTCTTGCTCTGGCAGCCACTTCCTGTGCTCTAATTGTAAGGCCTAACTTCATCTAACAGCAAATAATCTCCATGCCTAGTTTTGTTGGTCAGCTTTCTTTCTAAATTTTCATTAACACTAAATGTTTATCGAGCAGGCACGCGGCATCTACAACATGTCCCATGGGATCGGAAAGAAGGCATGAGCCAGGAACTGCCATTTGTTAATTGTTAAAAGGTTGGGGCGATGGACCTCGTTATGCTCCAGTTTGCTTGATGTTTGTTTTGGATGGAACAAACTCTTGAGTACTTTGACAACCAATTTCATTTAAGTTTGAATTTCATATAACCAATCATTTGGTGCATTTTCATTGGTCAGTTATCATTCAATATAATATGCCCTCTGCACATTTATTTGCTCACGATTGTGCCTCCATAAACCACGAGCGATCCCTTTCATTTTCTTTCCAGACATTTCGTTGCCTTATACGAAGTTTATTTTCTAAACTCGGATTTTTTTGTAATAGTTTACATAATAATAACTGATATAAATAGGTATCAGTATAATGTGTGAGGAATTAGCGCATAAAGTATAGTTGAATACCATTAAAAGGTTCTTCTGAATGTTTATGTCATCGGTTGATGCATAATTTTTTGGACGAATTTGAAGTAGATTGACGTATAATTATCAAATTAATTTCATAATTTGAATATAATAAAGATCGAGAAGTTGTGTGACTCAAGTTGAAGTTTCCATCAGAAAGAAATAAAGTAAAAGAGTTCGATCAAATTTGTATGTTCACAGCTAAATCCCTTGTTTAACCATAAATAGATACATGACTATTGCATTAATGTAATTCAATGAAATATAATATTCACATCGAGTGTATAAAATGCAACTCTTTACGGGTTTATTTTCATTTTCTTTATGACATAATATCGTACAATTATCCATCGAAATGATATATCAATGAGGCTTCACGTTTTGTAGTGTTGTGATTTTGGCATTGCCACCTTCGTTTACCCCCCAAAAAACAACAAATGGAGTTGCGAATTAAAAGGCATAAGATAAAATGGTTGTATAATTTTAAAATGTTGGCCAAGGTAAAATTAAAATTTACCATTAAATTGTAATCTAATGTGAATTAACTCTAAAAATGGTAAGTAGCACAATCCGATTAAGTTTTTAATAAGAAAAAGTTGATCGACTTCTTTTCCATAATTTTATTTTATCTTTTCCAATCACATGTTTCATATTTTAGCATAATTATTGATAGCTTATAATTTTTTTATAAAATTTTGTATTAATTGAGTAATTTTATATGTATGAAAAGCAATCAAAACTACAATAATAATAAACTATAAATTTATACAATGCTAATTATTCCTATTTTGATTGGATTCATTCTCAAAGAAATATTTTTTTATTTACACTCCTACTATTATCTCCATTTTTTTTAATTGCAGATTATGGTAATATTGTGTAGATTTTCCGGATCCGCCCCCAAATCCCGAATCCCGAGTCCCAAATCCCCCTGCCTGCGCCTTGTCGACCCGTTTCTTTCTTCCTTTCTCCGTACGACGGAAATAGAAGAAGCGGAGGAGGCAGAAGAAATAATCCAAAATACTCATCATCATGACAAGACCCCGAAGCCGACGAGCCGATTTGCCGCCGCCGCAAGAGGTCGTCGATCTTGAAATGTCTCTTTGGCCTCACTGTTACGTGTTCCGCGTTTTCGCGAATTTTTTTATTAGTCAAGGATTTTTCTTTTTTCGTCAATGAATTATCATGTGATTTTGTGGCGGTGACGAGAAATAGGGATTTGATTCAGCTGTGTCGTCATTGTTATCTGATTGCAGACCATAGTGAAGTTGGAGAAGATGGTCGGTGGCGGGGATTCCTACGCGGCTCAGCAGATGTACAAATCCATGAGTGCGAGGTATCTACCTTTTCATTCCCTTGCAGAGCCCAAAGTTGTGGATTCTTGTTGTGGCTGGCATATACAGTATAGCTGGTTCAAAAGGGAAGTTGTGTTATAGGCATGTCTATTATACAATCCAGATTTGACTAAATGAAGAAGTTGCAATGTAAATGGACAAAATAACGAAGTCTATGCATCAACGTCGCAACGTAGTTTCTTAATTTATTGGTCGATCACAATTGATTGATTCAAATGGTAACTGACTTGAACCCTAAGCACACAAAATCAGATTTCAATAAGCATGGATTTAAAACTTGAACACTCCAACTTCAGAGCTGAAATAGCAAGGAGGTCACATTGGACTTGTGATTCTGAAAAGTAGAGAAAAAAGGTTTTCATGGAAATTATTATCAGTAATCATTATCTCTCTACTTTTTTTCCGGGTGAAGTTCTCTCACCACTTGTTATTTTGATTTTCAGTTAGTTCTCTCTCTACCTTGTTATTTTGATTTTCAGTTCCCATGTTTTCTATATAGTTGTTACTCAAAGCTTATAATTGTAAATTTTGACAGATATGCATCTGCTGATAGATATTCTGAAGCCTTGAGTGTCCTTGAATCAGGTTCTTTAATACAGCTACAATATGGACAGGTAACCATTTTTGGGGAGTTTATGTTTTCTTCCCTCAATAACACTGTTAAGCAATCACTCAAATGCACATCTAAGTTTGGAAGAAGCTATAGGTTACTTGATATTCCAAATTCAAGCGAAATATATCTAGAAAAGAAGGAAAGATAGGACCTGTTTCTGATTGTTGGATATCTCTGATAACACAGCTATTACTCCATAGTTAAATCTGCAGATTCCATTCCTTTTCTGTTACGGAGTTCTTAGGTCTTCTCCATTTAGTAGGATCCATTGTGACTTTGGAAGACTAGTTATTTCTCTTTTTCTCTTTCTTTTAAAAAGTATTCATGCAAGAGGGCAATATATCATCTCGTGACTAGACACATCTTGACGACATGATGCTTCAACATTGGCATACTAAATATGGTTTTCATGTACCACACAAACTGATGTCCTGTTTCAACTTCTAATGAGTGTTGAATAAGAACTAAACACTAAATACTAGAGGAAAAAAATATTTTCAGAGAAATTATTGGTGTAACTTTAAGGCTTTTTTTTTGTCCCCGATCATTGTAGGTGACCTGTGGAGCTGAACTGGCAGTTTTGTTTGTCGAAACTTTAGTGAAAGGGAAGTTTTCCTGTAGCGAAGAAATTCTCGGTTGGCTTCTTTCCCATTATGCACTTTCTATTTATTGTCTCCGTATCCAGCTGTTGTTCTATGCAAAAAAAAATAATAATTATGATATGAATGCATTTACATTGACTATATCTCAGACCCCTGAACGATGATTTTACGTAGTTGTACAAAGTTTGATATAGGCGGTTTAAGGATTATTACTCCAGAGATATGCAAAATAATACTTCATTGTCTTCTAAAAAAAACTTCAATGTGAATCAAACTCAGGTCCAAAATACTAAATTTGGAAAAAAAAAGACAAAGGAGAGTTCTTGTGCGCATAAACCAATGACAAATTTTTTTTCATCATTGTTGAGTTAATCAAAATATCTTTTGTTTCCAATGTCCTTGTTCATGTTTCTGACCCTGATGTTTATATTAGATCGTATCAGGAAGATATATGAAAACTTCCCAAAGCATTGTGATGGTAATGATAACATGCAAAAATTTTCAGAAGATTTGGTGGCAGCTGATATACGCATAGAGACCTGCTCATCATTTCTTAGAGCTGCAATTAAGTAAGCTCCATCATATGTATCTCTTAGAAATTGAATTATTTGATTGACATGTTTTTGTTGCATCATTTCCCATGTGAATGATGATGGGCCTAATCTGGCAATTTGCTGGAAAACAATATTTTCTACAGCTGATAGGACAAGGCATCAGTAATCAGCAACATTAATGGTGAACGAGAAAAGATACTGATCCTGTTATCAAACAAATATGTGACCTGAAGGACTTTCCTCTTTTTTTTTCTGTAGAAATCTAAATGATTGTGCAAATGTACTAGTTAGAAACCTGGGAATTTTCCAGAAAAAAAACTAGATGTCTTCATGGTATCATGGTTTTTGTATCACCTCATTAAAAAAATGATGAAAGCTTGTAATTGCTTAATCTTTGTAAAAGAACATTGATTTACAAATTTTTAGCTTTTGTGATCAAGTTTCTGTAGGCATGTATTTACAGTCAGGCTCAAAATTATTCATTCGGTCTCCAAGAACATCCATATAAGAAAAACTATGAGATGATATTCATAAGTTTAGACATCTATTTTATATTTGTTTTATGTTATATTTGTTGCCATTTGTTTACTAATTTGGTTGTCTTCTGTGTGAAAATTTTTAAATCTTGTCTACAATATCTAATGTTACATTAAGTATCTAAAACACAATAATAACCATTTTATGCTCTTAGGTGGTCTGCAGAATTTGGTTCTTCTAGGAATGGGTCTCCTCGTCTGCATTATATGTTAGCAGAATACCTATATTCTGAGTCCCCAGAACTGGTATGTTAGAAAAGATAAATTAGGTAGTTGGTATACTAATCTTTTCTTGGCCTCATCTGTGACTTATGTACTGAATGTCAAATTAATAATGTTTTACTTTACTATAACTTCTCGAATCGTGTTAATTATATGAAACTCTTTTTCCCCATTGGTCTCTCTATGACTTTGAGATGAATGATTCTGTGTAGGATATGGCAAAGGTTTCATATCACTTTGTTCGTGGGTGCAATCCTGAGAAGTTTGCTTCAGTTCTTGTAAATTTTATGGGAAAAGTAAGGGTTCAGCCAGTTTTATCAACATTGAAAGGCAGTTATTGTTTGTTATTGTTCATGCAATGCTAATATTGTTATTAACATGGCTCGGTGTTGCATCTTTCTATTTTAAACATTTCAAAACCTAGTTCATTGGTAATTCCACATATAATCCATGAGTCAAAACATAACTGATTGAATTGATACGTTAGAATATGTGACTATTCAAAAATTTCAGGTGATTGACGTCTCTATATAGGTATGCATTAGCCATTAAAATTGTCACTGTTCCACATTGCATGAACTGTCTGTTCATCCAGAGTGATTAATCCTAACTGTGGCGTCTTATTTCATCTTTTTATTTTTGTTCTGGGAACTGACGTTTTTACAGGGCTCAGTGTTGCATCTTTCTATTTTAAGCATTTCAAAACCTAGTTCATTGTTAATTCCACATATAATCCATGAATCAAAACATAACTGATTGAATTGATATGTTAGAATATGTTACTGTTCAAAAATTGCAGGTGATTTACATCTCTAGAAAGCTATGTATTAGCCATTAAAATTGTCAGTGTTGCATGAACTGTCTGTTCATCCAGAGTGATTAATCTTAACTTGGCGTGTCTTATTTCATCTTTTTATTTTTGTTCTGGGAACTGACATTTTTACAGGGCTCAGTGTTGCATCTTTCTATTTTAAGCATTTCAAAACCTAGTTCATTGTTAATTCCACATATAATCCATGAGTCAAAACATAACTGATTGAATTGATATGTTAGAATATGTTACTGTTCAAAAATTGCAGGTGATTTACATCTCTATATAGATAGCTATGTATTAGCCATTAAAATTGTCAGTGTTGCATGAACTGTCTGTTCATCCAGAGTGATTAATCTTAACTTGGCGTGTCTTATTTCATCATTTTATTTTTGTTCTGGGAACTGATGTTTATACTGGGCAGTGCGATCCTGGGGAAGATGATATGGCTATTGCAAGAGCTGTTTTATTGTGAGTTTGTCATTGCTTTCTAAAATATTAGTTTACATGTGTAAATATGGGTTTGTCATTTCTGTCATGCATCCATCAAAAGGATTTTGAATTGAGTTTGTATTTTCTAATGTTATAGGTACCTATCACAAGGGAACCTTAGAGATGCAAATAAGCTTATGGATGAGTTGAAAAGGCAACTTGAATGCAAACAGCATAACCTTCCTAACTCAGACTTGATCCAGTTTATTGGGTATCTTTTGCTGACGTAAGGATCTCTAATGTCTTTCTTTTTCCATAGGTTGATTGTTATTTTTACTAACTCTGCTCTCTTTTTGGGTGATACGAATAACATTATAGTATATGTGCTCTGCTGCTCTTTATTTGATATATTAAGTTTTTTGGCTGATGGTATAGTACTTCTCTAATATCTTCACTATTATTTATAATATTTTATAATCCATCAACATAAACAATAATCAAATTCTACCATAATCAGGTTGGAAAGGGATGCTTTTCCGCTGTTAAAGATATTAAGACAGAAATACAAGTCAAGTATAGAGCGAGAATCCTTATTCAATGCGGTAACATCCGTTCCTAGTTCTTGGTTTTTTTTTTGAGAAGGTCCTAGTTCTTGGTTTTCAACTTCGCCTATGTTTTATAGCCGGTCCCAAGCCCGGATAAAGGACGAGGGTTGTGTTAGGCCCCGACAGCCAGCGTAAAACCCTGTCGAATCTCATGAACATAGATCAATGAATGCGGAATGGCGTCATATGATCCATGTAGCCGACCTCACCTAGTGGGATAAAGCTTTGTTGATGTTGTTGTTGTTGTTGTCGTCCTAGTTCTTGGTTTTCACATGCAACTTTTAGTTTTTGTCTGTATTTAACAACAACAACAAAGCCTTATCCCACTAGGTGGAATCGGCTACATGGATCATCCGACGTCATTCCGCTCTATTCGTTGATCCATGTTCATGAAATTCGACAGGGTTTTACGCTGGCTGTCGGGGCCTAACACAACCCTCCTCCTTTATCCGGGCTTGGGACCGGCTATAAAACATAGGCGGAGTTTTTGTCTGTATTTAACACGAATTATAATTGTTTTAAGATAATTTTCATTTTCTGATAGTTCCGTTAGCTTATTCTTGTGTGAATTCAGAGTATGATTCAAATGCGTGGACATTCGTTTTGTTTCTTCTATATATCCAAACATGCGTGGACATTCGTTTTCGTTTCAAAAAAAAAATTTCTAGATATAGGTCAGACCTCAACAGTAGGTAATTCAACTGTTAAATGTAACAGAAAAAGACACATAACTACAATTGGTTTTGCATTACTACAAAATAAAGCGGAGCATTCATTATCAATCTTTTCAGTTAACATTGTGCTTCTGATTATTTCCTTACTGATTATATTGTTCAATTTTGTAGCTGTTAGATGCCATTGCAGAAAAGTTCTATGGTGTGCGGCGTAGTACTGGCTTGGAAAGTCTTTTTGGTGACCTCTTTAAGGTTAATTTACTTCTCTTGATTGATGACACAAGTCATTCAAAAATTGCATGTCGTTTGTGAAATGCACTTATTTACAAGTGACTTTAGAAGATGGGAAGTTAGTTCTCCTAGTATTTTTAAAACAGAATGTTATCTTTTTTAAATTATTCGCATTTAGTACATTTACAGAAAAATATCTTTGTAAGATTGATATAATGCACTAGACCACCAAGCCGTCCATGAAAGACATTCAAAACATACACCTTTTGTGTTTATATGAAGTTGCCCCTTTTCCTCTTTTCATAAAAAGAATTCCATTTTCCTCTTTCACTGTATGTTTGCACCTTTATATCACAAATGTTGCTTCTGGAAATCCTTTGTCGGCCTTACTAGTGTTATGATGGTGTAAAAGGAATTAATGATTGTGAGAAATCACGTGATGTGCTCGTGTCTCATCTCTCGCACCTTCCACTGGTTTTACTATTGGAAGTCCTTGGTTATGCTTGAGAACCAGTGTCGTAACATGGCCATATTCGTAATTTGATAACTTGTAGGCATCATAAATCTTTATGAAGAATTTAATCATTATAGGTTATTTTCATATTACAACATTAGTTGTCAAGCATGGGACCTCATGGTTTTAGCTTGCTGAACACTGTTTGACACAAAATGGACTTCATGCGTTAATGAATATCTTTGCAAATTGTTACAATACATCAAGAAACCCATAAAAAAACTGGTCATTGTTGTGATGCAATCTGAATGCTAACATATTATCTTTTCAGCTGTTGCTAAAAAAATTAAAATAACTTTTCTTGCAGATCATGTGAGGGCAACTTTGGCACACAATGACACAACTTCAATGCCGTTGCATATTTACCGACCGAATGGGGGATTTGAGGGTACAAGTTGAGAATTGTAGAGCACTTCAGAAGATCTGTGAATGGCTTGCTTTTATGGAGCAGCAAAAAGGATGTATATGTATATAATGGCTATAGAATGGTTGGTGTATTTTTGCGTTTCTGATCGTAAAAAGAATAGTCCTGATTAGTTCAACCTTCATCCCACATCCATTTCAAATCAGCTGGGGAATCTTTTTATTTGCGACATTTTTTTCGTAGGAGTTAACATTTCATGTACTTTTGTTCAGATGGGTAATATACTAATATCTTTGTTGTTAATTAAGTGGCATTTCTTTTATTTCTATTTTTCTATACTGCTGCATGGGAGCATTAAAGCATTCTTGCAAGAATCCATTAATCACTCCTAAAATTTGAAAATTTCTTTCTTGGCACTTGAAAAAAAAATACTATTATCATTTCATTCTATTAATGATAGGTCATTTACTCTAATGTTTGTTTTTTGAAATAGCAATAGTGTCAACCAAATTTTAATGTTATTCTTTGTACATTATTTTAATTTTATATTATATAATTTATACATCATTAAAGAGTAGCTTGCTCATACTTCGATCGGAAATTCTAGCTTCACTAAATCGGTTCCAAACTAATTAAGTGTTTCTAGATACCAAGATGGATAAAAGAATGGTTAATTGTCACTAGTTAGAAGCATCTTTCTGCTTGCACTTTTATTTGATACGACTTCAACATGTGGTTAGTAGTTATGGTGCAATCAAGAATGGAGTAAAATAAATATGATAACGTTTTGGCATGGATTAGCAACCGTGATTAATTGATCTGTTAATTATTATTTTTTCTTTTATTTGACTTGATATACCTTGAAATGCAGGGAACATTAATTGTGAACAAGTGAAACTACTGCTACAAGAACCAATCAGGCGCCCTAGGTTACATTAGAGTGCATTTTAGGAAGAAAGTAACAGATTAAATTGCCTTTTATTTTTCTTTTTCCTTTTCACCTTTCATGATAACACAGATTTTTACGCACCAATTGGAGGGAGGGAGGGAGGGAGGGGGAGAGAGAGAGAGAGAGAGAGATAACTCTTCTTCAAACTGGTTCAAATGAGGTCAGGTTATTAATGAGCCATGTGGTCCTTCATTTCGGCAGGTAGGAGGCCAACAGTGAGCACCAAACTTTGACCACCGAAATCATGGAACAGTACATACGACACCCACTCTCAGGCCCAACGCAAATTGTGTATATATAATATATATTATAAACTAAAGGAAACTTCACGATCTATACATTTCTTTTTCAAATAATTATTATAAGAAGATTTTAAGTAAGAAAGAAAATTAGAAACACAAGCCACAAGAATTACATATTAATAATCTTACTATGAAACAGGCAACAAGAACAGAGTATTGGAATATTTTTCCAAGCTTCAATACTGGCATCAATTTGCATCCCCCAGGTTCTAATCTACACAAACAAAATAATCTCAAATGGCTGTTTATATTGAGCCATTTGGATAGGGGCAAAGATTATAACTCTATGTTCCTCAATTACTCCAAGAGCTTTACATAATTAATCACTTATGCATATGATATAGCTTCATTTCAATATCATTGAAATTAATATTCGAAATTGATCACTTGTACACTACAATTCTGTGTTTATGCGTGTCTTGTGCCTTTATTAGAAATTAATTAGTTGTACATTAGAATAAAAAATTTTAGAATATTAATTTACTATAGTAACTCATTAAACGTATTGCGTTATTTTGTACACTTCAACTTATTCGACTGTTATTTTTGTATCTTACAAAATATCATTAAAATTTAAATCATAATAGTTAACGCACTACAAGAAAAATGGATTTTTCCGACGGCCTAATCCGTCGGAAATTGAAGTTTCTGACGGAAGCGGACCATCGAAAAAAGTGGGCGTTGCACATCATTTCCAACGGACGAGAAAAAACCGTTGAAAGTTCTAATGGTTAAGACCGTCATAAGTTCCAACAACAAAATATATGTCAGAACTTCCCCAGTTGTGGCCGTCAGAAAGGTTCGACGGTTTAAACTGTGAGAACTGACAGTTATATACTTTTTTATGGCTTCATCCGTCGCAATGGTTTTTGAAAATATAAAAAAATTTGGCCGATTAGTGGTCTAATCCGTCGCCTTGCAGCAGATCCGGCCACCCGAGCCTAATCCGTCGCCTCGCGGTCAAACCCGACAGCTCAAGCCTGATCTGTCACTTGCGGTCGGATCTAGCCGCATCGCAGGGGATGCGGAGCACTCGAGCCCTGATCCATCCCCTCGTGGCCGGATCAGGCCGCCTCGCGGTGGACCCGATCATCCGTGGCTTGATCCGCATTGATCCCCAGCCAGCAAGCCGAAATCGTAAGAAAGGGAGAGGAAGAGGAAGAGGGCGGCCGGAGCTAGAGTTGCTGGAGCCGTGAGAGGTTGCCGGAGTACGACCCTCGACAGAGTTGTGGGAGTGAGAGAGTGATGGGAGAGATTGCGATAGAGAGAGAGAGAGAGAGAGAGAGAGGGAGAGAGAGAGAGAGAGAGACCGATAGAGTGCGTGACTGAGAGGGGAGAGTAGGAGATATAGGGAGAAAGAGGGCGGGGAAGTGAGGCGAGAGTGAAATTAGAATTTCCGACGGCTCGGTCTGTCGGCACTACTGACGGATACAAATCCGTTCATAGTTCCGACAGAACGAGCCGTAAAAAACTATCATAATAAAATATAAAAATATTACAACAATTAAATTAATAAATTATAATAATAAAATATTGAACATAGGCTTTATACTATATTATATATAACTTTATTATTATTTTATATTATATAACTTATATCCACAATTTAATAAAAATAGCATAAATGAGGCTTTATATCATAATATATATAACTTTATTATTAATTTAATTTGCGACGACTCATTTCGTTGGAACTATTGAAGAATATAAATCCGTCGGTAGTTCTAACGGACTGAGCCGTCGAAAAATATTAAAATAAAATATTAAATTATTATGACAATTAAAATAATAAATTATAATAAAAAATATTGAACATAGACTTTATACTATATTATATATAACTATATTATTATTATTTTATATTATATAAATTATTACCACAATTTAATAAAATAATACAAATGAGACTTTATATCATAATATATATATAACTTTATTATTAATTTAATTTGCGACGGCTCGTTCCATTTATCATAGTAAAATATTGAACATAAGCTTTATACTATATTATATATAACTTTATTATTATTTTAATTTTCAACGGTCATAATCATCGGAACTATCGATGGAGTAAAAATCCGTCGATAATTATTGAGGGATCAAACCATCGATAAATTACCGTCGGTATTTCGAAAGAATTTTTGTTGCTATCGCAAATTCCGTTGAAAATTGTGAAGGATGTTTATCCGTCAGAAACTATCCGTAAAAAATTCAAGTTTTTTTTTTGTAGTGACTATCATTCACTAATTGTCCACTTATTTAATCCTTATCTTTATCAAACATAAATACCAACAAAATACTGGACCACAAATTGAGCACTTCTGGAATGGTATTCAGTATTCTAGAGAGGTCGAACTCTTGAGGCTTTTAAATATCAATAAGATGCTGATTCGACTGCTTTTGGATTAATTAAGCATAAAGTGCCCAGTTAGCACTTAGCACTGCACTCAAAGTGCATAACATTTTTCTTATCATTGATTAAAGTGACATGTTCCAAGGCCAATTAATTAAATTAAACTAAAAAAAACAAAGATCATGTAAGTGATACCAACGATAATCAAATCGGAGATCGCTTCAATGAACAGAGTCTCATCAGCACATCTCATTGTCATCCTTTTTTTTTATATACTTCAAATGAAGTGTATTGTGTTTTTAAAGAACAATTGGTTGCTTTATATGAATGAATGCTACATGTCCCCACTTGATTTTGTCATGGATTTTATATAATAAAGTGACTTTTTTGGGATCACATAAAGGCAACAGTGTTGGATTAATTCAGCAACAAGTTAGATCTTCGTTTTTTTTCTTGGTCGGGAGATTTTGTTATGGTTGTCTTAAGAGTTCATTATTATTTTTTTACATTGTCAATAGAATACATATTTAAATCCACTATAAACAAATTTACATACGCAAAAAATCAAACATAAGATATACTTAATTAATCCCCGTTCGGGGGTTAGATTTATTATTTAACAAGAGTAATTAAAAGAATTAAAACTTGTGAATTAATCTTGGATAGAAAAAAAAGAATTATCTACAGAGAAAGTTACCCTTGAATGTTCCATGGAACAGTGAATAATGGGAATCACAACAACATATTGATGTTCCATATTTATCATGTCCATGGAAGTGCCACTGCCAAAACACCACCACTCACTTTATATTATATAACTTTATATTATACAAGGTACTAATAGTAAAATAGATGTAGCCGGATAGGCATCATTATTCCTGCCTTGTTTGGAATTGGCCCCCAGTGATCAGGTCGGCAGCTCACAAGGATCGAATAACTTGAAGGATATGCCACCAATTTTAATTCTGAAACAAAAAAAAAATGACAAGGTCTCAAATTCAGATGGCTTGTAATTTATCATGGCTGACAGATGTTGTTACTATTATCCTTTTACTGCCGGATTGTAGAAACAAACCTACATCAATTAACATAAAAGGACAGACGGCCACGTTAAAGATAAACAAATACTAGAGTTGCATACTACGTGGAGAGAGAGAGAGAGAGAGAGAGAGAGAGAGAGAGAGAGAGAGAGAGAGAGAGAGAGAGAGAGAGAGAGAGAGAGAGAGAGAGAGAGAGAGAGAGAGAGAGAGAGAGAGAGAGGATAAACAAGGGAGCTAATGGAGACACAATAGGGGATGTCATTGATGACTCCCACACTCCAACTTGCAAGCCAACTTGCAGGGAACCCCATCCTCCAATCAGTTATAGTTACTACACAAGAGCAGATAATAAAGTTGGAGACAGAGAGAGAAAGGGAGGGGGAGAGAGAGAGAGATGGCCAATGATGTGCGGCGAAGTGATAAAAGAAAGCAAACAAAGGAAAGGACAATTAATGACAAGTTTAAATATAAAAAATAAAGGAGAGAATAGTTTTACCCTACCATTTTGTATATTAATTAACCATATGCTAATAATTCTAAGCAAATAAATATCCTCCCTCGATACCAGCAAATCAAATTAAATTGATTTGCCGTGCTGTCCTTGCCAGGCTGGCAGGCTCAATATAAACAGCAATTTGACGGCGAGTAGTACTCCAACTTGCACCACTCACCACCTTAATCAACAGTTAACGTCATAATTAATTAGTTTTTCTCATAATTGCAGCGAATTAATTAATGATCAAGTGGTTTCAACTTGATATATAATCGAATAAAGTTGGAGAAAGTTACGTACCATGTTTCAATTAAATTGATTTTACTACTATTTATTCGTTGCTACAGGCCAGTCAAATCTTTTGGCCCCTTGACTTGGAGGGGCATGGATTGGTGGGTGGGTCTTGACAAAATTAATTAACCAATAATTTGTGGTAATCAGTTTACCTGCGTGTGGCAATCTTCTTCATAAATAAATAAATAGGAGCGATATTTTTTTTATTTCAACATTAATATTACTGTAGGTAGTTTCATTTTATTAGACGACGAAGACAAAAATTAACATCTATACTTAAAAAGTAAAGTGACAATGATGTTGCAGTCAATTTCGTCCAATGAGCGAAATGTAGAACTTCAAAAAATTAAGAAAATGTTGTGGTAATATCATCTCTGTTTATTTCTAGTCTAGATATGGCATTTATTTGTACATATGGCTACCGGTAGTATATATCTTATTTCCCCATAGGAAGAGAAAAGAAATAAGAAGAAAATATATTTCCTGGTACAAACAGAATGACCAAGATTTGAATTTGACAACATAATATTAAAATTTAAAAACATATTATTCACAAAACTTCCATTAAAATTAAAAAAAAAGAAAGAAAGGGAAGAAGAGAGACGCAGCAGGCAAAGAAGAGCAGAAGACCTTTGAAGAAGTTAACGCCAATATGACTGTGGTGAACTCCCCAAACGAAAAGGCCTCAGGGTCAGGATCTAATTACGAGCTTGCCCTCACGGCGGTGCCGGCCACCGCCACGGCAGCCGCAGAGGTGGTCGCTCTGCCGGCGACCGGCCCGGCGGCGGCGACGGAAGCGGTGACTCGTCTGGCGAGGGCCTCGGCGGTCCGGGCCAGCGACTGGAGGTTGCACCGGACGATGGTGTCGACGAACACACGAGTGTCCTCCTTGGTGTTCCCCGGCGGCACGTCCACCACGTACGACTCCACCACCACCGTCTCCTCGCCGGCGGAGGCGCCCTCGGATGCGTGGAGGGTGGTCACGGACCGGTAGTTCGCTAGGCGGTGCTCGCCGCCGATGACTCGGAAGCTCAGGACGTGGCGCTCGTCGTCGAGGATCTCCAGCCGCTCCGTGCTCGTCGCCGCCGGGAGGCCGGAGACGACGCGCACCTCCCGCAGGGTTCCGACGTCACCCTCTCCGTCGATCAACTGGCAGCTCTTCACGAAGTGCTTGTATGCCTGTGGCTTGTCGAAGCGCCGGACGACCGACCACACGGCCGCTACGGGAGCCGCCACGCGCTGCACCACCGCAGAGCAGCACTGGTCGGGCCCTGCCGCTTGCTCGTGCAGCCTTGCCACCGCCTCCGGCAGTCCCATAGCCACCACCTCCCGTGCCGGAGAGGTCGCCGGACCCTCGAAGCCGCCTCCGGCAGTGTCGGCTGCCCTCTGGAGCTGGACGGAGGCCTCTGGTGGTGGCGCGATGGCAGACATTGTTGCTGCTGTCCTCCTCGCAAACCACTCAAAGATGGGATCTTTATTAGCGCAAGAACAAATGGGAAAGGAGAGAAGGCGAGGAGGGGGATAAAGGAGTGATGGATGAGAGCAGACTTTTTTTACAGATACATGTGAGTTTTAAGGAGATCTGAGGGACTCAAGAAGAGAATATTACTACATATATATGGAAGAGAGAGAGAGAGAGGGGAGAGAGAGAGAGAGAGAGAGATGCAAGTGGAACAATGGGTTGAATGCTTTTGCTTTGGGCCGAAACCTTGGAATATTTAGGGATGTGAGATTTTATTTTTCCTTTCCTAAAAGAATTATTTATAGATATAGACTTATGAAATACAGAAATATACATCACCATAATAATAATAATAATAATAATAATAATTATTATTATTATTATTGTTGTTGTTGTTGTTGGAGTTGGAGGGCATATGTCCAAACACAAATTGTGTTAGGGGCATATTTTCTGTGCCGGCTTGGATATATAAGATATTTTTTAGTGTTTGGAGTTATTGATATTAGACTAATTCGAAGTTGAGAAAAAATAAAATAATAATAAATTTTTTAATCAACTTGATGATTTTAAGACTCGAATTAAAATTATTAGCATTCGATGAAATAGCGCTTAAAATTCTAGTTGGTTGTGTTAGGAGGCTTAGGTATGCATCAGCTCTAGTTGTCCTCTAAGACGTACGGCGCGAGCATGCAAAGCATTTTTTTCATGCCCTTGCACACATTTTGTGGCCATAGCCAAATGGGAAACCCACTTGCAAAGGTCATGCAATATCCATTAGACTATATTAATATATTAAAATATGAAGACAATATTAACAATTTATTAAAATATGAAGACTCGAGGAGTTTTTATACATATTGTTAGCTTACATGGACAAAGTGGTAGAACAAGAGACTTTTTATTGTAAGCTAAATAGTCATAATTATATGTATCTATTATATAATTATTAAGATAAATTTAAAACTTGGCCCTCCTAAATTAATTTTAAAAATAACTTAAGAGTATATTATTTAATATGATTTGCTCTTAATTTTTTCCTCCGTATATAAATTATTAGGCACAACTTTAGGTTAATGCATTTTTTCTGTTAAAAAAAGAGCTTAAGTAAAAAAGTATAAATTTGAAATTAAAATTAGAAGTATTTACGGGTAGAGTTAAATTCGTCCCTGAACAAATTAGACCGGATTCGATTATCATTTGATTGGAACTAATTTGGAAGTCAAATTTGACTAAATTTGATCCAGTTCAAATTGATCACATCGATAAATCTTTTTAAAATTTGTTTCTTAATATATTATTTAATATTATTTTAAAGGATAAAATGAGTTTTTAAATATTAAATTTATAGTAAAAAAATTATTTGAATATTTTAAAATTTTAAATTAAATATAAGCTTATTTTTTAAAAAAAAATAAGAAAACAAATACTAAAATAGTTAGGATCAGTTTAACTTTTTCGGTTGGTGTTTTCAAAATTGTATATGATTAATTTTTCTTACATCATCAATATTAAATAAATAAACAATCATATAAGATATAACAGTGATAATTTAATTAATTAATAATAATATGATTAATGAGATACGTAATTCCAAATTTAATAAAAAAAAAGAAGGAAATATCCGTTCACGACGAACGAGGTGCCGGTGGGTACCAAAAACTTTCGTCCAGTTGACCGTGGCAGGCAAGTGGATGATGGCCGGTGGGTCCCACGACGTACATCACGAATGCCATCATCTTCATCTTCCTTTTTTTCCTCTTTCTTTTTCATTTTCTCGCTTTTTTTCCTCATGGAATCGAACAGAAAAAGAAAAAAGAAAAAAAAAATATTTTTTTAACTTTAAAAGACCGTCTTCCAAAATCCTACCTAACTAAACTTTATATATAAAAAATATTTTCCTTTATGTCTTCTAATTGCTAACATGTGTAAATGTGCCCGTCAATACATAAGTTATGTACATATTGCAACACACAAGAAAACAAAATAAAAAGATGAAGATAAAATTTTATAATTTTTTTCTCTTTGTATAAGTAAGACCTTTTCCTCGATGATTTAATGGGTGCATCCTGCTCCCAATTTTAATTTTTTATCTCGTCATCAATGGGTGGAATGAGACGTGCGGTGGGGCGGTGAGGGTGCCCGTTGAATATGGCGGCATGAATTGCAAAAGGCGGCGACAACAGATGTGCGGCGGCAGCGACAGGAGGAGGAGGCGGCGGCGAGAGTGGCCGCTCACGGAGGATGCAACTGCGAGGGGTCACGGAGAACACGACGGCGGCGACGTGCGAAATGTGGCGGCAGCGAGGGCTCACGAAGAACGTGGAGGCGGTGACGTGCGGAACGCAGCTCCGAGGAAGGTGGAGGCGAGGTCTCGCTCGGACGGCAATGACGAACATAGGCGACGGCGATGATCGCGACGGCAACGAGTATCACCGTCGAAGCAGTGAGATTCGTTCGGCGCCGTGTAAGAAAGGGATTTAGGACAAAGAACCGTGGGATTTTGGTGAAAAGAAAAAAAAAATTATATATAGCGCATTTCCAATCGTCACGCACAGATTGAATGGCTGAGAAATTGTACTCCATAGATGATAGATCTAGCAATTCAAAAATTTGAAGTCGGGAGCATCCGTTAAATCCTTTTCTCAAATCCTAAAAAGATGTGATGAATATTCTTTTATTTCTCCCTCCTTATCTTCTTGTGGTCAACCATCGATGAAGAGAGGAACAAAATAGAACGAAAGAGGAGAGATATTGTAGGGTATATGTAACGTCCCCATATTTCGTCCCCCCCTCGACACATGGTAATTGGATTAGTCTGGGTCGGCATTACTTATACACATAACTCTTCTTGAGCTTTCATAATCCAATAGGGTAATAAAGAATAATAATAACTTTATTTCATAAAAATGCGGAAGCTAACCAATTCATAATAACTAATAATAACCAACTAGAAAATATAATGTGAAAGCTAACTATTCTTTTGTTCCGAGAAGTCATCTACTATCACATAATATAAAGACATCTATTACATCAATAAACTAGGGGAGTTCTATTAGCAAGAGCTAAGACAAACTACCATGTGCAACTGCATCACCATGAACCCTATCGATGCACACGCTTTCATCCATAACATCAATTATCTATGGAGTTCAAACACAGGGACATAGAATATCTAAGCTCGGTACATGGAATAATACAAAAGGATGTAATAACTTAAATAGAGAAAAATTAACAATTAAGTTATAAACATCAAATAACATATAATATAATAAAATGTAATCTTTACTTTTCATTTTTGTTCATTTCTTTTCTGTTCTTTCTATACTTTTTCTTTCATGGCAGTTCTTTCTTGGTGCGTTGCACTGCATCTTTTATTTTAAATAATTCTTAGAACATCTATATGTGTTGTCCTAATACGAGCTCGACTTCTTTATCATGGATCAACATGGCACTTTCATGTGACTATAATAATAGATTAAGGTAGATCAAATCAGGACTAGGTGAGCGTTTACTTATTCACAAAATTAGACTAGGGCTTCTCAATGTTACCCAAGTAGGACCGCAAGGATCCCCTTTCTTTAACTTTAACTATAACAGTCAGTGGACATGAAGATCCCATCTTCTAACTTTTATCTTTCCATAATTAATTATATGTTCTGTTCAATTCATCATAAATCATAAATAAGGGCAAAATAGACGTTTAACATCCCTACAAATTACTCAAAAATCACCTCTGCAAGCTGTGCAGAATACGGGCCGGGCACAGTCAAACTCGAATCGGGTTGGTATCTGACGCAGGTCGGGTCATGGAGACTCGGTCTGAGTTGGATTCGCATCTTTACAGTCCCCATTCCATAACTCGGGTTTCATACCATGGAAACCGAGGTCGTGTAGTCGACAATGAGGGACTCGAGTCAGGTCTCTACAAGCTCAGGTCGGGCACCGTCTGAATCGGGTCGGATTCGGACTGCCTGGTCCGAGTTCGGCTCAGAACATGAAGAACTCGGATCGGGTTCTTCGAACTCGGGGCGGGTTCCTACACAAAGGAACTCCGGTGCCGAATTCTGAAACTTTGATCGAATTTTCTGACTAATCTAGACATGCTTTCGACATAAAATAAAGAAGAATCTATTTTTGGATATACAGAGAACAATAACTATACTTTAATCTTTCGAATTCTTAATTAATCTATCAAGAAATTACATCCAAAAGTGAACCTAAAATTCCACGTACCTTGTCCAGACAGAACTACCTGAATAGCCTACTTTCCGCGTGATTTTCGAGATGATGAAGATGTTCTTGACGAGGAGTGACATCCTTTGACCGAGGGTTGATCAGAGAGTAGATGGCCAGCTAGAGTTCTCATGCACGCACACCGAGAAGGGAGGAATAAGAGCTCAAAGGAGAGAGAAAAATCTATTTTCTGGCAAAAGGGAGGTTGAAGGCTGGAAAAGGGTTCTATTTATAGGGGCAAAACTCTTGTTGGGCTACTAACTAATCCGGGATTTAATGTTTTATCTTTCCTAAATCCAACTGTGATCCTTATCCCATATCTTAATTAAGAATCTAATTTAAATACTTTATCTTTTCCTTTCTTTTTTCTTCTATACACAACTCCATCTTTAACTCATCAACTTTTATCTTTTCTTTTAAACTGAATTTTCGAAATAAAATAAATAAATAAATACTTTTATTTATCTAATTATTTAATTCAAGAAATTATTGGGGTGTTACATTATTACCCCTTAAAGAAAATTCGTCCCCGAATTTTACTCACTGAACAAATGGGAAAACTGTTGGCACAACTCTTCCTCCAGTTCCCAGGTGGCTTCATTGTCCTGACGATGTCTCCAAGAAACCTTTACTAAAGTCACTTCCTTGTTTCCTTGCTTTTATGTTTGGAACTCCAATACCTATGTTGGTTGCTCCTCATAGGTGAGATCCTCTTTGAGATTGGGCTCCTCAATTCGGATCACATTCGCCTCATCATGCTTGTACTTCCTTAAGAGAGACACATGGAAGACATTGTGCACCCTTGCATATCATGGAGGTAAGGTTAACCTTGCAAGCCCCTTCTCCTACCAAATCCAATATTTCAAAAGACCCAACCTATCTTGGGGTTAATTTTTCTTTCTTACTAAATCGCATTACTCCTTTAGTGGGAGAAACTTTTAGAAGTACTTTATCGCCTTTCTGAAATATTTGTTCTCTTCTTTCTTTATCGACATATGCTTTTTGCCTGTTCTGAGCTGCTTTCATTTTCTTCTTTATTAGTTATACCTTATCTATAGCTTTAATTATTTAGCAGTCAAAATATTCTTCTCTCCAACTTCATTCCAATATGTGGGTGCTCGGCATGGCCTACCATATAGGATCTCAAATAGAGTCATGCCTATGCTGGAGTGGTAGCTGTTATTGTAAGCAAATTCTATCAAAGCCAGGTGATCATCTCAACTACCATGCCAGTCTAAAGCGCAAGCTTTGAGCATATACTCTAATGTCTGAATGGTCCTCTCTGAATGGTCATCAGTTTGAGGATGAAAAAGCAGTACTATAATTAAGGTTTGTACCAAAAGCTTCTTACAGGCTCTTCCAAAATGTAGAGGTGAATCTGGGATCCGTATAGGACACAACACTAGTAGGGATGCCATGTAACCTTATTTTCTTCTTTACATATAGGTCCATTAAGCTCTCAATGAATTGCTTCATCTTCATAGGTAGAAAGTGGGCCACCTTAGTCAGTCGATCCACTACCACCCATATCAGCATCGTGGTCCTTCTACGTGCGAGGCAAACTGGTCACGAAATCCATAGTGATTTCTTCCCATTTTCACTGTGGAATTCCCAAACTCTTAGTGAGTCCATATGGCCTCTGGTGCTCCACTTTGACCTGCTGGCATACTATACATTTTGACACATATTTAGCTATTTCTCTTTTCATATTGAGCCATCAGAAGCTCCTCTGAACATTCTTATACATTTTTGTGCTTCCTGGATGAATAGCAAATTCAGACTTATGACATTCATCTAGCACTTCCCTTCTTAAGTCTGAGTCATTAGGGACCCATAGACAGCTCCTGTTCTGATCCTACCATCACTTGCAACTTGTAAGTCCTCTTCTTCTGAATCACATCTCTTCGTCATATCTTTGTACTCTGGGTCGGTAGGTTGAGCTTTGATGATTCTATTCACCAAGTCCAACTCAATGCGCTGCATCATCATGAAGGCACCATTCCTTCCGGGCCTTGGATTCCACATGATCAATTCCTCTATCATCTCATATCTTTTGAGTCTCATATCTTTTGAGTCTGAGAAAAGCAAGGGAATCTTCCCATCTGCGACTTAGTGCGTCTGCCAATGTATTAGCTTTTCCAAGATGGTAATTAATAGATAATTCATAGTCCTTCATCAATTCCATCCATCTCCTCTGTCTCATGTTGAGGTCTCTTTGTGTGAACACATACTTCAAGCTCTTATGATCTGTAAAGACCTCAAACTCCTCTCCATAGAGATAATGTCTCCATGTTTTCAGAGCAAAGACTATAGCTGCTAATTCCAAATCATGAGTGGGATAATTCACCTCATGCTTTTTCAATTGTCTGGATGTATATGCTACAACTTTGCCATGTTGCATCAGTACACATCCTAAACCTGTCCAACATGCATTACTATAAACTGTGTACCCACCACTCCCAACTGGAATAGTGAGGATAGGAGCTGTAGTTAGTCTCTTCTTCAATTCTTGGAAGTTCTGTTCACACTTTGTGGACCACACATATTTCTCTCCCTTTCTTGTGAGTTTGGTCAGAGGTGCTGTTAGGTTGGAGAAGTCCTGAACAAATCTCCGACAGTATCTTGCTAACCCAAGAAAACTCCTAATTTCGAATGCATTCTTAGGTTGAGGCCACTTCACTCAACTGCTTCCACTTTAGACGAATCTAATGAGAGATCCCATCCTTCGATACTATGTGGCCGAGGAACATGATCTCTTCTAACCAAAATTCACACTTTGAAAATTTCCCATAAAGCTTATGTTGACGTAACGTTTCCAAAACTGTCTTCAAATGCTCTCAGCGTTGCTCATGACTCTCCGAGTAAACTAGAATGCCATCGACGAATATGATAACAAATTGATCCAAATGGGATCGGAATACTCGGTTCATCATATCCATAAAGGCCGTTGGTGCATCACTACGAATTCGTAATGTCCATAGCGAGAGCGGAAAGCCGTTTTAGGAATAGCTTCTTCGGTCACTCGTAACTGGTGATAATCGCTTCCGAGATCTATCTTTGAGAACACCTTTACTTTTGAGAGTTGATCAAATAAGTCATCAATTCGTGGAAGGGGTACTTATTCTTAACTACAACTTTATTTAACATGCAGTAGTCGATGTAGACTTCCATGGATCCATCATTTTTCTCGACAAATAATACTGGAGCGCCCCAAGGTGAGACACTCGGCCGGATAAATCTTTTCTCAAGTAATTTTTGAATTTGCTTCTTCAGCTCCAACATTTCTGCCGGTGCCATCCGATACGGTGCCTTTGAAATTGGAGCGGTTCCGTGAAGTAGTTCGATGTGGAAATCTACTTCATTTCTTAGCGACAGTCTCGAAATATCTTCCGAGAATACATCTGAAAAACCCTGACTACTTCTACCTCGTTAAGCTTTTTGACCGGTGAGTTAGTGGACACCACGCTGGCAAAACATTCTCTACATCCTTTCTGTATTAACTTGCATGCCTTCAAGGCAGAAATCATCCGCTTCTTTTCTTTTTCACCTCGTGTAGTCCCTCGTATAGTTTCTTTTGGTTTGTCTTGGGTGCCGATAACTATCTTCTTCCTTTTACATAAAATGGATGCGTCATGATACGACAACCAATCCATACCCAAGATCACATCGTAATCATACATTGGAATTATGATTAGGTCTACGAAATAGTCCTGTCCGTTAATAGTAACTAGTACCTCTGGTAGGTACTTAGTAGTATGCAACACCCCCATAGGAGTGATGATACCCATTTCATGTCAAAGGTCCTTCACGGGGACCTCCAACGTGTTTGCACACTCTTTCGATATGAAAGAGTGGGTAGCTCCTGAATCAAATAATACTGTAGTTAGGCGTCCGAGACTTAAAGAGTCTTGAGGCTCTTCAACTTCCATGTTGTGAACTCTTCCTTGGACCAGCCGATTTGCGTTTCCCGCGCCTGCTTGGTTCTGCCCATTTGCCACAGGACAGTCTTTGATGTAATGTCCTGCTGCTCCGCACTGAAAGCAAGTTTTATTCTTCACTCTGCATTCTCCAAAATGTCCACGCCCACAAAAAGTGCATATGGGTTTTCCGACTGGAGCTTGTTGGGCTTGTACTAGTAGTTGTCTTTAATGTTGAGACAATTAGGCTCTTTGTTGCTGAGGTTGCTGAGGCCTTTGTTGAGGTGGTCTCTGCTGAACTTGTTGTGACATTTGGGGAGGATTGTAAGGCTTTGCCTTATCATTGCGGCGATTCTCCTACCGCTGCTCCTGGTCGCCCTCCTTTTGAGGTGTGGTTTGGCCGATGGAACTTCTTACCTTCTTCTCTTGCTGTATCCTAGCCACTCCTCTTTTCAAAAGAGTGGCCATGCTTGCCGCCTCATGTAGTGTGCGGCACCTCCCAGACATGACCTTCAGTCTCAATCCAGAATGTAGGCCATTTATGAATTGGTTGGTCCTAGTCTGTTCATCATCTTGAGGCCCATACTTTCCAAGATGAATAGACTTGGTCAAATATTCTGATACAGTCATATTTTCCCGAGTCAGTTGCATGAATTCCTCACGCTTCAAGCCTCTCTTATAGGTTGGGCAGAATTGGTCTTCAAAAACTTTCTTGAATTCTGCCCAAGGAATCTTAGTCCTCCCAAAGAACACCATGATTTTGTTGGTGCTCCACTAGTCCCTAGCATCTTTAGTAAGTCTATTTGTGGCAAACGATACCTTCTTCCCTTCTGCACAGTCCATGAGATCGAAAGTTTCTTCTATATCTGGCACCAGTGTCAAAGTCATCCGCCCCATTAAACTGAGGCAGTTTCAGCTTCAGAAACTCCTGTATGGTGCTCATCACAGGAGGAGTTGGTTGAGGTCCTTGATTAGTATTCATTCTTTGGTTGCCTAAGCCAAAATTTTGCTGAGGCCCCCCTTGCTGAAACATATTGTTAGTATTACCCACTTGGGTTGAATCCAGCTGACTATTCATATCTCCCTGAACAGGAATCATCTACAAGACAATACAATATATTTAGTAAGACAATTATGAGTCAAACTAAATGGTACTTTACTTACTTGGATGGTGTGACAGTTGCTCGTGATGGTTGCACATTTTTAACCTATAGAGGACTTAGGGAACTTAAGCTCTGATATCAACTATAACGCCCCCCTGACATGTGACAATTGGGCTAGTCTAGGCCGGCATTACTTATACATATAACTCTTCTTGGGCTTTTATAATCCAATAGGGCAATAAAGAATAATAATAACTTCTTTTCATAAAAATGTGGAAGCTAACCAATTCATAATAACTACTAATAACCAACTAGAAAATATAATGTGGAAGCTAACTCTTCTTCTATTCCGAGAAGTCCTCCTATCACATACTATAAAGAGATCTATTACATCAATAAACTAGGAGAGTTCTATTAGCAAGATCTAAGACCAACTACCATGTGCAACTGCATCACCATGAACTCTACTGCTGCACACGCCTCCATCCATAGCATCAATTATCTATGGTGTTCAAACACAGGGACATAGAATATCCGTGAGCAAAATAAGCTCAATACATGGAATGATACAAAAGGATGTAATAACTTAAATAAAGCAAAATTAACAATTAATTTATAAACATCAAATAACATATAATATAATAACAACGTAATATTTACTTTTCATTCTGATCATTTCTTTTCTGTTCTTTCCATACTTTTCCTTTCATGGTAGTTCTTTCTTGGTGCGTTTCACTACATCTTTTATTTTAAACAATTCCTAGGACATCTATATGTGTTGTCCTAATGTGAGCTCGATTATTTATTATGGATCAACATGGCACTTTCATGTGACTATAATAATAGATCAAGGTAGATCAAACTAGTACTAGGTGAGCGTTTACTTACTCACAAAAATAGACTTGGGCTTCTCAAGGTTACCCAAGTAGGACTGTAAGGATCTGCCTTTCTTTAACTTTAACTATAACAATCAGTGCATATGAGGATCCCATCTTCTGACTTTTATCTTTCCATAATTAATTATATGTCCTATTCAATTCATCATACATCATAAATAAGGACAAAATAGACATTTAACATCCCTACAAATTACTCAGAAATCACCTTTGCAAGCTGCGCAAAATCCGGGCCGGGTACAGTCAAACCCGGACCGGGTTGGTATTGGACGCAGGTCGTGTCATGGAGACTCGGTCCGGGTCGGATTCGCATCCTTACAGTCCCAACATACTCCAGAACCTGAGTCGAGTGTATTGGAACTCAGGCCGTGTTTCATACCGTGGAAATTGAGGTCGTGCAGTCGACAACGAGGGACTCAGGTCGGGTCCTTGCAAGCCCGAGCCGAGCACCATCTGAATCCGAGTCAGATTCGAACTGTGCGGTCCAAGTTCAGCTCAGAACATGGATCGGGTTCTTCGGGCTCATGCCGGGTTCCTGCACAAAGGAACTCCGATGCCGAATTCTGAAGCTTTGATCCAATTTCCTGACTAATCTAGACATATTTTCGACATAAAACAAAGAAGAATCTATTCTTGGATATATAGAGAATAATAACTATGCTTTAATCTTTCAAATTCTTAATTAATCTATCAAGACAATACATACAAAAGTGAATCCAAAATTCTACGTACCTTGTCCAAGCAGAACTACCTGAACAACCTATTTCCGCTTGATTTTCGAGATGACGAAGATGTTTCTGACGAGGAGTCCGACGTCCTTTGACAGAGGGTTGACCAAGGAGTAGAGGGACAACTAGAGTTCTCATGCGCGCACATCGAGGAGGGAGGAATAAGGACTCAAAGGAGAGAGAAAAATATGTTTTCTGACAAAAGGGAGGCTGAAGACTGAAAAAGGGTTCTATTTATAGGGGCAGACTTTGACTCTTGTTGGGCTACTATCTAATTCGAGATTTAATTTTTATCTTCCCTAAATCCAACTCTGATCCTTATCCCTTATCTTAATTAAGAATCTAATTTAAATATTTTATCTTTTCCTTTTCTTTTCCTTTCTTTTCTTCTTCTCAATGTCTTATCTATATACAACTCCATCTTTAACTCATCAATTTTTATCTGGGTTGTTCACGGGTCGGGTTCGACCTGACCCGTGAACAAACCCGACCCGACCCGACCAAATCTGGTCGGGTCAGGACGGGTCGGGTCAAGCTGCTCGTGGGGGCCAAATCCGACCCAACCCGACCCGGTTCGGGTGGGGTCGGGTGGTCAGGCCACCCAATTTTCCTTTTTTTAATTTTTTCTTACTAATTTTGTATTTTTAAAATATAAAAATATTATTAAATATTTATTTTAAATCACAAAATAAGTTTTATAACTATTAAAATATTATTTCTGTATTTAAAACATTTTATTTTTTAAAAATTTTAAAGCAAATATATGCCTAGATTTAAATAAAAATAGAAAAAAATAAAAAATATAAGAAAATCAGGTCATCGGGTCGGGTCGGGTCGACTCGGGTTGAAATTTTCCAACCCGACCATCGGGTCAGGTCGGGATCGAGTCGGGTCGGGTCCGACCCGACCACAATCCGACCCGACTCGGGTCGGATTGTTGGGTTCACCGGGTCGACCCGACCCCGTGAACACCCCTACTTTTATCTTTTCTTTTAAACTGAATTTTGGGAAATAAAATAAATAAATACTGTTATTTATCTAATTATTTAATTCAAGAAAATCTTGGGTGTTACAGAATTCACCTACCATTGTTTCGACCAATACATTAAATGTAAACTTTCTAATGAATAAACCACAATAAAGTTCGTGTAAGATTGAATTTAATTTTTTACCTTTGGTGTGAAATTATTGATAAGGATTTTGTTTTCTTTCTGTCTAGATTATTTAACAATTATTGTTAAATAATTTAGGATATGATTTTGTCCTTAAAAAATTATGAAAATTTTATAATAGCTCTTCAAGTTTAGTTTTTATAAAATTAAGAATGATCACAATCATAGATATAGATAAAAGATCAAATATTAGGCTACCACGAACAACAGGGCCATCAAGTTCTACAGTCTATAAAAAAATAATATTGATAAGATAAAAATTGATATTTTAAAGATAGATATAAGGCATTAGTATCTTTCAAACCAATTGGAATATTTGAAAAAGAATATTCGTAGACTGAGTTACCGTTTTTGTAAGTCTCATCTATTAAGACTAGGGTTAAAATTATTGTAGAAATTTTTATGACAATTGGTAAGATATTAAAATATGATTATATACTTTCAAGGAAAATGTGGAATCTGTTCGCATGTATCTAACATTATCATAATAATGATTATTGATTATTTTGTCATTTTTATTATAAAACAAAAAAATATAGAAAGACAATCACTTTCACCCTCTCTTGTCACTAATATTTTTAGAATCGGATCGACGATCAAATTAGACTCGTTACTGAGTCGCTGTTGAACTAATATGATCATATTAGACGTTTATTAGGATTCACGATGTATGGTGAATTTATTAATTCAATATTTTTTTTATCAATGGTCCTAATGAATCAGATGGTGATGAATGGATATTTGATGGTTCTATACATATTTTTTCACAATTAAAAAGGAAATTATTAAAGGCTATAAAAAATAAAAGTGTTAAAAAAAATAAAAAAATCAGTAATTTAAGATAAAATCTATTAATAACAATTATATTGTAATTAAAAAATAAATAAAATTAATAGTAACATATTTATAATTTTACATTGGTAATTATTATTTATCATTATAAAAAATTTTAACAAGTAAAAATTGCATTAGTAATATTTTTTATTATTAATAAGTTATTAGCACAATATTCATATATTACATCATATAAGTCCTACTATATCTTTTAAATTATTATAAATAAAAGTGTAATCAGTTTAACCAGTTTAGTGGCCAGTTTGATTATGAGTGATATGAGACCAAAACCATAGGTCTCTTTGTATTTTTCTATTTTCATTATATTAACTAATTTTTTTATAGAAGAACATATTTAATTAAGATAATAGTATGTCAGTGGAGTTGAATGCTTTATGAGCATTTACATTAACAAAATTATAGAGTTATTTACTATTCGAAGCAAAGTGGAATAGATTAAGAGTCTTGTGATTTATAATAAAATTATAATATACACTTGCGCTTAAAATATATTAATGAATTCCACTCATTTTTTACATATTAATTATTAAAAGGATAGCATGAGCTCACGATTTTCCCTCTTTTATTTTATATATAATGATAGTGTGAACTTATATACAGATATTTTTTTATTTGAAGAGTAAGTGTAAGTTAGTACTAATGAGTAACGAATTGTATTATAAGTGATATTCTTTAAATATAAATATAGACCTATTTATATACGATAAATTAAAATTCTTATAAATCACATGGAATATTTTTTTTTTCTTTATCATTTTGTCTTGTTCCACATTGGTCTCCCTAACATGTTTTCCCCGATTTCTATGTTTAGACTTATGATTGTTTTAGGTTAAGGAAAGAAAAAAATAAAAGAAACTTTTAATAAATTAGAAGAGAACAAGTAATAGTAAAAAGTTAGAATATAAGTTTTTTTTTGTTGGGAGTTGTAACGTCCGCCAACTTTGTAAAAAAAAAAATGGTTATGACTAAGTCTACTAATCGCCCCCTAACTTCACGAAGCCCACGATGCCTAATAAAAAAAAGGATAATTAGAGAAATCTAAATGTTGGCAAATGACTTCATGCTACTCATTGGTGCATCACGGCAGGAGAGGAGGAAGGAGAACGTGATCGCACGGGGAGAGGTCGTCGAAGGAAGGGACGCCGCGGATACAAAACGTGAGCAGATCAATTTTTCAAAGTCTAAGAGGTACTATTTTCTGTGGACATATGAAAATGCACCTCTGCATAATGGCTGAAGCATTCTATCATTCTGTCGATTTTACACGAGTAGATCTGTAATTAGATAAATATCATGATCTTTAATATTGATCTCGTAGTGTATCCTGTTATTCGTCTCTCAGCACTGAACCCAAGCATTTCGATATTCATTTTTATCACATGATTAGATATCACATCCAATCTTATCTTGTGCTCTATTATGGTCTTAATCCCAAGTGCATTATTGATCTCACGTTGTAATTACCAAAATGCATTATATGCATTACATCACATGGGCATTACATGCACATTTCCATTTGCAATCCACCAACACGTAAGTGCATTAAATGCACCTTCATCAATTTATGGTTATAATAATTACCTACTTGGCAAATGACATCATGTCATACATGTGGCGCCTGATAATGATCTCCATTTTTATATCCATAGCTACAATACTTTGCGCCTGCAACAATAATCCACATGTGCATGTAATTATAGTACTTTGCCTTGGACATACTATATGGCTACAACATTAATGTGGTATTATGCCTTCTACAGTACCACATGTTTAACCATTCTGTCCAGAGCATTAACTACTTACCTTGATCATTACCAAACTCCATGCCTTCCGCACTTTGGCAAGGTGATACATCCCTGTAGCATTATACACATAGTTATGTATTATTCTAATTTATCTGAATGATAATCATTTGTACCACATATTTACCTATCATGCTCTTTTGGTTAATACAAAGTAGTACTTATGTTACTATATAGGCACTCTCACGAATCCAGCATGGTTTCTATCTTAATTTCCATAATCACAATCTTGTTACTCTGGTTCGTGATCCTTGAATTCTAAATACAATTAAATAATGAACAAGATAAAAGACGAAAATACAAATGGAAGAGCTCTTCTTATGTTATGTTGACGACGGTCAACCTGGCTAAAAGGGAGTCGAAAGATATTCCACCGGCCCATATTAGGCGTTGAGATTCTCCGCCCTGGCCAAAAGGGAGTCGAAAGATACTCCACCGGCCCTATTAAAGGGAGTCGAAAGATACTTCAAAATAAGTGTAACATAATGAAAATGTAAAGATGATAATGATTATGATGATGGGCAATGCCCAATAATATTATGATCATTTAATGATGATTATATTACTCTTGTTACACTTATCATATTATCATATTTGTTATGCCATTCTATGTCACATCTCTTGATCATGATGTCATCACACCAATTATGGCTACATGACTTTATCATTTATGATTATATTTATGATGTCATTACTGTTTATATGTCATATGACTATTATGTACTGGGCGTCAAAGCTCACAGGGAGGTTCACCTCCCCTGTGTATTCAATGTCACAGGTAATAACCTATCCCAGTAAAAAGGATGATGGCGCAAGCGACAGATCGAGCTCGTGGTGATCTTTGCACATAAAATCGAGTCTCTTCAGCTTTCTTTTTATTTTCATCGAGTTGTATTTATTTATGCAAACTATCATGTTTAGATTATGTGAGACTTAGATGTGTTATCTTGTTAAGACTTCCGCATTCATTTTAATTATGCCTCTTTTTAAACGGGTAATAGTTATATTTCCTTTCGCAATTATTTCTCTATTATGTTGACCAATCAAAGTCTTATTTTGATCAAATTATTGTACACGTAAGTCAAGTCTCGTAATGTTCCCGGAGTGTATTCGTCCACGTGGCAGTGTGCATTTCAGGGGCGTTACAGGAGTAGTAGCAAGCAAAATTTGATTAGACTAATGCATATGGAAAAAAAAATTCTTATTCATCATAGTCATATACAAAGGGTTTAATGGGCATGCTTTCGATTCTCCACGGACGATAGGTCAAATTACGTGCAGCTCTCAAGTGGCCACGAAGAACATTCAAGAGCGGTTTAAGTGCCGGATATATCAAATTAGAATTGGTCATTTCTCTCTCTCCTCGCTTGCAAGAATGTCTCGATCAAATTTTGCCCTAGCTTGAAGTGGGCAAGCGCTGAACCACGCCGACAATCACCATTGCACGGCGCTCATGCTCGCCGCACACCATCTCACCCTTGAGATCCCCTCTCCATCAAGCAATCCTATCCCAAGGACCTTCATCACTTACGACTTTAGACAGTGCAGGTGAGGAGGTCAGGCAATGCAGGGGGTAGGCAAGGTGTGGTTCACGTTGTGCAGGTGAATCGAATGTCATTTGATCTACCGTCCATGGAGAATCGAATGTCCCTGAACCCAGGCAGCATCATGCTACCTACTTGAGTGGGTATGATGTTCATTAAATCAATATATAAATATCTCTAAATGTGGATTCTCTGAGATTATCCGACTACTAAGACATGTAAATTAGATGAACATGTCATTTTATATGCCCATAACTCTGGACCATGTTTTGTATATGTAATTTCGAGTTGTCGAATTCATGAATCTCATTGTCCGACTACGTACCAGACAGGAAAATTAAGTATCATTTGCAAATTGTACACAATCTTGGGGAGACCACATCTCAAGTGGATGCCAACCCGGACTAAGCCCTTATCCAAGTGTGGCCCTCAAGTCCCCTTTAAGATTAAAAATAGGAAGACATTATTTTTATCAAATAAGATTAAAGTCTTCCCATGTTCAGAATCAAAGTTATTCATATAAACGATTGTTTATATTATGGGAAAAAAATATTTTTGGTACCCTTTTAAGAGTTACTACCACCAAACACTTATTAATTATCATTCAATTTATGATGAATTGTGGCTCACAATAACTAATCAATTAATGAATTAAACCCTTGTATTATTGATATATATATATATATATATATGTATGTATAAGCCATGAATGAACTTTTTAACAATTAATAAATCACAAACACAAATTAAATTTTTGTTAGTTAATATTAGATTTCATATGTGCAAGTGAATAGTTAGTTTAGATGAACATTAAGTCAATAATTAGTCTAAAATAATATGTTTTGTTTACAAAAACACATATTACAAAAACACAACCTAAATCATATGTCCTCTAATATTAAATTTTATTTTGTTATATATATACATATATATATATATATGTATATACTTAAATATTATCAGGCCCAACGGGTACGTACTACCCAAGAAATGTGAACTTTTTTTATCGAAATGCCCGTTCGACCTCAATTACTTTTACATTCAATATACATCCAAACCAATAATGTTTATTACATCCACCCTTCAAAGGAAATATAAATATTTTACCAAACATTGGCTTGGATAAATTCATCTTCTTTTCTTCCCAATTCTCTAGTCCAGAGAAAAACATAATAAAAAATGCTGATTTGTTCCTTGCTAGTCCTCTATTTTCGCCCTCTATTTTCTTCCTTTCCTTTCCCTTTTTATCTCTTTGCTTTCCTCCTTTCTCAACATGTTTTCAAAATTTAAAAAGTTGTTATCACCCTCGTAGAACATAGAGATCAGAACCGTTGATTTCCTATATAAAAGACAATTAAATAACATTAAAATAGTAGGATTAAAGATGAAAATTGAGATGCCATCAAACTTCCTCAAACGTATTCAAATGCTTGTCCTCAAGCATTGATTGAAATTTAAAAGAAAATCTCACACAATGTACTTAATTGTTTGTTTCTTTCCACAAAAAATCTTTGGCCAACATTAGTACTTTATTAATGAATTAGTTCTATTTTGCAGGGTCATTGAAAATAGGCTAACACATGTGAAGGCTCATGAATTAAACATCCTATGATAGTTCTAGTTGTAGGTTAGTCATGACTTCATTCAGATGTTTTGTTATATTTTATTGCATGAAGTTTAACTAGCTCTCTTATCATTCTTAATTTGACTTGTGGGGTTGAACTAACTCTCTTAACATACTTAAATAGGAACTTTTTGTTCTTTTACCAACTGATATACCTTTGATTTTTAGATGTAAGTGAATGTGGCAGCCAAGTTTTTAACCCAAAAATTTTTAAAAAATGATTTCAATGATGATTGTTTGGCTTAATTGGATAAAAGATATAATGAAAATAAACAATTTCCAATATTGAGTTCACGTGTATTTCAATCAAATGAAATCGAATCATACATGATATAGTTGTGGAGGGAATAAAGATCATGCTCATTTAAAAATGAGGAGTAGATTAGAAACTAAAAGAGAATCGACGGAAATAAACTACTATAAAGGACATAAACTAATATTGAGGAGTAGATTAGAAATGTACCAGCGAACCTCCCTATGCTTAATACCAACACCATCCTTAATGCTGATCATGCGAGAAAGGAGGACAAATCGCAACTCACGGTAGTAGATGAGTAGTTTGTTGGATATCGGTCATTATGGTGAATACAAATTTATTAGTGATTTCCACATTATTCTCGTGATCAATTGTGTTAAGAAGATGATCCTTGAGGGCATGGATATCATCCCTCTGTCTTGCGCTTTCTTTAACAAAAACATCGACCTCTCTCTGAGGAGATAGAGCTTGTAACGCTCTTAAATCGCACTCCACCACGTAGTAGAATACGCTTCGAAAATGCTACGGATCATTATGTACATCATATTGATAAAAAATAAGACTTTGACTAGTCAATTTAACATCATATAAAAATGGAAGACTAATCATCATATTAATGCTAACAAGAGTATAACATCATAATATGCGGAAGACTAAGAAAAAACATAGTCCAAAGGAAACTAATACATCAAACTAATATGCGGAAAGAAAAATTTTCCATAATTTAAAGGACTCAAGACACCCATGTGCAACCACCAGGAGCTCGATCAATTATCGTTGGCTAGCCTCATCATTCGGACCTAATCCTACGTATATGAAGACACAGGGGAGGTAAAACCTCCCTATGAGTTTTGCAACCCAATATGCAAATAAAATAGAAATGACATAAAGATCATGATAATAAGTTGAATAATAACTCATGAAACATCATCATATAAGAAGAGTAATCAGAATCATGATAATAGAATGAATAAGTATAATCATGGCATAAAAATCAAGAGGTCATAATAGGAGTTCATCATATGAGTATGCTTTCTTCTTCTTCTTTCTTCATCTTATTATTAATCTTAAACTTTTCATGGGGTGTATTTCAACCCACGGGGAGACCTACCTCAACCCGTCCATCATCATCATAACTGGCAGAGCCAGCTATAACTGACCATAGACAGACCATAACTAACCGAAATCAGTCCATACTTGGTCATCACCAGTCCATCATAAAAATAGCTCTCCATTTAACGTTTTTCATCTTTTATCTTGCAGCTTTTAATTAATTTTGTTAAGACTTAAATCAAGACTACAAGATAGGATCATGGAGAGAAAATCTGAAGCATTAACGACATAATTATCATCATAATCAAAATCAAGAACAACTATGTGAATCAAGGGACAAAGGATCATAAAAATAATCTTAGTAACATCGGAACTCGGGCAGAGTAAGGGGAACCTGATCCGAGTTCATTGAACATTATTCACAAAAAATCTGGGGTAAACTCGGGCTGGGTTCGGGTCATACGCGGGCTGGGTCGGGTCATCGTTGAGTCGGGGCAATCGTTGCGCCTGACCGCTTCGTCGTGGCCAGGCCAGGTCATCTTCGACTTAGGCCGGATTCGTCCAATTGCAGAGCTCCGAGAGCATCGACAATGATGGATCCGAGCTGAGTTCGTCCGGACACATCATAATTCGGGCCAAACAATGGGGAACCCGAGCCGGGTTCTTCTTGTGGAAAAAGACTGTGTCGTGTAGTATGATTTTCTAGCGAGTGCTGGCCATAAGCAACATTGTAATCGACATCATATAGTTATGGGTAGACCCAGAAACATTAACATCATGCTTTAAATCCTAGAATTATGAGTCTGCGACGAATCCACTTTATTCACATACCTCATAGTTTCTATCCAGAAACTAATTTGCTCGTCCTCTTTTTCCTTTTCCCCGTCCTCTTCCTCTTCTCCCAGCCGTTCCCTTTTGTCCAAATTCATCGTCCATGATCTCTAGTTTCTTTCCTATTGTCCAACAGTGGTTCAGGGTGAGAGGAAGAAAGGCACATGAAAAATGAAGGAAAAATAAGGCCGGCTTGTAGAGGAACACAAGAGGCTATTTTGTTCATTTTGGTTCCATGTATATAGGGGAAGAAATAAAGTTTCAATCGGAAACAAACTTCACCCTGATTTTGTGTAAATTGATCTCCAGATTTTATTTTTTCTTTTGTTTCCTTCTTATCTTATTCTTTTCCTTTTCCTATTATGACTCGGGTGTTACGCCATAAACTCCTTAAAATAAATTTCATCCTCGAATTTAGTCAAATGTTAGAACTTACTAAACAATGTAGAGAATTTCTTTCACATCTCAGAGTCGAGCTCCTAGGTTGCTTCATACCTTATGACGTTCACATCATCATGTTTATACATTAAAATGTGAAAGACATTATGAACTCGCCCATATGATGGAGGTAATGCTAGTTTTCAAGCACCCTCTTTAGTTAGCTTGAGTACCTCAAAAGGACTAACATATATTGGACTGAGCGTTTCTATTTTACTAAACCTCATTACTCTTTGGTTGGGGAAACCTTCAGAGTACTTGATCACCTGTCTGGAAGTTCTGCTCACGTCGTCCTTTATCAACATAAAATTTCTATTGTGCTTAAACTGCCTTCATCATTTATTGTATTAATTTGACTCTTGCTTAATATTCTTTTGTTTGCTTCATCTCTTTAGCATCCAAGAACATTTCAGGATGCAGGTGAATGACAAAGTCTCCTATACAAGGCTGCGTAGGGAGCTATGTCAATGCTAGAATCATAACTGTTGTTATAAGCAAATTCGATGAGTGGTAGGTGATCATCCCAATTGTCCTGCCAATATAGAGCACAAACTCTTAACATGTCTTCAATTGTCTAAATGATCCTCTCAGTCTAATCATCTGTTTGTGGATGAAACGATGTACTATAATTTAATCTCGTTCTAAAAGAGTGTTATAGACTCCTCCATAATTTGATTGTGAATCTTGGATCCCGATATGATACAATAGAAGTGGGGATCCCATAGAGTTTTATAATCTCGTGAACATATAGATCCATAAGGCTTTGCATTGACTGTTTGAATTTGATGGGTAAGAAGTGTGCATACTTTGTTAACGGATCATCTATTATCCTTATAGCATCATACCCCTTCTGAGTACGGGGTAAATAAGTTATGAAGTTCATGGAGATATCTTACCATTTCCACTGTGAAATAACAAGAAACGTGATCTTTCCATAAGGCTTCTGGTGTTCTACTTTTATCTATTGCCAGACAAGACATTTTGAAACATATTTTGCAATCTCTCACTTCATATCATTCCACCAGAAAGTTATTTGCACATTCTTATACATCTTGGTGCTGCCTAGATGGATTACAAATTCAGACTTATGGTATTCATCCATCACTTCTCTTCTAACATCTTCATCACTTGGGACCCATAGTCTGTATCTGATTCCACCGTCTGTTGAGAGCTTGAAATCTTTTTCTTCTGCATCTTCCCAACATCTTTGTATACTCTTAATAATTATATCTATCAGATTCAACTATATCTTATGCATCATCAATACTGCTCCATTCCTTCCGGGTCTTGGGTTCCATAAGCACAATTCCTTCATCATCTCATAAACACTTATCTTCATATAAGCTAGTGAGCTTTTCCACTTGCGACTGAATGCGTCTGCAACTAAGTTCGCCTTATCATGGTAGTAATTAATGGTGAACTCGTAATCCTTCAAGAATTTCATCCACCTTCATTTTGAGGTTCCACTGAGAGAAGACATACTTGAAACTCTTATGATCGGTGAACACCTCAAACTATACCCTCTAAAGATAGTGTCTCCAAATTTTCAATGCAAATACTACCATTGCTAATTCAAGATCATGAGTTGAGTAATTCATCTCATGCTTCTTCAGCTGCTTGGATGCATATGCGACTACTTGCCATGTTACATGAGCACACATCCCAATCCTGTATCACAAACATCACTGTACACTACATACCCATCCATACCTTTCGGAATGGTGAGTATGGGTGCAATGGTTAATTTGCCCTTCGGGTCTTGAAAATTGTTCTCACATTTCTATGTTCATATATACTTCACACCTTTCTTCGTTAGGTTCGTCAAGGGAAATGAAATCGTTGAGAAGTTCTTGATGAACCTACGGTGATAACCTGCCAATCCGATAAAAGTGCGTATTTTTGTAACACACTTTGGCCTTGGCTAGTGAGATACCGCTTCTACTTTAGAAGGATCTACAAAAACATAATCTATTTCAGCCAGAACTCACACTTTGACAGTTTGCCATACAATTTGTATTGTCTTAATTTCTCCAAAATAATTTTCAGATGTTCCTTGTGTTGTTCTAGATTTTTCGAATAAATTAGAATGTCATCTACAAAATGATGATGAACTGATCCCAGTACGGTATGAACACCTGATTCATGAAAGCTACTGGGTCATTCGTCAATTCAAAAGACATCACTAAAAATTTATAGTGATCGTACCTTGATCGAAAATCCATCTTTTGTACATCTTCTTCGATAACTCTATACCCGCTTCGTAAATTAATCTTGGAGAATACCACAACATTGGATAGTTGATCGAAAAGGTCATCGATCCGTGATAGATTGTACTTGTTCTTGATTGTTACCTTATTCAACATTTTGTCTTAGAGAGTCGTCTTTATTTTTGACAAACAATATTGGAGCACCCCAAGGAGATACACTCGGCCTAATAAACTCCTTGTCTAAAAGTTCCTAAATTTTCTTCTTCAGTTCGTGCATTTCATCCGGTGCCATCCTATAAGGGGCCTTTGAGATTGGGGGAGTGCCTGAGAAAAGATCGATATGAAAATAAATCTCTCGTCATGGTGGCAATCCAAAAATTTCCTCTAGAAAGACATCCGGAAACTCATGAACTACATCCAATTGTTGTAGTTGGGTTGATGGACCATCCATCTTCACCACACTTTTTAGAAACCTCTGCATTCATTCTGTATCATGTTTTATGCTTTCATAGCCGATACCATGACTTTTCCTTCTTTGCCTATAGTACCTCGAACAGTAGCTTTGCATTCACTTTGGGTATCAATGATTACTTTCTATAACTTTCGCTACACATATCATTTTAGAGTGATTCAAATTGTAAATGAAACCTAACATAAATTTCTATAACACCCTAAATTATCAAATAATTACACGATATATTATATTTAATACATAATTTAGAAAATCGGGTAACAGTTTTAGCGGACAGAGTGATAGCACCTTAAAGATAAGAAAACTTTCTCCACATACATCATTTTAACTTGATTCCAAAACTCAATGAAAGTAAACTCAAAGGGGATCAATCAAAGTTAATTTCATAATTTTTGCATAAGTATTGACAAAAAAACAATAATGATGAAATTACCCATTAGCTTAGGGTTAGAATTGCCACCTTGAGTGATCGGTGTTGTAGAATTTCCTCCGCCCTCCACAGAAAGAATCAAGATCTTCTAATTTAGGTTCTGTTTCTAAACATGAGGAATATTTTTGAATTTTTATCACATGAGAAAGTCGGTTGAAAAAATCAGCTAAACATGTGGTGACAAGTTGCTAGCTTGCTGGCAGCTTGCATGTGAGCAACTTTTTATCCAATAGAATTTTGACATCCAAAATAACTTATTAGTGGACAGTAATTATTCACTATTAAGTATGTATTATGATAATATAATCCAAATAATTTATTCATACATTTTCTATATTGAATACCTTTACACATACTTTTCCTAGGTGCCACTTGGCAATATTTGATTGGTTCATGAGATTTAATCTACATGTTAATAACTATATGCATACTTAATGATATGAGTATATGCTTTAGCATAGAATGTCTATTAATTATATTTTAATACTTTATTTAAATTGAACAAAATTTTAAAAACTTGATAAGTGACATTACAACGAACACATATATCATATCTTCATCAATCATAAGTTATAATACTACAACATATAATGATATACGAATTAGATTTGGGATATTACATTCTACCCCCCTTAAAATAAATTTCGTCCTCCAAATTTGACATATCTCATTATTCAAAGAAATTTGGATAATGTTCACACATTTTTTTTAATTTACTTAGTTTCTTAATATCATAATACTATCACAAAAACTTACGATAATGATTTCGTCAGATTAAATGACATGTTCTATTTTATTGGAGATATGAATACTTTTATTCGTATATGGTATCCTCTACCTTACATTTTGGCGAGCAACCCTTATTCTAACTTTTCTCATGACACAAACGAAAAACTAGATATGTGCAGATTTTGTGAAGAATTAAATCTAGTAACAAATTTTCAACAAATACGATTGAACTTATTATGGATAACAACAAGAATTCCAATATGTACATTTGTTGTAGTCAAAACTCCAACATGTTGCCTAAGTCGCGATCTCTTAAAGAGGTTGGAATCTTAAGCAAGACGCACAATAACCGATTATTGGTTATAGACAATAATTTTGAATGGGTGTGACCATTGATAAAACTTGGGGATATGTCTCTTCCTCTCTTATTGGTTGCAGCATAATGTTGGTTCATGTTTGCGATCGAGTATTGGAAAGGCGTCCCCTTCCAACCATTCTTTCACTAAATTCTCAAATAACATTCTATGATAGAGAGCTCTTCCACTCAAGTTCACGAATGATGATTAGAGGAGGCCTCACTCCAATACATCTTTCGATAAGCTTTCTAACACACTCTTTAAGCCTATAAGGTCGGTTTTAATGACAACGTAAGGATGATGCTCAAAGATGGAACAATGGTGATCTCATCAATCATTCTTAGTGGGATGGAACAAGCAAAATTATAAATTGATGCTCAACGATGGTAACTTCAAATTCAAGGATCGTTGATGATTTTAAAACTTGTAATGATGTACGGTGATTCAATCACTCTGAAAATGTGAGATGTGACAAACAAAGGTAAGCTAAAGATCCACGCTCAAAGATTGAATTGCATCACTAATGATCAATTAAGAATCATCAATTACATAATCTATAGGGATGAGTGGGGAGTTAATAATCATTTTGATATGAGCGATAGTAATTTAAGAATCCACAATACTTTGAATATTATTAATAACGATTCTCATTTACTAATGCTAATTTACTAATCATCAAATGATTCAGACCTTACCAAGTAAGTATCACTTTTCAACATTAACAAATCCGATAGTTGGCTCTCAAGACTTTTATACCTAATTTAGTTGTTTTATATTTTGTCTTTTTCTCTAACAGTTCCTCAAATTGTAGACCCCATGTATTGTCACAATAAAATTATAATCTATTTACTTATTGTTCCCACCAAATTTTCATTATGACATATAATCTTATTCCCCTTTGATGTTCTCCAAGTTGGAGATGACAACTCACAATTCTTCTACATAATCCAAATAGCACGTATTAAACTAGTATTTATATATCTATAAAATTTTTATAAAAACCATACTAAAGTTTTACTTACGTTACCTTACACATTTTGTAGATTTATTTTTAGACTATTTAGAATAATATAACTATATTTTCATCTTTTCTTCATATCTTTTTGCTCTAATTGGATGTATCCCCATTTTGTGAGTGTAGACTCTAAAGTTTATTCATATAAGTCGTTAATTTTTTTTGATAGCCTAAATTTCTTGGAAAATGTCAAAATATATTGTACTCAATTCAAATTGTTTAGCTCTTCCACTCTAACTAAAATATCAACGATATAAAAACATAATTAGTATTTGATTCTCCTACATATGACCGATTCACCTCATACTAACTATAAATCATAAATTGGGGTTTATATGTATTCTCTCATCATACCTCCATAATGTTTAAATGAATTTATCTCAAAATAAAATATCTTATATCACTAAAAATTTTGTGACATGACATTATAGGGTATGGACTTTTCTTACCCTCCACATGTCTCTTATAATAAGAGATACAAACTAGTCATTCTCTGCACAATATGTTCTCGTTCAAATTAATAGGTTTGAACATAATCAACCATATACAAATGGTCTGATTCGTATTTCCTGAAGTGTGTATCATACACACATCATACACATTTAAGGGTAAGTGATAAATGTTTAATATGGATCACTCAAAACTTCCAACTGATTTGATGTATGGCAAATATAAACATTTTTCACAAAACTGACGTGACTCATTAACACTACACAATCAAGCCAAAGTTGATATTATATTTTGGCATAATTTTTTTTCTTTTCAATATGGATTTTGAAAGATAGTGTTCAAATATTTACATCACTTGCATGACTCTATGAACACATTAAGATGTCATCAATAAAATAATTATAGTTTAATCAAAGAATGGTTTAAGCTTCTGATTCGATCCATAAAGGTAGTTGAATATTGGATGATCTAATAACATTACCATAAACTCATGATAATCATGTCATATTCTAAACGTTCTTGAACTATAACATTTATCTTTTTTTTTCAGTGGTATTCAACTCTTAAATCAAGCTTAAGGAATACAAGGGCACCTTGTAGTTAATCCACAAATAACTTACTTTCGTAAGGTACTCTTTATAATTAGTTTCTCTAAATGTCTAATCAAACTTGGGAACTCATTTGTACCCTTGATAAATAAGACTAAGCTCATAATTTTGCGTCGACTAAAACCCTCACATAAAGACTTCTATACTTGTTTTAGCTTAATAAGTGCCATACAATAAGAAATAGTTGGAGTAGCAGTTATCCTAGGAGGAAGGCAAATATAAAATTCCATCTCTTTCTATCAAAGAAGGGCACTAACTTTTTATAGAAGACATTTAGGGACTCCTTAAACATAGGAACTTCATACTTTTTTTTTACCAAATACCCGAAGAACCCATCACATCATTTTCAAATGACTTATCGGTACTCGTAATAGATTAGAAAACATGTTCTTACCTTCCTATCTCTCATAAAATAAAATGGTAGTTGACTTGCATACAATACAATAGTTATCATCCTATAAAAATTTAATCATATATACTAAGAGGACAATTGGTCCATATCCAAAATCACATCAATTTATATGTACACAAAATAATCATGGCATCAATCAACTACTTGTAGGATCGAAAGCACCAAGGGGGGGGGTGAATTGGTATTTTAAAATCTTTTCGAAAACTTGCTTCGGAAAATCACTAAAATAATAAAAAGGGAGCAAGAAAGCAAACACAGTGAGTCACAATATGTTGACGAGGTTCGGCACCAACTCTTTGGCCTACGTCCCCGCTTCGACTTCTCGACCTCGAGACCGCCGGAGATCCACTATCTTTCTCTTTTCTTGTAAGGAGAGAACAACCCTTTCTACACCACACGCCTTCTTCTCCGCGCACTCCTCTTTTACAACGAGCTTTCAATTTTTTCTAGATCAGAGAATAACGATACCCTATAACTCTCTTCTTTTACAAGATTTTCACACTCAAGGTTTGGAAGAGAAAAGGGAAGAACTTGCAAATTTTGCCTCAAAAACTTGAAATACTCTTTTCAATAGTCTTGTTTGCTTGGATAAGTTTTCTTCAGGCTTTGGCATCCTTTTATAGTCTTGTACATGTGAGAATTTCGTCCAGATAATTTTTCATGATTTTCTCCTCGAAAAATAGCCATTACTGTTCATCTGGCATTATGACCGATCGACCGCATTAAAGGGCCGGTCGACCGGTCAATATGACCGTTGCAGAATATTTATTGCCTTTTTGAGTTATCCGGTCGACCGGTCCTTCGGCCGAAACGTCGACCGGTATAGTCTCGACTTTTTTTGGAATTCATCCTTTACTGTTCGGTCGACTGGTGCAACTACCGGAACATCAACCGGTAGAGTCTCGACATTTCTTGAATTCATCCCTGAGCTATTCGGTCGACCGGTGTAACGACCGGATCATCGATCGGTACAGTCTCAACATTTCTTCTACTTGATATCGATCGACCGGTCTTCACAGTCGGTCGACCGATCAATCGACCGGTCGTATCCTGAAATTGCACTTTCATCGTTTCAATGAGTGATTTTTCTTGCAACTGAGATCATATCAATTCTACACTTGCATGTCCAATTTGATTTGTTATCATCAAAACATGGGATTTAACAATCTCCCTCTTTTTGATGATGACAAACGAATTGGACGATAAAGAGAGAAAAGAAATGAACTGTAGGTTAAGATAGTAAGTAATGAGCATGCATGCATATTTCACATTTCTCCCCCTAAATAGTTGGCCTTTATATCGTTATAATAATATAGAACAATATGAATGTTAGAACGTCAAAATAAAGAACAACATAGATATGGAATTCAAATAAAGCATAAATAAGATCACATTACATCCATAGTCGATAGTACATCATATGTTCATGCACTAATAAATGTGACTGTCGTCACGATAAAATGGTGCATGATACAAACATCAAACATAAACATAAACATCATCCCAAACTTAAACACCATCCTAACCCCAAACTTAACATCAACATCGTCCCATCCTAACCCCAAACTTCTCCCCCTTTTGACATCATCAAAGAGGGAGGTAAGACACCTACAACTCATCGGGACTATCATCATCTCGAGCTACTGGCGGAACGAATCCCTACGCTGCATAGTAAGCCTGTAGCGACCCAATAAGATAATGAGTATCACGCTCCATCCGTCGAAGATGACGATCCATCTGGGTCACGCGATGATCTATGGCCGCCACCTGCTGTGATAAAGCTGTGAAATCATATGTGCCATAAGAGCTCGAGGGTGCGTGCTAGGATGAGCCAATATGCTCAGAGGGCGCCGAGGGAGGAGGGAAGCGAGGACCGGCCTCCGGTGCATCCTGAGTGTCCATTGGCGCTGGCTCTCCATCTGTGACATCATCTCTATCGTCAGAACCTGGCGCTGCCTGCTCACTAAACCACATTTCCGGTGTAAAGTCCCGGAACCAATGACATCAGTGGGACGAGGTCGAATGTACTCCTCGTCAGTAGGGATCTCGACACCAGAGTGGAGTAACATCTTCGTGATCCAAGCACCAAAATATAAGTGGTGCCGACCACGAGCAGCAGAGGAAATCTTCTGGAAAGTGTAGTCTATGTGATAGAAGACATAATGACCGAAATGAAGAAATGAGGCATCACGGATGCAGAGACAATGAAGAAAGAAAAGATCAAAGTGAGTGACCTCTGTATAATGCCCGGCTCGAGGAGTAATCATGCGGCTAAGGAGATGCTGTGCCATTTTCATGAGGGGATGAAGATGTCGATAGGCAGTTTCGACGGTATATTGGACATCCTGTCCAGCAAAGACCGTACGAATGCCATTTGCGATCGGAAGATAATCAGAAGGTCACCCATGAGTAACAAATGCATAGAGACTTGGTAATGGGCATGCAATGCCAAAGATATGACAAATATAGTCAGGCTCAAGACGAGTGGGTACACCAAGAACATATGAGATAATGGCCTCCCGAGTGATCGTCATGTTCGCATAGAAATGACGAACAAGACGAGGATACACATGCTCAATGATGAAAAGCAATAGCAGCCAACCGATGGTTGCGAACATCTCCTGAACATCGAGAATGTTCAGAGCGTCCCAGTCAACAGTGTAGGCATGTCGGATGTCACGAGAGGCATAAAAGGCATCAAAGCTAGCAGAGACGTCCCTAGTGACAAAAAGATGGATATCAAAATCAGTGGGCTCGGGAGAAGATGTTTGACGAGTACGTCTACAGGATCGTCCTCATCCATGGCCTCGTCCGTGTCGGACGGGCTCGGGTTGGGGTTTCGGTTCAGGTTCTAGTGGGAGAACATGAATGGTACCACCGGAACCAGAAAAGCGACGACGACGCTGAAAGACCATCCGAACATGTGAATGCTCATCGTCGTCGGCCATAGATTCAACAATATAGGAAAATGGGGCCGGAAGAAGGAGAGGTCGATTGGAGAGACAATAATAGGTGGAGCGGCGTTGTGCGACGGCGGACGACAGTGGTTGTGACTGGGCAGAGAGGTGGTCACCAGAGAGGAAGCTGCAGAGGTGGCCGTCGGAGGAGGGGGCGGTCGAGGCGGCTGGTGATTCAGCTGGCGGAGGTGGCCGGTCGAGGCAGTTGGTGAAAGGAGGAGGATGGAGAGATGACCAATGGAGAGGAAAATAGGGTGAGAGAGGACGATCAATGAGGATTGCCGAAAAGGAGACGCGACTGGCTGTGGTGGCGGTCGAGAGGCGGAGGCGTTCGGTCGATAGTGGACGATCGTCGGCTCCGGAGAGAAGAATGGCGATGGTGATGGTTGGGCGGTCGCCGGACGTGTGAGTGGTCGAAGGGTTAGGGCGGCGATCGAGGAAATAAGGGAAATGAATCGACCGATTGGGCGGTCGATTTGATATATGTGTGATTTTGACATATACCGGTCGACCGATCCAGCTCAGCGGTCGACCGGACAGTGTTTAAGAAGTGAATAGTCAATCGGTCGATGAATGTCAATCGGACCCATTTACATACCGGTCGATCGGTCTTTTCCAGTCGGTCGACCGGTCATTCCATTTTTACTAATTTTTCTGTCTTTATCAAAGTTTTCACTATTAAAATCATGTTCCAGAGATATATGTCATACAAATGTAAGTGCTGTGCAACACTTTTAATCTTTAATGCATGTCAAAAGTGATTTTGCATACCAAGTCACTTTTACTTAGAATTGCTATGCGATCAAAAGATAATCATTCCTAACTCCTTTCTAAGCATGCAAAATCGTTCTTCACTCAAGGGTTTTGTAAATATGTCTGCAAGTTGAATTTCAGTGGACACATGTTCAATGGCAATGTCTTTAAGAGTCATATGTTATCTAATGAAATGATATCGCAAATCAATGTGTTTAGTCCTAGAGTGTTGAATTGGATTTTTTGTCATTTCTATAGCACTTGTGTTATCGCACTTCATGGGTATATTGGAACAATTTACACCATAGTCAAGAAATTGTTGTTTTACCCATAGTATTTGTGCATAACAACTACCGGCGGCTATATTCGGCCTCGGCGGTAGAGAGTGCGATGGAGTTTTGTTTCTTAATAGCCCACGAAATAAGTGAGCTACCAAGAAAACAACACATCCCACTAGTGCTTTTTCTATCAACTTTACACCCTGTAAAATCCGCATCAGTGTAGGCGTGCAATTCAAATGGAAAATTTCTATCGTACCAAATGCCTAATTCACATGTATGCTTTAAATAGCGCATTATTCTTTTGACCGTAATTAAATGCGATTCTTTGGGGCGGATTGAAATCTAGCACACAAATAGATACTGAACATTATATCTGGCCTAGATGCTGTTAAGTAGAGCAAACTATCAATCATACCTCTGTACTTTTTTTATCAATAGACTTGCCTTTTTTTATCTTTATGCAATTTTGTAGTAGTGCTCATATGGGTTGTGTTCGGCTTGCATTCGTTCATCCCAAATCTTTTAAGCAACTCCCTTGTATATTTTTCTTGATTGAGAAAAATCCCTTACGTAGATTGTTTCACTTGTAGGCTTAGAAAGAAGGTAAGTTCTCTTACAAGACTCATCTCAAATTCCTTTTGCATAAGAATTTCAAAATCTTTGCATACACATTCATTAGTAGCACCATAGACAATATCATTAACATAAATGTGAACTATTAAAATATCATTTTTAACATGTTTTAAAAATAATGTGGTGTCGACTTTCCCTTTTTTAAAACCATTTTCAATTAAAAATGAACTTAGTCTTTCATATCAAGCTCGAGGGGCTTGTTTCAATCCATAAAGAGCTTTTAAAAGTTTAAAAACATGATGGAGAAAATCTGGATTTTCAAAACCTTGAGGTTGTTCAACATAAACTTCCTCATTTATAAAACCATTCAAGAAGGCCGATTTAACATCCATTTGAAAAAGTTTAAAACCTTTATAACATGCAAAAATTAAAAGCATTCGAATTGCCTCAAGTCTAGCAACGGAAGCAAAAATTTCATCGAAATCAACCCCTTTAATTTGTGAGTAACCCTTGGCCACTAATCTAGCATTGTTTCTCACAATGACACCATTTTCATCTAACTTATTTCGAAAGACCCATTTGGTTTCAATAATGGGATGATCCTTGGGTCTTTCCACAAGTTTCCATACTTTATTTCTTTCAAAATTATTTAATTCCTCATGCATTGCGTTTATCCAATTTGAATCTTCAAGTGCTTCATCTATATCACCTATAATTTGTTCAACTGGATGTGATGAGGCATGACTCCAATTTTTTGGAATAATTTGGCTCTCGTCAATTCGAAGTTCTTCCATTTCTCCTACATTTGAAGTATCAACTTTAGCTTCTTCTGAGTTCTCATGTTGCACATCATCAAGTTGTCTTTGCACCTTAACTATTTCTTCCTCATCATCTTGTACTTGCTTGCTCATAAAAAATTCATTAGTCTCATTGAATTTAACATTAAAAGACTCTTCAACAACTAACGTTCTTTTGTTATACACTCTATATGCTTTACTCGTAGTTGAATAACCAAAAAAATACCATCATCACATTTTGCATCAAATTTTCCTAGTTTGTCTTTGATATTCAAAATATAGCATTTGCAACCAAAAATTTTAAAATAAAAAATATTTGGTTTCTTTCCATACAACACTTCAAAACAAGTTTTCTTCTCAAGAGGCCTAAGTAGAATCCTATTAAGAACATAACATGATGTATTTACTGCCTCAGTCCAAAAATACTTTGGCAATTTACTTTCATTTAAATTTTTTCTAGCCATTTCCTATATAGTTCTATTTTTTTTTTCTACTACTTCATTTTGTTAAGGTGTTCTAGGAGTGGAAAAGTTATGAGTAATTCAATTTTCTTCACAAAACAATTCAAATTTATAATTTTCAAATTCTCCTCCATGATCACTTCTAATTTTTGAAATCTTTTGTTCAAATTCATTTTGAATTCTTTTTGCAAATTTTGAAAACATATTTATTGTTTCATCTTTATTAGTAAGAAAAATAGTCCAAGTAAAACGCGAGAAATCATCAACAATCACAAAAACATATCTTTTTCCTCTTAAACTTACTACACCAATTGATCCAAATAAGTCAAAATACAAAAGTTCCAAAGGTCTAAGTGTACTAATGACTCCCTTTAATTTAAATGAGTTTTTGATTTGTTTTCCTTTAAGGCATGAATCACAAACATTATTTTTCTCAAATTTAACCTTAGGCAAACCTCTAACTAATTTATTATTTGAAAGTTTATTTAGTAATTTGTAGTTTGTATATCTTAACCTTCTATGCCATAAGTTTATATCATCATGCATAGCACTAAGACATTTTTCATTTTTTAGATTATCAAAATCAACCTTGTACACATTATTGTATCTTAAGCCCATATGTAAAACTTCATTATTTTCATCTAATATTAAACATTTGTCTTTTTCAAATTTAACTAAATAGTTTTTATCACATAGTTGACTTATGCTAATCAGATTATGTTTTAGATTTTCAACTAGCCATACATTTTCCAAGTATACTTTATCATTCTTACCAACATTACCCATGCCTATTACTCTTACTTTGCAATTGTCTCCAAAAGTTACTTTACCTCCAATTTTCTTTCCCAAGGTGATGAAATTTGATGCATCGCCGGTCATGTGTCTTGGGAACCCACTATCCAAATACCATTTACCATCATTAAGCTTTGGGGATCCCTACAAGAATGAAATTGAGAATCTCATCTTTTTGGTACCCAACTTTGCTTGAGTCCATCTTGGTTAGAAATTATCCTTTTCGGGATCCAAATTTTCTTCATCACTTTATTTATTCCTTTTCTAACTTTGCAATCATATGAATAATGTCTTTCATGTCCACAGTGAAAACAAGTAATATATGATTTTGCATTACTACGTGATGCTTTAACAAATAAGAATCTTTTGTCATTTTTTTTCAAAAGAGTTAAAACCAAGTCCTTTTTTATTTGAAGGCATTCTAGATCCGCTAAGCATGACATCTAACATTTTGCTTCCATTAGAAAATTTTTTAATTTCATCTTTTAGATTCTTGATTTCATTTTTCAAGCATGCACATTTTTCACATGGTGATCTAAGTGTACTACTTTCCATTTTCAATTCTTCAATTAAGAATTCTAAACTAGTGTTTTCCTCACTTAATATGTCACACTTTTCACATGCTCTAACATCTTTATCTTTCTTTTGCTTATTTTCAAATTCTATTTTTAGATTATTATATTTCTTTTTTAGGCATCTATATTTATTGATAAGAATTCTAAACTCATTATGCACATTAAAAGATTCACTATCACTAGAGCTAGATGAGTTAGATGCTACCTCATGGCTATTAGCCATTAGACATATGTAAGCTTCTTCATCATCACTTGAGAAGGTGTTGGAATCATTTTCTTCATCTTCGCTTTCATCCCAAGTTGCTTGAAGAGCTTTTTTCTTCCTTTTTGAATTTTCTCCATCTTTTTCCTTTTTGCTCAAATTTGGACATTCATTTTTATAATGTCCAATCTTTTTGCATTCAAAGCAAGTTATTTGATTCTTACTTAGATGATGATCTTTTCTTGATAAAGCCATTTCTCTTCTTTTGTTTGACAAACTTGAGATATTTGTCAAGCTTCTTTGCATATAGGGCAAGTTTCTTGTCATCAAGATCTTCATCTTCCTCACTTGTGTCTTCCTCATCTTTACTTGCTTTTAATTCCAGAGTTTTTATCTTTGGAGCATTTACTTCTTCATCCTCCTTGATTCCGATCTCATATGTCAAGAGTGAACATATAAGATCGTCAAAATGTAACTTGTTCAAATTCTTCTCTTCGACCACGGTCCTCTTTGTATGTCATCTGCAGGAGAGAGACTTGAGAAACTTTTTTACCTTCTGAGAGTTAGTTCTTGGCTCGCCCAAAGAGACTAAGTCATTCACAAAATCATTAAAATAGACAACCATTTCATTTATAGATTCATTTTCAATCATTTTGAAAGAATCATATTGGTGATTTAGAATGTTCAATCTAGATTCCTTAACTTTGTCGGTTCCTTCATGTGTGATAATAAGGTTCTTCCAAATTTCATTAGTATTTGAACAACTAGAAACCCGATTAAATTTCGTAGGATCCAAAGCACAATAAAAAATATTTTTAACCTTCCAATCAAGTTTTATCAAAAATCTTTCTCCTTCGATATATTCCAAAGGAGTTTTTCCACGTAGATCAAAATTATTTTGAACAATATCCCACATATCAATATCAATGGAGCATACATATGCTTGCATCCTAATTTTTCAATATGCAAAATTAGATGCATTAAAAAGCAGAGGACAATTAATCGATTGACTTTCAGCAAAACTGAGTCCACTTGATGCCATAGCTCTAAAAGAAGTTTTAAATCTTAATAACAAGAGCAACCTACTCTGATACCAATTGTACGATCGAAAGCACCAAGAGGGGGGTGAATTGGTATTTTAAAATCTTTTTGGAAACTCTCTTTCGAAAAATCACTAAAAATGATCACAGGCAAATAATAAAAAGGGAGCAAGAAAGCAAACACAGTGAGTCACGATATGTTGACGAGGTTCGGCCCCAACTCTTTGGCCTATGTCCCCGTTCCGACTTCTCGACCTCGAGATCGTCGGAGATTCACTATCTTTCTCTTTTCTTGTAGGGAGAGAACAACCCTTTTTACACCACACGCCTTCTTCTCCGCTCAAGAGATAAGGCACTCCTCTTTTACAACGAGCTTTTAATCTTTTCTAGATCAGAGAATAACGATACCCTCTAACTCTCTTCTTTTACAAGATTTTCACACTCAAGGTTTGGAAGAGAAAAGGGAAGAACTTGCAAATTTTGGCTCAAAAACTTGAAATACTCTTTTCAATAGTCTTGCTTGATTGGATAAGTTTTCTTCAAGCTTTGGCACTCCTTTTTGTATTCTTGTACAGGTGAGAATTTCGTCCAGATAATTTTCCATGATTTTCTCCTCGAAAAATAGTCATTATTGTTCATTTGGCACTGTGATCGGTCGACCGCATTAATGGGCCGGTCGATCGGTCAATATGATCGTTACAGAATATTTATTGCCTTTTTGAGTTGTCCGGTCGACCGGTCCTTCGGCCAAAACGTCGACTGGTATAGTCTCGACCTTTTCTGGAATTCATCCTTTACTGTTTGGTCGACCGGTGCAACGATCGAAACATCAACCGGTAGAGTCGACATTTCTTGAATTCATCCTTGAGCTGTTCGGTCGACCGGTGTAACGACCGGATCATCGATCGGTACAGTCTCGACATTTCTTCTACTTGATATCGATCGACCGGTCTTCACAGTCGGTCGACCGATCAGTCGACCGGTCGTATCCTGAAATTGCACTTTCATCGTTTCAATGAGCGATTTTTCTTGCAACTGAGATCATATCAATTCTACACCTGCATATCATCACTTGAACATAGATTAGTGTCTTTTATGTCCAATTTGATTTGTTATCATCAAAATATGGGATTCAACACTACTTATCACATTTTAAACTACACATTATTAGTACAATATGTGAATACAAGGCATTACCATAAAGAATAGAAATCGCCAAATAGTACCCGATGATTTCGCCTTTTATTTTTAGGTGTCATGCCACGTTTACATATACAAATCAATGTATAGCATTGTGATGCGCAGGATCATGATTGATTAAAGTCATATACCACAATCACCTTTAGAAGGGTCATATATTAGTACCTATATAACCTCACGTTATAATCCTCAAATTCACACAACCCAAGCTAAATGCTTATAATCCCCATTATAACCATAACAATGACAAATCCACTATAAGCATAACCATGTCATCCCAGACATAGCTATGGAAATTTTGACCAAGGGAAGGATCTATTGCTCTGATACCATAACTGTCACGATCCCAATTTGACCCACGAGTTAAATCAGAGTTCGCGACTAATTACGGACGATGAAATAAAATTATAAAAAATATGCGAAAACATGATGTAATTTAATATTCTTTCATAACATTAGAGTAAAAGTATATCATTAAATAAATTACCCAATATGCGATCATTTCAGGGCAAACTGATACACCTTAAGTCATACATTTGACAAAATGACTTTATTTTCAATACAACTTATTTTGATATAAGTAATAAACACGACTAGCTCTCTCGACATCTTACTAGAAAGATACGAGAGATATAAATCCTCTCATCATACCACTAAGGATGTTATAGAATCCTTTTACGACTATCACCTCACACGATCCCCAACGAGCTATATGAATCTGAAAAATATTAGAAACAACATTATGAGCAAAAATAACTTAGTAAGTTGATAACTCATAAGCTATGTGCTACCATCTAATAAATCTGGGGAAACATAAAAATACAAGCATTAATCATAATATCAAAAATCAATATATTCATACATTTAATAAATACATATATAGCATTCCAATCGAAATCATCCCACTCAATGATGGCTCACATCATGATCAATGATGTAGCACTTAGCTTCAACCATCACGTATGCAAATGCAGGAAGATGCAGATGCAGGCAGATGAAGATGTAGATGCAGACAGATGCAGATGCATGATTCATAATATAACAATTTCATATCAAAGATTAAAAGATTAACCATATCTTGTAACTCAAATATCAGAAGATGAATAATGTCGAACACTGATTCAAACAGAATAGAATTGCATATTATTAAATCAATCCTTAACATACCACGTATGCTTTTCAATTGTACCATCACTCGATCATTCATTTCAAATGGAACAAGATTGCACTTCTCGTAATTCATTCATATCATATCACATATGCTTTTCAAATGTGCAATAATACAATCATTCATATATACTTTTCATAATTGCATTTCTCAAAATCAATTCATAACATATCCGAAACATATTCAATACTATAATAATTTATGTCACACCAAATTCAAAAGAGGTGAATACATAGAGTAGGAGAAACCAACTTACCTATAAGAGCTACCAAAATGTTTTTCCTTTCCATTTTCACTACTTTACTTTTCTACTCTTATACTTTTCTACTCTTATACATCTGAAAACAAACCTATTACACATGAAACATAATTAATTGAAGAGGTACATGACCCTTAAGTACTTACTCTCATAACTCAAGTAACTATTTATCATAAGAGTTGGCCTACTATTAAGACATATTGTATACATAATAAAAGAAAATTGGTATCTGCTTGAATTGATAACCAAATTTATTCATTCCAATTTTACTTACTTCCTGGTTGCTAATATATTAATTTACAAAAGTTTCAGATTTTATTTCATTGTATTTTGTTCACAGGAAATCAACATTCAGCCTAACTTTTATCTTGTTTCTATGTCCTGACAGCTGAGTGACATTACTTTTATAATTTATATAAACTAATAACCATTCCATGTTCTGCTACTTTTAATTTTGCCAAATAGTAGACATTCTAGGGTGCAACTCATAAAATTACTTGAATTTATATCTATTTGTACTGAGCACAATAAATTTAACAAACACTAGCATAATTTGCCCTAAGTTCCATCCTGACAGACTTAGTAAGGCTCGGTAAAACATTTATAACTTTCGCTACACATATCATTTTAAAGTGATTTCAATTGTAAATGAAACCTAACATAAATTTCTATAAACCCTAAATAATTACATGATATATTAGATTTAATACATAATTTAAAAAATCGGGTAACAGTTTCAGCGGATAGAGTGATAGCACCTTAAAAATAAGAAATAACTTTCTCCACAGACATCATTTTAACTTGATTCCAAAACTCAATGAAAGTAGACTCAGAGGGGATCAATCAGAGTTAATTTCATAATTTTTTAATAAGTATTGATGAATAAATAATGATCATGAAAATATCCATTAGCTTAGGGTTAGAATTGCCACCTTAAGTGATCGGTGTTGTAGAATTTCCTCCGCCCTCCATAGAAAGAATCAAGATCTGCTAATTTAGGTGCCGTTTCTAAACATCTAATGGAGACAGGAGGAATGTTTTTGAATTTTTATCACATGAGAAGATCTGTTGAAAAAATCACCTAAGCATGAGGTGGCAAGCTGCTAGCTTGCTGGCAGCTTGCATGTGAGCAACTTTTTATCCAATAGAATTTTAACATCCAAAATAACTTATTAGTGGACAGTAATTATTCACTATTAAGTATGTATTATGATAATATAATCCAAATAATTTATTCATACATTTTCTATATTGAATACTTTTACACATACTTTTCCTAGGTGCCACTTGGCAATATTTGATTGGTTCATAAGATTTAATCTACATGTTAATATCTATATGAATACTTAATGATATGAGTATATGCTTTAGGATAGCATGCCTATTAATTATATTTTAATACTTTATTTAAATTGGACAAAATTTTAAAAACTTGATAAGTGACATTACAATGAACACATATATCATATCTTCATCAATCATAAGTTATAATACTACAACATATAATGATATACGAATTAGATTTGGGATATTACACATATGGCCTCGCTCTATTGTCCCGACGTTGATTCTTACGGTCATAACCTCCTCAATTTTGGCGTCGGTCATTCCATCGAGGTGGATTCTACAGGGGGTTTCATGGAGGCCTTTCCTTTCACATCTCTACCTTCAGTTTTCTTACGTAATTCCTTTCCATCGTGGTCGCTAGCCCGACCGTCAAATTTTGCATATTGACCTACTAAAGTGTTTGCCCTGATGGTTGGATTCAGGCATTAGAAAAAATGATCTGCCTTCTCTCTGTCGCTCTTGAGAGTGTTATACCTCTCTAGATGAACGAACTAAACATGGTACATGACCTTCTTATCTTCACCATAGTCAATTTGATGTAGATTTTGCTTTATGGTTCTCAACCATCTCTCAGCCTTGTCGAATTCACCCATGCCATCACACTTTGGAAGGCGCAACTTCATGGATGTCTGAATGGTGTCCTTAAAGGGCACCGATGGCACCGGCAGAGGCTGAACTAGTGGCGTCAATGCTGGTGCAGGCTGAACTATTGGTGTCCATGCCGGTGTGGGCTAAACCAATGGAGATCGAACTGTCGGTTCTGCCTCATGAGCCTGACTGATTTGGATCTCATTCTGATTCGTTCCTTTTTGTTGTGAATTTACAATCCTACTGCTACCTTGAGGTCGACTTTGACCCCAACCTTGGATAGTAGGAGCACGTCGTGGAGGCATCTACATCATCATACGTTATAGCATTTAGGAACATCATACATCTTATTAAAAAAGAAACAAAACTTACTTGACTTTAAGTGATGCGGTGACTGCTCATGACACTTGCACATGGACCATAAAATCATATAATAGGACATAAGAATGTCCTAACTTTAAGTTGTGATACCTAACTGTAACGCCCCAAATCATACCCCGTCACATGGCAGAATACGCTTTGAGGACGCTACGGGTCATCCTTACATATACATCATATTGGCAAAAGATAAAACTTTGACTGGTCAACTCAGCATCATATAAAAGCGGAAGAGTAATCATCATATTAATGCTAAAAAGAGTATAACATCATAATATGCAGAAGACTAAAAAAACATCATGAGTCCAAAAGAAACTAATGCATCAAACTAATATGCGGAAAAGAAAATCTATCCCATATTCTAAAGGACTCAAGACACCAATGTGCAGTCACCACGAGCTCGATCAATCACTGTTAGCCAACCTCATCATTCGGACCTAGTCTTGTGTACATGAAGACACAAGGGAGATAAAACCTCCCTGTGAGTTTTGCAACCCAGTATGCAAAAAAAAAGAAGAAATGACATAAAAAAATATGATAACAGGCTGAATAATAACTCATGGAACATCATCATAAATATCATATAAGAAGAATAATCAGAATTATGATAATAGAATGAATAAGCATAATCATGGCATAAAAATTAAGAGGTCATAATAAGAGTTCATCATACGAGTATGATTTCTTCTTCTTCTTTCTTCATTTTATTATTCATCTTAAACTTATCATGAGGTGTATTTCAATCTACGGGAAGGCCTGCCTCAATTCTTTCATCATCATCATAACTAGCAGAACTAGCCCATAACTGACCGTCAGCCCATATCTGATCGAAGTCAGCCTATACTTGGTCCTCACCAATCCATCATAAGGAGTGCTCTCCATTTAACATTTTTTATCTTTTATCTTACAGCTTTGAATTAATCTTTATTAAGACTTAATTCAAGACTACAAGATAGGATCATGGAGAGTAAATCTAAAGCATTAATGACATAATTATCATCATAATCAAGATCTAGAGTAAGTATGTGAATAAGGGGACAAAGGATCATAAAAGTCATTTTAGTCGCATCGGAACCCGGGCCGAGTAATGGTGGAACTCGGACCGAGTAAGGGTGGAACCCGAGCCAAATTCATCGAACATTGTTCACGGAAAAGGAAAATATGGGGTAAATCCGGGCCAGGTTCAGGTCATCGTCGAGTCAAGGCGCACCCGACCGCTTCGTCATGGGTGGAACTCGGGCTGGGTCATCTCCAACCCGAGTCGGGTTTGTCGAGTTGCAGAGCTCTAAGAGCATTGACATTGGTGGATGGCTGAGCTCATGGAACTCAGTACAGGCACATCATAATTCGGACCGGTTAATGAGGAACTCAAGCCGCGTTCGTCTTGCGGAAAAGATTGTGTCGCACAATACAATTTATGATCGATTTTTCGGCGAGTCACGGCCATAAGCAACATTGTAATCGATAGTTATGGGTAGACCCAAAAATATTAACATCTTACTTTAAATCCTAGAGTTACGAGTCTACGATGAATTTACTTTATTCACATACCTCATAGTTTCTGTCCAGAAAGTAATTAGCTCGTCCTCTTCCTCTTCTCCCAACCGTTCCCTTCTATCCTGGTGTGCTGTCCACGACATCTGGTTCCTCTCCTGTCGTCCGACGGCGGTTTGAGAGAGAAAGAAAAACACACAAAAAATGAAGGAAAAATAGGATCAGCTTGTAGAGGAACAAAAGGGTCTGTTTGGTTCCTTTTGATTTCATATATGTAGGGGAAGAAATAGAGTTTTAAGAATAAATTTGTCTATAGATTTTGTATTTTCTTTTGTTTCCTTCTTATTTTATTCTTTTTCTTTTTTTTATCAGAGACAAGATGGGAATTAGTGATGCAGAGGAAGAAGCAGATAAAAGACTTCCGTCTGCTTTAGGTGGACAGGGGAATCACGTTGGAACTTGATCGACGGTTGTCCTTCAATGGCTTTGACAACCTGTGGAATGTCATTCATCCACCAAGTTTGCCCTTGGAAAATGCTCGTGATCGACGTTCGAACAAAAAAGTTGAGTTGTACCAAATAGTGTTGGCCGTCATTAGAACTGATAAGAACCTTCGAACCGCAGGAATTCTAAGTCTAGACACTGGAGAATATTTTTGAGATATAAGGAGCAATGGTGCCAAGCCTAAGACAACATTCATAGTGTAATCATACTTTTTTTTGGGTACCGGCCCCAATTTAGAAGGCCTTCATATCTGGAATTATTAGAAATCATTTAATTCGTAACGTCACGATTTCAAGATTCGAATTTACTACGCTTAAAGCCAACCAACATTGATTAATTATATTGTCACTCAGGCACATAAAACTCTTTATATGATATTTTTAGTCGGCAGAAAATAAAATCTACACTGTTCTATAGATTAATTACACTGAACCTGAGCTACAAGTTCCATTATTCTTTACCCATAATATTGCACCCCGTGCCACCACTTGAGATAGGTTATGCAAAGCACGCACACATAAACAAGCTACAGAGAGAATAAGATATGCCAAATTTTAGTGGTCTGCAACTTTTGGAAGTGGAAGGTGGAGTAGTTCTTTGACATGCAACCTCCTCGTTTCGCTGTGAAACGTTCTTTGCTTGTTGGGCCAATACGTGAGCCAGATCCACCCTTTGATCTCCCAGTCCATCGTCTTCCCCAGAGCCTTTCTCCACAGCTTCCACCACACCTTCTCTCCATACTCGTCCCCCGCAAATATCACTCCCCCTTGCTTCGTGAACGGCCTGTAAGCGCTGGAGTATCGGTCCCTGTACCATGCCCTCGGCTGGAGAAGCGACATCTTCGACGGCCTGGAAGCGAACACCTCCCTCCCGTTCACTCCGTCGTGCAGAAACCAGTGCAGGTTCGCGCTGTCTCCGTACACCGTCTGCTCGAACTTCCAGGGTTTCATGCTCATGGTGATGGTCTCAGCAGCTGACACCTTGAGCCCGATGTAGGAACCCGGGGGATCAAATGATCCTTCAAGCGCCTTCTCCAGCCCAACTTCTTGGACGGGGTTGTCGGAGGATTTGCTCACTGAGACTGACAGGACGTCGGAATGTAGAGTTGGAGTGAGCTGCAGGGAGATGCGGGAAGGGAAGTGCTTCTCCACCGATCCCCATCCTCTTTCTGACATGAGGGTTTCGGATACCAGTGGATTCACATCACATCTGTCGCAAATTGGAATGTTAGTATGAAGGTTCATGCACCATGTTGTACGTGTATGTACATTGATTACTTCACCAACCGTATATTGTCCACGCTTACAACAACATCTATCCAGTGTTCCTTCACAGTAACCTTGTAAGAGAGTTGTATCACACCCTCCAGCTGCTGATACTTCAGAGAAAACAGCAAGCGCTCATCGCGAGTGGCTGCACAGGGATCCTCCAGGCTCATGGCCATGACGGGGCAGTAAAACTGTACCTTCCACAACCCACTGGTGGAGACGGCGTACGAGAACATTGGAGAATGCTGCGACTTGAAGGAGAGATTCAAACCGTGGTTGTCTGACATCCAGTTGGTGACCGCAAGATTCAGTGATCTCATCCATTGCTCTTCCAGGATGCCTCCCAGGGATCTGAGAAGAAGCTTGCATGGCTCTTTGCTCTTCGCACTGAACAACTGAAAGCCCAGGGTCTCCAGGCATCCACTGCGCAGGTTATGAGGGGCTTCATATACACAGACAAGAAAGGACAGGGTGAGGAATGCGAGATTGAAGACATCCTTGAAGCCATCCTTGACCTGCACGATGGGCGTCCTCACGGACGACCTCCTGCATGGACCATACTTGAGGACGGCATCTATTACGTCGCAGCAGAGGCGCGCTAGCTGTTGCCCATCCAAAGAAGACTGGGATCTGTCCTTTAGGTAGATAAGATTCGAGGTCCAGAGGGAGATGGCTACGTTAAAATCGGCACAAATGGCGAAGGAGATGAAAGGGTCACTCTTTGTGGGGCTTTTAGTAGCTGATAGGTTCATGGATGGCCTGGAGGAACAGATACGAAGGGACATAGTGTTTGTACTCCATTGGCCTAATGGAGGAAGGTCACTGATCCATGACCATACATCAGGAACAAAACTAGTTCCCATTGTAGAGTTTGGATCACTGGGTATGGAAGAATTAACAAGAGAGTGCGACCTATATATGGCGGAGAGGAGATTAATAGGAATCATATTAGGCGAATAATCCGAAAGCAACACCATTGGATTCCAGTTCTTCCCAACACATAACTTGTCTGACAAAAGAGGTTGATTCTTAAAGTTGGTTAGGAACCTTTCATGGAAAACTATGGCAAGAGTTGAGCTTTTCCAAGTTATATAAGGTGTCAAAAACGACCTACTGAAGAATTGGAATCTATCTCATCTTTTTGATACACACAATTATTCTTTTGATGGAATGGACATCTGATTATTTGGCAGACCATTAGTTAACAATTAACACCTTGTTCTTCCATGTACTTCAGTGTTCGAATAGTTGCGGCGAATTTGTTCCCTTGGAAGAGGCTGGTTGCTTGTTGAACCATTAGGCATAAATTAGGCCAATGAGATAGCAGGGAATCAACAAAAGTTTGGGAAAGGAAGTCATGATCTACTTGATTACTATCTCATAAGCAAATAGCATGCAATCACGGGAGTCCAATTGTGCTTTCCTTAGCTTAAATTTTCTTTGTTGGCAATGCCAGCTAATTAAGCATGTGTATTCTTAGTTAAGCTTCCATATGTCCTTGAGATCGCTCATAAACTTGTACTAATTATTTTAGTTCAAAGCCTCATAACGACTTGAGTCATTTAGTTAATTAGATCATTCTAAGGGAGAAAAGCATTAATCTTTCTCTTGGGGAACAAGTAAACGTGTAATAGTATTGTTTATATATGGAATTCTTCCTAATTGTTTTTGCCATTAACACTTATGAATATATTTTGACTAACCAAAGCAAGAAAAAAAAAAGATAAATTTTGACAGAAATCAAGTCCAAAATTATTAAATCTTGGGATCTTTTAGGGCCACTTAATTTTTTCTTATTATCCAGGACGACTTAATTTACATGTTGTGCTGCGCCTAAATTTTAGGATTTTGTTTTTCATTTCCAATAATTTCTGAGCGAGTCGGATGAGAGAAAAAGGGCTTTTGGATTAGTAGATTTTTTATTTGAAAAAAAATTAAAGAAAGAAAATTTAGAGAGATTGTTATTATATATAACTAGATTAAGATGATTCTAAAGTTTTATTTGTCCCTTATCCTGGCTTAAGAAAAGAATAGGAAAACATACAAAATTTGATCCAACCCTATATAAAATATAAATTTAAACTCAGAGAAAAAACATCGAAGGCCTAAATAATTAAACTCTTTTTTTCATATTTAAATGCTTTAATATATATAGAATTACTCAGCTAACAAATACATATTATAAAAATATATATAACCCATAGTGATATTTAAACAAAAAAAGTGACTAATATAGTTTATACAATGAATTTTTTCAAATATTATTGCAAATATAAAGTTAAAAAAAGTAAAAGAAGTATTTTGCATTTTATACTTAATAAAATAATAGGTTGAAGGGCTTATTATATAAATAAAAAATATACAGTAGTGTGCGCATTATACTCAATGTCCTAAATGAAAAATATAGGTGCCTCAAAAAAAAATAATCAGAATTTTTGGATTGAAAAATAAAAAAATAATTTATTTAGAACTCTTTTTTAATTCTAAAAAATATAATGAGTTAAATGATGCACGAAAAATCATACATTAATTTAAGTCATTTGATTAACATTTTAGAATATTTTTATATTTAGAAATGAGGAGTTTTGATTTGTTTTCATATAATTTCCTTTAGATTTGATTTTTACCTAAATATAGAAATTATTCATGACATGATACGAGAAAACGTCGAAATGAATGTAAGAAAAGGCCTAAAACAGCTCAAAAGACTGTCACGGCCGTGATAATTATTGTCATGGCCGTGACAGAAAGATCAGCAAGCAGAAATTTGACTAAGTCCCTATCACGGCCGACAGTTTCTCTCATGGTCGTGACAGAGACAATTTCTAGCAGAAAATATGTCTAAGTATTTTTCAATCTTTTCAACCTTCTGTCACGGCCATGACAAAGTCTTTCACGGTTGTGACGGTGGTCTGTTAGGTCATTTTAAAGCCATTTTTATTCACTTTTTGAATATATTTTCGGCTTCTTTCATTGGGGGACGAGAAAACCTATAAAAGGAGACAGAAGATGACTTAGAAAAGTATCCATGGAGCATAGATTTAAAGTCTAGAAAGAGGAGAAGTGCGAGGACAACAGTGAAGCTCTACCGAAAACTCGAGAGATGACGTGCTTAACTTGTGCCAGAGTGCTTCGTTTTCTTTTTCCAATCTTTTACATTAGATTTGATGTTATTATTCTCAAATTTATTCCTTCATTAAGGTCATTCTAGTTGAACCCTATTATTTTTTGAATTCTTCTTAATATTAGTTTGATTTGAATCTTTAATAGCATTGCAATTTCATGTTTAATGCTTTCCTTTGATTCCATGATTTATGATTTGATTGCTATATGAGAAGAAGTGATTATTTTCATAATAGTTTCTAATGATTGATCTTATTTATTGCATGCCACAATTAGGGAAATAGAAAGAGACCTAATTTGTGTAGTTATTAAGGTGACTTGAGAAAGCCCTTAATATTAATTTCAATTGAATGCATCTTATGATTTAATTAAGTAAATTAAAAATCGAAAGGATTGATTTATTCTAGTTATTCATAAGATAGTATTAAAGCCTGAAACATTGGTTAACTTATTTTGGAAATTCACTTTATTATTGATTCAACTAATTCTAAGTTGAGAAAATTTATTACATTTCAGTGGTGATAATTAGGTGCTTTAATCATCAAATCGTTATTTCTCCATGTGATCATTTCTTTTATTTTTATTATTTTCTTTTTATTCACATCTGAAATCAACTATTTTCTTAATTTCTCAATTAACAAGGTTAAAATAAAATCTAAGTTATTAACCTTCCTCGTGGGAATGATAACTCTATTCATTCACTTTATTACTTGAGCGACTAGTGCACTTGCTAACATTTGCTATCAATTTAACATGCATCAAGTTTTTGGCACCGTTGTTGGGGACTAGTTAATATTTAAATTTCGCATCTTACTTATTAAATCTGAGAATTATTACCATTCATTTTCATTGGTGTGTTTGCAGGAATTGAATAGTTTATAATCCACACATTCTGGATGGCTCTAGCACTAGTGCCTTGGGACATAGGCATAATACACGAAGCTCAGGTGGACCAATGGTGTTTGACCTTGAGATAGAGAGAACCATCAGATTGAAGAAAATTTCTTCTACTATTGAAATGGCAGAGCAATAAAGGCAGATTGAGAACCAATTACCACCACCTCCACCTGTGTATAGAACTATGAGAGATTACACCATGGGACCAATGCTTGATGAAAGAGGGAGTATTACACTTACTGAAATTGGTGCTAATAATTTTCAAATCCAGCAGGGAACAGTTCAAATGATATCTAACACACAGTTTGGAGGAGATAGAGATGAAGATCCATTCGGCCACATTACGAAATTTGTCCAATTATGTTCAACTTTCAAATTTCAGGGAGTAACAGATGATGCACTTTGTCTAAGACCTTTTTCTTTTCCCTTGAAAGGAAAAGCTTATACTTGGCTCACTACATTGCCGACAGAAACCATTACAAATTGGGAAGAAATGCGTCAAGCATTCATTAACAAGTACTGTCCACCCCAAAAAGCTGTTAGATGCTTATCGAAAGTTTCTTCTTTTTGCCAGCAGGATACAGAGTCTATGCATGAAGCTTGGGATAGGTTCAAAGATCTCGTCAGTAAAGTCCCAAATCATAACATCCCTCTTCACTAACAAATCCAATACTTTTACAATGGGGCCTCAACAGAGATAAAGGACAAGATCGACGTCGCTGCTGGAGGAACCATTGCTGATAGATCCCCTGAAGATCTTTATAAGTTGTTCGACAATCTTACCTTGAACAACTGGCAAAACTCAAAGACAAAGAAAATGGACTTTATCAAGTTGATAAGGCTACCCACATTCAAGCCCAGTTAGATGCCTTAGCAAAGAAAATGGATATGTTGATGACTCAAAGATCTATCAACAATGTTTCAAACATTACATGTGACATGTGTGGAGGGGCACATCCTAATCATGAATGCCAAGCAGGTATAAATTTTAATAAGCAAAATTTTGAGGATGCTAACTTTGTTTCTAATAATGCTTTCAGGAATAATGTTGGAGGAAATACTTACAATAGTGGGCTAAGGGCTCCTCCTAATTACTCTTGGGTGAATAATAGGAGTTCGGCACAACCCCCTGCTTATCAACCTTATAGCGAACCTAAAATTGATTTGAAAAATGTCCTATCAAAGTTCATCCTCACTGTGGAGACCAAGTTTACTAATCAAGATGCATCAATTAGAAACTTAGAAACACAAATCGGACAATTGACAAACATGGTATCTGGAAGACAATCAAGGAGCTTGCCTAGCAATACAGAGAAAAATTTAAGAGAGCAGGCGAATTCAATCACCTTAATAAGTGGTCACTCAGTGCCTCTATTAGACCCTTGAAGGCGACAAGGCTGAAAGTCAAGTTAACGACTATAACTTAGAACTGCACTGTCTAAACCCTTTTCTCTTTACTTCTTTTACTTTCTTAGTTGTGGAGTAGATCTGATATTAACTTAGTTGTGCTCATGTTCAGGAAAAACTTCGGTTACGACTGCTTTCGCAACCGTTCTCAAGACCTGAAGGATATTCATTATGTCTTGTCATGGCAGAGACCAGACCTTACCATAGTTCTGCTTACAATGTAGATCTAGATCACAGACTTGGCCACAGAACACCCTTCTCTCCATCGCCACCTCTAGAAGACTAAGCCTTGGTCGTTTCTTCTCCTTTACATTTTCTCAATTATGTATTTTTCTCTTAGTTGTTCAAGCTTGGGGGAGGGACTTAGGTTATTTTGTTTCATTTGCATGACATGTCTATTTTCAACATTTTGAGTCGATCATCTTATTTTGTTTGGCATGCATCTAATTATGAAAATTTCAAACATAAAAAAATGTTTTTAAATTGTGCCATCTCATTTCTTCTTGTTTACTATTTTATTGTCTTTTAAGCTTATTTTCAGAACATCACTTAATCTATGAAATTCAATCACTGTTTCTTTTTATCGGGTATCACCAAAGTATTGGGATTTGGATTGAGTTTGTTGCTAAGCAGAAGGACTAGCTTTTAAATAATAAATTTCTCTATTATTTACTATAATATTAGTATTGATTATAATTGCATCTTTATTGAAAGTATTAAGTCTCTTTTGGAGCTTATAATTATGCTAATTTTAATGCAAAAATGAAAATGAAAAGAGAGCTATTTGAGCTCCAATAGTTAAATGAAAAGTATAAAGTATCCTCTGAAACCTTGGTGTGTCCGGGTAATTAGATTCGTAGGGGATTCTTGCCTGGCGACCTAAGGGCATATGCTCTGGATCCGTCGATCGAAAGCCCGTTACATGGACCACTTTGTGCAATATGGAGGATTACTAAATTCTTAAGTGCAAATGAAAAAAAAAATCTTAATGCTGAAATATGAAATGATAATAGTATGAAAATAAGCTCCTTAAAGGCTTATGGTTTAATATTGATACTCTTATGAGATTGACTAATATTATTTGTAGATATGCAGGAAAGGCATGTTTAATTGCCAAGATTTCTGGAAGGCTGGGTATTGGTTGAGAATAGATACTCTAGTGATAGTCGTGTAAAAAAATAATGGGAGGAAAGTAGTAGTTTTGTGATGGAGCCCTGTGCTTTATCTGAAATTTGCTTGAGGACAAGCAAAATATTAAGCTTGGGGGTATTTGATGCACGAAAAATTATACATTAGTTTAGGTCATTTGATTAATATTTTAGAATATTTTTATGTTTAGAAAGGAGGAATTTTGATTTGTTTTCATATAATTTCCTTTAGATTTGATTTTTACCTAAATATGAAAATTATTCATGGCAGGATATGAGAAAACGTTGAAATGAAGACAAGAAAAGGTCTAAAACAGCTCAGAAGACTATCACGATCGTGACAGTTATTGTCATGTTCGTGACAGAAAGATCAGCAAGCAGATTCCTGTCACGGCCGTGACAGTTTCTATCATGGTCGTGACAGAGACAATTTCCAGCAGAAAAATGGCTACGTATTTTTTCAGCCTTCTGTCATGGTCATGACAAGGCGTTTCACGGCCGTGACAAGGCATTTCACGATCATGACGGTGGTCTGTTAGGCCATTTTAAAGTCATTTTTATCCATTTTTTGGATATATTTTCGATTTCTTTTCTTCGGGGATGAGAAAACTTATAAAAGGAGGCAGAAGAGAGCTTAGAAAAGCATCCCTGGAGCATAAATTTGAAGTCTAGAAAGAGAAGTGCGAGAACAATGGCGAAGCTCTGCCGGAAACTCGAGAGAGGACGTGCTGCCTATGCCAGAGTTCTTCGTTTTCTTTTTTCAATCTTTTACATTAGATTTGATGTTATTATTCTCAGATTTATTCCTTCATTAGGGTCATTCTAGTTGAACCCTATTATGTTTTGAATTCTTCTTAATATTAGTTTGATTTGAATATTTAATTGTAATATCCCTAAGTTAACCATGCATGATTAGTTGTATGAATGTGATGTTATATTATCTTATTGATAATCTCTATGAATTTGATGTTAAGTCTTACTTTTCAATATCAACTAAAGTGCGAAAGCGATGGAAATTTACTTAAGGCATGAAAATGTGATTTTCGGAAAAGTAAAAATTTGGAAAATTAAAGTTCCGTTAATTGTTCCTATATATGAAAGGATTCTAAAATTGATTTTTAAGAATTTTTAGGAGGTGTATGAGTTAGGTAAAACGTAGACACAAAATCGAAAAATTTGTGAAATCGTGATTTTTGTTCTTCGAACAAAAAATTAGATTTCGTTTCATTGATTATTTATTTTTCTAAATATTTTATTTGAATCCAAATGAGGGTAGTTCCTTATTTACATGTAATGTCTTAAGTAAATAAGTAAATGAATAAATAAATGAAAAATGCAAAAGTCATATAACAAGGGAATTTTTGGAAAAATGCTTTCCACCGGCTGAAGTCGGTTCCCCTTTCTATTAATACTTATCATTTCACCTTTTACTACCTTCTTCTGCCATATTCACTACCCTTGGCCGAATTGTAAAGGTAGAAGAAAAGATGCTACATGGTTGAAGGAAATTAGAAAAAAAGAGAAAGGGTAACTAGGGTTTTAGATTTTGTTAAGTTCTTATTTCATTTTCTTTGGATTTTAACTATATAATTCTTAATTAGGGTGACTCTGAGCCTTTCTCATTCATTTATTTTCGAATTTTATTTGAACATGGGGCAAAACTCATGTTGTTCATGGGTAAGATTAACCCTAGCAATGTTCAATTGATTCACGAATTTTTAACTACATAATTCCATACATTCGAGTGATTCAAAAATTATGAAATTTATTTTGATTGCTGAACATAACTGATGCATCCTCTATTTACAATCGAGAGGCTTTGACAATTGCTGCTACCGATTTCACGTCGATTTGCTTGATAAATACAAGGAACGGAGACCCTTTCATTTCTGCATTGGAGTTGAGACCCCTCAAGGACACCATGTACAACATGTCTCAATCGGATCTCGCGCTCTTTTTCCGAGTCAACATGGGGCCATTGAATAATGACACCTTGATGTAATGTATGTGGCAGATTTACCTTAATAGTTAATTGACATTAAGGTTGTGACATGGAATCAAATTTTTTATATATAGATAATAGATCTCTCTTGTAGCAGTAGTGGAGAAAAATGGCATAACACATGGTTTTATAGCATAATTTCCTCGTGATCATGCATTTCGTGCTGGATTTTTTCAATACATTATACATGAAAAAGGTGACTATTAGCTGTAATCATAATATAAGGTTACTGTTAATTACTTATGTGATGGAGGACATTAATAAAGTGTGCAACTACTCAAGTAGCTTCGTCTCGTAGATGGCGGTAGGAGTAATAGTTTTAAAATCTTATCGACCGTAGATCGATCAATCAATTTGACCAATTCAACGGATTACAATGAATCGTTCTATTTAAAATAAGAAAACATTTATGTTTCTTTTAAAATATAGTATAAATGGAGTGAAAGAAATATAAAATAATTAAATAATTACTTATTAAGCATCATTTTAAAATAAATAAATGTTAATAAAATATTTTCCAAATATATTTATTATAATAAGTTTAATACAATATTTTTCCTTAGTTTTGGTATATTTCCGAATATTTTTCCACTTTGGATCTTTTTTTTTCTGTTTCCCATTGAGTCTACTTTCATTGAGCTTTAGAATCAAGTTAATATGATTTCTGTAGATAAAGTTATGCTCTTATCTTTAAGGTACTATCACTCTGTCCACCGAAATTGCTATCCGAATTTGTAAATTATGTATTAAATTTTATATGCAGTGGAATTATTTGATAATTCAGGGTGTTATAGACAATGATGTCAGGTCTCGTTGAGAATTGGAATAACTAGAAAATTATATGTGTAGAGAAAGTTATAAATATTTTACCGTACCTTACTCAGTTTGTCAGAATGGAGCTTATGACAGATTATGCTAGTATTAGTTAATTTTATTGTGCTCAGTACAAATAGATATAAATTCAAGTAATTTTATGAGTTCCACCTTAGGATGTCTACTATTTGGAAAATTAAAAGTACCAGAACAGGGAATGTATTTTTATTTTATATAAATCATAAAAATAAGGTTACTCAGTCTGTTAGAATATAGAAGTAGCATAAAAGTTAGGTTGAATGTTGATTTTCATGAGAGCAAACCATAATCAAATAGGAAATGAAACTTTTACAGATTAATTTCTCTGTAATATGAAAGTTAAAAAAATTGGAATGATATTATTTGGTTTTGTATATAAGAAGATATGAATTTTTTTTTACTATGTGTGCAATCTGTTATATTATTAGGTCAATCTTTATGCTAAATAGTTACTTAAGTTATAAGAGTAAATACTTAGGATTCATATACCCTTTGCAATTAATGATGTTTCATGTGTTATAGGCTTGTGCTCATATCATAGTAGTAATGTGTTTTTTACTATTATTGTTATAGGAGTAGAAGAGTAAAGTAGTGAAAGGGAAAGAAAGACATTTTGTTAGCCCTTATAGGTAAGTTGATTTCTCCTACTCTATGTATTCACCTCTTTTGAATTCAGTGTGACATCGATTATTGTGTGTATTGAATATGTTTTGGAATGCTATGACTTGATTTCGAGTAATGTGATTATGAAAAGTATATATCAATGACTATATGATTGCACATTTGAAAAGTATATGTGGTATGATTTGAATGGATTACGATGAGTGAAATCTTGTTCCTTTTAAAATGGTATTGGATATGAGTGCAATCTTGTTCCTTTTAAAATGGTATTGGATATGATATTCAGGAGATGTTTGTTATGTGATGAATTGTGCATCGGCATCCATTTGCATTTGCATATATGATGGTTGGAGCTAAGTGCTACATCACTGATCACGATGGGAGCCACCTCTAGAGTTCAATCCATCATTCTATTCCCCAGTAATGGGATGAGATAGGCTGGAGCTAAGTGTCATGCGGAGCTAAGTGTCACATCGTGAGTAGTCACGATGGGGGCCACCTCTAGAATCCGTAAGAGCCACCTCTAGAGTCCACCCATCGTTATATAATTTGTTCCCCGAAAGGGATGAGATAGAATGGAGCTAAGTGCTACATCGCTGATCCCGATGGGAGCTATCTCTAGAGTCCACCTACCGACCACTGGCCAGTTGGTGATCCGTGCATACATATGAGAGTGTTGCATTGCATACACATGTTTGATATGTTTAAGTGACAATGAATGTAAATGGAGTGCGATGCTTTTGATTGGAATGTTATATATATATATATATATATATATATATATATATATAGTAAATGTATGAAGATATTGACTTTGATATTATGATTAATGCATGCATGTTTATGTCTCCTCGAATTTATTAGATGGTAACACATAGCTTATGAGTTATCAGCTTACTAAGCTATTATTTGCTCACAGTGTTGTTTCTACACTTTTTCAAATCAGTAGAACTTTTGGGAGCGCGAGAGACAGCCTTAGTAGGGTGTGGATCCTTTTTGCTGCTAAAGTATTGAGAAGTCATGTGCCCCCACTGCGCATGTTAGATAGAAGATTTGTAACTCTCATATTCCTCTGTTGGGATATGAAGAGAGTTTGATATGTGCTATGTATGAAAAGTAATTTTGTATCTTGTAAAATGTAAATCTTTTATCACTATGTGGTGGTGTAAACTCTAGGGTTGTTACATGCTCTGAATGATCAATATAAACTGCGTGGTTCGATTATGTATGTTATCACTCTCCTGTATTATATAGAGAAGTTATGCACAATTTTTCTCTAAAAAAATTATTATTGATCGTCTGTAATCAGTCGTGAGCTCTGATTTAAACCACGGTTTAAATCGGGGTCGTGACATTAATAGCATTGCAATTTCATGTTTAATGCTTTTCTTTGATTCCATGATTTATGATTTGATTGCTATCTGAGAAGAAGTGATTATTTTCATAATAGTTTTTAGGGATTGATCTTATTTATTGCATGACACAATTAGAAAAATCGAAAGAGATCTAATTTGTGTAGTTATTAAGGTGACTTGAGAAAGCCCTTAATATTAATTTCAATTGAATGCATCTTATGATTTAATTAAGTAAATTAAAGACTAAAAGAATTGATTTATTCTAATTATTCATAAGATAGTAGTTAAAGCCTGAAACATTAGTTAACTTATTTTGGGAATTCACTTTATTATTGATTTAACTAATTCTAAATTGAAAAAATTCATTATATTTCAGTGGTGATAATTAAGTCCCTTAATCATCAAATTGTTATTTATTTTTATTATTTTCTTTTTATTCACATATGAAAATCAATTATTTTTTTAATTTTTCAATTAATAATGTTAAAATGAAATCTAAGTTATTAATCGTCCTCGTAGAAATAATAACTTTATTTATTCACTCTAGTGCATCAATTCTAAGATGTTCTAATAAATATTTTAGATACAGAAGTTTATTTATTTTTGGTTGCAGAGAAATGGAATTTATTTATTTATTTGTTTCCAAAGTTAAACATGCGATCACAGAAAAAACCTCCCCGAAATCAGGAGGGATCGGACCTCGTTCTTTTCTCGGTCTCCATTTCTTCCCCTGTCGGCTGGTCCAAAAGCAAAAAGTAACAGCGAAATGTCGTCGTCGCCTCCGGTCCTCCCTATCTCCTCCCCCACCTCCACCGTCCCCGGCGACGCCACGGCCGCCCTCCCCAGAGGCGCGGCCTCCTCCGCCGCTTCTCCGATCTCCGTGTCGGTGCTCCGCCTGTTCATCTCGCGTCTCGCAGACGCCGCCCGACGCTCGCTCGCCCACCGTCGCCCCTGGTCGGAGCTCATCGACCGCTCCGCCTTCGCGCGGCCGGATTCCCTCTCGGACGCGGCCTCCAGGATCCGGCGCAACCTCGGCTACTTCCGCGTCAACTACCTCGCCCTGCTCGTGGCGGCCCTTGCTCTCTCCCTCCTCACACACCCCTTCTCCCTCCTCCTCCTCGCTGCCCTCTTCGCTGCATGGTCCGTCCTCTACCTCTTCCGACCCGCCGATGCGCCGCCCGTCGTCCTATTCCGCCGCTCATTCTCCGACCGCGAGGTCCTCGCAAGCCTCGTCCTTGTCACCATTCTCGTCGTCTTCCTCACATCCGTCGGCTCCGACATCTTCTCCGCCCTCTCCGTCGGCGCCGCCCTTATTTGCGTCCACGGCGCCCTCCGCATGCCTGAGGATCTCTTCCTCGACGAGCAGGACATCTCCGGTCCCGCCGGCGGCCTCCTCTCCTTGTTTGGTGGCGCCGCGTCCTCTGGCCCCATCATCCGAGTCTGATCCTAAGATTGGATCTTTGTAGAATCCCCACCAAGGGGGCATCTCCAGCAGCCTCTGAAAATAAGAGGTAATCTCGGATCTAGGGTTTGTTTTTATTCTTCAACTCTGATAAATGGCCAAAATGAATCAGACATAGAGCAAGGTGGAGTTTTAGATCAACCATAGAACCGTGCATTTTAATCATTGATGATTACTGATAACTTCTATTGTTTATGCTACTCACAAATGTGCTTGTACATGTGGAATGCTAATTTCTTATACAAATTGTATTCTATTCATGCGCATTATCAATTATACCTTCAGCTTGTGAAATTTGGATCATGTTGAGCAGCTACTAATGGAGTTAGTCTTCAGGAACATTTGTAGCCCGTCTTTTGAATTCCTCACGTGTAGAGTCACCAGACTCACCACTGCCTTGTAAGCTTTGATAATCTTCGACTTGATCAGAGATTGCTTGAAATCGTGTTTTTTTTTTTTTTTTTTGGTTTAGGACGAAAAGATTACGTGTTCATGAAGTGGAGCTTTTGGTTGTTCGAGTTTCTTAGACTTGCTGTCTTAATCAATGAGTTGTGCCAATGTGCACGACAGCAGTGCTAGTGAATGTATGGTGATTTAGTATCTGGTTGAATTTGTTTTGTTAATGAGGATGAACAATATGCCAATTGTAGAAGAGAGATGGGCCTCAGTCCAGTCACACTGTCATCCATTTTTTGTGATGAAAGACGGTGTTGTACACTACAGCCATTGGAACGTTTTTTTTCAAAAAGGAAACTCGTCTATTATTGAAGGCTTTAAGAACTTCCGGAGGTGGAGTTTGAAGCCAAAAATCGACAAAAATGTAAGCCGAACCCCGTTAGCAAGGTGATCAGCAGGGTTAGCCTCTCTTAGCAGTGGATACATTTAAAAAGTTCAAAAGATGCAATAAATTGCCTTAGTTCATATAATGCGGTCCATAATTTCCAGGGGCACTTTGCTTTTCTATTTATAATTGCGACCAGGTTGGTCGAGTCCGCCTTTAGTCACCACCCTTGTTAGTCCAAGCTCATGACACTTACGCAATCCAACAAGCGCTCCCCATGCCTCAGCCATAAGCACTGAGCTAGCCGCACAACGGAGGGCACCTGCCATACCACAATATCCATTAGGATTTCGAATGATAAACTCTTCCTTCCCCGGCTACTGCCATTGGAACTGAGTCATAGATTAGCATAGCTAAGATGGACATGTTTGTACAGTTTTATACATTCAAATGAAAACAAGATAGGCAGTTCTTTCCTGCTTCCGGCGGTTTAGGTGCGTCGGAGCATGGGAACAATTAGTTATGTTTGTGGAAGATTAGTGGACATTAACTTTTTTCCATACAGGAGAGTTGGACTTAGGTTTAGATTCTTTGTCAGCAAGGTGATACTGGATCTTGTCACGTTTCCATATCTTGCGCAAAGGTGGATGCTTTCAGGGATCAGTGCAAGGCGCAGTTTGTGGGCGCTATTTTTTCCCCCACGAGAATCCGTTTGTCCAACATTATTAACAGTTAATAAATATGATATCAGAACGAAATGAAACTAGTAAGTTTTAACTAAATTAAGAAAGAATCGAATTGGAAAAAACCAACCAATTTTGTGGGCGCCGGATTTTACTTTTGGATAATTTACATCCAAAAGAGAAGTCGTATTTCACCTATTTTGAATTTGTTTTGTTTTTTTTATTTGGTTCGAATCGATTGTCTGACTTTAAATATGCCCTGTAATATAACTTTTATAACAAAATTGCGCTGTTGATATATATTGCATCATTTTTACATTAGAAGAATAGAAAGGCAAATCATAATATTATAACGGCATAAGTTGAAGGATGGTCCTTTACCAAAAAAAAGTTTTACAAAGTTAGGCAAGTTACATAAATTAGCCTGTGAGGAACCAATAGCAGGCAACAAAGTCCAATAAAATGCCATAATTCTTATTCGACAGATTCATTTCCAATGTGGGACCATGGAGATGAGGGCTGTCGGACCTATAATAATCTTCCGATCCAAGGAAAAAATTGCCGACAAAATTTGTTTATTGTGTCTCGAGTATTGACAGGGCATGATTGGCGGATAATTATCTCAAATGTCGGAGTAAGTCCAAGATCAATTGGCCCGGCAAGGAGACCGTAATACAAACTCTTTTCATCTCTGCACCATTATTAGACAAAGGCAAAACTTAATTCATGAACTCCAAGATCCTCAAGACAATCTAATCTTAAATAACTCGGCCATCCAAAATCATTTTGTCAACCACCACAAAGACCACGCACTATTGATCTAGATACTTGGCCCTCGCTTCCAACACTCGAGCCACTCTTGGCAGCCTCATTGATTTCTTCTGTAACAACAGTTGATATTAAACATGTCATCCGAAGTATGCCTTCTAGGAAGATGCCCGGCTCGGATGGCTTCACCATAGACTTCTATCGTCATTATTGAGACATTGTGGGCCTAAGATTACAAACACGATTATTACCTTCTTCCACAATAGCTCCCTTCCCATCATCTGGGCGGACACGTCACTTATTTTCATTCCAAAAACTAAGAATCAGTGAGACCAGTTATTAGTGACCTTATCGATCATTCAAAATATGTGTTTGTCCTGGGTAGAAACATACAAGAGAACATCCTAATCGCCTATGAATTAGTTCATTCTCTAAATTCGGGTAGGCAAAAATTCGTGCTCATCAAGGATGATATGGAGAAGGCCTTCGACCGGGTCTCCTAGGAATTTGTTAATGCCATCCTGGAGCGCATGATCTTTCCACCCTTTTTATTTCTTGGATTATGGCTTGCATCTGTTCTCCAGCTTCTTCTGTGTCATAAACGGAACCCCCTCCCCAGCTTTTTGGCCCTACCTGGCAGGGTGACCCTCTTTCACCTTATATCTTTATTTTAATATCACAAGTTTTCTCCTTGATTATGAACTCCCATGTGACCTCTGGAAACATCCACCCATACCATATCAGAACCTTCACTCTCAACCATCTCCTCTTCGTGGATGACCTCCTAATCTATCTACGTGCCACCAAACGCTGTCACAATCTAAAAAAGATCCTAAATATTTACCATTACCTCACTGACAAAAAACATAATCCCCAAAAATCTGAGCTTTACTTGCCTAATAACTTCTACTCCAAACGTAAGCGGCCCATAAAAAATTCACTCAATATAAATATTGGTAGCTACCCATTTACTTACTTAGGGGCACCCATCTCTCCTAAATGCATACCAGTAAACAAACAACACTACATTATTGACAAAGTGTCCTCGCGCCTTGCTGGTTGGCACAAAAACACCCTTAATTGACCGTCTCGCACGAATCAAATCGGTTCTATCTTCCATGCCGATATATGCTCTTGGCACATCACCTCTAGCAACTGGCACACTGCTTTCCTTGGAAAAACTATCACGATCTTTCCTTTGGAATAATGGATCAGGTCGGCCTTGCGCTCACCTGATCAAGTGACAAGTTGTGCAACCAGAGTGCCTTACTCGGGCATCGCATTCTAGACCTACTGAATAATACCAATTCCCCTTGAACAAACCTCATCACCAGAAAATATGGTAATCTCAATCTCTGGGACTTTAACCTGTCCCAAAAAAATTTCCCACTCTTGGCATGTCATCCTGGATTCTCAATCTGATCTCCATCTTGGTTTCTCCCGAGCCATTGGCTCTGGTAGTGCCACCTCCATACTTAGTGACCCCTGGATTTTTGACATTCCCCTCATTTGGAAGCCAACCTTTATCAATATGCAATACCCCTTAGAGAATCTCATGGTTTCCAACCTCATCTCGGATGGAAACTGGAACCACGCTATCCTTCACTCCATCTTTCCAAGCAGTATCTGTGCTTTAATTGAACGGATCTACATTCCAATTAACTCCTATGATGACGCGTGGGTTTGGGTGACCGATACCTATGGACGAACTAATACCAACTCAGTTTATAGTTTCTTTTATCACCACTCTTTACCACTATGTCCTCCTGATGACCAGCCATGGAGAGTGTTATGGCAAATTCCAGTACCCCAAAATACACATTTTTTTATGGAAACTTTTTCACCTTTACTTACCCACACTTGACTCAATTTTACTTTTTGACAACAACATTAACCCAAACTGTCCTCTTTGTGGCCTTGCCTCGAAAACAAATATTCACCTCTTCTTTGAACGCCCCGTTGCTAGGCAGCTATGGTCAATTATGCAAAACAAACTTGACATCACCTTTCAGCAATCCTCTAGCTGGCACCATGGTTCCTGAGTCAACGAGGGTGATCACCTTGATAGTTTCTCTAAGAAACTTTTTCTCTCAATTTTTGCCCTTACCCTTTGGGAGATCTGAAATCTACGCAATAACTTTACTTCCGTAAGAGGCATGTTACCATGGATATAGCTTGGCAGAGTGTTTTGGTCGGTCTTCATGACTATTTTGAGTTTCACGCACCTGAGGCACCTTTTTGTCACGCACTTCACCCCCATGACCCCCATGACCCCTTACGGGTCGAGTGGGAGACCCCTCCCCCTTTTGGGCAGTACCGATGATTCCTATCTAGAGTCATTCGGGGTAGGTGGTACGGGCTATCTCCTTAGCACTAACAATGGTGTGTTTATTTTTGCAGGATCTTCTTGGCACCACTCTAACTCGGCATTGGAATATGAAGCTCGGAGTTTGCTTATTGGGCTGCATCACTGTGCGAACCACGGCATCCAGAGCATCAACATCCTTTCGGACTCAGAAAAACTTACCAGAATCATAAACAGGTGTCACCACTATCCATGGCAACAAAAAGGCATAGTAACTGACATTTGGGGCATCTTGCCTAGCCTTGCACCTACTTCTGTATCACATTGCCCGCGTTCACGGAACCAGTCAGCAGACTACCTTGCAAACTTAGGAAGAACAACTTTTTGTGATGATTTTTTGGGAGGGACACCTCCTCCGCGTCTCGCCCCATTTTTGTACGAAAACTCTTTGATTACTTAATGAATACTTACTTTTTCAAAATAATAAATAAATAAAGGTACTATGTGCATGCTATAAAAGAGTTTACATTTTGTATTCATAGAAAAAGGCAACGATCATTCTGGGTACTAACATATGCTAATATAACGTTCCTAGACCCATGTAATTTTCACGTGCTTAGAGTCATTTCGAGACATTATATAATCTTCTATAAAATATTTTTATAGAATATAAACCATAAATACAAAATAATTTTTCAATAATAATAGATAATAATCCATAATTTTCAAAATGATTAAAATATCAATAAGTTCACAATTCTAATAAGTGATGAAATAATAAAAACTACACAACTCAATCTAGAACATGTGTAATATTTGTCTGTCACTGAGCATAGCCACTGTATGACTATCATCTATAGCTCTCTCACCCGCACGGATCCAGTTATATACTAGAAAAAATTCATGAGTATAAAAATACTCAGTACGTAAGTTTTACTAAACAATTAATATGTTCAAAAAGGTATGATAATAAGTCAATTGAGCAATCAATATAATAATCAATTAACAATACAATATATATGAGCAATATATTAAGTTATGGTCAAAAGACCAATATAAATTAATAACAATTTTCAATTAATAATTATCAATTGCTAGTGGGGAATCAACCCACGATAAAGCCACCCAATAAGAATAGCGCTAATAATAGTTCGTGAATGGCGAGGAACCATGACCAAACACAAGATATCCATTTCTCTAAAGGATGATGACATCTCAAACATTTAGGTACACTATCTATCTTATTCAATTTAATTTTAATTCGATAACAATATTGACCCAGGGGCTTGGAGACAATCAAAGAACATGAGATCCAACAACTTTCAGCTTTTATTTTATTTATCTAAAATGTTTATATTTTAATAATTTAATTTAGGTGAAATAAGATCTAATAAAAAAGACTACTGGATCAATATCAGTGATAAGATTGGATATGATAACAAAATATGATTGATGATATGACGATTATATATGATAATAATATAAACAGGAATGATAATAATATGATTAGACAAACAATATTAATATAATCAGGATAAATAATAACTTTACAATTAATAAATCATAATAAGGTTATCAACCTAATTATAATAAATCTGTCAATTAATGATATGCTAATCATATTAAAATAAGTGAGTCCCTGATATCTCTCCCTATATTTTTTTAATTCCTATTCTTTCTCAGTTGGGCGTGAGAAATTTTCTCATAAAAAAAATGCAATTAGCTAAAAAGAATATTTTCTTTTCTCTCTACTTTCATTTCACACCTCATCTATATTGGCCACCAAGTTTTATTCTTCCTTTTTTTCTTTTTTATTCTCTCTCTACTTTTGTCACGGCCAACCGATTTCTCTCTCTTTTCTATCTTTTTTTCTTCTTCTCGATTTTCCTATTTTTGACGCCTTCAATTGCTTTTACTCCTCTCTCCTATTCGTTTAGCACCATCACGCCTTTTCTTTTCTTTTGCCATATCCCTTTCTCTCTCTCTGCATGACTTGAGCAAACCATGGTTATTAAAACCGGACCGAATCGGCCGATTCGACTAATTCAATCACGAACCGGTGACTGTTCCGGTCCGATTTTAAGTAAAAACTTGAATGATTGTTTGGCCGGATAAATCTTGATTGAACCGGCGAACCGGAACCCGGTTCAATTTGAAAAATGTGTAAAGAAATTAAAAATCACTAAAATGGAAACAAAAAGATGGAAATAGGAATAAATCGGATTGAATTCAGAAAAAAAACGGATTTAACTGGAGAATTAACGAGGAGAGAGAGAGAGGAAGAAAGGTAAAATAAGAAAAATAAAATAAATGAAGAGAGATGAAGGAATGAAAAAATGAAAATAAAATAATAATGATAGGAGATTAATGAGGAGAGTGATTTAGGGCAATAATAAATTAATATATCATTAATACCATTTAATGATAAAACACAAAGAATTAATGAATGGAGAGGAAAAAAATGAAAAAAAGAAAAGTAAAATTAAAGAAGAGAGAGAAAGAAATGGAAAAAAAAGAAAGAACATAAGAGTGATTTATGGTAAAAAAGTAATATATTATTAACATTTAATGATAAATAAAAATATAATAATAATCAATTAATATTAAGTATTAAAAATTGGAAGTAATTGTCTTATTAATAATAATATTTTAATATTTTAATTTCAGTAGATTACTAATTTTTTATACATAATATAATATTTCCTATGTATATATCCTTAATATTATTATGAACAACATTATTTTAATAAAATCCGAGTCAACTCGGTCGAACTTGATTGAATCGATCCAACCACGATTCAATTAGTCGTCCAATTCGATCACCGGTCCGGTTACAAAAATATTGAACAAAACATCTTCACTTTCATCTTTCTCTCTCTATTTTGTCTTAAGCCTTGTTTGTATTTTCTTGGTTTTCCTTCTCTCTCACCACCTCTCTCGATTTCTATTCTTACCGAGAGAGTTCTTTTTTTTTCTTAGGCGCCAAAACTTTTTGCCCTCACGTATTACTTTTCCTCTCTCTCAATTTCCTTCTATCACTCAGATTTTTTTTTTCTTTTTCCTCTTTTCTCAATTCCTCTTTCCGCCACCATGTTTTGCGTCTCTATCGTATTGAACATCTTTTTTCCTTTCATTCCAAAATGCTGTATGGGGAAAACTGATCATGGCGCAAAGGATCCTTTGGCCATCAGAGCGATCGTCCAATAAATAATCATATAATTGTAAATAAAAATAATCGTACAATTGCAAATAATAAACTTACATTTTCCCTATGTAACTTGTTTCATATCTAACCGTTTAACGCCGAATCACGTCTTGTCATCACATGTCATGTTGTTGTCGCTAGACACCGAAAATCAAAGGAAAAGAAACTCTTCTGACGATCGACCTTAAAGATTTATTTATAGATCTCTTAAATTCTTGATTTCCATTCCATCTATAACTTTGAATCCCAATCAAATTTAATCTTTTAATTAATCTCCTTTAACAAATTCTAATTTATTCCAATAATTAAATGATTACGAATTTAATTAAATTAAATCCCATAATACATCTTATCCTCAATTAAACTCCACCTCAATTTTCTTTTATTTTTGAAATTATTAATTATAATAAAATTAATGACCATATTTTTCAAAATAAAAATATTAAAATACTCTTTTATTAAACATCTAAAATTTGGGTCGTTACAGCTAAACTTTACAAACACGCATGCACATATGATTATAGTGATGTCTTTCTAATAGGGATTAATGTACCTTTAGAACACTCTATGCTTTGAAGGGATACTGAATGCATCTAGATCATTGATCCACTGATCAACAGTTCAGATTATGAATGATTAAATTTCATCATTTAACATCATTTACGTGTATTATTTATCTAAATCATTGATTAATAGATCAATGATGCAGATGCGCTCAATATTCCTTCAGAGCATAGAGGTGTATTAATACATATACATATACATATATATATATATATATATATATATATATATATATATATATGAGAATTCTCATGTGAAATTTGCAAGAAATGAATAACAATGCATGTGTGCATGGACATAAGGATTAAGATAATGTAAATTCATGATGGCAACCATATGAGTTGGACATGATAGACAATCTTGCATACCGAGTGAGAAGAAGAACGAATGAAAAGATTTTGAAGTGGTTCATGTTAACAGAGAATTGCATCTTAATATTTTTAGCATTTGTATTCTCCATTCAGCTCAATGAATTGTTTAAGAACCATTTTCTTCTTATCCTTCTTATGTCAATCTTTGATCAATTGCATTCGGAAAGATGGATTCTCGGATGACAGAAAACTGTATATCCACCAAGTCCATTGATCATTGTAGTGGCCAAAGTGCAATAACTTTCACAGCCAAAAACCGCTACAATCTGTTTCTTAAGCAGTCGAATATTGATTTAACATTTTAGTACTTATGCATGGCCCTTGATACAAAAGAATAATATTTTAGTACTTAATATTACAAAGAAAACTAAAGGAACTCACCTGACTTATCACAATCCTTTCAACATGATGAGAGACACACCATGCCTTTGTTTTCCATCCTCAAGCACTACAAGAAAATTGAGATTTTCCGATAGGTCGTTTTCGACGGATAGAAATTCGTCGCAATTTGCGACGGCTTTTGCGATGAATAGGTATCCGTCGAAATTTTCGACGGCCACAATCATCGGAAATAAAACTAATAAATTATGTAATATATTATATTATTATTTTATTTTTTGACGGTTAGGAACGTCGAAAGTTTCGACGGATATCTATCCGTCAAAATTTCCGATGGTCCAAACCGTCGGTAAGTGAAAAATAATACTATTATAATAAGTCTTTTATTAATATAATTACTGACAATTTAGACCGTCGGTAAGTGAAAAATAATACTATTGTAATGAGTCTTTTATTAATATAATTACCGACAGTTCAGACCGTCGATATTTTCGATGGTCCAAACCGTCGGTAAATGAAAAATAATACTATCATAACGAGTCTTTTATTAATATAATTACCGATAGTTCAGACCGTCGATATTTTCGACGGTCCAAACCATCAGTAAGTGAAAAATAATTAAAAATTATATTCATATATATCATAATATATATATTATTAATATTTCTGACGGTCATGACCGTCGGTAACTAAAAACTCAACTCCCGCTGCTTCTATTTTGGTTTTCCCACTTTCCCATCTTTCTACCCCTATATATATATATACATATATATATATATATATATATATCACATTATCCCTCTCTCCTATCTCTACTTCTTTCCCTCTCTCCTCTCTCTCCTTCACCTATTTTGCCGGTGAGACGACCTCCCGGACGACGACCCTCTCCCTCCCGCTCTCTCTCTCTCTCTCGATCTCCAGCTCCGGCTGGGGGGCAGATCAGCCGCTGGTCGATGGCGGCCGGATCAGCCATCTGGTGGCCGGATCTAGCCGCCTGGCCATCGGATCTGGCCGTTGCCATCGGATCAGCCGCTGACAGTCAGATCGGCCGCTAAGTTTTTTATATTATAAAAATTCTTTGCGACGGTTGCGACCGCCGAAAGTTTTGACGGTCTCGACCGCCGAAAGTTTCGATGGTTGCGACGACCGACGAAAGTCTCGACGGTTGTAACCGCCGAAAGTTTCGACAGTTGCGGCCGTCGAACTTTTGGCACTACAAGAAAATAGCTTATCACAGACAGTCAGAACCGTCAGTAAATTGGCCAGAACCGTCGGAAATGACGTTTTCCGATGGTTTTTTCGACGGATAGAGTCCGTGCGAAAATGAGGCGTCGCAAAGGATTTCAACGGTTATTTCTGAACCGTCGACATCTTCGACGATTCAGCTGGCGGCCGTGGCCGTCGTACGTTGAAGATTTAAGACGGTTTGAGCCGTGGACTCAACAATTGATTTTCGACGGTTCAAACTGTCGTTAACTTTAGACGGTTACAACCGTCGATGCTTAGCAACGGTTAAGACCGTCTATAAGATTGCACGAACGGTTAGAACCGTCGATAAATATCGAAAAAATTATTTGTCGATAATTAATTTTCAACTATTTCCGACGGTTAGAACCATCGGAAACCAAAAATTAAAAATAAAAAAATTCTGAAATTGGTTGTCCGAATAGATAATATAACAAAGGATCCATTTGGATCATAATATGTAACAAAGACATAACAGCTATTTCCATCACATAATTATAAATCAACACAACACATAATATCCAAACATAAGAAATGCAACACAACACGTAATATCCAAAACTCCATTCCAAACACAACACATAATTGTCCAACACCATTCCAAACATTATAATGTTTTAGAAACATAAAGATGATAAGCAAAGCAAATAGATGTGCTCTTGGTCACGATGAAGATGGACACATGGGCCGAGCAAAGAGATGTCTCGCCTTTCCCGTCGGATTTCAAGAGCTTTCGCAAGGCAATTCGAACACCACTACACAACACAAAGAGACGGGAGAAAGTTAGTACCTTGTCGGAGCGCAACACAACACACAAAAAACTATAAATCATCCTCGTTGTCCTCGTCGTCGACTTCACCACGCATGATGTCATGCACCATTTTCTTCATTTCTTTCTTGGTACGACGTTCACATTCTTCGAACTCCTTTCTGAGCTCCTACGTAACCTCTTGTTTGATCTCTTGCATTATCTCTTGCCTAATCGAATGCCTCATCTGATCCATAATTTGTTGCATACCTTGACCAGAGGAACCTGAACCCGAAGTAGATTTATGACCATATCCAATATATGCTGTACTGATAGAAGATCCGAGGCCGTAAATGCGACCCTTCTTCACCCCAACGTGGTCCGTCCAAAGTTGTCTTGTGGTCAGCGGTGTGGTCCCCTCCTGCGTGGCTTGCGTAATGTGCTCGACTTCTTTTGTTTTGTAAGGCTCTTGAAATTAGAAGAAAGAAAAATCAACGATACTAAAAAATATTATAAATCAACGATGATTTTACTATCTTATAGATTTACTTGAAATTTTAAAAAAAATAAGTGGCACATAGATTAACATACATATGTCTCCCGAGCAAATGATGAAACTCATTCTTTGTTCTTCTTCTGATGAGTTCAGAGAAATATTTCGTCTTGAGTAGGTGGTCTATCCGTCTCTTTCTCCTATAGTTAAAAATTTCAAATAAAGTATAATATTTTGTCGACACAATATTGAAAGACTTTACCATTTTCTTGACAATCGTGCTCGTGGATACACATCCGTCCGAATGCAAGCATGCTCCCAGGTCGGACTCTCGACTTGTTTTCACTTTTCCACACTTTGATTTATACTCATTGGTGGACCACTTTTGTAGAAATTCGATCCGAACGGCCTCGGGATCCAATTGGGCCGTTCTCCAACGGCTCGAGCTTCCGAAAGCATCGCGAACAATCTTTTTGAGCACTGATAATTAAAAGCCTTCCACATTTGTTCCATATTCTCGGGCTCCCACCACACATCAGCCTGCATGCATATAAAAATAATTAAAGTAGTATGAAGATAAATTTTAATGACCAAGTTGGCTTCTAAGGATACTATAAATTCATTAAATAGCATCTGTCTTGTGGTATAAGGAACTTCCCTCCATGTAAGCCACGCATTAGAATACCTATCGCAACACTTTAGTAACTGCGGCAGTGCGGGTTTCGACGGTACAAACCTGGAAGAATACAAAATTATAAAATGCGATGGGTAAATCAAAAAATGAATAAGGATTCGAAATACATAAAATAACACTTACCCTAAATTCCCATCTGACTATAATATGCTTTGTGCACACGATTTGACGAAGCCTGGTCTGACCCTTCCACGAAACAAGGAGCTCTAACGGGTTCTTCCAGCAATTGTGTCTCCACATCCGCAATATCAACGTGAGAGAAAGGAGTCGGCGGAAGAGACTGTCGTTCTATTATGCGAATGCCCGTGACTGATCTAAGAGCCGACGGAGTAGAATTATCTCTAGGGACGACCTTCTCCTTTCCCTTATTTTTTCTTTTACCAAAACAAAACATCTACATGATACAAAATTTAATGCCAAGTCAAATTTACAATTGATACAAAACTCTAATTTGACAACGTCTCGACCTGATTATGTTCGGCTACGTCATGTGTCTCATCTTCAGAAACGGAATTGTACGTATAACTCGAGAACCAATTCTTAATATCCGGAGGCTCTTATAAAAAATAAACAAATTAATTCGATTAAGTTTATGTGTAAAATTGTGATCATTATTTCAAACACTCACGAGTTGGAACCTAATATGAAAATGCACCGCCCTCGTCAAGCATCCGTCGATCCGATTGATCGTCAACATGCATCGCTAACGCATCAAACAATATGGCGAGAGATGATAATTTGAATAAACCATTATGATACAACATCAATATTAGTCGTAAGAAAACAATTCGTAAGATAACAACAGTCATAATACAAGATCCCGACAGTCGTAAGATAAAAATACAACATGAGTGTTACATTAGGTACTAATAACATTAGTCATCATCTGAGTTACCACATGACTGGTACTCATCATCATCATCAACATATGAAGATGATGTAGTTTCAAATTCATCTTCGTCCGAAGCATTCTCGTCATTTTGTATGTCAGCATTATCGAAGTCTTCAAATACTTGTTATGAATCTTCAAGATCGTTGACTAATTCGGTATCTACAATAGGGGCCACAGAAGTATGTGAGTCATCTTGATATGCATATTTCAACGCACCATCAATTTCTATCATGCTTCTTGCCTTCGTCTTTATTACAACCCACCATTGTGCTTTGTCCCTGGTCTTCTCCGGATATGGCACATAATATACCTGTCTTGTAGAATATGGAATAATGAAAGGATCAAAACGATCATAACACCTATTGTGACGTATTTCAACTATTTTGAAATCTTTGTGAACTCGCATCCTTCTCCTTTCCTTTGGATCAAACCAATTACACTCAAACAATGTGACTATATTACCTCCAGTGTATTACAACTGAATTATGTCTTTGAGAATACCGTAGTAGTCACGCTCATTTTTTTCGTCCATGGATCCTTTGACACATACTGTTTGGCGGAGCTAGGATGCCGGGAAGGTCGTCGGAGGTCGCCGTCGGACGGTCTTGCGCGGGCGATCGAGTGTAGAAGAGTGGGAAACGGAGGAAGTGACAGTGGGGTCGGATATTTATATATCCAGTTTCCGACGGTCAGAACCGTCGGAATGTAGGTAAATATAATAATATATTAATTCGAATTAAGACGGTCAAATCCGCTGGACGGACCATCGAAACATTTGACGGATCTCCAAACCGTCGAACTTCCGACGATTTTAGCCGTCGAAATATATAATAATATATGTCAAGTGAAATATAATTATATAAATTATAAATCTTCATTTTCGACGGTCAAAATCGTCGAAAACATTTAAAGTAGAATTAAAATCAGTTAACATTCCGACGGGTCTGACCACCGAAATATCGACGGTTCCGTGAAATGTCACAACTTTCGACGGTCGGAACCGTCGAAAAATGAAATATGGATACCCCATCAACGTTAAAATATTTCGACGACTAAGACTGCTAGAAGTTTCGATGGATAGGTGAACCATCGAAACTTTTGACGGTCTGAACCTTCGAAAAACTAGCATGGAAACGGATCAGACGGTTTTAACATCATCGACGGTTACGATCATCAAAATTTTCGATGGAAAGTTTCAACGAATTCTGAATTGTCGGAAGTTCAGATGGCTAAAACCGTCGAAAACACATCCGACAATAATTTTGACGGATTATTCGATCCGCCAAAAATTTCGTCGCTATTTCAGACAAATTTCTGCCAGTCGAAAACTAACCGTCGGAAATCTGGGTTTTTCTTATAGTGTGGGATGGTTGCAACTGTGGGAGCTTCCGATGAGTTTTTTCAACCCTCGAAAATTCTTTTGCGATGGTCATTTTTTCGACGGATCGCTTTCGACGAAAAATTCGTCAAAAATCGCAATTTTCGACGATTTTCAACAAATTACAGATGGTTTTGACCTCTGTAATTGGCTTTTTTCATGTAGTGAAGCTCATTTTCGATTGTTTTTCTGCACAACAGAAAAAATATAATAGTTGATAATAAATTTAGACTCCCTTAAAAAAGATATAAAATTAGACCAACTGCCTCAAAAATTACAAATATTTTGCTTCTTGAAGGAAAATCACATTGTTCAAGCATACATGATTATAGAATTACAAATATTATGGCTGGCGAAAGGTGAAGGTCGCAACAGCGGGGGCGAAAGCCCCCCCCCCCCCCCCCCCCCCCTCCCCCCCCACCTGCGACCTTCACCTTTGTTGGGGAAGGTCGCAACGGGGGCCACACCCCCCTCCCACCTATGACCTTCGCCTTTGCCGGCAAAGGTCGCAGCAAGGGGCCGGCCCCCCTCCCCACCTGCGACCTTCTCCGGCGGGGGGCGCGCCTCCCCCCCTCACCCCACCTATGACCTTCGTCGGCGAAGGCCCCTGCCTGCGACCTTTGCCGGTGAAGGCGAATGCCCCTGCCGCCCCTCCCCCCCACCCCCACTTGCGACCTTCGCCTTCATCGGCCGGGACCTTCATCGACGAAGGTCGCATGGGGAGAACCATCGCCTTCATTGTTGCAAAGGTTGCAGGGGGTCGTTCCAGACCCTGCGACCTTCGTCGATGAAGGTCGCACCCCCTCTACGCATCCGATGTCGGCGAGGCAGCGCAGGGGAGAGCCCCTTTTTAAAATTTTTATTATTATATTTTTATTTTATTATCTTATATTTATTTTATTTTTTAATAATTTGTTGACGTAGAGAATAGCCTGTGCGGTGGTGTTGCCATGTCAGATGTTTGCCTACGTGGCGGATAGAGAGCGTCGCCATGTCAGCAGAGCGACTGGAGAACGGGCGATCAGCGATGAAAAGGGCATTTGGTGCAAGGAGTTAAAAGATAGAGGGCATTCGTATCAACAGTGAAAAGGGCATTCGGTGCAACAAGTTAAAAGATAGAGGACATTCGTGTTACAAAATAAAGTTGGGAGGTATCATTGAGCAAATGCCAAAGTTGAAGGGCATTTGACGTAATTTACTCTAGAAAAATGACATGTCACAAAAAATGGTCAATTTCCATTGATATAGTCTTTAATTTCTAATTTCAGGTTTAACATATGAAGCATAAAAGTGATCGAACCATGTTAGCCTTCCAATCAAGAAAAAAAAACATATATTTTTTTAAGTATAAAAAATGATATTCTAGATGTAAAAGATGATAAAAGTTGCTCGAAGAATTAAAATGCAACTTAAAGAAATTTCTTTTGTGCTAGATATATGATCCTACAAACATTGATTCAGAAGATCCATGCATCGTGAACAAGAAAAGAAATACTTTATTTTCTTCATTTCCTTACCAGCTCCTGTTTGCTAAAGCCCTAATTTTTTATCGTGCGAGTTCATAATCTTAGCAGGGTTTAACTTTCTTGATGTAAAAGTATTCAGGAGAGTTGTTACTCTCGTGTCCTTTTGTTAGGATGTCGAGAGAGTTTGTTATGTGTACTATATATATGTTATTTTGTATCTTGTAATAAGGCAAAGTCATTTTGTGAAATATAAAATTTAAAGAAATTGGTTTGCTCTAAAATGATCATCATAAATTCTATAATTTATTTAGTAATATTCTATTCTTATGTTATAAAAAAAATTTACAACATGCATTCATAATTTTATTTGATCATCCATAATGAGTCACGAATTTCGATTTAAATCACAGTTTAAATCGGGGTCGTGATAGATGCCACAATCAGGAATCCAAGGACACTACAAGAAATTTGCCAATTAGCGACTCCGAAAGAGACGCTAAATCGTTCCTAAAAAGCATAGTCACATGTTAGCGCCGACACGGTGTCACTTCAACAACTATTTTTGTCACCATGACGCCAAGGACCTAAATTACTCTACTAGTGTCACATGTCGACGCCATTCTGACGTTATCATGGCGCAAAAATTCATGCTATGAAACAGTATCATGGGTCGCTAGTCAGTGCTCATGCAGTTGATGAGGTTCGGTCACACCTTAGCCTACGTTCCCACTTTGACTTCTCGACCTCGAGACCGTCGGAGATTCCAATAAACTCTTCCTTCGTTCCAAATGGGGCAAGGAATAAATCCTTTACACCAAACTACCTTTTCTCCGCTTCGAGAGGTAAGGCACACATCTCCTCCTAGGAAGCTTATCTTTTCTCTAGTCCATGAGATAAGATAGAACCACTTTTCTCTGCACAGGAGCCCACACTCAAATCTTTAAGAAATTATTTCTCTTTTACAATGTCAACCTCACAACAAAAGAAGAGAGAAAGAGGAGAAAAATATAACAATGACTTCAAGAAAATGATTTTCCTTTGATGCTTGAAGTTTTCCTTGAATGCTTGATGAATTCTAGACCCTTGGTCTTCTTTTATAGGCTTCTTAACTCCATTTAATCGTCGAGACTTGTTTCCTAATTTTGGGGCCAAAATATGATCATTATAGTGTATTTTGTGCGTTGACCCGTCAACCATTTTTGCCAACCGGTCGACCGGTACACTTTTTTTATGAAAAATACGAGTTGGAAAATTTTGCACTGTCCAATCGGTCAATCGGTACCTCGACTGATACAGTCTCATCATTTTGTTTGCTAAAATTGAACATTTTCTACACTGACCGATTGATCAGTGTACCTGATCGGTCGACCAATATTCCAGCTAGTAGGTCGACCGCCCTACACCACTTTAAGTATAACCTTTTGCGTAATTATCCAAATGAGATGATGTGTTATTCTATAGAAAGCTAATCGAATTCTACACAACATTTGTATTCATCATTCATGCAAAATCTAATGAGATCATAGTCAAATATTGATTCAAAGTTTAGTATATAAAATTTTCCATTTCAAATAAAACATTTTAGACCTTTACTCTTTTATACATAACTTTTCATACCAATTAAGCTGATAGAATTCTCTAAAATTTTGATATTAACCTCTTAATGTAAATCTCATGGGAACATAGACAATTATTAATCGAAAGTTTAATGCTTGAAACAACTCATTTCTATTTAAACCTTTTTGGCATATAATTATATTCTTTCGAGGTTTGTATCACCAAAATATAATTATATAAAGCTTTAAAACTTTGCTCCAACATAAACTGGACGCTATTCGGACGCTAATATGGAGATAAGACAATCTCCAACGTGATTTTTTTATGACAGCACGTGGCGCTACTTAGATGCCAACGCGTCACTAAATCTCAGTGCTACTTAGACGTCCTTGTGACGCTATGTTGTTGACACTAAATTGATGCTAACGTGATGTCAAATGGCATCTGTATGGGGACGCTAAAGTGACACTGAAGTTGGCGACACTAAAATGATGCTAAGTACGATGTGTTTCATATGGCTCCCATCCTTGGTGTGTCGCTAATTACCAATGTTTTTGCCCCATTTCACCCCTATTCTTCCCTTCTCTCCCCATACAATTTATAATGCATACATGTAATTCATTCCTGACATTTGACACCGACATACTTGATCTTTCATGGGGACTAGGTCTATGGTTGAAGCATGCTTTGAATCGCCTACAAGATGGGAGCAGAGCCAATTGTTGAGGAAGCTGTTCAGAAAGCTGCTCCGAGATAAGTCGCCTAATGCTATCCAACGCCAGCTCAGATGTGGCGGATGAACTTGAAGTAGATGATCCGCCTGCATGTCCTTCAATCCTCCTAAGAACTTGAACAATTGTTTCTAAGCCCCTCAGGTATCCTCCTTGTGTCGTGCCAGTCACCTTCTCCCAAATAAACAACATCCTTTGCAAAATAGAAAAAAATATAACCATATAAACATTAAAAAAATACATAACAATAAAATTCATATAACCATATAAAGTATTTATAACATTAAAAATATGAATCATTTACGAAATATGTTACCTGGTGGTTGAGTACTAGGATCATCTTCGTACTTTTCGACTATCTTCTCATTGTACGCATCCTAAAAAATTTAAACATTACACATTTGAAAAATCATTTACACTAATATGAACATGTGATGAAACTTACAAAAACTCTACGGGAGTAGGTTTGACCAAGTCATTGGTCTTCTTGTTGTTATGTGTGGCCTCGTAGACCGTGCGAAAATTAATAGGACCACTTTCTTTTTCCTCTTGCAACAAAATTTCAAATTTTACAAAATAAGTAAGTATAAGATGAAAATCTGATTATTCAATTTTGTATCTACATTATCATGCGTTACTGATGCTCATCAAATCGAATCGATCGACTGTGGATGTGGGCTTCAAGCTTCTAAAGTGTATTAACTTTTGTCTTTTCAGATTTTCTCTGTCGTTCTTTATCCATCTTGTATCAATATCAAATACTTAAACTTTGTAAAATTATAAATTGAATAAAAACAATTCAAATGTAAACTTACTTGTCACTTCCTACATATCGACTCACAAACTAGGTGCCAAATATGTGTAAGGCATCTCTGTATGCCCTATTTCATACTGAGGCCGGCGAACGTGATAACCTTCCAAAACTTGTACAGGAAATTTCGGAGGTGTTTCGTAGCCACCTCTTTGAAGCATAATCGTCCGTAAACTGAGCTCAGGATGAAACTAATTTGCTTCCTAAAAAATGTTATAAAAGTTAGTAATTTAAAAATAATATTAAACAAATTATCGAAGGCAAAAAGAAAAGATCGTACGGTCAATATCTGAAAGACGTCATCCCTCATTTAAATTGGGTCATCTTTCCATGATCCTGCCCCTTCCGACTAGTGGGCAAGGACAAAAGCACTAACATCCCACACGGTAGAAGCAAGTATGATAGTGGTCTTGCAATTTACAAAGAAGAATTAATTTTTTAATTATAAATAAAATCATAATAAAATTTATAGAACTTATTTAACTTATGACCGAGTAATGTTGATGATGGTGGTCACCCCAATATTGTGGAATCCCTCTTCTCTACTCAAAGAGGAATAATCATCCATTGTAGCTATGGTAGGCTGAGAAGGTCCGACATGATCGATGAACCTTGCTATAGAATAAATCATTAGTGTGATATCAAATTAAACTAATGATAATTGATATATATATATACATAGTAAAGTTCTCCCTTCGCGTGATATCTATTGTTGTCTGATCCGTGGTAGTTCGCTCGTCGGAATGTGATGATCCAGCTACTTGTCTGATTTGTGGTGTGCAAATGACACTATTAAAATAAGAAATAATTAATGTAATTATGTGACAAATATAAATTAAATAATAATTTTCCCTACTTATCTCACCTGGCGTAATATGTCGGTCGCCATTGTGTAGTCGTGTAGAGTGAATGTTGGAATGTGGAAAAGCATCCATGTGGCGACGTAGCAATTGTCATCATAAAAAATAATTAAAATAGTTGCATGTATTTAAATTTAGTAACTACAAAGAAAATAATTTGGGGTGAGGCATAATTAAGAACAATATAGATTCATATAGGATATATGTGTCAACCATTTGTTTAGTGAGCTCAACTTCGAAATGATTTATCGAAATAAAAATTTTAAACTTCTTGCTTCCAATACAATTAAAAGGACCTAAAAGAATCATACATACAATTGATAAACTCACAATTTTGACATGTAAACTTAATTTGAAATTTTTTGAAGACAATGGAAAGATGCCACAAACTTAAAGAATGATAAACTCACAATTTGACATGTAAGCACATTTATCAAACGTTAACTAATTAGTTTCTATGTAGGTGTTCTATTACAGAAATCATGTTAGTTATAATTATAAAAAAATATGAAAAATGCTTGAATCATGTTAGTTATAGTTATAATTAAATATACAAATGAATTCAATAAAAATAGGGACTTACTGTAATTGGCGGACGCTGGCATGGTGAGGATGTCAAAGCGGCAATGGTGGAGATGCGAGAGGTTAGAGGAGGGCTGCGATGGCGTCGGAATATGAGGTCAGAGGAGGGTGGCGGCGACATCGGGGTACGAGGTAGCAGGAGGGTGACGGGCAGGTACAAAGTCGGAAGAGGGCGGTGGGGCGTCGGGGTACGAGGTCGAAGGAGGGCGGCGGGAGGGGTATGAGGTCAGAGGAAGGCGGTGGCAGCCGCCAGGGTACGAGGTCGAAGGATGGCGGCGGTCGGGGTACGAGGTCGGAGGGGTGAGGAGAGTGACGTTCGGGGCACGAGGACGGTGATGGCAAACGCCGGCGGCAGGGATAGGACTGAGAAGGGTGGCTTGGGCCGAGAGAGTGGCGACGGAGGACGTCGACGTCAAGGAGAGGTTGGAGGAGGGCGGCGGTCAGGGTATGATGTCGAAGTAGGGAGGTGGTCGAGGGTACGAGGATGGTGATGGAGGATAGGGAGAGGTCAGAGGAGGGCCGTTTGGGCCAGGAGAGCAGCGATGGTAAAGGTCGGAGGAGGGCGGCAGCGAGAGGTTGGAGGAGGGCGACTTGGGCCGGGAGAGCACCAATGACAACAATGGCGGACGCCGGCAATAGGGAGAGGTCAGAGGAGGGCGGCTTGGGCCAGGAGAGCGACAACGATGGCGACGGACGATGGTGCAGTGAGACCATTGGAGAACTGCAGGGAGAGGTCGGAGGAGGACAGCGGCGGCATCGGGGTCCAATGCTTGGGCCGAGAGAGCCGCGTCGGTGGAGCTGCAAGGCAGTGGCAGTCGAGCGGCAACGACAGAGCGAAGGCGACGGTGCACAATAAAATAGTAAAGAGGGGAGAACTTAGGGATTTCAGGTAAGTTTTTAGCGCTGCGAAAATATGCGATGCTTCTTCATCGCTAAAGTGGCGTCGGAAAATAAATTAAAAGAATTCAGCTTGAGAGACGATGCTAAGGTGGCGCTATCGTGGCTCTAAATTAGCGTCGCACATATGTGATGCTATGTCGAGGCTGGTGTAACGCCATAACTTTAAATTTTTTTCCTAATTAAAATATGAAGAAACTTATATCCCTTAATTCAAATCACACAGTTTATAATTGATCATTTAGAACATTTAACATATCCTAGGGTACACACAATCACATAGTCATAAAAGATTTTTTTTTACAAGATACACAATAACTTTGTGTAGATAATACATATAAAATAATTTCAATATCCCAACAGAAGTATACAAGAACTACCAGCCTTCTATCTATTACACATGGTAGGGCACACTTCTCAGTACTTAGCAGCAAAAGAGATCCACACCCTGCTACGTTGACCACTCGATGATCCCAAAAGTCTTACCTGTCTGAAAAAAAAGTACAACAATACTGTGAGCAAATAATAGCTCAGTAAGCTAATAACCCATACCTTATGTGTTACCACTTAATCAATTCGGAAAGACAGAAAAATACATGCAATAACCATAATATCAAAAATAAATATTTTCACATTTTTAAAAGTTACATATACAACATTTTATTCAATAGCATCATACTCAATTTGCAAGCATTATCATTTAAACATATCAATCATATGTATGTATAAGCAACACTTTCATATGAATGCACGGATCACCAACTAGCCAATTCGTACAATTATTAGGTGGATTCTAAAGGTGACTCCCATCGTGATAAGCGATGTAACACTTAGCTCCATCTACCTCACCCCGTTCGGAGAATAAATCATATAGCGATAAGTGGATTCTATAGATGGCCCCAACAAATTATAGAGGTGGCTCCCACCATGATTTCTTACGATCATCCTATTTCTAGATAATAAAATAATGGATTAGATTTTAGAGATGTCTCCCATCGTGATCAGTGATGTAGCTCTTAGGTCCAACCATATTACAAGCAGATGCATGATCACTACAAGAAAAAGATCGATTAGAGACACAAAAAAATAGCCTCTAATGCGTCGCTAACTCGGCGCTAAAGAGAGTAGCGACGCATTAGCGTTAACTTCGTGCCACAAGCTTGGCGACGCAAAACATAACGCTAATAGCGTCGACTTCGCACCCACAGGTTTGTCAATGCTATTACCGTCGAATCGCGATGCTACTGCAACATTGTAATGATGCAAAAATTGATGTCATGAAACGCTAATATGCGTCACTATTTTGATGCTAAAGCGACACTGAATTTGTCAATGCTACCTCGACGCCAATATGACGCTACAGTGCAACTCTAATATGGCGCTATTCTTAGTTCTATTGCGTCGCTACTATAGCACTACGACGTTGCAACACCATTGTGACGCTAATGTGACGCTAAAGAGACACTAATTATGATATCTTCATTCAAAAAAATGGCATTGCGCCAACATCTGTCGCTAATTCTTTCATTTATATTCATATTGTTGATATCATTCAACTAAAGAAATGGAATATTAGATCAAAATTCATTCAACTACAACTCCATTACATCAAATTACATCGTTTACATTCAATTACAACTTCCATTACATCAAATTACGTTAGGGCAGCAGCAACATGAGGAGGAGGAGGCGGCATCCGGGCGGTGTCGAGGCAGCAACAACAGGAGGAGGAGGAGGAGGAGAAGGCGGCGTCGGGACAACAGCAATCGAAGGAGGAGGAGGTGGAGCGGGGCAGCAGCAATCGGAGGAGGAGGCGGCAGCGGCAGCGGCGTGGCAGCAGCAATCGGATGAGGAGGAGGCGGCGGTGGCAGCATTGGGGCAGCAGCAACAGGAGGAGGAGGAGGCAGCAGCGGCATCCGGGCAGTGTTGAGGCAGCAGCATAAGGAGGAAGAGGAGGCGGTGTCCGGGCAGCATCATCAGGAGGAGGAGGAGGAGGTGGCGGCATCAGGGCAGCATCGAGGCAGCAGCATGAGCAGGAGGAGGAGCCGGTGTCGGGGGCAGCAGCAGGAGGATGAAGAAGAGGCGGCATCCGGGCTTTCTTGCGACCAAGTGAGCACAGAAGATGGCGAACGCGCGGGGAGCGTCGGATAAAAGAAAAATGAATGGTTAGGATTCGTTCTTCGACGGGCACATGGATCGCCAATTAGCGACGCACTTTATTGCGACGCTACGGCAATGCACTTTAATTCAATTCTTATAGATAATCATTTATAAAGTACGTCGCATAGCGCCGCACTTCAGCATCTCTAATGTTGCAACGCTAAAGTAGAATGACGCGTCTCATTAGCGTCGCAATGTTTAGACGCTAAATTAGCGTCCCAAACATGTGACGCTATTATGATGCTATAAAGAGTGGCGTTGCATATAGGCGACGCGATTGTGACGCTAGGATGAGTACGTCACTATTGCGACACTGCGATGGCGCCAAAATAATGATGGAATGCATATGTGAATGTGTATGTATATGTATATGTATATGTATATGTATATGCATATATGTATATGTTATATATCTAATATGTATATATGTTATATATTGAGTACAAAAAATATATATTAGAGAACAATATTGACGTCATCCGAAAATTCAAGAATTGTATGGCGACCAAATGAGGCCATTCTGAAGTCCCGAGTGGTCCGATTTTCTAGAAAAGTAATTTTTAATATTTTTTAAGGTGCACAAAGCAAAATAGACCACTCTTATTAAGTTTGGATGCAAAAAATTCTAACAAAATCAGTATTTCTTGAAAAAATTTGAAAACTCTATGTCGACTAAATAGGACCGTTCCGAGCATACCGAAAGATCCGATTTACAAGAACGCACATTTTAGATTTCTTAGGAGAGGCCAAAATTTTGATGAATTTTTAGAATTATGAAAAATGGGTATTTTGAGAATCGGAGGAAACAAAAAAGACTTGAAACGTGAAAAGTTTATGCCGCCCCACCTTCCCGATCCATTCCAAATGCCTATTTTTTCATTTTGTAATCTGAGTTAGGATCATGGATAACTGACTGTTTCTATTCTGAAACTTTGCCCATTTTATTGAATTTCTTCCGACATCCGATCGCCATGATTCTTGTGTGAGTGGATAGCACGCGTTGTTCTCTACGAGTCCATAATTTTCATTTCTACAGATTCCTGCCAAACTCACACTGGTGACCGTCGAAAGTCTTTCTTTTCCTATGTTCTTAGCTCTACCATCCAGACTCCTAAAATCGTCAAAAAATGTTGAAAAAACTCTATTGCCATGATATACAAGACGTACAAATTTCACGATAATCCGATGGTCGGATCTATGATAATCTCCATTTGAATCCCATGAAAAATGAAGAAGCACTATTCTCCTAATTTTGGAATTTGAGAATTAGAGTATAATGTATGTATAGCATGATATATTAGTTTTTGTATATTACATAATAGAATAATATAGTATAGTATGGTGTATAATATAGTTAAGTATAGTATATAGTATTGTATAGTATGTATATGTATATGTATGTATGTGTGTATATGTATATGTACATATATATATATATATATATATATGTATATATGTGTATATGTACATATGTATGTATGTATGTATGTATGTATGTATGTATGTATATGTATTATTAACATATGTAGTTATACAAATTAACATTACCTAAATACGGATAATAATTAACATTACTTATATAAGTACTTGTATATTCTTAAAATTCTAATGTTGGCGCCGCATTAGCTTCACATTAGCATTGCAATGTATTCAACATCACATTAGACTCGAATTGTCTTGACGCCAGCACAAAACTTAGCATCGACTTAGCGACACAAGCTTTTTGACGCTAATTCTATCGACGTCAATACAACGCAAGTTGCGGACGCCAAAATCTCATCCTGAACTTGCGTTAATTTAGCACCGCACTGTTGATGATGCCAACTTGCGTCGTGTCTTATTGATGCTAATATGACACTATAATTTGCCACGCAATTTTTAGTCTTGGCCCGTCATAATAGCATCTACATAGCGTCGCGATGGCGCCAGGTTTAGCGTCATTTTTTTTGTACCGTGAATACGACATTGAGTCTGCTACTGGGAGGCAATTAGTGTCTCATCTTGTCGACCAAAGTCGTCTCTATTTAGATGTTACTAGCGACGAATTAGTGACGCATCATTTTGCGTCACTATTTTGCATTGCTAAACGACAGTTTTCTTGCAGTGGATATAGACAGATGCAAATGCATGATTCATCATATAAACTATAAGAAAAATGACTTTTAGCGACTATAATTAACGAAGAGATTTAAATATGATCGTTAAACATCGTTATTAACGACCAAAAAAATTCGGGTCGTCAATAATAAGGACCAAAAAAATTTTAGTCCTTAATATTCTTATGACTGGCCGTTAAAAGTCAACAATGAGGACTAGAAAAAATCTGGTCCTTAATATTCAAATTAACGACCATCATCTTGTCGTTAAAAATATGATGAGTCGAATAAAAAATCTCTTAAAATGATAGTAGTGATATTTAGAAAATATACTTTTTTTATTTTGTGATATTTGTGTTTTCTTATTTTGAATAAGTTCATAATATTTAAGATATGGTTAAGTTTAAAAATACTAACTAGATGAAAGAAGAAAAGAACAAGTAGGTATAGAAATATAGTCCCACATTCATTATAGTAGTATGATGAGAGTAAAGAGATAAGTATTAATAGAGAAGGAAACTAATGGGCTAATGTAGAGTTTTATGAGAAGATCCATCTTTGGATCTTTTCCAAATTTAAAATTATATTTTTTTCACAAATAACTTTTAAAAATTGGCTGGTTCATCCAAAACGCAGTTCAATCCAATTTTGGCCGATTTTGCCTGATCTAAACTGGGATCAACTCAGTTTAATTACAAGTCCGATGTTGGGGCTTGTAATAGATCGTTGTGAGGTCTGGTCGACAGTCGAACTAGTCCGATCCGATCAGCCGGTCTGGTCCGATCCTCACAACATTGATTGACAATCATATATTCATTCTCAAATAATAATAATAATAATAGCGACAAGAAAGTGGTCCTTAAAAAAAATATTCCAACACATAAATAATGTCTTTAGCGACTAGGTGAGTGGTCCTTATAAGTTATATAGGGGACCAGCATACTAGATGCTATTGAACTTTTAGGGAAGAGAATTATAGTCGTCCTTAAAAAGATTAACGGCCAGTTATTCACACTGGACGCTAAAACCTTTTAGCGGCGCTGGCGCGACCTATAGCGAAGAGCCGCGACCAATTTTTTTTTGTCGTTGATGAATATGAACGTCAAAATGATAACTTTTAATGACTACATATCTCTTCGCTAATGGCCTAATTTCTTGTAGTGATAATCATTGTAACTCACATATCATAAGATGAATCATATCGAACATTCATTCAAACGATCTAGGATTGTATTTTATAAAATCAATCCATAATATATCATTTCAAATGCACCATCAATTGATCAATCATTTAAAACATAATTTTCATATGAACTTGTCAAAATACACATTCAATATATATAACAATGCCACACCGAATTCAAAAGAGGTGAAGACATAAACTAGAAGAACCAATTTACCTATAAGTGCTAAAAAAGTTTTTCTTTCATTTTTTACTACTTTACTCTTCTACTCCTATAATATTAATAATAAGAAACACATTATTAAAAAAAAGAAAGCTAGTGAATTTTTTGTGATCTCGAAGTTCAAAAGCCGGAGCGAGGACCTATGTCAAGAAGTTGGGATTTTGTCTTCCCGAGTTTGCTTTCTTACTTTCTCTTTACTGTTGCATATGAATTTTCTAAAATGATTTTAAGAGTTTTCAATTGCACTCCCTCCCCCCATCCCTCATTCTTCTCGGTGCTTTTGATCCTACGTTATTAAGAAAGTCGTGCGAATTATTAAAGGCCTTTAATTTAATATTCATTTAGAACATTAATATATAAAAATCTTGAAATGGTAAAATTATGGTAATATGTTATGGTTAAATAAGTAAAGATTATAAAATTTAAATGCTAAAATTATGAATTAAGCAAATAACATAAAAAGTAAAAATGAGCACGTTCCTTAAAGATTGACTCTAAAGCCTTAAAACTATACATAAAAATACCATGTCACTTAATTTTGATTCTAGAGCTTAAAAACTATTAGAATTTCTGTATGAGAGATATTACGCACCGAATGAACGCATGAGAAATCTTAAGGCAATGCAAAGTTTTATTATATGAAAACAAAAGACACTCCCTTTACAGGACTAGAATTCTATATTAATTTCTTAAAATTAGGACACATTTCATGATAAAGTAAATAATTAATTTTGAATCACATACAAAATTCACACTTTGACCGTGAAAATGTTTTTTACTTCAAAGTACCTTGGAGATCAAACGAATTTTCAATCGGGATATGATTCAAAACATTATTAACAAAAACTATTATAAAAAATGTACGAGAAGTCATTAAGGTGAGACATCAGTAGAACATTGTCATGGGAGGTGTAGGATTTAGCAGCGATCGAGCATATACTTAAAACATACACCATTTTATGATTATGAGTCGTGCTCAACAAATCTTCGCCTAGATCAAACATATACTTAAGACTACTACCAAATGATATGGATTTATAGTCTGCCTACGATGTTTCAACCTTTGGACCATTTTCTATTGTTACGGACAATCAAGATACTAAAGAGTTTTAACTGGACTTTAGATCCCTTGAGAAATAATTTAACCTCCTATAAGAGGGCTATCATGAATCACCTTAAACCCTCTCCTTAAGTTGATTAACAAATGAGTTACAAAACCGTCCTAGATGAGATACTGCTTGCAGATTTCAAATGTTGGGTAAAATAATTGGGGATACTTTCTAATTTGGAATTTCAAAAACCGTTTGGAGCCTACGCTGGCTCATGTGACATGTCAAAATATATTGCAGCATTTTGATAAAATGTATACTGGCCGTAAACATTCCATGGCAGTTTTGTATTAATGTCTAATTGGTCGAAATCTTTTCTGTGAATTTGAAAAATGTTTAATGGTCATAAACATTTATGAAATTTAAGGAGAAAACTTTTGTGATTTCCATAATGTAAGTTGTTTTTCAAGTTCTTCTAGGCAGTATTAATTAATTCATGTTATATGATTCTACAAGATTTTAAGTGCGATGATTAAAGATGTTAACAATGTTTAGAAGCATCTAGATTGGGTTGGAGATCAAATTTGAGAAGGTGTTAAGGATGGAAAGGCATTGATCTGTGTTATATGAAAGGAGCACGTCTATCAATATGTATCATCATCATGTCATTGGAAAATTGCCTAAGTTGAAATAGGCGAACACAAGGATGGCAGAAGTCAGTAACATGAAATTTAGAGGGAGCCAAATATCAATGAAAAAGGAAAAGAGGAAAGAAAGGGAATGACAAAAAAAAAAAAAAAATCTTGAGAAGAAAGATATTGTTGTGAAGTAAAAAAGCAATAATACATCTATAAATCGATATTAAAAGATATACACTTGCATGAAGATCACATGCCATTGGCACACAACATTGAAATCTGCTCTTAATACATCATCATTAATTGCTGATCTTTTACAGCCGGCTGCAAGATGTGCTTCACTCAAAAGCCAATTATTTATGTATTGAACTCGGTCATACATGTTGTTGTTAATTATTTATGTATTTATTTTTCTTCTGTAAAACTTATTGGGGAGTCGGGGAGGCCTCAGGCAGCCATCAGCAATACTCTGCAGATACGCGAATTTTATCCCCCGGAAGAAGGCGTGCCGCCTCACATCGCCGGTGCCGCGCTTGTGGCCGAGCCTCCGTTTTGGATCTTTGTCCAGTAGGCGCCTCAGCAAATCCCGAGCTGCAGGGCTCACGGCGGGCGTTTGCGGAAGCTTGAGCGGTCGCGTCCCCAGTCCCAAGCACGTCGTCGGCCGGTCGACATCATGCAGCGGCGGCGGCGTTCCGAAAAGAAGCTCGTACAAGAATATCCCGAACGAGTACAAGTCAGCGACGTTGTCGTGCTCTTCGCCCTTGAACACTTCCGGAGGGATGCGGACGTCTCGAATTCGTCCTTCCTTGTTGTCGCACCGGCGTTCTTCGGCGTCTTGCTGCCGCTGCCTGAAGAAGCGAGCATGGTCGAAACCCGAGAGCATGATGTGCCCGTCCGACTTGATCAGGACGTTCTCCGGCCTGAGGTCCCTGTGGACGATGCCGCACATGTGTAGGTACTCCAGGGCAAGCAGCACTTCAACTGCGTAAAACCTGGCGGCCCCCTCTCTGAGAGGCCCCCTCCGCAACAGGGCTCGCAGGTCACCCCCGGGACAGAAGTCCATCACCAAGAACAAGAAGTCCTCGGATTCTACGTCGGCGTGCACGGATGGAAGGAAGGGGTGGTGGAGGGAGTTGAGCACGTTCCTCTCCATCTCGATCAACGCCCGGGACATCCGACAGAACATCATCATGCCCTTTTGCATCGTCTTGATTGTGTACAGGGTCCGGACCTTCTTCTTATCGTTCAGCTCCGCCAGGTAGGTGTCACCGTTCTTGCCCTGGCGCAGCATCCTTAGCATCTTACCTCGGAGGTAGTGCTGCATCAGGAGACTGGCGCCGTCTTGTTGGTTCCGGCCGCCCCACATGATCACTTCCATGCTGCTGTCGCCGCTGTAGGTACTCTTTTGGAAGGAAACGGCGTCGTCGACGTCGTCGATGCTGTAGGATGCGCATGCGATGGAGTTGAAGCTACTGGCGCGGGCGCTATGGAAGGAAGCATCGCTGACGTCGTCGTCGATGGAGTTGAAGCTACTGGCGCGGGCGCTACGGAAGGAAGCAACGCTGACGTCGTCGTCGTCGCGATCATAAGGCAGTATGGTGCTCATGGTGGATCGAACGGGGTGGCAGCAGTGAGAGATCTTGGGTAGAGGGTGTTTTCCAGTTGCAGGGTAGAAAATGTGTCTTTATAGGGAAAGTTAGAGGAGTCCTTTCCGACTCCTTGCCGAAACCGGATTGAGTACTCCGAATCGTAACAGAAGGGACAAACACCATTTACGTCAGATCGTACACACACACACATATATATATATATATATATATCTTATAATAGAAAAATGTTATATATTATTCGGATAAGGTCAATTTTTGAGTTAAAAAATAAGCATCCTATTTTTCAGATCAATTTTGAAAATTTTAAAAATATGATAAAATCATATAGAAAAAGAAAAATCACCTGGAATTTTTTAGATGATTTTTCAAAATCCTACTTTGTGTAATTATATTTTTTAAAAATATATAATTAATTAAAAGTAATATAAATAAATTCATTTTTATAATAAATATAAGATATATTTCTATAATTTTAAAATTTTCAATTATAGTTCCATGATATGATAGAACATATATTAAATTACATAAAAAATATTATATCTATAATAAAAAAAATTGATGGCGTATGGATTAATTGTGTAAATAAAAAATGTTTTCTATATGTTTCCTACGAAGTTTTGGGAGAGATCCTAATTTTAGAGGATGGATTTTAATATATGTTAAAAAAATCATCCTAAATAATATTTTGGTTTGTAACTTCTGATTTTTCTTTATTCGATTTTTCTGGGTTGATTTGATTTTTTACACCCTATTATAAGGTAATGATATTTATACTCATAAGCATAATAATAAAATAATATTATATGAAAAAGATAAAACTAATTTGATTATAAATATGATTTTTTATATTAAACGAAGTACTATTTTAATTTTGTATGCCTAAAAATAAATATATATCTTATAATTACTTTTGGATTTTTCTGTTTGTTATATAAGTTAATAATTTTTATAAGCATCAAATTAGATGATTTTCCCTGTTGTAATTTGAAATTAATAAATTATAAATCTTCTGAATTTAATGTTTTAAAACTGTTACAAATTTAAATTGCAAAATTATATATTTAATTGTGATACTATAATATTGGTATTACAAATTTAGTATTTTTATATAATTAATTTTTATAATGGTCATACTATAATATTTTTTTGGAATTAGATAGGCGTATTATAACTTTTAATAAATCAATAAATAGTTTTGATTTTTTTTAAACTAGTGTCATCTTATCTAAGATGAATGTACCAGGTTGCCGCATCCTCTGTCACTATCACTTTAATTCTAAAAAAATACAAGACAAGAAGATAAGATATATGTATATATCATAATTCAAGTTTGTATATAAGGTATAATATTTATAAGCATAAAAGATATATAAAAGAAAATTTTCCTTCAAATGTGATTTAAATCATGCAATTTATTTATTTTTCTATTGAGTAAATGTCTTTTTGTCAACTCATTTATCACTTTTAATTTCTAATGGAAAATCAGTTTAGATTGTTATTAAAGATAATAATTTAATAGATAATTAGTTTATAAGAAGACAATTAAATATTTTTAGATGTAGAAGACTTTATTAAATTAGATTAGAAATGTTTGTTAGTTTAATAATTCTTAAATAACAAATATTCTTCCGTTCTTTGTGTTCCTGAATTGCTTGAGCTAAACTCAATCTGTTGACTATATCCCCACTTACAAGAATAAAATCACCACGAATCTTCAAACCAAAAGTCAAGTTATTTAGAATTTAATGTATAGGGTTGGCAAAAATGATCAGTACTTGAAAATTAGAAACGCTGTGAAGATTTCACCAACTGAAAAGACAGAACCAATTGGTGAAGATTGGAAGGAACTATCAACTAAAGCAACAACATTCCGTATACGTAGTTATGGCATTTACATTTAGGAAGACAGTTTGGATGAAGATTTTTTTTTTGGAGAAGTTTTGATGAAGATGGATAAATCACTTGCAAGAATCCCATGTCCATTCAAGTAAACAATTCATAGTACGCGCTCACGTTGAGAGGGTAAATTACATACATCATTTCCCAACTTTGGGTGTGGTAATAACTCGATCCTCCAACTTCAATTTGTAACTAAAATATTCTTAATCTTTAATTTTCTTGCACGCTCATCCTCCTGACCGGTAATAGCCAATTTCTTGATTATATTGCTGACATGGCGCAATAAAAATATTAATAAAAAATAAAAAAGTGGCATGGTCGATGCCTCCTTGTCGGCATGCTCACGAGGGGGCCCGGCTCGCACCCTATGTGAGCTTGGCGCTAGTGGTGGGGGTGGGGGGGGGGCATGTGCGAGTTCAAGCGCTGGAAAGCTCTCGAGGGCAACGCCGACCCCCTTTTTCTTCCTCACTGCGCGTGAGGAAGAAAGGGGGCGCAGCAGCACCCACCGCCCCTCTTGCGAGTTCGCAAGGGGGCCGCCACCACCTTTGTCTTCCTCGCTAGTGCGCGAGCTCGCACAATGGGGTGTCGACCCTTCTCGGAGCTCGCTGGTGCACGAGCTCGTACAGGGGGCATTGGCCCCCTTCGCGAGCTTGCACAAGTGCCACCATTTTTTATAATATATTTTTATTTATTTTATAATATATTTTATTATGTCACATCAGTAATATAATCAGGTAACTAATCATTACATATTAGGAGGATGACGTGTGTAAGAAAAATAAAGTTCGAGGACAATTTAATTACAAATTAAAGTTGAGAGACTGTTAAGATATTGATCTAAAGTTGGAGAAAATACTTATAATTACCCCAAGTTGAGATCGTCAGAATTTCACTACTCAATCCTTAATTCTTTTAAATTCAAAGAAAACAATAGAACACATTTTTCTTTGCCTTTCCAACAATGAGTTAACACATATCCCTCCTTGCTCAAGAGATAAAGTGACAATCTAAGCTCTCAATTTTAAAATAGTATAATTGTAATACTCCAGATTTTTCAATAAGGGTAATTTGGACTTTTGTCCAAACCCTCATTATTTCTCCTATAAAAGGCCTTTCTTCTCTCTCTTCCTCTCATTTCTCCACATCTTGGCGGCTAGGGCTTGAGGAAGAAGAAAGAGGAGATCATGGAGAAAGAAGAAAAGGAAGAAAGAGGAGGAAGATTCAAGATCAAGGTATGTAAAGGGAATCCAACCCCTCTCTCTCCTCTCAAAGATTTATTGATTGGATTGAGAGTAATAGGGCACCTTGCTCCTATTAGGAAATTATTTGAAGAATTTATGAGTTTTATCAGATCTGAGATTATTTTTTAATGACTCATGATTAGATTTAAATGTTAGGATTGCATAATTTAATTTGCATAATCTATCTAAATTCGTGATTGTATTTGCAATAATTATTATGATAGATTTTTCTTATCCAAAAATAACAAATAATATATGAATGAAAAGCTCTCCAAAAATTGGTTCCATATGATTTGGAGTTGTATACAAATAGTTATGATCTAAACATCGGACTAGTGTCATGCTACCTCAAGAATTCATGACTGTTTTGTAATAATTGTTTGAATAGGCTTTTCTTATCAAAAAATTACAAATAATATATGGATGGAAAGCCCTCGAAGTTTAATTTTCATAAAAATTGATTTCATATGATTTGGAGTTACATACAAATAGTTATGTTCCAAACATTGGACTAGTATCATGCTGTCTCGAGTAATAGCGAGACCAAATTGTAAAAAGTATAGTAAATTCGAAATATTGAATTAAAGTTTGAAATTTATTCCCAAGTTAAAGGTTCGTGTATCTTTCAGTGAAAGTTAGAATCATATGAAAATAACAAGTATATATTAAGTTATTAATATTTTAATGACTGCTGCCAGAATACTGCGTAGAGAATAAATTCTGATAGTTGTATGAACTTCTAGGAAAAAGTTTCAACTCTTATTAATGAATCAAAATTGCATGTTTTAATTGTTTTATGATGCATTGATGCTAAAATATCATATCTGAAATATTTATGATGTTTTAAATTATTGTTATTGGAATTTCAAAAAATTAAGAATTTCGGTCGTGCCAGGTCCCGGGATGATCGTAATAGGATAGCACGGCCGTGACTCTGTCGATCATGACCGTGACTCTGTCGGTCACGAAGGGCGTAAAGATTTGGGTTTCTGTCATGATTGTGACCCACCTTGTCACGACCGTGACAGATCAAAAAACTGATGTATATTATATTTAAGTTATTTTTAAGGTATTTACTATTATGTATTACTAATTGATGATTGTATATGAACCTACATACACGACATGCATGGACAGTCATAACTAGGTTAAAAACTAAAGACTGAACGACATAAATTGTTTGTTGATTGCAAAGTATAATGAACCCAGTTGTGGATGATGTTACATGTCGACTCTCTATGGACCTTTATCGGATAATTGTTCGGAATGATCATTACCCACATCGGCAATGGTGTGTGCATTCCAATGTCGCCCTTGGGCAAGAGTCCAGAATGATCGTTACACACATCGACAATGGTATGTCATTCCGATGTCACCCTCGGTTGAGAGTCTAGAATGATCGTTACATGCATCGGCAACGATGTGTGCATACTAATGTCACATTCTGGTGATAGGAGAGCATTGTCTCCTAGACCTAACTAGCATATTGAGATGACAACAACATAAATCCCAACTATCGAAAGATATAACATTAAGAGAAAAGAGTTAATGATCGATCTAATGAAATGATGTTCAACGAAAGTAGAAGTCCAAAGGATTACAAAGCAATCCGGAGGAAAGTTATGGAATGATGTCCCACGAAAGTGGAAATCCAAAGGATTATAAAGCAACACTGAGGAGAGTTATGGAGGCAATAGTTATAGTAAGTGTATCTCATTTATATGCCTATGAATTGAACGAATGATTGTTATGAATGTCTATACTATAAGTATGATGATGCTTACATATCTTTCATGCAATTTACTTATATGCATGATGATAGAATGATGTTAATGTTTAACATGTAGATCAGACATGGCATGCATATTGTTACTTCTTTTATATAAAGTTGATGTATATCATGTAGTATCCTATTTAGGATCATATCATCGCATGCATGACCTTTACATACTCTATCAGGGAAACCTCTGCACCCATGCAAATGCATAGTAATTTGGATGGATGGCGGCTCAGCTCATGATGAATAAGATTGCACAATAGTCTAGGATATTAAGAGTCAATTGGTTTAAAGAGATATGTTGGACGATGGTTTTAAGATCTTTTATTAGTTATCGGTGACGTTTTGAAATTTATAACATTACTTTTGATGCTTTAACAAGTTTCTACATTTATTAAAAAAATATTTATCTTATTTAATGGATTTAAGCTTTTGCTGATTTAAATGAAAATCATATTTTTATTAATGATTATATGATGGCGAACGGGCTAACACAGTCGAATGACCAAATTGTTTATAGCAATTTGGTGGTGAAATTCGGGATGTTACAATAATAATTTCTCTCTAACACTCTCTTTTATAATATATCCCTCAAGAATGAGAAAAAGAGAATATATAAAAATATATATAAATTAAGGAAAATTAGAAAAATAGGAACAAATCGTGACTTGCGATTCGTTGTATCCTTAGAATTATAAGAATATAAGAAGTGCTTTCGCATTGTCTTTTTACTCATCAATTGGAGTTAAAAGATAAAATTGTATTCTTCACTTATTGATCAGGACGTGGTCCTCTTTATAAGAAATACACGTATAAACTAAAATCTACATTAATAAAATTGAACTCAATGTGATCATAAATTAAATTATGTCCAAGATGTGCTATGGAGTGCAACTTTATCATGTGATTAATTTTTGTTTTTATCAGTTGTCCCCTCATGAGTATTTTCTACTAATATTACTTTGAAGGTAAATTATCTACGTACAATAATGAAATGGAACCATAAGATGGAAACATCGAACCCCAATCATCTCTCAAAGAGAGTTCTCTTTTTCCATGCCCCGATGTACAAAAATAATAGTATGTCAAGTAAAAGAGGAGAAAAACTCCTTACCGAAAAAAAAGGAGAAAAACTAATAAAAATTGAGGTGGAATTGAATTCGAATTTCTATAAAGGTAAAAAATTTTTGTCAAGAGCCTTGTTTGTTACTATTAAGTATGCGATTTGGGATGATTTTATAAGATTAGTTAGGTTCAATGATTAGCCGACTCTGCGACTAATCGCTTAATCACTACAAGAAAATTGTGAATTTGCGATGGATGTTTTCAAATGGACGAAAAACCTTCGCATTTTTCAACGGAATTTGTGACGGATGGAAAAACATTTCGAAATACCGAAGGCGAAACATTCTTTCACTACTACAGACGGAAAATCACTATCGGTAAGTTATCGACGGGTGACGCCTTTGGAATTACCGAATGATTTAAATCTGTTGGTAATTATATTTATAATAATTTATTTGTGATATAATATAGTATATGTTTAATATTCTATTATTAAAATTTTGAAGAATTTAAATCCGTCGGTAATGCCGAAGGCTAGATCTGTCGGTAATTATATTTCTAATAATATGTATGTGGTCTAATATAAGTATACGTTTAATTTTTTATTAAAATTACCACCAGATTTAGCGTTCAGAATTACAGAAATGTGGATCCATCGGTAATTTTGAATCCGGTAATTATATTTATAGTAATATATATGTAATTTGATATAAGTATACATTCAATATTTTATTAATAAAATTACTGATGAGTTTAGCCTTCGGAATCATCGAGAGATGTAAATCCGTCGATAATTCCAAAGGCTACATCCATCGGTAATTAAATTTTATATTTTATTATTAATGTTTATAATATAATATAATACATATTTCTCTTTTTACATTTACTTTTTTTTCTTGATGCATTAATAAATTAATATATTAAATAAATGATCATTATTTTTCAATTTCTCATAATTGTCTTTAATATTTCATCTTTTTACTCATTTCCTTTAATATCGATATAGATTATAGATTATAAATATATTTTTATATAAAATAGATAAATTTTAATATAATTAAAATATTTCAACTTCCTATCCAAGATATAACTATTTTTAATCATAATATAACTGATTTTAATCATAATATTAATTACTTTTAATCATAAGTATAAATTTATGGATTACCTCTTATTCATAACAAAATAGAAAAATAACATTTAAAAATTTCGAATGAGAATTATTCTAAGTTCTAACAATTCACTTATTCTTTATCTAATTATATCTAATGATATTATTAAGATATGTAATATGGATAGTATCTGCACATATTGATTAACATTGCTACAATATATACATTAACATTATGAATTAAGATATATAATATTAAGATACATGTGTCTTTTATATTATGTCATGTTGTATACTTTTAAAGGGTCGTTTGTGATTTATAAACATGTTCATCATTATTTATGTAATATATCATATATATAATTTTTTTAAATAACATATCATGTCTTCTATAATGTGTCCTATTTATATATTTTTTAAAGATTCATATTGTTATTTATATTAAAAATAATCATTATGATAAAATTTTAGTGCATATTAAAATTTATCTATTTTATATTCTAAATTTACCGATAATCTATATTCTATATCTATAAATATATTATAAGGAAAATGACTAAAAAGATAAAAAAGAATTAAAGACAATTATGAGAAAACAAAAATATTAATACATATAGTATTATTAATGCTTAATAATAATATTTTATATATAAATATAGATAATAAATAATATTATTTTAATTATCAATGACTAAACCCTTCGGAAGTACCGACGGCTTAAGATCCCTTAGTAATGCCGAAGGAGCTTCACTTTGGTAATTAAAATAATGATTTATTATTAATGTTTATAATATAATACATATTGTACGACTTATGTATGATATTTATAATTAATTTTTGTAATAATATATATTAATACACATAATATTATTAATGTTTAATAGCAATATTTGATATTATCAATATTAATAATGAAATACTAAATTTTATTTTAATACCATCCATAAGTATTATTTTAATATTATATATAAAATGTAATATAAAATAGAAGAGTAATATTTTATTATTAAACTACCGACGGGTGGGGCCTTCTATAGTACAGTGGGCTTCTGTCCGAAGGGTAAAACAGTCTAATTTTAATACTATATATATAAAGTAATATAAAAATAGAAGAGTAATATTTTATTATTAAATTACCGATGGGTGAGGCCTTATGTAGTACCGACAGATGAGTATCCATTAATACTACCGAAGGGTAAAACCATCGGTAAATATTATTTTAATATTATATATATAATGTAATATAAAAAAAGACTAATATTTTATTATTAAATTACCGATGGGTTGTGCCTTCTATAGTATCGACGGATGAGAAGCCGTCGATACTACCGAAGGGTAGAACCATCGATAAATATTATTTTAATATTATATATATAATGTAATATAAAATAGAAGGTTTGGGCCTTCTGTATTATCGACGGAACAATGCCCATCGATAATACTGAAATGCTTAACCGTCGGTGCATTCTAATTCCTTCCCGCTTACATTTCCCTCCCATACGCCCTCTCTCGTTATATCTCTCCCTCTCTCCTCTCTTTCTTTCCATCTCTGCCTCTCCCCTCCCCTGCCTTCACTCTTCGTCTCCCTTCTCTCTCTCTCCTTCCCACGTGTCACACCCTGATTTCTGAACTAGAAATCTATGCAACCGGCCCTGAGGATCTCCTCTTCGAAACACTCGTCAGCCTCACACAAGCACTCTAGTTTTTCACTTAAGGACTTAGAAAACTTGCACACACACACTCACTTAATTTTACTTAAGTTCACACATTGCACACTAAGGAACTCGGATTATGTAAGGGAAGAACAACTTTCATTCACTGCCCAGAATATGGGAGAACACATGTATTTATACATCGGGAGTTGATAATTGAGTATTTATGCATTAATAGTGGTATAATTATCAACTTATTAAAGTTATGTTTCTGATCATTGGACTATATATGTTGAAGATTTCGGAGTCTACACCATTTCTTTACATGTTTCAGAAACTTTCGAACATTGAGAAAAAGGTGCAAAAACACCAAGAAACGAGTACAATACGGTCCGATCGTATTATCAGCGTCTCGACCGTATTGGACGTCTCCAGGCCGTATTGCACTCGCACCAGAATTTACGGTCCGACCGTATTGAAGGAGGATAGACCGTATCAAACAAGTTCAGACCGTATTACACTCGCAGTGGAAATTACGGTCAGCCCGTATTGGAAGTGTGGCGCCCGTATTGAAGCAATCTGAACCGTATCGTCTTGAGGAAATTACGACCAAACCGTAGCGCATACGACCGAGTCATATTTTATCGACTTCGACCATATTGGGCTGATTTTTGAAGTATTTTGGGCCCTTTTTGTAACCCTAATTTAGGGGGACTATAAAAGATATTTGGGAGGACGAAAATAGGGGTCCAGACTTTGTTTTAGGGAGGATCAAGACGGCTGGGACGAACGCATTTTCTTTCTCTGCACTTCTGTACTTTTCTAAGACTAAATATCATTTTCTTTTCATGAACTCTTATGTTTCAATGATGATTTCTTTCTTTGTGTGGCTAAACTTCTTTTCTCGGGTTTGATGAAATCTAGGGTTGATCTTTAGGGAATATTTTTATTGGATCTGATGTGTTCTTTATCTTTCATGTGTTTCATGTAATGCTTATCTTAGATTGACCACCTAGTTAAGCGATCGAAGATTTTCCTGATTACAAAAGTATTTCATCAAGATTAGTTCAAATGAATGACATGAAATGTATTATTTCTTAGAAAAAAGGATAATCATTTTACTTATGAATCTTGGCTTATAATACAATTAAAATAATTTAAATGACACAAAAGTAGGCGCTTATTATTTTAATTAGAATTGTGTTTGCCTGAAAAGGAGATGCGTGACTTTTGAAGATTGAGTAGGACACTAATGATTTTATTATCTCTAAATTCCTTATGATCAATAACCTAGGTGGATTCAAAACCCGAGAACTTTGATTCTCATTTATTTCTCAAAATCAATTTTCGTCCTTTCTCGTCGTTTCCTGCACTCATTTCGGTATTTGATTTTTATTTAGATTTTATTATTATTTCACCTCTTCTGACCATTTAGATATCAATTAGAATCATATAATTCTAATACTTGAGCTCTTCCCTATGGACGATATTTTATATACTACGACATTGACTCCGTATACTTGCAGGAGAATTGTCAATTTTTTTGGCGCCGTTGCCGGGGAAGAGCGTCAATATTAGAATTTTGATTTTATTTGTTAATCTAGACAAAAAATTCTTTTCTTTTTGTGTATGCACCGCAGAAACAGGACACTTGAACCATATATTTCTGAAATTGAAAGACAGTGTCGAGCGAATCGAAAAGCAAGAAGAGAACAACAAATGGGCAACAACCAGAATAGAATACTGAACATTGAAGAAGGTCAACAACAACAGCAGCAGATAGAGGAAGTTGAACCTCCAATGAGGGATCTAGACAGAAGATCTTATAGAGGCACCACTACGAGTATTGTGGTCCCGAGGATTGCTGCGAATAATTTTGAACTGAAGTCTGGACTCATTCAGATGGTGCAACTGAATCATTTAGAGGAGAACGCAACGAAGACCCTCTATCTCATATCAATCGGTTTCTGCAAATGTGTGCCACTATCAAAATGAACGCCGTTGAAGAAGACACCATCAAGATGAAGCTTTTTCCATTCTCTCTCAGGGATGAAGCACAAGACTGGTTAGACTTACAACCCCCGGGAGCATTCAATACATGGGATGAATTATTCCAAGCTTTCATGACGAGATTCTTTCCTCCGGGCAAGTTCATTAAGTTGAGAAATGAAATCACTTGTTTCAAGCAAAAAGAAAATGAATCTCTTGGCAGTGCATGAAAGAGATTTAAGAAGTTACAAAAATAATGTCCACACCATGCGGTACCTGCTTGGCTCATAATAGAGACATTCCACAATGGCCTCTCGTCCAGTATGAAATTTAACATTGATTCAGCAGCAGCCGATGGATCCATTATGAATTTACCATATTCTCAAGCTTGCAATCTATTGGATCAGCTAGCTATGAATGATGAAGACTATGAAGAGGGACCGTCTAGAGCTGCTTCTGTAAGGAAAAATGATAATTATAGAGAACTGAATGCCAAGGTGGACTCCTTAGTACAATTGATGGCTAATATGAACCAAGCCCAAGCAAATCAGATTTCTACGTCGCACACAATATGTGACACATGTAGGGGACCCCATAATAGTTTGGAATGTATGTTACCAGAACAAGCAAGTTATGTGACAAATCAAAGCAAAGGAAATAATCCGTATGCCACTACATATAATCCGGGATGGAGAAATCACCCCAATTTTTCTTGGGGTAATCAAACTGGACAATCTCAGCAAATACGCCCAACACCTCCTAGCATTCCACCTCGACCACAATATCAGGTTCCATACCAACTGCCATTTCAGCAACAATCCCAGTATCAACAACCACCGCCATAGCCTCAGGTGGAAAAGAAACAATCTTGGGAGCTGGCGATAGAAAAGTTAGCAAATGCGACAAGTGATAGATTTGAAAAAATAGAGAAAGGAATGGAACAACTCATTACTTCAAATAGGAATTTGGAATACCAAATGGGACAAATAGCCAGCTCCATAAATTCGAGAGAAGAGGGCAGCTTACCAAGTAAGACTCAGGTGAACCCTCGTGAACATTGTAAGGTAGTGAAATTGCGAAGTGGCAAAGCATTGGAGCCACTTTTGAACAAAACCAAAAGAAAAGAAAAATAAGTGGTGGAAAACAATGAAGAGGAGCAACCAACCAATGATTCTAAACCATCAGAGCCTTCATATAAGCCTCCACCGCTCTATGTACCCCCAATTCCGTTTTCACAGAGACTGCAAAAGCCTAAATTGGATAAACAGTTTGAAAAATTTGTCCAGCTATTCAAACAACTACACATCAATATCCCTTTTGTAGATGCCATTGCTCAAATTCCCGCATATGCCAAATTTTTAAAAGAAATAACGTCAAAGAAACGATCATTGGAGGAACATGAGACAATCGCATTGACCGAAGAATGCAGTGCGGTAATTCAAAGAAAACTCCCACCCAAGTTAAGAGATCCAAGGAGCTTTTCTATCCCTTGTACTATCGATAACTTGAACATTACCAAGGCGTTGTGTGATCTTGGGGCAAGTGATGCGTTATATTTGTAACAATAAAATTTGCTAGCAAGTGCACTAGTCGCTCAAGTAATATAGTAATAGGAGTAAGAGTGTCGAACCCACGAGGAATATTATTAATTCAATATCTGGATTTATAAATTAATAAGAGAGGAAAAACATGGATTTTTGGAAAGAGGTTTTATGAAAATAAAATAAATAAAATAAGGTAATGATAAGATAGTGGTGTTGAAGTTAGGCCTTAGGATGAAAATAGATCAGGATAAATATTTGAACCGAAAAAGATAAATTTAATCTTTAAAGATGGATTAGGAATTTCCCAAGTTATTAATTTACAAGATTAACATCACAGAGTCCACAAACTGGTAATTCTGCTATTTAATCCGGTAAATCAAACTATCTTAAATTTAATCAAACCTAAAGTCCCACAAACTGGTATTCGTCAGATAAGATTAAAATTAAGATGCATTAATATGAAAATCCTAGACTATTAATCACTCCACAAACTGGTTAGATTAACAGACCACATAAACTTGATTCTCCACACACTAGTTATCAAATTTATGTCAATTATTAATTTCACATAAAATCAATTAATTTAATTAATGAATTCTGAAATTAAATAATCCACAAACTGGTAAGTACTCAACTCAGAAATCCAAATAATTAAATTAAAAGCATTAAGCACAATTAATTAATTGATCAGAAAAGATTAAAACAAATAATATAGGGTCCAAATAATTTCCCTTCAATAATAATCTCCTAAAATGAAATAAATAAAAATATGGAGTTCATCCTAGAAATTCTGGAGAGATAATAACAAAATAATAATAATTGGAAGAATTACACCCAAACAGACAAAAGTCGAAGCTTCGGATCACGGGCAGACAGTCGGGCAGCCTCTCGGACTTGATCAAGATCGCGATCAACTTCCAGCCGTCGCACCTCTCTCCTCTTGGTCGTAGCCTGCAGAGCTCACGACTCGCCGTGGAAGAAACCTGAACTTCAGAGCACGAATTGAAACGATGGATTCTTCACGTATTTATAGGGTGCGGACGGCCTTCAATTTGATCTCGGCCGTAACATCGTACGGTTAACTTTAAATTTATAAGATAAACTCGGCCAAAGATAAATCATTTTATCATTACGCCCAAAGATAAATCCTTTTTATCTTTACTCCCTTAGAGTCTCGGCCGTAAGGAAATTATTTTATCTTTACTCCTTTCCATTACTCCCAAAGATAAAAATCCTTTTATCTTTACGCCTTCATATATCTTGTTACGCCCAAAGATAAACTCATTTTTATCTTGTTACGCCCTCCAAATTTCGGCCGTAACATCTTATCTTCATGCTTACGCCCAAAAGATACAAATATTTATCTTTACGCCTTCAACTCTTGGCCGTAAGGAAAGACTATGCCCAAAAGATAAAAATATTTATCTTTACGCCTTCAAATGTTAGCCGTAACAAAGAATTAAATCTTGTTACTCCTTTTGAATCTCGGCCGTAACGACTTGGGTGTAAAGCCAAATCTCGGCCGTAAGGAATTTCTTTGAATTTCGGCCGAGATTTGAATTTTCCTGCAAATAATTATCAAAATATAGTTAATCCATCCACATTTAAAATATTCAGCGATTTTAATAATTAAAATTGATAAATCCGGAATTATGATTAAAAGTGACTAAAAATGATGCATGCAATGATCAAATTATAGAAAATTTAATTAAAATAATTAACTAAAATATGTTGTATTTTGCATGCATCAGCAAGTGTATCATTGATGCCTCTAACCGTATGCAAGAAACTGGGGTTAAAAGAGCTCAAGCCCACCACTGTGTCTTTGCAATTGGAAGACCACTCCATCACCTACCCCATGGGCGTTCTAGAGAATGTCCTACTAAAGGTGGACAAGTTTTTTGTACCTGTGGACTTCATCGTGTTGGACATGGAGGAAGACAGAGAGATACCCATAATTTTGGGTAAACCATTTTTAGCCACAGCCGGAGCTCTCATCGATGTGAAGAATGGGAAACTATCATTCACTATTGGGGAGGAGAAAGTAGAATTTGACTTATCAAAATCTTCTAGATTCCCTGCTTTAACTGATCAAGTTTTCTTTGTAGATTGTATTGATGACTTGGCACAAGGCGTCTTGAAAACGATGGTGCATGAAGATCCCCTTGAACAAGCTCTACTGAATTTAAATATGGAGGAAGATGACACTCAAGACGAAACCTATGCTCTCCAAACATGCACCGAACAATCATATGTGAGAGGTAATAGATATGAAGAGCTGGGAAAAGGTAAGTCACTACCCCCACCATCTCATATCTCACCTCCAACCCTAGAGCTTAAGTCGTTGCCATCTCATTTAAGATATGCATTTTTGGGATCTAATGAACAACTCCCTGTGATTGTAAGTGCAGATCTCTCACCTGTGCAACTAGATAAATTATTAAGAGTGTTGAGAGAAAAACAACAAGCCATAGGGTGGACCATAGCTGACCTCAAGGGCATCAGTCCTTCACTTGTCATGCATAGAATCTTCATGGAGGAGAACCACAAGCCGACCATAGAACATCAGAGAAGGTTGAATCCAAATATGAAGGAAGTGGTCAGAAATGAAGTAGTAAAGTGGTTGGATGCGGGTATCATTTACCCAATTTCTGATAGTTCTTGGGTGAGTCTTGTCCAATGTGTTCCGAAAAAAGGAGGGATGACTGTCGTGAAAAATAATAAGAATGAATTAATTCCTACTCGAACTGTCACGGGGTGGAGAGTGTGTATTGACTATAGAAAGCTAAATACCGCCACCCGAAAAGACCATTTTCCACTGCAATTCTTGGACCAAATATTAGAAAGACTAGCTGGGCATAGCTATTACTATTTTCTTGATGATTATTCAGGATATAACCAAATTCATATTGCTCCTGAGGATCAAGAGAAAACTACTTTCACTTGTCCTTATGGTACCTTCGCGTTTAAACGTATGCCCTTTGGGCTTTGCAATGCCCCTGCCACATTTCAAAGGTGTATGATGGCCATATTTTCTGATCTCATCGAGCGAATCGTGGAAATATTTATGGACGATTTTTCTGTCTTTGGGTCCTCATATGATAATTGTTTGGATAATCTGACTGAAGTTTTGTCTAGATGTGAGAAGGCTAATTTGGTATTAAACTGGGAGAAGTGTCATTTGGTACAAAATTTGGTACAAGAAGGCATAGTGTTAGGTCACAAAATCTCCTCTAAAGGCATAGAGGTGGATAAGCCAAAGATAGAATGTATTGAGAGATTACCTCCACCAACTTCAGTGAGAGGAATCAAGAGTTTCCTTGGGCATGCAGGTTTTTATTGCAGATTTATTAAAGATTTTTTAAAAATTGCACAACCACTATGTTCATTACTTGCCAAGGATACTAACTTTGTCTTTGATGAGGAATGTTTACTTGCGTTTAACAAATTGAAACAGGAGCTCATTTCAGCACCCATTATGACAGCACCAGACTGGAGTCTCCCCTTCGAGTTGATGTGTGACGCAAGTGATTATGCAATCGGAGCAGTGCTGGGACAGAAAAAGGAAAAAAGGACGCACATCATCTATTATGCCAGTAGAACATTAGATGATGCCCAGTAGAATTACACTACGACAGAAAAAGAGTTTCTCGCAGTTGTTTTTGCTTTGGATAAATTTCGTCCATATCTAATGGGCTCTAAAGTTGTTGTTTTCACTGACCATGCAGCCATTAGGTACTTGATGTCAAAGAAAGAAGCTAAACCTCGACTGATCCGATGGATTTTACTCTTACAAGAATTCGACTTGGAAATTCGAGACAAGAAGGGCCTAGAAAACACTGTAGCTGATCACTTGTCCAGATTGGAAGGACCAGAAGAAAAGAACAAGATCCCAATCAATGAGGCATTCCCTTATGAGATGTTGCTAGCCATTGCCTCCTTACCTTGGTATGCTGATTTGATAAACTATTTGGTAAGAGGCATAATTCCCCCTGATTTTTCCTAGCAACAACGCAAGAGATTTATGTGGGATGCTAAACAATATTTTTGGGAAGAACCATTGTTATATAGATTTTGTGCGGATGGAATTATCAGAAGGTGTGTTCCAGAAGATGAGGTTTTCGGGGTGTTGAACCATTGTCACTCATTACCGTGTGGATGCCACTTCTCCATGAACTAAACAGTATCAAAAGTCACACAAAGTGGCTTTTATTGGCCAACCATGTACAAAGATGCAAAGAGTTTTGTGAGCTCATGTGATAAATGTCAACGGGTTGGCAACATTTCTCGTAGAAATGAGATGCCGCAACAACCCATTATTGAGGTTGAACTTTTTGATGTATGGGTTATTGATTTCATGGCCCCTTTTCCATCCTCTCATAACAACCAATACATTTTGGTTGCAGTAGACTATGTCTCGAAGTGAGTGAAAGCAATTGCTACTCCGAGTAATGACAACAAAGTGGTGCAAAACTTCCTGAAAAAGCATATCTTTTCTAGATTCGGAGTACCTCGAGCTATTATAAGTGATGGTGGCTCTCACTTCTGTAATAAGCTCTTAGATGCACTATTGGCAAAATATAATGTTACGCATAAGGTCACCATGCCTTATCATCCACAAGCCAATGGACAAGTAGAATTAGCCAATAGAGAGTTAAAACTCATTCTTGAGAAAACTGTAGGAACTTAAAAAAAGGACTGGGCCTTAAGACTTGATGATGCCTTATGGGCATATCGAACAACGTTCAAAACTCCCTTAGGTATGTCTCCTTATCGTCTGGTATTTGGAAAGCCCTGCCACCTTCCTGTTGAGTTAGAACATAGAGCTTATTGGGCAATTAAACAACTTAATATGGATCTTCAGCTTGCAGGTGCGAAAAGATTACTCCAATTAAGTGAATTGGAAGAGTTAAGAAGAGAATCATATGAGGACACCAAACTGTATAAGGAAAAAGTTAAAGCATGGCATGACAAACATATTTCTCGTAAGAATTTTGAAATAGGACAATTTGTTTTGTTATTTAACTCGAGAATGAGACTTTTTCCAGGAAAGCTAAATGACCACGACCATTTCAAATCACCAAAGTTCTGAAGAATGGAGCTGTCGAGATCGCTAGTGAAGCTACTGGATCGTTCATGGTCAATGGACAAAGACTGAAGCCATATCTGTTGAATGAAGAACTTGAGAAGAAACATATCATGCTGCTCAATGATACCCATTGACAAGAAAATTCCGTCGAGCTAACAACGATAAACAAAAGCGCTTGTTGGGAGGCAACCCAAATTTATATTTTCTTTATGTTTCAGCAAATTTTTATATATATATAAAATAATAATAATAAAAAATAATAAAAAAATAATAAAAAAATGAGGGTGAATACCATTTTGATATACATACAATTTTTTTTTTTGCAGGAAAAATCAAAGAAGACATCAATACGACCGGGCCATAAAAATGGCATCACAGCCGTATTGGATGCAGCTGGGTCGTATCAGGCTCGCACGAGTTTATACGGTCCACCCGTGTTAGTTCAAGGTTGGCCGTATTAAGATGAAGATAACCGTATTGTACGCGCACTGGGAAATATGGTCGAACCGTATTAACGGGCATCTGACCGTAATGATGGCTTCGTGCCCGTATTGATCAATACGGGCCGAAAATTGGGGGCCCATTTTATCAGATTGGCCGTATTATAGCCCATCGGGCCGTATTGACGGAGGCGCGCCCGTAATGTGACGACTTTAACCGTATTGTCACGCAGGAGCAGTACAAAGCGAAGTTTTTCTTTTTTGCATTTCATCTATGTTTTCTAGGGCATCGTCGTTCTCAATCGAGCCGTTGCGCGACTCCTTCCGGCAACTCCTTTCGGTGATTCCCTACCGGCGACTCCCTGCCGGCAACACCCCTTCCGACGACCCCATTCAGAAAACAAGCGAAGGTGGGCTGCAAAGATATTGCTGTTGTGCTGTGGGCAGATATCAGATTTTCATCAGGGTGAAGCAAGTTCCAACCACATTCGACAAGTCTTTGAGCAAAGCATATCGACAACCACAACTTAGTTTCATTAGAGTGAATCATTGTAGTGCAGTGGACAGAAAAAAACCAACAAGTGCAGATCCGGTTCAGAGCCTTTGACGCCTACCAGGTGTTCGATCAATTGTTTCTGAACCAGTTTGACACCCAAGACTCGTGGTGGATATCGTCGACGCCCTCGGCCGACAAATCCAAAAGGTATAATCTTCAGAGATGACACACAAGAGAAGCGTTACTTTATATTGAAGACAAGAGAATTGGTGAACACTCGATATTTGGACGAGAGGGCGATGAATGAATTAGGTCTTCGAGATGATGTGGATAATCTGATTAATGCACTAGGAATGAGATACTTCATGTACACCAGATGGAAGACTTATGTGATGGCAACTCTAGAAATTTTGAGCTCGCTGGACGTCAAGATTCCACTCGCTGAGTGTGATTCGAGTACACTCTTTTTTGACTATTTAATTCTGAATTTCAACTTACTTTGGATGAGCTGAATGATATTTATCAATTGCCGCGACATGGAATACGTTTGCACAAATACTGCACTCAGTTTGATAGGCGTTCAGTGTGGTATAGTCTCACACATCGTAACTATGACACTTCATCTTCATGTAAGGCATCCAAACTTCGAAACCCAGTTTTCCGATATTTGCTCAGGGTATTGGCATCAACTGTATTTGGCCGAGGAGATAGTGATGGCGTGGTGCGCGATAGTGAGATGTTCTTATTATGGGCGATGATAAAAAATATGGATGTCAATGTAGGCGCCTTTGTAGCCAAGCAACTACTCGAGCAAGCGCACTCATCTACTGGTAAGATTGTGATGGGTGGTCTTATTACTCCTATTATTTTGTCACTTGGATTTAGTGTGGATGAACTTGAGGAAGCCCAAGGATCTTCTCGCATTAATCTGGAGACTTGTGTGAACATGAAAATGATTAAGCGTGTGGGTGACCTTTATCATTTGACCTTCAAGGATGAAGAGTACACTCATCCCCTACCAGATGTCGAAAAGACTACTATTGCCAGACGAGCAAACTAGATTTTTCCAACGGCTGCGCTTGAGCAGTTGAGGCCTACTTATGCAGAATGGCATCGCGACCACCCTACCCCTTATGATACGAAAAACCCTCAGCAAGACATTCCCGCTGCCACATTTGAAACCGGACAATCCTCAGGTACTCATCATGAAATCCAGTACGTTACTCATGCCGATATGCAACAACTTCTTCTAGGCCAAAGGCAGCTCCAAGAATAGTTGGGCCGAATGGAATCGCGCCAAGAAGAAATTTATCATATGGTACACATGATTAATACATGGCACATCGAGCGAGGTGATTGGCCAACTTCGGCACCCCCAGATCAGTGAAATTGTGAGATACCTTTTCCTTCCATCTAACTTTATGGTGTTAATGTGTCAGTCATTGAGGACAATGTTTATTTCAAGTTTGGGGAAAAAGGGGGTTAGTTAATGTTAGTATGAGTCGGTGTGCTATTATGAGTGTCTACTAGTCAGTTGTGAGTTTAGTCATGTCGTTATGTATTTGCTTATTTTCTTTTGCATGTGTCGGGTCAAATCAGCGGTTATGTATGAACCCCTTATCTTTCAATCCATATTGTTGGCACGTTTTAATTATGCATGAGTTAATGTATCTTATCATATATCATATACATATTTGTTTGCATTCTCTCATATCGCCAAAGAATAGTGCATGTCATCAAGTATGAATTAGGAAACATTATACATAACAGTGTTGATCCTCTAATCCGCATGACTAATTTTTTTTTAATATTCCTGAAGAAGAACATAAAAACATAAATGACTTTAGCTTGGAATCAAAGCGAGTGACATGTAGCCTGACCTTGCACATAACTTCGTCTGTGATTTTACATTAGCACCCACTTAGATGATGCTCAATTTTGATCTGCTACATTGTAGATATAATAAATTAATACATGCTTCATAATTGTACTTCTCTTCTCGAGTAAGTTGGGAAATTTCTCTTCTTTACTTAATAAAATTCCCAGGTGCCTCATCTAAAAAACAGTAAAAAAAAATGAGGAAAATCGTGGGCAACTTATCTTCTCTAGAAATAACTACTCCTCTGTCTCCTCACTTGAGGAAAACATGAGTATGCCACTTATGGCACCGCTAGCACCCAAGCCAAGTATTCTCGGAAGAAAAGCGAGACCCGTGCCCAGTGGAAATCTTCGTTTTAATTTTAATTCCCCAAATTACAAAAGAAAAGAAGTGACAAATGTGGCTAAATGAAAAGAGGGTTAGTTGAACCCAAGGACAGGTAATTGTCCTCTACATGTGCAGATCAACCTTGAGTGTTAAAGTAAGTTGGGGATTAGTGCAAGATCTTAAGAGGTAGTTATGTGAAAGTTCAGTTTGCAGGACGATCTTAAGTAACGTCCATAGAGTACATGCTTCAGTGGTTCCAAGTCAAGAGTTTAACAAGGCTTTAATGAGTAAATAATGTTCAAGTAGAGAAGTCTGAGGGCTAGGGAGATATAATATTATCTATAATGTGATCAGGAAAATCTGAAGTTTTTCTTTGTTGACCCTAAGTTCCTAATTGTTGCTTGCGGACAAGCAAAGTTTAAGTTTGGGGGAGTTGATAATTGAGTATTTATGCATTAATAGTGGTATAATTATCAACTTATTAAAGTTATATTTCTGATCATTGGACTATATATGTTGAAGATTTTGGAGTCTACACCATTTCTTTACATGTTTCAGAAACTTCCGAACATCGAGAAAAAGGTGCAAAAACACCAGAAAATGAGTACAATACGGTCAGACCGTATTATCAGCGTGTCGATCGTATTGGACGTCTCCAGGCCGTATTGCACTCGCACCAGAATTTACAGTCCGACCGTATTGAAGGAGGACAGACCGTATCAAACAAGTTCAGGCCGTATTACACTCGTAGTGGAAATTACGGTCAGGCCGTATTACACTCGTAGTGAAAATTACGGTCAGCCCGTATTGGAAGTGTGGCGCCCGTATTGAAGCAATCTGAACCGTATCGTCTTGAGGAAATTACGACTAGACCATAGCGCATACGACCGGGCCGTATTTTATCGACTTCGATCGTATTGGGCTGATTTTTTGAAGTATTTTGGGCCCTTTTTGTAACCCTAATTTAGGGGGACTATAAAAGGGATTTGGGAGGACGAAAATAGGGGTCCAGACTTTGTTTTAGAGAGAATCAAGACGGCTGGGATGAACGCATTTTCTTTCTCTGCACTTCTGTACTTTTCTGAGACTAAATATCATTTTCTTTTCACGAATTTTTACGTTTCAATGATGATTTCTTTCTCTATGTGTGGCTAAACTTCTTTTCTCGGGTTTGATGAAACCTAGGGTTGATCTTTAGGGAATATTTTTATTGGATCTGATGTGTTCTTTATCTTTCATGTGCTTCATGTAATGCTTATCTTAGATTGGCCACCTAGCTAAGCGACCAAAGATTTTCCTGATTACGAAAGTATTTCATCAAGATTAGTTCAAATGAATGACATGAAATGTATTATTTCTTAGAAAAAAGGATAATCATTTTACTTATGAATCTTGGCTTATAATACAATTAAAATAATCTAAATGACCACGAAAGTAGGCATTTATTATTTTAATTAGAATTGTGTTTGCCTGAAAAGGAGATGCATGACTTTTGAAGATTGAGTAGGACACTAATGATTTTATTATCTCTAAATTCCTTATGATCAATACCTTAGGTGGATTGATGCATGAAAAATAATGTATTAGTTTGGGTCATTTGATTAACATTTTAGAATGTTTTTATGTTTAGAAAAGAGGAGTTTTAATTTGTTTTCATATAATTTCATTTAGATTTGATTTCTACCTAAATTTAGAAATTATTCATAATAGGATATGAGGAAACATCGAAGAAAAGGCTTAAAACAGCTCAGAAGATTGTCACGGCCGTGACAGTTATTTTCATGGCCGTGACAGAAGATTCTGCAAGCAAAAATTTGACTAAGGCACTGTCACGGCCGTGACAGCTTCTGTCATAGCTGTGATAGAGAAAATTCTAGCAAAAATTTGGCTAAGTATTTTGCAACCTTTTCAACCTTCTGTCACGGCCATGCCGGAGCCTTTCACGGTCGTGACGGCGGTCTGTTAGGCTATTTTAAAGCCATTTTTATCCATTTTTTGGATATATTTTCAGTTTCTTTCCTTGGGGGACGAAAAAACTTATAAAATGAGGTAGAAGATGGCTTGGAAAAGCATCCCTGGAGCATACTTTTGAAGCCTACAAAGAGGAGAAGATCGAGGACAATAGCGAAGCTCTGCCGGAAACTCGAGAGAGGACGCGCTTAGCCTACGCTAGAGTTTTTGTTTTCTTTTCCCTACATTTTTATTCCAGATTTGATGTTTTTATTCTCAGATTTACTCCTTTATTAGGATCATTCCTGTTGAACCCTATTTATATTTTGAAGTTTTTCTTAATATTAATTTAGTTTGAATCTTTAATAGCATTGAAATTTCATGTTTAATGCTTTCCTTTGATTCCATGATTTATGATTTGATTGCTATCTGAAAAGAAGTGATTATTTTCATAATAATTTCTAGGATTGATCTTAATTATTGCATGCCACAATTAGGGAAATCGAAAGAGACCTAATATGTGAAGTTATTAAGGTGACTTAAGAAAGCCCTTAATATTAATTCCGATTGAATGCATCTTATGATTTAATTAAGTAAATTAAAAACCGAAAGGATTGATTTATTTTAATTATTCATAAGATATTAGTTAAAGCATGAAACATTGGTTAACTGATTTTGGGAATTCACTTTGTTATTGATTCAACTAATTCTAAGTTGAAAAAATTCATTACATTTTAGTGATGATAATTAGATGCCTTAATCATCAAATCATTACTTCTCCAGGTGATCATTTTCTTTACTTTTATTATTTTCTTTTTATTCACCTCTCAAATCATATATTTTCTTAATTTCTCAATTAACAAGGTTAAAATAAAATCTAAGTTATTAACTGTCCTCGTGGGAACGATAACTCTACTCATTCACTTTATTACTTGAGCAACTAGTGCACTTGCTAGTGTTTGCTATCAATTCTACACGCATCATGGATTCAAAACCCGAGAACTTTGATTCTCATTTATTTCTCAAAATCAATTCTCGTCCTTTCTCGTCGTTTCCTACACTCATTTCGGCATTTGATTTTTATTTAGATTTTATTATTATTTCACCTCTTTTGACCGTTTAGATATCAATTAGAATCATATAATTCTAATACTTGAACTCTTCCCTGTGGACGATATTTTATATACTACGACATTGACTCCGTATACTTGCGGGAGAATTGTTAAGTTTTTTCTTGTAGGGAATTGTCGGAAGGAGTTGTCGGAAGGAGTACCACAGCGGCTCGGTTGAGAACGACGATGCCCTAGAAAACGTAGATGAAATGCAAAAAAGAAAAACTTCGCTTTATACTGCTCCTGCGCGACAATACGGTTAAAGTTGTCACATTATGGGCGCGCCTCCGTCAATACGGCCCGATGGGCTATAATACGGCCAATCTGATAAAATGGGCCCCCAATTTTCGGCCCGTATTGAGCCCGACCGTATTGATTTCTTCTTTGATTTTTCCTACAAACAAAAAATTGTATGTATATCAGAATGGTATTCACCCTCATTTTTTTATATTTTTACTTTTTTTTTAGATGAGGCACCTAGGACTTTTATTAAGTAAAGAAGAGAAATTCCCCAACTTACTCGAGAAGAGAAGTACAATTATGAACCATGTATTAATTTATTATATCTATAATGTAGCAGATCAAAATTGAGCATCATCTAAGTGGGTGCTAATGTAAAATCACAGACGAAGTTATGTGCATGGTCAGGCTACATGTCACTCGCTTTGGTTCCAAGCTAAAGTCATTTATGTTTTTATGTTCTTCTTCAGGAATATTCAAAATAAATTAGTCATGCGGATTAGAGGATCAACACTGTTATGTATAATGTTTCCTAATTCATACTTGATGACATGCACTATTCTTTGGCGATATGAGAGAATGCAAACAAATATGTATATGATATATGATAAGATACATTAACTCATGCATAATTAAAAAGTGCCAACAATATGGATTGAAAGATAATGGGTTCATATATAATCGCTGATTTGACACGACACATGCAAAAGAAAATAAGCAAATACATAACGACACGACTAAACTCACAACTGACTAGTAGACACTCATAATAGCACACCGATTCATGCTAACATTAACTAACCCCCTTTTGTCAACCAACTATTGTCCCAATTCAAATTCAAACTTAAAACATTCAAATTCAAAACACATGTAACCGCCATACATGCTAATTTCCAATCCAATGGTTGATCGGCTTCTATCATCCTGATTGAAGCCTCCACCCCTTGGATCTCTTCCCTCCATCCTTGGACACTCCCTGATGAACTTCGGCCACCCTGGAAATGCACGCGCCCCTGCTCGGCCGCCCTTCGTCTGCCGGCCATGGCCGCCGCCATGGTGCATGGCGGTTATAACTGCCACTTGCTCCTTTGCCATCGTTCCAGAATAACCACCACCGGTGATCCTTCAATTCCGACGACGTCCGGCGATCATCTTGGTCCTGAGGATGAAATGGGGCGAGCTACTTTGGCTCTAGGGCGGTATGCCCCCAGGCTGCCAAAGTGGGATGGTGCGCCCACCATGTGCGCCCGGCCATGGCCTCTCGTCCCAGACGAGATCCACTCGTCCCATGAGTCTGAAACTTCGTGTCAAGCCTCCTGCTTGACTCTGTAGTGTCGGAGTGCTTTGCTTTGCTCCCTGAGAGGCTCCGACGTCGCCCTGGGATGGACATGGCCGCCTTGGTGCGCCCGGCGCTCAGGGCGCGCCCGGCCATCAACCACCATGTCTTGGTGACCGCCCTTCATGGCGGGTGATACACGGGCCAAGGCTATGAAGACCTCACTCCGGCGACCACTGACGGCTTCGGCGTCTTCGACACTGGCCTCCCTCTCCGTCTCCCTCACTCTTTCGACTCCGACATTCGTCTCCAGTCGGATCGGCCACAGGCAGTCGGATCCGGCCTCTCTGATTTGATCCGCCTCCCAGTTGGGAGGCGTCTACCCTGCTGGCTGGATCGGCCGCAGGTAGTCGGATTCGACCGCCCTTGGGCCCGAAGGCCGGATCAGTCGTAGGAAGTCGGATCCGGCCGCCCGTTGGCCTGACCTCTGTCCTAGGCAACTGGATCGCCGCCTGCAGGCAGTCTCTCTCTCCCGTTCCTCTTCTCTCTCACCCTACCTGTGCCGTGAGATCGGGTCGTGGGGCAACCGATCCGGCCGCAGATATTTTAATATAAGTTTGCGTAGGTTATCCTCGACAGAAACTCTGACGGGAGAGCTTCCCGTTGGAACGTTCGTCGGTTCCTTCTCGCCGAAGGATACGACGGGAAACTCTCGCCGGATGTTTCGATGGTCGGATTTCGTCGGAAGCTCCGTCGGGTGTGTGCCCTCAAAAGTTTTGGCGAATAGTCTCCGCCGGAGACAGATTGTTTCAAAAGTTCTAACGGAACATTTCCATCGTTACCTCCGACGGCCCGTCGGAACATCCTTATGAATCTTCGTCAAACTTTCTTATCCGTCGGTAACTTCTTACCGATGAACTTCTTTTCAACTATCATCTTTCCTTCAAAAAATCTGTCGGAAAGTAGATTTTCCGACGGAGTTAGCCGTCAAAAATTGTGAAAATTGTTGTAGTGAATAACGTTGTGCGAATTGGATGCTTATCAGGACTTACTACCGAAAAAAGGATGATTGGAACCGTATACTGGTTCCAAAATTCGATATAAAGAAAGAGCCAAGTGAAACGATATATATGCGAATTATTGAATTCGATATAATGAACCGTCAAATAAATCCAACGGCCACTGTCATCGTTGAAAAGCCTCCTTAAGATTACTAATTACATCCCTTTGTAGGAAAAGAGAAAAAAAAAACAAAAGGACATATATGTGTGCCCTTCTAAAGGGAATAGTTATATAAAATCAATTACATGGCAAAACTTTTGGAATATGTAGGACGTTGAAATGAGACCACCCAAAATTGGCCCCGTTTCTTTCCACCTGACAAACTCCCAAGTCAAAACACCTTTACCAGTTCTCAAATGATCAAGTCTTCAATCTTCCACTTGTTCTTAACAACCCCTAACAAACACATCACAATCGTCTTCTCTAAGAAACCTAATTATTCCAAAAGTTGTGCATTCTTTATTAATTATCAAAGGACAATACATATACTGTTAAAAGTGCCTTTGACTGGCTAGTGGAATCAGCTAACAAAAAGTTAAAATTCCATTCCATAAACAATACAATGTAAATATCTATGTAGCACTTAATGAGGTCAATTCAAGAAGAACAAACCTTAAAAAATAAAAACCCTACATTACGGGGTTGCTCCCTAAACAAGTCACTAGCTTATGGTTGAGAGATTTGTATAAGACTAGTGGTTGCATGCAACAACTCCCACAGTGGCGCATCAAGAGAACCCCGCCCAAAAGCCTGATCCTGGAATGGATATTTGAAACGAAAGCTAGTATTGTGTACCAATTCCAAATGCAAAACCTAATCTTCCAAACGCTCGAACGAACCCCAGTGGCCTCTTCCGCTTCTCAGATCACTATATATAGCTGAGCTCATTTGCATATTCATGCATCGATCACCACACAACAAAGATATACAGGAAGTTGTAGCACAATATATACAAGTTGTGGGTGTCTACTGAGATGGAGTCCAGGAGACATACAGTCCTGTTCTTGTGCACTTTCTTGTTCGTCTGTGCCAATGCCAAAGTCCACTTCCACGAGTTTGTTGTATGCGCCCTTTGATATTTCTTGGCCTGATCATTTCACTCATGTATAAGTGCTCATCATATACCTTTGTTCATTTCACGCTAAGACCTTGTGGCGAAACGTCGGTTGCAGGTCCAAGCGACGCCGGTGCAGAGGCTGTGCAAGACCCAGAACATCATCACGGTGAATGGCCAGTACCCCGGTCCGACCCTGGAGGTCAGGAATGGAGACACCCTCGTGATAAACGTCATCAACCGAGCCAAATACAACATCACCCTCCACTGGTAATTTGACTTCTACATCCGGGTCTGGACTCCTTCTTTGCATGCGTGCATGAATGCAAAACATCCATGGACGAAGCGTCGTGCACTGCTTTGTTGGCGTAACAGTAGATGGATGATGTGACCTTAATTAGATTTAAATGTTAAATATATATTTGGGATGAATATATTAGGCAGTTCAAATTTCAAAGAGTGCTAAAATGCGGCTATCACCGGCTGGTTTCAGGCATGGGGTTCGGCAAATGAGAACGGCGTGGGCGGATGGACCTGAATACGTGACGCAGTGCCCAATCAGGCCTGGGGGAAGCTACACATACCGATTCACCATTGAGGATCAAGAAGGCACGTTGTGGTGGCATGCTCACAGCTCTTGGCTCAGAGCTACCGTGCACGGAGCCCTCGTCATCCTCCCCAGAGAAGGCGCCTCATATCCCTTCCCCAAGCCCAACAGAGAATTCCCTGTTATTCTTGGTCAGTAGCTCTAGTCCTCTCTCTCTCTCTCTCTCTCTCTCTCGATATCAAGAACAATGCTCCTTATAATATATGTATCATTCGAATAGGGGAGTGGTGGAACGAGGATCCAGTCTCTGTCGTCCGCAGGGCCACGATGACGGGAGCTGCGCCTAACGTCTCTGATGCCTTCACCATCAATGGTCAACCTGGTGATCTATATCGCTGCTCCAGCAAAGGTTTGTAACATTAACACCGTTATAATATGTTTTTTTTTTCGGTGGAAACGTTATAATATCTTACTCGTTAATAATATGATATGTCGTACTTAATGGAGCATACACATACTAATTAATATGTGGTCCACGCATCCATCACGCATGGCAGATACAACCATATTCCCAGTCGCATTTGGCGAAACCAACCTCCTCCGCTTCATCAACGCTGCACTCAATAACGAGCTCTTCATCAGCATCGCTGGCCACTCGATGACCGTCGTCTCCGCGGATGCCGCTTACACCAAGCCGTTCACGACCCCGGTGCTGATGCTCGGCCCGGGCCAGACTACCGACGTCCTCGTCACCACTAACCAACCATCGGGACGATACTACATGGCGGCCAGGGCCTATGCCAGCGCGCAAGGCACGGCCTTCGACAACACTACCACCACCGCCGTCCTCGAGTACAAAACGATTGCTGGCGGATGCCCCACCAAGAAGGGCCAAACCCCGCCGCCGGCGTTGCCATTCCTTCCGGCCTATAACGACACTGCGACCGCCTACGCCTTCTCCTCGGCCGTCAAAAGCCCAGTGCCAGTCAAGGTACCGGGCCCTGTTGACGAGCACCTCTTCTTCACCGTGGGATTAGGACTCTTCAACTGTCCTCCAGGGAGACGCTGCGGGGGGCCGAACGGGACGAGATTCGGCGCCAGCATGAACAACGTTTCCTTCCAATTGCCCAGCACGATATCCATCCTGCAAGCCCACCACCTCGGAGTCCCCGGCGTGTTCACAACCGACTTCCCGCCGGTGCCGCCAGTGCAGTTTGACTACACGGCGAGGAACGTCAGCCGCGCGCTGTGGCAGCCGACGCGGGGGACCAAAGTGTTCAGGCTCAAGTATGGCTCCGTGGTGGAGATCGTGCTGCAGGGCACCAACATCTTCGCCGGCGAGGAGCACCCCATGCACATCCACGGCTACCATTTCTACGTTCTGGCGACCGGTTTCGGCAACTTCAACCCCCAGATGGATAGGGCCAAGTTCAACCTTGTGGATCCGCCTCTGCGGAACACGGTCGGCGTGCCGGTGAACGGATGGGCGGTCATTCGGTTCGTGGCCGACAACCCCGGCGTGTGGCTCGTGCACTGCCACCTCGACGTGCACATAACCTGGGGATTGGCGATGGCGTTCTTGGTGGAGAATGGAGTGGGTGAGCTGCAAAGCTTGGAGCCACCTCCATTAGACCTCCCCCTTTGCTGAGATAACTCTTAACGTGGAGCACTGTTTAGGTTGTGGCTGGCTTTATGGAGAGCTGTTTGTGGCATTCTTCTTGTGATTGCAATGATTCATGTCCTATTTCTGTTTTCTTTACTTTGGTTGTAATTGATGTATCAATTCTGAACATTTGTTTACTTTTGTTGTAATTCATGTATTAATTCTGAGTATTTTAATGTACTTAAGAAGCATTCCGATCGATCCTCCATGGGCTCATCAATGATTCAAAAACTTCGATGCTTAAACTGCTTCGTCTGCTTCGCATCTAAATAATTAATATAAATAATCGACGGTCAAGAAAGTTTAACATCCATAAAAATTAGAGTGAAAAAGAGGTTTCTTCTATAATATTTCTGTGTAATCACCTTAAGGGGCCTTTATTTAATTCAAAAAAGTTTTTTATGCCTTTAAAATAAAATTTAAGATAAAATGTTATTTGAGAAATAACTTTTTCCTCTCTTTGAAATAAACTATATTTATAATATGATTACAATTCCCCAAATAATTATTCGTGTACCCACAAAGCTAATTGTTCATAAGACAGATGAAACTAGTCGTGATGCTTGATACATTATTAGCCTCAAGATTGTCTAAGATATTATGATTTGACGATTTTACCATACCTTATCAATTTGGATCTTATTTTAAGAATTTTATATGTAAGGTCTTAATCTCACATGATTAATATAATTATTTAAATATATGTATATATATATTTATATTTATGATAAAAAATAATTAATTTAGATGAAGTTTTAATATGTTATGTTGTAATTTAATTTAAGAATTAATAAAAATATGACTTGGTGAGGTGTAATTTAATATTTAAGAGTGGTTAAAAGAATATTAGTAGTTTTAAAATACATATCTTTCATTAATAGATAGAATCTTATGATTCTTCATTTGATCTTATTATTTTCTTCGATCTTATGTAAGTTTCCGATTGAGCCTTACAAAGAATATATTTAACTAAAACGAAAATTCTCCGGTACATGTGCTTGTTGATGATACCAACTAAAATTGGTGTGGTGGACCAAATCTTTCAAATAGGACAAACTATATTGAAATTAATGGTAAAAAGAGTATACAATATTGTAAGTTACTAGGCATATGGTAAGTCAATCGACCTAGTATTAAGGTGACTTTTTCTACATGATAAGTCCTGACTTATTGTAATGTGCATTGTACTCTCATTGCACCTAATTAAAAAAGATACATTTCTCGTAATTTTATTACTAAAATAGAGAAATGTCATTAAATTCAAAAAAAAAATTATGAATCACTTTTTTTATTTGACGTTTCTTTTTTTTTCTTTTCAACTTTTTTTCTTTATTTTGCATTTTTTTTGCCTTTTATATACAATAATTTATTTATTAAATATAAAATATTTATAATAAAGGATTAATAAAATATATTTATCACTTATCATTTTATTAAAAAATAATATTTCATGTAATAAAATTAATTAAATTTTTATATTTAAATAATATGTTTTTTAACAATTTTTTGCATAAACAATTTTAATTTATATGTTTAATTAAATAATTAATAAATTTACATTTTATATTTCTAATACTTATTTTTCATTCAAACATTCACTAAAATTAATTCATCACATTTACTTTGTCATATCATATAAACTCCTTACACTAAAATTAATAAATTCATCATCATTACATTACACTCCATCCAAATACACTCAAACTAATTTGTCAATTCAACTATTTACGAAGAACTTGAGAGAAACTATGGTTGTGTTTCCAAATGCAATCTTAATGTTTAGCCATTAACCAACATCTCACTCCAAACCTATCCGCATGTCACCGACATAGAGATATCTTGTCTACACACTTGGCTAAATACAATTACTTTTTTCTTCTTTTATATATGGAGTGGGGGTGTGGGACCTTCAATTTCTAGAATTATTAACATTTGACTAATCCAAAATCCTAAAGAAAGAGTAAAAATAATTGTTCTCTTGACCATGATACCACTTTATTTTTCCTTTGAGTTATTTTCATAAATTCCCACTAAACTATCACGATTTTTCACATCTAACCTCAAATTATGAACTTATTTTTTTTGTCCCTAAACTATCATGATTTTTTACTTTAGTCCTTTCATCTAGTTTTATTACGTTTTCCGTTACTTTTACTTTTTTCCATTTATGAAAAGACTAAATTACCCTCCCTTTAGAAAACATGAAATAACAAATAAAAAAATAAAATAAAAGCTCTGGAAAGGTTAAAGTGGTAAACAAAAAAAGTGCCATTTATGAAAAGACTAATTACCATCCCACCAATTTTTTTATTTTTTATTTTTTATATTTATTATTTGATGTGTTATGGAGGGAGGGATAATTTAGTCTTTTCGTAAATGGAAAAAATCAAAAGCAATGGAAAACGTAACACAAGTCAATGGATGAGCTAAAGTGAAAAAATCGTGATAGTTTAGGGATACAAAAAAATAAGTCCGTAGTTTAGGGTTAAATGCAAAAAATCGTGATAGTTTAAGGGAGGTTTATGGAAGTAACCCTTTTCCTTTTCTAGGCTCCTAATTTAATATGTCAAACAAATATGAAACGGTTTGTAAAGCCACATCGAATGTTGATGCATGAAAATAAATGAAAAATACTATTGAGAAATGAGCTCCAATAGTTTGTCAGAGATCTGATCGGAGGGGAAGAAGGAAGTGGTAAAATGGAGAGGAAAAAAAGTAAAAGAAAGCAATCGAAACAAAGGTAGAAGACGATACTATTCAAGCTGGAAAAGTGAGTTACAAGTGATCGGGAAATAGTACATGGACTAAACTATCCAACTGCTATATTTATACTAATACTAAGCTTCTATAAAGGAAACGAAACGGGTTACAAACTAATGACACTACTACAAGAAAAGGAAAAAACAAAGATGAATAAGACAACTCCATGCATATGACGCTCCATGCGGCAACAACTTGCAACGACTTCAGTTCGACGATGCCATAGATGAAGAAGACAATGTTGCATGAATTCCAACACACTCCCTCAAGTTGGCAGCGTAAGAAACTGAAGCGCCAACTTGAAGAGACCTTGTGCGGCGACCTGTAGATTCCTTGAAGCTGCAAAGAAGCAAATGATGAAGACGACAACCTGAACAACACGGGGGCAATGAAGCAATGGAGGACTTTCATCGAAACCTGCCACAACAGAGCATCTCAACAGTGCCAACTAAAAAGTCGCATGGGCCCCCTCAAGTTGTCAATTTGAAGAAACCAAACACACGCCCACTTGAGAACAATAGAGGAAAAGACTACAACAATTTTATCAATTTATGACGAATATATCTGTCAAAAATGTTATGAATCCATCGAAAACTCGAGTTTTCGATAGATTTTTTGACGAAAATAAGGTAGCCAAAAAATTGTTCATCGCTAATGGATATTCCCGCTGGAAGTTCTGGAGGAGCATTGTCTATTGGGCAGGCCCCCACGGAACTTCTGAAGGGCGTCAACGGTCGGAAGTTTTGTCGAAAGTTTTGACAGGAAGCACCTGTCAAAAGCTTCGATGGGTGCCTCCTGTCAAAAGTTTTCGTGGGCACATTCTGCCGCACATTCCGGAGAGAGCCTTCCCATGGAACTTTGCGACTAGTATGCTCATTAAAAACCTTTTTGAAATATAAAAAATGGACATATGTGTTGAATTCGGTAGTCGGATCCAATCCCTCACATTCGTTCTTGCCGAGAGAGAGCGAGAGAGGGGGAGGAGGACATCATTGGACGTGGGCCCGCTTAAACCGTTGGTCTTTGGAACTAGAATGAGTCGCCAAATTTGATCGCTGGACTGTCAGGCAGCCGGATCCAAAGCCATGCGGCCAATCCATGCCTGTGGCCAGATCGGGTGCCATGTGGCCAATCCGACCACCTATGGCCAGCTAAAGTCGAGAGTGAGGGAGAAGGAGGCCGGAGATGCAACACTTTCGCTGGAGAGAGCATGGTCACCGGAGTCGAGAGAGAGGGAGAGAAAGGGTTGGTCAGAGAGAGAGAGAGTGAGTGAGTGAGAGAGAGAAAGGGGTCCGAAAGAGGGTAATTGGAGTAAAGTTTTAATGACATATAAAATCATATTTTGATGATACAAATTTCAAAATATTAAAATTAAATGCTGAAAAATTTTAAAGAAAAAGAGACAACTTTATGCACTACACTTTGATCAAATAATTGACTAAGTAGATAATTCTGTTAGCTATCCATAAAATAAAAAAATACCAAATTTGTATAATTGTGCAAAAAGTTATACTCAAAATAGTGCAGATCGGTTAACCTGTCAGTCGAAGCAAAAAATGTAAGTGGAGAAAATACCGGTCGCCTGCCCCGATCGTCGTCGAGATGATACCGGTCGATATACTGGTCGACTGATCAAGCACAAAAGCTAAAGAAATCGCGCAACGATCACATAGACTGGTCGATCGGTCCATATGTGCGGTCGACCGATCTTCGGGTCAAATGAGGAAAGAGAAAATTGTGGAACAAATTTTGGACGAATTTTCCATATACCGAAGCCTATAAAAGGAGGCCAAAGTCAGAAGCAAAGGCATCCATCTAAGCATTGAAAAAAAACTTCAAGTTATCAAAAGAAGACCTTTTCCTTGAAGTTATGGTTTTAATTTTTTTTTCTCTCTACTCTTCTTATGAGTATTCTATCGTAAAAGAGAGAAACCATGTTTTAGAAATATTATGAGATCTCCTGTGTGAAAGAGGTTCCAAATCTTACCTCTTGAGCGAGAGAAAAGATTAGCTTCCGAGAAGGAGAGGTTTGCCTTGCCTCTCGAAGTGGAGAAAATGTAGTTAATGTAAAGGGCTTTCTTCCTTGCTCCATTTGGAATAAAGGAAGAGATTCTAGTAGAATCTTCGGCAGTCTCGAGGTCGAAAAGTTGGAGCGGGAACGTAGGTCAAGATGTGGTCGAATCTCTTCAACAACCTCTTGTGTTCTTGTGTTTGAATTCTCTCTCTCCTTTTCATATTGTGTTTCATGTGGTTTGAATTGCATTGATTTAAAAAGTTTAACAAATCAATTTTTAGCTTTTGCGACGTGTTTTGTTAAATCGATAACTTCGGTTTAGAACACCAATTTACACCCCTCTTAGTGCCTTTTGGGATCCAACAATTGGTATCAGAGCGGGTTGATTTAAGATCTAATCATTTTAAGATTTATTCGTTTGAAGATTTAATCGTCTTGTCTTAATATTTAACCATCTTTAGATCTATGGCATTAAGTGAATTTTGTTTTGCCGAAGGACAATCAATTAGTCGTCCTTCCCTCTAAATGCATCAAATTTTGCATATTGGGAAATTAGGATTCAAGTATACATATGTTTCATTAATATTTACATGTGGGACATTGTTGATAAATGTTATTACTTACATGAAAAATTACCTACAGTTTCTAACGAAAGAGATTTTTTTTTTTTTTTTTGCAAAACTTGATTGGATAGCTACAAATATAGTTTATTGTGCTTTGGATTCAACGGAGTTTAATCAGATTTTGAGTTGTGAAAGTGCAAGTGAGATTTGTGAGAAGCTCATTGTTACTTATGAAGGAACTTATAAAGTTAAGGAATCTAGACTAAATATTTTAAATCACGAATATGATTTTTTCAAAATGCATGATAATGAATCCATAAATAGTATGGTTGCATGATTTAGCGATATTTTGAATGGTGTAGCCTCCTTGGGTGAGCCAAGAACTAATGCAAAAGAAGAAAACAACATAAAAAGATCAAGAAGAAAAAATCCCAAGAAGAAAACATGACATTAAAAGCTAATGCAAAAGAAGGTGGACGAAAAAAAACTCGCACTCTATATAAGAAAACTAGATAAGTATATCAAGTTGGTAAAAAAGAAAGAGAAGAATGAGAAGCCAACAAAAAGATCATACAAACAACATAAACAAGAGACATCTCAGAAATAAAAAAAGTAAAAAATATGAAGAGTCAAGTGAAACAAATGATTCATCAAACTATTCGAGTGATGAAGCATACCTGCTTAATGGCACACGAGGATGAGGTAATTTTCAAACCTTCAAATTCAAATTATGACTCATCAAACTCTTCCGAAGAAAATCTTTCAGATGTGAATAAAGAACTTTCCTCCTTTATAAAAAGATATTTCTCACTTAAAGAGGAAAATGAGAAATTACTACATGAGATTGAAAACTTAAAAGAAGAAAAGAATACATATTTTGTGGAAAACAAAAATCTGAAAAATGAAATTGATTCTTTGGAAATTACACAAGCATGTGAAATTGCAAAACTAGCATGCTCTTTAGAAAAAGTCAAAAAAGGCAAATACTCTTATGAAAAGTTCATATTGGAAATTTAATCATTCATTTAATAGAAAAACACATTTCAAATATTTTGCATGTGGCTTTTATGGTCATTACGCATGTAAAAGAAGAAAATCATCACAACATGGCATGATTTGAGTTCCAAAAGGAACATTGCAAAATCGGACCCAAAGAAGTTTGGGTAACAAAGATTACTTAATTATTTTTCAAGTGTGTCTCACATGTAGAGCAAAGGACAAGTGGATTTGAAAATGTGAATGCTTGAATGTTGTAGTAAAAGTATCACTTACTTTTTTATTTCACTCAAAATTTTAAAATAACTATCTTTGAAAAAAGTGGAACATATAAAATAGAAAAAGAAAATTGGTCATAGTCACAGGGGAGCATGTTAATCTTCCAACTTTTAAAATTGTTGTATCAAAGTTTTATGCAATATTTTGATTCTTGATTTTTTTATGGCTTTCAAAACCCCTAGATAAATTTGATCTTATTTCTCCATTATAAAATAGCCATAAACTAAGGGGGAGCTATTTTCTTTGCATATTTTATAACTCCTTATGACGTTATACTTTATATGTTTATGACAAAAGGGAAGAATAATTTTTTTAAGGAGGAATTACATATGGTTTCTTATGTCCTTCATTTGCAAACCACTTTTTGATGAAACAAAAGGGGGAGAAATATAGGAGAAATATGATATGAATATAACTCTATATAAAGAGTTCTGATGCGTTGAAATGATGTAGCAAAATAAAATCGCTAGCAAGTGCACTAGTCGCTCAAGTAATATAGTAAATAGGAGTAAGAGTGTCGAACCCACGAGGAATATTATTAATTCAATATCTGAATTTATAAATTAATAAGAGAGAAAAAACATGGATTTTTGGAAAGAGGTTTTATGAAATAAAATAAAGAAAATAAGATAAAGATAAGATAGTGGTGTTGAAGTTAGGTCTTAGGATGAAAATAGATCAGGATAAATATTTGAACTATAAAAGATAAATTTAATCTTTAAAGATGGATTAGGAATTTTCCCAAGTTATTAATTTACAAGATTAACATCACAGAGTCCACAAACTGGTAATTCTATTATTTAATCCGGTAAATCAAACTATCTTAAATTTAATCAAACCTAAAGTCTCACAAACTGGTATTCGTCAGATAAGATTAAAATTAAGATGCATTAATATGAAAATCCTAGACTATTAATCACTCCACAAACTGGTATAGATTAATAGACCACATAAACTTGATTCTTCACACACTAGTTATCAAATTTATGTCAATTATTAATTTCACATAAAATCAATTAATTTAATTAATGAATTCTGAAATTAAATAGTCCACAAACTGGTAATTACTCAACTCAGAAATCCAAGTAATTAAATTAAAAGCATTAAGCACAATTAACTAATTGATCAGAAAAGATTAAAATAAATAATATAGGGTCCAAATAGTTTCCCTTCAATAATAATCTCCTAACATGAAATAAATAAAAATATGGAGTTCATCCTAGAAATTCTGGAGAGATAATAACAAAATAATAATAATTGGAAGAATTACACCCAAATAGATAAAAATCGAAGATTCGGATCACGGGCAGACAGTCGGGCAGCCTCTCGGACTTGATCAGGGTCGCGATTAACTTCCAGCCGTCGCACCTCTCTCCTCTTGGTCGTAGCCTGCAGACTCACGACTCGTTGTGGAATAAAACCTGAACTTCAGAGCACACCTTGGGACGATGATTTCCTCACGTATTTATAGGGTACAGACGGGTCTTCCTATTGATCGTGATGTACGGCCGAATTTAAATTCACGGTTAAATCTCGTCCAAAAACGATAATTCTTTCAAAAGATAAATCCTTTTATCTTTACCCCCTTTGAATCTCGGCCAAAACAAAATTCTTTTATCTTTACTCCCTTCGAATCTCGGCCGTAATAAAGAATTTAATCTTATTACGCCCAAAAGATAAAATCATTTAATTGTTACCCCCTTTGAATCTCGGCCAAAAAGTGATCATCTTCTTTGTAATCTCGCCCAAAATATAAAATCCTTTTATCTTTACCCCCTTTGAATCTCGGCCAAAATGTCTTGGGGGTAAAGCCAAATCTCGGCCGTAAGAAATAAATTCTTTGAATTTTGGCCGATACGTTGGTGTTCTCGGATATTCACGTGTTCGAATTTTCCTGCAAAATAATTATCCAAATTTAATTAATTCATCCACAATTAAAATATCCAGAGAATTAATAATTAAAATTAATAAATCCGGAATTACGACTAAAAGTGGTCTAAAATGATGCATGCCATGATCAAATTACAGAAAAATTAACTAAAATAATAATCTAAAATATGTTATATTTTGCATGCATCAGTGTCTTACAATTAGTACTTATGTAAATATCTATCACTGTAAGAAAAGCTACATTTAGGGGAGTAAAATTGATTTTACAACTTTTTCGCAACTTATATATTTTTTATATTTCTTGGTTTGTCTTCATAACAAAGGGGGAGATTGTTGGAGCAAAGTTTTAATGACATATAAATCATATTTTGATGATACAAAACCTCAAAAATTAAAGTTAAATGCTGAAAAAAGTTTAAAGAAAAAGGGGCAATTTTATGCACTACACTTTGATCAAATAATTGATTGTGGTTTTATTAGACTCTGAATGAATGATGAATATTAAAGTTATAGAGAATCCTGTTAGCTACCCATAGAATTTAAGATTATCTAATTTGTATAAATATGTAAAATGTTATGTTCAAAATAGTGCAGGTCGGTCAACCTATCGGTCGAAGCAAAAAAGGCCGGTCGAGATAATATCGGTCGACCGAATGGAGGTGCGCCGACCGATCAATTTGAGCTTGCCCCGGTCAACATCGAGTGATACCGGTCAATGTTCTGGTCGACAGATTGATCGACCAATCAAGCGCAGAAGCTAAAGAAATCGTGCAACGGTCACATAGATCGGTCGACCGGCCTCCGGGTCAAATGAACAGTAACGGCTATATTTTAAAGAGAAAATTATGAAACAAATTATGGACGAATTTTTCAGATGCTAAAGCTTATAAAGGAGCGCCAAAGCCAGAAGCAAAGACATACATCCAAGCATTGAAGAAAAACTTCAAGTTATCAAAAGAAGACATTTTCCTTGAAGTCATTATTTTAAGTTTTCTTTTTTTTTCTCTCTACTCTTCTTGTGAGCATTCTATTGTAAAAGAGAGAAACTATTTTTTAGAAAAATTATGAGAGCTCCTGTGTGAAAGATGTTCCAAATCTTACCTCTTGGGCGAGAGAAAAGATTAGCTTCATAGAAGGAGAAGTTTGCCTTGCCTCTCGAAGCGGAGAAAATGTGGTTGATGTAAAAGACTTTCTTCCTTGCCCCATTTGGAACAAATGAAGAGATTTTGGTGAAATCTTCGACAGTCTCGAGGTCGAAAAATCAGAGCAGGGACGTAGGCTAAGGTGTGGCCGAACCTCGTCAAGAACCACCTGTGTTCTTGTGTTTGAATTCTCTCTCTCGTTCTCATATTCTGTTTGATGTGATTTGAATTGCATTGATTTAGAAAGTTTAACAAATCAATTTTTAGCTTCCACGATGTGTTTTGTTAAATCGATAACTTTGGTTTAGAACTAAGGGGGAGCTATTTTCTTTGCATATGTTATAACTCTTTATGATGTAATACTTTATATATTTATGACAAAAGGGGAGAATAAATTTTTTATGGAGGAATTACATATGGTTTCTTATGTCCTTCATTTGCAAACCATTTTTTGTTGAAACAGAAGGGGGAGAAATATGATATGAATATAACTCTATATGAAGAGTGTCTTATAATTAGTACTTATGTAAATATCTATCATCGTAAGGAAAGCTAAGTTTTAAGGGGAGTAAAATTAATTTTACAACTTTTTCACAACTTATATATTTTTCATATTTCTCGGTTTGTCTTCATCAAAAAGTGGAAGATTGTTGGAGCAAAGTTTTAATGCCATATAAATCATATTTTGATGATACAAATCTCAAAAGATTAAAGTTAAATGCTGAAAAAGTTTAAAGAAAAATGAACAACTTTATGCACTACACTTTAATCAAATAATCGATTGCGGTCTTATTAGACTCTTGATGAATGATGAATATCAAAGTTGTAGACAATCATGTTAGCTATCCATAGAATTCAAGATTATCTAATTTGTATAACTGTACAAAATGTTATGCTCAAAATAGTGTAGGTCGGTCAACCTATCGATCGAAGTAAAGAAGGCCGGTCGAGATAATACCGGTCGACCGAATGGAGGTGCCGATCGACAGACCGATCAACCGATCAAGTGCAGAAGCTGAAGAAATCGTGCAATGGTCACATAAACCAGTCGACCGATCCATATGTGTGGTCGACCGACCTCCGGGTCAAATGAACAGTAACGGCTATATTTGAAAAAGAAAATTGTGGAACAAATTCTGGACAAATTTTTCACATGCTGAAGCCTATAAAAGGAGTGGCAAAGCCAGAAGCAAAGACATCCATCCAAGCATTGAAGAAAAACTTCAAGTTATTAAAAGAAGATTTTTTCTTGAAGTCGTCATTTTAAGTTTCTTTTCTTTCTCTTTACTCTTCTTGTGAGCATTCTATTGTAGAAGAGAGAAATCATTTTTCAGAAAGATTGTGAGAGCTCCTGTGTGAAAGAGATTCCAAATCTTACCTCTTGAGCGAGAGAAAAGATTAGCTTCCTAGAAGTAGAGATTTGCCTTGCCTCTCGAAGTAGATAAAATGTGATTGATGTAAAAGACTTTCTTCCTTGCCCCATTTGGAACAAATGAAGAGGGTCTAGTGAAATCTTCGACGGTCTCGACGTTGAGAAAATCGGAACAGGGACGTAGGCCAAGGTGTGACCGAATCTCATTAATAACCACCTATGTTCTTGTGCTTGAATTCTCTATCTCGTTCTCATATTGTGTTTGATGTGATTTGAATTGATTGATTTAGAAAGTTTAACGAATCAATTTTTAGCTTCTACGCTGTGTTTTGTTAAATCAATAACTTTGGTTTAGAACACCAATCCCCCCTCCCCCCTCCCCCGTGCCCTTTGGGATCCAACAAAGAGAGGGAGAAAGATAATAGGAAAGAGATATAGGGAGAGGAAATAAAGAGAAGCAGGAAAATTATGCGGGAAAGTTGGATGAGAAAATTATGCAGTAAAGTTGGGCAAAAAATTGTACTTTTCAATGGATTTAACTTTCAGAATTATCGATAGATAGAAATCTATCACTAATTCCTAACACTAAATACGTCAAAACTATTAATTTTAAAATATTAAATATATAATTATATTATATTATATATTTTCTTATAAATATATTTATCAACGAGTCTAGCCTTCGGAATTATCGAGGGATAGCTATCTGTCGGTAATTCCGAAGGCTTTACCCGTTTACCCGTAAAAAATATTAATATTAAAATATTAAATATATACTTATATTATATTTTACATATTTTATTATAAATATATTTACCAATGGCCTAGCCTTTGAAATTAACGAGGGATAACGATTCTTCGGTAATTGCGAAGTCCATAGCCATCAAAAACATTAAATATTAAAATATTAAATATATACTTATATTATATATATTATTATATAGTTTAATATTTAAAATATGAATATTATTTTTATATATTTAATTATTATAAAATTATAATTAAAAATTGAAATGGTACAATTTTGACATTATTTAATAATATCCCTTCTTATTAATTTATATAAGTAGACTTATATATACATAGATATATATAGATATGGATAATATATATTATATTATTATAATGGTATATATATCATTATTATAATACATTTTTATAGTGGATTTCATAAGTAAATAACACATAAATATCGTTTACCTTGTAATATTATTAGATATGATAACTATTAAAACTTATTTAAATTTTTTTGCCATTGAACACATATCTTTGATGTTTCTAACATCTATCAAGATTATACTACATGTATGAGGTTTAAATATTTTTATTTTAATACATGTGCGAGGTTTTATTGATTAAAGAAGCATCTATCAAGATTATAAATTCTTCCTCTTTTATAATTTTACTCTTTTTTTGTGGTGTAAACTCTTAAAGTGGGACTATAGTTAATACATAGTTTTAATACCTGTTCTTCCATTTTTTTTCATTTTAATATACATATACATATAGATTATATATAATTATAGATAAATTTAGAATTTAATATAGATAAATTTTAATAAAATTAAAATATGCTAACTTCTTAACCAAGATATAACTAATTTTAATCATATAATAACTAATTTTAAATGTTTAATTTGGGTATAAGTATAAATATTGGATTAAATAGAAAACAATTTCTTATTTTTAAAAGGGTAAAAGGAAAATATGGCTGAATATTATACATATAACAAAAGGTATTATATTATTTTATGAGGAAATGAACAAATGAGTAAAAAATAAAATATTAAAGAAAATTATGTGAAAATGAAAAATAATGATAACTTATTTATTAATTTATTTTATTAATGCATCGAGAGAAGAATATAAGAAAATATAAAAAGATATTTATATTAGATTTTATTATTAATATAATTATCAACGTATCTAGCCTTCGGATTTACCGACGGATCGAAATTCATCGATAATTTTGAAGGCTAAATCTGTCAAAAAAAATAATTTTTAAGTATTAAATATATATATTATATTGTATATATTGTTTTTATAAATATAATTACCGATGGATTGAGCCTTCAAAATTATCGAGGGATAGCTATTTGAAGGGTAGACCTGTCGAAAATATTAATATTAAAATATTAAATATATATACTTATATTATATTATAAATGTTTTATTATAAATATAATTATTAACGGGCAGAGCCTTCGAAATTATTGATAGATAACCCGTCAAAAGTATAATATTAGAATATTAATCATATATTTATATTATATTTAATATTTTTTATTTTATAATTATCAAAAGATCTAGCCTTTGAAATTACCGATGGATGTCCGGGATGTTCACCGGGTCGGGTCGACCCGGTGAATCCAAAAATTGGATTCGACCCGCTTTGGGTCTGGTCAGGTTCGGGTTGAAAATTTGCAATCCGACTTGACTTGACATGACTCGATGACCTAAGTTTTTCTTTTTTATGTTTTATTAATTTAAGAGTTTTTTTATCATTTAAAATTGAAGAAAATATAAAATAAACTATTTTAAATGTAAAAATATACATATATATTTAAAACAATATTTTTTGTATTTAAAATACTTTATTTTGTATTAAAATAAAATAATAAATGATTTTTTATATTATAAAATAAAAGGAAATTTATTTTTTAAAAAAGACGAATGATGGTTGGGTAACCCAAAAATCCGACTTGGCCCGGAGCGGGTTGGGGCGAGTCATAGCAAAAAAGAAAAAGAGAAACCCAAACCAACCTGACCTGGCCCGGAGTGGGTTGAGGTATTGATTGTCGATAAATTATCGACGAATATGGCCGTCAGTACTAGCGAAGGATAATTTCTCCATCAGTATTTCGAAAGGATTATTCTTTCCATCTCAATTGCCATAAAAAAATGTGAAGAATACTTGTTCGTCAAAAAATTGCATTTTTCTTATAGCGAAACACAACACTACTAAGAATCGAACACATGGCTAATAATATAGATGTGAGAGTAGTACAAGATCCAATTGAGTCAGTGGTTGTAGATCGGTGGAGGGGAGGAAACAAAAGGAAGAAGATCATAGAGGGAAAACATACTAAATTAAAAGGACCAAAGAAATGATCCGATCAAAACAAACCGAACCAAGCGAAGAAGAATCACTGAATCAAGGACGATGCTCGCTACCCCAAAACATGAGCAAAAGCCAGAAGAAGATCTGAAGGCTGGGTAAATTACATGGATCGTCCCCGAACTTTGATTCTATTGGAGCAAAATTTCAATGGCATATTGAATTATATTTTGATGATACAAATCTCGAAAGATTAAAGTAAATTGCTGAAAAAGTTCAAGAAAAAATGAATAACTTTATGCACTATACATTGATTAAATAATTGACACTGGTCTTATTAGATTCTAGGTAAATAATGAATATCAAAATTGTAAAGAATCATGTTAGCTATTCATGGAATTTAAAATTATCTAATTTGGATAACTGTACATAAAGTTATCTATAAAATAGTGCAAGACGGTCAACCTACTAGCTGATACAAAGAAAGCCGGTCGAGAGAACACAACTGGAGATACCAATATGGAGATACCGATAAATCGATAAATGCATGAGCTACTCCGGACGACGTCGAGATGATACCAGTCAACTTACCGGTCGATAATCCGATCAACCGACTAGCTGCGGCAACTGAAGAAATTAGCGCAATGGTCATATAGACCGGTCCATAAATACGGTCGGACCGGTCCCCTGGTCAAATGAACAGTAATGACTAATTTTGAATGAGAAAAATGTAAAATTAATTCTGGATAAATTTTTCACATGCTGAAGCTTATAAAAGGAGTGCCAAAGACAGAAGCAAAGACACTCATTCGAGCATTGAAGTAAAACTTCAAGAAAGTAAAAGAAGATCTTTTTCCTTGAAGTTATCATTTAGAGCTTTCTTTCCTTCTCTCTTTTTCTTCTTGTGAGCATTCTATTGTAAAAGAGAGAAATCATTTTTAGAAAGATTGTGAGAGCTCCTGTGTGAAAGAGGTTTCAAATCTTACCTCTTAAGCGAGAGAAAAGATTACCTTCCTATGAAGAGAGGTTTGCCTTGCCTCTCGAAACGGAGAAAAGGTGGTTGTGTAAAGGGTTTCTTCCTTACTCCATTTGCAATAAAGGAATGCTTAGTGGAATCTCTGATAGTCTTGAGGTCGAGAAGTCGGAGTGGGGACATAGGCCAAGGTGTGGCCGAACCTCGTCAACAACCACTGCTTGCTTTGTGTTTGAAATTTTCTCTCTTTCTCTTCATCTCATATTATGTTTATGATCTGAAATTGCTTTGATTTAAAGGATTAATGAATCAATTTTAAGCTTCCGCGACGCATTTGATGAAATCGATATTTTTCGGATTAAACACCAATTCATCCCTGCTCTTAGTGCCTTTTGGGATCATACAATTGGTATCAGAGTGAGGTTGCTCTTATTTCTTTTTAAAGATTTAACCATCTTTTAGAATATGGCACCATTTTTTGAAGAAGATTCTTCCATTTTTGACCCACCGAAGGCGTATTTCCATGGCACCATCTTTTTTAAGTACTATTCTTTTTCTTCTTGAAAAATAAGAATGAAGGCGTATTTATGCTCAATTGGTTTTGATATGTGGGAAATTATATAAAACAATTTTGAAAAGCCAAAGAAGATTTTGAATAGTATTTCCATTGATCTTTCCTTCTTTGAATATGACAATTTTCAAATGTCGATTTAAAAACTTGACTATAATGTCAAAAATGTATTTTATTTCTCTTTAGATTCTTATGCTATGAATCTTATTTCCAAATGCTCTACTTCTCATGAGATTTGGCAAGTTTGTTAAATAGTTATGAAGGGAGTGACTTTGACAAAAAGAGCACATCGGATGTGGACAATGAAGAAAACAAAAGTTCTACATCTATGACAAGATGATGTGTTATGCTTAATGGCAAAAAGTGAGGATGATGAGGTAACATTAACTTCATCTTATTCCTCTACTAATGATAGTGATATTGCTTTTGATATTCATAAAGAATTTGCTTCTCTTGTTCAAAACCATATTTCTCTCAAAAAGAAAAAGAAAACTTTAATAAATGATTTTCATATCTTGAAAGATAACTATGATTCTCTCAAAAAGGAAAATGATACATGTTTAATTTAAATTGATACCTTAAAAAAGAAAAAAAAATGATACTTGTTCATCTTATGAATCTTTAAGAGTTGAGAATTCAAAATTAATTCTATTGCATGATTCTTTCGAAGAGGAAAATGAAAAATTACTACATGAGATTGAAAATCAAAAGAAGAAAAGAATACATATTTTGTGAAAAATGAAAACTTGAAAAATGAAATTGATTCTTTGGAAATTACACATGCTTGTGAAATTGCGAAATTAGCATGATTTTTAGAAAAAGTAAAGAAAGAAAATGCCTCTTTAGAAAATATACAAAATAAAGTTGTCTCATGTAATGGAAAATAATGTTAAGAATCATTTTGGACAAAAAAACTCTTATTGAAAATCCAACCATTCCTATGATAAAAAACCACATATTACATATTTTGCATGCGGATTTCATGGTCATTATGCTTATCAATGTAAAATAAGAAAATCATCACCAAATGGCATAATTTGAATTCCGAAAGGAATATTGTCTAACAAAATAGGACTCAAAGAAGTTTGGGTACGAAAAGTTAATTCTTTTTTAAATGTGCCTCACATGTAAAGGAAAGGAGGAATTGGAAATGTGAAGGCACAAGGGTTATGGTAAAAGTATCATTAATTTTTTTTATTTCACTCAAAAATTCAAAATTACTATTTTTTAGAAGTGGAAACAACTGAAAATTGGTACTAGTGATAGGGGGAGCATGTTAAACTTTATTTTTACATATCTTGAATATCATTTTTGTATTAAAGTTTTATGCAATATTTTGATCCTTAATGTATTTTGTTTTGGCTTTCATCAAATTGTTTCCATTTTACCATTATAAAATAGTCATAAATTTAGGGTGAGTTATTTCTTACATACTAACTCTTTATGACACAATATTTTACATGTTTCTTATATGACAAAAGGGGAGAATAAAATTTTTTTCAAAGATGGCATGATTAAGGGGGAGTTACATATTGTTTCTTATATATTTCATGTGCAAATTACTTTTTTATGAAACAAAATTGGGAGAAATATGATCTGAATATGACTTTATATGAAGAGTACATTACAATTAATATTTATGTGAATATCTACCATTGTAAGGAAAGCTGTGTTAGGAGAAGTAAAATTGATTTTACAAGAATTTTACAACTTTTTTGCAACTTATATATTTTTCATATTTCTCGGTTTGTCTTCATAAAAAGGGAAAGATTGTTGGAGCAAAATTTTAATGACATATTGGATTATATTTTGATGATATAAACCTCGAAAGATTAAAGTAAATTGTTGAAAAAGTTCAAGTAAAAATGGATAACTTTATGCACAACATTTGATTAAATAATTGACACTGGTCTTATTGGATTCTGGATGAATAATGAATATCAAATTTGTAGAGAATCCTTTTAACTATCCATAGAATCCAAGATTATCTAATTTGCATAATTGTGCAGAAACTTATGATCAAAACAGTGCAGGGCGGTCAACCTGCCAATCGACACAAAGAAAGTCGATCGAGAGAACACCAGTCGACCAATCTAGAGATACCGGTCGATCAATAAATACATGAGCTGCTCTGGAGATGTAGAGTTGATACCGATTGACTTACCGGTCGATACTCCGGTCGACCGACTAGCTGCGGCAATTGAAAATATTAGCACAACGGTCATATAGACCGGTCGATCGGTTCATAAATGCGGTCGGCCGGTCCCCTGATCAAATGAACAGTAACGGCTAATTTTGAATGAGCAAAATGTGAAATTAATTCTAGACGAATTTTCCACAAGCTGGAGCCTATAAAAGGAGTGTCAAAGGCAGAAGCAAAGGCACTCATTCAAGCATTGAAGAAAAACTTCAAGAAATCAAAAGAAGATCTTTTTCTTTGAAGTTATCATTTAGATCTTTCTTTCGTTCTCTCTTTTCTTCTTGTGAGTGTTCTATTGTAAAAGAGAGAAATCATTTTTCAGAAAGATTGTGAGAGCTCCTGTGTGAAAGAGGTTCCAAATTTTACCTCTTAAGGTAGAGAAAAGATTAGTTTCCTAGAAAGAGAGGTTTTCCTTGCCTCTTGAAAAGGAGAAAAGGTGGTTGTGTAAAGGGTTTTCTTCCTTGCCCCATTTGCAATAAAGGAAGTGCTTAGTGGAATCTCCGACGGTCTCGAGATTACGATGTCAGAGCGGGGAGAGAAAAGATTAGCTTCCTAGGAAGAGAGGATTGTCTTGCCTCTCAAAGTGGAGAAAAGGTGGTTATGTAAAGGGTTTTCTTCCTTGCCCCATTTACAATAAAGGAAGTGCTCAGTGGAATCTCCGGCGGTCTCGAGATCGAGAAGTCGGAGCAGGGACGTAGGCCAAGGTGTGGCCGAACCTCGTCAACAACCACCGTGTGCTTTGTGTTTGAAATTCTCTCTCTCTCTCTCCCTCTTATGATATGAAATTGTTTTAATTTAAATGATTAATGAATCGATTTTAAGCTTCCGCGACGCATTTTGTGAAATCAATATTTTCGCTTTAAACACCAATTCACCCTCCCCCCTCTCTTGGTGTCCTTTGAGATCCTACAAACTCAATATCTCAATGGTCCCCAACTTTAATTTATAACTAGATTGTAATCCAATTTTGATTTTTATGCATGTTTTGTCCACTTGACCACTGATAGTGGGTTTCTCTATTTCCTCTCTTACGTGGCCACCACATGCCCTTTTCTCTTTCATCCACGTCATTAAAAAAATAATATAATAATATAAATATATAATAAACTAATATTAAAAATAAAAAACTGGTGAGGCCTCACACGCCGATGCCGACGAGCACGATCGGAGGGGGGCCTTCCCCCCTCCCTCTCTCTCCCACGCGCACTTGCTGACGCGCGGAAGAGGAAAGGGGGGCGTCTCCCCCTGAAAGTTGTACAGGGCGCCGCCCTCTCCTCTCTCATGTGCTGGTGAGAGAGGGAAAGGGGGATGGGGGTGGCCCCCTCGCAACTTCCTCGTCAACGGTCATGAAGAAACAGGGGGTGCCCCCTGTGCAAGCTCGCCGGCACGCAAGCTCGCAGAGGGGGTGTCGTCTACCCTCGCGACTCCCTCGCGCATGGTGAGGAAGAAAAAGTTGCTGGCGAGCTCGCACAGGGGGCCGTTGACACTCCTCGCATCTTCCTTGCACACGGTGAGTAAGAAACAAGCGGGCCGACGCCCCTTGTGCGAGCTCGCCGGCACATGAGCTCGTAGACGGGGCATTGTCCCCCTCGCGTCTTCCTCGCGTATGGCGAGGGAGAAAAGGGGGCTGGCGCCCTCCTCTGCGAGCTCGTAGTGCGTGAGCACGTAGAAGGGTGCACCGGCCACCCTCGCGACTTCCTCGTGTGCGGCGAGGAAGAAATAGGAGGTGACGCCCCCTGTGTGAGCTCGCATAGGGGCACAGGACCCCTATTTCTTCCTCATGTTGTGCGAGGAAGATGCGAGGGTGCCGGCGCCCCCCTTTTCCTACCTCACCGCTCCCGAGGAAGTCGCAAGAGGGCGCCGGTGTCGGCGAGTGGCATCTCTCCATTTTTTATTTTAAATGATGGTTTATTATATATTTAAGTTATTTTATATTTTTTTAGATGATGTGGATGAAAGAGAAAAGTGGATGTGGCGGTCACATAAGCGAGGTAATCGGGAAACCCACTATCAGCGGTCAAGTAGATGAAGCGTACAAGAAAAGCAAAGTTGACAGACATTCTAATTATAAATTAATGTTGAGGGACCAAGTTATTACCACACCCAAAGTTAAGGGACAATTCATGTAATTACCAACGAATACATCAAAGATAATTTGTCCATCAGTATTTGGGAAAGGTTAGTCCTTCCATAAAAAATGTCGTCAAAAAATGCGTAGGATACTTGTTCGTCGAAAAATTGTATTTTTCTTGTAACGAAACACAACACAACGCTAAGAATCAAACACCTGACTAAGATTCCAGATGTGAGAGAAACACAAGATCCAATTGAGTCACTAGTTGTAGATTGATGGAGAGGAAGAAGCCGAAGGAAGAAGATCATAGAGGAGAAAACATACCCAATGAAAAGGCGTGAAGAAGAAAAGGAATTATGGTCGGATCAGAACAAACTGAACCAAGCGAACAAGAATCACTGAAGCAAGGGCGATGCTCGCTACCCAGAACACCGGAGAAAGCCAAAAGAAGATCTAAACACTGATAACGATGTCGGTTAACCGAGAATGAAGTTCCAAATCGGTCAGTGAATACGAGTGAAAGAAAGCGTCGAGGAACAAACTCGACTGACAAACGGAGACAGTGCTCCCAGATCTGACGATACGCCGACAATAGCGGTGATACACAATGCAAAATGGAGACAACTGACGATACGCCGACAATAGCGGTGATACACAATGCAAAATGGAGACAACTTTGAAACTTCGAGACATGTTGATAACTCAGTGATTGCCACCTTAAGCGAAGGAGGAACTGGTCGGAGACAACAACAATGAGCTCCTAAACATCTCGGCAAAGACGCTCGTGACCAATGAAATGATGAAAGACGAGATGAAGCTCAAAAGGAAATTGACAAAATTTTGAAAATTACTGCGAAAGGGAAAAAAGAATGATCGACACCGAAGAGAATCAGCAACAAAAATGACCATATGTCAGAATGAATTGCAAAGGAAAACAAATCAGACAACCAAGAAAAGAGGAAGAAGCAAGAACTTATGCTTCGAAGAAGAAAATCAGAGAACAAGTTGAAGAACGGTGATTTGAAGAAACCATCGGAAATAGAGAAGAAACAAACAATGATAAGATGAAGCTCAGACGAAGAAAACAAAGAAAAACACAAAGAAAACAGAAAAAAGAAGAATGTCAAGAAACAATCTCTGATGAACCATGAAGAACATGCTCGTAGTTCGTCTGTCATAGGAACTAGAACTAGAAGCAGATTTCTCATTCTGAACAAAAAGAAATAAAATATTATTTTTGCAATGTAAAGTTATCTTGTTCCGTATTGGTCGCCTGGCATCTTAGCATAGTGCTGCAGAGTAATTAAATCTAATATATTTTTTTGGTATCACTGCAGAATAATTAGTGTTTCTTGCTATTTCATTAATTTGGCAATGATAGCGCTGTAATTTATCATTAACATTAATTTCTAAAAAAATAGCTACGGTGGTAGCAATGGAGACAAAAAAAAAACTTCGCTTGTACCAACATGATTAATAAGAGTTCATATTAGTCTTCCACTGCAATGTTCATGTTATATACCATGATTAATCCTATCGATCGATAGTAATATGATATCAACTTCTACGAAAATTTCTCTTGCAAATAACGCATATTAGAAGTACAAGTCATATATATCTAAACAAAGACATTAATAACTTTGATTTACAACATAAAATTAAAATAAAATAAAACCAAATTTGAATCAAAGATTCTAACAACCTAGCTATCTCATTATGGTAAAATAAAGTTATCCTAATACCGATGCATCACCGTAATTACTGTCTAGCCCCCAAGTGGACCTTCAATTCTCTTTTCCCATGATGAAGATGGATTAGATTGACATATTCAAATTAGCAAGCCAAAGTATCTTAGGGTTTGTTCAAATTAAATATATACTTATATTATATATATTATTATATAATTTAATATTAAAAATATTAATATTATTTTTCTATATTTAATTATTAAAAAATTATAATTAAAAATTGAAATGATAAAATTTTGACAATATTTAATAATATCTCTTCTTAGAAATTTATATAAGTAGACTTATATATACATAGATATGGATAATATATATTATATTATTATAATGGTATATATATCATAATAATACATTTTTGTAGTTGATTTCATAAGTAAATAACACATAAATATCGTTTACCTTCTAATATGATTAGATATGATATATTAATATTAAAAATTATTTAAATATTTTTATTTTAGCATTAAACACATATTTTTTATGTTTCAAACATCTATCAAGATTATACTACATGTATGAGGTTTAAATATTTTTATTTTAATACATGTGTGAGGTTTATTGATTAAAGAAGCATCTATCAAGATCATAAACTCTTCCTCTTTTATAATTTTACTCTTTTTTATGTTGCAAACTCTTAGAGTGGGACTATAGTTAATACATAGTTTTAAGACTTAACTACTTTGTCCTTCTGTTTTTTTCATTTTAATATACATATACATATAGGTTATATATTATAGATAAATGAAGAATATAATATAGATAAATTTTAATAAAAATTAAAATATGTTAACTTCTTAACCAAGATATAACTAATTTTAATCATATAACAACTAATTTTAAATGTTTAAATTGAGTATAAGTATAAATACTAGATTAAATAAATTAAATTTCTTATTTTTAAAAGAATAAAAGGAAAATATGGATGAATATTATACATATAACAAAAAGTATTAAATTATTTTACGAGGGAATGAACAAATGAGTATAAAATAAAATATTAAAAAATTTTGTGAAAAAGAAAAATAATGATAACTTATTTATTATATTATATTACTAATCCATCAGGAAAAGAATACAAGAAAATCTAGAAAGATATATATATATATTTTATTATAAATATATATCTAGAAAGATATATTTTATTATAAATATTATTATCGACGAATCTAGCCTTCCATCGGATCAAAATTCGTTGATAATTTTGAAGGCTAAATCCGTCAAAAATAATATTTTTTACATATTAAATATATACTTATATTATATTGTATATATTATTTTTATAAATATAACTACCGACGGATCGAGTCTTCGAAATTATCGAGGGACAAGTATCCGAAGGGTGGACCTATCGAAAACATTAATATTAAAATATTAAATATATATACTTATATTATATTGTAAATATTTCATTATAATCGGTCAAAACACTACAAGAAAATTATGATTTTGCGATGGGCGATTTTCGACGAAAAGAAATCCATCCCAATTTGGGACGGATAGGTATCCGGTACTTCCGACGGGTACAACCGTCAGAAATAAAAATAATAAATTATGTAATTTGTTATATCATTATTTTATTTTTCGACGATTAGGAACATCGAAAGTTCCGCCAGATATCTATCCGTCGTAATTTCCAACGGTTCAGACCGTCAACAAGTAAAAAATAATATAATATAAGGAGTCTTTTATTAATATAATTAGGGACAGTTGAAACCATCGCAATTTTTGACGGTTCTGACCGTCGGTAAATGAAAAATAATATAATATAAAGAGTCTTTTATTAATATAATTAGCGATAGTCCATTACCGATGGTCTGACCGTCCGTAATTAAATAAATATTGTATATATGTATGTAGTATTTTATTATTATAATTAAATAATTTTTTATGACCATTGGTAATTTTAAAAATAATTAAATACTATATTCATATATATATCATAATAATATATATTATTAATATTTGCTAAGTTTCCGACGATCATGGCCGTCCGTAATTAAAAAATCACTCTCCCGCTGCTTGTTTTCCATTTTCCCATCATTCTACTATATATATATATATATATATATAAGGATTTAATGGGGGCCGCCCTCTCCCCATCCGCGCCCGTCGGATGAGGATCTGACGGGCGCTTTTTTTCCCGATTCAAGAGTAAATAATTATTTTTTTTGTCCGGCTTTTTCTTCTCGAAATGAGTTCGGTTTTTTTGCCCTCGTCATCTACTCCGCACCCGCCGGCGACCGTTGCCATTCCCTGCCGTGAGATCCTCGTCTTCTTAGCGAAGATGGGGCAAAGAAGGTCGCCGTCACCCCCGCTGGCTACCGTCGTCGTTCTCAGCTCGTAAGGTCATCGCCCGCGAGGTCATCGTCGCTGTCGGATGGGGCGAAGAAGGCAAGATCGGAGGCAAAGAGGTTGCCTCGCTGCACGATCGTCGCGAGATCGCCATCGCTCGCGAGGTCGCCGGCTGCAAGATCGCCGCTCGTGAGTTCGTCGTCGCCGTCGGATGGGCCAAAGAAAGCCAGATTGGAGGCGAAGAGGTCGCATCACCGCACGATCTTCGTCGCCATCATGAGATCGCTGCACCTCGCGAGGTCGCCGCCTGCGAGGTCGCCGCTCGTGAGTTCATCGTCGCCGTCAAATGAGGCGAAGAAGGCCGGATCAGAGATTAAGAGGTCTCCTTGCCGCACGAGTTGCCACCGCGAGATCACCGCCGCTCGCGAAGACCCACTGCTGCTGCCACCGATGTAATCGTTGCTGCCGCTTCTGCCACCGCTGTTGCTCACTACCGATGCCGATGCTGTCACCGTTGCCGCTGCCGCTGCTAGCCGTTTCGCTGCTTGCTGCCACCGCCTGCCCGTTGCTGCTAGCCGCTGCTGCCGCCTGCCCACTGTTGCTGCCGACGTCGCCATCGCCCGCCGCTGCCGTTCCCCCTTTTCGATTTTTTTCAAGCCGAACTGTTTCTTTCTTCAGGCAAACCGGCCCACTGAACCCAAAAAAAGCGCCCATCGGTTCTCCATCCGACGAGCGCGGATGGGGTGAGGGGGGGGGGGGGACCCCCATTAAACCCATATATATATATCATCTTTCCCTCTCTCTACTCTCTACTTCTTTCCCTCTCTCCTATTTTGCTGATGCGATGTCCTCCCGGACGACGACCCGCTGGCGACCCTCTCTCTCTCCAGCTAGAATCGTCAGATCGGCCGCCTAGCGGCCGAATCGGTCCACGGCCCGATCCGGCTGCCATGCGATCAGTTTGGTCGCCGGATCGGCCGCCTGGCGGCCGGATCGGTCCGTTCCTTATCTGGCCGCCATGCAGGAGGCCTGATCCATCCACCAGGCGGCCTAATAGGCCGCCAGTTGGCAGCGGCGAGATCTAGCTGACTACGCCCTGACGGCTGCCAAGCGGCCTGATCCGGTCGCCAAGCGGCCAATCCGTCAGCCAGGCGGCCTGATCTGGCCGGCGGTGGTATGATTGCCGCCAGAGATCTTGCAGCGGGCGGCCGGCTATTTTTTTATATTTTAAAAATTATTTGCGACGATTGCGGCTGCCAAAAACTTTCGACGGATTCGACCGCCGGATCTTTTCAACAGTTGCGACCGTTGAAAGTTTCGACGGTTGCCACAATCGTCGAAAGTTTTGAGGGTTGCGACCGTCGAAAGTTTCGACGGTTGGGGCCCTAGGAACTTCCGACGAATTTTTTCCAACCATCAAAAATTAATTTGCGACGACCATTTATTCGACGGATCAGTTTCGCTGAAAACCCGTCAAAAATCGTAAGTTTCGACGGTTTTTGGTAAATTATAAACGGTCAAAATCATCTGTAATTGGTTTTTTTCTTATAGTGAAAAGTAGAATATATTTCATTAAAATATTAGTTATATTATATTTAATATTTTATTTTTATAATTATCAAAGGATTTAGCCTTCGAAATTATCGACGGATGTCCGGGATGTTCACCAGCAACCCGGTGAATCGAAAAAAATGGATTCAACCCGTTTTGGGTTGGGTTGGGTTCGGGTTAAAAATTTCAACCCGACTTAACTCGACCTGACCCGATGACCCAGGTTTTTTTATTTTAAATGATTTTTTATTAACTTAAGAGTTTTTTATCATTTAAAAATGAAAAAATAATATAAACTATGTAAATGTAAAAATATACATAAATATTTAAAACAATATTTTTGGTATTTACAAATACTATATTTTGTATAAAAAATAAAATAATAAATGATTTTTTATACTAAAAATAAAAAGAAAATTTAAAAAAAGAATAATGATGGTCTGGTAACCCAACAACCTGATAGAAAAAAAAAGAGAAACCCAACCCGACCCAACCAAACTTGGATGGGTCGGGTTGGGTTTGTATCAGTTAAGGTGTTGATCATTGATAAATTACCGACGAATATGGCCATCAGTACTAGCAAAGGATAATTTGTCCATCAATATTTCGGAAGGATTATTCTTTCCATCACAAATACCGTAAAAAATACGAAGAACACTTCCTATCAAAAAATTACATTTTTCTTGTATCAAAACACAACACAATGCTAAGAATCGAACACCTGGCTAAGAATCTAAATGTGAGAGCAGTACAAGATCCAATTGAGTCACTAGTTGTAGATTGATGGAGAGGAGGAAGCCGATGGAAGAAGATTAGAGAGGAATTCTTCTAATCGATCCGTCGGAATCGATCCAATTACCATCGGAATTCCTCTAAGTCGATGGAAGATCCAATTACCGACAGTTTTTCAGTCAGAATCGATCCGTCAAAAAAATGCTCGTCGCAAATCGATTTGCGACGGTCGAAAAAATTCGTCGAAAATATTGACGGTCAGAACTGTCGGAAACGTCCCGACGGTTGCAACCGCCAAAAAAAGCCGGCGGTTCGAACCGTCGAAACTTTCCGACGGTTGCAACCGCCGGAAAAGGCCGGCGATGATCGCAACTGTCGAAACTTTCGACGGTCGTCGCAACCGTCGATCTTTCGACGGTCACAACCGTCGCAAAAAATTTTTTAAATATAAAAAAAATTAGCGGCCGTATCGAGACGCGGCCAGCTTCGGCCGCGGCCAAATCCGGCCGCCCGTGACAGGATGGGCCGGATCCGGACGCCTGGCGCCAGATCCGGCCGCTGGGGGCCGGATCCGGCCCGAAGCGGCCGCCTGGCGGTCCTGGCCGGAGAGAGAGAGCCGGCGGGAGAGGGTCGCCGACGGTCGATGACGTCCGGTCAGAGGCTCGCCGGCCGGGAGAGGGAGAAGGAGAGGGAGAGAGAGAGAGAGAGAGAGGAGAGGAGGGAGAGTGGTCGGCAGAGGGAGAGAGAAGAGGAGGGAGAGAGAGAGGAGTGGAGGGTGAGAGAGGAGAGGATAAAATGGAAATATATATTGGATTTTGAATGACGAGAAAGCGGGAAAAAGGAAAAAAATGCGGGATAACGAAATTTTAATTACCGACGGTTCTGACCGTCGGAAATGCATATATTAATTATTTCTAAAGTTACCGACGGTTGTGACCGTTGCAAATATTTAATTGTAAAAATATTAATTGTATGATATTATTAATTTATCAACGGTCACGACCGTCGAAAATTATTGTGGATTTTGCGACAGATGGATATCCGTCGAAAATATCGACGTTCCTAATCATCAAAAAATTAAATAATAATATAAAAAATTAAATAATTTAATTTTTCATTTCTGACGGTCGTAACCGTCAGAAATTCGTCGGAAAAATTAAATAATAATATAGCAAATTACATAATTTATTTTTTCATTTTCGACGGTCGTGACCGTCGGGAAATCCGTCGAAAATTGCGACGGATGGATATCAGTCAGAAATATCGACGTTCCTAATCGTCGAAAAATCAAATAATAATATTATTAGGATTTCTGCACGAGAGAAATTATGCATCGCGAGAAAATTCGAGAAATTTAAGGCGATGCAGAATTATATTAGATGGAAGAAACAAAAGAGGATTACAAGATCAGATGATCTAGGATTGTCCAGGATGGTCTTACAAGCCTTGATTACAACCATCAAATTCGCTATTCTGGTGAGCTACTGCAGCAATCGTGTTTTTCTTCTTCTTCTTGGGGCAATCCTTTTTCCAGTGACCCGGTTCTTTGCAGTAGTTGCAGATGTCCTTCGGATTGATGTTCTTCTTCTTCGACTTACCCTTTTTAGGGTTTGTCTTTTCTGTGGTTGTTACCAACCCTATGGCATGAGTCTCCACAGAGAGTGGTTCTCAACTTATCAAAATATTGATGGCGGAAACGTCATCATGGGTAATGATGCAGCTTGTAAAATAGTTGGAATCGGCTCAATTCAGATCAGAACTCATGACAATCAGGTGAGGACATTGACAGAGGTCCATCATATTCCGTAACTGAAGAAAAATCTGATATCATTAGGAGTTCTGAACTCCAAAGGATGTCGGATGGATGCCGCAGAAGATGTTCTCACGGTCACCAAGGGTGATGTTGAAGTCATGAGAGGAGTCAGGCAAAAGTCCTTGTATACACTACAAGGCACAATAATTTCTGGTGTGGCTGCAGTAGTAGTTCATCCAAATTAGAATTAGAAACATCCAAGTTGTGGCGCATGCGACTTGGACATATGAGTCAGAAAGGGATGGACATCCTCAGCAAGCGCAATCTTCTGAATGGTCAGAAGATATCTGAAATTGGATTCTGCAAGCATTGTATTTTTGACAAGCAACAACGAGAAATTTAAGGCGACGCAGAATTATATTAGATGGAAGAAACAGAAGAGGATTACAAGATCAGATGATCCATGATTGTCCAGGATGGTCTTACAAGCCTTGATTACAAGTCCTTTTATGGGGCATTGGAGAAAAAACTCCTACTCTAACTTAAAGACCTAATTCTACTAGGCATGCAAGCCCCTTCTCTAGAAAAACCTCCTTGGACTAGTAGAAATCTGATTTCCTGAAGACCCTTGAAGATCCCGGCCAACTTGAATTCCTCCCTGGAATCAAATTGGGCCGGGCGCGCACCTGGCGCCCGCCACGCCCGGGCGTGCGCGCGCCCTGGCTGTCCAGTCTGAGTCCCACTCAGACTGGAACTCCTCTAGGCGCCCCCTGTTGTCTTTCTCCACGTCCAGACTCCATCTCCAAGTGATCCTCGGTCCAGAAGGGAGCTCGGCCCTCCAAAAATCTGCCATGTCCTTCTCGACATCGGAAACCGGTCGACTCCTATTCCTACTAGGAGTAGGAATCCTTCCGACCCTGCACTTCTCGTCCAAGCATCTCTCAAAGTCTCTCTATTACTTCTTTGGATCCAAACAGATTTCCAGTTAAAGTAGGATTCAAGGCATTATTTAACAAATCTCCACCTTGAATTGAATCCTACAATCAGATATCTAACACTTTCTGCCATTGCCAATCCCTGTTCTGACTTTTCACAGTCTTGCCAGACGCCCTATGACGAAGTTCACGAGTATGTAGACTCTATCTTACTTTTTTCAGAGTAATTGTGTCTCTTCTAATGATAACAGATTGTACGAAATTTTCGTACGATGGAGGAAGAGACACCAACAGAAGTAGGGCAGCATCTTCATCCTCAATCCATCAACAGAGTATTTATCTGATCAAGATGATCTTTCAGAGGGGCACCTTCTTGCATGCGGAGGGTGAATTGCTTCAACAACAACTTGTTGGTGAGAGACTTGGTCATGTAGAGACTCTCAACTTTCGACCACAGACCGACTGCCATCTCTTGATCGGCGACTTCTATAATCACCTCATCCGCCAGACACAATAGGATCATAGAATGCGCCTTCTCTTCTTGTGCTGTCAAACTTGCGAGGTCGGACTCTTTTTCTTTGCCCTTCGAGTCTCCCTTCGGTTTGTTTTTTGACACGTTCGCGAGCGGCGCCCATACTCCCTATTGTTTCAAAAGTGCCCAAATCTTGATCTGCCAGAGATTGAAACTATTTTGTCCTGTAAATTTCTCGACGTTGTGCGATGCCATCTCTATGCCTGACGGAGGATCGATGATGAAGCTTCGCTCTGATACCAGTTTGTTAGGATTTCTGCACGAGAGAAATTATGCACCGCGAGAAAACCCGAGAAATTTAAGGCGACGCAGAATTATATTAGATGGAAGAAACAGAAGAGAATTACAAGATGAGATGATACAGGATTGTTCATGATGGTCTTACAAGCCTTGATTACAAGTCCTTTTATAGGGCCTTGGAGAAACAACTCCTACTCTAACTTAAAGACCTAATCCTACTAGGCATGCAAGCCCCTTCTCTAGAAAAACCTCCTTGGACTAGGAGTAGAGATCTGACTTCCTGAAGACCCTTGAAGATCCCGGACAACTTGAATTCCTACCTAGAATCAAATTGGGCCGGGCGCCCACCTGGCGCCTGCCACGCCCGGGCGTGCGCGCGCCCTGGCTGTCCAGTCCGAGTCCCACTCGGACTGGGACTCCTCTAGGCGCCCCTGCTGTCTTCCTCCACGTCCAGACTCCATCTCCAAGTGCTCCTCAGTCCAGAAGTGGGCTCGACCCTCCAAAAATCTGCCATGTCCTTCTCGACATCGAAAACCGATCGATTCCTATTCCAACTAGGAGTAAGAATCCTTCCGACCCTGCACTTCTCGTCCAAGCATCTCTCGAAGTCTCTCTATTACTTCTTTGGATCCAAACAGATTTTCAATTAAAGTAGGATTCAAGGCATTATTTAACAAATACAAATCATTTCCGACGGTCATAACCGTCGAAAAATCCGTCGAAAATGAAACCGTCGAAAAATCCATCGCAATTTGCGACGGATTTCGAACCGTCGGAAATTGCCCATCGGAAAATTGCGATTTTCTTGTAGTGGAAAAACATACGCAATGAAAAGGACTAAACAAGAAAAAGGAATTATGATCAGATCAAACCAAACCGAACCAAGCGAACAAAAATCATTGAAGCAAGGACGATGCTCGTTACCTTAGAACACAAACAAAAGCTAGAAGAAGATCTGAAAGCTAGGGTAAATTACACGGATCGTCCCACAACTTGGACTCAATATCCCAATGGTCCCCCAACTTCAATTTATAATTAGAATGTCCTCCAATTCTTAATTTTGTCGCTTACATGGCTGGCACTGACGAGCACGTCTAGACAGGGCCCCATCACTCCCTCCCTCTCTCCCCCACGCGCACTCGCCGACGCGTGCAAGAGGAAAGGGGGCGTCGCGCCCTGATGAGTTGTAGAGGGAGGCTGACGCCCCCCTTTCCTCTCTCATGTGTCAACAAGAGAGGAAAGGGGGATGGGGGCGGCCCCCTCGCAACTTCCTGGTCAGCGACGAGGAAGAAAGAGGGGGCGCCCCCTTGTGCAAGCTCACAGAGGGGGTGTCAGCCCCCCTCTTCAACTCCCTCTCACACGGCGAGGAAGAAAAAGGGGGGCTGCCCCCTGTGTAAGCTCGCCGGCGCGTGAGCTCGCACAGTAGGCTGCCGGCCACCCTCGCGTCTTCCTCACACGCGGTGAGGAAGAAACAAGGGGGGCGGCACCCTCTTATGCGAGCTCGCCGACGCGTGAGCTCACAGAGGGAGCATCGGCCCCCCTCGCATATTCCTCGTGCACAACGAGAAGAAAAGGGGGCTTGCGCCCCCCTCTACGAGCTCCCGAGCGTGCGAGCTCGTAGAGGGGGCGCCGGCCACCCTCGCGACTTCCTCACGCGCGGCGAGGAAGAAACAGGAGGTGGCTCCCCCTGTGCGAACTCGTGCAGGGGGGCTGGCATGCACCCCCCTTTTCTTCCTCACAGGCGTGAGCTCACACAGGGGGCGCCAGACCCTTGTTTCTTCATCGCCGCTCACGAGGAAGTCACGAGGGGGGCGGCCCCCTCGGGTCATACTTGTCGGCACCGGCGAATCACGCCTCTCCATTTTTTTATATTTTAAATATTAGTTCATTATATGTTTATATTATTTTAGTATTTTTTAGATGATGTGGATGAAAGAGAAAAGTGGATGTGGCGACCAGGTAAGCGAGGTAATCGGAAAACCCACTATCAGTGGTCAAGTGAAGGAAGCGTGCAAGAAAATTAAAATTGGCGGACATTATAGTTACAAATTATAGTTGAGGGACCGAGTTATCACCGCACTCAAAGTTGAGGGACGATTCGTGTAATTACCGACGAATATGGTCATTAGTACTAGCAAAGGATAATTTGTCCATCAGTATTTGGGAAGGATTATTCTTTCCATCACAAATGTCATCAAAAAATGCGTAGGATACTTGTCCGTCAAAAAATTGTATTTTTCTTGTGGTGAAACACAACACTAAGAATCAAACACTTGACTAAGATTCTAGATGTGAAGCAGTGCAAGATCCAATTGAGCACTAGTTGTAGATTGGTGGAGAGGAGGAAGCCGTAGGAAGAAGATCAGAGAGGAAAAAACTTACCCAATGAAAAGGACCAAAGAAGAAAAATGAATTATGGTCGGATCAGAACAAACAGAAGCAAGCGAACAAGAATTACTGAAGCAAGGATGATGCTCGCCGGAACACCGGAGAAACCTAGAAGAAGATCCAAACGCTAATAACGATGTCGGTTAACCGAGAATGAAGTTCAAATCGGCCAGTGAATACAAGTGAAAGAAACCATCGAGGAACAAACTCGGCCGACAAGCAGACGGAGACAGTGCTCCCAAATCCGATGAGATGCCGACAATAGGGGTGATACACAATTCAAAATGGAGACAAAACTTTGAAACTTCGAGACATGTTGATAACTCAGTGTTTGCCACCTTAAGCAAAGGAGGAACTGGTCAGAGACAATGACAATGAGCTCCAAAACATCTCAGCAAGGATGTCGATGACCAATGAAATGATGAAGATGAGCTGAAGCTCAGAAGAAAATTGGCAAAATTGTTGAAAATTACTGTAGAAGAGAAAAGCGGCGAAGCACATGAGGACTTGCAGCGAGAGGGGCTCAACAAGATGGTGACACCATGTAGAAATTGATGTGCTAATAAATTTTCCTAAAAGATTAAACTAGAGAGACCGAAACTCCAAGAAGGATGAATCTGACAATAGAAGGTTAAATCGAAGAATAAATGGAGACAAAGAACAAACAGAAACGATCAACACCGAAGAGAATCAGCAACAAAAATGACCATATGTCAGAATGAATTGCAAAGGAAAACAAATCTGACAACCAAGAAAAGAGGAAGAAGCAAGAACTTATGCTTTGAAGAAGAAAATCAGAGAACAAGTTGAAGAATGGTGATTTGAAGAAACCGTCAGAACCAGAGAGGAAACAAACAATGATAAGATGAAGCTCAGACGAAGAAAACAAAGAAAAACACAAAGAAGATAGAAAAAGAAGATTGTCAAGAAACACTCTCTGATAAACCATGAAGAAGGTTGGATCTCATGCTCGTAGCTCGTCGGTGACGAATGGATATGCAGGGGCCATGTTAGCCGATGGGAGGCAGCGAGCTTTTGGGATCCGAAACGATGAGGTAGATGACGAAGCAGGAGGAGATCTGTAACACACCAACTTTTCATAAGAATTTTAAAACTTTGTTTTTATATGACGTCAGACTTTCGGACATAACCCAGGATGGGCGCCTAAAGTCGCGATGATTTGGTAGCTCAGTCGATGCACCATCGGACTTTGTTTTTATATGACGTCAGACTTTCGGACATAACCCAGGATGGGCGCCTAAAGTCGCGATGATTTGGTAGCTCAGTCGATGCACCATCGGACGACCCAAACATTTTCGGACATCCAAAAGTGCAACGGACAGAAGGCAATCGGAAGATCAATTCTAATTTCTTCCTTCGTTACTTCACATTAACTCGTGAAATTCGTAACTTCTACGACCTTGATCTCTAAGATCTCGAGAGATGTGAAACCTCCACCATTATACCTTTAAAAGCCCACCTCTCCTCTATCCCTTATTTCTTCTTCATCCTATCATCTCCCCTAGTTTCGATGTTTTCCTTTGCTCCACGATTTGGTTCCAGCCAGAGGATGTGGTGACAAGTTCTACGGGCATCGAGGGTGCACAAGGGCAAGGAAGACGAGGGAGGAATGATTGAAGCTTCATCATTTGAAAAACGCTCGAAAGAAATCATAAAAGAGATGTGTATTCGGAATCTAATGGATAGTTATCTGAGGATTTTGCATGCTTACGGACTCTGAAGATATTTAGATTTATGTTGTGTGGGGGTAGAAATCATGATCTTTACGTTTTCAATTAGATATTATTGATATGTCATATGGTGAAATTATGTGCTACATATGTGCTCTCGGCCATAATATGATAATATGATAGATCCATGTTTATATTTTTCTTGATGATTAAGTAAGCATGTTAACTTATTATGATGTGAAGGGAAAGAGTAACATTAGAGTTGAATGATTTATGTTATTGATATACGATTTGATCTGAAGAGAAGTTGTATATATATGAACTTTTTTATATAGAAATGTATATGAAAGTACTTGACGTAGACGAAATGATTATAGTATTATTTGGCCCCTATTTCATGTTATATGCTAGTGATTAAGTTAGGGAATATTTAGATCTTTATTTGTATTGAAAAACTTGATTGAAAATGCAACGATTCCTCAATGACCTGCAACTCTATCGAATTGAAGCGAACGACTGAGACCCTTTTGGGCATCCAATTCAGCTCGAAAGAGCATGGTGACATGCCATATCCTATGTCCGAAACTCGATCGGACAATCGATATGGACCAAAATGGAAGTCTGAAACTCTTTCGGACGATCGAATTAGAAAATGACGAGACTAAAAAATGATGATGATAACTAGTCGATCGATTGAAATCCTTTTGGGTGACCGATCTAGATTATCACGTCGAAATGCTTCTGACAGTCGATGGGGAACCATCCCCGACCGACCGAAGAAGATGACATTATTCCCAACGGATGAGCAGTCCAATTTCTACTGACTGAAACTCTCTATCGAAAGTACGAGTGACTCCTCATGTGATAGTGGACGACCAAACCCCTCTTGATTGACTGACGATATATGGCCTTGGAACGACCGACGAATGAACCTAGAACGAACGGACGCAACCTTCTCGGTCGATCAACAAACACCAACAAAAAATGGGCGTCCATTCCTCTTTAGGACGATCACAGAATGAACCTAAATCGGAGGACCGTTTGACTTTCAAACGTCTGATATATGGACAGAAAGAATGGCCTAGCATATTTGGTTCTTGTCCCATTTATTTTGATAAATCATCCCACTGTTTACATAATTTGAATCACTTTCTCAGCCCTGGGAACTTAGGTGAGTCGAAAATCTCGAGGTTGACTGTCAGGGGCAAAGTGGTTCAGCCAAAAAGAAGTTCCATAAAGATAGATTCCGCTTTCTGTCCCACTAGTTAAAGCACCTAGCTAAGCAAGCCAATAATATCTCTCTTTCTTTTCATTAGCAACCAGGTCAAGGATTGAATACGACTTTAATCTAAACCCTATGATTTGATAAGTTTCTGCCCAGCTGTTTAATACTAAATGATATGAACCTAAAGATAATTTGGATCCACCTTTGCTCCATACAACCTTAATTATCCAAGTGATCGAAAGAGAGGCTCATGAATTATTAGATAATAAGGAGGTTAGTAGTTGCCTATGTAGATGAAAGTTTCTCCCTACAGAAGTTTTCGCCTTGTGTGAGGTCATCTTGCCCGACGAGGCTAGCCGTGGCATTATTTCTCATTGGCCCGTCAGGGTTTAGATAGCTACACACTTGTGTGTTTGCAATGGTATTCCCTAAAAGTGTAGAGCTCTTCCAATCATGGATAAGATGAAAGAATATGAGTGACCAAAGATGAATAGAAAGACTTTGTCCTTATGAACATGAACAATAAACATGAATATGAATATGGAAAGAAATGAAATGAAATGAAATTGCATGAACTATGATAATGATCTCCTTATTGATTTTCCCATGATGATTATGTCTTATACTTGATTTATATACTTCATGCTTACTCTAATGGAACATACTTATGACCTATACGAATTCACACTTAGCTTTATATTAACAGTTGAGCTTACTCTCCTATGTGATCCCTACATATACTAAATATGGATTATGAGTCTGGTTGATGTGTGTGCGGTTACTACAGTTTGATGGCGTGTGCACATGGTTATCGTGAAGTCTAGATGGAATCTTTTTCTCCTTTATTCATTGAGTTGTATTTGCACTATTATGGGACCTATCGAATTGTATATGGCATGGACTTTATATGCCTTATGTTGAGACACTATGATGTACTCTTATATTTCATTATAGCTTCCGCATTTTCTTATTTGAAATGTTGTAATATTTTAGTTTCAAATCTTCCACTTACATGTAATTTTCTTGACCATCAGGGTAAAAAAAGTCAAAGAAGGACCGAAGAAAGGAATGAATGAACGCCACGTGGTGGATCAAATTTCAAGATGTTATGAACTCAGTTGAATCTTCAGTAACTTGACTCTAGTATCATGTTGAGAAACAAGCTCCAATAGTTTGTTAACAAGCTCCAACGTTGGAGATCTGATCGGAGGGGAAGAAGGAAGTGGTACAAAGCAGAGGAAGAAAGTAGTGGAAGCAAAGGTAGAAGACATACTACTCATGTTGGAGCAAAGTTTTAATGATATGTAAAATTATATTTTGATGATACAAATCTTGAAAGATTAAAGATAAGTTCTGAAAAAGTTTTAAAAAAGGACAACTTTACGCACTACATATTGATTAAATAATTGACTGTGGTCATATTAGATTCTGCATGATGAATATCAAAGTTGTAGAAAATCTTGTTAGCTATCCATAGAATCTAAGATTATCTAATTTGAATAATTAAGCAAAATGTTATGCTCAAAATAGTGCAGATTGATTAACCTACTGGTCGAAACAAAGAAGGTCGGTCGACCGAATGGAGATGCCGGTCGACCGATAAATGCTAAGCCTGCCCCGGCGATGTTGAGATGATACCGGTCGATATACCGATCGAAGGATCGGTCGACCGATCAAACGCATATATGTCTCAACAATCATATTGACCGATTGACTGGTCCATTAATGCGGTTGACCAGTCATAGTGCCAAATGAACAGTAACAACTATATTTGGTAGAAAAAATTATGGAATAAATTCTGAACAAATTTTCCATATACTGAACTAGAAGCAAATGCATCCATTCATTCATTGAAGAAAAACTTTAAATTATCAAAAGAAGACATTTTCCTTAAAGTTTTCATTTTAAAGTTATTCTCTTCTTTCTCTCTTCTTTAATTGTGAGCTTAGCATTGTAAAAGAGAAAAAAACATTTGTTCAGAAAAATTGAGAGAGCTCATGTGTAGAAGAGGTTTCATATCTTATTTCTTGAACGAGAGAAAAGATTAGCTTCATTGGAGGAGAGGTGTACCTTACCTTTCGAAGCAAATAAAAGGCGGTGGTGTAAAGGACTTTTCTTCCTTACCTCATTTGGAACAAACGAAGAGTTCTAATGGAACCTCTGATGGTCTCGATGTCAAAAAGTCAGAGTGGAGACGTAGCTCAAGGTGTGGCTGAACCTCATTAACTACCATGTTCATTTGTGTTTGATTTCTCTCTCCTCTCCTTCTCATATTATGATACATGTGATGTGGTTTGAACTGTGTTGATTTAAGGATAGTTGAATCAATTTTAAGTTTTTGCGACGTATTTTGTTAGATCGATAGATTTTATTTTAAACACCAATTCAACCCCCCCCCCCCCTCTTAGTGCCATTTGGGATCCAACAACTCAAGTTGGAAAAGTGAGTTAGGAGTGATCGGGCAACAATACAAGGACTCAACAAATATTGCTATAAAGGAAACAAAATGGTTTACAAACTAATGACACTATTAATAACAATGCTACAAGAAAAGGAAAAAAAAACAAAGACTTTCATGTGAGACACTCCATGCGGCAGCAGCTCCAGTTTGATAGTGCCGTAGACGAAGAAGACAAAGCTGCATGAATTTCAACAAATACAACTATTTTATATCGGAGATACTATCAAATTTTTGTTGACCACAGAACAACTAACCCACTTACAAGTAATTATTTATCAATTAGTCCTCGATCTTAAAAGCTAAATCCATGAGCCCCATTTTTGTCTTGTTTTCATAAAGGACCCAGGAATCTAACACTATTGTTGGAGGGGTGTTCATAGTCGGGTTGGACCCGACCCGTGAACTAGTCGGATTGGATCGGGTCAAGGCCCTTTTGGGGGCCGAACTCGACCCAGTTCGTGTCAAGTCGAGTCGGATTATCCGATCATCCAATTTTCTTTTTATTTAATTTTTTTCTTATTATTTTATATTTATTTAATATTTATTTTAAGGCATAAAATAAGTTTTTTTAACTATTTAAATATTATTTCTGCATTTAAAGTATTTTATTTAAATTTTTAAAAAAATTTAAAGTAAATATAAGCTTAAGTTTAAATAATAAAGGAAAAAAAGTAAAGAATCAAATCATCGGATCAGTTCGGGTTGGAAAACTCAAACTAGGTCATGTCAGGTTGGATCAGGTCACCCCGGTGAAAACCCTTATGTTGTTGTTGACTCTTGGAGGGCCCCCGACGCGGTGTATTGTTATTGCATATGACGAGGTCTTGACGGTGGGGGTGTAATTAAGAGGACAATTCAGAAAACGCTGGCACACAAGAGACGCTATATGATATATCGAATCCTATTTTAGTTCAAGTGGCATTCTTCTTCTAATTAAAGTTTTTTTCCAAAAAAATATTATTTCCTTATGAAAAAAATACTTGGTAACCTATCGCTTAAGTAAGGATTTGAGTTTAAAAGTTTCCTCTGTCATACACAAATGTACAATCTTATAGAGATGCTAAATTGGTTGATAATGGATCAAACTCTTGATCAGATATAAACTATTGGTGAGTGTACAATTTTTTAGTACAACACATATTGAAGGATTGACATAAGAAAAACTAAATTAATCAGGATATTAAAATGACCATTACAAGGGAATTTTCTTTCACATCACTAACGTCTTCAACGTTTAGAGAGATTTTGGAATACTTTTTAGAATTTTACAATATACTAGTGACCATACCCCTCTATTGGTTCACCAACTACATATGTTACTATACCGTCTTCTTATAAACAATTATTTTTATTGGGCAATTTAACTCGAACGAAGGGCGCCAAGAAGCTGCACGAACCTCTTGACATCCCAAGCGTCCATTTCCTGCTATTTCTATCCTATCAAATAGCACACGGTTCGATTTGTCCACATCAGTAATCCTCTCCAAAGCTCTACAACCAATAGGCTCTCGCTATCGTCGTCCCTTATATATTCCTGCTCCTCGTGGTTGGCATTTCGCATCTCCCGTTCTTGCATCCTTTCGCGCTCAGCACTCAGCAGCGTTTCTCTGCCCGCTACTCGATCTCTGATGGCCCCCAAAGCGGAGAAGAAGCACGAGGAGAGGGCTCCGGCGGTGGCGGAGAAGGAGAAAGGCAGCCGCTGAGTGTTAGTGCTACGCTTGAAAGCAATGCACTTTTACCAGAAAGCAGTGAAGAGGAATAGTAGAGAAAAAATTTATCAAGGATTTTGTCGCAGCCCTGTTCTTTGTTGCATTTTCTGATTTCATATTAATAGAAACAAATTCAAACAAACTACGAACGTGAACACGATTTCAACCATTAGTTATTGAAGAATCGGTCTTAACAAACTACCTGATCAACCAACTATAAAATAAATAGTCTTAACAAACTATCTAACCAACCAATTATAAAATAAATATTCCTTAGATATTGCACGGGATTATTTGCTAACATATCACCCCTAATCCCGTTGCAACTCTACTACTCCTAGCTGCTTGTATTTAAATTTTAAAATAAACCTTTTCATTAAAAGTAGAATTTTATTCAAATTCAAAATCAGGATAAAATTTTTATCCCATCAGACTTTGATCAAACCGTCGTAAAATTCGGGAACTCAAATTCAGGATATGTATTTTGATGCGTTGAATTTGTAACAATAAAATTTGCTAGCAAGTGCACTAGTCGCTCAAGTAATATAGTAATAGGAGTAAGAGTGTCGAACCCACGAGGAATATTATTAATTCAATATCTAAAGTTATAAATTAATAAGAGAGAAAAAAACATGAATTTTGAAAATGAGTTTTAAAAGATAAAATAAAGAAAATAAAATAAAGATAAGATAGTGGTGTTGAAGTTAGGCCTTAGGATGAAAATAGATCAGGATAAATATTTGAACCATAAAAGATAAATTTAATCTTTAAAGATGGATTAGAGTCTCCCTAAAGTAATCTAATATGATTAACTTGTGGTCTCCACGACTGGCATCCCTCAATCTAATCATATAGAACTATCTTAATTTAATAAGAATTGAAGTCTCCACGACTGGTACCCCCAAAATCATATTAAAATTAAGATGCATTAAATTGAATTCTCTAAACTATTAATCACTCCACAAACTAGTATAGATTAATAGACCACGCAAACTTGATTCTCCACACACTAGTTATCAAATTTATGTCAATTATTAATTCCAAATAAAATCAATTATAATTAGTATAATAAATTCTGAAATTAAACACTCCACAAACTGGTGTAGCCTAATTCAGAATTTCAATTAACTAACATAAAAGCATTAAGCACAATTAATAATTGATCAGAAAAGATTAAAGCAAATAAAATAGGGTCTAAATATTTCCCTTCAATTAATAATCTTCTAAAATAATAATCCTAAAAACATGGAGTTCATCCTAGAAATTCTGGAGAGATAATAACAAAATAATAATAATAATCGAAAGAATTACACCCAAAATAGAAGTAGAGCTCTCGAATTGGGCAGACAGTCGGGCAGCCTCTCGGACTTGATCAGGGTCGCGATCAACCTCCAGCCGTCGCACCTTCTCCTTTTGGTCGTAGCCTGCAGAGCTCACGACTCGCCGTGGAAGAAACCTGAACTTCAGAACACACCTTGAAACGATGGATTCTTCACGTATTTATAGGGTGCGGACGGCCTTCAATTTGATCTCGGCCGTAACATCGTACGGTTGACTTTAAAATTATAAGATAAACTCGGCCAAAGATAAATCCTTTTATCATTACGTCCAAAGATAAATCCTTTTTATCTTTACTCCCTTAGAGTCTCGGCCGTAAGGAAATTATTTTATCTTTACTTCTTTTCATTATTCCCAAAAGATAAAAATCCTTTTATCTTTACGCCCAAACAATTTTATCTTTACACCTTCATATATCGGCCAAACGGATGATTTCATTGCCATTACCCCCTCCAAATCTCGGCCGTAACATCTTCATCTTCATGCCATTACGCCCAAAAGATAAAATTCCATTTATCTTTACTCCTTCAAATCTTAGCCGTAACAAAGAATTAAATCTTGTTACGCCCTAGAAATTTCGGCCGTAATGATGAATTCTTCATCCTAATCTCGGCCGTAATGATAAATTCTTCGAAATTTTGGCCGATATAGCACAATCCATTTAAATCTTGATTTTTCCTGCAAAATAATTATCAAAATTTAGTTAATCCATCCACAATTAAAATATTCAGAGAATTTAATAATTAAAATTGATAAATCTGGAATTATGATTAAAAGTGACTAAAAATGATGCATGCCATGATCAAATTATAGAAAATTTAATTAAAATAATTAACTAAAATATGTTGTATTTTGCATGCATCAAACTCCCCCAAGCTTGAAGTCTTGCTTGTCCTCAAGCAAAAATTCAAAGCAAGGCTCAAGAAAGTTTCATCGTAGCCTCCACATTGTCAACTGACTAATTTTCTCACAAAATTCTTCTGCACACCTACTACTCAGCATCTTATCATTTTCCATGCACTTAGCTTCATAGAGGTTCTGAATGCTACACAAATTTAAACAATCTCAAATTCAGCCTTGTGAAAAAATAAATTGTCTATCAAATAATAGCATTAATATTGAACACATAAGTACTAATTGAGCTTAAAACTTTTTCTTTTCATTTTTTCATCTTTATTTTTAATCATTTTAAAAGTTCTAATCTTCAAGCAGGATTGCACAAGGAAGTCCATGTAGCAGGCTTTGGACTGATGACTCCCAGACCAGATGGCCTTAGGGCAACAGGTGATAAAGCACCCCTCGAGTTTACTTGCCCGAACAACCAAGGTTCTGAATGAAGAGTTCGAACTTAGCCATGATTCAGTACTCCTGTGCTTCTCCATATTCCACAAGATGGTCCATGTAGCAGGTTTTCGATCGACGGATCCCAGAGCAGTTGCCCTTAGGTCGCCAGGCATGAACCCCTACGGATCTAATTATCCGAACACACCTTGGTTCCGGATAACACTTTTGTACCTACACATAACTTTATTTTTTATTTTTTATTTTTTTTATTTAACATAATTATTTGTTGGGGTTTAACTAACCCTTCTTTTTTATAAGCTCAAAAAGTACTTGATATGGTCAATAAGAAGGCTACTACTATCAAGACTTAAAAGAAATAAAAAGGCATGAATATGATTTTGTCGTCTAGTCATTCATAATTCTACTTAGCATGGGCACACAGTTTATAAGTTTGATACTGAAGTAGCAAGTGATAAGAAAGAAAAGTATTCAAATTTCATCAATTAACAATATGTCTTTGAACTTCTACTAAAAGATAATTAAAACAATAAGACAAGAGTTTGTTAGATGGTAGCAAAAATAAATGCATGCAATGGTATTTTTTAGAAAATTTTCAAAATTTTCAATTTTTTTGGATTTTTTTATAAATAGATGCAAACATAAGCAAATAAACAGAAAGAAATATGCAATGCGTGAAATGCAAACTCCCCTAAGCTTGAACTAGACACTGTCCTCAGTGATAGGCCAACAAGAAAAAGAGTAAAGATAATATGGAAAAGCTAAAGAAATGAAAATAAAGAAAAGGGAAAAGATACAACCGGATTTATTGCGGTGGAGAGATGCTCGGCCTTATATATATTGATGAAGGTGTCGGCCGCAAATGGTGTCGGTGAGAGGAGATCTTGGCCGATAATTGATGATCTCGGCCGTAAAAGCTTGGCCGCAAAATTTTTGTTGATGAAAATCTCAGCCGTGCAATCTCGGTCGTAAGGAGTAGATGTCGATGAATAACCTTTCCACGCCGCCTTCGTTTTCTTGGCCGTAACGCACTGGGCGTAATGTGAGAGGGGCGGTGTAACTTCGGCCGTAAGGAATAAAAGGCGTAGTCACTTCGGCCGAAAAGAAGGAAGGGCGGTATTGCTGGTGTTCGGCGCTCGTCCGGGCGTAAGGAGTCAGCTCCGGTGGAAGCTTGGCCGTAACGCTCAGGGCGTAAGGGAGCGGCGGTGCGCGGTGTTGAGACTTCGGCCGTAAGGGCTTTTAGTCATGGAGACTTCGGCCGTAAGAAACAGAATGGAATAGAGGTTCGGCCGTAATGCACAGGGCGTAAGGATCGGCGGTGAGACTCGGAACTTCGGCCGTAAGAGATGAAGATCGGCCGTAAGAGTAAGAGCTTTGGAACTTCAGCCGTAAGGAACTGGCGCGGCGCTTTTGGTCTGCACAAGCACGAGGTGTAAGAATTTATAGATACAATTACGGGCGTAAACTTACCTTTCCCTCATGATGCACAGTGAAGGGTCACATCAAATTCAAGCAGCGCAGCGATCGGCCGATTCCAAGGTGATTTTTCCTTTCGCCTTGTCATGTCCGAGATGAACCCGACGTGTTAATTCATGTATCGCTCGGTCCACGTATCCGAAGAAATGATTAGTCGAGTTCCTCTCCATGCACAAAAAGAAATATCGATTAGATGACTCCTTAAACTATTAAAATGCCAATCAAATAACTAATTAAATAAAAATAATAAAATAAAAAAATTAACTTAATTAAAAAAATGTAAATTAGTAAAATCTTTGGTTGTGATTAAATATTCAATTCGTCACTGCAACAACCAAGTGTTAGAAAAAAATTAAATAAAATAAAAAATTAACATCTGATCAGAATGTGTGACATATAAATTTATCCAAAGGATTAACTTAGTTGTGATTAGATTTTCACTTAAGTCCTACAACAACTAATTTTCAGTAAAAGAGATAAAAGAATAAAATACAAATATATACAAGAAAAAAGAAATACAGATAATAGGTCACGAAGAAATAAGATTTTAACAAATAGAAAGTCTTTCGGCCTTAAGAATTGAGAATTCGTCATTAAAATTAATTTCCGAAAAGAATTTATCAGAAACCTAATTATGGCCGCCAAACGCACTACAAACCAATTCAAATGCCAAATAACTTGATCGAAAGTAAATCAAATAGATAATCATAAAATCAAGCACTCGTTCGGCCGTAAAACTTGGAAGAATACAAAATGAATCAGAATAATTTGCGGCCGTAAAGTTAATAATTAGCAAAAAATTATTTTCAGAGAGGAAATAAGATTGATCGGCCGTAATACAGAAATAGATTTACGGCCAAAATTAGATTAATAATTCGAAGCTCGTTCGGCCGTAAAAATATTGACACAGTGTCGAAGGCGTAAACCAATTAAATTGCGGACGCAACAAACTAGTTATCGTGGAATTTCGGCCGTAAGACAGAAAACTAAACAGGGTGTTCGACCGAAATAAAAAATGAGAACGCAACGTCGATGATTTTTTTTTTACGGCCGAAGACGAGTAAGATTCATATCGATCGTAAATCGATGAAAATTAAGTCGAATGTGAGGTAAAACATCAACACATATAAATCAGCCGAAATGATATTAAATCAAACTTATTCGTTCAGAAATATATTACGGCCGAATTGAAGTTGACAACCTTTGGCCGTAAAACAAAATTGGGTCTCAGCCGAAACAAAAATAGAATTAAACTTATTCTTCCATCAAGAGAAGAATCGTTACGGCCGAAAAGGAGTAAAATCCATATCAAATAATCATTACGGTCGAAACTGAATTAAGTCGATTCCTTACGGTCGTAAAACAACGAAATCAGATCAAATCCATATGAAAAGTTCAAACAATTAAAATGTTACGACCGAGAATGAAAGTTGAAACTGATTCGAATAGGGCGTAAAAAATTTAAACCATCGATAAACCGGCCGAAACAAGGTCAAATCAATATCCATTACTCATGGCGTAAAACAACGTTCGGATAAAAATATTACGGCCGTAAAGATTGAAAGTTTAGAACTCAGAAATCATTCATTGCGAGGCCGTAAAATTAATAAAGCCAACATATCAAATTAAAGTCGTAAATCCATAAGTCGACAGTGTAATTCGGAAAATCCAATCGGCGTCGGATTTTAAACCGAAAGTAGATAAATTAAAAAATTGTTGTGACCTTTATCTGCAAAAGAAAAAAAATTAGATTATTCACAAAAATAATTAAAACAATTAATACATATTTATAAAGAATTATTTACACTTTATTTACATCTCCTAATAATTCATAAAAATCAGAAATTAATTAATAAAATATTCCTCGGCAACGGCGCCAAAAACTTGATGCGTTGAATTTGTAACAATAAAATTTGCTAGCAAGTGCACTAGTCGCTCAAGTAATATAGTAATAGGAGTAAGAGTGTCGAACCCACGAGGAATATTATTAATTCAATATCTAAAGTTATAAATTAATAAGAGAGAAAAAAACATGAATTTTGAAAATGAGTTTTAAAAGATAAAATAAAGAAAATAAAATAAAGATGAGATAGTGGTGTTGAAGTTAGGCCTTAGGATGAAAATAGATCAGGATAAATATTTGAACCATAAAAGATAAATTTAATCTTTAAAGATGGATTAGAGTCTCCCTAAATAATCTAATATGATTAACTTGTGGTCTCCACGACTGGCATCCCTCAATCTAATCATATAGAACTATCTTAATTTAATAAGAATTGAAGTCTCCACGACTGGTACCCCAAAATCATATTAAAATTAAGATGCATTAAATTGAATTCTCTAAACTATTAATCACTCCACAAACTGGTATAGATTAATAGACCACACAAACTTGATTCTCCACACACTAGTTATCAAATTTATGTCAATTATTAATTCCAAATAAAATCAATTATAATTAGTATAATAAATTCTGAAATTAAACACTCCACAAACTGGTGTAGCCTAATTCAGAATTTTAATTAACTAACATAAAAGCATTAAGCATAATTAATAATTGATCAGAAAAAATTAAAGCAAATAAATTAGGGTCTAAACATTTCCCTTCAATTAATAATCTCCTAAAATAATAATCCTAAAAACATGGAGTTCATCCTAGAAATTCTGGAGAGATAATAACAAAATAACAATAATAATCGAAAGAATTACACCCAAAATAGAAGTAGAGCTCTCGAATTGGGCAGACAGTCGGGCAGCCTCTCGGACTTGATCAGGGTCGCGATCAACCTCCAGCCGTCGCACCTTCTCCTTTTGGTCGTAGCCTGCAGAGCTCACGACTCGCCGTGGAAGAAACCTGAACTTCAGAACACACCTTGAAACGATGGATTCTTCACGTATTTATAGGGTGCGGACGGCCTTCAATTTGATCTCGGCCGTAACATCGTACGGTTGACTTTAAAATTATAAGATAAACTCGGCCAAAGATAAATCCTTTTATCATTACGCCCAAAGATAAATCCTTTTTATCTTTACTCCCTTAGAGTCTCGGCCGTAAGAAAATTATTTTATCTTTACTCCTTTTCATTACTCCCAAAAGATAAAAATCCTTTTATCTTTACGCCCAAACAATTTTATCTTTACACCTTCATATATCGGCCAAACGGATGATTTCATTGCCATTACCCCCTCCAAATCTCGGCCGTAACATCTTCATCTTCATGCCATTACGCCCAAAAGATAAAATTCCATTTATCTTTACTCCTTCAAATCTTAGCCGTAACAAAGAATTAAATCTTGTTACGCTCTAGAAATCTCGGCCGTAATGATGAATTCTTCATGCTAATCTCAGCCGTAATGATAAATTCTTCGAAATTTTGGCCGATACAGCACAATCCATTTAAATCTTGATTTTTCCTGCAAAATAATTATCAAAATTTAGTTAATCCATCCACAATTAAAATATTCAGAGAATTTAATAATTAAAATTGATAAATCCGGAATTATGATTAAAAGTGACTAAAAATGATGCATGCCATTATCAAATTATAGAAAATTTAATTAAAATAATTAACTAAAATATGTTGTATTTTGCATGCATCATATTTTTTTCCTATTTTATATACCACAATTGGTCAAACTTTTTAAGAAGATTGGTTGCACTTACAAATCAGAGTTCGTCATATTGAATTTGACCGCCACAAATTTTAGCATCCTTGAAACTCAATCGACTACCATCTATAGCACCAACATTATCAGATTTAAAATGACGATACAAAAAAACTCCACATATCAGGCTTATCTTTCCACCAAAATTAGTTTTAAGGAATTTTCCTAACACAACCACAGTTTCCTCTCTTTTTTTATTTTGTTGATGAACATTTAGACCATTGAAACTCTAGATACAATAATGTTATCAAAATTCTACTTTACTCTAAATTGAAAATATGATCTACCCACCAACGAACAATCTTTTCATCGGCTAAATCCCACAAACTTTAAAATAAGAATCTAACAAATGTGGGCCCGCTGGAATCATTGGTCGTCGGAGCCAGAATGAGTCGCCAAATCTAGTCGTTGGGCCGTCATGCAGCCGTATCCAAAGCCATGCGGCCAATCCGACCGTCTATGGCTGGATCGGGCGCCATGTGGCCAATCCGACTGCCTATGGCTAAATCCCGATGTCAGCGGCTAAAGTCGAGGGTGAGGGAGAAGGAGGCTAGAGATGCTACACTTTTGTTGAAGAGCGGATGGTCGCCAAAGTCGAGAGAGAGGGAGAGAAAGGGGTGGTCGGGGAGAGAGAGAGAGAGGGGAAGACCTAAAGAGGGTAAGAGAGGGAGAAAGAGAGCAGGAGAGAGATGTAGGGAGAGGAAATAAAGAGTGGCGGAAAATTATGTGGGAAAGTTGGGCGAGAAAATTATGCGGTAAAGTTGGGCAAAATTATACTTTTCAATGGATTTAACTTTCGGAATTATCGATGGATAGAAATCTGTCGCTAATTCAAAAGACTAAATCTGTAGGAAATATTATTTTAAAATATTAAATATATACTTATATTATATCGTATATATTTTATTATAAATATATTTATCAACGAGTCTAGTCTTCGAAATTATTGAGGGATAGCTATCCATCGGTAATTCCGAAGGCTTTACCCTTAAAAATATTAAATATATAGTTATATTATAATTAAAATATTTTAATATAAATATATTTAGCGACGGATCTAGCCTTTAAAATTATCAAGGGATAGCTATCCATCGGTAATTCTGAAAGCTTTACCGTTAAAAATATTAATATTAAAATATTAAATATATAGTTATATTATAATTACAATATTTTATTATAAATATATTTAGCAACGGATCTAGCCTTTAAAATTATCAAGGGATAGCTATCCCTCGCCGAAAGCTTTACCGTTAAAAATATTAATATTAAAATATTAATTTATACGTATATTATATTGTATATATTTTATTATAAATATATTTACCAATGGTCTAGCCTTTGAAATTAACGAGGGATAGCGATCCTTCAGTAATTGTGAAGGCTATAGCCGTCAGAAATATTAAATATTAAATATTAAAATATTAAATATATACTTATATTATATATATTATTATATAGTTTAATATTAAAAATATTAATATTATTTAGATATATTTAATTATTATAAAAATTATAATTAAAAATTGAAATGGTACAATTTTGACAATATTTAATAATATATATTCTTAGAAATTTATAAAAGTAGACTTATACATAGATATAGATAATATATACGTTTTCAATCAAGTTTTTCGATATAAATAAAGATCTAAATATTCCCTAACTTAACCACTAACATATAACATGAAATAGGGTCAAATTATATTATAATCATTTCGTCTACGTCAAGTACTTTCACATACATTTCTATATAAAAAAAGTTCATATATATACAACTCCTCTTTAGATCACATCGTATATCAATAATATAAATAATTTAACTCTAATGTTACTCTTTCCCTTCACATCATAATCTATTCCATAAGATTAACATGCTTCATATCTACTTAATCATCAAGAAAAATATAAACATGGATCTATCATATTATCATATTATGACCGAGAGCACATATGTAGCACATAATTTCACCATATGACCTATCAATAATATCTAATCGAAAACGTAAAGAGCATGATTTCAACCCCACATAGCATAAATCTACAGCTCCTCAAAGTCCTTAAGCATGAAAAATCCTCAGATAACTATCCACTCGATCCCGAATACACATCTCTTTTATGATTTCTTTTGAGCATTCTTCAAATGATGAAGCTTCAGTCATTCCTCCTTCGTCTTCCTTGCCCTCGCGCACCCTCGATGCCTGTAGAACTTGTCACCGCATCCTCTGGCTGGAACCAAATCGTGGAGCAAAGGAAAACACCGAAACTAGGGGAGATATCAGATGAAGAAGAAATAAGGGAGAGAGGAGAGGTGGGCTTTAAAGGATATAATGGTGGGGGTTTCACATCTCTTGAGATTTCAGAGATCATGGTCATAGAAGTTACGAAATTCATGAGTTAATGTGAAGTAATGAAGGAAGAAATGAGAACTGATCTGCCCATTGCCTTTTGCCCGTTGCACTTTCGGATGTTCGAAAATGTTTCGATCGTCCCATGGTGCATCGACCGAGCTACCAAATCATTGCAACTTTGGTAGCCCGTTCTGGGTTACGTCTGAAAGTCTGGCGTCAAATAAAATAAAATATTTAAATTCTTATGAAAAGTTGGTGTGTTACAGAGCTCCTCCTGGTTCATCGTCTACCCCGTCATTTCGGATCCCAAAAGCTCGCTGCCTCCCATTGGTTTACATGGCCCTTGCTTGTCCAGGCGACATCTACGAGCGTCAGATCCAACCTTCTTCATGGTTCATCAGTGATTGTTTCTTGACAATCTTCTTTTTTTGTTTTCTTTGGTTCTTCTTTGTTTTATTCATCTGAGCTTCATCTTCTCATTGTTTGTTTCCTCTCTGGTTTTGACGGTTTCTTCAAATCACCATTCTTCAACATGTTCTCTGATTTTCTTCTTTGCAGCTTGAGTTCTTGCTTCTTCCTCTTTGCTTGGTTGTCTTCTTTGTTTTCCTTTGCAATTCATTCTGACATATGGTCATTTTTGTTGTTGATTCTCTTTGGTGTCGATTGTTTCCATTTGTTCTTTGTCTCCATTTATTCTTCGATTTAACCTTCGATTGTCGGATTCATCCCTCTTGGAGTTTCTATCTCTCTTGTTTAAGCTTTTAGGAAAATTTATTAGCACATCAATTTCAACATGGTCGCACTATCTTATTGAGCCCCTCTCACTGCAAGTCCACATCTCCTTCGTCGCTCATTAGCTCCCGGAAGCTTCTCATCGTTCCACCCCATTAAGGTGTAGCCAAGCATAACACTAATGGCTTACATGGTGCTTGAAAGCCCTGTCTATGATGAACATGGTCGACAAAGCCTATCTAGTTTTCAACGTGCACGGTTAGAGTCGGGTCGCTCTTCGCAGTTCGCTGGCATCAACATTGGCGATTAGAAATTGGTCCTTCTTTCTTCCTCTACATTTTTTGTTTTCTTCCATCGTTTCTTTTGTTCTCTATCAAAAATCATTCTGGTTTGTTCTTTGATATCTTGTTCTCAAATCTCCTTTCTCTGTTTCTTTCTTGCTCTCAAAGTCGAGGGTCTTTCTTTCTTCTCTTTCCCAGTAATTTTCAAAATTTTGTCATTTTCCTTCTGAGCTTCATCACGTCTTCATCATTTCATTGATCACCAGCGTCTTTGCCGAGATGTTTTGGAGCTCATTGTCGTTGTCTCCGACCAGTTCCTCCTTCGCTTAAGGTGGCAATCACTGAGTTATCAACATGTCTCAAAGTTTCAATTTTTTTGTCTCCATTTCACATTGTGTATCACCGCTATTGTCGGTGTCTCGTCGGATCTGGGAGCATTGTCTCCGTCTATTTGTAGGCTGAGTTTGTTCCTCGATAGTTTCTTTCACTCATATTCACTAGCCGATTTGGAACTTCATTCCCGGTTAACCAACATCATTATCAGCGTTTAGATCTTCTTATGGCTTTCGCTGGTGTCCCGGGGTAGCGAGCATTGCCTTTGCTTCAGTGATTCTTGTTCGCTTGGTTCGGTTTGTTCTGTTCCGACCATAATTCCTTTTTCTTCTTCGGTCCTTTTCATTGGTATGTTTTTTTCCTCTCTGATCTTCTTCCTTCAGCTTCCTCCTCTCCACCAATCTACAACTAGTGACTCAATCGGATCTTGTGCTGCTCTCACATCTAGATTCATAGCGAGGTGTTTGATTCTTAACGTTGTGTTGCATTTCGCAAGAAAAATACAATTTTCCGACGGACAAGTATCCCACGCATTTGTTGACGACATTTGTGATGGAAGAATAATACTTCCAAAATACTAATGGACGAATTATCCTTGACGACCATATTCGTCGGTAATTACACGAATCATCCCTCATCATTGGGTGTGGTAATAACTCTATCTCTCAACTTTAATTTGTAACTAGAATTTCCGTCAACTTTGATTTTCTTGCACGCTTCATCCACTTGAGCGCTGATAGTGGGTTTCCCGGGTACCTCACTTACATCATCTAAAAAAATAATAAAATAATATAAATATATAATGAACTAATATTTAAAATAAAAAAGGAGAGGCGCCATTCGCCTGCGCCGGTGAGTATGATCAGAGGGGGCCGCACCACCACCACCACCCCCGACTTCGTCGTAAGCGGCAAGGAAGAAACAAGGATCCGACGCCCCCTGTGCGAGCTCGCGCGTGGTGAGGAAGAAAAGGGGGTGCTAGCTGCCCTGCGCAAGGCACCCCCCTCTATGATCTTGTGCGCTAGCGAGCTCGAAGAGGAGGATGCAGGCCCGCCTTTTTCTTCCTCTCCGTGCATGCGGAAGACACGAGGGGGGCCGATGCCCACTCTATGATCTCGCACAAGGGGCGTCGCCCCCTTGTTTCTTCCTCACAGCATGCGAGGAAGATGTGAGGGCGGCCGGCTGTGCAAGCTCTCGCGTCGGCGAGTTCACACAGGGGGCACCGGCACCCCTTTTTCTTCCTCGTCGAGTGCGAGGGAGTAGGGGGGTCGACGCGCCCTCTGTGAGCTTGCGCGCCGACGAGCTTGCACAGGGGTGCGCCCCTTGTTTCTTCCTCGCCGCTGATCAGGAAGTTGTGAGGGGGCCGCCCCCATCCCCCCTTTCCTCTCTCGCCGGCACACGAGAGAGGAAAGGGGGGTGTCGGCCCCCCTCTACAACTCATCAGGGGGCGATGCCCCCATTTCCTCTTGCGCGCATCGGCGAGTGCATGTGGGAGAGAGGGAGGGGGGGCGATGCCCCCCTTTGGTCGTGCTCATCAGCGCCGGCGAGCGAGGCCTCTTCGGTTTTCTATTTTCAATATTAGTTTATTATATATTTGTATTATTGTATTATTTTTTTAGATGATGTGGATGAAAGAGAAAAGGGCATGTGGTGGCCACATAAGCGAGGAAATTGAGAATAGGAGGACATTCTAGTTATAAATTGAAGTTTGGGGATCGTTGGGATATTGAGTTCAAGTTGTGGAACGATTCATGTAATTTACCCCAGCGTTCAGATCTTGTTTTGGGTTTTGCCTGTGTTCCGGGGTAATGAGCATCGTCCTTGCTTCAGCGATTCTTGTTCGCTTGGTTTAGTTTGGTTTGATCCGATCATAATTCCTTTTTCTTCTTTGGTCCTTTTCATTGCGTATGTTTTTCCTCTCTGATCTTCTTCCTTCGGCTTCCTCCTCTCCATCGATCTACAACTAGTGACTCAATTGATCTTGTACTCTCACACATTTAGATTCTTAGTCGGTGTTCCATTCTTAGTGTTGTGTTGTGTTGTGTTTTGCTACAAGAAAAATGCAATTTTTCGACGAGCAAGTATTCTTCGCCTTTTTTGATGGCATTTGTGAGGAAAGAATAATCCTTCCAAAATATTGATGGACAAATTATCCTGACAGCCATATTCATAGGTCATTTATAGACTATCAACACCTTAACTGATACAAACCCGACCCGATGCCACCAAAGCTTGGTTGGGTCAGATCAGGTTGAGTTGTTGGATTACCCGACCATCATTATTCTTTTCTAATTTTTATTTTTATTTTTTAATATAAAAAATCAATTATTATTTTATTTTTAATACAAAATAAAGTATTTCTAAATACCAAAAATATTGTTTAAAATATATATGCATATTTTTACATTGAAATAGTTCATTTTTTTCAATTTTAAATGATAAAAAACCCTTAAATTAATAAGAAAAAATATTTAAAATAAAAAAGAAAAAACCTGGGTCATTGTGTCATGTCGAGTCAAGTCATGTTGAAAAGTTTTAACCCGAACCCGATCCGACCCAAAAGGGGTCGAGTCCATTTTTTGGGTTCATCGGGTCGACCCGACTCGGTGAATTCTGAAGGCTAGATCCTTCGATAATTATATTTAAAAAATATTAAATATAATATAACTATATGATTAAAATTTTAATATTATACTTTTTCACGATTTATCCGTCGATAATTTCGAAGGCTCTGTCCATCAATAATTATATTTATAATAAAATATTTACAATATAATATAAGTACGTATTTAATATTTAAAAATTATTGTTTTTGACGAATTTAGCCTTCGAAATTATCGACGAATTTTGATCCGTCGGTAATTTCGAAGGCTAGATTTGTCGATAATTATATTTATAATAGAATATCGATCAAAAGTAGGAGCGACTCCTCATGTGTTAATGGACAACCGAACCACTCTCGGTTGACCAATCGTATATGGCCTTCGAAAGGCTGATGAATGAACCCAGAACGATCGCACAAACAAAAAAAATGGGCGTCTACTCCTCTTTAGGACGACCGCGGAATGAACCTAAATCGGACGACCGCTTGATTTTCAGGCATCCGATATATGGACAGAAAGAATATGGCTTTAATCTAAACCCTCTGATTTGATAAGTTTCTGTCCACCTGATTGATATGAACCTAAAGATAATTTGGACGCAACTTTGCTCCATACAGCCTTAATTGATCCAAGTGATCAAAAGAGAGGCTCATGAATTATAAGATAACAAGGAGGATTACGAGTTGCCTATGTAGATGAGAGTTTCTCCCTATAGATGTTTTCACCTTGCGTGAGGTTATCTTGCCCGATGAGACTAGTCGTGTCACTGTTTCCCATTAGCCTGTCATGTTCTAGATAGCTACACACTTGTGTGTTTGCTATGATATTCCCTAAAAGTGAAGGGCTCTTTCAATCATGGATAAGATGAAAGAATATGAATGGCCAAAGACGAATGGAACGACTTTGTCCTTATGAACATGAACAATAAACATGAATATGAATATGGAAAGAAATGAAATGAAAATGCATGAACTATGATAATGATCTCCTTATTGATTTCCCATGATGATTTTGTCTCATACTTGATTTATATGCTTACTCTAATGGAACATACTTATGACCTATACGAATTCACACTTAGTTTTATACTAATGGTTGAGCTTACTCTTCAATGTGATCCCCACAGGTACTTGATATGGATTGTGAGTATGGTTGATGTGTGTGTGGTGACTAGGTGGTGTGTGCACATGGTTATCGTAAAGTTTAGATGGAATCTTTTTCTCCTTTATTCATTGAGTTGTATTTGCATTATTACGGGACCTATCGAATTGAATATGGCATGGACTTTATATGCCTTATGTTGAGAAATTATGACGTACTCTTATATTTCATTCTAGCTTTCGCATTTTCTTATTGGAAATGTTGTAATATTTCAGCTTCAAATCATTCGCTTAACCATCAGGGTAAAAAAAAGTCAAAGAAGGATCGAAGAAAAGAACGAACGCGGGTCAAATTTCAAGACGTTATATGCTTAGTTGGATCTTCGGTAACTTGACTCCAATATCATGTTGAGAAATAAGCACCAATAGTTTGTTGGAGATCGGATTGGAGGGGAAGAAGGAAGTGGTACAAAGCAGAGGAAGAAAGTAGAAGAAAGCAGTGGAAGCAAAGGTAGAAGACATACTACTCAAGATGGTAAAGTGAGTTACGATTGATCGAGCAACGGTACAAGGACTCAACTACTGTATACTAATACTACTATAAAGGAAACATAATATAATATAAGGAGTCTTTTATTTATATAATTAGCGACAGTTGAAATCGTCGTAATTTTCGACGGTTCTGACCGTCGATAAGGGAAAAATAATATAATATAAAGAGTCTTTTATTAATATAATTAGCGACAATCAAGACCGTTGAAATTACCAATGGTATGGACCGTCGGTATACTAAAAAATAAATATTGTATATATGTAAGTAGTATTTTATTATTATAATTAAATAATTTCCAACAATCTCGATCGTCGGTAACTATAAAAATAATTAAATATTATATTCACATATATCATAATAATATATATTATTAATATTTGCTAAGTTTCTAACGATCATGGCCGTCGATAATTAAAAAATCATTCTCCCGCTGCTTCTTTTTTCATTTTCCTATTTTTTCATCTTTCTACCCCTATATGTATATATTCATCTTCCCCTCTCTCCACTCTCTACTTCTTTCCCTCTCTCCTCTCTCTCTCCCTCTCCTATTTTGCCGGCGCGACGACCTTCCGGACGACAACCCTCTCCCCCCCTCTTTCTCACTCTCTCTCTCCAACTGGCCAATGGCCACGGGATCGGCCGCTTGACGGCCGGATATGGCTACAGGCGGCCGGATTTGGCCGGCCGCGGCCTTCTCATACTGCCATGCGGTCGGATATGGCCGGCCGCGCCTTGATTGACCGCCAGCTGACGGCCGGCGAGATCTGGCCGACCGCGACCTGATCAGTCGCCAAGCGGCCAATCCGTTAGCCAGGCAGCCTGATCTGGTCGGCGACGGTGTGGTCGCCGCCAGAGGGCCGGATCTTCCCATTGCCGGCCGGATCGGTTGCCTGGTTGCCGGCTAATTTTTTTATATTTTAAAAATTCTTTGCGATGGTTGAGGTCGCCGAAAACTTTCGACGGATGCGATCGCTGGATCTTTTCGACAGTTGTGACCGTCGAAAGTTTCGACGGTTGCGACGACCGCCGAAAGTTTCGATAGTTTTGACCGCGGAAAGCTTCGATGGTTGCCACGACCGCCGAAAGTTTCGATGATTGCGACCGTCGAAAGTTTCGACGGTCGGGGCCGCCGGACTTTTTGGATGTTACAACCGTCAAAACTTCCGACGAATTTTTTCCAACCGTCGAAAATCGATTCACAACGACCATTTATTGACGGATGAGTTTCGTCGAAAAACCCGTCGAATATTATAATTTTCGACGATTTCCGATAAATTACAGACGGTCAAAATTGTTTGTAATTGGCTTTTTTCTTGTAGTGAAAAGTATAATATATTTCATTAAAATATTAATCATATAGTTATATTATATTTAATATTTTATTTTTTATAATTATCAAAGGATCTAGCCTTCGGAATTATCGATGGATGTCCGGGATGTTCATCGGTCGACCAGGTGAACCGAAAAAATGGATTCGACCCGTTTTGGGTCGGGTCGGGTCGGGTTTGGGTTGAAAATTTTCAACCAGACTTAACTTGACCTGACCCGATGACCTAGGTTTTTTTATTTTAAATGATTTTTTATTAATTTAAGAGTTTTTTTATCATTTAAGAATGAAAAAATAATATAAACTATGTAAATGTAAAAATATACATAAATATTTAAAACAATAATTTTGGTATTTACAAATACTTTATTTTGTATAAAAAATAAAATAATAAATGATTTTTTATACTAAAAAATAAAAAGAAAATTTAAAATAATAATAATGATGGTCGGGTAGCCCAACAAACCGATAGAAAAATTAAAAAAAGAGAAACCCAACCCAACCCCGCCCAACCAAACTTGTCGGGTTTGTATCGGTTAAGATGTTAGATCATTGATAAATTATTGATGAATATGGACATCAGTACTAGAGAAGGATAATTTATCAAAAAATATTTCAGAAGGATTATTATTTCCATCACAAATTCCGCCAAAAATGCAAAGAATACTTGCCCATCAAAAAATTGCATTTTTCTTGTAGCGAAACACGACACAACGCTAAGAATTGAACACCTGGCTACAAATCTTGATGTGAGACCAGTACAAGATCCAATTGAGTCACTAATTGTAGATTCGTGGAGAGGAGGAAGCCGAAGGAAGATGATCAGAGAGGATAAACATACGCAATGAAAAGGACCAAAGAAGAAAAAGGAATTATGATCAGATCAAAACAAACCGAACCAAGCAAACAAGAACACAGGCAAAAGCCAAAAGAACATTTGAACGTGGGGTAAATTACATGGATCATCCCCTAACTTTGATTCAATATCTCACCGGCTCCCCAACTTTAATTTATAACTAGAATGTCCTCCAATTTTGATTTTCTAGGATGTTTTGTCCACTTGACCGTTGATAGTGGGTTTCTCGCTTATGTGGCCACAACATGCCCTTTTCTATTTGATCCACATCATCTAAAAAATAATATAAATATATAATAAACTAATATTAAAAATAAAAAACCGGTGAGGCCTCGCTCGCTGGAGCCGACGAGCATGACCAGAGGGGGGCCATCCCCCCCTCCCCCTCCACCCCTTTCTCACATGCACTCTCCGACGCACGCGAGAGGAAAGGGGGGCGTTGCCCCCTGACGAGTCGTAGAAGGAGGCTGACGCCCCCCTTTCGTCTCTCATGTGCTAGCGAGAGAGGAAAGGAGGGATGGGGGCAGCCCCCTCGCAACTTCCTCATCAGCGGCGAGGAAGAAACAGGGGGCGCCCCATGTGCAAGCTCGTCGGCGCGCAAGCTTACAAAGGGAGTGTCGGGCCCCCCCTCGCACAGGGGGCTGGCGCCTCCTTCGTGTCTTCCTCGCAGTGAGGAAAAATAAGGGGGTCGGCGCCCCTTGTGCGAGCTCGCCATCGGCCCCCATCGCGTCTTCCTCACTCACGACGAGGAAGAAAAGGAGGGCCGGCGCCCCCTCTACTAGCACGCGAGCTCTTAGAGGGGGGCGCCAGCCACCACGCGACTTCCTCGTGGCCAGCGAGGAAGAAACAGGAGGTGGTGCCTCCCTGTGCGAGCTCACGCAGGGGGTTGGCACCCCCCTTTTCTTCGTCACCACGCGGGAGCTTGCACAAGAGGCTTTGGACCCCTGTTTCTTCCTCGTGGCACGCAAGGAAGATGCGAGGGTGCTGGCGCCCCCCTTTTCTTCCTCATCGCTCATGAGGAAGTCAAACTCGTCGGCACCAGCAAGTGGAGCCTCTCTATTTTTTATGTTAAATATTAGTTTATTATATATTTTTATTATTTTATTATTATTTTAGATGATGTGGATGAAAGAGAAAAGTGGATGTGGTGGCCAGGTAAATGAGGTAACCGAGAAACCCACTATCAGAGGTCAAGTGGATGAAGCGTGCAAGAAAATCAAAGTTGACGGACATTGTAGTTACAAATTGAAGTTGATGGACCGAATTGTTACCGCATCCAAAGTTGAGGGACGATTTGTGTAATTACCTATGAATATGGTCGTTAGTACTAGCAAAGGATAATTTGTCCATCATTATTTGGGAAGGATTATTCTTTCCATCACAAATGTCGTCAAAAAATAAGTAGGATACTCGCCCATCGGAAAATTGTATTTTTCTTGTAGCGAAGCACAACACAACGCTAAGAATCAAACACCTACTAGATGTGAGAGCAGTACAAGATCCAATTGAGTCACTAGTTGTAGATTTAGTGGAGAGGAGGAAGACGAAGGAAGAAGATCAGATAGGAAAAACCATATGCAATGAAAAGGATGGAAGAAGGATCTAGCCTTTGGACTTACCGACGAATGTCCGGGATGTTCACTAGTGAACCAAAAAATTGGACTCGACCCATTTTGGGTCGGGTCAAGTTCGGGTTGAAAAATGTTCAATTCAACCCGAACCCGACCCGACCTAACCCGATGACACAAGTTTTTTATTTAAAATGTTTTTTATTAATTTAAGAGTTTTTTATCATTTAATATTGAAAAAAAATAAAATACACTATTTAAAACAATATTTTTGGTATTTAGAAATACTTTATTTTGTATTAAAAATAAAATAATAAATTATTTATTATACTAAAAAATTTAAAATAAAAAATAAAAAAGAATCATGATAGTCGGGTAACCCAACAACCTGACCTAACCTGGATCGGGTTGGGTCGAGTCATAGAAAAAATAAAAAAAAGAGAAACCCAAGCCAAGCCGACCCAACCACGAGTCAGGTTTGTATCAGTTAAGGTGTTGATTGACGATAAATTATCGGCGAATATGGCCGTCAGTAGCGAAGGATAATTTGTCCATCAATATTTCAGAAGGATTATTCTTTCCATCACAAATGCCGTCAAAAAATGCGAAGAATACTTGCCCATCGAAAAATTAATTTTTTGTTGTAGCAATGCACAACACAACGCTAAGAATCGAACACTTGGCTAAGAATCTAAATGTGAGAGCAGTACAAGATCCAATTGAGTCAATAGTTGTAGATCGGTGGAGAGGAGGAAGCCAAGGAAGAAGATCAGAGAGGAAAAACATACACAATGAAAAGGACCAAAGAAGAAAAATGAATTATGATCGAATCAAACCAAACCGAACCAAGCAAACAAGAATCACTGAAGCAAGGACGATGCTCGTTACAATGGTAAAAGCCAAAAGAATATATGAACGCTGGGGTAAATTACACGGATCCTCCCACAACGTGGACTCAATATCTCAACGGTTCGCCAACTTCAATTTATAATTAGAATGTCCTTCAATTCTCGATTTCCTCATTTATGTGGCCACCACATGCCCTTTTCTCTTTCATCCACATCATCTAAAAAATAATATAATAATATAAATATATAACAAACTAATATTAAAAATAAAAAAACCGGTGAGGCCTCGCTCGCCGGCGCCGACAAGCACGACCAGAGGGGGCCATCGCACCCCTCCCTCTCTCTCCCACGCACACTTGCTAGGGGTGACGACTCCGCCCTTTCCTCTCTTGCGTGCCGACGAGAGAGGAAAGGGTGATGGGGATGGCCCCCTTCCAACCTCCTTGTCAGTGGCGAGGAAGAAATAGAGGGCATCCCCCTGTGCAAGCTCGCAAAGGTGGCAGCGGCCCCCCTCGTGACTCCCTCGCGTGCGGTGAGGAAGGAAAAGGGGGGCCGATGCCCCTGTGCGAGCTTGCCGGCGCGGAAGCATGCACAGTGGGCCGCCGGCCCCCCTCGCGTCTTCCTCGCATGCGATGAGGAAGAAATAAGGGGGGGTGCCCCCTTGTGCGAACTCACAGAGGGGGGGCATTGGCTCCCTCGTGTCTTCCTCGTGCACGACGAGGAAGAAAAGGGTGGCTCCGGCCACCCCGGCGACTTCCTCGCGCGCGGTGAGGAAGAGACGGGGGGTGGCGCCCCCTGGGCGAGCTCGTCCCTTTTCCTCCTCACCACGCGAGAGGTCACATGGGGGGCGCTGGAGACTTATTTCTTCCTCGCCGCTCACGAGGAAGTCACGAGGGGGGCGGCCCTCTCTGGTCGTACTCGCCAGCGCCAGCGAATGGCACCTCTCCATTTTGTATTTTAAATATTAGTTTATTATATATTTTTATTATTTTATTATTTTTTTAGATGATGTGGATGGAAGAGAAAAGTGAGGTAATCAGAAAACCCACTATCAATGATCAAGTAGACGAAGCATATAAGAAAATCAAAGTTGACGGACATTCTAGTTACAAATTAAAGTTGAGATACCGCACCCAAAGTTGAGGGAAGATTCGTGTAATTACTGACGAATATGGTCGTCAGTACTAGCGAAGGATAATTTGTGCATCAGTATTTGTGAAGGATTATTCTTTCCGTCACAAATGTCATCAACAAATGCGTAGGATACTTGTCCGTCAAAAAATTGTATTTTTCTTGTTGCGAAACGCAACACAACGTTTAGAATCAAACACTTGGCTAAAAATCTAGATGTGAGAGTGGCACAAGATCCAATTGAGTCACTAGTTGTAGATTGGTGGAGACGAGGAAGCCGAAGGAAGAAGATCAGAGAGGAAAAAACTAGGAATGAAGTACCAAATCGGCTCGTGAATACGAGTGAAAGAAACCGTCAAGGAACAAACTCGGTCGACAAACAGACATAGACAGTGCTCCCAGATCCTACGAGACACCGACAATGGAGACACAATGCGAAATGGAGACAAAAAATTGAAACTTTGAGACATGTTGATAACTCAGTGATTGCCACCTTAAACAAAGGAGGAATTGGTCGGAGACAATGACAATGAGCTCCAAAACATCTCGGCAAAGACGCTGGTGACCAATGAAATGATGAAGACGGATGAAGCTCAGAAGGAAAATGACAAAATTTTGAAAATGGAGAGGAAGAAAGAACGACACTCGATCTTTAAGAGGAAGAAAGAATGACAAAATTTTGAAAATTTTGAAAATGGAGAGGACAAAATTTTGACAAAAGAACGACACTCGATCTTTAAGAGCAAGAAAGAAATAGAGGAAGGAGATTTGAGAACAACGTATCAAAGAACAAACCAGAATGATTTTCGATAGAGAACAAAAGAAACGATGGAAGAAAACAAAAAATGGAGAGGAAGAAAGAAGGACCAATAACGTCTTCTTATAGACAAACATAAACTATTGATGAGTGTGTACACGTTTTTAGTACAACACATATTGATGGTACAAAAAGAAGCCCACCATGACCTCCCACGAGATACAGTATAATGCCCCCAAATCGACCCACGCCACATGGCGAAGACCAACCTGAAGACGCTACGGACGCTATGACCTTGACTATCATATTGACCATATCTTTGTCAAAGACCAAGACATATCAGCGGAAGAAATAATAAAGTAAAAGAAGATTATATAAAATTTGCGGAAGTCTAGGAAAGGGTTACATCATCTCTAAAGAATATAATAAAGTTCTACATCATGAATAACTAATTGCGGAAGGAAAAAGAAAACTAATAAATCATGTGATTCATATGATATCTTATTGCCAGAGCTTCGTCACCGCACCTACTCAACACTGTCACTGACTTGGTCTTGTAAAACTCAGACACAGGGGAGGAGTTCCTCCCGTAAGCTTTACAGTCTAGTGGAGAACCACATAAATATACATTGCATAACTTGAATAGAGAAGTCAGAAGTAAAGGAAAGTACTTATCTTGAGTGAAAAGTGGAACATGAGAGCATCATATATAATCGTAAGAGATATAAATCGATAATATAAAGCAATAGAATCAAATGATGCTAGAAATCTTGTAATGATGACATGAGATAACTTGACTTGACATTCATGCTTGCTTGTCTTGTTCATACTTGTTTAATCTTGGTTCATGTTTAGAAATCAGGGTGACTTTAGACTTTAGATACCTTTAATTCTTGGGGTATGCCGAGCAAACGATACAGCCTTGTGCAGGTCAATGGGTGATGAAACCATGACCAAGGGAGCGACCCTTATCTTGAGACACTTGATTTGGACTGGCAACCCATTATTCATCTTCCATCTGAACTTATTAATAACTTTAAAATCTTATTATTCGTTGTTCAATCATGACATGGGAACAAAAAGGATCCATGGTGGAATGAATCATCTCATGAATTTATATCTTGGATCAAGGATGGATCATGGAAAAATCATACATTATTAATTCAGTCATTATTATAATAAATCAAATAATAATAATCAATATTCAGACCAAAATCAAGAAGTATTAAGAAATGTGATAAAAGAGTCATTGTGAATCGATCGACGATTCTGTTGAATTCTCAATCGGTCGACTTTGGGCCAGTCGACCGATCTGCTTATACGGCATAAGGGATCGGTCGACCGGTGGGTTCAACAAGTCGGGTGGTAGGATCGATGGATCGGTCAATTGTCTATTCCACGTCTTTATTTATAGTGTAGAAATGCATTCATTTCCTTTGCATCGATTACGATCTATGATACTATCGATCGATTGGCTGGTAAGGTTCTGAGGTCGGTCGACAGGTCAGGTCCTAAGATTAGTGGATCAGTCGATCGGTCGATGTATAATGAAATAGGTGATGGGATCGATAAATCGGTCGACCAATTGGCTCACAAAGCATGAGGTCCGGTCGACCGTTCGGCGTTCTAGTTGAATTGAAACACGAAAATTCCCTTAAAACTCTAACATAATAACATCCTAAACTGGTTTCTACCTCCTAACAATCAATCAAGCAATCACATAATAACAAGGAATGAAACATATATGCAATTAATTCAAACAATCAAGAATCAGGAATCAAACAAGGCAAAACAAGAAACTTTGGACCCACTTCTTCTATTCTTCTTTACATAATCAATTAGGGCATGATTTAAATCGATTCAGGAGTCATGCAAGGTGATTTTAGTTCACCCACCTTTTTCGCTTTGATCCTTGTTTCGATCCGATGGAATCTATCGGTCGAATCCCCTATTTCCCCCCTGTTCTCCCTCTTGTTCTCTGCCTGCAACAATCCAGTGGAGGGGTGTGAGGAGGCAGAACTCAGTAAGCACGTTGGAGAGAACTAAGCAGGTCTGATACCCCTTGCTTTTGGAACGACCAGAAGGAGAAATCCCTCTATTCAGGCGCTCACAGGAGCAGAACGTAGGAAGAAGGAAAAAGAATCGTGAGGTTAGGAGGATGGAGTCTTAATGCTAGATTTGCTTTATCTAATAATCCTCCAGATTTGATTTAATCTCTTCCTTACTGTTATCTCCCTGTAAGGATAAACTTAAAGTCTTATCTTCTATTGGCCGTTTGGTCTTTTATTCGATTCTTTTTTTTACGTTATGTCGATTGTTACATTCTTACCCTTTTAAAAGAAAATTCATCATCGAATTTTGCATAGGGTAGAGGGCTTACCAAAAAGATGAGGGAATTCTTGACGCATTTCTGATTCGAGCTCCCATGTAGCATCATCGCCATGATGGAAACGCCAAGCTACTCGGACCATGGGTACATCCTTGTTCTTATGATGTTGCACCTTGTGCTTCACTATACGGTTCGGATACTCGACGAGAGTCAAGTCTGCAGCTAGATCTGGCTCCTCTATTCTTAGAACATTTGCATTATCGTGCTTGTATTTCCTAAGCATGGATACATGAAACACGTTATTCACTCTCCCATAAGATGGGGGTAGAGTTAGTCTGCATAATGCCTCGCCTACTAACTCGAGTATCTCGAAGGGGCCTACATAACGAGGACTGAGCTTTCCGTGCTTGTTGAATCTCATGACCCCTTTCATAGGGGATACCTTTAACAATACTTGATCACCAGCTTGGAAGATATGCTCCCGTCTGCCCTTATAGGTATAATTCTTTTGTCTTGCCTGAGTAGTCTTCATTCTTTGTTTAATCAATTCTATCTTTTCAGCGTACTCCACTGCTTCCTTCACTTCTTCCTTGCTCATGATCTTCTCCTCGCCTACTTCACCCCAGTGGGCAGGTGAACGGCAAGGTCAGCCATACAAAACCTCAAAGGGTGCCATATCGATACTAGAATGATAGTTATTATTATAAGCAAATTCGATCATAGGTAAATTATTATTCTAATTGTCCTGTTAATCCAGTATACATGCTCTCCGCATGTCTCCCAAAGTCTAGGTAGTTCTCTGATCTATCAAACTTTTAGTGTATAATACAATAATTATTTGTGTCAATAACATACTTAAAATGGGTGTTAGTGAACATACTTATTATGAGTATCTTTGGACTTAATGAACAAACGCCTATATTTATTCTTCTAAAATTTCGTTCAATTAATTTTTTTACCATCATTTGTACTTACTACCTTTTCTTTTATCTTTATATTTTACCTATTCCCAACCTATGATAATTGTAGTTAGATACAAAATAATTTATCGCACTCTAACGTCATCTTTGGTCTTTATATTTGTCATTTGTTAAGCTTTTTATTATTTCATTTCTTCGTATGGAATCATTATAAAGTTTATCACTATCTCATAACTTCGTAAGTCCTAAGGATCACCGTAAATGTGAGTTTAAATTACAATATAGCTACTAAGCCGATATACATTTGCTCTCTATAGCTATCGATTCGACATACCTCTGACATCCACAACCCTTGCTCTATCATCGATAAGTATTCAGGCTTCAATGTCAGTAATCCATTTTCATTTAATGAAAATCGACGTTTATCATCATCTAATGTCAATGCTCTAGTGATGTAATACGATGATAGTCGTTTGGAGATATGGTCACTTTACCTTCGGTTTAAATCAAATAATAAAGTACTAGTATAGATAATTGTCAATTTAGACAATTATATTTGGAATCAATCAAGAGTCTTACAAATCATTTGAGGGTGAATCATTCGTGGTTTTACTACACCACTTGAAATAAAGTGATTCATTAATGAATGCCATTAGATATCCTTCCTATGTCTCGATCACTTGTATCAATGCTTTATTTGATAATTTGATTATGGGGATTGCTTTCAACTTTAACTTTTTAGTTTACCTTACTTTGCCTTTGATTGATCTTTTTCGTTGCAACTTTCATGTCACATAATTCCATAGAAGGCTAGTGGTTACACATTATCATGCTGAGTTCTTTGCTTCTTGAGTGAAGTATCTTTCAACTCCATGCACAGGAGATTGAATCAATATAATAATAATAGGGAAGTGAAAAAAAACACTCTGAATCAATGTCAAGATCAATCGATATCTACGGAGAGGGATCGATACATAGTACAATCTAATCCATAATGAACAAAATAATTTATGCACACTACATAACATAAGTCCTTAGTCAAACATCATGAATGCAGGTGAACACATGAAATGGATTCAAACAACAAGATAGGAAAACAAAGCAATCTGCAAAATAGAAGACAACCAATCATCTTTCTTCTTTGCACATCATTTCATTGTCCTTTGCATTAACGATATCTTGTAGCCCATGGGAGAGGGAGAGGTTTGGGATGACCTTAAAGTTGGAAAGGAAATCCGATCCATAAAAAACTTATGATCAAATCATGAATGGTCCGCTTGATCGAGACAAAATCTTAAAAATTATTCATTATGTATACTTGGGGCATCTTGGAAAACATCCTAAATACAATAGGATTTCATTGTACCTCTTTTTTTTTAATCTACCAATGTATCATCTTCATTTGTATCTATTGATAACTTACATAATTGCATATCTTATTTTCCCACTTGAACTTTCGATCATGATTATATCATATATTTTTTTTACCCTATACTATTGGACATTATTTTAAAAATTAATTATATCGATAGGTGTAATTCCCTTCAAAATTTGTAGCTTAATGTCTAATCATTCCTCTTGGATGATTAGTTTGCCTCTCCTTATTAACAACCTTGTAGAAGACTTATAAAATTCTTCATACTTTATCTTAACCCTTGAACTTTCTAAAATTTACTCACTTGATGTGTTGATCTTTTAGTACCCACTGATAGGGGATTTTATATCTTCCTTAAGCATATCTCAGTTAAGAGACTTTAAATCCTTTCAAAATTTCTCCCATTCATTTAACCCTTTCATGCATTGCTCTTCTTATATAATTTTTTTTCAACCATATTAGTCTATCTTGGAAATATATTTACACTGCAATGATAGATAACTCATTTCATTATAATAAAAATATATATACTTCATATTATGGTAATTTCAAGTCTACTATATACTAAACTAAGTTAATTAAATATGTTTATTTATATATATATATATATATATATATATATTTATTTATTTATTTATAAGTATACTATGTTATATGCGTATATGCGTATATGTTTGCTAGATCTTAACATTTGATTAAGTCATACAGTCACTTTCTTATTGCTGAATTCTTCTAACATCTATTCAAACCAATATGACTTCTGAACCTTTTAAACTTCTATATTTGTCCATCCATACAAATATACATGATTCTTGGGCAGCTAACTAATACTTAAACTAGTGTCTAGCTAATATTACATAACTTGAACATGACTAATAATTCTAATTCTTATTTTCAACCTGAGGTAATCCACTAGAAAATTCGTATAACTAATTTGGATTTGCTTAGGACCTTTATCAACATAATATAGGGACCATATGAAATCTAAGGCACAACGAGCATTACAGGCCGACACTTATAAACATATAAGATAATTCATTAAGCCCTATCTTGGTGAATCAATGGAATCACATGAGTCATAATAATAAATCATAACTTAGGCATGCTTGGTTTCATATCATCTCACACCTATTTGTTGTGTGTTTTAATTACTCTTATAATTCCTTCGTTTCTTTCTTAAATCTTTATCTATTTGCAAATGGTAAGCCTACTCATTTCCCTCTTCATACTACTGTAGTTAGCAAAATCGTTTCTTATATTTTGTTTCTTTAGATATCTGTAGGACTGATTCTTCACGTAGATAATAATCATCCACATGTTTGTTACTTATTCTTTCCAAAATTTCATAACCTTTATGACCCTTTTGTATGATCATTAATATCATATAGGTTGATTCCTACCATATAAAATAACCTCCTTAAGAATTAACCACTCATATGAAATATGTGTCAATACATCAATAAATAGTAACACAAAGCTAGAAAGATCTTACTTGTACTTTATGGTGAAGGGTGTGGCGACTGCTCGGCGAAAGCACATGAACCTTTACTAGACTATTTTATACAATAGGACATCAAGAGAGTCCTAACTTTAGGCTCTGTTATCATTAATTGTAACGCCCCCAAATCGACCCACGCCACGTGGTGAAGATCAACCTGGAGATGCTACGGACGTTATGACCTTGACTATCATGTTGACTATATTTTAGTCAAAGACCAAGACATGTCAGCGGAAGAAATAATAAAGTAAAAGAAGATTATGTAAAATTTGCGGAAGTATTGGAAAGGGTTACATCATCTCTAAAGAACATAATAAAGTTCTACTTCATGAATAACTAATTACGGAAGGAAAAAGAAAACTAATAAATCCTATGGTTCATGTGCTATCTTATCGCCAGATCTTCGTTACCGCACCTACTCAATACCGTCACTGACCTGGTCCTGTGGAAATCAGACACAGGGGAAGAGATCCTCCCATAAGCTTTACAACCTAGTGGGGAACCACATAAATATACAATGTATAACTTGAATAGAGAAATCAGAAGTAAAGGAAAGTACTTATCTTGAGTGAAAAGTGGAACATGAGAGCATGATATATAATCGTAAGAGATATAAATCAATAACACAAAGCAATAGAATCAAATGATGCTAGAAATCTTATATTCATGACATGAGAATACCGATAACTTGACTTGACGTTCATGCTTGCTTGTCTTATTCATACTTGTTTAATCTTGGTTCATGTTTAGAAATCAGGGTGACTTTAGATGCCTTTAATTCTTGGGGTATGTCGAGCAAACGATACAATCTTGTGCAGGTCAAGGGGTTATGAAACCATGACCAAGGAAGCATTCCTTATCTTGAGACACTTGGCTTGGACTGGAAATCCATTATTCATCTTCTATCTGAACTTATTAATAACTTTTAAATCTTATTATTCGTTGTTCAATCATGTCATGGGAACAAAAAGGATCCATGGTGGAATGAAACATCTAGTGAATTTATATTTTGGATCAAGGATGGATCATGGACAAATCATACATTATTAATTCAGTCATTATTATAATAAATCAAATAATAATAATAATCAATATTCAGACCGGAATCAAGAAGTATTAAGAAAGGTGATAAAAGAGTCATTGTGAATCGGTCGACCGGTCGGCTTTGGATCGGTTGACTGATCTGCTTATACGGCATAAGGGATCGGTCGACCGGGGGGTTCAACAAGTCGGGCGGTAGGATAGATGGATCGGTCAATCCGTTCTATTGAACGGTCGACCAATTGGCTGGTAAGGTTCTGAGGTCGATCGATGGGCCAGGTCCTAAGATTAGTGGATCGGTCGATGTATAATGAAATCGGTGGTGGGATCGATAAATCGGTCGATCAGTTGGCTCACAAAGCATGAGGGCCGGTCGACCGGTCGACGTTCTAGTTGATTTCAAACATGAAAATTCCCTTAAAACTCTAACATAATAAAACCGGTTTTTACCTCCTAGCAATCAATCAAGCAATCACATAATAACAAGGAACAAAACATATATGCAATTAATTCAAACAATCAAGAATCAAGGATCAAACAAGGCAAAACAAGAAACTTGGGACCCTCTTCTTCTCTTCTTCTTTACATAATCAATTAGGGCATGATTTAAATCGATTCAAGAGTCATGCAAGGTGATTTCAATTCACCCACCTTTTTCGCATTTGATCCTTGTTTCGATCCGATGGAACCTATTGGTCGAATCCCTTGTTTCCTCCCTGTTCTCCCTCTTGTTCTCTGCTTGCAACAATCCAGCAGAGGGGTGTGCGGAGGCAGAACTCGGTGGTAAGCACGTTGGAGAGAACTAAGCAGGTCTGATACCCCTTGCTATTGGAACGACCAAAAGGAGAAATCCCTTTGTTCAAGCGCTCACAGGAGCTTAGGAAGAAGGAAAAAGAATCGTGAGGTTAGGAGGATGGAGTCTTGACGCTAGATTTGCTTTATCTAATAATTCTCCAAATTTGATTTAATTTCTATTCCTTACTGTTATTTCTCTGTAAGGATAAACTTAAAGTCTTATCTTGTACTGGCCGTTTGGTTTTTTATTTGATTCTTTTTTTTTTCTTTTATTAATCTCATGTCGATTGTTACATACAGACCTCCGTCCGACTCGTCCTCCCTGGGGAGCTCACCAAGCATGCCGTCTCTGAGGACACCAAGGCCGTCACCAAGTTCACTGGCTCATAGACTTCAGAGTTCTGATCACCTTGTGTTTGGATGAAAAAAGGTTCTCGGATGCGTCTCACTAGTATTCTTATTCTTGCTATTGGCAATGTCGTTAAATTCCAGAGCGCCTGATTTGTCATGCTGAAAAGTTTGAATTCAAGGAGAAATTGGCTTGAGCTTTCGCTGGCTCCAAAATGGTGATCATGGATATATTTGCTCCCGCTGCTCGGCTGTGTACAGAATCAGACGGTGCTCGACGGCGAAGTGGTTTCCATGACAGTGGTTTTCATTAACAGAGAAGAGAGAGGTCTAATACTCTATGGGGAGCTGAGATAGAAAGAAAGGTGAACTAACTACCACACGCACACACACATATTTGTTTATTTACAAATTATAATATATATGCTATATTATAACAAAAGAAAAGAGTTCTAAATGTAATTTTGATAATTATATTCTTGGAAACAAATACAAAATAAAAGAAACAAAAAGATTGCAAAAGATAACGTTAATTTTTCAAGAACGAAAGCGAGTTCAACGGTAATTAATTCTTGATTCCGAAATGTGGGATTGGAATCCATCCAACGGTCGAGATCAAACGGGGTCGAGGATACCGTTAGTGTTTGGCGCCTCTTCTTGATGATTTCTTTGTTTTCTTGTTGCCGTGCGTTGTACCGAGCGTCCGCATATATTCATTGTATAATAATAAAGTTGCACTCCTCTCTCTGATCTTTCTCCTCCTCGTCTCTCTGTTCTTTTCTGTCCTTCCCGCCTGCTGCTGTTTTTCTCTCTCTGCTCGATCTTTTCCTCTCTTCGCCTCCTCTGCAAGAACCTAGTTCTGCTGCTATTGCTGCTGCCTCCGCCACATTCCTCTGCTTGTGCGAGATCCATTGCTTCTGCTCCGCCTGCAAAGAGACCTCGGCTGGATCCTCTTCCTATTCTTTCAGCAGAAGTAGCAGCGGCAGCAGCAAAGAGGAGTGGCAGCACCGAGATCTCCCGCGGCAGCCATGGCGTTCTTTACGAGGCATGCCGGATCAAGAATGGCGAGATCAGGGACGGAGCCACGTTATCTGGGGAGGGCCATGCCGCCCCCCCAAACTTTTTTAAGTTTTACTTTATAATATATATGATATAGATTATAATATATAATATCAGTTATGATGCCCCCCCCCCCACCCCCCAAGTCCTTGACGTTTATGTTAAGGTTTCTATTACATAATATGTTATGGGTCAATTTCACAATTAAAAGCCCATAAAATAAATTTGAGTGGAACTAAACTTTAAACCCTATATAAGAAATAAATCAAACAACACTGATCTCCCCTCTTCCACAATTTTGCGCGTCATATTTCTCCTTCTTCAACAATTCCCCGGCGACTGCATGAAGTAATATTTTATAATTTCTTTTTATATATTCTTTTCTTTTTACTGTACAACATGTATATTTATTTCCTCTAATATTTTCCTTCCTCTATGGCTATTCCCTGTTCGAACTTAGTTTGTTATTTTTTTACTTCTCTATTATGTTATTATTCCTTGCAAAAATAATATGCTTAAATATTTATACTTGTTTCCACTTTTCAGATGGACAACAATTTTTTTTTCAAAATATTTATTTAGTTTAATTTAAATGATACTGTGTAATTATATGAATTATTGATTTTGAATTAGTTCAATAAATCATATGAATTTATTTTTTAATTATTTTCTTAATTGAATATATATAATTAGATGTGAAGCATATTGAGTTGTGTATTAAGTAATGATAATTAATATTTGTTTTTGCAAAATTTCAACTAATCGAGCACAAAATTAAGGATTATCCTTGCGCAAGGTTTTCTTTTGGATTTGAAGGTGTGCAATATAAACCTTGATAGTATTTCTCTTTGACTGAATATCAACTTTTTAAGTTATTTAAATATTTTACTTATATTTATATTTTTTAAAAATAGATGAAAAAATCAACGACAATTAATGCATTCTTTAAAAGAAAGAATATTGCAAGCTCAAGTTTAACTGATCAATCAAATGCATCAAGTGCATTTATAGATACTGATCAATTAAGTCATGATAGTAATCCTATTAAATCTCGTAGAATCGACATCAACATTTTTCATATCAATTCATTTGAGCGTGAACCTGGTTTACGAAAACAAACATGGGAGTATCCTATTAATATACGGGACGAAATTCGAAGAGCTTATATTGCAGCAGGTCCATATCAGTGTATTCTTTCAAAATATCAAGATCTGGAGAAAAACATCAAAGAAGTTTCCAATCACATTGGTTTAAATAATTTTCATCATGGTTGGAATATTCACCATCTAAGGATGCAGCATTTTGTCTTCCATGTTTTTTATTTCATAAGCAAAATGGGTTTTTTGGATCAAATGTATTCACAGTAGCTGGTTTTCAAAATTGGAAAAAGGTGAAAGATGGTAAAAAATTGTGCATTTTTAGCTCATATAGGGAAAGATCATACTTTGCCTCATCGAAATGCTAAAAAAGCTTGGATGAATTTAATTGATCAATCTTCACATATTCAGAATAGATTGGAGCAGTATACATCTCAGCAAAATAGGGAGAATAGGATTCGCTTAAAAACTTCAATTGATGTAGTTAAATGGCTTGCATTTCAAGGATGTGCTTTCCGAGGAAATGATGAAACCAAAACATTACAAAGACCTGGGAATTCTCGTGAATTATTGAATTTATTGGGTTCTTATAATGATGAATAAGAAAATGTCTAGATAAAGCTCCACAAAATGCTTCTTACACTTCACCACAAATACAAAGGAAATTTTGCAAGTTATCCCAACAAAAATAAAAAATGTGATCCGTGAAGAAATTGGTGATGCAAAATTTTGTATTATGGTTGATGAAGCTCGAGATAAGTCTAAAAAAGAGCAAATTTCTATTGTTTTAAGATTTGTTGATCAGAAAGGGTGTGTAAAAGAACGCTTTTTTGGCCATGTTCATGTTAAAGATACTACTGCACTGACATTAAAACACGAAATTTTTATGGTACTATCAAATCACAATTTTGATATTCAAAATATTAGAGGTCAAGGTTATAATGGTGCAAGTAATATGAGAGGATAATGAAATGGACTACAAGCATTAATTTTAAGTGCATGTCCTTATGCTTATTATGTTCATTGTATGGCACACTGACTACAGTTAGCGTTAGTCACAACTTCGAAAGATGTGATCCCTATCCATCATTTCTTTAATAAGTTAAGTTTAATTGTCAACATTGCTTTTTCTTCAAGTAAATGCATGGATCAATTGAAAGACGGACATGCTGCAATATTGCTCATTTACTTTCTAATAATGAACTTCAAACTAGAAAAGGACAGAATCAAATTGGTACTTTACAAAAACCCGGAGATACAAGATGGAGTTCACATTTAAAATTAGTTTTGAGCTTAATTAAGTATTTAAGTGCAACATGCGAAGTTTTGTTGAATATTATTGATGATGGTGCCACTTCAGCTCAACGTGCAGATGCAGATGCAGCATATGAGACAATGACCACTTTTGAGTTTGTTTTCATTTTATATCTTATGGAAAAAATTCTTACCATCTCTGATTCATTATGTCAGTCTCTACAAAATCAATCTCAAGATATTTTAAATGCAATGAATCTTGTTTCATCTACGAAATTGAGCATTCAAAAGTTAAGAGATGATGGATATGATACCTTAATCATTAAAGTGAAAGACTTTTGTGAAAGAGTTAACATACCTATTCCATAGTTAAATGCTACATATGTTGTTAGAAGATGGGCAAGACATCAATCAGATGACATAACATTGGAACATCATTACAGAATTGATATTTTTAATGCTGTAATCGACTCTCAATTGCAAGAATTGAATAGTAAATTCAATGATCACACTGTAGAATTATTAACTCTTAGTTCAGCTCTTGATATAAGAGAGATGCGCTTGTCATTGAGAATTGATGATATTTATCAACTGGTACAGAAATTTTATCCGAAAGATTTTTCTGAATTTGAGATGTCACAACTGATGTTGCAAATTTAGCATTTTGATCATGTTAGACAACTTTCTGGCTTTGAAGAATTATCAACTATAATTGATCTTAGTCAATGATTGGTGAAAACAAGAAAATCATAAATTATCCTCTTGTATATCGAATAGTGACTCTTATTTTAACTCTTCCAGTTTCTACAGCTACTACAGAATGGTCCTTTTCAGCAAATAAGATAATAAAAAAATAAGCTTCGTAATAAGATTGAAGATGAATTTCTTTCTGATTGTTTGATGATTTATATGGAGAAAGAAATTGCAAAAAAAATTAATATCAATTCACTTATAGATGATTTTTGAAATTTAAAAGAGCGTAGAGCTCTTTTTTTGATATGGCAAATGTATAATAAAATTAGTAGTATTAATAAAGTTATTTTTTTATGAGTTGAGATATTGACCCCCTTATATTTTCTCTTGGCTCCATCCCTGGGCGTGATCGTCGCCCTCAAGCGCCTGGTGCATCACCGTTGTCTGGTGCAACCATGGAACCCCAATCGCCCAAGCGTGCTGCAGCTCAAGCGCGTGTTCGACGACCGCTGGCGCGCGGAGGTGGACTGCCTCGCGGCTTGCCGTCACCCCAACGTGGTCCGGCTCCACCTCGACGACAACGTAGCCGCGGACTCCACTGGCTGCACGGTGTTCTTGGTCATGGATTATGCCTACACTGACCTGGGCAAGATTCTTGAGACGCTCTCACGGCCCTTCACCGAGGGCGAAGTAAAGTTCTTGATGCTTCAGCTGTTGAAAGGCGTCAAGTACATCCATGACCACAGCCTGCTGCACAGAGACATCAAGCCCGGCCACATCCTTGTCGACCACGTGGGCGACCTCAAAATCTGCGACTTCTCACAGAGCCGCCGGCGGGGGACCAAGATCGACGACCCAGATCGCATGATGAAGTCGTTGGCCACCTTGTGCTACATGCCGCCAGAGCTCCTGCTGGGGGTGCAAAAGCACAAGGAAGCAGTGTCGTCGGCATCCTTACATGTGGTCGCTGGGTTGCGTCATGTCGCAGCTCCTGGACAACCAAGTTCTCTTCCCAGGGACGTCCAAGGACGACCGCATCAAGAAGATGTTCCAGGTTCTTGGGATGCCGGACGTGAAGGAGTGGCCGGCCCTCTTCACTTCTCCGGATGCTGCTGAGGTCATCAACCGCTCAGGGAGGCAATGGAGCAGCATTCGGCATCTGTTCCCCGCAACGTCGTTCCCTCGTCATCCAACGTTGTCGCGCCACGGATATCACCTCCTCAGAGATCTCCTCTGCTACAATCCCAAGAGGAGGATCATAGTCGAGGCAGCAATCCAACATCCCGTGGTTTTGGCTCAGCCGCGACGGCAGCAGCAGCCCTCCTGCTGTCAAACCACGAGGCATCGTCTCTCCGGCCGTCCCTTATTCTTCTTCATCGTCTACTTGTCATAGGAACTAGAACTGGAAGTAGATTTTTCATTCTGAACCAAAAGAAATAAAATATTAGCATAGTGCTGCAGAGTAATTAAATGTGATATGTTTCTTGCTATTTCATTATTTTGGCAATGATAGCGCTGTAATTTATCATTAACATTAATTTCTAAAAAAATAGCTACTGTGGTAGTAATGGAGAACAAAAAAAAAAACTTCGCTTGTACCAACATGATTAATAAGATTCATTGTAGTCTTCCACTGCAATGTTCATGTTATATACCATGACTAAACCTATCGATAGATGGTAATATGATATCAACTTCAACGAAAATTTCTCTTGCAAATAACGCATATTAGAAGTCCAAGTCATACAAAGACATTAACAACTTTGATTTAAAGCATAAAATTAAAATAAAATAAAACCAAATTTTGAATCAAAGATTCTCACGACCTAGCTATCTCATTATGGTAAAATAAAGTTATCCTAATACTCATGCACCACCGTAATTGCTGTCTCATAATTGAGTTGAGTCAATGAGAATATCGAGTTCGTTACAAGAAGTGGAGTTGGAGTCAGTACTTCTAGCTGCTTCATGACAAGAAGCCATTGTATTTCTTTCTGAAAAAGAACAAAACCTGTTTGTTCTCCCCCCACCCCCCTCTCCTTTCTCTCAGGAGGCTTATGATGTACAACGTATAAAAAACTTTGGGGGCAAGAAGAAAATACCCCACGTGGAGCTTGTTATTCCTGCGAGAAGATTGATCACTTTAGGACCAATTGTAAGGTAGCATGGGAATAATAAGAATCTACAAAAAGGACGCAGCAGTGGCCAGGAAAAGAGAGCTGTGAAGTCAAATTTTGTTGTAGTCGACAAGTGCAACAATGCGAGACGGAAATAGAATAATAGTGGATCGATTTCGGAGCGCCCACCATATTGCCAAGATCAAAGAAGGACTCGTCGAGTTCACTAAATTGCAAAAGGGTGAATGTCAGATCTACATAGACAATAATTCCTATTTGCATGTAGAAATCCTCGCACTTTGATAATTATGTGTTCTATTTTTAGGAAATAGAACAGAACAAATTAGAAAATTGAAAGAACAGAAAAAATAGAAGAGTTTGTCTCATACCGAAAGCTTGTTTATTTTTATTAAGTCTTCTTATCCATTTGTATTATCTTATGTATTGAGTATTTTATACTCATGAAAATTCTATTTCCCTGTGTTTGAATCCCGCAGATAGTTGAAACGAAAAGTAAGGATCGAGGCGTGAACAACAACAATGTTCGTGGTGATGTAAGCATGCACATGGAAGTTGAGTCATTAGAACTCCTATAGTTATATGATATAAAATTAAGTTACCTTTGGAGGACTATCAGAAAAGAATAATTAGAAAGAAAAATCACTTCCGCACTCTATAAAGAAAGATGAATAGTTATTTTACTTCCACATTTCATGAAAGAAAAGCGAAGAAGAGATTATAAGTAACGCCAACCCAAATAAGCTCAAATGTCACGTGGCAAGTGATCACTAGCTGATCATATTAAGTTTTCACTTCATTTATACTTAATTTGACATGTATCGAGTCCCTAAAATTGCTGACATTTGGCTAATTATGCTTAGAATGCATGCATTTGTGATCACTAGCTGACCATTCTATGATTTTACTCATTTTATATTCAATTTCATGTGCACAGAAGTTCTGAATTACTCATGTTTGGATAATTATGATTCAATGTGCAAATTTATCATTTTTGTGCAAAGTTATCATTTCTGTGCAATACTATCCACACTTGATAAGTGAGTTGATGTATATGCTGATTCTAATCCCTATTTGTTTAATTTTTATCTGTGAACTTTTATGCTTGTTGTTCTTGCCCTTCTAGCAGGTTTTACAAGACTATGACCCTACTAGAATTTCAGGGGGACTTTGCATCAAAGGATGTTTAAGGACCATATAAAAGCTGAGGAACCTGGAGAGGAAAAGAGGGGAGCCTCCATTTGAAAGGTTGCTGAACCAGGGAGCTGAAGGAGAAGAAGAGGAGCTGCATTCTGATTCTTTGTCGACTGACTTTCTAATTTTGATATCAAAATGATTTCTATTGAGTTCTATCTCTGTTTTGTATTAATCTTAGCATATATGAGGAGCTAATTTCCAACTCTTCTAGAATAGGGTAGTAATATAGCTTTAGTTATGGATGGATGATGAACAATGTTGTTTTCCTTCCTGATGTTGATACTATTTTGATATTCTGATGTTCTTTGAATCTGTTTTCCTATAATTTTGAAACCCTAATTTCATTAGCAACTGAGAGGTTGATTTATGGTTTTCTTGATGTTTAAAAATGAATCAAGATGCAATGATAATTTGTTGGATTCCAATTTATGATTATGTGCCTAATGCATCCAATTAACTAATGTTGATGTGAATCTCATTTGCAATTGCAGCCGAGAGGCTAATTTTAGGTCCCCTTGATGATTAGAGATAAACCAAGAAGCTTTAACATTAGCATTGGGTTAATTACATTTCTTTTTTATTAATTAAGTCAATTGTTCCATCATCATGAATGTTGATTAGTGTGATATTAATTTAGGCTTTACTGAATTGCCAAATCTTAGAGGATTTTGGCAATATCAGTAAGGTGCTAAAACTTGTGCTTAATGATAACCCAATATCAGTAATGATCCTTTTCTTATTTAACTTAGCTAATCATTCATATGAGAATATGATAATTAGTTCTGATTTAATTATACTGTGATAACAACCTTTTATTTTAGGTTGAATCAGAATTGACATGCATTGCTGAATTGTTTCAATCCATCCATAACCGAATTAGATGAACCCCATTCCTAGGAGAATCTTTCATTGATTGTTAATTGATGTGAATTATGTGGAGTGTGATAACTTGCTGAATTATGGGTCAGAATTGAGATAGAGTGGAATTTTTCAAAATGTGATCAAACTCCCCAACTCACTCTACTGCAAGTGCACAGATCAGAGTAGTAGACTAAGTGTCATATCCACAGTGATTTGAGGGCTAAAGATTCACTATCTAGACTAAGTTAGTTAAAATAGTGAAATGGGGAAAAGTAAAAACAGAATTGAACTAGGGCTAGAAAGTGACCATTTTTTGTGTTTTAGTGACTAATGTGAAATGAAATCCAATTACTAAGCTGAAAACTAAAAGGGGATTAACAATTAATGAGATATTCTCCTAGGAACGTGGTTCATCTAATTCAGCTATGGATGGATTGTAACAATTCAACAATGCAAGTCAATTCAGATTCAACCTAATAAAGATGCGGACCTTATTTGCAATTGCAGTCGAGAGGCTGATTTTAGGTCCCCTTGATGTTTAGAGATAAACCAAGAAGCATTAACATTAGCATTGAGTTAATTACATTTCTTTTTTATTAATTAAGTCAATTGTTCCATCATCATGAATGTTGATTAGTGTGGTATTAATTTAGGCTTTACTGAATTGACAAATCTGAGAGGATTTTGGCAATATCAGTAAGGTGCTAAAACTTGTGCTTAATGATAACCCAATATCAGTAAGGATCCTTTTCTTATTCAACTTAGATAATTATTTATATGAGAATATAATAATTAGTCCTGATTTAATTATATTGTGATAACAGCCTTTTTTTTAAGGTTGAATCAGAATTGACATGCATTGCTGAATTGTTTCAATCCATCCATAGCTGAATTAGATGAACCACATTCCTAGGAGAATCTTTCGTTGATTGTTAATTGATGTGAATTATGTGGAGTGTGATAACTTACTGAATTATGGGTCAGAATTGAGATTGAGGAGTGGAGTTTTTCAAAATGTGATCCAACTCCCTAACTCACTCTACTACAAGTGCACAGATCAGAGTAGTAGACTAAGTGTCGTATCCATAGTGATTTGAGGGCTAAAGATTCACTATTTAGACTAGACTAATCCTAGACTAAGTTAGCTAAAACAGTGAAGTGGGGAAAAGTAAAAATAGAATTGAACTAGGGCTAGAAAGTGACAGTTTTTTGTGTTTTAGTGACTAATGTGAAATGAAATCTAATTACTAAGCTGAAAACAAAAAGGAGATTAACAATTAATGAGAGATTTTTCTAGGAATGTGGTTCATCTAATTCATCTATGGATGGATTGTAGCAATTCAACAATGCAAGTCCATTCAGATTCAACCTATAAAAGACTGTTCTCACAATGGGATTAATTCAGGACTAGTTATCATATTCTCATATGAATGTTAGCTGAGTTGAATTAGAAAAGGATCCCTACTGATGTTGAGTTATCATTAAGTTGAAGACTTAGCACTTTACTGATATTGTCAAAATCCTCTCATATTTGGCAAATCAGTAAAGCCTAAAATGGTATCACAACTAATCAACAATTATAATGATGAATCAATTGATTTAATTAACCCAACAGAAATGTAATCAGTCCAATATTAATGCTAATGCTCTTGATTTATCTCTAAACATCAAGGGAACCTATAATCAACCTCTCGACTGCAAATGCAAATGAGATTCACATTAACAAAAGTTAATTGGATGCATCAGATTCATAATTACATATTAGAACCAGACAACTTATCATTGCATCTTGATTCATTTCTGAACAAGAAATAAATCATAAATCAACCTCTCGGTTGCCAATAAAATTAGGATTTCAAAATGACAAGAACAGGTTCCAATAGAAATCAGAATATCAGAATTAGATTAACATCATAATGGTATCAACATCAGAGAAGGAAATCAGCATTGTTCAAACTCCATCCATAACATATAACTAAACTACTACCCTATCCTAGGAGAGTTGGGATTTAGCTCATCATAGATACAAAGATTGATGCAAAACATATGAGAAAATTGATACAAAGCATCCTGAAATCAGATGATATAAAACTGTCGACAGAGTATCAAAATGTTGCTCCTCTTTAGCTCCTTCTTGCTCCTAGTCTAAGCCCTTGCAGAATGGAGGCTCCCCCCTTTCTGCTCCAGATTTTTCAGCTTTTATATGATCCTTAATCACCCTTTGATTCAAATCAGAAGCTTCCAAAGCTTCTGATTGTGCCATCTGTCCTGTCCAGCAGAATTTCCAGTATATTCCTCTACTTTTTGGACTGCTAATCAGTGGTCCCCCCTCTTTTTTCAACATGTTGCAGCCTTGTAATACCTGCTAGAAGGGCAAGAACAGCAAGCATCAAAGTTCACAAATAAAAATTAAACAAGTAAGGGGTAAAACAACTAGTGAAATCATCTCAATTATCAAGTGCAGATTGGTGTTATGCAGAAATAATAAATGCATGCATTCTAGACATAATTAACCAAATGTAGGCAATTTTAGGAGCTCGGTACATATGAAATTAAGTATAAATGGAGTGAAAACTTAGTATGATCAGCTAGTGATCATTAATCCCTTTTAGTTTTCAGCTCAGTAATTAGATTTCAGTCCATACTAATTACTAAAATACCAAAACATTCACTTTAGTCTAATTCTGTTTTCACTTGTCTTCATTTCATTATTTTAGCTACTTAGTTTAGGATTAGTCTAGATTAGATTAAGTGAGTCTTTAGTCCTCAAATCACTGTGGATACGACACTTGAGTCTACTACTCTGATTTGTGCACTTGCAGTAGAGTGGAAGTGAGGAGTTTGAGCACATTTCTGAAAATCTCACTCTTACCTAAATTTTGACCCATAAATCAGCAAGTTATCACTACTCCACACAATTCACATCAAGTTTTTGGCGCCGTTGCCGGGGATTTGAGGCTAATTAGATTAACTTTAGGTAGTTTAGATTAGTTTTAGACTAGTTATCATTCCCATTTTTAACCTAGTTTTCAGTTTTTTTGCAAGTTATCATTCTGAATTCTTCATTCTTGTCTGATTTTCTTTCTTTTCTGAATTTGATACCTCTGATTTCAATTTATGCAGGATTCAGATAGTCAAGAAGATCTATATTTGTCTGATCCTGAACCTGAGAGAAGATTCAATAGAAGAAGAAGATTACAAAGAGAACAAAGAAGGAGAAGAAATTTTAAGAAGAGGTTAGCAATCAAGCCATGACTGTTCCAAGGACATTGAAGGACTGTTATTCACCTAGTAATGCCAGAGGACAACCAGTGGATGGAGCCACTACACCTGTTGTCGCCTTTGAGGTGAATCTAGCACTAGTAACAATGATTATGCAGCACCAATTTGCTGGATTAGGGACTGAAGACCCAGCTCTAGATATTGATAACTTCAAGGAAATGTGCAGCATAGTTCACTTCCATAACACTCCTATGAATGCTGTGTACATGAGATTATTTCAATTTTCACTCAAGGACAAGGCTAAGATTTCGTACAAGTCCCTTACACCTGAAGAAATTGCAACTTGGGAGTCCATTGTGCAACTCTTCTTATCTGAATTTTTTCCTCCTAGTAAGACTAATAACTACAGGGATCAGATTGCTAGATTCTACCAATTGGATCAAGAAAACATATGTGATGCTTGGCAAAGACTTCAAAGTCTATTGAGGGCATGTCCACACCATGAATTTGAAAAGTGGCAATTGGTCAATTATTTTCATAGAGGACTGAAGTATCCATCCAAAGTGGCATTGGACCCTGCTGTAGGAGGAATTTTTGCCTCCAAAAATATTGATGAAGCATACCAGCTGATTGAGAACATTGCCAAGAACCACCATTTCCTTACCCATGATAGAACTAGAAGGCCACCAGCTGATAACCAAGTGAACAACTTATCTGTCCAGATTGAAGATGTTTTGCAAAAGGCCTTGGAAAAGTTGAATTTATCATCTAATGTTAACAAGGCATCCAATTCTGAGAACAGATGTGATGTATGTGGAAATCAAGGCCATGTTACTGAGAGTTGCAATCTGATTATGCAACGATATGAGCAATCAATTAATCAAGTAAATGTTGTGGCAACTTATGGAGTGAAGCCAATTAAGTAACTACACTCCAGAGAATAGAAATTACCCCTACTTGTCATACAAGGCCAATCACTATCAGGCACCTCCAATGCAGAATTCCACTTGGCAGCCCAAGATTCTACCCAAGAATCAACCACCTCCATATAATCAGCCTCCAAAATTTCTAATTGCAAAGACCTCCATATGAACAACAAGTTCAAGCCCTTCAGATGTCTAAAATGGAGGAGCTACTGCAAACAATTTTGAAGAAGCAAGAAAAACAGGAAGAGGCAATGCTAAAATTAACTTCTAGATTTGAAACTTTAAGTGCTCATCAAAAAGTACTTGAGAGCCAAATTGCACAACAATCCAGCACCTCAGCTAGGCCACCAGGATTCTTCCCAGGACGACCAGAGATCAATCCCAAGGAATAAGTTCAGGTTGTCCAGCTCAGAAGTGGAAGGATCATTGAAGAACCAATGAGGCATATTAAGGACAATTCAGCTAGAGCAAATTCAAACTCAAAGCAAGAGCCAGTTGAAGAAATTGTGGTGAAAAATAAGAATAAGAACCCTCAGAATGAAATCAAAATTAGAATTTTTGATCTTGTGTCATTCCCACAAAGGTTTGTAAAGGCTAGACAAGATCAACAGTATGAGAGATTACTGGAAATCTTGAAGAAACTCTACATTAATGTGCCATTTGTGGAGGCAATTCTGGAAATGTCATCATATGTAAAATTTCTCAAAGAGATTCTGATCAAGAAAAGGAGAATTATGGAGCATAAAACCATAGCCCTGACTGAAGAAGCCTCATCCATAATTCAGAACAAACTCCCTCCTAAATTGAAAGATCTAGGAAGCTTTTCAATTCCTTGTGAAATTGGGAATAGGAAAATTCAGAGGGCAATGTGTGACTTAGGAGCATCTGTCAGTGTAATCCCTTTATCATTGTGCAGAAAGCTAGAAGTTGGAGATCTGAAGCCCACCAATATGTCATTATAGTTAGCTGATAGATCTATCAAATATCCATATGAAATTCTTGAAGACATATCCTTGAAAGTTGGAAAATTCTACATTCCTGTAAATTTTGTTGTCGTTGATATGGACCTAAACACCCTAATTCTATTAGGCAGACCCTTCCTAGCCACTACAGGAACTGTAATAGATGTCAGGGAAGGTAGATTGATATTTCAGATTGGAGAGGACAAGATAGATTTCAATTAGCCCAAGTTATCAGTAGCCCCAATTTTCAGCAAAAAGATTTTGAGGAGGGGCAACTCAATCAGATAGTGGAGCAAGTTTCTGCAATAATTCTAATTGAAGACCCTCTGCAAAGATGTCTTATGTTTAATCACTTAAAGGAACTAGAAGATCCAGAAGCTAAGGCATGTCAATCTGTGATGGATTCACTCAAACTAGTAGGCAAATCAGAAATCCAGAATGCAGTGCAGGAGGTTTTCACTACTGAACTCCAGACCAGTTCAACCAAGGAAAACTCTTCTAAATTAGAGCTGAAACTTCTTCCTAGCAATCTGAAGTACGAATTTCTAGGAGAGAATTCCACATATCCAGTGATAATCAATGCCAATTTATCCCAAGAGCAAGTTCAAGAGCTGCTGAAGAGACTCAAGCTGTACAGGGAAGTAATTGGCTACTCAAGTGAAGACATCAAAGGAATTAATCATTCAATTTGCATGCACAGGATTCCCATGGAGGATAATTACAAGCCCACAATTGAATGCCAAAGGAGACTGAATCCTGTCATGAAGGAGGTTATAAAGAAAGAAGTGATGAAATTATTGAATGCTGGAATTATATATTTAATTTCAGATAGTGAGTGGGTTAGTCCAGTTCAAGTTGTGCCAAAGAAGGGTGGAATCACAGTGGTAAAATCAGATTCAGAAGAGCTAATTTCCACCATAACAGTGACTGGATGGATTGCATAGATTTAGGAAATTGAATAAGGCAACCAGAAAGGATCACTTCCCACTCCCTTTTATTGATCAAATGCTTGAGAGGCTAGCCAAACACTCCCACTTCTGCTACTTGGATGGCTACTCAGGATTTTTACAGATTCCAATCCAGACCCAAGATCAGGACAAAACCACCTTCATTTGTCCATATAGGACATTTGCATACAGAAGGATGCCATTTTGTTTGTGCAATGCCCCAGTGATCACTAGCATATCACAATAGGTTTTTATCCCATTTTCTAGTCAATTCACTCATATCGAGTCCTCATTTTGTCTAACTTTTGGCCAATTATGCTTGGAATGCAAAGGAACTAGCTGATCTTTCTCATTTTATACTTAATTCCATGTGCATAGAAGTTCTGAAGTGCTAAAATCCATAAAATTTTTAATTCTATGCCAAGTTATCATTTTTAGGGCAAGTTATCATTCCAATGTGCAAAGTTATCATTATTTTAATTGGGCTAATTTCTAGTGATTATTTTGCCTTAAATCCCCTGTCATAATGAATTATTCATATTTTGATAATCATATTTCAACTTGTGCAAAATTATCACTCCATTTCATAGGTTATCATTTTTTAGTGTCAAGTTATCGTTTTAGGGCAAAACTGCCATTTCGACATGCAAGGCTATCAATTCTGCATGAAAACATTAGGCAATCATTATATTATTGTCCTAACTCCTTGCTGCTCTGATTTGATCACATTCGGAAAACCACAAATAAACTTTATCACAAGTTATCATTTTTATGGCATCAAGTTATCGTTTTTGGCACCCAAGTTATCATCCCTATGAAATCTTATCCACATTTGATTTCTGACCTCGTTCATCTGTCACCATAATCCCTTTGATGCCTTCAATGCTTTGAACCACTCATAATTGGACAACTTTCATGATATGGTGCAAGTTATCATTCCGGGTCTTATAAGTTATCATTTCTAATTTTGGTTTTTATTCATGCACAACACCAAATCCCATTTGTTGTTTGAGCTGATATTTTATCATTGTCTTAATCATTATCTGTTAAAATCTCATTCAAGAACTTTGATGTTTGGTGTTCTATCTCTTCTAGCAGAGAAAACAAAGTTGCAAAAAGTTGGAAAAGGTGGGGGGACCACTGTTTTGCTATCCAAAAGCTGCTGCAGTCAGCTAGAATCTTCAGGACCATTGGACATATGGCTGAAATCAAAGAATAGAACATTCTGATGGGGATCAAAGGGTGCATATGACACATATATAAGCTGAAAATTCTGGAGAAAAAAATGGGGAGGCCATTGCAGGGTTTTGGGCAGGAAGGAAGCAAGGGTTTGGAGCTCAAGGCTGCTGCTGCAATTCCTGTCGACAACTCCTCAATCCAAGATGATTTGCTTCTATTTTTCATTTTATGATATATCTAACTTTGTAATTATGAGGAGCTAAATCTTATGTCTCCTAGGATAGGGTAGTAGTCCAGATTGATTGTGAATGGATTAAAGACAAGTCTGATTTCCTGCACTGAATCTGGTTCTGATATCAATTCTGATTTCTGAAATCTATTTGTCATGAATCTGCTCTTGTCATTGGAAGATCCTATTTGTATTTACAACTGAGAAGTTTTCATTTGATATAATCTTTGTTCAGAAATGAATTAAGATACTTTGACATTTTTTAGGATTCTAATCTGTAATAGCTGCTGAATTCATTCCCTGAATTGGTTATTTCAGATATTTGTTTTCTGATCTTAGTGGAAATCTGATTGCCATTGTAAAACCCTGCTTTAACCTATTACTGAGAGGTGGTCTTATGGCTTCCCTGATGTTCAGAGATGAACCAAGGGGCAATGACAATTGCTGAATTTCCAACCTGTGATTATATGCCTATTGTTTCCAATTAATCAATGTTAGTGTGGATTTCAATTTTATTTATAGTCGAGGGACTAATTTTTAAATCCACTTGTTGTTTAGAGATAAACCAAGAAGCACAAGCACTATTATTGGATTGATTTCATCTCTGCCTTGCTAATTGAAGTGATTTCCTTATTTTATGATGGCATTTAGTAGTTATCATTTCAGATTTCACTAAATTGCCAAAAATCAGCAAGGAACTTGAGTTTGAGCCTAATGATAACTTGATACTCAGTGGGGATCCTCCTCTAATTCAACCTGGCTAACAATTATATGATAATATATTGATTAGTTTTGGACTAACTGAGCTGTGAGAGCAGCCATGTTTAAGGTTGAATCAGATTTGACTAAAAATTGATAACTTGTTCCATTCCATCCATAATTAAATTAGATGAACCCCAACTCCTAGGAGAACCTTCATCATTGATAGATAAACCCTTTTAGCTCTTAGTTTAGCATTTATAATTCAGTTTTGATAACTTCCAAAAATTCAAAAACAATTATCTTTTTGGTCACTTATAAAAATCTATTTTCTATTTCCTTCAATTTTCTAAAATTATAACTTTAGTTTAGGCTAGTCTAGATTATTTTAGGGAGTCTTTGACTTCAAATCACGGTGGATACGACATTTAGGGTTTACTACAATTGACATGTGCACTGCAGTAGAGAGTGAGTTAGGGAGTTAAAACAAAAATTGAAAAATCTAAAATTTGACCCCAAAATCAGCAAGTTATCACTATACTCCTCAATTTCACTATCAAGTTTTTGGCGTCGTTACCGGAGATTTGAAGTCAATTAGATTAACTTATATAGTTTAGATTAGTTTTAGATTAGTTTTCAGTCCATTTATTGGGCTAATTTTCAGTTTTTGCAAGTTATCATTCCCAATTTTTCAATTTTGTCTAGTTTTCTTTCTTTTCTCAATTTGATACTCCTGAATTCATTTATGCAGAATTTGGACAATCAAAAGGACCATTATCAATCAGATCCTGAACCTGAAAGAAGATTCTTGAGAATGAGAAGATTGCAAAGGTTAGAGGCAAGAAGAAGGATTTTTGAAGAAGAGGAAGAAGAGCAAGTCAATATGGCTGCACCAAGGACATTAAAAGATTGCTACTCACCTAGCAATGTCAGAAATCAACCTGGAGATGGAGCCCTAGCACCTGTGGTAAATTTTGAAGTGAACTCAGCACTAGTCACTATGATAAGGCAGTATCAATTTTCTGAATTAGGGACTGAGGCTTCACATTTGGACAATTTTAAGGAGATATGCAGCACAGTGCACTTTAATAATACTCCTATGAATGCTGTCTATATGAGGTTATTCCCTTTTTCACTCAAAGATAAGGCCAAAATCTAGTATAAGACTCTCGAACCTAAAGAAGTGGCCACTTGGGAATCTATTGTGCAATTGTTTCTATTAAAATTTTTCCCTCCTTCAAAGACTGATAAATTACAAGGATCAAATAATCAGATTTTACCAATTGGACCAGGAGAATGTTTGTGATGCATGGCAGAGACTCCAAGGGTTGTTGAGGGCATGTTCACATCATGGTTTTGAGAAGTGGTAGTTAGTCAATTACTTTCATAAGGGCTTGAATTATCCATTCAAGGTGGCACTAGACACAGCAGCATGAGGGATCTTTGCATCAAACAATATTGATGAAGCCTACCAATTAATAGAGAATATTGCCAAGAATCATCACTTTCTCACTCATGATAGGACAAGAAGACCACCTGTTGAAAATTCAGTGAACAATATATCATCTCAATTTGAAGAAGTGTTGTATAAAACCCTGGAGAAGCTGAACCTAACTTCTAATGTCAACAAGGCTTCCACCCCTGAATCTAGGTGTGATGTGTGTGGTAATCAAGGTCATGCCACAGAAAGTTGCAATCTGATTATGCAGCAATATGAACAGTCCATTGATTCAGTGAATCCAATGGGAAACTTTGGAATGAAACCCCCTACTGAGTTCTATACTCCAGAGAATAGGAACCACCCCTACCTATCATACAAGGCAAATCATTACCAAGCCCCATCCATGCAGAATTCCAACTGGCAACCCAAACTCTTTCCAAGGAATCAACCACTGCCATATCAGTCACCTAATGCTCCAATGCAGAGACCTCCATATGAGCCACCACAAGTTCAACCTTCTCAATTCTCAAAAGTGGAGGAGATGCTGCAGAAAATTCTGAAGAAGCAGGACAATCAAGAAGAGGCAATATTGAAAATTAATTCTAGACTTTATACTATTGAGAACCAATTTGCTCAACAGCCTAGCACCTCAGCTAAACCACCTATATTCTTTCTTGGACAACCAGAAGTGAATCCTAAAGAACAGGCCTAAGCCATTCAACTCAGGAGTGGAAGGATTGTTGAAGAACCAATGAAAAATATTAAGGACAATCCAGCTCAGGAGAATCCAAATTCTAAGAATGTGGAAGGCAACCCAGCTCAAGAAACCCCTTATTCAGAACCTGTTGAAAAGGCAATTGAAGAAGCTGCAGTGAGAAGTCAGAACAAGAATTTTCAAAATGAAGTTAAAGGAAGGATCTTTGATAAAGTGCCTTTTCCTCAAAGATTAGTCAAGGCCAAGCAAGATCAGCAATATGGAAGGTTTTTAGAAATCTTGAAGAAGTTGTACATTAATGTACCATTTGTTGAAGCCATTCAAAAGATGCCTTCATATGCAAAATTTCTTAAGGAAATCTTGATCAAGAAGAGGAGGATTGTAGAATATGAAACCATTGCATTAACTGAAGAGGCTTCTGCAATAATCCAAAACAAGCTACCTCCTAAGACAAAAGATTCAGGGAGCTTCTCCATTCCATGTGAGATAGGAAATAGGAAAATCCAAAGAGCCATGTGTGACCTGGGTGCATCTGTAAGTGTGATACCATTGTCTCTATGTAGGAGACTAGAGGTGGGAGACATGAAGCCCACCAACATGTCTTTACAGTTGGCTGATAGGTCTATTAAGTACCCTCATGGAATCATTGAAGACATACTTTTAAAGGTGGGAAAGTTTTACATCCTTGTGGATTCTGTGGTGTTGGATATGGATGAGGATCTGAATGCCCCAATCTTGCTTGGGAGGCTCTTTCTAGCTACTGTTGGGGCTATCATAGATGTCAAAGAGGGGAGATTGACTTCCAAATTGAAGAAGATAAGATAGAGTTTAACGTGGCACAAGTTATCAGTAGGCCAGCTTGTCAACAGGATGATTTTGGAGATGGATAAATTGATCAAGTTGTAGAGCAAGCCTCAGCAATAATACCCATTGAAGATCCACTGCAGATATACCTCATGTTTGATCATTTGAGAGAATTAGAGGATCCAGAGGCCAAAGCCTATCAATCAGTGATGAATTCACTCCAACCAGTGGGAAATTCAGAAAATCGGAATGAAGTGCTGCAAGTTATCACTACTGAGCTCCAACCTAATTCAACTCAAGATAATTCCTCCAAATTGGAGCTCAAGCCTCTCCCTAACAACCTGAAATATGAATTCTTGGGAGAGAATTCAACATTTCCTGTTATCATCAATGCCAACTTGCCTAAAGATCGAGTTGAGGAGTTGCTGAAAAGACTAAAACTGTACAGGGAGGTAATAGGCTATTCTATTGAAGATATTAAAGGTATTAATCCCTCAATTTATATGCACAGGATCCTATGGAGGACAACTACAAGCCCTCCATTGAATGCCAAAGAAGACTCAACCCAGTAATGAAAGAAGTTGTCAAAAAGGAAGTGTTGAAGTTGCTGAATGCTGGAATTATATATTCCATTTCAGATAGTGAATGGGTTAGTCCTATGCAGGTAGTGCCAAAGAAGAGAGGAATCATAGTAGTCAAATCTGATTCAAATGAATTGATATCCACCAGGACAGTTACAGGATGGAGGATGTGTATTGACTTCAGAAAATTAAATAAAGCTACAAGGAAAGACCATTTTCCTTTTATTGACCAAATGTTAGAAAGGTTGGCAAAGCACTCCCACTTCTGTTATCTAGATGGCTATTCAAGATTCCTTCAAATCCCAATTCATCCTCAAGATCAGCATAAGACCACTTTTACATGTCCATATGGGACATTTGCTTATAGGAGAATGCCATTTGATTTATGTAATGCACCTGCCACTTTTCAAAGATGTATGATGTCAATCTTCTCAGATTTTATTTAAATATATTATGGAGGTTTTCATGGATGATTTTTCAGTATATGGAGATTCCTTTAAAGCTTGTCTAGAGAATTTGACAAAGGTTCTACAAAGATGTAGGGAGTCTAATTTGATTTTAAATTGGGAGAAGTGCCATTTTATGGTCCAAGAAGGAGTTGTCTCAAGTAAAGGAATTGAAATGGATAAGGTCAAAATTGAAGTAATTGAGAAGTTACCACCACCAACAAATGTGAAGACAATAAGGAGCTTTTTGGGGCATGCAGGTTTCTACAGGAGATTCATTCAGAATTTTTCAATGATAACCAAGCCTCTTACCATATTGCTAAAAAAAGATATGGAATTCAAATTTGATGAGGAATACTTAAAGGCTGTTAATCACTTGAAGCAGGCTCTCATCTCAGCTCCTATAGTACAGCCACCTGATTGGACCCTACCCTTTGAGATTATGTGTGACGCCTCTGATCAAACAGTAGGGGCAGTGTTGGGACAGACAAAAGATAGAAATCACTATGTCATATGTTATGCCAGCAAGACTTTAGATGAAACTGAAGTCAACTATGCCACAACTGAGAAGGAGCTACTAGTTGTTGTATTTGCATTTGACAAGTTTAGATCTTACTTAATTGGAGCAAAGATGATTGTCTATACTGATCATCAGGCTGTTAGGCACTTAATCGGCATGAAGGAATCAAAGCCAAGGCTCATCAGATGGATCTTGTTGTTGCAAGAGTTTGATGTAGAAATCAGGGACAAAAGATGTAGTGAAAACTTAGTTGCTGATCATCTTTCCAGGATGGAGGGAGTCCAAGAATCTTCAATACTTCCTATCAATGATTCCTTTCCTGATGACTTCTTGATGGCAATATCAGCTAATCCAATTCCCTGGTATGCAAACCTTGTGAATTACCTGGCCTGTGGGATTGTTCCTCCTGATTACACTTATCAATAGAAAAAGAAGTGTTTCCATGATTTAAAGGATTACTACTGGGATGACCCCCTTTTGTTCAGAAAATTCCCTAATGGCATGTATAGGAGGTGTGTACCACAATCAGAATTTCAGGATATCTTGCAGGCTTGTCATTCATCTCCATATGGTGGACATGGTACCACCCAGAAGACAACAGCAAAAATTCTTCAATCTGGCTTCTATTGGCCTAGTTTATTTAGAGATGCCCATATGTTTCTAGAAAGTTGTGATGAATGCCAAAGAGCAGGCTCTATCTCAAGAAGAAATGAAATGCCACAACAAGGAATTCTGGAGGTGGAGATATTTGATGTATGGGACATTGACTACATGGGCCCATTTCCTAGTTCATGCGGATTCAAGTTTATATTGTTGGCTGTGGACTATGTATCTAAATGGATAGAAGCAATTCCAACTATAGCTGCTGATTCCAAGGCTGTTATTAAATTATTCAAAGAGATAATCTTCCCAAGATTTGAAATCCCAAGGGTAATCATAAGTGATGGAGGGAGTCATTTCATTGAAAAATGCTTTCAGAACCTCCTAAACAAGTATGGAGTTAAACATAAGGTCTCAATTGCCTACCACCCTCAGACTAATGGCCAAATAAAAATCTCAAATAGGGAGATAAAAGCCATTCTAGAGAAAACTGTTTCTTTGACCAGAAAAGATTGGAGTTTGAAGTTAAACGAGGCACTTTGGACATATAGGACAGCCTACAAGTCCCCAATTGGTGTCTCCCCCTACAAACTTGTCTATGGAAAAACCTGCCACCTACCTATTGAGTTGAAACATAAGGCCAATTGGGCAGTTAAGGTCCTGAACTATGATTTGAAGGCTTGTGGACAAAAAAGGCTCTTGAAACTTGATGAACTAGATGAGATTAAGCTCAATGCCTATCATAATTCAGAATTCTACAAGGAGAGAACCAAAAGGTGACATGATAACAGAATTTTGAAGAAAGAATTCAAGGTTGGAGACCTTGTGTTGTTATACAATTCTAGGCTCAAGTTATTTCCTGAAAAGTTGAAATCTAAGTGGAGTGGACCCTTTAAAGTCCACAAGGTCTATCCTTTTGGGGTTGTGGATCTTGTAAATGACAATGCAGATATATTCAAGATCAATGGGGCAAAGATTGAAGATTTATAATCCCACAGCAGGAGATTCAGCTAGGGAGATGTTGATTCTGCAAGACCCACCAATTGCCTAGTTGATTTCCAAGTGTAACAATGTCTAGCCTAAGACATTAAAGCAGGGCACATCTTAGGAGGTAACCCAAGTCATTTTCTATCTAATCTTTCTATTTTGCAGGAATAATTCAGAGGAAAATCAGAAGCTATCATACCCTTTCACCTAGGGAGTACTCTTTCCCTCATTTTTTATTTTCTCACTAAAATCCTAATGATAACTGATATTATCTTTTCCTTCATGCTGCAATTATCATATTGACATCTGAATTACCATTCATATCAATTATTCAAATCCATCATTGCTGAATTTCAGTGAATTTCAATGCACTTCATTGAATTGTGCACCCTAAAAACCTGATATTGCATATTTCAATGATATCCCTTATTTCCTTGCAGAAGTGATTGCAAATCATGAAGTATGAATCACCTGAAGACTCTGATTGAAGTGCAAGAACCATTGAAAGGGATCAAATGCACAATTCCATGAATCTCATACCCACCCAACCTTCTCCCTTGCCTACCTCTCCCTTGCCAACCCTCTCCCTTATTTCACCACTGTGGACATTGTTGAGAATAAGTTTGGAAGAGGAAACCTGGTGCTTTTCTAAACTTTGCACCATGTTTTTAATCTATTTTAATGGCCATATATCATTTATCACCAGGTTATCATTGTTTTGACCAAGTTATCATTAGTTCCACCCGATTATCACTAGTTATCACTATTTGAGTTCAATTCAATTCCTGCATTCATTCTAACTCTAAAATGAGTAAAATACTTCATTATCACAGTAGATACACTCCAATACCAAGTGGCTAATTTGACCATTAGTCTTCTTGCTTTAATTGGCTTATCAATTCAAATGCATTTGAATTAAATTCAGCTGAAAATTTTTCTTTTTGTGGGTAACACTAACTGACATTCATGGAATAAATTGAAAATATAAGATGTTTAGAAGGGAATCAAGACTCTTTCTGCCATGTTAAATAGGAAAACTTGACTTTTTGGACAAAGGTATCTAAACCTTATTTGAGTTTGAACTATTGCTCACTTCATGAACAGAATAGAAAAAGAAAAATGGAGAAAAGAAAAAGTGAAAAGTTGCATTTTGCATTGCATGCATGCATAAATAAAGAGAGTGAAATTTCAAAAAAGAACCTCTCCTAAATAAAGCCAGGATTTTTATCCTGTGACCAGCATGAATAAAAATCAGGCCTTGACCTGTTTACTTGCATTTTCATGAATAAAAGTCAGGTGTTAAACCGGTTTAAGCAGTGGAAAATCTGTTCATGAAGGGATTTGTAGTTCAACCCCTTTGTAAAGTTGACAATTCCTAAAATTCAAACTCGTTACTTCTAGTACTTCTTTCATGGCTTAAATTTGCTTCAGCCTTTGTGATTCCCTAACTAGAAATTGAGTTTTTGGAAAGAATGAAGTGTTGGCAAAGTGGAAAACTCATTGGACTTAAATCAGTTGATTTTTAATTCATTTGTGAACTGTTAATTCAAGTTTGTCCTTAATTTCTGAATGTTTTGCTTGAGGATAAGTAAAAGGATAAGCTTGAGTGAGTTTGATCACTAGCTGATCACAATAGGTTTTTATACCATTTTCTATCGAGCCCTCATTTTGTCTAACTTTTGGTCAATTATGCTTGGAATGCAAATGATTGTGATAACTAGCTGATCTTTCTCATTTTATACTTAATTTCATGTGCATATAGGTTCTGAAATGCTAAAATCCATAAAATTCTTAATTCTATGCCAAGTTATCATTTTTAAGGCAAGTTATCATTCTAATGTGCAAAGTTATCATTATTTTAATTGGGCTAATTTCCAGTGATTATTTTGCCCTAAATCCCCTGCCATCATGAATTATTCATATTTGGATTATCATATTTCAACTTGTGCAAAGTTATCACTCCATTTCATAGGTTATCATTTTTTAGTGTCAAGTTATCGTTTTAGAGCAAAACTGCCATTTCGACATGCAAGGCTATCAATTCTGCATGAAAACATTAGTCAATCATTATATTATTGTCCTAACTCCTTACTGCTCTGATTTGATCACATTTGGATAACCACAAATGAACTTATCACAAGTTATCATTTTTATGGCATCAAGTTATCGTTTTTGGCACCCAAGTTATCATCCCTATGAAATCTTATCCACATTTGATTTCTGACCTCGTTCATCTGTCACCATAATCCCTTTGATGCCTTCAATGCTTTGAACCACCCAAAATTGGACAACTTTCATGATATGGTGCAAGTTATCATTTCTGATTTTGGTTTTCATTCCTGCACAACACCAAATCACATTTGTTGTTTGAGCTGATATTTATCATTGTCTTAATCCTTATCTGTTCAAATCACATTCAAGGACTTTGATGTTTGATGTTCTATCTCTTCTAGCAGGAAAAAAAAAGTTGCAAAAAGCTGGAAAAGGTGGGGGGACCACTATTTTGCTGTCCAAAAGCTGCTGCAGTCAGTTGAAATCTTCAGGACCATTGGACAGATGGCTAAAATCAGAGAATAGAACATTCTAATGGGGATCAAAAGGTGCACATGACATATATATAAGCTGAAAATTCTGGAGAAAAAAATGGGGAGGCCATTGCAGGGGTTTGGGCAGGAAGGAAGCAAGGGTTTGGAGCTCAAGGCTGCTGCTGCAATTCCTGTCGACAACTCCTCAATCCAAGATGATTTGCTTTTGTTTTTCATTTTATGATGTATCTAACTTTGTAATTATGAGGAGCTAAATCCTATGTCTCCTAGGATAGGGAGTAGTCTAGATTGATTGTGGATGGATTAAAGACAAATCTGATTTCCTGCACTGAATCTGGTTCTGATATCAATTCTGATTTAAGAAATCTGTTTGTTATGAATCTGCTCTTGTCATTGGAAGATCCTATTTGTATTTACAAATGAGATGTTGTCATTTGATCTAATCTTTGTTCAGAAAGTATAACATTTTTTAGGATTCTAATCTGTAATTGCTGCTGAATTCATTCCCTGAATTAGTTATTTCATATATATGTTTTCTGATCTTAGTGGAAATCTGATTGCCATTGTAAAACCCTGCTTTAACCTACCACTGAGAGGTGGTCTTATGGCTTCCCTGATGTTCAGAGATGAACCAAGGGGCAATGACAATTGCTGAATTTCCAACCTGTGATTATATGCCTATTGTTTCCAATTAATCAATGTTAGTGTGGATTTCAGTTTTATTTACAGTCGAGGGACTGATTTTTAAATCCACTTGTTGTTTAGAGATAAACCAAGAAGCACAAGCACTATTATTGGATTGATTTCATCTCTGCCTAGCTAATTGAAGTGATTTCCTTATTTTATGATGGCATTTAGTAGTTATCATTTCAGATTTTATTAAATTGCCAAAAATCAGCAAGGAACTTGAGTTTGAGCCTAATGATAACTTGATATTCAGTGGGAATCCTCCTCTAATTCAACTTAGCTAACAATTATATGATAATATATTGATTAGTTTTGGACTAATTGAGCTGTGAGAGCAGCCATGTTTAAGGTTGAATCAGATTTGACTAAAAATTGATAACTTGTTCCATTCCATCCATAATTAAATTAGATGAACCCCAACTCCTAGGAGAACCTTCCTCATTGATAGATAAACCCTTTTAGCCATTAGTTTAGCATTTATAATTCAGTTTTGATAACTTTCCAAAAATTCAAAAATAGTTATCTTTTTGGTCACTTATAAAAATCTGTTTTCTATTTCCTTCAATTTTCTAAAATTATAACTTTTGTTTAGGCTAGTCTAGATTGTTTTAGGGAGTCTTTGACTTCAAATCACGGTGGATATGACATTTAGGATTTACTACAATTGACATGTGCACTGTAGTAGAGAGTGAGTTAGGGAGTTAAAACAAAAATTGAAAAATATGAAATTTGACCCCAAAATCAGCAAGTTATCATTATACTTCTCAATTTCACTATCACCCAGCCAAATTTCAATGGTGTATGATGTCTTTTTTTTAGATTTCATTGAAGACATTATGGAAGTGTTCATGGATGATTTTTTAGTTTATGAGGCTGTTTGGAGAATTTCACAAAAGTTTTGCAAAGGTGCAGAGAATCCTATCTGAGTCTGAATTACGAAAAATTCCATTTCATAGTTCAAGAGGGAGTTGTGCTAGGCCACATTGTCTCTAGCAGAGGGATTGAAATGGACAAGGCCAAGATTGAAGCCATTGAGAAATTACCACCTCCAAAGAATGTGAAGGCAGTGAGGAGTTTCTTAGGCCATGCTGGATTTTATAAAAGATACATAAAGAATTTTTTCATGATAGCCAGGCCCCTCACAAAGCTATTAGCAAAGGATGCTGAATTCAATTTTGATGAAGAATGTGTGAAGGCCTTTAACCAGCTGAAGCAAGCCCTTACATCAGCCCCAATAGTGCAACCACCAGATTGGTCATTGCCTTTTAAAATAATGTGTGATGCATCTGATCAGGTTGGGGGAAATGCTAGGCCAAACAAAGCACAGGAAGCATCATGTTATCTATTATGCCAGTAAAACTCTAGATGAAGCCCAAGTCAATTATGCTACTACTGAAAAGGAATTATTGGTTATGGTGTTTGCATTTGATAAGTTCAGATCCTATCTAGTTGGAGCCAAAGTAATTGTGTACACTGATCATCAAGCTGTGAGGCATCTGATTAGTAAGAAAGAATCAAAATTAAGACTTATCAAATGGATTTTATTGCTGCAAGAATTTGATGTGGAGATCAGGGACAAAAGAGGGATTGAAAACCTAGTGGCTGACCATTTATCCAGGTTGGAAGGAAGTCAGGAATTTCCAACAATTCCTATCAATGACTCTTTTCCTGATGACTTACTGATGGCTATATCAGCCACTGCCCCATGGTATGTTGACATTGTTAATTACCTAGCTTATGGGATCATTCCATCAAACTATTCATACCAGCAGAAGAAGAAATTCTTTCATGACATAAAAGATTATTATTGGGATGATCCATTTTTGTTCAAGAAATCCCCTGATGGGATGTTTAGAATGTGTGCCAGAAACTGAATTCCAAGACATTTTGCATGAATGCCACTCATCACCCTATGAAGGACATGGGGCTACTCAGAAAACAACTGCTAAGGTTCTTCAATCAGGTTGTTATCGGTCTACTCTATTCAAGGATGCTCACCTGTATGTCAAGAGCTGTGATGTGTGCTAAAGAGCAGGGTCAATATCCAGAAGAAATGAAATGTCACAACAGGGAATTCTGGAAGTTAAAATTTTTTATGTTTGGAGAATTGACTACATGGGACCCTTTCTTACTTCATTTGGATACAAGTTCATATTGTTGGCTGTTGATTATGTGTCCAAGTGGATAGAGGCAATCCCCATAGTAGCTGCTGACTCCCAGGCAGTTATCAAAATGTTCAAAGAAATCATCTTTTCAAGATTTGGAATGCCAAGAGTGGTTATCAGTGATGGAGGCAGCCACTTCATAGAGAGGAGTTTCGAGAACCTCCTGAGTAAATATGGGGTCAAGCACAAAATTTCATTAGCCTTATCACCCACAGACAAATGGCCAAGCTGAGATTTCAAATAGGAAAATTAAGACCATTTTGGAGAAAATTGTTTCATTAACCAGGAAAGATTGGAGTATCAAGCTGAATGATGCACTTTGGCTTTATAGAACAGCTTATAAATCTCCAATTTGTGTCTCCCCATGCAAGCTGGTTTATGGAAAAACTTGCAATTGCCAATTGAGCTTAAGCACAAGGCATATTGGGTTGTCAAGGTGCTGAATTTTGATATGCATTCTTGTGGACAGAAAAGGCTATTATAACTGGATGAACTAGATGAAATTAGGCTCAATGTCTACCACAATTTTGAATTTTACAAGGAAAGGATTAAGAGGTGGCATGATAGCAAGATATCGAAGAAAGAGTTCAAAATTGAAGACTTGGTTTTGCTATACAACTCAAGACTAAAACTCTTTCCTGAAAAGTTGAAGTCCAAATGGTGTGGACTATTCAAAGTCCACAAAGTTTACCCCTTTGGAGTTGTGGACCTTGTTAATGATAACTCAGATGTCTTCAAGGTTAATGGACAGAGACTCAAATTATATAATCCCACAACAGAGAATTTAGCTAAGTGTTGATATTGACAAGTCCATCAGAATTGCCTAGCTGAAGTCAAATGCAACAATGTCTAGCCTAAGACACTAAAGTATGACGCTTCTTGGGAAGCAATCCAAGTCATTTCATATCTAATTTTCTTTATTTTGCAGGAATAATTCAGAGAGGAATCAGAACCACCCCTGACCTTTTACTTAGGGAGTATTCCTAGATCCAATTTTAATTTTTCTCACTGAAATGTCATTGATAACTGATATTATTTTCTAGTTCATGCTTTAATTATCATAATGATATCTGACTTATCACTCATATTAATTATCAACATTTGCCATTGCTAAATTTTAGTGCATTTCTCATTCCTCCCATAAATTGTTAAATTGTGCATTCCAAAACTAATTATTGTAGTTTTCTGATATTGCATTTGATATATTACTGATCATTCTCCAATTCTCTGCAGAATTGATTGCATACCAGGAAGAATTAATTACACAAGCCTCTGGTTGACATGAAGGAAACAAATGAAGACAGTGCTGAAAATAAGCTTGGGGAGGGAACCTGGTGCATTTCTGAACTCTATTAGCATGTTTTAATTCATTTTAAAGCCCATATTATATCTATCACCAAGTTATCACTGTTATCATCAAGTTATCATTATTATCACCCGGTTATCAATATTTTCATCAAGTTATCACTATTTATCATTGAGATATCACAAGTTGCTCAAATCATGTTATCATTTTAACTCACTAATGAGTGAAATCCTCTAATATGACAACTAGTACACTCCAACACCAAGTAGTCAATTTGACTATTAATCTTTTTGCTTCAATCAGCTCACTTTTCAAATGCATTTGAACTCAATTCAGCTGAAACTTTTTCTTTTTGTGGGTAACACTAGCTAACACTCATGGGTTGGTCAGAAAATAGAAGATGTCTAAAATGGATTCAAGGCTTTTGCTGTCATGTTAAATAGGAAAACTTGACTATTTGTACTAAGGGACCTAAACCTTACTTGAGTTTTACCTACTGCTCACTTCACGAACAGAAAAAAAATGAAGAAAATGAGAAAAATAAAAAGTTGCATTTCTACATTGCATGCATGAATAAAGAGAGCCAATTCCAAAAAGGAATCTCTTCTGAATAAAACTAGGATCTTTATCCCGTGACCAATATGAATAAAAATTAGATCTCAACCTTTTTATTTGCATTTTAATGAATAAAAGTCAGGTTTCAAACCTGTTTAAGCAATACAAATATGTTCATAAAGAGATTAGTAGTTCAACCTTTTTAGTAAAGTTGAAAATCCCTGAAATTCAAATCAGTTGTTGCTAGTACTTCTTTCATGACTTAAATCTGCTTTAGCCTATGTGATTCCTCAGCTAGAGATTGGGTTATGGAAAGAATGGAGTGTTAGCAAAGTGGGAAAGTCATTGGATTTCAACATTCACTTATGAACTGTTTAGTTTAAGCCTTGTTCTTAATATCTGAATGTTTTGTTTGAAGACAAGTAAAAGACTAAGCTTGGGGAGTTTGATCACTAGTTGATCATATTAAGTTTTCACTTCATTTATACTTAATTTGACATGTATCGAGCCCCTAAAATTGCTTACATTTGGCTAATTATGCCTAGAATGCATGCATTTGTGATCACTAGAAGTTCAATTTTATGTGCACAAAAGTTCTGAATTACTCATGTTTGGATAATTATGATTCAATGTGCAAAGTTATCATTTCTGTGCACAGAAATATGGATTCTAACCTCTATTTGTTTAATTTTTATTTGTGAACTTTGATGCTTGCTGTTCTTGCCCTTCTAGCAGGTTTTACAAGGTTGCATTCTGCTGGAAAAAGGAGGGGGGCCACTGCATTGCTGCCAAAAAAGTTGTGAGCATCCTGTTGGAATTTCAGGGGGACCAAGACAGATGGCACAATTAGGAGCTTTGGAAGCTTCTGATTTGCATCAAAGGGTGATTAAGGACCATATAAAAGCTGAGGAACCTGGAGAGGAAAAGGGGAGAAACTCAATTTGCAAGGTTGCTGAACTAGGGAGCTGAAGGAGAAGAAGAGGAGCTGCATTCTGATTCTTTGTCGACTGACTTTCTGATTTTGATATCAGAATGATTTCTATTGAGTTCTATCTTTGTTTTGTATTAATCTTAGCATCTATGAGGAGCTAATTTCCAACTCTTCTAGGATAGGGTAGTAATCTAGTTTTAGTTATGGATGGATGATGAACAATGCTGTTTTCCTTCCTGATGTTGATACCATTTTGATATTTTGATGTTCTTGGAATCTATTTTCTTATCATTTTGAAACCCTGATTTCATTAGCAACTGAGAGGTTGATTTATGGTTTTCTTGATGTTCAGAAATGAATCAAGATGCAATGATAATTTATTGGATTCCAATCTGTGATTATGTGCCTAATGCATCCAATTAACAAGTGTTGATGTGGACCTCATTTGCAATTGTAGCCGAAAGGCTGATTTTAGGCCCCCTTGATGTTTAGAGATAAACCAAGAAGCATTAACATTAGCATTGGGTTAATTACATTTTTGTTTGATTAATTATGTCAATTGTTCCATCATCATGAATGTTGATTAGTGTGGTATTAATTTAGGCTTTACTGAATTTCCAAATCTGAGATGATTTTGGCAATATCAGTAACGTGCTAAAACTTGTACTTAATGATAACCCAATATCAGTAAGGATTCTTTTCTTATTCAACTTAACTAATTATTCATATGAGAATATGATAATTAGTCCTGATTTAATTATACTGTGATAACAACCTTTTTTTAGTTTGAATTAGAATCCAAATGAGCCTAACCCGGAACCGGAACCGGAATCGGAACCGAAACCCACTCCTGTCCAACGTGGACGAGGGTGCTCCCGTGGACATGCTCGTCAGCCACCTTCCTCCGAGCCCACTGATTTTGATAGTCATCTTTTTTGTCAGCAGGGCCATCTTTACTTCTTTTGATGCCTTGTATGCCTCTCGCGATGTCCGACGAGCTTACATCGTTGATTGAGACGCTTTGAACATTCCAGATGCTCAGGAGATGTTCGAAGACATTAGTTGGCTGCCACTTCTCTCTCTCATAGTCTGTGTGTATCCTCGTCTTGTTCGTTATTTCTACGCCAACATGACAATCACTCGAGAGACCATCATCACCTATGTCCTTGGCGTACCCATTCGTGCATTGCTGAATTGTTTCAATCCATCCATAGCTGAATTAGATGAACCCCATTCCTAGGAGAATCTTTCATTGATTGTTAATCCCTTTTAGTTTTCAGCTCAGTAATTAGATTTCAGTCCATACTAATTACTAAAATACCAAAACAGTCACTTTATTCTAATTCTATTTTCACTTCTCTTCATTTCACTATTTTAGCTACTTAGTTTAGGATTAGTCTAGATTAGATTAAGTGAGTCTTTAGCCCTCAAATTATTGTGATACGACACTTGAGTCTACTACTCTAATGTGTGCACTTGCAGTAGAGTGGAAGTGAGGAGTTTGAGCACATTTATGAAAATCTCACTCTTACCTAGACCCATAAGTCAGCAAGTTATCACTACTCCACACAATTCACATCAGCAAGAGGGTAAAATTTCAGGGCGTTACATCTAATGTCTGCTCCCTAGTGCTCTCGGCTGAGTCGATGAGATTATGATCTCACTCCTTCAATTGTTCTGACTCTAATTTTGAGATCGATGGTTTTTTCTTCTTTTTTCGATGAATGATATTTTTTCTTTTAATAAATCTCATCTTCTTTGTGTTTTGTACCAAAAATAAAATTGTCATGTATATTCACTCAAGCCAACGACACTATAGTTGGCAAGTGACTTATGCGGTATCAGCCATAATATGATGCATTTTATTCATTTATCAACCATAATATCTTGGATCTCCAAGATCTCTCGGCATTCAAGGCAATGCCAAACCCATCGAAGTCGGAGAGAGGACGAAGCCACCTGAGGAGAAAGCAAAGATCACTCTTTCAAGGTCGAAGCCTAGGAGCCACATTGGAGGATGAAGCTTCTAGAATTTTAGAAGAGGACACAAGAATGGAATCATTAGAAGGATGGAGCTATCGAGAAATGTAGAAAATGTTGACGAAGATTCCAGCCGCGTTGATTTAGGATCCACCCAGCTACTAAGAGAGGGAGAAGGAGAGCCACGCTTTCGGCCATGGATTTTTCAGCTGTTTCAGTCTTCGAATCGCATGCGCCAATTTGGGAATTGTCCTGCCACGAGGAGAGAGAAGTGTCTAAAGGCAAAATGAGGGTCTAGCTAGCTCCAAATCAATGGTTATCATCAACATAGGAGAAATCTACCTTCGATCGTGCAGTGAACAGCTCACATCCCGCTTGACACGGTGCTGATAAGTGGGTGCAAGATACGTCCATTTTACCCATATATATAAATATAAATATATATATATCCTAATTCTCATTTTGAATATGTTGTAAATATATCATATCGCATGGAAAAAAACAATTATCTAATCTAATCAATTAAATAATAAAAGATTAATTGTTAACTTATCAATGGATTGATTAAAATATTGGAGAAGACTCAAATATTTAAATTATTAATAATCCTATTTAATTCCCAATTTAAATAGTCATCTTAATCCAAAAAGATCACATGTGATCCTAACTATATACCAAAATGTATCCTATATTAAAAGTAATAATATTTAATAACTAGTTTTATGAAAGAAATCAAATATATAAAATTGTTTTAAATTAATCCTAAAGCGTATCCTAATATAAAACCTAATATATATGTGTGCGCGCGCGCGAGTGCGTGCGGACACGGGCGTGCCTATGTTGTCTCCTATCCCAAACAATCAAATCCTAATATTTAATATTTATTATTACTTATAAAAAAATATTTTATAATAAATAAATGTAGATTAATTGGGATTCTTAATGGTTTTATTTGAGTTTGATTAGAATTCATTCTAAAGTTTGAATTTTAATAATTCTTAAAATTATAATGTCATATAATAATTTTTGGTATAATTATTAACGAAAAAATTAGGCATCAACTGAAAATTCAAATCTTTAGATGTACACTAAAGATAAATCGTAGGAGTAGAATTTTCTAGATGATTAAATTGACTCATAATATATGTGAAACTGGAAAATAAATGAAATGACATATACATAAAAAGTACATTTAATTTGAGTACGAGTAGTATTCTTAGTATGATTAAATCAAGAAAAAAATTAAGATAGCTGAAAAAAATAGATTAAATTTAGAAGAAACAAATTTGATTTATGTAGAAGTGTGAGTTTTGACATTTTCTTTTATTTTTATGATTATATTATAAGTTTTGGTATGATTAAATTAACCAAAAAAAATCAAAACATCAACTGAAAGTCCAAATCTTTTAAATATGTATAAAGGTAAATTTGATTAAGAGTAGAATTTTCTAGATGATTAAATTTACTCATAATATATGTGAAACTGGAAAATAAATGAAATGAAATACAAAAAAAAAAGTAAAGTTAATTTAAGTAGGAGTAGGATTTTTAGTATGATTAAATCAAGAAAATAAATTAAGACATAACTAAAAATAAAATTAGATTAAATTTAGAAGAACAATTTTTATTTAAGTAGACGAAAGTGTGAGTTTTGAAATTTTCTTTTTTTTATTTCTTCATTTTCGGATTTATTTAAATTTAAAAGATAACTCAATAACATATGTTCAAATTAAACGGGATTCAATTTTAAAATAAATAAAATTAATTAAAGAAGAGGTAGGAGTCTTGGTAAGTTTAAATTCGAAAAAAAATCAGAATTAAATTATTTTTTGCTATAAAAATTAAATGAAATTGTATAAAAATTGTTTTTATAAGTTTTTTGGGTTCTTTGAAAAAAAAATTATATATATTATTTTTTTCTACATACAATATATTATTAGTTAATAAAAATAAATGGTTAAATTCAAAGATAAATCTTATATAATTAGTAGTATTGTTTGTTTGACTAAAACATTTATGAGTATAAAAATAAAAAAAATATTAAACCAATTTAATTTAGCTCCCTATAATACCACTCTCAAAAAATTTATTTGAACATTTTGCCCTTTCCATATTGTGGCATGCAAATTAAATGTCGGTATTAATATCAATCCACGCGTAATACTATTATTTCACTTCAAAATAATATTTTTCCCCTTGGGATAAAAATTAGAGATGTTTAATGTCGCATCATTTTCATAGCATATAATTTGTTAAAATGTATGCTAAAGTTGTAATAATTTAAGAAAATTCTTATCTTTGTATTTTTATTTACATTTATTTTGAGCTTCATCCGTGGAATATATTAATAATTATCAAATTTTCTCTCTTTCTTTTATCTCATTACTAAACTACATCTTTCATTGTAATATTTTTTTATAATACGTGTAACTATATATAGTTTTTAATATACTTTATCGACGAAAGTGTTATTTTATTTCATTGTAAAAGAGAGCTTCATTCATGCTTTCCTTCACTTAGTCTCAAGGTGTTATTTTATTTCATAGTTATAATATTGTTGTAGTAATTATGATTTCAACATATAAGTATGTAATATAATAAGGAAAATATGTCAAAAAATAAAATATATAAAATAATACGAAGAAAATTAATTGTTAAAAGTTAGAATTAATCAAACGTAAATTAGTACATTTTATTATATACACCGGTCCTCCGTATATCATCAACGAAATAATTTTTTTTAAAGTCAACTAATAAATAAAACGTTCAATCATGTGCTATTCCAAAATTTTCCACATGATATTCCACTCGTAAAAAAATATTATAATGAAAGATCTGATTTACTCACGAGATAAAAAAGAGAAAAACTATTAATTATAAATATATTTCATAATTATAATCGTGAACTTTGGTTTGGAGGTTAATTTTTAATTTAGAAAGATATAGCATTGCTCTTAAGACATAAGTGAGGTATTCTATTTTGAAAAGTTTAAATAAATATTCTTGAGAAATTAAAAAAATGTATTTTATCTAAGCTGTTGAATGCCTTAATTAGATGTACGTTACACCGAAATATCACATGTTTCACGTGGCCAATGGAAATGTACAACGCACCGTCATAACTTGGCTAATTAATTGTTAAATAAATTATATTCTTTAAAATAAATCACTATAATCCAATTGGTTAATGGTTATTTATGTTGTCCTTAATCTTTGTCATGAATTCTCACGGCGAAATGATTGTACATATGACGAAATGATAATTTAGGAGCAAGTTTTTAGGACTCGTGGTGTTCTTTTTTTTTAATCTCAAGTTGATTTATTATTTTATCTAAGTTTCAAACTTCCATTGTAGAACTATCAATAAAATTAGAAAATTTTATTTTCTTTATGGTCAAGTCATGTGACTTCCGAAATAATTGATAATAAGGATGCGACATATTATTTTTTTCCCTATATTTTGATGATCAAATCAAAGATATAAGCAGTCAAAGATTGACTTTGAAATCCACACATCTTCGTACTGTCCGATTTAATTTGACAACAGACAATTAGTACATAAACTAAAAAAATAAAAAGAGCAAATATATGATATAATTTATACTTGTGAAAATTAAAGTCCTTCAATTCCACTACATTTCCTCCAATTGTGCCACCTCGCTCTATTCAAATTAGAGGACAACTTTTTTTAAGAAGAGTATGATGTATTATGAAAGTAGTAATTATTTTTTAATTGATTCCATTATTATTTGATTACTTACTTGGGAGTTAAAATATTTGTAAATAAAATATTTGTAAAATTCATTGGAATGAATAAAACTAGAGAGGCACAAAAAAAGAAAGCTTACCCGAGGGGATGAAATAAAGATGAACATGTGGAAATTTTTCTTAAAAATTTGAAGAGGGCATAATTCTAAGGATGACGCCAATTTAATGCAAAAAATAATCATGACCCATCATATTTGCAGTCATGTGAATCCAAAATCGAAGCATAGGATGAAGAACGCATTGAACTAATATCATAAATAAGTTTGCAATAGAGTACAATTTAGATTGCACGAAGTTTCAACATTAGCACGTCTCAAAAGAGTGTTGGTGGTGTAATAAGGTCATGTTTTGTGCAATGCTAAAAGTAAGACTGTCTTGTTGTCATCCAGTAAAGTTTTGATGTGCATCACGTGCGCTCGTCTAGTTCTCTCTCCATCTGTGGCCGCAATTAGTATTGCAACAGACAAAGAACAAGGTCATACCTTCCTCTCCCCTCGCAGTAGCCTGTCAACATCACCGAATACAATCAACAATTAGTATGACAGCTAATCAACTATTTAGCTGAGTATGTCATGGAATTTCAACAATTCATAGGTGATTGTGTCAAGAAAGTTATTTGTTAAGAATATTTTCTATCTATAAATTAATTCGGATAAACATGTTCTATTATTACCCCCTTATGCCTAAGGGGTCATTCGGATACATTCTTTTTATTTTAGAATAATTTTTCCTCACGGAACAAATTTGTTCCACCCATTGCACGAACATATTGCTCTCACTAATCATAACACGTGGGTCACCCAAGCTACAAAATATTTTTTGTTTGTCTTCAAAGTAAGAACATTGACTTATTCCTATTGCTGGTCTCATACCAAACGAGACCCTTAAATGCCTCCCGGTAAACATCAACGATCGCGAATATCCGAGTTGCCAAGAGTTTCTAGTCACGACTGTATAGCTAAGAACAATGACCAAATTATATGGTCAGTATTTACTCCATCCTTGAATGCAGATATTTCTACCCATTTTGTAGTACTTACTTTGTTGGCATATTGAAATCACACAGGTCCTAAACTCATTTGGAATTACATCCCTAAGGATGGTATAAAACAAGATTATTTCTAGAAGCTAAATTTTAGTTCATAAAAGTATCTGTTTAAAATTAGCAATTTTAATATTTTTGTGTGTCATTAATGTCCGGAATAAGTAAGATGTGGCCAAAAGAAATTGCCCCAGGTCTGAACTTTTTTAATACATAAATTCCATGAAAGTATTTCATACAACAAGTTCTAGATAGTCATCTCTCTACATTCACTAGATGCATTATCGTCTATCAAAAGGAAGACACAACACCTTGGAAATTCCAAGAGTTTTTAGGCAATTATCATGTAACACATCAGTGATTAGCAACATTATTAAAAATTGCACTTCTTTTGTTGAAGTAAAATTCATGACATCAATCATCAACAATCCTTCTCCACAATGCATTTGAAAAATAGTAAGTGCAGAAAGCTTAGAATTGTGAGCTATGAAGCTTCACATATTTAGCTATTGGCCATTTGGTCTCTAAGTTTGCAAATTTTAGTACGGAGATACACTAAGGAAATCAATCTTAATGCATGTATGGTTAAAGATGTTCCTAAACAAAGTTGCACGAAATCTAAGTACCAACAAGAATATTCTCAACAAGACTACATATTTTCTCCAAAAAGCACAAGTTGTGTGATCATGAGACATTTTTTGTTAGATATGCAACAAAAAAATTATTCCAAACTGCACAATGAGAAAGATCTATATATTGTACTTTCAAAAAGAAGAAAAAATAAAACTTTAGAAAATATAGACAAAAGAAAAGATTTTTTCCTTCTCCAACGAGAAAAGCAAAGAAAGAATTGAACCTGGAAGAAGACTGCTTCTGGATGACTGCATATAGGGCATGACACCGTCTTTGTGCGAGGAAGAGTCGGATCAGCTGCAACATCTTGTAAAATTTGAGTACGTTCACCAGCATTATGTTGCACCTCGTTTCTATAGACACAGTTGCTGCTAGATACCTCCTGCATTGGATACGTAGTGAGCATCATTGAATCTACATATATGAATAGTATTCGCTAAACAACGGTTTCCAATAACCCATACATTGACATCGACTCATCCATCTACTCATGGACCTTAAAGAGGTAGACTGTAAATTGTTTTTTTATTCTTTTTGTAATGTATGTCACAAATTGAAGAAATAACTTTCAAAAACCATGGCAAAAAAAATTCAGCTATAGATATCTATGTTTAATTAGTCCGTGGTGACTTTCAATATGATTTCTTTATTACTAAGAAAATTCTGATCCATTTTAGTTGCCTAATTTTATTTTATACTTAACTAACTCCAATCCTTGGGTATACTACGTGACTCATCCACGACTACATCAAGATCATCATATTTTAATTCCTAGTGATGCATCGTACATTGATTGTGATAATCCTTAATCCATTTATGCACTCAAACTTTTGATTAAGCAATAATACGACATTTAATTCACCAGTTAAAGTTCTCAAAGACAATACTCTCTCTCTCTGAGTGAAAAAGATGGGTTTTTTAAAGATTAATGCCTGAAAAATCAACAAGTCATTGGATTCAGAAAAGTAACAAAATTATGAGCATTAAAGAGTCGCGAACCTCGTGATCACAGTTGCGGCAGGCGAACAAAAGAACTTTTCGATCCTTGTCTTCTTTGGGATATAAGATGTTATTGCTGCACAGAGGACAAGAACCAATGAAGGAAAGATTAATGCTCATTAGGATGAAATAATAGGACAGAGAACAATGTATGAAGAAAAATCTTGAAGTAGAAGAAGGATGCCAACGACATGAGAGAGAGAGAGAGAGAGAGTGTGGTTGCATGCATACCACTCGCGGCAAAACTTCATGGTGCTCATGGTGTGGATTGCAAATTTGGAGCAGTGGCGTCTTTCTCTTCTTAAACCTTTTTTGGTATCGTCTCTTCGTAGTTTTGTTGTCTTGTGTGTACACTCCCAAATAGATCCCCGCCCCACGTTGTAAATATGCTGTGAAAAACCAAGATTTTGATAAATATTTGATTAACTCGATCAATATACAAGCCACTTCAACAAAATAAATAGAAATGAAGATAAAATTATAATAAAAGGATAGATAATCATAAAATGCAAAAGTCGAAGGGTTATTACAAAGCATCAAAGAAATAGTTCCATAATTATTACATCAACGTTCGAAGATAACATAAAAAAGGATAGCTAGGTCCCTAAGTTCACGTGCTTTCCCATCGCTTGAAGCTTTTGGAAAGCTTGTGGGTAAACAATAACAATGAAATATAAATTCATATTAGAATTAACATGTATAACGCTTAAGTTTTCAATATCCTTTAGCATAAAATCTAATAGCATACACCTATTTATCAATAAGATAAAGAACCATATCAACTGAATATTTTGTCAGATACATCCCTAATTATCATGAGTTCAATTAACACAATATTGGTGAGAACAAACATATGTTGTTTGATAAATTAATGATTTTACCTCGTCATAGACATCATGTCGATGAGATAGATATTTGATGCTCGATAAATTAGTGACTTTACTTTATTATGCGAATAATAACAATAGAGACAAACATTCAATGTTTGGTGAATCCATGACTTTGATTTGATCAATTGAAGTTGATTTTCAACTTCTTATACTTTATAATTATTGGAAGAGATATCCATTTAACTATAGGGTACACAGTGCAAACAATACAGCCTCATTCATGCCAATGGTCGATGGTGGATCAAGCCATGACAAATGCCCTCTTTCGAGGGAAGAGGGAAGGGTACATCACTCTCCTCATAGGGGCCCTTATTGATAAATAGTAACAATTCATTCGTCTTAACAAAATGCCCCTTGATCTTTACGTCTTATTATTTAACTTAGAAGTTGACTTTAAGTGCTAAATCATTGGTGTAACATTAGGGGTAGAGGGTGCCCTAAATTGATAACAGGATCGATATGATTCGTAATGCAATAATAATAGCTGCAACATAAATTTGCAAAAGTAGGTTTATGATAACACATGTTCATAGCTTTGTTCTACTCATATAAGTTATGTTATATTATTATTCTAAACTTACAGATTTTATAGCAGACTAAGTATATGATAAAAGATAACTCAAGAGGGCAGAGCATTATCACTTCTTTGTGGAAGGCTTTGGAATTAAATAATAGAGGCACATAATTGTAACTTTACAATGATGTGTGATGATGTGACATTCAAACTATGAGATGAACAAAAAAAACAATTAGGTGGCATGCAAGATCCTTCGAGTCGAGTACGAATTTAAAATATATTTTAATAAGTGAAAGAATATTCAAGACTTACCACGTTCATATTTTGTCAATCAAATCATTTTGATCCTTAAATCTCAAATCGTTATGAGGTCTTTCCGATACCTTTTGTTCATGCAATATACCTTATATATCATCGTTAAGTATAAATAATCACACAATCAATTTTAGAGGTAAAGTGCACAACAACAAAGATCAATCATTTTCCAAAAAAAAAATCAGCCATATTGTTGCACAACCATTTAATAAAATATTAAGATATATACAGAGAGACTTTCCGTGCATTAAGATACCACTAAAAACATGTCACAGAAGTCATTTTAGTTGAATTCTAATCCAACCAATCAATCGGCTCACATCATTCATGGTGCATGGGACCAACGAGTCAAACAAGTGAATAAATAATTCTGTGCAGAATGCATATATATATATATATATATATATATTATATAAGTCGACAATAATCGACTGTATGTAGCAACAAGATAATAAATTCATTGCTCTTTCTACGCCTGCGATCTATTCGCATGAAAGGGTTTCGAGTTTCCAGACTTCAAATCACACATCACATCACACATAAAAGGATAAATCTAATTAACTCTTAAATAAGGGACAAACAGATCAAACATAATTAAGAAGACAAACAACCGGTTCATCCTTAGAAACCTGATCTATTATTGATCAACGAAAAACAAATAAGAAAAATGATTTTTTTTTACGAGACTTGTTTCACCTATTTGCCGAATGTTCACGTCCCCTGATCTCGGATCTGCCTTCCTTCCCCTTCCTCCCCTGGTACTTACTACACCTTCTTTCTTTCTCCTAGGGCAGGGCAGTCGTGAAGGGACGCCAGAAACAGTAAGCAAGAGTTACGTGACAAGGGAAAAGGAGGAGGAGGAGGAGGGTATTCTTGGGGTTATAAAGAAACGAATATGAATTATTTGTAATAATATTGGCCTTTATGGCATTAATGATAGGATTCTCCCTTATAATAGGAATTTTATTTCTATTTGCCAGCCGTCCTCTGTTTGTTTTTTTTTTTTTTACTTTGTTAATTTTTGTTTGAGTTGTTACATTGTGGGCTTTTATAATAACCGAAAAAGCATCACCATGATCCGATATTTTTTTTATTCCTAATCAAACTCGGATAAATTTGAATAATTTTAAAGTTTTTTAAAAAAAATTTATATTATAATAAAGGACTAAAGATAAAAAAAACTTAAGAATCCATCGGATCCAACATGTATAAAGAAATCTTGGCTTGTCTAAATAAAATTCCTTATTTCCTTATAAATTTTGTTAGTTTCCTAATTGTATTTTTTTATTATTTGAGTTTGTTAAAATCCTTATTTCTTAATTTAACAAGATTTTTTGAAACAGGATTTTTATTATTTGAGTATCATTATAATGTGGAACTTTAATTAAAATTTAGAAAAAAAATATAACTCTTAGTAATATACACAAATGTTAGGTAGCATGCAATCAATTTTTGTACAACTAATATGCAACTCAAAATCAGGATCGTAAGAATTATATACAACCTCTATTAAATTTAATGTTAAGTTATTAAATTCAATCTCAATCATGTAATCATCATCCAACGGTTCAGATTCATTGGATGCATATTGAGTGTACATATATATATATAATATATATATATGTATATCCGTACCCTAATTCTCTTTTTGAATATATTTTAAATATATCATATTGCATGGAAAAAACAATTATCTGATCTAATCAATTAGATAACGAAAAGATTAATTGTTAATTTAACATCATCGCTAATGGCATCAATGGATTGATTAAAATATTGGAGAAGACTCAGCATTATGCTATAACTAGATAACATCCTTGCGCTTCGCGCAATATAGATATATTTTAAAAGATAATTTTTTATAATTTACGAAATATAAGTAATATTTTAATACAATACAACATGTTATAATTTTGAAGAAAATATGTTATTTAAGTTTGCATCTTATACTTTTTGAAATTACTATTAAAAATATTTTATCTTTACTAAAATTAATTTACATTCATTTCTTTGTCTTAGAAAAATATATTAGAATTTGGAATTCATAAAGGGCAATTAATATTTTCCAATCTAAAGTAACATCACATATTCAGAAGAAAATGATATTAATATTTTCAATATATTCCCTATATTTGAGTCCAATTATCTAAAGAGAGTCCCGGAGATCGTTGACCATTGATGCGAAACTGACAATTAACAACGATTCGTTGGATCTTGTTTTCAATGTTTATTGTATCTTGTGATATGATGTAAATATTTTAGTATGACTACCCATTATATAAATATTATATATATATAGTAAAGTGACATATTTTAGTAAATATAATATTTAATGAATGTCTTAAAAAATAATTCGTACGAGCAAGAATATTAAAGAGATAAGAAACATTTTTCATCACTATTTTACTTTTTCATTTTATTTTCAAATATAATTAATCATATAAATATGAAGACCTAATGTCCATTAATTCATAAATATTTAATTAAATCTGAAATGTTTTTCATTATTAATGAAAAAAAGATCTGATTTAAAGAGTTAACATGTAATTTATGAAATTTAATCATGATGTTAGAAATTTACTCATAAAGGATGCATTTATAAAGATAAAATTGAATATGAAAAGTCAAAATATAAATTTATGAAAATTTAATGTTGATGTTAAAATTTTAATACCCAAATTAGTAATTAGAATACCAAGTGTACTTGGTAAATATTTGATTAATGATATGCAAAGATATTAATTAAATAAATAAATTAGAAAATAAAATAATAAGAATGACAAAAAAAATATCAATATGTACGAAATTTAATAAATATATAATTTTCTTCTATCATGAATGAAAAAATACATTGGAATACAATTAATTAACTTGTAACTTGTGAAATTTAATCATGATTTTAATACAACAATACATATAAATTGAGCACACATTTATATGTGATTATAATAATTTAATAGAAACCAGCTTAAAATGTCAAAAAATCACAAAGAATATCAATGATATTAAAAATAGAAGAGACTTTTTCTTCAATTTTTTACCCATTTTTACCAAATAAAATCGATTATATGAATAAGAAGATCTAATGTTAAAATTTAGCTTTCAAATTTTTTTATTAAATATAAATATTTTTTATATAAAATAAATGAAGAGTTAACATATAATTTACAAAAATCATAATACAAATTTATTAAGAATTCCTTTATATATTATTATTCTATATTATGAAATAAAAATAAAAATAGGATATAAAGAGGCAATTTATTACAAATAAAAAATTTATAATTTATAATAGAATATAAAGAGTCAACTTGTAATTTACAAAATAATGATAATTTTAATCCATGAATTAATAATGAGAACGACTCATGTAAAAGATAAAAAAAGATAACAAAATAAGTGTTGACCTTTGTGTCCTAATAATATGGGAATAATGTAAGCAACATGTCCAAATGGATTTAGCAAAAGACAAAGGGGAGCCCAGTGCACTAATAGATCAACGATGTCGTGGTGGAAACCATGCGGGAGGCAATACCGACGATGTCGATGTCGGAAGAAGCTAGGAGGAGTTGAAGTAGTCGGAATAATTGTCCATGGAGATTTGAAGTAGATTTTCTTTAGTGGCGAAAGAAAATTAGAAAACTAAAATTAATGTAGTAATCAGAGTTAACAGATTAGAAAAGGCGGGGGCAGGTGCCTGCATTAGAAAACTAAAATTAATGTAGTAATCAGAGTTAACAGATACGTTAACGTTTTGCAGTGGCCCAGCATGCGGATTAGTTTCAACAGGTCGTGAGTTTGATTCCGCTTGGGGCTGGGTTTTTTTTGTGGTTTTTTACAAAAACCTTCTTTGAGTTCTAGTTTGCAGAGAACTTCTTATATAATGTCCCTGCCAACACAGAAAACATGTGCTTTTCATTAAATATTATTACTTCTTCACTTGAATTCTGCTTTCAATTATCTAGGTACAAAATATTTTTTATTTAATAATTTTTATCCTTTTTTTGGTTATTGTTAATTATATTTTATTTTCATTAGACTTAAATAATAATTGTAATTCTTTATTTTATATTTTAATATTCTAATTCATTTCTACCTGGAAGATATGTAAATTTCATTATTTTTCATGTGCCATGTATAATAAATGAACTTTATGCAATTGTTTTATTTATTTTTGAATAATTGATTTTTTTATGTTATTAGCTTATTATGCATTATTGATTTGAGTAAACAAAAATATTAATTAAAGAATTTTATATTTTAATATTCTAATTCATTTCTACCTGGAAGATATGTAAATTTCATTATTTTTCATGTGCCATGTATAATAAATGAACTTTATGCAATTGTTTTATTTATTTTTGAATAATTGATTTTTTTATGTTATTAGCTTATTATGCATTATTGATTTGAGTAAACAAAAATATTAATTAAAGAATTCTTACATATTTACTAGACTAATTTTAATTTTATATTATGTTTAATTATTAAATTTATTACACTAATTTTAATTTAATGTAAATATTTTGCAGTTTATCATGTCATTGGAAAAATATTTTAAAAAAAAGACATCCTACTTCTGAAAATGATGAATAGAGTGATAAGAGAAATTTAAATGAGAATACTCCAAATGAAACATCATATTCTCTTAAACGAAATCGTGTTGATTTAACCACTCTTCCATCTGATCTTGGAGAGAGAGAAAAGATTTCAAATTATCACCCTAATGATTTCAAATTAGGAAATTGAATGGGAGATCAATGGATGAATTATTGTTTGGTAACATATATTGAGAAAGATGTATTTAGTACTATCAACAATATGTTATTATTGATCGGTTTCAAAAAATGAAACCTCGTAGAAATCAATTGTAAGAGTACTTTTTTTAAATATATATTTTATTTTATTATAAATTATAGCTATAATTTTGAAACAATATTTTTATACTATCAATAAATTTTAACTATAATATATAAATTTATTAACTATTTTATCATTTGAACATTAATTATCTTTATAGTGAACCCACTTAAAAAGTTGGCTGGCTCCGCCACTGGCTAGGAGGCACATAGTTGTTACCATCTTCTGAATAATAAATAATATAGGTTTGAGATGGACACCAATGAATTGCATAAAAAAAAGAACAATATATAGAAAACTCTACAAATGAGATTAGTTTTTTAGACGGTGAAGATGAAGAGACGCCTAATAAAAATGTGGAGGCCAAGAGATATATTGTCATGAGTTATTTTAACTATTGAGCAATTATTATGGAGAATAATTTGACCAGACAAAACGTTATAAAAAATATAATGAAGATTCATCATGTTATAAACAACAATGTTTAACGTTAGACATCTACATAAAATTATTTAAAGAATAATTTGGCACCAGCTTTATATATATAAGAGTATAATACAACTTTAAGAGATTATCTATTTATGTAGGAGGACTCCGCCTCTCCATTCAGCATTCTAAGAGATTTATAAGCAATGAAAATTCCAAATAAAAACCTGACTAATTAAGTAAAAAAATCAAAATAAAGTTGGTGAAAGGAGGAAATAACCATATTTACATAGACATATTTCTTATACTATGAAAGGATATAAAAGGTAAGCAGTTACGTACATAGACATGAGTAATTAATTGCATAAAAGAATATAAAAGGTAAGGAGTTATGCAATGCCAAAAATAACAAAAAATATTAAGAATACATCTGCGAGAGCATAGAAACAGAACTGGAAAGAATAGAAATTAATACGAGTGAGAATAGGAACAAAGAATGCATAAATTTAATATGAGAGAGAAGATTTCAACTAATGGTAGGAGAAGAAATGATCAATCATCTTTAAAAAAATTAGAAAAAAGATAAATGATCTTGGTGAAAGATTAGAAGTTTGAAACTGACATCAAAGGCTCAGCTTTATATATATATACTAGTGAAGACCGTCGCGCGTTGCGCGATTAAAATTTTTTATAATACTTAAATATATAATTAACAGATGTAATTATTAAATTTGAATAAATTTTTATAATACTTAAATATATATTTAAAAGATGTAATTATTAAAAAATATTTCATAACAACATGAACTTCAGATTATGCTCATAATTTATTTTAAAAGATAAGAATAATTTTTAAGTTATATGTTTTGATTAGAAATAATATTATGATTAAATTATTCATTTTATATAATTATGTAGATATACGCAAATGAATAATTTTGTTGTAATGCTTTTTTCAAAGTCTCTTAATTTATTCTTGGGTATTACATATGTTTAATTTAAAATCAATTGAGAATGATGTAGAATTATTTAATTATAATTGTATAAATTTGTATGCAAGAAAATGATTATATAAAAGAATTATTAGTATGCACATAAGATTTTTATATAATTACTATAATTTAAAATTGCGCTGCATAATGGATTTACGTATTTAAATTTAAGGTACATACCTTAAATTTTGTTATTTACAAATATGGTGGTTACGGTATCATTTGTTCATGTCAATAATTAATTCATAAGCACAATAATTTCAATTACAATTATATAATAGGCAATGTTATAAAAATATAATTTTAAATATTAGTATATATATACTGATTAAATAATGTGAAATTAATGAAATAATAATTTGGGAAAAAACTTTTTGTGTGATTAAGTAATTTTGTAATAAAATTATTTACACTTATATTTAAATATGTTATAAGACTCATTAAGGAATAAATTTCTTTATGAAAGAAGAAAATAATAATAATGAAAATAAAAGAAACATATGAGATAATCACTTAAATATATATTTATGTCATGAACGTAACACACTATATTGTCGCATAATGAAATTGTGATGAACGTAGAAAATAAAAAAAGCATGTAGAAGAACGTATAACATGATATACATTTACAAAAAAGTTAATGATAAGATAAATTTAAACAATAACACCAATAACAACAACAACAACAAAGCCTTATAAGATGATATACATGTACAAATAAGTTTAGAAGAAGATAAATTTAAACATTAACATTCGAGTTAAACAAAAGTTTCGTCACAATTCTTCATTTTTTTGACAGCTTGTTGGAGTGGATCTTCATTCATCTCATCTTTCAATAACTTGTTATGTCCATCATCATCCTCCTGAATTGGGTAATATGAGAGAAATACATAGTAAGAAAAAATAAATTCAAAATAATTTTATCATTTGTGTCCTCTCATTGTTGTCATGAATAATGTAATGTTGATCATTATTCACAAACTTTCCCTGTAAAAACAAAAAATGATATAACACACATTAATGGAGAAAAAAATAATAAGTAACATAATTAATTAACCCATGAATAAGTAATAACCTTTTCTTTTATTTTCAATATAAGTTTTGTCTCCATATTTTCATTAACCTAAAAAACTTTGACAATTGTAAAATTCTCAAATCCCTGTTTCAAATTGTAATCATTCAATTTTAATTTGAAAACATATTCTTTTCCAAGAAGGGACTCAATTTGTGGAGGAATGGTAGCGTCATTTGCAGACTTGTGATTAAATAACTTATGAGTAGATGTATCTTTTTCTGCTTCTGTATCATCCCGCACATTAAGATGTATCTTATAACTATGATCAAAAAGACAAAAAAAGAGACAAAGTTATGTGATAATAATGTATTACAAGATTCAAAGCATTTACAAAGCTATCAAATTCTTACCGTACAAGAGGAAATTTGCATTCTTTATTGCATGAATTGCAAATATGATATCCATCAAGGAGAATAACCTTTTTATTACATAAGTGACATAAAATGTAATACCATTCGAAATAGTCATCAATACTAATTATGCTTACCTTTGCGGTAATTAGATATTCCTACCAAGATGTTAAAAAATGTAAGGACAATAAGAATTAAACATATGTTCAATTATGTTAATAAAACATATAAGATATAATATTAATAATACACATACCATAATATCATTAGACCATGTAGCTTCCAATAGTTCCTTAACAATCATTCTATTTAAAAACATTTCTTCCTCAAAGGACATGTTACTAAACTATGCTGATTTGATAATTCCAACACCAATAGACTTTTGAGAAAATTTTTCAACCAAAGGAATTATATAATCAGTTTTTATGTTGACATAAACTTTAGAAGCTGTTGTAGAAGAAAATGTTACAACACTTGCTTTGTGCAAAAAAAACATAATACTTATAAAAATTTGATTAGTAAGAGTATAATAAAAATATTCTAATAAATAATAAAATTTAATTACCTCGAAATGTTTTCACCAATACAGAAGTGACTACCACAATAAAAGGTTCATTTTCATTCTTATACAAGCTTGAATCAAAAGTGTCAATCAAGTCTCCCCACAAAGTAATTTTTGCTGGAACATAACTGTACAATGAATTAAAAATATATAATTGTTAAGTTGTAATAACAATGAATAAAATATCCAAAAGTAACACATATGATGTTATAAATGATAAACTCACTAATATGTGATAATTTGAATGTCTCATTTTTTACGTCCAACTCCGAAGACTTCTTACTACTAGAAAAATGTTGATTATCGATGGTCCGAACTGTCGGTAATCAGCCCGAAAACCGTCGGTAACACGATTACCGATGATTTTACAGTCGGAAATGATCCGTTGGAAAAATGTTCGTCGCAAATCGATTTGCGACGGTTAAAAAAAATTCGTCTCGACGATCAGAACTGTCGGAAAAAGTCCCGACGGTTGCAACCGTTGAAAACTAGGCCGGCGGTTCGAACCGTCGAAAGTTCCGACGGTTGCAACCGCCGAAAAAGGCCGGCGGTTCGAACCGTCGAAAGTTCCGACGGTTGCAACCGCCGGAAAAGGCCGGCTGTTCGAACCGTAAATAATTTTTGACGGTCGCAACTGTCGAAACTTTCGACGGTTGTCACAACCGTCGATCTTTCGCAAAGGTTTTTTTAAATATAAAAAAAATTAGCAGTCGGATCGGGCCGCGGCCAAATCCGGCCGCCAGGCGGTCGATCCGGCATCTGACACCAGATCTGGCCGTCGCCATTGGATCTGGGCCGCCGGTGCCCGATCCTGCCGCGAGAGGCCGGATCCGTCGCCAGGCGGCTGATCCGGCCGCCCGGCGGTCGATCCGACCGTTGGAGGCCGGATCCGGCAGCCAGGCGGCCGATCCGGCAGCCAGGCGGCCGATCCGGCCGCTGGAGGTCGGATCCGACAGCCAGGCGGTCGGACTGAATGCCCACGGCCGGATCCGGCCGTCGGCGGCAAGATCCGGCCACTGGGGGCCGGATCCTGCCGGAGAGAGAAAGAGAGAGACGCCGGCGCGGGAGAGGATCGCCGGTGTGGGAGAGGGTCGCCGGCGCGGGAGGGTCGCCGACGTTCGGTGCGGGAGAGAGTCGCCGGCGCAGCCAGGAGAGGGAGAGGGAGAGGGAGAGAGAGAGGAGAGGAGGAATTATATATAAGGGGAAAATATGAGAGAAAGCGGGAAAAGGAAAAAAAAGCGGGATAATGAAATTTTAATTACCAACGGTTCCGACTGTCGAAAATGTAAATATTAACTATTTTTAAAATTACCGACGGTTGTGACCGTCGAAAATATATTTAGTTATATATAATGTTTATTTTTTATTTTACCGATGATTTGAACCGTTGGTAATTGTGACGGTTTGGACCGTCGCTAGTTATATTAATAAAATACTCATCATATGATATTATTATACATACACCGACGGTTACGACCGTCGAAAATTGCGACGGATTTTGCGACGGATGGATATCCGTCGGAAATATCGACGTTCCTAATCGTCGAAAAATTAAATAATAATATAAAAAAATACATAATTTAGTTTCTTTATTTCCAACAATCGTAACCGCCAGGAAATCTGTCGGAAAAATTAAATAATAATATAACAAATTACATAATTTATTTTTTTTATTTTCGACGGTCGTGACCGTCGGAAAATCCGTCAGAAATTGCGACGGATGGTTATCCGTCAGAAATATCGACGTTCCTAATCGTCGAAAAATTAAATAATAATATAAATTATTTTCGACGGTCATGACCGTCGAAAAATCCGTCGGAAATAAAACCGTCGAAAAATCCGTCGCAAATTGCGACGGATTTCGAACCGTCGGAAATTGCCTGTCGGAAAATCGCGATTTTCTTGTATTGTTCAATTTTTGAAAATCCTGAGAGGCATCCAATAACATCTACAAAGAAGAAAAGGGAAATAAAATGGATTAGACAATGATAAAAGAAAAAATACAATTATGTTAAATCAAACCTGATAGTATTTTATTATTGTTAATGTGTGCCTTAGCCAATTCCTTTGTTATAAAATTGAATGCATTGATAGGAATATGTGAATGGTCATCTAGTTTCTTCACTATGATTTTTAGCAGAAAAATAATTCTTTTATAATTTTCTACTGGTTGAAATTATGTCAAGGTAGGGGCAACTTGAAATGTTATAATAAATATTTCCTTCAATCAATAGGTCTCTAAACCGCCCAACTTGATTTTTACAAATTGAAGCATGCATCATATTATTCTGTAATAAGATTGAAAAAGAAGCTATGTTAATAATAAACAAATAAAAAATATATTATAAATAAAAATGGAGTAAGAAATTACCTTCTCATCAACTAAAATCCTAACTATAACTGACCAATTATCTCAAACATTGATAATATCACTAAGTAGGAGTAATTCATTTTGATATGAAAAGGTCAAACAATAAATTTGAAGAGAGGATGATCTTAAATAAAAAGAATGTATTGTGTGAAATCAGTTAAATGTCTATAAATGAAATGTTTTTTTAAAGAAATTGTTTATTACCATTGGGTAGTGGGGTAGTGGGCTAGTTAACAAGAGTATGTGTGGAAGTTACCAAATGTATTATTTATCATAGAAAATATAATAGAAGATAATAGGGGAGTTAATATAAGGTCGTGGAGAGAGTAAAAAGAGAATAAGGTGGTGAGGGGGAACAGAGAGAAGAAGATAATTAGTGGAGAGTTAGTTAAGTAAGATAATGAGCTTTGAGTATCATGATGTATATGTATGATTTATAGATATAATAACACTAATGTAATTTAAATTTTATTTATAGGGGATTTAGTATCAGGCTGTCGAGGGAAGAGAGAGAAGAAGATAATGAGTGGGGAGTTAGTTATGCAAGATAATGGGAAGTGGTCTTAATGATGGGTAAGTATGATTTATAGATATAATAACATGATTTTAAATTTTAGTTATGGGGGAGTTAGAATGAGCTTGTGGAGGGAGTTAAAAGAGAATAAGTATGGAAAATATAATAGAAGATAATGGGGGAGTTAATATAAGGTTGTGGAGGGAATAAAAAGAGAATAAGGTGGTGAGGGGAAACAAAGAGAAGAAGATAATTAGTGGAGAGTTAGTTACGTAAGATAATGGGATGGAGTATCACGATGTGTACGTGGGTTAGTTAGTGTTCTAATATTTATATTGCCAATTAAATAAATAAATGAAAAAATATATTAAAGATAAATTAATGTTATTTCCTCTCATATTATACAAGAAAAATAAAAAATGGTATTAAAGGAGAATAAGTGATGAGGGAAGAGGGAGAATAAGATAATGAGTGGATAGTGATAAGATTATGATAAGATTTATTATAATAGTTAGTTAGTGTTCTAATATTTATATTGCCAGTTAAATAAATAAATGAAAAAAAATTAAAGATAAATAAATGTTATTTCCTCTCGTATTATACAAGAAAAATAAAAAAAATGATATTAAAAGAGAATAAGTGATGATAGAAGAGAGAGAATAAGATAATGAATGGATAGTTAGTGATAAGATTATGATAAGATTTTTTATAATAGTTAATTAATGTTCTAATATTTATATTGCTAGTTAAATAAATAAATGAAAGAATATTAAAGATAAATAAGAAATAATAACAAAACACAATTACATTACAGACGGCCACAAAAAAGTTTTTTGGCGATGGCAGAGACCGAGTTTTGGCGATGGCAGAGATCGATGCCGACCATGAAGTATGCCGATGGTAATGATGTGCCAGTGATGCTAATGCCGACGTGAAGTTGATGCTGCTGGTGGAGTAGGCCGACCATGAAGTATGCCGATCGCAGTGATGTGCTGGTGATGTTGATGCTGATGCCGACGCGAAGTTGAGTAGGCGATAATAGTGCAAGTGTCGACGATGCTGGCGGAGTAGGCGATAATAATGGGATAATAAATAGAGAGGGGCCAAGGATGAAGTGATGATAGATGGTGATAGAGAGGAGGGTTGAGAGAAAAAGAAGGATGAAATGATGATAGATGGTGATAGAAAGGAGGGTTGAGAGAATATATATGAAATATATAGGTGGTTAGAATAAATAAATATAATGAAATCAAAAAAATAAAAAAAAGATAAATAGCAAAGGAGGAAAGAGAAGGCATCTGAAGCCTTAGAATTATATATATATAGATTTAATATTTAAATTATTAATAATCCTAATTTATTCCAAATTTAAATAGTCATCTTAATCCAAAAAGATCACATGTGATTCTATATATATAGAAAAAAAAGTATCCTATTTTAAAAGTAATAATATTTAATAACTGGTTTCATGAAAGATATCAAATATATACAATTATTTTCAACTAAGCCTAAAGCGTATCCTAATATAAAAACTGACTATATATAATTATTAATTTTGTATGTCATGTCGTATCCCAAACTACCAAATCCTAATATTTATTATTTATTATTAATTATATAAAAATATTTTATTATAAGTAAACACAGATTAATTAGGATTCTTAATGGTTTTATTTCTGTTCAATTAGAATTCATTCTAAAGTTTGAATTTTGATAATTCTTAAAATTATAATTTCATATAATAACTTTTGGTATGATTAAATTAACAAAAGATATTAGGCATCGACTGAAAATTCAAATCTTTAAATATATACTAGGGCCTGTTTGGCTTAGCTGATACAGAAAACCTGATAAGTTAAAGTGCTGATAAGTATTTTGTTGGCTGAAACTTATTTTTAAAAATAAGCAGTTATACGTTTGGATAAAACTACTTATATTAATAACAACTAGTGAGTTATGAGACAACTAACTGACTTATTTTTTAAAAAGAAAATAAGCACCCCTCCCCCTGCTTATTTTTTTTACTTATAAGTAGATTTGATATCTCCTTATCAGTTGAATTTTTAAGTTACCAAACGCTGAGATTTTTTTAAATCAACTTATAAGTGACTTATAAGCTTAGCCTAACAGGTCCTAAAGGTAAATCTAATTTGATTAGGAGTAGAATTTTCTAGATGATTAAATTGACTCATAATATATGTGGACCTGGAAAATAAATGAAATGAAATATATTAAAAACTACATTTAATTTGAGTAGGAGTAGGATTCTTAGTATGATTAAATCAAGAAAAAATTAAGATAACTCAAAATCAAATTAGATTAAATTTAGAAGAAAGAAATATGATTTATGTAGAAGTGTGAGTTTTGACATTTTCTTTTATTATTATGATTACATGATAATTTTCGGTATGATTAAATTAACCAAAAAATTAAAAAAACCAACTGAAAGTCCAAATCTTTAAATATGTACTAAAGGTAAATCTAATTTGATTAGGAGTAGAATTTTCTAGATGATTAAATTGATTCATAATATATGTGAAACCGGAAAATAAATGAAATGAAATATAAAAAAAAGTCAGGTTAATTTAAGTAGGAGTAGAATTTTTACTATGAATAAATCAAGAAAATAAATTAAGACATAACTAAAACTCAAATTAGATTAAATTTAGAAGAAACAATTTTATTCAAGTAGAAGAAAGTATGAGTTTTCACATTTTCTTTTACTTTTATTTGTTCATTTTCGGATTTATTTAAAAGATAACCCAATAATATATGTTCGAATTAAATGGGATTCCATTTAAAAATAAATAAAATTAATTTAAAAAGAAGTAGGAATCTTGGTAAGTGTAAATTAGAAAATATTCATAATGAAATTATTTGTTTTGCGATAAAAATGAAATGAAATTGTATAAAAACTGTTATTATAAGTTTTTTAGGTTATTTGAAATATATATATATATATATAATTTTTTTCTATATCTAATATATTATTAGTTAATAAAAATAAAAGGTTAAATTCAAAGCAAATCTAGTATAACTAGTAGTATTCTTTGTTTGGCTTATAATAATAAAAAAAGATTAAACCCAAAGTCCATTTAATTTGACTAGAAGTAGACAAAGAAATATACTTTTTTTTAAAAAATATAATGAGATTCATGTATCTAGGAAAATATATCTTACTTATTATTATTTTTCATATTATGTCAATACGTTTTCAAAATAGTGACTCACTTATCACTTTCAATGTCAAAAAAATATTTCAATATTCTTTAAAAAAATTATAATATCATGATTATATGATATTTTTTCACAATGTCTGTGATTGACATTCGTCTTATAGAGTATAAAAAGTTAAATAAGAAGATGGGTCAATATTAATATTAGTACAAGATATACTAAAAATTAGATAAGATCCTATATTACTAAATTATCTTAAATAAATTAATAAAATTAAGAATCATAATTAAACTCAAAATACGAATGAGTGACAGCTAAACAAAAAAGAAATAAAAAAATAGAAATGATTTTATTTTTAGAAAATAATAATTAATTTTGAAGAAAATAATCTATACTATATTAAAAGAAGAGTACTTTACATGAGAAGATGACATTTGGCATGATAATATGTTGACATGTGTCCTTAAATTTTTTGTAAATATGTTTCAAAGCTTATATTATTTTAGAGTATTAATTGTTAATCGTACAAGTCACTAAGGATCATTAAAATAGTTAACATCTAATGACAGAAATTATAACACATACACATATATATTGTATTAGAATAATAGATAATAATTATCTCTATGACCATAAGATATGATCGTATTTATATCAATAAATTATTTTATATATATGATTATATTTTACTACTATGCAAACTATTAAACAAAGGTAAGTGTCAAACCAAGATAACTTTGTTATAATTATCTTGATTAATTATATAAGTTATTATTTTATTAGAGTACTAAATAATATCTATCCATAACCATCCAGTATATATAATGATATTTGATTATTGATAATTATTTTTCTAACCTTTATTATTACATTAGTAAATAATTACTAATTCCATATCAGTTACCAAATTAGTTTCTAAAACTACATATCTAAGAACTGTTATTTTTTCACTTATAAATACAGAATTAAGTAGTGTTGCAGTGCATTAGTTCGTATTTTCAGGTATCTCCAATTCATAATATTCCATTATCTTATGTCATTCTCAATATTTTTATTTTTTTGTTTGGTATATTATCTTTACTTAAATTATCATGTGGTGCAGTTTAAATTAATTGAAGATGCAGAGAAGTGGTGCTATTGTGGCAGGTAATTATTATCATGGTGAGAACAACCTTACAACATCATTTTTATTGAAATGATATCACAAGATGAATGATATTTTCTACTTATATTAATTAGAATTTATATTTTTTTAGAAAAACATCTTTGTCATATAGCCATTTGTTTATGTAATCTAAAAGATATGATATTACTTGCATGAACTTTCAAATCATAGCCAATTAACTAATTATATATATATATATATATAATTTATTTATAAGCACGATTTTTTTTAATAATACATGCCTTTTCTCTTTTAGAGTTTTTATTCTCTTTGGCATTTTTAATTTGGTTTTGGCATTTATTAGCCATGTACAAACATCTTATGTAATTTTTAACATTCATTATATCAGTTGTTATAAGTGAAATTATATATATATATATATATGTATATATATATATATATGTATATATATATATATATATATATATATATATATATATATGTCCTTGAATGAATAGATTAATACAACCGTAATGGAGTTGCATTGTGTAATGCAATAATTTGGTGATGCATGCGGTGGTGATAGCAGGACAAGTAGTAAATGGAGCACCAGGTTAATTCCATGTTATGTGGTTAATTCCATAATAAATAAATGTATATTGTGAACAGTAGTGGAACAAATTAAGATTTTGATTACTATTAAATTTTTAACTTAAAGAAATAATATTAACTTTGATGAATATGGCTATTATAATACTATTTTTTTATGCATGGTTGGACAAGAAGAGAAGATAAAAATGGCTCAGCCAAAAGGTTTGTTTTTGTTAACTCAATGATTCAATATATCTTTTTTCTTAAAAAAATGTAAGGGTGTTCACAACTATTCTTAAATTTATACATTTCCCTATTAAGGCATGTTATTTTTGAGCTCATTCATTTGTACGTATATCCTCTTCAGATAGACTAAATTTCAATTATTAACTACTTGAGCTCAACATCAGTTTAAGAGTAGAATATTATGTAATTAAACTAATATAAAAAGATATGTACAAAAAACAAATACAAGCAATGTATTTTTATTTTTATAATTATTTATTTATTTACTCTTTATATTTTTATTATTTACACATCCTTCCACAACAGACAAATATTGTTCGTGTATCCTTATATTTTAAGTGCCATTGAACCCGGCAATATGAGATGATTATACAATAAATATACAATTTTGCAATATACCATGATGCTTAAAAAATCATATTATACACATTCATTGACATATCTTTTTTTTTTAAATATGATTTTGTGCTATAAAAAGGCACTATCTAATACACATTTAAGGAAAATTGGTTTGTGTAATAATAATAATAATAATAATAATAATGAGTAGTAGTAATAATAAATTCATAATATAAACATCCTAGGGTGTCATTTTGTGATAAAAAATATTAGCCGACAAATAGAGGTTATTATTTTGTCAAATTTGCTGCCTTATCGAGATAAAAGACTAATTCGTATTTGGTGTTTAGTTTAAAAGTTAGTTTTTTATTACATAAAGGAAAAAAGTTAGATATAAATTTACTTTCTTGGATACATTTTTTTACTTTTATATTGCTTCTTGAAAAATGCTAATGAATAAATCAGTGTTATATGAATTATCCATTTATACTTGATAACTGAGTTCTTTGAATATTTCCTTATCAACTTTTACTTTTATTCCCTCCGTTTACATTTTACATAATTGTACTAAGAACTAAAAACAATCAAACTCTAAAATGTCAATTAAGTTTTAGAGATTATACATCAGAATGTAGAAACATGTAAATTAAGTCTTAACTTTGTGTGATAATGTATTTATATTTAATATAAAGAATAACATGCCACTAAAAGAGAAATTCATGCATAAAATTAATAATATTGAATATCTGTATTTGACATATCGATATGTTGTCATATATATATTTAATAACTGAAAATATATTACAAAATATAAACTACAAACATATTTTAAAAAATAAAAAAGTTAATAATAAATGTTTAAATTGGACAGTGCAAAATATATTTTAGGATACATGAAAATTATTTTTTTCCTTAAAAAAGTATAAATATTAAATATTTACATTTGTATTTTTTGTGCTATAATAGAATATCCTAATTCAAACAAAAAACTAAAATTAAAACGTCACATAACAAAATGGCGCATAAAATTTATAGTAAAATATAATATAATTCTATATTTATATTATTCAAATGTTTCCACATGTGTTTAAAAATTATCATTTTAATTAATTATTATACATGGAATATAAAGCTAGCATTAAAATAAGAGTGCATCCATCAACTACCCAAAATTAATTTTAATATAAAACATAAATATGTTGTTAAATTTACTTTTGTTTCATAATTAATCTTATTTTTACATTCTCCGCACGATTGCGGGGAGTATACTAGTTTAATTAAAAGATGGGATCTTGATAGGTTTAAACTGAGTAAAAGTAAAAGTTTTGAACTTCTGAAAATAAAATTTTCAACATGGTGCTAATAAATTAGTTTTGATAATTATTATAAATGATAATATTATAATTATATAATAAATATTTTTTGCAGTATCCGTGGGATGCACAAGTATTTAACACTAGTTATAGATATAATGCTAAGTATATTCACAAAAAAAACTTTTAATATAGACTTTTACCTAGCCAATCGAATATAAAATCAAAATTTTGTGGGAGTTCAAACTCAAAACTCTAGTATAATACCGTGTTAAATCATATGAGCTAATAAAAATCTATTTGCATTGTTTACTATATGGATGTGGTTGATTAAAGTTGAGTTACACAATACTTATCTAATAATCTGAAATTATGGGTCAAGACTAGGCCTGTTGACCAAAAGCTTAACGTAAATCTTATATAAAATAACCAACAACCCTATTAATTCCTAAAAAATTTAGCCATCAACTCAGCTTCTCTCTTTTTCTTCTCTACTAAGAAAAGTCTAACGTTAGGATATCTAGAGTGCTATTTTTCATGGTGGCTATATTTTAAGACCAACAAAAAGAAGATCAAGGTTTCTAAAAAAAGGACAAGAAGATATGGAGGATTCTAGATGATGAAAAAAGATACAAGATGATTAGGAAAAAGAGATTTTAAATTTAAAGTCTAAAGGTATGCAAAGGGGATCAAAATTTCTCTTTTCCTTTCAGTGATATTTTTGTTTGGATTGAGAGTTTCAAAAATACTATATTCTTGATAGGGATTTTGATTGAGGGTTGTATGATTTATGTTGCATAATCTTTTAAATTTGTGATTATATTGTAATAATTATTTTTTTTAAGTTTTACATTTATAAAAATTACAAATAATATATGGATGGAAACCCTTTGAAGTCTAGTTTCTAGAAAAAAAAATTTCATCCTATTTGAAGATGTATAAAAATAGTTATAATTCAAATATCAGACTATTTTCATGTTGTCTCGGGTAATAGCGAGATGAAATTGTAAAAAGTATCATAAATTTGAAATACTGAGTTAGGATTTGAAATTTATTCACAAGTTAAAGACTCTTATTATATTTCTGTGAAAATTGGAATCATTGGAAAAGAACAAAGTATGAATTAAGTTATTAATAATTTAGTATCTACTGCCAAAATACTATGTAGAGAATAGATTCTATTAGTTGCATGAATTTTTTGGGAAAGGTCTTAAATCTTAACGATGAAAGAAAATCGAATGCTTTAATATATTCAATGATTATTCTATGCTTAGAGATCATGCATGCAATCTTTTGTAATGTTTTAAATTGTTTTTACTGAAGTTTTGATCTCAAAAATTGAGATTTTCGAATTAAAAATTAAGATTACAGACGTCGGCACGGTCGTGCCAACTCAGGAACGGTCATGATCGAGCGGACGAGATCGAGCCAGTGAATGGCTCTAGGCCACGTTCGTGACACCTTTGTCATGGTCGTGACAAAGCCAAACACGACCATGACTAACTTGGTCATGACCGTGAGTGAGAGCGATAGCTGAAATTTGGCTAAGATTGGAAAGGCTGAGGCTGGCACGACCATGACAAAGATGGACACGGCGACACCCCTGGGCATGACCGTGACAACTAGGCACGAGCATCATAATGCTGGGTACGGCCATGACATTTTTTGGTATGATTGTGACGTTGAAAAATGATTTTTATGATGTTTTAAACTTATTTTCTTATGTACATAAGTTATGTATTGATTGTGTATGACACCTAGATACACATAATGTACACTCAACCGTAATTAGATTAAAATATGAAGAATGATTTATATGAACGATTGATGTATTGCAAAACATAATGCACTTAAAGTTGAAGAATGTCTTATCACTCATAAATGTTGATAAGCAAAGTCCTGCAACTATGTATGTATTTCAAGGGGACCTAAGCCCATGAAGTAAAGTCATGCATTTATGTGCTTAAGGTTAAATAAGTCCTAAGCTTCTAGATGAACAATGAGGCTAATGATGTAATGAAGAGTTTAGGCATTTAATATTTTATGTAATATTAGTCTATTTGATTGATAGAAAGCTTTTATTTATTATGATTTTCTTTAAATTTTCAAGTTTTCTGCTATCAAATAATGTATGGTGAACGAGCTAACGATGCGAAATTTTTCTAAATGCCCAAAACTTTTAGGGTGGAGTTCGGGTCATTGCAGCTTATGTGGTATAACATTGTTGACAAGAATTTGGATCTCCTTTCACATGTGAACTCACTTATTCTTCCCTATTAGAATTTGATTTATTAATACTATTTTATTTTATTTAGGATGACTTAATAAGTTACAAATGAGCATTCAAAATATTTTGTAAATACTCACTTAAGATTTCCGATATCTATGACTAGAAACACATTTAATTTGGAGGCAAAATACTTGTATATTTTTAAAGTTTTTCAAATATGCGATTCATTTTTTCACTCAATATTCAAAATAATAATTTAAATTGTCTGTTTTCATCATGAATTAAATCATTTGAAGTTGGATATTTTTCTTTATTTCCAATTTTATTGATTTATGAGGAAATTGAATACAACATGAACCACTCGTTGGAGTGCGACGATCGAAGAGGGGAGGGGGGTCACGACGAACCCCCTTTCAAGTCGTCGGCGTGCAATGCGAAAGGCGGGGCATCGCCCCCCCCCCCAATCGCTTCGCACATTGGCGAAGGTCGCACGGGGACGACCTTTGCACGCGGCGAAGGTCGCACAGGGGGGCGAACCCCTCTGCGACCTTCATGCGCCGACGAAGGTCGCATGGGGGGCAACCCCCTGCAGCGAAGGTCGCAGAGGGGGAGCTGCTCCCCTTCTCGCTTTGCCGGCGCATGACGGGGGGGGGGGGAGGCACTACTAGAAAAACGCGACTTACCGACGGTCCGAACCGTCGCTAATCAGCCCGAAAACCGTCGGTAACGTAATTACCGACGGTTTTTCAGTCGGAATCGATCCGTCGAAAAAATGCTCGTCGCAAACGGATTTGCGATGGTTGAAAAAAATTCGTCAAAAATATCGACGGTTCGACCCGTCGAAATTTTCCGACGGTTGCAACCGCCGGAAAAGTCCCCGACGGTTCGAACCGTCGATATTTCCGACGGTTGCAACCGCCGGAAAAGGCCGGCGGTCCGAACCGTCGATATTTCCGACGGTTGCAACCGCCGGAAAAGGCCGGCGGTCCGAGCCATCGCAACTTTTCGACGGTCCCAATTGTCGAAACTGTAGACGGGCGTCGCAACCGTCGATCTTTTGACGGTCGCAACCGTCGCAAATAATTTTTTAAATATAAAAAAAATTAGCGGCCGGATCCGGCCGCCTGGCGTTCGGATCCGGCCGCTGGAGGCCGGATCCGGTGCCAGGCGGTCGGATCCGGCGCCAGGCGGTCGGATCCGGCGCTCGGCGGCCGTATCCGGCGCCAGGAGGCCGGATCCGGCGCCAGGCGGCCGGATCCGGCCCGCCTGGCGGCCGATCCGGTGCCAGGAGGCCGGATCGGCTGCCAGGCGTTGGATCTGGCCGACAGCAGAGAGAGAGAGATGCCGGCGCGGAGCGGGAGAGAGAGAGATACGCCGGCGCGGGAGAGGGTCGCCGGTGCAGGAGAGGGTCGCCGGCGTCCGGCGTGGGAGGATCGCCGGCGTCCGGCGCTCGGGAGAGGCCGATCCGGTGCTCGCGGCCGGGAGAGGGAGAGAGGAGAGGAGGGAGAGAGAGGAGTCGAGGGAGGAGGGAGAGAGAAGAGGGAGGAGGGAAAATATATAAAGGAAAAAAGTGGAAAGAAAGCGGGAAAAGGGAAAAAAAAGCGGGATAACGAAATTTTAATTACCGACGGTTTCGACCGTCAAAAACATAAATAATAAAGTTATATATAATATTTATTTTTTATTTTACCGACAGTTTTGACCGTCGATAATTGCGACGGTTTGGACCGTCGCTAGTTATATTAATAAAATACTCTTATATATGATATTATTATACATTTACCGACGGTTACGACCTTCGGAAATTGCGGCGGATTTTGCGACGGATGGATATCCATCGAAAATATCGACGTTCCTAACCGTCGAAAAATTAAATAATAATATAATAAATTATATAATAAATTTTTTTATTTCCGACGGTCACAACCATCGGAAAATCCTTCGAAAAAATTTAATAATAATATTAAAAATATATAATTTAATTTTTTATTTCCGACGGTCCTAACTGTCGAAAAAGTCGTCGAAAATTGCGACGGATGGATATCCGTCAAAAATATCGACGTTCCTAATCGTCGAAAGATTAAATAATAATATAATAAATTATATAATTAATTTTTTAATTTTTGACGGTCGTGAGCATCGGAAAATTTGTCGAAAAATTTTAATAATAATATTAAAAATATATAATTTAATTTTTTTATTTCCAACGGTCATAACCGTCGAAAAAGTCGTCGAAAATTACGACGGATGGATATCCGTCAAAAATATCGACATTCCTAATCGTCGAAAAATTAAATAATAATATAAATTATTTCCGACGGTCATAACCGTCGAAAAATCCGTCGGAAACGGAACCGTCGAAAAATCCGTCGCAAATAGCGACGGATTTAGAACCGTCGAAAATTATCCGTCGAAAAATCGCGATTTTCTTGCAGTGAGGGGGGGGGGCGTCGCGTGCGAAGCGAGGGGGGGCGATGCCCTGCCTTTCGCATTGCACGCCGGCGACATGAAAGGGGGGTTGTCGTGACTCCCTCCCCCTTCGATTGTTGCGCGTCGGAGACGCGCGGAGGGGGAGGCCCCTCCTCTTCGCGTTGAAGGCCCCTCCCCTTCTCGCTTCGCCGGCGACATGCGGGGGAGCTTGCCGAATCTTCCATTTATTTTTTTAATTTACGTCGAATTTTTCTTAGGTGGAGGAGAGATAAAATTACTGCGTGGACGCCACATCAATGGGGTGACTGAGACCAACGATAGTAGGTAAAAAGGGGTGAAACAAGTTAAAAGATGGAGGACATTCGTATTACAAACTAAAGTTGAAGGGTATCGTTGGGAAAGTAGCTAAAGCTGGAGGACATTTGACGTAATTTACTCAAAAATATGGACTCCTACTTCATTCATTCAAAATAACTACATTTCTCATGCAGTTGAATTTTTACTGAAATTAAGATGAGAAATTAGTAGTACCTTTGAAGATGGTATTGATTTTGAATCTTTATGTCGCAAGAATTTATTCATGTATTTGAAAAGTGGAAATAAAATTTATGAGATTTTTTTATCTTTTGTTTATGTTAAATTATTATTAATATATTTGATCCATAATCTTAGGTCACACAGAATTTAGTATTCAAAATGTAAACTATTTAAAAAGATGGATTATCTTTAGTAGTTTTGTAATGGCCTTAGGGTGATCTAAGGGATCATTTCTCTAGAATTAATATTGTCAGATTATCATATAATATTATATTAAATTATCTAAATTCACCATATCATCATGTTTACATGTAATGAGTAATTTCAATTGACAATCCACATATGACAATCTTATTTGTGAAAAGAGTAGCAATTCATATTGTCACTTTATCTATAATATTCTTCGTTTTACTTTTCTCATTTGCCCTTTAGATCTTTATTTGAATAAATTATAAAACTAATTAACTAAATTACAAAATTAATCAAATAAAATATTATTATATTATTAAGATTAGTATTATTACTGTTATTAATCACAATAATCTTATTATTAGTAAATAAATATATATATATCTCAATTCTATTATATTAGTATGATTAATTTATTTATGATCATATAATAATACTTTATTATTAATTATTGTAGTTTAATAAAAATTCTATTGGTTGATAATGGATCAAACTCTTAATCAGATGAACTATTGATGAGTGTGTATAATTTTTTAGTACAGCACATATTGAAGGATTGACATCAGAAAAAATAAATTAACCAGGATATTGAAATGATCACACGTAATACTATTATTTCACTTCAAAATAATATTTTTTCCCTTGGGAGAAAAATTAGAGATGTTCAATGTCATATCATTTTCTTAGCATATAATTTGTTAAAATATATGCTAAAGTTGTAATAGTTTAAGAAAATTCTTATATTTTTATTTTTATTGACATTTTATTTTGAGCTTCATCCGTGGAATTTATTAATAATTAAATTTTTTTCACTCTTTTTCATCTCATTAATAAACTCCATATTTCATTGTAATATTTTTTTAAAAATATGTGTAACTATATATATATTAATATATTTTATCCACAAAAGTATATATACCATGCTCTCTTTCACTTAGTCTGAAAGTGTTCTTTTATTTCATAATTATAACATTGTTGTAGTAATTATGATGTCAACATTTATGTAATATAATAAGGAAAAATATGTCAAAAAATAAAATATATAAAATAATACGAAGAAAATTAATTATTGTTAAAGTTAGAATTAATCAAAGGTAAATTAGTACATTTTATGTGTACACAGGTCCTCGTAATACCATCAACGAAATAAATATTTTTTAAGTGAACTAATAAATAAAAAGATCATTAATCATGTGGTACTCCAAAATTTTCCACATGATATTCTACTCATAGAAAATATTATCATGAAAAATCTGATTTACTCGTGAGATAAAAAAAGAGAAAAGCTATTAATTAGAAATACATTCACTACAAGAAAAAAGTCAATTACAGGCGATCAAAACCGTTTGTAATTTTTCGAAAATCGTCAAAAATTACGATTTTTGACAGAATTGATCCTCCGAAAAAATGGTCGTCGCAAAATAATTTTTGACAATTGAAAAAAATTCGTCGAAAGTTCTGACAATTATAACCGTCCCATCGAAACTTTGGACGGTCATTGTTATATTTGATAATTATTATCGTGGACTTTGGTGTGAAGATTAATCTGTTTAATTTAGAAGGATATAGCATTGCTCTCGGAGACATAAGTGGGGTTTTCTAATTTAAAAAGTTTAAATAGCTATTCTTGAGAAATTAAAAAAAAATGTATTTCATCTAAGCTATTGAATGTTTTAATTAGATGTACGTTACACCGAAATATCACATGTTGCACATGGCCTACGGAAACGTAAGAGCCACCATCATAACTTGGCTAATTAATTGTTATATAACTTATATTCTTTAAATTAATTCGTTGTAATCTAATTGACTAATGGTTATTAGTCGTCCTTAATCTAATTGGTGGTTCTTTTTTTTTAAATCTCAAGTTGATTTATTTGTTATCTAAATTTCATACTACCATTGTAAAACTATCAATAAGATTAGAAATTTTTATTTTCTTTACGCTCATGTCATGTGACTTCTGAAATAAGTAGGCAACACAATCGCACGATGCACGATTATAAACAATGTTTCTGAAATATTTCATATATAACAAATATGTTAGTTAATATTAAAAAACTACGTCAAATAATTTTTAATATATTTAGTGCTAAAAAATTGATTACTCTTAATTGGTATTTAGAATTTATTTTCTATAAATATGTGATAAAAAAGTGAAGCATGCATGATTATCATCCAATTTTTTTAAAATGATTAATAGTATGAACAACAATAATTAATAGTATGATTACATACTTTTATGTAATTGTATACATCAAAAGAAGGAAAATATAAGAGGCAAAAATATTAATAAAATATAATTGTTATGGTAACATTTGTATGTAACTGTATATCCATATAAAACAAATAAAAGTAGAAAGAAAATTTAATAGAATATATGTTATCTGTTATGGATGGAGAAGGAAATAATAAGAGAATATGTAGGGGAGATGAAAAAGTAAATCCTCTCATAAGCTTGTCTTGTATTCTCATCTTCCAATTCTCACAAAAAGAGTATGTTCCATATATTTTTGCACTAAATACTCAATTTGGATTTATGTAATAAGTGTTGGGAAGTTTATAATTTGCCATATTATGATTGATGTGGTGAATACTAATTTAATATTTTAACTTGCCAATGAAATTGTATCATTTGGTGTTAAGGCTTCCATATGATAATTTAAATATTAAAACACACATTTTATCACTAATCAGTTTTATATGTTTAAATAAATAGTGATTGTGACAACTCAAAAAAATAAATAGTGATTAGTTTAGGATGTAATTATGTTAGGATTTTTAGAGAATTTTCGAGTTATGTAATTATGTTAGGGATTAGTTCTGGAATCCATCAGAACGTCGACCGGCCTGCATGCATTTTCAAAAATCGATCGATCGATTTATTAAATCCCACAGCCGATTTCATTATACATCGATTGGTCGATCAATCCTCCTATATCATGACCTGACCGGTCGACCGATCCCTGAGTCCCACTAGTTGACCGGTCGACTAATCCCTGAGTCCCACTAGTTGACCGGTCGACTAATCCCTGAGTCCCACTAGCTGACCGGTCGACCGTTCAATGGAATGGATCGACCGATTCGTCCGACCTAGAGTTAGATTTGTTAAACCCACCGGTCGACCGATCCGAGCAGACCGATCGATCGACTCAAAATCCACCAGTCGACCGATATCCATAATCGGTCGACCGATTTCCAGTGATTCATTTTTATGACATTTATCAATAATTCTTGATCCTAATTTGAATCTTGCCTATTCTCATATGATTTATTATAATAATGACTAAATTAATGCTATATGATTTATTTATGATCTATCCATGATTCAAAGTATGAATTCACAAGATGAACGATTCTACCATTAATCCTTTTCGTTCCCATGTCATGATCGAACACGAATAACAAGATTTCAAAGTCATTAACAAGTTCAAATAGAAGATGAATATCGGGTTGCCAGTCCAAGCCAAGTGTCTCAAGATAAGGGTCGCTCCCTTGGTCATGGTCTGATCACCCATTGACCTACACAAGGTTGTATCGTTTGCTCGGCATACCCCAAGAATTAAAGGCACCTAACGTCATCCTGATTTTTAAACATGAATAAAGATTAACAAGTATGAACAAGACAAGCAAGCATGAATGTCAAGTCAAGTTATCGATATTCTCATGTCATGATTACAAGATTTCTAGCATCATTTGATTCTATTGCTTTAGTTATCGACGTACATGTCTTATGATTATATATGATGCTCTCATGTTTCACATTTCATGTCAAGCTAAGTATGTCTTTTTACTTCTGATTATGCTATTCATGTTATGCATTGTATATCATGTGGTTCCCCACTAGGCTGTAAAGCTTATGGGAGGATCTCCTCCCCTGTGTCTGATTTCCACAGGATGGAGTAGGTGTGTGGTGACGAAGCTCTAGCAGCAAGAAAGCACATGACACAAGGCTTATTAGATTTCTTCTCCTTCCGCATTTATAGATTCATGATGTAGAACCTTATTTTATTTTTTAGAAATGATATAGCCACTTTTAGACTTTCGCAACTTATGTTATTTTTCTTTATTTTATTATTTCTTCCGCTGACGTGTCTCGATTCTTGACTGGGATATGGTCAACATAATGGTCAAAGTCATAGCATGTCGTAGCGTATCTAGGTTAGTCTTCGCCACGTGTCGGGGGTTGATTTGGGGGCGTTACATTTATGGTATCAGAGCCTAAAGTCAGGACTTTTTGACGCCTATCGTATGGTATAGTATGGTAATTGTTCATGTGCTATTGTCGAGCAGTCGCCACACTCTCCACCGTAAAGTACAAGCAATGCATGAAAAGGTTAAATGCATGAGAGAAATTTTGAAAAGATTTAAAGTCTCTTAATTGAGATATGATTAAAAAATATATGAGCCCCCACCATTAAGTGAAAAAAAATAGTAAGTATGGGGGTTAAGGTAAAGCATGAGAAAATTTTATAAGTGCCCTACAAGATTATTAGAGAAGCAAGTTATGCACATGAGAAGGATGATTATGTAAGTTTTAATTGATTTATCTTGATTATTGATATATTTATAGTTTTCATCATAATGTCCCATTGTATAGGATAATTAACTATATATTAATGATTGATAATTTGAATGAAAAAAAAGAAGATATGTAAATATGTAAGTCATTAGGGGATGCAAATGAGATTCATACAGTGATAGGTTAAAGAAAGGATCAAATGAAATCCTATCGTGTTTAGAATGTTTCCCAAGATACCTCCATGTCCACATGATGAATAATTTTCTTAGTTTTTGTCTCCACCAAATGGATCAAATTACGATCCTAACCAAGTTTTATACATGGATGAATCTCCTTATCAACTTCAAAGTAATGAATAACATCGTTAAGGCAAATGGTAATGGAGTAACTTTCAAGATTTTGTCTTGATCAAGTGGACCATTCATGATTTGGTCATAAGTTTTATATATGCATTAGTTTTCCCTTTTCAATCTTAAAGTTATCTCGACCCTCTCCCATGTGTTATAAGATATCGTTAATCTAAAGAATAATGAAATGATATGCAAGAAGAAAGATGATTGTTTGTGTTCTATTTTGTTGGTTGCTTTGTTCCCTGTCTGATTGTTTGAATTCAATCCATGTGTTTACCTGCATTCATGATGTTTTACTAAGGATTTATGATAGACAGTGTGCATAAATTATTTTGTTCATTAAGAATTAACTATGTGATCGATCCCTCATCGTAGATATCGTTCGACCTTAACACTGATTCAAAGTGCTTCGAGATACTCAAGGGAAGAACTAGTTGTGGTAATATATAACACTAGCCTCCTATGAAATTATATGATATGACATTGCAAGAAATAGATCAATGTAAACCAAGAAGTTAAGATTGAGGGCAACGCCTATGTTAAGCATATCAAATAAAGCATTGGCACAATGTGTCGAGACATAGAAAGGATAACAAATGACATTGATTAAGAACCACCCTGTTCCAATGACATCCTCAAATGATACTCTTGATTGATTCCAAATATAATTGTCTCAATTGACAATTATCTATCCTAGTACTTAGTTATTTGATCTAAACCGAAGGGTAAAGTGACCATATCCCTAAACTACTATCATCGTATTACATCACTAGAGCATTGACATCAGACGATGATACATGTTGATTTTCGTTGAATACAAAATAGATTACTAACATTGAAGCCTGAATACTTATGGATGATAGAGCAAGGGCTGTGGATGTTAGAGGTATATCGAATCGATAGCTATGGAGGGCAAATGTATATCGGCTTATTAGTTATATAGTAATTTAACTCATATGTATTAATCCTTCGAGATACAAAGCTATGAAATGGTGATAAACCTCTCTTCGAATTCCAATGTTAAACGATTTAGAAATATAAAGATTCCATAGGAAGGGATAGAATGTTGAAAAGTATAATAAATGGTAAGTATAAAGACCCAAGACAATGTTGGAGTGCGATCAATTAATTGTATCTAACTATAATTAGCATAGGTTGGGGATAGGTCAAATATGAAGATAAAAGAAATGATAGTAAGTATATGTGAGGTTGAAAATTATGATTGAATGTAATTTCAGAGGAGTAGATGTAGTGCTTACTCATTAAGTTCAAATTTACCAAAATGATTGAAAATAATGATAAGAATGTTCACTAATACTCCTTTTAAGGAGGTTATGGGCTCTGGTAAGTATAATGTTATACACTTGAGGAATAGTAGAATAAGAAGTGCATGTTAATAGAGATGATCCGTATGTTGGATCAAATACCATTGTAATAATCGTTATCATTTGAACACCACCAAGACACCACTTGAAACGTTGTACGGGTGACACCGTCGCTCATTTACTCATTGGGTGAAGTGGATGAAGAAAAGATAAGGAATATAGAGAAAGTGAAAGAAGTAGTGGAGTACTCAAAGAATGTTGAAACGATAAAGAAGATCTACAGGTCGCAAATGATAGATAGAAAAATTATGCAGATAATGGCAGACGAGATTAGGACTTTCATGCTGGTGATCAATTTCTGCTGAAAGTTTCCTTTATGAAAGATGATGAAGAGAAGTAAGCAAGGAGCAATTGGTCCTCACTATGATGGACCATTTAAAATATTAAAGTAGGTCAGGAAAGTTGCATATAGGTTGATACTACCCTTCTCTTACGGAGGAGTGCATTACGTATTTCATATGTTCCTACTCAAGAAGTACAAGTATGATAATACTAACACCATTTGGATTAAGGAGACTGACCTAGCCGCAAAACTTACTTTTGCCAAGTGTCCAACTCATATTATGGAACGTAAGGTACAACGTCAAAAGAATAAGCATGTACTCGTGGTACAAGTAGTATCACGTTCCACCATGATGAAGTAACATGGAAGCTCGAGTTGGAAATGCGCCAAGAGTTCTTGCATCTGTTTAGTAAGTCCTCAACCTCATGCAAAATTCGAGGATGAATTTTCTTTTAAGGAGGTTATAATGTGACGACTCAAAAAAAAAGAACATAAACTAATGGGCCTATAATAGCCCATTAACCACAACTTTAATTAACCTAACTCTAAACCCCTCTCTCTTTCTCACCAACAGCCGCACGACACCCTTATTTCCCCACACAAAAAGCACCTCCTCTCTCTTCCTCCCTTTCCCTCCTCATGTAAGGGACCAAATGCAGCCCTCCATGCCCCACTGCTCCATGCACGCACAACAGCACATGTTAGATTCACACCTGGTTTCTCCCCTGTTCGACACCTCCTCACAACCCCCTGTGCTCTAATCGAATTATAGGAGAACGAATTGCAGAGGAGCCACGAGCACACGAACGGCGAAGAGAATGGCGCCTCTGATCTGGACGTATCTGCAAGTACAACGTAGAAACCAGGTGGGTGAATTGAAATCACCTTGCATGATCCTTGAATAGATTTGATTCTGTCCTATTGATTTTGTAAAGAAGAAGACAAGAAGAAGAAGTTCTTGCTTGATTGTTTGATTTCGTGATTCTTGATTGTTTAAATTAATTTGCATATGTGCTTTGATTTATTGTTGTTCTGTTACTGTTTGATTGATTGTTAGGATGTAGGGATTAGTTTAGGATGCAATTATGTTAGGAGTTTTAAAGAATTTTCGAGTTCTGGAATCCATCAGAACGTCGACCGATCGACCGGCCTGCATGCATTGCCAGAAATCGGTCGACCGATTTATTGAATCCCACAACCGATTTCATTATACATCGATCGGTCGATCGATCCTCCTATATCATGACCTGACCGATCGACCGATCCCTGAGTCCCACTAGCTGACCGATCGACCATTCAATGGAACTGATCGACCGATCCGTCCGACCTAGAAATTTGTTAAACCCACCGGTCGACCGATCCGAGCAGATTGGTCGATCGACTCAAAATTCACCGGTCGACCGATCTCTAGACACTACAAGAAAATTACTAATTCGCAAAAAAAATTTGCGATGAATGTTTCGTTGCTATTTTTGTTGCTAATTGCAATAAAATAGCTACAAAATAGCAACAAAACCTTGGTGATGAAATCGGCGTCAAATTTTGTGAGAAAATAACTTTGACAAATTTTCGCGACAAAAAGGTGACATAATAGCGACGAAAATTTTTGTCGCTATACTTCATTTTTTTTTAACACATATTAGAAACGAATAGCAACAAAATTAGCGACAAAAATGTTGTCATTTTTCCAAAACTATATACAAATGAAAACCTCAAAACATAATGCAGCCCAAACCCAAACATCCAGTGCCCTAGTTCCCTCCACCCGCTTGCTGCTGGTCATCATTCGTTGTCGCCTGCCGGCTGCCATTGTTCGCTGTCGCTTGCCGCCTGCCATTGTTCGCTGTCGCCTACTTTCGTGTGTGCATTGCTGCCGCTGACGCTTGCCGCCCGGAGCCGTGCCGCCGTGGATTGCTGCCGCCTGCAGTTGTGTTGTCGTGTGTTGTTGTCACCTGCCGCCGTCCATTGTTGCTGTTGCCTTCCGCCTACTGCCATATGTTGCTGCCGCCTTCCGCCTACTACCATATGTTGCTGCTGTCTACCACCTGGCTGCCATACATTGCTGCCGCCTGCTGCTTGCGGCCTGCTGCTTGCCGCCGTTCATTGCCGTTGTCTGCCACCTACCGCCATTCGTTGCTGCTGCATGCCACCGTCCATTGCCGCTTCCTACCACCTGCCGCTGTTCGTTGCTGCTGCATGCCGCCGTTCCTTGCCTTCAATTTGTGGCTCGCTGGTATGCTCTTCATCCTCCCTCCCTTCCTCTATCAATCAATTTATCTCTTTGGCACAAAATTGCAGATGCACCTTTGCTTGATTGCTAATTTTCATCAATTTTTGGTTGTTTTTTTTCTTCATTTAGTTACTGTTTCGTACAAACGATTTCCTATTCCAATTTTCAATACAATGAGCTTTGATTTGATTGCTCATTTGCCTTCTCAGTGTCTGCTGCTTTTCTCGAGGTTCTGAAAAAGCAACTTCCAGATTGTTGAAGCTCTTATCAACGCCCAGATTGCACTGAAAACATTGCACACATAGTCTCCAACTTAAAATTTGGTGAAAAGGTGGAAGAAATTGCATTACTAAAATTTTTCTCTATCATTTTTTCTCGTTGCATTACTAAATAAAGAAGACTCGATGAGTTTGCTATGATCGATGTTATCTCGTGAATGCTATGTTTAACTGAGTGAAGTTGCATCGATTTTTTTATACTTTAGAAGGTTGTTGATTGTGGCAATATGCAAAAAGACTTCATATTTTTATTTTTTATCTGATTATACGAATGTATGTTGGTTCTCCAGAGTCCTAGGAACTGCAACTGAGAAGGAGTTGTTACTAATCGTATGGCATACCTCAGCTTGGTAACATGTGAGTTTGTCAATACTTTATTGTGCAATATGGATATGTTTTAGTGTATTTTATCCTTGAGAAGAGATCCTTGTTTGTCTAATTGTTTCTCAAAAGGATCTTGAGGTCCATGCCCAATGTCAATATGAGCAGTCTTTATAAACGCATTGGCTTTCTACAAAATTATTTTTTTATAATGTAGGAATGTAGACAGAAAATAATATGTTATGAACCCGCTCGCAGCAACTTAACTTAATTTTTGTGATTTTATGTGATATTTAGATTTCCATTGAACTTCTAAGAAATATGAATGTAAATGTATTTTTTTATTTTTTTTAATTTTTTAAATAATTTTGAATATTAGCAACGAAATGGCGACAAAAATGTTGTCTCCATTTGCTACGAAGTTGCGACAGCCTCGCGACGAAACCAGCGACAACTCTCGTCAACTTGGCGAGGAGCTTGTCAACAAATACAATATCTTTGGCGGCCAATGAACGACAAGTTAGCGACAATATAGAGATTATTTAGCGACAAATTGGTGATGAATTGCTTTTGTCACAAACAGCAAGTAATATTTTGCGACAAGAATGCTTTGTCGCGAAGTTGTCGCAAATCTGTCGCTGACTACTTGGGTGACAAAATGGTGACGAATTGGCAACAAAACTTTTCGTAGCTAAATCACCTTATTCTTGTAGTGAGAACCGGTGACCGATTTTCAGTGATTCCTTTTTATATCATTTATCAATAATTCTTGATCCTGATTTGAATCTTGCCTATTCTCATCTGATTTATTATAATAATGACCAAATTAATCTATATGATTTATTTATGATCTATCCATGATTCAAGGTATGAATTCACAAGTTGATCGATTCTACCATTAATCCTTTCCGTTCCCATGTCATGATCGAACACGAATAACAAGATTTCAAAGTCATTAATAAGTTCAGATAGAAGATGAATATCGGGTTGCCAGTCCAAGCCAAGTGTCTCAAGATAAGGGTCGCTCCCTTGGTCATGGTAGACCTACATAAGGTTGTATCGTTTGCTCGGCATATCCTAAGAATTAAAGGCACTTAAAGTCATCCTGATTTTTAAACATGAATAAAGATTAACAAGTATGAAAAAGACAAGCAAGCATGAACGTCAAGTCAAGTTATCGATATTCTTATGTCATGATTACAAAATTTCTAGCATCATTTGATTCTATTGCTTTATGTTATCGACGTACATGTCTTATGATTATATATGATGCTCTCATGTTTCACATTTCATGTCAAGCTAAGTATGTTTGTTTACTTCTGATTATGCTATTCATGTTATGTATTGTATATCAGTGGTTCCCCACTAGGTTGTAAAGCTTAGGGGATGACCTCCTTCCCTATGTCTGATTTCCACAGGGCGGAGTAGGTGTGTGGTGACGAAGCTCTGGCGACAAGAAAGCACATAAATCATAGGGCATATTAGATTTCTTCTCCTTCCGCATTTATAAATTCATGATGTAGAACCTTATTTTATTTCTTAGAAATGATATAACCAGTTTTAGACTTCTTCAACTTATGCTATTTTTCTTTATTTTATTTTTTCTTTCGTTGACGTGTCTCGATTCTTGACTGAGATATGGTTAACAAAGTCATAGCATGTCGTAGCGTCTCCAAGTTGATCTTCGCCATGTGACGGGGGTCGATTTGGGGGCGTTACAGTGATAGGACTTTTTATCTTCCTTAATTTTTAATCCATTATTGAGGGAAAAATCATAAATTTAATATGTGATTTAAAAAAAAATAAAATATATACATAAAAATGAAAGGATGTAAATGTTAGACAAATTAGAGGAGAAGATAAGACTAATTTTTGAATGAATTAAAATAATATGTATCAATTATGATTGGACAACTGAAAATATGTAAGTTGGATAGGTTATTTAATTAATGATGATTACCATCATTCACTTTGTATTTGAATGGAGGATGCACCGGTACCTTGTTACAAAAACTAACATTAATATTAATCGGATGATTAATTAGAGAAGATGAATAGTTATGAGACACAATGTTAATATCAAATGCGTATGTCACTAAATGCTAAAGCTGAAATAGTCAACACACATTAAAAGGCTATTAAAGGAGGTTATAGATTTAGAAGTTGTAATATGATAAAGAAAAATCGCAAAAATGAGAAAAAAAATAAGTGTAATGACCTTGTAAGGCCTCAGCTTTATATGTATGAGACAAGTAAGCTCCCTTGAGCTTTTCCCAATAATGGACTTTTGTTTTTGTATTTGAGAATTTAGTCAAACTGATCATTAAATGGCAAAAAAAAAAAAAAAAGAAAAAAACTACGTTACGTACCTCTCTCTACCAAACGCATGTACTTGTATTAGGTTTCAAATATTTAGTTACAAGAAATAGGAAAGTAAAGGAATCAAATAGAACCCGCTCTCATCTCTTCTCATCTTCTTCATGGCCGTAGAAAAGATAAATGTATAATCATTTCTTCATATAAATGCAAATGAATACAACAAAAAATTTTGGGCAAATTTCATAACTGAGAACTATCACAAATGGAATAATATCCCTGAAAAAACATGCTTCCAACATTTCCCTTCTTCAGGAGCTACTCACCACACTTGTGGCAGATCACTACAGCAGCAAATGACTTGTTCTCCAGCAAATCTAAGAATTCATGAGATTGTTGCAGGGTGGCAGAAGCCTGAGGGGTTCCGCCGGCACACACGTGAGAGAGAAGCCTCCCATCGCAAAACACGTGTTGGAGAACGAAGTGCCCTTTGTCAACAAATTTCAACATAATAATAAAGTATATGCGAGTATGGACATATACAATCGGTTGTATTATTATGTGTTAATATATTTGTTAGCCGCAACGCACTCGTCCTCTTTTATTTAAGACAATAAATAGTTCAATGAAAATATTTGCATTTTTCGACATTTTAAGTTATTTGTGAAAGAATTAATATATTCGAGATTTCAAATTTTAAAAGACCTTAAAGAAAAAGAACATCAATAATATTTCCTTATTATTATTATTATCACCATTATCATCATCATCATCATCATCATCATCAATTGAATGCTATGTATGATAACAATATTTGAATGCATGACAAAATATATTGACATTTTTATTGGGAAATATTTCTATCTCAGCTAAGGAAAAAGCATGGAGGAGAATCACAGAACTCCTTGATCATCGATAATATGGTAATGGATGAAGGGGCATGGCTTGGCTTGAGCTCCCTGGTCAAATGAATTAATTATTATGTTTTTGGTAAAAAATAATTACGTCATGAGCATTTACTCCTCTCTCTCTCTCTCTCGAATGATCGATCCCCCCCCCCCCCCTCTCCTTGCTCTTTGCAAGCTGTAGCCCGCCAATGAAGACACAGGGGAGGTACACATCATGTGACAGATTCCCGATGGTACCACATATTTCACCTGTTTGATGTGCAATAGAACAATCACCGCTACAATCTCGATCCCATCTCTTCATCCATCTGGCACGACGACGCACTCAATCAGCACTACAAGAATTTTAATATCTAGGAACGTCTACGGAAAATACAAAGATCACTAAAAATACACATAAATGTGACGTATATTAAACATCACTAATAATTTAGTACAGTAACGTTTAGCTTCAAATAGGATTAGTTCATATTTTTAATATTACTCCATCTCCACCGGTCATTTATTTTTAATGTGTTAGATTAAACCTCAATGAAACCAATCCCTAACACAATCAGTTTAAACCTGTTTTTATTTCTCTCTCTATCCTCACTCCAACAGTGCAGACCACCGGTGACCTTCTCGATCTTCGTCGACATTGACCGATCGCTTCCTCCGTCAATTAATCGCTATCTTATGAGGATCGAGTGTCGTACTGCAGTTCTCTTCGGCGTGAACCTCGATTGCCCCCATGAATCCGACGGAAGCAATGTCCTAACGGGGAACGCCGTGCTGCAGTTGCTGCAGCAGAGGGCTGCCGCTGCACTCCCTCTCCTCCCTTCCCCGCCGCATGAGAGCGTTGAATCGCCACTGTTCCAGAGCAAGGAGCACCATTCATCTTTGGATCTTGACTTGTGCTATGAATTTGCTTGATTTTCGGGCCCACTTGATAAAACTTTTTAGTTGGATCTTACTATTGAACGCAGTTACTGTTTGCTCGCAGCTGCTCTTATATATTGTCTGCTATGTTTGTTGCTGTGATTGGTGTGCTTCGACTTGCTCAGATAGCTTCAAAGCTGCAGGCTTGAACTGGAATCTGGAGGCAAGACACAGTTTCCCACCGGCAGAGGTCAGATCTAAACTCTAATCGTAACCCTTTCCTTTTATCTGGTACTTCGTTTTTTTTCTTGCATTTTCCATGCCCCCTGTTGGCAAACTATGTTTAAAAATTTACCATTTTTTCAGACTTTCATGTTTGATGTGTTGGATGCATGCATCCTGATCGATGAAATGCGCAATTGACACATGAACTTCGAGGAATCAGTGTTATAGACAAGCCTGAAGGTTATAGACAAGCCTGCAAATGGATCAAAATGGATGAACCTGATATGTTATAGACAAGCCTGCAACCTATTCGACGAAATGGATGAACAAATGTTTTTTTCTTATTTGCCTCTTTATCTTTTCATTTTTGGATGAGGATTTTTTTTATTATCTAGCATTTACTTATATTTTTTTCACTTGTCTTCTTCATGGTGTCATAATTGTGTTGATAAGATACTCCTACATGTTCCAAGCTCAGTGCCAAATGGATAAGGAGAAGGTATATAATATTCTTCTTTTTATCTTTATTTTATTGTCTTCATCTTAAATTGTATAAATATGTTGCAGAATATGCTATTGTTTCTATTGCAAGACTATTCTGGAAAGTTTTATAGCTTTTTTTTTTACTTTGATTTTGGATAAGTGTGGTAGCTCTCTTTATGATGAACTAATAGTTATGCTTGATTTAATGTCTTATGATGACAGTGCTCCTAAAAGAAGAGGTGACCAAGAGGGTTTGTATAAAGTTTGTGGATCTCACCCCAGCTGCAAGCAATTGTTGTAGGTAACTCTTTTCTTCTTTTATTTGGTCACTATTATTAGCATCATACTTTTAGTCAATTTATGTAGCTCACAAAAGAAATTATATAATTTACCTTTTACCATAAATTGGAAGTCTGTCCCCCTATTGAAGGAACTAATGTTAATATTTATGTTTTGGTTGCAGGTTCCAAGAATTTTATACCTCGGATTTTCTCGGCGAGACGACTTTTTGTTATCAATTTTCTTTGTAGTGTCCTTTGTAATTGGATGAACTAACGTCCAGCCCTTTTAATTTCTGAAGTTGACTTGTAAAACATTTGATTCAAATGTTTAACAATGTATGCTACATCATTTTAACAACTTTTTTGTTATTAATAAATTTTGGAGAACTTTGATTATTTGATGTTATAAATATCAGTGAGTCGTAATGAATTAAGATGCAAATATAATCATTAATATTTAGAAAGTTATTATAATGAGTTTTTATGATGTTTCGGCAGGTTTAAAGTTTGCATTAAAAATAATTTTTTAGTGACGCTTATAAAATGTCACAAACAATATTTTTTAGTGACGTTTCAACAATTCTTTGAATTGTATTTATGACATTTGGTGACGTTTCTGTGTCACAAATACTTAACATTTTGTGACGTTTATAGGTCACTAAAATGTAGAGTTTTCGTGACGTTTGATCATTTAGTAACGGCTATTGAACATTTCTGTAATGCAATTTTTAAGACCTTTAAAAGGTGACGCCTATTAGACGTCACAAATATATTTTTGTGACGTTTAACTGAATTTATGTGACGGTTATTAAACGTCACCTATATCAAATTTTGTTATAGTGCAGGAAAAAGGGAGGTATGTCCCTTTGGACGTGATTGTCTTCACGCATCGACGTTGGCATCTCGGTGATGTGAACCTGGACGTGGCCCACGTATGGAGTTTGTCCGTCGCTCCACCCTTGCACCAAGGCCACTATCTGCGACAGTAGTTGCCGACTACGAAGAAGAAGGAACTGGCAGAAAGGACAATGTTATTTCATTCGGAGCCAGCAGCACAACACCAGCTCCTCCTCCTCGTTCTACCTCGGCCATGGTTTCGAGTCCAGCGTCATCCCAACGTAAAGTCGCCGTCCTCAATTTTCTTCACATCCTGTGACCCTGCAGATGGCGTCAGCGTGGGCTCTAGAAGGAGTAGCAGGGTGTTGAAACAAAGTCCCAAAGAAGGATCCGACAATTAAAAAGTAAAAAGACAAAAGAAGATAAGATTCACCTCGTCGCGTAGTCGACACCCATTGTTGCAGTGGAGAGTTGCTATGGAGGCAGGTAGGAAGTTGCTCCAATTCATCCATTTAAATATAGGGAGATTGGAACATATCTGACATTCAACAAGTAAATTGGAATGTAGGGAGTCGCACAGTTTGTTGGCATAAGTAAATTAGAATGTAGGAAGTCATACAATTTGTTGGCACATAAAAAAAATTGTAAAACATTCATGAAATAAAACGCTAAGCTGAGGAGTTTGAAAATAGAAAATAGGAGAAGGGGTTGGAGAGTCGTGAGTTGAGATTTAAAGGAGCATTAGTTTGAAAACGTTACATTAAGAGTCTTTGTGAGGATGGATTCATTTATTGTAAATAAATGTGCGCTATAGTTGCCATGTGTTGTAGGAGCCCTAAGGGAGTTATACGAAGATGTTACACAAACGTCTAAGCCTATGTGAAGCTCCTAGAAATAAGATAAATGTAAATGCTGCAACGTGAAGCTCTTTAATGTACCAACTTTATGTATAGATATATAGATAGATTGATAAGGATGTGATGGAGGTTAAACATATTTTTTCCAATATTTTGATGATCAAATCAAAGAGATATATAAGTAGTCAAAGATTGACGACTTTGAACTCCACCCATCTTCGTACTGTCTGCTTTAATTTGACAACTTGTGAAGATTAAAATATATGTAATATAAAAAAATAAAAAGACCAAATATATGATATAATTTATACTTGTGAAAATTAAAGTCCTTCAATTCCACTACATTTCCTCCAATTGTGCCACCTCACACTATTCAAATTAGTGGACAACTATTTTTAAAAAGAGTATGATGCATTATGGAAGTAATGCTTGAATTCATTATTATTTTGAGTACTTATCTGGGAGTTAAAATATTTATAAAATTCATTGGAATGAATAAAACTAGAGAAGCAAAAAAAAAAGAAAGCTTAACTGAGGTGATGAAATAAAGATGAACATGTGAAAATTTTTCTTAAAAATTTTAGAGGGCATGATTCAAAGGACCACGCCAATTTAACACAAAAAATAATCATGACCCGTCAAATCTGCAGTCATGTGAATCCAAAATGGAAGCACAAGATGAAGAACACATTGAATTGATATGATAAATAAGCTTGCAATAAAGTACAATTTAGATTGCACTCAGTTTCAATATTAGCACATCTCAAGAGAGTATTTGCGGTAATAAGGACATGTTTTGTGCAATGCTAAAAGTAAGATTGTCTTGTTGAGTTGTTGTCATCCAGTAAAGTTTTGATATGCATCATGTGCGCTCATCTAGTTCTCTCTCCATCTGTGGCCGCAATTAGTGTTGCAACAGACAAAGAACAAGGTCATACCTTCCTCTCCCCTCGCAGTAGCCTGTACAAGCAACAATTAGTATCACAGTTAATCAACTGTTTAGCTAAGTATTTGATGAAATTTCAACACTTTACAAATGATTGTGACAAGAAAGTTCTTTGTTAAGAATATTTTCTATCTATAAATTCGTATAAACATGTTTCGTTATTTACTCTCTTACGCCTAAGGGGTCATTTGGATACATTTTTTTATTTTAGAATATTTTTTTTCCTAACCCAAGATAACCTCACGAAACAAATTAGTTCCTATTGCTCTCACTAATCATAATATGTGGGTCACATAAGTTACAAAAAATTGTTGTTTGGCTTCAAAAGTAAGAACAAGGGTTTATTCCTATTGCTGGTCTTGTTCCAAACGAGACCCTTAAATGGATCTTAGTAAACATTAACACTCACAAATATCTGAGTCGCCAAGAATTTCTAGTCAGGACTGTGTAGCTAAGAACAATAACAACATGTATCTGGTCAGTAATTACTCCATCCTTGAATGCAGATATTTCTACTCATTTTGTTGTCCTTTGTTGGTATATTCAAGTCACACAGGTCCTAAACTCATTTGGGATTACACTCCTCTTGATGGTACAAAATAAGATTATTTCTAGAAGCTGAATTTTAGGTTCATAAAAGTATCTATTCAAAATTAGCAATTTTAATATTTTTTTGTGTTATTAATGTCTAGAATAAGTACTTTTTTCAATACAATAAGGAACTAAAAGTTGAGGGAGACATTTGTTGTTAGATATGCAACAAAAAAAGTATTCCAAAATGCACAATGAGAAAGATCCATATATTGAGATATTGTACTTTCTAAAAGAAGAAAAATAAAACTTTAGCAAAATATAGACAAATAAGCATGCCTAATACTTTTTCAAATGTAAAGGAAAAGAGTTTTTCCTTCAACGAGAAAACCAAAGAAAGAATTGAACCTGAAAGAAAATGGCTTCTGAATGACTGCATATAGGGCATGACACCGTCTTTGTGCGAGGAAGAGTCGGATCAGCCGAAACATCTTGTAAAATTTGAGTACGTTCACCAGCATTATGTTGCACCTCATTTCTATAGACACAATTGTTGTCAGATACCTCCTGTATTAGATACGTAGTCAGGATCATTGAATCTACATATATGAAGCAATTTCCAATAACCCATGCATTGACATCGACTCATCTATCTACTCATGGATCTTAAAGCAATTTCCAATAACCTCGTTTTTGTGATGTATGTCACAAATTGAAGAAATAACTTTCAAAATTCGTGGAAAAAAAAAATCAGTTATAGATATCTATGTTTAATTAGTCCTTGACTGATCAGTCTTATTTCTTTATTACTAAGAATATTAGGATCCATTTTAGTTGATTAATTTTATTTTATACTTGAAATAACTCCAATCTTTGGGTATACTTTTGTGACTCATCCACGACTGCATCAAGATCATCATATTTTAATTCCTAGTGATGCATCCTCTTCGTATTGTCTGCCTTTGGTATATTGATTATGAGAATCCTTAATTCATTTATGCACTCAAACTTTTGATTAAGCAATAATACGACATTTAATTCATCAAATCCATTAAAGTTTTCAAAAACAATATTCTCTCTCTCTTTGCATGTGTGTGCGAAAAAGATGGGTTTTTTCTTAAAAGATTAATGCTTGAAAAATCAACAAGTCGTTGGATTCAGAAAAGGAACAAAATTACGAGCATTAGAGAAGAGCTGCGGACCTCGTAATCACAGTTGCGACAAGTGAACAAAAGAACTTTCAGATCCTTGTCTTCTTTGGGATATAAGATGTTATTGCTGCAGAGGGCAAAAGAACCAACGAAGGAAAGATTAATGCCGATTAGGATGAAATAATAGATAGAGAATAATGTATGAAGAAAAATCTTGAAGTAGAAGAAGGATGTGAATGACATGAGAGAGAGAGAGAGAGAGAGAGAGAGAGAGAGAGAGAGAGAGAGAGAGAGAGAGAGAGAGAGAGAGAGAGAGAGAGAGAGAGAGAGAGATGATGTGTGCATACCACTCGCGGCAAAACTTCATGGTGCTCATGGTGTGGATTGCAGATTTGGCACATGGCGTCTTCATCTTCCTTGGTCGCATCTTAAAGCTTTTTTTTGGTATCGTCCCTTCCTAGTCAACACATGCTAGGCATGATCCAATACTTTTTTTTTATTCCTAATCAAATTTGGATAAATTTGAATTATTTTAAATGTTTTTAAAAAATTATGTATTAAAATAACATTCTCAAGAAACCTACATAAATAAAGGACTAAAGATCGAAAACTTAAGTATCCATGAGTTCCAACATATATAAAGAAATCTTAGCTTGTACAAATAAAAAATAGATACTTTTTAAAAATTTAAAACACATCTGAGGAGTATGATGGAAACCTACTTAATTGAGATTATATAAAATATAGTTTGAATAGTTCACTATATATAAAATTTCTCAAGGAAATAATGTTTTGCGTTATAAATGTACACAATTTATATGAAATATAAATATTATTACTAAAATGTATAATATGTTGTTGATTTCAATTTATAAAATAATATATATATTTTCATCAACCATTTATGATAGTTATAAAACATACAGACAAATCAGGCCCCAAAAAATCATATGAAAGATATATTAAAAATGTTCGAAAAAATATAGGATGATCTTTTTAATTCAAAATTCATTGACTGGCATCTCGTTCATCCTTAATTTTAGCAACTATAATAAGTCACTTATAGCCCAGCCTCTTTACTTTCTTTTTCAAATTTCTTAATCAATATAATCCTTTTATTTCATGACATTAAAGCATCGTTAAACGCCATTAAAATACCTTGTATTCAATGTTCAAACATATCATATACCAGTTGTACCTCCATCTGTGATTGATCATTAAATATCATTATTGAGATCACTCCATATATAATAAATAACCCAATAAAGGATAAAAGAATTCCCAAAGGTCATATTTTTATCATAAAAAAATTGTGATTTGGGAAGCTTTGGATTACCTTATTGAGCCTTAGCCCTACCATAAATCATGTTACTAAAACTTTCGTAACTGAAAAATAAAATTTCCACAATACATAAAAGGGTTATATTGTTTTATTCTCTAACTCTTCAGTTTTATTGTTTTACCAAATTTAGGGGAAATTTCCACAAATAATCTTCTCTTAACTTTTATTTTCTTTTAGCTATGTAATAAACATTAAATTGAAATATATTTTAAATAAAAATCTTTACCTGTTTCCCTTCTACATTCTTTATATTCAACTACATTTTTTGTATATTTTATATTTTTTACATGGTACAATTATTATCAGATAAAAAATGAATAAAAGTTATCAAAAAATTTGAAAGGGTTGAAAACTTTTAGGGGATCACTGTTATCTTTTCACATTATCTAGCAATCTACATTACTAAACCTAAAAATTTTTCCGTATTAAATTATCATCAATGTTCATTACATTATTTGTTATTTACAACTAATGTCTCCAACAATTCAAATAACATTGCTTACTTATAACAAAAGATTATTAGGTAATGTATAATTTATACTAAAATACCATTTATCACTAATGTCAAGTTAAAGTTTATATTATTCGACTAAAAACTTGAATAAAAATTCATAAAATTGATAAATTAAATAAATATAGTTATAAATATTTTATATATTTTGATCATTGAAATATGCATATTTTAAATAATAACTAATAATATTATATTCATGTGAATAATAATAAAAAATTAATATTATTAATTATGATAGTAATAACAGTAATAATATTTTTTGTTATTGTTGTCTTTTCATAATATTTTATATTTTATTTGTTTCATATTGGAAATGAACAAGATAAAAAATTAAATAACCATTTTATTATATAAATCCACATGGGTAACATGTTGTATACTTCAATATCACTATTTATAGCTTTATACAACTTTCATTAATGTGTATTTGCATAAATTTTATGTTAATTCAGAACTATTATGCATATTAAAAACATTCAAAATATAAAAAGTATTTTAAATGATTTTAATAATTTAGATTCGTATCGGTCTTTTTAGATGATTTTTTTTATAAAATCTATTTCAAATCTAATTTTTATGCTGAACTGAGTTACATGAGGTGAATGCTTTCATAATTTATATATTTATTTATTCTTACATCCATGTTTTAAACTTCAAATTTGATGTAAAGTATTATATAATTAAGGGGAACGTTAAAATATATAAAGAGTTTAAGTAGGGTGTACCCACAGAAAATGATCACAAGTTGTAACCACACGATCCCAACCATTGGATTTAGGATCCACGGCTAGGATCTAGGCTCTAGTGAACCATCCTTTTTTGGGGGTTTTCCCCTCATTCTATTCACGAGCTCAGCCTTTTTCTATTTTCCTAAAAAATCTTGCGATCCCGCTTGCTTCCAAAAATCCTCAAAATCCCTCCACCCCCAAATCCCTCGCACCTCCTCTTCTGCGCACTCCGGCGACGCCCACAAAGCTGCTTCAGTACTACGCACTCTGATGACTCCGATGCTCGCGACCTCCCTCCTCCACACTCCGGCGAAGAAGATTTATTTCTCTCGACCTCCCTCCTCGATGGAAGAAATTCTGAACCCTGCTCTCGACTTCCCTCCTACACAGAAGATGATTTGTTGCTCTGTTGACAACCTCCCTCCTCGTTGCTCCTGAACCGCTGCTCATGACCTCCCTCCTCCACTCTCCAGCAAGAAAGAGGAGCAGAGCAGAGCTCACGACCTCCCTCCTCCAGTACACTCCAGCGAAGAAGAGGGTTGCTGCTCCTTATTTGCTACTCGAGACCTCCCTCCTTCGCATTCCGGCGAACTCAATAGGTCTGAAATCTAACAGATCCTGACGTGATTCCAGTAATCTATTTAATCTCTATTTTTTATTTATTTTCCCCCTTTTGTTCATTCATTTTTTCTGTCCATTTTCTCTCAGCCCTCTACAAACGTCGGTCGCTGCGATCCTGCCCACCACTCCCTGACCGCGTGCCTCCCCGCCGTCTGTGCCACTCTCGTGAATTGTGCTCAGCTTCACCAATAGCATCAAGGATGTCGATGGCAAGCTGCGGTATGGCATTGCCATGCGGAGGGGCTTTTTGGCCGTAGATGGCGAGGGCTTGCTGCCACTGGGCATCAACCTGGTGTGGTACAAGTTACCGCCCGGCGACTTTGTACATGCATTCACGACACTGATGGGGTTCTAGAGATGGTGCTGTTTGACAACAATGTGGTGTCCTGCTTCTACCCGGTGGAATCGGAGGATGTGAAGCGGGTGATGGCTTTGCTGTCGATGGGGCTTGGCGTCACCGAGAGCACTCTGTTCATGGCTTTTTCGAGCACCCATCATGGCATTGGCTTCCCGATTGCACCTGCAAATCATTGACCATGTCGAACCAAGATGCTCTGCTCTTCACATATTGATCTCTCTTTGTAATATTTAGATCCTTGAAATTATATGTAATATGTTCATACTATCGATTGCTCATGGGCGCCATCTTATTATCTTATGTAATGCAATCATTTGTTAAGACTTCTGATTGTGTATTTGAAAAGTTGCAACATCCATGATGTGCTACTCCTGTATTTATAAGTGTTAATGGATTATTGATGTTGAATATTTTTCTAAAGATTTTTTGGACAGATTGCAGTGAATTGTATTACCGGATAATTGGTGCTGCAATTTCCATGTGCTACTTGTGCATTTATAGGTGTTACTAGATTCTATGCAGGTCAGCAGTGAGGGCTGAAGCCCCAGCTCGGCTATTCAGTAGACCGAATCATCTTAAACATTTTTGAGGATATGGTAAGAGTCATAATTAACAAACACACATCAACATAAATAAACAAAGCAATGCGACGTCTAGGGAAAAGCTCAACGATGCAGCACAGGCCCAAGGTCGTGATTCTGTAGTCATTGAAACCTGCGTCCATGAAGATCTTCTTCCACTCCTGCTCGTTTCGCTCCTCCCTTTGCTTGCTACAACCATTATCATGTCCCAATGCATCTTCGTCTCCGTCATCACCGGCATCTCATTGTCCATGCCTTGCATGATATCCACGATCATCACCTCTCCTCCCGCCTCCTTCACGAGAATGTCCTCCTATCTTCAGAATGTTTAATTTGGAGGATAGATGTTCATTGCATAAAAAATAGAAGAAACACAACTTTTATTACCCTTTCATCCACTGCAGTTGGTTTCATCCACTACAGTTGGGATTGCTCAACTAGAAATTGCTCAATCGACTTGTCGCCCTGCAAGAGGGTCGCTCAGTCGGAGGGTCCCTCTTCTTTAAATCTCTCTTCTTGCCGGTTAAGGAGCAGCAACCCTCTTCTTCACTGGAGTGTGGAGGAGGGAGGTCGTGAGAGCAGCCCTCTTCTTGCCAGAGTATGGAGGAGGGAGGCCCCGAGTCTTCTTGCCGGACTGTGGAGGAGGGAGGTCACGAGCAGTGGTTCAGGAGCAACTACAATCTTCTTCGCCGGAGTGCAGAGGAGGGAGGTCGCGAGCAAAGCATATCTTCTTCCTCGGAGGAGGGAGGTCACGAGCAAGGATTCACGTGCAGCAGATCTTCTTTCGTGGAGGAGGGATGTCATGAGCAGGTTTTTTGGAGAATCGCTGGAGTAAAGGAGGTGCGAGGGTTTTGGGGTGGGGGGACTTTGGAAATTTTTGGAATCAAGTAAGCGGGATCTTACAAAAAATAAAACCAGATATGCAAGATGTGGATTTGTGGACAAATTGGGGAAAAACAAAAAAAACCCAAAAAGGTGCGGTTCACCAACGCCTAGATCCCAGCCATAAAACGTGGATCCAACGGTTGGGATCCTGTGGTTACAACTTGTGACCATTTCTTGTGGGTACACCCTACTTAAACTCATATATATATATATATATGGTGACATGCATCATCAATTAAAAATTTTAATATCTGTCTCTTAGAGTAAAACTAATTAAAAGTAAAAATTAAACAAACTATTAATAACTAACCATGTCATAATATAACTAAGTAGTATATATATAAATATATAATATAAATATTTGTAACCTAATATTTAATATTAGTATAAAACCAAATTTTGTATCCTAAACTACATGAGTTTCATTACGGTTAAGATATATAAGGCAATGACATATTGATTATAATTAAGTAATTTTAATTTATTAGTTTTAGATAATTATAACAAATATTATTGTAACTTAATTATATTAAGATTCTTGTTTTCTAATTTATCAATAAATTCTGTAAATTATTAATAATCCTAATTTATTCCCAATTTAAATATCATCTTAATCCAAAAAAAGATCATATGTTATCCTAACTATATATAAAAAAGTTATCCTATTTTAAAAGTAATAATATTTAATAATTGGTTTCATGAAAGAAATGAAATATATAAAATTGTTTTAAACTAATCCTAAAGAGTATCCTAATATAAAAACTGACTATATATATATATATATATCATATGAGTTTAAGTACTGTGTACAACTTGCAACTATCCGATTTTAATCGTTGGATCAATGATCAACGATTTATATCTGGACCTTATGAACTAGTTATTTTTTTATTTTTTTACTTATTCATTAGTGCCTAGATCTGTAAAAGTTGTAACCACTTTTTGTGGTTAATATATATATAATGTATATGTGAAACACCATTTACTTAGTCTCATGATATTTTCTTATTCCTCTCTCTCTTCTCCCTCTCCCCCTCGCCTTTCTTCCTCTCTGGATCTAGGGTGCCCTCACCGATGATCTTGATGATAGGCGAGGACTTTAGCGGCCGGCGAACCCCCTCTCCCTCCCTCTTTCTTGATCTCCCCTCTCCCCTCCCTCTCCTGATCTCTCTCTCCTCCTCCTCTTCTACCGGATTGCCTCTATAACATGCCAAAATTTTATCTCATAGGTAATTTCAAATATTTACGATGATAATATGCCTTTATATAACATTATAATAATGTTAATATTCAAATTACCTTTATGTTAATTAATTAATTATAAATAGTTAATTAGTTTAATTAAGGATTCAGTAAGTAACTCCTTTATCAAAGTTTGATCAAATTATGATATTGAATATTAGTACATGTGAATTAATTATTATAATTAATTAACTCTAATGAGGTCTTTGGGATGACTAGTCCTTTATTAGGTGCTTTTACATTTTAAATGTCAGAAAATATAAGTTAATTAATAAACTTGAACAATTATTTTGGTAATTTAATAGCTGTTATTACTTAATTATTCGTTATAAATGAATTATTATTATACGATACATCATTTACTTTATTGATATGAATATATTTGATTATATTCCCTTCTACTAACCAAATCATCTCACGTATCCTCTGCATGCACAGCAAATTCATCCACCTATTACCCTTGTCTTATGATATGCCACCTCAACTACTAGTAGCAACGGACCTAGCTATGGGTACGTGTTGTATTAGCAGATGAATATATATAATAATATAAATAGAATGAGTTAGTGAATATATATATATATATATATATATATATATATATATATATACTCTCAGACGAACCAAGTGGAAAAGAAAAAAAGAAAATAGGGTGAAAATGAATGAAAGGGAAGGAAGGATATGTACTTAAGGGAAGAGTTTTTTCTTATTTCTTTGGAGCTGACCAAACCGAGGGAGGAAGGGGAGCCGAGAACACACAAAAATAGTAAGGTATGTAAGGTTGTTTTTTTTCATGATTTTATTACTGCAGACCACCGCACAATTAGGTTTAAAATAATTTTGATTGATCAAGTTTCGGATAAGTAATAATAGTATATTTACTTTATGCTAACCAATAGACTCAAATAGGTTACAAAACTTCTTACAATTTTTATATAGCCAAAAATGGATACAAGTGATTAATTATGAAAAATTATTCAGAAAATTATAAAATTTTTATCACCTGATCTTAGACAAGTGTACTTTCCATGGGATTTGGAATTATCTCAAAATTATATGTATTTAGTATGTTATCAAAAAAATAGTGTCTGTCATGATGTTTTCCAAAATGATATAACTAGTTTGTAAACTATGTTCCTATCCACATAAATCATATAGAAGTCTGGAATTCTTGTGTGGATTTGTTACTTCTAGAAGTTGCCAAATCCAAGTGGAATCGAGATTTCTATGGAATGTTATACAAGATTAATTGAGTTCTCCACGGTCTGTCAGAATGGAATTTAGAGGAGATTATGTTAGTGCTTGTCAAAATTTATGCTCAGGATATAAAAATTAAAAATTTTATAGTTACACCTATGAAAGTTTATGTTTAGAAAAAAATTGAAATTACCAGAAAATGAGTTGTTTACTAATTGACATAAATCATACAATCAACATCACTCAGTCTCTTAGAATGCAACTTAGGGTTGATCACATTAGAACTTGTTAAATTTATGAATCTCAGTCCGAAAAGATAAAAAAGCTAAAAGTTTTACGAGTCACGTTTCAGGAAGTCTGCTTTTATAGAAAATTGGAATTTCCAGAACATGAGTTATTTCCTATTTTATATAAATGATAAAATTAAGGCTACTCAGTCTTTCATAACACAAAAATAATATGTAATTTGGATTAATTGTTGATCTTTGTGAGAACCGACCATAGGGAAATAAATTATGAAGTTTTATGGATTAGGTTTTCTATAATATGGAGCTAAGTAAAGTTGGAATCATTTAGTTTTATTATTTATGTTAAGCGATATGAATTTTATTTCACAAGGTATGCAATATATGAAGGTACAAGATGAACTCTTATAATTGACCAATTAATTAAGTTATAGGGCTAAAGGCATGAGGGGTATGTAGCATTGATCATTGTTGTGTCAATGTAGGACATGTTGTCATGCACGCCATAATGTTGATAAGAACGCTATAGGATTGGAAAAGTAATAAGGGAAAGGAAAAAGGAAAAATCATATGATATCACTAATGTCAGGTAAGTTGGTTTCTCCTACTCTATGTATTCACTTCTTTTGAATTTGGTGTGACATTAATTATTATAGTATTGAATATGTTTCGGATATGTTATGAATTGATCTCAAAAAATGCAACTATGAAAAGTATACATGAATGATTGTATGATTGCACATTTGAAAAGCATATGTGATATGATATGAATGGATTACGAGAAGTGCAATCTTATTCCATTTGAAATGATTGATCGAGTGATGGTACATTGTAAAGTATATGTGGTATGTTAAGGATTGATTTAATAAAATGCAATCCTATTCCGTTTGAATCAATGTTCGACATGATTTATCTTCTGATATTTGAGTTACTCGATATGGTTAATCTTTTGATCTTTGATATGAAATTGTTATATGATGAATCATGCATCTGTCTGCATCTGCATATATGATGGTTGGAGCTAAGTGCTACATCGTTGATCACGATGGGAACCACCTCTAGAGTCCAATTCCCCAATAATAGGATGAGATAGGCTGGAGCTAAGTGCCACATGATGAGTAGTCGTGATGGGGCCACCTCTAGAATCCATAGGGGCCATCTTTAGAGTCCACTTATCGCTATATGATTTATCACCCGAAAGGGATGAGATAGAATGGAGCTAAGTGCTACATTATTGATCACGATAGGAGCCACCTCTAGAATCCACCTATCGCTATATGATATGTTCCTCGAAAGGGATGAGGTAGAATGAAGCTAAGTGCTACATCACTGATCACGATGGGAGCTATCTCTAGAGTCCACCTACCGACCACTGGCCAGTTGGTGATCCGTGCATTCATATGAGAGTGTTGCATTTACATGCATATGTTTGATATGATTTATATGATATTGATTGCAAGTTGAGTGTGATGCTTTTGATTAGTTTGTTATATATGTAATTATCAAACATATGAAAATACTTATTTTGCTATTATGATTATTGCATGATTTTTCATGTCACTCCGAATTGATTAGTTGGTAACACATAAGTTATGAGTTATCAACTTACTGAGCTATTTTAGCTCACTCTGTTGTTTCCAACATTTTTCAGATAATTCTTGGGAATCATGCGAGGTGATAGTATTTGAAGGGTTCGTAGTAAGATGGGAAGATTTGAGTCCCTCGTATCCTTCTATTAGGATGTCGAGAGGTTTGATTATGTGTAATGCATATGTAATATTTTATATGCTGTAAGAAGACAAAATCATTTTATGAAATATAAAACTTAAGGATTATTGATTTGCTATGAAGGATCATCATAAATTGTGTAGTTTATTTTATGATCTCTTCATTCTTATATATGTTATAAAAAATACATCACATTTTTTTCAATTTTATTTTATCATCCATAATGAGTCGCGAACTCCGATTTAAATCACAGTTTAAATCGGGGTCGTGACAGCCTCCTCCTCCATCGGTGATGATGAGAGGGACTCCGACGATTGGTGAACCACCAACCTCTGCCACTCCCTCGATCTCCCCCTCTCTCTCTCGATCTAACCCTCTGCCTCCCTCTCTCGATCTCTCTCTCCTCTCCTCTTCCGCCGTATCTCTTCCTCCTCTGCCGACGATGGGATGACGCGAGAGAAGGCGACGATGAGAGGGACTCTGACGGTCGATGAACCACCTCCCTCTGCCTCTCTCTCGATCTCCCCCTCTCCCCTCTCTCAATCTCTCTCTCCTCTTCCTCTTCCACCAGGATCGCCTCCTCCTTCGCCGGCGACAGGATGATGCGGGAAAAGGCGACGATGAGAGAGATGAGAACGTCGAAGGCCGGCGATCGATCGAGGGCTGCATCGTGATGGCGCTCACCGTGATCGAAGGAGAGGGGGCTCACCGGTGATCGACCTAGGGCTGCATCGCGAGAGCCTCACCGATGATTCTAACGACGACAAACAATCCAGTAGAGAGCCTCCTCCATCGCGAGACGCAAGAGCTTCCCCCGCCGGCTCCGGCGGCTCTGGCAGCATGATGTGTGTGTGTGAGAGAGAGAGGAGGGATGGAGCATTCTCCATTGCTAGAGAGAGGCCGCGACTGTTCATCTCGCGAGATAAATCGCAATCATCGGATCACGTGTGGACGGCATCCGATTAGATCTAATAAGATCTGATCGTCGGATTCTATCTCAACGGCTGAGATGCTGCTTCACAAGATGTGAAGCGAATGGTGCTTCACATATACATTATGTATATGTATAATTATTAATTTTGTATGTCATGTCACAAACTATCAAATCGTAATATTTAATATATATTATTACTTATATAACAATGTTCTATTATAAATAAACCTAGATTAATTAGGATTCATAATGGTTTTATTTGATTTGATTAGAATTTATTCTAAAGTTTGAATTTTGATAATTCTTAAAATTATAATGTCATATAATAATTTTTGTCATGATTAAATTAACAAAAGAAATTAGGCATCAACTAAAAATTCAAATATTTAAGTATACACTAAAGGTAAATCTAATTTCATTAGGAGTAGAATTTTCTAGATGATTAAATTGACTCATAATATATGTGGAACTGGAAAATAAATGAAATGAAATATATAAAAAAGTACATTTAATTTGAGTATAGTAGGATTTTTAGTATGATTAAATCAAGAAAAAATAAGATAACTGAAAATCAAATTAGATTTAATTTAGAAGAAACAAATTTGATTTATTTAGAAGTGTGAGTTTTGAGATTTCCTTTTTTAATGATTATATGATAAGTTTTGGTATGATTAAATTAACCAAAAAAATGAAAACATCAATCGAAAGTCCAAATCTTTAAATATGTACTAAAGGTAAATCTATTTTTTTTTCTAGATGATTAAATTGACTAATAATATATGTGAAACTGGGAAATAAATGAAATGAAATATAAAAAAAGTAAAGTTAAGTAGGAGTGGGATTTTTAGTATGATTAATCAAGAAATTAAATTAAGACATAACTAAAAATCAAATTATATTAAATCTATAATTTTTATTTAAGTAGAAGAAAGTGTGAGTTTTGAATTTTTCTTTTATTTTTATTTCTTCATTTTCGCATTCATTTAAATTTAAATAACCCAAATAATATATGTTCAAATTAAATGAGTTTCCATTTAAAATAAATAAAATTAATTTAAGAAGAAGTAGGAGTCTTGGTAAGTTTAAATTGGAAAAAAATCAGAATTAAATTATTTGTTTTTATATAAAAATTAAATGAAATTCTATAAAAACTGTTATTATAAGTTTTTTATGTTCTTTGAAAAAATATATATATATTTTTTCTATATATAATATATTATTAGTTAAAAAAATAAAAGGTTAAATTCAAAGAAAAATCTAATATAATTAGTGGTATTCTTTGTTTGACTAACAATTTATGAGTATAAAAATAAAAAGGATTAAACCCAAAGTCCATTTAATTTGATTAGAACTAATTATATTATAAGTAAAATTCTTTTAAGTAAACAAAGAAATATACCTTTTTTAGAAAAAATAATGAGATTCATGTATGTAGAAAAATATACGCAACTTATTATTATTTTTCATATCGTGTAAATACATTTTCAAAAGAGTTTGACTCATTTATCACTTGCAATGGCAAAAAAATATTTCAATATTCTAAAAATTATAACATCATGATTATATAATATGTTTTTTGCAATGTCTGTGATTGACATGTATCTTATAGAGTAGAAAAAGTTAAATAAGAAGATGTGTCAATATCAATATTCGTACAAGATATACTAAAAATTATATAAGATACTATATTACTAATATTACTAAAATTATCTTAAATAAATTAATAAAATTAAGAATCATAATTAAACTCAAATACGAATGAGTGACAGCTAAACATAAAAAGAAATAAAAATTGAAATTATTCTATTTTTAGGAAATAAGTAATTATTTATGAAGAAAATAATTTAATTAAAAGACGGGATCTTGATAGGTTTAAATTGAGTAAAAGTAAAAGTTTTAAACTTCTCAAAATAATGTTTTCAACACATTGCTAATAAATCAGTTTGATAATTATTATAAATTATAATATCACAATTATATAATAAATATTTTTTTCAATATCGGTGCATGGCAGAGGATTAGCATTAGTTATACATATAATGCTAAGTATATTCACAAAAAAACACTTTTAATATAATTTTTGCCTATCCAATCTAATATAAAATAAGAATTTTGTGGGAGTTCAAACTCTAAACTGTAATTTAATACTCTGCTAAATCATATGAGCTAATAAAATTATTATTTTCATTGTTTACTATATGGACGTGGTTGATCTTTTGGTTGCATATTACGTGGTATTAAATTAATAACTTAACATTAAATTCGATAGAGGTTAAATCTTAACCATATAATCATGATCTAGTGATCCTGATTTGTTGGTTGTATATTAGTTGTACAAAAGTTTGTTGCATATTACCTTATCAATATATATATATATATATATATATATATATAAATATAAATGTGTGTAGGATCCTAAGGCACTAAGAATGAGGTGAATTGGTGTTAAAATTAAAATTATCAATTTCACAAGATACGTCGTGAAAACTTAAAATCGATTAAACAATCTTCAACCCAAAACAAATCATATCATATCACAAACATAAATATGAGAAGGAGAGGAGATAAAATGCAAACACAACAACACGGTGGTTGTTGACGAGGTTCCGTCACACCTTGCCCTATGTCCCTGCTCCAACTTCTCGACTTCAAAACCGTCGGAGATTTCACTAAAACTCTTTCTTTGTTTCAAATGGAGTAAGGAAGAAAAACCTTTTACATCAACCACATTTTCTCCGCTTCGAGAGGTAAGACACGCCTCTCCTCCTACGAAGTTAATCTTTTCTCTCTCTCAAGAGGTAAGATATGAAATCTCTTTGACACGAGAGCTATTTCAATTTTTCTGAATAATTGTTTCTCTTTTTTATAATATCATGCTCACAAGAAGAGAAGAGAGAGAATTGAAACTAAAATGATAACTTCAAGGAAATATCTTCTTTTGATAACTTGAAATTTTTTTTCAATGCTTGTATGGATGCCTTTGCTTCAGGCTTTGGTAGTCCTTTTATAGACTTCAACATGTGAAAAATTCGTCCAGAATTTATTTTACAATTTTCTCATTCAAAACTAGTCATTACTGTTCATGTCAGTCAGGGACCGGTCGATCGCACTAATGAACCGGTCGATCGGTCTATATGATTGTTGTATTTATTTGCTCACTGACCGCAGCTGAACGGTCGACCGGACTATCAACCGGTATAGTCTTGACATTTTTATTTCCGCCCGTTGAGTTGATCATCGGCCAGTGCATCGTTCGGTCTGTCGACCGATGTAGTCTCAACGTGGATCTGGGCAATTCATGCATTGACCGGTTGATCGGTATCTCCGATTGGTCGATTGGACTATCTCGATCGGCCTTCATTCCTTCGATCGGCTGGTTGATCCTGCACTATTTTGAGCATAACTTTTTACACATTATTCAAATGAGATAATCCTGAATTCTATGGATAGCTAACAAGATTCTCTATAACTTTGATATTCATTATTCATCCAGAATCTAATAAGACATTAGTCAATTATTTAATCAAAGTTTAGTGCATAAAGTTATCCATTTTTATTTAAACTTTTTCAGCATGTAACATTAATTTTTCGAGGTTTGTATCATCAAAATATAATTTTATAGGCCATTAAAACTTTGTTCCAACAATATATATATATATATAGTTTAAGTAATATGAAACCCAAAGTTGAGATTAGATTTAATAAATTAATATTAAATTCAATAGAGGTTGAATCTCAATCATATAATCATGATCTAACGATCCTAATTTGTTTCTTGCATATTGCTTGTACAAATGTTGGTTGCATGTTACATAATATATATATATATATATATATATATAATGAATCTGGTGAATATTGGTATGTCTAGTCAGGCGGCGGCCGTTAGGACACCTATTTTGAGTTATGGACACACAAGCAAGGCTAAAACATGTGTGCCGGGCGTGCGACCCATCAACCTACTAGCAATAGGAGAGAAAACATAGCATGTCGCAACTAAAGCGTCGATTCGAGGCGTCAGCAAAACATTGTCGTCTGTTCCAAAAATGAAACCCCTTAGCACCCCTAGACGGGAGGAATATTAGGGTGCATACACTGCATCTTGTCCATTCGATCTGCATTCAATGCCTTGGATGAGATGGCACTTGTTCAAATGTGTTATGCGTGGTGTGGTTCACTTCGTTCCAAGCTCATCATGTGTCATCACTCGGCCGACCGACATGCGTCGTCATCGATAGCAGGGGTATCGGCCCTCCTCTGTGACCTTTCCGGCAGAGGGGGCCGATGCCCCCTTTCGTGCTCGTCAGAATGGCAGCAAAAAGGGGGGCGTCGGCCCCCCTCTGCGACCTCACCATTGAGGTCGCAAAGGGGCCGACGACCCCCTTTCATGCTCGTTGGCGCGGCTGGAAAAAGGGGGTATCGGTCCCCCTCTTTGACATGTCCCCCTTTCGCGCTCGCCGATGCGGCAGCAAAAATGGGGGCCAAGGTCGTAGAGGGGCCGACGTCCCCCTTTTGCGCTCGTCAGTGCGACAGCAAAAAGGGGGTTGTCGGTGCCCCCCTACGACCTCATCAATGAGGTCGGTGCCCCGCCGCGCTCCGACACCGCCCCGCCGCGCTCCGACCGCCCCGCCACGCTCCGACCCCGCCCCGTCGCGCTCCGCCCGCCCCTCCGTGCTCCGCCACCGCCCCGCTGCGCTCCGACACCACCCCGTCGCGCTCCGACCGCCCCGCCGCGCTCCAACCGCCCCGGCGCGCTCCGCCACCGCCCCGCCGTGCTCCAACACTGCCCCGCCGCGCTCCGCCACCGGCCCGCCGTGCTCCGCCACCGGCCCGCCGCGCTCCGACCCCGCCCCGCTGCGCTCCGACACCGCCCCGCCGCGCTCCGACCGCCCCGCCGTGCTCCGACCCCGCCCCGACGCGACCATGTTCCGACATCACCGTACCGGATCCTCGCATGCCGCCGCCGCACAGACGCCGCCAGACCCTCGCATGCTGTCGCTGCACGCCGCTTGTCGTGTGATTTTTTTTATTTATTTAGGATGAATATTGTCGAAGTTTGTGATCGCATCGATAAGCCTCGTTGAGAATGAGAATGTAATTGATTGTTTATGTGTCGATGTATGAAAAATGCAATTTGAGAATGCAATTGATTCATGTCGATGTATGAAAAATGTAATTTGAGAATGTAATTGATTTATTGTAATGTGTTCATGCCGATGTTGATTTATGAATAATGTGATTTCATTGTAATGTGTTCTACATTTGGAAATGTAATTGATTCATGTTGATATTGTAATGTGATATAAACGTACATCGTCGTAAGGTTATGAGCTCGACGTCGTTCCGAGTATGTGATACAAACATCGTTTTGAGAATGTGATACAAACGTCGTTTCGAGGGTTATGTAATACAAACGTCGTTCCGAGGATATGTGATACAAGCGTCCGTTCCGAGGGTTATGAGCTTCCGCGAATATGTGATACATATGACAGACGATGAATCAATTACATGTTGATTTCATACACATTACAATGAATCAATTACATTCTCAAATTAAATTTTACATATATCGACATGAATCAATTACATTCTCAAATTACATTTTTCATACATCAACACATAAACAATCAATTACATTCCCATTCTCGACGAGGCTTCTCGATGCGATCACAAACTTCGACAATATTCATCCTAAATAAATAAATAAAAATCACACGACAGGGGGCGTGCGGCGGCAGCATGCTGAGGGTCCGGCGGCGTCGGTGCGTTAGCGGCATGTGAGGATCCGGCACGGTGATGTCGGAGCGTGGTAAAGGCAGGGCGGTGTCGGAGCGGGGCGGGGTCGGAGCGCGGCGGGGCGGTGGAGGAGCGCGGCGGGGTGGTGGCGGAGTGCGGCGGGGCGGTGGCGGAGCGCGGCGGGGCGGCGAAGCGCGGCGGGGCGGCGAAGCGCGGCGGGGCGGTGGCGAAGCGCGGCGGGGCGGGTCGGAGCGCGGCGGGGCGGTCGGAACGCGGCGGGGCAGTGGCGGAGCGCGGCGGGGCGGTCGGAACGCGGCGGGGCAGTGGCGGAGCGCGGCGGGGCGGTGGCGGAGCACGGCAGGGCAGGCGGAGCGCGGCCGGGCGAGGTCGGAGCGCGGCGGGGCAGATCCCGGGTGGGGTCGGAGAGCGGCGAAGGATGGCGAGAACGGCGGCAGCCTCGACGAGAGCGGCGGACGGGGGCGAGAGCGGCGGCGGCCTCGGCGAGAGGGACGGACGGGGTCGAGAGCGGCAGCGGCCTCGGCGAGAGCGGCGATCTGACGCGGGCAGCCAGATTCGGCCGCCAAGCGGCAAGATCCGACGCCCGCTCCAGATCGGCCACCGAGCGGGTAGATCTGGCCGCTGGCAGCCAGATCCGGCCGCCGAGGCGGCCTTTATGACGCCGGCAGCCGCTGAGCTGCCAGATCCGGCCGCCCGCGCCAAATCGGCCATCGAGCGGCCAAATCTGGCCGCCCGCAGTCAGATCCGACCGTCGAGCGGCCAGATTTGGCCGCCCGCAATCAGATCCGGCCGCCGATGCCGGGTGAGAGAGGGAGGGAGAAGAGAGATGAGCGCGAGAGGGAGGGAGAAGAGAGAGGGAGAGCGAGAGAAGGAGGGAGAAACTCGTATCGAAAATGGATTAAAAAAAAGAAAATGGAAAAAAAAGAAAATGGATTTTAAAAAAAACTAAAATTCATAGCCGCGCCCGTCGGATCCCCATCCGACGGGCGCGGATGGAGGGAGGGGGAGGACCCCCATTAAACCCTTTTTATAAATTAGATGAAGAAATTGATTTGCTATTATTAATTACTCATAAATATTATTAGTTCTAACTTTCTATATGATTATGAAGCCCATAAAAATACTAATTAAATATAATGTGAGAGTAAAATATTTAGTTTTTATTATTATTACCACTATTATTTATATTATATTAGTTTTAAAAAAATATTATTTTATTCATAAGGTAGGATCTTACGATCCCATGTAAGATCTTACGATTCTCGATCCTCCAGACCCCTTCCAATCCTACTACGGAAAGCGATCCCGACAACCTTGGTTGCAAGCTCCTGATGCCGATCCCATTCGTCGCCCGAATGAACTGCCGTAGACCCCCATCCGAAATATCCGATTCAGGCGCCTTCATCCTAGCCGTCAATGCTGCTGACAACTGTGATGAAGTGTATGAACCTAAGTGTGTATGCATATATATATATATATATATATATATATATATATATATATATATCAATTTTCCATTCATGTATGGAAAGTTGTTAAGGCAACTAGTATAATATAGTGATAAGAATTTGGATCTCTTTTTTCATGTAAACTCATTTATTCTTCCATACTAGAATTTGATTTATTCATGGACTACTTAATAAATTAAAAATGAGCACTCAATATATTTTTAAAATACTCACTCAAGATTTTCGATATTTATGACTAGAAACACATTTAATTTGGAGGCGAAATACTTATATATTTTTAAAAATAATTCATCTTTTCACTCAATATTCGAAATAATCATACTAATTTAAATTGTCTGTTTTCATCATGAATTAAATCATTTGAAGTTGGATATTTTTCTTTATTTCCATTTTTATTGATTTATGAGAAAATTGAATACGACATGAACCACTCGTTGGCTCGGGTCCTAGACATTTGAGTCTTTGTAGTTTTTTGTTCTTCTTTATACATATAAAAAAAATCTGGACTCGTTTTGAATTTTTATTTCGCATGCAGTTGAATTTTTACTGAAATTAAGATGAGAAATTAGTAGTACCTATGAAGATGGTATTCGTTTTGAATCTTTATTTCACAAGAATTTAACTTGTATCTGGTGGAAATAAAATTTATGATCATTTTTTTTATCTTTTGTTTATGTTAAATTATTATTAATATATTTTATACATAATTTTAGGTCACAGAATTTAGTATTCTAAACTAAACTATTTAAAAAGATGGATTATCTTTAGTAGTTTTGTAATAGTCTTAGAGTGATCTAAGGGATCATTTCTCTATAAATAAAATTGTCAGATTACCATATAATATCATATTAAATTATCTAAATTCATCATATTATCATGTTTACATGTAATAAGTAATTTGGATTGCATAGATAAATTATTTTTGAAAGGAGTAGCGATTCAGATTGTCACTTTATCTACAGTCTTATTAATTTTACTTTTCTCATTTGCCCTTTAGAGCTTTATTTGAATAAATTGTAAAATTAATTAACTAAATTATAAAAGTGATCAAACAAATATTAAAATATTATTAAGATTAGTATTATTATTGTTATTAATCACAATAATCGTATTATTATTGTGTATATATATATCAATTCTATTAACTGTAGTATTAATATGATTAAATAATAATAATTTATTATTAATTATTGTAGTTTAAAAATAATTCATAGAAATTATTCTGAGCATATCATATTTCTATAAAATAAACTTATTATTTTATAAATTTTTATGTTGTGAGTTTAGAATATGCATTAGTGATTTGAGGAATTCAAAATAAATTATATAAATATTTAAACATAATTATATTGATTAAGGGTATATTAGTAAAAATTGTACATTAGTAAATCTTTGTTATATTATAAATAACTAATACTAATTGTCAAATATATTGCTTACACATTCTAAATAAAGCAATGTCCATTACTATCAATTTAACAAATAACGATTTTACTTAAAGGCTTTATCTTCACAGGAAATGTTGACACTAGTCAATGTCCCCTAATAAATGTACTCCACCTGCATGTCATAATGTTGAAGATTAATAATAATAAATGTCATTAACTTACTTTTGCAATTTTTTGTAACTAATTGGTTCTATCATGAACCGACCGTCAGTGTTGTTCGATTTTCATTCAAAATTAGTAATGAAAAGAAACAAATTGAAAATCGGTTCAATTAGTCGAACTATTTCATTCTAGTTTTTCATTATCAAATTAATAACATGCATAATTGAAAATTAGAATGATAAAATCAAATAAAAAAGTAAAGACAATATATAACTGGAAAAGAGAACAAGGAAGGTGATGGTGTAAAGATTATGGCTCTATTTGGCAATGCCAAAAATATCATTTAGCGGTTGAAATATTATTTTATCTGTTTGGTAGCGCATAATCAAATAGAGTTTAACTTTTTGAATGAAAATATTGAAAAACTACTTCTACTAACATTTAGGGGTTGTTTGGCTAAGCTTATAAGTCACTTATAAGTTAGTTTAAAAAAATCTCAGCGTTTGGTAACTTAAAAATTTAACTGATAAGGAGATATTAAATCTACTTATAAGTAAAAAAAAAATAAACAGGGGGAGGGATGCTTATTTTAATTTTAAAAAATATGTCAGTTAGTTGTCTCACAACTAACTAATTGTTATTAATATAAGTAGTTTTATCCAAACGTGTAACTGCTTATTTTTAAAAATAAGTTTCAGCTAATAAAATATTTATCAGCACTTCAGCTTATCAGTTATTCTATATCAGCTAAGCCAAACGGGCCTTTGGTTTTAGCGTTTAGTGATTTATATTTTTTCCAATTTTATCCTTATTCAAATGTATTATTTCTTTTTCGATTTCTTTTATTATTTTATAAATTTTATTTTATCACCATCAACTATATTCTTTTATATTCATATTTAATTACTTACAAAATATTTATATATTAACAATGGATATATAAATTAATTTAATAATTAATATTTTCAGATCATATATGAACTATATAAAATGTATTATAAATAAAGGTTTTTTATATATTTTAATAACAAATTTACTTGTGAAATTTTATTTTATTTCATTGAGATTTTAATTATTTATTTATTAAATTTTAATAAAATTTGTATAACGATTGAATTGAATAATTTATTCTATGTCCAATATGTATTTTATATTCATCCGCTAATTTCACCGTTAAATTTATCAAACACTTATTTATTAATATTTTAATGAACCGCTAATCGCTAATCATCAACTGCTATTCGCTATCCGCTATTTATACTGTTATCCTCTATCAAACCACTATCGACTCGTCCAACTGCTAATAATGTCAAATAGAGCCTATATGAAAAGGATAAGAAATAGAAAAAAAAAAGGAAAAGAGGTGTGAAAAAAGAAAATTGAAGTGAGAAATTTAAGGAGGAAAAAAAGGGAGTGAGAGAAAAAAAATGGAAAGAAAAAATAAATAATTGAATGGGAAAAGGAAGGATGAATAGTGGGATGTAAAGATATGAAAAAAATTAAAGATATTTATGGGAGAAATATTGATTTCAAAAAATGAAAGCATAAAAAATAAAAGAATAATAATAATTTTTAATTTAAAAAAGAGGTTGATTCTACTTAGTTTTTTCTCTAACGTTTTTGGATAATTAATTTTTTAGATTATTTTATATAATATTTACATTAGAATAATAAATTCAATAAAATATATGATTTAACTTCACACTCTTTTGAATATACAAAATAACAACGAAGTTTGCGAATTGATGTGTTTTATAATAATATGAATATTTTATATTATATTAATATAGTGAGCCTATTTTTTTCTATTTGAATTCAATCATATCAAAAGTTATGAAAAATTAGAATAGATTTTGGATACAGTTGTTTACAAAAAGTCGTTTATAAAACAGTAAAAATGTTAAATAAGAAAATAATGTTGTAAGAATTCTTTACATTTTTAGACTATTACTCATAATATATCTACGAAACAAAAGATAATATCCTAATAAATTTTGGTTAAATTCGATTTAATCCAATTAACTTTGTCGACCAATGATTCAATTCGCACCTATGACATGGATATTAATCAAGTAGGAAGTGTTCTCTCTTATGACATGGATATTAATCAAATTAAAAGTCATAGTTATGATTTTTTATTAGATTAGATGGGTGCTCACTTCTAAGAATGGTAAGTTCTCTACGCTGTCTTGTTTTTATTAGTACCCTACATGTGGCACTGAGGACATATATATATATGTAATTAAATATACAAAATATATAAATTCAAGAGTTTTCGATTTATCAATATATTGTGTTCCAAAATTTATATATGTTTTTCAATTATTATTACAAACTAATTTGAATCATGGCGAGCAGGGACATAAAAATATATCCAAAAATAAAAAAATATTGGTAATTAATATTATATAATATGTATAATATTTAAATACTTAAAATATATATAATTATTCAAATAATATAATATTCATGTGATTACGTATATAGAGGATTCATATAACTCACAAATAGCAGTATTAAAACATAGAATATTTATTATTGTTAATGTATAGAATAAAATATATTTTAATATTATCAATCCCTTATCATGAATATAAAATTCGTAAAAATCTAGGATCTAAAAAATCACCTAAAAAATTTAATAAACTTTTTAATATAAAAAAATTAAAAAAAGGTTCACTTTTTTAAAGAAAAATCATCTTACTCGAATCATTTGCACCTCAGACTATATTTGACAAATTTAGCGATCTAATGTAATAAATAGTGATTTAATAATAGCAATTTATTTGCTAATAACGGACAATGAATAGGAATTGACGTTTGGAGGTTCAATTATTGAATATGAGATAATAAATCTGATATGACTCTTCCACTTTCCATTAATAAATGTGAAAAATATTTATTCCAAATTATTTTACTCTCTTCCATATGGAAAATTCCATGCTCAAAGCCCTCCTCTCCTTTCTGTCTTTCTATAATTATTTTTTTTCTCCCTTCTTTTGCATGCATTTAAGTTATTGGATGCACTATTTAACAACATTCAATTACCGTCAGGACAGTTGACGGAAGATGAAGAGAACATTTTGTAAAAGCTGTCATTTTCTCATGTTAACATTTTGCACTTCAGCGTATGCAATAAATGATATAACTCTCATAGTCCACTTAAATGACAGTGCTCAATGTACCACGAATTAGCGTTTATCTTATATCTTATAGAATGCTGAATACACAAGAGGCTTCTCCCTTCCGCATTGCTTCTATTCTTTTTGTGTTTTTATTTTTACTTTCTAACCTTCATAAATCAATCCATGAAGTTTTTTTTTTTGGTACAACAGGGAGGTCCATAGACCTAATAAATCAATCCATGAAGTTTGAAATTCATTAAACTAATATTAATTACAAATTTTCAGCCATTACATTTACCTTATCTCTGTAACTACATTTAGTATGCAACCTACTTGGAATATGAAGAGGTAATATGACTGCAGGATTATGTTCCACAAGTTTTTAAAAGCCATCAGTTTGGGACGTATGAAGTTACACCCGCTTTTTCTTTTGGAAGATGAACAGAACGGTTAGTTTAAATAAAAAAGGCACCAACAGCCAACATGCGAGAGAACTTTTCCTTTCGATGCTTAATCGGACGATGCCTCTTGATAATTTGAATAAAATAAAGATCCATCTTCAAAAGGTAGTTTTGACTATGCATCGGTAGCATTGGAAGAAGTTTGCATTCGCCGAAGAAAGAGAATTTGAAATTGATCAAATTCTTTTCGCATGAATAAAATTGACCTCGAGCCTTTTGAGCATCGCAATCTTCAAATTTCCTTGAGGCTGAGTTAACCGTCATAAGCATGAATAAGTCCTTATTAATATATGATTCTTCAATGCATTTTGCACTAGATTCTTCAGAAGTTGTTTGCTCCTTTGACGGTAGAATTATGGATGTCTCATCTTTAAAAGATGTCTCAACATATGAATATGAAGCTTGAACTTCGATTGAATTGTCTTCAATATCCTTCGCTTCTTGTTGAGATACAGTTTTAGTAACTACTTGTGATGAAAGTATTATTGCAGTTGTGTTTCCGAATGATTTTTTCAAGTGTCGACTTGATCTATGTCTCTCTTCATTTAAACGTTCTTCTTCCCATCGGGCAAAAGAAATAGCAGCAACTATAGTAATGAGTCGTCGAGCTTTCACTTCCCGTCGAAGATCAGGAAGAAGTCCTACAACAAAAGTTTCCACCAATCGATGTTCGCTCCAATTTGTAATTTGACTTGATAATAATTCGAAACGAGACTGATACTCCTCAATCATACTTAATTGTTGAATATTTGCAAGTTCATCTTCTATGTGATTTCCCTTGTTACTCATTGATATTCATTTTCATCGTTGAATACTTGTAAAATTCATTGAAATCGTTCTTCAATTCGAGTAAGGCGATCGGATAGTGTTAAAATCTCCGAAGTCGATAAATTTGAAACCATCGATTTTTCCTGCACATTTGAAATATTAAATTATGAATATAAACTATTAATAAGTTATGATAGAGGTTGGTTGATAGTAGTAAGCGGCAGTGATGGCGATGTAGTGGCAGCAACAGATGCGATAGATGGCAGCGGAAGATGATAGATGGCAGCGGAAGACGAAGATAACTAAGTTATTGGTCCAACAAAAAACCAGAGATATCACAATTGTCCGTTGAAGATCGAATAGCTCTAATACCAATTGATAGGTTTTTAGTCCAACTAGGATCCTAATTAGATTACTTCGAGGGGATCAAGCCTCCAATAGACCACTTCGAGTGGGTCAAGCCTCCAAGATATTTGCTCTAAGCAATTATCAAAAGAAGATTGTATTCTCATATATGATTAAAAAGAGTTCCAAGGGGCCCTATTTATAGGGTAACTCAAATAAGTCCTAGTAGAACTATAAATAAAAGAAATAAAGAGCTAATCAAACTAGGAAGTAAATAACTAGAATGCTAATCAAACTAGAAAGTAAATAACTAATCCTAATCAAAGATAAATTAACTATTCCAATTATTATTAGGAACTAGGTTCTATCAATGCGCCTCCCCTCTGCGTGCGCTGACTGATGTGTGTGGTTTAGCCGCGTGCGGCGTTGCAGGTTGTTCTGCCTTCGTCTGGATCCGGCACGTTGCTGATCGAGGCGCTGATCCAGTAGTACGGGCTGATCCGGCAGTACGGGCTCTGCAGCAAGTCCACCAAGGAGGCGCTGCTGGTGATCGAGGCCTACCGTACCCGGCCGACCAGGTTGTCAAGGATCTCGGCGACAGCTTCACCTTTGTCATCTACGACAGCGAGCAAACATCTCTGGTATGATTCTTTTTCCTTCCAGACTCTACAGCTCCTCTGGATCCATAGCAGTCATGCCTTCGTCTAGCGATGCCCCTTGTTGCTGTGGCCACACCCTTATGCACAAGTGGATCTTACCATGATCTTCACATGATAAGAGTGGGAACCGGGGATATTGTCAGTAATCTTTGTATTTGTGTCACTACATCAACAGAAAGTAGATGTAGACAATGGAAATATGTGTTCTTGCCCTGTGATTTATCCCTTTGAATCCTTCTTCCATCCAGTTTTGTGCAAATTATATGCCTTCTTGGACGAGTCCTTGATGTGATTGAAAGAAAGGCGAGTGACAGATCTCCGATTGTTGAAATTGGTTTATCAATGAAGAATGGTTATGTTTACAAATGTTCAGAAAGGCCGTGTTTACCCAAAGTCATAGGCATCTGATTCGTAGTTTTCTAATGTTTAGAAACTGTATATAACTTGAGGAAATTGTACCATGGGAGAAATTGTACATATATAACTTGCTCACAGATTTTTCAACTTTTATCCCGTGTTGATGATTAATTTATACTCGAGTTCTTATTATATCTATGCACAAGTTATAAACTGGCCCTTGTACGAGTTTTTTTCTCTTTTATCAAGCTGTATCTCTTTTCCACTGGTGGAGGAACTGAGGCTTAAAGCTCTCCAAGTAGTTATTTCACATATTTGATTTGAGAGTCATGCAGCATAATAAAACTGAAGTCACACCTCTCATGAAATTTGATGACATTGGCAATGCTGAATCCATCTTCTACTATTATTACTTGGCAATGTGTGTCCCAAATGTTCTTACTTATTTATTTATGTTCCTTTTTCTTTCCTTTTCAATTTGATGCATTCTACATGCTCCTCCTAGTGTACTTGCTAGTAGCTTATCATCTGAAATTCCTTAAACTAACTTGCATCTTGTCTGGTTATGCTTCTTGTAGGAGATCTCTCCTTTATATCTGTGGGGTTATTTAGAGTTCCTTTTTTTTCAGTATTGTTACATTATGGAAAGTGCGACTAGTCACTATGACATGCATTTTAGACTACCTCATTTGGTGAATCTTTTTCTTTCCTTTTCAATTTGATGCATTCTTTCCTTTTGTACCTGCCATCTGAAATTCCTTAAACTAACTTGCATCCTGTAATATATTTGCAGATGTGCATCATTTCTCTCCCCACCCTTTTTTGACTAGGATGAATCCTTCACTTCCAAGGACACCTTAAAGGAAAAGTACCATTCTCAATCCAAAACTATGAAGGTAAGTGATCCAACGCTCTGTTTATCTCAAGTGTAATGGGTATCAAATGCTAGACACCTTTCAATTTTATTTCATTTGTCTCACGGCTTTGGACAAAGGTTTATATATACTTTCATATAAAAATGATTCCTTTTCTTTTGTTTTTTTCTCAATATATGGTGTTCAACTTTGCATGAAGCTGAAACACAGATAAACTCGAATAAGATCATGAGAGGCTTAATCATTTTACTTTTACTTCATGGCCAAAGTGAATGATCATGTCGAGTCGACATTACACTTGCAGCTAGCTTTTGTATATATTTGTAATCTAATGTGCGATTGTTTGTGCTACACAAGGAAGTAAAGTAGCTTATCTGTTTTCTCTCCTCCCTGTTCATGATGCTGGTTAGAGATTGTTTTTTTCTTCAACCGTATATATATAAAACTGGTTAGAATTAAGGGGCACAGGAAGAGTGTTCCTCTCTGCACGTAGAGGATATACTAGTAGTAGTATATATGACTGTCAACAAGTGCAGGCAGAGGCAGCAGAGATTGGGATGGGTGGAATATGCACTATGTTGTATGTATGTGCATTCTTCAACGCGAGCATGTTGCCTTTTTGCTTTCTGCCCTATTGAAATACCAAAGTGTCATTAATTATTGTGTGCTAAAAGCATCAGATAAAGTGTCATTAATTTTGAGAGGCTACATTAAAATACTTTTTCATTGTTCTTGAAATATTTGTTAGGTTAAGGTTCTCTTTCAGTTCCTGCTTATAAAAACGCCCATGAAGGAGAGAGAAAGTTTTCACTCTTAAGCTGAGATTTTTGTTGGTCTGAAATTCAAATATGAGCTTTATTTTTCTTATTGTCTGTCCTGGTTGTCTTTATGTCAAATGTTCTATTGTTATTCTGAACTATAACTGTGCAAATATTCATATGATCCTATCTTTAGGTTCCTTGTCATATTCTTATATGCAGTCATTTTTTGTTCTGTAGCGTTTGACATGATAACCTCCTAATCCTTTCAATGTTATTACAAATGGTGGGATACATTACTTCTCTATTTCTGCATATATTTTCTTAATTCTGTCAACCACTAGCATTAAGACAATCATTATTAATCTAAATCTTTTAATCCCAAATCTATTTTATTATGGCTTTCTTATTTATATTGTTATTTTTATAGGATTTCACGACAGTAGAAAAGAATGCTTCACAACAGGAGGCTACACAAATTTGGAGGTTGAGAAAGGAGAAAGAAATCATAGGAGGTGGAAGGAGTCACAACTTCATCCAATTGTTGTTGAATCAAGTTGCTTCCTTTTTTGTATTGTTTCTTGCCAATCTTCACAACAAACCTATTAAACTTTTTTGTCATTATGGATTTTAAGCCAATGTTTGGCTAAACTATTGTCTCTTGAGATTACTAGTAGTTTAGGATCTAATTTGGTGAGATCCCTTGAGCTGAACTATTTCAGCTCAGCATATTGTTATTCTTGTTATTTTAAAATTTGGTTTTCTTTAAAACTTTTGTTTACTTTTTTTACATTTGGATGCCTAGCTATTGCTCCATTAAGAAAGCAGTTGACATGAATTCTTTGAAAATTTCTTTTTAGCGGTTTTTCATAACATAATTTTAGATACTGAATTGTTATTGTTACTCATTTTACCATATTAGTGACGTTTATTATATGTCATAAAAAAATTCGTGACGTTTAAATATCATTAGAAATTTATCTTTTGTGACGTTTGAAATACCTTTAAAAGGATACGATTAATTTTGGTGACGCTTAAACGTCATCTTAACATGACATTTGGGGACGGTTAAACGTCATGAAAAGATTAAGTTTTCGTGACGTTTAAATTTTTGGCGACATCTAATTAATATGCGTCATTAATACTTTCTATGACTAAGTTATGGCGACGTCTGAAGCCAAAATTTACTAAACGTCATAAAAGATTTTTGGTGACGTTTAACTCAGTTTGAGGAACGTTTGTTGGACGTCACCAAAGTAAAAAATCTTTGTAGTGAGTTGCAATGCTTTGTAGGACATATTGCGCCCTCAAATGTTTGGTCCATCAGCGTTGGCAGGTGCAACCAAGGAATTGCGATCTCCCAAGCATGCTACGCCTCAAGCATGTACAACAAACTGCTTGCCGGATCCAAGCGAGCAATCACTGGGAAGTCTTGATCAAACATCCAAGTGTCATCGATGGTGATCCACGGAGGAGAGTTTGCAAGAGTTCTGCCTCCGGGAAGAAGAAGAAGAATCGTGGGCAGTGCTCCCTGCACGGGCACATTGGATGTGTGCCCTACTCCCCTTGGTTAGTCGCAGATTCGGCCACATTGGTGCACTTGCAGCATGCATGACCCAGATGATCATGCAAATTCTCAGCAACGTCATCTTTTATAGCTTCTGAAGGTATCGATTAGAGATATTTGCATATATCTAAAGGTGGAAGGATGCCGGAGAACATGACCAACCTGTAGGAGACATCGTCGGAGCAAGGAACGGGGCAGCCGCAAGCATCGTCGCAAATTTGCTTGTCCGCCATTGTTTCCGAGACAGTTGTTACTTGCAGAAGCTCCGGGAGCGATCGAGGAAGGAAGGAGGTCTTTTTAAAACAGATGATAAGTGTCCTCTCAGTGCATGCATGGTGTGCATCATGGCGACGAAGCGCCAGCACCAGGCTGCAGGCATGAGGCGAAGGTTGTAACGTCACCAAAAACTAGTCTTCCTGTCACGTAGGCAGTCAGATAGATCATGAGGATGCTACACTGCATACAATATTCTTGACCTTGACCAGTCAACGAATGTAATACGTGACAATGAAAGTAATACTCAAATAAGTGGAAATATTATTGCGGAAGAGAAAACATCGGAAGATCAAAGGACAACAACATTCAATGAAGCCAATTCGAAAGAAGGGAAAGATTTCAAACTCCAACAAGTTCGAGCGAATGACCACATGTCCAATTCAAAAAGAGAGAGAGAGAGTCATAATATCTTTTTAGTACAAGGACCAATTATTCGATTAATGAAATAAAGGAGACAAAATGCTATTAAATTGGGCAAGTCAGGTACAGCTATCCTCGAACTCTGCGCCCTCTATCACCTCCCTAGGCAGGATTCTCACCTGCAAAATCTCAATGTATGGGCATAGAATACCCATGAGCGAAACGCCCAGTACAATAGAAACATAGGCGACAAAATGATAAGTCAAATCATGATTAAACAATAGTGGGTAAGCAATAAGATAACATACTTTAATCAATAGTTTCAATGTTTTGATCACAGTGGTTAATGGACAATACTTTATCATATTTATGCTTTGTTGTACCACGTTATGTACTTTGTCATATTGTACATTACTATACTTTGCTTTGCCTTGTGTGGAACTACATCTTTTACATTACTATGCGATCCTTGAAATTTGTTGCCTTATGCGAGCTCGACTTAATTAAGTTGGGAAGTCAGAGGTGCCTCTATGCATCTGTGAAGTCAGGGTGCCCATTATAGGGAAGGTGTAATGCTAAATGCATACTCTTTTCGGAATACAAGTGGGCGAGGACCCATATTCCAAGAATAGTGGTCATTAAAGACTCATAGGTTCACTATCTCCTCAGCTAAGCTACATGTCCCTCTGGCACTATAACATATGATGCCCTCCTTGGGGAAGGGAAGATGTCATACATCGCCCTTTTTGAAATACAAGTGGGAGAGGGTCTGTACTCTAGGAGCAGTGATCATTAAGACTTGTAAGGTCACTGTCTCCATAGTTCAGCTACCTGCCCCTTCTTTTATATTGTACCATGATCTTTACTCTGCACTTTGGGCAGCACGTAGCAATCTCGTGGTTTCATCTTTGCTTTACTTATTTTATTTATCATCTATGGAATTTAGAATCATAGATCAGAAAAAGGTCGAGTCAGATCCCTTTTCCTGAGGCGATAAAATTATGTCCTATTATCTTGTTCTTTATGTCAAATTCTGACCCATCCTTCGGGTGAGAAAGGCCTCTTTACAATATAGGACATGGCCTCAAGTGGGCCTGTTGCAAGCGGGCCCAACTGGGAAAAATCGACCTAAACAAAAGGGTATCTATCTTCTATTCGACAGAACCCGGGCTAGGTCAGGGAATATTCGGGTCGGATTTCTATCGCGGGTCAACGTGCATGACCTGGGCCGAGTCGAGGTTTGACTCGGGTCGGGTCGTCCTATGCACCACCACGTCATCTCGGCCGAAATCACGCCATGACGATTCATTGCGACCCAAGTCGAGTCTGGATTTGACTCGGGCCGATTGTTGTTCGATGGTCATGTGGGGGAAAGATTCGACGACTCGGTCCGAGTCCTCTGGTACCTGGGTCGGGTTCCTGATATGCGGATCTACGCCGTCTTCTTTTTCTCCCCAGGCCAACCTCCGGCTGTGACGATCACAATAAAAAAACTAAGTTTATCGACTCTAGATCATTATAAACTGATCACATGCATCAGATGATTAACATATTATCGCCTACGGGGATATGATGTCTAAGGTACCTTCTTTGCTCGACTTTGGTTCGCCAGCGGTGCTGGAGTTATCTTCTCGGCCTCTGGTCATCCCTGGGCGGCGAGGAGGTGCGGTCGGTTTTCGAGGACGTTGAGGGAGGGTCGTTGTGCATCGGCTGTTGCTGGATCATCCCTGTGTGTGTGCCGCTCGCTCGTCGATCGCCGAAGAAAAGAAGGAAAGGCAAAGGGGGAGAAGGTTGGTGTTGCGGCGGCCGAGAGGGGAGTGTAAGGGGGCGCGAGGGCTCCTCCTCGTGCCTTCTTATAGTCCTTCGCCACCCACTCGGGGGTGAAGTCATGGGGGGAGAGAATCGGGGGAGGAGGTTACTCCCCCCCATTCTCAGTTCTTTTCATATTTTTTTTCTAGTTCGAATTCTTGTTGAGGTTGTGCCGATTGTTACATTACTACCCTCTTAAAAGAAATTTCGTCCTCGAATTTTAATTGGAGTTAGTGCCTGTGTTTCCATGCTACTTTGACCAATGCCATTTTCTTCTTTCCTCTCTAAAACTTCTGATACTCCAATATTTTTGTGGGTTGCTCCTTGTATGTTAAATCCTTCTTGAGATTTGGTTCCTCAATTTGGATCACATTGGCATAATCGTGCTTGTATTTTCGGAGCAATGAGATGTGGAAGATGTTGTGTACTCTGGCGTACGCCGGGTGAAAAGCCAACCTGCACACTGAACCTCGGACCATATCTAAAATTTTGAAAGGGCCCACATACCTTGGACTCAATTTTTCTTTCTTGCTAAATCGCATCACGCCTTTGGTCGGTGAAACTTTGAGTAGAACTTGTTCACCGGCCTTGAATGTGTGCTCTCTTCGTTTCTTGTCCGCATAAGCTTTCTATCGGTCCTGGACTGACTTCATTCTTTTCTTTATCAATTCGATCCGGTCTGTGTATTCTTGGGTCTGTTTTCATAGTTCTGCGCTTAATATCTTCCTTTCACACACTTCTCCCCAACATGCCGAGAGAGCCATGGTCGGCCATATAATGCTTCAAATGGAGACATTTATATGCTTATAGGTAGCTATTATTGTAGGAGAATTCGATGAGGGGAAGATGACTATCCCAACTACCATGCCAGTCCAAGGCGCATGCTCGAAGCATATCTTCTAGCGTTTGGATCGTCCTCTCAGATTGGCCATCAGTCTGTGGGTGAAAGTCCGTGCTATAGCGGAGCCTCTTTTCGAAAGCGTTTTGGAGACTTTTCCAAAATCTTGTGGTGAACTTGGGGTCCCTATCAGACACAATGACTGATGGTATTCTATGGAGTCTAATGATCTCCTGCACATAAAGGTCCTTTAGACTTTCGAGCGACTATTTTACCTTGATGGATAAAAAGTGGGCCGATTTAGTGAGTCGGTCCACTATTACCCAGATGGCATCGTGCCCTTTCTGAGTCCGCGGAAGTCCCGTGATGAAGTCCATGGCTATCTCTTCCCATTTCCATTGAGGAATCTCAAGATTCTTCAATGTACCTTGGGGTTTCTGATGCTCCACTTTAACTTGTTGACAGACTATGCATCTGGAGACATTCTGCGATCTCATTCTTCATATCAGGTCACTAGAAACTTCTTTGTATGTTCTTATACATCTTTGTACTTCCAGGATGAATCGCAAATTCTGCTTTGTGGCATTCATCCAAAACTTCCCTCTATAATGCCGAACTGTTTGGTACCCATAATCGGTCGTTGTACCGAATGCCACCATCTGAGGAGACTTTGAAGTCCTTTACTTCCTGGCTTTTCTTTATCATCATAGACTGGTAGTCAGAGTCTTCGACTTGTGCTGCAATGATCCTTCCGATAAGATCGGGCTCAATCCGTTCCATCATCATGAGCGAACCATTAGGCCTTACCTTTTGGCGCCCATTTGAAGAGTTCTTCCATCATCTCAAATTGTCGGAGGTGCATGAAGGCCACTGAACCTTCCCATTTCTGACTGAAAGCATCGACTACTGAGTTTGCCTTACCAAGATGATAATTGATGGTGAACTCATAGTCATTTAGGAATTCTATCCATCGTCTTTGGCACATGTTGAGGTCCCTCTGAGTAAACACATACTTCAGGCTTTTATGATTCGTGTAGACTACGAATTCTTCTCCGTAAAAATAATGTCGCCAAAGTTTGAGGGCAAAAATTACTGCTCCAAGTTCAAGGTCATGGGTAGGATAATTGACCTCATGCTTCTTCAGTTGTCTTGATGCATATGCTACCACTTTCCCATGCTGCATTAAAACACATTCCAGACCTGTGCCGCTGGCATCACTATAGATCATATACCTACCATTGCCCGATGGTAAGGTGAGTATGAGTGTGGAAGTTAGTCGCTTCTTCAACTCTTAAAAGCCTTATTTGCACTTTGGTGGCTAGATAAACTTTTCACCTTTCCTTGTAAGCTTGGTCAATGGCAATGCCAATGTGGAGAAATCTTTGATGAAGCGCTTGTAATATCCTGCCTTGCCGAGGAAACTTCTGATCTCGGAGTCATTCTTCGGTTGCGCCCATTTGGATACTGCTTCAACTTTCGTTGGGTCAACTGAAATCCTATATTTGGAAACGATACGGCCCAGAAATATCATTTCCTCCAGCCAAAATTCACATTTAAAAAACTTTGCATACAATTTCTTCTCTCGCAAAGTTTCTAAAATAATTTTCAAATGCTCTATGTGTTGTTTTGTGCTTGACGAGTAGATGAGGATGTCGTCGACAAAGACAATCACGAACTTAGCGAGATGTTCGTTGAAAGTCCAATTCATGAGATCCATGAATGCTGCTAGGGCATTGGTTAATCCAAACGGCATAACCAAGAACTCATAATGTCCATAACGTGACCTGAAGGCTGTTTTCGGGATATCTTCTTCTGCTACCTTAAGTTGGTGGTATCCGCTCCACAGATCGATCTTGAAAAAAACTTTCACGCTGGAAAGCTGATCAATGCGAGGTAATGAATACTTGTTCATCCACTACAAGAAAAGAACTTTTTAACGACCACTCTTTAACAACAACTCAAAAATAATTGTCGTAGATAATAATCAATAACGGCCAGAAAAATGCATTTTCATTGATGAAAGGATTAATAATGACAATTGAAAATTCTCGTCGATGAAAAATAAAATCCGGCCATTAAAAGTTAAAAATAATGACCACTTACTGATTGGTCGCTAATGCTAAATTAATTCAGGGATTATCTTTGTTGGCTTCCCTCTCGTAAAATTTTCCAAGTAACAATATCAAATCTGCGCCGTTAACAAAATCTTAATCAAAATCCTCTAAAGGGATGTCAACCGTGTGATCCATTAAATGAAAAAAGCCCTAAAATTGTTGCCCATGACCTACCCACATGCCCAGCTGCTGCTTGAAGGAAAAGAAGACAAAAAAAAAAGGAAAAGGACTTACCCCACCATCTCCTCCTCCATGAAGATCGAACTGCTGCTTTGGCTCCTTCATGAACTCCACTAATGCTGTTGCCATCTCTGGTATGCTGCTACCGCTGATCCTCTAATTGCTGCAATCATTAATGACCTCTCTCTCCTTCACTCTCTTTCTCTCTCTCCATCTTTCTCTCTCTCTCTCCCCTCCCTCCCTTCCCTTTTGGAAGCCCTAAATTCTCATACCGTGCTTGTAATGGTTCACTTGAATCTTCAATTAAATGTTTATGTTGCTCAGATTTGTAGGGTATTTTAAAGGAAAATGCTCCTTGTCTCTTTATGTAAGATCACGCGAATGTATTATGGTTGAATTGTATAAATGTTTTGTAGCCATTCTTTTTTTGTGCATTAACATTCAAAGGCAACACAAGAGATGTTGAGTATGCCAAAAGAGATTCTAATAGATATGAATTTCATAGATGAGGAGTAGCTTCGAACATGAGAGGGCTGCCACCCAGGTTGAAAGGCAACTGCTAGCAGCAACCGCAGCCGCAGGAGGATTTCTTTGAGGTCAACAACGAAATCTGAGAGTTAAGCAAATCATTAGTTGCACTAGTTTCATACTTTTCGTCTTACTTTTCATATGACCTTAGTTATTTTTGTTATTGCTTTATAAGGGTTGCCTTACCGCCACATATTTATATTTACTATTAATAGTTTTTATGTTCAATTAGGTGAAGGTGACCACCTCTCCATCTAAGACTTCATCAACAGGGGTTAGGTTTCTTTCCCCATGTCTTTTTCTTTCTTAAAGCATGAAAAATTTTGCTTTCTGCTCCATAAAATCAGTACATTAGGACATCATGAAATTTTAATGCAATAAAAGTCCTTTCCATGAAGATAAATATTTTCTCTTTGTTACTTAGATGAGTTATCCTCTTTTTATCCAGTGACCGGACATATTCACCATCTCCTTCCGTGAAAGCACTTTATTGGCCGAGTTGTCTTAGCATTTTTTATAACTAATTTTGAGACTTTTTATAACTAATTTAGAGGTCCATTTTGACATTAATATAACGGGATATCATTTGCCTGAGAGACAAAAGACAATGATATATATTTAGACATGAGATGAGTCATATATGATGTTTTATCACATTTTTATTAAAAATTCTTGAGTAAACATTACAACTATTTTTACTATAATTTTACAGGGTTTGAAGTATGCAACACATTGAAGATGGAGGCCGAAAGTCAAACACAACATCTTGTTTACTTGAAGCTACAATGTTTTTGTAGATTTTGGATGTCTACCATGATATCGAAGCAAGAAATTAGAATGTTGTGAGCAAATGTTGCCAAATTTGAATATTATGAGTGGTCATGTCATACCTTTTCGTAATATATTTTACAAGTGAATGAAAGTTAAATGTCAATGTAAATTCATAACTTAGTTGTTTTGTTCATTGTTGCAAGTGATCAAGTTCAACTAGTCATTAATACGTAGGTTGATCCTAAAATATATTTGACAAGCTTTATTATAGTGTCCAAATAAATATTCAGGATAAAAGTTTTGAATCACCACGACCTATTAAGAACAAGATCGTTGGTCATTAATGTTATTAATGATGATTCAAATCTTGGACGTCAATAGATTTTTAACGGCAAGAAGATTTGTCGCTAAAAGAATTATATCGACAAGAAATCATGTGGCCATTAATATTTTTAACGACGGGACAATTAGCTTCGTCGTTATTGATCTTTAACAGTGAAGCCTATAGAGACCAGTGACGATAGGAATATGCTGGTAGTTAATAATAATTAACGACCAGAATTCAATCATTAACGACCATTTGTCCCTTTGTTAAAGGCCCATTTTCTTGTAGTGATCACTGTTACTTTATTCAGCATCCGATAATCTATGCAGAGCCTTAGTGAGCCATCTTTTTTCTTGATGAAGAGGAGCAGAGTGCCCCATGGTGAGACGCTAGGTCTAATGAAGCCCTTATCCAACAACTCCTGAATCTGAGTTTTTAATTCTTTAATCTTTGCCGGAACCATGCGGTATGGGGCTTTGAAAATCGGCACTGTGCTGGGTACCAACTCGATATGAAAGTCTATATCTCTCTTGGGTGGTGTCCACTAACATCTTCTGAAAATACATCAAGAAATTCCCTCACAATTCTAATTTCTATGTCTTGTGAGGTCCTGGTTAGTGCTTCGATCTTGATCACACTTGCCAGATATCCTCTGTACCCCTGTCTAAGAAGCTTGTGGGCCTTGATGGCGGCACCATGATTTTTCGGTTCCTTCCGATTTATACATCTGACCGTGACTTTTTCTTTATCGTGTGCTCATATAACAACCTTCTTTTGCTTGCACAAGATAGAAGGTAAGTTAACCAATCCATGTCCAGTATAGCATTATAGTCTTTCATAGGTATAATGTAAAGTCTTTCATCAGGTAGGTGTCTAATAGTCCGTAGGGTTCCTTGGGGTGTAAGTATTGTCATACTGTGATCTAAGTCTAAACTAGTTAACCCTAAGGTAATAGCACACTCCTCTGATATACTTTGCCATACTATACATTACTATACTTTGCTTTGCCTTGTGTGGTACTACATCTTTTCCATTACTGTGCGGTCCTTGAAGTTCGTTGTCCTATGCAAGCTCGACTTAATTAAGTTGGGAAGCTATAGATGCTTCTATGCATCTGTGAAGCCAGGGTGCCCATTATAGGGAAGGTGTAATGCTAAATGCATACCCTTTTCGGAATACAGATGGGAGAGAACTCGTATCCCAGGAAAAGTAGTCATTAAAGACTCGTAGGTTCGTTGTCTCCTCAGCTAAGTTATCTGTCCCTTTGGCACTATAACATATGATCCATATGATGCCCTCCTTGGGGAAGGGAAGATGCAATGCATCGCCCTTTTTGGAATACAAATGGGAGATGGTCTGTACTCTAGGAGCAATGGTCATTAAGACTTGTAGGGTCACTATCTCCATAGTTCAGCTACCTGCCCCTTCCTCTATACTGTACCATGATCTACTCTGCACTTTGGGCAGCACATAGCAATCCCGTGGTTTCATCTTTGCTTTACTTATTTTATTTATCATCTATGGAATTTAGAATCATATATCAAAAAAAGGTAGAGTCAGATCCCTTTTCCTGAGGCGATAAAATGATGTCCTATTACCTTGTTCTTTATGTCAAATTCTGACCCATCCTTCGGGTGAGAAAGGCCCATTATAGTCTTTACAATATAGGACATGGTCTCAAGAGGGCCTATCGCAAGCGGGCCCAATTGGAAAAAATTGGCCTAAACAAAAGGGTATCTATCTTCTATTCGACAGAATCGGGTCGGGTTTGGGATGGATTTTTGTCATGGGTTAATGTGCATGACCTGGGCCGATCGGGGTTCAACTTGGGTCGGGTCGCGCTGTGCACCGCCACATCATCTCGGTCGAAATCACGGCGATCCGATCATGATGATTCATTGTGACCTCGGCCGAGTCTGGATCTGATTCCGGTCGGGTTGTTGTTCGATGGTCGTATGGGGGAAAGATTCAACGACTTGGGCTGCGTCCTCTGGTACCCGGACTGAGTGCCGATGGGACTCGGGCAGGGTCACTATTGACTCGGGCCGAGTTATTGATACGCGGATCTGCGTCGTCTTCTTCTTCTCCCCTGGACAACTTCTGGCCATCGGATTGTGATGATCACAATACAAAAAACTACGTTCATCGACTCTAGATCATTATAAACTCATCACATGCATCCGATGATTAACATATCATCGTCTACGGGGATATGACATCTAAGGTACCTTCTTCTCTCGACTTTGGTTCACCGACGGCGCTGGAGTTGTCTTCTCAGCCTCCGGTCGTCCCTGGCCGGGGAGGAGGTGCGGTCGGCTTTCGAGGATGTCGAGGGAGGGTCGTTGTGCATCGGTTGTTGCTGGATCATCCTTGTGTGCATGCCGCTCGCTCGTCAATCGCCGAAGAAAGGAAGGAAAGGCAGAGGGGGAGGAGGTTGATGTTGTGGCAACCGACAGGGGAGTGTAAGGAGGCACGAGGGCTCCTCCTTGTGCCCTCTTATAGTCCTTCGCCACCCACACGGGGGTGAAGTCGTGGGGGGAGAGAATCGGGGGAGGAGGTCGGTTCGTTTCATTTTTTTCTAGTTCGAATTCTTGTTGAGGTTGTGCTGGTTGTTACAAAGGTTGCCTGCAATCGGGTGCCTTGGCAGCATGCATGCAACGTGATGACATAAGGCGACCACGTTTCGGTTAGCGAAGGTGGGGGATGAAGTGTATTGCCCCCAAAATTTGCCCTGCGACGTGGCAATTGGGCTAATCTGGGTCGGCATTACTTATACACATAATCTCTTTGGACTTTCATAATCCAATAAGGCAGTAAAGAACAATAATAACTCCTTTCATAATAATGCGGAAGCTAAGTAACTGATAATAACTAACTACAACATAATGCGGAAGCTAACAATTCTTTTTGTTCCGAGAAGTCCTACTATCACAACTATAAAATATTTATTACATCGAAATGAACTAAGACTGACTTTCATGTGCAATTGCATCACCACGAATTCTACTACTGCACGCGTCTCCATTTATAGCATCAATTATCTGTGGGGTTCAAACACATGGACATAAAATATCCGTGAGCAAAATATGCTCAGTATATGAAATGATACAAATGGATGCAATAACTTAAATAGAGCAAGATTAGCAATTTTAATTCATATATATCAAAGAACATATAATAACAATATTAAACTTTACTTTTCATTTCTGTTCCTTTCCTTTCCCTTCTTTCTATAATTTTTTGTTCATAGCAGTTCTTCTTTAGTGCGTTGCTCTACATCTTTTACTTTAAACAATACTAGGACATCTATATGTGTTATCCTAATGCGAGCTCGACTTCTTTTAATATGAATCAACATAGCACTTTCATGTGACTATAACAATGGGTCAAGGTGGATCAAACTAGGACTAGGTGTGCTTGGGCTTCTCAAGGTTACCCAAGAATCCCTCTTTCTTTAACTTTAACTATAACAATCTGTGCACATGAGGATCCCATCTTTCATCTTTTATCTTTTCATAATTAACTATTTGTTCTATTCTGTTTATCACACATCATAGCAGGAGCAAAATAGTCTTTTAACATCATTACAAATCAATCCAAACGTATATCTACAATCTGAGCAGAATCTGCGGGTCGGGTTTACACTGACGCAGGTCGGGTCATGGATGTCTTGGGGTCGGTCTCGCAACAATATAGTCTCGATCATACTCTAGAACCCGACCCAGGTTCTTCATCTTTTGAATCAAACTCGGCCCGCGCAGTTTGAATCCAACCCGGATTCGGTCTTTGTCCGGCCCGAGTTCGCAGGGACCCGACCCAAGTTCCCTGGTCGTCAACCACAGTGCAACTCTCAGCCCGCACGAATTTAAAATTCATCTTGATAGATAAAGGGGGTAGATACATAGAAGCTCATGGGACTATTCAATGAGACCATCTTAGTTCTTAATCCTCAGGTCGTTACAATCTTCCCTCATAAAGAGCTCAACGTCCTCGTTGAGCGGGGTCGGTGGCCCATGGCCCGTGTTCCCTACATTACTCAAGTGAGCACGCGAGGTCGACTCTGATACTATTTTGTAACACCCCCGACCCAATCAAGATTATGTAACACCTCCGACTCTCGGCCCGCACAAATTTAAAATGCATTTGGATAGATAAAGGAGTGGCTACATATGGGACTATTCAATAAAAGAGACCATCTTGAGGTCGTTACGTGAAACCCGAAGGTTTTAGAAACACTGACTCATGCGTTATTAAATAGGTTCGAAAGCTGGGCTTCTTTTAAAATTATGTGCATTGGCCATAGTTAGTGTTTTACTATTTTTATTATATGCATTTCTTCTTCATAATTGGATGAGGGAGTTATTTATGGAAATCGACATTGGTTTTTTTTATGTAAGAGAAGGGTCGCTTCCCTCTTGCTTGGCAATCTGATGCAAATATATATAATACCAATTTTTTGTGTGGAAGATGAAGTTGTCACTTCCCTTTTGCTTGGTAGACTCTTGCATATATATAAGATTCTCACCTGACGGTTCGTAGGAACCCACCCATGCCCCTCCACTCTTGACACGCCGGCCCTCTGGCCGAGCATTTATGGCATAAAGATGAGAAGAAGTGAACATATCAAGCTTCCTACGTGTCTCTTCAGAACTTTCTCACGCTTTTCTGCACTGGTGATTGTGTAACGTCCGACTGTTACATAAAAAAAAAAGAAGAAGAGGAACCTCTTCTCCACTTTCTCCTCTCCTCTCCCCTCTTTAATGGCTGAACAGTTCAGGAGAGGGGGGAGGCTAAGGGACATCTCCAACTCTATAAAACCCACTGCCCTGACCTCCTTCCCACTTTTCCTACGTCTCTCTCTCACATCCTCTGTTTTCCTCCTCCGATGTGCACGGGCAGCAATCGACAGAGGCACTCCGGCAATGATTTCCGGCACGGACGACGTCGGAAATAGCAGCGGACGGCAGCAAGCGACCGAGGATGAATCACTGCACGGACGAACCACAATTTCGTAGGCGTTAAGGTGTGAATTCGGGATCTTCTTCATAGATTAGTTTATGGACCTTTATGCATGCCTTAGGACTGATCTAGTAGTGAAATTCGCGACCAGTAGGAGTAGGACAACATAGTTTGTGATACCTATCGAATGATGAACCTATTTCATCGCTTAGATTGTTTCAACTCGAATCTAATACCTGATGCATAGATTTACTTTTCTACTGTTAAGATGATCACGTGATATTTGATTTATGATTTTGAATTCATATTATTGATGATTGATCATCGATGTCAATGAACGAAATGAAATGATGGAAATCCAGAACTCGTGCAGTCTTCTGCGAGTGGCAAACCCGGCCCGGGTTTCCCCCAACCCGGCCCGGACTCGGACAAACTCGGGACCGAGTTCTTCCAACTCGGCCCAAATCTGCCATGAATGACCGATCGGAGCTCTGATCGCACCAGTGGCCCGGCCCGGGTTCTGCCTGACCCAACCCGGGTACCGATCGGAGAAGACGATCGGGCGGATCGACTTTTCTTACTCGATCGCGCATCCCACTCGGCCCGGGTGTAATCCCGACCCAGCCCGGGTTCTAACTCAAATTTTTCGAGAGTGATTCCACCCACAACTCGGCCCGGGTTTCACCTGTACTCGGCCCGGATTCTAATCAATTGAACGTAAATCTTATGATTTACGAACCCCTGTTTACGGAATTGACATCTGATTTTTTATAGAAAGTTAATTGTACTCAACCGAACCATGTTTACCACTTATTGAATTGAATGGAGAAAAACGAAATGTCAAACTTGATTATGATATTATTGAAATGATAAATGGTTGTCCGCTCCCTCGCCGGACGATCGCTTAAAAGGACTATGACGGATGACCGTTTGACTTCTAGGCATCCGGAACGTGGACAGAGGAATTCGACCTTAATCGAACCCTCTGATTTTAAGCTTCTGTCCACATGATTAGTTAAAGAAAAGAAAGAACTAAAAGAATGATTCGGAGCTATGCTCCATACGACCTTGATCGATCCTCGGATTGAAAGAAAAGTCCATTATGATAAAGGAAGTTGAACGAGCCCTAAGCAAGGCACTTCCTTACGGATTATCATTTATTCTATCGAGATGGGAGTTTCTCTCCTTTATGGATGCGTCCTCATGGTACGAGGTCATCCCAGCTCGACGGGGCTAGCCGTGACATTGATCACCCACTGGCCCACAATAGTCTAGATAGTAGCACTACGAGTGCAAGCAATGGTATTTCCCTAAATGATTGAAGAGCTCTTCCAATGGAATGGAATGGAATGAAAATGAAATAAGAGAAAGGAAATGAAATGAGAAGAAAGAATGAAAAGAGAAAATGAGAAAATGAATGAACGAAAGAAAAGAAGGAAAGCATGATGAAAGAGAGACATGAACCTTATTGTGCTCTCTGCAATATGATTCACTTCCATACTTCATTACAAGACTTTTTAATATGCTTATTCTGACAGAACTGATCTATGATTTATACGAACTCACACTTAGCTTTATACTAACTGTTGAACTTGCTTCCCTGTGTAATCCCCACAGGCACCTGATGGTTGCTCATGGCGTGGTGGTGTGTGCGCGGAGACTTCGCTCTGGGTAGCACGTGCATATGGTTACGGTCGTGTCTAATATGAATCGTGTGTTATCCGTTACACTAAGTGGCATATCTACTCAGATGGGTCTTATCATGTTTTGGTCGACCGTCGTCATTTTTATGTTTAGTACTCATACTCTTATCTTCATTACTTCATACTAAACCACGGAATATTATCTTTTGCTTCGCACTATGTTTTTTATCAAGACAGTTTGACATACTTTTCACCCTTTTGCTTCCGCAATATTCTCTTATTGTTGTATTATTTTATTTGACAAGTCTTCCGCTTACGTGTCATTTTTTTTACCATTTGGGTCAGCAAAAGAGTCAAACAAAGATAAGAATAAGGTAGCGCACGAGAAAAGATCGCGCCACGTGGTGAGTCAAATTTCGGGACGCTACAGATTGCATGTATGTCTCCAAGAAGATCTGGCTCGCCCGTCAGAACAATAAGTGCCGCTGGTCTGCGCTTCAGGAGATGAGCATTTTCGTTTTGACATTGATGGCATGAATTCTCTTTTTGCATGTTCAGATGTTTGGGGTCCTTCACCATATACATATGTGTTTCCTACGTAAATGGGGATTAGGCACCAACACACTACAATTTCTGCATTTTGAACTTTACCAATCTTCTTTGCTTGAATAGATGGAGCTCATCTCTAAAGTATGAAATCCATTTATTATTGAATATAAGGATTCCTGGGTGGATAATGTTAGCAAGCTACTCTTTCCTTCATAGAGATCAGGTGATGCACTGTGCGTGATCTTATTTTGCAATTTGTTTTCGATTGAGTTAATATGTTAATGTTATTCTTTCACACAAAATTTAAGATTCGGATGAGTTCTTATGCACCTTTTTTTAGGAGATCTTGTGCACCAATTTGAAGACGTACTGAACATTCCGATCAGAGATGGGATTCTAAACACAATTTATGTTTGCTGATTTTTTTTTATCTGCATCTTTGGCACTACTTTATTGTGTAGCTTTTTGAATGCAATCTACCACATCAGTTTTCATTTACTTATAAAATGATGGATGGTGCAAGATGATAGGCTGATAGCCATTTGAGTGCCACAAAATTCAACTTTTTTTCCAGAACAAAGTGATCTATTTGGATAATAATTATATGAGTTTTATATTACAGATATTTCCGTTAGTAGACTGGTGTTTAGATTACATGAATAACACATGGTGTAATGCCCCCAAATCACACTCTGACACGTGGCAGAATACGCTTTGACATAGATAAAAGCAGAAAACTAATCATCATTAAATAATAAAAGAGTGTGACATCATAATATGCGGAAGACTGATAAAGAACTTCATGTGACTCCAAAGAAAAACTAGTACATCAAACTAAAGAACTCAAAATATCCATCTGCAGCCACCTACGAGCTCCATCTGTCACCGTTGATTACCTTCATCATTTAGATATGTTCCTGCATTTAAGAACATGCAGAGGAGAAACCTCCCAATGAGTTTTGCAACTCAATATGGAAATAAAATAAATATTATCATAATATCATAATACTAGACAAGAAGTCCAATAACTTGGCATATGAATAGAAAATTCATAAATCGTCATCTTCTTGAGATCGTAAGATCGAAGATCATGATAGATCATGATAAATCATCATAAAGGAGGTAAAAGATGATCATCAGGACTATGAGATCATCATCATAATAAGAATAGTGAGGAATCGTCGTATGAACATAGAAAATCATGGAATGAAACATCTTTATTGGATCATATTAACAACTGATCAAGAGATCATGAAAAGATCATTATATAAGTGGCAAGAGCCAGTAATCAACATAATGAGATTTCGTTATTAATATGCTTCATCTTCTTCATCATCTTATTATTCATCTTTGATTTATAGTGGGGTATATTTCAACCCACGGGGAGGCCTGCCTCAACCCGTCTATCATCATCATCATAACTGACAGAGCCAGCCCATAACTGACCGTAGTCAATTCATAATTGATCGAAGTCAGCCCATACCTGGTCGTCACCGGTCCATCATAAAAAGAGCTCTCCATTTAACATTTTTCATTTTTTATCTTGTAGCTTTTAACTTATCTTTATTAGGACATAATGATCATGATTAAGAATTGATCATCATAAGAAAGGATTATCAAAACATACTGATAAAAGGTCCTAATCATCATCATTATATAACACTTATTCAGAGCTACAAGATAGGATCATGGAGAGAAATTAAAAATATATGAACATCATAATCATCATCATCGTCATAAGGTAGATCAAGCTCGATGGATATGGATCAGTGTCATCATAAATATGATTGGATCTAAATTAAGTCATCATAAGGTCATAATAGACATCATCATTATTAAAGGCATAAATAACATGATCATATCATGACTAGGATCAGGATTACGCACATGAATCAGGGCTCAAAAGATCATAAAAATCATATAAACAATGTTGGAACCTAGGCTGAGTAGGAGTGGAACTCGGGCCGAGCTCACAGGACATCATCCTTGAAAAACTGGGGTAAACCTGGGTCGGGTTCGGGTCACAACCGAGCTGAGTCGGGTCATCATTGAGTTGGGGCGGTCGTCGCGTCCGACATCTTCGTCGTGCATGGAACTCGGGCTGGGTCATCATCAACCCGGGCCGGGTTCGTCGGGTTCCAGAGCTCGGGCGGATCCGGGCCAAATTCCTACGAACTTGGTCCGGTGAAGGACCTGCCCGGGCCGAGTTCGAGTGAACTCGGGCCGGGTTCTTCTTATGCAGAAATTGCGCAGTTCGCATTCTGTTCATCTTTTCCGGCAATGGCCGGCACAAGTCAACATCATAGAACCTCATGCAATAACCAGGAACTACATAGAACAAGCTTCAAGTCTAAAATCAAGATTCTATCACGAATCTATCCTAATTTCATACCTTGTGAAGTTTCCGTTGAAACCTCACATCCTTTCCCTTCTTCGTGTTCTTCCTCTTCCTCCTCTTCTTCTTCCTCTTCCTCTTTCTTTTTATTTCGATCGTTCCACTCTGTCCAGGCGTGACATCCACGTTCATCGGTGTCCAAATCCTTCGGCCGATCTCCTGTTTGGCGGTAGTAGCCCGGCGTGAGAGAGGGGGAGAGAGAGACGCACGAAAATTAGAACCGGCTAGTGGAGAAAATAGAGGGGCTGATTTGTTTAATTTGTTCTCATATTTATACGGGAGGAATTTGAGAACAATTGGGACTCCAAGATTTGATTTAATCCCCTCATATTTTAAAACTTTGTTTCCTATTTATCTTTTCCTCTATTTGATTTTTATCTTCCTATTTGTTTTAATCCTTTCCATCCTCTTCTTTTCCTTTTTCTATTTCAAGTTTATCTCTTTTTTTTAGTTGACCGTCAGACATTACATTATAAACCCCTTAAAATAAAATTCTTCCACGAATTTAGTCATCGGATAGGAGCTTACTAAAAGAAAGGAAATTTCTTGATCATTCGTGTGATGGTCCATCACACGCTTAGAAAAGCATTTGTTCATCATTGTTTCATCTTCATCATCTTAAGAACATAGTCATTCCATTATCATATGCATTAGAACAATGAGTCTTTTATCATAATATACCTTAAGGCAAAGGTCCTTTCATCATATAACATTTTCTTTCATCCTTTTTTCATATTCATCTTTTCATTTTGCCTTTGTTATAATTGGGAAATAAAATCTACTTCAGTCAACACAATAATGTGTTGCCATCTAAATCATCCATACGACAATTAGATAATTACCTCATATGAGGTTGTAAACTCTTCTTTAAATAGGTCATGACAATCCTCTTTTCATCCAATATCTTCATTAATCTAACATCCTAATTTTTGGGTCATAAGGGACCAAATTAGGCATTTGGGAGCAAATCAATTTCAATCATCATGAGAAAACTTGAGGATGTCAGGACATGACATCATTTGAACACTTTTTAATTTTCGATCAAATGAGTGATATGGATCAAACACCTTCTTAGTAGGACGAACTTAGTTGGAGATACCTTTCATACAACTTTATCATTATGTTTAAAGATCTATCCATCTCTACCTTACTAACATAAAATTTTTATCATGCCTGTATTGTTGGCATAATCATCTTTATATCAGTCAATTTTGTTGGCATATTCATTCATGTCTATTCTAACTCTTTGGCATTTAGATGCTTCCTTTCACTTAACTCATTCCACATGTAGGTAAGTGGTCTGGTACCCAATACGAAGGAAATCTTGCAATTGACATAATCATCCTTAATAATAAAAGTCATCATGAACAATGACAGAATGGATAAACATTGTGAAAAATAAAACTTTATCTCATGATTAATTCTACAAAAGTGATCATCATAATTATTAACATATGGCATGATCATCGCCGATCCTAAGATTAAGGATCATCAAGGTGGCATGATATGGTTGATTATACAACCATGCGACATCATGAGAAAATCAAGGAGATTGATTATTTCACATCGTAAGATAAATTATCATCATCATAGAATCACTCCTTTATTATAGGATGGTCATCATGTTTATCATAATGTTTGATCTTGAAGATCCACAATGGCATAGCCTAGCATGGTGGGAGAAACTTATCATGAGGATCATTAAGATCAGTAGTGTCATATGGTACATCGATAAAATCGATGATCATCGTACAGAATCAATAGTGTCATTAGATAAAATTCATCATCATTGATAGTCATCATCACCTTCATGGATAATAAGTGGACATAAATCATATAATCATTACACATGATCATAAGGATCATTAGGATTAACATTGGTATCATTAGATAAAATTACGAACCTAGGTAAGGCCATCTTTATATAAAATTATTAGTGTCATGCATCATTTTTTCATAAGGCTTCTAGGCTCTACCCCTTTTTTTTCATTTTTGACATATTGGGTACTTAGAACATACTATTTGGTTGTTCCATGTCATTGTTATTTGCTCATCCTTATACATCTTTGTACTTCTCAAATAGATCGCAACCCAGACTTATGGTTACATCATTATACTTCCTTGTACTTTTCAAATGAATCGTAACCTGACTTATAATATTCATCTAATACTTCTTCTTATAAGACTTATTCCCAAATGGACCGCAACACAGTCATATGTTATTCATCGAGTATTGCTCTCTTTAGGACTTCATCATTTGGGTTTCATATGCTTAGTTCCTTCATCATTTCATACGCAGCCTCATGAAGCCTAGCGAACATCACTTGTGTCTGAGTGTATGTGTAACCGAGTTCATTTTACCAAAATGGTACTTCATGAAGAACTAAGAATCTTTCAAAAACTTCATGTCATCTTCATTGTCACATATTAGGGTACTACTAAAAGAAAGTATACTTAAGACTCTTTTGATCGATGAACATTTCAATCTTTCCTACATAAATTTAGGCATAGTCTGAACACAATGTTCATGAGGACCTAAAAGTTTGAGGAGCGTTCTTTAGTCCAATGGCATCACTTAATTTATAATGATCATTCATTGCCAGGAAAATTATCTTCATTACATCTTCTTCAGCAACTCGAAGTTGCTGGTACTCACTCCATAGATCGATAACACCTAGCCTTAAATAGATCATCTTTGCATGGTAACAAACACTTATGCATTGATGGTTGTTTTATTTAACGACTTATTAATAAATCTCTAGATTCATAAAGCCATCATTCTTCTTTACAAAAGAAGTGGAATATCTAAAAATGAGACCCTTGGTCTCATAAACTCCTTGTCTTAAAGTTACTAAATTTGACTCTTCAATTCGTTTGTCATGGAGCCTTTGAAATTAGAGTCATGCTTGAAAGGAGGTCGATATGACACTCAACTTCTAACTATAGTTTTTTAGTTCACTTGGGTACTGATAACTATCTTCTTCTTCTTGCATAATACTTATACATCTTAGGAGATAACTCAATTGACACTAAGAATCCCATCATAATCCTCCTAAGAGGTCCTAATTGATGTGAAGAAAAGATCTTATCTTCCATCGTCATTTGTACCACAAGGACGTACTTTATGGTATGAAATTATTTTCATAGGGCCATCATCATTAAAGGTAGCTTATGTCATGCGAGGATCAATAGGCTCACTAAGAGTGTTGTCCATCATCGTAGATAATGACATTATCATATGATTCGATCATATTGCTAATGGAATCAAGTCAATCATCATCTTTACAAGATCGATCTAGGTCAATAGCTTTCATTATGACCTATATTTGACGTGACCCTTTCCTCAACATTGACATAAAAAAATACTTCTTTCATTGATAATCATATCAATGATATAAAAAAAGGAATCACATATGAGATTAAGGATAGGTATTTGATCGAATCAGTATTTCATCATCTTAGCAGAATGGACAATGTAAGTGTAATATGAAAAAGATATAAAGAAGCCATAGGAGGCATGTCAATTGTCACATCCTAAGATCACTCTATATTCATAGAGTACTTCATCATTAATCATCGTAAATTTGGATCATATAGGAAAGAATTCTAAGAATCAATAAGATCCTATATTAGCATAATCAAATATCATGAGTTAAGAGTCGTCATCATAATCATTTAGCTTATGAGTGAAAGACATAACTTACTTGTCATGACTTCAGGTGGCGCGGTGACTACTCGTGGTACTTGCACATGGACCATGACATCATACATTAGGACATGAGAATGTCCTACCTTTAGGCTCTGATACCTAACTGTAACGCCCCCAAATTGTACCCCGTCACGTGGCAGAATACGCTTCGATAACGCTACGGGTCATCCTTATGTGTACATCATATTGAGCAAAAATAAAACTTTTACTGGACAACTCGACATCGATAAAAGCAAAAGACTAATCATCATTAAATAATAAAAGAGTGTGACATCATAATATGCGAAAGACTGATAAAGAACTTCATGTGAGTCCAAAGGAAAGCTAGTACGTCAAACTAAAGGATTCAAGATACCCATGTGCAGTCACCTACGAGCTCGATCTGTCACCGTTGACCACCTTCATCATTTAGATATGTTCCTGCATTTAAGAACATGCAAAGGAGAAACCTCCCAATGAATTTTGCAACTCAGTATGGAAGTAAGATAAATATCATCATAATATCATGATACTAGACAAGAATCATAAGAATATCATCATCATATAGAAAGAAAATAGACATCATCATCATATGGGTAAAAGAAGTCCTATAACTTGGCATATGAATAAGGAATTCATAGATTGTCATCTTCTTGAGATCGTAAGATCGAAGATCATGATAGATCATGATAAATCATCATAAAGGAGGTAAAAACCGATCATCATGATTATGAGATCATCATCATAATAAGAATCATAAGGAATCATCGTATGAATATGGATAATCACGGAATGAATCATCTTTATTGGATCACATTAACAAGTGATCAAGTGATCATGAAAATATCATCATATAAGTGGCAAGAGCCAGTAATCATCATAATGAGATTTCGTTATTAATATGCTCCATCTTCTTCATCATCTTATTATTCATCTTTGACTTATAGTGGAGTATATTTCAACCCACGAGGAGACCTGCATCAATCCGTCCATCATCATCATCATAACTGGCAAAGCCAACCCATAACTGACCGTAGTCAGCCCATACCTAGTCGTCACCAGTCCATCATAAAAAGAGTTCTCCATTTAACAATTTTTATCTTTTATTTTGCAGCTTTTAACTTATCTTTATTAGGACATAATGATCATGATTAAGAATTGGTCATCATAATAAAGGATTATCAAATCATACAGATCAAAGGTCCTAATTATCATCATCATTATATAACATTTATGCAAAGCTACAAGATAGGATCATGGAGAGAAATTAAAAATATATGAACATCATAATCATCATCATCGTCATAAGATAGATCAAGATCGATGGATATGGATCAGTGTCGTCATAAATATGATTGGATCTAAATTAAGTCATCATAAGGTTATAATAGACATCATCATTATTAAAGACGTAAATAACATGATCATATCACGACTTGGATCAGGATTACACACGTGAATCAGGGGTCAAAAGATCATAAAAATCATACAAACAACGTCGGAACCCGGACCGAGTAGGAGTGGAACTCGGGCTGAGTTCATAGGACATCATCCTTGAAAAACTAGGGTAAATCCGGGCCGGGTTCGGGTCACACTCGAGCCGAGTCGGGTCATCGTTGAGTTGGGGCGGCCGTCGCGCCCGACATCTTCGTCGTGCATGGAACTCGGGCTGGGTCATCATCAACCCGGATCGGGTTCGTACGGTTGCAGAGCTTGGAGAGCGCAACAATGGCGGATCTGGGCCGAGTTTCTACGAACTCCGTCTGGCGAAGGACCTGCCCGGGCCGGGTTCGAGTGAACTCGGACCGGGTTCTTCTTACGCAGAAACTATGCAGACGCATAGTTCGCATTCCGTTCATCTTTTCCGGCAATGGTCGGCACAAATCAACATCATAGAACCTCATGCAATAACCAATAGCTACCTAGAATAAGCTTAAAGTATAAAATCAGGATTCTATTATGAATCTATCCTAATTTCATACCTTGTGAAGTTTCCATTGAAACCACACATCCTTTCCCTTCTTCGTGTTCTTCCTCTTCATCCTCTTCTTCTTCTTCTTCCTCTTTCTTTTTATTTCGGTCGTTCCCCTCTGTCCAGTCGCGTCATCCATGCTCATCGGTGTCGAAATCCTTTGACTGATCTCCTGTTGGGCAGTAGTAGCCCGACGTGGGAGAGGGGGAGAGAGACGTACGAAAATTAGGACGGACTAGTGGAGAAAAATAGAGGGGCTAATTTGTTTAATTTGTCTTCTTATTTATAGGAGAGGAATTTGAGAACAATTGAGACTTCAAGATTTGATTTAATCCCCTCATATTTTAAAATTTTGTTTCCTATTTATCTTTTTCTCTATTTGATTTTTATCTTCCTACCTCTTCTTTTCCTTTTTCTATTTCAAGTTTATCTTTTTTTTAGTTGACCGTCGGGCATTACACATGGATTTTGGCATAATAATAATTATATGACACATGAATTATATGGCAACACCTTATTCACATAGCACAGAGTTGAAGTGGTCATTCTTCACGAGTGACTTCTTTGAAGGGTTGTTTTTGGAATCATCATCTTCCCCTGAATTTTGTCATCCAGTAATGGTTTTAATGTGCTTTGCTATCAGGGTTGCCACGTCTGCATACTAATAGGTTACTATGAAGGAGGTGACATGTAAGTTTTCATTTAATAGTAATTATGAAAATGGAAGGTAAAATGTAATCTTTGATGTAAGATAATTGTCTTGGGCATGTGGTTGCTTAGTTCTCTAGGAGTGGAGGAACAACCCTAGAGGAAGACTTTATTGTTATTATTTACATATGCACGTTTCATTTTCTGAGCATGTCAAATCATTTGAAGAGGAAGAGATAGTTCTAAGCATGTCCAATCATTTGAAGATGAAGAAATTGTGTGGGGGTGGACAGTATAAAAACGATATATTACATTCATCTATTTATAATTAATTATATGCAACTAACTAATTAAAAGTTTTATTATGTCTTCTTTATGTTTCTTCTCAGATATTCTATAATTATTTGCTTTTCTCATTCATAGGAGGAGGTAATGGATTTAGAGACAAGGGAAAAATATTGGATACTAGATAGCATTAATACATAAAAGGCATATCAATTTATTTAAAGTTGATTATATGCAACTAATTAATTAGAAGTTCAGTTTATTTCTTCTTTACATTTTCCTCTCTCCTACATATTCGCTTATGCATGTGAGATAACTATTTTTAAGAGAAGAAAATATTTCACATTTTATCTCATCTCTTACCAGATCTATATAAAAAAATAGGATCAATCACACTTCTATGGTTAAGTTTGAAAGGAAAAATGTGCTATTAGTATAATTTGCAGCTATTTATTCTTAGTTGTTATACTTCTTCTAATATTATAAAATAAAAATGACCTCATAAGTGAATAAGAACTTAGATATTTTTTATATATAGATATATGCACTATACACAAATGTTACCATAACATATTTTTTTATTAATATTTGTCTCTATTTTTTAAAAAAATTATTATGTATGGTTATGCAATAACGGATACATACAGGCGCATGGCACATGGTGAGTCCAATAGTTACTTTATCAAAGTAGGCCTTCAGAGTTTGTTGTTCATATTATTAATTATTTTTAAAAATCAGATGACACTGTTTTGACTTTATTTATATAACACAAATTCTAAATATCATTTGAGATTAAATTTAATTTTTAATATTCAATATATAAAAGATTGTTTCAATCTATTTTTTATATAAAAGAATATTCAAAACTATGATATATATATTATGAAAAAAATATTTAAATTATTTTTAATCACACATTGCACGATTGGGTTACCTAGTTAATAAATAAGTGTTTGATCGATTGAATTATTTCATCCATATAAAATAACATAAAAAATGTAAGATTTTTTTAACTATTTCATCTATTGAATTGTTTCATCTATATAAAACAAAATATTTAATTGTTTAGTTCAATTTGATTTTTTTTAACGGTCAAATTATGTTTAGGGATTAAATATTATAAAACATTAACTATCATTACTATTCTTATTCTTATGTTCTTTGTTCCTATCCAGTTAGTCATAAGACTTTTTGTATAGTCAAACTTCTTTTCTTAGTAAAATTCAAGTCGTTACATTATTATCTCTTAAAAGAAAAACCGTTCTCAATTTTTTTCTTATAGTAAAGACTTAACTAAATAAATTTGGAAATTGTTCTCTTATTTCTAATTCTAATGGTGTCTAATAAGACTTTAACTAATTTAACATCTTTATTCTTCTATCATTGTGTTTGATATTCTAAAATTTGAAGTGGATGTCCTTCAAATGTTAGATCCTCTTTGTGATTAGGTTCTTCAATTTGGCATCATCGTGTTTATATTTTCATAGCATAGATACATAGAATATATTATGCACTAGTCCATAAGAAGAAGGTAGTGCCAATATGTATGCTCTTTGTCCAAGCAAATTTAGTACGTCAAATAGACTCACATATCTTAGGCTCAATTTCTTTACTTCATTACTCCTTTGGTTGGAGACACTTTGAGTAGTACCTTGCCACATTTGCTAAATATTTGTTCATGTCAACATTTATGATGGGTTTTAGCAGCTTTCATTTTCTTCTTAATTAATTCAATTTTATCATTATATTTTGAATAGTTTTCTTTCATCTCCTTTGCACTTAATAGTTTTCTTTCACCCACCTATCAAGCATGTGAGTGAGAGGCAAGGCTTTCCATATAGTGCTTCAAAAATAGTCATACCGATTCTTGAATGGAGTTGTTATTATAAGCAAATTCTATTAACTTCATATTATTATCCCAGCTACCATACCAATCCAATATGCAACCTTTTGACATATCTTCCAATGCTCGATTGTTTCCTTCAAATTGTCCATCGTCGATGAATGAAAGCCCATGCTAAAATACAATCAAGTACCAAATGCTTTCTTAAGCTCTTCCAAAATCGAGCTGCAAATCGTGGATCTATATTAGATACTATCACCTTTGGAATTCATGCAAATCTCTTGAACATGTACATCTATTAGATTCTCAATTGATTGTCTCCACTTGTTAGGTATGAAGTGAGTCAACTTAGTCAGATGATCCATGACTAGCCATATTGCATTATATCCTTTCTATGTTCAGGGAAGACTGGTCACAATATATATTGATCTCTTCCCACTTCCATTGTGAAATGCTTTTAGATTTCAAATCTCCATATAGTCTTTATGTTCTATCTTTGTTTGTTGGCATGAAACATATTTCGCAATTAGTCATTTCATATCATTCCACCAGAAGCCTCTCTACACATTTTTGTACATTTTCATACTGCCAGAATAAATTGCAAATTTAGATTTGTGACATTCGTCCATTACTTTTCTTTGGAGAGCGACATCGTTAGGCCCTGAATCAAAATTCCTCCCACATATGAGAAATTGAAATCATTAGCTTCATCATTACACCTCTTCACAAACTTATACGGTCGTGAAGACAGAAATTCACGCACCAGCTACTAAGTTCACGGACGAAGCATTGCCTATTTCCGCCAAAAGAAAACTTACGGGCCGTGACACAATTCTCATGGTCGTTAAAGCAGAAGTTCACAGATCATGCATATTTCACCACTCATCTAGCGATTCAAAAAAGAAACGTCATCACGGGCTGTGAAGATGAGCTAATGGGCCATTACAAGTTGAAGTGTTATGAAGACAAGAACTTCACGGGCTGTAACAAGCCTTAATGGATCTCACAGAAATGTTACGTATTGTATAAATTAAGTTTCACGGGCTTGTGATATTATGTTACGAGCTGTAAAGTTACTAAAAGTCACGCGACCGGTCCATTAATGTGGTCAGCTGCAGTCAATGAAGAAAATGAGCCAACGGTTATATAGACCGGTCGACCAGCTCATAAATGCGGTCGACCGTTCCACGACTGGAATGAACAGTAACGGCTATATTTCAAGGAGAAAAATGTGACATAAATTTTGGACGAATTTTTCACACACTAGAGCCTATAAAAGGAGTGCCAAAGCCAGAAGCAAAGACATCCATCCAAGCATTGAAGCAAAACTTCAAGAAATCAAAAGAAGATCTTTTTCCTTGAAGTTATCATTTTAGTGCTTTCTTTCTTTCTCTCTTCTCTTCTTGTGAGTGTTCTATTATAAAAGAGAAATCATTTTTCAGAAAGATTGTGAGAGCTCCGGTGTAAAATATGTTCTAAATCTTATCTCTTGAGCGAGAGAAAAGATTAACTTCCTAGGAGAAAAGATTGTCTTTTCTCTCGTAGTGGAGAAAATGTGGATCTGTAAAGGGCTTTCTTCCTTGCCACATTTGGAACAAAGGAAGTGCTTAGTGGAATTTCTAGCGGTCTCAAAATCGAGAAGTCGGAACAGGGACATAGGCTAATGTGTGATCGAACCTTGTCAACAATCACTGTGTCTTTGTGTTTGCATTCTCTCTCTCTATCTCCTTCTCATATTATGTTTATGATCTGAATTGCATTATTTAAAAGGATTAACAAACCAATTTTAAGCTTCCACAATAGTTTTTGTGAAATCGACATTTTCAGTTTTAACACCAATTCACCCCCCCCCCCCCCCCCCCCCTCTTGATGCCTTGAGATCCTACAATTGGTATCAGAGCAAGGTTGCTTTTATTTTTAGATCTGATCGTTTCAATATTTGATAGTCTTGTTTTAATATTTAACAATATTTAAAGAGTGTATCAAGTGGATTCAATTTTTTCGAAGGTCAATCTATTATTCGTCATCCATTTTTTAATGCATCTAATTCTGCTTATTAAAAAATTAGGATTCAAGCATACATATGCTCCATTGACATGTGGAACATTGTTGAAAAAGATTATTATTTACATGAAAAATTACCTTCAGATTATGACGAACGACAAAAAAATTTAAAAATTACCTTCAGATTATGACGAACGACAAAAAAAATTTAATTGGAAAGCTAAAAATATTTTCTATTGTGCCTTGGATTTAACGAAATTTAATCGGATCTTCAGTTGTGTAAGTTCAAATGAGATTTGGAAAAAACTTATTACTACTTATGAAGGAACGAACAAAGTTAAAGAATCTAGACTAAATATTTTGAATCATTAATATGATTCTTTCAAGATGCATGAAAATGAATCCATAAATGATATGGTTGTTAGATTTAATGATATTGTGAATGGTTTAGCCTCCTTGGATGAGCTAAGAACTAACTCACAAAAAGTGAAAAAATTTTGGGTCGCTCATCTCCAAATGGCGGAAGCATACCTATGCTTAATGGCTCACAACGATGAGTCAACTTTTAACACTTCAAATTCAAATTATGACTCACTAACTCTTCTGAAGAAAGTCTTTCTTTATATGTAAACAAAGAACTCTCCTCACTTATAAAAAGATATTTTTCAATTAAAGAGGCAAATGAAAAATTAATACATGAGATTGAAAAATTAGAAGAAGAAAAGGATAAATATTTTATGGAAAATTAAAATCTCATAAATGAAATTGAAACTTTGAAAATTACACATGCATGTGAAATTGTAAAACTAGCATGTTCTTTAGAAAAAGTAAAACAAGAAAATGCCTCTTTGAAAAATACACAAAATAGCGATAAGACTATTTCTCATATAACGAAAAACAATCTTAGTAATCATTTTGTACATAAAAATTCTTATTGGAAATCCAATCCTTCATATGGTAGAAAATCACATCTCAAATATTTTACATGTAGATTTTATGATCATTACGTAAAATAAGAAAATCATCACAACATGGCATGATTTGGATTCCGAAAGGAACATTGTCTAACAAAATAGGACCCAAAGAAGTTTAGGTACCAAAAGTTACTTGATTGCTTTTCAGGTGTGCCTCGCATGTAAAGCAAAGGACGAATGAAAATGAAAATATGAAGCACAAAGGCTATGGTAAAAAGTATCATTGGTTATACTCTTATATTTTTTTTTGTTCTTAAGTTGTTAAGCCTATCTTTGATTTTACTCAAAATTTCAAAATTACTATTTCTTTGAAAGAAAAGAAAGGAACAAAGAAAATTGGTTATAGTGATAAAGGAGCATGTTAAAATTTTTAACCTTATTTTGATATCCTTGTTGGATCAAAGTTTTATACAAAATTTTGATTCTTAATATATTTTTCTATGGCTTTCATAAATTGGTTTTTCATTATAAAATAGCCATAAATTTAGTGGGAGTTATCTTTTAAAAATCTTTATGATGCAATTCTTTACATCTTAATTATATGAAAAAAGGGGAAGAATAAATTTTTTTAAAATATAATTAAGGGGGAGTTACATATGGTTTTTATATGTTTCATATACAAACTATTCTTTTTTATTAAACAAAAGGGGGAGAAATATATGAGAAATATCATCTGAATATCACTTTATACGAAGAGTTCCTTATAATTAATATTTATGTGAATATATCTCATTGTAAGGAAAGCTAAGTGTTAGGGGGAGTAAAATTGGTTTTACAAGAATTTTACAACTTTTTCGCAACTTATATATTTTTCATATTCTCAGTTTGTCTTCATCAAAAAGGGGGAGATTTTTGGGTCAAAGTTTTAATGTTTTATATAATTATATTTTGATGATACAAACCTCGAAAGATGAAAGTTAAATGCTGAAAAATTTTAAATAAAATGGATAACTTTATGCACTACACTTTGGTTAAATAATTGACTATGATCTCGTAAGATTTTGGATGAATCATAAATATCAAAGTTGTAGAGAATCCTGTTAGCTATCTATAGAATCTAAGATTATCTAATTTGAATAATTATGCAGAAAGTTATGATCAAATAGTGCAAGGTGGTCAACCTGTCAGTCGACATAATGAAAGTCGGTCGAAAGAACATCGTTCGATCGAGCTAGAGATATCGATCGACCAATCAATAGATGGGTTAACCCGATTGACGTCGAGATGATACTGGTCGACATACTGACAGTCGGGTCGACCGACCATGGGCAGAAGCTAAATAAATGAGTGCAACGGTTATATAGACCAATCGATCGACTCATTAATGCGGTCAACTAAGGTCAATGAAGAAAATAAGTCAACGGTCATATAGACCAGTCTATAAATGCAGTCAATCGGTCCACTGAAATAGTAATGACTATATTTCAAGGAGAAAAATGTGGAATAAATTCTAGATAAATTTTCTACACACTAGAGCCTATAAAAGGAGTGACAAAGCCAGAAACAAACGCACTCATCCAAGCATTAAAGCAAAACTTCAATAAATCAAAAGAAGATCTTTTCCTTGAAGTTATCATTTAGAGCTTTCTTTCTTTCTCTCTTCTCTTCTTGTGAGTGTTCTATTGTAAAAGAGAGAAATATTTTTGTTCAAAAAATTTGAGAGAGGTTGTGAAACAGGTTCCAAATCTTACCTCTTGTGCGAGAGAAAAGATTAGCTTCCTAGGATGAGAGGTTTGCCTTGCCTCTTAAAGCGGAGAAAAGTTGGTTGTGTAAAGGGCTTTCTTCCATACCTATTTGGAACAAAAGAAGTACTTAGTGGAATCTCTGACGGTCTCGAGGTCGAGAAGTCGAAGCGGGAACGTAGGCTAAGGTGTGGCCGAACCTCATCAACAACCACTGTGTCTTTCTATTTGCATTCTCTCTCTCTCTATCTCCCTCTTATGTTATGTTTACGATCTGAATTGCATTATTTAAAAGGATTAATGAATCGATTTTAAGCTTGCGCAACAGTTTTCGTGAAATAGACATTTTCGATTTTAACACCAATTCAACCCCCCCCCTTTGGTGCCTTGGGATCCTACAAGTTCATCGTCATTTCTGAAAGAGTTCCCTTCATTCTACATATTGTTGGGATGATACTTTATATTTTTATGATTTATCTATCGATCTGTGTACTTTGAATTGTTAGTTTATCTTATTGTTTAAGTTGCAAAAGTTTTAGTGTATGAACAATTTTTAATTGTTTGATTAATTGAATAATAGATTGTTTAATTTTATGAACATGACTATTTTGTTTAATGCTTTCTTAGTGTAATCAAATATTTAGTTCTAATTCTAATTGTGCCTTGATAATTCGATTGACTAAGTCTAGCTCAATTCGATGTGCCATTAGTATTGATCCATTCTTGTCGGGTTTTGGGTGTCATTTGTTGATTTCTTTGATCATTTCATATTTTCTCAGTCTAATGAAAGATGGTTTTCTCATTTTCTACTTAGTGTGTCGACTACAATGTTTTCTTTGCTTAGATGGTAGTTGAATGCAAACATGTAGCCCTTCAAGAACTCCATCCACCAACACTACCTCATGTTGAGGCCTCATTGAGTGAAGACATATTTGAGGCTCTTTTGATCAGTATAAACATCAAATTCTTCTCCATATAAGTAGTATCTCCAAAGCAATGCCTCCACAAACTAAGTGAAAACACAATCAATTCTAGATCGTGAGTAAGGTAATTGACCTCTCAAAGCATATGCTACAACATTTCCATGTTTCATTAATACACATTTGAGATCAGTTCCACAATATCACATGCCCACCACTTCATAGGGATGGTGATGATTGGTGCAGTGATAAATCTTTTCTTTAATTTTTGAAAACTTTCTTCACACTTGTGACAATGGTGATGCTATCTTTGAGAATTCTCTAATGAATCTTCATGCTATCTAACTAAGTAGAGGAAGCTCCAAATCATACATTATTTGGTTGTTTCCAATAAAAAATAACTTCAACTTTGATTGGATCGACTAAGATGACTTTTTTAGAGACATTGTGTTCCAAGAATATGATTTCTTCCAATCATAATTCACATTTAGACAACTTCACATATATTTAGCATTTAATGCACGATCTTGCGATGTTTTTGGGGCTCCTATAGTCTTGATGAGTAAATGAGTATATCATCGCCAAATATTATGACAAATTAATCAAGATATTATTTAAACATTCTGTTCATGAGGTTCATAAAAGCTGAGCATTTGTCAATCCAAACCGAGTGATAAGGAGTTCATACGGGCCATATCTTGAATGAAATGTAGTCTTTGGTATATTTTCATCTGTTATCCTCAATTGGTGGTAGTCACCTCATAGATTGATATTGGGAAATATAAATTCCTTCCATAGTTGATCAAATAGATCATTGATTTGAGGTAACAAATATTTGTTCTTCATTTTTTATCATTCTAATGTTAATACACAATCTCAATAAGTCATCTTTCTTTTCCACAAATAATACTAATGCACCCCAAGATGAGATGCTCGATCGGATGAAATCTTTGTCAAATAGCTCTTGGATTTACTTCTTTAATTCTAGCAATTTAGTTGGAGCAATATGGTAAGAACTAAGAAGCTTTGGAAATTGGTGTAGTTCCTCGAAATAACTTGATGTGAAAATTGACCTCTCTTCTTGGTGGTAGTTTGAAAATGTCCTCTGAAAAAAGAAAACATCCAGGAAGTCCCTCAGCACATCCAGTTGCTAAAGATCCTTAACATGTGAGTCTATTGTGATACCACTTGCTAAGTAACCTCTACAGCCTTTCATTAGCAATTTATGTGCTCTTATTGCTGATATGATAACCTTCTTATCTTCGTTTATGTTTCTCCTGATCATGGTAGGATAATTAATTCATACCTAAGATGACACCATAGTCTACCATGAGTATTAAGACTATGTCTGTTGTTCTTGTGCTTTACATCCACTTGTGCATTTGGAATGTATTTCGAGGTGCAGATGGCACCAATTGGTGTAGTAACGTTCAACGGGCAATTAAACTCTAGCAATGGAACTCCCAAAGCAATGACACGCTCCTCCAAATTGAAAGAATGGGTAGCACCTTAATTAAATAAAATGTTAGTAGGAAGTCCAACTCTAGAGAGAGTGCATTTAATAATTTCATGATCATTCTAGATTGTGTCTTCCATGTATATTCTTCCTTGAACCAATTTGTTCTATCCTCCTTGCCTATCTTGGCCTCTTCTAGTTGGGCAATCTCGAACGAAGTGCCCCATATTCTTGCTTCGGCATTCATCAATATGAAAACGTCCACAATAATTGCATGAAGGGTTCTCCTTTTATTGAGGATGAGGCAGAGTTGGATACTATCTCTATTGTTGGAGAAGTTGTTGTCTCAGTTGCTAGGGAGTTTATTGTCTCTATTTTGGTTGTGGTGCACTCTATTGTGCCCAACTCCCCATTTGGCATCACAAGGGGTTAAATCATAAAACCACTTGTTTAAATTTAAATTCAAATATCCAGTGGAAACCAACATTAAAAAATAAACTAACTCGAAAAATTTCTAAAAATGTTGACATGACGTCTGCGTAAATTCATCCATATATCATATATAAGATTTCATATATTTCATCTCAGGCGATTTAGTTTCAAAACTTTAACAATTAGAGGATGTTATAGCAACATTTTTTGAAATCCATAATAGAAACAAAAAGTGGACTTAAGCCCAAAACAACGAGTCACAAATTCACTCTCTAGTCAAAAGTATGAGTCAGATGCTCATAAATGACATAACATAAGCAACCATCTTCAACACTATATTCAAGCAACTCCAAAATCATTCAAAACATTCTTCGAGTTAACAATTCGTATAGGAAAACACAAGTGAAATAAAGGTAAGTAAATCAATGATCACGCCTCTCACGGATGCTCATTCTGTAGCCCCTTTGCATTTCTTATCTCATGAAAGGCAAGCAAGCATTTTTCATTTGCAAAAATTAAACCGACATCTTTATCTTCAAGAAATATTCATAATCTTTTCATTAACCAACATTTTTATCTTCGAGAAATAGTCATAATATTTTCATTTCTTCAAAAGAAAACCAATTTTGATAATGCCCACACAAATGAATGCTATGAGTGCACATGCCTAGTAACAAATAAAATTTCTGAAACGTCATCATCCACACCACTTGTCAATACAGTGTCTGTTCATCCACCCATCGTGCCACTATATCACTACATGGTGGTTATTTTAATTCCATCACTCGTATCACTATATCTCTACGGGACAATGAACCGCTCCTCATGACACTATATCGACATAAAGCTATTTTTTTTCATTCCATTCTCGTGTCACTATTGAAATATGATGCATGGTTGTTCTAATTCCACCGTTCGTGTTACTATATGGATACAAAGTGTTGAACCTACTCCTCGTGTCATTATATCGACAAAAAATAATCGGACTCCAAGTAATCTACCCGAAGTTGGTTAATCCTTTGAAGTGAAAACACACTGCCTTATGTAGATTTTTACATGTAACGCATATAACTCATGAATGCAAATTCAAAGTTGAGGTTTTGAATTTGAATTCATTGTATTAAAATATTTTCTCTTCAAAATCCAAATTTTTATTTTATATGTACAAGGAAAACTTTTGTCATAGCTAATGGTATTTCTCAAAATTTATAAATAACATCATAGTTCATATGATGACACACATATGTAACGTACAAACATGTACGATCATACATGAAGAAAACTAACACAAAAATTCATCCCACACCGAGTGAAAAGTTCCCTCGCCTCGTATTCGTCGATTCCCGAACTACCTCGTTCGAATCCAATCAAGAGTAAACACAACCACTAAAAGAAATATGCTGAATAGTGATACAAAGATGGCGATGCTAAGTTGAGGCTGACATGGTTGAAACAACGACGTCGTTGAGTTGACAAACTTGCGACGTTAGTTACCTCCCCATAGCCCCCCATTAGCGTCGCCTTTGCACTACAAGCACATGACGCCATATGTGAGGACATCTCGACGCTATGGTGTCACTATTGTCACGCTCAAAAAAGGCCAAAGGCGCAGTAAAATGTAGCGCTACAATTCAATTTAAAAATTTAGACATCTATATACATACATATGTGTGTGTCTATATATATGTGTGTGTGCGCGCATGTATAAACATATGAAAACATCCATATATGTGTTAGCTAATGTATACATATGTATATACATATATATTGATATAATTTCACATCATTACATTGATTTAGGTTTTAATTATCACTATAATTACAAATACAACACTATTACCAAACCAACCATCTTATTCTTTCCTTAGCATCTCAAGTAAGGTTAACATCTTGATACATAAAAATAAAGGTGCTTATTCTTCTGCCTAAGTTCATATAAATCATTTTCAGCTATTTTGACAGCTATCTATTAATTGATTCATTACATTATAAAAAATAAAATTTGTAATCCACTGTTAAATACAACTTGGTATCCTTAATATAAATCAAGTTCTATCATGGATTTGCTAAAGCACTTACAAAAAAGAAAGTGAAGGCCTTGTTGAGTAGCAGTATCCTACTCAAATCTCCAATGAACAATGAACTATCACACCCGATTAATAACCCTCTTATAGACAAAATTCAAATCAAACTTTAAAACAATTTCTAATTTAATCCTTTACATTATAAAAATTATTTTCAGCTATATGGTCATTCTCACCACAACGATAGTAGCAACTGCTCTAAAAAAATCAAAGCTGCACTTTTTCCGCCCGACTCTTTGGTCTTAAAAATGCTGGTTTTAAGAATGAGTGAAGACCCCTAAATGACCGCTCAGTGGTAAAGTTGGGGGAAGAATCAGCACGTCGAAACGTCGGAGCAACCTTTGATCACCTTCTTAAACTTTAAATCAGCCCATAAAACTGAAATAACTACTCCGCCCACTTAACAAACACTACCAGAGAATTGAGTACTTAGAAATGTCGACAAAAAATGACCAAAAGTTTAATCCGACAAACCTAAAACTATTTATTGATTATTTTTTGTAGGAATAAGTCTAATTGACTTCCATATGTGGACTCACCGGTGTGATGATGGTAGGAACACCCAGAATCCATACTGAACTCACCGAAAATCGCATGGCTAGTAGCCGAAAAATGCCCCCTTGGTCACTACATGATTGAGAGCAGAAAGTAGTAAAGCATGATTAAACCCATCAAAATGATCCTCAACAACCTACTAATAATTCCCTACTTACTAGTGGATTAATCCCCCCCCCCCAATCAACTCTAATTCCTCTCTCTTTTCTTCTCTGCCAAAGAAAATATGATTCACATAATATTAATCACTACCAACACTCTGTGAATTAGATCTAAAAACCTAAGCTTGGATACCATAACATAAAACGTCCAACTCCTTGTTAGACACCACAAGAGGTGAAATTATAAAACCACTCGTTCAAATTCAAATTCAAATATCCTATGAACAACCAACGTCAACCATTGGAAATTTTCAAAAAAAAATAGCATGTCATATGTGTAAATTCGTCCATATATCATATACAACATTTCATGTATTTCATCTCATGAAATTTAATTTAATAACTTTAACCATAACAAACAATTATAGGAACATTTCTGGCAATTCATAATAGAAATAAAAGAGTGGGATTCAAGCCCAAAACAATAAGGCTCAAGTTCACTCTCCAACCAAAACTATGTGTTAGATACTAATAAATCAAAAACATGAGCATCCATCCTTTACACTATAATCCAACAACTTCAAAGTCATTCAAAACATTCTTCGAGTTAAGAATTCGTATAGAAAAATAAATGAAATACAAAAGTAACCAAATCAATTATCACGCCTCATGCACATAATCATTCATTAACCGTCATTACATTTCTTATCTCATGTCAGCAAACAAGCATAATTTCATTATCTACAAAAATTAAACAAGAGTGAAGATCAACAAGCACACTGAGCCAAATGACTACCTCAAGTATTAACAATGATGAAAAACCAACAACTCTATCTTCAAGAAATATTCATAAACTTTTCATTAACCAATATCTTTATTTTCAAAAAATATTCATAATCCTTTCATTTCTTCAAAAGAAGTCCTATTGTGATAATACCCACACAAGATTAATGTTATGTGTGAACAAGCATAGTAACAACATAAATATAATAAAATTGGTAAAACATCATCAGATACGGATATCCATACCAATCATCAATATAGTGCTTCTTCATCCACTATTTGTGTCACTATATCACCACATGGTGGTTGTTCTAATTTTGTCCCTTGTGTCATTATATTATCACAGGACGTAGAACTGCTCCTCATGTCACTATATCGACACAAAGATTATTTCTTTTTCCCATTTCATCCTTCGTGTCACTATATGTTCTACGATAATTGTTCTAATTCCACCATTCGTGTCACTATATCGACACAGAGTGTTGAACCTACGCCTCGTGTCAGTATATTGACACAGAACTAACCAGATCCCAATTAGTCTACTTTGAGTTGGCAAATCCTCCGAGATGAAAATCACTCCGCTTTATGTGGATTTTTTACATGTAATATAGATATGCATGAATGCAAATTCCAAGTTGAGGTTTTTAATTTTAATTCATTGTAGTAAAATATTTTCTTTTCAAAATCCAAATCTTTACTTCACATGTACATAGAAACCTTTTGTCATAGCCAAGGGTATTTCTCAAAATTTATAAGATAACATCATATTTAATATGATGAGACACAATGGAGCATACAAACATGTATGATCATGCATGAAAAAAACTAACATGAAAATCTATCACACATCAGGTGGAACAATGTCATCACTATGAATAATTAACTACTTCGATCGTATCATTTGAGGTAAGTTCCCTCTCATCGGATTCGTCGAGTCCTAAACTACCTCGTCCAAATCCAATCAAGAGTAAACACAACCTATCATATCATTGCATTGATTTAGGTTTTAATCACCACTATAATTTCTAATACAATAGTATTACCAAACCAACCATGTTTTTCTTTCCTTAGCATCTTAAGTAAGGTTATCATAATTCACTATTGACTAGAACTTGATTTGCTTAACATAATGAAATCCTACCATAGATTTGCTAAAACACTTACCAAGAAAAAAGTGAAGACCTCGTGGACTAATAGCAGCTTACTCGAATCTCCAACAAACAACAAACTATCACGCCTCGATTAACAGCACCCCTATAATGAAGTCAAAATCAAACTTTAAAACAATTTCTAATTAAATCCTTAAGTACATTATAAAAATTATTTTTAGTTATCCAATAATTCTTACCACAATAGCATTAGCAACCCTCTCAAAAATCAAAGCCCCACCTGTCGAAATGTCAAAATAACAACACCTTCTTCATTAACAATAAAGTAAAAAAAATGTTTAATCAGCTCACATAACTGAAATCACTACTAAATTGTATTATCATTTACTTACTAAACACCACAAGAGAATGAGTCAATAGAAAACGATCGAAATCCAAATCCAATTAACCTAAAAGTATTATGGATCAATGTATATAGGAACAATTCTATTTAACTTCCAAAGGTGGACTTGCCGGTGTGATCATGGTAGGATCATGAGAATCCACGCTGAACTTGTCGAAAATCATACGATCGATCGTCGAAACTATCCCCCTAGGCTACACGATTGGGAGCAGAAAGCATGATTAAAACCCCTCAAAATGAGCCTAAAAGACCAGCTAATGATGCTCAACTTACTAGTGGAAGGATCAACGAGAAACGGAGTCGATCGAATCGAGGCTATCAATGTTTTCCCCTCCTCCGATGTTCGACCCCTCCCCCCCTCTCCTTCATTGCTCGTAGTGCATGAAATTTTTCCTAACCCATCTCAAAATGTGTGGTTCATCGCCTTCTTCCGACGGTGGTATCGAGGAAACAGGATGGGAATAGACAATATTTCTCTCTCCTCCTTTATGCCGCATTATTATTACTTTTTTTGCTCACCTAAAAAATCAAAATGTCCTCCATATTAGAAGAATTTTCAAAAAAATTTAAAAGTGACATGGCATTACATGTAAGCGTCTCGTATCTATTGTTGTTGATCATCATTTCTAGGCTTATTTTGTTCAGAAGGTTGTGAAGCTTTCTTAAGATTGTAATGATATGAGGTTTAATGACTAAAGTTGTCAATTGAATAGTTTCACATGAGCAAAAGAAGGACATAGACTTATACGTAACTATATCATTCACATATCAAGATATATTTTAAATTTGTATAAGTAAAAAATACAAAGCGGACAATATCTTGATTGGGATATATCAGAGTCGTTCTCACATGTAAACTTGAGTCATGTGAAAAAAAAATAAGGGTCATGAGCCAATACAGATTATTCAACAAAAATATTGAGCGACTCTAGATTTAAGATCCAAGGGTATCAATTGAAGAGTCCTACATAAATAAAATATAAGGATAGTTATATGTTATATGTAATTACTTCTTTCACCTATCAAGATATATTTTAAATTTGTGTAGGTCAACACTCAAAATGAACAATATGTTAATTGAGCCGTGATGTTAAATGGTCAGAAATATTGTCATCAAATTTGGTTTAACAATCATCTTGTTTAACGATTTAACCAAGTCAATTTGCTAAATGATATTTCAAACTTTTTTTCCAAGCAACTAATAAAAAGTGAGGATTTTATTGCATGCGCTAATCAAACGTGAAGCATCAATTTAAACTAACCCATTAATATTCAACTTTAGTATTTGATGATTCGACATTTGGATTGACTAATTTGAAATTAGGATAAAAAGGTGGAATAATGTTATTTTTTTATCAAATTGATTATTCAAATGAAACTGTACGTATAACCTTACCAATATCAATCAAACTTTAGTCAAACGTCTATTTTTTATTAGTACAATAATGCCGTACACTTCACCTAGACAGACACACGTATTATTATTAATATTATTATTATAGATACGTATTAATTAAAATGGAAAGAACACACGAGCATTACAGCACACTCGTGTGAAGATCCACCTGTGCCGTGCCCGTGAGATTTAGCTGGATATAATTTGTTCCACCTACAGGTAGATCATCCGCGTTCGTGCCAGTCGATCGATCGAGTTGCATGAGCCACCAATATAATATCTATCATATTATTATTATTATTTATTAATTTAATTAATCAATATGCTTGCACCATAATTTTTTGATAAATAAAAGCCCCAACAAGATTCCACGAAAGGGGCCTCTCAAATCTAGTCATTTTGTATATAACATCATGTGTAATTTGACCCGTATAGCCCTTAATTTTTTTTTTAATTAATGAGCTCATACATATCCTCTAATTATCTTGATGATTGCAGATAATCATCTATAATATGCCCTCCTGATTTATTTTTTTTTTCAAAAAATGCACGTACGGTTTTCAATTCGTGTGGTAAATTACCATTGATAATAATATAATTAAAGAAACATTATTATACTATTGCACTTTTAGAATTAAAAAATATGTTCACGATCTAATGGTTGCACTTTTTAATTCAGTTAATATATGTTTCCGAAGAAATATTAGTAGCTTTAAGAGTAGGATCTAAGATCAAATTCTACTGTCTTCTGTTAGAAAAAAAAAAGTCACGTATCAGATAAAATTCTAACTTTAATCGTCATCAATGAATTTTATTACACAACTTTATTAAAAAAAACATTCTTTGCAATAAAAAGATATATATGACTCCAAAGCAAGGGAAGCATTCAGCATATAATATTGTTATATGATATTTTTCTACTCCTTTCTATGTAAATGTGAGCATATATATATATATATATATATATATATATATATAGATATAGATATATATATATGAGCCAGTCGTTTGTACAAATAGATATATATATATGAGCCAGTCGTTTGTACAACCCTGTACCACACCACACCTAGTTAATTTTGTGACCAGGACAATGAACAAGGGGCAGTGAGCAAGGTGGAGAGAGAGAGAGAGAGAGAGAGAGAGAGAGAGAGAGAGGAATCAAATGGGCAACAGCCTGAGGTGCTGCTTGGCATGCGTCCTCCCATGCGGGGCGCTCGACCTGGTGCGCATCGTTCACCTGAGCGGGCAGGTCGACGTGTACAGCCGTCCGGTGCTCGCCGGAGAGATCTTGGCGGCCAACCCGCACCACGTCCTGACCAGGCCGTGCTCCCAGGTCATCGCGCGCAAGACCGTGGTCGTCTCGGCCGAGTCCCACCTCAAACGCGGCAACATCTACTTCCTGATACCGGCGACGACGACGGGCGACCGGGAGAAAGAGAGCAAGCGCCGGGAGAGACGGAGGCGCGCGAGGTCACCTTCGACAGACGGCGGCGTATCGGCGGTTCAGACGACGACTGCGACGTCGTCGTCGCGTAGCGAGAGCGACTACTTGGCCGAGATCCTGTCGGAGGTGAAGCCGACTCATTGCCGGCGCCGGAGCACGGGCCGGATCGACGTGTGGCGCCCGCACCTCCAGAGCATACACGAGGACCCATGAAGACCCGTCCAACGTTGCTGCGGCCGTGAATTCGTCCGCAGGTGCCGACGGTGGCTCCAATAGCGCCATGGGTAGCATTCTTTAATGGCTAGTGGCAAATTTTAATTGTTCATTTTCTTCCCTTTTATTCTCTTTTTTTTTTTAGTTTTTTTGGTGGAACACCAAGTAATACTTGCACATCCATTTGTTTTACCCATCTTCTAATTGTGCGCAAGAAAAAAAAATGTTTGATTAATTGTATTCTTATGACCACATTCTCATTGAAAATGGAGATTCATTGGAAGATTAATTGCAATTTGTCCTTGTAATCATATGGGAATTGTAGTTAATGCAAGTTGCACTCGATCGAACTTATTATATCATTATCACTAACACTGCATTATCTTGAAAGTCGATTTTAAACTTCGTTTTAATGTAGATCTATCTCGGATGAGACGTCAAATTATGACTAGTAGTCCCCAACAAGTGTTTTTATTTAGGGGTTGCAATATCTTTGTACATGAAAAGAAGATACATATGATCTAACTTGTGAAGAGGTTTTGAGTCACTAGACTTGTCCTAGACGCCATAGATTGGAGCTGTCATGGCTAATATACAAGCCAATTAAGATAACATAAACGGGGGGGGGGGGGGGGGGGGGGGTGGATGCTTCAATTAAACAAGCATTTAAGAAAGCCCCTGCCCAGGGGAATAGATCAGGTTTGGTTGCCGTGAGGAGGCCTTAACTTGCTTCGAAGAAAGGGCTAAAACAAAAGGGATCCACAAATAAGATTACTAATTATTTAAAGCCTTACAGCTAATACTGTTTCCTTATTTATTGATGAAACACATAAACCTTAAATCTTGTAAAGAATACTAATCCACATGCACACCATATATAAGATAAACATTCATAAGAGAGTAAATCTTGTGCAGCAGTGGAGATCGCTATTAAGGATTCATTGAGGGCATGAGATGAGATATATTGCTTTGTGCATTTATTAATGGCTAGTGGGAAGTAGTTACTGATCAATAATGATGATATCTACAATATTAATTCCTCAATGATTGGCCTCGCTGGTCGTATGGCTGAATAGGTGTGAAAGCTGCACCGAAGGCTATTGAAGAACGCCATTGAAGGCATGGACGTCCAACTACTTATAATATTTTTGTAACATATGAAGAACGCTCTTCGATCACGCTAAGGACTAATTCAGTTTTTAAATAAAAATTATTTAATTAATAGACATCATATATTATTTTTATTTTAATATTTCACATTTTTAATTACCCAAATAAGATTTTTATTTTTAAGTAAAAATATTTTTATATTAATAAAATATTTTTACCCAATATTTTAAAAATATTTCTATTCAGAATAAAATATTATAAATTACTTTTTATGAATATGATGTGTATAAAAATGAACATAAATATATGTTATGTCTATTTTTATTATTTTATATAATACGCTAATTTAACCGTTATGTTTAAAAAATATTTTTTAATAAATTTTTAAACAAATCTTTATCCGCTAATAGCTAACCGTTATGCTCCAATCAAATCGTTATCATATAGTCGAACCGTTATTATTCAATCAAATCACTAGTCAAACAAAGCCTTAGTCTAATTGGCAAAATAGAGAATAAACAGAACATTCAAGTTTCAAAGAGACTGCATTATTGGACCCATTTGGTTTAGATGGTGCAGAATAATCCATATGCTTATAAGTATTTTATTGACTAATTAGCATATTATAAAGTTATCACTAATTTATAAGTTGCTTATAAGTTTAGTCAAATTGAACAGTTTCTTATTTTTTTTTATAAAATCAGATCAAGATGATCAGGTCCTAGATCTGATTGTGCTCATGCCTAATTGGGTAGACCTTGATACTAAGCTTTATGTAAAAAAAAAAAAGAGATTTTCTTTCTGCATAAACTTTAAATGCCTCTGCGTGCAGGTTTTGGATAAGATGTAATGGTTTGCATGAAAACCTTTGAATGTTTGTGTGCACACACACAGGCAGGAGAGAGAGAGAGGGGGGGGGACAATTTTGATTCGTGCCCATTCCTTGCACGAGAGCGGAATGGTGTCTCTTCTGCTGAGTTTCCAGGTTCTTACCTAGGAATGGCTCTGGATTTGATTTGTTTCCTGTGAGAGATCCGGACAACAAATGAATTGGGATGCAAGAAGAAAGTTCTTGCTCTTATTTTTATTTGGATGATATTGTTTTCTGAAAATTATTCTAGTTAGCAATTCCTATAAGTTTACTGTATATTCCTCTGTGTGATTAAATCGTGTATTATGTTTCAGCATCAAATCACCATTTTCTTTTGCGGACATTTTTATCTCAGATCACAGACCTATCAATAGGACAACAAACATGTTAAACTATCCACAATGGTTTGATCCGAAGGTGGCATATTAAAAGATTCAACAAGATGCCATCGATCATGGAACCCCACTCCGGTTGCCTGCAACCATGTCATCTTCTCTAACCTTTTTTTCAGGAAGATGTCATATCCACTATATACGCAATATTTTTTAATAACTGTTACTGCAAAAAATAACCTAGCCATTTAAGTATAATAATAAGTTTATAGGAGAGTGAACCTCTATACTGAAAAAAACTGATATGCCTGCAAATATTCTGCAATCTCTGAAGAAGATATGAGGTTTGAAAGGAAGATTTATTCCCTTCAAATGCCAGCTGAATAATAAAGAAATGATCCACTTATCCAACTTAAATAAGAAAAAAGAAAATACTCCACAACAATAAGAAAATGTGCATAGTAAAAAAAAATGTGGAGCCACAAAACACAATCAGACTCTAACATAAAGATTCATCTCGAACACCATGTTCCCAAGGTGGAAACATGGCGACAATTTTGCTCACCAACAAGAACAGTTGGCAAACAATGTGATGAAGACCCCTATTTCAGTGGTTGTCTTAGAAAAAATGGTTGCACAAGAAGCTCGCAAAAGTGATCTTTATGATCAAGTATGATGTTTCAGCTAAATCACCTCACAGAACAACGTAGGCCAGAGGCAATCACACATAAAGAAATTGAGGAAGTATATGTTTGGGAGAAAGCAAAGAAAATGAACATTCTTTCCCTCTTCATGCAGAGGAACGATAAATAAGGGATATTCCAACCCATAACGCGACAACAATTGGAACTTTTCCTTCTTCTTTTGTAAATGTTGCTGGCTCAAAAGTGAAAAAAGTTGTACGTTCTTCTCAAAGTGTGGTGCTTACGAATAAGAACAACAAGATGACATTTCGTGAATGCTGAAACATCATTGGCCAATGAGCAAGTTAACCTCTTTTTGAGACAGCAAGTCGTTTCAGTTACTGACATATCAATTACAGAATAAAAGAGGAGCAAAGAAATAAAAAGAAAAGGAAAAAAACTTAGACTAACAGTTCAGCTGCAAGTTCGGCATCAAATTAAGATCCAACGAGTAAATCCATTGAGTGGCAGTTCTTTCTGACACAGGATCGACAATACATAGTGTATGTATAGTGATATACAGTCGATAACATTAAATTATGAAATGTGGCTAAATCAAATGAGTTTAACAGGATGGCCCATATTTCAGAACTTTATAAGCTCCAGTAGTCAACAGTTCTGTTAGATAGAACGGGCCAATAATGCATGTGATGCAGCGTTAAGGGATAAAAAAGCAAATCTATGAAGAGCAAAAGGTGCAGAATGCAAATAATGTGAAGCAGACAACTTTCTCCTGCAACTATAAAGTCTATAACATAATATGATGCAAGATGGATGGTTTACTAATTTCAAAACAAAATAAGAAGTTGTTCAACAGTATGTTAATGATGCTACATATTGCTTGCCAGAGCTACGTTTAGAAAGCTATAAAAACAATAAAATGTCAGAATTAGACAAGGAGATCACTTCATGACCTTCTCAGGCTTATAATGTTGAATGTTAACTTAGCTTTCTTGTACAGCTACCAAAAATATAATGCAACTCTACCATTTGGATATCCGCTGGTGCGTTTTGATTTTGGTTAGTATTATTATTATTATTATTATTATATTGTTAATTAGCAGAGTATACGCACATCAAAGTTCAATCACCATTGCCGCAAAAATTGGTTCCACCATCAGAAACAGGGGAAGAATGATAACAGCAGAAGTCAGCAAATCAAACAATTAATGATCCAATGATTCTTACAAGATGTAACATTACACATAAAGAATTGAACTTTGATTGAAGCGACACATCATTTTTTTCTGACATTTCATCTATAGAACGCATATAAGTATAATTCCTGTAACAGTAAAAGTTAAGAAAGAGAAAAAAATGTTACAGAAACTATTTTGTGCATTTGAACTCTATTTTGTGCTGTAATTATTACCGATCACCACCACTGGTGGACGAGAACGCCGCTCTGACGAAGTGACGTGAACAGCTTCAAGCACTCCCCATAGGTGTTGCGATACTTGGGACTCCTCTGACCAGGGCAGCACTTTTGCCACCGGTTGTAATGGCACTCCAGGAAGAGCTCGTCGATCAAGCAGATTGATCCCGTCTCGAAGAGTCTCGGCAGCAGGTCGAATTCCGTCCCCTCCACGTCCATCTTCATCACCACGTAATCCCTTTCGGTTACCGTCCTCTTGAGCCATGCCGCAAGGTCAAATCCTGGCACGGCGTGGGACTTCCCCGCTGAAATGTGATCGTCGGAGCTTGTCACCGCCCTAATTCTGCCCATCCCCTGGCCTTTGCTCTCGTCCTGCTCTTCCGCGTCGTGGTTCACCTCGAATGTTAGGGTCTCGTTGCGCACCCACGCAGCGAAGGGCAGCAAGGTGACGCCTTTCCTTGTCGCGTAATCCCCGTGAAACGCCGAGTCGGCTTCGATGGCATAGATGTCGAATGTATGATTCTGCTTCGGGTACTGCTTCCTGAACCAGCTGCCGATGCTCGAGCCGTAGCTGCGGGCGCCGACGTCCACGTACACGTAGCGGGACTTGAAGCTGATGTCCGCCATTGATGACAAGTACTTGATGTTCTTGAGGTTTCGCTTCAGGGTGATCCAGGGTTTCAACGGTTCCTCTTCGATAAGAGGTTCCGCTAGCTGCAGAATCCGGAGCTTGTGTTCGGCAATTGAGCATTTCTCCGGCGAGTTATTGCCGGTGAGGCTTTGGATCTCTCCGGCTTCTCGCTTCTGGAAGACGACCTCGCGCAGAGGGCCGGACTCGGAAACGATATTGCGTGACCGGATGGTGGAAAAGCCTGGGAACAGATTCGTTAGCGAGAGAACGCTGTAAGCGTCACCAGCGGAAGCTGTGAGGACAACCAGGAACGATTTGGGCCGCAAAGCCCTCGCCATCTCTGCTGCCAGATCTGCCGGCCGGCTGCTTCCGTCAAGGATAGCACCAGCGAAGATGAAGCTGAAAGTGCCGTTTTTGAACGGCAATCGGAGAACAGGGTCGCGGTTTGTGCCTGCGGCAGCGGCCACAACGAGCGGCGGCGAACTCTTCTTCGCGACGCCCACTGCGTCAACCACGCCGATCTCCCTGAGGGCGAGCACTTCGTACCCGGCGGGCGTACCGATGCAGAGGGCCTTCGACGCCGGCGAGAGGAAGCCATCGCCAGCGAGGCCCTGGAACAAGGAGGAATAGAACTCGACGGCCTTGCGCCACTCGCGAGTAGTCCACAGGGCTCGCTGCGCCGGGGTAGCGTCGGCGACGGACACCTGTCCGGTGTGGCTAACGGAGGCCTTGGCAGCAGCCGCCAATGCTTCTGATGCCCCCACGCCGGCACCAGTCACGATGATGGACTCCCCAGGGGAGGAGAAGAGGCAGTAATCGCCAGATGCACAGGAGCCGCCGTATACGGTGACGACGTAGACGAACCGGAGGAAGAAGACGGAGACGCCAAGGAGAAGCAGTCGGCGGAGGAGGTTGCGGATGGACCCCGACTTCGCCGGAGGCTCCATCGCCGGAGGGGAAAATCAGGAAAAGAATAAAGAATCTTTCAATTAATTCGTATGAAAAAAAGAGAAAAAAAAAGCCCAATCCTAACAACAGAACGGTGGATGAAGAGACGGCGGGGATCGGCTAACGGGAGCAGAAACGGGCGGATGTGTGGTTGGCGCCGACGAGGGAGCGGTGGGAGGACAAAGGGCGGAAATAGAAGGCTCGGCGTGGCGCGAATCGGGAATCCATCTGCAGGTCACCGGAATTTTCTCATGCCGTCGTCGTCGTCGCAGTTTCTCCCACTCCGATCGAAGTCGATTCCTTCTCTCCCTCGCTGCGTTTTGATGGCAGAGCTGTGCCGGTAGCCGGAAACAAGGGCCCCCCCAATTCGCGGACGCGTCGTCGGAACATACGCGGCGTCAACGGCAAAGAGGATGCAACAAGAAGGTCGAAGGGAATTAAAAACGAAGCCATATATATTAAAAAAAAAGGATATCCCTGCCGGTGATCGCGGTTTCTTGCCATTAAGATTCGTGTTATTCGGTGGTGATGGAGTTGTTTTAAACAACACTCTCTATTTATTTCGTCGAAAGTGGATGGATCACCTTCGGGCCCCACTACGTTTTTGCTCCTAGTGAGTGGTCCTCAGTTGGGGACCAACGAGACGGTGTAAAGATTGCGGCGAAATAAGAGACGTGGGAGGGTCGATGTCGCGGCGTGATGCATTGCGCTGGCCATGTGATGATTTGTATGTGGTCAACTTATTACTAGTGATCCGATGACAAATTAAATAATATGTTAAATCTCAGGCATTAATGTTTTTTTTTTTTGTTAGCCAATCAACATCTCGAGGTCGGAGGACGACTTCTCATTGCTGTACTTGGTTTTGACAATTGTCATCATTAATTATTACATTTCAGTTTACCTTATCAAATTAAATAATAATTATCACCCGTGTTAATCATTTCTAACCATATTTGCATATAGGCATCGTTTCGTCTCATTTTGATCAAGTAGGATAATCATTTTTTAGGATTCAATCAAGTCGGGTGGGGACCATCATTTTTTTCTTTTTTATTTTATATAATATTTATTTAAAAAGCATAAGATACTTTTTAATATTATTTTACACATTTAAAATATTTTATTTTAATATTTTTTATTTTTTATGCAAAATATAAATTAAAAACTAAAAAATTAAAAAAATGAGTCTTCGAATCAAGTCAAGTCGACTCGGATCATAAAATTTTGATACGACCCAAGATCGAGTTGATGTTGGATCGAGTCAGATCCGACTCCGATCATTGACCTTGCCTCATCCAAATCAAATTTGTAGGTCGATCATATCCATTGAACACCCGTTTGCATAATTTGAAACTCAACAAGAGGAGGATAAGAAGGGAAAAAAGGGAAATAGAATGGTTAAAAAATTCAACCCCATTCTGCTAGGTGCTTTTATCTATACCACTTTCGTCCTCGTATTAAATTAGTCGGGTGCTAAAAGTCTGGATTTCGATAGGTCTCGACAAAAAAAAAATCAATCTCGTTTAAATAAAAAAGACGAGGGAGAAAAGATTCAAATGGTAATGTTACATGATAATTGTATTCTTTTCTAATTATAATGAAAGTTTATGCATTAAAAAATAATTAAGTCATTTTATTTGCTAAAATTCTTTAATTATCATTTTTAAAAAATGAAAGAAATTTTTTTTCCTTTTCTCTTCCATCCAAACTAAAAAAAAATTAGAGCTCCAGCGCACTATAAAGTCCATCAACTTATTGTATGATAAAATTGTCTTTGCAATAAGTCAATTGCTATTTCAACTACGGTAAGTTACAAATTTACAATGCAAAAATGAGTTGTATACTCAGCTTTCTCCCTTCTCATCTCCCTCTTTTCTCAAACTATTGATCATATGAAACAACCTCCGAATTGTGATCCTATAACATTCTTCGGCAAGAAAGGGTTAAACCCCATGCAATCCAAATCAATTAAATCTGGAGACAGAGGGAGGGAGATGGATTGTCTCATCGGAGGCAGAGTCGAACTCGGCCGCGTTGGGGACGCTCGCCGACGTCGACAACCTACTTGTTCATGCAATGCAGGCGAGCTCGCCGGCATCGACAACCTATGCAGGAGAGCTCGCCTCGTGAGGTCGTCCTCGTCGGCGGGTTCGCGCACTGGCAAACTCGCCCACGCCGGCAGGCTCTGTTCGCACACGCAAAAGTCAAAACCCACCCACGCCGGCAAACTATTCTTTGTCGGCGAACTCGTCCGCGCCTGCGAGGCTGCGCACATGCGAGCTCCACCGAGCCGACAATCTCGTGTGTTGTGTGCAGATGTGTTGGCCATTGCTGGAGAACGATAGAGATGGACAACCAGCTTGCAATGCCCCCTATTTTTTTTTCGGTGGAGAAATATGGACCAAGAGTGAAGAGAATACTGCCATTTATGTTTCTCCTTTTTCTATTATAGCCAACGAAATAGATTCTTGGGCCCGTTTCGGCTCACCAGAAATCTAAATATGAACCGATAGGCAATTAAGAGTTTAATTAAGGGTTTGTTAGGTAAATAATTATTAATTAAGGGAAGGTTGAGTGAGCTGGTACGATGAGTCATGAGTCCATTAGAAAGTTTAAATAAGATTGAAATAATAAAAGTTTTATTTATGAAAAATAATTTTACTCTTTATTATATATTAAATTAATTATAATGTTTAATGCTTAACAAGTATTTATCATAGTATTCTTTAACACTTAATTTATTTTTATCTTCTATTTTTTATTTGACCTGTTTTTCCTATATTTTATTATATTATTTATTTTTAAATAATTTTATTCATTTATTTTATAAAAGAATAAAAATGAGAGAAAAAAATAGATTAAAATAAATATAGATAAAAAGATTATCAAAATATTTGTTTACCAATACAAAGAGGAGAGATTAATGGTCTAAAATTATTAATTTATGGTGAAATAAGAAATAAGATGTTATGAGAGCTCAACTACTCTGTTGGACTCGGGTCTAAAAGATATAATTTTTTAAAAAAATTATAAAAATCGATCTAAAATTATTTAGCAAAAAAAAAAGCTACACTTTAGTCACTCAATTTTTCCAAAAAAATTTTCGTTTCAAAATATATAATAAATTAATATCAATATAAATACATATAATTTTATAAATATAGGATATAGTATTAGAACTATAAATTATATAAATAAAAATTAATAAATTACAAACATGCCTCATGGGTTCTTACAATTTTTTTAGGTGGAGCCTAATTTGAATATGTCAATTTCGCTCTATTAAAAAAATATCTTAAATCGTATTTGATCTCTTACTTTTTTTACTTTTTCAATTTGATTTTTTGGATCGTGTAGATTTCTTGAGTTAGTCAGATTTTTCTTACATCCCTAACTTGAAGATTATCTAATTCTTATTTTCTCTTTTAAATATTTAATAATATTTATTATCTTTTTTAATCAAGATATATGATTTTTACTCAACTAGAATATTTCTTTATATCTATAAATATTTTATTTTAGTACATTTTAGTTTTAAAACAAAATTGTAATATCACTAACTTAATCATGCATGATTAGATGTAGGAATATAATGCTATGTTATATTATTTATAAGTTTTATGAAGGTTATGTTAAGAAATAAGCTTCAATGTTAGTTATTGGAAACAAAAGACGAAAATTTGCTTAAGGTGTATGTGATTTTTTTCAAAAATGTGAAGATTTGGACAAATAAAGTCCCATTAATTATTCTTATATGTCAAAGAATTCTAAAAGTAGGAGGTGTTTTAGTTAGGTAGAACATAGAAGCAAAATTGAAATATCCATAAAATCATGATTTTTTTAAGAAAAAAATTTGGATTTTGATTGCAAGATTATTTATTTTTCTAAATATTTTATTTACATTTAAATAGGGAGTAGTTTCTTATTTACATGTAATGTCTTAAATAAATAAATATAAAATATAAAAACATTTACTTAAATGGCCTTAGATGTAAATAAGCAATAGTCCAAGGACAATTTCATACACAATTTTTTGACTGACTTAAGGTCGGTTTTACCCTTCCTTATCATTTACCATATGCAAGTTTACCACCTCTTTTCACCTCTCCACATTCAGTTCAATTGAATTCCTTTCCTGAACTTCCATAATTAGGGTTCCTATAGACCCCTCTCATCTCATTCATTCTCGGGTTTCAGCTAATTATGGGATAAAACACATGTCGTTTATGAGCAAGACTAACCCTAGGCATATTTAATTTGTTTTTGAAACTTTAGTTACACATTTCTATACCTTCGGTGGTTCAAAAATTATGGAATTTACTCTAGTTGGTCCCTCTTAGTCTAATTTCATTTCGAGGTTGAATTAAATTAGAAATCTACAACAAAAGTTATATTCTAATCTTTAAGGTGATATTATTATATCCGTTGAAATTATTATTTGATTTTGTAAATTATATATTAAATTCACTATAGGATATAATTATTTGATAATATAGTATAAGAATGAGCAAACTGTTAGGATTCATTTATATTTGTAGTTACTTGGAAAAGATATGTCTAGTGAAAGTTATAAATTTAACAGAATCTTACTTAATCTGTTAGAATAAAACTTAGGATAGATCATGCTAGTATTTGCTAAATTTATCATACTCATTCAAAAAAAAAGTTATACAAGCTAGGAATTTTATGAATAACCTATACGAAGTCCAATTTTAGACAACATTGAAAGTAATAGAATATGAGTTATTTACTATTGATCTAAATAATAACAGCAATGTCACTCAATCTGTCAGAATACATAAATAACATAAAATTTGGATGGAATATTGATTTTCCTGAGAACCAACCATAATGAAAATAAATATGAAACTTTTGCAGATTAAGGGTTATGTAATATATAACTAAGAGAAATTATAATGATGCCATTTGGTTACAAATATCATAATATATGAATTTTCCTTTACTATGTGTGCAATTTGTTGTAATATTATGTCAACCCTTGTCATACAACTACTTACATTATAAGAGTAATCATGCATTCTTTGTAATTAATAATGTTTTAAGCACGTATGCTAATATTCAGATCATAGTAGTAATTTGTTCATATTGTTATTGTTATATGAGAAGAAGAGTAAAGTAGTGAAAAAGGAAAGGAAAATTTTTGTTATGTATGATTTTAAAATGCAAAATTGTGATGACAAAAACTTGGTCCAAAAATAAGATGTAGATACTATACGCGTACCACTAGTAGACAATGGTATAATAGGACAATGAAGATAAAATATGCGAAAGAAAATTTTGCGAGTCATGATTTGTAATGTTATCTTGCTTATTGATATCATAATTATAATAGATTAGCTATTTTTATTAATATCATAATTATAAGTGCATGGAACAAAACTTGTTGTTGTATGTTTCATTTTATGTCGTAACTAGCTAATTAATGAATAAACTATGTAATTAATTGTCATATAACATTGTAAAAATAAAAATATCATAAAAATTTAGTTAGTTATTTTAATTAATTATATTAAATTTCATTTTATTATTTAGGGGTGTTCACAGGTGGGTCGGGTACGGGCTGGAAAATTTCAACCTGTATCGACCCGACCCGACCCGATGACCCGATTTTTAATTTTTTATTTTAATTTTTTTTCTATTTTTTATTTAAATCTAAGCCTATATTTGCTTTAAAAAATAAAATAAACTGTTTTAAATACAGAAATAATATTTTAATAGTTATAAAACTTATTTTGTGCTTTAAAATAAATATTTTATAATTTTTTTATATTTAAAAAAAGAAAATTAGTAAGAAAAAATTTAAAAAAAAGGAAAATTGGGTGGTCGGGTAACCCGATGACCCGACCCAACCCGAATCGGTTGGGTTGGGTCAGATTTTGCCCCCATGGGTAGCTTGACTCGACTCGACCAGATTTGGTCGGGTCGGGTCGGATTTGTTCACGGGTCGGGTTTGACCCGACCCGTTAATATTGTTCTTAAAAACTCTTGCAAAGTTGTAATTTGCACCCATATTGCTTCGGGTCCAAGCTCCGCCTCTGATTGCATCATAAGTTGCTACAAGAATTTATAGTTCGTAAAGAACGAGTTTCAACAATAAAATAATATTATTAACAATAAAACTAATATACAATCATATCAATATTTTTCGACTCAGTTCAATTACAGATGCAAAATATTGTATTTGCCACAGCACATCGTTTTGCTTATATTCAAAGGCGGAGCTAGGCATGCACTGAAATATTGTGTTAGTAACGTATACACATATAGTTGTCCATTGGTTTGGTGGCAGCATCACCATTGTGTTGTATGTTTGGCCTAGGTTCGAATATCAACACCCATGAACATATTTTTTTTCTTTTCTTTTTTAATCTTATTTCCAATTAAATTAATTAATTAATCCGTTCATCCAAAATCATATTTTTAATATATAATTATGCATTCTTACAAAAGCTTGCATGCATATTTACATATTTTTTATATCATATTTGAATTAATATTATATATATTAGATCATCATTTGAGGACCATTTTATTATTTTTTAAATTAATTCTATAAATTAGATCATAATTCTATATATATTAGATCATAATTTGATATCATAGTGTTAGTCTTTTGTAGTATCTATATATTAGATGATGATCTCTTTTTAAGACTTGCAGCAGTGTCTATCTATATATTGGATTATGATATCCTTTAAGACTTGCAATAGTATTCTTATTTAGACATTACTCTTCAAATAAATGTTAAAAGATTTGATATTTTCACTATACATCAAATATGTGTGCAAGCTTATCATGCTCACTATAAATGAGTAACTTGAGATCACTACCACGTGATCATCCTAAAAAGTATGACAAAGATTCTCTAACTCTATCGTCAAGTTTGTCATCAAACACAGTTGTAAAACAAATCTTGTATGAATAAAAAAAATATAAGATCCATCTATTTCTTGATGACTGCATCTGTAACGCCCCTAAATCGCACTCCACCACGTGGCAGAATATGCTTCGAGAACGCTACGGGTCATTCTTATGTGTACATCATATTAACAAAAAATAGGACGTTGACTGGTCAACTCAACATCGATAAAAGCGGAACACTTAAACATCATTAAATAATAAAAAGAGTGTGACATCATAATATGCGGAAGACTAATAAAAGAATCATCATATGAGTCCAACATCAATCTAATATTGCGGAAAGAGAAATCTACAACATGAATATAAAGGACTCAAAACACTAATGTGCTGCCACCACGAGATCGATCTGTCACGTGATAAGATCATGATACTAGATAAGAATCATAAAAATATCATCATCATATAGAAAGAAAAGAGACATCATTATCATATGGGTAAAAGAAATCCTACAACTTGGCATATGGATAGGAAATCCATAGATTGTCATCTTCTTGATATCATAATATCAAAGATCATGATAGATCATAATAAATCATCATAAAGGAGATAGAAGCCGATCATCATGATTATGAAATCATCATCATAATAAGAATCGTGAGGAATCGTTGCATGAACATGGATAATCATGGAATGAATCATCTTTATTGGATCATATTAATAATTGATCAAGAGATCATGAAAATATCATCATAAGAATGGCAAAAGCCAATAATCATCATAAAGTTATTTCACTATTAATAATATTATTATTCATCTTTGACTTATAATGGGGTATATTTCAACTTACGAGGAGGCCCATCTCAACCCGTCCATCATCATAAAAATAATTGGCAAAGCCAGTTCATAACTGACCGTAGTTAGCCCATAACTGACCGAAGTCAACCCATAACTGACCGGAGTCAGCCCATACTTGATCGTCACTAGTCCATTATAAAAAGAGTTCTTCATTTAGCATTTTTCATCTTTCATCATGCAGCTTTTAATTTATCCTTTATTAGGACATAAGTATCATGATTAAGATTTGGTCATCATAAGAAAGGATCAACGAATCGTACGGATCAAGGGTCCTAATCATCATCACCATTATATAAGGTTTAATCAAAGCTACAAGATAGGATCATGAAGAGAAATCAGATGTGCATAAACATGTTAATCATCTTCATAAATAGATCAATATTGATGGATAAGAATCAATGTCATCACTGATATGATTGGATGTAAATCAAGTCATCAAAATAAGATCATAAGATCATGGGTCATGTAGATCAACATCATTAGTAAAGGTATAAATAACATAATCATCATCGTGACTTAGATCAAGATTAACCACATGAATCAAGGATCAAAAATCATAAAAATCATACAAACAACGTCGGATCCCAGACCGAGTAGGAGTGGAACCCAGCGCCCGACATCTTCGCCGTGCATGAAACTCGGAACGGGTCATCCTCAACCCGGGCCGGGTTCGTCTAGTTGCAGGGGTCGGAGAGCGCAACAATGACGGATCTAGATCGAGTTCATCGAACTCGGTCCGAGTTTGAACCTGCCTGGGCTGGGTTAAGGTGAACTCGGACCGGGTTCTCCTACGGAGAAATCTGCACGGACGCGTAGTGCGCATTCTGATCATCTTTTTTGACGATGATCGGCATAAAGCATCATCATACGACATCATACTATAACCAGAGATCAACCAGAACATACTTCAAACCTAAAATCAAGATTCTAAATCTACCCTATAGTTCCATACCTTACAAGTTTCTGTCCAAGAAACTAATTCATTATTCTTCTTCCTCTTCCTCTTCCTCTTCCTCTTCCTCTTCCTCTACCTTTTCTTTCTCTTTCTCTTCTTCCTCTCGGCCTAAACGTCCGTTCACCGTTGCTCTCATCCTCTTTTTATTCTCTTATGGGGCGGCAACCATCAGGAGCGAGGAAGAACGAAAAGGACGCACCAAAAATAGAGGAGACAATTTAGGGCCGGCTCGTGGGAAACAAAGTGGCTGATTTATTTGATTTATCCTCATATTTATATCAGAGTGGAGATATGATTTTTTGAGTCAAATCTTATTTCCTTCTTATCTTCATATTTGTTTTAAACTTTATTCATTTTTATCTTCTCTCTCTCTTCTTTCTCTTCTCTTTCGGTTTTTTCTAAATTTTATCTCTTCCCATTTTTGGTTTTTATTTTCTTTTCTTTTTTTATCTCTAAGAGATCTCGGGCGTTACATCATAAATCATTAAAATAAAATTCATCCTCGAATTTAGTCAAAGGGTAGAAGCTTACTAACAAAAGAAACTTCTTATATCATTTATGTGGTAGTCCAACTTACACTTAGAAAGGAATTTGTTCATCATCGTTCCATCTTCATCATCTTAAGGACATAATGTCACGACCTCGAATTAAACCTTAGTTTAATCCGAAGCTCGCGACTCATTACAAACAATCACATAAAATTGGAAAATATTGCGGAAATGTGATGTAAAATTTATTTTATAACATACATAAGAATGAAAACATCATAAGATAAACTATACAACTTATGATGATCATTCAGAACAAACCAATAATCCTTAAGTTTTACATTTCATAAAATTATTTTGCCTTCTTACAACATATAAAATATTACATATCCATTACACATAACCAAACCTCTCGACATCATAATAGAAGGATACGAGGGACTCAAATCTTCTCATCTTACCACGAACCTTTCAAATACTATCACCTCGATGATTCCCAAAAATTATCTGAAAAATGTTAGAAATAACATAGTGAGCTAAAATAGTTCAGTAAATTGATAACTCATAACCTATGTGTTACCAATCAATTTGGAGTGACATGAAAAAGCATGCAATAATCATATTAGCAAAATAGATATTTTCATATATTTGATAATTACATATATAACATACTAATTAGAAGCATCACACTCAACTTACAATCAATATCATATAAATCATATGTATGCAAATGCAACAGTCTCATATGAATGCATGAATCACCATCTGCTAGCGGTCGGTAGGTGAACTCTAGAGGTGGCCCCTACGAATTCTAGAGGTGACCTCCATCGCGACTACTCACGATGTGGCAGTTAGCTCCACGTAGCACTTAGCTTCAGCCTACCTTTAGACTCTAAAGGTGGCTCCCATCGTGATCAACGATATAGCACTTAGCTCCAACCATCACATATGATGATGCAGGCAGATGTAGATGCATGATTCATTGTGTAACAATTTCATATCAAAGATCAAAAGATTAACCATACCTTGTAACTCAAATATCAAAAGATGAATCATGTCGAACACGAATAGGATTGCATATTATTAAATCAATCCTTAACATACAACATATGCTTTTTAATTGTACCATCATTCGATCAATCATTTCAAATGGAGCAAGATTGCACTTCTCGTATCCATTCATATCATATGACATATATTTTTTGAATTTGCAATCATACAATCGTTCATATATACTTTTCATAATTGCATTTCTCAAAATCAATTCATAACATATCCAAAACATATTCAATACTATAATAATTTATATCACACCAAATTCAAAAGAGATGAATATATAGAGTAGGAGAAACCAACTTACCTTATACGAAAAATGACAAAAGACTTTTTTTGTTCTTTTCCTTACATTAATCTGCTTTCCTATAACAATAATATTTGTTCATATTATTATAATAAAATGAACATAAACCTATAGTACTTAGAACATGATACATATATATCATTCATACATTCAATCTTCTTTCTTTGCCCATTAAGAGTGCATTATGATAGTTTGCACACTTCATAAAAGAAAATTTATAACTCTTAATACATATAACAAAGTAAGATGATTCCAATTTCCCTTAACATTAGACTACCTAAGGTGTAATTCATAAAATTTCTAGTGTTTATAACTTTTGAATTGAGCACAATAAATTTCACAAATACTAACATGATATGTCCTAAATTTCCTTCGGACAGACTGAGAAGGGTTTAGTTAATCATTTATGACTTACCCTAGACATATTCTTTTCCAGTGATTCCAATTGTAAATGAACTTGACATATGTATACTTCTCATCCTAAATTATCAAGTAATTCTATAATATATTTTATTTTACATCTAATTTACAAAAAATGAGGTAACAGTTTCAAAAGACAAATTGATAGCATCCTACAAATGAGCACATAACTTTCTCCACCAATATCCTATAAATCTGATTCCAAAAACCAACAAAATTAGACTCATTAATGATTTATATAAATGAATTTCATAATTTATGCTATCTTACGTAACCCTCAAGAAATCTTGATTACATATATTTAGATTTTATCTCAAAATCTAATAAACCTATATGTAGTTATTGTACCATTTATACTTATTTCTATCCAACTTATTTTAAAGTTATTTCAATTGGGTTAGAACCTTCGCTAACCTAGGTGTAATACATATAAATTTCATATTTTAATTTTAAGTACATGCTTTGCAACATGATTCCTAATCGGTTCCACTTGTTCTGTGCGGATAGAACAACATAAGCTCATCTATTTACACCTAACTCCCTATATCAATATCATTTTGATGTGATTCTGAAACTTGTAAAGATTAGACTTATACGAGTTCATGTTATATAAAAGCTCATAATTTTTAAACAACTTTTTTACATTTAACTAATGGCATGCAACTTTTCGGCCAGATTAGAAACAACATTAATTCTATTGGGTAACATAAAACGATTATACTATTATATTAATCAAGTGAAACTTGATCAATAAAAACTATTTTAAACATAATTGTGTAAGGATCTAAAATAATAAAATCATGAAAACTTACCAGATTTATTTTTCTTTTCTTGTTTCCATTTCCCTCCATTCGGCTAGCATCGAGGGATGAATATAAAACAACCCTATGTTTTTTTTTGGTTGCCAACAGAATAAAAGAAGGCAAAAGCTTCCTTTCGTGATCACATTTTTTTTCTTTATTCCCATCGGTTACCGCCAAGAATGGATGAGAGGAGATTTAACACGTATGATAAATTTTCTAGTTTGTTGAGCATGAGGTGTCACACCACACTCCGTGACTAAGTTCTAATCATAATTATTATTTTATTTAATATTATTTAGAAATTTTAAAAATAAAATCAACAAAACCTCCTCCCTTAATTATCTTATGTATTTGTCAGTACATACAATAGATGCATTTATATATTCATCAAAGTTTAAATAAAAGTTATAAGAGATCACATTCGCACATTATCATTATTGTTTCACAAACCATTCTACATATAACACCCATAGGATCAAGTTTTATACAACCTTACAAAATTATTCTAATAAACTCTAGTACAACTCTCGAGTTTATCTATTACATGCATGCTTTCAAAAATAAATGTGAAAGAAAAATAATAATGTTCCGGCAGTTCGACCTCTTCTATATACATCAAAAGCAAGCTTTGAATCGACTCAACTCGAGAACTTGCGAGTATCTGAAAAATTTAAAATGTGTACTGTGAGCAACAATCATTTGCTTAGTGAGTGGAATAAAAGTACAACATAGGGAACAAACGAGTACATAAAACATTTAAATAATTATATTTCTTTCATATGAGAAAACATTTAAAGCATAACTCATATCACATAACTTTCCAAATCATATGAACTTTTACATAAATACAAATTATTCAAGATATCATCATATTCACAATTAAATTTCACACATGTGTCATTGCACATACTCATCATGGGTCAATACATATCACTCTATGATCATGTGTCATACAGCTAAACAAAGCTTCATAATCAATAGTATCAGATACACAGAGCAAATTATGGGTCAATACGTATCCCTCTATGATTATGTGTCATACAGTTAAGTAGAGCTTCACAATCAGATACGCAGAGCAAATCATGGGTCAATACGTATCCCAATCATGATTGTGTGCCACTCAATTATGATTCTCAGATACGCAGAGCAAATCATAGATCAACACGTGCACGCAGAGCAGCCCATGATGCGTGTAGAATTGGTAGCAATCGTTAGCAAGTGCACTAGTCGCTCAAGTAATAAAGTGAATGAGTAGAGTTATCATTCCCACGAGGACGGTTAACAACTTAGATTCTATTTTAACCTTGTTAATTGAGAAATTAAGAAAATAGTTGATTTTAGATATGAATAAAAGGAAAATAACAAAAATAAAAGAAATGATCACCTAGAGAAATAATGATTTGATGATTAAGACATCTAATTATCTCCACTAGAATGTAATGAATTTTCTTAACTTAGAATTAGTTGAATCAATAACAAAGTGAATTTCCAAAATTAGTTAACCAATGTTTCAAGCTTTAACTACTATCTATGAATAATTAAAATAAATCAATCCTTTCGGTTTTTAATTTACTTAATTAAATCATAAGATGCATTCAATCGGAATTAATATTAAGGGCTTTTTCAAGTCACCTTAATAACTTCACAAATTAGATTTCTTTCGATTTTCCTAATTGTGGCATGCAATAAATAAGATCGATCCTAGAAACTATTATGAAAATAATCATTTCTTCTTAGATAGCAATCAAATCATAAATCATGAAATTAAAGGAAATCATTAAACATGAAATTGTAATGCTATTAAAGATTCAAATCAAACTAATATCAAGAAGAATCCAATACATAAATAGGGTTCAACTAGGATGACCCTAATGAAAGAATAAATCTGATAAAATCAACATAAAATCTGGAATAAAAATATAGGGAAAAGAAAATAAAAACTCTAGCGTAGGCTAAGCGCGTTCTCTCTCGAGTTTCTGGCAGAGCTTCGCTATTGTCCTCGCACTTCTCCTCTTTCTAGGCTTCAAAACTATGCTCCAGAGATGTTTTTTCAAACCCTCTTCTACCTCCTTTTATAGGTTTTCTTGTCCCCCAAGAAAAGAAACAAAAAATATATTCAAAAAGTGGATAAAAATAGCTTTAAAATGACCTAACAGACCACCCTCACGGTCGTGAAAGGCCTCGGCACGACCGTGACAGAAGGCTGTCAAGGCTGAAAAAATACTTAGCCAAATCTCTGCTGAAAATTGTCTGTCATGACCATGACAGAAACTGTCACGGCCATGATAGAAACTGTCACGGCCGTGACAGCAAGCCAATTTTGCTTGCTGAATCTTTCTGTCACGGTCACGAGCAGAACTGTCACGGCCATGACAGTCTTCTGGGCTATTTTAGACATTTTCTTCCCTTCAGTTCGACGTTTTCTCATATCCTGCCATGAATAATTTTCAAATTTAGGTAGAAATCAAATCTAAATGAAATTATATGAAAACAAATCAAAACTCTTCTTTTCTAAACATAAAAATATTCTAAAGTGTTAATTAAATGACCCAAACTAATGCATGATTTTCCGTACATCAGCCCCAAAAGGACAAAGACACTCGATATACGCCCCAAAAGCTTTATGTATATCGAATGCGATCCCAAAGACCTTTTTTAAACAGCATGGCTAATGAACACACGGAGTTTAATAATATCAAAATACACATCTCATAATCACATATCATTATCAAGTAAAACTTATTTTCACTTCACAAGCATTGTTCTCTGAAAATATTTTTGTATAAGATGTTACTCCATCTCATATGAAATCCTTGAAACGTATCATAAATACTTTTTCATAACTCAAGATATATTTCAATAATAACAATAATAATCTTTGCTTGAGGTAATACTATAAATAAAAGAACTAACATATAACATTTTGTTATGTTGTAAATTTATCCACTCACCTTGTACTTTATGTTTTCAAAGAGGTTTACTAGATTTTCCTCCTTCCACTTCTTGTTGGTTTCCTATAAGCAATGATGTCTTTTTACTTTTCCATCACTAGTAAAAATACTATGCAATGCATGCTCATGATGCATGAATAATTATACACCTTAGAATGCATGTAATTTCTTTTAATTATTCATTGTTCAATCTGAGGTGTGTATGTCCATAGGATATTACACATTTCAACTACTTATTACTATCCAATCTCCTGAAACTTAACTATGTGTTATCTTAGGATTTCAGACTGAGTGACTCTCAATACATAATTCATAATTTCTTAACCACATGAAAAAATCTTATGATTCTAAATAAATTAAAACCTAGACTTATTAACGTTTACAACTCTCAATCTTCATTTACTAATTCCAAATGATCAAGTCATAAAATCCAAAGCAATCTGACTTAGGATTTGTGTTCTGACAGACTGTGTGTCACTAAAAAATAAATTTATATATTTCTTCACACTTACTTATTTAAGTAGATACTTAACGTGGAATAATATGCATAATTAGTCTATTATTATTATTATTATTATTATTATTATTATTATTATTATTATTATTATTATTATTATTATTATTATTATTATTATTATTATTATTATGTTCTTTCAAATTATTAGCTGGATAAAATAAAAATAATGAATTTATCATAAAACAATTATTGTATAACATCGTGTCAATGGTAAGTATGTAACTGCTTCAAGTATCTCATGGAATTATATAGTAATTATATTTTAATTTTTAATACTTTATTATAAGTATCCAGTCAACATATAATAAGTTAATATGTTAATTAGCTATGACATTTATATGATCTACAATGGCTCTTGCATTCGTATTCTACTTGCAGACAATTTTATTTTTAATGAATTGCCATTAGAAGAAATGGAATAAAACATGAAATCATGCAATTTTTTTAAAAAAAAATAAAATACATCGAATAACTTTATTACTGGACATTACTTTCCTTAACGTTAATATTAAATGTATTTTGTACACTCTGATCCAAAACAAGTATTTTGTTGTCATATTATTTTTCTGATAAAATTCGTGAGCTGGAGCAGAAGAATTCGTCTCTATCTCTCACTCTCTCCTCTCTTCCCAAAAGGAAACGGTTACGTTTGCCTCCGCCCCGCTCCCTCCACCTGTCACCAACTAACCAACTCAAACCGAAGGCCAACACGCACGCGACCCTCCCATGGCAACCCCGGGCGATGCCACGGACCCGACGTCTCCGCCGCCGCCGCCGGCCGACATCGAGAATGCCGCGCGGTCCAGGCAACCATCTCCCGCCCCTTCCGTAGCCCGAAGCGGCCCCGCCGGCGAGGGGAGCAACGTGGTGAGGTCGATCGTCCAGAAGTGGCGCCGGGAGAACCTGATCGGGAGAAGCGGCGTGGTGCTGCGCTTGCTGGCGGCGCTCCTCTCCCTCATCACCGTCGTCGTCCTCGGTTCCAACAAACACGGGGGCGGGCGGGATTTCGATCTCTACCAGGAATATAGGTGGGATTCGTTCGGAGCTCGGATTGTTTAGGAGATGAGAATGAGTAGTGTCCTATTTGGTGCGTTTTTCTTGTTGTTTAGGTACTTGTTGGCCATCGCCGTTCTGGTTTTTCTGTACACGGCGGGGCAGGTGGCGAGGCAGGTGAACGTGTACCGTGGCGGCAAGGATGTGGTGCCCAGAGAATACGGGGGATTCGCGGATTTCGCCGGCGATCAGGTTAGTTTTCTTGCTTTGGATTGTTCAAATTTTCAATAATTAATGTGGATGTTGATTGGTTTCTACAAGGAGATTGGCGCAGTGGTTTGTCTTCAGAATAACCCATGAGTTACTTTTCTGAGATTTATGCTATTTTTTGCATCACGTTTTTTTCATCAAAGATCTACTTGTGAAATTAAGGTTGCAGAATGTACTTGTCCATAGATTGGCATCCTAATTGATATGATAATAATCCTCATATAGCTCTCATGTTTCTTTTGTATGCAAAATGTTTGAAATTGTTCTCAAAGATTTTTTTTAGGTGTTAACCTTGATATGTGGAAGAGACATTTTTTATGCCATATTTTAATTGGAATAGGAAGATAAAAGATGATAAGAGTTAGAATGTGAGAGAAGGCACCTCTTTTTTAAAAAAAAATCCCTGTTATAAGGGAGCCACATGACTCTGCTATATGAAAAATAATGGATCACTAGTTTGGCGTTAAGTATCCAGCTTGTTCTCCTTTACACTTCACTAACTTATTTAGGAGAGAATGGTTGAGTGATCATGATATTTCAAATAATCTATAGTAAGCTACTGATTGCTGACGATAGGTGTAATAGTTTGGATCTTGTAGTATGTGATTTTTGAAGAAGAAGTTCATTTATTTGTTCACGGATAGAAAGAAAGAATATACTTCAGTTCAGCTTTTGCTAAGACCAACAAGTTAAACTACCTGTCAAATGGAAAAAGGAAAGGGAAAAGAAACACAATGTACATTCGTGAAGCAAAAGGCAGCCTCCAAACCGTGTACAGAAAAATGCAGAACTGTGTGTGCTTGTTTGCCAAGGAAAGGTATCAACTAAATATCAAGTCACTCATCGTGAAGTCCCATAATCACAGTGGCCCAGATTGTATTAGAGCTGATTCTTTTTTGTGCATTTTTTTAACTGTATGTTGTGACTGATTTATCCTTTGCCTATGAAAGTCTCACATAGTAACATTTTTTTCCAAATATAAAGTCCATGTTGACAAAGGTATATCAAAGGATGAGACTTGGATTTAAGAGGAAGGGAAGATAAATAATAAGAAAGAAAATGACGAGGTGTGCAGAAGAATGAAAGTAAGAAAAGAAAAGAAAAGAGAATAAATGTCAAATAATAATTTTATTTAATAATTTTATTTTTTATGTGTATAGTTATATATTTAATTTATATAATTAAAGATAGAAACAGTTTTAAATATGTTTTTCTTATCATTTTCACTGTCATTTGAGGGTGAAAATAAATAAATATTGAAAGAGAATAGATGCCAAAGAAAAAGATTAGTTTCGTCCCCTTCAACTTAAATTCAAATAAACATATCTCTCTGATTTCTCTTTCCATCAATTTTTCTCTTTTCATCCTCAATCAAATAGGTCATGAGAATTTTTTATCCATTATTTTCTTTGGACAGAGAATAAATTTAGGAGTTGTTTGACTAAGTTTATATGTCAATCAAAATTATTTATAAGTAATTTTAAAAGTTTTCTCCTTATTTGATAATTAAAAAATTGATAAGTAATATTTTACTTGCTTATAAGTCAAAAAAGATAAATTAAGAGATCCTAGCGTATTTTGTGCAAGGAAAAAAACTTGATCAATTTGATCACGAATATATTATTTTACTCTTAAAATATACATAATTTTTCTATTATGATATTAATTTTTTTTATCATTTGATTAAAATAATAGCACTTCAATCTATTAACTATTTTATATTAGCTGATTAAAGCTGAACGGGCCTTAGTTCCTGTTTCTTCTTTACTTTGTGAACTGCTTCTATGACTTGGGCATAATCTTATTTTCTAATTTTTCAATTGTAATCCTTTTGTTTATTTTCATAATCGAGTGGAATGATGTGGTTCAAAGTCTCACATGACTCGTCACTTCGTCAGTTTGCCACATCATGTATGTAACATATAAGCCAGCTTCCTGCGGTCTGTCAGCACCGATTTCCAAATACTGACAACAAAGAAAAATATAAGGCAGCTTCATTACGCTCAAAATTTGGACCAATCTCAATTTATCATCATCTTACCCGCTTCCAATTTCTATCTGACTAATATATAAGTGTTGACCTAAGCCCTGTGCAGTGGCTCTGCTCCCGAACCGTACGTGAGCTGCCGTACAACGCATCTTTATAAATCAAGAATTACGAGATTACCTCTTTCATTTTGGGATGATTGGGTCATCCTTCAACGAATAAAAGTTACTCTAAGAATAGGAGGCTTATCTTTTCCAAGAGTTCACATCGACAGAAAAATTTGGCGAGCTATTCGTCACCTGGGGATTTAATGATTATTTATTTCCTTGTGCGATGATATGATGAAATCCTCCGGGGTTGCTGGTGCAATCTGGGATATCATTCATAAGATATTAAACAATATGAAGAGAATCACATGTTGATGCATTTATACTTTATCTGGTCCTTTTTCTCTTTTCCCCTGACAGTTGAATTGTCTTCTCCTTTACTGATTATTAAGAGTTCTTGTGGAATCTGATAGGTGGCTGCGTACCTGTTGCTCTCCGCATTATCTGCTGCCACCCCAATTACTAATTACATGCGAGGAGGAGTTGATAGCAGCTTCACAGATGCATCGTCAGCATCAATCAGCATGGCCTTCTTTGCATTCGTTGCTCTTGCGTTAACCGCTCTATTATCTGGTTTCAAGGTCTCAAGACAAACATACATATAACAAAAAGCCCCTGTATACAATATTATATTCTTTTACATCATGCCAACCTAAGGTTCATATATATATATATATATATATATATATATATCTTTGTTGTAAACTCTGTAATTTGTCCTCGGTGAGTGTTGTGCAGTAATGACCAGTAAATTTCAATTAATTAATTCTTCTTCTTGTTCCTTCTTATGTGTCCAAAATGTTTGTGCTTTTAGGCATTTTTCACATATATATTCGATACAGTTTTATTTAAACGTTTATCTTTGGTTCCTTCGAATAAATAACAAAGTTCATTATAAATAAATAAATGAAAAAAAATTTATTGATTAAACATTAAAAGTAACAGAATTTTTTAATACAAATAACTTGAAATTAAAAAGCAATCTTGAGTCTATCTATACTAAATATTCTTAGATAATATAGCAACTGTACTCTTAACTTTATTTTTAGTTTCTCGTACGACTAATGACCTTAGACAATCAATTTGTTCAAATAGCTATATAATGGCATTTGTGCTAGAATTAACACTTGTTCTTTTTTCCTGACGGAAAATATTTTAATAATCGAACAATAAAGAAACATTTCCTAAACCAAATGTTTATTCAAAACAACTAATGTTTATCGGAATAAAAGAACAAAAAAAAGATAGCAATGCCCACCGGATGTTTCTAGTCCACAACCACACACCAAACAAATCCGCGCAAGCAAATGAATTCGGCCATTTTTTTTTTTCCCACTTGTGCCTTGAGCATCGTATCGTACACCAAGAAAGAGCCAAAATTTGTAAAAGAAAAATATCTCGCGTCATCTTCACACCCCCACAGTTCCCCCAAGCGGATAAAGCCGGTGACGTGTCCCCCTCGGCCCATCACTTTCCCTTCACGCCCCAATCATCCCTTTCTCACTTTTCTCGTGGGGACCACCCTTCCTGCCACCCGTTTCCGGACGCTGCATCCAACAGCACAGGAACCACCATTATTCTTCATTTTATTGGTTTACTGTTGGGACCCATATTTTTTCCACCAATGAAAGACGTCTCTCAGAGCGTTATGTACTAAACGAATCAGGTGATCTAGAACGATAGTACACAGTTTACTCATAGGGCCCTCTATCACCGTCCGTTGCCGATCGTAGGGCATCCTGCAACCCCCACCATCCTATGGGCTGTTCTGGTATTTCGGTTGTTTTACGCAAAAGTCGGTGGTGTTTCTACTTCCGTTTCGCTTTATATGTGTCACAGAGAGCATCCAGTGGAGCTTATCCCTTATCCACTGCAGAGAGAGAGAGAGAGAGAGCGAGAGCGAGTTGAGAGAGAGAGGACAATGGAGGTGATGAGAGGAAGCATGATGAGATCGGGGCTGAACCCGGCGGCCGTGCCGTACGTACCGGCAGCGCAGCGATCCGTGGAGGACTTCTCGTCGGAGTGGTGGGCTCTGGTGCGCTGCTCGCCGGGGTTCGCCGACTACTGGCTCAGGGAGTGCTTCCAGGACTACGATGTCAACGGGGGGGACGACCTCATGTATGCCCCCATGCTGCCTGACGACGTCGACGAGCTCTTCTACCCCAATGCCACCGATCGATGTACTCCTGCTTCACCGGCGTAACTTTGCCCCTTTCTGTGATCCGATTTAAGCTGCTTTTTAATTCGTGTTTTTTTTTTTGGGATCGGCGCATGCAGGGGATCGGATGGAAGAGGAGGACACCAAGGGAGGGAGGAAGGACCTGGTGACTTGGGGCGCGGAGAAGTGGAAGGGATCGGCGCGAGGCGCGTTGGCGGAGGCCATGAGGATGTCGGAGAAGGCGCCGAGGATTGTGAACAATGCGAAGGTGATGCCTCGTACGATCCAGCAGCCGCGGTGAAGGCAGAGGAAAGAAGGGAGAACGGTAAAACGCGTGCAGAAGCAGAAAGAGAACAGAGTTCCTTCCTCTGGTTTCAGATGTGGTCTCCTTCCTTTGTTTTTTCCTTTAAATTAGTTTTCTTGCAATTTGGTTTGGTAGGTCTGAGGGGTCCTTGTGCAGCTCTTGTACATTCTACAACAATAACATCAAAACTAATAAATTAGATTTGGGACATTTAATTTCCTATTCAGCGAGAAGAAAAAAGGGGAAATCCCTAACAAAAATTCTCCTGCTTACAAAATTAATTGCATATGTACTCACTCTTTTTTTCAGTGTAAATTATTTACTCATTCCAGCAGAGTAGGGACCTTTCATGGCAGAAGTAAAGATGTTTTGGTGGATCCAACATTTTTTAAGTGGTGATATTTATATGAATTTGATCTTTTATTCTTGTCTAGTGAGAAAAGATGATTAATTATTATATAATTTAATATATATATATATATATATATATATATATATTTGCATGGGAGGTCAATGGACCATTTATATTTTCTTTCATATGCATGCGTAATATTATTGAAATCTTTTACTAGTGTCGTCTGTGGGCCCGGGCTAAGATGTAAGCCCAGCATAAAGCGTGAAAACAAAACAAAAGTGCTATCTGTATTTCTAATCTATTGCTCACCATCACCATTCGCCAATTACCTTTTTAATCTGTTTATTTTATTGTTCTGGAAGATCATTGGTTAGTTATCTTGTTTTAAAAAGTTTCGGTTTATGTCTTTTTTTTATTTCGGAGAATACACGTCACATGGTTTATGTCTATCCTTTGCTGTCCTCATCTTCAATGTCTAAAGGACACTCATTTACTCTCATCTTCAATGTTTTTTTCTTCATATAATTAATGTTGTATATGCATGCAATTTAGATTGCCATTTTGTGGCTCTTCTATTTTCCTTTTCCTCTCACTAAATTTATTATATTTTGCGTGTCATTGTTGACCAATCGCCCTTGTGTTCTGCACCCTTTTACGTTAGTCAGAGAAATAAGAGATTTACGAGTACATTTTTAGGCGATAATCTTTTGAGGATCAATCAATTTGAACATCTTTATTGTGTTGAATAATTTTTTATTCTTGTGAGATAAAAATAAATGGCAATTGGGAATATTGATGTCCTAATATTTTTTATATGAAAAAATAAGGATAGGTTATAAGATACCAAATAGTGCAGGTTTCATCGAGTAGATGTAGAAATTTTAATACAAAATATAAAATAGAAATGAATTTAGGTTCAACATATTACTAAAATGTCCCCAAATCGATCCACGTCATACGTTACGAAGATCAATCTAGAATGTTATATCATCATATTGATCAAGTCTCAGTCAAAGATCGAGACACGTCAACGGAAGAAAAAATAAAATAAAAAAATAATTTAATAACGAAAGTTTAAAAATACTACATCATTTCTCAGTAAGTATCATAAAGTTTACATCATGTGTTCATAAATGCGAAAGAAAATAAATAACTAATTAGACTATATAGTTCATGTGCTTTCTGATCGTCGTCACAGCACACTTATTCAACACCATCATTGTTCTGGCCGCCCTATATAAATCAAACAGAGGAGGTTCTCCCATAAGCTTTACAGCCTAATGGAAAATCATAAAGATATACAATGTATAACTTTGAATAGTAGGGGTGTTCACGGATCGGGTTTGACCCGACCCGTGAACAAACCCGGGCCGAGCCGGGTCGAGTCGGGTGGTTGACCACCCTTTTTCTTTTTTTTTAATTTTTCATTTATTTTTTAAATATAAAAGTATTTATTATTTTATTTTTAATACAAAATAAAGTATTTTTAAATACCAAAAATATTGTTTTAAATATCTATATACTTTTCTACATTTAAAATAATTTATTTTATATTTTTTAAATTTTAAATGATATAAAACTATACATTTAACTAAAAAATAATTAAAAAATTTAAAAAAAAAGAAAGAAAAAGACCGGGTCATCGGGTTAGGTCGGGTCGGGTCAACTCGGGTTGGAAAATTTCAACCCGAACCCGACCTGACCCATTTGGGTCGGGTCAGATTTTCGGGTTCACCGGGTCGACCCGACCCGGTGAACACCCCTATTGAATAGTGTAAATCAGAATGATGACAAATACTTATCTCGATAAGGAAGCTAAGCATGGAGTCATCATAGATCATAAATAAATAAAGTCAATAAATATCAATAAATAGTAAGATCACATGATACATGGTAGACTTAGAATTATTGATATGCTTGATAAATAGTAACAATAATAACTTGACTTGATGTTCATACTTGTTTTATTATCCATGTTCTTTAACCTTGAAACATACTTGCGTTACTTCTTAATCTTGAATAAACTTGATGACTTTAGGTGCCTTTAAATTCTTGGGGTTTGTCGAGCAAAATGATACAATCTTGTGCGGGTCAGTGGATAATCAAACCATGACCAAGGGAGCGATCTTTATCTTGAGACACTTGACATAAGCTGACAATCCATTATTCATCTTTCATCTTAACTTATTAATCACTTTAGAAACTTATGATTCGATATTTTTCATACAATGGAAGCAAGTGGGTCAATAGGAGAGGAAATCAAAAGAAAGGTTCATAATGATCAATCATAAGAGAGATAGACACCATTTAGATCAAAATCAAAGGTAAGGATGAGCTAATGGATCAGGAGCCTGTAGCTTGGCACAACCATGATTGCCTAGTTGCACAGTCATGACAGTCTAATGGCACGATGTACGTGGAGATCGGCACGGTCGTGCCGATAAGGTCATTTGCCAAGAAAGGGCACGAGCGTGCCTAAAAAGAGGCACAACCGTGACTGACGATGAGGGCGGTCGACCGATTCAGTCGATCGGTCCATGGGTTCATATGGTCAAGTTATGGCATGGGCATGCCAGAAGGGTGACACGACCGTGAGGTATGGGAGGATGGTCGACCGATTCAACATATTACAAATACAATAGTCCCCAAAAGCTAACTCTTTCCCAAGCTGGTTCGCCAATTCTTTCCCATCTAGCAGGCATAACTTATTTTCCTAAAGAAAATAAAAGAAAGAGATAACACAGATGCTACTCTCTTGTTTTGCCCTTCCTCTTCGTGGCAACATTCCTCATGAATTAGAGGAAGATTTGTCAAGTTGGAATTCTTCTTCATAGGTCCTAAAAGATCTTTGCTATGTGAGATTTCATTTCTCTTTGAAATAAAGATTTAGAATAATGATCGAATTGAAATAATTTTTCTTAAGGAAGCGATGAATGAAGAGAACCTTTTAGAGAGAGAAAGAATGGAGGCTTGAGAGAAGAGGCAGAGGAGGTGTAAGTTAGATGCAATAGTGTATCATCGATTAGAGGAACACAACGTGGCAAAGAGGTGATCCATGAGCACAAAGCTTCGATTGGGGAAAAATAGTAGTTAAACTTGCCACTCGTTCTTTGAGAAGAATGTGCCCTCACTTGGAGAGGGAGGGGGATTGTTTAGAGGGAAGACGAACTCGATGTTGGGTCAAAGAAAAGATGAATGCGAAAAGGAAAGACGAACTAACTAGACACTATAAGAAAACCATCAATTAACGACGTATCAATATAGACTCTAATGCATCGCTAACTCGGCGCTGAAGACAATAGCGATGCATTAGCATCGACTTCGCGCCATAGGCTTGGCAATGCAATTTTTCGGATGCTAATAGCATCGACGTCGTGTCCACAGGTTTGTCGACACTATTACAGTCGAACAATGGCGCTAATGCGATGCTATATGATGCAAAAAAGTGTCATCGCGAAGCGTCAATATGCATTGCTACTCCGACTCTAAAGGGGTGCTAAAATTGTCGACGCTCATCCGACGCCGCGTTGGCGCTACGTTGCGACACTAAATTGACATTAATATGGCACTACAACTCGATTTTTTACATCGATAATATGGGACTAAATATTGAGACGCTATGGCGACGTTAAAGAGACGTTAAAAACAATATGTTCATTCAAGAGAATGGACTGTCGCCTTGCTCATTCGGCCATTAAATTACATTACAATGACGCTCCATTCATTGATTGCTATTTTTCACATTACAGTTGAAGCGCCATCAAATTACATTACATCACATATACATTTTCATTACATCAAATAACATCTATCACAATTAGATGATTTAATTACATCAAATTACAATTGATGGCCTCCTCATCGTCCTCCTCTCTAGACGACTACAAGAAGACCCTTCGCCGCCTTGAGCCCTGCCGCCCCGGCCTTGAACGTGTCATGCAACGCCTCGTACGTCGACGGGCCAGCCATGTTCACCGACGTTCCTAACTCCATGATGACCCCTCCCTTCCCTATCGTCGGATCCAGCTGGAGGTCCGAGGCTGAGACTCCAAAGACGCGCGTCCCACCCAAACTCTCCGCTGTGAGTTCCACGTACTAGAAGGTCTCCACCTTGGGGTTCCACGCCATGGGTGTACACCACCGCGCTATATCTCGACACGATCGAGTCTCCGAACACCATGAATGACAACCGCTTCAGTGCGTCGGCTGAGGTGGGTCGACGAGGCACTAGGAGAAGCGGAGCCCGAACCGCTGTCCAGCTTGAGACGGGAACAATGGCGAAGGTGGTGGGGCAACAATGGTGGTGGCAATAGCTGTTGTCGAAGCGGAGGTTGAGAGATTGAGAGAGAGTGTGTCACACCCAACTCCGTGACTACGTGCTAATCCCAATTATCATAAATCTTAGTTACGTTTAGCCATTCCAAAAATAAAATTGGCAAAACCTTCCTCCCTTACTTTCTTGTGTTATTAGTCAACACATACAAAAGATGGACATATATTCATCAAAGTTTTAAAAAAAAACTATAAGATATGACATTTGCATATGGTCATTATATATTTCTTTTTCCACAAACCATTTCACACATAATCCCACAGGATCAAGTCTCATACAACCTTACAAAATGATTCTAATAAACTCTAGTACAACTCTTGAGTTTATCTATTACATGCATGCTTTTTAAAAATGAAAGTGGAGAGAAAATAAAAGTGCTCCAACGGCTTGACCTCTTCTATATGCATCAAAGGCAAACTTCGAGTTGACTCAACTCAAGAACTTATAATTATCTGAAAAATTCAACAAGGGTAATGTGAGCAATAGTCGTTTGCTCAGTGAGTGGAATAAATGTACAACACAGGGGAACAATACGAGTGCATATAATATTTAAATAACCACATTTCTTTCGTATGAGAAAACATTTAAAGCATAACTCATTTCACATAACTTTTCAAATCATATGAACTTTTACATAAATACAAATTATTCAAGATATCATCATATTCATAGTTAAACTCCACACATGTGTCATTGCACATACTCATCATGGGTCAATACGTATCCCTCTATAATCATGTGTCATACAGTTAAGCAGAGTTTCATAATCAAGAGTCATGGATACACAGAGCAAATCATGGGTCAATACGTATCCCTCTATGATTGTGTGTCATACAGTTAAGCAGAGCTTCACAATCAAGAGTCTCAGATATGCAGAGCAAATCATGGGTCAATACGTCTCCTAATCATGATTGTGTGTCACCCAATCATGATTCTCAGATACGCAGAGCGATCATGGGTCAATACGTGCATGCAGAGCAGTCCCCAAAGGGCAAAGACATCCGATATATGCCCCAAAGACTTCATGTATATCGAATGCGATCCCAAAGACCTTTTTCAAACAGCATGGCTAATGAACACACGGAGTTTAACAATATCAAAATACACATGTCATAATCTCATATCATTATCAAATAAAACTTATTTTAACTTCACAAGCATTATTCCCTGAAAATATTTTCATATAAAAGGTTATTCCGTCTCATATAAAATCATTGAAACATATCATAAATATTTTTCATAGTTCAAAATATGTTTCAATAATAATAATACTAATAATCTTTGCTTGAAATAATATCATAAATAAAAGAATTAACATATAACATTTTGTTATGTTGTAAATTTACCCACTCACCTTGTACTTTATCACTTCAAGGAGGTTTATTAAATTTCCTCTCTTTCACTTGCAACTTGAGGTTTTCCTACAAACAATAATGACTCCTTACTTCCCAATCACTAGTAAGTTAATATGTAATACATGTTCATGATTTATGAATGCTTATGCACCCTAAAATGTATATAACCTCCTCTAATACCAATTTCTAATTTCAGACATTTATATTCATAAGCTATTCCATACTTAGAATTTTTTAATTCTCCAAGGCTTAACTAGGTATTGTTTCAGGGTTTCAGACTGAGTGTCTATCAATCAATAATTCATAACTTCTTAACCACATGGGAAAATCTTATGATTCAGGATTAATTAGAAACTAGACATACTAAGATTTCCAATCCCCAAATATCATTATCAAATTTCAAGTGAGTAAGTTAGGACATCCCAAGCAATCTGACATAGGGTTTGTGCCCTGGCAGACTGTGTGTCACTGAAATATTGATTTATATATTTCTTCATACTTGTCCATTTAACTATGGCATAATTTTTCTGAAAACTAGACTTCATTAGTATTTTGTCATAAAAATTAAAGAATTTAACTCGCTATATAGACTTATAACAAAAATTGTTAATTCGGGTCGCAATCTGTCAATATCCTGGAATTTGACAGAAGACTCACTATGAAATGAAAATTTTATTTCTCCGCTTCTACACATCCAAATTGGATGCTTCCAATTCTCACCGAACCCTTGTGAATCATACTTTAACATGTATAAATTTCAAACTCTAATTCTATTTACCCTAATCATACCCTGATCTACAAGGCGGACCTGTCTCTGACTCGGGACAGAGTGAGTGACCTACGGTTCTCGGTTCATAATTTTGTCTACAGAAGTTCTTTTTGTATGATTCTTGTGTTCATGGAAATCTAACACCGGGAGGATGAATCATGAAAATTTTCAGGATTTATGAAGAACTACTCACAAAGATATGATCTTATGAAATTGTAGGTCAGTTTCGGATCCGCAGATTCACCCTAACCCAGCGAACTTGTCTAATTTCCTCAGGCTGTTCGGCAATTGATCTGGTCTTGAAAATTTTTCAACTTGCAGATAATATGAATAAATGATTTATCTATTTTTTACATAATTTTAACACGTCATATGATGGTTTGGAAAAATCGTTTTCTAAGCAGCTAGTGAGCTGCCTGCTTCAGCTGCTTGAAACCCTATTGGTTGAAATGGAGGTCCAATCATATTATTTAGTTAAGAATTAGTATTAAACTTCTAATTAACATTAGTTGATCATAATTAAATATGTTTATTATAATATTTACAATTATTATAATTTATTCTTAATAATCTTATATAATTTCTTTATAACGCTTATCGATAATTTAATTTTGATTATACTTTAATCCAAGAGTTAATTGCTACATGCAACCATGACTATATAAGCATCTAAACTTACTTAAACTGCTCATTAAAAGTAAGATTATGTTTAAATAATATTTATGGAGCACGTCCGTAATAATTCTCTCCTCCTTAAAAAAAATTTCATCCCCGAAATTTTGATATATGTTATGAAGGATAAGAATGAATACTTGCTTCTTATTTGGTCATTCTCATTTCCAACTTTCTCTTTACTTGAATGAATTTTTTTTCCTATAACACAAATACTAAATGAATTTTCATTTATGAAGTTCATTTTCCTTGACTCTTATAATTTATACTATATTTTTTTCTCAAGACAATTTCTCTTATATTCGAATAGATTGAGTTTCTCTTTATATGCAAAAGGCTGCTCTTCAATTTATTGATGGTGCAATCTTTGATTTTATATGAGCAGAAGGTAGTTGTATGTATTATTATCTATTGATGTTCTGCTCTCTTTGGTTCTCTGTTGGTGTTCTGCTCTCTTTGATTTTTTGCTTTAACGCATAGCATACAAAAATATCATATCTCAAAAGAAAAGAAAAATTGACTATTGCATTAACCTAGATGAGTTAGCATCCATTGTACGTGAACATAATAACAAGACCTTGAAGAGCAATGGAGGACTAGATGAAAAAGCAAGGAAGATCTCTATTTCACTTGATGCTATGATAATGACACGCAGAATATCTTTTTTCAACAAGTATGTCGAAAAAAATCATCAAGAAGCTTCTGGATGTTTGTTTAGAATATTTTACATGATTTGATATTGATCATTTTTATTATTTGAGCTTTGATATCTGCAGTTGTTGGACTTCTAATTGAAGATTAGCCCAAGGATACATACGATGGTTTAGGAATCTTACTTAGAATATTCCTGGTCATCATAATTATAGCATCCAATGACTCATTGCAATTTAGAGACTTTAGATAAGGAAAGGTAAAAGATCTTGATCCAGTTGCCCAGAGATGGACATAGACAAACTTTTGTTGATGATTTGTTGATTGATGAGCTTGTCTACAAAGGATTTGATCAATATCATTGAACATAGAAATATTGAAGATATTGTAAATACACAATATCTTTGATGGTGAAACTTAACAAATAAACAGTTGATCCAATACATGTCAAAATTTCATATGGTATTATGTATCATGGACATAACTTTCCTTCTCACTATTGTGATCTCCTTTTATTTTTCTTGATATTTCACAATAATCTTGCATATATCATATTCTTTTGTCTATAACATTTTCTTAATGTGCATATTTAAAATTCCATAAAAGAATTAATTCTTTGATCTAGTCTTGTTACCATGGTTAATTTTATACAAAGTTCTCATAAAGATAAGTACCAATATTATGAGTGGAAAACTAATTGCAAGGAAATTCCCAAATATTGGACAAATTTTATAGATAACAAGAACAATGGATAGTACTTCAACAATTATATGAGTCTATCATGACAAGCAAAAGAAGATGACACATTGGATAAAGGGAACGACATAATAACCATCGATTATTACGTACCTATAAGTCAAATACGATCACTATCATTCCTAAGAATGAGTGTCAGAGTGCGAGCAACAATGAGTTTTGTGAATAAGAATTTCCCTCTCTAATTGATTTACCATGGTGAAATGTCAATTCGGGTTCGCGATCGAGGATCAGACAGGCGTCCCCCTCTAATCGCTCATTCGTTATACATTCAACCAACATTTCGTGATTGATGAACACCCAATTAAAGTTCTCGATAGATGACCAGAGGATGCATCTCTCCAATAATCTTTCTAGAAGCTTTCTCACAACTCCTTTAAACTTTCAAAATTAATGGACGTACTAAAGTGCGAAATGGCAAATCATTTATCACTCATAAAGGAGTGACAATGGTGATTCAATCAGTCACCATATATGAGATGTGATAGATAAGGATGAGTAAAAATTCACTTCCCAAATATGAGGAATTGTAATCGATAACCACTAATTAAGAATCGTCAATGATTTAGAATGTATAACAATGAATGTTGTTTGACAACTATGAGTTGAAAGTTGCCAATAATTCTGATATCAATATAGCAATTCAAGGTTTCATAGTGATTTCAAAATCACTGTTAATAATTCACATTAGACAATGTTACTTTAATGATAATCATATGATTTGAATCCTATCAAATAGACATCAGTTCCCAACACTAAACTGATTTGATGATTGGTTCTCGAACCTTTATGCGTAACTTAATATTATTATCCATTTCTATAAAATGTTTATCATTTCTTATTAATATAGACATCTAATAATTTCTTCATAGGATTACAAGCATCTATTCTCTTACTAATTGTCCTTATAAAATCTTTAATATCTCGTATAATCTTGTTAAAATTTGATGTTATCAAACCCAAAGAACAAAACTTATACTCTACTATCCACACATCCAACACAAATAATTTCTTTCCATAATAAGAATCATATATATATATATATATATATAAAGTTTTTATGATCACATTCATATTTTCCTTATGTTATTTATAACACATTTGCAAATTGATTTTGTCTATTCAAAATAACATAACTATACTTTATTTCAATTTATTCTATCTTCTTATTCACATATTTTATTCGGATCAATCTCAATCTTATAGAATTAAGCTTCAAAGTCAACATTATTTACAAATTGAAAATAACCATAATCATTTGAGAGAGTCGAACAAATATAGTGTTCAAACCCAAAGACTTGATTGTTAAAATTAGAATAACAATGATGTAATGCATATCTATTATCTGATTCTCATACATATGGGTATTTCAATGTATGTTAAATACAAAACTATGAAGGGTAGTTTGTAAATATCCTCTCCTCACACCTTCATAAGGTTCAAATGTATTTATTCCAAAACACAATGTCTCATTACAAAACTTTTATAACACGAATATCTTAGGATGTGACTTTTCTTTTATTTTGCATTCCCTTACAATGTAAAATACAAACTAGTTGTTCTTAGTTGATAAGTTCTTGTTTCAATCAACAAGCTTATTCGTACTCAATCATAAAATGATTACTTCATATTTTCTTAAATTGGAGACAAGAGAACACATCATACTTCCTTTTCATATTAAGAAGAAAGGTTGCATGATAAATAATTGATCAAAGTCATTCAAATATATCAAATGATCATACATACCAAGGATATGATTTGTTTTTCTTAGAATTGACATGATCTAATACTTTGAGGTCAACCCAAAACTTACTCATAATTTGGCTCTTAATTTTATTTTTCCCATAATAATTTTATGAAATAATGTTTAAATATTTCTCATGATGTGCACGACCTTCGGAATTGAGAGTTCATAAGTTAATGAGAGGTTTGATGGTCAAAAGTTCACAATGATCATATCGAGTTCCATGTATATAGAGGTTGAGATATACCATTTTTTTAACTTTAGCTAATAATATCCATATCTTAAAGTCATTTTTGAGAATCTAGTAGTACTTGTACTTCATCAAGCAAGTAATTCATTCTTGATAAACTATTCTTCACAATCACTTAAAATGCATATAATTCATGTCCAACTAAGGAACTTATTTTTCTTCTTGAAGAATAAATCCAAAGCTCAAAATTTTGACTGAATGCATATCTCATCGGAATGCTCTCATGGTTCTTTTAATTTTACAAGTGTTATACAATAAGGAGACTTAAAAGTATGAATAGTTTTATGAACTAGATCCATAAAGATTTCTCTCTATTTCCTCTGTCATAATTTGGAAAGCTCTTAACAATTTAACAAAATCAGATATGATTAGAATATCTTCCAATCGTGACCCCTTTTTCCTTTATCTCGATGACAAAAGAAAGTAAACTTTTCATCCCTTTCTAATTAAGTTATCTATCATTATTATGTAAATAATGCAAGATGAGAAAATTCTAACATTTATCAAAAAAATGTAACTCTTAATATTCCTGATAACTCAAAGTAAACTTCTTTCTTAAAACAATGTGAAGTGGCATGCTGACGAACTAATCGATCACCTTTGGGTAAGACATTATAGTCTTAGATATTTAAAGAAATGAAATCTGTCATCATTTTCCACTTAGTCCCTTTTGACTCCATATTCATTTATATCTTTTGCAAGTACTACTAGTTTGATCTGTAACATTACCATCATGAAACATTATTGATGGACCCATTATGATCACATCATCACATAGGGAGGATCACTATTGGCATCAAATGCCGTACTATGTACCGATGCATAATGCATGAGATGAAAATGAACTTCTAATAGGTCGACCATCAGACGGAGCAAATTTACAAAGGCTAATAATATCAAATTGACCATCACCACATTACTCATGTGGTGATATGTTTACCCCTTAAAAATATAAAATAAGAAAAGTAATCAAAAGCATGAACTATCAATCTAATGCAGATAATGTCACCTAACCTTAAACTTAAGTCATATTGTCTACAGAATCTTAAACCTAAGATCTGATATCAAACTCTGTCACACCCAACTCCGTGACTAAGTGTTAATCCTAATTATCATAAATCTTAGTTATATTTAGCCATTCCAAAAATAAAATTGGCAAAACCTCCCTCCCTTACTTTATTGTGTTATTAGCCAACACATACAAAAGATGGACATATATTCTTCAAAGTTTAAAAAAAATTATAAGATATGACATTCGCATATGGTCATTATATTTTTTTTTCCACAAACCATTTCACATATAACCCCACAGGATCAAGTCTCATACAACCTTACAAAATGATTCTAATAAACTCTAGTACAACTCTCGAGTTTATCTATTACATGCATGCTTTTTAAAAATGAAAGTGGAGAGAAAATAAAGGTGCTCCAACGGCTCGACCTCTTCTATATGCATCAAAGGCAAGCTTCGAGTTGACCCAACTCAAGAACTTATAATTATCTGAAAAATTCAACAAGGGTAATGTAAGCAATAATCGTTTGCTCAGTGAGTGGAATAAATTTACAACATAGGGGAACAATACGAGTGCATATAACATTTAAATAACCACATTTCTTTCGTATGAGGAAACATTTAAAGCATAACTCATTTCACATAACTTTTCAAATCATATGAACTTTTATATAAATACAAATTATTCAAGATATCATCATATTCATAGTTAAACTCCACACATGTGTCATTACACATACTCATCATGGGTCAATACGTATACCTCTATAATCATGTGTCATACAGTTAAGCAGAGCTTTATAATCAAGAGTCATGGATACGCAGAGCAAATAATGGGTCAATACGTATCCCTCTATGATTGTGTGTCATACAGTTAAGCAGAGCTTCACAATCAAGAGTCTCAAATATGCAGAGCAAATCATGGGTCAATACATATCCCAATCATGATTGTGTGCCACCCAATGATGATTCTCAGATACGCAGAGCGATCATGGGTCAATACGTATCACAATCATTATTGTGTGCCATCCAATCATGATTCTCAGATACGCAGAGCGATCATGGGTCAATACGTGCACGTAGAGCAGCCCCCAAAGGGAAAGACACCCGATATACGTCCCAAAGGCTTCATGTATATCGAATGCGGTCCCAAAGACCTTTTTCAAACAGCATGGCTAATGAATACACGGAGTTTAACAATATCAAAATACACATGTCATAATCTCATATCATTATCAAATAAAACTTATTTTAACTTCACAACCATTGTTCCCTGAAAATATTTTCATATAAAAGGTTGTTCCGTCTCATATAAAATCATTGAAACATATCATAAATATTTTTCATAGTTCAAGATATGTTTCAATAATAATAATAATACTAATAATCTTTGCTTGAAATAATATCATAAATAAAAGAATTAACATATAACATTTTGTTATGTTGTAAATTTGTCCACTCACCTTGTACTTTATCACTTCAAGGAGGTTTATTAGATTTACTCCCTTTCACTTGCAACTTGAGGTTTTCCTACAAACAATAATATCTTCTTACTTCCCAATCACTAGTAAGGTAATATGTAACACATGCTCATGATTTATGAATACTTATGGACCCTAAAATGCATATAACATCCTCTAATATCAATTTCTAATTTCAAACATTTATATTCATAAGTTATTCCACACTTAGAACTTTTTAATTCTCCAAAACTTAACTAGGTGTTGTTTCAGGGTTTCAGACTGAGTGACTATCAATCAATAATTCATAACTTCTTAACCACATGGGCAAATCTTATGATTCTGGATTAATTAAAAACTAGACATACTAAGGTTTTCAATCCCCAAATATCATTATCAAATTCCAAGTGAGTAAGTTAGGACATCCCAAGCAATCTGACCTAGGGTTTGTGCCCTGGCAGACTGTGTGTCACTGAAATATTGATTTATATATTTCTTCATACTTGTCCATTTAACTAGGGCATAATTTTTATGAAAATTAGACTTCATTAGTATTTTGTCATAAAAATTAAAGAATTTAACTCGCTACATAGAGTTATAAAAACAATAGTTAATTCGGGTCGCAATCTGTCAATGTCCTGAAATCTGATAGAAGACTTACTATGAAATGAAAAATTTATTTCTCCGCCTCTACACATCCAAATTGGTTCAAACCTAATTATATTTACCCTAATCATACCATGATCTACAAGGCGGACCTGTCTCTGACTCGGGACAGAGTGAGCGACCTACGGTTCTCGGTTCATAATTTCCTCTACAGAAGTTCTTTTTGCATGATTCTTGTGGTCATGGAAATCTAACACCGGGAGGATGAATCATGCAAATTTTCAGGATTTATGAAGAACTGTGCACGAAGATATGATCTTATGAAGTTGTAGGTCAGTTTCGGATCCGCAGATTCACCCTAACCCAGCGAACTTGTCGAATTTTCTCAGACTGTTCGGCAACTGATCTGGTCTTGGAAATTTTTCAGCTTGCAGATAATATGAATAAATGATTTATATATTGTTTCCAGAATTTTATCACATCATATGACGGTTTGGAAAAATCGTTTTCTAAGCAGCTGGTGAGCTACCTGCTTCAGCTGCTTGAAACCCTATTGGTTGAAATGGAGGTCCAATCATATTATTTAGTTAAGAATTAGTGTTAAACTTCTCAATAATTTAATTTTGATTATGCTTTAATCCAAGGGTTAATTGCTACATGCAACCATGACTATATAAGCATATAAACTTACTTAAACTGCTCATTAAAAGTAAGATTATGTTTAAATGATATTTGTGGAGCACGTCCGTGAGAGAGAGAGAGAAATAATGAATGGATTAAAAGGTTGAACATGGGTGGGCGATGAACATGAATCGTCGGATTAAAACAAAACGACGGTGATTCATTCTTTGACGAGCACACGGATCGTGAATTAGCGACGCAAAGGTTGTGACGCTACTATGTCGCAATGTGGCATCATGTTAATTTGATTATGATAGATAGGTAATTATAAAGTATGCCAAATAGAACCGCACATTAGCGACTCTGATATTGCGATGCTAAAGTAGAACATCGTGTCGCATTGGTGTCACTAATGTGCGATGCTAAACTAGCGTCACAAGAAGGAGACTCTATTGTGCACAAATATACACGGCGCAAGTGTGGCGTCACAATTTTACGAGGCTATTGTGACACGACCGTGTCGATAGCGATGTTGCGTCGCTATTGTGATGCTGAGGTGGCGCCAAAGTTATTAACTATAAATTGTGTACATGTTTATGTATATTTATATTTATGTATATGTATATTATATGTATATGTATATTTATATGTATATATGTATGTATATGTATATGTATATATGTGTATGTATATGTAACATATACATATGCATATGTATGTTTATATTGAGTACAAATAACATATATAAGATAAAAATTAAGCACTAATGAGAAGAATATCAATGTATTTTTTAGGAAAGTAATTTTTGATATTTTTTAGGCGCACGAAGTAAAATAGACCATTTTGTATACTTTTATTAAGTTTGGATATAAAAACTTCTAATAAATACATTTCTCAAAAAAATTTGAAAACTCTATGTCAACTAAAAGGGACCATTTTGGAGCACTCTCAAAAGGTCCAATTTTCGAGAACGCACATTTTTAAATTTTTTAGGGGGTGAAAGCTTTGAGAAATTTTTATAATTACAAAAAATATGTATTTTGATAATCGGAGGAAACGATGAAGATATGAAACATGAAAGGTTGTGCTACCCCATCTTCCCGAGCCCTTCGAAATGTTTATTTTTTCGTGTAAATCCAAATTAAGACCGTGGAGAATCGGTCATTTTTATTCTAAAAATTTGCCCATGTTGTCGGAAGTCTTTTTTTTTCTTAAGTTCTTAACTTTACCATTCGGTCTCCTAAAATTGTCAAAGATATATTGAAAAATCTGTGTTGTTATGATCTACGAGAGGTACAAATTCCGTAGAGGTAAAATTTAAGATTTTTTATCCAACGTTTGATATAATCAATGTGTGGTAGGAGCAGTTTGCCCCCATCTCCAATTTCGTGGAGGTAAAATTTTCTGAACTAAAATTTTCTGAACTCGAGAACCCGATAGAGGATAAATTTTCTGAACTAAAATTTTCTGAACTCGAGAACCCGATAGAGGATTTCCTGCGGAGCCCGTGGGCGTCGAGGGATATATATTGCCATTCCTAAGCTCAATTTAAAGGTTTTGGATTCAAGATGGCTAAGACTTGTTTCATAATACGTAATAGTCAATAGGTTTGCTATGCGTACACCACACATGAAGCATTTTGCGTTACAAGTGCGCGTCATAATCTTACACTATCGTGCAACACCTAATTGCTGTCCCAAAGTCGTCTTTTTTGCTCAACAAGAACTCTGCATCTCTTTTTTTTTATTTTAACTCACCATCTCCTAGCGTGCTTTTTCTCTGACCTTCTTCTGCGGTTCTTTCGTACGAACATTTTTTAGATTTCGTAGAATTGTTCTCCAACGCAAGGATTTGATGTTGGCCGCCCAGTGTAAAGTCTGTACGTGAAAGAATACTAAAAATCACTGGAAGTGGACTACGTTACTCTTTCATGATGATTTGTCTGATCTATTTGGCGTTTATTTCTACAACAGGTTAAAGTCCTGATTCAACCTGAACCTCTAACTTGCTGAGCAGCACTCGTCTCAGTTTCTGTTGATCAATATTGTTTACAATAAGGCAAATCAAAGGGCAAAAACCCTGATACACTACATTATTATTCTTATTGAAATAAGAAAAAGGAGCAATACAGGATTGGCAGGTGCTGAAGAATCCCAATGAAATAAACAAATGGAAAGTTTCGACCGGAAAAAAAAAACAAATAGAAAGTAGTGGCTTTTCTATATGTGTAAATATATACATAGGTTCAAGTTCAACTTTCTAGAGCCTATCTCTGCTCTTGGCACGACCTTGATGTGGCAAATTCTTCAGAACATTAACGACTCGAGAAACAGATCATCTCCTGGTTCGTCCTTAGTTGCAGGGAACATGTTCTCTGCGTACCCTGTGTGCTGCTGCTGGTACTGGTTCGCACTAAAGTTCTGAGAGTTCTGATAACCGTGGGGAGCTCCAAAGCTTCCAGAGCTCCCAAATATATCTGCCACAGATGGAGCTTGATTCCCCATTGCACCGAGCCTTCCGTCAGCGGCGAAGCTTGCCATTCCCGGATGCCGCGCCATGGGAGCATCGTTGCCCTCAGGCTGAGCCCTGCTGATGCTGCTACCTCTCTCAGCAGGGACGTCATGGTTGTGCTTGCCCTCGTACGTGGTTATCACTGATCTGCGATCAGTAGACGCCCTCTCAATGTGCTTCCTGACCGGACAGCCCGCCGTTGTGCATTTGTAGTAGCTCCTGTTGGTCACAATGGAAAGGGAGAAACTATAAGAACAATTCACCAGAGCTCGCTATATACATACATATGTAAGAATTTTGGTGTTTAATGTTTGCTATGATTATGAACATTCAATGCCTTAAACTAGAACTAAACCAAGTTTGAGGCAGGAGAAGAAGATTGATCAGAAAAGGTGTTACCAGCATACCTAGGATTCGGATTCCCCTTCACCACCTTCTGTCCATACTTCCTCCACCGGTAGCCGTCGGGGAGTATGTCGATTTCGCTGGGGGTCTGAACAACGACTCGGGGCTCCCTCACAGTTCTGTTTCCAGGAGCTCCATGCCCATCATTCTCACCTTCTTTCTTCCTGAAAGTAGTAGCAGCTAACTGAGTCATGAAGGTTCATATTCATAGTACAGACGTACCAAGATAAATGATACAGCTGCACGAGAATTCTGAACCATGCCTAGATAAAATTTAAAACCTTACAAACGCTTGGATTCGGGTTCTTCTCCTTCATCGTCGAAATTATCTCCGACCGGATTGCCCCTCTGAGAGCTCATATTGGCATCATCTTCGGCGCCGAACGACCCCGAAGAATAATCCGGCGTGGAGACCGAGTCTACGGGCATGCCGGAACGTCCCCCTTGCGAATGATCTGATGTAACGTCGGAGCACAGAAGACCCTGACCTGATTGAGAAGAAGAATATTGGTTCCTTTTGGTGGCCTGCGGCTTCGGATGGCTATGCTCGCCCTTGTAAACTATCTCGGTGATCTGCCCGTCCAAGGACGTCTCCACCTTCTTCTTCGCGGGGCAACTCGCGTATGTGCACTTGTAGTAGCTCCGCGGGTTCTCGCTACCCTTGACCTGCTTCTGGCCGTACTTTCTCCAGTTGTATCCATCATCTGACCTGCGACTCTGAGTCTGAATCGGTAGCTGATTGGAACGGCCGTGATCAGATGTCAAGCCACCGCTGTTGTCCCCATGGTAGTTGGGTTGCAGGGTAGGGATCTCAGAAGAGCTGGTTCGATTCGGAGCGACGGCTTCGACTTTGACGGCAGATCTTTGAGCGGACAATTCAAAGTTGTTCCCATGGTAGTTGGGTGCTCCTTTCTGTGTTCATGCGAGAATTAGAAACAGAGTAATCACTGACTTCGAAATCAAATGGATCACCAAATGATTCAATTGTTACAGAAAGCTGTCGTACCATCGAAGCCGGAGCTCCAGAAACATGGGAAGAAGATGACTGGAACAGTGCAGATTTCGTGCTCGTCTGGAAGGTGAAGTCAGAGTGTGTCCTGCTCCCATCTTTGTTCCTTTGATGATGATTAGCAGAGGGGAACCTCCAGTTGAAGCTTTGAAGGGTTCCAGTGGTCGGCGATGGCAAGATCTGCGCCATATCACCAAGACGTTTAGTTAGACCAAGCGCTCGAGTTACGGATTCATCCAGGAGAACAAAAGTAGCATGTCATGAAGAAGCCATGGCATGAATGCAACAATATCATATGCTGCAAGGTGGGGAAAAAAATCTATAGAACAGACAAAAACATCTTGAAGTATTATACTTACATTAGAAGCTGAGAGGAGCAGGGGAGAATCCAAGAACTCGGAAGGGCTCAGGCCTGCGGGGATGTCGAAGAAGGCCGAAGGCGACATGGGAGGCGGCGAGGTGGGCAGAGAGGGCGGAGGCGTGGACTTGAACTTTGGTATGCCTATTCCGCCGGCCGGCCTCATGGCACCCAGCCTCGAACGGTTGTCGCCGTCGACGTCGCCGGCACCGGCGAGGAGCTCCGAGAAAGAGCCGCCGTAGGGAGAAGAAAGCGAGTCGAAGGCCTCCAGAGTCCTCCCAGTAGACGCCATGAGAGAGAGAGAGGGGTTTGAAGAAGTGGAAGAGTGGAGGGGCGGAGAGGTTTATAGAGAGGTTGGTGGTGGCATCTGCGTACGAGTTGCAGTAATTTTAATTGACAATTGTAGATGATACGCTAAAAATGTTTGCATATGAGAGAGAGAGAGAGAGAGAGAGAGAGAGAGAGAGAGAGAGAGAGAGAGAGAGAGAGAGAGAGAGAGAGAGAGAGAGAGAGAGAGAGAGAGAGAGAGAGAAGTTTGGCAAGGCTGGTCAAGCCTCGTGTTTTTGACTTAGATGAGATGCAGCAGGCTTTGCATACGAGATTTTTTTTTCTTTTTGTAATTTGCATACGAGATTTGCTTGTCGTGTTATGTGCTTGGCGTTTATTACAAAACAATAAATGAAAAAAAGACCAAGTAATTACTAATTAGTGGCCGCGGATACCGGAAGTTTTTTTGCAGAGTCGGACCGGTATTAAAAAAGGAGCCGAGTAATTAAAATGAGGAAAAAAAATTAAAAATATATATATATGAAGAAACATGTAGTCTTCATTTTTTTTTTCTTTTTCTAGTTTAAGTTTGATGAAACTTGTATGTATTTTTTTCCCTAAAAGCCGAACTTACTTTCTTAGGCCCGTTTGGTTAACACATAGAAATCTTAAGATAATAAAAATGTTGCGTGTGTATTTTTAGTAATTCTATATAAAGAAAATATATTGTAACTTTTTAATTCCAACACGATTGATTTTTTTTCAGCTAAAATTACTAAATTTTACTAAGTGTGGCTTCAATTTTCTAATTTATCGGGGTATAAATGTACTAGCCATTAAATCACGCTCACTAATTTGGCTTAATGTGTTCAAATACTATAATATCGTAGTTTCAAATATACCCAAACGACGCTCCGCACAAAACATCAATATTTCGCATATTTTTTTGTGACCATACAAAAATGATGGTTGGGCTAATCGGAAACTATTAAATGCTCTCAAACTTTGAGGAGACGTCTCCATTAAATTGTTGTAGCTTGTGCCACAAGGAAGAAGGGGTTCAAACTATGAAATAGATGCATTTAATCCTTCTAGAAGTATTGGATGCCACTGCCTTAAGCATTTCATACCAGCATATCTAATTATATTTATGATCACACTAATCGAGTAAAAATTTCGAACCTAAACCAACTCAAACCTGTAATTAAATCATGCTAATTACATCATGGTGTTAAGTAAACCTGACCAGACAAATTGCTTTTTTCTTCCTTTTTTTTCCCCTAATGTTCAAAGAGCTCAATGAGACTGGAGTAGAAAGTGACAAATTATGCTCGATCATATAATTTTTTAGTTTTCAAGAAAAAAAAAACAACGCGAGGTTGGATTAATTAATATGTTTCATTTGTTAAATAATAAATTCGATTGTGACCATGATCGCTATTTTAAATTGTTAAATTAGTCTAATGAGATATGCATCAAGTTATCGAATTCATGACTAGCATATTAAAATAAGAAAAAGAGAGCGTTGTACATGAATCTCGAAATCAACCTGACATTTATACAAAATTATAAATTAGTTTGACAATGATAAATAATTAATAAAATTGATCTCCACACATAATATTATACATGTATGGTGAAGTCGAATAGTTATTAATGAGTTGAATTAAGTTTGGATCGAATCAGGGTGGCCTTTTGACTTGACTTAATTTTGGTTGAATCCAAACAGTTTGGACTCATCGGATTTGTTTATTTCCGGGCAAAAAGGCTGGTGAAGGGCGTCACCGTCACGGACCATGGTGCACTTTATAGTTTATTTATTCATTTACTTATATATATATATATATATATGAGTCGTCACCGTGACATGACGTCTCATATGTGCTCATTCAGATGTCAAAATTCACGAGGAATTTTATAATGGATTAAAGGAGTATAAATACGGCTACAACGAATATTAATCGTCATATTATAAAATATTTTTTTTTGTTATATAATGAATCGATCGATTTATTAGCGTGCCCTTGTCCTCTTTTAAAATATAGAAGATTAAAGTATCAAATTTTTATAATATTATGGGTTGTTATCAATTGAAAAGAAAAAAATTCAAAAGACATTATTATTATTATTATTATTATTATTATTATTATTATTATTATTATTATTATTATTATTATTATTATTATTATTATTATTATTATTATTATTTAATGTCTGTGCCGCCTAAGCGAACTTTATTCTTATGCATTGGTTTAAAAATCGATAAATATATCACGCACTAATTATTAATCAACTTAAAGGACCATCATGCTCTTTTTTCTCCATTTATAGATCAAATTAGAAGTGATTAAAAAAATAAATATAATTAATCAAAATTTTAATTTCATAGCTAAAAATATGAGGAAAATGATGTTCTTCTTAATTTTATTCCACATTATTGTTTGTATAAATCATAAATTAATTTTTCATCTTTTATTAGTTATAATTAAAAAAATTCTTAGTAACGATCCATGAATAATAAAAATGATCAATAATAATTAATTTATTATTTGTAAACAACATAAATTTCCATACTAGATTTAACCATTTTTTATACTACATAATATTGTAGCACCATTAAGAATGTTTTGTAGTTGTAATTGATCCAAAAACGAAAAAAGAAGAAGAAAGAAAATAAAAAATTAAAAAATTAAATTATTATCGATATCGATCATATCAATTCGTTGGTAGAGAAAAAAAAGACACAACATAACATGGTGACATATATGGTTACATGTCCAGGACGTCATTACCTTTCAACCCACGACTTCTAGAAAAAGACTTAATATTTTTTTTGTTTTAAAACAAAAAAAAAAAAGAGAGAGAGAGAAAGGACAAAAGAAGAAGAAAAAAAAAAGAAGAAAAGCAAAAGGGAGGTCGAGGAAAAGAGGAGGAAACGTGGATTCCTTGCTCACCACGGCGACGCGCTTGGCGGGTGGCGACGCCTCAACAGCAAAAGAGCGGTGCACCTACGCCTCGACAAATGGGCCACGTCCTTATCCATGGGCCCCCAACCATTTCATATTATTTATTTGAATTTTATTTTATTTTGCTCTTATACAATTTATATTTTGACTTATTAAAAAAAAGAGTATCTGACCAAAAATGAGATTACTTAATAGTTTATATTTGACTTATTTCGGCGTAATTGGCATCTTGTGTGCTTTATCGATATTATTTTTTAAGAGGAACACTGCCTCCCCTTCTAAAGAGGGACACCCTCATTTTTTTCAACAATATATTATAGACTTTTGTGGGAAAAAAAATAAAAGAAGCAAAACGAATATGAACAAGTATTGAGGACAAATTATAAAATTATTCTTCTTCGTATATTAGATCAAATCTACTTTATTAATAAAAACATAATTGATATTAGTTTCTTTGTAAACTGTGAGAGTGATATCAGTGAGCAAAGAAAAAAAATTAATAATCAAGGAGGATTGGCATAATCGAATAATTGGATTGTGTCATAGAATCGCTGATATTAGTAGTCTCAAGTTCAATTCTTAAATTTATCACTTTAGCCAAAATTTATTTGTATCGCTCCTGTCCAAACATTAGATTAGTCGAGTGCTAATAGTTCTATACATCGATAAATTTTGACCAAAAAAAAAGGGACAAATTAATATCATTCTACCATATTATATATCCTAATAATACAGGATAAGCGAACATCTTATTTTTTTATGGGTTTAATTTTGGTGTTCCCTATCTCACTTTATTTCTTATCTTTTACACCATTAGATCTTTATCCAATGATTTATGACTGAATCTCTCAAATAGCTTATCATAAAGTAAAGAAGATAAGGAAGAAGGTGAGGTAGAAAAAAATCTTCATTTTATCCTTTTTTTTATTTGATTGCTTCAATTATGATAGACAAATTTTAACAAATTTTTTTATGGGTTTAATGTTTATACTACCTATTTTAAGAGTATCATTTACGTAAAATTCCGAAACTTGTAACACATTTTATACCAGGAAGTTGTTTAAAATTTGAACTTTAGATCAAAGTTTTGTGATAACATATATTAATTACATAGGGAAAACTTTGATGATAACATATTAGCCTTCAAAAAGAAATTTCTCCAGGAAATAACACACGTCTCAACTTGTTCATAGAACAAATCTTAATGACATAATATTATTTTTTGGGATTATTTTCGTAAATCACCTCTAAACTATTATTATTTTTTGGGATTTCTCCAGGAAATAACACACATCTCAACTTGTTCATAGAACAAATCTTAATGACATAATATTATTTTTTGGGATTATTTTCGTAAATCACCTCTAAACTATTATGATTTTCATATTTAATTATAAATTACATACTTATTTTTTAATTTTTAAACTATTATAATTTTTTTAGTTTGATCCTTCCATCAGCTTATGTCAACTTTTCCGTTATCTTCAATTTTTCCTATTTATGAAAAGTAAAAAATATCCCTCGGAGTTATAGAGGTTGAAACAAAAATATAAAGTCAAATGAAGGGGTATTTTTGACTTTTTATAAATAAAAAAAATAAAAAAAGAACTTAACGGAAGAATCAAATAGGTTAGAAATACAAAATCGTGATAATTTAAGGGTGGTTTATAGAAATAACTTCTTTTTTTTTTGGGAAAAAAGTATATTTTTGATAAAAAGCTACACCTCTTCAACTGTACTATGACCGAGTTACATGCTATTTTATTTTCCAGTTAACATTTCTTTGTACCAAGTCTTCGCTATTCTTTCATCACCGGAATTAAAAAGATATTTTACTTTCAATTAGGTATGATCTCGATTTCGGCTTAAAATGATTGTTTCATTCAATGAGCTCGCAAAGTTGCATGCATCATTCGACCTGAACACAAATGAACTATTGTTATCTGCTAACTAAGTCAACCACTTCGATTGACGAGCATTGAAATGTAAAAAAAGCGACTTCGTGTTCCCTCTCTCCCAAGACCACCAGTGAAGTCAACTAGAGATCGCAGTTCCTCTGGTGGCTTGATCTCCGACGCCATTTCCCTTGACCTAAATTATATTTTGTCAGCAAAAGTTGTAGCTTCTTTCGAGTAGACCATAATCATAACTTTATGTTGTTGTGAAACTATTTTAAGCCATTGATTATTTTAGCGTTTATAAGATATCCAAAACTAATTATTAGTTCATTTAAAGCCATTGATTATTTTCGAACTTTTCTGGCTTTTATGATTTACAAAATTTTCCTTCTTCTATTGGATTTTTTTGTTAATTTTGTTGGGTCCATGATCTATATATCCCTTGAGTCTTATGAACATAATGATGTTGACCAGAGTCCGAAGACTGCATATATAGATTCAATCATTTGCGAAGGACCACTCTTAGAAATTACTGAGTTATCTCTAAATAATCATGAATTTATAACCATACATCAATATATAGATTCAAGAAGTTGTACAAGTACAACCGAAGAGTGATCACATTCATGGTATATAGGGCACACCACGTACAAGCTTCAGAGACAATAATAATGGAGTTATCCATGCATGCTTCAATGGAAAGGTCAACCAACTATAAATATGGCGGTATGTTCCTTTAAAATTTGATTTTAACATGCACTTCCACTTCGACGTGGTAATTAGTACAACAAGAAGCAGCTTGAGGTATGATTATTGGTTAAACTTGTTAGCTAGTTCGAGCTATATTCGCCATAAGTAACTAGCCTAAATCTCAAAGATTTCTTTAGCAAGTCCTAAAATTCCCTGACTCTCTCTCTCTCTCTCTCTCTCTCTCTCTCTCTCTCTCTCTCTCTCTCTCTCTCTCTCTCTCTCTCTCTCTCTCTCTCTCTCTCTCTCTCTCATATATATATATATATATATATATATATATATATATATATATTAAACCAACGAAACAAAGAACAGCTGTGTGCTCCAACTTTACTAACCAACATTACATCCTGGTTAACACGCATGCATGCACCTGTTAACTAAACTACGTGTTGTAAAATTTTAACTCATCAGGTCTAAATTAGCAAAGCCACCACAAACTGCCCTAAAGCAAGCAAGCATGGTTAATTAGATTAGTACATTATTAATTTCCCCCCTCCACTTTCCTCTATAAAATACGACCGCTTCGTTCTACAAATGTGCACGTCTAATTAACTCCTTTAAATCTTAATCGCGCAGCCAATGGCTTCTCCAAGATCCTCACTTTTCTTCATCCTCTGTGCGATGTTGTTCTCCATTCATGTGGCCTGCACCGTTGCAGGCAGCCTTGACGTCGCTCACGACGACCTGAAGACGTACATGGTCCACGTCAGGCGCAAAGACGGCGCCGACATATCAGATGGCGAGCAACGAAGGCGGTGGCACACGTCGCTCTTGAGGTCGGTCTTGTCGGCCGGCGGCAATGCCACGGCGGAGGCCTCCTCGGACGAGCCACGGCTGATACGTTCCTACGGCCTCGCAGCCAATGGCTTCTCCGCACGGCTCACGAGTCTGGAGCTTCAGGCCATGTCGAAGCAGGAGTGGTTCCTGCACGCGCACCCGCAGGCGTCCTACAAACTCCATACGACGCACACCCCCGACTTCCTGGGCTTACGGAGCCCCGACGGCAAGGGCGTGTGGGAGGTCACCAACATGGGCGAAGGGGTCATCATAGGCGTCATCGACAGCGGGGTCGCGCCCGGAAATCCTTCCTTCGACGACAAGGGGATGCCGCCGCCGCCGGCCAAGTGGAATGGCACCTACACCTTCGAGAACAAGACGTTCTGCAACAACAAGCTCATCGGTGCCGTGACGACGTCGCTCTTCAGCCGGGATCCTACGGATGTGCAAGGGCACGGCACGCACACAGCGAGCACGGCGGGAGGAGCGTTCGTGAAGGACGTCGCCTACTGTGGTATTTCTCCCGGCGTCATGTCGGGAATGGCACCCCGCGCGCACCTCGCGATCTACAAGGTATGTGACGATTGGGGGACTTCCGAGCACTGCAGAGGAGTGGGCGGTGCGATCGTGGCCGCTGCCAAAGAAGGGGTGGACGTGATCTCGGCCTCGTTGCAAATCAGGTCTAGGAATATTAAGAGCATCGTCGAAGACGACATCGCCGTGGGCTCGTTTGTGGCCACGCATAAGGGGGTATTGGTGGTCTGCTCGGCAGGGAACGAGGGGCCGGGACCAGGAACGGTCACCAACGTAGCTCCTTGGATCCTAACGGTGGCCGCGGGCACGACGGACAGACGTGTTGTCGCGACGGTGAAACTCGGGAATGGACAAGAGATCGACGGCGAGTCGTTGTTCCAACCTTTTGATTACGAGGCAAAGATGCTTGGGTTGGTGTACGGCGGGAGTTGCAGAAAGTCTAACCATCACATATCGAACGGGGATCTCGACAACCTCAACGTCGTCGGAAAGATAGTCCTGTACGATGGACATGGACCAAGGAAGGCTACGATAGGGGGAATTGTGCGAAGCGCAGGAGCCTCCGGCGTAATCATTATCAACGACCCGGTGGAAGGATACGTGATCCAACAAATGCTCCATGCGCTCCCGGCGTCTCAAATCGCCTACGCCGATGGGCTCAAGCTGAAGGACTACATAAACTCCACCAGCAAGCCGGTCGCCACCATCGTCTTCAAGGGCACCGTGCTCGGAGCAGTCAAGTCGCCGAAGGTCGTGTTCTTTTCCAGTAGGGGCCCGAACGCGCTCAGTCCGAGGATTATAAAGCCAGACATCACCGCCCCCGGCTACTCTATCCTCGCCGCGTGGACGGGATCGGATCAAAGATTGGACTCCGGCACATCGATGGCGGCGCCGCACGTCAGTGGCATCGCTGCATTGATCAAGAAAGCTCATCTGGATTGGTTTCCAGCGGCCATTAAATCAGCAATCATGACGACAGCTTACACGACCGGACTCGACGGGAATCCTATCATGGATTCCGACGGCAGCCGCGCCAGCTTGTACGCGATGGATGCCGGACATGTCGACCCAAGGAGAGCCTTGGACCCAGGGCTTGTTTACGACATGACTCCAGAGGATTACTACCCCTACATCTGCAGTTTTGCGCTGGCGAAACATATCTTTGGACTGGTGACCGAAACGGACCTGGATTGTGCAATGATAGAGAGGGTTCGCCACGAAGACTTGAACCTGCCGTCGATCTCAGTGTCCATTGGGGGCGCCAACGACAGCATCACGGTGAACCGAACGGTGACGAACGTCGGGGAGGCGAACTCCGTCTATCGGCCGGCGGTGGAGGCCCTGGCGGGTGTCTCGGTCACGGTGGAGCCGCAGCGTCTGGCATTCACGCAGACGAACGAGAAAAAGAGCTTCCGTATTACGTTTAAATGCGGGCGCGGAGGCGGCCACGGGACGGTGGAGGGGCACCTGAAATGGACCGCCGTGACATCAGCTCATATAGTTAGAAGCCCTATTGTCGTGGAGTTACGTAGCCCATGATCCATTCTTGTAACTCCTTCCTATATGTATTCTCGTTCTCCACGGAAAGGTTAAAAAAATAAAATAAAATGTTATTGGTGATTGCAGTATCTTTTACATTTACATTTTTCTTTTCCGACATTAGAAACGCATATTTATACTCATCATACTCGAGAATGCAAAAATCCGTTGTCATATGATAAGTGGCATCAATGTTCAGAAACCATTCACGAGCCAATTGGTGCATCATTGATTTAATTAATCAATAATTTAAATCATCATTTAAATAAATTATGACTTGTTACACTATAATGTTTGATAAATATTGATAATATGCATAATGATTAAAATAATTATAGAAATACTCTTAAAATTTATTTTAAATTTTCATCACTAATCTAAAAAACCACTACCTGAAATTAATTAAAATTACCAATAATTGGTCACGACAAAAAAAATTAAATACTTATAGATATGTTTTCCATTATTGAATTGAAGGGTAAGTCGCCGGCGGCGGCGGCAGTGATATGAGACGCAGTGGCCATGATCGGATATATAGTTAGGTTTTACGTTATTGAATTGAAGGGGACGTCGCCGGCGGGTCATGATCGGATTCTTAGTTGTGTTATACATACATTCGCTCTTTCGATGGACATGACTGTAAAATGGAGACCAAGAAGGCAAATTTTTTTTTTCAATCGCAATATAAGTTTTGAGATTTAAACTACAGCACTTAATTATTTATTTACAAAAGAAGAACTATCTTATATTCATCATTGTTTGTTTGCAATATGGATACTTAGAAATTATTAACGTGATATTTATCGAAAAAAAAAGATTTAAGACTTAGGAAAAACTGTCCAAGTTCACACCAAAATTTAACGAGTTATTATTTAATTAAGAGTACCGCTTTTTTAACTTTGATTTGAATTTTTTTTTGCACGCGTCTTAACTACAGAACTCAACCTGAAGACATCAAATGATGTATTAAAGGATTGGACGATAAGGAAAGTTTGCGGAGCAATTGTTCATGAACTTGCAATGAATGAGTACACCAGAAATAATTTTATAGAAAAATACATTTTCATGAGGATCTAATTACTGTAATTTTGAATTGTAATAAAAAGTTTCTTTCCACCGCAATAATTTTCACATCGCGGGGATTTACCATGAAAAACGATCAAACGATTAAAGAAAGAGGGCTTCAGAGATCTTGGTGGATAATGGTCATCAAATAGGATAAAACCCCATCAAGAGTAGCAAATATCATCCTTACATCACAAGCCCAATACTTCGAAGATAACAAAAAAAATATATGTCAGAAACCGAAGAACAAAAGAAAATTCAATCACCAAAATGAAAAAAATGTCAATATTTCCAAATAAAAATCAATCAAAATGAATGGGCATGATACTGCGTCAGAAGTAGCTGGTGGTAGAAATCATATTATCAAACTAATCAGTGGGAATCCGATTGACTTCTTTCATCATCCACGCATCATGCCAACAAGAAAAATTCAATCATAATAAGTCAATATGACCTGACGACAGGTTTCCTTTTGCATTGGAAAACACTGACCTGACGACATTAAATCACAAGAAATGCATGCAGATCGAAAACGATAATGGAAAATGGGGAGAAAATTTGGAGCGGAAAGATCGATACCACACGACGGCGCCTAAAATGTTGAAAACCCTAGAATGAGATTGTGTTCACTCGCCTTCAGGTACGTTTTATAGGCACAGACTTCGTCATGGTGTCACTCGGGCCTTTTATAAGGATCTAGTCCAAATTTGAAAGCCCATTGGTGTTACCTTTTTTGTGATTAATAAGCTCAGATATATATATATATATATATATATATATATATCTTTTTTCTATCTTTTTACATTCTAAAGTTTGTGATGCCGAGTGTTGGGTCCTGTGTCCCTTCAACCTGATTAATTTTTATAGGATCACTCGATAATATTTTTTTACTTTTTGTGTTATTTGATATAACACAATCAATTTAATATTAATTTTTAAATTATGAAATAAGTCTTTTAAATATTTATATATCATTTTCTTATATTTATAGTATTTAAATTTGATATTTTAAACCTTTTAATCAAATAATTTTTAAATTAAATAAATAATAAAATTTGATCCAATTCAAATCACTTTGGGCCAATATATATATATATATATATATATATATATATATATATATATATATATATATATATGTATGGGTTTGACTACTTTCGAACCAAATGGCAGGGGTGTAAGCAAAAAAAATGAAAAACAGAAAACCTAAAAACGGACACAAAAGTTTCAGGTAGGTGGTTTTTAAAAATAAAAAATCACCTGCAGAGTCCAACGGAGACCTGCATAATTTAAAAATTATAATATATATATATATATATATTCATATTATGTTTTAAATATTTATAATATATATAAAATTACTAACTAAACATATTATTTATTCTATAACATGTATAGGAAATTAATATAAGCCATAAATAACACTATTATAATATATAACATGTGAATGACATTAATTTATGAAACAAAATATCTCTTTATATCATTAATACTTTTTTTATAAATATAAAATGTATAAAATATAGGAACCAAAAAAATCCAACCATAATATATAGGGTGGAAAAAATCCACCCGGCCCGCTCCAATTTCACCCCTACCAAATGGACTAATACCAAATTTGAACATTTTTGTGATATTGAAAAAAAACCTGAATTTCAAATTATCTCTTTAGTCACCATTTTCGTGTTATCCTTTTTATTTCAAATATGTACACGTTCCCTATAATCCCAACTTTTTATTCCAAATATAAAATTGCTATAAATATATTTCAAATTGAACATTTTTATTTGAAATATGTACACTTTCCTCTAGATTGGTGACAATCTTACTTTTTCTTGGACACATTTAAAGCCGATTTTATTTTAAGTCTTGATTGAGTAGGCGTCCATTAAATGCTACCATTTTAATCTGCTCATATTCATTATGGTTATGTTTAGATGATAGAATTTAAGTTTTATTAGTTCTCAAAAATAATTAGATAGAAAAGTTTAGTTTTGATGTCTGGGTTGTTTGGCAAAGTTAACGGTTTAAGTAGAGAATAAAGGTTTGACTAGAGGATAACGATTTGATTAGAGTATAACGGTCAGCTATTTGGAAATAGCGGATATCAATTTGTTTACAAATTCAATAAAAACTATTTGATAAACATAGCAATTGAATTATTCTTTTGTATAAAATGATAAAAATAGGGGTAAATTACATGGATTGTACTCAAACTTTAGGTTAATATCTCAGTGTTTTCTTAATTTTAATTTGTAACTAAATTGTCTCCGAACTTTTTTTTTGCATGCCTCATCCTCTTAATCGGTAATAATTGATTTCCCAGTTATATCACTGACAAGGCAAAAAAAATAAAAAATTATAAAATTAATAAAACTTATTATAAAAAAATGGGGCCGACATGCAAGTTCGTCAGCACGCATCCCGAGAGGGGGCCGACCCCTCCTTTTTTCTTCCTCCCGCATGGTCAAGTGGACGAAGCGTGCAAAAAAAATCAAAGTTGGAGGACAATTTAATTACAAATTAAAAGTTGATGACCATGTAGTTACAACACCCAAAATTGAGGGATGGTTGGTGAATTTTACCCAAAAAATAGATAAAAGATATAAGTTCTGTTCATTTTTATACACATCATATTCGTAGTAATTAATTTATAACATTTTATTATGACTAGTAATGTTTTTTTTCAAAATTTTATTTTAATATAAAAAATATTGATTATTTGAAAATAAAACTCTTATTTTGGTTGTAAGTAAAATTAAAGATGTGATATATTAAACTAAAATAATATAGGACATTTAATAATTAAATGATTTTTTATTTAAAGAAATGAATAAATAATGTGAATAAAATATCAAACTATTACCTCTATATTATATAAGGAGTAGCTTATAGCGTTTTGTGTTCAAAGCGGGAAAAAATATTTATCAAACTTATAAGTAGCTTTGATTCTAACAAAACACTATTCTCTAATAAATGTAATGATCAAGATTTAAAAAGTTAACTTGACAATAAATTTTAGTGAGTGTTTGAATATAAAATAAGAATTAAGAATATAATTTATTATTTTATGAGGTCTAAAATTATAGTAAATAAAAATATTATGTATTTCTTTAAAATAATAATTACTAGCATATAAAAATTATTATGTGTAATTATTAATTTAAAATGTATTAAAAAATAAGTTGTGTTGAATATTAATTGTGATTAAATATTTTTATGCTATTACTATTATAATCTAAGTAAATAATTTCTTATTGTCCAAATATAATATAAATTAGATTATTTATAATTTTCTGAAAACAACAAAAAAATTTAATCAATAAAATTCTGTTATAATAAATATAATATTATACACGAGATTTTACATTAATTTTACTTAATTAATATTGAATTTTTAATACAATAAGTAAATATAATAAATAATTATTTATTGTTAAATATAAATGAATTTATTTTACAAGTTTTTTTTATGATGCATTAATAAAGAAATAACTATACCTGGTAAAAGTAAAAAAAAAAGTTGGTTCTTGCTATGAAGTAAGAACTTAAGTTCTTGGATTGACCATGACGTTTTGATGAGAACTTAAGTTCTAGTCATTTTTTTTCCTCGTTGTTTAATTGAACTTGTTGGAGCAGCCAAACATTATAATAAAATAGAATCAGAATCAAAATTCTAGTCAAACATCATGGTCAGAACTTTGGTTTCAGAGTTCTTGCTAAATTATCCGATTCTGATTGGAATTAGGTGAAGTTTTTTTTTTTACTTTTTATATATATAATATTCTTTAGTTTAATGATATATATACTTATTTATTAATATATTATTAAAAAACTATTAGAAATAAAATTATTTAGTTCTAATAATTAAAAAATATTGTATTAATTACTTATAATATTTTGTTAAGTATTATAGTATAATAAATATAAAAAAATTCATATTAATTAAGTGAATTGATTTACGATAAATTAAATAAAAAATTATAGTATAATAAAACATTCTAATTGTATATATTGTATAATGATATTAATTAAATAAAATTAATATAACATCTTATGTATAATATTATATTTATTCTAATAGAATTTTATTTATTAAACTTCTAGTTGTTTTTCAAAAGATATATTATATTTGAATCTTAAGATTTAAGAGAAATTATAATATTAATAACATATAAAAGATTGAATCAAAATTAATATTAATATATTATGACACAACTTATTTTTAACAAAAGTTTAAATTAATAATTACATAAAATATTTTTTATAAGATTTAATGTATATCCTCCCCTTATAAGATGATTCTCCTCCCATCCGTAGTCGTCGGATCTACGTCCGATGGCTGTAGATGATGCGTGTGGTTCAGTCTGAAGGAGTGCGTAGTTCAATTGTTCTAAGCTGAAAATTGATGCATGGTTCAACCGTGAAAGCAAGAGGAGTCCACTTCTATGGCAAAGACGAGCAATAATTGGCGAGATTGAACAGTAGGGAGAGGAAGGTGTCGAGTCGTAGATGGCAGGGAGGCTCGACCTCGACCTTGTCTTGTGGAAGCTCCGATGGGGATTGGAGGAGTTCGACTGCCACTGCTCATGCACATCGCATGCCACCGATCTGCTCGCTACATGCTTTCGCAGCCATTCACAAAGGGTCACAACTGTCGTCGCCGCTTGCCAACGACGTCTCTGCTGCCGTTGTTGCTCGCTGCCGATGCCTTCTTTGCCGCCGCTTGTCACCTGTCCACTACTGCTGCCACCACTCTTCAATTTTTTTTCCACGTCAAACCACTCCTTTTTTCATCGCGAAAGCAAATCGGCCCGCCTAAGCGCCCGTTGGATGGAGCAGCCCGCCCGAGCCAGAAAAAAAGCACCCATCGAGTGGAGTAAGCGACCGTCGAATATCCATCTGGTGGGTGCAGATGGGGAAGGGGGTCCTCCCCCAAAGAGGACTCTCATTAAATCCTTTTTTTATATACTAATTATTATTATTTAAATATATATACTATTTTTATTTATCATAATTTTATATCTTATAAAAAATAAATTATATTCTTAGTTCATACTTTTTAAAAATTATTAAAACTTATCTATCAAATTATTTTTTAAAATTCCCATCCAAAAGCATAAGATTTGAAAGCCAAGTGAATGAATATGATGTCGATCGGTTTTTTTTTTCCATCACAAAGGCAAAGAAATAAATGTTGAGAAAAATAAATGTCGGTCGTGGATGACCTGGTGTAAGAAAAATAAATGTTGAGAATAAAAAGGCATGAAATTCGAATTTGTAATCTCCAAATGATGAAATTGCTAAAAGTCATTCAAATTTCACGAAGATGAACAAATCACATTTATAACATAGACGAAGCTTAATTTTGGCATAGCTTTATCTAAAACAATCTTAAAAAAACTAATATTTTTTCTAAGAGAAACCCAAATTTATAAGGTTACATTTTTAAGGTTAAACTTGACATTCTTACGCAGGGAGTACTGACAAATTCACATTGATGTCATTCACATTTTTAAGGTTTTCAGATTTTCATATGATTAAAAAGAAAAAGGTAGCAAGTAAAAAAGAAATATCAAACTTCTTTCCACAGAAAATCATAATCCACAAGTAAAAAAGAATGCTATGATTGAAAAAAAAAGAATCAAAATTCTTTCCACAGCAACAGGTAGGAAAAGCAAATCGAACATCCACCTGGTTCCCTAACTTCAATTAGCCATCGCTGCGATGTGAACTGCAGAGGAAAATCATACAAAAGAAAAAGTTCGTCACTAAAATCACGAAGATTAGTTTACCGCATTTCATGGCAGTAAAACATCTGAACAGAAAGAGTGCATTAAAATGAAGATAAAATACAAACTACTGCAAGCTAAATGTTGGTTCAGTAAAATATCATTCCAAATATCAGATAGTTAGTTTTCCATTCTGATAAAAGATGCTGATGCACTTATGACAAGGTAAAATGAGGGCATGCTAATTTCATGAAAACATCATGTTTCATTTTTCAGAGAAACGTGTGATCAGTTCAGCGGCCTCATCATTAGAAGCAAGTTTAGAGGTTCTGACATAATACATCACACTATTTCCTTGCAGGCACATGTCAACCTCACACCATCAGTAATGCCACACTGCAAATTCAAGTTTAAAAATGCACAATGGTTACAACACTTTTTTCCTTTGTCTCAAATGGGGACATCATATGAGGTTGTCAGTTTGTCTTAGGAACCCTATTTTACGTTTATAAAATCACATAATATAGTTGTATGCCTGCTTGTACATTCCCATTTGTTGTTTACTAGGATCAAATAGTTTACCTCTCCCACCTAAAAAAGTACAAAATGGTATCATGGTCAGAATTCTTTTTCCAACAAATATGAACTTCTTCACAATAACAAAAAGGTCCATAATTTGATCAAACCTACGAAGCTATTATGTATATTCGACCGGATCTTAACTTGCATTGTGCCTTATTTTATTACTCTAAGATGTATGATCCATTACCAGCGCCAGAAATTGCAGGAAATCAAATGAATTAACAAGTTTGGAAAGCAAGAAAATGCCAAAAAAGTATATCATTCAACATAATTAATATGCCTTCAGATCAAACTGAAGATTTTACAATTAGTTTAAGTTTGTTACATCAGATCAAATATTTATTTTCTACATTTTAAGTGGATATGAAAGTCATTTCAATTTATATGTTCAGGAATCTTTGTACTCTAATTTGTTCAAGCCATGATATATGCCTTATGAGCACTTAAGTTCATTAATTATATTGTTCAGGCAATACAAGTTCTCCCAATTGCTTGTTATGATATTTTTTTTCATCTTCATAATATATTTGCTCGATCGAAGATAAAAAAAAGTATCATAACAAAATATCAGTCTCCTAAAAAAAACAAAATATCATAGTATAGACATGATTATATCACGTTGTTTTATCCCATATAACAATTAATATCTTGTTAATGAAAATGGCATAAACTGTGTATTGCATTATGCAACCATCTTAGAATATTTTTTTGCAAGTTTATTATTTCAATACATCAAATTCTCATAATTTTTTAAGGGCTTCCATGTTCATAGTACATTTTGCGTGCTAATCTTCTGTTGAAAACCTTTTTGTTTTTGGCATGTTATCTGTTGTCCCCTATTCACATTGCATGCTTCACATTGGTTTTGCAAGCTTCCTGAAATTACTTTTCGCCTGATGTTCTATGGCCATCTATTTTGAATTGGTTCCTTTTGTTGATGCTTATCCTTTTAAGCTAAGTGTGCATGCTGTGAAACTGAAAACTTTTAGCTTCCTTTTCGAACTCCGCCTATGTTTTATAACCGATCCCAAGCCCGGATAAAGGAGGAGGGTTGTGTTAGGCCCCGACAGCCAGCGTAAAACCCTGTCGAATCTTATGAACATGGATCAACGAACGGAATGGCGTCGTATGATTCATGTAGCCGACCCCACCTAGTCTTTGTTGTTGTTGTTGTTACATCAGCTGATTAATTATTCTTCCTTTTTTCTTGATAAGGCTGATTAATTATTCTGCGATCCAGTATCTAGCTATTCCAGTTAACAAAGGGAATGTTGCCATTTCTAGAAATAATCTAAGAGTCAGGGATACATGTTTACAATGTATAGGCCTATGACTTGCAAATTGGTTTGGCAACTAAATAAAAACGAAATGAAATGCTGGCCAATGTTCAATAAGATTCTTATAAACAAAATGACAGACAATCTAACTCACAAGACATGATTACTGCTGATTCCTATGGACATATGATCAATGTCTCAAGTCATCTTTTTCTTCGTCAGAATCTGAGTCACTCGCATGATAACCTACATGATGCATACCAAATGGTCAGCGCAGTTCAAAACAACACTTACGAATAACTACAAAGCAGCATAATCATAAAGATTGGCGACACGCATGCAACTTTCTGATGACAGATCCTGACCTGGACGTTTATCGCTGACACGCCAGACTGATGCTCTGTACCTAGAAGCTTTTGTAAACCATGCATTTGCCTGCAAATTAAAGTCTGACAAAATCAATTTTTCACATTTACATTTCTGGGAAGACAAATTTTTTTTATGAAACAGTATCACAATGCATGAATCTCATAATACAGGAGAAAATAGAGGAGCAAGTGAAAGAGAATATTGCAAATGAAACTGTAAGAGTATTAGTATGAACTGACTCTAAATGTAGGCATTAAGAATAATCTGCTTGATACTGACACTGAAAAGTCTTGAGAAGATACTTTCTTATACAACATAATTTCATTTGACTTAGGAGATCTAAGTTTTAGTTTCCTCAAAAGAAGATCTAAGTTTTCATAAATATCACATTTTTATCAGATGATCCAAATTCTTATTTTGCTTCAATATATGGAAGGAAATTCAGACACAAATATTCACAGCACACAAGCAATGATAGCTCTGCTTCCCTTCTCATGACATTTTAGAATATAAATTAACATTTACTAAAATGTAGCTTCAGTAACTGGTATATGTAAACATCTAAGCCGAACAAATGGGAACAACATTCTAGAACTTTTTTTTAGGAGAACATTCAAGAACTTCTAAATACTAGATCTGTAACTTTGTGGAATGGACCACATGAAGAAGGAAGACAGAATGATTCATTCAAACCATCATGTAAAAGAGCATATTAATATGTGAATTGAAAATCATGGACATGTCTAGATTGTAGGAGTTGTAGGAGAATCTAGTTCTCTCGAAAGATGTTATGTATTTGTAGAATTGTAGCCATTCATTTCGCTTTGTAGGCAGTGCAATGTACCACAAAAAAAGAACAACAAAAGTCTCCTCAAATAAAAAGGAAAAGAACAACCAAAGTGTATAGCCAGCATGTACGAGAAAATTCTAGAAACCTAACATTTAATTCTGTCATCCCTCGGTTTCAATATCACAAATGTTACCAATTTGCGAGGACATGAATACCCTTTGTTCGTGTTTGTCTTAGGTATATCTTTGGTTATATATAAAAAAAACTAGAATAAGAAAGTAATGAAAGAAAAATAGGTCATCCACATAAGCAAGATAGTACTGCATCAGAAAGCAAAATCAATTTTCTCATCATACAACAATGTTAGGAAACAAACGTCATTATGGAATATAGTGCGTTATTGTGATAAGACGTGACAAGAAAATTTTAAAAAAAACACTGCCACAAATCAGAAATATCCCGCTCTCAATCGAACCCCGAACAAAGAGAATAAACGAAAGCACCTTCTAACACAAGCAGAGAAGCATCTCAAAAATTACTTTGATTATGCCACCTAGTTAAGTGGTGACTTCCTTCATACTTCACCTGATCCTCAAAACCTAATATTGTGTTCTTTTCTTTCAATAGAAGTTCCATTCAAGTACTAATGCTCCTGGAAGGCCTATGCCATTATGAGGACATCAGTTATAAGAAAGAAGAAAACCAAGATGGAATCTTTATGCTTTGAACCATCAGATTTCAAAGACAAAGATACGCGCATCCGCCACTGGAGAATGCTAAGAACAACCCATGCAGTGAGAATATACAGAAAGACGCACTCTTGGAGAAGAAAGCCGATAACTAAACCTTCCGATCACAAAACCCCAACCCCAAAATTAACACAAAGAGGAGCACACACGAGACAAGAACGCCGCACCGTTTCATCGCTCTTGGCGACGCCGTAGCCGACGCGGTACATCTGACCAACGAGCACCTGCATTGAAACATCCCCAGTCGCAGCCTCCTGAAGCGCGTCCGCGAACCATCTATTGACGCAGTCCGCCACGGCCTCACTCAGTGGGATGCGCCCGTCGCCCGCTTCGTCCATGCCCCGGTCGTCTGCGACGCTGACCGCCGACGCCTCGTCCTTCTTCGACGCCGTGGAGTCTACCTGGCGCCCCTCGGCGGCGTCGCACCGGCAGTGCTCTGAGTTCTCCGGCGATCGCTGCCGCTTGCCCATAGAAGTGGAGGGCGGAGGCGGCGACGAGGCAAGAGGGGGAGAACCGGAGAAAGACTCGAAATTTACGGGGTTTTGGACTTGAGTAGTGAGTTGAGACCGAGAAGAAATGCTTCGACGCCGAGGCAAAAAGAAGGGAACAAAAGTGTGAAAGGTTTAAGGGGAGGTTAGAGAAAGCTTATAAATACCGTGGCGCAGCGCAGCTGGGAACCGCATGGGTGATTTCGTTGCGCTTGGTCGTACCAGTGGGGACAACATTTGGGTCCGTTCAATTGCAGTTTCTTAATTTTATTATGGAAAAAGATATGACATTGATCTATTTTCTTAATTTTATTATTGAAACTTAATTTTATTATTGAAACTTAATTTTTTTAATGCAAAAATTGGTCTCACAAGTCGCCATGAACCAATATGACATTGGATTGTGCTGCTTGGACTCCCCCTAACAAATTAGGTTCATGGTAGGGGGGACATAATATGCAAGAGAAACTAATCATTATGTCAATATAATCAGACTATTTTTGTAACAAACCCAATTTCTTAGTTTAAATTAAATAGATAAATAACTAAATTTTTATTTATTTAATTATAAATTTTATTTGAAAATAAAGGATAAGAAAAGTTAAGTAAGGATAAGAAAAATTAAGAAAAAAAATAAGAGATTGAAATGAAGAAATGAAAGGAAAAGAAAGAAAAAGGATAAAGTGTTTAATTAGAATAAATAAGAACGATTATAAGTAAGGTTCAGAGTTAAAGTTAGAGGAGATTTAGCACCTAATATCAAATTATAAATTGATTCAAATCTATTACTTTTCCCTATAAATAAATCCCTCTCCCTCAACTAGACTCTCTATTTAGAAAAAAAAAATCGTAACTTTAAGCCCTTGTTTTTTTTCTTGTCAATGCACGTGTGTGCTTGCAATTTTCGATCATCTCTTGTAGTTGTCACCTTTGTCAAAAGACGCTGGAATCATCACCATAGACTGAGTTGCTTCACCAAAAAATGCATACAAATTGAATTCAGATAGTTATACCTGAACAAGATACATAAGATGTCATATTCACTTTTGGATGTGATATCTCAATCGAACAATTAAGTCAAAGAAAAAGTAAAGTATAGATTGTGTTATCTTATGATTTATGAATAGTTTCTATAAGGTTCCATGCCGAAAGTATGTGTTATTGGTCGGAAAGTAATGTCAATGTTTTAAAAAATAGCATTGGAGTTTCATTGTATCAAAACTTGGCCTGCTTTGAAGAAACTTGACCCGAGTTCTTAAAACATCTTTTGCACTCGGCCCAAATTTCTGAGGACCCGACCTAGGTTCATTCCTAATGAATGGCGAGCATTTGATTGAATCAACCCGACTCGAGTTTTGTGCCCTAGATTTTAACGTGAGAAGCTTAAGAAATTATTGTTGACAAACCCGACCCCAGCCACCTCGAGCTTGGCTTGGGTTCTGTTCAAGTTGCATTCCGATAAAGGTCCATGGAACATGTTCTGCGTTATCTTGATCATGGGTCGCGCTTGTAACAAATCAAACCCAAGTTTGATCATACTCGGCATGGACTCTATTGATTTTTCATAATAGGTTTTAAATTGAATTGTTATATTTTCAAATGACATTTTTGACCATATATTATTTTTGTGATAAATTGAAACCTGCAAAGATAGGTAGTTAAGTCAAAAGATAAAAATTATAAAATTAGATTTATCATATGCATTGGGTTATAGTATATTTAAAGAATGGAGAATTATTACATCCCTAATAGAGTATAGTTAAGGAAAAAAGATTTTTACAATTATGCTTGTGTGTGTTTTATGATTCCAATATCTTTATATTTTCTGGGCTTATAACGCTCTTCTAGTCTCGGTTTAATCCTCCGTAACCTTATTGATGCATGAAAATGTTATGATATAATCCATAATTAAAGAAGTCGAGCTCGCTTAGGACAATACATATAGAAGTTTATAGGACATTGTTTAAAATAAAGATGTAGTGCAAATCACCAAAAAAGAGTGGTTAAAATGAAAAATAAGGATAAATAATGGAAAGAAAAAAGAAATGTTTCATTCATGTTCCTTATTAATTTTCAGTATTATTATTATTTTAAAAGCTGCTTCTATTAAGCTATTTCATCAAATTATAATATCTTATGTTCTGAACGTAATTGCTTATGTATATTTCATATCTTTGTATTTGAATCCCATAGATAATTGAAATTAACATGAAAACATTTACGGCGGTAAAATTCATTGTGATGCAGTTGCATATGGTGTTATATGTTATTAGAACATTTGTTATTATTTCTACTTTGTAATACTTTATTGATAGTTTATTAGAGTTGGAGGACTATTGGGAACAATAAATGTGTTAATGTTCACATTTTAATAAAAATAATTAATTATTTTCATCTGATAATTGTAGATAATACAAATCCAAAATAGTCTAATTGCCAAAGTTTTTAGTGCTATGAGTCTCATAAATGTACCTATTAATAATGCCTTAAATCCTACCCCAATTGAAAACCTATCTTAGGAATTAATTTATTATCGTATGATTTGATAGGTGTTCTATTTATTGTAGGATTCACGTTAGAGTCCTAACTAAGCTTAAATTTCTATCATATGTAAAAGAAAATGCCTATATAAACTCCTAAAGATATTTCTCTTCTTTTTTCATCTAACAAAATTTTGCATCGCTTAATTTTTTTTAGTGCGTTCTTCAATGCATAATTTATCTTGTGCAAGATTCCTAACAGGTATAGGTTTTGTTATTAATCCCCCTGATGCACCAAGATGACATCACACAATATGAAGATTGAGAAATTTACAAGAGAAATAGTTTCAGTCTTTGACAGTCAAGACGTTGTCATTTTTTAATTTAATAATGAGTCTGTGTCAATGAAGAACAAATCGAAGGACGAAAATTCAAAGGGAAAATCAAAAGAGATTGACCTCGAAGATTTGGCGACATAGAAAATATGATCCAATTGTGTCTGGCGGATGATGTGATTATTGAAGTTGTTGATGAAGAAATAATATTTGGTCTATGATCGAAACTTAAGAATATGTACATGACTAAGTCTTTGACCAGCAAGTTATTGTTGAAGCAACGTCTATTTGTTATCCACAAGCAAAATACTCCTTTGAAACATCATCTTAATTAGATGAATACTCTATTGATAGAGTTAAGAAACATAGATGTAAAATTTGATTATGTGATTATTGAAGTTGTTGATGAAGAAACAATGTTTGGTCTATGATCGAAACTTAAGAATATGTGCATGACTAAGTCTTTGACTAGCAAGTTATTATTGAAGCAATGTCTATTCATTATCCACAAGCAAAGTACTCCTTTGAAACATCATCTTAATTAGATGAATACTCTGTTGATAGAGTTAAGAAACATAGATGTCAAATTTGAGGATAAACATGTTGCCTTACTTTTTATTGGTGTCTTTTTATCTATCATACGAAAATTTTGTTTAGTTTGTCATCATCAGAAGAGACACAATAACTTTGAAAGAAATAAAATCGAGTGTACACACTCTTGAACTTCAACATAGGACATCTGGCAAGGTTATGGAGACTCAGGTTGCAGGATTGATAACAACCATAGAGAAGGAACATCATTTGAATCCTAAAAAAATAAATCAAAAAAGAAGAACATCAATAAAAAAGACGTCTACAATTACCGCAAAGAACTTAGTAGCTGTAAGAAGGATTACCATAAGAATAAGAAGAAGGCCACAATTGATGCAAGTAGTATAACAAGGTAATGAGTGTGAAGATGATGATTTGATTCTCACTATGTCTAATTAAAGATGTTTCAAGAAGAGTTGGGCTCTTGATTTAGGATATTCTTATCACATGACTTCACACAAATAATAATTCTAAATTTATCATAACATTGATGATCGAAACATGGACAATGATGCAATCTACAAAATAGTTAGAATCGGCTCACTTCAAATCAAAGCTCATGACAATCTAGTGAAGACACTGATAGACATTCGTCATGTTCCACAATTGAAAAATAATTTGATATCATTAGAGGTTCGTCATGTTCACAATTCAAGTCTAGTTGTTGCATGTACTCGCAGACAAGTAAATTTTATTAAGATATATGACTTTGAGGATGTGGTTGCATATCCATTTCAAGTAGCTGAACAGGTGGAGTCATGAGAGCCGTCAAGCTACAAGGATATCATTACATGTGCAAAATCAGAATAGTGGATTGCGGCAATGGATGAGGAAATGAAAACTTTTTCAATATTTTAAAAACTAATTCGGACTGGCCAGTTCAACTAGTCCAATCACGAATCGGTCATAAAATCGATCCGATTTGATAATAAAATTGAAATAATTAAAAATCGATTTGACTCAAGAAAAAAATGAAAAAACTAACTAACTAGTAAATCGGGTTCAACTCAATTTTTTTAATTTTTTTTTCAAAAATTTAAAATATGGAAAGATTTTATTAGAGAATTGAATGTTTAAATAATTTTATAATAAAATTGGAAAGTTATGCACATGAAAGGATACAAAAAAGGAAAAACATTTAAAATTCAAATAAGAAAATGAAGGGAAAGATTTTGAATCCTTGATTGGAGGAAATGAATCAAAATGGAAACAAATTATTAGTAAAATAAAAGAGAATTATATATGGAAAGAGAATAAAATTTGGTAATAATATATTAGTAAAATTTTAGATTGAAATTAAATTTAGGTTATTATATTAGTAATAATAAAAGAAAACTGTTAAAATAGAAAGAGACTATTAATCAAATCAAATAAAAGAGATCTATATATAGAAGGAGAATAAAATCCTGAAATAATATTTTAGTAATAAATTTAGATTGACATTAAATATAGATTATTATATCATTAATAATAAAAATAAAATTACTATTTAAATTAACATCCCATAAAAATAATAATTATTTAATTTATCTAATCATTTTTATAATAATTTATATATTACATTACTCACAAATAATTATAAATAATACTATTATATAAAGATTTGACTCCCGATGGAACGGTCGAACCTCGACTCGGTTGGCATTTCTGATCTCCGATCCGATTTTTAAAACATGGGTCTTTTCACAAAAAAAACTTGGGTATAAAGATATTAAGAGGTATAAAGATCATTTCAAAAAGAAGTTTGAAAGTCCAAAAATTGAAGGCATTGTCTAGTTGTTAAAGGCTATAATTAAAAAGAGAGCAGAGATTTTCTCTCTAATTACACTTCTATTTGGATGCTATTTGTCCTTATAGCACATCAAAATTTTGAGCTTGGGTACTTGGACTAGAAAACAACATTTCTACATAAGAAATTTGAAGAAGACATACTCACAAGTCAATATGAGGGATTCTTAATAACATGCGAGAAAAGAATCAATGTGAAAAAAAGTCGACACAAATGATAATCTAGCTGCCATGTTCACTAAGTTAGTTCCTAATAAGTACCAATAATGTTTGAACTTGTTAAACATTAATCAGTGATAGTAGCCTAGTGTTGGGGCTAACGACGATATAGATGGTCAGAAATTTGTTTAGAAGATTCAATTCAATGTGAAGATTTATTAATAATGACTTCAATCCTATCTCAATAGAAAATCCTACTCCAACTGAAAACCCATATAATAGGAATTAATTTATGTTCATATGATGTTATAAGTGTTCTATTTTTTGCGGATTTTATTGTTAGAGTTTTAGTTAGATGAAATTCAAAAGGGAGTGCATATATAAATTCCCTAAAAGTTAGGAGAAAAGATAACTCTTGTTGTGATCCTCTTATGTTTTCATCCAATAAATTTTGTTATCTTATGCAAAATTTCTAATATGCTAGTATTATCGTAACCTGACATTAGAGCGGATGTTTGAGTTGAATGGGAATAGTCCCCCTATAACACACCCAAATAAAATAATAATAAATAAATATTTTGTCATAACTCACCAAGATTTGTAACCCCTACGACCATAATTGCTAGGATTCGAATAAACAAAGCCCCCTAAGAATTAGGATTCATTTAAAACCTCCTTTTGAAACCTTCATTACATTCCCTTCTTTCTTTCTTTCTCTCATCTCGTCATCTCCTGCTCCCTCTGCTCTTCCTCTTTTCCGGCATGGACAAAAGGACTTGGAAGGCGCTGATCGAAAGGATGGTCGAGGGTGACGAAGGGAACAAACCTAAGCGAAGGCACACGAAGAGAAGAATAGAACGACGTCTAAATAGGTGTGTTTTCGAGATATGGATTATAGGATAATTTCTTGAATGAATTGCATGTTTTAAGGATTAGTTTAAGATTAAAAATTCATGCTAAAATGAATAGGAGGATTCCTGGATCACCTTGAATTAATTGAAATCTTTGCAGACTTGCACGATAAATCTAAAACATCATCAGATCGAACTATATCCTCACTTTCCAACATCCTCCCTACAAATATTGTGATGGTACATTAAGATCCATCTGTATGATTAAAAATCATGATCAATAGCTCCATTGTGGGCATGTTAAATCGTGTCTTTTGTCTAAACCCATTTGATGTACTATTCTCTGTCTTGTTGTGATTGCTCAGTGTTGTTGTGCTTGCTAAGTGAATGTACTTGTTATATGCTCTGTGAATGTACTTGGATGTATAAAGACATGTTAGATAAACATGAGCCTTGATTTCATACTTTATATCCTTGAGATTGGACCCCAAGTGTTTGCTATAATGCCTAAGGAGCTATTTGGACCCAAAACATAGCCTTGATACAAAGGGTACCATCCACATATTAATACTAACCACTGGCTAATAAATTTATAATAGAACATAATGTTAAAGATAAATTTTAGTTAGTTTTCTATTACTTGCATGTTAAATAAAAAATTGTCATTATGCCCTTAAGATCCTAACTAAGTCTCATGTTATATGTTGGTCTTATAGTTATGTCATTGCTAATATATTATTGAACCTGAATATGGTATAAATGTTTTATTTCTGATTGTCAAGATTAAATGATTAGGCATACTCTTAAGAAGTTTATTTATGAAGTTGTATACTCCTAACATGATACTTGCTATGATACTTGCTATGATCCAGGTTGGAATCTTGAATATGTAAGTGTTGTCCATCCACAAAAATGATATAACATTATCCATTTGGAAGCCTACTAAAGATAAGACTCAATGTCGATGGATTAGTTATTAGCATGTTGTGACATGACTTATCTATGAATGGGATGTCATTGATTACTGTATTGTCTACCCTCTACGTATAGCATTCTTAAGACTTTATTGTTCATAAGACTAAACAAGTAATTAAAAACTTATTGATGTTATGCTCATGTTTAGTAGGATCCTTGTTATGGTAGCAAAACCCATATGTTCGTGTGATGTAAAATGCCACCAAGGAGGTTATATAAGAGCATATTTAGAAAACCATCCTTAAATAAGGGATGGTAAGGGTTCTGTGATGTTTAATTGATGTGATAATCAATCAAAATGATACTTTAGCCTACAAAATTATTAATAATTATTAGTTAAAGCAAGATCTTGAATAACCATGTTCATAATTTAACTATAATTCGTTTGTTATTCATTTACTACATTTGTGTGTTATTGTCATTGTCTTAGCCTAAATTCCATTCTACTCGCACTGTTATGGTCATTTTGCTGAACAGATCGGATAAATAGTTCTTTGAATTGGATGTCCAAACCCAAAAAAAATGGATGATTGGTCAAGTTTCATCGATCGAAACTCTCGACTGGAAGTCCGAAAATCTTCTTTTATTATGACGAAAGATCGAAAACCTTATGGTTGATTGATTCACATACAGTTTTGGAACGACCGACGAATGAACCTCAGTCGGATGACCGCTCGACCTTTCGGGAGTCCGATATGTAGACAGAAGAAATACGACCTTAAATCTAAACAATCTGATTTGACAAGCTTCTGTCCACTTGATTGATTACCGATAGATATGAACCTAAAGATGATCTGGAGTCATCCTTGCTTCATCTATGTAATCAAAAGATAGGTTACTAATTTAATAAAGATAAAAGATGATGGTTCTCATTGTCTACCTAGCGTTGCGCGAGGCACTTCCTTGAAGAGTTATTGACAGCCTTGTGTGAGGCACTCCTCCTATGGATATTGCACATAGTGTGAGGTCATCTCCACCGAGGAATGTTACCGCTTAGTGTGAGATCATCATCCTCTACTAGGCACCTGTCGTGACACTAATCCATCACTGGCCCACCATAGTCTAGATAGTTACACACTTGTGTGTTTGTAATGGTATTTCATAAAAGTGAAGAACTCTCCCAACACATGGACAAGATGAAAGATTATGAATGACTAAAGATGAATAGAAGGACTTTGTTCTTATGAATATGAATACAAATAATGAACAAGAACTCTGATAATGAAGAATAAAAGGAAAGAAAATGATATAAACTATGATGATCCCGTCTAATTTATCAGCACCTTCCTCTATATGTTTACTTCATGCATTATTATGATGAATTTATCTTATGACCTATACGAAATTCACACTTAGCTTTATGCTAATGGTTGAGCTTGCTCCTTTGTGCGATCCCCACTTATACATGATTGGATTGTGAGGTTGGTTGATATGTGTGTGGCGACTACAATTTGGTGTGCACATGATTATCTTAGAGTATAGATGGAGTATTTTTCTTTCATGATATCAAGTTGTATTTTCATTTGGATTGGACCTATAGAGTTGTATATGATATGGACTTTTATATGCCATGTGCGAGACGATATGATGTACTCATTATTATTTAGCTTCCGCATTTGCTTCATTTGTTATAATATTTTCATTTCTTAAGTCTTCCATTTACGTATCACTTTTCTTGATCAGATCAACGAAAGAGTCAAAGAAAGATCGAAGAAAATAATAATTGAAAGAAAATTCCGCCATGTGACTGGTCGAATTTTGGGGCATTACACCCCTGGCTTAGTTATGCTTTTCTCTCACTTTCATGAGAAATTTTACTGGCTCCATTGTTACATCATGGGAATGGCTTCATAAGTTACTAAAGAAGAGAGAAGAAAAGCTAGAAAGGAGGTGTTTATTTGATCAAGGTTGGAAAATTACATGATTTGATCAGCGAACCTGAAACACCCTTAATTATGTAAAGAATTGGAAAATATTTTTATGTCGAGCTTCAAATTTGGATGCAGAAGGAATGTTCTATCTTATAATGAATTGAATCTTTTGTTGGAAGAATTATTCAGCAGATAGTAATTAGTGGAGATATATGCAATTGTAGGCACACACGTAGAAGGGATTGAGCTTCATGTACTCACGGGTAGGTTTGACACGACCCAATCTCAAACTTGATCCAATTTGTTCAATTTGATTGGATTAATTTAGGTCGGATCAGTGGTCAAGTTATTTGACTATAAAAGTCATTTGTTTTATTTTATTCTTACTTTTTTATTATTTAATATAATATTTTTATATAATATTTATTTAAAAATATATAAGCTATAAGCTAAAAGTTTAATGAAAACTTTAAAAAAATGGATTTCGAGACTTGATGTAAACTGATTCGTGTCAGATCGGGACATAAGAACACCCCTAATGAAATGGTTCAGAACCTTAATTTGTTTTTTTGGAGTTCCTATGACACGTGCTTATTGTTTTATTAATAAGGGTCACAAATATGACCTGTAGACACTATTATTAGCGTATATTTTGTCGTATCTAAACAAGATAATTTTCATCTTTCAGACAACACTAAAAGAGAACACCAAGTTTTAAAGAATTTTCATGCACAATAGGAAACGCAAGCCTTTTTAATTAATAAATGAAAAATGTATAATCGTCATCCATATCACCAAAAGTATTTTGTCTATTCGTAATTAAATTAGTAAACATCCAAAAGTTGTTAATGTTATATGAGATGACGTGTCCTTCGACTTTGGATTAATATCTCAATGAATCATCAGCTTAATTTATAATTAAATTATTTTCAAATTTTATTTTTCTTGCACATCAATAATGAGTTCCCCGATTTTCTTTCTTATGTGGCTGCTACATCATCTGCTTCTCACCCATTCACGTTACCAAGCAACAAACAAAAAAAATATATATAACTCTTTTTCACCTAACAACTTGGTAAAATCATATAAATATTATAAAAAAAAAATAAAAAGAGGCTGCAGCCATGATCCCTTGTCTGAGCCGGAGTAAAGGGGCGGCACTCCCTTCCTCTCTCCTCTTCGGCTCTCCGGTGGTCATTCTCTTCCCTGCCACTGCGTGCGAGACGTGGGAGGAAACGACATCCTCTTGCTTGCGCCTTCTTGTCAGCAAACGAAAAAAGGAAGGTGTCACCCCCTCCATGAGTTCGTAGAGCGGGGCCAACGCCCTTCTTTTTCTTTAAGCACGCTGCTGAGCGCAAAAAAGAGGACGTCTAAGCACGCTGCTGAGCGCAAAAAAGAGGACGTCAACCCCTTGTGCGAGCGAGCTCGTAGAGGGGGCCGACGTCTCCCTTTTTGTGCTAGTGAGAGAGATGCACTCGGTCATTGGGCCGGCACATGAGTGCCCAAGGGATCAATGAGGACATGATGGCAGCCCATGACAACCTCGACGTTGACTATTCCTCCGGCTGTGGCGACGCCTCCATGAGAACTGCCGCAAGGAGTTCTTGTCAAAGTCCTTCCTCGAGCACGACAAGTGCAGCTCTGATGACGAGGACGCTGATATCGACTACTTCGCCTTGCCATAGAGGTCCAATGCCGACGAGGACCTCGCAAGTCATGCCAACTGCGTCGGGTGGTCGAAGGTCAAAAGGTCATGGCATGCTAAGATGATTGTCTGTGACAACAGCCTGCAACACCAACTCACATTCGCGCCATCGTTCGAGAGCCTCAACCCCCTCCTCGACCTTAACCTTTATGCTAGCCTTCTTGCGTCTACGGCCGCTGCCTCAACCTCGACCCCTTTTTTTTGTGCAAGCTGATGAGCGCAAAAAAGGGGTCGTCAACCCTTCTATGCGAGCTCGTCGACGAGCTTGCAACTTTTTGAGCTCACGGGCATGCAAAGGAAAAAAGGAGCGTCGACCCCCTCTATAAGCTCCCAGAGGAAGCCCATGCCCCCTTTTTTTCACGCGCCGACGAAAAGGGGCAAGCAAGAGGTCCTCCCGCATCTCGACACACCACTTTTTTATTAATTTTTTATATTATTTTACCCAATTTTGGAGTGAAAAAGAAGATTATATTTTTTGTATTTCTTGCCTCAGTAACATGGATGGATGAAAACCAAAGTTTAAAAAAATTGACATCCCGTGCAAGACAACCAAAGTTTAAAAAAATCAAAAAATATGCTATCAAAGATCAAGAGGACGACACATGCAAGACAACCAAAGTTCTCGAACAATTCAATTATAAAATTAAAATTGAAAGACTAACTATTTACCACGTCTACAGTCTCAATCCGTATAATTTACCCAAACAATCCTTGTTAGAACCACCTGTGCCCCTCCACTCTCTTTATATATTAATTTCTTATTTAATATGTTTTTTCCCCTCTTCGGCTTCAGTCACTCGGGTGATACTCGAACAAAAGTTTCAACCGAGATTACTTGTTTTGAAGATAATGCACATATATTTCTTTTAGGAGATAATGCACATATAATAAGCAGGAAATGCATAATTAAAAGTCCAGACTTGTGTCTGACTGACCATGTTGTTGACATGTAAGCCTTGAGCCTCCAGATAAGAAAGGTAGCCAATACTTAAGAAGGTTTTGGTTCCAAAGAGAGAGAGTGAGATAGAGAGAAGCAAAGGTTACAGAAGACACTTCAATCTCTGGTGCACGGAAATTATGGAAAATATAGCTACAAAGACAAGTCAAATACAGATAAAAAAAGTTGCTACTTTACTCACTATGCAAAAATTCAATCTGCATGGCTCATCTAGGTATACACTCCATATTCAGAATCCGGGTACCGGAAAACTGTTCTTCATTTCTTGGCATAGGAGATAGCCATTGGGTGGTGCGGGTCAATCTTGAAACCTTGCAGAGCTTGCATTGCAATTGAAGCCTGGGAATCATCATCATACTCCACAAAAGCAATTCCCGGCTTTGATTCAATCATCCGAACTTCCCTGAAACCAGGATACTGGTTGAAAAGGATTTGAAGCATATTGCTTGTTGTTTCGTGAGGCAAGTTTTGAAGGAAAAGGATGTTGTTGGGTGCTGCCGGAGGTTCCTGAGCGGCAGTTCTCCCATGGCGTGAAGCTTGTGAAGCCTGTCAAGTTTAGATTGAAGAAATTCAGACAACAACAACAACAACAACAAAGCCTTATCCCACTAGGTGGGGTCATCATTGTAATAATTTAACAAACTCAAAACATGATATCTAACATCAATTCGCCCTATATAAGTAAAAGTAGTTTAAGTTGTGACAACAATAATCTAACATATTTTTGGTATCAAATCAATCTAAAGATTCTAAACAGTACAACGATACTGCAGCAAGAGAATATTACAGGCCTACTAAAAAAAGAAGAGAGGAACTTACTCCCCCATTAGTTTCATCATGTGGCCCCTTAAATGCAGAACCAGAATGCTGTGCCTCCTCAGCTCGCCGTTTCTTTTCAGCAGCTGAAAGGAAAATTATAAAATAAATCAATCATGTCGAGGTCCACAAACATGCATTAAAGAATCTAACTTTTATAATAACAGAAAATTAATAATCACAGTTGTATTATGTACAAACACAAGTTCAAAAAAGATTTTCCCAGTTCTCACAGAACAAAGCTGTTCTAACAATAGAATCATGGAGAGGGACATAGCACATAGATCTACCTACCATTGGACTTGAGTAGCGGCATAATGGTATATTGGTTTCACAAACATAATATAACCAAAGACAAAACAAAGAAAAATGGACAGTAGAATAACAAGTTAACCACAGAGATGATGAGAAAAAATGAACAATCTCCACAAAAAGGAAAATGAATAGCATGCACCCAGTGATTTGGTTTCCTAATATAGGATAACTTCAAATCAAACACCCAAAAAATATTGGAGATAAAAGTGAATTGTATGCTTCTAATTTTAGAGTTTCGTCAATCTATTTCATGAACAATATTTAAGATTGATTACCCGCATGTATTGATCAGAAAGGCATGACCAATGAAGCTACCATTATCACAACCTTAAGAAGAAATCAGAAGGTGAATTATTGAAAAAACATTTTTTGAGGGGAAAACACACATTTCCCCTGTGAATATTTATGCGGCCTAAGCTTGTGGAATACTAAAGCATAGACCAGTAGGTACCCAGGGCAGCTGCCCAGTCGAAATTCCTGCAATCTGATGTTCTACTCATTTTCAGAAGTTTCTCTCTATTCTCTAAGCCAAATATATTTCAGGAGAAATTTCTTCATATGATAACCACCCTTTCATGAATGATAGAGTCTAGACAACCCAAAGAACATTCACATTCTAAAAGAACACTCTTTATTCAAAAAAGTATGAAACTCATCAACAACCATGGGGGAACGAAAGGAGGTAGAATTTTGGGAATCATCCATCAAATGAAAGCTTTCTTGCTTTTGTCCTTGATATAGGATGAAGAAAGGAACTAAATGCTTTTGAGAAGGAGAAAGGAGCTAAATTGATATGGCAAGTATTGGATATGTAGTTCCGTCAAAATAGTGGTTATAAATTTTTGAGAAGATAGGGTTATATAGAATGGACCAGTGAGTAAAATTTGGATGATATTGAAGTGTGGCATGAAAAACACCTTTTTTCTTATTAACCGGTTGGATGTGAATTTCAAGAGGTTAAAAGTATTACTTAAAAGTATTATTAGCTAACTAATAATAATGGCACTGGGCAACGTCATTTTTCCTGTGACCTATATTAACCAAATTCCTTGAAGAAGGCAAAGAGTGCAAGGATTTAACTGGAAATAGATATATAGATTGCTTACCTTTTTCTTCTTGTTTTTTCTTCTTGTCTCTCGGGACATAAGACCCATCAGCCTTTGCAATACAATCAGATTTTGTCTTTGCATATTGTATCCTCTGTATAAAGATTATATAAGTAAACATTGATGAACCAAATACCATGCAGTGGGATGTCCATATGATGAATTGTAAGTTATCTAAAGTAGTCACATTTTCATTGAAAATCTAAGTAGTGTCAACACAAAGGTACCACGGTAGGAAACTAAATGACTTTTAAAGGAACATTACCATTGGTTTATCATAGAAAGGGAAATTCTGCATTTGACGGACAGCATTACTAGCAGCCGTGACTTCAGCGAACACAACCCATGCTTGTCCTCGAAGTTTTGGTGTTTTCAAGGCTACCACATCTAAAATCCTTCCATATTGAGAAAATAAAGCATACAGAGATCTCTTCAATTCTGATAAAAAAACAGGTCAATGGAGCCACATAGAGTTAGCGCAAGTACATAAAAGATGAACAAATGTGGCCATTCTTTTTTTTCTTATGTTTCATGTGTGTATCTTGCAATCAGGTGATAAATACTAAAGAAATCAAACGCTAAACCCACAATCTTATAATATAAACTTTTTTTTTGAGAAGATCTTATAATATAAACTACTAGAACTTTCTGAGAGAAAAAATAGGAAACCCTGAAATTCGCAAAAAAAAAAAACAAAGACATATGAATTAAGTACACATTTTTCCATTAACTTTATTATGCATTAGCTTTCAGTAGGTGGCTTTTTCAACACTCAAGAATGTAAAAAAAAATTTATGTCATAACTGAAGAGCTATAATGCCCTAAAAATGTTCATTTAAACTATAAACTTATCACTTAGCCAATCAACAAGACGCAACTCCAAATGTAACAAAGGGTTGAGCAAGATTATCCACACCATTACCATACCTCGGCAGCTCGGCAAGAGTTCAACCTTATCGATGCTCTCAATTCATAGCAGTAACAGGACTTTTTACAACCCTTTCTAGTAAACTAAATCGAGTGTGTACATGATGTGAGGAATCATAGCACATTAATTCACCAAAGGAATTTTTCAGATACCAATAATCCAGGTAACATGTCAAGCCCCCAAATACAAACAAGAATACTTTATTATCCACGTGGTTACTCTACTCGCGCAAAGTCTATCTTTTTTTTAGCACCAAAGCATTCTACTTGCCTCTTTTTAGAAATTGTTAAATGCTTAGAAGCAACAAATACACGGAGAAAACAAAGAGAAAACGGAGCAAGACATGTAAAGCGCGGCAGGATGCGATCTAAGATCTAGAATCTACAGAAACACGAAATGATCGAGAGTTTCAACATAAACCCTAGAAATCGATCCGTGGAGCAAGAGAACGAAGAGGCTTGAAATCGAAAAGGGATCTGGAAACTTTGACCTTCTTTCTTGACCTTCTCGTTGAGATTTTTGACGTAGATCGTTTGGTTGGGAGGGATGTCGCCGGAAAGCATCCCCACCATTGTTGGGTGCGATGCGATGTCGAACGCTCTCTTTAGCACACTTCAGCGGGCGGGCGAAAAACGAATTGTGCCGCATAAGGGTGACAGCTGAGAGCACATCTAGCTTTCCTTTATATATCAGTACGACAGTAGCCATCGGATTTGTGATGGACGGATGCCCTGCTCGAAAGGTTTTGTATGATATTTTTAAATTTAGGTCTAAGCCTATAAATAGGTTTGAAAAAAATTTAGTGTTCGATAATATTATAATATGATTAATAAGGAAATATCAAATTTATTTATAAGTAAAAAAATAATTAAGGGGAGAAATTTTTTTAAATAATATTACTAACTAATTGTTATTAATATAAAATGTGTTGCCCGTTCGATGCAGGAAGAACAGAAGAAAGTAATATTATTTAGAGATTAATTAATGTATCTATTTTTCTAAAACTGAAAAATAATATTAAAAAGGTAAAGTATCAACAAATGTTATATATATCAAAATAATTTAGTTTCTTTGAACATTTAGATAATGCAAATGATTTTATAACAGTTTAGCTAAAAATAATTTAATTTCAGTTGAATGTTGTATCACTACATAAGGTTTTATGAGTAAGAATAATAAAAACAAAATCAAATGATAAATTAGAGGCATAATTTTATTAATTGTTACTTTGTTAGTGAATATCAGAAATAAGAATACACTAATAAATTATACTCCATGTCTTCTTGGGAAAAAAGAAACGAATATTTTGTACACAAGAAAAAAATGAATATATTACATTTATCTTGCATACACTTTAATGAATTATTACTATATTGATGAACATAACTAATAATTTTCATTATAGTGCATCACAATGGACAACATTCAAAGGAATAATAAAATAGTGAAAAAATCTACTTGACTATTTAAGTGTCTAAAAAGATATGTCTCGAAGGATGTTATCAATGTCATTATTTATAGCATATGTTTTAGATAGTTATTGTGTATGATAAGATCTGATTGAAAGGTATTCGTTTAAATACAATTATCTATTTATTCAATTATATATTTTACATTATTTATTACAATTATATATATTAAGATAGTAATATGTTTTACATTATTTATTCAATTATGTATTTATTTAAATACAATCATGCTTATATTATTCTATGCGATTATGAATTCATGAATTTTACTAAGTACATACAAAGGTAGTTGGATAAATATATTATTAATTATTAATTTTATATATAGATAGATTTTTTAAAAACTATTACAATATAGTATAGATATTATTATTTCTCGAAGAATTAAAAAATATTGAAATTATGAATATGTAATTTCTACTATAAAATTTCTTCATAGTCAGGTTGTAATTAATAAATAAAAAAACCTTTTATCAATGTGGAATAAAGATGTGTCCATATATATAGATATATAATATAGATATATAATATATATATATAGAGAGAGAGAGAGAGATAGATAGATAGATATAGATATAGATATAAATATAGATTTCTTATTATAATATCTATAATTAGAACATAAGTTATTAATAATTATAATATTTGGAATTGATAATTTATGTTTATAGTATTGATAGATGTCTGTTAACTTAAAAAGAATTATTTGTTAAACTTTTTTCATTAAAAATTGTGGGCATCTCATGGGGCATGAGGATACTATCATTTTAAGATGGTGTGTGTAATGCCCCCAAATCGACTAACGCCACGTGGCGAGGATCTATTCGAAGGCGCTACGAAAACACTATAATATTGACTTAAAATTGTTCAAATATCAAATAAAAACAATGGCATGCCAATAATAAAAGCAAAAAAGGAAAGATAAAAATATCATAAAAGTGAAAGTCTCAAAATATTACAAAGTCCATGATAGTCATAATATCTGAATTACATTAAGCTCATAATGCGAAAAATAAAGATAAAGATAACTAGACCCTCTCTTGGTTCATGTGCTTTAGCATCGCTGGTCGTGGCACACGATCTCAACACCATAACTGACATGGTCCTGTGTAAATCAAACACAGGGGAGGAGGTCCTCCCGTAAGCTATACAGCTTAGTGGGGATCCATAAAGTACTCAATATATAACAATAAATAGTAATAGACAGAATCAATAATCATGTGTAACAATATCAGTTTTGAGAACATAAGATCACTTGATTGAGATATCCATGAATAATAGAGATAAAGGTCATGAGGCAATCTTATAATCATGAAGGATTTCAATAATCATACTTGATCAAGAATCATATCTCATTCATCATGTTCATATTACATTTTTATGCTCCTTGGGCTTTTGAGTGCCCTCAACTTGTTCATACTCCTTGGGCTCTTGGATGCTCTTAACTTGAGGGATTTACGTACGAGCGACCAATACAGTTTTGTGCAGCCAATGAGAATCAAGCCATGGCTAAGGGAGCGACCCAAACATGAAGCACTCAGCTTAAGCTCTGACCACCACTCCCATAAACATGTCCATGTCTTTCTTACTTAATCACTTTTTCACTTTGTTATACTTGCATATTATGATAGGATTGGATCATAGGACAGATCAAAATAAGATCAAGGATTCAATCACATAACATTCCAATCAGTAAGAAGTAACTCAACACAAGCATAGAAAGAATATAGATCAAATCAATAATCAATCAGCAATCAATATGCAATCTGGACGGATATCGGTCGATCGGTCCTCACTAGTCGGTCGACCATTTTTCGATCACCGGTCGACCGATATCTCTGAATCGGTCGATCGATTGGTCTTCATACAACACAGTGAACAAGTTCTAAACACCGGTCGGCCGATAACACTTAGACTGTAAAGGAGCTTCGATCGGTCGATCGGCTGATCAATACAAAGCTCGGAATGAATGATCTGTCGACCGATATTCTCATCACCGGTTAATCGATATATAGGATCGATCGACCGGTCCTCAGTAAAATAGAATCGGACAGAATCAAGATAATGACGATTTTCAATCCAGAAATGAAATCAAGACATACAATCAATCATCTAAGCATGGATGACTAATACAGAACACATCTATAGTCATATGAATCACAAAATATGCATCAAACACAAGAAACACAATCAATCATTCTATTTCCATTCCTTCTCATCAATCAAGAACACAATTCATATAAGAACCCTAATTCTAATCAATTGCTAAACAAGTTATGCAGGGGAATTTCGGTATCACCCACCTTTATTTCATGATTGATCCTAGCTTGAATTTTTTCAATCACCGATAGCACTTCTCCCTAATGTTCTCTACCTAGGAAGCAATCTAAATGAAAAAGAGGGAGTGGCTAGAGGTTAAAGGATGTAGAAATGTAGATATCCCTTGATGACAAACCTTGCTGGAGTGCCCCCTTCTTGTTGGATGAAATGCTTTAGGGAGGAAGAGAGAGGAGTGAGGGAGAGGAAATGGTGGCTAGGGTGTGCATTAAGGCATCTAATATTTTTATAGACTAGTTTTGGGGCTTAATATGCTAATGGGCTCATTAATTAGGCTATGGGGTTGGTCTCTACAATTTGATTTTCATTTTCTATTTATTTTATTTTACTTTATTATTTTTAAATAAATCGGGTATTACAGTATATATATATATATCAGCGTATAACATATAAAGAATTAACTTAAATAGAATAATTATAAGGTTGTGATATAAGATTCATTGGCAGAGTAAAAACACTATCAAAGGTATATAAATATATAGAAATTGATTATGAACTCAATTATAATTGTATAACAAAGTTAACTCAAATGAATTAGATTAATAGAAATATCGTCTTTAGACCCGTACACCTAATTAACATAATAGGTATAATATATGATTAATATTGCTTAATTTCAAATTAATGATTTCCAGACAAAAAAACATGGAACCTTGACGTCACAGCTAGGGGTCAAGGTTTTCATATTGCATATTGCACAAGATTCATACACATGCAGTAAAAAAATTTCATATAAGCCACTTATGCAAACTAAATAAAAAAATGGCATGAATATAATTGTGATAACATATTAATTATTTTATTTGAAAGCTAGGGGTTTGGGCATCCTCCTAATTAGTAGTAAATATGAGAAAGAAATTCAAAAAATAGTTAAAAGGAAGTCACAGCTTATGAGAGTGAAGAGAATATACATTCACCTTGTGTATTTCGTAGATGATAAATTTGCTACAATTTAATACACTTTAAAATTACACTAATTAATTTATATTATTATAATAATAAGAATTCAATTCATTATCATAATGTATTTGCATGAACAGTGCTAAAATTTCATAAAATATCAATAAAAACCACTTATTCGAGACAACTACTAATATTTATCTACCACGGAAACATATTAAAAGAAAAAAAAAACTTTACTTGAAGTACTTGTTTTTTGTTATGTTTCCATGTCCATCCATGAAATCACCTGCATGTTAGTTTTCACTAGACTTAAATTCAAAATATTTTTAAATAAGCTTAAAGAACAATTTTTAAGCGTTAAAAATTCCAAAATAATTTTCCATTTTAAGATCAGGAATATTTAAAAAATATATATAATGAAATGTATTTGCTAAACATTAATTTAAGAAAAAAATGAATCAAGAATTAGTTACTACTAACAAATAAAATAATAATATGCTAAAATATAAGTGCACCATTAAAATCACCACTAACTCAATATTTTCAACGTGAAGTTAAAAATATACAAAATGAAGAGTTGGTCACTTCATAACAACATTTCACTACACTTTGGTATGAACACGTATATGCAGCCACTTCCTTTGCACATATTTATAGGGTGAAATGGAGGTGGTATAAGTGACTTCTAACCACTTATTTCTAATCACTTATAATATCTCACTTATATTTATTTGTTTTGCAATATAAAAGATTAAAATATAAATGATAGTTATAATGAGACAATGTTGGAGATAACTGACCTTTTTTATTATTAATTGTTCACTGCAAAAATGACGGTGAGTAGATTTTTTAATTAATTTATAATATTGTTATCATATAAACAAAATCTTGTTGTAAGTTTTTTAATTAACTAAAAAGTACTAAAACTATTACTAAATTTTTTAATTACCAAATAGCTTTCCAATTAGCGCACACATTGATTTTTTAATTACTAATTTGTTAATAACTTTCCAATTAGCGTAATAATATTACTAAGTTTCTTGATTACAAAATAATTTTCTACTTAGCACACACATTGATTTTATAAATTTTTTTGTAATTATGATTTTTATAAATTGCTTAAAAAATAATTGTCCATATATAATAATATTTTCAATATAGCAACTACTAAAAATAAGATCTTACTTCGGTATGTTTAAAATAGTATTTTTTAATGGTTATTATATTTAAAATATAAAGGATATTATTATTATTATTATTATTATTATTATTATTATTATTATTATTATTATTATTATTATTATGAAAATGTAAATGGAAACTATTTTGATTTTTTTCTCATGATAATGATAATGATTATTATTATATATAAATATAAAGGATAATCAATAATTTACCTTATTAGTTAAATATATGCATATTTTATACATGTTTTAATCTTTATTTCCAATAGCCAAATATATTTTTATTTTTTCTCTTTAAGAAATTATAAATTAAAAATTGTGATAGAAAGAATGTATGTAAGTAATATCTATTTGCCAGGTCACTAATGTTTTCTCAATTGGTTACCTAAAATTTAATTTATTTTTATTTAATTCAAAACATTTTTCAATGGGTCAATTTTATAAAATTATATGCCCCATACAATTTGAAGTGATTCTGTCATGATTGTTTATAATATTTTTGAACAATTATACTTTTCTTATTTCAGAAATAGTTACTTATATTAGTTATCTAATGGGTATACTCAAATTATGATATATAATTTTAATTGTGAATATATATGGACACATGGCACTTTCTAGTTTTGCCAAATGTCAACTTCTCATGATATGATTTTAATTGTCGAATATATGGACACATGTCACTTTCTAGTTTTGCCAAATGTATGTAAATAATATCTTTTTGTCGGGTCACTAATGTTTTCTCAATCGGTTACCTAAAATTTAATTTATTTTTATTTAATTGAAAATATTTTTTAATGGGTCAATTTTATAAAATTATATGCCCCATACGGTTTCAAGTGATTATGTCATGATTGTTTAAAACTTTTTTGAACAATTATAGTTTTCTTATTTCAGAAATAGTTATATTAGTTATCTAATGGGTACACTCAAATTATGAGATATATAATTTTAATTGTCAAATATATGGACACATGGCAATTTCTAATTTGTCAAATGTGAACTTCTCATTCCAAACTTCTTTACTTTTAATATAGTATGTCAAATGTATGTAGGTAATATATATTTGCTGGGTCCCTAATGTTTTCTCAATCGGTTACCTAAAATTTAATTTATTTTTATTTAATTCAAAATATTTTTCAATGGGTCAATTTTATAAAATTATATGCCCCATACGGTTTCAAGTGATTCTATCATGATTGTTTAAAACTTTTTTGAACAATTATAGTTTCTTATTTCAGAAAGAGTTATATTAGTTATTTAATGGGTACACTCAAAGATATAATTTTAATTGTCAAATATATGGACACATGGCAATTTCTAATTTGTCAAATGTGAACTTCTCATTCCAAACTTCTTTACTTTTAATATAGTATGTCAAATGTATGTAGGTAATATATATTTGCTGGGTCCCTAATGTTTTCTCAATCGGTTACCTAAAATTTAATTTATTTTTATTTAATTCAAAATATTTTTCAATGGGTCAATTTTATAAAATTATATGCCCCATACGGTTTCAAGTGATTCTATCATGATTGTTTAAAACTTTTTTGAACAATTATAGTTTCTTATTTCAGAAAGAGTTATATTAGTTATTTAATGGGTACACTCAAAGATATAATTTTAATTGTCAAATATATGGAAACATGGCAATTTCTAGTTTTGCCAAATGTCAACTTCTCATTCCAAAATTCTTTAATAAAATATTAATCATATACTTATATTTTATTACAGATATATTATTATAAATATAATTACTGACGGTCCTAGCCTTCAGAATTATGGACGGATTCAATAATTCTAAAGGCTAGGGCCGTCAATAAATTATCGATGGGAATATGTTGTCCATAGTAGCAATGGAATTTTGGCATTCGATATTTTGAAAGGTTTATTTCTTCCATCATTAATGCCGTCAAAAAATATGAAGGATTCTTGTCTTTCAAAAAATTTTCATCGCAAATGCAGATTTTTTCTTCTAGTGAAAGAGAATAAAAGTATAGTTAGATAAGAGATGAAAAAGATAAAAATAAATATTAGTTGAAATAGAAATCAAAATTAGATTAATATTAGGAATTTTAACTTGAATTTGAATCAACCATAAATTTATATCATATAGTAAATTATTAGATTAAGAGTGTTAAGTTCAAAATATTAATAAATAATAATATTTTTTCTTGAAAACTAAGATATATGAATAATAATTTGTTATTTAACTACAAAGATTAAGAAAATTAAAGAAATAATAATATTTGAATAGACATTAAACAAAAATGATAAATATAAGAGTATTAGAAAAAGATATTAGAGTACTAATGGAATTTTAATACTAACTATAATTATTTAAAGAGTCTAAATTGAACTAGAAACAAATTTATGGTGCATCTCTATTCTTATAAATAGGACCCCAAATGCTTCTCATCCTATAATCCCTCTTCTCATCCTCTCATCTTATCTCTCTTCATTTCTTCATTCTCTCTCCACTTTGATGTGCGTGCATGTGCGATCATACCTCGGCTCACTCTGAGAACGAAGGATGTCATGGTTGTTGCAAAAGGACATGGTCCAGATCATGTTAAAATTAAGGAGACACCAAAGGTAGAACCTTAAGTTCGAAGCAAATGTGCATAAAATTTTGAATTCACTTTTAAATGTGTTTTATTGGTAGATTATTCAACAGCAAGAAGTTTAATTGCGGCAATATTTAAGTCAATCAGTAGATAATATCCCTTGGGTCTCGTGTCGATTGCACATATTTGTAGGTGTTTAACTCATAGCCAAAAGTAGATAATATCGAAGTTGATGTTCTGCTGAGCAAAACTTAGGTCATGTAGCATGTACTCAATCTGAGTTATGCTGACTTTATATTGCCTAATGCTCGATCGTTCGAACATTCCAGTGTTGTAGAAAGATTTGACATAAGTTACAAATGTTTTGGAATGTGTTTGAAATCATGGTAGATCTTGTCATTATTCTCCGACTTGAGTGTCATTAAACTTAGCCCATATTTCTCTTGCTTTGTCTCGACAACACCCAATTTGAGTCACTGGTAAATTCGGGTTGGGTTTTCTGGTTTTCTAATTTAGTTGGCTAAAAGATTTTCCTAGGAGGTCTTATACTCGACTCGAGTTTTGATACACCCAACCTGAGTTGTAAAAGTTCATACTGAGATCTCTTATTGTTTGGTTGCTATTTATTGATTTTTTTGCTCTATACTTGACCATGAGATGCATGTAATATATAAAAATAGATAAATATAATAATTCAAATAAGAAATCTCAACGTGAATTGTCATGTGTCCCGATTGTATTACTTGTCATTTGTTGATTTGTTTTAATTTGTTCATTTGTTGAGTCATTGGAAAAATATGATTTCATGAACTATGCCAATTTTTTTTAATTTTTCGTGTGAAATGCTAAGTTATAACTTAAAATGTCATTGATAATATTCAACAAATGCCATCACATATAATGAATCATTGAAAATAACATTACCCATCATTGAGATTAATAATATAATAATATTTTAAAACTTAAAAAATATAATTAATACCATTAGATATTTTTATTTTTAAGTATGATCTCAAACACTCCTCAAACTCAACATTTTAATAATAAAATGCACCATACAAAAGTTTGGTTGAAAATGCTCTATAGGTTATAAAAAATTATTTCAAATAATTTAGTTAGTCTTTTATATTTTAATAATATAAAAATAGATTAAGCATGGATGGAAGTTGAGTAAGATCTACTTAAGAGAAGAAACAATAATTTCAAACAATTCTTAACTCTCATTTTATCCGAATTTTTAAGATCAATTGACTGCTTGTCTATTCATGTTACTTGTTTAAGAAGTTTTCCTTTTAATAAAAAAATGTAAGTCAAATATATCCTTTATTTCTTTTTCCAAACAACCCTTGTCTATATCTATAGTGCAACTATTTTTTCTCCGTGACACCTGCTAAGTGAACAACAATGCTGCATCATATTATCGCACCCAACAATGATGCTCGATGCTTTATGGTGACATCTCTCCCAACCCAAATGGTTTACGTGAAGAATCTCAATGATAAGGTTAAGAAAGAAGATAAAACTTTCCTAAGTCCTTGTCGACTTGAAGCCTCTTAGTCATTTTTCCATGAACAACTTCTAAGGTTTATGTTGAAGCTCTCGATCATTTCGAGTTTGTGTACATCCTAGATCTTAAATTGAATCTTTCTGCACTGGATTAATCTTGCTCCATTTGGAGTCTTGATTTCTCCATCTATTTGTTGTTTCTAAGCATTTAATGATTGCTAAATAGACTAAGGAAAGTAAACCCTAGAAATCATCTGTGGAGCAAAGGAACGAAAGAGGCTTGAAATCAACAAGGAATTTGGGAAATGTTTACCTTCTTTTTGATGCCCTTTTGTTAAGATTTAAACAAGTTTAAACAATTTTAACCCTCATTTTTTTCAAATTCTATAATAACTTGCCTGCATGATTAATTCATGATAAATATTTAAGATGTTTACCATTTAATCAAATGATTAAAGGTCCAGTATATCCTTTATTGTTTTCCAAACAACCCTTCTGGTATATATTTGTTGAGCAACACTTTTTTTCAATGAAATCCGCTGAATGAGCAAGAGCACTACATCACATTATTGCACTCAATAATGTTGTTCAATACTTTTTTCACGACATCCCTCCCAACCAAATGGTCTATGCGAAAAAATCTCAATGAGAAGGTAAAAAATCTCCAAATCCCTTGTCAGTTTCAAATCCCTTCATTCTCTTGCTCCACATATGATTTCTAAGATTTATTTTGAAGATCTTGATCATTTTGTGTTTTTGTATATCCTAGATGTTGAATTGGAACTTCTCATGCTTGAGTCATATTTGATTTGTTTTTTAATTTGTTGTTTCTTAGCACTTAATGATTTTTAAAAGACCGAGGCAAGGAAACCCTAGAAATTGTCCATGAAGCAAGAAAATGAAGAGGCAAGAAGGCTTCGTTTGGAACACCTTCATCCCACGACAAATTTTACCAAAAGCCTCGTTTTATTAACAACAAGATTGATGAGCTTTTAAAAAAAATTAAAATTTCTTATCACATCATAATCTATCATGTATGCATGATGCACATGCCATATTACCATCTAATCACATGTATCATATTACCACATAAGATTTCATATCATCCCAAATCATGGGGTACCTTCACCATATATTGTCTCGTACAACATCATATCATCCCTATTGGAAAATATTAATTATATGTAGGACATCGAATCATCTATAAAAATGTGATATATTTTCCGCATAAGACATATCATCCCGACAAAAGAAAATGCAAATGCATAACAGATAAGAAGCATATGCATGACTCAATGTTTTCATATCCCTTTAGCTCATGTATCATGTAATTGCATTAAAAGTAATTCACACACTTTTCAATCATAATAAAACATATATTTCATGTCAATAATATTTCAAAATCACAATACGAGGTATAACAATAATGTACCTGTAGTACACCTTAGTACACTAGGAACTCGTGTGGTGCTGAAAATAACATGCATAACAATTAGTAAACATAATTTAAATATATACTATATGATTAAATGTATTATGATAAGTGCATATGTGCTTCAACTCCATAATTTTCAACACATGAAATTGATGACAAATGACTAAGGACAAGGAAAAAGGACTTTTCAAAATATTTAAATTTAGAAAATTACAATCCTAATAATTAATTATATATGAAAGTATGTTAAGTATGATTTTTAATAAGAATATTAGATGAGCTAAATGATAGTGCAAAATAAAAAATTCTGTAAAATTATGATTTCTATTCTTTAGACAAAAATTTAGATTATGATTATTTGATAATTGATTTTCCTAAATATTTTCTTTGAATTCAAACGAGGGTAGTTTTTAATTACATGTAATGTCTTAAGTAAATGGATAAATAAAATAAATGCCAAGTCATTTACTTAAATGATGTTAGATAAAAATAAGTTAACCCTAAATGGCAAAAGATGAAATCCCACTATAACTTACTTAAGTAAGTCAGCTCCTTCATGGATAACATCTACCCATTCATTCTTTTCACCTACCCAATCGAGTTTGGGAGTCTTGAAATCGAAAAAACTTAGAAGAGAATTAAGAGTGTAAAAAGAAGGATCAACTACAAATTCAAGGGGTTCCTTGGAATTCTCATCTAGGTAAGTTGTCTACTCCTTTTCTATGAGTTATCACTATGAAATTCAGATGAACGTATTTTCTTCTAAGCTTTCATGATCTCTTTGTGCTTCTTGTGGTTAGATCAAACCCTAGTTCACTTAAATGAAGTTTCATTTTTGTTGGACACAAAACAACATTCAAAATTTTCTAACGTGGTCTCAACATCTTAGGGTTCTTAAAAAGTTATGATTTTTGTATATTTAACCCTAATTGAGTCTAACTTCCATGAGCCCTAGGATAATATTAATTGAATTTATATACAAAAAGTTATGAATTTCGAGTCGCTCTTTCTGTTTTCTGTGATGAATGGTCAGGATTGTAAATACTATAATAATTTGAATACTTATGCTTAATAAATGAAATTTATGTCTTGAAGATGTTAAAGTACACTTTTTATCCAAGTAGAATCACCTTGATAGATCATATACATCAAAAGTTATGAGTTTTAGAGCAATCATCATTTAATTTGTCAAAAACATAAAAGTAAAAAAAAAACATAAGCAAATATATGAATTTTGGAAACTATATATGAGTTATAAAATTATGATAATTATAAGGATTTGATTTTGAAGAGTATAGTTTTATGAAAAATTGGAATTCCTGAATTATCAATTCAGAGGTTATGAATTTTACACTCATCACCACTCAATCTATTAGAAAACTAAGAAATATGGATCAAATTGTGGTTATTACAACTTTTTCCTGATTGAACGCTTCGGTGAAGACGTGAAGCATGCGTGTGCATAAGCAGAACATTTGAATGGGATGTGTGGATTGTTACTCCATGTTTGAGACTCGATGCTAGGTTTAAGAAAGTTTTAAATTTTGTTGAGAATAAAATACTTGGTTAAAAATGTTTCATAGAATGATTATTTATTCTCTCTTAATATATCACTATTTCAAAAGATAGATTTGTGACGTGTGATATGAAGAATAAACTTCAAGAACATACTCTTTGCATGTTTAATTATAAGATTATTGTCAAATTAAACAACTTAAAAATGGGGCGAAGGTTAAAAAAGGATTTAATGGCGCAGCTACCCACTCAAGTGAGTACCACCATACTACTTCCTTCAGATATCGTCAATTATAGATCTGATGAAGGGCTTGATGTGCACAGTTCAATATGTATTTTAGGGTTCAAAGTTTGGTTCGATTTGTTGAACTTTATCAGTTTGACCGATGAGATTGCAATCGTAACATTGCATATTATTCCTTCCTCTCATGCGTGAATGAAACAATAGCCGACAACCATGATCCATATGATCTTTTTTTTCTTTCTTTTCATAAAAACTCAGATAGGAGATCATTTTATTCTCTGCAAGATCCAACAAAGCCACAACGGCTGTCTCCCGAGACTCGCACTCCGATGTCACTGGCTTCACCCAAATTTTATAGTCCAATCTCGACGTCATCGTGAGTTTTGTCTAACCTCTCCGTTGCCACTGAAGTTTTGCTCAATCTCATTGCCGCTTGTTGTCTAAAGAGGCGACCACTTGCCATTTGAAGAGGCGGCAAAGATGTCAGTTCATGCCCGATCTCGCCATTGTGAGTTCAAGCGGCGACGTCCTCAATAGGCAAGCAACATGGAGGTTGGACTGTCAGGTAGCACGAGCAGTTATGCCAAGTAGCTAGAGGCAGCAAGGTTATCACGCACGATGACGAGGCGGTATGGATGGCAGAGAGGAGAACGAGATCAAGTCGCATGCGAGGAGAGAGAAATATAAATCCTTTCATCTCCGTATGGATTTTATTTTGATCGGTTGTTATTTAAACCAACAATGAACCACATATTCTAAATTGACCCTTAATATTTAGTCTGACGTGATCGCATGAGGTAGTATGGTGCTACCCATGTCTCAACGTGCAACGCCTTACGCGCGTCCGTTGGATCCATCATCAACGCCCGTGATTTGAACTGGTCTCCAGCAAAGTTGAACATCCCGACTCAGAAATGGTGTAACGATGATGAGATGCCTTACACTCGTGAGTCTTTCTCTCCTTTCATGCCCTAATCTTAATCTCCACCACATCTCCAAAGTGGCCGCGGGAGTACTTCGACTCTGACCACAACTCGACGGTCTTATTCCTTGGTGATGACATCTCTTCCCACATCCACGGGCATATGCTCGACGTCGATGCGCTCGTACTCCAACACATAATCTCCGTTCTTTCTCCTTGAATAATCATTGTTTTTTTTCTCTCTTTCATTTTTTTCTCATTTGTAACATACCTGAATTGCAGAATCAGAAAGTGATAATGGAGCTGACGAAAAAGTGAAAGCAATATACGAAGCAAGTCCTTGCTATCGTCGAACGGGCCTTGGTGAAACAAATAAAGACCAGAGATGACGAGATTGAGAAGTTGAGGAAGCTGAATTGGGCGCTGGAGGAGTGCCTCGAGACCCTTTACCGAAAACTGGTTCTAACACTTTAACTCATGGACGTTGATGTCAGATCCGACGGATGCGCATGAGGTGTCGCACGATGGGACTCTCTTAAATGCATCACACACCCATTATTTCCAAAAAAAAAAAAAAAGAGACGGTCGCGAGACGAGGATCAATACCAAAAGTGTTTCAGAGTAATTTCCATCACTAGTCCTCTAACTTTCACTCGATCCTGTTTTAATCACCGAACTTTACTTTGTAACAAATTTATCCCCTAACTTACAAATTTGTAATAAAAAAGTCCTCAACCTGCAATACAAGTTTCAAGGTTAATATATTAATTAAGATGGTGATGTGTCATTGAACTCAAATAAAATATTATATATTTATTAAAAACAATATATAGTTGTTTATTTTAAAATAATAAATAAATTTTAAAAATAGAGGAGGCAAAATGACGTTGAAATTATTTATAAGTTGAATTGAAATAAAACAAAATATTTTATTAAAAGAATATATCAATATTCATATTATTATGTGCACTGATAAAGAAATATATAAAGTTTTACTTATAAATAAATTTAAAAAATAAAAAAAGAGAGGGGGGGGGGGGGACGGCTTGCACTCCTCCTCTCTCTATTTTTCTAATTTTTAATTTTTTAAATAAATATTTATATATCATTTTAATAAATATATTATATTTGGTTTGTGTTCAGTTGCCATGTCATCATGAAAATTACATTTATTAAAATGCTCTAAAATAAAATATATTTATTAACATAATATATAAATATTATAAGAAAAGAGAAAAATGTTGCATCCACTCTCCTATTTTTTTTAAACTTATCTTATGAATATTTATACAGTCTTTAATAAATATATTTTGTTTTATTTCAATTCAACTTATAAATAATTTCAACATTCTTTTGCCTCCTCTTTTTTAAAATTTCTTTATTATTTTAAAATAAATAACTATATAATATTTTTAATAAATATATAATATTTTATTTGAGTTCAATGTCACATCAGCATCTTAATCAATACATTAACTTGTTACTGGATGTTAATGAAATCTTTTTATTATAAATGTTTAAGTTGAAGGACTAATTTGTTACGAACTAAAATTCAAGCGTGATCGAGTAATGAAAATTTCAGATATTTTAAGCAGTAACAATAAAAGTAATGTTAATGGATTTTTCTAGCCTTCCACCGCTCCGCTGCAAGGGGAATCGCCACAGACTTCGACGCCGACCACATCGACCGTAACATTTCCTCCGCCCCTTCTGGCCATGGGTCTTCAGGTACGTCCCTCCGCCCGCTTTCCTCAACCGCATCCATCTCTCTGCAATGCCTCTGGACGAATCGTTCTGGGACTCCCCCTTCGACATCTCTCTCCCCGATCTCCTCTCCCTCGATCGAGATCCCAGGAACCCTTGCCCTTTGGCTCGAGCAATCGCGTGCAAGACCCACACAAACCCACGGCTGCCCGCGACCTTGTCCTGTCGCCGGTCGCTAAGCTCTGGGGAGAGACTTCACGGAAAATTCGCCCTCGAATTCACCCCGTCCGGCTCTGGCTCCGACCTGATGGTGGAACTGTTCGCTTGATGACATCTTCTTTGATTGGGCCGTGAAACAAGCGTCAAGTGAACATGTCAACTTGTGCTGGGATATGCAGTGCGATGCTGGAGGCATTAGGCTAGAGAAGATTCTTCCATTTGCTGTAAGAAATCTTGATTAGATTGAAGAATGATAAGAACGAAATCCAATACAACAACAACAAAACTTTATCCCACTAGGTGGGGTCGGCTACATGAATCATACCACGCCATTCGTTGATCCATGTTCATGAGTTTCGACAGAGTTTTACGCTGCTAACACAACCCTCCTCTTTTATTCGGGCTTGGGACCGGCTATAAAATATAGGCGGAGTTTCGTTCTTTTGTAGCAACAAAATAAAAAAAAAGAATCTTCAAACCATAATTTCATAAGGACTTAAGGAATGCATGAACCCAAAATGGATCCACATACATGGACCCGCCGCTGATTCACAAATCAATGATGGCCCTTGATAAGCATTTTCTAAAGTGAATTTATAATAAATTTAAGATTACCATCATGTGTAGACCCACTTTGGGTCCACACAATACTCAATCCCATTTCATAATGGCTCTCCTTTGAGTCTTTGACTCTCATTCCCAACTGGTTTTTAAACTAACAAAAATCCAACTAATTCAATTCAGCTTCAAACCAGTTAACTTTTTCCATAATTTCTTCTGGTTGATCATTCCTAGGTATTACTCTGTACTGTGGCTTTAACCAGTCATCATCATTTGCATTTTATCAATGGCTAGTGATAATAATATTCACAAAGATATATACTTATCCACTTTAGAAGAAGAAACATAATAAGATTAACTATGATACCTGGTCATATAACCTTCGTTTCTCCTCATCTTTCAAAACCTCATATGCCCAATACCCCGTATATAAATCATTACACTTCTTTGAGAAGTTGGAAATTACTTCATATAATCACAAAAAAAAGTATAGGTAATGTTTGAATCGTAAGTGCTCCTGCCATTTTCTTTCTTTTCACCATTTGCTCTTGGACATTTTTAATTCCATTACTTATGGCAATTAACACACAGAAGATCATTCAAATTCTCTTTTTTCTTTGTCTCACTAATTTTGTTGAAGATATCCTGAATTGGAGCGAATTCAAAAATATCTCTGGCCCCGACTGTGTAAACTCGATCAACACACATTGTATGTTCTATAGACTTATTTTATGAGCTCATAAATTTTGAAGTGTTATTTTAGAATGTTGATGTAATAAAAACCAAACTCCGCCTATGTTTTATAGCCGGTCCCAAGCTCGGATAAAGGATGAGGGTTGTGTTAGGCCCCGACAGCCAGCGTAAAACCCTGTCGAATCTCATGAACATGGATCAACGAAAGCGGAATGGCGTCGTATGACCCATGTAACCGACCCCACCTAGTGGGATAAGGCTTTGCTGTTGTTGTTGTTGTACGAAGCCCCATAGAACTGACAAAGTTGAAGGTTATTGGTAAAAGATGATAATGATAGATTGAGTTCTAATAATATTACATTTTGAGTCGTTAAGTTGAGCTGTTGAGACTACCGAGGCTATGGATGTATTCGAGGAGACACGTTGAAGAGTTCATATAATGTAATGATGGCTAGTTTAGTGTACTATAGGGATGCGCCGAAAGCATGGCTTTACCGGATGTTGAAACATGTAGCATATCAATTCTCTCTTCTGAATGTTGGAAGGGTGGAAGATGCCCTTGAGCTATTTGATTGAATGTTATGTCAGGAGGAGTTTACTTAACACACAGGGTACTTCATTCATGGTGACTTCATGTAGTCTTGGAACCCCCAGCAACCATGATAATTTACAAGACGAGTATGAAAGGCAGGATGTAGATTGTCCGCACAAGCTTACAAGCTCTAGTACGAGTGTTTCAATGTCCAGTAAATGCCAATTGGTGCTGAAGATGTGGGATTAGATGCATAGGATTGGTCATGACTCATGAGTCTGACACGGAACTTCTTAAGATATGGCAAATACTTATAGATATTCTCTTGTCTTGAAACATATCTAGTAAACCAGATACCAAGTTGTTGGAGATCAATAAAATTGAAACTGCATTTAAACTATAAATTAAAGTCAAGCATGCACGATTTAATGCTAATTCACAGAGTTACTCAACAACAACAACAACAAAGCCTTATCCCACTAGGTGGGGTCGGCTACATGGATCATACGACGAATATTCGTTGATCCATGTTCATAAGATTCGACAGGATTTTATGCTGGCTGTCGGGGCCTAACACAACCCTCCTCCTTTATCCGGGCTTGGGACCGGCTATAAAATATAGGCGGAGTTTTAATCTGCAACAAATTGCTAAATAACTAAAAAGTGCTTAGAGCATGAAACTATCATACCTCTGGTCGTAGAATACGATCAACCTCTAGAAATATGTCAAGCACAGAGCACCTATGCTTTTCATGAGTCAATATTGACAGCAATCCATCAGCATGCACCATATCATAAGTTCTTGGATAAGTTGGAAATGCTTCACACCAATCATGCTTCACACCAATTCACAAAGTTACTCGTTTCAACAACAAAAAAAAATTCACAGAGTTACTGGTGTGTGAATGGTTGACATTTTACAATTGGTTATGCAGTCTTATTACTAGGAAAGGGTAAGTCTCGATACCTACCTCTCAAAAGAAAAAGTCTTGATCCCTCTTAAAAAAAAGTCTTGGTACCTACTTAAATGGGAGATGCTGTATAATCATTTGAAATGACATTTATTCTCATGCAAGTATAAATCGCACGTCATCTCAAACATCTGTTTATCTATGCTCATGGTATAGAATGCACATAAATGTTGCTGCCAAAAATCACTGGTATAAGGTGTATTTTATGGCTTTAAAAATCTTTAACTTAAGACATCTCTTCATAGATTGATCTTTACATTGTATCACATGCATTGGACATTAAAAATTAGTTTCTTTACTTTAGGTAGGTGGAGAGTTCTTGTGATGATATGAAATACAGGGACGATCCTTTGGGCACTGTCTGGCAGATGTATGATGTCTCATGGTCAGGGTCCAATTTTTCACAGCAACTATTGTTACAATCATCATTTGGTGAAAGGGCAGATAATTGATGTTCACAATATCTTAATCAAGAGAAGCAGAACACGTGTTTTTTTATCATACATCGGAACTGCAGCATTCCTTACAAGTACCTTGTATTCACTTGTATTTAAGGTATCTTGCTTTTCTCATTTACTTCTTGTCAAGTTACTTTTTATCACTTCTCGACAAGCTAACTATAATTTTTCCTCTTCTGCAGTTTTCTGTTCTTAAGAGACTAAATAATTACATTTCCACTAGACAATGTATACTGCTTGTACATGTAAAAAAAATAGTCACCATGGTAGGTTGCTTTTGTTTGATGACTTATGCCTTTTCATTCAACAGGAGTTATGTATGAGTTCTATATCGAGTATACTTTTGGGTGTGGCCTTTGCGAAGTTCTTAAATTACAGTCCTGTTAAAAAAGGTGATTATGTAATCCTTTTAATTTTACTTGCAACACAGTTTATTTTCATTCTTAATTATGCATCTTGCTTTTACAAACTTTCCATGTAAAGGTGAACATTTTGAGAACTAGAATAGGTAAGTTCTACACAGGCTGGGACAGCCAGTTTTCCCGGCTTGATCCCAAATATCAGGAAATTCCAATTAAAATTCGGCAGGCTGGTACCATTTATTTGTGTCCTTATGGAAATCCATTTTATTTGTTTCTTGAACATTTAAATTTACAAGTTCTCTCACACCATGCAGAGTCTGTGGTTATCATACCAGAATTCGGCATCCAACTTGAAACTCATTACTGGAGGCAAGTTATGACACTTTTTTTTTCCAGACTTCTTTTTCCTTCATGACACCTTTATCTATGTGGATACTGAATGGTATAATTTCTGGTAATTTATCAGATTTAGGTTATTGAAATCCCACATTTTTATTGTACTACCATTATGATTATGTAGAAGTTGAAACCTTTTAGGGAGCATTATTTTAACAACAATGAGGTCATGGGCATTTTAGGCCATTCCTCGCCTAATGGTGAATACTTGGGATTCAAATCCCCTGACCAGTTTGAGCCAATCATCATGTTAATGATCATTTCTGAATGGCCTAGTTTTCTCATCTTGTCTTACCCTGTGTTTCTTTATCATCTGAAAAAAGCTTCCTGTTTTGCCTCAGTGGTAAGGTTGACCATCGATTTGTCCCCATTAGTATGATTCTCAAACCAGTGCTGAACGAGTGTGTGACTCCTGTCACCTGTTACTGGAGCTTGGCTTTAATCATTCGAGACAAAGATGATCTTTTACTGGCCTTCCAGGTAAAGGTCTAATCCTCTATCTATTCTTAATCGGCTTTAAATTCTCACATGACTGGGGTTTAAAGATTTAAACAAATCTGCAGAAAATGCGACCTCCTCTGAAAATGTTGATTCCCGTGTGGAAGGCCTTGTGCAATGCCACATACTACAAGGTAGCCCCACTTGAACTTAGTTCATCACATTCAAATACAACAAATGGATAGGTCCTGGATCAAGCGACTCAGAACAACGGATGAATGAGGCCTAAGTTAGGATAGGGTACTCAACATGTTAGCTGCTAATCTGTTGCTTTGTTTTAGGGCCTGGTTGGCTTAGTTGATAATAGGGTTGATTCCTTTAAGACCCCTCAACTATAATTTTTTTTTACATCTAACCCTAAACTATCAATTTACAAATTTTAGTCAACAAACTTTTTAAAATTTGACACTTAAGTCCTTTAGCTAATTTTAATCTAAATTTTGTTAAGTTTTTTTTCTAATAAATATGAAATGACATTTGCCCCTTACTTTGTAATATGAAAATAATGTAAAAAAAATGAAAATATTGACTCAAGCATAGTATTGCATAGAAACATTATTATCAATTAACATTATTATCTATATTGATTATATAATATCTTAAAATTATTTTTATTGCAATATGAAACTAAGGGTAAAAATGATATTTCATAATTGAATTTAATGCAATTTAGTTTAAATTTAATTGAAGGACTTAAATTTCAAATTCAGAATTAAAATTTGTAAATTTATAATTTAAGATTAGATGCGTAAAAAAGTTATAGTTGAGGGGGTGTTAAAAGAATTAATCCAAAAAATAATTGATAAGTTGATGTGTTAATAAGTATTTTATTCACTATTTTTTTTAAGAAATATGTATTTAAACGTTTGGATAAAATTACTTATATTAATAAATCATAACTAATTGACTTGTTTTTTTTAGAAAAAATAAGTACCCCTCCTTTTTTGCTTGTTTTTTGACTTACAAGTAAATTTATATCTTTTATAAGTCATATTATAATGTTACCAAAAGATTTTTTAAAATGACTTGTAAGTTGTTTATAAACTTAGCCAACTTGGGCCTTAACCTTTGGGAATATAACTGGGGCAATCATAGAGAGATTTTACATCTTTCTTTTATCGTCCAAATTCTTTTTGCAGGCGCATCCAATTTGATTCTGTTCTTAAGATCACCGGGATCATGTTATCAAGAATTCGATTCAAATTCTTTGGCTGCTGTAAAATCCCATGGCAAACATCAATGTAAAGATTGTTTAAAAAAAATTAATATAATGGAAGGGTAAGGTGCAGCGTATCTAAATCATGTGTGCCGCCAAATACAGTGACAACATATGGATATCTTCTCCACATCTTAAATCCGAAAGACAGAAATTTGAAAATTAAAATTTTAATTACGGAATGAAGAAATTTTTAACTATTGAACAATAACGATTATGCAAGCTGAATAGTATCCTAATCTTATGTCAAAATTTGAAGGGTATGTTCTTACTTTTCACGATGTCTTAAAATTAGTGTATAGTCATTAAAATATATAATAAAAAAAGAATATAATGATAAAAAAAATTGAAAATGTACTTTGTATAAAAATTATTTTTTGTGAATCCAAGATATAATCCAAAATTTATACTTTGATTAAAATTAGGAAGTTGACTAATTCTAAGTCACTTAAAATTTTATCTATTTTATGTTATAAATTCATTTAGAATCAATATTCTATATCTATAAATATATTAAAAGGAAATAAGTAAAATGACAAAATATTAAAGACAATTATGAGAAAATGAAAAATAATGATCAAGAGAAGAATATAAGTAAATGTAGAAGGAGAAATATGTATTATAATATTATAAACATTAGTAATAAAATATTAAACATAATTATCGACAGACCTAACCTTCAGAGTTATCAACATATATAAATTCATCGGTAATTCTGAAGACTAGGCCCGCCACTAATTTTATTAATAAAATATTAAGCATATACTTATATTATATTATATTATATATATTATTATAAAAATAATTATCGACGGATCTAGATTTCAGAATTATTGACGGATGTAAATCTCGAAGGTTATTCCCGTCAGTAAATTCTTATCGACGAAAAATTTTCGTTGATAGTAGCGAAGGACTTCCTATCCTTTGGTATTTCAAAAGGTTTATTTTATCCGTCGTAAATGCCATAAAAAATATAAAAGATTCTTATCCGTCCAAAATCATCCGTCACAAATAGGTCATTTTCTTGTAGTGTCCGATCATGATTTTTAGTTTTCGAATCTAGAACTAATGTATCATGGTTGATCGATTGTTGGCCTAATGATTAATATTCCTTGTAACATATAGCTTTCATTCTTGATCATGTTACTAAGTGGAGAAAGTAAACGAGAAAAATGAGTACATTGAACAATGAGATATTTGACACCACAAAAAAAACTGTCCATAAAATTAATTGTAGTAATGGGGGTGCTCTCAATTTGTCAGCCGTTCGATTTGTGCGCAATCGTTGAATGTGCGCGCGACCGCGATTTGTCTATTTTTTCCCCACTCTCTTGCACCGGTTTGAATCGTCTGCCCTAATCATCAAGCTCCTCAATCGAACTCGCCCCTGCTTCGCTTTGGCTGACCTTCACGTTCTGCATGTCGCCATCGCGTTCGCTTTGACTAACCTCATGAGATCTCGCTGCCGGTTCACGATGCTCCATCATTGTTCCCCTAAGAATCCTTTGCCATTTGATTTCTTCCCTAAAATGACATTCGATGTCTTCTCTTTGTTTGGCATTTATCCACTCATCTCGGATCACCAACTAGCCAATGGTCGGTATGTAATATCCTAAAATTTGGGCCAAGAGTATTTGGTCCTTTTGACTAAAAGCCTAATGTAAATCTTATATAAATGACCAACAACCCTATTAATTCCTCAAAAACCTAGCCACCAACTCCTCCTCTCTTTTTCTTCTCCACCAAGAAAAGTCTAATGTTAGGAGATCTACAGCCATATTCTACATGGTGGCTATGTTTTAAGATCAACAAAAAGAAGATGAAGATTTTTAGGAAAAATGACAAGAAGACCTAGAGGCTTCCAGATGACGAAGAAGGACAAGATAATTAGGAAAAGGGGGATTTTAGATCTAAAATCCAAAGGTATGTAAAGGATATCCAAACCCTCTCTTCCATCTCAGTGATGTTTTTATTTGGATTGAGAGTTTTAAGAACACCCTGTTCTTGATCGGAATTTTGATTGAGGGTTGCATGATTTGTGTTGCATAAATTTGTTAAATTCGTGACTGTTTGTAATAATTATTAGGATAAGTTTTACTTATTCAAAAATTATAAATAATATATGGATGAAAATCCCTCGAAGTGTAGTTTCCACAGAAATTGGTTTCATATGATTTGGAGTTGTATAAAAATAGTTATGATCCAAACAACGAATTGGTGTCATGCTGTCTCGGGAATTTGTGACTGTTTTGTAATAATTGTTTGGATAAGGTTTTCTTATCCAAAAATTATAAATAATATATATATGAAAAGATCTATAGGTCTCATTTCCATAGAAATTAGTTTCATATGATTTGGAGTTGTATACAAATAGTTATGATCAAAACATCGAACTAGTGTCATTCTATCTTGGGAATTCGTGACTGATTTGTAATAATTGTTTGGATAAGGTTTTTCTTATTCAAAAATTATAAATAATATATTTATAGAAAGCCCTAGAAATCTAGTCTACATAGAAATTGGTTTCAGATAATTTGGAGTTTTATACAAATAGTTATGATCCAAAAATCGGACTGTTGTCATGCTGTGTCGGAAAACAACGAGACCAAATTGTAAAACGTATAGTAAATTGGAAATATTGAATTAGTATTTGAAATTTATTCCCACGTTAAAGGTTCATGTTACCGTTCTGTGAAAAGCGGAATCATATGAAAATAACATGTATATATTAAGTTATTAATATTTTAGTGACTACTGCTAGAATACTGTGCAGAGAATGAATTCTGGTAGTTGTATGAATTTTTAGGAAAAGTACCAACTCATGTTAATGAATGAAAATTGCATGTTGTAATGTGTTATATGATGCATAGATGCTAAGAGAACATACCTGAAATATGTATGATATTTTAGATTATTTTTCTTGATGTTTCAATATCAAAAATTAAGAATTGAGTGAAAGATCGGACTTCCAGGACGCTGTCCTAGAACGGCCGTGACAAAGATGGGTGAAACCACCACTCTGTCACGACTGTGACAACATTGTCACGGCCATGATGGAGTGGGGCACGGCCGTGACCAACCAGGTCACGATCGTGATAATGACTCGGCACGACCGTGACAAAACATGTCACGACCGTGACCGTATGCAGATGAATTATTGGCCATTGTCACGGGCATGATGCAACTATCACGATCGTGACAAATCGAAAATGAAAGTCAAGTTATTTTAAACCTATTTATTTATGTATATAGGTATGTATGGATGTGTATTGATTGTATACGACACGTAGATACACGTAATGCATGTTCAACTGTAATTAGGTTAAAAGATGAAGAATGATTATTGTATTGCAAAGCATATTGCACCTAAAGTTGAAGAAGAATGTCCTCATCACTTATCAATGGTGAGAAGCAAAGTCCTGCACCTATGTATGTACTTCAAGGGGACCTAAGCCCGCAAAGTAAAGTCATGCATTTGTGTATGTGCTTCTTAAGAAACAAAGTCCCTCATCGGAAAGTGTGCGTATTTTCTGGAATAAAATTCCTCACTATTATAATGTGCGTATTTTTCGGAATAAAGTCTCTCACTATTATAGTGTGCGTATTCCTTGAAATAAAATCCCTCACTATTATGATGTGCGTGTTCCAAGGATGTGGCTTATGATGATGTGATATGATTCTTTCAACTATGTTAAGATCAAAGATGTTATAAGATAAAATAAGAATGAAAGTGAAGTTAAAGTATCTTATAACAAAGAAAGAATGTTAAGATGATGATGATGAAGCAAAGAAGAAAAGTAAAGTCCTGTACTTATGTATGTACTTCAAGGGGACCTAAGCCTGAGAAGTAAAGTCCTGCATCTGTGTATATACTTTTCAAGGAACAATGTCCCTCATCATAAAGTGTGTGTATTCCTAAAAATGACTAGGAATAAAGTCCCTCACTATTATGATGTGTGTGTTTCTAAGCATGACTTATGATATAGAATGAAAATAAAGATGTTATTATGCGATAAAGATGAAGGATGAAGATGACACATGAAGGATCACATAATAAAGAAATAAAAGAATGAAAGAAGATTCAAAAGGCTATAAAGCAATTCTGAGGAGATGTAAAGTATGAAGTCAATAAGTAAGGATTATGAAATTATGAAGATACCCCTAGAATGTACATGACAATGAATGTGAAATGAAATGATATGTTATGTATGTGATGAATGATATGAATGTATGTTTTAATTACATGTTACTTGTAGATGATGGATTCAAAGTAAAGCAGGTATGACATGATGTTTATATTATATGAATGTTGTATGATGAATGGATGTAAACATGATGTATTGTCATATAAGGTTTATGATATAGTTCATGGAATGCATGTTTATATGTTATTGTTATTATGACGATGATGCATCACATGTAGTATCATATGATAGGATAGCATGACATGCATGACTTTTATATATTCTAACTGGGAAACCCTGCACTCTTGCACTCTGAATCTGTGCAGGTAACTAAGATTAAGTGATGGATGGCAGCTCAAGCTCATGATGATGTGTTGCACATGCTTAGGGTTAAATAAGTTCTAAGGTTCTAGATGAACAATGAGGCTGATGATGTAATGAAGAGTTTAGGCATTTACTGTCTTATGGAATATTAGTTTTTATTTATTATAATTTTCTCTAAATTGTCAAGTCTTCCGTTGTTAAATGATGTATGACGAATGGGCTAACGGCGCGAAATTGCTCTAAATGTCCAAAACTTTTAGAGTGAATTTTCGGGTCGTTACACGGTAGATAGATTCTAAAGGTGGCTCTCATCGTGATAAACGATGTAGCACTTAGATCTATTCTACCTTATCCATTTTGGAGAACATATCATATAGCGACAGGTGGATTCTAAAGGTGTCTCCCATCATGATCAGTGATGTAGCACTTAACTTCAACCAATATACATACATATGCAGGCAGACACACGATTCATCATATAATAATTATGTTTGGAATATTAGAAGATGAATCATAATAAATACTCATTCAAACGAAATAGAATTGCATTTTATAAAATCAATCCATAACATTTCACATATGCTTTTCAAATGCACCTTCAATTGGTCAATCATTTCTAACATACTTTTCATAACAATATATTCAAAACATATTCAATACATATCACAATGTCACACTGAATTCATAAGAGGTGAATACATGGAGTAGAAGAAACCAACTTACCTGACATAAGCGATCACACAAAGTGTTTTCTCGTTTCTTTTTCTTATCATTCATCTAACCCTATAGCAACAAAGATCCATATTACTCTTACAACTATACAAACATAATCATTTACACATTCCATATAGCTTAATCAATTCAATTCATCATAACTAGTTGTTTTGTATTATGGCTGATTACATTACACACCGATTTAAGAAAATTCATAACTCTTAAGATAAATACTAAATTCATATGATACTAATTTTACTTAGCTCCATATTACAGATGTACTAATCTATAAAAGTTTAATATTTTATTTCATTAGGCATGGTTCTCAGGAAAATCATAATTCAACCTAAATTTTATGTCGATTGTGTGTTCTAACAAACTGAGTGAGATTGAGTTAACCATTTATAACCTTCACTTTTCATATTCTTTTCGAGTGATTCTAATTATAAATGAAAAGCTTATTTCATTAGGCATGGTTCTTAGGGAAATTATAATTCAACCTAAATTGTGTTCTGACAGTTAACCATTTATAACCTTCACTATGCATATCTTTTTTGAATGATTCTAATTGTAAATGTAATATAACATCGATATCTTTCCGGACCTAAGTTATTAAATAATTATATAAAATATTGGATTTAATACATAATTAATAAAATTGGGTAACAATTTTTAGATAATAGAGCTATAACATCCTAAAGATGAATACATAACTTTCTCTAGAGATATCGGATTGACATGATGCTGAAGCTCAATGAAAGTAGACATGGAGTGGAGTAGATATACTTAATTCCATAATTTATACTATTCTATATAAATCTTGAGGTGATTCTAACTCAATTTATACTTAATTTCATAATCTTGAAAAATTCCATGGTGGTACATATTTATTTAACAATTGTAGCATTTATATATGTTACCATTCAATTTATTTTGAGGTGATTCCAACTCGATTAAAACTTTAGTTAAGTTAGGTGAACCACATTAATTTCATATTTTAATTGTAAGAACATAATTTATAAGATAATTTCTAATCAATGTGTACTAGTCCCAGGATCACAAGACTGATATTTCGTTATTAACACATATGGTTTTAAATGCACATAATCTCAGAATAATTCTTTTTCTCTTTCGAAATGATACTTTTAAATAGAGCCGACACCTAACGTAGAGCTCGTTTCTTCCTCTTCTTCTTTACTCTCCTCATTCGGCTAATAATATATATATATATATATATATATATATATATATATATATATATATATATATATATGACAGCAGTTGGAGGCAGTGGGTGGAAATATTTGGATAACTAATTAGATAATTGACAACATATGAACCAAGTGTCATGTTGTAGTATGGCGGTGAGTTAAGATATTGAGTGTATTAGTCTATTGGATGGTGGGTGCAGGAACGGTAAAGAAAAAAAATATTATTATTTTATGATAGTGTGAATACATTTGAAAACTAAATAAGTAATTAATTCACTTAACTAGCAAATAAATTGATTTCTTCAAGGTAATTAATAATATTGAATACAATATTGTCATTGACATAAAGATTTCTAAGAGTTAATGGAGTAATTATTATGAATGAACTAAACTACATATCATACTTAATAGAGTAATTAGCTTATATATTTCTACTTAATTAACGACTTCAAACTAATTATTGATTATCTATATTTTTAATATATTCAAACATTCCTGAGGGTTATATGGCTATTTTAATTAATATATAGATAATTAAAAGACATATAACAATTCAATTGAACTTGAACAAAAAAGCTACTAACTTACTAAATCAACTGCAAACTTCAAGTTGATTAACTTTGGGGCAGTTAGCATAATATCATCATATTATAATACGTAATTGAGAGTAATGAACTTAACTAATTTTGATAAATTTTAGGATTATTTTATCTAATCACTTCTAAATTATCGCGAATTACCACATTTAATCTCAGACTACGAACTTTATTTTTTGAGTACTTAAACTATATTAATTTTTTTAGTTTGATCCTTCCGTTCAATTCTGTCGACTTTTTCGTTATTTTTTATTTTTCGCATTTATGAAAAATTTATTATAACCTTGCTCTGAATCGAATTCTACTTTTATATAAAATAATATATAATAATGAATATAAAAATAATTAAAAAAAAATCGTCCCTGACAAGGAGATCAACCCATTTACCTCCATCTTAGCATCAACTCAAAGCAGCAAGATTCATGCAGAAGAAGAAGCGTGTTATACCCGCAACCCTCTGGCAACTTCAGCTTCTGGCAATTGAACCATGAGTCCCCAGTCTCAGCAATCACATCAGTGTCGTCGGAGAGCATCCTTTGGATGTGCTTGAATAGAATGTTCACTCTCAATGGCTCTTTGGGCGCGGCCTCTAGCAGCTCCCCTTCAGGCACAAAGATCCGGTGGTAGTTCTCATACGCTGTGGTGTTCCTTTTGAGCCTCTTGGCCAGTGCCCGGAGGAAGTCCTTCATGAGAACGCAGCCGAAGGTCGGGCCGTTTGCGACGATGACGCGGTCCAGCTGCACGACGATGGCCTTCTCCTTCTTGAGGAGGAGGGAGTAGCTAACCGAGCTGTAGTCGTTGAAGATGGGGCCGGCAAAGAGGTAGGCGTCCGTTGACTCGATGATCTCAGCGCAGAAGGACGTGCTCACCGCGCCCCAGTAGGTGCCGATGAAGTGCTCGTGGTGCTCCGGCACGAGGCCCTTCGCCAACGGCATGACGGCCAGCGGGTAGCCGCAGGCGTCGGCCAGCTCAATGAATGCCTTCCCGGCCTTGGCGACGCGGAGCTTGGGGCCACCCACCAGCACCGGCTTCACGGCCTTGTTCAGAAACTTTGCTGTCGCTTCGACAGCGCATTCCAAACCCATTTGGTTGCTTAATCTAATTTCTCATCAACAAGAAAAAAATTGAAAACTTTAGCTGATTAGAAGAACAATGCCAAGGAAAATTATTTGAAACAACAGAGCAGGATCGCGTTATTACTTAGGAGTGATGTATAAGGGGACGGGATCATTGCTGAAGGTGGGATGAGGAATGGCCGCGAGATTGCAGCTGACGCTGATGTAGACGGGCTTGCTCTCCTTGAGTGCCGTCGAGATCGCCGTGTTGACGACGCAGGGGGCGGCGACCCCCCCTTCTCTTTCCCGGCGCCGGGAGGGGGGGGTCCCGCAGTTATTTTATATAAAAATAGAATTCAATTCAGAGCAGGGTATAATGGACTTTTCACAAATATAAAAAAATAAAAAATAACGAAGAAGTCGACGAAATTGGACGGAAGAACCAAATAAAAAAAATCGTGATAGTTTAGATATCCAAAAAATGAAGTTTGTAGTATGAGGTTAGATGTGATAATTCGCGATAGTTTAGAAGTGATTAGAGGAAATAATCCTAAATTTTAGAATGTTACACATGGGGCATTAGAATTATTGTTCATTCATGAAGTACAAAAAGGCTAGAAGAATTATTAATATAACAACACATTTACAACATAACTTATGTTCATTTCTATTATTCCTAATTTCAATTTCTTCAACTCCATTTTGAACCTCCATCCTGTCAATTTTTCGCAATAGCCTAGTTATAACTCATGTGGATCTTGGTTCAAAAGATACATCCATCCATTCGAAGTATTGATACTAAAAGAACGAAGTATATCATATCCCAATAAAATATAGTGCAACAAATGTTATAAGATATCAATGTACAATCGTGAGTCGAAGATGTTTTTATCACCACTTCTTGACAATAACATTTTGGCAATGTCATACTACAAAAGAAAATGATAATTAAGATGACAATTCAGATGATAATAGTGGTGTTTATTACACCCCACAACCTGACTCGTCCGTTGTCTGACCCGATATGATAATGGGTAAGCCTGTCCATGCTCGGTCCGAATCCATCTAATAAGTTATCAGGCTTGAACAAATAATAGACTAAATATTATATTTCAGTCGTTTGTCCGAAATCCATTCGTCATCTAACAAACCGTTCGATAAACTGACCGTTAATTCATTAATAATACTAGCTAATAAACTAATATAATAATATTTACCTAATAATAGAATATAAATAGTTTGTCCATTATAAATTTGATTTGTTCTATTATTAATGAAAAATAAAATAAAAAAAATGAGTAAAAGGAAAAAAATAAAAAAAATAATGAGAAAATTGAAGGAAAAAATTAATGATACCTTATTTATTACATTATTTTATTAATGCATCAAGAAAAGAATCTAAGAAACTATAGAAAAAAGAAATGTCAAATTTAAAATTAAATCAAAATAATAAATTAGTTTTTTTTTAAAAATTAATGGGCTTGTCCGATTCGTCTGCTAGTTGAAATGTCCGTTAAGACCCTATTAGACCTTAACGAACCGAACAAGTTTGAAAGTCTAATATGTAGTCCAATAATAATCCGTTAAATTAACGGGCTTGTCCGGTCCATCCGATGTCTAGTCAAAACTCGATTGACTGAAACTATTAGGAGCCCGTCTGATCCGTTAAACACCACTAGATGATAATCACCTGGCAAAAAGACATCCTAGATATAATTCCATTATCAGGAAAGTTTTTGCTCATCTACCTTGACACCATCTACACTGGCCCTAGAAAGGTATGCGTAATGCTGAAACATCCCGAGAAACATTTAAGATGATTTACATATAAAAATAATTTACATGTCGAACCCTTCTGGTCTTACTCCACCCCAATAATTACATAAGAAACATGTCGAGCAACATTTATAAAGACCACAATATTACTTAGCAACTAGTGATCAGAAAGTTAGCTTAGATCACAACAATACATAAAGCTAAAATGGAAAATGGAGGCCACGCAACAATGGAAAATATTCAACACATCAATACACCAAGTTAGCCTATAATAGTATAGAACAAAAGAGGATCAACAGCGAATTTCAACCTATACTACCACTCTTCTGAGCTATTTACATACAAAAAAAGCATTTACCGATGGATTTGTGGAATGGAAAAAGAGCAAGATGGCAAGTAGACCTAAAAGATTTTAATTAGATGGAAAACCATATAACAAGTTTACCGATAGGTTCGTAAACTTCACCTAGCATCAAAACGACTTGGCGACCACGAGGGCACGATGGCGAAACGGCTTGGAGACCATGCATAGATGACGGCGAAACGACTTGGCGACCACGCAGAGATGAAACTTGCTAGCACGCGGAGGACAAGTGGGCCGGAGTGACGGAGAAACGAAACTTCGATGACAAGAAGTACCTAGACGAAGTGAAATGAAATAGATCTAGTGTCGAGGCCAAGCGAAGATGTGCCAATATACTTATCATGGGTCATGTTGGACATCATAATCATCATCACGTCTTAAATCAGAATTAAACACATGAATCAGGGGTTAAAAGGTCATAAAATCAACATCATGCTTATCAGAACCTAGACTGAGTGTGGCAAGAACTCGGGCCGAGTTCATAGGGTGTTCTTCGAGCAAACTGTGCCTGAACCCAAGCTGGGTCTGTGTTACAATCGGGCCGGGTTCATTCATCTTCTCGGGAAAAAAGTCATCGCGGACGCGACATAGACATAACCCGGGCCGAATCCCGATCATACCCGAGCCGGATTCGGGCTTCGACAGGTCGGTCGACCGTTTTGACAGATCGATCGATCGTTTGCCCTATCGATCACTTTATCTTGGTTATAACCCGGGCCGAGTTTATCATCAATCCGGGCGGGATTCATCTTCGTCGCAGAGCTTCAAACTTTCGACAATGACGGATCCAGACCGAGTTCCGCCGAACTTGGTCCAAATATGGACTTGCCAGGGCCGGGTCGCAGATAACCCGGGCCAAGTTTCATTATCCAGAAATTGTGCGGACGCGCAGAGAGAGCGTTCCTATCATTTTTCCGGTGATGGCTGGCCTCAAGCATCATCATAATTTGTAGTACTATAACTATGGATTAATCATGACATGTTTCAAGCCTAAAATCAGAATTTTATGATGGATCTATCCTAGTTCTATACCTTACGAGTTTCTGTCCATGAAACTATTACATTAGCCTTCTTCTTCATCTTCCTTCGACCGTTCCTCTTCATCCAGACACACAGTCGTCGACATCCAAGTCCTCCGACGAGTCCCTTGCTGGCGGCAACATTCCAACGTGAAAAGGGAAAGAGAGGCACACGAAAATAAAAGGGAGAAGAGGGTTGGCTTGTAGAGGAACAAAAGGGACTGCACGATTTATTTTGGCTCTTTATTTATAGGAGAGGAGTTTGAGTTCCATATATAGGAGCTTCAGTGTTAAATTCTATCTCCAGAAGATTTAAATCCTTATTTCCCATTTATCTTTTTCCTATTCAGTTTTTATCTTTCTTCTTTTATTCTTTTTTCTCCAGAAGTCTCAAACATTACAGCTATTAGAGGATAGTGGATAGCGATTTATTTGTAAATTCAATAAAATCTGTTTAGAAAATATAACGGTTAAATTAACGTATCGTATAAAATGACAAAAAAAATATAAAATATAATTTATGATCAATTTTTTATATACATAATATTAATAAAATTTAATTAAAATATTTATTTTGAATATTAATACTTTATAAAATCTTATTTTAATATAAAATATTGATTAATTCAAAATAAAAACTTATTTGGGTTATAAGTAAAATTAAAGTTGTGATATATAAAATAAAAATAATATATGATGTTTAATAATTAAATAATTTTTATTTAAAAAATGTGGGTATAATAGGAATAAAATATGAAAACACTACCTATATACTCTATAAGCTAGTAGAAGTAGCTTATAGCGTTTTGTGTTCAAACCTCTAAATGTTACTGAGAAAAAAATATTTACCAAATTCTTATAGTCGCGTTTTGACTCTAACAAAATGCTATCCGCTACTAAATACTTTTTTACATGCCAAGTAGTGCCTAAACTCCACCATATTCTTATCCTCGTCCACACTTCTTACTAGATGTACTGAGTAGAATGATTTTTCGGCATCCTTATATATCTTACATGTATACAAATTAAATACTTGCGTGCATTCTTCTTGGAACTTGCAAAATACACAATGCGTGTAGATCTTGCTCGCTTCTATTTCTAATGAATTATCGGTAAGATAGGCAGGACTAGAATTCATAATGTGGAAATCTTCTCATTCTTCAACTCCATGATAGACTTTGAATTGCTTTGTCATATTGTTGGACAAAATCTCATAGTGAAGTATTTGCATTAACAAATTCATAGAAAAATGCATTTATGCTTTCTGCCCTTTAACTACTACGCATGTCTGCAATGAAAAAATCTTTAAAGTATACTAACTACGTTTGTTGTACATAACCTCTAATCAATGACCATATGAGATATCAAATTTTCTTTTCAAATAGAGCCAACTCTCTTCAAATGCATCTACACTTGTAGAATCATAAAGCCACTTGTTATATTCTACTTTAAAAGTATCACGTGCATATAAATTTTATAGATAAATCATTGTATTTCTCGCAATATGGCGAGTGTTTTTCTCCAAATGACTTAGATACTTTTTATTTAAAAATTGGGGTTACATCCAATCTCACGGGTTTAAAAAATAAATCATGTAATAGTTTATGTCAATGAATTTTTTTCTCTAAATTCATAATAACATACATATAGTGTTTCAACACTAGAATCATGATTTTTTAGTTCTACATGAATAGTTAAATTGATAAATTAGTTTGATATGTATTTATAAGAAGTGGAACGTAATGATGAGAAATTAAATAATTGATGTGATAGATTAATTTTAATGAATGTTTGAATAAAATAAACGTATTATAAATATATAATATAATTTTTTAATTAATAAGATTAATAATATAATAGTAGATTATCTTATTGAATTAGTTGGACTCAATATGCATAATCATTAGTTTCATGCTAGTTGAATTAGTTGTACCACTCGTCAGACGTCGACAACTAACAAAAAAAGGGAGAAATATCCACATTTTTTTGGTGTTAGTTGCCTTTCATCCTTCCACATTAATTTTTCATTTGCAGCAATTAGGAAATGAGCGACTGAGCTATTCCTGACTGGTGCAATTAGCAACTGATCACATTGGTTGAGGTGTCACTTTGTCTGCGGGCTCTCATTGGCTGCAGCCTGCGTGTGTGCAAGCTGACTTGCATGTAATGCTTAATTGTGCTTTGCCCAATCTGACATGACATCTGATTGGTTATCGGCGATCGATCGATGGATGCATGCAGGGATCTGTGGTGATTAAAAGTTATTGGAGGAAAGAAACAAATCTCTCTTGCTAAGCTGTTCCGTTTCTCTCTCTCAAGCCTTCTTATGATTTTTCCATTCAATTATTACACGAAATATATATATATATATATATATATATATATATAGGAAATATGTGATGTGAGCAGACAATACAGTAGTATTAAAAAATTATTGGACTATGACTAGTATTAATCAGAAGTAAGTCTCATATCGATCTTCTGGCCTTTTTATTTTCACCTTATTCATGGACAATCTCATATCAATTTTCTTATCTTTTTTTTTTTAATTTTTACCTTATTCATTGACTTACACATTGTATTCAGTTGAATATTTATCCTTGATAAAACAATGATTACATTTATGAGTTCCAAGAGTCCAAGGTTTGATGAAAGATGAGAAGAGAAACCCATCGCAACAAAATAGATTAAAAAAAAGATAAAAATAATGACCAATTCTCATAATAAAAATTCATTTCAGTATTTCTTAATTTATGGTTCCCAAGCAATTTTTATTTATAAGGATTCCTTTGTCCATTATGACAAAGTTTTCATGACATAGACCTATAGCTCTTTGGGCTTCACTTTAGCACTCCTACAAGGAATAAAAGGTTGAGAATATATGCTCACATTGGAATATATGTTCTGTAAGATCCATTCTCTCTCCTTCCTACTTGATTCTTATATTTTGGAAGAATTTTCTTAGCTAAATTAAAATTTCATACAAAATGACCTTTAACATCTTTAGATCCTTTTCATTCAATTTTCCATTTTTTAAAATTTAATATTACTTTCTACTCTTTTTATGACAAAAATGAAAAAAAAAGGAAAAGAAAGGGAGACATGAAGACAAGTTCTTATCTTGCTTTGTTTTCCCTACTCTTTTGTTCTCATATACTTTTATCGATTCCTCCACCAAAATAGACAATGTTCTTATTCCCAAGGAATTTAAACCGTCAAATGCAGCATGACTCCATGAGCATCTCCTTATCACAGAGAGGTTCATCAAGTGATCAATTTTTTTTTAGAAAAAAATATCATGCTTATTTCCATAAGTTCCTTGCATTTATATAGCATTCAACTTAAACTAAATTCTTCCTATTTTATATTCTAACTGATTAGAAAAGCAATAGTAAAATTCAATTATTCTATTTTTTTCTACAAAGGTGCAAAGAAAAATTCTAAAAACATATCCGATAAAACAAATTTGATACCTTGAAGACCTAATTAGAAATTAGGATATCATTTTTTTAATTAGGTATCCTAATTTTAGGATATCTATCATTAAGTTCATGTACCTTCCTTTGTAAGTTCATGTATCCTAATTTTTTAATTAGGTATCCTAAGTTTAGGATATCTTTTCAAGAAAATAAACTTCCATTTAATTAAAGAACTTGTTCTGTCCGATCCGAACAAAATTTTTAAAATATTTCAAGAATTATTCGTTATGATTAAAATTTATTGATATTTTTAAAGAATATTTTATAAATTTTATTCTTTCTCTAATAGTACGTAGGAAGCTTATTAAATTGGATTTTTATATTTTATATAGTTAGGTCGAATATTACCAGTGACAGATTCTTTTGGCACGTACAATTTGATATATGAAATTAGAATTTAGAGTTTGATCGTGATTTAAATTTAACTTGTTTTTAACAAGTTTAATGAATCTGACAGATATTTTTCCTTGAAACTTTTAATTAGTTATAACTAGGTCCTTGATAAATTTCGTATTTATGTATTGCTTAAAATCATTATGATCTATCTTAAGTTGTCTATATTTCATGCTTGGAAAAATTTATAGTTTACGTCGTTACTTCCCTGAAAAAGATTCGAAACAATTGAAATTTAATTAAAACGATTAATTACTTTAATTTAAATATTAATTATTGATAATTTTGCACGTCCATCTAAAAAAATAAAGATTTTAGGCGGTGTCGTCTTTTTTGCACGTTGTGTCTTGTCGCACTTCCCCGTGCAAATGAACCAAATGGCCCAAAAACGGACGTGTAGGCAACCACTCGATCGTGCACACCACCTTCTTTACAAACATCAAAGAATCACTTTAATTTATTATCGGCTGAAATTGGATAGTTTTTTTTATATTATCACAAACCTAGCATCAAATTCTAGAAATTAATTAGTGAGATGAAGTAATAAGTAACTCTTTTTGTAACAACCAACAAAAAGATAAAAAAAAAAAGAGAAAAGAAAACAAATCGTGATGGGTGGCCGAGCAAAGCACATGGGAAATTAAAAATCAAATCCCACTCAAAGTTTGAAAGGAAAGAAAAATTAAATCTAATCTCTTCAAATTTAATTTTGAGAAGAAGATTAGATTAAAATAAAAACCTTATCAGATATATATATATATATATATATATATATATATATATGTATATGAGAGGTATTCACGAGAGAATTGAGGGAGATAAAAATCAATTGGCCATTAAATTTCTGGTTCCAGTAATCTCACGAATCCTTCCCGATTTTCCTTCATTCCCCTCCTACGCGATCCGAAGTAGGGAGATTTCTGCGCAAGGACAGAATTCGAGAGGAGGAACAGCAAGAGAACCGAGAGGGAACAAGGGCGGATTCGAACGGATTTTTAACGAATCAAGGGTAGGATCCATCGCGTCCAGGTGGGTGAATCGAAATCACCTTGCATGGCCTCTGAATTATCTCAATTCATGCCCGAATCGTTATGAAAAGAATATGAATATGATTCAAGTTATTATTTTTAATTGTTTGATTTCTTGAATTCTTTGATTGGTTGATTGTTGCATGCATAGTTATTTCTGTTTGTTATATTTCTGTATTATTGATTGCTAGGATGTAAGATTTAGAGTGGGGCGGAAGTACGTAGGGGGGATTTCGTTCTCGGTTTTATAACACGACCCAATTTTAAAACAGAAGTATTACGGCCGTAAATTTGTTGGCCGTAATTGTCTTACGATCGAGAAAAAGATGGAGAGAGAAAGAAGAGATGGATTGGCCGTAAAGGAATTTAAAAAAAAATGGAGACGAGGTTTTACGGCCGAGAAGTTGGGAGAGAGAGAAAAGAAGAGAGAGAAAGGGGAGATAGATTGTTACGGCCGAAGAGTTAGGTTTTCGGCCGTAATAAAATAGAAAAGATAGAGAGAGGGAAGATGTCGGCCGTAAAAGATGTCGGCCGTAATAGATGTCGACCGTAGCAGATGATTTTTACGGTCGTAAAAATCTGAGAAGTTGGGAGAGAGAGAAAAGAAGAGAGAGAAAGGGGAGATCGATTGTTACGGCCGAAGAGTAGAGTTTTACGGCCGTAACGGGATAGGCCGTAACGGATATGGGGTAATAGTTGATGGCCGTAATATAATAGGGGTGAATTATTACGGCCGAAATGAAATGGAGAGTAGGGTTTTACGGTCGTAACGTAATAAGGGTTAATTTTTACGGCCGTAAGGTGAAGGAATTCCTCGGGCGTAAAATTCAAAGAATTAGGGTTTTACGACCGTAAGGTGGAGGAGATTCTTCGGGCGTAAAAATCCAGAAGAGGTGAGGGCGTAAAATCCAGCAAAATTCACCCATTAGTCCCTCTTTATTTTGATATGAACATTATTGATTTCCTTATAATTCCAACATGAACTCTTTGTCTTGATTTATCTCATACCGATCATATCTCCTTCATCACACGATACAAAGAATGAAAAGATACTGAAAGTGATTAATAAGTTCAGATGAAATATTAATGATGGGTTGCCAGTCCAAGCCAAATGCATCAAGATAAGGGTCGCTCCCTTGGTCATGGTTTGATCACCCATTGACCCGCACAAGGCCGTATCGTTTGCTGGGCATACCCCAAGAATTAAAGGCACCTCAAAGTCACCCTGATTGTTAATTAATAACCAAGATCGACAAGCATGTTCAAGTTCAAGTTCAAGTTCAAGTTCAAGTTCAAGTCAAGTCAAGTATGTCATGATTCCAAGTTTACTATGTACTATTGATCCTCATGATATCGCTGATCTTATCCTTATTATGATCCATGATACTTATATGTTATCTTTCATGCTCAAGTTAAGCCTGATTAATTATCGCTGATTATTATATTCATGTCATGCATTGTATATCATGTGGTTCCCCACTAGGCTGTAAAGCTTACGGGAGGACCTCCTCCCCTGTGTCTGATTTCCACAGGACCAGGTCAGTAACGTGGTGGAGTAGGCGTGTGGTGATGAGGCTCTGGCGATAGGACAACACATGAACCATAGGGCTTTTAGAGTGTTATTTAGTTTTTATTTACCTTCCGCAATTTAAATTCATGATGTAGAACTCAGTTTATCTCTTAGTAATGACATAGTTACTTTTAGACTTCCGCATAATTATGTTATCTTCTTTTATTTTATTATTTTTCCGCTGACGTGTCTCAGTTTTTGACTGAGATATGGTCAATATTATGGTCAAGTTATAGCATGACGTAGCGTCTCCAGATTGGTCTTCGCCACGTGGCGGGGGTTCGATTTGGGGGCGTTACATTTATGGTATCAGAGCCTAAAGTCAGGACTCTCTTGACGTCCTAGTGTATAGAATAAGTATGATATTGGTTCATGTGTTATCGCCGGACAGTCGCCACACCCTCCACCGTAAAGTACAAGTAAGATTTTCTTGCATTAAGTTATTCTTTATTGATGTATTGATATGTATTTCACATGAGTGGTTGATTCCTAGGAAGGTTACTTTGTATGGTAGGAATCAACTTAAATGTTATTAGTGATTAAACAAAAAGGATCATAAAGGTTACGAACAAATTGGAAAAAAAATAAACAACATGCATGTGGATAAATATATCTACGTGAAAAAAAAATAAGTCTTACAGATATTTAAAGAATAAAATATAAGAAATGATTATGTTTCTTATAATCCATGTTTTTCATCTCTTTCATGATTGCTCTATTCACGGACTTCTTCTGCTGACTGCAGCAGTATGAAGAGGAAAATGAATAAGCATAACAGTTGCAAAGAGATGTAGATTTAAGAAAGAAACGAAGGAATTATAAGAGTAATTAAAGTATTCGACTCATACAACACGTAGGTGTGAGATGATTTCAAATAGTAGAAGTGAAATCAAGCATGCATAAGTTATGATTTATGGTGATGACTTATGTGGCTCCATTGGTCTAACAATATAAGGGTTTAATAAATTATCTTATATGTTTATGTTGATAAGTATGGACCCATAATGCTTCTTGCGCCTTAGACTTCATATGATCCCTTTATTATATAGATAAAGGTCCTAAGCAAAATTCAAATTAGTTATACGAATTTCTAATTAGATTACCTTATATTGGAAATAGGAATTAGAAAGATTAATCATGTTCAAGTTATGTAAGATTAGTTAAACAATAATTTAAGTATTAGTGAGCTGCCCAAGAATCATGCATAAGGTATAGATGGACAAATATAGAAGCTTAAAGTGTTCAGAAGTCACCTTGGCTTGAATAAATGTTAGAAGGAATTTTCAATGAGTAAGTGACTGTTGGAGTTAATCGAACATTTAAATCTAGCATATTCATACGCATATGTACATATAACATAGTATACTTATAAATATATAAAGATAAATAAATAAATAAATAATTAGATTTAACTAACTTAGTTTAGTACATAGTATATTTGAAATTTTATTAATATGAAGTATATTTTTAAATAGCCATTATTAAAGAATGAATTCTCTATCATCGCAATGTATATATATATTTTCAAAATAGACTAATATGATTAATACAAGAATTATATAAGAACAAGTAAGACATGAAAGGGTTAAAATGAATGTGAGAAATTTTAAAATGATTTAAGGTCTCTTAATTGAGAGATGCTTGAGGAGGATATGAGTCTCTAGCCATTAAGTATTAAAAGATCAAAACATCAAGTGAGGAAATCTTTAGAAAGTATGGGGGGTTAAGGTAAAGTATGAGGAATTTTGTAAGTCCCCTACAAGATTTTTGAAAAAGCAAGTTATGCATCCGAGAGGAATGATTATGCAAGTTTTAATTGATTTATCTTGATTATTGATATAATTATAGTTTTCATAATAATGTCAAAACTTATAGAGTATTTAATCATATAATCATAGTTGATGGTTCAAGAGGAAAAATAAATCATATATATGTTTAGATAATGGGTTAAGCAAGCCATCGGGTGATACATAGAATGTCCTCTAAGATGCAAGATATAAGATGATATATAGAATGTTCTCTAAGATGCCTCTACGTCAGTATGATGAAAAATGTTCAAGATTTTGTCTTGATTAAGTGGACCCTTATGATTTGATCATAAGTCTTATAAATGGATTAGTTCTCCTTTCCAACTTTAAAGTTATCCCAACCCTCTCCCATGTACTACAAGATATCGTTAATGCAAATGACCATGAAATGATGTACGAAGAAGAAGAATGATTGCTTGTCTTTTGTTTTGTTGATTGTTTTATTTTCCTGTCTTATCGTTTGAATTCATTCCATGTGTCAACCTGCATTCATGATGTTTGACTAAGGACTTATGTTATGTAGTGCACATAAATTATTCTGTTAATTCTGGATTAGAACATACTATGTAGCGACCCCTCAGCGTAGATATCGTTCGACCTTAACATTGATTCAGAGTGCTTCAAGATACTCAAGAAAAGGATTTATTGTGGTCATATATAATCACTAGCCTCCCATGAAATGATATGACCTGACATTGCAAGAAACAAAACAATGTAAGACAAGAAGTTAAGATTGAGGGCAACTCTCATGACAATCATATCAAATAAAGCATTGGCACAATGTGTCGAGAAAAAAAAAAGGGATAACAAATGACATTGATTAAAAAACAACCCTATTCCAATGACATAGAATGCCAAGAATGATCTGTCCTCAATTGATTTAAAGGACTCTTGATTGATATCAAACATAATTGTCTTATTTGACAATTATTCATTTTTATACTTTATTTAATCCTTTAAGATATTTGATTTAAGGTGAAGATCAAGTGACCATAAAGTCCATGCTAGTGATACTAATGACGATTGAAGATAAGATCTATTTTTCACATCAACTAGAAACTTCTTAGGAGATTACGATGAGATTCTTATTTGATTCTTCCTTCTAAGATGTATAAGCATTATCAAAAAGAAGAAAATAGTTGTCGGTATTTAAAGATCTAAAAGCTATAGTTAGAAGTTGAGTATCATATCGACATTCTTTCAAGAATGACCTTGATTTCCAAGGCCCCATGACACATGAACTAAAAAAAAGACAAATCTAATAATCGTAAGACGAGGGGTTTAGGAGACGGAGGGTCTCATTTTTAGATGTTCCACTTCTTTTGGTAAAGAAGAATAATGACTCTATGAATCTAGAGATTTATTAACAAGTTGTTAAATAAAATAATCATCAAAACATAATTGTTTGCTACCATGCAAAGATGACATATTTAAGACTAAGTGCTCTCAAGATCGATCTAGGGAGTGAGAACTAGTAGTTCGAGTTGCTGAAGAGGAAGTAATGAAGATAATTTTTCTTGGCAATGAATGATCACTATAAATTGAGCGATGTCATTGGACTAAGAATATTGTGTTCAAACTTTTAGGTCCTTACGAACATTGTGTTCAAACTATGCCCACATTTATGTAGAAAAGATTGAAGTGTTCATCGAAAAAAAAAAGTCCTAGGTATGTTTTCTTTTAGTAGTATGCTAATATATGACAATGAAGATAACATGAAGTTTGAAAGATTATGAGTTCTCCATGAAGTACCATTTTGGTAAAAAAAATGAACTCAGTTACACATACACTCAGACACAAGTGATGCTCGCTAGGCTTCATGAGGCTGCGTATGTAATGATGAAGGAACCAAGCATGTGAAACCCAAATGATGAAGTCCTAAAGAGAGAAGTACTAGATAAATAGCATAAGCCTGGGTTGCGGTCCATTTAGGAATAAGTCTTATAGGAAGTATGAGATGAATATTATAAGCCTGGGTTACGATCCATTTGAAAAGTACAAAGAAGTATAAGGATGTAACCATAAGCCTGTGTTGCGATCCATTAGGGAAGGACACGGATGTATATGGATGAACAAATAGTAATGACATGAAACATGGAGATACGAAAATAAGTCCCAAGTACCCAGCATGTTAATGTGGAAAAAAAAAAGTAGAGCATCAGAAATTCTATGAGATGATGGTGCATGACGTTAAGAATTCGTAGACTTATCTTCACTGAGTATCTAACACACATAGTGAAGCACAAGGTGCAACGTCTGAGGAACAAGGACGTAACCATGGTCAGAGTAGCTTGGCGTTACCCTCATGGCGATGATGCGACATGGGAACTCGAGTCGGAAATGCGCCAAGTTCTCTCATCTTTTCAGTAAGCCCTCTACTTAGTGCAAAATTCGAGGACGAATTTTCTTTTAAGGGGGTAAGAATGTAACAACCAACAAAAAGATAAAAAAAAAAAGAGAAAAGAAAACAAATCGTGATGGGTGGCCGAGCAAAGCACATGGGAAATTAAAAATCAAATCCCACTCAAAGTTTGAAAGGAAAGAAAAATTAAATCTAATCTCTTCAAATTTAATTTTGAGAAGAAGATTAGATTAAAATAAAAACCTTATCAGATATATATATATATATATATATATATATATGTATATGAGAGGTATTCACGAGAGAATTGAGGGAGATAAAAATCAATTGGCCATTAAATTTCTGGTTCCAGTAATCTCACGAATCCTTCCCGATTTTCCTTCGTTCCCCTCCTACGCGATCCGAAGTAGGGAGATTTCTGCGCAAGGACAGAATTCGAGAGGAGGAACAGCAAGAGAACCGAGAGGGAACAAGGGCGGATTCGAACGGATTTTTAACGAATCAAGGGTAGGATCCATCGCGTCCAGGTGGGTGAATCGAAATCACCTTGCATGGCCTCTGAATTATCTCAATTCATGCCCGAATCGTTATGAAAAGAATATGAATATGATTCAAGTTATTATTTTTAATTGTTTGATTTCTTGAATTCTTTGATTGGTTGATTGTTGCATGCATAGTTATTTCTGTTTGTTATATTTCTGTATTATTGATTGCTAGGATGTAAGATTTAGAGTGGGGCGGAAGTACGTAGGGGGGATTTCGTTCTCGGTTTTATAACACGACCCAATTTTAAAACAGAAGTATTACGGCCGTAAATTTGTTGGCCGTAATTGTCTTACGATCGAGAAAAAGATGGAGAGAGAAAGAAGAGATGGATTGGCCGTAAAGGAATTTAAAAAAAAATGGAGACGAGGTTTTACGGCCGAGAAGTTGGGAGAGAGAGAAAAGAAGAGAGAGAAAGGGGAGATAGATTGTTACGGCCGAAGAGTTAGGTTTTCGGCCGTAATAAAATAGAAAAGATAGAGAGAGGGAAGATGTCGGCCGTAAAAGATGTCGGCCGTAATAGATGTCGACCGTAGCAGATGATTTTTACGGTCGTAAAAATCTGAGAAGTTGGGAGAGAGAGAAAAGAAGAGAGAGAAAGGGGAGATCGATTGTTACGGCCGAAGAGTAGAGTTTTACGGCCGTAACGGGATAGGCCGTAACCGATATGGGGTAATAGTTGATGGCCGTAATATAATAGGGGTGAATTATTACGGCCGAAATGAAATGGAGAGTAGGGTTTTACGGTCGTAACGTAATAAGGGTTAATTTTTACGGCCGTAAGGTGAAGGAATTCCTCGGGCGTAAAATTCAAAGAATTAGGGTTTTACGACCGTAAGGTGGAGGAGATTCTTCGGGCGTAAAAATCCAGAAGAGGTGAGGGCGTAAAATCCAGCAAAATTCACCCATTAGTCCCTCTTTATTTTGATATGAACATTATTGATTTCCTTATAATTCCAACATGAACTCTTTGTCTTGATTTATCTCATACCGATCATATCTCCTTCATCACACGATACAAAGAATGAAAAGATACTGAAAGTGATTAATAAGTTCAGATGAAATATTAATGATGGGTTGCCAGTCCAAGCCAAATGCATCAAGATAAGGGTCGCTCCCTTGGTCATGGTTTGATCACCCATTGACCCGCACAAGGCCGTATCGTTTGCTGGGCATACCCCAAGAATTAAAGGCACCTCAAAGTCACCCTGATTGTTAATTAATAACCAAGATCGACAAGCATGTTCAAGTTCAAGTTCAAGTTCAAGTTCAAGTTCAAGTCAAGTCAAGTATGTCATGATTCCAAGTTTACTATGTACTATTGATCCTCATGATATCGCTGATCTTATCCTTATTATGATCCATGATACTTATATGTTATCTTTCATGCTCAAGTTAAGCCTGATTAATTATCGCTGATTATTATATTCATGTCATGCATTGTATATCATGTGGTTCCCCACTAGGCTGTAAAGCTTACGGGAGGACCTCCTCCCCTGTGTCTGATTTCCACAGGACCAGGTCAGTAACGTGGTGGAGTAGGCGTGTGGTGATGAGGCTCTGGCGATAGGACAACACATGAACCATAGGGCTTTTAGAGTGTTATTTAGTTTTTATTTACCTTCCGCAATTTAAATTCATGATGTAGAACTCAGTTTATCTCTTAGTAATGACATAGTTACTTTTAGACTTCCGCATAATTATGTTATCTTCTTTTATTTTATTATTTTTCCGCTGACGTGTCTCAGTTTTTGACTGAGATATGGTCAATATTATGGTCAAGTTATAGTATATCGTAGCGTCTCCAGATTGGTCTTCGCCACGTGGCGGGGGTCGATTTGGGGGCGTTACACTTTTCGTTTAAGCAAGATTTTAAATTTGAATTTTTGTGAATGTAAAATATTTTTGTTGGATACATAATGGGACGATCTAATTTGATTAGTTAAGTTCGATAATGAATCAATATTTAACTTATGAATAATATATTTTTTAAAGAATTGAACCGTCCGGCCGCGTCTCTGGAGTGGCTAGTGGCTACAAAAAGAAAGTTGGAAAAGCCTGAAAATTATTTCTAGTTATCATCTCTGAATCTTGAAGAGAAGAAGAAGAACCATAGAATTTTAGCAGCGTTCGTCTTTGTTGCTAGAAAATAAAAATCAGGATTTGCAACTATTTCCCTACTTTTATATTTTATTTATTTATTTGTGACTTCATATATGTATAGTTTGATATGTAGAGGAACTTTTTTTTTATGTGTGTTTCTCATCTCACTACTAGAAAAACACTGATTACCGACGGTCCGGACCATCGGTAATCAGCCCGAAAATCGTCGGTAACGCAATTATCGACGGTTTTTCAGTCGGAATCGATCCGTCGAAAAAACGCTCGTCGCAAACGGATTTGCGATGGTTGAAAAAATTCGTCGAAAATATCGATGGTTCTGGCCGTCGGAACAGTCTCCGGCGGTTCGACTCGTCGAAATTTTCTGACGGTTGCAACCGCCGAAAAAGTCTCCGGCGGTTCGAACCGTCGAAATTTCCGACAGTTGCAACTGCCGGAAAAGGGCGGCGGTCCGAACCGTCGAAATTTTCGACGGTTGCAACCGTCGGAAAAGACCGACAGTTCGAGCCATCGCAACTTTTCGACGATCGCAACTGTCAAAACTTTGGATGGGCGTCGCAACCGTCGATCTTTTGACGGTCGCAACCGTCGCAAATAATTTTTTAAATATAAAAAAACTAGAGGTCGGATCCGCCGCCAGGCGACCGGATCCGAACGCCCGGCGGCCGATCCGGCCGCTGGAGGTCGGATCCAACAGCCTGGCGGCCGATCCGGCTGCTGGGGGCCGGATTCGGCCGCTGGGGGCCGGATCCGAACGACCGCTGGGGGTCGGATCCGAACGGCCACGCATTAAGATCTTAATAGTTCAATTTCCATCGTTACGATTAAATATGAAACTTAATTATGGTTCTCGTCTCCATTATATGTTTGCCAAATAATCGAAATTAGGTCACTTCACGCATACAAAAAGTTAATTCAGTCTCATATATAATATATATATATATATCACACTGTAAAATAAATACCACACAACACATCTGAATTCGTATTAATCGAAAACAGACCAAACGAACACTGTCACAATAAGAAGAAGAAAGAACACAAAAACTTAAATCAGAATGTAACACTTGAGCCAAAGTACGTGATCTAATCAAATAGTAAGAGTTCTCCTCACCACTTAAAAATATCTAATCCCGACCGCAGAGGAAGCGTTCACATCACAAGTACATCCCCCCACAGTAATTGCAGTAGAATTCGTAGTGACTGCTGCTTAATTACGCTCGTTATTACAAGATTTATACTGAGTTCGAACACAATTATTCTTAATTAATTAATACGTCTAATTACCAGGTTTTGATCTCTGGTAAGTACGTAGTTATATATATTATTATGCGTCTGTTCAGATGGCCAAGACGAGTCCCGGGAGCGACTTCCGGGCGCGCTCGGGCGCACGGCTCTGCCACAGCGGGCGGCAGCGGGCGCCGCCGCCCCTCTCGACCCGGGTGACGGTGAGGGACGTGTTGAAGTACTCCCGGACCTGGGTGATCACGCCGTCGTCGGGGCTGACGGTCCAGGCGTGGACCCAGGTGACGTTCCGGCGGGCGCAGAAGCCCTCGACCACGACGGTGGACCCGAAGGCGGCGGCGGCCTGGGGCTCGAAGACGAAGGCGGGGGCGTCGCCGGAGAGGAGGGCGATCATGTGGCGCTGGTGCTCCTTGGGGCCGTGGAACCACCACTCGATGTCCGGGGCGAGGAGGCCGTGCGCGCGCTCGAGGTCGCCCGCCCTCAGGGCCTCATACAGGTACAGCACCGCCCACCGGCAGCGCTCCTCGGAGCTCTCCAGTATTTGGTCGTCTCCGGCGTTGGCCAGTTCCGGACGTGCGTCTGAGGGCTCGGATGTGGTGTGCTTTGCTTCTAAGCTGCGCAGGTGCTTGGAAAGGCTTGGGCAAAGGGTGGAGAGGAGATGGGAGTGTGCATAATCTTTATATAGACAACCAAGAGTAAATCTCTCTCTCTCTCCCCTCCTCGGATGTCTCAAGACATAAAAAATTTGTTTTTTTAAAAAAACTAATTTATTAAAGTTTAAATTTAATGTAAGTAGCATAGATCTTCTCATAAAAAATAAACTTAATTAATCTAATTTCTAGCTCTCTCATAAAAATAGACTTTAATTTTTTTGTCGGCTCGAATTTATGAGAGATCTCCGATGTAAAAGACTATGACTCCAAGACTCTAATACGGAGCTATTAACATTCAACGAGTTATGATGGACTTTGATTTGACTTTGATTTTTTTAATATATCTTTTTTTAGCACCTTGAATTCATACATGATGGAGACTGGCTAATTTGAATTCAAGATAAATAAATAGAATAGTGAACATAATTCGGCTAATTAGAAGACTCGTTTATGTTATAAAAAAAGAGTTAGCAAATTGAAAAGGCATCCTCAAAAGAAGATTCGAATTGTGTGCAATCAGGATGAGGAATAAATCTGGCACCAATTCACAATTTGACATCAACTAATGGATATACCGAAAGAAAGTTGTTCAACATTGTATATAATTCAGATGTAATAAAGACTCTACGTATATAATTCAAATCTTTTCGAAAACTAAGTTTTGTTGGTACAAACTCTTCTCATTTCGAATTTAGTAAGGTACTAATAATTCTGAATACCAGAACTAAATTATTAATAACTATAATATTAAGCTAAACTCTCAAAAGGGGGTGGATGTACGATTTAAATTTCAAATGTTTTGCTTATGGCACATATAGAAATAAATAATAAAAAAGAAGAGCACACAAATAAAAAGCTGGTCGGCATATTGCTCTACTCGAGAGTGTATGTCCTAATTGTGTGGAGTATCGATGCGCTTTCTCCCGCACCACCACACATTTTAAAAAGTAGCAAAAACGTTTTTTATTCTATCAAAATTCTAGTTAGGTCTTCACTACACATATGTAGTTGTCGAATAAAGCTTATAAGTCATAGTAATTTTTTAAGATAAATTTATGTATACTAGCAATATTATCTATAGCTATCCATTATTTTAATCGTTTGCATTTATCAACACTTTTTTTTCATGAATTTTATAATTACAACTTTAATATTCAACTTCCATTAAATCATTTCAAAGTTTGGACACCAGCAATCTTTAAGCATAATTATTCTTAAAGCATAAAACAAATTGATCAAAATTATTACTTTTTGCTAGGTACAAAAATTTATCATATTCATCATAATAAATAATTCTGTATTAAAATTATAATTAATCGTGTAATATTAAAGTCGTGTTAAAATTTTCCTTTAGAATGCATATATGTTTCTTCTCTAGAGAAATAGCTTAGCCATCAGTTAGTTTTTTCCCCTCTAAAATGATCATTTTAATAAACTTGCCATTAGATCTATACATTAATTAATTAATAGATTTGTTCATGCAAAATATTGTCGTAATTGTTATATTAGATTTAAGGTTGTTACTAAGTATTATTCGTCATAATCAATCATGTGATACGGACGATATAAATTAATCAGGATGATAGTAATTAAAATGCCTATATGATTAGTGCGTTAGTAGGGGCAAGAAAAAAGAGTTCAAAATCGTATGTGTGTTATAAATATAAAGATGTTTCTTTTTTCTTTTGCCCTTATGAGAAAGATTATCAACTTATCCATGATAAAATAATCAACATATAATTACTCTCGGTTAATTAATTAATAAATTTGCACATGCAATGTCTGATATTGAGGCAAATTTTATCTTAGATTTAAGGTGATTAATGAGTCTTATAGTGGTCCCAATTTCTATCTATCTACGTGAAAATTAGTTCATAATTGTATAACTATTTTATGGGTTATTTCCTTTAACACCCCATGAACTATAACTTTCTTTTGTATCTAACCTTAAACTATAAATTTACAAAATTTAGTTCCAGAACTTATCTAAATTTGACACTCAAATCTAAAGTTTGTTAAGTTTTTTTTCTAATAATTATGAAATGTCATTTTTACCACTTATTTTTAACATGAAAGAATTGAAATAATAAAAAATTAACATAAATATAACATTGTATGAAAATATTATTATCGATTAGTACTTTTACTGTTATTGATATTTTTTATTTTAAAATAATTTTATTGTAATATGAACGTAAGAGTGAAAAGGACATTTCACAATTAAATTTAATAAAATTTAGTTAAAATTTGAAAGAAGGACTTATGTGTCAAATTTGAGTAAGTTTGGGGACTAAATTTTGTAAGTTTATAGTTTAAGGTTAGATATAGAAAAAAATTATAGTTGATGGGGGTGTTAAAAGGAAATAACCTATTTGTTTTTTCTTGTGCTCTGAGATGAGCAACTTATCCAAGTTAGTACAATGCTAATACTATTACTAGATTTAGAGTTCAAATACAGATAAAAGCTTTTTTGTTTTTGAATGTGTCCGAATCTACTAGTGGCTTCCGATGTACATTTTTGTCCCTTATTATTATTATCAGTTTAAGCGTTCGTATGATTAAAATAAAAAAATGATCCAAGATCACACTATAAATATATTATTTTGTTATTGTTACACTTTTTCTCTAAAAAAAATAATTGGTGCACTTTTGCCCCTTTATGTTTTCTATTGGTGTATCCTTTTCTTTAGTTAATGACATTTGGGGGAGGTCACTACCAACGAGCCTAGTTGTAACAACTACCAAAGAAAAGATAAAAAAAAAAGAACAAACCGTGATGGGCGGCCGGGCAAAGCACAAAGGGATTAAACATCAAAACCAACTCCCACTCAAAGATTAAGAGGAGAGGAATAAAATCTGATCTTATCAGATTTAATTAGAAGAGGAGACATAGATAAGATAAAAAGAGATTTTCTGCATTAACCATCTTCCTCAAAGAATCCCACTTTTTTTTCTTTTCTCCCCGGTGCCACTTCTCGTGCACAACAGGAGCAGAATCCCTTCATCGGCTGGACTGCAAGTGGTGCTGAGATATCTTCTTCCTCTCATCATTTTTTTTGAGTGTTGTCCAACTCACGCCCTTGCTGGGATTCTGCAGAAGGTGGCCGAGAGGAGTAACATGGAGGAAACAGGGGGTGTCGTTAATCGATTTTTCGACGAACGAAAAGAGGAATTAATCGCGAATAGAGGTGGATGAATCGAAATCACCTTGCATGACCTCTGAATTGTCCCAAATTCATGCCCTAATCGTTATGAAAAGAAAAGAATAAGAGTAAGGTTCAAGTTATCATTTTAATTGATTGATTCCTTGAATTCATTGATTGAATTGCATGCATAATTCATTTCTTATTATTTTGTTGTTGTGTGATTGATTTGCTAGGGGATAGGAATTAGGTTAGGTTGAGATTGTATTGGAAAATCGATGAAATTCGACAGTTTCATAATTTTCTGGACGCCGACCGATCGATCGGTTCGCAGGCATTGTGGCAACTGGTCGACCGATAACCTGCTTATCGTCGTTTTCTATATACATCGATCGGTCGACCGATCTCTAACATCGGTCGACCGATCCACACCCATTGGTCGACCGTTCAACTGAACGGATCCATCGACCCGATTAGTCCGAGTCAGCCAACCGGTCGACCGATCTGACCGATCAACAGACTACCAGTCGTCCGTTCTCCTGAACCGGTCGACCGATTCTCCAGAAAATCTTTTAATATATTTATTAATTATTTTCCTTTTATCCATATATATATATATATATGATTGATCATATTATTTGAACCTATAGAGATCTCTCACTGATTTACATGATTTACTCTCTTATTGATTTATTTCGCATTGATCATATCATATCTATTGAATCAAGAACAAAGAGCTACAGGTTATTAAAAGTGATTAATAAGTTCATATCAAATATTAATGATGGGTTGCCAGTCCAAGCCAAGTGCATCAAGATAAGGGTCGCTCCCTTGGTCATGGTTTGATCACTCATTGACCCGCACAAGACCGTATCATTTGCTCGGCATATTCCAAGAATTAAAGGCACCTAATGTCACCCTGATTTTAATAATAATAACTCAAGACCAAGAAGCATGTTCAAGTTAAGACAAGTATGCCATGATTCCATGTTTACTAAGCATTATTGATTCTCATGATTTATGATATCCTTCTATTCTGATTATTATTATTCTTATTATGATCTATACATGTATCCTTTCACGTTCAAGTTAAGTATGATTATTTATCGCTGATTATTATATTCATGTCATGCATTGTATATTATGTGATTCCCCACTAGACTGTAAATCTTACGGAAGGATCTCCTCCCCAGTGTCTGATTTCCACAGGACCAGGTCAGTGACGTGGTAGAGTGGACGTGTGGTGATGAAGCTCTGGCGATAGGACAACACATGAACCATAGGGCTTTTAGAGTGTTATTTAGTTTTTATTTACCTTCCGCATTTTAGAATCATGATGTAAAACTTATTTTATTTCTTAGCAATGATATAACCACTTTTAGACTTCCGCATATTTAAGTTATCCTTTTTTTTATTTCTTTATTTCGCTGACGTGTCTCGATTCTTGACTGAGATATGATCAATATTATAGTCAAAGTCATAGTATGCCGTAGCGTCTCCAAGTTGATCTTCGTCATGTGACGGAAGTCGATTTGAGGGCGTTATACTATATCATCAGCATCATCCAAGGTATGGACATCCATGATCCGTGATATACTAAAAGGTCCACTAGTAATAAAGAAAAAAAAATAGTAAAATTAGTAATATTGAAGTCGATTCTTTAGGATATTATTTTTATACGATAAATATTGTTTCAATCTTTAACATGGAATATAAAAAATTACACATATGTAATAAAATCATATATTCATGATCTAATTGTGATGCTCATTTGAGACGGATCTTAATTTTTCTATGTGGATTGTATATTTCATTTCTAAAGAATCGTATGGAATAAAGTGTATTATTCTCAAATAAAATAAAATAAATAAAAGAAACTTATAACCCTTGTAAGGTCTATTATGAAGTTCATTAGTTTAATAAATCTTAATTCTAAGGTATAAATACTTTTGAATGCCCTAAACACCACCTAATCATCTCACCTAACATCCTATTTCCTCTCGCCCACTCCCAGCCGGCAGCAGCAGCAAGAGGGAAGTGAGCTCTCCCTCTTTTCCCCTCTCTTGCTTCCACTCTCTCCCCCTAAGTCTCTCTCCTTTTCTCTCTCTCTCAAATCTCTTGCCCCACCTACTCTCTCACCTTACTCACCTTCTCTCTCCTTCACATTCTCCCTCTCGAAAGCAACAAAGGAGACTCGAGCATCAACTCACAGCAAGAAGGAAAGGAGAGGGTGGTCAGCAGCTCCAACAAGGAAAAGAGGGAGAGAAAGGAGGAAGGAAGGTGCTGCCACAGTAAGAAGAGGAGAGAAGAAAGAAATGAGGAAATAAACATACGGTTTTAACTTAAATTTTAATGTTCGAGAGGATTCAAACCCATCTAATCTCCTCTTAACAATGTGTGGATTAGGATAAGGAAGAACAAACCTTTTGTTCTTAGAATGAGAGATTAGAGAATGTTTATGTTTATCTTAAGAAGCATCATATTTCACTATGATCATTGTTCCATTACTAATTATTACTAATTAATCATGATTAGAATCTAATATTTCTTGTCATCCATGCTTAGTTCGCGAGTAGTTTTGCTTGTTACTATATATGAATATATTTAGTAGGCTTAATGTTCCTTATGCAAACTCCTATGTACTTCATGCTTACTGTGAATAGTTTAGTGATTTATTAATCCTATAATGAGTTATGCATTTGCCTACATTTCTATGTGGATGAATGGATGCTTTGACATTGGTTATATATAATTGTAAATGGGAAAAAATGGGGAGAAAAATAGGGGAAGCTCGGCTGCTCCCCTTGGCACGACCGTGACACTTTAGGCACGATCTCGAGTCTATAGGCATTTGTAGGATGTATGACATTCTGTTACGGTCGTGATCAAAGGATCGCACAGTCGTGACTTTTGCATACCTTGGGATATTTCGAATTCATCATTCTGTCACGGTCGTGACATTACGATCGCACGGCCGTGACAACCCAGTATGTCCCCATGCCTTCGAATATTTTGAAATGGGAGACAAACGACTCTTCTATCACAGTCGTGACATGGTTGAGCACAATCGTTGACCAACTGTCTCGTGTGTTAAAATCGGCGCGGCCGAAGGGATGGACGCATGGGTGCTCACCTTTATAGGCACGGTTGTATTCCCATTGTCATATGATGTTATGAATGAAGATGATAGACTAAGCAAGATAAATGAACAATATGATTTGACCTAAAGATGAAAATGATGAAAATGCAAGTACCTAAAAGGATGTTAATGTATGTTCTATTGTCATATGATGTTATAAATGAAAATATTAAAGTTAAACAAGATAAGCTCATGATATGTCTTAGTAGAATGACAAAGATATTATATGTTTATCTTATTTTTCCATGATGATTGTTCATATGCTATATAGAGTGCATATCTAACCATAGCATGCACATAATTTATGTTCTTATTATGATGCAATGCATATGTCATGACATGTAAAGATCATGGTATATGATCATATCATGCATGGGCCTCAACATGCTCTAACGAAAAAAAATCTCCTGCACCCCATGTATTCGTGCAGATATGGACGAGACATAGGCTCGACGGTAAGAGCCTCATGATGACGACGTTGCACATATAACGGTCGGGCCACGGTCCAACCTCTTATTGTCTTATGTTATGATGATGACTCTTTAGAGAGACAAATATGTATGGCTTATGGGCCTTTGAATCATATACTTTTAGATGAACTCATTTATATATTGTGAACCTTATGTTGTGTCTTATCATAGAGCCTATATGATTCATGAGTTAGTTTGTTATCTTGAGATTTATTCGCTTATGAAGACTTCTGTTGTTTTATGTCATTGCCGTTTATGTTATATTATTATGTTTTCGCTACGAAATTTGGAAGAATTAGATTACGAAGAATTTTACAAAAGTAATGCCGTCTAAGACGGTCTCTAAATTGAGACTGAAATTTGAGACTACATGGCCCTTCCCATCAGCTGAGACATGCCATGCATGCCCGTTATAAACTTAAAGCACGACAAATGATGGAGACATAAAGCATGCATGACCACCTACCTACTCTTGAAATTAGACAAAAAAAAAAAAGAAAAGAAAAGGCAGCGTCCATTATTGTCATTTTTGGCATATTACCTTCAGATAACTAGTAATTAACTCACTAGATTTTTGCGCGATTTAAATATACTTTAAAATATATGTTTAAATATATAAATAAAAAATTAAATTTATAATACATAAGTACTATTTTTGTAACGTACAACATACTTATAAATACCATTTGGTTAACATAAATGTTACTTAAGTTCATTAAAAATATTTAAAATGACTATAAAAAAATATTATATTTAACATTAGAATAAATATTATTTTAACTGAAAAATCTTAAGTATTATTTTAATATTATATATTTTCTGTTATTAGAAAAAATATAATGAAACGTAAAAAACTCAATATGTAATTTGTGAACATTTAAACATGGTGTGAAAATTTTAATACACATAAAATGTATTTAGATATTATTATATTTTATGATTAAAAAATATAATAAAATAAAAAAATCCAACTTATAATTTATGAAAACTTAATCGTTATGATAAATTTAGTGCACATTAATTAAGTATCAATATATATACGAGTATTTGATAATATAGATAAAAATTATAAAATATAAAGATCCAATATGTAATTTGTAATGTTAAAAATTTTATTTCACAAATTAATAAGGAAAATATCAAGTGTTGATATAAAGTATTAGATAATTCAATTAATTAATTTGATATTTAATGCTGAGAATATCAATAGGCAATACAAATAATTAAATACAATAATTTAATTAATATTCTATTGTAATAATAATTATATTTACTAATATTTTCCTATAAAAACTTAAAAAATCTACGTAAAAGAAACGATGAATGGTGAAAGGAGATAACACATAACTATAATTACAAAACCGTCGTGAAGCATGACTATATATATATATATATATTCAATGAAAAAATTCATAAAATAAAAATATGATAATAATATGAAATCATTTTTAAAAGGTAACATATTTTTATTAGTGATTTATTTTTTATTAAATAAAATGATATTTTATAGCATATAAAATTGTTATGAATTATGAATACCCAAATGTTATCCTAACTTACAGCTTTAATGTTCACTATAAATGATTGCATTAAATATTTATTATATTTAAAATTAATTTAATAATATTTTCTTTTAAGAAATTCAAAAATATTGTAAAAAAGAAAGGAAGAATGGTGAAAGAAGAGAGCTCTTGACTATAATTGCAAAAGTGACACAAAGCATGACTTTATATATTATATTATATATATGTGTGTATTATGGTGCAATCACAACTTGCGATTGTACCGTGCAATCTTATAGTTCTAAGTCTTTAGATTGACATCATTTTAATGTCAATTTGAAGATACGAAATTATGAAATTGTACGGTGCAATTACAAATTATAATTGTACTATAATTTAACTCATATATATAAGACAAGTGAAAGTTACAACAACATGTCTAACTTTCATTAATTTTTGGCAAAAGGAGTATGCAGTGCCTCCATACGTTTTTAATTATTTTTCATTACTTTTAACTCATTACTTTTCATTACAACTTTCCATCCGCCACCTTGATATTTTGCCAGCGTTGGAGACACCACCGTTGCCTCCAGTGAACCATCAGGTCCAGAACCCTCAAGTCAAAGCTAGAGAGACCACTTGAAGACCATCCTTCTGTCCATGGTTGATTCATTTCTCCCTTTCTCCTGTTCTGAACCTTTCACACTCTACATCTTTCCTTCTCTTCCCCAATCTTTCTCATTTCATCTACCTACCATTTCTCTCTCATTTCCCAATCTCTCTTTCTCTCTAATATCATCTACCATTTCTCTCTCATTCCCCAATCTATATCTCTCCTTTCATTTTTTGAACATAAAACTCTTTATACGTCAACAAGGAACTTTGTATAGCGCAAATACTAACAAGATCACTAAGTCAAATAAAGTAATAAAGAGTGAGCAAAGTGTCGAATCCACAAGGACTAGTTCAACTTTATTTTTTTATCATAATTTAATTAGATGAGGAAAATAGATAATATTTGGTTCAAAAGAAATAAAACAAAGAAAATTAAAAGTGATCCAAACTAAAGTCCTAAAATTTATATGTTAGATATGTTAAAATAAGACGAGAGTAAGAGTATCCTTGAATATAAGATCTAAAACAAATCCGAATTAACGGGTGAAAAGGATGTAAAAAAGTAAAGGACTCAAACCAGATGACCTAACTATCTTATCTCAATATTAGAGAGATAAAGTTCAACCGAATCGATCTCTAACTAACTTTTGATAAGATGCTTTAGCGATGAAATCCTATTTCAAAAACACCTCAATAGAGTGAGTTATTGATTCACAAATCTCTAAATCTCAACCGAGTAATAGAAATGGGATATGAATTCTTATCAAAAGATCAATCAACTGAGAGAGATAAAAGAACAAATCTCGATAATACCAACTGGTTAAAATTGAGTGCGCGGAGAAAGCATTAAAGTCAGCATACATATTCAAAAAATTCAGAATAGTAAATCTTCTTCAAGAATATAACAAAGTCCAACATAAATTGATCCCAATTAGAGATCTATTACAAATATAGAGAAATTATCAGGATTGTAGTGGAGAGATAAAATAAGAGACTAAAAGATAAAAAAAGGAAAAATAATCTCTTCAAAAAAATATTTAAACTCCTCTAGAAGAATCTCTACCGAGTAGACGATCCGAGACTCTTTTTTTTACCTTTGCAATGGATTTTGAATTATAGACTTAGATGCTTCAAATGGTGTGGTATTGACCCCTTTTTATAGTAAAAAATATATTTGTCCTTTGAGAAACATAGGCCGTGTCATTAATGACACATGCCATACTAAATAAAATATGATTATTCCAGCGAGGATATCGGGTGCAATTGATAAAACAAATCATGTTATTAATAACATGTGCCATTTTGTATATTGTTTAGAGTGATTTCGCCTACTTTCGGGGGATGGGAAGATATGCCAGTCGTTGGCCAACACAGACCGTGTTGAAACAACATGGACCATGTTGAGAGGCTGACGTTGACCGTGATGATATAACATGGGCTGTGTTGTTGGTAAACGCAAACCGTGTTGATATAACGCAGGCTGTGTTGCTGGATGCTGTAGAAATAAAAAATAAAAAAATTAGTTACTTAATTATAAAAGAGGAAAATTTTATATGTGTTATAATAAAATTATGAAAAATAGACAGCCTCCTCACAAAGGGGGTCGCAGTGACCTCTCTTTCTACAACCCTCTTTATATGAGAGGCCCGACCCCTTCCCCCTATCCCTCCCTTATGTTTAGGAGGCCCAAGAACGACATGTGGTGGTAACTCATGTTGTTATTTTTTTCCAAGTGATATATTCAAAATTTTCTTAACAACATATTGTCATACGTACAAACGGAGATGAAACAAAGGAATAAAGAACATTTTATTTTTGATGCAAGTTCGAGTTTGTGATAGTTAAAATCAAATCTTTGATGATTTCATCATATATGATTAAGTTGTGAAAACTTCTGGATATGTATCCTACATTCGAACTGAATTTTTTTGTTAAAGAATCTCTTTCTAGTTGCTCTAAAATAATTAAAAGATTTTCTAAAAGAAATACGGAGTTCTGGCGGATTTACTCTTGTTATTTATAGGAATTTGTTTGTTGAGCCCCTATGAATCAATTGAAACTTCATATTCACACTAAAACCATGATGATTTAATAAAGGCCAATTAAAAGAAGACATTTTCTCAATATTTATTATTGTCATTGCAGTTGATGATCCCGAGAAAGGGTAGAAGAATGGGACTTATTATGGGACATACAATCGAAAAATGTAGATTTATATATCGGATGTTCCTACAAATGATTAGTGCACCATCTCATATAGTCATATTCTATTTGTAGGAATAGAATAGAAATGACTTCTAGGAGAGATGGGTGAGTGATTGATAGCCTAGGTCTTGAAAACCGGTATAGTTGAAAGCAAAAAATTGTAATCCCTCTTTCTCCTTTTGTTTGTTGAATACATTTATTTATTTTTATTCATTTAGCTTGCCCCTTATGGTCAAGTCCAATTTATTGCAACCGATTCATATTTTATCTAGGCAAAAATTTTGAAATAATACCTTTATTCTCGTTTATTCTAGCTACTTTATCTTTGGGATTGGGCATAGTATCAAAGATTTTTAGAAACACATACTCCTTCGGGGTTTGGTTAGGACGTGGACATAAAGGTCTTTATGACACAATAAAAAATTTGCTTCATTTTCAATTATGTCTTGCTTTAGCCTCTTTGGGCGTTATTACTTCTTTAGTAGCTCAACACATCATTGGCTGGAATCAAAATATCTGCAAGATCTAGCTTGTCGAGATCAACAACTTCCGGCTAGGTATTGGAATCGGGGGTGTAGGGATCATAAATAAAAGTTTCCTGGGCGAATATTGACTCTCTTTTGTTTCATTCGGAGGTCAGTCCATGACCACTCGGTAATAATTTTTTTCTTGGTTTTATCCTAGGTAAGACCGGTTCAGGATCATGAGATCCTTTTCTATCATATAGAAAGGGTCGTTGCACATAATGTACTTTTAAGTAATTGCCCCATAGATCCTATATCTATCTATATGAAGAAGAAATCATGTAAGAAAGGGAATTCTTCTTTGTAGAAATGGTAACTTCGAGGTTGGAACGAGCATGAAGAAATTAACGATACTTCTTTATCTTTTGAGTTGTTATGCTGGATTGATCACTCAAGATCTTTGATCTTTAGCTCTGCCTCAAGAGGATAGATGGGGTGATTCGGGTGAGATCCAATGTAGATCTAACTTTTTATTCACTCGTGAACTGTTTCAAAGACCCAACATGCATTTTGTTGCATTGGTCTCTTTCATAAACTGATGTAGAGATAAGTTAGTTCATATTTTTCTTTATAAGAACATAATGAAATGGATCTATATGCTCTTATTATAGCGAGAAATAGTGATAAAGATGCTTTTACATCTTCTTCATCCAAAAAAATAAATGGCTGAGTACAGGACTCATTGTTTGATAAATGATTACTATAAGTTGGACTCTATAGAATTTGATCAATCCTTTTTTTTCTATCGTTTTCTCTTTCTTCTTCATCAACTAAATCACTATTCGTGATCCAAGATACTATTTTCTCATCAATCCAATCACCGTTCACTTATAAGTTTATTCGAATCTCGTTATCAATCTCTTGGCCTAAAAAAGTAATCTTTCTCAATAAAGTCGATTGATTAGGAAAAAATTAATTGTATCCTTTAGAAACCATATGGGCACCTTTGGATGCATATGTTTAAAAAAAACGAGAAAAGAATCAATGTGTCGATTTGAGTTCTATTTTTTTTCTTTAATAGGTTTTTTTGTTTATTTTTCTACTGAAGGGATTTTCTTCTATTTTGCTTTGATTTGTCTAGATAAGGTAGACAAATAATAATAATAATTTAAAAATATGAATGGCGGTGAGGGCCGGATCTGGCCGTTCATGCCCATGACCGCCGTTCGCGGCCGGCACGAGCATGAATGGCCAGATCTGGCTATTCACGGACGATCCGGCCGTTCATGCCCGTGACGGCCGCGAATGGCCAGATCGTCCATGAATAGCCGGATCTGGCCGTTCATGCCCGTGACGGCCGCGAACGGCTAGATCTGTCCATCATCGTCGTTCTGGGCCAGATTTGCCCTTCACGGCCATCACGGTCATGAACGGCAACGGCGACAGGCAGCCGTATCCGGCTGGATCCTCGCGTGTGTTAAGAGAGGGAAACTACGAGAGGGGCGAGTCTTACCGTAGATCGCCAGAGCAGATGCAGTCACCGGAGGTCATCGTCGCGTGGGGAGAAGTAAAGGAAAAAGAGGGGGCCGATTATTTATGGGACGGCTTTCGACGAACTTATCGACGGCTCCAACCGTCGCTAACTGTAATATAAAATGAATCTCGCCTTGTAATATAAAATGAATATGGCCTTATAATATAAAAAGTGTTTCATATTTCCCACGGCGACAGCCGTGAGAAGTTCCGACGACTGCGGTCGTGGGGAAGTCATTATTATTTTATTAATATTATAAAATTATATGTCATTATATGATTAAATATTATTTTATATTTTCTACAAACATAACCGTGGGAAGTTTCGACGATTGCGACTGTGGAAAAGTTATTATTATTTTATTAATATTATAAAGGTTTACGTCGTTATATGATTAAATACTATTTTATATTTCCCAGGGTTGTAGCCGTGGGAAGTTCTAACGGCTGTGGCCGTGTGATCGCCTGTACACATTAATAACTTATAAAAAAATTATTTCATATTTCTTACGACCTTTTCGCAACCATAGGAAGTTTCGACGGCTACGACTGTGGGAAAGTCATTATTATTTTATTAATATTATAAAAATTATACATCTCATATGATTATATATTATTTTATATTTCCCACGACTGTAGCTGTGGGAAGTTCCGACAGCTACGGCCGTGGAAAATTCATTATTATCTTATTAATATTATAAAAAGTATATGTCGTTATATGATTAAATATTATGTTATATTTCCCATGCCCGCAGCCGTGGAAAATTCCAACTGCTCTGGCCCATGGGAATGTCTATACACATTACTAATTTATAAAAAAAAATATATTTCCCACGGTCGCAGCCGTGGGAAGGTCAGACGGCTACGACCATGGGAAAGTCATTATTATTTTATTATTAATATAAAAAACACATGTCATTATATGATTAAATATTATTTTATATTTCCCACGGTCGCAACTGTGGGAAGACTGCGACCGTGGGAAAGTCATTATTATTTTATTAATATTATAAAAAGTATACGTCATTATATGATTAAATATTATTTTATATTTTCTTATGGGAAGTTTCGACGGCTACGGCCATGGGAACACCCTATATACAATATTAATTTATAAAATATTATTTTATATTTTCCACTTCCGTAGTCATGAGAAGTTCGGACGATTGCGGCTGTGGAAACACCCTATATACATTATAAAATATTATTTTTATATTTTCCACAGTTACAACCGTTGAAAGTTTCAACGGTGCCAGTCATGGGAATGCCATCCTTTGCATACGAACGGGGCGTTACCATTTAAATTATTATTTTATATTTCTCACGGTGCCGTGGGAAGTTCCGACGGCTTTACAACTGTCGCAAAACTTATGGGAACTTGCGTATTCGATTGTCGATAATTGCACCCGGCAATAGGCTCTTCGAAATTAGAGTAATGTCTTGAAATTCTAAAAAAAGAGGCATTAGAAATAGCACGAAGAAAATTATCACCATCGAGATCTTACAAATAAACAACAACAATTGTAGTAGATAATATAAGAATTAACCAACAAGGATTGGGGTGGAGTGGTAAGCGGCTCCTCCTCGCTTAAGCAAGGTCTTGAGTTCGAGTTCTAGTGAATGCAGAAAATTTTTGTTGGGAGCCTTACCAGGTACGCGACGCGGGATGACCAACCGAATTAGTTAGACTCGATGGTGGGCCGACCTCCAACCGATGGAAAATCTTAAAAAAAGAAGCAATCAACTAGTTGTAAAAGATGTTATTTTCAAGTTATTTTAAAAACTTGAAGACATCATAACCTTTATTATATTGTGATATTATCTTCTTAGGGTATCGTCACTACAACATTTTTGCTATTTACTAATGGATAAATCCGTCGAAAAATTCACGAGATCCGTCGGAAATTATGATTTCCGACAAATTTTTTAATCGATAAATGATCGTTGCAAAATTCCTCGTTGGAAATGGTTACCGATGGATTGCCGCTATCGTCGGTGTTTTCGACAATTTTACTCGTCGAAAATTTCGAAGTGGAAGTTCCGACGGGTCATTCTCATCGAAAGTTCCGGAGGGAGTGATCCTTCAAAAGTTACTAAGAGTACCTTCGAAACTTCCAACGGTGTTCCGGCGGGAGTCATGTCGCTGAAGTTTCCAACAGGTGGATCTGTCGGAAGCCCTTTTTAAAATATAACAAAAAATCGGATGCCAGCAGTCAGATCTGGCGGACGAATCCGGCGGCCGATGTTGTCGATAGAGGGGGAGAGAGAGGTTGTCGGTGATAGCACGATCCGCCGGAGTCATCGTTCCCAGAGTCAAGAGAATGCGCGGGAACCGAGATTGTAGAGTCATGGGATGTCGCCGGAGCCGAAAAAGAGAGAGGGGAGAGGGCGGCGGCCGATCTGGGCCTTCAAAGTTGTAATTAAGAAGAAAATGTTAAGCCTTCACACGCTATGATAAAATTACATGGCTGCCAAATACGTAAGAATAAACAGTATCATTTGTCATGACTACACTTCATATGATACTTAAATATTTTTTACGGAAACATAATTTTGGTGAAAATATGAATAACTGTAATTTTTTTGAATAAATTGATACAATATTTCCTGGGGGGAGGCTACTATGTTCCAGAATATATTCAGGCGTGGAAATGAAGGGGAAAAAGAGGATAAAAAGCGCATCCTACCTTCCCTTGCTGTCACCAATGAGCTGTAAACACCTCATCAAATAATCTCATCCTTCACTATCTCCGTTTCACGACTAAATTACGTGATGCACACGATGGAGACGAAGGAAGAAGGATTAATTAATTAAATCGACATCTTATTTATATATTCAGTGGCTTCTTTCGCATCTCGATCATTTATACATCTCCATTAATGGCGGAGCGAGCTGCTGCTGTGCGAAGCCCTCTTCTGAGCAGCATCCCACCCAACCACCCAAGGAGCAGGTACGCTGCGCAGGGTGGAGAAGCAGGGCATGTGCAATAAACCCTAGCAAACGCATGCAGTGATTGTGATTGCGATGTGGTGTGGAGGAATTAAGGACTACGTGCTGCTGGTTTCTGTTCGCATGCCCGTCTTCTCCACCATGCGAAGCCTATCTAATTAACAATTTTCTTCACTAGTGAGCAGTTCGATCGTTCCACAGGTATGTAATTAATATTTATGGAATCGGTATATATTGACTTGATTCTCGTAAATTAGAAGGGAATAGGAGAAGGAATAATATATATATGAACTTGAGAACTTCTATATAGATATGTATATATGATATACATTCTACATGCGTGCACGGGGGTATTAGATTCTTCCTTAGGTCATTGTATATAGTTCCTGTTTAAGTTTACAAATGCTCAGTTGTAAATTGGGAAGTGGTTCTTCTTTCCTTAAACACTATTTCAAATTTAATTTTTTGTGAACGGAAAAAAGTGGAAGTCTCATCTGCGACACGAGACGATCGTACTGAAGTAATTGGACTCAATAGTGGACCGATGTCTAATTTATAAATAGTATGATTAATAGCGTGGCACGAGAATCAATACTACTTTTCAGATATTAGAGACCGACTATAAAGATAAGTTTAGGGATGCACATATGTAATGAAATATTGGTGTCCAGATATTAGAGATGGGATATAAAGATAAGCTTACTGATGCTCATGTGCAAGGAAAGATTGGCGTCCAACTCTTGAACGATCAGAAGTAACCAGTTTTTTTTTCCTTTTCCTACTTTTTGAGTACGAGATTTATGCAGCTAGAGAATTTCTGAGTTAGAAAATTTAAATGAATTATTATGTCAACATTAAAAAAATATGAATACTAATTAATTAAATAAGTAATTAACATTTTAATTTTTATAAATGAAATATTATAATATTTAATGAAAAGATATGAGAAAAATAATATAGTGCGCCAAATAGAGTTACATTTTTTACAAATAAAATATGCATTTTTTATTTAAATATATGTGTCAAAGACGAGGACGGAGTGGAAGGGTAATTGGGGGGCACTCCTCTCCCCCCCCCCCCACAGGGACCGTGCTATAGTTGGCGGGAGGGTAGTTGGGGGCAGGGTAGAGGGGGGCCCTCCCCCCAAACTTATTGTCACACCCTTATTATATAGCATATATTTATATATTATATATAATTATAAGGTAAAATTCAATTTTAACCACCCTAAATTAAGTTAAATGGAACGTAAAAGTATATATTTATAAATATTTATTATTATATTTTAAAATTTATTATATAATTAATATTTATTATTTTTAAATATTTTTTTGTTCCCCTTAATTTTATGACTCCATCCTTGGTCAGAGATGTATGTTTTATATAAAAAAATTAAGTTGAACTTTTAAATTTTACAGCCTGATTGGCATGGATTTAATGAAAACCTTGGATCATGAACATTTTTGTATTAGAACAAATTTTTTTTCTGCATTTTTTATATTCTTCCATTGTTCCAAGTATGAGAGGGAACATTGAAACACTTCTTTTTCAAATTCCAAGACTCCGACGAGGAACAAAATGTAAATGATTACCTTTGATCCATTAATTTCTGTTCCCATTGTGTTTGGATACATGGATGAGAACAAGGACTAATTCTGATATTATTTTGATACCAAACAATCTCTAAGTGTCTCTTGAAAAGATGCTAAGTACATTTAATTATGAAACAATTTTTTTAATTTCTAAGGATGTTCCTTCCTCAAGTATTCTACTTAGATGTACAAAATATATAATACAATCAAGTTATTGGAATTATTAGTATAAAAGATTGTGAAATTTTCAATACTATTTATTAGAAATCAATGATTTCATTGTATTTTTAGAATATTACCATTGAAATTCGATAATAAACTTGGTATAAAGATAAATCTATTTTCACCTTATCACCAAGTCCAAATGTAGCATTTGAAATTTTAATTTATCTTTTTCCCTTCTTATAACACATTAATGAGCCCCCCTTTGTAACACACTAATGAGCACCGTTTTGTAAAGCCGTACATGACATGCATATGTAAAGCATTTGACGTAGAACAAATGTAGAACATTAATTAATTTTACTTATTAGATTAATAAAATAAATAAGTATTAGTTTAACATATATATTAAATAGTAAATATGATTAAGATCGAGATGATTGAATTATTCGAAGATCCTAATCAAGCTATCTTAATAAATATGATTAATTAAACTTATTACAATTTATTTAACCTTAGATAATATTTTTATTATCAAAATACTTCAATATATATATTATTTTATCTAAGAAATATATAATCAATTCAATAATAAATTATAATAATTAAATTAATTAAATGATAAGAATAAGTGCTCTACGCACTCGTTAACATCCTAATATGTTTACCCTTCTTATAACACTAATGAGCACCTCTTTGTAACACACTAACGAGCACCCTTTTGTACAGCCATAGCATTTGACGTAGAACGAATGTAGAATACTAATTAATTTTATTAATTGAATTAATAAAACAATTATGTATTAATTTAAGATATATATTAAATAGTAGTAAAGGAAAAAAATAAGATGTTCCATATTTTCTTCACCATCAGATTTCATCCAACTATAATAAACTATTTAAGAGATTTAATCATAAATCATTGGATAAAGATCTGATGGTGTAAAAGATAAAAAATATTGTGAGGTAAGGAACATCAAAATTGAACCTAATAGTAAATATGATTAAGATTGAAATCATCACATTAAGATCCTAATCAAAACTATGTTAACAAATATGATTATTTCAACGTTTACAATTTATTTAACTTTAGATGATATTTTTTATTATAAAATTACTTTAATTATTTTATCTAAAAAATATATAATCAATTCAATAATAAATTATAATAATTAAATTAATTAAATAATAAGAATAAATGTTCTATGCCCCCTCATAATCTTGCTGTATGTTTGGCCGCCTCCACCCCCACAAATGTCTCCGCCTCCGATTATAACATTACCTTCCTTGTCATGATTGATTCAAGTGGGTTTGAATATCACATATGAAAAAAAGTAAGATGCAATGTAGAATAAAATTTTATTTTATTATTTCATGAAACATTAAAAGGTAAAGGCAGATTTAATATTTTTAAAAAGAAAAATGTACATGTAGAGCATTTGAGGTAGAACAAATGTAAAGTATTAATTTTACTTATTAAATTAATAAAATAATTATATTTAATTTAAAGTAGATTAAAATTAAGATCTTTGAATTATTTGATAGTCGTCATCGAGTAATGTTAACAAATATGACTAATTCAACTATTGTAATTTATTTGATATTAAGTGATATATTTCTATTATCAAATTATTCAAACGAGTATATATTAATTCATCTAAGAAGTAAATAATTAATTTGATCATCAATTATAATTTTTAAATTAATTATATGATAAAAAATAAGAGCTTTATAATTCCATATAGAGCAGGGTGTTTTACATACTTATTAACCTCATTTTTCAAATGGGAATAATAAAGTGAAGACTTGAGATAAACTACGCTAACAAAAAGAATGGAATTACTTATTCTTTCCAAAATAATTAAAATGATTAATTCACTTAAGCTAGATATTATTTTAAACGTTAGATATTTTGATTGACACATACAAGTAGAATCTATATTATATTAAAGAGAGAATACTTCTAAGGAGAGAATGACATTTGGCACCTTTTTGAAGTGCCACATGTCCATACTTATAAATAATACAAATAAGTTTTCAAGCACTTAAATAATAAATGTAATAACTAAATGTGTATATCTCCATGAGACAACTAATATCACCCATTACAAGGAAAATTCAATCATTAAAAATGTTATAAATTAATCATTCTTAGATAGAAAATGTTGGTGATTTTGATGAATCTATTTAGATTACATTGCATTTTTATAGATTGATTGCACTTTATATAATTATATAATGGTACATGATAATATAATACAATTATTTTTAATAATTATATAGATTAAATTATTTTTAAAACCAATTAAATCCCAATATATAAAATAGTAATTACAAAATTAATTTTTTAATAAGTATATATTCAATTTGTTTAACCAGTTAAATCCGAATATATACATTAGTCATTATAATATTAATATACTAATTTAATCCACACAATATTATAGATATGACTCTATAGTACCTACAATGTTATATTTAATTATAATATTAATATACTATTTTTTAATGATTAGCTATGAGAGTTAATTATAATATTCATTAATTATATAATTAATTGAAAAAATCAGTTAAAATGATATAATTAGTTAAATAAAATATTAATACATTATAACCGTTTTTTGGTCGGTTACTCATTATAAAAGTTAGTGGATGATGATTATTTCAATTAGGAACTGCCTCCATCATTCTCATCATAACATCACCTTATAAATACCTCAGAAAATCAAACTAAATCAATGTCTCTCCACATTTTTCTCTTCTTCACGCAAATTTCATCATCTTCTTCTCTCTATCTCCTTATATATATTGTTGTGAGTTATAACTCTTATCTTTATATTGTTGTTATAATTATTTTACTTTTACAAATTCAATTCTTAACATGATATTCAAATAGTAATACTTTTTTATTCTTTGCTATTTAGATATTCAAGCAATCATTTTATATCATATTTTATTGTTTTTATTCCTTACTATTTGGATTTTCTATCATTTTTTCTCTTAAGATATTTTTCTTAAGCAATATGAATATCATGAACGATGTTATGTCTTAAAAAAAATAGTAGTGTATTAGAACTATTGCTTTGATGGCGCCTAACTCTTTCTTTTTGTATATTTTTACATGATCCTTAGACCACTTTTATCTTGATAATATGGAGTTAGTTGTGATCTTAATGCCACATTTGTATCAATTTAGGTGGTAAGTGGTAACTAATCATTGATGGTTTTTTCTTAAATTAATAGTTAACAAATATATCTTGGCTTTCACATATGTGTGCAGTTATTTATGAAAATTTTATTAAATAATTATTTATAAAGTCAGTTACGAGATATATCTAATTATGTATACATAAGTAAAATAAATTACTATAGTTAAACTATGTTAAATTATCCAATTAATGATACTCATTATAAAAAAAAACTGGTGAACAAGTGACAAATTCAGACTAATAATTAGTATAGTATAATTAATTATTATTTTGTTTCCTTTAACCGATTTCATCTTTGGTTACCAAAAAATAGTTTCAAATTGCATGTTTAATAACTGCTTTTTTTCTTAATTAACTAGAATTATGCAACACTGCATGAGGTCACATGAGACATATTTTTACCAAGTTGAGAGAATCCAACATATAGATGTGAAAATAATCTTAAATTATGCTAAAAATATGCTAATTGGAAAGTTACTCCATAATTAAAAAAACATAGTAATATATGAAGTGTTTTTTGTTAAGTTGAAAACTTATGATAATATTTTATTTATATGAATCGGTGTCTACCAATTGAAACATTTTAAGGAAAAAATGTTCTAAAAAATTATTATTTTACATAATTTTATAACAAAAAATATTAATAATTATAAATGTATTTTACCAAAAATTAATCTTTAATTACAATGGATAGGAAAAAATATTCCACTATAACTCTTAAAATTTCCAAAATTAACTGTAATAATGATAGTTAAAAATAAAAAGAATCCATGATAATAATTAAATATAAAAGTTGACTCAGGTCTGCGTACATATGATCTGGAAACTGATAATGAGAATACGCTTATCAACTTTTAATGCATTTTTATTATAAAAGTTTAATTGTGTTATTTAATTATTAACTTTAAATCTAAAATTTTATGTAGAATGATGCAAAACTCATGATAAGTAAGAAATTAAAACTACTAATGATAATTTAAGCTCCATGACAAATATTGCAATAATTAAATAACATTCAATATTATTAATACAATAAAATTTTATTTTGATAAACTAATAATTTTATAAAAGGTATTTGCTGTATAATAAATTAACTTATTAAAATTTTACTATTATGTACACTATTAAAAAAATATTTTAAAGTACTCATTTCCATATTATCTTCACATTTAGGATATTTTAACCATCGATGATAGTGTTCCTCTTCTAAAGTTAAAATACCATGTCTCCTATTTTTTATGTACGAGATTAAAAGTATATAGACTTAAAAATTTTAAATGAAAATAAATCAAACATCATATGTGGATTCTTAATCCAACAATTTAAAAAGTAGGGAACACAAAGGAGCATATCCTTGATGCATTAATGATGATAAAATAACAAATTATATTGTGAAATTAAAAAAAAATTATATTCAATTGAAATTACATATATTTTAATAAAGTAATTTATTTTAAAAATTACATAATTTATTTTTTTTCACCACGCATCGCGTGGGTTTTATACTAGTATAATTTACACACCGATTCGTTATTTAAATTTAAATAAGGAGACAGAACCTGAATGCCCAGGAACAACTGTACATAAATTATTATCATGTGACAATTTAATAATTTATTGAGTTTTTAAACTAATACCTAAAAAAGCCCCAAAGAAATAGAATAATGCATGCACGAACATTATACCACACGCAAAAACGAAAAGAAAAGAAGCTAAAAAAATTGCTAAAGCCAAACTATTCAAAACATCCACCAATGCCACCCTTGTTTTATTTATTTTTTTTGAGACATTAATGCCAATTCTGAAGGTGTTCATCGCAACTCCCAGAGCTACTTGATAAACAGAAAAAAAGGACAATATGCATGCACAAGGGGAAATACCTTCAGCATGTCTATTATTAGCCAACTTATCAGTAGACTTGAAAAAAAACTCTCTTTTGGAACGCACTGTTCAATTTAATGTGCTAATATGTCATCTGTGGAATATTTATGAACAATTCTTGAGGAAGGATTGATTAAGATTCAGATACGAGGAAAAAGAAACACCATTGGAACATGAGCAATAACACTGTCCATCATTTTGCTGCTCGTGTATCATCATCTCAAGATAAATATCATCACCATAGCCATGACCATGATATGGTCCTGTCCGGGATAGATGGTAACTTGAAATTTTCGTCTTGAATACACTATCTTGTTGAGTTTGTAGAAGAGGTTCGTCTGCGTAAAGACACAAAGTGAAGTGAATTAGTATTATATGATACATAAAGACTCGTTTTCAACATTGATGATGAAAATGAGATGGGTTATTTCCATGAACCACTCCTAAATTATCACGATTTTTCACATCTAATTCCAAACACGAACTTATTTTTTTGAATCCCTAAACCATCACGACTTTTCCACTTTAATCCCCCGTTCACTTCTGTTACATTTTCTGTTAGTTTTATTTTTTCTCATTTATGAAAAGACCAAATTACCCTCCCCCTCCCCTTCATAACACATCAAGTAATAAATATAAAAAAGAAAAAAAAATATTAGAACACTTTTTTTTGGGAGGGGAGAGGGAGGGGTAATTTAGTATTTTCATAAATGAGAAGAAACAAAACTAATAAAAAATGTAACAGAAGTGGACGGAAGATTAAAGTGAAAAAATCGTGATAGTTTAGGGATTTAAAAAAATAAGTTTATAGTTTGAAATTAGACGTGAAAGATCGTGATAGTTTAAGGATGATTTATGAAAATAACTCAAATGAGATTATGCACGAGATAACATCTCACCGGATGTAGAGGAAAACTTTCCACAGGGGAAAAACAAAGATAGAAAGCCATTGCTTGCTTCCACTTATGAATATTATACCTCTGATTCAAGTAAACTATCATAATAAGAACAAGGCAACGATCATTACCTCAGCAACAATTGAGTTTCCCCTTATCATGACACATGATCTTCGAAATGGATTACCTCTGAGCCTGAAAATAGGTTTCCCGTCAATTTCTCTCTCGGACAAAAATACATATAACTCAGTATGGGCTTCAGAAGATAATGCTTTTTGCACTGTGAAAATCAAATCCTTCAAATCATTGCTGCTCCCACTAAATCCTTGCCATTTTCCCTACAATTCCATGACACAAAATCATGTTGTAACATCTCTTCAGAAGAAAAAAAAGTCATGCTATAACATTCACACGAGAAGCTGCAAGAGAAAAGTCATATCCAGCTTGTCACTTTCAGATCAGCTAAAGAACATAGATAACCATTTCAGACACATGAGAAAACACATGGCTAATCGGAGCATAAAAAATAAAGTTACCATTAACATATTTGGTTACTCTGGAGGACCTTACAGTACTATAGAGCTATAGATGCACGTATCAACAAGGCTAGATCATATCTAAATGTTCAATGCATTCACAGGTTTAAAAGACCATGTTGAAAATAAGATGTTTCGTCTTCCAAGTTGAGTAATTAAACAGACCATATGCAATTAATGTTTTTACATTGTTCGAGAGTTAATGTGATAAACAGTGAAGAGTTGTTTTTCCATATTTTATTTTCAATCCCAAGCAGATTATGCATAGATAATGCTGCTGATGAGGGGGTGCAGAAGGAAGAAATTGAAGTTCATATCCGCATGAAAGTATAGGCCATCTGGCGGCAGAAGTAGAAGATAACACCATCAGTAGAGTAAGACAAAAATGATGGGTATTCTGGGTCGTGCACATAAGCACATCTAAATTATTTATACCACACGATGAAGGATCCAGCGGAAGGATCAACTAGTTAATCTTAGCTACCAGCAAAACATGTCAATGATAAGGCTGTCTCCCACGAACATCAACAATTTCTGCTTTTGATATTTATTCAGGCCTCAGCCAGTGCACGAAAGGTTTAGGACTTGAGCATATTCCACATCATTGTGTCTGAAAGTAGTTGCTAGAGTGTTGGTAGTATCAACTACAATCCATGAGTGCGAGTTAGGACAGAGTACCTGTACTGAATATGTACTTCTGTCAGATATGCATGAGGCAGGGGCCGGTAGTTATGAGGTGGTGCGTGTCCTTAGGTATGACACAGGCACATACTTGGGCAAGTTGTTGAGATAATATGAGGAAGCCAGTGGAATCGAGGATTGAAGTTCATAGTGTGTTGAGCTGGATATGCTCTCAGATGGTTTTCACAATCTCTCTGATGCAGTAAAGAGAGAAAATCAGCAAGAATAATGAGAAATCAGACTAGAAAATGAGAAAGATCGATAAAGGAACAATTAGGGTTTATGAGAAAATTACAAAAATCTGTAATTTTGATAAAAGAGAGATTATGACGGCTGAAAACCTTATTGGCAACCTTAAATACTAGAGTTACAAGAGGTTATAAACTACTAATCAATCTCCACCCTTGATTAACCCACTTTTAATCAAGACCGTTATAACTAATCATGACCCTTATAACTAATTAAAAGGTCACATTGACGACTAATAAACTAAAACACCAGTTTTAATTAAAATAATTAATTTAAAAAAAAAGCTCCTGCGTCAATCTCCTCAGCTTGAAAATTTTGGCTCCTTGGAAAAAACTTGCTCCACATCAACGTACATTTTGGCATCGATCTTCTTGAGCTCATCTTCATTAATCCAAGTACTTTCAGTAGCAGGTTTACCCAACTATTTAATAAAAAATCTTCTATATCTCTTACCTCTACGAGAACTGACCTCTTTGACATCCAACACATCTTCAATAACATCAGTAGAAGCTTTGGAATGTTGTTCCAATTGATTTGAAACTTCAGTTGTTTCCATATCAAAGCCCTCGAAAGCATACAAATCTGAGACATTGAAGATAGGACTGATTTGCAAATTTGATGGAAGCTCAATGAAATAAGCATTCGAACTTATTTTCTTTAGTATCTTGCATGGTCCAAACTTCCTTGACTTGAGTTTGTGATAAGTGCCCTTAGGAAACCTCTCTTGCTTCAAGTGTACAAGGACCAAGTCTCCTTTCTCAAAATCTTTAAGACGCCGATGTTGATTGACTGCATTGGCATAAGTTTCATTACTTGATTTCAGGGCAGCTTTTACCTCCTCATGCACTCTTTTAATGTGTTCAGCAAAGGCCTCTCCATCATCACTGATTCTCGCATTTGGTGGCAAAGGAACTAGATCAAGCACATGTTGTGGTTTCAATCCATAAGCAGCTTCAAAAGGTGTCTTCTTGATTGTTCTATTGACAGAATTATTATAAGCAAATTCTGTTTGCGGAAGAATCACATCCCAACTTTTCACATGATTTCCAACAAGACATCGTAATAGATTTCCCAAACTCCTATTAACAACTTCAGTTTGCCCATTTGTCTGGGGGTGACATGTGCTAGAAAATTACAATTTGGTGACCATTTTTCTCCACAAAGTTCTCTAGAAGTGTCCTACAAATTTAACATCTTGATCTGAAACAATAGAAGATGGAACTCTATGCAATCTCACAATCTCTTGAAAGAACAACTCAGCAATGTGTGAAGCATCTGAAGTCTTCGAACAAGGAATGAAATGTGCCATCTTTGGGAATCGATCCACCACAACAAAAATCGAATCATATCCCTTTGCTATTTTTGGTAAATCCAAGACGAAGTCCATGCTTAAATGTATCCAAGGCGTCTCTGGTATTGGCAAAGGAGTGTATAACCCTGTATTTTGTGAGTTGCCTTTACCCAGTTGGCAAGCTGAACATCTTCTTACTATGTTATTCACATCTTGAAATATTTTTGGCCAAAACTAACGATTTCCATGAAGTTCCCTCACAATTTGCTCCTGCAAAGTACCTTGAGGAATGCAAAGTTGATTGCCCTTAAAAAGATATCCCTCGTGTAAGCGATAAGGCAACAATTCAGACCTTCTAGGCCCTTCCAGGTCAACAAATATTTTGCTGAAATATGGATCAGTTTTGTATTGATTTTTTATCTCTTCAAAACCAGTTACTTGAGTATTCATCACCAACAATAACGTGGATCGCCTACTAAGGGCATCTGCCACAACATTAGACTGCCTAGTTTTATATTTCACGGAAAAACTAAATTGCTCAAGATAAGCACTCCAGGTAGTATGTTTTTCATTCAACTTCTTTTTAAAGTTTAGGGACTTCAAAACTTGATGGTCAGAATAAACAACAAACTCTCGGTAAGCCAAATAATGCTCCCAATGTTGAATAGCTCTAACTAAGGCATAAAATTCCAAATCATAAGTAGAGTATCGCCTCTTCGCATCAGATAATTTTTCACTGAAAAACTCCACAGGTTTACCCTCCTGGTTGAGAACTGCACCAATTCCAATATGAGATGCATCACATTCCACAACAAATAACTTTTCAAAATCAGGTAGAGCAAGAATAGGGGCTTCGGTCATCAGTTTTTTTATGAGTTCAAAGGCCTTTTGTGCTGCATTTGACCATCTAAAACTATTTTGCTTCAAACATTCTGTAATAGGACTCATAATAGAACTGAAATTCTTGATAACCCTCCTGTAAAATGACGCCAAGCCATGAAAACTTCGAACATCCTTCATGTTTTATGGAATAGGCCATTCCAAAATTGCACGAACCTTCCCTGTATATGGTTTAATACCTTCAGCTGAAACAACAAAACCCAAAAACTCCACTTCGCGGGACATAAAAGAGCACTTTTTCAAGTTGATAAAAAGTTTCTCTCGCTGCAATACTTCGAGAACTTGTCGTAGATGCACTAAGTGCTCGTTCACATCTTTGCTGTAAATTAGAATATCATCGAAATAAACGACAACAAATTTTTTTAGGAAAGGTTTCAATACCTCAGTCATTACTCGCATGAATGTACTTGGTGCATTAGAAAGGCCAAAAGGCATGACCAACCACTCAAATAACCCATCCGGTGTTTTGAACGCTGTTCTCCATTCATCTCCATCTTGTAGTCTGATTTGATGATACCCACTTTTCAAATCAATCTTCGTGTACAACTTAGAGCCAGCTAGTTGATCAAGCATATCACTCAAACGGGGTATTGAAAATCTGTATTTCACAATAATTTTATTAACAGCACGACTATCCACGCACATCCTCCACGAACCATCCTTTCTTGGTGCAAGAAAAGCTGGATAGGCACATGGACTTTTGCTTTCATGTATCAGACCCTTAGATATCAACTCTTCAACTTATCTTTGCACCTCAGCACGTTGTTTAGGTGGCATTCTATAAGCCGACAGATTTGATAAAGAAGCTCCTGGAACTAAATCAATTGCATGTTGAATACTTCTCATTGGTGGCAGACCTTGCGGTAAGTCTCCAGCAATCAGATCTGAAAAATCCTTCAAAATTTGCTCAACTTCAGGTGGTTGGTGGGATATTCCTCCAAGTGGTTCTCCTCTAACTATCTTGTTTGCTAACACATAAACATTCCCAACTTTTTGGCATACTAATTCAAACTTCTCAGCACACAAACAATCATTAATCTTATTATTTTTAGATGAACTAGCATCTTGTGTTTCCTCTTTCATTGGATACAAGGTGTACTTTTTGTTACTCCTATGAAAAGAATATGTGTTTGGTTTAGTGTGATGCTCTATGTCATGATCATACAACCACGGTCTTCCCACAAGAATATGCCCAACATCCATAGGAACAACATCACATAAAGCTTCATCTTGAAGATTACCTCCCATAGTAAATTGTACCAAACATCGAGTAGTGACAGGAATTTCATTATCTTTCTTAAGCCAACGAATTTTGTAAGGATGTGGATGTTTTTCAATAACCAATCCCAACTTCTCTACTGCATCATTAGAAATGACATTTTCCATGCTACCACCATCTATAACTAGATCACACACCTTCCCGCCACAAAGAACACGTGTTCTGAAGATACTATGCCTTCTCCAATCTTCTTCTTCTTTAGTTGTGGTAGTTAAGACACTTCGAACCACCAATGATTCTCCTTGAACAGGAAGAACATCTATTTCTTCGCTTTCATCCACATACTGATCATAAATAGGCTCTGACTCTTCATATTCTTCATCTTGCAACTCCACGAGATTAACTCTTCGCTGTGGACAAGCATAAGAATTATGACCCTTTTCACCACAAGTGAAACAACGAATTTGTGTGTTGTTTCCTTTAAAAGTCGTAGGTGCAAAGTTATTTTGTCCACCGTAACGCATTACAACTTTTCCCTTATTATCATTTTTATTTGCATGAGTTCCTTGACTGGTTCCTTGTGCAGATGTATTATTTTTTGTATTTTCAACAGCACTAGTACCCTTTTGCATAATGCCTTCTGAGCGCCCTATTAAAGGTCTACGCGCTCCATATCGCTAATAAAGCTTGCTGTCTGGCATCTTCAAGAGTACACACACGAACAATAGGCATCTCATCTCTAATAGATTGGTTAAGCCCAGCAAGATAACGAACAACTACTTGCTCATTTGTTTCATTCAACCCAACACGAATTGATAAGTTATAAAACTCTGAAGTATACTCTTCAACATTCATACCTCGCTGTTTCAAAGAATGAAACTTTTCATATAAATCCATTGTATAATCAGCGGGTAAGAATTGTTTTCGCAGCTTCGTCTTCATATGCTCCCAGGTGCCAATTTTCTGTTTACCTTGTCGTTCACGTTGCTCTTCAATTCTCTTCCACCATTGAAGTGCTGTCCCCTTTAATTTCAGTTTCACAAATAACACTTTTCTATTTTCTGCCATAGGTTTCCACTCAAAATAATTTTTCAGACTTGTTTCCCAATCTAAATAATCTTCAGCATGCATCTTTCCATGAAAATCAGCAACTTCAATCCTAATTCCACCACTGTTCAGATCTAAGGCATGAATCAACCTATCCTCCAATCGACCTCGCACCAGATTTGTATCGGCTCTAGCTTCATGAAAGAGATTATCAAAATACCCTTGATCAGTATCATCTTCCAGACTACCTTCCAGTATGTCTGATAAATCGTGGCCACCTTTCGGAATCTCCATATGGGCTACCACACGTTCCTGTCGCGGTAAGGCTTGAACACTTCGCGACAAATCTTCAATCATTCGTCGAATCTCTGCCATTTCTGCTTGCTGTTCAGGGTTGCCACGTTCTCGGCCTCTACCACGTCCAACCATGGTTCAAAAACAAAGAAAACCCTAATATTTTGTAGGATCTTTTGCTATGATACCAATTTGATGCAGTAAGGAGAGAAAATCAGCAAGAATAATGAGAAATCAGGCTAGAAGATGAGAAAGATTGATAGAGGAACAATTAGGGTTTATGAGAAAATCACAAAAATCTGTAATTTTGATAAAAGAGAGATTATGACGACTGAAAACCCTATTGGCAACCTTAAATACTAGAGTTACAAGAGGTTATAAACTACTAATCAATCTCCACCCTCGATTAACCCACTTTTAATCAAGACCGTTATAACTAATCATGACCCTTATAACTAATTAAAAGGTCACATTGATGACTAATAAACTAAAACACCAGTTTTAATTAAAATAATTAATTTTAAAAAAAAAGCTCCTGCATCACTCCCGCAACTCCCAGATATTTCCAAAGAACTCCATGTGATCGGGGATATGAAGACTGATTTATGGATGTCGGTGATGCTCTTCGTCTTTACTGCAGTTGAAGACTTGGATCATTTGATGCAAGTGACAATCGTTGCTTTTCTTCCAACCTCTACCGCCATTATCTGAGGACACCAATCTTCGCTTTAGGATAATCACCAAATCCTAATGGCTCTGGCCATATGCTATTTTCATGTCCTTTTTTTGGAGACATAAAAATTACACACCATCCATCAACAAGAAAAAAAGAACCTTTAATGACTATGATAAATCTATTGGAACATTTTGCATCATCAACAACTGCTGTCACTATACTTGGTCTTCATGCATCCGGACTTCCAGCATCAGCACGTGAAATCGCTTGCCACTAACTTACTGCACTTATCTTTCTGTTATTTGCTTCATGGATAAATACACTGTGTGTATTCAGCATTGTTTGTATTGAGAGCTGAAATATATCATTGGTGTCCGTTTAAAATCCACATGCTCACTCAGCATCCTCAATGTCCATAAACTTTCCTGGAGTTCCCTCATTTCTGATGACGAATTCAGTTAAATAAAAAAATCGCAACAGCATCCACCTATATATGCATTTTTTTTACATTTGCTAAACCTCCCTATAATATTGCTTCCTCCATCAGCAATTACAAAAAAGGTATGATCTTGACACAAACAACCATCAGGAGTATGTTTAGCTGCAACGAAGTTTCCCGCCTCACGTTTATCCGGTGCTACATATATTTTCGGGAAATCTCTGACCAACCTTATATGCTCAATCAGCATATGACATGACCACCAAAAATGATGAAGAATATACGCTAAATCACATCAATTTTATTCTTGGAGAAGTAGAAGAAATTTGTGTGCGTGTGGGGGGAACCCAGAAATATATGCCAGGCAACGTACTTGGTTGTGAACGACGGTGATGAGCGGATTACCCGCGGCGTCGAAGAGGGTCTTGGTCCGGTGAGCGGTGGAGCCGGAGGCGACCCGGAAGGCCAAACTGCCGCGCGCGTCGTAGACCTTCAGGTCGTCGCCGCCGCCGACGCGGAGGAGGGATGTCTTCACCTTGAAGTCAACGGGGATTTGCCATGCCGAGGGCAGGAACGAGCACGACGTCTCCATGGCTTCGCGTGGTAAATGTCGACGGTCCATCTTAGAGGAAGGGGAATGGAGGAGCGGTGGGTGCGGACGCGGTCATTGGACGTCATCATCGCCGCCGCCGCGCCAGGGAACACGTTGCCGTATGCTTCTTTTGCTTGATTTTTTTTAAGTTTCTTTTGCTTTCATAAATTATGGGCTTCTATTCAGATAAAAGAGTTGGCTTCACTCTTATTGGGCCGGGCTTTCTGTAACAGGCTTCGATTAATACGGAAACAAGTATTAAAATAAAAATAATTATCATATCATATTGAATTACTCGACAGGGTTTAGGAGGCAAGAACCGGATGCTGCTTCGTGTCGCCTGGGCATTTCCGCAAACGCTGTCGCTTCCGCATGCATTTTGAATTCCAGAAAAGAAAAAGGTTCGAATTTTGATCTCAACCTAATTCATATGTTTCCGATCTTGTTTCCGATCTTGTTCTCGATGAGAACGTCTCACGATCTCTCCCGTTTCAATATTTCCTTAATAGAATTTCTTTTGAGGAGGAAAAAAAAAACAAATCCTTAATACAATTTCTGGCGTTCTATCTATGAAAGGTTCCGACAAGAGTTGGATTTTCTTTTGCTATTAGCTGCGGTGATCTGGTTTTCAGAAGCTTGATGATTTGAGATGTTGTTGCTGGGTGTTGGATGTTCATGACCGGGATTTGTTATTTCTATACATCACGAAGCCTTCAAGCCCTAATTTCTCTTCAACCTAATTGTTAAGTTCTTCATGTATTATTATTGGCATTTTTTTAAGGAAAAAAATCAATCCTTAGTTTCGTATTATTATGATAATTTGACTGTTTCTAAAAAAAAAACACAAAATCATTTCAGTAGGCTGTCTATAGGTATTGTCGCTACTAATTGCAACATCAACTTAGAAGTTTGCACTAAATGTGAGTCATGAAGCATTGCATTTTATATTTAGTTCAAATGTTAAGTGCATCTCAACCCTAACATTGATGGTTTATTTTTTTCTACAAGTTAGTATATACATATATATTAAAAAAAATCTGGCAGAATTGAACATTCTGTATTACATCTCTAGTATTACCTGATTTCATGGCCCTACCAGGTCGTGTGTTTGGTGTATGAGTTTGAGAACATTTTTTTAGAAGGTAAAGAATGAGAGTCAAATGCTCTCATCCACTTTTATTATTTATAGGAGTTTAAATTTCATCAAGTGTTACACAAACTCATCCCTCTGTCCATTCTCTTTACTTAGTTCTAGCTATGTAACTATGTTCTCAACATAACAACGGTCCCTTCTGAAGATATATCTATTGTGCTGGACCCAAATAGACCACGACAAAGCAATAGGATTTGGCTTCACGACCTCTTGACATATAGGTTTGTATGTTGTGATCCATCAGATCTAAAAACCCTGATGCAGATTGTATGTGAAACCATCCACACCCTAACTCATGACAAACCCTTTTCGTTAATGGACAATGCAAAAGAGTTGATCAGTGTCCACCAGATTCTGGCACAAAATGCAAGAAGTATTGACCTCCAGAATCCATCTAAGTCGATATGTTTGGGTAGGCAGTAGTCATCTTCTCATGAGCCAAACACATAGCTTAATCCTCAAGGTGATCTTAAGTTGCCATAGGGGTCTACAGTCCGTATGCAACTCAATGTCCTGTAGGCAATTGCTCCGGTCTTGAGTTATCCGGGCAGCATCCCTCAGAGGACTCCTGCAGTAGTGAAAAATCCTCCAAACAGCTATCTGAAGGTTTGCTGACCAATGTACAGCCACCACCGGCTGTCAGTTATTAGATAGTCATGGGTCCTCCCAAAACCTGAATTCTGTACTGGATCCAAGGCTTCAAAGAAATTTATAGGTCATGGTATGCCTACCATGACGCCTTTCCAAAAAGACAACACCCTTTAGGAGCTAGCTGTCTTTTCTGCAATGAAAGTGTGCAACCATACTACACTTCACGGTCATTCAACTATGACCCGTTCCCAATTCGGCTATAACTTTATTTTATTAATTGAACGGTCATCCAACTTTAATATTCTTGGAGTCGTACTTTAGCAGACAAAAGTGTTCATCATGCGAAGAGTTAGATGAATTATGTAAAGGAGGACTAGGAGCAACTAATTTGATATCAAGAAATGTCGGGGGATCAAGTGTACCCTCGAAGGGCGGTGCATCTATGACTGGATGAGGAACATCCACCAGGGATGGGTGATGACCATGCAAAATAGAATCATGTGAAGGTAAACCTTGCCAAAAAGGGTCATGTGGATGGTCATATGGGGAAGGACCTTGAATGAAGTGAAAATCATAATTCACATGTGATAGTTTAATAGTTTTATTATAATCGATAGATGAATAATGCTTTTGTGTGATTTTGTTTATTTTATGTTCAAGGTTATCACACTGACGAGCAAGATCTTGAAGTAGCTCAAAAGGAGACTACCAATTAAGACCAAGTTGAGGATTATGTCTGACATGAGAACTGAGACTATTGTTCGACATATTTAATATCAAAATGCGAGTTTCGAAAAAAGAAAAAGTAACACGAACTAGTAATAAAATAAGCTAATGTTATCGAGTAGTCATTATCAATTTAAAAATGAATGCAACATGATGATGCGTAGACAAGAACAATAAAGGGGATCTCACACAAAAGAAAAGGTTAAGTGTTATCTGGAGCTAATGCACAATCTTATGAACCCGCTATTAATGTACTAAAATGTCACGAGACAAGAAGCAAAGTGAACGAGGAAAGAAATTACCCAATTTTCAAGATTAATTTTTTTCTTTTTTGGGATGATGATGAGCACAACAACAGAACCAATGCCACAAGATGGAGCGTGAGGGCGACAGCAGAGTCGGCAGCAGCCAGTGGGCGCGAAATGGAGCGTGAGGGCACGCAGCGGTGATCGAGCACATGCACGAGGTCTGGCCATAGTGTAGCACGATGGTACTGTAGACCAGTTCCTTGTAGCAGCAGTACTGTTGCACATGGTGTATTACTGTAGCAGCTGTTTGGGATGGGGTGCCACGGCTGATGGAAGAGAAATTAGGGTTTAAAAGTAGGATTACAATGGTTTGATGAAAAATCAAAGGGTTGATTTCTTCTACCAATTGATGGGGTATTGACTCCATTGAGGATATAAATATGCTAATAGCAAATATTATTTTTAATACAACCAATATAGGATATTTATAGGGTTCTAAGTACCCATATACCAAGTACAAGAAAATCTGAATAAAAGGAAAATTAATAAAAAATAAACTAATCAAAAGAAATTTAATATAAGGAAGACTAAACTAATGAGTTATACTAAAGGCCCATTATTAGGACAAAAGGTCCATAATTTTATTTTTGTCCTACATCGTTTATTTTTGCCACATTTAAGAGATTGCTTGAAAGAAGGGTTTATATAATGTTTTCTTTGGAGCTTGAAAGAATAACAAACATCAAACAATTAAGAAATCAGTGCAATAGTACTGTCTCATTCAACGACTAGTCATGTTTTGACTTGAAGTTTTGGCGTCCTTCCTTTATTATCTATTCCATTGCTCATTTCTTATACTAGAAAACTATCCTAACAAGTTTTTCACCACATTGCAAGTAACAATTGTTGTCAACTTGAAACACCAGAATTATCCGTGCAACAATGCTTTATTTATTATAATGAAATAAAAGGATTATATTGATTAAGAAATTTGAAAAAGAAAGGAAAAGAGGGTGGGCTATAAGTGACTTATTATAGTTGCTAAAATTAAGGATGAAGTGATGTCAGCCAATGAATTTTGAATTAAAAAGATCACCTTATATTTTTCGAACAATTTTTTAATATATCTTTCAGATGATTTTTTAAGGTCTAATTTGTCTTTATATTTTATACCTATGATTAATGATTGATATTAATAATATATATTTTATTTTATAAATTGAAATCATCAACATATGTATTTTTTAATAATTATACAACAACAACAACAAAGCCTTATCCCACTAGGTGGGGTTGGCTACATGGATCATACGACGCCATTCCATTCGTTGATCCATGTTCATAAAATTCGACAGGATTTTATGCTGACTGTCGGGGCCTAACAACAACAAAGCCTTTTCCTATTAAAGGTAATAAAATAAAAGTGAAGCTAACCTGTGCAACAGCAGCAACTGTAAGTATAGGTAATGTTGCCAATGCAACAAACGCTATTCGCCACTCCAGTAACATGCCTACAAGTATTGCAACGAGAATTGCTGAGGTCTCCTGTATGAATATGGAAAGCCGGTTGCTGAAGGCAGCTCGAACAAATGTCGCATCATTAGCCAGGCGCATGGATAATGTGTCTGCACTATTCTCTTCTTCATTACTTCATTACGCAACATTGCATGGATAATGTGTATTTTTTAATAATTATGTTTCATATAAATTGTGTACATTTATAACACAAAACATTATTTCCTTGAGAAATTTTATATATTCTGAACTATTCAATATGTAATAATAATATAATATATTTGAGATATAGAAATTGTGTATTATATATTTTATATAATCTCAATTATGTAGGTTTCCATCATACTCCTCATATGTTTTTTTTTTAAATTTTAAAAAGCATCTATTTTTTATTTAGAAAAGCCAAGATTTCTTTATATATCTTGGATCTGATAGATTCTTAAGTTTTCAATCTTTAGTCCTTTATTTATGTAGGTTTCTTGAGAATGTTATTTTAATATTTAAATTTTAAAAAACTTTAAAATAATTCAAATTTATCCAAGTTTGATTATGAATAAAAAAAAGTATTGGATCATGCCTAGCACGTGATGCTTTTTCAGTTATTATAAAAGCCCACAACACAACAAAACTAGCTAAGGGACGATACCAAAAAATAGCTTTAAGACACGACCAAGGAAGAGGAAGACGCCACTGCTCCAAATCTGCGATCCACACCATGAGCACCATGAAATTTTGCCATGAGTGGTATGCATGCAGCCTCTCTCTCTCTCTCTCTCTCTCTCTCCCCTCATGTTGTTTGCAACCTTCTTCTACTTCAAGATTTTTCTTCATACATTGTTCTCCGTCTAATATTTCATCCTAATCAGCATGAATCTTTCCTTCGTTGGTTCTTTGTCCTCTGGGCAGCAATAACATCTTATATCCCAAAGACGACAAGGATCGAAAAGTTCTTTTATTCGCCTGCCGCAATTGTGATCACGAGGTCTGCGACTCTTCTCTAATGCTCGTTATTTTGTTCCTTTTTTGAATCCAACGACTTGTTGATTTTTCAAGCATTAATCTTTTAAAAAAAGCTCATCTTTTTCACAGAGAGAGAGAGAGAGTATTGTTTTTTAGAACTTTAACGGATTTGGTGAATTAAATGTCGTATTATTGCTTAATCAAAAGTTTGTGTGCATAAATGGATTAAGGATTATCACAATGGCAGATAGTACGAAGAGGATGCATTACTAGGAATTGAAATATGATGATCTTGATGCAGTCGTGGATGAGACACAAAAGTATATCCAAAAATTGGAGTTAGTTCAAGTATAAAATAAAATTAGGCAACTAAAACGGCTCAGAAATTTCTTAGTAATAAAGAAATCAGACTGAACAGTTAGTAGGGACTAATTAAACATAGATAGCTATAGTTGAATTTTTTTGCCATGAATTTTGAAAGTTATTTCTTCAATTTGTGACATACATTTCAAAAAGTAAAAAATAGAAAATGATTTAGAGTATACCTCTTTAAGGTCCATGAGTAGATAGATGAGTCGATGCCAATGCATGGGTTACTGGAAATTGCTGTTTAGCAAATACTATTCATATATCTGATTCAATGATGTTGACTACGTACCTAATGCAGGAGGTATCTAGCAACAATTGTGTCTATAGAAACGAGGTGCAACATAATGCTGGTGAACATACTCAAATTTTACAAGATGTTGCAGCTGATCCGACTCTTCCTCGCACAAGGACGGTGTCATGCCCTATATGCAGTCATCCAGAAGCCGTCTTCTTCCAGGTTCAATTCTTTCTTTGCTTTTCTCGTTGGAGAAGGAAAAACTCTTTTCCTTTACATTTGAAAAAGTATTAGGCATGCTTTTTGTTTATATTTTGCTAAAGTTTTACTTTTCTTCTTTTTGAAAGTACAATATCTCAATATATGGATCTTTCTCATTGTGCATTTTGGAATACTTTTTTTTTTTTACATATCTAACAGCAACTGTCTCATGATCACTAGTGCTTTTTTTTTGGAGAAATATGTAGTCTTGCTGAGAATATTCTTGTTGGTACTCAAATTTTGTGCAACTTTGTTTAGGAACATCTTTAACCATACATGCATTAAGATTGATTTCCTTAGTTTATCTCCGTACTAAAATTTCAAATTTAAAGACCAAGTGGCCATAGCTAAATGTGTCGAAGCATCATAGCTCACAATTCTAAGCTTTCTGCACTTACTATTTTTCAAATGAATTGTGGAGAAGGATTGTTGGTGATTGGTGTCATGAATTTTACTTCAACAAAAGAAGTGCAGTTGATAATAATGTTACTAATCGTTGACGTGTCACATGATAAATGCCTAAAGACATTAATTTCCAAGGTATTGTGTCTTCCTTTTGATACACGTTAATGCATCTAATGAATGTAGAGAGATGACTATCTTGAACATGTTGTATGAAATATTTTCAAGAAATTCATGTATTAAAAAATTTCAGACCTGGATCAATTTTTTTTTCGCCATATCTTACTTATTCTAGACATTAATGGCACACAAAATATTAAAATTGCTAATTTTAAACAAGATACTTTTATGAACTGAAATTCAGCTTCTAGAAATAATCTTATTTTATACCATCCAATGGGATGTAATCCCAAATGAGTTTAGGACTTGGGGGACTTCAATATGCCAACAAAGTAAGTACTACAAAATGGATAGAAATATCTCCATTCAAGGATGGAGTAAATACTTACCATTTTTTTAGCTATACAATCGTGACTAAAAACTCTTGGCGACTCAGATATTTGCGAGTTAATGTTTACTGGGATCCATTTAAGGGTCTCGTTCGGAATGAGATCAGCAATAGGAATAAGCCCTTGTTCTTACTTCTAAAGCTAAACAACAATTTTTTTGTAGCTTGTGTGACCCACATATTATATTAGTGAGAGCAATATGTTCGTGCAATGGGTGGAACATATTTGTTTTGTGAGGTTATCTTGGATTAGGAAAAAAATATTCTAAAATAAAAAGAATGTATCCAAATGACCCCTTAGGCATAAGAGAGTAAATAATGGAACACGTTTATCCGAATTTATAGATAGAAAATTCATAACAAATGACTTTCTTTTTTTTTTTGTCAAAAGTAAGTATGCATTAAGTAATCGGAGAAGTTCTCATATAAAAATGGGACGAGACACGGAGAGGGGTGTCCCTCCCAAAAATCATCACAAAAAGTTATTCTGCCTAAGTTTGCATGGTAGTCTGTCGGCCGGTTTCATGAGCGTGGGCAATGTGAAACAAAAGTAGGTCCAAGGCTAGGCAAGATGCCCAAACTGTTTGTTACAATGCCTTTTAGGAGCCATGGGCAGCGGTGATGCCTGTTGATGATTTCGGTAAGCTTCACAGAGTCCAATAAGCAAACTCCGAGCTTCAGATTCCAATGCTGAGTTAGAGTGGTGCCAAGAAGATCGTGCAAAGATAAACACACCACTATTAGTGCTAAAGAGATAACCCGTACCACCTACCCTGGATGACTCCACAAATAAATAACTTTCTTGACACAATCACCTGTAAAGTGTTGAAATTCCATCAAACACTCGGCTAAACAGTTGATTAGCTGTGATACTAATTGTTGCTTGTATTCGGTGACAGGCTACTGCGAGGGGAGAGGAAGGTCTGACCTTGTTCTTTGTATGTTGCAACACTAATTGCAGCCACAAATGGAGAGAGAACTAGATGAACGCACATGATGCATATCAATAGTTTAACAAAAGTTTACTGCATGATAACAAGTCAGTTTTACTTTTAGCAATTAACAAAACATGACCTTATTATCACAAACACTCTCCGGAGACGTGCTAACATTGAAACCGAGTGCAATCTAAATTGTACTTTATTGCAAACTTATTTATCATATCAGTTCAATGTGTTCTTCATCCTGTGCTTCGATTTTGGATTCACACGACTGCAGATTTGACGGGTCATGATTATTTTTTTGTTAAATTGTCGTGATCCTTAGAATCATGCCCTCTTCAAATTTTTATGAAAATTTTCCACATGTTCATCTTTATTTCTTCCCCTCGGCTAAACTTTCTTTTTTTTTCCTCTCTAGTTTTATTCATTCCAATGAATTTTATAAACATTTTAACTCCCAGATAAGTAATCAAAATAATAATGGAATCAATTAAAAAAATAATTACTACTTCCAAAATACATCATACTCTTCTTAAAAAAAGTTGTCCTCTAATTTGAATAGTGGGAGGTGGCACAATTGGAGGAAATGTTGTGGAATTGAAGGACTTTAAGTTTCACAAGTATAAATTATATCATATATTTGCTCTTTTTATTGTTTAGTTTATCTACTAATTGTCCATTTTCAAATTAAAGAGGACAGTACGAAGACTGTAGATTTCAAAGTCGTCAATCTTTGACTACTTATATATATCTTTGATTTGGTCATCAAAATATAGGGGAAAAAAACAATATGTTTAATCTCCGTCGCATCCTTATTATCAATTATTTCGGAAGTCACATGACATGAGCGTAAAGAAAATAAAAATTTCTAATCTTATTGATAGTTTTACAATGGTAATTTGAAATTTAGATAACAAATCAGCTTGAGATTAAAAATGCCACGAGTCCTAAGAACTTGTTCAGGTTACGTGATACCTCGTATGTACAATCGTTTTGTCGTGAGAGTTCATGACAAAGATTAATTAGTTTTATAATTTATTCAAATAAAACTATAAAGTAATACTAAGAAGATTATAAATAAAGTGACAATATGAATTGCTACTCCTTTCACAAATAGTTTAGATTGTCATATTTGGATTGTCTATGCAATTCAAATTACTCATGACATGTAAACATGATAATAAGGTGAATCTAGATAATTTAATATAATATTATATGATAATCTGACAATATTATTTATAGAGAAATGGTCCCTTAGATCACCCTAAGGCCATTACAAAACTACTAAAGATAATCCATCTTTTTAAATAGTTTACGTTTTGAGTACTAAATTCTGTGTGACCTAAGATTATGGATCTATAATATAATAATAATAATAATAATAATAATAATAATAATAATAATAATAATAATAATAATAATAATAATAATAATAATAATAATAATAATAATAATAATAATTTAACATCAACAAAAGATAAAAAAATTATCATAAACTTTATTTCCACTTTTCAGATGCATGATAAATTCTTGCGAAATAAAGATTCAAAATGAATACCATCTTCATAGGTACTACTAATTTCTCATCTTAATTTCAGTGAAAATTCAACTGCATGAGAAATGCAATTATTTTGAATGAATGAAGTAGGAGTCCGTATTTTTTTATGTATAAAGAAGAACAGACTCAACTGTACCTAGGACCTGAGCCAATGAGTGGTTCATGCCGTATTCAATTTTCTCATAAATCAATAAAAATGGAAATAAAGAAAAATATCCGACTTCAAATTATTTAATTCATGATGAAAGCAGACAATTTAAAGTATGATTATTTCGAATATTGAGTGAAAAAATGAATCACATATTTGAAAATTTTTAAAAATATATAAGTATTTCGCCAAAAATTACATGTGCTTCTTAGTCATAGATATCGAAAATTTTGGTGAGTATTTTAAAAGTATTTTGAGTGCTCATTTTTAATTTATTAAGTCGCCCTAGATAAAATAAAAGAGGATGAATAAATCAAATTCTAATATGGAAGAATAAACGAGTTTACATGTGAAAGGAGATCCAAATTTTTAACAACTTTCCATACATGAATGGGAAATATATATATATATATATATATATATATATATATATACATATACACCCACATAAGTATTGTGTAACTCAACTTTATTTAACAAAATATAGTAAACAATGAAAACAGATTTTTATTAGCTCATATGATTTAACACGGTATTAGAGTTCTGAGGGCAACAAAAATTCTGATTTTATTTTAGGTTGGATAGGTAAAAATTTATATTAAAAGTTTTTTATGAATATACTTAGCATTATATCTATAACTAACGCTAAATCCTGTGTGATGCACGACATTGCAAAAATATTTATTTTATAATTGTGATATTATAATTTATAATAATTATCAAAACTAGTATATTAGTAATGTGTTGAAAAGTTCATTTTGAGAAGTTTAAAACTTTTACTTTTACTTAATTTAAACCTATCAAGATCCCATCTTTTAATTAAATCATTTTCTTCATAAATAATTAAGTATTCTCTATAAATAAAATCATTTCTAATTTTTTTTATTTCTTTTATGTTTATCTGTCACTCATTCGTATTTGAGTTTAATTATGATTCTTAATTTAGAAGTTTAAAACTTTTACTTTTACTTAATTTAAACCTATCAAGATCTCATCTTTTAATTAAATCATTTTCTTCATAAATAATTAAGTATTCTCTATAAATAAAATCATTTCTATTTTTTTTATTTCTTTTATGTTTATCTGTCACTCATTCGTATTTGAATTTAATTATGATTCTTAATTTTACTAATTTATTTAAGATAATTTTAGTAAAATTAGTATTATAGGATCTTATCTAATTTTTAGTATATCTTGTACTAATATTAATATTGACACATCTTCTTATTTAACTTTTTCTAGTCTATAAGACGCATGTCAACCACAGACATTGCCAAAAAATATTATATAATCATGATATTATAAATTTAAGATTATTGAAATATTTTTTTTGACATTGAAAGTGATAAATGAGTTAAACTATTTTGAAAATGTATTGACACGATATGAAAAATAATAATAAATTAGATATATTATTTTAGATACATGAATCTCATTATTTATTTAGAAATAGTATATTTCTTTGTTTACTTAAAAGAATTCTACTTCTAATAAAATTTGTTGTAATCAAATTAAATGGACTTTGGGTTTAATCTATTTTATCTTTATAATCATAAATGATTTAGTCAAACAAAGAATACTATTAATTATATTAGATATATATTTGAATTTAACCTTTTATTTTTATTAACTAATAATATATTATATATAGGAATATTTAATATATATAAATTTTTTTCAAAGAACCAAAAAAACTTATAATAACGGTTTTTATACAATTTCATTTAACTTTTGTAACAAAACAAATAATTTAATTCAGAATTCTTTTCCAGTTGAAACTTACCAAGACTCCTACTTAAATTATTTTATTTATTTTTAAATGGAATCCCATTTAATTTGAACATATATTACATTGGGTTATCTTTTAAATTTAAATAAATCCGAAAATGAAGTAATAAAAATAAAATAAAATGTCAAAACTTACACTTTCTTCTACTTAATAAAAATCTTCTAAATTTTAATCTAATTTGATTTTTAGTTATGTCTTAATTTATTTTCTTGATTTAATCATACTAAAAAATCCTACTCCTACTTAAATAACAATACTTTTTTTATATTTCATTTCATTTATTTTCCAGTTTTACATATTAATGAGTCAATATAATCATCTCAAAAATTTCACTCCTAATCAAATTAGATTTACCTAACATTTGGACTTTCAGTTGATGTTTTAATATTTTTGGTTAATTTAATCATACCAAAACTTATCATATAATCATAAAAATAAAAGAAAATGTCAAAACTCACACTTCTACATAAATCAAATTTGTTTCTTTTAAATTTAATCTAATTTTATTTTCAATTATCTTAGTTATTTTCTTGATTTAATCATACGAAGAATCCTTCTCCTACTCAAATTAAATTTACTTTTTTATATATTTCATTTCATTATTTTCCAGTTCCACATATATTATCAGTCAATTTAATCATCTAGAAAATTCTACTCCTACTCAAATTAGATTTACCTTTAGTGTATATTTAAAGATTTCAATTTTCAGTTGATGCCTAATTACTTTTGTTATTTAATCATACCAAAAATTATTATATGACATTATAATTTTAAGAATTATCAAAATTCAAACTTTAGAATGAATTCTAATCAAACTCAAATAAAAACATTAAGAATCCTAATTAATCTACGTTTATTTATAATAAAACATTGTTATTAAGTAATAATAAATATTAAATATTAGGATTCGATAGTTTGAGATACATATGAGACACAAAATTATAATTATTAATTTGTTCATACACTTCATCACAGTAGTTGGATGTGATTAAGATGGCTGAGATCTAATCATTTAAAAAATGGTTTAATCATTGGTTCAACACTTTAAAAGCCCGGTTAAAAAAAATTGGCCAACCATTTGTCGCCAAACCATCGGCATTCGTAGACATCGCCAAACATCTCTTCCATCTCCGTCGAGATCGTCGCGGTGGCTGGCAAGGATTGGCGGCTTTCGTGGAGGATGGACATAGATGACAACGATCGACGATGGCAATGATCATCGTTGATGGAGATCGGGCCGACTGTGCTGTTCGAGAGGAGATCGCCGCGGCTGAAGAAGAGTGGGGCGTCGCGCCCCCCCTCCCCCCTCTTTTTTTTTGCTGCGCCGGCGACCGGGAGAGAGGAACGAGAGGCGGGGTGGTCGCATTCCTTGGCGGTGTCAGCCACAATTGCCGACGGCTTCGCCTCACATCATGCCGAGTTCATCCCACCAAAGCCGGATCGGTTGTAGGCCTCGCCAGCGAGATGGGTGACGGACGCGATTAGGTCGGTGATTGGCCATTGTGCCCTAGGTGCAAAGAGTGGAGGGCTTCGGTTCAGCACGCAAGGCAATGCGGAGTTGCTCCAGTTCAGCTCCAATGGACTCCTAGCCGTCCGATGATTCGGGCACGGATCTAATATTCCTCTCTCTATCTCTCTCTCTCTCTATATATATATATTATATATATATATATATAATATGTATGTATGTATATATGTATGTACACGACAGTCGAAAGCCTCATCCTATTCATAAAATAAAATTCCTTCTCATGAAAAAAAAATGTTCTTACAATTAACAAATAACAAAACTAGTAATGCAGAATTATTAAAGAATTAAATATCTCCTCATACAGGATTCCCCCTGCCCTGCTCAATCGGCTTGCTAGCATTTGTCAACATGAGAAATCCTATTAGGCAGGAGAAGTACTTTGCTTCTGCGCATGGGGGTTTTGATGCTCGCCCTTACTTGTAAAACCCATAAAATTGAAATGGACGAAAATACCAGGGGCAAAAGAGAAAAGAAAATATAAAACCAAAAATCAGGATTAATTAATGGACTAAAATATCCTTAAAAGCAAAGGTATCTTTAGAGTAGTTTAAACATAAATATATAACAACTGGCCATTTCTATAACAACTGAAATAAATAAATATATGAAACGGCCAGCTAGAATAATCAGGATCAAAATCCCTGATATCATGGAAATCAAACACCAGCAATTATGAGGGAATAAAAAAGATTGGCGAGGGAATAAAAATGGATATGACAAAATTAATGACAATAATTGGTCTGGATCTCCTCTAAACCTCCACCATAGCAGAATTGATTTCCTCTAGAAACCCCCACCTTGTGCACAAACCAGGGAGGTCTGAGCATTTGAGTTCTCACACTTGTAAGGAACAAAACGGCCTGCAAGTGGTGACCTATCAAAGGAAGAGGAGGGGGCACAGAGGACGAGGAGGACGCGGCCGCTAGTGATCTAAGCGAATCAAAGCAAGTAAACGACCGAAATCAGGTGGGTGATTCCATAAATCGTCTTGTTTACTCTACTTAGAATAAATCTGGACCATCTATGATCAATCCTGCCATGTCATATTCATGATTAATATGAGGAACGCCTCAAGAAGGATAAGAATGATGGATCTGTTATGCTCTATGATTGATTGCTTTGAAATGTCATGTATGCATAGATGTTCATCGTGTGTTCTTTCTTGTTGTTGTTGTTGTTAGATCCCTCATGTTTGCTAGCTTTGATTTGTCCTCTCGGTGTATTGTTATTGTTCATGTAGTGTGATGTAGTCTTCGTCCTTATTTTGATTGTTAATGATATGCATATCAATTCCCTATTAAACAAAGATATATGACCTTTTGACATTCTAGTTACAACTCGAACTCGGCCCATATCACCATGAACCCAGCTCGAGTTCATATGAAAATTTGAGTCGAGTGACATGGTACTCGACCCACGTTCTTGGAACCCAGCCCAGTTCACCCTAAACCCAGCCCAAGTTACATGACGATGATACATCCAACCTCTCGACATTTTATTCACCTGAACCGGGGTTCAACTGGACCCAGCTTGGGTTTTGATTCGTGTCGACCTCGACATCTTGCGACGTTTTCCACGAGTCCGCCCAGAGTGCATTTCACACTCGGCCCGGGTTCATGCTATGAAACCGGCCTCTACTCGGCCCAGGCTATAGTTCCATTTTCTCTTTCGCTGATTGTGATTATGACATGAAACTTTCCGATCTTTATGACATGACTTTTACTTATTTATAGACATCTGATTCTGTCCTTATTTGAGATAAGAACTCTCATGTTACCATCATAAGATTATCTCCATGATTGACTCATTGATTTTATATTGACATTGAATATTGAAACATAAGATGCTAAAATGGCTAATAAGATAAGATGAAAGATAATCACTAGGTCGTTAGTTTAAGACAAGTGCCTCTATGATAAGTGTCGCTCCCTTGACCATGGTTTGATCAACCATTGACCGACCCGCACGTGGCTGTATCGTTTCGCTTGGCTTACCCTATAAAAGAACAATGACCCATAATATAATAAGTAAAGGATGAGGGATTTAAATGCACCTCAAATTATCTGATTTCTAAATATGATCTAAGATAATGAAGCATGAATATCGAATCAAGTTATGTATATCACATGTTATCACTGTATCAAGCATGATTACTGATTTTAAGATTTATCAAGTTCCATGTGATCTCATGACTCAATATTATCTACTGATTTTTCTTTGCTCATGATATGTTTGTGATGACTCTTATAATTAAACCTTTGGCAAATGTATGATCTAATTATCCTTTTACCGATTTATTGTATATTGTTATTGGTTTTCCACTAGGTTGTGAAGCATACAAGAGAATTTTCTTCCCTGTGTTTGATTTCTATAGGGCCAAGTCAGTGATGGTGTTGAATTGGTGTGCTGCGACGATGCTCGGGCGACAATAAAGCACATGAATCGAAAGGCCTAATTATTTACATTTCCCTATATTTCGCATTTATGAACTCTGATGTAGTCACTATGTCATTCTTAATTTCAAACCATGTAGTAAATTTTTTACTTTCGCAATTAATGTCATTTTTCACATTTCCCTTTATTTTTATTCCTTCTTTTGCTGACGTGTCTTGATTATTGACTGAGTCTGAGTCAATATTATGATCAATGCCATAGTGTTTATAGCATCTCCGGATTGGCCTTCGCCACATGGGGGGTTGATTTGGGATCGTTACAATTTCTCTCTCTAGATCCTCTACCATTATTGCCTTTGGAGCTCAAGAAGGAGGAGGAGAAGAAGAGCAAGAGGGAAGAAGGACTAGAGCTTCAACCATTAGAAGAAGAAGAGATCAAGAGAAGAATAAGAAAGATTATATTCAAAGGGTTTTTGGACAAAAACCCAAGGTATGTAAGGGTGAACTCTTTCTAACTCATCTAACCCATGGTTTAGAAGTCTTGATTCATGGATTTGATTAATGTTACATAAATAAATTGTTTATTACATTAATAGTCCTCATGAATATTTTTGACCTAAATGTCATTGAGCATGTGGCCTCTTAATGTTAAAGTTGATGTATGATGATAGTTATGTGTTCTAATCATTAGAAGCATGTTCAACCATAATCTATCCAGATTTGATGTGTTCTATTTCAATGCATGATTAAATAGGTTATTGTTATCAAAAAATCATGTAAAATATATGGTTGGAAAGCTATAGGAGTCTATTTGCTGGAGGTTTTGATTTCATTTCAATTGGACCTTTGTACTAAGCATTATAACCGAACGAGTGTCTCACTATCAAAGTGCCTTGGGTAGTAGTGCGGTAGACTTGGAAAATTCATTAAAATTAATATTTACCTAATATGAGAATGAAACTTATGAAGTAGATAGGTTATTGGGTCAAGAACTTATTCATCTCAAAATGAGGTTTTTATAGGGAGATTAATTGTTTAGTGCTCATCTATCAAACTGACTAATGTGGTAAACACTTAGTCATTGTGATAATTTATGAGGGTAAACTATAAAAGAATAAAATATGAGAATATTATATGTTGTTTGCCTAGGGGTATCATGTGAATATAATTAGAATCAGATAATTTGATGTTTTATAGAGTGAGTTATGGACTTTAAACCAACAAGGTGTCGAATCTGTCTACCTTGAGAAATAAGTATGTAATGGATGAACCCAAATGTCCCTCATTCTAAACATCCCTAGAATGAGAATGTTATCGTGTCTATGGAACGGATTAGATCTTTTTCGTGATGGATTTTGTTGTTGCTCGCCATTGTTTGCGGTTCATGAAACTTGAAAAGGATTTAGGTTTATGCGATCCAAATGTACCTTGGTTTGGGTTATTTGGTTTCGATTTTTCTTTCAAGAATTCTTCATGATATAGATAGGTTGAATAATACTTTGAATGATTTTGTGCATTTTTTATGATTGCGGATTTGAGCTCGAAATGATTGATTTGTGATTTTTGGATATCGATCGGGCGCATGCAGGGTCGATCGCTATGTAGTGAACAGTAGCCAGTAAGGTCACTGTTCATGGGCAGACGATTAAACAGTCAACCAACGAATTGGTGTGTTGAAAATATGTTTTCTTTTGTTATTCACCAAACACTAGTGTCTCCTTATTTATAATAAAGATAAGCAATACAAGAAAGGAGAATATGCTAGAATATATTTTTTTGAAACAAAAAAATATTACTCTAGTACTCTAGAAATCCTAAAATATCTGGGATAGAAAATCTGGGATACTAACCCTGAATAATACTATAAAAATATGCAAAGATATGGAAAGATGCAAATCATATCTCAACACTCCCCCTCAAGCTGGAGCATAGATATCAATCATGTCTAGCTTGTCGCATATCAATCATGCCTAACTTGGTAGCTAAAAAGTTGATGACATCGACATTTCTATATTTCAACATGCCCCCGCAAGTCAACGCTGGGAAGAGACTAAACGGCAGTGACTTGAAGGACACACTACGTCGAAATCACACAACAACGGCATAGTAACCACTCGTCGAACACCTGCTGGGCGACCTGTGTTGAAGACGATGACCAAGACCAAGATTCCAACATTAGAGACAATTCGACAAACACCTAGAGGACAACTGCTACTAAAAAAATATCAGAGAGGAAGACCACAACAATGATTTTGCCGACATGCCTCAACTTGAAGAGAGCTTGAGCAGCAGTAGAAGAACATCCAATAAGGTAAGTAGAGATTCTTCGATGGAAGTAGAGAACCAGAGATGAACATTGTTGAGCCTCATCAACTTGAAGATCGATGTGTCAACTAGAAGAAGCATAGAATAGGATGGACAGCAATGAGCGGTGATCTCTTCGTGAAGGAACTAAAAATGACGAGAGTCATAAGAAGGAGACGAGCTCCGAAATGTCCGGTGAGTCAAGCTCGACCGGCGACCTAGCCGATAATCACCAAAAGAACAAATGAAAACGAAGGACACATGAAAGAGGGCAACAGTTTTCGAGCTCTTATGCACTGTTGTGATTGATCTTGTAGCAGAAGAAGGAGATGTGGAAATAGCGAATGAGAGAAATATAAAAGAAAACATAGAGACATAGCCTCTACATTTGAGTTTAGAGACAATTAATTGCTGCCTAAGAAGGACGGTCGGAGGCAATTAGCTTGCTCTCTACAAAGAGAAGTGAGGTTGGAGGCAATTAGGCTGCTCGCTCTCTATGATGAGAAGTGAGGTCGGAGGCAATTATGCTGCTCTCTACGACGAGAAGCAAGGTCGGAGGCAATTAGGCTGTTCTCTACGACTAGAAGCGAGTTCAAAGACAATTACGTGGCTCCCTATGATGAGAAGCAAGGTCGGAGGCAAGTAAATTGCTCTCTATGACTAGAAGCTAGGTTGGAGGCGATTTAATCATCTCTCTACAACCATGACTAATAAAAAACAAAAAAAAAGAGTAGGAACCTAATCCAAATAGAAATAAAAATCAATGAAACCAAAAAAAAAAGAGAGAAAAGGGGAAATCAGAAATGTGGATCATCGAGTGATGTGTATTTTCTATAGAGCAGAAAAAGACGGCAAGTGTACCAGTCGCACAAGTAGTAAAAAGATATCGATCCCACGAGGACTTTTATCTCTAATTCTTACTATATGAGAATTTTTTAAGAGAAATGAGTTGGAAAAATAATCAGAGGAAGCAAGAAGCAGATCCAAGAAAAAGGAAATATTAATCAGGAGAAATGTTGGTTTTACTGAGTATTCCTCCACTATTAAGTAGGAAAATCACATCTGATGGAAATAATTGAAATATAATTTAGGACTCTATCCAGATGTCCTATCTATTTTATCAATTAAATATTTGAAGAAAGTTTAACCAAATCATTCTCCAAATATTTAAGGATAAAACATAAAGTAATTCAATTCATCTCAAAGACTCCTCAACCGCGTAAGTCTAAGTTCATACCCCTCTAAATCTCATAGAGTAGATATGGGAGAGTTATGAGATGTTAAAAATACATTCGATTCAAAACAACATTCATATTCAGATAAAAAAAACTTTCATTAAAATAATGGTGGAGTTCAACAACGTAAAACCAACAAAGAAGGACTACTCCATTGCTGGAGAGTTAAACATCATAATGGCAAAAATTAGAGTACAAAAGATAAGCAAGAAAATAGAACTTTAAAATGTGACTCTAAATAAAGTAGCCACAGGACTTTATAAAGTGAATGTTTTCCTTCTTAGATCTGATGCCCTTTGGAGTGCAAGGAGAGGTCTTTTTATATGTGCCGTGATCAAAAGTCTGGGTGTCAACACGGACCGTGTCATTAATGACACGGGCCATGTTGATTAAAGTCGTGATTACATAAATCACGTCTCGACGTAATAAATTCTCAGATATGAGTAACACGGACTGTGTCATTAATGACACGAGATGCGTTGTCTTCTGGAATCGCATATGAAATCTTCCCATCATTATTTAACATGGTCCATGTCGTTATAAAACGGTCCGTTTTAATCAGCGCGTGGTAGAATTTCCCCCGGCTGTGTTAATGCTGACGCGACCTGGATATAAACGGTCCATGTCACTTGGACGTGGACCATTTTCCTCTCCTTTCAACCAAATATCGTGTGAACCACATAATAAAAGGATAATAATATTTCTATGAGAAAAATAAGACAATTGATGCGCAATCATCCAATTTTAACTTTTTAAAGTGCAAGATAATATGCAAAATTAAGCATGCATCACAATCCCAAGCTTGAATATTTACTTCGAGTGCTTCTTCACACACCCCTCGTATCACTATATCACCACAGGGTGGTTGTTCTAATTCCGTCCCTCGTGTCACTATATCGCCATAGGACATTGAACCGCTCCTCGTGTCACTATATCGACACACAGCTTGTTTCTTTTCTTTTTCCATTCCATCCATCGTGTCACTATATCACCACAAGATGGTTGTTCTAATTCCACCCTTCGTATCACTATATCGACACAGGGTGTTGAACCTGCTCCTCGTGTCACTATATCGACACAGAGCAAACCGGACTCCAACCGGTCTACTCGGGATTGGCCAATCCTCCGAGGTGAAAACACTCCGCCTTATGCGGGTTTTTACATGAAATGCACATAATGCATGAATGCAATTTTCAAATAGAAGTTTAAGATTGAAACCATCATATAAACTTTCCTTTCAGAAATCAAATATTCACTTCAATTTCACAAAGAATAAACTTCTAAAATTCATAATAAAATGGCACAAGTCATATGATGACACACACACGAAGCATACATGAATATGCATGAAGGAAACTCTCACGAAAATTCATTCCACATCGGGTGGAATAATGGCATCACTCCGAAGAGTTTATCAATTCATATCAATTAGGATAAGTTACCTCACTTTGGATTCGTCGATTCCCCAAATTATCCCCTTGTTCGAATTCAATCAAAAGTAAACACAACCTATCTCATTCATTACTTATAAATTAATATTATAAAAATAAATTTGATAATTCACTATTCACAACTACTCGACGTGCTTATCATAAACCAAGTCCTATTATGGATTTGCTATAATACTTAACAAGAAGGAAAAGAAGGCCTCTTCATCTAGTAACAGCCTAATCAAATCACAACAATCCACGAACTATCTCTTTCCGATTAGCAACCTCCTATAAACGAAATTCAATCAAACTTTAAATAAAATATAATTAGGACTTTAACTACATTATAATAATTATTTTCAGCTATCCGACATTCATACCATGACCACAGTAGCCGTCGCTCTCAGAATCACCGCTGCACCTGCCAAAATGTCGAAAAGTCGTCGAACACCTTATTCGTCCATAATAAAATAAGTTACTGTAAATTTGTTCACATCACTGAAATTTACTCAAATGCACATTCTTATTCGCTTACCAACTACGATACGAGAACGAGTTTGCCGAAAAGGTCATCGGAGAACGATCGAACGTCAAAATCTTCGAACCTAAAGAGGATTAAGGACTAATTTTTATACGAACGACTAATTTTTATACGGACAGCAATCTGATTTCTTCTTTCCTCATGTGTGCACCTACCAGAACGTCGAGATGAGCTCGACCGAAGTTTCTCGTAAGTTCGCCGGAAAAGTTCGTCGGAAAGCCCCAAATCTTGGCCTCCTATGTGATTTGGACAAAGACATGATTAATACCCCTCAAAATGATCCTAATCTACCTGAGGATGATGTACAACTCACCAGGAGAAGGATTGTTGCGAATCGTGGCCGGAATCGCCGTCGGCTGATTTATCGTCCTCATCGTATTTTTCCTTCACTGTGTCGTGCGCAGTGGACCGATCATCTCATACCATATGTCAAAATGTTCGTCTCGTCGTCCTCTTTCCAAAGACACCTAACACACGAAAAATGGTGACCAGAGAAAGGTGATCGGGCAGCCGAAAGGTGAGGCAGCGAGAGGTGTGCGTGGGTTACTATAGCACGAGGTTGGGAGAGAGGGAGACGAGTTCACTTTTATTCTTTTTTTTGTGCAGTTGTCACCCCTGCAAAATGACCAACATGCCCTTACCTTTTAAACTTTATTACACCTTTTTTTTTGCTTTTTCAATGGACGTTTCAATTACAATACCCATAAAAAAATTTCGTCATCGAAATTCAAACTTACCTGAAGATAAAAAAAGATGAGGATCGCTTTTCAACATATCCTCCTCCAACTCCCATGTAGCCTCTCTCTCGGTATGATTCTTCCATTACACTCTAACCATAGGTATCTGTTGCACCCCACGTGCTAATATTTAAGTGGGCTCCTCCCGATATGTCATTCTCATTTATCTCCACTGGTTGTGCCTCAATCTGTTGATCTTCTCTAAGCAAACACTTTCGAAGCATTGATATGTGGAACACATTATGAATCCTTGCTAATGGTGGTGGCAAGGCAAGATGATAAGCCACGGGTCCTACTCTCTCAAGCACCTCGTAGGGCCCGATAAATCTGGGCTCAACTTTCCTTTCTTTCCAAATCGAAGGACACCTTTCCAAAGAGAAATCTTCAATAAAAGTTTATCTCCAACTTCATATTGCCTCTCGCGCCGTGACTTGTCCGCTAGTGCTTTCTGACGATCTTGAGCTTCCTTTATTCTTTTTCGGATAACACCAATCTTGTCAACGGTCTCCTGAACTAAGTCCACATCCGTCAGCTGTCTTTCACCCTCTTCATCTCACATATGGGAGTACGACATCTCCGTCCATACAAACCCTCAAACGACGCCATGCGAATGGTGGATTGATAACCATTATTATATGCAAACTCGGCCAATGCTAAATGATCATCCCAACATCCACCATGATCCATCGCACTAGCTCTCAACATATCTTCCAATGTCTGTATCGTTCGCTCAGTCTATCCATCAGTCTGTGGGTGAAAAGTCGTACTAAAATGTAACTTCGTCCCTAAGGACTCATGTAACTTCTTCCAAAATCTGGATATGAATCTAGGGTCTCCATCAGAAATAATAACTTTTGGTATGCCATATAACCGAACAATCTCATCAAAGAACAATCGTGCCAACTGCTCCAATGAATAAGTAATCTTGATGGGTAAGAAATGTGCTGATTTTGTCAATCTATCCACTATCACCTACACAACATTGTGACCCTTCTTAGTGACTGGCAAACCTGTTACAAAATCCATATTACTCTTTTCCCATTTCCACTCAAGTATAGGTAATGGATTCAACTTACCATAAGGAGCTTGATGTTCAACCTTAATTTGTTGACATACCAAACAATGAGATACAAACTCAGTCACATTCTCTTTCATTCCTAGCCAAAAGTAATTTTGCTGCAGATTTCTGTACATCGTGGTGCAACTTGGATGTAATGAATAAGCTGCATTATGACTTTCTTACATCACTTCCTCTCTCAAGTCATATGCTCTGGGTACAAATAATTTATCTTGGTACATGAGAGTCCCGTCCTTGCTTACATGAAAATGCTTTTCACCACGACCAACCTTTAGTTGATCCATGAGCATAAAAGTGCCTATGTCAACCTTCTGTACCTGTCGAATCCTATCCAATAACACTAGCATCACACGGAGGTTTCACAACAAACCTCCATAGCCATCAACTCTTAAGTGGCAAATCATTCTCGTAAGCTCCTCAACAGGAGAGATCACGCCTAAGTCCTCTAGGGTCACACCATCCCTGAACTTTCGGCTCAGCGTATCAGCAACTACATTTGCCTTTCCTGAATGATACTCCATTGTTAGATCATAATCCTTAATGAATTCCATCCATCTTCGTTGCCTCTGATTAAGTTCTTTTTGTGTCTTCAGCTCCTTCAAACTTTTGTGATCAGTGAAAATTTGGACATGCTCCCATATAAGTAATGTCTCCATATCTTCAATGCAAATACTATATCCGTTAACTCTAAGTCATGAGTAGGATAATTGACTTCATGTGATTTCAACTTCCTCGATGCATAAGCAATTACCTTCGCATGTTGCATCGACACATCCAAGTCCTTGACGTGAAGCATTAATAGGATCCATTAATAGGACCAAATCATCTCAAACGATTCTCTATTATTTTCTCATTAATAGGATCCACTCCGACTCGTTCACGTATATGGTCATTCCTAATCTTATCTAATCTTATATGACCACACATCCATCTCAACATCCTCATTTCGGCTACTCCCACTTTACGTTCATGTTGTCCCTTCATAGCCCAACATTCACTACCATATAACACTGCCGGTCTTATAACAGTACGATAAATTTTTCTTTAACTTTATTGGGTACTTTTTTATCACAAAGAACTCCAATGGCTTTCCTCCACTTACATCAACCAGCTTGAATTTTATGATTAACATCGTCATCAATCTCACCATCTTGTCTTACAATTGATCCTAAATATTTAAACTTTGTCACTTGAGGAATTATATCCTCTCCTAGCCTAACTTTCAAATCGTCTCTAAGTTGTTTATTTGTGAAGTTACTATACATATATTCTGTTTTATTCCCACTTAAACGAAAACCCTTTGACTCCAACGTATTTCTCCATATTTTCAATTTTGTATTAATCTCTTCTCTTGAATCCGCTAAAAGTACTATATCATTCGCAAATAGCATGCACTTAGGTATATCCTCTGTGATACTCTCGGTTATAGCATCGATAACTAAGTTAAATAGATACGGACTTAAAGCTGATCCTTGATGTAGGCCAATTCATATAGAAAATTCATTTGCCTCACCTCCGGGTGTCCTTACCCTAATCAATGCCTCATCGTACATATTTTGTATTACCTTAATGTAGGCAACACTCACCCTCTTCTTTTGCAAGGCTTTTCAAAGTATATCCCTTGGTACCCGATCATACGTCTTCTCTAAGTCAATGAAAGCCATATGTAAGTCTCTTCTCCTACTTCGATACTTCTCCATCATCCCCCTTAGTAAATAAATTACCTCTGTAGTGGATCTTCCTGGCATGAACCCAAATTATCTCTTAGAAATACTAGTCTCCATTCTCAATCTATGCTCAATCACTTTTTCCCATAATTTCATTGTGCGACTCATAAGTTTAATCCCTCTATAATTTGCACAATTCTAAATATTCCCTTTATTTTTGTAAATAGGAACTAATGTACTTAATCTACAATCATCAGGCATCTTTTTTGACCGTAACAATAACAACAACAACAAAGTCTTATCCCACTAGGTGGGGTCGGCTACATGGATCATACGACGCTTCGTTAATCCATGTTCATGAGATTTGACAGGATTTTACGCTGACTGTCGGGACCTAACACAACCCTCCTCCTTTATCCGGGCTTGGGACTGGCTATAAAACATAGGCAGAGTTTTTTTTCGACCGTAAAATCTTATTAAATAGTTTACATAACCACAATACACCTTTTTCTCCTAAATATTTCCAAACTTCAATCGGTATACCATCCAGTCTATTTAACTTAAGGTCAAACCACAAAATTTTCTCTTACCTTCTGGTAAGGTCAAAATTGATGCTGACACCAATCTATTCTTCAATTCTTGAAAGCTGCTCTAACACTTCTCTTTCCAAACAAATTTGGCATTCTTCCTTAGCAACCGGGTAAGTGGTCCTGCAATGGTAGAGAAGCCCTGCACAAACCTCCTATAGTAACATGCCAATTCAAGAAAACTACGAACCTCTCTTGCATTTCTCGATGCTTCCCACTTCACAATAGCTTCTATCTTGGAAGGATCAACTAACACTCTATCAGCTAATATGACATGTCCCCAAAACACTACTCTATTTATCCAAAATTCACATTTGAATAACTTAGCAAACAACTTGTTCTGCCTCAAGGTTTCCAACGTTGCTCTCAAATGTTGTTCATGTTCACTTTTGCAAGATGAATATATTAGGATGTCATCAATAAATACAATGACAAACACATCAAGAAATTCTCGAAGTACCATATTTATCAACCCCATAAATGCTGCAGAGCATTCGTCAATCCAAATGGCATCACCAGAAATTCGTAATACCCATATCTAGTGCGAAATGCGGTCTTCTTCACATCCTCATCTCTGATTCGTAATTGATGATTGCCAGACCTCAAGTCAATCTTGGAGAAGACTTTAGAACCACGCAATTGATCAAACAAATCATCTATCCTTAGTAAGGGATATCGATTCTTTATGGTCACCTTATTCAACTGTCTATAGTCAATGCACATCCTCATTGAGCCATCTTTCTTCTTCACAGATAGTACTGGAGCTCCCCAAAGTGACAACTGGATCGAATGAAACCCAAATCAAGCAACTCTTGCAATTGCTTCTTCAACTCCTCAAGCTCAACGAGTGTCAGAGTATATGGATGAATGGAGATTGATAATGTACCTGGAATCAACTCTATATCAAAATCCATCTCTCTTTGTGGTGGTAAACCAGGCAATGCCTCGGGGAAACCATCAGGAAACTCCTGAACAACAGACAACTCTTCAAGCTTAGGTGGCTCACGATTCAACTCATGAATGTGAGCTAAGTAAGCATCACACCCTTCAAGTAGCATTTTTCTGGCTACCATGGTGGATATCACATAAGTAGGTAGCATTCTCCTACCACCTCTGAAAATTACTTCCTCACTATTAGGCAACGTCAATTTCACTTCTTTAGCAAAACAATCCACCACTGCCCGATAAGTGGAAAGCCAATCCATACCTAGAATGACATCAAATCCATTTATGTCTATAGCAATAAGATTAGTCAGAAATTCTTTATCACATATCATAAGCACACATTCCTTGTATACTTGTCTAGCAATCAAACCATCGCCTGATGGTAGGACAACAGACATATCAACGGATAAGGAAGAAGACTCCATATCCAACAAGGATCCACATGCATATGAAACAATTGAATATGATGCACCAAGGTCAAATAAGACAGTCGTATATTTCTTATTGATAAGAATCGAACCTGTAACCACCTTAGGACTGCCAGCTGCCTCCTCACGAGTCATGGCATAAACCCTAGGCTGTCCTCCTGTGCCAACTCTCTGTCCACTGGCTGCACCGACAATAGCTTTTCCCTTATTAAGGGAACTAGTAGATGGAGTCCTCCCTGATGTACCAGCCTATTGTGGGGCAATGCGTGGTCCACCATGAGCATAAAAAAATTGAGTACTAGCTGCTGGCCTGGTACATTCATATTTCCTGTGTCCTTTCTCTCCACAATTATAGCAAGTAACTGCTTTGATCCCATTTGACCAACATCTACCTACATGATGCTTACCACAGGTGGCACACAATACCACATCACCACATCTCTACTTTGATCTCTCATCTAGAAGCCCCGGTCTTGAGTCCTGAAATCAGCCCTGTGATCAGCTCGTCCTCTAGTCATGCTAGGTATTCCTCTAAATGATGGTGGCTGGAAGTATGCATCAACTCTTCCCCTCTTTGGATTGAAGCTACCTTGACCCATTTCTTGTCATTTTTTGTTACGATTTGCCCACACTTTGCTTTCCTCCACTTGTTCTTCAGCCTTAAGTGTCAAATTCTTTGCTTCCACATATGTCCTACATTCAGTGCAAGCAATTTGAGTTTTGATCTTGTGTGCCAGCTTCTCCATGTAAATGATCTTCTTCTCCTCATCCGTGGACACCAATCCTAAACAAAACTTACACAATTGTTCAAATTTGATAGTATATGAGGCCACTGAATCATCCCCTTGTCTCAAATTTATAAAGTCTCTGACCTTCTTTGCACTATGTGAAACTAGGATGTAAAAACTGCAGAATTCTTTCTTGAAGTCCTCCCATGTCCAGGTGGGTCCATACTCTTCATATTTGTCCTCCCACCAGGACAAAGCACCCTCTGTCAATAAGAATTCAATACATGACATCTTCTTGTCATCATCTAAACCCATCATTTTGAACACACGTTCCAATTGTTTCAACCATGCCTCCGCCTTAGCGGGATGTTGCTCTCCTTCAAATTCAACTACACCATTCAACTTAATTTGGCGCACCAATAAGTCAATGCGGCTAGGCAAGGCCTCAACATCGGGAGCAAGTAGCATAGATCCTCTAAGTTGAGTCTGTGGCTCGACTCGGACCTCATCGCGAGTTCCTCCTGCACGGGAGCCAACTCCGGACTCAAATCCTCCTGAGTCATCCACTCCAACACGATCTCTCTGTCGGGTCGCGGACACCATACTACATTTAATACCACAAACTTCCTTAGTGAATCCCATAAAATCTAACCATAAAAATAATTACTTAGTAACTCATTACAACATTATACCTACCCATCACACCTTCTGACATAATCATTTTGTGAAGTATTTAACATATTTTCATTCATATCGATATTCCATTAAGTTTATTTACTAATAACAAATAACAATGTTGTAGCATATCATAAAAAAAATTCAACATAATATTGTCCCTTAAGTCCTATTACATATATATGTGCACATAGCATAAATTCACAATGCAATTTCATAACAAATTCATATGCAATAGTACATACACAAGCATAACATGCAACTACCCATTCCTACCCACACTCCGAGAATTGAATCTAAAATCTAGAGCTCTGATACCATAACTTGTGGCACCCAGCTACTCGATTTGGTGCCACAAGGGGTGAAACCGGAAACCAATCGTTTAAATTCAAATTCAAATCTTCAACGGAAAACCAACGTTTCAAAAATAAACTAATTCGTAAATCGAGTGCTTCTTCACACACCCCTCGTGTCACTATATCGCCACAGGGTGATTGTTCTAATTCCGTCTCTCGTGTCACTATATCGCCACAGGACGTTCAACCGTTTCTCGTGTCACTATATCGACAAGAGCTTGTTTCTTTTCTTTTTTCATTCCATCCCTCGTGTCACTATATCGCCACAGGATGGTTGTTCTGATTCCACCCTTCGTGTCACTATATCGACACAGGGTGTTGAACCTGCTCCTTGTGTCACTATATCGACACAGAGCAAACCGGACCCTAACCGGTCTACTCGGGGTTGGCCAATCCTTCGAGGTGAAAACACTCCGCCTTATGCGGATTTTTACATGAAATACACATGATGCATGATTGCAATTTTCAAATAGAAGTTTAAGATTGAAACCATCATATAAACTTTCATTTCAAAAATCAAATATTCACTTCAATTTCACAAAGAATAAACTTCGACGGATTTCTAAAATTCATAATAAAATGGCACAAGTCATATGATGACACACACATGAAGCATACAAATATATGAATATGCATGAAGAAAACTATCATGAAAATCAATTCCACATCGGGTGGAATAATGTCATCACTCCGAAGAGTTTATCAATTCATACCAATTGAGATAAGTTCCCTCACCTTGGATTCGTCGATTCCCCAAATTATCCCCTCGTCCGAATCCAATCAAAAGTAAACACAACCTATCACATTCATTACTTATAAATTAATATTATAAAAATAAATTTGTTAATTCATTATTCACAACTACTTAACATGCTTATCATAAACCAAGTCATATTATGGATTTGCTATAATACTTACCAAGAAGAAAAAGAAGGCCTCGTCGTCTAGTAACAGTCTAATCAAATCACAACAACCCACGAACTATCGCTTTCCAATTACCAACCTCCTATAAGCGAAATTCAATTAAACTTTAAATAAAATATAATTAGGACTTTAACTACATTATAATAATTATTTTCAGCTATCCGACATTCATACCACGACCACAATAGCCGTCGCCCTTAGAATCACCGCCGCACCCGTCAAAATGTCGAAAAGCTGTCGAACGCCTTATTCATCCATAATAAAATAAGTTACTTTAGATTTGTTCACATCAATGAAATCTACTCAAATGTACATTCTTATTCGCTTACCAACCACGATACGAGAACGAGTTCGCCGAAAAGGTCATCAGAGAATGATCGGACGTCGAAACCTTCAAACCTAAAGAGGATTAATGACTAATTATTATATGGATAGCAATCTGATTTCTTCTTTCCTCACGTGTGCACCTACCAAAATGTCGAGATGAGCTCGACCGGAGTTCCCCGTCTGTTCTCCGTAAAAGTTTGCCGGAAAAGTTTCAAATCTCAGCCTCCTATGTGATTTGGACAAAAACATGATTAATACCCCCCTCAAAATGATCCTAATCTACCTGAGGATGATGTACAACTCACTAGGAGAAGGATCATTGTGAATCGGAGCCGAAATCGCCGGCGACGGATTTTTTGTCCTCCTCGCATTTTTCCCTCAATGCGTTGCGCACAGTAGACCGATCATCTCATACCATATGTCAAAATGTTCGTCTCATCATCCTCTTTCCAAAGACACCTCACACGTGAAAAATGGCGACTGAACGGAGAAGATTGGGCAGTCGGAAGGTGAGGCGGCGAGATGTGTGCGCGGGCTACTGTAGCACGGGGTTGGGAGAGAGGGAGACGAGTTCACGTTTTATTCTTTTTTTTTTGTGCAGCTGTCACCCCTGCAAAATGACCAACATGCCCTTACCTTTTAAACTTTATTACACATTTTTTTTCTTTTTTAACGGATGTTACATGACTAGAGTGCGGATGTGGGGACGATCCGATGCGGGGCGTCTTATAGGCAATTTGGGCCGTGTTGTAAAGCAAGTAGGTGGCAGGTGCATGAATTTCGGAGCAACGGACCGTGTTAATGGGACGCGGCCCATGTTGGACTTCTTCTCAATTTCAAGGTTTCGAGGAACAACACCGCTCGTGTTTCAAACACGAGGCCGTGTTTATAAGTGCTTGGCAACTGTCCGCCTACTCATGTGTTCGAGTTACACGGCCCGAGTTTTGAAACACGGTCCGTTTTGTCTTGAAACCTTGAAATTCTGCGCAACAACATAGTTGGTTAGTAATGAAGACACGGCTCGCGGGCCGTGTAAAGTTTTTTTTCACATAGAAAAATAAATAAAAAAATTGGATCAGGTTTTAGACAGAGTAGTTCTGATTTATAGTCTTCAGCTTGACTTAGTCATTTTCATGGATCAATGAGGATAATAAATTTGACTTTCTCGTGATGAACACCACCTAGATAGTGTTTAAGACGATGTCCATTGACTTTGAATTTATGCTTCTTGTTCATGGTGCAAATTTCAATTACTCCAAAAGGTGATGATGCGATTATGAGAATGGGCCCGTCCATCTGGACTTGAGTTTACCTGGAAAAAGTCTAAGTCCACTATCATATAGGAAACTTGTTGATCAGGTTGAAAATTCTTAGTATGTATGCATTGATCATGCCAATATTTTGTGCGCTCCTTATATATTTTACTATTTTCATAAGAATTACTTCGGAATTCTTCCAGTTCATTCAGCTTAAGTAACATTTCCTTCCCTGTTTTTGTAGGCTCAAAATTAAGAAATTTAGTAGTCCAATAAGCTTTATGCTCTAGTTCAACAGGTAAATGACATGCTTTATCAAATACAAGTCTATATGGAGACATTCCAATAGGAGTCTTAAAAGCATTACATCAGACCCAGAAAGCATCATCTAATTTTAAAAACCAGTTCTTCCTAGAAGAATTCATAGTTTTTTAATAAAAGGCATTTTATTCCCTATTAGATATTTCAACTTGACCACATGTTTGCGCATGATAGGGACCACTGGGTTTATATGTAACTCCAAATATCGTCAGAAGCCCTACAAATAATTTGTTACAAAAATGAGTGCCATTATCATTGATTATAGCTCTAGGTGTGCCAAATCTAGTAAAAATATTCTTTTTTAAAAAAACTTGACTACCACCTTTGCATCATTAGTAGGAGTGGCAATGGTCTTTACCCACTTAGATACATAGTCTACAGCAATCAAAATGTACTCGTTATAAAATGACTTAGGGAAAGGTCATATGAAGTCAATTTCCCACACAAAAAATATCACAATACAGCATACTATTTTGGCATTTCATGAAGTTTGGATATGTTACCAGTCCTTTGGCATTGATCACATGATTTACAGAAAACTTGTGCATCTTTAAAAATGGTGGGCCAACAAAACCCACTTTCCAAGATCTTTGTAGCTGTCCGATTGAGGGCGAATTGGCCTCAGCTTCTCTTGTGTGGCAATGTGTAAATATGCTTTTGAATTCAGATTCAGGGACACAACGTCTGATTACTTGATCTGTACAAACTTTAAAAAGATACGGATCTTCCCACAAGTAATGTTTCACATTTGAAAAGAATTTCTTCTTTTGTTGTAACGTCCATCCTGTAGGAAGCCAATTTCCTGTAAGAAAATTTGCAAAATCAACAAACCAAGGTGAACTCTCGATTAGTTTTACTTTATCACAAGAGTTGATGGAAAAGATTTTCTCATTCGTAAATTCTTCAAGTATATCACTTTCCTCAATTAGAGTAGCTTCCAAACGAGACAGATGATTAGCGACGACATTCTCGGTCCCCTTCTTATCTCTAACTTCCATGTCAAATTCTTGTAAAAGAAGAATCCACCTGAGTAGTCGCGGTTTGGCTTCCTTTCGACATGAGATGTCATGATCCGTGTAACCCACAACTTGTGAGCAAACTAAATAAAATCTGAATTTGTCAAAAGCAAAAATGAGAACTAAATTTTTTTTTTCTGTGGTGGCATAATTGTTCTGTGTTGGAGTTAGAGTTTGACTGGCATAGTAGATGACTCGAAAAATTTTGTCTTGCCTCTGTCCTAATACAACACCGATGATTCCATCATTGGCGTCGCACATGAGTTCGAATGAAAGGCTCCAATCTAGTGCTACAACAATGGGAGCAGAAGTAAGTTTCTCCTTTAATGTAGTAAAAGCAAATATACAATCAGAATAAAAAACTCTTAGTGTCTTTGATGGGTAGATTGATGAGTGATTTGGCTATCTTGAAAAAATCCTTGATAAATCATCTATAAAATCCGTCATGGCCCAAATTGCTTCGGACCACTTTTACGGATGTCAGAGGGGGTAGATTTGTGATTACATCCAGCTTGGCCTTGTCTAGCTCGATTCCCTTTTAGGAAATCTTATGCCCCAAGACAATGCCTTTCTTCATCATGAAGTGACATTTCTCCCAGTTTAGTACTAGATTTGTTTCTTCACAATGCTGCAAAAAAGAGATTAAATTTTCAAGAAAATTATCAAATGAGTTTCCAAATAAAGTGAAATCGTTTATAAAAAATTCAAGAATTTTTTCATTCATGTCGGCAAATATTGCCATGATGCATCTTTGAAATATTTCTAGTGAGTTGCAGAGTCCAAAGGGCATCCTTTGATAGGCGATAGTTCCGTACAGACAAGTGAAAGTTGTTTTCTCCTAAACTTCAGGTGCCACGACAATCTAATTGTATCCTGAATAACCATTTAGAGAAAATAATAAAAACTATGTCCAGCAACTCGTTCCAACATTTGGTCCATGAACGGGAGAAGAAAGTGACCCTTGCGTGTTTCTTCGTTGAGTTTGCGATAGTCTATACATACACGCCAACCTGTAACTGTCCTGCTAGGTACTAACTCATTTTCCTTGTTAATAATAACAGTGATGCCCCCTTTTTTAGGTACCACCTGTACGAGACTAATCCAAGGACTATCAGATATAGGATAAATGATACATGCATCTAGAAGTTTGATAACTTCTTTCTTAACTACCTTTTTCAGAGTTGAATTTAACCTACGCTGAATTTGAACTTGTGGTTTGCTTTTCTCTTCCATCAAGATTTTATGCATACATAATGATGGTGATATTCCCTTGATATCATTAATGGACCATGCAATAGCTTTTTTGTGTTTCCTGAGAACCTGCAAAAGTTTGTTTCCCATTGTGTCAGTTAATTCAGAGGAAATGATGATAGGAAATGAATCTTTTTCGAGAAAATCATATTTAAGATGAATGGGCAAGCTCTTGAGTTCTAGGCTTGGTGGTGGTGCAGATGTGTCTGTCTTCTCCAAGATGGATTCTTTGAGAGGTATCGACTCCCTTTGATTAGAGTCAATTTCTTCTTCTATGTTATCCTTCGTGTAGGGGTCCATTATCACCTCTGGAACTACCTATTCGAATTCGTCAGACACATCATCCTCAAAGGCATCAATAGGACACATCATCCTCAAAGGCATCAATAGAATAGCAAGATGATAAGTCTAGAGGTTGTTTGAAAGAGTTAGAAATATAAAACTACAATTCTTCATTTTTCACTTTCAGAGTGAGATGCCCTTTCTTGACATCTATCAACGTGTTGTCGGTAGCGAGGAATGGTCGGCCTAAGATGATGGATGCTTCGGCTTCAGAATCCATATCCATGATAATGAAATCTACTGGGAATGCAAATTTATCAACTTTTACAATGACATCTTCTAAGAGGCCCTTAGGCTTCTTAATGGATTGATCCGCAAATTGGATCACCATCGAGGTATCCTTAAGTTCGTCATAACCTAATTTTAGAAAAATGGAATAAGTCATTAGATTAATACTAGCACCTAAATCACAAAGTGCTTTGGAACATAAAAAGTTTTCAATAGTGCAGGGGATAGTAAAACTCCCTGGATCATTTTCTTTTGTCGACAAATCTCTCTTGCAGACTGAATAACATTGAGTGGTCAATTTGATCAGGCCCATCTCCTAAATTCATCGTTTATTTGAGAGCACATCGTTCATGAATTTGACATATACGGGCATTTGTTTAAGCGTTTCAAGAAATGGGATGTTAATATGAATTTGTTTAAAAGTTTCCAAAAAATGAGAAAATTATTTATCTAATTGTTCCTGCCGATATTTTTGAGGATATGACAGGTTTCTAGATTTTGCAGGAATCTGATGTTTTGTAACCTCCTTTTTGGCTGAAGAAGTAGGAGGTTGATCTGGAGTCTGAGTTGGTACTGGTTCGAGTAGCTCATTACCACTTCTCAACTTGACTGTCGTCGCTTCTTCTCTTGGGTTCTTCTCTGTATTGCTAGGAAGAGAACCTGGTTGTCTACCTGCAATCATATTAGCTAATTTTCCCACCTAATTTTCTATGTTTTGAATTGAGGCTTCTTGATTCGCAAATTTGGTGTCCACCATTTTGATGAATTTAGCCAACACATCCTCCAAATTAAATTTTGGTTCGGCTTGTGATTTGTCCTCATTGCGCGATTGAAATCTGGTGGTGGAGCACCTCGATGGTGTAGCCAAGAATAGTTGGGTTGATTTCTCAACCCAAACCCATAGGTGCCATAATTACCTCCTTGGTTGTTCCTGAAATTATTATTTGATACATAATTTGCATTTTCAAAAGAAGTGGAAGAGGAAGGATTCAAATTTGAGACCATTGGACATTCATAAGTAGAGTGCCCTTCACTACAAAAATCACAAGTTTGTTGTACAACCTTAATAGGGGCCTTTTCATTGATGCGACTCATCAATGTCTCCATTTTTTATTCATGGCTTCCAGTTGTGCCGTAAGTTGATTGTTGCCAACCACACACTTATCTTTCGTGGTGGTTCCTGTTCTTGTTATTTTGCCAATGATTCATAGCAAGATTTTCAATAATATTATAAATCTCTTCAGGAAATTTATCATTCATGGAACTTCCTGCATAAGTGTAATCTTATCTCGTACTATGAAAGTAGCACAATTATAAAAGAATTAAATTTGTTCACGAAGGGTACATTGTAAGGAACACGAGATACAAGTTCCTTAAATCTTTCCCATGCTTCATACATGGTTTTTGAGTCTTATTGATAGAATGCTTTGACATCAGAGATTAATCGAACTGCTTTCTGTGGCGAACAATATTTGTTGATGAATTTTTACTGTATCTCTCTCCAGTCTGTGATGGTTCCTTCAGGTAGAGTATGGAGCCAAGTGGTTGCTTTTCCGCTCAAGGAGAAGGGAAAGAGTCTCAACCTAACTGCATCAAACATTATGAAATTTGAAAGTTGAGCATAGTTGAATAAATTTCCTGACATGCCCAAAAGGATCTTCATCTTGATTTCCACTAAATTGGTCATTTTGCACCATTTGAAGGCTACCATGTTGTATCTGAAAATTGGTGTTGATGTCTGGAAGAGTTATGCTCCATGGGTCATGATTCATGTGACCAAGTGCAATCCCTCATCGTCCGATAATTCGAATTTGGATTTTGATTTTCCGTTTGTTATTGTTGTTGTTGATTTTTCGCCATATCCTAATAATTTTTCTTTGTTGTTTAGCAATTTTTTCTATTTCAGGATTGAAGAGAATTGGTTCCTTAGAGCTTCTGGTGTTGTCTTTTTATCGTTTTACTCGAACATTCCATAGTGCGATTAAATCGACAACAAATTTGAAATAAATATTGAGAAAATCAAATGGCCCCTATTTTTTTTGGAAAGGTCGACACTCATCGTTCTAAAAAAATTCAGACAAAAGGAAACGCGGGCCGCGTACAGGGTGTGCTCATAAGCACGACGATAAAATGCAGACTGTGTATTGTGAAGGCGGCCCATGTTTAAACCGGCACAGGAGGAAAAAAATGCGACCGTTTTCAGACGGCGCACACTGTTTCAAAAGTGCTGACACAAGTCATTTTATGAAAAGCAGGCCATTTTGAATGCAAGAATACGTCCCAAAAAGAACAAGAAAAAAATGGTAATACGTAGTAAGAACAAGATAGAGAAAAATCTTCGGCAACGGCGCCAAAAACTTGATGCGTATTTTCTATAGAGCAGAAAAAGACGGTAAGTGTACCGATCACACAAGTAGTAAAAAGATATCGATCCCACGAGGACTTTTATCTCTAATTCTTACTAGATGAGAATTTTTTAAGAGAAATGAGTTGTGAAAATAATCAGAGAAAACAAGAAGTAGATCCAAGAAAAGGAAATATCAATTAGGAAAAATGTTGGTTTTACTGAGTATTCCTCCACTATTAAGTAGGAAAATCACATCTGATAGAAATAATTAAAATTTAATTTAGGACTCTACAAATAGAATATTTGAAGAAAGTTTAACCAAATTATTCTCCAAATATTTAAGGATAAAACATAAAGTAATTCAATTCATCTCAAAGACTCCTCAACCGAGTAAGTCTAAGTCCACACCCCTCTAAATCTCACAGAGTAGATAGGGGAGAGATATGAGATGTTAAAAATACATTCGATTCAAACACAACATTCATATTCAGATAAAAAAATATTTTATTAAAATAACAGTGGTCAACAATGTAAAATCAACAAAGAAGGACTACTCAATTTCCGGAGAGTTAAACATCATAATGCCAAAAATTAGAGTACAAAAGATGAGCAAAAAAATAGAACTCTAAAATGTGACTCTAAACAAAGTAGCCACATGACTCTATAAAGTGGATGTTTTCAAGGAGAGGTCTTTTTATATGTACCGTGATCAAAAGTGTGGATGTCAAGACGGACCGTGTCATTAATGACACGGGCCGTGTTGATTAATGGCATGATTACACAGATCACGTCTCGATGTAATAAATCCTCATATATGAATAACATGGACCATGTCCACGAGCCGCGTTGTCTTCTGGATTCGCATATGAAATCTTCTCGTCATTATTTAACACGGTCTGTGTCGTCATAAAATGGTCCATTTTAATCAGCGCATGGTAGAATTTCCCCCGACCGTGTTGATGACCTGGATATAAACGGCCCGTGTCACTTGGACGAGGCTGTTTTCCTCTCCTGTCAACCAAATATCGTGTGAACCACATAATAAAAGGATAATAATATTTTCATGAGAAAAATAAGACAATTGATGCATGATCATCCAATTTTAATTTTTTAAAGTGCAAGATAATATGCAAAATTGAGCATGCATCATCGAGCCATAAACACGAAGATAAAAAACTTCGTGCTTCTTGGACTTACAAGAGCCATGGAAGCCAACAAATCATTCAGTGAGAGGAGCTCACATGGATCTCTAATCAACCCGATACCATGTTGAAAAAACATCTTTTCTCTTATTATTCACCAAAGGTCTGCCCCATGTTGAAAAACATATTTTCACTTATTATTCACCAAAAGTCTGCCTCCTTATTTATAATAAGAGTACACAATATAAGAAAAAAGAATATGTTAGAATATTACTCCATAATATTAGGAATATTATTCCAACATATCTGAGATATTATCCCAGAAAATTTGGGATACTAATTCTAAACAATATTATAGAGGATCGATGATGAAACCTTGCTCTGATACGAGGATATTAGGATTTTTGTATGAGAGATATTATGTACCGAAGAAAAAATCCTAGGAAATTTAAGGCGACACATAATTTTATTAGTTGAGAAAAGAAGAATATTAAAATTCAAATTGTTTTTTTGTTCAGACCCTAGGGAGTTTTATATAGGCACTCCCTTTATAAAAATTTCATACCGATTGGAACTTTGAATTAATTTCTCAAAATTAAGAAAATAAATCAATTCCAAATCACATACAGAATACCTCATAAAAATTTAGTCCGAGGGCTCCACCCCCACACCCCTCGACGGGGGATCCCTTGGATCCCCCTTGACCTCCCACATGCTCGCTGACGTTTATGCGAAGGCGTATTTTACTTTGGAGTGTCTTGAGGATCATACGTTTTTCAGTTGAGATAGGAGTCTAGGCATTATTAACAAATGTTTTATATTAAAGATGGATCAACTTATTGAGTGTTTGGTACTTCTTTGAGTTCTTTTTGCACATCACAATCATCTTTTCTTCTTTTTAAACTGAAAGTTGACTGTTGTCCTGTTTCTGGATGATAATAGAGTGGGGTAAAGATGTTTACCATTGCTGGCGCTTCCCCTAGAGGCAGTGCAGCAGCAACTGCAAACATGCCCAGGCGTGGGACAACCGCAGGTGGTGATGCTGCTGGTGGAGGTGCCAGTGCAATGCTCCTGTTTTACACTGACAATGCTACTGGGGTTAAGATGTCTCCAACACTGTTCTGTCATGAGTGTTGGATTTATTGTTGTGGTTGTTGTTCCTCATATCTTTGGTAAGCTCTATCTGTTTCGTCAGTAGAGCACCCATTCTTCTGTCTTGAACTTTAAAACTTCAATTATGATGCTGGAGTATCTGAAAATAGCAACAATATGGTATAGTTAGAAGGAGATGATTTTGTTATAAAGTGCTGACACTAAATTTGTAGTAGGTTTGTGATGCTAAAGGAATACAAGATCGGAAGCAAATTACTGATTTTCAAGGTATTACTGAATATGGATCTCTACACTGGTGCATTTATGTGACACATTATCCATATTCTATGACCAATAGCCATTGGTTCCACATCTGATGATGGAAGGTACGAGATTCAAGGGATCTTTTGTGTTCCAAGTATTCCAACTACAGATGTTGCTACAAATTCTGACTTTCTATAGGAGTACACATGAAAGAAAACCTATTCGAACACGAGGATGATGCTCGTGTTTGGAAAACCACCCTTAGGAATTTGAATGAGTTTGTCTCTGAGGTTCACATAGGATTCCTTGCCTGCCCAGGACAATGTAGGCCTGGTCTGTCATGAAGAACACCTCCACTTGCAGTCTTCTGGGCCTGTCATTGACAGAACCCCAATGGGCTTAATATCATCAAGCTAACTTGGAACCGTGAAGTGTGATAGGCATTAAGATTTTAGATTTCAGTTAGGGTTCTGGTGTGGCCCTTTCTTGGCTGAAGTTGGAACTCTTTTATGGTGTGACCAAAGGAAAATATTTGAACTGGAGAAAATCTGCAGGCATGTGTGACTCCATTGATTTTATCATCTTGAATTAATTGAGGCTACTAGAAAGTTGACTGCTGCGTGCATTGATCCTCTAGTAGCTTTCCAGTTTAATGTTCCCAGGCTTCTGCTCCGTGGGGTTCATATTTACAAGTGCATATGATCTCTAAATGCTTGAAAGGATTGTCCACATCTAGACAAACACCCTGCATGCCGCAATGTGTAAACAGAAAAGTATTCATGTACACAATATGAACCAAAGAGTTGTATAATTGAATGCCATTAAATATACCAAGTACATCTTACATCTTTAGTAACTAGTAAGAGAATCCTAAGATACTCTCTTAATAAATTCTAGTTCTTATCTCCTAGATGATAATGCCTTTGTCGCAATTATGAAGTTTATGCTGCAATGCATCAGAAACTTGGAGTATTTACCTTACCATTTGACTATCTATCCTTCGTAAATTGCCATCAAGAGCTGCCTCATTTCAACTCTCACATTCTACTAACTAGTAGAGACAAAATTTACACTAGTGCCTCCATGGAGCCATGCAGGGCATGCATTTGGCAAATTTTTGGTTTTTTAATCCTCCCCATTCTTTGTTTACAATTGAGCCCTAGAAAGATATTTCTGACCATTCTTTTATGTACAAGAACCACAAGTGGAGTTTAATATCTTGCACTTTATGATTTTAGATTGATTTGTTTGCATTTGCTTGCTATTGCATGTGAATGTACTTTCCCTCACGTGACCTTTGGTAGCATATCACAGGAATCTTATACTCGTCCATAAGAAAATGACCAACATGAAAACCAAAAATATATGTGGGGTATTGTGCTTATTAATTAGAACCTGCAGCATTAATGTTAGTAGAAAATAATGTGATCAGTTTGATTGTTAGGATCAAGCTAATGGAAACAAAATATTTGATCCCCTGAATCTGACACTTTTGGGCTGTTCAGCTTCCTGCTTTTGATATGTAGATTCTTTGCATTTGAAATGGTGAGCTTCCTGCAGAGGTGACCCCTGGTAGAGGATATTAATCCCCTGGTAACATTCTGAATCTGAAGCCAATGGATGTTTTTTTTTCCTGGACATTACTGCATGCAATATTGATCTGCCACAAATTAGTTCCAACTAATTGTTCATAAGATTCGACAGGATTTTATGCTGACTGTCGGGGCCTAACACAACCCTCCTCCTTTATCCGGACTTGGGACCGGCTATAAAATATAGGCGAAATTAAAATAAAATAACTGGATTGCTAGATCATTGATTCATTCTGCATCATTCATCTTGTTCGTATATCATTCGTCCGCATATATACAAGGCCATGTATTTTTTTTTATTTCTTAGTCTTAAATTTATATTTGTTGCAGAAAACTCATGAGTTTACCCCCACGCATTATATGTACATGTAAACAGCCAAACAGGTATAATTATCAACACGAATGCTTCTTTTATTTATTTTTCCCATGTATATAACCACACCCCCGCACAGAGGGAGGGAGGGAGAGAGAGAGAGAGTTGAAATAAGAGTGCAAAGTTTTATTTTGTTTACTAAGAAGAGACGACAAAGGGGTGTGAGGGGTTTTATTGTGACCTCTCAGACTTCAGAACTGTGAACAGGGAGGGTCACGAGAGCACGTCAAAGTGGAAGCATGCAGCCAAGCTTGACAATGGCTGGCAGGTTATGTTGCAGGGCAGGTTCACAGATATATGATCATCTCTCTCTCTCTCTCTCTCTCTCTCTATGAACCATGGCTCGAAGCAAGGTGCGTACACATATGATCCTGCTCTGTGGGGGCAAAGAGAAGAGAATGTGTAGCTTTTTCCAATTAAATAGGGATTGGAGAAATAGTAGAGCCATTAAAACTAAAAAGGTCCATATACTGACTGATGCTGCGTTTTCTGCATGCTGCAGGGCTTTTTTCTCTCTGCATTTCCTGTGGAGTACTTCTCATTGTCACATGTGATCACAACGATCAGATCAGGAAAAGAACTTTCCAAGGCTTTCAGCATCAAATTACTCTCATCATTTATATACTCTGAACAAATGAACAAGGAAGCTGAGCATTATTGACGATAATGTCAATTACAAGCTACAGTGAATTATACTCCACTGGTATCATTAATTTATCGACATTCCATTCACTATTTAATTTGATGTAGTCGAAAACAAAAACCAAGTTGCCATATATCACAATGGATACCAAGGAATAGTTTAGTGAAAATGATCCCATTTATCGCACAAAAACAATGAAATCAACCCAAGAGATGAAGCATAAACTTTTCCTTTTTATGCTTCTCCTTGCATAGTCTAACATGCAACACAAGTATAATTAACTTTTTTTCTTTATAACTTGTATATGCAATGCTCATGCATCTGCCACAGATAAGTCTAGCAGTTCATACATGATAAGGATTTACCAAATCGACTCTTGTACTCCGATGCTATCGCCTCATGAGAGAGCACGCATGATGTGCATTCCGGAAAGTGATGAAGGGAATAAGGGGAACAGGTACATGGGAGTATATATGTTGATTTGAAAATGCATAGCTTGCAAATTTGTTTGGACGCATGTCATGTCAAATGAGAAGGAGGCAAATAAATATATAATTATTTTAATTCCTAGCTAGACATGCACCACTAGATCTTTTGCCAATGGAGTGAGAGAAAGAAAGGAAGTAGCCAACCAAAGTGCCAAGAAACCTGGCTGGCGTGACAACACTGCTAATGTGCTCCGCGTGAGCCACCTTTGGCATATCCATTTCATAGTCTCCTATGTAAGTCCTCGGAAGGGTAAAATTCTTGTGATCGATTGAGACGTGAGAACAATTTCACTTCAAATTTGTTGGAGAAAACAGACAATTAACCTTTGGAATTATACATGCTTACATTTACATGAATCTTTCTTGCACGTTACTACCTAAATTTTGTTGATGAACCTAGATCATGTGCCTTGTTATATTTTCTATGGTGAACCTTGGATCGTTTCTCCATTTTCGAATGTGACATTGTTCTTGTCCAAATATATATATATGTGTGTATATTCTCACTCCCAAAGTGTGGCATTCTTTTCAAGGCAAGCAACGAAGTGAAATCTCCAATGATCAAAACATTCATACTTTGAAAGCAAACTTATGATCCACATCAAACTTATACCCTTTTAGTCCTGAAATCAGTCGTATCCTTTTACTAATTAATTAAGAAAGTCAATTATTGTAAAAAGAAATAGCTTGAATGAAAATTCTAACTTCTTGCCCGGCATCACATCCAATGACTGAGAGCACTAGAATGGGGAGCCCTAGAGAACGTCAGCATAGGAAGGGCGAGAACAGGAGACAAATTATATATGCAGCATGGGCAGATTATTGTTGGGTTGTGATTGATGTGCGTGTGGGAGATACTCCTAGAATACATGTGAATAAGTTTGTACGTATGGTTTGTCCAATGTGGCACGGAGAGAATGCCCCTGCAGTGAGGGCGAGAGAGGAGTTCGTACTTTGTAGCAGAAGAACACAGACAGAAGGGAGAGAGAGAGAGAGAGAGAGAGAGAGAGAGAGAGAGAGAGAGAGAGAGAGAGAGAGAGAGAGAGAGAGAGAGAGAGAGAGAGAGAGAGAGAGAGAGAGAGAGAGAGAGAGAGAGAGAGAGAGAGAGAGAGAGAGAGAGAGAGAGAGAGGTGTGGTGGTGGTGAACCCGAAGCTAAAGAAAATGTATCCATATGAGATGATATATCGAAGTTGTGGAGTTGGGATCGATCACGAGGGGGCTCTTAATCTTACTTGGTTGCATGAATGCATGCGTCCAATGATCATGTGACCGTTAGAGCTGGATGCCATCATTTTAATGTGCTACTACTCATCGATCCCTCCCTGCATGATACCTAGGGTTGCTTATCATCCATCCCTAACTGCTCTTCTTTTTTAAAATTTTGTATTTACTGATCTAAGTACACGATCGAAAAGTTAAATATGATTAAATGCATTACATGGACCATTATAATTGAAGCCAAAAAAAAAAAAACTTTTCGAAGTACACAGCTTGGACTTTCACAGAAAAACAAAATACGTTATTTGCAGAGTTATGTTGGGGAAGGTTGAACTAAAACATGCAAGCATATAATTAAGATGTCAGCTATAAGTTTAAATTTACGTTGGACATGAATCTTATTTAATGGCTCATAAGATTTTGTCCATTTGTCAACTGACGCAGAAATTATTTTATTCGAAGATGAAAAAACGTGTCGAAACGAGAGAAACATGATTGCGATTAGAAACTATTTTATTTCGGCCAAATACATATGTATGCCATAAAAGGCAAGGCCGATAGAATAAACGAGCACGTAGATGTACATGTAAAGTATAAACTACTTCAGTAAATATAGATTATAACATTACATATGTGAGAGAGAGAGAGAGATCACCTCCCGTGAGGAGTATTTGGAAGCATTTCCAACTCATTTCTTCGTCGTGGTTAGTAAAAGCGGAACACTTCACAAGATGCCACCACTATCACATCAAAGTAGATTATAAGTTCAGATTTCCATTATAACTATATTGAAAATAAACATTCCTTTCCTTAACATTTCTTTTTACAGTCGAATTAATTAAATTAAAGACGTAAGCAACCACATAAAAAATGATGATCAACTATTCAAGGCCATTCTTGAATCACCCAAATATCTCACAATATTTATTAACTCATTTGACAAATGAAATTATGTGTGTATATATATATCATTAAATAATTCCACAAAGATTATTACTATGCTAAGAACGCTACTTAGGATATCCTACTTTGATGTGATGGCAAAATAATAGTATAAGAGAAAATGGGCGAGTGATGAAAAAGATCATGCAATGACATTTTCAATACTAATTCCATCTTGTGATCACCCGAGTGGACCAAGACAAGAAAACCTTGGTTTAATTGAAGCGTGTAGAGATGGCTCCCTAGCTGCATGGCCTTCTTCATGTGATCGATCGAGATAACAACAATCGCCTAGACAAGTGAACTACAAACAGCTAGACAACCAACGTATATAACAAACATCCAACAATTAATATTCCACAGGATATGTTTTTATACGAGGACATGAGCTAGCTATATGTGCAATTAAACTACGATAATGCAATATCGATCCGATCATAACTACTCAATTCTTTTCGTGAAAAAAAAAAAAATCAAAACACACACACACACACACACACTATATTCCTTGGACCTGCATGCACCACATTTTTAATGAATTATATCAAGATCACTTTGCTAGCTCCATGCATCAACTTGGAATAATTTGTTCGGTTTTTGTCACTTGCAGTGTCTTATGTCTCACTTATTGACACCTATTGGCCCTGCATGAAAAGAACTACGATCTCAAACGTTAGTGGCCGTGACGGGGCCCCGTGTAATAGTAGTAGTAGTACAATCCAAAGGAACAGTAGTTGCTAATGTGTTAGCCCTTGGTTAATTGCAAGGGGCAGCTTCATAATTAATTAATATGGCATTCGATCGATCCCTTGACCGTAAGTGCATGGCGTGCCAATAGGTCCATCCATTTCTTTTCAGTGCCCCTTTGTTTGTTGTTTTGCTTGCCGAGAGTGCATCTACGACAAGCATTTGATTGATTCGATAATTCGGATACTCAATATTTGAAGGCTTTGGATATTTATTAATATGCAACATATATTGCATGTGCAACATTATTTTACTGTTAACGTTAGGCAATCTTATTTCTCTAGTTTAGGATCTAATTTATAGGGTCACTTATAATACGCGTTCAATGTCGATAGTCATGAAGAGTTTTAATTTCCAATAATTAGGTGGCATAACAATCACCACAATGCAAATAATATACACTGTTATTAACTATTCGTCTTTGATTCTTGAATTAATTTTCGAATTGTACATATGTGTGTGCGTGTGTGTGGTGGCTCAATTGATTTAATTTCTTTTTTTTTTCTTAAAAGGAATATAATGTGTGCAGAGATGCAATTACTTTGGTGACAATATAAGCAAACTAATATCCACCATCTCTAAGGTAAAAAAAAAAACGAAGAACATTAATTATATTATTATTTGATTTTGTTTTTTTTTAAAGAAATGAGAAAGGGTGCAAATTCCTGAATCTTCAGAAAAGGATATTTTGGCTGCACTCTACGATGAGCATACAGTAGGTAACGTGAAAACGAGTGAGGGACATTTTTGGTAAATCACATAGCAATCAAGAATTTCTGAAACTGTGGCAACTCATGTGTGCATAGCAAACAGGTGATCAGATGTCCCCTTTTTAAGCCACCCCTTCCCCCCAACCACCAGAGCTTCAGAGCTCCCTCCTGTGTAGAGAGAGAGAGAGAGAGAGAGAGAGAGAGAGAGAGAGAGAGAGAGAGAGAGAGAGATGGTGTCCAAAGAACACAAGAGAGCTGCATTGCATGAGAAGCTACAACTCCTCCGCTCAGTCACCCACTCTCATGCGGTATTCATTTACCTGTTCGTGTATAATGGCTAGTTAGATTGAGCCACATGACATTTCGTAAACTTTTTCCACGGCTTGTTTCTTCTTCACTGGCATGAATCCAGGAATATGCTGTGATTTTCCAAGTATAAACAGGGAATGAGAATTCTATCAGTTTTCTCGACATATGTTACTCCTGAAATGACCTGCTTTCTCTTCTCTATCATCATCTGGCAGCACAACAAGACCTCAATTATAGTAGACGCATCGAAATATATCGAAGAGCTCAAGCAGAAGGTGGACAGATTGAACCAGGAGATCGCATGGGCGCGGCCGAAAGACGACGAGAACCTCAAGCCTATGGTACATCATGATCTTGACTGTTGCATCAAAATTAATCTGTTCCTCCAGAATCGATCAGTTGCAGTACTCCATATCATTAAGCATTGCTTCTGCTAGAACTGTTTCAGGTTTAGCTCGTCGTGTGCATGTGGTAGATTCTCACTGACACATTACATGTTTTCTGTAACACAAAAAAAAAATGCAGGTGAATGTAGAGACACTGCAGAATGGATACCTTATCAATGTGTTCTTGCAAAAGAACTGCCCCGGACTGCTCGTCTCCATTCTGGAAGCCTTTGAGGAGTTGGGCCTCAGCATGCTGGAAGCAAGGGCTGCTTGTACCGACACATTCCGTCTAGAAGCAGTTGGAGGAGATGTAAGATATACGAGAATTACATATGTTAATTTTCATCGCACAATATTTCATATCAGTATTTTCATTGCACAATATTTCATCACATATTATTCTGAAAGCATACATCCAGGGTGCAAAAATAAACAAGTGTAATCAAGCTACTAAATAAACCATACAATAGATAAATTTATTAAGGCATCTTTTGGAAGCCTTCTTCTCTTCCTTTCCGTTCTACTAGAAATTGTTAACTTTAGTTCAAGTTGCATATCAGAATCAAGGCAGAAAAAACATATCTATAGACATGGTGAATTCTTAAATTGCAGTATATTTCCATGTGAAGCAAATATCTTTCTTTGGGAGATTAATTTTTGAAGGAGAAATTACCTTTTGGATGTCTAAAAGAATTCGAAGCAAATTTAATTGAAATGAAAAGAATATTTCAGGATCAATTCGGAAGCGTAAATGCCCAAGTGGTGAAACAGGCAGTCGTACGTGCCATCAAGAATTGCTCAGCAAGCAATGAGCAAGAGTGACACACAAAGTGGAAGAAGCACCAGAGCAAGCTTTTCCGTGTCTTCTCTTTTTTTTTTTCTTTGTTATTTTTATGTACCGATGTTGGCTAAAGCCTTTAAATAAAATCAGGAGTACAAAATGCATACATGGTATCAGAGTATGGAAATGTGACAAGTTTTGCATGCAAAAGAAATGTTGACAGGTAAACACAATTCAAATGCTACCTGAACTTCAAATGATTAGATATGGTAAATGAAATTAACATGCACCAAACACTAGTCTTTAGTAAGAAAGGAAACAAAAAGAATTAATCATCATCAATTATTTTGCTAGTATGAGAAAACCTTCATATGAACAAAACATAAAATTTCACATGCTGGACTTGATAATAAAAATTACAAAAGAAATATGGGGAAATTAGCCTGCATGCATCTATTTTTCCAATGAGATCCTACACTGATGAATCCTGGCTGCACTGTTACTCCATGATGATACAACCATTTACTTTAGAAAAAGACAATGGCCACTTAATAATGATACAATTAATGAGTAAAATGATAATCCTCAATGTCCACCTTATACATTTCAAGTAATTATTTCATGGCCACAATGCAAACATACAAAAAAGATAAACCTGACAGAAAGAGGAAAATCTCATCCTCCAAAAGAGTAGAATTGAAGTGAAAAATTATCATCGAACCCTTTGATGCACATATAGTCAAACAGCTACACAAAGTCCTGACCTTATTTTATCAAAATCTTCCATCAGTTCCATGCTTTCCTAACTTCATCTTGTTCTCCTTCTGGAACGTCTGAATAAATTTTCAAGTTCAGCCTTTCAGGAAAAAAAGAAAATTCAAGTTGGCCACCCACTCTTACCATGGAGTATTTGATGTATCTAGGAATTTTGATATTTGTATCAAGAGAACAGAGGAATAGATGTCGTCCACCCTGTTATGACTTTTTCTGCGTTCAATCATTTTTCACATCTAAGGCTGAACTATTTCAGCAGGAAGATATCTTTAGTTTACAAAAGTGGTTGCCCGGTCAAAATTTCAAACAAGAGGTAAATTTGCGAAAAAGCTTGGCAAATGATAACGCTGTGATGTCTTTTGGTAGTATTCGCTTCTTCACAGCCACTGCAGTCCTTTTTTCTGTATGGATAAGGAAAAGAATCTCTGTTAGACAACATGATAAGGTTTTTTAACTAATCTGCATCAGTCTAAGTATTTTATTTGGACAAATTGACTTTTCTTACACAACGAATTCAGTAACTACTTTCAAGGTTACTTGCCTACTGAAGTATATCACCTACTTATCAAATCTCAGTGCTTCCTCTAAAATGCTTATCATTAAATTGAGAGAATTTGTTTTTTGAAAGGAATTGAGAGAATATTAAAGAGCAGGTATCAGATAAAGTCTACAACATCCAGCAGTGAAAAGTACAGACACTGTGAGATTACAAAAGTAAACTAAAATACGATATAATACATTTGGAATACGTCATCAAGGTTCTCAAATTATCAAAGAATCCCAAATGCTTATCAACAACTTGAGAGAGTATTTAAAACCAATTATCATGTGAAGTCAGCACCCGACAGTAAAAAGTGTGGACACTATCAGATTGCAAAAGCAAACTAAAATAAGATACTATTCATTCGAAATGCATCATTAAGGTTCTTGAATAACTACAAAATCCAAAATGCTTATCAACTACTTGAGAGACAATTTTAAAAGCAAGTACTAAGCCAAGTCTACCACATCCAGCAGTAAAAGAAAAATATGGACACTAATAGATTACATAATTAAACTAAAAGATACAAATACAATACATCTGAAACACAAAATCTTAAATAATTAAGAAACATGTCAGTGGAAGAATTACAGACAAAAATATCATAATTATACCTGTATTTGCCAAATATCAAGTGTTATCCCCAAGTTAAGTGCATACTACACTTGAACAGTAAAGTAAACAGACATAAAATAATTGCAAGCAATCTCCTTCAGACTTAAATGACGAGCAATCTTTCTTGCCAAATGTAACAGATAAATACAAGAAAGGAATTAAATGGTATTGACATGCTTTAGAACATGACAACAAATGAAATTCCCTTACATGATGTAGCATGAAGGATTCACCATGGACAGCTCAACAGAATCTCTTCCTGATTATGTCACCTTTTCCACAATACAACAACAACAAAGCCTTATCCCACTAGGTGGGGTCGGCTAAATCATAATATATTCTGAAGTGGGATGCGCTTATTCTATCAAAGTCGTCAGGTTCATAAAGCAACGTTGCAGATTGCGCAAGAAAAAATATCACATTCTACAATTTTAGAATAAAAATAAGAGGCCACCTCCTCTTCTTTTCTGGTGACAAGCTAAGGGAGGATGGTGGCTGTCCCATCCCCTCTCTTTTTTGTTTCCTCCCTACATTTCAACATAAAATCAATTATTTTCCCAATAACCAAACATCCCATAGAAAAATCCTAGGAAAAGGCTTTCCCCAACAATTTAGTTTCCTCCAAATGAATGATGCCTTGTATCAGGCTACTAACAAGTGAGACAACTATATTAGGACTAGAATATTAAAAGAAAAGAATTTCAATTACCGTCCGAGACAACAGGGCAAACCAGATTAATTATTTTTGCTGTTTCCTACATCTAGTTATCCTGGAAAATACACTTGGTGGTAAAGCAGGATCTCCCAGTATACTGATTAAAGTTCGAGCATCTGACAATGGATTAGCCATGCATTATGCTTTCTTGGATATTTAATCACAGTAGCTACAGTTATCATAATATAGTGTCCATTACAAGGTTATGCAGGGCAACTTCTCATTCAGTAGATTGTAATTCTGGAATTTAAATAGAGAAATCACCCTTGTCATAGAATGTTTACAACTTGCTTACAAACCCATTACTGTGAGATCAAAATCGATCCCAGTAATTTCAGTGAGAAGAAGATACAAATACACTCAAGTGCCTGCACTCACTTCTTGTATCAAAGCTCCTGGAAAACAACTTTTTAGATTAGGCAATATAATGCAAGCAATAAGGGAAAAACTTGAACAACATCTGTAAAAAAAAGGTAGAGAGAAAGAAAATAATGCTGAAACATCTTTAAAAACTAAATAAATAATGAAAGCCAAAACATTTGTTTCTTGTTTGAAGGAAATAAAGTGAAGATCATATGCTGAAACATTTCTCTCCTCGCAACAGTTGGACACAAACATTGTGCGTAAGTATGCAAATGCATGTTCAAGATTCCTTCAATGTAATCCTACACCCCGCCCCCACCCCACCATAAACATACAATATCAAAGAGTTCCTTTAATGGAAATCAAGGATAAGCATACTCCTGAAGGTCAACATTGTCAAGTTCATAATAAATGGACATAAAGTTTACCATGGATTGGTATGTAATCAGATCACGTAGTTGTCGTACACTGTACATAAGGGCAACAATTTTGTCGATGCCAAAAGCCTTACTTTTGAGAAGGCAAAATGCTGAACACCCTGATGTTATTGGGAATACCAGAATGAACATATAATTGGCAAGTAGAATGTCATTAGGACCCTTCTTCCTTGCATCAAGAGGAATCCCCATCAACAAAATCATAGTGACCACAGAATGCACTTAAAATATGATAAAATTCACAGCATACGAGTCATTACGTCCAAGGATGACTTCACTTAGAGTATAATATAAATATATTCAAAGTACCTTAAATCATGACCAAAAGATGCAAGAGATAGAAGATTGCGAGTGGTCGGTTCTGCTACGTCCTTGCCCAGCCAATATATTTGCAAATTCCCACAATTACTACCATGAATCTCAATAACTTTTCCTTATGGAAAGTATAATTTGCAAACAAAACAAAGAAAAACAAAGGTAACCCATTTAAAAAATGACAAGAGGCATATAAAAACTGTTCGGTGACTTGGTTGAAAACAAAAATGGAAAGAACCAAAAGCTTACTGCTTCTGAAGTCCTGAAAGTAGTTGAAGAATCAAGAACGACGAAGTTGATAGCTCTGCTCAAAGACGTGGAAGAAAATGTCGGCGCATCGAGCGCCTCTGTAACAGGTTACAAGTTCGGAAGCGCAGGAAGACCTTCTCGTTGTGGAAGTACGGACTCCCCAACGCAGCATCCCTCCGCCATGGGAGCCTGCGTAGAGAACTTTGCAGGCGACGGAGAGGAAAAGCCATGGGCTGGGGGAGAAGGGAACGGAAGCCCACTACGCGAGAGAAAGGGTTGAGCTCGCTGAGATTTTAATTTTTCTCTGCTTCTCCTACGGGTTTTTTATTCATTTCATTGTTTTCTTCTATTTATTTAAGCCAAAAAATATTTTTGCATAAAATGGAAAATAAAAACAGAACTAATATGAACTTTGAACTCATTTATCGGCTGAGGTGAAAGATATAAATTTCACCTGCCGTCGTTATACATAAAATGTTTAACAATTTTCCCTTCACATAAATCACACATCATATCATAGACTAGCAACAATAAAAGAATGAAGGCCACCGAAATTTGGAAAAGAACATTAATGCTTGAATTTTCTTTCACAAGAAAGATATCTTGCAAAAAATTTTTTAGGAAAAGAAGTAATGGAGCAGGATTGTAACAAATATTCCTATATCTCACTTTTCTCCCGTTTTTTTTTTCATGTTGGTGAAGAAATAGAAAGGCCGGAGCCTTGCAAAATGACAGCATAGCCATAGACCGAGTTTGCAACGCCTAAAAATACAAGGCGTAGATTTTGATCGAAAAAGGAAAAAAATGGTTGAATGACATTAAGCCCCCATCGATCCAAAATTATCTTAAAATACAAGTTCCAATGGTCTTAGAACACATTTCTCAATTCCCGAGTCGCATTTTTATCGCAATAGAAAGCCCCTCATCAAGCCGATCTTAACTTGAGCACTTCTTGGTCATATGCAAACTGTGATGCAAACATTATGGCCTGTTGCAGATAATGAGCATACCTTAAAGTTTACATTGACGTAAACTCATAATTATATATTTAATCTTACACGTTATGGAAATATTGTGAAAAATATTTTTTATGTGTTAGGTAATGAATGGCATAATAATTCATTGACATGAAATAAAATATAAAAATTTAAGTAATTAAGGGTCTGTTTGACAAACAACTAATGGAGAGATGGAATGGTGTGGTGAGTGATAGGGTGGGGTGACGTGGTGTGTCATTAGAAAGTCCATGTTTGAATAATAAATTATATAATATGTGGAGTGGGATAATGAAGATTTTATTTGTATAAAAATCATTTTTATCCTTCATTATATATTTAAAGTATTTATAATCGTTAATTAGGAGTGAGCATGAATCGAGACAACTGGTCGTCCTCACCCGCTTCGGTTCGGATTTTTCAAATTTTTTTCCGACCCGATGGATAATTAAGTCAGGACCGAGTCTCATTTCTTTGACACTCGACCATGTCGGGTCGGGGCCGAATCCGAATTTTACGTCCTGACCCGATTAAATATATTATATTAATATTAAATTATTTTTAAATAATATATTTATGTTTATTTTGAATAAAATTTTATATTTACTAAAAAGTTTTATTTAATAAAAATTATAGATAAATATGTATTCATATTAGAAAAAAATAATATATATATATATATATATGAGAGAGAGGGGGTGTGGTTTAATTTGGTAATAAGAAAAATAATTTAATTTGATAATAAAAAAAAAGAAAAAAGATTAATTTTGTCTAAAATAATCTATCCCTCCCCGTTCCACCAATTTGATGAAATGAAAAATGTGATATTTGAAGAACTTAACTATTCCATCCCATCCCTCTTAACTTAAATAAAAAATATAATCAAACATAGTGTAACTAATTTCATTCCCTTATATTCCACCCCACCCCTTCATAATCCTCAATCCAAACAAACTTTAAGGATCCTCAATCCAAACAAACCCTAAGGAGTCAGACAAATTAAAACATAAAATATTATTAATTATTAAATTAAGAAGATTCATGTTATTTTCATTTCAATTCAACTTCAAATATTGGTTAAATGCTTCAGCGGATGAAAACTTTTCATCCCGACCTAATTTATCCGAGTTCATGATGAGGTCAATCGATTTGATGACTAAACTTGTGAACTAACGTGTTTCTTACCTTAATTTGAGACGACATGATTAGTAAATCCGAGAACAGAATAACATGTTCTCGTCCTGCATCATTCGAAAGTGAAATCGATAATTGCAATGATATTATGCGCCAAAAATATAATTGACACTGAAACCACAGACCGAGAAGTGGGAAAAATGTCTGCTACACGAACACGAGCAGAGGGAAAAAGATGCAACATCTCGATTCATATCTTAATCGGGCCAAGTGGAGAAACAAAAATGCAAAATCAATCAAGTTTAGATGGGCACGTATCGCTTGGCCACCTGCTTGCCGGCGATGGCGATCCCGGCCGCAAGGCCCCCGATCACCCCGCCGACTGCGGCCGACCTCGGCCCCGCAGCTGCCTTGTACACCGCACCCGTGCCGAGCCCCGCGGCCACGGTGCTCAGCCAGCCATCGTCGCCGGTGGCGGCGCCTATCCCGCTCTCGAGGCCCGCGAAGATCAAGCCCAGGACTCCGCCGGCGTTGCCAAGCCGCCGTCCGGCCTGCCCGGAGGCATTGAGGACGCGATTCGTCCGGATCTTCGCGGATTCACCCGGCTCAGCGGCGCGGAGGCCCGTGGCGGCGCCGCGAGCAGCGCCTAGAGTGGCTCCAGAGAGGTATCCGAGGCCGGCCCAGAAGCTGAGGTTATGGCCCCAGGATCGGCTCTGCGAGCCGGCCTCCTCGCTGAAGAGGAACTCCGGCGATGTCGGGAGGTCGTAGATGAGGCGGTAGTTGGGGACGGCGCCGTAGGGACCGCTCACTGCCTCGTACGGATTGTAGAGGTGGTGGGTGCGTCGGCTCTCGCCGGATTCGCCGTGATCGCGGTCGGAGGAGTTGTTGAAGTCCGGCATTGATGCTTAGGGTTTGTTCTCTCGTGGCTGTGGGGTTTCGGCGAGTAGGGTTTAAGAAGAGGTTTAAAAGGTGGGTTTGGAAATAAAACTGTTTGTTTTCTTGGAACAGGGTGCGGTATTTTTATGGCGATGCACAATATATGAGAATTTTTTATGAAAAAATATCTAATAAGTACTTATCACATATTTCATATTTGTCGACGCATATTCATATTTTATTATGATATCGAGACACAAATAGTATCATATAGGTGTATATTATATACATTGAGACACAAATAATATCCTGAATACATTTATAGACAATCTTTTCAATACCGGATCGGATTTCTTATTGGATCGCGATTGGATCGGTCCGACCGAGTTCGATCAGATGAAATCAAATTTTATTAAAATAATATTATTTATAATAATTATAAGATATAATATAAGCTATATGATATAATATATGAATATTGTACTACTAACTTATTAATAATATTAAAAATTAACATAACATATTTTTATTTATTAAAATTTTTAATAATGATTAACATATAAATATAAAAAGATTATTATTAATTTAATATATATTATTTATTGATGATAGATACTATATGAATAAATTTTATCTTAAATTATTTTTATTTCTCTTTTTCTTTAACACTTTGCTTTTTATTTCATTTATTTATGCCCTTTTGATAATTTTTCATTTTAATATTATTTAATTTTAACCATTTTTATTTTAATTTCTATTTAACTTTAGACATGCCATATTCTCTCTTTTTTTTAACTTTTGTTATATTCCTTTCCTTTTTTTTTAAGTTTCCTATTTTTATCATTTTTTAACTTTAATTTTTAAATTTTGCATTGAACCAATTCAATCGGTCAGTTTTCCGCGATTCAACGTCAAAACCGATTTTAATATCAAATCGAATCAAATTTTCGATCGAATCAAGGTTGAAGTAATTTGAATCAGTTGAACTAATTGGTCCGGTTCGATTTGTTTATCAATGAGTTGATGTGAACGATTGTATTCTTAATTCCCAAGTTATTATTATTATATTATGAAAGTTAAAAAATGAGAAACGATGCGACTTTGGGCGCATATGCTCAAAGGTGTCTTTGGCCCGGTCAAATCTATCGAGTTTAAATTCATTGAGTTAAATAAAATCTATCGAGTTTAAATTTGATTTAACTCAATCATTGATCGAATTATCCTATCATTCTTTTTCTCTTTTATTGGAATTTATAATAATATTAATTATTAATTAAAGAAAACAAGTATTCAGTTTGAATCAGTCTATTATTATTACTTTAGGACTTTTAATTTCGTTTCTTTAACTTCATAAAATATTTGAAACTTTTCTTATTTATATTTGTTTATGTTATTATATATTTTTTTACCTAAACTAAAATTGGCAAATGTTCACACCCTCGTATATTTATGTTTACTTTCATATATAATAATATAGATTTAGAAATAATAATAAAATAATAATAATAATATGATGATTATTATTATTATTATTATTATTATTATTATTATTATTATTATTATTATTATTATTAACAACAACAATAACGAGGAATTGACGATGACAATGACAACAATATAAATATAGGAAGATGTTCAAATTATTTTAAGTTTACAAATCTGAAAAATCTACTCTAATCAAATTAGATTTACCTTTTAATATTAATATTTTCTAATTTCATAAATTTTATTACCCAATTTAAAAACTTTATAGTAAGATATTTTTTATTTATGTAAATAAATCCTAAAGTAATAATATAATTAGATTTACTCATACTAAAAATCCATTCACAAATCCGAAAAACATATCCCTAATGATATTAGATTTATCCTCATAATCGTTATTAGATAATTCAACAAACTTTATTATAAGATATTTGTAGTTTCTGTAAATAATTTTGAAAATAATGATATGCTTAGTTTACTCATACAAAAAATCTTGCTCATAATCGAATAAGATTTAGCGTTTAGATTTATTTTTTTCTATTCGAAAATAATAATATTTTGTCTTTGGATTTAATGAAATAATAATATTTTATTACCTAACTCTAATAATAATAATAAATTTAATTTATTTTTTATAGTTAATTCTTATTTTTAAAAAAATTACAGGACTATTTTAATGGGTATTTGCATGTGTGGCCCGTGGATCATTTGATTTCCAACTTATGACATTTTAAGTAAAGATTTTAGATTTATTTATTTTTCCTGTCAACAGATACTACTAAAAAAAATATGTAAATTCCGATGATCGGATCTGTACACCCACAGGTTGACCAATTCAAAAAGCTGGTTCGCAAAGATGCCTTTCAGAACTAGAGTCTAGAAGGTGGAGATGCATTACAAGTTTACAATAATAACGGGAGTTGGATTAAAGTGAAAAATAAATTTTCACCGTTTATATAAAAATTTCGAGTTCGAACTTAAATGAATGTAAAAAAATTTTGCTGAAGTTTCACTTATTATAGTCAGACATATTATTTAAAGTGACAACAGAATAGTCACATTCAATGATGGATTGAGACTCTAACTTATGACTAGAAAAAAGTAGAGCTTTAATTTGTTGCTTGGTCCCTCTTGATTTAATTGGAAGCTAAGTAAACAAAATATAGTGGAATGGTTAGGAATTCTTTGCCTATTGCAAGAACATATATTCTTGGACTCACAACCTTTTCTCAGGCTTATGGTCACGCTTTGCAAATTTAAGAAAAAAAAAAAAGATTAACGCAAATGGATTAGTTCAGATGGTAAATAATATAATAGTCACGCTTAGTTCGACTAAAACTCACAAACAAAATAAATAACTAGCGATCGAGTTGAAGTCCTATAAATAAGAAAACGAAGTTTATTAAAAAAATCGAATATTGCAATATTTTAACAGGGTTAATAAAACAATTAAATCCACATACATGATTATCATGCATGCATGAGGCTAAACCATTTTTCTCTTGATTCCTTGGAGGCTGGAGCTCACCATGAACGTCACTTCCTTAGGCTTATGAACAACTTAATCATGCTTAATTCCGCTTCCAAAGTCCAAATTGCTGGTAGTTAGTCATCAAGTAATTATCCATCAGAAGGGATTACGTACGTGATGTGATGTGATGTAGGCAGCATTTATGGACATTTGAGTCCATCCTCAAACTGTAAAAGCTTGCAGAGCATGTATACTCAGAAACAGAAGCTTATATTCTTGTTTACTTGATTAGCATTCGATTAGGTAAAGATGTGCACAACTTTGTCCCTTGTCCAAGGAATCACAAGGGTTCCCATTCATCTCACGAATATTTAACTAAAGGTGAAAGCTTTCGCTTTGCTTCAATTTCCACGCTTTTGACTATACGTCAATGTGAATGCCTCTTTACTACTTTGATGCCGATGATTTAATTAATCCCCTAGGGATGCATCTGGTTCACAGCCAAACAAAACTAAGACGACATAAAGTTTGATAATCTATGACTATATAAAGGACCAAGTGCATGAGAATGCAAGAACAGGATCATAAGCCCTTTACATAGACAGCAGTACTAGCACGTTGATATTGATCACAATCTCTCTCTCAATGGCTTCTTCTTCGTCCTCTTTGACGTGCATGCCTCTGCTCATATTATTGTTCCTTTCAGTTCGCAGCTCCACCGGGCAGCTCTCCACCGGCTTCTACTCGTCGTCATGCCCCAAGCTCTTCTCTATGGTGAAACCGGCCGTCGAATCTGCAATCTCGAGCGAGAAGCGGATGGGCGCCTCCCTCCGCCTGTTGTTCCATGACTGCTTTGTCAATGTAAATATGTGCTTGATCAGAATTCAGAATCTTTTCAAATTGCATGATCACAGTGAATTACTAACTTCTTGTATGTTCATGGATCGATATATAATTGTATATTTTTACAGGGATGTGATGCCTCAGTGCTGCTGGACGACACAACAAATTTTACTGGTGAGAAGTCTGCAAGCCCGAACAAGAACTCGTTAAGGGGATTCGATGTCATCGATGTTAGAGTTGGTGAATACTTCAGGACTCCTTGTTTCTCACACCGGGTTCGTCCACGTGAGCTTAGAGGAATCTGAGTATTACCCAATTAGCAGTGCTGCTGGCGTACGAATGAAAGGGGGGTTCGGAGGGCCCCGCCCCCCAACGGAGTACGAAAGACGGGTTTTGGGCTTTTGTTTAGCCGGCCCGTGTGGTTCGGATTAGATTTTTCTCTGTTTGTTTGGGTTTTAAATCCGGTTTGGAGAGGCTATTAATATCCTAATTTCTGATATAATCTGGGTGGCGGCTGTAAACCTAAACGATATAGTGAAACCTCTTTGCAGGACGTAGCCCTCATCTAAAGGGTGAATCTAAGTAAATTCGTGTGTCTCCTCTATTTTTCTACAATCTCTCTGTGATCTTCTCTCCTTATTCTCGACTTTTCCCATCAATTGGTATCAGAGCACAGGTTGTTCGAGAAATTAGGGTTTATTCGAAATGTCAGGAGGATCGCGGATTGAGATATAAAAAATTGATGGAACACGATTTGATCTCTAGAAGATAAAGATAGAGGATCTCCTCTGTGATCGAGATCTTTGGATGGCAATCGAGAAGGAAAGGCCAGACATGGAAGCGGCGAAGGTCACGGATGGGGCGTCCTTCAGTCAGGCAGATCCAAAAATGATCGAAGAGTGGGATCGGATCGATAGAAAGGCGAAGGGTTTGATTCGGCTTTGTCCCGCGGATTCAATTCTTACGAATGTGATGAGCGAACCTACAGCCAGAGATCTATGGAGGAAGTTGGAATCCCTATATCAAAGTAAGTAACTGGTTAACAAGTTATTTCTGAGGAAGAAACTATACAATCTTCGGATGCATGATGGTGACTCGTTCTCTACTCGTCTTTATAACTTTAATACGGTGATCAGTCAACTTGTATCGATCGGTGTTAATTTTCAAAATGATGATAAGACAATAATATTGCTCCGGTCGCTGTCGGATTCATGGGACAATTTGATTGTCGTGATTGATGGCGGGGATAAAGAACTTTCGTATGAAAGTGTATGTGCTGCCTTGTTATCAGATGAAACACGAAGAAAGGGATCGACAAGTTCTAGTAAATAGGCGCTGGCGGCCAGAGGAAGGCAACCAGAAAGGAATCAAAACCAGAGAGGGTCCAGATCCAAATCTCGTGGACGTACGAATAGTAGAGATAAGAAGGTGCAATGCTGGAGATGTCAAGAGTGGGGCCATTTGAAGCAGGATTGCAAAAATAAGTCGGTTCACAAGAAAGAAGCTGAGTCAACCTCGGACAAAAAGGAGGTTGAGGCAGGAGATATGTATGTGGCTTCTGCATGTATGACACAGTCAGATAAGGATGTCCGACTCATCGATACTGGTGCTTCATACCACATGACACATCATAGACACTGATTTTGTGAATATGAGGAGTATAATGATGGGGATGTCATGCTCGGAGATGACACTACGGTTCAGATTATTGGACGTGATAGAGTAAAGCTGAGGATGAATGATGGCACGGTGAAGACTCTACCAGATGTGATGCATATACCACTTATGAGCAGAAATTTGTTATCTGTTAGTACAATGGCTGATTCGGGTGTTATATTCAGTTGCGACAAGGATTCGTGCAAGATGATCAGAGGGTCTATTGTGATTGCGCGAGGGGTTCGCTATGGCACATTGTACAAGTTGCTCGGAGAGACTATATCTGTGGGCAGCGAATTTATTTCTGAAGAGGCCAAAGAAGATGAAGACAGCACATCTATGCTGTGGCATCAGAGATTAGGCCATATCAGTGAGAAAGGACTTTCTACCATAGCATCAAATCAGATGGTAGAAGGAGTTCCAGATTGTTCTGTGGACTTCGGATTCTGTGAACATTGCCTCCATTGAAAATAGAACCGAGTTAGTTTTCAACACACAGGTTCAAGAGCAACCAAGATTCTCGGACTGATCCATAGTGATGTTTTTGAACCAACTCTGACTCCATCTATTGGAGGGTCCAGGTACTATGTCTCTTTCATGGATGATTTTCGAGATACAGTTAGATTTATTTTATAAAAAATAAGTCAGATGTATTCGATAAGTTTCGAGAATTTAAAATTTTGGTGGAAAACCAATTGAGCAGCAAGATCAAGGTCCTTCGTACAAATAACGGAGGCGAATTTTGTTCAGAGAAGTTTGAGCAGTTCTGCGTGGACAATGGTATTACAAGACAGAAGACAACTTCATATACACCTGAGCAGAATGAAGTAGCTGAAAGGTTAAATCGGTCACTCATAGAGAAGGCCAGATGTATGATGAGTTGGGCTGGATTAGGGCAAGAGTTCTGAGCAGAAGCTGTTGCCACAGCAAACTATTTGAAGAATCACTCACCGACCTCATCAGTGAAGGATCGGACGCCTTATGAGGCAATGTTTGGGAAGAAGCCGAATCTGTCTCATGTTCGGGTGTTCGGATGTGACGCATATGTTCATATACCCAAGGAAAAGCGGGGTAAGCTTGACAGTAAGTCTGAAAAGAACATATTTGTCGGATACAAGGAAGGGGTCAAGGGCTATAAACTGTGGAATCCAAAGTCAAGGACTATTGTCTACAGCAGGGATGTTATTTTTTGTGAATCACGTTCCCAAGTTGAAGTTCAAAACGGCGATGAACCTAAGAAAGTGGTAGTGCTTAAAGAAGATTCTGATTCTGAAACTTCAGAGGTGGTTGCACAAGATACTTCAGTTGAGTCTGCTCCAGAACCGGATCAAGAGGACTCGGTTAATGAAGTTGAAGATGCAGATTCAGATGAAGACCCAGATATTAATACTACCATACCAGTTCTCAAGAGATCGACATGAGAAAGAAGAGCACCTCTTAGATATTCTCTTAGTGCTCTGAGTTCGTTTCATTCTTTGAGCATCATCGGAGAAGAACCTAGTTCTGTAAAAGATGTAAGGTCTATGGATGATGCAAATCAGTGGGAGCTTGCTATGACAGATGAGATGCAGTCACTGGATAAGAATGAAACATGGAACTTGTGTAAATTGCTTAAGGATAGAAAGACAATTTGTTGCAAATGGGTATTCAAGCGAAAGCTGAAACCGGATGGGTCTGTAGAGAAGTACAAGGCGAGGCTGGTAGCTAAAGGGTACTCTCAGTTTGAGGGAGTCGACTATGATGAGATTTTTTCTCCCGTGGCGAAAATGACTTTAATCAGACTTGTTCTATCTCTGACAGTAGCATATAATCTTGAGGTAGAACAGATGAATGTGAAGAAGGCGTTCCTTCATGGGGACTTGGAGGAAGAGATATATATGAAACAACCAGAAGGTTTTGAGATTCAAGGTAAAGAGAAGCTGGTGTGCAAATTAAAGAAGTCTCTGTATGGATTGAAGCAGTCGCCAAGGATGTGATACCAGAAGTTTGATACGTACATGCTCGAACTCAAGTTTGTACGTTCAGATTTAGATCATTGTGTTTATGTGAAGAAAGTTGAAGATCAGTTTGTCATTCTTACACTATATGTGGATGACATGTTGCTGATTGGAAACAGTATGAAGATGGTGAATTCAGTGAAGGGTTTGTTGGCAAAAAAGTTTGAGATGAAAGATTTGGGGCCAACGAATTTTATTTTGGATATGCAGATTAGAAGGGATCGTCAGATGCGAAAGTTGTGGCTAGGACAGGAGAAGTACATAAAAGAAGTGTTAAAAAAATTTAACATGTCGGACTGCAAGTCAGTGGGTACTCCTATGTCTCTAGGAACCAAACTTTCTGTAGAGCAATGCCCGAAGACGGATGAAGAAGCCGAAGAGATGGACCGTGTGCCATATGCAAGTGCAGTGGACAACTTGATGTATGCCATAGTGTGCACGCGTCCAGATATAGCCCAAGCAGTGGGAGTCTTGAGTCGGTATATGTCTAACCCAGGCAGGGAACATTGGAATACTATCAAGAGAGTTTTCAGGTACCTTCGTGGAACTTAAAATTTTGCTTTGTGCTTTGAAGGTGCGGAAAAAAGAAAGAGGCTTGATATTGTAGGCCGCGTAGATGCTGATTGGGGTTGAGACATTGATAGTAGACGGTCCACTAGCGGATATATTTTTATATTATTTGGGGCTGCACTAAGTTGGATGAGAAAGAGACAAAGCGTGGTAGCACTTTCTTCTACAGAAGCTGAATATATGGATCTTACTCATGCTGCAAAGGAGGCCATATGGCTATGGCGGTTGTGCTTGGAGCTCGGATTTGAGCAAGGTGCCATAGAGGTGAGATGTGATAATCAAGGTGCTATTCAGTTAGCTAAGGATCCTGCATTTCACTCACGCACAAAGCATATTGACATCCAATATCATTTCATTCGGAAAAAATGTGGAAAAGAAAGAGGTTCAGCTTGAAAATGTTGATACAACAGAGAATAGTTCTGATTTTCTGACTAAAGCAGTTACAGGTGCAAAGTTCGAGTGGTGCTCTACTGCTATCGGATTGAAAAAGAATGTTGCTGGCAAGGCTCTCATTGGTGTGAAGTATCCACCAAGTTGGAGAATGTTAGAGTTGGTGAATACTTCAGGACCCCTTATTTCTCACACCGGGTTCGCCCACGTGAGCTTAGGGGAATCTGAGTATTACCCAATTAGTAGTGCTGCTGGCGTACGAACGAAAGGGAGAGTTTTCGACTTTTGTTTAGCCGACCTGTGTGGTTTAGATTTTAAACTCGGTTTGGAGAGGCTATTAATAGCCTAATTTTTTATGTAATCTGGGTGGCGACTGTAAATATAAACGATATAGTGGAACCTCTTTGCAGGACGTAGCCCTCATCTAAAGGGTGAACCTGGGTAAATTCGTGTGTCTCCTCTATTTTTCTGCAATCTCTCTGCGATCTTCTCTCCTTGTTCTTGACTTTTCCCATCAATGGACAACATAAAGACGGCGGTGGAGAATGCATGCCCAGGAGTAGTTTCCTGTGCCGATATCTTGGCGATCGCGACGAGGGATTCAGTTGTCATAGTAAGTGATGTACTGCATATATAATATGATCAAGCAGGCATGGTGTGATATAATGATACCATACTACATATATCTATATATGCAGCTCGGTGGCTCCAGTTGGAATGTGAAATTGGGCAGGAGGGATGCAAGAACTGCAAGTCTATCAGGTGCAAATAGCAACATTCCATCCCCAACATCAAGTCTCAGTAATCTCGTCTCAAAGTTTTCAGCTCAAGGTCTTTCCAGCCAAGAGATGGTTGCACTCGTTGGTACAGTCCGAGCTCGAACATGCATCCCATATATATATATATATATATAAGCTTAAAAGTCCTAATGATGTCATTGAATATATAGTTCATGTTTACAATTTGGATAGTTTTAACCCGACTTGCATGCATGGCTTGGGTGAGTGAAATATATACTGAAAAGAGTGCAAACAGGTGCACATACGATCGGGCAAGCAAGATGCACCTCCTTCAGAACTCGCATCTACAACGAGACAGACGTCGACTCCTCCTTTGCCGCACAACGGCAGTCGAGCTGCCCGTTCGCTCCGGGCTCTGGCGACGACACTTTGGCGCCGCTCGACGTGCAAACCCCCACGGCATTCGACAACGGCTACTACAAGAACCTCGTCGGCCTCAAGGGCCTTCTTCACTCGGATCAGCAGCTGTTCAGCAACGGGTCGACGGACTCGCTCGTCAGGACATACAGCGTCAGCCCGGCCAAGTTCGCCGCTGACTTCGCGGCGGCCATGATCAAGATGGGGGACATCAGTCCGCTCACCGGCTCGGACGGGGAGATCAGGAAGAATTGTAGGCAAATCAATTGACCAGGAGGAGTGAATTGGACGCTGTTCAATTTGCTGCTGCAGAAAAATACTGGGTTGATTGAATTTGCTGAACTCTATATGAGCAATAAGTTGAAGGGGTCGCCTGTAAGCGCATAGAACTAATGATGTGCGATTAGGTGACGTTTCCCTCTTTATGTTCCACGTTGTTTGTGTGGTTGTTTGGAATTTGTTTTTGTGATATTCAAAATATAGTGCTTGAATTTGTGTAATAGACAGAAACTTATAAATTTTATCAAACAACAGTCCTTAAAAAAATCATCATTAAAACAATATATCATATATCATTAAAATAGAATGGAAACGACGAAGAAGGCGACAAATGATAGCGAACGTCAAAAAAGGTTTTATGCGAATAGCGGCAAAGGGGAAAATAAGAAAATAATTTAATAGTGAATGGATCAACTTATGGTAAGTAAGAGAGTTTAATATATAATGCCACGTCGGGACAACTATTTGGTGAAGGAGAGAGGAGATGGCCACGTGGACGGAAAATTGGGAGACCGCCTATCCCAAGTCAAGAAGACATCGGGTGAAACTTGTTAAAAACTGTAGGACATTGGAGTTACAAAGTGAAGTTGGAGGGTATCACTGAGCAAATCTTAAAGTTGGTGGTCATTTGGTATAATTGTATGCAAATCAAGGATTTGGAAAAATATAGTGCAGCGATCAATATTATTCGAGAAATTCATTATAAGCTATATATATACCTGGGGGGGGGGGTGGGGTGGATATTACGTCATGCGGCAAAGGCGAACGATGAAAAATGACATCCAACCTTCTCTTCCTCCTCCGAGTGGTCGCGCGGCGAAGGCGAATGGAAGAGTGGATCTCGCCGAATCACAAAGGAGGAAAACACGGCAACACTCGCCTTCTCTTCTGAAGCCCTCACCGTCGAGACCCTCGTCGTCTCATCTGAAGCCCTCGCCGTGTCGATATGTGCCTCGTTGTGTTGATGTCACCGTGTGGAAGGGAGAGCAGAAGGAAAGGCAACCGACAAGATTATTACTCTACACCATTCTCATACGCACCTAACCGCCATTCGCCTTCATGATCGCTGCCTTAAGTCGTTGTTCGATGTGATGCACCCTCCATCGTTCGAGTTTCTATCGTACGCGACCTAACGGGTGTGGAGATACAGGATCATAGATCGCCGTTCGAGCCCCCCCCCCAAACCGCATGTAATCCGCTCATAATACTCTAAATCACCTCTAAATTGGATCAATTTTTTCCACAGGCATGCTATCCGTCGATGTGCGCATGGGTGGATTGCAGGGTGCGCCCACTAGATGTGGTGTCACCTTAATATTCCTCATATATATATATATAAGGTTAATTAAGAAATTTATAAATTAGGCTACAATTAGAACCGGTACTTAAATTGACGCGTGCATGGACTTGTTGGAGATAAATATAATGCATCAAATTAATTTGATACCAAGAAATATGAAGTTTTCGATGATTCATCTTTTATGAACCAAAATCCTTCGAAGTTATGAAGGATTTTGTGATGGGAGTTAACATTCATTAGAAGAAAGTTGGCAATAGGGTCGGATTATAATTCAACACAAAGTAATCACTAAATGTGTTCAGCTACTAACCGTCAGATCTATATCGGACACTTAGTTACCTATTGCTTGTGTTCGATCTATGATTTGTACTAGAAGTCGAGTAAATGAAGTGTTGGATAAGCGTCAGATGTTAATATTAAGCTTAGTTTATTAGGGTACAACCTCAATTGTTCTACATAGTCCATGCACACCCATTTGCCCCTTTATGGTGGCCATCAACCATAAACACTTCTGCCTTCACTCTTTACGGTGATCATGTTCACTTCTACCGGCAATCATCTTAATCTGCATGCTCTTCAAGAGCTCGACACAAAGTTCAGCATCAGCTTTGCTAATTGGAAGCGGAGATCTGGGACAGCATACGTCCTGAAGAGGCTCAGTGTGAACTGCATCGATCTTTACTACCAGCATCATCCGGCTCCCAATCGAAGTTATAGTGAGTTCTTGTAGGACTCGCTCCTGTCACTTTGCTTGTCTCTATTTTATTGGCTTACAAGTTGTTGCCATTTGTCCAATCTGCTCTTTCTTTCTTCTATCTTCCTAAAACAACATAAACTTATCATCTTATGAAATGAGAGGTAAACAAAGGGGGGTGGGGGGTTGGGTGGGGTAGGTAAAAGACTATGGATGAGGGAAATGGGCTTTTCAGTGGCGGCCCAAGGCCCAAGCAAGTGAAGCCCTTGCTTGAGGCTCCCAATCACTATAAGAATTTTTAATTTTTCGACGGAAATAGGGTAGTCGAAAAGTCATCCATTGCTAATGTTTGAAGGTTGAGACGATCCTTCTACAATTTCGACGGGTCACTGATGGATATGCTATCGGAAATTGAGAAGGCAAATAATCCCTCCCAAGTTCTGAAGGGGTGAGCCCGTCGGAGTTACCGCTGGCAGATCCACTGACGGAACATCCGACGGCGATAGCCCATTGGACAGGTCCCATCGAAAGTTTCGTCGGGTGTCTGACATCATCGAAACGTTCGATGGAGGACTCCCGTCCAACGTTTCAGTGGGCATGCACCGCTGATGCGTTAAAATGATGTAGCAAAATAGAATAGCTAGCAAGTGCACTAGTCGCTCAAGTAATATAGTAAATAGGAGTAAGAGTATCGAACCCACGAGGAATATTATTAATTCAATATATGAATTTATAAATTAATAAGAGAGAAAAAACATGGATTTTGAAAATGAGTTTTAAAAGATAAAAAAAATTAGATAAAGATAAGATAGTGGTGTTGAAGTTAGGCCTTAGGATGAAAATAGACCAGGATAAATATTTGAACCATAAAAGATAAATTTAATCTTTAAAGATGGATTAGAGTCTCCCTAAAGTAATCTAACATGATTAACTTGTGGTCTCCACGACTGGCATCCCTCAATCTAATCATATAGAACTATCTTAATTTAATAAGAATTGAAGTCTCCACGATTGGAACCCCCAAAATCATATTAAAATTAAGATGCATTAAATTGAATTCTCTAGACTATTAATCACTCCACAAACTGGTATAGATTAATAGACCACACAAACTTGATTCTTCACACACTAGTTATCAAATTTATGTCAATTATTAATTCCAAATAAAATCAATTATAATTAGTATAATGAATTCTGAAATTAAACCCTCCGCAAACCGGTATAGCCTAATTCAGAAATTTAATTAACTAACATAAAAGCATTAAGCATAATTAATAATTGATCAGAAAAGATTAAAGCAAATAAAATAGGGTCCAAACATTTCCCTTCAATTAATAATCTTCTAAAATAATAATCCTAAAAATATGGAGTTCATCCTAGAAATTCCGGAGAGATAATAAAATACAAATCATAAAAATTGAAAGAATTACACCCAAAATAGAGATTTCGAATCTGGCAAACAGTCGGGTAGCCTTTCAGACTTGATCAGGGTCGTGATCAACCTCCAACCGTCGCACCTCTCTCGTCTTGGTTGTAGCTTGCAGAGCTCACGACTCGCCGTAGAAGAAACCTGAACTTCAGAGCACGAATTGAAACGACGGATTCTTCTCATATTTATAGGTGCGGACGACCTTCAATTTCATCCCGGCCGTAACATCGTACGGTTGACTTTAAAAATGATAATTCTCTAACTATTATGCCCAAAAGATAAATCCTTTTATCTTTACCCCCTTTGAATCTTGGCCAAAATGAATCCTTTTATCTTTAACCCTCCAAATCTCGGCCAAAACAAAGAAGAGTCCCTATCATTACTCCCTTTGAATCTCGGCAAAAACCAAATTTCCCTACCATTACGCCCTCCAAATCTCAGCCGTAACGAAATTCTTTTATCTTTACGCCCAAAGAGATAAACCCTTTTACTCCCTCTAAATCTCGGCCGTAAGGAAAGAATTTAATCTTGTTACGCCCAAAAGATAAAATAATTTATCTTTACCTTTCATATCTCGGCCAAAACAGAGAATTAAATCTCGTTACGCCCAAACAATTTTATCTTTACCCCTTCATATCTCGGCCAAAAGGATGATTTCATTTGAGTTATCGGTCGTAACAATTCTTTTGAATCGGTGTTGGAGTTCTCGAGCGATAAATACATTTGAATTGAAGATCTCGACCGTAAAGATAAATCTTCGGAATTTCGGCTGATACGTCACAATCCATCTAAATCTCGACCGATACGTCCAACCATATATTTGATTTTTCCTGCAAAATAATTATCAAATTTTAGTTAATCCATCCACAATTAAAGTATTCAGAGAATTAATAATTTGAAATTGATAAATCCAGAATTATGATTAAAAGTGACTAAAAATGATACATGCCATGAACAAATTACAGAGAAATTAATTAAAATAATAATCTAAAATATGTTGTATTTTGCATGCATCAACCGTCGGACATTGGGGCGAGAGTAGTCACTGTCAAGGTTTGCGAGGGGAACATCCATTAGAAACTTTAATTGGGTCGAATCTGGTCGCCGCGATCATGCCGAGGAGAAAGAATCGTTGGTCATTGGATCCAGGTGGCTAGTGCCGGATCTGGCAGCACAAGCCGGATCTGAGCGCCTGGTATCGGATCTAGTTGCTGCACCAGATCCGGCAGCCATGTTGGCAGCTTGTGCACTGGAATGGCCGCCAACGGTCGGATTCTGTCACGACCCCAATTTAAACGATGGTTTAAATCAAAGCTCACGACTTATTACGGGCGATCAAATATATTTCCATATTTTTTTTAAAAAAATGTCCATAACTCCTCTAGATAATACAAGAAAATGATAACACATATAAACAAACCACGCAGTTCATATTGATCATCCAGAGCATGTAACAACTCTAGGGTTTACACTACCACATAGTAATAAAAGATTTACATTTTACAAGATACCAAATTACTTTTCATACATAGTACATATCAAACTCTCTCCATATCCCAACAGAGGAATATGAGCTATAAGTCTTCTATCTGACACGCGCGGTGGAGCACATGACTTCTCAATACCTTAGCAGCAAAAAGGATCCACACCTTGCTAAGGCTATCTCTTACAATTCCAAAAGTTCTACTGATATGAAAATGTGTACAACAACACTGCGAGCAAATAATAGCTCAATAAGCTGATAACTCATAAGCTATGTGTTACTATCTAATAAATTCGGAGAGACATAAATATACATGCATTAATCACATTATAAAAGTCAATATCTTCATAAATTTTCTAAATACATATATAACATCCCAATCAAAATCATTACACTCAATTTACATTCATTGTCACTTAAACATATCAAACATGTGTATGCAATGCAACACTCTTATATGTATACATGGATCACCAACTGACTAGTGGTCGGTGGACTCTAGAGGTGGCTCCCATCATGATCAGCAATGTAGCACTTAGCTCCATTCTACCTCATCCATTTTGGGGAACAAACCATATAACGATAGGTGGACTCTAGAGGTGGCCTCTACGGATTCTAGAGGTGGCCCCATCGTGACTACTCATGAAGTGGCACTTAGCTCCGCATGGCACTTAGCTCCTTCCTATCTCATCCCATTATTGGGGAATAGAATGATGGATTGGACTCTAGAGGTGGTTCCCATCAATGCAATGCAAATGCGTGATTCATCATGTAACAATTGCATCTCATTATCAGAAGATGAATCATATCAAATACCATTTCAAATCGAACAAGATTGCACTTCTCGTAACTCATTCATATCATATCACATATACTTTTCAAATGTGCAATCATACAATCATTCACATATATTTTTTATAATTGCATTTCTCAAAATCAATTCATAACATATCCAAAACATATCCAAAATATATTCAATAATATCACAGTCAATGCCACACCGAATTCAAAAGAGGTGAATACATAGAGTAGGAGAAACCAACTTACCTATAAGGGCTAACAAAATGTTTTCCTTTTCTTATTCACTACTTTACTCTTCTACTCCTATAACAATAATAGTAAGAAACACATTACTACTATGATATGAACACAATCCTATCACACATGAAACATAATTAATTGCAAAGGTATATGAACCTTAAGTATTTACTCTTATAACTTAAGTAACTATTTAACATAAGGATTGACCTAATATTATGATAGATTGCACACATAATAAAGAAAAATTCATATCTTCTAATATACATAACCAAATGACATCGTTATAATTTTTTAGTTCCATATTGCAGAGACATTAATCTGTAAAAGTTTCATATCCTATTTCATTATGGTTTGTTCTCATGAAAATCAACATTCAGCCTAGCTTTTATGTTATTTCTATGTTCTGACAGACTGAGTAATCTTACTTTTATGATTTATATAAAATAATAAACATTCCATGTTCTGGTTATTTTAATTTTTCCAAATAGTAGACATCCTAAGGTATAATTCATAAAATTACTTGAATTTATATTTATTTGTACTGAACACAATAAATTTAACCATTACTACCATAATTTGCCCTAAGTTCCCTCCTGACAGACTGAGTAAGGCTTGGTAAAATATTTATAACTTTCTCTACACATATCATTTTCTAGTGATTCTAATTGTCAATGAAACCTAACATCAATTTCTATAAAACCCTAAATTATCAAATAATTACACAACATATTAGATTTAATACATAATTTACAAATTTGGATAGCAATTTTGGCGGGCAGAATGATAGTACCTTAAAGATATGAGCACAACTTTATCTACAGAAATCATATTAATGTGATTCCAATCTCAATGAAATTAGACTCATAGGAGATCAATAAGAAAAAATTTCATAATTTTTGGACGACCGAAGTTATGGAATTATGTAGCTAAAAATTCGGGAACCAATTGAACATGGCTAAGGTTAATCTTACCCGTGAACAACATGAGTTTTGCCCCATGTTCAAGTAAAATCTGAAAATGAATATATGAGAAAGGTTCAGAGTCACCCTCTTTAGGGATTATTTAATTAAAATCCAAAGAAAACGAAGTAAGAACTTACCAAAACCTAAAACCCTAGCTTCAACTTCTCCTCTTCCAATTCCTTCAACAAGTATGGATTTGTGCCATTTCCTTAAGTGCTCGGCCAAGGGTGGTGAATAGGGCAGAGGAAGATAGTAAAAGGTGAAAGGATAAGTATTAGAAGAAGGGAGAAACCGACTTCAAGTGGTGAGTTGGATTCTTCCAAAAATGCCCTTGAAGTATCACTTGAAGTAAATGGCTTTTGCATTTCTCCATTTGTTTATTTATTTATTCATTTACTTAAGACATTACATGTAAATAAGAAACTATCCCCCATTTGGATTCAAATAAAATATTTAGAAAAATAAATAACTAAGGAATCGTAATCTAAATTTTTGTCCAAAGAACAAAAATCACGATTTCACGATTTTTGTCCTAACTCATACACCTCCTAGAAATTGTTAAAAATCACTTTTATAATCATTTCATATATAGGAACAATTATCGGGACTTTAATTTTCCAAATTTTCACTTTTCTAAAAATCACATCTTCATGCCTTAAACACATTTTCATCACTTTTCAGGCTCCAATAATTATCATTGAAGCGTATGTATTAACATGATCTTCATAACACATATCAATAACATAATATAACATTCTAATCATACATGTTTAACTTAGGGATATTACAGATTCGACCACCAACGTGGGATCTGGCTGCAAGCGTCGAATTCGGCAGTCATGCGGCCGATCTGATAGCCTGTGCGTCGGTTCCGGCCTCCTGGCGGCCGATCCGACAACTTGTATATCGGATCCGGCCATCTGGCGGCCGTAGTCAAGAGAAAGGGGGAGGGCGGCTAAAGTCAAGAGAGAGGAAGGGAACGAGTATGGAGAGGGAGGGAAGAGTGGGGGAGAAAAATTAGAGTTAGCGACGCATAAAACCTTCGGTAGTACCAATGGGTGTTTGTCCCTCAGTACTATCGAAGGGTAGACCCGTTGGTAAATATAATATTAATATATTAATCATATATTATATATAATATTAAAATATTATTCATTTATTAAAGATTTATTAAAATAAATCCAAATTTTATTTTCTAATTAAAGTAAATCCATTATTTTAATATTTATTCAAGAAAGTTAAAGTTTGAAAGGAAATGAAAATATAGTTAAGAGAAGAAAAAAATAAGATAAGAAAAGTTCGGAAGAAAAGAAAAGTATAATTTGATAAGAGACAGGAAAAGAATAAAAAGATAATTCCTAATTATATTAGGAGTTGAAATTATAATAACATTATGGATTCAAAATTTATTTTGAATCTAAATTGGTTTAAGATATAAAGAACTCCCAATGAGAGTTAAAATAAGAGTTTTATGTCCAAAAATAGTTAAAAGATAAAATAATATTATTTTACTATTTTAGTTAAAATATTAAAAGATTAAAATAATAGTTAATTATTTAAATCCAAAAATTAAGAAATAATGAGATTATTTACTTAAATCCAAAAGTTAATGGAAAGTAAAAGATAAAATTATAAACCATAATTATGATCAAGAGTTGTAATTAAATGAGAACTTGAGAGTCTTTTCCCTACGTGAAAAGGTCTATTTCAAGCCATCTTTCTTTTCTCCACACTTGTATTTTTCCTCCAACTTTGTTCTATGTTTTCTTCCTTCTTGGTGCACGTGTGTGACTGCTCCAATTGGTCATCTCTTCATTATTCCCTTTGTCAAAAGATGCCAGATGCATTGTTGGAAGCCTCCCCATATCCTCAAAAACTGTAGAACAAGGTACATGTTGATGTTGGAGTCAAATTTTATAAACCTAACATGTATTGCAAGAAATCTGACTCGAGTTGTGCCAAACCCAACCTGAGTTTACCCTTGCCCGGCCCAGATTTTGGTTGTTTTATCACTACAAGAAAAATTGGTCTTTCCCACGGTTACAAGCATGGAAAAATATGGAGAAACCGTCGAAAATTAATGTTTTTGACAATTATTCTGATGGGAGGCAATCGTCGGAAATTTGATCGTCGCAAAAAGCTTTCCGACAATTTGGCTAGAGCAGTCAGAAGTTCCCGTGGTCATAACCGTGGGAAACTATTCTCATGGTTCAAACCGAGGGAATGTTCCCACAACTTGAGCCACAGGAAAATTCTTCCCACGGTTGAAGCTGTGGCAACTTCCCATGGCTCCCGACGTGGGAACTCTTCCCACGGTTAGAACCGTAGGAAACAGTTCTCACAGTGCAGCTATGGGAGTGTTCCAACGGCTGCAGCCGTGGGAAAAGCGTTCCCACGTGTCACGTCCAATTCTTTAGCCACGTCCAGGACGAGCATGGGACGGTGCGGCAGGCAAAGCTGGGACGCCGGTGGCACCCACTTTGGCAGAATGCACACTTTAGCATAATGCCCAGTTTGGCAGCGATGACAGTGCAGTGCGGCGCGCACCTGGGTAGAGGACGGGCGATTTCGTCCCAAGCCAAATTTGGCCATCCCAAAGTGTCCGGAAGGTTGGCAGATGTCGAGATGGACAGCTGTCCATGAGTGATCGTTGTTGGTTACTCGCAGAATGAAGATGGCAACTAGAAGATATGGTGAAGCGCACTATATTTGCCCAAGATCAAGGAGGATCCTGCCAGCCACCTTGTCCCAACAAATCCGAATGATTAGGTGGATCATCCCAGCTGAAGATCTCGATCTGGAGGATTATTCCAGGTGCGATCCTGAGGAGAAGATCGTGGAGGATCTTGAGGAAATCAGGGAAGGATGTTGTGGAGGAGATCCTAGCACCAAATATGATCCGAGATGATCAAGATGGATCCAGAGGATCAAGGACTGACCGTGAGGATCATTCCAGGTGGATTCTGGTAAGAAGATCAAAAGGGATTTTGAAGAGAAGATCCCACGACAACTAAGGGGGTTTTGCAAGGCAAGGAAATCGAGTAGGATATCCAACGAGATTAGCCAAGGAATCGAGCAGGAGATCCCATGATACTAGCTGAGAGAATCAAGGAGGATAATCTCAAGATATCAATAGGCAGATCGAGAGGATCCCTAGAATCTCGGCCATATCAAGAGGGAGTTAATGTTGTATCTCTCCTCATTCATGTATATATATATATACCCTCAGGGTCAGTTGTGTAGAGCATCGAATAGATCCGCTTTCCCCCACAACTCTGAGTACTTCTCTCCCTTGTGCATTGTCTTCCACCTTTATCTTCCACTTTCTGCTGTGTGTTTGTGCTTTGTGTAGGAAGGTATCAAGGCCGGTCACGCTCAAGTTTCCAAACCAGGAACTTTGGGCCGTGACATTTGTGGTATCAGAGCCAATTTGATCCTACACACCAATGGTACATAGTATCAGGGCACATCCTCGATGCTCAGATCGTGATCTTGAAGTTGAGTTGCGGAGACAATGTCAGGATAAGCTGAGGGAGGACCCACTACCAGAAGCCATAACACAGAGGCCATCGGTGAGGGCGGCCCGAGCACCAGCATGGCGGCCATGTTGCAGATGGTGGGGGCGCGGCAACCATAGGTGGTGGCGGTCAAGCTATGGCGGGAAGGCGCTTGACTCGCTGGAGGTCCAAGGAACCAATAGGCGGCCTGGAGAGGCAAGTCGAGACCTTGGGCAAAGGCTCTATGACACGGACGCGACGGTCCTTGGTTTGGAGGTGACGACGGGCCAACATGGCCTTGCGCTAGAAGAGGGTGTAACAGCGCTGCAAGATATGGAGGCACATCTTCGAGCCATGGAAGAAACCATGGAGACAAAGGTGAAGGCAATGGAGGCCGACCTCCTCTTGATGAAGTGACAGTTCCTCGACGCAGGAGGATGCCACCGCGCTAGTCGATCCCCAAGTTTACGGGTCCAGAACCTCGAAAATACGATGGCGTCCGTGAGACAATGGCATCGATGATTTCCTCTAGTTCTTAGAAAAGGGCTTCAAGACCAGCAAGATCGTGGCCGAAAGGGACAAGATCCACATGGCTGTCTGGTACCTGGCGGACGATGCGCTTCTATGGTGGAGGCGCATGGAGGGTGAGATCGCGAAGGCCACGGTAGTCATTGACACATGGGAGGACTTCACCAGAGAACTGAAGAAGCAGTTCTACCCCAGCAATGCACAGGAAGTTGCCATGACGAAGCTGACGACGCTACGTCAAACCGGCCCGGTGAAGGAGTACATCGAGCGCTTCCAGCCGATCATGCTGAAAATGCCGGGGACTATGGAGGAGTCCACCTGGCTCTACTTTTTCTTGAAAGACCTCAAGCCTTGGGTGGCTCAAGAGGTCAAGTGACAAAAAGTATTGACCATGGAGGCATTGGTCGCGCTGAAGCTTTGGCGGAGTTTTCGGCCAACCATGATCCTGACATAGCAGCCAAGACCATGGGTTCCATTATGGCGGCCTTATTGGCCACATTAGCCACAATCCCCACCAGGGACGAGAAGCAGGCCACGAGGGGCTTGATGTTCACAGAGGTCGAAGTGAAGAGCTCCACGATAACTGCCCTGATTGTTATAGGGGCGACACATAACTTTTTGGTAGCACAAGAGGCGGCGCTCATAGACGTTCCTTACATCAAGGAGTCGGGTCTTGTGAAGATGGTGAACACTACATCCCAACCCATCCTCGGCATAGCCAGAGATGTTCCGATGCGGATCGGAACATGGGAAGGCACTCTCAACCTGACGGTCATCGAGTTGGATGACTACTGTCTATTTCTCGACATGGACTTCATCGACAATTTCGAGGAGGTAACGCTGACCCGTGAAGGTCTTTGGTTGGTGTTACAGAAAGGGCGACATGAAGTACCAGTGACTAGGGAGGTGCCCAAGTCACACACACGTTGGCAACAATCTCGGTGGAGGAGACTTACAGACGTGACTCTACGACCGAGCGGGTCGAAGAGAAGATTTCTCTAGAGTATCGGAGAAACGTGGATGGCCTATTTATTCGAGTGCTGAGACTCGAAATATGGGTGCCTACCACTCACTCATGTGAAGCGAAGTTCAGAGGAGCGTTGGCTAGAGAAGTGGCGCGGTCGGAGAAGGGACTCAACGACCGGATCATCTTCGTGGAGGAAGAGATCACACAACAACGTGCTCGCATCGAGGAGCACATCCAAAAGAGTGGAATGGCATGGGATGAGCCTGACGATGCAAGCTTATCAACCTCACATGATGTGAAGGTCAACGCTCGGGATGGAAAATGATGGAAGCGACTGCGATGACTGGGACTCAAGTGTTGGGCGTGCGACGGTCCCCATCTCCAACGGGATTGTCCAAATGACCCCAGCGAGAGACCTGACGATGGAGATTTGAGATCTTGGCCTAACGATGATGTGGCCAAGTTGAAGGGACTCCTATGGTCGGATCCGGTATGAGAGAGTCCATTGAGGGATCCGATTCCCTAAGGCCCGGATCGGATGCAAGGTGGCCGAAGCCAGTAGCGACCGCCCCAAGCATGGAAACTTCGAGAGGAAGGTCTTCGCTGAAGTTGGCTGATGCATGCATTATTAATGTTTCACATGCATCATTTAGATTATTTTTTGTAGTTTTTACCATTGCATGCATCTATTTTCTTATTTATTTTCTTAATTTATTTTGAGTCCAAAGCTACCCACTTTTGGTCTATTTTATTCTCAGGATCATCATTTTAGAGGTGCAAAGCGATCGGATCAGAAAAGCACGTAAAACGGAGCACAAAAAGCACATATGATTGAGTTCAAGAGAAACTCGGGCCGAGCTGGCATCATACCCAGACCGGGTTGGCATTGAAATCTGACTCCGAATCGATTTCTGCACGAAAATAAAATCTGAACTGAACCCGGCCCGAGTTGGATCAGACCCGGCCCGAGTTAGTACAAATCAACCAAACTGGTAGATCGCGTGGTTTTTCGGCCGACTTTAACTTGGATTTAAATCGCGAACTCAACTCAAAATCCAAAATGGCCGCCACCCCTATAAATATGGATGTACCACGAAGCCAAGGAGCATGCAATCTCAGAGTTTGAAGCCCTAGCGGCACCAGAAATGAGAGACGAAGTTCTACTGCGCGCCACTGCAAATCAATCGAAGAAGTAGAGATTTCGTGGTTTCGGGCGATTGTTTGGAGCATAGTTTCGGCCAAAGCTTGTTCCAGAAACGTCCACCACTTCTTGGGAGTTTGATTAATAATTTCTAATCTTTATTTTATATTTTCTCCCTCGAATTTGATGTTTAATTCTTCCGATTATGGATTAGTTTAGTTGTTAGAGGAAGACTATGTTGAACTTCAGTTTCTCTTAATATATTTTATTGTTTAGACTTCTGAGAACATGGTTATGATGAGGATTTCATGTTTAATATGAGTTTTTTTTCTTGCATTAATTTCATATAATTTCACATAATTCTGTGAGAAAAGCGATCGGTTCTTGTCTGTGAAGAACCCGGGCCGAGTTGGATACAACCCGGGCCGGGTTCCTTCATTATTTCTGTCGAATAGAAAGTTTTGAGATGGCCCGGGCCGAGTTCCTTTTGACCCGGGCCGAGTTCTGTTAGTTTGATATTTTTGTTAGTAAATTAGTTTTAATTACTAACAATTAATATCATTAAACGGAGGTCTGCAACTTAAAGCATCTTAAATAAAGTAGATTAAAGTTGATCGAGCTTTCAATGTCTTTGATTTTACTTCTATTTAAGATAGTTATGTTTTCAAGTTTTTGAGTCATTTACTTCAAGTAACCTTTCATATTAATGCATCCTAGTTTAGAATATATTAGAGTGGATTGAGTTTTCAACGAGCTTTGATTATATTCTTTATCAGGGTAGTTAGGTCCTCAAGCTTTTGAGTCCTATACCTTTTATCCATTTATTTTCTACAAGAAGTCTATATTTAATTATTGATAATTAAGAGAATACGATAAGGATACGAAGTCTGAGTTCTAACTGTCTCTCACGTTAAATAAAGGCATCATTATCTCGGATTGTCATCAATTCGAATTACATAAACTTAAGTTAGAAAGATAAAAATCTAGATTAGTCCTCGTGGGTTCGACACTCTATTCACTCTTTATTACTTGATACAGACTAGTATACTTGCTAGTATATTTGCGCTTAATTTTCACGCATCAAGTTTTTGGCGTCGTTGCCGAGGACTATTTCTAATTCTATTTTTCTACTTTTGTTTGTTAACTTGAATTTATTTTTTTTCTAGCACTTTTAAAGATTTTATTGCATATTGTTATTCGAAATTCATCACTTCATATACTTTCACGAGTTGCTATTTGCATGTGTTGCAGGAAGTTGTTTTGAAGACAAACTGATCAATTATCAATGGCGAAGAAGAATAAATCCAAACAACAACCCAAGACAAATAGCAATATTATCAAAGCTCTTGGAAAAGAAAAACTTGAAACTTTAATTAGCCCTCAACAAGAAGGCGCTTCTGCATCTAAAATTATTCAAGTTGGTATAAAATTTCCAGGACAAAATACAATGACGCCACCCCTGGCATGTGTAGATGAAAGAGATACATCGCAAGACCCACTAGTCCTACTTAATCACATGATGGGGACGTTGCTGACGAAGATCTCCACGCAAGATGAACTCATACAGAGTATGGAGGTTCAAATTTCAAATCTGAAGCAACATGGCCAAGATATGGATGATGCCCTCTCATCTTTACAAGAAGAAAAGTCTTCGATTGAATCAAAGACCAATATGGAGGGGATGCTTTGCCAATTTATTTCAACAATTGAGAATAAGCTTAACCTTCAGGATCAACTCATTCAAGCTATGGAGGCACACTTGATTCAGTTGAAGTCTCAAGTTAAAGTCAATAACGATATTCCTCCTCTTCCATAACCATTCGATATTCAAAGTAAATTTCAGGAGATGGAGGCAAAGATCCAAACGTTAGAGAAGTAGGTTGCAGATTTTTCTTCCCAATTGGACTCATCTCAACCGAATTGCTTGGAAAATTATCCTCCGATTATTGTATGCCCATGCCATCATCAAAATTCTTATCAAAGATGGAGACCATGAAGAAATTATCAAAGAAGAACATGGACTACAGAGTGGAGGATAAAGAAGACAAGTGAGTATGTAATTGAAGATGGAATAGTCCGAAGGAGGAATTGGCCTTCGAATGTTCTAACCCCAACTACTAACTTGCCTCCAATTCTGCCTGAACAAAAGAAGGGAGCCACATCATTCATAGCATCAACATCAAAAGCACCAACCACATCCCAACAATGGCGTCCAAGGAGTCCAAAAGCAATTCAAAATATGGAAAAATTACAAATTGACTTAAAAGGTAAAGCCAAAATATCTGATGAAGGTTACCGGAAGTTGGAGTTAGTTGGGTGCATATTCACTTGCATCTACTGAGCTCACCGTATTGGACGTTCATGAGCACATCAACTAATCGCTGTGAGATTGTCCTTTATTGCATTTTTTTATACACCCTTTTGTTAGTCTAGTTTTCGAGTCTTAGATGAATTATTACTTTTCTTTTAAGTTGCTTTTATAGATTTGGTTTAGATCAAGTCCTAGTCATAATTTAGCAAGTTTTAGTCCATTAATTAACTTATTTTAAAGTCTCATCTTTAGCCCATAATCGGATGATTTTAACATAACAATTTATCGAATTATTCATTTTTTTATTGCTCAACCTGGCCCGAGCTCCCTAGAACCCGGGCCACGCTTTTTCTCCCTGAAACTCATGTTAGGTACACATAACTCGGGCCGGGTTTATATACACCCGGGCCGGGTAGACGCCGCTGCATAAACCACTCAGCGTGATCATACAGGAAAACCCGGCCCGCGTCTAAACAACCCGGACCGGGCTCTTTCTGCATCGGTTTTGCCGCTCTCTTCACACGATGATTCCGGCAACTTTGGATCCGCCATTAAGGGGGCGAATCCGGTGGTTGAGCTGCCAACTACCTATCTTAAATCTTCTGCATTGATTCTGCGCTATTTTCGGTGCCTCATTCCTTGCTATCCGGGTCGGGCCCGTCTACAACACCCGGGCGGACGGACAACCCGGGGCCACATCACCGTCACTCCATTCACCTCCTCCGACGCTGGGAGTTCATCACAAACGTTGACAGCGTCCCGTTCGACTCTGACTGCCAAGAGTTCACGCCGCCACCGTGCTCTTCTCTGTCTCGCCCGTGGCCGCATCCCAGATCTAACGCCTCTGCTCCTCATTGTCACCGCACCGCACCGCCACCCCTCCGCCAAACATCCGTCGATCCAGAACTCACCCCGGCCGGTGATCTTCTGCAGGCGGCCCGGAGACCTCCTCACACCGCATCCAATGCACGCCACCGTCAGCACCCGGGCGGCGTTCCGCATAATCCGGCCTGCATTCCGCCTTTCTCCAGTCCGGGCCGTGCCGACTCAATACCCGGTCCGGGCTCTTCATTCAGCTAGCAGCGTGATAGTGAAATTGAGGAGTGTAGTGATAACTTGCTGATTTTGGGATCAAATTTTAGATTTTTCAATTTTTGATTTAACTCTCTAATTCACTCTCTACAGCAAGTATATAGGTCAATTGTAGTCTACCCAAATGTCGTATCCTCAGTGATTTGAAGCCTAAGACTCCCTAGGACAATCTAGATTAATCCTACTTTAAGTGGCAAAAATAGAAAATTAAAGAAAATAAAAAAATAGATTTTTAATTGGCAAAATGATAACTATTTTTGGATTTTTAAAAGTTATCTAAACTGAATTATAAATGCTAAACTAGAGGTTCAAAGGGTTTAACTATCAATGAGGAAGGTTCTCCTAGGAGTTGAGGTTCATCTAATTTAATTATGGATGGAATGGACAAGTTATCAATATGTGTCAATTTTAACTCAACTTGAAATAATCTGTTCTCACAGCACAATTAAACCAGGATTAATTATCATATTTTCATATGATTGATTAGCCAAGTTGAATTAGAAGAGGTCCTTACTGAAATCAAGTTAACATTAAGCTCATAATCAAGTTCCCTGCTAAATTTTTGCAATTTAGTGAAATATGAAATGATAACAATCAATTGCACTTTAGAAATGAGGAAAATGTTTCAAGTAACTGAACATGAATGAAATCAATCCAATATTAGTGCAAATGCTCCTTGGTTTATCTCTAAACTACAAGAGGATTTTAAATCAGCCTCTCAGCTGTAAATTAAAATGAAATCCACATTTTCACTAATGAGTTAGATGAAATCAACACATAATTGCATATGGAAACTCAGCAATGTCATTCATTGGAACTCAGCACCTGCCAAATGCTTCTTGGTCCATCTCTAAACAACAAGAAATCCTTAAGATTTACTTCTCAGTGATTAAATAAAATCAGGTGTTCAAATGGCAAAACAGATTCCAAGGAAATCAGATTTCAATTTATACTCAATGTCAGATTTGAAATCAGAAAAGTGTCATTGCATCGTGATTCATTTCTGAACAAGATTAAAACCATAAATCAACCTTTCAGTTGTTAATTAAATCAGGATTTCAGACAATAACAACATATTCCAATAACAGTTCAGGAAATTAGAAATCAGGAATGCAGATTTAGAAATCAGATTTGGAAAAACATATTACAAAAAATAATAAATCAGACTTGACATTGATTCTTGATTCATTTCTGAACAAGATTAGATCAAAAGACAACTTGTCAGTTGTAAATACAAATAGGACCTTACAATGACAAGAACAGATTCATATCAATACAAATTTCAAAAATCAGAATTGAAATCAGTGCAGGAAATCAGACTTGTCCCTAATCCATCCATAATTAATCTAGACTACTACCCTATCCTAGGAGACATAAAATTTATCTCCTCATGATTACAAAGATTAACACAGAACAGATTGAAAAGATAATACAAATCATCCTGAATAATTGATGGCTCCACTGAAATCAGATTTGCAGCAACAGCCTCCAGCTCTTCTTCCTTGCTTCCTGTCCTGAAACCCTTGCAATCTCGCCCCCTCTTTTCCTCCAAAATTTCTAGCTTATATATGAGCCTTCTACACCGTCAGATGCAAATGAGAATGTTCCATTTCCTTGATTCAAGCCACCTGTCCAATGGCCCTGAAATTCCAGCTGCTGCAGCAACTTTTGGACAGCAAAAGCAGTGGTCCCCCCCACCTTTTCCAGCTTTTTGTAACTTTGTTTTTCCTGCTAGAAGAGATAGAACACCAAACATCAAAGTCCTCAAATAGGAAATAAACAAATAAGGATGAGGACAGCTACTAGGATCAGCTCCATTATCAAATAAAATATGATGTTATGCAGAGGTGAAATCAGTAAATAAAAGTTGATAATTTTGAAGACCCGAACTGATAACCTTGCATATATCATGGAAAATGTCCAAATATGGGTGGTTCAGAGCATTGAAGGCATCAAATGGATTAGGATGGCAAGTGAATGAGGTCAGAAATCAAATGTGGATAAGATTTCATAGGATTGATAACTTGGGTGCCAAAAACGATAACTTAATGCCATAAAAATGATAACTTGTCATAATTTTGGTTGTGGTTATCCAAATGTGATCAAATCAGATCAGCAAGGAGTTAGGACAATAATATAATGATTGCCTAATATTTTTATGCAAAATTTATAGTCTTGCATATCAAAATGACAATTTTGCCCTAAAAACGATAACTTGACACTCGAAAACGATATGTTACGAAATGGAGTGATAACTTTGCACAAGTTGAAATATGATCATCCAAATATGAATAATTCATGATGGCATGGGATTTAGAGCAAAATAATCATTGGAAATAAGCTCAATTAAAATAATGATAACTTTGCACATTGAAATGATAACTTGCCCTAAAAATGATAACTTGGCATAGAATTGAGATATTTATGGATTTTAGCAATTCAAAACCTCTATGCACATAGAATTAAGTATAAAATGAGAAAGATCAACTAGTTATCACAATCCTTGCATCCAAGCATATTTGGCCAAAAGTTAGGCAAAATAGGGGCTCGATATGGATGAAATGAATCTAGAATGGGATAAAAACCTATAGTGATCACAGCTTCTATGACTCGCGACACCCCGGGCCGTGTCATCAGCAACCCGATCTTCATCGACGACTTACTGAATAACCCGGGCCGCGCAATTACCTACCCGGACCGGGCCATCTCCAGTTCATTTTTAGCCGCACAATGATATACCCGGGCCGAATTTCTTACTTATCCGGGTTGGGTTTCTTGACCAGAATGTGTAGGGATAGATTGTTCACAATGCAACCTCGTCGGAAGTCTGTAGTCCATCGCTCCAATACTTTCTCGACAGATGACAACACAACTCCTCGACAAGAAGAACGACCGCCACGACCCACCAGCCTTGAGTTCCGTGACTCTACCCAATGAAAATGCTACCGACAGATGTTCTTCTTCACAATTACCCCCACCCGGTACGCATGCTTCAAAACAATGGCAGAGTTGAATATTGATTCTGATATTATGTTACTTTTTGAGAGGGTGGGGATACGGACCGTTCTGGATCAACGGTGGCTGACGTATAAGAAGTTGTGTCATGAGTTTTTTAGTTCTTATGCTTATGAGTGCTCTGCTCGGCGCCATCGAGTTAGCTTCCGGCATTTTAATAATGAATATGGCTTTTCTATGCCAAAGTTTAACTCTATCTATGGATTTCCCCTACTGGAGTCTTCTGCTACCTCTCCTGAGTTTCAGGGAGTTGCCTTCTGGAAGGCAATAACAGATGATGAGCCCTTCCTTCCTTCCCGCACAAAGGCAAGTCTTATTCAGAATCTAGTATTTCGATATGTCCATAGGATCATCTCTTATACCATATGTGGTAGAGGAGAAAGCGAGGGTGCTATTAATACTAAATAGCTGGAGATACTATGAGCTATGGTGGAAGGAAGGCAGCTTAACATCGGTGCCATCTTGGCCGATAATTTTTAGAGACAGGCTTCCAGCTCTTCATGCAAAATTATTAATGGTGGCCTGATTACTCCTATAGCCCTTTATTTGGGCCCTGACCTATCCTCTCTTGAGCCCATCGAGCCCACATTTATTGGGATGACCACGGTTCTTCAGATGAACCTTGTCAAGAGGACTTCAGGTGGTCTGGCCTTCAAATTTCGCAACAGGGTCGAGACATTGCCATGCACAGATGCTGATCGCTTCACTGTCTTTGATTGCGCGAACTGGACATACTTTCTTTCTTTGAGACAGGTGGAGCCTCGCCACATAGCAAACCCTCATGCACAGTCAGATTCAGATGATGAGGATCCAGTACCTCTGCGGGACGAGGGGCCTTCACAACACCCACAGCCATCCTTTATGGCTCAAAATCCACCGCCGCAGCACGAGTTCACATCTCAGCCGACTTATGCATCTACCTCTGCCAATTTTGATGTCTCTACTTTGCAAGATACCTTAGCCGCGCTTCTGGCGGGCCAGGAGCGATAGTACCAGCTGATGCGGCAGCACCATCAGGAGACTCAGGCTCAGTTTCAATAGCTTAGCGACCGCTAGGATCACCTTGAGCAACTGGTTCAGGACTACTTCAGGCAGTATCCACCACCTCCACCGCCTCCAGAGATGGGCTAGCTAGTCGTGTCTTTTCCTTTCTCCTTTTCTATCTTTTTGAGTCTTTCATCTTGCTCCTTACATTGTCTGGCTAACTCTAAGGATAGTGTTTAGTTCAAGCTTGGGGGAGATTCCATTTCATGCATCATATTTGCTTACTGTACTGCATCATCATGTTTGCTTTCTTTTAGTTTATTTCAGTATTGCATGTTTGCTTTATCTTTGCATCTTATGAAAATCCATAAAAATTTCAAAAATCACAAAAATACCATTCACCATTATTTTGCCTCGATGTTTGTTCTTTTTATTTGTACTAAAGTGAAATTTAAGAACACCCTGTGTACTTATGAAATTCTATTGCTATAATTTTATCTGTTCCATCACCTTAGTATTGGGTAATTTGGAAAGTGTATGTTGCGAAGTAAAATGATGGATACTTAGACCACTGATTGTAGTTCATGCTCGCATTTTATTTCTTATTTTTATTTTATGTCTTGATGGTAGTAGCCTTTTTATTGAATGCATAAAGTATTTTGTGAGCTTAAAATAAATAAATCTGAAAGAGGGTTAGTTAAAACCCAAAAGTTATTAGAATGTATAATTGTGTTATTCGAAACCTGGGTGTGTTCGGGTGATTTGATCCGTAGGGGATTCTTGCCTGGCGACTTAAGGGCAACTGCTCTGGGATTCATCGGTCGAAAGCCCGCTACATGAACCACCTTGCGCAATATGGAGAAGCACAAGAGTACCAAATCAGTAAAAGAGACAAGTTTTAAATGATGTATAAATGTGTTATCTGGAACCTTGGTGTGTTCGGGTGATTAGATCCGTAGGGGATTCTTGCCTGGCGACCTAAGGCCAACTGATTTGGGATCCGTCGGTCGAAAGCTTGATACATGGACCACCTTGAGCAATATGGAGAAGCACATGGGTGATTAATTCTCTATGAAAATAATAAGGTGAATAAAGTAAAATTAAGCTCACTCATTACTTTTGCATTCAACATTAATGCTATTATTTGAGAGACTATATGTTTTCTTGCACAGAGCGGAACTAGAATAAGTTTAAATTGTTTAAGTTCCAAAAATTTTATGAGGCTGGGTTATGGATTGTGGATAGATATTTTGGTGATGGACTTGTAAAACGATGGTAGTGGAAATGTATTAGTCATGGGGTGGACTTGTAAAATGATTGTGCATTATTTTACATGTTTTACATGCATCATTTAGATTATTTTTTGTAGTTTTTACCATTGCATGCATCTATTTTCTTATTTATTTTCTTAATTTATTTTGAGTCCAAAGCTACCCACTTTTGGTCTATTTTATTCTCAGGATCATCATTTTAGAGGTGTAAAGCGATCAGATCGGAAAAGCACGTAAAACGGAGCACAAAGAGCACATATGATTGAGTTCAAGAGAAACCTGGGCCGAGCTGGCATCATACCCGGACCGGGTTAGCATTAAAATCTGACTCCGAATCGATTTCTGCACGAAAATAAAATCTAAACTGAACCCGGCCCGAGTTGGATCAGACCCGACCCGAGTTAGTACAAATCAACCAAACTGGTAGATCGCGTGGTTTTTCGACCGACTTTAACTTGGATTTAAATCGCGAACTCAACTCAAAATCCAAAATGGCCGCCACCCCTATAAATATGGATGTACCACGAAGCCAAGGAGCATGCAATCTCAGAGTTTGAAGCCCTAGCGGCACCAGAAATGAGAGACGAAGTTCTATGCGCGCCACTGCAAATCAGTCGCAGAAGTAGAGATTTCGTGGTTTCGGGCGATTGTTTGCAGCGTAGTCCAGAAACGTCCATCACTTCTTGGGAGTTTGATTAATAATTTCTAATCTTTATTTTATATTTTCTCCCTCGAATTTGATGTTTAATTCTTCCGATTATGGATTAGTTTAGTTGTTAGAGGAAGACTACGTTGAACTTCAATTTTCTCTTAATATATTTTATTGTTTAGACTTCTGAGAACATGGTTATGATGAGGATTTCATGTTTAATCCGAGTTTATTAGTTTCTTGCATTAATTTCACATAATTATGTGAGAAAAGCGATACGGTTCTTCTCTGTGAAGAACCCGGGCTGAGTTGGATACAACCCGGGCCGGGTTCCTTCATTATTTCTGTCGAATAGAAAGTTTTGAGTCGGCCCGGGCTGAGTTCCTTTTGACCCGGGCCGAGTTCTGTTAGTTTGATATTTTTGTTAGTAAATTAGTTTTAATTACTAACAATTAATATCATTAAATGGAGGTCTACAACTTAAAGCATCTTAAATAAAGTAGATTAAAGTTGATCGAGTTTTCGACGTCTTTGATTTTACTTCTATCGCCTATGTTTTATAGCCGGTCCCAAGCCCGGATAAAGGAGGAGGGTTGTGTTAGGCCCCGACAGCCAGCGTAAAACCCTGTCGAATCTTATGAACATGGATCAACGAATATAGCGGAATGGCGTCGTATGATCCATGTAGTCGACCCCACCTAGTGGGATAAGGCTTTGTTGTTGTTGTTGTTGTTGTTGTTGTTGTTGTTGTTAAGATAGTTATGTTCTCAAGTTTTTGAGTCATTTACTTCAAGCAACCTTTCATATTAATGCATCCTAGTTTAGAATATATTAAAGTGGATTGAGTTTTCAACATGCTTTGATTATATTCTTTATCAGGGTAGTTAGGTCCTCAAGCTTTTGAGTCCTATACCTTTTATCCATTTATTTTCTACAAGAAGTCTATATTTAATTATTGATAATTAAGAGAATACGATAAGGATACGAAGTCTGAGTTCTAACTGTCTCTCACATTAATTAAAGGCATCATTATCTCTGATTGTCATCAATTCGGATTACTTTTATCTCAAATCAATTCTTGTTACTTTCTCAATTAATAAACTTAACTTAGAAAGATAAGAATCTAGATTAGTCCTCGTGGGTTCGACACTCTATTCACTCTTTATTACTTGATACAGTCTAGTATACTTGCTAGTATATTTGCGCTTAATTTTCACGCATCATTGACAAAGGGAAGCATGAAGACTTCGTGGTGGACGAGGACGAGCAGGCCTATCCACACTATGGGTTGTATTCGAAGGTGGTTCTGGGCACGATGGAAGGAAGCAATACCTAGGATCGTGAAGGAAGAAGTCATGTACCGAAGGACGTGTTCAAGTTGGAACATGAAAGCCTAGTCGAGCACGAGGTGGACACACTCACCGTTGGGTGAAGTTTGGAGGAGGCCGAGATGTCAACCACATTCCAAGCACAAGTGCACAAGGACTCGATGTGCAATTCTTGTCCCGGGGCGTGCGCGAGAGGTGATGCTCCCATGGTTCAAGGAACGATGGCTAATGGTGATGATTGGGACACCTTGGGACAGCAAGGTGCCACGATGAGGAGACGTTCAAGTAGGGTCTCTCCAAGTTATTCCTTCAAAGTGAAGACAGAGATGGGTCGTGAGATGCAACCATGCCCGGAGGTCGGACGTCACCTAGGACAACGACGCGGTTGGGTGGGGGAGGATGTCACACCCCATTCTTCAGCCACGTCCCAAGACGAGCGTGGGACAGCCACATTGCGAATTCGTCCAAAGCCAAATTTGGCCGTCCCAAAGTGTCTGAAAAGTTGGCAGATGTCGAGATGGACAACTACCCACGAGTAATCACTGTTGGTTACTCGCAGGATGAAGATGACAACTAGAAGATATGGTGAGGCGCACCATATCCGCCCAAGATCAAGGAGGATCCGGCCAGCCACCTTGTCCCAACAAATCCGGATGATCAGGTGGATCATCCCAACCGAAGATCTCGAGAAGATCTAGAATAATCAGGATGATTATTCTAGGTGTGATCCCGAGGAGAAGATCGTGGAGGATCTTGAGGAAATCAGGGAAGGATCTTGTGAAGGAGATCCTAGCACCAAATATGATCCGAGATGATCAAGATGGATCCAGAGGATCAAGGACTGATCGTCAGGATCATTCCAGGCAAATTCTGGTGAGAAGATCAGAAGGGATTTTGAAGAGAAGAACTCACGCCAACTAAGGGGGTTTTGCAAGGCAAGGAAATCGAGTAGGATATCCAACGAGATCAGCCAAGGAATCAAGCAGGAGATCCCATGATACTAGCTGAGAAAAATGAGGATAATCTCAAGATATCAATAGGGAGATCGAGAGGATCCCTAGAATCTCGGTCATATCAAGAGGGAGTTAATGTCGTAGGTCTCCTCATTCATGTATATATAGACCCTCAAGGTCAGCTGTGTAGAGCATCAAATAGATCCACTTTCCCCCACAACTCCGAGTACTTCTCTCCCTTATGCATTGTCTTCCACATTTATCTTCCACTTTTCGTTGCGTGTTTGTGCGGTTGTTGAGAGGACGTCCAGTCAGGCTTCTTGGTGCCTTGTGCAGGAAGGTATCAAGGCCGGTCACGCTCAAGTTTCCAAATCAGAAACTTCGGACCGTGACACATGGCTCTAGCCATGGGAACGTTCCCATGGTTCTAGTCATAGGAAAATGTTCCTGTGGCTCCAGCTGCGGGAAGGTTTTGATGGCTTAGGCCATGGGAAGCAGTTTCCTTCCCACGGGTTCAGCCGTCGTAATGATTATTTAATTTTTTTAAAAAAATCTCCCTCATGACCGGAATGGCCATCCGCCCAGCCAATTCCAATCACGCAGCGGCCATTTCCGATCACACACACTGGCTTCCCTTCTCCGGTCAACAAGCCTAGATTCGGCCGCTGGGAGGCGAGATCCGGCCGGAGAAGTCCATGCGGCCGGTGAGGAGACGAGCGCTGCGTGATCCTACGACGAGCGGTCTGATCAGCCGCCGTCCAGCCGCGGGAGACGAGCTCCGACCGTGGGAGGGTGGCTGAGATCGTCGGGGGCCAGATCTGGCCGCTCGCTGCCGGATTGGTCGCCGGGCGGCCAGATCCTGCTGCTTGCAGTCGGATCAGCCGCTTGTAGGCAGATCCATCCGTGGGAGGCCAGATCCGGCCGCGTGTCACTCCTCGCCCTCTGCCACATCCCAGAACAGGGCTGGGATGCAGCGGAAGCCGGCTGGACGCGCAGGATGACGCTGGGACGCACCGGGATGCACGCGGCGACCCGATGCATGGAGCCAAAGCTGGAGGCTTTGGGGACGAGAAGCGATGTCCAGGTCAGCGAAGAGATCGAGGAGGATTCTCGGAGCATACTCAGGACATAGCGGACGTGCGACAAGCGAGGAGGCGCGGCGCACTCCTACTCCTAGTAGGAGTAGGAGTCCTAGTCCAAGTAGGAGTTGGACTAGGGCAGCGAAATGCGGAATGCTGAAGATGAATGTCGAGGAATCCAAGTCCGAGGATGGACCAAGCGGGCGGGAGATGGATGGACGCAAGGTGGCGGCCATGCCATGGCCAAGTCCTAGTGCGAGTAGGACTTGGACGGCCGTGTGGATCAGGGGTAGGTGGTGTCTTCAGGTTGGGCGGCTTCAGAGTCTAGAAGTCTGACTTGGAGGAAGACTTCTGGACGTGCAGGTGCATGGAAAAAGAGATGGCCGAGTTCGAGTAGGAGCTGAACTTGGAAGAAGTCCTAAGGCGAGTAGTACTTGGGATGGGGACTTCCAAGTGGCCGCACCCTATTCCAGCAGCAATAGGAGTTGAAGACCAACTAGGAGAAGAACTTAGAAAAGATGGGCATGCAGCCTGGCAGCCAGGAGATGGACGGCCTGTCCAAGTGGCGGCCAACTCCTAGTGCTAGTAGGAGTTGATGCATTGGGGCAGGGCCAGATCTCCTCAACTCCAAAAGGGAGGGCCGAATTTTCCAGAGATCTTGGGAGTTGGATTTGAGTCCTATTGGGAGAGGATTTCCATGTAAAAAGATCTTGCATGATCTTGGGAGATTGGTTGAGATTAGGAGTAGGAATTAGATGAAGAGTAGGAGAACTCTTGCACTATAAATACTCATGTAATCTAGCCATGGAGAGGTGTTGATCAAGTCGAGTAGGACTTGAGCCATCCAGGAGGAGGATCCTCAAGTCGGGGAGGACTTGAGTACGAGATCAGGTTGCGTAGGACTTGAGACCATGGGGGTCATGAGATGATCCGAAATGATTTGAGTGGTCCTGGACATCTACGAGGGATCCGAGTGGGGATTTCCTAAGAGTGAACATATTGTAATCTTGGTTGGATTATTGAATATGAGAGCTCTTCCCTTTTATCTTCTATGTATGTTTTTCTATGTGTGTTCCATGTTGTGCATCGAGGGGTGGCTTGCTAAGAGATGTTCTAGAGAGGGTCTTTCAGTAGAGTTCTTGGTGGCTGAACGGATATCTCGAGGAGGAGAAGTGCCGTGCCGCACAGGTGTTCGGAGGAGCGAAAAGTTGACTCCTTCCTTCACGAGGGATCAATCGGCCTCTTCTCGGACGTTATGATGGACGTCCCTGCACTAGCACAACAAGAAACACTAGCAAGATAGAAGGGAGAGACTCTCAGATATGGGGGAAAGCTTTCGACCTCATTGACTCGGTCGCTACTCCAATTGGTGATGTACAAGGTTGACCCTTAGGGTCTATTTATATAAGAATGGGATGGTTGCAACTAACTCCATCCCTTATTCTAGCCAAGATCATAGGGATCCTCCCCGATCTCCTATGATTGCAAAACCCCCATTTAGGTGCTGGGATATGATTCTCCAAATCCCTTGATCTCCTCCGCAAGATCTGTACCAAGGATAATCCTCACGATCACCCTGTCCGATATCATTGGGATCCTCTTTGATGCACAACTGATATCATGGGACCCTCCTCGATTCCCTTGTTGGCGTTAAGATCTTCTCCTCATGATCTTCATAATCTTCTCTTCAGGATCTGCTTGGAATGATCTCCCTGATCCATGCTAATCTTCTCGAGATCCTTCCCGATTTCCTAGAGTTAGTTGGCTGACCAGATTCTCCAAGGATCCTCCATGATCTTCGGCCGATATGATGCGCTTTTCTAGCTGCCATCTTTGTTCCAGGGAGTAACCACCTCCGGCCAGCTGTCCTACTCGACACCTGCCAACATAATAGTTAGTTTGGGACATGCCAATTTGGCTTGGGACAGAATCGCCCCTCCACTATCCGGGTGCGCGTTGCACTGCGCTGCTGCCGCTGCCAAACTAGGCGTTCTACTAAACTGCGCATTATGCCAAACCGGGCATAATGCCAAAGTGGGTGGGGGCCATCTGCGTCCCAGCTCTGCACGCCACTACGTCCCAGCCCCATACCTGGGACATGGCAGATAGTGGGGCGTGACACGCAGGAGGCCAGATCCAAATCTGACCACGGGAGGCCAGATTCGACCGCCCGTAGCCGGGTCGGAGGAAGAGATGAGGACAAGTGCCGACGATGAGACCACGTCGCCGGAGGAAGAAGACATCGCCAGAGGATGCCGCCGTCATCGGAGAGGAAGCCGCAGCCAGCGGCATCGCCAGAGTCCTCTCCCTATCCCTCGCAAGCGCTCGAATGGATCTCCCACAGCTGGATCGACTGGAAATGGTGGGTTAAATATCGTCAGGAATGAAAATGCTGGGCAGGAAGCGTAGGCGCAAAACGAAAAATGGAATTTCCCACAGCTGGAGCTGTGGGAAAGGTTCTTGCAGCTCCTGCGACGGGAACTTCCCATAGCTGGAGCCTTGGGAAACGCTCCAGCGGCTTCAGTTGTGGGAAACTTTCCTATGGCCTAAACCATGGGAAATTCTATTTTCATGAAAAAAAATCTAAAATGACAATCAGTTTTCGATCCGAATAAAGAAAGGTACAAATTCATTAGTCCAAGTACGATAATAGAAAGTCCAGGTACAAATTATCATTAAAGAAACAACTAATCTTCTTCTTCATCTTCATCTTCTTTGTCTTGTTGTTGGCCACGCATTGCCTCACGAATCAGCCTCCTCATCTCCTTTCGTTGTCACGCTTCAAAAGCTTGTTGTTGCACTTCAAATTCTTGGCGAACCCTTCATGAACCTCTTCGCGGATCTTCTGCTAGACTTCTGTTAATCGTTTCTCCCACATGTCATTAAATAGTCGCCGCATGTCTTCACCGGGGACACCGAATATTGATTTTCACTCATAACCGATATCCGTACTACTAACGGACGACCCGAGACCGTAGATCCGGCCCCTATTCATGCCAACATGGTCGGTCCATAATTGTCAACAACTCAATGGTGTCGCCGAGCCCTGTGTGACCTGTGAATGATGCTCGGGTTCTTTTGCTTTGAAGGACTCCACGCATAGTAGTAGCCTTTGTATTGACCATATTAAGTACTCCTAGAGCTTAAAAAAATGTGAAAAAACAATAGTGAAAAAAAAGAATAAAGTTATGTGTAGGTACAAAAGTGTTATCTAGAACCAAGGTGTGTTCGGGTAATTAGATCCGTAGGAGTTCATGCCTGGCGACCTAAGGGCAACTGCTCTAGGATCCGTCGATCGAAAGCCTGCTGCATGGACCATCTTGTGGAATATGGAGAAGCACAGAGTATTGAATCATGGCTAAGTTCTAACTCTTCTTTCAGAACCTTGGTTGTTCGGGCAAGTAAACTCGAGGGTGCCTTATCACCTATTGCCCTAAGGCCATCTAGTCTGGGAGTCATCAGTCCAAAGCCCGCTACATGGACTTCCTTATGCAATCCTGCTTGAAGATTAGAACTTTTAATGATTGAAAATAAAGTTGAAAAAAAAGAAAAAGAAAAAGTTTTAAGCTCAATTAGTACTTATTTGTTCAATATTAATGCTATTAGTTGACAGACAATTTATTTTTTAAAAGGCTGAATTTGAGATTGTTTAAATGTGTGTAGCATTCAGAACCTCTACAAAACTAAGTGCATGGAAAATGGTGAGATGCTGAGTAGTAAGTGTACAGAGGAATGGTGTGAGAAAATTAGTCAGTTGACAATGTGGAGGCTATGATGGAACATTTCTTGAGCCTTGCTTTGAATTTTTGCTTGAGGACAAGCAAGACTTTAAGCTTGGGGGAGTTTGATGCATGCAGAATACAACATATTTTAGATTATTATTTCAGTTAATTTTTCTATAATTTGATCATGGCATGCATCATTTGAAGTCACTTTTAGTCATAATTTCGGATTTATTAATTTTGATTATTAATGAGGGATTTACTTGATTCTTATAATTATTTTGCAGGCAATATGAATCGGCTGTAAAGGATTATATTTCGGCCGAGATGATCTGATGGTTGGATAAATTACGTCTTACTTCGTTGGGGTAAAAACAAATGCAACTATCATTTTGGGCGTAATGACTAAAGGACTCTTCTTCGTTTTGGCCGAGATTAGGATAAAGGACTTACCGTTTTGGGCGAGATTAGAAGAAGTCACTTGTTGTTTTGGCCGAGATTCGAAGAAGGGGTAAAGATAAGAAGAGTCTACCATTTTGAGCGTAATGACAAGAAGAACTCATCGTTTTGGCCAAAATTGAAGAACCCATCATTTTGGAGTAATGGAAAGGAGTAAAGATAAAATTTGTTTATCATTTTGGTCGAGATTCCAAGAAGGGGGTAAAGATAAAAAAAGTTATCTTTTTGGGCGTAAAGATAAAAGAATCTTCATTTTGGCCGAGATTCCATGAAGGGGTAAAGAAGAATCCATAAATCTTTAGGCGTAATGATATATGTTTTGGCCGAGAACGAAGAGAAGTTTATAACTTTGTGGCCGGTAACGAAGAGGTGTAAAACGGATAACCTTTTATCATCATACAAAGTTTATCGGCCGTAATCAACTCAAGTTTTATCTCACAAAATTAAATTCGACCGTACGATATCACAACCGTGATCAAATTGAAGACCGTCCGCACATATAAATACGTGAAGAAACCATCGTCCTCAATTCATGCTCTGAAGTTCAGGTTTCTTCCACAATTGAATCGTGAGCTCTGTAGGCTACGATCGAAAGGAGAGAGGTGCGATGACCGAAAGTTGATCGCGACTCTGATCAAGTCCGAGAGGCTGCCCGACTGTCTGCCCGTGATCCGAAGCTTCGACCTTTATTCTTGGTGTAATTCTTCCAATTATTATTTTTATTTTGTTATTATCTCTCCATAATCTCTAGGATGAACTCCATATTTCTATTTATTTCATTTTAGGAGATTATTATTGAAGGGAAACTATTTGGATCCTATATTATTTGTTTTACTCTTTTCTGATCAATTAGTTAATTGTGCTTAGTGCTTTTGATTTAATCAATTGGATTTCTGAGTTTAGTAATTACCAGTCTGTGGACTATTTAATTTCATAATTCATTAATTAAATTAATTTATTTTATTTGAAATTAATAATTGACATAAATTTGATAACTAGTGTGTGGAGAATCAAATTTGTGTGGTCTGTTAATCTATACCAGTTTGTGGAGACTTCAATTCTTATTAAATTAAGATAGTTTAATTTACATACTTAGATTGAGGGAATGCCAATATGTGGAGACCGTAATTTAATTATATCAAGTTAATAATTTATGGGGACTCTAATCTATCTTTAAAGATTAAATTTATCTTTTGTGATTCAAATATTTATCCTGATCTATTTTTATCCTAAGACCTAACTTCAACACCACTATCTTATCTTTATCTTATTTTCTTTAATTTATTTCATAAAACTCATTTTCAAAATCCATGTTTTTCTTCTCTTATTAATTTATAAATTAAGATATTGAATTAATAATATTCCTCGTGTGTTGGACACTCTTTACTCCTATTAACTATATTACTTGAGAGACTAGTGCACTAACTAGCGATTTTATTTTTCTACATCATTTTACGCATCACCTGCCTTTCCTGTATATGAAGTCTGGTATCAACTCACCGGACGACGTATCGACAACATTCTTCACTTGGTCGGTCAACATCTTAAAAACCTAGTCTTCCAATACCTCCATATTCTCCTCACCAATACTGTATTAATATGCCCGAATGACTATGAGATGGACTTCGTCTCTGCCGACGAACTCTTCATCATATGGTGTCTCCTCTCTAACACAGAGATTAACCTTGCATCATTTCTTATGCAAAGTTTACTCAAAGAATCAACCCGCGAGTGCAATCAGATTCTTTGTGGAAATCTCATCACGCCCATAGCCGAACATTTTGTTTTCATAGGAGACAAAAACCCCATAGTTGCTACCCTACTCGACTTAGACTTCCTGACTCAAGAAGGAGTCCTCCTTACGGTCAATGGCCAACACTTCTGACGACAATCTAACCTGTCTACTTTATTCTAGTTGCCCAATCCTCGACAATCCTCTATCATGGAAGGCTGAAATTGGTGGATGAATGATTTCATCCAAGTTACAAGACCTATTCCAACACTTCCTCCACTGCTCATAGATTACACTATAGCTCCACGAATCCCATTTGGCCCAAGAACCTCCAGAAGGCATGTTGTCACTTCTTCCTCTTCATCTGCCTCAGATGCCTTACAGTCTCTATCCCTTGCCTTCTCTGATAAATTGAGCCTCATCTTCGAACAAGTCTCCAAACTTGCAGAAGCTATAACCCGCCAACATGAAGACATACATGCATTAAAAGACCAACTTCACACCTTCACCTTGGAGCAACAAGGCCTCGGCATCAATAGAAAATTCAAGGAATTGAGATGCTACTCTTTTAGTTTGACACCGAAGTCACCACCTCACTAGGGCGGACAAGGTGGTGAGATAGAAGCAATTGACATGTAGTAGCATGTGATCTGATTGCTATGTAGTGAGCAACTTGCTACTCTCTTTGGTAGGTAGTAGATCCATTAAATTTTAAACATGTATGAACTATTTTTTTTTCCAAGCTCACTAGGGCACTGTCTCTTGTATGTAGCTAGATTAAACACCGGCTTAATACGAGGAAAAAAAGATAAAATTAATGAGAATTGAAATTACAAATAAGTATCTTGTAGTAGCAATTGACATGCCTATATATATATATTCATATTCTCCTTATACTACTCAGCTCTCGCTACAATAAATCACTAAAGAAAGAAACCACAAGTGTTGTGGAAAATTTAAAGATGGAGCACCATTCATCGAGTATGCATTACAACTAGTGTTTTGCATATGATGTTTTGTTAGTTTGTAATTGTTTGTATATATCGTTTTATCACATTTTCTTGCATGCAATCTTCACCCATTCTCTAGATTTTTTCTATGGAAGGATATTTAAGATATAATAATATAGGACACATGGAATAGATAATAATCATATTTAAGAATTAATGTTATCATTGTCATGACTATATTTGACAAAATTAGTGTCCCAATTAATCGAATATAGCATTTTGATACAAGTGTTTACAAAATGGTGAATAACTATCTGTCGATAGCAGTTTGATTTAAAATTTTACAGAAAAAAAAAATATTTGGTAAGTACAATAGTTGAACTACTGTGGCTCTAAATTTATAAAAACAAATATAAGGACATAATCTACACTCATTTTTATATGCATCTAATTCAAAACAATTAACTTATGATTTCCATTTCACATCCTAATATTTTTAAAATATTATTTTAGTTTAAAAATTAATATTATTAAATAATTTACTTATGTTGATAAGTAAAATACAAGATGCAACTGAAATGAAGGAATGGTATGTGATGTTTAAAATTTTAATTTTTTTATTAAATTATATACCTCATCATCCTTATGGGATTGGACTATAGAGTTTTGTCCTCTAATCCTTAAATTATACTTTATAATATTATTTTGACTCGATAAAAAAAATGTTCACTATTTCAAACTCTCACTTTCGAACTCCTATATCTTTAAGATCATAGTTATTAACAAGCAATATATTTTTATAATTATTTTTTTCATAAGTTTATCACAATAATTTCTTAAAGTTTATACCACGACTAGGATAATTCACATGATAAAGTATCCAATTTTTTTTTAAAAAAATGAGAATTTTTTGAAAAATAATGAGAACAATTTATTAGGAGCTGAGCCGCTGAGGGGCCACCACAATCTATAAGACCTTGTAGTCTGTTTAATTGACAGAAGTGGCCTAAAAATTTAATGTTGGGTCACCAATGAGGACCTAGGAGTCATTCACGTCATGCATGCAAATATCATGAATGACATATAATAGATAATTAGATACGTCAGTGGTGACGGAATTGAATCGTTCAGTGATAAAAAGGATTTTTTGGTTCCCTTGTGATGATACTTTTTTAGTTCTCTAATGTCGTGCATTTGACTCCTAGTTTTTATTTACTTGATACACTACAATTTTATTTTTAATATTTGATTTCAATTGGATCGAGAGATCTGTTATTTTCTCTTTAAAACTCGTTCCGAGAGGAGGAATTGGTCACGTTTATTTGTTGTGTTTTCAGTGATATTTGATTTAGTATTCTTATAGAGACTAAGAGGTCCATCATAATTTCTATTGTGAGGTGAGAGCCCTAACAGTGACTAGCGTCGTCAAATGTGTTTCAATTGCTTCGATTAGGATAAAAGTACGGGTAATTAACGATCGAGAGATCATCCCCTTCTTCTGTTTAGGATGAGAGATCGACTAACAAGCAATTCTAATCTAACATTTAACAACTACTCTTCCTTCTGCTCAAGGAGAGATCGGCGAGCTTAGAGACAGAATAATTAAGTCGCATAGTAAGATCGAAAGATCATTCGACTCCTAAAGTGAGAACTAGAATGCAATAGTTTCAACAAGTTCATTACAAGGGAATCTCTTCCATCACACTCTGATCCCTCTTCACTCTCCCTTGTTATTGTCTTTATAAATTGTGTTTCTTTATCATCCAATTTATTTTTAATCATCTTGTGACAACTCTTGAGATATAAATAGATTGATAATTGATCTAAATCAACAGAGTTACGACACTCAGGGTTTCTACTCGACCTATGCACTTGCAGTTGTGTGAACTCTAGAGAAAACTTAAAACATGACTAGAATTGTTTTTAGTGCGAGAAATCTATATCCACATAAAATTCATGTCACATCACACATGATTTCTAAAAGTAAGGACCAATCGGGTGGTTGGATGATTGGGGCTGTCGTGAGTGCTCTTTTCAATGTGTTGAAAGCTTTTAAGCAGTCTTCATCGAATATAAAATATGCTTCTTTGGATAGGAGTTTTGTTAATGGCCTTGCAATGAGAGAAAAGTCTTTGATAAATCTTCGATAAAATTCGGCATGCCCAAGGAAACTTTTGATTCCTTTGATGTTGGTGGGCGGGGGTAACTTTTCAATGACTTCGTCTTAGTCCTATCAACTTCAATGCCCTTGCCTAAAATAGTGTGACCAACTACGCCTTCTTGTATCATAAAGTGACATTTCTTCCAATTCAACACTAGATTGGATTCAGCATAACTCTGTAATATTTTGCAAAGGTTGTGCAGGCAAACTTCAAAAGTGGTGCCATATACCGAGAAGTCATCCATGAAGACTTCCATAATTTTTTTGATGAAGTCCGAAAAAATTGACATCATGCACCTTTGGAAACTTGTAGGAGTATTGCATAGCCCGAACGGCATTCTCCAGTATGTGAAGGTTCCATATGGACACGTAAAGGTGGTCTTTTCCTGATTATTTGGATGAATGGGGATCTAATGAAATCTAGAAAATCCATCTAAATAGCATAAATAAGAGTGATTCACCAGTCTTTCTAGCATCTGATTAATGAAAGGTAGGGGAAAGTGGTCTTTCCAGGTGGCTTTGTTTAGCTTCCTGAAATCGATGCACATCCTGAGACAGTTCGTGTGGAGATGAGATTGTTCAAGTCGGTCTTTATTACGGTCATTCCATCTTTTTTTGGCACAACCTGCACGGGGCTCACCCATTGGCTGTCTGAGATGGGGTAGATGGTTCCAACGTCTCGAAGCTTAATCACCTCTTTCTTTACTACTTCCTTCATTGATGGATTAAGTCTTCTTTGTCCTTCGACATATGGTTTGAAATCCTTTTCCATGTGAATGTGGTGCATGCAAATAGAAGGATTGATTCCCTTGAGATCATCCAGGGTATAATCAATGACATGCTTGAAGGCTTTTGCTTGTCTAGCAACTATTGAAGTTGGCTTGATTTTAAATCTGCGTTGATAATCACTGGGCAGGTGGAGTTTTCTCCGAGGAATTCATATCTGAGGTTCTGAGGGAGTTTCTTCAACTTGGGTTTCAATTGTTTCCTCAAACTAGAGTCTTGTCTGAGCACAATAGGTTGAATCTCTTGTGGGTTGTCTGGATATTTTATCAGTGCTGGGAGCATGTCTTGTGAAAATTTCATCTCCTTCTTTTATCCATAATAATGGTTCCTGGGCTCCGAGAGAGACTTCTAAGGGATCAGATATATGAATAACTGATGGAACCCTCTGGATTAGAGAATCTATGTGCTCAGGTTGGAGATAATAATCCTCCATGTTCGGACAGTGATAATTTGATTTAACCGAAATTCCACCGTGTCATCACCTATTTGAAAGGTGAGACGACCTTGTTTGACATCAATTACTGATCCTGCATTGGCTAGAAAAGGTCTTCGCAAAAGAATGGGAGTTTGATTATCTTCATCCATGTCTAGAACTACAAAGTCAGCTGGTATATAGAAATTTCCTACCGTGATTGGTATGTCTTCCAGAATTCCTTGTGGGATTTTGATGGACCGATCCGCCAATTGGAGGGACATATTAGTGGGCTTAATATCGTCCATTTCAAGTTTCCTACATAATGAGAGAGGAATCACACTGACGGAAGCACCTAAGTCGTATAAAGCCTTTTGAATTCTTTTGTTGCCGATTTCACAGGGTATAGAAAAACTCCTGGGATCTTTGAATTTCGAAGGTAATCTATTTTGAATTATGGCGCTGGCTTCAGCAGTCAACGCGACTGTTTCATTTTCTTGTATCCTTCTTTTCTTCGATAAGATATTCTTGAGGAATTTTGCATAGGCAGGCATTTCTTGAGTGGCTTCGACGAAGGGTACATTAATATAAAGCTTCTTTAGTATTTCAACGAACTAGCCAAACTGCTAATCTTGTCGGGAGTTTTTGAGAGCTTTAGGGAAAGGTACCCATGTAGAGTAGCCGGGAGGTCCTTCTGAGGTCTTCGGCCGCTTGGCTTCATTCTGCTTCTTTAACTTGACCTCTGGTTGAGCTACTTCATCTTGTTTTAAAGCCTCTATGTTTTCTAGCGTCGAGACTTCTAATCTTGTTCTCTTAGTGTCTTCGATTACTTTCCCACTCCTCAATGTTACAGCTTGGACTTGCTCCTTCGGGTTCTGCTCTGGTTGTCCGGGTAGAATTCCCTGTTGTCTTGAAGAAGATGTTGCTTGTTGAGTTATCTATGTTTCCAATATCTTGTTATGAATGGAAAGGCTTTCGATTTTCTCAAACATCTTTTGCATGAGGGTATCTTGTTTAGACATGTACTTTTCCATCATTGATTCAAGCTTGCTTGTAGAGGATGGTCCTTGATCAAGCGAAGAATTTTGGGGTTGTATTCTTTGATTAAATCTATTTTGCGAGGCATGAGCTTGAGCTTGCTGATAGTTGTCTTTATAAGAGAATTTCGGATTATTTTTCCATCCAGGATTATGAATACTGATCATTATTGGGGGGGGGGGGGGGGGGTAAGAGCTTATCGCATTTCCTGATGTTGATGACCTTGTTGCTTCAGTAGTTCGTAGTGTGCGGATATATGATCGGATGAGCCACATATTTCACAGCACCTAGTTATCATATTGATAGTAGGAGTAGCTTCGTTGAGTCCTAACCTACTGATTGACTTCTAAACGATGTATTCCACTTTCGAAGAAAAATCTTCACCATCTAGTCGCTTTGAGTAGAAGCAATGGACTCGTTAGACCTTGAGTGAGCTAAGAAGTGTTGATTTCTTGCTATTTCTTCTATAAGTTGGTATGCTTCATCTACATTTTTCTTTATGAACTGCAGCATTGTCGAGCGCCATCTTTGAAGCATAGTTAAGTCCATTATGGAAGGACTAGACTAAAATCCACTTGCTTAAACCTTGATGAGGACACGATCTTAATAATGTCTTAAATCTTTGCCAAGCTTCATATAGTGTTTCCTGATCTTTTTGGATTCTGATCTTAATTGTTTTGCTTGGAGGAAAATATTCTGATAAAAAAGCTTTTACCAGTTGTTCCCAAGTTGTTAATTCCCGTGGTACTAGTGACTGCAGCTATTGTTTGGCTTTGCCTCTTAGCGAAAAAGAAAAATTCCCATTCTTAATGCTTCTGACGAGACTCCATTTAGGTTGGTTGTCTCACAAATTTCTAAGAAATCTTTGAGATGTTGATTCGGATCCTCATCTAGAGTTCCTCCAAACTGGTTTTGTTGAATCGTAGAGATCAAAGAAGATTTCAATTCAAAGTTATTAGCCTGAATAACTGGCCTCAAAATAACAGACTCTAATCCATCCGCAGTGGGGGTATAGATTTCTTCTAAAGAGGGAACTGGAAGTTGAGATTGTTCTTGTTGTTGAGCCATCATTTCTTCTCCCGAATCAAAATTCGGTTCAGTTTGTATTGATTGAGTGCAACTTGTTCCTTCAGTCAGAGGTGTTTCTACTCCTATATTCTTGCACTCTTCTTTTGAAAGTTCGATCAATCTCACGATCTAATTCATGCAGTTGCTTGCGAGTAGTCCTGGGCATATACGAGTCCCCTGAAATCAAAGGATTAAAAGATGAACGATAAAGGTTATGATATTAAGAAATTAAATAACAAAGGATATAAATACAGAGCAATGATCTAAATCCCCAGCAATGGCGCCAAAAACTTGCCGTGAACCTTGGTAGATGTGATTTTTCACACTGATCGGTATAGTTCTGGTCGTATTTAAAATTTACTCTAGAGTCCACACTAATGCAAGTGCACAGGTCGAGTAGAAACCACGAGTGTCGTAACTCCGTTGATTTAAGTCGAATTCAATCTATTTATATCTCAGAAGTTGTCACAATAGATTCAAAAGACAAGTAGGGCAATAATTAACAAAGAAAACTAGAATGTAAGAAAGTAGACTCCCTTGTGATGAATTAGTTGAAGCTATTGTGTTTTGATTCTCAATCATCAGATAATTGATCTCTCGATCCTTACAATGTGAGACACTTACTCTCCCCCTACCTCGTCTATCTCTCCTTGAGCTCAAAGGGGCATAGCTGTTAATAGGTAGATTAGGAAAGACTGATTAGTTGATCTCTCACCCTAATCAGAAAAGAAGCCAATCTCTCAATCTTTAATTATCAGCTCTTTTTATCCTAATTCGATCAATTAGAATGAATCTAACACAACTAGTCGCTGTTATGGACTCTCGCCTCAAAATAGATATAACAACGGATTTCTCAGTCGCTAGAAATTGAGAACTATTATACTAATGAGACACTGCAAAAGGGAAGTAACCTATCCCTTCTCTCGAATGGGACAGAGTAATGATGACAAATTGATCTCTCGATCTGATAAAGATCAATTGCAAGTAATGAAATTGCAGTGCATAAAAAATACAATAAACTAGAAGATTAGAGATATGGCATCAGAGAACTCAAAATCGTAGCATCAGCACAATGTCACCACAAGGAAATCAGAGTTTTAGCTAGACATAAACTCCCACGATCTCCGTGAGTTTTTCGACATCTTCATCCTTCTGCCCCTTGCCTTCTTCCCCTTCTCACCTGTCTCTTGCTCTCCCTTTTTCTTCTCTCCTGTTCTAGTTCAAATTTTGAAAAGTAGTTAGGTCTCTTGACTCATTCAGCAACCGCCACAGATAATAAATGTTGTAAATATAACAAGACTTGAATATGAATATGGCAGATTAACTTTAATAATCATAAGTAAAATAAAGGATGATCACTCCTGATGCCTTGTAAGCTCACTACAGGCCTATTATGCATCACAGAATGATGATAGTCCCGTAGCGCGTAATGAAGATAGTCCCGATGAGATGTGGATCAGTTACCTCCCTCTTTGATGATGTCAAAAGGGGAGAAGTTTGGTTGGGATGGGACGATGTTATGTGTTTTTAGTTATGTGTTTTTAGTGTGATGTACCTTAGTTGCTATTTGTTTGTGTTTGTACTAGTGTCGTGCACCATTTTGTAATGACTATAGTCACATTTGTTAGTGCATGGACACTTGATATATGTATTGACTATGGATATAATGTGATGACTTTTTCTTCATGATGGATGTGCTACACATTTGAGTTCATATTCATTTTTGTGTCTTGTTGATGTTATATGCTCATATGGTTTCATATTATGAAAATATAAAAGCCACTTATTCAGGGGGAGAAATGTGAAATATGTATAGATGTAGGGGGAGCTTGCTTACTACTTACTCTCTATACTTATAATTCATTTTTTTTCTCTTTATCATCCAATTAGTTTGTCATCATAAAAAATGGGGAGATTGTTGAATCCTATGTTTTGATGATAACAAATTAAATTGGACACAAAAGTTACAAATCTATGCTCAAGTGATGATAATGCAGTCTAGGATTGATATGACCTCATTCGCAGAAGAAATCGCCAAATTAAATCTTAAAAATGAAGATTCAGCACACGATCGATCGACCAACCGGTCAACTGGCCATGGAGACTGATCGATTGATATCAGGCGAAAGAAATGACACTACTATACCAGTCAATGTCGGGACTATACTGGTCGATGTTGAGATGTATCGGTCCACGTCGAGACGTTACCGGTCGATGCATCAGTCGAAGGACCGGTCAACCGGACAACGGATAAAATTACAGATATGTCGCAATGGTCATATTGATCGGTCGATGAAGTGAACTTTATGTGGATGTGGATTTCTCTCACTAAAAGTAATTCTAGTCATGTTTAAATTTTACTCTAGAGTTCACACAACTGCAAGTGCACAGGTCGAGTAGAAACCCTAAGTGTCGTAACCCCATTGATTTAGGACAACTACTAATCTACTTATATCCCGAAAGTTGTCACAAAATAATTAAGAGTAAATAGGATAATAAAGGAACGAAACTTAGAGGAAGGATAACGAAAGAAAATGAGAAGGAATTAGAATGTAACGGAAGAGATTCCCTTATAATGAACACATTGATGCTATTGCGTTTTAATCCTCAGCTTATGAATCTAATGACCTTTTGTCTTTGAAGCGCGAGTTAATTACTCTGTCTTTCGGCTCACCGACCTCTCTTTGAACCGAAAGAAGAGTGGCCGTCAAATACTAGATTAGGACTACTGATTAATCAGATTCTCATCTTTAATCAAAAAAACAGGATGGTCTCTTGATCTCTGATGCACGAAAAATCATGCATTAGTTTGGGTCATTTGATTAACATTTTAGAATGTTTTTATGTTTAGAAAGGAGGAGTTTTAATTTGTTTTCATATAATTTCCTTTAGATTTGATTTCTACCTAAATATGGAAATTATTCATGGCAGGATACGAGAAAACGTCAAAATGAAGGTAAGAAAATGCCTAAAATAGCTCAGAAGACTGTCACGGCCGTGACAGTTATTGTCATGGCCGTGACAAAAGATTCTGCAGGCGAAAATTTGACTAAGGCACTGTCACGGCCGTGACAGCTTCTGTCATGGCCGTGACAAACAATTTTCAGCAGAAAAATTGGCTAAGTATTTATCAGCCTTTTCAACCTTCTGTCACGGCCGTGCCAGCACCTTTCACGGCCGTGCCAGCACCTTTCACGGCCGTGACGGTGGTCTGTTAGGCCATTTTTAAGTGGTTTTTATCCACTTTTTGGATATATTTTTTGTTTCTTTCCTTGGGGGATGAGAAAACCTATAAAAGGAGGCAGAAGAGGGTCTAGAAAAGCATCTTTGGGGGGGGGGCATAATTCAGAGGTTGAAGGCTTGGTGAAGGAGATCAAAAGGCTACAATGAAGTTCTGCCGGAAACTCGAGAGAGGATGGTATAATTAGGAATAGTTCTTCTTGTTCTCTATCCTTTTCCTGAAACATTATTTAGATTGATGTACTCTAGGTTTATGAAGTAGTTCTTTAGGATTTTCTTGATTGAACTCTATTCTTTATGAATTCTTCGTACGATTAGTTGATGGATCAATAGCATGTTTGATGATTTTATTAATTATTGCCTGAGATTTATTCCTTTGAATCTTATTATTATTTGAAAAGAAGTTCTTAAATTCTCTAGAGTTTTTCTCTGATTTTTCCTCTTACATGCCACTTTTGGGGAAATCGCAAGAGACCCAATTGTGTTGTTGTTAAGGTGATTTGAGAAAGCCTTTAACTTTATATTTCAATTGAGTGCATTTTGAAATCTAATAAATTAGATTAAAAACCGAGAGGGTTAATCTCTTTTGTTGATTTCAAAATAGGATTTAAAGCCTGAAATATTGGTTAAATCAATTTGGGAATTTTACTTTATTAATTCATCATCTTTTGTCTAGAATTCGTACATGAGTAGTGGTATTGATCAAGATAAATCCTATTCATCAATTCTATACTTTTAAACCCCATTGATCATAACTCTATATTTATATTATTTACTCTTCTTATTTTTACAAAACACAGAGTTATTATATTTTCTCAATTTATAAGTAAGATAAGTTATTAATTATTTATTGTCCTCGTGGGAACGATACTTTATGCTCATCACTTTATTACTTGAACGATTAGTGCGCTTGCTAGTGTCTCTAAGTTCGCATCAAGTTTTTGGCGCCGTTGCTGAGGACGTGTTTAATAATTTTTATTTTTATTTTACTTGTTATTTAAGAGCCTTTATTTTTTTGTTAAATTCCACGTAGATTCTTTTTAGTTCACATACTTTCATATCTTTTTATCTTGTTTGACCAGGAAATATCTTCAAATGACAACAAAGCCAAAGACTATGGGAGATTACTATTTGGAAGAACAAAGAAAGATGCTTGAGGATCATGAAGCACAAATTTCACAAATTGCAAATAGCAGTATCCCACTCATTCCCGTGGTACAAGGAAATTCTTCAATTGAAGACAAGATGTTAAAGTTCATCACAATGGCTGAAGAAAAATTTCAACTTCAAGAAAGAGCTTTTATGAAGTTGTTGGGACAAATAGAGCAATTGAAGGCTAGGATCCAAATGAAAAATGATGCTCCTCCATCCACTCAATTAGAGTCAAATTCCAACATCGAGGAAAAGCTGTGCCAATTGATTGGAGTTATAGAGAAAATAATTATTCTACAAGATCAACTCATTAACAATCTATAATCACAATTGGCACAGTTGAAGGATCAACAACCATTTAATTCTCCTTCTCCTCCTCAATTCCCAAATGTTAATGTTAAATTTGATATTATGCAGGCAAAATTTCAAGAATTAGAAAAGAAAGTGAAGTTGGCTTCTCAAATTGCTCATGCCTCGGGGGATAATACTAGGGACAACTCTACATCTATTATATGCCCATGTCACTTGCAGTATTTTAATCCAGGAAGAAGAAGACCAAGGAAGAATTATTATCAAAAGACATGGACTACTCAGTGAAGGGTCAAGGAGACGAGTGAATATATTATGGAAGATGGACAAATGCGAAGAAGAAATCCGCCTCCAGAAAGTCCAACAACCATCCTACCATTACCTCCAAATCATTCATTGGTAGAAGGGAACACACCGTCATCACCTCATACACCACAAAATTCGATGCATTGGAAGTCCAAGGACCAAGCTCCACAAAAAGATCCAGGTACTTCTTTCAAAGTGGAGGGACAATGCTTCGAGAATTACATTAGAGGTAAGATGGAAAAAGGTCACTTTGAATCCCTTCCAGACACTTGAGGTAGCAAAAGGGTAAAAGTCAAGCTAAAGACTATAACTTAGAACTACACTCCTAAACCTTTGTCCCCTTAGTTTTGAGTTATTAGCATTAGTATTGGATTCTTTAATTTAGATTAGTTAACATTAAAATTTTAGTTTTTGAGAGTTTGCTCTAGGAGGCCAAGGCCGTGATAGTTCTGAAATGCAGAAGTCCAAATCATGCTGGAAGAAGCCTATGAACGGCCCAAGCAATGTGACCAAAATATTTTTAATTGCTCAGCAGGACCTAGAAATCATCAGGTTGTCTCTACTTCTTTTACATTTTACCACATTCCTCATTATTATTTCATAGTTTTCATGTGCATAGTCCTCACACTAGGGTAGTGACAGGTTCAAGATTGGGGGTATTAAGGACTTAGTCTTGTTTCATTTGCATGGCATGTTTATTTTGAACATTTTGAGTCTATCATCTTTTTTTTTTTGGCATGCATCTAATTATGAAAATTTTAAAAAATTTGTGCCATCTCATTTTTCCTTGTTTATTATTTTATTGTTTTAAGCTTACTTTCACAACATCGCTTAATCTTTGAAATTCAATCATTGTTTCTTTTTATCGGGTATCACTAGAGTATTGGGATTTGGATTGAGTTTGTTGCTAAGTAGAAGGACTAGATTTTAAATAATGAATTTCTTTATTATTTACTATAATGTTAGTCTTGATTATAATTGCATCTTTATTGAAAGCATTAAGTCTTTTTGGAGCTTATAATAATGCTAATTAATTTTAATGTTAAAGAGAAAAAGAAAAGAGGGCTAGTTGAGCTCCAGTAGTTAAGTGAAAAGTATAAAGTATCTCTGGAACCTTGGTGTGTTCGGGTGATTAGATTCGTAGGGGATACTTGCTTGGCCACCTAAGGGCATCTGGTCTGGGATCCGTCGGTCGAAAGCCCGTTACATGGACCACTTTGTGCAATATGGAGGATTACTAAATTCTTAAGTGAAAAGAAAAAAATCTTAATGCTGGAATGTGAAATTATAATAGTATGAAAATAAGCTCCTTAAAGACTTGTGGTTCAATATTGATACTCTTATGAGATTGACTAATATTATTTGTAGATATGTCGGAAAGACATGTTTAAATGCTAAGAATTTTGCAAGGTTGGGTATTCGTTGAGAAAAGATACTCTAGTGATGGTCGTGTAAAAGAACATTGGGAGGAAAGTATTAGTTTTGTGATGGAGCACTGTGCCTTATCTGAAATTTGCTTGAGGACAAACAAAATATTAAGTTTGGGAGTATTTGAAGCACAGAAAATCATGCATTAGTTTAGATCATTTGATTAACATTTTAGAATATTTTTATGTTTAGAAAAGAAGAGTTGTGATTTGTTTTCATATAATTTCATTTAAATTTGATTTCTACCTAAATCTGGAAATTATTCATGGCAGGATATGAGAAAGCGTCGAAGAAAAAAGCTTAAAACAATTCAGAAGACTGTCACAGCTGTGACAGTTATTTTCATGGCCGTGACAGAAGATTCTGCAGGCAAAAATTTGACTAAGGCACTGTCATGGCCGTGACAGTTTCTGTCATGGTCGTGACAGACAAATTCCAACAGAAAATTTGGCTAAGTAATTTTCAGCCTTGACAGCCTTCTGTCACGGCCGTGCCGGAGCCTTTCACGGCCGTGACGATGATCTGTTAGGCTATTTTAAAGTCATTTTTATCCACTTTTTGGATATATTTTCGGTTTCTTTCCTTGGGGGACGAAAAAATCTATAAAGGAAAGTAGAAGAGGGCTTGGAAAAGGATCCCTGGAGCATAGTTTTAAAGCCTACAAAGAGGAGAAGATCGAGGACCGAAGCTCTGCCGGAAACTCGAGAGAGGACATGCTTAGCCTATGCCAGAGTTCTTCGTTTTCTTTTCTCAATCTTTTTCATTAGATTTGATGTTATTATTCTCATATTTATTCCTTCATTAGGGTCATCCTAGTTGAACCTTATTTATGTATTGGAACCTTTCTTGATATTAGTTTGATTTGAATCTTTAATAGCATTGCAATTTCATGTTTAATGCTTTCCTTTGATTCCATGATTTATGATTTGATTGCTATATGAGAAGAAGTGATTATTTTCATAATAGTTTCTAGGATCGATCTTATTTATTGCATGACACAATTAGGAAAATCGAAAGAGACCTAATTAGTGTAGTTATTAAGGTGACTTGAGAAAGCCCTTAATATTAATTCTGATTGAATGCATCTTATGATTTAATTAAGTAAATTAAAAACCGAAAGGATTGATTTATTTTAATTATTCATAAGATAGTAGTTGTTTGGTTACTAATAGAGCGGAATGGCGTCGTATGATCCATGTAGCCGACCCCACCTAGTGGGATAAGGCTTTGTTGTTGTTGTTGTATTCATAAGATAGTAGTTAAAGACTGAAACATTGGTTAACTAATTTTGGGAATTCACTTTATTATTGATTCAACTAATTCTAAGTTAAAAAAATTCATTACATTCTAGTGGTGATAATTAGATGCCTTAATCATCAAATCATTATTTCTCCAGGTGATCATTTTTTTTATTTTTATTATTTTCTTTTTATACACATCTGAAATCATATATTTCCTTAATTTCTCAATTAACAAGGTTAAAATAGAATATAAGTTATTAACCGTCCTCGTGGGAACGATAACTCTACTCATTCACTTTATTACTTGAGCGACTAGTGCACTTGCTAACGTTTGCTATCAATTCTACACGCATCAAGTTTTTAATACCCCCAAGCTTAATATTTTGCTTGTCCTCGAGTAAATTTCAGATAAGGCATAGGGCTCCATCACAAAACCAATACTTTCCTCCCACTGTTCTTTTACACGACCATCACTAGAGTATCTATTCTCAATCAATACCCAGCCTTGCAAAATTCTTAGCATTTAAACATGTCTTTCCTGCATATCTACGAATAATATTAGTCAATCTCATAAGAGTATCAATATTGAACCACAAGTCTTTAAGGAGCTTATTTTCATACTATTATCATTTCACATTCTAGCATTAAGATTTTTGTTTTCACTTAAGAATTTAGTAATCCTCCATATTGCACAAAGTGGTCCATGTAACGGGCTTTCGACCGACGGATCCTAGAGCAGATGCCCTTAGGTCGCCAAGCAAGAATCCCCGACGGATCTAATCACTCAGACACACTAAGGTTCCAGAGGATACTTTATACTTTTCACTTAACTACTGGAGCTCAACTAGCCTCTTTTCTTTCACTTTAACATTAAAATTATATAGCATAATTATAAGCTCCAAAAAGACTTAATGCTTTCAATAGAGATGCAATTATAATCAAGATTAACATCATAGTAAATAATAGAGAAATTCATCATTTAAAAGCTAGTCCTTCTACTTAGCAACAAACTCAATCCAAATCCCACCCGATAAAAAGAAACAGTGATTGAATTTCATAGATTAAGTGATGTTCTGAAAATAAGCTTTCAGACAATAAAATAGTAAACAAGAAGAAATGAGATGGCACAATTTAAAAACATTTTTTTATGTTTGAAATTTTCATAATTAGATGCATGCCAAACAAAATAAGATGATCGACTCAAAATGTTGAAAATAAACATGCCATGCAAATGAAACAAAATAACCTAAATCCCCCCCAAGCTTGAACAACTAAGACAAAAATACATAATTGGGAAAATGTAGAGGAGAAGAAACGACCAAGGCTTAGTCTTCTGGAGGTGGCGATGGCGAGAAGGGTGTTCTGTGGCCAAGTCTGTGATCTAGGTCTACATTATAAGCAGAACTATGGTAAGGCCTGGTCTCTGCCATGACGAGACAGAATGAATATCCTTCAGGTCTTGAGAACGGCCGCGAAAGCAGCCGTAACCGAAGTTTTTACTGAACATGAGCACAACTAAGTTAATATCAGATCTACTCCACAACTAAGAAAGTAAAAGAAGTAAAGAGAAAAGGGTTTAGCAGTGCAGTTCTAAGTTATAGTCGTTAGCTTGACTTTCAGCCTTGTCGCCTTCAAGGGTCTAATAGGGGCACTGAGTGACCACTTATTAAGGTGATTGAATTCGCCTGCTCTCTTGGATTTTTCTCTATATTGCTAGGCAAGCTCCCTGGTTGTCTTCCAGATACCATGTTTGCCAATTGTCCGATCTGTGTTTCTAAGTTTCTGATTGATGCATCTTGATTAGTAAACTTGGTCTCCACAGTGAGGATGAACTTTGATAGGACATTTTCCAAATCACTTTTAGGTTCGCTATAAGGTTGATAAGCAGGGGGTTGTGCTGAACTCCTATTGTTCACCCAAGAGTAATTAGGAGGAGCCCTTAGTCCACTATTGTAAGCATTTCCTCCAATATTGTTTCTGAAAGAATTATTAGAAACAAAGTTAGCATCCTCAAAATTTTGCGGTTTAAAATTTAGACCTGCTTGGCATTCATGATTAGGATGTCCCCCTCCACACATGTCACATGTGATGTTCAAAACCTTGTTGACAGATCTTTGAGTCATCAACATATCCATTTTCTTTGCTAAGGCATCTAACTAGGCTTGAATGTGGGTAGCTTTATCAACTTCATAAAGTCCAGCCTTCTTTGCCCTTGAGTTTTGCCAATTGTTCAAGGCAAGATTGTTGAATAACTTATAAAGATCTTTAGGGGATCTATCAGCAATGGTTCCTCCAGTAGCGGTGTTGATCTTGTCCTTTATCTCTGCTGAGGCCCCATTGTAAAAGTATTGGATTTGTTGGTAAAGAGGAATGTTATGATTTGGAACTTTACTGACGAGATCCTTGAACCTATCCCAAGCTTCATGCATAGACTCTGTATCCTGCTGGCAAAAAGAAGAAACTTCAGATAAGCATCTAGCAGCTTTTTGTGGTGGACAGTACTTGTTAATGAATGCTTGACGCATTTCTTCCCAATTTGTAATGGTTCCTGTCGGCAATGTAGTGAGCCAAGTATATGCTTTTCCTTTCAAGGAAAAAGGAAAAAGTCTTAGACGAACTGCATCATCTGTTACTCTCTAAAATTTGAAAGTTGAACATAATTGGACAAATTTCGTAATGTGGCCGAATGGATCTCCATCTCTATCTCCTCCAAACTGTGTGTTAGATATCATTTGAACTGTTCCCTACTGGATTTGAAAATTGTTAGCACCAATTTCAGGAAGTGTAATACTCCCTCTTTCATCAAGCATTGGTCCCATGGTGTAATCTCTCATAGTTCTATACACAGGTGGAGGTAGTGGTAATTGATTCTCAATTTGCCTTTGTTGCTCTGCCATTTCAACAATAGTAGAACTTTTCTTCAATCTTCTGGTAGTTCTCTCGATCTCAAGATCAAACACCACTGGTCCGCCTGAGCTTCGGGTATTATGCTATGTCCCAAGGCACTAGTGCTAGAGCCTTCCAGAATGTGTGGATTATAAACTATTCAATTCCTACAACCACACCAATGAAAATGAATGGTAATAATTCTCAGATTAATAAGAAAAATAAGTAATTAATTATTAACAAGTTTCCGGCAACGGCGTCAAAAACTTGATGCGTGTAGAATTGATAGCAAACGTTAGCAAGTGCTCTAGTCGCTCAAGTAAAAAAGTGAATGAGTAGAGTTATCGTTCCCACGAGGACGATTAATAACTTAGATTCTATTTTAACCTTGTTAATTGAGAAATTAAGGAAATATATGATTTCAGATGTGTATAAAAAGAAAATAATAAAAATAAAAGAACTGATCACCTAGAGAAATAATGATTTGATGATTAAGGCACCTAATTATCACCACTAGAATGTAATGAATTTTCTTAACTTAGAATTAGTTGAATCAATAATAAAGTGAATTCCCAAAATTAGTTAACCAATGTTTTAGGCTTTAACTACTATCTTATGAATAATTAAAATAAATCAATCCTTTCGTTTTTAATTTACTTAATTAAATCATAAGATGCATTCAATCGGAATTAATATTAAGGGCTTTCTCAAGTCACCTTAATAACTACACTAATTAGATCTCTTTCGATTTCCCTAATTGTGGCATGCAATAAATAAGATCGATCCTAAAAACTATTATGAAAATAATCACTTCTTCTCAGATAGCAATCAAATCATAAATCATGGAATCAAAGGAAAGCATTAAACATGAAATTGCAATGCTATTAAAGATTCAAATCAAACTAATATCAAGAAAGGTTCCAATACATAAATAAGGTTCAACTAGGATGACCCTAAAGAAGGAATAAATCTGAGAATAATAACATCAAATCTAATGAAAAAGATTGAAAAAAGAAAATGAAGAACTCTGGCATAGGCTAAGCACGTCCTCTCTCGAGTTTCCGGCAGAGCTTCGCTATTGTCCACGATCTTCTCCTCTTTGTAGGCTTTAAAACTATGCTCCAGGGATCCTTTTTCAATCCCTATTCTGCTTTCTTTTATAGATTTTCTCGTTCCACAAGGAAAGAAATTGAAAATATATCCAAAAAGTGAATAAAAATGACTTTAAATAGCTTAATAGATCGTCGTCACAACCGTGAAAGGCTCCGGCACGGTCGTGACAGAAGGCTGTCAAGGCTGAAAATTACTTAGCCAAATTTTCTGCTGGAATTTGTCTGTCACGGCCATTACAGAAACTGTCACGGCCGTGACAGTGCCTTCGTCAAATTTTTGCCTGCAGAATCTTCTGTCACGGCCATGAAAATAACTGTCACAGTCGTGACAGTCTTCTGAACTGTTTTAAGCTTTTTCTTCGACGTTTTTTCATATCCTGCCATGAATAATTTCCAAATTTAGGTAGAAATCAAATTTAAATGAAATTATATGAAAATAAATCAAAACTCTTCTTTTCTAAACATAAAAACATTCTAAAATGTTAATCAAATGATCTAAACTAATGCATGATTTTTCGTGCATCAATCTTTGATAACTCTTTCTTTTATCCTAATTAGAGCAATTGAAATACATCTAACACCTCTTGCAACTGTCGAGGGCTTTCACTTCACAACAGCTAATACATCAATCTTCCTTTTTGAAATACATCAAAAGAGTAGCATCAACAAAGTATCATCATAAGGGAACCAAAAATCCTTTTTAGTTCATCATGAATCTTGACAACATCAATCCTCTTCTCCTCCACCTTCTTCCTTCCTCTCCCCCTATCATCATCTACCCTTTTTCCAGGTTCTCCTCCCCCTTTTTGTTTCCTCTCTATTCAGAATTCAAATTTTGAAGAGTAGTTAGTCCTCCTTTTACTCATTCAAATTTTCTCCTAATAACAACTGAAAAGTGTTTAAATACGATCAGATTTTATGTAATTTCATAGGTTTAACTATAACAATTATGAGCATAATAAGAGGTAATCAAATTCCCCCAAGCTTAGCTTTTTGCTTGTCCTCAAGCAATGTTCAAGATAAGAAGCTTTTTGCTTTTCCAGCCATTCTTTTAATATTCAAAACTTGTGTTCTTTGTTCAAGTGCTTTTCCTACATACCCTGACTTTAATGAAAGTATTAAAAGCGAGACATTTTTAACTTCCTCCTACTCGGCTCAAAATCAGAGAAATCAAGTGAGATGAACAGAAAATAAGAATGTTAATGCTGAATATACTAGTTCAGTATGGACTTCCTTTTAATTCTTATTTCTTTTTATTGATCTAGTACTCATTTGATTATCCATAGCACTATGGGAGGTCTATGTAGCGATTGTTTGATCGGCACATTCCAGGGCAGTTGCTCTTATGGTACCAGGCATGAACCCCTACAGATCTACTCACCCAGATTCACCTAGGTACAAGAATGCACCCTTTTTGTACCTTTTGGGGCTGCATTGGCCCTCTTTTCTTTTGCTTTTAACTTTTGTTTTATTCATTTTCACCAATACTGCACTGAATATGTTAGCATTAACATAATTATTAACAGTCTTATGATTGAGAGGTGAGCATGAGTAGGATTGGTCGTCAAGCTTTTAATATTTCAACATAGCCACTTTCTGCTAACCATAACCCTTAACTTAAAGCATTGAATTAGATCGTGAAGTGTGTTAAAATTTTGACAAGATTAGCAAGGTGTTCTTGAACATGGTTTCAGAAGGTTGCAAAAGAAACTGTGGCTACGGGGCAGAATCAACATCTCTTACTTTACTACTTGGAAATAATATGTTGCGATGTGTTAATGTGATATGGTTCCACAAAATAGTATTCATTGAAAAATGATAATGAGATTGTGAAAAATGAAAATAAGAATGTATCGAGGAGAGAGTAGAAATGTACCATGTTGTAATCAGTGTCGATCATGATAGGAAGAGGGACCAAGAGATGGTTGCAGCTCTAGTAAACGATCAGTGACTTGCTGTATGTCAGTGAGGGTCATTAAAACAGAGTTTTGGACAACCTCTATTCCTTGAATTTGCGGTTGATGCACCAAGCCTTGTTGTTCCAAAGTGTGCAGTTGGTCCTTGAGTGTCTATGTGTCTTGGTGTTGACGAGCTGTAGCCTCAGCAAGTTTGGACACTTGTTCCAAGATGAGGTTCAGTTTATTGGAGGAGGTAAGGGGTAGAGATTGTGAGGCATCTGGGGCCGATGAAGAGGAAGAGGAGACAATGTGCCTTCTGGGGGTTCTTGGGCGAGAGGGAATTCGTGGAGCTATATTGTAATCCAGGAGCAATGGGGGAGTGTTAGGATAGGTCTTGTAACCTGGATGAAATCATTCATCCACCAATTCGGGCCTTCAAGTATAGAAGATTGTCAAGGATTGGGCAACTGGAATAGAGCGGACAGGTTAGACTATCGCCAGAAGTGTTGGCCATTGACCGTAAAGAGAACTCCTCCCCGGATCAAGAAGTCTAGATCAATCAAGGTTGCAACTGTTGGGGTGGTGTCTCCTAAGAACATATAATGTTCAGCTAGAGGAGTGATGGGATTTCCAAAAAGAATTTGATTACACTCGCGAGTTGATTCCTTGAGCAAACTTTGCATGAAGAATGATGCAAGGTTAATCTCTGTGTTAGAGAGGAGACACCAAATGATAAAAAGTTCGTCAGTAGAGACAAAATCCATCTCGTAGTCATTTGGATGGATTAGTACAGTGTTAGTGAGGAGGATATGGAGGTATCGGAAGACAGGGTTTTTAAGATGTTGGCCGACTAAATGAAGGATGTTGTCGGTACGTCAGCCGGTAAGTTGATACTAGACTTCAAATACCGAAAAAGTAGGTGGAGGGGTTCTGTGGCCAGTGTTAGGGAGGTTCAGAAAATGAGCAAAAGTGTCAAGGCTCATGGCGAGGTCATGGTTACACAGACGGAATTCAATATGGTCTGGAACTTCATCCTCATCAAAGCTGGTGGGATATAGAATCCCTAAAAACTCATATGATACCTCCTTGTAGAGGTCTCATCGTTTCATGAAGAAAGGTAAGAGACAAGACCGATGGAATATGGTTCTGATATTGTCAAACAACCCAAGAGGCTCTAGAGTAGGAAAATCCAAAAATCTGGTAGAGGAGAAGTTTCTGCACCTGGAGTTTAGGAGGCGTTGGGCTTCCTCGGTATTTTTTGGTTGTCGTATGTCAGATGTTGGGTGCATGAATCCATCCAGACGTAGCCGACGTTTGATGGATTCAGAGGAGCTGTTGGTCTCAGAATCTGATGATGTGCGCGTCCTCTTCATATTGCCAACTGGTTGTCAAGGATATCTGCGGGCTTAGGGGAGTGCTCGAAGGAGGATGAAAAGTTGTTAGCGATTTCGGGTGGCTGATATGCAATAAGTGTTGGAAAAGAAGTAGTGGGTCGGGTGGAGAAATGAGGCGACATGGAGATGTTTGTGTAGGATTTGGAAAAGTGGGTTCTTGGGTAGATATAAATTCTATTGGGATTCTTAACTAAATCTATAAGGTGTACTTTTCAGGTGGTATTCTAATAGTTTTGGCCTTGTGTGAGTGCTGACGTGGCTTATAGATGTTTATTTGGTTGGGTTGCTTCCCGGTAGTGCCTTTTTTTAATGTCGTTGGCTCGATCTTATTTCTTTTAGTGGTCTGGTTGCAGGTGTAAAACTTCTTTGAACCTTACTGCACATGAGTTGTAATGTTTTAATCTCTGCCCGTTGACCTTAAAAATTTCTGAGTTACTATTTTTTATATCCATTGCGTCATGAGAATATATTCTTTCAATGGTGAATGGTCCGGACCATCTCGTTCTTAGCTTCCCGGGAAAAGTCATAATCGGGAGTTAAATAGCAGAACTTGGTCGCCTTCCTTAAAATTCCTTTTCAGCATATGCATATCATGTCATTTCTTTGTTCTTTTTTTATAAAGGCGAGAGTTGTTGTAGGCATCTGGTCTCAATTCATCTAACTCATTGAGTTGCAGTAATCGATTTTCAAAGGCCACTTGAAAATCATAATTTAGCATTTTGATTGCCCAGAAAGCCTTGTGTTCCAATTCCACAGGTAGGTGACAATGCTTGACATAAATCAACTTGAATGGTGTTGTTTCGATTGGTGTTTTGTATGCAGTTTGGTATGCCCACAGTGCTTCATTAAGTTTTATGCTCCAGTTTTTCCTAGTTATTGAGACCGTATTCTCAAGAATCATTTTAATTTCTCTATTCGAAACTTCTGCTTGACTGTTGGTATGAGAGTGATACGCGGTAGAAATCTGATGTTTCACTCCATATTTAAGCAGCAATTTTTCAAAACTTCATTCGATGAAATGTGATTCTCCATCACTAATAACCAGTCTGGGAACCCCAAACCTTGGGAATATTATATCTATAAAGAGATTGATAATTGATTTTGAGTCCGCTGAGATTGTAGGAATTGCTTCAATCCATTTTGAGACATAATCAACTACTAGAAATATAAATTTGTACCTGCACGAGGGTGGAAAGGGTCACATGTAGTCAACTCCGCATACATCAAATATTTCTATCTCGAGTATAGGCTACTAGGGCGCTTCATTTCTTCTGTCTATATTTTCAGTTCTTTGACAAGCACCGCAAGATTTGACAAGATTGATTGCATCCTTGAACAGAGTAGGCCACTAAAAACCTATTTGGAGAACTTTAGAAGCCATCTTTTGATATCCTCCATGACCACCATAAGAAGATGAATGGCACTCTTGTAGTATGGAAAATTGTTCCTCTTCTAGTACAGACCTTCGATATATTCCATCAGTACATTTTTTAAAGAGAAATGGTTCATTCCAGAAATAGTATTTAATATCTGAAAAGAAATTCTTCTTTTGTTGATAGGATAAGTTGGGTAGTAGAACTCCTACGGCTAAATAGTTGGCATAATCAGCGAACCATGGAAGTTGTGCTTTCTAGATTGAGAATAGTTGATCATCAGGGAAGGAATCATTAATAGCTCTATAATTGACAGGATTAATGTCCTATTCTAATAGTTGGAGTCGAGATAGGTGATCAGCTACTTGATTTTCTATTTCTTTTTGGTCTTTGATTTTTAAATCGAACTCTTGTAATAGAAGGATCCACCTAATTAGTCTGGGTTTGGAATCCTTTTTAGCAATCAAGTATCAGATGGCCCGGTGATCAGTATACACAATGACTTTGGAATCAACTACGTAGGATCTGAATTTGTCCATTGCAAAAATGACTACTATGAATTCTTTTTTGGTTGTGGCATAATTGATCTGTGCCTCATCTAAGGTTCTACTGGCATAATAGATTGCATGTTGCTTCTTATCCTTCCTTTGCCCCAATACTGCTCCCACGACTTGATCACTAACAATACACATGATTTCAAAGGGTAAAGATCAATCAATGGGGTTGTTGTGAGGGTTGTTTTCAAAGTTTCAAAAGCCTTTAAACAATCTTCGTTGAATATAAACTCTACTTCTTTCGATAAGAGTTTTGTTAAGGGCCTTGCAATAAGAGAAAAGTCCTTGATGAAACGTCGATAAAATCCTGCATGTCTAAGGAAACTTCTAATTCCCTTAATATTAGTATGGGGGAGGCAATTTTTCGATTACTTCTGTCTTGGCTTTATCAACTTCAATGCCCCTGCCTGAAACAATATGTCCTGGGATTACCCCTTCTTGTTTCATAAAATGACATTTCTCCCAGATCAACACTAGGTTAGATTCGGCACATCTCTGTAATACTTTTCCAACATTCTACAAACAAATTTCAAAGGTAGTGTCATACACCGAGAAGTCGTCCATGAATACTTTCATTATTTCTTTAATATAATCAGAAAAGATTGACATCATACATATTTAAAAGCTTGCTGGAGCATTGCATAATCCAAAGGGCATTCTCCTATATGCAAAGTTTCCATAAGGACATGTAAAGGTGGTGTTTTCTTTATCATCCGGATGAATAGGAATTTGATGAAAATCCATCTAAGTAGCAAAAGTAAGAGTGGTTCGCCAACCTTTCTAACATCTGATCGATGAAAGGTAAGGGAAAGTGGTCCTTTCGAGTGGCTTTGTTTAGCTTTCTGAAATCAATACGCATCCTCCATCAGGTTACAGTTCGTGTGGAAATGAGTTTGTTTGACTCTGTCTTTACTACAGTCATTCCGCCCTTTTTTGGCACGACCTGCACAGAGCTTACCCATTGGCTGTCTGATAGAGGATAGATAATTTCCGCGTCCAAGAGTTTAATCACTTCTTTTTTCACTACTTCTTTCATTGCTGGATTGAGCCTTTTTTGTCCTTCTATGGAAGGTTTATAATCTTTTTCCTTATGCATGCAAATAGAAGGGTTGATACCTTTAAGATCATCCAGAGTATAGCTGATAACATGCTTATAGGATTTTAACTTGTCTAATAGCTGTCGAAGTTGATTCATCTTTAAATTTGCGCTGACGATCACTGGGTAAGTGAAATCTTCTCCTAAGAATTCATATCTGAAATTTTGAGGAAGCTTCTTCAACTCAAGTTTCATTGGCTTCTTTGAGCTAGACTGTTGCAAGAGATCGGTAGATTGATCCTCTAGTGAATTGTCTGAGTGTTGTATCTTTGTCGAGAGCATATGACTTGTAAGAATGTTGGCTTCTTCTTCTATCCACAAAGACGATTCTTGAGCCTCGGGATACTTCTAAAGGATCAGATATATGGATAACTGATGCTACCTTCTGTATTAGTGGATCCACTTGCTCAGGTTGAAGGTGGTAATCTTCCATGTCTGGATAGTTGATAATATGATTCAATCAAAATTCGACTGTGGCATCACATATTTGAAAAGTAAGGCGACCTTGTTTAACATCTATGCTCCCGCAGTACCTAGAAAAGGTCTTCCCTACAAAATAGGAGTTTGATTGTCTTCATCCATATCTAGGACCACGAAATCAGCTGGTATGTAGAAATTCCCTACTTTGATTGGTATATCTTCTAGACTTTCTTGTGAAATTTTTATAGATCGGTCTGCAAATTGGAGAGACATGTTCGTGGGCTTAATGTCACCCATTTCGAATTTCCTGCATAATGAAAGGGGAATATGATGCATGCAAAATATAACATATTTTACTTTATTATTTTAATTAATTTATCTATAATTTGATCATGGCATACATCATTTAAGATCATTTTTCATCATAATTCCATATTTATTGATTTTGATTATTAATATTTTGAATATTTTAACTAAGGAGGGATTTACTTAATTTTTATAATTGTTTTGCAGGAAAGTCAAATTAATGGATGAATCGGCCATATACATATGAAGTTATCACGTGTTGGCCGAGATGATCACAGCCATGGCGTAAAATTAATATGTCGACTTCTTTTGGGGGTAAAAGAAATGACGTAAGAAGACTTATCACTTTGGGCGTAATCCATACACTTTGGGCGTAATAACTTATCGTTTTAGCCGAGATTCGAAGAAGGTGTAAAGATAAGAAGAATCTATCGTTTTGGGAGTAATGATTAGAAGAAGTTATATTATGGCCACAATCCAAAGAAAAATGTCGTGACCTGCAAAAGAAAAATATTAGATTATTTACACAAATAATTAAAATAAAGAGTACGATAATGTGTGTTTACAAAAAACAAGAAATCACATAAAATTTATTTACAGAAAATTATTTACATCTCCTAATAATTCATAAAAATCAAAAATTAATTAATAGAATATTCTCCGGCAACGGCACCAAAAACTTGATGCTTAAAATGATGTAGTAAAATAAAATCGCTAGCAAGTACACTAGTCGCTCAAGTAATATAGTAAAAAGGAATAAGAGTGTCGAACCCACGAGAAATATTATTAATTTAATATCTAATTTTATAAATTAATAAGAAAATAAAAACATGGAATTTTGGAAAGAAGTTTTGTAATTGTAAAATAAAATAAAGAAAATAAGATAAGATAATGGTGTTGAAGTTGGTCTTAGGATGATAATGCATTAAGGATAAAAATGTGAACTAGAAAAGCTAAATTGAAATTCTTAAGATGGATTAGGAATTTTCCCAAGTTATTAATTTACAAGATTAACATCACAGAGTCCACAATCTGATAATTCTGCTATTTAATCTGGCAAATCAAACTATCTTAAATTTTATCAAAACTGAAGTCCCACAAACTGGTATTCATGCGTATGAGATTAAATTTAAGATGCATTAATATGAAAATCTTAGACTATTAATCACTCCATAAACAGCATAGATTAACAGACCACACAGATCTAATTCTCCACGCACTAGTTATTAGACCTATGTCAATTTTTAATTTCGTAATAAATCATTTAATTTAACTAAATAAAATCTGAAATTAAGTAATCCACAAACTGGTAATTACTAAACTCAAAATTTTAAATAATTACATCAAAAGCACTAAACACAATTAAAAATTGATCAAAAGAAATTCAATAATAACCCTTCAATAATAATCTCCTAAAAATAAAATAGTTAAAATATGGAGTTCATCCTAGAAATTCTGGAGAGATAATAAAATAATAATAATAATTGGAAGGATTACACTCAAATAATAAAAAGTCGAAGCTTCGGATCACGAGCAGACAGTCGGGTAACCTTTCGGACTTGATCAGAGTCACGATCAACCTCCGAACGTCGCACCTCTCTCCTTTCGGTCATAGTCTGCAGAGCTCACGACTCACCGTAGAAGAAAACCACACTTTAAAGCACGAGTTGGGATGATGGTATCTTCCTCTATTTATAGGTGCAGACGGGTGATCATGAGAGTAAATTGTACGACCGATATTACTTTATGAGATAAAAGTTGATACGGTCTCGGCCAGAATGATAATTCTTTTAACCATTATGCCCAAAAAGATAAACTCTCCTTATCTTTACTCCCTTTTTCAAATCTCGGCCAAAATGATAAATTCCTTTCTTCTAATCTCGGCCAAAACGATAAATCCTTCTTCTTTACGCCCAAAACTACGCATTGTTGACCAATAAGTTTCTTCGGATTTTGGGCAAAATATAACTTCTTCTAATCATTACTCCCAAAATGATAGACTCTTCTTATCTTTACCCCTTCTTCGAATCTCGGCCAAAACGATAAGTTATTACGCCCAAAGTGTATGGTTACGCCCAAAGTGATAAGTCTTCTTACGTCATTTCTTTTACCCCCAAAAGAAGTCGACGTATTAATTTTACGCCCTGGCTGTGATCTTCTCGGCCAACATGTGATAACTTCATACGTATACGGTCAATTCATCCATTAGTTCGACTTTCCTACAAAATAATTATAAAAATTAAGTAAATCCATCCTTGTTAAAATATTCAGAATATTAATAATCAAAATCAATAAATTCGGAATTTTGATGAAAAATGATCTAAAATGATGCATGCCATGATCAAATTATAGAAAAATTAATTAAAATAATAAAGTAAAATATGTTATATTTTGCATGCATCAGAATAACACTCACAAAGGCATCAAGATCACATAAACCTCTTTGTATCTTTCTGTTTTCAATTTCACATGGTATAGAAAAACTCACATGGTCTTTTAGTTTTGGGGGCAGATTATTTTGAATTACAGCACTAGCCTTAGTAGTTAACGCAATTGTTTCATTTTCTTATATCCTTCTTTTCTTTGATAGAATATCTTTGAGAAATTTTGCGTATGCAAGCATCTCTTGTATGGCTTCAACAAAGGGTACATTAATATAGAGTTTCTTCAAAATTTCTACAAACTTGCCGAATTGCTGATCTTGTTTGGATTTCTCGAGGGCTTTAGGGAATGGTATCCGAGTAGAGTAGCTAGAATGTCCTTCTGTAGTTTGTTGCTTGGATCCATTATGTTCATTCAGTTTAACCTCTGGTAGAACTACTTTATCTTGTTCAGAAATTTCCTTGTTTCCCTCTATCGAGACCTTTAATCTTGTTCTCTTAGTATTTTCAAATGTTTTCCCACTTCTCAAGGTTACAGCTTGAACTTGTTCTTTTGAATTATTCTCTTGTTGTCCAGGTAAAATCCTTGGTTGTCTTGAAGGAGATGTTGTATGTTGGGCTATCTATGTTTCCAGCATTTTATTATGGATGGAGATGCTTTCAATCTTCTCAAACATTTTCTGCATCAGAGTGTTTTGTTTCGACATATATTTTACCATCATTACTTCAAGCTTACTCGTAGATGATGATCCTTGATTTGGCGAAGAGTTTTGAGGTTGTGTTCTTTTATTGAATCTGTTTTGCCATGTAGGAACTTGAGCTTGCTGAGAGTTGTCTCTATAGGAAAACTTTGGATTATTCTTCTATCTAAGATTATAAGTGTTAGAGTATGGATCATTATTATATGGATAAGGGAATATCGCGTTTGTCTGATGTTGATGTCCTTGCTGCTTTAATAATTCACAGTGCACGGAAATATGATCAGATGAACCACATATCTCATAGCATCTTGCTATCATATTAACAGTAGGAGTAGCGTCATTGAGTCATAGTCTACTAATTGCCTTCTGAATGATGTACTCCACTTTAGAAGAAAAATCCTCACCATCCAATCATGTTTGAGTGAAAGCAACTGGCTCATTGGACCTTGAGTGAGCTAAGAAATGTTGATTCCTTATTATTTCTTCTATAAGTTGGTATGCTTCGTCTACGTTTTTCTTTATAAATACACCATCTGCAGCATTATCAAGTGACATTTTTGAAGCATAATTCAGTCCATTGTGGAAAGATTGAACTAAAATCTATTTGCTCAAACCATGATGGGACACGATCTTAGAAATGTCTTAAAACTTTGCTACGCTTCGTACAATGTTTCTTGATTTTTTTGAACAAAACCAATGACTTGATTTCTGATTTTAATTGTCTTACTTGGAGGAAAATATTCTGACAAGAAAGCTTTTACCAATTGTTCCCAGGTAGTTAATTCTCGCGGTTCCAATGACTGTAGCCATTGTTTGGCTTTGCCTCTTAGTGAAAAAGAAAAGACCCTTAATCTCAATGCTTCTGGTTACAACCCATTCAACTTTGTTGTCTCACATATTTCCAAAAAGTTTTTAAGATGTTGATTCGGGTCCTCATCTAGAGTTCCTCCGAATTGGTTCTGTTGGATTGTGGAGATCAAAGAAGATTTCAACTTGAAATTGTTGGCTTGAATAGCTGGCTTCAAAATAGCTGACTCTAGCCCATCTGCAGTGGGGGTATAGAGTTCTTCCAGTGACAGGACTCGCAGTTGAAGTGGCTCTTGTTGTTGAGCCATCATCTCTGCTTCTAGATCAGAATTCACCTCGAGCTCTATGGATTGAGTGCTACTTGCACCTTTAATAAAAGATGTTCTATTCTTATGTTCTCGTACCCTTCTTTTGAAAGTTCGATCGATTTCAAGGTCTAGTTCAAGCAATTGTCTGCGAGTGTTTCTAGGCATATACTAATCCCTGAAATTAAAGAAAAGGATTTAACAATGAGTATTACGAAATCAAATAAGCAAGGATGTAAATAGAGAGTAATAATCTAAATCCCCAGCAACGGCGCCAAAAACTTGACGTGAACTTTATGTGGATGTGGATTTCTCTCACTAAAAGTAATTCTAGTCGTGTTTAAATTTTACTCTAGAGTTCACACAACTGCAAGTGCATAGGTCGAGTAGAAACCCTAAGTGTCATAACCCTGTTGATTTAGACCAACCACTAATCTACTTATATCCCGAAAGTTGTCACGAAATAATTAGGAGTAAATAGGATAATAAAGGAACGAAACTTAGAGGAAGGATAACGAAAGAAAATGAGAAGGAATTAGAATGTAACGGAAGAGATTCCCTTATAACGAACCCGTTGATGCTATTGCATTTTAATCTTCAACTTATGAATCTAATGACCTTTTGTCTTTGAAGCACGAGTTAATTACTCTGTCTTTTGGCTCACCGACCTCTCTTTGAACCGAAAGAAGAGTGGTCGTTAAATACTAGATTAGGATTACTGATTAATCAGATTCTCATCTTTAATCAGAAGAAGAGGATGATCTCTCAATCTCTGATAACTCATTCTTTTATCCTAATTAGAGCAATTGAAATACATCTGACACCTTTTGCAACTGTCTAGGGCTTTCACCTCGCAACAGCTAATATGGTAGATCTCTCAATCTATATATGAACACTAAATCAATTATCACTAGAAACATAGCAAGTAATGTAACTAGTTTCTCCTCTCAAATGAAACCAGTCTAAAGAAGAAACAATCGATCTCTCGATCCAATTGGAACTAATTATAAATAATAAGACTGCAGTGTATCAAGTAATTAGAAACGAGAAGTCAAATGCGTAGCATCATAGAATCAAAAGAGTATCATCACAAGGGAACCAAAAATCCTTTTTAGTTCATCATGAATCTTGACAACATCAATCTTCTTCTCCTCCACCTTCTTCCATCCTCTCCACCCGTCGGCATCTCCCCTTTTTCTAGGTTCTGCTCCCCCTTTTTGTTTCCTCCTTGTTCAGCATTCAAATTTTGAAAAGTAGTTAGTCCTCCTTTTACTCATTCAAATTTTCTCCTAATAATAATTGAAAAATGCTTAAATTATGAACAGTAATGGCTATTTTTCAAGGAGAATATTATGAAAAAAATTTTGGACAAAAATTTCACCTGTAGAAACCTATATAAAAGGAGTGTCAAAGTATGAAGAAAATTCATTCAAGCAAGCAAGAACATTCAAAAGCTTCTTTCTAGTTCTTGAACCCAAATTGCAATTTTTTCTCTTTTCTTTTCTAAGCTTTGAGTGTGAGAAAAATTTTGTAAAAGAAAATAGTTAGAGGGAAACATTTTCTTTGAGATTGTCTTGCCTCTTGAGCAGAGAAAAAGATGTGTGATGTAAAGAGGGTTGTTCTTTCTCTACAATAAAAGAGAAAGAATCTCCGGTGGTCTCATGGTCGAGAAGTCGGAGGGGGACGTAGACCAAAGAGTTGAAACCGAACCTTGTCAACATATCATGTCTCTCTGTGTTTGCTCTCTTACTCACTCTTTATCATTATTTCCTTGTGATCGATTTTGTTGAATTTCCAAAAGTAATTTTGCGAAAATATTTTTATACACCAATTCACCCCTCCCCCCTCTTGGTGCTTTCGATCCTACAATATTTAGCATTTTCACTGCTAATGATAATTCGAAATGATTTTCACAATCGGGCCACAAAGGGTTCACTCGAGGCTGCTAGTAGTTGTAGAAATCAGCGGCTTTGGAATCTGGTGACTCGTCCTCGCGCTCTTGTTGAAATTTGATGTCGCCAAATTCAGTTGTTGTAGCATCGTAACACAAATTCTGATATCTAGAAATAAAATCATCCTCGATATTAGTGGGAACCTGTTGCCTAGCATCTAAACTCGATGACGGTTCTATCTCGCCGAGGTCACTTCAATACCAATAATTCAGTTTAAAACTCTTTCTATACAAATGAACTTTGATGGTCTCCAAAGTTTGCAATTTTGTGCTTTAACATTTTAAACATGGACATCTTATAGTTCCTTCTCTTTGAAACTGTGTAGTTTGACAAGCTATTATTGTGTAGTATTCAACACCATCTATGAATTCTTGTGTCAACCCTATACGACCAGGATTTGTTCTATTGTACATCCATCGACGATGCTATATTACTCCAGAGGGTACATGCTATATTACTTCTATGTGAATTAAAAAAGGTTAAATGTTAATACATTACTTTAACGATGAGTAAAAATGACAATTAATTTAAGATGGAACCATGAACTATAGTATGTCTCTATGGAAAAATATGAACAACAAGTCTATGAGAACTATAATATGAACTCGGGCCATCTGAAGATGGCGCGGAGGCCAGGATCCGCGCGTGAGTGCACGGATCTCAACATCACACGAATTCGAGAAGTCAATGACCAGGATCCTGCTGCAAACGGCCTGGAACCGGACGTCAATGGCCTGAGTCAGGCCGATCACGACTGGAACTGGCTGTGCAAGGCCGGAATTGGGCGTGAACGGCCTGGATCCCACCGTTCACACCTGGATCCGGCCGTGCAGTTCCATGTGCAAATGGCCGGATCCAAACGTTAACGCTTGGAGCCGGCTGTGCATGGCTGGTTTCGGCCGTGCATGGTTGTCTCCGGCCGTGAATGGACCGCATCCGGCTATGAATGGCCTGCATTCAACCGTTCACGGCCATATTCGGCCGTGAACTGCCCGAATCCGGCCGTTCACAGCCAACCATGGATGGCTGGATTTGCTAGCGGCTGGATCCTTCCGTGAGCGGCTGGATCCGCCTGCCAACGGCCGGATCTAGCCGTTAGTGCCCGAATCCGCCTGCAACGGCCGGATCCAATCATGAGTAGCCAGATCCAATCGTGACTGATCGGTTCGGCCAGTCGGCCCGCAACGAGCCCCGTCGGGGTCGCAGTGGCCATCGTCGGCCGCAACACCTCCGATCGGGATAGCAGCGGCCGGCGACGGGTGTTGCAAGGCCGTCCACCCTCGCAACGGCCGGCTCCGATCACAGCGACTCCGTTCGGCCTCGCAGCTGCCAGCGAGACCCGCTGCGAGCATCCGAGCTTCAGATCAGAGGGGGAGGATGGAAGCAAATCATGGCAAGGCCTGAGCGTACCTTCAAGTGACTCCGGAAGGACGGAAGTGAATCGCCAGACCGTGGGACGGAAGTAGATCACGGCAAGGACAGAAGCGGATCGCCGGACTGGCGGACGTCGTTTGCAGCGGCATCGAAAGTGACGTGAGCGGGGAGCTAGCCAGAGAGTGGGCAACGAGGCCGGAGCATGAGCAAGGCGGGCGGATGATCAGCGACGGAGTCAATTGAGGGGAAGAGATGGGTTTATTTATAATACGACTTTCGACGGATGTTCCGGCGGTTAAAGTCATCGGTAACTTTTAAAATCTATTTCCCAACGGCACTTTCACGAGCAATATTTTATTTTTTCTTCGTCTTCTGACGATTTCAGCCGTAGGAAACATTTCCCATGGCTGTAGCCATAGGATGTTTCCACGGCTGAAGCCGTGGGAACATTTATGTATTTTTTTAATTAAATGTCGGAAGAGAATTATTCCGATCGAATGGAAAAAAATTAAATTAGGTTTCCCATGGCTTAAGCCGTAGGAAACTTGTGACGGCAACGAAACCGTCGAAAGTTGCGAGGGTTTAAACCACTGAAACATTCCCGTCTTAACTTCCCAAGGATGGAGGGAACCGTCGGAAAATACGTTGGAAGTTGCAAGGGATATCTGGCCGTCGAAAATTCCCGTCGCAAAAACCACCTTTTCTTGTTTTATATTGGCATGATTATCTTTTTTATTATTTTATCATCAAATGATATTTTTGCCCTTCATTGATGTATGATGAATTGAACTAAAAAGATAGTTAATCAATTAACAAGATAAAAGATAAAAAGGGTGGAAAGCCATATTTACTTATTGCACACTTTCAAATTGTGATAAACAAAATACATTTAACCCTAATCTTGGTTTGATCAGCCATGACCTTATAGGGGGTTGGAACCAAGCGTCATGCAAAATTAAGTGCCAAGGTAGTCAAGATCTCGATCTAAATTTTAACATTTTATGGTTTTACGATCTTACTCTCTCTTACCGATCTTGATCTTATCTTGAGGATCTTATGTGTAAGGTTTTACTATGATCTTAATTTTGATCACGTGATCTTACGATCTTATCTAATCCTATAGGATCTCACATGATTAATATAATTATTTAAATACTAATTAAAAATATATATATGATAATAAAAATTAATTTATATGAAATTTAATATGTTTTCTTTATTTTTAATATGTTTTGATATAATTTTGCTTAAAAACAATAAAAAATGATTTATTGAGGTGTAATTTAATAATTAAATGTAGAAAATTTATAATATATATTTATTTTCTTTAAAATATATTTTTTTATCAATAGGTAGAATCTTACGATCCTTGATCTCTAATCTTATGTAAGATCTCGATCTTAACTATCTTGCTAAATGCTACGTCTTATGAAGAAAATGTGAGAGTCACCTCTAGAAACCTAAGGGCCACTTCTGAATCCAATCCTTATAAAAGAACTGCATGAAAGTACCATGAGTACCATTAAAAGAATAGTTAAAAATCGACTAGAAGTCTATAGGCACATGCATGAAAAGTAAAGAAGAAAAAATATGAACAAGTATATAAACATGAACAAGTGCAAAGACTATGGACATAGAAATAAAACACGGACATGAATATGGATAAGAAGATAAATATGAAGAAGAATAAGAAAAGTACAAAGAGAATGTTTATTAGTCATCGGCCTATGATTGCTTTATGATAAAGTTTATTCATTTTTATCGTGAATTTATATCCTTTTGTATTATCTCACATACTGAGTATCATTACTCATGAAAATTATATTTTTTTGCGTTTGAATCCCACATGTAGCTGAACCGATAAGTGAGGATGGAGTCATGGACAACAACTCGTGAATCATGATGATGCAATTATGCACATGGGTATTGAGAAATTATAAGTATTTATTGTTAATTTGAAAGTTAGATATAGTTTGAAGAACTAATAAAAAAAGATGGCTAGAAGTAAAATCACTTTCGCACTCTATTAAATAATAGTTTAAAATTATTCCATTCCCGCATTGTATGTAAAAAAAGGTTTAAGAAAAAAATTATAGGTAATGAGATCCAAAATAAATCCAATTATGACATGACAAGAGGGTGAAATTTCGGACCATTACATGGACTGGTGTACAATGTTATGATTGGATAAGAGAAAATGGATTGAATTTGTATTGAAGTTGCCCACTGAAGAGTATAAATCAATGTATGAAAGGAGGAAGACAAATTTAGGATTCCATGGTTGTGTATCTACATCTATTATTGCAAAAAAATGATATGTCATATTTTGTTATATTATAAATTTATTTAATCAATGTTATACTAAAATTTTTGTTTTAATTCCAAAAAAAGAGTTGGGTAAAGAATCAACCCAAGATGAAATTTTTTTAAGAATCCATAGAAGAAAAATAAAAATGGTTTTCGTTGTTTGCTTGAGAGATACACAGAAGACAATACATTGAAAATATCTAATTGTTTTATATAAACAAATTCATCATTTTGATATTAGTAACAAGCTTTGAAAATAAATTTAAGGAAAGATTCAAAATAAAAGAAGCCGAGCATATTACATAGGTGAGAGATGACATCAATGATTGATCATGACAACATGAAAAAGAGTCGATCTACAATCTCGGATCATTTATTACTTATGCAAATATCATATTTGGTCATAGATCAGTGTCCGATTATACCGGTTAGAATGTACAACGACTTTTGGACGAAAGAGATAGCATGCAAGAAAAACAATTTACAAACATACATCAATAGATGGGACAAGAGATATGACAAGAGATGCAAAAATAATGTATGTTAAAAGCTCAACAGAAATAAATAGAGACAATGATGAGGCAAACGATGTGTGGCCATATATGAAATATTTTAATTTATGAAATTTTGTTCAAACTTTATAAATTTAATAATAAATTTCAATCAAATTTTGAAACTAATAATTTTAATCAATTTTGTGAAATAATAAGTAATCATCAAATAATAATTTATGATATTAATTTTTTGAAATTTGTTAAAACCAATTTTTCAAAAAAAAATTAAAAGCTTTTAACGGACAGCTTATCCTTCGGAACTTTCCATTAGAAGTTACGAATAATGTGGCATTTGGAAGTTCCAAATAGCATTTCATTTAGAAGTTCCAAATGGTTGTGCAAACTTTGGAACTTTCAATGAGTATGACCATTGAAAATTTCGATGGCATCTATGACACTCAGAAGTTCCGATTGTCAACTTCCTTCGAGATTGTGATATTTTCTGATGGCTTCATTCGTCAAAACTTTGATGAATTTTTCTATCGATCAAAAAACTTTTTGCCACGATCATTTTTCGAAGAGTACTTACCCAACAGAAAAGCCCGCCGAAAATATGTAGTAGAATTTGTGATTTGTCGCAAACTGAAATTTTTTTAATGAATATTTTACCTCCACACAGCGACATTTTTTTAGTGAACCATTTTGTTATCTAAGTAAAATGGTGGTTCATGGCAGCATTCCAACAACATTTTCAATGTTTTATTTTTATTTTTATAAACCTCCCCTAAACTATCGCGATTTTCTGCATCTAATCTCAAACTATGGACTTATTTTTTTGTATCCCTAAACTATCACAATTTTTTCACTTGAGTCCTTCTGTCTACTTCTGTCACGTTTTTTGTTACTTTTATATTTCCCCCATTTATAAAAAGACTAAATTACCCCTCCCTCCATAACACATCAAATAATAAATATAAAAAAAATCGAGGGAGAGTAATTTAGTCTTTTTCATAAATGTCAATTTTTTTACCATTTTAATCTTTCCAACGATTTTTTATTTTTTATATTTGTTATTTCATATTTTTCTAGAGGGAGGGGTAATTTAGTTTTTTATAAATAGAAAAAAGTAAAAGTAATAGAAAAACATAACAGAAGTGGACGGGAGAATTAATGTAGAAACTCGTAGTTTGAAGTTAAATGTGAAAAATCGTGATAGTTTAGGAAAGGTTTATGAAAATAACCTATCTGACTCAAACTCCTTTTTTTTTAACTCACAACTTATTCGTATGTGCTCGAATTCAAATTTTAACGATGAGCTATTATTTATTAACAACTTGGTTTAATAAACAAACATGTGAAAATTTGAGGTTGGATGTCTCTTCTGCTGCAAAGCGTTCTTTCACTCTGGATAAATGTATAAGAATGCTTTTATTCATATTGTATACATTTAAGTCTAAAAACAATTATGACAGATTTTTCATAGTGTTCTTATATTTTTATCAAATATTTTTTATTAAAGTTACAAGCACATCGTCATTTTATCATTATCCTCTAATCAGACTATTATTCTCCAATCAAAGTGTTATATAGTAATCAAAACACATTAACTTTTTCTAAAAAAAAAGAGATTAACTTGCATAATAGGAGAGAGGCCAAAGTTGTTAGATGTGAGAATATAGAATGTACACGCTGGGTGAAAATTTTGATGAAGATCAATGAATATTGAGAACATTCAACTTAAAAAGATCAATTATCAATGTTTAAGAGTTGATCACATCTCATTCTCAAACTTCTAACTCTTAAAGATTTACATGAGTGTATTTATTTTAATATCCATAAATCTACTAGAATTTTAATTGGCCAAGGTGTCAAAAGACAAACAATTAAATTTCTTGTGTCCTCCCAAGTCCCAAGCATGGGTTTAAACCATGTAACTTCAACAAACTCACCTACAAGACTAGACATAACTTTTGTTGCATCAAAAAGGGATAAATTACACCAAATGCCCTCCAACTTTGAAGTTTATTAAGCGATGTCCTCCAACTTCACTTTGTAACACGAATGTCCTCCATCTTTTAACTTGTTTCACTCGATGCCCTCCTTACCTATAATCAACAGTGTTCCGATCATCAGCGCTGACGTGGCCCTGCCATCACGACTCTCGCCTCTCCATGTTAACGTTACAATATTAAAAAATAAAATAAAAAATAAAAAAATGCCACGTCAGCCTCTCATTGGCGCAGCGAGAGGAGGTCGCCCCGACCTCCGATGAGGCCTCAGTCGGCCCTCCCCGTGCGAGGTCGCAGGGAGGGGGGCGACCCCCCCCCCCCCCCCCCCCCCACCTCCCTTGCACTCGCTGGCGCGCGCGGTGGGGGTGCATGGGGGGGTCGCCCCCTGCCTCCGCACCCACCCCACCCCCCGCGGCTGCGCCGGCGAGTGCAAGGGAGGTGGGGGGTCGCCCCCACCTTGCGACCTCCGGCGAGATCGCAGGCAGCCCCCCCACCCCCTTGCGCTCGTCGGCTGAGGCCTCGCCGGAGGTCGGGGCGACCCCCTATCGCTGCGCCAGTGAGAGGCTCACGTGGCATTTTTTATTTTTTTATTTTATTTTTTAATATTGTAACGTGAATGTGGAGAGGAGAGAGTCATGATGGCAGGGTCACGTCAGCGCCACATCAGCGTTGTGATCGGAAAACCGCCGATTATAGGTAAGGAGGGCATCGGATGAAATAATGAAATAAGGTAAAAGATGGAGGGCATTCGTGTTACAAAGTGAAGTTGGAAGGCATCACTGAGCAAACTTCAAAGTTGAAGAGCATTTGGTGTAATGTATCCCATCAAAAAGTGAAAATGACTCCATTTTTCTTTTTGCATGATATATCTTGTCGATTTACTCCGGAGGCGGAAGCCATTGCTATTGTGGAAGGACTTCGGAGGTGTACTGCTATGGGATTTTTTATAGTATGTGCTGAATATGACTCAGCCGAGTTGGTTTTGTTCATCAACATACACTACTCAACGGAGAGTTCAAGCTATTGCGAATGAGTACTTTATATGTTCACATGTAAATCGAAAAGCAAATTCGGCAGCCCATTTTTTGGCCGGCCATGATCGGCAATCGCAAAGATTGTCCTTCTCGTGGGCTTCTTGATATTTTGTATTCAGACTCTTTACTTAATTAATATCTAGAAAAAAAAGTGAAACTGGAATTTCGACTGCTCTTCCAGACAAAAATGGACCGACTTGAGTACCCCAAAGTTTGTGAGATTTCAATTTTGTTTCATCTCCAACCAATATATCGAACAAGGCCATGGACATGGACGGAGATGGATCTGAACCAGGAACGCAAACAGAGGAGGGGTCCCCTGTTTCTGATCCTCCGGCCCCATCTCCTTAACTCCGAACAAATTGGCGCATCTCCTTCTCTACCAGCTCTCCGCAACCCAGGCTGCCTCAATCAATGTCCATGGCCCCAACTCGGTCGCATCTCTTTTGACTGCTTGTAAACTGTTGATCCAATCTCTTTTGACTGCTTGTAAACTGTTGATCCAATCTCTTTTGACTGCTTGTAAACTGTTGATCCAAATGCAATGAGGTATAACTTTAGTTCTTGTTTCACTGTTGGCGTGCATAAAGCATCAGGGAGACCTCGTGATCAAGGGGAGGGGAAAAAAAAAAAGAGATCCAAAAAGGGAGCCACAGGAAGCACATGGTGGCTGGAGACAGGGAACTGAAAGTTTCTGGTCTTCTTTTTTTTTTTTTAACGCATTCGAGTTTGTTAAATTTGTCTTACATAAGAAATATCACTTAGATTTAGTGTGCATTGTATACATGCATGTCATGCGGTGCCTTCTGCTGCAGTTTTCCCTTCTTTTGTGCATTGGCAGCAATAATGCATGTCGAGCTGGCAGGGGACTGCAGCACTTGGGAAGGTTCTATGTCAGGTTTGATGCAACTCCTCATTGCTTGTAAACAAATCGATAGAACAGTGTACTGAATTTTTATCCCAGAATTTCTTAATTAGAGTTTGGAGGTAGACATGCATGCTCTTGGAAGATTTATTCTGAACCAAATTTAGATTAAGAAAGGATTAGAACATATCACAATAGAAAAGGAGACAAAGTAATAAATTTCTCCATGATCATGTGCTTCATTGTCTGCAAGCTCTGTTCTCAGCTCTAAATTGTTTACTTTAAGGAAAGGAGACAAGAAAGACCATCTAATGGGTGGCGTAAATGCTACTGCTGGTTATCTTCCTGTTTTGCAAGTTCGTGGCTTTTTTCTGATTGCTGATATGAATTCCGTCTGATTTGCAGACAAGTTGACGGATAAGAACTTAAGATTATATAAATGACAAGCACCATGATAAAGTCGGGTACCTGAAAACTACTAAATGCCAAAAATCAGAACTCTTCTTTTCTTGGTTTCTGGAACTTGATTTGTGTCATGTTGTCATTAAGCAAAGGAAATCTCCGCCATTATGAGAGTATACGTTATTCCTAAAATATCATAGTAAATCCATGAGCTCCAAATTGATTCTTCCACTACTACTAATTGTCATCAAATGCAGAGTGGTCAAAGTTTTACCAAACACTCTATTAATCTTAATAGGTACACTCCACCACTTCTTAAATCAGGGGTTTGATTTCCTTCATTTCATTCATTACAAGTTATGTAAATAGTTGTTACCGCCCAGCTAAACAAATTTCCACACATGATCATATGTATGGATGGCAGAGCCCTCATTAAATTTGCTGGTCCTCTTTTCCAATATGTGCATCTTTCATTTAGTTTTCTGGCTGTTATTATTTACATTTCTTCATGCCTCAAGTCACATGTACACAGCACATACGGACACAGAGATCCAACCCCATCCCCATAATTGAATTTAATACTGAGGAAGCTGCAATAATGTTTCCTCACTTGATGTTTGACAGATAACAAGATCTCATATCTTTGTTCATTAAGTGCATCATGATCCAAGCAATATGTTCTTAGCTAGCAATAACATCTTCCAACTAATCTTGTCTTATTGCTGACAATCCGTGCAATTAGGAAGCTGAACGTTAATTGCTCTAGGACAAAATTGCTGCTATTTCAGATGCTTAAATTCCAAACTCTATCTCTACTGTCACAGGCTTATGCAGAGTGTTTAAAATATTTTGTTATCTGTACCTAGCTAATTGTACTGAGATTTTTTGTTTTGTCTGTCTAAAAGAAAGGTGCATATATGTAACAACACCTCAAGAATATGAAGGAAGATTGAAATGAAGCTGATCAAACCCCCAAGCATTGAATTGTTCAGAAAAGAAATCAAAACATTGCTGTCAATTTAGAGTAACTCAAGTTGGCAAGGGATAACATCTGAGTCAACCAAATACAAACTCTTTATCCATGCACATTATTCTAAGTTCCTAAGCAGACTCTTAACTAATCAACATCAAGTTATACATGCAATTAATATATATATCATCCTCTCCGATTCCTTTGTTTTGCCTTTTCTTCTCTAGTAGAAGAGGCATATATGATATTACTAGTGCGCTTTAATTCACAGAGCAGACCACAAGGCATTTGATGCCAAACCTCTCATGCGGCAGCAGCAACAGCACCACCACCACCTCCACCTTGGACATCGCCATGGCTAAGACCCATGATGGCCATGCACGATGGACAACAAGGCGCTCTTCATTGGTGTGATGGAATGGCGGCCCTTGAGCCCGCCGGCGGCCCTGGTGCTGCGCCGTCCTCCGAAGCACAGCGTCGACGTCGGGGAGCTGACGTCGTCGGACTCCTCGTCCTCGCCTCTGGACGAATAGGACGACATAGGGCTGGCGGGTCTTCCGCGACGAGCAGTCGAGCACGAGGACGCCGCCGGGGAGGAGGCCAGCGAGGACGCCGAGGTGGATTTCCTCAGGCTGAGCTTGGGGAGTAAGGTGTCGATGATGAGGCTGGACCTGGAGGGCTTCTTGGAGCAGCAGTGGCTCGGCCTGGCGGGGCTGGAGAAGTAGGAGGGCGGCGGGGTGAGCGGGGGCAAGGGGGCGTCGGAAGCCGCGTGCTTGGGCGTCCCCGGCTGCGTCTCCCACAGGAACGGCACGGCCCCGGGAGCCACCCCGTAGTACACTCTGAATGAAGGGTTGGCCACTGAGTTCTCCTTGGAGAGGAACTTGTCATCCTGCTGCACTCTGTGCAGGAATTCCTTGGACAACATCTCTCTCTCTCTCTCTCTCTCAACGAAGGCAACCTCTAAGACAAATGGAAGCAGCTGAGGTTGGAGGTCGGAATAATATAAGGGAATTATTGGTGGTGTAGAGGAGGGGAAGGTGAAGGTGAAGAGCATGCATTTGATTAAGCAGATGGGTCTCGCGCCCAGGTCTTATTTATCGGTGAGCACATGGAAGGGGGGTGTGCACGTCATTTCGGCTAATGATGACCTCATATGTATGTCTATGATGTTTGCACTTTGCAGTGTTGGTGCATCTCTGGATTGAGAATTTAGAAAGAAGAAATCTCAAATAAGGAATATATATATATATATATATATATAAAAAGAATATATAGTGTCATTTTTTGACCGAATTTACAGCATTCGAAATAGAATGATCGACCTGTTGTAAAATTATTTTTTTGTTATACAATAAGTCGATCGACTTATTATATAGCGCATTATACACTCGTAGCCCTATATATATATATATATATAGACATTTGAATCTAAGTTGATGGATGTGGGAATCTGAAATAGGAACTTGTTAACGAAATTGTGTCCCATGACAAACACAAGTTAATTGTCTCCAACCTAATTGTTTAAGCCATCAATTTGATTAAGTTTTATCGTTAATCTGCTTTCACTCAACTACATTGCTTAAGTACTAATAATGGTTCGATCGATGCATCCATTCACCATGGCTTTAAAAACTTAGACATTCATATATTCATTTGTGCCTTAAATTCGCAATAGTTGTTATACATATCAAAGAGAAAAAAGAATGACATATACATCGAAGCAGGAACCAAACTTAGTCGTCCAATAGAGCTTATTATTAGAGTTCATAGTAATTGAAATGTCAGCTTGATATCCGTGACAAATTACATACCAGATTTTGGTTAAAGGTATCAGTCAGCTAACATAAAAATGTAAGCCTTGTTTATAAGTCTCCCAAGGTCACGTCAGAGACATAAAAGACGCAAGCAACATAAGCTGCTGCGTTAGCTAGTCAGGAATCAAAATCACATCATCAATCTTATTTACCACCTTACAATGGAGAGAGCATATGATATGATATGATATCAGGTAGCCTAGTCGTCATGCCTTGGATCCTTATGACGACTCACTTGTGCATAAGTTAGGTTCCTCAATTGACCCACTAACCAAGCTCTCATGTTACTTAATTAGCTCTATAAAATAGCTGTTAATTTGGGCACTGTCACTACTCATGTGGACTGCTTAATTTGCAATGGCCAAGGCTCTGAAATTTGGTAGCTACTAGCTAGACGATTTATGTCGCCTTGAGAGCGAGCGAGGGGTTTTTTCAAGGGGGCTTGCCTGCCCAATTAATGGGTCCGGCGGATGCCACGTCGTCGCCGGTCCCCGTGGCCGGCTCACATTGGTCGGGGTTTTGTTCTTTGTGCATTGTATTTATTGGTTGGATATCTCATCTTCTCATTGAGCGTTTGGTTGGTGTTGGATGGGAGGGATATTAATTAATGGGTTGAGAAGGCATGCAAGAGATGTGGTTTGGTGGCAATATGTGTTGTAGATAGAATGAACTAAATTGATTGATTGGCATGGCATGTTAATGTGAATTAACTTTAGTCCATTTAGATCTTGTTTTTATGAAATCGTCAATTTAATTACCATTTTTTTTTCTCCATTCGTTCGAGCATCAATTAATTAAATAGTCCAGAGAATTATAGGACATGGTCCTCCTCGTCGTTGGTTCTTTTATGTGGAGTTCATAATTTATGTATTTGAATCATGGGGTTATACTTTACATGTGGGTGTTGTAAGCCTCCGAAGCAGGTGAGTTCCATTTTGTTTGGAATTTTACCGAGGATTGCAGGCATTAATTAGAATCCGGGGATATATATATATACATATATATATATATATATATATATATATATATATGTAGCACAAAAGGTTAATTGATCTGTTGCACATCAACTTTCATCCGATGTATAGAGTGCAAAATTGCAACTCATTTAAGAAAACTCAATTATGTTTCTTTACTGCAATATATATATATATATATATATGATAAAATGAGCTTGCTGAGCAGGTTTTGCTTCGCACCTTGTGAAGCAACGTATGAGCGAGGCGAGGTGACTTGGGCGCGATCTCGAAGTTAAACTCGTCGAATCTAGCCGGAGAGATAGAGGGTCAGATTTGAGAGGAGGGGAGAGGGAGGAGATTTGAACTCGATGGATCTGGCCGAGGAGTTGAACTCGCCGAATCTGATAGGGAGAGAGAGAGGGAGGATATATATATCACTACAAGAAAAAGTCTGATTTTCGACGGTTTGTTTTCGATGGGCAGAAATCCATCTAAAATACCGACGGATCGAATAAACTGTAGAAATTATCATCGGATATTTTTCGACGGTCTAGCCATCTAAACTTTCGACGGTTCACAATTCGTCGAAACTTTCCTTCGAAAATTTATCGTAACCGTCGATGATGTTAAAATCGGCTGATCGGTTTTCATACTAGTTTTTCGACGGTTCAGACCGTTTATAATTTTCGACGGTTCAGACCGTCTATAATTTTCGACGGCTGACCTATCCGTCGAAACTTCAAGCGGTCTTAGCCGTCGAAATATTTTAACGTCGGTCGGGTATTATTATTTTATTTTTCGACGATTCTAATCGTCGAAAGTTGCGACGTTTCACGGAACCGTCGATATTCGACGGTCAGACCTGTCGAAATTTTAACTGATTTTAATTAATTAAAATATTCTACTTTATTTGTTTTCGACGGTGTTGACCGTCAAAAATGGAAATTTATAATTCTCTTCAGTTGACATATATTATTATAATTTGAATTAATATTATATTATATTTACCTACTTTTCGACGGTTACGACCGTTGAAAACTGGCTATATAAATACCCAACCCCACTGTCACTTTCTCCGTTTTGATCCCTCTCTTCTCCCCACTGTATACAGTCGAACGCCTACGCGTCTTTCGTCCGGCGGCGACCTCCGGCGCCTGCATTGCCTTCCATCGCCAGCTGAAGCTCTCGTTCGCGTCGGAAGCTGTCGTCCGCCGCCTGAAGCTCTCGTTCGCGCCGGAAGCTGTCGTCCGCCGCCTGAAGCTCTCGTCCGCCGCCTGAAGCTTTCGTCCGCCGCCAGCTCGCCGCCGCGTCTGCAATCTTCGGCGGAGGTAGTCTCCCAGATCCGATCCCGCCCTCCGTGCTCTCTCCGCCCTCCCAGATCCGGCCGCCCTCCACGCATGGCGGCCAGATGATATATAGTTTAAAATAACAAATATAATGAATAAAGCTTTAGAATTATATCAGAACTGATATCATACCATATTAATAGCTAATTTAATATGGTATGATATCAGTTCAAATTTGGACGTAGCTTTTATTATAAAAGCACTTCTCCCTAATTGTCCATCCGGTAGATAGGATGAGTTCAATAAAATTGTCAGAAAATTTATTTTCTGACAATTTAAATTTCCGAATTGTTGATGGCTGAAAATTCTAACAAATCCGAAGAAATTATCCAAATTAAAAAAATAAAAAATAGAAGTCCAAATATAATTTATAATGTTTTTTAATAAATTAAAATTTATCTGTTAAAATTAAGACATCCAAAAAATGTAAGGTCAAAGTTCATTTCTTATTTATGATATTTTTATTTATATAATTAATTCATAAGTTATTAATTTTTTATTATGAATAATATATTTTTGTGTATTATTTCATATTTTTCTGACACATTATGAAACCCTAATTTTGGTATTCTTAAAATATTTCATGTTAATTTTAATTCATTAAGATATATATAATCATACAAATGTAGGATCCCGAAAAAACCATGATTGGTTAGAGGATGGTTTTTAGTTATTTAAATAATTTTAGAATGATTTTTAATTTTATAATTTTGATTCATAAAATAATAAATAATTTTTAAAATAAAGAATCGATCTGACTGAACTACTTTTACCCCTAGCTTATATAGTTCTAGAAATGAATCACGATTTAATTGCTATCAAGTCGGAAGAGATCGATCCATGAAAGGTGACATGTGATAAGGAAAATGATGGGATTACTTGAAAAGGAAAAATAAATAAGAATATATAATCAAAGAAAGACATCCTGAAATCGGGACGTATATATATATATATATGATTAAGTTAAATGTCAATTCCATCGCTAGACACATCATAAACTCATCGTTGTCCACATTCCTAACTAACTACATGGGTTCAACTTAAATTTGACTAATTTGGCAATCCCAATCAAGGTGTTAATGTCATGTCTCGAATGGATTCAAGACATATATATATATATATAAGACCTTAACTACTTTCATATATATATATATATAGATTAATATTGCACCTAATCCAATCAATTATGAAGTGTGCATGGCGTGACTGATAATTATCTCACTGCCCCGCACAACTCCATGTACATTGTATAATAACAAGTAGTCGCATGCAAATAAATGAATTGTGGTACGATTCATGATCGTATGAAAGTGACCCCTACGGATGATGATCCGTAGACCGACCAAAGGTGTAAGTAGAGCAACATTTATTACGTCCAACCACTACAATAAATGAGAAGTATACGGCCTATTTGTACGAAGGGGACTGATTTATAGAAATTTATTCTCGTTTGAGCAAACTTTAATTTTTTTACAAAAAAATACTGTTCGTGCCGGAAAATGATTAGACAATTGGCAGAAAATCATTTTCGATCAACCGAGGATATGCATTTGATTCTAACATCAAATTTCAGACAATCGAAACTTTCGACCAAAAGTCGAAGAACCTTACATATGCAATATTGGACGACCATAAGCTTTTCAGGGGACCGTTCCGAACTTGGGCCATGGAATAGACGATCGAACCATTATTGGTCGACCGATAGATATAGATTTAACGGATGTCTAAACCTCTTTTGATAGGGCTACTCATATCAGACGACCATTTTGATTTTGGACATCCGATTTATGAATTGAGAAATAACATGATCCTAATTTACAACCATGATTTAATTGATCTATGTCCACGTTATTCTTCTTTTACCTAATGATATTTCATGATAATCTTGAGCTAATCCTGCTCTCTACGATCTTGATTGATCCAAGTGATCAAAATATATGTCCATAACTAATAAAGATAGAGATGGGAGAAATATATGTCCATAACTAATAAAGATAAAGATGGGAGACTATCAACCTTGTGTGACGCATTTCTTGTGGGGGTTATTAGCCTTGTGTGATGCACTTCACTTACGAATGTTATGGTCTTGTGCAAGATCATCTTTCTCTTATGGAGCACTTGTCATGACACTGATACCTCATTGGCCCACCGTGATCTAGGTAGTTACATACTTGTGTATTTGCAATAGTATTCCCTAAAAATGGAGAGCTATTCAACCCATGAACAAGGTGAAATGAAATGAATGGCTAAACATAAATGAAAGGAATATGTCCTTATGAACATGAACATGAAAATAAAATGAAATGAATAGACATGGAACATATGACCCTTTTGACTTATTATCATCTCTTGATTATATTTGTTCATGATTATTTTGATGAAACATCCTTATGACTTGTTATGACTTCACGCTTAGCTTAATGCTAATGGTTAGAGTAAATTACATCATTTAACTCATTGCACAGTATGCCCATTTCATCGTCGATCACTCATTTTTCGATTGCATAGCTGATGTGGCATCTTTTTTCTTCTCCACATAAATATTTATTGACGTGACAACATTAAAAGAATAAAAATAATAATTAATAAAATGAAAAAATAAAAAAATACCACGTAGATGAGAGAGGAGGGGGCGTCGCCCCTCCATCTACAACCAACGATAGTCGCTGGAGGAGGGGGTGAGGCCTCACTCCTTCTCTGCGTGTGTCGGCTGAGGGGAGCGTTGCCCCATCGTTCTTTCCCTACGTCGGCATTGGTGCGGGGGAAGAGGGGGCCGACAGCCCCTCGCGAGGTCGCAGAGTTTATGATATGTTTAAAAGATTTCATATGAGATGGAGTATCCTTTTTCATCAAAATATTTTCAAGGAACAATGCTTGTGAACTTAAAATAGGTTTATTTGATATCGATATATGATGGTGATATATTATTTTGCTATTATAAAACTCCATGTGTACATTGACCATGCTAAATGAAAAAGGTATTTGGGACCGCATTCGATATACATGAAGCCTTTGAGGTGTATATCGGGTGTCTTTGTCCTTTGGGGGCTACTTTGCGTGCACGTATTGACCCATGTTATACTTTGCGTATCCGAGAGTGCTCGAATACGTATTGACCCATGTTATGCTCTGCGAATTCGAAAGTGCTCGAATACGTATTGACCCATGATTTGCTCTGCGTATCTGAGAATCCATGATTCTGAAGCTCTATTTAACTGTATGACATACAATCATAGAGGGATACGTATTGACCCATGATTTGTATGTGCAATGACACATGTGTGGAGTTTAATTATGAAAATGATGATATCTTAAATTACTTTTACTTATGTGAAAGTTCATATGATTTGACAATATATGCTATATGTTTTATGCTTTGATTTTTTTTCTTATATGAAAGAAATGTGGTTATTTATAGCACTTGTATTATTCATCTATGTTGTACTTTTATTCCACTCACTGAGCAAATGATTGTTGCTCACAGTACCCATTTTAAATTTTTCAGATACTCGTAAGTTCTTGAATTGAGTCGACTCAGAGCTTATTTTGCTGCATATAGAAAAGGTCGAGCCGCTGGAGCACTTTAATCCCCCTTCACTTTTGTTTTTGGAAGGATGCTTGTAATAGATAGTCTTAGATGTTGTAATTAAGTTTGTGAAAATTTTTTTTGTAAGATTGTATAAGACTTAATCCTGTGAGATTATATGTGAGATGGTTTGTGGAAAAAAATATAATGACAATATGTGAATGTCCTATCTTATAGCTTTTTATTAAGCTTTGATGAATCTATATGTGTCTTTTGTATGTGTGTTGGCAAATACCATAAGATAAGTAAGGGATGAGGTTTTGTCGATTTTATTTTTTGAATTGCTAAACATAACTAAGATTATGATAATTGGGATTAAAACTTAGTCACGGAATTGGGTGTGACACTTTTCCGCTGCCCTCCCCCCCCCCCCTCTTTTCCTGCGTTGACACCGGCGTAGGGAAAGAACGAGGGGCGACGGCTCCCTGCTCTGTGACCTCGCTGAAGGTCGCAAAGGGGGGGTCATCGCCCCCGTCTTTCCCAGCGTCAACGTTGTGCGACCACATGCCGAAGGTCGCAAAGCGGGGGGCCGTCACCCCCCCCCCCCTCTTCCCCGCCGATGCAGTTAAAGACGACGGGCGATGGCCCCCCGCTCTATGAGAGGGGGGGTCGTCGCCCCCTTCTTTCCCTGCGCCGACGCCGACGTAGGGAAAGACCGGGGGAGATGGCCCCTCGCTATGTGACCTCGCGCCAGGTAAAGATGAGGGCATCGGCCCCTCGCTCTGCGACCTCGTGCCGAGGAAAGACGAGGGCATCGACCCCTGGCTCTGTGACCTCTCTGAAGGTCGCTGAGAGGGGAGCCACAGCAGCCCTCTTTGTGACCTCGCGCCGATGTTGACGCCCCCCCCCCCCCCCCCCTCCGTGACCTCCGACGCGAGGTCATTGAGAGAGGGGCATCCACGTCGCCCTCTGACATGCGCTGACAGAGAAAGGAGGGGGGTGCCCCCTCCGGTGACCACCATTGGTTGTACAGGGAGGGGCGACGACCCCTCCTCTTCTCTACTAGGCATTTTTTTAATTTTTTAATGTTGCCACGTCAGTAAATAGTTATGTGGAGAAGAGAGAAGATGCCGCGTTAATGCCACATTAGTAGTGCGACCGGGAGGGAAATGTCCTATAATCGGTGTAAAGAGCATTTGGTGAACTAAATTAAAAGATGGAGGACGTTGTTATTAAAAGTAAGGTTAGAGGATAGCGTTGGAGAAACGATCAAAGTTGGAGGGTATTTAATGTAATTAACTTTGCTCCTTGTGTGATCCTCACATGCACATAATATGGTTGCGAGTTGGTTAATGTATGTGCGACAACATCAACTTGGGTGACGTGTGCACATGGTTATCTAAAGTTATTATGAGTTTTTTTTTATTGAATTGTACTTGGACATTATGTATGGACTTGAATTTTGGCATAACTTTTGTTTGCCACATAAGATGTACTCTTCTATTTTATTCTATTTAGCTTATGAAATTTTATCTTTAATTGTTGTAATATTTTATTCTTAATTATTTTCCTTATGTGCCACTCATCTTGAATCAACGAAAAAATTATAATATTATCGAAGAAAATAACATACAAGAGAAAATTTCACTACGTGACGAGATCGAATTTTAAAATATTTCAGAAGTAATTAGTTCTAATAATAATTTATAGTAAAGATTATCATTCTTCTTTTAACTTTCCTATTGATTAAATTGGTTCTTCTTCAATTATATGTATGATCTGATTGATACACAGATAATCAAACTCGATATCTTACTTGATGAAAATAAATTATTTACCTGGTGATTCTCGTTAGGGTTTATGCTAAAAGAACTTAGAGCATTTGAGGAAAAAAAAAACAATCACGTAGAAATGGTTAGGGTACCTAGTTTAGCTTTCTTCAGAGTTAAGAGAGATAGGTACGTACCTAGAGAAGTATAATTAAAGTAATAAACTTTGACCGGAAAGGAACAGTTTAGTTTGATCACATTATATTTTTTCCGAAAAGAAGACGACTAACACGAGTTGACTTACTGGTTGTCAAGGTCAAAGAAGGAACAGTTGCTCTCCCTCCATGGGGACGCGTGCCATGCATCAAAGTTTTTTCCATCTTTTCCATTATAAATATATGTTTCCTTTTACTCGTGATTCTTTTTGTTCCTGTTCACGTGATTTAAAGGGTGAGCAGAAATAATTAATTCACCAAACTAATTGGTTAACTGATCATTGAATGGTCTAATTCAATTTGATTCCATCTCGGTTAAGGTATAAGGAATTTTGTTAAACATTCTATGTTAACTAATTAACATATATTAGCCAATATTGATATAAATAAATATTATTAGGATACTTTATATGCATTTTTTTTGCCAAATAGGGTTATGTTTACTGCATGTTAATTAATATTTTCAATTCATTTTCTTAAAAAATGTTCAATATATATGTATATATATATAGTTCAACCACCTGTTGTATTCAATTATGTAATCTTTCTTTCTTTTTAATTATGGTTAAGTTTCTTTTCCTTTACATCTTATTTGTCTTTATTCTTGTCCAAAGTGTTTTGAATTTAATATGTTTTTAATGTTATTTCGGTTAACACCTCTTCACTATAATTTTTTCACATCTAACTCTAAATTAGAAATTTATAGATTTTAGTATAATATAAACAAAAATTTACATACAAATTTGAAACAAAAATAGATGTTTTCGAAGGAGGAAAACTTCCATTGACCGATTCCAATTAAGGTAAGGAACACAAATATGACAAGACATCGAGACTTAAACGAACCCTCCCATCCACGTGCTCCGGTGAGAGATGTGCAATGTGATTTTGTAGTCGGCAAACTCATTAATCACAACTATACGACATACGACGTGTTTTAGAGGGGTACAAAGTGCATGCAACATCACGGTGGTGGACAAGGTTTCCATCCTTGTCCTATAATCCCATTCCTTGTGAAGGACGGTGTAGTGACATCATATTTATCATATGATATCTCAACTCGCAAACCTTACTTTTGATAACACACACATATATTGGCCAATTTGACAATTGACAAATTAAAGAACATAAATTTTATCTCGAATATAATACGATGCAAGTTGAGCATCTTTACATGCAACAAATGCGATTGCCTATATGTAAATATGGAACTATGATGTACATTTTTTTTCTCGAATTATCTTCAATCCTATATCAAAGTTTGAAGGATATTCTCAAATCCTACATCAAATTACGATGAATGAAATTTATAATTTTTTTTATTTTAAAAATAAAAAATATAATATTAATTATCTGAATTTTACGTGCATAATAATGATAATAGTCGATGTAATTATAATTATCAAATTGACGTGGGTCTTATTGATTGCCACTTGAGGTGGCATAATTCTAAGCCATGCTTGGAGTCCCTTTGCATGTGGCATATCAAATGGAGTGCATGAACTATATGACTTGCAATCGCTTTGTTGTAATGAATACATACATGCATACATACATACATACATACATACATATAATGCGCCAATGATGCATAGATGTGGAGCACATATGTATCGTTCACTCGTAGATTGACGATGACGTAGGGATGAGTGTTGGAAGTCATGCCACATCGTCACATCGTCTCATCGTCTACTTTTGCGAGCTGAAAACAACATAGCAACAGTGTTAGTCATCTTCACAATTCATGCCACATTGTCTCGTCATCTACTTCTACGAGCTAAAAACAATGTAGCAGCAGAGTGTCGGTCATCTTCTTCACAAATTGCAGAGTGCAAAGTTGTATGTTACATTTCGATTTTGTAGTAGTAGTGGTTTGTGATACCGGTTTGTTACTTTCATATCACTTGTACTTTAGTATAAATAGGTTTTATATCGTGTAATGGTGTCCGAGTCAATTGTAATATTAGATTATTATTTTCTTGCCTTTTTCTTCCTCACGATCTCGCGCCCCACACTTCATTTTCGTCCTCTTCTCTAACCATGGTCTCTCTCCGGCAAGCATCAAGGAACTTGATCACATTTTTCAACATGGTACCAATGCTTAGCCTACAATGATCCGGTTGAGCTCCTTTCACGTCACGGAGCGTCTCCATCTATTGTCGGGAACTCGTCACTGATCTCCTTTGCGTCGATCATTATCAGCCGAAGTTGCGCTATCGTTTATGGCACCCACAAGTCCCGGACGATGCAGATCTATCACGCTCATGATCTAGTCGTCAACATCGCAAGAGGGAAACTAGGTCTTTCCCTTTTTTTCTCTCATTTTCTCTTTATGTTTTTTCTTTATTTGCTTCATATGGTTTTTCATACTATCATCATTCGATTTTTTGTCTCATTGATTTTCTCGGTGTTACTGTCGAATTTGATCCCTACAAGTTGTCTCCTTCTTGCCGTTATCGGTGTTTTACCAGCACTATTGTCAAAGTTGAACACAGCCTCATCTCCATTACTACTGGCGCTCTTGGCTTTGTCGGAGCTTAACCTCCATGATTTCTTATTGTTGTCATTGTCGACGATTAGGGTTTCTTCTTATCCGACCATGTTCCTCAGCTCTCCTCGTCACACGATAGTCTACTCATGTGTTTCTTCTTTGGTCATCAAGGTCGAGAGTCTTCATCTTCGATTGTCCTTCGACATCATCGTGGTTCTTCTACAACAGTTGTCATCTTCATGTACTCCGCGATTTGTGTCCAAATCTATGTCTTTTTGTTTTATTCTTCTCCTACTCCAACAAGCAATTTAATCGGCGTGATTTGGAGCTTCCTCTGCTCTTGAGAAGTTTTGGCTTGCTCTTCCACACCTACCTATATTTTTTCTTCCTTGTTCTTCTGATCTTGTCTTTTTTCCTTTGTTTCTTTGATTCGTTATCTGCTTTGTTTGTGCTAAAACAGTCTTCTTCTTCATCGGCCGCACTTCTCTGCACATCTTCATGGTGCTCTTATGTGCTTGACATTCTTTATCGGCCGCACTTCTCTGCACATCTTCATTGGCATTCTTCATGTTGCCACACCTTATCTTTGCAGATGTTCAATAACTATAGTTCTACAACCTCTTCCGTGGTGTCTTCAACTTGAGGAGGCATTCCTGATGGATCAGCCGCGCATCTCCAGCCGCGCATCCACATCCCTCTTTGGCGAGGAATTCTCTTGCTCGGTGAGTTGTACTATGCATGGTATTGTGCACGTCTTCATCATGACATCTCTAACTATTGTGAGCAGCATCCAACCATATTCTCAGGCAACATCTAATCGTCTTCCAAGAATTGTTCTTGTCGAGAATTTTTCTGCTTGATTTCTTAGGGTACGACGTATTTGCTTGGCGAATTGCCTAATTGTTTGGTTTAATGTTTGATTCGTTCTGTTCTGTCGATTGCTTGATTGATTGTTAGGAGTTAGAACCGTTTTAGATTGAAGTTGCACTAGGATTTTAAGGAATTTTCATGATTTGGAGTTTCTGCAGGACGCCTACCAGTCGACCGATTCTGGTGCATTGTTAAACATCGGTCGACTGATTTATTGATATGACGATTCATTTTACATGTCGACCGATTGACCGATCCCTGCCACCGGTCGACCGACCCAATTAGCCCTTATTCAATTTATCGGTCGATCGATCTTAACAGACCGGTCGATCGACCCGACGTCAACCGGTCGACCGTCGGTCGATCGATTTTCAAGAACCCTTTTCTTTAGATTTATTAATTATTTCCCTTTTTAATCCGAATATTACCCATATATAGTTGATCCTATTCTTCTGACCCTACAGAGACATCTCATTGATTTTCAAGATCTGTTCTCTTATTGATTTATTTGTTATTGATCTTATTATGTACATTGAACAAAGAACAAAGAGCCACAAGTTATTAAATGTGATTAAAGTTCAGATGGAAGATTAACAATGGATTGCCAGTCCAAGCCAAGTGCATCAAGATAAGGGTAGCTCCCTTGGTCATGGTTTGATCACCCACTGACCCGTACAAGACCGTATCATTTGCTCGGCATACCCCAATAATTAAAGGCACTTAAAGTCACCCTGATTGCTAATAATAAAATAAGATCAAGAAGCATGATTAAGTTAAGTCAAGTTATCGTCATGATTCCCAAGTATGCCATGTTTTCAAGTTTTACTATGCATCATCTGATTCTCATGATAACTTCTGACTCTTATTCTTATTATGATATATGATGCTTCCATGTTATCTTTTTCACGTTCAAGTTAAATATGATTAATTGCCTTTGATTATTCTATTCATGCCATCCATTGTATATTATGTGGTTCCCCACTAGGTTGTAAAGCTTACGGGATGACCTCCTCCCCTGTCTCTGATTTTCACAGGATCAGGTCAGTGACGAGGTGGGGTAGGTGTGTGGTGACGAAGCTTTGACAGTAAGGAAACACATGAACCATAGGACTTATTAGTTTCTTTATTATGTTTTGTTTTCTCTTCCGTATTTTAGATTTGTGATGTAGAACTTCATTTTATTTCTTAAAGATGATATAGCCACTTTTAGACTTCCGCAATTAAAGATATCCTTTTTATTTATTTCTTTTATTTTATTATTCTTCTGCTGATGTGTCTCGGTTCTTAACTGAGATATGGTCAATATTATGGTCAAAGTCATAGCATGTCGTAGCGTCTCTAGGTTGGTCTTCGCCACATGACGGGGGTCGATTTGGGGGCGTTATATTTATGGTATCAGAGCCTAAGGACAGGACTCTCTTGACGTCCTAGTGTATAGTATAGTATGGTATTAGTTCATGTGCTATCGCCGAGCAGTCGCCACACCCTCCACCGAAAAGCAATGTAAGTAAAGTTCATGTTTAAGATAAGTTATTGTTTATTGATGTATGATTTTATTTTATGATAGAGGATAAGCATGTCACGATGATCAGAGCGGATCCAAGAGTTGGTGGCCAGATCGGGCTAGAATGCTCTTGGAGTACCAGAAGGCCCACTCCCTAAAATTGGGGCCAGAATGATCCAAGGTTGCGGACGTGGTCGTGGCCGAGGCCGCGCAGCTAGAGGGGCATTAGAGGAGCACGTTGATGAATTTGCCCCACCTGAGGATAGTTAGGCAGGAGACAGTCCGTCAACGTCTAGACGCCAAAATCGGGGAGCACGACACGAGGCAGCTGAAGACACAATTCAAGCCTTCTTGAAGCTGCACCCGTCTTATTATGATGGGAAGGCGGACTTTTTCAAGGCTGAAAAGTGGATAGAGACCATGGATCGTATCTTCAAGATGATGAGGTGCGCTGACGGGCGCAAGGTCTTATATGCCACTCACATGTTCACTAATACCGCAATGGGTTGGTGGAAGACTACAAGGGCCACCAAGTTTAGAGGGCTAGAAGAAGAGGACATTGCATAGGATGAATTTAAGAAGGCTTTTATGGCTCGTTACACACCTGAACATGATCGCATTAACAAACAAGAGGAGTTCCTGCAACTACAACAGGGAAATATGTCTGTGACTGATTACCACACCCAATTCATCCAACTGGAGCAGTATTGCCCGATGTCATTTGAAGGGCATATTAGAGCCAATAGATTTATCAATGGACTACAACAGGCACTGAAGACTGAAGTCCTGTCAGGATATTGTGAGGATCTGGAGAAGGCTGTGAGGTTGGCCACGCGTATGGAAAAAGATCAAGCTGAACACAAGGCCAAAGCTCCAACTAAAGCAATAGAACAGCCCAGGCCTCGAACTGATGATCGTTGACCGTTTAGGAGGGACATCGTCGTGATCGATGCTTCAGGCCATACCCGCATAGGGAAGCTCCACGACAAGTGCAAGCTCAACCACGCCCTGCGCCACTACAAGCGCAATTGTTGAGACAACTGCCACCACCACCGTGCCAGCCACAAGTACCACAGAAGCCTTTATGCCCACACTATGGTCGTCATCATGATGGAGAGTGCCGCAGACTGAGCGGCGCATGTATTCAGTATGGACAGTTCGGACATTTCATCTGGAACTGCCCACAGGCTGTCAGAGGAGGTCGAGACAACCGGGCAGCAGGAGGTGCAAATCCCGTTGTGCAAGGTCGTGTGCACAACCTGGAAGCAGAAGCAGTCCAAAATGACAATGATTTCATTAGAGATATCCTCCCTATCGCCAATTTGTATGCTACTATTTTATTTGACTCTAGGGCTACACACTCGTTTATTTCGGAGTCTTGTGCCCAAACTCTTAGTTTGCCTTTAAACGACATGCCCCATGCTATGCGGGTGAGCACTATGGGGACTCTTCGTGCTGTTAGGTACATTCCGAATGTACTTGTCATTGTAGAAAAGAAGAATTTTTCTGCGGACCTTATAGTCATCCCGATGACCGATTATGATGTTATCCTCGGGATGAATTGACTTTCTTATCACGACGCAGCCTTGCACTACAAGCAGAAGAATATCGTTATAGGAACGCAAGGCAACCCTAAGGCAATAATTAGAGGCACTCCATCAACCAAGAATAAGGTCATCGTCTCAACTATCAAAGCACAAAAGTTACTTCAAAAAGGATGTTGCGGGTACTTAGCAAGTGTAATCAAGACGAACGCACCTGTCACTGAGCTTCAATATGTAAATGTGGTGCGAGAATTCTCAGATGTGTTTCCTGAGGACACATTTGGACTACCACCAAAATGAGAAATTGATTTTAAGATAAAGCTCCTACTAGGAACCCCACCCATCTCTAAGGCACCCTACCGCATGGCACCTGTCGAAATGCAAGAACTGAAAAAATAAATACAAGAGCTATTAGACAAAGGATTTATCAGATCAAGCGTCTCACCTTGGGGCGCACCAATCTTGTTTGTCAAGAAGAAGGACGGCTCTATGCGGCTTTGCATCGACTATATGATGCTCAACAAAGTGACAGTGAAGAACAAGTATAGATGATCTTTTCGATCAGTTGTCAAAAGCATCGGTGTTCTCTAAGATCGACCTACGTAGTGGCTACCACCAGCTGAGAGTGACCGAGGAAGACATACCGAAAACTGCCTTTTGGTCAAGATATGACCACTACGAGTTTTTGATCATGCCGTTTGGACTGATGAACGCTCCTGCAACGTTCATGGATTTAATGAACAGGGTCTTTCGACCGTATTTAGATCAGTTTATCATTGTGTTCGTGGATGACATTTTGATCTATTCTTCTAGTCCAGAACAACATCGAGAGCACCTCAGGATAGTGTTGGAGACCTTGAGGCAACACAAGCTATATGGCAAGTTTTCAAAGTGTGAGCTCTGACTGAAGGGAGATAATGTTTTAGGACACAATCTCCAATAAGGGCATTGCAGCAGACCCCGCAAAAGTAAAAGCGGTAACGAATTGGGTAAGGCCGAAGAATGCCTCTGAGATTCGTAATTTTTTTGGTATGGCAGGCTATTATAGGAGATTTATCAGGGACTTTTGCAAAATTGCTGCACCTCTCACAAATCTCATGAAGAAGGCGGAAAAGTTCATTTGGACAGATAAGTGTGAGCAGAGTTTCCAGACTCTAAAAGACCGTCTGACATCGGCACCAATTCTCACCGTACCAACGGGCAGTGGAGGTTACGTGGTCTACAGTGATGCATGTGGGACAGGATTGGGCTGTGTCCTGATGCAACACGGTAAAGTAGTGGCCTATGCTTCACGGCAACTGAAGAAGCATGAGGTCAATTATCCCACACATGACTTAGAATTGGCGGCAGTGGTCTTTGCCTTGAAGATCTGGAGGCATTATTTGTATGGAGAGATATTTGAGATCTTCACTGACCACAAGAGCCTCAAGTACATCTTTGATCAGAGGTATCTTAATATGAGAGAACGTCGATGGCTTGAGCTTCTTAAATATTATGAATTTACTATCAATTACCACACTGGTAAAGCAAATTCAACCGCTGATGTCTTAAGTAGGAAGTGGGAAGGCTCACTAGCTTGTATGGGCTATGTGAGTACAAGATGCTGGAGGAGATTGAGCAATGGTGTCCCAAGTTGGGAACTAATGGAGCTCTATGGATGATGCATCAGATGAAGCCCAGCCTGATAGATAGAATTATAGCAGCTTAGAAAGTGGATTCAGAATATCTGAAGATCTTGAAAAGATGCTGGAACGAACCAGTAGATTTCCAGATCTCTGCAGATGGAGGAATTAGATATCGGGATAGGTTGTGGGTTCCCACAAATACTATTGTCCGACGAGAGGTAATGGATGAGTGCCACAAGTCGGAGTTTGCTATCCACCCCGGTAGTACCAAGATGTATAAGAATGTACAGCGTAGCTGGTGGTGGCCTGACATGAAGAGAGAGATAGCAGAATATGTGTTCCGATGTCTAATGTGCCAGCAAGTCAAGATCGAGCATCAGCGACCATATGGCAAGTTGAAGCCTTTGGAAATTTCACCGTGGAAGTGGGATAAGATCACTATGGATTTTGTGTCCAACTTGTCTAACTAAGAAGGGTCATGATGCAATTTGGGTAGTCATGGATAGATTTACTAAGGCAGCACATTTTATCCCCATCAGATGGAAATAATCAGTGGAGAGCTTGCTAGACTTGTATGTGAGAGAAGTAGTCAAACTCCCTAGCATCCTAGAGTCCATAGTGTCTAATCGAGACCCTAGATTCACTGTCAGATTCTGGAAGAGCATGTCGGAGGCCTTTGGCACGAGGCTCAACTTCAGCACAGCTTTTCATTCTCAAGCAGACGGACAGTCTGAGAGGATCATCCACACGCTGGAGGACATATTGCGAGTATGTGCACTAGATTGACAGGGTAGTTGGGATGAGCATATTCATTTGATTGAATTTGCTTATAACAACAGCTACCATTTTAGTATTAGGATGGCACCTTTTGAGGCCTTGTATGGACGACCTTGCCGTTCACTTGCCCACTGGAGTGAAGTAGGCGAGGAGAAGATTATAAGTAAGGAAGAAGTGAAAGAAGCAGTGGAGTATGCTGAAAAGATTGAATTGATTAAACAAAGAATGAAAAACTGCTCAAGGAAGACAAAAGAGCTATGCGATAAAGGCAAAAGAGAGCAAATTTTTCAAGCAGGTGGCCAAGTTCTTCTGAAGGTATCCCCTATGAAAGGGGTCATGAGATTCAGCAAGCGAGGAAAGCTCAGTCCTCGCTATGTTGGCCACTTCGAGATACTTGAACTGGTAGGCGAGGAAGCATGCAAACTGACTCTACCCCCATCTTATAGGAGAGTACATAATGTGTTTCATGTATCCGTGCTCAAGAAGTACAAGCACGATGTTGCAAATGTTCTAAGGATTGAAGAGTCAGATCTAGCTGCAGACTTGACCTTTGCTGAGTATCCAACTCATATAGTGGAGTACAAAGTGCAACATCAGAAAAACAAGGATGTACCCATGGTCAGAGTAGCTTGACGTTTTCATCAAGGAGATGATGCTACGTGGAAACTCGAGTAAGAAATGCGCCAAGAATTTCCTCGTCTTTTCAGTAAGTCATATACTTAGTGCAAAATTCGATGATGAATTTTCTTTTAAGGGGGTAAGAAATGTAATAACCGACAAAGAAAGGATAAAAAAAGAAAAGAAATCAGAATTTAAATAGGAATGGCCGATTGGGGAGAAAAACCAATGCAAATCAAACTCCATCTATTAGATGATTTCCACCAATCATGGAATTGTTCAGATTACCTTAAATCATATTTGGATTTAAAAGAGAGGAGATCTTATAGATAAAATAGAATCCTATTAAACCCTTTTTTCTCCCAAAAACCCCACGAGATGGCTGGATTTTTTTCTTTTATGGAGCACCTCGCGATCATCTCAGGAGGTGACAGGTTGCTGGGCAGCAATCATCGATCCCTTCCTCCTCTCGTAATGTTCTTCTTTGTATCACAATCCATGATGTGGTGCTGAACCCTGCTGACTGAATTTCAGGTGGAGGCCGAGAGGAAGAACATGGATGAAACAGGGGGGTGCTGATTAACCGATTTTCGACGAACCGAGGAATGGATTAATCGCGAACAGAGATGGATGAACTGAAATCACCTTGCATGACCTCTGAATTGTCCTAACCCATGCCCTAATGATATGAAAAGAAAAGAATAAGAACATGGCTCAAGTTATCGTTTGATTTGTTTGATTTCTTGATTTCTCTAATTATTTGGTTTAATGTTTGATTTGTTCTGTTCTGTTGATTGCTTGATTGATTGTTAGGAGTTAGGAACCGTTTTAGATTGAAGTTGCACTAAGATTTTAAGGAATTTTCGTGATTTGGAGTTTCTGCAAGATGCCTATCAGTCGATCGATTTACTAATATCTCTGACGATTCGTTTTACATGTCGACCAGTCAACTGATCCTTGCCATGATCCCTGCCACTGGTCGACCGATCCTTACCCATCGGTCGACCGTTCAACTGAATGGATCGACCGACCCAATTAGCCAAACTGATCGACCGACCCGAAGCCAACAGGTCAACCGTTCCCCAGAACCGGTCGATCGATTTCCAGGAACCCTTTTCTTTAGATTTATTAATTATTTCACTTTTTAATCTGAATATTACGCGTATATAGTTGATCCTATTCTTCTGACCCTACAGAGATCCCTCACTGATTTTCAAGATCTATTCTCTTATTGATTTATTTCTTATTGATCTTATCGTGTACATTGAACAAAGAACAAAGAGCCACAAATTATTAAAAGTGATTAAAGTTCAGATGGAAGATTAACAATGGATTGCCAATCCAAGCCAAGTGCAGCAAGATAAGGGTAGCTCCCTTGGTCATGATTTGATCACCCACTGACCCGCACAAGGCCGTATCGTTTGTTCGGCTTACCCCAAGAATTAAAGGCACTTAAAGTCACATTGATTGCTAATAATAAAACAAGATCAAGAAGCACAATTAAGTCAAGTCAAGTTATCGTCATGATTTCCAAGTATGCCATGTTTTCAAGTTTTACTATGCATCATCTGATTCTCATGATAACCTCTGACTCTTATTCTTATTATGATTTATGATGTTATCATGTTATCTTTTTCACGTTCAAGTTAAATGTGATTAATTGCCTTTGATTATTCTATTCATGTCATGCATTGTATATTATGTGATTTTCCACTAGGCTGTAAAGCTTACGGGAGGACCTCCTCCCCTGTGTCTGATTTCCACAGGACCAGGTCAGTGACGAGGTGTGTGATGACAAAGCTCTAGCGGCAAGGAAATACATGAACCATAGGACTTACTAGTTTCTTTATTAGGTTTTCTTTTCTCTTCCGCATTTTAGATTCGTGATGTAGGACTTCATTTTATTTCTTAAAGATTATATAGCCACTTTTAGACTTCCGCAATTAAAGTTATCCTTTTTCTTTATTTCTTTTATTTTATTATTCTTCCGCTGACGTGTCTCGATTCTTGATTGAGATATGGTCAATATTATGGTCAAAGTCATAGCATGCTGTGGTGTCTCCAGGTTGGTCTTCGCCACGTGACAGGGGTCGATTTTGGGGGCGTTACATCCTCTGACAACTTTGTCTTATTCGTGTTGAACTGCAGACTCTAATTTTACCAACCTGTGACGGCTGCATCTTTGTCTCAGGCCGCAATTTACAGCCGCGATGACGACGACCTAGATCTTCATGTTGTCGCCGTCCAAGCATCTTCCCGGCGTCAACTTCAAGGGGGCTATTTGAAGTCATGTCAAGTATGTTACATTTCTCTTTTGTAGCGGTAGTAGTTTGTGACACCATTTTATTACTATCATGCCACTTTTACTTTAGTATACATAGGTGTTAAATTATGTAATGGTGTCCAAGTCAATTGTAATACATTTCATTTGATTAGAATATTATTTTCCTGTCTTTTTCTTTACGATTCCGCGCCCTGCACTTCATTTTCTTCCTTTTCTCTATTGGGTGATCTCTCTCCGGCAAGCATCAAGGAACTCGATCATGTTTCTTAACAATGAACTGTTGGATTGTAGGCGCAACGCTCGTGATTCTCCTCCCTAATGGACGCAAGAAACCCAATCCGCAAATTGCATAGAAGAAATCACTTAAATAGAAGAAATCTATCTGCATATTATATAACATCCAGCAAGAAAAAAATAATCTTGCACGAAAGAACAAAGATTAGTGCAGGATCTTTATGACTGAAATGTGACAACTGAATTCAGTCGGTCTGCCCCTTCAAGGAGCACTGTGTTTCATCTTCATCCATGTCCTCTTCCCCAGTGTAGACAGACTTGGTAGTCCTCTTCGTCGTCGGGATCGGGCGTGAGTGTCTTCTCCTAGTGAATCGCCCTTTCATCCTCTCCTCCGTGTGTTCACCGATCTCACATAAAGGATATGGGGATTTTGCCGAGCTCACTCCTTTTGTTCGAACATCAAGTTTTCTACGTCCACTAGGTGAGAAGAATCGTGACAATTGCGCCTACGATCCAACAGCTCGTCCCTCGTTGTGGTTCCCTCGTCGTCGTCGATCTGTGAGTGAACGACACAAATGCCCTCCACTCTATGCGCCAAAGTCCCTGTGTCATAAGCACATTTTGTCAATATATATATATATATATATATATATATATATATGTATATATATATATATATATATATCTTCTCGATCTTTAATTTCACTCTTGTATAAGTAACCACAAAACATTAATGGTTTATTTATTTAATGAAGATGTGGAAACACTACCGAACCAAAACTACCCGAAGTCCTTCATGGCTAAGAACGTAGTTTTCCATGTAGTATATGTAAGCCCCACATAATATAGGCCAAAAAGGGACGATGAACAAGTCAAAATTGTTTATTCGAATGGATGCTTTACTATCTATGAACAGTGGCAAGTGGCCAATTAATACTAAGCACCAATAATTAATTATCTTTAAGCTTCTCATATCTAACATGGACGTTGACGCAAAACAGATGTTTTGGTCTCACTATCCCTTATATTATTCAAATATTTATTTCTAGACCGAGTCCTTCAATTTTAATTCATTCTTGATGCCGAGTCCAAGCAAAGTTGCATCCAAAAAATAATAAAATAAAATACAAAAAGGATTGCGATCATGTTTCGGCTGATGGGCCGATAAATGGGCCGTCTTATTACTAATCCTCTTTGTTACAAAAAAATATGCAGCAACAACAACAACGGCCTAACGATGCCAAACTGTTTCAACCATTTAGTGGTTAATAGGACAGGCCCAACATAAAGTAAATTAAATTAAATAGATCAGGTGATGTGTGACCTATAAGTACAAAACAAAAATCTAAGCCTGTGTAATTTACTAAATTGACCTAGCTCCTTATCTGATTAGGCTCTATTATTTTAATTTTTAATCAATTAATTAAATTACAACATGCATAACAAATATTATGACTTAAATTGGCAGTTAAATAGATAAAATATATCAATTAGGCGGACTTGGCTTACAGGTCACTTATAAAAAAAGATCTAACCTACTTAAATAATTAAGCTTAATGTTAAAATATGGCCACCTGATTTTTTTTTATTAAAATAAGTTAGATCAAAGATTCAAAGTAGACCAAGCCAAATCAAGCTTACGGACAACTTAGCTTACTTCCAGCACTAGAGGGTGAATTCAAAACTTAGGTTGACCATCAATTTAGCTTAAAAACATTATTCATTATTTTTCTTCAAATTACTTAAATAATTCAACACTTGTTCTTCTTAATGTTATCTATTTTAATTAGTACTTTTAAACCTATATTTATTCTTAAATTTATTAAAATAAAATTAAAAAAAAAATTTTTTTCCTTTCTTTGGACTCAATATCATCCGACCAAAAATAAATATATTTAAAGAACCAAAATCAAACTAGACAAACAGACAAGAATCGGTTAGCAGAATTTAAAGAAATTGAAGACAAACACACTTTCGAGAGAATTAAAATTCAAGATAAATATATTCTTCTTCTATTTTTTTTTCAGAACGAGAGAACTAAAATTTCAACAACGATAATTATTAAGAAAAGAGTGAAAAAAGAAGACATCGACGTAGAAAAAGAGATTTACCAGATTTATTCTTTTTAAGCTCATCTTGTTTAATTAAGAACGGGGGTATATAACATCAAAAGAGATGATAACTAAGTGAATATTCAATAACATTATGAAATAATAATCAACGTCGGTCGGTAAAAAAAATAAAATAATTTCTGCTCTACTTTTCGGCTCCGTACTCCCGTTAATCGAATTAATATAAAAAAACGTTATGAAATAATAAAAAACAATTAAAATAAAATTAACTGCTGTAACTCGTCTTTTTTAATCATTCCGTCGAGAGCCGTTGCAAATGTCGAGTGGATTCTTCCACCGTTAAGATCCCGAAGCCTTCCGACCGCGACGCAACTCATCTCCGTCCATTACCCAGACGCCAAACTTTTACGGGGATCTCTGCGGACCGGATGCGTAAATACCGATCATGCACGAGGGCAAGTCCGTCCAAACGCGCGCAACGGTCCTCTCCATCGTCTCGTGATTCCCCAAACCCCCCAACGGTCCACTCTGCGCTGCGGTCAAAAAGGCCAAAGCTCTGCCTCACTTATATTCTCACCCCTGTTTTCTTTTCCGTTTCGTCACATCCGCTCTCTGCAGGAAGGGAGTAGAGTTAGCGACGCATCTTCCCGGTTTAAACAAAAAAACATTGGGGTATGCTTAGCAGCGCCTACGGCTACTTAAGGGCACTTTGGGATATTAAAATAATTTATACTATGTGAATCATCTTTTGTTTCTGTTCATCTGTGCCTGCTTCGCGAGTGCTTTGTTCAGCTCAGCAGTCCAGCAAGAAGAAACCCTAGCTTTCCTCGCCCGAGATCGCTGGTAAAGAGGAGGCGAATGGAGAACGGTTCGGCGTCAGATTCGAGTGGGGAGTCGTTCACGGCTCCGCCGCCGGAGGAATCGGCTCCGGGGAGGGCAGAGGTCGACATATCGGCGCCATCCCAGTCTGTGAAGGAAGAGACCGTGGATCACTGTTTGGCGTCAGATTCGAGCGGCGCGCCACCGATGGAGATCCCGCGTGCGTTGTTCACGGCTCCGCCGCCGGAGGAATCGGCTTTGCGGAGGGCAGAGGTCGACACGTCGGCGCCGTTCCAGTCGGTGAAAGAGGCCGTGGATAGGTTCGGCGGGTGTGCCGTTTGGAATTTGCAGCTCAAGCAGTTGTTTCATCCCGAAGTGAGTTTTTTTTTTCAGTTCGGTATTTAACTTCAATTTCCATTTTTGTGTGTCAAGTTTTTGCATTTGTTGTTTGCTTGTAAGTCCATAGTTAAAAAGTTTACCTCCGTTAAACATCTCTAATGTTTCTAATGTTACTTTGAAAGTGAGCTAAGACACTGAAGCTTCTTTAATTGTTATCATGTTATGTTATCTTCACTAGTAGGAACACATGAAAAATTAGAACGAGTCCATTATATAGTTAGGTTCTTTTGTGATGCCCTTCCGAACTATTTCATTGCTTCTTTCTTTTGAAGTAAGCTAAGTTACAAGAATTGATGTAAAGTATACTTTATCCTATGGATGCCGCAAAACAAAAAAGATGAAATAGGAAAGTAGTTGGTCTTACAAATGATGTATCCAATTTTATTATTCACTATCCTATCTTTTGAAACTTAGCCATTTAGCAAACCCATCTTTTCAAGTAAATATATTTAGAATCATAATTATGTCTAAATGGAAATTTTAAAATATGTGTTGTAAGATTTCTTTTCCATATTCATGTCTTCAAATTGGTTGTTCACAATATACCTTGTGATGGTTTGTTAAGGAACACCATTCTTCTGAGGATGTTGATTTCATCAGCGTAGAGGAGCAAGCTACACTTTTAGAGAAAGATCTTATCATGAAGGAGAGAAAAACACTTGATGTATTAAAAGAGTTGGAGATGACCAAAAAGGTTGTAGATGGCTTGAAAATGAAATTGCAGAAGGAGACTATAGAAGCTTCTAAAATGTCAACTATCAGCTCAGATAGTACAATTTTAGCCCAAGAGATGCATGATCAATCGGAGGTTGAGAAGTTTATTGATGTTGATAGTTCTAGTGTAGGGCCAAAACAATCTGCAGGACTTATCTTACAGGAGCTGAAACATGCTAAGGAAAACCTGAACAGGGCTACAGATAATCTGGCCGATATCCGAGAATCCATTGAACTGCTTAACAGTAAAATAGAGGAGGAGAAACATCTGCTTGAGGCGACCCAAGAGAAATTGGTTTCTAATGCTGCTACTCTGACATCACTGGAGAAAGAGTATAATCAAACCACAGAAAAGTTGCAGGAAACCCAATATCTGGAAAGCAAAAGAAGCGGAGATCCTTCACACATTTCACAAGAAATCAAGGAAATCAATGCTGAGATGGAACAGTCAAGAAAGGTGACTGAGGCAGCAAAGCTTGAGGTTGATAGGTTGACAGCTGAGATTGATCAGACGAAGACAAGCATCAAAACAGCTGAAATTCGCATGCTTGCAGCTAAGAAGATGGAAGAAGCAGCCAGAGCTGCAGAAGCCGTTGCTTTGGCTGAGATAAAAGCTCTAATGAGCAGTAATAACTCCACTTCAGATGCTAGTGTCTCTAGCATAACATTGTCGACGGAAGAGTACATCACTCTGATGCGCAAAGCTCAAGAGGCAGATGAAGCTTCAAAAAGGAAAATTGAAGTTGCCATGGAAGAAGTAAATGAAGCAAACCGCTACAGATCAGAGTTATTATTCAAGGTGGAGGAAGCAAATGCGGAAGCAAAAGCTTATAAGAGTGCTCTCGAAGACGCACTAAAGAGAGTAGAAGATGCAAACAGAGGGAAGCTTGCGGTTGAAGAGGCCTTACGAACATGGAGATCTGAACAAGGTCAGAGGAGGCACAATTTTCGTAATACTACCAAATTCAAAAGCTATTCAGCTCACCACAGGTGGGATTCCCGTGTGCTCGATCTGAATGGTTCATCTCTGATAACTGACCCGCCAAGCATTGGTTTGCATCCTCCACTGTCTATTGGGCAAATACTTAGCATGAAATTGATGGTACCCGGAGGGAATGAGTGGGAAAAAGAGAACGAAAAACCCAACGTGTCCCTCGGTCAGATGCTAAATAAAAAACCTGGACATGGAGACATGGCTCCCCAACAGATAAAAGATGACTCGGCCAACAAGGCTACTGCAGCAACTAAGAGGAAGAAACTCGGCTTTGTCGGCTTGTCGCTCGTGTTGGCAAAACAAAACAAGAAGAACAAGAAGAAGAGGCAGTCTTTGGATACAAGTCCGGCTGCTTCATTTGGAAAAGCAAGACGAGAAGATGAGCTTAGATGTTAATTGATTTTATTTGTGTATTGCATTAACGAGCAGCTACCAGTGCTTGTATTCTTGCTTTTAATATTACGTCATTATTGGTTACTAATGACGATTTGTGGGTGTAATTTTTTGCTCATTTAACAAGTATTTTGTGAAAAAAGAGTGTTGCTTAATCGTTATTTGGAGGAACCTAGTTTTGAACATGGAGGGTTGTTAAGGATAAAGAATGGAAAGGAAAATATCGGAAAGAAAAAGAAAAGTGAAATCCATGTCTACTATTATTCTCGGACAAGAGATGGGCTTATTATTTTATTTGGACGATTTTAAAAAAAATTATTTTAGAAATTAATAATAAATTAGTGGTTAAGGAGACAGACTTGAAATCTGTTGGGCTTCGCCCGCGCAGGTTCGAACCCTGCTGTCGACGTTTTTTTAAGTCTTTTTTTTCAAATGAGTTAATATTTGTTAATTTATTTTATTTCAAATTGATTATTGATGCAATTTAATAACGTTTAACTCCAAAGATATTGTGATCAATAATAATTTAAAAAAATGAAGCATATCAATTACTTAAAAAATAAGGTTAGCATCTAATTATTTTTTATTAAATAATTGGAAGTGTTATGAAAATCAGATCGGACCGTCGATTATTGAATCGGTCTCTAGTCCATTTTTCATCAAAATCAGAATTTGACAAAAAAATCGAATTGAAAAATTTGTTTGAACCGGTTCAATCTGACTTTAAAATTTTTGTTTTTAAAAATACAAAAGTAGAAATTTCGATGAAAGTGCAAAAAAGGAAAGAAAATAAATAATATTGAAGGGGAAAAATAGTTTCAATTAGATTCTTATTTTAGCATTTAAAAAATGCAAAATTGAAAATGTGTGTGATAGAATCAAACACAAAAAGGAAAGAAAAATATATAATTGTGAAAATAAAAAAAAGAAGGTGATGCTGTGATGGTGTATAAATGAAATGAGAAATTTAAGGAGAGAGAAACTTATGGAGAAAAAGAAGATATTGTGATCAATAATAATTTAAAAAAATGAAGCATATCAATTACTTGAAAAATAAGGTTAGCATCTAATTATTTTTTATTAAATAATTGAAAGTGTTATGAAAATCAGATCGGACCCGTCAATTATTGAATCGGTCTCTAGTTCATTTTTCATCAAAATCGGAATTTGTCAAAAAAATCTAATTGAATCGGATTGAACCGTGAAAAATTAGTTCGAACCGGTTCAATCCAACTTTAAAATTTTTGTTTTTAAAAATACAGAAGTAGAAATTTCGATGAAAGTGCAAAAAAGGAAAGAAAATAAATAATATTGAAAGGGGAAAACAGTTTCAATTATATTCTTATTTTAGCATTTAAAAAATGCAAAATTGAAAATGTGTGTGATAGAATCAAACACAAAAAGGAAAGAAAAATATATAATTGTGAAAATAAAAAAAGGAAGGTGATGCTGTGATGGTGTATAAATGAAATGAGAAATTTAAGGAGAATAATGAAGTGAGAAACTTATGGAGAAAAAAAAGAAGTGAGAGAAAAACTAAACATGGAAATAGTCGAATGGAGAAAAAGGCAAGGAAAAATAATTTAATAGAAGGATGTGACAAAAAAGAAAAGATATTAACAGACGAAACAATTAAATTTAAAATAAAATAAAAGTTATTAATAAAAAATAAAAGAATAAAAATATTTTTAAAAAATAGAGTTCAATTTCACTCATTATTTTTTAAAACATATGTCGTTAAATAATTTATTCAAAATTTTTTATAATATGTTCATAATAATATATTTAAATAAAATTAAATCATTCAACTTCAAACTCTTTTTAATATAATGGATATGGAACTCAAGAATTGACATATTTTTCAATAATATACATATTTTCATATTATTGAATGTAGTGAGTCTACATTTTTTTTCTATTTTCATTCAAACATATTAAATTATATAAAACTATAAGGGTGCGTTCACTGCATTGTCATTCAATATTACCTAGCAATATAAATTACCTCTCAGAAAGATTGTCACTTGTTAAATTGTCAGCAATGTATAATATCTTGTTTAGTATGCATAAGTAATCTATCTAGCAATCCATATTAGTTATTTATAAGAAAATACAGATTTATGAGTTAATATACAATTTTTACCAATATACCCCTAATCAAAAGAATTATGTTTAGATATATAAATTATTTTTAACTTCGTAAACTTAAATCACAAATATATATTATCACCTATAAAATTAATATTTATAAAATAATTAATATATTTTAAAATATGATAATAATATAGTCATAATAATTATAGTATTTATTTGATTAAGTTTATACTTTATTTAATTATTATTATAATTTATTCAATGTGTTTTAGAATTTATTTAAATAAAACTGTAAAGGATAAATGCGGAAAGTAAAATTTAAAAGATTGCAACTCAGGTGATAATGTAGATTGTCTACCCTCCCATAGGCAATCTGCATTGTCACTTCATAGGCAATATGGATTGCCTGAGCAATGCAGATTGTTCATTATCTGTTACAAGTGAACAAGGTAATGTGGTGGACTCAGGTAATTTAATACAACATTACCTCGTAATCTACAAAGATTACCTCTAGATAAACGCCCCCTAATAGATTTTGGATAAATTTATTGTAAATATAATTTAGAAAATAAGAAAAAAATGTTCAATATTAAGAACAATATTTTTTATATTATTTTGAAAGTATTATTCATAATATATCTTTGAAATTATAAACAAATAATATTTTAATAAAAATTTAGTTCAATCCGATCGAATATGTAACGCTCCTAAAATTGGCTCTTCTGCCACGCTGAGAATCAGATTGACCAAGGAAGCACTACACTGCCTACTACTACTTTGATTTTGACCAGTCAAAATATAACACACGTGGAAATAGAAATGATAGGGAAATAACAATGAAAGGATAATGCGAAAGATATATCATTGAAAATCAAATGAGGTCACATGACATGAGATAGTTCAAGAAAATAGGGAAGTGCATATAATTCAAATAGTTCTAGGAAATATTAACATATGCAGGGATAAAAAGGGAAATTCAGATGTCTTTGGAGTACAATATTGAAATAAACTATTAAAAAAATGATAGAGCGGAAAGCTGTTGTGTTTGGTAAGTCATGTGCCGCTATCCTCGAGCTCTGCATCTCCCACAACCTCCCTAAATAGGATTCTCACCTGCAAAATCTCAAAGCAGGGATATGGAATGCCCGTGAGCTAACGCCCAGTACACATAGAGTCATAGATGAAGAAATGATAATCTGATGAAGTCTATACTGATAAAAGATAATAACTAATCCATTACTTTATTCATTGGTTCCAATACCTTGATCTCTGTAGGTTATGGACCATGTCTATATGGTTCTACTTTATACAATATCATACCTTACTATGCTTTATTATGTTCATTACCATACTTTGTTATGCATTATCATACTGGATCTTTGTTATGCATTACAATATCATTGTACTCTATTATAGTACTACATCTTTTACATTACTATGAGGAATTTTTGTTTCCGGCCGACCTCTGATCGTTAAATCACGACGCCTACAATATGAAAAATATTTCTACACATCTCTATGTCATAATTGAATCAAAATGCGCGACATTCGATCCACATTTCTTCATCTAGGAATTTTTACGTCTAGGTACCTCTTTTGTACGTTTTCCGATCGCCGAACATTCCGTCGTCGATTGGGTCGATCGCCGAACTTTCTCAGCCGACGAGGAGCGCGAGTTGATCTTTGTCCACATCGAGGAGCATCGGTTCATCCTTGCACTGATCCGTCGCTCGTTCGTGGTTCGTCGGTGTGCTCGTCGTGTGTTCGCCAGTCGCTGGAATGGGAGAAGAAGAAGAGAGGAGGGGGCGACCAAGTGTGGGGAGTATTAAGGGGTGCCGGGGGTCCTTTTCACTCCTTATATCTCCTGCCGCCACTCTCTCTTAAGGTGAAGTCATGGGGGAAGAGAGAGAAGTGGGGGAGAGAATGAGGGAGGGGAGGATCATGGGGGGAGTGGGGTGAGGGAGAGAGAATCGGTCATCCCCATGACCGATTCTCTCATTCTCCCTTTTTTTTAAAAAATCTGCAGGTCGTTACATCACTATCCCCTTAAAAAGAAATTTGTCCTCGAATTTTAGATGAAAGTTAGGGCTTACCAAATAGTTTGGGAAACTTCTTTCGCATTTCTAACTCTAATTCCCATGTGGCCTATTTACCCTGATGGTGCTTCCACGCTACCTTGACCAATGTCACTGACTTCTTTTCTTTTTGAACTTCTTGGTACTCCAATATTTCTGTGGGTTGCTCATCGTATGTTAAATCCTCCTTGAGGTTCGACTCTTCAATTCGAATTACGTTGGCGTAGTCGTGTTTATATTTCTGGAGCAATGAGATGTGAAAGACGTTATGCACTCTGGCGTACGCCGGGGGTAACGCCAACCTACATGCCGAATCACCAACCATATCTAAAATTTCAAAGGGTCCCACGTACCTGGGGCTCAATTTTCTTTTCTTGCTGAGTCTCATTACACCCTTGGTTGGTGAGACTTTGAGCAGAACTTGTTCACCGGCTTTGAACGTGTGCTCTCGTCTTTTCTTGTCGGCGTAAGCCTTCTGCCAATCTTGCGTAGACTTCATCATTTTCTTTATCAGTTCAATCCGGTCTGTGTATTATTGTGTCTTCTTGCGGAGCTCAGTGCTCAATAGCTTTCTTTCGCCTACTTCTCCCCAGCATGTCGGGGTGCGACATGATCGACCATACAGAGCTTCAAACGAGGACATCTCTATGATTGCATGATAACTATTGTTATAAGAGAATTCAATTAAAGGAAGATGGTTGTCCCAATTACCATGCCAGTCCAAGGCACATGCTCGATGCATGTCTTCCAATGTCTAAATAGTTCTATCTGATTGGCCGTCTGTTTGCGGATGAAATATCGTACTATATCGAAGTCTGGTGCCGAAAGCATTCTATAAACTTTTTCAAAACCTGGCGGTGAACTTGAGATCTCTATCGGACACGATGACTGAGGGGATTCCATGGAGTCTGACAATCTCCTACCCATACAGGTCCATTAGGCTGTCTAACGACTACTTTACCTTGATGGGCAGGAAGTGGACCGATTTGGTGAGTCGATCCACTACTAGCCAAATAGCATCACCCTTCTGCATTCGAGGGAGGCCTGTGATGAAATCCATAGCAATTTCCTCCCATTTTCACTGTGGTATCTCGAGGCTCTTTAGTGTGCCTTGTGGTTTCTGGTGTTCCACCTTGACCTGCTGACAAACTATGCATCTGAACACGTACTCTATTATTTCCTTCTTCATGTCAGGCCACCAAAAACTTCTCTACACATCTTTATACATCTTCGTGCTTCCGGGATGGATGGCGAATTCTGACTTATGGCACTCATCTAAAACTTCTTACCGTAGTGTTGAGCTGTTAGGTACCCATAATCGGTTACGGTACCGAATACCACCATCTGATGAGACATTGAAATCGTTGGTTTCCATATTTCTCTTGATCATCATGACCTGATAATCAAAGTCTTCAAATTGTGTCGTGATGATTCTTCCTACTAGATCGGGTTCGATCCGTTGCATCATCATGAACGAATCATTAGGTGTTACTTGTGGAGCCTAATTGAAAAGTTCCTCCATCATCTCATATTGTCGGAGACGCATGAAGGCTACTGAACCTTCCCGCTTCTGACTAAGAGCATAAGCTACCGAGTTTACCTGCTGGGATGATAATTGATAGCAAACTCATAATCCTTCAAGAACTCCATCAATCGTCTCTAGCGCATGTTCAGATCTCTCTGTGTGAACACGTACTTTAAACTTTTATGGTCTGTGTACACTACAAACTATTCTTCATATAGATAGTGTCGTCAGAGCTTGAGAGCAAAGACTACGGCTGCTAGCTTGAGGTCATGAGTAGGGTAATAGACCTCATGTTTCTTCAGCTATCTTGATACATAAGCTACCACCTTTCCGTGCTGCATCAATACACAACTCAATCCTGTGCCGCTAGCGTCACTGTAGATTACATACACACCACTACCTGATGGTAATGTGAGTATGGGGATGAAAGTCAACCGCTTCTTCAACTCCTGGAAGCTTTCTTCGCATTTTGTGGACCAAATAAATTTTTCGCCTTTCCTTATGAGCTTGGTTATCGGTAGTGCCAATCTGGAGAAGTCTTTAATAAATCTTCTATAGTATCCTACTAAATCGAGGAAGCTTCGGATCTCTGAAACATTCTTCGGCTGAGTCCAGTTTGACACTACCTCGACCTTAGCTGGGTCCACTGAAATCCCATCTTTGGAAACAATATGCTCAAGGAACATCATCTGATCCATCCAAAATTCACATTTGGAGAACTTCGCATATAACTTCTTCTCTCGCAGCGTTTCCAAAACAATCCTCAGATGTTCCTTATGTTGTTCCACACTGAATGAATAGATGAGAATATCATCGACAAAGACGATCATGAACTTGCCGAGGTGTTCATTGAACGTCTGGTTCATCAGGTCCATGAATGCTGTAGGGCCATTAGTTAATCCAAACGGCATAACCAGAAATTTGTAATGTCCGTACCGTGATCTGAAAGCCATTTTTGAAATGTCCTCCTCTGCTACTATGAGCTGATGGTACCCACTCAGCAGATCGATCTTGGAGAATATTTGGCTTTGGCGAGCTGATCAAATAAGTCGTCAATGCGAGGGAAGGGGTACTTATTCTTTACCATAACCTTGTTGAGCATTCGATAATTTATGCACAGTCTCATTGATCCATCCTTCTTCTTGACAAAAAGGACTGGAGCGCCCCATGGTGATACACTGGGCCTGATGAAACCCTTGTCCAATAGCTCTTGTATTTGGGTTTTCAATTCTATCATCTTACGGGGCCTTAGAAATTGGAGCTGTGCCTAGCATCAGCTCGATGTAGAAATCGATGTCTCTCTTCGGTGGTAAACCGTTGACATCTTCCGGGAATACATCTAGGAATTCCCTTACGATATCTATGTCTTGTGGAGTCTTTGTAGAACCTTCAATTTTCGTAACGCTTGCCAGAAATCCTCTACAACCTTGCTGAAAAAGTTTCTGAGCCTTCATTGCCGATATCATGAACTTTGGTTCCTTCCGGTAACCGTGACTTTTTCTTTAATATTGGTTCCTATCACCACTTTCTTTTGCTTGCACAGAATGGAAGCATCATGGCGAGCCACCCAATCCATGCCCAATATGACATCATAATCATTCATAGATATTATGATTAAGTCAACAGGGAAGTTCTTTTTGTCAATTGCTACCGACACCTCAGGAAGATATCTGGTAGTCCATAATGTTCCTTGTGGGGTAAGATTTGTCATGCTGGGTTTTAGATTCATAGCAGGTAACCCCAAGGTTATAGCACACTCTTCGAATATGAAAGAATGAGTGGCTCCAGAATCAAATAATATTGTAGTCGATAGCTTGGCAATGCAGAGCGTACCTCGAATGACGTCAGCGTCATTCTGCGGAGCATCCTCTTCCAGGTTGAAGAGTCTTCCTTGCACTAGGGGCTTGCGCCACGGACAGTCAATGGAGATGTGGCCCACCATGCCACAGTAAAAATAGGCATCGGTCTTCATGCGACATTCCCCAGCATGAGTCCTGCCACAAGTGTTACATAAGACCTTCTCACCTTGCACAGGTTGCGCCTAAGGAACTCTGGGTTGCTGGGGTCTCTGTGGTGCCGATCGCCTTGCCGGTTGTTGGGGTTGCTTCTACTGAGGTTGCTGTTGTGGTGGCACTTGCTGAGACTGACGTGGTGGTGGTAGAGGTGGTCGGGGCTGTTGCTCATAGCGGGGCCGATCGTATTGTTGTGGAGCAGGGTAAGGTCATGAACGGTTATCCCGTCGCTGGTCTCGTCGCTGGTGGTGATAGTCATTCCTTCTGAACTATTGTTGGGACCCCTGTCCCGCTTCGAGCTGTCGCTTTTTTGTGCGTTGTAGTTCCTACTGGTCCCTTTTCATTCTAGTGGCCAGCTGAACCGCATCCATGAACGTCTTATAATTGTCGGGCCGTGTTTGATCTCTCAGGCCCGGGTTCAATCCTTCGATGAAACGGTTGGTTTTCTCCAGCTCGTCCATGGTCAGTTTTGAGTATTTCTGGAGGCGGTCGTACTTGATTTGATACTGGGACACAATCATTGTCCCCTAGTTCAGATTTAGGAACTCTTTCTACTTTAGCCTCCTCTGGAAGGCAGGAAAGAAGCGGACTTCGAACAACCGTCGGAAGTCACATGGTATCACCCTAACGCCCGCGAATTCAGTCGCCTTGGTCACCTTCCACCAATCTTTCGCATCCTTGGTGAGGGTGTCGGCGGCGAATATCACTTGCTTGTGGTCCGGGCAGTCTAGAAGTTCGAACTTTTCCTCCATGGTATCGATCCATTGCTCGATCACGTCTATATCTCCTTCGCCGCTATAAGTAGACAGCCTCAACCTCCAGAATTCCTGTATGGTGCACGGGGGAGGAAGATGTCGTTCCTGACGTCCCAGCTGAGGTGGGGGTTTCTAGACCTCTTCGTCATTACAGCTTTCGTCCTCGTCAATTGGCTGTTGCATCTTGCTTGGAGGAGGGATCTCTGAGAGACAGCACAATTGATGAGAAGCTATAATGAAAGATATTCTTTGAATCAAAATAACTTTTATTCCTTTATTGCCCTTGCCTAAACCAATGAACAAATGTGCCCCACATGATGACAAACCCATCATGGTAAGGTTTTATTTCGAAAGAAAATTAAACATCTAAAAGTACCCCTGGTCTCATACTACTCATTTCGTCGTGAAGTCTTCCCAGATTCATCCTTGAAGATCCTTCTATGCTTAGCAATACTTGGGCACTCCCCGGAGTAATGCCCGAATTGTATACAGATTATGCAATGAGGAACTTCTTCTAGTGACGAACTTGAAGGGCTGCCCGAGCGTGCTACCGCACTTTCCTATTCCCGGCTTTGCAATTCTCTTCCTTCTTCGTTTTCTTCAGGCACTTCAAATGGTGGAGGAGACATCACTGGGTAGTTGCTCCCCATGCTTTCCAAATCAAATTGCTCCTGCACCTCCAGGGCTGGGGGAGGTGGAATCGAGATGTCACGGCCACATCTACGGCCCTATGCTCGTGCTTGCACTTGCTCTTGAGTCAATGGAGTTGGGGGGTGCATAATGGATTCAGCTACCCAAAAGACTCTCCTTCCGCCACGTACTACTCTAGAAGTTATGCGACGTGGAGGCATCTATAAAAACAAGTTGTCTCAATATAAAATAATCCATATAAATAATTCAACTAGTACTCACTTGAGGAATGGAATCGCAGTTGCTCAGAAAGCTTGCATATGACTTTACCATGACTATGAGACTAATGGACAATGAAGATAATGCAATGACTTTATACTTTAGTATGAATGATAATGACACTGGTCTATACTCTACTGTGAACACTGAGAGCCAAGAACTTAGGCTCTGATATCAAATTGTAACACCCCCAAAATCAGCACTTCTGCCACGCTGGCAGTCAGATTGACCAAGGGAGCGCTACACTGCCTACTACTACTTTGGCTTTGACCAGTCAACATACGACACACGTGGCAATAGAAATGATAGGGAAATAACAATGAAAGGATGATGCAGAAGATATATTATTGAAAATCAAATGATGTCACATGACATGAGATAGTTCAAGAAAATAGGGAAGTGCAGATAATTCAAATAGTTCTAGAAAATATTAACATATGCAGGGATAAAAAGAGAAATTCAAATATCTTTAGAGTACAATATTAAAATAAACTATTAAAGAAATGACAAAGCGGAAAGCTGTTATGTCTGGTAAGTCATGTGCCGCTATCCTCGAGCTCTGCATCTTCCACAACCTCCCTAAGCATGATTCTCACCTACAAAATATCAAACCAGGGGCATGGAATGCCCGTGAGCTAACGCCCAGTACATATAGAGTCATAGATGAGGAAATGATAATTTGATAAAGTCTATACTGATAAAAGATAATCACTAATCCATTACTTTATTCATTGATTACAATACCTTGATCTCTGTAGGTTATGGACCATGCCTATATGATTCTGTACTCTGTCCTTTACTTTCACAATACTTTATACAATATCATACCTTACTATGCTTTACTCTGTTCATTACCATACTTTGTTATGCATTGCCATACTCTATCATTCATCACTGTACTCTGTTATAGTACTACATCTTTTACATTACTATGAGGTCCTTAATGTTCGTTATCCTATGCGAGCTCAACTTTAATTAAATAGGAAGCTAGAGGTGTCCTTTTACCATATGCTGCCAAAATGCCTATGAAAGGAAAGGTGTATGCTCAGGCATTCCCTTTTCGGAATATAGGTGGGAGATGATCTGCACCTAGGAACAGTGATCGTTGCGGACCCGTAGGTTCACTATCTTCTCAGCTGAGCTGCCTGTCCTTCTGGCATAAAGTAATATAATTCATATATGCCCCATGGAGGAAGGGTGCGTCAATACGTCACCCTTATTCGGAAGCACAGGTGGGAGAGGGACTGTGGTTCAGGAATAGTGATAGTTAACACCAGTAGGTGTACTGTCTCCTCAGCATAGCTACCTGCCCCTTACTATACCATACTCTGATCTCTACACTGAACGACACATAGTTATCCCATTCTTTTATCTTTACTTTACTTATCCTCTTTAACATGTGTGGGGCTTTCCAATCAACATTCAGAAAGGGGTAAAGTCTAATCCCCTCTCTACAGAAAGGTCGGTTACTTGCTTTACTGTATTGGACATGGCCTCAGGTGGGCCAGTCGATGGTTTAGAACTGATTATGGGAGTTCTGGCCACTCAAAGGTATTTCAGTCATTTTACATTAGAATTCGCGACACTTCTGTTCTGGACCGGTCGACCATTCCTGTGGGACCGGTCGACCGATATCTTTGGATCATAAGTCGGACGACTGTTTCTTCTCACGCCGAGCCGATCGATCGAATTTAGAATCGGTCGGCCGGTCGTCGTGTGACCTATCGCAGGATCGATTGACCGACTCTTGGAGATCGATCGACCGACCTTGCGCGAATGGCCTCAGCAGTCCCTGCTGGATTGGTCGACCGATCACTTGGGTCGGTCGACCGATCAAGAGTCACGACATGGCACGTCGAAAATAGGTCGACCGATATGGTGAAATCGGTCGACCGATTCTCCACGCGAAATAGAGTCGCCGGTCGGAATTTTTATTTTCGGCCGACCTCCGGCCGTTAAATCACGATGCCTACAATATGAAAAATGTTCCTATACATCTCTATGTCATAATTGAATCAAAATGCACGACATTCGATGTACATTTCTTCATTTAGGGATTTTTACGTCTAGGTACCTCTTTTGTACGTTTTTCGATCGCCGGACGTTCCGTCGTCGATTGGGTCGGTCGCCAGACTTTCTCAGCCGACGGGGAGCGCGAGTTGATCTTTGTCCACGTCGAGGAGCGTCGGTTCGTCCTTGCACTGATTCGTCAATCGTTCGTGGTTCGCCGGTGTGCTCATCGTGTGTTCGCTGATCACCGGAAAGGGAGAAGAAGAAGAGAGGATGGGGCGGCCGAGTGTGGGGAGTCCAAAGGGATGCCGAGGGTCCTCTTCACTTCTTATATCTCCTGCCGCCACTCTCTCTAGAGGTGAAGTCATGGGGGAAGAGAGAGAAGTGGGGAGAGAATGAGGGAGGGGAGGATCGTGGGGGAGTGGGAGAGAGAATCTGTATCCTTCTCCCCTTTTTTTTAAAAAAATGTGCGGGTCGTTACAGAATCCAATTAAATCGATCGAACTATGATCCGACGTGCCAACTCAACATTCGGATCCGGTTTGAAAAACATTGCTAAAAACTATGAATAACTAAAAAGAAAAAGGTTGGGGATGTCCGCTTCTTCCTCTCTCTTAGAATTGGTTGGTTCATCGTCTACGGAATCGCTTGCATAATAATTAAAGAACCCATCCATCAGATAAAATGTGGCATTCATGTCTCCCAGCATCCGAGAGTTGTACCGAGGAAGTGACCAATATGTAGTATAATGGACTAGTCATCAGTGTCATTATTTGGTGTACTCATGTTAGTTATTGAAATCCTACTTATACTCAATTTCCCACTACTAGAGGACTGAAGAGCTCTTCTACTAAAGTTCCTACCCAGCATTTTCTTTTCTTCCTCTCCCTGCGAAGTTATCCTAGAAAACCAGTTATCCTAGAAAACCATTGAGATACTTGATCTCATTGTAGTAATGGGCTGCCAAGGATGTTTGTTTCTTGTGCTGATGGTCAGCTGCATCTCGGCAAGAAGCTTAGCAATCACTGATGCCGCAGGTAAAATTGGGTTTGTTCATTTGATTTCAATTCATACATTCCAATTTCTTCATTGATCAAAGAACATACTTGGTTATTTGCAATACAATTAGACACTCCTTCCACGGTCTGAGTTTTCGGAAAGATGAGGGAGAGAAACTATGACTATCAGTGTCTGATCTGAGGAATCCCATGTAAATTCCATTATGCTTTAGAATTGAAGATAAATGAACATTTCAGCTTAAGGTCTTCGAGACGACTTCAATATCATTAAGACGAAGGAAAGGTCATATATATAATGCTTGGGACAAATGTTTCAATCTTTTCTTTCTTTCTTTCTTTCTAATCAAAGTGCTCCTTGATTCCATTTGTTGTTTCAGCTGCGCGAGAAGTTAAACAGAGTTCAAATGAAGCCACTGAGCCAAGTCCGGTGCACGAAGTACTTTGCGTAATGTGCCAAAATTTTGCATCCAAGGCCATGAACTACCTTGCGGACAACAAGACCCGGACTGGGATTATTAATGGCTTCCATAAGAGTTGTTCCACTGTGCCTTATCTTTATAGGCAAAGCGTAAGACTCAGCATTGTGTTCCATCTTGCAATGTAGTTGGAAGGCCATGTTACGAATCCAAATATTTGTTCTGAAACAGTTTCTTTTTCTTCCTTCCAGTGCATCTCTTTGGTGGATTATTATCTGTCACTTCTGTTCGAGAAAATCGATTCAGTGAAACCAGAGTTGTTCTGTGAAACTGTGAATATTTGTGGGAAGAATGCAACTGCTCCTCTATTATCTGGTGAAGCAGCTTGCTCAGCCTGCCAGAACACTGCATCCCAGATGCTTGTTAAGCTGAGAGATCATGGCACAGAGGTGAAAGAGCAGCATCCTACACTATTCTCAGCTTGATGATAATATAAATTATTTCTATCCATTCCCGTCCTCGCAATAGTAAATTTTTTAAAATTCAGGATTGCGAAAGAAAATTCCTGGTAGAATCCTTCAAGTTTGAAAATTTTGCCGCCCCTAATATATTGTGATTAACTCTGATAATTGCTAATATATTTTAAGTTGATGCTCTGGAAACTATAAATAGATCCAAACATTTATAAATGGAAATTTGACTACACATGGTTGCGAAATTATTTTGTTTCTTTTATGGAATTAATCATACGATATTGCAGAATTATCAATAGTTCAATTCAATATACCTGTGGAATCTGTTTTTTTCCAGCTGCAATTGATGGAGGCACTTCTTAGTGGATGTGACACAATGGTTAAATTTGGTCAAGAAGTGAGTTTGTCTGCTCTTTAATAAATCCCAAACTGCAAACAAAGTGAGGCATCTCATATTTTATCTTGTGATTTAGAAAAAAAAGAAAACATGGGCAACATATATGTTATGAAAAACTTGACACTTTTGTCCTCTTAAAATTTCATAATAATTATTTATGTTAAGACTGAGAAGTCAGAACAGTAAAGTAGCAACAAAGTTTTGTTACTTGAGGTATAATTGTGTGTTAGTTCACATAGATTTGTTTGAACTTTGAATGAAGCAACTATGTATTGATTCAGCTTACTTTTTTCAACTTACTGATTCTCTAAAGAGTTTGTTTCCTTATTGCAGTTGAAGAATGTGATCATGGAGTATGCACCACTTGTCATGTCTAATACTGAAAGTTTCATTGAGAAGACTCCTCTGTGCACCAATGTCTGCAAGGCACCTCAACAAGTCATGTTCGGGCCCCAACTCGGCACTGCATGAGCTATAAAAAGCCAAAAAACATGCTTCAGGATAGGAAAAAAAAGAGGAAGTTTTAACATATAATAATAACAATAATTCATATTGGTGGCCTGTACAATAAGCAATGCCTTTCTCTCAATTGTTTGGTCTCTACTCAGTTCATGCATCTTAATTTTTTTTTTAAAAAAAAACAAAGAAAGGATCCTAAGGATTTGTATCCATATGATCAAAATTGTCAGAATCGAAATGGATAAATATCCGATTCAGGTCTGATCAGTTCCGAATATAATCATATTATTAAACTAAAATATGGTATGTAAGACGTGTCACAAAATTTAAATGACATGATTTACATACAAAAAATAAAATAAGTATAAATGAAATCTTTGGGGCTGCCTCTACGCGGGCCATGCTTTAATGAGTGGTGCATGCATCATCTGCTTCTAGAGATGTGAATTGAATGAGCGCACGCCTCTCTGGCTCTCTCTCTACGCCCTCATGTGCAAAGAGAGAAAATATCTTATAATTATGTTTCATCTAGTATGCTAACAATGTTGAGTACTTCATTTCCTTAAGTTGGTTTGCAAGGTCACAAGATTAAAAGAATTTTCTTGTTTGGATAATTTTCTCTTGAGACAAAATAAAAGAGTACATGTGCCTCACCGATAGAATTCAAATTCGTAATCTCATTATATTCAAATAAAGGTAATGCACTTTACAGCATTCTTACTTCTATGAAAGATATGCATACATAAGAAAATAAAAAAATAGTTTCAGTAACGATTCTCAATTTAATATTTCATTATTAGTTAAAATATGTGACTTTTTTTATTTTTTACTTTATTTAATTCACTTATAATAGTTCTATGGGTCATAATCGAGAAAAAAAAAACAGAAAACAAGTTGGTGGCATCCTAAGCTTGACTTGCACTAATGAATTGGATTTTATAAATCGTCCAACCAAATTTTAACTCCTTGGCCATATCCATTTATCCAAAACACCAACTTAGTCAAATACTCATATCTCGGGCACCATTTGGTCTAGAAATTCATTGTAGCAAGGATTTCAAAAGTATTCGGTCAAACTTTATATCTCCGTGAAAGTTATAGGCCTCACAACTTTAAACTAATTCACAAATTGAAAATAATGAATTTATACGCATTAAATTTTTTTCCCAAATATCAGCAATTATATGTGAATAAATGTCTAGATAATAATATATAAGTTATTTATAATTTTTTTATAATTAAAAGATTCAAATATTTCCATTTTTTTAAAGAAAAAATGTTTCGGAAAAGTCTATTATTTGAGATTCTAAATTCCAGCATTGCTTTTTTTTTACTAAAAAGAAAAGAATATGCCACGAATCAGCCAATAAAGTTTATCTGCGTGGCGTTCGTCACAACGTGGTCAAGGCACGTGCCATTTTCTTTCCTCCCTTCGCCCTCTCCCTCTCCCTCTCCCTCTCTCCCCGTGTGGCTGGAAGAGCGACGAGGAGCGGAGGCCTTCCACCCCTTCGAATTCCTCTCAGGGTTTGATCAGGTGCCCTCTTTTGATCTCCTGCAACTCATCGATTCCTGTGGTCTTGTCCACAGCAGATCTTTGGCGCTCAAACATTGGTTCATTTCTTTTCTTGTCTTGCATGGTTTCCTGTTTCTGCTTCTTCAATCGTTACTTCTACAGCGCGGCCTCTGGGTTATAAATTGCAGGGGTTTCTTGTTCCCTAACGATGTTTATGGGAACTTCTCAGACACCAGAAATTGGTTATATTGCTCTACATGTCATGATCCAAGTTCAAAGTAGCCCTTTTTTTTGCCCCTTTCCCGTTTTAGATTGACACCTGGAATTCGTTATCGACCCAACTGGTCATGTCAACTGTAATTAATGGCGTGAAATATGTCAAACTATACGTCAAACGCCCCAAAGTCACGCGTTGGATTGTTTCCCTTGAGGAGCAGTCGCCGAACAACCATTTCCTTTCTAGTTATGATTTAGGGAAATATTAGTTGTACGGTTATCTGAAACAGACTTAGGCCAGGTAAAATCATGCAAACTGATTAACGATTGCAACCTGCAAGAAGAACAAAAAGGTTAAATTAAGCTTCTTTTGTCTTCTTTTATATGTGGCTGGTAGTTGCAAGTTTGATGCTTTCAGTTATGCTTGTAAAAGATGAGTTATAAATACCATTTTCTTAATTGTTATTATTATTTCATTTTGTAAAGAATCGTCTACTTTGTTGATGTAAGACCACATTTTCTGAGTCATTGGTATGCTTTGCAAGGAACTTGGAGGATGTTAGACCGGCAAAATTTATCACCTTCTATTTGGACTTTTTTATTTTATGAAAAAGATCTAAGTTGAATGATGTATTGTGCAAATTCGATTTACCCTCAAGAAATTTTATGTTTGGCAATGCCTAGTAATGCTAGCTCTTTAAGCAGGAATTTCTGACATTCAGTTTGACTATGTTTCTACCGATATTAGTTAGCTATTTACCGATGGCTTCCCTTCAAAAAAGAAAAAACAAAAAAAATATTATCTATGTCCTTGTATTCAGAGATGGCATTTCCATGACTAAATGTTTCAGTACAAATAACTAATCAATTGTTTTCTTATGTGGTTGATAGCATGGGTTTCCGTCTGGAGTATTTGCTGCTAGTTCTAGTACTCAACTTCTTGTCTGCAAGCGGCAGGAATTTTGCAACCACTGATGCCCTAGGTGAGTTATAAACTGGAATCTGATTTTATGTTTATCCAACTTAAGGTTGTGTCACAACTTCTCATGTGTTCGTTATTGATAAGAAATATTTCATCGTTATGTTGATCATATTATGTTTCAAAATCCTGAGTTGGCTATTATTTGTTATCACATTAAAAGCACCAAAAGGTTTGTATTGGGTAGAAACTAGCTATAAACTGATGCCTTGTACTTCATCAAGAATTCCGTTGTTGTTGATATTTTTATTTGTACGGTAGATTGATTTTATTTTATCTTTGGTTAAACATTGATATCAATTGAAGAATAAATGATATACTACAAATACATACTTCATCAAGACAAACTCATAACTATAGATCTAATATTCAATAATAACACTCTTTACAGTATTTTTGTGTGTGTTTATGTGTAAATTTGATATCCAGAAGTTCAATAGACCCTGACAGATCTAATTCATAAGTTGGACTGTTAAGTTTTCCTCTCCTCCCAATAAATGTATGTTCAATATTCAATCATGTGATTTCTCGTTTAGGGTTTGGAGGTGGAAACTTCTTCTATAAGATTTTTGTTGGCTGTTAATCTATTTTGATTGTACTTCCACCTGTTGTTCGCAAGTTTACTTTTGTTACAACATAGAATTTCTGGTGAATCACCAGTTCAAACATGAAATATATATAGGATATATAGAGCAAGAAAAGTGTCGCGTGATGCTTACAAGCATTGCTGATACTCTTCTGAGTTTAACTAAACTTATATTCCTGGATAACTTGAGCCTCTTCTCAAGAGAGATGCCATGCATTCACATGATGACAAACTTTTTCAATCAGATATACGATTCACAAGATTTAACAAAGATAAGGTTAAGGGTTCTCAAGAATTTCATGATGTTGTCCTCGGGAGGAAAAATGTGAATCCATATGATATTTAAAATTCATTTGGATGCCTATACTTTTCATTCGATCTCCTATTTATTGTTCTTATTTCTTGCTTTAAAAGATTCTCTTATTTCTTTCTGCAGAAGTTGATTTGTCAAGTTCAAGAGAATCAGCTCAAATAATTGAAAAGAATAAAAATCTTTGTACATTATGTGAACAGTTTGCCTCACAGGCTTTATTATACCTTAATGAAAATCAGACCCAGGAGCAGATTATTAGTACTCTTCACGATTCTTGTTTGAAGATGCATTCTTTTAAACAACAGGCAAGCTTATTTTCCAGTAACAGCTGCTTCTCTGCATGCATCTTTGTATTTCTATGCTTTTTCTTTGTATTTCTTTCCTATGTGAATCAATATTTCTGCTAACACAATTTCCCGGCAGTGCAAAATGCTTGTAGATTATTATGTGCCTCTTTTCTTCTTGGAGATTTCCACGATGCAACCAGATCAATTCTGCGAAAAGGTAAATCTCTGTGGGGAGACTGTTTTGGCGCGTCTACCAGAGGCAGCTTGCTCATTCTGTCATGATGCTGTTGCACAAATGCTTATCAAACTGAATGATCCTGAGACAAAGGTTGAGAAAGATTGTTTTGCCTTAAAGTTTCTTTATTATTCAGATGTCAATGTTTTTTTTCTCATGTTTTTGTCTCACATCCTTTATTAGGTTGTAAATTGTAGGTTAGTATAGACTCCCATTGAGCACATCGTAATCAAAACTAGAATGGTTAAGGCCTCTCAACCAAAAATCTAGAATGGTTAAGGCCCCAATCTTGTGTGTGTATAATTAAGCAGCTTACACTTAACAAAGTGGCATTGATGTTTTTTTTACAACTTTCAAATGAGTATTATTAATATCTCCTGTTACGCTTCCTAGTTGCATGCTTCAGTTGTATTTGAGTTAAAATTTTTTAATGTTAGCTAATTATGATAATTGGAAATTTCCGCAGCTCGATTTAATAGAGGCACTTTTGAAAGGATGCAACAAAGTGGAGAACCATGTCCAAGAGGTGAGCTTCTTACAATATGATCTATGTTAACTTGAGAACCATTTGCTCGTTACATCAAATGTCACGATCTTTTAGTTTCAACACTTGGTCATGTGAAAATTGCGCTTTTTTGCCACTTTCAATCTAACATTTGTAGTTTCAAACTGTGAAACTTTTTCTTGACTAATTCCAGGAAACATCATCATCGGCATTTGAAACAGGGTTGTACTTGTCCTTCAAACTAAATTACTCGTGATCTGTTAATTATATGAATACTTGGATTAACGCAAAATGTTCCATGTACTTTATGCAGTGCAAGAAATTGGTCTTCGAGTATGCCCCAATTTTGCTGATCAATGCTCAAAGTTTTCTTGAGGCAAATGATGTCTGCACTCTTATCCATGTGTGCAAAGAGAGTCAAGGAGCGGTGATTGGATCAGCAATAGCTTCTGCTTGAATCATAAAATCAGAGACGCCGAAGATAAAGCTTGTATCATGTACTGAAATTTCCATTCCACCACAGTGATGGAGTTTGTTAATGATTAGTTATTTTCAGTGTGCCACTCTGTAAATCAGCTTTAATGGTTGGCCGCAGATCAGGGCTATGTAAATCGCAACTTCAATGTAATTATCTATTCTCATATCTTGGCAAATCCCAGACATCATTTCAAAATTTTAAATTCATGCATCTTCTAAGCATTCTATAGCAAATCAAGCTTTTCTTTGTTTAAATCTTGCTGGATATATGGCTGCATAATTTACGGGACCCATTGCGCGCATGTGCGAGTGTGTGTGAGAGAGAGAGAGCATCCTTTAGCTAATGTTGTAAGATGAGATTCCGTCTTGATCAACAGATCGATCGGATAAGTTAAAATGAATAATTTACATTGGCTAATATATATTAATACATAAAATGAAATAAGTTATGTAATGTGATGCAAAACATATATAAAAGTGAATAACAATAACTTAATAACATAAATTATAACATAATAAAGTAAAATAAAATTCAAATAAACAAATATAATAAAGTAAACATCCAAGACAGAATATTATTAAAACGATGTATGCATGATATTCAAGGAGGATTAAAGGCAGTTCCATAAATTTGATCATTACTAATCAAGAATATTTACTATACAAGGAAAAGTTTCACGTGAAGAAGTTATTAATAAAAAAATATCGATGAATTCTTATATATGTAAAGAAATAAGCAAAAAATTTACATAAATGATGTATCCTCATAAATCTTAATTTTTTATGCCCCAATATTTTTCTTTGTTTTTCAACTTGACTTGAGATCATTCAAACTCGCTGGATAGGCCAATTAACGTGAGTTTCGATCGAGTAAAAAAAATCTCCTGACCAAGTTTAAGATAACCCCTGGTTACTGATCAAGCGTTTTAAGAAAACTCTGCATTAATCAATGTTTTCACCCATTAATCTTGACATTGTTGCCATCAAATTCTTTGTTTCTAGGTTTATTCATATGAAAGGGACCACAATAAGTTCTTATCTATATATTATAAAAATAATTTTTTATTATTTTATAATGACATAAATTAAAATAGTATTATTTTAACTACTGTTTTATATATTAAGATTTAATACTATATATATATATATATACATATAAAAAATTAACGGAGGTCCATCCGATTTAGATAAGGGTCCATATCATTTCCCCCTCTCTCTCTTGCATGCAAATCCTCTCCATCGTTTCCTCTCTCTCCTCTCTCTCGTGCCCGCCGATCCTATAGTCGCCGCCAACTTTCGAGCGCCGCCACCGGCCTCTCCGAGCGTCATTCCTGTGCGTCCCCGTCGTTCCCCCCGTTGTTCGTCGTGCCCGCCCCTCGTCATCCCTCTCTTCCCTCGCCTTCCGCCGTCGTCCCATTGTCGACCGCCACCAATCACAAAGAAGAGAGAGAGTACGTGAGAGTATAGAGAGAAAAAAAAATTGTAAAATGATTTGGGCCCTTGATCTAAATCAGACGGTGCAACATCAAGTTTCACCCAAGGGAGGTTACACATCTATTAATCCCTACCTATAATGTGTTTATATATGTATAATAGAATTAATGTGGTGTAACCCCTTTTAGATGAAATATGATGCAGCGCCCTAGACCGTCCCTTTTAGATCAAGTGTTGAGATGAAACTTTTCTCTTTCCTCTCTCTCTTGCGCGCGACCCTTTCCCCCCATCCGATCGGTGTGTGTCCCCTCTCAACGCCTCCGCCGCAGCCGCCACCAAACTCTCCGAGCAACGCCGACCGCCGCTGCCAGTCATTCCTGTGCGCGCCGAGCCCCCTACGATCGCTGACTTCCGTGCCCTCCTTCCCTCTCTTCCCCATCCTCCTCTCTCTCTCCATTGATTCGCCCTCATCGTTGTGTCGGATCCCCTCTCTTCCTCGTCAATCCACCCCTGATCTGCGCCGCCCCGCGTCTCCCCTCTCTTCCCCCACCATCCGCCCCCATCGTAGAGCCGTCCACCCCTCTCTTCCCCGCTCGAGATCCGTCCGCCGCCACTCCTGGCTGGTGTAAAGAGATCGCAGAGAGAGAGAGAGAGAGCTGAGAGGAGAGAGATGAAAAAATGTGAAATAATTTGGATCGTAGACTTAAAACGGATGACTTTGATTAATCATTTCACCCGAAGGGGATTACACCCAATTAATCACATATATAATTGTAATCTTACTAACTGAATTTGAATAAATCAAAAGATAGGCAATAGTATTCTTTTTATTTCTTCCACGTGTCAAGGCTACGTTCTGAGTGTGAAGAATAAATTTGATAAAAATTGGCATCTCTAAAGTGCTATCACGATCCCCTACCCAAACTAATAGTATGATAAACATAAAACATCACTATAAAATCAATATATGCTTTACTATTATTTCTTGTCGAAAAATTAGTGTTAAGAAAAAATCATAATCAAGTATCTTTCCCGTAATCTTCTTTTTGAAAAATAAAAACAGGAGGAAAACCTAAAAAAAAAATTTGGAACCATAAATCGAGATCAAATCTTAAATAGATTCAATCTTGGAGGTAACTAAATTGAAAAATAAAATAAAAATAGCACTATAAAGAAGTAAATGTCTTAATTCTAGTGCTAGAATATTATTATCATTAAGGGGTGGGGTGGCATGATGAGTGATGGGTGAGGTGGTGTGATGTGTCATTAGAAAGTTCATGTTTGGATAATAAATTATATAAGATGTGGGGTAGGGTAATGAAGGTTTTATTTGTGTAAAAGTCATTTTTATCTTTTATTATGTATTTAAAGTATTTTCTGAATTTTTTCGGCCCGATGAATAATTGGATCAGGAGCGAGTCTCATTTCTTTGACACCCGGTCGGGACCGAATCCGATTTTACGTCTCGATCTGGTTGAATATATTATATTAATACTAAATTATTTTTAAATACTATATTTATGTTTATTTTGAATAAAATTTTATATTTACTAAAAAAATTATTTAATAAAAAATGATAAATAAATATGTATTCATATTAGAAAAAGATAATATATGTGTGAGAGAGAGAGTTAGTGAGAGAGAGAGTTGGTTTAATTTGGTAAGAAGAGAAATAATTTAATTTGGTAATAAAAAAGGAAAAGAGGTTAATTTAGTCCGAAATAATTTATTCCTCCTCATTCCACTAATTTGGTGGAATGAAAAATGTGATGTTTGGATTTAGCTATTCCATCCCACCCCTCATAACTTAAATAAAAAATATAATAAAAAATAATATAACTAATTTCATTCCCTCGTATTCCACCCCACCCCTTCATAACCCTCAATCCTATTTAAGTTAAGAGCGATGGGATGGAACACTATTAGAAAAACGCTGATTACCGATGGTCCGGACCGTCAGTAATCAGCTCGAAAATCGTCGGTAACGTAATTACCGACGGTTTTTCAGTCGAAATCGATCCGTCGGAAAAAAGCTCGTCGTAAACGGATTTACGACGATTAAAAAAAATTCGTCAAAAATATCGACGGTTCTGGCCGTCGGAACAGTCCCCGGCGGTTCGACCCGTCGAAATTTTTCGACGGTTGCAACAGCCGGAAAAGTCCCCGGCGATTCGAACTGTCGAAATTTCCAACGGTTGCAACCGCCGGAAAAGGCCGGTGGTCCGAACCGTCGAAATTTCCGACGGTTGCAATCGCCGGAAAAGGCCGGCGGTTCGAGCCGTCACAACTTTTCGTCGGTCGCAACTGTCGAAACTTTGGACGGCATCGCAACCGTCGATCTTTTGACCGTCTCAACCGTCGCAAAAAATTTTTTAAATATAAAAAAAATTAGCGGCCGGATCGGGCCGCGGCCAGCTCCGGCCGCGGCTGATCCGGCCGCAAGCTGGTCGATCCGGCCGCAAGTTGGTCGATCCGGCCGCTGGGGCCCTGGCGGTCGGATCCGAACACCCGGCGGCCGATCCGATCGATGGAGGCTGGATCCGCTGCCAGGAGGCCGGATCCGAACGCCCGGCGGCCGGATTCGATCGCTGGAGGTCGGATCCGGCCGCTGGAGGTCGGATCCGACCGCTGGAGGTCGGATCCGGCCGCTGGAGGCCGGATCCGCCGACAGGCGGCCGAATCCGAACGCCCGGCGGGCGATCCGGCCACTGGAGGTCGGATCCAGTAGCTTGGCGGCCGATTCGGCTGCAGGAGGCCGGATCCGGCCGCTGGGGGCCGGATCCGAACGGCCACGGCCGGATCTGGCCGACGGCGGCCTTTGGCCGGAGAGAGAGACGCCGGCGCGGAGCGGGAGAGAGAAAGAGAGAGACGCCGGCGCGGGAGATGGTCGCTGGTGTGGGAGAGGGTCGCCGGCGTCCGACGTGGGAGGGTCGCCGGCGTCCGGCGCGGGAGAGGGTGCTCGCGGCCGGGAGAGAGAGAAGAGGAGGGAGAGAGAGAGGAGTGGAGGGAGGAGGGAGAGAGAGAAGAGGGAGGAGGAATATATATAAAGGGAAAAAGTGAAAAGAAAGCGGGAAAAGGGGAAAAAAATGGGATAACGAAATTTTAATTACCGACGGTTTCGGCCGTCGAAAACGTAAATATTAAATATTTTTATAATTACCGACGATTGTGATCGTCAAAAATATATTTAGTTATATATAATGTTTATTTTTTATTTTACCGACGGTTTGAACCGTCGGTAATCGTTACCGACGGTCAAAATCGTCGATAATTACGACTGTTTGGACCGTCGCTAGTTATATTAATAAAATACTTTTTATATGATATTATTATACATTTACCGATGGTTACGACCTTCGGAAATTGCGGCGGATTTTGCGATGGATGGATATTCGTCGGAAATGTCGACGTTCCTAATCGTCAAAAAATTAAATAATAATATAATAAATTATATAATTAATTTTTTATTTCCGACGGTCGTGACCGTCGAAAAATTTTAATAATAATATAAAAAATACATAATTTAATTTTTTTTATTTTCCAACGGTTGTAACCGTCGGAAAAGTCGTCGGAAATTGCGATGGATGGATATCCGTCGGAAATATCGACGTTCCTAATTATCGAAAAATTAAATAATAATATAAATTATTTCCGACGGTCATAACCGTCGAAAAATCCGTCAGAAACGGAACCGTCAAAAAATCCGTCACAAATTGCGACGGATTTAGAATCGTCGAAAATTATCCGTCGAAAAATCGTGATTTTCTTGTAGTGGAATAGCTAAGTTCTTCAAACACCATATTTTTCATTCCACCAAATTGGTGGAATGAGGAGGGATAGATTATTTTAGACCAAATTAACCTCTTTCCCATTTTTATTACCAAATTAAACCATCTCTCTCTATATATATCTCTCTCTCATATATATATATATATATATATATATATATATATTATCTTTTTTCTAATATGAATACATATTTATCTATAATTTTTATTAAATAAAACTTTTTAGTAAATATAAAATTTTATTCAAAATAAACATAAATATACTATTTAAAAATAATTTAATATTAATATAATATATTCAATCGGGTCAGGACGTAAAACTCGGATTCGGTATCGATCCGACCTGGTCAAGTATCAAAGAAATGAGACTCGGTCCTGACTCAATTATCCATCGGGTCGAAAAAAATTTGAAAAATCCAAACCGGTGCGGACGAGGGCGATCAGTCGTCCCGATTCATGCTCACCCCTAATTAGTGATTATAAATACTTTAAATATATAATGAATGATAAAAATGACTTTTATATAAATAAAATCTTCATTATCCCACCCCACATCTTATATAATTTATTATCCAAACATAAATTTTCTAATGACACACCACGCCACCCCACCCTATCACTCACCACATCACCCCATCTCATCCCTCCATTAGTTGTTTGCCAAGTAGACTCTAAGGCTCTGTTTATGGTATAGAACAAAGAATAAAATTTTGATATCATTTCTCACGAAAACATCAATTGACCACATTAATAAAAAGATAGAGAAAAAACTACCCCATACTCATTTCCAAGCATTCTTATTTTCAACATAGGACCCTAATAGGGTTTGTGGTACAGGGTTAAAAGGAGAAGAAGATTTATTCTTCCCTTTTCATCCAAACAAACATTTTAAAAATTGTGTGGGGGCATTAGAATCCCAAAAACTAGAAAAAGCAGACACATTTCTACTCTTGTTCTCACTTAGGGGTCATTTGGTATGAGGTAATCTAAATAGATTACCGGACATTTTATTTAAAATTCTCAGGGTCCACCACATTATCTCGTTTGGCTACGATTGATTACCGATAATTTTAATTACTCTGGTAATCTTGATTACACTGGTAATCAAGATAGCAGGCAGGGGAGGTGTCTTTTCAGATTACTGCTTGTTGGGAATACATTTTGGCGAAAATATTCCTTCAATTAAACTTTTTATTCAAATATTTTATTAATAAATAAATATCAATTAACTTCATCTTTTTTATTAGTTGAAATATTTTACAAATAACTTTTAATTTTGTCTCATCTTTTTATATATATATTCTTTTTTTAAATTTTTTTTTGTTATTTATAATAATATGCTATTAAAATCTAAAATAATTTTATAGAGTATTTTGGTAATTTTGTCACTATCCGTTTTGACTATTATTTATATTATCAGTAATTTATTTATACTTACCAAACACTATAATGTAATATTATCAATAATTTAAATAGTAGTAATTTATCTATGTGGTGATCTAAATTATCGGTTACTTAAATCGGTAATGCGTGAAACGACCCTTAGAATATACTTTTTTTCCATCGGAAGAAGAAAAATTATTTGTTCTCAATGAGAATAAACTTTACTGAATATATAGGGCCTAAAGGAAAAGTGAAAACTAGGAACTCATAAACGAAGTGAATAGACGTAATACTAATTATTAAAGTGGCAAGAAAATTAATTAACGTTTAAACTTCCAGGTACTTCAAATTTCAGACTAAACCTTAATTAGAAGAAGTCCTCTCCAAATCCTTGGCTTTTTTCCAACTCATAATACGCAGGAGGAGCCGGCGGAGTCGCGTTCTCCATTGCACGCCTGAAGGGACAATCATCAGAGGCAGCGGCGTTCTCCATTGCACGCCTGAAGGGACCATCATCAGAGGCAGCAGCGTTCTCCGCCATGCTCGAGTTTCTTGCCTTCTCCTCCGACACCAACTGGTTGAGCGTCTTCGCTGCGTCATCCTGCACCCTCTTGAGCTCTGCGTGGAGCTTCTCGAGCTCCCACGGCCCCACGCCCTCCAACGCGGCCTCCCCACGCAGACGGATTCCTTCTCCGACCACCTCCCCGATGGCCTCCTCGAGCTTCTCCTTCCTCTCCTTCTCGGCCTGCAGGAGCTCCCTGAGCCGTGCGGTCTCACCGTCGAAATCGTGCACCGCGGCGGCGCTCGCCGCGGCCGCGTGACGCCCCGGCTGCTGCTGCTGCGACTGGTCGTCGTCGGATGTGAAACGGTCGATGATGTCCTCGACCGACGGGTGGCCGTAGGAGAACGGCCTGCCGGCGGGGGAGAAGACCACGACGGCGACCTCGGCGCCGCAGAGGACGGAGAGCTCGTTGGCCTTCTTGAAGAGGCCGGCGCGGCGCTTGGAGAAGCAGACCTGGCGCGCCTCCTCGCTCTCGATGCGCTTGATCTCGATCTTTTGGCGCCCCATGCTCTTCCTCCTCCTGCCGTTCATCATCGTCTTGCCTGCGTGCAAAGTAAACTACGATGTAGGGATAGCAAAGTATACGATGTGCATGCTGCATATAATTTAATTATTATGAACTATAAACCGGGAATCAATTGAAGGAGATCATTACGGAGTAATTAAATATGTGATTATTGCGGGACGCGATGACAAGTAGTACTGAGTTTGTACAAGGGATTCGTTTATTGATATCATTTATATATGTTTATTGGATGGAAGACAGTCAATGCTATTCAGGAAAGAAATCAAATTCAAGCATGAGAAGAAGGAAAATTGAAACATTGGAGCTTAAAACAAAAGGAAATATAAGGAATAAGTATCCTGTAAATTAGAAATAAATCTCTCTCTCTCTCTCTCTCATTCAAATTTTACTTATTTTTTTTCTTAACTCTTTGGCTAATATAAGGAATTTATTCCTTTTTGGGATTCCGATGCTGTGACATCCGTAATAAAAGGAAGCAAATAAATAAATAAATAATATGTTGTCACGATTCTTTATTTTCTGGAATATTATTCTTTGGAAACATTTTTGAACGGTCAAAGTATTAACATATTTAGTTAAATTCCAAATTAATTTTAAATTGAACTTCTTCAAATTTGAATTTGTTGATTCACGAAATTTTTTACAGTAAAAAATCTTTACCGTAACAAAAACAGAGGTAGGGAACGGAACCACGTCATTGTTCCGCTCAGTGTTGTAAGATCTGGTCCGATCTGGCTAGTCGGACCGGTCAAATCGGTGTTCGGATATTAAAACGGTCTGTGGGTCGGTCAAAATTTGACTGACCCATTTTGACCCGGTCAAAACTCGAGTTTAACAGGCCGATCCGGTGGGTTTGATCGACTCGGACGGGTCAAGCTATAAAATATGAAAAAAATAAAACATATAAAATTTGTTAAAACTTTTAAAAAATATTATTTATATATATCTTTACTTGAAATTTATGTTTTAATATTCTTCTTTATCATATATTTCACCGATATTTTTATTTTTTATTACCTCACGAGAGTTTTTTTGAAAAATATTCGATTGATGATTCAATTAATGCTTACTTTATTATATTATTTGATCTGAATATTATATTATATTATATTATATTTCTAAACAAGATATTACATATTAATAATATTACAATGATCACCTTAACTTATTTTATTTTTTGTTAACTTATATTATCTGGTCCGACCTGACCCGTCAGACAAATCGGGTCGATGGCTAGGTTAGGTCTTACAACATTGATTCCACCCAATTCTGTTAAACAATTCATTGAATCGATTTCCAGGATGAAAACCAATCGTATGAAACCGAGGTCACGTGACCCCAGTTCAACCTCTTCTGGTTTCACCTATTTTTGGAACCGGGAGTTGTTTCTTTTTTTCTTTTGAGTTTGACGTGGCAGAATTTCTTTTTTTTAAGTCATTTTCTTTTTTTCTTTTCTCTCATACCATATCTTTCATAAAATAAATTACTTATTAAACATAAAATAATTTTAATAAGAGATTAATATAATATTATTTATTACTTATTATTTCATTAAAAAATTAAATATTTCATTAAATATAATTAATTTAGAAACAAATTTTATATTTTAATAATATACTTTTTAACAAAATTTTCCCATAATTTTTTTATTTTATTTTATAATTTTAATTTAATTAATAATAAAATTATACTTTATAATTATAATAATCATGTTTAATTTAAAATTCACAAAAAATCATTTATCATATCTACTTTTTCCTATCACATCAACCACCTTATTTCTCATTATCAAATTCCACTCCAACCAAACACTACCCGAACTAATCTCTCATTCAACTTAGGAGGAACTTAGGAGGAACCACGATTCCGAATCCAAACGATCCCAGAATGATCAAAAGGGCATGTGACCCCATGTATCAGAATTTGAGCAAGAAGGTTGAAAACTTTTTTCTTGCTTTTAACTTTTAGACTTATATATTAAATAATAGATAATTTAATTATATACATGTATATATGCATATTATATATAATATACATATATAATTACTTATTTATTAATATATCATCATAAAATTATAAAAAATATTTTGATTTAGTAATAATTAAGTATTTTTATTAAATATTTATTATAATTTGCTTAGTATGATAGTGCAATAATAACAACAAAGCCTTATCCCACTAGGTGGGGTCGGCTACATGGATCATACGAGATTATTAAATTAATTATGAAATTATGGGAAAATTAATTATGATAGTGCAACAAGATTAAAGAAATTCAGTTATGAAATTAATATACTATTTATTAAACTAATTAAATAATAAATATTTATTATATTAGGAAATTATTAATATATTATTTACGTAATTATATATATGCATATACATAGTAATAATATATGATTAAATAATAATATAATATTTTATCTCATAAAATAATAAATTATCTTTTAGTTCTTACTTTTTACTCAATTTATATATCTAATCAACCTTTTAATTCCTCATTATTACATTTTTCATTCAAAATGCCTAATCAAAATTTTCTATCTCAATTCTCGAGAACAAACAAGAACTCAAGTTCTTGCATGGCCGACGAGTTAACTTTCTTCGGTGGAAGATAAGACATGGAATGTTCATACGGTCTCGGCCTAGATATTTCTTATGGATATTAATCTTGTCAAAATTTTTGGAATCTGTGTGCATCAAAATTCGAGTAACAATACAATATAATGTAACATATTATTAAGGATTTAATGTATATGCTGAGCGCTAATTCTTAGCATCTATACAAAGCACCACGATAGCTGTTCAGTTTTTAATCTATGTCTCACGTAGTTGCTATCTGTTCTCTATTTCTAAGCATTCCCGAAACTCGTTGTTTTTCTCTCTCGTTGAAATAACCCTGCACGATCGCTATTCTCTCTCCATGTGACAAGGACTGTATTCTCCGGTGGTAGGATCCAAGGAGAACTTGGTGGTGGTAGGATCGAAGGAGCAGATGGTGTGCGACTAGATGTGGCCGGACCAGGAGTAGGGCGTGTAGATTGGGAAGGCCGCGCCGGGGATGAGGTAGAAGCCGGACATCTCAGTTGTGATGGAACCAGCGTTAGATTGGACGCCAGACATCCTCACCTCCCTCTATATATATTTCCTTCTTCTATTCGGAGTTCTTTCCCGAACACGACTTGTATCGTGATTTCAGGAATCCGATCGGATTCATAACGCCATCTATTCCTAGTCTTAATCAGCAGTTCACTTACAAATGGTTGTCGTATGCGGTAGACATTTGTAATCTGCATTGTTTCTCTCCATCTTGACTTGTGTTGTGACCTCTTTATCTTACTGAAGATTTTTGTCTGGTCATTTTGGAAGCATATCATACAACAGAACGAATCATTCAGAAACTCCGAGAGAACCGGTGCGGGTCGAATAATAAAAAATTAAGGGAATAAGGAAGTTGTGGACCCAAAATGGGTCCACAGATGTAGGCTACCGTCGATCTCGTGACCGACGATAATCTTTAAGTCATTCATAGAGGCACGGTTTGGTTCAGGTAGAGAATGAAAAAAAATTCGATTCAATTCGTCATTTCCTCATAGTCCATTCCGAGTTGATGGAGTATGTTCTCATTGGCTGAGGAACCGACATGGTCGAGGGGCGAGGACTGGAGTTCCCGGGGGAGGCTGTGCAGAGGTTGACGCTGCAGATCTCCATGAGCATAGGCGGAAGGAGGAGGCCAATTTTTCTCTCTCTTCATTTCCATTTTGCCTTTTATGCTGCTGACTCCTTTTCCTTGTGATTTTGCTTCTAGGAGGAGATCTCATGCGATCGTTGATGAATCACCCCCAACGATGGCTCCTTTTGCTTTCTAGACAACCAAATATGACCAGGTTTTTGTTTCCCTTTATTTCTTTTTCACCTCTTGCAAGGCTCGTTCATTTTCCTCATCAGTTTTTTGCTTTGTTTATTTTCTTTTTTGAACAACGACAGATCTCTGGACCTCAAGGTCCTCAACATTCGTTGTGACCATCTTGGAGGTATTTATCTTGTTGCTGGTCACCATTGCGGCATCAAATCTCCCCTTTGCAATCCCACTCTTCTTTGCAGTAAGAAAGGAGAGGCTGCCAGAGGGCTTGTGAGGTCGACGATGACTGTGCTAAAGAAGCCACCTAAAGAAAGGGTAGTCTGCCGGTGGGGGCTTGTGCGGTCGACCATGGTTGTGCTAAAGAAGTCACCGGAAGAAAAGGGAGGCTGCCAAAGGGTTTATGCCGTCGACGGCGACTGTGCCGAAGAAGCCACGGACGGAGGCTGTGCAAAAGAACCCGCCGGTGGCAACAATGGTGCGAACCGGATTTTTTTTTTGTTCGATGATGTAGAGAGAGAGGTCCGAACCAAATTTTGTTTAATCTTACATGAACTGAACCGCGCTCCACTTGATTGCCGTCGATCACAAGATCAACGGCGGTCCACAGCTTCTTTATTCCCAATTATGAAACCTATATTTCAGTTCTAAATTATAATAGGTAAATGTTTATCATTTAAGAAAATATTTTATCGTGATTCAAAAATTATGAAAATTGTATCAAATCATCCTTTAGAATCGTAGTTTACATAAAGAAAGAATTATCTCAAAATTACCTTCGTTTAAAAAGTTACATGCTAATTAGTTTGAAGATGACTTGCTGTCCTTGTAGAAGAGTTAGTCCTAATTAGAAATGGTGATAAATTTTATACTTTGAACTAAATTATGAATATTACAGGCCCAAAAGATACCTCTAATTCAATTTGAATCATTTCAAATAATTTTTACAGAGGAGTCATGAAAAGAATAAGTGGTATCTATCATTTTGTTTTTAAAGTATGAATAATGCAATAAGATGTTCTTTGCTTACGAAAATTTATGTAGATAAATTATGAGGAGTAAAAATCCACAATTAATATATGTTGTACATTCTAGAGTCTAGTTTTGTTGAGCTTTGGAATCGAGTTTATTTGATATTTGTATAGAAGGATATGTGTTAATCTTTAGGGTGCTATCACTCTTATCTTCTAAAACTGTTATAATATGGTAAATTATGTATTTAATTCAATATTTTATAGAATTATTTCATGAATTAGGGTCGGAAAGATACAGAAGTTAGGTCTTATTACAGTTGGAATCACTCCAAAAGGATATCCCTAGTGAAAATTATAAATGGTTAATCGAACCTCCCTCAGTCTGTTAGAATGAAACTTGAGACAGACTATGTTGATAATTGTTAAAATTATTGTGCTCAGTCCATATAGATATAAATTCAAGAGATTTTATGAGTTACACCTTAGGATGTCTAATTTTAGGAAAATTTGAAAGAGCCATAAAATAATTTGTTTCCCATTTTATATGGATCATAAAAGCAAGGTCATCCCGTCTGTAAGAACACACAAATAATATAAAATTAAGTTAATAGTTGATTTTTATGAGAATTAAACATAATGAACTAAAATATGAAACTCTTAGAGATTAAGGCTTATGTAATATGGAGCTAAGTAAATTTATCATTTGATTCTCTTATTTATATTAAGAGATATGGATTTTATTTCGTAGGGTATTCAATAGGCTAGGGTACAATATGAACTCTTATGATTAATCAATTAATTAAGTTATAGGATAGAAGGCAGGAGTAATGTATAGCATTAGTTATTGTTGTATTCATGTGACATATCGGTGCTCATGTCATAGTATTAATAAGAACACATATTATTGACATAGGATTAGAAGAATAACAAGGAAAGGAAAAGGGGAAAGGTCTTTCGATATTGTCATAATAGGTAAGTTGATTTCTCGTACTCTATGTATTCATCTCTTTTGAATTCGGTGTGACATCAATTATTATATGTATTAAACATGTTTTGGAATGCTATGAATTGATTTCGAGAAATGCAATTGTGAAAAGTATATGTATTATGATCTGAATGGATTGCGATGAGTGCAATCTTGTTTATTTTGAAATGGTATTGGATATGATTCATCTTCTGATATTGAGATGCAATTGTTATATGACGAATCATGCATTTGCATTGCATTGTATGATGGTTGGAGCTAAGTGCTACATCACTGATCACGATGGGATGGCCTCTAAAGTCCAATCCATCATTTTGTTCTCCAATAATGGGATGACATAAGCTAGAGCTAAGTGTCATGCGAAGCTAAGTGACACATCGTGAGTAGTTGTGATGGGGGTCACCTCTAGAATTCGTAGGGGCCACCTCTAGAGTCCACTTATCGTTATATGATTTATTCCTCAAAAGGGATGAGATAGAATGGAGCTAAGTGCTACATCGTTGATCCCGATGGGAGCCACCTCTAGAGTCCACCTATCAACCACTAGTCAGTTGGTGATCCGTGCATCCATATGAGAGTGTTACATTGCATACACATGTTTAATATGATTAAATGATAATGATTGTGAATTGAATGGGATCATTTGAAAATACATATTTTTCTTTTATGATTATTGCATGCTTTTCCATGTCACCTCGAATTGATTAGTTGATAATACATAGGCTATGAGTTATTAACTTACTGAGTTATTTTATCTCACTTTGTTGTTTCCAATATTTTTCAAATAAGTCTTGGGAATCATGCCAGGTGATAATATTTGAAGAGTTCGTGGTAAGATGGGAAGATTTGAGTCTCTCATATCATTCTATTAGGGTGTCAAGAGGTTTGATTATGCGTAATTCATATGTAATATTTTATATGCTGTAAGAAGGCAAAATTTTATGAAATATAAAACTTAAGGATTATTGATTTGCTCTGAAGGATCATCATAAATTGTGTAGTTTATTTTATGATATCTTCATTCTTATGTATGTTATAAAAAAAATTACATCGTGTTTCCACAATCTTTTCCAATTTTATTTGATCGTCCGTAATAAGTCGCGAACTCTGATTTAAATCACGATTTAAATCGGAGTCGTGACATCGTACCCGGGCCGGGTTGGCATTAAAATTCGATTTCGAATCGATTTCCGCTCGAAAATAAAATCTGAATAGAACCCGGCCCGAGTTGAAAAAAACTTGGCTCGGGTTAGTACAAATCAGCCAAACTGGTAGATCGCGTGATTTTTCGGCCGAATTTAACTTGGATTTAAATCGCGATTTCAACTCGGAACCCTAAAAGGCTGCCACCTCTATAAATATGGATGTACCAAGAATCCAAGGGGCATGCAATATCGGAGTTTGAAGACCTAGCCACACCAGAAATGAGAGACGAAGTCCTACTGCACGCCACTGCAAATCAATCAAAGAAGTAGAGATTTCGTGAATTCGAGCGAGCGTTTGGAGCATAGTCTCGGCCAAGACTTGTTCCAGAGACGTCCACCACTTGTTGGGAGTTTGATTTATAATTTCTCATCTTTATTTTATATTTTCTCCCTCGAACTTGATGTTAATTCTTCTTATTATGGATTAGTTTAGTTGTTAGAGGAAGACTACATTGAACCATGATTTTCTCATAATATATTTTATTATTTAGACTTCTGAGAACATGATTATGATGTGGATTTCATGCTTAATCTGAGTTTATTAGTTTCTTGCATTAATTTCATATAATTTCACATAAATTCTACAAGAGAAATCTATCGAAATTATCTCTGTGAAGAACCCGGGCCGAGTCGGATGCAACCCGGGCTGAGTTCCTTCATTATTTATCCTGAGTTGAAATTTGTATACGACCCAGGCCAAGTTCCATTTGACCCAGGCTAAGTTCTATTATTTTGATATTTTTATTAGTAAATTACTTTTAATTACTAACAATTATATCACTAAACGGAGGTTTGCAACTTAAGGCATCTTAATTATATAAAGTATATTGGAGTTGATCGAGTTTTTGTCGTCTTTATATTTACTCCTATTTAAGATAGTTAGGTTCTCAAGTTTTTAAGTCATTTACTTTAAGCAACCCATCATATTAACACATCTTAGTTCAGAATATATTAAAGTGGATTGAGTTTTCAACGTGCTTTGATTATATTCTTTACTAGGATAGTTAGGTCCTCAAGCTTTTGAGTCCTATACCTTTTTTCTGTTTATTTTTTACAAGAAGTCTATATTTGATTAACTGTTAATTAAGAGAATACAATAGAGATACAAAGCCTAAACTCTACTTTCTCTCACATTATTAAGGGCATCATTATCTTTGTTCGTCATCATTTGAATTACTTTTATTTGAAAATTAATTCTTGTTATTCTCTCAATTAATGAACTTAAGTTAGAAATATAAGATTCTAGATTAATCCTCGTGGGTTCGACATTCTATTCACTCTTTATTACTTGATCCGATCTAGTATACTTGCTAGTATATTTGCGCTTAATTTGCACGCATCATGACACTCTCCAAAATGAAACTTGTGACAATGAGGGCAAGGTTCCCTATCCATCTTTGTTCTTCGCGAATTATATTGTGTCTTTCCTCATTTTGATCCTCCCTTTTATGATTGCCACATTCATTTTCTTGGTCCGGAGATCTATCTCTTTTTTTAGAGCGATTTCTATGTTGGTTAACAGACGCTTGATTCTGCTACTTGTCACTTGCTTTATTGTGATCTTCTAAATAGATTGTGAACTCTCCAATGTACCTGAGGGTTTGAGAATTACTCTCCTTCACTCCTCCTATTTTCTATCTCTCACATAGGCTTTCGATTTTCAAAAGTTTTTTTGAATTTTGCCAAGGAAATTAAATTTTTCATAAAAAGAATGTGATGGTGTTGATAACTTTCCACCAGTCTCTTGCTTCAATAGTTAGCTTTCTCGGGGTGTATGTTATTTTGCGATCCTCGCCGTAATCCATCTCCAAGAGGATCTATTCTATTTCTTCAATCCAACTTTATGTTTCCTCAAAGTCACACTTCTTGTCAAACTGAGGGGCTGCAACTTAAGAAACCTTTCTACGGTGTCCTTTCTATCATTACGGGTGGATGGTCAGGTGGGACTCATGTGGTATCGATCCATGCCTTAGCTGTTCCTAGAATCCATTTTCCTATGCTTGAATTCCTTGAGGGTCTTGGGCTTGGTGATTGACCTAATGTGACCCACTTCTTGGGACCTTAGCAATTTGGTATGAAATAATCATCTTAGGAGGCATTTGTATCAATAAAACATAAATAAGGATCAGTCCTTTATAAATAACTTGTTTTATTCTCATATCATCTGAGGACAACATTCTTATGACTTGAGTTATTCTATCCATAATAATATCTTTAGAGCTTCAGTTATTTCTTTTGGAATAACCTTTTGTCGTCTTATGCCGTCAATGAATCTATTCTATTTTCAATAATTAAGAATCTATGTCACCCCTCACTCTCTCTGTAACCTTGAAAGGCTTTATATTTCATATTTCATTTAGCTATATAAGGTAATCATCATTAAGAAAACTTACTTGACACTTTCTTGATGGTGATGTCATTGCTCATGATGTGTGAGGGACAACTTAGAAGTGTCCCTAGTTAGGCTACCTTTCTATAAACTCCCGAGATTTTTTTCTTTGCCTGCTCAGAAGATTATCTCAACAATATTACTCAGTTCTATGACTTACCGCTTACATCAACGAAAGACTAATTTATGATAATTTATACAATATGAGAAAGCTATTTATACAATATCCAATAAACTATGGGATAAGGTCCACAACTATATAATATAAGATCATATTCCATGTGCATACCAATCGTCAAAGGATCCACCAAGCATCTCATCAACGCTATCGTCTCATCTCACATGAATTCAATCAATTAACTTCTTATTCTTCAACTATAAAGGCTCCAATTCAATATCTTATTAATCAATTATCTCTTTTATACTTCAATCAGAAATGATACAATTATCTTTTTATCTTTAACTTCAATCACAACGGTTGCTTAAACCACAAGAGCTGCATTATACTTCAATAACAAAGGCTGCTTTAACCACAATGGCCGTTTTTACCTTTTTATTTTAACAATCAACTTCAACCATATAGGCTGCTTCAATCATAAAGTTCATTATTACTTGTTCTTATCATTGGAATTATCCTTCAGTCACAAGGGCTGCTTCAACCATATAAGTTGCTTTGAGAGTTCTCTTAATTTTATGTGCCTTATATATTTTATCTTGATTAAACTATGACATTTATCTTTACTCTCATTTAAACTTTTCTTCTAATCTTAGATGCCTAAAACATCAATCATCACAATGAGGTCAATAATATTATGATCAGATTTAATCAATAACATAAAAATTACAATATACATAATTAATAACTTAAAACATACTTTTCCATCTTTAGAATTTGGGACAGGTGGGGTGAAATTCGAGCCGCGTTTCCATCGATACATTTCATCTCTTTTGGTGGTTAGAACTCGGGTTGGGTTAGGTATAATATGGATCGGGTTCTATTCAATATTAATTCCCAATCTCATTCTTCCTTTTTGCTATCCAATTTTCATCTTCGGTCGAAACTCGGGCCGGGTCCAACGAAACTCGGGCCGATCCGGTTCAATATAATTCTATTTCAATTTTATCAACGGAATCTGGGCCGAGCCAAGTCAGAAATCGATCTCGATTTAACTTTATTTCCTTTGTTCAATTTGTGTCATCGAAACATGGGTCGAGCTAGCCGGAACCCGATTTGATTCTTAAAATCCTATAATGTCATGCTTTGACTTCACAACCCGAGCTGCACACCTTTAAACTCGGGTCAAGTTCTCACGAACTCGATCTGGACTATCCAAGGCCTGCCCTAATTTCATAGATCCTGGGCCTGGTACCATGGGTCGAGTTTTGTATTCCTTCGTGAAATTTCATTTTTGACGCAACTTTTCGATCCCATTTCAATGCAATAAACAATTCAATTCTATTTACAATTCATTCATACATTAGTCAATACTTAGGAAAAGAGTCCTAAGGGTTTATACTGATGAAAATCGACAATATAGGGATTTCACTGCATACCTTAAGTTGGCTAAAAAACAACTATTTTTCTTGTCTATTAGAAATTGCACGAATGTTGAGATTTTGATCTACTATAGTGCTCGAACGGCATCTATAAATTCTCGGACACCATTTGGATGGCATTCTCCTATGTGTAGGCTTTGAAACGCACCATTGGTGGATCGTCTCGATTCGCATGTAAAAGACAAAGATAGTACAACTCGTGATGCAAAAATTCTGTTTGGCTGAAGAGAGTTTCCAATCACCCTTTTACGGCTATTTATTGTAGACTAAGTTTTAACTTCTATTGGACCTTGGACTCATCATGAGTTAATCGTGGCCATCTATCATTAACTTATCACCTCATATTCTCTCAAATTTAATTAAATCTGAATTTAACTAATTATTTTATAACTATGCTTATCTCAAATCCAATTCAATTCAAAATCTTTTTTTATCTCTTACATAACTTCTCTCGAGCAAACTCTACTTTCATCTTTATCCTTTTATTTCTTCCTTTTCTATAATTTTTGGAATTATTTAATTCTATAATATTTTATCACTTAATATTTGAATTAAAATAATAGTAAATAGTATGTTAATGGCTAAAATATTCTAAGGCATAAAACTCTCAATCATTTTCTAATTTGGAGTCCTATGTCGATTAAACATTCTTTTGGATTAATTCCTAATTCTAATCTAATCACAATTCCTACTCCCAATAGAATTTAATTTTTCTTTCTTTTCCTTTTTCCTTTCTAACCATACTTTTAATCCTACTTAAATTGTAATTCCTTATCCAAGTTGGATTAGTCTTTTCTTTCTCTTTGCACTACTTTTCTATGCCTTATCAAATTCTCCTTTTGTTCTTGATGGATCGATACTCTAATATAATTATAAAATTATTATATTGCCCTTGATGAAATGGGGTGTTACAAATTTAGAATCGGGGCGAAAGAACGATAAATATTCATATGACCAAAGTGGTCGGCGACTTCATGGATGGAACTTAGAGCTTCTAGCATTTTTTTTAAAGATAAAAGATAAAGAAATAATCTTATTGGGTCCAAAATTGTCAAAATTCAAGTGGTGAGATCTTATAGAAAACTGATCGATTTTATTTGGAGAACCTTAGTATCTATATTGAATCCATATTTGAATCATAATTATAATACTATAATAATGATAAAAATCTTCCTATTAGAAAAAAATATTAAAAATAAATATAAAAAATCTTGATTAATTACAATACTAACATAATTAGAGTCATTTCATAATTGGCCCTCTAACTTTGTCTTGATCCCATTTGGATGCTTGAGCTTCATTTTATAACCAATCATCCTCCAATTTATAAACTTGTAATAAAATAGTACACTTAATTTATAATAGCGGTTTATTAAGTTATTTTGTTAATTGGAGTGCATAACATCCACCTAAGCTAAGATTCAATTTTTTAAAATAAAATAAAATAATTTATTTATAACCAGCACTCCTTGCTCTCTTAAATTTATTTAAAAATAGATATTTATAAATTATTTTAATGAATATATTATATTATAAAAAATTAAAATATTGAGTCTCAACTTACATTGATGCCACTTCAACTATCCAATCAATAAAATAACTTAATAATCTATTATTATATGTTAAAATGATTATTTTGTTATAGATATATAAATTGGTAACTGATTGATTACAAAATAAAGTTTAAAAAATCAAAATAGGATGATACAAAGTTAAAAGATGGTGTAAAGAGAGGGAGAGGAAAGGCAAAAAATGTTTCCCCTAATTTGAATTAAATTCTAAGGACATGTTTGGTTCAAAATTCATTAAACGAAAAGAAGATAAAGAATATAATGGAAAAGGAGTGCAAGGGGATGTACTAGAATAAAGGTGAATAGTTATTCTTATTTTCTTAAAGGGAAGGTAAGTGAATGAATATTAAATTATGATTTTATTTCTATGATTCATTCTTTATATATATATATATATATATATATGTATGTATGTATGTATGTATGTATGTATGTATGAATTTAATTTATATGGTTAAAGATAAAAACACATTAAATATGTCTTTCCTCTCTTTTTCACCTTGATATAGGGGTGAAAGAAAAATAAAGTATTGGATGAAAATAGAGAAGAAAGGAAGAGACTTTCCCCTCCCTTCTTCTCAATTTAAATTCAAGTAAACAAGGGAGTCTATTACCCGTCTTTTTCTTTCCATCGATTTAAGTATGATCTTATAATTTTATGATCTTACGATCAATTTTGATCTTATATTGAGAATCTTATATATACAATGAACCACTTAAAACAAGTTCTTAATATAGTGCAGAGGTTGTCATGGCCTTGATATAAATATTAAGATCTTATAATTTAATGTCTTACTATCTCTGTCCAATTTCAATCTTATTATCTTATTAAGATCTTAGTTTGAAAATATTACGTGAAGATTTCAACATGATCTTAATTTTGAAACACTTGATCTTAATAATTTTGATATTATCTTAAGAATCTTGTATATACAATGAACCACTCAAGCAAATAATATCTTAATATAGTGCAAGGATTGTCATGATCTTGATACAAATATTAAGATCATATAATTTTATTATCTTACTATCTCCGTCCAATCTCGATCTTATTATATCATCATGTACGATCTCATATGATTAATATAGTAATTTAAATATTAATAAAAATATATATTCATCATAATAAAAAGATGAAGTTTAATGTATTTTATTTATTTTAATTATGTTTTGGTATAATTTGCTTAAGAACCGATAAAAATAAAATTTAGTGAGGTGTAACTTAAAATTTGAGTGTTAAAAATTATAAAAATATATTTATTATCTTTTAATATATGTATATATATATATATCAATTAGTGAGACTTTGCATCCTCGATTCTATCATACTCGTAATTTTTAAAATACGATCTTCGAAACAGCAAAGATTACAATGAATATAGACTGGTTTTAAATTTCCATTTCAGGTTAACTAGTTAAGCAAACATCAATCTCAACGCATCACCCCATAACGTTCCCCCAATGACTTAGTACAGTGCATTCAGATGCCTTCTTCACTAACCAAGGGAAGTAAAATATGAAGGTAGCATTGAAATCAGCAAGGAAAGAAAATGTTTAGGACTAGCAATCTACAAATCATAAATTGCTGTCAATGGACTTCAATCAACGAACATCTTCTTGAACTTCACTAAGAAAATGTGATTTTGGATGGTCAATGAAGATAGCCATCATCTGCTAGCTGCCTGCTGTCCATGTTATCATGTTCAAGGTAGAACACAAGCAGTACTAGTAACAGGGACAAGGATGTCAGCACTTCGGGATCTTGCTCAAGATGTAATCATCACCATGATTCATATTGCATGAACAGTTGAACACAATCTAATTTAAAACCCTGTACTATAAATTAGCATCTGCAAAAGGACATAGCAGAAAAAATACAGATGTCATATCACTACAAAGTGGTAAATTGATAAGATGGAAACCCAGTTAAAGCTAATAGAAGGAAATTATCACAACAAAAAAATTGAAAGCAAATATGATCAGCAGCAATCAATACTGTCTCCTAAAGAGCAAAGGAGTTATATCCAAATAAGCAGCCTTAACTCCATCCTCTCTTTAATCTCTACTAACTTCACCTAAAGAGCAAAGGAGTTATATCCAAATAAACAGCCTTAACTCCATCCTCTCTTTAATCTCTACTAACTTCACACAGCTAGGCAAAAGAAAAAAAAAAGGAAAAAAAAAATCTAATCAAAGTTGCAGCAATGGCCTATCTAAAAAAGAAAAGTCGCCGGAATGGCCCCTCATGATCAGAGACCCCACTGCTATTTCTAGAAAGGACGCCCACGGAAAACTTAGTTAAACAGGACAAGAAGAAAACGCCACAGAGGCGATAGCGAAAGCAGATCCTATGTACTGTATGCATACAGGAACTTGGAGGTTAACTTGTGCGTTGATCGGTTATCTAACGAGTGTGGCCGGCCGTACGTCGACATTTCTGGTTTGGACGCATAGCAACAGCGCGCCAGGAATTACGACCGCCGCGCGCTCAGTCCACTGCGAGTTTACAACTGCGCGCCTGCCATAACAGGCGCAGACGTCATTGCGGTGCGTGGGCGAGGTCGTTCACACACGTAAAGCAAGAGCTGGAGCGCGGCTTAAAATAAGCAGAGCCAATGGCGAGTGCCCAGCAAAACAAGGCATTCAAAGCATGAGGCCTTGTTGAGTATCCATATAAGAGACGTCCAAGGAATCTAATTGCCTCTCTCTCTCTCTCGCCTATTTCTTTTGACTCTTGGGGGGTCTTTGCAAACTGAGAGGCTAAAAAGACAAGCTACTTGGGCTCCCGAATCCGAATATATACACTTGTTGGTCTCCCAGACGCCTGGGCATGGACCAACCGGAGGAGGCCGCCAGAATTGCCATGCCGCCGCCCGCCGGCGGCCGCCGCGGCGGACGCCTCGGTCGGCTCAACTCCTACGTCGCGGGGACGCGCGTCGGGAGGCGCTTCAAGCTGGAGGAACGGAGCACGACCTTCACCACGGAGCTCCGGGCCGGCACCGCCACGTTCCTCACCATGGCCTACATCCTCGCCGTTAACGCGTCCATACTGGCGGACTCCGGGGCCACGTGCTCGATGTCGGACTGCCAGAGCCCGTCGCCGTCGTGCATGTTCCCGCCCGTCGACCCCGGGTACACGGCCTGCCTCGATCGGGTCCGGCGCGACCTGATCGTGGCCACCGCCGCGTCGAGCATCATCGGGTCCTTCATCATGGGCGCCTTCGCCAACCTGCCACTGGCGCTCGCGCCGGGCATGGGGACGAACGCCTACTTCGCGTACACCGTCGTCGGCTTCCACGGCTCCGGGAACATCCCTTACTCCACGGCGCTCACCGCCGTGTTCCTGGAGGGCCTCATTTTTCTCCTGATCTCTGCGCTCGGTTTCCGCACCCGCCTCGCCAAGCTCGTTCCGGCGCCCGTGCGCATATCCTCCTCCGCCGGCATCGGCCTCTTTCTCGCCTTCATCGGCCTCCAGGGCAACCAGGGCGTGGGCCTCGTCGGCTACAGCTCCTCCACGCTCGTCACCCTCGCTGCGTGCCCTCGCGAGGCCCGCGCATCCCTTGCCCCCGTCCAGACCTTCGACAACGGAACCGTCGCTCTTATGCCTGGGGGGACTGTCTCCGGCGACATCTTCTGTCTCCACGGCCGCATGGAAAGCCGAACCTTCTGGCTCGGCGTCGTCGGCTTCCTTCTCATCGCCTTCTGCCTCATAAAACGGATCAAGGGCGCCATGATCTACGGCATCGTCTTCGTCACCGCAATTTCCTGGTTCCGCCACACCTCCGTCACTGCGTTCCCGGACACCCCCGCTGGGAACGACTCGTATCACTACTTCAAGAAGGTCGTTGACGTGCACAAGATCGAGTCAACGGCCGGCGCGCTCAGCTTCAAGGGCATAGGCACGGGCCACTTCTGGGAAGCCCTCGTCACCTTCCTCTACGTGGACATCCTCGACACCACAGGCACGCTCTACTCCATGGCGCGCTTCGCGGGATTCGTGGACGACAATGGGGACTTCGAGGGGCAGTACTTTGCATTCATGTCGGACGCGACGGCCATCGTGATCGGGTCACTGCTGGGCACGTCGCCGGTGACGGCGTTCATCGAGTCGTCGACGGGGATAAAGGAAGGCGGTAGGACGGGGATGACGGCCCTGACGGTGGCCGGTTACTTCCTGCTGTCCTTCTTCTTCACGCCGCTGCTGGCGTCGATACCGCCGTGGGCCGTAGGCCCGCCCCTGGTTCTCGTGGGGGTGCTCATGATGAAGTCCATAGCCGAGATCGACTGGGAGAACATGAAGGAAGCCGTGCCGGCGTTCATGACGATGGCGTTGATGCCTCTGACGTACTCCATCGCCTACGGACTCATCGGCGGCATCGGAACATACATCGTCCTCCACTCCTGGGACTGGGCAACCGCCGCCTGGACTGCTCTCGACTTCGGCGGCCGCAGAGCAGCCAGTGGCAAGAACCAACACAACATCCATCTCCACAGCACCAGCAACAACCAGGTGGTGAATAGCGGTGATGGTAGTAGTAGTAGTAGTAGCAGTGTTGTGCGTGCAACTGATAGCAGTAATAATGGACAAGAGAAGGCAGTTGAAGTTTAGCATGCACTGTACAGGAAAAACAAGAACAGATGACAAAATTCTTTTGGTAAATCAGACAGCGAATGTGATGTTCTCACTATGGGAATTATTGAAAACATCAGAATTAGACATGAAGTGAAAAAAATGTCTGTACAGAATATAATTGGTGTAACTGGGTTACTGAATATTATATTGTTGCTTCTTTTTTCTGTATGTTGCATGATTAAAGCGAACTGCGATGATTGGGTTGTACTTTGCTGTGATTGCAACTGTTCTTTAGCTTTCTTTGTAGAGTTAGTGGGGGAGTTGTAATTTGGCAGATGTGGAGAGGGATGCACGCGTATGCTATCTAGGGATCCATATGTGTATGTTTAGGTGGATTCCTGTAGCTAGCTGGCTGTTCCAGAGATCACAGATGTTGGCAACATAGGGCCGAGTCCTGATGAAGTGGACTTTCTGAACAATGTTACAGGGCAATAATTGATTTCCATCACAATACTGTTTACACTTTACAGCATCAATTCTTAACAGTAGAATCATGCTGGAACTCCTTTCTGAGCAACACTGGCATGTATCGAGTTTCAAACTTGTGCCAAAATTAGTGTATCCTTTTGGTATTAATTAAAATGTTAATACTAGACGATAGTATATTTATAATTTTGATCTTTTTATATATATATTATGTAGTTTCTTAGGCTGTCGAATAAGTAGTTAGAATATACCATCCACAACTTTTTAAAGAAACAAAATCATCGAAGGGAAATTATGTGTTCCCTTTGATGAATTGTATTCCTCTGCAGGCGCCTAATAAGGCGTTCTTGTCCGTTTCTATCTCTGTCATTGTTTGTTGAAAGATGTTTGGAGAGTAAACTGTAGCCTTCAGGAAAGTACAAGTGGTGCCATTCGGCTTTTAGCAGCAGGTGAAGAAAAACGAGGATAATCTTCTTAAATCTTTGGCTTGAACCCGAAGAAAAGATCACGAAAAGCAGGCAAAGGAAAAGTAAGAGCTCCAAAAGAGGTCAATCACATGGAATTGCAGAAAACAAAACAAAGAAAGAAAAAAGAAAGAGCTGCAAGTAAAGTGCACGCAGAGCTAAGCAAGATTTTGACAGGAAGATTCATTTGACGATTCATATAATTAAGCTGCCAACAGTTAATTAAAAAAACATGCAGTCCTAAGAATCCTATTCGATCGTATTGGCCAATAGGCGGATGTGGAACTCCACAGTCAACGGGAAGAATTCCTACATTCTGCTCCGCTACTTGGTGCTGGAAGTTGGAAGAAAGCTTTCCCAGCCATTGGAAGAATATTACAGTTTCAAACTACTAGTTGCATCCAAAGAAAAATGCAGCCAATGACATTGTTTTCTCATTTCCTCGTCCGTTCACTTTGCTGTCAGTTGAATGCTCAACCTCCATTATTTTTCAGACATTGCATGGCCCACTTTATGGATGAAACTTGGTGTAGGTTAGGTTCAGCAATAACTTCAGAGTTATAGCATGAATCTTATCTACTCCACCAATCATACAGGGAAAAGGTAAATGAGCGCATCTACAAAAGCTTGGGACATGCTCTTAGTGGTGACCAAGTCACAGTGAGATCCTATGTGCCTCTCTACTCTATTGAGGCAGGAAAACTTAGCTAGCAGCTCCAAAGTAATGGACAGTTATCAATCAAACTTACTCCAGATTTTTGCTTCTATTTTTTTATTCGGAAGCTCAATGTACAGTAATTATCCAATTCGAAAGATAGAAGGTTAAGGTTGATATCCTTCAGGTTATGAACATTTTATCTGTCCAACTTAGAAGGCAGCTCAAAGGTCGTCTCTTAAGATAAAATTACTGAACTGTGTCATAATTTTCTCTTTTTTTATGTTTCAGGTATAACTCAGAGATTCTCAGTGATATCTGATAATCACTGTTACAACATCCATGCAAACATGAAGATAATTTATGCAAAACCTACTTCTGGAAGAAAAGATTCTTTTTTTCCCTGAAACATTAGACTTGATAAAAAAAAAATTCATTTGCATATTAAGAAGTCAATATATTCTTTTCAACTGATACCGTCTTCGTTGTAAACATAACACATCCACACACGACGAAAGGCAAAAAAATGCACGAAAACTAAATGAATGTGATGTTGATACGACTTGAATTTTTTTGTATATTTCCTATTCAATTTATGTAAAAGTGATGCACCTCCCACCTGACTTCATCCCTGCGTATTAACATATGTCACACCAGAGCCATGAATTGGATATTACCCTCTTGCACACAAGTAAATTTATTACTCTGTTACAAGGATTGAGATTGGCTCCTAGTCGGAAGGACATGAGACCCACCAGCACAAGTTGTTGGAAATATTTAAAGCTCGCAGGGCCCTTTCACATGGTGCCGTCTCTTTCCAAGGTCTTCGAGGGGCGTGAGAGAGCACCCCAGTCCTTGCTTTTTTTTTTTTCTGATCCAATTTGCACAAAGGTGTAGATGTCAAGTCCCCTTCCTCTGCGGCTCTCTGTTTCCAATAAAATTTACCACAATTTTGCAGCTGAGCTCATATCAACAAAATGGTTGCTCATTGCAACAGCTCGGTTGCGTTCACCAGAAAGAAACAAGGAGCATCAACAATCGAACTCAGCCGTACTGGCTGTTTGGAAACACACATGCCTTAAAAATCCAACTGTTGCACCTTGTCCTGAGACCAAATCGATTTCCTGCAATCTGACACTTCAACTGAACCCGTCAACATCAGGGATTTTTTTGTGAAAAGAAAAATGTGAGGAAAGAAGAAGCTGCGGGGAAAGAAAAGAGAGACAAATGAGAACATATTGTCTAAAAATAATAATCTTCTACTGAACTGAAGGTCCAATTAGGAAGGCAGAAGAGGCGATGGTCGTTGCTTAAAGCGGATGGTAATTGGTAACCACGACTGCTATGTACAGATACGTTTGTTGTTTTCCAAGTCAACGACATGCCAACAAAGTCAGAATTCGATGCTGGAGAGATGATTCCGGTCATCGTCAGCCATGGATGATTTCTTCTGAAACCTAAACTCTCCAAAGTTGAGGTGGGCACTATTGGCGTGGCCACCCATCGCCATTGCAGGTGTAACCATCAGCTGAGGCCCGACCTCAATGGCCGTGGTGCAGGCACTTACACGTCTGTGGAATCTTACTCCATGAATAAATATTGTAGCAGCACAGGCGAGTGATTGGGGGCATATTATTCTATTCCCCCTCGCAGAATCCAAGGAGTCTGCTGTTTAAGATTTTTATTTTTGGAGGCTTCTTTGGACTCTGAGCTGCATCAGCATGTGCGTCTGCATGGATACTGTACAATTCTTCTGTGGGAAATTTCTTCCGGAATCAAAGCTCGCCACCAGTCTTTTAGGACATGTTGGCGTGCATGCTTGTGCCCTGCCCTCCTTGGCATCAGGGGCGATGTAGAAACTATGTTGAGCTCTGGGGCATCAATGAAACATACAAAGTCTTATCCTGAAGCACATGGCATCGCAGCTACCTTCTTGCCATCATGTCCAAAAGACGATGCCTGAATCTTAATATTCACGGACAGCTTTATTCCACAAGGACTAAGACATGGAGATGTTCCTTCCCCATCGAATTCAAGATATACTCATTTTGGTATCTCTCAATCGGGCACGAACTTGAAACTACCAACTGTTGGTTCCCTAGTTGACCTGTAATTTAAGCAGTCTACTTGAGAGCCTCGTTATATTAACAGTAGCAATGTTGTTTATGTATGTGCCAATTGCCTGATTTCCAGCAATTTTAGGCGCTTGATGCTTTCTAACAGTGTAGCATATGTTATGGGAACAGTGATGCTGGGACCTCACCATTAATTCCGGGTCAAATCAGTAACATTGTGAACAGGGATTCAAAGAAACACTTTGGCTCGCAATAATGCAAGAAAGGAGAGCACATTTATCATGGACACTCGAGATTAGGGGACAGAAAGATCGAACTAAAATAAGAGGGCACGTGTTCATCATGCCACATCAGTCTTAAATTAAGGCGAGAAATGCGACGTGCGTGTACGTGTGAAAAAACATGATACCCTGCCCGACACAGTTGAAGGCTTGAACACAATAACAAAAAGGATCTATGCCAACTGGTGACATTGATCTATCTAGCAAATCTTACCAAGTTTCAGCATGTGATTGATTGGTATTGTCACCACGTAAAACATGCATCTTACAGCACGAGAACGGGCTCAGAAAACATACAGGCATGTCTAAAGCAACCCAGATATCATATCACGACATTGTAGACTATGGTTGCAGGACTTGATAAATGTCAAGAAAACTCAGAAAAAAAAAGGTACCTATAGAGAAATACAACACGCCAATGTCGATGCGCTTTTCATCCCCTTATAGGGTGTCTAGACTATGATTGTCAGGAAAAAAAAATATCTAAATGGTGGCCACTACTCTTTTCAAGCTTCACAAGAGCCCGCATGGCCATTACTCTTTTCAAGTTTCACAATGGCCCTGATTGATAAATGATTAATAAATACTAGAACAACTTACATATGTTCTTGTGATGGAAACAAGAATATAAGTTTCAGGGTAGCACAAAAATAAATTTACTTTTGATTTTTTTTTTATTCTGTAATTATTAATGTGGAATTCACATGTCCCTAAAATTAATATTTGACAAGAAAAATGAGAATAAAGTTTTGTTCTTGTTTTAAACAGGGTCCGCAATGGTGCAACTTCGAAGATTTCGCGACCATTAATATGCAAAACTCATTTATGACTTGCCTTTTATCCTTCAATCCTTAGTAAACCATGATCCATGTCTTACTCTTTTCCCAAGTCATTACTTGAACCAAGAAGTTTTCATAATCTTCGAGGTTCTGATTTTGGTATTAGGATTTGGATTAAGAATGTCCAACAGCATTCTTCGAACATCAAATGGAAACCATGCTGGGAATTTGAATTTTGGTTTACCAATCCTTCCTATAAATCTTCATGAGATTTGAATTGGCCAAATGGAAGATAACCAGTCATGAAAACAAACAGTATCACGCCAGAGAACAAGACATCAGCTTTGGCCCCATCAGGTCCAATTAAGGATGGAATGCCACATGCACTATGAAGTAACCATCTTGTCTCCTGGAGCTGGCAAATACGCTCAAACCAAAATCTGAAACCTTCAAATGTTCATATTCATCTAGCAAAAAGTTCAGGTTTTAGATCATGATGGTAAACAACTCTGCTATGACCAAAAGTTTGTTGCACTGACCAATTGGTGAAAGAAATCTTCGAGCAACATCTTCTCTAAACTACCTTCTTAAATAACCCCCTGCCTTTTGCATATTCTACGACAAAATATATCATTGATTTGATAAGTTTAACATTATTTTCAAAGTTGCATGACATTTGGGTGTTTCACCAATTTCATTATTGATATCTTGCATTTTAATAGGAATGACAAGTTCAACTTTCAATGCATGTTCTTTGCCAATCACCTTTAGCAACACTTTGGGAGGTTTTGATGTCCTTTGCATAATAGACCTTGGAAACTAAGGTTGTGTTTGGTATGAGAATTTTGAAAATAAGTTAGTTCCCGAAAATTAATATTTTACATAAAAAAATTTAGGTTGGTGTTTGGATGAAAAATGTAATGATGAAAATTTAAAAAGTTGATTTGATAGATATATTTTAATAGGTGTTTGGATAAAAAGTAAGAAATAAATATATATTTTATTATTCTATAAAGATTATTTTTATATTATTAATTACACAATATTTTTATAATTAGCAAATTAGATAGAAAAAAGAAATTTAAGATAAACTAATTAATAACTAAAAATGAAATAGAAAAGAAAATTTGCTAAATAAACAAGGAAATATATTTTTCATAATAAATAATAATATAAATTTTTATTTTATTATAACACTAAGTAAATTGTAATAAATAATAAATAGACTTTTTTGTTATTATACCTAAATAAATTATAAATTTATGATAATATATAAATAATAAATTTAATATAATATATATATGTATATGTATATAATGTAATATATGCATATAATATATAATATATACATAAAATAATGTTATTAAAATAATAGGTCATAGGCCTAAAAGTAGCTCCACCTACTTTTAGACCTATAAAAAATAAAAATAATAGGTTGTTCTTGCTATTAGCAAGAACTTGGGACTGGAATTTTTGGCCAAAAGTTTCAATCGTACCTCACGTGACAAGAATCGTCACGGTGTTTGGCTAAAGTTGGTCCAAGTTTTGAAATCAAACATAGCTCTTTTTCCAATGTATCCCAACTTTGTACCCTTTTTTTTAAAGGAAGGAGTAGATTAATTAAGTAAACTAATCATTCATACAAAATTTGGCAAGATCTAAGGGTGGTTCTTGTAGGATCTCAAAGGCACTAAGGGGGATGAATTAGTGTTTAAAATTAAAATTATCGATTCCACAAAATACGTCGCAAAAGCTTAAAATAGACTCAATAATTTTAAATCAAAACAAATTAAATCAGATTAAAAGCATAACATGAGAAGGAGAGAGGGAGAAAGAAATCAAATACGATGAACATGGTGGTCGTTGACGAGGTTTGGCCACACTTTTGGCTTATATCCCCGCTCTGACTTCTCGATCTTGAGAGATATTCCACTAAAACACTTTCTTTGTTCCAAATGAGACAAGGAAGAAATGTCCTTTACATCAACCATATTTTATTCGCTTCCAGAGGTAAGGCAACATCTCCTCTTAAGAAATTTATTTTTTCTCTCGCTCAAGGGATAAGATATAAAACCTCTTTTACACAGGAACTCTCTCAATTTTTCTGAACAATTGTTTCTCTTTTTTACAATACTATGTTCACAAGAAGAAAAGAGAGAAAAAGAGAAAAACTAAATTGATAACTTCAAGGAAATTTTTTTTTTTATAACTTAAAGTTTTTCTTCAATGCTTGAATGGTTATTTTTTCTTCAGGCTTTAGCAATTCTTTTATATGTTTCAGTATGTGAAAAATTTGTCTAAAATTTTTTTCACAATTTACTTATTAAAAAATAGCAATTACTGTTCATTTGACCCGGAGGCTGGTTGACCGCACATCTAGACCGGTCGATCAGTCTATGTGACTGTTACGCGATTTCTCCAACTTCTGCGCTTGATCAGTCGACCGACATTGTCTCAACCATGCATTGATCGGTCGATAGGTATTTCATATCGATCGACCGGTGTTGTCTCGATCGGCCTTCTTTCCTTTGACCGACATGTTGACTGACCTGCAATATTTTGAGCATAATCTTTTGCACAGTTATTCAAATTAGATAATCTTATATTCTATGGATAGCAGGATTCTTTACAACTTTGATATTCAACATTCATCCATAATCTAATAAGACCATAATCAATTTAATCAAAGTTTAGTGCATAAAGTTATCCATTTTTCTTTAAACTTTTTCAGCATTTAATTTTAATCTTTCGAAAGTTTGTATCATCAAAATATAATTTTATATGTCATTAAAACTTAGTTCCAACAATCTCCTCCTTTTTTATGAAGATAAATCGAGAAATATAAAAAATATATAAGTTACGAAAAAGTTGTAAAATCTTGTAAAAACCAACCTTTCTCCCCCTAATTCTTAGCTTTCCTTACAATGATAGATATGCACATAAGTATTAATTATAAGGTACTCTTCATATAAAGTTATATTTATATCATATTTCTCCCCCTTTTGTTTCATCAAAAAATAATTTTTATATGAAACATATAAAAAACCATATTTAACTCCCCCTTAATCATGTTATCTTAAAAAAAAATATTCTCCCATTTTGTCATATAATAAACATGTAAAGTGTTGTAACATAAAGAATTAAAAATATGCAAAAAAAAAAAAACAACTCTCCCTAAATTTATGGTTATTTTATAATGAAAAAAATCAAATTAATCTATAGATTATGAAAGTCACAAGTCTTAATATTGCATAAAACTTGAATACAACAATAATACCAATGATATGTCAAAAATAACGTTAAGGTAACAAAACTTCTTTGGATCCTATTTTATTAGACAATGTTCTTTTTGAAATCCAAATCATATCATGTTGTAATGAATTTTTTATTTTGCATTGATATGTGTAATGACCATAAAATTCATATTTAAAACATTTAAAATGTAATTTTCTATCATAGAAATGATAAGATTTTCAATAAGAGTTTTTATGTCCAAAATTATTCCTAAGATTATTTTTCGTTATATGAGAAATAGTCTTATCATTATTTTGTGTATTTTTCAAAAAGATATTTTCCTGTTTTACTTTTTCTAAAGAACATACTAGTTTTATAATTTCACATGCATGTGCAATTTTCAAAGTATCAATTTCATTTTTCAAGTTTTTATTTTCCACACAATATATATCTTTTTCTTCTTTTAATTTTTCAAGCTCATGTAGTATTTTTTTCATTTTCCTCTTTAAGTGAGAAATATCTTTTTATAAGGGAGAAGTTCTTCATTCATATCTAAAAAAAGGTTTTTCCGGAGAAGCTAGATGAGCCATAATTTGATTTTAAAGGACTAGAACTTATCTTATCGTTGTGTGTCATTAAGCATAGGTATGCTTCATCACTAGAAGAGCTTGATGATTAACTTATTTTACTTGACTCTTCATATTTTTTTTCCTTTCCTAAAATGTCTCTTTTTTATTGTTTGTATGATCTTTTGATTGGCTTCTCATTCTTTTCTTTTTTTTATCAATTTGATATACTTATCTTTTTTTGTGTATAGCGTGTGAGTCTCTTTTCGTCCACTTCCTCTTCACTTGAGTCTTCTTTTTCGTTTGCTTTTAATGTCAATGTTTTCTTCTTTGGGACTTTTGTTTTTTCTTCTTCTTGGATTTTAGTTAAGAATAAGTAATAAGATCATCAAAATTCAGATTGTTCAAATCTTTTTCTTCAATCACGATTTTCTTTGTACGCCATTTGGAAGAAAGAGAACTGAGAAATATTTTCACTTTTTGAGAGTTAGTTCTTGACTCGTCCAAGGAGACTAAGTCATTCACAAAGTCATATTGATAATTTAAAATATTTAATCTCCATTCTTTAATTTTATATGTTCCTTCATAAGTAGTGATGAGTTTCTTCCAAATGTCAATTGCACTTTCACAACTAGAAATCCGATTAGATTCCGTTGAATCCAAAGCACAATAAAAAATATTTTTAGCTTTTCAATCCAGTTTTGAAAAAATTTGTCTGTCTTTCGTCATGTTCTGGAGATAAATTTTCATGTAAATAATAACATTTTTCAACAATATCCCACATATTTATATCAATAGAACATATGTATGCTTGAATCCTTATTTTCCAATAAGCAGAATTTGATGTATTAAAGAGCGGAGGATGGCTAATTGATTGTTCTTCAAAAAAATTAAATTCACTTGATGTCATAACTCTAAAGATGATTAAATCTTAAACAAGACGATTAAATCTTAAAATAAGATGATTAAAAATCAAAACAAGAGTAACTTGACTCTGATACCAATTGTAGGATCTCAAAAGCACCAAGAGGGAGTGAACTAGTGTCTAAAATTGAAATGATCGATTTCACAAAATATATCGTGGAAGCTTAAAATTGATTCAATAATTTTTAAATAAAACAAATTAAATCAGATCAAAAGCATAACATGAGAAGGAAACAAGGAGAGAGAAATCAAACACGATGAACACGATGGATGTTGACGAGGTTCGACTATACTTTGACCTACGTTCTCACTCCGACTTCTCGACCTCGAGATCATCGAAGATTTCACTAAAACACTTCCTTAATTTCAAATGGGGCAAGGAAGAAAAGTCATTTACATCGCTTCGAGAGGTAAGATAACCCCTCCTCTTTGGAAGTTTATTTTTCTCTTGTTCAAAATGTAAGATATGGAACATCTTTTACACAAGAGCTCTCTCAATTTTTTTGAATAATTATTTTTCTCTTTTACAATACTATGCTCACAAGAAGAGAAGAGAGAAAGAAGAGAAAACTAAATTGATAACTTCAACGAAGAGTCTTCTTTTGATAACTTGAAATTTTTTTCTTCAATGTTTGAATAAGTGTCTTTGCTTCAGACTTTGACATTCCTTTTATAGGCATCAGTATGTGAAAAATTCGTCCATAAATTTTTTCACAATTCACTCATTCAAAAATAATTGTTACTATTCATTTGATCAGGAAGTCGGTTGACTGCACATCTAGACCGATCGACCGTTGCGCGATTTCTTCAACTTCTACGCTTGATCGATCGATCGAACTATCAATCGGTTAATCGATCGGTATAGTCTCGACGTAGAACTGGGCAAACCGTGCATTGATCGGTTGATCGATATCCCGTATCGATCGACCGGTGCTATCTCGACCGTCCTTCTTTGCTTCGACCGGCAAGTTAATCTATTTGCACTTTTTCGAGCATAACTTTTTGCACAATTATCCGAATTAAATAATCTTAGATTTTATAAATAGCTAACATGATTCTCTACAACTTTAATATTCATCATTCATTCAAAATTTATTTCAGCATTTAATTTTAATCTTTTAAAATTTACATCATTAAAATATAATTTTATATGTCATTAAAATTTTGCTCTTCTTATCACATTAAATATTCACTTACTAATTTGATATTCTTCTTATTCAACTGCACCCCAATAGTTATATTAGAGATTCCATTAAACTTTAGCTTTATTATTATTTCATTTATCTTAATTACCGCTTGTAGTCAAAGTTAATATTTTAGTGCATTGCAATAGTTGGTGATGTGAATGTCCATCCAAGTTAAGGAGCATGATAAGAACTTGTTTCTTCTATTAACAAGCATAATAATAACTAAAGTAAGCGCCAGTATATCAGCATTACAATAACTTGAAACATTTGATTAAAGAAGGAAGAAAAAACTTAGTTTCCATCTCCTTCAGGGCTCATGTCATATGGCCAACTCTAAACGCGCGTCCGTTCTTTATAACTTGAGCCTTTCATTTCTGAGCCTCTCCAATTCTTTAACCATCTGCCAATGCTCTCTGGATAGATTCTTCTCGCCAAAGCTCGAAGCCATCAGTTCGGCCATTGTAAGCCATCTGAACAAAATTAAGTATTGAGAACTTGAATTTCTAAGTGGTGAACTACTGCAGTCCACAGTTGGCTTAAGAAATGAGATTCAGTAGATTTCATCTATAATTATACGACTAGCAACGTTAATGCAAACCTGCTAAGATCATTGCTGCCCAAGCTTCTGTCTTCTTTCATGGCTGCAACCATTTCATTTTGTATCATCTATTATCAAAACCAGGCAAAACCATCAAAAGGTTAGGACAGTCTACTTAGTTGAGCTATCAGGATTTGTATCATATCTTGCAAAAATTGAAAAGAATCTGAAGTCGGGGACGTACTTGGCTCATTTCAGGTTCACTTGACTGAGGAAGAGACTTCAGGGTGGCCAAATACCATCTCCAAGCTCTGAGTTCATCGGTGCTAACACTGGTAGAAGCAACAGTAGCTGGACAAAGAGGCAACGCCAAGTCAGCAGGAAGGATATTTGATTTCCCCTCAGAGAGGACGAGTACTTGGATGTCGGCAGCCATCTCCAGCTTGTAATACTCGAAATCATACTCAACCTGAAATCATTGCTTCAAGTACTCAAAACTCCACTTGATTATTTTATGAAAAATCATAACCTGAGCCTTGATTACACAGAAGGATAAGCTTTTTGCCAATGCCCTTCGTACTAGTCAGTAAGAATTGTTAAATAGGGAAAAAGAATTAACTGGAGACATCTCAGATGTTCTTCTAGAATATGAAATGATAAGGGTGTGACGAAAAAAACTTACTAAGAAATGGTAAAGTTGAAAAAGGGGAAACAATTACCATTTGCCACTCCATTAGATGCTTAAGCAACCTTGCACTTTCAACACCATTAGAATTGAGCATGCCAGTCTGCATATGCGTTTCATCAACAGTGAGATGGGTTCCCTGTGGCAGTTGCAGAACACCACCAACCAACCTGATGCCGTTAAAGATGACTAATTAGCTTGTATAATTTTTTTTTCCGGTGAATAGCTTGTATAGATTTGATTCAATGTATAAGAAATTAATACGAAAGATGCTGGGTTGAAAAATGTAAGCCTTCAAACTAAAGGCATAGAATGTTTATACAGCTTACCCAACGAGCAAGACAAAACCAACCATGATTAGTTTTGACACATTAAATCCTCTTGATGTTAGTTACTGACCTTCCTGATTAGTTTTGACACAATAACTCAAAATTTACTCTTACCTTCCTGTCTTGTTGTCTTTTCTTGGTTGCATTTTTGCATTATTCAGGTAGTCGATTGTAAGAGGAATGGCTTTTGTAAAGGGCAAGAGATTCTGGATTGCAGCAGCAACTTGCTTTCCAAATATTGATGAACTTTCCCTGGTCAACCCAATAAGATTTAGAGATAGTTTGCCAACAGTGATGGTATCAACTCTTGCACGAACCTGTTCAAATGTAAAAATAAGAATTCAATTTTATGTGGAAATCAGGAAAACAAATTGTTCTAGAACATAGAAGGAAATTGGTTATTTCGCTTGGCATGAAACCAAATGGAACAAGGGAAAACAGCAAAACTGATCGTTGTACCCTTGAAAGGAGATGCAACAATACAAATTGTGCTGCCAATCCATCACCTCCTAAGATTGTAGTCAGATATGCAAGCAAAGATTCACGGATTCCTCTAATAATCTCAGGTAAAGGCTGCGCAAATGGAAAAATAATGTTAATAAATTTCAATCCAAGGAATATAAAGTGGCCACCTCAGGGAAAAAATTTAACATGAAGGTTTCTTTGACTATGAGATCATAAGCCAAAATAAAGATATTAGATACATTGATTTTTACCTCATAATTTAGGGAATTTGGAAGGAAATCCTGAGCATTCAACTTTTGATGTATAAGACAATGGATACGTGGTACCTGGAAAAAGGATTCAGTAAAGCATCAGTTTCTTAAGATGGAAAAGGAGAAAAGAAACTACAGTTGCTTATGTCAAACAGTTCTTGGCATTTTAAACAGAGAATACATCAGCTACGGATTATAAGAATGAACAGGAAACTAATCCAACACTTATTTAACTTTTTTTTGTAATGTCGGACATGTTTAACAAAATCTGGTGATTAGTTTGACTAGCCCAACTGCACGAGCTAAGTACCTTGCACTCATTATTCGAATGTCATGTGTTCCAAAGTGAAATAAGATCTCTGATCTATAGTGCATGAGCGACATAAAGTATTCGTCCTTAGTAATATAAGGTTGCATTCCCTTGTTTACACATAGCAAGAGTCAACTATTATACAAATCAGAATAGAAACGCTAATACCTTAGTAGGAGGCAGCTGAGCCATTGGATCCTCAAAGAGGTCATACATTGGATCATCGGGCTCATCATTATGGCCAGAAAGCTCTGGATTAAAGGTGTAGACACCTATAAACTCATAAACATCATTCAGTTTAAGATTACTCTCTGGCACGTCGTAGATCTGCAAACAAAGGTAACGCTAAGATTACAGAAAGAGCACAACAAACCAGAAGCAACGCAGAAAATTAAGCAAGAAACAACATTTTCGCGACTTACTTTGACTAGACATGAAAAAGAACTTTCGTTAACGTTAGGACAATCAGCCTGCTCTGAGAAACTAGCATGGCTCATCAAGCCTCGTGATGAATGACACGACTGGCATGCATGTTCATCTTCTTTCTGTGGAGAAATAAGAATGGGTGAAATGAAGAAAGTAACATTTTTAAACACTGTGTTAATAGTCCAAACAATGAAATTCCTTTATCTTTTTTCAAACATGAAGAAGCCTATCCGAGACAATCAAAGACAACTATAATGAGGTTGATAATGATGATACTGTTTCCTATATAATATCACAACAAAAACTAGTCATGACATGGAAGTTTAACTTATAGGTGCTTCCATATGGAGCCTTGAAATGTAATCCTCTTTGAAAGAGAAAAAAAATGCTACATTTTCCTTCTATTGCCGTTAAGTAGGTTCAGAATGCCCACTAATCAAGTGTGCATAACGTATCTTATATAAGCCGAATTACCATATCAAAATTCTTAAAAAGCTGTTGAAACTAAGCATACAACTCAATTATGGTGAATGGTAGAAGTTCAAAAATCTCGGAATGACATTTTGGGACTAACCTGCTTCTTGGTGCTTGGAGAACAGTCTCCAGCCGCATTATGTGAATCCTGCATTGTACCCTTTGAGATGGATAGGGATCGGTAAAGAAAATGAAAAACAGAAATATGTAGAGCAATTGCTAACATTGAAGTTCATATCATCCACTTCCATGGTCCTTCTACGCTTCTCCCCTTGCTGAGAAGGAGAGTTCATGTCATCTTTAGCCAATAGGGAAGGAGAAGCCTCCAGTGTCCATGAATTCCGGCCTGGAATCTGGAACATAACAAAACAGGAAAGCATAAGGATTCAGTATGTAATATTCATTTCTTTGTTGATTCACTGTCCGATAAGGCAAGAACATACAGGAATACAGTGGAAGAGCTGTCGCTCCCAGAGCTGTGGTTCGCAAGATGGAGGAATCGGAAAGGAAGCGACATCGGAGAACTTATTAGTCCTCCAGGTTGATCCATCCTGCACCGAGTTTGTACTTGGCTTCAGAACAATGATATGATAAAGGACATTATAGGAACCAAGGAAACAGCGCAACATATTGCAAAGGAGATCTCCCAAAGGGAGGCAGCGAAGCACCTTGAAAGCCCCAGCGTATAGCTCATTCCCCAGCATGTCCTGCACCATTCCCCTGAATCGAACAAGAGTATTGGGCTGAATCCGCGGCAGAGTCAAAGCATCAAGGATCGGGACCTAAAGATATGGAATGCAACGGATGAGTTCCACGATAAGTATTCAAAAGTGGGTTAAAATAGCTTCGGTTCTGCGATAGATCGCACCTGAGAGAGGCCGCCCTGGTCAAACAGGAACTCGCGGAAGAGGTCGGCGGCGCCCCAATCCTTGCCCCTGAATGCTGTGGCGGGGTCGGTGCCAGACGGGGAAGAAGACGCCGCCTTCTCAAAGGAGAGGCGCACGGCGCCCAGAGGATTGGCGACGAAATCGTATGCTAATCCCACCATCTCGCGCTCGCTCGCTCCGATCCCTGGCTTCCTGCGATATTTTTTGGCGCGAGGGCTTTGTTGTGGCAGTAATATTATATGCTACGATTTCCCGCGCGATCGCAACCGTTCCCGCCAAAATGATAATCGACTCTACTGGCCCTACTGGGCGATGAGTTGATGGGCGAATTGGAGGCCCATTCTTCCAGCCGCCCGTAGGTGACGTTTCGTTTTGTTAGATGAAAATCATTTCTTTTATGTTGGGACCTTGATATTATTATTATTATTATTATTATTATTATTATTATTATTATTATTATTATTATTATTATTATTATTATTATTATTATTATTATTATTATTATTATTATTATTATTATTATTATTATTATTATTATTATTATTATTATTATTATTATTCTAAGAACTCGTGCTATGCATGATTGTTATAAATTATGTTAATGCAATTAAAAAGTTGAGAGTAAAATTTATTTTTAAATTTTTTAATTTTTTTTTGAAACTCTTTTGAAGGCCTAAATCAATTATGATTGCGACAATTCAAAATTAAATAATTATTGTTAAAGAAAAATAATTACTTAGAGGTCCAAACTTAATTTTTTAATAAGTTTAATTTCAATGATTTTGAATGGTAACTCATCATCGGGCAGAGTAGCAATGTGAAATGGAAATTTGAGTGATGTTCTTAGAGACAATTTTATTCACGTTAAATAATATGCATTCACTCATTCTTGAAAGAGCTAAAAATATTAATTATTAATTAATATAATAAAATCAAACTTTTATGAAGAGATTACTCTTACTGAAATATGAAAATATTTATTGTACATAATGTTTTATGATATAGAAACTAAATTTTAAAGAGCAATCCTGAATTTAAAGTCTACTACTCTAAGGAGATCAAAATTACTCTAATGCTTTAATGCATGCTAAGTATTACGAATTGAATAGTTAATTAACATAATTTATCTTATGAATATATGTTAAAATAAAAAATCAAATAACTTAATATCTATATGTAAAATATTAGTACTATGAATTTGTCAGTTCTTTTTGCGGAGTCAAGAATATTTTGAATGAGCTTATAATTAAGCATGTACAATTTGATCCTTTCTTAATTTTTAAAAATTTTAATACATATCTATAGTAAGTTTCCAAAAAAACAATTTGATTTTATTTTTTAAATATTTATGTCATGATATAATCAATTTAATGATTTTTTATCCCAAAAATATTTTAATACTTAACAATAAAAAGATCTTAAGTAAAACATATAAGATTTGGTCCTTCCTTAATTTTAAAAGTTCTAATATATCTGTATATCTATATATATATGTATAGATAGATATATATATATATATTAAAATAATGAATTTCTTTAATTTTTTTTAAATGTTTTCCTCAAATTAAACGTGTCAAAACTATGCTTCTATTCAAATTAATATTATTTATTTTTACACGAAATCTTATTTATATCACGAACTTCTATAATTAATTTACCATATTTAAATAAATACAAAAATAAAAATAAAAAATATTGAAACTCTCATTTCTACTTATAATTAGTTTTTCTTCTAAATTTAATCTAATTTATTTTGTAAATATGCTTTACTATCTTTCTTGATTTAATACCAAATACTTTACTCCGTTTCAAATATTTACTCATACCAAAAACCTTACTCACAAACCAATTAGATTTAAATTTTAAATTTAATTTTTGTTTTATTTTTCAACTTATAAATGTTATTAACCAATTTAACAAACCTTGTTATAAAAATAATTTTTATTTCATGTAAACAAATATTATTTTTTTTCATATTTAATTCTCATTGTTTCTTTTTTTAGCAATTCGAACAGACTCCTATTTCTACTAAAATTAATTTTGTTTATTTTCACATGAAATTTCATTTATTTTGAAGATATATTATTGGGTTATATAAAAAATGTTATCAATCTTTTATTTTTACAAATCTGAAAATTCTACTCCTAATCAAATTATATTTACCTTTTTAATTAAATATTTTTTTCAGAAATGTGGTTACCTGATTTAACAAACTTTACTTTAAGATATTTTCATTTTCTATAAATAAATCTGAAAATAATAATATGAATATATTTACTCATATAAAATTTGTAGCTCGTAATCAAATTATATTTACCTTTTATATTTAATATATTTTATTTTCATCTTACAAATGTTATTTTCTAAATATAGAATATATTTTATTCTGAACTATTTCTTTTTTCTCATTTGAACCTATTAAGTATCCTACTTCTACTCAATTTAATTTTATTAGTTTTCGTACGAAATTCCATTCAATTTGGACACATATTATTGTGTATATAACACACTTTTGTTATTAAATTTAAAATTTACTCCTAATCAAATTAAATTTATCTTTTAAAGGTAATCCCTTTTTCTAATTTCAGAAATGTTATTGTCTAATTTAGCAAATTTTGTTATAAGATATTTTTATTTTCTGTAAAAGATTCGAAAATAATAATATCATTATAATCTGAATAGAAATACGACTCCAATAACACGGATAATCCCAACCTATTTAAAATTCTATTATTAACCATAAGCCTAATTTTATTCTTTTAATTTTAGATAATTTAATCTGAGTATAAGTAGGAGTTCAATAACATTGATAATTATATATATTAATTTTAATAATCCCATTCTACTTCAAATTCTAATAATAACTATAAGCCTAATCCTAATATGCAATTCCATCAGATTATATTAAACTAATACAATCCTAAACCTTCACATAAGTAATCCTAATAATAATAATATAATTAATATAACTAAACCGAGTACGTTCATATCCTAACCGTTCCTAAACATAATATGAATCTATAAATATTATTATCTATTGATATTTAATTTTAATCCCTATATAATATCGAACTACATTGAGAAAGATAAAATATGTAAAACAATTTTTGAACTATCCCCAATATTTATATGTATAATAAATAATATATAGGAAATAATATTTTGTATTGCATTAGAATATCCTACTACGTAATAATATTTAAGTATATATATATATCTGTCTACATAATAATAATCATAATGTATTCACATGAAAATTTATTAGGTATCAGAATACTAATATCGTCCGGCGTTTTATCTTCTCCCTCCCGCGTTTCAACAACCCTTACGCGATGGATCCTAACAGTGGATGACGGCGAACGTGAACGAACAGTGACGCTTGGAAGAAGGCGAGGCCCGGCGAACGATGAAGGGGGCAAATGACGAAGGAGAGCGAACGACGAAAGAGGTTTCACGCGAACGACGACAAAAGGGAAACTAATAAAATAATTTGACAATGAGTGGGTCACTTATGGTAAGCAAGAGGGTTTAATATGTGGTGCCACGTCGGACGACTATTTGTTTGGAAGGGAGAGGAGATGACCACGTGGATGTCACATCGACGAAAAATTGGAAGACCGTCTGTTTGAAGTAAAGAGGGCATTGGGTGAAACGAGTTAAAAGATGGAGGACATTGGTATTACAAAGTGAAGTTGGAGGGTATCACTAAGCAAACCTTAAAGTTTGAGGGCATTTGATATAATTTTAAGTGCCACATCAGAGCATGCCACGTCAGACGACTATTTGCATGGAGGAGAGAGAAAATGACTACGTGGATGTTACGTTGACAAAAAATTGGAAAATCATCTATCCCAGGTAAAGAGGACATCGGATGAAATGAGTTAAAAGAGGGGGACATTTGTGTTACAAAGTGAAGTTGAAAGTTATCGCTAAGCAAATTTTAAAGTTGGAGGGCATTTGATATAATTTTTCCAAATAAGAAACTATCCCTTATTTGAATTCAAACAAAATGTTTATAAAATTAAATTCTAAAGGAATCAAAATTCGATTTTTTTGTTCGGAAAACAAAATCGATCAGTTTTTTACTTTTAGATTTTGCATTATCATTTAACATAAACAATACTTCACTTAAAAATAATTAAAAATCATATTTAACATACATTAATATATAAGAACAATTATTGGGAGTTTAATTTTTTAAATGCTAACATTTTTCGGAAATCATGTTTTCATGACTTATGCAAATTTCGTCACTTTCTGTGCTCTCTCGATTAGTAGACTTTTCGCTTTCACACCCCCCTCTTTCTCTCTCTCTCACACACACGTGACAATGAAAACAATCATATAATATAATATTAACCATTTAATCATATATGAATGAAGTAGGTGTATTACATTCAACCCATCTTAAAAGAATTTCGTCCTCAAAATTAAATCTATCTTAAGGATTACTTAATAGATTACGATCACACACTTCATTCGATTTGTCATGTAGCTTTTTGAACATTATAATACCACCCACCTGTAGTAAGAGATTTACTTGAAATCGTAGCACTTGTTCTTTTTCACCCAACTTACGATTATGTATAACATTTTTTTTTTGTTTCCATGTTCAATCACCTGTGATGGATTAGAATCATCTTTCCTTTACATGGATTCATAAAAATGCATCATATGCACTTCCACAAAATGTTGGGCTAATGACAAGAAATTGATCTTACCTATCCACAAGTATCATAGTTAGGAACACATCTTATTTCTTCAACTTAGTATTCCATTTTCTAACCTCAAGCAACTTGTATGCATACTTTTGTTTATTTTTTTACTAATAAACTAGAGGATATAGCAAAAAATAATTTTATAACATAAGAAGTTATAACAAATGATTATATCTATTATAAAAGATAATAATGTGCAAAAGTTCGTAAAAAATTAAAAATGATGAATATAATTATTGTTGATGATAAATATTTGATGATCTAAATGGAAAAAAATAAAGAAAAGTGTTGGCATGAAAAGTGTGACACGTTAAATCCTCTTTTATAATATATTTTAAACCCCATCCATTAAAAAATGTTAACATTGAGGTTCCTTTCTATTTTCATATTTATCAAAAAAATATTCTTAAATAATAAGATAAAGAAAAAAGTAGAAAATCCTCAAGTAACCATGTCTACCTCATTCCACTTAGCTTGACCTAGTTTTTTTTTTCTATTTTTCAATAATATTAATGTTGAAGAGTGAAGAATGTAATTTGATAAACATAAAAAATAAGATGATAGAAAAGTTAATGGTGTTAATTGAAAGTATTTTAGTCAGCAAGTGGGAAACAAAACTTTTTTTCACCAACATTTTCCAATGCTATTAATTGTAAGATACATCCGAATCCACACCAATGATTCAGCACAAAGGACATTAAAACAGAGAGACTGTTCTACTACTACTGTGGCAGTCCCTAATATACTGTACAGTTCAGTCTGTGCCAACGTTGGAGCAGAGTACTCCTGTGAAGAGGTTGACCGGGTGCGTGCGTGCGTTCGACGAAAGAGATAATGGTCATCATTGAGCTCTTCATGGCATGTAGAGGCGGCTGCCGCACTTGCAACGCCAGGCCTCGGGATAGTACTCGGCGGTCACAGGCGTCCCCGGCGGCACGGGGACGTGCACCGGCCGGCAAGGGGTGCACTCGCCACACCTGCGCGCGCACCGCGGCGGATACGACCCAGGACCCAGCAGGCTCCGGCGCCTCCCCGCCCGCTCCGTCTGCATGGGGATATGTATCTGATCGCCATGAACACAAACGTTAGGTTAACAGGGGGGGACTAGCCTATGCTAGGCAAATGTTGTGTGCTTTGGACACATCAACTAAATAATCAATCAACATGAAGGATACAAAAGGGTGTACTGTTTTGCTAGTTTGAGTTCAAAATGCTAAATTATGATTTCTGTAACTTGTAGTACGCGTGGAATAAATAAAATGATGAGAAAGATGACTGTCGGACTACGTAGCGTTTACCTCTGAAATAAACTTTGCTCTCCAACTCCCGACATCTGCAAAAGAGCAGAATGTTAATTTAACCGTATGATTGAATTCAGGATATGAGAAGAGATCGACGAGAGAACTGGCAAAACAACCACGACATGTAGAGGTCGCAATGAGCATTCATATTTCAAATTGCCTCATGAACCCAACTAATTATCGATCATTTTGACATGTCTCCTACAAAATCGGACAGAAGTTTGGATTTTTACCGACCTATGGACGCGCTTGTGTTTCCATCTCCAACGGTGAAAGCAAACACTCCAAAGATGCATAAAGAAACACAGCACAGCAGCAACATCTTCGGCACTGTTCCAACTTCCAAAGTTCTTGCTCTGAACTCCATAATGCACAAGATCTAACTCTCAGAAGCACTCGAGAAGAACCAAACACTTGAGATATCAGAGGGAAAATATCGTGTATCAACCTCAAGGTTGTTAGCAAATCTCAAGTCCTATAATTCACCTGTGGAAGAAGACAAGGAATAACTATAGGAACACCTGAGAAGCTTTATGACTTCCTGCAGCTACCTCTCTGTCTCTCACTCTCTCCCCTCCCTCAGTATATATTTTAAGCCAGAAACCAAGAAAGATATATTGCGAGTACACTAGATATAGTGAATTTTAAATCCATGTTACTATCTTCTATTTGCTCCCAAACCAGCCTTAAGGTCTATAATTTAACATTCCAACGTCTTCCTAGACTTGGCGAGAATATAACACCTAGTGAGCAAGCAAAGAGCAGCGCCTCTTGCCTGTACCCTTTTGGGCCTCTTGAGGCGTGACCACAAAAGAGAAGGGCACATGATCACCAACCACCAAATTATGTGACATTTGAATACATAAATCAACTGCATTAACATTTCTGATTAGCACTGATACAATCTGTGTCTTAACATTCCTGAGCATACTGCAGACAGTTCAGCATAGGACAGATTTGGCCGGGCAGATGTCCTTCACACTATCTTTGCGTAATTCCTTGCTTTCGCAAAAGATTAATTATTCAACATTTATAAGTTTGCAGAAATAGGCAAGCCTTCATGTTATCAAGAAATTAGTAGGAGCAGGAGTTTAGGAAAGGACGTGCAGTGTGGATATAAATCTGATAGTGGAGCAGGTGGTCCGAAGCCAATTGGTTTATCTATCAACTATTTTTTTACCATGTTTGTAGTCCAGTAAATGTTCAGTATAATCTTCTTCCATCTTCCTACTGCGGATGTCCTTTATTCAGAAAAGGATGATCTTTTTAGTACATTGCTACAGAGTTGGAGAGAAAACATATCTTAATACTCCGCATTTCACAGCTTTACTTTTATATAACTTCAAACCTGGAAGTGTTTTATTTTCTCGCATTATAATAAGATTTGCCATTAGCTCGAAACAGAGAAAAAGAGAGGATGCCAGTAGCTAGTTAACTCTACTTTTTTTTCCTTCTCAAGTAAGTGATTTTGATAGAAGATAGACTTGAGTAATTGGAAATGTATCCATTAGTTTACAATTCTTCTTCCTTTTCATGGCGTGGTCACAGGCATGCGCATGGTGCCACACTTTGTCTAATTGTGTATGCTCGCTCGTTGGAGATGCATGATTTCGGAGGCACACATTTCTGACCTCGGCTCCTGTTCATATTTCCAATCCGATGATAAGAATGCGGAGGGTGCCGTAATCAAATGGTCACAAAGCCAAATGTTAAGGAACAAGATGCAGAGCAGCGAAAAAGGAAGCAAAAGGAAAAGGTGAAAACATGTCAACAGGTAAAAGAAGATAGATAGATAGATAGATAGATAGATAGATAGATAGATAGATAGATAGATAGATAGATAGATAGAGAGAGAGAGAGATGTGTGTCTGTGTGGGAGGGAGGGAGGGAGGAAGAAATGACCCGTATGTGGTGGGTTGTGTTGGAAGAGAATCCAGTTGTACAGATGGGTAATGGTTGCAGTGACGAAGAGGAAATAGAGAATCCCTGTCACACCATGTTACTGGTCTCATTCACGGTACGCATGAGTTGCCATCTTCAGCGTCGCGCCCACTGCAACAGTAGCCCTTTTTTCACTTGATATGATATCCTTAAATTTTGCACGCCTAACTGATTGGTTTATATTCTTAGCAGCATATCTTCACATAAACAAGATAATTCAAATCAGTGGAAAAAGCAAGGTTTACAGTGGAAAGAAAAAGGATAAGACTTGTGTTCTACCACGAAACTCTCGGGTTCAAGATTGAAATTTGTCATGTTTGCTCCTGAATGATTCGATCATTAGCAGTCCGTGTACGTGGTACGTACCTGAGCCTACTGCAATCAGACAATTACACACAATGATGATAACACCATCCTTTTGCAAAAAGAAAAAGGCAGTGATCCATCACCTCAAGGAGAAATAAACAGTTCCATAAAAAAGTGGACCGAACACGAAACCGGGCGCTCTAACTGGGCAGTCAAAGCCTTGAAGAGGGGAAGAGATGCAATCCACGTCCTGATGGAGACGCCAAAGTTTCAGAAAGCATGCAGTGCTCTGGGCCTTGTCACCTTCCATGTTCATGTACTCCTTTTTGTTCCTGCCTTGCTCTTTTTTGAGGCCCTTCTTCGTGGCGTCCAACTCCACCTCTTTTACTTCCTTCTTGCCTTCAGAATCCGGTCAGTAGTTACCGCCAGGGTTCCTTTGAGGTCCTCGAGTCTTCATTGTGCCGCAGGACAAATGCCTTCTTGTTCCGTAGCCGTTGTTGCCTTCTCGCACACGAGCACCTTTATCCTTTTCACTGCGTCTGACCGGGTCACCAAACCCCCACGACCGGTTCAAATTTCGGCAAACGTAGTGAGAAGAGCCCACGCGGCGCCTGCGCCTGCACCTGCCCGTGAAAAGTATATGATATTTGTGACCAAGAAAAAAAAAAGAGAAAAGAAAATAAGGATACGTGGCGAAAGCGGAGTTCCAAACTCGTAATTCGTCACTAATTCTTGTGAGTTCTCGTGAGGGGTGCGAGGGGCGAAGCTCTCGTGGTATGGACCTTTATATATGAAAGTTAGTATTTTATATGATGTACTTTCTTTTGACTCATAATAAAATTTTTTTGGTGGCGATCTCCTTTGTTTTTCTTTTATCCACATTGATCAAGAGAGTTTTACCACGTTAAAATCTTTGTGTTCATCTTTTTTTTCTTTCGTTATTTTTATTGTTCATCGATCTTCGATGTTTTATCTCCAATAATATTTAAGTAAAGATGGGAGTATCCAGCTCGCTGGCGCCCGCCCGGCCATTGATTCATTTACCATCCTGCACAAGGAAAGCAAACATGACATGAGATATGATCGAGTATATGAAATGCATCTTGTCTAGCTAGTTTTTTTTTATAAGTTGGGATAAAACAATGGAGCGATATTATTTTTCTATCAAGTGGAAGAATTGAAATGGAAGCTACTGACCATTGCTGTTTTTTAAATTATGTAAAGTATATTGTATATGTAATTTGTCATGTGTACAATATTATATGTGTTAATAATGTCTTAAATCTGAATTTAGTTGGTCCCCTTATATAGTCAGACGCTTCAGCAGAATTCCCTTACGGGAATCTCGCTAGGGGATTTATTTAGAGTCCCAGTCCGTATGTAATTCCTATCATCTGTTAAAGGGAGTGCTTATATAAACTCCCTAGGGGTCTAGACAGAGACACATCTTTGCAATCATCGTTATTCCATAATAAAGAGCCGTCACCGTTTTTTCTCTTCGCGTTCTTCTGTATTTCGTGCGATCCCTTTCTCCATCTTTTCGTAACAATATGTGCAAGGTATAACTTAACAAGATTATCAAGATCCTTATTTTAACCAAAAACTTATTGTTGCAAGCAATTCCAGGTAGTATTATATGGGGTTTCGAGGTTTGAAAATTGTAGGATCAGACCTAACCGTGATAAAAAAATTTAAAAATATTTTTATCATAAAAAGTTAAAATAATATTATCCTTTATATATGTAAGAGTTAATTAAATCCATAGTTTATTCATAAATTTTTAATCTAATGTACTTTTTATATATTACAAAATATTACATGATATTATTAAATAAATATTAAAATAATTGTATATAATATTAGACCTTAAAGGAATATAGTAATTAGTAAAAAGGAATATTACTGGCCCCATGCCTCCAGGACCGTTCGATTTGAGATGAGTAGATGAGATGAAGGCACACCGGTTCACTCGTCCAGTTCGGGCAATTTCTATGCACAACAGCGTACATCGGTTCACTCGTCTAGCACTGTACATAGGGTGACGATGGCATGGGGCGACAAACAATGATGGCGCTGACGACGTGACAACACAAGGTGATGGAGGGCGGGAGATCGGCGAGGGGAGATCCACGACGAAGCTCCATCGTTGGGCGACATACGAGAGTGAGAGATCGACGAGAGGGAAGATCGACGAGTGGAAGATCCGCGAGGGAGGGTCGACGAGGGGACCTACGAGGGGAGATCGACAACAAACGTTGGGCAACCTACGACCAAGGCTGACAAGTTCGAGTATCCATGTAAACTCGGTTGACCTCCCATGAACTCGAAACGTAGACTCGTTTCGTAAATTCGTAGAATTTATGTACGTATTAAATTAAAATACAAAATAATTAATATAATGTTAATATAAAATAAGTTCTTACTATCTTTGTCAAATAATAACATAATCATCAAAATAATCCCAAAGATAATAAAGAACGAAATCCAAATACCTTTTTAGTTCAATCCTAAAAACCATAAAAGTACCTAACATAAAATGAATTCTAATATATCAAAATTTTAACAACATAATATAAACTACAATCATGTGTAATTGATCATGTATAGTATTCCACACATACATAGTGTTTTCTTTAGTGAATCATAAATGAATGATTTTTATATTAAGATACATAATCCATTTGTTGCATACACCATTTGTAATTTTTCACTTCAAAGTATAAATTAAATACATACATAATCCATAAAATATTTTCAAATAAAACATAATATAGTGCAAAACTAAAGGATTAATCATATAAGGTATTTCAAACAAACATAATCTCAACTAATGTTACAAAAAAATAAAATGAATTGTGGGTGACGAGATGGTAGTACAATGATGACACACTTGTTGATAAATAAAGTTAGTCATTCGGGAGCCAAAGAAGAGAAAATATGAAATGGAACTAAGACAATTCATAAGTATGAAGGTACATCAGAAAGCACCTAGAAAAATTCATGGCCGAGGAGAATTAATAGCAAGAAGAATGTAAAAGTTAAAAAAGGTAAATATGTGGATCAAAGATAGGTGAAATAATATTTTTGAGTTCATTAACATGGGTTTGGTATATCTGGCGAATTCACGAGTTAGTTCAACCGAGTTTATCGATTTAGTGATTTTAACGAGTTAGTACTTGAATCCACCGATTCTACTACATAATTCGATTTTGCTACGAATTCATTCGGAAGTTTGTCATAAACTCTTAAACTCGTACGAGTTTATGAGTTAGTTCGCGATTTTAATAGCCTTGCCTACGACGATGAGAGATCGGCGAGGGAGGGATCTTGAGGGGAGGAGACACGACTCTCGAGAAATAGATGAACCCCTACGAACCGAACTATAGACCTTTGCGATGCGGACGCTCGAATTTCTATGAACTGACACCTTCTTCTCGTCCGTCCATCTCAGATCGAACGATTATGAAGGCGTGACGCGAGATGCTATCATAAAGGTATGGTAACACACCAATATTCCTCTTTAGTAAATTACAATATATTCTTAGTTTCATGCAAAAATAAATTTTAATTTTGATAAAATATAACTTAAAATTTAAATTAATGGCATAATATTAAATTAATAGATCTTTTCACACAAATTAGAACAATAAATATGTATGATATACAAGTGAAATAATCAAAATCAAATATTTTCAAAATATTTTATATTTATATTTATTTGGATAGATGAATTTGTATTTATAGATGGTATTTATGATTCTCGTATTTGGATCAAAATTGGTTTCTTTTCAAAGGTTCATCTGGGATCCTTAATTGCAAGATCTAGAATCAATAAAAATATTATAATATTTTATAATGGTAAAACTTTTATGATATTTTGTGATCGTGACTAGATCATAATATATTGATATTTTAACAACTTGGTGCTGCAAATATGATTGCTATATCATCTATCATGGAGACTATATGTGTCACCCAACTTCATGACTAAGTTTTAATCTCAACTATTACATTCCTTAATTATATTTAACTGTCACGGACGTGCTCCACAAATATCATTTTAATATAAACTTACTTTTAATTAACATTTTAAGTAAGTTTACATGCTTATATAGTCATGATTGCGTGTAGCAATTAACTTTTGGATTAAAGCATAATCAAAATTAAATTATCGATAAGTGTTATAAAGAAATTATATATTATTAGGAATTAATTCTAATATTTGTAAATATTATAATAAATATGTTTAATTATGATTAACTAATGTTAATTAGAAGTTTAACACAAACTTTTAACCAAATAATATGATTGGACCTGCATTTCAACCAATAGGGTTTCAAGCAGCTGAAGCAGGCAGCTCACCAACTGCTTAGAAAATAATTTTTCCAAACCGTCATATGATGTGTCAAAATTCTGTAAAAAATATATAAATCATTTATTCGTATTATCTTCAAGCCGAAAAATTTCCAAGATCAGATCCATTACCTAACAGCCTGAGAAAATTCGACAAGTTTGCTGGGTTAGGGTGAATCTGCGAATCCGAAATCGACTTTTAATTTTATATGATCATATCTTCGTAAGTAGTTCTTCATAAATTCTAAAACTTTTCATGGTTCATCCTCTCGATGTTAGCTTTACATGATTAGAATAATCATGTAAAAAGGACTTCTGTAGAAAAAATTATGAACCGAGCACCGTAGGTCGCTCACTCTATCCCGCCATTCGCCTCCGGCCGACCAAGGGTCGGCTGGGGTGTATAAGAAGGGGGGAGGGCCGCCCTTACGCCCTCTTGGAACCCCCGACCACCACCACCCTCGTCCCTCTCCCTCTCGTCTGACGACCGGCGACGATGCGCGAACGACGAAGCAGGGTCGAGACGAAGAGCGAACAAATCGATCCCTCTCTGACGCATCTCGACATTCCTTGAAGTGCGCGAGGGCCAGGCAAATTCTCCGAGGCGACAACGAGCGTCCAACGACCAACGAACGATGAGAAAACGACCGGCGAACTTTGAAACTCGACTGAAAAAGGTACCCTTAGCATTTTAATCCCATAGACGAAGAACTAAGAATTGATTGATGCGTAAAGTTAGTTCATTATAATCCTAAAGTTATTTCCTACATTTTTTGTATTGATGTCGGCGTCAATTGACAGTCGGAAGGCCACCGAAATCAATGGAGAAATCTGGCGGCCCTGTTTTACCGCAGGGACCAGTCGACCGATTTAATTAAACTGTCGACCGGTCTGCGTATTGATGCATACCGTTTCTTCCTTATCGGTCGACCGGCCGCATCACATCGGTTGACCGATCCATATATTGACGGACAGATTCTGCCTTACGATCGATCGATCGGTTCTAGAGAACGGTCGACCGATCCAATGCGTAGTGCACATTTGTACAGCTTAACGAACGATCGACCGACACCCTGGACGGTCGACCGATTCGCAGGCATCCCAACAGAGAACTCGGTCGACCGATCCCAGAGGACCGGTCGACCGGTACTAGTGGGCGATTGACCGGTCCATCAGGAGCGGTCGACCGGTCCGACAGAGACTCATAGATCAAACTAAATTGGATTGATCCACTTCTAATCTTAATTATGACTCTGACCAGTTCACCCATACTGGCTGAGTCTCATTGTACAAAGATCAACTTCCTGTGGACCCTAAATCATGGATTTCACAATAACGAAAAATAATTGAAGTAAAGACAATGACATGGGATTACTATATGCCGCCCCTAAAGTTAAAGCAAAGTTCAGAGTTAAAGCAATGGGGGATATGTAGTTAGCTGAGGGGACAGCGAAACTACTGGCTTAAATGCTCACTATTCTTGAGATTTTAGGTGTTCTCCCACCGATATTTCGAATTGAAGGGTGATGCTATAGTCACACCTCTTTCCTCAAAGATTAAAGTATTGTGCCAGAGGGACAGGTAGTTAACTGAGGAGACAAGTGAACCTACAGGTCTAGTAACCGACCATTGTTCCTGGATTGTAGAAATTTTTTCCCCTACCTTCTGAACTGGGTGAGGTAGTAACACCCACTCCTTTTCCCGTTTACGAGCTTACTGGCATCAATGAATCAGAGAGGCACCCCTAGCATCCCAACCTAATAAAGTCGAGCTCACATAGGACAACCAACTCTAAGGATATTTTAGTAATATAAAAGACGTAGCACAACTTAAAGTAGAGTAATGCAAAATAAAGTAAAGCAGAGTATTGAAAAGCAAGACAATGTAAAGTAAAGCAATGTACAACAGAGTAATGTAAAGCAAAGTACTGTAAAGTAAAGTAGAGTAATGTAAAGCAAAGTACTGTAAAGTAAAGCAGAGTAATGCAAAGCAAAGTACTGTAAAATAAAGCAGAGTAATGTAAAGGTAAAGTATTATCACAGCAAAGAATAGAGTATTGATATGACTAGAGATTTATATGTATATTGATTTCCTTATCATCCTTGATCCTTATTTCACGTCTATTGCTATTGTACTTGGCATCTTTGTTCATGGGTATTCTATTCCCCTGCATTGGGATTTTGCAGGCGAGAATGTCAACTGACGAGGTGTTGGAGGACGCAGAGCTTGGAGAACGCTGCACATGACTAATATTTCTGCTCCGAGCTTTCTTACTGCATATCTATTTAATTATCTTTATTGTTCAGAAACATTACGTTTTCTTTCGCACATTTTCCATATTGAAAGACATCATGAACTTCTGCAGATTTTATATAATATGAGATATTATGAATTTCCGCATGTAAGTTCTTCATCGTGGCATTTCGATTATTCTTTCGCATTTAAAGTTCTCTATCATATTTATTATTATTTTATCAGTGCTACGTAAGCTATTTTGTTGAACGGTCAAGGTCAATAGGGCAGTAGATAGTGTAGCATCCTCGGAGTCAATCTGACCGCCTACGTGACGGGAGGTGCGATTTTGGGGGCGTTATAGAATTAGGGTTTGAAATTTATACATGTTAAATTATACTTCACAAGGGTTCGGTGAGAAGTGGAATCATACAATTTAAATACGTAGATGTAGAGAAATTAATTTTTCATTTCATAGTAAGTTTTCTGTCAGGTTCCAGGACATGGACAGATCACGACCCTAATTAACTATTTTTGTTATAGGGTCATATAAGAGTAAATTCTACAATTTTTATGCTTAAACACTACTGAAGTCTAGATTCTAGTAAAATTAGGATCTCGTCAATGGATAAGTATTGTTAAAGATATAAATTATCATTCAGTGATACACAGTCTGCCAAAGCATAAACTCTAGGTCAGATTGTCTTGATTTTTATGACTTGATCACTTCCGTTAATGATATTTGGGGATTGGAAACCTTAATAAGTCTAGTTTCTAAATTATCTAGAATAATGAGATTTGCACTTAGGATTAAGAAGTTATGAATTATTTATTGACACACACTCAGTTTGGAATCCTGAGACAGCACCTAGTTAAGTTATGAAAGATTGAGATGTTCCAAGTGTGAAATAGTCTATGAATATAAATATTTGAAGTTAGATATTAGTACCGGATTATATGCATTTTAAGGTGAACAAGGGTTCATGCATGAGCATGCATTGCATATTGTTATTATTAGTAATTGGAAAGTGAAATATCATCCTTGCTTGTGGGAAACCAACAAGCTACAAGTGAAAGAGGAAAATCTAATAAACCTCTTTGAAAATATAAACTACAAGGTGAGAGGGTAAATTTACAATATAGAAAAATATTATATGTTAATTCTTTTATTTATGGTATTACCTCAAGCAAAGCTTATTATTGAGCTATGAAAAGTATTTATGATATGTTTAAAGATTTCATATGAGATGAAGTAATATCTTATACAAAAATATTTTCAAGGAACAATACTTGTGAAGTGAAAATAAGTTTTACTTGATAATGATATGTGATTATGACATATGTATTTTAATATTATTAAACTCCACGTGTTCATTAGTCATGTTGTTTGAAAAAAGCCTTTGGGACCGCATTCGATATCATGAAACCTTTGGGGCGTATATCGGGTGTCTTTGCCCTTTGGGGGCTGCTCTGCGTGCACGTATTGACCCATGATCGCTCTACGTATCTGAAAATCATGATTGGGTGGCACACAATCATGATTGAGATACGTATTGACCAATGATTTGCTCTGTGTATCTGAGACTCTTGATTGTGAAGCTTTGCTTAATGTAGGACACACAGTCATAGAGGGATACGTATTGACTCATGATTTGCTCTGCGTATCTGATACTCTTGATTATGAAGCTCTGCTTAGCTGTATGACACATGATCATAGAGGAATATGTATTAACCCATGATGAATATGTGCAATGACACATGTGTGGAGTTTAATTGTGAATATGATGATATCTTGAATAATTGATATTTATGTAAAAGTCCATATGATTTGAAAAGTTATGTGATATGAGTTATACTTTAAATATTTTCTCATATGAAAGAAATATGATTATTTAAATATTATATGCACTCGTATTGTTTCCTTATGTTGTACTTTTATTTCACTCACTAAGCAAATGATTGTTACTCATAGTACCCATTTTAAATTTTTTAGATATTCGTAAGTTCTCGAGTAAAGTCGACTCGAAGTTTGCTTTTAATGCATATAGAAGAGGTCGAGCCGCCGGAGCATTATTATTTTTCTTTCACATTTGTTTTTGAAAATATGCATGTAATAGATAAGCTCGAGAGTTGTACTAGAGTTTATTAGAATCATTTTGTAAGGTTGTAAAAAACTTGATCCTGTGGGGTGTTATGTGGAATGGTTTGTGAAACAATGATGATAATGTGCGAATGTGATCTCTTATAACTTTGATTTAAATTTTGATGAATATATAAATGCATCTATTGTATGTATTAACAAATGACATAAGATAATTAAGAGAGGAGGTTTTGTCAATTTTATTTTTAGAATTGCTAAATATGGTTAAAGGAAATAATAATTATGATTAGAACTTAGTCACGGAATTGGATGTGATATTAACAATTATGTAAATAAAATCGTCAAAACCTCCTCCGTTACTTATCTTGTAATATTTGCCAACACATACAAAAGATGTATATACATTCATCAAAATTTAATAAAAAGTTATAAGACCTAACATTCACATATTGTCACTATTGCCTCACAAACCATTTCACATATAACATCCCACATAAATCAAGTTTTATACAACCTTACAAAAAGTTTATCGCAAACTTAATTACAACATCTAGGATTATCTATTACATGCATCCTTCCAAAAATAAAAGTGAAAGGAGAAATAAAAGTGCTACAGCGGCTTGACCTCTTTTATATGCAGCAAAAATAAGTTCTGAGTCGACTCAACTCAATAACTTATGAGTATCTGAAAAAATTAAAATGGGTATTGTGAGCAATAATTATTTGCTCAGTGAGTGGAATAAAAGTACAACATAGGAGAATAATACAAATGCATACTATATTGAAATAATCACATTTTTCATATGAGAAACATTTAAAACATAACATATTAATATAAATTGTCAAATCATATCGTCATTTTCATAATTAAACTCCATACATGTATCATCGCACATATTCATCATGGGTCAATATGTATCTCCTCATGATTATGTGTCATAAGAGCTTCATGATCAAGAGTCACTGATACATAAAGTAAATCATGAATCAATACGTATCCCTCCATGATTGTGTATCATATATAGATAAGAAGAGCTTCACAATCATGACTCTCGGATACGCAGAGTAAAACATGGTCCAATACGTATCCGAGCTTCATAATTATGACTCTCGAATTCGCAGAGCATAACATGGATCAATACGTGCACACGGAGCATCCCTCAAATGGCACAGACACCCGATATATGCTCCCAAAGGCTTCATATATATCGAATGCGGTCCAAAAGACCTTTTTCAACCAGCATGAGTAATTAACACATAGAGTTTAACAATATCAAAATACTCATGTCATAATCACATATCATTATCAAGTAAAACTTATTTTAACTTCACAAACATTATTTTCTAAAAATATTTTAATATAATATATTATTCCATCTCATATGAAATCCTTGAAACATATCATAAATACTTTCATAGCTCAAGATACATTATAGTAATATTAATAATAGTCTTTTCTTGAGATAATACTATAAATAAAAGAACTAACGTATAACATTTTGCTATATTGTAAATTTATCCACTTACCTTGTACTTTATCCCTTCAAGAAGGTTTACTAGATTTCCTCCATTTTTCCTACAAGCAATAATGCCTTTTTACTTACCAATTACAATAAAATAATATGCAATGCAGGCTCATGATGCATGAATGTTTATACACCCTAAAGTGTATGTAATCCTCTCTAATATCAATTTCTAACTTCAGGTGTTTATTTTCATAGGTTATTTCACAATTAGAACTTCCCAATCATCCATAGCTTAATTAGGTGTTGTCTTAGGATTTCAAACCGTGGGTTTATCAATTAATAATTCATAACTTTTTAATCACATGGACAAATCTTATGATTTTGGATTAATTAAAAATTAGACATAATAAGGTTTACAACATCCAAATATCATTAACTAATTTCAAGTGAGTAAGTCATAACATTCAAGGAAATCTGACCTAATGTTTGTGTCCTAGGAGACTATGTGTCATTGAAAGATTAATTTATATGTTTCTTCATACTTCTCCATTTAACGAAATCATAATCTTTCTGAAAACTTGACTTCCTTTCATAAAAATTATACAATTTAACTCCTTGTATAACCATATAACAAAAATAGTCAATTCGGGTCATGATTTGTCAATGTACTGGAATCTCACAAAAGAATCTATGAAATGAAAAATTCATTTCTCCAAACATACATGTCCAAATAGGATGATTCCACCTCTCACCAAACTCTTGGAATGGCTAATTAATTATATCCAAATTTCAAATATTAATTCACTCTATTTTAACCGTGTCCCAATTTACAAATAAAACATGTATCTAACTCAAGACAGGATGAGTGATCAACGAAGTTAAGTTCATAACTTTCTCTATAAAAGTTCTTTTTAGGTGATCCTAGAGGTCATGGAAAGCTAACTTCAAATGACCATACAAAATTTGATAATTTATGATTGGATATCCACAAAGGAATGATCCTCTCAATCAGATGAATAATTTTTGGATCAAAAACTCACCTTGAACAGCCTACGTTCTCGATTTTTCCCAGTTTGATTCACTCGAGTTCTGTAGTAATGTTTCGACCGTGAAAGGATAAAGTTAACTTATTTATATTTTTTTAAAATTTTCTAGAAGTGTTCATGGATGGCCGGGTCGAGTCGGGTTACCCGACCATCCTTTTTCTTTTTTTTCTTTTTATTTATTTTTTTTAATATAAAAAATATTTATTATTTTAGTTTTAATACATAATAAAGTATTTTAAATACCAAAAATATTATTTTAAATATCTATATACTTTTCTGCATTTAAAATATTTTATTTCATACTTTTTTAATTTTAAATTATATAAAACTATACTTTTAACTAAAAAATATTTAAAAATTAAAAAAAGAAAGAAACAAAATAGGATCATTAGGTCGGGTCAACTCCGAGACCCGACCCTTGGTCGAGTCCTAGTCGGGTCGACCCAATCACCGACCCGACTCGACCCAAATGGGTCGGGTCGGATTTTTGGGTTCACCCGACCTGGTGAACACCTTTAGAATTTTCTGACATCATATGGCGGCTTAGAAAATATCCCCTTAAGCAACTGTCATCTTCTTGAAACTTAAATGATGATCAATCATATTTTTTAGTATTTTAACTCTAATTAGGCTTATTTAATCATATATATTATAATATATATAAATTTTATAATTTATTTTTAATAATCTTATATAATTATTTTGCAAAATTTATCGATGATTAAATAATCATTATGCTCTAATGGAAATATTAATTACTATATACAATTATCGTTATGAACATCCAAACTGCGTCCGTGACAACATGCGTGTATATTATTTTCATTCCTTTAATCGGTTAACAGATTATGATTCAGTAATAGGCACTATGACACGTTACCTGGAAAATATCCACAGATAGCTGCATGGAAACATTATCCACTGAGTGATATGAGTCAGTATTTTTTTCCGTAAAGTCATGAGTCAGTATATTGATCTTTATCCTTGATTTTTCTTGTTCTTTTTTGTTTTCACTGTTCTTGGTAGGATATGTCCATGACAATTTTGATGTTGCAATGATTGCAGGATATTGGCCTATCTTTAGGACGCAATCAAACAAAAATGTAAGATCAAAATACAAGGAACTTGATGTTATTTATAACTACAGCAGAATCAGGAGAAGAAAATTTGCAAGTCTTATAGATAGTGTTGATTGCTTGGATTATACACAAAATTCCCCTTTGACATTGATCCGCCAAGTCCTTAATGCCTGTCAGCTCAAAACAACTGGTGTCAAATCGAGGAACCTAAAAACAAGTGTGAGTGAACTCAACTATTATTAGGATGAAGCAGCTTTGCCTAACACCAACTCTTTGAAGATACATCTATCTCAGCTCATCCTATCACAAGCTGCAGGCATGCGTGGTGAAACACGGTGAGGGATGGGGCACAGATGCTTCAGCTCACAAGACATAAACCATTCCCACCTCTAGAAGTGATGCTGGAGGCACCCGCAGCACGACGTCTGGTCCCCGGCAATTTCTTCCTAGGAAGTTGTATCCGACATTGATCGCCAACTTCCTCATGATTGATGATCCTGGCTTTGCTTGGACATGACTGTGACCCAATATAAAAGAACACCCGGCTTCTCGTGCTGCTAACAGCTCCTCCAGTTCTTCTCTTGCGGTCTTATCCAGAACTGGGCTATTGCTTTCCTCCAGAAAGAATCTAACCTTCTTCCCTGTGCTCACAGGTTCCAGTTCCATCGTGTTAATCCTTACAGTTCTTTGCTGCACACTATCCTCAGGATTATAGTTGCAATGGCTTGGGAACATACTGCTCCCGATGACAGTTAGTCCGTGCTCCCCCTCATCTGCTGATTCGCTAGTTCTATGCCCACCATGTAATGCTTCTAGCTTTATGAAATCTGATAAACTGTCAAACAGCTCAGACTCAAAAGAATCAACGTCCTGATGAACATCACGATAGCCATATCGAACGATGCATCTGTAAGATCGGTGGTACGGTGGTCCAACTCGTCCCACAAGATATCTTTCAGCAGGGGGTACAAAAGGGACAGGAACTGACTTCACACACACAAAAACTAGGACACTGTGGAAAGCAGGGAGATTGGTGACGAACCGAGAGAAATTAGCAGGAACCCCAGAGGTGAGATCGGTGTAAACAAGCCCGATTCCAGGAACACGGACAATACCGAGTTTATCACCAAGTGCAAGGAGCCAGTCCAATGAAACCTTGTTGTGCAGGTCGAACTCATATTTCTTGATTGTAGCATAATGCCAGACAAACATGATGGTCATGAGAAAGAGAGCGAGGAGGATGGGGAGCCAGGCGCCTTCAAGGAACTTGATGAGGGAAGCAGAAAAATAAAGAGCCTCAATGGAGCCAAAAAAGAGCAGAAAAATAAGGGCCAGCAATGGAGGCTTTTGCCAGCAAAGGATCATAACTAGGGATGTGAGGCACGTCGTTACAAGCATGACTGTAATCACTGCTAGTCCTGTATTAGGAGAATAATACATCAAGTTATAAGGAACAAGAGAATATTCAATAGCCACAAGAAAACCAAGACACAATGAGAGCAACATACCAGATGCATTTCCCATGTGTTTTGTGTCTCTGAAGCCAACGGCAACTGCAAGGCACAAGAGCATCAGCATCCAATTAATCTCTGGGATATAGATTTGCCCATGAATCTTTTCAGAGGTGTGAACTACTTTGACTCTTGGAAAGCAACCAAGTGACTGGCTCTGGTTTATGATAGAGAATGTCCCGCTGATGATCGCTTGGCTTCCAACAATTGATGCTAGTATTGCTAATCCAAGCACGGGCCACCTTACACATTCTGGAAAGTGAAAAGAAGAGAACTGCTATAAATATTCAATGATTGAGGAATGGGAAACCACTTTTATATGAAGTAAATATCAGTGGTCCTTTAAACAAGAATCTGTAATGTACCTGGAACTGATGCATAAAATCCAATCTGATAACTTGTATAAATTTTATGGTGTTTAGACAAGTAAGCAGCTTGACCCATGTATGCCAGTATCAATGCTGGATAAACGAGTAAAGTGAATGCAATCTACAGAAAATCATTGAATAGGGGTCACTTAAGAGTTAAAAAGTTGAGAAATGTGAAAAAATAATTGGCAACAGTGACGGAAACAAAAATCACCTGAATTGCCATATATGAGAAATGTCCGAGATCTGCAAACATAGCTTCCGATCCTGCAGTTCAGTTGTTACAACAGAGTTAGCGCCACTACAATTCAAGTTGTCTCTAACTCTCCGATATTGCAAAGTCACTGTGTTCTTTCAACTTCATTGACATCACATGGATTCATATAACTTAAAGGACTAATAGTTGCGGTCCTGCCAAAAGGTCCATTATTATTATAATTAACAAATGAATATTTCTAAAAGAGAATCCAAAATGGACTGACTAGATATTTATTACTTAGCATATTTATATTTTACTTAATACCTTCAGGAATGAAGGGAGATACAAGTCCATTAGGGACCTATATATAGGCCTTGAGATGGCTAAGAAGTTTGATCTTTGTTGATGGAAAAAGAATAGTAACAACTCTAATATATAACTACATTCCTCACCAGTGATGCAAAGTAAAATTCCACCCAGTGACATCCAGCCATTCTTTTTAGTCTTCTTCAAAAACTTAAACATGTAATATGGAGAAAGTGCTTGATAAACATGTGGATTCCAATGAGCAATATTATATATCCCAAGTGCACTGATGCAGAGTAGCCAAGTTAGAACGATTGGTGCAAACAGAATCCCAATCTTGGAACTACCGTAGTGTTGAAGCGCAAATAAGCATACTAGTATGAAGCAAGTTATTGGCACCACAGCATCTGCAAATGCAAGGGTCAGATTGCAGAGAATAAGTTGAAATACTCGAACTTTTTAGTTTCTGGTTAGAAATGAAATCAGCAAGGTTGAAGTGTTGAGATATCAATTACTAAGGAATGCATGGGTACTCCAGTTCTCTAAATTTCTTAAGCATTAACTTTCAAATTGAGAATTTGTTGTTGGAAAGTTCAATCAAAAGGTTTGGCGTTTTTTGAAAAGACATTCCAAGACAAATGCACATTCTCTGAATAATCCCAATTCATTGTAAGTTCCTATAAGATAATATCATAGACTCCATTCTAAAGATATTATTATGGAAACATATAATGGAATGTGTACAGAAAAGCAGACCAACAAGCATTATGCTATGAAGAACACTATTATCATCAGTTTGCTATCAAATGGGCTTTAATTCAATGGTTTGAAGTTTGGGAACTCATGGCATTCATAATGGCAATAAAATCTTACATTCATGGTGCTCCTTAGACATTGCCAGCTCGAGCCCTGAAACTGCTGAAAAGACTGGAGAACAAAAGTAGAAAAAGAAAAGGTGAAGAGGAAAATATAAACAAACAACAAAAGCATGAGTTACAAAAGAGAGAAATGGTATAATGGTACCTGATAGAGCTGGAGTGAGAACTCCATCACCAATCACCATACACGTACCAAGCATAACCACTAGTAAAAGAACTGTATGCAGTTTCTTCCGTTTCTCGAGCCAAACTTTTATTGCAGACCTGTTAGTCATTTCTGGATGGCATTCATATTTATATGTTGACAGCTGCTCATCTGCAACCTGTCTGTTTGGAAGAAGGCTTACATTTGTGTGCCTGCATATTAACGAGTACAAGGCAAATGTGCCACCTGCAACATTATTTGCTTACTGTCAATGGAACTATCATGTTCTTCTTAAGGAAAGAATTCCTAGCTGTTGGCAACTTACCCTCGCCGTTGTCATCAGCCCTAAGAACTACAAAAACATACTTGAACAGAGGAACGAGCGTAAGAGTCCAGAACACAAATGAAAGTACGCCAAAGATTTCTTCATTGGTCTCTGAATGAGTAATATCTTCTGCAAATGTGCTCTTGAAAACGTATAGAGGGGATATGCCCAAGTCTCCATAAACCACACCAAGGCTCTGATAAGCTAAAAACAAGATAGATTTCCAAGAGTCCTTCTGAAAACAAAATAGAACTCTGGGCTTCAGCAAGTGATGCTCTTCCTGTTCGCCTTTAAATCAAAGTTCACACAAGTAAACAAAAGTCTAAATAACGAAGTGGAAAAAGAAACCTTTGGAGACTTCACAGTCATTCCAATCTCAGGATCCATTTCAGTTCTGCGACTTGGTTCACATAAACCTCTTTCTCTAAGCTCCTTTCACCAGCAGATCTGCAAGCAGCAGCAATTTCTTCATATAAGTTAAAACCAAAAGTAAAGCTGATAGAGGAAAACCAGTGCCTTCAGCGTGCACTCATTTTGCCAATCCCAAACGGAAAGTAATAGTGTGCGTCCATCCACTCCATGGTCCTAAGGGAAGCGTAAAGTGGGGCTGATGCATCTATGCCCTACAGAGCCAATGGCCTTTGTGCACTAATCAAGAGAAAACAAAATTCCGCACATGGATCTTCAGAAAGTAGTAATTAATGTAGGTAACAAATCGACCCACCGGCACACTACAGAGCCGCCCTTCCCCCACCTTCGCAACTGGGGAGTCACAAGGAATGAACCAGCAAACGATGACGCCTTTTGGCGAATACGATTCAGAAGTAAAGAGGAAAACAAAAGAAAGCTTTGTACTTCCACTGGTGGGGTAAAGCAAAAGGGAGCACAAGCATGTGAGAGGAAGCTTGCTAAAAGGCCCAAATTTGGTACATGTTACAGACAACCACCACATGTTAAACAAGAAAATGCAACAAGTGCAAAAACTCACCGGCCACAATCTCTTCCATTTTACAACTTATCTACACTCTGAAATTCGCCTGGTGTAACCAAAAGATGCAATATTTACTCTGGTTTTTTAGACAAACAAGTAGAAAGCATACACTGTGCAGCAAATCTTTACCTGAACGCAAATGTGACTGAGAAATGATGCAGCTTTTTGCACTGGTTTTGATGCACGGACAAGGAGATCAGGAGGAAGAAGAGTCCTGGGCATGCATTTAAGGACGAATGGATTGAGGAGAGAGCTAGTGGGGCCAAAGGCATGTGAGCTGCTGTAACGCTGCTGTTTCATCTGCAGAGGAAATGCTGCTGAGCTGAAAGCAATTGCTACCAACACATAAACTTCCAAAGGCACTAAAACCCCTCGAAGTTCCCGTCAGTTAAATTATTTTTTCTACACGTTCAAACACCATTTTATCTGCTTTTTTTATCTTTAGATTCTTTTCCCTCGGAACTAGAACTGAAAATTGCAAAGTTTACTCCTTTCTAATATTTGTTCTCCGGAACAATTGGTTCTTTTAGAAATTTATTCATCCGTAATCCTTAGAAGCAAAGTTTCTTAAATTTGTGATCTTCTTCACATTCCAGTCTTTTCTGCTACAAACCCTGAAGAAATTTCCGGATTTCCTCCTTTCTACTGCAAATTGTAGCAGTTCATTCTTTTTCATCTTTGTGAAGTTAAGTTTTACCACTAAGTATTGTAGCAAGACATCAGTTTACCTATTTCTAATCCAAGTTTAGCAGAAAGTTCCAACCTTTTTCATTCCTAGCAAATCCTGTTAATGTTGGCTACCGGTTTCTGTTCTGTATCCTGTGTTAACTGGCAGCATTGATATGATACCTTTGCTACCGGTTTCTCTTCTGGGGGGTTCCATCTATTAGACATTCTTAGTAGGCAGCTGGTGCTAGGAGATGTCCAGCAAAGTTGAATTTGTAATATAAACTGGGTCACACAATCACACTTCAAATTTAAGTAAACTTTTAATAACCATTTTTTTATTTTATTTAGATCCCTTCAAATTTTCCCATTTTTAACATAATTTTATATTATATATATTATACTATTTTGGATTTGTATTATTTTGTTTATTTGTTGATTACATGGGCTGAGAGATAAGAATGCTTGCTTACTCAGTTACTCTGCAAAAATCAGTAATAGCCTACTTAAGATACAGACAAAAGTATAGAAGAATATTAGATTTGAGGAATTATTAATGACAAGTTAGAGAGGGATACAGATAGTATGGGCATAACTAAGGCCCATTTGGAAAATTTGTCTGATTACTTATTCTTATAATGAGGTTAATGTCAGTGTTTTAAAATATCTAAAATTAGATGTAAATTTGCCTAAGTTTTATTTTTCATCGTAACACACTATTGACCAAAATTATACACGACATGCATGTGTTTATTAAATAATTAGCTTCAATTTTTTTGGTGGGAAAATATAAACAACTACTTAATTCAAGTTATTGCCAATTAATTGAAAGGTGTCAAAATTATTATTTATATGGGTATTAGCTTTTTTTTCTCTTCAATTTATTTTCTGTTTCTGTGGATATATAAACTTCCAAAAGGTTGGTGGGGGTGATGATGGTTGGCTGCCACACTGTGGATTAATCAGAACTTAATATTTTTTCTGCCTATCAGGATTTAACAAATAAAAGTAACGAATTGCTTTTTAAGATCGCATCTAATTGATTAAGGATGAAGATTTATAAAACATGTTGACAAGAACAGATTTTTTTCCCCCTTTTTTTTAATCTTTTCTTCTGTACGTCGATTTTTGTTTTCTTTTTTTTTCCTGAGAGGGTAAGGTGGGGGAGAAAGAGAGGAGACCACATTCAACGTGACATGTGTTTGTGTGCAGGTGGGAAGAAACCAATTGAAAAATTAGTGTCTAACTTTCACTTTCGCATGTTTGATTCCCACCGCAAAATCTGGACTTGTTGTTAAGAATGTCTCTGTTTAATATTTCAAGTGGTGTGGAGAAAACAAAAAAATATATTTATATTGTTTTGCTCGATTAATTTCTAATCTAAAAGGGATAACTGATCGACTATTTATATTGTTTTGCTCGATTATGCAGTATTCATGTATCCTTAAAATGAGTTAGTAGAAAATTGAAAAATATCCATGTATTTTTTAAGCTACAATAAATGTGCAGTCACATTACTTGATCTGGTTACTGTTCTCATCTAACTCCCTAATTTGCCTGTTATAATATCTTTATAGTGCAAGGTAACAAAATAAGAGGTCAAATATATGATATAAGGAATAAGGAAGCTTTGGACTCTATTGGGGTGGCCTCTCATCGATCGCATGATCCACGACAATCCTAAAGGTACTTCAATGAGTGGTCCGGTTCATAGCAATTTCTCAGTGCCCAATTCAAATTTTTATCTTCCCATCCTGGCATAAGGTCAATCGTGAGGTTCAACGATCCTCCCTCACTCGTCTTTCTCCATTGGACACGGATGCCGCCACAGTCGAGCACACTCTTGCCCCGACGTTCACTGGCACGAAAGCTGCATGGAATGCCCTTACCCGGATGCCTCTATCGCTTTCTCTAAATGTGAAAATCTAAGGCTTCAAACATCCCTTTCGTTGTTTGTCATCGACACCGTCGCCACCGCATGCCATTGCCCGGACAAGAGAGGTGTGTCACTATTCATCGCTCCTATTCTTCGTGTCTTCTTTTCCTCTACTTCTGTACAAGGGATTCTCAACTGTTCATTTCCTCCTTTCTTCTTCTTCCTTTTTTCTTCAAGCCCCTTCCTCACTTTGAACGATGTTGCTTCGAACGTTGCCGCCTCAAATGAGAGAGGTGTGCCACTATTCCTGCTTTTTCCATCGCATCCAACGATACTCTTCCCCACCGTGGTGCTCAAAGAGGTCCATTTTGCATTTCACCAAATGCTTCCTTTCTTATTTTTTGTGCTCTTCGACGAGAGCAACATACTCTCTAATATTCTAATGAGGTTTTAATAGCATGCTCGTAATTGTTTCTTTTCAACCAAGATACATTTGTATTTCCTAATGAAAAATTATGACAATTGTTTTTCCAACATCCGACCCTAAATATCAAACTTTGTTATGCTAGATTGTTGAGAATTGTCCTTACTTTAGGTGTTGTCGGATCCTAAATTTTTAAGTATTGTCCAATACTAAATTATCAAATGTTGAAAAGTGTCTTTTCTTTTCAGCACCTATGGCAGTGGGTCAACTGTCAATTAGTTACCTCAATTACTTTATTTAGAACATTATCTTAAAAGAACTAAAAATTGGACAACATGCTTAAAAGTAAGGATCAACATAAGTGAACAGCATTTATTATTAGAAGATTCATGCATGTGTTGCTATGAGGTGAATTGTTGTGTTACTCATGCATACGTTTATGACATAAGTGATAACATGATTTTTTTTCTTATTTTGTTTGAAGATGTCATCTTTTGCGTACTCTTCATATGATGATACACTATTTTGTGCTTGCGGGGAAAAGATAAAATTAAACACTCCATGGACGAACAAAAATTTAGGAAGACACTTTTGGGGATGTCCAAATTATTGGATATATTTTGTTTTTTATTTGTAAATAGTAGTTTCTTATTTGTGCTTTGCTAAAATTATTTGGAGACCAAGTGTCCATCAAGTGATTGTGATCTTTTCAACGGTCCAACTCAGTTATAGAATATCGATGTAAGAACATCTTAAAAGGATTGTTCAGAAGCTGAAGAATTGAAAACTGGAGACATAAAGGAGACAAAGAAAGAATGATCTTTATAGGATTTCACAATAGTATTGTGGCAAGGGATGACAAAAATTGAAGAATGGAACAATTGAAAATCTTGTATTTTATTTTTGGAGTTATATTGTGTTATGTTGTTTGCGCATAATATACTTATTTTAGCTAAAAAATAGTAGATTATGGTGTGAAGACTTTTTCATGATGTATATGAATGAACAATATTGTGTATCAACAAGCTCGTTCTTCCACAACATTTCCAAGCAAGCCCTCGCACTTGGAATACTCAAAATGTATTCCCTTGCCATGGCTAAGGATGGTGAAGTTCATCTCAATTATCCCTGTGCCATGGCTAAGCTTCAAGAGGCAGCCAGATCAAATGATGTGGCAACTTATAGAGAATACTCAAAACGTATAGTTGGCTCAATATCATTGATAAGTAAAAGGTAGTCCATTTTAACATAGTATAGTTTGCAACTACCATTAGATACTAAAGATAACAAATTGCCTTCGATAATAGTTACAATAATAGTAAGATGAGCTATGACTCAATATCATTGCTAAGTAATAGGCAGTCCATTTTAACATAGTAATTGGATCCATAAGTTACATAGACACTTGTTTTAAGCATAGACAAAATACAAACATTATGATCAATTATAATCATTTGAACATAAATAATGAGGAGAACATATAGGGGATGTTTGATAGGAGAACATCACAAGAACATCTTCCTTGTTCTTAACTTTTCATCCAAACAGCCTAAAAATATGTTGTGGACCCCACATCAAGAACAAGAAAAAGCAGGGACACCTAGGTTCTAACTCCACCTAAGAACGGCTGGGTTCTTCATTTATTCTCATTATAGGAAAAAAATGGGGACAAATATGTTTGTTCTTGGGAGATGCCAAACAGCCACATATATGCATATCATCCCGTCTACAAGAATAGTGTCTTCATAATAAGAACATTCATTAGTTATCACCTTCATGCACGCTTGGCATCATTCTTCAATCCCTAATGGATGCTTGAGGAACAACAAGTAAACCAAATTCATCCTTGACTAGAAAACAAAAATACAAGTTTAATAATGAAAATTGGTACTAACAGTGAAGCAACACAATGAAAACATAATACTTGCTAGATTTTACACAAAGATTTACATAGTAAAAATTACTAACCAATTTATGATGTGTGTGCTATTCTTTAATTTTTTTTACCTTTCATATTCCATCGGTTCTCATTGCAACTTTTAAGTGATCTTCACAGTTAGAACGAACATGTCTTCTTATTTTCACTTGCTTTTCCATTTTCTTCTCAGTAAGTTTCACGTGCCCTTATTTTGAACATATGAACAATATACTATTCTTTAGTTTTCTTATTCTTTCCGATAAAAGATTTTCACAAAGCGAAAACAAAGATTTTAGCATACCAATTATAGTGCTCATATGCTTGTTTTTCACTATTAAAGACCATGCCTAATGATGATTTTATACCATCAACATTATTAATCACTAGACTTTGTGGACTAGTATCAAAATAAATTACTTCATCCTATTTTCTAAAAGCAAATATGCAGAGATACAAGATAATTCTTTTAAAGGTGTCATTTAAACATTTATCATTTGATGCTTACAACCATATACCTTGGTTTTGTGTCAGATAATTCTTTTGACCCTTGTTGATGTAGGTTCATTGCATCCATATTATTGATTGTAGCAGCGTATTTAGCATGTTGAACAAGCGAAGCAAATGGTTCAAATCAAGAGCTTCTCACACATAATAAGACACAATTTTTATTCTTTTTTATCCATCTGTACAAAGATGTATAAGACAATGATTTTGATATCTTTGCTAGAAATCAATGTCTTACATCAATCAATGTCCTACAACAATCATTCGTAATGAACAAATAAGATGCCATAGTCTACTGCAACAAGAATCAAAGAACCGATGCATGTAAGAACAATAATTCGATGCATGTAAGAAGAACCGAGGATATATAGGCTTTCTAGCAATTAATATATGTCTCGATCACCAATATTGAAATGGAAAATCAACAAGAAAATTAGCAATCACAATGACTTAAATCTAGTGAACAATCATGACTATATAGGCTTTCTAGCAATTTATATATGTTTAGAACAACAATCCAAAAGGAAAATGAACAAGAAAATTAGACATGCGGTGACCTCATTTCAATGCATGAAGAACTGCGAATATCCTAAGTAGCGACATCCAAGGTGAACAATAAAATCATCATCGTCCAAGGCAAATAGAAGGGGCTGGCGGTAAAGGAAGAAGAAGAAAGGAACAATTCGAAATCTCTCATTCGGAAGTAGAGGAAAATGAAGAAAGGAGGAATGAGAAGAGATGTGCACCTCTCTCGTCCAGGGTGGGGTCTAGGGCGATGACAACATTGACCCTTTCTCGTCAGGGGCAATCAGCATGGGTTTTGCGACGAAAGGATTGTTTGTTTCCCTAGATCAAACTTTTCAATGCCCTAGATCTTACGATGGGGAGAAAGCATTAGCGGCATGGCGTTCCGAGGATGACGGCGTTGTCGTCTAGGATAGCGGCATTTTGGTCACAGCAACGCGTCCAAGGAGGCGTCCGAATACCATGGAGAAAGCGAATAGCTGGGGTGGGGGACGAAATCATGGTTGGTGAAAGAATGAGGAACATGTCAAACCGATTTTTGTGAACCAAATCGGTGTAGCGTTGAACCACGCCTCATTGGAGTGCCTTCCGGATTGTCGTTGATCGTGCGATCGACAGGCTACAACTTCTTTATTCCCTTAAGATAATGAACTAATAATCATTTCTTGCCACTCCATTGTTCCAATAAATAGGACATGACATGGAATAGTGGATCCAGTTTGAATCAAATTCAGACTCATTAAAAAATGGATCGAGTTAGATCACTAGACCAAATTGGGCCATTGATTTAAGGTTTTAATGGGATAAAATATAAGTTCAAAATAAAGATAAAGATAAAACTAACTAAATTTAATAATACTAAGGATAAATTATTTAGTATTTAAATAAATTATTAACATTAATTTTTTGGGGGTTAGAACTCAATATCTAATTTAAAATGTACAGGGTCAAGTTGAATTTTGGCTCAAATTTTTTATTGAATAAATTTTACTAAATGCCCTCTGACTTTAAATTTATTTTAATGCTTTCTCTAACGTTATCCTATAGCTTCACTTTGTAATTAGATTGTTCTTCATATTTTAATTTATTTTATAAACTATCCTTTTGACCTACTAAGATCGCCATTTTTTGGTTGAGGTGTCGACATGACATCCATACAACTTATTTCTCTCTCTCCACTCAAGCAACTTTACTAACGTGACATGATTAAAAAAATAAAATAATAATTAAAAATATTAAAAAGAGGTGTCCCCTTCCCTATGTTGATATTGAAAGGGAGGCGTCCTTTTTTATTTTTAAAATTATTATTTAGGATTATTTTATTTTTAATCATGTCACGTCAGTAAGTTGCTTACGTGAAGAGAAAAAATTTCACGGCGTGGATATCACGACAACAATGCAATCGTGATTGATCACAAGTTAAAATGGTAGTAAGTGAAATAAGTTAAAAAATGAAGGATAATATAGTTACAAAGTAAAATTGAGGAGTAGCACTAGGAAAATAGTGAAATTAGAGTGGATTTGATGAAATTTATGTTATCTTTTTTACATCAAATTCTTCGATCGGGTCAAAGGGTCAGGGAGACCACGCTCACCTCTAGGTTAGTGTGTTTATCGCTACTGCTTCTTGCTAATGTTAAAATGATGAGATAAAAAACAAAGAAGAACGTTATATGATCAATTAACATGCCAGCCAATAATCCACATCAAACCTGCACCACATGTACAGGTCAGATATGGATACTATATATAATTATAATTCGGGTACTAGAGCCAAAATTGACATCAGAGAGTCACTCGAACAAAAACAAAAACAAAATATGAATAATAAAAAAAACAAAAATAAAAACATGTGGAATGATGGATGCTTGTGAGCACTAAACATCATCCAGTCATGGTTTGCTTCAATGGTTGTTGGACACTTGGATCCTTTCAGCTCATGGAGCTAACACCATGAATGGCGTCAGAAGCTCGGAGGTCAGTCTTTGTTGTGTGATCAGTGAACAGATTAATTACTAATATATATATATATGCATATTATAGTAATAAAATTTAATACATTTCGTAAGTTCATAGACTCCATAGGTTTTTTTCCTTAATTTCAGGTAATAATACCTTACTAATCTATTTGTGCTAGCCTTTTTTTTACTAATGATATCTTTAGAGTTTGAGCTCTAAATTATTACCAACACTGAAGGAATTGCGACTTTAAAGCTGAGACTTTGAAAAAAAATCCTTGTTTACAGATTCAACATCTCGATCATATGCAAAAGCCCACAAGGTGGTATAGGTGGGCATCGGCCCATAACCTTTACAATATTTTTTATATTTTTCTCCTCTTATGTTTTTTTTTTACAAAGTTGTAGCGCACATAATCACTTGGATACCGATAGGTCATAAGTTCACGTATGTACTTTTTCTTTTCAATCTTTAATTTTCTTATATCGGATCTATGTATGTACGAAAAAAACGGCAAAGTCCAGCTGAAATTAAGGAAAACACCATCTTTCTCAATCATTTGGAAAGTTGAGATACTAGAAAAAGTGATTTTGAAAAGTGTTTCTATCAGATTTATTATCTACGCAAATTTATATCGTGAACTTTATAAAATTAATCTATATATTCTTATACAAATTAATAAAGGTCATTATTCCATTTTTGTAAGATTAAGAATATTTTTTCTACAAAAGAAAACGAAGAATTACTCAAAATCATCTCCTATACTTTATGTATTAATTTATAATATTATTTATGTATTATTAATATATTATGTTTATTGTTACTTTTTAAAATAATTATTCAATGCTGACTTTGTCTCGATGGCTACGGAATGAGTAGTGTGATAATGATTATGCCTTTTATAAGGACGAGTAAGGCATACTTGTAGCAGAGGCATCTCAAACTGGATATGCATGAAATTATTCACCATTAACTTATTATATATACTCTAACTAACTATATGGGTCCTAATATTGCGGTATGCATCGACCCGATTTTATAATTTTTTTTCGATCCGATAGATAATGGGACTGAGATCGAATCACATTCCTTGAGATCCAATCAGAATGAATTCCGAATTATAAAAATTCGAATTGTGTCCCAACCCGATAATAATTATTATTTTAATATATTAAATTATTTAAAATATTATATTTATGTTTATTTTAATTAAAATTTTATATTTTACTAAATATCATGATCACATCAACTAAGTCGAAGGTTAAAGAGAATGTGATTGTTATAGTCACTTATAAGAATAGGCCATTATAAACTTATAGTAATCAAGAATTAATATGGATTATTCTTCGAATTAGCTTGACCTGATGAATTTAATTAATGATCCGAATCAAACCAACCTTAATTGGATCGTTCAGGCCCTTAGTCCGGATCAAACTCGAATCAATAATTATGAGTTTTAATTTTTCTAATTCAACCCAATTTTTCTAATGAGATGACGTATATGATTTACTATATCATTTTTTAAAATAAATCGATCCCATCTATTTTAAAACTAAAGTATATTGGAGAAATATTTATATATGAACATTATCTTATATGTCGAGAAAAAAATGTATTCTTGCTCTTAATATATAACATATAATCAATATTTATTTTTTAAAAAAGAAAAAAAATAGTTGGGTAATGAGTAATGACTCAACCTGACTGATCCAATTAATGTTGTTCAAATTTGATTAACGTTTTAATTTGATCTGATCAAAATTAAATCGACTGGATTGGATATGAGTTGGAGGATATGGTCAAACCCATCCTTGTAATTGAATATCATTATGTCGCGATTAATTGCAGTCTACGGGTGCAATTGTTCGTGACATGACCAGAGCCTAAAGAGGAGTGGATCAAAATTTCCATCTATGTACATGCATGCATGCGTCTGGCTCATTTCATTTCAAGGTGAAGCTAGTAAAGATCTATTTTTCCAAAGTTGGATCAAAGTCTAATCAATCAACACCTTTAATCTGGGGGGGTAAATGCAAAGCGTTTCTTCCTAGCTATAAGATAATTTATTATTGTGTCTTCAATTTCTTATGTTATTTGTTTTTGCATATCCCAAGTTAATTTAATCGACAGTCGACAACACACATCTGATGCATGCTATATAGATATCGCACGGCGGCACTTATGCAAACATATCAAACTTACCAACCTGCCAAGTGCCAACAACCCTCCTCTCCGGAGGATTGATCGATAGCACACAGAATCCATCCTGCCTATGCTCGAAATAACAAAAAGTGGCAGTTTAATCCTCTAAGGCTGATATCTTTAGTTTGTTTGGTTTTTAACTTCTTATTGTTATCATCTTAGAGTTAATTTTGTTAGTTTGAGTAACTCTTTAGGAAGGTATATATATATAATAACCTTTCCCAGTTGAATAAAGATCAACCCTCCTTATTTTACCTGTTTGTGTTTATTATGTCATACAACCATGGTTGTTTGGACCGGACCGGACCGGCCGGTCCGACCGGTCCAACCGTCGACCGCCACTCTGGGCGGGTTTGGTTCGACCCCAAAACCGGATTAGGATTCAGACCGTTTCGAACCGGTCAAGACCGGTCAAAACCCGCCTAAAACCGGGTTGAACCGTTGAACCGACGGTTTTGCAAGAACCGGCCAGTCCAAAAATTGAAAATATCTTGAAATAATGTGGACACTGAGTTTTGAACTCAAGACCTCCTGAAACTAACTTATGTGTATATACCACTGTGCTATATTTGTTTATCTGAATGCCAAGTTATTTTATATTATACAATGGTTATCATCAGTCATTTATATAATTATTTTGTTTGATAAGAAATTTTATAATATTTTAAATGTCAAAAATTAAATATGAAAAGATTAGTTACCTAATTAAATTAAAAAATAGAAACTACAATAATCTTTCTAGTTTAAGTAAAGTTAAATTTGAGAAAATGAATTTGTAAATTGTAATTGAATATATTAAAATCACATAAAACTCATATCAATAGTTAAATATGTCACATTTGATTTTTTAATTTTAATTAAAATGATTTAATCATATGTACTTTGTTGTAGAAATATATTAATTATTGATAAGAATATATAAGTATTACAATTTATCTTTTTATATTATTTTATTAATATCCGGTCCGACCGTCCGGGTTAACCGGTTCGACCGGTCCAACCTGACCCGGAGACTTACCCGGGTCGACGTCCGGTCCGGGTCTTACAACATTGCATACAACTTTCTGGTGGTCATCAGAACTGGTTAACTTCCTGTGTTACATCACTAACTCTCAGTTTACTTGGCAGCACGATCTCTCTCTTCTCATCCATCTTATACCAATGTCGCCCGTCTCCGTCCCAAGCAAAACCTGCACATTTCTCTTCCTCGCCCTCCTAGCAATCTTTCAGCGTACTACTGCAAGGCCTATTAGCAACCACAAGCACCACATCGACCTCGACGACGACCTCATGACCTCCGCGCACCTGCAGGAGGGTCGTCTCCATGCCACGGACTGCGCCCAGGGCTTCGTTCAGGGTCCGACGGAAGCACCATGCAGCTCGCGTCCGGCTGCACGTCCAGCTGATCAGGACAAGCTGGTGAGCGTTAGAGTGGAGCGCGGCAAGTTCCCGGCGAGGCCCGGCCGGCTCTTCGTCGCCATGCTGCCGAGACAGCGGGTGCCGCCTTCCGGTCCCAGTGGGGGATCCAACGACAACAGGGACTAGATAGAACGGTACGTGGTAGAAGAAAAGAAGAAGACAGAAGGCCCGCAGAGCAGAGGCTACGGCGTGTTCTTCATGTTTCTTGCTAGCTAGCTAGATATAGATGAACATTAGAAAAGAACAAAACAGGAAAAAGGTTTAGGAGATGGATATATTCCCTACGTACATCAGGCATGTTCTTGTCATTTCATGTGGCATGATTAGTTTTTTTTTCACGTTTTTGTTTTGATTCGTCTCAAATGTATGTCATATTGTTCTTTAGATTGACGATATAACATAATGGTGCACCAGTCTTTTTTTAAGCTAAAGTTCTTTCTCTTTTTCATCACTAGTAAGAAATTAGCATTGTTTACGATGAATAAAAAAAATTGCTAAATTTGTAGGGAAAAGCATTTTGCATCACTGATTCTGGAAAAGAAAATTAAAATTTAATTATCTAATCGATTGAATCAACTAACTGATCAGGTTGGATTGCATTATATACACATGAAATCATGTAATGAAGAAAAAAAGAAAGGTGCAATTTGGGTGAGTACATGCATGGATGGAGATGCAGTTGACCCCCTGAGCTGTGTTTTGTTTGGGGGGAGGGCCGTTCATGGAAGAACGAGAGCTGCTGTTCCCAACCCTTGGCAGGTCAAGATGACAAGATCCAGCTTAGTCGGGCTCTTCTCAATATTTTAATTTTTTTTACTATTTTTATCTTACCTATTAGTGATGGTATAAGATCGTCCACCGATTTCAATTTGCACTCTATAAAAATAAAGCCTATTAAATTAATCTAGAAGTTGACTATGTTAATTAAATTATAGTTTAAGTTTGATGAGATATCAATTAGAAAGGTCTATAATACTCAAGGAAAATATCGATCAAAATAAAACAGCTTTAGGATACGCCTTTTTCGAAAATCTAAAGATATTTTTTATAAATATAATTTATTGAAAATTTTGATTATATAATAAATAAAATAACGAAAAAAAATATAAAACATAGTGTTTGGATACACATCTAGATACGTCAATTTAGTTCCATTAATTTTAAGTCCATGCGTACTTAAATATTATAAAAAATAATAATTGTTGCACCGTTTTAAGTTGATTATGTCATTTATTAAGCTACTTAAAACTAAAAGTACAGAGTACTTACACTACAAGAAAAAAGCTGATTACAGACGGTCAAAATCGTCTGTAATCAGTCCAAAAACCGTCAGTAATAGGATTTGCGACAGTTTTTCGGCCGAAATCGATTAGTCGGAAAAATGGTCGTCGCAAATGGTTGGAAAAAATTCGTCGGAAATATCAACGGTTCTAATCGTCCGAAAAGATCCGGCCGACGGTTAAAACCGTCCGAAAAGTCCTGGCGGTTCCAACCGTCGAAAGTTGGTTGTAACCGTCCAAAAAGTCCGACGGTTCCAACCGTCGAAAGTTTTTAACGATCGCAATTGTCGAAACTTTCGACGGTTGTCGCAACCCGCCGAAACTTTCGGCGGTCACAAAGCGTCGAAACTTTCGGCGGTCTCAACCGTCGCAAAGAATTTTTTATAAATAAAAAAAATTAGCGGCCGTATCCGGCCGCTGGCTACCAGATCCGGCAAGCAGCGGCCAGATCCGGCCGTCCGCGGCCGGATCCGACGTCCAGCCGCCAGATCCGGCCGTTCGCGGCTAGATCCGACGGCCAGCCGCCAGATCTGGCCTCGCCAGATCCGACGGCCAACCGCTCGATCCGGCCGCCAGCGGCCGAATCCGTTTGTCTTCTACTTCTTTTGATTATGAATCTAAGAATCCATAACCATAATAATATATAAATATATTATAAATATTTATAACTATGAACGTCCTTTCCGGTCCACTCGTACTAGGGAAAGGTCCTCTCAATGCTCTAACGCCCGCACCGGATATGGACCGAACTGTCTCACGACGTTCTGAACCCAGCTCACGTACCGCTTTAATGGGCGAACAGCCCAACCCTTGGAACATACTACAGCCCCAGGTGACGAAGAGCCGACATCGAGGTGCCAAACCTTTCCGTCGATGTGAACTCTTGGGGAAGATCAGCCCGACCGGACGTCGACCACCGGCATCCCTCTCCTCTTCTCTCTCTCTCTCTCCGCTCGAACCGCCAAGGGGCCGATCCGCAGTCAACGGCCGAATCCGGCCACCTGGCGATTCGAGCGAAGAGAGAGAGAAGAGGAGAGGGACGCCGGTGGTCGACGTCCGGTCGGGAGGCTCGCCGGCAGGGAGAGGGAGAGGGAGAGGGAGAGAGAGAGAGGAGAGGGGGTATATATATATATTATATATAATATATAAGTGGAAAAATGGGAAAACGGGAAAACCGAAAAAAAGCGTGATAATCAAATTTTAATTATCGACGGCTCCGATCGTCGAAAAAGTAAATATTAATTATTTTTAAAGTTACCGATGAAAATTATTTAATTATAAAAATAAAATACTATATTTAGTTATATATAATATATTTTTTTTACCGACAGTTTGAACTGTCACTAATTATTACCGACGGTCGGAACCATCGAAAATTACGACGGTTTAGACTGTCGGTAATTATATTAATAAAATACTCCTCATATTATATTATTATACATTTACCGACGGTTACGACCGTCGAAAATTACGACGGATGAATACCCGTCGGAATTATCGACGTTCCTAATCGTCAAAAAATAAAATAATAATATAATAAATTACATAATTTATTATTTTCATTCCCGACGGTTGTAACCATCGGAAAATCCGTCGAAAATTGCGACGAATGGATATCCATCGGAAATATCGACGTCCCTAATCGTCGAAAAATAAAATAAAAATATAATAATTTATATAATTTATTATTTTCATTTCCGACGGTTGTAACCATCAGAAAATTCGTCGGAAATTATAACGGATGGATATCTGTCGGAAATATCGACTTTCCTAATCATCGAAAAATAAAATAATAATGAAACAAATTATATAATTTATTATTTTCATTTCCGACGGTTGTAACCGTCGGTAAATCCGTCAGAAATTGCGACGGATTTCTATCCGTCGGAAATATCGACGTTCCTAATCGTCGAAAAATAAAATAATAATATAATAAATTACATAATTTATTATTTTCATTTTTGACGGTCGTAACCGTCGGTAAATCCGTCGGAAATTGCGACGGATTTCTATCCGTCGAAAATATTGACATTCCTAATCGTCAAAAAATAAAATAATAATATAATAAATTACATAATTTATTATTTTCATTTCTGACGGTTTCACCCGTCCGAAAATCCGTCGAAAATTGCGACAGATGGTTATCCGTAGGAAATATCGATGTTTCTTATCATCAAAAAATAAAATAATAATATAATAAATTACATAATTTATTATTTTCATTTTCGGCGGTTGTAACTGTCGGAAAATTCGTCGAAAATATTTTCGTCGCAAAATCCATCGCAAATTGCGACGGATTTCTATCTGTCGGAAATTGCCCGTCGAAAATGGCGATTTTCTTGTAGTGTTAATATAGAACAAAGCACTTTATTTTACATTTTTATTGATTTAATAATTAGCAATTAACTTATCTATCATGGTCATTATATTGTTACTATCCAAATTTAGCATATTTGATCAAGTCGGCCGTCAATGATTTATTTGTCTTTAAGTAATATTTTGGATTAACAAATTAGTCTATTGAAAATACATTATGTTTCATATGTGAATTCATGAACTAAATAAATTAATAATTTTATATTATAAGTTTAGTCTACACCTCAGTGGTGACAAACATTTTAATGTTTATGGACCCAGGGGCGGAGGCACATGGGTGCCGGTGGGTGCAACTGCACCTGCTGAAAACATAAATATTTTTTAGTAGTACATATGACATCAACCAATGTTGCCGTAGTGGTAAAGCGTTTGGACGTCTTTGTTAACAACTCAAGAGATCGATGGCCTATCAAAGTTTTTTTATTCCAATTAGATGTCAAAAACATCTTTGAAGGCCTATAGAACAAAATTACTTCCAATTAAAATTAGAATTATGAATTCTTTTCCTATTATTTTTCAAATAACTCAACTCTATTTAATCTAACTTTTTTTCTTCTATCAAATCACTTCTCTCAATTATTTTTTTCACATTGGCTCTAACTCAAGGTAATCTATATTCTATCTTTCAAATTGCTTCAAGAGCTTAGCAATCGCTTTAATGAGACAAATATAGAGTTACTTCTTTGCGTAACCTGTCTTAATCCAGCCGACTCCTTTAGATCTTTCGATATTGCAAAATTAGTGAAGTTGGGTCAATTTTATCCTAATGACTTTTCTGAAGCAGATCTTTTAATACTCAAACATCAACTTCAAATTTATATTATTGATATACGTTCAGATAATCGTTTTCAAAATTTTAAGGAACTTGGCGATCTTTCTCAGAAATTGGTTGAGACAAAGAAGCATATGGTATATCCATCAGTTTACTTACTTTTGGAGTTGTATTTAATTCTACATGTGGCAACTACAAGTGTTGAGAGAGCTTTTTCAGCGATGAATATTGTGAAGACAAAGTTGAGGAATCGAATAGGGGATCAATGGATGAATAATTGTTTAGTAACTTACATTGAGAAAGATATATTTTGTAATATTTCCAATGATATCATTATCGACATATTTCAAAAAATGAAACCTCGTCGAAATTAATTTTTTGAACTAATACTTTTAATTTTTTATGTAATTATTCAAATTTTCTATGAAATTAAAATAAAAGTGAACCCCCTATAAAATATTCCTGGCTCCGCCACTATATGGACCACATGTTAAAATGCTACTGTTAAAATGAGGGATCTATTAGTATGGAAATAGATTTTAGGTCTTTATACACTAAATTAATTAGAGGCTACTATCATTATTGTATACCACCAAAGATTATAGCCAACTTCATATCACACAAAAGTATCACCGGATTTGAAACACAAATAGGGTTTATTTCGGTTATTTGTTTATCTGATTTTCATTTATAAAATATATTTATTTTAAAATTCTCAATTTTTATTTGAAAAATAGACTATTCATGTAAGGTTGAAAAATTTTGCACTATTGGTGTAAATGTGTTTCAGTAAATTTTTTTTGGAATTGAGTGTCGCAAAATGTGAAGGTATCTTAGCTAACTCGACATAATCCCAAAAAAATATGCTCTCGTGAGGGTACTCAGCTTTCCAATAGGGGTATTCACACACATGGTGCCCCCGTTTAAGTTACTTCTACAGACAAGTTTTAAAATTTATAAATATCAACATACACGTCTCAAAACGCAAGCACACAACATTTATCGTAGTATAGCACGGGGTCGAATCACAGAGAGAGATGTTGCATTTGTTTTTAAACTTTCATAGCAATGAGAGAAGAGAATCGGATTTGGATGATAAAAGAACTAAACTAAGATCGCTGAAATCAAATGTTATAAGCATGTAACAATTTTGTGATTTTCGTTTCGTGTATTTTTTTTAGCTTTCTGGTTAAATGATAAAAATAGAACTAGAAAGCCAAGATTAATTTACAGATGATGTTAATTGTCAAGATTAGGGAATTCTCTTTAGGGACGAACAACAATTAGCTGTAATTGAACAATGTAAATGGATGATTGTATTATTTTTAAAATAAAGTTAGATGACCTTGTAGTTAGAAGAGTAAAGTTGGATGACCGTCTCAGTTTTGAATCTTAAGTTAGATGACCTTAGAGTTATGCCAACCTACGTTCGATGATCGCGGACTTTAGAAGCTTAAATTGGATGACCTTATTATTATAATAATTTAAGTTTGACGATCGCAACATTTCAACGTTAAAGTTGGATGATAATTATTTTCTTTATAAAAAGTTGGTGTTCACTCGAGAAATTATTCCAATGACAAACGCTAGACCTGTCGGTAATTTAAATAATAATTTATTATTATTGTTTATGATATAAAATATTATTATTAAATATTAATAATATTATCTGTATTTATTTTCTCATGAATGTCTTTAATTTTTTAATAAATATTTCTTGTAATAAGATAATAAAGATTAAATTGACATTCCACAATTATTAAAAAGTAACTTGATATATTAAATTTATAACTAATTTTATAAATAATGATGAACTTTTTTATAAGTCACAAATGACATTTTAAAAGTGTACAAAATGTACATCTTTATAAACTTAAAAGTTATATAGTACTAATGTTAATGTATAAATATACATATCTCTCTTCCATTTACTTATAATATAATATAATATAATATAATTAATGTTTATAATCATATATATTAATATCAATACATATAATATTATTAATGTTTAATAATAATATTATATATGTAAACATTGATAATAAATTATATTATTTTAATTACCAACGGACAATTCCTTAGAAATTATCGACGGATCCTTCGGTAATATTGAAGGAATTATCCTTCGATAAGTAAAATAATAATTTATTATTAATGTTTATAACATAATGCATATCTCTCTTCCATTTACTTAAAATAGTTATAATATTATATCTTATTATTAATGTTTATAATCATATATATTCATTCATATAATTAATATCAATACATATAATGTAATTAATCTTTAATAATAATATTATCTATATAAACATTGATAGTAAATGAAAGATAGATATGTATTAAAATTATTATATTTAATTACCGACGGATAATTCCTTTAGAATTATCGAAGAATTTGCAATTCGTTGACAATTTCGAAGTGATTACCCCTCGATAATTAAAATAATATTATTTATTATCAATATATATATAATCTTATTATTAACATTAATAATAATAATTAATATTTTTCTTAAGTTGATAAAAAGTGAATATTAATATTAATTTGACTCAAATTGAAATCCTTATTTTTAATTGTTTTTAATTTCAAAAATGACAAATTCTCTTTTTAAAAATTAATTATTATTTACCTGTACAGTATTATTTAGAAAGAAAAATATGATTTATTTTAATCAAACTCGAATTGATAAAAAGAAAATATTAATATTAATTTGACTCAAATTAATTATTTATTTTAAATTATTTTAAAACAAAAGAAGTTTACTTTTAATTCAATTATTTTTTGGATGCTTATAATTATTTTAATCAAACAATCTTTCTTCTAAAGAAATTAGAATATTTAAATATTAATAGAATTTTAACTCCTACTTAGTAAAAAGTTTCATGCATGCGGCCACCTCATGCCTCGCCAGCGCCAAGTTACCTAACTAATTGAAATTCTTATTTTAATTATTTTAATTAAAAATAACAAAACTCATAATATATTAATTTATCTTATTTAACTAATTTTGTAAGGTTAGTTTTATCTTTTATATTTTGAGCATTACATTTTAGAAAGGGAAGATTGTTTATTTTAATCATACTCAAAATTATAAAAGAAAAGATTAATCTTAATTTGACTCAAATTCAATTATTTATTTCAAATTATTTTTAAATTCGGAAAATAATAAATTATTTTTAAGCTGATAATCACTCATAAATTTAATCTTCTTTTATATTCTTACCTTATATAACAAACTATTATAAGATAATGCTTATTTTATGAAAAGTTTGAATTATATTTGTATATACATTAACCTGTATAAAAATTTGACACATATATGGTGTTATGATGTCGCACTATTGTGCTTTAAAGAAAAATATATTTATTTAATATAAAAATATATTATTTTTTAAATATTAAATATTATTTATTTTATTATATTTTGTGCATTATCTTTTAAAAGGAACGATTTTTTTTTATTTTAATCATAACCAATTGATAAAACGAAAAGATCAATCATATTTTGACTCATATTACATTGTTTATTTTTAATTGTTTTTTTAAATTCTACTAATAAGAATATGCTCATAAATTTAACCTTCTTTTATTTTTGTTACCTTATATAACAAACCATTATAATTTATGTTATAAATTTATTATACTTGTCCATTATCATTAAAAAAGTAAATATAAGAAAAGATTAATCTTAATTTGACTCAAATTGAATTATTTATTTTAAATTACAAAAATAACAAATTATATTTTAAATAGGAATTATTATTACATAATATATTTTATTTCCGACGGTTGTAACCGTCGGAAAATCCGTCGGAAATAATTCTGTCGCAAAATCCGTCGTAAATTGTGACGGATTTCTATCCATAAAAAATTGCTCGTCGAAAAATGATAATTTTCTTGTAGTGACATTATTTATCTTTAACATACCCAAATTGATATAAAGGAAAGATTAATTTTAATTGGACTCAAATTAAATTATTTATTTTATAATATTTTATATTTTCGAAAATAAATTTTTTTAACAATGAATTGTTTTCATCTATACATTATCATTTAGAAAAAAATATTATTTATTCTAGTCACACTAAAAAGAATATGCTTCTAATCAAAATATGCTAAAAAAGTAACCTTCTTTTATTTTGTTAACATATAATTAATTCAAAAATAAAATAATTTTTCATCAAATTAACAATAAAAAACTTAATCTAAACATTTTTTTGGTATACGAACCCTAAACCCTAATGAAATATTAATGTCATTAAATTACACGTTTTTTGTATATTAGGATTTTGATTAGAATATGAAATAGATTATGATTATTGTATTTTAATGATTAGTTATAGAGTTGTTTGCAGTGATGAACTAAATTACGTAGGATGATTAATATACACGGCTTTTCTTACTGTAATCTGATAATATATATTTATATATTAGGACGATATTATCAGTGTTAATATTAGGATAAATATTAGGATTAGTTATATTATTTTCAGGATTAGTTACGTTTAGGATATAAAGTTAACATATGTAAATATTTTTATAAATATTATGTCAACTTTGGAGGATCAAAATTAGGATTAGTTTAAAATAATTTTATATATTTGATTATTTAAAAAATATAATCCGATAGGATGTAGTGTGATTAGTTAACGATTTTTACTCAAAGTTAACATATATAGTACTTATTTATATATAAGGATTATTTTATTAGAGATAATATTAGAATATTAGTTATATTATGATTAGAATTAGTTATGTTTATAACACAAAGTTAACATATGTAAACTATTTTTTATTAAAATGACACGTGTCATCACCATAATAAGCCACTTGTCATGCTCTCATGCCCCCTACTTTTACCTCTACTTTTATATATATATATAGATAATAAAATTTAACTAATTGAAGAAAGTTTATTATTATAAAACTAATTTTACAAGGTTTGTTAAATTAATAATATATGATGAATTTAAAAAGATAAAATTATGCCTACGATTTTTTGTTAAATAAGGAGAGAGAGAGAGAGAGAGAGAGAGAGAGAGAGAGAGAGAGAGAGAGAGAGAGAGAGAGAGAGAGAGAGAGAGAGAGAGAGAGAGAGAGAGAGAGAGAGAGAGAGAGAGAGAGAGAGAGAGAGAGAGAGAGAGAGAGAGAGAGATTCAAATATGCTTTTTCAAAGGACCCAAAGTAACTCAAATACATATTTGCGTCATTTGAACTCTACTGGCTAATGTCGGGAAATATATTCTTTTGAGATAAAACATTGAATTCATAAGCTAATAAAATTAACTTAATTAAAATTAATTTCATAAATAGAAATATAAAAATATTTAATTTGAGTAAGAGTAGAAGTTTTAAACTAAAAATTAATATATATAACATATGATATACGAAAAAAAATTAAATATAGAAGATAAAACTAACACTACAAAATTAGTTAAATAAGATAAATTAATATATATAGTTAGGTAAATTGGCGGTGGAAAGGCATGTGGTCGAATGCATGGAATTTATTACTAAGTAGAGCTAGAACTCTATTAATATTCAAATATTCTAATTTGTTTAGAAGAAAGATTGCTTGATTACAATAACTATAATCATACAAAAAATAATTTAATTAAAAGTTTACTTCTTTTAATAAAAATAATTCAAAACAAATAACTTAAATTAAGATTAATCTTTTATTTTTATCAATTTGAGTACCATTAAAATAAATCATATTTTCTTTCTAAAAAATAATGTGTAGGTAAATAATAATTAATTATTCAAATACTGTGCAGGTAAATATTAATTAAATTTTTATTTTGAAATTAAAAAATTAAAAAGAGGATTTCAATATGAGTCAAATTACCTTTTTATCCATTTCAGTATGATTAAATAAATAATATTTTATTTCTAAAAGATAACGTGTAAGTAAATAATATTTCCTTTCAAAAAGATAATTTGTTAATTTCGGAATTAAAAATAATTTAAAATGAAGATCTCAATTTGTGTCAAATTAAATTTGTATGCGTAATAAATAATAATTACTTTCTTAAAAATAACTTGTTATCTTTGGGATAAAAAATAATTTAAAATAAATAATTCAATTGGTTTTAAATTAAGATTAATTATTTCTTTTTATCAATTTGAGTATGATTAAAATAAATAATATTTTCTTTCTGAAAGATAATGTTCATGTAAATAATAATTGCTTTTAAAAGATAATTTGTTATTTTCATAATTAAAAATAATTTAAAATAAAATATTTAATTTGGGTCAAATTAATATTAATATTTTTTTATGATTTTGATTATGATTAAATAAATAATCTTCCTTTTCTCAAAGGTAATACTCAAAATATAATAGAATAAATAATATGTTCTAAATAATAATGTATTATTTTGGGTATTAAATAAATAATATTTCCTTTCCTAAAGGCAACCTACAAGTGTAATAAAAAAATAATACTTCATTTTAAATTGTTTTATAATAGTTTGTTACATAAGGTAACAAAAACAAAAGAAGATTAAGTTTATTCACACAATAGTATTAGAAGGAATTTTTTTAGTATGATTAAAATAAATAATATTTTATTTTTTAACATAATTTATTAAGAGTTAAAACTATTTTAAAATAAATAATTCATTTGAGCCAAATTATGATTAATATTTCCATTTTATCCTTCTGAGTGTTGCATAACATAAATAATATAGCATTTCTAAAAAATAATGTATTATTTTCGGAATAAATAAATATTATTTCCTTTGTAAAAGGCAATGTACAAGTGTAATGAAATAAATAATATTTCATTTTGAAAAGATAAATATATTATTCTCGAAATAAAAAAACTTAAAGCAATGAATTCAATGGATCCCAATTAATTTAAAATAAAGAATTAAATTTGAGTTCAATTAAGATTAATCAATTAAGAAAACTAAAAATTATCTTATAATGGTTCTTATATAAGGTAACAAAAAATAAATGAATACTAAATTTATGATTAATTAAAAGCAAACTTTTTTAGTATGATTAAAAAATAAAATGCACAAATAATAAATTTCCTTTCTGAAACGTAATTTTTTATTTTTAATTAAAAATAAAAGAATTTAATTTGGGTACAATTAAGATATTTAATTTCTAAAAGATAGTGGACAAGTATAATAAAATAAATAATATTTTCTTTTTGAAAAAATAGTGTATTATTTCAGAAATTTAAAAAAATAAATTATTCCATTTGATTTATGATTATAATAAATAAAATTTCCTTTGTTTTATTTAAAATAAGGTAATTTTATTTTATTTTTAGTTTGAGTTTTGAAAGATAATGAGTTAGTTTTACATTGAAAAAAACTTTAATTTGAGAAATTGAGTCCAAATTAAGATTAATTTTTCCTTTCTAAAAGATAATGGAAAAGTACAATAAAAAATTTATATTTAAAAGATAATGTATTATTTCAGAAAAAACAAATATTAAAATTGAGCATGATTAAATAAATAATATTTTCTTTCTACAGTGTAATGCACAAATATAATATGTATTATACTATTCCTTTTTTAGAAGATATTATTTAATTTTCAAACTTTAAAAATAATTTAAAACAAAGAATTCAATTTGAGTCCAATAAAAATAATATTTCCTTATAAAAGAAATTAAAAATAATAAAATAATTCTATTTATTGAAAATAATTAATTATTTAAGAAGAAAATAATTTAATTAGAAGCTGGAACTGTGGTATATTTAAATTGAACTTTACAAAATAGACTAATCTATTTGTAGAGATGGACAAACGGATTGTATCATGCCGTGTTGATCAACTCATATTTGATTATGACATGATCCATTTAAAAAATAAGTTGTCATGCCGGATTGACGTTGTACCAACCCGGTACGATTTGTGCATGGCTCGACCGAGTTGGCCGAGCTGGGTTATGCCGAGATGAACAATTCATTTTTTTGCTCAAAATTAATTTGTATTAATAATAAAAAATTAAAGTAGTATAATATATGATATTAAAAATAATATAATTTGTGTTATTATGATTTAGATATATAATAAACTTGTTATATATAATATAGTTACAACATATTATTAAATATTTAAATATGTAATAAAAAGTATTACTATAGAATTCGGAATCACTAACTATTCTTGATTGATCATTGTGGATTGCAATTCAATAAATAATGTGTTCACCGGAACAAGCCCCATGTCGGGCCTAGTTCCTGGCCCATTGTTGGGTCGTGCCTAGCATACTATTGGATATCCCGACACGGTCTGACTCGAGCCTGATCCAACCATCGTGCTCGGATCGTACAGATGGATTGGCTTAGTAGAATTTCATGAGATCGCGTGCCGAACCAGATGGCCCACAAGAAATTTCATCTTTACATATTTGTCACATTTAAGTGATAATAAATTACTTTTGATAGTTATTATGTATTATAATATTACAATTATAATATTGCATAATTTTTATAATATCGATTATCCGTGCATCACATGGCATTTAGCACTTTTGAGAATAAAACTAAAGTTCAGACTTTTTTTATACAATTTACCCTACTTTTAAATAAGCTTCAATTGTAGAATAAGACTATTAATGAATAATTCTTTTTTTTTCTAAAAAGCAGTGAAAATTAATGCTTTAGGAAAAAGGTAATTAAGTTAGTTAAAAATGATTAATTGCATAATTTTATAGTTTAAATAGTGGAAGTATATTTTGGTCTTGAAAGCCATAAAATATCATGGTTTGGTAATATCAGAAGAGAATTTCATAATCAAGATTTGTACCCACTTTAGCCTATTATTCGGAGTAAAAGAATGGTATTTAAACTTGTTGAAGTTGGTGAATACTTTAGGCCCCTTGTTTCTCACACGGAGTGAGGAGGAGGTTCGCCCACGTGAGCTCAGAGGAATTTGAGTATTACTCAATTACCTGTGCTGCTGGCGTACGAACAAAAGAGGAATTCGGGGGGCACCGCCCCCCAACAGCGGTCCTACTCGTCGGTGAGCGGACGGGGGTTCGGGGGCAGCGCCTCCGAAACCTAGATGGGCTTTGGGCTTTTGTTTAATCGGCCCGTGTGGTTCAGATTAGATTTTTTCTCTGTTTTATTCGGGTTTTGAATCCGTTTAAGAGAGGCTTATTTTCAGATGTAATTTGTGTGGCAGCCGTAAACTAAAACGATATAGTGGAACCTCTTTGCAAGACGTAGCCCTAATCTCAAGAGTGAACTTGGGTAAATTCATGTGTATCCTCTATTTTTCTGCAATCTCTTTGCGATCTTCTACTTTTGTTCTCGAATTTTCCCATCAAAACTTTGATCAACACAAAGAGAAAAAAAAAAGAAATCTCATACAGTTTTGATGATATGGATCTTATACAAACTAACCGATCTAAATATGTAGAAGTTTCATTTTATTTTATTTCCATAAATTAACTTCTGTTGCCATGCAAAAGAGAAGACAATTATCTGATAAAGTCGATGAAGTCGAATGATTTATGTTGGATGACTTCTCTTGCATGCATGCTGCACTAATATATCTTTTTATCTTGGATGGTTGTAGAATTCTGGCTCCAGCTACATTTTACAGCCTAATTACCCGTATTGAGAGAGTGTGTGTGTCTGTGTGTGTTGTGGAGAGTGGCACCGGACAGCGTGAAATAAACTCTATCATTGGATCGCAGTTTCTGTGTGGTGCCGAGATGGCTGCAGAGCATAACGATGTGCCTGCTTGGTCCCTCAACCAGAGCACATGTAAGCAATGTTGATCACTGTTTCAGGCAGCGTGATTGGTGATTTCAGAGGGACAGAAGCTCCTTTCCAAAAGATTCAAAAAAAAAAATATATATATATATATATATATATATCAGCATGCCATGCACAGAGTGACCCCTCCAAACCCTCGAAACATGTTCTGTAAAGTTTTTGTGGCCTTCCAAAAAGTAAATGCCACTGGAATATAAGTGTGGAGATAATCTTCACTAATGGAGATTAGGTTTTGAGTTGAGGGTCAATGCTCCCCTCTTATTGTGTATGATGACTAAACCATTCATTAATTGTTAATTAATTTGAAGGCCAAGCATCCAATTCCATACCGTTCAAAAGCGATACTAGTGAGCCTTTGCTTTTGTAGCCATGTTTGGCACTTTTTCACTTAAAGAAGTCAACATCACTTTCACAGGTTCACTAACTTTGTGTATGCAGAAACGGTGAGGGCTATGGATGAAGGAAAACATAAAAAAAATGAGGTTGTACCCTGCAGTGGACCTTGTTTTTGCATTGTCCATTACATACATTGATTTTATAATTCCTCATTCTTTGAGGCTTTGTAGTCATCTATGTTCCTGTATCCATGGTAAGGGCACCTATATGTTCCACTCTCTGATTGAAGTGCAAGGCAATGCCTACTAACTACTAACTGCTACAAAGTAGATAAGGGTTAAGATTCTGTGCATAACAGGGTTAACTGTTGAAGAGATCAGAGGTATCATATCAATCTTGTATGGTGGATTTGACGGCAAGATGACAATCTACCATAACAACAGCTTCCAATCAATGAGTACGTGATGACCCCTACCTGATAGTTTCACTTTTTCCAGTCTGTCTACGAGCATAGGTCTGATGATTATGTCCTTAACTTTCGTTTAAAAATACAGAGGAAAGCTAGCGAGCTCTAAGATGCAAGGATGAGGAACTGATCCCACTGCTCGCTCTTTTGCGATCGATAATCGACAGGGGACCCGATCTTCTGGGTGAACCGAGGCATTTAGCACTTGATCTAACCATCAACTTGAGGCCCTAATCCCATCCTTTTCCTTATTCATATCAGACAGTACAGCTAACATAATTGCATGAAGGATCCACTGAAGAGGAACTTAAAGCTTTCCACTGCCAAAAATACAGGCATGCTTGCAAGTGCACCAAGGAGCAAGGTAGACTTCTAAGTCGAGAGAGAGAGAGAGAGAGAGAGAGAGAGAGACGATTTCTATCATTGAAGAGTTAATTTAGTTCTTAGTTCCTCTGGATGGGCAGCAATAACAGGTTTCGGTTCTCTGACATGATGCCAAACTCTTGGTTCTACAAGCTTAGAGACATGAGCATTCATGGTGGCAGCGAACGGATGTCAGAGGCCATGAAACATCGATGCTCTGCAACGACCACCGCTGCTGCTTCGACAAAGCTGAAGCCGATCTCGCAACCTTCCACGCGGCTTGACTGCATCCCCACAAGATCCTCCGTCTACTACTCCAGCAAAGAAAGGACAGAGAAGCTCCCTCACTCCCCAGTGACTAGAGGCGAAAGGCATCAGAATTATGGGAAGCAGAAGGTGCAGCTGCAGAACAAGGTGCTGTCTGAGAGCTTTGTGGTGGTCAAGTCCTCCATGGATCCGCAGAATGATTTCTGGGCGTCCATGGTGGAAATGATAGTTGAGAACGAAATCCGCAGACCGACGGATTTGGAGGAACTGTTGGCTTGCTACTTGTCGCTGAACTCCAAAGAGTTCCACGGAATTATAATCAAGGTCTTCGCTCAAATCTGGTTTGATCTTGGATTGCACCGGGAGTAGTAGAAATTTGTAATCGATCGATTATGATGTGGCTGCTCGATCTTAAAACATTGCTTTCATGACTGTGTTAACTGATATTCACGCGTTCTTGCCTGATGAACAAAGATGAATTTTCAAATATTTTCTTGAGATGCTGATCATTAATTAGTCATCTAATTTACATGAACTGTGTACAATGGAGGGAGGAACTTTTGCTTGATGCAACTGGGAACGAGAAATATTAAATAATAAAATAGTCGAATATTCAGTTCATTCTTCCTTCTGATACCAAGAGCAAATACTCTTTGTTCCTGTTTTAGACTTTTTAATTTTCTCAAAAGGAGAAAACAAAGAAAATGGTTCACGGTGTCAGGGCCCGCATATGCAGTTATATGAACTCCATAAAGCAGTTTAGTTAACTGGCTAAGTACGAAAGTGAGGTGTTGGTGTTGCATTCCGATGACTACTTCGGTAAGCGATCGGGTTAGAGACGATGAGAGAAATCCGATGATTCTTCTTCAGCTAGCTACAAGGTATTCGGATGTGCTCCCTTAATTATTGTACCAATTCTTTTAATCGATCTCACTTTTCTTATTTTAATTTTTTGAACTGCACAAATTTTCCTCTTGGGGTACAGGACTATAATTGCATAACAAAAAATTCCCGTTGTTAATTTTTCGTACAAAATTCACCGATTATTTTACACAACTTTTTATATTCCCATTTTTTTTAAAACAAGGAAAATGAACAGTTAAAAAAGCGGTACACTACACTTCTGTGCACAATGTCGCATACTCGGGTCACTGGCCCTCTTGCAATGCAAGTTATCTTATTTTTTCTTGTATATTTTTTTAATTTCAACTCATTTTTATAAGTTACGCTTAATTTGACACATTGATGGCACTCTTGTAATTTTGCACTTAAAAATGTGCCATAAAACTTATGTGCCACATCACAAGTATCTGCGATATGTTAAGGAAGAGTAACTAGTTCTTTTCTAAAGATTTTATAATCAAGAATTTTATTCTTAACAAATATTTCAAAGCTTTGATAATCTTAACATTAGCTTTACGCATGATGTGGTAATCCACACAACAAAGCATCCCATTAAGTGTTCTGCCTAGGCATCCATTTACTCATAAATGCCTCCATTGAAGTGTTCACTTAGGACAAGAGCCTTAGAAATCATGACATTTGGCACGCCACAAAGAAATCTTTCGCAAGATGCAAATAAAAAATCTTGTGTAGACGATCAACAAGTTTAGACGTTGCATTGGTCAATCACGAGTAAAAATGACCCGTGATAAGTTGGTAACAGAGCATCTTTTATGGGACCGCTTAGTGATGACACATTTGACGATCATGAGAAAATGACGTTAAATTAGGAGATGTCTTAAGAGCAAGTCGCACAAGAGAAGGGTCGCCTAAAATGAGGCAGTGCTAGATTGAAGGACATCATGATCTCCTTCAAGCAATGCCTTGACCAGTACCAACTGGACATTAACGAGATGCAAGACTAGCTTGCGACATATGAGCGAGAGCTAGAAAATTTAGTGGATATCACAACTATGCAGGATGATATCTCACCGGTCTGTGAGTGACTCGGGTCCACGGAGGTGAGATAGTCCATGACCAACAAGCAACAAAATATAAAATATGTTCAGGACGAGGAGATGAAAGCCTTCCGAGAAGAGCTCAGGCGTTGCCCAAAGAACGAGCGACATCAAGAAAAATTTGCCTCTCATGAACCAAGAATCGATGTGTCAAAGTCGAGGTCTTACAAAGACGAGTGGCTTGCAAAGGAAATCAATGACTTACCGTGAAACATCGATGGTACAAGTAAGCCTTGGACATAACCTCAGAAGTAAGAATGGTGAAGATCGAGTCTTTCTACTTGCAGGATGCAGTGAGCTTATGGTGGTGATGCCACTGTGACAACGTGGAATGTGATAATGTGGATCCCAATGAGACATGAGAAGAATTCAGACGGTAGCTCATCAACTATTTCTGCCCTATCGAATCAGGATTGGAGGGCAAGATTACATTTGTCAACATCAATTAGAAGGACACATTGAGGAGTAAGTTAAAACTTTCATCGAGCACTGCTCTCAAGTGGACGAAGACACACTGCTGATAGTCTTTGTCAAGAGTCTAAAGCCTTGGTTTAGGACGAAGTTGGAGCAACGATATTGCCCCAACACGCTAGTTGTTGTTGTTGTTGAGTCATTCGTGGAATACACAAAGTCCAATGCCACACAACTAAAGCCCTCTAGGCAATGATGGGAGAGAGAAGCCAATGTCACAAGGAGGAAGCCAAATCATCAACACAAGGAAAAAGGAAAGGGCAATCAAGATAGGAGATCGAACAATAACAAATTTAAAAGGGATGAAAAGTCACCAAAACCTTGCTACATTTGCAAAAGTTATCATTGGACAAGAGATTGCCTGCAGAAGGTGATTTTAATGCTATGTACTATTCTGACGAGATAAAGAAGGAGACGTCTTAGATCGATGCATGTCCTCAGTACCATCAATGCCTCAGAAGGGATTAACATATGTTGCTTAAATTTATGCAGACATAGAACTGAACGAATAAGTCTTCAATACTCTTATAGAGACAAAAATCAAAATTGTTCGTGTAAGAAGTGATTGCTAAAAAGCTGAAGTTGCCAGTAGAGAAGACATCAGTCACATTCAAATTAGTCAACAAGAAATCTATTTCGATTACAAAAATATCTCTTGGAGTGAAGGTTCACAAATGGTCGGAAAACTTCAATGTGACGTTGGCACCTATGGATGACTATGAAGTGGTGAGGGGTATCTCCTTTTCGCGACACATTGCAACATGTATTATCCCGCTCACCAAATCTCTGATCATCTTCGACCCAAGGAACCTTATAAGTTCATGTGACGTCAGGTGGAGATCAATCAAAAACCCTCTTTGCCATGCAAGTGGCAAAATGGTTGAGAGCACACCTTCTTGGTGACCGCCATCTTCGAAGATCCGAACCCTCTACTCTAACACCTAAACTGCCAAGGTAGTTGTCATGGAAGTGTGAAGTGGACCATGGCATTGATTTAGTCCTAAAATTGAAGCCACCATTGAGAGTGATGTATCGGCTAGACCCTTCGAAACTTGTTGAACCGAACTATTGAATGCAAATATATGTTCGACCATCAAAATCTCCATATGAATTCTAGTTCTCTTTCAGAGATAGCATAATAGATCTTACAGATGTGTATTGATTATCAGGCTCTAAATAAGCTTATGAAGAACAAGTACCCCATTTCTCTCATGACGGACTTATTCGATCAACTTGGTGAATCAAGATGTTTTACCAAGTTGGATATTCGTCTGAATTGCTGACGAAGATGGAATGTGTCACAAGATAGTGCTCATTCGAGTTCCTCATGATGCCTTTTGGCCGCACTAATGCCTCAGCAACCTTTTGTAACCTAATGAATAAGGTATTGCAACCCTTCCTTGACAAGTTTGTGATCATCTATCTCAACAACATCATGACCTATTGTCGCACTTTGCAGGAACACATCCGGAAAGTATTCGAGGTGTTGCAACAGAGCTAACTATATATGAAGCAGGAAAAGTGTGCCTTTGTCCAACCGGAAGTGCACTTCTTGGGATATGTCATTAGAGGTGGGAAACACAAGATAGATGGTGCGAATATTGGAGTGTCCCAAATGTGTGCTTGATTTACATTCGTTTCTAGACTTGACAAACTATTACGGATGGTTCATCAAGGAGTATTCTCATGTGACAACTGCCTTAACAAACTTACTCGGGAAAAACTAGAAGTGGGAGTGGGCGCCTACATTCCAAGAGGCATTTGACACCTTGAAGCAAGTCATGACGAAAGAACCGGTGCTCGTTCATATGTAAGAGGGCATTGCATGGCGTTCGAGAGCCGCAAACTCAATGACATGAAGTGACATTATACTGTCCAAGAGGGGAGATGTCCACGATGATCCACTGCCTATGGACATGGATACACTACTTCCTAGGATTGTAATTCCATATCAAAATAGATAATATCATGACCAATATCTTCGAGCTGCAGAAGAAACTCTCGCTAAAATAGGCACGGTGGTAGAATTTCATGATGGAGTTCGACTATGTCCTAGAGTATATGTCCAACAAGACGAATTCGTTGTTGACGCCCTTAGCCGACGCGCTGGATTGATGACCAGGAGCTCCTTTCAGGCCGACCTAATCGAGATAATTAAGAACGGGTTGGCATCATGTCCCACAACGAATATTTATTGGCAAATGAGGGAAAGATGCAATGATTTTGGGTGGAATATGGGTTGATATTCACCATGGGATGTCACGTTTACATTCGTTGTTCGGCAACTTGCGATTGCCCATAATGCAAGAGTGTCATGACTCCAAGTGGACGAGACTTTGGATATCCATCGCACTTTGGCACTCATCGAGGATGTTGGCTAAGGATGGAGTATGACGTTAAAGCTTTTGTGAAAACATGTCTTATTTTCCAGCAAGACATAGGTATCAATCAAGCGTTTGGTGAACTTCTGCAACCTATGCCTATTCTAAAAAATCATAGAAAGATGATTCCATGAACTTTATCACCGGCTTGTCCAAGTGTTTAGGGGCATGTATCATTATGGTGGTCATGAATCGGTTCTCCAAGTAAGTCATTTTTACCATCGGCACTGCGAGTTATCATGCCACAAAAGCTGTGAAATTATTCATGAAGTATGTGATGAAGTATTTGAACCTTCCCTAAAACATAGTTAGCGATTAAGATGGATGATTCATTGACAACTTTTGGAAGGATATGTTCAAGATGATAGGCTCAAATATGCATTTCTCCATGGAACTTTTCCTCTACTCCGATGGCCAGACAAAATGGGTGAATTGTATTCTAAAGATTTACTTGCAGCACTATGTCAGTGCCAGTCATAAGGACTTGGTGAAACTAATAGACATCGCGTAATGTGCGAGTTGACCAATCAGGGTCCCTTCGAGATAGTGACAAATCAATAACCCTTCACTTGACAGGCCGTCACCACTTCCTATGATGGTAATGTCTCTATCGCTCACCGCATGGTAAAGGAATTGCATAAGCAAAATGACATGACTCGAGCATGTTTGCACAAGATAACGAAGTACATGAAGAAGTGGGCCGACATTGCTTGATGGGATATCAACTTTGATGTGTAAAGTCTAGTCCTTATAAAGCTAGTCTAGCATCTTCAGTTGAGCGGAAAGAATCTACACAAGGCCCCGTTAAGCAATATGAGGATTTATTCAAGATCATGAAGAAGGTGGATACAATGGCCTACAAATTGGAACTCCTATCTCAAATGCAGCAACACCATGTCTTCCACGTTAGTCTAGTCAAGCCATACATTGAAAAACCTTGAACATAGGGTTTCAAACCGTGTTGCATCGGCCATCCATCAACAATTCATCGATCAAGTCAAAGAAGTGCTCATAGTTTGAATATCAAAGCAGAAGGATTACCTTATTCGATGATGTGGAATATCGAACACTGACACAAGTTGAGAATGTATAAAAGCATTGTAGTAGTTCAATGATCATAGCACCTTAGGTGTGAGTTGATATAACATTTAACTATCTAAAGCATGCATAATTAGCCCTACGTATTCATCACATAAATGAGTGAATTCATAATATGAAATTGTATACTTCTGACAGGCATATGGTTTGACATTAATCATGTCATACAAGGCAGATTTTGACAATTGCGATAGCATTCAATTGGAGCGTGGAATTCAATGAAATAGATTCGTAATTCTATGAATAGCATTCGATTGGAGCATGAAATTCAATGAAAACATATTCGTAACTCTATGAAAACCACATGGCAAGTTCTCTTCTCTTCCTAGTCACGAATCCTACTTCTGGTTCGGTCCTAAGTCCAGAAACCAATCTATGAAGAAGATTCCGAAAACACACTTTTGAGCCTACGATTCTTGATTCGTCGGGTCGTCCCTCCATCGGAGCGAGTGATGCAAAATTAGAAACACTAGCAAGCACACTAATCATTCAAGCAATAAAATGATGAGTATAAAATATCGTTCCCACAAGAACAAGAAATAATTAATAACTACTCTTACTTATAAACCGAGAAAAGATAATAACTCTATGTTTTATGAAAATAAGAAGAGTAAATAATATAAATATAGAATTATGATCAATGGGGTTTAAAAATATAGAATTGATGAATAAAATTTATCTTGAATAACACTACTACTCATGTATGAATTCTAGACAAAAGATGATGAATTAATAAAGTAAAATTCCTAAATTGATTTAACCAATATTTTAGTCTTTAAATCCTATTTTGAAATCAACACAAAAGATTAATCCTTTCGGTTTTTAATCTAATCTATTAAATCTCAAAATGCTTTCAGCTAGAATATAAAGTTAAGTGCTTTTTCAAGTCACCTTAACAACAACACAATTGGGTCTCTTACGATTTCCCCAAAAGTGGCATGCAAAAGAAAAATCAGAGAAGAATTCTAGAGAATCTTAAAGCTTCTTTTCAGATAATAAAAAGATTCAAAGGAATAAATCTTAGGCAACAATTAATAAAATCATCAAACATGCTAATGATCCATCAACTAATTGCACGAAGAATTCATAAAGATCAGGGTTCAATCAAGAAAATCCTAAAGAACTACTCCATAAAACTAGAGTACATCGATCTAAATAATGTGTCAAGAAAAGGATAAAGAACAAGAGGAACTACTCCTAATTATACCGTCCTCTCTCGAGTTTTCGACAAAACTTTGTTGTAGTCTCTGGATCATCTTCACCAAGCCTTCAACCTCTGATTTTTGCCCTCCAAAGATGTTCTTCCAGTTGATTTGGGATCTCCTTAAATAAATTTTCCCATAGCATGGCTCAAAAACTAGAAATCTTATAAAATATGTGGATAAAAATGGCCTGGAATACCGCCGGCACGGCCGTGATTATTAAATGGAACGGCCGTGACAAAATGAACTTTCTAGCTTTCATCTTGCACGGCCATGACTAAGTCTCGCACAGTCGTGACAGAACGTAATTTTTCAGCCATCTCGCACGGCCTGAATATCATCCGCACGAGTGTGACAGAAGCTTCGTCTGCTGCATTCTTTTCAGCTCGGCCGTGAGGACTATTAACACGGCCGTGACAGTTGTTGGGAGTTATTTTTCTCGACTTTTTCGTCTAAAATCTTGCACATTTCCATTCTCTGTCATAAATTTAACCTAGCGTAGGTAGTAATAAATCTCAAGAAAATTTACTAGTATGTAAAATAATTTTTCCACTTTAAAACACACAAGACTCCTAAAATTAGAATAAATTGATCTAACAATTATGCATGAATTTCATGCTCAGCGAGCCTTCATGCTGCCCTCTAACATCCTCTGCGTTTGCGGTTATTGCCGGCATCATCCTCTCCTCCTCTGGCTGCGCACGTTGACGGAAAAGAAGAACAGAGTGAGAGAGAGAAAATAAGGAAAATTGGACATAGAGTGGAAAGGTGAGGTTTTACGGGGGATTGTTCAATTGTTGTTTGCATGATCAAATTTAAACACCAAAGAGAAGCTATAATTGGCCCATTATATTAAACAGAAAACATCTAATCCGATGAGTGCACGCAAAAGTATATATGACAATGATCACCAAATTTCTTAACTTTTCCTGACAAGGAAAACAAAGTCATGAATTCTTCCCTTGATGCTAAGGCTTGGATTTCATATATCAAATTCGGAGGAACTCATAGCTTGGAGATTCATAAACAAAGAAAAAGTATTCTGATTATCCATCAAGAATTAGGAGGATACATGCTTGAGGAATTATTATTCCATGAATTAGAGTAGCTATTTTATTCAAGGATTTGCTTGTGCTATCCCTTTTAAAAGATAACATTAAAATTTCGATTAAATGGTAGCACAATTATTATTTCCTTTATTCAATTAATTATTCTTCGAGAGTTGAATCAGGAGTAATTTATATGTATAAGAAAACATATCTTTCTCAAGGTGAGATGATTTTTTTTTTAACAATAAGTTTTGCCCTTTATTCTTTTTAATGGATAACGATCACGGTTAACACACAATAATCCCTTTATTCCAATTTTCTATTCGGGAACTTTTCGAAACTGAGCATATATTTGGTCGAGTGAACCCATGTTTATACTCTCTCTCTCTCCCTCTCCTTTTTTAACGAAAGAAAGTAATTTTATGGTCTAATACATGAGAACATTGGATTAGACATCACATGAACCATCACGACAATGTATTGCTTCGAATAATGAACTGTTTCAAATATTAAAAATGTCTTAAAACAGGCTGCTTCATCATTGTATATAAATATGTATAGTTATATAAGATATAATTATATTTATCCAAATTATTTATATTTTGAGTCATTAGATCAAAATAATTTTAATTTAATGATCTAAATTGTATGGTACAATCACATATTATGATTATAGGAATCAATCGCATATTATGATTGCACCTTAATACGCTTCGTACATGTGCTATGTCAATCAAATTATTGAAATTTTTTTTGTGGTATTTAAAGTTAAATTTTACTTTGAAGTATTTTTCATGAAAATCTTTAATTTCTTATTTGATTTTGTGGTTAAAAATGGCATATGAATTAATTTGTGGCAACATGTTTGACAATGTCAAAGAGAAAAAAATAGTCTCAAAAAATCTCAAAAGAAAATGTTCCAAAAGATTAATTTCCCTGCAGGATTCGGATCTATTTATACGGATCATCGAAAAAAAAATAATCTGGGCAACGATTCTGTCGAGCCACGTGGTGTCGTTCTCGTCGGCGGTAACTCCGCAGAGATGCACCGGAGGTGACGGCACTCTGTCATCTCTTCGCGTCGCCGATCACGGAGTGCGATCGGAACACCTCCCTCGCTTTTCTCTTCCCTGTTCTTTTTGTCCTTAAGCCGTTTCTTCTTCCCTTGTCTTGAGAACGAGAGATATCGCAGAACAGGGGAGGAGCCGAGGAGGAGGCCGCCGATGGCTTCGTTTATTGTCTCCGTTCTTGTCCTCTTCCTCGCCCTTTCGGCGGCGGCGGCGGCGGCCGTCAGAGATGCTCCCCTGATAGAAGAATTCGGGGTCATGCCGAGCTCCAAAGTTGACATCTTTGACACGTCCAACTACGGCATGTTGCAGCTCAACAATGGATTGGCTCTCACTCCTCAGATGGGGTTCGTTACTGTCTGAAACCTTACCATCCTAATGATTTCTGTTTCGAAGGGTTCGCGATGGGCAAAGCGAACAATGTGATTTCTCACGGTGGAGGAGACTGTGTTTCAACGTGTAGAAATTTTATGGTTCAAACTGTTAATTCCTGTTCCCTTTTTTAATGAATTTGGAATGTCACCGCTATAAGCCCAAAATAGTCTTTACTGTCGTGCCACTAGGGAAAATTTTTATTGGATCCACCATAGAATTTTTCGCATAAGCTTTGGGTTAAGTATGTGTGTTTTTAGTTAGGTGAGCTGTTTGATGGAAGGAAATGGTTTCTGTGCAGATGGAACAGTTGGAACTTCTTCGCTTGCAATATCAATGAGACTGTCATTAAGGAAACAGGTGTTTCCCATCTCTGTGCATTTGTTTCATGCACCAAGTGTTTACATTCGAATCATGGAAGAAACTTAATTTGGTGGAAACTAGTATAATGATGTCTTACTAGATTGATCGTCATAAAAAGAGTTCCTTTCTCTATGAACTTTCTTGACTAGAGTTTGTTCTATTTCCCATCTACTATATGTAAATGTTCTTATAACGTTTGTCTATCAGCTGATGCACTCGTCTCCACTGGGCTGGCTACATTGGGATACACTTACCTGAATATAGGTAATCTTAGACTATGCATACTTTAGTAGCTACATGTGTATCTTATTATCTTATCCACTTGCCTTTCATGCAGATGATTGCTGGTCTGCTGCAACAAGGAATGTTAAGGTTTGTGCAAATTTAACTACTTTTTTCCCTCTCAAGTTGTTTGCTTTCGTTGTGCTCTACTACTCTGTACTCTTCTTTTCTTCTCATCTCACTTTGTTTCATGCTTTAAATTATTCTTGTTATACAGGGCCAACTGGTACCCGATCCAAAGACTTTTCCTTCAGGCATTAAAGCGCTAGCAGATTATGTACATGGAAAAGGCCTCAAGCTTGGTATCTACTCGGATGCTGGGTAGGAAGTGTCCTATTAACTTAGTTATGCTCAATAAAGTAGGAGGTAAAAGGGCATAAGCAAGTCCTTTTGCACCAATTGAACCTCTTGCTCAAACTTTTGCAATTTTGCTTTATATTTCCTTTTCTACTGATACATCTATCCTCAATAACTTGAATTTTAAACAAAATCTTCCAGGGCCTTTACATGCCAAGTCCGACCTGGATCACTTTTTCATGAAAATGATGATGCAAAGATATTTGCTTCTTGGGTGAGAGGAGTTTGGGAATTCAAACATTTGGCACATAAGTTACCTTACTTTATCTCAAAAAATGGTTCTTTTCTTATGTTAGACACACAAAAGTTATGGAAACTTATGATTTGTTTAGTTATATGTATACATGTTCTTCACTCAATTCTAAAACAGGCACATTATTATTGACTTGTCGTCTTGCTTTGTTTCAGGGCGTTGACTATCTAAAGTATGACAATTGTTTCAATCTTGGAATAAAACCACAGAAACGGTAAGACATTATGTTCTGTCTTTTCACAACATTCACCTATTGAATGGCATGCTGAATTGATTAACGACAGTTCTTGTGTATTTACTACATTCTGATCTCAGTTATCCTCCAATGCGCGATGCACTAAATTCGACTGGCCGCTCTATTTTTTATTCTTTGTGTGAATGGTAACTTTTCTCCACAGTTACTTTAGAACTATGCTCACATATTGTTCCTTCAAAGATGCAAATTATGTCTTACAGGGGTGTGGATGATCCAGCATTATGGGCTAATGATGTCGGAAATAGCTGGCGAACAACAGATGACATCAACGATACATGGGTTAGGTATTACTGATACATAGATCTATTCATCGGAAACTCTAATAGTTCTGTATTCTCAGATACATTTGTTGATTTTAGCATGACAACCATTGCTGATCTTAATGACAAGTGGGCATCATATGCGGGTCATGGTGGATGGAATGGTATTTCAATTTTTTTCTATAATGGGACTTTTAACTTGATGCATACGATTAATTGCAGAATTTAGTTTTATTGTATAAAATTGATTTGTATTGTAGATCCTGATATGTTGGAGGTTGGTAATGGTGGTATGAGCTATGGAGAGTATCATTGTCATTTTAGCATTTGGGCTTTGATGAAGGTAACTTTTACTTTAAAGAATTATTATTATTATTATTATTATTGTTATTATTATTATTCCTAAATAACTACGGAATTATAATTAGCTCATCTAGACACAAACCCTTATTGCAAAAGATAATCATACCCAACATTTGGATATGCTTGTTTTGCTGAATGAATGTGTTATGAGCCTGTTTCTGTGGCTAACAATATCTAATCATGACTTGGTCATGGGTTTGACCTATAATTATATTATGGCCTAAGGTATGTTGTCTTCATATTGTGGTACATCTTGCAGGCACCTCTTCTTATAGGTTGTGACGTGAGGAACATGACAGCTGAAACATTTGAATTATTGAGTAACAAAGAAATTATTGCAGTGAACCAAGGTATTCATTTCTATACTATTAGAGAAATTAAGTTGAGTGTAAAGCTAAAATACATGTTTTGATGCTGCTCAAGAATAAACCCTGCACGGTTTCCTTACATCAAAGAAATTAAGCTGTCCACCTAGGGTTAATTGAATAGTAAATGCTATGGCAAATGAAAGAATACTACCAAATATACCGTCACACTTTTAGATGCACCAAGACTGCTCGATTAGTCAATTCCCAATCAGTTTGTATTAAAACATTAATATCAGGTGGGTTTCACTTAAAAAGTGAACATTTTATTTTCTGCAGACCGTCTTGGCGTGCAGGGAAGGAAGATTTCAACTGAAGGAAATGACGGATGCAAACAGGTTTAATCTGGCATATCCATAACTTGCCTGTTTTGTAGCTTTTGCCTATCTTTCCAGTATCTCTTAATGATGGAAGGTTAGATAGACACCAGAAAGTCACTACAACTTAAATCAATAAAAAATCTCCATATATAATTGTTGCAAACAAAATAAACTTGAAGATAGTACTTATAGGACAGTGATACACTTGTATTCTTTGGACTAGTTTTCTCAGTAGCTTTTAAAAGATATCCTCCAAGGAGAATATTATGTGTGCCATTTTGTGAATTGTTAAGATCATAGATTGGCTGAACGCTGCTCTAAAAAAACTGGCTGAACACGTGATAGTGTGTATTCATACTTATCTTGTTGTCGTAGTTCGTCTATAGGAAGACAAAGTTAGAAATCATATGCACTTTTGGCAATATTTTTTTTTCAGTAGGAACTTTTCGATAACATTTTGCCAGCACTATCCATTGGTCAAATTCCATTTAACAATATTAATACCTATGCATATCATTTCCTTTATCGTTTCTTTTTTATAAGCCTGCTTGTGCTTGCTAAAAAGTTTCGGGTAATTGTTTATGTTAAGAATATAAAATCAATGATGTTGCTCTTTCTAGTTCATGTTTTTAAGAACATTGGTTAGCACATTAATTTTAACATGATATTAGAATTGTTGTAAAAATTTATTCTCTCTTAGTTGTTCACGTGATGAATTGGACTAGACCAAAGAGTGTTAAGAATATAGAATTAATGATGCTGCTCTTCCTAACAATTTAAACTTTTAAGAATATTGGTTAGCACATCAATTTTAACAGCTTCCAACCGAATTTTTGTTGTATATTGTTCTTGGTAATTTTTACTTGCATTTTCTGTTGAAATGGTACTTGTCATAGACTTAATGTGCCTACAAATTCCGTGACCATTTAAAATTTGTTTGACCTTTAATTCCCTAGGTCTGGGCTGGTCCACTCTCTGGAAAACGCTTGGTTATTGCATTGTGGAATCGCTGTCCCCAACCTACCACAATAACAATCAACTGGGAGTTACTTGGCCTAGATGTAAACACCAACTTTTCGGTGCGGGATTTATGGAAGGTTAGCATAAACCTGTACCACTTGCTTGCTGGATGTATTTCCTGTGTCATTGATCCATGTCCTGGGAATTATCAATAGTCACACTTATAAGTGGAATAAATTCAATGTCCTGTACCACTTACTAATTTGCTCAAATCCAAATGTGCTGCCTTATACATGCCAAACCACCTGCTGGTCTCAGTAATTAAATCTCTTAGAAAAGTCAGCACTTGTACTGAGTTACTGGTTCATGATTGATTCTCTTTAAGATAAGTACATGCTAGAATTTCGCTGGCTAGGTTTTGTTTCTCTTCTATGTCTCGATTTTAGCAAAAGGTAAAAATTCATCTGCTTTCTGTTGACCAAAGAATGAATTTCATCTTCCTGTGCTAAGTTAATCTCATTCTGACATGCTTTTTATCCAGCATGAAATATTGCAAGAGAACGCAGCTGGATCGTTTGGAGCTCAAGTTGAAGCCCATGACTGCAATATCTACGTTCTTTCCCCGGCGAGTTCGGACCTTGTAATGTAATAATTCTCAAATTTAATGTATTATCCAATTGCATTTGCAGTTCCTCCTCGGCTGTCGTTGAGACACTACTGTACCACTGCACAAACTATCTTCGAATGAAGCCATGGCATAAGGAAATGTCACGTTCTCAATATATGGAACGGTCCGAACTTTGACCTCGCTGCGTGGCGAAATCGTTACTTTTTTGGTCTCTTTTTGGCTCCTTTGTTCAACAAAAGTGATATGTAAGTGAAAAACTTAACAAATGAAATATTAAAATAATAAAAATAAATGCGGAAGCAAAAATATATAAAGGTACGTCCAATTGTCCGCTAAAGATACATCTGTCTAAGTATGAGGCATATAAAAGTAAATGTTTTAGTATTAGACAGAAAAAATCTATGGACAATCACAATTTGATAAGTTTTATCCAAATAAAGGTACAACTTAATATAACATAAAAATAGACGACTCATATTGGACGCTATGATAATGATGTGCACATGTCACTTAAACTATGTCACCGCACACACATCACTACGGGATAGATTCAACCATCAGCTAAAGATAAGTGTGAGTTCGTATGGGTCATAAGATAATTTCGTTTGAACGTGCATAAAGCAAACATATAAATCATGTAGAAGAGATGGATTATGATGAAGAATCAATAAAGAGATCATGGGTTCATATTCATTTGTTTCGTTTCTTTTTCTTATTTATGTTCATCATGAAATGTTCATCTTCGTAAAGATAAAATCATTTCATTCATCTTTGGCATTCATTTTGTTTTCATTATGTTCATTGTTTATAATTTGGAAGAGCACTTCTCTTTTAAGGAATACATTGCAGTCACATAAAGAGTGCAGCTATCTAGATCATAGTGGGCCAATGAGAGATTAGTGTCATGGCCAGCCTCATCGGAAGAGATGACCTCGCACAAGACGGAAACATCCATAAGGGAGATACTCTCATCCAGATAGGGCAAATGGTAATCCTCCATCATTTATGTGCCTCTCTTTCAATCCGTGGATTGATCAAGACCGTATGGAGTATAACTCCATTCCATCATTCGATTCGTATAATTCATTTTCAATTAGGTGGGCAAAAGTTTATCAAATCAAGGAGGTTCGATTCAAATCGTATTCATTCTGTCCACATATTGGACGCCTGAAAGTCGAGCGATAGTCCACTTAGGTCCATTCAGCGGTCGTCCGAAAGGGAGCGGACGTCCGTTTATCAGTACTCTTCGACCGAAAGGGGAGTGATCGACTGTCATGTATTCGTTCTTTATTCATTTTAGGATCATATACTATCGGTTGACCAAGGTTCGGTTGTCTATGTTCACATGAGTAAATCTTCGAACTTTCGGTCGCGAGTTTCGGTCGATCGAAACTGGACCGGCCGTCCGTTATGAATAGTATCATTTTCTTCCTCAGTTGGCCGAACTTCCCATTGACGGTCGGAAGTTCTTTTGACGAGACAATCTAGATAGATCGCCCAAAAAAAATTTCGTTCGACTGACTGGTTATCATCGTCATTAACGAGTCTCGACATTTTCTAGTTTGATCGTCCGAAAGGATTTCGAACTTTCATTATGGTCCATATCGATCGACTGATTGAGTTTTGATCGTCCGATATAGCTGTTGTTATACTCTTACGGAACTGAATCAAACGTCCGAAAGGGATTTCGGTCGTCTGCTCCAATTCGATAGAGCCATAAGTTATTGCAAAATCCTTACGTTTCCAATCAGTTTTCAATACAAAACCATTCAAATCATATACTAACACGATTTCTAACATGTATCATGCTCCAGAAAACATATCTAATCATAAATCTCATCTTTAACACATCATTCATATCATTTTTTCTTTACATAACATAGCTTGCTGATTTCTTGTCTTTAAACATGAAACGATTTCCAGATTTCTCTTAATTCTACCAATTAAATGACATGAAATGAAATGAATCATCAAGTGACTATCTAAGTTATATTTCAGCAGATCTAAACATGCAACATGCCAACAACTCATACATAAAATTTTGCATTCGATCATGATCAATAACCATAGAAAAACATCTCAGCATCATCATACTAACTTCAGAATACGATCCCTACCCATTGAACCTTAATATAAACCAGTCCTTAAAACATGCAGAAATCCCTCTGAAATTATCCCATGACCCAGATCTTGAAAACACACATCTTTCAAAGTCAAGTGATTCTTTTCTCGCCGGATCAAGCTCTAGCTCCTTCCCCGCCGCCCTCCTACTTTGCCTGTGCCGGAGGGACCCATTGCAGTAGCCTCGGTGTTGCCTGGCCGAGAGGATTAGGGAAAAAAATAGAAGGAAGTGTAGGATCACAAGGCACCGAGAGGGGGTGAATTGATGTTAAATAAAAAATACCGATATATGAAAATCATTGCGGAAGCTTAAAATCGATTTGTTAATATTTAAACCAACACAAAATCGATCATATCACATGCATAATAAGGTAGGAAGGAGAGGGAGAGAGAAAGACAAATACAAGGTGCATGATGGTTTGTTACGACCTTAGGCTACGTCATCGCTTTGACTTCTTGACCTCGAGATCATCGGAGATTTTACTAAACACCCTTCCTTCGTTCAAAATGGGACAAGGAAGAAATCTTTTACAACACACCACCCTCCGCTTCGAGAGGTAAGACACACCTTTCCTGCTCATCTTATCTCAAGTGCGAGAGGTAACCTCTTCTACACAGGAGCTCACACCCAAAATCAATGAGAAAATGTTTCTCTCTTTTACAATGTCAAATTCACAAGAAAATAAGAGAGAAAGAACTAAAAGATTTGCAACTTGAAAATCAAATGGACTTTTCAAATGTTCTTCCCACTTTTTCTTGAAAGTCTTGATCATTCCTGCACAGGGTCCTCTTTTATAGCCTTCTTAACTTCATTTAGCCGTTGGGACTTGTTTCTTAATTTTGAGGCCAAAATATGACCGTTATCATGCATTCTACGCGCTAACCGGTCGATCATTCTGCCTCACCGATTGACCGATACATTTTCTTTTTTGAAAAATATGACCGTTGGTTAATTCTGCACTGTAGTCGACCAACTTGTCGAATGAGACCTCGATCGGCATAGTCTTGGCATTCTGTTTGCTCAAACTGGGCATTTTCTACACTGACCGATCGACTGATGTACCTGACCGGTCGACCGGTGTTCCAGCCGTCAAGTCGACTGTCCTACACTATTTTAAGCATAACATTTTGTGCAGTTATCTAAATGAGATGATTTTTTATTCTATGGAAAGCTAACAAAACTTTCTACAACTTTGATATTCATCATTCATCTAAAGTCTAATGAGATCATAGTGAAATATTGATTCAAAGTTCAGTATACAAAATTATTCATTTCAAATAAAACATTTTAAAGCTTTACTTTTTTATACCTAACTTTTCATACCAGTATCTAAATAAAATGATATTCGATTCTATGAAAAGCTAACACCATTATCTATAAATTTTATATCACTCTCTTGATCAAATCTCATGATAAAGTACTCAACTATTAAGTGCAAGTTTAGCAGATAAACTTCAAATTTAACTTTTCGAACTTTACTTAAACATAACTTTTTATGTGGTTGTCCAAATGAGGTGATTCTTGATTCTCTACAAAGATAAGAGAATTATCTATAACTTTTATATTCATCCATTAATGTAAATCTCATAGGAATATAAGCAAATATTAATCGAAAGTTTAATGCATGAAGAAACTTGTTTCTATTTAAACGTTTTTGACATTTTAAATATAACTTTAATATTTCGAGGTTTGTATCATGAAAAAACATAATTATATAGGGCATAAAAACTTTGCTCCATCAAGAAGGTGAGGAACTCGGATGAGGAAGAAGAAGGAAAACGGGATCTGAACGTCGATGAAGCATCTTTACGGTCATTAGGAAAATTTTAGGTTTACTTATATAAAATTTAAGAAGAGAAATTATGTAATATACTTGTTTTATTATATAAATATTTAATATGAGAAATATATATAATATGATATTTTAATATTAATATTTTGACGGATTTAGCCTTCGAAATTATCGATGAATGCCTGTTCGGAGATACTTATTGATAATTATATTTATAATAATATGTACATAATATCATATAATAATATGATTAATATGTCTTATATTAATATTTCTGACAGGTCAAGACTTTAGAACTACTAATGGATCTCCATCCATCGATACTTTCAAAGACTAGGCCCGTTGGTAATTTCATTTATAATAAAAATATATATAATATAATATAAAAAATATGATTACTATTTTAATATTAATATTTTTGACAGGTCCAATCTTCAGAACTATTGACGGATTTCTATCCATAAGTAATTTTGATGGGCAGGATCATCGGAAACTCTAATTTTTCTCGCCTATTATTCCCACATAATTCTCTCTCTCTCTCTCTTTCCTCACTCTCCCTATATCTCTTCCTCTCCCTTCTCTCTCTCTTTTACCATCTCTCCTTCTCCCCTCTCTTATCCTGCCTCTCCCCCCTCTCTCTCTCTCCCTCTCCATCTCTCTCTTGGATCCGTCGACTTCCTACGAGGCGACCTCTCTCGACTCTGGCGGCGACTCCGGCAACTTCACATGACTCTGCTTCTTTCTAGACTTTGATCGCTCGCATGCTGGATCCAGCTGCCTGGCAATCGATCTCTCTCCCTCCCTCTCTCTCTCTCTCTTTCACTTCTCTCTCTTTGCTAGTCGACCTCGCACGACTCCGGCGACCTCCCACGACTCTGGTGACCTCCCATGGCTTTGGCAACTCTAGCTCCAGCCACCCTCTCCTTCTCCTTCTCTCTAGAATTCGGTCGCTAGGCGGCCAGATCGGCCACCTACATCCAAATCCAGCTACAACTGACCAGATCCAATTGCAGATGATTTGATCCGACTGCCCGCAGGTAACCCGGCCGCATGAGGTCAGATCCAGGGACAGATTTGGCTCTTGTCGGAACCTTCATTAGGAACGATTGGTAAAAAATATCAAGGGTTTTGCTCATCCATTGAAACATTATTTTCGATGAGGATTTTTTGGACGATCGTTCGACGAATTTCTATAAATTTTTCGACGGATTTGACCATCAAAAGTCATTAAAAAACTTGTAGTGTATCTTCTTTGGGTCCGCTGCGATCAAGTTCTTGGACATGATGTGCCCCAAGAACATCATCTCTTCCATTCAAAACTCACACTTAGAGAACTTTGTGAAGAGCCAATGCTGGCATAAGGTCTACAAAAGGATCTGTAGATACTCTCCGGTGCTACTCCAGGATAGAGGAGTAGATCAGTATGTCATCCACAAAGATGATAACAAACTAATCAAGGTGCTACCGGAAGACTCTGTTCATGAATGCCATTAGGGCATTCATAGTGGTCATAGCATGATTGGAATGCAATCTTTGGTACATTCAGATACTGGGCAATGGGTACTTATTCTTCACAATAGACTAGTTAAACGTATGGTAGTAGATGCACAGTTGTAAGAAATCATCCTTCTTGACAAACAAAACTAAAGAATCCAAGCAGAGACACTAAGTCGGATGAATCCTTTGTCGAGTATTCCCTGGATATGTTTCTTCACCTTCTACATCTGTATTGGGTCATATGAAGTAGGGGGCCCTCGAAATCGATGTAGTACCTAGTAATAGATCAATTTTGAAGTTGATTTTCCTACTCGACAGTAGTCTAGAAATGACCTCTAGGAAGACATCTCGATCAGATGCAGAGCTAGTGTAGAAGCATCAACTATCATCACGCTGGCCAAGTATCCCATACAACCTTTCTATAACAACTTGTGTGCATTCATATACTATTACTTTGTTGTTCGGAGTTGTGGTTCTTCTCATCATTGTTTTTGGGCCGCTGTGAGTATCCATGAGGATCTTCTTCTTTTTAAATAATACTAACATCATGGTATGATATCCATACCTAGTATAACATTATAGTTCACCATGAGAATTACAATGAGACCAGTTGAGAAGTTTTTTCCATCCACAACAACTGGTAATCCAAAGAGATATTTCGCTGTGTGGAGGGTCTACATTGTCTCATTATATTCATTCTATGAGTCATTCCAGTAGTGGGTACATCACGTGTGGATGCACACACCTTCAAAATAAAAAGAGTGCGAAGTACCCGAATCAAATAGTAACCATGGGGAGACATGTGTAGGATCGAAAACACCAAGAGGGGGGGGGGGGGGGGGTGAATTGGTGTAATTCGGAACCTCAATAAAATCGATCACAAGCAAATAACGATAAAGCGTAAGTGAGAGATAAAGGGAAAACACAAAGAGACACGATATGTTGATGAGGTTCGGCCTCAATCCTTTGGCCTACGTCCCCGCTCCGACTTCTCGATCTCGAAATCGCTGGAGATTTATTGTAGCTAGGGAGAGAATAACCCTATTTACACCATACGCCTTCTTCTCCGTTCAAGGGACCAAGCACACCTCTTCTTACAAAGAGCTCTCAACTTCACTAGATAAAAATAATGTTTCCTTCTAACTCTCTTCTTTTACAAAATTTTCTCACACTCAAAACTTAGAAGAGAAAGGGAAGAACTTACAACTTTGGGCTCATGAACTTGAAATGAGCTTTAGAATGATCTTGCTTGCTTGGATAATTTTTCTTCAGGCTTTGACACTCCTTTTATAGGCTTCTACATGTGAAAATTTCGTCCAAAAAATCTTCCATAATTTTCTCTTTGAAAAATAGTCGTTACTGGTCTCTATGACCGATTGACCGCTGTAATGGGCTGATCGATCGGTCAATATAACTGTTGCTCCATATATGCAATTTTATCTATTCGGTCAATTGGTCCTTCGACCGGTTCATCGACTGACATGGTCTCATCATTTTCTTGAATTCGTTCTTCTGTTGGTCGGTCGATCGGTGTGACAACCGAACGATCGACCGGTATAGTCTCGACATTTTTTGAATGGCCATTGAGTTGATCGGTCGACCGTTGTAACGATTGGACCGTCGACTGGTGTATTCTCATCATTTTGTGCCGCTGGATATCGATCGTCCGATCGGTATGGCCGATTGACCGATGAGTCGACCGGTCATGTGTAGAGTCTTAATTTTTATTGTTTAACTTGGCGATTTCTTCTGTAAATGAGGTCATATTTACACCTGCATTATCATCACTTGAGCATAGATTAGTAACTATTATGTCCAATTTAATTTGTTATCATCAAAATATAGCATTCAACAACATACTATTGAGAAAGTACCTCAGATAACATTTGATATGATATGCTTGGTCGTTATAAAGACATCCAAGTACTCTATTGAAGCCCAAAGTGCCCTCTGTGTCACGGGCGTGCTGTACAAACATCATTTCTGCATAATAATGTATTTAATTAACATATTAAGTTAATTTGGATGTTTATTTAGTGATATTTATATATAGTAATTAATATTCCGATTAGAGCATAATGACTACTTAACTATCGATAAATTTTACCAAAGTAATTACATAAGTTTATTAGAAATAAATTGTAAAATTTATAAATATTATAATATATATGTTTAAATAGGATTAAGTAAGCTTAATTAGGGTTAAAACACTTAGTTATGACAAAACAATATGATTGGCCATCACTTAAGTTCTAAACAGCTGAAGCAGACAGGTGAACAGCTGCTTAGATGGATATTTTTCCAAACCGCCATATGACGTCAAAAATTCTGAAACAAATATATAAAACACTTAACTCTATCCTTTGACGGACCAAAAATTTCCAGAGGAAGAACTCGAGTGAAACGACCTAGGGAAAATCAACATATGCTGTTCAAGGTGAGGTTTCGATCCGAAAATTGTTCTTCTGATTGAGAGGATCTTTCCTTCATGATTACCACACCATAAATTATGAAATTTTTTTATGTTAATTTATTCAAAGTTAGCTTTCCATGGCCTCTAGAATCACCTAAAAATAAGTTTTATAGAGGAAGTTATGTACTTAACTTCGCTGGTCACTCATCCTGTCCCGAGTCTGATACAGGTTAAAGTTGTGAATTAGGGCACGGTTCGAATATATTGAATTAGGGTTTGGAATTTGAATATGATTAATTTAACATTCTAAGAGTTCGTTGAGAAGTGAAATCATCCTATTTGGACTTGTATTTTGGGAGAAATGAATTTTTCATTTCATAGTGATGCTTTTGTGAGATTCCAGGACATGGATAGATCATGATCCTAATTAACTATTTTTGTTTAAGGTCATACAAGGAGTTAAATTATACAATATTTATTCCTAAAAAATACTGAAGTCTAGATTCTAGGAAAATTAGGATCTCGTCAAATGAATAAGTATTGTTAAAGATATAAATTAATCATTTAGTGACACACAGTCTGCCAGGACACAAACCCTAGGTTAGATTTCCTGGGATGTTTTGAATTACTCACTTGGATTTAGTTAATGATATTTGGGGGATGAAAACCTTAGTAAGTGTAGTTTCTAATTTATCCAGAATCATGAGATTTTTCTTTGTAATTAAGAAGTTATGAATTATTTATTGATAAGTACTCAGTTTGAAATTCTAAGATATCACCTAGTTAAACTTTGAAAAATTGAATAGTTTGGGAGTGTGAAGTAGCATATGAACATAAACACCTGAAATTACACATTAGTATTAGAAGAGATTATATGCATTTTAAGGTGAATAAGTGTTCATGCATGAGCATGCATTGCATATTGTTATTATTAGTAATTGGAAAATAAAATAACATCATTGCTTGTAGGAAATTAACAAGCTACAAGTGAAAGGAGGAAAATTTAGTAAACCTCTTTGAAAACATAAAGCACAAGGTGAGTGGGTAAATTTACAACATAGCAAAATGTTATATGCTAGTTCTCTTATTTATGGTATTACCTCAAGCAAAGATTATTATTGTTATTATTGAAACATATGTTGAGTTATGAAAATTATTTATGATATGTTCCAAGGATTTCATATGAGATGGAGTAACATCTTATACAAAAATATTTTCAGAGAACAATGCTTGTGAAGTGAAAATAAGTTTTACTTGATAATGATATGATATTATGACATGTGTATTTTGATATTTTTAAACTCCATTTGTTCATTAGCCATGCTATTTGTAAAAGATCTTTGGGTCCATATTCGATATATATGAAACTTTTGGGGCATATATCGGGTGTCTTTTCCCTTTGGGGGCTGCTTTTGCGTGCACGTATTGACCCATGATATGCTCTGCGTATATGAGAATCATGATTGGGTGACACACAATCATGATTGGGATACGTATTGATCCATGATTTGCTCTGCGTATTTGAGACTCTTTGATTGTGAAGCTCTGCTTAACTGTATGACACACAATCATGGAGGGATACATATTGACCCATGATTTGCTCTGCGTATCTAATATTCTTGATTATGAAGCTCTGCTTAACTGTATGACGCATGATCATAGAGGGATACGTATTGATCCACGATGAGTATGCACAATGACATATGTGTGGAGTTTAATTGTGAATATGATGATATCTTGAATAATTTGTATTTATGTAAAAGTTCATATGATTTGAAAAGTTATATGAATGAGTTATGCTTTAAATGTTTTTTCATATGAAAGAAATATGATTATTTAAATATTATATGCACTCGTATTGTTCCCCTATGTTGTACTTTTATTTCACTCACTGAATAAATGATTATTGCTCACATTATCCTTGTTGATTTTTTCAAATGATTCTAACTTCTCGAGTTGAGTTGACTCGAAGCTTGATTTGATGCATATAGAAGAGGTCGAACCGTCGGAGCATTGCTATTTTTCTTTCACTTTTATTTTTTCCTTCACTTTTGTTTTTTGAAACATGCATGTAATAGGTAGTCTCAGATGTTGTAATTAAGTTTGTGAATTTTTTTTGTAAGGTTGTATAAAACTTGATCCTGTGGAGTGTTATATGAGATGTGGTTAGTGGAAAATAAGGAAGTTTTGTTGATTTTATTTATAGAATTGCTAAACATAATTAAGGAAGGTAATAGTTGGAATTAGAACTTAGTCACAGGATGGGATGTGACAATGTTTGGTATCAGAGCTTAGGTTATAAGATTCTGTAGACAGTAGAACTTAAGTTTAAGGTTAGGTGACATTATGTGCATTAGATTAATAGTGCATGCTTTTGATTACTTTTCTTATTTTATTTTGAAGGGATAAAGATATCACCACATGAATAATGTGGTGAGGGACAATTTGATATTATTGGCCTTAGTAAATTTGCTCCGCTTAATGGTCGACCTATTAGGAGTTTATTTTCATCTCATGCATTATGCATCGATACATGGTGTGGCATTTGATGCCAACAATGATCCTCCCTATGTGATGTTGTGATCATAATGGGTCCATCAATAATGTTTCATGATGGCAATGTTACGGATCAAACTAGTAGTACTTGCAAAAGATCTAAATGAATATGGAGTCAAAAGGGATAAGTGAGAAATGATGACATATTTCATTTCTTTAAATATCTAAGACTATAATGTCTTACCCGAAGGTGACTAATTAGTTCGTCAACATGCCACTTCACATTGTTTTAAGGAAGAAGTTTACTTTGAGTTATCAGGAATATCAAGAGTTATATTTTCTGATAAATGTTAGAATTTTATCCTCTTCCATTATTTATATAATAATGACAGAAAATTTAATTAGAAAGGGATGAGAAGCTTACTTTGCTTTTGTCATCGAGATAAAGGTAAAATGGGTCATGATTGGATATTCCAATCATATAGGAATTTGTAAAATATTCCTAGAAGATCTTCCTAAATTATGACCGAGGAGATAGAGGGAATTCTTTATGGATCTAGTCCATAGAACTATTCCTACGTTTAAGAATCCTTATTGTAGAACACCTATAAGATTAAAAGATTATTGGAGCATTCCGATGAGGTTTGTATTCAATCAAAATTTTGAGTTTCAGATTTATTCTTCAAGAAGAAAGATAAGGTCCTTAATTGGGCATGAATTATATACAATTCAAATGAGTGTGAAGAATATCTTAATAAGAATGGGTAACTTGCTTGATCAATAACAAGTACTACCAGATTCTCAAAAATGACTTTAAGATATGGATACCATTAGCTAAAGTTAAAGAATGTTATATCTCAACCTCTATATACATGGAACTTGATATGATCATTATGAATTTTTGACCATCAAACCACTCATAAACTTATGATCTCTCAATTCTAAAAGTCGTGCACATCATGAGAGATATTTAAACACTATTTCACAAAATTATTATGGAAAAAATAAAACTAAGAGCCAAATTATGCGTGAGTTTTGGATTGACCTCATGATATTAGATCATGTCAATTCTAAGAAAAATAAATCGTCCTTGGTATGCAATAGGTAGTCTCAGATGTTGTAATTAAGTTTGTGAAATTTTTTTATAAGGTTGTATAAAACTTGATCCTGTGGGGTGTTATATGAGAGGGGGTTAGTGGAAAAAAAACTTTTGTGAGTGTGTTATATGTGAATGATATATTTTATAACTGTTTATTTAAACTTTGATGAATATATATATGCATCCTTTGTATGTATTGACAAATGACATAAGATAAATAAGGGAGGATGTTTTGTTGATTTTATTTATAGAATTGCTAAACATAATTAAGGAAGGTAATAGTTGGAATTGGAACTTAGTCACAGAGTGGGGTGTGGCACTCTGATTCTTCATTGCGCAATCTCTTATGAAATGTCTAGCCTTGCCACATCCAATGCATGTACCATTATTTATGCGACATTCTCCTTGGTGTGGCCTATCATAGTAGGCACAGTTCGGCACAACCTATTGCTAAGGTGATTGATGACGTGGTGGCGATGGATCCGAGGCTTGCCTCTGTAGTTGTGGCTATATTTTCTGATAATATAATAAATACATTTCCATTCATTTCAATTTCATTATTCTATTTTCTTTACTTCATTGAGCTGATGTGGTGCTGGTTAGAGCTGACGAGGAGCCACACACTGCTAGTAAGGGTGATGACGACGGTTAGGGTTATATCCCTCTTGTATGTGTGACAGTCCTTTCATCTCAGTTTGGTTGGGTCAGGGGTCCTTGTCCTTCAGATCTTCGGGCCTCTCTCGAATCTTCCTCTCGATCTTGTTCACCAAGCAAACAATTCCATCTAGATACATGATCGTCCTTGAGACATCTTAGATAGTAGCATGTAACCCATCGATGAACTACTCATCCTAGTCAAACTCATCAAGGTACTATGTTATGTAGCACTCCACATGGACAAATTTGAGTGGTACTCAGCTATGGACATGTTAACCTAGTGCAGATGATGAAATTCTTTCTTTTATACGTTGGGGTGTGGGAGATTTGGAACACCTCCTTAAAAGTGGACCATGTCACGATCTCTTGGTCTTTAAACTTGATGACTCACATGGTCTCCCACTAATCTCTAGCCAAATCAGTAAACATATGAGTAGCATAAAGTATCTTATTGTCACGGACGTGCTCCACAAATATCATTTAAACATAATCTTACTTTTAATGAGCAGTTTAAGTAAGTTTAGATACTTATATAGTCATGGTTGCATGTAGCAATTAACCCTTGGATTAAAGCATAATCAAAATTAAATTATCGATAAGCGTTATAAAGAAATTATATAAGATTATTAAGAATAAATTATAATAATTGTAAATATTATAATAAACATATTTAATTATGATTAACTAATGTTAATTAGAAGTTTACTAATTTTTAACCAAATAATATGATTGGACCTCCATTTCAACCAATAGGGTTTCAAGCAGCTGAAGCAGGCAGCTCACCAGCTGCTTAGAAAATGATTTTTCAAAATCGTCATATGACGTGTTAAAATTATGAAAAAAATATATAAATCATTTATTCGTATTATCTGCAATCTGATAAATTTCCAAGACCAGATCAGTTGTCGAACAGCCTGAGGAAATTCTACAAGTTCACTGGATTAGGGTGAATCTGCGGGTCTGAAACAGACCTACAACTTCATAAGATCATATCTTCGTGATTAGTTCTTCATAAATCCTAAAAAGTTACATTATAGCTTTCCATGACCACAAGAATCATACAAAAAGAACTTCTGTAGAGGAAGTTATGAACCGAGAACCGTAGGTCGCTCACTCTGTCCCGAGTCAGAGACAGGTCCGCCTTGTAGATTAGGGTATGATTAGGGTAAATAGAATTAGGGTTTGAAATTTATACATGTTAAAGTATGCTGCACAAAGGTTCGGTGAGAAGTGGAAGCCCCAATTTGGATGTGTAGAGGTGGAGAAATAAATTTTTCATTTCATAGTGAGTCTTCTGTCAGATTTCAGGACATTGACAGATTGCGACCCGAATTAACAATTTTTGTTATAAGTCTATATAGCGAGTTAAATTCTCTAATTTTTATGAAAAAATAATAATGAAGTCTAGTTTTCAGAAAAATTATGCCCTAGTTAAATGGACAAGTATGAATAAACATATAAATCAATATTTCAGTGACATACAGTCTGCCAAGGCACAAACCCTAGGTCAGATTGCTTGGGATGTCCTAACTTACTCACTTGGAATTTGATAATGATATTTGGGGATTGAAAACCTTAGTATGTATAGTTTCTAATTAATCCAGAATCATAAGATTTGCCCATGTGGTTAAGAAGTTATGAATTATTGATTGACAGACACTCAGTCTGAAACTCTGAAACAACACCTAGTTAAGCTTTGGAGAATTAAAAAGTTCTAAGTGTGGAATAGCTTATGAATATAAATGTCTAAAATTAGAAATTGGTATTAGAGGAGGTTATATGTATTTTAGGGTGCATAAGTATTCATAAATCATGAGCATGCATTACATATTACCTTACTAGTGATTGGAAAGTAAGAAGACATTATTGTTTGTAGGAAAACCTCAAGTTGCAAGTGAAAGGGAGGAAATCTAATAAACCTCCTTGAAGTGATAAAGTACAAGGTGAGTGGGTAAATTTACAACATAGCAAAATATTATATGTTAGTTCTTTTATTTATGATATTATTTCAAGCAAAGATTATTAGTATTATTATTATTGAAACATATATTGAACTATGAAAAGTATTTATGATATGTTTCAATGATTTTATATGAGACGAAACAACCTTTTACATGAAAATGTTTTCAGGGAACAATGCTTGTGAAGTTAAAATAAGTTTTATTTGATAATGATATGAGATTATGACATGTGTATTTTGATATTGTTAAACTCCGTGTGTTCATTAGCCATGCTGTTTGAAAAAGATCTTTGAGACCGCATTCGATATACATGAAGCCTTTGGAGCGTATATCGGGTGTCTTTGCCCTTTGGGGCTGCTCTGCGTGCACGTATTGACCCATGATCGCTCTGCGTATCTGAGAATCATGATTGTGGTGACACACAATCATGATTGAGATACGTATTGACCCATGATTTTCTCTGCGTATCTGAGACTCTTGATTGTGAAGCTCTGCTTAACTGTATGACACACAATCATGGAGGGATACGTATTGACCCATAATTTGCTCTGCGTATCTGATACTCTTGATTATGAAGCTCTGCTTAACTGTATGACGCATGATCATAGAGGGATACGTATTAACCCATGATGAGTATGTGCAATGACACATGTGTGGAGTTTAACTGTGAATATGATGATATCTTGAATAATTTGTATTTATGTAAAAGTTCATATGATTTGAAAAGTTATGTGAAATGAGTTATGCTTTAAATGTTTTCTCATACGAAAGAAATGTGATTATTTAAATGATATATGCACTCGTATTGTTCCCCTATGTTGTACATTTATTCCACTCACTGAGCAAATGATTGTTGCTCACATTACCCTTGTTGAATTTTTCAGATAATTATAAGTTCTTGAGTTGAGTCAACTCGAAGCTTGCCTTTGATGCATATAGAAGAGGTCGAGCCATTGGAGCACTTTTATTTTCTCTCCACTTTCATTTTTAAAAAGCATGCATGTAATAGATAAACTCGAGAGTTGTACTAGTGTTTATTAGAATCATTTTGTAAGGTTGTATGAGACTTGATCCTGTGGGGTTATATGTGAAATGGTTTGTGGAAAAAAAATATATAATGACCATATGCGAATGTCATATCTTATAGTTTTTTTTTAAACTTTGATGAATATATGTCCATCTTTTGTATGTGTTGGCTAATAATACAAGAAAGTAAGGGAGGGAGGTTTTGCCGATTTTATTTTTGGAATGGCTAAACGTAACTAAGATTTATGATAATTGGGATTAGTACTTAGTCACGGAGTTGGATGTGACACTTATGGTCCTCGGAGCACTATACAGCTTGAACATGTGCTCCATGGAGCTGATCCACCGCATTGCCTTGTCAAAGTCTACCGCGCCTTCAAACTTGGATGATTCCAGCTTTAGGAAGGCCTGAATAGTATCCTTCCCTATCATGGGTCCTGATGATGGAGAAGGAGGTGGTGACTAATATACTAGTACGAAACTATTGGTGACGGAGGAGGGAGCTCCTACTGCTGCAATGGTGGAGGAAGCTTATGTTGCCGATCCTCACCTACCTGGTTACCCAAGTGCTGAGTCAAGTCCCTCCCATATCTTCTCTAAGGTCATAGTACCACGACCGCCTTCACAATATCGATCACGTCAAGCTGATGAGCGTCTCATATGAGCCATATATAATAAGTAACATACATTTCAATGAATCATCTTAATCATAAAAGGCAAAGTATCTTACTTGACTGTTGCGACGGTTGTTGTAGCGGTTGCTCTGGTGGTTGCACATACATATACATAGAATTACATTTATAGCTACAACATCATGATAGCCCTAACTTTGGCTCTGATATCATAAATATAACACTATGAAATTCAATCCCACCACAAGAAGACATCTCCTCTCGGTGCGCTACATTTCTTCGGTACATCTTAACCCTTTCGTTCACCTAGTTGGTCAATAAGGGTGACACATAAGCAGAAGACTTGTAAAGTTTATTATCAAACAATTAATAATTTAATTATTATTTTTATATTCTTAATATTTGTAACTATAGAAAGTTGGTTTGCTCAGATTTTGCTAGTCCTCCTCTATGTAAGGCGGACATCCATTATGGGTTCATCAGTCGATTGTTCAAAGGGTCGGTCCAATTTTGGATTCCCGGTGGAGTGGGCGGTCGTTCGATATCGCCATGATTAAAAAATTGCAAGCTCTTGGTTGAGAGTTTCAAACGCCCGAAAACTCTGACCGGTTGTTCAGTTTATCCGAGTCAATTCGGCTCATGACTTTCAGTCGAACAGTGAGGGCTCACAGTCGATCGTTTAGTCATATATGAGATTTGACATTTCAAATTGGGCACCCGATCCTTGGATCAAACGTCTGATCCGGTAGCCGCAACATTCTACCGAGGAAATTCAAGTCGACAGAATCGTAGGTCATTTGCGAAATCCTTAATTATATTTTGAATTAGTTTTTCATCTAAAACATAGGTCTAACCCTTGCAAACTTATTCCTAACATGTAACATGGTGCAGAGGATACATCTTTAACATAATCATGTCTCATTGATCATATACACTTGCAAGTAATTTCCTCATTCAAATTTAACTATAGGCAACCTCATATAAATCGTTATAATCATCCTAAATCAGATCCTTATCAACAAATTCATAATCATTTTCAAGGTAAAAAATATGTTTAAACTAGTCTAACATGCATGATATCGTGGATTTATAATATCACAATATCATAGCATACAAATCACTTAAGAAGACATCCATAACAAATCATTGTACAATCAAATAAATGAAATAAATTTACATCATTTAGTAGAAATCTAAGGCATCTACCCAATCTAGCATAAATTTTATCCTCAATATAGTACTTAAGATATGCACATCTTTCTGAAAAATCACCGCATGACTTAAATCCTGAAAACACACCTTTTGGGCGACTTTTTGATTTCTTCTTCATTGATTCGATTTCTAACCCCTTTCGCTTTGTCCTCCTTGGTTCACCAGGCTTTCAACTCCTGCAGTAGTCCCTCCAATGTCGTCTGACTGAGACAACAAGGGGCAAGCATAGAAATTTGCAAAAAAAGGGAAGATGAGACGTGTGAAGAAGAAAATAAAATGAATGAGGTTTTAAAGGGCATTCACTTGTGGGTTTTTCGTACTCTAAATCTCAAAGATCATGGTGGAAGAAAGGTTATAGAATCCCCATAGTTATGGTGGTTTAACGTAGGAAAATAACAATCAAAACCGTTCTTCTTATGTTTTCAGTGCGTTGCACTTTTCAATGCCCGCTCTATGGAGTGGTTGATTGGAGAATATAGGAAGAACATCCATTGTTATAATTAAATTATTTATCACAATTGCTTAGTAGGATTAGTAGTTTCGGATTTAATTAATGAAATAAACAATTTGTTGTTTCACTTCGTCCGAAACTAGGGGTGACATAAATCCTTTATGGCTGTTGATTCCCACAGCGAATTCCCGATCATAGCCTAGCCCATTCGTAAAAGAATTTTCTCCCCATGACGGAAGGGGCTGAGACAAAAGTGGCAAGGGTCACTTTGGAAACTAGAGCGAGAATGCATGCCCTCACTCCGCAGGGGTCCTGTTGCTTTAATTGGCTATTCAATTTAGATGCATTTGAATCAATTTTCACCTGAAAAGTTTTCCTTTTTGTGGGTCACACTAGCTGATACTTATAGATTGAATTAGTAATATAAGATGTGTAGAAGGGAATCAAGGCTCTTTCTGCCATGTTAAATAAGAAAACTTGACTTTTTGGATTAAGGGATCTAAACTATACTTGAGTTTGAACTATTGCTCACTTCATGAACATGATAGAAAAATGAGAAAAAGGAAAAGTAAAAAGTTGCATGCATGCATAGAAAAAAGGAAGAGATCAAAACTTCCAAAGGAATCTCTCTTCAATGCAATAAAGAAAAAAATTTAGGAGAGCAAAACTTCCAAAGGAATCTCTCCTAAAGAAAGCATGAATAAAAATCAGGCGTTGACCTGTTTACTTGCATTTCATGAATAAAAGTCAGGTGCTAAACCTGTTTAAGCAATGAAAATATGTTCTTGAAGGGATTTGTATTTCAACCTTGTAGTAAAGTTGACAATTCCTACAATTCAAACATGTTATTGCTAATACTTCTTCCATGACTTAAATTTGCCTTAGCCTCTGTGATTCCCTAGCTAAAAATTAAGTTTTTGGAAAGAATAAAGTGTTGGCAAAGTGGGAAACTCATTGGATTCAATTCAGCTGATCTTTGTTTCATTTGTGGACTTTTAATTCAAGTTGTCCTTAATCTCTGAATATTTTGCTTGAGGACAAGCAAAAGTCTAAGCTTGGGGGAGTTTGATCACTAGCTGATCACTATAGTTTTTTTTATCCCATTTTATATGCATTTCACCCATATCGAGCCCCTAAATTGCCCAACTTTTGGCCAATTATATTTGGAATGCAAGGATTGTGATAACTAGTTGATCTTCCTCATTTTATACTTAATTCCATGTGCATAAAGGTTTTGAAATGCTAAAATCCATAAATATTTCAATTCTATGCCAAGTTATCATTTTTAGGAGAAGTTATCACTCCAATGTGTCAAGTTATCATTATTTTGAGTGAACTTAATTTCAATGCTTTTCTTGCCCTAAATCCATTACTATCATGAATAAATCATATTTGGATGATCATATCTCAACTTGTACAAAATTATAAATCCATTTGAACAAGTTATCATTTTTCCAATGCCAAATTATCGTTAAAGGGCAAAACTATCATTTTGACAAGCAAAACTATCAATTCTTCACAAATGCCTTAGGCATTCATTATATTATTGTCCTAACTCATTGCTCTTCAAATTTGATTACATTTTGATAACCACAACAAAAGTTATGACAAGTTATCATTTTAAGGCAATCAAGTTATCGTTTTGACACACAAGTTATCATTTCTATGAAATCTTATTTATATTTGATTTCTAACTTCACTCACTTGCCACCCTAATCCATTTGATGCCTCTAATGCCTTGAACCACTTGTATTTGGATAAATTTCATGATTAGTGCAAAGTTATCATTTTCGGGTTTCAAAACTATCAATTTTTCATATCGATTCCATTCTTGCACAACACCAAATCCCATTTGATGTTTGAGCTGGCAACTATCATTATCCTAATCCTTATTTGTTAAAATCTCATTTAAGGATCTTGATGCTTGCTATTTGGGTTTTGTAGCAAGGAAAATAAGTTAGAAAAAGGTGGGGGGACCAGACCAAAAAGTTGCTGATTCTGCAGCTGGAATTTCAGGGCTGGACACTTGGCACAATCAAAGATTTTGGGACATTTAGATGCTGATCTGAGGGTGTTGAATGACCATATATAAGCTGAAGAAACCCTGGAAGGAAAGGGGGAGCCTCCATTTGGAGCGCTGCAGGAACTTTGGGAAGGCAGCAAGGGTTTGGAGCTAGAGCTGAAGTGCTGAGGGATTCCTGTCGACAGCTTCTAACATAAGATGAATCCCTTCTATTTTTCTCTGTATTTTATATCAAGCTTTGTAATTATGAGGAGCTGAACTCCATGCCTCTTAGGATAGGGTAGTAATCTAATTCATATTGTGGATGGATTAGGGATAAGTTCAAGTTTTCTGCACCAAATCAATTGAACCTCTGGTTTCTGAAATCTGAACTGTTATGGATTAGTTCTTGTCATTGGAAGACCCTACTTCTATTTACAACTGAGAAATTGTCATTTGGTCTAATCTTTGTTTAGAAATGAACAAAGAACTCATGCCAAGTTTCTGAATTCTATTTTGATTGAAAATCTAATTTCTGCAAATCTGATTTCTGAACTTCCTGCAAATCTGATTTTCTTGAGCTGTTAAATCTGAATTATCATTAGGGATTTGAGTAATTGAACAACTGAGAAGTTTTCATATGTCCCACTCTTGTTCAGAAATGAATTAAGAAATTTTGACACTTCATGATTCAAATATGTAATTATCATTGATTTTCCCTAATTTGTATGTGTTGCTGATTTCTTGAATCTGATTTCTGAATTGCCCAAATCTGTTTTCATCATTGTGGAGTCCTAATTGATTTATAACTGAAAGGTTACTTATGGTTTCCTTCTTGTTCAGAAATGAAACAAGAAACAATGGTGTTCCAAGGTTCAACTCTTTGATTTGTTGCAATTCTTCAATTCTGATTTTTTTGAATCTTCAATTCTGATTTCCTGCAAATCTAGGAACCTTCTTTGCTAGTTGTTAACCCTCTGAATCTATTAATCATTGAGGAGTGAATTTTAAGGTTTCCTTGTTGTTCAGAGATGAACCAAGGAGCAATTGCTTGTGCTGAGTTCCCATATATGAATTAAGTGCTGATTTCTATCCAATTGATTAATGGAAATGTGGATTTCATTTGAATTTGCAGCTGAGAAGCTGAATTTAAATTCTCTTGTAGTTTATAGATAAACCAAGGAGCATTTTCATTAATATTGGATTGATTTCATCCATGTTTAATTGATTGAAGCATTCCTTTCATTTTCAAGGTGCAATCTAGAAGTTATCATTTCAGATTTTATTGAAATTGCCAAAAAATCAACAAGTGCCTTGAATTGAACCTAATGATAACTTGGTTTTCAGTGAGGATCCTTTTCTAATTCAACTTGGCTAGCAATCATATGATAATATATTATTTAGTTCTGGTCAATTTAAGCTGTGAAAATAGCCATAATGAAAGTTGAATTGGATTTGACTAAAAAAATGATAACTTGTCCATTTCCATCCATAATTAGATTAGATGAACCCCAACTCCTAGGAGGACCTTCCTCATTGATAGATAAACCCTTTTAGACTATAGATTAGCATTTACAATTCAGTTTAATTAACTTTGCAGCAATCCACATCAAGTTATCATTCTGCATTCCTAAAGAAAAAAATATGTTTTCACTTTCTTTAAAAAATATGTTTTTGCCACTTTAAATATGATTAGTCTAAATTATTTTTAGGTAGTCTAAGACTTCAAATCACTGTGGATACGATATTTAGGGTTACTACAATTGACCTGTGCACTGTAGTAGAGAGTGAGTTAGGGAGTTGAAACAAAAATTGGAAAAATGAACTTTTGACCAAAAATTCAGTAAGTTATCACTAAACCCCTCAATTTCACTATCAGTGGCTCCAATGCTTTTCCACTCCTCAATTCCATTGCATTGCAATGCTCACGAGGGTTCACCTGAGCCTTGCTCGGAAGGCTACCCTCTTCTCTAGAATTCATGGAGTTAGCTATTTGCCCCACTTGATACTCCAAGTTCCTATTCGATGTGATTAGTTGCTCCATCCCTTTCTCAATCTTTTCAAATCTGTCATTTGTTCCATTCGTCAATTTTTCAATTGCAAGCTCCCAAGATTATTTCTTTTCCACTTGAGGTTGTGGGGGTGGTTGTTGATATGGTGGTTGGTATGGAGTCTGATAGTGTGGCCGAGGTGAAATTCTTGGAAGTGGTGGCCTTGCTTGCTGAGATGGCCCAGTTTGATTTCTCCAAGAGAAATTGGGATGATTCCTCCATCCTGGATTATATGTAGTGGAATATGGATTGTTTCCCGTGTTTGTATTTGCCATGACATTGGCTTATTCATGATGCATGCAATCCAGGGTGTTGTGAGGTCCTCCATAATTGTTACAAATAGGTTGTGATGTATTCATACTTGCCACCAACTGCACTAGAGAATCCACCTTAGCACTCAATTCTCTATATCCTTCGTGGTCTCTAACAGATGCTACTCTTGATGGTCCTTCTTCATCATAGTCTTCATCATTCATAGCCAACTGATCCAACAAATTACAAGCTTGTGAGTAAGGAAGGTTCATGATGGAACCACTTGCCGCTGCTGAATCAATGTTAAATTTTAAGCTGGGAGAGAGACCATTGTGGAAGGTCTCTATCAGTTGCCAAGCAGGTACTGCATGATGTGGGCACTACCTCTGTAATTTCTTAGATCTCTTCCATGCATTGCCTAGTGATTCATTTTCTTTTTGCTTGAAACAAGTGATTTCATTCCTCAGTTTGATGAATTTTCCTGGAGGAAAGAATCTCTTCATAAAAGCTTGAAATAGCTCATCCCATGTGTTGAAGGCTCCAGGAGGTTGAGAGTCCAACTAGTCTTGTGCCGCATCCCTAAGAGAGAATGGAAAAAGTTTCATCTTGATGGCATCTTCTTCAACCCCATTCATCTTGATGGTGGCACACATTTGCAGGAAGCGATTGATGTGTGATAAAGGGTCTTCATTGCATTCCCCTCTAAACTGATTCAATTGCACCATTTGAATGAGCCCAGACTTCAATTCAAAATTATTTGCAATAATCCTAGGGCCCACAATACTCGGGGTGGTGCCTCTATAAGACTTTCGGGCTAGGTCCCTCATTGGAGGTTCAACTTCCTCCATCTGCTGTTGTTATTGTTGGCCTTCTTCCATGTTCGGTATTCTATTTTGATTGTTGGCCATTTGTTGTTCTCGTCTTGCTCTTCGATTTGCTCGGCACTGTCTTTCAATTTCAGGAATATACGATTCAAGTGCCATGTTTCTGCAGTGCATACACAAAAAGAAAAGAAATTTTTGTCTAGATTAACAAATAAAATCAAAATTCTAATATTGACGCTCTTCCCCAGCAACGGCGCCAAAAACTTGACAATTCTCCCACAAGAAATGTCGTAGTATATAAAATATCATCCCACAGGGAAGAGTTTAAGTATTAGAATTATACGATTCTAATTGATATCTAAACGGTCAGAAAGAGGTGAAATAATAATAAAATCTAAATAAAAATGAAATACCGAAATGAGTGCAGAAAATGACGAGAAAGAACGAGAATTTATAATGAGAAATAAATGAGAATAAAAGTTTTCGGGTTTTGAATCCACCTAGGGTATTGATCATAGGAAATTTAGAGATAATAAAATCATCAGTAGTCATACTCAATCTTCAAAAGTCATGCATCTCCTTTTCAGGCAAACACAATTCTAATTAAAATAATAAACGCCTACTTTCGTGATCATTTAGATTATTTTAATTGCATTATAAGCCAAGATTCATAAGTAAAATGATTATCCTTATTTCTAAGAAACAATACATTTCATGTCATTCATTTGAACCAATCTTGATGAATTACTTTCGTAATCAGGAAAATCTTCGGTCGCTTAACTAGGTGGCCAATCTAATATAGCATTACATGAAGCACATGAAAGACAAAGAACACATCAGATCCAATAAAAATATTCCCTAAAGATCAACCCTAGGTTTCATCAAATCCGAGAAGAGAAGTTTAGCCATGCATAGAGAAAGAAATCATCATTGAAACGTAAGAGTTCATGAAAGAAAATGATCTTTAGTTTCAGAAAAGTACAGAGAAAGAAAATGCCTTCGTCCCAGCCATCTTGATCCACTCTAAAACAAAGTCTGGACCCCTATTTTCATCTCCACAAATTCCTTTTATAGTCCCCTCAACTTAGGGTTACAAGAAGGCCTAAAATACTTCAAATATTAGCCTAATACAACAAAAATAGATCTAATACGGCATATGATGAGGCGTTACGGTCTGTTGGATCAAGCCGTATTAATTCTGGAGCGCGATACAGTCTAAAGGGCTTTAATACGGACAAACTGGCTTAAATACGATCTGCCCATATTTTCTAGTGCGCGAACAATATGACCTGACTGGCTTTAATACGGGCAAGATGGAAAAAATACGGCCAGCCCGTATTGTCCACTGCGAGCTCAATATGACATGAAGGGTTTTAATACTGGCTGGAAGGCTTTAATACTGGCTGCCCGTATTGAGTCTCTATACATGTGTTTTTGCCAAACTTTTGCCAGATTTTCACGGTTCCTGAAATAAATCAAACAATAATGTAGATTCCGAAATCTTTGATGATTAAAGATGAAATAATATAAAACACATCAATCTTGATGATAATTATATTAAAATAATTGAATAACTTCACGATTATCACCAGTGCACTGCAGTAGAGAGTGAGTTAGGGAGTTAAATCAAAAATTGAAAAATCTCAAATTTGATCACAAAATTAGCAAGTTATCATTATACTCCTCAATTTCACTATCAAGTTTTTGACGCCATTGCCGGGGATTTGAGGCCAATTAGATTAACTTAGATAGTTTAGATTAGTTTTAGACTAGTTGTCAGTCCATATATTAGCCCAATTTTCAGTTTTTGCAAGTTATCATTTTGAATTTTTCATTTTTTTGTCTAGTTTTCTTTCTTTTCTGAATTTGATACTTCTGAATTCATTTATGCAGAATTTGGACAATCAAGAGGACCATTATCAATCATATCCTGAACTTGAAAGGAGATTTTTTAGAAGGAGAAGATTGCAAAGGATAGAGGCAAGAAAAAGAATTTTTGAAGAAGAAGAAGAAGAGGCTAACATGGCTGCACCAAGGACACTCAAGGATTGCTATTCACCTAGCAATGTCAGAAATCAACAAAGGAATGGAGTCCTGGCACCTGCTGCCAATTTTGAAGTGAATCCAGCATTGGTCACAATGATAAGGTAATATCAGTTTGCTGGATTGGGGAATGAGGATCCAGCTTCACACCTTGACAATTTTAAAGAAATTTACAGCACTGTCCACTTCAATAATACCCCTATGGATGATGTCTACATGAGGCTATTCCTCTTCTCACTCAAGGACAAGGCCAAGACCTGGTACAAGACCCTCAAATTTGAAGAGATTGCCACTTGGGAGTCCATAATCCAATTGTTTCTAGCTGAATTCTTTCCACCTAGCAAAACTGACAACTATAGGATTAGATTGTTAGATTCTATCAATTGGATCAAGAGAACATATGTGATGCATGGCAAAGACTCCAGAGCTTGCTGATGGCATGTCCACACTATGGGTTTGAAAAATGGCAATTGGTTAACTACTTCCACAAGGGATTGAATTATTAAAGTGGCATTGGACACTGTTGCAGGAGGGATTTTTGCATCAAAAAATATTGATGAAGCCTACCAATTAATTGAGAACATTGTCAAGAACCACCATTTTCTTACACATGATAGGACAAGGAGGCCATCAAATGATAATCAAGTCAATAACATTGCTGTCCAGATTGAAGAAGGATTACAAAAGACCTTGGAGAAGCTGAATTTATCAACTAAAGTGGGAAATACTTCCATTTCTGAATCTAGGTGTGATGTATGTGGAAACCAATGCCATGCCATTGAGAATTGCAACCTGATAATGCAGCAATATGAACAATCTATATATCAAGTGAATGCTGTGGGGAATTATAGAGTGAAGCCCCTTGCTGAGTTCTATACTCCAGAAAATAGGAACCACCTCTACTTCTCTTATAAGGCCAATCACTATCAAGGGCCACCCATGTAGAATTCTAATTGGCAACTCAAGATTTTGCCAAGGAACCAACCACCTCCATATCAGAATCAGCCCTCAACTACCCCAATGCAAAGACCTCCATATGAGCAGCCACCACAAGCTCAAACCACTCAATTCTCAAAAATGGAGGAGTTGCTGCAACAAATTCTGAAGAAACAAGATAAGCAAGAGGAGGCAATGCAGAAGTTAACTTCTGGATATGAAGCCTTGAGTGCCAACCAGAAGTTGCTTGAGAGCCAAATTGCCCAACAAGCTAGTACTTCAATCAGACCACTTATGTTTCTCCCTAGACAACCAGAAATGAATCCCAAGGAACAAGTTCAGGCTGTCCAACTTAGAAGTGGAAGGATTGTTGAAGATCCAATGAAGAAAGTTGGACAATTCAACCAAGATAGATTCAAAACCTATAGAAGAACCAGCTGAATCTATAGTGGAAAATAGAAATCAGCACCCTCAAAATGAAGTCAAGACTAGAATTTTTGATAAAGTGCCTTTCCCTCAAAGATTAGTTAAGGCAAGGTAAGATCAGCAATATGGAAGATTCCTGGAAATCTGAAGAAGTTGTATATCAATGTGCCATTTGTGGAGGCAATTCAGGAAATGTCCTCATATGCCAAGTTTCTAAAGGAAATCATGACCAAGAAAAGGAGAATCATGGAGCATGAGACCATAGCTTTGACTGAGGAGGCTTCTGCAATTATCCAAAATAAGTTGCCTCCCAAGCTAAAGGATCCAGGAAGCTTCTCAATTCCATGTGAAATTGGGAATAGAAAAATTCAGAGGGCAATGTGTGATTTGTGTGCATTAGTGAGTGTAATCCCTCTATCACTTTGCAAGAAGCTAGAAGTTGGAGATATGAAGCCTACCAACATGTCCTTGCAGCTAGTTGACAGATCCGTCAAGTATCCACATGGAATCATTGAAGAAATACCCCTCAAAGTTGGAAAATTCTATATCCCTGTGGACTTTGTGGTGCTTGACATGAATGAGAACCTGAACACCCCAATTCTTTTAGGCAGACCCTTCTTAGCCACTGCAGGAGCTGTCATAGATGTTAAGGAGGGCAGATTGACATTCCAAATTGGAGAGGATAAGAAAGAATTCAATTTGGCACAAATTATCAGTAGGTCAAATTTTCAGGAAAGTGATTTTGAAGATGGGCAACTAGATCAGGTTGTACAACAAGTTTCTGCAATAATTCCCATTGAAGACCCCTTGCAAAGGTGCCTAATGTTTGATCACTTGAAGGAACTAGAAGATCCAGAGGCTAAGGCATGCCAATCTGAGCTGAATTCGTCCAAATCATTGGGAAATTCAGAATGGAGTGCAGGAGGTTTTCACTGCTGAACTCTAACCCAATTCAACTCAAGACAATCCTTCTAAATTGGAGCTCAAGCCCCTCCTTAGCAACCTGAAGTATGTATTCTTGGGAGAGAATTCCACATTTCCAGTAATCATCAATGCCAACTTGCCTAAAGAACAAGTTCAGGAGCTGTTGAAGAGATTGAAGCTGTACAGGGAGGTAATAGGCTATTCAATTGAAGATATTAAGGGTATTTATCCCTCAATTTGCAAGCACAAGGTCTCAACAGCCTACCACCCTCAAACAAATGGCCAAGCAGAGATTTCAAACAGGGAGATAAAAGCCATTTTAGAGAAAACTATATCCTTGATCAGAAATGATTGGAGTTTGAAGTTAAATGAGGCACTTTGGGCCTATAGGATAGTCTACAAATCCCCAATTGGTGTCTCTCCTTACAAATTGATTTATGGGAAAACTTTTCATTTGCCAATTGAACTCAAGCACAAAGCTTATTGGGCTGTCAAGGCACTAAATTATGATTTGAATGCTTGTGGACAGAAAAGACTTTTGCAACTTGATGAATTAGATGAGATTAGGCTCAATGCCTACCATAATTCTGAATTCTATAAGGAAAGGACAAAGATGTGGCATGACAGCAGGATTTTGAAGAAAGATTTCAAGGTTAGAGACCTTGTATTGCTGTTCAATTCAAGGTTCAAATTATTTGAAGTCTAGATGGAGTGGACCCTTCAAAGTCCACAAGGTTTATCCTTTTGGGGCTGTGGACCTTATCAATGATAATGCTGACATATTCAAGGTTAATGGACAAAGATTGAAGTTATACAACCCCACAGCCATGGATTCAACTAAGGAGGTGCTGATTTTGCAAGATCCCCTACAATTGCCTAGTTAACACCAATGCAACAATGTTTGGCCTAAGACATTAAAGAAGGACATTTATTGGGAGGTAACCCAAGCCATTTTGTACCTAATTTTCTCTGTTTTGCAGGAATAATTCAGGGAGAAATCAGAACCATTCCAACCCTTTTCACCTTGGGAGTATTTCTAAACCCAATTTCCACTTTCCTCACTGAAATATCACTGATAACTGACATTATCTTCTAGTTCATGCTATAATTATCATATTGATATTTGAATCATCACACATATCAGTTATCCAAATCTCCTAGTGCCAATTTCAATTCATTTCTCAAACTTTCTACAAAATGCCACTTGTGCACTCTATTGACCCCAAAAATCTGATATTGCAGATTTCACTAATTCCCTTTTATTTTTCTCTGCAGCACTAAAGGCAAATCAGAAGTATGGACCACCCAAAGCCTCTGGTTGACATAAGAGAACAAAAGGATTCAATTGCACAAATCCAAGAATTCAATACCCTCCCAACCCTCTCCCTTGCCTATCTTTTTCACCACTGTGGATAATGCTGAGAATAAGCTTGGGAGAGGAAACCTGGTGCTTTTTTAAAATTTACACGATATTTTTAATCTATTTTAATGCCCATATCATCATTTATCACCAGGTTATCACTGTTTTGAACAAGTTATCACTATTTTCGTTCGGTTATCATAAGTAATCACTGTTTGAGTTCAATTCAATTCTTGCTTTCATTTTAACTCCAAAATCGGTGAAATCCTTTATTATGACAGTTAATACACTCCAATACCAAGTGGTCAATTTGGCCATAGCCTTCTTGCTTTAATTAAGCTACTCATTCAGGTGCATTTGAATCAAAATTTCAGCTGAAAAATTTTCTTTTTGTGGGTAACACTAGCTGACATTCATGGATTGAATTGACAATATAAGATGTCTAGAAAGGAGTCAAGGCTTTTGCCGCAATGTTAAATAGGAAAACTTGACTTTTTGGACTAAGGGACCCAAACCTTACTTGAGTTTGATCTATTGCTCACTTCATGAACAGAAAAAATGGAGAAAAGAAAAAGTGAAAAATTGTATTTTGCATTGCATGCATGCATAAATAAAGAGAGTGAAATTCCAAATAGGAACCTCTCCTGAATAAAGCCAAGATTTTTATTCTGTGATCAACATGAATAAAAATCAGGTCTTGACCTATTTACTTGCATTTTCATGAATAAAAGTCAGGTGTTAAACCTGTTTAAGCAGTGAAAATCTGTTCATGAAGGGATTTGTAGTTCAACCTTTTAGTAAAGTTGACAATTCCTGAAATTCAAACTTGTTATTGCTAGTACTTCTTCCATAGCTTAAATTTTCTTTAGCTTCTGTGATTCCCTAGCTAGAAATTGAGTTTTTGAAGAGAATGAAGTGTTGGCAAAGTGGGAAACTTATTGGACTTAAATCAGCTGGTTTTTAATTCATTTGTGAACTGTTTAATTCAAGTTTGTTCTTAATATCTGAATGTTTTGCTTAAGGACAAGCAAAAGGCTAAGCTTGAGGGAGTTTGATCACTAGCTGATCATATTAGGTTTTTATTTTATTTTTCATTCATTTCACCCATATCGAGCCCTTATTTTGCCTAACTTTTGGCCGATTATGCTTGGAATGCAATGGATTGTGATAAATCATTCTCATTTTACATTAATTCCATGTGCATAGCGGTTCTGAATTGCTAAAATCCATAAATATCTCAATTCTATACTAAGTTATCATTTTTTTGGGCAAGTTATCATTCCAATGTGCAAAGTTATCATTTTACTAATTGAGCTGATTTCTATTTGTTATCTTGCCCCATATCCCTTGTCATTATGAATTAATCATATTTGGGTAATCATATTTCAATTTGTGCAAAGTTATCATTCCATTTCACAAGTTATCATTTTTGGTGTCAAGTTATCATTTTTAGGGAAAAATTATCATTTCGATGTGCAAGGTTATCATTTCTACAATAGGCAATCATTTAATTACTGTCCTAACTTCTTGCTGCTCTGATTTGATCATATTTGGATAACCACAATTAAGTTTACAACAAGTTATCACTTTATGGCAACAAGTTATCATTCCGGGTCACCAAAGTTATCATTACTATGAAATCTTATCCACATTTGATAATTGACCTCATTTACTTGCTACGCTAATCCTTTTAATGTCTTTAATGCTCTGAACCACTCATATTTGGACAATTTTCATGATATATGCAAAGTTATCATTCCGGGCTTAAAAGATTATCAATTTTAATTATGGATTCCATTCCTGCACAACATCAAATTTTATTTGACAATAGAGCTGATATTACTCGCTGTCCTAATCCTTATTTGTTTAAATCTTATTAGAAGACTATGAGCTGGCTGTTTTGGTTCTCCTAGCAGGTGCAACAAGCCTGCAATAAAGCTGCACAAGGTGAAAAAGGAGGGGGACCACTGTTAGCTGTCCAAAAAGGCATTTGATTTCTGCTGGAATCTCAGGACCACTGGACAGGTGGTTTGAATCAAGAGAATAGAACCTTCTCATCTGCATCCAAAGGTGAGAAGAGGACATATATAAGCTGAGAAAGCTGGAGAAGAAGGGGGGTTGGCCATTGCAAGGGTTGCTGTAGAGAGGAGCTGAGGAAAAGAGCTGAAGTGCTGCAACATCTAGATTCTTGTCGACAGCCTTCAATTCAGGATGTTTTGTATCAATCTTTTCTCCTATTGTGTCAAGCTTTGTAATTATGAGGAGCTAAATCTCAATTCTCCTAAGATAGGGTAGTAATCTAGTTTAGTTGTGGATGGATGAGAACAAATTTGATTTCCTGTCTGATATCAAAATAGTTTTGATTTCTGTTTTAACAATTTTGAATTCATTGGATTCTAATCTTGACATTGTGAGATCTTATTTGTATTTACAACTGAGGGGTTGTCTTTTGATCTATTCTTTGTTCAGAAATGAATCAAGAACCAGTGACAGGTTTTAGATCCAATCCCCAATTAAGAATCTGATTTTCTAATTTCTGAAATATGTTTTTCCCATTTCTGATCCCTGAATTTGGTTGAATCTGTTTTTACCATTGTGGAGTCCTAATTGAATTAATAACTGAGAGGGTGCTTATGGGTTCATTCTTGTTCAGAAATGAATCAAGAGACAATGGTATTTTCAAGGTTTCAACCCTTGAATTGTTGCAAACTTTTCATTGCTGATTTATGATTTTCAATCCTGATTTCCTGAAATTTGTGGAATCTGTCTTGCTGTTGTAAAACCCCTAATTCCATCATCCACTGAGAAGTGAACTTAGAGTTATCTTGCTGTTCAGAGATGTACCAAGAAGCAATGACATGTGCTGAATTTCAATGGGTGAAATGCGCTAATTTTATCCAATTGATTAGTACTAATGTGTATTTCAATTAAATTACAGCTAAGAAGCTGATTTAAAATCCTCTTGTAGTTTAGAGATAAACCAAGAAGCATTAGCATTAGGATTGGATCCATTACTTTTCTGATTAGTTGATGTATGAATGTGAGTTTAATTGTAATGCCAAACTGAAATTGCTAAAATCTGAAAGGAGATGGCAAAATCAGTAAAATTCTAGAATTGTGCCTATTGATAACTTGATAACAGTGAGGATCCTTATCCAATTCAACCTGGCTAACATTAATATGATAATATAATGATTAGTTCTAGATCAAATGAGCTGTGAGAGGAGCCAATTTTCAGGTTGAATCAGATTTGAATTTTAAATTTGATAACTTGTTTCATTTCATCCATAATTGAACTAGATGAATCCCAATTCCTAGGAGAATGTTCCTCATTGATAGATAGTCTCATTTAGCCCTTAGTCCAACATCTAATTTCAATTTATAACACTACCCAAAAATCTTTTTGGCCACTTTTAAAAATCTGTTTTCACTTCCTTTTAGTTTCCTGAAATTGTAACTTTAGTTAGGACTAGTCTAGATTGTTTTAGGGAGTCTTTGGCTTCAAATCACTATGGATATGATATTTGAGTTTATTATAATTGACTTATGCACTACAGTAGAGAGTGAGTTAGGGAGTTAAATTAAAAATTGAAAAATCTCAAATTTGACCACAAAATCAGCAAGTTATCATTATACTCCTCAATTTCACTATCATTGACCGAACTGTCTGGTATTAGAAAAGAATACAACATTCTGATTCGAATTAACTGAGTCAATTTCTTTGTTCCTCTTCAGCAATCATAGAATACCCTTGGTTTAGAGAAGGCAATGGAGACATTAGAAGGATTTGAGATCTAACTTGACTATAGCATTCATTAAGTCCCAATAAGAATTTGTAATTTTTTTGCTGCAACATATATTCAGTAAACTCTTTTGATGTGTTTGATGGAAGCATTAAGGATAATTCTTCCTAGAGAAACTTGAGTTTATTATAATACTCTCCTACAGATAATGATCCTTGATGTATGGAATAAATTTCACCATGTAACATGTAAATTTTTGTTCCATTTGATATCTGAAACCTTTCTTTCAGATCTAACTAAATAATCAAAGAAGTTTCATCATATGCAGCATTGTTGATTAATTCCTTAGAAATAGTGCTATTAATCCAAGAAATGACTAGTGAATCACAATGTTTCCATTGGAAATGCAAGGTTGTATTAAACGATTCCATCAAGCAAGATCCATCCACAAAACCTTGTCTATTCTTAGCACGTAATGCATTATAAAGTGATTTACACTACAAGAAAAACGCTGATTACCGATGGTCAAAACCGTCGGTAATCAGCCCAAAAACCATTGGTAATACAATTACCGTCGGTCAGACGGAATCGACCCGTCGGAAAAATGGTCGTCGCAAATCGATTTACGACAGTCCTAAAAAATTCGTCGAAAATATAGACGGTTGGAACCGTCCGAAAAGTTCCGACCGACGGTTCCAACCACCCGAAAAGTCCTGGCAGTTTCAACCGCAAAAAGTTTTCGACGGTCGCAACTGTCGAAACTTTCGATGGTCGTCGCAACCCGCCGAAGCTTTCGACGGTCATACCCCGTCGAAACTTTCGACGGTCGTTGCAGTCGTCAAACTTTCGGTGGTCACAACCGTCGCAAAGAAATTTTTAAAAATAAAAAAATTAGCGGCCGTCGATCTTGCCGCCCGCGGCCAGATCCTGGCTGCAGGCGGCCGATCCGGCCGCAGGGAGACCGATCCGGCCGCCTGCGGCCAGATTCTAGACATGGGGGGGGGGGGAGAGGTCGCCGGCAGGCCGTCGTCATCGTCCGATAGGGAGCGGTCGCCGGCGGGTTGGGCCGGCAAAATAGGAGATGGAGAGAGAGAGGATAGAGGGAGAGAAGTGGAGAATGGAGAGTGGGAAAGTAAAAATGCATATATATATGGTAGAAAGTTGGGAAGCGGGAAAATGAAAAAAGAGTGGGGTGGGGGGGAGGAGAGTATTTTTAATTACCGACGGCCATGACCGTCGAAAAATTAGTAAAGATATATATTAATGTAATATTTGATTATTTTTAAAGTTACCGACGGTTGAAACCGTCGGTAATATGTTATATTATTATATAATATTTATTTTTTAGTTTACCGACGGTCGAACCATCGGTAATATATTATATTATTATATAATGTTTATTTTTAGTTTACCGACGGTCCGAACCGTCGGTAATATGTTATATTATTATATAATGTTTATTTTTTATTTTACCGACAGTTTGAACCGTCGGTAATATGTTATATTATTATTATTACTTATATTATATTATTTTTAAAGTTACCGAGGTCGAAATTGTCAAAAATTATTTAATTACAAAAATAAAATATTTATGTAATATTTATTTTTTATTTTATCGACGGTTTGAACTGTCGCTAATTATTACTGACGGTCGAAACCATCAGATTACGACGGTTTGGACTGTCGCTAATTATATTAATAAAATACTCCTCATATTATATTATTATACAATTACCGACGGTTACGGCCGTCGAAAATATCGACGTTCCTAATCGTCAAAAAATAAAATAATAATATAAAAAATTACATAATTTATTTTTTCATTTTTGACGGTCTTAACCGTCGGAAATTACGACGGATGAATATCGATCGGAAATATCGACGTTCCTAATCATCGAAAAATAAAATAATAATATAAAAAAAATAAAATAATTTATTATTTTCATTTCCGACCGTCGTAACCGTCGGAAAATTCGTCGGAAATTGCGACGGATGGATATCCGTCGAAAATATTGACGTTCCTAATCGTTGAAAAATAAAATAATAATATAAAAAATTACATAATTTATTTTTTCATTTTCGACGGTCGTAACCTTCGAAAAATCCGTCGAAAACATTTCCGTCGTAAAATCCGTAGCAAATTACGACGGATTTTTATCCGTCAGAAATTGCCCGTCGAAAAATGGTAATTTTCTTGTAGTGTAACTCCAAGGAACATAGTTGTTTAAATTCACAAGAACATGATATGTAAGAATCAGACCAGGCGTGTCTAATGAACTCAAAAACAGAGGACTGCTTACATTTATACTAACAGAAGAGGACGAAGGTCCGATCGTAGAAGAAGAAGAATCCATACTATGAACTGAAGATTAAATGATACTAACCACATTGCAACCTTCTTTTTCACTGATCTAGATCTGAACAAGCTCTGATACAATGTCAAATACTGCAGCTACTCTGCATATAAAAAACATTCACAAATTTGGGGAAGAACTAACGTCTCCTTTTCATTTATTGCTCAAAAAGATAAGATCTAAATACACAGAGGCACTATCCTTATATACAGATCTAAAGAATTATATTGCAAGAATAAAATGCTAAGTTATATAAGACTGATATATACAATTGGAATATATCTATAGTAAAAATGGTTAACTGTCTGAAATATTTTCGACGGATCGGTTCCGTCGAGAAACCCGTCGAAAATCGTGTGATTAGGGCCGATTACAGACGGTTTTATGATCAGCTTTTGTCTTGTAGTGAATGTCTCTGCCGCGCTGTGTCACAACTTTGATGCATGAGCTCGTCTATTGATCCGTGTGATTCATAGACTCTAACAACAGCTGCAACATCTTCCAGACTCCTTTGTCTATGCCTCCCTTCGCATTGCCCGGAGGAAGCAACGTCGGTTATGATATTATGAATCCAAAAGCAGCTGCGGCTGCTGCTTTCTCGATGCCTCCAAGCGCGGAGCCACAGCTTCCACTGGGCAGCAGCATCAGCTGCTGGTTTCAGATGGAGCAGCAACCCCATGAAAGGAACACTGCGCAAACCCCATTTACTCCCCAGGGTGGCGAGGGCAGCAGCAGAGCGCGGGAACAGCTGTCAAGAAGTAGCAATAGGGATGTTGCCTTCCCCTGACTTGGATCTCGCAAGTGCCATGTTCAATTCGGCTAGCAGTAGTGGGAACAGCATGGATGCGATCATTGGATCGAAAAATGGACACTAGTTAAAAGACCTAGTCCCTAAACATAAATTTAATAACTGGATTATTATCATCCATAGATTGTAGGACATTGTACGCCCAAATGGAATTTCCTCTTGCATGGCACATTATACATGGACGTATGCAGTTGCACAAACTATTAGTGCAATTTCTATAACTGTACGCTTAACTACTTGAGTGCATTATAAAAGAAGATGTTGCTCTCCTTTGTGTTGCGTGGTTCTCTTTCGTGAGGTCTCTGTTCGAGGCCAGCATGGCAGCATGCAGTCTTGCTTACACCTAAGGCCATCATGATTTCGTCGTCATCCCGGGGAGGTTCTTATATTGTGTGCATGTAATTCCTTTTCATACGTAATTTAGAATTCCGATGATGATATAGAAATAACAACTTAGAAAAACTTTCCACAATTCATTTTTCAAGGTATTTCGATAATACCTTTTGTATTATTACTAATTCTTTCGATCCAAATGACCATAATCGAAAAATAAAAGATAATTTCGTTGTCATTTTCGTACGGAATATTCGTCAAGAATTTTTCTTACTCATTTTTATTATTTCTCATTGTTCAAAAAGAAAAGAAGGAACAGTTCAAAAAAAAAGGGAAAAAATGTTCTGTTGTAGTGTGTGCGGCACTGTAGTGATGCCCGGGCAAAGGCACGCTGTGTGGCACTGTAGACATGCTAAAATGGCGTGCGGGCCCATGGCCCGCTACGTGTCTCTGCAAGTGCGGACAAGCAGCCTGCATCACGGTGTGGCTTGGCGCAAACTTGGAATGAGAGCCAGCAACCTGCTACTCGGGCTTGGCCCGTAACGCCGAACAGGCACGGCCCGCCGTGCAGGCGTGAGGACGCGTAGGCATCGCACACTACGCCCACACGTGTCATGAATCATTTTTGGACACGATATCACGTTCGGTGACTAGGGGAAGGGCACCTAGTTAAATCTATTTTGAATAGCAATGAAAGTTTTATAGTCGAGATGACTATACCGATAATTGCACTTATAGGAGTTCGATCAGGGACATAACAAAAGTGTTGGACGACTCGTCATGGGTCCATGGCATTAGCGCGTTAAGGTACTAATGCAGGTGCTTGAGCGTTTAATGTCCAAAGGGGCAATCGAGGTACCATGGGGTACCGAGAAGAGTCACTAATTAATGTGGGTTATGTGGGTTGTGAGATATCCACGCTTAAGGCCAGAATTAAGAAAAGCTTGCTTGTGTTATATATGATGAAACATAGAATACATATGGGTGAGGAAGGCACTAGTGAATAACTCCCTAATGTATCGTAGGTAAAAAAGTCTCAATACAAAATTGGAAATATAAAAGACATATCTTACGGGTAACTTGACCATTCATAAGGATAGCCTTACAAGATATATCCTAACGGCGGATAACTTGGTATACAATATTACGCAGTGTGGGACAATTGCTTTGGTACGACCCTGAGAGATAGAAAGCTTTAAGTTGAGCGGCAGCCGTGAGACTTTGCACGTCATGTTAGGGAAAAATGCCCCGTGACATTCTCTACCACCAAAGTCGCCAACGCCCCTGATGTTGTTGTGCGTCTTCAGTCTTGACTTTGCATGTCTAGTTGAAGTCCGTCTTCTTTGCCTTGACTTCTACCTCATCAGCCACTATAGAAAATTTTTCAATTAGCGACACACGCGTTCAACCTCTAATGCGTCTCTAAGTAGGCGCTAAAATGAGTAGCGACACATTAGCGTCAACTTAGCGTCACATGCTTGGCGATGCAAATATTCCGGCGCTATTACCGTCGCCGTCACACCCACACGATGTCGACACTATTATCGTCAACAAGCAGCCCAAACCGACGCTATTATTGTTGACAAGCGACGCTAAACCGACGCTATGGGGACACTGTTTGGACTCTCGAGGAATGACTTGGAGCATCGTGATTCCAACGCTAAAGCAGCGTTGAAGTAGACGACATCGGTGGTGCTAAAGGTAGGCGTTGTTTGATGCTAATATGTCGCTTAGGCAACATCGGTGGTGCTACTTAGACGCCAACGAGATGCTAATCTACGATGCTATATAAACGCTAACGTGACGCCAATTCGACGCTAGAGACGCTAACTATGATATCTTCATCTAGCATAATAGAATTATACATTTCATAGAGATTACACGTCAAATTCCTACAAATAAGATTAAGTCATATTGGCAGAGATTACACATCAAATTCCAACAAATAAGATTAAGTCGAGGAAGTGGCATCAAAGGGCATCCCAAAGTCGAGGAAGTGACATCAAGGGCCTACCAAAGTCGAGGAAGTGGCATCAAGGGCCTCCCATAGTCGAGGAAGTGCGGAAGTGGTGGAGGCGCTCCTTCAGAAGCAGGTCACAACATCATCGGGTGAGCCACTAGACGGGGTCAAGGTCTGTCGCGGTTCCCACGAAACCGGATGAGTGCGATGCCAAAGGGCTTGCAATGCCGACTACAAAATCGGAGTTATGGGGAGGCGGGCAAAGATGCGGCGCACTACAAGGACGCCATCGCCGGAGCTTGATCCGTAGGGTTTCTCTCTCCGATTGTCGGAAGGTCATGATAGAGGAAGAAGGCAGACACTGGCGATGGCTGCGGAGGTTTCGACAGATGGAGAAGATGGAGGGAAGAGATGGAGGTCAACGAAAAGCGAACTTGCGATGAGGAGCAAAAAATAAAGGGACGAACACACAGAAGACGAATTAAGGAGAAGATGAAGTGGGCACAGAAGATGAACTCGGATAAAAGAAAATGGACGATTAGGATTCATTCTTCGATGAGCACACGGATCGCCAATTAGCGATGCAAAAGCTGCGACGCTATTGCATCGCGAATTTGGCATCATTTTAATTCAATTTTGATAGATAATTAATTAAAAGTATGTCGAATAACACCACATGTTAGTGACTCTAAGGATGCGATGCTGAGGCAGAAATAGTGTGGCATTGTCGTCACAAATTTCGGACACTAAATTAGCATCACAGGAATGCGACACTATTTTGACTCTATTGTATAAGGCGGAATAGTAGCGTCGCAGTTGACTGGTGCGATTATGAGGCGACGGTCGATGCTAGGAAGATAGGAAGAATGTGTCGCTATTGCAATGCTGAGGTGGCGCCGAAGTAATTGATTTAATGTATATGTGTAAGTATATGCATATAAATGTATGTATATGTTTATGTATATGTGTATATATATATATATATATATATATATATATATATACATATATATATATATATATATATATACATATATATATGTGTGTGTGTGTGTGTATGAATGCATATGTATATGTATATGTATATGTATATGTAGATATGTATGTATATATGTATATATGAATATGTATATGTTTATCGACGTCGTCCGAAAATTCGAGATTCATATGTCGATCAAATGAGACCATTCTAAGAAGTCCTGAGAGGTTCATTTTTTTAGAAAAGTAATTTCTTATATTTTTTTTAAGCGCACGAAGCAAAATAGAACATTTTGAATACTCTTTTTAAATTTGGATACAAAAACAATTCTAAGAAAATCAACATTTTTTGAAAAAATTTGAAAACTCTATGTCGACTAGACGAGACCATTCCGAGCGCTTCAAAAAGATCTAATTTTCGAGAACACATTTATACATTTCTTAGGAGCCGGACGTTTTGAGAAATTTTTATAATTACAAAAAATAGGTATTTTGAGAATCAGAGGAAATGAAAAACACCTGAAATATAAAAGGTTTGTGCCGCCCCACCTTCCCGAGCCCTTTGAAATGTCTATTTTTTTCGTGACAATCCGAGCTAGGACCACGGAGAACCGGCCGTTTCTATCCAATTTGTCTATTTTATTAAATTTCATCCGACTTCTCATTGCCATTATTTTTGTGTGGATGGACAGCTCACTTTGATCTCTACAAGTCTGTAATTTTCGTTTCGTCCGATTCCTGTTGAACTCACATCGGCGATTGTCGGAAGCTTTTTTTTTCTAGGTTCTTCAATCTATTGTTTGGCCTCCTAAAATTGTCAAAAAATACTGAGAAATCTATCTTGCCGTGTTCTACAGGAGGTACAAATTTTGCGATGATCCGATGGTCGGATCTCTGACAATCCCCATTTCAAACTCATGGAAAATGAAGAAGAACTATTCCCTCAATTTTGGAATTTGAAAATTGGAATATATTGTATGTATAGCATGGTATATTAATTTTTGTATATTATATAATAGAAGTATAATGTATAGTATAATATAATATAGTATATATAGTATACTATACTATACAATATATAACATATATTGTCAAAAGAGCACAAACTAGCATCTACTTAGCGTCATAATCCTCCGACGCTAATATAGCATCGCAACTATCGGCGCCAATACAACGCAAAACACCGACGCTAATATCATCTCTTATTTTAGCATTGACTTAGTGTCGCATGCGTGGTGATGCTAAGTTAGCATCGCAAGCTTATGACGCCAATAGAGCACTACCATCTGTCGTGTGTTTTCTAGTTTCGCGTGTGATAATAGTGTCACAATGGCGCCTCATTTAGCGTCCTTTGACGCTAATGCGACGCTAAATTGATGCTATAGAGAGGCAGTTCGTCTGTATTTGACGATCCAATGATAGTGCTATTGTGATGCTATTGACGTCTATTTATAGTCATGTAGTATGGCGACACTAATTCGAGAATCTTGAGCATGGAATTTCATATCACGCTCCGCTAGTCATCCGTTTGTAGTTTGCTGACCAAGTTGAAGAACTACTCACCACCCATGTGCAGAATCAAAATAACTATCATGTCCGATGGAGCGGAAGATCAGACGCCGACACAAGTTGTGAGACTGTCGAAGCCTTGTGGCAGTTCAAGCAGAAGATTGAAAACTTTGAAGCTACAGCTCTAGGACGTCTCTAACTTAGGTGGGGGAGAATATATGTCCTGGGGACTCTTAACAATGTACCTTGAGACCGCCGAGTTATCTTACTTATATTTTTCCTTGTTTTAGCCCATTCTTGTAACTTAGTCTTATTCTCTCATGTGATTTTTTCATAATTATGCATATTACTTTTGCATATTATGCCATGTTATATGTGTAATTGATGATAATTGATATTCATGACAACTATTATGTCATATTTATTTTAAGTATAAGTGAAATGTACCTAAATTAAGAATTAATACAAAAGGAACATAGTATTATGTATTATGAAAATTTGTATTTTCTTTAATAACTACGTGATGAATTGACATGTAAATAGTTTTTTTTGAAATATTATGTAATGTAAATTAGAAAATTATTTTGGATAATTTTTTTGAAAATCATATGGCATATTATTTATGCACATTAGTGTTATTATGCATATTTATTAGTACATAAAAGTGGCATGTTATTTTATCATACATTATACATGAATTTGAGTAAAATTCATTCATATATGTTATTACTTGATATTTTAAGTGTAGTATGTCACACTTAAATTAAATTTCCATATGACTTTTGGTATTCATGCACTTAATTATATAAATAAATGTGATATTTAATTAAAGTGTATTTAAATGTGATACTTATGTAACTTGACATAATATAATTAAAATATCCACATTATTAATTCACTATGTGAATTGGACTATATAATAAGAATTTATTTTTCTTTATGAAAGAACATGTGCATATATGAAATTATGTTATATATTATACATAATACGTGATTTTATAAGTACTTAATTCAAATAGCAATGCTCAATTAGGTAGAAAACATTTTTGCCACATTTATTTAACTTTTCATGTGAAAGATGCACATATGCTTTTGTTAGACATGAAATGTTTTGCATATTTTTTTACATGATAAAAATTTATGCAATAAAATTAATTAACAATGTATACATCAAATATTTCTTTTATGTACATGATTGGAAATATGTGACATAAATTTTGAATTATGCATGTGACAATAATCTTGTGTTATATAAATGCTTATTATCATGTTATGTTAATTATAAGGGTGTGAAAAATAATATTCATTTATGTAAAAAAATGAATTATATGATTATTTGTGTGCATATTATACATTTATATATAGTGATTTATATTATGTTTATATTATGAATGTGACATGTTTCATTAAACTTTGGATGAAATAAGAACTACAAGAAATCTGCTTAATAGTGATACCATTTAGCGTCTTAGAAAGGGCGATGTTAAATTGACGCCACTAGTGATGAAACGTGACATCGCAACGTCGACGGAACTGCGATGCAAATCACCTCTTCCTTGCATCAATTTAGTGTCGCTTTAACATACAAGAACATGACGCCAAGTTGGCATCATCTCTCTGCTACCACAATAATATTATTGTGCACGCGAATAGTCAAATACGCGGTAAACTTTAGCTCTATGTTAGTGCCGACATGTTGCGACACTACAGTGACTTACTTAGTGTCATAGCTTGGTCGCCAATGCGGCCCTCATGCCAGAGCTTGTACTCAACCTTGTAGCCGCGTCGGCTATTGTGATGCTAAATATGTTGCGCTATCGGAGATGTGACGCTAATGTGGCGTTGCATATCCTATGTCGCTAATGTGACCCTAAGGGGACGCCAATGTTAATACATATACACTTCCTATACTGAACTTTAATTAATAAATTAATTAAATATTAGAAACATGGAATCTTTAATGAATTATCATTAAGACCTTAATAAATTATTAATGCATGTAAGAGTTTAGTTTCTTCTCACTTACATGTGGAGAGAGGTAGTGATTCCTGAGGGTCTTCTTGAGGTCCTTCCAAGTAATCTCATATTCATCATCAAATTTGTCTTTGTCACTGACTTCTACCAGTGACGAGTCTGATCAACCAGCCAATGGGTGACTCGATTGACCATATTTGTCCTAAATTTCTTTGTGATCTCATCCAACCAAGCCGTAGCCTTATCTAGATTCCTATCCCCATTAAAGGCAGGGGATGCAACTTTAGAAATCTTACAATTCTTGAGCTCGAGTGGCAAAAGTGGCTTGTGTATTTGTTTCTTTCTAGAGCACGAGTTATACGGGTCATGCTTTCGATCATCTCCATCTAGCCTCTTGATGTTGGTACAAAGTTTTTATACCTTATATAATTATATTTTGATGATATATACAAACATCGAAATATTTAGAGTTATATTTAAAATGCTGAACAACTGTAAATAAGAATGAATTCATGCACTAAACTTTCAGTTAACCTTTGTCTATGTTCGTATAATATTTACATTAAGAGTGAATATAAAAGTTATAGAGTCTCTTATATTTCAAGAGCATCAAGAAAGATCTAGAGTTATATTTATAATGTTGAAAAAAATGTAAATAATAATGAGTTGCTTTATGCACTAATTTTTTCATTAACATTTGTCTATTTTCCCATAATATTTACATTAAGAGGTGAATACAAAATTATAGATAGTTATCTTATCTTTATATAGAATCAAGCACCTCATTTGGACAACACATCAAAAGTTATGTTTAGAAAAGTGAAGTTCGAAAAGTTCAATTTGAAGTTGATATTTTTTATGTGCTAAACTTGCACTTAATATTTGAGTATTTTATCATGAAATTTGGATCAAGAGATTTATGTATTATAGATAATGTTATTATATTTTCGTAGAATTAAATATCATCTCATTTGGGTATTCTTATGAAAAGTTATGTATAAAAGAGAAAGTTAAAAAAAGTTCAATTTGAAATGGACAATTTTATGTATTGAACTTTGTATTAACATTTTACTATGATCTCATTACATTTTGAACTGAATGATGAATATGAAAGTTATAGAGAATTTTGTTAGTTTTTCATAGAATAATAAATCATCCCATTTGGATAATGATGCATAAAGTTATGCTCAAAATAATGCAGGGTGATTGATTTGACAATCGAATCATCGTCGACCGGTCAGGTTAACTGATCGACCGGTCAGCACAGAAAATGCAGAAATCAATCGGTTTATGAGTCAATGTTTGTTGAAGCACCAATCAACCGGACATTCAATCGGCCAGTATCCAACGATCATATTTTCAAACGGCTATGTGGAGCGATCGATCGGTGGGGCATAATGGTCAATCGGTCAGCGTGCACAATGCACTATAATTGTCATATTTTGATCCAAAAAGTGGGAAACGAGTCCCAACGGCTAAATGGAGTTAAGGCTATAAAAGAGGACTCTAAGTTGTAGTGCATTGAATATTTGTGAAGTGCATTTGAGCTCCAAGTTGCAAATCTATCAATTTTTTCTCTTACTCTTGTGTGAGGTTTCAAATTGTAAAAGAGATATTGTGGAGTGTTCTCATGTTATTGTAATAGTTGTATAGCTCATGAGTGAAAAGAGGTTGAGTCTTACCTCTTGAGCGAATAAAACACGGGTGAAAACTTTCGAGTGGGAGAGATGTGCCTTACCTCTTGAAACAGAGAAAAGGAAATAGTGTAAATGGTTTCTTCCTTGCCCCATTTGGAACGAAGGAAGGTTTTTAGTAGAATCTCCGATAGTCTCGAGGTCGTGAAATTGGAGTAGGGACGTAGGCTAAGGTGTGGCCAAACCTCGTCAATTAACAACCATGCATCTTATGTTTGTCCTTTCTCCATCCCCTTCCTACTCAATTATGCATGTTGCTCTCATCTCATTTTAAATATGTAACCATCTTTTAGAGCATGACATCATTTTTGTAAGGTCATTCTCTTTTCGACCCATCAAGTTTTAAAGAACATTTTTTTCTTCTTGAAATGTTAGAATGAAAGCTTATATATGTTCTATTGATTTTAGTGTGGGAAGTTTTAGAAAATGATTTTAAAAATCCAAAGAAAATTATAAATTGTGTTTCTATTGATCTTCCATTTTTTTAATATGACGATTTTCATTCAATTACAAAACTTGATGATAAAGTCAAAAATATTTTTTACTCCTTAGGTTTTTATGCCATGAATCTTATTTATATATCCTCTACTTCTCGTGAGATTTGGCAAATTTTATTAGATAGGTATGAAGGTTTAATTTTAACAAAAAGGAAAAATCGGATGTGGACAATGAAGAAAGTGACAATTCTACATCCATGACATCCGATAATGAAGTTTTGTGCTTAATGACAAAAAGTGAAAATGATGATGTAGTTTCTAACTCATCTTATTGTTCTATTAGTGATAGTGATAATGATGTTTATATCAATGTTGATTTCAATTTTGATATGCATAAAGAATTTGCTTCACTTATTTAAAAGCATCTTTCTCCCAAAAAGAAAAATGGATTATTAATAGATGAATTGTATAATTTGAAAAATGAAATTGAGATTTTGAAAAAGGAGAAAGATACTTTCCTAGCTCAAAATGAAACTCTAATGAATGATCTCCATATTATGAAAAATGATTTTGAAAATCTAAAAAATGAAACGAATGCATGCTTGGTTCAAAATGAAAGTTTAGGAAATGAAATTAATGGATGGGCAATTAAAAATAATTTTTTGATAAAGGAAATTGATTTTCTCTCCTTGGCAATTAAAAAATTCAAATTTTGAAGATAGTGAACTCAAAGTTGATTATATTACAAAATGAATCACAAAAGAAAATAACTTCTTTGCAAAATGCTTTACATAATAATGTTCAAAAGCCTATTAAAATTGTTATGATTTTGAAATATACTAGTAATGTTCAAAAGACTATTAAAAGGTTTGCAAAATCTAATGATTATAAAAATGAAATGAACTTGAGGAAAAATGTCGAAAGCACAAAAGGATATTATTTGAAATATTCTTATTCTTCAAAATCAAATCATGCTAATTATTATTATTTGAAGAATAAACACTCTTATGATTGTTCTTTTAATGTTAAACATTCTCATGCCTCTCATCATGATTATTCAAATTTGAGAGATGTTCACGATCATTTTATTAGACCATCTACTACTTGTCATTATTTTGGTGTTCATGGTCACTATGCTTTTGAATGCAAAATTAAAAATTCTATGAATATGTGCATAAAGATTATGTGGGTTCCAAAAGGAACCATAACTAATAATGTTGAACCTAAGCAAGTTTGGGTACCAAAATGCAAATAATTGTTTTTTGTAAGTACCCTTCATAAGAAATTAAAAAGAAAGATTCAAGAAAAGTGAATGCACACACTTTTTTGTAAAAGTATTATTGAATAAAAATTTAAACTTATTTAGTACATATGTGATTTGAATTGTAACTTCTCGTATTTAAAATGTGCATTTTGACTTGTATGTATCAATTCTTGATCATAATTATTCACAAGCTCAAATGAATAAAAATTTTGAAATCTTCATGTTGACAAAAATGATGATACTTTTTATGATTAAGTGTGCATGTGCATTTTCATTTGATATGCTAAAATTTTGATGATTTTGATATATCCCAAGAAAGTTTCATTTTAATATCTATCTTATGGAAGTTGCATTTTAATATCTATTTTGATGATAAATACTTGTATATAAAATTAAGATGATTTTAATTTTACTCATAAGGATTTAAAACAATTGAGTTATCTTGTTTTTAAATATTTGTGAGGAGTACATAATGATGATATTTTGAACTTAACTTTATGTCACAATTATTTGAGATTTAAATTTATTTACTAGTTATCATAATTTTCACACATGACTATGATTTTTGAAAAGTAAATTTTGTTGCACAATAGGATCATTTTACTTTGAAAATGATTGTCTACATATGTTTAACCCTTGAAAATATGATCAAGTATATTTTATTATGCTCTTACTAGTTCTTATTTAGACATTTGACGAATTATAATTTTGAAATTGAAAAGAACTTACAAACTTGGAATTTAAATGTAAGAACAATTTTTTTGAAAATTTGAAAACAAAGTTGGAGATAGTTTTAAATTTTGATATATCAATTTCTTTTGACTTGTGATAATGTATTTGCAAAACATTTTTTCTCACATGTCAAATAAAGTAAACTATATGCATATCCTAATCCCTTACCATATTTATTGTGATTATCATTTTGATTTGGTAAAAGAAAATAATATATGCTACCGTCTTTGGCAAATCAATTTATATATTAATAATTGACAGTCATTTATGCATTGTTAAGATGGATACATAAATCATTTGATATGATAAGAAATAATAAAAAGTTTAAAAAATATTTTGGACATCATTACACTCACTTTTATAAATTTAGACATGTACATGATAATGTTTGAAATATCGTTCTATTTACTATGTATAGAAATTTCATGACCACTATATTTTTAATGCAAATTTGAAAAACTAACCATAATGAAATGAAATCCAAAAGGAAATATGATTAACAATCTTGGACCCAAGCTAATATGGGTATCAGAGTTCAAATGACCCTTTGTTTGTATGTTTGCTTCACATGAAAAGATAAAGAAAAATGAGGTGGACATACAAAGTTTTAGATAAAAGAATTTTTCGTATATGAAAATGAAAATTTAAACTCATTTTGATATGATGCATGTTTATGCTTTGAAATTGTTCATTTATTATCATAATATGATATAATAGACATACTAGAATTGTTTTGCTCGTCTAATTTTGAAAATGCCTATATTATTCATTTTGAATACATGAGAATATGTCTAGAATTGTGCATGATGGTTGCTAGATTGACATTTTTGGTCTACCTTACTAATTTAATGTGGAAATCATATTTAGAAAAATAAGAGCACTTATATCAATACTACAATTTGCATACATGATTCTTCACACTCAAAATATGCTGATTTTTGCATTAAGCATGTATAATTAATTGATATAAATCTTACGTACTATTTTATATCTTGTTATTTGTGATTCAATATAGTTATATGATGCCTATGCTTTTGAAATATAGAAGAATCATATTTTTATCAATAAAAAATAATAATAACTTTGCTTGGTTCAAGTTCGATTATCACATACTTTTTGTTGACGACACGATGTTTTAAGATCTTGATATAAGAATGGAAAACTTTTGAATATTTAGAAATGCAAACTTGTGGAGAATTTTGAAATTAATACATAATATTTTCTTTTTTATTTGTGATAATATACTTGCACAATCTATGTTGTTCAGATGTCCAAAAAACAAAATTATATGCCTATTTTTATCATTGCCATGTTTATTATCATGATTATCCTTTTAATTTGGAAAAATGAAAAGACACATGGAATAAGTCTTCTAAACTTGAATAATTTTTTATCTATAAATAAAACTTCATATTTATAACAAATATGTTTGGCATAATTTTTAATATGACTCTTGTATTATGAACTTTATGTGCATGAACTTATTATGAATTTTGACTTGTTACACTATATCATTTGAGTATACATGCACATTATATTTTTTTATAAATTAATTTATAATAAAATTATTGATCATATTAGTGTGTCATTTGAAAATTATTACATAAGACATTTAATTGTCAAAATCTATACTTATGCACATATTTGAAATGAAGCATTTTACTAAGGAGATCATTTTCAACTTGTTATATACATCTCCTATCAAAATTGATTTATATGCTCATCTTAGTAAAATAATTTTACATGAATATTATATTTTTCATATTTCAAATTATCATGTCATGTAATCAAAATTATTTCTCCCATTCATAATTTGAAATAGTTACTATCATTTTAAGAAAGAGGGAAAATGTAAAAATATAAATTTGAATACCTTTTCTAGTTTCATTTGTTATTTTCTTATCACCAATTTTGATTATTATCTTGTGACAAAAAAAGAAAAGGAAAATGGATTTGAAGGAGTGAAAACACAAATTTTACGGTAAAAGTATTATTTTGAATAAAAAATGGATATACTTGTGTGACACAATTATTTGTGCTTTATACTTGTCTATTAGTTATCATAATTTGTGCACAAACTTATGATTGTTGAAAAGTCAAATTTTGAATATATTTTAATATGTTTAATTTTGGAATTTCAATGTTAATTATTATGCTTATCTCTTAAAAATTGTGAACATATATATTTATTTGGCCTTTTATTTGTTTTTATTTAGACATTTGAGGCTTTGTAAATTTACAATTGAAAGAAGTCAAAGTTTTGAAACTTTAATCAAAATTTGATTGTTTTTTAAAATATCATATATTTCACTCATATTTGTCTTGGAAAATGAACTCTTGATTTATAAGATTAATGTGCATAAATTTATATGGTCATGAATTATTATTATTTGAGTATCCATATATCATATGGATATGGAACATGTCCAACAAATTTCAAATGGTGTTTAAATGATATCTCTCTTGACGCGCACACACACAATATGTCAAAATATTGCATGAACGTTATTACACACACGCACATGATAGTTTTATGCAATATTTTGATTCCTTATATAATTTTTTGAGACTTTTATTATTCATAACCCTTATATCAAATTGATTTCATGTTTTTTCTCTTATGAATTAGTCATGAACTTAAGGGGAGTTTTTTTTCATATCGCATATATTATACTTGAAACAATTCTTATGATGTGATCAAAGAATAAAAATTATTTTCATTTCTCTTATGATATTTTACATATTGTTTTTTATATGACAAAAGGGGGAAGAATGAAAAAAAAATAATAGGAAGATGACACTATTAAGGGGGAGTTACATTATTTTCTTATATGCTTCATGTGCAAACTACTTTTTGATAAGAAAAAAGGGGGAGAAATATAGTAGAAATATGATAAGAACATAAGAGAAATTTATATAGGAGAAATATATATAACCCCTTATTATCATGTGAACCTTAAGAATATAACTCTATATGAAAAGTACCTTACCATTAACACGTGCATATCTACCATTGTAAGGAAAGCTTAGTCTTAGGGGAGTTAAATTTTAACTTTGATATCTTTTCCCATCATCACTTATATACTTTTCATATTTCTCAGTTTGTCTTCATAAAAAAGGGAGACATTTTTGGATTATATCTTATATAATTATATTTTGATGATACAAATCTTGAAAGATTTATAGCTATATTTAAAATATTGAAAAAGTTTAAATAAGAATGAATTGATGCACTGTTTATGTTATCATAATATTTACATTAAGAGGTGAATATTAAAATTATAGATAATTCTCTTATCTTTTCAGAGCATTAGGAAAGATTTAAATTTAGATTTATAATGTTGAAAAAGTGTAAATAAGAATGAGGTGTTTCATGCACTTAACTTTTGGTTAACATTTGTTTATGTTTCATAATATTTGCGTTAAAAGGTGAATATAAAAATTATAGATAATTCTCTTATCTTTCTAGAGTTTCAAGAATCACCTCATTTGGACAACCACATTAAAGCTTATGTTTAAACAGGTAAAGTTCGAAAAGTTCAATTTGAAGTTGATATTTTTATGTACTAAAATTGTGCTTAATATTTGAGTATTTTATCATGAGATTTGAATCCATATATTTATGTAAACATTATAGATAATATTTCTAGCTTTTTAGAATCAAATATCATCTCATTTGGATATTCATATGAAAAGTTAAAGAATAAAGATAAAAAAGTTTAACTTGAAATGGATAATTTTATGTACTAAATTTTGAATTACTATTTGGTTGTAGTCTCATTAGATTTTGGATGAATAATGAGTCAAAATTGTGGAGAATATTGTTAGCTTTTCATGGAATAAAAAATCATCTCATTTGAATAATGGTGCAAGAGTTATACTCAAAATAGTGCAGGGTGGTCGATCTGACGGTCAAAGTATTGATCGACCGTTCAGGTACATCGGTCGACCGATCAGCATAGAAAATGCAAAAATCTGATTAAAGCCAATAGAATGATGTGTCGAAGTCGGTTGAAACACTTGTCAATCCATCATTCAACTAGTCAGTATGCAGAACTCACCAACGGTCATATTTTCAAATGGCTATGTGGAGCGGTCGATCGGTGGGACAGAACAGTCGATTGGTTAGCGCGCACAATGCACTATAACGATCATATTTCAGTCCAAGAAGTGGAAAACGAGCTCCAACAGCTAAATGAAGTTAAGAAGTCTATAAAAGAGGATTCAAAGGTGTAGAAAATGATTAAAACTTCTAAGAAAAAGTGGGAAGAATATTTGTGAAATCCATTTGAACTGCAAGTTGCAAATCTTTCAATTCTTTCTCTCTTACTCCTGTGTGAGGTTCCAAATTGTAAAAGAGAGATCGTGAAGTATTCTTATGATATGGTAATAATTGTATAGTTTCTGAGTGAAAAAATGTTGTGTCTTACCTCTTGAGCGAAGAAAAGAATGGTGAAATTAAGCTTCTGAGTGGGAGAGGTGTGCATTACCTCTTGAAGCGGAGAAAAGGATATATTTGTAAAGGGTTTCTTCCTTGTCCATTTGGAAAGAAGGAAGGGTGTTAGTGGAATCTCCTGCAATCTCAAGGTCGAGAAGTCGAAGCAGAGTCGTAGGCCGTCAAACCTTGTCAATAAATCATCGTGAGTGCATCTTGTGTTTGTCCTTCTTTCTCCCTCTCATTCTTATTAAATTATGCATGTGATTTGATTGTTATTGTGTTAGTTTAAATTTTAACAAATCGATTTTAAGATTTCACGATGATTTACGTAAAATCAATATTTTTTATTAAAACAACAATTCACCCCCTCTCTTAGTGCCTTATGATCCTACACTTGAGACATGGCCTCTAGATGTCCTCTCTCTTTCATCCTTAACATCACAATAATTAATCATTCATTAGTTGGTCAATTATAAACACATATAACATAACTTAAACATTACATACTCTTAACTTTTGATGGCTCCTCATAACGATTTCACATGGACTTAAACTTCTTAACATCACATTACTTACGTCCTAACTATGCTCTGCTACCAACTATAATGACTTGAAATCCACCTTAAAAATTTTGGGCACTTACGAAAATTTCGCATTGTTAGCCATACGTCATCTTAATCATTTAACAACGGAAGACTTTAACATTTTAGAGAAAATCATAATAAATAAAAAGTTTGTAATAATCATATAACATCTTTTCAATTAATAAGTCATGGGATCTTAAATGTTTAACTTCAACACCAAGTACGCATCAATGTTCGACTATAACTTATTTAAACCAAAGTAAGTGCAACATTTCATCATGAACTGAGCTGCCATTCATCATTTAACCTTGTTCACCTACACGTATACAGAGTGCATGGTTTCTCAATTAGTGCATGTAAAAGTCATGCATGTTATAATAACTTATCACATGATACATGCAATACATCAACATCATAACATCATAGACAACGGAAGACTTTAACATTTTAGAGAAAATCATAATAAATAAAAAAAGTTTGTAAAAATCATATAACATCTTTTCAATTAATAAGTCATGGGATCTTAAATGTTTAACTTCAACACCAAGTGAGCATCAATGTTTGACTAGAACTTATTTAAACCAAAGTAAGTGCAACATTTCATCATGAAGGGAGCCGTCATTCATCATTTAACCTTGTTTACCTACACGGATACAGAGTGCACGGTTTCTCAATTAGTGTATGTAAGAGTCATGCATGTTATGATAATCAATCACATGATACTACATGCAACACATCAACATCATAACATCATATGTTGAACATGCATGTCATGAACTATATCATGATCCTTACGTGACTTACACCATGCTTTTCATTTATTCTTTGTCATAACATTAATTCAAACATAAATATCTTGACACACTTGCTTAATTTTAGAACCATCATATGTAAGAATCATACAATAAGAATATGCATTCATATCATTCATAAATGTACATGATATATAACCGTTTCATTTCACTTTCATTATCATATATGTCTTAGGAGTTTCTTTATAACTCCTTAGTCCTTACTTGTTACTTGACATGCTTTCTTTCTCTCTTTCCATTCCTCTACATTTCTTTGGGGTTGCTTTAACACTTTGGACATTATCTTATAATATTATTTGCACTACAAGAAAAAGGGGCTTTATCGACCAACTATTAGTGTCGAGACAAAAAAATGGTTATTATAAATAGTCAATAATGTCCAAAAATAAATATGGACATTATTAAATACATCATTAACGAAAGGTAAAAATGTTCATCTCAAAAAATATATTTCGGTCATTAAAATTAATTATTAATGACCATTCAAATTTGTCATCATTAATTATAGATTTGACGGGATAGCTAAACATTTCCCTCTAACAACAACATTAATTTGAAAAAATAAATTTGTTTATGTATTTAATTAACTTACAATGAAAATTGAAAAAAGAAAAAATGAGCATCCCTGTGGGGAAAGTCCCCACGAAGCCGTTGGATTCGCATCCAACGCCGGCTGGCGCAAATCTTAGAGAGAGAGTAGAAAATGGGGCGGTTCAGCCCTCAGTTCAGTGCGAGATTTGGGATGGGCCCGATTCGACCAGTTATAAAAGCTGGAAACCCTCAGATACAAACTCATTTTTTCATCTCCTCACTCTCCTCTTCATTTCTCCTCACCGTTAGCAGACGGCGGTGAGCAACCACCAACTCTGTACCAACATCGCTCCGCCCCCGCTAACCTCGCCAACCCGGGCAACCTCCTCTGAGCCCGTCTGCCGCCAATGCACAGCCAGATCTACGACCCCGTCGACCTTGCGTCGGGACCTCCTCCGAGCTCGTCCGCTGCAGATCTGCCCGCCGCCGACCCCCGTGACCTCCGGCTAGATCTGCGACCCCTCTGACCTCGCGCCGACCTCGCCGACCTCGCCGACTTGCGGCAACTTCCTCTGAACTCGTCCGCCACAGATTTGCCCGCCACCGACCCCGTGACCCCCTATCACCGACGAGCCTCCCTCCCTGACGCTGACGCCAAATCTCATCCCTCAGATCTATCTCCTCTCCTATCGATGTCGACGACAGACCAGATCTGCGCGATCTCCAACAAGATCTGCCAAGCCTCGTCGACCCCCCTCATGCCCCCCGTTGATCTTCGTGTGTTGCCGCGCCCGCCTCTGAGCTTCGCCGCCGATCTCGAGCACGCCAACCCCCCCCACCCCGCCGATCTCTGTGTGTCGCCCCGCCGCCGCCGAGCTTGTGCACCACCGCCATCGAGCTCGCCTGTCCCACTGCTGCCGAGCTCGTGCACTGCTGTCACGAGCTCACCCACCCCACCACCACCAACCTCATTGTTAATCCTTGGTCCTGTAAAATTTTATTGTTTAATTGATGTTGTAAACTAGCTAGTTAAGTAGTTAAACTTTTGTAAATCCACAATCCATGCTGTGATTAGTTACACTTTTTTAAATGGTCTTTATATGAATTTAGCTATGGTCGATGATGGATTTTATCGATCACAAAGATGACCACTAAAACATTTAATGGCCAATTAAATGGTCATTATATAAATGGTCGACTGAATTATTTATGGACGTTAATGATTTTTAACGATCAAAATTTTAGTCATTGAAGATTATCAATGACAAAAATATATGTCATTAATGCGTTTAATAACCAACATAGTGGTCATTATATAGATTTAACGATCGGATTACTTATGATCGTTGATGACTTTTAACGATCATATTAGCAGCCATTGAGGATTATTAACGATAAAGATATTGTTGAATATTAATGTGTTTAGCAACCAACTAAATGGTCCTTATATGGAATTAACGGTCAGATTATTTGTGGTCATTGATGACCTTTAATGGCCGACATTTTTATACTATCATTGTTGACTTTTAACGGCGGCATCTACAATGACCGATGACGACAAAAAATGTTGGTCGTTAATTTTCAATAATGACTAGAAATTAAATAGTAGCGACCGTATTTCTCTTCTCTATTAAAACTTATAAATCTAATTAATGAATTCATGTAACATTTAACCACAATTCAATATGAGGACAATTCATTACATGCAAACTATCGAGAGAGGAAAGAGGGGTTGAATCACCTTTATATATCTTGAATTTTATTCTTCCTCAATGTTGATCCCCTTTCTTTTATTCATGTCAATCTTCTTCTTTGCCCTTCTCTTCTACCTCCTTCTAACATAGAAAAAAAGAGTCAAATATGTTTGTGAGATTTTTATAGAATCTCACATAGAATTTTCTCTAATTGACTTTATTACTCTTAATCATAATTTACTTTTTCATAAAAAAAACTTTTCTTTGCCCTATTCTTCCACCGATTTTGACAGCTTCCTTGGAAGGAGGAGGAGATGCAAAAGTCCAATCCTTATTTAGTAAGATATTAATTAATTAAATCAACATTTATTAGACTTTCTATGGGCCGGAAGCCCAACTGTTCAATCCTAACACGTAACGAAAGCTTTTTGCGTTGGACCACAATAAATGATCACCTAAAAAGTTCTCTCTTGAAGCAATATAGAGCGGTACATAATTTGCACAAGCAATTTATTACTGGTTAATTTAATTTCAAATCAATCATTTTAATCTTCAATGAAAAGATTAATGTTAATTGTTCAAAAATATTCTTCTTCTCTAATTATACAACTGTTTAATTTAATTAGGTTGGAAACTACAGAAAAATATATAATACGTTTATGCTAGTAATGATCTAAAAGACCGTTTAACTTTTTTTTTCTGACATTACAATTGTCACTTCAAAATATACTATTATCATCCTAAATACACTATCTCTTCTTTTTAATGTGAAAGTCACATTATATTTGAAACATTAAACAATTCTATTTAAAAAGGTTATTTAGGAGGAGGAGGAGATGCAAAAGCCCAAACTTTATTTAATTTACTGGTTAATTTAATTTCAGATCAATAATTTTAATTTTCAATAAAAAAGATCAATGTTAATTGTTCAAAAATATTCTCCGTCCCTTATTAAACAAATGTTTAATTAGGTTGGAAAATACAAAAATATAATACATTAATTTTACATAGGGTTAACAATCGATCTCTCATGTTATCGATCGTCTAAAAAGGCAGTTTAACAATTTTTTTTTATGTGAAAGTCACATTGTATCTCGAACATTAAAAAATTCTATTTAGATAAAAAAAAAAAGGTTACCAGCATCAGCATCAACTCTACTCATTAAAATATTTCCATAAATTTTAGGACCATATTTGCCTCGTCAGCATGAATTAGTCTCGAATATTGGCCCTTAGGATGTAGTTAATGTTTTATGTGAAATTTTTTATGTGCATATAATAAATTAATTAATAAAATTAATAAAGGCGGATGGTAAGAGACCTATTGGGGACAAATGATAGGTGGTTTAAGATGCAATTGATTGGAATTAATTAAATTCTAGATATTCCTGTTGTGGGTCGAACCTTTGAATCATACATGTGATAAAGTCGGGTGAGGTCAACGGGTTGACCCACACCCTGTCCCCTCATTACTTGGAAGAAGACACAAGAACCAATTAATTATGCATTTTTTCAACTGAGAGGCAGCTATCAGTCATAATCAATTTGCTGTTGGACCTTAATTAATTTGGACATGGACAACAAAAGGAAAAAAATATAAAATTGATATGATTTCTTGTAGAATTAAATAAGGGGACTAGATCGAGGGTTAGTTAGTTTATTAGCAGCTCTAGTTTAGATCAGGTGTTGGAGTTCTTAATGCAGTTAGAGATAAAAAATATATATATAGTATCGAACGTAGCTTTAGATCATGCATCAAGTCAAGAGTATGACTTCGAATTGAAAAAAAAAGAAAAAGAAATACGTATTGTGTATTACACGCATCGAGTATTCTTGCGTTGTCTCAACTACCACATTGAATGAATCATAATTTATACCAACAAATTAAAATGTGTGAGTACGATGTACGAATAGAGGTGGTACTTATTCAGTGGGCTCATTGAATAAAGGAGCAAAACCACTGTGGTTCTTGGTTTCTTGGTTCTTTTTCTTATAGGTGAAAGTTTCTTTGCTTGTGTACATGTGTGTATGTCTGAGGTAAGTTTTGAACCAAGTACAATAAGTTTTCAAATACATTTATGAGTTGAAATAATACTTAACTGACAGTATCATCTTGTATATGGCATCTATTATGCCGGTGTTGTGATATACTTATACTTTTAGGCACTCTTTGGCAAGCACAAAAATAAGAGTATTAAGTAGCGATTAACATTTTGATCGAGTTAAAATACTACTATGATTGTTTGGTAAATATTTTTTTAAAGTAGCGTTTAGAGATTTTAAGACAAAACATTATAAACTACTCCTGCTAACTTATAAAGAGTAGAGTATAGCGGTTTTGTATTCATTCTTATTATAGCCTCATTTGTTTTAATATCAAACTTTGTTTAATTTTTTAAACATCATATATTATTTTTATTTAATATATCACATCTTTAATCCTAAAAAAATATATTTGAAAATAATCAATAATTTGTGTTAAAATTTTATATTCAAAATAAAATATTTAAAATAATTATTATGGATATGATGCTTATAAGAATAAATCTAAATTATATTTTTATGTTTATTTTTATCATTATATAACTATATGCTAGTTCAACCGCTATATTTATCAAACTGTTTTTATCAAATTTATAAACAAATCGCTATCCGTTAATAACTAATCACTATCCTCTTATCAAATCGCTATCCTCTAGTCGAACCGCTATTGCTAATCGAATCGCTAACTTTGCAGAGCCTTAGTCGGGTACCAATACATTTGAATTTCACCAAAATTTTGTTTCTTGTCGCATAGGCACATATTGTGTTTTACTTAGTTGTGGCTAATCATATTTGAGAAGATGATAAGGATTTTGGTAAGTTGAGTTAAATCCAACTCGACTAGAACAACTTCGTTCCATTGGGTTAACATGCTCTAATTTTTTCAAGTTTATGTCTGATTTAATCAAATTCGAATCGGATGGAGTTGAATGAGAAAGTCAAATAATTCGACCACCATTTTCTAATATTATTTAATATAAAATATATTATTTAATATTACTTAAAGCATGAAATAATTTGTTAAAATATTTAAATATTAGTTACATATTTAAATATTTTAAATTTTAAATAAAAATAAGTTTAAAGTTGAATAAAATCTAAAGAAATAAAAAGTAGGATATTCATGAATATAGGATGGTATCTTATTTAATTATTATAAGTAGCTTCAAAAGCTAAATAAATACCAAGCTTGGCTTATAAGCATATAAGTAATGAGATTCAAATTCTCCATTTCTTATTCGATTTTGTTCAAATTTTTTTTTAAAAAAAGTAGTACATTTTTTATTGATTGCTCACTTAAGATAAGAGATGAGAAATTTTAGGGACTCTGGATGTCGTGACTATTTCATCCCATTCAATCAGAGGTGAAGTACCACGTTCGTTCGTTTTCCATCACGTCCGTCAATCACTCAGACATCGTTTAGCTGCTTATTCCAGGCGATTGCAATTGTCCAATCATGAACTCCATGATTCTGGTAATCCCCTATTAACGGTGCTCTTAATTTCCGAGATCACGATCCTCGTAATTCCAGTAATGATCATTTTGGTCATATTCTAACATCCCTCACTTGAACAATATGGTCATGGTTTTCAGTATTGTCACTCTTCGTGTAATACCAAATAAAGACGTCATTTCGAAGTTCACTAGTTGTGAATCTTCATTCCTGACTTAATTATTTTTGAATCCCATCAAATCAATATGTTTGATGAATGTTCTAATTAAAATTCATTTTGTGAGAGAATCAATTTGAAATGCACCAAATTTCAACCCTGCCACATGATGAAATATGCTCTCGTGCGCTACTTTCTTTGGTCCCTCTTTGACTCTAACCCAGATAATAAAAAAATATGCCACGTAAGCAAAAAATTGAAAATAAATATTATAACTTAAGAAATGAAAATGTGAAAGCTACATAGAATAAAAGTCCATGCCAAAATACATAATATCCATGGCCCCAAATAAAACATCGATGAATAGAAAGACTCAATATAACTCTAGGTAATCATGTGCACATGTCATCCGAGCCATAGTCGTCACACACACATCAGCCTGACTCGCAAGCATATCATGTACCTTTAGGGATCACATAAAGGAGCAAGCTCAACCGTTAGGAAATACTATTGCAACACATAAGTGTGTACTACCTACACCATGGTGGGCCAATGGGGAATCAGTGCCACGGTCAGTGCCTCGTCGGACGAGATGACTTCGTTTAAGGCAAAAGTATTTGTAGTGAAGATTTTCCATCTAGGTAGACTAATGGTAACTCTCATCTTTTATCTTATTATACATGAGCCTCTCTTTCGATCACCTGGATCAATTAAGGCTGTAGGGAGCAAAGGTAACTTCGAATCATCTTTAGGTTTTTATCAATTAGAATCAAATAAGTGGATAGAACTTATCAAATGAGATGGTCTAGTTTAAGGTCGTATTCTTTCTGTCAACTCGAAAGTCAAGTAGTCATCCGATTGAGGTTCATTTAACGGTTGTTTGAATTAGGAGCGAACGTCTGTTTTGTTTGTGTCCATCGATTGATCGAAAAGGGGTGCGGTCATCCGTTCTAAGTTCATCAGTCAGTCGATTCAAGACCATATGTGAATCAGTTGAACGTAAGATTTTTGGTCATCCATCATAACATAAGGAGATTCTCGAGCTTTCAGTCGAGAATTTCTTGTCCAGTCCTTCGCTGGAAAACAATGTCATCTTCCTCGATCAGAAAGAGTTTCGAACTTTCTCTCTGTTCCATATCGATTGTCCGATCCAATTTCGAACGTCTGATATAGAGTTGCTATACTCTTGTTGAACTAAATTTGGACGACCGAAAGACATTTCGATCTACCATTTCAGATTCATTGTGGATCCTTATGTTTTCAATCAATTTTTCAACCAGAAACATCAAACTAAACATCCTAAAAAAATTTCCTAACTTAAGGCATAATATAGTAACTGAATCATAGCAAAATCATATCAACTTGTATCATAAATGTTGCAAGAACAGAGATCTAAAGTCCTTTCATTTTCATGCATCATAATATGTCTAAGTTTCAGAATCATTTTACAAACTATTTCATACAAATTTCTCAGATGTAGAATTAGCGTAATCTTCTCTGTAACTATTCTAACATACATAGACAATCCAGCAACAATCATCATGTGGAATATAGCATTAAATCATTCTTTTCACAATTCGACCAACACCAAAAAGAAGAGGAAATTCATATCTAATTCCTTCAAAAGATAATACATCAAGATTCCTACATATGGTTCCTAATTTTAATATCGTCCTTAAAGCATGCAATTTCAGCAAGAACTATCTTATGATCTAGATCTCGAATAACACACCTTTTTGTTGATTGCCTATCCGTAGCTTTGCCCGATCAAGCTCTAGCTGCGTTCCCTTCCCCCTCCTATGTCTCCTGCTCCTGAGGACCTACCGGAGTGATGTCGTTGTCCTTTAGCCGAGACCGAGAAGAGAGCACGAGCAAATGGTGGAGGAAGGAGGAATGTGAAACGATAAAGAAGAAAAAGGGAAGGGGAATAAATCTAGTTTTAAGGCTTCATGCTGGTGGGGGTTTCAAAATCTTTGGAATGACAAATCATGGTGAGGGAGTTATATAATCTACGAGTTAATGTGGGTAATGATGGAGAAAAATCCTCTCACGGTTTTCTAGCCCTTGTAGACGCCCGAAATTTTTTGGTCATTTGATTGTGAGTCGATTGAGTTGCTGACTCGTCGCGACATCAGTCACCCATTTTGATTTCTAGCATCCGAAAGTCCGACTTCCGATATTTAAAAAGTTCTAAATTTTTACGAAAATCTTGTTGTGTTACATAAATAAGTAACATATCTTCTGTAGGCATATACGTTACAATCACTTCATTCCTTTTCACTATATCATATATATAGTAATATTCAATCTCAATAAACTATTTACTTTACTATCTATCAAGTTAATTGAGACTTAATTATCACAGTACATCTGCAGGGATTTTGGTATTAAATTGAGCCTTAGTTCCATAAGAAAACACTTCATCCATACACTGAGTGGTCTCCATACTACATAAAATATACTCAACTTTTTGTGTGTATCCACACATCCTTATATTTCTTGCTACCCTAAGAAACAATTGCATCATCGAACATGAACACGTGACCTAATGTGAATTTTCGATCATCGATGTCGCTACCAAAATTCAAATTTGCTATGTCAATCTTAATTGTATCGTGTCTTTCATATATCTAAGAATCCTTTCTATAGCTTCCACTGTGCCTTTCCAAAATTACCTTGATATCTACTAACCACACTTATTGGTAAGTCACTTTTGTACACAACATTGCATACATTGAAAGGGCACCAAGAGGAGGGGGTGAATTGGTGTTCAAAACCAAAGTTATCGATTTAACAAAACACGTTGCGGAAGCTTAAAATCAATTCTTTAAACCTTTTAAATCAATGCAATTTAGATCATATCACAAACACAATATGAAGAAGAGAGAGAATTCAAACACAAGAACATATGTGATGTTTTACGAGGTTCGGCCACACCTTGGCCTACATCCCCGCTCTGACTTCTCGACCTCATGATCGCCGGTGATTCCACTAAGAAACTTTCTTTGTTCCAAATGGAGAAAGGAAGAAAGCCCTTTACACAATCACCTTTTCTCCGCTTCGAGAGGTAAGGCAAACCTCTCCTCTTAGGAAGCTAATCTTTTCTCTCGTTCAAGAGGTAAGATTTAGAACCTCTTTCACACAAGAGCTCTCACAATCTTTCTGAAAAATGGTTTCTATATTTTACAATAAAATGCTCACAAGAAGAGAAGAGAGAAAGAAAAGAAAACTCAAAATGATAACTTCAAGAAAAAGGTCTTCTTTTGATAACTTGAAGTTTTTCTTCAATGCTTGGATGAGTGTCTTTGCTTCTGGCTTTGGAACTCCTTTTATAGGCTTCAACATGTGTAAAATTCATCCAGAATTTTTTCCACAATTTTATCTTTCAAATATAGCCGTTACTTCATTTGATCCGGAGGCTAGTTGACACACATATAGACCGGTTGACCGATCTATGTAATCCGTTGTACTGTTTCTTCAACTTCTATGCTCGATCGGTAGACCACTCCATTGATCGGTATATTAACCGGTATCATCTCAATGTCGACTAGTACATCTCATGTATTTATCCGTCGACCGGTATAGTCTCGATCGACTTTCTTTATTTTGACCGACATGTTGACCGACCAACACTATTTTGAGCATAACATTTTGCATAGCTATCCAATTAGATAATCTTAAATTCTATGGATAGCTAACAAGATTATCTACAACTTTGATATTCATCATTTATCCAGAATCTAGTAAGACCACAATCAATTATTTATTCAAAATGTAGTGCATAAAGTTGTCCCTTTTTCTTTAAACTTTTTCAGCATTTACCTTTAATCTTTCGAGATTTGTATCCTCAAAATATAATTTTATATGTCATTAAAACTTTACTCCAATATACATAAATCTACCCACCGCTTGTGCATAGGGGCTCCTCTAAGGGTTTCTATTTTGCATCAGAACATTGACTCTTGCTAAGTCTTTTCCCAACCATAAGTAGTGTCTGTGCCAGATTACAATTTTGCATTTTGAATCTTCTCAATATCATATTGAAATACTATTCCTCACTTAAGCTCAATGTTGCAGAATATCCTTGATACCAACAAACCGTTGATACTGATGTCTATGAGAAATCGATAAATAGATGGTGGAAGAGTAACAAGAAATCACGTGGAGAAATACATAGATTTTACATGGTTCAGAGATTGTCTCATATGGCCACGACCGTCTTAGAGTTCACTCTATTCAGATGTCTTAAGTTTTTCAGTTACAAATATTACTCAGATCCCCACAATATAATATGCATAACCGCTACTAGATATGTGCATTGGGTAACAATTCAGGATAACCACATATCTTATCACGATTCTTTATAACTTCATATCTAACAAATAAGGTAGTTATGATAACCACTTAATATCTTCAAATTATGATTACAAGAAGTTCCAATCTCCCAGATTCTTCCTACAATAACTAACAACAAATTGGTTAGGCCCAGAATTAGGCTCCACCTAACTAACTCCAACAATCTCCCACTTGGAGACTGATTCCCTTGAGATTGAGCTGCACATGTCTGTGCCCAAACTTTGGATGGCTCCTCCTAACAACTAAATTTGGAGGGAACTCGAGGTTGCACCGAACCTCGAGTTTTTGTGACCGTCACCTGACTCTTTCGTGGTCTTGTACAACTACTTTTTATGCAATATCATTTCACCTTTAGGCAATTTTGTCAACACCCAAGTTTTATCCTTGTACAATGAATCAATTTCATCCTGCTTTGCTAACTCCCACTTGACCGAATCATCAACCATCAAGAATTTCCTGAAACAATTTGGTTTACCAGCATTAGTTAGCAACATGAAATTCTAAGAAGGAGAGTACCTCACCGGTGGTCTTATCTCCCGAGTAGATCTCCTGGCAGAGGTGGAGTACTCGACCCAGCCTGTATCACCTCAGGCTCCTACTGACAATCTTATCGGACCCAACCACATCTTCATCTGACATACCCTCAAGTTTCACTTGAGCTTTGCCTTTTTCCCTTGCAGCACACCTATCTTTATACATAGTCTTTTCATGGAACACCACATTTCTTTCCCGGATAATTTTTCTATTCTCCTTATCCCACAAATGATATTCAAACTCATCAGAACCATAAATCAATAAAGAAATACCTTCAAGACTTAACATCTAACTTGTCTCTACATGCAGAATCAATATGCACATATGATAGGCAATCGAAAATAAAGTTCTACCTCCATACCACTCCAGACCTCCTCTAGTAGTTTATTCTCCAATGGTACAGATGACCCGCGGTTGATCAGGTATGCCACTGTGTTCACTGCATCTGTCCAAAATGCCTTCGATAGATCTACATGGATCCTCATGTTCCTGGCATACTCATTCAGCGTCCTATTCACCCATTTAACAATCCTGTTCTACTATGGTGTCCTTGGAAATGTTCCTCGTAGAACTTCTTGAACTCATGATTCACATACTCACGACCATTGTCAGATCGCAAATACCTGATATTGACGTTTATTTCTTCTCTACATGTACCTTCCATTTCTTAAAAGTAGAGAACACATCAAATTTATTTTTCAAAAAATAAACCCATACATTCCTAGAATAATTATCGATGAATGTCACGTAATATAGTAATCCGTCGAGGGATGAAACTGGAGATGGTCCCCACACATTCGTGGGCACAAGTTCCAACTTGCTAGTACTTTGCTGAAGGTGACTTTCTTCTACTTCCTCAACACACAGCCTTCACAAAGTCCACAGTCAATTGACTTCAGACCTAGTAGTTGACCCATCTTGTGCAAGTCATATATCCAAGTCTACAATGCCTTCAAACATATCATCCAAATCAGCTGCTGCAATAATCTTCATGTTTGACGACCTATATAAAGTACACAACTTGCTGTCCTGTGCAATCACCATAGCTCCTTTGGTGACCTTCCAGATGTTACCTACAAATACCTAGTATAACCCTCTGGGTCAAGCTGTCCAACCGAGATCAAATTTCTCTTCAACCTCGGTATATGTCGAACATCCTTTAGCTTCCAAGATATCCGATTATCACTAACAATTTTTACGTTCCCCTTCTCCACAACATTCAAGGCTTTATCATCTGCCAAAGTTACTAATAGTGTAATCTTCGATATACTCCCTTTGTGATGTGAAATGGTATGAAGCTCTAGAATCCATAATCCAAGATTCTATCAGACTGTCAACACTCAGAACCAATGCATCTGAGACTTCTTCTATAGCAGCATTCGCCGACTACTCATTGGTTTTCTTCTTAGGTGCTCTACATTTTTTTTTCAGGTGAGCTTTCTTCCCACAATTCCAACATGCGCATTCACCATATCTCGACTGACTATGTCGCCTTGCATTTGATCTTCCTTGGTTTTGCCCTTGCATTCTTCCCTTGTCTTCTGCACTCAACGCCGAACTTGAGACTTCTCCTGATTCTCTCTTGCGAACGTCTTCGCTCAAAATTAGATCTTGAATATCATCGAGCTTCAACTTCGTTGAACTGGAAGAACGGGTGACCGCCGTCACAATTACACCTCAACTTTCTGGAAAGAAGACAACAAGGTCAGAGCCCTCAGTTCATCATCAAAAGTGATACTTACTGAATTCAATTGTGTAATGATAATGTTGAATTCATTGATGTGATCCACGATGAAGCTCCCTCAGACATCTTCAGGTTGAATAACATTCTCATCAAATACACCTTATTTGATGCAGACGACTTCTCGTACATGTTTGATAATGCCTTCATCTAACTCGTCGTGGTCTTCTCATTCACGATGTTAAAGGCTACGTTTCACGCCAACGTTAGCCTGATAACACCAAGCGCTCAGTCCGCGTCGCTCATCGCCTTTGGCTTTACCCCAGAAAGAGGCCCATGCAATTTCTTTTGATACATATAGTTCTCGATCTACATCTTCCAGAAGTCGAAATGTCTACCATCGAACTTCTCAATCTTCACCTTCACGTCGTCTGTCGCCATCGCTCCCACTGCCCACGTACTCCTCGCCGAAGCTCTGATATCAGTTATTGCAGAATATCCTCGATACCAACAAGCCGCTGATAACGATGTCTGGGAGAAATCGATAAACAGACACCGAAAGAGTAACAAGAAATCACACACAGATTTTACGTGATTCGAAGATTGTCTCCTACATCCACGACCGTTTTAGAGTTTCACTATGTTCAGATGTCTTAACTTTTTCAGTAACAAACATTACCAAAATCCCCACAATATAAGGTGCATAACCGCTACCAGATATGTGCCTTGGGCAAACTCCACCTAACTAACTCCAACACTCAATGTCCTTGAGCTTCTGTCGCGAGTAATTTGAATTCCCATAACATAGGATGCATCTTCGATGTCTTCCATTTCAAATTTTTTTGCTCAACTTATTTTTAATTTCATTGAGCATCATGATATCATTTCCAACAAGTAATATATCATCAACATACAAGGATAATATCATAAAACTTCGTCAACTTTTTTTTTATGTACACATGTTGGTCCAATTTATTTATTTTGAAATCAAATTGGACTATCGTCGTATGGATCTTAAGGTACCATTGTCTCAATGATTGCTTTACTTCATATAAATATTTTTTTCAGCTTATATACCTTATTTTTGCTTACCTGTAACCACAAAACCTTCATGTTGTCACATATATACATCTTCCAACAACTTTCCATGTAGAAAATCTATCCATTTTTAATCTTGTTATTTATACGGACACAAGTGGCAACCAGATAAGGCTTTTCTAGCAGTAGCTAGGTCCTTGGTCATCACGATCATTTTATTCATGTGGTATATTACATTATTGCCCTCTTTCATTTTGCACGTGGTGTACTTGTGCAAGAGGAGTTTTACTTCCATATCTCATTTTTTATCGTACTTCTTCTTGAGGGAGTTCTATAGAGCACATGTAGTTTCATGAGCCTCAAAGATTATTATCAGGTCATCTTTCATGTATATTAAAAATGAAGGTCTGCCCGTCTTATCGTGCCTCTTACACTACTCCTTTGTCATCTCGAATTACTTGATTTGGTCACTAGTGCCTTCCTCGAGAAGGATAGGAGTGTCAGAGTCAATGACATGATTCATATTATTGTGAACAAGTCCGTACCTAATCCTACGACTCCACATTTCATACTTGGTATGGTTAAAATGTTCAAGCTTTACTAATTTTGAAGCATAATTTTGAAGTCATTTTCTAAGAAAATACAATGTAAGACAACTATTATAACTCAATAAAAAAAGCTTAGTTTGAGTTTCAACTAATAATTAATATTGATGAAAATTAATGCCATATATATATAATTAATAATCAGAAAGAATTATTAAAAAATATTCTGGGATTGAATTTCAAAAGTAAGTGATAACTTTGAATTAATGAAGTATTAATTTTCAAATAATATTGAAATTTAATATAAAATATTGATTTATTCGAAATAAGTAGAAATAAAATTTATTTATTCAAAATACAAAGAAATAAATTTTCTGGAAACTTTATCCACAATCTTGTCCGAAATTAAATTTAAATTAATGTTAGGTAGAAAATTAATCTATATATATATATATTCAACAACTAGTTAAAAAATGTTACACACAAAAATAATTATTTCAATAATTTTTCAAAATTTATTTAATAATGCATTAAAGTTGTCCAAATTTCTTTGTTTAAATATAGTCTAGAAAATTAGATAAATAATTGAATAAAATTTTACCAAATACCATTCAACTTCGAGCACTTTTCCAATGCTACTCAAACTTCACTTTGCAACAAGACTACCCTCCATCTTTTAAGTTGTTTCACCAACTATCCTTTTGACATATGATCGTCAGTTTCTCGGTTGCGCTGTTGACGTCACGTCCACATGATGATTTTCTCTCTTCTCCATGTAGGCAACCATCCAACAAAGGCTTGAACCACCCACCCACCCCACCCCCTTCCCTGCGCCAGCGCCGCGCAGGGAAAGGAGGGGGGAGGGCCACCTCATCGGAGGTCCACAGAGGGGGCGTGTAGTGAAAGCCCCCAGCCTCGTCGGAGGTCGCAGAGGAGACGCATAGGGAAACCTCCTAGCCTCGTCGGAGGTCAGGGGCGATTATCAGCAAGGACATTTTTTAAATTATTATTTTTAATATTATTTTATATTTTGGTGGAGAGAGAAATAAGTCTTGTGGACGTCACATCAACACCTCAATAAAAAAATGGCCGATCATAGGTCAAAAGGGTAGTTCGTGAAAAAAGTTAAAAGCAATGTTGTAAGACCCGATCCGGCCTTCGAATCGGATTGCTCAACTGGTCTTGTCGGACCAGGTCGAACCAAATGGTCGGACCGGATTATAATAAATTAATAAAAATATGTATAAATTCAGCATATATTGTATCACTAATAATAATGACATAACAATTCTTTTAATCACAACTCAACACAATCAATAATTTAAATCAAACACTAATCCATAAAATAACATAACAACACTAAAGAATTAAATGCAGAGTCATAAGATAACATAATTGAATACAAACTTACAATTTACGAAGATCATAAAGTTCCATAACAACATATAAATGTACGCAAACACAACTTCATTTCATAAGGTAGCATAATATTTCACAGTCAAACACAAATTTTAAGTGTTAATAACTTCTTGTAAACATCAAAAACATAATAACAATGGTGAAGTTCATAATTCTTCCACAAAGCAATAAAATTAAACACTTTTCTTCAACACTCTTCATTTTGAGGAAAAGAATCCAAATTGACTTCCAAATCCTCAACATTGTTTTCTTCCACATCATGTTCAAGAAAATATAAACAAAATGGGTTAAAAATCATACTTGGCAATTATAAACATCTTACAAATCAATATTTTGAATTTTGAAACAAAAAGGAAAATGCATTTACCTTCTTGCATATGAAGTTTTAGTCCTTCCAAACCATTATAGAGCATCTTCTCCAACTCATCATAATCAAGAATTGGGCTCTCTTCCTCCTCCATAATCGAATATTCAATCTTGTCCATACTTTCATAATCAATAGGATCAAAAAGTGCTTCTTGTTTAATAAGGGATCTACAAAATAATGAAACATATAAGAGTTGTCAATTATAAATTATAAAGTTATAAACATATAAAATTTTCCATTTCACAAACCTATTTTTCAAATCCAAATTGTAATGCACATTGACAAGATCATTTAATCTTCGATGTTCTAATTTATTTTTTTTCTTTGAATGAATTCTTTCAAATACACTCCAATTTCTTTCACAACCAGAAGATGATGCAGTTTGACTTAAAAGACGAATTGTCAATTGTGACACTAATGGAGCACTAAATCCAAAGCTACGCCACCATTGATCTGTCACAAAATTTACATAAAAAAAAGGTTAAGTAATTATTAAATATATAAAAATAAATGTAACAATATAATATAAAATATAAATGAATCTCACCGGGTCTCAACTCTTTAGCAGTTGCAATAGCAAGTTGCTTACCAAAACTTTGCAATCTATCTTGATACAACCAAATTTGTTTTAACACTTCAGTTTTTTGGCTTGTAACAATACATCAAGCCATCATTGTTGAACTTCTGGTTTGATGCAAAAATTATCTTTGTCATAATAGAAAGTCGGATTCAAAAAAATATGCAACACAATGAATATGTTTGCAAAGTTGGTTATCCCATCGTTGCTTGATTATTCTCGTGTAAGGTTTGTACAAACTTTTCTTGTGCATGAAAGTATTCTTGATTGCCTCTTTGCTCTATATATGCCATAATATACATAACCAAGGGAAGGTCTATCATCTCCATCAACAATTCTTAATAAGCGTACCAAAGGAGCCACAATTTGCACAATAATGCCACAATCATTCCAAAATCTACTATCTAACACAATATCAATGACAACTTTAGTTTTCTTATCTTTGTAATATCTTGAATTTGTAAAATCTAAACCTGTCACCAAAGCTTGCAAATCAATCTTATGATCATGGATGCTTTTCAATGCAATGAAGGCTGTTGCAAATAGAGTTGGACCAGGGCGCAAGATTTCAGTCCACTGTGGTCTTTTCCTTAACCAGGCAAGCAAAAAAACATGATTATAAACAAACTTTGTTCCATTAATTCCCTTTCTATTCACAAGAGTCATTATTCCAATATCTCGTAAAATTAAATTCAAACAATGTGCAGCACAAGGAGACTAATAAATGGATGGATACTTCTCATTCAACAACCTGCCAACAACTTTATAATTTGAAGCATTATTTGTAAATAAATGTACAACATTACTTGGTTCAACAAATTCAACCAAATTAGCAAATAAGTTACAAAGAGTTGTAGCCTTCACAATGTCCGAAGCATCAACTGATTTAACAAAACAAATTACTTTAGGAGAATAAACAAGAAAATTGATGAGTTGTCTATTCTTTTGATCCTGCCGATCATCTCCCATTATAGTACATCCAGTTTCTGACCAAGCATTTCTAAATGTATCAACCAACAAGCCAACTTCCTTCTTAATATCATATAGTAATTTAGTTCTAACTGCATGATAATTAGGACCTTTATATCCTGGACTGACATCTATCATAGGCTGATAATAAACTGAATTTGCACAAATAAATAAAATGCAACAATCATAGAAGAACCTAGCAACAGCTAAATTAGCTCGATGAACAGCTTCTTTACCTGCCAAGACTTCTAATTGAAGGTTGTGCACCAAGAATAGTTCTTGAAGAAAAAAACTATTTGCACTTATTTATTTTCCTTTTCCCTTGACTTCGCTTGGATTCCTTGTGGCAAGTGAAACTTGTTCTTGTACACCTATCTCAACTTGATCACTAATATTTATTTCTTCATTTTCCTCATGTGCTCGTTTCTTTGATGTAGCTACAGATTTCAAATGTTCTCCAAGTCAATACTTGACTTCATAACTAACTTTAGGACAAGATAGTGTCTCTTCTTTTTTTTCTAGCAAGATGTAATTTCATTCCATATATTCCTCCACCTTTTAAATTTTTTCCACAATACAAGCATTTCAATGATCTTTTTCTCTGTGCATCAAAACAAATCTGACAATGCTCCCATGGAGGATCCGTTTTCAATCTTACTACTTGAGAGCTTAGTGGAGCTAATGTAGCGCTGTCAGTTGTAGATTGTGTTTGAGATTGTCCAATAGGTGTTTGAGTTTCACCACATCTACTCCCTCCTGATGCCATTTCCTGAAAATAACAAATAAATATAATTATATATGTAAAACATTAATTGATAAAAAATTTAAACTTAAAAGCACCTTAAGCCACCAGATCGGGCAAACGACAAACCGTGGACGGCCATGGTGCCCCTTGCCCATGCCCTGGCCAGCCAAGGTTTTGCGAAGGCTGGCCGGCTAAGGCTCCGCTAGGAGGCCAGGGCACGCCTTGGCCAGCCAAGCGCGGCTAGGCCGTGCCCCTGACCCTGGCCAGCGAAGGCGCCGCCAAGGTGTGCCCTAGCCGGCCAAGGCGCCACCAGGCGGCCAATGTATGCCCTGGTCGGCTAAGCGCGGCTAAGGCGTGCCCTTGACCCGCTTGGCCTGCCAGGGCGTGCCCTGGCCACCTGGTGGCGCCTTGGCCGACTAGGGCATGCCCTAGCGGTGCCTTGGCCAGGGCACTCCTTGGAGGCGCCTGCCTAGCGTCCCAGGGCACGCGCGGCCACTGGCCAGCACAAGATTGGCGAACTAACTCGACGAACTAACAATCGAGAAAGGGAGAAACTCATCAGATCGAAGGTAGCGGTCGTCGGAGATTGTCACATCGCCGGATCGAAGACAATGATCGTCGGTCACTGGATTGAACCTGCGCGTCGCCGAACGCCGAATGTTGAATGCCAAAGTGCCGAAGTGCCGACCTCGATCGCGTTCGTCGGATTGTACCTGCCGGTCACCGAACGTCGTCTCTGGATCGTGCGGCGTGCGAATGACGAAAGTCAAAAAATGAAAGAAGCCAGCCCTAACATAATTACATAACTTTAGATTTTTTTTAAATGTGAACTGACGGGGTCATAAAAAACTGGCGAGTCTACCGATCAAACCCAGGTTTTGATCGGTTTGACTGGTTCAACATGGGCCAAAGGGTGATCCGAGTCCAAACCGACCTGAGACCCTTTTTGATGGCCGGACAATCCGACCGGTCCGGACCGTTGGTAATCAGTCTGAAAACCATCGGTAACGTAATTACCGATGATTTTTCAGTCGGAATCGATCCGTCGGAAAAACTCTCATCGCAAATCGATTTGCGACGGCCGAAAAAAATTCGTCGAAAATATCGACGGTCAGAACTATCAGAAAAAGTCCCGACAGTTCGAATCGTTGCAAGTTTTCGATGGTTGCGACTGTCGAAAAGGGCCGGTAGTTCGAACCGTTGCAAGTTCCGACGGTCTCAACCGTCCAAATCCGACCGCCCATGGCCGATCCGGCCGCAAGCCAGTCGATCGACCGGATCTGGGCCGCCAGGCGACGGATCCGGCCGCCCGCGGCCGATCCGACCGCAAGCCGGTCGATCGTTAAGGATCCAGCCGCTGGCGGCGGATCCGGCCTCTGGCGGCAGGCAGGAGGCCGGATCCGAATGCCCGGCGGCTGATCCGGCCGCTGGAGGTCGGATCCGCCGCCAGGAGGCCAGATCCAAACGCCCAGCGGCTGATCAGGTCGCTGGAGGCCCGATCTAGCCGCTGGAGGCACTCACGGCCGGATCCGGCCGCTGGAGGCACTCACGGCCGGATCCGGCCGCCAGCGGCGAGATTCGGCCGACAGCGGCCTCTGGCCGGAGAGAGAAAGAGAGAGAGAGAGACGCTGGCGCGGGAGAGGAAGAATTCTTGGCCGGCCCGGGAGGATCGCCGGCGTCCGGCGCGGGAGAGGGAGGCCGGCGCGGGAGGGTTGCCGGCGTCCGGTGCGGGAGAGGGACGACCGATGCTCGCGGGCCGGGAGAGGGAGGGAGAGAGAGAGAGGAGAGGAGGGAGTGATGAGAGAAAAAAAATATATATAAGGGGAAAAGATGAGAGAAAGCGGAAAAAGGAAAAAAAAACGGGATAATAAAATTTTAATTACCGACGGCTTCGGCCGTCGAAAATATAAATATTAACTATTTTTATAATTACCGACGGTTGTGATCGTCGAAAAAATATTTAGTTATATATAATATTTATTTTTTTATTTTACCGACGGTCAAAACCGTCGGTAATTACGACGGTTTGGGCTATCGCTAGTTATATTAATAAAATAATTTTTATATTATATTATTATATATTTATCGACGGTCACGACCGTCGAAAATTGTGACGGATTTTGCGACGAATTGGTATCCGTCGGAACTATCGACGTTCCTAATCGTCGAAAAATTAATAATAATAATATAAAAAATACATAATTTAATTTTCATTTTCGACGGTCATAATCGTCGAAAAATTTAAATAATAATATAATAAAATATATATTTTATTTTTTATTTTCGACGATCGTAATCATCAGAAAATCCATCGGAAAATTTAAATAATAATATAATAAATTACATAATTTATTTTTTTATTTTCGACGGTCGTGACCGTCGAAAAATCTGTCGAAAAATTAAATAATAATAATATAAATCATTTTCGACGGTCGTACCATCGAAAAATCCTTCGGAAACGAAACCGTCGAAAAATTCGTCGCAAATTGCGACGGATTTCGAACCGTCGAAAATTATCCGTCGAAAAATTACAATTTTCTTGTAGTGGGGTTTCAAATTATTGGTTAAAAGATGAATAATTTAGGTGGAGAATAGCGCTAAAAAAATGTTAAAATTAGAGGGTATTTCATGAAATTTATCTATTAATCTATTTGTTTACGTACTTTTTATTCATGATATTGCACATCTAATTACTTTATTTAATTGGGACTTATTGACGAATTTGGATATAAAATATTAAGCTGAGATTATATATATATGCATTAATCGTGACGCCATCAAAATACTTGGAAATGACAACGGGTTGTAATTTTTAATATTTTATACCACCATTTTGCCCTTGTTAAAAGAATATTAATCTATACAACATGTGAGCGCGAATCTGATATCGATATCTTTTAACAATTATAGACCTTGAGGATGACCATAACACCATATTAGATTTCCTTATTCGAAAGTTGATTGTGCCTATTCAAGAAGAAAAGGCATTCAATTCCAAGCGCATGCATGGCGTAATCCGACACGTAATTAAAATATCTTAAAAGTGTTGGACCATTAGATTTCTTTTGTTTAGATTATATAGGACCACTAGATTTTGCGCAATCCTGTGGGACAAACTTGGATTCGATTGTGCTAAAATGCAATAGTTTAAGATTATGTCCCAATCAATTTGAAAGTTTGATTTCGGAACGGTTAGTTAATTGAAATTAATCAACTACTAATTAGGTAAAGTGACGTTTAAAAAGCTTCTCGTGTGCAAACTTGAGATATTTCATTGTTGTTGCCATGAACTTGTACTCTATGAGGATTTGGTGCTCCAAGTCAAAATTCATCGGGTGATGTATTCAATTAATAATTTATTTGAAGATACCAAGGAAGAAACACCCCACCTGCCTCTTGATAAGGCATGCTATTAATCACAGATTAGTACCATAATCCATACATTTTATGATTATAATAATCAAGAGCAGGGACGGACCCATGTTCAACGAATTCATTTATATGTAAATGCGCAGGGCTTATATAATAATATTAATGCACTTTTAACATTTTTATGATTAATAAATTTTCATTTTTATTCTAGTGTTAGCTTATCGATTGTTTAGTGATGCACAGTACGAGAATTTTTTCGATTATCGACGGATTTTCTGTCAGAATCCCACGATATCCATTGAAAAATTTAATTTCTAACGAATTTTTCGACGGGTATGTGATCATTGAAAAATTAGACATCGGTAATGAGTTTAGCATGCAAATTCCATATTTCCGACAGGCAAAATCATTAGAAAAATCAAAGGGAAATCTTCCTTCGGAGCTTCGATGGGCTTCCCTTGGAAGCTTTGAAGGGAGATGTCCCTTCGGTGACTTCCGAGTACACCTCAGTTCTGAAGGGAGATGTCCCTAGACCTCAGTTCCGAAGGGAGATGTCCATTCTGTGGCTTCATCCGTTGGAAATGTTTTTTAATATCTTAAAAACTCATGCCCTTATGTGGCTTCATCCGTTGGAAATATTTTTTAATATATTAAAAAACTCGGACACATGTCGTCGGATCCGGTGCAGGTGTCCAATCTTGCCGTCGTTCTGAGTCGTTGGTCGTCGGAGCCACCAAACGGCCAGCTCGGCTGCCTTGCAGCCAGATGTAGCAGCAAGGGGCCGGATCGGCGGCCAGATATGGGTGGCAAGGGTCCGGATCGGTCGCCTTAGAGAGGGAGGTTGTCGAGAAAAGAGAGAGAGCATGACAGGGTGAAATTGCTACAGGATCGACCGTGCCTACGACAGGATGTGATCGGGGCTGACTGCCAAACAGCGAATGTGGCTGCCAGGCCCCGGATCCAGACTCCAGCAATCGGATTTGGCCGTCAAGCGGTGGATGCAGTTGCCATGCACCGGTGCCAACGCCGAGGCCGAGGGCGGAGATAGAAAGAGAGAAAGAGAGAGAGAGATGAGAGGGGAGCGGGAGAGAGAGAGAATGAGGGGGGAGAGAGAGAGAGAAAAAGGATAGGGGAGTGGGGGAAGAGAGGGAGAAACACTTATATAATATTTTAAATATAATTTATCTGACGGATGGTCCCTTCGGTAAGAGTATTCTTAAATATTTATAGCATTTTTTGGTTATATGTTATATATTTTATTAATAATAAAATTACCGAAGGGTGTTCCCTTCGATATTACCGACGGATTTCTATCCGTCGATACTTCGGAAGGGACCATCTATCGGTAACAATATTATTGAAATATTAATCATACTTTTTTGTTATATGTTTTATATTTTATTAAAAGTAATATTATTGATGGGTGCTCCCTTCGATATTACCAATGGATATCTATCCATCGGTACTACCGAAGGGACCATCCATCGGTAACAATATTACTAAAAACTTAATCATATATTTTATATTATATTATAATATATATATTATAATATAATATATGTATATATATATTATAATAATGGTTACCAACTAAGTCGGTAATACCGAAGGTCAGACCCGTCGAAAACATAATATTAAAAAATTAATCATATGTTATATATTATATATATAATATTATAATAATAGTTATCGACAATTCAACATTAATGTTTTATATAAATAATTTTGTCTTTATTTGTTTTTTATTTTTTAATAAATATTTCTTGTAATAAGATAGTAAAGATTAAATCATCATTTCACAATTAATAAAAATAACTTAATAGAATTTTGAATAAAATTAATTGAACGAATCTAATTATTACTCGGGAATAAGTTCAAGAAATTAAATTTATAGTTAGGTTGGAAAAATTATAACTTAATTTTATAATGTTAATGTATATATAAGACTGTTAATCAGTATGTATATATACTAACAATATTATATATCTTAGTATTATTCTAAGACACATATATCTTAATCTTAATCTTCATCAAGACTTCTCCTAATATTTTTCTTTAAGATGTTTAATTGTGTTGAAGACTTATCCTTGTCTTATGTCATTAATTGGTATAAAATTTGAAGGATCGTATAGTTGTAGCTTTACGTTCTTACTTTTCATAATGTTTTAAATTACTGCATAGTCTTTAAAACATATAATGAAAAATAATGATAGAAGTAATGAATGTTTGATTTATATAGAATACAAGAAGTGTGTGAAAATATATATATAATTATAAAAAGAATATAATTGTATACTTATGATTAAAATTAGTTATATTATGATTAAAATTAGTTATATCTTGGATAGGAAGTTAACATTTTTTTATTAAAATTTATCTATTTATATTCTAAATTTCTTTATAATCTATATTCTATGTATATAAATATATTAAAATAAAAATGAGTAAAAATATAAAATATTAAAGGCGATTGTGATAAAATAAAGTAGTGATAACTTATTTAATATATTATTTTATTAATCCATCAAGAAAAAGAACATGTTTGTGAATGTTGGTGAACAAGCTTATTAAACACTTACATCGATTCTTATATATTTCTCTTATTAAAAATTTATATTAATAAACTTATATATACACAGATATATATAGTAAACTTATATATATATATATATATATATATATATATATATAATTAGATCTACATGTACTCTTCTACATCAAAGAGGACATTAATGGCGTTGACTATATATATCATAATTATGCTTGACTACATTATTAAGATTTATAATATATATTATTAATCCTAACATATTTATAATTCAAATCCTAATTACATTCTCTCTAATCATATTAATAATCCCAATCTATTTAACATTCTAATCCTAATCTTATATATATTAATACATATATATTAGTAATTATATGATGTTATTATCAATACTAATTCTAACATCCCATAGTAAAATTATTTAATATTTTGTTTCCTAAAAGTAGTTTACTTAACATCTTTAATTTCCGAAAAGTAATTTTGATACTTAACATATTCAGCCATATTTTTCCTTTTATCCTTTTAAAAGTAGTTATAGAATATTTAATCCAAGATTTAATCCAAAATTTATACTTATACTCAGTTTAAAAATCTTAAAAATGGTTATATTATGATTAAATTTATTTATAATCTATATTCTATCTCTATAAATATATTAAGAGGAAAATGAGTAAAAAGATAAACTATTAAAGAAAACTATGAAAAAATAATAAATAATGATAACTTATTTATTATATTATTTTATTAATTCATCAAGAAAATTATTGTATTATATTATATATTATTATTATTATTTTAATTTCCAACGGGTCAAGCCTTCGAAAGTACTGATGAATGAAAATTCGTCGATAATTTTGAAGGCATCATCCATCACTAATTTTAATAAAATATTAAAAATATACTTATATTATATACATATATATATATATTATTATTATAAATATAGTTACCGGCAGTCCTAATATTTGGAATTACCGACGGATGAAAAATCAATCGATAATTTTGAAGACTTGACTCATCGAAAATTTTAATAATAAAATATTAAATATATACTTATATTACATATATATTAGTATAAATATAATCACCAACGGGCCTAGCCTTTGAAGTTACAGACAGATGAATTTCATCCGTCTGTAATTTCGAAGGCTAGGTCTGTCTAATTTACCGATGATAGTTTGTTGTCCGTAGTAGCGGAGGACTTTTGGAACCTCAATATTTTGGAAGGTTTTTTCAATGCATCGCAAATGCTATCGGAAACCACGAAGGATTGTTGTCCATAAAAAATTGTTCGTCGCAAATAGATGATTTTCTTATAGTGACATATAAGTATTTACCTTCGACACTTTACATTGTGAGTGGAGATAAAATAATCAAGATTCAATTATGTATGTTTAGGATAACATGGAAATGAGTAATGAGTTTGCATTTATCTCATATTTCATTAGAAGCTAGATATGAGACATCATGATGTCAAAGTTGGGTTACTATTGATAGGAAAATTCGAGAACAGGAAGAGAAGATCACAGAGAAATTACAGGAAAAATAAATGAGGCACACGAATTACCCAGGTTCATCCTTGAGATTAGGGCTACGTCCTGCAAAGAGGTTTCACTATATCATTTAGGTTTACAGCCGTCACACAGATTACATCTGAAAATAAGCTATAAATAAGCCTCTCCTAAATGGGTTCAAAACCCGACTAAAATAGAGAAAAAAATGCCGTCGGGGGGCGGTGCCCCCCGAACCCCCCCTTTTGTTCGCACGTCAGCAGTACAGGCAATTGGGTAATACTCATATTCCCCTAAGCTCACGTGGGAGAACCCCCGTGTGAGAAACAAGAGGCCCTGAAGTATTCACCAACTCTAACATTCTCCCGCTTGGTGGATACTTCACACCAATGAGAGCCTTGCCAGCAACATTCTTCTTCAATCCGACAGCAACAGAGCACCACTTAAACTTTGCACCTGTAACAGCTTTAGTCAGAAAATCAGAACTATTCTCTGTTGTATCAAACTTTTCAAGCTGAACCTCTTTCTTTTACACCTTTTCCCGGATGAAATGATATTGGATGTCAATATGCTTTGTGCGTGAGTGAAATGCAGGATTCTTAACTAACTGAATAGCACCTTGATTATCACATCTCACCTCCATGGCACCTTGCTCAAATCCGAGCTCTAAGCACAACCGCCGTAGCCATATGGCCTCTTTTGCAGCATTAGTAAGAGCCATATATTCTGCTTCTGTAGAAGAAAGTGCTACCACGCTTTGTCTCTTGCTCATCCAACTCAGTACAGTCTCAAATAATGTAAAAATATATTCACTAGTGGACCGTCTACTATCAATGTCTCCACCCCAATCAGCATCTATATGGCCTACAATATCAAGTCTCTTTCCTTTCCCTGTACCTTCAAAATACAAAGCAAAATCTGAAGTTCCACGAAGGTACCTGAAAACTCTCTTGATAGCATTCAAGTGTTCCTTGCCCGGGTTAGACATATATCGACTTAAGACTCCCACTGCTTGGGCTATATCTGGACGTGTGCACACCATAGCATACATCAAGCTGCCCACTGCACTTGTATATGGCACATGGTCCATCTCTTCAGCTTCTTCATCTGTCTTCGGGCATTGCTCTGCAGAAAGTTTGGTTCCTAGAGACATAGGAGTATCCACTGGCTTGCAGTCCGACATGTTAAATTTCTTCAACACTTCTTTTATGTACTTCTCCTGTCCTAGCCACAACTTTCGCTTCTGACGATCCCTTCTAATCTGCATACCCAAAATAAAATTTGCCGGCCCCAAGTCTTTCATCTCAAACTTCTTGGCCAACAAACCCTTCACTGAATTCACCATCTTCATACTGTTTTCAATCAGTAACATGTCATCCACATACAGTGTAAGAATGACAAACTGATCTCCAACTCTCTTCACATAAACACAATGATCTAAATATGAACGTACAAACTTGAGTTCGAGCATGTACATATCAAACTTCTGGTACCATATCCTTGGCGATTGCTTCAATTCATACAAAGACTTGTTCAATTTGCATACCAGATTCTCTTTACCTTGAACTTCAAAACCTTCTGGTTGCCTCATATATATCTCTTCCTCCAAGTCCCCATGAAGGAATGCCGTCTTCACGTCCATCTGCTCTACCTCAAGATTATATGCTACTGCCAGAGATAGAACAAATCTGATTGAAGTCATTTTCATCACGGGAGAAAAGATCTCGTCATAGTCGACTCCCTCAATCTGATAGTACCCTTTTGCTACTAGTCTCGCCTTGTATTTCTCTACAGACCCATCCGATTTCAGCTTTCGCTTGAACACCCATTTGCAACCAATTGCCTTTCTATCATTGGGCAATTTACACAAGCTCCATGTTTCATTCTTATCCAGTGACTGCATCTCATCTGCCATAGCAAGCTCCCACTGATTTGCATCATCCCTGGACCTTGCATTTTTTATAAAACTAGGTTCTTCTCCGATGACGCTCAAAGCATGAAACGAACTCAGAGCACTAAAAGAGTATCTAAGAGGTGCTCTTCATTCTCGTGTCGATCTCTTGAGAACTGGTATGGTACCAACATCTGGGTCTTCATCTGAATCTACATCTTCAACTTCATTAACCGAGTCATCTTGATCAGATTCTGGAACAGACTCAACTGAAGTATCTTGTGCAACCACTTCTGTAGCTTCAGAATCAGAATCTTCTTCAAATACTACAGCTTTCTTGGGTTCATCATTTTCCTGAGCCTCAACTTGGGATCGTATTTCACGAAAAATAACATCCCTGCTGTATACGATAGACCTTGTCCTTGGATTTCACAGTTTATAGCCCTTGACCCCTTCCTTGTATCCGACAAATATGTTCTTCTCAGACTTACTGTCAAGCTTACCCCGCTTTTCCGTGGGTATATGAACATAGGCGTTACATCCGAACACCCGAACATGAGACAGATTCAGCTTCTTCCCAAACATTGCCTCATAAAGTGTCCGATCCTTCACTGATGAGGTCGGTGAGCGATTCTTCAAATAGTTTGCTGTGGCTACAACTTCTGCTCAGAATTTTTGCCCCAATCCAGCCTAACTCAGCATACATCTGACCTTCTCTATGAGTGACCGATTTAACCTTTCGGCTACTCCATTCTGCTCAGGTGTATATGGAATTGTCTTCTGCCTTGCAATATCATTGTCCACGCAGAACTGCTCAAACTTCTCTGAACAAAATTCGCCTCCGTTATCTGTACGAAGGACCTTTATCTTGCTGCTCAATTGGTTTTCCACCAAAACTTTAAATTCTCGAAACTTATCGAATACATCTGACTTATTTTTTATAAAATAAATTCAACTGTATCTCAAAAAATCATCTATGAAAGAGACATAGTACTTGGACCCTCCAATAGATGGAGTCAGAGTTGGTCCAAAAACATCACTATGGATCAGTTCGAAAATATTCATTGCTCTTGTACCTATGTGTTGAAAACTGACTCGGTTCTATTTTCCATGAAGGCAATGTTCACAGAACCCGAAACCCACAAAACAATCTGGAACACCTTCTACTATCTGACTTGATGCTATGGTAGAAAATCTTTTCTCACTGATATGGCCTAATCTCTGATGCCATAGCATAGATCTGTTGTCTTCATCTTCTTTGGCCTCTTCAGAAAGAAATCCGTAGTCCACAGATATTGTCTCTCCGAGCAACCTGTACAATGTGCCATAATGAACCCCTCGTGCAATCACAATAGACCATCTGATCATCTTGCACGAATCCTTATCGCAATTGAATATAACACCCAAATCAGCCATTATACCAACAGATAACAAACTCCTGCTCATAAGTGGTATATGCATCACATCTGGTAGAGTCATCACCATGTCATCACTCATCCTCAGCTTCACCCTGCCACGCCCAACATTCTGAACCGCAGTATCATCTCCGAGCATGACATCCCCACCATTATACTCCTCATATTCACAAAATCAGTGTCTATGAGATGTCATGTGGTACGAAGCACCAGTATCGATGAGCCAGGCATCCCCTACTTTAGCCTTATCTGACATCCTTATCTGACTGTGCCATACATGCAGAAGTCAGATACATATCCCCTACTTTAGCCTCCTTTTTATCCGATGATGACTCAACTTCTTTCATCTGAACTGGCTTGTTTTTGCAATCTCGCTTCAGATGGCCCCACTCTTGACATCTCCAGCATTGCACCTTCTTATCTCTACTCTTCGAACGCCTACGAGATTTGGACCGGGACCCTCTCTGATTCTGAGTCTTTTCTGGTTGCCTTCCTTTAGCCGCCAGCGCCTCTTTACCAGAACTTGCTGATCCCTTTCTTCGTATTTCCTCTGACAACAAGGCAGCACATACACTTTCATACAAAAGTTTTTTATCCCCGCCACCAATCATGACAATCAGATTGTCCCATAAATCCGGCAGCGAATAGAGCAATGTTATTGCCTTATCATCATCTTGAAACTTAACACCGATTGATACAAGTTGACTTATCACCGTATTAAAGTTATAAAGATGTGTAGAGAACGAGTCACCCTCATGCATCCTAAGATTGTATAGTTTCTTCCTGAGAAATAACTTATTAACCAGTGACTTACTTTGATATAGAGATTCCAACTTCCTCCACAGATCTCTGGCTGTATGTTCGCTCATCACATTCGTAAGAATTGAATCCGCGAGGTAAAGCCGAATCAAACCCTTCGCCTTTCTATCAATCCGATCACACTCTTCGATCGCCTTTGGATCTGCCTGACTGGAGGAAGCCCCATCCGCGACCTTCGCCGCTTCCATGTCTGGCCTCTCCTTCTCGATTGCCGTCCAAAGATCTCGATCACAGAGAAGATCCTCCATCTTCATCTTCCAGAGATCAAACCGTGTTCCATCAAATTTTTCTATCTCAATTCGCGATCCTCCTGACATCTCGAATAAACCCTAATTCCTTGAACAACCTGTGCTCTGATACCAATTGATGGAAAAATTCGAGAACAGGAAGGGAAGATCGCAGAGAAATTGCAGAAAAAATAAATGAGGCACACGAATTACCCAGGTTCACCCTTGAGATTAGGGCTACGTCCTGCAAAGAGGTTCCACTATATCGTTTAGGTTTACAGCCGCCACACAGATTACATCTGAAAATAAGCTATAAATAAGCCTCTCCTAAATGGGTTTAAAATCCGACTAAAACAAAGAAAAAACCTAATCCGAACCACACGGGCCGACTAAACAGAAGCCCAAAACACGGGCCGGCGAGCGGGACCGCCGTCGGGGGGCGGTGCCCCCCGAACCCCCCTTTTGTTCGCACTCCAACAGTACAGGCAATTGGGTAATACTCAGATTCCACTAAGTTCACGTGGGCAAACCCCCGTGTGAGAAACAAGAGGCCCTGAAGTATTCACCAACTCCAACAACTAGTAGGACTCAACTTGAGTATAATGAGATGTGCGAGTTTTATAATATACCCTACTTCAAAGTGAGTCTTTACTATAGTACTATATATATTATGCTTAGTCAACTATAGGACTTGACAAGTAGTTTATATATTTTTTTTCAAAATTTGAATATTTAACAATGAATAAGTTTGAAAACCATCTTTAAACTCTTCATTGTATTTCAAAGTAATGGTTTAGTATTGCTAATTTTGTATATACTCAAAGACAAATTTGTATATAATTCAAGAAATCATGATTATGAAAGAAATTGATTTATAATCGAGAAATATGAGGATGAGTGAAAAGTTCTATGATGTTGTATTGAATTTGTAATATGTAGATAAAAAAGGTAACTTGGGTACTCAAATAATATAAATATAAGGCATGACAAGTAAAATGATTATGTGAACAAATATATATTCTCAAGATATTATAGTATTGTATAACATGATATATTTGAGCAGTTATATAACGTCAAGTTATAATATGAACAATTACATATTGATTGACAATTTTTTTATCCTAATAGATCATAGTTTTTTTTTTGCTCTCAGATTAATTGATCGACTATGTGTTCCTAATAAGTTATAATATTGACTCTCATGAGTTTAAGTGACTGCATATCCCTATTACGTCAATCCTTTTACTATATAAATAGATATACTAAAATTAAATATTTGATTAATTATTCTTTACATGCGAGTAGGAGATTGTTGAACTTAACTCATCCATAAGGTGTAACACCCCGAAAATTTACCACCAAATGCCAAGGGCAATCAGGTCATTCGACAGTGCTACCCGTTCGCCATCACATCATTAAAATAAAATGATTCATATAATAGCAGCGGAAAATATTATTCATTAAAATAAGATAAAACCATCAATAATTCTGCGAAATACTTTAATGAAATACTTGCAATATCATATCATAGAAACTAGGAAAAATATTTGTTGTTTCATAGAATTTATCTAAACATAATTCTAGAGACTCATGACTCATTTATTCTTATGTCATGTGCAACTTCACCATCATGAGTTGTTCAGCCATCCATCAAGCATTTCAGTTACCTGCACAGATCCATGGCGCATGGTTTCCAGTTAGAGTATGTAAAGGCCAATATAGTAAAATGCATTCTAAGCAGGATACTACATGACATATATATGAAAGTTTCATAATAAAAAGAAACATGCATGTCATGTCATATTCATAAAATGTACATGCCATTGATTCATATATGAGGTCATCAGTAACAATAATGTAATTGACATGAAATCTTTCGCATCATGTAACAGTTAGTTAGTAAACATACCAAGTGGCTAGCACTTGTCATTACCTTAATTAATATCTTCAGAGTTATTTTATAACCTTTTGGATCCCACTTTCGTGATCATCAGTCCTTTCTTCAATAGGCTAATTAGGCCTTGGAGCCAAGGCTCCATCACCCGAAGGTGGGTGGGAATATACATATCGTTGCCGGTAAGATACAGTTATTCCCCTAGAAAATGCTAACTCAAAGGTGCAGGGCACAGTAATTTCTCGAGAAAAATTCTAACACAGTGGAGCATGACATAGTATTTCTTGTCATTAGTTTGAGGGACGACAAGTAACAATATTCTTCAATTAAGTTCATTATTTTCACAAATCATCAAACAATTTATGTCTCTCGGTCTTTAGATTTTAGCTTAGTTACATTAAAACATGCAATATGTGTATCTAGGTGATAATCAATACAACAATCAATATTTCATAAATAGCATCACATATTAAATGTACAAAGAATCATGAGAATACATCCACAAATCAATCCATCTTGAATGCATAAACATTTAAAGATAATGCATAATATTGACATAACAAAGTTGACATAAATGATATAATAGGTCACTTTCCCTTTTTTACAGTTCTAGCGTATAAAAAAAAATAGAACTTAATATATAGACATTCTTTCTGATTACTTCTAATTTTCTAGAAAACTAGAGTTTTATAATAATCACATATAAAATCTAAGAATTTTATCATTTTGTCATTTAATCCCAGAAATTCATACAAATATCAAAATCTATTTTTTGCGTAGTATTTTGGCGGCAGACACTAAAATATTAATAATTTATTCTATTCATATTATTTTCAGATGATTACAAATTTCACAGAAAGATATAACCAATCTCTCACCTGAAAATAAAACACATTTTACAATTTTGTCCCGCTATTACTCGAGACAGCATGATAGCAGTTCACTTTTCTGATAATAATGATTTTTATACACCTTCAAATCAAATGAAACCAATTTTCACTAAAAGTAGACTTCGAGGGCATTCCATCCATATATTATTTGTAATTTTTAAATAAGTAAAACTAATCCAAATGCAAATACAATCACAAATTTAGGCAGATTAAGATGTAAGCCTTAATCATGTAACATACGAACCTAACCATTATATTTATACAATTCTAAGTATGAAAACCAAATAAGATTTAGAGTGGCACATGAAATCCCTCAATCACATTCCTATCAAAAAGTAGGGTGTTTTTGGATCTCTCAATCCAATCATGCAAACATTGAGAAGGTAGAGAGGGGTTTGGATTACCTTTGCATACCTTGATCTTACTTGATCCTTCTCTTCTTTCTTCTTCCTCTTCTTGCTCTTCCTCCTTGCTCTTCAAGATCTTCTTCCTGAAGCCATAATCGTCAAGAGTTCAGATGGAGAAAAGAGGTAAACAAGGGAGTCCTAGGTCTTTATATAAGGGAGGTTAGGACTTTTTAACAAATTGACTGATTTATCCCTGATTAAAAATCTGGGTATTACATAAGGACTTTCATGTGTCACTTGATTCCTATATAGAAAAGGATTTCACACCAAGTGTTTTGAATTTCTCATAGAATCTGCCAAACCTAAACAATATTCCAACGTATGTTAGATTTACACTAATTTTCTCTTTAAATGTGATTGAGTTCTTGAAAAGGGTACATAAATAATGTATAAAAGTTTACGTCATCAACTTATATTGCAGAGTATATTTCGATAATGCCCATATGGTCATTATATCAATTTTTTTCTTATACATAATGATGATGATTTTGTTGATGCATGCTCAATTCTACATATTATCTTGCACTTTAATAAGTTAAAATTAAATGAACATGTGTCATTTCTCTAATATTTTTTTGAAATATTCTTTTCCTTTTAGTTATGTGATTTTTCACAGAATTTACTTAGCAGGAGAAGAAAACGGCCCGTGTCCAGGTGACACGGGCCGTTTTTATCCAAGTCGCGTCAACACCGACATGAGCCGGGAATTCTACCATGCGATGATCAAAATGGACCGTTTCCTGTCAACACAGGCCATGTCCGATAATAACGTGAAAATTGCTCCTGCGATTCCAGAAGACAACAAGGCCCATGTCATTAATGACATGGTTCGTGATAGTTATATCGAAAGATTCATTACGTCGTGTAATCACAATATTAATCAACATGGCCCATGTCATTAATGACACGATCCGTGTTGAGCCTCGAATTTTGATTACGGGCGACTATAAAAAGACCCCCTTTCCACTCCATGAAGGATCCAATCTTGAAAGAAAACATCCACGTTCAAGTCAAATGGAGAGTTCTGTGGCTACTTGGTTTAGAGTCACATTTCAAGTTTTAGAGTTCTATTTTCTTGTTCATCTTTTGTACTCTAATATTTGCATTATGATGTTTAACTCTCCAGCAATAGAGTAGTCACTTTTTGTTGGTTTTGCTTTGTTGAACTCCGTTATTATTTCAATGAAAGATTGTTTCTTTTATCTGAACGTGAATGTTGTGTTTTTCTTGTGAATCTAATACATTTTAACATCTCATATCTCTCCCCTATCTACTCAGTGAGATTTAGAGGGGTGTGGACTTAGACTTACTTGATTAAGGAGTTTTTGAGATTAACTGAATTACTTTATGTTTTATCAATAAATATTTGGAGAATAATTTGGTTGAACTTTCTTTAAATATTTAATTGATAAAATAGATATATAGGACATCTGCTTAGAGTCCTAATTTATATTTCAATTATTTTCATCAGATATGTTTTTCCGTTAGAGTCCTAATTTATATTTCAATTATTTCCATCAGATATGTTTTTCCTATTTAATTTAAATAAGAGGAATGCTTAGTAAAATCAATATTTCTCCCTTCTTATTTCTCTCTCATTATCTCTACAATTTATTTGTTTTAAAAATTCTCATCTAGTAAGAATAAGAGATTAAGTCCTCTTAAAATCTGCATCAAGTAAAAATTCCCCGGCCCGTCAGTGTTGACGTGACTTGGATAAACACAGCCCTTGTCACCTGGACGCAGGCCGTTTTCTTCTCTTGCCAAGTAAATTCCATGAAAAATCACATAATTACAAGGAAAAGAATATTTCCAAAAAATATTAGATAATTGATGCATGCTCATTTAATTCTAACTTATTAAAGTGCAAGATAGTATGTAGAATTGAGCATGCATCGGATGTCATTTTCTGTTAAGAGATATCATATTCGTAAAAGTGAGGACGGATATGAGAAAATAAAATTGTTAAATCACATGAGAATTCACTTGAGTGAGGACGGATATGAGAAAATAAAATTGTCAAAGAAAATTTGATTGAGTACTACTTACTATATTTTCCTTATATAATAACGATGGCAATAGAAGAAATATTTTACACACTATCATAAAATTTTGAACTTAAAATTATATTGAACATACATTTATTTAAGATCTTCATTTAAATATTTTGAATAGATCGAAATCATTTTCTTCTGGCGGATCAGGATGTCAATTTCCATCTATCTTGGAGGCATATTCAATTTTGTGAAGCAATCCATCATGTCCTTTTTTTTGGTTGAACAGTACAAAGACATACACTTTATATGTTGCATAATAAATAATACTAAGAAATGCATACAGAGCGTGATACACTATATATTCATCGAAATCTTTTTAGAATATAAAGAATCTAAAATTTGGGCTAACTTACCTCATTTGTAAGCAAACAATGTTAATATCATAAATCTTTTTTATTATATTCGTAACAAAATCCACCCTAAAATTTACGAGCACTTAGAAGAATTTCGTGTCGTTAGCTCATTCTCCATACACTCTTTTAATCATGTAATAAGGGAAGACTTTAACATTTTAGAGAAAAATATAATTAATAAAAACCTTATGATAATTATATAACATAGTTTTTCAACTAATAAGTTAGAAGACCTTAAATGTCTAATGACTTTATTATAATCAAAATAGTGAGAGACTTTATTTCTATTAATCTTTAGGAATACACACACTTTCTGATGAATGATTTTGTTCTTTTGAGAAGCACATATACAAATGCTTGACTTTATTTCGCAGGACTTAGTTCTCTTGAAGTACATGCATAAGCTCAAAACTTTTTTTTCATCGTTATTTTGATGAGTGACAAAGACTTATTCTTCAATTTTATAATGTATTATGCTTTTTCAATATATAAAACATTCACATCAATCATTCTTCATCTTTTAGCTTAATTATGGTTGAACATGCATTATGTGTATGTAACTGTCATATACAATCAACATACGTTCATACATAAACTATATACCTCAGAAAATAGATTTAAAATATCCATTCTACATTGTCACAATCATGACACATTAGTCACGCCATTATATCACAGTCCATTCAACCCCATTCAATCTCCCGATCATATGACTAGGCTATCACGACCTTGCCCAAACTTCATCACGACCATAACAGACTCATCAGGGGCGTGAGTGAGAGTCAATCCTTCGTAATTTTTCTACTCACTCATCCATGGTCGTGATTGGGCTCGTCACAACTATGTCTGAGCTTTGTCATGGCCATGACAGACTTGTCACGGGTGTGAGCAAGCTATTTTTCTTTGGCCTAACCTTGGTTCGATCACGACCATTCTTGGATCTAGCACGGTCACGCCAATGTCCAGTTAGTCGATTTCGGCTTTAAAATTTCAAATTTTTTAGGTAAAAACCTTTAGGAAATCATACATATCGTCCATAACAATCTTAGAGGACATCTATAAGTATCTAACAAGCATATAACATGAATAAACTCATGGAATCATGACGTAATAAGGGTTTAGGATTCTTTCTTAAAGTATACAAAATCATAGATCTTAAACATGATCGTCATTTTCAAGGCATATAAACATAAGAATATTAACATATGATCAATGCATCACTCAATCACAATTCCAAACAGAATTATTTGGGTATTCTTATATTTATCAATCCATACAAGCAAATTATATATTGAGAGAGAAGAGATAGTTTGGATCTCCTATACATACGATAAATTATACAATTGACTCCCCAATTTTGAATCATTTTTAAATCGCTCCTCCAACTTCAATTTATAACCAGAACCTCCCTCATCTTCGATTTTCTTGCACGATTAGTCCTTCTGACCGGTGATAGTGGGTTTTTTTATTACCTTGCATACGTGATCGTCTTTCTCTCTCATCCATGTCATTTAAGTCATCAATGTCAAATCTTTTTCCCATTAAAATATATTATAAAAATTTTAAAAAATAAAAAAGGTGTGGCCGGCCAGAGGGGGCTGGCGCCCCCTTTGCGAATCTCGCGCACCAGCCCCCTCTACGAATCTCGCGGGCCGGTGAGATTCGCAGAGGGGGCCGCTGCCCCCCTCTCTTGCTGGCGCGTGAGGGAGAAGAGGGGGGCGGCGGCCCCCTCTGCGAATCTCGCGGTGCCGACGAGATTCACAGAGGGGGGCCACCGCCCCGCTCACTCGCTAGCGCGTGAGGGTGAAGAGGGGGGCGGCAACGGCCCCACCTTTTTTATTTTTTAATTTTTATAATATTTTTTAATGGGGAAATGATAAATGACACGGATGAGTGAGAAAGACGGCCATGTATGCAAGATAACCGAAAAATCCACTATCACCAGTCAGGAGGACTAATCATGCAAGAAAATTAAAGACGGTGGACGTTCTGATTACAAATTGAAGTTGGTGGACCGATTTGAAAATGACTCAAAGTTAGAAGACCAATCATGTAATTTACTCCATATATATACATAGGGTCTTGTTCTTCCTTATTGATGTTGATCTCCTTTCCTTAGTGTATATAATCTTCATCTTTATCCACCTCTTCCTTCTCCTCTTTCTTCACCCTCGAGATTTAGGATTGTAGCCGTAAGATGAGAGAAATAAAAAAAAAATTAGAGAAGATGGAGGATTTGTGTCTTTTATAAAGTATCGTCTATAGTTTTGTAGAATTTTAAAAATTGAGATTATTAAAAAAACTTTTTTATTGACCGAAGCTGAATGGGTTAAAGCTATAATCCAAATAATTGATCAATGGTCTGTTTTCTTAAAGAATTAATCATTATTGTCTAACTCCTAACTAAATATGAACAACCAATCAAATTGTCGGTTGTGTCAGATAATTAAATCATACGACATTCGAGCTTTTACTGTCATCCAGATCATGACATGAATAATGAAGTTATAGAAGAAGAAGAAGAACGAAAAAGATCCGAAGAAAGAAGATGGAAATGACAAGAACCAAGGAAGAGGGGCGGCTTGACCTACATGCGCATGTGCATGTCCGGGTCTATGGAGGTTGTCGTGTCCTACCTCTGCCTCCAAATGCTCTCCTCAAGTTCTTGTCTTATATTGGGATTGCTTGAATTTGGTGCGAACAGGATCCAAACACTGTACTTGTCGTGATCTATGACTTTGGAGACAGGCCACGTCGGATCCGAGCTTGCACTCCGCTTTCTTTGGCTATGTTTTTTTTGTGTATTTTGTATATTTTCCCTTTCGTATCTTTCCTTTATTTCATGTTTGAATCGAAGATAGAGTAAGGTTTGCCTAAAGATCTAAATAAGATTTTTAACATATATATATATATATTAATGTATATATATTGAAAATTTGGTATCCATAAAAAATATAATAAAGCGCAGAAGTACTATTTTTTTCCTAATTCATTCCAGTTATAAAAGATTCAAGTATGGCATAAATGGCATACAGCACCCAATCTTATCTTCAATATGCGAAGGTTGCTGTTTAATTAACATAATTTTGCATATCATGTACACTAGCAAAAAATAAAAGGCATACGATCCCAATAATTTCAACAAATCATTTCCATCATCCATGCATGAATCGAAGATCCCGGTATATGCTCCACTAATCTAATTTAGTAGATATTGAGGTTTGTTGTATAGTATTATTGCAGACGTACAGAAGTTGCCGTGCATATATTTGATCTAAGTATATATGTGCATCTGTACATAATCTGATATAGATTACTTTTGTGTGCGAGCCTGAGAGTCACATTGTCGTCACTCATCCTTCGTCACCAAAAGATGACGTGGACCCGAAGCGCCTTAATTTCGCCTCCACCCCTTACGTGTCCATCTCTCATTTGATCAAATGGCTTCGTCTTCACCTTCCTCGCACCTTCCTCACTTTCTGCAATTTCTTTCCATGCACGTTCACGTAGACCCCACCACACCACCATGTTGTACATTCTCTATATCTATCGCCAGCATTAGAGCCACTTCTCGTCCCCTTTGCGGCTTGAAAAGTACCGAGCAATAACAGGAGGCTACCAAAAAAATCCTAGTAGTACTAGTAGTAGTATATAATTATATATACGGTAGAGCATTGGAAAGGGGTAGCTAGCACTGATGGCTTCGGATGCCGGAGGAAACAACCAGCCGGCCGGCGCCGGGATGCAAGTGGCAGACGAGATGGCGAGGATCCGAGATTTGGTCGTCCGGCTGGAGAGGCGCCTGCTGCCGGAGGAGCTTCGAGGCGGGGATCAGGAGGTGAGGGCCACGTTCGGCGACCTCTGGGCCGCGCTCTCGAGGGTTTTCTCCTTGCTGGACTCAGGATCATGGACGTTGCAAGAGGGTCAGGGACCCGATGCTGGCGGCGTCCTCTCCCCGGCCGGGAAACGGAAGTTCGCTCAACCGGCCGGAGATGGAAACACCCGCGGCGGCGGCCGGAGAAGGTGATTATATGCCTCTCTTACTCATTTGTTTGACTATGTATCTGATATGCCATACACGATGCATGCCTGACGGCCCACTTCTATATTGATGCTTATTCATGAGTTGTAGCTTAGAATTCATATACACATCTAAGACCGTAGCTGATTGTTTTTCTGCAGGTCAGAGACATCTTCACTGAAACAAGTGACATCCAGGACCTTAAATGATGGACGAACATGGAGAAAATATGGACAGAAGGATATCCAAACTCATAAGCATCCAAGGTACCTCCTTAACTAATTCTGCATCATACTCCTAGCAAAATAACATCTGATACAAGTGTATATGAAGCTTAGCAATGTCTTGGATCCCTGCAGGAGCTATTTCAGATGCACCCATAGGAAGGACCAAGGCTGCAACGCCATAAGGCAGGTCCAGATCTCAGAGGACGATGATTCCACATATATCATTACCTACATGGGCGAACACACCTGCAAAGATCCAGCAACTGTCCCTCGCTTCGCGTCTCCATCAAACCTGGACCACTCCCACCTCATTAGCTTTGCGACCGATGCCACCACCACCATCCCAAGCCCTTTCCAATCTATCAAGAAGGAATCTGACGATGATGTGCTGAGCAACATAACCTATGGAGGCTCGTCGTCAGATTTTTGTGCACAACCAGCCGCCGAGGCGTCTACCGCTATTAGTACTCCGGTAGCGCCAGCGCCGCCGGTGTCTGATCACGGGGACGTCAGCTCAGGCTTGCTTTCTCGAGCGAGCAACCTGGACATGGACATCATGGGGGACCCTGATTTCGATATATCAATATTGCTTGATGATTTCTTCCAGTGACATCAAGCTACCTAGCACTATATAGTACCTGCATGTGCATGCTATGAGAAGTGAGAGAGTTTTTCTTTTTTTTGTTCTCCCTGTCTCTTTAGGTATGGTGTATGGATAAACAGATATTTTATGTGATCCAGCACTGCATGTCTATCTGAATTTGGCCATTCTTCCTGCAGGGAAAGTTGCAAAATTCGGATGCACTGCTAAACGTACTTTGCCCAACATGTATATATATATATAAATTGGGCTAACAAACACGGGATCATAAATGGTTTACCAAAAAAAAGGGAAAAAGGGTACTATGAAGATCCTTGTCTCTCCCTTTTTTTTTTTGTTGTTGGTTTTAATATGAAGCCACTTTATGTCTCAAAAGCGGATGACCATGGATTTCTTTTCTTTTTCTGTGCATATATATATGTTAGCATTAAACATGGGACAACGTTGATTTTTGTCAAATTCTGTACAAATACAATCACAGAGATGAATAGAAGAAGAATCAGCAGATATTAAAGGCTATACAAATTCTGTACCCATATGAAAACATGTTTATGAACTTTGGAAATTAGTGGCATCTGTTGTTCTTATTTCCTTTTCTTTTTTTTTCTGCAACAAGGTTTTTTTGTGTTATTGTTATCAAAGATACACTCGAACAAATTAACCATAAAAAATTCGATTTAGTTATGCACCGAAAAAAAACTCCATTTAGTTTGCAGGTAATAGTAAACAAATAATCTTAAATATGTTGTGAAAATTATGCGTATAATTATTGACGCAATCCGCTGAGAAAGTTCTTAATTAACTCTTTTGTCGCATTATTAATTAAAGTTCTTCCATTTCTTGGTGGACAGTTTCTATGCATCAATAATTTTAAAAGATTCCAAAAAATTAGCTCTTAGTAGAGCGAGTGAAGAACAATTGAAACTAAAGAAAAAGACCTGTTGGTGGCCAATTATATCCTCTTTTGGTAGAATTCAGAAAGAACATGCATTGTGCATGATTGCAACATCTGGGCAACCAGTACACATTTAATCAATCGAACGCCATTGATGTGTATATTCATATGCATATCAATATTATAGAATTGGGTCACTTCTCTACTGTCATTGTCTCCCAATGAGAACACAAATTAAAATTAGAATCCCTGATGTAACCACGGTCCATCACGTGTTTTCTCGATCACCATCATCATACTTGGAATGCTTGGATATATACATGGGCATAAATGATCTTACGCCCGAGGTTATGTTGTTTTATTTCAAGTGATTTGGATGCTCATTTCAACTTGTTCAATAAAATATTGTGTTAATTTAACATTGGATTAATAATTCATGGGTAATTAATTAGATAAAAACATAAAACCTAAACCTCTTCTTCCACTCGAGCTTTAGTTGGTCAAATTTCGAGATGTGCACAAAATATTGCAAGTGATGTAACGATCGATTCTAATTTTTTTATTAAGGGTAATTAAGTCAATCGAAAAAAACCTAATAAATCTTAGACTATACTCTATAAAAAAATCCATAAACCCTTTCTCTTCTTTCTTTCCTTATTTCTCCCCTACGTGACGGCTACAACTTTAAAGGAGGAAGAAAGAGAAGGACGAACAAGAGGAAGAGGGCATGGATAAAGGAATGAGATCAATACCTATGAAGAACAAGGCCCTAAGTATGTAAAGGAGATCCGACCCATTTTTTCTCTCTCAATGATATAGTACACCTTATCTTCATACTTTGTCATTGAGGGTTGCATGAATTCATCGATTAGATCTATAAGTTTTAATAGATTATCTATTTCTTCATTATGTTTCATGATATAGATATAAAATTATGTATGATTTTTGGAAAAATCCTAAAAGATGTATTTTCATGATCCATATGAGATGTCTATAATTTTCGTCTTACAATGTTGTAGATTATCTATATATTTCCCCTTGATTTTACCTCAAAAATTAGTATTTTTGGATTAAAAATCGAAATTACAGGATGTTGACAGAGTCATGTCAATCTTAGGAACAATCATGGTCGAGCAGGTGAGATCAAGCCGATGAAAGGTCCTCTAACATTACAATAAATTTGTCGAATAGCGACTTACATATGTGTCACTAAAGGGAAGCTAAATTGTGAATAAAAATGATAGTCACACTTTAGCGTTTCCATTGCACCATAAAGATGGGATGCCGATGTTTGGTAACTGACACTAACACGAAAGACGACACTACTAGCGTCACATGTCGACACTAGTTAGATGTTATGATGTCACTATAAGTCATGTTGCGAAGAGGTAATTGGCATCGCAATATCGACGCTAAAGTAGCGCTAAAGAAGTCGATGCCATTGAGACGCGATGATGCTATTTTAACACTAATATGGTGCGAAAACTATCCATATTGCTATCACCTATGGCACTACTTTGACGTAATACTTCGCTAAGTTGCGACGCTATTTGGATGCCATAGTGGCGCTAAGTGGTGTCGCCGACTCGATGCACAATATGATTTCATACCCATTGTTATGGTGTCACTATGTCGACACTAAATTAGTGCTAAAGAGTCGTTAATATGACGCTAATGATGATATGTTTTCATATGGTACCCAAGCGTTCTGCGTCTCTATTGCGACACTAAATATGATTTCTTTTACCCCCAATACACCTCTATTCTTCTCTTTCCTTTACGTACAATTTACAATGCATATATATAATGCATTCTACACATTCATCACAATAGAAAGTAAAATCTAAGCATCATAACAATAAAAAGTAAAGAGTGAACCATATAAAAAACTAATCACATCACAACAATGTTAATAACATTAAAAACTATTATCACTAGAATAATTATCAAAATGTTACAAAAGTTTCTATCCTAGATTATTATCGTCATCAATGTGACATTCTATGATGACATACTCGATCCTTGGCTCGTGTGGTCTGGGACTATGACTAGATAATGCCCTAAATTTCCTTCAATCAGAGCCAAATGTCGAGAAAGCTATTGAAAAAGTTGTTGAGAAAATTGCTCTGGAATAAGTCTTTTGATGTTTGTCCAACGTCAGCTTAGGTGAGGCAGATGAACTCGAAGTAGATGGGCCACCTACGTATCCTACGCTCCCCTAATGTTATATATAGCGCTCGTGCCACATGGCAGTGATAGGATCAAACATGGCCGTGATCAACCTACATCGTGGGCGAGAGGACGACGTCGGAAGACAAGTGCCATCTCTCTTTAATGCCCATGACCACATTATCACTGCCGTGACACAGTCAAGCATGATTGTAATCGACCAAGGCAACCGTGAGCAAGAGTTAAAAATGGAAAGAACTTGGTCACTCATGTGAATAAGATGTTCACGGTCGTGACTAGGCCTTGGCACGGGAATGACCACATGGTCATGGCCATGACCAAGGTAGAATGATATATATATATATATTATATAATTTTAAAATCTAATTTTAAGGTATATAAGTTATGTATTATTTATTGATGATTGTATATATGGCATATGGATACACAAAATGCATGTTCCATCATAATTATGCTAAGAGGTGAATTATTGATTAAATGTTTGATGTGTTGAAAAATAATAATGCATCTTAAAGTTGAAGAATAAGTCCATGTTACTCATCAAAGTAAAGATGAGAAGTAAAGTCTTACACATATGTATGTGAAACTAAGTTTACGAAGTAAACTCCTGCATATTTATATTTGTGTATATAACTCATCAGAAAATTGCATATTCTTTAAGTCACTTACTATTATGATGTGTGTATTCCCAAAGATGTAACCTGTGTAACCAATGTGATGATGTTTACATGATTTTGTCAACTAAGTTAGGATCAAAGACGTTATAGGATAAAGTAAGAATGAAAGTAAAATCTAACTTCAAAGTGTCTTATGAGAAGAAAGAAAGTTAAGATGATAATAAAGTAAGGATGAGAAGTAAAGTCTTGCACTTATATATGTACTTCAAAGACATCAAGTTTCACGAAGTAAAATCCTACATTTGTGTGTATGTACTTCTCAAGGAACAATGTCCTTCATTAAAAAGTGTGTATTCCTAAAGATGACTAGAAATAAAGTTTCTTACTATTATTATGTGTGTTTCTTGAAATGTGACTTAAGAGAAGGAATGAAGGCCAAGATGATGATATTATGTGATGAAGATGAAAGATGAAGAATACTGCTTCAAAGTGTCACATAATGAAGAAAAAAAGAAGAATGAAAGAAAGAAAGTCCAAATGATTATAAAGTAACCCTGAGAAATTGTAAGATAAATAATGAAAAATGTTAAGCAACAAGTAATGATCAAATAGTTATAATGGAACTCCTATGATTATATGACAACGAAATAAAATGCAGTGATAAGTTATATGTCATGTGTATTTTTTTTATGTGATGAATGTATATTCTTATTGTATGAAACTTACATATAATGATTCTAAAGTGAAGTAGGCATGTCAAAATGCTTATGTTTCAATAATATTACATCCCAAATGAATGATAAGCATGGTGAAATTCCATGTAAGGATCATGATATAGTTCATGACATGTATGTTTATATGTCTATGTTATTGTGATGCTGATAATTGATGCATCAAATATATAATAATGTGATAGTTTATCATGGTATGAAATTTACATAATCTAATTAGAAAATTCAACACCTTGAATAGTTAATCATGATTAAATATTAGATGATGGCTTAAGCTCATGACGAAATATTGCACATGCTTAGGTTTAAATAAGTCGATTCTATTTGAACATTGAGGTTAACGACGTAAAGAAAATTTTAGGCATTTAAGACATATTAGAAGAAGAAATGTTATCTGATTATTAAAAAGTTTTTATTAATGATGATTTTTTAAAATGTTAAAATCATTCGCTATTAAATGATGTATGGCAAACAAATTAACAATGCAAAATTATTCAAAATGATTAAATTTTTAAGATGGATTTAGGATCGTTAGAGGTCACTACAAGAAATGGCCTATTTATGACGGACAATAATCATTCACATTTCCGACGATATTTGCGATGGATAGAATAAACCTTCATAAATATCGAAAGCTAAAAAGTCCTTCACTACTACCGATTGGAATTTTTCATTGGTAAATTACCGACGAGCTTAGCCTTCTAAATTATCGACGAATTTACATTCATCGATAATTTCGAAGCTAGGCCCATCAGTAATTAAATCTAATATTTTATTACTAATGTTTATAATATAATATAATACATATTTCTCTTTCTACATTTACTTATATCCTTATTTTTATCATTATAATCTTATTTTTTAATATATATTTTCAAGACTATGCGCTAATTTAAAACATCGTTAAAAGTAAGAACATACCCTTCAAATTCTATATCAATTAATGACATAAGATTAGGATAAGTCTTCAACACAATTTGAACATCTTAAAGAGTCTTGATGAAGATTAAGATTAAGATATATGTGCCTTAGGATAATATTAAGATATATAAAATTGTTAGTATAAACAAATATTGATTAACATTTGTATCAAATATGCATTAACATTATATAATTAGTTATAAATTTCCACCCTAATTATAAATTTATAAATTTTATTTCTTACAATTAATTTTATTCAAAATTCTATTAAGTTACTTTTTATTAATTGTGAAATGACATTTTTAATATTTAATATCTTAATACAAGAAATATTTATTAAAAATTAAAAAACAAATAATGATAAAATTATTTATAAAAAACACATTATGTTTTTTATAATATGTCCTATTATATTTTTTAAAGAGTCATATTATGATTTATAAAAAATAACCATTATGTTAAAATTTTAGTCCACATTAATTAAGGATGCATTTATATATATTTATTTATTAATATAAATAAAGAATAGTGAGTTATAATATAAGAATACAATTAATATTTTAATATTAGTGTTACCGATGGGTTTGACCTTCAGTAGTCCTGACGGAACTTAACCTCTCGGTAATACCGAAGAGTAAACTCGTCGATAACTATTATCATAATATTATATATATAATATAATATAATATACATGATTATATTTTAATATTATTATTACCGATGGGTCTTTTAATATTACATATATAATATAATTACAATATATTATTACTATCCGTTGATAACTCTAATGTTTTCCCGCCTAATCTTCCCTCTCTCTCTATATATCTCTCTCCTCACTCATTTCTCCTCTCTCTCCTGATATTGCTCTCTCCCCCTCTCCCATCTCCCCCACGATGGCGGCGGCGACTTTCACAGCTCTAGCGACCTCCCATGACTACGGCGATCCCGACTCCTGTTGGATCTAAGTTTTAGTGATATAAAAATTATATTTTGATGATACAAACTTCGAAAGATTAAAGTTAAAATGCTGAAAAAGTTTAAAGAAAAAGGGATAGCTTTATGCACTACACTTTGATTAAATATTAACTATGATACTATTATATTTTTTATTAATCATAAATATCAAAGTTGTAGAGAATTCTGTTAGCTTTTCATAAAATTAAAAATCATCTCATTTGGATAACTGTGCAAAAAGTTATGCTTAAAATAGTATAGGGCGGTCGAGCTGTCGGTTGGAAAATAGGTCGACTGGTCAGGAACACAAGTCGACCGGTCCAGAATATCGATCGACCAGTCCAGAACACAGGTTGACCGGTCTGTTCAGAGAATGTCCAATTTCAACTAGCAGAATGTCGAGACTATACCACTCGACCGGTCCAAAACACAGGTCGACCGGACAGTGCAAAATTCGTCAACGGTCACATTTTTCATAAAAGAAAGTGTACCAGTTGACCGGTCCATATGTGCGGTCGACTGACCTCTTAGTCAAATGAACAGTAAGGTCAAATTTGAAGAGAAAATTGTGAAATAATTTTTGGATGACTTTCTCACTTGCAGAAGACTATAAAAGGAGTGTCAAAGCCAGAAGGAAGTACACTCATCCAAGTATTGAAGCAAAACTTCAAGAAATTAAAAGAAGATAATTTCTCTTGAAGTTATCATTTAGAGTTTTATTTCTTTTTCTCTTCCACTCTTGTGAGCATAGAATTGTAAAAGAAAGAAACATTTTTGTTCAAAAAAATTAGAGAGAGCTCCTGTGTAAAAGATGTTCTAAATCTTACCTCTTGAGCGAGAGAAAAAGATTAGCTTCCTACAAGTAGAGGTTGCCTTGCCTCTCGAAGTGGAGAAAATATGGTTGATGTAAAGAGATTTCTTCTTTCCCCATTTGGAACAAAGGAAGGGATTAGTGAAATCTTCGACGGTCTCTAGATTGAGAAGTCGGAGCGGAGACGTAGGCCAAGGTGTGACCGAACATCGTCAACAACCACCGTGTTTACGTTTGATTTTCTCTCTCTCTCTCACTCACTCTAATATTAAATTTATGATCTGAATTATAAAGGATTTAAGAATCAATTTTAAGCTTCCGCGATGGTTTTTGTGAAATCGACATTTTTGAATTGAACATCAATTCACCCCCTCCCCCCTCCCCCTCTTGGTGCCCTTTGGGATTTTACAATTGGTATCAAAGTAAGTTGCTCTTGTTTTGATTTTTTGAACCATGTTGTTTTAAGATCTAATCGTCTTTAGATATAAAATTTTTTAAGATTCAATTATCTTATTTTAAAATTTGACCATCATAAGAGCTATGGCATCAAGTGAACTTGTTTTCCACGAAGGACAATCAATTAGTCGTCCTCCCCTCTTAAATGCATCAAATTTTCAATATTGGAAAATTAGGATTCAAGCATACATTTGTTCTATTGATATCGACATGTGGGACATAGTTGAAAAAAGTTATTATGTTCATGAAAAGTTAGCTACTGATTCTAAAGAAAAAGAAAAGATTTTTTCAAAACTTGATTGGAAAGCCAAAAATATATTTTATTGTGCTTTGGATTTAATGGATTTCAATCGGATTTCTAATTGTAAAAGTGCAACCGAAATTTGGAAGAAACTCATTACTACTTATGAAGGAACGGATAAAGTCAAAGAATCTAAATTAAATATTTTGAATCATCAATATGATTCATTCAAGATGCATGAAAATGAATTCATAAATGATATGGTTGCTCGATTTAATGATATTTTGAATGGCTTAGCCTCATTGGACGAGCCAAGAACTAACCCCCAAAAAGTGAGAAAGATTTTCAGCTCTCTCTCCTTCAAATGGCATACGAAGTGGACCGTGATTAAAGAAAAATATATGAACAAATTAAATTTTGATGATCTTACTGGTTTACTTTTAACATATGAAATATCAATTCAAGAAGATCAAGAAGAAAAAGCCCCCAAGAAGAAAACATTGGCATTAAAGACAAATGCAAATGAAGAATACTCAAGTGAAGAAGAAGTGGACGAAAAGAAACTCGCCCGCTACACAAGAAAACTAGATAAGTATCTCAAGTTGGTGAAGAAGAAAGAAACGAATGAGAAACTTACCCGAAGATCATACAAAAAATCACAAAGAAGAGACATCTCGAAAAAGTAAAAAGAAAAAGTATGAAAAGTCAAATAAAACAAACGACTCGTCAAGCTCTTCCAGTGATGAAGCATACTTATGCTTAATGGCACACGACGATAAGGTAACTTCTAATCCTTCAAATAATGATTCATCGAGCTATTCCGAAGAAAATCTTTCTTTAGATGTAAATAAAGAATTTTCCTCCCTTATAAAAAAATATTACTCACTTAAAGAGAAAAATGAGAAATTACGACATAAGATTGAAAGTTTAAAAGAAGAAAAGAATACATGTTTTATGGAGAATGAAAACCTAAAAATGAAATTGAAACTCTAGAAATTACACATGCATGTGAAATTGTAAAACTAGCATGTTCCTTAGAAAAAGCAAAGAAGGAAAATGATCTTTTGAAAAATTCACAAAATAATGATAAAACTAGTTCTTATGTAAAGAAAGATAATTCTACGAAATACTTTGGACATGAAAACTCTTATTGGAAGTCTAATCATTCCTACAATAGAAAATCACATATTACATGTTTTGCTTGTGAATTTTATGGTCATTATGCTTATTAATGCAAAGTAAGAAAATCTTCAAAACATAAGATGATATGGGTTCCAAAAGGAACTTTGACTAACAAAATTGGACCCAAAGAATTTTGGGTACAATGTTTAAATGATTGTTTTTCAGATGTGTCTCACATGTAAAGCAAAGGAGGAATCGGAAATGTGAAAGCACAAAGTTTATGGTAAAAGTATCTTCTATCTTTATTTCACTCAAAAATTCAAAATTACTATTTCTCTGAAAAGAGAGAACATCTAAAATTAGTAATAGTGATAGGAGGAGCATACTAAACTTTATTTTGACATATCATAAATATCATTGTTGTATCAAAGTTTTATACCATATTTTGATTATTAATATATATATAAAAATATTTTTTGCCTTCATCAAATTATTTCCATTTTGCCATTATAAAATAGTCATAAATTTATGGGGAGTTATTTCTTACATACTAACTCTTTATGATGCATATTTTACATATTTCTAGTATGAAAAAAAGGGGAAATAATTTTTATTTCAAGGATGGCATGATTAAGGGGGAGTTACATATGATTTCCTATATGCTTCATATATAAATTATTCTTTTTGATGAAACAAAAGGGGGAGAAATATAGGAGAAATATGATCTTAATATCACTTTATATGAAGAATTCCTTATAATTTATACTTATGTGAATATCTATCATTGTAAGGAAAGTTGAATGTTAGGGGGAGTAAAATTGATTTCACAACTAATGTTATAACTTTTTCACAACTTATGTAATTTTTATATTTCTCGGTTTGTCTTCATAAAAAAGGGGGAGATTGTTGGATCTAAGTTTTAGTGATAAAATTAGATTTTGATGATACAAATCTCGAAAGATTAAAGTTAAAATGCTGAAAAAATTTAAAGAAAAAGGAATAACTTTATGCACTACACTTTGATTAAATAATTAACTATGATACTATTAGGTTTTAAATTAATCATAAATATTGTAGAGAATTTTGTTATCTTTCCATAGAATAAAAAATTATCTCATTTGGATAACTGTGCAAAAAGTTATGCTCAAAATAGTGTAGAGCGGTCGAGCTGTCGGCTGGAAAACAGGTCGACCAGTTAGGAACATAGGTTGACCGGTCCAGAATATCGGTCGAACGGTCCAGAACACAGGTCGATCGGTCTGTGCAAAAAATGCCCAATTTCAACCAGCAGAATGTCGAGACTATATCGATCGAGGTACTGGTCGATCGGTCCAAAACACAGGTCGACCGAATAGTGCAGAATTCGCCAACGGTCATTTCATAAAAGAAAGTGTACCCATCGACCGGTCCATATGTGCGGTCGACCGGTGATACGATGCTCAAGAACAATGCCTTGAATGATCAGAACAATATATGATAATCAAGAGAAACGAGAACAAACGAATTTTCAAGGCAGCGGAATATCAACCTCAAGATTACAATGAACCAAGCAATCGATATTATAAATAGATGGATTTAATAACAAGATAGACAACCTTGTAATTAATGGCGGAAGTTCTCGAAGAACGAGTTGCAGGAGTTCCCTCATAGCAAAAGTAGTTAAGCAAAAATATTCAAAAATTCAAAAATGTCTAAAATAATTACAAATAACAGTATTTATAGGCCCTAGATAGTAGAATTTAGGGTGGAAGAAAAAGGCCTAACTTAGCCTACAAGCAGGATAACTAGTTTCCTAAAATAACTAAAGGAATTCCTATTGCAACTCTCAGCATAATTTCCATATATAATTAATTTTGAAAATTCCAAATAAATATGGTTAAACCATGATTTATTTGGCCCATATCATGCATGCGGCCCAATTTGTAGCACATTGAGAATTTTGATTTGAAGCAACTTGATCTTGTAATTTTATCAATTGTAAATTGCAGATATTTTTTACTATCGTCAATTGCCTTATGTCTGAGATCCACAATATTATCTTGACCATTCAACTTTGCTAGAAGATTTTTCTATCTCCGGTTGTAATTATAAGCATTTCTTAGTTCATATAATCCCCCTGATCTTCAAAAGGATTCGTCCTCGAATCTGCATTCACAATAAGGAGAGTATATCCATGTTCATATCATTTCTCTCCTCTTCAAAAGGATTCGTCCTCGAATCTACATTCACAATAAGGAGAATATAACCTATCACATATATGAATTTATAAATAAGTTAGGACACGCATAATGAAGATATTTATACTTCCCTTTCATTTGTCAGATGACATGTACGATGTATCTCTATCAGGATTGCAAGTATGATTCCTCAATTATACCATCATGTAATGATTCTGCAAGTGTAAAGCAAGAACAAGATAAGTAATATGAAAAGTAGTGTAATCTCATACTCACCTGGATGAAATATTTTATGCCCATGAGACAATGGTATTTGAAGAAACAAATCACGAAACTTTGGGGACCTTCCTTTCCGCATAAGAATCCTGTCAAATAAAGTGTGCAGTACATTCCAAAGAATTAGAAATTCAATATGGAGATTGTCAAGTGATTCCAAGATAAAAATTTCAGTTGCCACGAAATAAAATGAATCCTTAACATCTGATTACACAGAAGTCCAACTAGTGCACATGCCAATGATTTTTGAAAATGACATGGAAGACTATAACAATCATCAAAATAAATGATTTATTTGAGCACAAGGTTTGATTTAAGAAAATGAATAAGACTTTGGGCTCATCAGGAAATCTAGAAATCATAATCAACCATTCAAACGTGTTCAAAACTAAAAAATATTCAAGGAAAAAAATTTCAAAAAAAATATGAAGGAAAGGATTCAAAGGAAAGAAAAAAAGAGGAATATGTTGAAGCCTCTGTTATAAATTGGAGAAGTCATAGACATGTTCAGATTAGATAAAGAAGAACATAAGTAATATAAAAAGTAATGTGACTCTCATACTCACCTGGATGAAATATCTTATGCCCATGAGACGATGATATTTTAAAAAACAAATTGCGAAACTTTGGAGACCTTCCTTTGCTCATAAGGATCCTGTCAAATAAAGTGTGCAATATATTCCAAAGAACTAGCAATTCTATATGGAGGTTGTCAAGTGGTTTCAAGATAAAAATGTCAGTTCCCATGAAATAAAATGAATCCTTAATATCTGATAGTGATATATTGTAAAAAGATTCATAACCAAGCAAATAACTTGGCTCATGAAATGAATAATGCAAGTCCTTGCAACTAATCAAAGCATCACCAAACTGATCATGCAAATCATTGTTATAAATCAAAATATCTCTAAAGAAATTAATCTCAAATCTTCGATGAGAAATGCACAGAAGTCTTTCTAATGCAAATGCAATGAATTTTCCAATCATGTGAAATTTATTTGAAAGTTTGCAACCACCATCCGCAGAAATGATCTTAGGAAAGCACAAAGGTGGATTTAAAGAAATGAATAAGCTTGTAGGATCATCATAAAATCTTGAAATCATAATCTACCAATCAAAAGTATTCAGGACTAGAAAATATTCATTTCAAAATTTCAACATATAGCTCAAATAAGCACTCAATGAAAAACAACGTGGGATAGAAAATTCAGATCTAATATTTGCATGCCATTCAATACTTCTTTCAATTAAAATCTGCAAGTTAGTCACATCAAACAAATATAAAGTTTCAAAGCAAGGAAATGAACTTTTCAAACATCCTATGATACACTCACTACAACCTCTTTTAGATCCTTGAATGATAGGAATTATAACTTCATAATTTCCACTCCTACATATTTGCAAGGAAAAATCAGAATCAAAAGACAAAAGATTATTAGTATTAGGAGAAAAATTACTTAACTCTTTCTTTTGCCTCAACACTCAAGTTTTTTACTCATATCTCTTTGGAGGTGACCTTTCTAAACACTCAAGATCTAATCTTCTCTCATTCTCGCAACTCTCATAATACTCCGCATCTAAATGTTGCATCTCAATGCTTTCAGAAGGTGGTCTTTCTAAGAACTCAAAATTTTTGTGGCTCTCATTTTCATCACTCAAGTTGTGGCACTCATATTTTTCATCTTTGTCTTTCTCACAACTCTCAGAATTATTTGGAGTTGCGGTACAATCAGCTTCCTCTTTCTTTAAATGATGTTGTGCAACCAAGTTTTTCATCTCATTGTTGTAGGCTGCTACATGCTCTTTAAGTTGCACCTGCTCTTCGTATGCTTCTTGAGGTGGCAATGGTGCTAAAGTGTATTTTCTCCCATCTTTGCGACATTTATAGTGGTTGGTAACACCATCATGTGTCACACATCGATCATATTGCCATGATTGCCCCAAAAGTATATGACAAGCATGCATTGATACAACATCACATAATACTTCATCAGTAAATCTTCCAATTTTAAATGACACAAACACCTGTTTAATCACTTTGACTTCTCCTCCATCATTTATCCACTGAAGTTTGTATGGTTTCGGGTGTTTTAAGGTTGGTAGTCCCAACTTCTCCACCATGTAATGGCTAGCAAGATTAACTCAACTTTCACTATCAATAATCAGTCCACAAATTTTGTCCAAAACATAACAACGCGCATAGAAAACATTTTCTTGATCATGACTTCTTTCTCCAATCTGAACACATCTATACTTTCTCCAACTTTTATCATCTTTCTGTTTCATCTCTTCATCATGTTCATTAGGAGCACGCTATCTTTGGCAATCTCTTCTTTGATTTGGTGGTATAACTTGTTGTAGTTGTGCAATTTGCACATCTACCTCATCATGAAGTTCAGTAATCATATTTTCAAGATGTTGAAAATATTGCGTCATGACTTCCATCATTCTTCTCTGATCAATTGCTTCTTTTTTAGGATTATGTTCTTTGTCCTTTCCTATTGACATTGTGAGAAATTTCTGCAGCAAATGTTAATAATAAAAATAATCTCAATACCTCACGTGGTGGCACTCGTATTTTACCTCAACTCTATTTGGCTTTTTCCTAAATTGTACTCACCACTCAGCCTTTTTTCTCTCTTGAACCCACCAATTAGTTCTAAAAGAACTAATGCAAGTCAACATAAGGCAATGAGCAATTAAATCAATCTAATTTATCAATATGATTGCAAGATCAAAAGAATACTTGAAGTTGATTTGGAATAGAAATCAGGATTGTCAAATAAGGACATATATCAAAAAAATTCAAAATTGGAATGAAATCAAAGATCACCCTTCCTTGAGTCAGATTACACTATTCTCAAAATTTTTTTGTACTTTTCTTCAGAAATAATCCTTCCTTTTTTTTTCTTCTCTCCTCTTTCTTTTGAATCTATTTTTTTTCTTTTTTTCAGATTTTTTTTTAGATTTTCTCATGTTCTTCTCTTTCCTCCTTTCTTGCACTTTCCTTTTCAGACTTTTTTTCAATTTTTGAAAAAATTTTTTTAGAAATTTTTTTTCTTGTCTTCCCTTCTCCTTTCTTGCACTTTACTTTTCAGTCTTTTTTTTCAATTTTCAGATTTTTTTTGAAATTGCAGCAAGACTTGAGAACAAATAAGGATGACGGCTAGGGTTTCAACAACAAATAACCAGATTTTGTGTTTTTTTTTCAAAATTGCACCAGATTTTGAATAATAGATGACGATGGCTAGGGTTTGAAGAACAAAAGAAAGCAAATAAGGAAGACAAGTAGGATTTGAAGAACCAAACTAGATTTTTGTTATTGTTTTTTTTAGAAACTGAAATAGGGGAGGAACAAAATAATGGAAGATAACTAAAAAACTGAATCAAAAATGCGGTTCTGATATACGATACTCAAGAACAATGTCTTGAATGACCGGAATAATATATGATAATCAAGAAAAACGAGAAGGAAATGAATTTTCAAGGCAGCGGAATATTAACCTCAAGATTACAATGAACCAAGCAATCGATATTATAAATAGATGAATTTAATAACAAGATAGCCAATCTTGTAATTAACGGCGAAAGTTCCCGAAGAAAGGGTTGCAGGAGTTTTCTCACAGCAAAAGCAATTAAGCCAAAATATTCATAGATTCAAAAATATCTAAAATAATTATAAATAACAGTATTTATATGCCCTAAATAGTAGAATTTGGAGTGGAAGAAAAAGGCTTAACTTAGCCTACAAGCATGGTAACTAGTTTCCTAAAATACCTAAAGGAATTCCTATTGCAACTCTCAACACAATTTCCATATATAATTAATTCTAAAAATATCAAATAAATATGATTAAACCATGATTTATTTGGCCCATATCATGCTGACTCTTCATGCGACCCAATTTGTAACACATTGAGAATTAGGATTTGATGCAACTTGATCTTGTAATTTAATCAATTATAAATTGTAGATATTCTTGATTATCTTCAATTGCCTTATGTCTGAGATCCACAATATTATCTTGATCATCCAACTTTACTAGAAGATTTTTCTATCGCCAGCTGCAATTGTAAGCATTTCCTAGTTAATATCATTCCCCTGCTCTTCAAATGGATTCATCCTCGAATCTGCATTCACAATAAGGAGAGTATATCCAGTTCATATCAACCGGCCTCTCAATTAAATGAACAGTAACGGTCAAATTTGAAGGAGAAAATTGTGCAATGATTTTTTGACGACTTTCTCACTTGCAGAAGCCTATAAAAGGAGTGCCATAGTAAGAAGAAAGTGCACACATCCAAGTATTAAAGCAAAACTTCAAGAAATCAAAAGAAGATAATTTTTTTTGAGGTTATCATTTAGAGTTTTCTTTCTTTCTCTCTTCCACTCTTGTGAGCATAGAATTGTAAAAGAGAGAAACATTTTTGTTCAGAAAAATTAGAGAGGACTCGTGTGTAAAAGAGGTTCTAAATCTTATCTCTTGAGCGAAAGAAAAAGATTAGCTTCCTAGAAGGAGAGGTTGCCTTGCCTCTCTAAGTGGAGAAAATGTGGTTGATGTAAAGGGATTTCTTCCTTGCCCCATTTGGAACAAAGGAAGGGATTAGTGGAATCTCCGACGGTCTCAAGGTCGAGAAGTCGAAGCGGGGACGTAGGTCAAGGTGTGGCCAAACCTCGTCAACAACCACCGTGTATTTGCGTTTGATTTTTTCTCTCTCTCTCACTCTAATATTGAATTTATGATCTTAATTATAAAGGATTTAAGAATCGATTTTAAGCTTCCGATATGATTTTTGTGAAACCGACATTTTTAAATTGAACACCAATTCACCTTCCCCCCTCTCTTGGTGCCCTTTCGGATCCTACAACTCCGACCACCCTCCCCATCTCCTTTTTCCTCTCTCTCGACTTTGACCGCCCCCCCCCCCCTCTCCCTCTATCTCGACTCCGGCCGCATGGCTGCCGAATCCGGCGCACAGGTGGCTTGATCGGCTGCATGGTGTCAAAACCAACACACAGGCAGTGGGATCGGGCACATGGCTGTCGGATCCGGCACCTATGACCGGACCCCGCGCACAATTGGTCGGATTGGCTTCATGGCTGTCAGATCCGGCTGCACGCCATCGATCCGACGTACAAGCAGCAAGATCCGACCCCAAAGGTTCAAACCGATGCGCATGCCACTACAAGAAAACTGTGTAATAGCGACACAGATTAGCGTCTCAAAAAATGTGACACTAAAACAACGCCTTTGATGATGCAACAATGTCACCTTAGCATCGGATCTGTCTCATGGCTGCCGGTGCGGTTGGATCTCGTGCTAGTGGCTGGATCCCACGGACAGGCGGCCGGATCAACCGAATGGCTACAGACGATCGTATGCGGCTGATCCGACACACAGGCTATCAGATCCAACCGCATGCAATCGATACGGCGCACAAGAGGCCAGATCGGTCACATGGATGCCGAATCTGACACCAAGCGTCGAGATCCGGCGTAGGTTGTCGGATCCGGCACCAGGCGCCCAGATCGATCGCATGGCTACCGGATCCGATGCAGTCGACCAAATCTAGCACCAGGCACCCATATTGAGCGCATGGCTGCCCGGATAACGGCGAGAGCAATCGGATCCGGGCACACCAGGTGCTCGGATCTGGCACAGATCCGGTGACCCATCCGGCTCCGATGACCAACAATTATGACTGCCCCATGACCAATGACATCCTCCTTCCTCTCTCGCCCTCTCTCTCTCAGCAAGATTGGCCGTCAGTGACCGGATCCGACCATAGATGTCCAATTTCTTTTATATTTAAAATAAAAGTTTTCAACAGGCGTAGCCCTCGCAAACTTCGACGGGAAGACTCCTGCCGAAAGGTCCGACGAAACATGTCTGCCAAAATTTTGACGGGAGGCACCCATTGGAGCGTTTGACGGAAGCTTCCGATCGAAACTTTCGATGGGAAGTGCCCATCAAGCCGTCTGACGGGGTTCGTTGGGGCCTTTGGTGTCGGTAACTCCGACTGGTAGGGCCTCTCAATACACGCCTTCCGAACTTTCGACAGGAATATTCGTCGAAATTTTTTAAGAATCGCTACTCAGTCATTAGCAACAAACGACTTTCCGACTATCTTATTTCCGTCAAAAACTCAATTTTCTAACGAATTTCATCATATTTTTTACGGGTATATCAGTTGAAAAATGATGAAATTCTTGTAGTGGGTGCCACTTGTATATATGTATTATATTCATGTGCAGAATAGGACGTGGATGATTTTTTAACTGAAGACTTACTTTTGGGATGGATCGACATCAACCCAGCTAATATTTTTTTCATATAATTAATGATCAAGTATGAACATACATTAACATCAAGCCTACGTAGTTACTTGGCCAGCAGTAAAATCTGTGGAAACGTCGTATCAATCCATCTGGCTTTTGAGAAGTACTCATGTTGACGTCTTGCGGATTCGAATCTCCTGTCACTTGCGGCATTCAAGAGCGACAAACTTTTGGAGTTCTTTATCAGATCCTGTCAATCCAACGTGGCTCAAATGTTAGCATCATTTGTAGAAGACGTTGATGCAGGGTTAACCGGCCAAGAATCGATGTAAAGATTAATTGACACAAGCATATATATATATATATATATATGTATGTATTGAGAAAAGGCGAGGAATCGTTTCAAGAGATGGAGATCAGATTATAAACGTATGCATCAATGCTTTTATACTTCTCTGCATGACAACATGAGGTAAGGGATGACGGGCAAAGGAGATGGATAAAGTTGATGTGAACATTTTTTTTCTCTTTCTTTCTTTTGTTGAATCCGTAGACTTCCAAAATAGCAACCATTGCTTAGCATTGGCGGGGGTTCTTGGAGTATGCTGATTGCTATGTTTCTGAGGCTCACGACCACTGCACTGGGTTTATTAAATAAGAGAGATACAAATATTTTAAAACTTTTTATACTCACATAACTTTTATTCTAAAATTTTGAATTAATTTTTTTAGCAAAAACTTCTAATCCAAATCATATATATAATTTTATAAATAAAATAATATTAAATGAAAAATAGCAAACTAGAAAGTTAATAACATTATCATATATATATATTCAATAATTCATATTATCCATATCGAAACTACACTGGTCAATAGACCGATCGATGCACCGACCAATCAATCAACTCAATGGGCGAAAATCAAAATATCGTGACTATATCGGTCGATAGTTCGGTCGACCGACCAGCTACGGTCAGTGAGCAAATAAGCACAACAGTCATATAGACCGGTCGACCGATCCATTAGTGCAGTCGACTGGTACATTAGTGCGGTCGATCGGTCTCCGGCTGACATGAATAGTAATGGCTAGTTTTGAATGAGAAAATTGTGGAATAAATTATGGATGAATTTTTCACATGCTGAAGCCTATAAAAGGAGTGCCAAAGTCAAAAGTAAAGGCATCCATCCAAGCATTGAAGAAAAACTTCAAGTTATCAAAAGAAGATCCTTCTTCTGAAGTTATCATTTTAGTTTCTTTTCTTTCTCTCTTCTCTTCTTGTGAGCATGATATTGTAAAAGAGAGAAATAATTGTTCATTTTTTTCAAAATTGAAAGAGCTCCTGTGTAAAAGAGGATCCATATCTTACCTCCTGAGCGAGAGAAAAGATAAACTTCCTAAGAGGTGAGGTGTGCTTTGCCTCTCGAAGCGGAGAAAAAATTGGTTGATGTAAAGGGACTTCTTCCTTGCCCCATTTGAAATTAAGAAAGATTTTATTAAAATCTTCGACGGTCTTGAGGTCGACAAGTCGAGCGAGGACATAAGCCAAGGTGTGACCGAATCGCGTCAACAACCACATGTGTTCTTATGTTTGCATTCTCTCTCCCTCTCCTTCTCATATTATATTTGTGATATGATCTTATTTGTTTTGGTTTAAAGATTGTTTAATCGATTTTAAGCTTTCGTAACGTATTTTGTGAAATCGATAATTTCGATTTCTAAAAACCAATTCACCCCCACCCCCTTGGTGCCTTGGGATCCTACAATTGGTATCAGAGCAAGATTGCTCTTATTTTAAGATTTAATCATCTTGTTTTAATATTTAAATATCTTTTGAGCTATGGCATCAAGTGGATTTAGTTTTTTCGAAAGACAATCAATTATTCGTCCTCAGCTTCTCAATGCATCAAATTTTGCTTATTGAAAAATTAGGATACAAGCATACATATGTTCTATCGATATTGACATGTGGGACATTATTGAAAAAGATTATTATCTAAATGAAAAATTACCTTCCAAATATACCGAAAGAGAAATTTTTTTGCAAAACTTGATTGGAAAGCAAAAAAAAATTTTTATTATGCTTTGGATTCAACGGAGTTTAATCATATTTCTAGTTGTAAAAGTGCAAAAGAGATTTAGAACAAACTAATTACTACTTATGAAGGAACGGATAAAGTTAAAGAATCTACATTAAATATCTTAAATAAAAAATATGATTCATTCAAAATGCATGATAATGAATCCATCAATAATATGGTTGTACGATTTAACAATATTGTGAATGACTTAGCCTTCTTGGACGAGCCAAAAACTAACCCTCAAAAAGTTAAAAAGTTTATCAGGTTTCTCTCCTCTAAATGACATACAAAGAGAATCGTGATTGAAGAGAAGGTCTTGAACAAGCTGAATTTTGATGATTTTATTGGTTCACTTCTAACCTATGAGATCGCAATCCAAGAAGATGAAGAAGAAAAAGCTCCCAAGATGAAAATATTGGCACTGAAAGCAAACAAAATGGAAGAAGAGTCAAGTGAAAAAGAAGTAGACGAAAAGAAACTAGCACGCTATACAAGAAAGCTCGACAAATATCTCAAGTTGGTAAATTTTAAAAAAAAGTATGAGAAGCCCAAGAGATCATACAAACAATACAAAGAGGAGACATCTTAGAAAGGGAAAAAGAAAAAATATGAAGAGTCAAGTGAAACAAATGTCTCATCAAGTTCTTCTAATGATGAAGCATACCTATGCTTAATGGTACACAACGATGAGGTAAGTTCTACCCTTTCAAATTCAAATAATAACTCATCGAGCTCCTTCGAAGAAAACATTTCTTTAGATGTGAATAAAGAATTTTCCTCTCTTATAAAAAGTATTTTTCACTTAAAGAGGAAAATGAGAAATTACTACATGAGATTGAAAAATTAAAATAAGAAAAGAATACATATTTTGTGGAAAATGAAAACCTAAAAAATGAAATTGATTCTTTGGAAATTGCACATGCATATGAAATTGTAAAACTAGCATGCTCTTTAGAAAAAGTAAAGAAGGAAAATACTATTTTGAAAAATTCACAAAATAATGTTAAGACTAGCTCTTATGCAAAGAAAGATACTTTTGACATGAAAATTCTGTTGGATCAAAGTTTTTAATGCATTATATAATTATATTTTGATGATACAAACTTTGAAATATTAAAGTTAAATGCTGAAAAGTTTAAGTAAAATGGATAACTTTATGCACCAAATTTGATTAAATAATTGATTATAATTTTATTAGATTTTTTATAAATGATAAATATCAAAATTGTAGAGAATCATGTCAGCTATTCATATAATCCAAGATTATCTCATTTGGATAACAGTGCAGAAAGTTATGATCAAAATAGTGCAGGGTGGTCAACCTGCCGGTCGAAGCAAAAAAGGCCAGTCAAGACAATACCGATTGATCGAATAGAGATGTCGGTCGATCGATCAATACTAAGCCTACCCTGGTCGATCGGTCGATCGAATGGAGATGTTGGTCGACTGATCAATATTGAGCCTACCCCGCTCGACGTCGAGCCGATACCGGTCGATGTACCAATCGATAGTCCGGTCGATCGACCAGCTGCGGTAACTGAGCAAATCACCGCAATGGTCATATTACCGGTCGACCGGTAAATAAATACGATCGACCGATCCCTAGCTGGAATAAACAATAATAACTATTTTTCAAAGAGAAAAATGTGAAATAATTTATGTACGAATTTTTTACATGCTGAAGCCTATAAAAGGAGTGCTAAGCTAGAAGCAAAGCACTCATTCAAGCATTGAAGTAAAACTTTAAAAAATCAAAAGAAGATATTTTTCCTTGAAGTTATCATTTAGAGCTTTCCTTCTTTCTTTCTCTCTTCTCCTCTTGTGAGTGTTCTATTATAAAAAAGAGAGAAATCATTTTTCAGAAAGATTGTGAAAGCTCATGTGTGAAAGAGGTTCCAAATCTTGCCTCTTGAGTGAGAGAAAAGATTAGCTTCCTAAGATGAGAAGTTGCCTTGTCCCTCGAAGCGGAGAAAATGTGATTGTGTAAAGGGCTTTTCTTCCTTGCCCAATTTGGAACAAAGGAAGAGTTTAGCGGAATCCCTGACAGTCTCGAGGTCCAGAAGTCGAAGGGGGACGTAGGTCAAGGTGTGGCTGAACCTCATCAACAACCACCCGTGCACTTTGTGTTTGCATTCTCTCTCCCTCTCATATTATGTTTATGATCTGAATTGCTTTGATTTAAAATATTTTAAGAATCGATTTTAAGCTTCCGCAATGACTTTTGTGAAATCGATATTTTTTTTATTGAACTCCAATTCACCCCCTGGTGTCCTTTGGGATCCTACAATTGATATCAGAGCGGGTTGCTCTTATTTTTTTTTGATTTAATAATCTTTAGAGCAATGGCATCAAGTGGATTCAGTTTTTCCGAAAGTCAATCAATTGTTCGTCCTCCGCTTTTTAATGCATCAAATTTTGCTTATTGAAAAATTAGGATTCAAGCATATATATGTTCCATTGACATTGACATGTGGGATATTGTTGAAAAAGATTATTATTTACATGAAAAATTACCTTCATACTATGACGAAAGGTAAAAGATTTTTTTTCAAAATTGGATTGGAAAGCTAAAAGTATTTTCTATTGTGCTTTGAATTCAATGAAATTTAATTAGATTTCTAGTTGTGAAAGTGCAAATAAGATTTGGAAGAAACTAATTACTACTTATGAAGGAATGGATAAAGTAAATGAATCTAGATTGAATAATCTAAATTATCAATATGACTCTTTCAAAATTTTAGAAAATGAATCCATAAATGATATGGTTGTTCGGTTTAATGACATTATGAATGGCTTAGCCTCCTTAAGGTTTAGGGTTAATGAAATTAAAATGTCGAGACTATACTAGTCGATTGACTGGTCGATAGTTCGGTCGACCGATCAACTACGATCAATGAGCAAATAAGCACAACGGTCATATAGGCTTATCGATCGGTCCATTAGTGCGGTCCACCGATCTTCGACTAACATAAATATTAACAGTTAGTTTTGAATGAGAAAATTGTGGAACAAATTCTGGACGAATTTTCCGCATGTTAAAGCCTATAAAAGGAGTGTCAAAGCCGAAAAGCAAAGACATCCATTCAAACATTGAAGAAAAATTTCAAGTTATCAAAAGAAGATCCTTCTCTTGAATTATCATTTTAGTTTCTCTTCTTTCTCTCTTCTCTTCTTGTGAGCATGATATTATAAAAGAGAGAAATAATTATTCAAAAAAATTGAGAGAGTTCCTGTGTAAAAGAGGTTACATATCTTACCTCTTGAGCGAGAGAAAAGATAAACTTCATAGGAGGAGAGGTGTGCCTTGCCTCTTGAAGCAGAGAAAAAAGTGGTTGATGTAAAGAGCTTTGGAACTTAGGAAGATTTTAGTGGAATCTCCGACGATCTCGTGGTCGAGAAGTCAGAGCGGGGATGTAGACCGTGTGGCCGAACCTCGTCAACAATCACTGTGTTCTTGTGTTTGCATTCTCTCTTCCTCTCCTTCTCATATTATGTTTGTGATATGATCTGATTTGTTTTGGTTTTTTTTAAAGATTATTTAATCAATTTTAAGCTTCCGCGATGTACTTTGTGAAATCGATAATTTCAATTTTTAAACACTAATTCACCCCACCTTCACCCCCCTCTTGGTGCCTTGGGATCCTACACTTATGTCATGCCCGTGACAAACCATGTCACGCCCGTGACAAAGCCAAGCACGACTGTGACTGCCTTCTAGCACGATTGTGACTGCCTCCTAGCACGACTGTGACAGAAGGGACCATTTTTCATGATTTCTTTCATGACCATGATGACTTCTTTCACGATCGTGAGCAATAGCAGAGGCCCTATATGTTATATAAAAAATGTTAGCTTGAAGGTATTATTAGTATGTAATGATGTTTGTTGATTGTGTAAGAACTTAGATACACGTATATGTATGTTTCCCACGTAACTAGTTTAAAACATGAAAATTGAGCGACGCTAATGATTGTTAATTAAAAAGTATAATGAACCCAATTGTGAATGATGTTACATGTCGACCCTCAATGACCCTTTATCGGATTTTTCCCGGAATGATCGTTACACACATCGACAATGGTGTGTCATTCAAATGTCGCTTTTGAGCGAGAGTTCTCCGAAATGATCGTTACACATATCGATAACAATGTGTGCATTCCGATGTCACCTTCGGACGAGAGGGGAGCATTGTCTCCAAGACTTAACTAGCCTATTGTAAGAGCAACGACATAAATCTCAACTATTTGAAAATATAACGTTAACGGAAACATTCAATGATTGATTGAATAGAATGATGTCCTACGAAAGTGGAAGTCCAAAAGGATTATAAATCAACCCTCAAGAAAGTTATTGATGCAATGATTATGGTAACTGTACATCACTTATGTACCTATGAAATGAATGGATTGAATTGTTTAATTGTTACATATGTTTTCATACTAAATGTATGATAGTAATTACATGTCGTCCATGCAATTGTTTTATTTGCATGATGATAGATTGTTATAATTGTTGTATGACACGTAGATCACTTGATAATATTATTTCTTTCTTATATTATGAAGATGATGATGCATATCATGTAATATCCTAGTTAGGATCATGGCATCGCATTGTATGGCCTTTATATACTCTAATTGGAAAAACCCCTGCATCCTGGATCCGTGTAGGCACCCAATGAAATGGAATGAATGGCGGGTCGACTCATGACAAGAAAGATTGCATAATGATCTAGATTTTAAGAGTCATGATGTCATGATGTTTTCTAAAGATGTTTATTTGATGATTTTTAGACGTGTTTCTAATTCTATAAAAATACTTTGATATTTCTATGAAGTCCTCTGCTATGTTTAAAAAGAGCTATTTTATTTTATTTCATTGTAGGGACGGAGCCAGGATCAATACTTTGGGGGGAGGGGGGCCAGTAGAGAATATCATATATATATATATATATATATAATATTAACTTTATTAACCAAATTAATAAATAAAAAATATTATGTTAGAACCAACATATAATTATAATTATTATTTTATCTAGATTAAAATAATTTTTTTGTTATTCATCATGCATATTTTTCTTTTTATGTTTATCATGTTAAAGAAGATATATGTAACTAACTTTTTATGACTATTAATTAATTTTATTTTTTTTATAAAAAAAGATTTAAAATTATTAGTAAATATATTATATTTTCATAAAAACACATATATACTATAATCTTTTATAAATGTACACATATATTCTCTTATTAATATAATAACATATTATAATTATGCCAAGTTAAAAAAAATAGGGGATTCTACATATATATATATATATATATATATATAATATTACTATATATAATGTTTCAAAACATTAGGAGGAGCTTTACAAAATTAAGGGGGCATATCATATATATATATATATATATATATATATATATATATTATTAAAAGGAAGATAGTATGCAAGGAGGAGTTGGCACTTGGCATAAGCAAATGTGGACAAGTGTCCTAAAAAAATTATGTAGAAAATTTTTTAATCAATATGTGAGTTAGTTACAAGATTACTATGTAAAATGTTTTTAATGATTAATATCAGGATTAAGTACAAGATTAATTAATTATATAATTACATACACTTATTCGAACAGTGGATAATAATTATCCATAATAGGTATACATATTGACTTATATTGTTTATATGAAGAAGAAAACAATAACTATATAATTTTAATATGTTAAAGGTTATAAAGTAACTACAACATATAATAAGATAATCTATACTATGAAAAGCAAAGAAATTTCTTGGCATAAATGTATTTTGACAAGTTTCCCAAAAAAATAATTACAATTTATATAATTATGATTACAAAAATAAGATAACTATTATATAACCATATAGTTTTTATAAACCGTTATAATAACTATCTATAGTAACTTCATTTATAATAATTTACTAATTATTAGATTGTTTAAAAAATAATAAGTAAATAAAAATAATCATAGAAAATTAATTTATAAAAAATATTTTTAGAGTTATTTCAGAAATCAACTACAATAAATATGCAATTGCAAACCAGAACATTTTTTCTTGGGTGGGTTTGCAAGTCAATTTTATTAGCAGAATTACGTGCGCTTGGAGATATTAGTTAATACAATTACTACTATAAATATCTATATAAAAGACTATTTCTGAAATCCCATAAAAAAAGTAAAGTTGAAAAAGTAGTAGATAACAAATAAAAGCAGTTACCAAAAGTTTAGCAACCACCCCTTTATCCATAATCAAGTTTCATCCTATAAATATGTAAAGGCATGAACAAAATCACATGACAGTGTGTTCTCTATGCCAAGTGGATCACAAGCAAGTCTTGACAGATTTTTTTGTACTTGAATTTATTATTATTTTAATATAATTATGCTAAAAAAGAGTTTTTATATAATCATTTCTCATAAGGAATTATTCTTATTTTTTGTTTGAGCATTTTCATGTGTACATACCATTTTAATATGTTTTTATTTCTTCAAAGTATTGTTAATGTATAAGTGTAATAGTTTCTGTAGTTTATTATATATTTGATTACTACTATATTTGTGCCATTAATTTTTCTTAAGCGAATTACTGTATATTTTTACTTTTCGAATATGACATTCCATGCCGCTAAGTAAAGTTGTTTATAGTATTTTTTTTCCTTTCTGATCATCTCAATTACTTTTCTTAATCATTATGGTATATTCATAAAATTTGTTTACTTCATAAATTTACTTTTTATTCTCAATGCCTATTTTGTGTATGTTTGTAGTAAATTTTTTATTTATTTACTCTTACATTCTTGTCAGTTTCTTATAAATTTCTTAAATTATTATATAATTATAAAAAATCAAAGGTATCGTCCATTTTCATACATTCTCTATCTCAAGCTATGCATGCATAAATGTTCCATTTAAACTATATGGCATAGGAGGAATGCAGACATTTATTTTCTAATGTGCTGCATTATATAACGATCAAGTAACTTGAATGCACACGTGATTACTATGACAAGTGGCTTGAATGCATGCTAACATTTAATGCACTAAAACTTATCAGAGGAGAGCACATCTTAAAATGTATTTATTTTTTAAATGAATAAATTTCTATTTGTACAATATAGAATCTTATTAAGTTATTTTCTAAAAAAAGTTTTTTATTATATTTTATATTATTTAACTTTAATGTAAAATTTATATACAATTATCTATTATTAAAATCTATATCTATATATTATATTAAAAGGAGGATATTCCCATGAAATATGGCATGCTCTCAATTTTTTTTAAATATAAATAATTACTTTTACACAAACCTAGGAAGAAAAGATGAGTTATAAGTAACAATTGAAGTGAATAAATCTATGACACATGACATGCTCTCAATTTTTTTTTAAAAAAACTAATGTAAATAATTACTTTTACACAATCGTGGGAAGAAAAGATTAGTTATAATAACTGAAGTGAATAATATTAATTAAAATATTAATCTATTCTAATTTTGAGTTAATGATTAGTTAGTTAGTAACTATAATATGTTATGAACGATTCTATCATTTTTTATAAACAAAAGTTATTAGAATAATTATGAAACTACTATGAAAAATGGGTTACACGGTTAAGTTTATTGGGAACTTTAGTTATATATTCTAATCATATTCTAATAATCAAGCATGGATAAAATAATAAATGGAAAAATGCATAAATCTATCAAATATTCTCAAATAATAAAACTAAAACATTAATCTATCTATCATAATATTTTTAATGGTTGATTACTTGATAACTATCCATAAGATTGTTATTTAGTAAAAGTAGTAACCATCTCTTCTACGGGTTCTTAGATGTAATGCATCCTTATAAATACTATGGAGGAAATCTTCATGCACGTCCTTTAGTTTCTTTTGGGGAGATTATTTCCTTTGATGCTTTTGCAATTGTAGTTTATCATATTACTGTTCCTTAGTTTCTATCTTTAGAAGTTATTAAGTTAATTTTTATCTCATTAATATATAATCATAATGTTAGAAGTTTCATGTTTATTATATATAATAATTTCTTATGTTGAATTCAATTTATGACCCATATTTTTATTATGACCATATACACTTAAATATTGAAAAAATGCCAGGAAGTAAATAAACTGATATATTTTTGCATCCTCATTATTGTTTATATTCAATAAGATTTTTTATGATTATATTAGAACATCATTTTCTTAAGTACCATATTTTATTATCTATAAAATAATTTCTTTTAATTTATGGGAGAATTGGATTCCTTATAGTTTATTTTACCATATTTACATTACCTTTTTATTTATATAGTTATAACTATATATATATCAAGAAATAAAAAAATAAGTAACTAAATACAAAGAATTTAATCTGACATAATATTTTTATAACTACGTTCTAATCGAATTTTATGGCAATATGTTTTTCTATAAATAATTCTTTTTAAATTATGTGTACATTAGTTTTCTTTGCTTTTATTTCAGAACAATGTCATAAGTGTTTAATTTGTGTTCATTATAAAGGATCATTAACTTGCTATTTAATTTCTAATTATAATTTTCTATAACCATATTTTATCAGCATTTTTCACATGTGATAATTGGATTTATTTAAAATTGTCTTATAACATTATAATTATTGTTTAATTTTTATTCATTTATAAAAATATTATTTGTCATTAAACATTATCATATTTGTTTACATGATTTTTATATAATGGTGTTTCTCTTAAAATATTGTTAGTGAACAAATGCAATCATTTTTTAAATATATTATTTATTTCTTCTATATGGAAAGTCCTCATTATGAGTTGGGGATAAGGATTGTGTGGGGCAATTCTATTTCAATAAATAATTATTTTTTATTTTGTGAGAATTGAATTTCTTTAGAGCATTGCCATTGCTGCCATTGCTGCTTATATATATATATATATATATATATATATATATATATATATATATAGCAAGAACAATTAAATACCAAGAATTTAAAAAATTCTACACAATACTTTTTTTTACCATATTCTATTACCATTATTTTATAAAACCTTTTTTAAAGTAATTTCATTTAAATTCTAATATAATTATACTCCTTCTGATTTATTTTAAAAACTTTTCATGACTGTTTAATTTCTATTAATTACAAAGAGTATTTCTTTATTTATCTTTTAGCATTATCGTATTCATTTATAGCATTTTTATATGATTTCATTTCTTCTTAAAATATTGTTCGTGTACAAAAGTAAATGCTTTTATAGTATATTATTTATTTCTAGTTTAATAGCTCTCACTATGAGCTATTTTATTGGACTCTTTTACAAGTGTTCTATAAAACGTTTCGAGATAATTAGAGTAGTGATTAAAATAAATATAATATATGATTATATGTGTCATGAAATTTATATAAGTATGAAATATACTAACAAATCAATATTCCGAATTTAAATGAAAATATTATGTTCTAAGGACAGACAATAATAAATGGGATACAAAGAGAATAAGATAGACTAATAAATTATTTTTTAATTTATAATTATCATATTCTTTATGTAATATTAAAATATATCATACTAATATTTACTTATTTTATAAATATTTGATTCATCTAATTTTGTATTATCCGCACATCGTGCGGACCATCACACTAGTATATGTATATAATAATACATAATAGTATATATGTAATATTGCAAAAAGTTTAGGGGTGTCATGGCTTCGTCCATGTATTTCCATTATAATAGTTGAATATCATATTTTATTATGATTATGACATAAAATACAGTCGAAATACCTAATTATCCTTAGCATTTTGGAATGAAATTTTGAGGTGCTAAATCCCATCGTGCAAATGGGAGCCAAGATGATGACTGTAGCGTTTATCTCAAATGGCCAACTCAAAAAATGTGAAGCTTTCTTGGCTCGAAATGGTGGCGTCTGCGGTTGCCGCCCTTGGCTCTCCATTGCTCTTGGTCTCCTCCTTCATTCGCCCTTGGCCACCTTCCGTCTCCATTGGCCGCCTCGTGGAAGAAGAAGTCCCTGAATCACGAACCGAACCAAACTTATCACGTCCTCTACTTGAACTGAACAGCAACTTAGAAGAGAGTTGAAGATCGTCGATCACGGCTGCCCACAGCTTCCTTATTCCCATACTACATATGTAATATATCTTGATTCTTCCCAAACTTTTATACGGGCCTCCTCTATTAACGATTCTATAACTTTGTGTTTGAATATATTATTAGATTTCCCTCCGTCCTCGCATATGGCCGGTCCGTAGTTTTGATTCCGTGTGGACCAATCTGTTTTGCAAAATTAATTATATCCGTCCATTTAGTTTTAGGCCCTCAAATCTTGTTAGAGCCTGCACAGTTGCTATTTGTTTCAGCCCATATTAATTTAAAGTGAATATTAATTTAAAGTATACATTAAATAGTAAATATGATTAAAATCAAAATCATCCAATTATCTACCCATTTTAATAACATGAATAATTCAACTATTATAATTTATTTGCCTTTAGATACTACTTTTTATTATCAAATTATCTCAATAAATATATAATATTTCATGTAAGAAGTATATCATTATTTAATCACATATTATAATCATTAATAATTAAATATTAAAAAATAAACGCTCTACATCGACTCTACGTCGTGATTCTTCAACTACATTTTACCCGAATTTAACTAAGTATTTTTTTTGGCACATAAATATAATTTCAAATATCATTTTAATTCCATCTTTTCCGAGATCTTATTGATGTAAAAACTTATTAATTTGTCATTAACGAAACTTACCATTGAAATCGATATTAAAGCCAGTTTTTGCGTGCAAAATCCTAGTGTTAGTAATTGTCAAATTTGTAATTGCACGTCTACGTAATTTTTCCTTAAGTACCCAAGTGTACAAAAATGACTTGTCACAATTAGATTATTTCGTTGACAAATGTTATTCTTAAATTCACAAAATCCATAATTTGAATTTTTAATATAATCTCGTTTAGGAAAAAAAAGAATGTACGATTACACACTACAAGAAATATGCACGAGTACATGCACGAATAGATACATACATATACATATATGTTGATATAATTAGATATACATATATAGTTATTTATGTATGTTCAATCAATTAATAAATAACTACTACTTTGGTGCCACCTCAACGTCACATTAACAATGCAAATTACTAGCGACACATTGACTTCACAATAGCGTCACCACCATCCGTCGCTATTGTTGCGTCACGCAAAATAGTGTCACAATTGCGTCGTAGGGAGGTGACGTTAGTTTAGCGTGTCAAGTCGTCAACGACAATGTGACACTATGTTCTACCTTAGCATCGCATTCGTGGAGTTGCTAATATGTGGCGCTATTAGACGTATTTTATAATTAATTATCTACCATAATTGAATTAACATGGCGTCGCATTAGCAACGTAGTAGCGTCGCAATGTTTGCATCGCTAAGTGGAGATCCGTGTGCTCATCGAAGAAAGAATCCTAACCCTTCGTCCTCTGTGATTTGACCTCGACCTCCCCTGCGCCGCCCTCACCAACACACTAGCCACTACTCCCACCCCCACCCTTTGAGGCTCGTCCGCGGGTGCCCCGCCGCCAATGTTGAAGCTTCATATCTGCGCTCTACTAAGTGACCGCCGATGTCGGAGTCCCCGCACCCACAAACGCCACCTCGAGAATTCATTTGATGTAATGAATCATTTGATGTAACAAAAATGATTACGAATTTGATGTAATGAATCATCTGTATATGTGAAAATGATCCTCTGAGCACATCTATTCATTTGATAATATCGTATATAGCGCCACATTGGCGTCGACATCTTGTGATGCATTGGCATCAACGTAGCGCCACTGGTGACAGCAAGGTAGGGATTATTTTAGCACCCTATTAGCATCAGAATATCGTCGCCTTTTAGCGTCAAGGTAGCGTCGACAGTGTCAACGTCCCTTTAGCACCGAAGTAGCAACACATATTAGAGCTTCACAATGACACTTTTTGTGTCATTATATCGTACACTAGTAGCAACGTCCAATCTCTTGGCGCCATTGCGATGCTAATGATTCTCGAAATCAGGCGTCTCATCGTCGTGACGTCGTGTTAATGCTAAAGGGTGGCGAATTTTTTAACCATGATTTTGCGTCGCTTTAGAGACACCTTGCATGTGTCACTAATTGGTTGATTTCTTGTAGTGATATGTAACGTCCCGAAATTCGACTCTATCATGTGGCAAAATCTTCACTCAGGCGTCTCATCATCGTGACGCCATGTTAACGCTAAAGGGTGGCTAATTTTTTTAACCATGATTTAGTGTCACTTTAGCGACACGCATTGCATGTGTCACTAATTGGTTGATTTCTTGTAGTGATATGTAATGTCCCGAAATTCAAATTAAATTATTAACTACTAATTATATTATATATCTAACATAAAAGACAAAGATATGTAATACAAAAAATTAGTGAGCAGAATATATATATATATAAATTTAAGTTCATAAGATTTTAATTTATTAAATGTGTAATGTTTTTAACATTAGCTTTGTAATTATTTATTATTGTTATTTTTATATAATTAATTTTTAACATCATTAATATGATTGTGTAATTTTATATATCATATTGAATATATTATTTTATTATTATCCAATCCGACTAGATGGTTGGACCAGTCCGACCTGAAACAGACACTTGTTCTGGTCATTAAACTACAAGAAAAATCGCAATTTCTGACGGTTAGTTTTCGACGGGCAAAAATCCGTCTGAAATACCGACGGAATTTTTGACGGATCGAGTAATCCGTCAAAATTATCGTCGGATAAGTTTTCGATGATTTTAGCCGTCTGAACTTACGACGGTTCACAATTCGTCGAAACTTTTCGTCGAAACTTTCGATGATCGTAACCGTCAAAGATGTTAAAACTGACTGGTCCTTTTCCATGCTAGTTTTTCGATGGTTCAGACCATCGAAAGTTTCGACGGTTCATCTATTCGTCGAAACTTCCAGCGGTCTTAGTCATCGAATTATTTTGATGTTGATGGGGTATCTATATTTTATTTTTCGATTGTTTTGACCATCGAAAGTTGCGACGTTTCACGGAACCGTCGATATTTCGGCGGTCAGACCCGTCGGAATGTTAACTGATTTAAATTAATTAAAATATTCTACTTTAATTGTTTTTGACTATTTTGATCGTCGAAAATGGCAATTTATAATTTATATAATTATGTTTCAGTTGACATATATTATTATATATTTTGACGGATAAAACCGTCGAAAGTTTCAGACGATTTGGAGAACCGTCAAAAGTTTCGACGGCTCATCCAACGGGTTTGACCGTCTTAATTCGAATTAATATTATATTGTATTTACCTACTTTCCGATGGTTACGACCGTCAGAAACTGGGTATATAAATATCCGACCCCACTGTCACTTTCTCCATTTCCCTCTATTCTACACTCGATCACCCGCGCACATTTCATCTGACGGCGATCTCCGGCAACCTTCCCGGCATCCGCGCTCCGCCAAACGTGTGCCAGCTTGATCGTCGGCCGCCGGCGCTTGTGTCTGCCACCTGCATTGCGTTCGCTCACCGCCTGAAGCCATTGTCCACCGCCAGCAGGTCGATCGGCCGCCGCGTCTGCAATCTCCGGCGCAGGTAGGCTCCCCGCCCTCCGTGCTCTCTCCACCCTCCCAGATCCGGCCGCCCTCTGCGCGCGGCTGGCAGATCTGTCCGCTGCCGCGGCCCGATCCGGTGGCCCTCCGCGCGCGGCGGGCAGATCTGGCCGCCACGGCGGTCCGATCCGGCCGCCCTCCGTGCGCGGTAGGTAGATCTGGCCCTCCGCGGGCAGATACATATCGACATTTCTAAACACTGAATGAACTTCATTCCCTCTGGAAAAATACAACGGGTTGAAACAGTCGATTGGTCTCAAACTTTCAAACTGGAAAGATAATTAAGTTCTTTGCTTGTCTTGTCGTCATCTGTGTCTTGTTTGTGTTCAACTTCCAACACTGATAAATTTTGTTAACCTTGTCCAGAATGTTAAAACATTCAAGGATGTCAAATGTTGTGATGATGCAAAGCAAGAGCTTGAAGAAATAGTTGAGCACCTTAAAAATCCATCAAAGTTCACTCGCCTTGGTGGGAAGTGACGAAAGGTTTGTGCAATTTTCATATACCACTACTATTTCCCTAGTTGCTTCATGTAAACTTTGTGTACTTCGAACCGGAATTGGTTAGGACTTTAATTTAGCTATACTTTATCCTGCTTAAAAGTATTGTGTTTGAGTTGTTCTCATGTAATTGCATTGATGTCAGGGAACTTATATTCATTTTCAAGTCTCATAAAATTGTGTTTTTGGTTTTCACTTTATGAGCAAGAATTTTAGTGATTTAGCATTCACTCTACTTCCTTTCTTTTTATGTTGACATGTCTAGAAGATTTACAGATTACTTACTGTTGGTGATCCAAATTAATATGGTGGTATGTTCTCTACTCTATGTTTATACTCATTTTTCTCTCTTTATATGATTATGCCTCAATATTGGAAATAGGTTTTTCGTTTTTATCCTCCTAAAAAACAGTTTGTCGTTTTTATGATTTTCATGGTTTTGGAAATAAAGACTTTGTTGCTCCATTTGGTTTCTTTTTTATGCTACATTTTTTTTACACTTTGGAACTTGAAAATGTCATTAATCTGAAATATGTTCTCCTGCAGGGAATTCTTTTAACTAGTGCACCAGGAACTGAGAAGACTTTGCTTGCTAAGGTATGGACACCCTATATGGAGCCATAGTTTTGTCTGCTTGCCTATTCATTTTTTTCATGGCCAATAATGGTACTATTTATGTACAAATGCTCTGAATTATGTCATTATGTTCTTGTACTTATTCTGTATTTGTCTTTATAGGATGGTTAAACTTTGATTTTTTTTAGTCATTAATTTGTGTGTCAACAATATACCTGGAAAACATTTGTCATGACCAATAAACATGGATGGCCGTTTCAAAAAATAAAAATAAAATAAAATAAACATGGATGGGGGCATTTGGCTCTCATCCTTCACACACTCAAAAAAGGAAAAAAAACATTTGTCACGATCAAACCTGCTAGTTATTTCACAAGACCAGTTAATATATTGTTGTTGGATTCATTTGTGGGCCAAAATGGTGTACTGCACTTGGTTGTAGCATGTGGGTGCATTGCGCTCCATTTCCCTCTATCTTCAGCCATTTGTTTCAAGTATTTTTCTTGTCAACTACTACATTCTAAGGTATGCATGTGAGGCTTTGGTAATGTACCTAGCTGCAATTTAAGCAGCTTCACTGACGGGAACTTTATAAATTGCACTCGTTGTGACATTATCATATCTGTTCCTTTCTACCTGCAATTTCTTCCATCACGTAGTACTCTCGCGATCCTTTGATCATGTCGTTCCTTGTTGAGCCAATTGTTTCTGCCCTGATCGACAATTATTCAAACCGCTGATGCATCAAGTGAGATACATAGTGAAAGAAGGCGAGAGAGTAGAAGCTCTTGATACATCTATGTTATTTCAATGATATGTTTCAGATCATCATCTTGATTTTGATTTGCTGCTAGCTTGATCATCATGTTTGATTTACATGCAGGCTTTGGAATATAACATTGTTGTCGCTGTCACTCTAAATGACGTAAGTGTTTAAGTAATTACTATTTACATGTGTTGGCATCTGAGTACTTTAATTCTGTCACTCCAAACGACGCAAATTTTTTAAGTTTGTTCCTTTAGATTTCATTCATTAGTTCTTATTTGTTATTTTGTAGTGCAAATATGATTACTTTTAATTAGTGTTTACGATGTTCCTGATTACTTCTAATTAATGTTTATGATGTTTATGATGTTCCTGATTATTTCTAATTACCTTTCGATTGATTGTCAATTTTTGACCGGTTTTATTACAAAAATTTTAATTACTATAACTTGCAAATAATGAAGACATTATGTCATACTTGAACGATCGTCGATGGATGTACAATAGAAATAATCTTGGTCGTAGAGGTTTGACACAAGAATTCATAGATGGCGTTGACTATTATGTAATAGAGTCACATTGTTTGAGTGTAATTGGTTTGATCCAAAGGAAAGGAGAGGGATGCAAGTTCACAAAGATTTCAAAATAGTTGAAGTACGTCATAATAGGTGTCATGATCGTTTTGATCCTTTCATTATTCCATCTTTTACAAGACAGGTATATTATGTGCCATATTCAGAGAAGACCAGAGACAAAGCATAATGGTGGGTTGTAATAAAGATGAAGGCAAGAAGCAGGATAGAAATTGATGGTGCGTTACAATGTGCATATCAAGATGACTCACATACTTTTGTGGCCCCTATCGATGATCTACAAGATTCAGAATAAGTATTTGAAGACTTCGATAATGCTGACATACAAAATGATGAGAATGCTTCGAACGAAGATGAATTTGAAACTACGTCATCTTCAGATGATGATGAATACCAGTCATGTGGTAACTCAGATGATGACTAATGTTATTATTACCTAATGTCATGCTCATGTAATATTTTTATCTTACGACTATCGGGATCATGTATTATGACTGTTGTTATCTTATGAATTGTTCGCTTACGACTAATATTGATGTTGTATCATAATGGTTTATTCAAATTATCATCTCACGCCATATTGTTTGATGCATTAGCGATGCATGTTGACGATCAATCGGATCGACGGATGCCTGACGAGGATGGTGCATTTTCATATTCGCTTCCATCTCGTGAGTGTTTGAAATAATGATCACATTTTTACGCATAAACTTAATCGAATTAATTTGTTTATTTTTTATAAGCGCCTCCGAATATTAGGAATTGGTTCTCGAGTTATACGTACAATTTTGTTCCTCAAGATGCGACACAAGACGTAGCCGAAGTCAGGTCGAGAGGCTGTCAAATTAGAGTTTTGTATCAATTGTAAATTTGACTTGCATTAAATTTTGTATCATGCATATGTTTCATTTTGGGAGAACAAAAAATAAGGGAAAGGAGAAGGTCATCCCTAGAGATAATTTTACTCCGTCGGCTCCTAGATCAGTCATGGGCATTCGCATAATAGAACGGCAGTCTCCTCCGCCGGCTCCTTCCTCTCACGCTGATATTGCGAACCTAGAGATACGATTGCCGGAAGAACCCGTTAGAGCTCCTGCTTCCGTGAAAGGCTCATACCAGGCTTTGTCAAATCGTGTGTGCACAAAGCATACTTACAGCCAGATGAGAATTTAGGGTAAGTGTGATTTTATGTATTTCGAATCCTTATTCATTTTTTGATTCACCCATCGCATTTTATAATTTTGTATTCTTCCACATTTGTACCATCGAAACCCGCGGCTGCCGCAGTTATTAAAGTGTTGCGACATAGGTATACTGATGCGTGGCTTACATGGAGGGAAGTTCCTTATGCCACGAGACATATACTAATTAATGAATTTCAGGTATCCTTAGAAGTCAACTTGGTCATTAAAATTTATCTTCGTACTACTTTAATTATTTTTATATACATGCAGGTTGATGTGTGGTGGGAGCCCGAGAATATAGAACAAATGTGGAAGGCTTATATTCTCGGTGCTCAAAGAGATTGTCCGCGATGCTTTCGGAAGCTCGAGCTGCTGGAGAATGACCTAATTGGATTCCTGAGGTCGTTTGGATCGAATTGCTACGAAAGTGGTCCACCGATGAGTACAAATTAAAGTGCAAAAAAGCGAAAACAAGTCGAGAGTCCGACCAGGGAGCATGCTTGCATTCGGGTGGATGTGTATCCACGAGCACGATTGCCAAGAAAATGGTAGTCTTTCAATATTGTGTCGACAAAATATTATACTTCATTTGACATTTTTAACTGCAGGAGAAAGAGATGGGTAGACCACCTACTCAGGACGAAGTATTTCTCCGAACTCATCAAAAGAAGAACAAAGAATGGGTTTCATCATTTGCTCAGGAGACATATGTATGTAAATCTATGTGCCTCTTATTTTTTTAAAATTTCAAGTAAATCTATAAGATAGTAAAATCGTCGTTGATTTATAATATTTTTTAGTATCGTTGATTTTTCTTTTTTCTAATTTTAGGAGTCTTACAAAACAAATGAAGTCGAGCATACGCAAGCCACGCATGAGGGGACCACACCGTTGACCCCAAGACAACTTTGGACGGACCACGTCGGGGTGAAGAAGGGTCGCATTTACGGCTTCGGATCTTCTGTCAATACAACAAATATTGGATATGGTCGTAAATCTACTTCGGGTTCAGGTTCCTCTGGTCAGGGTATGCAACAAATTATGGATCAGATGAGGCATTCAATTAGGCAAGAGATCACGCAAGAGATCGGGCAAGAGGTTATGCAGGAGCTCAGAAAGGAGTTCGAAGAACGTGAATGTCGTACCAAGAAAGAAATGAAGAAAATGGTGCGTGACATCATGCGTGGCGAAGTCGACGACGAGGATGACGAGGACGAGGTAGTTTTATAGTTTTTTGTGTGTTGTGTTGCGCTCCGACAAGGTGCTAACTTTCTTCCCCTAGTTTTTATACACATTCTCCTAGTTTTTTTTGAAGAAGGTACCAACTTTCTCCTGGCTCTTTGTGTTGTGCAGTGATGTTCGAATTGCCTTGCGAAAAGCTCTTGAGATCCGACGGGAAAGGCAAGACATCTCTTTTCTCAGCCCATGTGTCAATCTTCATCGTGATGAAGACTTCTCTTTGCTTTGCTTACCATTTTTATGTTTCTAAAACATTAAAATGTTCGGAATGATGTTGGACAATTATGTGTTGTGCTTGGAATGGTGTTTGGATATTGTGTTGTGTTGATTTATAATTATGTGATGGAAACAACTCTTATGTCTTTGTTACATATTATGATCCAAATGGATCCAAATGTTTGGATATTGTGTTGTATTATCTGTTCGGACAGCCAATTTCAGCAATTTCAGTTGTTCTAACCGTCGGAAATAGCTAAAAATTAATTATCGAGCAAATAATTTTTTCGATACTTATCGATGGTTCTAACCGTCCGTGCAAGCTTATAGACGGTCTCAACTGTCGCTAAGCATCGACGATTTTAACCGTCTAAACTTAAAGATGGTTTGAGCCGTCGAATATCAACCAGAGTCGACGGCTCAAACTATCGATATAAATTTTCGACGGTTTGAACTGTCGATTGTATCGACGATTCAAACCGTCGATACATATTGACGGCTTGAACCGTCGATGGCATAAATCGTCGATACATATCGACGGTTCAAAAATACAACAACAACAACAACAAAGCCTTATCCCACTAGGTGGGGTCGGCTACATGGATCATACGACGCCATTCCGGCTACATGGATCATCGACGGTTCAGAAATAACCGTCGCAAATCTTTTGCGATGCCTCATTTTAGCATGGACGCTATCCATCAAAAAAACTATCAGAAAATGTCATTTCCGACAGTTGTGGCCAAATTATAGACGGTTCTGACCGTCAGAACCATCTGTAATAATTTATTTTCTTGTAGTGAATTTTACACACTACATTGTCTAGTCCGGTTCAGACAACATTGAGTTTTACACACAAACACATAACTAACATCTACAAACACATTCATAACATGTAGCATGAGAAAATGAGAAAATGAAATTAAGTTTTAGAGGGCATAATGGTGGGGTTTTGGCCATTATATTCTTCAAGGACATGGTGGAGGAAAGTTACAAATCCTCAAAACTTATTAGGGTGTAATGCAAGAAAGAGAGAGATCAAAATCGATCCTCTTCATTTTTTGTCTATTGCGCTTCCGAGCATCTGAAAGGCTTTTAGTCGACAAATAGAGCATAAAAAATCATCACCATATTGGGTGATCGTTTTGTGGTTCGGGCGTCCGATATCTAACATTAGAAAATTTAAAAAGTTTTACATTTTTATAATTTTTTGTTGTTACATTATAGCACCCATAGAAAAAATATTCGTTCTCGAATTCTGTACGAAGTAGGGCTTACCAAATAGGTGTGGAAACTCTTTGCACATCTTTTGACTTAGGTTTCCACATAGCCTCCTTTCCGTGATGGTACTTCCACACAACCTTGACCAATTATACTATGTGTAGGGAAAACCCTCTTTCAGATTGGGCTCTTCGATCCTTGCGCCATTGACATCATCATGCTTGTACTTCCGGAGCAGAAGATGTGGAAGACATCATGGACTCGTCCGTAGGAAGGGGGTAAGGTTAACTTTCACACTCCTTCACCGATCAGCTATAGAATCGTGAAAGGACCAACAAAATGAAGACAAATCTTCCCTCGTTTGTTGAAACGCATGACACCCTTCGTCGGAGACACCTTCAACAACACTTGTTCTCCGACCTTGGATGCATGCTCTCTACGCTTCCTGTCAGCATAACTCTTCTGTCTAAACTATGTTGCCTTCATCTTTTTTTTATGACATCCACTGCTCTGCATACTCTTCAGCTCGAACTGTCTATTCCTCGCTCATAGCTACTCACTCGTCGACCTCACCCCAGTGTGCAGGCGATAGGCAAAGTCTCCCATACATGAACTCAAAAGTCGTCATGCCAATAGTGGAGTGGAAGCTGTTATTGTACGAGAACTAAATTAGAGATCAGATGCTTGTCCCAATTGTCGTGCCAATAAATGCACAAGATGGGAGCATGTCCTCTAGAGACTGAATCATCCTATCAGAATGTCCATTAGTCTATGGATGGAAAATTGTGTTGTAGCTCAGTCTCATACCAAAAGCATTATGTAGACTATTTCAGAACCTCGATGTGAATCAAATATCATAGTCTGACACAATCGAGATTGGAATCCCATGAAGTTTGATGATATATCATGCATAAAGCTATAGTAGACTCAGAGATGAAATTCATCGTGATGTTCTCCCACTTCCATCCTGGCACTCCTAGCAGCTTCATGAGTCTATATGATCGTTGGTGCTCTGCTTGATCTATTAGCATACAAGGAATTTGGAGAAGTAGCCGACAATCTCCCTCTTCATGTCGTGCCACCAGAAGCTGTGTATGACATCCTTGTACATCTTTGTGCTGCTTGGATCTATCATGAACTCTAACTTTTGGCCTTCGTCAAACACCTCCCTTCTAACCGTAGCATCATATGGAACCTAGAGGTGGTTCTCATACCTGATTCCTTCATCCATGTCGACCTTGAAGTCCTTTAGTTCATTCTACCATCTCTTGAACATTTTCTTGTACTCATCATCTGCCATTTGTGCGATGATAATCCTCTTGATCATGCTCTGTTGCAGTTGGTGCATCATCAATATAGCCATGTGTCATGCAGCTAGAGGATTCCACTAGAATTTCTTTAATTAGTCGTCTGATTTGTAGTCTCTATCTTCTATCGAGGAGATTCGGATGCCTGGTCCATGGATAAACCATTCATTTGAGTCGGTATAGTGTAGGTTATTGTGAAATTCTTAGGTTTTCATTCAGTTTTACACACAAACACATAACTAACATCTATAAACACATTCTTAACTTGTATGGCATGATCTTAAAAAAGTCTAGTTTCCATAGGATTTGGAATCATCACAAAGTCATATCTATATAGTAAGTTATCTGCAAAATAGTGAGTGCCTCACATGTTGTTCTTGGAAATAATATAGTTAGGTTGTAAATTATACCCTTATCACTATTGATTATATAAAAATTATGAAATACCATCTGTAAATACTTGTGGAAGTCTACTATTGATGACATTTGGAATTGGATTGATTGGATACCTACACAGAAAATTATGTATGAGTTTGAACTAGAGTGTGTACTTGCTATGAGTTTAAATATAAGTGTGTATGAACAATAGTGTGATAACTTTATTTCTCGTGTTTATACATGATAATATGATGCTTCCGCTATAAAAATTTGATCGATAGTATTATGTCGCGGCTTACGGATTAGACCAAGGTTTAAACCGGGGCCGTGACAATTATGGAAAGATAGGTCTAAACATACACCTATCTAAATAAATGTAAATATCAATACGAAACTATCTTTACTATAAGAAACTTCATAGTAATAATCTTAATCTTCTTAATCCAGCCTTTTGCTCATAAATCTAAAATTTCTTCATGCAATTAGAAGTGATTTAAACAAGTCATATGATTTCGAAATTTATAAATCTATAATACTCCAAGTCATGCATATAAATCACTCAAAAGATCATCAAAACATGTCATTTTCGAATTCTACAGGTCAATATCATCTACCGAAAATGTAAAATACGATTCCTACCCAATCTAGCATGGATCCAAACTCTAGTATAGTCCTCATCTCATGCATATCATTATGGAAAATATCTCCATGACCTAGATCCCAAAAACACACCTTTCTGAATGATTTTCGATTGGATATTCAAGAAATAAAGTGATAGCCGCATCCCCTCCTTTCTCCTTGGTCTCTTGCATCGTCAACACCTACATATTGCCCTCCTCTGCCTTTGTCCAAGCCCAATGGAGGATGAACACATAAATTTGGAGAAAACAATTGAGAGAAAGGAAAGGAAATGAGAAAATGAAATAGAGTTTTAAAGGGTATAATGGTGGGTGTTTTGGCCATTATATTCTTTTAGGATCGTGGTGGAGGAAAGTTCCAAATCCTCAAAATTTATTAAGGTGTGGAGGAAAGAGAGAGATCAAAACCAATCCTCTTCTTTTTTTTTTGTCTGTTGTGCTTCTGATCGCCCGAAAGATTTTCAATCGATCAGTAGAGCATCGAAAATCATCACGATATTGGGCATCCATTTTGTGGTTTGGGTGCCATATCTGACGTCAGCAAATTTTTTTTATGAAATTTTGTAGTTGTTACATACACGATGACAACGCAAATTTTTTTAATGAAAGATAGGCATATTATACTTTCATATATTTGATAATATTTTTTAATAGTGCAAACTCGAATGTCGAATTGTACAAAATTTATTCTACTTTAAAAAGTGGAGCTAACCTCTACGAAACAAATCGTTTAAATAAATACAAGTACTTTACATTATTGTATGTTATTGATAAAGAAATATTATGCAAAGGTTTCCTCGGGCCGGACGGAGATTGGCCCTCGAGTGCAAAGGCATTGAGCAGGGACAAAAGTAGGCCTTAGTGATTCGACGGTGCCGAGTGGAAGGGCCGTCGCTCAACAGATAAAAGTTACTCTAGGGATAACAGACTGATCTTCCCCAAGAGTTCACATCGACGGGAAGGTTTGGCACCTCCATGTCGGCTCTTCGCCACCTAGGGCTGTAGTATGTTCCAAGGGTTGAGTTGTTCGCCCATTAAAGTTGTACGTGAGCTGGGTTCAGAACGTCGTGAGACAGTTCGATCCATATCCGGTGCAGGCGTTAGAGCATTGAGAGGACCTTTCCCTAGTACGAGAGGACCAGGAAGGACGCACCTCTGGTGTACCAGTTATCGTGCCCACGGTAAACGCTGGGTAGCCAAGTGCGGAGCGGATAACTGAGTTGACACTGTACATATCAACATTGTCTGCAAATGCTTCACTATTAAGTGGAAGTCACTTTCTGACGTGCAAGAATTTTGACAGAAATTTTCCATGCTCACACAAATCTATTTAGGGAAATTCTATCATACATAAATATAATACTTTCTTTAAAAAATACAAGTAGTATGTTTTTTTTCCATTCATGCACTTCGTATCCAATATTCCTCCCAAAGAAAAATAAATCATACTATTTTGGGCATAATGTCCAAAAATGCCCATCAACAAAATGTTTCACATGCATAAAATGTTACTTAGATATTATTCCGATCAGACCATGAACTTTGACTTATCAATAGAAATGAATACATAATGTTAAAGAAAGAAATAAAATAAATATACAAGAGAATGATATGAATAATAGTGCAAAAATCTTAATAAGATTAATACAAAATGTGTCAGAAGACCAAAATAAGTTCGATATGTCACCTGCATCACCATATCCTTACTTACTGAGCAAAATTATGATATGTAACATTAAATACATAAGGAAAATGAACCTCATGAGCGCCCAATGCATAATAATCATGTGCATTAAAATCATGTACAATAACATCATGAAAAATGAAGCATAATAATAAATAGAAATGAGAAAAATAAGAAGTAATAATAATAAGATAATATGATAGGTATAACATGAGAAGAGTAATAATATAACTTATTATTTTCTTCTTTAAGCATAGAAGACAACATTATTATAAAACATCTTATGAATTATTAAGATCAACATTAGCATTGCCAAACATTATGAGAAGGCATTATAATCATAGGGATCATTAAGATTAATAATGGCATAATTCATAGTCAACAATAAGATTAAGAGATATCATAAAAGAATTAATAGTATCATTGAACATAACCCATCATCATATCATTTGACATAGTTCATTATATCATCATCGGTAATTATCTTTCGTTTCATTTTTATTATGTTACACTAATTATGGAGTGCGACAACTCTTTCAACCAATTGATAATTTAAAAAAAAATCTAAGGAAAACTTTCATTTGCATAAGGCAGTTGTATATATGGAAAACATAAAGGAAGTTCAATCAAGAAGAAATTCCTTTTCTTTTTCCTATTTGTCCCTTCTTCCTCACGATCCCATTTGTATGTCTGCAAAACCCATGCTACCATCGTCACTCTTTTTGCTACATAATCATCATCATTGAAAGGAATGTAGCATCATTCAAAACCTTTTGATTCTCATCCGGTAGGCATAAATGATCTCCAAAAACATACTAGTTGATCAATTTGAAGTTTCAGTAGACCTGCTTTTATGAAAATTTTCTTCTTCTTAGTGCTGAAATTCCATTTTCGCCTCTGAAATCCAATTACCGGTCATTGTCAAAGGTCATCAAAGTGAAATTTTGTGTAATAGAGATTTAGATGAGAAAATAGAAGATCTATGTTTTATTTTATATATGTCGGGAATTTGACCTTAATCCATTTTAGTATTGAAGTTGTCATCCTCCTCCTACCCTATTGCCTAAGGATATCATTTGAATCCTTGGTTTCCCTTCTTCGCATTTGTTTCACTTCATTCAGGACTATTAGATTTTGTCAATTCGAACAAGGCTGTCGAAAGTAGTTGCTGGCCAATCAGTTTTGGGTGAGTGCTATGTGTTATAATATCCCCCTCTTGAACTACATAGACCTTAATCTATTTAGGAGTAATGATTCTGAATATGTAAAGTAATAATTGCATTTGGAATTCATCAATGGTAGGGGAACCAATTTGTTTTGGCTACTTAATAATATTGATGAATAGGGATAACTATTGTTAAATGACCGAATAGTCCATGTTTATTAACTTGTCACTATGACTGGTTGATCCCCTTAAAGTTTGGTCAATTAAATAGATAGTCATAATAGTTAAGTCAGGAGTAGTTAATTCAATTCATGATATTAGTAATCGGTACTAAAGAATTAATTAAAAGATTAGATGTTGTGACCTTGGACACATAAGCACTTATATATGTTATATCCACCCAATCACTAAAACATATTTGATAAGTAATTAATAAATATAGGACTATAACATACTCACATTATTATTATTATTATTATTATTATTATTATTATTATTATTATTATTATTATTATTATTATTATTATTATTATTATTATTATTATTATGGCTTTATAAGGATAATAGGCCATACTCTTTATAAAAAAGGGAAGAATTATTAATTGATATCACCCAAGATAATTATGAATATAAGTCTGCAATGATTAGGTGATCATCTTCACATATTTTATAGTATAATTTATCTAAACAATAGTAGTAGATTTAGAATAAAAAAATGAACAATAATTGAGACCGAATAGACAAGTGAGGGTTACTTTGAATTACATACTTATGTTCTATTAAACATGATAAAATGTCCTAGTTGAACTTATACATCTATATATTGATAAGGATTTTTTATCATGTGAATTTGATTCGGACATGAATGATCATGTGTTGATGAGAGTATCCAAGATGAGTGAATTATATGATAACATTAATAAATCTTTAGTAGCTTTTATAGTCTCACGCTGATGTAAGATGAATTTTCTGTATGAATTATGATTCATTCACGTGAATATCTGGCATCATATGAGGTGTTTGCCCACATGGCATTTGTGTAATCAAAGCTAAAATTATTGACAGGATTGATTTTTGGATTTATGGAGTTCTTAGATCTTCGTGCTTTAGGGAATTACTGGATTCTTCTAAATATGTGAAAATCAGATCTTATTTTACATATATATTCCATTGCATGTCAATTCTACATCATATTAATTATATAATGCAAAAACTACTTTGTAGCGAGATTTTTGTTTCATATCAACTCCGAACAGGTGCAGCAACCATTAAGATCATTCTGTGATGGCAAACATTAAATTTATAGTATATAATTATAGTTCCTAAACAAGGTCGATATCATAGTGCTAAATTATTAAGCCCATGGATTGTGACAACTTCTAGTCTGCACAATAACTTACTTAGGAATCATATTGGCCGTGCGTTGTAGATGAGGAATTCGTTTCTTTGCACTACTTTTTCTTTGAAATTAAAGAAAGCAACCACTTTATCATTCATAACATACATTTTATTTGGTTTTTAATGATATGCATGTGGGATATCTATTTTCATGGGTTTTCTTGTATTCATGTGCTATCCACTCACTGGGCAGCTCAACATCATACTCTACTTTTTTTTTTCAAATGATGATTACTAAGCTTATTTTATGATGTTCACCTATGTTTTTAAACAAAATGGGTCAAGGACAATGGATTCTCATCCTCTGTATTCAGCTATGTTTTTTTTTAAAAAAATTGAATTTATTTCAATTTCTCCTTTTGAGAACTTGTGACAAACATCTATGGATCTAATTTATATTTGGGACCATGGTGTTATATGATATTGTTTGATTGGTGACGTATATTTCTTTGTGCTATTTGATGTTGATTTTATTGTTATGTCATGGGCTTTCATGTTTTTTATTAGTTGACAAATTATATCTTGAGATGGATACATTACATGTATATGTTACTATTTTACTATTTTGGTCACTATCCTCTGTACCTAGAGGACATATTGAAATATTCAAAAAATTCATGACAAAGTTTCTTTTTGAATCACAACTTCTGCGCCTTATTTCTATTTGAATTTTAAGATAAATAATATCATTATTTTACCCCTCTTGTTTGTTGATCATCGAGGTTGGTTGTCACAAATTACGATATCAAAGCCTATGTTCTAGGTCCAATTCTCGAAGTATGGTATAGTGGGTAATGTAAGAAAGATATGTGATATGTTGCATTATAATGTTTTTATCATGCCTATTATTATCTTATTGAATATTACCTACTATGTCTTGGTGTGCATAATTATATGAGTGTTTATTTATTAACTTATGATATGTGACTTTGTGCATAATGTTACAAATATCATGCTAGTTCCTTCAAAGTAAATTCTAATTTAAGAAATTTATTTTGGCATTCTTGTTAGTGACTGTGGTAATTGTATATTACTTTGTAACAACAATTTTTGTCTCTTAGGAAAAATAAAATTTTGTTATTTACATCTAGTATCTGTTGGTAAAAAGAACTCTAACCATTTCCAAAATTAAAAAAAAAACTTGTTGGAGCAGGTGGAGCAAAATAGGAGGATCCGGTACGGGTCAAAGCTTGTAGCAAGCATGCGGAGCAGATACTAAACTTGAACAGCCGTCACCCCAGCATAATATGATGTTGGATGATGTTGTTCTATTTCAGGAGCATACCCCAGCATAATATGATGCTAGATGATGTTGTTCTACTTCAGTGATGTGCTAGTTCGAAGAATCAAGAGCAATGGTATTGAAGAGTTTGAAGCTGAACATAATCCTAAGAAAGTTGAAGCTTTGATGAAAAGCTTAAACGAGTGTGCAAGATGATGAATGGAATGAACCAAAGGAAGATGACTTGCATTGAACTTTTTTATAGTTGAATTTGTATTGACTTGGTGGGAGAACCATTATGAAACTTTTGGACCGACTTGGACTTAGGCAGAGTTCAAGGAAGAATTTGAGGAACATTATATTCCTATCCCTCATCATGAGAAGTGTAACACCCGAGCATTTTCAAATTAAAAATTAATTTTCATAAGTAAAATAATTCAAAATTTAGGATTTATTAAAGAAAAATAAAGTTTGAAAAGAAATAAAAGTATAGTTAGAGAAAGGATAAGAGAAGAGGAAATGATAAGATAAGAAAAGTTTCAATGAGAATAAAAAGTGTTATTAGATAAGAAATGGGAAAGAATAATTCTTAATTAGATTAGGAATTGAAATTATAATAAGATTAGGAATTCAAAATTGAATTTGAACCTAACCATAAGTTTAGAATATAAAGGATTTCTAACGAGATTTAAGACAAGAGTTTTATGTCCAAAAATATCTAAATGATAAAATCATATTATATCATTATTTTATTTCAAAAATCAAAAGACAAGAATAATATTTATTTATTTATTTACAAAAATTTAGGATTAATTATGTTTGCGATAGGAACCTTTTGATAAGGGTTTTATGCCCCTCTTTTTGCTGCTATCTAGAATCCAACGTTATTAAAATCGGACCGGACTGGCCGGTCCGGACGGTTCAACCACGACCCACCCCAGAAACCGGTTCAAACCTAAAAAACTGGAAGATGATTTGAACCAGATTAGACCGGATTGAACCGTCGAGAACCGGGGAACCGCCGAACCAGTGCAAACTCGGTTAAGGCTAATTTTAGTTATTTTGGGTATTTGATTAATGTTGAAGGATGATTTTAGAAAAAAATAAAAAGCCTAAACCTAATTTTTAATGGAGGCCAGAGATAATAAAGCAAAACCTAAAAGGATTTGAGGAGTCCAGCCGCATGAAAAGTTGAACACAACTTTCATCTTCATCCATTGCAATTCGTCTTCATCTGTTGGGCGTTAGCAACTTGATACAAGATTCATCCACCGGTCCAGCGCTAAGGTTCAGGCAAGTTTGATCTTTGGTTTTTTCTTTTTTTTTTATAGTAAACAATGTCTAATGTCTTCATAATGATTAGAAATCATAATTTATGTTAGTATAAAACCATCTTTATCTTATCCCCACAGATTCAAAAGAGCGATTATAGAATAATATTCAATTTTCTTTTCTAAAGACTTCTTATAAAGTTATAATCACTTGTATAATAAATTAATAATGAGTGGCATAGGCAGAAGACACACATATGCATTTCTTCATCTTCACACGTACTTTATCTCTCACTTTATTATTATTATTATTATTATTATTATTATTATTATTATTATTATTATTATTATTATTATTATTATTATTATTATTATTATTATTATTATTATTATTATTATTCATAATTTATGTGAGTAAACCATCTGTAATGTGTCCTATCATTCTATGTTGAATTTCGATTTGTTAAGCATGCATTTTTTTACTCACAAAAAAGTTTGGCATATCATGTGCGAAAAGCCACAAACTAAGGAATATAAATATGTAGTTATGTTTTAGGCATGTTAATATAATAGCAAGCATTAATTATTTACTTTGTAGAATATTAATCAATTTGCTTAATGTGAAAAGTTATATGAAGAAATTATTAATCACCTGTTATATTAGAATAATTCATTTTTTTCGTAGAATGTTATTAAAATTGTTTTAATTTTATTAGTTATGTTAGCAATTAATGACATACATCCTTCGGTTCTTATTATATTTTAGTAATTTTTTTTATTTTGAAATCCACTGAATAATTGTGCATTCATCAATTACATAGAAAATTTAGAAACTTTTTATTACTAATTAATAATTAATTATTAATCGGAAATCATTTTTATTGAATATAGCCATGATACTTATCAGTTATCACTTTGATTAGTTACTTCTAAATTTCTAATTAATCAGATTTGATTTTATTAATCCTATTTAGATATTAATTTTCATTTACTATTATATGACATGATTTTATGTAACATTTAATTAGTTTGCTATTGTATTTTGTAGGAAAGCATGACTTCTCAAGAACCACCTTCTTTGCAAACTTCTACCACCCATATATTGGATCATTCAGTTAGACAGAAAAAGGATATAGCATGAAAATATGTTACGGAGGTAGCAAATGCAAAGGGAAGAAAGATATTATTATGTTGTTTTTGTCAAAAATAGGTTGCAGGTGGTCAATAGAATGAAGCAACATTTAGCTGGGATAAAAGGAAATATTGATCCTTGTAAAAAGGTTCCTGCTGAAGTCAAATTTGAGTTAAAAAAAACTCACTAGATGCTATATTAGAGAAAAATAAAGACAAACAAGGATTGATTGAAGACCTTGCTTCAAATGAAACCCATGAAGGTCCTGCTTCTCATCCTCAAATTAATGTTACAGGAAAAAAAAGGCTTCTGAAATTGAATCATATTTTCAAGCTAGTTAAACTACAAATGATCATTCACAACCTAGTATTAAAGCATGCATGCAAAGTAAGGAAAATTGGAAGAATACTTACTTGTCAATTGTAAGGTGGTTTTATGATGTGTGCATTCCTTTTAATGCTTGCAATTCACCTTATTTTCATGTTGCCATTGTTAACATTGCTAGTATTAGGACATAGATATAAGCCTCCATCTTTTCATGCATTACGTGTAAATTTATTACATGATATTAAGCTTCAAGTGAGGTTGCTAATTGATTCCTTCATAAATACTTGGAGTGAAATAGGCTGCACTATAATGGGAGATGGGTGGACAGATCAAAGACAAAGGCCTCTAATTAATTTTCTAGTTTAATGTCCGAAGGGAATTTCTTTTATCAAGTCAGTTGATGCTTCTGATATTTGTATTAACGCTGAAAATTTGTGCAATCTTTTTAGTGAAATTGCTGAATGGGTTGGTCCTCGAAATATAGTTCATATGGTTACAGACAATGGAGAAAATTACAAAGCTGTAGGTAGTAAACTTATGGAGAAATATCCCTTTATTTTTTTGTCACCATGTGCTGCTCACTGTGTTAATTTAATACTAAAAGATGTTGGCGAGGTGCCTACTGTGGAAAGTTTAACAGTCCTTGCTTCTAAAGTGGTCGTATTTGTATACAATCACAAGGTGACTCTAAATTGGCTAAGAGAGAGAAGGTTGGCAGGAAATAATTCGTCCAAGTTGAACTCGATTTGCAACTACATTTATTGCTTTACATAGTTTGCATCAACATAAAGATGATTTACAAGCTTTAGTGATTAGTGCTGATTTCAAAAAGTTTTTGAAAGAGAAGAAAGATAAAGAAGTAAAGCAAATCATGTTGGATGAAAATTTTTGGAATTATTGCTTATTAATTGTAAAGGTTATGACTCCACCGATACATTTGTTGCGAATTTGTGATATTGATGTCAAGCCATCTCTGGGTTATATTTATGAAGGAATGTATAGGGCACGTTCAGGAATTATGGCTATATTTAAAAACAAGAAAAAGTTGTACAAGCCATATATTGACATTATAGATAAGAGGTGGGATCGTATGTTGCGTCAAGATCTTCATGCAACTGCGTATTATCTTAATCCTGCTATTCAGTATGATCAATCATCTTTTTGCTAGCAGTCTGATGTAATGCGTGGTCTACTAAATGTGATTGACAAGATAGACGGTGGCTCTACAAACATATCTATATTAGATGAGATTAAATTTTTTTGATAACGTGGAATGAGTTTCTCTTGTCCTAAAGCTTTAGCATCTAGTAAAATTTCCCAACCAAGTAAATTCTAGTCTCATTGTTCTCTTACTAGTATACGTATTTTTTTAACATAAAAGTTTGTGATAGTAACTATTTTTTTTCTTTTCATATTCAATGAAGATGAATGGTGGTGAATATTTGGTCATGATGTTCCAAATTTGCAAAAATTAGCAATAAGAATCCTTGGCCAAACTGCTTCTTCTTCTTAATGCGAACGGAATTAGAATGTGTTTGAACGTATTCATACTAAAAAGTGAAATAGATTGGAGCATGAAAGATTAAATGATCTTGTTTATGTTCATTACAATTTGATGTTGAAAGAAAGGCAAATATTCTTTTTTTAGTATAATTTTAGTTATATACTATATAATGCATCAAAATAATTATGTTAATTATTTATGATTCTTAGGATGTCAATGTTCAAAAAATCATATGATCCAATTGATATCGAATCAATAGACAAAACAGAATTTTGGATTATGGAAAGAGAAGAAGAAGAAGGGGAGCTTGATTATGATGAACTTGATAATATAGTTCAAGAAGAAATTTCAAAAGATGTTGAAGAGTCAATTATCCAAGGTTTGTTTTATTTTATCGTGCCAATATGTTAGTTTCATTATCATTATGTTCATATTATAATATTCATTTGATAGAGGATATTTAAAGTTGTGCTATTTTTATTTTGTAGATATTGAAAACTATGAGTTGGATCCACTAGAATCTCAAGATGAAGATGAAAATAATGATGATGAAGATGATTGAGATGCTATTGATAAATATTAGACTATATATTTTGAAAACTTTCATTAACTTTGAAACTTGTTTGGTATTTATTTAGTTTATGATATCTGAAAATTCCTGCATGGGCGGTTCGAATTAATTTAATGACTAATATATAAAATGTTTATAACTTGTTTTACATCTACTTAAAACTTATTGTCAATTGATATTAGTGAGTATATTTAGATTGATATTGATTTTAAATGATAAATTTATGACTTTTGAATAAGTTGAAATGATGATTATTTAATAATAAATTTTAATATATTATTAAAAATCCGATTCAACCGAGTCGAACCCGATTGAACTGATCCAACCACGACCCAGTTAACACACCGATTCAGTGGCCGGTCCGGTTATAATAACATTGCTAGAATCACTATCATCATAAGGTCAATGCAGCATCACTCAAAATCTTTTGATTCTCATCCAATAGGTGTAAATGATCCATAGAATTTTTTTATTGATAGATTTGGAGTTAAAAAAGACTGTAGTTCTAAACCTTTTCTTCTTCTTAGTGCTAGGATTTTGTTTTGACCTTTGAAATCAAGTTGCCGACCATTGTAAGAGGTCATCCAAGGGCAGCTTCATATAATAGATATTTAGGTGAGTAAATAAAACATAAGGACCTAATTTTATTTTATGTATGTCAGGGATTTGATCTTAACCTATTTTAGCATTAATGCTTTCATCTTCCACCTACCCTATTCTCAAGGGAGATCATCAAAATCTTGCAGCCGATCTCTTTTCTTTACATTTGATTCTCATTTGTTTGGGGCTGCTGGTTTTCATGAGTTCGAACAAGTCTGCCAAAAGTGGTTGCTGACCAATCAGTTTTCGGTGAGCTCTATGTGTTATAATGAGCCCTCTTGCAGTGCATAAAACTTAATCCAGCTTGAATTAATAATTACGAATATGTGAACTAGTATTTTCATTGCATGAATGATAGGGTGACCAATTTGTTTTTACTACTTAACAATATTGATGAGTAGGAATAACTATTGTTAAGATGACAATTAACCTATGTTTATTAACTTGATGCTATAACTAGTTAATCCCCTTAAAGTTTGGTCATTAAAGGGAAAATCATAATAGTTAATTCAGAAGTAGTTAATTCAATTGCATGAATTAACTACTAATTCCCGGCGAGCCCTATGTGTTATAATGAATCCTCTTGAAGTGCATAGACCTTAATCCAATTAGGATTAATAATTCTGAATATGTAAACTAGTAATTTGTTGCATGAATCATAGGATGACCAATTTGTTTTGACTACTTAACAATATTGATGATAAGGAATATCTATTGCTAAGAGGTTGATTAGTCCATGTTTATTAACTTGCTGTTATAACTATTAATCCCTTTAAAGTTTGGTCAATTAAATGGAGAATCATAAAGTTAATTCAACAGTAGTTAATTCAATTCATGATATTAGTAATCTATGACAAAAGAATTAATTAAAAGATTAGATGTTGTGACCTTGGACAAATAAGTACTTATATATGCTATAACCACCTAATCATTAAAACATATTTGATAAATAACTAACAAATATAGAACTATTGCAGAACTATATTATTATTATTATTATTATTATTATTATTATTATTATTATTATTATTATTATTATTATTATTATTATTATTATTATTATTATTATTATTATTATTATTATTATTATTATTATTGCTTTATAAGGAAAATAATAGGCCATACTCTTAGAACAAAAGGGAAGAACATAATTATAAATAAGATATAAATCTACAATGATTGGGTAACCATCTTCGTATATTTGAGAATATGATTTTTCTAACTAATAGTAGCATATTTGGAGTGAAAAAATGAACGATAATTGAGACTAGATAGACAAGTGAGGGTTAATTTCAATTACATCCTTCTATTCTATAGACATGATAAGATGTGTTATTTGAATTTATATATCTATATATTGATTAGCCTTTTCTTGTGAATTTGATCCGGAAGTGGATTACATGATAACATCAATAAAGCTTTAGTAGCTTTCATGATTTTAATGTAGGACGAGTTTTTTATGGATTATGATTCATGTTGAATTCCTTGCATCATATGAATTGTTTGCCTATATGTCATTAATTTGTGTAATCAAAGATAAAATTATTGGCATTATATTGATACTTGGATTGATTTATTTATTTGTGGAGCTTCTTGGATCTTCGTGATTTAGGTGAATTATTGGATTCTTCTAAATATGAGGAAATCAAATCTTATGTTACATTTATATACCATTGCATGTGTATTCATGCATCATATTAATTATATCATGCAAAGAAATGCTTTGTAGCGTTATCGAAGCTTGATCAACTCGGAGTATGTATGACTCATTAAGACCATTCCATGATGGCAAACCTTAAATCCATAGTATATAGTTATAATTCTTGAAACAAGGACGATATTATAGTCATAATTGTAACACCCCAAAAAATCTGTCTTAAAACCTTGTGGCAATTAAGAAATTTAGTTGTGTTAGTCTGTTTGCCATTACATAATCACAATAAAATGATTCTACATTATTACAGCGGAAACTTTAATTCAATAAGATGAAAATAATATTTTCAGTGGAAGACTTTATAAAAGTGTGTAAAACATAATATTATAGAGCAAAAAACACAAGCTAATACTTTTTATTCTAAACATCACTAAATCGATAGTCTACTAGACTCAACATAACATCATGACATTATTTAAGCCTAGAACATGTGCATGTTTGTCGTCATGAGTTGAGTCGCCATTCATCCTAATATTAGTTACCTGCACGGATCCATAATGTAAGATTTCCATTTAGAGTTTATAAAGGCCATGTTCTATACAGAATATTGCATGATATGCATATTCGATTTCAGATAATAGAAACAGCAAAATATGCATGTCATGTACTTAGCATATGATATACAATCAATCAATTATAATGATCTATCATCTAGTATTATCAAAATAGCATGGTAAGGCATGTAAATAACCATCATCATACTAAAAGTATAAATAATCATCATTCAATTCATTAAGTATATAAGTGTCTTGCACTTACATTAGCTTTATAACTTCATTAGGGTTACTTTATAACCCTTTTGAACTCCACTTTCATAGACATCAATCTATCAATTCAACCTGGCCCTTACAATCTTTTATCTTACAATAGTTGAGTGATGTCACTGCCCTCACAATAGTTTAGCTAGACAATGCTCTCTTCGCCCGAAGGCGACAAGGAATATGCACCCCATTGTCAATGTGAGAATAATTATTCTTGAAGACAATACAAAAATAAGGTGTAAGAACAATTATAAGGGTCATTGAAGATCGACATATAACAATCCTTATCAACTAGGTGCATTATGTTTTTCAATCAACAATCAATTATTACATCACTCAAATTTTAAATTTTAATCTAGTTACGAGAGAACATGCATTTCATATATCTAGATTCATATACAATCAACAATCATCTTTACATAGTATAAATACCATGAAAATAAATTTTAAATAGCATAAGGTTCACCGTCAGTCAGTCATGACTTTGATAGGGTGATCACGCCTGTGACCTGTAATCGCCATTCTCTAAAGGTGGCCACGGTCGTGACTAAGATCTCATGATCGTGCTAGGTCATCATCACACCTATGCTTCCTATAGTTCCCTCGCTCATGGTCGTGACTAGGTGGTCACGGCCGTGCTTGGCCTTGTCACTGTCATGATAGAATTTGTCACGGGCGTGACAATTCCTTAGCATTTGCTTGACTTTTATCTGCTCAGCCATGGCCATTTCGAGGGTCAGCATAGCTGTGCTGGTGTATTAAAGGCACGACATCTAACCCGAAACTTCATATTTTTACATCAAATCGAAGGGGACAACATGCACATCATTAAGAACATAATTAGGCATGATTCATAAGCGTAAGAATATATTCTTAGGGTGATTTAAAACAACATTAGATGTTGAACATCCAAGATCTAGGGTTTCCCTTATAATCATCAATATCAAAACTATGGCATACATAGATTAACAATAGATCTAATCATAAAACCTATAGATCTAACTATTACAATCATGCAACCCTCAATCACAATCCATTACGAGGACTAGGAGTCCTCAAACTTTCAATCCAATACATGAAAATCATTAAGAGATGAGAGAGGGGTTGGATCCTCTTTACATACATTTCAATCCTAGTTTGATCTTCTCCTCTTTCTTCCTCTTCTTCGCCTTCTTCTTCTTCTTCCTTGTGCTTCTTCTTGATTATGTTCCAACCCTAGATATCAAGTGCACATATGAGGAAAAGAGTTTCTAAGAAGATATTTGGGCTTTAAATAGGGGAGATCACGAGGATTTTGCCCAAAGATCAAATTACCCTAGATTAAAAAAATTAGGTTGCTACATCCTCTCCCCTTAAAAGAAATTTCGTCTTTGAATTTTAACTATAACATAAAACACTTACCAAACAGTCTTGGAATTTGTTCTTTTATTTCATCTTCTAGTTCTCATGTTGCTTCATTTTCATGTTTCCATGCAATTTTCACTATGTTGTTCCTTAAGCGTCTTCATCATGCTCTAATATCTCTATAGGATACTCTTTATAGGTGAGATCTTCTTTAATTGTTGGTTCTTCGATACCACCACATGGGAGTTGCCATATATGTACTTGTGAAGTATAGACACATGAAAAACATTTTGGATCCTGACATATGAAGGAGGCAATGTCAATTTGTATGCTCTTTCTCCCACCTTTTTCAGAATTTCAAAATAGTCGAGTCAACTTTCTCTTCTTGCTAAACCTCATGACTCCTTTAGTAGGAGACACTTTTAGCAACACGTAATCTCTCACCTGATACATTTGTTCCCTTCTGTTATTGTTGGCATAACTTTTTTGATAGCTCTGCGCTGTCAACATTCTTTCCTCGATCAGATCTAGCTCAGGTCCTAATGGTCGTCTTTCTCCAATAGTACTCCAACAATTGGGAGACCTCAAATTCTTCCGTACAATGTTTTAAATGGCACCATATTGATGAAGGAATGATAACTATTATTACAAGTAAATTATGCTAAGGTGAGGTGGTCATCCAAACCGTCCATTCTATAGCACATGATCTCAGCATGTCTTCTAAGGTTTGGATCATCCTTTCACTTTGCCCATCACTCTGAGGGTGAAATGCATCACTATAGTGAAGTTTGTGCCAAAAATATGTACAACCCTTTCCAAAACCTTGATGTGAATATGGGGTATCTATCTGATACAATGAAAACATGAATACCATCTAATCACAATCCATTATGAGGATAAGGTACCTTTCAATCCTAGTTTGTTCTTCTCCTGTTTCTTCCTCTTCTTCCTCTTCCTCTTGTGCTCCTTCTTGATCCTCTTTCAACCCTAGCCATCAGGTGCACATATGAGGGAAAAACTTTTATGAAGAGATTTAGGTTTTAAATAGGGGAGATCATGAGGGTTTTGTCCCAAAGACCAAATTACCTCTGATTAAAAAACTCATGTTTTATCGTAAATTATTAAGCCCGTGGATGATGGCAACTTCTAGTCTCCACAACAAATTACTTAGGAATGAATCATATGTCCTAAGTGAAGTACCTCTCTTTTCACTACTTTCTTTGTAATTAAAGAGAGCAACTACGTCATTATATCCTCTCATATAATTTTCTCACATTTTCATGATATGCATAAGGGATATCGATTTTCATGGTTTTTCTTATATTTGTGTGCCTGTTCATTCATTGGGCTAACAGTGCTCACCTACATTCTCAACTCTTTGCATATGATGACTCCTAAGCATATTTTATGATATTCATGATTGGGAGTAGGTTGTGTGAGGAAAAGGTGTCAAGGACATGTTTTCAAGTCGTCTCTATTCATCTATGGTTTTTTTAGAAAATTTAAATTTATTTCAATTTCTCCTTTTGGAAAATTGTGACAAACTTAAATGAGTTTAGATTTGAGACCTTAGATATTGTTTGTTTGGATGCTTACATTTCTTTGTGATACTGGATGTTGAGTTGGAGTACGACTCTATTATATTGCAATGTCATGAACTTTTTATCACTTTTTTGTCAAATGATAAATTATATCTTTAGATTGATACATTATATGTATATGTTTCTATTTTGGTCACTATTCTCTAATACGTAGCAAACTTTTTACAAAATTCATAACTAAGTTTCTTTTTGAATTACAACTTCATTTAACATGGGTCGGTGGAGCATCTTTCAACTTTCTTGTGACCAATATAGAGTATCTTAACGTCAAGAGTGGAGTATCCTTCAATTCCTTAAAATAGGAGTTGATGGAGTACCTTTCGGTTCTCTTTTGGCTAGTTTGATCATCAACCAATCATAAGGGTCTTTCATTTAATTTTTTCTATTAAAATTATAACTAACTTTAGGAGTTCAATGATCAAGATCCATGTAATAATATGGTCAAGAGTATTAAATCATGATAAAATCATAAGGTAAATGATATGAGCTCACATCATGGTCAAATATAGTGAGAAGATAATCAGATGCACAAGATATGGTTGATGACATTAGCATACTTAATTTGCAAATAAAATTGATTTTGTTATCATTAATCATCATCATACGGTTCATTGAGATTAACACTAACATAATAGAAAAGGAATCAAATATCAATTATCAAACTAAGGGTTTAGTAATTTGATTGACCTTTCTGAAATGTTGAGGTCCCATAATTTTTAGAAGATGTCTATAATATCACTTGATCACATGTCAAAATATTTAATCATGACAGTATGACATGCAACTATGCAATAGTTCAACAAGAATTCAATGTATAATGTGTGATAATTTTTAAAAGATCATAAGCACAAGGTCATTATAATTAGGACTTTTGATCGTTGTTAAAAATATATATAATCAATCAATGGGAATGAGAAAATGATCAATAATCATTGATCGGATAATATTGGGTACATGTGAATAGATTCAAACTATCGTTATTTAATAAACTATAACTTTATTACTCGGCATCATATTCCATTACTTTTAATTTTCATTAAAAGTATATAATCAAGAACTTACAATAGAATTACATTATTCTAAATCATTTTCCAATTTTATTAAAAAGGTTTTACAACAATCTCAATCATAGTCTGTTTTGATGTTTTAACAAATGAAATTTACAAAATTATAACTGAGTATATAAATATTTTTTAAAATGATTTTAACTAAAAAGCTAATAATGTTATTTAATTATTTATTAATATAATATTTTATCTTTTCAACATTATTTTTGACATATTTCAAACTCATCCCACTATTATTTATGATAGTTTAACTTGACGGTATTTTATTCATAAGTTTTTATCTATAAGTTTGATTAAGAAGTAGGGTGTTCATCGGGTCGATTCAACCCAGTGAACCCAAAAATTTGATCCAACCCAACCCGACCCTTGGGCACCCGACCCGATGACCCATGTTTTTCTTGTTTTTTAACTTTAAATGATTTTTTGTTCATTTAAGAGTTTATATCATTTAAAATTGAAAATATAAAATAAACTATTTTAAATGTAGAAAACTATATAAATAGTTAAAACAATATTTTTGGTATTTGAAAATACTTTATTTTGTATTAAAAATAAAATAATAAATGTTTTTTCTATTTAAAAAATAAAAAGAAAAATTAAAAAAAATAATGGTGGTCGAGTAATCTAACCACCCTCCGACCCAACTTGTGGTTCAGATTTGACCGGTGAACACTCCTAATAAGAAGTTTCTTGACACTATGGAAACTAGATTTCAAGACTACCATAATAGATTTTTTTTATAACTTTTGGATGACAAATCATATCACAAATTATTTAATATATATAGAATTTAATGGTTGTCCCCCCTACTTAAGTAGGGGGATAGTCCATCGTAGATCAACAACTGTTGGATCTAGGGTGGAGGGCAGATTGGACAGGTGTGCAGAGATGGGCGGTTCACAACTCTAGGCATTGTGCCGTTCACAACTTCGGCTTAGAATCAGCGCGAAGGCGAACAAGCTATCATAGAAGAGGAGCGCCTTCTGGCCGGAGGTCAAGGTGCTGCCGCCGAGCCCGTACTACTATTTTTGGGTGAACCTGGCAATCTCCGCGCTCTTGCTCTTGGAGAAGGACGTCGGGTACCGCCAGTCATCCGATGGCGATGGGTACGTGGTGTCGTCAATGGCCTCGTTGTAGCGGTACCCTCAGGAGCGACACTCGTAGATGTCGGTGTTCAGCACCACGAATCTCTCCTCCAACCTCCAGGGATCGAAGTTTTGCTGTGTCTACTCCACTTCCTCCTCCGCGATAGGGGGTGGTGGCGGTGCTTCTGCCTCAACGGGGCTGTCACCGGTGCCACGACTATTGTCATCAGATAGAGCAATAGTCCAAAGCTTGTGTAACGACCCAAAAATCAATCCTAAAAGTTTTGATCATTTAGGATAATTTCGTGTCGTTAGCCCATTCGCTATACATCATTTAACAATGAAAGACTTGACAATTTAGAAAAAATCATAATAAATAAAAAACTTTCTATTAATTATATCATAACTAATATTTCAGAAAACACCAAGTGCCTAAACCTTTAGTACATCATTAACATCAATGTTCACATAGAACTAAACCTACAACACTTCATCATGAGCTTGAGCTGTCATCCATCATTTAATCTTGATTACCTGGACGAATTCAGAGTGCAGTTTTCCAATTAGAGTATGTAAAGCTCATGCATGTCATGATATTGATCATAATAGTAACAATAACATATGAACATGCATGTCATGAACTATATCATAAACCTTATATGACAATACATGATGCTTACATTCATTCATCATACAATATTCATATAACATAGACATGATATCATACTTGCTTTACTTCAGATCCATCACATGCTAGTAGCATGTAATAGAAACATACATTCATATCATTCATCACATACATAACATCATTTCATTTCACATTCATTGTTATGTACATTCTAGGAGTTTTTTCATATCTCCTTGATCGATTGTTTTCATACTTTACATCTCCTCAAGGTTGCTTTATAACCCTTTGGATCTTATTTCATTATTCTTTTCTTTCTTTATCATGTGATCCTTCATGTGTCACCTTCATCCTTTATCTTTGTCACATAATATCATCTTGACTTTCATTTCATATCATAAATCATACTTAGGAACACACACATCATAATAGTGAGTTTATTCCTAATCATCTTTAGGAAGACAACACACTTTATAATGAGGGACATTGTTCCTTGAAAAGTAGATACATAGATGTAAAACTTTACTTCTCAGACTTAGATTCCCTTGAAGTACATACATAAGTGTAGGACTTTACTTTCCAACTTTACTTCTTCATCATCATCTTAACCTTCATTCTTTGTTATAAGATACTTTGAAGTTAACTTCACTTTCATTCTTACTTTATCCTATAACATCTTTGATCTTAACATAATTGAAAGAATCATATCACATCATCACATTGACTAGCTAGGCCACATCCTTAGGAACACACATCATAATAGTGGGGGACTTCATTCCAAAGAATACACACACTATAATAGTGAGGGACTTTATTCCGAAGAATACACACATTATAATAGTGAGGAACTTTATTCCAAGAAATACACACGCTTTTTTATCAGGGACTTTGTTTCCTGAGAAACATATACACAAATGATGGATTTTATTTCGCGGGCTTAAGTCCCCTTTAAGTACATACATAAGTGCAGGACTTTGCTTCTCACCATTGATGAGTGACAAGGACATTCTTCTTCAACTTTAGATGCATTATGCTTTGCAATACAATAATCATTCATATCAATCATTCTTCATATTTTAGCCTAATTACGGTTGAATGTCACTACAAGAAAATTGCCAAATAGCGATGCAAATTAGTGTCGCCACATTACGCGACTCTAAATTGACGCTAATAGCGTCACAATAGTGCCATCATTGGGTCGACAAGAGGAGACGCTAAGTGCCTCTCTATAGCGTCCATATAGCGTCGCATTAGCGTCACAAAAAGTAGACGCTAAGTGAGATGCCAAAGCGACACTATTTTGGCACTATTATCACGCGCGAAAACTAATAAACACGCGACAGATGGTAGCGCTATATTGACGTTGCAGGGCTGCGACGCTAAATTAGCGTCACAAGCAAAGTGACGCTAAATAGACGGAATGTAAGAGCCGATATTAGTGCTGGCTTCTTGCGTTGCATTGGCATCGCAAGCATGAGACGCTGCGTAGCGTCACTGTGACCGTGACGCTAAGTCGACGCTAAGTGGACGCTAATATCATATAATGTGTATATAGTATAGTCGACGCTAAGTCTTTTACGCTCTTTTTAATATAGTCTATATAATACTAACTACATTATACTATACTATACTATACTATACTATACTATACTATACTATACTATACTATACTATACTATACTATACTATACTATACTATACTATACTATACTATACTATAATATACTATACTATACTATGCATGCTATACATGCATTATACTCTAATTCCCAAATTTCAAAATAGGAGGAATAGTGCTTCTTCATTTTTCAAGAAATTCAAATGACAGTTACCGGAGATCAGACCGTTGGATCATCACAAAATTTGTATCTCCTATAGAGCGCAGCAACACAGATTTTTCAGTATTTTTTGGTGATTTTAGGAGGTCATATGGTAGAGTTAAGAACCTAGGAAAAAAGTCTTCTGACGGTCTTTGACATGAGTCCAGCAGGAATTAGTCGAAACGAAAATTATGGAATCGTAGAGATTGACACGAGCTATCCACCCGCACAATAATCATAGTGATCGGAGGTCGGAAGAAATTCAATAAAATGGGCAAATTTTCGGAATAGAAACGATCGGTTCTCCGCGGTCCTAGATCGGATTGCTACGAAAAAATAGGTATTTCAAAGGGATCGAGAAGGTTGGGAGACGCAAACCTTTCATGTTTCACATCTTTCCGTTTCCTCCGATTCTTAAAATATCCATATTTTGTAATTATAAAAATTTCTCAAAACTTCCGTCTCACTTAAGAAATTTAAAAATGTGCGTCCTAAAAAATCAGACCTTTCGGGAGTGCTCAGAACGGTCGTTTAGTTGACATAGAGTTTTCAATTTTTTTTAGAAATGCTGATTTTATTAGAATTTTTTTTGTATCCAAATTTGAAAAGAGTATTCATCTATTTTTCTTCGTGCGCTTAAAAAATATTAAAAATTACTTTTCTTGAAAATCAAACATCTTGGTACTTCTTAGAATGGCCTCATTTGATTGATATATGACTTTCAAATTTTTTAGACAACGTTGATAAACATATACATATACATATATACATATCCATATATATACATACATATATGCATATGCATACATATATACATATACACATATACACATATACATACTATATACATATATATATATATATATATATATATATATTACATATATTACATATATATAATTAATAACTTTATAGTACTTTAGCGCCACCTGTGTGGCGCATTAGCGCCACATAACTATAGCGACACAACGGCTTCCCAATGGCGTCGATTGTTTCATCGCTACTCCACTTTAGTGTCAAAATAGCGTCACCATTTTGTGATGCTAGTTTAGCGTCTCAAACTGTCGATGCCAATGTGACATTATATTCCAACTTAGCGTCGCAATTTCAGAGTTGCTAATCTGTGACGCTATTTCACATATTTTAGAATTAATTATCTATCAGAATTGAATTAATGTGGCACCACATTGGCGACGCAATAGCGTCACCCATTTTGCGACGATAAATGGTGATCCGTGTGCTCATCGAAGAACGAATCCGAACTATTCTTTCATTTAATCGGACGGTTTCGCCTGCCCGAACGCCACATTTTGCCCCTTTTAACCACTCATCCTCATCTCCTCATCCTCCTCCGTTGATGCCGGCCCAACGTCTCTGCCACCTCTGCTCCGACGCTGCCGCCTCCTCCTCCTCCACCTCTGCTCCGACATCGCCGCCTCCTCCTCCTCCACCTCTGCTCCGATGCCACCGCCTCCGCCTCCTCCTCTTCCAATTCTGCTCCGACGCCCCCGCCTCCTCCTCCTCCACCTCTGCTCCGCCGCTGCCGCCTCCTCCTCCTCCACCTCTTCTCCGCCGCCGCCGCCTCCTCCTCCTCCAACACACCGGTGGCCCATCTTCTCTGTCGGGGACTTCGACATCATAGGACTTAGATCATCTAATTGTGATATATGTAATTTGATGTAATGAAAATGTATATGTACATGTAATGTAATTTGATGGTGCTTCAACTGTAATGTAAAATAAATAGCAATCATATGTGGATTTGAATGTAATGTAATTTGAATGGAGCGCCATTGTAATGTAATCATCTGTGGGTGGACATATTGTTCTTAGCGTCACATTAGCATCGCAGTAGCGACGTAGAAAAATGAATTATAGCGCTACATTAGCGTCCGATTAGCGTCGCAACATAACGTCAACTCGGCGTCGACAATTTTAGTGCCTCTTTAGAATCGGAGTAGCGATGCATGTTGGCTCTTCACGATGACACTTTTCACGTCATTATAGTGTCGCATTAGCGCCACCGTTCGACGGTAATTGCGTCGACATACCCATAGGCGCGAAGTTGACGCTATTAGCATCGAAGAAATGGTGTCGCGAAGCCTGTGGCGCGAAGTCGACGCTAATGTGTCGCTATTGTATTTAGCGCCGAGTTAGCGATGCATTAGAGTCTATATTGCTGCGCTGCTAATCGATGATTTTCTTGTAGTGCGTGCGTTACGTGTATCTACGTGTCATATATAATCATCAATCATCAATACATAGTAATGATACCATAAAAATAATCTAAATATATCATAAAACATGTTCTTCAAATGGTCATGGCCTTGATGGGTTGGTTAGGGCCGTGACAGAACCTTGACCAATCCCCTTTCTGTAACGTTCGTGCCAGATATCAATCACGATCATGTTGGACTCTATCACGGCTGTGACATCATTTGTCACGGGCGTGACAGAAACCCAATTTTGGGTTAATTCCAACCCTTCTGTCACGGTCGTACCAGCGTCCTGAAAGTCCGATCCTCCACTCGAAATTCTTGATTTTTTTAGATTAAAACTCCAATAAAAATAATTTAAAACATCATAAATATTTCAAGTATGATATCTTAGAATCTATGCATAATGGAACACATTAAAACATGAAATTTTCATTCGTTAACAATATTTAGGGCTTTTTCCTAGACATTCATACAACTAACAAAATCTATTTTCTGTATAGTATTCTGGCAGCAGTCACTAAAATATTAATAACTTAACTTATACCTGTTCTTTTCAGATGATTCCAATTTTCACAAAAAAGATAATATGAACCTTTAACTTATGAATAAATTTCAAACCCTAATTCGATATTTTTAATTTATTATACGTTTTTAAAATTTGATCTTGTTGTGAGACAACATGATAGTGGTCCAATATTTAAATCATAACTATTTGTATACATCTTCAAATCATATGAAACCAATTTCTATGGAAACTAGACTTAGCTTTCCATCCATATATTAGATAAGTAAAACATATCCAAATAATTATTACAAAATAGTCACGAACATAAATCATGAAATCTTCATTCATGCAATCATTATTTATGCAATCCTCAATCAAAATCCCTATCAAGAACAAAATATTCTTGAGACTCTCAATCGAAACAAAACATCATTGAGATGGAAGAATGGGGTTTGGATCCCCTTTACATACCTTTAAGTTTTAGATTTAAAAACCTTTTTTTCCTAATCATCTTGTATCCTTCTTCATCATCTAGAAGCCTCTAAGTCTTCTTGTCCTTTTCCTAGAAATCTTGATCTTCTCTTTCTTGATTTTAAAACGTAGCCACCATGAAGAATAGAACTCTAGATCTCCTAGCCTTAGCCTTTTTTTGGTGGAGAAGAAAAAGAGAAAAGAGGGATTGGCGGCTAGGTTTTTGAGAAATTAATAAGATTTTGAGTCCTTTATATAGAATTTACATTGGGCTTTAGTGAAAAGGCCTAATTATCTTTGGCCCAAAATTTTGGGATATTACAGCTTGTCCTCCTTGGAGAGGTCAATAGAGGAGACCTTGAAAGGGCTCCGGTCGGACTTCTGCAACGAGTGTGTGAAAAGAAGGAGCTTATGGCCATGGAAAGCTCAGGAGAGGCTAGTTTTGCTTCTGTGCTTCTGAGTTGTGTTGAGAAAGTGGTGGAAGAAGGTGGTGAGACTTGTTGTGAAAGCCACGAGTACAAGGTACTCGCTGGCGCTTTAGGGGAAAACACATCCATTAGTTCACTTTGGATGTGAAATCAAGGAGTTGCACCTTGAGGTTCATATTCTGGACTAAAGAGATATACAAACAGAACTGAGGTTGAGCTCACTGGTACCGCTCCAAACTAAGATTGTAGGAATGACAGTGTTGTCGTGCGAGAACTACTGCGGCGTCGTGCAGATAGATCTCGCGCCAGCGAAGTAGATCTTGGCCAAGACGACGTGGAGAATGACAACAGTGTTGTGCAGGAGACCGGTGATGTACAGACCCATATCGGTGACAACGATGTAGAGCTCGACAGCGGTGAAGTAATCTCGATACAGACAGCGGCATCGTACGGGTGAACACACCATATCGTGGCATTAAATCAGTCTACCGCTCTCAAACCGACCATGAACCAACCCCGAACCGGCCGCAATTCAGTTGAACCGCACCCATCTCATCTTGACGCTCCATCTTGAATCCGATGGAGTTTAGATTAGGGTTAAAGAAAGCAATGGAATGCCACAAAGACATATGCACAATTTTTTGAAAAATATAATTGGAAATAATAATAATAATAATAATAATAATAATAATGGCATATGTTGACACATTTAAATTAATTTAAACTCTTTTATTGAAATACGTTTAAAAAATAATTAAAATTTCTTATATCTTATCACATATGACCTAATCACAACAAATCAAAGATTATCTCTTATCTCAACTAGATTAACAAATAAAATAAATTTGACTCCAATTAAGTTAATATTTTCTTTCTTAAAGATAATGAATTGGATAAATATAATAAAGAAATAATATTTTTTAAATATGTCAAAATTAAAATAAATAATATTTCTTTAATTAAATTTGAGTATGATTAAAGTATTTTTGTAATTAAAAACTAATAATTTTAGAAAATTAAAATTGAGTCCAATTGAGTTAATCAAAATTCCTTATGTTATAAAATATTTTGAAACTTCCTTATATAAATTTAATAGATTTAAGAATGCTAATAAAAAATAAATAGGGATAAATGACATTTAAATAAAAAAATAAACTAAAGTTAAGATAAAAATGTATACTATTTTTAGACATTAATTAAATAATAAATTTGCAATTTTTTAATTTCGTGTTTGAAATAAGAATATAAATAAAAAAGTCAGTTACTTAAAGATAATAATTTTAATATGTTTAAATTAATAATATCTCATTTATTGAAAGTAGTGTATTGTTTCAGATTAAAAAAAAATATTTAAAACAATGGTATTATGAAAATTTTTATCAGAAGAAAAGCAAATTCTATTTGAGTAAGATTAAAATAAATAATCTTTTAATATATGATATATTATTTTTAAATTGAAAAATAATTTAAACCAACAAATTCAATTTGAGTATTATTAAGATAGTTTTTAGAAGCAATAAGATAATAAAAGTTGGTTATATAAGATAATAGAGATTTTTAACCCGGTGATCTCCGCGCTCATGCTTTCGAAGAAGGACGTCGGGCACCGCCAGTCATCCAATGGCAGCGGGTACGTGTGGTCATCGACGGCCTCGTTGTAGTGGTACTCACAAGTGCGGCACTCGTAGAAGCTGGTGTTCAGCACTGTGAATCGCTCCTCCAGCTAGGGGTCGACATTTTGCTGCGTCCACTCCACTTCCTCCTCCGCGGCAGGGGCAGTGATGATACTTCTGCCTCAACGAAGCCGACACTGGCGCCACCACTGCTATCATCAGACAGAGCAACAGTCAGGAGCTTATCCTCCTTGGAGAGGTCAATGGAGGAGACCTTGAAAGCGACCCACATAGAGCTCAAGGGGGGTCATGGCCCCTCTAATTTTTTAAAATTTTATTAAGATTATGTATGAGTATATAAATTTTTGGTTAATTGGCCCCCTTTAAATATAGTTTTTATCCAGTTGGTTAAGTTCTCTACATGCAACTAATAGGTTGTGGGTTCAAACTTCTGCGATGAGTGTGAAAAGCAAGAGCTTGTGGCCATGGAAAGTGGAGGGGAGGCTGGTTTTGCTTCTGTGCTTTTGAGTCGTGTTGAGAAAGTGGTGGAAGGAGAAGGTAGTGAGCCTGGTTGTTGTGAAAGCCACAAGTACAAGGTACTCGCTGGTGCTATAGAGGGAAAACACACCCATTAGTTCACTTTGGCTGTCAAATCACGCAGTTGCATCCTCATGTTCATATTCTGGACTAAAGAGACAGACAAAAACAGACAAACAGAACTGAGGTTGAGCTCACTAATACTGCTCCAAACTAAGATTACAGGAACAGTAGTGGTGTCGTGCGGGAACTGCTGCGATGTCGTGCAGACAGATCTCGACAGCAGCGAAGTAGATCTCGGTCATGACGACGTGGAGAATGACAACGACATTGTGCAAGAGACCGGTGATGTACAGACCCACATTGACGACAATGACGTAGAGCTCGACAGCGAAAAAGTAATCTCGATATAGACAACGGCATCGTACGGGAGTAGGATTAAAATAAATAATCTTTTAATATATGATATATTATTTTTAAATTGAAAAATAATTTAAAACAACAAATTCAATTTGAGTATTATTAAGATAGTTTGTTATATAAGATAATAGCGATTTTTCATATATAATTTTGAATTATGAAAGTAACATATAATGTTACTAAATTTTATCACAATTTCTACTTAAATTCATTCATTTGATTCTTTTAACTTTTCTATTATTGTCAACTTTTTATAAAAAAAAACCTAAATTGTTCTTACACAAACTATCCTCTACTTTAATGCTTAAAAAGAATAAAATAATATAACAATAAATAATAATAATACAATATTAAAAGAGTGCCTTTGACATTGTCGATTAATCAAAAAATATTCTTTTATTTTGAATATTAAAAAATAGTACAATTGGTAGAAGGATATTTAGTATTTTAATTAATTGAAAAATAAGAAGTTAACATAATAAGACCAAAGGAATTAAATGAAATCACGGTAAAATTTAATGATATAATAGAGCAAGTTTATAATTTAGGATTAGACGTGAAAAATCTCTATAATTAAAGAGATATTTAAATAAATAATCCTAAATTAAAAATAAGGTAATAGATCCAATATTATCAAATAAAAATATAAATATTTATTAATAAAAAATCATTTTTATTTGATTATAGTTAACCATTTTCCCTTTTTCGTAATTTTTATTTAAATAAATAACTTGAACAAGTAATGTAGCCATTTTTAATAATAACTAATTTTTGCAACGTCCGTGCACTGCACGGGTTTTAGTGAAGCTACTTGGATTTTTTAAAATTTTTTATTTACCATAAAGAATCTTCAATTAAAAAACTAAGTTTAATTTACCGAAAAAACAAAATATTATATTTTTTATTATGATCTTTGTTGTTAATAAGTCAAGTACAAACGAATCAATATGTTCACGTTGGTTTAAAAGTAAATAAACTATACCTAGTAGGGTGAAAGTAGCTCGGGTTGGACCAGATTTTCGATCTAAAAAAAATTAATCGCTACTTTTCGAGTCGATTTTAAAAATTAAAAAAATCATCCTAAAATCATATTGAAAAAATGAAAACCACCTTCTAACGGGTCAAATTTTTCGATTTCCTAATTTTTTTACAATTTATAATTTATAAATATATATTATAAATTAAAATTAATACATAAAATATTTACTTTTATGTTAAATAAAAGTATATTACTAAAATTTTAAAGTTAGTGTTTGATAATGTGATAGAAAAGTATGAAATTTTACACAAAAATTATTATATCTGTAACGTATCGTATTCCGAAAACAAAAAAAAAGGGAAGTCGAACAATCGACGGGGGAGGAAATGCCTCCCCTGATTCACGGTCGTTTCATCTCCGACCGATCCTTAGTCGGCCGGGGCTATAAAAGGGACGATGGGGAGCGCCCTTGCACCCCCCTTGGAACCCCGACTGATCACCTCCTCCCTCGCCGTCTTCTTCCTTTCGTCCAGGACGCACGCGCAGAACGGCGGAGCAGAGCGCGACTTCGACGACGAACGAACAACGATCCAGCGCCTCCCTCGACGCGCCGTGACTCCCCCGACGTTCGTGAAGACCGGGGTACCTCCTCACCGGCCAAGAGTGACAGGCAATCGATCAGCACGACGACAGGGATGCCGGCGAACTCGTTCGAACGAAAATAAAGGTACCTTCGCGTCTTAAATCCTTAGACGACGAAATCATGATTGATTGATATGAAAGAATAGTTCATTATGATCCTGAAAGTGTTACCTACAATTTTGTATTCATATCGTACTGATTTGATGATCGGAGGACCGCCGGAATCGATGGAGAAGTCCGACGGCCCTATTTTATCGAGGGGACCGGTCGATCGATTTCAGAAACGATCGACCGATTCCTACGAGGAACTCGTCGGAGTTCTTGTCAATCGGTTGACCGGCCTCACAGGGCGGTCGACCGACCGACCTACCTACCACCTGACAGGTTTAACCTTGAAATCGGTCGACCGATCTTCCGAGCGGGCGACCGATACTACGCGCATTTTGTAAAACCCTATAACCGGTCGACCGATCACCAGAACGGTCGTCCGATCCAGTTGAGTGACCGGTCAATCGACTCACATGTACGGTCGACCGATTCACTTACACTCGAAGGTTGATCAATCCAAGAGAACTGGTCGATCGGTATGTTAGAATGGTTGACCGGTCTAACAGTAGACGGTCGACCGGGTCAAGTCCATAGATCGGCTCGGCCGAAACCAGAGGAATGGTCGACCGGTCCAAAAATGGTCGACCGATTCAGACAGTAAATAAATTCTAACCTTAAATCAGAATATGAGATTTTAACCAATTCACCTACATTGGTTGAGTCATATTGTATAGAGATTAATGCCCAGTTGGGTCATGAATTATAGACTTCATGATAATCAAAGACAAATAAAGTAAAGACAAAGACATGTGATTACTATGTGCCGCCTCCAAAGTTTAAAACAAAGATCAGAGTTAAAACAAAGGAGGGATAGGTAGTTAGCTGATGGGACAACGAAGCTACTATCTTCAATGATCACTATTCCTGAGATTTCAGGTTTTTTCCCACCTGTATCTCGAATGAAGGGTGATGCAATGGTCACACTCATTTCCCCATAGATTTTTGTATTGTGCTAGAGGGACAGGTAGCTAGCTGAGGGGACAGTGAACCTACATGTTTCTTAATCGACCACTGTTCCTGGATTATAAGATTTCTTTCACCTACCTTTCGAACTGGTTGAGGTATTAACACCCACTCCTTTTCCCTTTATGGGCTTATTGGCTCCAGAGATTCAAAGAGGCACTTCTAGCATCCCAACCTAATAAAGTCGAGTTCGCATAAGACAACTAACTTTAAGGATATTATAGTAATATAAAAGATGTAGTACCACTCACAATAAAGTAATGTAATGTAAAGCAATGTAAAGTAAAGTATTGCAAAGTAAAGCAATGCAAAGCAGAGTACTGTAATGTAAAATAATGTAAAGCAGGGTACTGCAAAGAAAAGCATAGAGTATGGTAAAGTAAAGTACTGTAAAATATGGAACATTGTATAGTAAAGATTATACAGAGTAAAGACAAAGAATAGTTATAGTAAAGAATAAAGCATAGACATTGATATTGTCAGAGATTGATACATTGATTTCATGATTATCATTGATCCTTATTTCATCATCTATTTGCTATTGTACTGGGCTTTTTGTTCATGGGTATTCGATTCCCCTGCAATGGGATTTTGCAAGTGAGAACGTTAACTGATGAGGTGTTGGAGGGCACAGAGCTTGGAGAACACTGCACATGACTGACATTTTTACTTAACGTTTCCCTTGCTACATGTCTTCAAGTTGTAGTTTGTTTAAAGACGTCATGTTATTCCGCTTATCGAACTTCTCTTTCACATGTTGAACTTGATGCATTTCCGCACTTTGCTATAAGCTATGTTAACCACTTTCCACCTTGATATTTAATATTTGAACTTTCGCATATTAGACTATCTAAATTATCAATTATTTCTTGACATTCCACCGTTTGAACTTCTGCATTAAAGTCTTTGATTATATTTTCTTATTATATTAATGTCACGTATGTTATTTTGTTGAATGGTCATGATCAATAGTGCAGTAGATAGTGTAGCACTCCCGGGGTCAACCTAACTGCCTACGTGGCAGGAGGGGAGATTTTGGGGGCATTACAGTTTGGTATCAGAGCCTAAGTTCTTGGCTCCCTCATTGATTATAGTAGAGTAGATGTTCGTGCATAATATTTATTGTTCATATTATTACACAGCTCAAAGTAAAGTCATGTGCAAGCTTCTTAAGCATCTGCGGCTCCACTCCTCAAGTAAGTAATAAGTACGTTCTTATGTGAACTATACTTATATTATTGAGTTAACTTGTTTTATAGATGCCTCCACGTCGCATGATAACCAGAGTTTTACGTAGAGGTAGGAGAGTTGTTCATATAGTTGGGGCACGAGCACGCCCACTAGATCCTCTAATCCCGAAAGTAGTACAGGCACCAGAACACGAAGATAGGCATGCAATTTCACTACAGCCTGCTCTAGAGGAACATGAGCACTCAGATCTAGAGAGCGTGGGAAGTAATGATCCAGAGTTACCCTCTCCACGCTACTTCCTACCCATTGAGACACAGGAGGAAATAAATCAAAGGAGGCACTTATAGACGATAGGAGGACGCCTTAACAATCCTATTTGTCTGTCATCTGACGAAGAAGAAGAAGAAGATCCAGAGCCCTATTGTAGTCTCTGCGATCAAGATGGGCACTATGAAGATGAATGTCCGAATCCATCGAAACATGAGAAGAAACCCGGGAGTGAACCTGGGGGACCTTCTCGACGTAGTGATTAGCGCCGAACAATTTTCTTTTCTATGTGAAAGGCCTTAGTGCACCTTAGACAGATATTTACGTTTTGCCAACCTTAACGAGAAATTAACATTTTGCTTTAGTGAATGTTGAGCAGTATGGTCTCAATTTGATCTAAGATTTTTATCTTTGTTAAAGATCTTTGATTATGCACTTTTCTCAAACATTGCCATGGTCTTTTTATAAATGTCTTCTCAAAGAAGAGGGTCAGCATCCACCAGTGAGAATAAGATGTATAACGAAGGAGAGACCCATTTTGTTCCTCCACCTCCATTGTATCCGCCTCCGCCTTTCCCTCCTTTACCCGGTTCGCCAGTGCAGCAGGGACACCAAGCCCCCATCACTTGTACACTGCAAGAATTTTGGAGGTCGAAACCTCCGACGTTTAATAGGGAGGGAGGTATCGAGGTTGCTGAGCAGTGGATAGAAACATTGGAAGAAAAATTCGACACCTCGATGTTCCTGAGATTAAGAAGGTCCTATTCGTTGGAGATACTCTCCAAAAAGATGCAAATGAATGGTGGAAAGCAAAGAAGGCCACCAGTTTTCCGAAAGTCAGAACCGTCGAATGGGAAGACTTCCGCAAAGCGTTCAAGACGCGCTACTTCTTGAGCTTTCAGAAGGACTTAAAGCAGAAGAAATTTCTACACCTGGAGTAAAGGACCACGACAGCGTCCTAGTACATGACCAAGTTCGTCAGATTGAAGAAATATTCAAATATGATTATGGACGAATTGGCTTTGACGAAACGATTTGTGGATGGACTGAACCCACTCTGAGGTCTCAAACTAGGCCAGGGAATTTCAAGACCCTGGATGAGGCGGTCTGTCTAGCAACCATGGCCGAGAAGGACCACCAAGATCTTCTGAAGGAGAAGAGGGCCCAGCAGAATGTAGGGCAGAGTTTCCATCAGCAACAACAGTTTCATGGAAACAATCAGCAACACCAACGACGGGATAATCGGTACCGCCCATACCCAACGCCTCAACAGAATCACCGCCCTCAACAACAACAACAGTCATACCGTCCTCACAACAAGCTCCTTACCCACAGCAATAGCAATCACAGCAGCAACAACAGTAGCGACCCCCTCAGCAGGCGCCAATGCGCCCAGCTCAGTAGTAGAGGCAACAGCCTCCTAGAGCCCCGCAGGCACCACCCGCACAAGGTGAGCGGATTTTATGCAACACATGTGGCAGGACCCACGATGGGGAATGTCGTATGAAGTCTGGAGCATGCTACTACTGCAGTGGAATGGGTCACATCGCAGTGAATTATCCAAGATGTGGACAACAACAGTTGGTGCAAGGAAGACTCTTCAATTTAGAGCATAAGATGAACATCTTGACCCCACAAGGAACCCTGATTATAATTTTATTATAAGATGAACCATCCTGCAAATCTTATCATTATCCCTATGAGAGATTATGATATAATTTTGGGCATGTATTGGCTAACCTCCCATGATTCTTCCATCTTGTGCAAGCAAAAGAAAGTGATCATAGACACATAGAGTACAGATAAAGTTATAGTCAGAGATATTGCACAGAAAGAATCAAAGATCATAGTATCTGCCATGAAGGCACATAAGCTACTTCAAAAGGGATGTAGAGGTTACCTAGCAAGTATGACCAAAATAGATGAATCAAAGAAGACTCCTCAAGACATAGAAGTTGTGAGGGAATTTCTTGATGTGTTCCCTAATGACGTTAGTGGTTTACCGCCTAAAAGGGAGATAAACTTTCATATTGAAGTAGCGTCCGGAACTGCACCAATTTCTAAAGCTCCATACCGTATGGCCCCAGCAGAGATGAAGGAATTGAAGGACCAGATTCAAGAACTACTGGATAAAAATTTCATCAGACCTAGTGTCTCACCATGGGGTGCACCAGTTCTCTTTGTCAAAAAAAAAAAAATACAGATCGTTAAGACTTTGTATCGACTACATAATATTATACAAAGTCACAATAAAGAACAAGTACCCACTACCCCGCATTGACGACCTATTTGATCAACTATCTAAAGCAAAGATGTTCTCCAAAATTGATATGAGGAGCAGATACCATCAGCTAAGGGTAACAGAAGAAGACATTCCAAAGATGGCATTCCGGTCGAGATATGGACATTTTGAGTTCCTAGTAATATCATTTGGGTTAACAAATGCCCCGACAGCATTCATGGATCTCATGAATCGAACTTTCCACGAATACCTAGATAAGTTCGTAATTGTCTTCATTGACGATATTCTCATCTACTCGTCAAGTATGGAACAACACAGAGAACATCTGAGGACAGTGCTGGAAACCTTACGGACAAAGAAGTTGTATGCGAAGTTTTCCAAATGTGAATTCTGGTTAGAACAGATGATGTTTCTTGGTCACATCGTCTCTAAAAATGGAGTTACAGTGGATCCCGCAAAGGTAGAAGCAGTGTCCAATTGGACTCAACCAAAGAACATCTCCGAAATTAGAAGTTTTCTTGGTTTAGCAGGCTACTACAAACGTTTCATCAAGGATTTCTCCAGAATTGTGTTGCCACTGACCAAACTTATCAGAAAAGGAGAAAAGTTTATTTGGTCACCCAAGTGTGAAGAAAGCTTTCAAGAGTTAAAGACGCGGCTAACTTCAGCATCAATCCTGACGTTACCATCTGGCGGTTACGTAGTTTACAGTGATACTAGTGGTATAGGATTGTGGTGCGTATTGATGCAACATAGGAAAGTGGTAGCATACGCTTTTCGATAGTTGAAGAAGCACGAGATCAATTATCCAACTCATGGCCTCAAATTGACAGCGGTAGTATTTGTTCTCAAACTGTGACGCCATTATTTATATGGAGAAGAATTTATGGTCTACACTTATCACAAGAGCTTGAAGTATGTCTTTACACAAAAGGAGTTGAACATGCGCCAAAGGCGTTGGATGGAGTTCTTGAAGGACTATGAATTTGCCATTGGGAAGGATCCTTAGCTTACATGCGCCTACGACGGTTCGAACTTATGGAAGAACTGTTCAGATGGATACCAAGAGTGAAGCATGATGGATCACTAATAATGATGCAACGTATGGTACCAAACGTCATATGGAGAATCATTGAAGCACAAGTTGAAGACTCAGAATATCAAACTATGATGATAAAGACTAATCTAGAAATGACAAATTTCAAAATCTCCTCAGATGGTGGCATAAGGTACTATGATCGTTTGTGAGTTCCGAACAACCCTGAACTCTGAAGGGAAGTGTTAGATGAATGTCACAAGTCTGAGTTTGCAATCCATCCAAGGAGTAACAAAATGTATAAAAATGTCCAGAGGAGTTTCTAGTGGCCGGATATGAAGAAAGAAATAACGGAATATGTTTATAGATGTATAGTATGCCAATAGGTCAAGGTGGAACACCAGAAACCTCAAAGAACCTTGAAGAGTCTGGGCATCCCACAGTGAAAGTGGAAAGAAATATCAATGGACTTCATCACAAGCTTACCTTAGACTCAGAAGGGGCATGACGCCATTTGGATTATAGTGGACTGACTCACTAAATCGGCTCACTTTCTACCCATTAAGGTAAAACAATCCCTTGAAAGTTTGATGGACTTATATGTGCAGGAGATTGTTAGACTTCATGGGATCCCATCAGCTATTGTGTCTGATAGAGATCTCAGATTCACCTCAAGATTTTGGAAGAGCCTCTAGAATGCTTTTGGGACGAAACTTCGCTACAGCACAACCTTTCATCTCCAGACGGACGGACAATCAGAGAGGACAATCCAAACACTGGAGGACATGCTGAGAGCATGCGTACTTGATTGACACGATAGTTGGGATAAGCTTCTACCTCTTATAGAGTTCTCTTACAACAACAGCTTCCATGTCAGCATAGAGATGTTCCCCTTTGAAGCATTGTATGGTCGCCCATGTCGCTCACCGGCATGTTGGGGTGAAGTGGGCGAAAGAAAAATCTTGAGCGCTACAGAAGCAGACTCAAGAGTACACGGACAGAGTATAACTAATAAAGAAAAGGATGGAGTTTACTCAAGATCGCCAAAAGGCCTAGGCGGACAAGAAGCGCTGAGAATATAAGTTCAAGGTAGGGGACCAAGTCCTGCTCAAGGTCTCCTCCACCAAAGGAGTAATGCGTTTTAGTAAACGGAGAAAATTGAGCCCAAGGTATGTAGGCCCATTTGAGATATTAGATATGGTTGGAGACTCAGCATGCAGGTTGGCTCTGCCTCCTGCTTATGCCAGGGTTCACAATGTTTTCCATGTCTCCTTACTCCGGATGTACAAGCATGACTATGCCAATGTGATCCAAATTGAGGAATCAAATCTCAAGGAGGATCTGACATACGAGGAACAACCCACGGAGATATTGAAATACCAAGAACACCAACAAGGGAAGAAGAGAGTATCACTAGTCAAAGTGGCATGGAAGGATCACCAAGAAAAGAGGCAACTTGAGAAGTAGAATCAGAAATACGAGAGAGGTTTCTTGAACTATTTGGTAAGTCCTAACTCTTATCCAAATTCGAGGATGAATTTTCTTTTAAGAGGGTAATAATGTAACGTATCGTATTCCGAAAACAAAAAAAAGGAAAGTCGAACGACCGACAGGGGAGGAAATGCCTCCCCTGATTCACGGTCGTTTCATCTCCGGCCGACCCTTGGTCGGCCGGGGCTATAAAAGGGACGATGGGGAGCTCCCTTGCGCCCCCCTTGGAACCCCGACCGATCACCTCCTCCCTCGTCGTCTTCTTCCTTTCGTCCGGCGATCGACGCATGCGCACGAACGACGGAGCAGGGCGCGACTTCGATGATGAACGAACAATGATCCAGCGCCTCCCTCGACGCGCCATGACTCCCCCGACGTTCGTGAAGACCGGGCGTACCCTCCTCACCGGCCAAGATTGACCGGCAATCGATCGGGACGACGATAGGGACGCCGGCGAACTCGTTCGAATGAAAACAAAGGTACCTTAGCGTCTTAAATCCCTAGACGATGAAATCGTGATTGATTGACATGAAAGAATAGTTCATTATGACCCTGAGAGTGTTACCTACAATTTTTGTATTCATATCGTACTGATTTGATGATCGGAGGACCGCCGGAATCGATGGAGAAGTCCGACGGCCCTGTTTTATCGAGGGGATCGGTCGACCGATTTTAGAAACGGTCGACCGATTCCTACGAGAAACACGTCGGAGTTCTTGTCAATCGGTCGATCGGCCTCACAGGGCGGTCGACCGACCGACCTACCTACCACCTGACAAGTTTAACCTTGAAATCGGTCGACCGATCTTCCGAGCAGGCGATCGATACTACGCGCAGTGCGCATTTTGTAAAATCCTATAACCGGTCGACCGATCACTAGAACGGTCGACCGATCCAGTTGAGTGATTGGTCGACCGACTCACATGTACGGTCGACCGATTCACTTACACTCGAAGGTTGACCGATCCAAGAGGACCGGTCGACCGGTATGTTAGAACGGTCGACCTAGGGCTGAGCACGGTCCGGATCGACCCGGACTGCATCGACCCGAAAAGATAGAGAAATAACTCAGCCCGGATCAAATCCGGGTCGGAACCGGGTCCAAATATGAGAAAACCGGCGGGTCTCAGGTCAAGACCGGGTTTATCATCCCAATATTCGACCCGGACTCGACCCGAGTTACCTCCTCAATATATAAACCCCATTCCAAATGCTTTTATCATTTCACCCTCTAATTTTCTCTCTCCCATCTCTCTCTCCGTCTCACTCTCACGTCCTCTCCCTCCCATCTCTCTCGCCCTCTCCCTCCCATCTCTCTCTCTCTCGACGACGGCGGCAGCAGCACGAGCCAGCAACGATGACTCCGCCACTCCGGCCGACCTTCCTCTCTCTCTACTCGATCGTGACGAGCTTCGTGATCCGTCCCTTGGCGGTCGGATCGGCCGCCAGGCGTCTGATCTGGCACTTGGCGGCCGGATCCAGCAGTCAAACGTCGGATCTGGCACCTGGTTGCTGGATCGGCCGTCAGGCGCCAGATCTAGTGCCTGGCGGCTGATCCGACGCTAGACGACCGGATTCGGCTGCCAGGCATCGAATTCGACACCTGGCGATCGGATCCGGCTGCCAGGCGCCGGATCTGGCACCTGGCGACCGATCCGGCCATCAGGCGCTGGATCTGGCGCCTGGCTAGCCTGATCCGACTGCTAGGTGTCGGATTCGACGCTTGGCAGCCGATCTGACAGTCAGGCGCCAGATCTGGCGCCTGGCCGGCCGCCATGCGCTTGGCCGATCGGATCATGGTGCCTGATTCGCTTGGCGCCGGATCCGACGGTCGAATCTGGCCACTGGTGGCCAGATCCGACGGTCGAATCTGGTCACTGGTGGCCAAATCCGACGTCGGATTGGTCCCCAGGTGAGCCGATCCGGCCGCAGGCGTCACTGGGGCCGATCTTCGGCGTCTGCCCTACTATTCCCGGCCCCAAACCCGATGACATTCCCGGATTGTCGGGTCTGATCCGGAACCGGATCCAGCCGGGTTCGGGTCCGGTACCGGGTCGAAAAATTTTTGACCCGGCATAATCTGGGTCGGGACCGGGTCTGCTTAGACCCGGATCCGATACCGGGTTTGCTCAGCCCTAGGTCGACCAGTCTAATAGTAGACGGTCGACCGGTTCAAGTCTATAGATCGACTCGGCCGAAATCAAAGGAACGGTCGATCGATTCAAAAATGGTCGACCGATTCAGACGGTAAATAAATTCTAACCTTAAATCAGAATATGAGATTTTAACCAATTCACCTACATTGGTTGAGTCATATTGTACAGAGATTAATGCCAGTTGGATCCTGAATTATAGACTTCATGATAACCTAAGACAAATAAAGTAAAGACAAAGACATGAGATTGCTATGTGCCGCCCCCAAAGTTTAAAGCAAAGATCAGAGTTAAAAAAGGAGGGATATGTAGTTAGCTAAGTAGACAACGAAGCTACTATCTTCAATTATCACTATTCCTGAGATTTCAGGTCCAACCTGTATCTCGAATGAAAAGTGATGCAATGGTCACTCCTTCCCCCAGAGATTTTTGTATTGTGCCAAAGGAACATGTAGCTAGCTGAGGAGCAGTGAATCTACATGTTTCTTAATCGACCACTGTTCCTGGATTGTAAGATTTTTTCCACTTACCTTCCGAACTGGGTGAGGTATTAACACCCACCCCTTTTCCCTTTATGGACTTACTGGCTCCAGAGATTCAGAGAGGCACCCCTGGCATTCCAACTTAATAAAGTCGAGCTCGCATAGGATAATTAATTTTAAGGATATTATAGTAATATAAAAGACGTAGTGCCACTCACAATAAAGTAATGTAAAGTAAAGTATTGCAAAATAAAGCAATGTAAAGCTGGGTACTGCAAAGAAAAGCATAGAGTATGGTAAAGTAAAGTACAGTAAAACATGGAACATTGTATAGTAAAGATTATACAGAATAAAGACAAAGAATAGTTATAGTAAAGAATAAAGCATAGACATTGATATTGTCAGAGATTGATAAATTGATTTCATGATTATCATTGATCCTTATTTCATCATCTATTTGCTATTATACTGGGCTTTTTGTTCATGGGTATTCGATTCCCCTGCAATGGGATTTTGCAAGTGAGAACGCTAACTGATAAGGTGTTGGAGGGCACAGAGCTTGGAGAACACTGCACATGACTGACATTTTTACTTAACGTTTCCCTTGCTACATGTCTTCAAGTTGTAGTTTGTTTAGAGACGTCATGTTATTCCGCTTATCGAACTTCTCTTTCACATGTGGAACTTGATGTATTTTCGCACTTTGCTATAAGCTATGTTAACCATTTTCCGCCTTGATATTTAACATTTGAACTTCCGCATATTAGACTATCTAAATTATCAATTGTTTCTTGACATTCCACCGTTTGAACTTCCGCATTAAAGTCTTTGATTATATTTTCTTATTATATTAATGCCACGTATGTCATTTTGTTGAATGATCATGGTCAATAGTGCAGTAGATAGTGTAGCGCTCCCGGGGTCAACTTGACTGCCTACGTGGCAGGAGGGGCGATTTTGGGAGAGCTACAATATCTATAATAAAAGAATTGATAACATATATATTAATTATATATATAAAAATTATAAATAAGAATAGGCTCCACAGTCCCTATGATTTTTTGTGGTGGGCGACCCTAATTTTAGTGGATGGATTTTAATTTTTTAAAAATCACCCTAAATTATATTCGAGCTCTAAATTTTTATTTTTTCGTTTCGATTTTTTCGAATCGGATAGATTTATCATATTGGTCGGATTTTTCTTACACCCTAATACTTGACAAAAGAACTAACATGCACAGAATTTGCTAGAGCCTCATACCGAGTTTTTAAACTAGTTTCTGTAAAATCTGAATAAAAAGAGAAAATATTGTTCTATAAATAATGTCATGTTACAAACTATAAAAAATAAACATACACCAACTTTTATCATGATTTATTACATTTATTACATGATTTATTATATTTATTACATGAATAAAATGTATCTTGATGTTGCGATAAATTTGGTTTCCTTCTCAATTATGAGGAGAAAAAAAGTAATTGTCGGACTTTAGGATTTATAGGGTTATGTACAGGGTGTCATGATAAGAGATAATGGTTACAATCTTATCATAATATATTATTTTATTTTTCACCTTTCCTTTTTCCTTTTATTTATCTATTTATGCGGGGTGTTGCATTAAAAGGGCTTAAAAACTTAGATTAATATTATTTTAAAAAAATATTAACTTTAAGTCGTACTTTGACATTTTTAATCCATGCATTATCTAACAAATAAATTAAATATAAATACTTCACAAATAGTTGGCCTCATAATACAAAGTAAATTAAGTAAAAGGAACTCCATTTGAATTAGATTATTTCTTCCACACCACATTCTATTCCCAACGGAAGTCAACTGTTTTATTGCTGCGTAGCATGTTATTTCAAATAAAAAATAAAAAATAAAAAATAAAAAAATATTTTGAGTGGAACTTAATCAGGTTTCTGATTGCTGCCGGATTGAAGGAAGCTTTCTTTTTCCCTCCTCCCTCGATTGAATCACTTGTTTTCTTTTTATTAAACCCAAATTTTATTCCCATAGACGTGTGCACGTTGTGTTAACATGGGCCTAATCATTATGCATAACTCATGCATCCGAGACCATTACAAAAAGGGAGATTATGCCTCAAGAATATCATATCCTAATCCACCTCGCATGCTACTTGTTTAAATTGCAAAGCACACATCCCAATTTGCTTTTTGATCAAATTAGCTGGGGATAATGGATTATAAACTAATAAATTTGGATTAGAATTTTAGAATCCTCAGTTTGCTCAACCAAATATCAAATTAGCCATTCAGGAAAATAAGTAGCAAGACTTCATTTCTATTGAATAAAATTTCAAATGATTATTGGTTTTTTTTTTATTTGTAGTTGAGAGTTTATAACTAAGAATGTTCTAGATTGAAAGAAAATAAGGATTGGTTCGTGTTACTAATTTTTCCATTGGAGGATTCTTTTGTATGTCTTAATCATATACCCAACTATCCTTCTCGGCATCGTACGTTAATCGGAAAAAAATCTTTTTTTAAAAAGGTTTAATTCCAATTCCTTGGACAACCGACCACCAAACCACCACCATCACATCATGTTATTTGTCTGTAGAAAAAAAAAATCTACTTACGCCAATCCACGCTACAAAAAGAAATGTTTAAACGCTTAGCATAAACTCCACGCGTAACCATCCAATAACTGACCTGATGGACCCAACCTTCTCTGCCATTTAATCAACTAAACAATTCCGACAAAAAGAATATAGAAAAAATACCATTCTCAAAATTTAAATCATATTTATCTTTATTTTCTGACCAAATTTAAATCATTATTGACTCACATAAATTTATAGAATCATGTATTTCCTATCCAACTAAATCTTTATATTTTTTCTCAAGTATGAATAATATAACGTACATACAAATTTCTTATCATAAAAATTCAATAACTTTAGAAAAAAAAACATTGAGACGTTAAATATGATTTTTAATCCAATAACAAATTTCGATGTGCGCAGTAAACAAAACTTTGGATCATATTAGATTTTTCTACAAAATTTCCTCATGTTTAACGTAAAAAAAACAATCCACCACTAAATCAATTGATCTCAAATAAAAAATATAACATTAAACTAGAAAAGCATGCATCAAAAGTTATTTAACGTTTAGACCATTATTAAATTCTATAATAATAATATAATATAAGGCAATAATAAACAAATCACCATGGCACTGGCAGAGTTGCATTTATCCTCTCTCTATCACGCCGAAAAAGCCTCGTGTTGGAGTGCCCAACAAATCCTGTCCGTCTGATCAGATGGTGGACCGGTCTCCGATGGAAGCCATCCGGGGCCCGGCGGTCAGTGAACGGTCGCGATTGCCCCGTGAGCGTTTATGACGAGGGTTCTCGGTGCACTGCTGCTGCACGTGTACTCTTTTGGCCGGATGCTTTTGGATGCGGGCTCAACTTGCATCGAGATTCGGGCACCTAATCAGACGGTTTAGATTTTGTTGCATTTCAATCCGAACCAAAAAAAAAGTTGAATTTTACATCTAAAAAAAATGATATCATCATCTCATAAGCTATCATTCATGGCACCAATGGCAGCTCATTTGTAGATGTACTTTGCACCAAATTGGTTTGCGACAGCAATCATTAGCATCATAGTGGACCGTGACGAAGTCTTCGAAGAACGAGTAAAATTCAATTTTTTATGTTGAATTTAATTAAGTCAAAATTCATATTTAAAGAGCAAATCTCGATTAATTAATTCGTGGATCCAGGGACGTAAATAAACGCTTTTTTCTATTTTTATTTTTATTTTTATTTTGTTGCTGTCATGATCATGACATTTTTAGAATATTTGTGATAACCCATCCAAGGGCATGTGACATTTGCGTTGATGATGTGCACGACAAACTTTGGCTTATAATAGAAAGCTAAAGGCAACGTCCATTAGTTTTTATCGGTATTAATCAAACATATTTCTTTTTTTAAAAAAATTTAAACAATAAAATCTTGATATATACTCGTTAATATTTTCAAAAGAAAAATGTAATCTTAAATTTAACTTTTTGTATATGCAGAAGATTTTCCATAATTTTTTGTTAATAATACTTAATATTTTTGTGAAAACATGATATGATTCGAAAATTAAAAACAGGGACAGAGTGAGAATGAGAACTTAGGAGGGTCAAAGTAGAAAATAAAAAAATGATAATATATATATATCTCTGGATGTATATATATAACTAATCAAAATCTTTAACCAATTTCAAAAAAATAAAAAAAATATTATTTTAGAAGATAACTTAAAACTATAAATCTTATTTTATTTTAAATATTATTTGTTATTCATCATGTATATATTTTTTTGCGTTTATCATGTTAAAGAATGATAACATTTTATTACTTAACTAACTAATTTAATATTTCATAGAAAGAAATCAAAATTATTGATACATATGTTATATATTCATAAATACACCTAATATAGTATAAATATATTATAAACTATACACATATATTCTCTCATAAATAATAACATATTATAATTATGCTAAATTCACATAATCAAGGAGAATCTTATTATATACTATATATATAATATTTCAAAAAGTTAAGGAGCCTTAATTATGTTAACTTCACAAAATTTAGGGAGGGCCTTATAATAATAATAATAATAATAATAATAATAATACTTAAAAGAGTTAGGGTTTAAAATAGTAATAGAGGAAAATACATAATAAAAACTATCTACCTCTATTAAAATTCAGTACCACGTATTTATTTTTCATGAAGGAAATTGAAATTTGGACAAATAGAAAGAGAATGTCGTGAAGTTGTCGTGCATGCACTCTTTTTTTTTCTCATCGCCGTTTCGTCCCCCCATTTTTTTTTCTCGTGTACTTCTTTTTAGTCGTCTTCTTCCTGTTTTCGTTGTTCGCTCTTTCAAGCATTTCGCCAATCGAGTCTTCTGCATGCAAACTTCTTCCCTTTTTCAAAAGGCTTAGAAAAACCCCTTCTCCCCGTTTGATTTCGGAACCCCCGGCAGCCGCAAGTGAAGTATTTCGATCAGTTTCCGAAGCGATCGAAGGGGTGAGACAGCGAAAGGAGGCGCCATTCTGGTGTGCCTTAGCTTGTAAGCTGAGTTCCGGGTACTTTGCTTGGTGAATTTTGTGGTGGTGGCGGTGGTCGTGATTGATGTGATCACGAAGGTCGAAATAACATTTAGTCCTTGGTAGGTCGTGCTGGGAGTTGGAGAAGTGGGTGGGGTAGAGGAAGAGCAGTGGTGCTCCGGGCATGGCGACCAGGAGGTGCATGAACGTGGCTTGCGGGGCGTCGGAGCCCGATGGTGCCGGACTCGGGGAGTGGAGGAAGGGGTGGAGGCTGCGATCGGGCGGCTTCGCCACTCTCTGCGTCAAGTGCGGGTATAAACTTCATCTTTTTCAATTGTTGTTGATGTCTCATGTGATGTTTTGATACTTCTGCTGCATAAAAGATCTAACTTTCTGGTGGGGAGGGAGGGAAAAAGAGAGATGGAGTTTTTTACTTGAGCCTTGATGTCTAGATTTTTGGGTTATTTGTAACTTGAGTTCCATGAATTGGATTCTGGAAAACTGAATGGATTGTTACTTTGGAAAGTTTGACAGATCATTTCCTGCAATGTTTTATTTGGTGTCTTTGTCTTTCAAGTCGACCAAATTCATTCACATGTACTTTGGACATGTAAATAAGAATGATGCGTGAACGGATTAAATTGGTGCTGTGGCCTTTGCATACCTTTTTTGTAGAATGAGCAATAATAATGATGATGGTTGACGACCGACTATTAAGTAGAATACTGGTAAATATTACAGTTTTAATATCTCTTTCAGTACGGTCAGATATGTTAACTTCAAAGAAATGAAATTGGAAGAATTTGTTTTCTTTTTCCTTTTGAAGTAACAGTTTTTTGCTGACCTCACTTCAATTAGGATGCTTATGATTTTATCTTCTCTTTTGCAATGGTAGTTGCTTCATTTAACAATTTTTATTCTTTATATTTATTAATTAGCCAACTTAATGGCATTTGTATTGAACTTGCCATCTTTGTTTTGCTGTCCTTATTGTGTCAACGTTCATGAGATAGGGTGGCGTATGATCAATTTGTTTTCTGCAACATATTTCACCAAAAGGACTCTGGATGGAGGGAGTGTTCTTCCTGTGGGAAGGTAATGTCAATTATAACCTCAGATTTTCCTGAAAATGCATGTTTAACCTGATCTTGCATCAACTAATTCTCGACTAAAAATCTTGTTATGCAGCGGTTACATTGTGGGTGCACTGCTTCTAAGTCTTCCTTTGATCTACTTGATACTGGAGGAGTTCAATGTGTCAGCTGCATAAAGAATTCAGAACCATCCTCCGTAAGAAAACTTCTCTGCAATGCTTCACTTGACATACATGTTTACTCACAAAACATTTTCAGTGTCTCTCTGGCTGGTTCTCGTGTATCCTTTTTCCATGCACAGACAAGTATAAAGAAGATACATTAATTCATAATTTCTATTGATCCTCCTTACAAATCCAAGAGTAGAAAATTGCCAAATTTGATGTAACTACCAGTTATTGCTTGAAGTTGCAAGACTGATTGGACTCGAAGCCTAAAGCCCCATGGAGGGTTTTCCCTATGTCAAAGATGCATGATTTTTTTTCTCTTGTGTCAAGGACTACTGTTTTCTGATCTTGAAGTCCAATAGAATATACTTCTGTTGTTAACTTGCTGGCCAGCTGAATGTATCTAGAGGAATACCTCTCTACCTACAACTAATAAAACAGACCCATTCTGTGCTTATGAAGAACCTTACCTTTTCTATGTTTGAAAGTGGACATTGGCATAATAACTCATCCACATAGTTTGATCCTTGATGAAAATTATGCTTAGTGCACCATACATGATGAAGGGCTATTCTTTGGACAACCATGTTGATTCATTCGTTTCTGCACTCTTAAATTGATCCCATATTGTGTTCATACAAAAGACAGTCACTTTATACCTGATAGTTACTGCTCTTTTGGATCCATGAATTTTCTTTTTGCAGATGACATGCGAAATTTACAATTTGTTGCCTCAACATTATCAAAGGGGGATAGAATTATCAGTTAACCAAAAAGATGAAAAGATGAATGATACTGATAAAGTATTGGGCAGTGCTTTTGAAGTGCAAGTTCTCAGTGCTGATAGAAAAATTGACAACAGTGCTTTTTTCACTAATGGAAAGAATATAAATGGTATGGGTTTAGAGCACCTAGAAAATGATAGTGGATCCTTTAGACATAATAGGTGGGAGAATATGAGCCTTCAAACAGGGGATGCTGGAATCACAGGTTTGCCCAACAGATATCAACCAACAGCTTCTCTTTTAGCCCTAAAAAATCAAGCCACAGGTTCTTCAATGTCTCAGCAAGATGAAAGTAAGGATCTGATGAGAAACAATTTGATACCTGATTCACTTTCCCCAACTTGTCTTACCATGAGTTTAGGAACTGGCACACAAGGAAACAAATTGGAAAGTACTTCCAGTACAGAAAGGCTTCCCCAAGTTTGTACAGTTGCTGACGGGAGGGAACAAAGCAAATCAGTGTCTGTGTTTCAACAAATGCAAAAGGCTCGTTGTTACCTACCAAAACCTCCCAAAGCAGTTAATGGGGCTCATTCAGATGGATCAAAGGAGTCTTTTCCCAATATGCGGGTAGCAAGACCACCTGCTGAGGGAAGGGGTCGTAGTCAGTTATTGCCACGGTACTGGCCACGAATTACAGATCAAGAATTACAACAAATATCTGGAGAGTATCCACAATTTGGTTCTTTCTTTTTTAAAGCATGTTTTTAAATATGGAAATTGCTGTACTCGCACATGTGTTTTTGGCAACTTAATTTCCTTAATTCGAATTTCTGTAAAAGTTCAAATTCAACCATAGTGCCATTGTTTGAGAAGGTGCTAAGTGCAAGTGATGCAGGCCGTATTGGTAGACTTGTCCTGCCAAAGGCTTGTGCAGAGGTAAGCGCTTTTTACCCGTTTATTTATTATGTCATCAACAACTGGAGAACTAAAATTTTTTGTGTTTCCTATATAACATGTTAAAAGCATAACTTTTGTTGATCAGGAATGTAGCCTTGAAAAGTATGAGATGTCAGCCTAAAGTTCCTTATTCAAAATCACATATGTCTGGATTTGATAGAATTTTATTACCCTCTAAAGTTGTTCATGCCAATAATAGATTCTAATCATCTAAAAGTATCTTAATAAAAATGTTGACTGTATTAATATAGAAAAAAGTATCTTGGCAGAAATGTTGAATGTACTTTAGATTTTAAGTACTAATATATTATTATGGCAACATGTATGTTCACGCTCGTGCGTATAAATTGCTCATGGTGTCTAAAAAATAGCATTTTGGTTAACATGATATGCAAAATTGCATTTGAACATTAGACAATCTAATCTAAAAAGTGAAACATGTCACTAGAAGCATTTCTTCCTAAATCTTACAGTCGATTAATAATGGATGACCATGTTTTGATAATCTTACACATATTGAAATATTATAGTATAACTTTCTCACTGCTTTTAAAATACCATACAACAAAATACTTATTTTCTCTTTCCAACTATCTTTTACATAAGGATTATCTTTTTTAGAAAGATAGATTAAAATTTGATTCATAATTTTATTTGGATAATGATTTAACTAAATAATCGATGACAATGTATTATTATTTTAATCATGTTAAGTCATGCACGTAACTGTAATATATGAAGCAAGCAGTAAAATATCTACATACGTTTTTCACCATTTCACTTCCAAAACTCAACGCATATTTAAGTTGTTCATTTATTTGTTTCCTCAGGCATATTTTCCTCCCATTTCTCAACCGGAAGGCCTTCCTCTAACTATTCAAGATGCAAAAGGCAAGGATTGGCATTTCCAGTTTAGGTTCTGGCCGAACAACAATAGTAGAATGTATGTCTTAGAGGGTGTTACTCCATGCATACAGTCTTTGCAATTGCAAGCTGGTGATACAGGTAAGTCAGCATAAACATATTTTCACATACTTCTCATGATTTATTTATTCTCTAAATACTTTGAATGCTTAAAATCCTTTTTTTTTTTGTTCTTTTTTGGAGTAAGTTTTAGTATCCAATAAAATTTATCTTTCAAACCTCATTACGATGTCATTAATCAATTGTGTTAGATCACAAGACATAAAAAAAGGTGGTGGCGGCGGTGGTGGTGGCGGTGGGTGGGTGTTAAATTGATGTAAAAGAATTTAAATCAAAGGCACGAGAGATGAAGCAATAAGATGTGAAAGCAATCAAACACAAGTTGACGAAATTGAGAATACGAGGGGGTTGCTAACGAGGTTTAGTTACGCCTTGTCCTGTTCCTTGCTCTGTTCTTGATCTTAGTACCTCAATAAATCCATTAGCTTTCCTACATAGGGCAAGGAGGATCCCTTTACACCGTGATGTCCAGGAGCTCTTTATTTCTATTAGTTCAGATATTTGTTGACCTGGAGGGGCCTAGAGGGTTTGAACAGTTGCCTTATTGCTTACATGAGCGATATCTTTTTAAGGAAAATCAACTTTCCATTCCTCAAAGTTCTTTGCGAGAGCAAATTGTGAGGGAACTTTATGAAAATGGACTAGGTGGTTAGTTTGGTAGAGATAAGATGATGACAATGGTGGGAGATTGTTATTTTTGGCCAAAAAATGTTTCAAGATGTGAATAAAATAGTGAGAAGGTGATGTAGGACATCCCACGGATCCTCATGCAATTTTGGTTGTTGTTGATTAGCAGGAAATCATATCATAATAATGATTGAATCCTGGCACAATCTTGGATATCGTAATAATGATCAAATCCTGACACAATCTTCGCTGATGCTGATTAGAAGGAAATCATATTGTAATAATGACACTAATCAGCTAAAATTAATTAGATGGCTGATTTGTTGGCTCATTAGTTATTTTCTTGATTCTTGTTTCTTTTTATTATTTCCTAAAGTAGTGATTGTTGTAATGGTCAATAAAAAGAGTCCAATGAATAGAAAAAAGAAGACCTCATCTTTGATTCAGAAATTAACATTTGTTTATAGCATGGATTCGCTAGTTTTCAAACACCAGAATTCTGTTCAGTGTTATCTTGGATAGTACTTCGATCTATCCTCGTATCCTTTGTCTTCTTTATTCTCGTTAAATCCTGGTGCTGCATCAATTGGTATTAGAGCATTGAGAATAATGAAAGACAAACCTACTCGTGTTGAGTTCAACGAGATGAAGGAGACGCTGCAGTGCATCCATGAATCTCTCGAGTTACTCTTGCACGACCGTGAAGAGCGAAGGCCCCCTCGTTGGGCCCAAGCCATTCAATGCCCTGCTGATAGTGACGATGATGACGAGGATCCCGTTCAACATTGTGTAGCACGCCAACCAGATTTCAAAATGAGGATGAACCTTCCGTCCTTCAATGGCCAATTTCATATCGAAGACTTCCTTGACTGGCTGGCTGAAGTTGAGAGATTCTTCGAGTATATGGAGGTCCCTGAACGCAAACAAGTAAAACTTGTCGCGTATCGACTAAAGAGAGGTGCTTTTGCGTGGTGGGAACAAATTCAACTCACGCGCATGAGGCAACACAAACAACCTGTGCAGTCTTGGCCAAAAATGAAGAAACTGCTGCGAGCCCGATACCTTCCTCTTGATTATGAACAAATTCTATTCTATCAAGGTAATCGTTCGACCACTTACACCCAATCTAATACTATCACCCTTGCTAAGAAGGTGGAACGCCAACTTGATAGGGACTCCAAATTCAACTACTAGGGTTTTGATTCTACCAATTTTATTGATTCCAAATCTAATCTACAACCTGCACAAGAGAATGCAGCTCCTCGTCAAAGTTTAGACACTTCTTTGACCACCATCAACTAGCCAAGTGGAACAACAATCACAAGGACTTCTAATTATTGCTATCAATCAACTCATCGTTCCAATGAATGTCCACAACAAGCCCCAATTTATCTTATTCAAACTAATGAGGCTGATCAAATCTTCTTCTAGAATTGATGATGATGTAGAAGATTGTGATGAAGTAGTTGTTAAATACCCTGGTCATGTGAAGATTGTGATATCAGAATCTGTGTCATTTTGTGAGGATGAAGTTGTGGCGGATGATGTTGAACATATTATGATCAATTCAAAATTTGAAGAATTAGCAATTATGGACTTTCTTTCTAAGCACAAAAAAGACATTTATTAAAGAGGTGCATGAAAAGTTGCGGTTAACTTTGTCAACTAACAAAAAAGATTTGCTTCAAATGCTTCAAGTTGATATGAAACGCGTGAAAGTTTTCGTCAAAAGTTTTATCTTTCAGCAGATTGCATTTTCAAATCAAGTTTTAAGGACAATATCCTGTTATTTGGTACTACTCTACCATCTACTTGGTTTAATTGATTCATTGTGAAGTTGAGAAAGAAGATAGGACCATTGCAAGATGTAAAACATGATCGTCCGGATTTGACTTTCAAAGTTTGAGGTCGAACTCTTTTGAAGAAGGGGAGACTGATGTAGGACATCCCACATCCCACGGATTCTTGCGCAATTTTGGTTGTTGTTGATTAGCAGGAAATCATATAATAATAATGATAAAATCCTGGCACAATCTTGGATATTGTAATAATGATCAAATCCTGGCACAATGATGTTGATTAGAAGGAAATCATATCGTAATAATGACACTAATCAGTTGGAATTAATTAGATGGCCGATTTGTTGGCTCATTAGTTATTTTCAATATTTTTTGTTTCCTTGATTCTTGTTTCTTTTTATTATTTCCTAAAGTAGTGATTCTTGTAATGGTCAATAAAAAGAGGCCAATGAATAGAAAAAAGAAGACCTCATCTTTGCTTCAGAAATTAACATTTGTTTATAGCGTGGATTCGCTAGTTTTCAAACACTAGAATTCTGTTTGGTGTCATCTTGGATAGTACTTCGGTCTATCCTCGTATCCTTTGTCTTCTTTATTCTCATTAGATCCTGGTGCTGCGTCAGAAGATGTTTTGGATGTCTAAGAGGTCAACTTTCATAGGTATAACAGTTATAAAACATTCTTGGTTAAATGTTTGGATAAATTTTCTACTAAAAGCACTTGGATCAATGAAGATCAACTCAAGAAAATTGATACCAAGATGTATGTTGTTGTTGTGCAATTTTTTTCTAAGGCTCAAAATTTTCAAGTTGATGAGATTGGATTTTTTTATTTCTATTAGTTATTTAGTTAAAGTTGGTGTTTTAGTTATTAGTCGTCATGTGATATGCATGTGACCTTTTAATTAATTATAAGGATTATGATTGAAAGTAGATTAATCAAAAGTGAAGATTGATTATGAGTTTTAATTCCTTGTGACCCTAGTATCTAAGGTTGCGAACGAAGTTTTCAGTTGTCATCTTCTATCTTTTATAAATATTACAGATTTTTTACCAATAGAGGTTGGGATGGAGTGACGAGTGGCTCCTCCTCACTTAAGTAAGGTCTCAGGTTTGGTTCCTTATGAATGCAAAAAATTTCTATTGGGAGTCTTGCCCGCCACTGCCTGGCATGTGGCCCAGGGTGACCATACCGGCATCAGTTTCCAGATATTGGGGGTTGGCTACTTGTGGTTTTCATAAACCCTAGTTGTTCCTCTATCGATTTCCAATCTTTGAGCCTGATTTCTCATTATTCTTGCTTTTTCTTTTTGAGAAGGAAAAAAGGATTGTTAACCAACTGTTAACCATCCAGCCCACTTTACTTGAACGTTTAGAAAAGGATACAACTAGATACAATCCTCATCAAAAGAAAATGTCATGAAAAAAAATCGTTTAGAAAAAAAAATCATCATGCAAAAATGTCAGCAGACAAGATTGAGAAAATGATGAAAAAGCCACAAACAAAAGCAACCTAACCAAAGAGGTGCCAATCTATGGTAAAAAATTTTGATGTGAGAAATAATATTTCCAGCATAATTCAAGCCTCCTTGAAACAACACAATATTCCTTTGTAACCAAATCGCCCACAACAACAACAACAACAACAAAGCCTTATCCCACTAGGTGGGGTCGGCTACATGGATCATACGACGCTATTCGTTGATCCATGTTCATGCGATTCGACATGGTTTTACGCTGGCTGTCGGGGCCTAACACAACCCTCCTCCTTTATTCGGGCTTGGGACCGGCTATAAAACATAGATGTTTGATATCCAGAAATCGCCCTCCAACATTGTCGAGATGCTGCAAATGTTCAAACTGGTCCACACTTCACATGACCTTCGACATTGGAAAAATAGATGTTTGATATTCTCGACTGCATCATGACATATGCTGCATAATGAAGGAGATCCCACCAACAACACGACAACAACAAAGCCTTATCCCACTAGGTGGGATCGGCTACATGGATCATACGACGCCATTCCGCTCTCGTTGATTCATGTTCATGAGATTCGACACGGTTTTACGCTGGCTGTCGGAGCCTAAAACAACCCTCCTCCTTTATCCGGACTTGGGACCGGCTATAAAACATAGGCGCCAGATTAGCCAAATATTTTTCTGTAAGAATCCTGGCTCTTCTAAGTTGCCATAAGAAAATCTTGATCTCTAGAAGGACCCTCGCCTGCCAGATCCTCCGATAATCAGCCAGAAATTTTTTATCAATACATTGAGACTGTCCCAGCAGGATACCATAGGCATATTTACCATAAAAATACCATTGTTCTAGACCCATCCATCCTCCAATGAGTTAGTAAGGTGTATCGTAGAGATTGCGTTCAGAAGTTCAAGAAATTCGGCAGCTCTCCAATCCGATAGTGGGGAGGAAAACATGGAGACCAGAAACCTTGTGTTGAATCTGCCGGACAGAACCAGTCAGAAGTTTCATTATTCTTGTTGGTTTCTCTTCTTACTAGATCACACCGCCATGTTTCAAGAACTAAGGTTAACCTCATTTACATTACAAGTTCTCGCCACACTTTTCTTTGCTCAAAAGGCTATGTGTGAACCTCTTTTATAAAGTAGTTTAAGTCTCACAAAGATGCAATACTTTTTGGCAAAATCCTTGACAATACATCACTCAGGAACAAAATAGAGAAGTTGCAAATTTGGCTCAAAAAGTTTCAAAACTTGATTCCTTTAATACTTGTGTTTCCATTAAAGCCTCACTAACTTTTATCCCTATGGATCTCTTTTATAGAGTTTTTGTATCAATAATCATTGTGAGACATTTGGATAAAGAACTAGCCATCATAATTTTTTTGAGGAGAAAAAGGATGACTACCAAGTTTGTGGGTGTCATCCGGGAACTAGTCGTCATAATTCTTTTCAACTTGGTACTATTGTAGCATTTCGTGCATAACCTTTTATATAGATGTCAAAATGAGTTTATTTTTTATTCTCTTGAAAGCTAACAAAATTTTCTACATTTCACTTATTCATATCTCTACCCAACTCTAATGAAAAGTTTTTCGAATATTATGTTGAACCCAAATAGGGTGTCATCCATGTATATTCACTATGAAAGTAAACATGTACAACTGTATGCTCTCAAGAAGAGAGTGGCAAAAGAAGGGGAAAAATACATCCACTACCTATATCCCCACTCCCGAAGAAGAAAAGAGCTATGATGCACAACATTGTCAACTGACATCTCTCCCCACAAAAATGTGATTTTATCCTCATTTAAAGTAAGATGGGATCATAGTCAAATGTTAATGTAAAATTCAATGCATATGTTTAACTGAAAAAACTTGATAGGCATTCACTTTTTTGCATGTCTTTTTACTTAAATGTTATAATGAGACAATTCTTGGTTTTATAAAAAGATAATTAAATTATCAACAACTCATTTGTTCGTGCCTTAACTTTAATCTAATGATCACATAGTCAAATATTAATTTAAAGTTCAATACATATAATTGGAATTTAGCTTTTCAAACACTTGTCCCATTTTAAGATGTGAACATATTTTTCTACATGCAAATTGAATTGAGATAAAATTCTCGTTGAGACAACATGAAATTTTATAATTTTTTTTCATATCTAAATATAAAATATAAAGATAGTCAATAGTGATATGAATTTTTTCTTCTCAAATAGAAAAGTGATATGAATTTTAACACAATACTACATTCTTTAATTTCATTTTTTTTCAGAAAAATAATAACTTTAAATACTCGAGGTTTGTATCACCAAAATATGGTTGGATAACATGTAAAATCTATGATCCAAGAAGTTGAATCAATAAATGGTTTGTTACTCTTTTCTCCTCTTTAATGTCCAAGTATGGACTCGCTGAAGGGCCCATTTTGGAAATAATAACTTTAAATACTCAAAGTTTATATCATCAAAATATAATTGGATAGCACGTAAAATCTATGATCCGAGAAGTTCAACCAATAAATGGTTTGTTACTCTTTTCTCCTCTTTAATGTCCAAGTATGGACTCGCGGAAGGGCCCATTTTGAAAATAATAACTTTAAACACTCAAAGTTTATATCATCAAAATATAATCGGATAACATGTAAAATCTATGATCCAAGAAGTTCAACCAATAAATTTTTTGTTACTCTTTTCTCCTCTTTGATGTCCAAGTATTGACCCACAAAAGGATCTGTTTGTCTACCAACCCCCATTTTTTTATATATTTGAAAATTGAGATATGACATATCCGTTATATATTTATTTTTTAATATAGATGTGTCTATGGATGTATTGTCTCTTTCAAAAAAATCAATTATATGATACTTTAACTCTTTTCTTTCACTTGCCCCCCCACACCCCCCCATCCCTTGCCCCTCGAGATAATTGTTGTTCCTATATGCCCCTCCCTAACATTCTTTCATGAGTTCATCCTTATTATGTACCTCCCTGTGTGCTTCATTATATCACTGTTTCTATGTACTATTATACTTAACTTGTTTGTGGAATTTGTTGGTCTCTCTCCCTCACAAAAAAAATCTTGGTCTTGCTTGTGTTTAATTTTCTATTTGCTGTCATCTTGCAGTGACTTTCAGCAGGATAGATCCTGAAGGGAAACTAGTAATGGGATACCGAAAGGCCACAAACAACACACCTTTACAGGTAAGAAGTACACTTTTTTTCTTGTTGATTGGTCAGCAATCATCTTAATTGATAATTATAATATTCCATATCTATGAATGATTTTTTGTTCACATTTGTGATTTTTTGTCTTGAAGCAGGATTCTCAAATTTGCACAATCGCTAATGGTGGGCTTGGCAATGAGTCCTTTTTCACAGGTGTTAATGATAGCATGTCTATTGTAAATGGTTACTCTGGGCTCCTTCAACAAACAAAGGGAACTTCAGATGCACACTTAATCTCTCAGCCTGAACATCTTAGTGCAGTGGATGGGGATATTAGTTGGTTCAAGGCAAGTGGGCCAAATGGTGGAATTCAGATTCCATCATATAAAAGAAGCCGCAATATAGGTGCAAGCAGGAGGCTCCTGATGGATCGAGAAGAGGCCTTGCAGCTAAAACTGAGCTGGGAAGAGGCTCAGGATTTGCTTCGTCCGCCTCCATGTGCTAAACCTAGTATTGTGATGATCGAGGATCTTGAGGTTGAAGAATATGAAGTAAGTCAAAGTTGTTGAAGTCTCTTAATTTTACTACTTCCCATTACAAGCTGTAATAGAGATTGTTATCCATATTTGTCTTGGAATTCCAAGAAGATTCGCCTAAAAAGAAAGGAATACATTTATTCAGTTCACGTCAAGTTGTTGCTGCCATCAAATTTTCAAGCACAATCATCCATTGAGCTCATTATATGCCTGCTTTTTTTTTCTTTGCTGATTAGGAATGCTTTCTTTTGTTCAGTGCATTCTTTTCAAAAAATTACCTTCAAAGAATGTTTTTGACATTCAAAGAGACACTAGATATTGCACTACTAGATTTCATCTTTATGTTTTAATTTGTCATTATTGTCACATCTTGATTGTCTATTGGTACCATTCATCTTTGAATGGCAATCGACATGCAATCTTTGCACTACGTTGACTTTAGTATTTGTCTGGTGCAGGAACCTCCAATATTTGGTAAGAAAACCATTTTCACAGCCACAAACTCAGGGTACATTTCCTAACTTGTTGGAGTTTTTTTTTAAAAATTGATGGTGTCGTATACTCTTTCGGTTTAACATACTCAAACTACGGGAGTATCAATAAATGTTCCATACAAAAAGAAACAACTGGATCTTGATTTGCGATGTTTCTCTCTGAATGTGTATACGTTTAAACGTGAAATTGTATTGTCCTTGTATTTCCTTTTTACATTTTTCAATGTTTCAAGAATGATAGTATCTTTCCAATTATTTAACTTTGGTCTTTGCTAATTTCATCCCAAGACATAAAAATCTCCAAATGCAATCTTCATAGCAACCAATTTGATCTTCTTAAGGTTCATAATTAGAACTCCGCCTATGTTTTATAGCAGGTCCCAAGCCCGGATAAAAGAGGAGGGTTGTGTTAGGCCCCGACAGTCAGCGTAAAACCCTATCGAATCTCATGAACATGGATCAACGAATATGTTACTAATAGAGCGGAATGGCGTCGTATGATCCATGTAGCCGACCCCACCTAGTGGGATAAAGCTTTGTTGTTGTTGTTGTTGTAAGGTTCATAATTAGAATACCTGAGAATTTGAGTAGCTTGTTTAAACTCATAGTAGTAGAGCATTTGCAGTCACATTTGGCAAATCGACATTTTCAATCAGCACATAAACTTTATTTTGGAAACTCCCAACTTATAGATTGTAACCGAAGTTCTACATAAATTTACAATCCTTCCATAACAAGATTTATTTGTTGAAAATAGTGTTTTAAAAGACTAGACAACTAATCATGTCCTTTTGAACCTGTTGTAGGGAACAAGATCAATGGGTTCAATGTGATGATTGTTCTAAATGGCGTAGGATACCTTTGGATGTGCTCCTTTCTTCTAAGTGGACTTGTGTTGACAATGCATGGGATCCCAAAAGGTTGGTGATATTTTTAAATTTCCCATGTCAAATAAGGTCATAAGAGAATCTTCATAATGTTTTACACACACGCACCTCGCAAGGTGTTGGGTGCATCCAATTTGTATTGGAACAATATGACCTATCTTTCTAAGTTTTCTTGCACAAATGTGGCAGCACATTTTCAGCCTTAAGATAGTTTGCTTGCATTAGTACTATCTACCACATGTTGTCAAATAAAATTTTAGTTTTTCACTATTTGTGCGTGATAATATCTAACTTATTGTTTAGTTTCGTGATATAGTTTCTTATTGAGTGAGAGGATAACATTTAAATTTAATAGGAGATTCAGATGAGGAAGCTATAATATGTTTGAGTAAACAAAGCAGTATGCAGGAGTACAGACATGATAGTGCTTTGTTTGGCTTTTAAGCTCACTTGATTTCAAATCTGATGTTCTATCTGATTTTTAAGTAAAAAATTGTTTTTATTGAAATCTTTGAATGGTGGAATCTCTTGAAATTTCTTGCACCTTCAATCTTTTCAAAACAAAGTAATGATAGTGATGTCATTTGTATCGTGTACAGTCGATTGTTTCTTCCATGATGTTTGCTTATTTTTCAGTGCCTAGTTGCATGTCTTGTAAAACTTATTATTCATTCTTTTGCAGATGTTCATGCTCAGCCGCAAATGAATTGAGCCCGGGAGAATTGGAAATTCTGCTCCAGCAGTATGAAGGTATGCCTTGTTTCTACCATTTGTTTTGTGTGTTATGTACAGTCATAGTGTTGGCACACTGTAGTGATGAGATATATAGTCGATCATATGGTCATTTTAGCAGAAAAAAAAATGTCCTGGTCCTCCTGGACATTGTGCATTTGCTTTTCAGTTGGAGAACAATGTGAATCTTTTTTAGCAGCACTTTAATCTGAACTATCTTTGATGATCTTGTTCCAAGTGATCAAATGACTTATTTTCTAAGGTCATAATAAGAAGGCTTAATTTTCCCTTGGTGGGAACACTATCTCTAGCCAAATTTTCCACCAGCGTTAAATTGATTCTGCAATGTTTGCTAATTTTCATTCGCCAGCTACTACAATCTTGCTTAAGAGGTGCACATGATGAGGTGATTGTCATGCGTGTTCTTCCTTAAACTACTATGAGAACATTTGTGATAAATGTTTATGTTGCCATATTAACCGTGAGAAGAAATTTTCCAGACCTAAGAGGGCGGCGTAGCTTAAGTCTGAAGCAAACCTCTTCAGAGACAGCAGTATCTGGCCTTGATGCTTTAGTTGCTGTTGCTGGCATTGGGGATATGGGACATCAAACTACCTCACCAATTGCAACAACCACAAAGCATCCCCGTCACCGTCCAGGCTGCACATGCATTGTTTGCATTCAGCCTCCCAGTGGCAAGGGTCCCAAGCATAATCCTAACTGCTCATGCAATGTTTGCATGACAGTAAGGCGGCGTTTCAAAACATTGATGATGCGTAAGAAGAAGCGGCAGTCAGAGCGTGAGGAAGCTGAGGCCAACAAGAAGCTTGCTTTCGGAAACAAGGAGGATAATGAAGGAACTAGCAGCCTTCTCAAGGGTCAGCCTCTAGATTCGCCTTCAGAAATTGATATCAGTTCTGTATACAGCAACACTATGATGGAAAAGCTTGATACAGACAAGGGAGACATTGACTTGAACTGTGATCCCGGACGTGATGAGAATCCAAAGTCAGGCTCTCCGCAGCTTAGCATGTTGAGCCTTTTGCAGGTGGCAAACCGACCACTGGAGGCGTATCTGAAGCAGAATGGACTCACAAGCTTGGCCTGCGAGCAAGGAAACAAGGAGAGTCCCAGCTCCATTGGAGTTCCGCAGGCCCCTGGAGAGAGTGAAGGCAAAGGGGCAGATGAGAGTCAAATTGCCACAGCAGGTCAAGGGCAAGTAAGTCATGTCGTTGAAGTATCAGATGATGTTGCAACAGCAGTCATAACTGATGTTGCATGAGTATTCTTTTATTGTGTTCTCTCTCTCTTTTTTTTTTTCTTCTGCAAAAAGAACGAAACCATTTCGTTTCTCTCCTAATTTTATATGGATAGAAAAGAGTGGAACGGAATTTTGATAAGAACTTGGAACGCAATTATGCTGTCTTATGCTTTGTTTCAAAAGTGGTGTCTTCTTTTCCAACGGTTTGAATGGCTGCTCATCTGTACTCGACAGCAGCAGCTTCCTCTATTATTGGAGTGTAGCTTATACCACTGTTTCTACGACATTTGAAAAAGAAAGTTTACCTCTCTTTGTGCTGTCAAAATATGTTTTATTTTTACAGATAAATTCTAATGAGTGTTTGAATGAAAAGTAAGAATTAAAGAGATAAAAATTTTAATTTGATGTTTGAATGAAAAATGCAATAATGAAGAATTAAAAAGTTGATTAGACAAATAAATTTTAATGAGTGTTTGAATAAAAAGTAAGAATTACAAAAATAATTTATTATTTAAAAATAAAAATTATATTAAATAAAATTTATAATTTATTTTTATTTAAACATGTATTATTACTATGTATATATTGAATTCAATTAATTTTTTGGATTTATAAAAGATTAATTGTAGGACAATATATTAATATTGATTTTGATAAACTTTATTTGGTATGTAATTAATGTCATAATTTACGCAAATATTGTCTTAATAGGATCCTAATATAATATAATTAGACTAATTATAATTTTTTCCTAGAAATAGTTGAATTTTTTAATTAGTGTAATTCTATTTAGTACATTAAATAAAATTATTATACATAAGGTTTACATTAATTGATCTTAATTAATAATGGAATTTATTTATTTTTTTGTACTATAATGCTAAGTAAACTATCATAAAAGATTAATAAATTATTTTCTTGTTTATTAGATCTTAAATAAATGTATTTTACAGTTTTATGATAATATATTAATAAATAATTTATTATATATACCATATAATATATATTAATCTATATTATTAAATAATTGATAAATATGTGCCTACTTTTAAACCCATTATGGTAATAGTAAAAAAAAATAAAAATGTCAACGCTTGGACTATAGTCAAGTGCTGCTTTGACAAAACTTATCTGGTCAACAATTTTTTTTTTCTTGTTTAACTGAAAAGTAGAGCTGGTTCTGATCCCTAACGCAATTAAATTATGTATTTAACTGAAAAGTAGAGCTGGTTCTGATCCCTAACGCAATTAAATTATGTATATGCAACAAAATAAGGTGAATATAGAATGGTATCTTTTGAGTGACATAAGATTGCCATGAGAAAATAATTTTAATTAGAAAAAGGAAAATATTTTTCTCTCATTTTGCCTCACTGAAGCTACTTTTTTGTTAATCAAATTCATACTTATGTCACTTTGCATGATATTACACATGATATAAGTTCAGAATATGTCAATTAATTAGCCAAGTTCGATTGATGATTTATGTATACAGAAGTGCACTATTAGCCACTCAGGAACAAAGGTGAGTGGGTTCACTAAAGAACAATAGATGATATAAAAATATAAAAATACTAAATATTAGTTAGGTGCTCAATATAGAGAATTGACATTTATTTATTTTGTGTTCTCTAATTAAATTATCATTCTATTAGGTATTACAATCCAAGGGTAAATTCATATGCCATTACGACATATCTAAGAGTGTCTTTTTCTATGCTATTTTCAATTGAGTTTTTGCAGATTAATAGTTTCACTGGACATTTTGTTGTGGTGGACCAAATTGAGAGTAGATAATTTGATACTACTTTTGGTTAATCATATTTTATATGTACATCTCTAGGGAGAAAAATTGTTATAAAATCTCCAAAAGTTCATTTGGGATATTTTAGATGCGTTAATTGAGAGAAACTATTAGAAACCAATGTTTTCCTATATAAAATATACATTAAGGCTAAAAGGTCAAGGAAATTTTATTATGGACATAAATTTATGGAGAGCAATTTTGCATGCTAACATGTTTCCTAAGAGGTAAGGTATCTTTTGTCTAAAGCATGGGCTAAGGAAGCTATGGAACCAATTTTGGGTCCACAGCTGTGGAGCGCCATAGATGTCCAAATATACAGTGCCTTTTAATCAGCTTTGAGATGCTTAAATTACTAGACCGGTTCAAGAAAGCCGGTGAGTGACTTCAACTTTTCTGATTTTTCTACAACAACTTCATCTTTCTTTTGCGGTTCTCTTCTTGGTTTTTGCACACGCTCCTCTCTCGCCGACATCAACAATAACACTTCCGATCTTGCTCTTAGTGGGATATCTTTTCTCACTGTCGACGTTGCAAGTAACAACTATGGCCTTGTTCTCCTTGTGCATCCTCTCCAATGGTTTGATCCACTCTTAAAGCTTCAATGACTTCTACCATCTACTCCAAAGACTTTTGCTTTTTTTTCCATCTTTACCAAATCAATCGGCTGTCTCGCACCTCTCTATTGGTCCCCAAATTCATTCAATTATCTAACTAGCATCTAAATCACAATATAAGCTTAATTTTTTTAGTAGATGTAAAAATCGCAATTGTGTAATTATTATTAATTTGTTAGAAAAAATAGATAAATCTGATATACAGTTGTAGCAAATTTAAGATTTTTATAATTATTGTACATAATCTGAGAAGAAAATATTAACTTATACAACAGTGCCAAATTCTAAACCATGATAAAATGCAACTGATCAAAAGGAAAGAAAAATAATAACTTTAAGGTACAATGATATCCTTTTAATATGTGGTCAGAGTTGGGTAACATCCAACGGAGTACACGATGATGAGGACGACCAGAAAGATGACATTGGGAATGGTCACCTTCTTCCAATGATGCTTAATGTTGACGAGCACCTCCTTGCAATGCAGTCTTACATAGCATGATCGAACCTCTCGATGATGATGGTAGCAAGACCATATATGTCGATGGAGAAGGTAAATAAATTGGATTTGTGGAGGTAAGAAGACTGAATTTGTCGTTGGAAGTTGACTTGGGAGGCTAGATCTATTGCAGAAGAGAGCAAGAGTGACAACTCAAAAGGTCATTGCCTTGTGCCAATGATTTGAAGAAGGGGTAGATGAAGGTAACTGATAATTGATTTTCTTGAACCGGACTCCATGGTTGAAGTGTCTCATGGCGGGTTAAAGCGAAACCTTAGATTCTTATATTTATGATTCTCCACACGTGGACCCAAATTGGGTCCATAGCTTCCTTAACCCACTAAAACATATATATATATATATATATATATATATATATATATATATGCATGGATTACTAAAGCAGCATATGTTTTGGCAATTCATATGGAGTACACAATCTTTCATGACTTAAGAGACAAACTAAAACTTCTGCATCTTCTTGGAGGGCATAGGATTCTTTAATTCTTGGAGGACATAGGATTCTTTAATTTTTTTTAACTAATTCTGACTCTTGTGAATGCTATTTGCATGTAGGATTATGCCTAACAGACAAATTACTGCTCGTTTCAAAAAGAAAGAAAGGTTTCTTATAAATCAAAAGAAAGAAGGCTCTTACAAACTGAAGCCACAACACTATCTTCTCAACTCACCCTTTTTGAGGTTCATATTTTCTTCTTAATAATTGATGATTATAGCAAATTCTTACCTCATTTTATTTGAATGAAAGGGAAAATAAAAAAGAAATCAACAAAAAAGACATGCAGAGACTCCGGTTTTCATTATTTTGATTATTCTCAAGTATTTGATTGGAATATTAAAAAATTGACAATTAGTTAGTAAAATGACATGACCAAATAATTATACCAAAGTTATTCCTTAGTTATTAACTAATAAAAAAATCTTAACTTAATATGTAAATATTAATATAATCTTAAAATATTAATCTATATTTTTTACTATAGTTAATCATTCTACTATTTCTATTCACTTGGCATATTATTAGACTATTTTGATTCCAGTAATTTAGCATCATGTCATATAATATAGTTAAGAAAAACAAATTAGAACTAAAAGAGTATTTGAATAAAATACATATCTATAATGTCTATATTTGAATAAAAAACAAAAGTTCTCTTTACTTTATCAATCCGATAACGAAAAATTTTCATAGCATACCAATTTGTTATGTATGAATTATGAGATTCTATTGATATAGAGCCAATTCCAATGAACTTATTGAACGTTCCCATTGGCATGCATCCAAGAGGAATTGAACCTATGAATTTGCCAATTATGAGTTGGATGTTTTAACCATTCAACCATGGATGCTTAACAAAGATCATCGCATGTCGTAAATAACCAAATTTCAATTGAAATAAAAATCTTTCGGAGGAATCAATGAAGCGACATCAATTAAAACCTTGGATCGATGAATTGAGAGAGATATTGAAAGAGATCAAGAATTCTCACTATTTCTTAGATTCATAGATCAAGTTCAATTAAGTGAGATCTTTCCTCACATTTTTTGTCCACTAAGAACGTTTTATGAAATTCTTTGACCCCGAATTTAGATCATATCCTACTTTCACATGATTCACAAGGTTCAACAAGAAATCGCTATTTCAAGATCAATGGTGTAGTACTTCTTGTAGTAGCGGTCCTTATATCTTGTATCAATGATCTAGTACCTAGTTTTTAGGGTTATTTCCTCTAACCAACCCTAAACTATCACTATTTCTCACATCTAACCCCAACCTACGAACTTTATTTTTTAGGTCCTTAAACTATCACGATTTTTTAAATTTGATCAGTCCGTCCAATTCCGTCGACTTCTCCGTTATTTTTTACTTTTCGCATTTGTCAAAAGTCCATTATACCCCATCATTAAATGTTAGTATATTTTTACACAAAATGATAAATATAAAAATAATTTAAAAAATAACCATGTGTCACCTCCTCCCCACCCCCCGAGGTCGCAGGGAGGGGGCGACCTCCCCACCACCTACGCCGAGCGTAGGGAAGGAGGAGGGGGTCGCCCCCTCCCTGCGATCTCCCACAGGGAGGGGGGGGCGACCCCCCCCCCCCCCCCCACCCCACCACCACCACACCGCCGGAGGTCGTAGATAAGGAGGGGGGGGGGGCGCGATCCCGAGTCGCCCCCCCCCTACGATCGCGCTGGAGGTCGCAGGGAGGGGGCCCGACTCCCCACCCCTCTGCACCGCTCGAGCGCAGGGAAGAGGGGGTCGCCCCCTCCCTACGACCTCCGATGAGATCGCAGGGAGGAGGGCGACCCCCCACCCCCCTACGCCGCGCCGCCCGAGCGTAGGGGGGTCCGGTGCCCCCGACCTTCGTTCAGCGTCCCCCCCATCCCCCCTCTCCTCTCTCTTCCTGCGCACAAGATTTTTTTTCATGTAAGGGCATTTTTGACTTTTTACAAATGCGAAAAATTAATGTTAATAAAAAATTTGACGAAAGGATCGAATTGGAAAAATCGTGATAATTTAGGGACCCAAAAAATGAAGTTCATAGTTTGGGGTTAGATGTGAAAAGTCACGATAGTTTAGGAGTGGTTAGAGGAAATAACCCTAGTTTTTAATCAAATTAGATCCAGATGAAGAAACCTTAGGAGAGCCTCCGACTCCAACTATCATCCGATCCATGCTAGATCTAATCAACTGCCCATCCTGCCTCCTCTATGTTCTTGACACCCCATTTTTTTTTGTCTCAGCAAAGTTTTAAATGTCATGTTTTGGTCCTCTTCTCCATTACTTAGAAAAAGTGAGCCATGATTCAGGTACAAGATACTATCATTACCACTTGGACAATTAGACACAATTACTCGTACAAATAGCATAAAGAAATGTAACAATGTTTACTGAAAAAAAAACAACCCTAAAGATTTGGGGCCAAAAGTGGTTGGCGGTGACCATTGAATAAGTCTCTTCGGCTTGATTTGACTTAAAATTAAGAAAAGTGTTTCCAAAATCACCATCTCCGAATAAAGTATTTTCTACAGTAGCACCATGAATAGCGCATGGTAGAACAACGCCTAATACTTCTGGATGAGTTATTCAACAGATTTGAATTCCGATATATCCACTCATGAGGTACTTCACATATATTTATATAAGATCCATCTGTCCAAAATCATCATATACATCTAGAAAGTCGTGTGCTATGGAAGAAGCTTGTACAATTTGGGTAGGGATTGCTATTGATAAAAAAAGAAGAATCTAGTTCAACCGATATTGTCGTATATAATCAATCATTGTCTCCTGTCTTTGGTATAAAGCTAGTTATCCAAAAGATTTCTCTCCTAATTTAGCTCGAGTCAAGGCATGCAAATGATTAAACCACTTGCAATAGTGGTGACTCTGAGATTAATCTTGAGCTCTCCTAATTCCAAGGTTCAACCTAAAATATTTTTTATGTATGGCCCCTTAACTTTGATTGATTCCTAATTTAGTTTTGATCACTAGCTGATCATATTATGTTTTTATCCCATTTTCTATTCAAATCACCCATATCGAGCCCCTAAATTGCCCAACTTTTGGCCAATTATGTTTGGAATGCATGGATTGTGATAACTAGTTGATATTCCTCATTTTATACTTAGTTCCATGTGCATAGAGGTTCTGAATTTCTAAAATCCATAAATATTTCAATTCTATGCCAAGTTATCATTTTTAAGACAAGTTATCACTCCAATGTGCCAAGTTATCATTATTTTGATTTAGCTAATTTTCAGTGATTATTCTGCCCTAAATCCATTACCATCATGAATGAATCATATTTGGATGATCATATTTCAACTTGTGCAAAATTATCAATTCATTTGAACAAGTTATCATTTTTCAATGCTAAGTTATCGTTTAAGGGCAAAACTATCATTTCGATATGCAAAACTATCAAATCTGCACAAAGGCATTAAGCAATCATTAAATTACTGTCTTAACTCATTGCTGTTTAAATTTCAACACATTTGGACAACCACAACCAAAGTTATGACAAGTTATTATTTTTATGACATCAGTTATCATTTTTGGCACCCAAGTTATTATTCCTATGAAATCTTATCTACATTTGATTTCTGACTTCATTCACTTGCCACCCTAATCCCTTCGATGCCTTCAATGCTTTGAACTACTCAAATTTGGACAATTTTCATGAAATATGCAAAGTTATCATTCCGGGCCTCAACACTATTATTTTTTACTATGGATTTTAATTCTGCATAACACCAAATCTCATTTGACAATTGAGCTGACATTACTTGTTGTTTTAATCCTTATTTGTTTAAATTTTATTAGAAGACTTTGATGCTTGCTGTTTTGGCTCTTATTTCAGGTGAATGAAGCTGAAAAAGGTTGGAAAAGCAAAGGGGGGATCACTTGCTTTTTTGCTGTCCAAAAAGCTGTCATATGTAGATATTTTTAGGACTTGGACAGGTGGCTTACATCAAAGGCTATGGGACATTTTGATGCTGATCTAAGGGTGATTAAAGGCCATATATAAGCTGAAGAAACTCTAGAATGAAGGGAGAGTTCCGGCCATTGCAGGAATTGGAGCTGGAAGTGGAGCTGAAGTCTGCAAAAGGGTTGCTAATTTCTGCAGAACAGCCTCAAAAATCAGGATGATTAGCTTCTGTTCTTCATTCTATTTTGAATCTATGTTTGTAATTATGAGAAGCTAAATTCGATGTCTTCTAGGATAGGGTAGTAGTCTAGATTAGTTGTAGATGGATTAGGGACAAATCTGATTTCCTAAACTGAAATCTGATTTCTGGTTTTATAATTCTGATTTCTGAACTCATATGAATCTCTTCTTATCATTGCAAGATCCTACTTATATTTACAACTGAGAGGTTGTCCTTTGATTCATTCTTGTTCAGAAATGAATCAAGAATCAATGCCAAGTTTCTAGATTCAATTCCAATTAGAATATGATTTTCTTGATTTCTGAAATTTGATTTTCCTGATTTCTGAATTCCTGAATTGTTGAAATCTATTTTCATCATTATGGAAACCTAATTGAATTAATAACTGAGAGGTTGCTTATGGTTCTATTCTTGTTCAGAAATGAATCAAGAGACAATGAAGTTTCTAAGGTTTCAATCCATGAATTATTGCAAACATTTCAACTTGTCATTACTGATTTCTGATTTCAATTCTGATTTCCTGAAATCTGAATTCTGAATTGCATTTCTGGTTTCTGATTCTCAAAATTTGATATCATTGTAAGACCCCTGATTTCTTAGCAGCTAAGTGGCTAATCCTATGTTCCTCCTTGTTCAAAAATGAATCAAGGGACAATGATACTTCCAAGGTTTAATTCCCTGAATTGTTGCAACTTTTAATGTTGATTTCTGAAATTCCTTTGCTGATTTCTTGAAAATTCTGTAGAACTCTTCTTTGTTATTGTAACCTCTGATTTCATTTGATCACTGAGAGGTGAATTAAGGTTAGCTTGTTATTCAGAGATGAACCAAGAAGCAATTGCAAGTGCTGAGTTCCATATGTAATTGAGTGTTGATTTCTATCCAATTCTTTAGTGAAAATGTGGATTTCATTTGAATTTGCAGCTGAGATGCTTATTTAAAATCCTCTTGTAGTTTAGAGATAAACCAAGGAGCATTTGCACTAATATTGGATTGGATTCATCCCTGTTTAGTTGATTGAAACATTTCCCTCATTTTCAAAGTGAAATTGAATGTTATCATTTCATATTCCACTAAATTATTGTAAATCAGCAAGGAACTAAATTTTGAACTTAATTTTGACTTGATTTCAGTGAGGACCTTTTCTAATTCAGCTTAACTAATCAACCATATGAGAATATGATTATTAGTTCTGGTTTATATTGCTGTGATAACATCCCATTTTCAAGTTGAGTTAAAATTGACAATACAATGATAACTTGTTCCATTCCATCCATAATTAAGCTAGATGAACCCCAACTCCTAGGAGAACCTTCCTCATTGATAGTTAAACCCCTTGAGCCTCTAGTTTAGCATTTATAATTCAGTTTTGATAACTTTTCAAAAATTCAAAAATAGTTATCATTTTGGCCATTTAAAGAATCGGTTTGAACTTTCTTTCAATTTCTTGGAATTCTAACTTTAGTTAAGACTAATCTAGATTGTTTAGGGAGTCTTAGGGTTAAAATCACTGTGGATACGACATTTGGGTAGACTACAATTGACCTGTATACTTGCAGTAGAAAGTGAATTAGAGAGTTAAATCAAAAATTGAAAAATCTGAAATTTGACCACAAAATCAGCAAGTTATCACTACACCCTTCAATATCACTATCAAGTTTTGGCGCCATTGCCGGGGATTTGATGTCAATTAGATTAACTTAGATAGTTTAGATTAGTTTTAGACCAATTTTCAGTCCATTTATTAGACCAATTTTCAGTTTTTGCAAGTTATCATTCTCAATTTTCCAATTTTGTCTAGTTTTCTTTCTTTTCTCAATTTGATACTTCTGAATTCATTTATGCAGAATTTGGACAATCAAGAAGACCATTATCAATCAGATCCTGAATCTAAAAGAAGATTTTGAGAAGGAGAAGATTGCAAAGAATTGAGGCAAGAAGAAGGATTTTTGAAGAGAAGAGGAGCAAGTAAACATGGCTGCACCAAGGACCTTAAAAGATTGCTACTAGTAATGTCAGAAATCAACAAGGGGCAATGATAATGCAATACCAATTTTCTAGTTTAGGGAATGAAGATTCAGCCTCACACTTGGATAATTTCAAGGAGATTTGCAACACAGTTCATTTCAATAATACACCCATGGATGCTGTCTATATGAGGCTATTCCCCTTCTCACTCAAAGACAAGACAAAGATATGGTACAAGACCCTCAAACCTGAAGAGATGGCTATTTGGGAATCCATAATTCAACTGTTCCTAGCTGAATTTTTCCCACCTAGCAAAACTGATAATTTCAAAGATCAGATTGTGAGGTTCTACTAATTGGATCAATAGAATATATGTGATGCATGACAAAGACTCCAAGGCTTGCTGAGGGCATGTCCACATCATGGCTTTGAAAAGTGGTAACTTGTCAATTATTTTCACAAAGGATTGAACTACCCCAGCAAGGTTGCATTGGATACAGCTGCTGGAGGAATATTTGCATTAAGAAACATTGATGAAGCTTACCAATCGATTGAGAACATGGCCAAGAATCATCGTTTCCTTACACATGACAGGATAAGGAGGCCATCCAATGAGAATTAAGTTAATAACATTGCTGTCCAGATTGAATAAGGGTTGCAAAGGGCATTGGAGAAGCTGAATTTGTCACCTAATGTCAACAAGCCTTCCAATTCTGAATCTAGATGTGATGTGTGTGGAAATTAGGGCCATATCACTGAGGGTTGCAATTTGATAATGCAGCAACATGAGCAAATTATAGACCAAGTTAATGCAGTAGGAAATTATGGAGTTAAACCCCCTACTGAGTTCTACACTCCTGAAAACAAAAATCATCCCTACCTTTCCTACAAGGCCAACCATTTTCAAGGGCCTTTTATGCAGAATTCAAATTGGCAACCAAAGATTTTGCCAAGGAATCAACCCCCGCCATACCAGCCTCCACAAGTTCAAATGCAAAGACCACCATATGAGCCACCTCAAGTTCAAGCCCCTCAAATGTCAAAGATGGAGGAAATGTTGCAACAAATCTTGAAGAAGCAGAAAAAGCAAGAGGAGGCTATGCAGAAATTAACTTCTGGATATGAGGCTTTGAATGCTCATCAAAAGATTCTTGAAAATCAGATTGCTCATCAAGTAAGTACCTCAACTAGGCCACCTATGTTTCTCCCTGGACAACTTGAATTGAACCCCAAAGAGCAAATCCAAGCTTTCCAGCCCAGGAGTGAAAAAATTGTTGAAGAACCAATGAGGAATGTTGAGGGAAATCCAGCTGAAGACATCACAAGTTCAGGGCCTGCAGAAGGGGCAAATGAAGGGGTTGTGTTGGAAAATCAGAATTCAAAGGGTCCTCAAAATGAAGCCAAGGGTAGAATCTTTGATAAGGTACTATTCCCCCAAAGATTAGTCAAAGCAAGGCAGGACCAGCAGTATGGAAGATTCATTGAAATCCTGAAGAAGCCTTATATAAATGTGCCATTTGTAGAGGCAATTCAGGAGATGTCTTCATATGCTAAATTTTTTAAGGAGATCCTTACCAAGAAGAGAAGAATTTTGGAGCATGAGACCATTGCTTTGATTGAGGAAGCTTCTGCAATCATTCAAAACAAATTGTCACCCAAGTTGAAGGATCCATGAAGTTTCTCCATACCTTGTGAAATTGGAAATAGGAAGATTCAAAGGGCAATGTGTGATTTGGGTGCATCAGTGAGTGTCATACCTCTTTCACTTTGTAGGAAGCTTGAAGTTGGAGATTTGGAGCCTACAAACATGTCTCTACAACTAGCAGACAGATTCATCAAATACCCACATGGAATCATTGAAGACATACTCCTCAAAGTTGGCAAATTTTATATTCCAGTGGACTTTGTGGTACTTGACATAGATGAAGACTTGAACACCCCTATTCTTCTAGGGAGTCCCTTTCTAGCTATTGCTGGGGCTGTCATTGATGTCAAGGAGGGCAGATTAACATTCCAAATTGAAGAGGACAAGATAGAATTTAATTTGGCACAAGTTATCAGTAGGCCAAATTTTTAAGAAAATGACTTTGACGAGGGGCAGCTAGATCAAGTTGTTCAGCAAGTTTCTACCATAATTACCATTGAAGATCCATTACAAAGGTGCATAATGTTTGATCATTTGAAGGAACCAGAAGATTTCAGAAGCTAAGGCATATCAATCAGTGCTGAATGCTTCAAAACCAGTGGAAAAATCAGAATTCCAGCATGAAGTATTACAGGTTATCACTGCTGAACCCCAACTCAAGACAATTCATCTAAATTGGAGCTCAAGCCTCTCCTTAGCAAGTTGAAGTATGAATTCTTGGAAGAGAATTCCACATTCCCTGTTATTATCAATGCCAACTTACCAAAAGACCAGGTTGAAGAGTTGCTGAAAAGATTGAAGTTGTACAAGGAAGTGATTGGCTACTCTATTGAAGACATTAAGGGTATTAATCCCTCAATTTGTATGCACAGGATCCCCATGGAGGACAGCTACAAGCCCTCTATTGAATGCCAAAGAAGACTCAATCAAGTAATGAAGGAAGTAGTGAAGAAGGAGGTGCTGAAATTGTTAAAAGTTGGAATTATCTATTCAATTTCAGATAGTGAATGAGTCAGCCCTGTGCAAGTAGTGTCAAAGAAATGAGGAATCACAGTAATCAAATCAGATTCTAATGAATTGATATCCACCAGGACAGTTACAGGATGGAGGATGTGTATTAATTTTAGGAAGTTGAACAAGGCAACAAGGAAGGACAATTGCCCTCTTCCTTTCATTGACCAGATGTTGGAGAGATTGGCAAAGCACTCCCACTTTTGTTATTTAGATGGATATTCAGGATTCCTTCAAATCCCAATTCACCCTCAAGATCAACACAAGATTACTTTCACGTGTCCATATGGGACATTTGCTTATAGGAGGATGCCATTTGGCTTATGTAATGCACCTGCCACTTTTTAGAGATACATGATGTCAATCTTCTCAGATTTTATTAAAGAAATTACGGAGGTCTTCATGGATTATTTTTCAGTTTATGGGGATTCCTTTGAGTCTTGCTTAGAAAATTTGACCAAGGTGCTACAAAGATGTAGAGAGTCCAATTTGATCCTCAATTGGAAGAAGTGTCATTTTATGGTCCAAGAAGGGGTTTGTTCTAGGACATTGTTTCAAGTAGAGGAATTGAGATGGATAAGGCCAAAATTGAAGTAATTGAAAAGTTGCCACCACCCACAAATGTGAAGGTAGTAAGAAGCTTTTTGGGGTATGCAGGCTTCTAAAGGAGGTTTATCAAAAACTTCTCAATGATAATCAGACCTCTTACCAAGTTGCTAGCAAAAGATGCTGATTTCAATTTTGATGAAGAGTGCATGAAGGCCTTCAAGCAGCTGAGAGAAGCACTTATTTCAGCCCCTATAGTTCAGCCACCAGATTGGTCCCTTCCATTTGAAATAATGTGTGATGCCTCTGATCAAACAGTAGGGGCAGTCTTGGGGAAAACTAGGGAGAAGAAACATTATGTCATTTGCTATGCTAGTAAGACATTAGATGGGGCTCAAATCAATTATGCTACCACTGAAAAAGAATTGCTTGCCATGGTGTTTGCATTTGATAAGTTCAGATCTTACCTAATTAGATCCAAGGTGATTGTATTTACTGATCATCAAGTAGTGAGGCACCTGATTAGTAAGAAGGAATCAAAACCAAGGCTTATAAGATAGATCCTATTGCTTTAAGAGTTTGATGTTGAAATCAGGGACAAAAAAGGAACAGAAAACTTGGTTGCTGACCATTTATCAAGGATGGAAGGAGTTCAGGATTCTCCATCATTCCCTATCAATGACTCCTTCCCTGATGATTTTCTAATGGCCATATCAGCTGCCCCTACTCCTTGGTATGCTGATATTGTCAATTACTTGACATGTGGGATTGTTCCTTCTAACTTCTCCTACTAGCAGAAGAAAAAGTTTTTCCACATCTTGAAGGACTTCTATTGGAATGACCCTCTTCTATTCAAGAAGTCCTCTGATGGCATTTTCAGGAGATGTGTACCAAAAGATGAATTCCAATCAATTCTACATGAATGTCACTCATCTCCATATGGTGGACATGGAGCCATTCAAAAGACTGCTGCCAAGGTTCTACAATATGGTTTCTATTGGCCTTCTTTGTTCAAAGATGCATATATGTATGTGAAGAGTCATGATGAATGTCAAAGGACAGGTTCAATTTCAAGGAGGAATGAAATGCCTCAGAATGGAATTTTAGAGGTTGAAATCTTTGATGTGTGGGGCATTGATTACATGGGACCCTTCCCTAGATCCTTTGGATACAAATTTATATTGCTTGCTGTTGACTATGTATCCAAATGGATAGAAGCCACTCCCACAACAGTTGCTGATTCCAGGGCTGTTATCAAGCTTTTCAAAGAGATAATCTTCCCAAGATTTGGAATCCCAAGAGTGGTCATAAGTGATGGAGGGAGCCACTTCATTGAAAAGTATTTTGAGAACCTCCTAAACAAGTATGGAGTTAAGCACAAGATTTCAACAGCATACCACCCTCAAACTAATGACCAAGCAAAAATTTCAAATAGGGAAATCAAGGCCATATTGGAGAAAACAATTTAATTAACTAGGAAGGATTGGAGTTTAAGGTTAAATGAGGCACTTTGGGCATATAGGACAGCCTATAAAACTCCAATAGACACTTCTCCCTACAAATTGGTTTATGAAAAGACATGTCATCTACCAATGGAGTTGAAGCATAAGGCATATTGGGCAGTGAAGGTACTCAATTTTGATATGCATGCATGTGGACAGAAGAGGTTTCTACAAATTGATGAGTTGGATGAAATTAGGCTAAATGCCTATCATAATTCAGAATTCTACAAGGAGAGAACAAAGAGATGGCATGATAACAGAATTCTAAAGAAAGAATTCAAGGTTGGAGACCTTGTGTTGCTTTTCAATTCAAGGCTCAAATTATTTCCTGGAAAATTGAAATCAAGGTGGAGTGGACCCTTCAAAGTCCACAAAGTGTATCCTTATGGAGCTGTGGACCTTTTGAATGATAAAGATGATATATTCAAGGTCAATGGATAGAGGTTGAAGCTGTACAACCCCACAGCTCAAGATTCAGCTAAGGAGGTGCTGAATTTGCAAGATTTGCCAAATTTGCCTAGCTGAATTCAAGTGAAAAAATGTCCAGCCTAAGATATTAAAATAAGGCATTCTTGGGAGGTAACCCGAGTCATTTTACACTTAATCTTTCTGATTTGCAGGAATAAAGAAGGGATGAATCAGATCAATCCACAAATTGGCAATTAGGGAGTACCTCTACCCTCATTTTAATTTTTCTCACTGAAATTCTATTGATAACTGATATTATCCTTTCATTCATGATGAAATCATCATATTAATATATGAATCATCATTCATATCAGTTATCTCAATCCATCATGGCTGAATTTCAGTGGATTTCAGTGAATTTCAATACATTGTTGAATTGTGCACTCTAAAAATCTGATATTGAATATCCCATTGATATCTCTTGTTTCCTTGCAGGATTAGCTAAAATTAATGAATAATAGACCACACTCAGCCCCTGATTTAGATGCAGGAACCATTGGAAGAGATCAAATGCACAAATTCTATTAATTCCATACTCTCCCAATCCTCTTCCTTGCCTTAATTTTCATCACTGTGGATAGTGCTGAGAATAAGTTTGGAGGAGGAAACCTGGTGCTTTTCTAATTTTTACATCGTGTTTTCAATCTATTTTAATGTTTATATCATCAATTACCACTAGATTATCATTATTTGACCAAGTTATCACTCGGTTATCACTAATTATCACTCGGTTATCACTAGTTATCACTCGGCTATCATATTTTGGGCTCAACTCAATTCTAAATTTATTTTAACTCTGAAATGGGTAGAATATTTCATTATGACAGTTGGTACACTCCAATACCAAGTGGCCAACTTGGCCATTAGTCTTGTTGCTTTAATTGACATTATCAATTCAGATGCATTTGAATTAATTTTCAGCTAATTTTTTTTTTGTGGGTAACACTAGCTGACATTCATGGATTAATTGGAAAGTATAAGATGTCTAGAAAGGAGTCAAGGCTCTTGCTGTCATGTTAGATAGGAAATCTTGACTATTTGCATTGAATGATCTAAACTATACTTGAGTTTGAACCATTGCTCATTTCATGAACAGAATAAAAAAAGAAAAAATGGTAAAAGGAAAAGTGAAAAGTTGCATTTTGCATTGCATTGCATGCATGAATAAAGAGAGTGAAATTTCAAAAAGGAACCTCTACTGAATAAAGCCAGGATTTTTATCTTGTGGCCAGCATGAATAAAAATCAGGTCTTGACCTGTTTATTTGCATTTTCATGAATAAAAGTCAGGTGTTCAATCTGTTTAAGCAGTGGAAAAATCTGTTCATGAAGAGATTGATGTTTCAAACTTTTTAGTAGAGTTGACAATCCTTATAATCCAAATCAGTTAATGTTAGTACTTTTTTGACTCCTAGAATTTGGGAATTGGAAAGAATAGGATGGAGTGTTGGCAAAGTGGAAAACTCATTGGACCTAATTCAGCTGATTTTTAGTTTATTTGTGGACTGTTAATTCAAGTTTGTCCTTAATTTCTAAATGTTTTGCTTGAGGACAAGAAAAATGCTAAGCTTGGGGGAGTTTGATCACTAGCTGATCATATTATCTTTTTATCCCATTTTCTATTCAAATCACCCATATCGAGCTCCTAAATTGCCCAACTTTTGGCCAATTATGATTGGAATGCATGGATTGTGATAACTAGTTGATCTTCCTCATTTTATACTTAGTTCCATGTGCATAGAGGTTCTGAATTTATAAAATCCATAAATATTTCAATTCTATGCCAAGTTATCATTTTTAGGACAAGTTATCACTCCAATGTGCCAAGTTATCATTATTTTGATTTAGCTGATTTTCAGTGATTATTCTTCCCTAAATCCATTGCCATCATGAATGAATCATATTTGGATGATCATATTTCAACTTGTGCAAAATTATCAATTCATTTGAATAAGTTATCATTTTTCAATGCCAAGTTATCGTTTAAGGGCAAAACTATTATTTCGATATGCAAAACTATCAAATCTGCACAAAGGCATTAAGCAATCATTAAATTACTGTCTTAACTCATTACTGTTCAAATTTTATCACAGTTAGACAACCACAACCAAAGTTAAGACAAGTTATCATTTTTATGGCATCAATTTATCGTTTTTGGCACCCAAGTTATCATTCCTATGAAATCTTATCCACATTTGATTTCTGACCTCATTCACTTGCCACCCTAATCCCTTTGATGCCTTCAATGCTTTGAACTACTCAAATTTGGACAATTTTCATGAAATATGCAAAGTTATCATTCCGGCCCTCAAAACTATTATTTTTTACTATGGATTTTAATTCTGCATAACACCAAATCCCATTTGACAATTGAGCTGACATTACTTGTTGTTTTAATCCTTATTTATTTAAATCTTATTAGAAGACTTTGATGCTTACTATTTTGGCTCTTATTGCAGGTGAATGAAGCTGAAAAAGGTTGGAAAAGCAAAGGGGGGACCACTTGCTTTTTGGCTGTCCAAAAAGCTATCATATGCAGATATTTTCAAGACCTGGATAGGTGGCTTACATCAAAGGCTATGGGATATTTTGATGCTGATCTAAGGGTGATTAAAGGTCATACATAAGCTGAAGAAACCCTGGAATGAAGGGAGAGGCCGGCCATTGCAGGAATTGGAGCTGGAAGTGGAGCTGAAGTCTGCAAAAGGGTTGCTGATTGCTGCAGAACAGCCCCAAAAATCAGGATGATTAGCTTCTGTTCTTCATTCTATTTTGAATCTATGTTTGTAATTATGAGGAGCTAAACTCGATGTCTCCTAGGATAGGGTAGTAGACTAGAATAGTTGTGGATGGATTAGGGACAAATCTGATTTCCTGCACTGAAATTTGATTTTTGGTTTTACATTCTGATTTCTGAGCTCATATGAATCTGTTCTTGTCATTGCAAGATCCTACTTGTATTTACAACTGAGAGGTTGTCCTTTGATCCATTCTTATTCAGAAATGAATCAAGAATCAATGTCAAGTTTTTAAATTTAATTCCAATTAGAATCTGGTTTTCCTGATTTCTGAAATATGTTTTTCCTGATTTCTGAATTCCTGAATTGTTGAAATCTATTTTCATCATTGTGGAATCCTAATTGAATTAATAACTGAGATATTGCTTATGGTTCTATTCTTGTTCATAAATCAATCAAGAGACAATGAAGTTTCTAAGGTTTCAATCCATGAATTATTGCAAACATTTCAACTTGTCATTATTGATTTCTGATTTCCTGAAATCTGAATTCTGAATTGCATTTCTGGTTTCTGATTCTCAAAATCTGATATCATTATAAGACCCCTGATTTCTTAGCAGCTAAGTAGCTAATCCTAGGGTTTCCTCCTTGTTCAGAAATGAATCAAGGGACAATGGTATTTCCAATGTTTAATTCCCTGAATTGTTGCAACTCTTAATGTTGATTTCTGAAATTCCTTTGTTGATTTCTTGAAAATTCTGTAGAACACTTCTTTGTTATTGTAACCTCTGCTTTTATTTGATCACTGAGAGGTGAATTAAGGTTATCTTGCTGTTCAGAGATGAACCAAGAAGCAATTGCAAGTGCTGAGTTCCATATATAATTGAGTGCTGATTTCTATTCAATCCTTTAGTGAAAATGTGAATTTCATTTGAATTTGCAGCTGAGAGGCTTATTTAAAATCCTCTTATAGTTTAGAGATAAATCAAGGATCATTTGCACTAATATTGGATTGGATTCATCCCTGTTTAGTTGATTGAAACATTCCCCTCATTTTCAAAGTGAAATTGAATGTTATCATTTTAGATTCCACTAAATTATTGAAAATCAGCAAGGAACTAAATTTTGAACTTAATGTTGAATTGATTTCAGTGAGGACCTTTTTCTAATTCAACTTAACTAATCAACCATATGAGAATATGATTATTAGTTCTGGTTTATTTTGCTGTGATAACAACCCATTTTCAAGTTGACTTAAAATTGACAATACAATGATAACTTGTTCCATTCCATAATTAAGCTAGATGAACCCCAACTCCTAGGAGAACCTTTCTCATTGATAATTAAACCCCTTGAGCCTCTAGTTTAGCATTTATAATTCAGTTTTGATATTTTTTAAAAATCCAAAAATAGTTATCATTTTGGCCATTTAAAGAAATCGGTTTGAACTTTCTTTCAATTTTTTGGAATTTTAACTTTAGTTAAAGCTAATTTAGATTGTTTAGGGAGTCTTAGGATTCAAATCACTGTGGATATGACATTTAGGTAGACTACAATTGACCTGTGTACTTGTAATAAAAAGTGAATTAGGGAGTTAAATTAAAAATAAAAAAAATTTAAAATTTGACTCCAAAATCAGCAAGTTATCACTACACCCCTCAATATCACTATCAGGTTTCCAATTCAAATTTGTAATTGAACGATATATAAATTTTTCATGATATTCATGAGAGGTTCTTTTTACCTGTGATCATAGGTTTACCAATTTCTTGGTGATGTGACTTTGATCAATAATATAAATAATAATAATATGAGTTAAAATTTGAAGTATAGTTTTTATATGTGGTCTCTAGTAGGTTCTCATTTTAGTTCCTCAACTTAAGTTTGTAGCTAAAAGGTCTTCAAATTTTACATAATTTTTTAGTTGAGGTTCCTTTATTTGAGACCACAAATTTTTTGATTTCAATCGACAATTGATAAGAAAATTCAATAAAAAAATATTAAATCATATGGCAATAAAGGTATATGTGTATCTTAACCATTAAAAAATTTCTCAAAAAAGCAAAAAAGAATAACATTGAATTTTCAACTTGAGTGTGCCTAATTCTTCATATGAAACCCATTATCTAACCTTACTTCCTCGCATGCTTCCTCTACCTCCCTTCGTTGCGCTCCAATGCTAGAAGATCTAACTTCAATTGACCCCACTTTCACCTCCTTAGAACTAGTAAGAGTTTTTTTTTCTATATTCCTTTCTTTTCTTTTCACACGCCTTGGAAGACAATTTTGTTTTTAAAGGAATTATATTTAGAAATCACTTTTTTTAATGGTTAAATTCTTTCGTGACTTTACTAAGTATAGTATGGAGTCAATACTTTTTATTTCCTTTACTTGCCACTTAAATAATTTTTAAATTGTAAAATTGTAATCTTATGTAAAGGGAACCTCCTAGTAGGGGTGTTCACTGGGTCGGGTCGACCCGGTGAACCCGACGATCCGACCCGACCCGACGGGTCGGGTTGGTGGTCGGGTCGGGTACGGGTTGGAAATTTTCAACCCGAGTCGACCCGACCCGACTCGACCTGATGACCCGATTTTTTATTTATTTTTTATTTTTTTCTATTTTTATTTAAATCTAGGCCTATATTTGCTTTAATTTTTTTTTAAAAATAAAATGTTTTAAATACATAAATAATATTTTAATAGTTATAAAACTTATTTTGTGCTTTAAAATAAATATTTAATAATATTTTTATATTTAAAAATATAAAATTAGTAAGAAAAATTTAAAAAAAAAGGAAAATTGGGTGGTCAGGTAACCCGCCACCCGACCCAACCCGACCCGGGTTGAGTTGGGTAGGATTTCGCCCCTATGGGCAGCTTGACCCGACCCGACCCCACCCGACCAGATTTGGTCGGGTCGCACTACAAGAAAATTGGCAATTAGCGACTCAAGTAAGAGACGCTAAGGAGGCGCTATTACGTCTCTGTTGTGAAGAGCGTCTCCTTTGCGTCTAACTAGCGCCGCAAAAATGAGATGCTGGTTATCGGTGGCTAGTGGCGTCGCACTAGAGTCAAAGATAATGAGACGCAACTAGCGCCACATGTTGACGCTATATTGACGTTACTAAGACGCGATGTTTGCGACCGCGCGAAGCAGGACCGCGTCGCTAAGTCGACGCGCAAGGGGTGGTAGATGTGAGACGCTATTCCGGCGCCCACGTGTGGCTAATGTAGGCGCTAGTAAGATGCTATATTGATGCAAATATGATAGTGCAATTGTTGCCAATGAAACTCTAAGATGGCGCTAAGTGCGATATATTTAAATTAGCGTCGACATGCGTTGAAATGCCAATGAGACGCTATGGTGTTGCTACTTGCACATTTTGTTTACCCGCCCCAACCTCATTTTTTCCCTTCCCACACCATACAATTTATAATGCATCTCAAAATGCATTGATATTCATCACAGACAATATAAAATCATCACAGGCAATATAAAACTATCACAGGCAATATAAAATCATCACATGCATAATATATAACATAAGAATGCGAAAACTACTAAACCGAACTAACAAACTATATGTATGTTTAACTCTATAAGTAACAAATGCATAATTTGTTTTCTATCCTAGGTTTAGGAGTTATTGTTATCATTCCGAACATTCGACCCAGACGTGCTCGGTCCATGGCCTCGTGGGGATGGATTCTGCGTCGGGATCAATCCCTGAATCGCCTGCAATAGTGGACCCAACTACTGCGACAACTGCTGCGACACCTGCTGCGACAACTGCTGCGACACCTACTGCGACACCTGCTGCGATATCTGCTCCGATAATTGCTGCAATAGCTGCTGTGATAGCTGCGTCAGATCAGGTGCAGCGGATGAGCTCATAGCAGATGCACCTCCTGCATATCCTCCGATCCTCCTAGGTATCTGAGCGGCTGTGCCGAGGCCACGCAGGTATCTCCCTCATGTCGTGCTGGCCACCTCTTCCCAAACAGTAAGGTCCTCTACGAAATAGAAAAATTATAAAATCATATAATATATAAATTATATATCAAGAATCACGTAAATTAAAAACATGACTAAACTAACGAAGAAACATTATCTAGTGGCTGAGTACTCGGATCATCTCCATACTTTTTAGCCATTTTTGCATTATACTCATCCTAAAAAATTTAAACGTTGTGTATTTAAAAAATAGTGCACTAATGGCAACAACCAAATGACCATATCATGAGACTTACCAGAAGCCTACGAGCAGTGGGCGTGACTAAGTCATTTGTCTTCCGGCTCTTATGCGTGGCCTCATAGACCACACGAAAGTCTACAGGACCGCCTTCTTTCTCCTCCTACAATAAAGTTTCAAATTTGATAACATACGTATAAGTCAAAAGTTTGATTAATGGAATTTATATGTAAATTACCATGCGTCGTCGATAATCATCAAATTGCATCGATCCCCCTGTGTGGATGTGGGCCTCGGGCTTCGAAAGACGATTAATTCTTGCCTTTTCCGACTTCCTTTGTAATAACCAAACATTTTCGTAACTTAATTAATTTATCTAAGAGTTTATTTTAGCTAATCACTCTTTTGACTAGTTTAGGTTTAATTATCTAGTGAGTAATAGTTAGTCGACATATGTGACTCTAAGCTAATTTATTTAATATAGTTAATAGATTATGTACTAAGTGATTAATTGGTTGGCTTAAACTAATTAACTTAACTAACTAATATTTAAATAATCATATGAAGTATCTCACGTGTGCTTATCAGGTTGTCCAAAGGTAAGTTTTTATTTTTTTTATACCTCACAGCTCACTCCAAACCGCCTCAAGTTTTAGGTGGAGAAACTACATGTGTCTAAAGAATTAATAATATGCTGCCACCTAATATTACTATCTCTGCCTTGTCATATAAAATGAAAAAGAAACATGAGATGAATACACAAAGTACGTTGGAGTTTAGGTGACAGGAGAAATGGTGGCCGAACTAGAAAAAAAAAGAAAAGAAAAGAAGAGAAAAGAGCAAAAGCCAAGGTATGCATATGGTGGATCCTTATTAATTCCTTATGCTTTAATTTGTGGGTGTTTAAATTTAAAGTTAAGGTTGAGATCAGTTGCAGCCTATTGACTGCATCAACAATAAAGGAAATTATATTCAGTTATTAAAATTATGAAACCTATATTGCGGTTCTAAATTATGATAGGTAAATGTTTATCATTTAAGAAAATATTTTATTGTGATTCAAAAATTATGAAAATTTTGTAGTTTACAAAAAAGAAAGAATTATCTCAAAATTACCTTTGTTTAAAAAGTTACGTGCTAATTAATTTGAAGACGACTTGCTGTCCTTGTAGAAGAGGTAGTCCTAATTAGAAATTGTGATAAATTTTATACTTTCAAGTAAATTATGAATATTACAGGCCCAAAACGTACCTCTAATTCAATTTGAATTATTTCAAATAACTTTTACAGAGGAGTCATGAAAAGAATAAGTGGTATCTCTCATTTTTTTTAAAGTATGAATAATTCAGTAAGATGTCCTTTGCTTACGGAAATTTATGTAGATAAATTATGAGTAAGAATCCACAATTAATATATGTTGTACATTCTGGAGTCTAATTTTGTTGAGCTTTGAAATTAGATTTATTAGATGTCATTGAGAAAGTTATGTATCCATATTTAAAGTGCTATAATTCAATCTTACGAAACTGTTATCTAATTTATAAATTATGTATTAAATTCAATATATAATCTAATGATTTGATAATTTAAAGCTAGGGAGTTACAGATGTTAAATTCCATTTACAATTGAAATTTCTAGAAAAGGAGTTGTTTGCTAATTGATATAAATCACACAATCAATGTCACTAGGTCTGTTAAAACACAGAATTAATATTAGTTGGAGGTTGAATGTTAATTTTTCGGAAGACTAACCATAATGGGATAAAACCTGAAACAATTATTATTTAAATTGGGATAAGCTTACGTCCATATAAAAGCTCATGAGATTTGGTTAGGTATAACAAAAAATATAACTTTTATTCCACCAAGTATGTGATTTGCGGATAGAGGATGAACTTTTATGATTAATCAATTAATTAAGCTATAGGATTGAATGCATGAGTAGTATTGATCATTGTTGTATCCATGTAAGACATATTGATATTTACATTATAGTATTAATAAGAATACATATTATTGACATAGGTCTAAAAGAATAACATGGAAAAGAAAAGGGAAAAGTCTTTGGATACTGTCATAAGAGGTAAGTTGGTTTCTCCTACTTTATGTATTCACCTCTTTTGAATTCGGGGTGACATCGATTATTATATGTACTGAATATGTTTTGGATATGCTATGAATTGATTTCGAGAAATGCAATCATGAAAAGTATATCTGAATGATTATATGATTGCACATTGGAAAAATATATGTGATATAATTTTAATGGATTATGATGAGTGCAATCTTGTTCCGTTTGAAATGATATTTGATATGATTCATCTTCTGATATTCGAGAGATGTTTGTTATGTGATGAATCATGTATCGACATTTGTTTGCATTTGCATATATGATGGTTGGAGCTAAGTGCTACATCGCTGATCACGATGGGAGCCACCTCTAGAGTCCAATCCATCATTTCTGTTCCCCAATAATGGGATAAGATATGCTGGAGCTAAGTGCCATACGGAGCTAAGTGCCACATCGTGAGTAGTCGTGATGGGGGCCACCTCTAGAATCCGTAGGGGCCACCTCTAGAGTCCACCTATCGCTATATGATTTGTTCTTCGAAAGGGATGAGATAGAATGGAGCTAAGTGCTACATCGCTGATCATGATGGGAGCCACCTCTAGAATCCACCTACCGACCACTGGTCAGTTGGTGATCCGTGCATTCATATGAGAGTGTTGCATTTGCATACATCTGTTTGATATGATTTGAATGATATTGATGCAATTGGAGTGTGATGATTTTGATTGGGATATTGTATATATTATTTTCAAATATATGAAAATACCCCTTTGTGATACTATAATTATTTCATATCTTTGCATGTCCCTCCGAATTAATTAGATGGTAACACATAGCTTATGAGTTATCAACAAACTGAGCTATTTTAGCTCACTCTGTTGTTTCCAATATTTTTCAAATAATTCTTGGGAATCATGCGAGTGATAGTATTTTGAAGGGTTCGTGGTAAGATGGAAAGATTTGAGTCCCTCGTATCCTTCTATTAGGATATCGAGAGGTTTGGTTATGTGTAATGGATATGTAATATTTTATATGTTGTAAGAAGACAAAATTATTTTATGAAATGTAAAACTTAAGAATTATTGGTTTGCTTTGAGGGATCATCATAAATTGTGTAGTTTATTTTATGATATCTACATTCTTATGTATGTTATAAAAGAAAAATTTACATCACGTTTTCGCAATCTTTTCCAATTTTATTTGATCGTCCGTAATGAGTCGCGAACTTCGAATTAAACTAAGGTTTAATTCGGGGTCGTGACAGTTATGGTATCAGAGCAATAGGTCTTCCCTTTGGTCAAAGTTTACATAACAATATCTAGGATGACATTGTTATGTTATAGTGGAGTTATCATTGGTATGCTTATAGTGTGGACTAACCGTATTTAGTTTGAGTTGTGTGAGTTTGAGGATTATAATTTGAGGTTATATATAATAATAATATATGACATTTTGAAATGCGATTGTGATATTTGCTTTTGATGAATTATGACTATATGTATCGCAACCCTATACATGGATTTATATATGTATTACCATGGCATGCTATCTAAAAAGGAAAAGAGAAAGTAGATACTAATTTGTGATTCCTAGACTTTGTGGTAATGCCTTGTATAGTTGGAAAGTGTGACAAGTACTTGATTGTTGAGATGATTGTTTTGTATTCGTATGATTTTGATGTAATTTTGGATGTGGATTAATTGTCTTCTTATCATGTATGATTAGATTGTTATAGGGAGCTAACTATTTTCTCACTTTCAAGTCAACTATGATTTGATTTTATGAGTAATAAGGAAGTAAGTACATATTTTCGAATCTATTATAGGTATGCCAATAAGTTGTTTTGGAAATGATGACATAGGTTCTTAGATTATTTGGTAAAAAAAAAAAAGTTTGAACATTGTTCCTATGTTTAGAGAATTCTAAATTCTATTCTATAGAAGTGATTTGACCTGCCTCTTATAGGAGCTTCTTTGTGGAATTATTCTTATGTTTAATAGTCTTTATCAATCGACACAAAAATAACTATAATAGTCTTCATATGAGAGTTTAGTTGACCCATAATCATGAACATCAATCTTAAACATCAAGAATACAAATGAGTTCTCAAGTCTGATTATAGGCATCTGAATCAAGTAATTACAAGGGATACCTTGTGAAACGTATGTTATTTGTTTGGTTAACTATGATGTACCATTGTATTTCCGAAGATTGACTTAAGATTTGAATACCATTGACAAAAAAGAAAGTTATATACTTCAAAGAGTACACTTGGAACATGACATGATCATTATGAGTTCTTTGTAATGTCATTGGATTATGAATCGAATCAAAATTTCAAATCATTCTTTGATTGAATTGTAATTAATTTTATTAATGTCACCCTAATCATTCTTAGAGTCATGCAAGCCTGGAACCTTATTCTGCAAAATTTTTATAGAACAAACATGGGTGTCGAAATTAGGGTGCATTTTGGCCATGAGAAAGATAAATCATGCCCCAATACACGGGGCCATTAGAGATATATGAGTGGTTAAAATCAAATGCTATCATTTAACTCCCCAATTGGTATGATATGCTTCTTGGATACATCTTGAAAACACAAGAATCAAATAAATTATATGTGACTATGTATTAACCAACCCTTGTGAATGGAGGCCTACCATATAGGGCACCATATTTTTAGATCATCACACACACATGTAAGTTAAAAAAGGTTTATAGCTTAAGATGATATGTTGCAAAGTCCCTAGTGGTATTAAACATTGTGTTTCGTGATTAATACATTTAGACAGAAGGTGCACTTATGGCCCGTCATGTACACTATTATACTTAAAACGAAGAGATATACTCATATGTATGATAACCAGATAATAAATATTGTTTATATAATTAATATTCAAATTAGAAAGGAAAAGACAAGCAATATGAATTTGAGCACCCTATGTTTTGACATGTTTCCAAGCCATTTTGGTTATATGAAATTTTGAATGACCTCCACACATATAGACTTTAAAATCTATATTCTACAAGGTCGGGATACATTTCAATCATATGTATGGATAGGAAGATAGGGATGATAGATGAAGGTATAGTTATGTCGTACTAAATAATATGAAAACAAGTTTACGAAATAATCCTCTTAAAAAAATTTTTTTGAAACGTGTCTAATTGGTCCCTAAGAAAATCTTTTAGATATATAAATATTTGTTTAATACAAGTTTGGATTCATCAGCATTAGATATGAGTACATATGACTATGAGTTATCATTTTCAGGTTTGAGAAAAATTAAAGGGAAATAATGTCATATGTGCTAATAGATATTTGGTGCGAACAATTAGTAAGGGGAATAGATTATAATTTTATTGTGACATTATGCGGTATGTATATTTATAAGAATTTGTAAACTTATGATAGAAAAACAAAGGATAACACCAGCAAAATTAGGTGTACAGTGTGGAGGGATTAATTATCTGATATGTTTAGAATTGAGACGTAATATCTTTACTTGATAGGGTTCAAATTATTGGATGAGCAATAAATTATCATTAGGATGTGAATCATTATTAATAATAATTTTCAAAGAATTGTGAATTCTTTAATTACTGTTGTTGATATTAGAATTATAGTCAACCCCCACTCATTACTATAGAATTCGGAATCACTAACTATTCTTGATTGATCATTGTGGATTGCAATTCAATATTTCAGTATGAATTTTTAGATCGCTTTTGTTTGCCCCATCTCACATTTTCTGAGTGATTGAACCACCATACATCATTACAAATTTTGAAATGATCAATTATCTTTGAATAATTGCTATCGATTCAAAGTAACCATCTTTGGGCATCAATTTATAGTTGATCTTTAGTCCGCCTTCGTTTGTTCCATCTCACCGAGCATGATTGATGGAATCACCATCGCCACTCTTCTACGGGTGATGAATGACTTATCATTCCTGATTTTACTTTGTCAATCAACCATGGAAGTTCGAAGAGTGATTTAGAAAGCTTTTCGAAAGATGTATTGGATGAGGCCTCCTCTGGTCATCGTTCGAGAGCTTGAGTGGAACCATAGAGTTCTTTTGTGGAGTGTTGGTGAAGAGCTTAGCGAAAGAATGATTGGAAGGGGACACCTTTCCAATCCTCAATCGTGAACTCGGACCAATATTTCATTATCGTAAACCATAAAAAAACCATCTTTACAAATCACATCAATGCTTACGCTCTCGCCTTTATTCCTAAAGACGATAAGAGTTATCCTCTTAACTTGTGAATGTGTGTGAGAGGTTGTTATTTTTATCTAATATGTCAGTATCTTTCAAGTGTCACGATCAACTCATTTAAGCATTGGCATCTTACCCATTGCTTGTTGTGCAAAAGCCTCACTAAAACGTTTGAAAATAATGTTTATGTTTATTTAGACTTGTATAAAATTAAGTATGGTATTGAGACTTAAGAGAGAATTATCTTTTTAGTGGAATATTAAACATCTCCATCAGGTAGTCAATTGGAAATTTAAATATTATTTTAGAATGATATGTCAACCTTGTTTCAAAATCTTACAATAAGGATAGTACTCCTAGTATGGATGGACTTGTTATCGAGTTATGAAGTACTAATCATTTTTTTTATACATTGAACTAAAGTCAGAAATAAGAATTAACGAAGTAATAAGGGAATTACAAGGGGTGTAGAAAAAAAAAGAAGAATAAAGAAATAGAGAGAAGAAAAGAAATTCATAGATCCTTACAAATTATAATGTTACTGAACAAAATTTTGTTAATTTATTTTGTTAGTGAATGAATTTTATTAAAATTTGAGGACGAATTTTATTTAACGGGGGAAGAATGTAATAACCAAACGTTTTCGTAACTTAATTAATTTATCTAAGAGTTTATTTTAGCTAATCACTCTTTTGACTAGTTTAGGATTAATTATCTAGTGAGTAATAGTTAGTCGACATATGTGACTCTAAGCTAATTTATTTAATATAGTTAATAGATTATGTACTAAGTGATTAATTGGTTGGCTTAAACTAATTAACTTAACTAACTAATATTTAAATAATCATATGAAGTAACTCACGTGTGCTTATCAGGTTGTCCAAAGGTAAGTTTTTATTTTTTTTATACCTCACAGCTCACTCCAAACCGCCTCAAGTTTTAGGTGGAGAAACTACACGTGTCTAAAGAATTAATAATATGCTGCCACCTAATATTACTATCTCTGCCTTGTCATATAAAATGAAAAAGAAACATGAGATGAATACACAAAATACGTTGGAGTTTAGGTGACAGGAGAAATGGTGGCCGAACTAGAAAAAAAAGAAAAGAAAAGAAGAGAAAAGAGCAAAAGCAAAGGTATGCATACGGTGGATCCTTATTAATTCCTTATGCTTTAATTTGTGGGTGTTTAAATTTAAAGTTAAGGTTGAGATCAGTTGCAGCCTATTGACTACATAACAATAAAGGAAATTATATTCAGTTATTAAAATTATGAAACCTATGTTGCGGTTCTAAATTATGATTGGTAAATGTTTATCATTTAAGAAAATATTTTATTGTGATTCAAAAATTATGAAAATTATAATCATTCTTTAGAATCGTAGTTTACAAAAAAGAAAGAATTATCTCAAAATTACCTTTGTTTAAAAAGTTATGTGCTAATTAATTTGAAGATGACTTGCTGTCCTTGTAGAAGAGGTAGTCCTAATTAGAAATGGTGATAAATTTTATACTTTCAAGTAAATTATGAATATTACAGGCCCAAAATGTACCTCTAATTCAATTTGAATTATTTCAAATAATTTTTACAGAGGAGTCATGAAAAGAATAAGTGGTATCTCTCATTTTATTAAAGTATGAATAATACAGTAAGATGTCCTTTGCTTACGGAAATTTATGTAGATAAATTATGAGTAAGAATCCACAATTAATATATGTTGTACATTCTGGAGTCTAATTTTGTTGAGCTTTGAAATTAGATTTATTAGATGTCATTGAGAAAGTTATGTATTCATATTTAAAGTGTTATAATTCAGTCTTACCAAACTATTATCTAATTTATAAATTATGTATTAAATTCAATATATAATCTAATGATTTGATAATTTAAAGCTAGGGAGATACAGATGTTAAATTCCATTTACAATTGAAATTTCTAGAAAAGGAGTTGTTTGCTAATTGATATAAATCACACAATCAATGTCACTAGGTCTGTTAAAACACAGAATTAATATTAGTTGGAGGTTGAATGTTAATTTTTCGAAAGACTAACCATAATGGGATAAAACCTGAAACAATTATTATTTAAATTGGGATAAGCTTACGTCCATATAAAAGCTCATGAGATTTGGTTAGGTATAACAAAAAATATAACTTTTATTCCACCAAGTATGTGATTTGCGGATAGAGGATGAACTTTTATGATTAATCAATTAATTAAGCTATAGGATTGAATGCATGAGTAGTATTGACCATTGATCATTGTTGTATCCATGTAAGACATATTAATATTTACATTATAGTATTAATAAGAATACATATTATTGACATAGGTCTAAAAGAATAACATGGAAAAGAAAAGGGAAAAGTCTTTGGATACTGTCATAAGAGGTAAGTTGGTTTCTCCTACTTTATGTATTCACCTCTTTTGAATTCGGGGTGACATCGATTATTATATGTATTGAATATGTTTTGGATATGCTATGAATTGATTTCAAGAAATGCAATCATGAAAAGTATATCTGAATGATTATATGATTGCACATTGGAAAAGTATATGTGATATAATCTGAATGGATTATGATGAGTGCAATCTTGTTCCGTTTGAAATGATATTTGATATGATTCATCTTCTGATATTCGAGAGATGTTTGTTATGTGATGAATCATGCATCGACATTTGTTTACATTTGCATATATGATGGTTGGAGCTAAGTGCTACATCGCTGATCACGATGGGAGCCACCTCTAGAGTCCAATCCATTATTTTTGTTCCCCAATAATGGGATGAGATAGGCTGGAGCTAAGTGTCATACGGAGCTAAGTGCCACATCGTGAGTAGTCGTGATTGGGGTCACCTCTAGAATCCGTAGGGGCCACCTCTAGAGTCCACCTATCGCTATATGATTTGTTCTCCGAAAGGGATGAGATAGAATAGAGCTAAGTGCTACATCGCTGATCATGATGGGAGCCACCTCTAGAGTCCACCTACCGACCACTAGCCAGTTGGTGATCCGTGCATTCATATGAGAGTGTTGCATTTGCATACATCTATTTGATATGATTTGAATGATATTGATGCAATTGGAGTGTGATGATTTTGATTGGGATATTGTATATATTATTTTCAAATATATGAAAATACCCCTTTGTGATACTATAATTATTTCATATCTTTGCATGTCCCTCCGAATTAATTAGATGGTAACACATAGCTTATGAGTTATCAACTTACTGAGCTATTTTAGCTCACTCTGTTATTTCCAATATTTTTCAGATAATTCTTGGGAATCATACGAGTGATAGTATTTGAAGGGTTCGTGGTAAGATGGAAAGATTTGAGTCCCTCGTATCCTTCTATTAGGATATCGAGAGGTTTGGTTATGTGTAGTGGATATGTAATATTTTATATGTTGTAAGAAGGCAAAATCATTTTATGAAATGTAAAACTTAAGAATTATTGGTTTGCTCTGAGGGATCATCATAAATTGTGTAGTTTATTTTATGATATCTACATTCTTATGTATGTTATAAAAGAAAAATTTACATCACATTTCCACAATCTTTTTCCAATTTTATTTGATCGTCTGTAATGAGTCGTGAACTTCGAATTAAACTAAGGTTTAATTCGGGGTCGTGACATCCTTTGCCATCGTTCATCCATCCTTTGTGAACATCAAATACTTACGCTTTCAAAAAACTATAATTTTCATAAAAATAATGTAAAAGTATACATACTTACCACTTCCTACAGAGGAACTCCCTAACCGAGCGCCTAATATGTCTTGGGCATCTTTGTATGCCATGTTCCAAAGTGAGGCCGGCGGACTTGACGACCTTGCGAAACTTGTATAATCGATTTTGGAGGCGTTTCACAGCGACCTCCTCAAAAGCTCTCCAGATCGTCCCTAAACTAAGAACCGGATGAAACTGATTTGCCTCTTACAAATAGAACGTTAAAACTTAGTAATTTTAAAATAAATATAAATCGAATTATGTAACCCAAATAGAAGATCGTATCGTAAAGGCTCGAAAGATTTCATCTCGCACTTGAATTGGGACATCTTTCCAGGATCCTGCCCCGTCCGACAAGTGGGAAAGAACGAGAGCACTGACATCCCGCACGGTACTAGTAGGTAAGAAAGTGGTCCTGCCAATTACAAAGAAGAATTAATATTCAATGATAACCAAAATTATAACAAAATTTGTACAACTTATTTAACTTACGGTCGAGCAATATTATTCACAGTGACCACCCCATTATCGTGTAACCCCTCTTCATCACTCGAAGAGGAATCATCATCCGGTACAGCTGGGTTAGGCTGTAAAGGTCTGACATCAGCTACGGGCCCTAATACATAATAAATCATTAGTGTCATACCAAATTAAAATTGTGATAATTGATAGATGTATAGTAATGTTCTCACCTCGATTGATGTGTACCGCATGATCAGTAGCAGTCCGCTCGTCTGAATGAATTGAGTCAAGTGCTTGTGCTATCGGCGGCGTAACAACTGACATTATTAAAAAATAATTAATATAATTAATTGAGAAATGTCAATAACAATAAATATATCACCTGGCGTAAGATGTCGCTCACCAACGCTAGATTGTGGTGAAGCATCTGGTATTCTCGGCGGTGGCGATGGGGTAGCAACTGCCATCACAAGAAAATACATAAAATTTGACTCCTACATAAAATTAAGTAATATACAAAAAATAACCTGGTGTGACATGACGATCATGGTCGTGTGATCGAGACGTACCGACTATGTTCCCCGTCGATGGTGGAGAAACTGTCACAAAAACAAAATATTTAAAAAACTCTATCTCTTACTGTCTATTGCCTACAATGTGTCACGTACCTGGAGTGATATGCTCCGCAGACCCACCAATGAATCGCCTACTATGTGACGATCCGGCTACGTGCCCCGTTGGCGGCGGAGGAACTAATATTATTAAAAAAGGAATTTAACTATTATAATCAACTATAAAAAAAATATATTACCTGGTGGTTGTGATGGCTGACTCATCTGGAGTGAACGCCTGGAAGAGCGAGATGACCCAGATGCTCGACCCCTAGTAACCATGACTGAAAAAAAAGAAAGAAACTTCTCTTATTATCGGTAACCATATATAACTTTTAAAAAAAGTAAAAAACTTATGTCATTAGAATAACTACGGGATTCATTCGCTTGTTTCGTATTCTGATTCATTTTCATCATCTTCATCATCGTCGCTATAATCTTGGTTCGAGTCATCATCAATGAAATTATCGAAGTTCACATCCAAGAGGTTGAACTCTTCCATTGGCTCAGCATCATCGACCAATTGAAAATTCTCAACTCCATCGGCCACATCAATCGTCTCATTCACTCTATCTTCTTGATAGTAATCATTCATGGGCACATCATTCTGTACGGATGATGTTTCATTCTCATCTACCATTGTTTCTGCTAAGAATAGTCTACTCCTCACCTTGCATGACGCCCATCATTCATCCTTGGTTCTTTTCGATGGATACTTAGTGTAGTACACTTGTCGTGCTTGTTCCGCCAATACGAATGGATCGTATGACTGAAGTCTCGATCGAGGGTTAATATCCACCAATTTAAACTTTTGATCGATCCGAACTCCTTTCTCTGGATCGAACCAACGACATTTTAGCACCACGACTTTGTTAGATTTTCCCAAATAAGATAATTCTAGGATGTCTTCTATAACACTATAGTAATCAAAGTCGTCGTCCCCGTACATGCTTCCTAGAACACATATGCCGCTATTAATAGTTGAACGTTATCGGTTATATTCTTCTGTATGGAACCGATATCCATTGACTATGATGCCGCTGTAGCTAAGAACTTGTTTCTTCGGGCCATGACCGAGATCTCGTATTTTGTTCTCTATGACTGAGCCATTAATAACCTACAAAAAAATAACTAAAAAAATTAGCTAAAGTTACGAACTTATAACAATTAAGAACAAGCGGAAAGATTTCTCACTTCACATCTCAACCAATTGGCAAAATGTTCGTCTCGTAGTTTCAATAACTCATCATTTGAAACTAACGGATTAATTTCTCGTTGTAATTCTTCGAATTTCCTGAATTCATAGTTTTCAATTAATACAATCATATAGCAATAATTAGCTTTAAATTATATAACAAATTAGAACAAATTGCCTTACTCGAGATACGGTGTCACTTCGCTACAATTTGCAAGAACATAATTCTCAACGGCGTTGAGATCTCTGTCATTCAAGATAACTTTGTGTCCTGCACCAAGAAGTCGACATGGGTACTTGAAGATGGATAGAATATTCATGTCAACTTCTCCTTCACCATCATCATCGTTTCTTGGAACTTGGGTGTGTCGTGATTGTATGTGCGGCTCAAAATATTTTGAAGTGAAGTTTGACACCTCCTCAATGAAATATGCTTCACATATGGAGCTTTCAATTTTTGCCTTATTCTTCACCTTCCTTTTCAAATATAGCATGCACCTTTCGAAAGGATACATCCATCGATACTGAACCGGACAACAATTTTTGTTTCATATGGAAGATGTACAATCAAATGTTCCATCACATCAAAGAAAGAAGGTGGAAATATCTTCTCAGCCTTGCACACGGTAATCACAATAGAAGCCTCTAACCGAGATATGTCTTCTTTTCGAACGATGGATGCACAAAGCTCTTTAAAGAATATAGACAATTCTGTTAAAACCTCTCAGATGGCCTTTGGCAAAAGTTCTTTAAAGGCAATTGGAAGCAGTCTTTGCATAAAAATATGATAATCGTCACTCTTCATCCCATGTATCTTCCCATTGTCCAAGTTAAAACAATGAGATATGTTTGATACATATCCGTCGGGGAATTTCAATTGCTTTACCCATTCGAAAATCACTTTTCTTTGATCATTGCTCAAGACATAAGTAGCTTTTGGCTTTTTGCATTTACCATTTTGAAGATGAATGATATCTAACTCTGGTCTTTTGCATATTTATTTCATGTCTTCGCGAGCCTGTATGCTATCTTTTATTTAACATCCATAATAGTGTTGAAGATGTTGTCAAATACGATCTTCTCCACATGCATTACGTCCAAGTTATGACGTACCAAGTTTGAAGACCAATAAAGTAACTTCCAAAAAATACTTTTTTTCTCCCAATTATGTTCACTTCTAAACCCAATTTGCTTATAACTACCGGCCTTCAGTCCGAATGAGACTTCACTTAGCTTGTTCACTTGCTCTAGCAATTCTTCTCCTGTCAAATGAGTTGGACACAAAGTGTTCTCGGATGTATTCTTTTTAAATGAGTTTCGATCACGACGCATCGAATTATCCAATGGCAGATATATCCTATGACAATCAAATCAGCAAACTTTTCTACAATTTTTCAAATAAAAGGATTTCGTATTTTTTCCACATATGGGGCATGCAAGTTTTCCTTTTGTACTCCAACCACTCAACATTCCATATGCCGAAAAATCACTCATGGTTCACATTAATGCGACTCTCATAATGAAATTTTGCTTTTTAGATTTGTCATAGGTAACCACGCCATCCTCCCACAACATCTTGAGTTTGTCAATCAAAGGTCTTAAGTAAACATCTAAATTTTTACCAGGAGATCGAAGACCCGGGATGATACAGATAAGCAATATATTCTCTCGTCTCATACATATGCTTGGAGGCAAATTATACGGTGTCACAAAAATAAGCCAACATGAATAAGCAGTACTCGATGAGCCAAATGGGTTGAAGCCATCGGTGCAAAATCCTAATCTAACATTGCGTGATTCTGCAGAAAAATCCGGATGAAGTGCATCAAATCGTCTCCATGCCTCCGCATCTGAAGGATGTGTAATTGAATTTGGATCTTCACGTGCTCCTTCTTTGTGCCACCTCATAAATGATGCAATTTTTTCATAAAGAAATAGTCGTTGTAATCTTGGAACAATCGGAAAGTTCTAAATATTGCATTTGCCACATTTTTTTTCGAACTTCGAGTATTCTTTTTTGGCTTGAATCTGGGCTCACCACAAATAGAACAGCTCATAAGTGAGTTATTTTTCTTGTAGTACAACAAGCACTGATTGCAGCATGCATCAATCTTCTGATATTCCAACCCTAAATCTCTCATCAATCGTTTGCACTTGTAAAAATTTCCCGATAATTTCTCGGAAACTGGAAGCATACTCTTAATAATGGCAAGCATCCGGTCAAAACAACTTTCGCTCATACTAAATTCTGATTTCAAGTTCATTAGTTGTGCCATTGCAGAAAGTGTAGTTTGCTTCACGCATCCATCCCATAAAGGTTCATCTGCCTCTTCGAGAAGGTTATAAAACTTAGAAGCCGAAGGATTCAGGTATTCTTCAATCGATGTTTCGCCAACATTTTCTTCTAACATTGCATATCGTATCATGTCCCTGTACGGATTGCTCGAGTCATCCACAACGGTATCTACATTACTTATTTCTTTAGCCCATCTTTCTTCGTCATGAAAGAACCAATTGGTGTATGTAAGTAAGAAACCGTTGTAATATAAATCCTTCTGCACATCATATCTTACTTTCCACTGATAACATTTGCACTTCCGGCATGGACATAAGATTTCGCCATATGAAGAAGCAACACCTTCATTTTGATATGCCATATTAATAAGTTCATCAACACCATTCTTATATTCTTCAGTTATGACGCCATGTTTATCCTTCCAACGACGAATCCAACTACGATCTGGCTTTATCATTTCTGTAACGGAGAACATTAAGCCAAGTAAGAAATTTCGTGTACTTGAAACGTGTGATTTTGAACTTACGAATTAAGTCCAAAATCACATGTTTTAAGTACTTCATCGTCGAATCATAATCTCATTTTATCACCAAGAATGTGGAAGTACATGAATTAGTTCATAAGTTAACTTAACAATTAACATAAGTTAACTTAACTTAAGTAATACTTAACTTAAGTACTACTTAACTTAATTCATAACATGAATAAGTAATACTTAACTTAAGTACATGAATTAGTTCATAAGTTAACTTAACAATTAACATAAGTTAACTTAACTTAAGTAATACTTAATAAGTAATACTAATTAACTTGATCCAAAGAGATGATAATTAACTTAAGTACTACTTAAGTTAATTCATAACATGAATAAGTAATACTTAACTTAAGTACTACTTAACTTAATTCCTAAGAGACGATACTTAATATTATACTTAATAAGTAATACTAACTTGATCCAAAGAGATGATAATTCACTTAAGTACTACTTAATTTAACATGATAATAACATGAATAAGTAATACTTAACTTAACATGAATAATTAACTTAATTTAACTTCATGCATTAATAATTAACTTAATTTACATGGTGACGGACTAGTTCCTTCGGCGAAGGGCGGAGGGCGGCCGAGACGGCGGTGGAGGCGGTGGGAAGTGACGGCGGAGGAGGACGTCGGCGGCGGTGGAGGGAGGACGCGGCGGAGGGCGGACGAGGCGGCGGTGGAGGCGGAGGGCGGCGGAGGCGAAGAGCGGAGGGCAGACGAGGCGGTAGAGGACGCGACGGACGGCGGCGGGGGCGAACCGCGGCGGAGGCGAAGAGCGGTGGAGGCGAAGAGTGGCGGAGGCGAAGAGCAGCAGAGGCGAAGAGTAGCAGAGGCGAACCGCGGTGGAGGCACCCTGCGGCGGAGGCGAACCACGGCGCAGGAGAACCGCGGCGGAGGCGAAGAGCGGTGGAGGCGAACCGCAGCGGAGGCGAACTACGGCGGAGGCAAACCGCGGTGGAGGCGAAGAGCGGAGGGCGGACGAGACGACGGTGGAGGTGAACCTAGAGCGGAGGGCGGAGGGCGGACGAGACGAAGAGGGGTTAGGGATTTAAGTAATTTTTTTAGCGTCGCAAGAAAATGAGATGCTACGTAGATGCCATGTAGACGCCAACACTGTCACAATTCAGCTAGAGCGGCGCTATAGAGAAGCTAATGTGTCGCTAAGATAACTTAGCGACACCATAACGTCGTCGGGGCGTTTCAATTGTGTAGCGTCTCAAAATCGCGACGCCATTGAGACGCTCATTAAAAGTTTTTTTTTCAAATTTTTTTAGTATGTATGAAATTTTATTTATCAATGTAACGTCTCATCGCATTATGCCTCGTTCCAAATGTTTTATTTTCTTCCGATAATCTATCATGTATGTATACAAAATTATAAATATGTATGTATATGTGCATATAACACAATTGTGTGTGTATATATATACATATGTAATATATGTGTACGTATATATATGTCTACGTGTGAAAGATTAAGTTACAACAATGTGTTTCGTCTATATGTATTATAAATATATGTGTATGTATATGTCTATACATGTGCGAGTCATATATATACAGATAACATGTATATGTATACGTATTCGAAGTGAATATATATATATATATATATATATATATATATATGTGTGTGTGTATTTGTTTATATGTGTCAGATTAGGTTATAATAATATGTATATATGCACTTATTATATATAGGTATCAGCATATACGCGTATTTATATATCTATATGTGCCTGATTGAGTGAGGGGTAAAAAGTCGGCTTAGGAGGCGCAATACAGACGCCATTGAGTCGCTAGATTCATTTAGCGATACCGTAGCGCCGAACTAGTGCCTAAAACAATATGGCGTCTCGAACATGCGACGCTAGATAGACGCCCATAGTGTCATCATAGCGTCGATAGAATCTGCGACGCTTGTTAAATGCTAGGTGGACGCTATTGTGTGTCTACTGTGACGCTAACATATCACTCACTTAATTAACCCCCGTAATCCCATGATTAAGTATATAATAATATATGCATCATTAAGATATTATATATATTATATGTATACATAACATAAATAATATAGGTAAAAAGTTATATATTTAGGAACACTCTTATCATGTAAAAATACATATATATATATATAATCGTGTAATTAATACATATATATATTGATATTATGCTATTGATAATATGTTTATAATCGTGTACTTAATACTAATATAATATTTAATGAATTTATTGATTGACATATAGTATATATAATATAGTGTTTAAATATATACAATAGTGTCTCATTAGCGTCTCTTTTGTTTGAGACGCCATATAGCGTCGCTTCACAGTCTTCAGACATGAGACGCTAGTGTCGCGTCTAAAGTGGTCGACGACAAAACGGCGCTAGGTGCTGCCGCGCATTAAGAATAGTGGCGCGAAATAATAGCGTCTACGTAGCGTCTCGATTGCGCTAAAGAGTTAACGTCAACCCGTTGAATAGCTAAGAAGATGCATAATTAAGATATATGCATAATAAAGATATTATATATATTATATGTAGATAACATAGATAATATAGGTAAAAATTTATATATTAAGGAACACTCTTATTATGTAAAAATACATATATATATATATATATATATATAATCATGTAATTAATACATCTATATGTTGATATTATACTATTGATAATATATTGATAATCGTGTAATTAATACTAATATAATATTTAATGAATTTATTGATTGACATATAGTATATGTAATATAGTGTTTAAATATATACTATAGCATTTCATTAACGTCTTTTGATTGAGACGCAATGTAGCGTCGCTTTAGAGTCTTCATACATGCGACGCTAGTTTCGCGTCTAAAGCTGTCGACGCCATAACGGCGTTAGTGCTGCCACGCATTTGCGATTCCTGGCGGAAAATAATAACGTCTAAGTAGCGTCTCGATTGCGATACTTTTAACGTCAACTCTCCGAGTAGCTAAGAAGACACTAATGAGATGCTATTGAGAGGCAAGTGGCGTCTGATTCTAGTGACGCTAAATAAGCGCAATGGAGGCGCTAGTGGCGTCTTTATAGCGTCACATAACTTTAAGGCGTTACATTACGTCGCTAATTGTCAATTTTCTTGTAGTGTCGGGTCGGGTTTGTTCACGGGTCAAGTCGAATCCGACCCGTGAACACCCCTAGGACTCCTATGAAAATTGTAAAGTTTAGGATCATTAAGTTACAAAATTAAGTTGATGAATTAAAATAGGAACTGATTAAAATTAAGGGACCATATATGGAAATGTGAATGAAAACCCATATTACAGGTCAAACCCACTTCATCAAAAGATGGAAAAATTTGTTATCACATAAAAGGGAATTCCTATGAAAATAATGCAGTATTTTTCAATACAAATTTTGAATGAGAATCAATAGACCATAAATGAAAATTACCTGCTAGCCAATTGAATCAACCAACACTTTTGCATTAGTTATAACTTTGTATCTGCCTTTTACTGCAATATTGTATTTTCTTTTGTTATGTAGTTAGCTCTATGCCTAAATGTGAGTCCATCTTCTGATATTTAATGTTCTTGGGTTCATTTGATATCATCTAGAGTTAAATATTTACTTTTAGGTTAGTCAAGTCCAATGCTTTTGTTACAATAGCTAATTATTTAGGTCCAAGTGCTTGTTAGGAGAAGTGACTCTTTCCTGTATGGTTTTAAGATTAAATGGTAGAAGTGTTGTGGGTAACTGGTATTCTTTCAAAATAAAATGATTACCTTTGGAAACTTGCAAAAGAGATTTTTCATTATTCGGAAAAAAAAGCATTAAATTGGATTGATAATTCCATTATGTCGCGAGGTATAGCTGATTTCTATTTTCTGTTTACGGAGAGATTCAACTGGGTTGTCTACAGATAATGATAGAGCTTAAGTTTTGATTACAAGCTATAGAGCAACAAGAATAATTACGAGATGGTAAGCTACAATCCCTTAGAGATTCAAAAGGCATTACTAACTAACAAATTTGTGCATTCCTCATGAACTGTCTAATTGTTTGACCTGTGTTGTTAACTTCACTCATTCAAATTCATGTGATTTCTGTTGTAATCGTTTTTGGCGGCACCGAACGAGGCATTAGAGCAGGAAGTTGAGAAGAGGCATTATTAAATTAGCCGCAGGAGAAATTTCAAACCATGGTGAAACCTCTACCATGGGAGTGCAACATGCGGCACGCAACCCTTCATTTTTCACGCCTCACCAACGTCAACAAGTTAGCCATCAGGTGATGCAACTGAAGCCCCAATTCCAGCAAGCAACCTCATCCTGCTGCTTCACATCGCCAACTGCACTTCGGACGTGATTCTACCTCCGTATTTTTCGTGTTCCTTGTTCCACAGCCAGCCTTCAGGATTTTCGGATATCATGTATTATTGTCCAAACTTGGACGCTGTACTTTGTAGTTTTTTTTTTCATTGGTTGCAGGGCAGGACCCAAGTAGAGGATGGGCCCGGCACCCTCTCCCCAACTTTTTAGAATTCGATTAGTATTATATTATGAAAATAAAAAAAGGACACAAGTTTTATTTGTGACATTTAAATTCGTGAAGACTGAATTTTCGAACGAGGGGTATATGACTCCATATGCCATATCTTTTTGTTGTTCATCCACTGTACCTAAACGAGCAACTGGATGTGAAGAATGTTACCTTTTTTACTCTCGTGCGTCTCATTTCGTAACTAAAGAAAAAAAAAAGAGAGAGAAAAATCAGACGATAGGGCAGATGTCTATCCGGTAGTATTGTAGAAACTTCAGCAAGAATATTTTAATATGCGTGCTACGCCCCTTGTCAAAGAACATTTATTATATTGCAAACCTACGAAAGCAACGTCGTCGGCCGCAAAACATTGTGAACATGGGCCCCAAGGACACAGGGCGACAACCACCACATGGTGGATGCTCTCTCTCTCTCTCTCTCTCTCTCTCTCTCTCTCTCGCTCGCTCTCGTGTGTGTGTGTGTGAGTGTGGTCTGCAGTTTATCCACAGTACGCAGACCTCATTTTTACCGGCGGCGAGTCGAGGTTCACGACGGACCATGCACGAGGAAACCACCCATGGTGTGGTGGTGGAGGAGGGACATGGCAGGGCATGTGGTCTGTCCCCCAAGAAGGCATTAAATTAGTTCATGCCCCTCATACGTATCATTTTTCCCTCCGGAGAGCAACCCCGTGCTCATCTGTCTCTGTGCACTTGCACATGAACGTCTCTTGAACCGACACAGAAAAGAGAAAACCCCCGACAGCCCGCGTCCCATGTATCCTAAAATTAGATTCGAGGGATATCTTACAAAGGGGCAGATGCCCGGACTTTCTCTTCTCTCTGCATAGATTTCAATTTCCACGTACGTCAATTGCATGAACTCAATCACCTCTCCGACGATTTCTATTCAATTTTGCATGAAGAGGTAAAGATTGATCTCTCTTTTTTGACACACAGATCAATCCAAATATATATTTTTTGGGGATTAAACTCGTCCATCCACCTAGATGCTCCAATGTCTCGGTGGTGATGCAGATAGATATTGGAAGAGTAGCGATTCTAAAGATGGCGACAGCAGCGTGCGTGCATGCATGTGGGTCATTTGGAACGCTAGATGTCGTATTAAGAATTTAAGACTCCACTTCGTAAAAAGAGAAAAAAAAAAAAGAGAGATGATGCAATGCTCCACATGCAGGTTCGATGAATAGTCGATATCTTTAATCAGAACCAGACACTTGACATGTTGCAGGAATTGAGGGCTTTTTCTTTGATCGTTTTGATTTAATGCGAAGACATCGACGTCGTGCCTTCCCAAAACCTTAATGTTTGTCTTTGTGGATAAATTCGCATTACTTATTTCTGATGAAGTCTCACAAACATATAATACGAGTGAACTAATTATTCATAGGGGTGTTCATGGGTCGAATTAGACTCGACCCGTGAACAAATTCGACCCGACCCGACCAAATTTGATCGGGTTCGGTCGGGTCGGGTCGAAGGGGATTCGGAGGCCAAATCTGACCTGAACCGGGTCGGGTTATCCGACCACTCAAATTTTTTTTTTAAATTTTTTTTCTTGTTGTTTTATATTTTATTAAATATAAAAATATTATTTAATATTATTTTAAAATCATAAAATAAGTTTTATAATTGTTTAATGTTATTTTTGCAATTTAAATATTTTATTTCAATTTTTAAAATCAAATATAAGCATAAATTTGAATAAAAAATTTAAAAAAAAAATAAAAAATTCGGGTTGATCGGGTCGGGTCGGGTAGACTCGGGTTGGAAAAATTCAACCTGTACCGGACCAGACCCATAGTCGGGTCGAGTTCGGGTCGGATCGGATCCAACCTGACCCAAATCGATTCGAATCGGATCGAGTCATCGGGTTCACGGGTCGACCCGATCCGGTGAACATCCCTACTAATTAAAGCTTCGAATTATTAAGAGACGTGGCAACTAGTAATTCCGAATTCAACCACGCCGAAAAGATATGTTAAAAGATGCATGAATCATATAATGCATTTTAAGGGGGCTATTAATAATAATACGCCAGTCACGTAGAAATCGACAAGCTACACTGCCAGCTTGTAAAATATCACCATTCACAAAAATCCCCTTACTGATCATAAAATATAATATTGTAATATTTCCTTATAGTTATTGTTAATAGTGCCCGAAATGAAAATTGCAAAGTCACTGTGTGCTGTTTTTATATCTACTCGGTTGGGCTTTCGATATTCGGGGGAAATATAAACAAATGCGATATTAATTTTATTTAGCTTGGGAAAATTTTGCGAGACACAAATCCGCGAAGCACCATGTGCTTTTGTGCATGTGTACATGCAGTTCCACAGATCCCTCACATGGATATCAGCATCACCATTCATCATCATCGTAAGATATGATGTTGACACGAGCAGCCCGAGGCCAAAATTGTTGTGCCTACCTTTATTTGATCATTTTTTTTCCGGGAATGATTTGACAAAAAAATTTAACGCCGAAAGGAATTTTTTTAAAAGAAAAAAACCTTATCCAAACTCCCCTTCGTTTCGCGTGATTAGAAGCAATGTTTTCGTAATATAATGTAATCGGATCGGATTAGACTCATTATCGAATTCGATCGCATAAAATTGAATTTTATTAAAATAATATTATTTATAATAATTATAAATATATAATATAAGTTATATAATATAGTATATGGATTTTATACTAATAAATTATTAATGATATTACAAATTAATATAACATAATTTTTATTTATTAAAAGTTTTAATAATGATAAATAATAATGATTAACATATCAATATAAATAGATTATTATTAATTTAATATCTATTATTTAATGATGATAGATGTTATATTAAAAAATTTTATTTTAAATTATTCTTATTTATTTTTTCTTTAACACTTTTATTTTTGTTTCCTTTATTTATGTCCTTTGCTATTTTTTTCATTTTAATTTTATTTAATTTTAAATACTTTCCATTTTTATTTTAATTCCTATTTAATTTTATAATTCTCTCATCTTTAACATTCCTTATATTCCTTTCTTTTTTTTTCTTTTCTATTTTTATCATTTTTTTATTTTTTTTTTCAAAATATGAATTAAATCATACCCGATTTAATATAAAAAATGAGTTTGACATGCCGAATCAGATCACCGGTTGATTCGCGATTGAACCGATCGGTCCGATTCGATTTTAATAATATTGGTTAGAAGATCGTGTGGAAAGGTCCCCATCCGTCGGACGTCCCCATCCGTGGGAGTTTCATGGTAAAAGCTGTATAAAAAAATCCAGATAATGCAAATTGCTATATATGTAGTTTTAAACTTGATTGTGCAAATCAACTTTGTCCATCAACAAACAAAAAAGAGTTCTTTTACCTATAATTATCTTATACTATATAATAATAGTGTTGATGTGCCCTTGAATACTTACAACCGTTCAACTGATACCTTCCATGCAGATATGGGACCTTAAATTGTTCCTCTTTCTTCGGCAAAAAGTGTGTTCCTCTTGTATTGATTAATGAGAGTGAGGAGATCTAGAGGTCCATGGCCCAGAATGGAACATAAAATTTTAATTGATCACTGAGCTCTATTTTCATATTCTATATATATTGGAAGCTTCTATTCCTAATTTTAAGTATTTTTGTTTCTTCATATATAAACATATGTGTGTGCATAAACGTTAAAGATAACAATCTTAAAAGTTTTTTTTAAAATATTTAGTATAATTTTAGAGATGTATCATTTGAATTGAAATACAACATTAATTAGATCAAGACGAGGCGAGACCTTTTGCAACATTTGGGGAAAAACATGAGATGAGGCCTTTGAATTAAAGTTATAATTTTTCCATCGTCTATACAAGGCATCCTTTATTTAGATATACCAATATAATTGAAAGTTTGTGTTCAAAAGATCTTTTCTCTTCTCTTGTTCTCTCTGCAAATCTAGTGTTTAACTTTTTTTTTCTATGCAACAAGAATTCTGATGTATTAATTTTCTACAACGTAAGCTCTTTTACACAATTAAATAGATGGCAAATTAAAGCTAATGGAAACTGAACTTCACATTTGTAATATTAATCATCTGTCTTATGATACTGTTTATTATGTAAATATTTTATATTGCTCACTATGTTTTCCTACAAAAAAAAGTAACATGTAAACTATTTATCTAGCATGGATTGTTGATAGGCAGTTGTTAAAAGGTGGGATGCCCACAAAAACAAATAAAAATTAAACATGAAGGTTGATCAATCTGCAAAACCCCCAGGATCCTAACATGGTGGGTCATGCCTTCAAAGTTCAACCCCCCTACTTGATATCAAAACTAGGCCAAATGCTACAACTTTGTATGTCAACAACTATATATATACATATATATATATACCATTGGCAAGGATTAGAAACCATCATTGATATCTAACAATATTGTGACAGAAATGTGGGCAACCAATGCGACAATATTCTTCAAACTTGTAACAACAGTCTTGGAATCATATCTCCCAAATAATAATAATATATTTAGGAGATTTCTCCAAGTACATCATCCTGTCGACGTGTGTTGCATCTGTTCATGGAGTTTCCCTCCATCAATTTAATGTAAATCACCTACTTAGAAGACAATAATTATATGTCATATATATATATATATATATATTCTTTTTTTTTTATGTCGGCTCAATACGGAAGGCCTCCGTGAGCTATTAGCACCTGACTAATCCGAAGTAAAAAAAAAAGAACGTTAAATGGCATTCCTCTAAGCAAAGTGACGACTCCGAACCCGGAACTATTAGCACCCGACGAACCACTTGGGACGAACCACTTGGGACGCGCTAGCCAAGTGCGCCGGCCAACCTTGTTTATTATATGTCATATTTTGTCATGACGATGTGGTTCACGATCATGTTACATGCCGACACGTAGTAAAACTATTACATCAACGAGAGTTTAATGTTGAGAAGTGTTCATGCTTTTTTTTCGTCATAAGTAAGCTTGTTTTTCAACTATATGAGAATTTTTTCTAGGTTACAAAAGAAAATGGAAAAAAAAATAAAACAAATTACCATATTATTATTAACTATTATGAATGAAAATTAAGTTCTCCTATTAATTTGATAAAATTAAACATTTTTCATATAGAAAAAGTAAATTTATAGATGTCCGCACGTTCATTTGGTGATATTAGCTAGCTACATGGCCGAGAGGCAAAAATGTTAAACGTTTTAAATTAAGAGAGACAACAGTGAATATTTTGAAAACAAATATTAATTAGTATTTAGAACAACGTAGAAATTATTTTTTATTTAATTAATTTAATTCATAATTAGAATAATCATATACTTATTAGATGAAGTATTATTAATTATTAAAGTAATAATAATAAAAAGTATCATTTAGTAGTAAATGAATTGTAGCCGTTAAAATGACTTGATCATATTATGAAATAATTAAACGATCTTGAGTTTGATTTGGTGCACTATTTAATTAATAAAATAAATCAATATATAATTATTTTATTAATTTAATAAGTAAAATTAATGCTCTATTTATTTTTTAAAAAAATGTTGGATGATCTCCTATCATAGTTACTGTGGTAAATCCTTTTCACTCGACAAGAAGTAAATCTCTCTCTCTCTCTCTCTCTCTCTCTCACTCACACACACACACACAAAATCAAACACTATCATTTGGCAATCTAGTCTGGGCAAAAAATGTTGACCGTTAAATTATGAGAGCTGAATATTTTCAAACGTGTTGGATGATCCTGTCATAGTTACTGTCGTAAATTCTTTTCTCTCGACAAGAAGTAAAGCGCTCTCTCTCTCTCTCTCGACAAGAAGTAAAGCTCTCTCTCTCTCTAGGGGGGAGGGTGACTGCATGGTCATGTGGGTGGGGGCGGATTGCTGGAGGGCTCCCTCAGCGGTTGGTACTTCTCAACAGGCCGGAACAAATGCATGTGCTGCTTGATTTGGACAATCGCTCGCTGTGCGCAATCTGTTCATGAGGAGCCGAAGAGCTGCTGATCCTGACTTGAGAGCAGCCAACTTGTCTCCTTGTTCTTGCACTAGTAGAAAGCAACCATCCACCCTCCAACCCCCCCATTCCCTTTACATGCATCCATCTCCAACTATATAAGTTCTCCCTTCCCTTCCCTCCAAATCCATCTCAACACCAAGCAACTGCAATCTCCAACGGTACTAGTGACTCGTTCTCTCCAATGGCCAATCCAAAGATTTCACTCTCCCGAGCTCTCTATTTGTACGTCTCCTGCCTTGCCTTCTTCATCTCACGCGCCGCCGGGCAATGGGAGGATGGCCATGCCACCTTCTACGGCGGCGGCGATGCCTCCGGCACTATGGGTCAGTATTCTTAAACTTTGATCATGATATGTTGATAAAGCTCTCCATGCATCACGAGTGAATTATATATATGTAGTAAGTAATCTTGGGTTGGATTGTGTTTCCAGGTGGGGCTTGTGGATACGGCAACCTCAACAGCCAGGGGTACGGCACGAACACCGCGGCCCTGAGCACGGCGCTCTTCAACAACGGGCTCACCTGCGGGGCGTGCTACGAGCTGCAGTGCAGGGACGACCCGCAGTGGTGCCTCCCAGGCTCCATCGTCGTCACGGCCACCAACTTTTGCCCGCCCAACTTCGCGCTCGCCAACGACAATGGCGGGTGGTGCAACCCTCCGCTCCAGCACTTCGACCTGGCCGAGCCCGCCTTCCTCCAGATCGCCCAGTACCGGGCTGGCATCGTCCCGGTCTCCTTCCGAAGGTGCGCGAATTCTGTGATCTGTCTGTCTGTAGTACAAACGTAGCAAAATAAGATTTTGCTGTTACATCATAATCCTCGATCGAGGGTTGTCGATGTACGTGTGACACGCACGCAAGGGTAGATTACAAGAATTTAGTTATAAAACCAGTAGGGGCCGTCGTCGCTTGTCTTGTCTTCCCTGCGGGGAGGGAAAAAACAATTCGTAAACAGTGATTACTCTGAAATTTATGGATCTACGTATGACATCGACGCAGGGTGCCGTGCGTGAAGCCAGGGGGGATAAGGTTCACCATCAACGGCCACTCCTACTTCAACCTGGTGCTCATCACCAACGTCGGCGGCGCCGGCGACGTGCACGCCGTGTCGATCAAGGGATCGAAGACCGGGTGGCAGGCCATGTCGCGCAACTGGGGGCAGAACTGGCAGAGCAACGGGTATCTCGACGGCCAGAGCCTCTCCTTCCAGGTGACCACCAGCGACGGAAGGACCGTCACCAGCTACGACGTCGCCCCCGCCGGTTGGCAGTTCGGCCAGACCTTCGAGGGAGGCCAGTTCTAAGCCATGCGCGCGTGGCCGGCCGACCAGCCAGCGATCTCAAACATACATTATCCTGTGCATGCCTCCTATAATTCATAGGCCTTACAGGATTTTGGATTGGTTCAACGCAGAGGTGGCTCATCGAGCACCCGCTGAGGCCTAAATATAATTACAGTTAAAGTTATATAACTCATTTCTGTATTGTGTGTTCTTGCTTGTACGCATGATTTTTCTTAGAGTTTTGAGTCATTCAAAGGGCCTTCTGGCATCCTCATGACCTTTTACGAGTATAAGTAAAAGTATTTATGTATTCATGCATGAGTGTACTGTAGACAGTAGGAACCTCAACTATATATAGTTGGGTTGAGGCACGTGTTGCATTGTCAAAAGATTACTTATAAAAAGATTTCTGGCACAATTTTTAGTTTATTTGATGCGTACCTCAATGGCACAAAGATGACTTCTTCTTTTCTTTCCTGAACCATCATCACTAAGCTATAAAAATATATTCCACTCATGAATTATTCCATTTTTTAAGGTAACTCATTTGTCATGTTTTATGTTAACTTTGTTTTTTCCTTGTCTAATTGTTTTACCCTTTATCCAATATCTGAAAAATGTTAAAGAATAATTAAAATGTACTTCAAGCAAGAAACACTCAATTAACTAAAAGGTTACATGTATCCCATTTAAAAATGGGATATTCAAATATAATCCGATAAATACAAGATTAAAGTTAAACAAAAATCTGCGAAGTAAATTAGGGGAAAAATTTATATTTTTAGCAGTATAAGAGTAAGATAATTTATGGTTCGAGCTTCAAAGAAAGTTAGGGGAAGAAAGTTATATTTATGCCTGATCGTTTGCTTTGATAGAGGAAGAGGGAAAACATAAAATGATCTTTTTATCAAATTCCAAACACAAAGAAATACTATTTTATTTATCCTTGTTTCTTCTTCATCTATGACTAAGCCAAGAAATGCTGGATTTCACTCTTTACTGAAAATGTTAAAAAAATCTTTATTTTTACAATTTATTTTCATATAGTTCTACATTCTCAAGCCTCTTTTATAACTAGTAAAATAAATAAATAAATCATAATGTTTTCAATGGCATCTTCTCCCCATCTAGTGGGATAAGACTTTGTTGTTGTTGTTTGTTTGTTTTCAATGGCATCTTCTCTTTAACGTCAAAAGACAAATTCAAATCAGCGCACAGTTATTTTTAGAATTTTGTAAAACCCTTTGAGCATTTAAATGATATTGGAGTTTTAGTTCAGCTACATGCCACTTATTTTGTATACCATGCATACTGTTTCAGTGTGCAAGCCTTTTTGTGTCTGTCGAGCAATATTTCGAATGACTTGTAGAACAAATTTCATGATTAAAGTCAATTGAATAGTCTTGTTACTGTAATCCCAGCATATCTGCCCCAACAACTGTCTGTATACAGATTTTGGGTAAACACCAAAGTTCCATGAGCTGACCTGAGATATCTACACAAAAATGCCTGATATCCGTATGTTCATTCCATCACTAACTTATGAAACAATGTGTTTAGTAAATATTCACTAATATTGGGATCCGGACTGTAACATTTCTTAAAATGACTTTGAAATGTTAATGCATAGCAGCATTGTACTCTTCTGACATTTGAAAAATTGCGTGTATGACCATGTTTGATGTGCGTCAGTCTACTGATTTCTCAGCTTGTCTAAAATTACAGGGCAAAGATACAGAGTCTGATCCATTGAAATAGCGTGGATATGGTTGATGGTGTTCCAAAAGTCCCTGCATGGAGGTCAGACAAAGATTTGAGTGCTTGAAGTATGATCTTTTTTTCTCTTACAGAGTCATATCCTTTTGCTACGAGTCACATTGTTAGAGCATCATGCCTGTTATTACAAAGATTGGATTAGAGAAAGAAGCCATCCATCTGCAAAATTCTTTGGGAGATCTTGCAAACTGTAGAGCATTGCTGCGCACTACTGCAACTTTTGAGTTTTGGTCATTCCTTGTTGGTGAATCACATCAATTTTTTTCATTCATTAAGCTCCTAGTTGTATTGTTCATCTAGTACTAGAAACATGTATTAATGATGAATCAAGAAAGCCTTTTTTTTCCTTCTTCATCGAAGTTACACAGTGCTTGTCAAATCGAATGGAAGACTACGAAGTTGTTGACTATGTTCTTGGTTGTCATGACTCATGAACGTGTACAAAACCATGGCTTCATGAGATCTAAGAACAATCTAAGATGATGTTAAGCCTATCTCTTTGTCTTGGATCAACCAAGTAGACGTGCTTCCATGTCATCGTTGACCTTGGCAGCTTCGCCTGTTAATAGTAGCAATTCTGCCCTCTGTACCTGCACCTCCCAGTCCGTCCGCAGCACCGTGCACAACATAAGAAATACGCACGTTGCCTGAGCTGCGACGAGACCTAGCCAGAGGCCGACAAAGCCGACCCTGAGCCAGAATCCTGCTATGGCCGCCACCGGGAGGCCGATGAGGTAGAAGGAACTGAAATTGATATTGGCGCCGACGGCTGGCCGTGCACTTCCCCTGAGGACGCCAAAGCCCACCGTCTGGGGGCAATTTCCGAGCTCGCTGAACCCGACGATCGGCAGGGCTACTGATGTAAGTTCCAGTATCCGCCTATCGTCGGTGAACATCCTCCCCCAAGTGCCACGGAAGCTGGTGGCGAACAGGAATGCCAAGAGCCCGCACGCAGATGCCACAGCGAGACCCACGATGGTCGCTCGTCGTGCCCTGCCTGCTTGGCGTGCGCCAAGCTCAAGGCTTACTCTCGTCGAGAGGCCCATGCCGATGGACGACGGCAGCACGTAGATGAGGGCGGTGGTCTGTACGAGCACGCCCATGGCTGCGACGCTGGACTTCGCGTCCGGGAGCAGTCCGCAGAGCAGCAGCATCACCTCGTACCACCACCATTCCAGGCAGACTGACGCCGCGCTCGGCGCTGCGAACGCGACGATCGGTCGCCACCCGTGGAGGCACTCGGACGACAGCCCGGCCCACGGCTTCAACGCCTTGTTCGAGAACAGAAGAAAGGCCAGCAGCGCCAAGTTGATGGTGGCGCTGTTCCATGCCGAGGCCAAGGCGACCCCCCTGACGCCGTAGCGGAGGTACGAGACGAGGATGTAGTTGACAGGTACGTGGAGGAGGATGGAGAACGTGGCGCAAGCGGTGACGACTTTCGTGAGCCCCTGCGTCCGTAGAAAGATTCTTAGCGGATGGAAGCAGGCCTGGGCGACGAGGTCAGGGATGGAACAGAGGATGTATTCTCTCGCCATGGCCGTGATCTCAGGGTCCTGGCGCAGTCTCAGAAGAATGTTCTCAATGTTGAACCAGACGAGGGAGATGGGAACAGTGAACAGGAGGAGGAGAAGAAGTGTCCTCTGGAACGTGTGCGCGAGGACGCCCGACCGCTTGGCACCGAAGGCCTGGCCACAGATCGGTTCCATGCCCATGGCGAGGCCCTTGAGGACGGAGTACCCGGTGATGTTGGCGAAGGCGATGGCGAGGGATCCGCCGGCGAGCTCGGCGTCGCCGAGGTGGCCGAGGAAGAGCATGGAGATGATGGAGCGCGAGTACAGCAGCAAGCTTGTGACGATTATGGGCCACACGATCCGGCCCAATAGTACAAGTTCTTCTGCAATCTGCACTTTTAATTAATAATAGGTACATTAAAACATTATGATATCTTTGATTACTGTTGCATAAATATTGTATAAATGAGATTTTCGGATTGAGGCATACAATGTGTTCACAGCATCTTTGATTACTGACGCATAAAGTAAAGACCTTTTTAAGAGTACTTATGAATACAGTTGAATCTTCAGCTCTTCAGAAATCACTGACCAAGTTGTACAAAGCATGATATCTTCCTCTCTAAACATTTCTCATAAGGTCCACGAGATAAAAATGTGTGCATAATCTATCAATAAATCTTATGTAATGTCATGATGTCATAAAAATATTTCTTAAGGGATCAGATGAACATGCCTTACATGCCAACATGGAAGTACTGATGTATAGTGATATTTAAATATTTAAATTGACATCTTTACTTGGAAGTACTGATGTATAGTGATAAATTACCGTCACATGTATGTAACTATTTCACGTATATATAACGTCTTCCTTGCTTTAAGCCATTAACCTTTAGCTCACGTACGCCTTCCACCTTAAATTCGCTTGCATGCATTCATGCATGCGTGCGTTGCATGTCAGCCACACCATGCACAAGGTTCTTCAGAACATTAAATTCAAACTGGAAAAGGTATATGCAAGTCAAATCGCATGCATGATCTATATATACGTACGTATTTAGACTACTTCTAGATGAATATAAGTATGTAGCGAGTAGGTTACATTGACACCACGCATGCAACAGGTAAAGGTCTAATGGTATTCATGTGGTCACAGTTACCTCTCTGGCATTTGGGCTTCTGGTGGATGATACAAAAGCCGTCTTGCTTTCTTGGTCAACGTTCTTGCTTCCATCTTCGCCTAATAATGTATCAGGAATCAGATTGGAATCCTTGATGAAGCACATCTTAGTAAAAGTCCTGCACACAGATGTGTTGGGATATTGATGCAAAGAATGGAAGTTGGCTTAATACAAATACATAGTGATATAAGGGAATGGGTGTGTGCGTGAGAGAGACTGAGAGAGGGAAGGAGGGAGAGAACGAGAGAGAGTAAGAGGGGCCTTTGGAAATGCCGGTAGATGAGAGGGGGAGGAGGTAGCGAATTAACAAAGTGGTTGTTAGGACTAACTATGCAATTAGTGTACTCTTTTATAGTTTGTCTTGCTGCCTTGTTCACGGGGAGGTTTAGCACAAAACCGGGGGTGCAAGTGGCGGATGCTATTGCTTGGATTGAGGTTTAGTTTAATACCATTGATGATTAGTAGTTGAGAAAAGAAGTCTTCTCCAACCAACCAGGTTGAAGCGACAACTAGTTCCTCTTGGTTTAAACATCTCTAAAGTTTCATCCATCATGCGTGAGACTCGAAGACATGCATGCACTCATTAGATGGATGATAGTTGAGTCAGATCTGTGTCAGACCAACGCCTAGAAATATGATAATGAATATACCATATTTGAAACTAAAAATATATATCAAACCTAATTAATTTCCATAACATTCTAAGTTTCATATTAGACATATCGTATAACTTTTACTGTTCTCTTTTTTTTTCTATTTCATATATTGTTTATGAAAGGGTATTTAGTTTGCTGTAGAAAGTGCACTATTGATCACATTTCACATATGGATTAATGTCAAATTTGACATCCAATTTTTTTCTCATAGGCCTCATCAGACATATATTGATGACATGTCACTTATTGATGACATGCCAATGAGCAATGATATTCCCAAAGCGGGCGATAATTTAGCCGAAGACAAGAGTGTTAATGTTATTTTATTATCCTCTTAATAAATGTGCTTTGGGATTTGGTTTTGATCTCTTCTTCCCGTTTAAACTGCTAACAATTAACTCAACAATCACCTTTTTTCTATAATGTATCACGTTATTAGCCACGTATTCCGAAACCCAAAACAGTTTTCTTGTTGTAAGTGGACACGTTAACTTGGTCCTTTTAAACCAAGTCAAACTGATCAGATTCTAATTTGCGTTTGTCCAGCATCGATCATACAATGTTTGTAGACCTAATAAATATACTCATAGTTTAGTTCTCGAAGTCCTATGTGCACTTTTAACTATAATTGCCCCTCACGTGGCTTCTAAGTGCTTATTACCTCATCAACTTTTTTGCTTCCAACTTGAACTTGTTGGTGCGTATATGACAACTGATCCTACTTTTAAACGTGCCTCAATCATCGACAGTTCCTAAACATACATTTCTTAGACCCAAGTTACACGTCCATATATGCTTATTTAACTTCAATTCAATTACACTCATACGTGTCCATGTCACAAGGGGCCTCTTGCTCCATCTGAAGAGCCATGCCAATCTTTGCATGTTAGTACTTGTGACCCTTTGTGTGGAACAAGTGAACAAGTACGTGCAATGAAATGAAAGACTGTCTAGATTCGTTGGAATCTTCAAAGCGAGCAGAGCGGTACACAGCCTCCTTTAAGGATAATGTAATCAAGTAACGCTACATGTTACCTAAGAGGAGAACATGGTACGTACCACTTAGCACATAGGAGGCAGCATTATTTGCACCAATACGTACGCACCTAAGGATGGTGCTTTGCGTGTCAAGTTGTCAGCCATGAGGTTATGTTTTTGGTAACGTTCATGTAATTAGGTCATACTTGAACTCGATGTGAGAAAGTACAACTATGTTTCAAGTGGTTATTATGAACTCCCAACTTAAGGCAGCCAGCCCTCCACGACAACAAAGATTTAGGTTTAATTTGGGAGGTACTCCAATAATCAACATCACCTCATAGAAATATATTATCAGTAATCAATGTGTGATCAAGTGGATTAAGGATGCTTTCTCTCTCTCACTCATTTACACAAAGTGACAAGTATAAACTATTTAGATCACAAAAGATCCAACTCGATTACTATGTTCTCAATTATATAGATGGCATAAATGCAGAAGTTAGTGCAAGGCCGTATTATTATTGCGATTTATGATTGCTCGAGAAGGCAAATGGCACGCTTCATGAGTCCGACAAAATTGAGCTACTTTTGAAAAGACGGACGTGTTGTTAAATTATGTTATCTTTTCCTGATCTTGGGCTGCTAAATTTGGTAATACCTAACATTTATGATCAAGAAGCCGGTCATTTGTCTCGATTGCACGAGTTGGCTGGTTGTGCTGTACAAATGGACACGATGAACCTTTTTGTCTTTAAGAAATATTTTATATAAAACGAAGTAAAATAAATATTTTATCTGATTAGGTTTTCTTTTTAATCAAATAGAGCGATTAGAAACACAATATTGGGTCTCTAAAGCAGCGCTAACTTAACACTAAACAACATAGCCATACATTAGCATCATTTCCGCATATGTGGCGACACTAAGATTCCGACACTAATATTATCGCCTCAAAGCCAACAAGTAAACTACGGTATTAGCGTAAGTTGCCAACGTGATTGAGATGCTATAGTGACACTGATTGTCGAGTGGAGAAAACACATTTAGCATCGGCAAACCAAATGCCCAAGCGGTGTTAAAGGCTGTGATGCTATTTTGATCCTACAATGGCACTGCCATGTGGCGCTATTATGAGAATTGGTAATAATATATGCTAGCAAGTACACTAGTTGTTCAAGTAATAAAGTATACTAAGTAGAGTATCGAACTCACAAGGAATTAACTTACTTAACTAAACTAATTTTTAGAGTCGAACTAGAGACAACATAATTTGGATAAAAGAGTTGCATAAAATAAAATAACAAAAAATGAAATAGTAAAAATAAATTAAACTACTGTCTAGGGTCCTAGGATGGGTTAAAATTCTTAAAAATAAACTTATTTAACTTCTGTAGTAATTGATTTAATCAAAGATAAATATGTTCAACTTAGATGAATTAGGAATACATTCTCTCTAACCGGATAAATCAACTATTCTTAATCCACTACAAGAAAATTGCCGAGTAGCGACGACAATTAGTGTCGCAAATATGGAGACGCTACATCGGCGCAAATAATATCAATATAGCGTCGACGTTGTGTCACGCAAACACGACGCTAACTACCTCTCATAACTTCAGCTTAGCATCGCATTGACGTTACAAGTTGTCGACGTTAAATGCGGCACTTTAGAGACACTACTTCGCCGCTATTATTACGTGTGAAAATGAGAAAATGCATGGTAGATTGTAACGTTGCATTGACGTTGACGATTAGCGACGCTATTTTAGTGTCACATCGCGTGCGACACTTCGTCAACGCTAATCGATATGGGAGTCAACATCTTGTTTGTCTTGGCGTTGACAACTGCATCGCTAATTAGCATCACTTATGCTGAGACAAAGTCAACGCTAAGAAGATGCCTTGCAATGTTAATTTGTATAACTATATATGTTACCTGTACTATAGTTTAATGAATAAATAGATTAAATATACCTAATTAAATATATATTTTACCTACGTATGTATTCCTATACTATATGTTACCTACATTATATGTGTTACCTACGTATATTTCGTATACTATGTGTTAGCTACATTATATGTATTACTTTTACATATGTGTTTTTATACCATATGTTACATATATTATATGTGTTATCTACATATGTAGATTTCTAACTGTATATGTTACTTACATATGTATTCCCAAATATCGATGTGTTGATGTATGTAAACATGAATACACACATTTATATATACATACATGTATAATATATATGTAGAACATAGTAATACCTAGATGTGTATGCACACATGTCAATATATTATATATATACAAAATATATATCTTATCTTAATTATAAATAAATTATTTTTATATTCTTAATCATGGAATTATGGGGGTTGAACTTATAAGTGAGATTTTAGCGCCACCGTAGAGACGCGATTGCGTCGCCTTAGTACACATACCTAGATGTGTATGCACATATGTCAATATATTATATATATACAAAATATATATTGTATCTTAATATAGATAACTATTTTTATATTCTCAACCATGGAATTATGGGGGTTGAATTAAGTGAGATTTTTAGCACCACCGTAGAGACGCGGTTGCGTTGCCTTAGCGTCGACATTGCGTCATGTCATACGTTGGCGCTAAAGGGAGCCCATTGACGTCTCTTTAGTGTCGGACATCGTGTTTGTCACTAATGTAGAGCCCCATCCGCGTCGATTGCACGTTGTGTCATCCTGACGCTAAGTTGGCGTCACATGTATTTGACGGGTATCGACGCTACTTCGAAGCTATTTTATATGGAGACACCTTTGCGTCATAGTGGCGATGAACTTTTGCATCCCTATTTGTCTTAAGCTCACTTCCTTTGATTAAACATATATACATACTTATAGTTTATATACATACACATATATACTTATATACATATAAACTTATAGTTTTAATATTAGGCCTCGATCAAGACTACAATCATACGATCCATTCATATTCGTATTGGTTGACTATCCATTCATATGGTGTGATAGTTAGTTCGTATTGTTCTTCTTTTGGTTAGTCACGATCGTGACGAGGTGGTCACGCCCGTGATCGTAGCTGTGACAGCTAATAAGTATTGGTCACGATCGTGACAACGGGCGTGGCACGCCCGTGTCACTTTTGTTCACGATCGTGTGAGAGTCCATGCCCATCTGCGAGGACAATACAGTCAGGTCGTATTTTTGCCTTCCTAGTCACATTAATGCTTTTTAGGTCGTATTAGACTCACTCTAGAAAATATTAGTAGTCCATATTTTTGCTCTTCAAGTCATATTACTGCCCTTCAGATCTTATTAGACTCGCACCAAAAAATACTCACAGCCCGTATTTTTGCCCTCTTGCCGTATTAAAGGCCTCTAGCCCATTTTGAGCTTGCGTTTTGCAATTTTTTTAATGAAACTTTAGGGAAACACAATACAAAGCATTATAAAAGTTCTAGACATGATCTAGAGACCAATACGCATCAAAAGAATATTCAAAACATACAAAATTATCCATTCTTTCAAATTTAGGGTTCATCCATGAACTCAATATGGAACCCTAATACATGAATCTAGGCATGGTAATTCAAAAGCATAAATCACATACGAAAACCCTTCAAATCTAATGCAGAAAATTACACTCAATCATAATCCAATAAGAAGATGAGGTATCCTCTTGCTCTCAATCCATTATAGAAAAATATTGAGAGATGAGAGAGGGGTTTATATTATCTTTACATATCTTTATCTTTCTCCTCTTTTTTTCTCTTCTTCTTTCTCCTCCTTGTTTCTCTTGTTCTCTTTCATCAAGTCCTAGTCGTCAGGTTACAAATTGGGCAAAAGAGATCGAAAGATGATTTGGGGTCTTTATATAGGGAAGAGATCAGGTTTCAGCCAAAAGACTAAATTACCCTTAGTGCAAAATTTGAGATATTCTTATAGTTTTAATTCTTTGTAAATTTATATTTTTTTTTCTTTCTTATGTTATAATAATAAATAATAATGCAACTTCGATGGACGTAGGCTAAAATAGTCTAACAACATAATCGGCGTCCGTTTTTGTTTTATAGTACTTGTAGTATAATGTTATAGTAATATGATATTATAACTATACTTATCAACAAATTATATATATGCTATCTACTATATTATAAATTAACATTTTAGTATTACCTACCAAATAACCAAATATCAAGTATAATACAATTATTAATTTTACAAATAGTTAAACTTTTAATATTATATTATTTAACTTATCTACTTAATATCATGATTAAATGTATAATTATTATATAATAATATTCAAATTGTTATATATATAATATTAATATTATAGGCCTATAAATCTATATATTTTAATTTCTGCTCCTATAAATTACAAGGGGAAAAAGGCACACGGCAGGGCCCAAATTGGCTTAAGGGCAAAAAAATAAGAGGCCAGGCACACACACAATCTGCCCCGATAGCCCGTCTGGCGGGCCCGGAATGAAGACGTGTCGTTTTAGCATGACACGATTTGTCCATTTCTAGTTTTTGAGTAATATAATTTTTATGATAAATTAATGTGAAGGTTTTCAAATATTTATAATGTGTGGAGTTCTATCTCAACCAATTTATGAAAAAAGAGTAACACGTGGCATCCATGTAGAATGTGTCTGATTAACGCGTTGATCATGGAGTTTGGAGGTGAAATGGTAAGCGGTTCCTCCTCGCTTAAGCAATGTTTCAAAATTGAGTTTTGATGAATGTAAAAAATTTTTATTAAAAGCATCACCTGCTAGATACATGACGTGTGACGACTATACCAAATTAGTTGGACTCGATGATAGATCGATTTCTAACTTATGGACAGCGCGCATAATCGTTAGCGCGAACGAATTGAATCATCCGCATCACTTTCTAGATGTCGAAGACTGACAAAAAAAAAAGTGTTCGTTGTGGAGTTTGATTTAATTTGAGATTTCTTTGTACCCGGCGATGGGTCAACTTAGTGTCGTTCTAGCACGCATGGCTTGATTTTAAAATGGTCCGTGTCGGTAATTGCTAGCCTCTGAGTAATATAAATTTTATGAGAAATTAATGTGAAGGTCTTCAAATATTTATAATTGTGATATTTTGTGGAATTTTATATCAACCAACCTTTGGTTAGTGCACAAACATTTTGGAGAAAGAGTAACATGCGACATCTATGTAGAATGTGACCGACTAAAGAGTTCATTGTGGAGTTTGATTTAATTTGAGGTTTCTTTTAATTTTCAGTTATATTTTCTCTACATATGCAAGAAAAAGTTGGGAATCGAGACAACCCAAAACCAATTAAAATTATGGGCCGAGTACGATAAGATCAATAAGTAACATTTTCTTTCTTTTTAACTTCTTGTGATAATTGCACATGTAATATCTGTTATATTTATAAGCAAAAATGAGGAGTAATGTATATATGTATATGTTAGAATTTTTGCACGAGAGAAATTATGCACCGCGAGAAAAATTCGAGAAATTTAAGGCGACGCAGAATTGTATTAGATGGAAGAAACAGAAGAGGATTATAAGATCAATTTTTTTCTCTTTGGACCCCCTAGGGAGTTTATATAGGCACTCTTTTTAACAGATGATAGAAATTACAGACCGACTAGGACTTTGAATTAATCCTAAAAAATAAGACACCTATCTCGTGATAAGAAAATAAATCAAATTCGAATCACATACAGAACATTCATAAAAATTTTTGCTCAGGGGGCGGACTTGCCCCCTTGAATCCCCCTTGACCCCCCACAGCGAGACTCCCGTAGGGGAAATCTGCTGAAGCGTCTGATTGTATAAGAGGACACATTGAGTTTTGATTTAAGGCATTATCAACAATATCAAACATGCAAGTGAACTTTTGGACCATTCAATATGGTTTTGACTTGGAAATAAAATTTGTAAGTATTTATTGAGTTTGATGATTGTGTAAGTCACTTTGTGATTTGATGTATCAATTGATCAAGCATTCCCGGATTGGTACCACATTTTGTTTCATTTTTTCTGTTGAGTTCTTTGATTGGCACACGAAAATCATAAATTTGCATAGAAATAACATTGGTTTGTCAATTTGAGTCCAATCTGGACTGGTGTAATTGCAAATGTGAGATGTATAGTTTTCCATCTCGATCGATTTGATAATATTAGTTAATACTCGGCAATTCATAAAAGCCCAAAATTTCATCAGTTAAAAAACCGTTTTGCTAATTCCATCTTCATCAATTAACGTGTTGAATATAATTGATGCAACTTTTAGTTTAATAATCAAAATGATCAAGTCACAGCTTTTACAGAAAACCCCAGTGTTATGTGCCCGGACTCTCTGAGAAGGGCCATTGGATCATACATATGTGAACGAGCCAAAGCCCAGATGCACGATATATATTTTTTTTAATCTTTATTTACAGTTTAGAATTCAGAGGCCTGAATACCTATACCTGTATCGAGATTGCTCTTTCTTTTTTTTTTTTTCTTTTTTACTTACCACAGTACAATGCAAAACGAGATTGTATACGGAGACATTATAGACCTACACTGATAAATGTTTGTACATGCCATTTCCAAGATTTTATTTTGAGATCTTTGTCAAAGCTCAACTCGGTCGCGGATGAATCATGTAATGCTAAAGTAAATGAGCGTGAAAAGTGCTACTTTATACTCAAACAATATTCACAATTTGTAGTCTCTTCTTTTTCTTTTTCTTTTTTTTGTGACAAACAAGGTCTATCAAATGTATACTCTTTTGATTCGCAAGAGAAGAAAATGTGCAAAAAGCTATTTTCAGTATAATGTAACTGCTTCTTATTACAATGAAACATACTATGATTGCTCTTTTTTTTTTCAAAATACAGTGCATATTTAATTATTATTTTCAAAATAATTTATAATCAAGTAGTAAATGAAAAAAAAAACTCAGGCTATAAGAAGATTAACCCCTGAGAAAGAGCATTCATGACTATAAGAAGATTCTAAAATCTTAAACTCAGCCTCAGTTTGAAGTCCGTTGGTCCATGCTCCAAAGCCCAGTTCGAGAGAGAGAGAGAGGACTAAGAACGTCATAGGCGTCGCCAGACGCCACCAACTTGCCATTTGTCTCGTAGAAGCAAGCGCTCACTCGTGGAGCTCTGCGCACGCGGCCATGGCCCTGCGAATCCTCTTCTCCTCCGCTAGGAGAACCCTAACCGTACCCTCCGCCGTCGGCCGCCCCGCCGCCTTCGCGGGAGCGCCCCCGGCTCTCTGTCAGGCGCGGGGCCTCAAGGTCGCGGCGCTCCCCGACCTCCCCTACGACTACGGCGCCCTCGAGCCCACCATCAGCGGCGAGATCATGCAGCTCCATCACCAGAAGCACCACCAGACCTACGTCTCCAACTACAACGCCACCCTCGAGAAGCTTGACGAGGCCGTGGCCAAGGGCGACGTCGCCACCGTCGTCCGCCTCCAGAGCGCCATTAAATTCAACGGCGGAGGTTTGCCGCCCTTACTTTATTTCTTGGCGTCTCAGTGTACTGTTGCCCTTCCGCTGGAATGTGATCGAGCACACGAATTTTTGTAGTAGAATTATCCAATAAATCGATTGATCACTGGACACAGCGTATGTGTTCAGCTGTGTAATGTGGAAGCACCGCACTTAGGGTCATTTAATTTGTTTATCTGAGTACATTTTAGCCAATATGTTTTTTCATGTATGTTTTCTGGCCTTGATTCTGACATCATTACTCACACAACAAATTTAATGGCGCTAGAAGCCTAAACCCAAATATTGGGCATATGGATGTGATTTTACTCAAGGAAAACTGGCTTTTTCTGTATGCAGGCCATATCAATCATTCAATATTTTGGAAAAATCTGAAGCCTGTTAATGTAAGTTCCAGGGATTGTGGTTTTATCACCTGTTGTCTCTGGACCATACAGTTCTGATGGAAATATCTTGTAGGAGGGTGGCGGTGAGCCACCGCATGGAGCACTTGGCTGGGCAATTGATACAGATTTTGGTTCTTTGGAGGCCTTGGTGAGGAAAATGAATGCAGAAGGTGCTGCTTTACAGGGATCTGGATGGGTTGTGAGTTCCATTTTCTACCAGCTCTTGATTTTTTTTTCTACATTTGATTACTGCAGTATATCTTTCTGTATCCGGATATAATAGTTCTACTTTCTGGTTAATCAAAGTTCATTGGACTATTCACATCACAGTGGCTAGCTTTGGATAAGGAGATGAAAAAACTCAAGGTTGAAATTACTGCGAACCAGGTAAATCACTTTACAAGTTATACATAAACATATAATAAAAACTTCCTTCATGTTCTTGTTTCTTTTGAAGGTGACCTTATAAATTTCATTATTCTAATATGATATTTTGATAAGTGTATACTCTAAAGAATATAATGCTGTCTGACTGAATTAACAGGACCCATTAGTGACCAAAGGTGCAAGTTTGGTGCCTTTGCTTGGCATTGATGTTTGGGAACATGCGTACTACTTACAGGTGAAGTATTTTAACTTATTAGATTTTGAGTAAAGCTTTATGTATTGCAGCTTTCCAGTGTCATATATTATAGAAACAAAATGAAAAGACCTGCAATTGTACCTTATAGAGGTGCAGAGTGAGCAAAGTGGCGTTCATGCAGTGGCATTTAATGACACGAGCAACTTGCTTAACCCATCTTCATTTGTCTCAACTCAAGTATGGTAAATAAGTACAAAGTCTCTTTCTAAAAATATTGAAGTTGTGAAAGAAAAAACTTCTATTATGCAGTATTGAGAAAAGACAAACAAATAAGCAGAATCTCACCCAAAAAAGGGTAAGCAGAAAGTTGTAAAATGTGGCAGATATTTTGGTCCTTGCAAACTTCCAAGCTCCTAACGCATCCAAGTGTACAAATTAAGTTAAACTTCATTGTGTTTTCTCAGTCTTGTTATGATGACTTGCCCTTCAGCTTTTCATAATCCATGCGGATGGACTAATTTTCTGAATTAATTTTGTTCTCGCATGCAGTACAAAAATGTGAAACCAGACTACCTGAAGAACATATGGAAGGTTATGAACTGGAAATATGCCTGTGAGCTATATGATAAAGAAGTTGCTTAAATAAGGTTTTGTTCTTCCCTTTATGAATATTCTGCATAAGAGTCTATGTTTGCTACTGTTACTTTAGTATCAATAAGGTGGATTTTCTGTCTTAGCGCATCAAAGTTGTGTAGTTTTATATTATTTATCTGCAAATGGCGTGCTACTTATTTCAAAGTTTGCAATTGGCTGATGCGGACTCTTGTGCTGTGGAAGAAATGAACCTTATGGAATAAAGGATTACATTACTAGATAACCAACACTGTCCGTGCTCTTATTTTCAAAGTCTAGATTGCTGAAGCTAAAGTTTCAACATGCTGAAGAGTAGTTGGATAACTTAGAAGCAAAAGTTACAATGGTTTACAATGCCCTCAATCAGGACTTGTTTCCGAGAAACGAAGGTTCACTTGATCAGTGAAACAGGTCTAATTATTGTAACGCGGCACACGAACACCACATCCCTGGCCATAGAGGTCTCAATCAATTTCTGAACAGAATAAAAGTCAAACCCCACTTAGGGCAACTAAAGCACATAAGCAAATTCTAGTACTAACCCCACTTGGGGCAACTAAAGCACATAAGCAAATTCTAGTCCCAACTTTCTTCTGCTGTTGACTGTTCAAAGCAGGCGTATTCCAACTTGTGAAAACACTAAAACTGTGAATCATAGAACTAAGGGAAATAGATAATACATGTCTATAGCCCAATAAGACATACATAATTAAACTAACGACTAACGTAAGTTAAACTAACCTGTCAGCGTAAGAATTGAGGAAAGACTTTGAGTCCTTTGCAACAATATGAAGGCCAAAAGCCGGGCCTACTGTCATCCTCGCATATGAAGCAGATAACACCGTACTTGGTATGCAACAATATTTAGGGGAAATGATCTGCAAAAGTTTAATCGGACATGCGATGGCATCATTAGCTGCATATTACAAAAGAGCAACACGAAACAATGTATACACCATTATAATACTCGGCATGTGAAAAGCCATACTTGGATATTCATCTCATGTGCATTGCTAACTAAAACTCTACTGTCGACTCCAAAGGTTTCCAGGAGTTGGAAGATCATTCACTGCATTTGTTTGGAGTTCTGCAGGAAGCCACAAAAGACGACTTCATTCAGACGCTTATGTTGCAATATTCTTATCATGTCCGAGTTCTCGAGCGAGCTGTATACAGTGGACCATTGAACAATTTGTCTTGATTGCATTTGGTAAAATATGAGATCTGGCGGCCACATAACCTTCCTGCTTTGCAAACAACAGTGGTCATGCAAACAGTAATCACTAAACTTGAAGATACATATTACAAACAAATTCTAAAGTATAATATATCTTAGAAAGGATTATGCCTTAAGCCGTGTGCATGATAGAATAGAAAATAATGTTTCTAAACCAGAAATGTTTGGTAGATTGTGATACTGATACCAGGGCATTAGCTTATGATGGAGTAGTATCCGAAGCATACACCAAATACCCAGCCCATGAAATAAGAGGCATACCTTCTTTAGAATGCTAATCATACTGCTAGCGGGAGGAGAGTTGATCTTTCCACGACTTGCATGCAATCTGTCAATTCCGATGCGCCAATATGGGTTTTAAGTACCATTATATTCATCAGCAGTAAATTAACTCTGTTCGTTAGATTTAACAATGATAAGGAGGAAAAAAAGTTTAAACACTTGCAACCAACCTCATCAAGTTTGATATATCCAGGAGGTAATTGAGGGTCACTTTCCTCTATCATTTGGTTTAAAAGTTTATCCAAATCATTGCCTTTGTGTCCAGTATAAGCCCACCCCCATTCTGAAGCTAAGTTTAACATTTCAGTCACATACGCTGAATTATGAAGAGGACCCGTCCAAAGAGGACCTGAGACAACTATAGATTTAGATACCTGAGAAGCGAAGCTACCATATGAGTTCCAGTTAATAGTCATGGAATCATTATTTTGTAGCTTTAACTGCATCCAACTGAGTGAAGTCAGATGATTTGCATACCTCTCCTTTTCTGTAAGGGCACGAAATCTGCCCAAGTTCTCCCCAAGAAACAATTGGAGAATTCCCACAGTGACGACAGTAACTTATGAAATTATAATGGCTGCCAAAGTGAAAAGCTGTGTCAAAAAATTTTTACTTCTCGAATTAACTGGCTTATATACAGTCATCAGAAACAATAAAGATCCCTGACCTGTTTAGCTGCAGCTGGCCGCGAGTAATTCGTATCATTACCCGGAAAACAGGCCCATGATAAGAGTAATACGAGAAAAGAGGTGATATTTGATAGCCCAGAGCAGCTGCTTCACCGCCTATAAGCATTCGCAGACCAATCTCGTTCGAATATGGCATTGGACGAACAAATGCACCATACGAAGCCAAAGAACTAGGTAGGAAAACTAGTGTGAACCACTCCAAAAAGTATCATTTGATAAAATTTGTCGCTGTAAAATTTATTTAGAGATGGAACAAATTTCTGACCAGAGCCAAAGATTGTTTAGACATGAAAGAATAATCTTATTAAATTGCTTGAGCCTTTTCTTTTTTTTTTGCAGATGGAAGTGAGATTGTCACCCTCCTAATTTAACAGCTAAGGATAAACGGGAGTTTGAGTAGCATATTATTCAGGAAAAATTTGAATCGTTTTCCATGAACCAGCCATGAGATAAGCTGAAGCGCATTATTTCAGTAGCTTACATAACAACAAACGGGTACAGGGAGTCAACATGAGCTGAAAATTTTACCAATATGGTCGATGTCCCCCGGATGAGAACCCATCAGTTGAGGTGACGTACAACAAGCCACCCGTCCGAATGGCGGACAGCGCCGAACTCATGAAAGAAGAGTCGCTCCCGAAGCAATCGACGTCGACGAGGTCGAAGAACTCCCTCCGGAGGTAGCTCTCGGCGAGGACCCGGTGGCGTCGAGGTGGGTCACGACCCACCTCCTCTCTCCGTCCGTCGAGTCTCGTGGCTCTCCGGAGAGGTTCGAGAGGATGAGGGGACGACAGTCCTCGGATGCGTCGTTGGCCCAGACGAATCCAGCGCCGGCCTGGGCGAGGTAGCGGAGGGCGCGCACGCCGCATCCGCACATTGCGTCGAGCACCCGGAGGCCGCGGCCGTCCCCGGAGGCGGCGAGGCGGCGGCCATGGATGGCGGCGGCGAGGACACCAAGGTCTCGGCCGACGGCGCTCTCGCGGCGGAAGAAGGAGTCGCCGGTGTCGAAGGCGACGCCGCGCTCGACTTCCTTGGAGCTGACCTCAGCGGCGGGGAGAGCTCGGAGTCTTCGAGGAATGGCGGCGCGGTGGCTAGGGTTTGAGAGGGGCAAGGATAGAGTTAGAGGAGAGAGCCAGAGGATTTGGGTGGAAGAGAGGCATGTGGATGTGGTCATGGCGGGAGAAGAGCAACAACGTGGGATTCGATTACACCGGAAGCGAAAGAAATAAAAAAAACTATTTATCTTATCCTCACGGTCTTACTTCATATTTATATTTTTTATTCCCTTTAACTCGAACACACCGGTTATTACTTTAATTAACATATATGAGTGATTCCAAATAAATATAATAATACAACAAAAGTACGAGTAACTCGAAAATTTTACTCAACAAGAAAAAAATTAAATTGAAAAAAAATCAAAACTTAGGGGTCCTAATATGATTTAGAATGACTTTTGATAAATTAAAATCCATCCGTTAAAATTAGGACCCACCTGAAAAAATCATAGAGCTCATGGAACCAGTTTTTTTATTTATATAATTAATTCATATGTTATCAATTATTTTATTATAGATATAATATTTTTTAATAAAATTTCATACTTCTCTATCACATTATCGAACTCTAATTTAATAACTTTAAAATTTTACTAATATATTTTATATTTGATATAAAATTAAATATTTTTATATTAATTTTAATTTATTATATAAAATTTTAAAATATAATTATATAAAAGTAGTGTCCCGAAAAAATTGATTCGGATGAAGGTGATTTTTATTTTTAAAATACTTTTAGGATATTTTTTAATTTTAAAAATTGATTCAAAAAATAACGATTAATTTTTTTGAGCGAAAATCTGATATGAGCCAAACTACTTTCACCTCTAATATAATACATTCTTATCAAACTAATTATTTATGGTTGTTTTCTCTAACATCCAACTATTAACTTTTTCTCGCATTCCATAAATTTATTTCATTTTGACGCATATTATCCCATTAAATTTGATCTAAAATTCTATTAACTTAATAATAATTCTCTTCTCTTTAGTATAATTTTTTAAAAAATTTTGACAATATGAGCACAGTAGTTCCAATTATGAAAACATATTTTTTAGAAAAAATCTATTGGTTTATTTCTTATTTTTAAATACTTTTATTGTAATAAAAGAAATAGAGGTAAAATTGATATTTTATAATTATTAAAATATAATTTTCTTATTCAGTCCCACAAGTGCCCAAGGCTACTACACACCTAACTAATTCGGTGTTCGGACGAGAGTTGTATGAATAAACCTTGGCAAAAATAATGATTTCAAAAATCGAATATAGGGCTACTAGCACACGGGAACTTTAGGACACAATCCCGCTATCCAATTGTGCCAATCATACTTGTTCACTAATGCGCTATTTGGCTTGGGTTATCAGTTGTAATAAGTAGATACTCTTTGGAATACATCCAAACACGTGGTAGACTAGGATTAATGGGAGACAACGTGTGTAGCTCACGATGTATGTTTAATCTAGTCGGCACGTTATTTTTTGGGTTATAGTATTCTTCAATTTCGGAAGAATATACATAATCCGACGAGGGCATGGGAGTCATTTCACTGTTCAACAAATTAATCAAATTAAAAAGAACGCTAGATGGCCGAACCTTCTTCCTCCCCATTTTCTGCAAAACTTGGGCACATGTTCTCCTAAGCACATCTTCGCACATTTGAATTGCAATTGGGTGGATAGTGTTGGACAACAAGGTATTCTTCCTTTCTTCTTCTTAGCAACCACGACTTAAGTTGCTTTCACCTACTAATAGGTTTTCATTTGTTTTCCCTAGTTTGAACTCCTTGTGATGTTTGTTCGCCGAATCTCCACGTACATGTCCCATTATCGGCGCTGACCTGATCCACCATTGTTGCCTTGCTCTTCTAAATGGGTTTGCCTCTCTTCGTCTCTCTCTTTCTCTATCCCTCTATCCCTTTCATCGTGAGCAACCCTATTGCAGGTTCTCACCGCCTCCCTCCCTCTCCACTCGCTATAGGGGATGAAGCAAATCATATGAAGATAACACGCCAAGGGACTTCTGTTGCTTATTGGCGTGTACCCCTTTTTTTGTCATCATTTTCTTGTATCGCCGATTGTACAAAACATGTCTTCTATGTTGCAATTATGAATGCATCTTGTATGACTTGCCACCTACATGAGCTTATACATGGTTTTACATGTCTTGATCCTAATTCACTTAAAAATGATCTTACCTCTTGTATGTAAACTTGTGTGTGTACCATAATTATGCCATTTTTGTTCATGTATGCTTCTTCCTTGAAAACATAGTGGCTGTCTCTCCCTATCCACCGTCTGCTAGTCGAATAGGTAGATAGTACCTTCATATTGGTTTTTTTAACTCGTATTTGTTGTGCATGCCTCCTTTTCCATGCTATTTTCTCATTCAACCCGGAGAGAAACTTCCTACTTTTCTCCTGTTTCTTTGCTTGACTAATACTTAAGCACATGCCCACCGCATAGTCCTCCTAAATTTGTCTCCTATACTTTGGTGCAATTTTCCCAATTTTAATGTGGAACCTAAATTAGACTATGGACCAAGAGGTCGGCTCCAGAGATGGATCACTCTGGAAAAGGCGTCTAAACAATTGGCATGATGAGTTGGATGAAGTATTCATTGGAATTATGAAACTTGAATATTTGGATGGGAATCTTGTAAATGGCGTATTCTTGACTAATACTTGCACCAGAACATCACTTATTTGCGATAGATAGTTTCCGATGGACAAAAATCCTTCGCATTTTTCGACGATTTTTGTGACGGATTGAAAAAAATATTTCCAAATACCGAAGGCTGAAAGGTTCTTTGCTAATACGAATGGCAAATTCCCATCGGTAAATTACTGACGGGATTAGATCCATCGGTGATTCCGAAGGCCAGCCCCATCTGTAATTAATTTTATTATAATATGTGTAATATAATATTATTATATGCTAAATATTTTATTATTTTAATTACTGACGGGATTAGCTTTCAGAATTATCGACAGATTAAGATGCGTTGGTAGTTCCGAAGGCTCACCCCGTAGGTAATTAATTTTATAATAATATGTATGTAATATAATATAAATATATGCTTAATATTTTATTATTTTAATTATCGACGGACATAGCCTTCGAGACGGATTTAAATCCGTCGATAATTTCGAAGCCTATGCCCATCGCTAATTAAAATAATAATTTGTTATCAATATTTATAATATAATATAATGTATATTTATTTTTATTCTTTTCCTGATTCATTAATAAAATAAATACATTAAATAAATTATCATTATTTTTCATTTTTTCATAAATATTTTAGCGTCTTACTCATTTCCTCCAATATATTGATAGATATAGAATATAAATTATAAATAACTAGGAACAAACTCGCTCTTTGCGCAATTATAAATTTTTAAGTTATTTGTCTTTTGTAATAATAGTAGTTGTAATAAGAATAAAATGAAAGTCATAATTATTAATATATAATTGAGTGATGATAAATTTGGCAAAAGATGTCATCATAAATTTTGATGGCTAAACTTATAGAGAATAAAAATATAAATATGAGTAAAAAATAATTTATATTATTTTAGGTGGAGAAAAGTAAAAAAGGATGAAATATTTGAAATCATAGAAAAAGTGATTTTTTATTAAAATATGAGATTTTCAATCAATTTGAATTTGTTTATTAATCAAAATCAATATTATTATATATGTCAATAATAATCAAAATAATTTTATTATATGTTTATTTTATTCAATATTTTTTAACTTGAAATTTATTTAATATTTTTATACCACTTTTTTCTTTAATATTTTAACTTTTATTTTCTCATAATATCTTAATTTCATAATGTTAGTGTATATATAGTACTAATGTTAATCAATATGTGTACATACTATCAATATTATATATATCTTAGTATTATCATTAGATATAATTAGATGAAGCATAAGTGAATTCTTAGAACTTAGAATACTTATCACTCATAATTTTTAAATGTACTTTATTTTAAAAAATAGTTCTATGAATAAGTGGTAATCCATAGATTTATACTTATGATTAAAACTAATTTATATTATGATTAAAATTAGCTATATCTTGGATAGGAAGTTAACATATTTTAATTTATTAAAATTTATCTATTCTATTAGTAAAACTTTTATATTTATAATGTAACAATCATTTCATCAACTTGAATATAAATTTTCTATAAGCCAAATTTTTATAAATAAATTTATACTTTGTAAAATATTATAATATTAACAGTTCAAAATTTATACTTTTATATTATAATATTTCATTTTGTACACTTTTAAAGGGTCATTCATGACTTATAAAAAAGTTCATCATTATTTATAAAATTAGTTATAAATTTAATCTATTAAGTTACTTTTTATTAATTGTGAAATGTCAATATGATCTTTATTATCTTATTACAAGAAATATTTATTAAAAAATTATAAGACAATTATGAGAAAATAAATACATACAATATTTTATTAATGTTTAAAAATAAAATTTTAATAATAAATTATTATTTTAATTACAGACACATCTAGCGATTGTGGAATAATTTCTCAAGTGAACATCAACTTTTTATAAAGAAAATAACAATAATCCAACTATAACTTCGAAATATTGTGGTCGTAAAACTTAAATTATTATAACAGTAAGGTCATCCAATTTAAGCTTCTAAAATTCGCGGTCATCGAACGTAGGTTATCATAACTCTAAGGTCATCTAACTTAAGATATAAAAGTAAGACGGTCATCCAACTTTACTCTTATAATTATCAGGTCATCCAACTTAACATTTTATGAGAAACAATCAGGTCACCTAACTTTATTTTGAAAACAATACAATCATCCATTTACATTGTTCAGTTGACGAGAGGTCATCGTATTTTATTTATCGAATATTGACAGTCATTGTACTTTTGCTTATGTTTTATGAAACTATTTTATTTCGAAGATTAGACCCGTCGGTAATTAAATTTAATAGTATTTTATTAATATTTATAATATAACACATATCTATCTTCGATTTATTTATAATATGATTGAGAAATGTCAATTTAATCTTTATTATCTTATTACAATAAAAACTTGTAAAATAAAAAAAATATGGATAAATTATTTATAAAAAAACATATTATGTCTTTTATAATATGACCTTTTATATATTTTCAAAAAGTCATATTGTTATTTATATTAAAATTAATCATTATGTTAAAATTTTAGTGCATATTAAAATTTATCTATTTTTTATTCTAAATTTATTTATATCTATATTCTATATCTATAAATATATTAAAATAAAATTGAGTAAAAATATAAAATAACTAAAGACAATTATGAGAAAATAAAAATTAATGATAACTTATTAATCATATTATTTTATTAATGCATCAAATAAAGAATATAAATAAATATAGAAAGACAGATATGTATTATATCATGGATATTAATAATAAAATATTAAATTCGATTATCGACGGGCTTAGCCTTCAAAATTACCGATGAAGGAAAACCCGTCGGTAATAAAATATTTCTCTTTCTACATTTATTTATAATATAATATAATATTATTAAAGCTTATAATATATATTAATACATATAATTAATATTAATATTATTAATGATTAATAATAATATTTTATATCATAAAACTTAATAACAAAATATTAAATATAATTACCGATGAGTTTAGTCTTTGAAATTACTAACGGTATTAAATTCGTCGATAATTCCGAAGGGTATGTCCGTCGGTAATTAAATTTAATATTTTATTAATGTTTATAATATAATATAATACATATTTCTCTTTCTACATTTATTTATAATGTAATATTATATTATGGAAGTTTATAATATATATTTATACATATAATTAATATTAATACATATAATATTCTTAATGTTTAATAATAATATTTTATATCATAAAAGTTTATAATAAATTATTAAATATAATTATCGACGAATTTAACCTTCGAAATTATCAACGGTGACTCGCCGTCGGTACTACCTAAGGGTACACCTGTCGGTAACTAATATTGTATATATAATATAAGATAAAATATATGATTAATATTTTATTATTATTTTTACCGACGAGTCCGCCCTTCAGTAGTACTGAAGGATAACCGCCCATCAATACTACCTGAGGGTATTACCCATCGGTAATTAATATTTTAATATTATACACATAATATAAGATAAATATCTCCCCCTCTCTCCCACAGTGGCGGCAACTCACACGGCTCCCCCTCTCCCTCTCTCTCCCATAGTGGCGGCAACTCACACGGCTCCGATATATATCTCTCCATGACTCCGGCTGCCTTCTCCCTCTCTCACGACTCCTTCCGCCCACCCCGTCTCCCTCTCTTGGTTACGGATCTGCCACCATGCACCGGATCACGGCCGAGAGGCGTCGATCCGGCCGCCATGCCCTGGATCGAATCTGGCTGCCTGGCAGCCGAACGCGATCGGATCTTGCCACCCGATGGGCGATCGCGGCCGGATCTGGCCGCCTGGCTCCGATTGCGGCGGATGTGGGCGCCTAGTGGCCAATCGCCTTCGTGGTGTCCGGATCTAGATGCCTCGCGGCCATTCGCATCCATGGCAGCTGAATCTAGATGTCTACGGTCATTCGCATCTATGGCGGCCAGATCAGGGCGCCTAGCGTCCGTTCATGGCCGTGGCAGTTGGATCGGGGTGCCTGTTGTCCGTTCACGGGCGTGGCAGTTGGATTTGGGCGCCTAGCAGCTGTTCGCAGTCGTGGCGGCCAGATCTGGGTGTCTGGTAGCCGTTCGCGACCATGGCGCGAATCATCGGATCATGGCCTGTAGGCGCTGGATCGGCCGCCTGCGTCAGAACCGATCATCTGCGGTTGGATCTCGACGCCTGATGGCCGCTATCAGGCACTTTCATACGCTAACTGTCGCCTAGTTGCAGCGATCCGGGGCCTGACGCTCGGAACTATCGAGATTCCTTCTTCAGCCACCCTTCCCATCCCCCTCTCCCTCTCTCTTGACTTTAGTTGTCCTCTTTCCTCTCTTTCTCTATCTCAATTATGGTCGCTTGCTAAGGATCGGCTGCCAGATGACGATCTGTCAATAGGCATCCTACTTTTTTAGTATTTTTTAAAAACTATCCAACGGATTTATTCATCACAAGCGTATGTTCCCACCAAAGGTTTCAACTGGAAGATCTCATCGAAGCCTATGACGGGATGTTCCCCATCGAAAGCTCCGAGGGGCACTCCCGTCGGAGCCTCCGACAGGTGGCACCCGTGAAGGCTTCGATGAGTCACACTCAGAAACCTAGGAGAGTGCCCGTACAAACTATCAACGGGTCTCCAGTCGGAACCTGCGAAGGGGACAAACCCGTCTGTAGATGCGAAGGGGAGGGTCCATGGCAGTTTTCGAAGGGTTTCCGATCTTTTGTCGTCAGAAATTTTTAACGACGAGAGCTCTTCCAACTGATCATTATCTGTCGGAAAGCGTATTTATCGACAGATTTGATGTTATTTCTGATGGATTTGGCCATTAGAAATCATAAACATTCTTGTAGTGTTGGAAGCGCATTCTGGGTAGATTTAATAAGACAACGAAGAAGGGTTATGATATGTCTAACTTAAAAAATAGGATAAAAAAACTTGAAGAAGTTGTTCAATTTGTACTAGTTTCAATAATCACAGTGTATGTGTTAGGATTATCAGAAAAAAATGCCTACGCATGTGGGAAGTGGTCACGACGATAAGCATAATAATTTTGTTAAGTTGCTAATTTTTTGTATTTCGCATATCTCATTTATTATCATTGAAATACTCTTGACCCATTGGCAAACAAGGGTTATTCCAGAATAAAGACAAGTCATTTCCTCTTTACGATGATTTCTTATTATATTTTCCAAAAACACTGCTACTAGCAGTCAAGCCTTTGTTACGACCATGCCTGAGTTGCCTTTTGAGGACGTTGATTTGAATGATGATGATGTCGACATTACCTTGGATGCTAGAAATGATGATCCAAGTGTACTTGGCATGTCGAATTTCATGTTTGATAGTCCATCATCAACTGCTGCATCCGAAGACCCCTTTAGTGGTGTTTTCCTTCACCCTCATATGGAAAAAGAGCTAGAACAAGTGGAAATAATGCTAAGAAAGAAAAGCTAAGAGAAACATTGCTGAAGCCATAGAAATTATGTGCGAGATAAAACATGTAAAAAAAAAGACTTCAACTGCTTAGTGAGGTAGTGCAAAAGATTTTAATAGAACTTTGAATAGAACTTAGTCAAAAGATTTTAATCGGTTTGTTGTTGTTTAACTTTTGTCTTTTGCCTTATTTTAGTCTATTTTTTTCACAATTCATCAATTTATAAAGTGATTATATTTCTCATAAAATACCATTTATTTATTATACTTCTTACTATTGAAATGTTTACTAAATAATATGGACAAATATCAAACAAATAACAAATTCAGTTAATTTTGTGACAATTTAAAATCTTGACGCCCTAGATTTTTAGAAAGTAAATAAACAGTATTAAAATAATACTATTCTAGAACATATGAGCTGATCATATTATTTTATTTATTAATGTAGAAAATAAAGAATAATTTGAGAGAAGTTGGAAGAGGTAAAGAGGAGGAAGTAAGATTGATTATGAGATTAATGATTAAATTTAGAACTAATCAAATATAGGCTATTATTAGAAAATGATTAAGTTAAATTATAAATAAGTTCAGAATGTTGAATCCCATATTTTGATGATAACAAATTAAATTGGACATAAAAGTACTAATTTATGCTCAAGTGATGATATGCAGGTGTAGAATTGATATGATTTCAATTGTAGAAGAAATTCCCAATCGAAACAACAAAAATGAAATTTCAGCATATGACCGTCGACTGATCGGTCGACCGATTATGAAGATTGGTCGATTGATATCAAGTGGAACAAATGTCGAGACTGTACCGGTTGATGATTCGGTCGCTACATCGGTCGACCGAACAACACATGGATTAATTCAGAAAAAGTCAAGACTATACCGGTCGATGTTCCGATCATTGCACCGGTTGGTCGAACAGTAAAGGATGAATTCCAAAAAAAGTCGAGACTATACCGGTCGACGTTTCGGCCGAAGGACCGGTCGACCGGACAGCTTAGAAAGGTAACAAATATGCTGCAATGGTCATATTGACCGGTCGACCGACCCATTAATGCGGTCGACCGGTCACAGTGCCAGATGAACAGTAACAACTATTTTTCGAGGAGAAAATCATGGAAATTCATCTGGACGAAATTCTCACCTGTACAACATTATAAAAGAGTGCCAAAGCTTGAATATATAGCCGATGCCGAATATATAGCAGCCGATAGTTGTTGTGCACAAATACTATGGGTAAAATAATAATTGCTTGACTATGGTGTAAATTGTTCCAATGTACCCATGAAGTGCTATAGAAATGACCAAAAATCCAATTCAACACTCTAGAACGAAACACATTGACTTGCGATATCACTTCATTAGATAACATGTGACACTTAAGGACATTGCCATTGAACATGTGTCCATTGAAATTCAACTTGCAGACATATTTACAAAACCCTTGAGTGAAGAACGATTTTGCATGCTTAGAAGGGAATTAGGAATGATTACTTCTTGATTGCATATCAATTCTGAGTAAAAGTGACTTGGTTATGCAAAATCACTTCTGACATGAATTGAACATTAAAAGTGTTGCACAACACTACATTTGTATGATATATCTGGAATATGATTTTTTGTTCTTGATTTTCTAATGGCTTAAATTTTGAAAAAATGCAAGAATCGGTCGACGGAATGGAAGGACCGGTCGACTGATGTGAAATTAGCAATTGCGCTTACAATGATCAGTCGACCAATATGATACACCAGTCGACCAAAATATGAATGCGTCCAGCTGACACAGATCGACCGATGGTGATTTATTTGAAAAAGAATTGTCCGGTTGACCGCTGGGCAGAATCGGTCTATGTCAAAATCGTGAGATATAAGAAATCGACCGATCAAATCGGTCGACCAAATCCCACTTTCCACGCGACCGCTACTCCTGCCAACTCTCTCCCTTCGACGACCGACGACCAAACTCCGGCCAGCTGACCAACCTTCCCCCTCCGGCGAACCCTACGACCGCCGGCCACTCCAGCGACCGGCCGCCCCCCTTTTTCTTCGACTTCATCACTCGACCTTCACCGTTCTCTGACAGAACTCTCTCTGACCGATCGCCCTTTCTCTCTATCGATCGCCCTCTCTGCTCTCCGGCCGACCACTCTCTCTCTCTATCTCTCCTCTCTCACTGTCCGTCCCTCATCTCTGGCAACACCTCTCCGCCGGCCGCCTCTCTCGTCCGGTTACCCTTTCTCTCTCTCTCATCTCCATCAAACTCCGGCGACCTTCGTCATCCATCGCTGCTAACCAGCCACCTCGATCTTCGTCTCTCTCTCCCCCTCTCTCTCTCTCATCTCCATCACCTCCGGCACCCTTCTGCTATTTTCGGACATTCGCCCCTCTTCGTCTCGAACACCAGTTCCAACCTTTCGTTCACTTCAGACCACCATTGTTGAATCCATGACCGACGACGACGGGCATTCATATGTTCGGATGGTCTTTCAGCGTCATCGTCGCTTCCCTAGTTTCGGTGGTACCATTCATATCCTCCCACCAGAACCTGAATTAGAACCTGAACCCGAGCCTGTCCGACGTGGACGAGGCCGTGGATATCCATGTTTTTTTAAAAAATATCTAGCTAAATGTGGTCACTAGTACTAATTCTAAACTATCCCAAATTCAAACACAAGAGAGGTACTTCTATTTATTATAACATACTAGGATTCAATTAACCCTCCTTTAATTTTCTCAAAATTTTTGGGCGGTTCAACTAACACCCCTTTTATTATTTTCATGGGATTCATGAACCCATTTTTAGTTTTCTCACAATTATTTTGGGCTTCAACCAATCCTCTTTTACTTTTTTTCATGGGGGTTCAATTAACTCTATTTTTTCTCACAGTTTTTTCTTGATATGGAAATGACTTTTCTTTTCCTCTATTGTGACTTCAGTCTCTAATTCACCAATGCTTTAATTAAAATTATATCAGATATACCAATTCAATTTATTATGACAATTTGAAGAATGGGTTATTCTCAAAATCTCTCATCATTTTAAGACACATGGGATTGTAAACACAAGAATGACTAAAGGAAATTCATAACACTTTTACGAGTCCTTTATCGATAACATGTGAGAATGCACCCTATTGTGTATGTGTTGCATACGAGATTGATCCATGCACAACCATAACATGCCAAAAATTTCATAATAAATGAGATTAAAAGATAATGGGTTTGTACATGACAATTGGGTAGAACAAGCACACAAAAATGTAAAAAAATGACTCGACTAGACTCACTACAGACCAGTGGACACTCATAACCAAACACTAACATCAAAACATAGGACACACACTAACATCAGGTACCCCCATTTTCTCTCAAACCTAGAACCAACATTGTCTCCAATGTTTGTACGTAAAAAGTCAAAACACAAAATTAGGTTTGAGGCAAAGAGAGTTTCACATGATTACTATGGGAGAGGCAGAACATTGGCCAGTCATCGCGCTCAATATACCATGCATCGATATGGTTCACAACAACATTCATATGTGTTTTCAATTGCCACATCTTCTCATGTCACATCTCCATCTGATTAAGCTCTCCATCAAATTCAGTTGATTCTTCGAGTATTGGATGTAGACGTAGATGGATGTGTAATTGCCATGTCTTGTACTTGAGGACTGGCCTCTCGCAATTATGGATGTTTGGGTTACAGGGGCATCATCATCATTGGAGTATGCATTGTTAATTGACTCCTCTTGAGGGAACCACTTGGCATACATGGATCATTGTTGCACCGAGCCCCTGGTAGGAAACTTCCAATTTGTCTGAACAAAAAATATTAGTCTTGCTAAGATTCGAGAGTGGGTGTGTGTAGGTCTTCTTGTTCTAACAAAGATGATACAAATCTCCAACCTTTGTAATCATCTTGAAATGCACACATGTCTCCAATGTGATTATGTTATAATCATGGGCATCCACCAAACCATCAACACTATATCAAAGTGCTAATATGATAGGAGTGATGAAACCTCCAATAGCAATCTTTTCGGATGCTTGGTTCTAATTGCTCACCATGTGCTTGCTTAACAATGCTCTGGTGTTCATCAGGTGTTCATTCAAAGTTGCCCAAATTACAAAGAGTTTGTTGTCACATACAACTCCATCATTGTCATCTCGGATACACATCATCTAAGCAATCATTTCATGCAAGTAATAGATCACCAGATTGCGCACTGATATGGCTTCGTTATGAGATGAGATCACTACAAGAAAGTGGTCGAATGGCGACCCATAGAAGGAGACGCTATAGGGGCGCTATTGCATCTATGAAATATTAGCTTTTCTTTAGTATCTACGTAGCACCGACAATATGCGACGCCTGCAATTGGTGGCTAATAACGTCGCAATTGAGCCAAAGAAGAGGAAGATGCTACTAGCGTCAATAGTAGACGCTATCTCAATGTTAAGATGACGCGTAATGTCTCGCTGTGAGCAGTCAATAGGCGTCGCTAACGGGACGATAAAGTGGCGTACAAAGGTGAGATGCTATTCCGACGCTCAAGGGACGCTAAGTTTATGCATTAGTTGACATGATTTTGATGCTACTATGAGGCCAACATCATGTTAGTTGGGTCGCCAAAGCGACACTAAGGTGAGGCTCCACATGTCGACACTACTGTGATGCTCGAGGGACACGGAGAATGTTATATTTAATGTAGCGTCGACTATGCACGAGACACTATTATGACACTACGGAGGCGCTAATGTTAGATATTTTTGCCCCATTACAATCATATTTTATCAGAAGCATAATATCAAAGAAGAATCATCACATGAACAATATCTAAGATAAGAATATGAAAAGTAATAAACTGAACTAACAGAAGTATAACTACTGTACATATATCTAATAACAAGTCTATAAGTAATAAAAGTATGGTTGCAGAAGTTTCTATCCTAACCTTGGGAGTTGTTGTTTTCATTCCTGACGTTCGATCCCGACGTGCTCGGTCCTTGGCCTCGCGAGAATTGATTCTACAGTGAAATCAATCCCTAAATCGCCTACAATAATGGAGCCAATTGCTATGACACCTGCTGCGATATCTGCTGTAACATTTGCTGCGCTAGCTACTGCGACAGCTACATCACTTCAGGTGCAACGGATGAACTCAGAGCAGATGGGCTGCCTACATATCCTCCGCTCCTTTTATGTATCCGAGCGGCTGCGCCGATGCCACACAGGTATCCTCCTCGTGTCATGCCGGCCACCTCCTCCACAACAGGGTCCTTTACGAAATAGAAAAAATATACAATTAAATTATATAACATAAAAAACACATAAATTAAAAACGTGAATCACTTTCAGAAAATGTTACATGGTGGCTGAGTACTTGGATCATCTCTATACTTTTCATCCATCTTTGCATTATACTCATACTAAAAAATTTAAACATTGTGCATTTAAAGAATAGTTTGCACTAACGTCAACAACTAAGTGAACATGTGATGAGACTTACCAGAAGCCTACGAGCAGTGGGCATGACAAAGTCATTGGCCTTCCGACTCTTATGCGTGGCCTCGTAGACCACGTGAAAGTTCACAGGACTATCGTGTTTCTCCTCATACAATAAAGTTTCAAATTTTATAAAATAAGTATAAGTTAAGATTTTAATTATTCGAATTTGTATGTAAATTACCATGTGTCGTCGATGTTCATCAAATCGCATCGATCCGTCTGTGTGGATGTGAGCCTCAGGCTTCGAAAATTGGTTAACTTTTGCATTTTCTGACTTTCTTTGCCATTGTTCATCAGTCCTGTATGAACATCAGATACTTAGACTTTGAAAAATTATAAATTTATAAAAATTATTTAAATGTAAACATACTTACCACTTCGACTCCCAAACCGAGCGCCTAATATGTCTTGGGCATCTCTGTATGCCATACTCCAAAGTGAGTCCGGCGGACGTGATGACCTTGCGAAATTTGTATAATCGATTTCGAAGGCATTTCACAGTCACCTCCTCAAAAGCTCTTCGAATCTTCTCCAAACTAAGATCCGGATGAAGCTGATTTGCCTACTAAACAATACTATAAAACTTAGTAATTTAAAAATAATATAAAATAAATTATGTAACCCCAAAAGAGGATCGTATCATAAAGGCCCAAAAGATGTCATCCCACACTTGAATTGGGACATCTTTTCACAATCTTGCCCCAAGTGAGAAAGAATAAGAGCACTGATATCTCGCATGGTACTAGCGAGTATGAAAGTGGACCGGCAAATTACAAAGAAGAATTAATTTTCAATGATAAGAAAAACTATAATAAAATTTCTACAACTTATTTAGCTTACAGCCGAGCAATATTATTTATAGTGACCACCCCATTATCGTGTAATCCCTCTTCATCTGTCAAAGAGAAATCATCATCTAGTACAGCTGTGGTAGACTGAGAAGGTCTGACATCATCGATGAGCCCTATTACAAAATAAATCATTAGTGTCATACCAAATTAAACTAGTGATAATTGATATATGTACAATAAAGTTTTCACCTCGAGTGATGTCTATCGTTGCATGATCCGTGGCAGTCCGCTCATCAGAATGTGACAAGCGGGGTGCTTGTGCTATTGGCGGCATAGCAACTAACATTATTAAAAAATGATTAATGTAATTAATTGAGAAATATAATTTTAATAATAATAAATATATCACCTGGGGTAAGATGTCGCTCGCCAATGCTAGAATGTGATGAAGCGTCCGGTAATCTCGACGGTGGCATAGCAACTGTCATAAAAAAATACTTAAAATACTTGCATGTATTTGAATTTATGGAATATACAGAAAATAACCCAGTGTGACATGTCGATCGTCATCATCCCGTCGACGATGGAGCAACTATCACAACAACAAAATAATTAGAAAATTGTATCGCCTACTATGTGACACATACCTGGAGTGATACGTGGAGATGACCCAACAATGGATCGCTTACTATGTGACGATCCGGTTACGTGCCCCGTCGACAGTGGAGCAACTGACATTATTAAGAAAATGAATGTAACTATTATAAGCAACTATAAATAAGCAACTGATAATAAATATAATACTTAGTGGTCGTGATGACTCAGTCATCTGGAGTGAATGCCTAAAAGAGCGAGATGACCTAGAAGCTCGACCTCTATTAACCATAACTGAAAAAAAAAGTAACAAACTTGTGTTATTATTAGTAACCATATATAACTAAAAAATGTAACAAACTTGTGTCATTAGAAGAACTACGATATTCATTCGCTTGTTCTGTGTTCTGATTCATTTTCATTATCTTCGTCGGCGTCGCTATAATCTTGATTCGAGTCATCGTCAATGAAATTGTCAAAGTTCACTTCTAAGAGGTCATTTGAATTAAACTCTTCCATTGGCCATCGACTAATTGCATATTCTCAACTTCATCGGCTACATCAATTATCTCATTCACTCGATTTTCTTAATAGTAATCCTCTACGAGCACATCGTTGTATATGGATGATGTTTCATTATCATCTACCATTGTTTCTTCTTGATCGATCCGAATTCCTTTCCCTGGATTGAACCAACGACATTTTAGCACCACGACTTTGTTCGATTTTCTCAAATAAGACAATCTTATGATGCCTTCTATAATACCGTAGTAATCAAAGTCGTTGTCCCCGTACATGCTTTCTAGAACACATATGCCGCTATTAATAGTAGAAGGTTGTTGGCTATATTCTTCTGTATGGAATCTGTATCCATTAATTACGATGCCACAGTAGCTAAGAACTTGTTTCTTTGGTCCATGACTCAAATCTCGAATTTTTAAATCTGTGACTGGGCCATTAATAAACTACAAGAAAAATAACTAAAACTTTATTAAAAGTTACAAATGACAGTAATAATTATGAACAATCGGAAAGGATTCTCACTTCACATTTCAACCAATCGGCAAAATGTTCGTCTCGTAGTTTCAATAATTCGTCGTCTGAAACTAACGGATTGATTTCTTGCTGTAATTCTTCGAATTTCTTGAATTCATAGTTGTCAATTAATCAAATCACATAGCAATAATTAATTTTAAATTTTATAACATATTAAAATAAATTATCTTACACGAGATACGACGTCACCTCGCTACAATTTGCAATGAGCGGTGAGATCTCTGTCACTCAAGACAACTTTGCGTCATGTACCAAGAATTTGGCATGGGTACTTGAAGATGGATAAAGTATTCATGTTAACTTCTCTTCCACCACCATCATCGTTTCTTGGAACTTGGGTTTGTTATGATTGTATGTGTGACTCAAAGTACTTTGAAATGAAGTTTGACACCTCCTCAATGAAATATGCTTCACATATATAGCGTTCAATGTTCGTCTTATTCTTCGTCTTCCTTTTCATATATAACATGCATGTTTCAAATACATCCACTGATACTGAACTGCACCTGCAATTGTTTCATATGAAAGATGTACAATCAAGTGCTCCATCACATCAAAGAAAGAAGATGGAACTATCTTCTCAGCCATGCACACGGTAATCACAATAGAAGCCTCTAACCGAGAGATGTCTTCTTTCCGAATGATGGATGTACAAAGCTCTTTAATGAACTATGTTAAAACTTCACAGATAGCCTTTGCCAAAAGTTCTTTATAGGCAATTGGAAACAACCTTTGCATAAAAATATGACAATCATGACTTATCATCTCATGTATCTTCTCATTTTTCAGGTTAAAATAATGAGATATGTTTAATACATATCCATCGGGGAATTTCAATTGCTTGACCCATTCGAAAATCATTTTTCTTTGGTCATTGTTCAAGACAAAAGTAGCTTTTGGTTTTTTGCATTTACCATTTTGAAGATGAATGATATCTAGCTCTGGCCTTCTGCATATAACTTTCATGTCTTCGCGTGCATGTATGCTATCTTTTGTTCTTCATTTAACATCCATAATACTATTGAAGATGTTGTCAAATATGTTCTTCTCCAAATGACGTCAAAGTTACGACACACCAAGTTTGAAGACCAATAAGGCAACTACCAAAAAATACTTCTTTTCTCCCAATTATGTTCATTTCCAAATGAAATTCTTGTACTTGAAATATGTGATTTTGAGGTTATGAAGTTCAAAATCATATGTTTCAAGTACTTGATCATCATTACTGATCAATGAATTATCATATTCTAGTCTCTTTTTTTCAATGTTCTCATTTAATTAACAATAATATTCATCCACATTCTTGTTAACTAAAATGAGAACATGATAAAAAACACAAAATTTTGATAATAATTGATCGGTATTTGATTTCAAGTTGAATCTCATTGAATATAGATTTGATGCATAATTCGGAATAATATAGTTAATTTGTTCATTTACTTTTCAAATCACGATATTCATCTAATTGGAGGCATAAATTTGATAAACAATTTAGTTTGTTCATCTATTTTTCAAGTCACGATATTCATATAGTTGAAAGCATAGTTTCAAGTTAACATAATTAAGAACATATATTCATCTAAATTAAGGCATAATTAAGAAACAATTTAGTTTGTTCATATATTTATCTAAATTAAGGCATAGTTAAGAACATGACCATATTCAATTTCAAGTTAACAAAAATCAATTAACAAAACAGGACTTACTGTCCGACGGAGGAGAGCAGCAACGGACGAGGGTGGTGGAGGAAGGCAGCGTCCGACGGAGGAGCGGCAGCGGATGAGGGCGGCACAATGTCCGTCTGAGGGCAACGGAAGGTTGAGGAGGGTGTGTCCGATGGAGGAGTGCCCGAGGGCGGCGGAGGAGGGGCAATCAATGAGGGCGGAGTCCGACTGCGGCAGCGGCTGAAGAGGACAGCGTCTGGAGGTGGAGCGGCCGAGGAGGGTAGCGGATGAGGGCGCTGTCCAGCTGCGGAGGAGGACGGCATCCGGTGGAGGCAGCGGTAGAGGATGGCAGAGGGTTGTGTCCGACTGCGAGCGGAGGAGCGACAACGGGTAGCGGACGAGGGCGACGTTCGATAGAGAGAGCGGGGGTGGGGTGTCGGACGAGTCGGCGGTGGTCGACGGGCGAGGTCGGGGTTGGAGGAGGAGGCCGGAGGAGGAGGGGTTGGGCTTAGAGGAGTTGGCGGCGGTCAGCGGGCTGGGTCAAGGTCAAAGGAGGAGGCCGGAGGCGGGGTCGGGGTCAGAGCAGCCGACGGCGGTCGGCGGATGGGGTCATTGTCACAGAGGAGAAGGCGGCAGGGTCGGAGGAGTCGACGACGATCGGGGTCGAAGGAGGAGGCCGGAGGCAGGGTCATGATCGATCGAGTCGGGGCGGTCGGCTGTCAGGGTCGGGCGGTAAACATAGAAAAGTAAAAAGTAAAGGAAGAAGTTAGGGATTTAAGGTAAGTTTTTAGTGCCGCGTCATAATGCGGCGCTACATAGACGCTAAAATAACACAAAGAAATAAATTAAAAGATAATAAACTTGAATGCGATGCTACGTCAATGCCCAAGTGACTCTATAAGCGACGAAGCACAATCAACGCTAAGTAGACGCTAAAGTGATGCCAAATACTATTCCTGATTTTTGTTATTGGCTTCTATTTAAATAGGTTTATATTATTTTGTTCATATTATATTATAAGTTTACATTCCAACAGGTTTTATATATTCTAATTTTCTATTATATATATATATATATACATACATACATACATATATATATACGTGTGTGTATGTATGTTAGGTCTACATATTCAAGATAGCGTCTCATCACATTGTGCCCCATCCCAGTCATTTTGTTCCTTTCCTACACTATAAAATTATGGAATGCATATATAATTACTCATGTATATGTATATAAAATTGTAAGTCTATATGTATATATGTATATGACAAAATTGTGTATATGTATATCTAATATATGTGTATGTATATGTCTGTGTGTGCGAGATTAAGTCACAATGATGTGTATATCTATATGTATTATAAGTATATACTTGTATGTATATATCTATATATGTTCGAGATTAAGTGACAATAAGGTGTATTTGTATACGTATTATAAGTATATATATGTATGTATATGTTTATATGTGCGAGATTGTGATAATAATATATATGTGTACGTATTATATATAGGTATAAATATATATATGCATTTATATGTCTATATGTGCCTGATTAAGTGAGTTGAATAAAAAGTCAGCTACTAAAACGCTATAGTGACGCTAATGAGTCGCTAAAACATATTAGTGACACCCTAGCGTCGACGTAATGTCTCAAACGTCTTAGCATCTCAACATCTTGACGCCAGGGAGATGCCAATAGTGCCTCTTTAGCGTCAACTATCATTGCGGCTCTATTGTGGCACTCCGTCGACGCCATTGAGTCTCCATGGTGGCGCTAAAATGAGATATTTTGTAAGAAATCATGTCACTTAATTCAACCATCATAATTCCATGATTAAGAATATAAAAATAATATATGTATAATTAAGATATGATATATATTGTATGCATAAGTAACATATATAATATAGGTAACAAATATATATTTAAGGACACGCATATGATAGGCATATATAAGTACATAATATATGTTGAAGGTACACGTATAATATATATTAAAGTATATGGGGTTGCATCAAAATAGATCATATATATAGTTATATAAATATAGATAGCATATAGTTAATCTATTTTTTAATTAACATATATGTTCCTCAAACATATATAGTTATGAGACGTCAAGTAGTGTTAAAATAGTGTCAACTAAGCGTTGTGTGTGTTACATGTTTAGGCAATTATAGGAATATATTTTTATATTGACGTCTACATAGCGTCACATCAATTGTGACGTCAAGTAGCATCGCATACTCGACACCAAAACCGCACAACAATACGGCGTCCATATCGATTCCTCGCTAGCGTCGACAAAGCGTCTCAAAGCTTGCGACTCTAGGTTCACGTCGAACCTTGTCAATACTACAATAGCGCTAAGTTCTGTCACGCATTTTCGCTCCATCGCGCGCAATAATAACGGCTAATTGACATCTCTATGGCGCTTCAATTAGCGTCTATTTCTTGAAACGCTATGGAAATGTTAATGTGATGCTATTGGGAGGCAAATAGTGTCACCTTTGTGTGTCTCAACTAAGACGCTATAATGATGCTCGTGGCGCCGACTTAGCATTACTAGCTATGGAGACGCTATTTTGCGTCGCTAATCGCCAGTTTTCTTGTAGTGACTCTTGTATGGTTGACTTACAACTTGATCCCAAAAGACTTCTCTATTGAAGGCTAAGTAGTGGATGAGAGTCCTTGGCCCCCTATTCGAGAACTTGTAGATGTCATTGAATTCTTTCAAACTCAGGTGCTAATTATTGAACAATAAAAAAGTGACATAACCTAGATCAACCTTTAAGCTAGTCTTGAATTTGATGGTGTTTCATAAATGCACTAGTGAGTAAACATGAATTTAGTCGACTATTCTCGTTGACATAATTCTTCAAGGTTGTCCTTAATGGCGAGTGCATCTATTGTGACATCATTTACTAAGCGAGTATTGATGATTTCTAGTGTCTTTGACACATTATACTTGTCATCCTGAGACTGATCTCCAAATATAGTGCCTTCTGAGTTTTGTGCTCGTGGCCTTCTTCCATACCCCCTTATTTTTTGCACCATGCTTGAATTTGCACTAGCACTTGCTTAAGTGAGCGAATGGGAAGAGTGGTACGACGTGGAAGATGGGACTTCCCACGTCTTCATGAACTAGTGATCATCTATTGCAATTAGTTGAGGAAAATCCCATCCCCAGAAGTCTCGCCAACGAACAACTTCCGCACAATCCACAGTGTGTGCAGATACATGAATCCCTAGAAGTAGAGACATGGTACTAAAACTATGTACTAAATACTTAGGTGAGCTAGTAGAAGTAAAAAAAGATTGATCAAGACTTGGGAGTATCAAAAGAGTTTACATTAACATTTCTCTCACGTGTTGCCAATGCAAATGGTTTCGTTGTCTTAGCTGGTAGATGATTTACACCATTGCAAATGTGCTAACTTGTATAAACATCCAAATGTGTGAATTGTCAATGAACTTGAAAGATCAGCCAACATCCAAATGATTGAGTACTCTATTTGTAGGTATGGATATTTAAGAATAGTATAAACATGCATATTGATCGAGATTGAATGGATGGTACTTGGTGCATCATTAACTTCTAAAATAAAATGATTCCATTGTTTCTACTTCTTGTTAAGTACAAAGTTGAACCGATCTAGGATGAAGAATTCACAAGCAACTAGAAAGATAGTGATGATAGACACAAAGAGCAAACAAGTCGGGAAGACGGGAATTCTAGAAGAAAAAAAGACCCTCCAATTCAATTTTCTTCAAATTTAATCTCAGCATTTAGGTGATTTAATGTGCTAAGAATTATCTCATGCTTATCACTAATTGCATATGAATCTTGGTTCTAAAAAAGAAATAGTGTATGATGTGAATTGTGTGGAGTAGTGATAACTTGCTGAATTATGGGACAAACTTGAAAAAAAGTGAAATTTTCCAAATTGTGATCAAACTCCTCTCTTCACTCTCCTGCAAGTGCATAGGACATATGTAGAAGACTCAAGTGTCATATCCACAGTGATTTGAAGGCTAAAGACTAACTATCTAATCTAGACTAATCCTGGACTAAGTAACTAAAGCAGTGAAATAGAGAAGGTGAAAATAGAATTAGACTAGTGACTATTTTTGGTATTTTGGGTGATAGTATGGACTGAAATATAATTACTGAGCTGAACACTAAAGGAATTAACAATCAATGGAAGATTCTCCTAGGAATGGGGTTCATCTAATTCAGATATGGATGGATTGAAACAATTCAACAATATATGTCAATTCTGATTCAACTATGAAAGGGATGTTATCACATCATAATTAAATCAGAACTAAGTATCATATTCCCATATGAATGATTAGCTAAGTTGAATGAGAAAAGGATCCTTACTGATATTAGGTTATCATTGAGCACAAGTTTTAGCACTTTACTGATATTGCCAAAATCCTCTCAGATTTGGCAAATCAGAAAGGCCTGAAATGGTACCAACATTCATAATGATGAATCAATTGCCTCAATTAACTAAACAAAAATATAATTAATCCAATACTAATGCTAATGTTTTTTTGTTTATCTATAAACATCAAGAGGACTTAAAATCAGCCTCTCAATTGCAAATGCAAATGTAGTCCACACCAACACTAATTAATTGGATGCATTGAGCACATAATTACAGATCGGAATCTAACTAATTATCATTGCATCTTGATTCATTTCTGAGTATCAAGAAAATCATAAAATCAACCTCTCAATTGCTAAAGAAATCAGGATTTACAATGATAAAACAACTTCCAATAGAAATCAAAAAATTAGATTCATATCAGAATCAATATCAAAAAAAGGAAATCAGCATTATTCCAACTCCATCCACAACATGTATTAAATTACTATCCTATCCTAGGAGAGCTGGGATTTAGCTCATCATAATTACAAGGATTGATACAAAATAGAAGAAGGAATTAATTCTAAACATTCTGAAATCAAAAAATAAATCTGTCGACAGAAATCAGATTGCAGTAATGTCTTCCATATTCCTCCTCAGTTCCTCCTTGCTCCTGATCCAGCACCTTGCAGAATGGAGGCTCCCCCTTCTCCCCTGCATTTGTCCAGCTTTTATATGTGAATTCTACACCCTTTGATGCAAATCAGAAGCATCTATAGATTGGTGATTCTACCATCTGTCCAATGGTACTGAATTTCCAGCAGATTCCATCTACTTTTTGGCAGCAATGCAGTGGTCCCCCCTTACTTTTCTAGCTAGTTGTAGCCTTATAGTGCCTGCTAGAAGAGCAAGAACAACAAGCATCAAAGTTCACAAATAAAAATAAAACAAATAAGGGTAGGACATCAATTAAAAATCAACTCAATTACTAAGTGCAGATTGGTGCTGTGCAGAAATGATAAATGCATGTGTATCTTGATTAGTTGCTGGATTAAAGAGAACAGCAAGCATCAAACTTCTCAAATGAAAATTGAGCAGATAGGGGTTATAATCAGCATATACATCAACTCAATTATCAAGTGTGGATAATATTGCATAGAAATGATAACTTTGCACAGAAATGATAACTCTGCACATATGAGTAATTCAGAACTTCTGTGCACATGAAATTGAATATAAAATGAGTATAATATGAGCATGGTCAGCTAATGATCACAAATGCATACATTCTATGCATAATTAACCAAATGTGGGCAATTTTAGGGGCTTGACACATATGAAATTACGTGTAAATGGAATGAAAATATAATATGATCAACTAGTGATCAAACTCCCTCAAGCTTAGTGTTTTGCTCGTCCTCAAGCAAAACATTTAAATATTAAGAACAAGACTTGAATTAAATAGTTCATAAATGAATTCAGATTTAGCTGATTGAAATCAAATGAGTTTCCCACTTTGCCAACACTCCATTCTTTCCAAAACTTAATTTTTAGCTAAGGAACCACAAAGGCTAAAGCAAATTTAAGTCATGAAAGAACTACTAACAGTAACTAATTTGGATTTTAGGAATTGTCAATTTTACTATAGAGTTTGAACTACAAATCTCTTCATGAACAGATTTTGTACTGCTTAAACAAGTTTGAAACCTGACTTTTATTCATGAAAATGCAAGTAAACAGGTTGAGACCTGATTTTTATTCATGCTCATCACAGGATAAAAATCTTGATTTTATTCAGGAGAAATTCCTTTTTTGGAATTTGCTATCTTTATTTATGCATGCATGCAATGCAGAAATGCAACTTTTCACTTTTTTCATTTTCTTCATTTTTTTTCTTTTCTGTTCATGAAGTGAACAAAGTTCAAATTCAAGTAAGGTTTAGATCCCTTAGTGCAAATAGTCAAGTTTTCCTATTTAACATAGCAACAAAAGCCTTGACTCCATTCTAAACATCTTCTATTTTCTGACCAACCCATGAGTGTTAGCTAGTGTTATCCACAAAAAGAAAAATTTCAGCTGAAATTTGAATTCAAATGCATCTAAAATAGTGAGCTGATTGAAGCAAAAAGACTAATAGCCAAATTGACTACTTGGTATTGGAGTGTATTAGCTGTCATATTAAAAGATTTCACCCATTTTGAAGTTAAAATGATAACAAGAATTGAGCTGAACAATATCACTGATAACTAGTGATAACTTGTTGAAAATACTAATAACCGGGTGAAAATAATGATAACTTGTTGATAACAGTGATAACCTGGTGATAGTTATGATGTGAGCATTAAAATGAATTAAAAACATGGTGTAAAGTTCAGAAATGCACCAGATTTCCTCTCCCAAGCTTATTTTCAGCATTGTCCTCAGTGATGAGAAATTTAGCAAGGGAGAGGGATGGGAGGGTATTCAATTTCGAAATTGTTCTTTGCTTCATTTGGGTCCTTCATATCAATCAGGAGCTTTTGTGATCAATTCTTCCTAGTATGCAATAAATTCTACAGAGAGTTGGAGAATGATCAATAAAATATCAAATTCAATATCAGAAAATTGCAATGATCAGTTTTGGATTGCACAATTTAACAATTTATGGGAGAATTGAGAAATGCACTGAAATTTAGCAATGACAGATGTGGATAATTGATATGAATGATAAATTAGGTATCATTATGATAATTAAAGCATGAACTAGAAAATAATATTAGTTATCAGTGACATTTCAGTGAGAATTGGGTTTAGGAATAATCCCTAGGTAAAAGGTCAGGGGTGGTTCTGATTCCTCTATGAATTATTCCTGCAAAACAAAGAAAATTAGATATGAAATGGCTTGGGTTGCCTCCTAAGAAGCGCCCTACTTTAGTGTCTTAGGCTAGACATTGCTGCATTTAACTTTAGCTAGGCAATTCTGATGGATCAGACAAATTCAGCACTTCCTTAGCTGAGTTTTTTACTGTGGGGTTATATAGCTTTAGTCTTTGTCCATTAACCTTGAATATATCATAGCTATCATTCTCAAGGTCTACAGTTTCAAAGGGGTAAACTTTGTGGACTTTGAATGGTCTATACCATCTGGACTTCAATTTCCCTAGAAAGAGTTTTAGCCTTGAGTTGTATAGCAATACCAGGCCTCCAACTTTGAACTCTTTCTTCAATATCCTGCTGTCATGCCACATCTTTGTCTTTTCTTTGTAAAATTCAGAATTGTGGTAGGCATTGAGCCTAATCTCATCCAATTCATCCAACTGCAAAAGCCTTTTTTGTCCACAAGAATGCATATCAAAATTCAGCACATTGACAGCCCAATATGCTTTGTGCTTGAGCTCAATTGGCAAGTGGCAAGTTTTTCATAAATCAACTTATATGGGGAAACACTAATTGGAGATTTATATGCTGTTCTATAAGCCCAAAGTGCATCATTCAACTTGATACTCCAATCTTTTTTTATTAATAAAATAATTTTCTCCAAGATGGTCTTGATTTCTCTATTTGAAATATCAGCTTGGCCAATTGTCTGTGGGTGATAGGCTGTTGAAACTTTGTGCTTGACCCCATATTTACTTATGAGGTTCTCAAAACTCCTCTCTATGAAGTGGCTGCCTCCATCACTGATAACCACTCTTGGCACTCTAAATTTTGAAAAAATGATTTCTTTGAACATTTTGATAACTGCCTTGGAGTTAGCAACTACTATGGGGATTGACTCTATCCACTTGGACACATAATCAACAGTCAACAATATGAATTTGTATCCAAATGAAGTAGGAAAGGATCCCATGTAATCAATGCCCCAAATATAAAAAATTTCAACTTCAAAAATTCCCTGTTGTGGCATTTCATTCCTTCTGGATATTGAACCTGCTCTTTGGCACACATCACAGCTCTTGACATGCATGTGAGCATCCTTGAATAGATTAGGCCAATAGAAACCTGATTGGAGGATCTTAGCATCTGTTTTCTGAGTAGCCCCATGTCCTCCATAAGGTGATGAATGACATTCATGCAAAATGTCTTAGAAATCAACTTCTGGCACACACCTTCTGAACATTCCATCAGGAAATTTCTTGAACAAGAATGGATCATCCCATAGTAGTTTTTTATGTCATGGAAAAACTTCTTCTTCTACTGATAAGAATAATCAGATGGAATGATTCCACAAGCTAAGTAATTCACAATGTCAACATACCATGGGACAGTGGTTGATATAGCCATCAGGAAGTCATCAGGAAAAGAGTCATTGATAGGAATTGTTGGAAATTCTTGACTTCCTTCCAACCTGGATAAATGGTCAGCCACTAGGTTTTCAGTTCCTCTTTTGTCCCTGATCTCCACATCAAATTCTTGCAGCAATAAAATCCATCTAATAAGTCTTGGTTTTGATTCTTTCTTGCTAATCAGATGCCTCACAACCTGATGGTCAGTGTACACAATTACTTTGGCACCAATTAGATAGGATCTGAACTTGTCAAATATAAACACCACAGCCAATAATTCATTTTCAGTGGTGGCATAATTGACTTGAGCTTCATCCAAGATTTTGCTGACGTAACAGATAACATAATGCTTCTTGTCCTTAGTTTGGCCTAGGACTGCCCCTATTGCCTGATCAGATGCATCACACATTATTTCAAAAGGTAGTGACCAGTCTGGTGGCTGTACAATTGGTGCTGATGTAAGGGCTTGCTTCAGCTGGTTAAAAGCCTTCACACAATCTTCATCAAAATTGAATTCAACATCCTTTGCTAATAATTTTGTGAGGGGTCTGGCTATCATTGAGAAATTCTTGATGAACCTCTGTAAAATCCAGCATTGTCTAGAAAACTCCTCACTGCCTTCATATTCTTTGGAGGTGGCAATTATTCAATAGCCTCAATCTTGGCCTTGTCCATTTCAATTCCTCTGCTGGATACTATGTGGCCTAGTACAACACCTTCTTGGATCATGAAATGACGTTTCTCCCAATTCAGAATAAGGTTGAATTCCCTACACCTTTGCAAAACTTTTGTCAAATTGTCCAAACACCCTTCAAAGGAATCCTCATAAATTGAAAAATCATCCATGAACACTTTCATAATGTCTTCAATGAAATCTGAAAAAATGGACATCATGCACCTCTGAAATGTGGTTGGAGCATTGCACAACCCAAATGGCATCCTTCTATAGGCAAATGTCCCATATGGACAGGTGAAGGTGGTTTTGTTCTGATCTTGGGGATGGATTGGAATTTATAAAAAAAACCTGAATAGACATCCAAGTAACAAGTGAGAATGCTTGGCTAATTTTTCTAGCATTTGATCAATGAAAGGGAGTGGGAAGTGGTCCTTCCTAGTTGCTTTGTTCAATTTCCTGATATCTATGCACATTCTCCCAGTGACTGTTCTGGTGGAGATTAGTTCATCTGAATCTGATTTCACCACTGTGATTCCACTCTTCTTTGGCACAATTTGAACTGGGCTAACCCACTCACTATCTGAAATTGAATATATGATTCCAGCATTCAAGAGTTTGAGCACTTCATTCTTCACAACCTTCTTCATAACAGGATTCAATCTCCTTTGCCATTCAATTTTGGGCTTGTAATTATCGTCCATGGGAATTATGTGCATGCAGACTGAAGGATTGATTCCCTTAATATCTTCAATTGAGTAGCCAATTACTTCTTTGTACAACTTGAGTCTCTTCAGCAGCTCTTGAACTTGCTCTTGGGGTAAATTGGCATTGATTATCACTATGTATGTGGAATTCTCTCACAGAAATTCATACTTCAGATTGGTAGGAAGAGGTTTCAGCTTCAATTTAGAAGAATTTTCTTTAGTTGAGCTGGTCTGGAATTCAGTAGTGAAAACCTCCTACACTACATTCTGAATTTCTGTTTTGTCCACTGGTTTGAATGAATTCATCATGAATTAACATGCCTTAGCTTCTGGATCTTATAGTTTCTTCAAGTGATCAAACATAAGGCATCTTTGCAAAGGTTCTTCAATTAGAATTATTGCAGAAACTTGCTCCACTATCTGATTGAGTTGCCCATCTTCAAAATCTTCCTACTGAAAATTGGGGCTACTGATAACTTGAGCTAGATTGAACTCTATCTTGTCCTCTCCAATTTGAAATGTCAATTTACCTTCCTTGACATCTATAAAAGCTCCTACAGTTGCTAGAAAGGGTCTGCCTAATAGAATTGGGGTATTCAGGTCCTCATCCATGTCAAATACAATAAAATCTACAAGAATGTAAAATTTTCCAACTTTCAAGGGTATGTCTTCAAGAATTCCATATGGATATTTGATAGATCTGTCAGCTAGCTGCAATGACATGTTGATGGGCTTCATATCTCCAACTTCTAACTTCCTGCACATTGACAAAGGGATTACACTGACAGATGCACATAAATCACACATTGCCCTCTGAATTTTTCTATTCCCAATTTCACAAGGAATTGAAAAACTTCCTAAATCCTTCAATTTGGAAGGGAGTTTATTCTGAATTATGCCTGAGGCTTCTTCAGTCAGGGCTATGATTTCATGCTCCATGATTCTCCTTTTCTTGGTCAGATTCTCCTTGAAAAATTTTGCATATGAGGGCATTTCTTGAATTGCCTCCACAAATGGCACATTGATGTATAATTTCTTCAAAATTTCCAGAAATCTCTTTGATCCTGCCTAGTTTTGACCAATCTTTGTGGGAATGGTACAGGATCAAAAACTCTAGCCTTGATTTCATTCTGAGGGTTCTGATTTCTGTTTTCCACCACAATTTCTTTAACTGGTTCTTCTGCAGGCTTTGAATTTGAATTTGCTCTAGCTGATTTGTCTTCAATATGCCTCATTGGTTCTTCAATGATCCTTCCACTTCTGACCTGGATAGCCTGAACTTGTTTCTTGGGATTGACTTCTGGTTGTCCTGGGAAGAATACTGATGGTCTAGTTGAGGTGTTGGCTTGTTGAGCAATTTGACTCTCAAGTACCTTTTGATGAGCATTTAAAGTTTCAAATCCAGAAGTCAATTTGAGCATTGTTTCTTCCTGCTTTTCTTGCTTCTTCAGAATTGTTTGCAGCAGCTCCTCCATTTTTGACATCTAAAAGGCTTGAATTTGTTGCTCATATTGCAATTGAACATTTGGAGGTTGACTATAAGGAAGGGGTTGATTCTTTGGCAAGATCTTGAACTGCCAATTTGAATTCTGCATTGGAGGTGCCTAGTAGTGATTGGCCTTGTATGACAAGTAAGGGTGATTTTTGTTCTCTGGAGTGTAGTATTCAGTAGGGGGTTTCACTCCATAGTTTGCCAAAGCATTCACTTGGTCAATTGATTGTAATATTGTTGCATAATTAGATTGCAACTCTCAGTCATATGCCCTTGATTTCCACAAACATCACACCTGTTTTCTGATGTGGTTCCCTTGTTGACGTTAGATGATAAATTCAGCTTTTCCAAAACCTTTTGCAAAACTTTTTCAATTTAGACAGAAAGGTTGCTCACTTGATTCTCAACTGGTGGCCTTCTTGTTCTATCATGAGTGAGGAAGTGATGATTCTTGGCAATGTTCTCTATCGACCGGTATGCTTCATCAATGTTTTTGGAGGCAAAAATCCCTCATGCAGCAGTGTCCAATGCCACTTTGCTAGGATAATTCAATCCTTTGTGAAAATAATTGACCAATTGCTATTTCTCAAATCCATGATGTGGACATGCCCTCAACAAACTTTGGAGTCTTTGCCATGCATCACAAATGTTTTCTTGATCCAATTGGTAAAATCTAGCAATCTGGTCTCTATAGTTATCAGTCTTACTAGGAGGAAAATATTCAGATAAGAATAGCTGCACAATGGACTCCCAAGTTGCAATTTCTTCAGGTGTAAGAGACTTGTACCAAATCTTAGCCCTATCCTTGAGTGAAAAGAGAAACAATCTCATGTACACAACATTCATAGGGGTGTTGTGGAAATGGATTGTGCTGCACATTTTCTTGAAATTGTCAATGTGTAGGGCTGGATCTTCAATTCCTAATCCAGCAAATTGATGTTGCCTAATCATTGTGACTAATGCTGGATTCAATTCAAAGGTGACAGCAGGTGCATTGGCTCCATCCACTAATTGTCCTCTGGCATTACTAGGTGAATAACAGTCCTTTAGTGTCCTTGGAGAAGTCATGGTTTGATTGTTGACCTCTTCTTAAAAAAAATTTCTCCTTCTTTGTTCTCTTTGCAACCTTTTTCTTCTATTGAATCTTCTCTCAGGTTCAGAATCAGATAAGTATAACTCTTCTTGACTATCTGAATCCTGCATAAATTGAATCAGAAGTATCAAATTCAGAAAAGAAAGAAAACTGGACAGAAATGAAAAATTCAGAATGATAACTTGCAAAAACTGAAAACTAGGCTAAAATTCAAAATGATAACTTGTCTAAAACTAATCTAAACTACCTAAAGTTAATTTAACTAGTCTCAAATCTCCGACAACGACGTCAAAAACTTGATGTGAATTGTGTAGAGTAGTGATAACTTGTTGAATTATAGGTCAAACTTGAGAAAAAGTGAAATTTTCCAAATTGTGATCAAACTCCTCTCTTCACTCTCCTGCAAGTGCACAGGTCATATGTAGAAGACTCAAGTGTTATATCCACAGTGATTTCAAGGCTAAAGGCTAGCTATCTAATCTAGATTAATCCTGGACTAAGTAACTAAAACAATGAAATAGAGAAGGTGAAGATAGAATTAGACTAAAGTGGCTGTTTTTGGTATTTTGGGTGATAAGTATGGACTGAAATCTAATTACTGAGCTGAACACTAAAGGAATTAACAATCAATAGAAGATTCTCCTAGGAATGTGGTTCATCTAATTCAAATATGGATGGATTGAAACAATTCAACAATATATATCAATTCTGATTCAACATATGAAAGAGCTGTTATCACAACATAATTAAATCAAGACTAATTATCATATTCTCATATGAATGATTGGATAAGTTGAATGAGAAAAGAATCCTTACTGATATTAGGTTATCATTGAGCACAAGTTTTAACACTTTACTGATATTGCCAAAATCCTCTCAGATTTGGCAAATCAAAAAGGCCTGAAATGGTACCAACATTCATAATGATGAATCAATTGCCTCAATTAACTAAATAGAAATATAATTAATCCAATACTAATGCTAATGCTTCTTGGTTTATCTCTAAACATCAAGGGGACTTAAAATCAGCATCTCGACTGCAAATGCAAATGAAGTCCACACCAACACTAATTAATTGGATGCATTGAGCACATAATTATAGATTGGAATCTAACTAATTATCATTGCATCTTTATTCATTTCTGAGCATTAAGAAAACCATAAAATCAACCTCTCAATTGCTAAAGAAATCAGGGTTTACAATGATAAAATAGATTCCAATGGAAAACAGAAAATCAGATTCATTTCAGAATCAATATCAGAAAAAAGGAAATCAGCATTGTTCCAACTCCATCCACAACATGTATTAGATTAATATCCTATCCTAGGAGAGCTGGGATTTAGCTCATCATAATTACAAGGATTGATACAAAATAGAAGAAGAAATTAATGCTAAACATTCTGAAATCAGAAAATAAATCTGTCGACAGAAATCAAATTGCAGCAATGTCTTCCATCTTCCTCCTCAGTTCCTCCTTGCTCCTGATCTAGCACCTTGTAGAATGGAGGCTCCCCCTTCTCCCCTGCATTTGTCCAGCTTGTATATGTGAATTCTACGCCCTTTGATGCAAATCAGAAGATTCTTGCTTGGTGATTTTGCCATCTATCCAATGGTACTGAATTTCCAGCAGATTCCATCTGCTTTTTGATAGCAATGCAGTGGTCCTTACTTTTCCACCTGGTTGCAGCCTTGTAGTGCCTGCTAGAAGAGCAAGAACAAGCATCAAAGTTCACAAATAAAAATAAAACAAGGGTAGGATAGCAATAAAAAATCAACTCAATTACTAAGTGCAGATTGGTGCTGTGCAGAAATGATAAATGCATGTGTATCTTGATTTGTTGCTGGATTAAAGATAACAACAAGCATCAAACTTCTCAAATGAAAATTGAGCAAATAGGGGTTAGAATCAACATATACATCAACTCAATTATCAAGTGTGGATAGTATATATTGCACAGAAATGATAACTTTGCACAGAAATGATAACTCTGAACATATGAGTAATTCAGAACTTCTGTACACATGAAATTGAATATAAAATAAGTATAATATGAGCATGGTCAGCTAATGACCACAAATGCATACATTCTATGCATAATTAATCAAATGTGGGCAATTTTAGGGGTTTGATACATATGAAATTAAGTGTAAATAGAATGAAAACATAATATGATTAGCTAGTGATCAATGTACTAAAATAAAGTGATCATTTGATCATACAGTAGGAGAAATGAACACTATTTGTTTCAGATTTTTGTTTCCTTCCATCTTCATTTTATTACCAGATATTAATTAGCTCGTATATACTTTGTGAAATTTACATAACTCATGGTTCATGGTTTATTTGCCTACCCTTTTTTTGCTTAAGAACAATGTAATTGGCACTTAAATCCAGCAAAGGTTGTAAAGTTCCAATGGTTCACTTTTTGTAATAATCCCAATTTTTAAATAAAGATATTTAGGTCATTTGGAAAAAATCCTAGGAAACCCTGACCTCCAATCTTCCCCTCTCTTCTCTTTTTCTTATTTATCTACTCCCATAGGAATGCTACAACTCTAAAACTTGAGAAGGAAGAAATAGAAGAACAAGGACGAAGAGGAGGACAAAAGAGGAGAGCACATGGACAAGGAAAAAGGGATCAAAGAAGAGGAAAAAAAGCAAGACATAGGTACGTAAATGGGATCCAACCCCTCTCTCCTTTCTCAATTGTTTGCATGTAATAGATTGAGAGTTTGAGAACAGCTTGTCCTTTAATTGAAGGTTGCATGAACATAATGATTAGATCTATGTGTTCTAGGTGTAGAGATATTGTTTAATATTGTCCTACTTTAGATCTTTATATGATTATAGGGTAAACCCCTAAAATAAATTATTGCCATGATTCATGTGTTCGAAATATGATGCAAGCATGTTTTTATGTCTATGATTCGTACCCCTCAATGTGTTTGTATTATGTATATGTCTTCACCTTGATTTCATCGTAAAAAGTGATATTTTCAAGTTAGGAATTGGGATTCCAGGACACTGGCACAACCATGCTATGTCTTGGAACACTTGTGACCGATCGGACAAAATGACAAAAATGAGTTGAAAAATAGCCTTCGGCTTGCCCGTAAAACTATGTTTCACGGTCATGACTAGGCTGTCACGATCGTTATAAGGCTAAGCATGCATTGCCGTGTAACATTTTGTCACGGCCATTACGAGGCTGAGCATGACCATTACAGTGTTTGTGGCATTCTATTACGTTCATACAAGGCTGAGCACGACCATTACAATAATGTCACGGGTGTGACTAATGTGTCACGGTCATGACGGCTGGGAAATGTTCTTTATGATGTATTAAACATACTTTTTGAAGTATATTTATTATGTATGGATGATTGATACTTGTATATCACACCTAGATACATGTAATGCATGTTCATCCGTAATTAGGCTAAAAGATGAAGAAATGTTGATGTGAATGTTTGATGTATTGATGACCTAATAAAGTATGAAATTGAAGGAAATGTCTCAATACACATTATGTTAAGAAGTAAATGTCTTCACATTATGGTGATTGAGACTTCTAAAAAAATAATGTATCCACAAGGTGTTTGAGATTTTCTATGGACCTCATGGCCTAGTTTTAATTATGTTGCTTTGAGAATTCAATTAAGTAATATGAAACATGGATAAAAAGTAAATGCCTTTCACCTTATATTGATTGAAACTTCATCGGAAAATAATGTCATCACTAGATTTTTTTTAGGGCCTTATGGCTTGGTTAACAAATATAATAATGTTGTTCAATGCTTTCAATTAAATAAAATGAAATATGTTGTGTAATAGTAAATGGAAGTATTCATCAAAGATAAGAAGTAAATGTCTTTCACCTTATAGTGATAACCTTTCTATGGAAAATAATATCATCATTTGAAAATGTATTTGAGATTTCTCATAGGCCCATGTCTTAATTAACTAATGTGATGGTATCATCCTCTACTAACGATTAAGTAAAGATGGAGCATGTGAGTAATAATTAAAGTTAAAGATGAGCAAAAAATACTTTTCATCTTATATTGATTGAGACTTCTTGAAAAGTAATACTATCACCTAGAAGATGTTTAAGAATTTTCAATATAAAGATAAAATATGTCATAAGACAAAGTTAATGAAAATGAGGTCATAACGTACCCCAATGATTTCATATGAAAAATGAATGAAAGAAAGATAAATGAATGTTCAAAGGTTATAAAGCAACACTGAAGAAATTTAAAGTAATGAATAAAAAGAAAGAAAGAAATAAATGATGTCAAAGGAGTTATAAAGAAACTCTAAAGATGTAAAGAGTAATAAAGAACAAATGCAATGATAAGCTATTTGCTATGTATGCTCATGAATGTATGCTTTCATTGTATGATGTTTATAGGAAATAATGATTCTCAAATTAAGAAGGTATGTTGAATTTTTAATGTTCCAACCAATGTTATGCCAAGAATGATAAACATGATGTAATGTCATGCAAGGATCATGATATAGTTCATGACATATATGTTTTCATGTTTATATTGTTATGATGATGATAAATGTATCGTATGTAGTATTATGACATGCATAATTTTTACATATTCTAATTAGAAAATATTGCACTTTAAATGTGTGCAAGTAATAAAAAATAAAGAACGGTGGAGTGTTGTATATGCTTAGGATTTATTAAGTTTTATGATTATAGTTGAACATTGATGTTAATGATGTAATGAAGATTTTAGGTATTTAATGTATTATGAATTTTACTTGTTACGTGATTAATAGAAAGATTTTGTTTATCATGATTTTCACTAAAATATTTTGCTATTAAATTATGTACGAAGAACGGGCTAACGGCGTGAGATTCTTCTAAATGTCCAAAACTTTTAGAATGAATTTTAGACCGTTACACACTCTTGAACTTTATCCTCTTTTCCAACTCTATCATTCAACTTTATCCAACTATTAATTTATTTCATCAAATGTCCTTTCGATTAAGTATAGTTCATTACCTAATCATTTAATTAACGTGACATACTAATTGAAAATAAAATAAATATAAAAAGAATAAAATAATATAATAATTAAAAAAGAGAGAGGGCTCAGCTTCTGTCCCTTTCCCTCTCGGTGCTCAAGCGACCGGTGCGATCCTAGGAGAAGAGAGGAGCCGTCTCCTTCTTGTGACAACGCAGAGGAGGAAGGGTAGCCTCATTCCTCTCCTCTCCGACGTGGAGAGGAGAAAAGGTACTGGAGTAGAGCCACTTGCATGGCCCCTGCTCGTCGGTGGCAGCAAGGCACAGGACGCGCTCTTTACGGACTCCGAAATCATGGCGTGCTTCGGTGCCTGCATGGGCATTGGGAACTACATCGTCACTGCAGGCTTCGGCAGCCCGAAGAAGGACCAGTTTGATTGGCATCAGCATTGACGGCAAGCAACTCCCTTCAATGGCAACAATGTTCTCAACGGCAGGCACAATCATCGACTCCGATGAGTATATCTGGGTTAGGTAATACTTTTTTTGCATAGATCTTAGATTTCAGCAAAACATACACGCTTAGGAAAAGTGATACACAGTTTAAGATACCAAGATCCCCCTGTAACTTCAAAAATCACACATTACCAACTCTACCGCTGCCGCCGAGCGTAAGTCTCAGATTGGGACAAAGACGAGACACATTACGCAAAGCTCATTGAATGCATAATTTACAGCATCATGATTCTTATACATTTTCTAACCACCTAACTATTAGTATATTCCATCAACTTCGTAATTTGCTTTTTTTTTAATTACTTATTATGACAATCACTTCATTCAGTACTTAAAACAAAACCTTTACCATTTATCAATTTCGTCAATGGAACATGTTTTTTTTTCACTTTCATTTCTGATTGCCATGTTCATGTCAGGATTTTCGCATTTTTAATGCCATTTTAATCATAATATGATATAACACAACGATAAAAGGATTAGAAAAAAAATATAAGGGGGATGATACGAAATGAGGGACATGACTTGCAAATTTATTGATTTTTGAAGTACTTAAAACAAAAACCAAAACATACAAATTCATAAAAGAAAAATTAAATTAATTCAAATAAACAAACAGAAAAACATTATATAATTCTTACAAAATATGATTGAGCAAATACAAATTATAAGTCAACAAATAAAAAATATAGATTAAAGATATAAACTATGGAAACAACTTTATTTATTATAAAATACATAAAAATATCACTTATAGTATGATCAAAAACGATAATTACCAAATAATATAACTTATATTTTATATCCGCTATTAATGATCAATTAGCCAAATTACTTATATATTAAACAAAAAATATTCAACTTGATTAATAGACACAATCGGTTATCGATCTTTTTTCTTGTTGTAATTTTATTTAATCAGGTTAAACCATCCGGTCAAAGGGGCAAAAGAAGTATTATACTTTAAGGATTGCTGGTGAAAAAGAAATAGAGGAATACAAAAATACGAGTACTAAAATTAGAGGACTACGGAAATTACCGATTACCCCTAATTGAATCAACATCGTCACTGCAAAAGAAAAAAAAGACTGATAATAATTTGAGCCCCCGCGAAAGGCCTATCACAAAATCAAATCCTGATGCGAACTTACTTGAGAGGATTATAGTTACACTACACCTTCAGATGTCACTAAAAGCACAATTATTCACCAATAAACCCTCGTTCTTCTGAGTTTTGAATGGAACCACGAAGCACAATCCGAGGCAGACCTGATTAAGTCGTGTAATTTCCATGATAGAAAAAGGGCAAACTATTCATAAGATCACAGTTCTCGTTAGCTTTTTCCATTCCTACTGAAGGGCATGTGTACAAAGACATTTTCAAAATAATCTATATGATTGGATGTGTGTTGTTTTCTCATAAACACGCAAGGACTTTTGACTTTTTGACTTCTCTATGGCTCCAGTTCATCCAAATAGTTTAACCTGGTTTTAACAAAATGACTACAAGAAAGGTCAATTATCGCAGAACCAAGAGGATTAGACATCCGACCCATCCAGAATGCAGAAATTGGAAGGATTGAACCATTTTTGCTTCTCTACTTTGAGGAGGAAAGCTTGTACCACGGAGAATAATAATATCATTCAACCTTCGCAATTCCTCCAGGCAGACTGCTTTCGGCGAGAGTCTCCTTCACAAATCTAACAAGGAATGTACATCACAAAGTTAAGTCAATTTGAATCAAGCCAATTGCATGCACCAAGGAATCGTGTAAAATTGCTCAGTTATGAACAAGGGAAAATTCATGAAACCTTATCATATATGTTACAAGGTGGTACAAGACTGAAATTGGAAGGGACGAAGAGGGGTACCTTGCCAGTTTTTCTTGAGAAGATTGCAAGACATAAATTGCAAGAATAAACGAGAGGGTAAGACCTGATGTCAAATGAAAAGAAACCTTATCAAATAGGGAAAAGATGAAAATAGAGAAATTTTCCAACATTGAAGACATTTCAAATCTTTTCAAAGTTCTCAAACTAACAACTTTAGGTGGTCATGCCACCTTCACAAGGTTAAACAATATGAAGTTGATAGGCACAAGCATATTAAACCAGAGGACCAAAACTAGGAAACAATGAAACACATGATGTATGATATGACAAATGAGATACAGGAGAGGCTTCACCTGATCCAAACAACACATAGAAACCCCCCGCAACATCTATCTCTGATCGTTCCTCCCTATCAGAATATGTGAAGAGAATGGCATCAGTCCACAACTGTACAGTGATTAGAGCGCACATACATGGAAACTAAGCACGCAGAATAAGAAACCAATCTGATACAACAAGCAGAAAATCTTTAGTCACCAATACTGACCAAGATTTTGCTATCAGTGACTAGAGTGCACATACAAGGAAACTAAGTATGCAGAATAAGAAACCAATCTGATACATCAAGCAGAAAATCTTTCCAGTCAGCAATGCTGACCAACATTTTGCCATAAGATGTAGCCTTCTTTTGACCAAAAAAAGAACATTTACTTACATGAAATAAAATAAGTTGGTCTTTTGCCAGGATATAGTTATTTTAATGCCATGATAAACAGACTATGTATATGATGATTAGCATAGAACTGATGGAAAAATTCCTTAGGCTAAAGGTAGAACACTATTTCATCAAATACACATAAAGATCACAACGCGTACTTCCAATGCATATTTTTCAGTGGCTGTTGATCTACCGTTAATAACATGAGCTAAAGAATAGGTGATCTACAGGAAAAAGATAGTGGAGAATGATAGCTGGGCAATTAGACTGTTTCCTTCCACCCAGTCAATTTTAGGAGAAACCATGTTATTCATGCATCGAACATATTAATTTGAGAAATATATCCAGCATATGAAAATCACAACTGCTTCTATTGGTGAAAAGTATCCATTCCACCTCTGAACTTGGAAAAACATGTCACACAGAAAAAGAAACAATCTGAGATCTAGACTCCCCTCTCCATAATAGCAAATGCTGACAAATAACACAAACAGCCCTTCTCCCACAACTAACGGAAGCAGATATGCAGCACTTACACATACAGAAACATAAGACAACATAATGATAAACACATGAGATGCAGTACATACAATACTGAATAGTACTTTTGATGATACAGAAAAAAAATCAGGTCAAAGGAATTCATAATTACCATGTGTATCTAACAAGCACATATTTTGGCCAATGTTGTGCACCCCAAAAATATTTGCGTATGTCTGGATGTATCTCAATATCTGTGAAAGAAGAAGGATACTAAATAATGCCGTAACACAAAAAATAATACAACAGAACAAGAGGAAAAACATCTATCGAAATGGAATAGAGGCAACAATATTAATAAAACACAGTAAACATAACAACTTAAACTTCCAAATGAATGTGCTTCATGTACATGCATTTGATATTTCGTGAAAGTCAAGGTCAAATGCTATGTAAAGGCGAGGGATCAAAGATACATCTGTAAGGAAAGATGTTTTTTTTATTTGAGGATCCATAAGGGATCTATATAAGTACTTCCTTCATGGATGATAGAAACTCTCTAGAATAAGGCTCTACAATAGTCCCCCAAAACTAAAATTCTTATCTAAAACATGGAACTAAATCCAATTCCGATTGAGAAATAGAACCCAACAACAGGTTTTGGGGCTGGGCTCCCCTCCCGCGGTTCTGTTTATGATGCATGCCTCTGCCGTACCAAATTAGGAAAAGTCATATGCATCAGGGAAGGGAATATTGAGTAACAACTAGGTTATGATTCAAGGAATTATCAAAACAACAAAAAAATAAAAACTAAAGAATTTTGGTACTATGATGAACCATTTTTTTTTCTTTTGAAGAGGTATGATGAACCTACATGCATAAATCTACCATAATCAAAGAAGATGACACATACAGTGATGAGGCATATCTGTAACTTTAGCTGTGACTCCATGTATATCGTTTCCAGAATATCTCTGAATGAACAAAAATAGACATTGCATTAGTTCTCCACCTGCGACCACATAAACAAATCAGGCAAACAGACTCTTACCATATGAAAATCGATCATAGGAACCTCTGAACTCTTCCTGTTTATGACATAAAGCCATGGGATATAGAACCTTTCGTTTCCAACTTGAAATGATCTGCAAATTAACTCGGCTAGATGAGAAAACTGTGATTAAATCGTCAGGAATTTTCCTAGACACAGTCACCACTGAATCAATTCACATATATGCTTGTATGTATTCGCCTATAAATTACAATGGGTAAATTCAAATTCAGAGACAAAAGAAGAAAGGAAAAAAATGAATTAAGAGAAACACGAAATCATACATCTCATTTTTCTAAACGGCAAAAATCACTATGCTTAGCACAACTCGTTACGAATCTTCTAACACAAACACCTAAAGTTCACAGTCAAGAACATCTTATTGGAACTCACATTTTATATGGATCGGCGCCAGTGAAACCAGTAGGCTTCGGTATCGGCATCAAAACCTACAGTAAAAGAAAAATGAATCAAAATTTTAACATAAAACCAAAAATGGCGAAATAAAAGTGGAAAATTTCTCGGCAAGATCAAAAGTTTGAAGATGTTACCTCCCTATTGACCGCAAAAATTGGGCAGTGGCGGCCGATGACGTCGTGCCAATCCGTTCTCGACTATAAATTTCCCCCAAAGCTCATTAGATCTCACATCGAATCGAACAACAACCAGAAAGCTTTGTAAAAGGTAACAGAAGAAACTACAATTTGGGGATGATCGCAAGTCCTTACTCACCCCGTGGTATTGCCCTGCTCTGCTCATCGGGACGATGTCTCCCGGCCTGTAAGCGACGGAAATCGAAGAGTGAAGCGAGATCGAGAGGAGGAACAATAGGAGGGACACAGTGCCATGGGTGGAGGGCAAGTTTCGACCGCGAGCCATCTCCGGGAAAACACCGGAACTCGAACTCCAGAGAAGACGGCGATCGAGATGCGGGAAGGTAAGACACGACGAATCGAAGGGCACTGTCCAGCGCGAGCGTTAGATTTCATGGCACGAATCTCGAAGTGCGATCGATCGACCCAGAACAAAATGATAAGAAAAATCAGGATAGACAGCATTAATATATTTTGTTAAATAATTTTTTATAGTTTAACTACCCAAGAAAATGTAAATTAAAACTAAAATATAAAGAATCTCACTAATTTACCTGACATTAAAAAAAAATCGCTGAAAGATGCATCACTCTATTTTGAATTTTCAATTTAGATTCGATTATTAACTTATTAACAACTAACTAATTTAATGGCATTAACTCCTATTCGAAACAGGTGACATAGCCCTGGCCCGACCTCCCCTTCCTCCGCCATCCATGCTTGCCCCGGTAGTTCCATACCACGAGCGTATCTTCATTATTTTATTTATAAAATAATTAATAATTATAAAAAATAATAAAATAATTACTTTAAAATAAATAAATATAATAAATATATATTGAATCATTCAAATAGAATTAATTAGAATATAACACAATATAATATTTAATAACATACTTAAAATGTTTCTTTACTTCCTTATATACTTTCAAATGTACCCAAGTGTTATTTTTTTTGCTAATTAAAAGGTAAAATTTTAATTAAATATATAAAATCTTTAAAAAATTAATAGAAAATCCAACAGTGAAGTGTAAGAAAATGTTCATAGTTAAAAGTAAACAGTAACGAAAAAACAAAGAAGAAATCAGTGTGAGAGTAGAAATTAAACATGGAGATAAAAAAGAATAATTACAAATATGAGATTTTTATCACTGTACACAACGGAAGGAATAATTACAAGAGCAAGTTGTGGAATAGGTGAGAAATTAGAGTTATACACTATGTGGCACGTATAAAAAGTAGAGTATTAAATAGTGGATAAAGTTTTGATCGAGTCAAAATGTTAATGCTAATTTTTTTATAAATATTTTTTAAATTAAAGTTTAAAAATTTGAACACAAAATGTTATAATCTATTCGCATTAGCTTATAGAGTATAGAGTATAGCAATTTTGTATTTTGTTCTTATTATACCCCCATTTTTTAATCTAAATTTTGTTTAATTTTTAAACATCATATTTTTTATTTTTATATATCACATTTTTAATTTGATCCAAAGATCAAATCCAAACAAAAATCAAAGATCAAACCCAAACAAAACTCAAAGATCAAACAAAGACAGTAGGAGTTTTCCCAAAGGAACGTGCAATAGTTGACAGAGAACGTGCTAAAAGTTCCTATTCCTTGGGTCCTTATCTGTTATCCAAATTACTGGCCGAAATCCCTATTGGAGCAGCTTTCCCTTTAATGTTTGGCACAATTTTATATCCAATGGCCCTATATCCAGGTCAAGTTTTGCTCTGTCCCTTCCAATTATTCAGGCATGTTGCTATCCTAGTTTCTTTTTATGTATGTGTAGGGTACATACCAAAGTGCGTTTTCATATACTATGACATTTTGTATATCTGTCAATCTGCTGTATTCTCTTACTTCTCATAAAGCCTTTTACTTCAGGTATGCAAGCACTTTCTTGGAAGTCCAGTTTGATAATTATGCTCTAGTATGTCCCTTGTATGATATCATTTTTTAAGGCTTTGCAAATGGAATTAACTAACTATATTCAAGTTATGGATTTTGTGAGGATTGAACTCTGGTAATGTCATTCTTACAGATAACTATTCTTTCTCAGGCTGACGCCATTGGTAATGACAGCATCTTTTGTATTCTTTTGTTTTCAACTTTTTATATTCATTCTCTGCTATGCTTAATAATTCATTTTTCCTTTCACCTTAGCTTCGTATTTAATGTTTTAACATTGAGGAACTAGCATCTTTTGCGTCTTTTTTATCTGTGTGAAGATATTTATGAATGTTATCAATTTCATCAAAGGAAGAGAGATGTGCATCAGATTAGCAAGTATAGTTTCTTGTTTACCACAATTGATATAGGCATTTTGGTTACATTATGTTTTTATAGTCTTCAAAACATTATTTCCTGAAGTTTCTTTACTAATGTTTATTATTTTTTCCAATGCAACTCATGCAGATTTGCAAAAGTTTGTGGTATTGTAACAGTGGAGTCCTTTGCTACTTCAGCAATGGGTCTTACTGTTGGTGCCATGGTTCCTTCAACTGAAGCAGCAATGGCAGTGGGGCCATCTCTTATGACAGTATTCATTGTTTTTGGAGGCTATTATGTTAATGCAGATAATACCATTGATCTTCCGCTGGATCCCGAGGGTCTCCTTAATACGATGGTATATCCTTCCAAACAAAAATAGATAGGATTAGGATGGAGAAGTAGGGAGAGGGGGTGGAAGGGGGGAGGGAATTGGTATATGTATTGTAAGTGCTCCCATGTAGAAACATATTCCCACAACACTTTTCCTGAAACAAATTGAAATTTTACTTAACTATCCAACTTTTCTAATATTAATTGTAGTGCATTGGATTCAAATCCACAAAGAGAATGAATTACAAAAGCATGATACGGCTACTTGTCACTGAAATACTAAAAGGACAAAAGTAATTTGCAAAATAAAGATGATGACTAATGGTCAAGTTGACCACTTGGTATTGGAGTGTACCAACTGTCATATAATGTATTTCACCCATTTTAGAGTCAAAATAAAGGCAAAACTTGAATTGGACTCGATTAGTGATAATCAATGATAACTTACAAAATTTACTGATAACCTGGTGATAAATGATATATGGACATTAAAATCAATTGAAAACATGGTGTAAAGGTTAGAAAAGCACCAGGTTTTCTCCCCCAAGCTTAATCTCAACACTGTCCACAGTGTTGGAAAGTTAAGGCAAGGGAGAAGGTTGGGAGGGTATGAAATACATAGAATTGGGCACTTGAATCCTATCCAATGGTTCTTGCATTTCAATCCAAGTCTTCAGGTGTTTCATACTTCATGATTTGCAATAATTCCTACAGAGAAACAAGAGATATCAGTGAAATCTACAATGTTAGAATTTTAGGGTGCACAATGCAACAATGCAATGAGATTCACTAAAGTGGCACTGAACTTCAGCTAAGATAGATTGGGACAACTGATATGCATGATGATTCAAATATTAACATGATGATTTCAGTATGAATAAAAAGATAATATCAGTTATCAATAGGATTTCAGTGAGAAGAATTAAAATTAAGAGTAGGGATACTCCCTTCTAGTCAATTTGTGGATGGATGTGATTCCTCCCTTCTTTATTCCTGCAAAACAGAAAGGTTAAGTATAAAACGACTTGGGTTACCTCTCAAGAAGTGCCTTTCTTTAATGTATTAGGCTAGACATTGTTACAACTTTTTCATGTCAAGGAGGTTTAAATAGTATGATATGATCAAGTAGAGATATCAATTTGTGGACAGCTTCACTAATTAAGTATGGATCTCTTTGTTTGTTAATGATTGGCCTTTGTTTTTCACTTGGATGTACCCCTCCTTTATTGTCCCAGAAGTCTACTAGCTTCTCATCTCTAGAATCCTCATGTATGATATATGAATCCATTGGATTAGAAAGAGGTTTTAGCTCTAATTGGAAGGAAATGTCCTGAGTTGAATTGGTGTGGGGTTCAGTAGTGAAAACCTCCAACATCCCATTTTGAAATTCTGAATTCCCTACTGATTAGAGTGCATTCATAGCTGATTTATACGCTTTGACTTCTGGATCATCTAATTCTTTCAAATGATCAAACATTAGGCACATTTGTAATGGATCTTCAATGGGAATTATAGGAGAAACTTGCTGTACAATCTGATCCAGCTGCCCCTTTTCAAAATCATTTTCTTGAAAATTTGACCTACTAATAACTTGTGACAATTGGGCCTTGACTAATTTTTATGGGAATGGTACTCTATCAAAAATTCTGATCTTGGCTTCACTTTTAGGATATTGGTTCTGATTTTCCAACACAGGTTCTTCATTTGGCTCTTCAGCAGCCTTGGAATTGGGATTTCTTTGGGCTGAATTGTTTTCAACCTTCTTCATTGGCTCCTCCATAGTCCTTCCACTCCTGACTTGGATTGCTTTGGCTTGTTCCTTTGGGTTCACTTCTGGTTGTCCAGGAAAGAACATGGGTGGCCTATTGGATGTGCTTGATTGTTGGACAATTTGGCTTTCAAGCAACTTCTGGTTGGCACTCAAGGCTTCATATCTATTTGTTAACTTTTGCATTTCCTCCTCTTGCTTCTCTTGTTTCTTCAAAATTTGTTGCAGCAACTCTTCCATCTTTAAGAATTGAGTGGGTTGAGGTTGTAGTGACTGCTCATAAGGGGGTCTTTGCATAGGAATGATTGAGGACTAATTCAGATGTGGAGGGGGCTAGTTCTTTGGCAAGATCTTGAGTTGCCAATTAGAATTCTGCATGGGTGGCCCTTGGTAATGGTTGGCCTTATAGGAGAGGTAGGGATGAATTCTATTTTCTGGAGTATAGAACTCAGCAGGGGCTTCACTCCATAATTCCCCACAGCTTTCACTTAGTCTATGGCTTGCTCATGTTGTTGCATTATCAGGTTACAACTCTCAGTGACATGGTCTTGATTTCCACGCACATCACACCTTGATTTAGAATTGGAAGTCTTGTTGACATTAGGTGACAAATTCAACTTCTCCAATGCCCTTTGCAACACTTGTTCAATCTGGACAGCAATGTTGTTGACTTCATTTTCATTAGATAGCCTCCTTGTCCTGTCATGTGTAAGGAAATGGTGGTTCCTGGCCATGTTCTTAATTAATTGATAGGCCTCATCAATATTTTTGGAGGCAAAAATCTCTCCTGCAGCAGTGTCCAATGCCTCTTTAGATGAAAAATTCAGACCCTTGTGGAAATAGTAGACCAACTGCCATTTCTCAAATTCATGGTGTGGACATGCCCTCAACAAGCTTTGGAGTCTTTGTCATGCATCACATATGTTCTCCTGATCCAATTGGTAAAACATGACAATCTGGTCCCTATAGTTATCAGTTTTGCTAGGTGGAAAGAATTCAGCTAGAAACAATTGAATTATGGACTCCCAAGTGACAATCTCTTCTGGTTTGAGGGTCTTGTACCAAATCTTTGCCTTGTCCTTGAGTGAGAAGGGGAACAACCTCATGTAGACAGCATCCATGGGTGTATTGTTGAAGTGAACAATGTTGCAATTCTCTTTAATGTTGTCAATGTATGAAATTGGATCCTCATTCCCCAATCCAGCAAATTAGTATTGCCCTATCATTGTGATTAGTGCTGGATTCACTTCAAAAGTTGGCAGTAGGTGCTAGGACTCCATTCCCTTGTTGATTTCTGACATTGCTAGGTGAGTAACCATCCTTGAGTGTCCTTGGTGCAGTCATGTTTTGGTTAACAACACCTTCTAAATCTGGATTGTTTACTTCTTCTTCAAAAATCCTCCTTCTTGCTTCTTCTCTTTGAAGTCTCCTCCTTCTATTAAATCTCCTTTCAGGTTCTGGTTGAGATAGATATAAGTCCTTTTGACGGTCCAAGTCCTGCATAAAAGAATTCAGAAGTATCAAATTCAAGAAAGAAAGAAAAACTAGACAAAAGTGGAAAATTGAGAATGATAACTTGCAAAAACTGAAAATTAGCCTAACAAATGGACTAAAAACTAATCTAAAACTAATCTAAACTATCTAAGTTAGTCTAATTGATCTCAAATCACCCGCAATAGCGTCAAAAACTTGATAGTGAAATTGAGGGGTTTAGTGATAACTTGCTGAATTTTGGGTCAAAAGTTCATTTTTCCAATTTTTGTTTCAACTCCCTAACTCACTCTCTACTATAGTGCACAGGTCAATTGTAGTAACCCTAAATGTCATATCCACACTGATTTGAAGTCCTAGACTACCTAAAAACAATTTAGACTAATCCTATTTAAAGTAGCAAAAATAGATTTTTTAAAAAAAAGTGAAAACATATTTTTTTCTTTAGGAATGCAGAATGATAACTTGATGTGGATTGCTGCAAAGTTAATTAAACTGAATTGTAAATGCTAATCTAGAGTTTAAAAGGATTATTTATCAATGAGGAAGGTCCTCCTATGAGTTGGGGTTCATCTAATCTAATTATGGATGGAAATAGACAAGTTATCATTTTTTTTAGTCAAATCCAATTCAACTTTCATTATGGCTATTTTCACAGCTTAAATTGACCAGAACTTAATAATATATTGTCATATAATTGTTAGCCAAGTTGAATTAGAAAAGGATCCTCACTGAAAACCAAGTTATCATTAGGTTCAATTCAAGGCACTTGCTGATTTTTTGGCAATTTCAATAAAATCTAAAATGATAACTTCTAGATTGCACCTTAAAAATAAAAGGAATGCTTCAATCAATTAAACATGAATGAAATCAATCTAATATTAATGCAAATGCTCATTGGTTTATCTCTAAACTACAAGAGGATTTAAATTCAGCTTCTCAACTGCAAATTCAAATGAAATCCACATTTTCATTAATCAATTGGATAGAAATCAGCACTTAATTCATATATGGGAACTCAGCACAAGCAATTGCTCCTTGGTTCATCTCTGAACAGCAAGGAAACCATAAAATTCACTCCTCAGTGATTAATAGATTCAGAGGCTTAACAACTAGCAAAGCAGGTTCCTAGATTTGCAGGAAATCAGAATTGAAGATTAAAAAAAAATTAGAATTGAAGAATTACAACAAATCAAAGAGTTGAACCTTGGAACACCATTGTTTCTTGTTTCATTTCTGAACAAGAAGGAAACCATAAGTAACCTTTCAGTTATAAATCAATTAGGACTCCACAATGATGAAAACAGATTTGGACAATTCAGAAATCAGATTCAAGAAACCAGAAATCAGCAACACATACAAATCAGGGAAAATAAATGATAATTACATATTTGAATCATGAAGTGTCAAAATTTCTTAATTCATTTCTGAACAAGAGTGGGACATATGAAAACTTCTCAGTTGTTCAATTACTCAAATCCCTAATGACAATTCAGATTTAACAGCTCAAGGAAATCAGATTTGCAGGAAGTTCAGAAATCAGATTTGCAGAAATCAGATTTTCAATCAAAATAGAATTCAGAAACTTGGCATGGGTTCTTTGCTCATTTCTAAACAAAGATTAGACCAAATGACAATTTCTCAATTGTAAATACAAGTAGGGTCTTCCAATGACAAGAACTAATCCATAACAGTTCAGATTTCAGAAATCAGAGGTTCAATTGATTCAGTGCAGGAAACTTGAACTTATCCATAATCCATCTATAATATGAATTAGATTACTACCCTATCCTAAGAGGCATGAAGTTCAGCTCCTCATAATTACAAAGCTTGATATAAAATATAGAGAAAAACAAAAAGGATTCATCTTGTGTTAGAAGCTGTCGACAGGAATCCCTCGGCACTTCAGCTCCAGCTCCAAACCCTTGCTGCCTTCCCCTGGTTCCTGCAGCCCTCCAAATGGAGGCTTCCCCTTTCCTTTCAGGGTTTCTTCAGCTTATATATGGCCATTCAACACTCTTAGATCAACATCTAAATGTTCCAAAATCTCTTATTGTGCCAAGTGTCCAGCCCTGAAATTTCAGATGCAGAATCAACAACTTTTTGGTGTGGTCCCCCCATCTTTTTCCACATTTTTCCAACTTGTTTTCCTTGCTACAAAACCCAAAACAGCAAGCATCAAGATCCTTAAATGAGATTTTAACAAATAAGGATTAGGATAATGATAGTTGTCAGCTCAAACATCAAATGAGATTTGGTGTTGTGCAAGAATGGAATCGATATGAAAAATGAATAGTTTTGGAACCCAAAAATGATAACTTTGCACTAATCATGAAAATTATCCAAATACAAGTGGTTCAAGGCATTAGAGGCATCAAATGGATTAGGGTGGCAAGTGAGTGAAGTCGGAAATCAAATATGAATAAGATTTCATAGAAATGATAACTTGGGTGCCAAAACGATAACTTGATTGCCTTAAAACGATAACTTGTCATAACTTTTGTTGTGGTTATCCAAATATAATCAAATTTGAACAGCAATGAGTTAGGACAATAATATAATGAATGCCTAAGGCCTTTGTGCAGAATTGATATTTTTGCATGTCGAAATGATAGTTTTACCCTTTAACGATAACTTGGCATTGGAAAAATGATAATTGTTCAAATGGATTTATAATTTTGCACAAGTTGAGATATGATCATCCAAATATGATTTATTCATGATAGTAATGGATTTAGGGCAAGGAAATCATTGAAAATCAGTTCACTCAAAATAATGATAACTTGACACATTGGAGTGATAACTTGTCTTAAAAATGATAATTGGCATAGAATTGAAATATTTATGAATTTTAGCATTTCAGTTTCTTTATACACATGGAATTAAGTATAAAATGAGGAAGATCAACTAGTTATCACAATCCTTACATTCCAAACATAATTGACCAAAAGTTGGGCAATTTAGGGACTCGATATGGATAAAATGCATTTAAAATGGGATAAAAAACTATAGTGATCAGCCACTTTTGAAGAAAACTATAGACAAAGGAAAGAAAGTTATGGAGGACAACACTACAGAGCCACTAGAGCCTCCTTACAAGTCTCCACGACCATATGTGCCACCAATTCCATTCCCTCAAAAGCTCCAAAAGCCCAAGATGGATCAACAATTTGAAAAGTTTGTAAAATTATTTATACAACTGCATATAAATATTCCTTTTGCAGATGCGATTGCTCAGATTCCTACATATGCAAAGTTTTTGAGGTAGATTATGTCAAAGAAGAGGGCTCTTGAGGAATATGAAACCATTTCTTTGACAGAGGAGTGTAGTGCAGTAATACAAAGAAAGCTGCCACCAAAGCTGAGGGACCCAAGTAGCTTCTCAATCCCTTGTACTATTGATCATCTGAACATTGACAAAGCTTTGTGTGATTTAGGTGCAAGTGTATCTCTGATGCCCCTTTCTATTTATAAGAGATTAGGATTGAACGAATTGAAGCCTATTACTATCTCACTACAATTGGCTGATCGTTCAATCATCTATCCAATGGGAGTTATAGAAAATGCACTGCTGAAGGTGGATAAGTTCTTTATACTAGTAGACTTCATTGTCTTGGACATGGAGGAGGATGGAGAAATACTCATAATCTTGGGAAGACCATTTTTGGCTACTGCTGGTGCCTTTATTGATGTCAAGAATGGAAAGTTGACATTCACCATTGGAGAAGAAAAAGTGGAGTTTGACCTTTTACAATCTCCTAATTTTTGAACTCCTACTAATCAACCCTGTGAATCACGTGAAAGTAGGATACTCCAAATTCGGGGGTCAAAGAGTTTCTTAAAACGTTCTTGGTGGAAAAAAATGTGAGTGAAAGATCCCACTTTTTCTTTGTAGATTACATTGATGAAAAGGAGCAAAAAGTGTTGCAAGACATGCTGCAGAAGAACACATTCAAACGCCCATTGCTGAACTCAATTGAAGCTAGATGTAAAGAATTGCATGAATCGAGTGCCTTATCAGGAGTTCACCCTAATCACGCTATGAGATTATTAAAAATAGACAAAAAAACTGAAGCCGCACTTATTGGTTGATGAATTTGAAAGGAGGAAACCACCTGATCCATCACCTGGATGATCCTTTAATGCGTCGGGCCAACGACGTTAAATAGAGACGCTTCTTGGGAGGCAACTCAAGATTTTTCTCTTATCATTTTGTTTTTTGAATTGTGCTTTTGGAATAAATAACCGCTCATCAACACATGTGTGCTCATTGTATGATATCGACATGCTAGGAGGCGATTGGACCAAGGTTTACAAGATTAATGACTAACACATTGAGCATAGCGATTGGTCGGTGTTCCCATCTCCATCACATGGCATGTGAGCTTTCTTTACCTCAATCCTAATTTTATGTTTTGACATGTTAGAAACATTGAGGACAATGTTTATTTCAGGTTTGGGAGAAAAGGATGTTAGCTAATGTTAGCATGAGTCGTCAGTAGTGAGTTTAGTTGTGTCGTTAAGTATTCGCTTTTGCCTGTGTCAAGTCAAACCAGCTATCATGTATGAGCCTCTTATCTTTTAATCCATGTTGTTGCCATATTTTGAAGTGTTAATGTATCTTACCATATATATATTTGTTTGCCTTCTCTCATGTCTCCAAAGAATAGTGCATGTCATCAAGTATGGATTAGGAAACATTATACATGACAGTGTTGATCCTCTAATCCGCATGATTGATTTATTTTGAACATTCCTGAAGAAGTACATAAAAATTTAAATGACTTTGACTTGGAACCAAAGCGAGTGACATGTAGCTTGACCTTGCACATAACTTCGTCTGGAATCTTACATTTGCACCCACTTATATGATGCTCAATTTTGATCTGCTACATTGTAGAAATAATAAGTTATGTACTTAATACATGCCTCGTAATTGTACTTCTCTTCTCGAGTAAGTTGGGGAATGTTTTTTATTCTTTATTTAATAAAGGTCCCAAGTGCCTCGCCCAAGCATATAAAAAAAAAATAAAAAAATAGGGTGAGGAAAATCGTGGGCAACTTCTCTTCTCTATAAATAACTACTCCTCTGTCCCCTCACTTGAGGAAAACATGAGTATGCCACTTATGACACTGCTAGCACCCATGCCAAGTATTCTCGGAAGAAAAGCGAGGCTCGTGCTCAGTGGAAGTCTTCTTTTTAATTTTAGTTCTCCAAATTACAAAAGAAAAGAAGTGACAAATATGGACTAAATGGAAAAAGGGTTAGTTGAACCCAAGGACAGGTAATTGTCCTCTACATGTGTAGATCAACTTTAAGTGTTAATGTAAGTTGGGGGTTAGTGCAAGGTCTTAAGAGGTCAGTCTACAGGACGAGAAGTCCATATAGCACATGCTTCAGTGGTTCCAAGTCAAGAGTTTAATAAGTCTTTAATGCATAAATAATATTCAGATAGAGAAGTCTGAGGGCTAGGGAGATATAATGTTATCTATAATGTGGTCAGGAAAATCTGAAGATTTTTTTGTTGACCCTAAGTTCCTAATTGTTGCTTGAGGACAAGCAAAGAAATAGGTCTGGGAGAGTTGATAATCGTGAAGTTATTCAATTATTTTAATATAATTATCGTCAAGATTGATGTGTTTTATATTATTTCATCTTTAATCATCAAAGATTTCAGAATCTACATTATTGTTTGATTTGTTTCAGAAACCGTAAAAATCTGGCAAAAGTTTGGCAAAAACACATGTATAGAGACTCAATATGGACAACCAGTATTAAAGCCTTCCAGCCAGTATTAAAGCCCTTCAGGTCATATTGAACTCGTAGTGGACAATGCGGGCTGGCCGTATTTTTGCCATCTTGCCCGTATTAAAGCAAGTCATGTCATATTGTTCGTGCACCAGAAAATACGGGCAGGTCGTATTTAAGCCAGTTTGCCCGTATTAAAGCCCTTTAGACCGTATCGCGCTCCAAAGTCAATACAGCTTGATCCAACAGATCGTAACGCCTCGTTCTAGTCCGTATTTGACCTATTTTGATCGTATTGGGCTAATATTTGGAGTATTTTGGGCCTTCTTGTAACCCTAATTTGAGGGGACTATAAAAGAAATTTGTGGAGACGAAAATAGGGGTCCAGACTTTGTTTTAGAGAGGATCAAGATGGCTGGGACGAAGGCATTTTCTTTCTCTGCACTTTTGTACTTTTCTGTGACTAAAGATCATTTTCTTTCATGAACTCTTATGTTTCAATGATGATTTCTTTCTCTATGCGTGGCTAAACTTCTCTTCTCGAGTTTGATGAAACCTAGGGTTGATCTTTAGGGAATATTTTTATTGGATCTGATGTGTTCTTTATCTTTCATGTGCTTCATGTAATGCTATATTAGATTGACCACCTAGTTAAGCGACCGAAGATTTTCCTGATTACGAAAGTATTTCATCAAGATTAGTTCAAATGAATGACATGAAATGTATTATTTCTTAGAAATAAGGATAATCATTTTACTTATGAATCTTGGCTTATAATGCAATTAAAATAATCTAAATAACCACGAAAGTAGGTGTTTATTATTTTAATTAGAATTGTGTTTGCCTAAAAAGGAGATGCATGACTTTTGAAGATCGAGTAGGACTACTGATGATTTTATTATCTCTAAATTTCCTATGATCAATACCCTTGGTGGATTCAAAACCCGAGAACTTTTATTCTCATTTATTTCTCATAATAAATTCTCGTTCTTTCTCGTCATTTTCTGCACTCATTTTGGCATTTCATTCTTATTTAGATTTTATTATTATTTCACCTCTTTCTGACCATTTAGATATAAATTAGAATCGTATAATTCTAATACTTGAACTCTTCTCTATAGGACGATATTTTATATACTACGACATTGACTCCGTATACTTGCAGGAGAATTGTCAACAGGTCAATTGTAATAAACCCAAATGTCGTATCCACAGTGATTTGAAGCCAAAGACTCCCTAAAATAATCTAGACTAGCCCTAACTAAAGTTACAATTTCAGAAAATTAAAAGGAAGTGAAAACAGATTTTTAAAAGTGGCAAAAAAGATAATTATTATTGGGATTTTTGGGTACTGCTATAAACTGAAATTAGATGTTGGACTAAGGGCTAAATGAGACTATCTATCAATGAGGAAGATTCTCCTAAGAATTGGGGTTCATCTAGTTCAATTATGGATGGAATGGAACAAGTTATCAAATTTAAAATTTAAATCTGATTCAACCTGATAATTGGCTGCTCTCACAGCTCATTTGATCCAGAACTAATCATTATATTATCATATTAATGTTAGCCAGGTTGAATTGGATAAGGATCCTCACTGTTATCAAGTTATCAATAGGCACAATTCTAGAGTTTTACTGATTTTGCCATCTCCTTTCAAATTTTAGCAATTTCAGTTTGGCATTACAATCAAACTCACATTCATGCATCAACTAATAAAAAAAGTAATGGATCCAATCCTAAAGCTAACGCTTCTTGGTTTATCTCTAAACTACAAGAGAATTTTAAATCAGCTTCTCAGCTGCAATTTAATTAAATTGGATAAAATTAGCACATTTCACCCATTGGAATTCAGCACATGCCATTGCTTCTTGATACATCTATGAATAGCAAGATAACCCTAAGTTCACTTCTCAGTGGATGATGGAATCAGGGGTTTTACAACAGCAAGACAGATTACATAAATTTCAGGAAATTAGGATTGAAAATCAGAAATCAGCAATGAAAAGTTTGCAACAATTCAGGGGTTGAAACCTTAGAAATACCATTGTCTCTTGATTCATTTCTGAACAAGAATGAAAATATAAGCAACGTCTCAGTTATTAATTCAATTAGGGCTCCACAATGGTAAAAACATATTCAACCAAATTCAGGGATCAGAAATGGGAAAAACATATTTCAGAAATCAGAAAATCAGATTCTTAATTGGGGATTGGATCTAAAACCTGTCACTGGTTCTTGATTCATTTCTGAACAAAGAATAGATCAAAAGATAACCCCTCAGTTGTAAATACAAATAAGATATCACAATGTCAAGATTAGAATCCAATGAATTCAGAATTGTAAAAACAGAAATCAGAACTGTTTTGACATCAGATAGGAAATCAGATTTGTTCTCATCCATCCACAACTAAACTAGATTACTACCATATCTTAGGAGAATTGAGATTTAGCTCCTCATAATTACAAAGCTTGACACACAATAGGAGAAAAGATTGATACAAAACATCCTGAATTGAATGCTGTCGACAGGAATCTGGATGTTGCAGCACTTCAGCTCTTTTCCTCAGCTCCTTTCTGCAGCAACCCTTGCAATGGCCAGCCCCCTTCTTCTCCAGCTTTCTCAGCTTATATATGTCCTCTTCTCACCCTTGGATGCAGATGAGAAGGTTATATTCTCTTGATTCAAGCCACTTGTCCAGTGGTCCTGAGATTCCAGCAAAAATCAGATGCCTTTTTGGACAGCTAACAGTGGTCCCCCTCCTTTTTCACCTTGTGCAGCTTTATTACAGGCTTGTTGCACTGCTAGGAGAACCAAAATAGCCAGCATCATAGTCTTCTAATAAGATTTAAACAAATAAGGATTAGGACAACGAGTAATATCAGCTCTATTGTCAAATAAAATTTGATGTTGTGCAGGAATGGAATCCATAATTAAAATTGATAATCTTTTAAGCCCGGAATGATAACTTTGCATATATCATGAAAATTATCCAAATATGAGTGGTTCACAGCATTGAAGGCATCAAAAGGATTAGGGTGGCAAGTAAATGAGGTCAATTATCAAATGTGGATAAGATTTCATAGTAATGATAATTTTGGTGACCCGGAATGATAACTTGTTGCCATAAAGTGATAACTTGTTGTAAACTTAATTGTGGTTATCCAAATATGATCAAATCATAGCAGCAAGAAGTTAGGACAGTAATTAAATGATTGCCTAATGCTTTTATGCAGAAATGATAATCTTGCACATCAAAATGACAATTTTGCCCTAAAAATGATAACTTGAAATAAAAAATGATAACTTGTGAAATGGAATGATAACTTTGCACAAGTTGAAATATGATTACCCAAATATGATTAATTCATAATGACAAAGGATTTGGGGCAAGATAACAACTAGAAATCAGCTCAATTAGTAAAATGATAACTTTGCACATTGAAATGATAATTTGCTCAAAAAAATGATAACTTGGCATAGAATTGAGATATTTATGTATTTTAGCAATTCAGAACCTCTATGCACATGGAATTAAGTGTAAAATGGGAATGATCAGCTGGTTATCACAATCCATTTCATTCCAAGCATAATCGGCCAAAAGTTAAGCAAAATAAGGGCTCGATATGGGTGAAATGAATGGAAAATAGAATAAAAACCTAATATGATCAGCTAGTGATCAGTCAACAATTTAATCAATCAAGTGTAAGGCAATACAATCAGTCAAGATCAAAGACGAATTCATCAGTCATATGTGATCATTGTCAAAAGCGAGGACATACAAAAGCTCAATGTTATAAGCTGATTGATTATCCTTCGGGTTCCAAGTTCAGAAATAATAGAAATCAGAATCACATTGCTGCAAATGTGTCAGGTCTGTAGAACTATAACTCACAACAGATTATACCTCAGCCTTAGCAGATTTGTGTTTCTCAGAATCTTTTTCAGAATGCATCTCAGTAGTAGATCTTCAATTCTCCTCAAAATGTACCTCAATAGCATTTTAACTCTCATAATCATGTTCCCAATAATGTGACTAAAGGGAATCTTTTAGATACCTATGAAAATTTTAGATCTGAAAATTTTGGAAAGGCACTTGTACTCACTAAAGATCAATATCAGAGGTTCCTTAAAGTTTTAGAGAAGGAGCGAAAGATTGAGCTAGCTGCAAATGCTCATGTAGTAGGTACTATTGATAATTCCTAACGAATTGCAGATAATGTCTGGATTATAGATACTGGAGCTACTCAACATATGACTTCAAATATTAATTATCTATATAACATTTGTGAGTTACTTAATAAAAAATATGTCACTCTCCCCAATCACTACAAGAATTTGATCTATTAGCTACCAATTCTAGCGACTCCATATCTCGTAGCAATATTGTCATAGTTAGAGACATATTAGTGACAGATTTGGAACACGTTTAGTACATTATCTCCACAAACTAAACTGACAATATAGTGACACAATTGTGTCCACATTAACTATAGAAATTATGGTCACTAATATTAGTCGACATATCGTAGACAAGCTGTAACAAATCTGTCACTATATAGTGACACTAATCGGTCTCTACTTTGTCTCAAATATGTCGCTAACAGTTACACATTTACTACATATTTGGGACACTTTTAGTGCACCGTCTTCACAAATCTAACTGATAATATAGTGACAAGTTTGTGACCATATTAAGTATAAACATTACGGTCCCTAATGTCAGTCAGTATATTATAACTAATCTGTCCCTAAAATTAGACACTAATTTGTCTCTACTTTGTCTCAAATTTTGTTGCTAACGGTTACAAATTTACTACATATTTGAGACATATTTAGTGCACCATCTCCACAAAAAATAACTTACAATATAACGACGACGATGGAAACTACGATCATTAATATAAGTTGGTATATTGTAATAAATCTGTAAATAATTTATCCCTAAACTATGATACTAATCTATCTCTAATTTATAACCAATATGTTCTTAAATTGACACTAATCCGTCTCTATTCTGTCTCAAATTTTATCATTAATAATTATAAATTTACTACTGACTTGTGAAATTTTTTTGACAACCATTTATACTATCTACTTTATTTATAATTTCTTTTGCTTATAATGACTAGACGTTTGTACAAAAATATTTTGGAATCAATAATTGATCATCAAAAGTGAAATAATTTTATTTTCTTATTTAATAATTGAAATAAGTCTCAAGATTTTTAAGGTTAATGTGAAAACTATAATAGAAAATTTAACTGCATATGTGTTCGTACATGATAATCAATGGATGCCAGTAAGATTGTTAGAAACATAAATTTATATTCTTTTTCCTTTCTACTTATGATAATATATATATTATTAATTAAATTCTCATTTTTATTTATACGTTTATGTATATGTATAGATGGGATTAGGACTTGCATTAGGTTGACAAGTAAATTTCCAATTAGGTAAAACAATTATGGCAATATAAATGAAAACTAAAATAATATAAAACACACACACACACACACACACATATATATATATATATATATATGGGGAAGCGCCAACATTGTAGGCATCACACATGGATGCGGAGCACATTTTTGCTATTCGTCAGGACATCCACGACTATGCAAGAAAATGACCATTCCGGGTCATTGGCAGTGAGCACTTCTTACAGAACTATCATTCAGTGACCACCCTTCACATATTTAAGGAGCCCTATGTTGGGAGGAGATCGTGGTCTCGGGGTCGTACGTGGTGGATGTGTCGCACTCGAACACGATAAACATTGCGTGGGAACATGACGAACAATGTGTGGGTATTCGTTGTACCATCATTGGCCATGGATCTCTTACTGAATGGTGAAGATATGCTCCGCATCCATATGTCGAAACACCTACGACGAATGTGCATTTTATTGGAGTTGGTGAATACTTCAGGACCCCTTGTTTATCACACCGGGTTCGCCCACGTGAGCTTAGAAAAATTTGAGTATTACCCAATTACCTATGTTGCTGGTGCACTGACAAAAGGGGGGGCTTGAGGGGCGTTGCCCCCCAACGCCGGTGAGCGGGCGGGGGTTCGAGGGCAGCGCCCCCGAAACTTAGACGGGTTTGGGCTTTTGTTTGGTCGGCTCGTGTGGTGCGGATTAAGGGTTTCTCTGTTTTGTTCGGGTTAAGGGTTTCTCTATTTTAGTTATATAATAAACTAATGAAACTAAGAATAATTCACAATTTTTTATAAGTAAATATTAAAAGAAACATATTGCAAAAAAATATATTTTATAAGTATTCATTAATGATATAATAAATGGACAAAGTTCTAAAAAACATAGTATAATTTTAAAATATTTTTTATCTTATTAAGTAATAAAAAATATTTTGTAAATATTATTTAATTATTAAGTATAATTTTTAAATTTTTTTGTAAATAAAAAATACGTTCCCTCTTTCCCTCTTCCTCCTAGAAACCCTCAACCTCTTCGACATTTCCCTCTTCCCTCTTTCCCTCTTTGACATTTTTGCTCCTATTCCAGACAACTGCATCCAGACCTATTCTTCAGGTGCTTTATTCTTCCACTTTTCTTACCTTTTTCCGTTCGTTTTTTCTACATATTTTTTGGTTTTCTTCTTTGTGCAGCCGGCGCGCAGGGGCATGTACGCGCAGGCTGCTGCCGCCGACCCCTACGTTGGTCGCCGGTGTGCGCTCTAACTCCCTGTGCACGCAGGGCCAACCAGCAACCCCTGCCATCGCTGGCAGGGTTCGTCTCGTGCCACTGTGTGGGGAGCCTGGGCGCACGTCTGCGACCCTTTTTTTGTTTTCTTCTTTGTGCAGCCAGCGCGCAGGGGCCTGTACATGCAGGCTGCCACCGGCATCCCCTGCGTTGGTCATCGGCGCGCGCCCTGACTCCCTGTGCACGCAGGGTCCAACCAGTGACCCCTGCCATCGCTGGCAGGATTCGTCTCGGGGGTCGCCGGCGGCGCCCAAGCTCTTTGCATTTTCAGACCTTTTCGTCTTGTTTTTGATGATTTCCTCTGCAATTTTTGTTTTGTTTTCCTATCTAGAATCATGTATTTTTTGCTTCTGCTGCTACTATTTGTCTATTTTTCTCGTTTGTTTTATCTACAGGGTTCAGGGTTTTACGAGGTTTTTGATAAGGATCCATAGCCGAGTTCTGCAGATCCCAAACGCTCTCGTGACCATTTTGATCAGATAGCACCAGAGGTTAATGGATTTTATATGTTCTCCTCGAATCGATTTTAACTTGGAATGCTTTTTGCATTTTGTCGAATACTGTTAGGGAATGGAATAGTTGCAGCTATGAAACCCTTTTGCGGTTTATGATTTCTCGCTTCTTTGTTTCTTTTGATGGCATAATGCATGGTTTGATGCAGCAAAAGTTGTTCTATGTCATGCTTGGCGAGAAGAATTAATTTTCATGCAGATTCAGTTAAAGAATTTGCAAGTAGTATTTGTGATATGAATTAATTTTCTTGGACAGAGTAGAATTATCTATAACTTTCAGCTGGATAGTTCACTAGCAACAAGTTTGTGATATGTTGAGTTATTTCCGCATCTTATGAGTTTGAACTTGCTTGGACATATTAAATTGTGCATGCCTGTTGTTTCCTAAACATTTCATTTGAATTCGAAATCGCATCTTTACTTTTATTCAAACATGTACAAGGCTTTGAATGCATCAGATGGAACATATTTCTTGTTTGATTATATGCTTTCAGAAATATGTATCTTGTGCATCTTCTTAGACCATTATGTAATTTCACACTCCTTCACTTCATTTACTGATTGTCAGTTTCATTTACTTATTATTTTTTCTAGTATATTTGATGTTCTATTTTGGTATAATTACATTGTTACTTTTTTTGCTCACATTTCACTGCTGATAATAAGATTTCAGTACACAATCTTACTGACAATATTATATTTGGGCCTTTTAAATGCATAACAATACTTGGTTGTGGCACACTTGTTGTGAGAGAGGCTTATGCATAGTCTTTCCTACATAAATTTCAGCGAGATGCGACCCGATCGAAGTTGGATCCAACATTGGAAAGATGAACATGAATTTATAACAGAAATTTTTAAAGATGGTGTTGACGAGTTCATAAAGTTTGTTTATGAACATGAAGATGTGGTTGATATTGGTCGCCAAATGCAATGTTCTTGTCAAAAATGTAGAAACTTTCGATGGAAGGTCAAGTATGAAGTACAAAAGGATTTATATCATAATGGCTTTTAAAATGCTTATGTCAATTGGACTTCGCATGGTGAGGACCAATGGGTGGATAGTAATACAACATCTGTTGAAGTATCAAATGGAGTTGAAATACAAAATCCTTATTTGGATATGGTTAGGGATGCTGAAGTGGATCACTTATGCAATATTGATTCCTTTGGTCATGAAAAGTCATGATTGCCACATTTTCATGCAATGATTGATTCCTTTGGTCTTTAAGGATTTTTTGCCTAAGGTTGTTTGGGAGACCATAACAGAATTTAGTACATTTTTTAAAGAGTTATGCACCTCTAACATTCACAAAGAGGACATGTCACGTTTAGAATGTTCAATTGTGACATCTTTGTGCAAGGCCGAGAAGATTTTTCCATCTTCATTCTTTGATGTGATGGAGCATTTAGTCATGCATCTACCATATGAAGCAAAAGTTGGATGGATGTATCCGTTTGAGAGATGTATGTTGTATTTGAAAAAGAAGGCTATAATTGAGGGCTCGATATGTGAGACATATTTTATAGAGGAAGTATCTAATTTTACTTCGTTATACTTTGAAGCAAATATTCAAACAAGATGAACTCAAGTTCCACCAAATGATGATGGTGGAGTCGATCTAAGCAAGAAATGTTTGTCCATATTTAAATATCCATTCCACCTTATCGGAAAGGGACGTAACGTTATGTTGAATGACAATGATCTTACACTCGCGGAGAAATATGTTCTGATGAACTGTCATGAGATGACAACTTACATTGAGTGAGTTCATTTGCATGAAATGATTTTACCTTTTTTTATTAAGATGTAATATTTTTTTAAACATATTATATTTTGTTAAAATTAGGCAATTTGAAGACTTTCAAAGACATCAAAATCCTTATATCACAGACAATCAACTCTTGCAAATTCGAGATGAAGAATTCTCTTCATGGCTAAAGTATCAAGTGAAGAATGAATTGGTGAAAGATCCATTGATCCGAGACTTTAGTTATGGACCGTTTAAAAAAGTGACAACATATAATAGTATAGTTGTCAATGGCTATAGATTTCAGACATATGAGTATGGTCAATACAAAACCACCATGAATAGTGGAATTTGTGTTCTTGGCAACTTGTACGGGGATAATGACATTGATTACTATGGGGTCATCGAAGAGATAATAGAGTTGACATATTTAGGCAAGGATAATAAGGTGGTTGTATTATGATGTCATTGGTTCAATTCAGAGCAAGGAGTCAAGGTTGATCCAAAGCATAATCTAGTTGAAGTTAGGCATCGATCCAGACTTCAAGGTTATGATCCATTTGTATTGGCAGAACAAGCACAACAAGTTTATTATACGAGTTATCCTCAAGGTTATTTCCTATATTTTTAATGTTGCCTCCTTCTCAATTTAAGATTTCAACATCTTGTTGTTTATGAAATTTTTTATCAATATTATTTTTCATTTGTCGCCTTAGTATAGGGCTTTTAGAAAGCTAGTTGGAACTGATTTGAATTATTTTGCTTAGTTGTTTTTTATTGGTTAGTTTGTTCTCTTATCGATTTCGACTAAAGTAGTCTCTTTGTTGAAAATTTTAAATATTTTTTCATCTTAAAAAAGGAAAATAAAAGAAAAAAATTTAAAGAAGTTGAATAAAATAAAATGTGTTATCTTTGGCACCTTATTGTGTTTGGACCATTAAATTCGTAGAGGATTATTACCTAACAACCTAAGGTCTAAAAACCTATTACATGAACTACCTTGAGTAAGATGGAGAAACACATCATGTTTGAAAAAAAAAACCCAAAAGTTTAAGCATCATATATCTTTTGAAGCAAGGATTGACAATTGAAAGAAATACTTTGACAATATACTTTGACAATACTTTGACAAAATGATCGATGGGAAGAGAAAAGTATTAGTAATAGGATAAAGATTATGTCCAAATACTTTTTTACACTTTAATAATTTAAATTTTTATAAATGTGAACAAAGCATGCATCAATTTTTTTTATTTTTAGTTAGAATTCTATTTTTAGAGGTGCATGCTACTCAGACGGTGGATTTTCTTCTCAAGAGATCAGAATGACCCACGTTTTCTGTGTTGGCAAAATGGATCGTGGAGTGTCCTGCTAAGTCCCCTGAACAACACAATCTCTTCAAAATAATCAGACCTAAGTAATTAGAGGATCCGTGATCATGAAATAGGCAGGCGTCATGATGAGAAAAGACTACACGGACCGTGTCGTTAATAACGCGATCCATCTTATTTATTTCACCAAAATTGGCACAATTGAGAAGGATGCTTGTGATTAGAGCAATAATTAAGATGGCTTGTGTCATAACTCTAATTGTTGAACGACCTGTGCCTATAATAGGGCTCCCATTTCACCCAATGAAGGCATCCAATTCCCAAACCAAGAGAGTGTCATTTAGTGCCTGCTCGATTGAGATTCACATTTGAAAATTAAAAGATTTATTATTTTGTGATAATTTGTATTTTAAGTGTTCTTTTCATGATGTTTAAAACTCCAACTATGGAGTAGTACTCTCGTTAGGTTATCACTTTGTTGAACTCTGCTATCACTTGCAATAAAAATATTTTTAATTTTAATGTTGTGGTTTAATTCAGAATTTAATCTTTTCAGCATCTTGTATCTCTCTCCTATCTATTCAGTGAGATCTAGATGAATTGTTTATAATTATTTGAAAAAAATGATTTGATTGAACTTCCTTCAAATGTTTTATTGATAAAATAAATAGGACATCTGCTTGGAGTCTTACATCATATTTTAATTATTCCATCAAATATGATTGTATTGCTCAATTCATGTAATAGTGGAGGAATACTTAGTAATATGATTGTCTTACATATTCTCTCGGTGGATTCACTTGTTAATTTTTTTGATCATTTTAACTCTTAAAAATCACTTCTATAGAATTTTCATCTAATAGTAATAAGATAAAAAATCTTTGTGGGATCGATATCTTTTCACTCTTACTACTTGTGCGACCAGGACATTTGTCGCCTTTTTCACCTCATAGATAAATTTTATCTAAAACTTCTCAACTTTTTAAATTAGTTGCAATCGTAATAACTATCAAACCATTAATACAACAACAACAACAACAACAAAGCCTTATCCCACTAGGTGGGGTCGGCTATATGGATCATACGACGCCATTCCGCTCTATTAGTAACCAAACATTTCGGTATATTATTCACTAATAGATCTTGCTCTATTAGTTCGCCAAGTGTCCGCCTTGGCCTCCCTCTCCCTCTTTTAATCGGACTTCAGATTATTTGATCTACTCTTCTTACTGGCGCATCTAATGGTCTTCTCTGAACATGACCAAACCATCTCAAACGATTCTCTACCACAAACCATTAATACAAGACCATTAAATATCAACTCGATAATTTAAATTTTTTTTATTAATATTTGAGTTTCGTTCTCAACAATAACATAATGAAAGGTTAGCCAAAGATTCCATCAGTTTCGTAGCTTGTGATTTTGACATAAAAATGTAAACTACATCTATTACCAAAAACAAGTCATTTATCTGTAATGAGTATGGTAGTTAATTCAGATGTCTTACCCAACATTTTTCTACTTAATGAAGGGTAAGTACGAGCCCCATAGATTAATTTAACCAATATTTTAATCCACCCATTAATCGGTTAATAACATTAAGTATTTAAATACAAGTAGTTATTATTTACAAAGCATAAGTCAAACAAACTAATTAAATAGCTAATATATTAACATCATTAATAATGATCCATATGTACCTTTTCATTTGTAGTTATGATTTATTTCATTATTAATACAATTAAAATAGTGTACAAAATAGAAAATTGAAATAAAACAATAGGAAAAGATTGATAAAATTAAAATTATATTAAGAAAAAAAGAATACGACGAAAAACTAATTATTCGGTATGATCCTCCCAAATGGCATATCGATAAACGAGTCTTAACAAAAAGTTTTTTAAAGTCAGGGACCTTGACAATGGAGGTCAAGCCAATAAGGTGTAAGGTTTCAAAGCAAAATAACTCTGGTTAGCTCCTTCCTTTTTTTTTAAAAAAAAAAGTGTAATATAATCTATTTTCTTTCATATTCCTTCAAATTTGAGAAATTCGGATATAAAGTGGATCTCAAGTTTTATAAAATTATTATTTATATCATTCAACTTTAAGTTTCAATATATAAGTCACTAATTTGCAAAATGAATATTATAGTTACTTAGGAATTTCCATTATCAGTGAACTTTTATACTTTCGAAAGTTAGGCCAAACATCTTAATTTTAAACTATTTTAATATGTCGTGTAGAACCTGCAAAATGTGTGTCATATATATCATCGAACTTATAAAAATGATAATTAGAAACATTTGTGGTGTTACATAGGGGCGTAAGAAAACCCGACCAATTCGAAAAATCTATCCGACTCGAAAAAATCGAATAAAAAAATTAAAAATTAGAGGTTCAAATATAATTTAGGATTATTGTTAATAAATTAAAATTCACCCACTAAAATTAGGATCCCATCCGAAAAAATCGTAGAGATCGTGAAGCTCATCTTATTTATATAATTAATACATATATTATCAATTCTTTTATTATAGGTAGAATATTTTTTTATAAACTTTCATACTTTTCTATCATATTATGAAACTCTAATTTAATAACTTTAAAATTTTAGTAATATATTTTTTTATTTAATATAAAATTAAATATTTTTATATTAATTTTAATTTATTCTATATATTTTTAAAAGATAATTATATAAAAAATCTTGAAAAAATCATTCGAAAAAACTGATTGGCTAAAGAATGACTTTTATTTTTTCAAAATGGATTTAGGACGATTTTTAATTGGCATTCGCCGCACCACGATGCATTTGATCCTTTCAACAAAAAAAATAGGATATAAATTATTAAACTATCTAATGTTCATGAACAGGAAATTTCCAATTAACACAAAACGAAAGAAAACAAATGTCACAAGACTAGTAACTAACTGGACGATTAAATATGCCATATACATATATAGCCATATTGTAACGCCCCGATAAAACCCCAGGAATATATATATATATATATATATATATATATATATATAAAAGTTAATCAAGAGATTAAAGGAAGTAAAAAACAAATCAAAGGAGGAGTTCCGAAAGTTCTAATTTATCTTATCTTTTTATTCCTATCTATATAAATTTTTCATTTCAGCTAAAACCTCCTTTAACCTTAACCATTGTGTCTCTTTCCTTTTTCTCATCCACCTACACAAATTCCTAGGCAAGCCGGAGTCTGAACACATTGCTAGTAAGACGACGTCAAAATCTCGCCAAAAAAGTAAGAAACCAACCAAGGTGATATATTTGCTGCTAAAATTTTGTAGCATTTTTTCGAAATATTTTCTTGACCTTTCCTCTCAACTTTTCCTTCATCCGACATGACCATCAATAGGATATTATCCGCTTTGGGTCTCGGCCCACACAGTTTTACCAAAACCCATCCTACCAATCTAAGATAATGTTCTCTTATATACCCAGCATCTCTCTCGTGACTTATGAATGTGGAACTAATTCATGGCATGCCTCTTGCATCCTTCCCCTTTAAGAGACTCAACCTTCTCGTTGAGTGATTGCATCCCATCATATAAAGAGGCTCATGCGGAGTGGCTCTGATACTATATGTAACATTCCTAATTAGTATGTGATATTGTTCGCTTTGAGCCTCATCCTGCACGATTTTGCCAAAATGTGTCACACCTGGACAAAGACATATCACCATATATACCCAATATCTCTCTCGTGACTTATGAATGTGTGATTAATTCAAAGCATGCCTCATGCATAGAGGTTCACACGGAGTGGCTCTGATACCATATGTAACATTCTCAACCAGTGTGTGATATTATCCGCTTTGGGCCTCAGCCTGCACAATTTTGCCAAAATGTGCCACACTTGGACAAGGACATATCACCATATACATCCAGCATCTCTCTCGTGACTTATGCATGTGAGACTAAAACAAGGCATGCCTCATGCACCATTCTCCTCTTAGGGGACTCAATGTTCTCGTTGAGTGATCGCACTCCACCATGCATAGATGCTCACGCGAAGTGGCTCTAATTTCACATGTAACACCATTGCACTTGTGTAGGATATTATCTGCTTTGGGTCTAAGCCTACACGATTTTTGCCGAAATGCGTCTACAGGGGATCAAGGACAAAAGATGATCGGAATCGGGAACCTATGGGGATGGACAACATTGAAAATGAACAAGAGTAAGAGGATGGAATAGCAGAGAATTCGAATAGAGATAGGTGAATCATTGGATCAACCTTTTTAACAGTAGATTTGTATGTTTTTAGTGTACAATTAGAGTCATAGCATCGTCTCCTATCATCCTTGATTTGTCTCATATGACTACTTTGGTTTAAGAGGTTTATTCCAACTACACCATGTCGAAAAATGAGCAATCAGCGTCACCATTTCATCAGAATCCTAGAACTTGGCGTGAGTTTAAAGAACCCGACCTGAGTATGTGCATCATCGGGCAAGATGAGCGCAAAACCCGACCAGAGTTCCATGTCGCCTCGGCCCGCGTCTGACGCCGTTGCACACACAGTCATCGAAACTCGACCCGAGTTCTACTAAACCCGATCCGGGCTCCTTGTACTAATATAGACCAGCCCGAGCCGAGCCCGAGATGGCCATATCATAGAACCCGACCCGGATTATACTTGACTGACCAAGATCAAATGTTGTTCGTTATTTTTAAATAATAATTATTTAGTTCTTGATTCATGAATTATGATATATCTTGGTACATTGACATCATGACAGATTGTATTATATTGTTATTTGTTGTTGTGATTCATAATTCTATAAAAAACGTAGGTTATATTGATATGTCACTGATCATTGTATTGTTAATTATTTCTAATTGGTCGTTGATCTAACTCTTATGATATTGTGACCTAGAGTATTGTTATAGTAAAGAATGATTAATCATATTTTATTATTAATTTCTAATTTATGGGTGATGATATGAAAATCCATTGTTATGCTACATTGTCATTAGACCCAAATTTCTATTCATCTATCTCATTGTCTCATTGCATAGATTAAATCTTAACCTCTCTCTGATTCCATTGATTATAGGATCTTTTGATCTTGATTATTATCATTGTATTGTTATGGCTAAGTTCCAATCTGGACGAAAATGAGAACCTAATTAATTAAAGATAAAAGCTTGGATGCTCATGTTACGAATTGACGGGAGCTCATGGTATAACATTGCAATCAGTGTTGGTCATAACTTGTCCTCGTTGCACGATTTCTCCTTATCGTGTAAAGAAAGAAAATACCCTCCCATTTAGAGAGAATGATCATCGTGATGTGTAAAATCACCGACTACTCATGAAGTACATGACATCTCATTGCAATGAATACGTTAATCAGTGATATTGCATAAAAATATCAGAAATAAATAAGTTGATTACAATTTCCACTCAGAGTAATGAAAATACATTCAAAGCATAATACAAGGCATTGATTCACAATGTGACATATGACGTTGAAATATAAAGAAATTCACAGCATTGAACTGATTCATTCCAATGATCAGAATCTCTATCTTATATTATGATTGCTTTCATTTGATGATTTAGTGCATTGTTCCTACTCCACTTGATTCTACCTATAGACATTTTATTGATTTCTTCCAGTGGATTTCAGTAATGGTTATCATGAATTCTGATGTCATAAACATTGTATTGGTGAACTTACCAAAGCATTGTATCAGATGTTGTCTTGGTTCACTCAGAGCATAGTCTTGATTCTCCTATTGATTTTATTTAAGACATATTATTTGATTTACTCCATTTATCCTACCCGGAGTATAATATTGATCATTTCCCTAATATGTTCTATTTATCTTATTTAGTGCATAGTATTATTTTATTCCACTTATACTATTAATCATTCATTTGATTATACTTAGTGCATAACATCGATATGTTCTAGTGTTTCTTATTTAAGCATGGACTTAGTTTCTTTTCATTGATTATTGTAGTGATGATTATGATTATGTTTACACTAACTCCATGTTTCTTTATTATTACTATTTATGCATTAGTTTATTATTCACCTATTGGGCTACGAAACACATGGGTTATTATTTGTCTTGCATTGTTCCTATAAGTAATCAGAATAACGAATGATGAACTCAAGCGACTGATGATGTTTGTGATGGTGATGTGCACACGGAGTTGTCTTAGAATATTGCTCACATTACAGTTTAGCTATTATGTCATAGATATTCCTTTACTTCAGACTTCTTCCTAGAATCAAATGGTTATTGACATCATGATTCACATTACAAATTCTATTGGACTCTCACATTTATTGATATATTTAATAGTAATTCTTTTAAGTCTTCCGCTTATGTTGTATACCGGTCAAAGAACCAGTCAAAATCAAGATTTTAGTTAGGGAATTGCACTATTAGTAACGACTCTAAAGTCGGATCTTACAATGTGGCAAGAGTGATTTGGGAGCGTTACACATATACTTGTCATCAATCAACAAAATACTTGTCATGAATGAAGCCTCAAATTGTCAACAGAAGAAAAAAAGATATATTAACAATGATTTTGTATTAACTTTTTGTACATAGAAGACTTACTAACATTTTGATTTATTTTAATTCTATCAACCGATCGATACATCTAACAATGTTAAATGAAAAGGACATAATTCTTGTAACACCCCGAAATTTTACCCCTAAATGCCTAGGGCAATTAGGTCATTTCAGTAGTGCTAGCACGTTCGCCATACATTATCATAATAAAATGACAAAGATTACTATTGCGGAAATAACACTAATCATCAAAATAAAATTTATCTTTTCAGCGGAAGTCTTAAATAAAAATCATTGCAATTAATGGCATAGGAAAAACTAATAGTTCATTAGTCAAGAAAACATCTCTAAAACAATCATTTAATAGACTCATGACATTATTCTTATCCTAGACCATGTGCAACATCACCATCATGAGTTGAGCCAACCATCCATCCAAGCATATCAGTTACCTTTTCAGGATGTAGAGTTTCCCAGTTAAAGTATATAAAGGTCGTGCAATGATATGCATCCTAAGCAGCATACTACATGACATATATAAATAGTTCATATGCATGAAATAAACACGCATGGGTGCCATGTCATAATCATAAGATGCATATGTCAATACCTCATATCATATCATCAGTGTAAATCAGTAATAGTAATATGTATAGACATGAAATCATGTAATAGTCGGTAAATCATTCAGTCAATAACAGCAGGCATACCAAATGACTAGTATTTGTCCTTACCTTGCCTCAGTGATATCCTCCGAGTTGCTTCATGACACGTTGGATTTCCACTTTCGTGATCATTAGTCTTTTCAATCAGTCAGTTTAGTAACAGTCTTTAATGTTATCAGTAATTGAAGAATCAAGTCGTTGCCCTCCAGTAAACTAGCTATGCCTTGGAGCCGAGGCTCCGTCATCCGAAGGTGAATCGGAATATGCATACCATTGCTGGTAAGATACAGTTATTCTCCCATGAAATGCTAACTCCAAGGTGCAGAGCACAGTAATTTTTCGAGAGAAATTATAACACAATGGAGTAGGGCACAGTATTTCCTGTCATCAGTTTGAGGGGCGACAAGTAATAATATTCTTCAATTAGGTTCATTATTTTCACAATCATCAAACAGTTTACGTCGCTCAATCTTCAGATTTTAACCTTGTTATGGCTGTCTATGCAATTTGTGTATTTAGATTCATATACAATCATCAATCAGTAATATATAATAGTACATACCTTAAAAATAACATAATTATAACTTAAATCCAATTTTTGAACTGTCACGATCGTGATTGGGTTGGTCACGACCATGGCAGAGCCCAATCTTTTCACCCGTCTGTCACGGTCATGACCTATACCGTGCTGACCTAATAGACACTTAGTTTCATCCGTGTAGTGTCGCCGCACTCGATTTTTCCCTGATTTTTGCCCCATTTTGATCAAATCTTTTGGGGAAAATTATCTTTAACATTATGAACAATTTATACATGATTTATAGGCAATAAAACATCATAATTTGGATCAAAACATATAAAATTATGCATTTATCAAGATTTAGGATTCTTTCCTCAAAGCGTATAAAATCCATAATCATGGATCCTAACATATAGATCTAACTATGGAATATAAGAACAATATCATATCTGTAAGAATCCTCATCAAATTCTTCAATAAGAGTAAGATGTCCTATTGCTCTCAATCAAATTAATAAAACATTGAGAGAAAAGAGAGAGATTGGATCCCCTTTACTTACCTTTAAGATTTGAGTTAAAACCCAAATCTTAATTTTAATCCTTTCTTTTTTCTTCTTTCTTCCTTTTCTTCTTCTTTTTCTCTTCTCCTTCTTGTTGCCGTCTATGCTACTCCTTGGAGAGGGGCGCTGGCCGTGAGAGTGGGAGGAGAGAGAATGAGAGAGAGGGTGATGAGAGTGCTGCCGGCCGGAGAGAAATAAAAAAGAAAGGGTTGTGTGGCTTAGGACATATGAGAATACTTATAGGTTGAATTTTGGGCTTGTAAGACTAGTGGCTCCATAATTAAGTCTTAATTAGCTGTAGATTTCTTTTTTATTATTTTTTTATTTTCCTTTTACTTCATTTTTGAGGATATTACAATTCTAGAATTAATTAATCGAAAGTGCATGTGAAACGCCTCTGAACGTGACGCACATGGATCTGAGCAAAAGAAGGGAGCACGGAGGAATAATATTCATGAGCTCGTTCGTTTCGTCTCATTTCAACTGACTTTAAGCGTGTGTTCTAACCATGCACCACCATGCGTGCATGCCTAGATGCTCCTGCAAACATAAATAAATGTTGGACTCTTTATTGAGTAATTTGTAGGTTGAGGATTCGGAATTCACATAACATAGATACATGAGTTCTGGAATAAATGGAATATTAATATTACTTGAATTGTTTATCAAACAAATAAAGAGTTCTATTGATAAACTTTTATAGTTAAATCTTAAAAGTTCTAAAAAGCCTGTCGATAACGAATATTCAGATAAAAGATTAAAGTAATTAATTACAACTAAATTGGCTTAAATATAATATTTCAGCCTATGTCTGCAGATGATCGATTGCATGAACTTTTCACGCACATTTTATCAGAATATCATTGCTATCCGCAGATTACCGATGGACGAGGAGCCACGTCACTAGGGGCAGAGCAAACCCGAGACTGGGTCCGGGTCTGAGCGGACCCGGTATCAACCCGAATTATGCCGGGTCGAAAATTTTTTGACTCGGTACCGGACCCGGACCGGTCGAATCCGGTTCCGGGTCAAACCCGACAATCCGGGAATGCGACCGGATTTGCAGTCGGGAATCGTCGGCATCGAGAAATGGATGATTTGCAGTCGGGAATCGCCGACATCGAGAAATGGATGATTGAATCGCGCGCGATTGGCGGCCACGATCCGACGCCTAGCTGCCGGATCGACCAACCGAAGCGTGGCGGCCGGATCGGCCACCCGGCGAGTTGATCCGGCGCCTGGCGACCGGGTTGACCACCCGGCGAGCCGATCGGCCGCCTGACGATCGGACCGGCCACCCGGCAAGTCGATCCGGCCGCCTGATGACTGTAGGCACCGGATCGGCCTGCCAGTGGCCGATCCGGATAGGCCACCAGGAGAGCCGATCCGGTCGCCAGGCATCGGATCAGCTTGCCAGTGGCCGATCTGGTCGTCAGGAGTCAGATCGGCCACTGGCTGGCTGATCCGCGCCAGGCATCGGATCAGCCACCAGGCAAGCCGATCCGGTCGCCAGGAGCCGGACCGTCCTGCTAGTAGCCGATCTGGCCGTCAGGCGGTCAGATCGGCTCACCTGATGGCTGATCCGGCACTTGACGATCGGAGTAGAGAAAGAGGGAGTCGGGAGAGGGGGAGGGCCGCCAGAGTCGAGATTTTCGTCGTAGTCGTCGGTGCCGCCGCCTCGTGAGAGAGAGGGAGAGGGCAAGAGAGAGATGAGAGAGAGAAAGAAATAAGTTGAAATGAGAGGAGAGAGTGGATACGGAGTTTATATAGTAGATAATATCGGATCGGATATCTGCACTGCAGATCCGGTCCTGACCCGATACCCAATGGGTTTTTCATTCAAGAGATCTGATCCCGGTTGGCTAGATATAGAGATTAATAAAGATATAGAGATTAATAAATTCATGGTTGGAAACTCATTGGCGAGATATAGAGATTAATAAATTCATGGTTGGAAACTCATTGGCGTTTTTCTTCTCGGCAGGTCATTGGGCATCAAAGCAACTACTCAATTAATTAAGTTGGTGACGGACTTTTCGCATGGTTGAGATGTATTGTGACTTGAATTGCCTATTTGCTATATATGCATTAATTTTTCCTACGTCCTCTTAGGAGTGAAAGTAAAGGAAATGTGACGATAATGGAGTCAAAACTAGTTTGTACTTCTTACATAAGCCTTGCTTTAGATTACTGTCTCTAACTTTGTTTTCTTAAAATCAGAATTATAAGGCTTGATCGGATCATGTTAAATACAAATTTTAAATATTTAAATACATTAAATTTACAATTATTCATCATTGATGAACAGTTTGATCGAATGGACTTCTGAAAAGAATGTCTTCTCTTTTAAAATTGGGAAAGCAAAAAGAGAAGATAATTTTTCATGAATTATCTAAGAGATGTATTTTAGGATCATGACTATATACATATATATATATATATATATATATATATATATAATCCTTCCATGTGATTTGAAATTCTTAATAAAAATTCTAATGCACTATTTGGTCTCTACACGTTATATTATTTCATTATCATATTAATTACTATACCCAACAAGTACATATTATTGAAAATTAAAGAATAAACTAGGGAAATAATTCAGCACATAACAGACTAATTAAGGGAACAATTTTTTAAGAAAACAAAATATCATTGCATAATATTCTACTATATTAAAATTCAAAATAAGATGGCCTATAAATAGACTTACAATTTCAGAAAATGCAAGTGATAATGCCTAAAAGAGTGAAAGATCATGCACACACTCCACCACTAACACACTAATACCACTAATTATATTACCACGTAACCATAACTACCACATCATCACAACTATCCACTAACCCCATAATTAATTTTATTTTTTTTCAAAATAGAAAATGATGTGGATAATATTTTTTGAATCACATTTCAACACTCCCTCTTGATTCAAAACCGAAGACTCCAAGCAATTTTGTGAAAAATGCATGCTTGTGAATAGGAAGAGCTTTGGTGAATAATCTGTGCCATATAATTTCAATTTGATTTATTCATCTTCCACTAAGCCACGAATAAAATAATGATGTATCTCAATGTGCTTTGTTCGTCTATGCCTAACTGGATTCTTAGTCATTGCTATTGTTGATTTGTCATCACAGAAAATAATTGTTGCTTCATTCTGTGATCGACGGAGATCCAACAAACGTATTTTCAATCGTATTGCTTGACATGCAGTAGATGTAGCAACAATATACTCTATTTCAGAAGATGAGAGGAGAACATTTGCTTGCTTCTTTGAACATCATGAAATTGCACCTGATCCAAGACTAAAAACACTTTCTGAAATCATCTTTCTATCATCCAAAGATCTTGCTCAGTCACTATCGGTAAAGCCAAACAACCTAAAATTTTAAACTTTAGAATACCAAATTCTAAAGACCATCGTGCCAGCAATATAGTGCAAAATGCGCTTGACTACTCCAAAATGATGTTTTGATGAAGAATGCATAAATTTAAATACAAGACTAATAGAAAAATAGATATGTCTTGTGTGAGTCAAATAAATTAAGCAACCAATCAAACTTCTAAATGTTCTTTCATCAGCATGACATATATCGTCATCAAGTTTGAGCTTTTCATTCACATTCATAGGAGTAGTATCAGCTTTGCAATTTAGCATATTGAATCTGTCCAACAAATCATTAGCATATTTCTTTTGAGAAATAAATATGCCATCAATACTTTGCTTCACTTATATATCAAGAAAATAGTTCAATAGCCCCTATTCTGTCATTTCAAAATTTATCATCATGCATATTTTAAAATTAACCACAAGTAATTGAGAAGATCCCATATATAGAGTATCATCAACATATAGGCAAACTATAATAAATTCAGCCCATTTTTCTTTCAAGTAGAGTGTTGGATCAATTTCACTTTTGCGAAAACCATTGTCAATAAAAATAAATAAATCAATCTTACTGTACCGTGCACGATGAGCTTGCTTTAGGCCATACAAAACCTTTCTCAATTTGTAAACTCTCTTCCTTGCCATTGATAACAAAGCCTTCTGGTCGACTGACACAAATATCTTTATTTAAATCATCATTCAAAAAAGTTGATTTTATATCAAGTTGATAAACAGGCCATTACAATGGAGCAGCTAAGGCCATAAGTAATCTCAATGTTTCAAGACGAGCAACAGGAGAAAAAGATTTTTTTAAATTTATACCATACTCTTGTGCATAACCTTACTACAAGACTTGGTTTGTGCTTCTGAATGCTTCCATCTGCATCATATTTAGTTTTACACACTCATTTCAAACCAATTAAAATTTTGTTGTGAGGCAAATAAACTAGCTCTCATGTATGATTTCTTTCAATAGACATCATTTCTTTTTTCATTACATTACGCCATTCTTTCTTTTTTATTGCTTCTTCCAAACATGTCGGATCTGAGACAAATAAAGCAACTTGACAAGAATATATATTTCTTGCAAAGAACGACATTTCCTTGGTGTAGAATTAGTTGAATTTTTTGAGGAATTGTTTCCACTACTTGGAACACATTCATTTCTTGATAGTGCTACAACAATATTTTTTTCACCTTTTGTAGGAAACTCAATTTACAAATCAGTAGATTGAAAAGTATTTTATGTTATAGCTAAAATTCGAGAGTGAATTTTTTTAAGGGGGAAGGAATTTTATAATCACTTATAAATTCAATGAAATCCCAAATAGTCGAGTAAATTTCAGAGATGGTCACCCAACTTATAGAGTATTCCCAATAAGATCATCCAACTTTTATTTGTAACACGAAGGCTGTCCAACTTTAAGAACTTTTCAGTCGTGTTCATCGCGATTGCCTGTAGTCAGTTTACCGGCTAATTGAATATGGATGCCACATTGTCCGACTCGTTAGATACCACGTGGGTACCACTCCACCCGTGTCGCCTAGCCTCCTCGCCACAATTTCTGCTACCATTACAGACCAGTGATGCTCACCTCTAGGCATCCATCATGCGGTCAAAGCCATTGAAGTAGAGAAGTCATCATAGACAGAGTTGACTCACCGATCATACTTCGGTAGTCGTCGAGCGTGCACCCATCATCGTCGAGTGCCGTGAACATTTCAAGCAACTCCTCAAGCGAGATCCTCCAATTGTCGTCTGTGTCGAATACCGAAAATGCTTCCTACAATTGTCACTCATCCTCGTCTCCCTCGTCTATGATGGCCACAGTGGCCGCGATGGCCTCAAACTCCTCGAAGCTGATGCACCCATCGCCGCCACAGTCGACGTCGGTGACTCGCTAAAATCTTGTCATGTGACGAGCACATAAGAATAGAATCATGTATCGGGAGCAATTATTCCTAGATGTGTGACTACCCTCACACGAACAGATACCCTTACTTCACAAGAAAAATATCCATTTAGACTTTAAAATTTATAAATTTTGATGTGAACCGCAAGTATATGGCATGTCGTTGTAGTGCTTGAGGTTCATCCAAAGGGAAACTTTTGCTAATTTCAAATCCAAATTGAAATGTGAATTGCTGAAAGTGAATAATAGATTTAAATGAGGAAAGAGTTCTTTTAAAATAAATTATAACACTAATTTTTAGGATATTAAGAAAAGATAACAGCGTATAAGAAGCAAGATGGAAAGGACTGGCTATTCATATAGGATTTAGTACTATGGACTTATGGGAGATGCTTTCACTTGGGATTAATGCTATCTGGACATTAAATTGTGGTTAAGATTTCATATTGTCCCTCAGCATGTGCAGAGATATGTATTCATCACAGATATCACTTAGCTCATCAATGACACTCTCATGTACATGGATGGCTCAGCTCGCGCATGCTGACAGGATCAATCATCCATCTCGGGCAACACCCTCATTTGCACGAAGTTGGTAGAAGAGTCAATTTCTCTCGATAGAGATTGAGTGGGGTCTTACGCAGTGTCGGCCTTGCTGGTTCTCAGGATGATAATGGAAATTCTAGCCAACCTCTCGTCTCGTATTGGACTTCCATTGTTGACGATAGCACTCTCGTGTAAGAAACCTTTGGGGCCAAAGAGTGCGTACCCCAATGTGTTTCGACGAATAAAATTTTGACTAAAAATGAAAATCGTGACCCTCGGCAACCCTATTAAGTTTGAATTTGCAGTAATGTGCCCTCTGGGATTCTCCACAAATGCAAAGTATAAAACTCCCTTTCGGGTAGAAAATGTAGGATCGTAGGGCACCGAAGAGGGGAGTGAATTAGTGTATAACCTTTTTTAATCTTGAAATTACAAACTTTTTCTTTTAGAAGTTTTTCTTGGGAATGCTAAATGCAATGCAGTTAATGCAAAAAGATAACGGAAATAAGATAGAGAGCAAACACAAGATTTGTTGACAAGGTTTGACCCAACTCCTTAGACTACGTCCCTGCTCTGACTTCTCATTCTTGAGACTATTAGAGATTCACTATCATCCTCCTTTCTAAAAGGGAGAAGAAAACCCTTTTACTCATACACCACCTTTTTCTCCGATCCAGAGGAAAGGCGATCCTCTTTTCATACAGGAGCTTTCAGGAATACTATTTGCAGATCTCTCGATCTCTCTTTTTCACGAATGATCACTAGGAGGATTACAAATTAGAGAGTGTTGAGAAGAAAAAGGATATAGGGCTTTTCAGAAGTAAAAACTACGAAAAATGATCTTCCGTGATTTCTTGATTAGATGTGCTTGATTCAGTGCTTTCTCATACGTTATGCCCTTCTTTTATAACATACTTGACGGGATCTTTCATGTATGGAAGGTAATCAAAAGATTTGATTCAAAAAATGGCTGTTAATGCATCATATCACGTCAAGTCGGTCGATCATTTGTAAAAGGCGGTTGACCAATTTAGACTTTTCTACTGCTTTTCACCCCTCTGTTTATTTCGGTCGCATGATGCGGTCGACCGGTCCTATGACTGGTTCCACATTTCCACTTGTTCTATCCCTCTTAACTTTGGATGTGTCTTCAGTCGGCCGATCCTATGATTGACTTCTTGCTTTAGACTTGTTATCTTCTTCTATTTTATTTGGGTATGCATCCAATCGACCGATCGCTTGACCGGTCGTTGGTTTGTTCAGCGTCTTTGTGTTCTGTTGACTTCAGTCTTGCATTCGGTCGACCGGTCTCATAACTTCAATATCCTTCATGCTTCTATTTTTTTCGATTGTTCATCTTTCAACCGGCCCTTCGACTTGTCTTATAACTTAAATAGTTTTCCATGTTCTGTTGTGTTTAGTCCAAAGACCGATCGATCCTTCGACCGGTCTTTGGTTTCTTCATCGTTTCTTCGTTCTTTTCCTGTTAAACTTGTTCCTATATATTAGTCACTTGACAAACTCATTAGAAAGACTTGCTAGCCAATTGTGTTTGTTTTTATCAAAATGGGAATAATACATGATTCAACAATCTCTCTCTTTTTTATGATGACAAACATATTGGTCGATAGAGGGTTAATGCAATTATTTCATAAAGATTTTCCATGCTCCCCCTAAATACATGCATACTGTTTTCACATATATGATAATCATCAAATGATAAGCAATGTTCAAGAAAATCATTTTACAAAAAATAACATAAACCATTCTTCATTCATTTCATCAAAAAGGTACTTTGTTGACATTATATTACATAGTATATTAGACAGAAGCAAAACATAGCATTGGATGGTGTTACATCAAAAAGGTGCAGGTTCCATAACATACATCATCTTAACATAACATACATGCTAATACTACTCCCCCTTTTGACACCATCAAAGAGGGGTACACAAAAAAGAGCCTAATCCTCATCGAGACTTTCGTCCTCATGAACTCTCGTGGAAACAAACCCTTGAGCTGCATAGTATTCAAGTGTCGCCCTAGTAAGATAACGCATGTCACGACCCTATCGCCGAAGGTCCCTCTGTAGAGCGTGCATCTCATGAGTAAGAGCATTCAGGTCGAGTGTGCTAGAAGAGGAGGGTGCACTGGAAGTAGGAGGATGCTGTGGACGCGGTTACTCCCCTTGAGTGTGATAAGTGTCCATTACATCAGAAGGGACATCTTTAGGGTCTCAGACACCTCCCTGACCTCGTGGAATGCATTTTCTGCGCTGGGTGCCAGAAGTGATAATATCCGAAGTGGAGGCGAGAATAAATTCCTCATCATGAGGAATGATGACTCTAAAGTGAACAAGGATCTTAGTAATCTAGGAGCCAAAGTACAAAGGATGGTTTCTAGGAGCTCTATTTAGAATTTTCTTTTGCATGGTTTCGAGGTGATAGAGAAAATAGTGTGGGAAGCTAAAATGGGAACCATAACAAATGCTGAGACAATAGAGAAAGAAAAGATCGAAATGTTGAACCTCATTGAAATGTCTAGAGCGAGAGGTTCGTATATGAGTCAAGATATGATGTGTTACCTTAAGGTCAGGAGAAAGATGTTTGTGAACATCATCGATCTTATACTAGGGAGCGCGACCGCCAAACACTAGCTCCACTGCGGCCTAATGGTCGGAGAACTAGGAGGCCACAAATGAATGTCATAAGAAATAAATCCTCTAGTTGCTTCTCTTTGCGGGAATCCAAACATGAGACGAAGGACAATGGGGTCGATAGTGATGCGATGTCCAATAACATAAGTTAGAAGGCAATCTTTCTCAATTGTCATGTTGGCATAAAATAGATGGTCCAAGCGAGGATAGACATGTTCAGATAAGGTCACGAGAGGATACCAACCAATATAAAAAAAAACATTTCTTGTACTTCATGCATATCAAGAGAGTCCCAATTAATAGTAATTGCGCACTTGACTTCACGAGTGCTATAAAAATTGTCGTAGATAAGGCCAAACGCAGAAGCACGAAAAAGATTCTTGTCATAGCCAGTAGATGGTGGTGGTGGAGACCCGGAGGAGGAATCGGAGAAAGATGATTGATGGCCAATTTGAGTACGGTCGGCACGATCGCGAGCACGACCGCAAGGGGGTGATGCTCCAATATGTGCATTTTTAGTGGGGGGTGGTGCCATTTCAAGGCGACAAGGAAAAGGGCACGATATGTGAAGGTAAATGAAAATAAGAAGACTTGAGGATTGTGCGGTCACACAGAATGTGTCTGAGAGTTTTAGTACCAGATAGACCGACTGAGAGAAGATGAAACGACTGGTCAAGGGCGAGATCATCATCAGATATCCTCGCCAGTGATGATGATCGGAGATGAGGACGAGGGCGACGGATTTAAAATGATGTTTCATGAAATGTTAAATGCCGGGAGATCGATCGAACATTTGAGGCGGTCGACTGATTTAAATAGAACATGTTTCATAGTCAAGAAAGTGCATGGCCGATCGATCTACCCAGTCGGTCGACTGGTGAAGCATGCTTGATTTAGGTAAAGAAAATTTGCAATGGAGTGGGTAGTATAGATGTTGTGCAACATCCTATGATTTCTAACTCAGGTCAAAGATGAGTTTGCGCAAGCAAATCACCTTTACTTAAAATTGATATCCCTATTATCGTCCAAGTATTCCTAATTGTCTTCTAAGCAGGCAAAATCTATCTTCACTTAAGGGCTTGGTGAAGATATCAACTATTTGGATTTTAGTGGGCACATATTTAATTGCAATATTTTTGTGATTCACATGATCTCTAATGAAGTGATATCTTACGTCAATATGTTTAGTTCTTGAGTGATTTACTACATTTTTTGTCATCTCTATGGCATTTGTATTATCACGTTTCATTGGGACTATAGTCAAGTAACTGGTGTTTGACCCATTAAATTTGTGTACAACAATATATTCTACCTCGACAGTAGATAGGGCAATAGAATTTTGTTTCTTACTGTCCCATGAAATGAAGGAACTCCTAAGAAAATAGCACATCCCACTTGTGCTTTTTCTATCAATTTTGCACCTAGCAAAATTGACATCAGTATAGGCATGGAGATCAAAAGTTGAGTTCATATCATACCAAATGCCTAGACTATAAATATTGTTTACATACACATGATTCTTTTAACAGTCACTAAATGGGATTCTTTGGGTGTAGATTGGAATCTAGCAAACAAGCACACACTAAACATAATATCTAGTCTTGATGTTGTTAAATAAAATAAACTATGAATCATATCTCTCTACCTTTTTTGGTCAGTTACGTTTCCATCTTCATCCTTATAAAGTTTGGTTGTCGTGCTCATTGGAGTTGAACTTGGTTTCCAATCATTCATTCCAAATCTCTTGAGCAATTCTTTTGTTTCTTGACTTACAAAAATTTTGTCCTTTGTTTGCTTCACTTGCAGTTCTAAGAAAATGTAAGCTCACCTACAAGAATCATTTCAAATTACTTTTGCATAAGAAATTCAAACTCTTTGCATAGGATTTCATTAGTAGCACTATAAACTATATCCTATTAAAATATAATTATTAAGATGCTTTAAGAAATAATGTGGTGTCAACTGACTCTTTTTGAAATTTATTTTCAATAAAAAAATTACTTAATCGTTCATACCAAGCTCTTAGAGCTTGCTTTAGTCCATAAAGAACCTTTGAGAGTTTAAAAACATGGTTCGAAAAATCAGGATTCTCAAAGTCTTCAGGTTGTTCAGCATAAACTTCTTCATTTGTGAAACCATTTAAAAATGTCAATTTTATATTCATTTGAAAAAGTTTAAAACCTTTAAAACAAGCGAAAGTTAAGAGCATTAATAGCTTCAAGTCATGCAATAGGAACAAATGTTTCATCAAAATTAATTCTTTCAACTTGTGAGTAACGTTTAGCCACTAATCTAGCCTTGTTTCTCACAATGACACCATTTTCATCTAGCTTATTTCAAAATACCCATTTGATTTCAACAATTGGATGTTCTAAGGGTCTTTCTACAAGCTTCCAAACTTGGTTTCTCTTAACGTCATTTAACTCCTCATGCATAGAATTTATTCATCTATGTAGGAAGGTTCAACTTGAGAGAGAAAAGTAGAAAAAGGCGCAGAAATTTTTAAAAGAGTTTTGATTCCATCACTTATATTCCCAATGATTTACTCACCTCGGTGTGATGAAGCATTTCTCCAATTCTTCGGTATCACTTGTGACATGTCAATTTGATGGTCATCTATTCTTACAAGATTTTTTGCTTGTTCTTTATTTTGATTTTCTTTTTTACCACCTTCTTCGTGAGATGAGCTTTCTTTCTATTGAGCTTGTTCTAATTTTCCTATCACTTCAAGCTTCCCCTGTATCATCTTCATCAACATGTTTGCTCAAAATAGAAACATTAGTCTCATTAAATTTAACATGCATGGATTCTTGAACCACAAGAGTTCTTTTATTATATACTCTATATGCTTTGGTACTAGAATAGCTCAGAAAAATAGCATCATCACACTTAGCATCTTCCAAACTTGTCCTTATTATTCAGCACAAAACACTTGCAACAAAAAACTTTGAAATATGAAATATTTAGTATTTTTTCATAAATGACCTCAAAACAAGTTTTCTTTGTTAAGGGTCTTATTAAAATTCTATTTAATACATAGCATGATGTGTTTACAGCTTCTGCCCAAAAGTATTTGGGAAGGGTACTTTCATTTAGAATGGTTCTTGCCATTTCTTGTATGATCACATTTTTTCTTTTAACAACTCCATTTTGTTGAGGTGTTCTAGGTGAGAAAAATTATGTGAAATCCCATTTTCTTCACAAAATAACTCAAACTTGTTATTTTTAAATTCTCCCCCATGATCACTTATAATTTTGGGATTTTCTTATCAAATTCATTTTGTACTCTTTTTGCAAATTTCAAAAAAGTATGAAAAACTTCATCTTTGTGACTAAGAAATAATGTCCATATAAAACACAAGTAGTCATCTACAAGTACAAACACATGTCTTTTTCCACCTAGGCTTGTAATATCAATTTGACCAAATAAGTCTAAATGCAATAGTTCTAGAATTCTACTGGTACTAATAAGGTCTTTGGATTTAAAAGAACTTTTTGTTTATTTTTCTTTTAGACAAGAATCACACACAATATTTTTCTCAATTTTTATTTTATGTAATCCTCTCACTAGTTCATTTTTAGAAAGCTTCTTTAATAATTTAAAATTCACATGACCAAGTCGTCTATGCCATAAGGTTGAATCATCATGCAATGCACTTAAACACTTTTCATTTTTTAAGTCCTCAAAATTAATTATATATATGTTATTGTGTTTAAAGCCAATGTGCAACAAATTTTCATTTTCATATAGTATTAGACATTTTTCTTTTTTCAAATTTTACTAGAAAGTTTTTATCGCAAAGTTGACTAATACTAATTATATTATGCTTCAAATTATCTACTAACCATACATTTTCAAGAAAGCTTTTATCATTTTTACCAAAATTACCTATACTGATAACCTTTTCTTTTACATTGTCTCCAAAAGTTACAATTCCTTCATTCTTCTTTTCCAAGGTGACAAAATTTGATGCATCATCTGTCATGTGTCTTGAGCAGCCACTATCAAATACCATTTGCTTTCCTTCTTCTTTCTTGATGCTTCCTAGAAAAAATAAACACAAAAAATTATCTTTTTGGTACCCAAACTTGTTTGGGTCCATCTTGGCTACCATTGGTTCTTTTAGGAACCCAGATCTTCTTCATTCCAATATTTTTTCCTTTTCTAATGCTGCATTCAAGGGACTAATGTCCATGTGCACCACAACGAAAACAAGTCATTTGCATTGTGCATATTTGTAGCCTTCACAAATAGAATTCTTGAATCATACCTTTTTTCAAAAGAATTATAACCAAGTCCTTTCTTGTTGGATGCCACCCTAAAGCCACTAAACATAGCATCTAACATGTTTCTACCATTTGAAAATGTTTTAAATTTTTGTTCTAATTTGATGGGAAAATTCGAGAACAGGAAGAGAAGATCGCAGAGAAATTACAGAAAAATAAATGAGGCACACGAATTACCCAGGTTCACCCTTGAGATTAAGGCTACATCCTGCAAAGAGGTTTCACTATATCATTTAGGTTTACAGCCGCCACACAGATTACATCTGAAAATAAGCTATAAATAAGTCTCTCCTAAACGGGTTCAAAACCCGACTAAAACAGAGAAAAAACCTAATCCGAACCACACGGGCCGACTAAACAGAAGCTCAAAACCCGTCTAAGTTTCGGAGGCGCTGCCCCCAAACCCCCGCCCGCCAAATTCTCAAAAAATGACTTTAAGATATGGATATCATTAGCTAAAGTTAAAGAATGTTATATCTCAACCTCTATATACATGGAATTCGATATGATCATTATAAATTTTTTACCATCAAATCACTCATTAACTTATGATCTCACAATTTCGAAAGTTGTGAACATCATGAGAGATATTTCAACACTAAGAGCCAAATTATGTATGAGTTTTGGGTTGACCACGTGATATTAGATCATGTCAATTCTAAGAAAAACAAATCATATCCTTGGTATGTATGATCATGTGATATATTTGAATGACTTTGATCAATTATTTATCTTGCAACCTTTCTCCCTAATATAGAAAGGAAGCATGACGTGTTCTCTTATCTCCAATCTAAGAAAATATGAAGTAATCATTTTATGATTGAGTACGAATAAGCTTGTTGATTGAAACAAGGACTTGTCACATAAAGAACAATTAGTTTGCATCTTATATAAAAAAGAAAATGAAAAAGATAAGAAAAGTCACATGTTGGGTTATAAAAGTTTTGCAATGAAACATTGTGTTTTGGAATAAATACATTTGAACCTTATGAAGGTGAGATGAGAGGATATTTACAAATCACCATTCATAGTATTGTATTTAGCATACATTGGATTACCCATATGTATGAGAATCAGACAATAGATATGTATTATATCATTACTATTCTAATTTGAACATTATATTTGTTCAATTCTTTCAAATGATTATGGTTATTCTAAATTTGTAAATAATATACGTATGAGTTGACTTTGAAGCTTAATTCTACAAGATTGAGATTGATCCAAATAAAATATGTGGATAAGAAGATAGGAAAAATTAGAATAAAGTATAGTTATGTTGTTTTAAATAGTTAACATCAATTTGCAAATGTGCTATAAATAACATAAGGGAAATATGAATGTGATCATGAAAACTTTATAGGTATATATATGAATGATCCTTATTATGGAAAGAAATTATTTTTGTTGGATGTGTGGATAGTAGAGTATGAGTTTTGTTCTTCAGGTTTGATAACATCAAATCCTAACAAGATTATAGGAGATATTAAAAGTTCTATAGAGACAATCAGTAAGAGAATAGATGCTCGTAATCCTATGAAGACATTATGAGATGTCTATATTAATAAGAAATGATAAACATTTTATATAAATGGATAATAATCTTAAACTACGCATAAAGGTTGGAGAATCAATCATCAAATCAGTTTAGTGTTGAAAATTGATACCTATTTCAAATTATATGATGATCATTACATTATCATCGCCTAATGTGAATTATTATCAATGATGTTGAAATTACTAAGAAATCTTGAATTGCTATATTGATATTAGAATTGTTGTCAACCTTCAACTCATAGTTATCAAACAACATTCATCGTTATACATTCTGAATCATTGACGATTCTTGATTAGTTTTTATCGATTACGATTCTTCATATTTGGGAATTGATTTTTACTCATCATTATCTACCACATCTCATCTAGGGTGACTGATTAAATCACCATTGTCACTCCTTTATGAGTGATAAACGATTTGTCATTTCGGACTTTAGTACGTCCATTAATTTTGGGAGTTTAAAGGAGTTGTGAGAAAGCTTCTCGAAAGATTATTGGAGTGATGCATCCTCAAGGCATCTATCGAGAACTTTAACTGGGTGTTCTTCAATTATGAAATGTTGGTTGGATGTATAGCGAATGAGCGATTAGAGGGGGACGCCTTTCTGATCCTCGATCGCGAACTCGAATTGACATTTCATCATTGTAAATCAATTGAAGAGGGAAAGTCTTATTCACAAAACTCATTGTTGCTCGCACTCTGACAGTCATTCTTACGAATGATATCGTATTTGACTTATAGGCACATAATAATCGATGGTTATTCTGTCGTTCCCTTTATCCAATGTGTCATCTTCTTTTGCTTGTCATGATAGACTCATATAATTGTTGAAGTACTACTCATTGTTCTTGTTATCCATAAAATTTGTCCAATATTTGAAAATTTCCTTGCAATTAGTGTTTCCACTCATAACCTTGGTACTTATCTTTATGGGAACTTTGTATAAAATTAACCATGGTAACACAATGGGAAAACTATTATAGCTGAAAGAATATAATAAATGCAAGATTATTGTGAAATGTCAAGAAAAATAAAAAGTGATCCTAATAGTGAATTCACAAGAACAACATTATCTGAAAAAAAAGAAGCAAAGTTTATGTCCATGATACATAGGCCCATATGAGATTTTGGCATATATTGGGTCAACTGTTTATTTGTTAAGTTCCACCATCAAAGATATTGTATATTCACGATATCATCAATGTTTCTATGCTTCGGTGATATTGATCAAAACCATAGCAGACAAGCTTATCAATAAACAAATCATCAAGCTTCAATGTATCACTTGTATCAAGATCTTTATCTTTTTCCTTATCTAAGTCTCTAAATTGCAAGGGCTATTTGTTGTTATAACTACGACGATCAGAAATATGCTAAGTAAGATTCTTAAACCATCGTATGCACTCTTTGGCCAGTCTTCAGTTAGAAATCCAACAATTATGATCAATGTCAAGTCTTGTAAAGCATCGCAAACAAACATCTAGAAGCTTCTTGATGATTTTTGGCATACTTGTTGAAAAAAAATATTCTGCATGTCATTATGCCAGCATCAAGTGAAATAGAAATCTTCCTTCCTATTCTATCTAGCCCTCCATTGCTCTTCAAATCCTTGCTATTATATCCACATGCAATGGATGCTAACTCATCTGGAATGATGCAATAACCAGCTTTTCTCATCTCTTCTATAATATGATATTCCGGTGTGCTAGCAGTCGCGTTAAAGCAAAATCCGAAGACAACAAGACATCAATAAAGAATAGTACATATAATTACCTTGTGTTCATAAAGAATTAGAGATCATACCATCAATAAATATAGTATAAGAGAATTAGAGTTCATAAAGAGCAACTCAATCTATTCGAGTATAAGAGAATTTGTCTTGAGAAGAAAAATATAGTATAAATTTTAAGAGTAAAGGAAAATGAACTTCATAAATGAAAACTTCCTTTAGTATTTCTGTTATAGGAAAAAAAATCATTCAAGTGAAGAGAAAGTTGGAAGTGAGAATGACCAAATCTTCATTCTTGTTCTTCGGAACATGTATCTAAATTTCGAGGACAAAATTTTTTTTAAGGAGGGGAGAATTGTCACGGACGTGCTCTACAAATATCATTTTAACATAATATTACTTTTAATTAGAATTTTAAGTAAGTTTAGATGCTTATTAAGTAGCAATTAACTTTTGGATTAAAGCATAGTGAAAATTAAATTATCGATAAGCGTTATAAAGAAATTATATAAGATTATTAGGAATTAATTCTAATATTTGTAAATATTATAATAAATATGTTTAATTATGATTAACTAATGTTAATTACAAGTTTAACACTAACTTTTAACCAAATAATATGATTGGACCTCTATTTCAACCAATAGGGTTTCAAGCAGCTGAAGCAGGCAGCTCACAATAGAAGAATTTCGTATTATCTGCAAGCAGAAGAATTTCCAAGATCAGATCCATTGCCGAACAGCCTGAGGAAATTTGATAAGTTTGCTGGGTTAGGGTGAATCTGCGGATCTGAAATCGACCTTCAATTTCATATGATCATATCTTCGAAAGTAGTTCTTCATAAAAGCGGTTCATCTTCTCGATGTTAGCTTTCCATGACACAAGAATCATGTAAAAAGGACTTCTATAGAGAAAGTTATGAACCTAGGTCGCTCACTCTGTCCCGAGTCAGAGATAGGTCCGCCTTGTAGATTAGAGTATGATTAGGGTAAATCGAATTAGGATTTGAAATTTATACATGTATACTTCACAAGGGTTCGATGAGAAGTGGAATCATCCAATTTGAATATGTAGATGTGGAGAAATTAATTTTTCATATCATAGTAAGTTTTCTGTCAGGTTCCAGGACATGGACAGATTACGACCCTAATACAAGGAGTTAAATTCTACAATTTTTATGCTTAAACCTTACTGAAGTCTAGATTATAGTAAAATTAGGATCTCATTAAATGGATAAGTATTGTTACATTGTTAAAGATAATCTAGTTTCTAAATTATCTAGAATCATGAGATTTGCACTTAGGGCTAAGAAGTTATGAATTATTTATTGACACACACTCAGTCAGGAATCCTGAGATAGCACCTAGTTAAGTTATGAAAGATTGAGATGTTCCAAGTGTGAAATAGTCTATGAATATAAATATTTGAAGTTAGATATTAGTACCAGAGGGGATTATATACATTTTAAGGTGAACAAGGGTTCATGCATGAGCATGCATTGCATATTGTTATTATTAGTAATTGGAAAGTGAAATAGCATCATTGCTTATAGGAAACCAACAAGCTACAAGTGAAAGGAGGAAAATCTAGTAAACCTCTTTGAAAACATAAACAAGGTGAGTGGATAAATTTGCAACATAGAAAAATGTTATATATTAGTTCTTTTCTTTATGGTATTACCTCAAGCAAAGCTTATTATTGTTAATATTGAAACATATCTTGAGCTATGAAAAGTATTTATGATATGTTTCAAAGATTTCATATGAGATGGAATAACATCTTATACAAAAAATGTTTTCAGGAAACAATGCTTATGAAGTAAAAATAAGTTTTACTTGATAATGATATGAGATTATGGCATGTGTATTTTGATATTCTTAAATTCCATGTGTTCATTAGTCATGTTATTTGAAAAAGGTCTTTGGGACCACATTCGATATACATGAAGCCTTTGGGGCGTATATCGGGTGTCTTTGCCCTTTGGGGGCTGCTCTGCGTGCACGTATTGACTCATGATCGCTCTGCGTATCTGAGAATCATGATTGGGTGGTACACAATCATAGATTGGGATACGTATGACCCATGATTTGCTCTGCGTATCTGAGACTCTTGATTGTGAAGCTCTGTTTAACTGTATGACACACAATCATAGAGGGATACGTATTGATCCATTATTTGCTCTGCGTATTTGATACTCTTGATTATGAAGCTCTGTTTAGTTGTATGACACATGATCATAGAGGGATACGTATTGACCCATGATGAATATGTGTAATGACACATGTGTGGAGTTTAATTGTGAATATAATGATATCTTGAATAATTTATATTTATGTAAAAGTTCATATGATTTGGAAAGTTATGTGATATGAGTTATGCTTTAAATGTTTTCTCATATGAAAGAAATATGATTATTTAAATGTTATATGCACTCGTATTGTTCCCCTATGTTGTAATTTTATTCCACTCACTGAGCAAATGATTGTTGCTCACAATGCCCATTTTAAATTTTTCAGATACTCGTAAGTTCTCGAGTTGAGTCGACTCGAAGCTTGCTTTTGATGCATATAGAAAAGGTTGAGCCGCCGGAGCACTGTTATTTTTCTTTCACATTTGTTTTTGAAAGCATGCATGTAATAGATAAACTCAAGAGTTGTACTAGAGTTTAATAGAATCATTTTATAAGGTTGTATAAAACTTGATCCTGTGGGGTGTTATGTGAAATGGTTTGTGAAACAATAATGATAATGTGTGAATGTTATCTCTTATAACTTTTATTTAAACTTTGATGAATATATAAATTCATCTATTGTATGTATTAACAAATGACATAAGATAATTAAGGGAGGGGGTTTTGTCAATTTTTTTAGAATTGATAAATATGATTAAAGGAAATAATAATTATGATTAGAACTTAGTCACGGAGTTGGGTGTGACATCATGCATGTCAAATGTGCTTAATTCTTCACTAGATGAGTTAGAATATACTTCTTCATTTGACATGAGAATAAGCTTCATCTTCATTACTTGAACAACAACCGTCTTCTTCCTGTTCACTTTCATCCTAAGTCACTTAAAGAGTCTTTTTCTTCTTCTTTGAAGATTCCACCTCTTTGTCCTTTCTTGCAAGGTTTGGATACTCATTTTTGTAATGTCAAATCTTTTTGCATTTAAAGCAGGTGATTTTATTTTTGCTTGTTGACTTTTTTCTGAATGATTCACCTTTCTTTCATTGCTTGGCAAATCTCAAATATTTGTCTAGCTTTCTTGCATAGAGTGCTAACTTTCTTTCATCAACATCCTCTTCATCTTCTTTTGTTTCTTCTTCATCAATTTTTACATTCAAAGCTAGGGCCTTCTTTTTTGTGACATTTGCCTCCTTGACTTATTTTATTCCTATATCATAAGTTAATAATGATCATATGAGATCGTCCAGCTTGTTTAGATCTTTTTCTTCTATCATTGTTCTCTTTGTGTGTCATTTTGAAGAGAGTGGCCTGAGAAACTTTTTCACTTTCTGAACATTAGTCTTTGGCTCGCCCAAAGGCTAAGTCATTCACAATATCATTAAAATGTATAACCATACTATTTATAGTCTCATTTTCAAGCATTCTGAATGAATCATATTGATTATTTAAGAGATTTAATCTAGATTCCTTAACTTTCTCAGTTCCTTCATGAGTAATTATGAGTTTTCTCCAAATTTCATTTGCATTCAGGCAAATAGAGATGTGATTAAATTTAGTAGTATCTAAAGCACAATAAAGAAGAATTTTTTACTTTCCAATCCAATTTAACTAAGAGTCTTTCTCCTTTAGTATAATCTGCTGATGATTTTCCTCCCAAGTTAAATCCATTTTCAATTACATCCCAAATATCAATATCTATGGAACATACATATGCCTGCATTATAATCCTCCAATATGCAAAGTTTGATGCATTAAAAAGTGTAGGACGGTTGGTCGATTGACCTTCACTGAGAATAAAGTTATCTGATACCATGACTCTTAAAGATAATTAAATCTTAATCACAAGAGTAAACCTAGGCTCTGATACCAATTGTAGAATCATAGGGCACCGAGGGGTGAATCGGTGGATAGCCTTTTTTAATCTTTAAATTCCAAAAATTTTCTTTTAGAACTTTTTCGTGAGAATGCTAGTTAATGCAAAAAGATAATGAAAATAAGATAGAGAGCAAACACAAGATTTGTTGATGAGATTCGACCCAACTCCTTGACCTATGTCCCCGTTCTGACTCCTCGATCACGAGACTGTCAGAGATTCACTATTGTCCTCCTTTCTAAAAGGAAGAACGAAACTCATTTACGAATGCACCACCTTCTTCTCCGCTCAAAAGGAAAGACGATCCTCTTTTGCTTGCATAGTACAGTAGCCAAAAAATTCCTTTTCAGTGGTGGTACAATTCTGTTGAGTAGGGTCCAAGATTTTTCTTGCATAGTAGATAATATAAATTACCATATCTCTCTTCTAACCAAGAGCTGCTCCAACAGCGAAGTCACTAGCATCACACATTACTTCGAAAGGTAGAAACCAATCAGGAGCTTGCATGAGAGGAGCTGAGATTAGTGCTTTCTTAATTAGCTCGAAGGCTTTTATGCACTCCCGGTACATATAAAAGACAACATCTTTGTGCAAGAGGTCAGTCAATGATTTGACAATTCTTAAAAAACCCTTAATGAATCTTGTAGAATCCAACATGACCAAGAAGCTTCTAACACCCTTCACATTTACTTGCAGTGGCAAGCGTTCAATGACTTCAATCTTTACAATCCCCCTTTAAAGTGGAATTTTTCCAATTGAGTGTTAAGTTTACTACTTGGCATCTCTGCAGTACCTTAGGCAAATTAGTCAGACAACAATCAAAGAAGGATACATGGACTATGAATACTTTCATAATATCTTCAACAAAAGATTGATATCATGCAATGTTGAAATGTAGCAGGTGCATTACAAAGGCCGAAGGGCATGAGTGTATATATAAATGTTCCATAGGGGCAAGTAAAAGTAGTTTTTTCTTGGTCAACTAGGTGGATTGAAATTTGAAGGAAACTAGAAAAACCATCTAAATAACAAAAATATGAATTCTTAGCTAGGCACTCAAGCATTTGATCGATGAATTACAAAGGGAAATGGTCCTCTCGGGTTGCTTTATTTAATTTCCTAAAGTCAACGCACATTCTTCACCCTATGGTGGTTCGTGAGGCTATCTTTCCTCTTATTTTCGGTTATAGTCATCTCTCCTTGTTTGGGAACTACTTGAATGGGGCTTACTCACGTCTAAGATGGCATAGACAAGGCCTATATTAATCAATTTTATGATTTCTTTTTTAACTACCTCCGGGAGATTTGGGTTTAATCTCCTCTGAAATTTTCTCAAAGGCTTGGCATCTTCTAAGGATATCCTATGCATGCAAATAGAAGGGCTGAGCCTTTTTATATCGTCCATAGTATAAGCAATAGACTTTTTATGCCTTTTAAGAACATTCAATAGTGAATCAGTTTGTTGTTTATTGAGTGCTAAGCTGATTACTGGGTATGAAGAATCAGACCCAAGAAATTAACACCTGAGGGTAGAGGAAAGTAGTTTCATCTCTACCATAGGGACCATGGGTTTTGAGGAATCATCAGGACCTGAGGGTAGAGGAAAGTAGTTTCATATCTACCATAGGGACCATGGGTTTTGAGGGATCATTAAGTGAATTGTCAACTTCAAATGGAATTCTATGCTCAGCACTAGAGGTACTCAAATGAGTTGTGCTTCATGACATATCAGGATTGCTATACTCAGCTGCAACTTGCTCCTAATCGAGAAGTTTGAATAGTTCTTTGCATGGCTCATAAATAAGAGAAGTTGCTTCTTCATCTTCGGTTAAGTAGTTTCTTAGGGGAACATGTAGAAGCATTATATTCAACACTTCTTGAATAGTTGGTTCGACAAAATCTTCTACTTCATTCACATCATCTAGACTTGGATGTCTCCTTGAACTCAATAGTTTCATTGCCCAATTGGAAAGATAGTTTGTCATTTCTGACATCAATAATGGCACATGCGGTTGTGTCTTCTTCCATATCAAGGACTACAAAATCTGTGGGGATGTGATGCGTTGTAATTTGTAACAATAAAATTTGCTAGCAAGTGCACTAGTCGCTCAAGTAATATAGTAAAAAGGAGTAAGAGTGTCGAACCCACGAGGAATATTATTAATTCAATATCTGAATTTATAAATTAATAAGAGAGGAAAAACATGGATTTTTGGAAAGAGGTTTTATGAAAATAAAATAAAAATAAGATAAAGATAAGATAGTGGTGTTGAAGTTAGGCCTTAGGATGAAAATAGATCAGGATAAATATTTGAACCATAAAAGATAAATTTAATCTTTAAAGATGGATTAGAGTCTCCCTAAAGTAATCTACCATGATTAACTTGTGGTCTCCACGACTGGCATCCCTCAATTTAATCATATAAAACTATCTTAATTTAATAAGAATTGAAGTCTCCACGACTGGTACCCCCAAAATCGTATTAAAATTAAGATGCATTAAATTGGATTCTCTAGACTATTAATCACTCCACAAACTGGTATAGATTAATAGACCACACAAACTTGATTCTCCACACACTAGTTATCAAATTTATGTCAATTATTAATTCCAAATAAAATCAATTATAATTAGTATAATAAATTCTGAAATTAAACACTCCACAAACTGGTATAGCCTAATTCGGAAATTTAATTAACTAATATAAAAGCATTAAGCACAATTAATAATTGATCAGAAAAGATTAAAACAAATAAAATGGGGTCCAAACATTTCCCTTCAATTAATAATCTCCTAAAATAATAATCCTAAAAACATGGAGTTCATCCTAGAAATTCTGGAGAGATAATAACAAAATAACAATAATAATCGAAAGAATTACACCCAAAATAGACAAAAGTCGAAGCTTCGGATCACGGGCAGACAGTCGGGCAGCCTCTCGGACTTGATCAAGGTCGCGATCAACTTCCAGCCGTCGCACCTCTCTCCTCTTGGTCGTAGCCTGCAGAGCTCACGACTCGCCGTGGAAGAAACCTGAACTTCAGAGCACACATTGAAACGATGGATTCTTCACGTATTTATAGGGTGCGGACGACCTTCAATTTGATCTCGGCCGTAACATCGTACGGTTAACTTTAAATTTATAAGATAAACTCGGCCAAAGATAAATCATTTTATCATTACGCCCAAAGATAAACTCATTTTTATCTTTACTCCCTCAGAGTCTCGGCCGTAAGGAACATATTTTATCTTTACTCCTTTCCATTACTCCCAAAGGATAAAAATCCTTTTATCTTTACGCCCAAACAATTTTATCTTTACACCTTCGTATATCGGCCAAAACGGATGATTTCAATTGCCATTACACCCTCCAAATCTCGGCCGTAAGGAATGAACTTATCTTCTTACGCCCAAAGATAAACTCGATTGATTGTTACACCCTTCATCTTCATGTCATTACGCCCTCCGAATTTCGGCCGTAAGGAAGGACTTCTCCTGTTACGCCCAAAAGATAAAAACATTTATCTTTACGCCTTCAAATGTTAGCCGTAACAAAGAATTAAATCTTGTTACTCCTTTTGAATCTCGGCCGTAACGACTTGGGTGTAAAGCCAAATCTCGGCCGTAAGAAATAATTTCTTTGAATTTCGGCCGAGATTCGAATTTTCCTGCAAATAATTATCAAAATATAGTTAATCCATCCACAATTAAAATATTCAGCGATTTTAATAATTAAAATTGATAAATCCGGAATTATGATTAAAAGTGACTAAAAATGATGCATGCCATGATCAAATTATAGAAAATTTAATTAAAATAATTAACTAAAATATGTTGTATTTTGCATGCATCAAACTCCCCCAAGCTTAAAGTCTTGCTTGTCCTCAAGCAAAAATTCAAAGCAAGGCTCAAGAAAGTTCCATCATAGCCGCCACATTGTCAACTGATTAATTTTCTCACACAATTCATCTGCACACCTACTACTCAGCATCTTATCATTTTCCATGCACTTAGCTTCATAGAAATTCTGAATGCTATACAAATTTAAACAATCTCAAATTCAGCCTTGCAGAAAAAATGAATTGTCTGTCAAATAATAGCATTAATATTGAACATATAAGTACTATTTGAGCTTAAAACTTTTTCTTTTTCTTTTCATTTTTCAATTTTATTTTCAATCATTTAAAAGTTCTAATCTTCAAGCAGGATTGCACAAGGAAGTCCATGTAGCGGGCTTGGACTGATGACTCCCAGACCAGATGGCCTTAGGGCACCAGGTGATAAAGCACCCCTCGAGTTTACTTGCCCGAACAACCAAGGTTCTGAATGAAGAGTTCGAACTTAGCCATGATTCAGTACTCCTGTGCTTCTCCATATTCCACAAGATGGTCCATGTAGCAGGTTTTCGATCGACGGATCCCAGAGCAGTTGCCCTTAGGTCGCCAGGCATGAACCCCTACGGATCTAATTACCCGAACACATCTTGGTTCCGGATAACACTTTTGTACCTACACATAACTTTATTTTTAATTTATTTGTTGGGGTTTAACTAACCCTTCTTTTCTTATTCACTTTCAATTTTTATAAGCTCAAAAAGTACTTGATATGATCAATAAGAAGGCTACTACTAATCAAGACTTAAAAGAAATTAATAAAAAGGCATGAATATGATTTTGTCGTCTAGTCATTCATAATTCTACTTAGCATAGGCACATAGTCCATAAGTTTGATACTAAAATAGCAAGTGATAAGAAAGAAAAGTATTCAAATTTCATCAATTAACGACATGTCTTTGAACTTCTACTAAAAGATAATTAACACAGTAAGACAAGAGTTTGTTAGATGGTAGCAAAAATAAATGCATGCAATGGTATTTTTTTAGAAAATTTTTAAAGATATTTTTTGAAATTTTTTTTTTTATAAATAGATGCAAACATAAGCAAATAAACAGAAAGAAACATGCAATGCATGAAATGCAAACTCCCCCAAGCTTGAACTAGACACTGTCCTCAGTGTTAAGCCAGCAAGGGAAAGTGATACATACTCAATAAAAAGGAAAATTTAAAGAAACGAAAATAAAGAAAAGGGAAAAGACACAACCGGATTTATTGTCGGTGGAGAGATGCTCGGCATGATGAAGGTGTCGGCCGCAAATGGTGTCGGTGAGAGGAGATCTCGGCCGTAAAAGCTTGGCCGCAAAATTTTGTTGATGAAGATCTCAGCCGTGCAATCTCGGCCGTAAGAAACTGGCCGTAATGGTGAAACTTCGGCCGTAAGGAGTTGGTTCGGCCGTAACGAATAGGTGGTGGCACTTTGGGCGTAAGGAAGTGGCGGTGACAGTGTCGGTTCTTCGGCCGTAAAACGAAATCGGCGTGGAAGCTTGGCCGTAACGTACAGGGCGTAATGGTGTTGAGGCTCCGGAACTTCGGCCGTAATGCACAGTAGGGTTGCAACTTCGGCCGTAAGGAGTACAGGTGGCATGGAACTTTGGGCGTAAGGATTGGCGGTTGGCGTTTGAGACTTCGGCCGTAAGGGCTTTTAGTCATGAAGACTTCGGCCGTAAGAAACATAATGGAACAGAGGTTCGGCCATAATGCACAAGGGGCGTAAAGATTGGCGGTGAGACTCGAAACTTCGGCCGTAAGAAACACTTCGGCCGTAAGGAGTTTTTGGGCGAGAGGATTGAAACTTCGGGCGTAAACTTACCTTTCCAACGTGAAGGGTCATGTTGTAAGAGCTTGGCCGATTGTCCGAGGTCTCTCCTTCCGCAGATGACTCAACAAAATAAAACTCTTATCACAAAATAAATAAAAAGGATAAAAATAGTTCTGATTTATAGTCGTCAGCTTGACTTAGTTCTGATGAAAATCAAGGCCTATTTTGCTCTTCTCCTCTTGGATTTTTTTCTGTGTTACTTGGGAGAGAGCCCGGTGTACGTCCAGTTAGTTGTGCCGCCATCTGGCCCAGTTGTCTTTCCAGATTTCGAATTGATGCATCTTGACTCGTGGCTCTAGATTCCATATTCTTCTGCAATGCTTGCATTGTGTCTATGATATGTGCCATCATCTCCTGCATATGATTTGATGATTGATGTTGGGGAGTGTCAGATTGCCTTTTCAGTATATAATCTTTTGATGGACCAGAAGATTGGCCTTGGTTCTGATTATAGGCAAACTTCGGATTATGTCTCCATCCATAATCGTTGTTCCTGCAAAATGGATTGGAAATAAAGTTAGCATTTTCAATTTGATTTGAATCTGAAGTGTTACCTGTAGGGCTATAATTGCTAGAATTCCCCATTAGTGACATCATCTGCTCGAATTTTTTATTAAGTGACTCCAGCTGAGCCACTATTTCTGAAGATTGTATTCCTTGTGTAGCATGTATATCATGAGTTCGGCGAGATGGTCTCCTTTCTTGGCTCGACTTGAGGGCTACAGCTTCAATTATATCTTGTATCTCACTAGGACGTTTAGATCCTAGCACTGTCCCTCCTGCTGATTGATCGAGCTTATCTTGATCTGCAGGTCGTAATCCATGATAGAAATCTTCCATCACTTGCCACTTCGGAATTCTATTATCAGGAACTCTGGCCAGCAGTTCCTTATATCGTTCCCAGGCTTCATATAACGTCTCGTTATCGTCTTGAACAAATGCCCTCAGCTCCCTTCGATATTTGCCTGCCTTTTGTGGTGGACAATATTTTCCAACAAACTTTTCTACCAGCTCCAACCAAGAATGAATCGATCCTGCAGGCAAAGTTTTAAACCAAGTGGAAGCTTTGTCACGTAAAGATTGAGGGAATAATAATAAACGAATAACTTCAGAAGAAACATTATTATTTCTAAAGGTGCTCAGAGTGGCAAGAAATTTATCAAGGTGATCGTGAGGGTCTTCATGAAATCCTCCTCCAAATTGGGATGCTTGTATCATCCTCACGATCGCGGGATTTATCTCAAAATTATTTGCGTTAATATCAGGCAGCACGATGCATGATTCTCGGTCACTGTATTTGGCCGAGACATATTCTCTCATAGAAAGTTCTGCTTCATCTTCTCGCCGATTATTATATGGTGGAACCAGTTCATTCTGTTGCTCCAGTCTCTGATTGTCGCATGCTTGTTCCACCATTTTTCTTATATTTCTTCGTAATCGACGATAGGTTCTTTCAATTTCAGGATCAAATTCCAACAGTGAATTTGAACTTCTAGTGCGCTTATCAGAAGATTCCAGGATTGGTTGTGATTTAATCTTCAATTAGCACCTGCAACAACCAATTTTCAGTAAGATAAAAGAATAAAATAAAATATATACAAGAAGAAAGAAATTCAGATAATAGGTCACGAAAAATGAGTTTCTTTACTAATAAAGTCTTTTGGCACGATAGAATTTGAAAATTCGTCATTAAAATTAATTTTCGAGAGGAACTTTTCAAAAATTCTTCAGACCAATACGAATACCAAATATTAATATCAACCAAAAGAATTTATGATGATATAAGAAATCACACAAAATAAATCCGAACTAATTTACGGTCATAGAGTTAATAATCAGACATAATCAAGAATTATTTTGAAGAAATAGGATTGATCGGCCGTAATTACAGAAATAGATTTACGGTCGAAATTAGATTAGTAATTCGAAGCTCGTTCGTCCGTAAAAATATTGAAACAGTGTCAAAAGGATTCAACGTGAAGGCGTAAAAATTAGCATGGTGATGAATTATCTCGGCCGAAAAAAAATTGAATGAAATGTTGCCAAATAAATCATTACGGCCGACAAAGATTATAGTTCATATCGGCCGTAAAACAATGAGAGGTAAAACATCAACACATATAAATCGGCCGAAAAGGAGTAAAATCCATTGATGATCCATTACGGCCGAGACAACTAAATCGCTTCGGCCAAAACAAAGTCAAATCAAAAGTTCAAACTATTATAATGTTACGGCCGAGAATGAAAAAAATCACAATTAAATTAGGGTCGGAAGATGGCGTAAAAAACAAATGTTCAGAAATTTTACGGCCGTAAAACTATGAGATTAATTCTCGGCCGTAAAAATGAAACATGAGATCATTTCGGCCGTAAAAAGATTAAATCGTCAATTAAGATGAGGTCACTTCGGCCGAGATAACACGAGGCCGTAAAGAAAAATAGGGTTTCGGCCGAAATAATTTCGAATAAAACTCAAATGTCGAAAATTGAATCATTACGGCCGAAAATGAATTAAGCAATTCCTTACGGTCGTAAAACAACGAAATCATATGAAAAGTTTAAACAATTAAAATGTTACGGCCGAGAATGAAAACTGATTCGAATAAGGCGTAAAAAATTTAAACCATCGATAAACCGGGCGTAACAAATCAAATCAATATCCATTACTCATGGCGTAAAAACAACTTTCGGATAAAAATATTACGGCCGTAAAGATTGAAAGTTTAGAATTCAGAAATCATTCATTGCGAGGCCGTAAAATTAATAAAGCCGACACATCAAATTAAAGTCGTAAATTCATAAGTCCACAGTGTAATTCGGAAAATCCAATCGGCGTCGGATTTTTAAACCGAAAGTAGATAAATAAAAAGACCTTTATCTGCAAAAGAAAAAAATGTCATTTTATTCATAAAAATAATTAAAACAATTAATACATATGCACAGAGAATTATTTACAATTTATTTACATCTCCTAATAATTCATAAAAAAATCAGAAATTAATTAATTAAATAGTCCCCGGCAACGGCGCCAAAAACTTGATGCGTTGTAATTTGTAACAATAAAATTTGCTAGCAAGTGCACTAGTCGCTCAAGTAATATAGTAAAAAGGAGTAAGAGTGTCGAACCCACGAGGAATATTATTAATTCAATATCTAAATTTATAAATTAATAAGAGAGGAAAAACATGGATTTTTGGAAAGAGGTTTTATGAAAATAAAATAAAAATAAGATAAAGATAAGATAGTGGTGTTGAAGTTAGGCCTTAGGATGAAAATAGATCAGGATAAATATTTGAACCATAAAAGATAAATTTAATCTTTAAAGATGTTTTAGAGTCTCCCTAAAGTAATCTACCATGATTAACTTGTGGTCTCCACGACTGGCATCCCTCAATTTAATCATATAGAACTATCTTAATTTAATAAGAATTGAAGTCTCCACGACTGGTACCCCCAAAATCGTATTAAAATTAAGATGCATTAAATTGGATTCTCTAGACTATTAATCACTCCACAAACTGGTATAGATTAATAGACCACACAAACTTGATTCTCCACACACTAGTTATCAAATTTATGTCAATTATTAATTCCAAATAAAATCAATTATAATTAGTATAATAAATTCTGAAATTAAACACTCCACAAACTGGTATAGCCTAATTCGGAAATTTAATTAACTAATATAAAAGCATTAAGCACAATTAATAATTGATCATAAAAGATTAAAACAAATAAAATGGGGTCCAAACATTTCCCTTCAATTAATAATCTCCTAAAATAATAATCCTAAAAACATGGAGTTCATCCTAGAAATTCTGGAGAGATAATAACAAAATAACAATAATAATCGAAAGAATTACACCCAAAATAGACAAAAGTCGAAGCTTCGGATCACGGGCAGACAGTCGGGCAGCCTCTCGGACTTGATCAAGGTCGCGATCAACTTCCAGCCGTCGCACCTCTCTCCTCTTGGTCGTAGCCTGCAGAGCTCACGACTCGCCGTGGAAGAAACCTGAACTTCAGAGCACACATTGAAACGATGGATTCTTCACGTATTTATAGGGTGCGGACGACCTTCAATTTGATCTCGGCCGTAACATCGTACGGTTAACTTTAAATTTATAAGATAAACTCGGCCAAAGATAAATCATTTTATCATTACGCCCAAAGATAAACTCATTTTTATCTTTACTCCCTCAGAGTCTCGGCCGTAAGGAACATATTTTATCTTTACTCCTTTCCATTACTCCCAAAGGATAAAAATCCTTTTATCTTTACGCCCAAACAATTTTATCTTTACACCTTCGTATATCGGCCAAAACGGATGATTTCAATTGCCATTACACCCTCCAAATCTCGGCCGTAAGGAATGAACTTATCTTCTTACGCCCAAAGATAAACTCGATTGATTGTTACACCCTTCATCTTCATGTCATTACGCCCTCCGAATTTCGGCCGTAAGGAAGGACTTCTCCTGTTACGCCCAAAAGATAAAAACATTTATCTTTACGCCTTCAAATGTTAGCCGTAACAAAGAATTAAATCTTGTTACTCCTTTTGAATCTCGGTCGTAACGACTTGGGTGTAAAGCCAAATCTCGGCCGTAAGAAATAATTTCTTTGAATTTCGGCCGAGATTCGAATTTTCCTGCAAATAATTATCAAAATATAGTTAATCCATCCACAATTAAAATATTCAGCGATTTTAATAATTAAAATTGATAAATCCGGAATTATGATTAAAAGTGACTAAAAATGATGCATGCCATGATCAAATTATAGAAAATTTAATTAAAATAATTAACTAAAATATGTTGTATTTTGCATGCATCAAACTCCCCCAAGCTTAAAGTCTTGCTTGTCCTCAAGCAAAAATTCAAAGCAAGGCTCAAGAAAGTTCCATCATAGCCGCCACATTGTCAACTGATTAATTTTCTCACACAATTCATCTGCACACCTACTACTCAGCATCTTATCATTTTCCATGCACTTAGCTTCATAGAAATTCTGAATGCTATACAAATTTAAACAATCTCAAATTCAGCCTTGCAGAAAAAATGAATTGTCTGTCAAATAATAGCATTAATATTGAACATATAAGTACTATTTGAGCTTAAAACTTTTTCTTTTTCTTTTCATTTTTCAATTTTATTTTCAATCATTTAAAAGTTCTAATCTTCAAGCAGGATTGCACAAGGAAGTCCATGTAGCGGGCTTGGACTGATGACTCCCAGACCAGATGGCCTTAGGGCACCAGGTGATAAAGCACCCCTCGAGTTTACTTGCCCGAACAACCAAGGTTCTGAATGAAGAGTTCGAACTTAGCCATGATTCAGTACTCCTGTGCTTCTCCATATTCCACAAGATGGTCCATGTAGCAGGTTTTCGATCGACGGATCCCAGAGCAGTTGCCCTTAGGTCGCTTGGCCTTGTATGACAAGTAGGGGCGATTTTTGTTCTCAGGTGTATAGTATTCAGCAGGGGGTTTCACTCCATAGTTTACCACAGCATTCACTTGATCAATTGATTGCTCATATTGTTGCATAATCAGATTACAACTCTTTGCAACATGCCCTGATTTCCACAAACATCACACCTATTTTCAGATGTGGTTGCCTTGCTCACATTGGGTGATAAATTCAGCTTTTGTAAGGCTTTTTGCAGGATTTCCTCAATCTGGACAGACAGGTTGTTCACTTGGTTTTCAACTGGAGGTCTTCTTATTCTATCATGGGTGAGGAAGTGATGATTCTTGGCAATGTTCTCTATCAACTGATATGCTTCATCAATGTTCTTAGAGGCAAAAATCCCACCAGCTGTAGTATCCAAAGCCACCTTGGAAGGATAGTTCAATCCTTTATAAAAATAGTTCACCAATTGCCACTTCTCAAATCCATAGTGTGGACATGCCCTCAACATACTTTGAAGTCTTTGCCAAGCATCATAAATGTTCTCTTGATTCAATTGATAAAATCTGGCAATTTGATCCCTGTAGTTATCAGTTTTGTTAGGAAGAAAGAATTCAGACAAGAATAATTGCACAATTGATTCCCAAGTTGCAATTTCTTCAGTAGTGAGGGACTTATACCATATCTTGACTCTATCCTTGAGTGAAAAGGGAAACAATCTCATGTACACATCATTCATAGGAGTGTTGGGAAAGTGAACTGTGCTGCATATCTCCTTGAAGTTATCAATGTGTAAAGCTGGGTCTTCAGTCCCTAATCCAGCAAATTGGTGATGCCTAATCATAGTGACAAGTGCTGGATTCAATTCAAATGTGACAGCAAGTGCAACATCTATTGGTTTTCCTCTGACATTACTTGGTGAATAGCAATCCTTCAATGTCCTTGGAGCAGCCAGGCTTGATTGTTTATCTCCTCTTCAAATATCCTTCTTCTTTGTTCTCTTTGCAATCTTCTTATTCTATTGAATCTTCTCTCAGGTTCAGGATTAGATAAGTATAAATCTTCTTGACTATTTGAATCCTGCATAAATTCAAATCAGAAGTATCAAACTCAGAAAAGAAAGAAAATCAGACAGAAATAAAAAATTCAGAATGATAACTTGTTGTAACAACTAATTACGCTAAAAATGGAAATGATAACTAGTCTAAAACTAATCTAAACTACCTAAAGTAAATCTAATTAGCCTCAAATCCCCGGCAACGACGCCAAAAACTTAATGTGAGTTGTGTGGAGTGTGATAACTAGCTGAATTATGGGTCAGAATTGAGAAAGAGTGGAATTTTCCAAAATGTGATCAAACTCCCCAACTCTCTCTACTGCAAGTGCACAGATCAAAGTAGTAGACTCAAGTGTCGTATCCACAGTGATTTGAGGGCTAAAGACTCATCATCTAGACTAGACTAATCCTAGACTAAGTTAGCTAAAACAGTGAAATGGGGAAAAGTAAAAGAAACAGAATTGAACCAAGGCTAGAAAATGACTGCTTTTGGTGTTTCTGTGATTAATGTGGACTGAAACCTAATTACTAAGCTGAAAACTTAAAGGGGATTAACAATTAATGAGAGATTCTCCTAGGAATGGGGTTCATCTAATTCAGCTATGGATGGATTGGAACAATTCAGCAATGCAAGTCAATTTAGATTCAACTATGAAAAGACTGTTCTCACAGTGAGATTAAATCAGGACTAATAATCATATTCTCATATGAATGTTAGCTAGGTTGAATTAAAAAGGAATCCTTATTGATGTACTAATGTTGAGTTATTATTAAGCACAAGACTTAGCACTTTACTGATATTGCCAACAATCCTTTCAGATTTGACAAATCAGTAAGTCTAAAATTGATACCACAATTAATCAACATTCATAATGATGGAACAATTGACTCAATTAACCAAATAGAAATGCAATTAAATCCAATACTAATGTCAATGCTCTTGGTTTATCTCTAAACATCAATGGAACATATAGTCAACCTCTCGGCTGCAAATGCAAATGAGGTTCACATTAACAAAAGTTAATTGGATGCATCAGATTCATAACTACATATTAGAACCAGAGAACTTATCATTGCATCTTAATTCATTTCTGAACAAGAAAGGAATCATAAATCAACCTCTCGGTTGCCAATAAAATTAGGATTTCAAAATGACAAGAACAGGTTCCAACAGAAATTAGAATATCTGTAATAACCGACAACCAGCAGATATAAAAAAAAAAGAGAAAACATGATGGACCGCACGATTTAAAATGGGATAAAATCCAATCCAATTGGGACTCCTCTCATCAGATAACGTCCACGAATATGAATATGATCACTTTGAATCATATTAGATGAGGAGAGACTTTAATTAGGCAAAATAGAATCCTATTAAACCCTCTTCTCCCCAAAACCTCACGGGTCTTTTTCTTTCTTGCCCTGCTGCCGCCCTGTGCAAAGCCGAGTAGGAACAGATTTTTTTTCCTCCCTCGTCTCAATTGCAAGTAGTGTAAGATCTTTCCCTTCTTCTAGTACCTTTGGTTCTGTTCTTTTTATGCCCCTCCGGTGGAAATCTGCAGAAGGTGGCCGAGAGGAAAAACAAGGAGGAAACAGGGGACGTAATAATTAGGATTCCGTCGAACTGACGCAAGGAGTAACCGCGAACCAGGTGGGTGAATCGAAATCACCTTGCATGACCTCTGAATTATCTCAATTCATGCCCGAATCGTTATGAAAAGAATATGAATATGATTCAAGTTATTGTTTTAATTGTTTGATTTCTTGAATTTTTTTGATTGGTTGATTGTTGCATGCATAGTTATTTCTGTTTGTTATATTTCTGTATTATTGATTGCTAGGATGTAAGATTTAGAGTGGGGCGAAAGTACGTAGGGGGGATTCCGTTTTCGGTTTTATAACGCAACCTAATTTTAAAGTAGAAGTATTACGGCCGTAAATTTGTTTGGCCGTAATTTTCTTACGGTCGAGAAAAGGATGGAGAGAGAAAGCGGAGATGGATTAGCCGTAAGAGAATTAAAAAAAAAAGAAAAAGGGATGAAGCTTACGGCCGTAATGCAATAGGGGTAAACTTTACGGCCGTAATGGAATAGAGAGGTAGGGTTTTACGATCGTAAGGTGAAGGAATTTCTCGGGCGTAAAAATCCAAAGAATTAGGGTTTTACGGTCGTAAGGTGAAGGAATTCCTCGGGCGTAAAAATCCAAAGAATTTGGGTTTTACGGCCGTAAGGTGAAGGAATTCCTCGGGCGTAAAAATCCAAAGAATTTGGGTTTTACGGCCGTAAGGTGAAGGGGATTCTTCGGGCGTAAAAATCCAGAAGAGGTGAGGGCGTAAAATCCAGCAAAATTCACCCATTAGTCTCTCTTTATTTTGATATGAACATTATTGATTTCCTTATAATTCCAACATGAACTCTTTGTCTTGATTTACCTCATACCGATCATATCTCATTCATCACATGATACAAAGAATGAGAACATACTAAAAGTGATCAATAAGTTCAGATGAAAGATTAATGATGGGTTGCCAGTCCAAGCCAAGAGCATCAAGATAAGGGTCGCTCCCTTGGTCATGGTTTGATCACCCATTGACCCGCACAAGGCCGTATCGTTTGCTGGGCATACCCCAAGAATTAAAGACACCTCAAAGTCACCCTGATTGCTAATTAATAACCAAGATCAAGAAGCAAGTTTAAGTCAAGTCAAGTATGCCATGATTCCAAGTTTACTATATATTATTGATCTTCATGATTCATGATATCGCTGATCTTATTCTTATTATGATCCATGATACTGATATGTTATCTTTCACGTTCAAGTTAAGCATGATTATTTATCACTGATTATTATATTCATGTCATGCATTGTATATCATGTGGTTCCCCACTAGGCTGTAAAGCTTACGGGAGGACCTCCTCTCCTGTGTCTGATTTTCACAGGACCAAGTCAGTAACGTGGTGGAGTAGGCGTGTGGTGATGATGCTCTGGCGATAGGACAGCACATGAACCATAGGGCTTTTAGAGTGTTATTTAGTTTTCATTTACCTTCCGCAATTTAGATTCATGATGTAGAACTTAGTTTATTTCTTAGTAACGACATAGCCACTTTTAGACTTCCGCAATTAAAGTTATAATTTATCTTTATTTCTTTTCTTCCGCTGACGTGTCTCGGTTCTTGACTGAGATATGGTCAATATTATGGTCAAGTTATAGCATGTTGTAGCGTCTCCAGATTGGTCTTCGCCACGTGGCGGGGGTCGATTTGGGGGCGTTACATTTATGGTATCAGAGCCTAAAGTTAGGACTCTCTTGACGTCCTAGTGTATAGAATAGTATAGTATGGTAAAAGGTTCATGTGCTATCGCCGTGCAGTCGCCACACCCTCCACCGAAAAGTAATGTAAGTCAAGTTTATGTTTAAGATAAGTTATGATTTATTGACACATGATTTTATTGTATGAATAAAGGATAAGCATGTCACGACGGTCAGAGCGTATTCAAGAGCAAATGGCCAGAGCGGACCGGAATCTGTATGAGGCATCGGAAGGCCCACTTCTTGAGATGGGGGCCCAGCCGGGTCGCGGACGTGGCCGTGGCCGAGGTCGTGCGCCAAGCCGCGGAAGAGGTAGAGGCCGTGCAACTAGAGCGCCATTAGAGGAGCATGTGGATGAGTTTGCTCCACCTGAGGGTAGCCAGGCAGGAGACAGTCCACCGGCGTCAAGGCGTCGTAATCAGAGGGCACGCCATGAAGCAATAGAAGACACCATCCAGGCTTTCCTGAAGTTGCATCCGCCTCATTATGATGGGATGGCGGACTTTTTCAAGGCTGAAGAATGGATTGAGACTATGGATCGGATTTTTAAGCTAATGAGATGTACTGATGAACGCAAGGTCCTGTATGCCACACACATGCTTACTGGTACTGTGATGGGCTGGTGGAAGACTACAAGGGCCACCAAGTTCAGAGGGATGGAAGAAGAGGACATAGCATGGGATGAATTTAAGAAGGCCTTCATGGCGCGCTACACTCCTGAACATGACCGCATCAACAAACAAGAGGAGTTCCTGCAACTGCAACAGGGAACTATGTCTGTGGCAGACTACCACACCCAGTTCATCCAACTGGAACAATATTGCCCGATGCCATTTGAAGGACGTATTAGGGCTAACAGATTCATTAATGGACTACAGCAGGCACTGAAGACTGAAGTCCTGTCTGGGGATTGTGAAGATCTAGAGGGCTGTGAGGTTGGCCACACGTATGGAAAAGGATCAAGCTGAACGCAAGGCCAAAGCTCCAGCCAAAGCAATAGAGCAGCCCAAGCCTCGAACGGATGATCATCGGCCATTTAGGAGGAACGACCGCCGTGATCGTCGTTACAGGCCATACCAGCAGAGAGAAGACCCAAGACAAGCTCAAGCTCAACCACGGCCTGCGCCAATGCAAGCACAGCCACTGAGACAACTGCCACCGCCACCACGCCAGCCCCAAGTGCCACAGAAGCCTTTGTGTCCTCACTGTGGCCGTCACCATGATGGAGAGTGTCGTAGACTGAGCGGCGCATGCATTCAGTGTGGACAGTTCGGACATTTCATCAGAAATTGCCCACGGGCTGCCAGAGGAGGCCGAGACAATCGAGCAACAGGAGGTGCAAATTCCGTTGTGCAAGGTCGTGTGCACAACCTGGAAGCTGATGCAGCCCAAAATGATAATGATGTCATTAGAGGTACCCTCCCGATCGCCAACTTGTCTGCTACTATTTTATTTGATTCTGGGGCTACACACTCGTTTATTTCAGAGTCGTGTGCCCAAACTCTTAGTCTACCTCAGAAGCAGATGCCCCATGCTATGCGTGTGAGTACACCTATGGGTACTCTCCATGCTGCCAAGTACATCCCGAATGTACCTGTCAATGTAGACAAGAAAAATTTTTCTGCAGACCTCATAGTCATCCCCATGGTGGATTATGACGTTATTTTGGGGATGGACTGGCTTTCGTATCACGATGCAACCTTGCAATGCAAACAGAAGAAGATCGTTATAGGGACGCAAGGCAAGCCTAAGGCAGTGATCAGAGGCACTCCATCAACAAAGAACAAAGTCATTGTCTCAGCGATCAAGGCACAGAAGTTATTGCAGAAAGAATGCTGTGGGTACTTGGCTAGTGTGGTCAAGACGGATGCACCTGTCACTGAGCTCCAACAGATAGATGTGGTGCGGGAGTTTCCAGATGTGTTTCCTGAGGACACATCCGGATTACCACCGAAACGGGAAATCGACTTTAAAATAGAGCTCCTCCCTGGGACTGCACCCATCTCTAAAGCACCCTACCGCATGGCACCTACTGAAATGCAGGAACTGAAGAAGCAGATACAGGAGCTACTGGACAAGGGATTTATCAGACCGAGCGTCTCACCCTGGGGCGCACCGGTTTTGTTTGTCAAGAAAAAGGACGGTTCCATGCGACTCTGCATCGACTATAGAATGCTCAATAAAGTGACAGTGAAGAATAAGTACCCCCTGCCTCGGATAGATGACCTTTTTGATCAGCTGTCAAAAGCATCGGTGTTCTCTAAGATAGACTTACGTAGTGGCTACCACTAGCTGAGAGTGGCAGAGGAGGACATACCGAAAACCGCTTTTCGGTCAAGATATGGCCACTACGAGTTCTTGGTCATGCCATTTGGACTGACGAACGCTCCTGCCGCGTTCATGGATTTAATGAACAGGGTCTTCCGACCATATTTAGACCAGTTTGTCATAGTGTTCGTGGATGACATTCTGATCTATTCTTCCAGTCCAGAGCAACACCGAGAGCATCTCAGGATAGTATTGGAGATCCTAAGACAACACAAGCTTTATGGCAAGCTTTCAAAGTGTGAATTCTAGCTGAAGGAGATCATGTTCTTGGGACACATAGTCTCTAAGAAGGGCATTGCAGTAGACCCCGCAAAAGTGGAAGCGGTGACGAATTGGACTAGGCCGAAGAATGCTTCTGAGATTCGCAGCTTCCTTGGCTTAGCGGGTTATTACAGGAGGTTTATCAGGGACTTTTCCAAGATTGCTGCACCCCTCACGAATCTCACAAAGAAGGCGGAAAAATTTATCTGGACAGATAAATGTGAGCAAAGCTTTCAGACTCTGAAGGACCGTCTGACTTCGGCACCAATTCTCACTATACCGACAGGCAGTGGAGGTTTCGTGGTCTACAGTGATGCGTGTGGAACAGGATTGGGTTGTGTCCTGATGCAAAACGGCAAAGTAGTGGCTTATGCTTCACGGCAGCTGAAGAAGCATGAGGTCAATTACCCCACACATGACTTGGAATTGGCGGCTGTGGTCTTTGCTCTGAAGATCTGGAGGCACTATTTGTATGGAGAGACGTTCGAGATCTTCACTGACCACAAGAGTCTCAAGTACATCTTCGATCAGAGGGATCTTAACATGAGGCAACGACGGTGGCTTGAGCTCCTCAAGGATTATGAATTTGCTATCAATTACCATCCGGGTAAAGCAAATTCAGTCGCCGATGCATTAAGCAGGAAGTGGGAAGGCTCGCTAGCTTATATGAGGCTACGCGAGTACGAGATGCTGGAAGAAATTGAGCAATGGTGCCCCAAGCTGGGAACAAATGGAGCTTTATGGATGATGCATCAGATGAAGCCCAGCTTAATTGACAGGATCATAACAGCTCAGAAAGTAGATCCTGAATATCAGAAGGTTCTGAAGAGGTGCCAGAATGAACCAACAGATTTTCAGATCTCTGCAGATGGAGGGATTAGATATCGGGACAGGTTGTGGATTCCCCCTGACGCTGATGTCCGACGAGAGGTACTGGATGAGTGCCACAAGTCGGAGTTCGCTATCCACCCTGGTAGCACCAAGATGTATAAGGATGTACAACGCAGCTACTGGTGGCCGGACATGAAAAGAGAGATAGCAGGATATGTATCCCGATGCCTGGTGTGCCAACAAGTCAAGATTGAACATCAGCGGCCATATGGCAAGTTGAAGCCATTGGAAATCCCACAATGGAAGTGGGATAAGATCACTATGGATTTCGTATCCAACTTGCCTAGGACTAAGAAGGGTCATGATGCCATATGGGTAGTCGTGGATCGTTTCACAAAGGCAGCACACTTTATTCCAATCCGATGGAAGCAATCAGTGGAGAGTCTGCTAGACTTATATGTGAGAGAAGTAGTCAAACTCCATGGGATCCCAGAGTCCATAGTGTCTGATCGAGACCCAGATTCACTGCCAGATTCTGGAGAAGCATGCAGGAAGCCTTTGGCACAAGGCTCAACTTCAGTACAGCTTTCCACCCTCAGACAGATGGGCAGTCTGAGAGGACCATCCAGACACTAGAGGATATGTTAAGGGCCTGTGCACTAGATTGGCAGGGTAGCTGGGATGAACACATTCATCTGATTGAATTTGCTTATAATAACAGCTACCATTCTAGTATTGGTATGGCACCATTTGAAGCCCTGTATGGACGACCTTGCCGTTCACCTGCCCACTGGAGCGAAGTAGGCGAGGAAAAGATCATGAGTAAGGAAGAAGTAAAAGAAGCAGTGGAATATGCTGAAAAGATAGAATTGATTAAGCAAAGGATGAAGACTGCTCAAGGAAGGCAAAAGAGTTATGCTGACAAAGGCAGACGAGAGCAGATCTTTCAAACTGGGGACCAAGTTCTTCTGAAGGTATCTCCCATGAAAGGAGTCATGAGATTCAGTAAGCGAGGAAAGCTCAGTCCTCGCTATGTAGGTCCATTTGAGATATTCGAGCTGGTAGGCGACGCAGCATGCAGACTGGCTCTACCCCCATCTTATGGGAGAGTGCACAATGTATTCCATGTATCAATGCTCAAGAAGTACAAGCACGATGCTGCAAATGTTCTAAAGATAGAGGAGCTAGATATAGCTGCATATTTGACCTTCGCTGAGTATCCAACGCATATAGTGGATCGCAAAGTACAACGTCAGAAGAACAAGGATGTCCCCATGGTCAGAGTAGCTTGGCGTCACCATAGCGGAGATGACGCGACATGGGAGCTCGAATCGGAAATGCGTCAAGAATTCCCTCATCTTTTCGGTAAGCCCTCTACTTAGTGCAAAATTCGAGGACGAATTTTCTTTTAAGGGGGTAAGAATGTAATAACCGACAACCAGCAGATATAAAAAAAAAAGAGAAAACATGATGGACCGCATGATTTAAAATGGGATAAAATCCAATCCAATTGGGACTCCTCTCATCAGATAACGCCCACGAATATGAATATGATCACTTTGAATCATATTAGATGAGGAGAGACTTTAATTAGGAAAAACAGAATCCTATTAAACCCTCTTCTCCCCAAAACCTCACGGGTCTTTTTCTTTCTTGTCCTGTTGCCGCCCTGTGCAAAGCCGAGTAGGAACAGATTTCTTTTTCCTCCCTCGTCTCAATTGCAAGTAGTGTAAGATCTTTCCCTTCTTCTAGTACCTTTGGTTCTGTTCTTTTTATGCCCCTCCGGTGGAAATCTGCAGAAGGTGGCCGAGAGGAAGAACAAGGAGGAAACAGGGGACGTAATAATTAGAATTCCGTCGAACTGACGCAAGGAGTAACCGTGAACCAGGTGGGTGAATCAAAATCACCTTGCATGACCTCTGAATTATCTCAATTCATGCCCGAATCGTTATGAAAAGAATATGAATATGATTCAAGTTATTGTTTTAATTGTTTGATTTCTTGAATTTTTTTGATTGGTTGATTGTTGCATGCATAGTTACTTCTGTTTGTTATATTTCTGTATTATTGATTGCTAGGATGTAAGATTTAGAGTGGGGCGAAAGTACGTAGGGGGGATTCCGTTTTCGGTTTTATAACGCAACCTAATTTTAAAGTAGAAGTATTACGGCCGTAAATTTGTTTGGCCGTAATTTTCTTACGGTCGAGAAAAGGATGGAGAGAGAAAGCGGAGATGGATTAGCCGTAAGAGAATTAAAAAAAAGAAAAAGGGATGAAGCTTACGGCCGTAATGCAATAGGGGTAAACTTTACAGCCGTAATGGAATAGAGAGGTAGGGTTTTACGGTCGTAAGGTGAAGGAATTTCTCGGGCGTAAAAATCCAAAGAATTAGGGTTTTACGGTCGTAAGGTGAAGGAATTCCTCGGGCGTAAAAATTCAAAGAATTTGGGTTTTACGGCCGTAAGCTGAAGGAATTCCTCAGGCGTAAAAATCCAAAGAAATTGGGTTTTTCGGCCGTAAGGTGAAGGAATTCCTCGGGCGTAAAAATCCAAAGAATTAGGGTTTTACGGCCGTAAGGTGAAGGGGATTCTTCGGGCGTAAAAATCCAGAAGAGGTGAGGGCGTAAAATCCAGCAAAATTCACCCATTAGTCTCTCTTTATTTTGATATGAACATTATTGATTTCCTTATAATTCCAACATGAACTCTTTGTCTTGATTTACCTCATACCGATCATATCTCCTTCATCACATGATACAAAGAATGAGAAGATACTAAAAGTGATTAATAAGTTCAGATGAAAGATTAATGATGAGTTGCCAGTCCAAGTCAAGTGCATCAAGATAAGGGTCGCTCCCTTGGTCGTGGTTTGATCACCCATTGACCCGCACAAGGCCGTATCGTTTGCTGGGCATACCCCAAGAATTAAAGACACCTCAAAGTCACCCTGATTGCTAATTAATAACCAAGATCAAGAAGCAAGTTTAAGTCAAGTCAAGTATGCCATGATTCCAAGTTTACTATATATTATTGATCTTCATGATTCATGATATCGCTGATCTTATTCTTATTATGATCCATGATACTGATATGTTATCTTTCACGTTCAAGTTAAGCATGATTATTTATCACTGATTATTATATTCATGTCATGCATTGTATATCATGTGGTTCCCCACTAGGCTGTAAAGCTTACGGGAGGACCTCCTCTCCTGTGTCTGATTTTCACAGGACCAAGTCAGTAACGTGGTGGAGTAGGCGTGTGGTGATGATGCTCTGGCGATAGGACAGCACATGAACCATAGGGCTTTTAGAGTGTTATTTAGTTTTCATTTACCTTCCGCAATTTAGATTCATGATGTAGAACTTAGTTTATTTCTTAGTAACGACATAGCCACTTTTAGACTTTCACAATTAAAGTTATAATTTATCTTTATTTCTTTTCTTCCGCTGACGTGTCTCGGTTCTTGACTGAGATATGGTCAATATTATGGTCAAGTTATAGCATGTTGTAGCATCTCCAGGTTGGTCTTCGCCACGTGGCGGGGGTCGATTTGGGGGCGTTACAATATCAGAATAAGATTAACATCAGAATGGTATCAACATCAGAGAAGGAAATCAGCATTGTTCAAACTCCATCCATAACAGACAACTGGATTACTACCCTATCCATGTGGGGCTAATCTTCTCCCCTCTTTGGTCCTTTCACCTTGGGGCCTTACAATCTCCCCCCTCCCCCCCCCCCCCCCCCCCCCCCCCCCCTCTTAAGGAAGTCAACGTCCTCGTTGAGTGGCCCGTGGGCTGAGTTCATTTACCACATGGTTCAAGTGAGCTCGCGAGGTAGGCTCTGATACCATTTGTAACACCCACTTAGCTCCGTCAAGATACTATTCGCTCTAGGCCGAAGGCTCGCACGAATTTAAAACGCATCTTGACAGGTAAAGGGGGATGCCACTTATAAGCCCATGACCTCCTCCGTATTTTGTCCATGTGGAACTAATCTTCTCCCCCTTTGGTCCTTTCACCTTGGGGCCTTACATCATCGGTATATATAGGATTCAGACCCGCTGTCGATATAAATTAACCAACTTGATTAGTAGCTAACATTTTTTAAAAAATATTAAAACATTACAATTGGTTTATTTTATTTGAGTAGACTTGGATAATCTCATTTCTTTTATAATGTGAATTTATTTATAAAGGTGTTGATGAGACCCAACTTGATGCCCAATAAATTGGCCATTTCAATAATAGTTAGATCTAGTTCAACATCACCTAAAACTGATATCAACCAGGTCAAGTAAGAGTTGCAGACATCCAAACAAGATCCAACTTGATCTGTCCATTAATTATTTGCACATATTTTACTTTGTTAATTATTTTCAAATTTAGTAATCTCAAATTTGTTCATTTTATGTAGTAATTATTACTTGCTTATTTCATTCTACTGGTTTCTTTTGGATTTAAAAGTTCAAAAGAAATCAGGAATGATGGGACATAGAGCCTCACTCGATGGAATTTTTTTTTTTTTCAAGAGGGAGTGGGGCGATGGAGTGGCGTCGCTTTCATGACTGGTTCAAGGATTAATCTCGCCATCGTGTATTATTTTAATTTAAATAGATGTTAAATGAATGTTAAATTTTAAATCACAAGTGACTTGTTATAATATTTATAAGGATTAATTTGAGAAACATTGCAAAGGTTTTGGAGACTCGAGACCAGATGGCAAATCGAAAGATAATTGGAGACTCAAGATTCGAAGAAGGTCAACGCATCAAAATTTCTAGTAATTTCTTATTAAAACATTAATAAGATTTTTCTTCTATTGCCATTTTTCTGCTTATTATATCGATAATAATAATAAGCTGATCTCAAATGATAAAGCTGATTTTACAAAATGATAATTGATAGTAGTAGTAATAATAATAAGTAGTAGTTTAATAATTAATAATAATGTGACTGACAAATTAATTTTATAATTTAAAATTCAAATATCCTTAAAATATTTTAATTAATAACAATAGAATACAAATCTTGTATTATACTAATATTAGTTTATACAATATTTCAATTAACTACCCAATTAAAACAAAAAAAGCTTTTAGACTTACAATATCCAACGTAATGTTCTTTTTTGTCATGTGTTGATATTTTTACACTTGGGAACTGAATGCTAAACAACAAGATTTCAACAGGTTCCTGGTTCAAATATTCAATTCCCAATATCCATAGTTTATTTTCGTAAACCAAGAGCATAAAATCTCTAAAAAGATCAGAAAAGGGTCCATGCAAACTCTTTTCTCTAAATAAAAAATAGACATCATATACTAAAAAAAGTTCAGAAAGTTAATCATCAAAACTCTTTTCTGCGAGCTTCATATAAACTTCAAAATAAAAATATCACATAAAAATATATATATGACAATGAAAATATTTTTTATAAGAAAAAAATCTAATGTCAAAATCAAAGTATGAAAAAAATACTCTCCTATATACCTCAAATGCTTTCTTCTTCTTCTTCTTCTTTTGTTGTTTTTTGTTCTAAAAGTTAAAATAAATAATTATTGGTACCTATATACTTCTAAATACTTTTACATAAATTAATAATACTATCATTAGGTAATAATAAATGCATTTATATTAAAATTTATTTTATTGTTGGAGCTTTTATTATTTGGACAGTTATCTTAAATTATTTAAACTAATTGCACTGTTGAAGATCATATATTGTATCATAAAGATGCTTGTTTATCGTGCTAGATGGATCTTCATATGCGAGTAATCATCGTATGCTTATTTGCACAAACTCTACTTCTCTGGATAGATATTTGTTGAAGGGCAATTGCTCAACTCACTTGTTTAAATATTTATGATCACTTGGTTGATATGTCATCATGCAACAATAGTATCCCAAAGCAATTAGGATATGAAAGAGATCGGATACACAATGAAATAATGAGTAACATTTTCGGAGGACCTCGAGGTAAAAACATAGTGCCAATGGGTCCACATGCATTTTTAGATTTGTGTAATTTGCTTGAAAAAGATGGTGGTCTAATGGTAAACAGAAACTCAACCATTGAAGAGCAAGTTGCAAAAACATTATACATATTAGGTAATAATGTTAAAAATTAAGAGATACAATTTTGGTTTCCTCGATATGGTGAGATATCAAGTCGTCATTTTTATAGTGTGTTAACTATCATTATCAAATTAGAAGACGTTCATTAGACAAAAAATTGTTACCCGTATTTCAGGTAAAATCTCTCATATATGCAAGTCATAAATTCTCATTTTATGCACAAGATTAAATAGTATACATAAATAGTCATAAATTCCAATTGAGCAATGCTTACAATTATTTTTATTATCTTTCTTATTACTTCATTTTGTCATGTAATACTATGAAAACATATGTTGAACTTTCATATATGGTATTTTGAAGATCTCGTGACCAATTATTTTTTAGTTTTTTTTTACATATAAGAACATTTTGCATTTATTTTATTTTGCAAATTAACCATGCAAAAAAGAAAAAGGGATACATATGATAATTCGAAAAAGGATGACCGAGAGTATTGGAGTCCTGCAATGGGTGATGCTCTTATTGATGCATTATTACACCAACATGACATCTGCAACAGAGTTAGTGGCACATTCACAACGACGGCTTATGACAATATTATCAAAAAATTGAATGAAAAATTGAACAAAAATGTAGATAAAGAAAAAAAATGAAAAATCATTGAAAATATTTGAAGGAAAAAATTTGCAAAATGCTTTGATTTATTTAAATATGGATTGAGTGGGTTTTCTTAGGATCCAATTAAAATATGTGGAACGCTAAACAAAGTATGGGAGAAATTGATTGAGGTTAGTTAATTTTATTTGTTTTGCCAAAATTTTGAGCTATTTTATATTTCGGAGTTTAATTTAATTGAAAACCTTTCTTTTTTGCAGGCTCATCCACGTGCTAAAGAATGGCAAACAAAATCAATTCCTAATTATGATAAATTGTGCATACTTTATGGCAAAGACAGGGCTATGGGATCAAGCTATGACTGCAAAAGAATTGAGACAAAGACAATCTTTCTTATGTGATGATGGTATTCCTACTATTGTGGATGGTATTGATCATATGTGTGAAACAAATGAGGTTTTGCTAGAAAATTTTGAAAATATTGCTTCTGAAGATAATGAAACAAATCATTAACAAAATGCACAGACTCTCCAAGTTCCTACATATTCAAGTCCTATGAATTATGTCTTAAGAGGAAGAAAAGAAAAATTAGGAAAAGAAGCTTCAGAGTTGGTAGAAATTAAAGATGCAATTGATGGTATATGAGGTTATAAGAGAGGTTTGTGGTATTTTTGGAAGGATTGCAGGAGAAATTAAATGGCTTCCAATTAAAGAGGAAGAAGTTTATAAGATGTTGGAGGAATTAGAGATTAGCATCCGCAATTGATTACTGCATATCGCTTTCTGATTAAAAATCCTAAAGAGTTAAGAGTTGTACTTGGTTGTCCACCATAAATGAGGAAGGATGTTGTCATGCATATTGTATTTACTTCTTTTCCCTAGTGTATCTTACTTTTAAGTTTGTTAGGTTGTCGTTTGTCGGATAAAAAAATGTTTCTTAATCTTTCCACTCTATGATGAGAATTTTATGACTTTGTCATAAATTTTTATTTTATGGTTGTCCAATTAACAAGATATATATATTTTTTCATAGACATAATATATCTTTGATTACTAAACATTCATTAGTTATGTTACTTATGCAAATTATGATGTGAAATATAAGTAGATAGTTTTTTTTAAGCTAGAATGCACTTCATATGTGCTATTAATTAAATTCAAAGTTGCACTTTAGCTCATTATAAGTTTTTGTTTTAATATAATTAACATGGCATAATTGTCTTTTTGAACTCATTATTCTTCTTTCCAATATTTTACCTTTATAATCAAAAACCAAATGAAGTTAGTATTTACCCTCCTTTCCTCTTCTTTCCCCTTATTGATTACCATACAAACGAGGTAAACCTTTTACTTCCATTTACCTCTTTTCCCTTTACCCTCCATTCCTTTCCATTCCCATTAATGAAATCTGAGCCAAACATGTCCTAAGGCTCTCTCCATTATGAGGGAGGGAGGGAGGGCTATGTATTTAATTAGTTCCTCCTCTCTATCGCAGAGCAAACCCGATAATGGGTTGGGGTCCTGGTGGACCTGGATTCGGCCTGGCTTTTGCCGGGTCAGAATTTTTTCTACCTTGTACTGGTCCCTACCGGGACCAAGCGGTTCAGTATTGGTCTCAGTCCTGATCGGGACCAAGCGGTCGGGACCAACTCAAACCCGGCAATCCAGGAACGAGATAAGGTTTTAGCTGGTAATGAGATCAGGTAGCATACCTAAGAAGCAACCATGCATTATCAATTCGTTGATAGTTGAGGAGGGGCTTGATATGGCAGGCAGTCGAACATTAGCGAAATCACTTGCCACCGAAAATGAAAGAGAGCAAGAAAGGGAGAGTCATCAGAAAAAAAAAAGAGCCTTGCTCATGCAAAGAGAGAAGAAGAGGAGAGATTGAGGGTCCGAGAGAAAGAGAAAGAGAGGGAGAGGGAGAGAAAACCTACGTCAGGTTGGTGGCAGCAGGTCAGCGGCAACAGGACAACAGCAGATGAGCAACGGCGATGACCATGATGGCGAGACGGCGACAGTAAGCAGTAGCACGTGATGACGGTGACAGCAGCAATGCCAGCAAGATAACAGCATGCGGCAACAGCGATAGTAGCAACGATGGCAAGACAACAGCATGCGGCAACGACGATAGTAGCAAAGACGGCAAGACAGCAATGCGCGGCGACTACGACAGCAACAGTGAAGGCAAGATAGCTGCGTGTGATGACGGTGACAACAATGACGACAACAGTGGTGATGGCAGCAATAGGACAACAATGAGGTTGGTCAGTCACGCATCCAACCTAAGGATTAAGGCATTAGGGGTTTTCATTTGACAAGTTAATGGGTCGCGGGTCACGGGTCATGAGTTACAAACATTTGATGTAAAATATTATAAAAATATATTTATCCGAGTCAGGTCACAAGTCACGGGTTAAGAACATTTGATGTAAAAAATATTATAAAAATGTAAATAATGGGTCAAGACAAGGAACCCAGTCTCAACCCCGAACCTGTCAGGTATTCATACTATAGAACTCAGTCCTTCTGGGCTGGATATTTTTCATGATTTATCAGATCGGTGCAGTTCGAGTCAATCGAATCAACTCGGACCATGCTCAGCCCTACTCCTATCCAACAAACAAGATAAATGCTTAAATGAATCTTCATTTACTCCACTACAGAGATTCTTATGGCATTTCTATTTCCCGTTCTTGTGCACTTTTAACATTAAGTCTGTTCTTTTAATAAAAAAAATCATGCAGAATGTGGACCCTCCTTTCAGGGAGAAAATGTTTCGGAAATAAAAAGAAAAATAGGAGAAATGGGAAAAATATTTTTTATGATAAAAATATGATTTAATATATATATATAAAGAGATTAATAGGGGTGTAACACCCGAGCTAATGGTCCAGATGAATTCGTCTAGGTCCAATCCAATGGTCGTGAGTGCCTTTATCCCCAATCTTTCCCCTCTCCTTTTGATCGTCTGTGTGTCCCCACCGTCCAGCACCTCCTCCCCTCCCCATCGAGTGTCACCACCCCCGCCCCCGACCTTCGTCGTTGCCGTCCTCGAGCTTCGCCCGCCCATGATCGTCACCGTCGAGCCGAGTTGATCATCGTCGCCGTCACCCTGATCCCTATGAGCGTCGCTCTCCTCTCTTCTCTCCTCCAATCATCGCATGTTGCTCCCCAATCTGTGCCGCCGTCGTCGAGACATCGATCTCTCACCTAAGGCTGCCACCACCATCGGCGAGACATCGATCTCTCACCTAAGGCTGCCACCACCATCGGCCACCCGATCATTACCCCTTTCCTTCGATCATCTCATCCCCTCTCTCCCCCACCATCTCCTCCTTTGCACTGTCGTCCATGATCTGCGCCACCCCTGTCCCCGATTCGTCGTCTGCTGCTCCGCTATCCCGATCTGCTCCTCCTCCATCCCCAATCTGCCACCTCCGATACCCTAATGTGAGAGATATGATCTGAGTTATCCATTTGATCCCCTAATGTGAAAGATATGATCTGAGTTATCCGTTTGATCCAACAACTCAGAAGCAGGCATTACATGGTGTTTCACCTAAGGAGTGTTACACCCCCATTAATTCCTAATATAAAATATTTAGTTAAGTAAAAAAAATGGAGGAGGGACATATATTTTGGAGAGCGAACAAGAGGATGTCACCACTTTATTAAGTAAAAAATGGAGGCATGACATATATTATGGAGAGCAAACAAGAGGATGCCCCAATTTTTTTTGAAATATGAAGAGTATTTGATTGGTCTTGTTTGAGTTGAGTGGGTCATCCTCATCATAAAAATAGATAGGTTTCAGATGAAAAATAAAAGAGATCGAGAACTTTGCAGGAGAAAAAAATATTTATTGTGACACACAACATATAAAGCAAAAAAAATCAAATTTATTGAATTCCATTGAGGTAAAAACCTATGAAGTAAAAAGGCATAACTAATCTTATCTTTAACTTCTTTAACTCCCTCTATAAAATCTCATATCTCCTCCTCTTCACTAAGTTCGAACATCATAACTCCCTCCCTACTTTCTTCATAGCACAACAACCTGACCTCCTAGGATGCTGAAAAGTTGTTGCATGCTAGGAGACAACAACGAGGAGTGCCGAGGAACAATTAAGGGCCAAGGTGTTTCACACCCTTTTATCCTCCCTAATTTCTGGTCTCATTTTCTTCCTCATCCCATGTGGCCAGCAGGTACAAGGGAGCGTAAACGAAAGACTTTTGAGGTAGGAGGATCATCAAGGATTATCGACACAGAAAACAAATGAGAAGATGACTGAACAAAAGAGAATTCACACAAAGAACATGAAAGGTAGGTGAATCGTTGAATCAACTTTGGGTAGATTTTTAATAATAGATTTACATGATCTTAAAGTACAAATAGAGTTATAGCATCATTTACTATTGTCCCATGATTCATTCCATGTAATTGCTTGGGTCCTAAGAGGTTTATTTTGATGAAACTATCTCGAAAAGTGAACAGCCACGGTGCAATTTCGTCAGAATCACAAAAGTTGGACTAGGTTTCAAACAACCCCGAGCCAGGTGTGTAGTTATCGGGTAGAAAAAAATGGAACCCATGTTGAGTTCCACATTGCCTGACCCACGTCTTTCTCATGAAGCTTCGCACAATGTCGGAATCTGAATGGGGCTCCCGCCAATACGAATCCGGTTCCTGCCAACCTGACCCGAGTTCTTATAGCATCGGTATTCAAAAAATAACCCGAGCCGAGCATAGATTATACTCTGGACGAGTTTCGACCAACCCATTGATCCCATGGCCTGGGTCAGGCTCAACTTGGATAGAGTCCCATCACATATTAGAGTTCTTTATAGTTTATTATTATATTATTTATTTCTGAGTCATGATTTGAAATTCATTTCTATCTTATATTGTCATTAGACACATGACTTTATTAATTTTGATTTATTCTATCTCATTGTATAGATTATATCTAGGGGTCATTTGGCAACGGGAATGGAGTTCCACCAAGTTTTCGGTGAATAATTGAAATGACATATTAGTTCAGAGTATATTTGAATGGAGTGAAATTTGTTGTTGAGGAATAAGGTAGTTGATGTGATAGGAAAAAGTAGATGTGATGAGTTAATTTTAATGGGTATTTGAATTAAAAATATGTATTATAAATATAAGTTTAAAATCTGATAGAAATTAAAAATTAAATCTATATTAAAAATTGTGCAAAAAAATTTGTTACAAATTATATTATTTAAATATAAAAACCATTTTTAATAATTTATATTAAATAAAATAATAAGTAATAAATAATATTATATTAATCTTTTATAATTAATATTTTATATATTATAAATAAATTATTTTTATATAGGAAAGGTAAAGAAAAAGAAAATGATAAAAGAAAAGAAAAAGTTGAAAAGAAAAAAAAAGAAACATCAGATAAAAAACGTAAAGAAAAAAAAAGACAACAACCTTAGTTCCACCAAAATGGTGGAACTAGGATGTTGGAACCAGGGTCACGTGACCCTGGTTCCAACAAAAAAAGGGGGTTTGGTTCCACCTCGGGAACCAAACCCCCTTGGTGTGTTTGGGAAACCGAGTGGAATCAAGGGGTTGGTTCCACCCGATTCAAGTTACCAAACAGCCCCCTAAGATTGAACCTCTCTTTAATTCCATAGACATTGTCCTCTTTATGTTAATCATTATAATGATTGTGTTTATCTGGATGAAGAGTTAAGACCTTATAGAAAGTGTTGTCTCAAATCATGTTGTATCTTGTCTTAGATGTTCCTTTTGTATCTTTTGGCATATTTTATCTTGTCTTAGATGTTTCTTTCATATCTTTTGGCATATTTTATCTTGTCTTAGATGTTCCTTTAGATTTCGTATGTTCCAGCAGCCTCTTCCATTGATTAAGCAAATTAATTGTTATTTAACAATGATCCAAATTTCTGATTTGTTGCTTGATATTCTAATCACCTACAATGATATTGTGTGGTTGATTTGAGTACCCCATGTGATTTTCTGCATATGACCTGTAGGTGATGAAAGACACATTTGAATTAATGTTTTTGCAATCTTCTTGTAGATGATGTCAGAAGGCCACTCAATAGTCTTTTCTGAATGCGAATGCCAAATACAAGTTGAGATCAAGCTATCATGGACTCACGCTAATCCTGGACGAAGATTTTTTTGTTGTCAAAATCTTGGTGTATGTGCAATAAAATTCTTTATATTTATAAGAAATGTGTCCTGCCAGTTGATATTCTTTTTGTAGCACATTTCTTATTTATATTTTTACTTCTCATCTTCAGCGAAACGGAGCGTGCAACTATTTTCATTGGATGGATTCACCAATTTCACAATATTACAAAAATGTAATTAATGAAGAAAGTTGACAATTTGGAAGCACAGCTTGTAATGGAACGCAAGAGACGTAACGAAGGGGGCTTATTGCGTAAAATGATGATAGTATGCACCATTGTATTTGTTGTAGTAATGTTATGTAAATTTTAATAATTTTATGATGATTAGAACTATGTAATGTTTGGTACAATGTGATGTGAATTAAGTGGAGTAGTGATAACTTGCTGTTTTTGTGGTCAGAATTGAGAATTTTCAATAATTGGATCAACTCCCTAACTCACTCTCTACTGCAAGTGCACAGGTCAATTGTAATAAACTCAAATGTCGTATCCATAGTGATTTGAAGTCAATGACTCCCTAAAACAATCTAGACTAGTCCTAACTTACGTGACAAAATCAGAAAGTTAAGAAAAGTAGGAAACAGATTTTTAATTGTGGCAAAAAGATAACTGTTTTTGGAGTTTTAGGAATTTATTTGAACTGAATTTCAAATGCTAAACTAAGGATTGAATGAAGTGTATCAATCAATGGAAAGGATTTCCTAGGAATTGGGGTTCATCTAATTCAGCTATGGATGGAATGGAACATTTTATCAAATTTAAAAATCAAATCTGATTCAACCTGAAATATGGCTGCTCTCACAGCTCATATGATCCAAAACTAGTCATTATATTATCATATAAATGTTAGCCAGGTTGAATTGAATAAGGATCCTCACTCTTATCAAGTTATCAGTAGGCGTAAATTTAGAATCTTACTGATTTTGCTATTTCCTTTCAGATTTTAGCAAATTCAGTTTGGCATCACAATCAAACCCACATTCATACAGCAACTAATCAAAAATATAATGAATCCAATCTTATGCTAATGCTTCTTGGTTTATCTCTAAACAACAAGGGAATTTTAAATCAGCCTCTCGGTTGCAAATAAAAATGAAATCCATATTATCATTAGTTAATTGGATACTTTGAGCACATAATTACAGGTTGGAGTCTAACAATTTTCACTGCACCTTGATTCATTTCTGAAAAAGAAGGAAACCAGGAATCAACCTCTCTATTGCATATAAAATTTGGATTCCACAATGACAAAGCAAATTCCATAAAATTCAGAAATCAGAATTCAAAACAGATTTCACCAATAACATATTTTTTAAGGTTGAACTCAAGGGAATTATCATTACCTCTTAATACATTTCTGAATAAGAAGAAACCCTCAAAATCTACCTCTCAGCAGCTAATGGAATAAGGGGTTTTACAATGATAAACAGATCCAAGAATCAGAAATCAGAAATGCAATTCAGAAATCAGAACAGATAAAAATCAAATTCCTAATCAAGATTTAGACCTAGAAACTTGTCATTGGTTCTTGATTCATTTCTGAATAAAGAACGGATCATAAAACATCCTCTCGGTTGTAAAAACAAGTGAGATCTCACAATGTCAAGAACAAGATAAGATCAAATGAGTTCATAATGCAGAATTAGGAATCAGAAAATCAGATATCAGTGCAGGAAATTAGAAATGTCTATATCCCATCCATAACTAAACAAGATTACTACCCTATTCTAGGAGAGCTAGAATTTACTCATCATGGTTACAAACATTGATACAAGATAGGAAGAACTGATACAAATCATCCTGAATAGAATCTGTCGACTGAAATCAAGATTGCAAATTGTTCTAGCAACAGCCCTCAGCTCCTTGATGCAGAAACCCCTGCAATGGCCAGCCCCCCCACCCCACCCCCCCACCCCCCACTTTCTCCTCCAGGTTTCTCAGCTTATATCTGTCCTCTCATCACCCTTGGATGCAGATGAGAAGGTTCTATTCTCTTGATTCAAGCCACCTGTCCAGTGGTCCTGAGATTTCAACAGATTTTAGACTGTCTTTTTGGACAGCTAACAGTGGTCCCCCAGCATCATAGTCCTCAAATAAGATTTAAACAAACAATGATTAGGACAGCAACTAATATCAGCTCTATTGTCAAATAAGATTTGGTGTTGTGCATGAATGAAATCCTAATTTGTTTAATGATAACTTATTGTCTGAAATGATAACTTGGTACCATATCACATAATTGTCCAAATATGAGTGGTTCAGAGCAGTGAAGGCATCAAAGAGATTAGGATAGCAAATAAATGAGGTCAATTATCAAATGTGGATAATATTTCATAGGAATGATAACTTGAGTCCCGGAATGATAACTTTGTGCCATAAAATGATAACTTGTTATAAATTTAGTTGTGGTTATCCAAATGTGATCAAATCAGAGCAGCAAGGAGTTAGGACAGTAATTTAACAATTGCCTAATGCTGCTATGCAGAAATGATAAAACCTTGCACATCGAAATGACAATTTTGCCTTAAAAATGATAACTTGACACCAAAAATGATAACTTATGAAATGGAATGATAACTTTGCATAAGTTGAAACATGATCATCCAAATATGATTAATTCATAATGGCAAGGGATTTAGGGCAAGATAACTACTAGAAATCAGCTCAATTAGTAAAATGATAACTTTGCACATTGGAATGATAACTTGCCCAAAAAAATGATAACTTGGCATAGAATTGATATCTTTATAGATTTTAGCAATTCAGAATCTCTATGCACATGATATTAAGTGTAAAATGAGGATGATCAGCTGGTTATCATAATCCATTGCATTCCATGCATAATTGGCCAATAGTAAGGCAAAATGAGGGCTCGATATGGGTGAAATGAATAGAAAATGGGATAAAAACCTAATATGATCAGCTAGTGATCACTATGTTGAATGGGCATGTTGTAGAACTTATGTAATGGATGTGGTATTGTTACTCATTGTATTGTAGCCTTTTCCTAACTATTATGCGTCAAGGTTAAAAAGGCTGAATTTTTCTTTTCCTAATTTCTGTTACTCTTGATGACGCATAGAAGTTTGTGTCTTCTCTTGTATTATACATTCAGTTTCCATATGGAGATCACAAGTGCTATTAGTTACTCTACATGTTGGATCCATGCTTTTTTTCCTCAAGTTCCTGACGCGAGTAGATGATGGCAACCAAAAACAAAAGTTTTTGCCTAACTTTAACATTATCACATCCTACTTCTTTGCTCCTGGCAAAGCTCAACTACAAACTGCGATGTATTCCTATTCGAGTCGCATTTCCATGATAGAACATGCAGATAGCCTCCTTTAGCTACTGCTACTTCAAATAGCACACCAAATCTCACATTTGTCATTAAGCATCACTCTGCAACACACTTATTATAAGATATTAATTAAGGATTTTCATGTAGCATCAAACAAACACAAGGTAGAAGTAATGAGTATGAGTCCAACAATGGTGGGGTTCATATTGAATTTGAGAATAGCAGGTGCAATATTTTACATGACAGCAATTGTAAGGTCAATTCCTTATATTTTTTATTTCTGCAGAAAGCATAACTAGGGCAAGGTTGGTTTGATACAATATACAAGGGGAAACTAAAGGATGTGTCTACGATGCTTGATGTTTAGATTTGATCCAAGATCCGAAGAGGCAGGACTATTCATCTTTGGCAACTACCTAGATTTTCTTAAAGGAGATTCTGGTCATGGTCGCGATGACTTCCTTGTCGGTCAAAAACATAATATGCCTAAACCCAAACAAAAATAAAAATTAGTGAATAATTAGTGAGTAGAAAATATGGACCGAAACCAATATAGAAACCAATGACTTCATTTCAAATGGAAGAAAACCCACCACATTGTGCCTAAACCCAAAAAAACTTCAAGGTGTTAGCCAAAACAAAAGAGAGATGGGAAGTACTAGACATAATATAGATAAACAAGCATAGATGTTGAAGCAACAGAAAAGAATGAGGTCTGCCAATGGTAGTTCTCAACAATGCAGGTCCATCTAGCAATTTCTTTACAATCTATTAGAGAAGCAATAAAACAATACCAAAAAAAATGAATATTCAACATAAATTATCTTATATCAGCATTACTTACCTATAGTAGCATCACTTCATTATAGGACACACCATATCAATCAACATCACTTCCAGGTAGCATTATCCTTTGAGATTTATTCATAAAAGTCTAAGTTATCACAAGTGATATAGGCATAAACCTTAAGACCAAGTGATAATTAAGAATTTTTATCTTAAACATTGGACAAGTGCGACTATTATTACCTTTTTACCACACTTTCTACAAGTAACTCGAGACTCATTTGTGACATCGAAGTTTCAATGCTAGATTTAATTTTGTTCAACTTTTTTGGACGGCCTTTGGATTTTACAACACTAGGATTACGTAAAACAAAGTCAACTTCTTGTGGAACGACAATTGTGGATAGATTTTCGGCCACATTTTCTTCCTCGTCTCTTCTTTCTTTAATTTCCATATTTTCCAAATTATTAATCAAGTCAACTATAACTGAAGTCCCAAACTTTAAATGAACCGACGAGCGTAAACCCAAGCCATCAAGTTTCCAAATATTATCATGCCAAGCCCACTCTTGTATGGGTGTTATGTGTTGTTCTTTGTTCATAGACGTAGATGCACTATCATTAAAAACATGTGTCATCATATGACGAGCATTAATTGTCCAACGATGGAGAATGTAGTCTTCCGGCAATCTTGTAACTCATTTCTTGTAAAGAACATTGATGATATGCGAACAAAAAATGCCCTCTATCTCAAATTTGTTCACTTAATAGAAATATTTTCTTGCTACTTGTATTCTACAATCTCTCCTTGACTATCATTTGCTCCCATTCGATACTATGTATGTGCTCTTGTGGGGATCTTTTAAAAATTTTTGTGTGGAATAGTTTGCGAAACTCAAAAATTCTTCTTGGAACTTGGAAAAAACTTTTTGAGTGTAAACTGAACCAGCATGTTTTTTCCGACAATTTTTTTGTAAATAGTGCTGCCATAGAATTCAATGTCTTAAAATTAGCTTTTTCCTCAGCTTCATGACGACATGCAATAGCTTGTTCATATTGCTACACAAATTCTATAAATGAGGTATTAGAGTTCACAAAACCATCAAAAAAAGGAATTAATACTTTCATATCTTTGAGTTGTGTGCATGCCTACACAAAACACATCATGAAAGTATATTGGTACCTAGTGATGACGCTTATTATACATGCCTACTAATCAATGATCATTTGGGACTAGGGGGTTGCTCCGCGAAATTGCTCTCTGATATGTAAATCTACTTTGTGTACTCTTCATGGAAGTTGTCTCCTGCAAACAGATCTTTCAAATTACACACAACATTCCTCTGAATATGCCAAATAAAATATCTATGTCGAGTGTTTGAAAAACTTTTTGTATCGCGCTGCCTATTGCCACATCTTGATCTATTATAACCATCGCAGGATATTTTTCAAGCATACATTCTAGCCAATTCTTCATCTGTTTCATCTGCAAGCAAGGCACAACCAAATGAAGCAGATTGCATATGATGATTCACTTCAGTGAATGGAGCCAATAGCATGCAAAACTTATTTGTCCTATATGCGATATTGAAACATTTCTGAAAGTCATATAGCTTTCTCTAGACCTTCCATCTGTTCAAAATAAACTTCTTGTAGTTTTATCTTGCAGATCTACCTCAAATCTAAAAAAAAACTTGGATCATTAGTTCGCCTCTATTGAAAATGCATTATCACACGCATAGCTTCTTTCCCAATATTATCAACTCTTTTTGCCCTCAAATGATCATCACATGTTTGTGTCGTTATTATTGTCTCACTGGAATATTTAAGAACTTTGGCAATACTAGATGGGCCAAAGCTACAATTATGTAGTTCAGAAATGACTTGTTTGGAATTGGTTGATAATTTAGAGTGAGACCTTATTCTTAATATCTTCAATGGAGAAGATAAAATGTGTGTATGTTCTTCCTTAAAGGCCTTTATCTCCCACTTACAAGCATATCTTACTCCAACCTTGATATAGGCTTCGCAGTCAAACCTTGACGATTTTTTCTAAATCTCTTTTCCTTGTAAAATCTTTGTGCCCCTCTTTAGAGCAAACGAACTTTCTTCCGTCTTTCTAGATTTGAAGCTATATGACTTTCGCAATGAAAATCCAAAAGATTTTGCATATATATTTGTAGCACATGTATACATGTTCTTCTGAGTTATATAACATTCCAACATTAGGCTATGTAATTGTCTTGTCATTCTCATCTTGACACTCGATGTCATTTTCAGCATAGTTTTCGACAATATTCAAGCTGAAAATAAAATGTTAGAATAAAGAAATTAAATGTTATTGTAATTGATAACATGTGAGAACAAACCTTGATTGTGTCATCTATGTATTCTATGTAACAAATTTGTTGTGTGTCCTCGATATCCATATTGGATTCATAAAATGGCCTACATATAAATTGTGTTGTGAGGAAGAAATCCAAAACTTGCAATTGTCCCCCCCCCCCCCCCCCCAAGAAGAAAGGAACATACCTTTGGAAGGATTCTTCTGCGAACTGCACCTCTCCTTTCATTACGTCTAAGGCAATTTTTAAAAGGTTGATTTTGTCAATTTGCCTGCCACCAAGAAGATCAAAACTGATCACTGCCAAATGTCATCCTTAAAGAACAAGTTTTACAACAATTTGATCACTTTTTAGATATAAATTTTGTTTGGGGGAGAAATGCTACAATTGCTCCATAATACTTTTGCACAAGAAACTTTGCTCCAAAGAACAAAAAGAAGAAACAAGTGTAGTTGGAAAAGAATAATATCTTAGTGCACTCTGTTGTTCATTGTAAAGAGACAAGCATTTGGTTGTGCAGCTTTTGTTGAAGCCAAAAATAATAATTCCCCGGCCTTGTTGTAAAACAAAAACAAGTTGGATATAAAATTCCTTTCAAACACTTTGGTTAGCAATTGAAATGTGCATTTTCAGTATTGCAAACACTTTCTAGAGCAGTGACGAACATTTTGGGTGCTCTTTAGCATTTAGACAATAGTGACAAACTAACAAGTAATGCGAGAAATTTTCGAATGAAAAATTGACAAATCAATCAACATAATGCACACAATTGTGATTAATTTTTTTATACACAAGGAGGCAAAAGGGGAACATAACTAGAAGAGAGGCAAAGTTGTCCCCAAGGAAGCAGCACGTACCGTTTGAAGAGAGAGAGAGAGAGAGAGCACGAGCAGATACCAGCATTCAAAGAGGAAGCAGCAAGATCAGTCATCGTCGATTCACAACAAGAGAAGGCAAAGGGCAACAACAGCAAGAGGAGATGGAGGAGGAAGTAAGAGCGGCCGTCAGCGTTCTAAGAGGCAGCACAACAGTCGAAGGGAGCGACGATGGCAGCAAGAGAAGGCGGAGGCGGAGGCAGAGGGTGACAACAGCAAGAGGAGGCGGAGGGCGACAGCAGCAAGAGGAGGCGGAGGAGGGAGTAGCAGGATGAGGCACGGCCTCCCTGAAATTTCAGAGAGCACCATCATGTGTGAGATTTTAGGTTGCTTCCTTTCTTCATTTGATCTGAACCACTTATTCAAATTTGAACGATCATGATCTCGCTTAGCAACTTAAATGATGTCTAGACAAAATATGACTCTTCATTCTTGATCTAACGACCCAGCGGCCGCTCTACATACTCATTTTCCCCATAGAATATACATATCAATGTATAATAATAATATTAACAAATTTAATGAATAAAGGAACAAGATAATTTTTCAATTTTGTTTTTACTTTGATCATGAATATATAAAGCAATATATAAACTCATAATTCAGCACTTAATTATTAATATTTATTTAGAAATAAAATTGCTAAAATATAAACAAAAGAAATAAATTATCTAACATTATTATTTTCATTATATGATAGCTTATTCTTAAAATTACAACTTTGGTAATAATATAAATAAAAGGGCTAGCATCACGTCTTGTAAAAATGTCTGAGCGGTTAGTGATATCTTTAAAAGTGATAGAGATGTTAGTTTCAAAACCCATTGAAGATTTATTTCTAATTATTTTTAGAATAAGAAATGTAACTTGATTCAATAAAATTGTGACGATTCAACACCATGTTTGACCGGTCCAATTCGGCTCAACATTGACTCATAACTCGTTTAGAACCTAAATCTCGATCCGATTCGGATTTTACCTACTAGAAGTTAAACACAACTTTCAATCAGCATTAAAACACAACTCTCATAGGTTAGCTTTTTTATAAGTTGTGATCCTACAATTTATAAGTATATAAAAAAAAACGAAGTTCTAATGCCCCACCGAAAGGCCACAGCTTAAAAACAATTTTTTTGACAAGTTTGCCTTTCCCACTATCATTATCAATTGTCAATATTTCATCAGATGTCTATCTCATCCTTTCCACACAAAATTGATAGTTTTTTCAGTTAAAGCATAATCCTTCCTCCAACTCTCACTACCCAACTAATTTTAATATTTCATCTATATATAGGATTAAATCAACCAACTTGATCAGCTGCTAACCTTTTTTTTAAAAAAAAAGTAAACAGTGCAAATCAGTTTTTTTATTTATGAGTGGACTTGGCCAATCTCATTTTTTTATAATGTATAGCATTTTTTTATAGGGTGTTGATGAAACAAGATCCAACATCATCTCAATTTTTATAGGGTGCGATGCCCCAATTAATTGAATATTAGTTAGATCGATCGAATTCAACCTCATCTCAAACTGATATCAACCAGGTCAATTAAGAGTTGAAGACGTCCAAACAAGATCCAACTTGATCTGTCCATTAATTATTTGATTATATTTTAATTTATCAATTATTTTCAAATTTAGTAATCTCAATTTTGTTCATTTTATGTAGTAATCATTATTTATTTATTATATTATACTGTTTTCTTTTATATTTAAAAGTTCAAAAGAAATAAAGAATGATGGGACATACTCTCAATGGAGTAAGACTTGATCTTTTCTTTTGGGTTTTGAGTTGACAAAAATATCTCGGTTAGAGCCTCACTCGATGGAATCTTTTTCAAGAGGCAAGGATGAATCTCGCCATCGTGTAGGTCTCCCCTCCCAAACTTAACATATACATTAAACTTTTTTTAAATTTAAATAGATGTTAAATTAATTTAAAATTTTAAATCACATGTGACTTATTATAATATTTATAGGGATTACTAGAACAATAATATATGTATCATATCATTCAAAGACCATGTGTTATCTGTTAAATATACAGTCTTTGAATGATCTGATACATGTATTATTATTTTAGTAATCCCTATAAATATTATTATTTTGCAAGATGATGAAAAGTTCAGAAACCTTACGAGGGTTTTGGAGACTCGAGACCAGATGGGACATGGGGGATCTCGAAGAAGGTCAACCCATCAAAATTTCTAGTAATTTATGATATACAATAATTTATATTTAATACATTAATATGATTTATCTTTCATCGCACTTTTCTGCTTATTACATATCGCATATATCCCATACTTAGTTATCAAGCATAATAGAATAAGGATCGATTTAACAAATTTGTGAATCCAACACGTGAGTCCACTAGATTCATTGTTGATTCATAAATTATTGATGATTTTTTATAAACACTTTTTAAAATGATACATAACGAATTTAAGACTTCCATTTATCTGATCAATAATAGTCCATGAATTCACTTTGGGTCTCCTTAGTTCCATAAAATAATTTCGTTATTTTGTAGCTACAATATGTTCGGAGGACCATGCTCCCGGTTCCCCTAAATTTTTAAACTTTTATATGTTAACAATAGTAATTATGTTGAATGACCCTCCTAAATCCTAATTAAGACCTCCATATATGAATAAATAAATTTTATATGTTTATCAATACATACTAAAAACCGGATGACCATCATATTAAACTTTAATATATTTAATAATAATATCAGTTAAGCTAGCATTTAAAACTTCCATATGTATATATAATATTTCAAATATGTATATATATATATAATGTTTATAGTTCTAATAGTATTGTAGTTCAATTAGACTTCTTGTTATTATTTTAAAATTCTTATAATTTATCTTTCTCTCATATTTAATTTTGAAAAAAAAACTAATTATTGACTTTAGATTTATGACTCGATCACCAATAAGGTTTAGTTTAAATCAACACTTTAAACAAGAAATAAAATACATGTTCACTAAAGTAAAACGCTGTGTTAGTCCAATACAACAAATTTTAGTATATAATTTCTCTTTTACATCTATTATTTCAAAATGAAATTTTTATTATTTTTATTGTGCAATGATGTATCTTAGTAAAACATTTTTTTAAAAAATTAAGTATATCACACACACCGCCCCTCCCCAACCTCAGATCCTTGCCTCCGTCCCTGTTTGTAGGGATTATAAAAATAGAGTTGTGGCTTTATGTGATCTAAAGAGCTGGAGATGAATTCAACCTTCACTAGTAGTTTGAACACATCAGTTGGGGCACTAAATTAGGTATTATATATACTTAAATAAACAGCATGGTGGATTCGTGTTCCCAGTCCAAACCACACATAAATGACAAAATAATAAAAAGGAAAACAACTTGATGTATAATAATAACAATTCGCAACCTTCAATTTAAGAATCCAATGAACAATTGAATATAATGACAATCTAACAAGAGGTGGGAGAACAGTAAGATATCAGACAGCTAATGAACAACTACAGGCACCAAGTCAATATATATATATACACATAGATAGATAAGTCAACCTTCAAATTTGGTTAAAATACACATATACATTGTCAAATGTGTCCCAAGTTCCCACTTAACGGCACCAGGCTGTATGTTGGGAAATTTGCTCTGTTTATCAGGAAAACAAAAAGGTGCTTGGTCCCTATCAAATTGGTGAGCGAACGAGCACAGCATTACATGGCAAGTATAAGTAATCAAATTGAACAGCAAAGGGAAAGAAAAAAAAAAGTAACCTTTTTAGCATTCTTCAACAAAAAGAAAAAAAGAGCTTAAAGACACATTTCACTGTCCTTGCTATTTCTTTTCATCTCCATAGATATCTTTCAAGCAATCTTTGGCCACATATATATCAAGAGTACTTTCAATTATGACGACCCAAAAATTGTAACAAAAGTCAAAAAGGAGAAGTCAAAGGATAAGCAATATGTATCTTTTATGAGGTCATGCACCATACTTTTCTACCTTGAGGCCTATACCTTTCACAGGGAATCCATAAATTTGCATAATTAATAAGAATGTATTCTACGCATGTTGGACTTAATAATGTGTTGGATCAATGAGAGAAACTGAACTTTAATGTTTTTTTTTCTTTTTTAGAAGAGATTGCCACATTATATATTGAACTCGAACTATTAAGTGTTAACAGTCATAATCATTGATCGATCACCATGATAAAGAAAACAATATGTACACATACAACATTTTTAAATAAGTTATTTTCATGTGTACTCCTTATTGAATTGTTAATATGTCTAATCATTAATTTAGGTACTAAGTAGCATGCATATGAGGACGAATTGAAATTTGTGAAATTATTGAGTTTCACAATTCACATATTTACATTTAGAAAAAAATGAACAAAGTTTGAAAACTATAAACACCAAAATTCAGCTGGTGATTTTCAGTATGAATATGTTGAGTTGTTGACCAAGCCGTACCGTACCTACCAAGACAAATTGGTGGTGGTGACGGGTACGTTGCATTTATTAGGTAAAAAGTCCAAGATGATGTATTAAGCATCATGGATTATATTTTCTTATGCTTGTATTTGAGAGCGTGGATGCGACTTAAGTTTTTTTTAAAGTTTAAATCGTTAGGAAGAGCAACATCATTAATTTTATATTTTTAACATTTTTTTTTATGTGTGAGTTGCTAACAACTTTAGTCTAGTTCAAGCTCAACACGTGAATAACAAAGAGAGAAAATATTTTTTTAATAAGAACTCAACGAAATTTGAACTCAGAATAACATGTTAAATTTGATATGCAAGCAAAGTTCTCTTCAACAAATATTTATGTATGAGGTTTGCTTATAATGATTTTATCATGATGTACCTTTTTTACTCATAATAATTTTTTTTCTAATAATGATTTATTTGTCCGTAAATATTTTTTTCTTATTCACACTAATAAAAAAAGTTTTACTGCTTAACATTTTCGTCGGTGCAATATTTTGGGTAGAAACACTTCGACATCTATTATCCATATAAAAAGTAGAAGAGTTGTAGCAAGTGGGACAACCCCACGAAGGAGTCAAATGTGTTAACGTGTGAACTACTAATTGTGGCACGCACCTAAAATCACATGTAGATGTTCACGAGAATCGGGACCTAGTGATAAATAAAAAAAATAAGGAAAGCTTCATTCATTATATCTGATCAAATATATGACATGGATTAACACTGAATTATTCGAATTAGATGGTGGATAAAATTTTAATATGTAATTTTATTACTCGTGATGGGTAACATCACAAACAATGACAAAATATTAATAGGTACTTTTTTTGTTTTATGCTTTTTAATGTTTCTTTTTTATTTCTAGGCCTATGAGGATGATTTTTCTCTCTTTTTTCATTCAATCTATTTTATAAAGATGAAAAAACAATCCAAGATTCTTAAAGATAGCATGATCATATAATGTAATAATCATAATCAGCGCTAAATTTATATTTTATCATGCATGATGATCATAATTATTCAATTACATTAAGTTGTTTTATTCTTCATAATTCATAATTCATTGGGTAAATTATAACTATTTGGTAACTATTTGGTCCCTTAACTTTAATTTATAACTAGAATGTCCTCGATCTTTTGTGCCATCCTCCTGATCGACAATAGTCAGTTCCCCAATTACATGTGTTGACCCCCTCTACAATTTATCACCCACGTGCTGCAGAGGAATTTGATGCCCCCTTTCTCTCTCGTATGCCGACGAGCGCACGAGAGAGAGCAGGTGTCCCCCCCTCCCCCGTGCAAGCTTGCACATTCGGTATAGGGGGCTGATGCCTCATTTTTTTGCGCACCGATTGTCGAGCACATACGAAAGAAAGGGGCATCGACCCCCCTCTACAGCACGCTCAACGATGAGTTGCAAAGGGGCTGACATTTCTCTCGCGTGAGCGAGCACGAGAGAAGGGGGCATCACCCCCCATGTGCGAGCTCGCCGACGCAGAAGGTGGCTGACACCTCTTTTCTCTCTCGTGATGTCCCCCTTGTCTTGCACGCACGAGAGAGAAAGGGGGGTATCGACCCACCTCTGCAATTCGCTCATCAACGTGATGCAAAACAAGGTCGACACCCCCTTTCTCTCACGCGTAGGCGCGAGAGAAGGGAGCATTGGGCCCCTTGCTCGCATGCAACCAGCTCGCACAGAGGGCTATCGACGCCCCTCTCTCTCTCTCTCTTGCATGTCGACAAGAGAAAGGGGGTGTGAGTCCCCTCTATAACTCGCCGCAAGGGGGTCAATGCTCCCTGTGCGAGCTCACCGCATGTTGGCGAGCTTCCAGAGGGGGCCAACGCCCTCCTACTATGGTGGTTGGCTATTAAGTTTTTAATTTTTATCATTTTTATTTTATTATTTTTCTTGTTCTATGTCAGTGGTGTAATTGAGAAATTGTCTATTGATGGATTAACGTGCAAGAAAAATAAAGTTCGGGGATAATTTAACTATAAATTGAAGTTGGAGATGAAAATGTTGAACCTAAGTTGGAGAATTTACCCCATAATTCATGTATCAACTTGCTAATTTTTGACATTTCATAATATTCATTTGAGAATAATATGATTTTAATAATACATCATTACTAAATAATAATATTCTAGTATAAAGTCATACTTCATGGCCATTTATAAAACATTGTTTTTCTCCATGTTTTCTATATCCAAATTTATTCAAAGTATTTTAAGATCATAAACAAATTCAATGACTCATTATTGATATTAAATTTCTATGTCACCTCAGTAGTTGTATTTCTTTAATTACTTTTTTGGTAAAATATTAAATTCTACTGTTGACCAGCGAAAAAAAAGGCACACGTCACTTTCGCACATCGTACACCTCAAAACCCGTTCTCCCCTTTCGGCTCCTCTACGTGTCCAAACCATTCAACATCGTACATCTGTTTTTACGTCGTCACGGTTGATGTCACTCACTACATCTCCCACAATGCTGCCCATACAAACATCATCATCATCATCATCATCATCATCATCATCATCATCATCATCATCATCATTATTATTATTATTATTATTATTATTATTATTATTATTATTATTATTATTATTATTATTATTATTATTATTATTATTATTATTATTATTATTATTATTATTATTATTATTATTACAACAGCTGTCATAGGTGAGAGAGAAGAACGAGATCTATAACTCACAATAGATTTTAAGAAAAAACTCACAATAGAAAAAGGAAAAAAACAAAAATGCGAAAAGTGCGAATTGCATTATCATAAGTTTAATCCCTTTTTTTTTTTTGCAAACTAAAAATTTACCCATTCTTAGATTCGTAACATTTGTTTGCTAATAACTTAACTTGAGAAGAATTATTTACCGAAAAAACATAAAGTTTAATATATTAACAAAATGCGCATGAGGGCAACTAGGCAGTAGGCACCGCAGGCAGCCATGTGCATTTGGAATCTAAAAAAAAAACATTTTGTATATTTGTTTAGTCAAGTTTCAATAATGTTTCCCCCTTGCAAGAAAAATAAATTCGCGTTGAATTTCATGCAATATCCTTGGCTTTCGGGAAAATATTATTTTTAAATTCGATCGTGTTGTGATAAAATAAATGGAAAATGATGACCTTTCATTTTTTTTCGATTTACCGCAGCGATCGGATAAAAATTTAAATGAGATACCCAACGAAAGTATTTATGATTTCACCTCTCTCTCTCTCTCTCTCTCTCTCTCTCTCTCCCCCCTATAAATTTCGACCGCCGCGTGCATCCTCCATCCTCCATCACCTGTTGGACCCTCCTCCACGTTGACAATTGGCTAACGCTGCCTGGCGCCTGCCATGGATCTCCTCGTCCTGGAGAAGGCCCTCTTGGGCCTGTTCGCCGCGGTCACGCTCGCCATTGTCGTGTCCAAGCTCCGGGGCAAGCGCTTCAAGCTCCCACCGGGTCCCGTCCCCGTGCCCATCTTCGGCAACTGGCTCCAGATCGGCGACGACCTCAACCACGGCAACCTCACCGCCCTCGCCAAGAAGTACGGCGACATCTTCCTCCTGCGCATGGGCGTGCGCAACCTCGTCACCATCTCCTCGCCGGAGCTCGCGCGCGAGGTCCTCCACGCCCAGGGCGTCGAGTTCGGCTCCCGCACCCGGAACGTCGTCTTCGACATCTTCACCGGCAAGGGACAGGACATGGTGTTCACCGTCTACAGCAACCACTGGCGCAAGATGCGTCGGATCATGACCGTGCCCTTCTTCACCAACAAGGTCGTGCAGCAGAGCCGCCGGGGATGGGAGGAGGAGGCCCGCCTGGTCGTCGAGGACGTGAGCAAGAACCCCAAGGCGTCTTCCGACGGCATCGTCCTGCGCACCCGGCTGCAGCTGCTCATGTACAACAACATGTACAGGATCATGTTCGACAGGCGGTTCGAGAGCGAGGACGACCCGCTCTACAACAAGCTCAAGGCCGTCAACGGCGAGCGCAGCCGCCTCGCCCAGAGCTTCGAGTACAACTACGGCGACTTCATCCCCGTCCTCAGGCCCTTCTTGAGGAACTACCTCAGGAAGTGCCAGGAGTTGAAGGACAAGCGTCTCAAGCTCTTCGACGACCACTTCGTCAGGGAGAAGAAGTGAGCATTCATACAAGCTCGATCCATCAGCTCAATTAATTTAGAGTTTAGAACAAAAGAATATTGTCAAGGTATTGAACAGTTGCTCTGTGTGCATCAACTGACAGGAGGATAATGGAGGAGAAGGGGTCAAAGATGGAGCTCAAGTGTGCCATTGACCACATACTGGACGCAGAGAGGAAAGGAGAGATCAACTATGACAACGTCCTCTACATTGTTGAGAACATCAACGTTGCAGGTAGTCTCTTTTAGCCCTTCCCCCCTAATTTTTATTGCATATGTAGTTTTCAATACGTTTAGCTTAATTAATTCGTCGGGACATAAATATAGTGAGCCAACAAATCTAGTAGATCGCAAACTTCCAAGACTTCCTTGAAGCAAGAAAATTAAGTTGACAAGCTAATAAACAGAGTTCCTTTCTTATGGGTCAATATATATCTTGAGATGTGAATTAGTATGATAAACTGAGCAAGTGGTGTGATTATAGAATTATAGACTATATAACATATGATAAAAAAAATTATAGACTATAGAGAGGATTACAATATTCGAAATATGATGTGAGCAAACATGGTCAGATGTATTAATTAATTAGTTTTCTCTGTGAGAGTTAGCTAAATTTGCGTCGGTCCATGTTACTTCTTCAGGGTGAAGTAGTATACTGTCTGACCCATTCAATTGGATATTATTGATAATAATATCCATCCCACCCACCAACTCAAAAGTTAGTTCTGACTAATTTTTGGAGACCAAGGCGATGTGGAAGTAGCAACTTAATTGCAGTCCACTTACTCTTAGAAGTTAGAATGGGACACCTCATATATATGCTTGGATGTCAAAGAATAATTGAGGACTTTGTTATCGCCACTCCTAAAATTTTAATATCTTTTTAATTAATTTATTATATATGTTTAATATTCGATGTATCATCAAAATAGTTAAATTTAAATGATAAGAATGCCTTAAAAGAAGTGACATTATGGTTAATCTAGCAATGACAATAAAGAGATCCAAAAATTAACTAAAGAAACCATTATTTAGACCTTTCTGCTGATAGATATTTTTTTTATTTCTTCTGGAAGAAAAATAATAATTAAGTTTGAAATATTTTTTGCTAATCCTCATTTTGAAGATGGTTTTACTTTGAAATTCTGATATATGGGAGATTTGCTTCAGACTTTCAAATGAACTCGACTATTTAGTTATCACAACCATGAAATAAAATTAAAACAAAAAAAACCGTCGAATTAATTCGTATAAAATCAATGAACGGTGGTACTTGTGGAATTGGTAGTTGGATCCGTGTCACAATACAAAATTGTGTGATCCATGGAGACCTCACGAAAAGATGGCCAATCATATATATAAAATAAAATGAGTGGCATGGAAAAGCTCCTGCCAACCTTTCTTTTGACTTCCATAATATGGGAATGACTCAAATTGTACAAGCCCCTTTTATTAAAAAAAAAGGGTGTGTTCATTGAATGTTGCGGTGCACAAAAGCGTCTCATCTGTAGCTCCTGCTATCTAGTCTAATGGTTAATGTATGTTCTTTCACCGTAGTGTGTTACTTAGATAAAGTATCCACGTTATGTGAAAATATAATCACCAAGCATCTTTAATAATATTCAGACGTGGCTTTAGACTATGAATAAACCAATTCAACAACCTGCAAGTGAGGGAAAACAATGAAAATGAATATTTGATTTTTCTTTATATTTTGACTATAGTCCATAATAAACAATATGATCAATAAATTTTTTTTTTCAAAATTATCAAAAGAAATTAAAACTAAAATAAAAAGCTTCATCATATTTTAAGATCAAATATATATAATAACTAATTAAAGTATTTTGTCTCATAATACTAAGTTATTTTTCACGATTCATTTTCCTGCTTATTTTTCTTGAAATTCATTTTAAGCCAAATAAATGGACCATAAGAGAGAATTCAGAATTGATAATAAAGCAACATCTTTTTATGCTTAAAATTTTGAAAATTCCTTCTTTCATCGCCAGAGTTTTTAGAATCTAGTTTTTTTCTCAGAATTAAAAAATAATATTTGATGAATTGTGTTGTTGTGGGTGGTGCAGCCATTGAGACGACGCTGTGGTCGATCGAGTGGGGCATCGCGGAGCTGGTGAACCACCCGCACATCCAGCGGAAGCTCCGGGCGGAGCTGGACGGGGTGCTGTATCGCGGCGTCCAGGTGACGGAGCCGGACCTCCCCAAGCTTCCCTACCTGAACGCCGTGGTGAAGGAGACCCTCCGCCTGCGCATGGCCATCCCCCTCCTCGTCCCCCACATGAACCTGCACGACGCCAAACTCGGCGGCTACGACATCCCCGCCGAGAGCAAGATCCTCGTCAACGCCTGGTGGCTCGGCAACGACCCCGCCCTGTGGAAGGAGCCCGACGAGTTCCGGCCGGAGAGGTTCCTGGAGGAGGAGTCCAAGGTGGAGGCTAACGGCAACGACTTCAAGTACATCCCCTTCGGCGTCGGCCGGAGGAGCTGCCCGGGGATCATACTCGCCCTCCCCATCGTCAGCATCACCATTGGCACCCTGGTGCAGAGCTTCGAGCTGCTGCCGCCTCCCGGCAAGAGCAAGGTGGACACCACCGAGCACGGCGGCCAGTTCAGCCTCCGGATCAAGAACCACTACACTGTGGTGTGCAAGCCCGTAGCTTAATTATTCAGCGATCAGTTTGGAGTTTAACTTGGTCGCCATAGTTTGGGGCTTTGGGATTGTGGTCACTTGTACTAGTGTTCTTTTTTGCTTCCTTTTTCTCAATTTCCCTCTTGTTTCGCTTTTTTGTTTGCATTCGATATTGATATATTATATTAATGTATGTATGAGATAGTGAAATAATAATAATCAGCCGCTAGATTCAAGTAAGAGGACACTATCAATTATATGACATTTTGATCCAAATACTAATTTATCATGAAAAACAAATTTCTCATGATTTCTGCAGTGGAAAGATGAATAACTAATGCAATAATTATCAACAATAAGAAAACGTTATATATATATATATATATATATCAATTAGTAATAAATAAACTAGAAAATATTGATAGTTAATCATAAATAGAATAATATTTCAAACAATAATTTGATAAGTAACAATGTAACATGAACTCCATCTAAAGAAAGGTTTCAATAAAAATCAATAGAAAAGTATAATCCTGATTTGGGAGAAGACCAATGCAATATTTTGGTTCTTTACTTTAACTTTCAATATTTTGAGTCAATACTTAGGAAATCTTCAACTTTTAAATTCTTAGTACGTGTGTAAAATGTCTTTCATTAGTATTTTTATTACGATAAGATGCCATGTACTTCATAGATAGTCAATGGTTATGCACGCCAAGACAGGTGCTCCTTTTTAAGAGGAGGATGCACCACTTTGATTGATATTCTATTTCATTAGAGGATGGTTGACCAATTATGCAATGGGAACATAACTAAAACTATGTTCATAATCATGCAATAAATAATGCTATATAATGAACCCTCATTAATTAGTAGCATGAAGATCCTGACTTTTAACTAGTTAGACATCTGTATAACCATGCAAAATGATAATCATAAAGTTTTAAGATCGAATAAGTTTATATCATAGTTTCATCAATATAATGAGTGAGAAATCATATTTAAAATAAAATTATCAAACAATTTGAGATCACACGAAGTTTTGAATATTGAGGGATTCTTAGACGTCCAAAGATAGTGTTTCATTTAACTAAAATGAAACTTTTTTATGTCCGATCAAAGTTCTGATTGTCCGATCTTATGGAGAAATAACTTGTGTACAAGTACTTTCGGACATTTTATTAGGGTTTTGTTTTTCGGTTCTTTGTTCACCATTTTTTTGGATGGAAGAGTCTTTGGACGTTTGGTTAGGTTTTGCTAGTTTGAACTTATGTTTGATAATCTAGGGACTTCTGATCATTCATTTTGATTTATTCAACAATTTGATATATATTTGAGTAGATTATTTCGAATGTTTAGAATGGTGATCAAATAGTTAGAATATTCGTTCAATGTAGAAGCCAATTGTTCAAACAGTCGCTTCATGCGTTTGATGGTCAAAACCTCGATCGCACATTTAGATATTTGATTGTTCAATCTTTTCAGTAGAATTTAACATCATATAACATTTTCAATTTACATCATAAAACAACCTTAATCGCACATTTTATATCACTATCACCATAATCATAACATGTGTCTTAATTATTAAATATCCTAAATAAAGTCATGCTCATTATTAGTTTCATAAGTCACTACATCATCATGTCGAAGTGGTTAGGGTTAGGTGATTTTTTCATTAAAATAATTGACTTTTAAATTTTGGGTGGTTTCTTAATGTATAAAAGTTCACCCTAATTTTTTTGAGGAGATAAAAATCTAACCTAGGCAGACTCAATTTTTTAGGTCGAGGATCTAATTAAGAATATTTTTAAAACAATTATAAAAATTAAGATATATCACGTAGATGTTTAAAAATAAAATATAACTCTAAGTTTAACTATTTAATATAAATAAACCAAAATAACACATTATTACATTATAATTGAAAATATTCTAATTAATTTATACTAACTTTATTAAAAATAGATTAATAACTTAATAATATTAATGTTCAAATGTACGATAATAAGTCAATAATATATATTTCCTTTGTAAAATATAATACTCTATTTTCGGAATTAAAAAATATTTTGAAATAAAGAATTTAGAGTCAAAATAAGATTAATATTTTTTCTATCAATTTGAGTATGATTAAAATAAATAATTTTTTCTTTGTAAAAGATAATGGAAAAATATAATAGAATAAATAAGAGGAATCGTTTACAACAGTCGTTGGCTGCACTAAATGGCCATCTCATTTGATACGTCTAGATTAAAGTTGACGCTGACTTTTCAAACCATAAACAATGTTAACATTTGATTTGATGTAAAAAAAAGGGAATTGCATCTTAACCCTTCATTAAAGCCCTAAATAAAACTCTGTTTCTATCACACATTCTCTCCTTGTTCAACTCCCTACGGCGCCCGTTAGGATTTTTAAGCGTGAGTAATTATGCATCGTAAAATCTGAGAAATTAAAGGCAACATAGAATTTTATTAGATGAAAAATCAACGAGACCTCCGTAGTGTGAGGGCACCTTTTACTTCAGAGTGTCTTGGGTACGAATGGATTTTCAATTGGGGTATGATTTCAGGCATTATTAACAAATCTCTATATTGAATTGAATCCTCCAATCAGATTTCTAACACTCTCTATCGTCGCTAGTCCCAACTTGTGATTACTATCACCTATCAATATTTAGCAAGTCTAAATAATGTTGAAACTTGCTAGTACGAACCGACTTGATGAACATGTCTGTTGTATTATCTTCTATACCGACCTTCTTTACCTTGATCCTCTTTTTAGTACGGATGAAGTAATACTTGACGTCAATGTGTTTGATTCTTTCATGATGCATTTGATCATTAACTAAGCATATTGCACTTAAACTGTCACAATACACTATAGCCTGACTCCAAGATCTCCGAAAAGTCCTTTTAACTAGATGCGTTCCTTAGTAGCTTATGTCAATGCTATGTACTTTGCCTCGGTGGTAGACAATGTAATTGATTATTAGAGTGTGTCTTTCTAATTGATAATAGAATTTCTAAGAGTGAAAATATAACTTGTCATTGATATTCTCCCTTCAACATCTGCAGTATAATTTGAGTCTGAATAACCTGCAACCAAGTACTCCTTAACACTTTTGTAGATGAGGCCAATGTCAAATGTTCCTCTCAGATATCGAAATATACATTTTACTGTCTATCAATGCTCCTTCCCTATATTGTTCATAAATATGCTAATCACACTAACAACATGCATAATATCATGCCTTATGCATATCATAGCATACATCAAACTTCCGATTGTACTGACATATGGAACTCGAGACATGTACTCATTTTCTTCATTTCAGTTGCAGAAAGGTACACATTTGAAACTGATCGAGTACTTAAGGTCTTCGTTGCAGAATTCCAAACCTGGATAAAATCTTCTGAATGTAACATTTTTTAGACAGAAAGAGTTTACTCTTTACACGATCCCTGTAAATCTCCATCCTTAAAATTTTCTTTGCTGCACCAAGATTCTTCCTATCAAATTCTGCACTAAGGAGCTTCTTCTAATTTTGAATGTCTTTCTTAGCAGCAATCAACATATCATCAATGCACAAGAGCAGATAGATGATAGAATCACCTTCCACCTTTTTGTGATAGACGCAACAATCATAAGAGTTCATGTTGAATCCCTTACTAATAATAAACTATCGAATATCTTGTATCACTGCCTCGGTGATTGATTCAAGTCATATAATGACTTCTTCAACCTATAGACTGTCTTCTTTATCTAAGATAAAGAAACCCTCTAGATGATTCATAAGGATGTTTCCTATGTAGAAAAGTTGTCTTCATATCTAATTGTTCAAGCACCAAATTTTGATGTGCTGCAAGCGCGAGTAGCACCCGGATGGAAGTGTGCCTAACAATTGAAGAGAAGATCTCGTTGTAGTTTACTCTCTCTTTCTGACTGTAGCATTTAGCAACTACACGTGCTTTGAATATGATGCTTTAAGTTTTTGGACTTCCAACATTTTTCTTGAAAATCCACTTGCATCCAACGACCTTTTTACCTTTTGGTAACTTAATTAACTCCCAAGTCTGATTCTTGTGAAGTGACTCAATCTCTTCACTCATTGTTGCAATCCATTATTCTGATTCTGCACATGTGATAGCATTATTGTAGCTCGATGAATCTGATGACTCCATCTCTTCAACTACTTGGAATGCATATACAATCATGTCATCAAAACCATAACGCTTAAAAGGGCCTACTTGCCTGCGTGCATCTCCAGCGGCTAGACTTATTGTTACTTCTTTTGCGTACTCTTTAGGTTCTAATTGTTCAAACTGATGAGATTCTTTTGCTTCATTTTGAATTGGAATTAATTTAAACTCTACTTATTTATTGATACCCTCATCTGCTGAGTTAACAACATCTAATTTCTGCTTGAGCATAGATATCTCATCAAAGAATATGGTTCTACTGTGAATAACCTTGTTCTATGAAGTCTTTTATACCTACACAATATCCTACAAAGACTTCTTTTTTGGCCTTTGGTTTCAACTTTTCTTCGCTGACATGATAATATGTTGGACAAGAACTTTCATATTAGTATAATCAGTAATATTTTTTTACCATAGCTCAATAGGAGTCTTCGGTTGCAGGACTCCGATTCACAAGGTCATATGTTGCGCTAACAACCTCAGCCCAAAATGACTTGTTCATACCAGAATTAGAGAGCATGCATTGTGCCAACTCTAGAAGAGTTATGTTCATGCGTTCTGCTACACCATTCTGTTGTGGTATATCTCCGACAGTGTAATGTCTCGCAATGCCTTCATCCTTCTAGAACTGATCAAATTCAGACGAATAGAATTCTAAGTCGTTATGATTATGAAAGCGTTCACCTTTCTCGATGTCTGATTCTCCACCAGAGTCTTCCGTTGTTTGAAAGCTTCGAATGACATGCTCTTGTGCTTCATCATGAATACCCATATCATCCTTGAGTAATCATCTATCACAGCTTGAACCTCCTAGGGATGGAACACGAGAGGGGCCCCAACAGTTAGCATGGATGTAATCGAGTGTTGTCTTCATCTTGTGCACAGCTTTGCTGAATTGTTGTTGTTTTCACTTGCCGAAGACGCAATGCTTGCAAAATTTGATTTCAGATGTCTTCTAACCATCCAGAAAATTACGCTTGCTGAGAATGTTCATCCTTTTCTGACTCATATGTCTAAGTCACATGTGCCACAAGTTGAATGCTTCTGATTCTGATTTGGATGAACTATCTACTACAATCACGTCAAAAATTATTATGTCTTGTAGTATGTACAAGGATTTTTGTTTGACTCCTCTCATAATTTCAACATCACTCTTTGTGGTCGTGAAAATACCTCCTGTAGTATCCATCCAACATCCTTTGGAGTGTAGAACTCCTAACAATATCAGATTTTTCTTTAATTGCGGAACATGATAGACCTCTGTCAAAGTTCTCATCTAATAGTCATGAGTTCTTATATGAATTGAGTCGATTGCAACTATTTTATAGGCTGCATCATTACCCATGATGACATTTTCATCATCAATATTCTGATAAGTTGAGAACCATTCTTTCTGCGAAATCATATGATAAGAGCATCATGAATTCAGAACTCAACTCTCTTCCAAACATCTATGATCAGACACCATGATAGCTAAATCGTCATCATAAGATTCGCTACTCTAGTGTACTAATACATCAACCGTGTCCTTCTTCTTCTTGGGGAAATTCTTCTTTCAGTGACCCAATTCTTTGTAATAGTTATAGATGTCCTTCGGATTGACGTTCTTCTTCTTCAACTTACCGTTCTTGGGGTTTGGATGATGTCCATTCTCTACGATTGTTACTAATCCTACAGCTTGAGCCTCCACAACATTGCATAAAGTTCACGAGTATGTAGACTCGATTTTACTTCTTTCAAAAGGTAATTGTGTCTCTTTTGATGATAATATACTGAACAAAATTTTTGTATGACAAAGGAAGAGACACTAATAGAATTAGGGAAGCATTTTCCTCCACAATCTTCACATCTATATTTCATAATTTCATCAATAAAGTATTCATCTGATCAGGATGATCTTTCGTAGGGGTACCTTCTTGCATGCGGAGGACGAACAAACGTTGCTTCAACAACAACTTGTTAGTCAAAGATTTGGTCATGTAGAGACTCTTAAGTTTTGATCACAAATCAGTAGCCATTTCTTGATCGGCGACTTTGATAATCATCTCGTTCGCCAAGTGCAAAAGGATCATAGAGCGTCTTCTCTTTCTGTGTTGCCAAATTTGCGAGGTCGACCTTCTTTTCTTTGCCTTTTAAGTCTTCCTTCTTTGATTTGTTCTTCAACACGTTCGCGAGTGGCACATAGACTCCTTGTTGTTTTAGAAGTGTCTGCACTAGAGACTGAAACTATTACGTCCTTTGAATTTCTCAATTTTCACATTGTGCGATGTCATCTCTATGTCTGACGGAGGATCGAATGAAGTATCGTTGTGATACCCATTTGTTAAGATTTCTACACGAGAGAAATTATGCACTACAAGAAAATTCGAGAAATTTAAGGCGACATAGAGTTTTATTATATGGAAAAATAAAAGATGATTACAAGACATTACTTTTTGTTTGAACCCTTTCTATTTTTCGCCCAGAGGGCTCTACCCCTTACACCCCTCGTAGGGAAGGATCCCCCTAAAATCCCACAGACTCGCTGATCGGATAGTGAGACCCTCGTAATACGAGGGCGTCTTTTACTTCAGAGTGTCTTGGGTCCGGATGGGTTTCCAATTGAGATAGGATTCAAGGCATTATTAATAGCGCCAACATCGCAAGTCCATTAACGACATTGGCATGACGATGCTGACAACATCTCCATTCACCGCATCATCATTTTGACGACAATGCGATTTTGCAGCTCCAACTATTGCGAAATTTTGTGGCTTCAACATCGTTGTTAGCAACTCGCCACATTCTACTTCCCCCCCACCACAAGTCCCCATTCCTCATGTAACGTCCTCAAATCTTTCTTACCACGCAGTAGTACTTGAAGGACACTACAAATAATGCAATACTCTGGTCAAAATATTGACTTTGACTGATTCTTTGACCATAACGTTATATAAATAAAAGTTTTAATAAGATATCAATGAAAATAACAATAATGCAAAAGCCCAATGAAATCTCTAATACAAGTCGGTACCAATAATCGTTAATAGCTGAAGCGGAAGTCTAATAAAATAATGTCGCGTCTATAAAAGAAATAACTAAAATGCAATAAGAGCGATATCCTAGGACCACTCCATGTGTACATGACCTTCACGAACAACATCAATTGCTTAAGCTCATCTTTCATTACTCCAATTACTTTTATGATGTAACCCATAAACTTCATTGTCCAATAGGTGGAAAATAAATTAATGGATAAATAATAACAATAAAGAAGCATGGGATAGTGTAATCATAATAATCAATGTAAATCAATGTCATGCTTTTAATAAAGATCATTGAAATAAGTCAAGATTATGCTCTAATTAATATCAATGAAAAGATCAATGTTATACTTTGGGTAGAATCAATAGAGTAAATTAATACTATGCTCTGGATCAAATCAATGGAAGAATTAAGATTATGGTCTGAGTGAATCAATGTAACATATGATACCGTACAATGCTCTGGATGGTTCATCAATATAATGTTCATGAGTAAAAACCTTGATAGATATTACTGAGGATCCAATATGGAATAAATCAATACTCTGATATCAATTGGTAAATATCATTGTGATATACATAAAGTTAAATTGATTAGGGATAATGTAATAAATCATTAGGTGAGAACTAATGTAAGATAAAGATTATGGTCATTGGGATAAATGAGTTCAATGCTGTGGATTATTTTATACTTCGATGTCATATGATATGCTCTAAATCAATGTGCATATTTCAGTTCTTTGTACTATGCTATAAATCATTGGATAGGTTTCAATGTTCTGACTGAAAGTTGTTACCAACTTTTATATCTATGATATTTCTATGCAATACATTGGTTAACGTGTTCGTTGCAATGAGGTTTTATGTAGTTCATGAGTAGCCAGATTGTGAACATAATGATTATCCTCACTAAAAGAGAGGGTATTCTCTTTCGTTACACGACAGGAGAAATCGTGCAACATGGACAAATCATGCCCCAACACTGCTATACTATGTCATGAGCTCTCGTTAATCCGTAACATGAATACTCAAGCTTTTACATTTAATTAGTTAGATTCTCATCTTCGTCCAAATCAAATGTGCGAGAGAAAGATAAGTCTTTTGCGATATTATTGTTTAGATCTTTTACTACTGAAATGCAATCTAATTTTTTAACGTCAAATCAAATGTTAAGATTGTTTCTTATTTGAAAAGCCAAAGTCGATTTTAATCAAATGGCTGTATAGTGCGGCCAGCCGACTGCAAAAAAATCTTTCTCCGATAAATAATATGCATTTTCTAAAAAACAAATTATTTTCTAGATTAAATAAGTAATATTTACTTTCTAAAAAATAATGTACAAGTATAATAAAATAAATAATATCTTAGTTTTAAAATATAAAATGTATTATTTACGAAATTAATAAATTAAAGTAATGAATTCAATAGATTTTAAATAATTTAAAATAAATCATTCAATTTGAATCCAATTAACATTATTATTTTCTTTTTAAAAGATAATGAACATGTATAATAAAATTAATTTTTTTTAAAAAAGATAGTGTATAATGCATTATTTTCGGTATTAAATCAACAACATTTATTTTAAAAAAACGTACAGTACAAGTACATTAAAATAAATAATATTTAATTTTTAAAACATAAATGTTTTACTGTTGGAATGAAAAAAAAAATAAAACAATGAGTTCATTTGAGTCTAAATGATTTTATTTATGTAAAATTATAATAAAATAAATAAATTTTAAAACATAAATGTATTATATTAGGAATTAAAATATTAAAACAGTGTATTCAATTGAATCAAAAATATTTTCTTTGTAAAAGATAATTAACAAGTATAATAAAATCAATAAAATTTCCTTAAGTAATATTTCCTTTTTAAAATATAATATGTTATTTTTGGACTTAAAAACATCGTAAAAAAATTTAATTGGAGTCAAATTAAAATTAATCTTTTCTTTTCTACTCATTCCAGTGATTAAAATAAACAATCTTCCATTTAAAATAAAATAAAATAAATAATATGTCCATTTTAAAAAAGAATGTATTATTAATGGACAAGAATAATAAAAATATATTATTTTCTTTTTAAAATAAAAAAGAATATTTCAATTTAAAAATGTATTATTTTTAAATTTAAATAATATTTTTATTTTTAAATTTAAGTAATATTCCAAATTTAAAATGTATTATTTTTAAATACAATACATTTTTAGAATTAAAAAATAATTTATTCCATTTTAGTATGATTAAAATAAATATATTTTATTTCTCAAAGATAATGTACAAATAAATACTATTTCCTTTCTAAAAGATAACTTTTTCTTGCTAAAAAAAGGTAATGTACAAGTAATTATTATTTCCTTTATAAAAAATAATGTGTTATTTTCAAGATTAAAAATAATTTAAAACAAAAAATTCAATTTGAGTCCAATCATAATTAATCTTTCATTTCTATCAATTTGAGTATGATTAAAGTAAATGATCACCCGTTCTAAAACGTAATGTACATGTATAATCAAAATAAATAATGTCTCCTTTTTAAGTAATAATGTATTATTATTGGACAAGTAATAAAATAAAAAAAGTCCCTTTTAAAAGAAAAAATAAAATAATATTTCATTTCTAAAAAATGTATTATGGTTAAAAATTTCTTAAAACAATGAATTCAATGTTAGTCCAAATAATTTGAAACAATGAATTCAAGTGGCACTGAGCGACGGCATGTGTCAAATTTTTATATAAAACAATACATACAATTTTTTTCAGAAAATAAAATACATCTTATAATAGTTTGTTATATAAGGTAACAAAAATAAAAAAAGATTAAATTTATTCGGATAATTTGGTACAACTAAATAATATTTATTTCTAAAAGATAACTTGTTATTTTAGAATTAAAAATATTTTAATATATAAAAAATAACTTAAGTCAAATTAATATTAATATTTGCTTTCTATTAATTTGAGTACGCTTAAAACAAATAATCTTCCTAGTTTGTTATATAAGGTAACAAAAATAAAAAAAATTAAATTTATTCGGATAATTTGGTACAACTAAATAATATTTATTTCTAAAAGATAACTTGTTATTCTAGAATTAAAAATAATTTAAAATATAAAAATTAATTTAAGTCAAATTAATATTAATCTGTTCTTTCTATTAATTTGAGTACGCTTAAAACAAATAATCTTCCCTTTAAAAAAGGTAATGTATGAAGTATAATGAGTGTCAAATTTTCAGATAATATATATACAAATCTAATTTGAATTTTTTAGAAAATAAAATCGTCTCACTATTTTGCTAAATAAGGTAACAAAAATTAAAGAAGATGAAATTTATTAGCATAATTTGTTATATGTAAATAATATTCCTTTCTAAAAGATCATTTTTTATTTCAGAATTAGAAAATATTTTTAATAAAGAATTTAATTTATGTCAAAGTAAGATTTATTTTTAACCTTTTCTTTTTAAAAGATAATGTACAAATAAATAATATTTTATTTCTAAAATACAATGTGTTATTTTTTTAAATTCAAAATAGTTTTTAAAAAATAAAAACTATTTTGTTATGAACATAATAAAAAATAAATCATGTTGAATCTTATGGACATGGATCAACGAATATATTGTGTTAATGCTAGTTCGTTACCCGTAATGGCGTCGTATGATCCATGTAGCCGACCCCACCTAGTGGGATAAGGCTTTGTTGTTGTTGTCGTCGTCGTCGTCAAAATAGTTTTTAAAAAATCAACTTGAATCAAATTAATATTAATCTTTCCTTTCTATACATTTGAGCATTTATCAAAATAAATAATATCCCTTTCTCAAAGGTAATGTGCATGTATAATAAAATAAATAATGTATTATTAATGGACATGCACTAAAATAAAAATAAACATTTTAAAATTTAAAAGGAATAATATTCATTTTCAAAAAATAAATGCATTATTTTAGAAAATTAAAATATTTTAAAATAATGAACCGAATTTGAGTCCAAATATTTTGAGACAATTAATTCAATAAAATCGTTTATATTTTTTAATAGATAAATGTGTTACTTTCCGTATTAAAAAGTAAAATGATAATTATAAAATTGAATATGTTATGTCAACTTTAATTTATTATATATATATATATATTTAAAAATATAATTATAAAAAATAGGGTATACAAAATCAACCATCTCGAGGGTGTTTCTTTTTTAAAAAATATTTTAGAGTAGTTTTATTAATTTAAAAATTGACTCAAAAAATAGGAGGTTATTTTTTATAACCGAAAAGTGACCAGACTCCCAACAAGTATTATAAAATTAATGATATTTAATTTTTTTAAAAAAATAACTTATTATTTCCGAAATAAAAAATTATTCAATTTTGGGTATGATTAAAAAATAATCTTTCCTTTATAAAAAGTCATATACAAGTACAAGAAACGATTAATATTTTATTTTTTAAAGATAAAATGCCTTATTTTATAATTAAAAAAATATTTAAAATACTAAATTTAATTTTACTCCAATTAATATTAATATTTCCTGCACAAATTTAATAAAATACTAATATTTATAAAAGATAATGTATTTATTTTAATAATTAAAAAAAATGATTCACTTTGAGTATGATGAAAATAAATAATTTTTCTTTCTATAAAATAATTGACAAGTGTAAAAAAAATAATATTCCTTTTTAAAAGATAATGGAGAAATATAATGGAATAGATAATATTTCCTTTTGTAAAAGTTTAAAATAAATAATATTTTATTTTTTCAGGGATAATGTAATATTTTCGGAATAAAAAATTAAAACAATGTATTCAATTTGGGTCCAATTAAGAATATTTTTTCCTTCCAAAAAGATAATATACAAGTATAATAAATAAATAATATTTCTTTTTTAAATGATGATGTATAATTTCATAATTTAAAACAATGAATTTAATTTGAGTTCAATTGGGATACGTAACTATGAAATAATATTTCCTTTTTCAAATATAATGTATTTTTTCGTAATTTAAAACAATAAAGTCAATTTGATTCCAATTAAAAATAATCTTTCCTTTCTTAAAAATAATATGCAATTATTATAACAATTAATAATCTTTCCTTATTAAAAGATAATTTAAAACAACCAATTCAATTTGAAACCAATTAAGATAAATAACTATTGTTTTTTTTTAAAAGGAATATGCCACATAGGATGTTCATAATTTAACATTTTTTGGTAACAAAAAACAATAAGACATTTCTTTTAGACAAAAATAGAATGATTAAAATATTATTTTATAATAGATAGTTTGATATAATTTAGACATATTAAATGGTGAAACTTAAGTTCTCATGTGGTGTATTTTTTTCAAACTAAATAAATCATTTTATCATTCTTCCTAACTAAAAAATTAATTTTGATAAGTCCTTACAATTTATAATTATGTAATAATTATTTTCTATAATGTTCGTACATTACACGAGTCTTAGCACTAGTTAATTTGAGTAAGAGAAAAGTTAAAAGTATAAAATATTATTTAAAAATTGAAGCAATAATTTAATTACAATAAATTTAAAAATGTATTTGGTTCGGGTTCGCAAGGAGCCTAACTTAAATGGATAGTTTTATTTATTCCGAAAGCCCAAGGGGTCCATATTTTAAAATTTTCAAGATCGTTTTTTTTTTAGTTAGATTTTACTTACACCCTACTTACATGTAGGCACAACTAATCAAGTTTACCACATGCATCATACATCAATAATTATGAACAACAGACTTATAATAATAAAGCTCTTTGGATTTATTCACTATTATTCAATATTATCTAACAACGTAGATAGTCTCTTAAGAAGATTATCACCTATTAAAATATTAATAAGGAAAAAATGGGCATTCCCCCTACTTAAGTGGGGGGACTGTCCCCCTATTGCGCCAGCCATCGGATGCTCATCCGATGGCTGATGCAAATGCGCTGCATTAGCAAGACATAAATGCATGGTTCGCCGGTTCGACGCGGCCGGTCAATTTCATGTTTGACGGTTCGGTCCGGTTCGACGAAGAATCGTGTACAAAAGGAGCGCGGCGCAGATATTTCGTCTCTTTCGCCCCTAGTTTCTTTGCCTTCCCCGCGCTCTCGCCCTTCGCCGACGCCGGACACGCCATCTCTCTTTCACCCACCTCTTCTCTCTCTCTCTCTCTCTCCCCCCTCACATATTGAGGTCAACGCCGTCGTCGACCCACGAGCACCCCCGCCGTGACCGATCGGAACTGCGCGAAGTCACAGCGGCGGTGGCCCCCGTAGACCAAATCCACGCGTCCTCTCGCCGCCGACTTCCCCGCACTCAGATCGGCAACACCCCTCGACCACCGGCCAGATTTGCCCGCTGCGACATCGCCGACCTCGAGCACCTCGGCAACACTGCCGACCTCGAGCATCTCCACCGTGATGCCCCTGACCAGATCTGCTCAGCGGCGACCTTGAGCACCCCCGTTGTACGCCGCCGACCTCGAGCACCTCTACCGTGACACCGCCGACAAGATCTGCGCGTGAGGGGGCCAGATCTAACCTTCGCCGAGCAGATCCGCGCAGTCCCGACCAGATTCGCATCCCCCGCCATGACCTTGCACCACTGCCGCACGCCGACCTCGCCGAGACCCCGTACGACCACCGATCCTGCATCACCGCCACACACCGACCCCGCACGACTCCCACACACCGCCGCCGCATGCCGCCGACCCCTCACACTCTCGCACGCCGTCGCACACTACCCACCCGCACACGACCGCCGACTAGTTATTTAATCCATGTGTTAAATATCCTAATCATGCTGGAATTATTACATGTTAAGCCAGTAATTTTGTTCGTCAATCCTAATCATGCAAAATGTTAGTAATTTGCATGTTTATTATGAAAATTTGTAATTTGTCATGCTAATCTTTAGTTTGTCTCGTGCATTGCTAGCACTAGCGCACTCACCTACCTCCACCGCCGCCCGAGTGCCGCCTCGTTTCACCGTCGAGTGCCACCTACCTCCGAGTTACGCCGCCACCGTCGAGTGCTGCCTAGTTTCGCCGTTGAGTGCCCCCTACTTTCATCGCCCGAGTGCCACCTATCTCCGAGTGTCACAAAGACACAAAAGTATCACAAGTTGAGTGATAGAAGCAACAAACATAGACACAAAAGTATCACTAGTTGATTAATAGAAGCAATTGGAACAAGTTGAGTAATAGAAGCAATTGGAAACTAGACATCTATGATATAAACTTCAACATTGTCACAAACATAAATCACTTACTACAATAAGAATTATTATAACAAAAAAATTATAAATATAATTAATGTCATTCCTATTAATCTTAACAAAAAAATTATAAATATAATTGACGTCATTCCTATTAACCATATTTTTTCATCGATTACACGATCCCAATCGATATTTTTTAACAATTCATTTATCACTTGTGGATCATTACTCAAAATATGAATCTATGAACAATAACAATCATGGAGCATTCTTCTTGCACAATAACAATTCATGAACACCAACATTTATTTTTCCATGTTACATTGTAAAAAAAATTTAACAACTAAATAAATTACATCTCAGCATGGTTAGTATAATCAAAACATGGATTATACATGGTTAACAAATAATTACTGCATGATTAAAGTTCGTTCGGCGGGGAGCGTTAGTGAGCAATTAACAGTTAACAATCAAATAATTACATCTCTACATGGTTAGGATAATCATGATTGAAGTTTGGCGGCGGGCATTCAGATCATGATTGTAGTTCGGCGGGGGGCGTTCAACAATGGGCGATGCCGGCGGAGTGTCCTAACCATGATTGAAGTTCAGTGGGGGCGTTCAGCAGCGGACGATGCCGACGGAGTGTCCTAACCATGATTGAAGTTCGGTGGGGGATGTTTTGTAGTGGGAGATGCCGGCGGAGTGCGTTCGGCAGAGTGCGTTCCGCGGAGTGCGCGATGGCATGAGGGGGAGTGCTGGCGGAGTGCGTTTGACGGGGTCACGACTATGCAAGGTCGGCATCGTGAGGGAGTTGGCGGGGTCGTGGCTGTGCGATGTCCGCGGCGTGAGGGGGTCGGCGGGGTTGGGGTCGCCGAGGGGTCACGGATCTGGTCGGCGAGGCTTGGCAGGGCTGATCGGTGGGGTTGGCGGCTCGAGGTCGGTGAGGGGTTCTGATTGGCGAGGCTGGCGGGTTGAGGTCTGCGCGAGGTCGTCGGGGGGTCGCCGCTGCGCACAGGTCTATCTGCAGATCTGGCCGGCGGTCGCCGGTGTTGCCGATCTGAGTGCGGGGGAGTCAGCGGCGAGAAGACGCGTAGATCTAGTCTGCTGGGGCCGTCGTCGCTAAGACTCCGCGCAAATCCGATCGGTCACGGCGGGGGTGCTCGTGGGTCGGCGACGACACTGACCTCGATAGATGAGGAGAGAGAGAGAAGAGGTGGGTGAAAGAGAGATGGCGTGTTCAGCGTCGCCGAAGGGCGAGAGCACGGGGAAGAGAGAGAAACTAAGGGGCGAAATTGATGAAATTTCTATGCCGCCCTCCTTTTGTACACGATTCTTCGTCGAACCGAACCGAACCGCCGAACACGAAATTGACTGGTCACGTCGAACCGGCGAACCGTGTGTTTATCTCTTGTTAATGCAACGCATTTGCATTAGCCATCGATGGACATTTGATGGCCGACGCAGAAGGGGGGACACTCCCCCCCCCCCCCACCCCACCCCACTAGGGGGGACGCCCATTTTTCCCTATTAATAATGTACATTACTTTATTTATTATGATAAGTAATCTATTTTACAATTCATATTAGTTATTTATAAAAAAATAAAAAACAATTATGAATTAATATATAATTTTTACCATTATACTCTAATCAAAATAATTATGTTACATATTATCTGTTTAGACAATTAAAATGACTTACTACATCATAAGTGGATAATATGATCAGATTGGATAATTTAATACAATATTATATGACGAAATGACCCCCGGCTTAAACTACTACGCACATATTTTGATTTAGTCCGGCGTCGATAGATCAAAAAGTTAAAATTTAAAATTTTATTTTAAACATTTTAAAGTATTTAATATAGTTAATGAATTTTTATATATTTTTAAATTATATTTGTAATATGAAGAAATTGGGACCACTTAAATAAAATTTTGTTCATTATAGAATGATTTTTATGTTTTAAAAAAATCATTCAAAATTTATTGGTCGTTTTTTTTTACCGGAAAGAGCGTATAACGATTTTTTAACTGAAAAAAACATAAACTCGTACTTAAAATAATAAAAAATCTTAGCTATGATAAATAATGGGTTAATTTCTCTCTCCTATTTTCGTTTGGCATACGCATCGAACAAAGAACACCTTCGCATGATTCCGACCGATCCCTCGAAATTTTCTGTCTCTAGAAACCGGAAAAAGAAAGCAATCGGAAGAAGAAAGCGAGCGAGTGAGCGATCGACAGAGATGCGTAGCCGTCGAGCCGCCCCCGATCTGGGTTTGGTTGCAGCGTGGCTTCTTCTAGGGCTTCTCCTCCTCTGCGGCCGATCGGAGGCCTCCGTCCACGAGTACTACAACGGCGCATTCGCCCCTCGCGCCAACTCCTTCTTCTTCCACGGAGGCAGCGAGGGCCTCTACGCCTCAACCGGGGTCAACTCCACTGCCTTCATCCAGTGAGTCCGCATCCCTGATGCTTTGGTTCTTGTAACCCTACATTTCAATCCGCTTTCGGCTTTTCAAATTCCTTTTTTATCTTTAAAAAGTCTGGCGTTTTTTTTATGCTCATTACGATGAATTCAATATGCGATATTGTGTGTCCTTGCGTTTTCCTGATAAGACGTAGTGCAGAATTTGATAGGTTTTATCTCTTTAAGATGAAATGCTTGGTAAGGCGTCATTTCAATACAGAGCTCGGTATTTGCAAGATTATAAACAATGCTGAATTACCTTTGTGGATGACGATTAATACACAAGAATATAAGAAGTTTTCGGGTAATAACTTTAGCGAATTGCTAGACAAAAGCAGAATGCCATGTTTATTTAAGGGCTTTGCCTCCTCTTCCTGAAATGTTGTGGGTTATTGTTACCTAAATTTTGATTAATGTGATGCTGGCATGCATTTGATAGTTATAGATTTTTTTTAGAGGAATAGTTATAGACCTTTAGTATGTATTACACAGAGCAGTCTTTATCCCATCCCAAGCCCGGATAAAAGAGGAGGGTTGTGTTAGGCCCCGACAGGCAGCGTAAAATCCTATCGAATCTCATGAACATGGATCAACGAAGTTGTATGATCCATGTAGCCGACCCCACCTAGTGGGATAAGGCTTTGTTGTTGTTGTTGTCGTCGTCGTCGTCTTTTAGACGCCCGGACACTACCTTGTATGCTAACATTTGGACTATAGGGCATCAGAAAGTATATCCCAGTTTCTTTAATCAGACTATAAAGTGGACTGATTTTATTCTGCTCTTATTATCTGGTAGTGTGCTTTTAAACATAGTATGTACATATTCTATGCATAATAAAAACCATGTTATCAGCTTATAAGATGACTTGATATAATGTTTTAGGTTTGAATCTGTCGTCTTTAAGAGGACAAAAGAGTCAACTTCTCATTATGGTGAAATGCAACAAAAGACCGGGTTGGTCGAAGCTATAATAGTTGAAATTCAAGACAGGGATAAGATTGGTGGTAGATATTTCAACTCTGATGCTATATGCTGCAGTCCTGATCTTCATGAAAAGAAACTTTGTAAAGTAGGGGAAGTGATCATTCGTCCAAATCCAGATAATCCTGATTGGCCAAAACGAATTCAGACTTTTTTTGATGGCGCGAGCGATGAGGCGTCTATGGTAACTCAAGCTGTTTCAGTAAACAGAACTGGAATGTACTATCTTTATTTTATGTTCTGCGATCCACAGCTTAAGGGAACTGTAATCAAAGGTAGAACTGTTTGGAGAAATCCACATGGCTATCTTCCTGGAAAGATGGCCCCATTAATGACATTCTATGGTTTCATGTCATTAGCATATCTTTTCCTTGGCCTTGTATGGTTTCTTCAGTTTGTTCGATTTTGGAGAGACACCTTGCAGCTTCACTATCATATCACTGCTGTGATTGCTCTTGGGATGTGTGAGATGGCATTTTGGTTTTTCGAGTATGCAAATTTTAATTCTACTGGGATTCGACCTATGGGTATAACCGTTTGGGCGGTTACTTTTACTGCCGTTAAAAAAACTGTATCACGTCTCCTTCTGTTAGTGGTTTCCATGGGCTATGGTGTTGTAAGACCAACATTGGGTGGCATAACTTCAAAAGTTGCTCTCCTTGGTGTTGTATATTTTATTGCATCGGAGGCACTTGAACTTGTTGAAAATTTGGGAAACATCAATGACTTCACTGGAAAGACAAGGTTGTTTTTGGTACTACCTGTTGCTCTACTGGATACATCCTTCATTGTGTGGATTTTTTCTTCACTCTCCAAAACTCTAGAAAAGCTTCAGGTAAATCTTTTCATGATTATAGTAAGGAACATTTTCATCCTTGGTATGCTTTTCATTCTACTGTGTACTTATTTTCACACATGAATATTCTGTTTGGTTTAATATTTGCTTTCCGTTAAGAATTTATAAGTAACCTGTACTCTGTCTCTATTATGTGGTTCATTGTTGATAATCACCACGATAATATTTTCTGGAAATAGGAGTAATAATTTTTTTTCATTTTTTATGTAGACATAAAATCTTGAATATTTACCTCATTTGTTGGAGTTAGCCAATATCATAACATAAATCATTGTTCAGTTTCTATGAGATCTGAAAGCAACACAACATTGAATTTGTGGTATTATGTTTTGATACATTGCTAGTTTGCTTAATCAAAATATCTGTTTTCTTTTTTTTTTCTTTTTTTGAGGACTCAAAATATCTTGTTGAACAACTGTTTTTACAATTAAGATTAGTAAGACTTGGGAATTTATTGCATGGGTTCCCTCTTGATGCATAAACAATGGTTATGTGTTGACCTATTTCTCATCTCTGGAAACCATCCCAAGCATGGACATATGTCATCTTGCTGCTTGTTTCCTTTTATTATATATTGTTTGATAGAATGGTTTATTGTCAAACTTGCTTACAATGTGATGTTTATTTATTTATTTTTTTGAGAAAACAAATTGATGTTTAATATTACTCAGATGAGGAGAAGCGCTGCAAAACTTGAGCTGTATCGCAAGTTTACGAACTCTCTTGCAATTTCTGTGCTTCTGTCAGTTGCGTGGATTGGCTATGAGGTAACTCACTACTCTCCTCTGGTGTATGCATTAGTTTATGAAGGCACAAACAGTTGTGCATTTACAGTTTTGAAACAAAATAAGTAAATGTATAATAAAAAAACAATATGATTAGATAGTTAAAAAGAATAGTTTATTAACTTGAAGTTGAGGATAAGTGGTTATAGTATTTAGCAAAATGGGAAAAACGCATCATCAGTTGTCATACATGAAACCATGAAAAGAGTACTTTAACATGACTTATTAATGTAGTTATCATGCAGAGATGGTTATCTTTTGTGATCGTTGATGACTTTCTTTGTACTTGTAGCTTTTGTCTGCCTTATTTTCACGAAACTATGATGTACGGGTACGCCGAATTGAAGCAAGTACCTGTATTGGGTACATATCCGGTACAGGTACGCCATGGGTACGCTTCGGGTATGTCTCGGTAGTATCCAGTAATAAAATATTATTTTTAAAATTTGGGTACGTGGGGGGTACTCGTTTGGGTACTGCAAAAGTAAGGCGGCAGCTGCTGTGATGAAGAAGAAAACAACAGGTGTAAGAAGGAAACTGCTACTAGGAGTGGTGGAACGGAATACAGGAAACACGACATCATTACCTCCATACTTTTACTTGAAGCTTGAAGCAGTAGAGGGAGATAGGGCATGTCAAGGAAAATGTAGTAAAACAGAGAGAACATATTTTTTATTTCCAAAGTTTTCTTTTCAACATGGAGCAATATATCGCAGGGCTTCTTTTGCAAGACAAAACGCAAAAAGGAATTGGTAAACGAGACAAGAGAACTCTATAATTTTTGCGAGCCCAACTCTATAATAACACAACTCAAAGAAAAAAGCACAACTCTAAAATAACAAAAAACAGACACCTGCTTACCAGAAAGATTGCACAGCTTGTACCCATCTTTTTATTGTCTTAAATATTTTTTCTTTATTATTTTTTTCAAACCTTTCTAATTAGCTATGATATTTTAATTTATTTATATTTTATATTTAATACATATTAACGTACCCATACCCTATATTTTTAAAATTAGGTGTACCCCGTACCCGTACCCGTACCCACACCGGGTACCGGTAGCGTACCCGTACCTGTGCAACATAGTCATGAAAACTTGTTGGCGGCGGCAGCTGCTTTACTTTTGGGGAGTTTACGGTTTCTTTTTTCTTGGTGATTGAAGGAAGGCATCAGTCTTTGTAGTGGGAGTTTACAGTATTTAAAACTACTATGAGAGATGTAACTGTACTGCATGGTATTAGGAATACTTACAATGATTCTTCTGGATTCTAAATAGAGCAGTTTCTGTGAAATCTGCTGGTGCAAAAACAATGCTTCTGATGCCGAACGCTGAATTATACTTCAATATGTTTTGGTCATTCAATATGCTCGTTCAGTTAAATAACCAGTGATGATCTTTTGAAAAAATATTATGTACAAAGGTTCACACACATCATATGCATATATATATATATATAGACACACACACACAGGTGTGTACGTGTTAGATATGCATGCCCTTAAACAGAGGATAACTCAATTGTTGGACCTATGTGACTGCAGTTATACTTCAATGCAACGGATCCATTGAGTGAATTATGGCAGAGAGCATGGATTGTTCCAGCCTTTTGGAATGTTCTCTCCTATGTGCTCCTCGGAATCATCTGTATCCTTTGGGCCCCTTCACAGAACCCAACAAGGTACACCTTTTGTACTTCTTTATTTAGATACTACTGTCATCTAACAAGTTGAACTATGTATTTGCACATGCTGACACTCATCATTTTCTCAAAAAAAAAAATTTTTTTCAACTATAGTGCCTTCGATCTTTTTCATCATTTAATGTTGTTCTTTAATGTGACTAATTATACGTTCTCACTTGTATTATTGTTCAGTTAGAGTCCGATTGAATGTGTTTGAGAAATGTAAGTTATGTTCTTGAAAATTGTCTGATATGTATGCAGATATGCATATTCAGAAGACACAAATGATGACTTTGATGAGGAGGCAATTTCCCTTGCAGCAGCTGGTGCTAAGGGAATGGAGAGAAAGACTGTGGATCATGTCTTTGGGCTGGGAGATGGCCTCGAGGAGGATAAGCGAGAATGAGACATCATTTCATGTCATTGTATTCCCTTTTATAGGAGTCGTCCATAGATAAGAATTTACTTGTGACATCAGATTCTGCCGTGTCCAGGGAAAAATCAGGTTTTTTCATTGAGAATGGGGCATAACCAAGGCACTGGCACACGAGCGTTTTGTAGCTGCAGAACTCAGGGCGTTCCTCCATCATAGGAGTTTCTTGTGTTGATGAATAAAATTGGTGCAGTTTTAGGGAAAAGTAAAGTTATAGGAGGAGGCTATATCATGTGAACTACTTTAGAATGAATGAGATAATGGTTTGTCACATGGCTTGTAAATTCTGCTGTTGGGAAATCATGACATATAGAATGCTCAATGCACTTGGAAACTCTCATCCTTCGCCTATTTGAGCAAAGGCTTTAAACATTTCAAGTTATTTCATGGAAATTTGCCCCTGTTATAGAAAGGACTATTTTGTTTTTCTTTCTTGTCGACTCATTGATTCAAGTGCATTTGTCTGAATAATATGTTAGATCCGCGAGTAACATGTTCGGTTCGATGTGTTCGACACACCCTTTCCAGATTTAAAAGGCAATTTTGTCCTCTCGCTGACCTTTTCTTCCCAATCAACTCATCTCTTTTTATATATTTATTATTAATACTTTATCTCTTCGTCGCATTGGAAGTAGTTTGATTTTTAATTAAACTACAATTGTCTATAATTCTTAGTTCAAAAAAAAATTATATAATACTTTTCATTATATTGCTCAATCTATTTACCAAATAGCCTTTCATTAATATATGTCGCTATCCGCTGATTTACTATTAAATTTTAATAGCCTAAATATGAGGGAATGGGTCCCACTTTTACTAATTTTAATTTTAATTTATTAATTCAGATGAGTTTGTGGGACCATGTAAAAAATATAGTGATCCGGAGAGAAAAAATGACATTTTCCAGACCCTACTAAAATTAATGGGCGAAGAAAATAATGCAAAATAAAGTTAATAAAAAGTTAAATTGAATTTGCTTAGCATTAAATCAATATCCCATAAAAGGAGAAGATATTACTTGGTGGACAGATTAGAAGGACGGCAACTTGTGAGTTTTCCCAAATTTGGATATCCGTAAAGACAAATTCATTATCAGTTCTACACGAAAGGCGGGAGTTTGTTAATTAAAAAGATATCAATGGACGAAGGAAGCAGATCACGGTAGTACTTTGTTACATATGTTATTTTACCGAAAAAATAATTTCCTTACTTTGTCTTAATTTCAGAATTTGTCAACTTTATATAATAATAATAATAATAATAATAATAATAATATACACAAAATGAATAGGATAAAAACGCATTTGCAGTCAGATTGGACACCTTAGTTCATCTCACTATATTGAGGGTACATTTTCCTTAAAAATTTGTTGACATGGAAATTATTGCATTGGTCCATGGTGCCAATGTTTATCGGTTTGGGATCCGTTTGGTTTAGCTGGTAAAAAATATTAATAAAATTAAGAATAATAAACAATTTATTCATTAAAATTTATTTTTAAAAATAAGCAGTTAAGAATTTGAATAAAGCTACTGAAATTGACAATAACTAGTTAGGAACAAATAACTTATTTTTTAGAAAAAAATTAACAGCCCTCATCGGTAAACTTGATATTCCTTTATCGGACTCATTTTAAAATTATCAAAAAGATTTTCAGGTATGAGGTATTCAGGTGCATTCCCATGGATAAAGTTAAGTAAATACTTTTGAATTCTGTGACTTTCTCAATTTTATTTTTCAACTTTATTTTACAATTATACTGTATTTCAATTATTAATTTATTTCACTGACTATACTTTTGACCGACTATAATAAATTTTTCAATTATTTTACTTACATGACAAATTATTTAAATATAAATAATATTAAAATAATAATACTTTTTCTTAAAGAGTGGGGTGCCCCCCTCTTCCTCTCCCTAGGGAGAGGGGGACGGAGCACTGCCACCCTTCTCTCCTCAAGAAGAGAGGAGGGGCGACACCTCTTCATCTCTGCATTGCCCGCGGTCGGCGAAGGGAGGAGGGTTGAGTCTTCATAATTTTTACTCAGAGTTCATTTCAAAATTTGTCAATTTTACATTATGATAAAAATACACAAAATGAATAGGATAAAAACATATTTGCAGTCCAATTGGACACCTTAATTCATCTCATTGTATCAATGGTACATTTTCCCTGGAAATTTGTTGACATGGAAAAATATTGCATTGGTCCACTGTGACAATATTTACCGATTTAGGATTCATTTGGTTTAGCTGTTAAAAAATAATTCATAAGTTTAAGAACTACTAAATAATTTATTAATTAAAACATATTTTTAAAAACAAGCAATATGAATAAACCTACTGAAATTAACAATAACTGGTTAGTAACTTATTTTTTTAGAAAAACTAAACAGTCCTTTCCCTCTTTAGTTTTTTTTACTTATAAGTAAATTTAATATTCCTTTATCAACCTCATTTGAAAATTAAATTAACTTATAAATTATTTATAATTATAAGTTTACCAAGACTTTAATTAAATGCTAAAAGAAATATGACTTATATTTTATGTACAATAGTTTTCTCTTCTGTTTAATGGGGATGCTCCCAACTTAAGTTGGGAGCAGGTTTAGAAAAACTAAACAGTCCTTTCCCTCTTTAGTTTTTTTTTACTTATAAGTAAATTTAATATTCCTTTATCAACCTCATTTGAAAATTAAATTAACTTATAAATTATTTATAATTATAAGTTTACCAAGACTTTAATTAAATGCTAAAAGAAATATGACTTATATTTTATGTACAATAGTTTTCTCTTCTGTTTAATGGGAATGCTCCCAACTTAAGTTGGAGCACCCTGCTCCCATTATAACATCTATTATATCTTAATCCAACTGTCGGAATCACGTATGATTTTTCAGCTGTTGGATCTTTAGATCCGATGGTGCAGATATGTTTTTTCCTCACTTTCCTCACGAATTTCTCTCTCTTTGCGCCGCCCGACTTGTCGTTCGGCGTCTGCTCTCGTGCCGCACGTCGTCGACGCTCGAAAAGCCTCTCGCCACCGCCGACGCTGCCAAACATGCTTCGATCTCGTTGGAGAAGTCCCTTTGCAGGCCGTCGCCACCACCGTCGCGGGCTCTAATGTCACTCGAGAAGCCCCTTTGCAGGTCGCCGCCATCGTCTACTCGAGAAGCCCCTTTGCAGGTCGCCGCCGTCGTCTACTCGAGAAGCCCCTCGCTGACGCTCGTGCCGCACGCCACCGTGCACACTCCGATCTCGTTCGAGAAGCCCTTGCCACCCCGGGCGCTTTGATCTCACTAGCCGCACGCCGCCGATTCCGCATCGACCTTGCAACCCCTCGTCGGTGCCTCCTTGCGACCAGTCGCTGCTGCCACCCTAAAACCTTCGCGGGCACCGTCAAGAAGTGTAGCCGCGGGAAATCGTGAGCAAACTGAGGAAAAAAAAGAGATCGAATCTTAGTCGTCAAATCTGAATCAAAGGCTCTCCATACACGCATGGATCACAACCTTTGATTCACGCGCATAAGTTGGGAGCACCCTGCTCACTCCCATTAAACCCTTTTCTCTTTCTTATTTTTTATTACTTTATTTTATCTTTTGAAATATTTCTAGTGTTGTATGATGAATAAATTTCAATAAATGTCTACCTTGCCTATTTCTTTCGGATTTAATATTTGTACTACCCCTTTTATGAGGTAGCACCATCGTACTCCTGTTAATTGCTATCATGGGTGGTGACTTGATTAATTGGATAATCTTTTGATCCATTATGATACTACCTTTTGAAAAGGATACTACCTTTTGAAAAGAGTAGCACAATCATTTTTTTTTCCATTTCTTAACTTTGTCATCTAACTTTATTTTGTAACTAAACTTCCTTTCAATTATTGATTTATTTCACACGATTGTCTTTTTAACCAATTACAGCCAATTTTTTTTATCATTTTTTACATGACAAATTATTTAAAAATAACATAAAAATATAAAAATAATTTATAAGAAAAAAAAAAGGGAGGCGCCCCCTTCCTTTCCCTCGATGAGCAACGAGAGAGGGGGTGTTGGATCGCGAACTCCTCTATGCGCGTGCGAACCAAATGGGGAGGGGGATGGAGCACGCAGAATGGACCGCCCCCTCCCCATATCCTCTTCGACAGAAAACTGGAGGGAGAGCACGTCCCCTTTTTAATTTTTTTTAAAGAATTATATTATTATTTTATATTTGTTATATTTTAAATAATCTGTCACGTAAGAAAAAATAAAAAATTAGTTATAGTCGATCAAAAAGCCAGTTGGTGAAACAAATAAATAATTAAAGAACAATTACAAAGTAAAATTGAAAAACAATATTGAAAAAGAGGACAACGTTCAAGTACAGTTTGTGTATCACTTGGTTCCATGCCAAAGAGGTCAATTTGGTTCATCAACATTTCCGAATGATTTTAATTTGGAACGTTATTGATGGAAAAATAGCCTCATGATATCTTTATGGAACTTGGCATCTTTAATTAGTATCAGTAAATTGATCCAGCATTAACATCTATGATATTAAGAGTTCACCTATGTCACTTTGTACAGTGTAGTGTCATAATAACAGTGGGCAACAAGAGAAAGTAGTGAAAGAATATTTAATCTTACCAAGAACAACTGTTATACAATCCCTGACGGGAGGAAAGGAAATAATTTTTTTTTTAAAAAAAAAGAGAATAAAACATGTGTATTCTCCATTTCTCCTCACGTCTTACTCATTCTCGCCTATTTTCTTGGATCCAATATGCGATCCGTAATTCTCGTCTTACTTATACACTATATACAAAAATTCTGACAACTTACCAAGTTTTCTGAAGTCCTATCTATGAGCCATTCTGAATTATTTCTTGATCGTGGTTTGGAGGCGCCACAACGATGACACATTTCCACTTCAAATCACAACACCATTTACATTCGAACATGCCGCCTGCCAAACAAATCAGTAAATTTATTTCCCGGCCCTAAAACACTAGCATCAATGTCAATACTGAAAAGGGAATCCGCTCAAGGAAATGAATTGGCAGCTGAAATGTAAGACTTCCATGCTAGACAAGAAAAGAGCTAATGAAAAATGTTCAACTTCCTTCATAAAGCATTTTTACAGAGACAACAAAAGACCTGACTTTACAATTTTAAGCATTTATATATGCAAATTAGTGAAAAAGTTCAATTGTAATAATTGTAAGAAAATGCTTGGAGTACTTACCAAGAAATTTCCAGCTTTAAGCTCTTTAAAATTCAAAGGAAGCTAGAAATATTTCAAGTAGATTAAATTTCCATAGAACAAAATGCCTGTGATGTCATCTAATAGCATGATCAGGCCTCGAACCATGATAGTTTGGCACCTTCCTCAATATCTCAGCTTCTCTAGCTATTTGGATATCAGAAGGCCAGAAAAATTGTTGGATAATTTTCCACAGAAAACGAGGTAGCAAAGCAATGATAGTTATAAGAAAAATGGTGAGCCAGTAAGTTCTTGTAGCTACTAGATGATAGATAGTCCTGTAAAATGAAGCAAAAAAACATTTAATCACGAGTTTAAAAAGATTAATAGTTTTTTCTAACAAAGGTTAATTTTTACTGAAGATATGGGGAAAAGACTCACCAGTAGTTGGGAAGAGAAGGAAATGAATCGATTATCAGCATGCACATACATGTTATAACAATGGATCCCCATGTTGCCACATGAGTAATGAAGACCCAACGTTGAATGTCCATTGCCAAATGAACATTCACAAGGACCACAACGGAAATGGTCCACAGACTACCCATACTCCATATGTCGATAGTACTATTCCTATATGTGAAGAGTGGTACATAAAAGAGAACCAGACTTTGCCACAAGGTATCCGACATAGTTAACCAAAACAAACGCAAATTATAACTCTCATGTCTATGCCCTGCTCCATAAAGTTTTGGGTAGCCCAGGAGTGTCTTGTGACTCAAGTCCTTGTCCAGAACACCAACCACTATGGTAGGGACAGATGTATAGATGACAGAATACAACACACTACTCCAGTCTGTCAAAGCAGAGGTAGTGGAAAATGCTGTGCATAAGATATACCTGCATTAAACAATTGAATATAATAATATAAGAAAATACACCATAATAAATTTTTCATTCTGTTTTCAAAGCTCATGTGTTCTGATCATTTTTTTTTTTTGAGAAGGATGTGGTCTGATCATTATGGGGCGAGCATAACTTCAGAGCTCAATACAATAATCTACTACTAATGGAAACTAAACAAATATTTTGAAATGGCATTAGACTATACAGAATGAAAATGAAAATTCCCCCAAAAAAGAAACAAAAATAAACGAAAAAAAGATAACACATCAGATGCAAGTAGTGGGACAACTTTGTAGATGCAAGAACTCAAAGCTACAAAATGGGGTACCACAGTTGACCATAAAAAAACCTTAGTTACACCTCAGACATCAAAGTTTTAGAAGCAGCAAAAAAATATTGTGTTTGGACAGACAATGCAATATCTCTAACTCAAAGCATAAACATGAAGATAAGGGATTAGAGATAATCCCCAATATAAGTATGGAGAAAAAGGCAGATTCCCACATTCTTGAAACAACTATTCTGTCCACTTGGGCTCATCCAAGACTTTTCCAACACAGAACATTCAGTACCACAAGAAACAGAAAAGGAAAAGAGTCAGGCATATGTAGCGTGCATCCAAGTTTTTGGTACATCTCAGTTCTATGTGATCAAATTTCACACTATTTATGCCGTGCACACGATACACTGATTTTATCAGAGGGGAGATGCGTGAAAAACAATGAAGCTTGTTCTAGTAAACCTTACCAAACTAAAATATATATGTATATATAATCAAGAAAAGCAATTAAAATTTAGGATTTATCTTTGCATGAGATCAATTTGATACCAGAAAAGCATCAAGACGAATACAGCATTGCGGTAGAAGTTGTAAAGAACCAAATAGCCAACCCGCTGATAATTCCAATGCCCGTGCACTAGGAGCAATCTTTTTAGAAACCGAAACTGCCCCATTGCAAAATCTGATGCCATAACTGCTTGACGACCTTCCTGACCACAGATCCCAACACCAACATCTGCCATTTGGATCATTGACACATCATTTGCCCCTGTGGAAGTATTGTTAGTAATGATGTGAAGGACAAGTAACAGTAGACATTATATATTGAACTAAGACCATTAAAGAAACTGTAGACCAGGTTCTCAGACCAGAGATAAGTCACAAACATGCATGAAAACGATAATGAAAAAATCAACTCACCATCACCGATAGCCAAAGTCATGTCATTTGTCCTGCTTTTGATCAAATCAACTATTCCAGCTTTCTGTAGAGGCGCAACACGACAACAAAGCACGACATCACAGGAAGTTGCCAAATCAAAGAGCTGAATGGAAAGAAACCTAAGAGTTAAATCCCACAAACTATGATAGTATATGCAAAACATAAGTCAGATAAATTTCATACTGCAGTCAAGCATGCATTTGAGAAGGAAACTCTTGTCATGCATAATAGGACTGTGAATTTGCAGAAACATGACAAGTTTATAATTCCAATTCAGGAGTGATACCTCTTGCTCAAGGTCCTTCTCTAATATGTACACAAGACTATTTCCATCTATTACCAGTGCTCGGGGGATACCATCCAAGTCAGTGGCTTTCTCTCCACAGTGATCTGATAAAACACTGTTAGATCCCCCTGCATATCCTGAGATGTCATACTTTAATTTAAGGAATTTATTGAAGGAAATTTCAGGAACTATAATACTGGGATCATTTATCTCACCCGTATGGCCAAGAAAATCATATTCTGTCTGCTTGTTTAGTGCCAACGCATGGTTTCGGCTTTCTTCTGAGTTTATTCCATATTTTTCTTTCGCATTAGCCAAAAGGTGCCTGCACTCATCCTCTGAATTCCCATTTATGATAATTTGGCTCATATTCTGAGTCAAAAGTTTACAAGAAAGACCTATTGAGATTGCAGTCTCTTGCTTGTCACCAGTAAGAACCCAGACCTTTATTCCTGCTTGTCGAAGAGATTCTATAGCTTCAGGCACACCATCTTGCAGTTTGTCTTCAATTGCAGTAGCTCCAAGAAGTTTTAAATTGCATTCAATTAGAGATGCTGCATGACGTAGTTTCAATGATCTGTCTATCAATGAGGTGCTCGCCTCTAGATACTTTTCCTGCCATTCTTCAAATTCTGCATTATTTAAGTCCCTGGAAGCAATTACGAGAGTCCGTAAACCCTGCAACGAATACTGAGTCAAATGGCTTTCTGTTGCATGTCTTCTCTTGGCAGTCACTGACTCTCCATGTTGTTGATCATCATTATCTAAATCAAGAATACTAAGCATTGAACTATCAGCACCTTTGACAAGAACCTTCACAGCATTGTTTGGAAATCTTATGACTACACACATTCTCTTTCGCACACTATCAAATTCATGCAGACCGAGAACATCCAATCTGGTTTGAAAGAAAAAAGATTTAGCAATAGACTAAATAATATTCTAAGAAAATCCATTTAGCGTCGAAATAAATCAGTTTAATGACCAACCACAAGCGAAAAAGAAGCAAATTTGTTTTTGAAGACGAGATTCCAAAAGACCTTAACTGCATATTAAATTTGCAGGAATTGGAGAAAAATACCTCATCATGTTGCCATTGACATCAACAACCACATGACCAGTCGTCCGTTCAAGGAGTGTGTACCCATATGCTGAGGCTGCAACAACCAAAGCTTGCTCATCAGGAGATTCGCCCTGATAATCAACTGCTGCAACCTCAGGAAATCCATTACTTGTTAATGAACTTTTTGTAGCCATTGGAATTACTGTATTGCAGGCTGCTAAAGTAAGGAAAAATTCATAAGCAGCAATTCTTTCCTCTCCTTCTGTGCCTTTTTGCAATAATGATACAAGTTCAGGATGAACATTGATCTCATTCTTAGATTTCTGCCTATACCTTCCAGTTTCTCCTGCATTATCGAATATGAAAAATTGGCATGAGATTTAACAGCCAGATGAGTGGTAGTCCGATTTAGCATCCTTTTAAACATTGTCATATGTGCAACTACACAGAAATACACCCTAATTCTAAATGCCGAGAATATTATTAACTTAACCTACAAGGCAGAAACTGATATGAGCAGTAACACACATGCATCTACACATGCATATGCATATGCATATATACACATGAATATCCCAACCAAATCAACCATTTGCTATAACATCAGGTGTTTGCTCATAAAGTGCTTAATCTGCAAACTAGTAGATGGCTTCCATATGTTTATAAACATTTAAACGTCAATGCAGGACTCCATATTTGTGTCATCCTGATGAAGAAAGGTGGTGAAGACCTAGATATGAAGACAGATGAACTGATTAACGAGTAAAAAGGAGCCCCAGATGCCAAGACTCATTATAACAAAAAAGTGATGAAGTTCTAAACATATTTTTCAAGCTATTATGCTAATTCTATGGATTAAAATGAAGGTCTCGAGTGAGCATGAAAATACTGGAAAATAACCTAAAACCAAGTTGTCAACATTTTTTTTCCATGGGAGAAAGGATGACCACCAGGTACATATTTTTCAAGCTATTCCGCTAATTTTATGGATTAAAATGAAGGTCTAGAGTGGTTGGAAAATAACCTAAAACGAAATTGTCAAGGTCCTTTTTTTTAGGGGAAAAAGGATGACCACCATGTTATGTCGTTGTCATCCAGGTACATATATAACTATGAAATGGGAATCATATACAAGTGTGGGCTCTCGAAGAGAGCACCAACAAATGAGAAAGTATATCAGCTAACCAAAACCCTACTCCCAAATAGTCAAGGTTTAGACTTTCACCATGCCTGTTTTTGCATGTTGAGTGGCACACTACAATCTTCTGTTTTAACATGCTCTGGGTCTCACTGTTGCGAACCATACCCTCAAGACATATAGATATGGAAGACAACTCTTAGAAATGGAGCTTCAATGAAACCTTTCTTTATCACCAAACGACTACATTGTCTTGATGCAAAACAGCGAGTATCAGGTGGATTGATAACACTAAAAAAATTCTTTTTTTTTTGAGGAGAAAAAGGATGACTACCAAAGTTGTGGTTGTCATCCAGCAATGTATATATATGAAAGTATGAGAAGATGTACAAGTGAGAGCTTTCGGAGAGGGCAGCAAAAGGTGACCAAGGTCACAACAGAAAAGCTAGCCAAAACCCCACTAAAAAAATACTTAACGTAACAAAGGTGAGCAAGTTACCGTTGTATTTTGATTAAATCATAAGTCCACTAGATTTAAGACAAAATCATTAGGAAATGAAAATATAACATAGGTTTGTTACATATAGTAGCCAGTTTTAGTCGGTCAAACCAAGATGGGTATAGATTATCACTATTTTGTCATACATGAGGAATTTTGCTTAAATCAGATGTCCACTAAATTTAAGGGACAAAAGATCCAATAGGAATTGAAAATATTTCATAAGGATATATATAGGAACGAGCTTTAGCCAGTCAAACCAAGATGGGTAAGATGTCATACGTGAGTAATTGCCAGATAAGAAGTTGAATAGTAAAAAGCTGAATCAAAAGGATCCGAATTATATGGGCTTCACTACAGTTTTGGTTTGTGTGAAGGATGAATACACTTTTTCTTTTTCTCTCCTTTTTTTTTCTTTTTGAGGGGAATGGCTGCACTTTTTCTTTTTTCTTTTTGTTATGGGCAAGACATGCTTAATTATCCAAGTAGCATTGCACAAGGGACAATAACCACTTGAATCTATGCGGCCACTAAAGAGAAGTCAGATCATTAGTTATTAAACAATCATACCTGTATCATCTATTTCGTGCATTGAGGAGTTACTCTGGTCCAGGGAACTTCCATAATCCTTCCCATATATACTGGCTGTTTTAAATTCCATCTTGTTCTCGGTTAATGTACCTGTCTTATCTGAAAATACATATCTTATCTGTCCCAAATCCTCATTGATATTCAAAGATCTGCACTGAAACCTTGAATTTGAACTACTATCATACATATGCCTATCCCCAATCATGAAGTATGACTGACCCAGACGGACTAACTCCATCGTGATGTACAAAGATATAGGAATCATGATTTGGAACACAATAACAGAGCTCAAAAATGAGAAGAATACCTCCATACCAAGTCCATAGTATTTATAATCTTTTCCATTTTCTCGACCATTTGTGAAGTACTTTAGCCTATAATATGGTAGTGTATCAAGCTGATGAATGTGATCTGCTAGCCAGAGCCCAGTTCCAGTTGCTACCACTGCACACATGACAAAGAGAAAAACTGAAAGCCAGAGGGTCTCCCTGTTCATGTAGCTTTCCAGTCTACTTCTCTTGGATGGTGATAATGTACTATTCAACATCGCTTTAGTCTCCTGGCCGGCATAAACCACAACTCCAACAATCCAGTCTATGTTTTTAACCTGGCACCCACGCAGAACAATGTTTGATTGACCAAGTGGAATCCTTTGCCCATTGAATTCCATGTTTGCCTGAAATTCATAAATGTTCCTATTAGGTTGCTCACATCTGATAAGACCTGAAAAAAAGCCCTCTTTCTGAAACATGCATGCAGTTTCCTGCCGCGCATACCTAGTTTTCAAATTTGATTCCCCATCCAAATTCATTGTCTGAATATATGCTAATCCATTTGGATCACTTGTACCTAACAAGACCATGTCACAAGGTATAGTCTCATCAGCATGAATTTTCACCACCTCTCCAGCACATATCTTTTTCCATTTCTTCAGCCGAAACTGATCAGACTGGAAAACTAGAGCTTCTCGGTTGTTCTCATTTCGATCAGATCGGTGTCTCCTCCAGTCTTCATATCCATCTTTTACAGCAGTCACAAACAGCACAAAGAGAAGAGGAAAAAGTGAGACTGTTCTCCCAAAGACGGCTAATGGAGGAAGTTGATTTAGACCAGCAATGACAAGGAAATATACATAAGCTAGTCTATGGAATTGGATAAACAAATTTTTCGGCAAGAACGTGACCAGAGTATATTTACTTGTACGGATCTCATTCCCAGAGAACATATATTTGTCATTGGTTTTCCTTGGATCATTCACATATATCAATCTAGCATTTTCCTGTGACGAAAATGGATCCTCAAGGCAAACACTCTTCTGGCGGATATGGTGTAATTTGTCCGACTTTTCCTGGAACGATGCTGCAGAAATTTCGAGGGACGGTGCTAAGCCCTGAAGCTCCATCACATCCCACAACACTAGATATGTTCCGTCTTGATGAGAGCATTCCAACGCCAAGTGTTGAACAGAATGATGCTCTGTGACTGACAGTAATTCCTTGTTCAGATTAGAGCCATTCAGCTTTCCTTTCAAACAAAATGCATCATCCAAAGAGGTGGATTATGTTTACTCCATTAAACTCAGAAACGACTTTTGCAATCCTCAATGCAGGTTGGATAACTGTTGACAATGTAGGTTGCATACGATTTGGAAAACATGGAAGCAACAACTGTGAACAAAAGCAATGGTTAACCAGTTGGCATATGGGGTCATACTATACATGCATTGAACCAACTAGAATAACAACCCGGATGTCTCTACTCACAGGCTCAAGCCCTCCAACAGGGAGATCTCACCCTCAATAGGTTTCTCAAATTGTCTTACTTTGCCCGCCTCGTCTCCAGGCCCTATGATAGAGCCAGGGTAATATCCAAAGAGCTATTTTTTACAATATGGTGACAACCTGAATTCGAACAAATGAAGGAGCCTTGTCAGAAACAGCTTCTCCCATAATAAATAAATTTCATAAACGCATTTAAAATCGAATTCACCCAGAAGAATCCTTCAGACATTGGAATAAAATCAAGTAATGACTCAATGAAGAATGAAAAAATTCTCAAATTTTGTTTTTCTAGAAAAATAAAGATTGTAAAAACAACAGCAAAGAAGCCATCTTCATCTCCAAACTCCAATTTCATTTCTTAACTTAAAACAGGTATTTCATGCAAAGCTCACCGGCAAAAACCTGCCGACAAACATGATATGCCGTCTTCCCCGATTCCCTCAAACAAAGAGGAGAAATCACCAGATCACGCTGCACAATCTCAAAGCTCACAACCAGAGGATCATCAAACTCCACCATGCCTCCAACCACCACAATTCACTTAAAAAATCCAACGAAGAAACCCGCAAAATATCGTAAGAAACCCACAAAGGACGCAAGAGCGTCAACATACCGCCAAAAGATCGGAGTCCCAGGAAGCTCCCCCGTACCCTGCCAAAAGATTTCCGCCACGGGATCGAACCCTGCTCCCCTCGCCCTAGCACGGCCAAATCTGAGCCATATCCGACGAAATGGGGGTCAGATCGGAGCTCCAAGGCCGTATGCAGATCCGCTCTCCCTGGGGCACGGATTCGGAGGTCGATTCCCGGGATCAGCAGCACTTTCAGCTCTCAGGGGATCGCAGCAGGAAGGAGATTGAGAAAAAAAAATTAGGGTTTCGGAGATCGATAAAAATGTGAACTTTTTTTCCCAAATCTTGTGCCAGTGAGAGATCGATGGGTGGAGGAGCGCGAACCTCTTTCGTTATAAATATGGGAGCTCTCGAGTTTTGGCTTTGCGTAGCTTTCTTTCCTCTCGGATTCCCAAGTCACCCTTCTCTTTTCAGATATTAACGAGAATGCCACGGTAACGGAAAAAGAAGCCGGTTGGATTCTTCAACCCTATAAAACTGCTATCTTTATGGCTTCTTTTGATCATTTTATCCACTTCCATGATAAAGGACAAGTAGGGTTAAGTAAGGAGGAAAAAAAATCAAATATTTTAGATTTATTTTCATAAATTATCTTTAAATTATCATAATTTTTCACGTCTAACCTGAACTTATATTTTGGGTCCTTAAACTATTATGATTTTTTTAATTTGATTATTCCGTCGTCAACTTTTCTGTTAAGTTCATTTTTTCCATTTATAAAAAGTTGAAAATACCCTTCATTAAGTGCTTCGCTGGAAAGAGGGTCGCCCTCCTGCAACCCTCGCACCGGTGGAGATCGGTCGTCGTAGCAGTGTGCGAACGTCGATGATCGCGCATGCATGGTCGTGATCACATTCGTCGTTGGATCTTTTTGTCGTTGTCTGCCCACGATCGTCGCGGGTGAAGATCTTGTTGCGATGTTTCCTATCCCGGTGCGCGCAAAGAAAGTGGGGTGGTCGCCTCCTTGCTACGACTTGGGGTGAACCCCTCCTTTCCCGAGGGGTTTCGTCATTGCTCGGCCCGCGATCAGTTGTGGCAGATGGAGATCGGGCATCGTAGCACTGTGCAAACTTTGAGATGAGCCTGTCGTTGCGTGATGATCGCGTAGGTGTGGTCGTGATCACGTCCACCGTTTATCTTGTCGTTGTTGTGCCCGTGATCGTCACGGGTGAAGATCATCATTGTCGGTCCTACTGGGACCGATGAAGGATCCTCCCGAGACTTGAGGGGAGTGAGGTCAGTAGCCGCGTGATGGTCCGCCGCTTCTTCTTCTTCTTTCGCCCTCGTCTGCTCTGCCTCCGGCGGCAAGCACGTCGTCCACACCTCCGTCGGTGTGGCTTGGGCATGTCGGCGACGGCGGCAGCGTCCTGGAGAAGGGAGCAGTACAACCTTGTGTTTTTTTTATTTTTTTATTTTAAATTTTTAAATATTAAAAGGGATGAGAGAAGGGGTATTTTTTACTTTTCATAAATGAAAAAAATCAGACTTAACGTAAAAGTTGACAGAAGTCGACGAAATGATCAAATTAAAAAAATAGTGATAGTTTAAAAAGCCAAAAAAATAAATTTAGGGGTTAGATGTAAAAAATCATAATAGTTTTGGAATGGTTACGAAAATAATCAATATTTTTAACAATTTAATCCGATTCAATTTTTATGTGATTCCAAAGGACTTATATCTTCTTATTCATGAATCCGAAATATATGAATCATGTTAAAACAATTTAAAGTAAAAATAGATCAAACATCATTCGTATAATTATTAAATTCGATGAATAAAAAAATAAAAGATTTATCACTGGGGGCACCATGATAATCAAATTAATGTACTTATGCAATGATTTATCTCTAGGGACTTTATTAATTTCTTATAGACTATATGACAAAAATGGAGCGACTACAGTATTTTTTAAGTAAATACGAAGACACTTTCAAATAAGTTTTTTTACTTTGTATTACACCATGAAACACCGATAAAATAATAAAAGCAAAATTTTAATATTTTAAAAAGAAAATTTCTTGTGTGAACATTTGATGTGTTTGCGACCGATTTTTCAGTCCAAAAAAAATCCATTATTTTTTGTGTTATTTCCTTAATTAGAAAAGTTAACCTAAAACTATTTAGATAAAATAAAACTCACCCTCATTTTTTTAATAAATTTGTTAAGGTCCTATTTTAGTATAATAATATTTTTAATATATATATAACAAATTAAAATTAATATAGACATATTTAATTATATAACTCAATAAAAATATAGCACTAACTTTTAACTTATTAAATTAAAGCTCCATAATATGATAAAAATTGATGACTTATGAATTAATTATATAAATAAAAATTATAAACAAAAAACGATCTCTATGAATCGTTATTATTTTTTTCAGATGAGATGCTAATTTGAACGTGTTGCTTATATTTGGATTTTTGGTTAATTCATTAAACTTCCCCTAAATTATATTAATTTTTTGCGTCTATTTTTAATACATGAACTTACCGTAGCACCCTTAAATTATGTCTCCATTTTTACTTTAGTCTATCTATCATATTCCATTAACTTTTTCATTATTTTTAATTTTTTAATTTATTAAATGACTAAACTATCCTCCTATGATTTAAAATAAATGTCCACTTTTTTCATTGAGACAATTCAGTCATATAATAAATCAAAAAATAAAAAATAATGGGAAAATTAATAGAATATAACGGATGGACTAAAGTGAAAATTACGATATAATTTAGGAGAGCGCTACGGTAAGTTCATATATTAGAAGCATACGCGAAAAATTGTTATAGTTCAAGAGAGATTTAAGGAATTAACTATTTTTTTTATTTTTCTAGTTCAATTATTTTCGATTGAGTAAGTTTATCGGGTTGGTCGAATTTTTCTTATAACCATAATTTTAATGATAAATTATTCTAACAAAAGTATAAAATTATATATTCTCTTCAAAATTAAGTTAACTATGCTTATGATAAATTAAGCACAAACTACTACACTTTTTTTAAATCAAAGTATCCCTCGGAGAGACATTGTATCTTCAATCTTTTTATTCATTGGGTTATAATAATAATAATAATAATAATAATAATAATTATTATTATTATTATTATTATTATTATTATTATTATTATTATTATTATTATTATTATTATATTTTTACTAAATTTTCCATCCATCATAATTAGATATATGAACTATGATGACATTGAAATTTGAGTATTTTACACTCTTAAGTTTAGTGTTAATAGTGACAAAAAAGGAAGATTTGTAACACCCTTAATTGCTATTAGACCATATTAGCCTCAAAAAGTAATAGAATCTTAGGGACAAAGAAGTCATCAGAATTGTAAAGCAAAAAGTAGACTAATAGACCCCTAAAAACAAGGTTAGTTGGAGGGCAAAGTAGACCCTAGACAAAATGAGGCAAAAAGAAGCCTAAAACCTCCCAAACCCTTTTTCTTCTCCCTTGTTCTACCTTCCATTCGGCTGCCACCACCTTAGAGCATCACAAAGTGTTTTCATGTTGTTCTAGGTGATTTTCAAGCAAGGGAGGAACCAGGGGATCAAGGAATCGTCCCTAAAAATGTTTAGGAATTAAGGTATGTAATGGGTGAACCCTTATGCCCTCGTTCTAATCATCCTTAGGATGAAGATATGATTGAGCTCTTGGAAATGGATTTGTGATGTTTTCTAAATGATTTTCGTTGTTCGTTAAGGGTTTTGAACTATTACATCTTTATGGAAGTTGGAATCGTTTACATTGCTTTGATTGTGGTTTCATGGACTCACGAATGCTAGAGAAGTAGTAAGAGATCTAACAAATGTGATTTGGTTTAAGAACGACTGATTGATGTTATCATTTTTGTGATTTTTTGATATAATCGATCGACTTATCATGTAAATCGATCGACCGGTCTGAGGGGTTTCCATTTCATAATTACCTATGGGTTTTCCATTGCATGATCGTCACTATTTTAATTGGACGGAGTATCGGTTGACCGGTCCATGAGCTCTCATAGTGTAATTGCTAATGTTTTAATTAGGTGAAAAGTCGGTCAACCAACCGGTCGACCGATTCACGAGTTGTTCATATAGGAACGCTATTATTCCAATCGGATGAATCATCAGCTCGATCAAATGATCAACCGATTGCGCAACCGATCGACCAGAGGTCGACCAGCCGACCAAAAGTCATTATTTTGGAAGTTGAACACAATGTTTCTCTTAATTATTGATTGTTAATTGATACCATGTCATTCTATGTTACGTTAACATTGTTATTGATATGATATTCATGTTATTGCTTGACTCACATAGAAGTCGAATTGCATGCTAAGTCGTAGAGTTAAATTGGATCATTGTATTGAAATGACACGTGAGGATAATGCTTGGCCCTTGCTGAATGAATATATCTATAGAAATGAAAATGACATGACTTCGGGATGTCAAGGCTCGGTCAGCCTATGAACTGGTAAAGGTTCACTGAAGATTGATTGATAACCTAATCATGAAGATATGTTAAGTGGCAAGAATGTATGGATAGTGCTATAATTGGTCATTTCAATGAGTAAATGCAATGAACGTTCTTAGCCACTATGGATATGGATATTGGGCATTAATTGACATTAATGCAATGGATTTATGGAATTGATGGATGAAATGGATGATTGACTTTCATGATCTATTTTGATATCTTTATTGTGCATTGATTACAATTTTAATCAAAATGTTTTATGGATTATTGAATTATTTATTTTATGACCCTTACATACAACTAATGGGAGGTGTGCCTCCCCTGCATTCAGATTCGTGCAGGTATGGACGAGTAGGTTGGAGTCGGTGACATGCTTATGATGGCGGATTGCACATGGTGTCGATCCTAAGTTGGGCTTTAGCATTTTATCTTATTTACGTATCATGTATGAGTTGGCATATGGGCCTTATAATGGATTATGTTGGAGTTGGACTTCTTTATAGACTTAGAATCCTTTATGTATTTGGGCTATCCCCCAAGTATACTTTGATGTTATTAGGCTTAGTGTTTTATGACCCATTATGTTTATCGCTCCCGCCATGTTTTCAAGTAGAATAGTTTTTAAATATTTTTGTTTTTCACTGCATGTTATCGTCATGTGTTTTGTTGTCTCATGGTCAACTATCGCATTGTTCATCGTGTAACTTGCTCCGGGATCCGCTCGCGACACGTGTCATGGGGCTGATTTCGAGGGTGTTACAGTTAGGTATGAAAGCCTAAAGTTCTTGGTTCTATGGTCAAATGTTTCATGAAATTTTTGATATTGTTGTCAAGTCCAAGTTGTGTCTAAGTGTCAAGTCCATGTGCAATGGTCACGAGTTATCATCGATAAGTGAAATGATAGTAAGAACCTAAGTGTATTGATATGGCTAGTTAACTAATTGTATGATTGATGTTTCAGTAAGGGAAATGACGGGTAGAAGGGTTGCAAATGCTTAAGAAAATGAGGAAGCAGCGCCGGCTACTCTTATTCAGAGTGTGATGATGATGGCCCAAGCAATAAAGAGGAATACGAACAATCAAGGAGGAGTAATATACACAAGTTCTTGGACATGAATCCTCCTCACTTCAACGGGGAGATGAATCCCAACAAGGCTGACGCATGGCTAGATGTCATCATCAATATTCTTTGAGTCATCCATTGTTCGAAGGAGGACAAGGTGAATTTGAAAACCCACCAATTTGTTGAGGAACAAGGCAATAATGGAGAAGGGCGATAAGCACAAGGTTTGAAGATAAAGAGTTCATCACTTGGGAGAAATTTGTGGGAATGTTTGAGGGACAATATTTCTCTTCATACATGAAGGAGGAGAAGTTGGCTGAATTCCTTGCATTGCAACGAGGCAATATGAGCTTGGATGAGTACTTCGCCAAGTTCATTGAATTCGAAAGATATTGTGACTTGGTCAAGAATAAAACGATTAAGGTGAATCATTTCGTCCATGACCTCAATATTGAAGAGATAGCTACTAAGTGGAGGATCCCAGACCTTGCAAGTAGCTATGTCAAGAGCTACCAAGTTACAAAGGGAGTATGAGGAATACAATAGTGCAAAGGGCAAGTCACCTAAGAAGGCATATGTCAAGGAAAATGAAAGTGGACAAAAGCACCGTACAAACTCCTACAAAAAGGCATATGATCAAGGATGATCAGAACGTATGCCCACATTATGGTAGATTTCATGGTGGGGAGTGTTTCTGCAAGACGAGTGCATATCTAAATTGTGGGAAGCAATGGACATTTTGCAAGAGAGTGTCCCGATAAGCGCTATGAAAAACAAGACAAGGGCAAAGGGAAAATAGTAACTACAACTCATCAAGCGAGAGCCTAAAATATGATTGCCGAAGAAGTGCCTCAATCTAATGATGTAATGCAAGGTATGCTACTCATCGCTGGACATCATCCTAAAGTTCTATTCAGTTCTAGGGCAACTCACTCTTTCATGTTTATGGATTTTGCTAACCTTTTTTGCTTGAAAGCCCAAACGATATTTTGTTGTTTAAAGGTTGCAAGGTCAATGGATGCTTTGGCCACAAGAAGTTTGGTACCAGTTGTACCCATACTTGTAGGAGAAAAGAACCTCGCTGCCAACTTGATATTAATACCAATGAGAGATTATGATGTAATCTTAGGCATGGATTGGTTATTTGAATATGACGCCAATGTCATATGTAGAGAGAATAAGATCTTAATAGGAGAATCAAAGAAGCCTCAATTAATCATCCGAGGCATGCCATCGGATGATCAAAGAATATTAGTGTTGGCAATGAAGGCCGACAAGATGCTAAAGGGATGTAGATGTTTCTTAGCTAGTGTGGTGATGAACAAGGAAGACCATCTTCATGGTCCACAACATGTTGGAGTTATCAACGAATTCCAAGACGTGTTTCCGAAAGACTTTTCGAGATTGCCACCACAAAGAGAAATTAACTTCACCATCGAGTTACTACTTGGAGTAGCACCAATTTTGAAAGTACCATATAGGATGGCACTACCGAAATGCACAAGTTGAAGACTCAACTTCAAGAGTTATTGGACAAGGGATTTATTCGACCGAGTGTATCACCATGGATGCGATTGTGCATAGACTACCGCATGTTGAACAAGGTAACGATAAAGAACAATATCCATTATCACAAATTGATGACTTGTTCAACCAATTGTCATCGACATTAGTATTTTCTAAGATTGATCTCCGAAGTGATATCATCAACTTAGGATGGCTGAGCAAGATGTACCGAAAATCATTTTTCGGTCTAGGTATGAACATTATGAATTCCTAGTTATGCCTTTTGGACTAACGAATGCTCCTATCATTTTTATGGATCTTATGAATAGGATCTTTAGACCATATTTGGACAAATTCATTATTGTGTTCATTGATGATATATTCATATATTCCCCAAATTCGGAAGAACATAAGGAGCATTTGTGGATTGTGTTAGAGACCTTGCAACAACATAAGTTATATGTTAAGTTTTTCAAGTATGAGTTTTGGCTAGACCAAATCATGTTCCTTGGTTATATCGTGTCCAAGTATGGGATTTCGGTAGACCCAAGAAAAGTAGAAGCAGTGGTGAATTGGATGAGGTCAAAGACCGTTATGGAAATCTAAAGCTTTCTAAACTTGGCGGATTATTATAGAAGATTCATTCAAGATTTCTCAAGAATTGCGGATCCAATGACATACTTGACAAGGAAGGGAGTGAAGTTCGAGTGGACACCGAAATGTGAGAAGAGTTTTTTAAAATTAAAGAAAAGGCTCACAACGGCTCCTGTATTGACCATTCCCACCGAAAGTGGTGGATTTGTAATTTATAGCGATGCATGCATCACCAGATTAGGATGTGTTTTGATGCAACATGGAAAATTTGTTGCTTATGCCTCAAGACAACTGAAGAAGCATGAGGATAATTACCCAGCTCGTGACTTGGAATTAGCCGTCGTAGTATTTGCCTTGAAGATTTGGCGCCATTATCTATATGAAGAAGAGTTCGAATTTTTCATCGATCATAAAAGTTTGAAGTATGTTTTCTCTCAAAAAGAGTTGAACATGAGGCAAAGACGATTATTGTAATTTCTCAAAGATTATGAATTTGTCATTCAATATCACTCGGGCAAGGCTAATGTAGTGGCTAATGTTTTGAGTAGGAAATGGGAAGGATCACTAGCTTGCTTAAGGGTTTATAAATGGAACCTAATTGAGGACATTGTACAATGGAATTCAAGTCTTGGAAATGGGAGAGCAATATTGATGATCACATTATGTTGTCCAATTAGATTTGGTGCAAAGAATCATTGAAGCTCAACCAAATGACCCAGAATACAATGGCATGAGAATTCTATGTAAAAAAGAAGGCACAAACTATGACGGAGGCATAAGATATAGAGATCAATTATGGTCCCTAGTAATGAAGAGCTCAAGAAAGAGATTCGAAAGGAATGCCACAAGTCCAAATTTGCTATTCATCCGGAAAGCACCAAAATGTATAAAGTTCTTCAAAGGAGCTTTTGGTGGAACAACATGAAGAATGATGTTGCTGAATATGTGTCTAAATATTTGGTTTGCCAACAAGTGAAAATTGAACACAAGAGGCTAAGATGACTACTACAACAATTTGAAACTCTGGAGAAGTGGCAAGACATCACTATGAATTTTGTGGTAGAATTACCAAGGACCAAGAAAGAGCACAATGCAATTTGGGTCATTGTGGATAGGTTGATCAAAACTGCACACTTCTTGCTGATGAGAATAAATCAATCCTTAGAGAGTTTGATAGACATATATGTGAAAGAGATAATGAGGCTACATGGTATTCTAGCCACTATAGTTTCAGATCGAGATCAACGCTTCACATCGAGATTTTGGAGAGGGTTCCAAGGTGCATTTGGAACAAGGCTCAAATATAGTATGGCTTTTCACCCTCAAACGGATGGCCAAAATGAGAGGACTATTCAAACTCTAGAAGATATGCTAAGGACGTGTTTCTTAGATTGACATGGAGATTGGGATGAGCATATCAATTTGATAGAGTTCACTTATAATAATAGCTACTATGCTACTATCAAAATTGCACCTTATGAGTTCCTATATGGGAGACTATGTAAATCTCTTACATGTTGGATTGAAGTCGGTGAAAGGAGACTTTTTGACCCTAAGGCAGTAAAAGAAGATTCTGAAAGAGTTGACATGTTCAAGAAGAGGATGCTAGCGGCACGGAGTATGCAAAAGAGTTATGCCGATCAAAGGAGAAGGAAACAAATCTTTAATGAAGGGGACATGGTACTCTTGAAAGTGTCACTTACTAAAGGCCTTTTGCATTTTAGCAAGAAAGGCAAATTGAGTCCAAGATATGTTGGACCATTTGAAGTGTTGGAACTAGTTAGCGATGGGGCATGTAGGTTGGCATTGCCACCATCTTATGCAAGAATTCACAATGTATTCCAGCTCTCCATGTTGAGGAAATATCATCATGATGACTCTGATGTGATACAAATCGAAGAACCTAATCTCAAGGATGATATGACTTATGAGGAGCAACCGGTAGAGATTATGGAGTATAAAGAGCATCGCCTTCGGAACAAAGTGATACGAATGGTCAAAGTGGCATGGAGGTACCACCAAGGTGTAGAAGCTACTTGGGAGCTCGAGAGCAAAATGCAGGAAAAATTTCCTCCACTTTTTAATAAGTCATTTTACGTTATAAGCTAATTCGAGGACGAAGTTTTATTTAAGGGGTGTAGGATATAACACTCTTAATTGCTATTAGACCATATTAACCTAAAAAACAATGGAATCTTAGGAGCAAATAAGTCATGACAATTATAAGGCAAAAGATCCCTAAAAGAAAGTTAGTTGGAGGGCAAAATAGACCCTAGACAAAATGAGGCAAAAAGAAGCCTAAAACTCCCAAAACCCTCTTTCTTCTCCCTCATTCTCCCTTCCATTTGGCTGCCACCATCCTTAAAGCATCACAGAGTGTTTTCATGGTGTTCTATGTGATTTTAGAGCAAGGGAGAAACCAGGGGTCCAAGAAATCGAAGGGGGTTCGCCTAGGGAAGAAGAGGTGCTAGAAGAGGAAGAATCATCCTTAAAAATGTTTAGGGATTAAGGTATGTAATGGATGAACCCTTGTGTCCTCATTCTAATCATCTTTAGGATGAAGACGTGATTGAGCCCTTGGAAATGGATTTGTGATGTTTTCTAAATGATTTTCATTCGTTAAGGGTTTTGAACTATTACATCTTTATGGAAGTTGGAATCATTTTCATTGCTTTGATTGCGGTTTCATGGACTCATGAATGCTATAAAAGTAGTAGGAGATTCAAGAATGGATGGAAGTGTGATTTGGTTTGAGAATGACCAATTAATGTCATCATTTTTGTGATTTTTCAATATAATCAATCGACCGATCGTGTAAATTGATCGACTGGTACAAGGGTTTTCCATTTCGTAAGTTTTAATCAGATAAAGTATCGGTCGACCGGTCTATGAATTTTCCATTGCATGATCACCACTGCTTTAATCGAACGGAGTATCGATCGATCGGTCCATGAGCTCTCATATGCGTAATTGCCCTTGTTTTAATCGGTTGAAGAGTCGATCGACCGATTCATGGGTTGTTCATACGAGAACTCTACTGTTTCAATCGAATGAATCATCGGCTCATCGAATGATTGACCGACCGAATTAAATCGTTCGATCAATCCGAAAAGCGATCGATCGACCCAGGGGTAAAATAGTGGGTGTTAGCCACTGTGTTATTCGGTCGACCGACTGATCGAAAGTCATTTGTTTTGGAAGTTGAACACAATGTTTCTCTTAATTATTAATTGATATCATGCCATTCTATGTTATGTTAGCATTGTTATTGATATGATATTCATATTATCACTTGACCCACATAGAAGTCCAATTGTATGCTAAGCCGTAGGGTTAAAATGAATCATTGTATTCAAATGACACGTGAGGATAATGCTTGGCCCTTGCTGAATGGATATATCTATAGAAATAGAAATGACTCGACTTCGGAGTGTCAAGGCTTGACCAACCTATGGGCACAAGGACAACCAAGTACCTCATCGTATTGGTAAAGGTTCATTAAAGGATTGATTGATAACCTAATCATGAAGATAGGTTAAGTGGTAAGAATGTATATATAATGTTATAATTTGGCATTTCAAATGCAATGGACGTTTTTAGCCACTATGGATATGGATAATTGAGCATTAATTGGCATTAATGCAATGGATTTATGGAATTGATGGATGAAGTAGATATTCATGATATATTTTGATATCTTTATTGTGCATTGATTACTGTTTTAGTCAAAATGCTTTATGGATTATTGAATTGTTTATTTATGGTCTTTACATACAACTAATGGGAAGTGAACATCCCCTACATTCGGATTCGTGCAGATATGGATGAGTAGGTTAGAGCGGTGGCGGACTCATGACGGCATATTGTGCATGGTGTCGGCCCTGAGTTGGGCTTTAGCATTTTATCTTATTTACGTATCAAGTATGAGTTGGCCTATGGGCCTTATTATGGATTATCTTGGAGTTGGATTTTTTTAGACTTTGAGTCCTTTATATGAATTTGGGCTATCCGCAAAGTATACTTTAATGTTATTGGGCTTAGTGTTTTATGGCCATTATGTTTATCGCTTTCGCAATGTCTTCAAGTAGAATCACTACAAGAAAAACCACATTTTTCGAATAAAAATATCCGTGGTAATTATGGACGGAGTTGTTTTCGACGGTTGCGGCCATCTAAATTTACGATGATTTACTAATCGTCGAAAGTCTCGATGATTACAATCGTCAGAAAGTTTATAGGGATGAACACCCGTCGAAACTTCAGATGCTCGTAACCGTCGAAATAAGGTGGATGCATTTTTCGACGGCTCAAACCGTCCAAAGTTTCGACAGCTCAATACCCGTCGATATTTCCGACGGTTACAATTGTCGATCATATTATTACATATAATTCAAATGATGATTAATATATTTGTATTGCAGACAAAGTTCAATGTATACATTATTATAATAAATTGATGATAAATCTACTTAAAAATTGGTAAATTTATATATTCCTCAGACACGATAGATTCATCTGTATAAATGAGTTCACTTATTCATTAAGTTAATGTTCTAATATCATCCTTAACCCTAGAGCCATCCATTCATATAGCATATATAAGTCAATTATTATATATATGTCATATATATGAGTTCTTTCATATATAAAAAGTTATACCACGATATATCATTTGTTACTTTTCAATTACATAACAAAGTGTCATAAAAGATTATCATCATACTTAAAATTTTATACCTATTAAATTAAGATTTCAACGATATATCTTGATATTATAATAAATTGAGTTAATATTATATTTTAGTAATTTCACTTCTGACGGTTCTAACCATCAAAATATTAAAAAAATATATATTATACCTATTAAATTAATAATGAATGGGTGCTCTCATGGTCAGGGCCTTCGAAATTTTCAAGGGTTAAGACAACGATCAAAACCTCCAATAGTCCGAAACGTTCGAATTTGAATTAATATGTTATAGTATTGATTTAAGTTCCAATGATTCTCATTGTTAGATAATGTATATTATATATGTAATGGCAATCAACCTATTAATATAAATATTTTTGTATGTTTCGACGGTTTGAGCCGTCGAAACTTTCGAGGGTTCAACGAACCGTCGAAACTTCCAGCGGTTCCGACCATCGAAATTTGAATTGTTACATTCCGATGGTTCTGACCATCGATAGGTTAGTTATATTATATATGTAATGGTAATATACCTATTAATATAATTATTTTTTTATGTTTCGACAGTTTGGGCTGTCGAAACTTTCGAGGGTTTAGAGAACCATCGAAACTTTTAGCGGTCGGAATCGTCGGAATTTGAATTGATAGTTTATATTATTTCTTTACGTTTTGACGGTTCTGACCATCGAAAAGTTAGATATGCTATATTATATATGTAACGGTAATATATTTAATAATATAATTATTTTTTTATATTCCGACGGTTTGGGCCATCGAAACTTTCGAGGGTTTAGAGAATCGTCGAAACTTTCATGGGTTTGAACCGTCAGAATTTGAGTTGATATTTTATATTATTTATTTACATTTCAACGGTTGTGACCGTCGATAAGCAAGATATACTATATACTATATATGTAACATTACTATACCTATTAATATATATATTTTATGTTTCGACAATTTGAGTTGTCGAAACTTTCGAGGGTTCAGAGAATCATCAAAACTTTCAGCGGTTCCAACTGTCAAATTTAAATTGATATTTTATATTATTTATTTACCTTTTGATGGTTCTGATGTCGGTACATTAGATAATATATATTATATATGTAACATACTTATTAATATAATTATTTTTTTATGTTTCGACGGTTAGTGCGGTTGAAACTTTAGAGGGTTTTGTGAACCGTCGAAAGTTTCGAGGGTTTTGTGAATCGTGAAAACTTTCGCCAGTTTGAACCGTCGGAATTTCAAGAATTATTTTATATTATTTATTCAACTTTCAGCGGTTATAACTGTCAAAAATTGACAAACTCTCCTCTATAAATAGACGACCCTTCCGTTTCGTCTTTCGATTCTTCTTCCCCTGCAAAAATCGTCGCTCGGCCGCCCACGCCCGCCGTCACTTGTTCCATCATCCGGCCGCTGTTGTCGCTTCGCTCCGTCGACAACTTTCGATCCGGCCCATCGCTGTAACTGCATCGCTACGCGCGCCGCCTTCCCCTACAAAAAGCACAACGCTGGCCACCCCCGTTTGTCCGCTGCAGCCGCACTACTCTGCCGCCGCCGCTTCGACGCTACAATCACACCGCTCCACTGTCGGCCCGCCGCTGCAAACGCTCTGCTCCGCCGCCGGTCGCAGGTACGTTCAACCATCCCCTTCTGCCCACTCCTCCTCCCGCTCCCCTACGCCCTTCCCCACGCCGTCGTTCGATACGACCATGGCCGGTTAGATCTGGACGTGCAAGGCTAGGTCCAGAAGCGTGCGGTCAGACTCGGTCGCGGTGGCCGCATCCAACTGCTCGCGGCCAGATCCGGTCGTTCGGCTCTGCGGCCGCCGCATCCAGCCATTTCGGCCGATTGTAGCCATATCCGGCAGTTCGTGGCCGCAGCGACCGAATCCGGCCGATTGCGGCCAGATCCAACCATTCGCAGCAGCAGCGGCCAGACCTAACAGGACTTTGTATGTATGTTGATGTACTTGCATTTGACTAACAAGACTTTGTACTCCGTTTGGTAAGCATTGTCAGCTTTCTCCTTTCGACAACTTCAGAAGTTTAAGAATACTAATTGAGTGTTACATAAGTCTGAAGATAGTTATTTTTTTTGTCTTATGTTCCATTTATATGCAGGTTATTGGAACTCTGTATCAGTGTTGTTGTCTGTCATTCTAAAAGATGTAAGTTATTTATTTTTGACAAATTATTATTTTTATGATTTGGAAGGCAAATATGATTTCTATTTAGATTGGCATTTATAAAATTTGTAATATCTTTAGATTCTCTATTTTAGTTTTCGTTAATTAGTAGCAATGTCTCCTTTTAGATTGCGAATATGATTACTTTTTGTTTAAGATTTTTTTAATATTTAATTTAGAACATTTCTTATTCACAAAGTTTGACGCAATATTTAATATGTTGAATTTTATTTTGATGTCTGAAATACATGTGTTAGATTAAGTAGTTCACGATTGTTTATTCAAATTTATCTGTTTAGATTATTTACACATCAATCCCCATTCTTCATGTCTCCAAATTTCATTCGACTTTTGTAATTATTTACTCATCACAATGAAACTTCTGGAGACATAAATGGATATAAAAATGATTTGCCTCTTATTCCAAGATTTAAAAAATTAATTAATCTAACCTGCAAATGATGCAGAAATTATGTCTCCACCGAATGATCGTGGATATACAATAGAAACAATTTCGGCCGTAGAGATTTGACACAAGAATTCATAGATAGCATTGAATATTATACAAGTGTGGCTTGACAATTTTTACAATTTCAACGGGAAGGAAGAATTAGGTGTCCTTATTTGAAATGTTATAGCACAAAGTTGCAAACGTTAGAGACAGTTAAAGTTCATTTGTACAGAAAGGGGTTCAAACCAAATTATTGACATTGGGATGATTTAGGTGAAGGAGCACCATCAACAAGCGTGGCAAATAAGGAATTTCATTCTGTTGATTCTCATAAAGGATTTAGTTCGCGATACCAACAGTTAGTTTATGACGCTGCTACAACTGAGTATGGTCACATAGGATTTGAACATGATGAAGAGACACCAAATCTAGAAGCAACTGAGTTTTTTTTACTTGCTAAACACTTCGAGCCAACCCTTGTGGCCCGGGTGTGAAAGTCATTCCGAATTATCATTTGCCGTAAAAATGTTGAATTTGAAAGCCGATCATAATATTTCACTGGCATATTTTAATGCATTTATAAATATTTTAAAAGAGGTCACATCATTCGGGGCTCGCATTCCTAAAAATTATTATAGGACAAAAAGACTGGTTTCTAAACTTGGCCTAGGTTCAACCAAAATACATTGTTATCGCAATGGTTGTATCTTATATTATGGTGACAACATCAATCTCAGAGAATGCAAATTTTGTGGGGCCAAATGATATAGATCGATTACCAGACTCAAGTAGCTGCAAAGAGAATGCATTACTTGCATCTTATTCCAAAACTTAAAAGACTATACTCCATCCCTAGGGCCAGCGTCACAAATGAAATGGTATGCACAACATAATACTTCTAAAGGTGTCATGCTTCACCCATCAGATGGTGAAGCATGGAAATATTTTGATCGTATACATCCAGATTTTGCAAGTGATGAAAGAAAGCTTGGATTATGCGCGGATGGTTTTATACCATACGGTCAGACTTCAGTGCCTTATTCATGTTGGCCGGTCATAATGACACCATATAACTTGCCTCCTGGAATTTGTATGTCCGCACCTTATATGTTTTTTACATCCATTATTCTTGGTCCTCACAATCCTAACCAGAAGATAGACTCATATTTACTGCATGGTGTCGTAGTTTATGATGTGTCATGTAAACAAAACTTCACCTTGAAAGTTTCATTATTGTGGATAATTAATGATTTTCCTGCCTATGAAATGTTATCTGGTTAGATAACTATAGAGAAACTAGCATGTCCATATTGCATGGAACACTCAAGTGCATTCACTTTGAAAAATGACGGTAAAAATAGTCGGTTTGATTGTCATAGACAATTTCTTCTAGCAGATCATCCTTACATAAATAATAGAAATGCATTTCGATGAAATGGAGTTGTGCATGACATGGCTCCGATCAGGCGGTCAGGACTTCAATTATTTCGCATTGTCAATGCTTTATGTAAAATTATCAACAATCCAGTTGTCACATACAGTGATATGGTGTTTCTCATAATTGGCATAAACGAAGTATCTTTTGAGATTTATCATATTGGAAGGACTATGTGATACGTCATAATTTTGGACGTCATGCACATTGAGATAAATGGGTTTTATAATGTATTCAATATTATTATGGACATTAAAGTAAAACAAAAGACAACCTCAAGGCGAGACTAAATTTGTAGGAGTACTATCGACGGCTAGAGTTGCACCTAACTAATTTACCTAACCGTAAATTATCTAAGCCGAAGGCAAGTTATGCTCTTACAAAAGGGCAGATAACACAAGTGTGTTGATGAATCCAAGTGCTTAAAATGCCTAATGGTTATGCATCAAATTTGTCAAGATGTGTAGATACGAATAACTTGCGTTTATTTGGCATGAAAAGTCACGATTGTCATATTTTTATGGAAACCTTGCTTCTTATTGCATTTCATCTTTTCCGGAGAAGATTTTGAAGTCGCTCACGGAACTGAGTCAATTCTTTAGAGAATTGTATTCAACAACATTAACTATGGAGAATTTTTGTGTAAATTAGAATGAATATTTCCACTAGGATTTTTTTGATTCCATGAAACACTTACCTATTCATCTATCATATGAAGCAAGGGTATGTGGACCAGTACAATATAATTGGATGTATCCATTTGAAAGGTATCTTAATTGAATTAAAAGAACGATTAAGAATAAAGTATGTGTGGCTCCATATGTGAAGCTTATATGATTCAGGAGGTCTCTTACTTTTGTTCATACTACTTTAAATCTCATGTTAAGTGTGCGAGGACTAGGGTTCATCGAAACGATGAAGTTCCGAAAGAAAGGTCTACCGGGGTAATGTTGATCTTTAATCAGTTGGGAGGACATTATGAAACCGAGTCAATTCTTTAGATAATCATATTCAACAACATTAACTGTGGAGAATTTTTGTGTAAATTAGAACGAATATTTCCATTAGAATTTTTTGATTCCATGGAACACTTACCTATTCATCTACCATATAAAGCAATGGTAGGTGGACCAGTACAATATAGGTGGATGTATCCATTTGAAAGGTATCTTAATTGAATTAAAAGGACGATTAAGAATAAAGTATGTGTCGAAGGCTCCATATGTGAAGCTTATATGATTCAGGAGGTCTCTTACTTTTGTTCATACTACTTTAAATCTCACGTTAAGTGTGTGAGGACTAGGGTTCATCGAAACGATGAAGTTTTGAAAGAAAGGTCTACTGGGGTAACGTTGATCTTTAATCAGTTGGGACGATATTATAGAAAGCCAAGAAGTAGATGGTTGAGTGATGCGGAATTGATGCGGAATTCAAGTCAGCCAATGAATCATGTGCTCCTAAACACACAAGAGGTGCAAGGCTACATTAAGTAAGTTTACGTTCAATGCATTTTTGTTTGTATATCATAGAACTATTAATTAATTAACCTATCATTTCGTATGTAGTGCTTTCTTGCGGTACTACAATGTACCTGAAGAACATATACAAGTTAGAATTGAGAATGATTTTGCAATGTGGCTTAAGGATCAGGTAACTCCTACGATGTTGGTGTAGCAATTGTCGACGATGATATCCTAACATTTTCATTTTCATTTTAGATTCTCAATATGACAATCTCTCCTACGTCATGTCTCCATGATTTGGCACGGGGACCAAGTCGAGAAGTCAGAAGTTGGCCGGTGTATTTTGTGAACGGTTACAAGTTTCATACAGAAAGTTGGTTGAGAGGGAAGAAAATCGTGAATAGTGGCATTTGTGTCAAAGGATCCACCGACGGGAAAAATGAGCATGACTATTACAGTATTCTTAAAGACATATTGAGTTAGAATACACTGGAGGTAATAGAGTCACATTATTTGAGTGTAATTAGTTTGATCCGAAAGAAAAAGAGGGACACGAATTCATAAAAAAATCAAAATAGTTGAAGTACGTCACAATAGGCATTATGAACATTTTGATCCATTTATTATTTCATCATCTACAAGGCAATATTATGTAAATTATCCAGAGAAGACAAGGGACAAAGCTCAATGGTGAGTCATAATTAAAATGAAGGCAAGAAGTAGGATAGAATTTGATGGTACATTGCAAGCTGCATACCAAGATGACTCGCATACTTTGGTGGCGGCAATTGTAGACACCGAGTTAATTGAAGATCTACGAGATTCAGAATAGTTATTTGAAAACTTTGATAATGCCGAGGTACAAAATGATGATAGCGTGGAGGAAGATGAATTTGAAACTACTACATCTTCAGAGGACAATGATGAATATCAATCATGTAGTAATTCGGATGATGACGAGTGATATTATTATTGTCCAATGTTATCGATTGTAATATGAATCATGTTATTACTATCCGTTGTTATAATTTAGATATATTTTATTCAAATGGTTGTATAAGAGTTTTATTTAAATTTTAAACGTAATTCGCAATGCATGCTGATGATCATTCGGAACGACGAATGCCTGACGAGGATGATTCATTTCCATCTTCAATTCCTTCTCGTGAGTGTTTAAAATAATGACCACAAATTTACAAATTAAAGAAAATATCAATTAATTTGTTTATTTTTCAAAACGCCTTCGGATATTAGGAATTGCCTCTCGAGTTATACTTATAATTTAATTCCTGAATATACGACACAAGATGTAATGGAACGTCAAGTTATTATGATGCAGCTATAGTATTTGTTGCATGAAATGCAAATTTAAAGTGCATTAAAACTTGTTTCATGTAGATGTTTCATTTTGAGAAAGGAAAAAAATAAGAGAAAGGAGAAGGTCGTTCCTAGAGATACTTCTTTAGACAGGATTTCTAGACCACCCACAAGCATTCGCATCGTTGAACAACAGTCTATACCGTCGGCTCCTTCCTCCGATGATGATTCAGCAGAGCCCATTCGAGCTCTTGATATTGCGGACGTGGAGACACAATTGCCGGAAGAGCCTTCAAATGCAGGCTTGTCAAATCATGGGTACAAGGCAAACGTACAACCATATGGTAATTTAGGGTAAGTTCTATTTTATGTTCTGCCACATTAGGTCCTTAAAGCTGTTTGGGCCAGATTGCTAGGGAAGTGGTCAACTGAGAAGTACAAATCTAAATGCGAAAATACAAAGACAAATCAGGATTCCGACCAGGGAACCTGCATGCATGTGGGTGGATGTATATCTACGAGCATGATTGCGAAAAGAATGATAAAAGTTTTGTATAAATTATTATATTTAAGTGTAAGAATACTTTATTTGAAAATTCTAACTGCAAAGAAAGAGACGGGTGGAGCACCTACCTAGGATGAGATATTTCTCAGAACCCATCAGAAAAAAAAAGAATGGGTTTCATCGTTTGCTCGAGAGACATGGGTAAGAAAATAGATCATAACATATGATATCAAATTCGTGATGTGAAAAAAGTTGATCTATTTTTTGTAATTTTCAAGAGGGTTACAAAACAAGAGAAGCCGATCATATTATGCAGGCCATGTAGGATGGGACGACACCGCTGACCCCTAGATAACTTTGGACAGATCACGTCAGCATAAAGAAGAGTCGCATTTACAATTTCGGATCATTTGTTAGTAGTGCAGATATTGGATATGGTCGTAAATCGATATCTGGTTCCCCGAGTCAAGATATGCAACAAATGTTTGACAATATGGTGAGAACAACGTTTATCTGATGTCCGACAGGAACTTAGACAAGAGTTCGAAGAACGCGAGCGACGTATGGCAAGAGCTCAAAGGAAAGAGATGAAAAAAATGATGTGTGATGCGTGGCGAGCTCGATGACGAGGAGGACGACGATGAGTGAAATAAATTTGTAATTTTGTAACGATGTTGTAATGACTTTCATTTAAGACAGTGATTTTCAATTTGATTTGTCATAAAATTTTAATTTGAAATGATTTTCAATTTATTTAATTTGTACTTAATTTTGAAATAAATTTTTAAATATATGATTTTTAATTTAATCTAATTTTGAAATGACGGATAATTTTTTTCTTATTTTTATTTATTTTGACGACTCAGATGGTCGAAAATGTCAAATTCGACGGTGGTAACCGTCGAATATTATCGACGGCCTGGCCCGTCGATAGTTATCGATAGCTCAAATCGTCGATACGTATCGATGGATCAAACAGTATTAAGTCTCGACGGCTTGAGCCGTCGGTGCTTTTCGACGGTTAGCACCGTCGATTGTTCGACGGCTCAGACCGCCTAATTGACCGTCGAAGATTTCGACGGACGTTTGATAACCGTCGAAGATAATTTGTGACACTTATTTTTCGCGCGGATTTCATTCGTCGAAAAGTCCCATTTCCGACAATTTTTGTTTCATTACAGACGGGGATAAATGAGGTTTTTCTTGTAGTGAATAATTTTAAATATTTCACTTTTTGATGCATATTATCATCATGTGTTTTGTTGACTCGTGGTCAACTATCGCATTGTTCATCGTGTAACGCGCTTCGAAATCCGTTCGCAACACGTGTCGTGGGACTGATTTCGGGGACGTTACAAGATTACTTAGTTGTAACTTGCCGCAAAAAATGATAAATAATTTCACTTTTTGGTAAATGATACACAATTAACGCTTGTTGCCCAAAGAACAACACAAAAAAAATCATAAGTAATTATTATTCTTTTCAATTACGAGATAAATATATGAATTTTGAAAGGAAAAGATTCTCTCTTGTTAATTAAGCGAACGAATGGCACAGATGGTAAAATTCAAGCGAATTGAGGGGCATTAAATAAAGAAGCTCCATGGGCAATTGGCGTATACATGAAACTGGAAAGGACCGACGGGTGTTTCAAAATGGTGACCGTGGGCGCGTCGGCGGGGCCCGTCTTCTTTGTGCAGCAGCTGCTGCCAATGAATTCGTGAAAATGTGAAATTAACATTTTGCTTGACTCTCTCTCTCTCTCTCGCGGGAGCTCGTGAAATTAATATTTATTTCCCTCTTCGCTGGTTTGAACTTTGAAGTTTGAACATCCTCCTGCTTGGACAGAGAGAGAGAGTGATAGTACTCCAAGTAGATTAAAAAAAGAGAAAAATTTATAGAGATGATGAGATGAAAGATGAGAGAGAAATTATAGTGGGGGCTGTTATACGTGCGTGCATGCACGTCAAATGAGCGCATGTCAGACGACGCTGGCACGTCCAATTCTAATAAATTGACCATTTCCTTTTTCAAGCTTATTTAACGAATCTGGAGGGGATGTTTGGCTCTCATTTTTTATTCTTACAATAGGATTTATTTATTTTTAAGAATAATTATTTTTTCGTTAAACAATTCTTGCTAATTGGGGTTAAACAGTTCTTTAGCAAAAATTGCTTATCATATTTTCTCTATTTACGAGGAATATTTTTTTAATTTCATATTTGACTCTCATTGTTATATGAGAATAAAGCTTATGTTTGCCAATAATAAACGGAATAAAGCTAAAGGGCATGTTTGGAATCCATTTTCTATGAGCAGAAAGAATAGGCTGGCTAAATCAAAAAAGTTAAAATTAAAGAAAGAATAAAAAACTACAGTATATGCGAGCGGAAGATTTACAAATTAATAACTGTTTAAATAATATTTTGACTGGATTTAATATTACAGTTTAGGATGAAAAAAATTAGGAGGACAACGATTTTTTTTCGTTTGACACCGACGCGACAACACAAAGAAGAAAAAAATGAATGTTGTCACTCATTTTCATTTTTTAATGTTTACCATGGTAACGTCTTTGCTTTCAAACACATCCAACTAAAATTTTTCATATTTTTGTCTTCACCGTGGTATGTCACTTTTCAAAAAGTGCAATACTATATAATTTTTAAACCCATGGGTTAAAAAAACTTTTAGCCAAACAAGGCCTATTTCTTTAGCTTATTCCCATATCCAAACATTGGGGACTATAGTGTAGGGATCAATCACTATTAAGTCCCCAAAAAATATTTATTTGGGACTAATTAGAAGGTGGACCCAAATTCTTCATATCTTTAGAGACAAATTTAATTTGTATCTGATACAAATGTTATAGGCACCAATTACAACCTTTGGCTCAGAAAATATATTGTAGAAATTGATTTTAGTGGTCCCAAAAAATGTGATTTTTTTGTTCCAAAGCCTTTACCTCATTTTTCTACACATCGTCTTTTGTTTTCCTTTTTGTTCTGCCCTAACTCCCGCACTCCCTCTCATCTCCCTAAACCCATGGTGAAGGTGGCGATGCTATGAGGTTCCCTCCACCAGGTTTCCTACAACCGCAGCCTCAAACTTGTTTGATTTTTCATCGTTGCTTCTGCACTACTCTATTCATATTTTATTAACTTTGGTACTTATTGTCTAAAGCCATTGACATCTGCAACGAGTCCATCAAGGAGTTGTAGATCGAGTACGTCGACATATTCGATCTCTCGTTTGTCAACACTGATCTTGAGGTCAACGAGCCTCCCCAGCCTTTCGCCAAAAGATCCTTGAAGCGGACGTCGTCCTCTTTGCTTCCCCGGAGTACAATTATTTATGGACCCTCTCTTGCCTCTTTGTTTTGTTTCTTTGATATTCAAGATTTGTCTTTGTTTTGTTTTATTCCTTAATATGTAGTATCATATGTTTACTTGTGACTTATGTGTTTTACAACATATAATTAGACTTGCATTTAGGTTTATGTTGTGTTGTTTAGTCATAGCATGCATCTATTTTTTACATTTATTTCTTCAATTTTTTTAAAGTAGCCATCTACCTCAACTAGGTGTAATTTTACAGAAATTATTGATAAAAATGGCGGAGGAAGGGAAGAAAAGAAGAATAATGGGAAACGAAGTCTAATTAACTGCTGAAAATTCAAAAGAGCACTCTTCGCGGGCCGTTATAGAATTCTCACGTCTGAGAAAAGTATACCTAATGCCCCGCCATCCGATTATCACGGCTCTCACAGAACTGGCTTGCAGATAAAAATAAATTTCACGGGTCGTGAATATCGCTTCATGGGCAGTGAAATATGGTTTAAAGCTCCAATTGCTCATCTTCATGGCTCTGGCAGCACTCGAAGGAAGAAACTCATATTTCACGGGCTGTTAAATACTTTTCATGGTCGTGAAAACAAAATTTCACGCCAATTACTGCATTTCACGAGCTGAGCGACGCTTATTTCATCGAAGAGAACTTACGGGCCGTGACAGGTTTCTCATGACCATTACAGTAGATTTTCACGAATCACACATTCTCACTGCTCTTATAGAGAATCGGATATAGAAGAAATATCATGGGCCATGAGCCAAGAGTAATGGGCCGTTACACACCTCAGTAGTCCCATCACCAACCGTTACATAGTTTTCACGGACATCACAGAGGGTTTGGAATTGCCGATCATCAACTAATGGGCCATGATCTACGCCTAACGAGCTGATCATAATGCTCCGGGTTTACAATTAATCTTCACGGGCCGTTAGCTCTTTGTCACTGGCCGTGAAATTACATAAATTGCACGATCGAAGGAGATATCTCCTGAATCACGACCATGAATCTCACATTCATGCCCCGTTAAAACCTAGCCAGGGGCGTGATGGACACAAAATCCGACTCATAGTTTATTTTTGGAAGAATTCTCAAGGAACAAGGACTCCAACTCTTACCATATGTCCCACAGATCAATTAGAAACAAATTAAACTATAAATTTCACAGTTTTACAAGGCAAAACTTTCATAATAAATAGGACTATAAATTTATCTTATTTCACAAGGAAATAGGTTTCCATTTATTCTCAAACTTCATGGAAACTTGAGCCTCTATAGAAAGGAACATCTGGCAACCAGAAACTATCATTCTAGGGCCTACAACCAAAGCTTTCAAGTCAAGAATGAATGAACACTTTTGAAGAACAAAGATAAGACTTTTGCGTAGTAGACTCGTGCGAGGATTGCGCAGTAATTTCATCGTTGCTTGTAAAGAGTACTCTTTGTTCTACATATTGTTGAGATGATAATTTAGATTTTTTCATGTTCTATCTATCTGTCTTAGTACTTTGAATTATTAGTTTTAACTTTATCTTTCTGTTTCAGTTGTGAGAGCTTTCGTGTATGAACAATTTCTGATTTCTGATTAATCAAATAATAAGTATTTTAGTTTTTATGAACATGATTGTTATACTTAAAGCTTTCTTTCAGAATTTAATGATTTATAGGATGATTATTAACTGTATAATGTAATCAATCCTCAATTCATAATTGTCTATTCGGATTGATTATTAACTTTTATGTTGAAGCAATACATGTCACAATCTCATAGAATCCATGTGGAATATTAGATTGTGTGGTCTACATAACTGACCTGTGTGGGTGGTTAAGTAGTTTAAGGATTATAGCATATTGCATCTTAATTTCAATATAACTGAGGATATATATGAGCGGAATACTTTCAGTTTACTATTATCTTAAGATAGTTGATTTACCCATTTAGGGAGATCATATCTTCAGCTTAATCTATCTAAAAATTAAATGTTAACTTCATGTTTATGCTTAATTTTATAGAAAATACAGATTGTTCTAATCATTATATATCATCCTAATGACCTATGCATCGTTAGTTTTAGTCTTTATTCTTTTGCAATTTTACTTTCTTCATATCTTTCATCCAAAACTTTATGTTGTCTCTTATTAGCCTTTGGAATTCGATAGATAAATAAAATAATTTTTCGTGGGTTCGACACTCTACTCATTACACTTTATTAGTTGAGCGACTAGTGCACTTGCTGGCTTTTGACGTCGTTGCCGAGGAACTATTCTTTATTTTCTATTCTTATTTTAGGCTACTTTGAGACTCTTTACTTTATGTTTTCTTTTCGTTTGGTGGCTGTGCATATTTCTAGGCACGATTAATTCACAAGCCATCTAATTTGGAGCCTTTGGACTGTGACACAAGATATAATACTCGAAGCTTCAAAGTCCCTATGGAATTTGATCCTGAGATCGAACGAACAATGCGGCTTCTACGAAAGAAGAAGATGATTGAACAAGAAGAACGACGCCAAGTTGAATAGGAAGATGAAGAGGAAGAAGAACTAAGCATGAGGGATTATGTTTTTGCTAAATATTCGAACACCAACTCCAGTATTATGATTCCAGCAATCACAGTAAACAACTTCGGCTTTAAACCCCGTCATCACTCGCATGGATGAAGCACATCAATTTGGCGGAGCTTTCCATGAGAACCCTCATGATCATCTTGATAATTTTTTGTGCATTTGCAACACCTTTAAGAGTCCTAATGTTTTTTGTGGATGCATCTCGTTTAACTTTATTTTCCTTTTCTTTACGAGAAAAATCATTTACTTGGTTGAATACTCTTCTTGCAAGATCAATCAAAACTTGGGCTCAACTTGTAAACAAGTTCCTTAACAATATGGCCCACCTCAAAAGGCAACAAAGCTGAAAAACGAACTCCGATCTTTTTGACAAGATGACGATGAAACGTTCTATGAGGCGTGAGACAGGTTCAAGGAACTCTCAGTCGGAGTTCTCGACAATTAGATTCCACTATGGGAAAAACTTGAAAGTTTCTACAATGGTTTGTGCCAAACGGATAAAGACAAGCTAGATTCCTCAACTGGAGGAACGGTTATGGGCAAGATAAAGCCACAAGAAATTTATGATCTCACAGATGATGTAGCCCCGAATTTGTGACAATCTAAATGCACCCAGAAAAGAGAAGAGTGAATAAAACTGAAAGTGAATTAGTCGTGGCTCAGCTGTAGTCACTAAACAAAAAGTTTGAGATGCTTCTTAGCCATAACAATCCATGCGATCTATGTGGAGGAGGACACCCAATTTCTAAATGTCCAGATGGTAATTCCAATCAAATTGGAGATGCTAACCTTGTTTCTAATTCTTCTTTCATGTCCCCACCATTGGGAAATTATTACAATCCAAGTTGGCGTAATAATCATTTATTCTCTTGGAGACAAAATCCAGGACAACAACCACCTCCACACAACAACTTCCAACGACAACAATTTTAGCAATCACTCTATCCACAATCACATGCTGGAACGAAGCCGAACTTGAAAGAATTGATGAAAAAATTCATGACAATCATGGAAACTAAGATTTCCAATCAAGATGCTTCCATCCACAATATGGAAATTCAAGTAGGACAGATAGCAAATGTCCTCGCTGAACGTACACTGGGCACTCTACCAAGAAACACCGAGAAAAATTCACGAGAAGAAGCCAAAGCTATCTCTTTATGAAGCAAAAAAACTCTAGCTGAACTAGCCTTGCAATCATCAAATGAAGACACAAGCAAGGAGGCTACAATTGAAGCATCACATGATCTTATTATCGATGAAGAAAGACCTCGCTTCCAAATTGAAATACTAAAGGGAAAGAGCCAGCGACCATCGAGATACCAAGCAAATTGGAAACCTTCCATTCCCACAAACGCTGCGCAACGAGCAATTGGATAAGCAATTCTCTCATTTCATTGAAATATTTAAACAATTGCAAATTAACATTCCTTTTTATGAAGCATTACAACAGATGTCCAGATACACAAAGTTTTTAAAATGTCTTATCTCGCAAACGAAAGATCGATATTAAAGGTATCGTGAAGATGACACCTCAATGTTGTGTTGTCTACAAAGAAAATCTTCCAACTAAAATGGGCGCCGCGAGTAGTTTTACCATACCTTGCATGATTGGAGACTATCATTGTCCCAAGGCTCTTTGTGACCTTGGGGCAAGCATAAATTTAATGCCTTATTCTATTTTTTTTAAAGCTAGGTTATGGAGAACTTGTTCCTACTTCAGTTTTACTCCAAATGGCTGATCCTTGGTCAAACCAAAGGGATTGCCAGAAGATGTGTTGGTGAAAGTAGATAAATTTATCTTTCCCGCATATTTCAATGTGATGGATATGAAGGTTGGACCAGAAGCTCCTATCATATTGGGATGCCCATTCTTGGCTACGAGCAATACTCTCATCGATGTCTAACAAGAAAAACTTACACTTCGAGTCAACAATCAGGATCTCAACTTTGACATGATGACCTCACTTCAAAACTCTATGGATTATTCTTCATGTTTTGCTATTGACAGTTTGGAAGATGATGTACATGATGAATTTGATGACATTGTTTCTAACGTTGTTAATGATCCATATGTAGGTGTCGAAGATGCATTAAAAACAAATGATGATGTCGAGACGACAACCGAAATACAAAATCCTGATAAAGAAAAAATTGCAATCCAAAAGAGATTGCATTATCATCGCCGAAACTTGAACTTAAAGAACTTCTTTCACATTTGAAATATTCTTTCCTAAAAAATGATTCTTTCCATGTAATTAATTATATATTCCTCTCTTACAAATGATATGGAACACCAACTTCTGGAGGTGATGAAAATTCACAAGAAGGGATAGAATGGTCTATCTCGGATATTAAAGGCATCTCCCCTATATTTGTCAGCATAAAATCTTGAGGAAGATGGACACCTTGTTGCTCAGTTCCAACGAAGATTCAACCCCGCATTGAAAGAGGTCGTTAGAAAAGAATTTATCAAGCTACTTGATGCCGGGATCATCTACACCATTTTAAATAGCCGTTGAGTCGGTACGATTCAGGTAGTACAAAAAAAGGAGGTATGACGGTAGTTACAAATAAAAATAATGAACTTATTCCACAAATAATTGTGACTGGCTGACGTGTATGCATTGATTATGACACACACAAGGATCACTTTCCTTTACCCTTTATTGTAGGGGGACCCAATCCATGAACAACCAAATCTGGTCGGGTCAGATCAGTTCAAAGCCCTTTTGGGGGTCAAACCCAACCCAACCTGACCCGGTTCGAGTCGGGTCGGACTTTTCTTGCTATTTTATATTTATATATAAAAAATCGAGCCATCGGGTCGGGTCAACTCGGATTGAAAAAATCCAACTTGTACCCAACCCGACCAAAGGTCAGGTCGAGTTCGGGTCGGGTCGGGTCGGGTCATCGGGTTCACCAGGTCGACCCAACCCCGGTGAACACCCCTACTTTATTGATCAAATACTTTGTATTTTAGGTCACAACTTCTATTGCTTTTTAGATATATATTAAGGGTATAATCAAATTACAGTTGTACAAATAAAAATAATGAACTTATTCCACAAATAATTGTGACTGGCTGACGTGTATGCATTGATTATGACACACACAAGGATCACTTTCCTTTACCCTTTATTGTAAGGGGACCCGACCCATGAACAACCAAATCTGGTCGGGTCAGATCAGTTCAAGGCCCTTTTGGGGGTCAAACCCAACCCAACCTGACCCGGTTCGAGTCGGGTCGGGTGGTTAGGGTTACCCGACCACCCAATTTTCTTTTTTTTTTTAACTTTTATTTCTATTTTATATTTCTTTAATATAAAAAATCGAGCCATCGGGTCGGGTCAACTCGGATTGGAAAAATCCAACCTGTACCCGACCCGACCCAAGGTCAGGTCGAGTTCGGGTCGGGTCGGGTCATCGGGTTCACCAGGTCGACCCAACCCCGGTGAACACCCCTACTTTATTGATCAAATACTTTGTATTTTAGGTCACAACTTCTATTGCTTTTTAGATATATATTAAGGGTATAATCAAATTACAGTTGCACCCAAAAATCAGGAGAAAATGACATTCACATGTCCATATGGGACATTTTCTTACCGAAGGATGCCTTCCGGACTTTGCAATGCCCCAACAACTTTTCAACGTTACATGATGTTGATTTTTACTGATATAAACGAACAAATTCTTGAAGTCTTCATGAATGATTTTACTCTCTTCGATAATTATTTACATAACTTGACTTTAGTCTTGTAGAGATGTGAGGAAACTTATCTTAAATTGGGAGAAATCCCATTTTAGGATGAAGGAAGGAATAGTTCTTGGTTACAAAATTTCAGAGAAAGGCATTGAAGTAGATAAGGTCAAGATTGATGTCATAGCCAACCTTCCTCCTCCTACAAATGTCAAGGCCGTCAGAAGTTTCCTCAGACACGCTGGATTCTACCGTCGTTTCATAAAAGATTTTTCGAAGATTTCCAAACCGCTGACTTGTCTTCTTACTAAAGATGCTAAATTTGATTTCAATTCTGAATGTCTAGAAGCATATAATTTGTTGAAAGTGAAATTGATATCTACCCCCTATTGTTGTAGCTCCCGATTGGAGCCTTCCTTTCGAACTCATGTGTGATGCAAGCAATGGAGCAATTGGAGCGGTGTTGGGCGCACAACAAGATCCTACATGTCATCTACTATGCAAGCCGCACGCTCACACCTTACTATGATTTATGCATTTGATAAATTTTGACTTTATCTGATTTGTTCTAAAGTTGTTGGCTATACTGATTATACATCCATCCCACACCTCATGAAGACCGATGCCAAGCCCAGACTAATTCAATGGATTTTATTGTTACAAAAATTTGATGTCGAAATCAAGGACAAAAAAGGGATAGAGAACTTAGTGGATGATCACCTTTCATGTCTAGAACCAACCCCTGAAGAAGAAATTGACATCTGGGAAGAGTTCCCCGACGAAAAGATTCTGGCCGTATTTGCAATAAATCATAAGTGTTAACTAACACCTTGATTTGCAGATTTCACAAATTACCTTGCTAGCAAGTGGATCCCTAAAGGATGGAACCACACATCAATAGAATAATTTTTCTCTGATGTTAAACATTATCATTGGGAAGATCCATATTTGTTTAAGGTATGTGCAGATCAGGTGATCCGAAGATGTGTCCGAGAAGACGAGATGCCCAACATTCTATAACATTGTCATGATGGTGTTGCAGGATGACACTTTGGTCCTAATCGGTCCATCGTTAAAGTCTTGGGATACGGATTTTATTGACCCATACTTTACAAGGATGCCAGAGAATACTGTAAGTCTTGCGTTCATTGTCAAAGGGCAGGTAATATCTCATGTCAAAATGAAATGCCCTTAAATAGTATTTGCAATGTGATTTATTTGATGTTTGGGGCATCGATTTCATGGGTCCGTTTCCTAAATCCTTTGGTCATGAGTATATACTAATTGCTGTTGATTATGTTTTTAAGTGGGTAGAAGCCATTGCATCACCCACCAACGATGCTAAGATGGTTGTCAAGTTTTTATGGACTAATATTTTCACAAGGTACATCATACCTAGAGTAATCATTAGTGACAATGACACACATTTCTGCAACAAAGCTATAGCTAGCCTTATGCAACGTTTTAAGATCAACCATAGGCTAAGTACACCCTATCATGCACAAACCTGTGGTCAAGTAGAAGTGTCCAATAGAGAACTTTGTAGGATCCCAAAGGGCACCAAGAGGGGATTGTGGGTGAATTGGTGTTCAATTCAAAAATGTCGATTTCACAAAAACCATCGCGGAAGCTTAAAATCAATTCTTAAATCCTTTACAATTCAAATCATAAATTCAATATTAGAGGGAGAGAGAGAGAAAATCAAACGCAAACACACGGTGATTGTTGATGAGGTTCGGCCATACCTTGGCCTACGTCCCCACTCCGACTTCTCGATCTCGAGATCGCCGAAGATTCTACTAATCCCTTCCTTTGTTTCAAATGGGGCAAGGAAGAAAGCCATTTACATTAATTACCTTTTCTCCACTTCGAGAGACAATGCAACCTCTTCTCGTAGGAAGTTAATTTTTTTCTCTCGCACAAGAGGTAAGATTTAGAACCTCTTTTACACAGGAGCTCACTCTATTTTTTCTGAATAAAAATATTTCTCTCTTTTACAGTTCTATACTCACAAAAGTATAAGAGAGAAAGAAAGAAAATTTTAAATGATAACTTCAAGAAAAATTATCTTCTTTTTATTTCTTGAAGTTTTGTTTCAAGGCTTGAATGAGTGCTCTTCCTTCCGGCTTTGACACTCTTTTTATAGGCTTCTGCAAGTGAGAAAGTCGTCCAAAAATTATTTCACAATTTTCTCCTTCAATTTTGACTGTTACTGTTCATTTGACTCAAAGGTCGGTCGACCGCACATATGGACTGGTCGACCGGTACACTTTCTTTTATGAAAAATATAACTCTTAGCGAATTCTGCACTGTCCGGTCGACCTGTATTTTGGACCGATCGACCGGTATAATCTCGACATTTTGCTAGTTGAAATTGGGCATTTTCTGCACTGATCGGTCAACCTGTGTTATGGAGCAGTCGACCGATATTCTGGATCGGTCGTCTTGTGTTCCTGACCGGTCAACCTATTTTCCAGCCGGTAGCTCGACTGCCCTGCACTATTTTAAGCATAACTTTTTGCACAGATATCCAAATGAGATGATTTTTTATTCTATGAAAAGCTAACAAAATTCTCTACAACTTTGATATTTATTATTACTCCAAAATCTAATAGGATCATAGTTAATTATTTAATCAAATTATAGTGCATAAATTTATTCATTTTTCTTTAAACTTTTTTAGCATTTTAACTTTAATCTTTCGAGGTTTGTGATGTGTGGATTGTGTGGAGTAGTGATAACTTGCTGATATTATGGGTCAGAATTGAAAATTATGAAATGAGCTCACACTCTTCACTTCTTCTCTACTGCAAGTGCACAAGTCAATTATAATAGACTCAAGTGTCGTATCCACAGTGATTTGAAGGCTAAAGACTCACTAAAATAATCTTGACTAACCCTAGACTAAATGGCAAAAATAGGAAATGAAGAAAAGTGAAAAATAGATTTAAAGATGAGACTAAGGGATAACTATTTTTTTTGCTGTTTTGACAATTGATATGGACTGAAATTTAGATACCAAACTAAGAACTAAAAGGGTTTATACATGTTTTGTTTTGGTCTATACACATATGATTCCATATCATTTCATATTAATAAATATGCCCATAAATACTTTGATCACTTTCTTTGGACCTTAATATATTTTGACAATCATTAATTGTATAATTATTATTCATATTAAACTCAATGTTGAATTTATGATCCAACAATCTTCCATTTGGGTACGAAACTTTATAATTATGCATACCAAAATGAGATCAATTTTGTTGTTGCCTTAAAACAATCTCATTCATTAATTATACTAATAAAAGATCAAAGTAATCTTTGTCATATTCACCACAACTTGACTCAACAATGGTCACATATATCAGTATAATCAATAACAACATCTTGATATGGATGCGTAACATGGAAGTTACATGCGATGTGATCATAACATATCTACTTCCAACTAATCCACTCTACCGAAATCAAACTTAATAAAGAGTGAAATTGAATTGTAGATCTTCAAATCTTAACCTTAATACATAAACTAAATTATAAGATAAAATTTCTATAATATCAGTATGGGCATTTATAGTTACAAACTCCCAAACTAAATATATATCCCGAACTAAAATGACTCTCCATATTACCGGTTTACTCGAGAAACACCTTGGATGACAATTCCTTAGTAATTGAATCCACAATAATAGAGTTTGTCCTAATATGCTTAATAAATATTAATATTTTCTTTACTCTTTCTTTTAACAACAAGGAGCTTGACTTTAATGTGCCTTAATTTTTTGCATCTTCTTTAGAATAAAAAAATAATGCCAGCACATAATTTTCGAAGATTATTATCCATAGGTGTTAAGAATATAAAATTAATGATATTGCTCTTCCGCTTTTAGAAAAATTGGTCAGTACATCAAATTTAACATGATATCAGAGTCAGTGATCAAGAGTTCAAATCTCATTAAGCTCTTATTAAAAAAATATTTTCTTCCCTTAGTTGTCCATGTGTTGGACTTGAACTAGACCAAAAGTTAGGAAAATTTGTTAGCACATCAAATTTAATATAGTATTAGAGCCAGAGGTCATGAGTCAAACCTTGTTAAGCTCTTATTAAAAAAAGGTATTTTCTCCTTTTATTATCCATGCATTCGGCTGTGCTAGACCAAAGTTGTCAGCAGCCCACATGTGAGAGGGAGTGTTAAGAATATAAAATCTCTCTTCCTAACTGCTTAAGTTTTTTTAAAAAATTGATTAGCACATCAAATTTAACAATAGAGAAAATATCATCATCACTATGAATATCTTGATCAATGTTTCGTATACTGATGATGTAAAAAATATTTGGCACATGCATTGGTTCACATTTTAAAACTATAAAAAAAATAAAAAATATTATGATGCATACCTTTGTTCCATGGCCCTTAGTTCTTCAATGCATTGATTCTGCATACCACATACATCCATTTCATTGTCGATGTATGAAGACATGAGAATGATAAGTAAGAAAATTCCTAAAGATATGAATCTAAAAAATATTAGGTTTAGGTATTAACAATCAACAATAGTGGAGACCTTGCTATTGTGGAGTTAGTTTATGGTAGTGACAATGATAGTAGTTGACAACAGTGGCGATGACTCATAAAGGTAAATATCTATGACTACGATGGGTACTAAATGGTGACGACAAATTAATGATGGAGAGGGAGGGAGGGAGAGTGAGTAGCGACCGCGATCCCCATCGGATGTGAAGGGAGAGGAGAAGGGAAGGAGGGAGGAAGAGAGAGCAGTTGAGGCACCTCAAATGGGCACTGCAAGGTTGGCGTAAAGACTCAATATCTATATTGTCCTCTAACTTCAATTTATGATAAGATTATTCTCGAACTTTTAGCTTCTTACGAAAGTTTTCTTCCTGACCAACGATAGTGGATTTTTAGATTGCGCTGCTAGCATGGCATAACAAAAAATAATATAATTTAGTAATTAAATAATATAAAAAATTTATTTTTTTTTAAAAAAAGGAGGTGCAGCCAAGGTTACCTCCCCCCAAAGCCGAAGAAAGGCGAACGATTGCCTTCCCCTCTCCCATCTGGGTCAAATAGGGGAGGGGAAGGGGCCAGGAGCACGTCACATCGATCCCTCTTCTCCTACGGGGTGGCACAAAAAGATGATGAAGGGGTGGCCACCCTCTTCTCCTATGGATTAGCCACGCAAAAGTCGGGAGGGGGCAATCACCCCCTTCCCCTCTTCTCTTTGGCTCTGGAGGGGACAGAGGAGGGGCGGCATGCCCCTTTCTCCGACTGGTGAGGGACGGGAGCTTTAGTTTGTCTTTTTTTTAGTTTTATATCATTTTTTATTAGATTTTATTATTTTCTTATTTTATTTGTTGCGTCACATCGATCGCATAATAGGGAAATTTATTTATCATTGGTCAGGAGGATAACACAAAAAAGAGAAAAGATTGACGATAGTCTGATTATAATTTAAGTTAGATGATTGAATAATTACCACACTTAAATTTTAAGGATCCATTTAGAGAGGAAGGAAGAGATGTAAGAGAGTCTCGAAGGCTCTGCTCTTCTCGGTGCTGTGAGAGAAATGTGAGTGGCGGCTTGGGATTAGGATGAATCACATTATATATTGGACAATATACTTCCTTTTCCCGAAGAAAAATGTTCGAGGCATCTCTTCCTATGCTAATAATATGTCGAGTAACCATTAAATACATGATAAAGAGACAAGTATATGTCACATTCTTTAATTTGAATGTGAATTGCATGCCAAATTGTCAATCCTTATCTGCAAAGGAGAGTCAATTGCCAATCCTTATCATCTCTGCAAACTATATTCTTATCCAAAAGCATGTCTATTGAGATCACCACAATTATTATCAAAATAATCACGTCAAAAATGAATTATCTAGATTAGCACTTTATTCCAAAGATTGTAATAAAACACCTACAAAAATAGAAAAATATAATCTAATTATATGTAGAAAATTTCATCGTGGAATGAAAATTGGATTATCTTTATTCCTAAAGCACGGTCAACTAATCTAATCTTCTTTTTTTTTGGACTATCTTTTTTTGTCTACTAAACAAAAAAAAAAAAGAATAGAGAAAATAAATTATTATAATACATGAATTATCTAATTATAATATTCTAATATATAATTTAATGTCAAAGGACCCCTCCTACTTCATGGTGAGAAATAATAGTTACTTTCCATTAAATTTCACGTTAATATCAAAATTGGATTACTCAGAAATTACAAAAATGAAAAAAAGATACACAATTCATATGCAGACAAAGATATATAACTGATGTTGCACAAAATGTAATTACTGATGTCTAATTTATTGAAAGACACTTATATATATCACTTGACATGATAATTTAAGCCGCATTGGAGATTGGTTACTTGTTAAATATTAAATATAATAAATTTATAAAAAAACCCAACAAAGATTTCCTATTTATCATATATATGCAAAGATTTCCTATTTATCATTATATGTCTGAAGTCAAGCTCCGACAGAGTAATTACTTAGTATTAATGAAATTTACTTTGAAAAAAAAACACATTTCGGAGTTTATTACAAACTTTCTCCCAAATTCATTCAATTTTTTTCTGCAATAAGAAAAAAAAAGTCTTAATTAATTCAGCATGAGTCAATTGGTCAAAGTTGGCGTACCTCCTCAGAGTACACCAGAAAACAGGCGGACAGGATCATATCATCGTACGATCCAACGGGTAAAAATCACTGATGCATAACGATATTATGCGAATAAAAGAACCTGCAAAAGCTGGAGAAGGGTAAAGCAGCTTAGCAGCCAGTGGAAGTGACCGCATATTTTCGTGCCACTCATCCACTTATATCCTGACACGTGTTTGTGCGTGCTTCCCTTCCCCCACATTTTGTAGGAGTGTAGGCGAAAGAGCGGAGGAAGGAGATCGCCAAGTGATCCCCCAGCGGTTCCCCCCTGCCACGAAATCAACGCCCTCTCCAACAAAGGTGAGCAAATTTGGTGGGAAAATTCTGTCCTTTCCGCAATTTTTTCGTATTTTCCTTAGTTTCAGTATTTTTTTAGGTGCAAGGATTTAGCAGAAAGTGATTTGTAAGGATTTGAATCGCCGTCGGGACCTAGTTTTTGCGAAGCGTGAACAACATTGGGTTAAAATTAGGTGTCTCTTTTGTATTTCTGACGCTGCGCTAAAATTGTTGTAAAGGGATGTGATTTGTTCTTGTTGTTGCTATTAAAGGCGAGGGATTGGCATTGGATTGGATCCTTGGATGGAATTCAGGTTTTGATTTGCTAGATTGTTGCTGCATGGGATTTTTTTATTCTTGCTCTGTCAATTGTTGCAACGCGACCAATTCGATATCTGTTCTTATGCTTTTTGTTGGAGAGGGTTTTGTGTCTGGATCGAAGCCTTTGGCGTTAGATCTTGGTTAGGGTTGGGGATTCTACGTTGATTTTGCTTTCTGATTTGATGAATTGCTGATAGAAGAAGCATTTTGGGCCAAAAGTAAGTCTTTTATTGCTAGGATTTAGATCTTTTAGTTTTGTAGTCACTAAGTAACGTTGTCTTGTCTTGGGAGCTCATTTTTCACTGTTGCAAACCATGTCAAAGGGCTTTCTACTTTGCCCTTCGTCAACCTTCTCTTTAAAGAAATACTTTCCAAGATCATAACTGATAGCTTTCCATGGTTGAATTCCAAGTCAGGTGTGGTGCTATTGGTATTCAAGTGAACCAAAACTTCTTCGTGATGGGTTACTAGGAAAATCCACACGATTTAGATACAGTCTTTGACATATTGTTTACTTATTAGATTTTTTTTTGAGAATACTTATTAGATTCTATATTCATATCTGTTATGTTACCAACTTCTTCCTGACTATTCACTACTGAAGGTAGGCATAATCAATGTTGTCAAACACGTAAAACGGACACGACACAGAGAAGCCGGGAAAACACGAAATCGTATACACGTAACACGACACGCCCGATTCTACCAGAAAAATATTTTATATATTAATTCGCATAGACCCCCTCACCCCCTCGGTAAGTGACAATCAGATGGAGGCAGCCACAAACAGAATAACTTAATCTAACATTCTGAATCCCTCACCAGTCACTCCCTCGGTTCATCTAATTGCAAACACAAGGGAGGGACCAAGGTAGGTTCAGTTGTTCGCACATACAAAGAAGGTGAGAGGACCGAGGGAGGTTCCTCACTTCCTCTGTTCGCAAACAAATAGAGAAACTGAGGGAGGTTCGGCAATTTGCACATACAAAGAAAGAGGGAGGGGCCGAGGGAGGTTCTGTTGTTCGCAAACAAATAGAGAAAGAGGGAGAAACCGAGAGAGGTTCAGGCATTCAGCTGTTCGCACATACAAAGAAAGAGGGAGGGACCAAGGGAGGTTCCTTTGTTCATCTGTTTGTAACCAAATCGAGAAAGAAGAAGGGTGGGCGCAGCCATAAACATGAAGAGAAAGAGGGAGGGAGCGTGTACTGGCAGAGGCAGACGGCTGCAGGAGGTCAGCGAGCGAAGGATGTGCACGAGCAGGGGCATCCTTAGGCAGCGAACAGTGAGGTTGCACGTAGAAAAGAAAGAGATGGCACAATGAGCAGCCACATACAGAGAGGGAGGGAGGGAGGGAGAGTGTACCAGGCTCCAGCAGCGGAAGAAAGCGAATGAGTAGCAGCACGAGCAGGGGTGGGGAACAGTGCAAGAAAGGGGTGGCTGCAGAAGTGAATCCCGGCGGACGATCGGCTGAGGGTTGGAGAAGCAGCATCGCGGCGGCGAGAGTTGGAGCAGTGGATGAAAAGGGATTAGGGCATCTGCGTTTTGGGAGAAAAAGGGGCCAGGCAATCACGTGGCGTCTCACGTGGGTGAATGAGCGGGAGGAGAAAAAAAATGAAGTCGCGATTCCACCGTTTCTACGTTCTGACTCGCGATTCTACTACGTGTTAGTGAGACGCGATTCTAGCTAGAAACGAGCACGTTTCGCCGGGGTGGAGTCGTAGAATCGTACGATTCTACGTCTCAAAATGCGTTTTTGACTACCTTGGGCATAATGTTGGTCATTTCCCATCGAATAGCTATTCATATGGAAGCTATAGATGGTAGGAATACCTGTAGGCGATATACTAGTCTATGATACGCATTCAATTAAGTGGTCATGACTGCCCTTTAGGGTTTCTATTATTAATTGTGCACACAGTACTTTGGAACTTGTTAATTCTTCATTACTTCGCTAACTGAAACAGACGACGTGCTTTAAATGCTGTGACTTAGATTACCTTAGTATTTTCGTAATAGTTAATATTCATCTAGTCACCAGTGGATCATTATTTCCACTTTTATTTACATGCTTTGGTCCTTTATTTTAATCCTTATTTATCTCAACAGAAGAAAAACGGCAATTTGAAAACCCAGATTGTAGAAAACTCTACAGCACACATGCAAAAGTTGATGAATTAAATAACTTCTATGATTTTTAAGAAAACATAGATTCATTCGATTATCCTAGTATATAACTTCTATGTTTTATAGCCGGTCCCAAGCCCGGATAAAGGAGGAGGATTGTGTTAGGCCCCGACAGCCAGCGTAAAACCCTGTCGAATCTCAATAGAGCGGAATGGCGTCGTATGATCCATGTAGCCGATCCCACCTAGTGGGATAAGGCTTTGTTGTTGTTGTTGTATAATGCCATCATGTTTTTGCTTGACTTCTAAGATGATTTTTTGAGAAATGTTTGCTAATGAATATCTATAACTGTGGCATAAACATCTTATAGAAGCATTTTCCTGGAAGAATTCATTGATCTTCATTCTTCCCAAAAAAAAATTTCATTGATCTTCATCATTAATTCCTACCAACAGCTTGTTTTATCTTTGTGACAGCTCCAGACAACCTGATCTTCATGAGTTCAAGAGGCACAGTGGCATCTGCTGTTTCCTGTACATCGGGAAACAAGGACATCTTCTGTGTTCTGGTTTGCTTATTTCCAGGATTCCTCGGATTTCTTATTTTCTACATCGACTTCCAGTTGGTCAAGGCCATTGTTAGAGATCCTTCATCAATTGTTGTCTTGGAGACTTGTGGAGGGGGCCAGCCTTAGCAGGATTTGTCTTTGAGCATTCATATTATACTTGAAGGTTGCTTGACATCAATAATATGGTTTCAACTAGAACTGCTACGTTGTCCAAGATTGATGTCAAGAAACCTTTTCTGAAACACGTACTTCTTCCCATGGGCCCTCCTGATGTTGTGGCCTCTGATAATCTAGAGTTTGATTTTTCGGACGTATTTGGTCCAACCCCAGATCAGAATTCCACTGTAGCGAATGTGGTGATCTCGGAGGGTACTGTTCATTCACTGGATACAAATGAAACAGTTTATGATGACCCTGCTGTCATTTACAAGAGGTCACATTCTTTGATCGGCCCAATGACTCCTGTCAGTCGTTCGTCGCAGCTCAACAAGTTCACACTGCACAAGACTGATAGCTCATTTGATCTGTTGGAGTGTACATCTGGAGAAACAGTGGAAGATCTAGACCGTTCCATCCCTGTCACAGAAAATGATGATACTCAAACAGAGGATTGTGGAGGTGTGGGACTGGAAGACTTTGAAGTTTTGAAGGTTGTAGGGAAGGGGGCGTTTGGCAAAGTGTTTCAGGTGAAAAAGAAGGGCACTTCAGAAATCTATGCAATGAAGGTTATGAGAAAGGATAAGATAATGGAAGATAACCATGCAGATTACATGAAGGCTGAGAGGGACATTTTGACAAAGGTTGATCATCCTTTCATTGTTCAGCTTAGATACTCCTTCCAGGTTTGAAATCTTCCTGAGGTGTTAGTCTTATTACAGTTCCTAAGTTCTTGCAGCTATGTTGATAAATTACTAAACAATTTATACAGAAACTGAAACACTTGTAATATAAAATACAGCTCTTTTTTTTCCCATATTCTCCATTGTCAACATATGACACCAAACAAAACTTTTATCAAGGTTCTGAGCAGTAGATTGTTCCTTGTACTTTCTACCGAAATGTTAACTTTAAATAACTTAATAGTGCCTTGAATATCAACATTCACAAGGCGCTTGGAGCAGAGTAGGAGTATTGGTCAAAAGAGGATGTCATGATGAATACCTAAGTGGATTTGTAAAATTGGTTATTGTTCATTTCTGAGAGAACATTTACAAACATCAATCTTAAACAAATTTCTTAAGAAAGATTGCAAATACAGTCTTGAAGCAGAGTATATGACTGATACAAATAGTGTTCTAACTATCCAAGTTTAGTTGCACATCCATTATGAGTTGAATTTAGAAGCCATCCACTTTAAACAGATTTATCAAGGTAGCACTTGCAGTGCATGAAGCAGAATAGAAGATTTGAGTAAAAAGAAGACGGATTGGTCTTGTAGCTGGTACCTTATAACCTTTTTAATACAGTGTTTTTGGTGCAGACAAAATATAGATTGTACCTTGTGCTGGATTTTATAAATGGCGGGCATCTTTTTTTCCAGCTCTATCATCATGGATTATTCAGGTGAATCTTCTTGCTTCAGTCAATGCTTGCATTTACTGATTGGGTTGGTATATTGAACTTGGATGCCATTAACAGAGAGGAATTGGCTCGCATATATACAGCTGAGATAGTGTCTGCTGTTGCACACCTTCATGGAAATGGTATAATGCACAGGGACCTCAAACCTGAGAACATTCTTCTGGATGCAGATGGACATGTGAGGACGCCTTTTTGCACTGATTTATGAATTTCCTTCTCAATCTCCTGCAACAGTTTTACTTGTTCCTGACATGCTTTCCATGTTTTTGTTAGGCAATGCTGACTGATTTTGGCTTGGCTAAGCAATTCGATGAAAATACTAGATCAAATTCTCTATGCGGGACATTGGAATATATGGCCCCTGAGATTGTTCTTGGGAAAGGTCATGATAAAGCCGCAGACTGGTGGAGTGTTGGCATTCTTCTTTTTGAAATGCTTACTGGAAAGGTTTTCTTCTTTTCTAATACAACAATATTGTTGACTGCCTTAAATCTCATATCTAATACTCTAGTGATCATCTCCACTTTGTATGTAGTGGAATGTGCTTCTATGAACATTTGGTTATTATATATTTCTTTTTTGTTCCAGTTTCAAAGGGAGACATATTTTCTGATATTGGAGTACATTTCATTTTCTCCCAACGTATAAGTTTTGAAGAAATTTTTTCGAGGGGAAAATATTTTCCTTTGCTCCTAATGAATTTTCTTTGAGAAATTTCCTTGTTAATTTTGGACAAATTAGTATGCATTTCCCACTGGAGGAGTTTTTTTTTCTTTTTTGAGAACTACTGGAGAATTTCTTTTTCTACCATAGAAAACAATAGTATGAGAAATAAAATTTATTTGTCTTAAAATGAACACCACTATGAGTTATATCAGACTATAGCATGACACAATCTAAGCAATCAGTTCAGTAAATATAAATCATAGGATTGAATGATCTTCTGTAGTTGTATGATGCACACGAAAATGAGCTCAGCAGTAATTGGATTCTAAATGTCATTAACCTAATTATGCATTCCTACTTATGCAGCCACCTTTTGTGAGTGGAAATCGTGAGAAAATGCAGAAGAAAATAATGACAGAAAAGATAAAGTTACCTACTTACTTGTCTAGTGATGCACATTCACTTCTAAAAGGCGTAAGTTCTTCTCCCCAAGTTTTTTCCCTGTTTGAACTATTCTTCATTCTGGAGTTATTTATATGATTCCGAACATAACATTCTTATTTTGTTTATCTGTTCCCTCTCAGTTACTGCAGAAAGAGGCAAACAAACGCCTTGGTAGTGGACCTGGTGGCAGCAATGAGATTAAAAACCACAAGTGGTTCAAAACTATCAACTGGAAGAAACTGGAAGCACGACAGATCCAGCCGAGCTTCCAGCCAAATGTTTCTGGTAAGACTTGCATTGCAAACTTTGACGAGAAATGGACCAGCATGACTCTGCTAGATTCTCCAGTTGCCAGCCCCGTGTCTGGAGATAACAATTTTGTAGGATTCACCTATGTGAGGCCCGTGCCTTTTCTTCAGAAGCCAAGCCCTTTGAGCTGAAAAGCGAGGCTGAGGGCAATTTACTAGGATTCACATGTGTTATGCGTGAAACTTCTTTGGTACTCTTTTTGACCTGTTCAAAAAGACTTGTCTGCTATTTTTGTTTCTTCGACATTCCATATCCAAATTCTCAGAAGCCATGCCCTTTGAACTGAAATCTTAGGTCATTAGGTTTATGGCAAATTTGGTAGGATTCACATGCTTTTATGCGCACGAACACGCCCACAATTGGTACTGTTTCGTGGCTTTGGATATCTACTATTCTGCTTTCTGTATTATGTTTGATTTGGACGCCTCCGGGTAGCCTGTGTAATAAGTTACGTTTTATTGCACTAAGTTCATTGGCTAATACTTCTGTTTTTATCATATATAATATTGCTCATGTTTCTACTTGGGATTAATTAGACTTCTAATTTGAAGCATATTCAGTGGTTGGGTGAGGATGCCATATTCGATTGCGGGTTATTTTGTAAAAGTTTATAGTGGTCATAAAAAAAAATTATGAGCTGGCTCATAAAATTTTTACGAACTTTATAAAACTTCTACAGAATTAGTTAAAACTTTTACAAAAGCTAACAATAGCTCTTAAAATTTTAACGAACTTCATTAGACTTTAAACAAAATCACTCAACTTTTGCGAACTTTTACAAAAACTCATGATAGCTCATAACTTCTTATGAAACTTTATAATTTGTTTTACAAAATCTCACGATAGGTCATGGAATCAAAATGGCTTCATTATGGCAACATCGAATTCGCCTAACATCATATTTGCGATTTTTACCTCTTTATTAAATTCCATTTTCTACTCCGTATTTTTCATTCTCTATTTATTCTTTCTTTGTCTTAGCCCACTAGTATTGTCCCATCTTCTCCCTTTGTATTTTCTTTATAATTCTCCCCTTTTCCCTTGTGCCTTTATTTTTAATCTCTATTCTCTCTTTATTACCATCCTAAAATTTCATATATCTCACGTCCTCTTTCTTTTCCCTCTCCTTTCTATATCTAGTTATTACACATTCTTCACTTACTCTTTGTTGCTATTATTTTCATCTATTTCACTCTTTTCTTTTCTTTTATTCTTTTTCTTCTCTTTCTACTATAGCTTCTAAGTTTGAAGTTTGTTTTGCTGGTTCAAAGATTTTCAGCGGTTCAATTTGATCCAAAACAGTATAATTATCATTCATTTTTTATCGGATTAAACTAGTCTAAAAATTAACTCATGATTACATAGGTTGGACCAAGTGGCCTATTTTAATACCATTGGTCGGGAGCACAAGGAACCTTTCCATGTAGTTGTATTCAATGTGATTGTAGCTTCAAAGTTGAAAATATTAAATATATCTAAGTTAAAAAATAATATTCTACCACTTTGAAGATCAACTTGCATCCAATGATTTTTCTATTTTTTTAAAATTTGACTAGCGCCTAAATTTACTTCTTGTAAAGAGGCTTCATCTATTCAATCATTATCATAACCCCAACGGTCCATCACCTCGCAAAAACTTCACTCAGATTTTACACGCAAGGGCATTCACGTATCCAATTTAGACTAATTCAAAATCCAAATTTGACCCAACACGATTTACCATTGGATCGGTTAGGTCATCAGATTATTCAATTATTTTATATTATATTATATTTTTTTATTTTAAAAATTAGAATATAAGTTTTTACAACAAAACTAAAATCCCTTTGACAGATATAAAATATTTTAAAATTTAAAGTGATTGGAACATTAAATTAATTAACTTGATTGAAACTATATTTTACTAGATGTAAAATATTTTGTTTTAATAGACAACAAGATTCTAGTTGATTTTTCCATTCACGTATCAAATTTTTCCATTTTTCAGTCAACTTTATGTACATATGAGGATCTCCATATCGATGGTTATAGTCGACGATTATACTCGATATGGAACTCTGGACTTATGCCCTTTTTACACTGATTGGATATCGTATGGCACGAAAGTTGTGTTGGAAACATGATTTCTCATCGGCGATAAAAGTGTACCCGGATTTTGTTCAACATGACTCAGGTGCGTCCAACATGGCCTAGGTTATGATCGAACAACACTACAAAAAATCTATCGATTGGTGACACAAGATAGTGATACAATACAAGCAATGTTACATCGATGCCAAAGGGATCGAAACATCGACACCGTTGCATCGAAAATAGTCTATGCTAGTTGCCTCTACGTAGCTTCGAATTTGCGTTGTCTTTGTGTTATCGAACCTCGATGCCAGATATGATGCTTTTGCGATGCTATGGAGTCACTTTTATTAGGTGTGAGAAAAGGCAAATGCAACTTAAAATATAGTGCCACATGGGAACCTCTAAAAGATGACGCTAAACTGGATGCGATCGTCACACTATTTCTCGACATTTTTTATGCTGTCGTGGACCTATTGGCACGTTTCACTCAATGTCATACTGGCGTCAGAAGCATTCGACGCTAAATATTTTGCACTGCATCTTTTTGTGAGGCCATTGTTAGGGTAATGTGTTGCTATTTAGTCGATGACGCTATTACGACCCTGTTGTGGCGCAAACATTATTAAAATGAATATTCCTATATCTATGTTAATTATTAATATATTGAATATTAATTATAACCACATTCGTAGATATGAATAGATATACAAATATATGTACATAAATACAAATACTCATATGTATATACATTTATTTATATAAATAAAAAATATATTCATAACATAGTTCATCTAATTAGTATACAGACATTTTTTTAGGAAATTTAAAGAATTGTCAAGAGAAATAAGTCCCTTAATTTCAAATGATGAAAATATTTGAATTTAGAGATGATCATTTTGCCGAGTGGTTGAAAAATAAAGTGAGAACTCTTTCCTATTGTTCGCAAATATTATCTTTTTAGAACTTTTAATTAACTTTTTCATTCAATATTTTATAAATTATCAATGGCTCAGTGACAAATTTGAGAATTAGAGATTTATGTTATAGATTACACAAACAAGTTTGTAGTTACTATGACGTCATATTTAATGGATACATATTTCATACAGAAGAAAATAGCCGACAACGTCCAATTATTAATAGTGGCATATGTATTCTATGAAGCATTTATAAGGATAACGAGTTTGATTACTATGACGTTATAGAAGAAATCATAGATTTGTCTTATTTGGAAAGATTGAACAAAGTCGTAGTGCTAAAATATCGATGGTTCAATTCAGAAAAAGAAATTCGGATTGATAAAAAATTTAAATTGATGGATATTAAGCCTTGATAGAGATTTCAGTCATACTATACATTCGTATTGATAGAATAACCACAACAAGTGTATTACACAAAGTATCCATCGAAAACAACCAAAGATGAATGATGGACGTCATGTAAAGTGAGAAGTAGACTATTCTTAGTAGAAATAATGATAGATGATCATGAAACACATTCATATTGGATGTTATCCCAATAGATGACTACTATCAAGAAGATCGAGTGAACGAGATAATTGATGTAGTTGAAGAAGTTGGTAACATTGACAGCGGATGACATTGAGCCAACGAAAGAGTTTAATTTAAATGATCTTTTCAAAGCGAACATTGACAACTTTATTAATGATGACTCAAATGAAGATTATAGTAATGATGATGAAAATGAATCAAAGTACAGGACAAGAGATTAAACGATGTAGTTCTTTTAACAATCTACGTAGTTGTATGTTTTTAATATCTAGTGTTTATATTTTTTCACTATTAACATGAACTTATAGATATTTTAGGTATTTTGAATATTCTGAATTATTGGCTATTACTATGGAGAAGTCTTCCACATTTTATGGATTATATTTGGAAAAAGTATTTTATAAAAATTGTGTAGCATCTTTAGGACGACTCTGAGCACGTGAAAGTCATGTGGGTCTCTGGGAGTTACATTTACTTTTCTTCTTTTTCCTTGATCCATTCTTTACCTTGCTTTCCCCTTTAGTGACTCTCCAATCAAATAAAGCTAAGTGATGGCAAGAATACCCCGAACAACATTGATATGATAGTCTTTACTCCCGATGATATTTTAGTTGTAGACAATGATGAATATCTATTATTGTCCTCACCAATTTGAATCGAGTATGTACCAACTATTTTACAAACTACATTGTTTATAATGATGTTTCTACCATAAATGTTTTAGTAAGTCGAGAATTACCTTTTTTTATAAAAATATGATAGAATACCTCAAAGTTAGGATTCAACTTTCCTTCAAATGTCTCTGACAAATTGAGAGCCAAAATTTTTTCCCTTGTCTCAACTATAATGACATGGTCTTCTTCTTAGGGTCGTCTCCAAATGTTTGTGTTTGTTATAATAGTTGCAGATATGCTTTAGACTTGTTATAGTCTTGACCTTCTTAGAGTTTGAGGCATGTCCCTTCTCAAATATGGTTGTCACCAACTATGTGGCTTGGGTATTCATAAGTTTATCTATTGAAGTTCACAAGTACGTAAACTCGATCTTTCATTTTTTGAAGGTATAATATATCTCCCAATAATGAAAGTTTGAATACAATTTTCATATGATGATGAAAAAGAAATTAACAAAAGAAGGACAACATCTTTATATGTGATTTCACATCCCTTTCTTTAACCTTATTACCAAAGTATTCATCTTATCAAAATGATCTTTTGGAAGGTATCTTTTGTCATACAAGAGGCAAACAAAGAGTGCTTCAACAATAACTTTCTAGTCGAAAACTTCGCTAAATAGTGACTCTCAAATTTTGAACAAAGATCAAGTGTCATGTTTTCATCAATGTCTTTGGTAACCACTTTTTTACATAAGGGGATTATGGCATGTGCATTATTGTCTTGCATCATCAAATACTCTAAACCATTCCCATTTGATTTATCTTTTGAGTCTTCTTCCTTTGATTTGTCTTCATAATCTTAACTAGTGGCAAGTGCCCACATTTTGATCTATTAGAGACCAAAACTATTTGGTCATATTAACTTCTCTATCTTCATATTGTACAACACCATTTCTTAGTTTGATGGAGGATCACATATATATGAAGTTTGCTCTGATACTAGCTTATTATGAATTTAGGGCAAGAGGAATTACATAGATAAAAGATTTATGAAGCACTTATTATGAATTTAGGAAGAGAGAAATTGCATATATAAAAGATTTATGAACCTCACCCTTGATTGGATTATAAATTTAAATGATGATAAAATATTATTAGATGAATAAATTCACACGAGGATAACAATGAATTAAACTTGTGAAGAGTCGACCCTAACTCATAGGAAGTGTACCGGCATTCTATTTAGTGATGATAAAAATTTAAATGAGAATAGGACTTTCCAATACCTAGTCCTCAGAGCCTGCGAATCACCCAAAAGTTTATCCCAAGTACCCCTCCCTCTGACTTCCCTTTGTCCAAGCACACTACTACAAAGGAATTTATAACTATAATTGGCTACCAAATGAGTTTTGAACAGTTTTTAGATTGAATCAAAACCTGCGATAAAATTGACTTCTTTCACTGCTGAATCTTATATTATCTGGGTCACCATCACAGCTCACGGTAATCACGCCATGAAGTGAACAACATAAGTATAATTAAATGCATAACCTTACGTACGTCCAATGGCATAATCCAATGAGGAAAAGCCTCTCCATCTTGGAACATTTCCAATTAGTAATGTAGTCAACTATCACGTAGCGATCAATTGATTTGAGTACCAAGTTTACTTCACTTTTTTTTTTCTACACAATTATTTATTTCCATTTCATTGTAAAGTTAGGCATTTCTGTATTATATTTTCCCGGTAAACTCTCACTTTTTGAAATAGAACAAAATAATAGAACTATTTATTATCTTTCTTAAAAAACAAACAAACAAACTAGCAAAAGCCAAGTTTGAACTTTGAACAACAAGCATCTGAAGTATATGTGCCCACCGATTCATAAATCAGTAGCAATCTCGTATAGCAAAGTATCCACAGGCTAAAATCCGCATGCATCCACGTAAACTAACGATCTGAATGGCTCCTACGTACTGCAAATATCTAGTAGTGGAATCAAAACGATCCAACGTCTGTTCAAACAGACATGAAACATATGATGCCTTAATGACTTAATTCAAATAAACTACGTGACGGGGTCAGTAAATACGTCAGCAGATACAAATATACCAGAGCGAGGGTGCAACTCAGGCAAAGCAAAGTTGACGGTTTCATGCCATATTATAACCTCATTCGACCTTTCAACAACTACTACTACTACTACTACTACTCTCTCTCTCTCTTCACATACACATGTTGGAGAGATCTTCACTGCATAAGGTACTGCCTCAGCCTGATCATAATTAAACTTCTCCACTAGGATTTGCTTTTATTCTTTTGGTAGAAGAGATCGATCTGATTTTTGTATCTTGGATTTGGTGGCGAAGGCACGAAGACTCCATCCATTTTGAGCTCAAATGTCTACAGTTTTCGCTCAAACTTAATCAAGCCTTTTATAATGTCCATGGGTTGGATTTTGATTCGTACAGATGCAGAAAACAAATGCGAAGTAATGAACTTTTGATCACAATAGTCTTATCTTTGCAGGATCTCGTACGTTTTAATTGCCTTTTCTCCAACGGACCAACACCTGTTTCAAATATTGGACCCAACTTTTGCTGTGTATTTGGATCCTTTCCCATGTCGAAGCGCGTGTTCTCGTTTCCATCTTCTCACCGCATCTGCGCCGTGCTTTTTTTGCGTGCCCTAACTTCTCCGGCCTTTGCAGCCACTGGCAACTCCACCTTCCAGCCGCAGGACTACATCCTTCTGGACTGTGGCGCCTCCGGCCAGGCCAACGACACCGACAGCCGGATGTGGGCCGGCGACGGGGGTTCGAAGTACGTCCCTCCTCAGAATACAATCAGTTCGCAAGCTCCGCCGAGCCCCTATGTCCCCGGATCAATTCCTACTTGACTGCTCGTGTCTCCACCTCCCCCTTCACCTACTCCTCTCCTCTCGTCTCCGGTCGCAATTTCATTCGCCTGTACTTTTACCCTTACGGTTACTCCGGACACAATGCGTCAGACGCTTTCTTCTCCGTCACGGCTGGAAATTACACATTTCTTAGCAATTTCAGTACCTTTCAGACGGCCCAAGCTCTGAACTTCAACTACCTCACGAAAGAATTCTCCGTCAACGTCTCAACTGACGGCCTGAACCTTACCTTCTCACCGTCCGCCCGTGCCAATGCTTACGCCTTCATCAATGGCATCGAGGTCGTTTCAATCCCTGATATCTTCGTCGCGGGGAGTCCTAATCTGCTTGTCAATGGCGGTGGCAACGTCAGCTTTAGCATTGATCCATCATCGGCCATTGAGACTGTGTATCGACTCAACGTGGGAGGACAAACTCTCTCTCCATTGCAGGACTCCGGATTGTACCGCTCATGGTGTGACGACTCGTTGTACATTGATGGTGCTGGGTTTGGTGTGTCCTACGGCAAGGATCCAAACGTTACCATAGTCTACCCTTCCTCAGTGCCAACATATGTTGCACCAGAGGCTGTCTATGCGACAGCAAGGTCGATGGGTCCAGATGCACATGTCAACATGAACTTCAATCTCACTTGGATCCTCACAGTGGATGCTGGATTTGATTACCTCGTGAGGTTACATTTTTGCAAGATCCAGTATCCAATGACGAAGATCAACCAGCGGGCATTCGATGTCTACCTCAATAACCAGACTGCTGAGCAAGCAGCAGATGTTATTGCTCTGAGCGGCGGCATAGGCGTCCCCGTTTTTGAGGACTATGTTGTTATGATGACAACGGGAAGCGGTCAGACGGATTTGTGGGTCGCCCTTCATCCCAACAACTCCACTCGTGCACAATACTATGATGCCATCTTAAATGGGCTCGAAGTCTTTAAGCTGCAGAATCCAAATGCCAGCCTTGCCGGCCTTAATCCTGTGCCACACCCTCAACCAGCGAAGGATACTAACAGAGGCCACAGTAAGCAGAATGCGAGGTCCAAGAGCAACAAAGTTGCACCAATTGTTGGCGGCGTCGTCGGAGGGAGCGTCGTGTGTCTCGCAGGTGTCTGCTGCATCATCGCGATGTCCATGCGCCGCAAGAAGAAAGGAAAAGTTGCTAGTGCAAATGAGGGGCCTTCTTCTGCTTGGCTACCGTTCTCGCGTTCAGAAGGATCCGCCAAGACGAATGCCACCAGGAGCGATGCTTCGTCGTTCCCCCGTGACCTTTGTCGAAACTTCTCCTTCGCAGAGATCGAGGCTGCGGCAAACAATTTCGACGAGTCCCTTCTTCTTGGCGTCGGAGGATTCGGGAAGGTTTACTGTGGGGAGATAGATGGCGGAACAAATGTCGCGATCAAGCGCGGCAACTCCATGGCCGAGCAGGGCGTCCACGAGTTCCAAACGGAGATAGATATGCTGTCCAAGCTACGTCACAAGCACCTCGTCTCTCTGATCGGGTTCTGCGAGGAGAACTACGAGATGATTCTGGTCTACGACTATATGGCCCATGGAACGCTTCGGGAGCATCTCTATAAGACGACCAAGCCATCCCTCGCTTGGCGTCAGCGGCTGGAGATTTGCATCGGGGCCGCTCGTGGACTGCACTACCTCCACACGGGCACCAAGCATGCCATCATCCACCGCAACGTTAAAACCACGAACATCCTCTTGGACGAGAAGTGGGTCGCAAAGGTTGCCGATTTCGGCCTCTCGAAGATTGGTCCGACGGCCTTCGATCAGACCCATGTCAGCACAGTGGTGAAGGGCAGCTCTGGCTACCTCGACCCTGAGTACTTCAAAAGGCAGAAGCTGACTGACAAATCTGATGTCTACTCCTTCGGCGTCGTGCTGTTCGAAGTCCTCTGTGATCGGCCTGCTCTTAGCCCGACACTTTCGGCGGAGCAGGTGAGCTTGGCCGAGTGGGCTGTGCGGTGTCACAAGAAGGGAGTACTCGAACAGATCATTGATCCCTGTGTGAAGGATAAGATTGCTCCACGGTGTTTCAGGATGTTTGCAGAAACTGCTGTGAAATGTCTGTCTGACGTGGGAACTGAACGGCCGGCAATGAGTGACGTGCTGTGGAGCCTCGAGTTCGCACTCCAACTCCAGGATCAAAAGAGTGCTGAGGAGAATGCGAGCACGTCCATGATTGACATCTCAAATGAAGAAACACATCTCATTATGGCTCAGAAAAAAGATCTTGGTTATCCATCAACTGATCAATCCGACACCAGTTACACTGCATTCACGACAGCAACCACCACCTCCGCAAGCGCCGGAGGACGGAGCCTTACGAGCGTGGATTCAGATGGACTGGTGCCAAGTGCAGTTTTCTCAGAGATCCTGAACCCGGCCAAGGGCCGGTGATACATGTCTGAATTATGTGTCATCTGTTTTCTTTCTTTTTTGCTACACATTGTAAGGGCTTCCGCTGTATACTTATATACGTGCTTTCTGTGTAATAGTACTACAGTTGTCTGCAAAAATGTTGTTGCCCCAGTAATTGATTTGAGTGTTATGAGCGATCATGATTGTATACAGCTAAATGCAATGCTTGGCTTTTGTTTATAGTTGCTTACTGGCTAGACAAACAGCTCCACGCAGAGCATAGTTTTTAGCTTGCATGTTATTGCTTCACTTTTGCTTAGGCATTTAGATCTTTGCATTTGCCTCTTTGGTTTTAGTCCATCAATTGGTGTCTGAGCGTAAGTTATACTGTGAAACCTTGGTGTTACTTCCTCTCTTGATGCATTAATTTCTTATTCCGGTATGTGGCTTCACCGCTTCAGAGCGCATATGGAGGATGGATTTATCATCGTGCATCTATGAAGTCTGGCGGAATGATATCCATCTCCTATAGTGGAATGACGCCTTCTGATTTTTTTTTTTCCCGAAAGGGTGAGTCTGCTGAAGTTTTTTACTCTTCCCAAAATGTGAAGTGCATTAGATTACTCCTTTCTCAATAGTGATATTTCTGAAGTTCAAACTGGAGACTCTTTGCACTTCATCCCACATAATAATTGAACCAACAGGTCCATTGAGCTTATTTTTTTAGGCTATGAGGGAGTACCAAATCTTATAACAGTCTATATAACTTCACTTCAGGAAACCTTTCTTTTATTCTTTAAGATAAAAAGTTGCTTATTGTAAAATATTTTTGATAGAATTTATCATCAAAATAAGAGGAATGATATGATAGAAAATTACAATATTTTTACGAATTTTCAATGGCCAAATTCTTCAGAAAATAGACCTTTTGACGAAACAAACGTCATTCGAAAAAACTCTCATTCTGACAGGTGCAAAAAAAATCATCGAAAGTTCTGACGGGAAATACCGTCGCAAAAACACCCTTCAGAACTTTTGATGGGAGTAATCTGTTGGAACTTTCGACAAGTACACGCCCTTTGAAAGTTTTGACAGGTGCTATCCGTTGGAAATTCCAACGGATTTCTATCCCTCGACAATACTAAAGACCAAGATCGTCGGTAACTTTAACAATAAAATATTAGTATTTTATTATATAGTATTATAATATATTATTATAAATTTAAATACTGATTTCCTAAATATATTATTATAATATATTACTGTCGAATGAAAATCTATTGATAATATCTAAAGTAAGAACCGTCGGTAACTTTATATTTTATTATAAATTCATATACTGATAGTCTTGACATTTGATATTACCGATGAATGAAAGTTCATCGGTAATACCAAAAGTCAAAACTATTGATAACCTTATATTATAATTTATTATATAATATTATAATATATTTTATTATAAATTTAAATACCGATGGTCCTTCAGCATTATTGTGGGATGGAAATCCATTGGTAATATTGAAAACTACGACCGTCGGTACTAACGATGGGCACTTTTCCCATGGATATTTCTTCCCATCCAAAATTTCGTCAAAAAATAGAAGGATTTTGATCCGTTGAAAATTGACCGTCGAAGATGCGTCATTTTCTAATAGTGGAAAATATAAACTGTAGCAAAATATCATCAAGGACGATCAAATTTGAAACATCTACAATTTCAGATGTATGGTGCACACTAATTTTCTCGTTAAGAAGAGAGACATTTAACATACTTCTCTTTTTTGTTCTTTGTACTTGATTGTACTAGGAAGAAGGTGTGTGTAACATATTATATTGTGAAAATTAAATCCATTGTAATAAAAACAAAGTATTTACCTTTTAATTGAAGAAAAATGGATGAAAATTTTCAAAGAGTATAAGTGTATTTCTCAAAGTGGAGATTAGATAGTGTGACTTCTTCTTTATACCCTTTGAAAGGAAAAATGTTATGCTAATAGATCTTTGATGAACTCAAGATCAAGAAGTCATAGTAGAGAGTAAGGGTCAAATTTCATCACTAAATCCCTTGCATTTTGTGTTCATATTTCCTCTTGCCTTCCTTCTCACTCTTATTGTGTTATGCTTTAATTATTTGAGTTTTGCGAAATGATTTGCGCTTCTATGATTAATTTGATAAATCAATTTTAACACACCAATTCAGTCTTGTTTTGGTGCCTTCTAAACCAACAAATGAAATAAGACATATTTGCTATTTGATTGAAATTTATTACCCAAGTAAATTAAGTATGATTATCATGCTAGGTAAAGACTAGGCCAATGAACATGAATACAAAAGTCAACCTCTACACTCATATGTTACCCAAGAGTGTGCAAATGAGTGAACATATGGAGAGGTATGAAGGCTAGGTAACTAAAATGATTTAGTTTAGAGTTTTAAAGGAATACCTATACCAATTGAATTTAATGGAAGGAGCTCGATTCATTGATTGTAGTATATAGGGTATCATGTTAACAAGGAGAAAAAAATATTACGACTAGATAGGAACTAAATATCCTAAATTATAAGTGATAATCTAATTAATGAAAGATAAAAATATTATAGTTGTAGAATGAAGTATAGAATTACTAGATTTTATTTATAGTTTTCAAATGATGAAACTAATCGAAGGAGTACATAACAAATGCGTAAAGTGTCGATGGAAAGTCAATAAGAGGATGACAGTTTAACTAGTTTCACCACATTCAAACATATTATTCAAAGATAGTATCAACACAAGTAGAAATGTAACATTCATAGTTAACCATTTTAATGCATGATGTGAATTGTGTGGAGTAGTGATAACTTGCTGAATTATGGGTCAGAATTTAGGTAAGAGTGAGATTTTCAGAAATGTGCTCAAACTCCTCACTTCCACTCTACTGCAAGTGCACAGATCAGAGTAATAGATTCAAATGTCATATTCACAGTGATTTGAGAGCTAAAAACTCACTAATCTAATTTAGGCTAATCCTAGACTAAGTAGCTAAAATAGTGAAATGAAGGGAAGTGAAAACAGAATTAGACTAAAGTAACTGTTTTGGTATTTTAGTAATTAGTATGGACTGATATCTAATTACTGAGCTGAAAACTAAAATGGATTAACAATTAATGAAAGATTCTCTTGGGAATGGAGTTCATCTAATTCAGATATGGATGGATTGAAACAATTCAGCAATGCATGTCAATTCTGATTCAACCTAAAAAAAAGGGCTGTTATCACAGTATAATTAAATCAGGACTAATTATCACATTCTCATATGAATGTTAGCTAAGTTGAATAAGAAAAGGATCCTTACTGATATTGGGTTATCATTAAGCACAAGTTTTAGCACCTTACTGATATTGCCAAAATCCTCTCAGATTTGGCAATTCAGTAAAGCCTAAATTGATACCACACTAATCAACATTCAAGATGATGGAACAATTGACTTAATTAATCAAACAGAAATGTAATTAACCCAATGCTAATGTTAATGCTTCTTGGTTCATCTCTAAACATCAAAGGGATCTAAAATCAGCCTCTCGGTTGCAATTGCAAATGAGGTCCACATCAACACTAGTTAATTGGATGCATTAGGCACAAAATCATAGATTGGAATCCAACAAATTATCATTGCATCTTGATTCATTTCTGAACATCAAGAAAACCATAAATCAACCTCTCAGTTGCTAATGAAATCAGGGTTTCATAATGACAAAACAGATTCCCAAAAATCAGAATTAGAATCATATCAAAATCAATAACAGAGAAGGAAAATAGCATGTTAATCATCCATCCATAACTAGGACTAGACTATGACCATATCCTAGGAGAGTTGGAATTTAGCTCATTATAGATACAAAGATTGATACAAAACAGAATATGGAATCCATGCTAAACATCTGAAATAAAAAGAGTAAAAAAAATCTGTCGACTGAAAATCAAATTACAACAATGTCTTCCTCCTCAGCTCCTTCCTCCTTGTCCAGCCACCCTTGCTAATGGAGGCTCCCCCTTTTCCTCTCCAGGTTCCTCAGCTTTTATATGGTCCTTAATCACCCTTTGATGCAAATCAAAAGCTTCCAAAGCTCCTGATCATGCCATCTGTCTTGGTCCCCCTGAAATTCCAGCAGGATGCTCACAGTTTTTTGGTAGCAATGCAGTGGTCCTCCCTCCTTTTTCCAGCAGGATGCAACCTTGTAAAACCTGCTAGAAGGGCAAGAACAACAAGCATAAAAGTTCACAGATAAAAAGTAAACAAATAGGGGTTAGAATCAGCATATACATCAGCTCACTTATCAAGTGTGAATAGTATTGCATAGAAATGATAATTTTGCATAGAAATGATAACTTTGCACATTGAATCATAATTATCCAAACATGAGTAATTCAGAACTTCTGTGCACATGAAATTAAATATAAAATGAGTAAAATCATAGCATGGTCAGCTAGTGATCACAAATGCATGCATTCTAGGCATAATTAGCCAAATGTAGGTAATTTTAAGGGCTCGATACATGCCAAATTAAGTATAAATGAAGTGAAAACTTAATATGATCAGCTAATGATCAAACTTTCTCAAGCTTAGTCTTTTGCATGTCCTCAAGCAAAACATTCAGATATTAAGAACAAGGCTTGAATTAAACAGTTCACAAGTGAATTCAGATTCAACTGGTTGAAATCCAATAACTCCCACTTTGCTAACACTCCATTCTTCCTAAAACCCAATCTCTAGCTGAGGAATCACATAGGCTAAAGCAGATTTAAGCCATGAAAAAAGAACTAGCAACAACTAATTTGAATTTCAGGAATTTTCAACTTTACTAAAAAGGTTGAACTATCAATCTCTTTATGAACAGATTTGTATTGCTTAAACAGGTTTGAAACCTGACTTTTATTCATGAAAATGCAAATAAACAGGTTGAGACCTGATTTGTATTCATGCTGGTCATAGGATAAAGATCCTGGTTTTATTCAGGAGAGATTCTTTTTTGGAATAGGCTCTCTTTATTCATGCTTGCATGCAATGCAGAAATGCAACTTTGATCTTTTTTCTTTTCCATTTCTTTTCTATTTTGTTCATGAAGTGAGCAGTAGTTCAAACTCAAGTAATGTTTAGATCCCTTAGTACAAATAGTCAAATTTTCCTATTTAACATGGCAGCAAAAACCTTGATTCCATTCTGGATATCTTCTAATTTCTGACCAACCCATGAGTGTTATCTAGTGTTACCTACAAAAAGAAGAAATTTCAGCTGAATTGAAATCATATGCATATGAAAGGTGAGCTGATTGAAGCAAAAAGATTAATAGTCAAATTGAATGTTTGGTATTGGAGTGTACTAGCTGTCATATTAGAGAATTTCACTCATTTTGGAGTTAAAATGATAACAAGATTTGAGCTGAACAATGTAGTGATAGCTTATGATATCTCAGTGATAACTAGTGATAACTTGTTAAATATACTGATAACCGAGTGATAATAATGATAACTTGATGATAACAGTGATAACCTCGTGATAGATATAATGTGGACTTTAAAATGAATTAAAACATGCTAATAGAGTTCAGAAATGCACCAGGTTTCCTCCCCCAAGCTTATTTTCAGCGCTGTTCTCAGTTGTGAGAAATATAGGCAAGGAAAAGGGTTGGGAGGGTGTTTAATTCTCGAAATTGTGCAATTGTGTATTGCTTCATTTGGTTCCTTCATGTCAACCAGAGGCTTGTGTGATTAATTCTTCCTGGTATGCAATCAATTCTGCAGAGAATTGGAGAATGATCAGTAAAATATCAAATGCAATATCAAAAAACTGCAATGATTAGTTTTGGAATGCACAATTTAACAATTTATGGGAGGATTGAGAAATGCACTGAAATTTAGCAATGACAAATGTGGATAACGGATATGAGTGATAAGTTAGATATCATTATGATAACTAAAGCATGAACTAGAAAATAATATCAATTATTAGTGGCATTTCAGTAAGAAAAATTAAAATTGAGTCTAGGAATACTCCCTAGGTAAAAGGTCAGGGGTGATTCTGATTCCTCTCTGAATTATTCCTGCAAAACAAAGAAAATTAGATATGAAATGGCTTGGGTTGCCTCCCAAGAAGCGCCCTACTTTAGTGTCTTAGGCTAGACATTGTTGCATTTGACTTTAGCTAGGCAATTCTGGTGGACTTGTCAATATCAGCACTTCCTTAGATGAATTCTCTGCTGTGGGGTTATATAATTTGAGTCTCTGTCCATTAACCTTGAAGACATCTGAGTTATCATTAACAAGGTCCACAGCTCCAAAGGGATAAACTTTGTGGACTTTGAATGGTCCACACCATCTGGACTTCAACTTTCCAGGAAAGAGTTTTAGTCTTGAGTTGTATAGTAGTACCAAGTCTTCAATTTTGAACTCTTTCTTCAATATCCTGCTGTCATGCCACCTCTTAGTTCTTTCCTTGTAAAATTCAAAATTGTGGTAGGCATTGAGCCTAATTTCATCTAGTTCATTCAGTTGTAATAGCCTTTTCTGTCCACAAGAATGCATATCAAAATTCAGCACCTTGACAGCCCAATATATCTTTTGCTTAAGCTCAATTGGCAAATGGCAAGTTTTTACATAAATCAGCTTGTATGAGGAGACACCAATTGGAGATTTATAAGCTGTTCTATAAGTCCAAAGTGCATCATTCAGCTTGATACTCCAATCTTTCCTGATTAATGAAACAATTTTCTCCAAAATGGTCTTAATTTCCCTATTTGAAATCTCAGCTTGGCCATTTGTCTGTGGGTGATAGATTGTTGAACTTTATGCTTGACGCCATATTTACTTAGGAGGTTCTCAAAACTCCTCTCTATGAAGTGGCTGCCTCCATCACTGATAACCACTCTTGGCATTTCAAATCTTGGAAAAATGATTTCTTTGAACATTTGGATAACTGCCTTGGAGTCAGCAGCTACTGTGGGTTTTGCCTCTATCCATTTGGACACATAATCAACAACCAACAATATGAACTTGTATCCAAATGAAGTAGGAAAGGGTCCCATGTAGTCAATTCTTCAAACATAAAAAATTTCAACTTCCAGAATTCCCTGTTGTGGCATTTCATTTCTTCTGGATATTGACCCTGCTCTTTGGCACACATCACAGCTCTTGACATACAGGTGAACATCCTTGAATAAAGTAGGCCAATAAAAACCTGATTGGAGAACCTTAGCAGCTATTTTTTGAGTAGCCCCATGTCCTCCATAAAGTGATGAGTGGCATTCATGCAAAATGTCTTGGAATTCAGTTTCTAGCATACACCTTCTAAACATCCCATCAGGGGATTTTTTGAATAGAAATGAATCATCCCAATAATAATCTTTTATGTCATGAAAGAATTTCTTCTTCTAATGGTATGAATAGTCAGATGGAATGATCCCACAAGCTAGGTAATTAATAATGTCAGCATACCATGGGGCAGTGGTTGATATAGCCATCAGGAAGTCATCAAGAAAAGAGTCATTGATAGGAATTGTTGGAAATTTCTGACTTCCTTCCAACCTGGATAAATGGACAACCACTAGGTTTTCAGTCCCTCTGCACATCAAATTCTTGCAGCAATAAAATCCATTTGATAAGTCTTGGTTTTGATTCTTTCTTGCTAATCAGATGCCTCACAGCTTGATGGTCAGTGTACACAATTACTTTGGCTCCAACTAGATAGGATATGAACTTGTCAATTGCAAACACCACAGCCAATAATTCCTTTTCAGTAGTAGCATAATTGACTTGGGCTTCATCTAGAGTTTTACTGGCATAACAGATAACATGATGCTTCCTATCCTTTGTTTGGCTTAGCACTGTCCCTACTGATCAGATGCATCACACATTATTTCAAAAGGCAATGGCCAATCTGGTGCTTGCACTATTGGGACTGATATAAGGGCTTGCTTTAGCTAGTTAAAGGCCTTCACACATTCTTCATTAAAATTGAATTCAGCATCCTTTGCTAATAGCTTTGTGAGGGGCCTGGCTATCATGGAAAAATTCTTTATGAATCTTCTGTAAAATCCAACATGGCCTAAGAAACTCCTCACTGCCTTCACATTCTTTGGAGGTGGTAATTTCTCAATGGCTTCAATCTTGGCCTTGTCCATTTCAATCCCTCTGCTAGAGACAATGTGGCCTAGTACAACTCCCTCTTGAAACATGAAATGACACTTTTCCCAATTCAGAATCAGATTGGATTCCTTGCACCTTTGCAAAACTTTTGTCAAATTCTCCAAACAATCTTCAAAGGAATCCCCATAAACTGAAAAATCATCCATGAACACTTCCATAATGTTTTCAATGAAATCTAAAAAAATGGACATCATACACCTCTGAAATGTGGCTGGGGCATTGCACAAACCAAATGGCATCTTGTATGCAAATGTCCCATATGGACAAGGTAAAGATGGTTTTGTCCTGGTCTTGGGGATGGATTGGAATCTGTAAAAATTCTGAGTAGCCATCCAAGTAGCAGAAGTGAGAGTGTTTGGCTAGCTTCTCAAGCATTTGATCAATAAAAGGGAGTGGAAAATGATCCTTCTTGGTTGCCGTATTCAATTTCCTGAAATCTATGCACATTCTCCATCCAGTCACTGTCCTGGTGGAAATTAGCTCATTTGAATTTGATTTCACTACTGTGATTCCACTCTTCTTTGGCACAACTTGAACTGGACTAACCCACTCACTATCTGAAATTGAATATATGATTTCAGCATTCAATAATTTCAGCACTTCTTTCTTTACAACCTCCTTCATGACAGGATTCAGTCTCCTTTGGAATTCAATTGTGGGCTTGTAATTGTCCTCCATGGGAATCCTGTGCATGCAAATTGAAGGATTAATTCCTTTGATGTCTTCAATTGAGTAGCCAATTACTTCCCTGTACAGCTTGAGTCTCTTCAGCAGCTCTTGAACTTGCTCTTGGGGTTAATTGGCATTGATTATCACTGGATATGTTGAACTCTCTCCTAGAAATTCATACTTCAAATTTCTAGGAAGAGGTTTCAGCTCCAATTTAGAAGAGTTTTCCTTGGTTGAACTGGTTTGGAGTTCAGTAGTGAAAACCTCCTGCACTACATTCTGGATTTCTGATTTGCCTATTGGTTTGAGTGAATCCATCACAGATTGACATGCCTTAGCTTCTGGATCTTCTATTTCCTTTAAGTGATCAAACATAAGACATCTTTGTAGAGGGTCTTCAATTGGAATTATTGCAGAAACTTGCTCCACTATTTGATTGAGTTGCCCATCCTCAAAATCTTCCTGCTGAAAATTGGGGCTACTGACAACTTGGGCTAGATTGAACTCTATCTTGTCCTCTCCAATCTGAAATGTCAATCTACCTTCCTTGACATCTATTACAGCTCCTGCAGTAACTAGAAAGAGTTTGCCTAACATAATTGGGGTGTTCAGGTCCTCATCCATGTCAAGTACAACAAAGTCTATAGGAATGTAGAACTTTCTAACTTTCAGGAGTATGTTTTCAAGAATTTCATGTGAATATTTGATAGATCTGTCAGCTAGCTGCAATGACATGTTGGTGGGCTTCAGATATCCAACTTCTAGCTTTCTACACAATGATAAAGGAATTACACTGACAGATGCACCCAAATCACACATTGCCCTCTGAATTTTCCTAGTCCAAATTTCACAAGGAATTGAAAAACTTCCTAAATCTTTCAATTTAGGAGGGAGTTTGTTCTGAATTACGGCTGAGGTTTCTTTAGTCAGGGCTATGGTTTCATGCTCCATAATTCTCCTTTTCTTGATCAGAATCTCCTTGAAAAATTTTTCATATGATGACATTTCCTGAATTGCCTACACAAATGACACATTAATGTAGAGTTTCTTTAAGATTTCCAGAAATCTGCCATACTGTTGACCTTGTCTAGCTTCGATTAGTCTCTGTGGGAAAGGTATTGGATAAAAAATTCTAGCCTTGACTTCCTTCTGAGGGTTCTTGTTCTTGTTTTCCACCACAATTTCTTCAACTGGTTCTTCTACAGGCTTTGAATTTAAATTTGCTCTAGCTGAATTGTCCTCAATATGCTTCATTGATTCTTCAATGATCCTTCCACTTCTGAGCTGGACAGCATGAACTTGTTCCTTGGGATTGATCTCTGATTGTCCTAGGAAGAATCCTAGAGTCATAGCTGAGGTGCTGGCTTGTTGGGCTATTTGACTCTCAAGTACTTTTTGATGAGCACTTAAATTTTCAAATTCAGAAGTCAATTTAAGCATTGTTTCTTCCTGCTTCTTTGTTTCTTCAAAATTGTTTGCAACAACTCCTCCATTTTCGACATATGAGAGGCTTGAACTTGTTGCTCATATGGAGGTCTTTGCAATTGAACATTTGGAGGCTGATTATATGGAAGTGATTGATTCTTTGGTAAAATCTTGGGCTGCCAATTTGAATTTTGCATTGGAGGTGCCTAATAGTGATTGGCCTTGTATGACAAGTAGGGGTGATTTCTGTTCTCTAGAGTGTAGTATTCAGTAGGGGGCTTTACTCCATAATTTGCCACAACATTTACTTGATCAATTGATTGCTCATATTATTGCATAATCAGATTGCAACTCTCAGTAACATGGTCTTGATTTCCACATACATCACATCTGTTTTCAGAATTGGATGCCTTGTTAACATTAGATGATAAATTTAGCTTTTCCAAGGCTTTTTGCAAAACTTCTTCAATCTGGACAGATAAGTTGTTCACTTGGTTATCAGCTGGCGGTCTTCTAGTTCTATCATGTGTAAGAAAATGGTGGTTCTTGACAATGTTCTCAATCAGCTGGTATGCTTCATCAATGTTTTTGAAGGCAAAAATCTATCCTACAGCAGTGTCTAATGCCACTTTGGATGGATAGTTCAGTCCTTTATAAAAATAATTGACCAATTGCCACTTTTCAAATCCATGGTGTGGACATGCCCTCAATAGACTTTGAAGTCTTTGTCAATCATCACATATGTTTTCTTGATCAAATTAGTAGAATCTGGCAATCTGATCCCTGTAGTTATTAGTCTTACTAGGAGGAAAAAATTCAGATAAGAACAGTTGCACAATGGACTCCCAAGGCGTAAGAGACTTGTACCAAATCTTAGCCTTGTCCTTGAGTGAAAAGGGAAACAATCTCATGTACACAGCATTCATAAGAGTGTTGTGGAAGTGGACTGTACTGCACATTTCCTTGAGGTTATTAATATGTAGAGCTGGGTCTTTAGTTCCTAATCCAGCAAATTGGTGCTACCTAATCATTGCAACTAGTGCTGGATTCAACTCAAAGGTGACAGCAGGTGCAGTGGCTCCATCCACTAGTTGTTCCTGACATTACTAGGTGAATAACAGTCCTTTAATGTCCTTGGAGCAGCCATGATTTGATTGTTGACCTCTTCTTCAAAAAATTTTCTCCTTCTTTCTTCTCTTTGCAATCTTCTTCTTCTATTGAATATTCTCTCAGGTTCAGGATCAAATAAGTATAAATCTTTTTGACTATCTAAATCCTGCATAAATTGAAATCAGAAGTATCAAATTCAGAAAAGAAAGAAAACTAGACATAAATGAAAAATTCAGAATCATAACTTGTCTAAAACTAATCTAAACTACCTAAAGTTAATCTAACTAGCCTCAAATCTCCGGCAACGGTGCCAAAACTTGATGTGAATTGTGTGAAATAGTGATAACTTGCTGAATTATAGGTTAGAATTTAGGTAAGAGTGAGATTTTCAGAAATGTGCTCAAACTCCTCACTTCCACTCTACTGCAAGTGCACAGATCAGAGTAGTAGACTCAAGTGTCGTATCCATAGTGATTTGAGGGCTAAAGACTCACTAATCTAATCTAGACTAATCCTAAACTAAGTAGCTAAAACGGTGAAATGAAGGGAAGTGAAAATAGAATTAGACTAAAATGACTATTTTGGTATTTTAGTAATTAGTATGGACTGAAATCTAATTACTGAGCTGAAAACTAAAAGGGATTAACAATCAATGAAAGATTATATTAGGAATGGGGTTCATCTAATTCATCTATGGATGGATTGAAATAATTCAACAATGCATGTCAATTCGAATTCAACCCAAAAAAAGGGCTGTTATCACAGTATAATTAAATCAGGACTAATTATCATATTCTCATATGAATGATTAGCTAAGTGATCACTGGCTAATCATATTGAGTTTTCACTCCATTTACACTTAATTTTATATGTATCGAGCCCCTCAAATTGCCTATATTTAGTTAATTATGCCTAGAATGCATGTATTTATCATTTCTGCATAACACCAATCTGCATTGGGTAATTGAACTAATTTTTTTAGTTGCTATCCTAATCCCTACTTGTTTAATTTTGATGCTTGCTGTTCTGAATTACTCATATTTGGATAATTATGATTTAACTGCACAAAGTTATCATTTCTTTGCAATACTATTCACACTTGATAATTGAACTCATTTATATGCTGTCCTAACTTTGAAGCTTGATACTTGCTATTCTTGATCTTCCAGCAAGTTATCCAAGTGTGCAACCTGCTGGAAAAATGAGTGGGGACATTGCTAGTTCTCAAAAAAGCTGATAGAATCTGTTGGAAAAAGGACCAGAACATGTGGCTTGAATCAGGAGAATGGAAGCTTCTGATTTGCATCCAAGGGCGAAGAGAGGTCATATAAAAGGGAGGATTCTAGGAAGAAGAGGGGGAAGCCTCCATTAGCAAGGGTGCTGGACCAGAGAGAGCTGAGGAAGAAGGAGAAGGCATTGTGGATTGCTGATTTCTGTCGACAGATTTCTGTTATCTATTTTTAGAATGGAATGCATTGCTTTCCTCTTCTGTTTTATATCAATCTTTGTATCTATGATGAGCTAAATTCCAGCTCTCCTAGGATAGGGTAGTAGTCTAATTACATGTTATGGATGGAGTTTGAACAATGTTGATTTTCTTCTCTAATATTGATACTATTCTGATTTCTGATTTCTATGGAATCTATTTTGTCATTGTGAAATCCTAACTTTAAAGGAAACCGAGAGGTTGATTTATGGTTTTCTTCTTGTTAAAAAATAAATCAAGATGTAATGATGAATCCTTAGATTCCACTATGTGATTATGTGTTTAATGCATCCAATTAACTTGTGTTGATGTGGACCTCATTTGCATTTGCAGCTAAGAGGTTGATTTTAGGTTCCCTTATTGTTTAGAGATAAACCAAGAGCATTAGCATTTGTGTTGGATTTAATTACATTTTTGTTTAGTTAGTTGAGTTAATTGTTCCATTATTATGAATGTGGATTAATTGTGGTATCAAATTTAGACTTACTGATTGCTAAATCTGAGAGGACTTTGGCAATATCAGTAAGGTGCTAATTCTTGTGCCTAATGATAACTCAATATCAGTAAGGATCACTTTCTAATTCAACCTAGCTAACCTTCATATAAGAATATGATAATTAGTACTGATTTAATTATGCTGTGAGAACAGCCCTTTTTTTTGTTGAATCAGATTTGACTTTGCATTGTTGAATTGTTCCAATCCATTCATAACTGAATTTGATGAACCCCATTCCTAGGAGAATCTCACATTAATAGTTAATCCCCTTTAAGTTTTCAGTTCAGTAATTAGATTTCATTTTAATCACCTTAACACTAAAAACAGTTATTTCTTAGCCATAGTTCAAATTTGTTTTTACTTTTCTCCATTTCCTTGTTTTAGATAACTTAGTCTAGGATTACTTTAATCTAAATAGCGAGTCTTTAGCCCTTAAATCACTATGGATACGACGCTTGAGTCTACTACATCTGATCTGTGCACTTGTAGTAGAGTGAGTTGGGGAGTTTGAACACATTTTGAAAAAAATTCCACTCTATCTCAATTCTGACCCATAATTCAGCAAGTTATCACTACTCCACACAATTCATATCACTAAGTTGAATAAGAAAAGGATCCTTACTGATATTGGGTTATCATTAAGCACAAGTTTTAGCACCTTATTTATATTGCCAAAATCCTCTCAGATTTGGCAATTCAGTAAAGCCTAAATTGATACCAAACTAATCAACATTCATGATGATGGAACAATTGACTTAATTAATCAAACATAAATATAATTAACGCAATTCTAATGTTAATGCTTCTTAGTTTATCTCTAAACATTAAGGGGACCTAAAATCAGCCTATCAGCTGCAATTGCAAATGAGGTCCACATCAACACTAGTTAATTGGATGCATTAGGCACATAATCACAGATTGGAATCCAACAAATTATCATTGCATCTTGATTCATTTCTGAACATCAAGAAAACCATAAATCAACATCTCAGTTGCTAATGAAATCAGGGTTTCACAATGAAAAAAAATACCCAAAAATCAGAATCAGAATCATACCAGAATCAATAACAGAGAAGGAAAATAGCATGTTCATCATCCATCCATAACTAGGACTAGACTACTACCCTATCCTAGGAGAGCTGGAATTTCGCTCATTATATATACAAGGATTGATACAAAACAGAATATGAAATCCATGCTAAACATCTGAAATCAAAAGAGTAAAAATAAATCTGTCGACTGAAAATCAGATTGCAACAATGTCTTCCTCCTCGGCTCCTTGCTCCTTGTCCAGCCACCCTTGCTAGTGGAGGCTCCCCCTTTTTCTCTCCAGGTTCCTCAACTTTTATATGGTCCTTAATCATCCTTTGATGCAAATAAGAAGCTTCCAAAGCTCTTGATTGTGCCATCTGTCCTGGTCCCCTTGAAATTTCAGCAGGATACTCACAGCTTTTTGGCAGCAATGCAGTGGTCCCCCTCCTTTTTCCAATAGGATGCAGCCTTGTAAAACCTACTAGAAGGGCAAGAACAACAAGCATCAAAGTTCACATATAAAAAAACAAATAGGGGTTAGAATCAGCATATACATCAGCTCACTTATCAAGTGTGGATAGTATTGCACAGAGATGATAACTTTGCACATTGAATCATAATTATCCAAACATGAGTAATTCAGAACTTATGTGCCCATGAAATTGAATATAAAATTAGTAAAATCATAGCATGGTCAGCTAGTGATCACAAATGCATGCATTCTAGGCATAATTAGCCAAATGTAGGCAATTTTAGGGGCTCGATACATGTCAAATTAAGTATAAATGAAGTGAAAACTTAATATGATCAGCTAGTGATCAGTTCTCACTGCAAATGGCATTGTTAAAGATATCACCTTAGCTGCTCTCACAATTGAGATAATTTTCTCTATTAAAAATGGTAGTTCCTATTAGACTGTCATGAAAACACTCACTCATGAAGCACAATAAAAAAAATAAAAATCATCAACACCTCTCGGATTGATGAACATAAGATATGATTATGAGAAAACTCAATTATAAAAAAATACCACAAGATAGATGATTTTTCAATGTAATTTCTAGCAGATTGCCCTTTCCCAATGTGTTAATATCTGGGTAACACGAATTGGACATATGAAAGGGAATTTTCTCAATCTTTCAATTTAGTGAACATTGAAAACATACTTATATCATTGTATTAAAAAGTAGAGAGTCGATTCATACAAAAATGGAAGAAATGATAAACATGAAAGATTAGGAACCAAAATATTCCAAATTAATTTGATATAAGACAAATTCAATTTTACGTGCCTGAAATTTTAGAGTTAAAATTATTTTCAATCATCCTTTTTTCTTAGCATTTCTTGTCCAGAACACTACAAGAAAACATGTCATTAGAGAAGGGAAATATGGTCGTTAATAATCAAAATCAGGTCGTTATTGGTCATTAGCGATCAGCATTTCACTGGTCGTTATAGATGCCGCCGTTAAAAGTCAATAACGACGGCTTAAAAGTGTCGGCCCTTAAAAGTCATCAACGACAAAAAAAAATCCGATCGTTAAATACAAATAAGGACCATTTAGTTGGTCATCGAATACATTAATGGAGAAAAATATCTTTGTCATTGATAATCTCTAGCGGCTACTAATCCTATCATTAAAAGTCATCAATGATCAGAAAACATTCGACCGTTAAAAGCCATATAAGGACCATTTAGTTGGTCGTCAAATACTTTAATGGTAAGAAATATCTTTGTCGCTAATAATCTTTAGCAACTAGTAATCCCGTCATTAAAAGTCATCCATGACAAGAAAAAATCCGGCCGTTAAATTCATATAAGGATAATTTAGTTGGTCGTCGAATACATTAATGACGAGAAATATTTTTGTCGTTGATAATCTTCAGCGGCTAGTAATCCCGTCGTTAAAAAGCATCCATGACTAGGAAAAATCCTGCCGTTAAATCCCTATAAGGACCATTTAGTTGGTCGTCGAATACATTAATGGCAAGAAATATCTTTGTCTCTAATAATCTTCAGCGGCTAGTAATCCCGTCGTTAAAAGTCATCAATGACTAGAAAAAAAGTCATCAATAACGGTCTTTAAAGTTATATAATGACCATGAACTTTATCAAAACATGATCTAGAATGCACTTTCTCACCAATCATTCAACTAAAAACAAACTCATGAATTATAATACAAAAGTTAAATTAATTTACCAAAATGGATTGTTCATATAACTTCAAAAAGAATAATTATCCATGCCAACGAATGTTCATAGTAGTCAAGATCAATAACATTTAGCATTCAAATTTTTTAACCCATCAATCTTCTTCCTTCCCTTCAAAAAATGCTTACACTATCCTAAAAGCAAAATAACTTGTTTGAGCTTTGAATTGCATATCTCTTTGTTTCCATATCTTCAAAATCTGTAAAGTTCACAAAATACATAAGAATTTTTAATAAATGTCCAATGACTATTGAATTAACAACGAAATGAAAAATAATAACTTAGAAATAAACAAGGCAATTTAAGAGAGAACATAAAACAAACCATTTAGTTTTCATTGTTTGATCCATGTGTTGTTGGACTTTGCACATTAGATTGTCCAAAGCAATGTTGCAGTACTTGTTGCATTTGAATTTCCATAGAGTTCAAGCGATTCTTCAAAGACTCATTCTCCTCTCGAAAAGACTTGTTCTCTTGTCGAGTGGCCTGCAACTCATTTAGTAGTGCACTTTTTGAATTTGTTCATCTCAAATCCTTTGCCTTTATTCCACCTCCAAAGCCAATGACATGGCTACGATTTTGAAATCCAAAAACATCTCTCTACTACTTCTATATGTGTAAGTGTCAGTTCCAATCGAACAAGTTCTTGAATTTCAGCCTACAAATGAACAAGAAGAAAATAACTGCAACTTTTTGCCAAAAATTCAAGTGAACATAAATGAATAATTAAATGTACATGTCTTTCAATTATCGCGGGATCAATGAGCCTATTATCCTTTTTCCGTGTTTCAAAGAAAATTGTTCCTACATATGGCGGATTACCATCTTTGCCTCTCTACATGTTTAAAAAATCAAACAATATCAAATAAAATATAAGCACACATAAATTGAATATGATAATTACATTACCACAATAGCTGCCCACATGTGTTCTTTCTCAATTTCTCCAATTTCTTTCCATGCACGTACACGCAATGGGCAAATATTTTGGTCTCGAATAATCTTTTCCAAATGTCTTGAAAATGACTTATGATTTTCCCTAACTACGCCGTTGTTATAAAATGTCACTATAAATTTTTTACCACTAGGAAGGCTTGCTACATCTTTGCATTTATTTTTGCCTCTCGCATTTCTCTTTTTTTTATTAGCACTTGAACCTGCACATGCTTAGATGATACAAACACAATTAGAGAGGAAAAATCACGTTATCCATTTTGAGAGGCTATTCATGAAAGGTAGATAACTACATGCAATTGTATTGATGGACAAACTTACATGATGTTTTTTAGGTGGCCAAAATTATTCACAGAGAAAAAGTCATATGCAAGACTAGTATATTGGCTATTTTTATTAACAATTATTTTTTGTTTCGACATTAATAGTTGGTAGTTAAAGATCTCTTTTCTTGTAGTGGAAGCTTATTTCTTTTTCATGACTTAACAATTATTGTACTCTTCTTCAGATCCTCTTCAATAGCTCCCACTATCAACGAGAAATATGACTCAAATTATTTAATATAGAAGAAGATGTGAAAGAGAGGATTTGATCAAAAGGCCCTATAAAAACTGATGATGTTTTAGGGTTTCGTGCTTTTATCGTGAGAACTTTTGTAAGCATTTTTTTTAATTATAAAAGGCCCTCCTAGAAAGTGGGATATTACATAAAACTTTTAAAATGATATTTGGGTATGAACAGCTAATGAGGAGGAGGAGGAGTTAGAGGTAGTTTGATGTACTACTAATTTTATTTATTTATTAATTATACTACAACTAAAATATATTATCATTATATAAGTGAAAATAGATTAAATATTCGCTCTGATTTAACTCACACCATTTAACCAAAACATGTCATCCTGTATCAGAGTAACATAGTACCCTACTGCTACTTTGAATCTTTGTACTATATAATACTATTAGATTTGTCCTTGGGTTCATAATTTGGTAATGTAAAATTGTGCAAGTCAAAATTTAGAGTGGGATAATATGATACGTTAGTTAGTCAAGAACATTGATGTAGAGAAATCTCGTATGTTAAACATGCATTTTACTCTATCTATATCTATTAATGCATGTTTATTATCTTAATTTTTTATTTTCAAGTTTTATAAATTTATCTACATCATTTTTTAAAAATACAGAAATTTGATCTTTTTGGGATAAATTGTTGCCACTTCTCTTTGTTGCTTATGTATTTGTAGTACCTTTGATCTCTAGAGAACTTTTGGAAGGTGAAAGTTCTTTCGGAGAAGAGGATAAAGGACTTATATTAGCAAGCAAGCTTCAAGTGAGGGCATGCAAGTTGGTGACATCACTTCCCCTCCTCTAACATGTCTTGGCTCTAGAAGACAAAAGACTATCTTGCAATTGCATATTCATGTTTGATAGTTGTTGGGAGATCCCAATGGAAGAAATGTTGGATCACAAGGCCCCAAGAGGAGGTGGGGTGGGGGGTGAATTGTGGTTTTACTGAAAATATTGATTCTACAAAATATGTCACGAAAGCTTAACCAATTCAGTAAACTTTAAACTAACACAATAATGATCAGATCACATGCAGAATAGAGTAGGAAGGAGAGGGAGAAAGAAAGGCAAATACAAGAATGCAAGGCGATTTGTTGATGAGGTTCGATCACACCTTAGCTATCTGCTCTAACTTCAGAGATTGCCGGAGATTTTGCTAACTACTTTTTTCTATCTAAATAGGTTAAGGAAGAAACCCTTTACACCATTTTCTTCTTCACTTCAAGAGGCAAGGCAACCTCTCCTCCTAGGAAACTTTTACCCGCCAATTCTTCACTCAAGAGGTAGGCACACCTCTTTTAGGAGCTCTCTTAATCTTTTCTCTAGCATGAGAGGTAAGATAAAACCTCTTATACACAGGCGCTCACACTCAAATCTCAGAACGAATGTTTCTCTCGTTTATAAAAAGAAGAGAAGATTCAACGATATGGCTCAATAACTTCAAGAAAATAATTTTTCTTTTGTGCTTTTGTTTCCCTTGAATTATTGATTGATTATGCACCCCTTGAACTCATTTTATAGGCCTCTTTGGCTAATATGACCGTTGCCCTATGATTTGACAAAAAACTAGCTATTAGAGTGCATTTCGCCTGCGAACCGGTGGACCGCTCTACCCATCGTTCGACTGCTTTACCCATCATTTGAAAAAATATATATCATTTTTGGGTGTCTCGCAATTTTCCAATCGCGGGTCCAGTTGAACTTTTTGAACCATACATTGATGGTTCACTCGACGGCTCACTGCTTTAACTTCATCCAATACTTATGTCACCGTTCGACCAATGCCTACATCCAGTCGAATGATCTTCAAATATCACGTGAATTGCAAATTCTTAGTTTTGACTGGTCGACTAGTTTACTTGACCGGTCGATTGATTCACAAGAGTGGCTGATCGAGCACTATTTAAAATTGTCTTTTTGCATAGTAATTGGAATGAGGTGACTTTTTGATTTTTTGGAAATCCAATAAGATTATTTATAACTTTTATATTCACATGTTTGTCCAAATATAAATGAAACATACTCAAATATTAACTTCAACTTTAGTGCATAAAGTAATCCATTCTAAATTAAACTTTTTCGCACTTTAAATATATAATTATGATTATCCGATGTTTGTATCATCGAAATATAAGTAGACAAAGCATAAAAACTTTGTTCTAGTAAGAAAGGTGGTGAAAAAGGAGAAGGGAGCAGATGAAAAGGGAATAAAAAATCCTAGGACTATAAGAGAAAAAAAGAAGGCAAGCAAAAAGAGGGATGCAACCATTCCACCACCTACTGAGGATCACACAGAGGAAGGAGAATCAAGTTCCAACCACTTTTATCTTTTCCTTTTCCTCTTTCCTATTTTTTTTTTTTGCATCATGAACATGAAAGCTAGTTGACTTCATTGTGTTGTGACTATGAACAACTAATCGGTCAGTTAGGATTGCGAATGTTGAAGAAATGTTATTTATGAACAATCTATTTTCATGCTTTAATGCCCTGCAATTATTTACTATGTAGTATATTTATGGTGACTATTTTATTTCTGCATTGCCTATTTTGATGTGTTCTGATTCTTAATAGTGCAGCTCGAATGGCTCTTTTTATTTTGATATCAATAACTCTATATGAGAGGATGTTCTTACTCTTTGATAATAGACCAAGAATCGAGACGTTGGATTATTTGCAAAGTTATGCCAAATGTGGATTGAAAAGCATATCCAAGAGAAATCAAGTGGTGAATTTGGAATCAATCGAGTGTTGTATTATTTTGTTCTCCTCTATCCTTGATCTATCACTGCCCAAGAGGGTTAATATCTATTGTAGTATTTCAGCTCAACCTGAACGGTTAGCTGAATCTTGATATTCAATAAGAGAGATATCTAGTATGATCATCGAGTGAAGCTAAGAGGCTAACCTGAGAAAGATATTGGGTGAAATCGAAAGATGATCCCACCTGGATAGGTATCACTTAGGTTGTCTTAATTCACAAGAGTGTACTAGACAACTTAGTTAAGTGATTTTAGTTTGCAAATACTAAGGCTTAATTGATGCAAGAGTTGACAACGATATAATGCTAGTAAGTGTACTAGTCGCTCAAGTAATAAAGCATAGTGAGTAATGGTTGTCGATCTCCCAAGGAATTAACTTGCATAACTAAACTAATTTTAGAGACTAATATGAAACAGTAATGTTGTAATAGAAGAAATTGTAAAAATTTATAATAGAAAAATAAATGCTAAACTACACTAAACTATTGATGTCTGTGAACTTATAATGAGTTACAATGATTAAAAATAAACTAAGTTAACTTTTGTAGAAATTAATTTAACCATAAGATAATTAGGTTCAACTTTTATATGAATTAGGAACACCTAAAGTATCATGGCCCATGAGAAGGAAATCATGCCTCAAAAGCCGCTAAATGAAGGCCATGACTAACATATCAATACCTTTACGAGCTTTAGTTCATGGACTATTATGTCAAAATTACACATTGAAGATTACACTCTCGGGCCATCACCATCTATCACGAACATTACTATTTATAATCATGCTTCATTAAATGAACATCATGAACAACACAAGAGTTAACAAGCAGGAACATTAGAAAATAATGGGTTGTGAGACAAGCATAATAGCGTTAGCCACAAAGTCATGTGTCATAACATCATTATAATAGATATCACAAAGAAGTTACCAATATAATATTTATTATCACGGATCATTACTTTTGATTCACGCCCATGAAGCTTCAGGGTTGCTTTGGGCAACCCACTCATCGGAGTTACTACATCGAGTTGTTTCTCTTGTTTCTCTCACTCTTTCGACGTCCAGTACAACCTTACTTCTCCCTTTGCATTCCGCTCTATTTATGGGATCGGAATAACGAAAATGAACTTTCAAGCTTAAATTCCATAGGAGACTGGTGGTTAATTAAAGTTGAGCAAGCCCTCATTCTATGAAACGTGTGCTACTGGGTTCAATAGGTGTGACTCTCTAACTAATGGAAGAATACAGAGTACTGATATTAACTTACCTATGGAAGAATCGACGCGAATAGGAGCCAAAACTAGGTCATTGGCATTTTTCCCCTTCTCCGCATTCGAAGCTTTGTTCTTAGTCTACAGTGAACTGATATTCTCATAACCCATGGTCGCTTGAAAAGTGGAGGTCAGATGGCAGAGAAGGGGAAGTGGGGAGCGGGCACATTGTAGCAAATCTGGTGTGAACAATGCACAACGGAGGAGAGGAAGGCGAGTCTTCTTTCACTTCCATTTTGGTCCACCGTGTCTTTCTTTTTTTTGGTTGTTGCTGCCCTACTCTGGTGTGAACAATGCACAATGGAGGAGAGGAAGACGAGTCTTCTTTCTCCTCCATTTTGGTCCACCGTGGCTTTTTTTTGGTTGTCGTTGTCCTACTCCGCGGAAGATGAAAATGTCCTTCGTTTTTGAAGTATTTACAACTTTTTTAAAAAAAAAACATAGGACATTACATGCTCTATATGTGAGGGATGTTTCATTGTGAAGGTGTCCAACTTCACTTCATTGAACTTTGAGCCACATTTACAATCATGCCATATGCAAGTTCCAAGAAACAATGATGGTGGTGATGAAGGAAAAGCTAACATAAATAGTTTGTCCATCTTCAAATACCCATGCCATCTTCTTCATAAAAGATGCGAAGTTATCTAGAGCGATGGAGATCTCACATCTATTGAGAATTATGTGCTTACAAATTGTAGTAAGATGACACTATATCTCAAATAAGAATATTTATTTAATATGTTATAAAGTTTGCTATCAATTATTACTATTTGATTTCACTGAATGACAATATTCGAATTAAAAACATTTGAAGAATTCTAAAGAGAAATCAATCCTTTAATCTCAAACGATGAACTGTTGAAGTAAGAAATGAACATTTTTCCTAGTGGTTGAGAAGTGAAGTAATAACTCTTTCCTATTGTTCGCAAAATATTGCTTTTATTTTTATAAATTTTAATTTACTTTTTTCATCATATGATAGGGTATTAATGGTTGAGTAACAAATTTAAGAATTTGATATTTTAGTTATGGGTCGTATAAATAAGCATGTAGTTATTGCGGCGTAATAATTAATGGTTACAAGCTATAACATTCAACTATTAATAGCGGCAAATGTTTTCTAAGAAGCATGTACGGGTACAACGAGTCATTATAAAAGAAATCATAAAGTTGAACTATTTGGGAAAATTCAACAAAGTCGTGGTGCTAAAAATTTATTAGTTTGATCCAGAATAAGGAGTTAGGATCGATCAAAATTTTAAATTGGTGCATATTAAGTCTCCAATGATACAATCATATGATTCGTTTGTATTGGCAGAAAAAAATAAGCACAACAAATGTATTGTAGTGAATATCGATCGAAAGAAATCAAGGATGAATGGTGGGCGTGTGAGAAGTATACTATTCTTAACAGAACCAATGGTAGCTATTCGTGAAATATTATTAAGAAGATCGAGTGAACCAGGTGATTGATATAGTCGAAGAAGTTGAGAATATTCAATTAATGGATGACACTGAGTCAATGGAATAGTTCAATTCAAATGATCTTTGGAAGCAAACGCTGATAATTTTATTGACGATGACACGAATCAAGATTATAGTGACAACGATCAAGATTAGTGACAACGATCACAACGATCAACGATCATGATCACGTAGTTGATTTGGTAACGAAGTGCACAATTATTTGTTTCTAACTTTATGAATGAAATATTTATCATGGCACAACCTTAATAATTAGTTTCAAGTACGATTACTAAAGGTTGAGCCTTCGTATTGTCCTATTCTTCTAGGTGCTCACTCAATATCAATGAGTCATCTCAACCACTAGGTGACATACTTATTGTTTATTTAATTTATATTCAACATTTAACTTATCAATAAATTTTCTTCTAATGATGACAGATGACTATGCCACTGGGGGGATAATCGGATCATCTCATTGTGGATTGCACGACAGCAATCGACATACATTGCATATCATGCTAGGTTATTTATTATGTATTTAATTTATCATCTACATGCAATTGTTTAACTTTTTTGTTTCGATGGTAACAATTGCTACAGCGTCAACAAGACATGTAGATGCATTCTAGTGTTCCCATGACGCAACCACATGATGGTAACCAACATACATTGCATATTACGCCATGTTATTTAATTTATATTTGCCATGGAATTGCATAAATTATTTTTATTTTAATGTGATAGTTGCTACACTACTGATGGGAGATATAGCTAGATCATCACATTCTAGTGTCACTTCGATTGGTGAGTATATATCACCACACGACAATGATCGAGCAGGCACATACTGCGCACTGATGGATACTACGTGAGGTGAGAACTTTATTTCATATATAATTTATTTAATTTGAGTTGGTATTAAACTAATGATTTATTCTATGATAGTGTCCGTCGACCATTCCGGACCTTTTCAACCTACCCCCGCTACAACGGATGACGATATCATTTATTTTGATTATTTTATATAATTTATTTTATGATTACATTTTTTGTGTTATATACTTTATTTTATTTTTATTTACAAATTACTAACTTTAAAAAAATTAAGAATTAAATTTGTTTCGTCCAAAACTCAATTTGATAGCAATATAGAGATGCTTTAAGGAGGTGGTTGCGAAATGCCTCCGCAATTGACTGTAAAAAGTTTCGCAAGGCCATCATGTCCATCGGCCTAACTATTGAGTAAGTGATCACAAGTTGATCATATTAAGTTTTCACTTCATTTGCACTTAATCTTATATGTATCGAGCCCCAAAAATTGCTTACATTTGGTTAATTATGCCTAGAATGCATGCATTTATCATTTCTGCATAACACCATTTTGCACTTGGTAATTGAGTTGATTTCACTAGCTGTTTTACCCTTACTTGTTTAATTTTTATTTGTCAACTTTGTTGCTTGCTGTTCTTGCCCTTCTAGCAGGTTTTACAAGACTGCATCCTGCTGGAAAAAAGAGGGGAGACCACTGCATTGCTGCCAAAAAGCTGTGACCATCCTGCTGGAATTTCACGGGGACCAGGACATGTGGCTTGAATAAGAACAATGGAAGCTTCTGATTTGCATCCAAGGGTGATTAAGGACCATATAAAAGCTGAGAAACCTAGAGAAGAAAAGGAGATACTCCATTAGCAAGGGCGCTGGAGTAGAGAGAGCTGAGGAAGAAGGAGAAGGCATTGCTAATTACTGATTTCTGTCGACAGATTTTTGTTATCTATTTTCAGAATGGATTTCATTGCTTTCCTCTTCTATTTTGTATCAATCTTTGTATCTATGATGAGCTAAATTCCTGCTCTCCTAGGATAGAGTAGTGGTCTAATTACATGTTATGGATAGAGTTTGAACAATGCTGATTTCCTTCTCTAATATTGATACTATTTTGATATTCTGATTTCTATGGAATCTATTTTGTCATTGTGAAATCCTAACTTTAAAGGCAACTGAGAGGTTGATTTATGGTTTCCTTCTTGTTTAGAAATGAATCAAGATGCAATGATGAATTCTTAGATTCCACTCTGTGATTATGTGTTTAATGCATCCAATTAACTTGTGTTGATGTAGGCCTCATTTGCATTTGCAGCTGAGAGGTTAATTTTAGGTCCCCTTGATGTTTAGAGATAAACCAAGAGCATTAGCATTTGTGTTGGATTTAATTACATTTCTGTTTAGTTAGTTTAGTCAATTGTTCCATTATTATGAATGTGGATTAATTGTGGTATCAAATTTAGACTTACTATTGTCAAATCTGAGAGGACTTTGGCAATATCAGTAAGGATCTCTTTCTAATTTAACCTAGCTAACATTCATATAAGAATATGATAATTAGTTCTGATTTAATTATGCTGTGAGAACAACCCTTTTTTTTGTTGAATCAGATTTGACTTTGCATTGTTGAATTGTTCCAATTCATTCATAACTGAATTAGATGAACCCCATTCCTAGGAGAATCTCACATTAATAGTTAATCCCCTTTAAGTTTTCAGTTTAGTAATTAGATTTCATTTTAATCACTTTAACACTAAAAATAGTTAGTTCTTAGCCATAGTTCAAATCTATTTTTACTTTTCTCCATTTCCTTGTTTTAGATAACTTAGTTTAGGATTACTCTAATCTAGATAGTGAGTCTTTGGTCCTTAAATCATTATGGATACGACACTTGAGTCTACTACATCTGATCTGTGCACTTGCAGTAGAGTGAGTTGGGGAGTTTGAACACATTTTGGAAAAATTCCACTCTATCTCAATTCTGACCCATAATTCAGCAAATTATCACTACACACAATTTACATCAAGTTTTTGGCGCCATCGGGGATTTGAGGCTAATTAGATTAACTTTAGGTATTTTAGATTAGTTTTAGACTACTTATCATTCCCATTTTTAACCTAGTTTTCAATTTTTATAAGTTATCATTCTGAATTCTGAATTCTTGTCTGATTTTCTTACTTTTTTGAATTTGATACTTCTGATTTCAATTTATGCAGGATTCAGATAGTCAAGAAGATTTATACTTATCTGATCTTGAACCTAAGAGAAGATTCAATAGAAGAAGAAGATTGCAAAAAGAACAAAGAAGGAAAAGAATTTTTGTAGAAGAGGTCAACAATCAAGCCATAGCTGCTCCAAGGACATTAAAGGACTGTTATTTTTGTATTCACCTAGTAATGTCAGGGGACAACCAGTGGATGAAGCCACTGCACCTGCTGTAACCTTTGAGTTGAATCCAGCACTAGTTACAATGATTAGACAACACTAATTTGCTGGATTAGGAACTGAAGACCTAGCTTTGAAATGTGCAACACAGTCCACTTCCACAACACTCCTATGAATGCTATGTACATGAGATTGTTTCCCTTTTCACTCAAGGACAGGGCTAAGATTTGGTACAAGTCCTTCACACCTGAAGAAATTGCAACTTGGGAGTCCATTGTACAGCTGTTCCTATCTGAATTCTTTCCCCTAGCAAGACTGATAACTACAGGGATCAGATTGCCATATTTTACCAATTGGATCAAGAGAACATTTGTGATGCTTGGCAAAGACTTCAAAGTCTGTTGAGGGCATGTCCACACCATGGATTTGAAAAGTGGCAATTGGTCAATTATTTCCACAAAGGACTGAATTATCCTAGCAAAGTGACATTGGACACTTCTGTAGGAGGGATTTTTGCCTCTAAAAACATTGATGAAGCATACCAGCTGATTGAGAACATTGCCAAGAACCACCATTTCTTTATCCATGATAGAACAAGAAGGCCACCAGCTGAAAACCAAGTGAACAACCTTTCTATCCAGATTGAAGAAATTATGCAAAAGGCCTTGCAAAAGCTGAATTTATCACCTAATGTCAACAAGGCAACCACCTCTGAAAAAGGTGTGATGTTTGTGGAAATCAGGGCCATGTCACAGAGAGTTGCAATCTGATTATGCAACAATATGAGCAATCAATTGACCAAGTCAATGTTGTGGTAAACTATGGAGTGAAGCCCCCTGCTGAATACTATACACCTGAGAACAGAAATCACCCCTACTTGTCATACAAGGCCAATCATTATCAAGCCCCACCAATGCATAATTCTAATTGGTAACCCAAGATTTTGCCAAAGAATCAACCACTTCGATATAGCCAGCCTCCAAATGTCCAATTGCAAAGACCCCCATATGAGCAACAAGTTCAAGACCCTCAGATGTCTAAAATGGAGGAGTTGCTTCAAACAATTCTAAAGAAGTAGGAAAAACAAGAAGAGGCAATGCTTAAGTTGACATCTGAATTAGAGACCTTAAGTGCTCATAACAAAGTACTTGAGAGCCAAATTGCCCAACAAGCCAGCACTTCAACCAGGCCACTAGTGTTTTTCCCAGGACAACCAGAAGTCAATCCCAAGGAGCAAGTGCAAGTTGTTCAGTTCAGAAGTGGAAGAATTATTGAAGAACCAATGAGGCATGTTGAAGACAATTCAGCTAGAGCAAATCCAATAGCAAAGACTGCAGAAGAGCCTGTTGAGGAAAATGTGGTGGAAAATAGAAATAAGAACCCTCAGAATGAAATCAAGACCAGAATCTTTGATCCTGTGCCATTCCCACAGAGGTTGATCAAGGCTAGACAAGACAAACAGTATGGTAGATTCCTAGAAATTCTGAAGAAACTCTACATTAATGTGCCATTTGTGAAAGCCATTCAGGAAATGCCATCTTATGCCAAGTTTCTCAAAGAGATTCTGACTAAGAAAAGGAGGATTATGGAGCATGAGACCATAACCTTAACTGAAGAAGCCTCAGCCATAATTCAAAACAAGCTCCCTCCCAAATTAAAAGATCCAGGAAGCTTTTCAATTCCTTGTGAGATTGAGAATAGGAAAATTCAAAGGGCAATATGTGATTTAGGAACTTCTGTTAGTGTAATCCCCTTATCACTGTGCAAGAAGCTAGAGGTTGGAGATTTGAAGCCTACTAACATGTCCTTGCAACTAGTTGATAGGTCAGTTAAATATCCACATGGAATTCTTGAAGACATACCACTGAAAGTTGGAAAATTCTACATTCCTGTAGACTTTGTAGTCCTTGATATGGATGAGGACCTGAACACCCCAATTCTGTTAGGTAGACCCTTCCTAGCTACTGCAAGAGTTGTAATTGATGTCAAGGAATGTAGATTGACATTTCAGATTGGAGAGGATAAGATAGAGTACAATTTAGCTCAAGTTATCAGTAGCCCCAATTTTCAGCATGAAGATTTTGAAGATGGACAGATTAATCAAACAGTGGAACATGTTTCTGCAATAATCCCAATTGAAGACACTTTGCAAAGATGTCTTATGTTTGATCACTTGAAGGAACTAGATGATCCTGAAGCTAAGGCATGTCAATTTGTTATGGATTCATTCAAACCAGAGGAAAAATCAAAAATCCAGAATGTGGTCCAAGAGGCTTTTGCTACTGAATTTCAAACAAGCTCCACTAAGGAGAACTCTTCCAAATTAGAGTTGAAGCCTCTTCCTAGCAATTTGAAGTATGAGTTTCTGGGAGAGAACTCCACATATCCAATGATAATCAATGCCAATTTACCTTAGGACCAAGTTCAAGAGCTTCTCAAGAGACTCAAGCTATACAGGGAAGTAATTGGTTACTCAATTGAAAATATCAAAGAAATTAATCCCTCAATCTGCATGCACAGGATTTCCATGGAAGATAATTACAAGCCTACAATTGAATGCCAAAGGAGACTGAATCTAGTTATGAAGGAAGTTGTGAAAAAGGAAGTGCTGAAACTATTGAATGTTGGAATCATCTATTCAATTTCAGATAGTGAGTCAGTCAGTCCAGTCCAAGTTGTGCCAAAGAAGGGTGGAATCACAGTGGTGAAATATGATTCAGATGAGCTGATTTCCACTAGAACAGTGACTGAATGGAGAATGTGCATAGATTTCAGAAAATTGAACAAGGCAACCAGGAAGGATCACTTCCCACTCTCCTTCATTGATCAAATGCTACAGAGGCTAGCCAAACACTCCCACTTCTGCTACTTGGGTGGTTATTCAAGCTTTTTACATATTCCAATCCATCCACAAAATCAGGACAAGACCACTTTCACATGTCCATATGGGACATTTGCCTACAGAAGAATGTCATTTGGTTTGTGCAATGCCCCAGCTACATTTCAGAGGTGTATGATGTCCATTTTTTCAGATTTCATTGAGGACATTATGGAAGTTTTTATGGATGATTTTTCAGTCTATGGGGGATCCTTTGAAGGCTGTTTGGAAAATTGGACAAAACTTTTGCAAAGATGCCGGGAATCTAATCTTATTCTGAATTGGGAAAAATGTCACTTTATGGTTCAAGAGGGAGTTGTACTAGGCCACATTGTCTCCAGCAAAGGAATTGAAATGGACAAGACCAAAATTGAAGCCATTGAGAAATTACCACCTCCAAAAAATGTGAAGGCAGTGAGGAGTTTCTTAGGCCATACTAGTTTCTATAAAAGATTCATAAAGAACTTCTCCATGATAGCTAGACCCCTCACAAAGCTATTAGCAAAGGATGCTGAATTCAACTTTGATGAAGATTGTTTTAAAGCCTTTAACCAGCTAAAACAAGCCCTCACATCAGCCCCAATTGTGCAACCACCAGATTGGTCACTACCTTTTGAAGTAATGTGTGATGCTTCTGATCAGGCAGTAGGGGCAGTTCTAGGCCAAACTAAGGACAAGAGGCACCATGTTATCTGTTATGCTAGCAAAACTTTGGATGAAGCTCATGTTAATTATGCTACTACTGAAAAAGAGTTATTGGCTATGGTATTTGCCTTTGACAAGTTCAGATCATATCTTGTTGGAGCCAAAGTCATTGTGTACACTGATCACCAAGCTGTGAGGCATTTGATCAACAAGAAGGAATTCAAACCAAGATTGATAAGGTGGATTTTGTTACTTCAAGAATTTGATGTGGAGATAAGAGACAAGAGGGGCACTAAAAATCTAGTAGTTGACCACTTATCCAGGTTGGAAGGAAGTCAGGAATTTCCCATAATTCCTATCAATGATTCCTTCCCTGATGACTTCCTAATGGCTATATCAGCCATTGCCCCATGATATGCTGACATTGTCAATTAATTAGCTTGTGGAATCATTTCATCTGATTATTCTTACCAGTAGAAGAACTTTTTCCATGATATAAAAGACTACTATTAGGATGACCCATTCTTGTTCAAGAAATCTCCTGAATGAATGTTTAGAAGGTGTGTGACAGAAGCTGAATTCAAAGACATTTTGCATGAATGCCATTCATCACCCTATGGAGGACATGGGGCCACTTAGAAAATAGTTGCTAAGGTCCTCCAATCAGATTTCTATTGGCCTACTCTATTCAAGGATGCTCACATGTATGCGAAGAGCTGTGATGTGTGCCAAAGAGCAGGGTCAATTTCTAGAAGGAATGAAATGCCTCAACATGGAATTCTGGAAGTTGAAATTTTTTATGTTTGGGGTATTGACTACATGGGATCCTTTCCTACTTCATTTGGATACAAGTTCATATTGTTGGCTGTTGATTATGTGTCCAAGTGGATAAAGGCAATCCCCACAGTAGCTGCTGACTCCAAGGTAGTTATCAAAATGTTTAAAGAAATCATTTTTCCAAGATTTGAAGTGCCAAGAGTGGTTATCAGTGATGGAGGCAGCCACTTCAAATAGGAAAATTAAGACTATTTTGGAGAAAACTATTTCATTAACCAGGAAAGATTGGAGTATCAAGCTGAATGATGCACTTTGGGCTTATAGGACAGCCTATAAATCTCTAATTGATGTTTCCCCATATAAGTTGGTTTATGGAAAAACTTGCCATTTGCCAATTGAACTCAAGCATAAGGCATATTGGGCTGTCAAGGTGCTGAATTTTGATATGCACTCTTGTGGACAGAAAAGGCTATTACAACTGGATGAACTAGATGAGATTAGGCTCAATACCTACCACAATTCTGAATTTTACAAGGAAAGGACAAAGATGTGGCATGACAGAAGGATATTAAAGAAAGAATTCAAAGTTGGAGACTTGACATTGCTGTACAACTCAAGGCTTAAACTATTTACTAGAAAATTGAAGTCCAAATGGTGTGGATCATTCAAAGTCCACAAAGTTTACCCCTTTGGAGCTGTGGACCTTGAGAATGATAACTCAGATGTCTTCAAGGTTAATGGGCAGAGACTCAAATTATATAACCCCACAGTAGAGAATTCAGCTAAGAAAGTACTGAAACTGTCTGATCCACCAGAATCACCTAGCTGATCTCAAATGCAGCAATGTCTAGCCTAAGACATTAAAGTAGAGCGCTTTTTGGGAGGTAACCCAAGTCATTTCTTACCTAATTTCCTTATGTTCTACAAGAGTAAACCAGAGAAGAATCATATCCACCCCTGACCCTTTACCTAGGGAGTATTCTTAAACACATTTCTGAATTTTTTTCTCATTGAAATGCTACATTACTGATCATTCTCCAATTCTCTACAGAATTGATTGCATACTGATGCCTATCAGGAAGAATTGATCACAAAAGTTTCTGATTGACATGAAGGACCCAAATGAAGCAATGCACAAATGCACAATTTCGAGATTGAATACCCTTTCGACCCTCTCCCTTGCCTACATTTCTCATCACTGAGGACAGTGCTGAAAACAAGATTGGGGGAGGATACCTGGTGCATTTCTGAACTCTAGGCCATGTTTTTAATTCATTTTAAAGCTCACATCATTGCTATCATCAGGTTATCACTGTTATCATCAAGCTATCATTATTATCACTCGGTTATCAGTATTTTCATCAAGTTATCACTAGTTATCACTGAGATATCACAAGTTATCATTTTAACTCACTAATAAGTGAAATCCTCTAATATGATAGCTAGTACACTCCAACACCATGTAGTCAATTTGGCTATTAATATTTTTGCTTCAATCAACTCACTTTTCAAATGCATTTGAACTCAATTTAGCTGAAACATTTTCTTTTTGTGGGTAACACTAGCTAACACTCATGGGTTGGGTCAGAAAATAGAAGATGTCTAGAATGGAGTCAAGGCTTTTGCTGCCATGTTAAATAGGAAAACTTAACTATTTGTAATAAGGGATTTAAACCTTACTTGAATTTGAACTACTGCTCACTTCATGAACAGAAAAGAAAAAAAATGAAGAAAATGAGAAAATGAAAAGTTGCATTTTGTATTGCATGCATGCATGAATAAAGAGAGCCAAGTCCAAAAAGGAATCTCTCCTGAATAAAGTTAGGATTTTTATCTTGTGACCAGCATGAATAAAAATCAGGTTTCAACATGTTTATTTGCATTCTCATAAATAAAAGTCAGGTTTCAATCCTGTTTAAGCAATGCAAAAATCTGTTCATCAAGAAAGTTGAAAATCCCTGAAAATCAAATCAGTTGTTGCTAGTACTTCTTTCATGGCTTAAATTTGCTTTAGCCTATGTGATTCCTCAGCTAGAAATTGTGTTTTGGAAAGAATGGAGTGTTAGCAAAGTGGGATACTCATTTGATTTCAATCATCTGCATCTGAATTCACTTGTGAACTGTTTAATTCAAGCTTTGTTCTTAATATCTGAATGTTTTGCTTGAGGACAAGTAAAAGATTAAGCTTGGGTGAGTTTGATCAATACTTTATTTACACTTAATCTCATATGTATCGAGCCCCAAAAATTGCCTACATTTGGTTAATTACGCCTAGAATGCATGCATTTATCATTTCTGCATAACACCAATCTGCACTTGTTAATTGAGCTGATTTCACTAGCTATTTTACCCCTTGTTTAAATTTATTTGTGAACTTTGATGCTTGCTGTTCTTGCCCTTCTAGCAGGTTTTACAAGGCTGCATCCTGCTGGAAAAAGGAGGGGGGACCACTACATTGCTGCCAAAAAGCTGTGAGCATCCTATTGGATTTTCAGGGGGACCAGGACAGGTGGCTTGAATAAGAAGAATGGAAGCTTATGATTTGCATCCAAGGGTGATTAAGGATCATATAAAAGCTGAGAAACCTGGAGAAGAAAAATAGAGCCTCCATTAGCAAGGGTGCTGGACCAGAGAGAGCTGAGGAAGAAGGAGAAGGCATTGCTGATTGCTGATTTCTGTCGACAGATTTTTGTTATCTGTTTTCAGAATGGATTTCATTGCTTTCCTCTTATGTTTTATATCAATCTTTGTATCTATGATGAGCTAAATTCCAGCTCTCCTAGGATAGGGTATGAGTCTAATTACATGTTATGGATGGAGTTTGAATAATGCTGATGTCCTTCTCTAATATTGATACTATTCTGATTTCTAATTTCTATGGAATCTGTTTTGTCATTGTGAAATCCTAACTTTGAAGGCAACCGAGAGGTTGAGTTATGGTTTCCTTCTTGTTCAGAAATGAATCAAGATGCAATGATGAATTCTTAGATTCCACTCTGTGATTATGTGTTTAATATATCCAATTAACTTGTGTTGATGTGGACCTCATTTGCGTTTGCAGCTGAGAGGTTGATTTTAGGTCCCTTGATGTTTAGAGATAAACCAAGATCATTAGCATTTGTGTTGGATTTAATTACATTTCTGTTTAGTTAGTTGAGTCAATTGTTCCATTATTATAAATGTGGATTAATTGTGGTATCAAATTTAGACTTACTGATTGCCAAATCTGAGAGGACTTTGGTAATATCATTAAGGTGCTAATTCTTGTGCCTAATGATAACTCAATATCAGTAAGGATCACTTTCTAATTCAACCTAGCTAACCTTCATATAAGAATATGATAATTAGTTCTGATTTAATTATGCTGTGAGAACAACCCTTTTTTTTGTTGAATCAGATTTGACTTTGCATTGTTGAATTGTTCCAATCCATTCATAACTGAATTAGATGAACCCCATTCCTAGGAGAATCTCACATTAATAGTTAATCCCCTTTAAGTTTTCAGTTCAGTAATTAGATTTCATTTTAATCACTTTAACATTAAAAATAGTTATTTCTTAGCCATAGTTCAAATCTGTGTTTACTTTTCTCCATTTCCTTATTTTAGATAACTTAGTCTAGGATTACTCTAATCTAGATAGTGAGTCTTTGACCTTTAAATCACTGTGGACACGACATTTGAGTCTACTATATTTGATCTGTGCACTTGCAGTAGAGTGAGTTGGGGAGTTTGAACATATTTTTGAAAAATTCCACTCTATCTCAATTCTAACCCATAATTCAGCAAGTTATCACTACTCCACACAATTCACATCAGTAAGGAATACAAAGATGCCCAAAGAAAGTCTAAAACTATAAAAAATTAGACTTTCCAAGTTGGAAGTCCACATACATACAAGAGGTTCGATCCAATTCGACGAGCATCGTCGGCGCATGATAATGTATATACAAAAAGAATAATTAAACTATTATCTTATATTTACTTATTTTGCAAAATTTAAAACTTTGTTGCAATAGGAGAAAAAAAGGTCCAATCAATTTTCATGCGATTTATAAGGCTATGCATAAGCATGGTAAAACCAACAACCCAGTCACGTCCATTGTCTACAAATAATTGGTAAGTCTCATCATATATTTATTTGGATATTCTGATTATTTTAAGTGATTTCTAAAGTTTGCAACGTTTAAATTTTTTATGTTGAATATAATGAAAAGATAACTATAAGTACCAGAATGATTCTAGTACTTAGCCAACAAGACATGTATCTCGAAAATAATTCATCTTTATGATGTTATATAACTCTTTATATACTTATAAAACTTATTTATTTTGTAGAGGATATTACTGCTTAGTATTGAATCCTATGTTTGTATGATAACAAATTAAATTGGACATAAAAGTTAATATATATGCTCAACTGATGTGACATCATTTACAGAAGAAATTGTCAAGTTAAATGATAAAAATTAAGATTCTGCACACGACTAATCGACACACCGATCGATATCCACCAACACAAAATGACAAGACTACACTGGTCGACGGTTCAGTTGTTACCCATACGACTGATCAATTCAAAGGGCATTCAAGAAATGTCGAGATTATACCGGTTGATCGTCCGATCGTTGCACCAGTCGACCGACCAACAGAAGAACGAATTCAAAAAAATGACGAGACGATGTCGGTTGATGAACCGGTCAACCGGACAGTGGATAAAATAATAGATATGGCGCAACGATCATATTGACTAGTCGACTGGCCTATTAAAGCGGTCGACTAGTTACAGAGACAAATGAAGAGTAACGACTATTTTTCAAGGAGAAAAATATGAAATATTTTTTGGACAAAATTTTCACCTATAGAAATCTATAAAAGGAGTGCCAAGGCCTCAAGAAAAATCATTCAATTAAGCAAGATCGTTCTAAAACTCCTTTCAAGTTTTTGAGCCCAAAGTTGCAAATTCTTCCCCTTCTCTTCTAAATTTTGTAAAAGAAGACAGTTAGAGAGAAACATTGTTTTTTATCAGTGAAGTTGAGAGCTCTTTATAAGAAGAGGTGTGCCTTGCCTCTTGAGTGAAGAAGAAGGCGCGTGGTGTAAAGAGGATTATTCTCTCCCCATAAGAAAAGAGAAAGATAGTGAATCTTCGACGGTCTCGAGGTCGAGAAGTCGGTTGAGGACGTAGGCCAAAGAGTTGAGGTCGAACCTCATCAACATATAGTGTCTCTTTGTGTTTGTCCTTTATATCACACTTACGCTTTATCGTTATCTGCTTATGATCGATTTTATTGATTTTTCGAAAGTGATTTTATGAAAATATTTTTATGCATCAATTCACTCCCTTCTTGGTGCTTTCGATCCTACAATTAGTATCAGAGCAGGTTGTTCTTGTTTTTAAGATTTAAACATCTTTAGAGCTATGGCATCAAGTTGATTTAGTTTTTGAGAAGGTCAATCTATTAATCATCCTTCACTTTTTAATGCATCAAATTTTGCATATTGGAAAATTAGGATGCAGGCATAAGTTTGTTCCATTGATATTGATATGTGGGATGTTGTTAAAAAAGGTTTTGATTTATGAGCAAAATCTTCATTATAATATACCGAAAGAGAAAGATTTTTGGTAAAACTTAATTGGAAAGCTAAAAAATCTTTTATTGTGTTTTGGATCCAACGGACTTTAATCGGATTTCTAGTTATGAAAGTGCTAATGAGATTTGAAAGAAACTTTTTATTACTCGTGAAGGAACCGATAAAGTTAAGGAATCTAGATTAAATATCCTAAATCGCCAATATGATTCTTTTAAGATGCATGAAAATTAATATATAAATAAGATGGTTGTATGCTATAATGATATTATAAATGGCTTAGCCTCTTTGAGCGAGTCACTAACTCTCAAAAGGTGAAAAGATTTCTTAAGTTCCTTGATGTGAGTTGTGTGGGGTGTGATAATATCCAAAATGTGTCAAAATTGACATAGAGTTGAATTTTCCAAAATGTGATCAAACTCCCCAACTCTCTCTACTGCAAGTGCACAGATTAGAGTAGTAGACTCAAGTGTCGTATCCACAGTGATTTGAGAGCTAAAAACTCATCATCTAGACTAGACTAATCCTAGACTAAGTTAGCTAAAACAGTGAAATGGGAAAAAGTAAAAACAAAATTGAACTAAGGCTAGAAAGTGACTATTTTTTATGTTTTAGTAACTAATGTGAAATGAAATCTAATTACTAAGCTGAAAACTAAAAGGGGACTAACAATTAATGAGAGATTCTCTTAGGAATGGAGTTCATCTAATTCAGCTATGGATGGATTGGAACAATCCAACAATGCAAGTCAATTCAGATTCAACCTATAAAAGACTGTTCTCATAGTGGGATTAATTCAGGACTAATTATCATATTCTCATATGAATGTTAGCTGGGTTGAATTAGAAAAGGATCCCTACTAATGTTGAGTTATCATTAAGTGCAAGACAACACTTTACTGATATTGCCAAAATCCTCTCAGATTTGGCAAATCAGTAAAGCCTAAAATGATATCACAACTAATCAACAATTATAATGATGAATCAATTGATTTAATTAACCCAACAGAAATGTAATCAATCCAATACTAATGCTAATGCTCTTGGTTTATCTCCAAACATCAAGGGAACCTATAATCAACCTCTCGGTTGGAAATGCAAATGAGGTTCACATTAACACAAGTTAATTGAATGTATTAAACACATAATCACATATTGGAATCTAAGAATTTATCATTGCATCTTGATTCATTTCAGAACAAGAAAGAAATCATAAATCAACCTCTCGATTGCCAATAAAATCAGGATTCACAATGACAAAACAAATTCCACAAAATCATAATTTGAATTATATCAGAGAAGGAAAACAACATGTTCATCATCCATCCATAACATGTAATTAGACTACTACCCTATCCTAGGAGAACTGGAATTTAGTTCATCATAGATACAAATTTTAATACAAAACAGAAGGGGATAACAATGCAAGACATTCTGAAAGATAATAAATCAGAATCTGTTGACAGCAATCAGATGTGCAGCTCCTCTTTAGCTCCTTCCTTTGCTTCCTGGTCCAGCGACCCTTGCTAATGGAGGCTCTCCCCTTTCTGCTTCAGATTTTTTAGCTTTTATATGGTCCTTAATCACTCTTTGATTCAAATCAGAAGTTTCCAAAGCTTCTGATTGTGCCATCTGTCCTGTCCAGCAGAATTTCAAGCAGATTCCTCTACTTTTTGGATAGCTAATCAGTGGTCCCCCTCCTTTTCCAACAAGATGCTCACAATTTTTTGGCAGCAATGCAATGGTCCCCTCCTCCTTTTCTAGCAGGATGCACACTTGAATTAGTTACTAGATTGGAGAGAACAGCAAGCATCAAAGTTCAAAAATAAAAATTAAACAAGTATGGGGTAAAACAACTAGTGAAATCAGCTCAATTACCAAGTGCAGATTGGTGTTATGCAGAAATGATAAATGCATGCATTCTAGGCATAATTAACCAAATGTAGATAATTTTAGGGGCTCGGTACATATGAAATTAAGTGTAAATGAAGTGAAAACTTAGTATGATCAGCTAGTGATCATTCCTCTCCTCCAAATGGCATACAAAGAGGATGGTGATTGAAGAAAAAAACTTGAAGAAGTTAGACTTTGATGATCTTATAGGTTCACTTTTAATCTATGAGTTCGGGATCAAGGAAGATGAAGAAACAAATATGCAAAGAAGACACAAGTGAAGAAGATGATGATCTTGATGAAAAGAAACTTGTCTTATATGCAAAGAAGCTTGACAAGTATCTTAAGTTTACCAAGCAAAAGAAGAAGAATGTCTTCACCAAGAAAATATCATTATCAAGTAAGAATCAAATAACTTGTTTTGAATGTAAAAAGGTTGGACATTATAAAAATGAGTGGCCAAATTTAGTCAAAAAGGAGAAAGATGAAGAAAATTCAAGAATGAAGAAAAAGTCTCTTCAAGTCATTTGGGATGAAAATGAAGATGAAGAATATGACTCCAACACCTCCTCAAGTGATGACGAAAAAGTCTACATATGCTAATGATTAATAGCCACGACGTATCATCTAACTCATCAGACTCTAGTGATAGTGAATCATTTAATGTGCATAATGAGTATAAAATTCTTATTAATAAATATGGATGCCTAAAAAAGAAATATGATAATATAAAAATAGAGCTTAAAAATTTGCAAAAGAAAAAATAATAATGTTAAAAGCATATGAAAAGTGTGATGTATTGAATGAAGAAAACGCTAACTTGAAATTCTTAATTGAAGAATTGAAAAATGAAAAATAGTACACTAAAATCATTATGTGAAAAACAAAATATAGAATGTGCATGCTTGAACAAAGAAATTAAGAATTTAAAAGTTGAACTTGAAAAATTTCCAAATGGAAGTAAGATGTTAGATATCCTGCTTAGTGGATTTAGAATATCTTCAAATAAAAAGGAACTTGATTTCAACTCTTTTGAAAAGAAAAATGACAAAAAATAATTTTATTTGTTAAAGCATCGCATGATTACACAAGATCACATATTACTTGTTTTCATTGTAGATATAAAGGGCATTATTCCTATGATTGAAGAATTAGGAAAAGAGTAAGTAAAGGGACGAAGAAAATTTGGGTCCCGAAAAGGACCATTTCGAATCAAGGTGGACTCAAGTAAGTTTGGGCACCAAAAAGATAAGACTTTTAATTTATTTTTTGTAGGAAGCTTCAAAGTACGATGAAGGTAAATAATATTTGGATAGTGGATGCTCAAGACATGTGACCGACGATGCATCAGACTCCACTCTGGAAAAGAAAAATGAAGGAAAAGTCACGTTTGGAGACAATAGAAAAGAAAGAGTAATTGGTATGAATAATATTGGTAAGAATGACAAAGTATATTTGGAAAATGTTTGACTAGTTGAAAAATTAAAATATAACTTAATTAGCACAAGTCAACTATGTGATAAAAACTATTTAATCAAATTTGAAAATGATAAACGTTTGATACTAGATGAAAACAATGAAATTTTACACATGGGTTTTAGGTACAATAATGTATACAAAATTTATTTTGATAACTTAAAAAATGAAAAATGTCTTAGTGCTATGCATGATGATATAAATTTGTGGCATAGAAGATTATGACATGCAAACTATAAATTGCTAAATAAACTTTCAAATCGTGAATTAGTTAGAGGTTTGCTTAGGGTGAAATTTGAGATAAATAATATTGATGATTCATGTTTCAAAAGGTAAGCAAATCAATAGTTCATTTAAATTAAAGAAAGTTATTAGGACACAAAGGTCTTTGGAAATTTTACATCTTGATTTATTTGGATCTATTTGATGTGGCAAGCTTAGGAGGAAAAATATATGTATTTGTGATTATTGATAATTTCTCTTGTTTCATTTGGACTATTTTTCTTGCTAGTAAAAATGAAACAATAAATATGCTTTCTAAATTTGCAACAAGAATTCAAAATAAATTTTAAATAAAAATTTCAAAAAATAGAAGTGACTATGGAGGAGAATTTGAAAATTATAAATTTGAATTGTTTTGTGAGAAAAATAGATCAAAAATTTTCCACTCCTAGGACAACTTAACAAAATGGAGTAGTAGAAAGAAAAAATAGGACTATATAAGAAATGACTAGAATAATTTTAAATGAAAGCAAATTATCAAAGTATTTTTGCGCGGAGGCCATAAACACATCATGCTATGTTCTTAATAGAATTCTTCTTAGGCCTCTTGAAAAGCAAACATGTTTTGAAGTGTTATATCGAAAAAATCTAATATTTTTTATTTCAAAGTTTTTGGTTGTAAATGCTATATTTTGAATGTCAAAGATAAACTAGGCAAATTTGATGCTAAATGTGATGATGGTATCTTTCTTGGTTATTCTAATGCAAGTTAAGGTTATAAAGTGTATAACAAAAGAACATTAGTTCTTTGAGGGTTGATTAATGTCAAATTCAATGAGACTAATGATTTTTTTTATGAGCAAGCAAGTGCATGATGATGAAGAAAAAATAGTTAAAGTGCAAAGACAACTTGATGATGTACAAAATGAGCACTTGGAAGAAGCTAAAGTTGACACTCCAAATGTGGGAGAACCTCAAAGAGAGGAGAACCAAATGATTTCAATAAATTGGAGATATGCTTCATCACATCCACTTAATCAAGTTATAGGTAATATAAATGAAGGTATAAAAATTAGAAACTCTTTAAAAAATCTATGTGCTTTTTCAATTTTTCTTGCAAATTTTGAGCCTAACAATATAAATGAAGCACTTGAAAATCCAAATTGGATAATTGCAATGCATGAGGAATTAAATAATTTTGAAATAAATCAAGTGTGGAAACTTGTGGAAAAATCCAATGATCATCCCATCATTGGAACCAAATAGGTCTTTCGAAACAAGTTAAATGAAAATGGTGTCTGAGGGACAAGGCTAGGATTAGTGGCCAAGGGTTACTCACAAATTAAAGGGATTGATTTTAACAAAACTTTTGCTCCTATTGTTAGACTTGAGGTAATTCAAATGCTTTTGACTTTTGCATGTTATAAAGGTTTTAAGTTTTTTCAAATGGATGTAAAATCTGCTTTTTTAAATGGTTTTATAAATGAGGAAGTTTATATTGAAAAACCTCAAGGTTTTGAAAATCCATACTTCTTTAATCATATTTTTAAACTTTAAAAGCTCTTTATGGATTGAAACAAGCTCCTCGAGCTTGGTATGAAAGATAATTGAAAATAATTTTCAAAAAGAAAAAGTTTACATCACATTATTTTTAAAACATATAAAAAATGATATTTTAATAATTCATATTTATGTTGTTGATATTATTTATGGTGCTACTAATGAATGCTTATGCAAAAAGAATTTGAGATGAGTCTTTTAGGAGAGCTCATTTTTTTTTCTAAGCCTACAAGTGAAATAATCCAAGAATGAATTTTTTTCTCAATCGAGAAAAGTATACATGGGAGTTGCTTAAAAGATTCAAGATGAACGAATGCAAGTCGAGCACAACCCCTATGAGCACCACTTCAAAATTTGATAAAGATGAAAAAAGCAATCCATTTTGATAAAAACGGTAGAGATTTGATTGGTGGCTTGCTCTATTTAATGACATCTAAGCCAGATATAATATTTAGTGTATGCTTGTATGCTAGATTTCAATCCACTCCCAAAGAATCACATTTGATTGTTGTTAAAAGGATTATGCGGTACTTAAAGCACACATGTGAATTAGACATTTGGTATGATAGAAATTCCCTATTTGTATTATATGCCTACACCGATGCGAATTTTGCCGGGTGTAAAATTGATAGGAAAAACACTAGTGGGATTCATTGCTTTTTTGGTAGCTTTCTCATCTTATGGGCTAGCAAGAAACAAAACTTCATCGCACTTTATACCATCAATGCCGAATATATAGCCGTCGGTAATTGTTGTGCACAAATATTATGGGTAAAATAATAATTACTTGATTATGGTGTGAATTGTTCCAATGTACTCATGAAGTACGATAACACGAGTGTTATAGAAATGACCAAAAATTCAATTCAACATTATTGGACTAAACACATTGACTTGCGATATCATTTCATTAGAAAGCATGTGACCCTTAAGGACATTGCCATTGAATATGTGTCCATTGAAGTTCAACTTGCAGACATATTTAGAAAACCCCTGAGTGAAAAACGTTTTGTCATGCTTAGAAGGGAATTAGGAATGATTGAATCTTGATTGCATATCAATTCTAAATAAAAGTGACCTGGTTATGCAATATCACTTTGACATGAATTGCATATTAAAAGTGTTGCACAACACTTACATTTATGTGGAATTTATTTCTAGAATAAGATTTGAATGGTTAAAAATTTGAAAATTAGTGAGAAATGGATAAACATGGTATGATCGATCGACTAGTTGGACGGACCGGCCGACCAGTATTAGACTGAATCCGGTTGTTGTCCATCGACCGATAGATTTTTTTATTGCAAAACAACTAATCGGTCGACTGCTTGACATGACCAATCGATCGGTATATACAAAAATCATGAACATATAAGATTCGACCGATCGATCGGTCAACCCCTTTTCACTTTTCACTCGGCCGCTGCCCTAGCCACCGCCCATCCATCTCTCTGAGACATCGCCGCCAACCCTCCGGCCATCATCGTCGTCACCCCATCTCACCGGTCGCCGACATCGCCCTCTCTGACCGCATCCCATGCTCATCGCCACTGCCGCACTCTCCTCCTTTTGCCGCCATTGTCACCCATCCAACTTCCCTCGTTTTCTCTTCATCGGTGACCCTTGTCACCATCGTCATTTTCCTCGTCCGTCGTCGGACTTCATCTCTCTTCTTCCCTTCACTACTCACCGCCATCGCCACTCTCTCCCTCTCTTCGCTTGATTGCTCTCTTCTCCTTGTCATTGTCATCCTCGTCACTGATGTCTGCGCTCTCTGTCACCGAACTCGTTGTCTGCATTGACCTTCCCTCCGTTGTCCATCCTCACAGCCCTATTCGTCCGGCATTCACAGCCACTAGTCGACGTTCCCTATAATCCACATTATCCTTTTCCTTCTCTGTCCTCCGTCCACCATTGTTGAATCCATGACTGAGACGAAAGGACTCCACTCCTCAGGCTAGTCTTTCAGTGTCATCATCATTATGGCTCAGGTGCACATCGCATTCGTGTTCTCGAAAATGAGCCCAAACTTGGCCCAGAGCCGAAATCCAAACTTGTGCCTGTCCAATGTGGACAAGGCCGTGGATGAGGACGATCTCGTGGACGTGTTTGTCAGCCACCGTCCACTGATCCTACTGATTTTGATGGTCACCTCTATGTCACTTGGGCCATCTTCGCTTGTTTTGATGCTCTATACACCTTTTGCGATTTCCGGCATACCTACACCATTGATTGCAACGCCCTAAACATTCTAGATGTTTAGGAGATGTTCGCAAACATCGGTTGGCTGACACTTCTCTCTCACGGAGCGTGTGTATCCCCATCTTGTTCGTCATTTCTATGCGAGCATGATGATCACTCGGGAGGCTATCATCACTTATGTCCTTGGCGTACCCATTCATTTTGATCGTGACCATTTCTATCACATATTTGGTATTCAGTGTCCATTGCCCGGTCTATATTCATTTGTCACTCATGGTTGGCCCTCCGATTATCTCCCGGTCATGGATGGCATTCGAACAATTTTTTTGGACAGGATACCCACTACACCATCGAATCGGCCTATAGGCATCTTCATCCAACCATGAAAATGGCTCATCACATTCTGAGTCGTATGATTACTCCTCGAGTTAGGCACTATACAAATGTTACTCACTTTGATCTATTCTTTCTCCATTGTCTATGTATTCACGATGCCTCATTTCTTTATTTTAGTCATTTTGTTTTCTATCACATAGATTAAACCTTCTAGAAGGTCTCCTCTGGTGTTCGTGGTCGGTTCCACTTATATTTTGGAGCTTGGATCACTAGGATCTTATTCTATTTTCGTGTCGATGTTCCTATAGACAAGGAGTACATCGGACCCTGCCCCATTGACGTCATCGATTCTGTGATTTTGCACCAAAAGCATCTTAGGTTGAGAGATCCAGCACCGATAAATACTGATGATGGAGATGATGCCACTGATGGAGAGCCCACGCCAATGGATACTCATGACGCACCGGAGGTTGGCCCTAGCTTCCCTCCGCCTTCGGCACTCATTGAGCCCTTTGGATCTTCCCAGCACGCAGCATTGGCTTCCTATGGCACCTATAATTTCATGGCCCTTTCACAGCAGGTGGATGCCATAGACCGTTGTGTGACTCAGATGAATCATCGTGTTCGACGAATGGAGCGTGACTCCCGATACCTTGTTGGCTCGTTGCAGACCTACTATGCATTATAGGGATTTATTCTTCCTGTAGCTCTTGATGATAATAGTCCACATGAGATGTAGATGGGTTTCCTCTCTCTTTGATGATGTCAAAAGGGGGAGAAATTTTGGGACGATGTTATGTGTTTTTAGTTTCTTTTAATTTGATGTTCCTTAGTTGCTATGTATTTGTACTAGTGTCGTACACCATTTTATAGTGACTATAGGCACATTTGTTAGTGCATGATCACATGATGTATCTATCGACTATTAATGTAATGTGATGACTTTTGCTTCATGATGAATGTGTTAAACATTTGAGTTCATATTTATTTTGTGCCTTGTTGATGTCATATATTCATATTGTTTCATATTATTATGACAATATAAAACGCCACTTATTCAGAGAGAGAAAATGAGAAATATGTATGAATGTAGGGGGAGCTTGCTTACTACTTACTCTCTATACTTACAATTCATTTTTCTTCTCTCTATCGTCCAATTAGTTTGTCATCATCAAAAAGAGGGAGATTACTGAATCCTATGTTTTGATGATAACAAATTAAATTGGACATAAAAGTTACTAATCTATGCTCAAGTGATGATAATGCAGGTGTAAGTTTTATATGACCTCATTTACAAAAGAAATCAAAGTTAAATGATAAAAACAAAGATTCTGCACACGACCGGTCGACCCACCGGACGATCAATATCCAACGGCATAATGATGAGATTACACCGGTTGACGGTTCGGTCGTTGCACCGGTCGGCCGATCAATTCTAAGGCCATTCAAGAAATGTCGAGACTATGCCGGTCGATCGTCCAGGTTTTGGCACAACGATCATATTGACTGGCCAACCGCGGTAATGGTTATTTTTCAAGGAGAAAATTATAAAAGATTTTTAGACGAAATTTTCAAGTGTAGAAGCCTATAAAATGAGTGCCAAAGCCTGAAGAAAAAATTATTCAAGAAAGCAAGATCATTCTAAAGCTCATTCCATGTTATTGAGCCCAAAGTTACAAATTCTTCATTTTCTCTTCTAAATTTTGTAAAAGAAGATAGTTAGAGGGAAACATTGTTTTTTATCTAGTGAAGTTGAGAGCTCTTTGTAAGAAAAAGTGTGCCTTGCCTCTTGAACGGAGAAGAAGGCGTATGGTGTAAAGAGGGTTATTCTCTTTCTACAAGAAAAGCGAAAGATAGTGGATCTCCGACGGTCTCAAGGTCGAGAAGTCGGAGCGAGGACGTAGGCCAAAGAGTTGAGGCCGAACCTTGGCAACATATAGTGTCTCTTTGTGTTTGACCTTTATCTCTTACTTACGCTTTATCATTATTTCCTTGTGATCGATTTTATTGATTTTTCGAAAGTGATTTTATGAATAGATTTTTATACACCAATTCACCCCTCCTCCTTGGTACTTTCGATTCTACATTTAGGAGGAGGTGATCGAGAGGACACATGGTGAATACCTAAGGGGCTTCGAAACAACCGCTAAGGCTTCTAACAAGAGCGGAGGATAATGAGGATACGTAGGTGGCTCGTCTACACTGAATTCTTTCGCGGCACTTGAGCTGACATCGGACATCATCAAATAACTCATTGTTGAGCAGCTTTCTCATATGCTCGTAAAATACAATATATTTTAGTTTATTATTTTAACTATGTTTTGAAATTTGATCATGGCATGCATCCTTTTTCATTTATTTGAGCCGTAATTATGAATTTATTTAATATCACTTAATGTTTCTTTAAATATTATAATAATTGTGTGGTTTAGCTTAATCCATAATTCTTTTTACAGTGAATTGAAAACAAGGCGCAAATTCTAGATAGATACAAGGTGGGATTAATAAAACTTGCACTTCAAAGCTTAACACATATGCAATGGGTGGTTTCTTTCTCCTATAATTCGGGATTTTATTGAATACAAGGTGGGATTTTTCAGGTGCATTAGATCTCCGACCTGAGGTTATTGTTTATCAACTTACAAGACGAAAGAAATTGAAGCTTAATGAGAAACGTAACGTGGGATTTTAGAATTGCAATGTGAGAACCCGTTTTCATGTAAGGCGTGATTTCTTGTCAGTTCGAATTATGCTCGAATCAGGATTTTCTTGCTCATCAAGCTGATGACCACTTAATTCTCAAAGTGGAATTCTTACTCTAAGGATTATCTTGAGCTTTATTTCCTAACTAAGGGATACTTGTGGAAGTTAATTGAACACTTTCTCAGAAGTTGGCGCTGGTTTGCAGACTATTTAGGTCACAATCGAGTTGCAGACCCAAATCCCATGAACTACAGGATCGAGTACATCATTCTTGAATGTCAGGAATGACATCGATGACGATAATGATCATTTGTAGAAACTTTTTGTAACATTATATGTGATTATAATTTAACATTGTGATGCTATATTAGTTTCTTTAATTTATGATATTATTAAAATTTTGTAATGTCATTAGTTTCTTATGTGATGCATGTGAATTTATAATGTGTTGGATCTACATTATAAATTTGCATGGGAAGGGAAGGGAACGAGTGAATGTAATGGTGCAAAATATATTGTAACTAACGCCATAACCATGATGGGTTATGATATAAAGTTAGCACTACCATGGCGCTGACTTAGTGCATAACTTGGGCCGTAGCCCGACCAACCCATGTGCAACGTCTCCGTCATGAGTCTCTCGTCGTCGAATCTAGGCCTCGTCCATACCTGCACGGATCCATGGGGTGTAGGGAATTTCTCCCGTTAGAGTATGTTGAGGTCCATGCATGCTATGATCCTATGACATAATCTCTACATGTCATGGCATATGCATATCATCATCATGGAACATAAATCATATGCATGTTATGAGCTACTTATGCACACTATATGGCATATGAACATATCATCATGAGAAGATAAGATAAACATATAACATCATAATCATTATGCCAAAGCATATCATAACTTATCATTATGCTAAGACATATCATCATTTATATTGCTTTACTTTAACATCTTCTTATGTAACATTTAATATCAAGGGGACGTACATTAGCATCCGATTGGTGCTTTCATTATCATCTTCTTCTTTGTCTTTATGTCCCAAGGCATCTTTGGAAAGTACATACACACTTGTAAGATTTTACATAAGTGTAAGACTTTACTTTCCACTTTACATCATCATTTTATCTTCTATCTTGATTAAGATAGCTTATTATCTTGATGATTGGGAAGACTATGTTGATTCGCGAGAACTTGGCTAGCTAGGCCGGGACGATTGCCCCACTTTTGGAAGGATTCTTCCCTGGGAAAATGACACATCAGCTAGCATGTGAAGACTCCATTCCCCTCCACGATTGCAACAAGACACATTTATGTCAATCCATCTTTTACTTACATTCATCAATACATGCATTCATTCATCACATGTTGCTTGCTTTAATCCTATTTAAGGTCATACATATTTTAAATCATACTATGTGTGGACAGACGTCCGATTTTTACATGATTTCTTTTCAAATCTTACATACATTGACATGGTCACTACATATTGACTTACAAACATCATAATAGACATCCCATGACCTTCTTAACACACTAATCATGAAACATAGTGAGGGTTTCACATAATGCATCTAATCATGCTATCCAAGTTCATAAATGTACATAAGCATAAAACCATTTCATTTTGAGCTAGCATAAGTTACAATGAACATCATAGTTCTAAACATGATTAGCATTAGAACATAAATTTTAATAGAACATGACATATACAAACACTAATATGCATAAGCCCTTAATCATCCATATCAAGAACACAAATTGAATCTTCATGTCCTAATCCATTCACACAAGCATCATTAGGGGGAGATTAGGATTTTGGATCCTCTCAACATACACTTATTAATATTTACATTTACTTATTTATATATCATGCTAGTTTAATAAGATTATACATACCATTCTTTCAAGTTAAACATCACTTCTCATTTTTATGATTTTCATGTAGCATTTTCACAAACATCTCATAGACATCATGCATTCTCTTCTAATCATATTAATATGAACAATTAAAAGACATCATAATAAATTAAACATGGAGAGTCATAATCATTCTAACACTAAATATGATTAGCAATGAAATAATCATCTTAACTAATCATTCAATAATGCACATAAATTATGCTTATATCCAATCATATAACCTATGAAGATCTAAGTTGGTCTTCAAATCCTTAATCATTCATTCATGCATCATTCAAGATTGAAATTAGTTTGGATCCCCTCAAATATACTTTTAGAATTTAAGTTAAAATTCTATTAATCTTAATATTAATCTTTCTCCTTTCCTCTTCTTCCTTAATGTGGAAGCTCCTTTTTTCTTTCTTCTCTTCCCTTTCTTCTTTCTTCCTTTCCTTTCCTTTCCTTTCCTCCCTTCGTCTTCTTTTCCTTCTTGCTGTGGCCGAATGTGTGCAAGAGGTGAGAAGAAGTGGTGAGGGAGGGTGCTTGATGCTCCACGTGATGTGAGTGGAGAGAGGAGAATGTGAGGTGGGTTGCTTCAGGTGAGCTCCTTGAGTGTTATTCGTGATTGAGCTGCGAGGGAGTGCGTGAGGATCTTCCTCTTTGGGTGCTGGCCGTGAGATGACAAGAGAGGAGTGAGGTGAGTGAGTGTCTACTGTAGCATGGAGAGGAGGTTGGAGGTGCTTTCGGCTGGTGAGAGGAATGGGGTTTAGGTGTACTTTAGGGCATTTTTAAGATATTTATACATTAGTTTTAGACTTTATTAAATTAATGGGCTTCTTAATGGGCCTTAAATGATCATAACTTTCTTTTGCTTATTTTTCCTTTCTTTTTTATTTTATAATGTTCTTTGAGAATATTACAACTATTATATATACTCATCACACACATTGGCCCAACAAAGACTCGGCTCGAGTAGAATAGTTGGATCACCGTTGGTCGAGGTAAGATCATGCTAAGCTAATAATATATCTAATAATCATAAAATATTTTTATTGTATATAAAATAATCATATTATATATATCTAATAATATACAATATTTTTATTAGGTCAAAACTTAAAATCTTAGGGTTTAAAAAAAATTAAGCTATCTGATTCGATCTAAGTCGATGATGTTGAGTTAACCTAATATCAATTCGACACGACATAATTGTAATAAAATATGCCAGCAAGACTCGGCTCATGGTAGGATGAAACTCAATTTAACCTTGAGTCTACATTTAGTCTCGATTTAGTCAAATAAGAAAGGACGCCAGAGATATAATTTGAGTTAGTCTCACATGCTGCCAATCTTCTCCGCTTTGACGAACAGCTGGATTTCTCACAGCTGTAAAGATGTCCGGAGGATTATTTTGGATTTCGGAAATTAATAAACTCGATCTGCGACCATTTTCGCAGATGAATCTTGTCCCCAAATTCGAATTTAGTGGTAAGGTAAATAACTGCTGGTGATTTATGGATTCTTATTTTGACGTGTCTGCGTATAATTTCGGTCGCTCCTTGGACGCGTCGATGCCTCCGTTCTGTAATCCACTCGTCTTTAGACTGGGCCATTGAAATTTCTTTGCTTGGAGGATTTTTCTTGCTCTTTCACGCAGGTCAAAGTTTCAACACGGGAATCAGCTGTGTTCCACATCAATAATGGCCTCATCTTCCACCGGAAGCAGGCAAAGGTAGACACTGATACTCCAATTACAGGAAACAAAAAAAAGAAAAAAAAAAAAACAAATCGTCGCTTTCCCAAGGGCTCCCACATCAACTACAATTAATTGTACTGCGCACCAGCAAGACAAGATATCGTCTTAGCAGAATTCTTATCGGCTTCAAGATATTCGCGCATGGGTCTTAGATCTTCATCAACCCGGCCGGGTGTAGCTTCATCGTCTCTCCCTTCCAGCCGTTGTATCTGAGTGTACTTTCTGCGCTTTTTGTTCTAAGTTTGATCCTTTTTGCCGAAGCAAAAAAAATTGGCAACAAGATCCTTCTTTTTTACATCAATTTTACTGTTTCAGCAGAAAACTTTGCTCGGTATGTTCAATTCATCGAGTTTTCCAATTCTTTATTTGCGTCTTTGAGTAGAGCTTGAAAACCAGGTCTTTCGTTTGGATTAGTAAAATAGAAGTTATCTTTCCTGGTGATTTGTTTTATCTTTCCTTCTACTCCCCTCCCGGAAAGAAAAGCTGAATCTTTGGGAGCTCCTCGTTTGATCCTAGACCAGAAGATCTGATTTTTACTCCCTAATTTGATCCTTTCCCCATGATGAAGCGTATGTTCTTGTTCCCATCTTCGGATCTTATATGTGCCATCCTCTTGGCGTTTGCTGCGGTTTCTCCTACCTCTGCGGCCACCGACAACACCACCTTTCAGCCCCAGGATAATATTCTCCTGAACTGTGGCGCCTCTGGGCAGGCCAAAGATACCGATGGCCGGATGTGGACTGGCGATACAGGATCCAAACACTTTCCTTCGAACAATACCATCGCTTCGCAGGCTCTGCAGATTCCTTCTCTGCCAGGGTCGGTCCCTTACTTGACTGCGCGTGTCTCCACCTCCCCCTTCACCTACTCCTTCTCTCCTCTTGCGGTGGGGCGCAAATTTATCCGCCTGTACTTTTATCCTTACGATTACTCTGGACATGCTGCCTCCGATGCCTTCTTCTCGGTCACAGCAGGGAATTACACTTTACTTAGCAACTTCAGTGCCTGGCAGACATGCCAAGCTCTGACATTTGACTACCTTGTGAAGGAATTCTCAGTCAGTGTCCCCGTTGACGGCCTAAATCTCACCTTCACCCCAACGACGGCCACCCGTTCTAATGCTTATGCTTTCATTAATGGCATCGAGATCATATCCATCCCTGATATCTTTGCCGCTGGAAGCCCTAATCTCGTCAATGGTGATGCGAAAATCGATTATAGCATTGAGCCATCATGGGCTGTTGAGACTGTATACAGACTCAACGTGGGAGGGCAAGCAATCTCTCCAGTGCAGGACTCCGGATTGTATCGCTCGTGGTATGATGATTCAGCTTACATTTATGGTGCTGGATTTGGCGTGACCTTCAGTGAGGATCCAAACGTCACCATAGCCTATACTGCCGCGGTGCCGAAATATGTTGCACCAGATGATGTCTATTCAACAGCAAGGTCAATGGGATCGAACGCACAGATCAATATGAACTATAACCTCACCTGGATCCTAACAATGGATGCTGGATTCTATTACCTCATCAGGCTGCACTTCTGTGAGATTCAGTATCCCATAACGAAGGTAAATCAGAGGGTGTTTTATATCTACCTCAACAATCATACTGCAGAAGCATATGCAGATGTCATTGGTATGAGTGGTGGAATAGGAAAACCTGCCTTTCAGGACTTCGTTGTCATCACGACAGGAAGTGGGCAGACGGACTTGTGGGTCGCCCTTCATCCGGATACTATCACTCACCCAGAATACTGGGATGCAATCTTGAATGGACTTGAGGTCTTTAAGCTGCAGAATACAAATGGCAGCCTTGCTGGGCTTAATCCAGTGCAAAACACTCAAGCAGTGGTGGTAGATCCTAACAACCAGAAAGGCAAATCCAGAAGCAACGTTCCACAAATTGTTGTAGGGATCATTGTGTTGCTTGCAGCTGCCTGTGCCATTGGACTGTGCGAGTACCAGAAGAAGAAGAAAGGAAAGGATGCTCATATTAGTGGCCGGCTGTCTTCTACTTGGCTCCTTGAATCCCTCCCAAAATTCTCATTCAGCAGGATCAAACAAGACGGAGACCAGAAGGTGCCATGCCTTAACGGTTCCTTCTAGTTTATGTCGCCACTTCTCGTTCGAAGAGGTCAAGGCTGCAATGGAAAATTTCGACGAGTCCCGTCTTGGTGTTGATGGATTCGAAAGGTTTACTACAGGGTGATAAATGGCAGAATGATTGTTGCAGTGAAGCGTGGCAATCCATATCCATGCAAGACGTCCATGATCTCCAAACCAAGTTGCACTCGGAGCTTGTAACATCCCCAAATTCTAGGATGAGAGTATTTGAGCTTTTTAATCAAAGTCCATATAAATCCTATATAAAAGATTTAAAACCTTATTACTTCTTTAAAATTTAGTTGCCAATCCCTCTTCTTTTTTTCTTCTCCACCAAGAAAAGACTAAGATTAGAAGATACCTATTCACAATCAAGAAAGAGAAGATCAAGATTTATAGGAAAAGGACAAGAAGACTTACAGGCTTGTAGATGATGAAGAAGGATAAAAGATGATTAGAAAAAAAAGGAGTTTTAAATTTAAAACCTAAAGATATATAAAAAGGATCCAAACTTCTTTCTCTCCTCTCAATGATATTTGTTTGGATTGAGAGTCTCAAGAACATCCTATTTTTTATAGGAATTTTGATCGAGGGTTGCATAAATAAGGATTGCATGAATGAAGGTGTCCTGATTTATGTTGCATAATCTCTTAAATTCGTGATTGTTTTGTAATAATTATTTGTATAAGTTTTACTTATCCAAAAATAAACGGATGTGCAATGGCTTCTATTTCTTGATAAAAAGAAATATGAGGAATGAATTGGCCGTCTCTAATTGGAATTGGAACGTTCCCCCCAAGCCCCCTCAAGGGGGATGTTCATAATGGGTGGAAAGTTCTCGAAGTCTAGTTTTCATAGAAATTTGTTTCATATGATTTGAAGACGTATACAAATAGTTATGATCTTAATATCAAATTACTGTCATGCTATCTCGGATAATAGAGAAACCAAATTGTAAAAAGTATAATAAATTGGGAATATTGAATTAGGGTTTGAAAATTTATTCATAAGTTAAAGTTTCATGTTACTTTTCTGAGAAAATTGGAATCATCTTAAAAAGAATAAGTATAAGTTAAGTTATTAATATTTGAGTGACTGCTGTCAGAAAATTGTGCAGAGAATAAATTCTGTTGGTTGTATGAATTTTTAGGAAAAATCCATAAATCTTGTTAATGAATGAAAATTGTATGTTTTAATGTGTTGTATGATGCATATATGCTAAGAGATCATATCTGAAATATTTATGATATTTTAGATTATTTTTATTGGAGTTTTAATCTCAAAAATTAAGAATTTTGGGTGAAAGATCGGCCTTCTAGGATGCTGGCACGGGCGTACCAAATCCCGGAACGGTCGTGACAAAAGATGGGTGAAATCAGCGTTCTGTCACGACCGTGACAACATTGTCACGACCGAGATGGAGTGAGGCACTGTTGTGACTAACCAGGTCACTATTGTGAGCAAGATGTCCATAATTGGACGTTCACGACTATCCTCTATGGGAGCACGGCAGTGACGACGACATGTCACGACCGTGACATAACATGTCACGACCGTGACTATAGGCGGACGAATTAGGGCCACTGTGACGGGTGTGGCGCCACTGTTATGGCCGTGACAGATCGAAAATGAAAGTCAAGTTATTTTAAACCTATTTCTTTATGTATGGATGTGTATTGATTATATATGACACGTAGATACACGTAATGCATGTTTAGACATAATTATGTTAAAATATAAAGAATGATTGATATGAATAATTGTTGTATTGCAAAGTATAATGCACATAAAATTGATGAAGAATGTCTTTGTCACTCATTGATAGTGAGAAGCAAAGTCCTACATTTGTGTATGTGCTTCTTAGAAAAGAAAGTCCCTGATAAGAAAGTGTGCATATTTCTTGGAATAAACTCACTCACTATTATGATGTGCATGTTCATAAGAATGTGGCGTAGCTAGCCAATGTGATGATGTGACATGACTCTTTTAATTATGTTAACATCAAGGATGTTATAAGATAAAATAAGAATAAAAGTGAAGTTAACTTTAAAGTATCTTATAACAAAGAATGAAGATTAAGATGATGATGAAAAAGTAAAGATGAAAACTACACGTATGTATGTACTTGAAGGGGATCTAAGCCTAAGAAGTAAAGTTCTGCATTTGTGTATATACTTTTGATGTACGAAAAATTATGCATTAGTTTAGATCATTTGATTAGCATTTTAGAATATTTTTATGTTTAGAAAAGGGGGAGTTTTGATTTGTTTTCATATAATTTCATTTAGATTTGATTTTTACTTAAGTCTGAAAATTATTCATGGCAAAATATGAGAAAACGTCGAAATCAAGGAAAGAAAATGCCTAAAACAGCTCAGAAGACTATTACGGTCATGACAGATTCTTTCATGGCCGTGACAGAGAGATTTAAACAGAAAATTTGACTAAGTCCCTGTCATGGCCGTGACAGTTTCTGTTATGGACGTGACAGAGACATTTTCTAGCAGAAATTTGGCTAAGTATTTTTCATTCTTGACAACTTTTCAAAGGAACAATGTTCCTCATCATAAAGTGTGTGTATTCCTAAAGATGATTAAGGATAAAGTCCATCGCAATTATGATGTGTGTGTTTCTAAGTATGACTTATGGTATAGAATGAAAGTCAATATGGTATTATGTGATAAAAATGAAGGATGATGATGACACATGAAGGATCACGTAATAAAGAAAGAAAAGAATGATAAAATAAGATCCAAAATGTTATAAACAACTTTGAGGAGATGTAAAGTATGAAAGGAGTTATGAAATAAGGATCAAGGAGTTACAAAGAAACTCCTTGAATGTACATGACAATGAATGTGAAATGGAATGATATGTTATGCATGTGATTGATCACCTCTTTATTGTACCTTTAATCATTATAACTTCCATGAGTTTTATGTAAAAATTAAGTATATTGATGTGTTTTTTATCATTTTGTAGTAGAGAAGTTGAATGAGTAAAAGAGGGACTAACAACTTTTCGAAATTCAAAATTCTGGATAGGGAATGAAACAAAAAGGGAGAGAGAAGCCGAGAGGAGGGGGTGGACACAACCGGAAGAGAAAGGAGAAGAAAGAAAGGAGTTTTTGAAAGAAGATGAAGAACTAAGGAGATCTTTTTATTCCCTTGGAATGAAACTTTGTTGATGCTAACTATTATTCTAATTTTCTGATACTATCGCTTTGACTCCTCGTTTCTTATTTATGTGATGCATGGCCGTAAGGATTTATAGCTGATTTCAATCGGATCGAGAGATCGATTGTTTTGGTTTAAACTAATTTCACCCGAGAGGGAAATTTGGTTACATTAATTGTTGTGTTTCTAGTAAACTGCTGGTTTGTTATTTATCAAAAGGATCGAGAGATCTATTATACTGACTGTTATGAGATGAGAATCCTTACAGTCGTACGAGGTGCAAATTCAGCATTTTTGGTCATTTGATTAAGATTAAAAGCACTAATTACAAAAGATCGAGAGATTGAATTCTTCCTGATTAAAGACGGGAGTCTCATTAATCAAAAATATTAATTCAATAGTTAGTACCCCTGCTATTCTTGATTTCTAGATACATCGATAGAATAGAGGGGGATCCTGAACCTAGTAAATCAGACACGATTATTGTCATAGCATCAACTAGTTCATTACGAGGGAATCTCTTCCTTCATTTGCTTAATCCTTTCTTATATTCCTTTATTATTCTTAATTCATACTCATTCATCTTTCTACTTTATTCCTTTATAATTTCGTGATGACTTTTGGATATAAGTAGATTAAGTAATTAATCTAAATCAACGGGGTTACGACACTCAGGGTTTCTACTCGACCTGTGCACTTGCAGCTACATGAACTCTTAGGTAAAATTAAAATGTGATTGGAATTATTTCTTGTATAAAATCCGTATTTCTGCAACTATGATTTGTTCACGTCAGTGATGAATGATATGAATGTATGTTTTTATTGCATGCTACTTGCAAGTGATGGATCCGAAGTAAAGCAGGTAAGATATGATGTTTATGTTATATGAATGTGGTATGACGAATGAATGTAAGCATGATGTTTGTCACATAAGGATTATGATATAGTTCATGGCATACATGTTCATATGTTATTGTTATTATTATGATGATGATGCATCGCAAGTCATGTGATAGGATATCATTGCATACATGACCTTTACATACTCTAATTGAAAAATTCTGCACTTTGGATCCGTGCAAGTAACCAATATTAAGTGATGGACGGTAGCTCAAACTCATGACGAAGTGTTGTACATGCTTAGGTTTAAATAAGTCCTATAGTTTTATTTCAACATTGAGGTTAATGATGTTAGCAAAGTTTTTAATGTCATATAAAATTATATTTTGATGATACAAACTTCGACAGATTGAAGTTAAATGTTGAAAAAGTTAAAATAAAAAAGGGACAACTTTATGTACTACATTTTAATTAAATAATTGATATTGTTCTTATTATATTCCAGATGAATTATGAATATCAATTGTAAAGAATCTTATTAGCTATTCATAGAATCCAAGATTATTTAAATTGGATAACTGTGCAAAACGTTATGCTCAAAATAGTGCAGGGCGGTCAACTTGCCAGTCGACACAATGAAAACCAATCGAGACTATACCGATTTGGAGATACTGGACGACTGATCAATACATGAGCTGTCCTGATCGATGTGAAGACGATATCGATCGACTTATCGGTCGATAGTCCGATCGATCAATCAAGTGCAGAAGCTGAAGAAATCGCACAACGATCATATAGACGGATACATTAATGCAGTCGACCGGTCCAGGGCTGGAATGAACACAAACGTCTAGTTTTGAATGAGAAAATTGTAAAACAAATTTTGGATGAATTTTTCACGTGCTAAAGCCTATAAAAGGAGTCCAAAAGCTAAAAGCAAAGGCATCCATCCAAGCATTGAAGCAAAACTTCAAAAAATTAAAAGAAGATCTTTTTCGTTTAAGTTATCATTTTAAGTTTTTTTTCTTTCTCTCTTCTCTTCTTGTGAGCATTCTATTGTAAAAGAGATAAATCATTCTCAGAAAGATTGTGAGAGCTCCTGTATGAAAGATGTCCCAAATCTTATCTTTTGAGCGAGAGAAAATGTTAGCTTCCTAGGAGGAGAGATTTGCCTTATCTCTCGAAGTAGAGAAAATGTGGTTGTGTAAAGGGTTTTCTTCTTTACTTCATTTGGAACAAAGGAAGAGATTTTAATGGAGTCTCCGCTGGTCTCAAGGTCGAGAAGTCGGAGTGGAGACGTAGGTCAAGGTATGACCGAATCTCGTCAACAACCACCTGTGTTCTTTGTGTTTGCTTTCTCTCTCTCTCTCATATTATGTTTATGATCTGAATTGCATTGATTTAAAAGAAATTAACAAATCGATTTTAAGCTTCCGTAACGTATTTTGTGAAATCAACATTTTTTATTTTAACATCAATTCACCCCCCCTGGTGCCTTGGCTACAAATGATGTACTGAATATTTAGACATTTAATGTTTTATGAAGTGTCGGTTATGATATGATTAATAGAAAGTTTTTATTTATTATTATTTTTTTAAAATTGTGAAGTTTTTCATTGTTCTATGACGAACGGGCTAACGATGTCTAAATGCTCAAAATTTTTAGGATGAATTTTGGGAGTTACATAGCTCCATCACAAGCACCTCGTTTCTTTGATTGTGTTTTGTGAGGATGAGATGATTCTAGTCTATGACTACATGGCCACAGGACAATCCTTGAGCCTCTGGACAAGACGAAGAATCCACCTCTCACTCGTCGTCAAGCAGCTTGAGATTTGCGTCGGAGCTGCTCGTGGATTGCACTACCTCCACACAGGCGCCAAGTATGCCATCATCCACCATGATACAAAGACCAAAACATCCTCTTGGACGAGAAGTGGGAGGCCAAGGTTTCAATTTCTTATTCTAAAAAATTGGCCTGACCTTGGACCATTCCCAAACCAGCACAGAGGTCAAGAGCAGCTTTGGTTACCATGACCAATGTTGTCTGAACCGGATCGGAGAATGATCCGAACAAGTGTCCGTTTTAGGTCGGACCGGTCGAACTGTCCGGTCGGACCGGATAATAATAAAATAATATATTTAATATGATATTTAAATCACACTATCATATTAATTATGTTAAAAATTAATTATATAAAAATAACAATAATAAATCATGAAAAACTAATGTTAAAATCATTACACATTTAATAAATTAAAATCTTATGAAATTAAATTTATGTATATAAATTTTCTTCTCACTATTTTCTTTTGTATTACATATCTTTTTCTTTTATGTTAGAAGTAATATTATGATTATATATAAATGGATGGATAAAATGAAAGTGTTCCCTACCTCACATTTTTCCCTATCTTCTTCACCATTAGATCATATAATATAATTAGTGGTTAACTATCTAATTTGAACTTATTAGATATTAAATTAAAGAAAATGAAAATTAGTGTATTTATTATATTATATATAACTATACTATAATAACTATTATAATATTATTGTATGTTATACATTTGACAAAGAAGTTTGTATCCTTCATTCATTACAAATTTGCCTAATATGATAAATATTATATATAATACAATAATATAAAATTAATTTATATTATAATATACATATATGATATTAAAGAATTTGAATAAGATCATAGTATATATGATATAGTTGAAAGTATAACAAATACTAACTAAATGAAAGAAGAAAAGAACAAGTATGTATAGGAACATAGTCACACATTCATTATAGTAGTAAGATGAGAGAAAAGAGACAAATATTAATAGAGAAGGAGACTAATGAGCCAACATAGAGTTTTAGGGAAAAGATCCATCTTTGAATCTTTTCCAATTTAAAATAATAATTTTATCAGATTATTTTATAACAAAAAAATTTAAAAATCTGTCAGTTCATTCAAAACACGGTCCAATTGATGCATGACATTTTATACATATTTATTTTATATCATTCAGTTTATTTTTCATAAGTTTATTCTATCATATATAAACTTGTCATCGTTTTTAATTAAAACTTTAAAAGAATCAGTTGGCGTCTAATTTCATATTTTTATTTCTGCAGCAGCCAACACAGTCCGTGTCATTCCAACACGGTCCACGTCATCCCAATACAGTCTGTGTTGTCCATCCAACACGGCCCGCGTTGCTTGAACACGGTCCGCGTTTGCCAATAACACAGCCCATGTTTCCTTCAACATGGTCCATGTTAGCCAACAATCACCATATCTTCAAAATCTGAGAGATTGGGCGAAAATCACTCTAACAATATATAAAATATCCCCTATTATTAATATCACGATTCGTGTTGTTAATTTCGCCAGATTTCCTCATCCAAATAATTGTATTTTGATTAATACGGCATTGATGACACGATTCACATTGATTCTCAAGAGGAAGATGCATTTTCAACTATAAAAAGGGTTCCAAATTACCTCACTTAAGCATCCAAGTCTAGAATTCAAAATCCATTGCAAAGATAAGAAGAGAGAACCTCTGGTCGTCTACTCGGTGGAGATTCTTCTAGAGGAGTTTAATAATTTTAAAGAAATTATTTCTCCTTTTTTCTTTCTTTTAATCTCTTGTTTTTCTCTCTACTATTTCTCTATCTATGTAATAGAGTTCTAATTAGGATCAATTTATGTTGGACTTTGTTAGATCATTGAATAAGATTTACTATTCTGAATATGTATTCTAATTTTAATGCTATCTTCTGAGTACTCGATTTTAACCAGTTGGTATTATCGAGATTTGTTCTTTTGATCTCTCTCAGTTGATTGATCTTTCGATAAGCATTTCATATCATATCTCTATTTACTCGGTTGAGATTTAGAGATTTGTGGATCATTAACTCACTCGGTTGAGGTGTTTTTTGAGATACGATTGCATCGGTAAAGCATCTTATCGAAAGTTAGTTAGAGATTAATTCGGTTGAACTTTCTCTTTCTAATATTGTGATAAGATAGTTAGGTCATCTGGTTTGAGACCTTTATTTTTGGCATCCCTTCCATTAGAAAATTTGGATTTTTTATATCTTTTATTGAAAGATATTGTTATTCTCATCTTATCAGAACATTTCTGATTTATTTATTTTGACATTTTAGAATGGATCAATTTTAATCTTCATTGTTTTATTTGAACCAAATATTATCTATTTTTCTCGTCTAATTAAATTAAGATAAAAAACAAAGATAGACTAGTCCTCGTGAGTTCGACACTCTTCTCACTCTTTATTACTTGATTCGACCTAGTGCTCTTGCTAGTATTTGTGCTATATACAAAATTTCGCATCACCAATCCGGTTTTGGATGGTTTTTGCCGATTTTGATTGATTTTTGACCTGTCTGAACCGGTTCAACCCGATTTGATTACAAGTCTGGTTTTTAAGCTTGTAATAGGCTGTTGTGAGGACCAATTGATGGTCGGACCGGTCCCACCGACCAGTCCGGTCTGGCCCTCACAACATTGACCATGACCCAGACTACTCCTACAGGCAACAAATCACTAAGAAATCTTATGTCTACTCTTTCTGTGTTGTGTTAGCCCTTTCTGCTCGACCTACTCTTCACACAAAACTCCCATATGAACATGTGAACCTAGTCGATTGGGCTTTGCATTGCTAGAACGAGGGAACACTTGACCTGATCATTGATCCCTTTTTTAAGGGCAAGATTGCTTCTGTAAGACCCCGAATTTCACCCCCAAATTGCCAAGGATAATTTGGTCATTCAACTGTGTTAGCTCATTTTTCATTACATAATCATGATAAAATATGATTTTTCTATAAATTCGACGAAAGCGTAAAACTGTTAAATGAGATAAAAGAACTCTTCGATTAATCCGAAAAATTTTACGAAAACATCAAAGTACTATTATAGAATTGATAACATCACTAAATGCAATTAAAACATCTAAAACCATTGTCAAATTCCATCAGAGGAAATATTTTAAAATCATAGTCTATTAGACTCAACACCTGACTCTAAGTCTTGGACTAGTGTGCAATCTTTCATCATGAGCTGAGCCTCCATCTATCCAAATCACTATGCACTTGCATGGATATAGGGTGTGCAGAGGTTTCCCTATTAGAGTATGTAAAAACCATGCTATGCAATGTGATGATCCTATATATGATACTACATGATATGCATCATCTTTATATAAAAGAAGTAACAATATGCATGCCATGTTTTAATAGAAGATCTACATGTGAAACATAAACATCATTCTATCATCATGAATTTAAACATGAATGACATGTAATCATCATCATACTTATAGTATGGACATTCATAACAATCATTCATTCAATCCATAGGTATATAAGTGAAATACACTTACCTTAATCATTGCTTTCATAACTCTTCTTAGGGTTGCTTTATAACCTTTCGGACTTTTACTTTCGTGGGACACAATTCCGTAACTTTCCTCAGGATTGCTTTATAACCCTTTGGACTTTCACTTTCGTGGGACTTTATTCCATTCAATCGATCATTCGTCCTTTCCTATTATCGTTATATCTTCCGATAGTTGGGACTTATATCGTTGCCCTCTCAATAGATTAGTTAGGCCTAGGAGACAATGCTCCCCTCTCACCCGAAGGTCACATCAGAATGCACACACCGTTGCCAATGTATGTAACGATCATTTTGGACTCTCGCTCGAGGGCGACATCGAAATGCACATACCATTGTCGATGTGTGTAATGATTAATCCGGACAATTTTTCGATCAAGGGCCATAAAAGGGCGACATGTAACATCATCCACAACTGGGTTCATTATGCTTTTCAAACATCAATCAATTACGTCACTCGATCTTCATATTTTAACCTAGTGACACGAGGAACATGCATATGCGTGTATCAAGGTTCATATACAACCATCAAACATCAATACACACTATTAATACCTTGAAAATAACATTTAATACGTTGTAATAGGTTTTTGTCATGGTCGCGACCGTGATACGGGTCGGCCGTAATAGAATCACCTGGGAAACCCACTGTTAGGGGCGTAACAGGCCTTGTCACAGCCATAACGACTTTTATTGCGGGCGTGATAGCTTGTTTCACCCGACCAGTTTACCCCTTTCTGTTACGGGCGTAATAGCTTTGTTATGATCGTAACAAGAGATTTCAGCCATTTACCCCTTTTTCTATCATGGGCGTGACAGAATGTGTTATGGACGTGACAGAGCTCTGAAACCCCGCTGCCAGCCATGATTTTTCATGATTTTTTATCCAACAATTGGGGAAAATAATACATATTAATTAGGAATCAAACATATGTAATTCCTAGGCATTTTAGGATCAAAATAACATGAAAAAACAGATTAATCCATGAATTTCTATGATTTAGGGTTCATCCCTAAGTCATGAGCAATAAGAAAAAACATGAACCCTAACTATTAGATCTACTCATAAAAACTTATACATGCATAAATCTAATGCGTTCAACAATAAACACCCTCATCACAATCCAATATGAGGACTCAATACAATCATGAAAAATCATTGAGAGAGGAGAGAGGGATTTGGATCCCCTTTACATACCTTGATCTTAGATCTTCCTCATGTTTCTTCCTCTTCTTTATTCTCCTTGATCTCATCTTTCTCCTTCCTCAAGCCCTAACCGCCAAGGTGTGGATTAAAGAGAGAAAGAGAGAGAAAATGGGCTTTATATAAGGGGGAATCATGAGGGTTTGGACAAAAAGTCCAAATTGCCCTTGATGAAAAAAATCAGGATATTACAACTCCCTTATGCCTGCTGAAGTGGTCATGGAGACTGTTGAGAAATGTGTCTTAAGTCACCAATGAGTGGATCTTTGATGGGTGACGTACTATGGAACCTCGACTTTGCTTAGATCTCCGGGAGATAACAAAGGTAAGTGCATGGTTGGCATGTCAGACGAAACTAAAAATTCGGATGGCTATGGGAAAGAGAGATCTTTGTTATCCATCAACCTGGTCGACCACCACCCCCTCCTAAGAGAGATCACAGTTATCCATCAAGTTGGTCCACCACCCCCTCCTAAGAGAGATCACAGTTATCCATCAAGTTGGTCCACCACCACCTCCTCCTCCTCCTTCTTCTATAGTGCATCAGAGCTTATCAGTGACAACATGGGACTTGGTTGGCCTGAGACCCAGTGCAGCCTTATGAGATTATGAACCCAATAGGGCGGTGACAAAATTGCCTTGACTTACCCCGGTACTTTGCATACATCTTCACAATATGCCCAAATGTATGTGCTTGTCTTGTAATATTGGAACTAATGTTGTGCAGCAGTGTAGATGCCGCTGCTATTATATGAGCATACGTTGTATTGTTGTATTATGAGAACAAATTATGATTGATCTATTCGATGTAGAATAAGCTCTTAGAAGTGACAAGAGTTCAAGCCTTCCCTCTTCAGTGTATGGGTTGACAACAAATAAGATGTGTCAAAGGAATAACATGACTTATTCCAATGAAATAGAGTAAAGTATTTGGATTAAAAAGTAACCATTTTACAAATAAAATATGTTGTTATTATATGTTAATATTTGGATGAGAAGAATAAGATGTGGCTGTTCCTGAATTTTCTTTAGAATACTCATAATACCCTTACACTTATATATTTTTAAAAATAGTGTTAAAAATAAATTTAACAAAAAATGAGCACATAAGATTAACACATTTGCCTCTCTATAAAAAGTAAGTCGAGCATGTCTATAACATGGATCTTACACATATACAAAGGATTGATCACATTCTACTTTTTTATAAGTAAATGAAACAATCAATCATATACTCATACTTGGAAGTTGAGAAAGTAATAGGTACTAATATTCGAAGCATTACATAATCAATAACACATACAACTATATATAATAAAACTTAAATTAAAGTCTGAACTTATCAAATTGATCGAAATAGGAACAATGTTTCTCTAAGGAATGCTAACAGAGATTGGTTACAAACTATATCTTAACATATTTTAACCATAAGTATGAGGACAAAACCAACTGCAAAGCTAATGCAAATAGGAAAAGTAATTTTCATATGCCTATTGCCAAAGTAGACTCCTCTTTTTCTTTAGCATGCTCTTTGAAAGGTTGAACATTAAATGATTCATATTGATTCAAATGTGTAGATGATGCAGGAACATGCTCTTTGAATGATTGAGCCAAAAATGATCCATCATATTGGTTCAAATATCTAGACAACATAGCATCTGCTTCTTCAAATGAATTGTATTTCTTGTAAAGATAACCTTGATATCCTGAAATCAATTGTTGACACTCCACCCATGAATCATATATCCCTCATTTACGACCCTCAAACACAACATAAATCTTTTTTGAAGACATGCTAATGTTGCTCTAGATTTCCTACAAATGAATATGTCGAAATGAATTAGATTGGACATGTCAAAATGCGACTAGCATACTAGAATAAAAACAACAATTAAAACATGGCATAAAAATTTTAATTCACATTACATAGAAAGAAAATAACATACTCTTACTATGGCCATTCCAAAGCCCAAATGATATATCATTGCCAAGGAATTCACCCCTACGACTCATCATTTTTGTGTAACATAGTTGGGCCAATGCCATCCACATCTATACCAACAGAATCATGTTGCAATGTCATATTGAAATATAAATCACCACATTGATGCCGCTTTATGAAGTTGTGTATAATACATCATTCCATCACAATGTGTTGCTGAATTTTGAAGGGAAATGATATAGGTGAACGAAGGATCCGAAATGTGCCTCTAATATGACAAAAGTTCTCTACATAATTTCTAGTTGGGCGTGTCCATAGTTATAAATGTCTTTGGCACTTCCATACCTTCGACCATGGGTGTTATTCAATGTGATTAATTGGTAGTGATTACCCTGATATGGTGCCAATTTGCATATCCAGAATCAACGAGATATTATTTACCTGTTGATGAGGATTATCAAGGTCAAAGCATTCCGAGAAAGCACTCAATAACAAGTCAACAAAAATCCTTCACAATCAATGCCTTCCTGGACAACACACCATCTAAACACCTTCATATCTGCGTAAACCCCTCCCAACTTGTGCAAAGATAAAGAAATGTGTGGTCAAAGGATGTTCCAGCCCTGAATTTTGTGAATTTGTTCCTTTGCAATTTTGAAAGCGTGGTTGTTTTGATTTCTTAATTAAAGAGGAACATGAGTTCCATCGACAATGCCAAAATAAACATTGAAGTTTAGTTAACAACCTAAATATTGTAATAAGAAATTATACAAAATAAACAACATACCGCAAAATATGGGTAGAAAGCTCGATTCCCTCGTATGCATGGATGGATGCTTGGTTTGATTATGAACTCATTGTTTGAAGAACATAATGCTTTTAGGACATTGTTAAAGTGTTGAGAAATTATTTCTCGAGAATGTTGAAATGTCTCTGCCATAACTCTATTTGTGACACCGTGGTCAATACAATATAAAAAATATGCTAATTCTGTTGCAGTGACATGCTGCGTGCTCAATATGAGTTCCCTCGACACTAGTAATTCCTCTAACATGAAAAACATATTATTACCCATACTAAAATTTGGATAACCCTTGTCAAGATGACCGCTCAACATGTTTGTAATAAGTTGATGTCTTGAGAAAGGCTAAGTTCTACAAGGTATCCTGACGGTCCAAGTATCATTCGTAATGCATATTGATATCAATATTCTCACAACTTCTTCACAAAAGTTATCCTTAATCAAAAGCTCCAATAACTTACAAATATCCATCAATGCAGAATTTAGAATAGCAATTCTATCACAAGAAATTAATGACATAAGAGAGAGAAATGCAATATCCGAGTGAAACATAAAATTAGGTTCTAACAAATGATCTAATAAAAGAAAATTTCAAATAAATATTGTAAAAGAAGTTTACCAAGGAAGAAATTATGTACCTCAAACTTGGGTTGTTGCAGAATAAACATTTGAAACAAATTTCAAACGTAATATGTGATAGCTAAAAGCAAGAAAAAAGTATTTGTAATAAATTCATGTGCGTAAGTGATACAATTCATCACCAAATAACCAAACAACACATAATATAAGCCAAAAAAGACAAATTCATCACCAATACACACTTGATTCAAGGAGATGATAATAAGCAATAAGTAGCATAAGTGGTACAATTGATCATCAAATAGCCATACTACATAACTAGCTTGTCCAATATTCCATTTGGCTAGCCAAAATATTTGGTGCACAAAATATAAGTTTTTGAACAAAGTACAAAAGAAGTTAAGAAACAACAAACAACATATGACCAGCAAACTATTGTCAACCACATACACGTGGTTCCACAATAAGTTCAAGTTCTTTTGTCCAAAAACATATCCAAGATTGTCAAAACTTTAGTGTGCTACATATTACCACCACCAAAACAAGTTAGCTAGTCGAGAGGCATATTTAAAAGCTATCCAAACCACCATTGTGTATCTCATACAACTTCCTCCAAAATGGTATCCAAGAGATGATGCACAACTGAATGGAAAGTGTTCTATCAATTAGGCGGGGCACCATCCCTGAGGGATGAGCCATGCATGGAACCTAGGTTGAACAAGACCAGGAGGAACACTCCCTTCTGTTGGGATTAGTGATCTTGCACAATTGTGTGCTAGGCATGAAGGACATAGGACTCATATTGGTCGCAGATGAGGACATGCGATAATAATCATATAGTTGTCGCATGATCCATGATTCTAACATAGTGCTGTCATAATGCATAAAGACTCAACTATTGACTTCATCTTTGAATGACAATAATATAGTTGTCACTGTTTTCATATCACCGGTTAGATTTGGATGCTTTTTGTAATTTAGCATAACAATCATCCATATAAAAGATTGTAGGATTCGCTAGTTTATCATGCTTAAACATTTCATCTATAATGTGGAGTCTTTTTTCCCTAATTCTACAAGACTAACAAGGGCATCTAACACATTAGCATTAATCTTCATCCTAGATGTGCCAGCAGCAATAGAATTAGATCTAGACATCTTGCCATTAACAGAAGTAGGATGAGCTTCTAATATGTCATCACTTTGGAGTGTGTAGTATATTGAAAATGGGCTATCACGTGCGACTCCTGCCATGGTTTGATCATAATGTTCATTATTCGAACTAGGATAGGCTGAGTAGGTGTGCTTGCATCAGAATGATTGTTGTTGATTTTGTCTTGACTAATGTTTAAAGCATTAAAATCGATTCTATCTTCCTCTTCAATAGAAGTGTCTTCATCAGACACTTCACCAATCATAGCAGATGTGTGTTCCCTCCTTCCAATTGCAGTACTTTTTGCAAAGAGGAACTCAATGTCTTCATAACAAGGAAAAGGCTTATCCTTAGTCTTCATGTAATCCTTATTTTAGCTGTTAGATAATATGAATGTTAAGCTGACTTTTCTAATTATATAATCTATGACCCTAGTTAACTAAATTTTAAACTCACCGTAACAACCTCACCTCACATACAAGATCTCCAACTATGGGGATATCATGTTTGTAGTCCCAGCCCCATCCAGATCGATTAGCAAGTCCATGATAGGGTTTGAAAGTTTTTCTATGAACTTTCAATCTATTTTTTAGACGAGTCAAGTCAAATTTTTTCTTCATGGTATCATTGAAGCTATTAGTGATTTTCTTACAAGTTTCAATAAGAAAGCACCATTGATAAAATTTCCATCAATGGACTCTTGTCTCATGATTGCAACCATGACCAAGTCCATATGGTCCGTCAAATTAGGAGTCCTTTTACGAGATGGACCAATTTTCATTTCGATGCAGAATCATAATTCAATTGAATTTTTCAAAGATTGCGACGATTTACGGGTCATGTGAACACATAAGTTAATGATTATATTGGACATTGTATTTATGTCAGCTAAACAATGCAAGTTTAAATATATGAAATTACATTAAAAATACTAGCACAAAGTAGTGAAAGAACAAATTAATAAATAGTACACCATCAGTTTGCAAAGTCATTCAATGATAAGATAAATGTAACCATCTTTGTTATCATGCCATTAATAAGATCCTACGAAGTGATGATGACAAGCAAAGCAAAAAATGAAAGTCAAAGAGCAAGCTAATCATTGTCACAGTGTGGACATCGTTCTATAATTAGAAAAATCATTGTAAAAACTATCATAAAAATTGTCAAAACAATCAGAAGCTAAACATCATCACATAAAAATCTTAGAAAAAATAAAACATATTAAAACACATTGGAAAAAATATATTATTATAAAAGTTTATAAGTAGTAAAAACAAATATCATATTAAAATCCAAAGAATTAAATTAACTAAAAAACAATAGATCTAAACCCTCATGTCTCAAACTTGAGCAAAAAGAAGTGCAATCTCCTTCCGAAAAATGTTTGAGCTTAAAAAGGGAGAAAAAATGCATAGATAACTTTTGAAGAAGAAATAAATAAGATAAATGTCTCAGCTAAGAAAAAGGAGGAAAATTAAGAATGTAAATATCTTAGGTCAAGACAAAGAAAGATCGACGATTGACTAAAAAGCCAAAGTTAAGAGCACATTTTTAGATATAAAAATCTTAAAAAATTCAAAAACTTGTAATATATATGGAAAAGCAAGAATACAAAAGATCCCATAGCAACCCGGAGAAAGAAATGAAGATTGGTTTAAAAAAAGAAGACTGAAAAAAAAATAAAAGCTCATTTTGAATAGAAAAATCATGAAAACATAGAAATAATAATATATGTGAAAAAAATGAGAATGTCGAAGACCTTACATCAACTCAGAAGAAGAAACAACAATTAGTGGGGCCAATCACTCATGGAAGAGAACCTCCTATACGAGTTGCAGCGACACAAAACAATGGAGACAGGGAAAGTGAAAAACACAAGAGAGAGAGAGAGAGGTGAAGAAGAAATGACGGCATGTATATAAAATAGGTTATGTTTATTCTTCATAATTTTGCCAAACTATCCTAGTGAATAAAAAAGAGCAGGTTAAGTCATTATGCACTACCGATGGAATTGCATAACCCAAAAAAATTGGGATTAAACCTCATTGACTGGATTTGCTTATCCACTGGGGTCCATTTGGCATAATAAATGACTATTTCATGTCTAATAATGCAACCAAGGGAATTCCATGGAATAGCATCTCTATTCTTAATATTCTTGAAATTTAAATGACTAAATTGATCCTAAAGTGACACTACAAGAAAATTGTCATTTTCCGACGGGCAATTTCCGACGGTTTGTAATCCGTCGCAATTTGCGATGGATCGCGACGATTCAATTTCCGACAGAATTTTTGACGATTACAACCATCGAAAATGGAAATAATAGATTATGTAATTTGTTATATTATTATTTTATTTTTCGACGATTAGGAACGTCGATATTTTCGACGGATACCCATCCGTCGTAATTTGCGACGGATATTCCGACGGTTACGACCGTCGGAAAGAAAAATAATAAATTATATAATTTGTTATATTATTATTTTATTTTTTAACAATTAGGAACGTCGATATTTTCGACGGATATCCATCCGTCATAAAATCCGCCGCAATTTCCGACAGTCGTGACCGTCGGTAAATTTATAATAATATCGTATGAAGAGTATTTTATTAATATAACTAGCGACGGTCCAAACTGTCGCAATTAAAAATAATTAATATTTACGTTTCCGACGGCCGGAGCCGTCGGTAATTAAAATTTCGTTATCCCACTTTTTTTTTTCTTTTTTCCGCTTTCTCTCATCTTTTCTCCTTATATATATATACATATATATATATATATATATATATAATACTTCTATTATAATTCCTCCTATCCTCTCTCTCTCTCCCTCTCCCCCTCTCCCTCTCCCGGCCGGCGAGCCTCTACCGGACGTCAAGCGCCGGCGATCCTCTCCCGTCGGCGTCTCTCTCTTCGTCGGCGTCTCTCCCTCTATCTTTCTCTCTCTCTTTCTCTTTCTCTCCGGCCGCCTGCGGGCGGATCTCGGCTGCCTGGTGGCCGGATTCGGCCGCTAGCACCGGATCCAGCCGCATGCGGCCGAATCGGCCGCCACCGGCTGGAGGCGGCCGGATTCGGCCGTGGGCGTTCGGATCTTGTCGCGGGCGACCGGATCCGGCCGCTAATGTTTTTTATTTTCAAAAAATTCTTTGTGACGGTTTAGACCATCGAAAGATCGACGGTTGCGACGACCGTCGAAAGTTTCGATAGTTGCGATCATCAAAAATTTTCGACGGTTCGAACCACCGGTCTTTTCAGGCGGTTATAACCGTCGGAAAGCTTCGACGGCTGGAACCGGAATGTTCCGACGGTCCTAACCGTCGTAATTACCGACGTTTGTTTTTTAAACCGTCGCAAATCGATTTGCGACGAGCGTCTTTCTGACGGATTGTTTCCGTCTGAAAAATCATCGGTAATACAATTACCGATGGTTTTTTAGCTAATCAGCGTTTTTCTTGTAGTGTGAGCATTTTAAGGGACATTTGACTTTTGATGAAAGAGGTGAAAATAGATTCAAATGACGATAGAAATAGTGGAATTTTGTGGGCATTTTTGCATCTGATGGAAGATGTTGCCAACGGACTAAATAAAGTTCCCTTAAGAGAGGGATTATTATAGGGGAAAGCCAATCCTAAACCCCCTTTTCTTTGCTCATTTTCCCGTACTCACCAGGCTCCACAAAGGGCCTCTAATTCCCACCACCAACTCTTTATTTGGTTATGATCCAAAGAACAAAAAGAACGAAATAATCATTCGACGATAAAATAGAATAGAGTATATCTAAAGTCTGTTTTGTTTGTATAATATGGATACACCACCCTGTACAATTGACATAGAAAAATCTATGAGACAGTTTTGGAATTTGTAAAAAATCTATGGTATAGATTAGCTGATGAGAGAAGTTGTTATTTAGAAATAGGAAATTTTAAAGGAATTTTTCCTATAGAACCATTTCTTTTATTCGTTGTAACTTGTATTGCAATAATATGTATGAATCACTCGCTATTCACTCGGTTTCTGGTAAATAATAAGAAAGATTATGGAGGAGAGATGGCCGAGTGGTTGAAGGTGTAGCATTGGAACTGCTATGTAGGCTTTTGCTTACCGAGGGTTCGAATCTCTCTCTTTCCGTTTGTTTTTTCTTAATTCATCAACGTTACTGAGTACAATGTATCATATTAAATCAAATAACAATTGATACGATCATTCCAGAAATAACAACTTTATTTGATAGAAATTCTCTATTCCTTATTATTGCGATGCGTAAAATATCGGAAAAAGAACAAAAAAGAAAAAAATTATACTGCGGATCTGATCTAATCTATTTATGATACGTGAATGAAAAAAATGCGGATCAAGGTCCTTAGATCCGTTTATTTTAGTGAAAAGAAAAAAGACAAAAAAAATTTAACTTTTTTTATTATTTTCGTCAAGTCTGGCGAGAATAATATTCTACGACTAACAACTCATTTATTTTCAAACCGATTCATTTACTATCTATTGTTTGATTTACTAATCCTTTATATTGGAATGAGTCAAAAGTCAAATGTTTTGGCATGTACATCAATCGATTTAAACCATAGAAGTTAATGTGCTTTAGTTTGTAATTTGGGCGATCACCAAAGACAATAGGTGAAGTTTATATGCATATCTCGGTGGACAGGAATTCACTTCAGTATCAGATGTAACATGATCATTTAGCATTCTTATTGTGATGTTATTTTACCATTAATCTCCACAGTGGCATGTTGCTTTGTGGTGCACGGGCCTGCAGATGGTGGCTTCACTTTTTGGCTTATTGGTCTCTTTCTACACTGTCTTTATCTATTGGAAGATGGTTGCCCATTCCTAGAGGAAAGAGTGGAACCATACATTGAGCGTTATCCTTCAGGCTATGTGGAAGTGTGCCAAATTTCATTTTACTTATTTTATTTTAGGACTTTGAGAATTGACTTATTTTATTTTACTGTTCAAGCAAGAAAAAAAACAGTTATTGAAAAAAGGGGCAAATGATCCAATATAAACACCATAAAACTTGAAAGTAAACAGTTAATCTTGTGTTTTCTTTGTCTAAATGACCATAAAAATACTTTTCAAATTGAAAATTTGTCATTCTCTCTTCGTACCATGAAAAAGAAAGACGAGAAAGACATGCTTTGTTTTTAAATGCTAGGCCAATAAGAAACAAAAAAATGAGACTTTTATTATTTTATGCTTGACCAGAAAAAAACTCTTCCATGGATTCTTCCATCGTTTTTTTCTCTGATCCGCTTCATCTGACATTTTCTTTCTCTGTTTCTTCTTCTGGATCGAGAGAGACAGGGGAGTTGCTCCTGTCTTGTGCTGTTTCTTCAGAAATTTCATAGCAATTTCTTTGCTCCTTGAGATTTTGTTTAGATATGCCATTCAGATATTTTCCACACATCCATATGGTCTCTTTCCGATTGGTCTCTCTCGCCCTTGGTATATTCTTAACACATCCAAATAGGGTTTATGTCGACGCTATTCTTTTTTTTTATTTGATAAATAAAATAAATAAATAAATTTTAATATTTTTAATGAAAATATTCCTAAGTTCTTCTTACTAACGTTTAGTAGAGATTTATACTCAATTAATTTTATTTAAATGAATTATTAATTTATCAAATTATCTTATTATTTTCTCATTTTTGTTTCTATCACTATTCAACTATTTTTTATCTTTATATTTATGCTTACTTAATTAAAAAATTATTTAGTTATTAAAAATGTATAAGAAAGTTAAATAATTAATGTTTGTATATCGTGCATGCACTATATAAAATTAAGTTTTATACATTTTAATAAAAAATAGTTATAGGATTTTTATGTTAGATATAAATAATTTACTTATTACATTATAGCAAAATTTATATAGTGCTTGTAAATATTTTATCATGTGTCTAATTATGTTATTTTATATTTATACAATTAATTTTATCACTAAATATATTTAACATTTATTTATTAATATCCTAAATAAATTTTAAATTGTTCATTATCATTCGCCATTGGTTTATTAAATCGTTGGACGCTATCAATTTTCATAGAGCCTTAGGATTAACTCTTGACGCCAATCACTTACAAGTGGCCTACTACCTACAAGTCTTTTGGGCGTTTCAAGTCTTCCCATATTGGCTTTATTGGTTTTGGTCTTCATCCACTGCTTGGTCTTGCCAAAGTTGTGACTTCATCCGTCTCTCCTCCTGCCGTTGCAGAGCTCAAACATAGCCTGATCAGTGTACTTTTTCTCCATCTGAGTATCCTTACTATGCTTCTAGTTGTATGTCTGATCTTTTAGCGGGAACAAAAATTTGGCAAAGACATCGTTCATGTTTAGCTCCATTGTACTGTTTCAGCAGAAAACTTTGATCATTATGTTCAATATTTTGAGTATTCTATTCTTTTTCGTAGAATCTGAATACGAGGTCATTAGTTTGGATTAGTAAAGAAACTCCTCTTTGCTGGATATTGGTTTCCTTTTTCCTGTATTGGAACCCTTGTGGTTCATACATCATCCTACTCCCTTCCCTAGAAAAGCTTGGAGCATCTTGGTCGATCCTTGAGCAGAAAGATCTGATTTTGTACTCGCTACTTTGATCCTTTCCCCATGATGAAGCATGTGTTATCGTTTCCATCTTCTGATCTTATATGTGCCATCCTCTTGGTGTTTGCTGCGATTTCTCCTACCTCTGCGGCCACAGACAACACCACCTTTCAGCCCCAGGATTATATTTTCCTGAACTGTGGCGCCTCCGGGCAGGCCAAAGATACCGATGGCCGGATGTGGACTGGCGATACCGGATCCAAGTACGTTCCTTTGAATAATACCATGACTTCGCAGGCTCTGCAGAGTTCTTCTCTTCCAGGGACAGTCCCTTACTTGACTGCCCGTGTCTCCACCTCCCCCTTCACCTACTCCTTCTCTTCTCTTGGAGCGGGGCGCAAATTTATCCGCCTGTATTTTTATCCTTATGATTACTCTGGAAATGCTGCCCCCGACGCCTTCTTCTCGGTCACAGCAGGGAATTATACTTTTCTTAGCAACTTCAGTGCCTGGCAGACATGCCAGGCTCTCACGTTTGACTACCTTGTGAAGGAATTCTCTGTCACTGTCTCCATTGATGGTCTAAACCTCACCTTCACCCCAACGACGGCCACCCGTTCTAATGCTTATGCTTTCATTAATGGCATCGAGATCATCTCCATCCCTGATATCTTCGTCGTTGGGAATCCTAATCTCGTCGTTGGCGGTACTAAAATCTCTTACAGCATTGACCCATCTTCGGCTGTTGAGAATGTATACAGGCTCAACGTGGGAGGGCAAGCTATCTCTCCAGTGCAGGACTCCGGACTGTATCGCTCGTGGTCTGATGATTCACCATACATTTATGCTGCTGGATTTGGTGTGACCTTCAGTAAAGATCCAAACGTTACCATAAACTACACTGCTGCAGTGCCGAAATATGTTGCACCAGAGAATGTTTATTCGACAGCAAGGTCAATGGGACCGAATGCACAGATCAATATGAACTATAACCTCACCTGGATCCTAACAGTGGATGCTGGATTCTATTACCTCATCAGGCTGCACTTCTGTGAGATTCAAAATGAGATAACAACCCAAAATCAGAGGGTGTTTTATATCTACCTCAACAATCAGACTGCCGAGGCATATGCAGATGTAATTGCTATGAGTGGTGGACTAGGCAAACCTGCTTTTGAGGACTACGTTGTCATCACAACAGGAAGCGGGTGGACGGACTTGTGGGTCGCCCTGCATCCGGATACCATCTATGATCCAACATACTGGGATGCAATCTTAAATGGCCTTGAGGTATTTAAGCTGCAGAAGTCAGGTGGCAGCCTTGCTGGGCTTAATCCAGTGAAAAACACTCAAGCAGTGGTAGATCCTAGTAGAGTGATTCCTAAAAAGCACCAAGGGAAGAGTAAAGTTCCACCAATTGTTGGGGGTGTTGTTGGAGGGATCATCGCGTTGCTTGCTGCTGCCTGCGTCGTCGCAATGTGCAAGCGCCAGAAGAAGAAGAAAGGAAAAGATGCTGGCAGCAGCGACAAGCGGACTTCTACTTGGCAGCCGGTGTCCCTTTATGAAAATTCTCATTCAGCGGAATCAGGCAAGACAAAGTCCACTGGGAGCCATGCTTCATCGCTTCCTTCTAGTTTATGCCGCCACTTCTCGTTCGAAGAGATCAAGGCTGCAACGAAAAATTTCGACGAATCCCTTCTTCTCGGTGTTGGTGGATTCGGGAAGGTTTACTACGGGGAGATAGATGGCGGAGCAGCGAAGGTTGCAGTGAAGCGTGGCAATACAATGTCCGGGCAAGGCGTCCATGAGTTCCAAACCGAGATCGAGCTGCTCTCCAAACTCCGTCACAAGCACCTCGTCTCTTTGATCGGGTTCTGCGAAGAGAACAGTGAGATGATTCTGGTCTACGACTACATGGCCCACGGGACGCTCCGTGCGCATCTGTACAAGACGCAGAATCCACCTCTCGCTTGGCGTCAGCGGCTTGAGATTTGCATCGGAGCTGCTCGCGGACTGCACTACCTCCACACGGGCGCCAAGTACGCCGTCATCCACCGTGATGTTAAGACTACAAACATCCTCTTGGACGACAAGTGGGTGGCGAAGGTTTCAGATTTCGGCCTCTCGAAGACTGGACCGACCTTGGACGATTCCCATGTCAGCACAGAGGTGAAGGGCAGCATTGGTTACCTGGATCCGGAGTACTCCAAGAGGCAACAACTCACTGAGAAATCTGACGTCTACTCTTTCGGTGTTGTGTTGTTTGAAGTCCTTTCTGCTCGACCTGCTCTCGATACAAGTCTCCTAGATGGACAGGTGAACTTGGCAGATTGGGCTTTGCGTTGCCTGAATAAGGGAACGCTTGATCTGATCATTGATCCGTATCTGAAGGGCAAGATCGCTCCTCAGTGCCTACTGAAGTTCACAGAAATTGCTGAGAGATGCTTGTATGAAGTGGGCACTGAGCGGCCGTCGATGGGCGACGTGCTGTGGAGCCTCGAGTTTGCGCTTCAACTCCAGGAAACTTCAGAGGAAAGTGGAATCATCGTGGTTAGCACGTCGGATGAAGAAGCGCGTCTGACGACGATGGGAAAGAAAGATCCCGGCTATCCATCAACTGATTCGACCACCGCCACCACCACAACCTCCCCCTCCTCCAACACGTCGGAGCTGAGCAGTGCAAGCACGGACTCCGTTGGTCTGAGGCCCAGTTCTGTATTTTCAGAGATCATGAACCAAACGGGGCGGTGACCGATCGCCGAGTGCTGTTTTCTCAGAGATCATGAACGTTGCCCTTCTGCTTTATATATAACCAATTATCCAACTTCACAGTCGCATCGCATCTGGGGTTTATGTCCATGTCTAATCGTATGCGTTCGTCTAGTAATAGTAGAAGTGCCTTGCAAATGTGGTTGCTGTTATATGATCTTACGCTGTATTAAGAGAACGAGTTATGATTTCTCCATAAGATGCAGAATCATCTTGTTATTTCTGAAATGCAGTCTTGTTGTGGTTGCTCCCTTGAGCTCAAGTTCGCTGTCATCAATTATTAAAGTCCTCGTACAAAATGTTCCAGGGGACGCAGACAGGAGGAGGTAGCTCCCAATTGAGATTCGCGCGGAAATAAATGCAGAAACGACATCTTCTAATACAAATTTAAATGCAGATTTTGGGTGCCGTTTGAGGAGGGCGAGGGCTTGCTTTTTTATGCCGAAGGAATTTTTAGCTTTTTCAAAAAGTCCAAAATAGAACCAAGTTCCTAAAAAGAGCTTTTACCAAGCATCCAAGCTTTCTAAATGCTGATATCATTACGACGACTCGGGCAAGTTGAAAATTAATCATTTCAGAGCTTGGTTAAGGTATCAACTAAGAAATAAGATTACTTTTTCGTTTTATTTCTGGACACTCAACCTTGTTTTTTTAACAGGCAATTTTGTCATAAAAATAATATTGTCCCTAACTTGAGTACTAATGTTTCTAGACTTTATTCCCAGAAGAGGCTAGGTATTTGCTTACATAATAGTAGGTATAAGATTAACAAATTTACCTTTTAACAGAATATTTTAATAAAACAATTATTAACAGAAAACCTGAAGTATTTAGTAAAAACAATTTAAAAATTACAATTTAATAAAAAAATCAAAAGTGTGACTTTTAGTGTAATTAAAGTAAGATAACTAGTCGATAGTTGATAATTTAATTCTTGGTATTTTCCAGGAGATATATATACTTATAGAGAATCCATATGATAAGATTATTGTCTACTTATATATGGGATTATTATGTGAGTTAGTGTAACGTTCCAATACCCACGTAACAAAAATAAGTGCTTAGAGTTATCCCAAACATTATCAATTTTTTAAAAAAACATAAATACGAAATACTTTATTAACAATAATAATTAATAGTCATAATATTCGTAATAAATAAAAATATCCATCAATACAATCTATAAATATAGAATAATAACTAAATAATAATACTCATAATTTAATAAACAACACCATCGAGTTAAGCCACTCTATGACCACCCTCAAGTTCTTCCTCATCAAGTATAAAAAAATCATGATTATAAATTACCTAATATATAAGGACTAAAAGACAATCAACATGCTCAACCAATGTTTAATTTCATTCAATTCAATGAGGATGCTTAGTCAATTAAGGAAAACATAATACTTCTTTCACACAAGTCAGTGGAGGATTAGTCTCAATATTAGTCATCAGGGTTCTCATGGAAAAATTCGCCAAATTTACATGTCTCAACCATGCGAATAATGGCGAGGTTTAGTTCGAAATTGTTTGTTGTGATTGTTAGAATCACATTCGAATATTTGGCAGAAACATAGAACGTCATGCTTAGTTCTTCTTCCTCTTCCTCTTTGTGTTTGATTTGGTGGTGTTCTTGTTGTTCAACTATTTTATTATTTTGCAATAATCATGTTGTTCATTCGATCTTAGGATCAAACTTCACAAAGTGTTGTGTTGATTATCACAATTCAAAGGCGCCAGATTAGATGGCATGTGAAAAGAAAATGCTTGAAGAACCTGCACAGACACCACAATAAAAATAGAAAGTAAAGAACCTCAAAATAGCATGAAATAAGAGTAGAAAGTAAAAATTAGTTCCCCAACAACGATGTCAAAAACTTAATGCGAAAATTGATAATGATATGTCTAAAAAGTACACTAGTCATTTAAGTGATGGAGTGTAAGAGTAAGGGTTTGTTTGGTTGGGGATGAAAGGAGGATAAAGAAGGGGAAGGAAAAGGAGAAGAATTTATTTTTCTCGTTTGGTTGAGTTTAAGTTGGAGGAAAATGAAGCGGAAAGTCTCATCTTTTCCCTTCCATTCCCCTCCAATGTTTCATTTTTTTTTCCCCTCTAAATCGGAGTGGAAATAAGGGAAAAGACATATTTAGTATGTATTTCCATTTTTTACTAAATAAATTATACATATAATTATATATGTAAAGGATAGAATTGTTTAAATAAAATAATCACTTAACATTCATTGCATTCTCTTCCCTTTAATGATATCAACCAAATAGGGGTAATTATTCATCTTCATTTTCCTACATTCTCTTTTCATCATTTTCCTTCACACTCTTTATCTTCCATTCCTTTTAATGAATTTTGAACCAAACAGACCTTAAAAGTTGTCGAGCCCACAAGGAACTATTTTACTTCTCTATCAAATTTCATATGCTAATAACAAATGACATACAATTTGGGATAAAAGTGTGCATAAAATAAAATTACAAAAAGATCAAAATCTAAAACTAACGATGCATAGATTCTTAGAATGATCTATAATGATTAGAACAATTTGTAACTTCTGTAAAACTTATTGTAACAATAAATCCGAATTTAGTCTTTAGATGGATTAGGAACACCGAAGATATGATCTCACTAATCAGGTAAATCAACTATCTTAAGATAGTAGTAATCTCAAAATACTCCACCCAAATCTACCCTCAATTAAATTGAAATTAAGATGCTGTGTGTTGTAATTCTTAAACTACTAAATCGTTTGTCCAAGTCAATTAAGCATACCACACAATCTAATATTTCATCCGGTTCTAACAGACTATGACATGCATTATTTCAATGTAAAAGTTAGCAATCAATTTGAACAAAAAATTATGAATTAAGAATTGATTACACTACCCAATTAATAATCAACCTAGAAGTCATTTAAATCTAAAGAATAGCATTAAGCATAACAACTGTAACGACCAGCAAAAGATAAAAGATAAAAAAAAAGAAAAGAAATCAGGATGGATTTGGACGGCACCAAATCCCAATTAGACTCAAATTAGAGATAAAACCTTATCCCATTAATTAAATGTAACCTATAGTAGAAGAGGGGATGTATTAGATAAAAATTTAACCAAAGAAATTAAAACCCCCTCTCCTAACCCTCACGACCTCTCCCCCCGCTCATCTTTTTGTTCCCCTCGTCCACGAACAGAGGCAAAGAGATACGCCCTCTGCTTCTAGGTGCAAAGGTAACCTTAGGGTACTCTTCCTGCAGTAGCATATGGTTCTTATTTCTTTTCCTCACGTCGTCTCCATCGGGCTATGCAGACGGGCAGCAAGAGAACCGAGAGGGAGGACAGGGAAGTCAGGGAAGAAACAGGGGAGGGAATCGTTAATTGATTTCCGACGAACTTAGGAACGAATTAACCACGAACCGAGGTGGGTGAATCGAAATCACCTTGCATGGACTCTGAATTATCTCAATTCATGCCCGAATCGTTATGAAAAGAATATGAATATGATTCAAGTTATTATTTTTAATTGTTTGATTTCTTGAATTCTTTGATTGGTTGATTGTAGCATGCATAATTATTTCTGTTTGTTATATTTCTGTATTATTGATTGTTAGGATGTAAGATTTAGAGGGGATTCCGTTTTCGGTTTTATAACACGACCCAATTTTAAAATAGAAGTATTACGGCCGTAAATTTGTTGGCCGTAATTGTCTTACGGTCGAGAAAAAGATGGAGAGAGAAAGAAGTGAGGAATTGGCCGTAAAGGAGTTAAAAAAAATGGAGACGATGTTTTACGGCCGAGAAGTTGGAAGAGAGAGAAAAGAAGAGAGAAAAAAAAGGGATAAATTCTTACGGCCGTAATGCAATAGAGGTAAATTTTTACGGCCGTAAGGATTGGCCGTAAGAGAAAAAAAAAGGAAAAAGGGATGAATTTTTACGGCCGTAATGCAATAGGGTTATAGTTTTACGGCCGTAAGGATTGGCCGTAAGAGAATTAAAAAAAAAAGAAAAAAAAAGGATGAAGCTTACGGCCGTAATGCAATATGGGTGAATTATTACGGCCGTAATGCAACAGGGGTGAACTTTTACGGCCAAAATAGAATGGAGAATAGGGTTACGGCCGAAATAGAATGGAGAATAGGATTTTACGGCCGTAACGTAATGAGGGTTAATTTTTTTTTTTTGGCCGAAATAGAATAGAAAATAGGGTTTTACGGCCGTAACGTAATTAAGGGCGGATTTTTACGGCCGTAAAATGAAAGGATTCCTCGGGCGTAAAATCCAAAGGATTAGGGTTTTACGGACGTAAGGTGAAAGGATTCTTTGGGCGTAAAATCCAGCAAAAATTCATCTATTAATCTCTTTTTATTTTGATATGAACATTATTGATTTCCTTATAATTCCAACATGAACTCTTTATCTTGATTTATCTCTTATCGATCATATCTCCTTCATCACATGATACAAAGAATGAAAAGGTAATAAAAGTGATTAATAAGTTCAGATGAAAGATTAATGATGGGTTGCCAGTCCAAGCCAAGTGCATCAAGATAAGGGTCGCTCCCTTGGTCATGGTTTGATCACCCATTGACCCGCACAAGGCCGTATCGTTTGCTGGGCACACCCCAAGAATTAAAGGCACCTCAAAGTCACCCTGATTGTTAATTAATAACCAAGATCGACAAGCATGTTCAAGTTCAAGTTCAAGTTCAAGTTCAAGTGCATCTAGAGCGCCATTTGAGGAGCATGTGGATGAGTTTGCTCCACTTGAGGGTAGCCAGGCAGGAGACAGTCCACCGGCGTCAAGGCGTCGTAATCAGAGGGCACGCCATGAAGCCGCAGAAGACACCATCCAAGCTTTCCTGAAGTTGCATCCGCCTCATTATGATGGGAAGGCGGACTTTTTCAAGGCTGAAGAATGGATTGAGACTATGGATCGGATTTTTAAGCTGATGAGATGTACTGATGAACGCAAGGTTCTGTATGCCACACACATGCTTACTGGTACTGCAATGGGCTGGTGGAAGACTACAAGGGCCACCAGGTTTAGAGGGATGGAAGAAGAGGACATAGCATGGGATGAATTTAAGAAGGCCTTCATGACGCGCTACACTCCTGAACATGACCGCATCAACAAACAAGAGGAGTTTCTGCAACTGCAGCAGGGAACCATGTTTGTGGCGGATTACCACACCCAGTTCATCCAACTGGAGCAATATTGCCCGATGCCATTTGAAGGACGTATTAGGGCTAACAGATTCATTAATGAACTACATCAGGCACTGAAGACTGAAGTCCTGTCTGGGGATTGTGAAGATCTAGAGAAGGCTGTGAGGTTAGCCACACGTATGGAAAAGGATCAAGCTGAACGCAAGGCCAAAGCTCCAGCCAAAGCAATAGAGCAGCCCAGGCCTCGAACGGATGATCATCGGCCATTTAGGAGGAACGACCGCCGCGATCGTCGTTACAGGCCATACCAGCAGAGAGAAGCCCCAAGACAGGCTCAAGCTCAACCACGGCCTGCGCCAATGCAAGCACAGCCACTGAGACAACTGCCACCGCCACCACGTCAGCCACAAGTGCCACAGAAGCCTGTATGTCCTCACTGTGGCCGTCACCATGATGGAGAGTGTCGTAGACTGAGCGGCGCATGCATTCAGTGTGGACAGTTCGGACATTTCATCAGAAATTGCCCACAGGCTGCCAGAGGAGGCCGAGATAATCGAGCAGCAGGAGGTGCAAATTCCGTTGTGCAAGGTCGTGTGCACAACCTGGAAGCTGATCCAGCCCAAAATGATAATGATGTCATTAGAGGTACCCTCCCGATCGCCAACTTGTCTGCTACTATTTTATTTGATTCTGGGGCTACACACTCGTTTATTTCAGAGTCGTGTGCCCAAACTCTTAGTCTACCTCAAAAGCAGATGCCCCATGCTATGCGTGTGAGTACACCTATGGGGACTCTCCATGCTGCCAAGTACATCCCGAATGTACCTGTCAATGTAGACAAGAAAAATTTGTCTGCAGACCTCATAGTCATCCCCATGGTGGATTATGACGTCATTTTGGGGATGGACTGGCTTTCATATCACGATGCAACTTTGCAATGCAAACAGAAGAAGATCGTTATAGGGACGCAAGGCAAGCCCAAGGCAGTGATCAGAGGCACTCCATCAACAAAGAACAAAGTCATTGTCTCAGCGATCAAGGCACAGAAGCTATTGCAGAAAGGATGTTGTGGGTACTTGGCTAGTGTGGTCAAGACGGATGCACCTGTCACTGAGCTTCAACAGATAGATGTGGTGCGGGAGTTCCCAGATGTGTTTTCTGAGGACACATCCGGATTACCACCGAAACGGGAAATCGACTTTAAAATAGAGCTCCTCCCTGGGACTGCACCCATCTCTAAAGCACCATACCGTATGGCACCTGCTGAAATGCAAGAACTGAAGAAGCAGATACAGGAGCTACTGGACAAGGGATTTATCAGACCGAGCGTCTCACCCTGGGGTGCACCGGTCTTGTTTGTCAAGAAAAAGGACGGCTCCCTGCGGCTCTGCATCGACTATAGAATGCTCAATAAAGTGACAGTGAAGAATAAGTACCCCCTGCCTCGGATAGATGACCTTTTCGATCAGCTGTCAAAAGCATCAGTGTTCTCTAAGATAGACTTACGTAGTGGCTACCACCAATTGAGAGTGGCAGAGGAGGACATACCGAAAACCGCTTTTCGGTCAAGATATGGCCACTACGAGTTCTTGGTCATGCCATTTGGACTGACGAACGCTCCTGCCGCGTTCATGGATTTAATGAACAGGGTCTTCCGACCATATTTAGACCAGTTTGTCATAGTGTTTGTGGATGACATTCTGATCTATTCTTCCAGTCCAGAGCAACACCGAGAGCATCTTAGGATAGTATTGGAGATCCTAAGACAACACAAGCTTTATGGCAAGCTTTCAAAGTGTGAATTCTGGCTGAAGGAGATCATGTTCTTGGGACACATAGTCTCCAAGAAGGGCATTGCAGTAGACCCCGCAAAAGTGGAAGCGGTGACGAATTGGACTAGGCCGAAGAATGCTTCTGAGATTCGCAGCTTCCTTGGTTTAGCGGGTTATTACAGGAGGTTTATCCGGGACTTTTCTAAGATTGCTGCACCCCTCACAAATCTTACAAAGAAGGCGGAAAAGTTTATCTGGACAGACAAATGTGAGCAAAGCTTTCAGACTCTGAAGGACCGTCTGACTTCGGCACCGATCCTCACTATACCGACAGGCAGTGGAGGTTTCGTGGTCTACAGTGATGCGTGTGGAACAGGATTGGGTTGTGTCCTGATGCAACACGGTAAAGTAGTAGCTTATGCTTCACGACAACTAAAGAAGCATGAGGTCAATTACCCCACACATGACTTAGAATTGGCGGCTGTGGTCTTTGCTCTGAAGATCTGGAGGCACTATTTGTATGGAGAGACGTTCGAGATCTTCACTGACCACAAGAGTCTCAAGTACATCTTCGATCAGAGGGATCTTAACATGAGGCAACGACGATGGCTTGAGCTCCTCAAGGATTATGAATTTGCTATCAATTACCATCCGGGTAAAGCAAATTCAGTCGCCGATGCATTAAGCAGGAAGTGGGAAGGCTCGCTAGCTTATATGAGGCTACGCGAGTACGAGATGCTGGAAGAAATTGAGCAATGGTGCCCCAAGCTGGGAACAAATGGAGCTTTATGGATGATGCATCAGATGAAGCCCAGCTTAATTGACAGGATCATAACAGCTCAGAAAGTAGATCCTGAATATCAGAAGGTTCTGATGAGGTGCCAGAATGAACCAGCAGATTTTCAGATCTCTGCAGATGGAGGAATTAGATATCGGGACAGGTTGTGGATTCCCCCTGACGCTGATGTCCGACGAGAGGTACTGGATGAGTGCCACAAGTCAGAGTTCGCCATCCACCCCGGTAGCACCAAGATGTATAAGGATGTACAACGCAGCTACTGGTGGCCGGACATGAAAAGAGAGATAGCAGAATATGTATCCCGATGTCTGGTGTGTCAACAAGTCAAGATCGAACATCAGCGGCCATATGGCAAGTTGAAGCCTTTGGAAATCCCACAATGGAAGTGGGATAAGATCACTATGGATTTCGTATCCAACTTGCCTAAGACTAAGAAGGGTCATGATGCCATATGGGTAGTCGTGGATCGTTTCACAAAGGCAGCACACTTTATTCCAATCCGATGGAAGCAATCAGTGGAGAGTCTGCTAGACTTATATGTGAGAGAAGTGGTCAAACTCCATGGGATCCCAGAGTCCATAGTGTCTGATCGAGACCCCAGATTCACTGCCAGATTCTGGAGGAGTATGCAGGAAGCCTTTGGTACAAGGCTCAACTTCAGTACAGCTTTCCACCCTCAGACAGATGGGCAGTCTGAGAGGACCATCCAGACACTAGAGGATATGTTAAGGGCCTGTGCACTAGATTGGCAGGGTAGCTGGGATGAGCACATTCATCTGATTGAGTTTGCTTATAACAACAGCTACCATTCTAGTATTGGTATGGCACCATTTGAAGCCCTGTATGGACGACCTTGCCGTTCACCTGCCCACTGGAGCGAAGTAGGCGAGGAAAAGATCATGAGTAAGGAAGAAATGAAAGAAGCAGTAGAATATGCTAAGAAGATAGAATTGATTAAACAAAGGATGAAGACTGCTCAAGGAAGGCAAAAGAGTTATGCTGACAAAGGCAGACGAGAGCAGATCTTTCAAGCTGGAGACCAAGTTCTTCTGAAGGTATCTCCCATGAAAGGAGTCATGAGATTCAGTAAGCGAGGAAAGCTCAGTCCTCGTTATGTAGGCCCATTTGAGATACTCGAGCTGGTAGGCGAGGCAGCATGCAGACTAGCTCTACCCCCATCTTATGGGAGAGTGCACAATGTATTCCATGTATCCATGATCAAGAAGTACAAGTATGATGCTGCAAATGTTCTAAGGATAGAGGAGCCAGATATAGCTGCAGACTTGACCTTCGCTGAGTATCCAACACATATAGTGGATCGCAAAGTACAACGTCAGAAGAACAAGGATGTCCCCATGGTCAGAGTAGCTTGGCGTCACCATAGCGGAGATGATGCGACATGGGAGCTCGAATCGGAAATGCGCCAAGAATTTCCCCACCTTTTCGGTAAGCCCTCTACTTAGTGCAAAATTCGAGGACGAATTTTCTTTTAAGGGGGTAAGAATGTAACGACCAGCAAAAGATAAAAGATAAAAAAAAAAAGAAAAGAAATCAGGATGGATTTGGACGGCACCAAATCCCAATTAGACTCAAATTAGAGATAAAACCTTATCCCATTAATTAAATGTAACCTATAGTAGAAGAGGGGATGTATTAGATAAAAATTTAACCAAAGAAATTAAAACCCCCTCTCCTAACCCTCACGACCTCTCCCCCCGCTCATCTTTTTGTTCCCCTCGTCCACGAACAGAGGCAAAGAGATACGCCCTCTGCTTCTAGGTGCAAAGGTAACCTTAGGGTACTCTTCCTGCAGTAGCATATGGTTCTTATTTCTTTTCCTCACGTCGTCTCCATCGGGCTATGCAGACGGGCAGCAAGAGAACCGAGAGGGAGGACAGGGAAGTCAGGGAAGAAACAGGGGAGGGAATCGTTAATTGATTTCCGACGAACTTAGGAACGAATTAACCACGAACCGAGGTGGGTGAATCGAAATCACCTTGCATGGACTCTGAATTATCTCAATTCATGCCCGAATCGTTATGAAAAGAATATGAATATGATTCAAGTTATTATTTTTAATTGTTTGATTTCTTGAATTCTTTGATTGGTTGATTGTAGCATGCATAATTATTTCTGTTTGTTATATTTCTGTATTATTGATTGTTAGGATGTAAGATTTAGAGGGGATTCCGTTTTCGGTTTTATAACACGACCCAATTTTAAAATAGAAGTATTACGGCCGTAAATTTGTTGGCCGTAATTGTCTTACGGTCGAGAAAAAGATGGAGAGAGAAAGAAGTGAGGAATTGGTCGTAAAGGAGTTAAAAAAAATGAAGACGATGTTTTACGGCCGAGAAGTTGGAAGAGAGAGAAAAGAAGAGAGAAAAAAAAGGGATAAATTCTTACGGCCGTAATGCAATAGAGGTAAATTTTTACGGCCGTAAGGATTGGCCGTAAGAGAAAAAAAAAGGAAAAAGGGATGAATTTTTACGGCCGTAATGCAATAGGGTTATAGTTTTACGGCCGTAAGGATTGGCCGTAAGAGAATTAAAAAAAAAAGAAAAAAAAAGGATGAAGCTTACGGCCGTAATGCAATATGGGTGAATTATTACGGCCGTAATGCAACAGGGGTGAACTTTTACGGCCAAAATAGAATGGAGAATAGGGTTACGGCCGAAATAGAATGGAGAATAGGATTTTACGGCTGTAACGTAATGAGGGTTAATTTTTTTTTTTGGCCGAAATAGAATAGAAAATAGGGTTTTACGGCCGTAACGTAATTAAGGGCGGATTTTTACGGCCGTAAAATGAAAGGATTCCTCGGGCGTAAAATCCAAAGGATTAGGGTTTTACGGCCGTAAGGTGAAAGGATTCTTTGGGCGTAAAATCCAGCAAAAATTCATCTATTAATCTCTTTTTATTTTGATATGAACATTATTGATTTCCTTATAATTCCAACATGAACTCTTTATCTTGATTTATCTCTTATCGATCATATCTCCTTCATCACATGATACAAAGAATGAAAAGGTAATAAAAGTGATTAATAAGTTCAGATGAAAGATTAATGATGGGTTGCCAGTCCAAGCCAAGTGCATCAAGATAAGGGTCGCTCCCTTGGTCATGATTTGATCACCCATTGACCCACACAAGGCCGTATCGTTTGCTGGGCACACCCCAAGAATTAAAGGCACCTCAAAGTCACCCTGATTGTTAATTAATAACCAAGATCGACAAGCATGTTCAAGTTCAAGTTCAAGTCAAGTCAAGTATGTCATGATTCCAAGTTTACTATGTACTATTGATCCTCATGATTCATGATATCGCTGATCTTATCCTTATTATGATCCATGATACTTATATGTTATCTTTCATGCTCAAGTTAAGCCTGATTATTATATTCATGTCATGCATTGTATATCATGTGGTTCCCCACTAGGCTGTAAAGCTTACGGGAGGACCTCCTCCCCTGTGTCTGATTTCCACAGGACCAGGTCAGTAACGTGGTGGAGTAGGCGTGTGGTGATGAGGCTCTGGCGATAGGACAGCACATGAACCATAGGACTTTTAGAGTGTTATTTAGTTTTCATTTACCTTCCGCAATTTAAATTCATGATGTAGAACTCAGTTTAACTCTTAGTAATGACATAGTTATTTTTAGACTTCCGCATAATTATGTTATATTCTTTTATGTTATTATTTTTCCGCTGACGTGTCTCAGTTTCTGACTGAGATATGATCAATATCATGGTCAAGTTATAGCATGCCGTAGCGTCTCCAAGTTGATCTTCGCCACGTGGCGGGGGTCGATTTGGGGGCGTTACAACAACCATATTCATAAAGACTAAAGTAACTATTATTCAATTAACAGAATTCAGAAATTGTTCTTACACTAAAATTCTTGCAACTAAAACTAAAAGATAAAACAAAAACTAATAATCCAAATTACAAAGATAGATAAATAAAATATAAAAATTTAAAATATAACAAAGAATACTATTCAGAAACAACGATGAACTGCTATGCAATCCTTGCCCGAGTATATCAGGGAGAAATTTTCTCCCTTGTTCTTCAGAAGTGCTCCTTTATTTTTTTGCTTGAAAGCTTCGATTGCAGGCCCTAGCTTAATTATTTCTTATTGTGAGACGTCCCTTTTTATAGAGGCTCCGATTTCACGTAATTTGAGAAGAAAATGAAACATTTTCCTTATAAAATAAGGTAAATTTGGAGTCGATTCTGAAAATTTTGCCTTGTAAAACTCTAAAATATCTAGCCTAATTTGTTTCCAATTGATCCATATGGTACCTTGTGCATTGATAACTCTTTTGAAAATATGTTGAATGCCGAAATTCGTGTTTGTTATGCCCCCTGAGTACTTCTCACAGCTCAATCAAAATGGAACTCGAAGTTTGTCTGCAGCCATCATGGGGCATGAAGAAAATGTCACAGTCGTTATTCGAGCATTTTTTCCATTCAATTGCATGACTTAAGCACTTGAACGACTCGTAAGTAAATTGTAACGACCCATGAAAGTTACTTTTGTGATTTATTAACATTTTGTGATGCCCATTATGGTTGTTTCATGATCCGTTAAGCAATAAAAATATCCTCCAATCCTTCTGTGATATCCATGAGAACATCGTAACGGCTTGTAAGGTATTCGTCTTTAACATGCTTCAATTCGTAACAGCCCATTAGATATTCTCACGCCCGTGATGACTTTTCCTTTTCCGATTCGCTCGAGAAGTCGTGAAATTGAGAACCATGAATAACAGTTGTAACGATCGTGGAATCTATGTCACGGTCCGTGAGCAGTTGAAAGAATAAAGATCGCTCGGTGAAATGATGAAGCTGGTGCATGAAACTCCGTCTTCACAACCGTGAGAAATGTTTAACGGCCTGTGAAATGCATATTTCTATGTGAAGAAGTTCTGTGAGAGCTATGATTGTTAGGTGTTGGGACGTGAGATAGTTTTGTAGCAGCCGTGAGGATGGTATCACGGCCCATGAAAGTTGAATTTGTATTTTTCGAAAGTCAATTTGACTTTGTTGTGTGTGATTCTTCTTTTATTTCCTTCCTTGGCTACTTTCATCGATAATTCCTATAAAATACACAAACTAGAGGTAGGTTTCTACTTTCAATAATTTAAAGAATTAAATATAAAAGTAAATTCATACTATGAGCAAATTACACAAATTAAGTTTAAATGCAAGCCTAATTATATGTTGTGAAATGCATGCATCAAACTCCCCCAAGCTTAGATATTTGTTTGTCCTCAAGCAATGTTTAAGGCAAGGCTCAAACAACGATCGTCTAATCATCACTTTCACTATGTATGTCAGCTATTTTTCTTAGTACCTTGTTTATACATTCATCGTTAAAGTATCTCACCACATTCCAAAATATCCCAACTTTGTGAAAGTTCTCAATATAAGATATTTTTAAACTCCTCCAAGTTCAATTTCAAGTAGTAAGAAAATAAGCTTTGATAATAAGAATATCAATGTTGAATAAACAAGTATGGGAAGAGCTTTTATGCATTTATTTTTCATTTCTCATTCTTTGCAATGAGTTAGTACTTTTGTGCCTCTCTATATTGTACAAAGTGGTCCATGTAACGAGCTTTCGGCTAACGGATTTCAGAACAGTTGTCCTTAGGCCATCAGGAAGAATTCCTATGGGTCTAATCACCCGAACTCACTAGGTTTCAGATAACACCTTTATATTTCTATAACGATTATTCTCTTCTTTTTTTTCTAATTTGGTACTCTTGTGTTCTCCATATTGCGCAAGGTGGTCCGTGTAATGAATTTTTTATCGATAGATCCTAAAGCAGTTGCCCTTAGGTCGTCAAATAAGAATCCCCTACGAATCACTCAAACACATCAAGATTTCGGATAACATCTTTATATATTCTTATAACTTTTGGGGTTCAACTAACCCTTCTTTTATATTTGGTTTGTTTGTTTTACGCTCAACTCACACTTGAGTATTCAGTAAGGATATAATCATTGTCAAAATAATAATAATAATAATAATAATAATAATAATAATAATAAATAACTAAACAAGAAGTTGTCATCAAAGTGTTCATAGTTTCACTCAGCATCATTCTTCAAACCAATAAACCCTGCACTAAGATGATAACCATATAGTACCTTGAATTTCGCTAATTAACATAATGTCCTTAAATACGGCTTGAAAATAAGTAATTATTACGATAAGAGGAAATTTTGATATCGTATTTTTGGGTTTTAACTTTTATTTTATTTTTATAAAGATGCAATACGTAGACTAGATAAAATTTGCAAGAAGGGGAAAACATGTCAAGTGGGAAATCAAATATGATCAATGAAAATGCAACTCTCCCAAGCTTGAACTCAACACTATTCTAAGTGTTTAAGGTCGGACCTGTAAAAGAAATACAAGCATGTGGAAATAAAAAAGATTAAAAGTAAAGTAAAGTAAAGAAACAACCCTTTACTCCATATGTGGTGGTGGCATTCGAGGTGGATAGTATAGAAAAGTCCCATAATGTCCCTAGCCTGCATGGTAGTCGTGCATGCGGCGAACCATAGCATCAGTCCGCTCATGCCTCTCGTCAGCCCGAACCTGGCGAAGCTCGTTGGCTTGGCGTGGCTACTCTATGCGAATGTCATGTTGTTTTGCATGCATCGTGATCAGCAATTGATGCATGGCTGAGAAGTCGGTGAAGCTCGAAGTAGGAGGATCAATGTGCATCCCATTAGTCGGCTCATGTGATGGTTCGGGGTCCTACCATGGGTGGCGTCATGGAAGCAGGGGATGTCCAATTGGGATATAAAGTCAATTGGCTTCAATGGATGGATGGAAGCGCTCTGGCTCGGTGCAGGGGATGCGCAAATCGAAATTGCTGAGCCGAAAGTAGAATTCATCAACATGATTGCCGGCCCCTAACTCCATAGATCAAATGACATAGTCATGTGGCGAAGAAGAGCCCTCTATTTGTGGCACCACCCCTCCCGTCGACCTCGGGCTGATGATCGTGGCGGCAATGATCGAGGTCGCGGAGCCTCCAAGAGGAGCGCAACGGTGCCGGTGGCAGGGGTGAGGCCCCTCCTTTTGCATTGTGCCATCCCTCTTTTCCCTCCCAGTTCTCTACGAGCGTCGCCAACTCCTCCATGACGCTTACGCCCTCCAGTGCTCCGACTTCTCTACCGTCGCTCGGGTCAACGTATGCTTCGTCTTCTACAACCTCACCAACGAGGAGCAATGGGTGCCGGTGGCCATGGAGATCATGCTCACAACGACATCCTCATCCTCGCTCCGAGAACATGAACGACAGCAAGACCTACACGTACTTGCCTCCCGAGGCTCTTCGACGGCGACTACCGTCCTCCGTACGACTATGTCATGAAGGCCGACGAACACAATCGCAGAAGGACCCCCCTTGCCTATGCCAATGAGTGCAGTCGCAGAAGGGGGGCGCTTTTCCCTATGCACGCTGATGCAAAGAAATGGGGGACGACCCCAGGGGTGGGGGGCAAAACCCCCTCCCCCCCTATTCCTTGTGCTCGCCAACATAAGGAAGGGGGGTGCCAACGAGGGTCGCAAAGGGGTGGTGACGACCCCCTCCCCCTATGCGACCATGCTTGCCGACGCAAGGAAAGCCCCCCCCCCCCCTCCCCTCCCTCCCCTACGACGACCTTTGACGAGGAGGGCCGCCTTCGTCGACCTCCGGCGAGGTCCTTGTGCTGCCGTACTTTTTTTATTTTTTTATGATGCTAGTTGTGGAGGAGAGAAAATTATTGTGTGGACGCCACATCCATAGTGTGATCGGGAAATCATGGATCCAAGGTCAAAATGATAATTGATGAAACAAGTTAAAAAATAAATGATAATATTATTATAAAGTGAAGTTTTAGAATAACGTTGAAAAATTTAGTGGAACATTGCTACATTTAGTGGAACATTGTTGTATTTGATATGAAGATCTTGAATTTTTGCGGTCTCCTTTTCTTCTATTCTACCATTTTCCGACAAAAATGTAAAGAATTTACTAAAATTTGATGCATGTGCTGTAATATTCAATGAAAACGATAATTTAATTATCTTTATTCTATTTAATTCAGATGGAAATAACATTGTAAAATTCAAGTTTAATGATATCCATGCCTATATCACAATTCGACTAAAATTAGTAATCTCATGTTCAATTTTTTTAAAAAAATAATAATAAACGTAACTAAAAACTAGCTCACTTATGAAATATAAGAAAGTAATAGTGAGAGAAATATAAATAGTTTGGAGTTCGAAAAATATTAGTGAGAGAAAATTTGAATTATTGATAAAAAAAACTTGGAAACATTATAATCAACAGTGTGGCAGACTCGCATCTTACCGGTATCCAGGCTCACAATAAAAAGGGTTCCGTGTTCGAAAGCCGTTAAGCTTCCGCTACCGCTTTCTTTCGCTCTTCGTCTCGCTCTCGAAACTGATAGATTTCGCAAAGCCAAAGCGATCCTACCAGGATTTATTTAGGATTTCGTCATCGCAGATCGATTTCCGAGCTTTTACGCGTTCGAATCTCTCCCTCTGATTTGAATTTAGGGTTATATGTCACTGCAATTTCGTAGATTCGCCATCCTTTTCGCTGATCTGATGTTCCCTTTTTTATTTCTATCTTGCAGAGTTAGGCATCGGGAGAGCAGAACGATTCGGTTTTTGTGCTTTCTTATTTGGTGAAGGTAAGCTTGCTCCTGGATGTGCTGTTCTTTTGACCTGCGATTTAAGCCTTCCATTTCGGATGAATATCATTTGTTTATTTGAGATTTGCTAATGTCGAATTTTGATCCATTGTGATTAGCGTATTGGATGTTGATATTCTAGGGAGATGTTAGCTAGTAAATAGATATAATATTTGTTATTTGTTTCATCACGCAATTGTTTGTTGCCTATCTATTCAGATCTAGTAGTGGGTAAACAGTGCAAACATTCTATGAGACTTCCTATTTTTCATTTGAAATTTGGTGAATTTAGATCTACTTTTGTTTCTCTTTGAAGGGTGAGATTTAGTTTGAATTTGCATACTGAGGGCAGGAATAAGGTTTTGTTGTCTGAACTGAGCAATGGATGCAAAGAAGAAGAAAAACAAGAAGAAGAAAGGCAACCAGAATAAAGTTGTGGATGATACCAATGACATAAATTCAGTGGAAGTGGCTCCTCAGGAACAAAACAATGGTTCTGTGGTCGAGGAGAATCACTCTGTAAATAGTTATAGTAATGCTGATGTTCAGAATTTTGGCTCATTGGAATTGGACATGGAAGAGGGAAAACAGAAGGCAGACGAAAAATTTGTGAGTCAAAGGCCTGTTGTTTTCAGATATGATACATTTACATTATTGCTAAATTGAACGATTCATCTGTAATACATGCAATCCATTCCCGAAAACTATATTAAGCACATTTATGTTCTTGGCATATTCCTGTACTTTAATCTCATAGAAAGTTTTCCCCATTGGATTTTGCATTATTTATCTTTTCACTGTTTTAAACATTATCATTGCAGATCCAATTACAAGAAACAGTCAGGCAGTTAGAAGATGAAAGATACTCATGGCTGCAGAAGCAGGTTTTGTACATTCATTTTTGTGTGGAAAAATAATAGTAATATATTTTACAGTGAATCAACAGAAGAGAGAATATCCCTGTGACATGCATACAGCTTTCATTTTCAGATGCACCTGTACATCTTTGGTCTTTCCTTGGTTTAAAGCATACATGCAGTCATTTACAGAAATACAGACACTATAAATATTGAATTTGAAGTTAATGAAATTTCTTATTGTGAAAATAATTTCCACTCAAGTGCTCACAAAATTTGCAGGCCACCTTCGAGAATAAGTTCGATGTTTTGCAGAAAGAAGTGAGCTTGTTTGTCCAAATGGAGGTATGCTAGTCAGTTTTTTACTGTTCATTGAAAAAGCCATAAAGCATGATGTATAGACATCCAATAAATCATTTTTTTAGAAGACATCCAATAATTCATTAAGTTTGGATTTCATACTTGAGAGAGGAAACCTCCATTTCCTTTATTAATCTAATTGATTACTATCTTATTCAGTTTGCTTTGGAGCAAAATTTCAAAGAATTCCAAATGGCTAATGACTCACTAATACAGAAGCAGGTACATGTTTAGTTCTCGTCTATTCCTAGAATGTAGAATAATCTAGCAAATAATTTCTTCTATGCATACATATTTCTGATGGATCTAAATGCCAATGGTTGTATGTGCTTCTGCTTTGGAGTTACACTATTTCATTTGTCGCTCTCAGGTTTGATGCTGCTGTAGTAATTGTATTCATAGCTATAAGATTATGCGGAACTGAAACACTTCAGATTTTGTGTTTATTTTATAGTTGCTTATAATGTGGTAGAGATGATAGAAAATTTGACCTAGAAATTTTAGAAACAGTGACACAGTATTTCCCTCTTGCAAAAAAGAAAACTCTGTATTTCCCAGATCTTGGTGCTATAAGATGGTTTAAGACATCTTGTGCAACTTTCATGATAAACGAGGCATGTCTGTAAAAAGAATAGAGACAATACAGGTGTCATATTGCATTTAAGGTTTTTAGATTATATTATGTTGGACATGAGATAGAAAGGTTTTGAGCTTTATCTATCATCAGAAGTTTCCATAATGAACACCATGTCAAAGAAAATACATGTTACCTCCTCCTCATTCTAGTCATTTTCTTGTTCTCTGGTTCCTGATAACAAGCTCATAATCATGCAATCATATACAGGCTATCCTGGAAGATAAAATCAAGAATATAGATGACATTGAGGACTCCTTAATATTAAAGGAGGTAATTTGCTTGCTTTACAATTTTCAATTGTGGTTCAGGAAAGAATTTGTTCATAGATACATATGTGCAAAATGGCTTTCATATTCTTCCATAAGCAATGCACAACTGTTTCCTTTGGTTCCTTTTTTTTAACAGTATTCTCAATGCTTTCCAAGAGAAGATCACATGATTTTTTTTTCACTTCCACTGATTTGAAACTGTTATCTTGTATCTAATGTTAGAGTAGGCATGAAATTGTCCCTTCATATTTCTGTTGTTTGACAACAAACAGTTGATGTAAAATTAGCTTCATTCTTAATTTTCTGTCAACAATCTCATGAACAGTTCTTTTTAGTTCTTTTGCTGAGATGTCTTCAACTGCACACGGTGAAACTGCAAATTTAGGAGGCAATGGAACATGGAGAAGCCCACCACAACCACTTGAGGCTCGATACTCAGATTATTATATGGTGTTTTATACACATTCATTGATGTCCGACCAAGAATTTATTTTCTTGACATTCTTTTACCGCAAGTGAAAAAACTGATAGCATTATATAATGCTGGAAAACTCCCCTAGTAAAGTACTAGAAAAGCGCCTGTGAGTCAAGATATGAAGTTTTGTTCGCCGGAGCAAATGACAAGATTATCAGTTATGGTAGTTAGCAAACTACCAATACAATCATGGTTTGGACTGAGTAATTGTCATTAGTTGCCTTCTTCTCTAAAAGGAAGTTACCTTCAATGAGTTATGCATCTCTCTTTCTCCAATGAAGAAGAATTTGTAGTATAATTCATTGACTCTTTTATTTGTTATCTTTGTTTCTGTTTTCATAGTATTTTGCTTGTTGAATTGTTCTCTTCTTCGCTCATGATGATTAATGATTTTATGTTCTATCCAGAATTTATTAAAGGAAATGATTGCTAGAGTAGAGGAAACTAACATTTCACTTCAAGCACAGGTATGCACTCTGACCAGCTTTTTGGTTCATGTATTATGTTTTTCTGTGGTATGTTTTGTGTTTGCTGTTGGAATCTTGCCATTCTCTTTTTTGAAACGATTTTGCCATTCACTTTTGTGAAGTATATATAAGCTTTTAAGTGAGTTATCCTAATTTCCTAAGTGTAAAATTGACTTTTGTATAATTTAATTGAGCCATAGTAGTTTTCTAGATGTTATATGCCAGTCACTACTAGTATTTCAGTTAATGCTAGGTGTTCATTGCCTCCTTATGATGTTGAAATTTTTGGGACAAGAATTATCAATGAAACACTATCAAAAGGTCTGAGAAACTCAAACTGACTGTTTGTCCATATATGCAACTCACCTTATGAGGTCTTTTTTTCACCCTAATTGTAGAAATTCTTGTCAATATTAGTGGATTACATTCTAAAAAAAACTTGAGTAGGACTACATTGGGGTGGAATTGTGTCTGTTATCTAGGTTAAACCATTGACTTAATGTCACATTTGGAATTCCAGATTGCTACTAATATCTTATTGACTAGAGAGCTAATCGCTGTTAAACTATTTCTTCATTTTGTTTTATATTCAGAGTGATATTATAAAAGAAAATCTTGGTGACATTGTGTTGGTAATGCAAGTGCCTGATTAAATTCACTTTTAGTTTGTATATGTCCATGGCCCACACTGTGCTTGGTTTCACAATCTATCCCTTGCATCTAAATAAACCAAATTCTTGACCTTTTAGAGTTCCTATATTTTGTTCATTTAAATAACAAAGCACTGCAGGTAAAACAACTGGAATCGTCTAGAAACAACATACTAGAAGAAAATCAACGACTCATGGAAAGCATAACTTTGTTGCAAGCAAGGATAGAAATTCTTGACAAAGATGTTTCTTCCCACAGAAAGTTGACAGAGATGAGCAAGGTTATGCATCTTTATCTTTCTCTTTGAAACCACGTGGCAAGGTTGTATATAAGATTTATTAAAATTTTGTTTCATTGTATATAAGATTTATCAGAATTGGTTGTGTAGTTTCAAATCATACCAATACCATTCTATTTATGTTTCAATGTTTCAATACACATGCTTTTTTCATTAACTAATCTCAATACCCTAAAAAAGCAAGATGTCCATTGTTGCAGCCCTCTGAAGAACTAACCACAACTGAACAGATTGGAGTTGATGCGGTTGTTGAGAAGAGGGTAGCTGAAAACATAGATCTCACCTCAAAGGTAAGGGTTGACTTTCTTCATCACTTTTTGTGTATTTTATTGTCAGTTGATATACTTGATTGTGAAGATGAGCATCTTGATATATGAGTATAGCATGCCTGTGATGTGTGTGAAAGTTTAAATGCATGTTTCGACATCTTCGTCTTACATTGATGGATGTCATAGAGAATGCTTACAACTTAAAGAAATTGCTAATAGATCTTGTACTTTCTCCATAAACATTAGGAATAGACTTTGTAATTACCACATGGCAGTTAATCATTCTTTAAAACTACAGGTAGGATAGTCATATCTAAAAAATGGAAGGTAAGAAAAACGATGCTATTAACCATCAACTGGTTTTCTTTGCGTTGATTCTTGAAAATTTTTATGATTGTTCAGGGTAGCGGCACACATACTGAGGAAGATCACCATGATGATGTGGCTGATCCTACTTCTAACATTGAAGTCAATCAAGATAGGATGTCAAACGTATATTTAACTCCAAGGAAAGATGTGTTAGAGTACCATGATGGGAGGCCTGAAACTGCAGGAAGGACTCGTTCAACACTTGGAATCATGAATGGTAAGAATTCCGTTGATGACTTCGTTTCTGAAAATATTGTGCTTTCAAGACCTTCATCAGTATTGGACAACTCGAGGATAAGTGATGAAATTGTAACAGTTCCTTTAGATGAGATTCAAATCCATGAGGATGATTGGCTGGAAGCACAAAAAGATGAGAAACCAGAGAGCATTCCTCTGTCAGATGCTCCACTTATTGGGGCACCTTTCCGCTTGATTTCATTTGTTGCCAAATATGTTAGTGGTGCTGATTTGGTGAACCAAAAAAGTTCCGGATCTGACCGCTGAGCTATTTCATGGTTTTTGTTGCCTCTATAGTTGTTACCTGTGGTAGGATAGTTCTATAGCAGGGGAAAAATCCCATCCATTTCCAAGGTGAAGTGTTTGAGGTTGATTTTCGTTTTTTACTTGAGAGTCATTTCTCTCTCCCTCTCAATATCTTGTATTCTTCCGCTTACAAATATATATGTAAAATTACTTAACTAAACATTGGTCACTCAGACTGGACCTATGTTTTTGCTCCTCAAAATTATTTGTAGCAGCCTTTTGATGTATCTTCTCATTTCTTTCTAGTTTGAAGTTTATTCAATAAAAAGATTTTGCTTGTTCATTCATGGTTTCAAGCATCAATGTGCTCCCCAAACCCTTGCCTATATGGAAGCAAGTTGCTAACTGCGGACAGAGAATGTTGTTAACCCTCAAATACGGATGGGCATTTGCATAGACTGCAGCTAATTACTTTCTTGATTGTTTAGTTTTATGCCTAAAGACCTCATTCCAGTTTTATTCTCCAAGCAGAAAGAACTATTTGCCATAGATGACTGTGATGAGACGTTCAAAATCCAATTATTACATATGGCAAGCTGTTTCAATTAATATCAACCTTACTTTACTGAGAAATACGAGTCTCTGAAAGTGTTTATTTGAGCTAAACCTTCCATCTTGCTGTACTCCACGCCATGTGCAACATAATTCCTGATCTCTGGCACTCTCATGGCGTTTGGAAGTTGGAGTCCTTGTGTTTGTCCTCCGGCGACGGACGGCTCTCCGATCCGATCTGACGGACGTCCTCGATCATCCTGATCACCTCATCCATTCTTGGCCGTCGCTCTGGAGACCTTGAGACGCAAACCATGGCAATCTGAAGGATCTGAACCATCTCTTCTTCAATGTTCGGGGACCTGATAAGCGCTGCATCAAAGACTTCGGCAGTCCACTCCTCTCGAACCACTGACTGCACCCACCCTGGCAGATCCACTACGTCGTCACGGCCCTGAGACTGAAATGGAGCTTTTCCAGTAAGCATCTCGAGGAGGAGCACTCCAAAGCTGAAGACGTCCGACTGCTGAGTGATCTTTCCGGCCTCGATGGTTTCGGGTGCGCGGTAGCCTACGACTACCCACGAGGGATTTGCTGGAGGCGTCATTATCCCGGCGAGGCCGTAGTCGGAGATCAGAGGGACAAGGTCTTGACTGAGGAAGATGTTTGACGATTTGATGTTGCCATGAGAGAACCTTGCGCCACCTGCCGAGTGGATGTGCCCTATGCCATAGGCTGTTCCCAGTATGATCTTGACTCTGGAATCCCAGTCCAACCGAGTGCTATCAGAACCTTTGTTCCCTGTGATAAGTTTCAGGTTAGAAAACAAGAAAAGTCTGGTCAGCCACTAACTAACGCAGGCAAAAGGCTAATTATTCTGGACGGTTTTTTTCATGCGGACTGGTCGAATTAAATTATAGTAAAAGGAAAATGAAGTAGAAATTGGTTGTATTGAACCCGGGATATTCAGTTACGAGAAAGTCATGTTCAGCATCCAGAACCTAGAGTTGATATTTTGGATCTGTCACTGTTGAATAAGGTTACCAAAAACTATTTGTTCTCTTTAGTAAAAATAGAAAATTTCAGAAGAGTATGTCTTCGTAGTTTGTGAGAACTTAGAAGTTCTGATTATTTACACTAGGTTTAGGTTTGCTTCTCATAAGTATCTGCAGTAAGAGACCACCATCTCCACTCGCATTTGAAATGATGAAATGGAGTTGTTGCACCATGATGTTACATGGAGAATGACGCTATGCCTACCAAAACAAAAAAAAAAATAAGAATAAAATTCAGAATCAGAGTGCGTTTTCATACCATGCAAGAGAGCTGAGAAGCTGCGTGTAGGAATGTAGTCATAAACCACAAGCTTCTCATCCTTGGAGTAGTAATATGCGCTAAGTGAAACAAGATTGGGATGCCGTCCAACATTCCCAATTATCTCCATTTGTTGTTCAAATTCTTTCTTTCCTACCACCACCTTCTTCAACCTCTTGACCACCACTGTCGCACCATCCTCCAGAGTAGCTCTGTAAGCAGTTCCATAGCTGCCTTTGCCAAGAACTTCAGCAGAGGCACGGAGCAAATCTTCCAAATCAAAGTTATGAGTGCAACCCTCAAAGAACACCAACTTGTTCCTCTCAGCAACTTGAGCTCCGCTACTGTATTTCATCTTAGGCTTTTCTCCCCTTCCAACAACCAATGCTTTCTCTTTTGCATCTACGCGGCCTTCTCCATCTTCCCTCGTCAAACAGCATACAATGACAACAGTCGCAGATAACAGCATTAAAGCTAGTGCAGCGGCAGCAATTGCAATTATGATCCTTGCTTTTGCCTTCTTCTCAGAAGCTTTTTCATGCTTCTCAGGGAATGCTGATTGAGGTGACGGAGAAGGCGAAGATGGTGACGGTGAAGGAAGAACCACGGAGCATTGAGGCAGAGGAGGACCACAAAGCTGAAGATTTCCGAGGAACGTGGTGATAGGAAACTTCTGGAGGGAAGATGGGATGGAACCATTTAAGTTATTGTTGCTCAAATTCAGATGCTTCAGACTCGGGATATTGAGATCAGATATTGGTCCAGTGATCAAGTTGTCTTGTAGATTCAAAGTAGAAAGTTGGGAGAGATTCTGAAAAGCCGTAGGAATCTTTCCGCTCAAGAAGTTATAGGATAGATCAAGCGAGATGAGACTGGAAGGGAATGAAGCCGGCATAGCTCCAGAAAGGTTATTGTGTTGGAGATGGAGATACTGGAGGGAAGGAAGTGACAGGATGTCAGATGGAATGCTCCCAGTTAAGCGATTAGATCGAAGGCTTAATATGCGAAGATGATCTAGCTTTCCAAGTATGTTTGCAGGAATTGGACCATAAAGTCCTACTCCTGGCAGCCGGAGGGCATGCACACGACGATCCTTTGTGCAAGTGACGCCAATCCAAGAGGAACATATTGGAATATGGAGATTCCAGTTGAGTCTCCGGGTGTGGTGAATTCCCTTGGCAAAAGCAATGAGAACTTCTTTATCCGAATTTAAGTCGGCAATGGCCGCGCTAAGAATGGAAAGTAGAATGAATAATGTCGAAAGAGAATGAGATGTGAAAGGAATGGCCCTGAAGAGAGGCATCTCTGGCTTTTTGGATCGAGAAATGGCAGGATAACTTCGACTATCAACCTGTTGCAGAGAGAAAGAGAGCAGGTAAGGCTGTGTTCAAGCTTTAGAAGCAAAGAAAAACCGAACTATTCTGCATTTTTCCCGTCGGTAGTGATCCAAAACACGTCACATGCACACAGTCACGCATGCACAGACATGTAAATTGTAACCTCACCTGAGCAGATGCCTCAGGAGTAAATCATTTCAAAAAGTACAAGACTTGGACATTCATCGTCTTAAGATTCTTCGTCTGCTAGTTCCTGAGTTTGGATTAGAGCTCTTGTGCCGGAAGCAAATTGTCCAGTTATGACCTAACAATCCATCCATATTGTTTGGGCAGTGGAAGAGTACTACTTTCAAGTAGTGGGGGAACCAAAGCCTTTGTTTCAAGTGGAACATTTAGGAAAGGCGTAGTCCTACTTTCACTATTATAATTTTGCCCCATTTCAGACAATTGCAGAAATGACATGATTCTCCTTGTTTCTCTGTATTTCACTTCCAAAACTGTGTCGGTGTTTGTAAATCCTAAAGTGCAGAAACATCATTATATTAAGACATTAATAAAGAGCTTTATCACAAAATTACCACAAGATGAACAAACTTCACAAGTATAATATATTGAGGAGCTAATGTACTTCAAGTAAGACTTGGGTTTTTGTTGTTTTGTTAAGAAGTTAATTTTACTTAGTGTTTCATACTGTAACAGAAAAAAAAAGTTAAAGAGAAGATGTAAAGTGCACCTAAAGCCAGCCATAAGAGAGAAAAGCCAAAGGACTCAGCAAAAAGAGAAATAAAGCAACTAATCAACACTACTTTTTTTTTCTTTGGATCGAAAGCACACTGTTACTTTCCTTAAAGAAGAACACCACAATGTTGCTCCTCATCAACTTTGTTTTACTTCACAGTGTTCTTAAAAACAATGATTTGCATGTAACCGAAAGAAAGCAGTGTTTGCAACAACAAAAGAGTATGATCCCGAAAAGCAAATGACAAGAGAAAGAGGACACAGTTTTCACTCCTTAATTCACGCTTCCAGAAGACAAAAGAAAAAAAAAATCTTTTACTTGATCAATTCCACAAGCTCAGATATCTCAGTTCCATGCATGCTAGCTCAACTCAAAAGCAAAAGAAAAAAAATAATCATCACTTTTGACGTTGAACAGGAATCAGATCCCAACAAGGAAACAAAAGTGATCAAAGCTGAAAACAGGCAGCAATGCTGCGGAAGGGTGTCCGCTGAAACTCGAATGGTCTCAGAATTAAGCCTCCGCATAATGTTGTACAGAGAAGGACAACGAAGTCACCTTAGATAGTAGATACCCGCAATTCTCCTGCAAACAGTCTCCACTGATGTCTGCAACTCCTGAAATGAGACAAGTCGAGTTAAGAATGGAATCTTTATCTGAACGGAAGCAAGAACGCGATACGAATGAACGGAGGACTACGTTTAAGCTTCGAATCCTTCGCAAACTCAGTCTTTGAAGCAAATGACGCGAGACGTCGTGGTATACTCGACGAAGACTGGGAAATCCAAGCGAAGCGAGCAACTTTCTATTCAGAACCGGAACATTGTTGGAGGGGAGACAACCACTGCTCCCTGAGCTACGAATCCGCCGCCGGAGCCCGAGGCGAGTGGCGGCGGCACTTCGGAGTACTCTACTGCACTTGCGACTTGTGAGCGGTTGCTGTACGCACAAGGAAGAGAGTATTTAAGGCGCGGCCCTCTCCCCCATGACCCGGGTCGTTGTGGGACGCGACAACGGATCCCTCACTTCGATGACGCGAAGGTAAGGAACGGTAGTGGGGTGGTCCGTTCCCCATGCGTTGACCGCAGCCGTCGGATTCTGATGCAAAAACACTTCCTATGATGGATATTACAATTTTCAGACCATTTTTTTTATTAATTTCATCTTCCTCCCTTAAATTTATGCTATATTTTTTTTTGTTTCAACTCCTGAGTTTTATTATTATTATTACAGTTCTCTAACTTTCACTTAATTTTAAATGTTTAAAATTTATTTTTAGTTATACATTTACCTCTTTATTCTTATTTAATTCTTAAAAAAACACACGGGACCCCACCATCTCTTCTTTTCTGCTGTCCTCCTACTTAATTGTTTATTTTAAAAGTTAAATAGATAAATTTTAATATGTGTGAAAAGGAATTGTGTAATAAAAAATATATACATTTTAAAGATTTGGTATCAAGTTGAGGTGTTTGAACAATGAGAGAATGTAAGTGGATAATATAAGTTTCATTAAATTTTGGCATATATGCATACTTGTGAAAATGCATGTATAAACTTTCATTAGATGTTCACGTATCTACATTTATGATTTATCACTAAATAAGATAAGATTGTATTTTGGAAAGTAAATCTAACACACCCAAATTCTTTCATAAAAATTTAAAACATTTTTTATTAATGCCGATGTTCGAAACTCAGAATAGACACTCGTTATCGTGACGATTCGGCAGCTCAGTCGATGTTTGAAATACTTTCGGACGTTCGAAAGTACAATTGATAAAAATGATTCGACACTACAAGAAAATTATCATTTTTCGACGGGCAATTTTCAACGGATAGAAATTTGTCGCAATTTGCGATGAATTTTTCGACGATTTCATTTTCGACGGATTTTTCGATGGTTACGACCGTCAGAAATAAAAATAATAAATTATGCACTTTATTATATTATTATGTTATTTTTCGACGATTAGGAATGTCGATATTTCCGACGGATATCGATCCGTCATAATTTCCGACGGATTTTTTGACGTTCACGACCGTTAGAAATAAAAAATAAATTATGTAATTTATTATATTATTATTTAATTTTTCTGACGGATTTTTCGACGGTTATGATCGTTGAAAATGAAAAATTAAATTATGTAATTTTTTATATTATTATTTAATTTTTCGACGATTAGGAACGATGATATTTTCGACGGATATCCATCCATCGCAAAATCCGTCGCAATTTCTGATGGTCGTAATCGTTGGTAAATATATAATAATATCATATGAGGGATATTTTATTAATATAATTAGCGACGGTCCAAACCGTCGGTAATTAAAATTTTATTATCCCGCTTTTTTTTCGTTTTCCCGCTTTCTCCCATTTTTCCATATATATATAACCCTCCTCTCCTCTCTCTCCCTCCTCTCCTCTCTCTCCCCCTCTCCCTCTCTCGGCCGGCGAGCCTCTGGCCGGACGTGAAGCCTCGACCGTCGGCGACCCTCTCCCGTCGGCGTCTCTCTCTTCTCCGACATCTCTCTCTCTCTTTCTCTTTCTCTCTCTTTCTCTCCGGTTGCCTGGCGGCTAGATCCGATCGCTGGCGGCCGGATCCGACCGCGAGCGTTCGGATCTAGCCGTCAGGCCCCGGGCGGCTGCATCCAACGGCCAGGCGGCCGGATCCAACAGCTGGCGGCCGGATCCAACAGCTTGCGGCCGGATCCAACCGCTGGCGGCCGGATTTGGCCGCGGCCCATCCGGCCGCTAATTTTTTTATTTTTTCAAAATTCTTTGCGACGGTTGGAACCATCGACCGAGATTTTTTGGACGGTCAGAACCGTCGATATTTCCGACGGATTTTTTTCGACCGTCGCAAATCGATTTGCGATGAGCGTTTTTTTGACGGATCGATTACGACTGAAAAATCGTCGGTAATTGCTTTATCGACGGTTTTTGGGCTGATTATCGACGGTTTTTGACCGTCGGTAATCAGCGTTTTTCTAGTAGTGTGAGGAGGCGCCAATTTTGATCCGATTTTCACTCTTTTCAACTACCATAATTCTGAGGGATTCGTAACCTCTCTACCACGTTCAAAAGTCGTGGAAGACGTTCTTGAGGAGAGAGCATAAAAGCTCCTTTCTTTTCTCTTTCCCTTTTCTCCATTTTTCTCATTTTCACCCATTTCTATTCCAGTGTGTTCTTCTCTATGGATTTCGGCTAGAAGGTTTCGAAGGAGCATCTACAGGTGCGAATTGAGAGAAAAACGCACGGGGAAGAGGAGGACGCGGCTAGAACCTCAACCTGTGAAGATCGAGAAGATGTCAACCAGATGTGTTTTTATGATCTAGTTCATGAGGTAGTTTCTTGAGGATTTTGCATGTCTTAAGGACCCTGGTTAGGTTTAGATTCGTGCTAGTGTGGGTAGGAACTGTGCTTTATGTTTTACTTCGAAGTGTTCTTAAAAATGATGTTTATAATACAGATATGGATTTAGTCTTACTTCGATTCTTGATTATTGATTATAGTCAAATATGTCGCATTGTATGAATGATTTACTCACACGATGAATGATGTATTTGCTGTGTACAACTTAGATAGTTATATGATAGATCTTGAGGAATTGAAAAAAATGGTCGGTTACATCATATGAAACTAAATATTAGAAATAATATGTTTAGGATGAAATTTTCGTGTAAATATGTCTTGAATCATGCTATAAGTGATTAATAATGTTAGATAGTGTTTGATTCTTGTTTGTATTGAAAAATTGAGTGGACACATAAGGATCCATAATGACCTGCGGCTCTGCCGATTTGAAATGGATGATCGAAAGCTCTTTCAGACGTCTAATTCATCTTGAAAAAGTATGGCGACATACTATTGGATGTTTGAAACTTGATTGGATGACCGATATGGACCAGAACAAAAGTCTGAAACTCTTTCGAATGACCGAACTAAAAAATGTCGAGACTAAAAAATGACGACAATAACCAGTCAGTCGATTCAAACCTTTTCGGGCGACCGATCTAGATTATCATGTCGGAAGAGCTTCCGGTGGGCGAGGGGGATCGATCAAGGAAGACAACATTGCTTTCAATGGATGATCGATCAAGTTTCAGACCGAAACTCTCGATTGAACCTTTCTCGATTGAGCAAACATATATGGCCTTAGAATGGCAGATGAGTGAACTTAGAATGGATGACCGCACCCTTTTCGGTCGACCGATGAACACAAACAAAAATGGGTGTGTGCTCCTCTATCGGACGACCGTTGAATGAACCTCAATCGAACGATCATTGATCTTTCAGCGTTCGATATGTGGACAAAAAGTATATGACTTTAATCTAAACTACTTGATTTGATAAGTTATGTCTACCTGATTGATACCGATGGCTATGAACCTAAAAGATGATCTAGAGCCACCTTGATTGATCCAAGTGATCAAAAGAGAGGCTCACGATTAATAGGATAAAAAGGAGGATTACTATTTGCCTATTTAGATGGGAGTTTCTCCTCTATGGATATTTTCGTCTTGTGCGAGATCATCTTATCTGATGGGGCACTGGTCGGGTACTGATCTCCCATTAGCCCACCATGGTGTATGTAGTACACACTTGTGTATTTACGATGGTATTCTCTAAAATGGAGAATTCTTCTAAATCATGAATATGAATGTTAAAGATAAATGGTAGGACTTTGTCCTTATTAACATAAACAATGAACATGAATATGAGAATGAAACGAAATGAAAAAACATGAACCATGATTATGGTCTCTTTAGATTCACTCTCATATTTGATTTATATGCTTGTTTCATATAATTTCTAATGGATTATTTTATGACCCATACAAACTCACATTTATCTTTATACTAACTCCATGTATGATCCTCAAAGGTACATGAGATGATTTGCGAGACTGATTGATATGTGTGCGACGACTACAGCTCGTGTGATCCATACACATGATTATCGTAGGGTCCAAGTGGAGTCTTTTTCCTTTATTTTATACAGTTGCATTTGGATCATTATGGAACTTATCACATTGTACATGGTATAGACTTTATATGCCTTATGGGATGATGGGCGTGATGTACCTTTTCATTTTATATCGCTTCCGCATGTTATTTCTTGAGTTGTAATAATTACTTTTAAGTCTTTTACTTCTTTGTCATGTTTCTTGATTATTTGGGTCAACGAAAAAATAAAAAAAAAGAGCAAAGAAAATAACACACGGGAGAAAATTTTACCATGTGACGAGGTCAAATTTTGAAGTGTTATAGTAAATTAATTTTGTTTTAGCTATATCATCAAATAACACTTAGCAAAAGAAACATCATTGAAATTGATTTAATGATAAATTTACATTTGTAAATTGTAAATCATTTAAACCCTGATAAAAGATATTTGGAAAAAAGTTATAAATAGGAGAATTATATAGTATACATGTGTCTGACACCAGATGGCACATGAATATTTAATTTTCTTAATTATTCTTGTTGGATGCACCAGTACATAATTGGTAATCAATTTCATAGCAAACTTTGAAAATGGAAACTCTTGAACTAAATACTCTAAATTAAAATAATGCCTATTTTCTAAAGGACTTACTTAACGAAATTATTTGTTTTTATTTAAGGAAGGATACTATGTTTCAAGCCTTTTATTAAAGTGATATCAAAATTTTTGAATAGAAAGAGATTAAATATGATTCATAAATATTAATTATAGAATTAAAAAGAAGATGACACCTTTATTTTATATAACCAGTGGGACTTGTGTCCCTTTAATTTCAGTATTTATTTTTATAAACTTCTTTTTACTATCGAAAAAAATTGATGAAAGATAAACTCCACGGAGTGAAATTAAAAAAAAAAAAAGAATACTCCACGTATTCCTTATTTTAACGATTGTCTTTTATGATATTTGTGCTTTATTCATTAACCGCTACACTACGTAAAGATAGCATCACGAAATGGGTATTTAAAAACATTCAGCATATAAATAGTATTATATATATTTATATATACATACTTTTAATTTAATTTCGAATAATTTTATGAAGTTTTTTTTTTAAATTAAAGTTATTATTTTTAAAAATCTAAATCAACATTTTCTATTATTTTTACACCCCTCTAAATAGAGACGATTCCATTTTTTTCTATGTTGACTGCACTCCACACGTAAGGCCAAATGCAGGAAAGGGATGTTCGATAACTTTAATAATTAATAATTTTTTGGAATGATTTCTACCATTCCTTTTTTGAAAGCTCTACATTTTTCTAACTTTTTATTATCAATAATTATTGTTTTATCATATAAATTAACTTCATTTGTTATTGATTTTAATATAGTTATTTATGGTTTATGTTCTTTTGTTAATATATCATATATTTTATATTAATATTAATTTAAAGAGAAAGAGAGCCACTACACATTGTAATTTTTGTAAGGTAATGTATCCGACAAGGCAAGTTGCCAAGTAGGATTTATATTTGTACAAAAAATAACGTGCGTCCATTTCAGGTTGGAGATAAGATTTGGTCATGAAATGTGGTCTATGTGGACGCTGATGAGATGAAACAACTCGATCACCAATCACTAATTTATTTCACAATACCAATAATAGTGTTTTTTTTTTTTTGTAATTCCTACTAAACTTTTTTTTTTTTACTACGAAAACAGGTTGCATAGAAAAATATTTTTCTATTATTTGATTCTATTAATTAAGGAATTAATGGCTAGAATCGCGCGCGATTACTCAGCCATTCGATTTGTGCGCGGAGATATGCTACATTTTTTTCTCCTTTTTCTCCCAAATAAAAATCCCTTTCTTCCGCAGCGTCGAGCAAACCTCGTTAATCCCTGTTTCTCTTTCTTCCACGGCATCGAGCGAAGCTTCGACTGTGATCCTTGTCGCCACCTGAGCAAGACCACCTCGCTGCCACCTTCCTTGTTGCCGTGTTCCGCATGTCCGCATTCTCCGCAAGTCCTCGCCGCCACCGCGTTCTCTGTGACCCCCCTCGGCATCCTTCGCAAGCGATCATTCCCGCCACACATCTGTTGTCGCCACCTTCTACAATTCGTGCCGCCGGATCCAACGGCCACCCTCGCCGTCCCGCTATACATCTTGTTCCAGCCATAGATTACAGATCCAGCGGCTCAAAAATTGGGAGCACCCCCCCCCCCCCCCCCCCCCCCCCATTGAAATCATTAATTAAACTGAAAGAAAATCATGTGTTACAAATGAAAAAGAAATCTCTCTTCAAGAGATGGAAAATTTTGTCATTGGTGCAGTGGTTCATGGGTTAGATTTGACCCGTTCAATTGTGATAGGGTGGGATTAAAATTTTAAAAAAAAAACATAACAAAAATTCCATGCATCATGTCAATGTGTTCAATCGACTCTAATTGAGTCATCGAATTACTTTATTAAAAAAAATTTATTCTTTTAAAATATTAAATCATATTCTTTTTAAAATTGTGAATGCAAGTTTCTTCCAACACCTAATTTCATACATTTATAGTTTTTTTTTATTTTAATAAGTTTAAAGTTTAAAGTAATGTCTCAGGTAAAACTTGTACTCGGCACATTCTGGATTGACCGATTAATCATGATCGAGGTCATCATATCAATTCTCACTCCTAATAAACCCATGTCTCTTATAATCAATGTTTGGTTAGCAAGACGGAGACTGTCACATAATTGACAGAGACCTAAAAACTTCGGCTTTGATCCTTATGGTTATTAATTTGATTAAAATTATTATTCTATTCTCATCCGAATATCGAATTATTCAAGCCCTAGATGTTCTCGAGTCGAAAATATAGTATGTAACAATTAGTGGTGGATCTTGCCAAGTTAGGGTTAGATCCACGTCAATAGATGGTTTTTTCTTTATTTTTTATGGATGATTAAAATTGAAACTTATGAGATATTATGTGGAACAGTGATTAAAAACATAAAGAAAAACTTGAACTATTGCATCTCGTTATTTCTCAACTTAAATAAAAAAAATCTCCAATATCAGTTGCGATCAACTTTCGTAAAGTGAGCACAATTATGTTAAGAAAATAATTAAATTTCGAATTACCTTATTTCTTCTTCAAAATTGAAAAGTGCCATATAAACTTATGGTATAATGAAATTTGCAAAATCCAAACCCCCTACTGTTCCAATTCAATTGTACTTGGGATCCAAGATTGATTGGAGTAACGTTGGATGTGAACATCCCTAAGTAAAACACACGATCTGTCAAACTATACATATATATATATATATATATATATATATATATATATATATATATATATAGCAATGTGCATAATGGTAAAACAAAAAAATAGATAATAGCAAATAACTATTATAAAAATAAAAATAAAGAATAGTGGAACGAGATAAGAGAATTAAAACAAAATAATGAAAAATGGCAGAGGAGGGTGAGGAAAGAATGAAAGAAAGACAAATAAATTTCAATATTTTTAATAATATTATTTGTAGTAGTTTTTTTAATGTCTCAATAATAATTTAAAAACTAATCAATTTATATTATTTTTTTATTTATTACTGATTGAATCATGTGTAGCAATGGCACCCGACCCTCTTCGGGGCGGGGGATCCTTCCCCCGCCCCGACCCCGTTGATCAGACCCTATCTCCGTCCCTGCCTCGAATCCCAGGCGCGGGGGAGTCTTCTCTCCCATCCTAATCCCCACGGGGCCCGAACACCCGTGGGGACCTCATTCCCCGCCAAGCAAATCAGCAGCGTCCACCTCCTCCACATAGTAGCTCTCGCTTAGAAGTCCTCCATCTCCTCCACATATGGAGAACATGCTCGCTTGCTTGAACGGAATCGATTGGAGCATCATCGTCGGAGTCTGGAAGGACAAGAGTAGGGAGTTCACCGCCACAGCTTCGTCAAGCAAAATCTATAGCATCCATGGCCGAGCGTCGTTGAGTCGAGCTGTGGCAATGCCACAGAATGCAAAGCAGATGTGCTCGGATCATGCGAGCTCCACCGAGCTAATCGTGGCCTCAGCGCCCAAGGGATCGCCATGTTCCTACGTGGTAGCAAGGGGACCGTGAGGGCAAAGAGGGCCAGAGACATGAGGAGGGTGACAAATAGGATGGCACCACAAGAGGCGGAGCCGTGACCAAAGGATCATCATGCTCTTCGGCGACAGTGACGATGAAGGGGTGGGGAGAAAGGGGCCGAATATCATTGACGAGGAAGGTGACAAAGCATGCATCGACAGAGGCTGAATGGAGGGCGCAGGTCAGTAGGGTCGTAGGCAAGCATAGGAGACGCAATATGACAGAAGAGGTGAGAAGAGACGTTGACTTTCACGGAGGGCTGATGGAGGAGTGGTTTGCGAGGTCAGGAAGAGGCTGGAGATCGTCAACGAGGAAGGCGGCGAGTAAGATGATGTCATGGGATAGCGGATTGCGGGCAGGAACAGGAGATGCAAGAGAAGTCAAAAGGGAATGGTGGAGGCGACGGAGGTGAAAAGGGGAAAGGGAATAAGTGTTAGAATTTTTTAGAAGTTGAAGAAGGATATTCGAGAATTAAGCGGGACGGGGACAACCCACCCCTCCTTGATCCCTGAAAAAAGGTTCGGGGCAGTTTACCCTCATTCCCGACCTTATGAGAGCAAAATTCTCCAAATTCGAGGACCGATCGAGAATTCCTCGTGGACTTGGGGGCGGGGGATTGTCATCCCTAATTTTGTGTATATGTCTGATTATTCTATAAGGATGCATTCACTGCATTGTCATTTAACATTAACTAGCAATGTAGATTGTAATCCAAGTGATAATGTGGATTGTCTCTCCTTTCATAAGCAATCTGTATTGTCACTTCATAGATAATGTGGATTATCTTGACAATGCAAATTATTCATTATTTACATTTGAACAAGATAATGTGGTGAGTCTTAATCTACAAATATTACCGCAAGATAAAATCTCCCTAAGTTATTAACTTATTATAACAACATAAACGAGGAAAAGGTTGCAAAGTCATCTGAGTCGTTCAACCCCATCAAAGTAATCCGCATGTGATCAGATCGACGGTCAGAATCTCACCTTCCCGCTAGCTTTTTAAACCCAAGAATCAACGGAGGCCACGAAGGAAAGACAAGTCGATGGCTCTCAAGTCCTTTATCTCCGCTTCGTCCCCGCCGTTCGCCGCCATTCCGGTGACGACGCCGCGGTTGAGGCAGCCGCCGTCGACCTATTCTCCTCCTCCTCCTGCCGCATCGTTTCGGAAATCTTTACTAGAGCCGCTTTTGGGCAGAGCCCTCGTCGCTTCCCCGGTTCCGTCGCGCAGCTCACCGAGTCGGCGGAGGGTGGACGCGGTCGCCGTCGAGTCGGCAGAGTATGTCCCTCCGAGCGGGAGTGAGGCCCCGAGGGTTCTCCTCGAGGTTAGGGATTTGAAGGCCGTAGTGAAGGAGTCGGGGCAGGAAATCCTGCGTGGTGTGAACCTGACCATCAAGGAAGGCGAGGTTTTTTTCCTCTTGACTTTGACTTGTTTTCGATCCTTTCATGAAAATACTCTATTTTATCTGTGTGTTTAAACTATTTTTGGTGGATTTTGTTATAAATTGAGTAGATTCATGCAATTATGGGGAAGAATGGATCTGGAAAAAGCACATTTTCAAAGGTAAGACTTTTGTTTCTTTAACTATTTTCTACAGTTAATAGTCATTTAAAGTATTAAAAAATCTTTACAAATGTGGACGAGGAACTTGTTCTAGCATACTTATGATGCTTGCAAAGCAAAATTGATGTGGAAGTAAGAAAATTGAAGTAATAATTTGTTAAAACTTTGCTTGTTAAAAAAAAGGGGCCGTGAGCACAAGTTTTATAGCTCATGGATATAAAAAAGCAAACACTAAGAACACCACTGCAGTTACAGATTTATCATCTAAAAAGCATTTGTTGTACAAATATAATGCTTTGCTGATTTGTTCTCCTGTCTCTTCAAGCTCTCAAATTCAGTACCATCTGCAGTAATGGTAGGCGTTAGAAGTCATTATTTAAGAACTTTTTTTTTTTCAACAACTTGAAGCTTTGAAACCAATGTGTTCTTATGAAATCTTAACTGCCAAACTCCATGGCATGTAAGGGCCTCATATTTTCCTTCAGTTTTTTGAGAAGATATTTTCCTTCAGTTAGGTACTACTAGATTTTGGAATGTAATTTCTCTGTTACTCTTGACCAATATTAAAAAATATTATTTTCGTAGATCTGACGTTCCTTTCAGTAACCTATATCCACTGTAACAATAAGTTTTTTCTTTGTTTGCAAAATTCTCTTTTGTGGTGGTTTTAAAAAATTGAATTAGGGTTTCATTGGCTATATTATTAGATTCTTCACTTTTCTGAGCCAACCAAATGATGCGCAACACTAGTCCAATTGAATCATATGACATCGTCTTTTCTTTTTCCTTTTTCCAAAGTAGAACATTATTTCTTAAGTACCTCATATGCATATGCCCAGGTTCTTGTTGGTCACCCTCAATATGAGATAACTGGAGGTAGTGTCCTGTTCAAAGGTGTGAATTTGCTTGACATGGAGCCTGAGGAAAGGTCTCATGTTGGACTGTTCATGAGCTTCCAAGCACCTGTGGAGATACCAGGTGTAAGCAACTTTGATTTTCTGCTTATGGCACTCAATGCTAGAAGGAAAACCCAAGGAAAAAATCCAGTAGAGCCTCTTGAGGTGTGGATAATTTTTAACTCTTTTCCTTTGGCTAGATTGCAATGGTTATCATGACATGCACATCTAGCTTAATTGCGATGAATTATTTTTTTTGTACATTGAAATGCTTTTGGTTGATTGTGATAACTTTATTCATGAAAATATAGAGAAACAACCTTTTGCACTGCTCTATTTTTTATTTACATATTTTGCAGCTGTGTTGTTTTATAGCCGGTCTCAAGCCCGGATAAAGGAGGAGGGTTGTGTTAGGCCCCGACAGCCAGCGTAAAATCCTGTCGAATCTTATAAACATGGATCAACGAATAATATACCGAAAGGTTTGGTTACTAATAGAGCGGAATGGCGTCGTATGATCCATGTAGCCGACCCCACCTAGTGGGATAAGGAACAAAGCCTTATCCCACTAGGTGGGGTCGGCTACATGGATCATACGACGCTAATTCGTTGATCCATGTTCATAAGATTCGACATGATTATATGCTGGCTGTCGGGGCCTAACACAACCCTCCTCCTTTATCCGGGCTTGGGACCGGCTATAAAATATAGGCGGAGTTTATATATTCATACATATGTATATTTTTTTTTTTTTGAAAAGTGAAAAGGATGGCTACCAAACTTGGGTAGTCATCCGCTTGTATTAAGAGCCATATATATATATATATATATATATATACATATATTCTGATATTGCATGCTAGTATATTTATATTGGGACAACAGTTCGTTGTATCATTCTAGACAGCAATTTCCAACTTTTATAACTGCTTATTTGTTGGTCGTTTTAGGATACATCCTATAAGTCATTAATGCTACTATTGGTTATGGATTGCACTTATTATCTACACATGTTTTTAGTTCATTAACGGATTCATGGTCACTGTGTTATTGTTGCAGTTTTACAGCATGGTGACACCTAAAATTGCTGCTCTAAATATGGACCCAAAGTTCCTTGATAGAAATGTAAATGAAGGGTTTAGTGGTGGTGAGAGGAAGCGGAATGAGATTTTGCAGCTTGCGGTATGTGTTATAGTCATTTTATTTCATTTATAAAATATTTGTTTAAACTCCGCCTATGTTCTATAGCCGGTCCCAAGCCCGGATAAAGGAGGAGGGTTGTGTTAGGCCCCGACAGCCAGCGTAAAACCCCGTCGAATCTCATGAACATGGATCAACGAATGGCGTCGTATGATCCATGTAGCCGACCCCATCTAATGGGATAAGGCTTTGTTGTTGTTGTTGTATAAAATATTTGTTTAATCTTAGGGTGCTCGAGTTAAACATCGTTGCTACTAACATATGTAGAAGTGAAATTAATGGCTAAAATTGATATATAATATATGACAATGTCTGTGGTTTGCGAAAATAGTAAAATAGGAGCATTTATGTGTGCACATATGTGTGATTCTCTGGAAAGGAAATAGCATGCTTTAGTTATCAAAGGATTGAGTAGTTGTTTATAGAAGTAGAACAAATTTCTTCTAGAAGTTTGGGTCATGAAGATGAGACTAACACACCATTAAGATCTTATGTGCAGATCAAGGTTAAAGAAGTCTTGTTTTATTACTATCATTATCTGTCAATCCTCTTTTATTCTGCCTCAGATAGCTAAGAATAGATGTCTTAGCATAACACACTGACATAATAATTGCCTCTGTTACCTCGGGTTTGAGATGCTTCATCATCTAGAACAACGTACTATATGTTTGACGGATTCACATGCTGAATCTTGTTGATGTGGTGTGAATTATGTGTGGGTCGTGTGAAACATTGACAAGGAAATGCAAAATCCTTCTTAAAGTTCTCAGAATAAACAACCAAAGTCTCGAATATTAAGTCCAAAATAAAGATGACTCAATATTCAGATACAAGAACAAAAATGAACAAGTGTGGGTACTTGAAAATGGACAGGTACCGCCACTTGAATACTTTTTCCTAGACAAGTTTTAAAAATTCATGCACCTAACTATATAACTCCGGTTGCAAGGATATAGTCTTCATTGTAGCTTTTTTTTTTCTTTTTTGAGAAGGGGACATTTGGTTGTAGATTTATTGATGCAAAAAGTAAGTCACATTGGATCAGATCATCGTGGATCAAATCTCCCTCGAAGCATTAAGAATTCTTTCAAACCTGATTTGCTTCGTAACCTGCTAGTAGCAACTTCTTAACTGCATCTAAATGATCGGTCAGTCGAGTTATAACCTCTTGGCTAATAACTCGACTTCATAACAGTGAGCAAACTGTTCTCCAATGCATTGGTAGCCTCTCGGCTCATTGCAGAACTATAAACAACATTGACACCCTCTTGGGAAGTCGTTTTGGTGAATAATATGTGCCCAAATCAAAGTTACAAAGATTCATACGGAAACTCAATGATGCAATCCAATCATAAGGGAGAAATCAACTGAAGCAAAGAAAATGGCCATTAAGAGATAAAAATTCACAAATAAAGATGAAAAAATTCACAAATAAAGTTATACATTGCCGGATGACAACCACAACTCTGGTGGTCATCCTTTTTACAACAACAACAACAACAAAGCCTTATCCCACTAGGTGGGGTCGGCTACATGGATCATACGACGTCATTCCGCTCTGGTGGTCATCCTTTTTCTTCTTAAAAAAAAGATGATAAAATTAAATCCTTAGCATTCTCAGCCCTAGTTGGATGATTTAGCTACAAGTAAATACAGAGAATCACAGTGAAATAATATCATCCATCTCCATAACAAACATAACGAATGGAAATGTTTAGAAATGCAGAAAATAAAAATATTCTAAGGAAAGATAGAATAAACTGCAGCAACAAGCTTCTTCTTCTTAACGTCTTCTCAGCCCAAGAAAGAAGATGACTCCAGCTCCCAAAAACGATTGCCTCCCTTCAAATGTGCACTCATCCTTCCATTTATCTCTAGGGTTTTATTCTCACACATCTCCTTTGGACACTTGTCCAGGTTTTAGCTCAAGAAGCATATTCAGGAACTGGAATGAAAATTTGTAAGAAAGAAACTATTATGTTGTTTTTTCTGCTATTTTGATTATTATGACGCATCACGTATCTCGACTCGCCATCAAGTGATCCTACTTTGTCTTCAGGTGCCCCCATTTCATCAAAACTTGCTGGAACACAAAATTAGCAAGAATTAGGAGCATTTCATGTCTGAATTATGGTTTAGTGACATCCTCTCAAAAAACAATTTATGGTTTAGTTTGGCTTCCGGTGCCCCCATTTCATCAAAACTTGCTGGAACACACATTTCATGTCTGAATTATGGTTTAGTGGCAACAACAACAACAACAAAGCCTTATCTCACTAGGTGGGGTTGGCTACATGGATCATACGACGCCATATTCGTTGATTCATGTTCATGCGATTCGACAGTTACATCAAAAAGCAATTTATGGTTTAGTGGCATCCTCTCAAAAAGCAATTATATTTGCCAATTATGGTTTAGTGGCATCCTCTCAAAAAGCAATTTATGGTTTAGTGACATCATAAGGATAAGATGCAAGGATTTCATGAAATTTATGGAAAGTATTATCAAAAGGCGAAGGGAGTGCCATTCAAAAAAAAGGCGAAGTGAGTGCAATAGATCATAAGGTAATTATATCAAATGCACTAAAAAAATGAAAGAAAAATATATGATATCTCTTGTCAAAACACTAAAGTGTATTTCTCTTATGTGATTTGTATGTAAATCATTATCACGCTATGACCAAGAATATTGTCTTCCTAGATTGACCTATTTTCTGATGGGCATGCACTTTTGCATATTACTTTATCCTTCTCCAATTTCATTTTTAATGTTTCCTTCATTTTCCCCACCTACAGGTTCTTGAAGCAGATTTGGCTATTCTAGATGAGATTGATTCTGGTTTAGATGTTGATGCACTACAAGATGTAGCAAAAGCAGTCAATGAACTTTTAACACCGAGCAATTCAGTTTTGATGATTACTCATTATCAACGCCTTCTGGATTATATTTCTCCCAGCTTCATCCATATAATGGTTAGAAATTATAGAATATATTGAATTAGCATTTAAACTCTTTGCATGTACTTCGATAGACTCATTGCATCTGCCTATTGAAATTGGAATAGTGTCTCTCTTTCTTGTAGTTTCTTCATTCTTGTATCTTTTTGGTTGAAGTATGCATTGATATCTAGATTAGTTTCTAGAAGCAATGATATTTCTTCTGATCCAACATGTGAGTATGGAGTGGACGTTGTGGATTATGGAAAAATTCTTAGCTCATTTGGAACCATGCCCGGGTTAAATACTCATGTTAAATATGTGTCCATATGAAATTTGAATATTGTTTGGGGATTGAGTTCTTAAGCAAATCAAGTAAAGGCAAAATAGAATAGTCATCAAATCCTTGTTCTCCTCGTGGCATGGATAAATTTACAGTTTGATTTATATTCCAGTCACATCTGGGTTAAAAAGCAAAAGCTCCCCTGTGGAAACCAATAATTTTATTTTGGTATTTACTTACTACATGATTCTCAACACATTCTAATCTTATGTTGTTTAGGAGAATGGCATGATTATAAAGACGGGAGATGCTTCGCTGGCAAAACAGCTTGAGAAGGAGGGCTTCAGAGGGATCTTCACTTCTACTTAGTGATTTTGTCTGACGACTTTTTTTTGATGAAATGCAAGAGGCAATTTTTTCCACAGGGCTTCATCTGAAATTTGCCTTGCAAGGTTGTTATGTCATCAAGCCACTCAAGTCAATATTCATCAAAGCTACACCTATGGTACTTGAGGGAATTTTCAAGAAAAAAGTTTTCCCTGTTTTCTTGTATTCAGCATTGATTTTCTAGTTGATCAAGAAATTGTATACATTTTTTTTTATAGTTGAAGGTTGTTTACAATCTTTGGGACAAATATCTCCACCTGTTGAGATCTGGCTGGTAAACTAGTTATTGCAATAGGCATATTCGTTGAAGCTTTTGTAAATTTTGTTAGGCTTGATTTACAAAATCTAAAGACATGGATTGCATGTTAGAGTTGGGATGAATGGCTTATCAGTTTATCAGTAAATGATAATCCAAAAATTTCAATAGGCTTGGCATGTTGCTGCTTGTACACCTTTTTTCCCATATGAATAACAATTATTTTGTTGTCTCAGAAGATTATGAAGGGGTTTTTTCCTTTTTTGACCATTAGATGCGTCAGTAAGAAGAGTAGATCAAATAATCTGAAGTCCGATTAAAAGAGAGAGAAGGAGATCAAGGCGGACACTTGACAAATTAATAGAACAAGATCTATTGATGAATAATATATCGAAAGGTTTGGTTACTAATAGAGCGGAATGACGTCGTATGATCCATGTAGCCGATCTCATTTAGTGGAATAAGACTTTTTTGTTGTTGTTGTTGATTAAAGCCATCAACTAATTTCTAATCTTGAATGTCAAATATTTGCTAAAATCTGAATATGGAGACGTTAAGTTGATCGTGAGACGTGATCAATGAAACTGCAGGAAATGCAAATATGTAATAAAGATTTTTGTTAGTTGATCTGCTACAATCAGTCAAGAGGAAAGATGCAGCATTTAAAGTTTTGAATCTAAAGATCATCTCGATGGCATTTAACTATCCTTTTGGACCTCCTACTGTAGAAATCATCTAATCTTATTTCTGAAAATGCTTTCTTATCAAGTAATCCGGATTTCTGACATTGATTTCAGACAAAACTATTCCTACTTTTCATGTGTAATGCTGTCTGTTTTCATATGAAAAGCAAAGTAACGATCCCTGTACTAGAGGAATCGAATGGCTTGGTGCAAATAGCACATTACCTCACCTTTGCGTGCCGACAATTATGATTATTACTACCTTAATAAATCCTGGGAACCGAAGTGGAACTGCTCGTAATCAAGTCATTAGAAAAAAGAAGGAAAAAAAAACCTTCCCAAGTGTTCATCATAGCGTCCCCGGACCAAAAATATAGTAACGTGGATAACAGCTGCTCACGAGGGATAGACAGACAATTGAAGCACAAATTGCTGCATCATCATCCTGCAGGTATCGAATCTTTCGGATTGTTTTGTTATGGTTGGCCACAACACAACACTCGAATTCAAGAGGATATGGTTGTCGAGATTTTGCTCTTTAGATGATCCTTGGACTTCCCTTTTTTTTTATTTATCATTGTGGGTAGCATCATGTTCTGTTTTGTGTCGCAACTTTTTTACTGTTTCTTAGTATCGCGCACGTACCAAACAATATTTATGCATATTTTTTCGATATATTTCTTTAATTATATCTTAGAGTATTATTGCTCATATAAAAAATGGTTTCAACATATTATATCCATTACGAAAATTAATAATGCACAAAAGTAAAAATAGTAAGTATAATTATTATCGATACTTTAAGTCACTTTTGGAATATCATAAAGAAAAAAGGCGCCCTCGTTATATACTACACAGGCGAGGGCGTAAAAGTGGATTGCCCAATGGTTTTCCAAGTTCCAACCCAATTTTTTTATTATGTAGGCACGCACTACAACCTTGAAACGGGAAGCAGGAGCTCTCTAATACCTCTGGTGAACAGGATAAGTCAAGCACAATGGTCTGCACAACAGAAAGCAAGAATTTTGTGAAGCCCTCAAATGATGTGGGGGGCATTGGCCAGTGCCTTTCTAAGGGGCCTATGTCGATCTGTACCACCATGCAATTTGATTTAATGGTTATGGATATGTGTCTCAGGGCTTACGGGACACTACCCAATAAAAGGAAACCCTTTACACTGTTAAGAAGCAATCTGAGGTGCATGGTGTGTTTCTGAGTAGGTCATTGCCCATGCATGTGCCACTGAGAAAGTGGCACCCATCTTCCCCATAACCTACTTCTGTCCTAACCTAATGAGCATGACTCCTCTAAACCTAACTAAAGTTGGTGCGCCAAAATTAGCACTCAACTTGCCAGGATTAGTCTAGTTCAAGTTATTCATTGCAAAAAAATAAATAAATAAATAAAGGCTCAACATATATGTTATATTACATACCCACAAGCTCATATTAGCATCATTTGATCATGCAGTGATCTGAGGTTAAGTTAGTGGTGCCACGCGTGGGATAACGGCAAGACCAACTGCGCACACCATTCGAGTGTTTCAGACTCAGCAAGTTAGTTCAGGTGAGCGAGATCTCGAGTTAGATTCGTTATCCCATGTCAGCAAACTCAACCGCCCTCTTCTCGTACCCTGTTCTATATATTTGATACCCTGTCCAGCGTTCCGAGATCTTATATCCTGCAAACACACAACCCCTCACAAGGCTCTTGGTACTCTTTCTCTCTCTGATAAATCTTTTGTGCTCATGGTTCATTGCTTTAGTTTCAATGGTATGCCTTTATGCTTGTCAATGTATATTGATGTATAAATGTATTTATATATGTAAACACTAAACGCACTTGCTATCGACATGTTTATAATGCCGGTCAAGCTAATTAGAATCTGAATAACATAAGATAAAATGAAAAGAAATGACAGATACAGATGAAGATGGTCCTCTTGTTGGAAGGGTCCAAGAAGACGCACTGCCGTGTCGTATAGGAAGTGCCAGGCACGAGGCATGACCATGCACAACTCCTTTGAATTCATTATGCATTCAAGCGAATCTCATCTTTAGTTCGTGATATGCGTGGAAAGGTTACAAGAGAAGACATAGCAGCAGCAAGATGACAAGTCTGATTTGGCTATCGATCCAAGCTACTACTCGTTTCAGAGCATCCTTTCTCTTTTCACGACCTGCCATTTCTTAACTTTAACCAAGCCGATAAGAACAATACATAATATCGTCGTCAGAAGATGCTCCTTCATGCTTCTGATTCCTTATCCATGATGGGGAAAAAAAAGAGGAAAAGAAGAAGTTGGGGCGTCTCACGATCCACCAACGGGCCTTCAATTCAAATATAGAATGATATATTACCATTCTGATAGTGCAAAATGGAATAAGAATTATGTAGGACCAATTGAAGCTTTCTCGGAGTGCCTTTGCCTTGTTTTCCACAAAGTCAAGCGGAATGCGACGACGACTTTGCTCCTGCTGCAGGTCAAGGCGTCATGATCACAACGATGGTCGCACTTTGGAAGCTGCTCCTGGTCATTCTGGCCAACCTCATGTCCAGAGCTACCAGCGCGCGGCCTTGTCCTATCTCCTCGGCGATGGCGTTCGACCTTGGCTACTGTTCGAGCTGGAGAGTCGCAGTGGAGGCCAACAATGCTCGGGCCTGGCGCACAGTGCCGGCCCAGTGCATTCTGTACGTGGAGAACTACATGCTCGGTGGTCAATATCACAGAGATCTGAAGACGGCCGTCGATCAGATTCTGATCTACCTCGACGGGATTGTCGCCGCCGACGACGGCAAGGATGCGTGGGTCCTGGACATCGACGACACTTGCTTATCCAACCTTCCATATTACAGAGGCAAGCGCTTCGGGTAAAGTCTTTTTTCAGGGGCGACCCATTTGAAGCTTCCTGGTTGAAGCTTCACAAGCTGGCAATTTTGGTCGTTGTTTCTTAGTTGCTCATTGTTGTGCTCTGTGTCTTTTTTCAGGGGCGACCCATTTGATCCCACAGCTTTCAGAACTTGGGCTCTGAGAGGGGCATGCCCGGCAATCCCAGCAGTGCTCGGGGTTTACAAGGAGCTGGTAAAGAGAGGCTTCACAGTCTTCCTCGTCACCGGGAGGAACCAAGAGGAGTTGGCTGCATCAACAATTGAGAATTTGCTTCTTCAGGGGTTTGTTGGCCACGAGAGACTGATCATGAGGTAATAAATGCATACATCTTTTTTATACCCCTCACCTTCCCGTATCGGAGTGAAAGAGTCTCCTGTTGAAAATGTCCAAGAGTAGTGTCTAGCGGTTCAAACATTATTTTACTCTTTTTAGTGATTAGAAGTTCATTTTTTTTTAATTTTATCCTTATTCAAATGTATTATTTCTTTTTTAATTTATCTTATTATTTTATAATTTTATTTTATCACCATTCAACATTATTCCTTTTATATTCATGTTTAATTAATTCAAAAATATTTATTTATTAACAATAGATATAAAAATTAATTTAATAATTAATATTTTTAGATCACGTATGAATTATATAAAATGTATTATAAATATATTTTAATAAAAAATTTACTTGTAAAATTTTATTTTATTTCATTGAGACATTAATTAATTAATTATTAAATTTTAATAAAATTTGTATAACGATTGAATTGAATAATTTATTGTATGTCCAATTATGTCATTTTATATTCATCCGCTAATTTCACCGTTAAGTTTATCAAACACTTATTTATTAATATTTTAAATGAGTCGCTAACCACTAATCATCAACTGCTATCCGCTGTCCTCTATTTAAATCGCTATCTGCTCGTTAAACCGTTATCCGCTCGTCACACCGTTAATTATACCGAACAGAGTCTTAAGTATCAAATCCGAAATTATTACATCTTAGACTCACTGCAAGGACATACATTTTGATCATCAAGCAAATGCTCGAGTAGAAAATTTTGAACATTCATTTGGGATGCAATCAAGTTAGCTTTAATCGTAGCATATTGCAATAAGGTTCTCTGACAGAAATGATTATGTTATGTTCAGCTTAACGTTGACATTGCTTTTACTCCTTGGTTGGTTCATGTGGGTTTCTTGAGACATTGCAGAACTCCGGCGTACAAGGGAAAAGGTGCTGTGCCCTTCAAGTCGGCTGTCAGGAAGCAGTTGGTGGAAGAGGGGTATAGAATCCGAGGGAATGTGGGAGACCAATGGAGTGACTTGCTGGGCGATTGCAACGGTGACCGTATATTTAAGATACCTAATCCCATGTACCTTGTCCCATGATCTTTCAAGAAAATTTGATTGTTCGCCCATTTAGTGTTGCATGGAAAAAGAAATGCAGCATTAATAACTAATAAGTGTTCAGAACAAGGCATGTAATTGATATCTTTAAAACTCAGATACGTTTCGGAAAGGAAAAAGAAAAAAGAAAAACCTATCATGTGTAAGGTCAATATATGCATTTTAATTATGAATAAGAATGCTGACTCTATGGAGTAGTAGTTATATTATAGAATATTAATGGCATTTCTACACGCAAGAAAGCATGGAGTTGGTCTTCCACTTGGGAAAAAATTGCAGTGCATGTGTATCGAGAAAATGTTTTATTCAAAACCACCTACAAAACTAGTTCGGCAAATAAAATTGTAATGCATTTCAGTCTTTTATGAAGAAAGATGATTCCACTTGTCACTCTGCTGTCCTTCTGATTGCTAGCATCTCATCGGCCATGGCCAAAGCAACATCTACTAGTAATTCAATAGTTGACAAGCGTCAGGAATAATTTTAATGACGGAGATAATATCTGAACCATAAAATAACGAAAGAGACAATTGGATAAGGTGGTGAGGTTTGAACTCCACCTGAAGGTTCGGTGTTTCAAGAAGCAAAATGACATGTGATGAATTGATGGGGCTTATATCAGATTGCCTTCAAACCATTTCATACTGCTTGAATCAACCTTCAGCAGGGAAAGACTGTCATCGGTATCCATCTCATTTACCCTTGCCGAGGTGAATTTGTTTGGAGGTCTAGAAGCATGTTTCCTTTACTTCAAAATGGCGCCATTGAAGCGTCGGGGGATCAGTCCGCTGCTGCTGTCATTATCTGAAGCAGTTGCATCTACCACTCCATTGCCATCAGCACAAGACGGCAGCAGTTTGTCAAAAGTTGTAGCTGTTGGCCCAGATGAACGGCCAGGCTGTCCTAGGGAGAATGAACGGATGCTTTGAGGGATAAGAGAGGCCCCCCGGATGTTGCCAGTGCTCTGGCGAATGTCCTACAATCAGTTAGAACGAGTTTGAGAAACATGACTTGGGTGGTTTGATAAAGATAACATAAATAGGCATACATGGACTAACCATATGCTTCAAAGCCATGTCCATAGAGTACTTGGATATTGTACGTCCAAACCCTTTGCATTCTGCTTGTGAACTTGCCTTGATTGGCTTACGAACTGTAGCCTCCACAGCAACTGATTTCTTATTGTTAGATCTAGCATCAATCATAATATTTGAGCGTATAGTGGGTATATTCTCTTGGAGTCTGCCTCTCGTAACAGTTGGTGAAGCTGATTGCCTACGATTTGAACACATTGGATTTGTTGCCTCAGAATTCAAATTCGATCGAACTGTCAATGCTAGTCCTGGTCGTTGCCTACCCGCAGAGACAGCTCGTTCTGGCAATGTTGTCCTTAGATTTGCTGGCGTGTCAAGTGGAAAATCAGGTAGAACTAGCAGTTTTGATTGAGGCTGAGCTCGTGGAGCTGGGGAGCTTGGTCGCAAAGAAGGTCGGACATTTTGGTTGTTAGATGCTGCAACAATGTTAACAGTGGTTGAATGGATTCTGGATGAAGCTGGAGTTATTGTTGGAGTTCGACGTGTTGGAGTGGATGGTCGGGAACTTGATCGAGCTGGCGGACCGGTTGTCCTAGGATTTAAACTGCTGGAGTGTGTTTGTGGTCTAGAAGTCGGGGTGGATGGTCTCGAATTCGTGCCTGCTTTGGGTTTATCTCCCTGTGCTGCTGCATATGAACGATATTTTGTGGGGGTTACTGAACGCCCAGGTGCTGATCGAACAGGAGGGACTATTGCTGCTCTTGAAGTTGAACTACTGGTAGAGCGACTCCCAGAGGTTGAGGGGCGGGAGGTGATTGAATCTGTGCTTGTGTTAAGAATTGATGTTCTGTTGTTGCTATGCGCATAGCTGGAAGATGAGTATAAAGTCGAGATGGAAGACTCTGTTATCGAGCTACTCCTTGTGGACCTACTAGAAATGTCAGTCTCAAACTGAGATGCTGAGGGCTGCAAAATACATTCCAAATAGTGAGACAAAGAAATCTTCATAAATAATGATGAACTGGCCATATATCTTATACATAGTTATAACTACAGTAATCACATTTTTCTGATAAATTACACTATAAGGCCCTGTTTGGCATCTGTTGGAAAATATTCATAACAACAACAACAAAGCCTTATCCCACTAGGTGGGGTCGGCTACTGTTGAAAAATATTCATCAGGTTCAAATTCCGATTGGAATTCACTTTTCAAAAAGTGATTTCCATAACCAATTCTTTCCAATGGATTATATTCAGAGTGATGTTTGGATAACATGGATCGAAAATTATCAATCAATTGGTTCGCCTTGTCCCCATTGGTGTTTACCAACGACCTCTCTCGCAGACCTCCCCACAATCTCTCCTCTCTCACTTAGCAATCTCTGTCTCATCTCTTCTCCTCTTTTCTCTCTCAATGAAATCTTGGCAAACCAAAAGCGGCAAACAAAATGCATAAGAGAAAATGAAATCAAAACTTGAGCTCAGTAGAACCAGCCACAGGAAGAGGCAAAATTTATTTATGTGAAGCTGGAGTTAAAACAAGGAGGTGGTGGATGCAAAGATGAATTTAGATGGCACATATTTGAGGTGGATCCGAGCACATCTTCTATGAAGGATGAGCAAAGAGAAACTAGAATGGGGCATTGGTGGAGCGAAGCCTGGGGCTGGAGGTGAAGCACTCTCGTAGCCGAGGTCGAAGGCAAAGCACCAGACTCCAGAGGTTGAGATCAAAACACTAGGTAACAGTTGCAAGAGAGATGGATGCATAAGGAAGAAGAAAACACAACGATAAGGAGAACGCGTCACAGAAAAAAAATGAGATCCTAGCTAAGTTTTTTTCCTAAGGAATCAATGGGTTTCCATTATTTTATTTTCTACTCTAAATGACATCCAAACAGTTAGTATGACTTTTTTTCAATCATTGTAAAAGATACGCCAAAATGGGCCCTTTCCAATGGATTAAGAGGCATCCAAACAGAGCCTAAGAAATATTATGAAAACAGTATGCTATACTTCAACTGAACTATCTTAGCTTAATAACACCATAAATACTGACAACAAAGAAAAGAAACTCACCCTTAAGACTTTTCCGATTGAAGCTGATACAATTTTCGAATTACCCCTCAAAGCTACTTCAGAAGTTTGGTTATCACTGGACCGTGGAGAAATAGTGGGACTTGTAGGAGGAGTGAGAAGCCTGTCATTGTGAGTCAAATGGAAAAGTTATTTCCCAAGATCCTTACATGAGAAATTTACAAAAAGAAATTGTATTAGTCTGCATGAGATACTTCAGACTTCAAAGTTTTTGCATTGTGTATAAGTTGCCAGAAAGTAAAAGCTACTTTGCTTGAAGGAAGAACTTGATGTTCTGAATTACCAATCATAGTCATGCTTCCCGTTATTAGCAGATAGAAGGTCATCTATTCGGCTCTTTGCCACGACCAGTGTTCCGACTTCTCTAACATCTGATGTAGCTGAAAAAATAACAATCACTATATGTCAAGAAGAAACTCAATTCCCATAAAGCAATAGAAGCAAACAAGACTAAGTAATGAGAGGAAATTTCAATAGAGCACATTTTCAGCAATAACTACAATTCAGCAATAACAAATACATTTATGCTGATTCAAATGTCTAATTTTGAATTATAAAAAGATGCATTTAACAATAAATGTCATTTTGCTGAAACGTCATCTGGCAAGTCCTAAGATATATACAAAGATAAAAAATATCAGAAAAATGGAATGAGAATTCTGACCCCTACCACTTTGGCAAATAAATTCGTTATGCGATGCAACTAGATGTTTATGACGAATCCTGGAGAACAAGTCCAAGTTCTTATCGTCCTCCCTTGGATCTTCTCCTAAGGTGACTCCCCTGCCACTGCAATGCTGCTGTATTGATCCTAAGGCTACATTCGTCACTCCTTTAGAAGGCTCCCTTGAGATGCTATTCATATCTTCTATGTGCAAAATTGATAACCAAAGTGCTTCAGGCTCGTGTTATCACACTTCTCTGTTAACAGTTTTCATAAAAAATGTGAAGTATCATAAGATCGAAGAACAAGAAGAAACAGAAAGATCATATTAATAAAATACTGTATGATAGAAGCTTAAGACAGGATGCAAGGCAAGTTTGACTAGAACGTGGATTCAATCATTGAGATAAAAAGAAATACCCATGCATATTTTTTGTTGAATTATATGACATTGATATTTCATAAACTTTTTGCCCAACAAGTGTGGTAGTAGATAGTAATCAACAACAACAACAAAACCTTATCCCACTAGGTGGGGTCGGCTATATGGATCATACGACGTCATTCCGCTCTATTAATAACCAAACCTTTCGATATATTATTCACTAATAGATCTTGCTCTATTAGTTTGCCAAGTGTCCGCCTTGGCTTCCCTCTCCCTCTTTTAATCGGACTCCAGATTATTTGATCTACTCTTCTTACTAGCACATCTAATGGTCTTCTCTGAACATGAACAAACCATCTCAAACGATTCTCTACCATTTTCTCACTAATAGGAGCCACTCCGACTCGTTCACGTATATGGTCATTCCTAATCTTATCTAATTTTGTATGACCACACATCCATCTCAACATTCTCATTTCGGCTACCCCCACTTTACGTTCATGTTGTCCCTTCATAGCCCAACATTCCCTACCATATAACACTGCCGGTCTTATAGCAGTACGATAGAATTTTCTTTTAACTTTATTGGGTACTTTTCTATCACAAATAACTCCAGTGACGTTCCTCCACTTATACCAATAAGCTTAAATTCTATGATTAACATCGTCATCAATCTCACCATCTTGTCTTACAATTGATCCTAAATATTTAAACTTTGTCACTTGAGGAATTATATCCTCCCCTAGTCTAACTTCCAAATCGTCTCTAATTTGTTTATTTGTGAAATTGCTATGCATATATTCTGTTTTATTCTTACTTAAACGAAAACTCTTTGACTCCAACGTATTTCTCCATATTTTTAATTTTGTATTAATCTCTTCTCTTGAATCCGCTAAAAGTACTATATCATCCGCAAATAGCATGCACTTAGGTACCTCCTCTGTGATACTCCCAGTTATAGCATCGATAACTAAGTTAAATAGATACGGGCTTAAAGCTAATCCTTGATGTAGGCCAATTCCTATAAAAATTCAATTGTCTTACCTCCGAATGTCCTAACCCTAGTCAATGCCCCATCGTACATATCTTATATTACCTTAATGTAGGCAACACTCACCCTATTCTTTTGCAAGGTTTTCCAAAGTACATCCCTTGTTACCCGATCATACGCCTTTTCTAAGTCAATGAAAGCCATATGTAAGTCTCTTCTCCTACTTCGATACTTCTTCATTATCCCCCTTAGTAAATAAATCGTCTCTGTAGTAGATAGTAATCAACTTGGAATATTCAGGTGCTCTTTTGGACCAGTTTTGTAAATCAATGACACATAAGTAACGCTACAAGTTAAGTTGATATTTGTAGTAAACATTTATTATGTTTTTCTAAGTCAAATGACTGAAATGCTTTTCTATTTAATGATTAATAGATCATTTCGCATCCAGACCAAAAATCATGACAGTGGTTTTTGCATTTTCCCTCTGAGTATTGATTCCAATGTCCAAAATGTTGGCAAGCGTGTAATAACCCAAAATTTTGGGCCAAGGGTATTTGGGCCTTTTGATCAAAACCGTAATGTAAATCCTATATAAAAGATTAACAACTCTATTAATTCCCCAAAAACCTAGCCGTCAACACCCTCTTTTTCTTCTCCACCAAGAAAAGCCTAAGATTAAGAGATCTAGAGCCCTATTATTCATGGTGACTATGTTTTAAGATCAACAAAAAGAAGATCAAGATTTCTAGGAAAATGACAAGAGACCTAGAGGCTTCTAGATGATGAAGAATAATACATGATGATTAGGAATAGTGGTTTTAGATCTAAAACCAAAAAGGTATGTAAAGGGGATCCAACTCCTCTCTCATCTCTCAATAGTTTTATTGTATTGGATTGATAGCATGAGGTCACCTTGTTCTCATAAAGGATTGTGATTGAGGGAATCATGCTTAGAGGGTTAATGGATTATAATTATGTTCTTACATGTATTGGGGTAATAAAACCCTAAATCTATAAGAAATAATGGATTATATGATTTTTATATGTTTTATGAATGTCTGAATGCATAGGAATCATGTTTTAATGTTTTAGAATGTTGCATATGAATTCCCCAATGTTTTTACATCGAAATCTATGAAAATTTGAGCGGAACGTCGGGTTCTAGACCGGAATGGCTGTGACTGAGAGGCTGAAACCGGCCAATCGTTTAAGGTCGTGACATGCCAAGAACAGCATGACCATCCTGATCACGACCGTGAGCGAGAAGGAAACACATGCTGACATTGTGACGCCCGTGACTGAGATGTCACGGCCATGACAGTGTTGAGTACGACCGTTATGTACCGAGGTACGACCGTGAGCGTGAGTCAGAGTGCAGGAACTCGGTCATGCCCGTGAAATGAAGGTTCATGACCATGACCAAACTCTGGCACGGGCGTGACACCTTGTCACGACCGTGACCAACGGTGAAGGACCTTCCAGGTCATGGTCACGGGCGTGACACCCCCTTTCACGGTCGTGACTGACATATATGGTTATGTATGATATTTTAGAAGTTATTTTCAAAGTATTAATAGTATACATTGATGATTGTCGATTGTATATGACACCTAAATATACAAAATGCATGCTCACCCATAATTAGGCTAAAATATGAAGAATGATTGATGTATTGCAAAGCATAATGAACCTAAAGTTGAAGAATGTCTTGTCACTCGTCAGTGGTGAGAAGCAAAGTCCTGCACCTATATATGCACTTCAAGGGGACCAAACCGCGAAGTAATGTCATGCATTTGTGTATGTGCTTCTCAAGGAACAAAGTCTCTCATAAAAAAGTATGCGTATTCCCTAGAATAAATCCTCTCACTATTATATTGTATGTATTCCTTGAAATGAAGTCCCTCACCATTATGATGTGCATGTTCCCTATCTAGCCAATGTGATGATGTAATCTGATTTTCCAACTATGTTAAGATCAAAGATGTTATAAGATAAAGTAAGAATGAAAGTAAAGTTAACTTCAAAGTATGTTATAACAAAGAAAGTTAAGATGACGAAGAAGTAAAGAAAGTATCTTATAACTTCAAAGTATCCTACATTTATGTATATACTTCAAGATGACCTAAGCTTGAGAAGTAAAGTCTTGCATCTGTGTATGTACTTTTCGAGGAACAATGTCCTTCGACATAAAGTGTGTGTATTTCTAAAGATGACTAAAAATAAAGTCCTTCACTATTATGATGTGTGTCAGTGTGTGTTCCTAAGTATGACTTATGATATGGAATGAAAGTCAAAATAGTACTATGTGATAAAGATGAAGGATGAAGAAGACACGTGAAGGATCACATGATAAAGAAAAGAAGAATGAAAGAAAATCCAAAGGGTTATAAACAACCCTAAGGAGATGTAAAGTATGAAAGAAGTGAAGAAGTAGGATCAAGGAGTTATGAAGAAACCCCGAGGATGTACATGACACTGAAAGTGAAATGAAGTGATAAGTTATGTCAGTAATGTTTATGAATGATATGAATGTAGGGTAAATTACACCAAATGCTCTCCAACTTTAAGGTTTGATCAGCGATACCCTCCAACTTCACTTTGTAACACAAATGTCCTTCATCTTTCAACGCGTTTCACCCGATGCCCTCTTTACTTGGGATAGCCGATTTTCCGATTTTTCGTCGATGTGGCGTCCACGTGGCAATCTCCTCTCTCCTCCACACAAATAGTCATCCGACGTGGCATATAAAATTACACCAATGCCCTCCAACTTTAAGGTTTTCTCAGCAATACCCTCCAACTTCACTTTGTAACACAAATGTCCTTCATCTTTTAATACATTTCACCTGATGTCATCTTTACCTAGTACAATCGATTTTCCGATTTTTCGTCGACGTGGTGTCCACGTGGCCATCTCCTCTCTCCTCCATGCAAATAGTCCTCCAACGTGGCATGCTCCGACGTGGCACCACATATTAAACCATCTTACTTACCGTAAATTGACCCACTCACTATTAAATTATTTCCTTATTTCCCTCTTTGTCATCGTTCGCGTGAAACCTCCTTCACCGTTCGCACTCCTTCATCGATCGCTCTCCGTCGTTTGCCTCCTTCATCGTTAACCTTTCGCGTTCGTCGGCCGCCATTTTTGCCCAAATTGGTGTAATTTTATATGCATTTGGTGAGCAAACTTTAAAGTTGGAGGACATTTGATGTAATTTCATGTGCCATGTAGGAGCATGTCACGTCGGACGACTATTTGCATGGAGGAGAGAGGAGATGACCACATTGACACCACATCGACGAAAAATTGGAAAATCGACTATGCCAGGTAAAGAGAGCATCGGGTGAAATGTATTAAAAAATGAAGGGCATTTGTGTTACAAAGTGAAGTTGGAGGGTATTGCTGAGCAAACCTTAAAGTTGGAGGGCATTGGTATAATTTTATATGACACGTCGGGAGCATGCCATGTCGGATGACTATTTGCATGGAGGAGAGAGGAGATGACCATGTGGATGTCACGCCGACAAAAAATCGAAAAACCGGCTATCCCAGGTAAAGAGGGCATCGGGTGAAATGCGTTAAAAGATGTAGGACATTTGTGTTACAAAGTGAAGTTAGAGGTATTGCGGAGCAAACATTAAAGTTAGAGGGTATTTGGTGTAATTTACCCTATGAATGTATGTTTCTATTACATGAAACTTGCAAATGATAGGTCTGAAGTTAAGCAAGTATGACATGATATGTTTCCTGAATATTGTATGAAGAATTAATATAAGCATGATGTCATGTAAGGCTCATAATATAATACATGCTTGTGATAGGATAGCATGTATGCATGACCTTTACATACTCTAACTGAGAAATCCTGCACTCCAAATCCGTTAATGATGTATATGATTTAGTGATGGATAGCAGCTCAAGCTCATGACGAAATGTTGCACATGCTTAGGTTTAAATAAGTTCTATACTCCTATTTGAAAATTGAGGTTAATGATGTACCGAAAGTTTAGACATTTAATGTTTTCTGAAGTATTAGTTATGATATGATTAATAGAAAGTATTTATTTATTATGATTTTCTCTAAATTGTCAAGTATTCCGCTATTAAATGATGTATGGCGAATGGGCCAACGATGGAAATTGTGCTAAATGTCCAAAACTTTTAGGGCAGATCGGGTTGTTACAAAACGTATGCCCTAACTCAAATATGAGTAATCGAACGGATAGATCTTTATCAAAGGATCAATTAATCAAACCATTGATTTTGAATGAGGAATATTGTAACTCCTCTATTCAAAATTTTGGTAGTATCCTATTGAATGTCATGAATATGAAATATTTTCATATTAAATGTCATGAATATGGAGAGAGAGGGAAAAGGAAGTTACAAGTATTATCTTTATAATCATGAATGAATTATCTCTGTAGTGTGGTTTCTATCTTCTTCTCTCCATCTAAAATTTGTGTGCAAGTTCTCTTTCACCTTGGTGTGGACTTCGTTAGGGGAGTCGCATTTGGGATTCGAAAGGTGATCGCCCTGGCGGATGTACCGATCAACCTCTTCAAAGTGAGAACTTTTTTGGTATAGATCTAATTTATAACTTTATGTTGAATGAAATTCTATAGATCCGTTATAGCATGTTTTAGAAAATGAATTTTCTTATATTCATGCTAAATGTTATCTTTTAGTGGTATTAGAGCAAAATGTCTGCTTTATCTCAAAACATCACCAAGCAAATGGACCAGAATAAGTTGACGGACCAAACTTTGAAGAATGGTTAAGAAACCTCAAGATTTGTCTTAGAGGTCTTAAATGCTTTGATGTGATCAAGGAAAGTCGACAGAAGGTGATTTTACCACCGCCACATGAAGGATATAGAGGATGAAGATAAATGGCTTGAAAAGGATGGTATAGCCAAATGTCTCATTCTTGCATCCATGTCCGGTGTACTTCAAAAGCAATATGAAAATGCTAATCATGTTGCTGCCATGATTGGTCATTTACTTGAATCATATGGTGAGAAATCTGATGTCAGAAGATTCATAATATCTAGATAATTGTTCTCTATGAAACTACATGAAGGAGACTTTGTTAATGATCACTTAATTAATGAGTTCAACAAAGCTTGAGGTCACAATTGGAAAGGAATTAAATATTGACTTGATTCTTTCTTCTTTGCCTCAATCATATGGACAATTCATCATGAATTTTCATATGCAAAAACAAGAACCAGATGTACCTCAACTGTTCCAGGTGCTAAAAGTAGCTGAAGATGATATAAAGAAAGGTTCTTCAGGATCATCTAAGGTAATGTTGATTGATGCCCCGTTCTTCAAAACAAAAAGAAATTGGCAAAGAGTGAAAATGGTACAAAGAGCAAAAGCTTTAAGCCCACAGGAAGTGTCGACAAGAAAAGAAAATCAAGCTTCAAATAAGGGGTGAATTGTCACTTCTATAAAAAGGAAAGACATTAAAAGAAAAATTGCAAGGATTTCAAAATTTTGCTACACTTCATGCAAATAAGGGCAAAGGTATGCTCCAATCCTTATTGGTGGAAGTCAATACAATTGACTCTTCTCAATCCTGGATATACACATCATATGTGCAATATGATGTAGGGTTTGCAAAGGACTAGACCATTACACAAAGGACAAATTCTACTATCTGTGGTGAATGGTTCATCATTAGATGAGTGGAAGAATCCTATAATTAATAGATCGCTTGTATGTTTTGAACATTATCAAGAATCTTACATCTATTTCTGCATTAATAAAAGTAGGCTATGAATTTGTTTTAAAAAATATGGATATAAGATTTGTTTGAATGGTGAAATCATTACAAGCGGAAAACTATTCAATGGTCTATCTTATCTAGAAGTGACAAACAATGTTTTGATCACTGAGAATTCCACTAAACGCAAACGAAAAGAAGTGACTTATAAGGATATACTCTAAAAGCAGACATTGACTTTGATGAAGCTTTTGTTCCAATTGCTATGATAAGATCCATTCGCATACAATGATTACGAAATTTGGAAAATGGATGTAAAGTCTCTACATTCTTGACTGGTATAATTCAAGAATATATTTACATGGAACAGTAAAAGGAATTCAAATCTTATGACAAGCATAAAGTATGCAAGTTTCAAAGGTTCATTTATGGACTAAAGCAAGCTTCCCGACAATGGAACATTAGATTCAATGAAGCAATCCCAGCACTCGGCTTTATTAAAAACTCTAATGAACCATGTATGTACAAAAAAATTAGTGGGAGCAACATAACCTTCCTTGTTATCTATGTTGATGATATTCTACTCATTGGAAATGATGTAAAGACGCTCCAATTAGTTAAGCCATGATTGTCCAGCAAGTTCTCCATGAAGGATTTGGGCAAAGCTACCTATACTCTAGGCATAAAGATCTTTAGGGATAGATCTAAAAGAATAATAGGTCTTTCTCAATCCATGTAAATTGAAAAAATACTAAATTGATTTGGTAAGAAAAATTTAAGAAGAGGATTATTACCATTTAAACATAGATTACACCAATGTTGTAAGACTCGACCTGTCTATCGACCCAGCCATTGACTGGGATTAGTCACCGGGTGAAATCTGACAGGGTCCAACCGGTTAAACCGGACGGTCGAACCGAATAAGAATAAATTAATATAAGATGATTAAATGAATAAATAGTGATATTTTTATGCTTTCTATATTCATAACAATGTATTGATGATTGAATTTAACTTTGAATTGAAAAATTAAAATGAATAATCAAAGAGAAAATGAAAAGATAAAATTCAATTGCTTATTTCTAAAACATATTTTAAATTGAAAGCACACAAAATTTAAAAAATACACTTATTATGGATGAAACAAATTAGCTCATCAAATAATTTATGTAGGAAATGAGAAAATTGATATTTTAAAGTTTGGTTGCAAAGGTTTAATTTTTTTACATTTTAATATTATTTTCCACCCGGCCGGGTCACTCAAACCCGGTGGGTTGATCGTTTGAACCTGGGTTTTGACCAGGTAAAGAGAGTCAAACTGTTCTTTTGATTTCAACCGACCCCGCGGGCCGTTTTAAGCCTCGAATACCACTCTAACTAGTTCGACTGATCAAGCTAGGTCGGATTTGATAACATTGGATTACACCTCTCAAAAAATGAGACCTCATAATGCTGACAAAAAAGAACAAATGAAAAGCATTCCATATGCTTCAACTATCGGAAGCATTATGTATGATATGATATGTACAAGACCTGATTTTAGAATATCAGATTGATGTCAAGAATATCCTTAAATACTTAAGAAGGACTAATGATTACATATTATTTTATGGAGGACACAATATGGCGATTGGAGGATAGACTGATGCTGACTTCATGTCAGATGTATATGATCGCAAATCCAACTCCGGTTACATATTCACACTAAATGGAGGAGCTGGAAAAGTTCAAAGCAAGATACCACAGTTGATTCCACCACTGAGGTTGAATATATTGCTGCATAAGAGTCTGCTAAAGAAGCTGCATTGATATGAAAGTTCACTTTTGAACTCGTGATTTTTCCAAATGCAAATCAACCAACTTTATTGTGATAATATCAGAAGAACAAACATATCCATCGCAAATATTGCTTAGTAAATTACCAAGAGCATCATATCATACGCATACAAAAGATTAGCATTGTTCAGGGGGGGCGTCGGCCCCCCTATTCTCCCTCGCTACGCTTGATTATTTTGTTCATTATTTTTTTTTTAAGTACTGTTAATGTCTCTCTATTGATGATTAAAGAGTAAGATGTTATATATATATATATATATATATATATATTGCTACCATGTTTTTTATTGTTGAATTATTTTTCTTTAGTTTATTACTTACCTACTACATTGTCAAGCTCATGAAAAAATTGTTCTCCCAACATTGATCCTATAGGTAATTAAGAAATAATAGATGAGTGTGAGATTCTAATTGTTCGTGATGATATATGCATGGATGATCCTAGGGTGTTTTTTTCTTTTACAGTCATTTGATTTACTAATTTCTTGTGTTAGAATAACTTTATAAAACTTGTATTCTAATTATTTTTTATATTGAGACTGAGTTTTATTCTAAAAAATATGTTGAACTTCAGCTTGTAATAATATTTTTGTTTTACTTTTAAATCTTCTACGTCTTTATATCTTTGGTCAATGATCAGTCCAAGTCAAATTTTCAATCAAAGCATATATAATTGCTACCAATGTTATTAAAATCGGATCGACCAGTTCAATCGATTTGACCACGAATTGGCATTTAGTTCGGTCCAGTTTGAGTTCAAAATCATTTTGAGTATTGAACATATCAAAACCCGATTGAATCGGCGAACTGGTTCAATGCAATTTTTTAAAACAAAAACCAATTTAAAATGGAAAGAAGTTAAAAAATGGAAGGTAAATTTAAAAAAAAAAGTATAGTTAAGGAAAGAAATAAGTAGAGGTTAAAACCAAAAACTAGAAAGGAAAAAACAAATATAGGAAGATACTTAAAAAGAGGAAAAATGGTAATTGAATAAAAGGAATGATTAGTGAAGATGATTAGGGGAGAAAATTTTGAAATTATGTGAGTTGACGAAATAAAAACATATGTAATTATGAGTTGACCAGAAAAAAATTAAATAAACATAATAGAAAAATTAATAGTGATTTGCGGTAAAATATATTAATTTTCTTATCATTATAATTCTATAATAATGATAGAGTAAGTATTAAGTTTTTTTAATATGATAAGTAATTAGAAAAATAATAAATTTGAAAAAAAGAAAGGAACTGTGATGGAAAAATGTACACACAAAAAAATGAATATGGCGTAATAAACAATAAGAAGAGAAATGAAATTATGAAAATAAATAAAAGAAGAAAGATTTTAAAAGTAAATCATATATTATATAAAATAAATATATCTATAAATAATAAAAAATATAATAATATACTAATCATAAAATTTTGGATAGTGTAAATTTATATAAATATAATAAATAATTGTTTTATATTAATTTATTATTAATTATGATATATATATTTAAAATTAATATAATAATATTATTTTAATAAAATTTAGTTCAATGTGATCGAATCCGATTCAATCATAACTAGATAACGAATCCTGGTCCGTGCGGTTTTAAAAACCTACAAATTGGGGATGATTGGAAAAAGTAAACTAATCAACTGACCTGTCACAATTATGCCAGTCATTATGTCTAATTTACGTCTAATTGGCTTTGAAATGTATACCTCGTAGTCGTAGGAGTTAGCATTTAAGACAAGTTAACAGCAAAGAGAAAACGTGATCTTTCTCGGGCAGTTTTAAATAGAACCGAACAACTTGGCAAACACAGTCTTGCGAGGCGGTAAAGAACTGCAGCTTGCTAAGCTGCTCTTAGGGTTCCTAATTTCAACTGGTACTAAGGCATTCACCGCTCAGACAATCAACATAATCTCACAGAAAAAAGATAACTAATGAACGGCGAGAGCCACCATAAATCTGGAGAAAAGGAACCCCCAAAAAAAAAACGCATGAGAAGAGCACAAAAAAACGCCAATGCGCATAAGATCCCGCAAACAATCGACATGAACCAACAGATAGAAGCAAAGAAAACATCAAGCGGATCCAGAAACAATACTTTTGGGGAATCTGGAGAAGAAAAGACGATAAGTTTATGCTCACTTTGGCTCCAGCTCAGCTCGGACTTGCACGAAGCGACAAAGTGCGGAGGAAACGACGGTTCAATCCGGTGGACAACGGCACGATTCCGGCGAAGCGGCCGTAGAAAGAGCGACAGGGCGTCAGCAGAGATAGAGAGAGCAACGACCGCTGCTGCTGCTGCTACCCAAACGGTGTCTTGTGCATTTCAAATCATGTCAGTCCAAAATTAAAATTTGAAAAAGGAGAGCGTGGGAATGGACCCAAATGGGACCGTGAGCCTGACAGGTGTAAATTAATTATATAGATTCGCATTCACGATATCGGACGAGTCCGAGTCTGAGCCCGTCACGGACCCAACATTATGCATGCACACACGTAACCATGTAAACGTGGAATTATCATTAATTTATAAAAACTTTATCCAACCAAAATAGACAAACACCGTTAGAACATGGAAAAAAACGGTTATTCTTATCCTTACAAAATTTTCGCTATATTAGTTAATTATTAAATACTTAATCATTGTCAAATCCGAATCCAACTCATATATCGCACCTATTCGATCATAAATCAGACACCAAATTAGTAAATGGATCATGCTAAGTTCAACCACCGTTATTGGGCCGGTCCAATCTAACAGAGAACCGAGTTGGACAAGCCCATTTTGAGGGATTCAATGAATTGGCAGACGATCTAAAACATTTTTTTTTTGTCTTCGATGAAAAATAATTGAGAAATGATGAAGAAATCAAAATTTGAACCCGGACCTAGTAGAATAATTCTTTCGTTTAATTATTAGCACTATTAAAACGCTAAAAATATTATTGGATAATTATTATGCTAATTCATTTCTCAAATTATTTTGTTTAAGAGAACATTTTTTTCGTTTTTTTTATATTTCTTAAGTAACAAAAGTTAAAATTAAAAATTTAGACCATATACTCATTTTTTAAATTTTAAATCGGTATTGAGAGTTAAATTTGACAAATATAAATTTATGCATTATAATTTAGTACATTAAAATTAAATATAATTTTTTAAAATTTATTTAACTTTGCTATTTTTACTTAAAACTTTCTGAAGATAAATTAGACGAATTGTTCCCAAGGGTCTCCTAACTTTAATTTCTAACTCGATTATCTCCGAACTTTATTTTTCTTGCACATATCATTCCCTGACTGGTAATAGCTAATTTTGCGATTATATTGATGATGTGTCATATTATAAAAAATTATAAAAAAAGGCATTGTGCGAGCTCGCCGCGCACCCCGCCCCCCTCACGCGAGGGGGAGAGAGACAACGCCCCCCTTGAGGACGACTAGGAAGAAAAGATGTCTGACGCCCCTATGTGAGCTCATACAAGTATGATTGTCAAGATTCTAATCCGGATGGTAAGATCTTACGATCCTCCGGACAAAAAATGATCTCGATCCTGGGTGGAAGATCTTAAACGTAAGATCTATATCGGATCTATAGTCGAATTTTAAGATCAGTAGGATCTTACAATCCTACCGGTGTAAATCTATTTATTCGATTTAACTATTTTATTTATATATATTGTATATGTTAGTCTTACTTTCATGAATTTTAATATCTTCTAATAATTTAATGTATACTATATTATCTTACATCAAAATTAATTTTTATTATTTTAATTAATTTCCATTTTAATAAATATTATAGTTCATTAAGCTGAAATATTATATTTATTTTTTAGTGTTTTTAAGAATATATCATATTGTCTTTCATATGATATAAAAAATATTAATTAGACTTGAAAATATGAATAAAGTATTAATTGGTCAATGTTTAATTAATTTATATATAAACATAATATATATGAATAAATATATTATTTTATTATTTTATATTAAATAATAATTTTTTATTCATGGATAGAATTTTATGTTTCTCGATCCGATCCTATGATCCTCAAAGCCCCTTACGATCTTGTCATGAATCTTGAACCTTGGACCCCCTCTCTCTCTCCTCCTCCTCATCCTCCTCCTCCCCCGAGCTCGCACAGGCGACCGTCATTTTTATATTTTTATTTAATTTTATTTAATTTTATTATTTTTATTGTGTCACGTCAATAATTTAATCGAAAAATCGATAATAGTTATTGTTGATCAAGTAGACGAAGCATGCAAGAAAATTAAAGTCAGGAGACAATTTAGTTACATATTGAAAGTTGAGGACAATATTCAAAGTTGAAGAACGATTCGTGTAATTTACCCTGGTTACGTATAAAAATATATTAATTATTGATAAACATATAGAAGATATCGTGATTATACTTTTGTATTATTTTATTATTATCGTGATTATACTTACTTTGTCTGACCGAGATCGAATTTAGAAACTTATCGAGATCGAAGTCGAATCTGAGTCTGATTATGACATGGTTATGGGCTGTAATCTGATTGTATCAACTTGTGAATTTATCATTTATTTATGTCCATAATAAAAGAGTTAAATTAAATTTAAAACTAAAAACGGAGTGGGCTTTAAATGGATCCAATCGGGCCGCCGAATGAGACGTTTTCTCGTCTTCGGACCTTCTAATTTTTAATCTTCGTCTATCTAAAGAAGAGAGAACGGTCTTCGTCCACATCGACGAGGGTTTCGAACCTAGCTTGCTCGGATTCGTTCAATCCGCCATTTCCAGCGATGGGGCGTCGTAAGTTCCCGCTACCTTCATCAATTTGATTTTTTTTTACTTTATGCTGCGACATGCTTAGAACTCGATTATGTATTATTCGATCGAATAGCTGTCCTTTTATTCATTTAGCTTGGTAAAAGTTGTGATTTTTCTTCTTCAATTCAACTTTCATTCAGGGATTGAGCAATCGCATTTTGTTTCCCTGATTGTTCTTTGATTATTATTATTTGATCCACTCGTAATTGGGAATTTGAGTTTCTGATGTTGAAAATGTTAAGTTTAAAGAGGAAGCCACACGTGATTTTGATTTGGCGGGGGTTGTGAAACTCCGAGTTGAATTAAGGAAAGGGTAGAGGTGCATGGAAGAGGCGGACATGGACTGGAAGGCATTATGTGGATTGCTTAAGATGTGTAATTTTAGGTCCGATATGTTGATGAATCATTCGGATGGATACACAAAAAGAATGATGAAGAGAGCAGAAAGTTCCAAAATCTTTGGAACGTATTGCACAGATTCCTTTTTAATGGCCATCGACATCTTCAGCTTGACAGCTGTAGATAAAACACATTTATGTGTAAGTTCATATTAGCTAAACGATTCTGATCGGACTTGGGGCTAATGGTGTATTTGTTACGCATGGCTGTCCTGGGAGCATGATAGTTTGTTATGATGGCATAAGCCACTGCTTGGTTAATAATCTAGAATACAAAACTCACCATTGTTAGCATTACCATCTTTCCTTGCATATGTATGTCTAACCTGGTTTGGGTACATTATACTTCATTAAATTAGGCTACAGGTACACACACATATATTAAATGTTATATATAAGAAAAAAATAGCAATTATGTGCATGATAAATTATAATTTTCTAAAAAAATGATAATTATTGATCAACCAAGAAAATGAATAATTCAGCATAATATGTTAATAATTTGAAAGTTAAGCTTATTGGTATTTTGTTAGATACGTCCAGCAAAGCCCATAGGTACACAGCACACCCAGCTGCCCACCTTTCTAGATGTAGTCTATAGGGTTCGGTTATCATCTAAAACTGAGGCGGCTGAAATGAAGGCTGATTCATTAGCTTCATTGCAAGGCTGGAGAAAAAAAAAGAAACCACCAGTGAACTGCTCCGCACTGAAAAGATTGCCCTTTGTCTCTCCAGCCATGATGGAGCTCTCTGGAGAGAGGTGGCATGAGGACCCATAAAAAACATTTGACAGTAGCATAAGGATTTCTTTCTCAGCTCTCCTTCCGTCCTCATGTGTCAGTCCCATACGTTCACCCAATTATACAACAACAACAACAAAGCCTTATCCCACTAGGTGAGGTCGGCTACATGGATAATCCATGTTCATAAGATTCGACAGGATTTTATGCTGGCTGTCGGGGCCTAACACAACCCTCCTCATTTATCCGGGCTTGGGACCGGCTATAAAATATAGGCGGAGTTACGTTCACCCAATTATAAGAAAATTATTTTTGAATCTTGGTACGGATACATGTAACATACGCGTAAGTATGGACTTTTACTGTTTTGTTTGTCATTTTATTGACTGGCTTCGTGGGTTCAATTCAGACTTCCAATAGAAGGGCATATAATATCTGTGTCTTTGTCATTTGTAACCAGACTATAATGTAATCCTATTGTTATTTAATACACGTCTCGGTAGCCATCCTTTTTCATTTAAAAAAAAAATAGAAGGGCGTATCTTTGAAGTGGAGATTTTGACACTGAAATTATGGATGCAGTAATGGTACAAGTAATGCTTCTCAATTTAGACATTGTATTTCTTGATTATGTTGTAAGAAAGCTCAGTGGCTCGTTACATGCTTAAATCTTAATTGTGCCTTGCTTTTTCCTGAAGGGCCTGCAAGATGCTATCGCCAGATCAAGAATAAGCCATATCCAAAATCAAGGTATTGCCGTGGTGTCCCAGATCCTAAGATTAGGATCTATGATGTTGGCATGAAGAAGAAAGGAGTAGATGAGTTCCCTTTCTGTGTTCATTTGGTTAGTTGGGAGAAAGAGAATGTCTCCAGTGAGGCTCTCGAAGCTGCCCGCATTGCATGTAATAAGTATATGACCAAGTTTGCTGGCAAGGATGCATTCCATCTAAGAGTGAGGGTTCATCCCTTCCATGTATTGCGTATCAACAAGATGCTTTCATGTGCTGGAGCTGATAGGCTCCAAACTGGAATGAGGGGTGCCTTTGGAAAGCCACAGGGCACTTGTGCCAGGGTGGTCATTGGTCAGGTTCTTCTGTCAGTTTGTTGCAAGGACAACCATAGCAATCATGCACAAGAAGCACTTCGTCGTGCCAAGTTCAAGTTCCCTGGTCGGCAAAAGATTGATTGTTAGCCGAAAGTGGTATGTACCATATTGAGTAACACTATTTACAATGACATGTTAGTCTGTTGCTCAAGTTACATCATTCTATGTATTGGAGGTCATTTTAGGTTCTTTTACATAATATGAAGTACTTGCATTCTTAGACCTTCTATTCACTATTATGTCCAGGGGCTTTACTAAGTTTAGTCGCACTGACTACATGAAGTGGAAGAGCGAAAATAGAATTGTTTCAGATGGAGTCAATGCCAAGGTATGGGTCACTCTTTAAGATTTTCCACTGCACTTTGTCTGCATGTTGACTATAGTCCTTGGCATCTGAATTCAGTGTTCTATGATTTTGGGGTTGGTATAACTTTTACCATATGTTTCTAGGTTTTATGTCTGTGTGATAGAAAAAATAATTTGAAAACAATAGTATTTCTTGCTCTTGTATCTTCATTTTGTGACCTTCTCTGGAACTGCAATATGGGATGCCCAAGACATTGTTAAGCTATACATTTTGTTTGATATGATTTCATGATTTACCTATTTTGTATTGTCATTACCTAATTGTATCCTTGTTTCTTTTAGTACATATGAAATCGCCTTAGTTATATAGTGTGATGGATTTTATCTTGGAACATTCAATTTTTACTTTTAAATAACTCATCATTTTGATCACATCAATTGAAATAAGATGAGTAACAATTTTATCTACTTCCGTGTATTTCCAGTTACTAGGATGCCATGGTCGACTCTCCACTCGCCAACTGGGAAAGGCATTCTTATCATCTGTTGAAGCCTAGATTCAATTTAAAAGCGTTGCAGTTGCATATTGGACTCGTCAAATTATGTTCTAGTTAACTTTTAACCTCAGTACCCACTCTGTGGCGATATATATATATATATATATATATATATATATATATATATGTATATATATGCTGCCTTATCGGCGTTATCATGTTACTTTTTCTCTCTTTTTTCTTTTCCCTTTAAAGACTCGTACAGTACAAAATTCTGTACTTCATTGCGGATCTTTGAAAGAAAGAAGGAAACATTGTTCTTCCGTTAAAAGGTAATGGGCCATAGATAAATTCATTGCTCGTTCTTGTGGGTACTGATGTTAAGAATGTTGTTATGTCATCGAAATCTTTCCTTACGTGCCTACGTGACGCCTCTATATAGAACACCTTTTGTATGGACAAATGTGAACATCTCCTTGCCTGAAAATGTTCGTTGGACTGTGTTCCAATGAACCAAAGTGTTATGCAAACTATTAATAGTTTGAAGGTTACTTCGACCAAGGTTGGCTAACTCTGCATTCCGATGACCGAAGTTTGTAATTTTGGATTTGATTGTTGGAATCACTACGTTATGTTTTCGTCCAAACATTGGATTATTATTCAAGTTACCATAATTAATAAGAAAGCTTTTCTGTAGGTTTATTATACTTGTAAAATGGTGAGATTAAAGTTCTACTTGTTGTGCAGTATGGAGTAAACCCCACAGAAGAATAATTAAGTTGATTACATGACAAAGGGCACTTCATAAATTTCTCATTCTCAGAAGATATGAAAAGTATAAACGGTTGATTTTATGATTAGTCGAGTTCTTTGGGCACTGTTTTCTTTTACCTCATCTCCATCTCTTGAATAGTTTTTTTTTTTTGTAAATTTGGGAATGGGAATGAGTTGTCATTTTTTTCCTTTCGTTCTAGTGAAAAGCCTTAATCCTAATTCTAAGTATATTTTGATACATTCCCTCTTAAAAATACCGATAATTTAGATTATTACAAAGATAGATTACCCCTCAAGGTTGTTAAACTCACGTCTTAGTATTTAAACTTAGACAAATTTACAATTTTAGGTCTATAAACCACATCAACTCATTATAGTATCGTAAAGTGATGTAAAATCGTATGGAATCCCGATTTAGATTAGTAAAATCGTTAAAGTCATTTGATTAAGTAGTAAAGCCGACTATTTTATAACAAATAATGTATCTTGGCATGGTGGCTAAGCGACCTTTTTTTTTGTTATTTCTTCTTATTTTTGTTTTTTTCTCCTTTGGTTTTTTTTTCAATTATTCTTTCCACTAATAATAATTGTTATGGAAATATAAGTATGGCAATATAACATTATTAATATGGAATTTTTTAGTAGATTTTGTTTTTTGTATAATGATATAACTTTATTGTGAATGGTCATGTTAATATTGAAATTTTAAATTAATAGATTTTTTATTTGTTATTTAATTTCTTTGGTCATAACACAGAAAATTTTTTAAAAGAATAATATGACTAACAAATATATTGAAACGATGCAATATTTAGTATGGTAAATGATTTGATCATAATAACATTAATGCCATTTATAAAAAAATGCCATATATAAAGTATACAAATACATTATATATATATATATAGATATATATATATGTGTATGCGCGCGCGTGCGCGCGCGTGCGCGCGCGTGCGCGCGCTTGCGTGCGCACGCGTGCGTGTGTGTGTGTCACGGAGCATTTTTTCGTGACACGAAGCGTGAAGCCTCGCAGCACTAGTGCCGCTCAACTTATAGCTCTCGGTCGATCAGCGTCGAAACCATGAAACACATGCAGCCGCCCCGCACTGCGTAATATTGCAGAGTACCAAGTTATTCGCTCTTAGGTCATTTATCTTGTAAGGTCATTTTATGAATGGCCAAGTAGGTGACGTTCTCGTAGGGTACATTTTTTACATCTTCAATATGTAATAAAATTTCTATACCGATGGTACACTAGGAGGAGTTCACTGGTGCCTTTCGAGGCACAATTGTATTTTATGTTTTATCATATTTAATACAAGTAAGCTTTTCTTAAATTCTAGTGTCACGACCTTGAGCGTGGGATGGCAACCCACGTCGGTGTCCCTTCGTGACGTCCTATGGTCCCTTAGTCGCCCTTCGGATTTTAAGCGCCCAAGCGTCTGCATTAGTGTCGCAACGCGCTGATGCCACGGTCCCATGACGAGTAGTCCAACACTCTAGTCATGTCCGTGATTGAATGTCTATAAGAACGACTCTCAGCATAGTCGTCTCGAACATAAAATTTTCACTGCAAACTCAAAACAAGCTTGGCTAGGTGCCTAATCCGCCTACTCGCCGCACATGGTCTAGTGTCCGAGAATGACCCCGTGACAAGTGGTATCAGAGCAGTTCTTCCTGCTCGGATTATCCAGCGATGATGACTCGCTTGTGTCGTCGCAACGTGCCCTGGCGTAGGAAAGTGCTTCCGCTTAAATACTCCATCACGCCCAGGCGCACTGGTACCATGATCTTTGATCGTAGACGCCAACGAGGAATGCGTGGCAACCTTCCTCGCCGCACGATCAGTCGTGCCCCGTAGCATGTTCCTCATACACCCGTGTCATGTCAAGGAATGTCCGTCATGCATCATGATGACGAACTGATCGCCCCGCCTAATCGGGACGGTCATGCGTCGCTCGCTCAAGTAGATCAACCACCCCAGGTATACCGTCAGGAATCTTGAGGTGTCGCGCTGCGTCAAGAGTGGCCATATACTCGGCATGATGGTCTTGCATTACTCATACCATGAGATCGCTTACACAAACATGGTGTAACTCGGAGGACCCGTGTCACATTCAGGGATTGTCGGTCATGCACTATCGTGACGACCTGGCGCTGCTCGATATTTTGTGACATCGCATCGCATGCCCAGTCATGCAACGTGAAGTGCACAACCGCTTCACGGGAGAAGTTGGCTTAAGGACAAACATCAATGTTCATGGTCCCTTTTCGGCTAAGGAATATCATCTTTTCAGCTAAGGAGCGTCAATCACAAACATCTTGTCGTGCCGCAGCATCGTCTGCCACGCCTCGATGACTTTCAAGAATGGAGCAAAGCGTTGATTACTTGCAAACACTCGCGGACAAGCTGTCAGCCTTGACTGTCTCGTCAAGTGTCATCCCGCAAGCGGCGTGATGTTATCCATCAAGGGTGGGGACGAACTTGATACATGCTAATGGTCTGAGCGTCGAGCATCGACGAACATTGGCATGCTGCTGCCAAGCGTTCCACTACCAACCGAAGGAAGGAGTGCCCTTTCCTCTCGGCCAACGCCTCGAGCAATCGAAGTGACCTCCAAGGATCGCAATCCAAATGTTTCGAATGATACATTGGCGATGTTGTCCCTTCGAATGGATATGGAGGTGATGTTGGGAGCTCAAGCCATGAGTTCACCAACTGCAATCCGCTTACCCAAGCGGAGCGTCTTCACGAACACCCCATGGTTCGTTGAAGACTGGAACGACTATTCTTTCACAAGGGTCAGTCGCCCGGTGGACAAGTTTGTCAAAGATGCATGATCCCTGTCGACAAGCGCAATGGCAGTACTTCGTCCAAGTTATGGACGGACGAGCATCCAGGGTGCACAACGATCTCGCCCCGTCCATACCCCAAAGGTGTTGCTTAAGCTTCAAAGGAGGTCCCAAGATCGGAAGAAGGCATATCCCAAGAACTCTGCAAGATGTGGCAAACTCAGGATGACGTTGCCATCGTGACGATGTGGAATGTGGCAAGCATGGATCCTATCGAGACGTGGGACAGAGGAAGTGGCAGCTCATCAATTATGCAAGCCCTGACAAGTTGGGACTGGAGGTCAAGATCACATTGTTCAGCATCGGCTAGATGGGCATGTTGAATGAGGAAGTGAAAGAAATCACCGAGCTCCTCCTACAGTGTTCCCAGGAGGATGAAGACCCAATGTTGGTGCTATTCAAGCAGAGGGGTTAAAAGCTTTGGACTAGGAAGGAGTTGGAACGACAGGATCGTCCAATCTCTGCTCACTAGTCATCGCTGCCAAGTCAATCGGGATAAGTGCCATACCACCAGTAGCCCTTGGGCAAGGGCAATGGTGGGGGAGAGAAGCTCAAGTCGCAAGGAGGAAGCTACTTATGCCAAAGACAAGGATAGCCCATCGAAACAGGAGAATCGAGTTGAACCACAAGTAAATGTGGAGAGACTCCCATTGTCGCTCACTATAGCGACTTGAAGTGGACAAGGTAGAGAATGCTATATCCAAGAACATTGCTCTACCTCAAACCGTCGAAATATCAGATGACCGCCAAGGGTAAGGTGGCCCTGCACTCGACACTCGATGGATGAAGGACTCAACGTTGCAGCCATCTGCAACTTGGAAACAGTGAGTTGAACCACAAGGGAACGTGAGGAGACTCTCGCCGCCCACTATGGCGACTTCGAATGGACAAGGCATGGATTGATACATCAAAGAACCTTGTCCCGCCTCAAAATCGTCGAAACATCAGGTGATCACCAAGGAGGAGGTGGTCCTGCACTCTTCACTCGGCGGAGGATTGGAGGACTCTATGTTGCAATCATTTGCAACATAGAGGCGTTGAGTCAAGCTCACAAAGAGACCTGAAGCGTCCCGAAGCATCCGTGGGAAGACTCTTGTCGCTCATCATAGCGACGCAAGGCACCCGAAGTAGACAAGCTGCAAGCGTCAACATCGAAGAGCTTGTGCTGTTTCAATCCGTTGAAACTCAAGAGCGATCATCGAGGGTGAGATGGTCCCGTACTTCGCATTCGACGGAAGGAGGACTTTATGTTGCGGCCATCCGTAACATGAAGGCAACGAGTCAAGTCATGCAGATCGAATGATGAGACTCTTCATCGTGTTCTGCACGATCCTGAGGCAACTCTTTTCCGAGCTATTCCTGAAAGCATACAAGAGTTGTTTCACCCCCAAAGAAGTCAAACCACACAAGTTGACGCTGCGCAAGTCGAAGAGAAGTGAAGCCAACAGAGACTTGATGGACGGATAGTTGCTCGATGAAGTCAGACCGCACATGGCGGACTCCACTGGCGCTGCACAAGTAATGACCCCGTATCGGACGAAGGATCAGTAAGCGAAGCAGGCCTGAGGGAGGAGTCCTCAGCGAGACCCCAAGGAGGGGGCATTCCTGGCGTTGCGTGATGCTGGTGAAGTAGAAGTCAAGGAAAAGAAGGCAGAATTGAACGAGACAAACAAAGTCAAGACTGAAGACGAAAACCCCAAGGAAGCCCGAACAACGGCGTCGGGGGCGTCGCCGACTTTGGTGGGGGAGAATGTCACGGAGCATTTTCCAGTGACATGAAGCGTGAAGCCTCGCGGCACTAGTGCCGTTCAACTTATAGCTCTCGGTCGCTCAACGCCGAAAACATGAAACACATGCAGCCGCCCCGCACTGCGTAATATTGCGGAGTACCAAGTTATTCGCTCTTAGGGCATTTATCTTGTAAGGTCATCCTTATGAATGGCCAAGTAGGTGACGTTCCCGTAGGATACGTCTTTTGCATCTTCAATATGTAATAAGATTCATATACCTATGGTACACTAGGAGGAGTTCACTAGTGCCTTCCGAGACCCAATTGTATTTTATGTTTCATCATATTTAATACAAGTAAGCTTTCCTTGAATTCTAATCTCATGGCCTTGAGCGTGGGGTGACAACCCACATCGGTGTTCCTTCGTGGCATTCGTGATCCCTTAGTCGCCCTTCGAACTTTAAGCACCCAAGCGCCTACATTAGTGCCGCAACGCGCTAATGCCACGGTCCCATGACGAGTAGTCCAACACTCTAATCATGTCCGTGATTGAATGCCTATAAGAGCGACTCTCGACATAGTCGTCTCGAACATAAAACTTCTGTTGCAAACTCAAAATAGGCTTGGCTAGGTGCCTATTCGCCTAGTCGCCGCACGTGGTCTAGTGTCCGAGAATGACCCCGTGACACGTGTGCTCGTGCGTGCGTGCGCGTGCGTGTGTCCCGGGGGCTTTTTTCGGGGCACGTCGAATTATCTTACTTCATGTATTTTTCTCTTTTCAACCCACTTTTGTACTTAGTTTTATTTTCAAGTGTGATAGTGACAGTTTTGTAATTTCTACACTCCTGAAAAGTACACGCTCTTGGCTTGTCCTTCACATCACAGTCGCATAGAGGCCTCCCGGGCCTGCGATATATTAGGGGAGACCCGCTAGTCCTCCCCCGAAGCCTTGTAATCATTCTTATTTATTCAACAAAGATTTCAAGCTTCCCTAAATCTAGCACCGTGCCTCGAGCATGGGGTGGCAACCCACAAGAGTGTCCCAAAGCGTCCCAAAGCGATCGAGCGTTACGTCGATGTGCCCGTTTATTTATAAACGCCTCCACCGAAGAAGCGTCCGCTCGGGACCGAGCGTCCCAAAAACTGTGGCCTTCGAAAAGTGGCATAAGCAAGCTTCCGCAAAGCATTCAAAAGAGCTTGCCTAGACGTTGGACATGTCTAGGCGTCGCACGATTCGGTCGAGCGAAAAATGACCCCGTGACAAGTTGGTATCAGAGCAGCGTTCCTAGGACCGCTCAAGTTGGCGCTCGACGATCAAGGAGAAATGACATCGAATTCGGAAATGATGAATGAACCCGTCGCACCGGAGAAGGGCCGCTCCGAGCAAGGTGCGCCCGCTCGAAGGATGCCTTGTCCGCCTTCGAGCAACGCCTCAGCCAATTCCAATTGGACGTGGGCGAGATGCAAGACCAACTCGCAATGCACGAGCGGGAGTTGGAGAACACCGTGGATCTCGCAACGGTGCAGGACAAGATGACACCGTTGTATACGTGGTTGGAGTCCATGGAGATGATCATGGACATGCGAGAGACCTTGGACAATGGTCTCTCAAACATGCGGTTCGAGATGGAGCAAGAGTTCAAGACCATGCGGAAAGAATTCAAGCGACGTATAAAGATGGGCGGTGTCCCGAGATGCCCGCCCCGCATGAGGCAAGGATTGATGTGCCGAAGCCGCGATCCTACAAAGGCGAGCGGTCGGCAAAGGAGATCAGTGACTTTCTGTGGAACGTCTGAAGGTACATGGAGGCCTTGGACGTGACGTATGAAGCGAGGATGGTGAAGACCGCATCCTTCTACTTGCAAGATGCGGCGAGTCTATGGTGGCGGTGCCATTACGACGATGTGGAACATGGCAACGTCGAGCCCATTGAGAGGTGGGACGACTTCAAGAGCCAGCTGACGAATTACTTCTGTCCCACTAAATCGGGATTGGAGGCCAAAATTGCGTTGTTCAACATTTGCCAAAAGGGCACGTTGAAGGAGTACATGAAAGAGTTCACCGAGCTCCGCCTACAGAACTCCCAGGTGGACGAAGACACGTTGTTGGCGGTCTTCGTGAAGGGTTTGAAGACATGGGCTAGGACGGAGTTGGAGCGACGAGATTGCCTCAACCTCCGCTCGCTAGTTACTGCTGCTGAGTCGCTCGTGGAGTATGCCAAAACGAGCGCTCCACCACCAAAACCCTCGGGCAAAGACAACGGTGGGGGAGAGAAGCCAAAGTCGCAAGGAGGCAAGCCGCACTACCAAGACAAATGGAAGGGATACTAAGACAGGAGGTCCAACAATGATAGATTCAAGAGGGAAGGGAAGCCGCCAAAGCCTTGCTACATTTGCAAGGTCCACATTTGACAAGCGATTGTCCGCAAAAGGCGATAGTCAACGCAATGTATTGCCCCGATGAGAAGGAGAAGGAGGAGGCGTGTCTCAGTTTGATGCACGACCTCAGACCCATTAATGCCTCGAAGGGTCATTCATCGGCTGCTCGACTTTATGCGGACATCAAGTTGAATGGGCGAGTTTTTAACACCCTCATCGACACAGGAGCATCGGAGTTGTTCATGTCAGAAGTGGCAGCCAAGAAACTGAAACTGCCACTACAGAAGACTAACGCCACGTTCAAAACGGTGAACGCGAAGTCTATCTCGACCATAGGAATTTCTCCAGGAGTGAAGGTTCGCATCGGCAAGTGGTCGGGAAGTTTCAATGTGATGATGGCACCGGTGGACGACTATGAAGTGGTGGTGGGCATCTCTTTTTCGCGACACATTGCTGAATGTGTCATCCCGCTCACCAACTCAATGGTCATCTTCGACCCCAAGGAACCCTACAACGTTCCCGTGAGGTGGGGATGTGATCTCAAGCAGAAGACCCTCTCCGCCATACAAGTGGCAAAGGGGTTGCGCAAACAGGAGCACACCTTCTTGGCGACCGCCATATTGGAAGATCCGGGGCCCTCCACTCCAACACCTCCCAAAGTCCTTGAAACTCTTGAGGACTTTGCGGACGTCATGCCCCCGGAGCTCCTAAAGTGGTTGCCTCCGAAGCGTGAAGTAGACCATGTCATCGACTTGGTCTCATGTCGAAGCCCCCTCATGGAGTCCCCTATCGGCTAGCCCCTCCGGAACTCACAGAACTCCGTAAGCAACTCACCGAACTATTGGATGCAGGATATGTTCGGCCCTCGAAGTCTCCATATGGCGCCCCGGTACTCTTTCAAAAGAAGCATGATGGTTCCCTCCGGATGTGCATCGACTACCGGGCACTCAACAAGCTTACGGTGAAGAACAAGTACCACATCCCCCTAGTGGCGGACTTGTTCGACCAACTTAGCGGCGTGAGATGGTTTACCAAGTTGGATCTTCGTTCAGGCTATTGGCAAGTCCGGATTGCGGAGGAAGATGTGCAAAAGATGGCGTACGTCACAAGATACAGCTCCTACGAGTTCCTCGTGATGCCTTTTGGCCTCACCAACGCCCCAGCGACCTTCTGCACCCTCATGAACAAGGTATTGCAACCATTCCTTGACAGGTTCGTGGTTGTATACATCGACGATATTATGATCTACAGCCGCACCTTGGAGGAGCATATCGAGCACATTCGGCAAGTGTTCGAGGTGTTGCTGCAGAACGAGCTCTACGTCAAGCGGGAGAAGTGTGCCTTCACCCAACCGGAAGTGCACTTCTTGGGACATGTCATCGGATGTGGCAAGCTAAAGATGGATGGCGCGAAGATTCGGACCATCATGGAGTGGGAGCCACCCAGGCGGGTTCCCGACATGCGTTCGTTCCTTGACCTGACGAACTACTATAGGTGGTTCGTCAAGGGGTATTCACATGTGACGACCCCTTTGACGAATCTCCTCAGGAAGAATGTGAAGTGGGAGTGGACGCCGATATGCCAGGAAGCGTTCGACACTCTCAAGAGGGCCATGACGGAGGAACCAATGCTCATCCTGCCAGACCACACCAAGCCCTACGAGGTACAGACAGATGCTTTTGACTATGCCATTGGAGGAGTTCTTATGCAGGAAGAGCATCTCGTGGCGTTCAAGAGAAGGAGATGACCGCGGTGATCCACTGCCTTAGGACATGGCGGCACTACCTCCTCGGGTCACGATTCACATCAAGACGGACAATGTCGCGACAAGTTACTTCGAGACGCAGAAGAAGCTCTCGCCGAAGCAAACAAGATGGCAAGATTTTATGGCGGAGTTCGACTACCTCTTGGAGTACAAGCCTGGTAAGACGAATGTCGTTGCCAAAGTCCACTAGTCCTGATAAGACAAATGTCCTGGAGTACTACATCCTGGAGTTCGACTAGTGGGGTCTGCGGTATATTAGGGGAGACCCCACTAGTCCTCCCCCGAAGCCTTATAATCATTCTTATTTATTCAACAAAGATTTCAAGCTTCCCTAAATCTAACACCGTGCCTCGAGCGTGGGGTGGCAAACCCACAAGAGCATCGCAAAGCGATCGAGCGTTACGCCGAGGTGCCTGTTTGTTTATAAACGACTCCACCGAAGAAGCGTCCGCTCGGGACCGAGCATCCCAAAAACTGTGGCATTCGAAAAGTGGCATAAGCAAGCTTCCGCAAAGCATTCAAAAGAGCTTGCCTAGACGTTGGGCACGTCTAGGCGCCGCACTGGTCGACCGAGCAAAAAATGACCCCGTGACACGTGTGTGTGCGTGCATGTCTGTGTGTTTTATTTGTTTGGTATATATGTTTCCCAAAATTTTTGGAACTTTAATTGAAATTTATATGATTTTTCTAACTTGGCGATGTGAAATGGTATACCTCGAATATTTACTATATTATGAACAATATGCTAATTGTTAAAATGTCATGACTAATCTTAGTCTATGAATTTTTTATTTATAAATTATGTTTCATACTAATTTTGGTTAATCAATAGAAATAAACATTCCATACATGTTTAATTTAAATCATTCATAAATGAAATCAAATTCATCTAAAACATTTATTTAAATAGATAATCAAACATCTTCTAATTGACCCCATCAAATTCAACTCAATTGAACTCACATATTCAATTCAACTAAAGTATCATGTCACTTTGAGCTTATTCCATACAAAGGTCTTTCTGGCACTTGTAGTCCGAGCTTATTCCACACAAAGGTCTTTTTAGCACTTGCAAGCAGTGAAAAAAATAGCTTAAAGTCGATGGACTTGAAACAATGATCTCTCTAGCGTAAATCATTTGTGGTTCTTAAAGATGTTATTTCACAGAACTGACAACAACAGCAAGTGGCCTTCCCACTCAACCACAAGGAGCAAGGCGTGGCTCTTAGAGATGTTATTTCACAGAAGAGAATAGACGTTGAGCCAATTAAGTCATTGAGTGCCTGCCTCCACTTGTGAATAAAAAAAGGAATAAAAAGTTTTTGGGTCATGCTCGTTTCTACCGCAGGTTTATCAAGGATTTTTCTAAGATTACCAAAACTCTAATTGCCTTCTGCACAAAGACATCATTTTCCAAATGAGCAAGGAGTGCATTGATGTCTTTGAGTTGATAAAAAAAGGCTTTGATTCAGCGTCAATTATGCAGGCTCCTGACTAGTCACTAGCTTTTGATGTAATTTGTGATGTCATTCATGTCATCTACCATGCAAACAAAGTTTTAGACCCAACTCAATAGAATTACACGACCACAGAGAAAGAACGGTTGGCCATAGTGTACTCAATGGACAAATTTAGATCCTATCTTGTAGGATCTAAAGTGATTGTGCATATTGATCATTCAAAACTCAAGCACTTATTTGTGAAGAAGGATTCAAAGCTAAGGCTAATTTGTTGGGTGCTGTCTTTATAAGAGTTTGACTTAGAAATTAGAGACAGAAGTGGTCTGGAGAACCAAGTCGCCGACCACCTTTCCAAGATTTCACACCAAGAAGGAATTACTAACAAAGAGCCCCCTATGCAAGCTTCACTGCCTGACAATTTCCTCTTTTCAGTAATGAATAAAGAATGCCCCTAGTTCGCGAACATTGCTAATTATCTAGTTGGAGGAGTCCTTGCCGAATGATCTAACTTGTCAACAAAGAATTAGATTCCTCTATGAAACTAAGATATGCCATTGGGATGACCCTTATCTATTTAAGGAATGTTCTGATAGCTAGCTGAGAATATGTGTGACAAATGAGTTGATTCATGAGATCATTGATGCGTGACATACCCCTGCTTATGGAGGCCATGGTGGAGTTCAAAGTACAGTAACCAAAATTTTACAAGTCGGATTCATTTGGCCAACTCGCTTTAAAGATGTGCATAGCTTTGTCAGCTCATAAGACAGTTGCCAAAGAACCAGTAACATATCCGGACAACAAGAGATGTGGCACACTAGAATTCAAACCATCGAGATTTTTGACATTTGGGGCATCGATTATATGGGACCATTCCCTAGTTCAAGAAAATTCAAATACATCCTTGTAGCAGTTGATTACCTATCTAAGTGGGTTGAGGCTATTTTGACGACACAATGTGATTCATATCATGTTATCAAGTTATTTTCCAAGACAATTTCCCCCAAGTTTGGAACACCTAGAATTATCATCAGTGATGGAGGGAAACACTTCTTGGAGAAATAATTCAACAACATGTTGTCGAAATATGGGATTACGCATCGAGTATCTGCACCCTATCACTCGCAGTGGAGACCTCCAATCGGCAAATCAAGGCCATATTGGAGAAGATAGTAGTTCGATCTAGAAGAGACTAGAGTTCCAAGCTAGACGACACTCTATGGGCATATAGGACAATTTTTAAGACTTCACTTGAAACTACACCACCCATGTTGGTTTTCGAAAAAGCTTGTCACTTGCCAATCGAACTCCAGCACAGAGCATACTAGGCACTAAAGTATTTGAATTTTGACTTGAAAGAGGCAGGGGACATAAGAAAGCTTTAATTGGTTAAGCTAGAGGAACTACGAAACGACGCTTACCACAATGCCACAATATTTAAATACAAAACAAAAAGGTGGCATGACAACATTATTCAGTGTCAGAAATTTCATGAAGGAGATTTGGTTCTATTGTTCAACTCACGCTTCAAGCTTTTTCTCGGGAAGTTGAAGTCTCAAAGGTTTAACCCTTTGGCACAATTGAGTTAGAGAATTCTAAAGGAGAATTGTTCAAAGTTAATGGATAGAGAGTGAAAGTCTATTTGAATTCAGTTCCAAGGGAAATAGAAGAAACTCTCGAGCTCTCACCACCTAACCCCACGCAATGAAATTTACAGCAATGTCGAGCCAACGTCTATGACCAAAGGCGCTCTTTAAGAGGCAACCCAAGCATCTAACTATTTAACTATTTTTGTTTTGCAAGATTAAGTAGATCTTGATGATGAAGACACTAGTACATGGAGATACAAGTGTAATTGAAGACAACATCGCTTAGACACATACACAAGGCAGTAGGATAATTTATGAGAGAAAAAAATTCTAGAAACATGGGTGTGACAGACGTGCTCCACAAACTTCATCTTTGCATAATCATGCATTTAAGTAACATATTAAGTTAGTTTGGATGTTCATTTAGTGATGTTTGTATATAGTAATTAATATTTTCAATTAGAGTATAATGATTATTTAATTATTGATAAATTTTATAAAGAAATTATATAAGGTTATTATAAATAAATTATTATAATATATATGCTTAAATATTATTAAGTAAGTGTAATTAGGGTTAAAACACTTAGTTATGATAAAAAATGTGTTTGACCACCACTTAAGATTCCAAGACAGGTTAATGAGACATTTTACTGAACTGCATATGACCTTAGAAAATTCTAACAAAACTATATAAGCAACCTATCTTTATTCTTTTATGGCCGAAAATTTACTAGAGCTAAAAACCTAGCGAAACGGATTGGAGAAAATTAGGGAAGGTCTACTATTTAAGATGAGTTTGTAATTCGAAATTGACCTTCTGATTTAGATGAACCATTTTTCTTGGCCCTTATTATATAAATTCTAGAATTTTGTATGGTTAAACATGTCGAAGTTAGATTTCTAAATCACATAAAAATCGGTTGTACAAAGGAAGTTATGAATCAATTTTCACATGTTGCTTGTCTTATCACGAGTAAGATAGATGTTTACCTTGTAAATTAGGGCACGACTAGGATATGTGAATTAGGTCATGAAATTTGATTGTGTTCAATTATCATTTACAATAGTTTTGTGAGAAGTGGAATCATTCAATTTGGGTGTGTACCTATGGAGAAATGAAATTTTCATTTCGTAGGGTTTCTTCTATCAAGTTTCAGAATAGTGATAGTGATTATTTTTTTTATAGAAGGGCATGATAGGAGTTAAATTATAAACTTTTATGAAAAATAATGAAATCTAGACAGATTGCCTTGAATTATTCTTTCAATGACACACAGTCTGTCATAACATAAATCCTAGGTCAGATTACCTTGAATTCTATGAATTAGTCATTGTGAATTGGTTGATGATATTTTATGATTGAAAACTTTCATCAGTCTAGTTTATAAATCATTCAGAATTATAAGATTTGCACTTAAGGTTAAGAAGTTGTGAATTATTTATTGATAGACACCTTATTAAGTTTTAGAATATTGAATTTCCCAAATGTGAAATAGCGTATGAATATAAATACCTATAATTACACATTAGTATTTTGAGGAGATTACATGCATTTTAAGGTTCATAAACATTCATACATCATGAGCATGCATTACATATTATTTTGTATTAGTGATCGAAAAGTAAAAAGGACATTATTACTTGTAGGAAATAATCAAGTACAAGTGGAAGAAAGAAAATATGTTAAACCTCTTTGAAAACATAAAGCATAAGATGAGTGGATAAATGTACAATATAGCAAAATGGTATATGATATTTCTTTTATTTATGATAGTATTTCAAGCAAGAATAATAATAATAATAATAATAATAATTATTATTATTATTGAAAATATATCTTGAGCTATGAAATGTATTTATGGTATATTTTAAGAACTTTCTATGAGATGAAGTAAACTCTTACATAAAAATATTTTAAGAGAATAATGTTTGTAATATGGAAATAAGTTTTCCTTGATATTGATAAGTGATTATGACATGTGTATTTTGATATTATTAAATTCTATATATTCATTGTCCATAGAAATAAGTTTTATTTGATATTGATAAGTGATTATGACATGTGTATTTTGATATTGTTAAATTCTATATATTCATTGTCCATACTGGTTGAAAAAGATTTTTTGGATCACATTCGATATACATGATGCATTTGGGAAGTATATAGGTTGTCTTTGCTCTTTGTGAGCTGTTATGTGATCACATGTTATGCTCTGCATATCAACTTAATAGTATGATACATGATCATAAAATGATACATATTGACCCATGTTATGCTTTAGGTATTCGAGAGTCATGATTGTGAAGCTCTACTTAATTGTATGACACATGATCATGAAGAATTTCGTATTGACTCATGTTGAGTATGTGCAATGACACATGTGTGAAGTTTAATTACGAATATGATGATATTTTGAATTACTTTTTTTTATGTGAAAGTTCATATGATTTGGTAACCTATGATATATGTGTTATGCTTTAAATATTTTCCATATGGAAAGTATTGTTATTTAAATATTATTTGCACTTGTATTGTTACCCTATATCGTACTTTTATTTCATTGCTCATAGTTCTCTTTTTAATTTTTCAAATACTTGTAAGTTCTCGAGTTAAGTCAATTCGGAGCTTGTTTCACTGCATATAGAAGACGCTGCTGGAACACTTTTATTTCCCCTTTACTTTTATTTTTGGAAGAATGCATGTAATAGATTAACATAGATGTTGTAATAGAGTTTATTAGAAACTTTTTCGTAACATCGTATGGAACTTGATCAAATGCGGGGTTATATGTGAGGTGGTTTGTGAAACAATAGTGGCGATACATGAATATTATGTCTTATGATTTGGTTTTAAATTTTGATGAGTTTATATGCAACTACTGTATGTAATGACAAATAATGATAGATAAACAGGGGATGAGATTTTGCCGATTTTATTTTTTTTAGAATTGCTAAACAAAGTTAATGGATATTGATAATTGAGATTACAACTTAGTCACAAAGTTGGGTGTGATAGATTTGGTATCAAAGTTTAGGATATAAGATTCTGTAGACAGTATGACCTAAGTTTAAGGGTATGTGACATTATTTGCATTAGATTGATAGTGCATGCTTTTAATTTTATTTTTAAGAGGTAAAAATGTCACCGCATAGGTGTTATGGCGATGGCCAATTTGCTCTTGTTGGCTCAAGATATTCTACTCCACCAAATGGTCGACCTAATAAGAGTCCATTAATTTCATCTCATGCATTGGTACATGGTGTGGCATGAGATGTCAATGATAACCCCCTTACGTGATGATAAGATCCCACTGGTCCATCAAGACATCATCATATTGTGAATGCTCAAGTTCTCGCACAAACTTTAAAGGCTATTACGAGTGGAGTAAATCAGACATCTCAAATTATGCAAAGAAATAAGTTCTACGATAAAATCAAAAAAATGTGCAGTTGATTTTGAAGGTACTGGCGACCCATCATAGACATAGGCATGATTCAAGTGTATGGATAGAATATTTGATTAGATACGGTGTTCCAAAGAAGAAAAGTTTGATTATATTATTTTTTTACTGCAAAAAGATGTTTTGAAGATAATTTACTAATGCGAGAGAAATAATTTAATTTGATAATGACTTAATTTGATCGAATTAATTTGATTTAAAATTATTTATTTTTCTTATTTTATTAATTTGATAAAATAAAAAAAATTTGCACTTCACCCACCTCTTTTAATTGAAATAAAAAATTTAATCAAACATGAGTAATATCATTCTTTTCTATTTCACTTCACCCCTTCCTAATCATCGATAAATATCCTTAAATATATACACATTTGTAATTAATAATAACTAAGATAAAATATGTTGAACATAAACGTAATGCGAGACTGATAACTCTCAGATGGTTTATTGATAACCAACATTCATATTACTAATGACGTGGCTATCGCTTTGTAAATTAAGAATGATCGAATTGAATTGATGGGGACTAGAGCATAGATCTTTTGTTAAAAAACTTCTAAAGGTAATATAAAACAACGTAATATGTTTTTTTTAAAAAAAACTACAATGTAAAATAATAAAGAAATTACAAGAATAGTGTTAGAATACACATTCCAATAAGTCATTTTAAACGCATTGCATTATTTTAAGTATACATAAATTTAAATATTAAGATACTATCAAAAAAGCAATTTTCATAACGCATCATTCAAACTCTTTAGTAAACGCCACAAAATAAAATTATTCTTTAACAAATAAAAAGTTACTGTTGTGTATTTAAATCTTCCATAATTTTTGTCCCCTCTTTAAAGGAGGGACACCGTGTTTCCTATATTTCTATTCATTAGATTAGAAATTTATGGATCATATTTTATTCATTTTCATTTAAAGATTTTAAATTCGATCCATAGAGTCTTGACTTTGATGAATAAGAAGAAGAGAGACATCATGTCCGACACGCCCATTAAGTATTTTTTTTTTATTATCATTACCATATTAGAGATGATCATATATTCAAATTTATTCTTATCCGACACACTAATTTATGTCGAGTAATACACAGATCAAGCTTCCCTAAATGTTTGTTATGCTTAATATTTCTAGTTTAATCTGTATTTGTCTTAATTTTATCCTTTATTCAAATGATTTTTTCTTTGCCAAATTGTCTGAAGCTTATGCAATTTTCAATCCAATCGTAGATGTTATGCCTGTTATACCTTTCTTTTTTTTCTCTTAGCCTTTGTTTGGCAAGCTGTTGTAAGTTTTCAATAAAATCTTTAATACTTTATCGAATTCATTCATGATTTATTTCAGATAATAAAATTAGAAAAATGAATAAGAGCAGTAGGTAAAATTTTACATTTTAAATCTTGAATTCCAAAATGAAAATTCTTCTATTCTATATTGAACAGCTGCATCAATGCATTTGAATCCGTTTATTTTTTTTCGCGTTCTGATTTTTTCTCGGGGGAAGGATTTTATTTAGTCTCGGTTTTCAGCAATACCATAATTTTCTAATATTTATTCATTTATTTATTTATATAGTCGCGCGTCTCATTTACATAAGTACGTTACGCAGGTCCTTTTTGTCTTCCGACTGCCCTATCGTCCACAGTGATCAGCCATCCATGGAGGCCCTTGTCGTCAAGAAGCTCGGAGACCCGACGATTCCGGTCTCCGACGGCGATTCTCCGATCACCATCACGAAGTCCCTACCCGTTCCGGCGATCGGGGCCCCGAACGCCGTTAGGGTCCGGGTCGCCGCCACCAGCATCAACTACGCCAACTACCTCCAGGTACTCGGCAAGTACCAGGAAAAATTCTCTCTCCCTTTTGTCCCCGGCTCTGACTACTCCGGAGTCGTCGACGCCGTGGGTCCCGCCGTCTCCAGATTCAAGGTCGGCGACAGGGTCTGCTCCTTTGCCCTTGTCGGGTCGTTCGCAGAGTTCATCGTCGCCGACGAAAAAGACCTGTGAGAGCCTCCGCCAGATTCTTAAAGTAATATGTTTGAATAAATACATGCGATTGATGAGACTTGGATCGCGTACGCGCACTTCAAGTTCGTATAAACACTTTTATGTAGGTTTTCTTGCGAAGTCTTCTCCTTCGATGTGCTAATTAAGAGGGATTTATCGTTTGAAAAAAATTAAGAGGGATTTATCTTAATTTTATGGTTGTAAACTGGATCCTTGCGATCGCGAGGCGACATCTTGACCCAAAATCTTTAAGTTTACTGTAGATAGAACACTGCATTTGCGACATATGAACGGGTTTGTGAGTAATTCGTTTGCTCTTGTTTTGAGAAGGTTCTCAGTGCCCGATGGATGCGACCTTGTTGCTGTTGCGGCTTTGCCTGTGGCATTTGGAACTTCACATGTATCACTTGTTCATAGAGCACAGCTCAAACCGGGTCAGGTATGTTTCGCATGATGCAAGCTGTTTCGATGCACGATCAAGCGTCTCTGAAGTGGGCGGAATCCCTAGGGGATTTTGATTATGACTAACATTCTCTTTTGGGGAACGTTTATGGTTCCTTCTCCTAGATTTCTCTCAATATTTACTGTTTTTTGTAGTCTTAGATATCATCACCCAGTTCAAATTACAGGTTCTTCTTGTGCTTGGTGCTGCTGGTGGCGTTGGCCTTTCAGCTGTCCAGATAGGAAAAGTTTGTGGAGCGGTTGTCATTGCTGTGGCCAGGTTTACTCTCTTGATCTATTTGTCATTTCTCATTTGTTACCATCAATGTTTTTTTTTTGGCTTATCTGAATTCTGATGGCCAGGTTTACTCTCTTGATCTATTTGCCATTTCTCATTTGTTTACCATCAATGTTTTTTGTTGTTTTTGGTTTATTTGAATTCTTTATCTCAGGGGGCAAGAGAAAGTACAGTTTCTCCAGTCAATTGGTGTTGATCATGTCGTTGACCTGAGCAAAGATAGTATTATAGAAAACGTAAGGAAATTTCTCAAGTCAAGAAATCTCAAGGGGGTTGATGTTCTTTATGATCCTGTTGGAGGAAAACTTACGAAGGAAAGCATGAAGTTGCTTAATTGGGGTGCACATATTCTTGTCATTGGATTTGCAAGTGGCGAAGTTCCATTAATTCCAGCAAATATTGCCCTTGTGAAGGTTTGTCCCTTTGGCTGTTCAACTCACTCCTGTAGGATTTGCATACTCTTACCAAAGAAACTCTTTAGTTCCAATTTTCTTATGTTTACATTTCTAATGCACATGTAATACGAACCTCTTATTTGAATGCCATATAACTACAAAATATGATGTTAATCAATGAAAAATAATATTCATGTTTTTAGATAGTTACTTAAAAGATTGAACCATAGAATTGCATTACTTCATGTCATCATCATCATTACTATTATAATGTAATGCAATCAAGTACAAGTGTATCATCTGTCTCAAGAGGAAAACCTTGGTGTTGAATTTTATGATGCAATCAGTTTAACTGATGAATCACTACATGGTTTTGAAGCATCAACCAGATGCTACAATTGTTCCAAAATCCACATATTTCCTTACAAGAATTATATCCCGATCCTTTAATACATTTTTGTTCAAACAAATTGGTGGTGCTAACAAAAACATACTGTTATTTTCTTCAGAACTGGACTGTTCATGGAATATATTGGGGTAGTTACAGTTTGCATCAACCAAAAGTTCTAAGAGATTCTCTCGAGCAGCTCCTATCCTGGCTATCAAATGGCATGATAAGCGTCAATTTATCTCATTGTTACTCTCTTCCAGAGGTACGATGCAGATTTAGATACTTTTATAAAATTTCTTTTTCTAGGGTGTTTTTTTTTCTTTCAGATTCATTAGAGTACTTTTTTAGCATTAATTGTTCCATTTGGTTTCAATCATATGAATTCGTGCATTGATTGTTTTCCATTCTGTACCAGTTGGTAATTTTCAAGAAACAATAAAAAAAAAAAAATCCACGGATGACACCCTAACTTGGTGCTCATCCTTTTTCTCCTCAAAAAAAAAAAAAAAAAAAAAATCAAAGCAGAAACTATAACTGATAGCATGCACGCTCAAGGTGGAAGTTAGGCTTTAGTATTGATCATGTGTAGGCTTCTCTGTATTCTCAAACTTGAAAATTTCTTCTGGTCATGCTGAAAATTCAGCAAAGCTTCAGTCAGCTTTAAGGACCTTGTCAGATTCATTGTAGCAAAAAGCTAATCTAGATACAACTTATTATACACACTTCATTTCAGAAAAAAAACTTATTATACACACTGCTATGAGACATCTCGAGCACTAAGGACCTTATTAAGTTGTAGTTTGTCATCCTTCAGTTTTACTTATACTCAGGACTTGATGTTAGGCAATCTGTGTTCATATCTGGCATCAACAAAACACCTGAAAAGTTGTCCTTCCTCCACATTGTTATTCTTTTATTTCTCGTCACCCATTTCATTTAATTATTTTCCGTGTTTGTATGAAGCTGCTATGTGTTACTGGTGTGAAACATCAATAATATCATTCCAACGGCAACTGGAACTCCAGTAGTCGTTATGACATTCATAGTAGTGGGACAAGAATAGTGAACAGGTTTACTCACGCATAAGGAATTTAGCTTTGATGTTTGGAAGAATGAAAGTTTAGAAAAATAACCAATCTTCTGATTGTTGAGGACTTCAATTAATCATTTCCTCAGGGCTTTCAAAAAAAAAAAAGCATTTCCTCAGGGCTTTCATAGCCGGTCCCAAGCCTGGATAAAGGAGGAGGGTTGTGTTAAGCCTCGACAACCAGCGTAAAATTTTGTCGAATCGCATGAACATGGATCAACGAATGACGTCGTATGATCCATGTAGCCGACCCCACCTAGTGGGATAAGGCTTTGTTATTGTTGTTGTTCCTCAGGGCTTTCATGAGATGCGAGGAAGATTCTTTTTTCTGAAAGGAAGGACTTTCCTTGATGAGCTTGTTAAAAAAACCAACACGGCATGCAATAATTTGTTTCTTTTTGTTTATTGCACGGAAGCTATTTTTCGTCTCTCAATAAAGATTCCACAAGTTACTCTTCCTGCTGGAATTAGATAATGTTTTTTTCTGCTAGCATTATATTACAAGTTCTCCTATTTTACATTTTCGGTATTCATTTTCCCTTTTTTTTCAGGCAAATCTTGCTTTCGCTGCTATCAAAGATCGAAAAGTCATTGGAAAAGTGATGGTTGTGTTTGACAGCTCATCTAAGGGAAGATCTAAGCTGTGACATCCCTCTAATCTACTTGGCAATAAATGTGGGGTAGCCATACTCTTATATTGGAAGATTTCATGTTGTTTTTAGGTCAGTAATCTGCCGTGAATAGTGAACAAAAAACAGACTACTGAAAAATTTAACCAAGAACAAGAATATGTTTATTATATATTGTTGAAGATTCTCCAAATGAGATAGACATTTTGGAAATAAATATTCAAGTCAATAAATATTAATTGAGGTCAACAATTTTTCGTATCAGCAATGATTCAATTACTTATCTTCTGTATTCATGTAGTCTTCCATATATGAGGACATATTCTCTTCTACATATATATGAAAAGGACTATTTCGTACGGCTTCCGATGTTTTTTTTGTATTAATCATTGGTCATTGCAGTGTGCATTTCCTATGTAGAGTTCTTAAATCAAAATTTCAGACTTTCCGCGACTTCTATTGTACATGCTTTTGTGTAATCCATTTCTAAGGAAATCACTATTTGGCAATTTAAAAAGTTTGATCATCAAACACTTATATATAATCTCAAGGAAAAAGAAGTGTGGAAAAATATGTTCCCCAAAGCACTCTCATAAATCATAAAAAACATTTGTTTCTTTTAACCTTGTTTATATTGAATCTCAACACACAGTAACAAAATAATTCTGCAAAAAATTCCTTTTCAGCGCACTAATATTAGTTTCGACTAATTTAATTCATCTTAAATGCATTTCTAATGAGGATGTTCTAAATATGCAATGATTAAATGTAAAATCTTGCTTAATGGGAACTAATTGCTTGCAATAGGGTTTCACATTTAAAAAAAATAGTACAGACTTGCAAAATCAAATCGCATTGCAAGGAATGTATTTATACTTTATTAGCCAACTACATTTCGAAGTCACATCAACTGACGCGAACTCTCTCTCTCTCTCCCCCCCCCCCCCCCCCCCCCCCCCCCCCCCCCCCCCCACCAAATAGATATTGTTCCCATCATCAACGAATCTGCAAACGCAGCTGATAATTCAATACTCAGTAGACGAAGTCCCTCGCGTCGCATTGGCTTGATCGGAACTTTAAAAACGAGGACGTGTGCACATTTTCGATTGAACACCGAACATAGAAGCTTCCAACAAGACCACGCCGCGTTAGCTGGGCCTGCCACTTAACCCCATAATATATTTAAGTATATATATATATATATATATATAAAATAAAACAACAAGCGCCCATAAAAGCGAAGCAGTTGGATTTTGGGCCGGACGCGACCTGCGATCGCCGAGAAATAACACGAATCTTGCGAGGGGCGACCGCCGGCGATGGCCTACCGGCGGAGGCAACCGCCCTCTAGGATGTCCACCTTTCCGGCCGAAAGAATCGGATCCGCTCCCGTCCCCGGCGAAGGCGACCGCGGCGCCACCGCCACCTCCCCGCCCGCCATCGCCGCCCAGGCGATCCGGGCCTCCGCCGCCCATCGTGACGCCTCCTCCCTCTCGTCCGCATACGGGGAGCCAGCGGTATCCTCTCTCCGCCGCGACCACCTCCGGCCGAAAGCCTCCCCGCCCAACCAGGTGATCCCCATATTCTATTTTGTTCGTTTGATAGTTGAGCGCTATTTGGCGATTGCCTTTTTTTATTCGGGTGCCTTATTTCTGAATCAAAATTTTCTCTTTCCACCTCTGTCTGAATGTTTCTCGAGCTTGTGGCGTTGATGATCGGATCTGACGATTAGACCGATTAAAATTGGAAAGTCGGGTTTTCAAATAGTAGTGCGTTGACAGGTGATGGCTTTGGAATTTACATTTGACAAATAATTTGATGTTATTGAGAGATAAAAATATGGCCCGGCGCACATATAAGATTCTCGATGTGGTTATGCAATTATTAGAATATACATGTTCTGGATGTCATTATATCAATTGTGGGAACCGGATTATCCTTGCGGCGAAGGCTGTATTCAGCTATCCAGCGTCTATGTTCACTTTTGTAAATGTTTTCTTTTGCACAGGAGCTAGGATCTTTAGTAATTAAGATTACCATCTGTTGTGGTGTGAACTTTAAGCAGTCTCATGCTCTCATATTGCCACAAAACAGATCGTGGTGATTGAAGGTTAGAATTTTGCTCGCCTTGTCTATTTGTCAGCAGAATTGCCTGCTAGTTGTTAATCCAGAACATGCATTCTCAATCATTTGAGTGGTACTATGTGGATAACATTGTACATCACGCAATAACTTTGAAGATTGGAAGGCTGAGAAGATTGTTTTCCTACTTCGGCTTCTTCCATTTAACCTGTACTTTCAAGAACAGGTTATATATATCAAGGACCTTATTATAGTGTATTTTAAAATTGATGGTGAAAAAAAGGGAAAACAATATGCACTTGTTAGTGCTCTGTTCCTTTCAAAGTCACATGCTGGATGTTTTTTCTTTCACCAAGCAATTAGTGGACTTGATTTAACTCTTGTTTGCAGTTCTCACTGTTCATTTGATCATGTTATGGTCCAACTTACTGAAGATGAAACATGGTGGTTAAGGTCAATGTTTGAGATGATTTGAAGAAAACTTTAGATTGTATCCATATTTTTTATTCATTGTAAAACCATATTGTTTGTGCTTCTAACACTTCAATTTCGGCATCACATTTGTCAGCTTATTCCATGTGCCTATCTTTGCTATCTTATTACCTTCTTTTTCCCTCTTTTACAGGATTCTTCTTCCTATGAGTACACTTCAATCAACAGCTTGAATGAGTCTAAATATGGATTCTGGGGTCTACTGGCAAGAAAAGCCAAACAATTTATTGATGATGACAATGGAACCAAGCAATTTCAAGCACCTGGCAAGAATTTTGACACAACAACTAGCATTGAGGTAAGAATGAAATCTGAACCATAATAGGAATTTTGTTCTTGAGTTACAGGTTTTGTCATTTAGATGCTGGTGTTTACCCCTATATTAACAGAATAAGACATTGGAATAATGGTTGCCAACCTGATATATAATACACTAAGGAACTGCCGGATTGCTGCATGTTTGCATCTCAGATTTGAGAGTTGGGACAATTCCGTTTGGCCATTTGGTCCAAAGCCAGCTATTTTGTGGTTTCAAAATTGATGAATAACTCTCGTCTTAGTTTGAAGTTGGTCCACATATGTATACAAGATATTGAGGTACCTGAAGTGTCAAATTTTCTTTTCTCGCTGCATATCCTGTACCCGTACCTTTAGTCTTCCACAAGAATGCCTATAAACGTCTTTTTCAATTACCTATCGTCTTTCATTTAATCCGAGAGATGCCTGTCCTCAACAAAAATTCAAGAGATGCCTCGAAGGAGCTTGCTATTTAAACTGTAAAATAACATGTTAACAGTTTTTATGGGGAAAGATGTCATATCGAGAATATTATACACCGTCTATTTTCTTCTTAGTGAGTAGGGGTTTGATCTTGACTTGTATATTTTCCGTTTTCTTTCTTTTCGGTGCTCTTTCCCTTATACATGTGACCATTTATATATATATATAATATATATATATATATATATATAATATATGAGAGCCACAACTTGGTGATCATCCTTTTCATCCTCAAATAAATAAAATAAAATAACATGTTTACATTTTCTAGTGTGCAAGGATGTGTTTTTATACTGCCGCTTTTCTTGTTCTCGAGATTTTCCTTTTTTTCTTTCATGGTGTTCATTCTTTTTCTTTTGAAGGCTTGGAGGGGGTGGAACACTAGTGTTCTATACTCTCTTCCAATGTCTTCATGATTTTTCCTACCACTAAGTTGTGACTGTCTGTTACTTGTCTTCATTTCGACATGTTGGTCATTTTTCAGTTCCTCTCCATTTAAGTTAAAGATACAGAATGCCAATGTTTCTTTAGCTAAAGAATGTGTTAATGCTAACAATATTTCGTTTTTATCCCTTCAGTTTGATCATCCATATCAGTCACATGAATACCAGACAAAGAGAGAAACGACTCATCACAAAAATTCAGATGCACTAGCTTCTTCACTCAAGGACATTGGTGGCACGATTAAAAATGCCATTGAGGTATTATATCCCAAAACAAGTTATTGTGAAATTAATATTGTAACAAATTGTCTACTGTCTTACATAAATAGATATCACAAATTCAAATGGAATCTTATAACTTCAATAAATAATCATAAAATTGTTGTCCACATGTATGCCTATGTCAAATTTCCAAATCAATAAAATGGATGGCTATTCAAGGTAGACATCTTTTACCTTCTTAAAAAGAAAAAAAAATGTTGTCACATGTATACCTCCTATGTTAAATTTCCTGACTGCCTAATATGTTGAGAGAAATAAGTGAGAACAATAATAGTTATCTCTCAGCTATACATTCACCTCTCTCTAAGTTTTACTTCAGTGATGTAGAAAATTTGACTTGTGAATATCAATAAGCATTCAGCATTTTTATTCTTTGATATTGCCAAATAAAGTTGAAGCCATGAATTCCCATCAACATTTCATTTGTAGCATTTAATTCAAGTGATAATGCAGTTGCTAAAAATTTCCAGGGGGGTCTTTCAAAAGTGGAAAACAAGACAGCCGATATTATACAAGAAACACGCAAGCTCAACATCAGAAGAAAAGGAAGTGACACCGTTGCACCGAGCCAGGTTGTAGAGAAGACGGGCCAACATCTCCCTCATATTCAAACTGACTATGAGACGCAGTTGAAGGCATCTCGCGACGTAAGGTGGCAAAGTGCATCACTGCATTGCATTCACATGTTTGCACGTGTTGGTGTTGTTATGGTTCGGTCAAATGTCATTCTAGGCTTATGCCCATTTAACATGCATCCACATAGTTTTTTTCTTTCATTACTGTCAGTCTGTCACAGACCATTTGAAATCTGCATGCGAGGAAAGTTGCAACTCACGAGGTTCAATGCTTCTATGGAGAACATCTTTTCGTTCGCAAACATTTTGCTGGGTCGTATGATGGTATTGGTTGTTTTGTCCATACTAAACAAGCTATTTGTGTTGAAACTGTTGCAGGTTGCTAATGCAATGGCAGCAAAGGCCAAACTTCTTCTACGAGAACTAAGGACTGTCAAAGCAGATCTGGCTTTTGCAAAGGAACGCTGTGCTCAGCTTGAAGAAGAGAACAAGATGCTTAGGGAGAGCCATGAAAAGGGAGACGGTCCTGAAGATGATGATCTGGTAACTCGTTATTGTATATTATTTTAATGTAGCTTTTATACTCTCCATTTGAATGGCCTCTGAAAATGATGTTAGTGAAATCATGAGACACAGCTAGCTATATATCAAGATATTAGAGAATTTATCTTTAACGATATGGTCTCATCATACCTCTATACATTGATGTGGCTTCAGTTCTTTTTTTGTTTTGTGCTGATAATAAATTAATAACTTTTAATTTTGAGTCAAGGACATCAAATTGGAGCTTAATATTGGACTTGTTATTAAACAATAATTGAAATAGAGGGGTGAACACTGTAGAGAAGAAAGCATCTGATGATCTCCACAATGTGCACGATGAAATAACTTTTACAAATATTTTTTTTCTCGAGTTAAAAAAAAGGTAAAGTACAAATATTGAGCTTTACAAAAGGAGTAAACTTGGAGCTTGCATTTGGTTCTCAGTAAGATGAAGTGAAAGTCTTAAGACATTAGAAAATGAGTTGCAAATGTTTTTTTTTTGGTGCACAATGACACTTATTTTTGGGCAATTTTTGTGTCTCCTGAGCATTTGGGTATATTAATGATATCTGGAAACAGGAATCCCCGTTCAATTTATGCCTAAAGTAAGATAATTATGGTACGCCTTTTTCCTCATATCCATGCCAACATACTGTAGCACAAAGTTTTTTATTGTATAGAATCTGCAATATTTTGGGTATACTTTGGCTGGTGGTAACATGTGGGTTCAAGTTATTTTGTTCAGTACTGCTGATTTTACAGTTTTCTTTCTATTCAAAAGTGTCTTTGATGTTTATAAAGGGTTCAAGTTATTTTGTTCAGTACTGCTGATTTTACAGTTTTCTTTCTATTCAAAAGTGTCTTTGATGTTTATAAATGAAATAGGTCAAATTATATTCAACAGAAACCTATGATGAATTTTGAGGTGGTGATCTTTTTTCACAAACTTGTATAATATATTTTTTTCTCAAACAGATACGTCTGCAGTTGGAGACCTTGTTGTCTGAAAAAGCAAGGTTGGCTCATGAGAACTCCGTTTATGCACGAGAGAACAGATTCCTGAGGGAAATCGTGGAATACCACCAACTCACCATGCAAGATGTCGTCTACGTAGATGAGGGCATCGAAGAGGTCTCTGAAGTCTATTCCTCTCCACTTGCTCTCCTATCATCACTTAATATTGTGGCTGAAACATCTGTTACTTCCGCACCTTCAATGCCCACTCGTGTGCACGAAAACAATGCTGTTACTCAGCCACTGCTGTCGCCATCTTCATCCATTGTCTTGCCAGAAGATTGCCCCATTTTACCTGTGCCTCCCACACCACCTCTGTTGGCAGATCCACCGAAAGGGCGGTAAATATAGTCGGCCCCCGCTTTCAGCAACCGAGGACGATAGGGTGCAATTCATCAGGCTACATGTTTGAAGCCAGTTTGATGCCCTTTTGTTCAGCTTGTGTTCTCTGAGTTGTGGGTTTGCTGATGCGTGTAATACTAGTCATTCATGCTTGTGGCATTTGTAATATTAACTTATTTTTGTGAGTCTTAGATATTATCATTCTTTGTAAATGAAAGAAAATATAGATGTGGTTTACTATCATGTTTTTATTTTCCCTTTTTCTTCATTCAATTTATTGCCATCATGCCTTTTGGAATGAAGCGCACTAATCTATATATATATATATATAAAGCTGATGCATTAAGGGAGCTCTCATTACTTCATTACACTATCTTTTTTTCTAAGTGTTTCACATAATTTTGGATTTTGTGGAACACTTCACATTTTTTTCTCTTTCGTTTGTGTAACTTCCATATGACTTTTGTGTAACCCCTTCATCAGCTTTTTCTCTTTCCTATAACTCCGATCCAATTAACATTTACGTACAACATTCATTGCTGAACCTCCTACATTCAGATGCTGCAAGTGCAACCTTTCATATTACTTACGTTTCCTATCCTATGTCTTTAAAAATGGAGGAACCCTCCAACCATGTATCGACTCGATCTCTCTCATGCACTTTTTCCCTTCTTCCCTCTCACTCTCCATTTACACCTCTTTCTCTCTCTTCATCTCTGTATCTCTCTAATCATCACAAGAGAAAGAGAGGATTCATGGTCATCTCCATCTTCGCATGCGTGCTCAGGGTCATCTATATATATCTCTCTTTCCTCCCTCTTTGTATCTCTCTAAGACGTCCACGTGCCCATCTCGTACACCGTCATCGACGTCATTGTCCCTATGTGCATGCAGCCGAACTTGCATCCGGAGGACGACGAGCAACACCCTTTGTCTTATATAAAAAAGGACGAGTGTTTTGCAGCTACAAATATATTAACACATACTAATACAATTGATTGTATATATCCATACTCGCATATACTATATAATTATGTTGAAATTTGTTGGCCGAGGGCACTTCGTTCTCTAGCACATGTGTTTTGCAATGGGGGGCTTCTCTCTCACGCGGCGTCTTCCGCCACCCTGCAGCCATCTCACGAATCATGTTTGCTAGAGAACAAGTCATCTGCTGCAGTGATTTGCCACAAAGTGTGGTGAGTAGCTCCTGAAGCGGGAAATATTGGAGGCATACTTTTTTTTTCAGGCATATTATTCGATAGTTCTCAGTTATGAAATTTGCTCAAAAATTTTTGTTGTGTTCATTTTCATTTATATGAAGAATTAATTACAAATTTACCTTTTTCTACGACCATGAAGAAGATGAGAAGAGATGTGAGCGGGTTCTATTTGATTCATTTACTTTCCTAACTAAATATTTGAAACCTAATACAGGTACATGCGTTTCGTAGAGGGAGGTGCGTATGTCCCGGGAGCTTCTCTCCGAGGCACGTCGAGTTATCTTATCATGTATTTTTCTTTTCAACTTATTTTTGTACTTAGTTTTATTTTCAAGTGTGATAGTGACAGTTTTATAATTCTGCACTCCTGAAAAGTGCACCTCCTTGGCTTATTCTCCACATCACACGTCACATATGGGCCTCACGAGCCTGCGGTATAATAAGGGGAGACCAGCTAATGCTCCCCCCAAGCTTTGTAATCATCCTTATTTTCTCAACAAAAATTTCAAGCTTCCTTAAATTTAACACCGTGCCTCGAGCGTGGGGTGACAACTCACAAAAAGAGCGTCCCAAAGAGATCGAGCATCCCGCCGAGGTGCCCGTTCATTTACGAACGCCTCCATCGAAGAAGCGGCCGCTCGGGACTGAGCGTCCCAAAAACTGTGGCATTCGAAAAGTGGCATAAGCAAGCTTCCGCAAAGAATTCAAAAGAGCTTCCCTAGACGTTGGGCACGTCTAGGCACCGCACGGGTCATCGAGCGAAAAATGACCTCGTGACAAGTTGGTATCAGAGCAGCGTTTCTGGGACCGCTCAAGTTGGCGTTCGACGATCAAGGAGAAATGACGTCGAACTCGAAGATGACGACTGAACCCATTGCACCGGAGAAGGGCCGCCCCGAGCGAGGGCGCGCCCGCTCGAAGGACGCCTTATCCGCCTTCGAGCAATGCCTCGGCCAATTCCAATTGGACGTGGGCGAGATGCAAGACCAACTCGCAACGCACGAGCGGGAGTTGGAGAACACCGTGGATCTCGCAATAGTGTGGGACGAGATGGCGCCGTTGTATACGCGGCTAGAGTCCATGGAGGCGACGATCATGGACATGCGGGAGACCTTGGACAATGGTCTCTCCAACATGCGGTTCGAGATGGAGCAAGAGTTCAAGACCATGCGGGAAGAACTCAAGCGACGCTACAGAGATGGGCGGCGTCCCGAGACGCCCGCCCCGCATGAGGCAAAGATTGATGTGCCAAAGCCGCGGCCCTACAAAGGCGAGCGGTCGGCGAAGGAGATCAGTGACTTCCTATGGAACGTCCGAAGGTACATGGAGGCCTTGGACGTGACGTCCGAAGCGAGGATGGTGAAGACCGCATCCTTCTACTTGCAAGATGCGGTGAGTCTATGGTGGTGATGCCATTGCGACGACATGGAACGTGGCCACGTCGAGCCCATTGAGAGGTGGGACGACTTCAAGAGGCAGCTGACGAGTTACTTCTGCCCCGTCAAATCGGGATTGGAGGCAAAGATTGCGTTGTTCAACATTTGCCAGAAGGGCACGTTGAAGGAGTACGTGAAAGAGTTCACCGAGCTCCGCCTACAGAACTTCCAGGTGGACGAAGACACGTTGTTGGCGATCTTCGTGAAGGGTTTGAAGTCATGGGCTAGGACGGAGTTGGAGCGACGAGATTGCCCCAACCTCCGCTCGCTAGTCGCTGCTGCTGAGTCGCTCGTGGAGTATGCCAAAACGAGCGCTCCACCACCAAGGCCCTCGGACAAGGGCTATGGTGGGGGAGAGAAACCAAAGTCGCAAGGAGGCAAGTCGCACTATCAGGACAAAGGAAAGGGACACCAAGATAGGAGGCCCAACAATGACCGTTTCAAGAGGGACGAAAAGCCACCGAAGCCTTGTTACGTTTGCAAGGGTCTACATTGGACAAGCGATTGTCCGCAAAAGGCGACGATCAACGCCATGTATTGTCCCAACGAGAAGGAGAAGGAGGAGGCGTGCCTCAGTTCGATGCACATCCTCAGCGCCATCAATGCCTCGAAGGGTTCTTCATCGGCCGCTCGACTTTATGCGGACATCGAGTTGAACGGGCAAGTCTTCAACACCCTCATCGATACGGGAGCATCGGAGTTGTTCGTGCCAGAAGTGGCCGCCAAGAAGCTGAAACTGTCACCACAGAAGACTAATGCCACGTTCAAGACGGTGAACGCGAAGTCTATTCGACCACAGGAATTTCTCCTGGAGTGAAGGTTCGCATCGGCAAGTTGTCGGGAAGCTTTGACGTGACGGTGGCACCGGTGGACGACTACGAAGTGGTGGCGGGCATCTCTTTTTTGCGACACATTGCAGCATGTGTCATCCCGCTCACCAACTCAATGGTCATCTTCGACCCCAAGGGACCCTACAACGTTCCCGTGAGGTCAGGAGGTGATCTCAAGCAGAAGACCCTCTCCGCCATGCAAGTGGCGAAGGGGTTGCGCAAACAGGAGCACACCTTCCTAACGATCGCCATATTGGAAGATCCGAGGCCCTCCACTCCAACACCTCCCAAAGTCCTTGAAACTCTTGAGGACTTTGCGGACGTCATGCCCCCGGAACTCCCAAAGTGGTTGCCTCCGAAGCGTGAAGTGGACTATGTCATCGACTTGGTCTCAGGATCGAAGTTCCCTCATGGAGTCCTTTATCGGCTAGCCCCTCCGGAACTCCAAGAACTCCGTAAACAACTCACCGAACTATTGGATGCAGGATATGTTCGGTCCTCGAAGTCTCCATATGACGCCCCGGTACTTTTTCAGAAGAAGCATGACGGTTCCCTCCGGATGTGCATCGACTACCGCGCGTTTAACAAGCTTACGGTGAAGAACAAGTACCCCATCCCTCTAGTGGCGGACTTGTTCGACCAACTTGACGGCGCGAGATGGTTTACCAAGTTGGATCTTCGTTCGGGCTATTGCGGAAGAAGATGTGCAGAAGACGGTGTACGTCACAAGATACGGCTCCTACGAGTTCCTCGTGATGCCTTTCGGCCTCACCAACGCCCCAGCGACCTTCTGCACTCTCATAAACAAGGTATTGCAACCATTCCTTGATAGGTTCATGGTTGTATACCTCGACGACATCATGATCTACAGCCGCACCTTGGAGGAGCATATCGAGCATATTCGTCAAGTGTTCGAGGTGTTGTGGCAGAACGAGCTTTACGTCAAGCGGGAGAAGTGCACCTTCGCCCAATCGGAAGTGTACTTATTGGGACATGTCGTCGGATGTAGCAAGCTGAAGATGGATGGCGCGAAGATTCGAGCCATCATGGAGAGTGGGAGCCGCCCAGGCAGGTTTCCGACATGCGTTCGTTTTTTGGTCTGATGAACTACTATAGGCGGTTTGTCAAGGGGTATTCACATGTGACAACCCCTTTGACGAATCTCCTCCTGAAGAATGTGAAGTGGGAGTGGACGCCGACATGCCAGGAAGCGTTCGACACCCTCAAGAGGATCATGACGGAGGAACCGGTGCTCGTCCTACCAAACCACACAAAACCATACGATGTACAGACAGATGCTTCTGACTATGCCATCGGAGGAGTTCTTATGCAGGAAGGGAATCCCGTGGCGTTCGAGAGTCGCAAACTCAATGACACGGAGCGGCGCTACACCGTTCAGGAGAAGGAGATGACCGGAGTGATCCACTGCCTTAGGACATGGCGGCACTACCTCCTCGGGTCGTGATTTGACATCAAGACGGACAACGTCGCGATAAGTTACTTCGAGACGCAGAAGAAGCTCTCGCCGAAGCAAGCAAGGTGGCAAGAATTTATGGCGGAGTTCGACTACGTCCTGGAGTACAAGCCCGGCAAGACGAATATCGTTGCCGACGCCCTCAGCCGACGCGCGGAATTGACGGCCATGAGCTCCTCTCAGGCCGACATGATCGAGAGGATCAAGAAGGGACTGGAGTCGGATCCTACGGCAAAGAACCTGTTTGAACAAACAAATGAGAGAAAGACAAGCCGCTTTTGGGTGGAAGATGGGCTGATCTTCACCAAGAAATGTCGCATCTACGTTCCTCTATTCGACAACTTGCGGTGCACTATTATGCAGGAGTGCCATGACTCCAAGTGGGCGGGACATCCGGGCATCCGCCGCACTTTGACACTCATCGAAGACAACTACTTCTGGTTAAGGATGGAGGATGATGTTGAAGCTTTCGTGAAGACATGCCTTATTTGCCAGCAAGACAAAAATCTCAATCAAGCACCCGGCGGACTTCTGGAACCCCTGCCTATTCCAGAGCGGTCATGGAAAGATGTTTCCATGGACTTCATCACAGGCCTGCCTAAGTCTGAAGGGGCGGGTACCATCATGGTGGTCGTCGATCGGTTCTCCAAGTATGCTATCTTCGCCGTCGGCTCCGCAAGTTGTCCTGCTACTAAAGCTGCGGAATTATTCATGAAGCATGTAGTGAAGTATTGGAGCCTACCACAAAGCATCATCAGCGATCGGAATAGTCGATTCGTTGGCAACTTCTGGAAGGAACTGTTCAAGATGATGGGCTCCAACCTGCATTTTTCGACATCACTTCATCCTCAAATCGACGCCCAAACTGAAAGGGTGAATTGTATCTTGGAGATCTACTTGAGGCACTATGTGAGTGCCAATCAGAAGGACTGGGCGAAGCTACTCGACATCGCACAATTTTCTTATAACTTGCAGCGGAGCGAGTCGACCAATCGGAGTCCCTTCGAGATAGTGACGGAGCAGCAACCTCTGACGCCCCAGGCTGTCGCCACATCCTATGGTGGCAAAGTCCCAGCCGCTCACCGCATGGCGAGGGAATGGCATGAGCAGAACGACATGACGAGAGCATGTTTACACAAGGCATCGAAGCGCATGAAGAAGTGGGCGGACACTGCCCGACGGGATGTCAACTTTAAAGTCGGAGACTTGGTCCTTGTGAAGCTGATCCAACATCTTCGATTAAGTGAAAAGAATTTGCACAAGGGCCTCGTTAGGCGTTACGAGGGCCCCTTCAAGATCCTGAAGAAGGTAGGCAAGGTGGCCTACAAGTTGGAGCTCCCTCCCCAGATGCAACAACACCCTGTCTTCCATATCAGCCTGCTCAAGCCTTTTGTTGAAAACACTGAAGATCCCGGGCGTGGGGTTTCAGACCGCGCCCCGCCTATCATCCGTCAGCAGTTTACTGATCAAGTTAAAGAAGTACTCGTCGTCCGCACGAAGAATCGGAAGAAGAAATATATTGTTCGATGGAGCGAAAGACCGGACGCCGACACAAGTTGGGAGACAGCCGAAGACCTGTGGCAGTTCAAGCAGAAGATTGAAGAATTTCAAGCTGCAGCTCCAAGGACGTCGCTGACTTGAGTGGAGGAGAATGTCCCGAGGGCTTCTCCCTGGGGCACGTCGAGTTATCTTACCATGTATTTTCCTTTTCAACTCACTTTTGTACTTAGTTTTATTTTCAAGTGTGATAGTGACAGTTTTATAATTCTGCACTATTGAAAAGTGCACCCCCTTGACTTGTTCTCTACATCACACGTCGCATATGGGCCTCACAAGCCTGCGGTATAGTAAGGGGAGACCAGCTAGTGCTCCCCCCAAGCTTTGGAATCATCCCTATTTTCTCAGTAAAGATTTTAAACTTCCTTAAATCTAGCACCGTGCCTCGAGCATGGGGTGGCAACCCACAAAAATAGCATCCCAAAGTGTCCCAAAGAGATCGAGCGTCCCGTCGAGGTGCCCGTTCGTTTACGAACGCCTCCACCGAAGAAGCGACCGCTCGGGACCGAGCGTCCCAAAAACTGTGGCATTCGAAAAGTTGCATAAGCAAGCTTTCGCAAAGCATTCAAAAGAGTTTGCCTAGACGTTGGGCACGTCTAGGCGCCGCACAGGTCATCGAGCGAAAAATGACCCCGTGACACGTAGCGTAGTTATTTTTTTGTCATTTAATGATAAGTTTGATTAAATTCTCAATTACAAAATCAAATGTCCATTATTGGGCAATGCTGAAGGGAGCTTACTTGTCTTATACATGTAATGCTGAGGCCTTACAAGGTCATTACACTTATTTTTTTTTCTCATTTTTTGTGATTTTTCTTTATCATATTACAACTACTAAATCTATAACCTCCTTTAATAGCCTTTTAATGTGTGTAGACTGTTTCAGCTTTAGCATTCAGTGACATACGCATTTAATATTAACATTGTGTCTCATAACTATCCATCTTCTCTAATTAATCATCCGATTAATGTTAATGTTAATATTTGTAAAAAGGTACCGTTACATCCTCCATTCAAATACAAATTGAATGATGGTAATCATCAATAATTAAATAACATATCCAACTTACATATTTTCAGTTGTCCAATCATAATTGATACATAATATTTTAATTCATTAAAAAAATTAGTTTTAGGTTCTCCTCTAATTTGTCTAACATTTATATCCTTTGATTTTTTTTCTGTATATATTTTACTTTTTTTAAAAAATTCACATATTAAATTTATGATTTTTCCTCAATAATGGATTAAAAATTAAGGAAGATAAAAAGTGATTAGTGATGATATATAGGTGTTTTAATACTTAAATTAGAGGTTAATGAGTATATAGGGCACATCGCTCTACATCATGGTGTAGGGCGTCTATTTCTCATGCAAGTTCAAATGTCAAATTAGTATTCACCGTATCAATCATAATATGACAAATTTATAAACTTCCCAACACTTATTACATAAATGAAAATTGAGTTTTTAGTGCAAAAATATATGTAACGTACTCTTTTTGTGTGAATTGGAAGATGAGAAGACAAGACAAGCTTATGAGAGGATTTACTTTTTCATCTCCCCTATATATATATATATATATATATATATATTATTCTGTTGTTATTTCTTTCTCCATCCATAACATATAACATATATTCTATTAGATTTTCTTTCTACTTTTATTTGTCTTACATGGATATACAGTTACATATAAATGTTACCATAACAATTATATTTTATTAATATTTTTGTCTCTTATATTTTTCTTGTTTTGATGTATACAATTACATAAAAGTATGTAATCATACTATTAATTATTGTTGTTCATGCTATTAATTATTTTAAAAAAATATTGGATGATAATCATGCATGTTTCATTTTTTTTATTACATATTTATACAAAAAAAATCTAAATAACAATTAAGACCAATCAATTTTTTAGCACTAAATATATTAAAAATTATTTTGACTTATTTTTTAAAAATTAACTAACATATTTATTATATATAAAATATTTCAAAAATCTCATTTATAATCACGCACAGCGCTATTGTGTTGCCTAGTTATTAGCTATAATCCAAGAGGCTGACAGTTGTAATATAAAAGTTTATGTACAATGACTGTAATTATTATGAAACGTTTTCGTATCTACACTAGGTGAGGTCGACTACATGGATCATACGATGTCATTCATATATTCGTTGATCCATGTTCATGAGATTCGATAAAATTTTACGCTGGCTGTCGGGACCTAACACAACCCTCCTCCTTTATCCGGAGTTAAGACCGACTATAAAACATAGGCGGAAGTTCGTATCTACAAGTTCTCAAAATTAAAAAATTAGTTGCAACATATGCAGGTACATTTTACATAGTTCACACGACGGAATGTGATTGACACTCATCAATCTCGACATATCATTAGATGACAGCACAAAGTTTATACTCTTGAAAACTTTACACTTAAAATTTCATTAAACATATTAGAGAAGTACATTGTATATTTATACACGATGTATACAACAAAACTCCCCAAGACGGGGGTATAAAGTGGATATAAGAACGCAGTCATGACAGTGTTCATGTCGTACCTTGCGGCACTACTGTGAGCTCCACGGCAAATGCAGAATACATTTCAGAATACCAATGCCAATAAGAAGCATGATAATGCACACTATTTCTTTGAAATATTGGACATGGCTTCTGAGAAGAGCAAATACCCTCGTAATGTGTGCATCAGAATAACTGAAAAAATAAACTCGTAGAACCATCACCGAAGGAACGTAGATCAGCAGGTTTAACCAACGCTCTGCATAAGGGGCACGTCCTCTCTCTCTCAAACCTGAAAGCCAACCTGATCAGTGAGTAGAAATTCAAAGCGATTGTATCCCAACGTGTAAATAGCTCAACCATTTTTTTTATGATGAAGTTCAAATGATTCACATAAAACAAAACAAGGTATAATTCTCAAGACATCAAAGTTTTATGAACTATTTTTTTTTTGAAGTAATGAACTAAAATTTTGAGCAAAAAACATTTCAACTTTCCAATCTATACAACTAGTGTAACACCATATTGAAATACAAGCATAAAGTTTTAACTCGAAGAAAGTCAGAAAGACAAGTTAAGCATAGGTTTGTGACCATTCAGATACACAGTCTTCGCAGAAGATGTGCTTGCAACGAAGTCGGATAGGAGAATGCATCTTCTCCTGGCAAATAGCACATAGATCACCAGCCGCAAGCACCTGCATTAAATTTGTAAGAAGTGAACTTTTTGCAAATTAAAAAAAAAGTTTCAAGTCCCCATTTTTATATTGTGTGATATTGGATGTTCTACATTAAGACATGCTTAGTTTACATTCAATTATGTGGTAACAGTGATATTCCAAAAAGCCCATTTTGAAGTATGATTTGACACCTTGGTACACCAAGTTCCACAATACCATAGAAAATTCTCATAATGAACAAGTAGATACAGGTGATATTATTCACTGCTCAATGAAATTTAGATCACCTGTTCATGTGTAGCATGAGATCCATAATGAACTTTGCGTGATACAGCCTTTAGTGCAGCAAAAAATGACTGAACCTGGAAGCAGATGAAATTAAGAACAAAAAGGACGACTTGATTGTGCCACAAAGATGATTGAATTTTGTGAGAGACGTATCTGCTTCAAGAACAACAGAACATTTTAACTAGAGAGTACATACCTTCTCGACAACTGATGTCAGCTTAAAAGTAAGGTATAATCCTGTAGTCAGAGATGAAAAGAGACTCCCGTATTCATTGTTGAGAAAGAAACGGTACCAAACAGGTGTTGGCAATAATGCTCGGTATAGGATGAGGAGATACTCAACTAGTGTCAGCATTTGACCCTGGGAAGGAAAGATAGTTGATAAATGTATTATCTGCAACTTTTTTTCCCTGAGCATTCAATATTTAAAATTATAATTTTTTAAAAGAAACAATATATTTGGTTAAGAAAAGAAAGCCAGAACAAAATTTAGTTTTTCTGTAAAGAAAGAAAATACAAGTATATACTTCATTCACCAATAGCAGCAGAAAATATCAATAGTTGAAATCACAGGAAACCAAATTCATACAAGAATGCATTAAATTTACATAATAATTCAATGACACTAGGATCATCATTTTTTTTATTTGATTTACCAAGGACATAATAGGATAACACATTAGTAGTTTATACAGTCCATAAAAGATGACTTGGAAGTGAAAAAAGAAATCTAATTAAACTTGTTTCACCTAAATGCCAATTCATTAACTACCACTGAATTTCATTTCGTTATTGTTCTAGAACTTTATTTGGTTGTATGTTGGAAATGTTCTGACAGTTGGTCACAAATTGTGTTCCCTGAAAATTGATTCAGGGGAAGAATACAGCAGAAGAGTAGATCTTGGAACCATGGGGAACCATAAATGAGGGTCCCAAAGAAAACTTTACCTGCTTTCGGTAGTGACAGCCCCTGCTATTTTTATAGAACATCAAGAGCACACACTTAATGGCCATAGCAGCTTGTCGTACCATTGTATCTGAAAATTAGTAAATGTTGATTACTAAAGAATAAAATCATCTATAAGCCACCAAATTCATTATTAGTAATATCATGGCTTGGAGAAACTTTAACATGACTGACAAATCTAAATCAACCATCTATTTTCAAAGTAATTTGTGGATATTGCGTCCTAGAAGTTGTCTACTGCTACTTGTCAAACCTTTTACTCAGCAAATTTGAGCACATATGTCTAACAAAATAATCAATACAAAATTGACAATAGCAGCTTTCAATTTCTTTGATTTACTGTGGGCAATGATTTAAAAAGATGTGGTAAAAGGCAGCTGTCAACCCCTAACAAACAATAACAATTAAAATTATTTTAGAAACCAACTCAGGTTATATGTCTTAGGGTCACTACCATATAATCATTACACGGTGACTGTATCATCAAACAGCTTCATGGAACTGCATATAAAGAGGACAGAGGTAAATGATGTAATGTGTTTTGCAGTAAATAAGAAAACGAAGATTCTGGGCTAACTGAGAGTATAAGTAGCTAAAACATTATTTGCAATCTGTAGTTTAAATGGAAAACTCCGCCTATGTTTTATAGCCGGTCCCAAGCCCGGATAAAGGAGGAGGGTTGTGTTAGGCCCCGACAGCCAGCGTAAAACCCTGTCGAATCTTATGAACATGGATCAACGAATAAGTCGACCCCACCTAGTGGGATAAGGCTTTGTTGTTGTTGTTGTTGTTGTTGTAGTTTAAATGGAAACATATTTCTTCACATAAGAACATATTTGTATGTAACTTCAGCTATTTACACAAAAATATCATTCCCAAGCAAACAATATAGATGCTGGAGGTGAATGGATAGGTAGTGTAACTCCTAATAATCCCATCAACATAAAGCTATCACACATTGAAAAATATCATCCAAACTGCAAGATGAAAACTAATAGTAACACAGAAAGTAGTGAAGGAAATACCATTGACCATAATGATGAATATTGCATGCCAAAATGGTGGTATTTCTCTTGGAGGTAGCATGACCAGAGGATATGAGATATCATCATTCCTGTACCACCAATAGACGCCAAATACATGAATAACAAACACTAATGTGATGCCAATAAGCACAGATATTTTACGTTCTCCCTGCAAGGACCAGAAGAAGTAGTGAGATTGCCAATCACATGAACCACATGAATGATAAATGATTTTATTAAATCGTTAACTGACTTAGAGAGGAAAGCTAAAAAGGCGGAGTCTAGTTGACGTTATGGTGACCAAGATGCAATGAGTTCAAGCCATGCAAATGGTCTCTCTGTGAAGGTCAAAGGCTGCACATATGTGCTACCACCCTTTTTCCGGGACTAAACCTCTTTTTTAGGCGAACCAAATATATAGCAATAGCCAAAGTACAAAGTTGAACCATACAAACTATCCTACAGCACACCTTTAAAGCAGTTTGTCTCCTCAGAATATCGTTGGACTTGAACATCACGGCAGCAATCCAAATTGCAATAAAGAAACCTATACATGACATATTCATCACAAAGTTAAATAAAATGACATAAAGAGAAGAAGCAACACAACAATGCATGTATCCATCAGATTATGAAGAGGAGAAACTGGTCATTCATATTTCAAACAATGAACTAAACCAGCTTATGTATAGACGTAAAACTCTTGTTCGTAAACCAAAGAACTCAAGATGAACACATGTCGTAGAATAACACATCTTATCTTGAATGATGGAACAAAGAAACTAGCAAAACCCAACTCAATCTCCCTCATTGCAACCATATTTGCTGTCTTGATATCTACATTACATGACTCTTCTGTACGGACTTAAATTTAGTCGCTTTATCAGAAATCCTGACTCCAATATAATTTTTTGCAGATCATAGGACGAACAGACAATAAATACTAAGCCTACAAATGGAGTGCAACCATTCTCATATTTTTTTAGAAAACAAATTGACATAATTACTCAACAAGAAACCGTAGTGAAAAAAATTAGTTGGTCCAAGATCATTAGCCTTCACAGATACACGTAAGTACAGGACCCAAGGAACATATGCAAAAATTATTTGAATATGCAAAACCTAGAAACCAAATTTGAATATTGATTGAAGAACCAATGCCTCAAAAATTATCAGACAACAGGTCTTACTGCTGCATTTTCGTTTTCTTTTGAAGCTGTAAATTGCAATCGGTAGAAACTTGAAAGAACATGACACGGAGACCACTTACCTTGTAGATGTTGTCTAATGAACACGACCAATAGAAGCAATGAGAACGGCAATATCTGTTCGATCCACCTTGCGAGCTGCTGTATATCGTATCTCTGGTACGACGAGCCCCAGCTTTCGGTTCCCGAGGCACTCGCCGTGTTCCCATCCGTGCTCTGACTGCCTGTAGACGGCGCGGAGGGGAATGATAAATCCATTTCTCCGATAACAACATCGCTCCCTCCATCGCCTCCCTGCCTCTCAGACGAATCGCCAACCAGCTCAACGGGAACAACACCACCGCCGCTCGGTTGCCCCTCCCGCCTCGTCGCAACGCCCAAAGACTGTGTCCGGTCGGAGCCTACTCTCTGATCCTCCGGGTCCGCGACGCCTATGATCCTGATAGACACCTCTCCCCCACCGCCGGAGACAACGGTCGGTTCGTCCGGCTGATGATCACGAGCGGCAGCCCCTCCAATCAAGTTCTCGTCCTCCGGGTGGCTCGATCTTGGCTGCACGAGGCCGGAGTACTCGAGCAGCGCCGAAAGTGGCGCCCGGATGAAGTTGGACGCCGGGAAATGGACGCTGTACCGCCTCGTTGACCCGCCGGAGGTTTCCATCACCAGCCAACAAAAGTATGACGAAGGACGGATGAGCCGACGGGTCTGCGACGGAGTGTTGGCGGTTAAATGGGTGGAGAAATGGATCAACGTGCAAGGTGTTCGACGAAAGCCCTAATGGAAGATTTAATATCAATGTGTACATACTATTTATGTTTGATTAACTCCATATCTTAATTGAAAAATAAATCATTTATCACTCGAGTAGACTTCAAAGTTGTTTGATAGGTGGCCGGCCCTCCTCCCTAATTTTGTTTAAATGTATTAATATATTAATTTTAGGATTAACAATTAATATGAACTTTTAAATACTTCTGTTATATCATTAAAATATAATTTTTAATTTTGTGTTGATCAAAACTTGTCTGCCCTAATTTTTTAATCCACCTATTATTATTATTATTATTATTAAACTATAGAAGCATATATTGTGCACCTTTTCTGCCATAAAAACATGAAGATATGTCCCACACTACTTTGAAATGAAATTATTAACTTTGTATTAAAGTTTTTTGGTTAATGTCCGCTATCATATCAACAGCGCCTTCAAATTTGTCTCTTCGGGATGCGAATTTGTCAAGCAAAGCACTCTCAGAAAGTCAGCAACGTGGTGTCCATGGACTCATTAATTTCGAGGATTAAGAAATGATTATAATATTAATTATTATTATTGTGTACTCAACAATAGATGCATACCTAATTATTATTATTGTGCATCATAATAATAATAATAATAAAATATTATTTGTGCATGTTTATAATAATAAGCTACACATCGCGTATCCGTCAAAACTCTCAACCTTTATCTTACGTCGAAAAAAGGAACTCATGATCCCTTCTCAAGAATGAAAATAAATATAAAATAAGTATTCATCAACTCTAGTTTCTTTTTTTTTTTCAAAAAAAGAAAAGAGTAATTCCCTGACACTTATTTGACATGAATAAAATAGTGTTAAGAAGGACGTCATGGAACAAATTCCTTTACAATGAATTTGGCTAAAATAATTTCGTGGTCGTAGTCATGGAACTAATATTAAAATATTCTGACATTAAATTATATGGCATTGGTCAAATTCGAAGGCTGCAAGGTTTCGTTCGTCGGATTGGGTTACGAATAATTGGAGGGAGTGTTCAAACTAATTATGAGTTTGAATGATAGAATCAATTTGTGAGATGTCCAAGTAGATCAAGTCAACCATAGAAACATGCGGACGCCACTGTACCCGATAAAATTTAAAGGATACAGGGAAATAATCCAGTAGTTTTTTTTTTGCGCAAGATTTTTTAGAATATTAGTGTCTGATTAATTTAAAATAAAAAGATGAAAGAGTAATAATTTATTTCCTAAGTAATATAATAATTTCAAGATTCAAATTCAAGATTAATTTTTTGAAACTCGATCTTGCTATTACTGAGTTAATATTAATTGGTTGAAAAGGATGAATAGAGGATATTTTATAGAGCTGCAATAGGTGCAACTCAAAAGAGGCCAAAGTAGAAAAAAAAAATGTCGCCACTTAGACTCGAACAGAAACCTTCAAAAGAGTCAATAAAGCATTGAAGCCATCACGACAATTTCATCTTAACTTAATAAAAAATTGAAGACTTACCAACTACTTGTATGGATGAAAAATAAGCTTTGCGAGTCTTTACAAAAAAAATTTAGTGGAGCCTATTTTGAATGAGTCGATTTTGTTCTATAAAAAAATATTCTAAATTATATTTAGATTCAAAATATGAAGTTTTTATTATTCAATTTTTCAGTTAAGATTTATAGGGTTGATAGGAGTTTTCTTACGGCCGGTGATGCAAGTCCATTGATATTGTTTTGATCACTTGATAAAAAAATCACCAATATTCATGGATACTACATTCGACAAAATTTTAGAAAATATTATATACTGATAATTTACATGTAAGTGTGATGCTTTTGTTTTGAGTTGGGTTCCATTCCCATGTCAAACATTTTTTACCCTTTTTTTTATTTAATGGGCATTATTATTACACATTTTTCTTCTTTTTTATTGAAAGTTTCTTAATTCAACTAATATCAAAGAAGATTTCTAATTTAATTTTTTAAGTGTTATAGTATATGTTCTTATTTTTTTCGTATATTATTAGTGTTTATATTATACATATTTATTTATTTATTTTAAAATGCTATTATAATTCAAAATTTTCTTCATCTCACTTCAGCTGACATATCATATTTTATTATATATTTTAGAAATCTAAATCAGTATGTTACTTCTGTTATTTGATTATATCACACTTTTCAGAGAGCACCTACTTAACGAAAAAACATCGTCAAAAATGGAAAAACAAAATAATATGTCAAGTCGAACAAATGAGGGAAAGATCCTTGCTTTTCCTATGATCTATTTGGACACAACATACTTGGTTAAAATGTGCCATGCTCAAAATGTAAGAAGGTAGGATAAACTTATGGGGGAATAGGCGAGGAGAAAACATTATTTTGTGAATATATATAAGTTAAATTAGTGTGCAATCAACAAATTGTGATTGTGATCGTACTATACAATCACATATTTTGAACCTTTGAATCAACATCATTTTGATGTAATGATGCTTGTAGTTTGGGCTATCAAATCAAAATGATGTTGACATAAAAATTCAGAGTATATAGTTGTACAGTGCAATATATATATATATATATATATATAGAGAGAGAGAGAGAGTAGGGCGTGTAACACTTTTACGTGTGGTGTTGTGAAACGTCTCACTCACGTCCATTGATTGTGCATCTATGATTGAGGGGGAAATGTGGCTACACGGGTCATCGCGGCCATCCATATGAAATCAACGGACGAGATTGTTGTGCCAAAAGTAAAATTGTCCAGCGCCCAAATTTGTTTCGACCATTCGTTCAACTTTCTAAATCACCCATGGCCATGCCCTAAGTGATGATTGCGATGTCTCCCATCCTCCATAGCGGTGAGTCCCTCGACCGACCACGATCTTCTTCTTTTTTATTCTCGTGATTTCAATCTCTGCTTTCACACATTCGTCCTTTGTGCCTGATGCATTCGTTTGCTCTGCTTTGTGACAACTCAATTGTGTTTATTATGTTTCTAATGTTGCATTCCTCACTTTTGTTGTGCGCTCGTTTGGCAAAAGCAATGCCCTAGACGATAACTTGATTTTAAATTTGGTTTTGTTCTAATGTTTATTTAGATTCCAATTTTGAACTTTATTAGTCTCAACTCATAACTAATCTTATTTATGCGTGCTTGAGCTCCGTAGTTTTGATTCTTATTTCTTTTTTTCATTAATGAAAGTTATTATGTATCAAAACTTAAACCCTGAAATGCAAAGTACAAAAATTTGAGGACGAACCTCCTCCTAAATGATTTTTGTTTCATTAACTGGCAATTATTAGCACATAACACGTAGTTCCCTTTGATTTTCTTCTCAATAGTTTTTTTTGGGTGGAGGGTAGTTCCTCCCTCTACTATGGCTATGATTATGAATTACAAAGCCCTTCGTAATGGTATATAAGAGTATGTATGCTTTCATTTATTTATTAATTACAAAGACCTTCAATTTTTTTGACCATAAATACTATGATTTCATTCATTTTTTGTGACCCAATAGATTCCATCGTGTGACTCAATGAAAGTGTCCTACTCGTGATCCCTTGGTCTCCTACTCAGCAACACTCCAATTTGTGATGGTGACAACTGCTACATTGTGAGATTGCTTAGCTTCTATTTTTTGCCCTTACATTGAATTTATCTATCATTTCGAATTTTATAGACAATAATTGTGTGCCTATCAATTATCACTTGTCTTTGATAATTTATTTCTTGTTTCTTAAATATTGAATGTGTCATGCATCAAGGTGTCTTGCTCATTTTTTAAATCAAATATTTATGGACAATGATTGTGTGTTTGAACAAGATAGGTATATGTAATTTCCTTATTTAACTTGAAACATTAGTGTCATATACATTTTATTAATAGATTATCTATGTAACAATTATGAAAATATAATGGGAATGCAACTAATGAAGTTGAAGATGATGGTCATATGAAATCCTATGAAGTTATAAAATCATTTGCTGACATAACTTTTCATATTGACGAAGATGCATATAAGTATTACAATATGTATGTTAGATTGACGGGTTTTTTATGCGAAAATTTTATTCTCATAGATCAAAAGTGTTAGAAAAAACCGTTAATAGAAATCATGTTTGTCCTAAAGAAGGACACGAGAATTTGAAACATAACTAGGAACAAACAATGAAACAAAGAAGAGAATGCAAAGATAATTATCTTGCTCATCTTTATGTTGGTGAAAGAAAAGACCGAAAGTGGGATGTAAGATAGTTTATTGAAGAGCACACTCAACTTTTGGCTACTCCTTTGAAAGTAATGCAATTACACGTGTACAAAGAAATATCGAATGCATCTATACGAGTTGTGTATACTTTGCATACTAATGGAGTTGGTCCACTAGTAATTGGTAAAGCTCTTAATCATTCAGGGTAACCATCGATTACAGTGCAACTATAGGGCCAAGGGTGAATGTGTTCTAAATGTTTTATGACTCTTCATAAGGTAGAACATTTCGTCTGGTCTCATTTCCTAATATGCTTTAAAACATGAGAATGTGATCTTAGGTTATTAATATGCTCGCTCCTATCATTTTCTTGAAAGATTTGAAACACGTCGTTGAAAATAGGTCCTTAATGTGATCTTAATTAAGCATTTATAGGCATATGAAGCACCTTCAACACGTCTTTGAAACAAACTTTTAATGTGATATGAATTTCACTTGCATTTGTAGGGATATGAAGCACCCTCAACCTATTTTCAGTTGAGATTACTGTCATATTATGTTACTCATATGATTTCAATTTTCAATGTGATCTGCACTAGTGAAAGATGACTGTAGTAATGAAAGGATGGTAGAAGAATTAAAGATAAAAATTATAATGAAAGAATGGTTTAAAGAACTTGATCATTTATGATCCTTTGTGACCGCATAAAGATATCTGTAGTAATGAAAGAATGGTGTGTAGCATCCTTGAATGTATTGTGTTGACCATTATATGTATTATGTATGGAACAATGTTCCATGGATTTTACATGTATTGTGTTGACCTTATTATATGTATTTTATGTTATCCGATAGTTGAATGTTATTCGACAATTGAATGTTATCCACTTTAATTTTATCTTTAATTTGCCTTTCAATGCAATGACATCCCTCAACGCTTCATGCTCCTCATGTGTTTTATTAATTCTCAGTTTCATCTACTATCATTGTTATGGATCTTTGTATTTGTCTGATTGAGTCACAACACATTTTGTCATCCATGGGGATGAAGCAATCTCTTAGTTGAGAGTATATTAAATTTTTCAATGTGCTTTTGATTATATTCTTTACTAAGATAGTTAGGTTCTCAAAATTTTTAGTCCTATACCTTTTATTTGTTTCTTTTCTACAAGAAGTCTACATTTTATTATTAATAATTAAGAGAATCCGATAGGGATATATAGTCTGAATTCTTTCTCTCACATTAATTAAAGACACCATTATCTCTTATTGTCAACAATTTAAATCACTTTTCTTGTTACTTTCTCAATTAACAAATTATGTTGAAAGATAAGAGCTTAGATTAGCCATCATGATTTCGCACTCTATTCACTCTTTATTACTTGATACGATATAGATATTTGTTATTATATTTGCATTTAATTTACCGCATCAAAAAATAAGGAAGAAAAGGAAAAAGATCGCAATCAAAGGACTCACCGCTCCAGCGGATGAGAGACGTTGTCTAGGGTGCACAACACAACAGAGGTCATCACATAGGGCATTAGACAATGAGATCGCAGGCGATTCAGACATTCGAACGATGGGATAACCAAACATCATGATAATAGAAAAAAGGAAGAAAAAGAAAAAGTTCACGACCGAGGGTCTCACCGCTTTGACAGATGGGAGACGTCATCTAGGGCAATTGCACCTTTTTGTGGGTCAAAATTTTTATTTTGTTATTATTATTCAATCCATGAGCACATTTACAAGTATGATAATGTTTCATTATGTACCCGATCATTATGAAGCATAATTTGACCGGAGTTATTCTTTATCATCCTGTTGTTTGATTTAACATGTCCTCTAAAAAATTGAATATTAAAATACAACTTCTGGAATACTTTTTCTCGGAGCTCAAATTAACCACACACCCAAAGTCAATTAGAGATAACTCAGTTTTCTTTTTATATTTTTGGTCAATTAATTTTCATAAAGTAATAATGTGTTTATTATTTTTCATAAAGTGTTGCATGATTTTAATTGCTTCTCCCAAAAGGAAAAAACATTTGATAATATGATATTGATAATATTTTAAGTAGCATGGATTATTTTATGCGTTCCAAGCAAATCATTTCTATTATTTTTTTAAAATACCATAACAAAGTATAAGTTTAATTTATTGTCTTAGGATTTAAATTGTTAAAATATTTTTAAAATAAACAAAATTAAAACAAATAATAAATAAAAAGTGTGCCTTATATTATGAAGAATAATTATATCATTCAACAACAACAACAACAACAACAACAACAACAACAACAACAACAACAACAACAACAACAACAACAACAACAACAACAACAACAACAACAACAACAACAACAACAACAACAACAATAATAATAATAATAATAATAATAATAATAATAATAATAATATATTCTGAAGATTCAGTGATTGTTTTGTAACTAATCTACATTGTTTCTTTGTTCACTATTCCTATTTATATTTTTTCCTAATGTTTTTAGAATTTTTATATGTCAACTTTAAAAAAAATGACAAGATTTTAAGAATGTTGTAAATGGCACATATTAAGGCATAACACGATGTTATAAATGACAAGTTTTAACATAATATTTATGTCAATAACATTTTTTACATGAATATATATATAATTCTGGCAATTTTGTAAGTAATATATATTGCTTCTTTGCTCAACATTCCTATTTATCTTTTACCTGATTTTTTTTAGAATTTTCACACCTCAACTTTTAAAAGAATGACAAGGTTTTAAGAATGCTATAAATGGCATGCATTAATTGCATAACACAATGTTACAAATAATAAGTTTTAACATAATCATTATGTGAATAACATTTTTTACATGCAAAATCTATATTATATATATATATAATTCTGAGGATTCAGTGACGATTTTGTAAATAATCTACATTGTTACTTTGCTCAACATTCTTATTTATTTTTTTCCTATTTTTTTAGAATTTTCAAACCTCAACTTTTTTTAAAAAAAATGATAAAGTTTTAAGAATGTTATAAATGACACATATTAATTGCATAACATAATGTTATAAATGATAAGTTTTAACATAATCATTATGTGAATCAATTTTTACATGCACAATCTTATATTTTTATATAGCTAATGCACAAAAGAGGTTTCAAATGGCTCTCCATTCAACATCGGTAATTATCTTTTTTCTCATTTTTTATTTATATTTTTTTCCTATTTTTAGATCACGAATATATATATATATATATAAAATTATGAGGATTCAATGATAATTTTATAAATAATATAAATTATTTCTTTTCTCAATATTACTGTTTATCTTTTTTCTAATTTTTTTAAAATTTTCGCACCTCAACTTTTAAAAAAATGACAAGGTATTAAGAATGTTATAAATGACACGTATTAATTGCATAACACAATGTTATAAATGACAAATTTCATAATTATTATGTGAATAACATTTTTTACATGCAATATATATATATATATATATTTGAGGATTCAATGGTAATTTTGTAAATAATTTACATTGCTTCTTTGCTCAGCATTCTTATTTATTTTTTCTTGGTTTTTTAGAAATTTCATACCTTAATTTAAAAAAGATGACAATGTTTTAAGAATGTTATAAATGATACGTATTAATTGCATAAGACAATGTTATAAATGTTAAGTTTTAATATAATCATTATGTGAATAACATTTTTTACATGTAAAAAAAGAATAATTCCAAGGATTCATCACAAAATGTCATTAACATATCTTTTTTAAATCTATTATTTTTTACATGTAAAAAAGAATAGTTTCAAAGATTCATGACAACAAATTGGATATATATATATATATATATATATATATATATATATATATATTCTCCCAATAATCTCTTTTTCGAGTGTCCATTCTATCTTCTATATTATATTAAAGAAAGAGTACTTTGAAGCATAAAATGACATTTGGCAAAAGCATGAATTGACAAGTGTCCTTAAATATTTATAATTAGTTATAATACTAAGTTATAAATTAAGATTATACATAATTTAATTGGAGTAGTGGATACCATAACCGTTAGGCATACATATATTTTGTTATCAATGAATTAAATTAGTGATGATATAATATAATAATTAAATTAATAGTATTTATATAATATTTTAAAGAACTAATAATGATTGGTAATTATATAAACCATAGTAAAATCTTATTTTAAATACTTACTATCTCACCATTATAATGCCACGTCCAAGATAAAATTAAATGTAGAATTTTAAATAATTGAAATATTAATATATATGCACTAACTATCTACCAAATAACTAATTATGTAATTGATAAAGAAATATATTCTTTAAAGATCACTACAAAATACAACCGTCATTTAAAATTATACAAAATACAAAATACAATATACAAAATAATACCTTGACTAAGGAAATAATAGTATTTGTACTATAATATAATAGTTTTTAAATGATATATAAAATTATTAATATATTTATGTAATTTATCTTTGAATGTATTTTTTAAAACTCATTACTGCATAGGAGCCGTATAAAATGATAAAACATGATTATATTTAAATAAATTAATAACCGCATAGAAGAATGATTAACTTCCAATTAGCATTTTTTGCCGGTTATAACCGTCTATGCTATAAATAATTGCATGGAAAGGACACGTTTTGTTGCATTTTCATTGTTGAAGTCACAATGTAAGTTGATTTTTTACCTTTAGAAACTTAAGCATTGCTAAGTAGATAAACTTTTTTCATTATTTGTTATTATTTTGAATAATATGTTGCTTTTCACTATAATGAAATTGATTAGTTATGTCTATTAATATAATAATAATTTATTAAAGTGTAGTGAAGGTAAATATGTTATACTCATAGTTTTAACAATATCCCTTTCTCTTTTTCATAAGAAAATGTGCAGATGCATAATTTATTTGCATGTTCTTATTTCTTATATCCACTAACAAAGTAGCAATTAACAAAAAAAATACCCCTAAGATATTACTTTTTATTGTTCGGTTTTGAGCTTTGGTTCAAAAGCCTTATGTAGAAAAATAATATTCAGCTAAAATATAAGTTATATTATAATATCGACCTTTTCGTTTTGTCTACATATGAGCACTCATAATTAATTTTTGGTATAAATTTGCGCAACTTCTTTCTTTCTCCTTTCAATATTTTCATGTATATTACTTTTGATTTGAACCACCAGCAATTTTTTTATATAGGTTTTAACCTTGATTTACAAATAATATCATAATAACTTTAAGCATATATAGAAATATATATATGTCCTTAGTATTATTCTTTCATCAATCATCATACTCATATGAATGATCATGGTGGATATTGATTGCATATTACAATTATTAAGTGAGAGTTAAGGTGATATTATCACACATAATTAAATAATAGGAAGTGGTGGATTGGGTGCACAAATATTTTCCATATATAATCAATGTCATTGGTCCAACTAGCTACTGGGGAAGACTTCAAGAACAGGTAAATAATTAAACAATTATATTACCAAATTAGTTCTTATCTCAGTTACCATCTACAAATAAGTATAATATGTTGTTATACTTTGATGTATATGTTAACTAGGTCTTAACTACCACATAAAATAATTTATTCGATGAATACACTGATCGTATATTAATTACTATATAAAATATCTTTAGGACTGTTTTGACATATGGCAAACGTAGGGTAATTGAAAATATTAATCTAATTCAAATGTTAGTGGTCCAACCATTTATAATCAGGAATATAAAAAACTCGGGTAAAATTTTTTCTACGGGGATAGGTGCAATAATAATAATAATAATAATAATAATAATAATAATAATAATAACAATAATAATAATAATAATAATAATAATAATAATAATAATAATAATAATAATAATAATGAAATTATTATTTTTATAATGATGAAGGAGAGGATAACACTTGGTTAATCTATGAATTAATTGGATAGTTTATTACTAATTAAAAATCACTAAATAATTGGAGTGTTTATAAGATATCATTAGCATGATATCTCAAAAAATTATTTTACTGTAAATTCCTCATTTTCTTATTTTACAACTCTGATTTATTTAATAATAATCATGAGAAAAAAATAAAAAGAGTAGTTATATTAATTTTATTAAATAATATAAAGAGATAATATTTATTAGTTACTTATTAGGAAAATGATGTCATTAGAAAGACATCTAGCATAATTTATGTCATTAAAAATGTAATTAATAAACTAACATTACAACCTCACGTGTGCTTATCATATAATGTTGTTATTTTATAAATTATTTATCTTGATTATTGTGTATAGATGGGATGGATAATTATTCTAATAGACATCTGTCAAACAATATTTTCTAAGTCTAAAACATTGTTTTGAACTATCCAATTGCAGGTTATTTATTTTGTAAGTCTAAAACATTATTGAACGGTTATAAGAGAGTTCATTCAAAACACAATATTCATATATTACCATCACATGTGATTATATTTAATTTTAATAAACAAAATAAGTATCAAGAATTATCGCATAAAATATTAATTTATGCCTCTTCTTTATCAGATAACATAAAAATAATATCTATATCATCATAAATTTATTTAATTTAAGTCAATTATTAAAGAACCACATCAAACTAAAACAATATAAAACTATTTTTTAGATTAAAAAGCTAATTATATATTTAAATTTGAAAACTAAAAAATATCCATCATCATAGTTTACATGATATACTTTAAAATTTTTGAAACAGTATATTTATTATTCATATAAATATAAAAGAAGGGTGAATAAAATAGTACAATCAAATCATCCCACTAATCATTAAAGTTTTATGGAATTCCCAATAACTTAGCAATAAATATAACAACAAATTCTACTAGCTAAAATAATTCTACAACTAATTTTTTTATTAATAACAAATCTTATTGTTAATTTTAAAATAGGAAGATCAAGAACTACAGAAAAGGAGAAGGACAAACAACAATGAATTACATTTTAACTTTTTTTTCATAATAAGCATTATATTATTTTTAGTTTTCTAAATTCAAGCCTTCTATTTATTTGATATCTTATGCTATGTATTAGTGTGTTAGAAAATTCTTAATGAGTTTCTTAATTAATAGTATAACAGCATGATTGATTAATAATGTAAAAATATTAATATCACAATCTGATAATAGAATAATTAAATGGAAATAAAAACATATTTGCTTTGTTTAGATAAGTGATCCGAAGGAATACTAATTGTATTTCATTATTTTAAAAAACTATGTTAATTTCATGCCTTACGAAATACAAACATAAGTCGGGTGTAAACTTTTAAAAATGGAATCAGTTTTTTAGGACAGAGAATATTAGATTAGTGCTGCACAAAGTTATTTGTATTATGTATAAGTTTAACATTATAAATTATTTTGATTATTACAAAATAATTATTCTTTATATATTTATTTTACGATTATAATTCTTTAACTTTCTAGAAATGTAGAATCATAATCTATATTTTTCATAAAAAATAAAAAATTATTTTGATCGGCAAGATCTATTGGTGAATAATATACCGAAAGGTTTGGTTACTAATAGAGCGGAATGACGTCGTATGATCCATGTAGCCGACCCCACCTAGTGGGATAAGACTTTGTTGTTGTTGTTGTTGTACTTTTTAATATCTAACGTCCATCACACAAGACACATGTTTGAATCTACTCATTTATAATAAAAATCCTAAAGTCATGGTAAAATTTTATCTGTTCCAAATTTGAAAACGTTATTTTTATAATTTTTATTATATTAAAATTAAGTTAATAAACATTAATTATGCATTTCATTTATTTTTTAAAAAGTAAGATTATGCACTATGTCTTTGTGTTGTAATTGTTCTTATTTTTTAAATGACCTATTTGAATTGGTTTAATAATAATAATGATCCCTTAAAGATAAATATTCTAAAATGGGATTTGACTTAAAATATGGTATTGAGAATGACGGATTATCATTTTGCAATAAATATTTGTGATTTTTTAGATATAACGTATTTTCTTCTTTATTTGTATTTGATTATTTGTTGGATATTGAAGAATTTCTTCTGTCTTACCAAAGAGTCATAAATAATCATGGGTGAAATAATTGAAATTAAAATTAAGATATATATATATATAATTTTAGCTATTTATAAATCTATAAATATCATTATTTGTTTATGATCATATGTATCATAAATATATAAAAAAAATTAAACATACTACAATTTAATATATCAAACTTAAATGAAAATATTACTTTCTAAGAAGAGAGGGAAATAAATGGATATTCATATTATTCAACTAATATTAAAATATACAAAACTAAGTATTTTATTAATATATGATTCGTTTATTTTTGCATCATCCGCGCATCGCGCGGGTCATCACACTAGTATCTATATTATATTAAAAAGAGAGTACTTTGAAGGAGAGAATGACACTTGACACATTTATCAAGTTCCACATGTTCTGTAATTAAAATATCATGATTAATTTTAGTTTTTTAAATGATTATTATATTATATTAGTTTTTTTAAAAAATGATTAATGCTCAATGTTAGTTAGTTTCTTACAAGATATCAATAATTATATAATTTTATAAGATTAGTGGATACAATTATGTATAACCGTCTAATAGAAAAAAATGATATTTAATGATTAATAAATTCTATAAATGTGTAAAGGATAGAATGACACTTGGCACATTTGTCAAGTTCCACATGTTCTGTAATTAAAATATCATGATTAATTTTAGTTTTTTAAATGATTATTATATTATATTAGTTTTTTTAAAAATGATTAATGCTCAATGTTAGTTAGTTTCTTACAAGATATCAATAATTATATAATTTTATAAGATTAGTGGATACAATTATGTATAACCGTCTAATGGAAAAAATGATATTTAATGATTAATAAATTCTATAAATGTGTAAAGGAGAGAATGACACTTGGCACATTTGTCAAGTTCCACATGTCTTGTAATTAAAATATCATGATTAATTTTAGTTTTTAAATGATTATTATATTATATTAGTTTTTTTAAAAATGATTAATGCTCAATGTTAGTTAGTTTCTTACAAGATATCAATAATTATATAATTTTATAAGATTAGTGGATACAATTATGTATAACCGTCTAATAGAAAAAATGATATTTAATGATTAATAAATTTTATAAATGTGTAAAGGAGAGAATGACACTTGGCACATTTGTCAAGTTCCACATGTCCTGTAATTAAAATATCATGATTAATTTTAGTTTTTTAAATGATTATGATATTATATTAGTTTTTTTAAAAATGATTAATGCTCAATGTTAGTTAGTTTCTTACAAGATATCAATAATTATATAATTTTATAAGATTAGTGGATACAATTATGTATAACCGTCTAATAGAAAAAATGATATTTAATGATTAATAAATTCTATAATTGTACAATTAGTCTATTATCTTCTATCTTCTATCTATACTATATTAAAAGCAAAGAAATCTGAAAGGAGAAATTGACATTTGACATCATTATATTTTGACAAGTGTCCCAAGAATGTATGTATATTGCAAAATGATTAATAAATATATAAGTTTATTATTTATTTGGTTGTAATAATTATATAAAATAATTTGCTAAACATGAGAGAGATAATTTGATATCTATATTGCAAAAAGAAAAATATATTCTACAAGAAAAATAAAAAAAAATAATATGTCGCCATGTGTCCTCAAATTTTTTAAATATAATAATAATAATAATAATAATAATAATAATAATAATAATAATAATAATAATAATCTATACTATATTAAAAGTAAAGAAGTCTGAAAGGAGAAATTGACATTTGACATCCCTATGTTTTGACAAGTGTCCCAAGAATGTGTCTATATTGCAAAAATGATTAATAAATATATAAGTTTATTATTTATTTGGTTGTAATAATTATATAAAATAATTTGCTAAACATGAGAGAGGTAATTTGATATCTATATTGCAAAAAGAAAAATATATTTTACAAGAAAAATAAAAATAAAAATAATATCTTGCCATGTGTCCTCAAATTTTTTAAATATATTATACAATAATAATAATAATAATAATAATAATAATAATAATAATAATAATAATAATAATAATAATAATAATTAACATGTAGAGTAATTAGAAGTGGTAACTGCACAAATAAATAGCAATCACTGAAATAGTCAAAATATAATAATTATAATATGTATTATTCATGACCGTTAGGCATACTAATATTTAATTATTAATAAATAGAATGTTTAACTAATTAAATATTAATTTAACTATAGATAATTGAGCTTCTCTTTGAAATAAAATAAATATTGCTTTATATGTTGATCGGAAAACTAATTAATCAATATATTCTACAAGAAAAATAAAAATAAAATGTGTCCTCAAATTTTTAAATATATTATACAACAACAATAATAATAATAATAATAATAATAATAATAATAATAATAATAATAATAATAATAATAATAATAATAATAATAATAATAATAATAATAATAATAATAATAATAATAATAATAATATTAATAATTAACATGTAGAGTAATTAGAAGTGGTAACCGCACAAATAAATAGCAATCACTGAAATAGTCAAAATATAATAATTATAATATTTATTATTCATGACCGTTAGGCATAATAATATTTAATTATTAATAAATAGAATGTTTAACTAATTAAATATTAATTTAACTATAGATAATTGGGCTTCTCTTTGAAATAAAATAAATATTGCTTTATAAGTTGATTGGAAAACTAATTAATCATAAAAAGATTTGTCCATCTAAACATGAAGTAAAAGTTTAATACATAATACAATATTAACTAACACTACAAGAAAATGACTTTTAGTGACCATAATTAACGAAGAGATTCAAATATGGTCGTTAAACATCGTTATTAACGACTAGAAGAAATTCTGTTCGTCAACAATAAGGATCAGAAAAATTCTGATCCTTAATATTCTTATGATTGACCGTTAAAAGTCAACAATAAGAATTAATAAAAATGTGGTTCTTAATATTCAAATTAACGATCATCATCTTGTCGTTAAAAATATGAAAGAAGAAAAGAACAAGTAAGTATAGAAACATAGTCCCACATTCATTATAGTAGTATGATGAGAGCAAAGAGACAAGTATTAATAGAGGAGGAGACTAATTGACTAATATAGAGTTTTATGGAGAAGGCTCATCTTTGGATCTTTTTCAAATTTAAAATAATATTTTTTATTAAATTATTTGTTCACAAAAAAACTTTAAAAAAATAGTTGGTTCATCCAAAATGTGATTCAATCTGGTGATGTTTTTAGCGACTAGGTGAGTGTTCCTTATAAGTTATCTACACTACAAGAAAAAGTCATATTTCCAACCGTTCATTTTCGACGGTCCGACATCCGTCTGAAATACCGACGATTTTTCTGGCGGATCTTCCAAATCGTCGAAATTTTCGTCGGATAATTTTTTACGATTTTAGCCGTCTAAACTTTCAACGGTTCCTAATTCGTCGAAAGGTTTCGACGGTTTGAACGTTCGTCCGGCCGCCATTTCGTCCGCAATTCGTCCGACCGTCGACCACCTCCCGCGTCCGGCGCAGGTAGGTCCGATCCCCACCCTCCTTGCATATATATTGCTCTCTCCGGCGGCCAGATTCGGCCGCCCTCCGTGCGGCGGCCAGATCCGGCCATCATTCGCGCGCGTCGGCCAGATCCGGCCACCATTCGCGCGCGATGGCCAGATCCGGCCGCCATTCGCGCGCGACGGCCAAATCCGGCCGCCCTCCGCGCGCGGTGGCCAGATCCGGCCGCCCTCCGTGCGGCGGCCAGATCCGGCCGCCCTCCGCGTGCGGCGGCCATATCCGGCCGCCCTCCGCGCGCGGCGGCCATATCCGGCCGCCCTTGCACGACGGCGGCCAGATCCGGCTGCCCTTCGCGCGGCGACCATATCCGGTCGCCCTTGCGCGGCGGCGGCCAGATCCGATCGCCCTTCGCACGGCGGCCAGATCCGGCCGGCCTCCGCGCGGCGGCGGCCAGATCCGGCCGCGGACTAATGCTAATAAATTACTCTTTTTATTTCCATTTGACTAAACCAACCATGGTTTAGCCATCTTTGTTAAAATACTAATTGATATCTGAGTGCAGCCAGGACTAATGCAGCCAACCAAGCTCAATGCCATTGAAACAAGTGCAACTGTAGTTTCATTAGTAATATTCATAGTAAAAGTGCCCTTCAGTAACACCTTGTTTTAGTATAGTGGACAGAAGAAAACAAAAAGATAAAATTCAGAAGGACGACCACAAAATACGTGCAATCTCTACCTTAAATTGAGATGACAACCGAAATAGCAATAAGTCCATTGATTACATAGAGTAAATGTACATGTGTATATGTGTATGCTATCTCTATACCTGGCAGTATGACTAGTAAACATTAGTAAACAATATGTTCTTCCTCAGTTGTTTCATAAACTTTTTTTCTTTCCTTATACAATTTTGTATCACTGAAATTTTTTATGATTTGCAAATAATGCAGTCATTATGTCATATTTGAACGATCGTCGATGGATGTACAAAAGAAATAATCCTGGTCGTAGAGGCTTGACACAAGAATTTATAGATGTCATTGACTATTATGTTACTGTGGCTTGTCAATCTTTACAATATCAGCGAGAGGGAACAATTAGGTGTCCTTGTTTGAAATGTGCTAGCACAAAGTTACAGACGATAGAGACTGTCAAAGTTCACTTATATAGAAAGGGTTTCAAACCCAATTATTGGCAATGGGATGATTTAGGCGAAGGAGCGCCTTCGACAAGCGTCCCAAATTCAGGTCTTCATTTTGTGGATCCTGAACCAACATTTGCTTCGCAATATGAACAGTTAGTTTATGACGCAGCTGCAACTGAGTATGACAATATTAGATTTGAGCAGAATGAAGAGGCACCAAATCCAGAAGCAAGAGATTTATGATTTACTAAACGCATCGAGCCAACCCTTATGGCCTGGGTGTGAAAGTCATTCGGAACTATCACTTGCTGTTAGATTGTTGAATCTGAAAGCCGACCATAATATTTCACAAGCATGTTTTGATGCATTTCTAGATATTTTAAAAGAGGTCACACCAACTGGGGCTCGTATTCCTAAAAATTTTTATAGGACAAAAAGATTGGTCAGTAAACTTGGTCTTAGCTCAACTAAAATAGATTGTTGTCGTGATGGTTGTATGTTATATTACGACGAGGACATCAATCTAAATGAATGCAAATTTTGTGGGGCCGAACGATATAGAGTGACTAACAAGTCTCAAGTCACTGTGAAAAGAATGCATTATTTGCCTCTTATTCCAAGGCTTAAAAGACTATACTCGTCTATAGGGTCAACGTCGTAAATAAAGTGGCATGCATAGCATAATACTTCTGAAGGTGTCATGCTTCACCCATCGGATGGTGAAGCGTTGAAACATTTTGATCGTAAGCATCCTGATTTTGCTAGGGACGAAAGGAACATAAGGCTCGGATTATGCGCAGATAGTTTTACACCATATGGTCAGACTTCAGTTCCTTATTCATGTTGGCCGATCTCAATAACACCTTATAATTGCCACCTGGGATTTGTATGTCCGCACCTTATATGTTTTTGACATGCATTATTCCTGGTCCTCAGAGTCCTAAACAGAGGATAGACGTGTATTTACAGCCTCTAATAGACGAGCTAAAAGAACTGTGGGATGGTGTCGTCGCTTATGATGTGTCTACCAAACAAAATTTCACATTGAGAGCTGCCTTATTGTGGACTGTTAATGACTTTCCAGCATACGGGATGTTGTCTGGTTGGATGATCGCAGGAAAATTAGCTTGTCCATCTTGAATGGAAACTCAGATGCGTTCACTTTGAGAAATGGGAGTAAAAATAGTTGGTTTGATTGCCATAGACGATTTCTTACAGCTGATCAGCAACAACAACAACAACAATAAAGCCTTATCCCATTAGGTGGGGTCGGCTACATGGATCATACGACGCCATTAGCTGATCCATGTTCATAAGATTCTTACAGTTGATCATCCGTACAAAAATAACCGAAATGCATTTCGACAGAATAGGGTTGTAGAAGACATGCCTCCGGTCAGACGCTCAGGAGCTCAATTATGTCGCATTGTCAATGCTTTATGCAGAATTGTCGACGACCCAAATGTCACATACAATGAGTATGATGCTTGTCATAACTGGACCAAACGAAGTATATTATGGGATTTACCTTATTGGTCTGATTGTTTGATACGTCATGCACATTGAGAGAAATGTGTTTGAAAATATATTCAACACCGTAATGGACATTAAGGGTAAAACAAAGGACAACCTAAAGGCGAGACTAGATTTGAAGGAGCATTGTCGAAGGCCAGAGTTGCACTTAGTGACTTTACCTAACGAAAGATTATCTAAACCAAAAGCAAGTTATATTCTCACTAAGGAGCAGAAGACCCAAGTGTGTCGCTGGATCCAAGAGCTGAGAATGCCGGATGGTTATGCATCAAATCTGACCCGATGTGTGGACATGAATAACTTGCGTTTGTTTGGCATGAAAAGTCACAACTGCCACATATTCATGGAAACTTTGCTTCATACTGCTTTTTCTTCACTCCCGGATAAGATTTGAAAACCGATAATGGAGTTGAGTCAATTCTTCAAAGAATTGTGTTCTACAACATTAACGGTGGAAAATATGATTCAATTGGAACGTAATATTCCGATAATATTATGTAAGTTGGAACGAATATTTCCACCGGGATTCTTTGATTCCATGGAGCACTTACCTATTCATCTGCCATATGAGGCAAGGGTAGATGGACCAGTACAATACATGTGGATGTATCCTTTTGAAAGATATCTCAATCAAATAAAAATGACGATTAAGAACAAAGCACGTGTCGAAGGATCCATATGTGAAGGGTATATGATTCAGGAGATTTCATACTTCTGTTCTTACTACTTCGAGTCCCATGTTAAGTGTGCGAGAATCAGAGTCCATCAAAATGATGAAGTTCCAGAAGAACAGTTTGATGTGGCATCTTTGTCGCTCTTCAATCAGTTAGGAAGACATTTTGAGAAGTCAAGGAGTAGATGGCTCAGTGATGCAGAATTCAAGTCTGCCACGAATCATGTCCTTCTAAACACGCCGGAGGTGCAAGGCTACATTAAGTAAGTTTAATATCCATGCGTTCTTTTCTTTAACGTCTTCCCAAACAATATTTTGATTTAGCCATCACTTCGTATGTAGTGCTTTATTTCAATACTACAATGTCCCTGAAGAACATGTACAAGATAGAATCGAGAATGACTTCGCACCGTGGTTTAAAGAATAGGTAATTCTCAAAATATTCTAAACAATTTGATGTCTTCAGCGTCTACTATACTCATTTATTTTCATATTAGGTTCTCAGTACCGGCACGGCGTCTGGTCTCCATAATTTGGCATGGGGACCGGCTCGAGAGGTGAAAAGTTGGCCGGTGTATTTTGTGAATGGTTATAAGTTTCACACTGAAACTTGGTCGATCGAGAAGAAAACCGTGAACAGTGGAGTATGTGTCGTAGGATCCACGGACGGAGAAAATGAGCGTGACTACTACAGTGTTCTCAAAGACATTATTCAGCTGCAATATACTGGAGGTAATAAAGTCACATTATTTGAGTGTAATTGATTTGATCCAAAGGAAATGAGAGGGATGCGAGTTCACAAAGATTTCAAAATAGTTGAAATACGTCACAATAGGTGTTATGATCGTTTTGATCCTTTCATTATTTCGTCTTCTACAAGGCAAGTATATTATGTGTCATATCCGGAGAAGACCAGGGACAAAGCACAATGGTGGGTTGTAATAAAGACGAAGGCAAGAAGCAGGATAGAAGTTGATGGTGCATTGCAATGTGCCTTTCAAGATGACTCGCAGACTTCTGTGGCCCCTATTGTCGACATCGAATTAGTCGACGATCTACAGGATTTGGAACACGTATTTGAAGACTTCGATAACGTCGACATACAAAATGATGAAAATGGCTCGGACGAAGATGAATTTGAAACTACGACGATTTCTGATGATGATGATGATGACGGGTACCAGTCATGTGGAAATTCAGATGATGAGTAAATGTGTCTTTACTTGTCGTCACGAATTATCAATTTTTTTTACCTTACGACTAGGATATTTTATTACGACTGTTATCATCTTATGGATTGTTCATTTACGACTCATATTCATTTTGTTTGAGGCAATAGTTTGTTTGAGGCGTTAGCGATTCATGTGGACAAACAATCGGATCGACGGATGCCTGACGCGGACGATGCATTCTTATATTCGCTACCATCTCTTGAGTGTTTGAAATAATGATCAGAAGAATTTTTCGCAAAAGCTTATTCAAATTAATTTATTTATTTTTTATAAGCGCCTCCGGATATTAGGAATTGGTTCTCGAGTTATACGTACAATTCCGTTCCTCAAGAAGCAACACAAGACGTAGCCAAACATAGTCAGCTCAAGACGTTGTGACATTTGAATTTTTTATCAATTGTGAATTTGACTTGGAATAAATTTTGTACTATGCAGATGTATCGATTTGTTAAAAGTAAAAACAAAGGAAAGGAGTCGGTCGTCCCTAGAGATCTCAGTACTCCGTCTGCTCCTATATCAGTAACGAGCATTCGCATAACAGAGTGTTCTTCTCCTCCGTCGGCTCCTAGATCAGCCACAGGCATTCGCATAATAGAACGTTCTTCTCCTCCACCGGGTCCTTTCTCTCACGTTGATATTGCGGACTTGGATACATAATTGCCACAACAACCCGTCAGAGCTCATTGTTCCGTGGAAGGCTCAGATCAGGCTTCGTCAAATCGTGTTTACAAAGCATACGTGCAACCAGATGAGAATTTAGGGTAAGTGTTATTTTATGTATATCGAATCCTTATTCATGCTTTGATTCAGCCATGACATTTTATAATTCTGTGTTCTTCCAGGTTTGTACCGTCGAAACTAGCGGCTGCGACAGTTACTAAAGTGTTGCGACATAGGTATACTGAAGCGTGGCTTACATGGAGGGAAGTTTCTTATGCCACGAGACAGATGCTATTTAATGAATTTCAGGTATCATTAGAAGCCAACATGATCATTAAAATTTTTCTTCGTAATACATTAATTATTTTTAAACACTTACAGGCTGATGTGTGGTGGGAACCCGAGCATACGGAAAAAATGTGGAAGGCTTTTAACTCTCGGTGTTCGAAGAGATTGTCCGCGATGCTTTCTGAAGCTCGAGCTGACGGAGAACGCCCCAATTGGATCCCCGAGGCCGTTTGGATAGATTTGCTAGGAAAGTGGTCCACCACTGATGTGTGGTGGGAACCCGAGCATACGGAAAAAATGTGGAAGGCTTTTAACTCTCGGTGTTCGAAGAGATTGTCCGCAATGCTTTCTGAAGCTCGAGCTGACGGAGAACGCCCCAATTGGATCCCCGAGGCCGTTTGGATAGATTTGCTAGGAAAGTGGTCCACCGAGGAGTACAAATTGAAATGCAAAAAAGCAAAAATCAGTCGAGAATCCGACCAGGGAGCGTGCTTGCATTCGGGCGGATATGTATCCACGAGCACGATTGCTAAGAAAATGGTAAAGTCTTTCTCCGAACTCAGGACGAAATATTATACTTTAAGAAAATGGTAAGTGTCGAGAGAATATTATACTTTAAGTTGCAAATTTTAAAATATTATCTCATTGCAGGAGAAAGAGACGTGTAGACCACTTACTCAGGACGAAATATTTCTCCGAACCCATCAGAAGAAGAACAAAGAATGGGTTTCGGGTTATGCCCGGGAGACATATGTATGTAAATTTTTGTGCCTTTATTTTTTTTCTAAATTGCAAGTTAATAGTTAATTAACAAAACTTTGAAGTCGATCACCTAGTCGTCATTTGTAGTTAATTATTTTTGCCGCTTCTTTGTATTTTCTTTATGTTTCAGGAGTCTTATAAAACAAAAGAAGTTGATCATATTACGCAAGCCACGCAGGAGGGGACCACACCGTTGACTCCAAGACAACTTTGGACGGAACACGTCGGCGTGAAGAAGGGTCGCATTTACGGCCTCGGATCTTCTGTGAGTGACACAGATATTGGATATGATCGACGAACTACTTCAGGTTCATCTCCTTCTGGTATGCAAGAAATTATCGATCAGGTGACCATGAAGATTAGGGAAGAGGTCAGAAAGGAATTCGAAGAACGTGAACGTCGTAACAGGTTTGAAATGAAGAAAATGATGCGTGCCTTCACGCGTTGCGAATTGAACGACGCCGCCGCCGAGGTAGATTCATAATACATAATTATTTTTGGAATTTGCTTTAATCTGTAGGTTCATTGTACTCATTAGATTCATATGCACTTTAATATCAACATGGGTACTAACTTAGATTTTACTCTTCATCCCTTTCAGTTAGATCTATAGACTTTCAAAGTTTTCATCGGAAATGAAGTGCAGACAGCTGGATCATGTAAATGCCAGTACTTAGTATTCCTAAATATACTTGTACTTTATGTTTCCTGTTTTTTTCTGATTGGCCATGAACTTCAACATACTTCCTGATCACCGCATGAAATCATAAGAAAAAAACTTAGCAACCTTATTTTAATGATAACTTTGGCATTTTGGATTTAAATGGTAATGATGATTAAAACTCATGTGCCTCTTTCTATTATTTTGGATGATTATGCTTGATTTTGCTTCAATTTTGAGATTCGGCGTTAGCTTGTTAGTTTACGCATCTTCTATTGAATTTATCAAATTATGCAAATTATGTTTTTATATTTTAGATTTTAGATTCAAATTAGTGCGCACTTTAGATTTTGCTCTTCAACACTTAACAAATCTGAATTCATGTTTTTTTTTGCATTTTCATATGTTATAACTTTTACTCTATTTCAATTTTGTGCAGTGATGTTTTGTGACCAAGACATTATGCGAATTGAACTTCAGCTCTTCGTCGTGACGAAGACATTATGTCGTTTTATGTGATGTTCAATTTGTTTCATGTTTGGATTATGTGAATTAAGTGTAGTAATTGAATTATCTGTGATGTGATGTAATTGAATTATCTGTGATGTGAATCTGTGAATTGAATTATCTGTGAATCAAATGTGTTGTATTATATCTGTTCGGACATTTAAAATTCACCATTTTTTTAAATTTTTTTTTATATTTCCGACGGTTCTGACCGTAGGAAATAGCTAAAATATTGCAATCTTCAACGGATTTTTTCGATACTTACCGACGGTTATATCCGTCGGTACAGAATTATCGACGGTCGTAGCCCACGAGTAAAACCGTCGATACAAGATTGTCGACGGTTTGAACCGTCGATTTTTTTTCGCCGATATATATCGATGGTTAAAGCCGTCGATAGTATCCACGGTTCAAGCCGCCGATAGATATCGACGGCACGAACCGCCAATACTATCAACAGTTTAAGTCGCCGATATATATCGGCAGTCCTAACCGTCGATAATATCGACGGTTCGCCCCGTCGATACTCAATGTTTGACTGCCGCGTCCGCCAGCTAGACCGTCTGTAATACCGACGGTTCAGAAGAAATCGTCGTAAAATGTTTGTGATGCCCCTTTTCGCACAGACACTGTCCGTCGAAAGAATCGTCGGAAATCGTGATTTCCGACGGATCTGACCATTTTACCGACGGTTAGGACCGTTGGTAAAAGACAATTTTCTTGTAGTGATAAGGGACCAGCATACTAGTCGCTAAAACCTTTTAGCGACGGGACCTATAGCGAAGAACGCGACTAGTTTTTTCTTGTCGTTGATGATTATTAATGGCAAGATGACAACTTTTAACGACTCTTTTCGCTAATGACCTAATTTTTTTGTAGTGTAATTACATTGTCAATATACATGGGATGCAATTTTATTTTGTACTTTTGTTAACATTGGAAAAAATAAAAATGATAATACACAATATAGCATAAAAATTTGCAGTTATCTCGAAATCTGAATTTTGGAACGCAATAAAAATAATACCATAAAAATGAGCAGTTATCTCAAACAAACTCATTGAATGCAATAACTTAACGGTTTTATTGAGATCATGATGGAGTCCTGACAACCGACAACTATGATAATCTGCATATATAAATTCATTGGGAAGTAACTCGCACGTAAATTTCGTCACGGATGAACATGGCAACAGAGTAAAGGAGAAACATCATGTACATGAATAGTGCTTCGGGTAAGATTTTTTCTCTTTAATATTTTTTCATGCGAGATATCAATATTATTTATTGCCTTGAATAAATTTTTTTATGCATTGTGACGTTGAAAATAAATCTTACTAATTATGACAATTGTTTGTGCAACTGCAAAGTGCCTTTTAGATTGTGACAAATTTTGGCATAATGATCTCAGGACATACAAGATGGATGTTGTACTATGACTATCCCCTTTAACATGAAAGTTTGACTTCTTTTTATTAGTTATTTTATTATTTTTCTTATATTCATTATTAATTAGGATACACATAAAATCTTACATTTTCTAAAATAAAACGATGTTTTATCATAATGTTTATTGTATATATGTATGATTGGCAACATTTTCATCTATTATATATAAGTGTTTACTTATAAAATCTCTCATGTATGTATGCGTTAGAGTAGGAGGCGCATACAAGATTTTTGTGATTACGTCTGTGTGAACCCATAGCTCAAACAAGGAAAAAAAAGTTGATAGGGAGGAAAATAAAATTGGCAATTAGACTTCGAATCCTTGACCTATCAGGTGGTCATAATACTTGACCCTTGCTCGGATGTCATTTTTAATCCTACATTGTGTATATTAACATATATACTTAATATAATTTTAAAAGTTGAGGGGTATATCCCTGAGTGAGTAATTACATTTTATCATTTTTCTTTACTTTTTTAACTAATCTTATGTCAAATTTTCATATTCACTACATTATTTAAGAAATGTTTTTAAGTTCAATTTATCCTCTCGGAACAAGTTAAGTAATTAACTAATACAAAATTGATCACATACATTCAGTGAAGATAATCTATATGTAATTAAAACAACATAATGTGCGATGATAAGTAATGAACTACTGAGTAAAATAACATAAAAATAATATATATGTATATGTGTATACACGTATAAAACTTTGATACGTTAAAAGATAGTAAAATAAGAAACGATCAATATAATTTGACGTATAGCTTTTGCATGTCATTTTAGAAAAAAGACAATCTATGAGAAAATAAAAACACAAAAAATCTAAAATAAAAATGTGTCAACGACATTATTACTTTAATGAGATAAGATACCATTCAAAGGTAAAATTAGATATCATTTTTATAGTAACATAACTAAAAAAATATTTTAAATATATAGTTATATATTAAAAAAATAAAAAGTATGATAATGAAAAAAAAATGTTAAAAAATTTAACATGCAATGAGAAGAAATTAATTATTCAATGAATTAACATAAACAAATAAAGTGAATATATTTAATATTAATATATATGCGATATCGTTTCTCAATGATAATTACATATCACTAAATTTAAATAAATATATTTCGAAAGGATAAGAATTCATAAGTGGATTATAGACATCTATAACTATTAATTTTTTATAGAACTAAAAAATATTTGTATAATGATTGAAATTTTATTTACATGGGAAAACTATAATAATGATATGAGTTCGGTAGAATCATATGAGTTCGGTAGAATCGTATGTATAATATGAGTTCGGTAGAATCATATGTTTACAGTTTATAGCTTTATTAATTAAAATAAAATAATCGCACTATTTCTTATGTATTATAAAATTTATAACTAATTAAAATATTTTTTAATCTATTATAGATTTTTGAGTTCATGGTTAACTATGGTTAATTATTAACTGCTCCATTTTTTATTTATTGATCATTTTATAAATGGAAAGAAAAGGCCAAGTCACTTCGTATATATTTTCTCTTCTTTTTCATGTCATTTTATCTTTTTTTTTTTGTAGAGAGTTAGTTTTGTTGCAGGGGTCACTTTTGACTTTTTAATTGATCTAAAAACAATTTGAATTTAAATTATATTATTTAGATGGAGAACTATTTTAAATTTGATTTATGAACTTTTCATGATAAAAAATTAATTATTAATAGATAACTTGACTAATAGCTATAGATGTTTAACACTCACAAAAGTTGATTTACTTAAAATTTTTTAAATAAAATATGTAATTTATGGTTAATTTTATTTGTTCTTCAATTTTTCTTTTTATATTCACTTCACATCATGCGGGTACACACATATATATAATATTAAAATAAGAGTAGCCTCATGCCCCAAGATGGTCTCAATTCGAATGAAAAAATCCCCACGAGATGGCCTCAATTTTAAAGAAAAAAGTTTAACAAATAGTCCTTTCTTAAGTTAACAGACATTTATTAATACTATAGAAATAAATTATTAAATCAAAATATTTTAATTATTAAATTATTTTAAAAAATATTTATGTATACTATAATAAAGAAATCTATATCTACACACACACATGTATTTATATATTATTGTTACATCAAAATGTGTTACCATATATGTCTTTAAAATATTTGAAAAAGTAAACACGTTTGAAAGCATATATTATAAATATTAATTAGATAGCAATTTTAATTTGGTAGAGCATGCACAACCGCTCTAATAACCGATATCAATAATTACTAATTTATAATGAGACAAATTATATACACATGCTTAATATATTAGAAACAAGTTTAACATATTTCTACTTTAAACTACCTAACTAATTACACTCATTATTATAAAAAAACATGAATAAGTAGCACACAAACTAATCATTTATAACATAGTATTATTTTGTCTTTTACATAGCATAATTAATATCTTTAACGTTATATATCTATTACGATACCATGTAATTATTCCATTTTATTTATTTTTATCATGTAGTTAGATCAATTGAAATATTTTAGGATATCGTTCTACTAATGAGCTATTTCAAATAATGATTGACATATAAACAATGCCTAATTGGTACAACAAAGGAGATAGTAAAATTGAGTGACATATGGATACTCTACTACGTCTTAATAATTTAAAAATATATCATCAATTAGAATCAATAAATATATTTGAATCAATTAGAATTAATATTTATGAATAAGTAAATTTGAAATTTGCACATATTATTTTAGAACCCATTAAAATAAACAAGATTAAAAACATTTTGTTTCTAAAAAAAATTCCCTTATATAGAAATTAACTATTTAACCATTTTGAATGTAAGAAATTAATTATTAAAAGATAACTTCGCAAATGGTTATAGATATTTAACACTCACAAAAAATAAATTATTTAAAAAATGTAACCTATGATTACATTTATTTTTTTCTTACGAATTTTGTTTTCATATTCACCGCACAACGTGCGGGACCTTATACTATTTTTTTTTAATAAGAATGTTATAAAATGGTATAATTTCTTAGGAAGCCTATTTAGCAACACCAATTGAATGCTATTATCCATTATTTACCCTTTATATACTATGACATAGATAGAGCCTCCTTCTTTGATCCATTCATTGGTCGATTATGTGGGGGCTCTTCGCCTTTTGAATAGACAGTAGAGTAGGTTTGATCTTGCTTCCTCGACAAAAAAAATGAAAATGGATGAAATTATTGTTAGTTGCATAACACAAGTTTTAACCATGATTTTGAAATAATTTCGTAGACCAATTATTTACACAAAAAGAAACGTATGAATAATTCTTTAGCCAGCACCATTTGTTAATTCCGCATGTTATAAATGGCATGATTGCTTTCTATTAAATCACCTATTTGCACAAAAGGAAATGTAATAAAAAAATTATTAATTCTGACCGTTATAAATGGCATGATTTTTTCTATTAATTATCTATATTTGCTAAACTTAATTCTGACTGTATAAATGGCATGATTTTTTTATTAATTGTCTATATTATGTCTTTTTTAAATTAATAGAAAACTATTATGTAATATTAAAAAAGAAAATGAATAATTGCTTTGAGAAATATGAAGACTCAAACTGTTTAAAGATATAATCATTATGAAAATATTATATCTATTGTTTCACAGTTTAATTTTCATATTTTTTTGAAAAAAGTTAATGGAGGTGGTTTTATTCGACTATTTTCTTTTTTCTCCTATTTTTTAATTATTTCTTTTTTATCTCACGCATACATTTATTTAATGAAAAAAATATAATATCTTAAGTATATTCATTACTTTTAGTTATTGTGACAAATCGTAATTATTTTTTAATTTAAAAATCACATATTCTAATCTACTTAACTCCATTTGAGTGGATATGAAGTGTCATAATTATTTTTCAATTTGAAATATCACATATGTTAAACATATGTCTTTAATTATTATTTAGAGTAGGATTTTAAAAATCAATATTATTTTCTTATAAATATATGATAGGTTTGGTTACTAATAGAGCTGAATGACGTCGTATGATCCATGTAGCCGACCCTATCTAATGGGATAAGACTTTGTTGTTATTGTAGTAGTATAAATATATGGTATTATTTTAGATAATATCATTATTAATTATTGACAGAAAATTTGTAATATATTTTTATAACACAAATATTTATAGATATAATATATATTACAACTATATCCATTTATCCCGCAATCACTCCAGAAAATTTTTGAATGTTGCCCAAGAATGTAAAATGTCTAAAAAAAGGAATAAATGTAAAAGAAACACCCGGTGACGCATTGTACCTGATCTAAGGTCAGCTAAGCACACGATCACTTATCACATAAACGGACCAGGAAAAAGTTGGAAACAACAACTCAAGTCAATTTACTAGAATTGAGTCATTTTGACACAGAGAAAACGATCACATCGCATATATTTTGAAACTTCACTATACATCTGGCAATTAAAAGTTCAGGCACTATGTTGAACGGAAAAATTAAAACCAGCTCAATGTATAAGGCTGCAGAAATATGTTGGCGTGATACAACCTACATGAGACAGAAGAAATATGTGTAAGATCAAGACATGAGAGCTATGTGTTTCACTTATAACTTAAGTTAATAGAGAATGACATATGAGAGCTGTGTTTCACTTATAACTTAAGTTAATAGAGAATGACATATAACAATCATATAGCATCCATGTACGAGCAAAGAGAATCTAAGTCTAAACTATGACATGGTGAATGTGTGACAATAATTTTTTGACACAGGAATGTGAGACCAATATGCTGAGATCAGGACTTGTAAGGCTGCAAATAGTCAACAATGATTACTTTGGTTCAAGAAGAAGACAGTTATATCTGATCCAAAAAAGGACACTCATTTATACATGGGAAAAATTGATATTTTAGTTTTTTAGTTGTCAGCTTGATATTGGAAGCATGTTGTCACTGAATGATATTCCAAACAAAACACTAGTAGAGAGAATCTTATTCCACCATAATCCAACATCTTAGTAAACTAAACTCTGAGACTCCTTCAGAAAAATTCTGAGAATCAGATGGAGTAGTTCAACAGAAGAACGCAGATGTTTGTTTACTCTATGAAAATTTGTTCCTATTAGTTTAAGTTCCTCTGCTTCATCTGAATAATGCCTTATTCACAGCACGTCTGCCTCAATTTCTTGCGTAAATTTCATCACTGCTCTCTCTCAATTAATATTTGAAACTTCTAGGTTCTTGTCTTGGCTATCATAATCTTTTTCTTTGAAACGAAGGCTATCGTAATCTTAAAATGGTATGTTGCTGCTTAACATGAATTGCATGTCACCTTGTGCTTAAGATGCATAATCAGGATACTCAAACCTTATTCTCTTTCAAATTATAACTTTGAAGACCAATGTATCATGCTACTATCAACATTTAGCAATTGGTCATCCAAGTTCATTTTGGAGCACCAAGTCTCCTGAATGTAGTAAATCTTAAATCATACAAAAGGGTTGTAAGACATTCTTTCATTTCATCTCCACAGGATAACAATGTCTTTGTATTCTTTGTTGATTGTCAGACTAATTTGTACAACTCACAAAAGAAATTAGCGAGACTACTGTGTAAATAGTAACAGGAAAAAATAACTCAAAGAAAGCACAAAAAGTTTTTTTTTTTTGCAAAAAATGTACAAGATGGCATATTGAATCATCTAAGTATGTTTGAAAAACCAAATACCTTTACCTGCCAAATCAACCTGAGACCAACTTCACAGCTATGGTGATTACATTAAGGACTATCAGAGGTACCCTCATGTATTGGGTGGCATATATAAGCCCTATGAATTGCCCCTTCAGAGACTTGGTCTGATTATTTCCAGAAACATCAGAGAAACTCCATCCTCTAGGACCAAGAAAACGATCCTCATTCAATATTGCTAATGCGTTTATAAGAAGAAGGAATCCTTCCAGAAATGTCCACAAACCCATTCCTGCATCATTATATCATTTTTTTCAATACGACCACACCAAAAAGCTGAATATATCGGATAAAAGCAACTGATTGCCAAGACACATTTTATTTCTTTCCCTTTAAGGAGTTGCTTGGACAGAATATTGACATCCTTTTTCTTTTCTAATTTTCCAAGAAGTTGCTAAAAAAATCACAGAACAAAAGAAAACAAGAAAGTGGAAAGACAAAATAGAAGTAGAGAATCTCCTCAAAAAAAAAAAAAAAAAAAAATAGAAGTAGAGAAACATAAATCACATTGATAACAAGGAAAGAACTAGGACTATGAACTGTAGGCTCAAAGTTAGAGTCTTATTTCTTTCACTGAAGGAAAAAAGAGCAGAACAAGAACAACAATGCTATGTAATAATTAGATCAACCAAAGGTGCAATTTTTTGTTCGTGACTGAATTTATAATCACTGTTAATTACTCAATATGGACATGGAAATAGTCAATTTGTTGTTTGGCAAACATACAAGGACCGTTATCTACGAGGACAGCATACCAACCAGTTTCCTTTTGTGGATCCATTCAGAAACGAACGGTTTGTTCCCACTTGTTTTGGTTCATTTTATGAGATGTCTGTTAAGATAACTCATGTCACCAGTAATTCGCAAATATTAATACTGGAGCATATTGTTAAACCCTAGAAGAAGTAACGAGACGAAACCCAATTTTCTGATAAGGAGTGAAATCGGCATCAAATCTGCAAACACTAATAATTACAAGAATCGCCACGACCACAACAAACGCAGACTATTGCACTAATAATCCACAGCTCCGCCACAAGAATCGGAAGAGGCAACTGCAGAGCTAAGCATTAAAATATGATCTTTAGTCCACTATCTTCTAAGGAACAGGGAAAAAGATCATAACTTCAGCGTTCCAAATCCAAAATCCAAAATTGCATACAAGAAAGCTTTAGAATAAAATTCGATCGAAACACTGAGTGTGAGGGCGCATTCACCTGGAGAGGCGTCGAGCGAGAGATGGGCAAGCGTCGGAGAACGGTCGAGGTGACGGGTGATGACGAAAGAATACTTTGCTGGTTGGCTAAGAAATGGGCCAAGCGTTATACGGCCCTTCTTGGGCTTCATTCACTTATGCTGGTCAGGCTGAAAATCGGCCTAGTTATACAATTTTATCGGTCTGTGTCACTTTTTTAACTCGGGCTAGAAATGGGCCAAGCTATACAGCCCATTAATTTTGATAGCAAGTGGACAATAATAATAATAATAATAATAATATATATATTCTTAAAGATATAAGTATTTAATTTTTTTTTCACACTAACTCTCAAGTAAGCAAGCCATACTTTTATTTTTTAAAAAAATAGATAAAAATATAATAATATAACAATATATTTATCTAAATTAATTATTATCATTATATTGAAGATCATCATCATCATCATTTAAATAATTATATTAACCATTTACAACCTGACAGTATCATAAGAATAATATTTTAACAAATATAAGTCTGAAATCTTAACAATCTTGTTTATTGATAATGAAGGGGTATAATGGAGTACGGCTGGATGAATTTGTTTAAATTCAATTTGAATAATATCTTCACATTAATTATGGGGGAGAAAGTCAACTCTTCCAAACATCATAATTTTAAAATTATCCCCCTCTCTATTTATATTTCTTTTAAATTTACGTTTCTCTCATTTTTAATTTTAAAAATATTTGTCTATTATATTGATATAATAATTTTTATCTATATTTATTTTTCAATTTTTTAAAATTAATAAATAAATTAGTTACATGATAAAATATAAATAAAAATAGAAGAGAAAATTAAATTAAGTGATAAAGAATTATATGGCATAACAAGTTTACTCATCATATAGTACAAACAATTTATATAATGAAAGATAAAAATAATTCCCATATAAATAAAGTTTTAATTTTCAATTTCATCATCTTTCATAATTTATTATCAACATGAATTTAATGACACATATTTCATCATACATATCTTTTATAAATATCAATTATTATAACTTTTTCTTAAAAACATTTTTCTATGTTAAATTTTGGAGAATTGAGAGCCTCAGAAAAAAGTTCTCTGGCCTTAGGTGTAACACCCCAAAATTTTCACCATAAAAGCTAGAGGACAATTAGGTCATTTCACCAGTGCTAGCCCGTTCGTCATAACATCATCATAATAAAATGATAGACATACCATTGCGAAAAATCATTAAACATGAGAATAAAATAAAATTATCTATAATTCAACGGAAGATTTAAATAAAAGTAGTTTCATCGTCACGTCATATAACTAGGAAGAATTCATTATTCCATAAGACTCTTATAAACAAAAACTCTAGATACTCATGACTCATTATTCCTATACCATTAGCCATCATGAGTGGATCAGCCATCCATCCAAGTTTATTAGTTACCTGCACAGATCCAAGGTGCAGGATTTTCCAATTAGAGTATGTAAAGACCATACAGTGTATATGATGCATCCTATGCATGATACTACATGACATATGTATATGATAGTTTCATAATAAAAAGAAACATATATGCATACCATGTCATGGTCATAAAATATACATGTCATTGGTTCATATCATAAGGTCATCAATAACAGTTACGACATTGACATGTAAACATTTTCATCAATTCATCAGTCAGTCAGTACAGTAGGCATACCAAGTGACTAGCACTTGTCCTTACCTTGCCTCAGTAATATCCTCCGAGTTGCTATATAACCCATTGGATCTCATTTTCGTGATCTCATTTCAGTCTTTGATCTTATCAGTAATTGAAGAATCAAATTATTACCCTCCAGTGGGCTAGCTAGGCCTTGGAGCCAAGGCTCCGTCACCCGAAGGCGAATGGGAATATACATACCGTTATCGATAAGATACAATTATTCCTTCAGAAAATGCTAACCCCAATGTGTAGGGCACATTAATTTCTCGAGGAAAATTCTAACACAATGGAGCAGTGCACAATATTTCCTATCATTAATTTGAAGAGCGACAAGTAACAATATTCTTCAATTGGATTTATTATTATCACAATCATCAAATAATTTACGTCACTCAATCTTCATATTTTAACATAATTACGACTGTCCATGCATTTTGAATATCTAGGTTCATATACACTCATCAATCAATAATACATAATAGTAAATACCTTAAAATAACATAAATATAACATAAATTAGTTTTTTCAATCTGTCACGGCCGTGATAAGGTTCATCACTGATGCATAAAATGATGTAGCAAAATAAAATCGCTAGCAAGTGCACTAGTCGCTCAAGTAATATAGTAAAAATGAGTAAAGAGTGTCGAACCCACGAGGAATATTATCAATCCAATATCTGAATTTATAAATTAATAAGAGAGGAAAAACATGGATTTTTGAAAATGGGTTTTGTAATTATAAAATAAAATAAAGAAAATAAGATAATGATGTTGAAGTTAGGCCTTAGGATGAAAATAGATTAGGATAAATATTTGAACCAAAAAAGATAAATTTAATCTTTAAAGATTAGAGTCATCATAAAATAATCTAACATGATTAACTTGTGATCTCCACAACTGGCATCCCTCAACTTAAGCATGTAGAACTATCTTAATTTAATACGAATTGAAGTCTCCACAACTGGCATCCCATCAAATCATATTAATATTAAGACGCAGTAAATTGGATTTCCTAGACTATCAATCACTCCACAAACTGGTATAGATTAATAGACCACACAAATTTGATTATCCACACAATAGTTATCAAATTTATGTCAATTGTTAATTTCAAATAAAACAATTAATTTAATTAATGAATCCTAAAATTAAATAGTCCACAAACTAGTAATTACTCAACTCGGAAATCTAAATAATTAAATCAAAAGCACTAAGCATAATTAACTAATTAATAAAAAAAGATTAAAACAAATAAAATAGGGTCCAAACATTTTCCTTCAATTAATAATCTCCTAAAATAATGATCCTAAAAATATGAAGTTCATTCTAGAAATTCTAGAGAGATAATAAAATACAAATGATAAAAATCGAAAGAATTACACCCAAAGCAAAAGTAGAGATCTCGAATTTGGGCAGACAGTCGGATAACCTCTTGGACTTGATCAGTGTCGCGATCAACCTCCAGCCGTTGCACCTCTCTTATTTTGGTCGTAGCCTGCAGAGCTCACGACTTGCCGTAGAAGAAACCTGGACTTCAAAGCACGAATTGGATCGATGGTTTCATCCTCTATTTATAGGTGCGAACGAGTCTTGTTGATTACGGGCGTAAATCCTATGGCTAGATTTAAATTCACTGGATAAAAGTTGATACAGTCTCGGCAAAAAAGATAAGTTCTTTTAATCATTACGCCCAAAATGATAAACTCTTCTTATCTTTTACTCCCTTCTTCTAATCTTGGCCAAAATGATAAGTCCCTTCTTCTAATCTCGACCAAAATGACGTATTATTGACCAATAAGTTTCGGCCATGTAAGTATTGATACTTCATGTTACGCTCAAAAAATCAAGTTACATTGCTTTTACCCCAAGGAAATCAGACGTAAAATTTATCTAATGAAGTGATAACCACATCTCGGCCAATATGATAAGATCTTGGGGGTAAAGAAAATTCCATTTTGCCCAAAATCTTTATGTGATGTGGATTTCGGCCGATAATTCCATAAGCAATAATTTTTCCAATTTATCTTTTAAGCCCAAACCAGATAAGGCCATCAAATGTCACCCACTTGTGATTTTACTCCTTATCTCAATTACGCCACGCCGTGACTGAGTTAATCCATCCATTAATTCGGCTTGCCTACAAAATAATTATAAAAATTAAGTAAATCCCTTATTAGTTAAAATATTCAAAGCATTAATAATAAAAAATTGATAAATCCGGAATTATGACTAAAAATAATCTAAAATGATGCATGTCATGAATAAATTATATAAAAATTAATTAAAATAATAAAGTAAACTATGTTATATTTTGCATGCATCAAACTCCCCCAAGCTTAAAGTTTTGCTTGTCCTCAAGCAAAAATTCAAAAGCAAGGCTCAAGAGGGTTCCATCATAGCCACCATATTATCAACTAACTAGTTTTCTCACACAATTCTTCCGCACACCTACTACTTAGCTTCTTACCACTTTCCATGTACTTAGCTTCATAGAGAGTTTGAATGCTACACAAATTTAAACAATCTCAAATTCAGCCTTGTAGAAAAATAAATTATCTGTCAAATAATAGTATTAATATTGAACGCATAAGTACTAATTGAGCTTAAAACTCTTTCTTTTTCTTTTTTTTCTTGTTTTTTAACTTTTATTTTCAATCATTTTAAAAGTTCTAATCTTCAAGCAGGATTGCACAAGGAAGTCCATGTAGCGGGCTTTAGACTGATGACTCCCAGTCCAAATGGCCTTAGGGCAAGAGGTGATAAGGTACCCCTCGAGTTTACTTGCCCGAATAACTAAGGTTCTGAATGAAGAGTTCGAACTTAGCCATGATTCAGTACTCCTGTGCTTCTCCATATTCTACAAGATGGTCCTTGTAGTAGGTTTTTGATCGATGGATCCCAGAGCAGTTGCCCTTAGGTCGCCAGTCATGAACCCCTACAGATCTACTTACCCAAAAATACCTTGGTTCCGGATAACACTTTTGTGCCTACACATAACTTTATTCAAACTTTTTTCCAATACATACATCTCTTTTTTTTATTTAAGCTCAAGGAGTACTTAATATGGTCAATAAAAAGGCTACTACTATCAAGACTTAAAAGAAATAAATAAAAAGGCATGAATATGATTTTGTCATCTAGATAGCATAGGCACATAGTCCATAAGTTTGATACTAAAATAGCAAGTGATAAGAAAGAAAAGCATTCAAATTTCATCAGTTGACGACATATCTTTGAACTTTTACTAAAAGATAATTAAAATAATAAGACGAAGGTTAGTAAGATGATAGCAAAAATAAATGCATGCAATGGTATTTTTGGAAAATTTTCACTTTTTCACTTTTTTTTATAAGTGCATACATAGGTAAATAAAAAGAAAAGTAAAGAAGAATGCAATGCAAACTCCCCCAACCTCAGTGTTAGGCCAACAAGGGAAAGAGATATAGACTCAATAAAAGGAAAAACTATAGAAAAATGAAAATGAAAAATAAAGAAGAGGAAAAAGACACAACCGGATTTACTGTCTGTGTGGCGACGAAGGTGGATGATAGCCGAAATGTCCATGGCGCATATAATAGTCGTGGATGCGCCTTGTCATGCGAACATGCTGATTCTAAAGGGATTCGAAGCGGTCATGGCACTCCTGCATATCTATAAAGTCTGCTCGAATGGTGGTCAACTCTTGGACTTGTCAGTGTTGCTCTTGTATAATAGCGTGTATCTCCCCTGCTTGGCGAAGATGCTCATCATATATAGATTCACATAGATTTTGCATGGAACCATAGTTAGGATGAGGTGGCGGAGGTGGATAGTAAGGCTTCTTCGGGGGTGAAGTAAAAGTGGGCTCTGGTGCTAGAAAATGATTCAGCACAAGATGTGGCAGTTGGGGCTGCGGAGGGGGTATGAAATATGTCGGCTCATGTGGAGTGGGCTCAGGTTCCTGTAGAGGGGCAGACACTTCCATTGGATCTCGTTTCTCATAAGGAGTGACTGGTATGAACGAGGAATCAGAAGAGCTCTCTTGTGCTAGAGATGGAATCGGAGAGGATACCGGCATATAGGGTGAAGGGGCTGATGTCGCATGTTGGGAAGCTGTCGGTGATGCAGCCTCGAAGACTTGTGGCTACGTAGAATCAGACTAGGAGAATGTTTCATCCTGGTGTAGTTGATCGACAAATGTAGATGGTACTGCAGGTCAGATTAATGGAGCTGCGATCTGCCTAAAAAGTAGCCAATTATTTGAATTAATTGGCGTAAAAGCATCCCGATTTGAGCAAGGCACTCCTGGATGTGGCCTTTAAAAATAAAAACTTTGTTCCCTGAGTTGTTGGTCTTCATGAGACCCATAGCATGAATGGTCCTACGAGTGAGGTGGGTGTTTCCTATCATAGCTTCGAGATCATCCAGGTCAAGTTGTAAGTGCTGAGCAATAGGTGTGAGAAGGGCGCCCATATTAATGCTGCCGCAATGATGAGTAGTGCGGCGCTGGAATCGACGGATGATGAAGGCGCCCACATTAACAGGAGTTCTGTGGAGCATGCTGTGGATGAGGTATAACTCTCCCTCTGAGACGGCACCATCATTATCACTGCATCCACTTAAAGTGTTGCTTAGCATGCGATGGACATAGTGCAGAACATGATTCTGAATTGAGCTATCTTTAGCAGTGTTCCAAACCAATCGATCTTCATCTGTTATCTATTTTCAAAAAGCTTCTGCATCAAAGTCATTAGGTACAGAACGAGATCCATGATTGGGAATCCAAAAATATTATTAATCTCTCTTAGAGTGAGGGTAAAGGGTCGTCCATAAAGTTGGAATGAAATGCAGGGCTGATTATAATTCTTGCCATCTAAATTAAAGACCTCCAAGGATGAGAGAAATTCCATAATTAGTACTTCATAAGTTGGACACCAAGAATGCACAAAGTCAGAGAGTCCAATTTGAGAAAATAATAGATGAATATCTACAAGTAAATTACTCCCAGAGCAATTCGGTATCCGAAAATCTAGTGGCATGAATTCGAATCTCAGACATCCGTTCATATCAAGCTTGATACTCTGGTCTAATCCAATAATAATCTTCGGGATAAGAAATTAGTTGTGAGGGCTGTGGTACTGACTGAGCATTTGGATGTCGTCGTTCACGACATCCCCTCCATATATTAGCAAATCGCCTCATTTTGATCGGAACAGAGATCAACAAAGAAAAGGTGGCGGCTCGGTGGACTTGATGGCTGAAGTTTTGGCCCTAGTATATGTCGACCGTAAGGAAGAACAGTTAGTGAAGAGAGAGCTTGGTCAGTTGATGAAGTCTCTCGGCCATAATGTATGTGTGCTGGAGTGTCGGCTGTGATTCGATGAAGATCTCAAAGTTGGAGGTGAGTTGGCCGTAAGGCAGAGATAGTAATGGAGTGGGCTACAGTGTTGTCGGTGAAGTTGGCGGCTGTGGTCTCGGCCGTAAGGAGGAAATCGAGGAAGTCCGTGAATGAAGGATTCGGCTCTAGTTCGGGCGTAAGAGGGCGGCGTGATGAAGGGGCACTGCGACTTTGGGCGTAAGGGGGAAAGGGGGCGGTGCTGACGGTGGTAGCTTGGTGCGCGGTGTGGAGGCTCGACCGTAATGAACGGGGGGGTGTAAGAATGGTCTGGGCATAAGAGGGCGGCAGTGCTTCTATCTGCAAAACACGAGAAGGGGTAAGATTTTATAGATGAAAGTTCGGGGGTAATACCTATTTCAGCGTGATGGCACGCAGTGAAGGGTCACGTCAATTGAATTTGGGGTGCGCACTGATCGGCCGATTTCCAAGGCAATTCGTCCATTTCGCCTTGTCATGTCCGAGGTCAGACGTGGTGTTTGGTGGCAGGGCGTAATAGTTTATGATCCTGTATGATCGGTCATTCGTGCCCTCTCGTGAAAGCAACTTTTGTTGCCCGATGTGTGATCCAATGTCAGATTTTACGCCCCTGCATGTCATCATGCTATCGTAGTAAAGCGCACCAATGTCGTAATGTGCCCTAAGTTATCCGAATTTCTCTCCTTACACAAAATAAAATATTAATTAGATGACTCCATAAATAAATAAAAAGAATAATAAGATGTCTACTTAAAATTAAATAAAATAAAACTATCACCGAAACTATTAACTAAAATGTTAATCAACAACTATAATCTAAAAAAAAGAGGTAAAAATAGTTCTGATTTATAGTCGTTAGCTTGACTTAGTCCTGATGAAGATCAAGGCCTATTTTGCTCTTCTACTCTTGGATTTTTCTCTGTGTTGCTTGGGAGAGAGCCCAGTGTACGTCCAGTTAGTTGTGTCACCATCTGGCCCAATTATCTTTCTAAATTTCGAATTGATGTATCTTGACTCTGGCTCTAGACTCCATATTCTTTTGCAATGATTGCATGGTGTCTATGATCTGTGCCATCATCTCCTGCATGTGATTTCATAATTGATATTAGGGAGCATCAGGTTGCCTTTTCAGTATATAATATTTTGATGGACCAGAAGGTTGGCCATGATTTTGATTGTGTCTCCAACCATAATTGTTGCTCATGAAAAATGGGTTGGAAATAAAATTAGCATTTTCGATTTGATTTGAATCTGAAGTGTTATCTGCATTAGGGCGTTTACATCCCAACACTGTTCCTCCTGCTCATTGGTCGAGCTTATCTTGATCTGCAACTCGCAATCCATGGTAGAAATCTTCCATCACTTGCCACTTTAGAATTTTATTATTAAGAACTCTGGCTAACAGTTCCTTATATCGTTCCCATGCTTCATATAACGTCTCGTTATCATCTTGAACAAATGCCCTTAGCTCTCTTCGATATTTGCCTGCTTTTTTGTGGTGGGCAATATTTTTCCAACAAATATTTCTACTAGCTCCAACCATGAGTGAATCGATCCTGAGGCAAAGTTTTAAACCATGTAAAAGCTTTGTCACGTAAAGATTGTGGAAATAATAATAGACGAATAACTTCAGAAGAAACATTATTATTTCTAAAGGTGCTCAGAGTAGCAAGAAATTTGTCAAGGTGATCGTGAGGGTCTTCATGATATCCTCCTCCAAATTGTGATGCTTGTATCATCCTAACGATTGCCAAATTTATCTCAAAATTATTTGCATTAATATCTAGCAGCACTATGCATGATTCTCAATCACTGTATCTGGCCGAGACATATTCTCTCATAGAAAGCTCTACTTCTTCTTTACGATGATTATTTTGTGGTAGAACTAATTCATTTTGTTGCTCTTGTCTTTGATTGTTGCATGCTTGTTCTACCATTTTTCTAATATTCTTTTTTAATCGACGAGCAGTTCTTTCAATTTCAGGATCAAATTTCAAAAGTGAATTTGAACTCCTGGTGCGATGTCTGGAGCTATCAGAAGATTCTAGGATTAGTTGTGATTAGATCTTCAATAATACTTGCAACAACTAATTGTCAGAAATAAAAATTAAAAATTAAAAAAAAAATTATATATACAAATATAAGATACATACATATAAAGAGTCACAATTAATCAATAAAGATTTAACTTGTTGGCAATGACTATTTTCGTAATATACAAAACGAGCCGAAAATATGAGAGAATTCAATATGAATCGATCGACTGAAATTAAATTCCATGCAAAGTAAAAAATAACACTGAAATGTTTAAAAATTTTAATTGCAAGTTACTAGTCCAAATGTTTTCGAAGACATAAAATTTCCAAATGATAGTCGCCAAATCACATTCAAAAATAATTATATTTAATTTCTTCACTGTCGGATAATAAAAACTCAATAAGACATAGAATAAAACTCTGTGAACGATTGAGGGCCAAACTGAAAATTGAGATTAATACAATGACAAATACTAAAAATTAATCATTACGGCTGAAAGATAATGAAATCGACAACTGGGCGTAAAAATTAATCGAATCCTTACAACAAAACCTCGGCGTAAGAACCAAAATGATGTCGACATCTTGATTTTGGCCGCCAAACAAAAAACTATCAAGGTTTTGGCCGAAACAAAATTGAATCATATTAATCCAACTCTTACGTATAAAGGCAAGGTGACAAATTAATCATTACGATCGAGAAAGAGTAAAAGTCACACCAGGCGTAAATCGTGAATTAAGTCAAAATGTGATCCAAATCGGGCGTAAAACATAAACCATATATAAATTGGCTGAAACAAAGTCAAATCAATATGATTAATCGTGGTGTAAAACAAAGTTTAGAAAATTAAAACATTACAGCCGCAAAACAGAAGTTTAGAACTCACATGGTTTTGAGCACTAAAGAAAGGTGATCTTGACAAAATGAGGCGCAATTGATACGGTGTAACCGACAAAAAATTATCGTAAAAATTTCTTTTTTCAGAAAATCCACTCGACGTCAAAATTTTAAAATAGAGCATTTGTCGAAAGTCAACAAATTTTAATAAGGCTGTGACCTCTTTATCTGCAAAAGGAAAAAATGTTAGATTATTTACACAAATAATTAAAATAAAGAGTACAATAATACGTATTTATAGAAAATTTATTTACAGGTGATGCATGCAAAATACAACATATTTTAGATTATTATTTTAGTTAATTTTTCTATAATTTGATAATGGCATGCATCATTTTAGACCATTTTTAGTCATAATTCCAGATTTATTGATTTAATTATTAATTCTTTAAATATTTTAATTGTGGATGGATTAACTTCATTTTATTAAATATTCTGCAGGTAAGTCAAATTAATGCCGAATGAGATATATCAGATGTTATCTTAAGGAGTAAAAATGAGAAGATTTTGAAATGTCGAAGATTTATCGTTATGGCCTAATATCATTGGGCGAAATAGGAATGAAAGAATAATCTTTACACCCAAAGATTTTACGACCGAGATGATAACATGAAGGCATAAAATTCAGCTTATCACCATCCTTGCATAAAGTTACGTCTGACTTCTTTGGGGGTAAAAGCTTTATATTTTGGGCGTAACATGAATTAATTCATGCTTACATGGCCGAAACGTATTGGTCAACAATATGTCATTTTGACCGAGATTAAAAAAAGGGTGTAAAGATAAGAAGAGTTTATCATTTTGGGTGAAGTTATTGTTTTGGCCGAGATTTGAAGAGACCATATCAAGTTTTATCTCGTGAATTTAAATCCAGCCGTAAGATTTACGGCCGTAATCAACATGAAGACCCTCGTTCGCACCTATAAATAGAAGACGAAAACCATCAATCCAATTCGTGCCTTGAAGTTTGGTTTTCTTCCATTGCGAGTCGTGAGCTTCGCGGGCTTCGACCAAGAGAGAGATTTGATCGGATGGCTGATCCAGACATTCCGACGACATCCGAGGGCCTTGATTTTATTCTTGCTGTAATTCTTCCAATTATTATTATTATTATTATTATTATTATTTTATTATCTCTCTGCAATTCTAGGATGAACTTCATGTTTTAGCTATTTTATTTCTAGGAGATTATTATTGAAGGGAAATTCTATGAACCCGGGCTTTATTATTATTGAATTTCTTTTGATCAATTTTTAATTGTGTTTAGTACTTTTGATTTAATTATTCAATTTTTAATTGTGTTTAGGTCTAATAATTAGTGTGTGAAGAATTAGATCTGTGTGGTCTATTAATCTATACCAGTTTGTGGAGTGATTAATAGTTTAGAATTTTCATATTAATGCATTTTAATTTTAATCTCATTTGATGAATACCAGTTTGTGGGACTTCAGTTTTGATTACATTTAAGATAGTTTGATTTGCCAGATTAAATAGCAGAATTACCAATTTGTGGACTCTGTGATTTTAATTTTGTAAATTAATAACTTAGGAAAATTCCTAATCCATCTTAAGAATTTTGATTTATCTTTTCTAGTTCACATATTTTTTCTTAATTTATTATCATCCTAAGACCAACTTCAACACCATTATGTTATTATTATCTTATTTTCTCTATTTTATTTTACAATTACAAAATTTCTTTCCAAAATTCCATGTTTTTCTTCTCTTATTAATTTATAAAATTAGACATTGAATTAATAATATTCCTCGTGGGCTCGACACTCTTACTCCTAATTTCTATATTACTTGAGTGACTAGTGCACTTGCTAGCGATTTCATTTTGCTACATCATTTTATGCATCAAGTTTTTGACGCCATTGCGAGGGAATATTTTTTTAATTAATTTCTAATTTTTATGAATTATTAGGAGATGTAAATAATTTTGTGTAAATAAATTTTATGTGATTTCTTCTGTAAATATGCATTATCGCACTTTTATTTTAATTATTTGTGTAAATAATCTAATATTTTTTTCTTTTGCAGATAAAGGTCACAACATTTTTTTTAATTTGTTGACTTTCGGCTTAAATTCTGATGCCGATTGGATTTTTTTTGAATTACGTGGACTTATGGTTTTACGACCGTGATTTATTTTGTCGGCTTTACAGTTTTAAGGCCTCGCAACGTATCGATTATGAGTTCTAAACTTTCAATTTTGCGGCCGCAAATTTTTAACTTTTATTCTGAGATTAATGATCATCTTATTTGATTCCAAATCTGTTTGATTCAATTATCGGCCGAGAAATACTTTTGTTTTGCGGCCGTAAAATTGAAATCTTCTGAACCTATAAGTTTGACTCGTTTCGGCTTTAATGACTTCTAGAAAGAGCTTATGCCCCCAAAATATTCTGTCTATCCGACAAACTTTTATCCATATATTTTGCGGCTAGCAATTTCTATCTGAGTTTTACGGCCGAAATTTCATTTTAACCATGATATCGAATTGATTTCTATATTTGCGCATTAGATTAATTAAGAATTCAATTAATGCATGATTTTGCGGCCGATATTTCTCTAAAAATTTCTTTTTGACATGTACGACCTTGTTTCAGTCGGTTTATATGTGGTTATGTTTTATCTCCTATTTGGATCACGTTTCGACTTAATTCACATTGATTAGTGTCCGATTTACGCCCGATATGAATTTTATTCTTTCTCGGCCGTAATGATATAGTCCTTTTCGGCCGTAATGTTTATTTGTTGCCTAGATTCGTATTAATTGACTTTTGATTTGCTGATACAATTTTTGTTTCGGCCGAGATGATTAATTTTTCAACGTGCTTACGCCTTATTAGATTTTGGGGATTATCCGATAGTATAAGTTTATATAATTATTTTTGGATACGGTTTGAGGACTCTATGTTTGGAAATTTTACGTCTCTTGCTAATATATAGTTATGTTTTACGATGTTATTTGTGATTCGTGAAAATTATTGAACTTATCTCATTCTGTCAAATTTCGGATGATTTATTATGAAATTTTCTCTTTATTCTGATCCGCATGGAATTTAATTTGAATCAATCCATTCATATTAAATTTTCTTCATATTTTCGACTCATTTGTATATCACGAAAATAGTCAATGCCAACAAGTAAATATTTATTGATTAATTGTGACTCTTTATCTGCATGTATTATATTTGTGTGTGTATATATATATATATATCTATATTATTATTTATTTTTCTGACAATTAGTTGTTTCAGGTACTATTGAAGATCTAATCACAACTAATCCTGGAATCTTTTGATAATTCCGGACATCGCACCAGGAGTTCAAATCCACTTTTGGAATTTGATCCTGAAATTTCAAAATGATGGCCATCCAAAAGACAATGAAAACAAGGACAAACAATCAAGATGCTACAATTAGGAATTTAGAAATGCAAATACGGCAGATGGCCAATATGATGACAGGTCATGCACCAAGGGCTCTTCCAAGCAATACAGAGAAAAACCCTAAAGAAGAGACCAAAGTTGTGACTCTTAGAAGTGGGAAACAATTGAGAAGTTTGGTATCAGATCCCCCACCAAGAGTAATTGATCATAATGAAGAAGCTGAAGCATCAAAGGCACAAGATTAGTCCATTGAAGATATCAATCCGAAGAAAAAAGAAACTGACAATTCAAGAAATACCAATAACGTAGGGGACCTGCCTTATCCACAGAAATTTCGCAAAGAAAAACTCGATAAGCAATTTTCTCGCTTTCTTGATATTCTGAAACAATTATCTATTAACATTCCTTTTCATGAAGACTTATAGATGATGCCGAGTTATGCCAAATTCATGAAGGATATACTATCTTCAAGAAGAAAACTTGAAAACACTGGGAGAGTAATGTTGACATCAGAATGTAGTGCTATTTATGATCATGATATGCCTAGAAAAATGAAAGATCCTGGCAGCTTCACCATACCTTGCACTATTGGGAAATTCTTTTGTGCTAAAGACTTATATGATCTTGGTGCTAGTATTAGTTTAATGCCATATTCCATATTTGAGCAGCTAGGTTATGGAGAACTGGAAGAGACTTGCATGTCCTTCAATTTGCATACTTGATGTGAATTGTGTGGAGTGTGATTAATTGACTGATTTGTAGTACAAAATTGAAAATGCAAGTAAATTATATATGGTCTAAACTCCTCACTTCACTGGACTGCAAGTGTACAGATCGGAGTAGTTAACTCAAATGTCGTATCCACAGTGATTTGAAACTAAAGATTCACTAACTAATATAGATTAATCTTAAATTAAGTTAACTCTTTTTGGTGTTTTTAAGTGACTAATATAACAGATATGAAATGTTCTCTTAGGAAAGTGGTTCATCTAATATTTTGTTATGGAATGGATTAGAACAACTTAGCAATACAAATCAAGATTCAACCTATAAAGACTGCTCTCACAGTGCATTAAAGTTAGAACTAAGTAGCATACTTTCATATGAATAGTAGTTAGGTTGATTCAACAAGGGTTTCCACTGATATTAGATTATCATGAAACCTCTAGCTCAATGCATAAATACAATCAGATCCACAAACTAATGCTAATGCTCTTGGTTTATTTCTAAACATCAAGAGAATTTAGAATCAACCTCTCGGTTGCCATTCCAATATGAGATTCACATCAACAAAAGCTAGATGGATTCATTCTCAGCATGGATTAAAACTAGAAAACCAAGTAACTCAGTTCTCATAAATCATAGATGAAATCAAATCCAAAAACTAATTGTTAATATTCTTGGTTCATTTTTGAACAACAAGAGAATTTAGAATCAGCCTCTCAACTGCCATTACAAGATGAGATTCACAATAACAATAAGTAAAATGATGCATTCAGATATTGGCAAAGATTAAACCAGAAAACAAATGATGATGTTCTTGACTCATTTATGAGCAAGAAAGGATCAAACATCAACTTCTCAATTGCCATTGTAAAGTAAGATTCACATCAACATAGAACTATTTTTAAAACATTCAGAAATGCACTAACATCAATGGCAAAAGTGTTGTTCAATCATCCATCCATAAACAGAAATTAAACTACTATCCTATCCTAAGAAGCTAAGATTTAGCTCCTCATAAGTGATGAAAACAATAGAAATCAGATGAGGAACAGAATCGTAAACATCCTAAAATATAAAAGAAGAACAATAAACTCCAGCAAGTAAGAACTCAGCCTCCAGCCAAATGGCTAGAAGAGGAGAGCCCCCCTTTTTTGCTCCTCAACATCCCCTTTATATATGGGATTATCATCACCTTTGATCATCATTAGAACCTTTCATTCCATCTGATTTTGCCACCTGTCTCTGGTCCCCTCTTCTTTTCAAAAAGATTCATTTCTCATTGCTTTTGGTTGGCAGCTTGCATTGTGGTCCCCTTCTTCTTTTCCAGCAGTATTTGTTTGTTTCTTGTGCTTGATTTTGATGCTGCAAGAATATGAACAACAAGCATCAATTACTTAAATGAAAATTAGACAAATAAGAACTAAATCAGTATATTGTTCAATTCAAATGTGCAAATGTAGTATAATATTATGCTGAGAAGATAAATGTATGTAGATTAAGCATAATTATCATAATATGAATATTTCAGGGCTTATATGTACATGAATTGAGATGAAAATGAGTAGAAATGTAGTATGATCAGCTAGTGATCAAACTCCCCAAGCTTAGTCTTTTGCTTCTCCTCAAGCAAAACATTCATATATTAAGAACAAGGATTGAATCAAATAGTTCACAAATGAATTCATATTCAGCTGTTTAAAATCAAATGAGTTTCCCACTTTGCTAACACTCCTTGCCATTCTTTCCAAAACCAAAATTCTAGATGAGGAATCACTAAGACTAAAGAAAATTTAAGCCACGAAAGAAGTACTAACAATAACTGATTTGAATTTCAGGGATTTTCAACTTTACTAAAAAGGTTGAACTACCAATCTCTTGATGAACAGATTTGTGTATTGCTTAAATAGGATAAACCTGACTTTTATTCATGATGATGCAAATAAACAGATTTATAAACAAGATAAAAATCTTGGCTTTATTCAGGAGAGTTTCCTTTTGGAATTTAGGTCTCTTTATTCATGCATGCATGCAATGCAAAATGCAACTTTTTATTTTCTCATTTTTTTCATTTTTTTTCTTTTCTGTTCATGAAGTGAAAGCGAGATGCATACCAAAAGGAGCAAGATGCATATTGGGAGAAGCAAGATGCAATGTTGAAGGAGTTACAAATGGTAGCAGATGCTCTTGAAGCTCAACATCAAGTCTTGAAGGCTAAACTTTTTTTGCAGTTTAATTCAGAGGTGAAGCTAGAAATTGAGAGAGAGATAAATCAAGAGAAAGAAGTGGTCATGGAGGCTGAAGTTAAAATAGAAATTGTCACCCTTAAAGCACAAGTCAAGAAACAAGATGAAGTTGCAGAAGTTACTGAAAATGCTACTCCAATAATACCAGCAATGAATCACATTGAAGACCCACTCATAAGAGAACAAGTTATTATAGGAAAGCCACATGATGAGACTGAAATGGTCAAGGAGGATACAAAAGCAGAAGAAATTTCTTTCCAAATAGAGGAGGTTATAGCAGAATTCAAATTTGTAGAAGGAATGGAACAATCAATTAAGAAAGATCAATGTTTGGCTACTGAAAGTTGGAACCAAGAACTCAAATATCTTCCAACAAATGCATTTAAAGTGACCATTAAAGAAATGGCTGCTTAAACAAGATGGTGATTCAAGAGATTCAGATATCATACATGGGAGTTTTGGGGATGAGAAGTTAGTAGATTTCTGATACAATGGAAGAGGGAATCAAACTGAACAACAAAGGTCAACCATTGACAAAATAAGAGATCCATACTTGATTAGTGAAGTTGTCCACAGATTGAGGTCTCTACTTGATCACATCATACTATTTAAACATCTTTGACATCAAGAGTTGTAACAATGTCTAGCCTAAGACATTAAAGTAGGGTGCTTCTTGGGAGGCAACCCAAGCCTTTTACATCTAATATTCTTTTGTTTTTGCAGGAATAAATTAGAGAGGAACATCTTCTACCATTGAATTAAATTCAGTTCAGGGAGTACTCTTGACTCATGTCTTTGATTTTTCACTGAAATGCATTTGATAACTGATTATCTTAATTATCCTTACTTAGCTCATGTTATGATCATCATAATGATAACTATGATTTCTTGTTCATATCAGTTGTCTATATCTGATTTTGTCAAATTTCAGTGAATTTTTAATCCTTACTGAATTTTATTGATTGCTAGATGGATCATTCCTCATTAGTTCAATTCCAATCAATTGTAGTTTTGATTCATCAAATGCTGAAATGATGAACCCAAAGAAGAAGTGGAGCAAAACATGCCTTTTCTCTCATTTCAAAGTTGAACACCTACCCAACACTCTCCCTTACTTGGATGATTCATCACTGAGGACAGTGCTGATGATAAGCTTGGGGGAGGAACATGATACTTTTCTGAAGTCAATTATCATGTTTTAGCTCTATTTTAAAGTTAATATTATGTCTATATCCATGTTATCACTACTATCATTGTAGTTCAGCTCAACTTATGTTATAATTTGTCCTCATCATTATTAAATAGAAATCATTTAGTATAACAGCTAGTACACTCCAACACCAAGTAGTCAATTTGGCTATTAATCTTTTTGCTTCATTCAGCTCATATTCAGATGCATTTGATTTTAATTCAACTGAAATTTTTCTTTTTGTGGATAACACTAGCTAACACTCATGGATTTGTAGAAATTAGAAGATGTCTAGAATGGAATCAAGGCTTTTGCTATGTTAAATAGGAAAACTTGACTCTTTGTATTAAGGAATCTTGTTTCCTGATGAATTTCTTTAACATTATCTCCAGTTTTGACTCTTCTGTAGATTGATAAAGTGTTTGGAGATCTTATGAAATATCCATGGTTGCAACATGAAAATCTGACACTTGACCTTAATTGTGATGGTAATACAAATGATTTTATAAGTCATAAACATAAGGATTGCTGCTTGAGAATTCTTGCTCATGATTCCAATGATTTGAAACATAATGATTACTAGTTGAGAAGTCTTCATCACGATTCTAGTAATTTGAACTTTCATGACCATGTGAGGCATACATGTAAGCATTAGAGGGCTGTTGAAATTGTGATGATCCTTGATTAAAGTGAACTTGAGAACCATCAAAACCATATTTCTGAAGAGTTTTGAACACGATATCTTCAGCTTTAGAAACTAATTCCTCCTGGATCATTGGCGTTTCACTTGATTGATAATAGTCATTGGGCCAAGTCTGTCAATTCATATCCATCATATGCTTACTCCATCTCAGAAATCAAATTCAGAATTTTTTGCACTACAAACTTGTCATACAATGAGATTAAGTGCAATGATATAAAAAGTAGGAGTAAACATGAAATGGAATAGAGATTAAGATAAGATTGATAGCAGCAAAAGAAAATTACAAAAAGGATTAATCTAATCAAGAAAATGATAGACAAAAATAGGACTGAATATAAACAATGGAATGTGATATAAACAATAATAGCATAAGAAAAAGCAAAGGCAAATATAAACAAAAGCTAATCTAAAGAAAAGAAAATAACTGCTAAAAAGTAGACTAATCTAAACTATAGAAAGTGAATCTAATCAGCCTCAAATCTCCGGCAACGGCACCAAAAACTTGATGTGAATTGTGTGGAGTGTGATTAATTGACTGATTTGTAGCACAAAAGTGAAAATGCAAGTAAATGATATATGGTCTAAACTCCTCACTTCACTGGACTGCAAGTGCACAGATCAGAGTAGTTAACTCGAATGTCGTATCCACAATGATTTGAAACTAAAGATTCACTAACTAATCTAGATTAATCTTAAACTAAGTTAACTCTTTTTGGTGTTTTTAAGTGACTAATATAACAGATATGAAATGTTCTCTTAGGAAAGGGGTTCATCTAATATTCTATTATGGAATGGATTAGAACAACTTAGCAATACAAATCAAACCAGATTCAACCTATAAAGACTGCTCTCACAGTGCATTAAAGTTAGAACTAAGTATCATACTTTCATATGAATAGTAGTTAGGTTGATTCAACAAGGGTTTCCACTGATATTAGATTATCATGGAACCTCTAACTCAATGCATAAATATAATCAGATCCACAAACTAGTGCTAATGCTCTTGATTTATTTCTAAACATCAAGGTAATCTAGAATCAACCTCCCGGCTGCCATTCCAATATGAGATTCACATCAACAAAAACTAGATGGATTCATTCTCAGCATGGATTAAAATCAGAAAACCAAGTAACTCATTTCTCATAAATCATAGATGAAATCAAATCCAAAAACTAATTGTTAATATTCTTGGTTCATTTTTGAACAATAAGAGAATTTAGAATCAGCCTCTCAACTGCCATTACAAGATGAGATCCACAATAACAATAAGTAAAATGATGCATTCAGATATTGGCAAAGATTAAACCAGAAAACAAATGATGATGTTCTTGACTCATTTATGAGCAAGAAAGGATCAAACATCAACTTCTCAGTTGCCATTGTAAAGTAAGATTCACATCAACATGGAACTGATTTTAAAACATTCAGAAATGCACTAACATCAATGGCAAAAGTGTTGTTCAATCATCCATCCAAAAACAAAATTAAACTACTATCCTATCCTAAGAGAGCTAAGATTTAGCTCCTCATAAGTGATGAAAACAATAGAAATCAGATGAGGAACAGAATCGTAAACATCCTAAAATATAAAAGAAGAACAATAAACTCCAGCAAGTAAGAACTCAGCCTCCAGCCAAATGGCTAGAAGAGGAGAGCCCCCCTTTTTTGCTCCTCAACATCCCCTTTATATATGGATTATCATCACCTTTGATCATCATTAGAACCTTTCATTCCATTTGATTTTGCCACCTGTCTCTGGTCCCTCTTCTTTTCAAAAAGATTCCTTTCTCATTGCTTTTGGTTGGCAGCTTGCATTGTGGTCCCCTTCTCCTTTTCCAGCAGCATTGTTTGTCTCTTGTGCTTGATTTTGATGCTGCAAGAACATGAACAGCAACATCAATTACCTAAATGAAAATTAGACAAATAAGAACTAAATCAGTATATTGTTTGTGCAAATGTAGGATAATATTATGCTGAGAAGATAAGTGCATGTAGATTAGGCATAATTATCATAATATGAATATTTCAGGGCTTATATGCACATGAATTGAGATGAAAAATGAGTAGAAATGTAGTATGATCAGCTAATTATCAATACTTTTCGTGCAAGAGGCCTAATGTGAATTGTGTGGAGTAGTGATAACTTGCTGAATTATGAGTCAAAATTTAGGTAAGAGTGAGATTTTCAGAAATGTGCTCAAACTCCTCACTTCCACTCTACTGCAAGTGCACAGATTAGAGTAGTAGACTCAAGTGTCGTATCCACAGTGATTTGAGGGCTAAAGACTCACTAATCAAATCTAGACTAATCCTAGACTAAGTAGCTAAAACAGTGAAATGAAGAGAAGTGAAAACAGAATTAGACTAAAGTGACTATTTTGGTATTTAAGTAATTAGTATGGACTGAAATCTAATTACTGAGCTGAAAACTAAAAGGGATTAACAATCAATGAAAGATTCTCCTAGGAATGGGGTTCATCTAATTCAGCTATGGATGGATTGAAATAATTCAGCAATGCATGTCAATTCTGATTCAACTTAAAAATAGGGGCTGCTATCACAGTATAATTAAATTAGGACCAATTATCATATTCTCATATGAATGATTAGCTAAGTTGAATAAAAAAAGGATCCTTACTGATATTGGGTTATCATTAAGCACAAGTTTTAGCACCTTATTGATATTACCAAAATCCTCTCAGATTTGGCAATTCAGTAAAGCCTAAATTGATACCACACTAATCAACATTCATGCTGATGGAACAATTGACTTAATTAATCAAACAGAAATGTAATTAACCCAATTCTAATGTTAATGCTTCTTGGTTTATCTCTAAACATCAAGGGGACCTAAAATCAACCTCTCAATTGCAATTGCAAATGAGGCCCACATCAACACTAGTTATTTGGATGCATTAGGCACATAATCACAGATTGGAATCCAACAAATTATCATGCATCTTGATTCATTTCTGAACATCAAGAAAATCATAAATCAACCTCTCAGTTGCTAATGAAATCAAGGTTTCACAATGACAAAACAGATTCCCAAAAATCAGAATCAGAATCATACTAGAAACAATAATAGAGAAGGAAAATAGCATGTTCATCATCCATCCATAACTAGGACTAGACTACTACCCAAACCTAGGAGAGCTGGAATTTAGCTCATTATGGATACAAGGATTGATACGAAATAGAAGAGGAAAGCAATGAAAAACATTCCAAAAGATAATAAATTAGAAACTATCGACAACAATTAGATGTGCAGCTCCTCCTCTTTAGCTCCTCCCTTCACTTCCTAGTCCAGCAACCCTTGCTAATGGAGGCTCTCCCCTTTTCCTCTCCAGGTCCCTCAGCTTTTATATGGTCCTTAATCACCCTTTGATGCAAATCAGAAGCTTCCAAAGCTCCTGATTGTGCCATCTGTCCTGGTCCCCCTGAAATTCCAGCAGGATGCTCACAGCTTTTTGGCAACAATGCAGTGGTCCCCCTCCTTTTTCCAGCAGTATGCAGCCTTGTAAAACCTGCTACAAGGGCAAGAACAGCAAGCATCAAAGTTCACAAATAAAAATTAAACAAATATGGGTTAGAATCAACATATACATCAGCTCACTTATCAAGTGTGGATAGTTTTGCACAGAAATGATAACTTTGCACATTGAATCATAATTATCCAAACATGAGTAATTCAAAACTTCTGTGCACATGAAATTGAATATAAAATGAGTAAAATCATAGCATGGTCAGCTAGTGATCACAAATGCATGCATTCTAGGCATAATTAGCCAAATGTAGGCAATTTTAGGAGCTCGATACATGTCAAATTAAGTATAAATGAAGTGAAAACTTAATATGATCAACTAGTGATCAAACTCTTCCAAGCTTAGTCTTTTGCTTGTCCTCAAGCAAAACATTCAGATATTAAGAATAAGTCTTGAATTAAGCAGTTCACAAGTGAATTCAGATTCAGCTGGTTGAAATCTAATGAGTTTCCCACTTTGCTAACACTCCATTCTTTCCAAAACCCAATCTCTAGCTGAGGAATCACATAGGCTAAAGCAGATTTAAGCCATGAAAGAAGTACTAGCAACAACTGATTTGAATTTTAGGGATTTTCAACTTTACTAAAAAGGTCGAACTACCAATCTCTTAATAAAAAGATTTGTATTACTTAAACAGGTTTGAAACCTGACTTTTATTCATGAAATGCAAATAAATAGGTTGAGACCTAATTTTTATTCATGCTGGTCACAAGATAAAGATCCTGGTTTTATTCAGGAGAGATTCTTTTTTTGGAATTGGCTCTCTTTATTCATGCATGCATGCAATGCAGAAATGCAACTTTGATCTTTTTTCTTTTCCATTTTTTTCTATTCTGTTCATGAAGTGAGCAGTAGTTCAAACTCAAATAAGGTTTAGATCCCTTAGTACAAATAGTCAAGTTTTCCTATTTAACATGGCAGCAAAAACCTTGATTCCATTCTAGACATTTTCTAATTTCTGATCAACCCATGAGTGCTAGCTAGTGTTACCCACAAAAAGAAGAAATTTCAGCTGAAATGAAATCAAATGCATCTAAAAGGTGAACTAATTGAAGCAAAAAGATTAATAGTCAAATTGACTACTTGGTATTGGAGTGTACTAGCTGTCATGTTAGAGAGTTTCACTCATTTTGAAGTTAAAATGATAACAAGATTTGAGCTGAACAGTGTAGTGATAACTTATGATATCTCAGTGATAACTAGTGATAACTTGTTAAAGATACTGATAACCGAGTGATAATAATGATAACTTGATGATAACAGTGATAACCTGGTGATAGATACAATGTGGGCTTTAAAATGAATTAAAACATGCTAATAGAGTTCAGAAATGCACCAGGGTTTCCTCCCCCAAGCTTATTTTCAGCACTGTCCTCAGTGGTGAGAAATATAGGCAAGGAAGAGGGTTGGGAGGGTGTTTAATTCTCGAAATTGTGCAATTGTGTATTGCTTCATTTGGTTCTTTCATGTCAACCAGAGGCTTGTGTGATTAATTCTTCCTAGTATGCAATCAATTCTGCAGAGAATTGGAGAATGATCAGTAAAATATCAAATGCAATATCAGAAAACTGTAATGATTAGTTTTGGAATGCACAATTTAACAATTTATGGGAGGATTGAGAAATGCACTAATATTTAGCAATGGAAAATGTGGATAACTGATATGAGTGATAAGTCAGATATCATTATGATAATTAAAGAATGAACTAGAAAATAATGTCAGTTATCAGTGGCATTTCAGTGAGAAAAATTAAAATTGGGTCGAGGAATACTCCCAAGGTAAAAGGTCAAGGGTGATTCTGATTCCTCTCTGAATTATTCCTACAAAACAAAGAAAATTAGATATGAAATGGCTTGGGTTGCCTCCCAAGAAGCACCCTACTTTAGTGTCTTAGTCTAGACATTGTTGCATTTGACTTCAGCTAGGCAATTCTGGTGGACTTGTCAATATCAGCACTTCCTTAGCTGAATTATTTGCTGTGGGGTTATATAATTTGAGTCTCTGTCCATTGACCTTGAAGACATCTGAATTATCATTAACAAGGTCCACAACTCCAAAGGGGTAAACTTTGTGGACTTTGAATGGTCCACACCATCCGAACTTCAACTTTTCAGGAAAGAGTTTTAGTCTTGAGTTGTATAGCAATACCAAGTCTCCAATTTTGAACTCTTTCTTCAATATCCTACTGTCATGCCACCTCTTAGTCCTTTCCTTGTAAAATTCAGAATTGTAGTAGGCATTGAGCCTAATTTCATCTAGTTCATCCAGTTGTAATAGCCTTTTCTGTCCACAAGAATGCATATCAAAATTCAGCGCCTTGATAGCCCAATATGCCTTGTGCTTAAGCTCAATTGGCAAATGACAAGTTTTTTCATAAACCAGCTTGTATGGGGAGACACCAATTCGAGATTTATAGGCTGTTCTATAAGACCAAAGTGCATCGTTCAGCTTGATACTCCAATCTTTCCTGGTTAATGAAATAGTTTTCTCCAAAATGATCTTAATTTCCTTATTTGAAATCTCAGCTTGACCATTTGTCTATGGGTGATAGGCTGTTGAAACTTTATGTTGACCCCATATTTACTTAGGAGGTTCTCAAAACTCCTCTCTATGAAGTGGCTGCCTCCATCACTGATAACCACTCTTGGCACTCCAAATCTTGGAAATATGATTTCTTTGAACATTTTGATAACTACCTTGGAGTCAACAGCTACTGTGGGGATTGCCTCTATCCACTTGGACACATAATCAACAGCCAACAATATGAACTTGTATCTAAATGAAGTAGGAAAGAGTCCCATGTAGTCAATTCTCCAAACATAAACAATTTCAACTTCCAGAATTCCCTGTTGTGGCATTTCATTCCTTCTGGATATTGACCCTGCTCTTTGGCACACATCACAGCTCTTCACATACATGTGAGCATCCTTGAATAGAGTAGGCCAATAGAAACCTAATTGGAGGACCTTAACAGCTGTTTTCTGAGTGGCCCCATGTCCTCCATAGGGTGACGAATGGCATTCATGCAAAATGTCTTGGAATTCAGTTTCTGGTACACACCTTCTAAACATCCCATTAGGAGATTTCTTGAACAGAAATGGATCATCCCAATAATAATCTTTTATGTCATGAAAGAATTTCTTCTTCTGCTGGTATGAATAGTCAGATGGAATGATCCCACAAGCTAGGTAATTAACAATGTCAGCATATCATGGGGCAGTGGCTGATATAGCCATCAGGAAGTCATCAGGAAAAGAGTCTGATAGAAATTGTTAGAAATTCCTGACTTCCTTCCAACCTGGATAAATGGTCAGCCACTAGGTTTTCAGTCCCTCTTTTGTCCCTGATCTCCACATCGAATTCTTGCAACAATAAAATCCATCTGATAAGTCTTGGTTTTGATTATTTCTTGCTAATCAGATGCCTCACAGCTTGATGGTCAGTAGTAGCATAATTGACTTGGTCTTCATCTAGAGTTTTAATGGCATAACAGATAACATGATGCTTCCTGTATTTTGTTTGTCCTAGCACTGCCCCTATTGCCTGATCAGATGCATCACACATTATTTCAAAAGACAATGACCAATTTGGTGGTTGCACTATTGGGGCTGATGTAAGGGCTTGCTTCAGCTGGTTAAAGGCCTTCACACATTCTTCATCAAAATTGAATTCAGCATCCTTTGCTAATAGCTTTGTGAGGTGCCTGGCTATCATGGAAAATTCTTTATGAATCTTCTGTAAAATTCAGCATGGCCTAAGAAACTCCTCACTGCCTTCACATTCTTTGGAGGTGGTAATTTCTCAATGGCTTCAATCTCGGCCTTGTCCATTTCAATCCCTCTGCTAGAGACAATGTGGCCTATTACAACTCTCTCTTGAACCAAATGGCATTTTTCCCAATTCAGAATCAGATTGGATTCCCTGCACCTTTGCAAAACTTTTGTCAAATTCTCCAAACAACCTTCAAAGGAATCCCCATAAATTGAAAAATCATCCCTGAACACTTCCATAATGTCTTCAATGAAATCTGAAAAAATGGACATCATACACCTCTGAAATGTGGCTGGGGCATTGCACAAACCAAATGGCATCCTTCTGTATGCAAATGTCCCATATGGACAAGTGAAGGTGATTTTGTCTTGGTCTTGGGGATGCATTGGAATCTATACAAATCCTGAGTAGTCATCCAAGTAGCAGAAGTGAGAGTGTTTGGCTATCCTCTCGAGCATTTGATCAATGAAAGGGAGTGGAAAGTGATTCTTCCTAGTTGCCTTATTCAATTTCCTGAAATCTATGCACATTCTCCATCCAGTCACTATTCTGGTGGAAATTAGCTCATCTGAATCTGATTTCACCACTGTGATTCCACCCTTCTTTGGCACAACTTGAACTGGACTAACCCACTCTCTATCTGAAATTGAATATATAATTCCAGCATTCAAAAATTTCAGCACTTCTTTCTTTACAACCTCCTTCATGACAGGATTCAGTCTCCTTTGACAAATGTGGGCTTGTAATTATCTTCTATGGGACTCCTGTGCATGCAAATTGAAGGATTAAATGTCTTCAATTGAGTAGCCAATTACTTCCCTGTACAGCTTGAGTCTCTTCAGTAGCTCTTGAACTTGCTCTTGGGGTAAATTGGCATTGATTATCACTAGATATGTGGAATTCTCTCCCAGAAATTCATACTTCAGATTGCTAGGAAGAGGTTTCAGCTCCAATTTAGAAGAGTTTTCCTTGGTTGAACTAGTCTGGAGTTCAGTAGTGAAAACCTCCTGCACTACTGGTTTGAGTGAATCCATCACAAATTGACATGCCTTAGCTTCTGGATCTTCTAGTTCCTTTTAGTGATCAAACATAAGACATCTTTGCAGAGGGTCTTCAATTGGAATTATTGCAAAAACTTGCTCCACTATCTGATTGAGTTGCCCATCCTCAAAATATTCCTGCTGAAAATTGGGGCTACTGATAACTTGGGCTAGATTGAACTCTATCTTGTTCTCTCTAATATGAAATGTCAATCTACCTTTCTTGACATCTATTACAGCTCCTGTAGTGGCTAGGAAGGGTCTGCCTAACAAAATTGGGGTGTTCAAGTCCTCATCCATGTCAAGTACAACAAAGTCTACAAAAATGTAGAACTTTCCAACTTTCAGGAGTATGTCTTCAAGAATTCCATGTGGATATTTGATAGATCTGTCAGCTAGCTGCAATGACATATTGGTGGGTATCAGATCTCCAACTTTTAGCTTTCTGCACAATGATAAAGGGATTACACTGACAGATGCACCCAAATCACACATTGCCCTCTGAATTTTCCTATTCCCAATTTCACAAGGAATTGAAAAACTTCTTGGATCTTTCAATTTAGGAGGGAGTTTGTTTTATGGCTGAAGCTTCTTCAGTCAGGGTTATGGTTTCATGCTCCATAATTCTCCTTTTTTTGGTTAGAATCTCCTTGAGAAATTTTGCATATGATGGAATTTTCTGAATTGCCTCCACAAATGGCACATTGATGTATAATTTCTTCAAAATTTCCAGAAATCTGCCATATTGTTGATCCTGTCTAGCTTTGACCAGTCTCTGTGGGAAAGGTACTGGATCAAAAATTCTAGCCTTGACTTCCTTCTGAGGGTTCTTGTTCTTGTTGTCCATCACAATTTTTTCAACTGGTTCTTCTGCAAGCTTTGAATTTGAATTTGCTCTAGCTGAATTATCCTCAATATGCCTCATTGATTCTTCAATGATCCTTCCACTTCTGAGCTAGACAGCCTGAACTTGCTCCTTGGGATTGATCTTTGGTTGTCATGGGAAGAATCCTGGAGTCCTAACTGAGGTGCTATCTTGTTGGGCTATTTGACTCTCAAGTACTTTTTGATGAGCACTTAAAGTTTCAAATCCAGAAGTCAATGTAAGCATTGTTTCTTCCTGCTTCTCTTGTTTCTTCAAAATTGTTTGCAACAACTCCTCCATTTTTGACATCTGAGAGGCTTGAACTTGTTGCTCATATGGAGGTCTTTGCAATTGAACATTTGGAGGCTGATTATATGGAAGTGGTTGATTCTTTGGTAAAATCTTGGGCTGCTAATTTGAATTCTGCATTGGAGGTGCCTGATAGTGATTGAACTTGTATGACAAGTAGGGGTGATTTCTATTCTCTGGAGTGTAGTATTCAGCAGGGGGCTTCACTCCATAATTTGCCACAATATTTACTTGATCAATTGATTGCTCGTATTGTTGCATAATCAGATTGCAACTCTCGGTAACATGGCCTTGATTTCCACATACATCACATCTGTTCTCAGAATTGGATGCCTTGTTAACATTAGATGATAAATTCAGCTTTTCCAAGGCCTTTTGCAAAACTTCTTCAATCTGGACAGATAAGTTGTTCACTTGGTTATCAGCTGGTGGTCTTCTAGTTCTATCATGGGTAAGGAAATGGTGGTTCTTGACAATGTTCTCAATCAGCTGGTATGCTTCATCAATGTTTTTGGAGGCAAAAATCCCTCCCGCAATAGTGTCCAATGCCACTTTGGATGGATAGTTCAATCTTTTATGAAAATAATTGACCAATTACCACTTTTCAAATCCATGGTGTGGACATGCCCTCAATGACTTTGAAGTCTTTGCCAAGCATCACATATGTTTTCTTGATCCAATTGGTAGAATCTGGCAATCTGATCCTTGTAGTTATCAGTCTTACTAGGAGGAAAAAATTCAAATAAGAACAGTTGCACAATGGACTCCCAAGTTGCAATTTCTTCAGGTGGAAGGGACTTGTACCAAATCTTAGCCCTGTCCTTGAGTGAAAAGGAAAACAATCTCATGTACACAACATTCATAGGGGTGTTGTGGAAATGGATAGTGCTGCACATTTCCTTGAAGTTATCAATGTGTAGAGCTGGGTCTTCAGTCCCTAATCCAGTAAATTGGTGTTGCCTAATCATTGTAACTATTGCTGGATTCAATTCAAATGTGACACCAGGTGCATTGGCTCCATCCACTGGTTGTCCTCTGGCATTACTAGGTGAATAACAGTCCTTTAATGTCCTTGGAGCAGCCATGGCTTGATTGTTGACCTCTTCTTCAAAAATTCTTCTCCTTCTTTATTATCTTTGCAATCTTCTTCTTCTATTGAATCTTCTCTCAAGTTTAGGATCAGATAAGTATAAATCTTCTTGACTATCTGAATCCTGCATAAATTGAAATCGGAAGTATCAAATTCAGAAAAGAAAGAAAACTAGACAGAAATGAAAAATTCAGAATGGTAACTTACAAAAACTGAAAACTAGGCAAAAATTCATAATGATAACTTGCAAAAACTGAAAACTTGGCAAAAATTCAGATGATAACTTGTCTAAAACTAATCTAAACTACCTAAAGTTAATCTAATTAGACTCAAATCTCTGGCAACCGTGCCAAAAACTTGATGTGAATTGTGTGGAGTAGTGATAACTTGTTGAATTATGGGTCAGAATTTAGGTAAGAGTGAGATTTTCAGAAATGTGCTCAAACTCCTCACTTCCACTCTACTGCAAGTGCACAGATCAAAGTAGTAGACTCAAGTATCGTATCCACAGTGATTTGAGGGCTAAAGACTCACTAATCAAATCTAGACTAATCCTAGACTAAGTAGCTAAAACAGTGAAATGAAGAGAAGTGAAAACAGAATTAGACTAAAGTGACTATTTTGGTATTTAAGTAATTAGTATGGACTGAAATCTAATTACTGAGCTGAAAACTAAAAGGGATTAACAATCAATGAAAGATTCTCCTAGGAATGGGGTTCATCTAATTCAGCTATGGATGGATTGAAACGATTCAGCAATGCATGTCAATTCTGATGCAACTTAAAAAAAAGGGTTGTTATCACAATATAATTAAATCAGGATCCATTATCATATTCTCATATGAATGATTAGCTAAGTTGAATAAGAAAAGAATCCTTACTGATATTGGGTTCTCATTAAGCACAAGTTTTAGCACCTTATTGATATTGCCAAAATCCTCTCAGATTTGGAAATTCAGTAAAGCCTAAATTGATACCACATTAATCAACATTCATGATGATAGAACAATTAACTTAATTAATCAAACAAAAATGTAATTAATCCAATGCTAATGTTAATACTTCTTGGTTTATCTCTAAACATCAAGGGGACCTAAAATCAGCCTCTCAACTGCAATTGCAAATGAGGTTCACATCAACACTAGTTATTTGGATGCATTAGGCACATAATCACATATTGGAATCCAACAAATTATCATTGCATCTTGATTCTTTCTGAACATCAAGAAAATCATAAATCAATCTCTCAGTTGCTAATGAAATCAGGTTTCACAATGACAAAACAAATTCCAAAAAATCAGAATCAGAATCATAGCAGAATCAATAACAGAGAAGGAAAATAGCATGTTCATCATCCATCCATAACTAGGAGTAGACTACTACCCTATCCTAGGAGAGATGAAATTTAGCTCATTATAGATACAAGGATTGATACGAAACAGAAGAGGAAAGCAATGAAAAACATTCTGAAAGATAATAAATCAGAATCTGTCGACAGCAATTAGATGTGCAGCTCCTCCTCTTTAACTCCTCCATTCACTTCTTGGTCCAGCAACCCTTGCTAATGGAGGCTCTCCCCTTTTCCTCTCCAGGTCCCTCAGCTTTTATATGGTCCTTAATCACCCATTGATGCAAATCAAAAGCTTCCAAAGCTCCTGATTGTGCCATCTGTCCTGGTCCCCCTGAAATTCCAGTAGGATGCTCACAGCTTTTTGGCAACAATGCAGTGGTCCCCCTCCTTTTTCTAGCAGGATGCAGCGTTGTAAAACCTGCTACAAGGGCAAGAACAACAAGCATCAAAGTTCACAAATAAAAAAAATAAACAAATAGGGGTTAGAATCAGCATATACATTAGCTCACTTATCAAGTGTGGATAGTTTTGCACAGAAATGATAACTTTGCACATTGAATCATAATTATCCAAACATGAGTAATTCAGAACTTCTGTGTACATGAAATTGAATATAAAATGAGTAAAATCATAGCATGGTCAGCTAGTGATCACAAATGCATGCATTCTAGGCATAATTAGCCAAATGTAGGCAATTTTAGGGGCTCGATCCATGTCAAATTAAGTATACATTAAGTGAAAACTTAATATGGCTGATCACAATAGATTTTTATCCCATTTTAGATTCATTTCACCCATGTCGAGCCCTTACTTTGCCTAACTTTTGGCCAAATATGATAGGAATGCATGGATTGTGATAACTAGCTGATCTTTCTCATTTTATACTTAATTCCAAGTGTATAGAGGTTCTGAAATGATTAAATTCATTAATATCTCAATTCTATGCTAAGTTATAATTTTTAGGTTAAGTAATCATTTCAATGTGCAAAGTTATCATTATTTTAATTGAGCTGATTTTCAGTGATTACTTTGCCCTAAATCCCCTGCCATCATGAATTAATCATATTTGGTTGAGTATATTTCAACTTGTGCTAAGTTATCACTCCATTACATAAGTTATCATTTTTTAGTGTCAAGTTATCGTCTAAGGGCAAAACTATCATTTCGATATGCAAAGCTATCAATTATGCATAAAGGCATTAGACAATCATCAAATTACTGTCTTAACTCATTGCTGTTGAAATTTGATCACATTTGGATAACCACAACCAAAGTTATGACAAGTTATCATTTTTATGGCAACAACTTATAATTTTCGGTTCACCAAGTTATCAATACTATGAAATCCTATCTACATTTGATTTCTGACCTCATTCACTTGCCATATTAATCCCTTTGATACCTTTAATGCCTTGAACTACTCATATTTTGACAATTTTCATGAAATATGTAAAGTAATCATTCCGGGCTTTGAAGTTATCATTTTTAAATTAGGATTTCATTATTGCACAACACCAAGCTGTATTCAACAACTGAGCTGATATATATGTTGTCCTAATCCATACTTGTTTAGTTTCTATTTAAGGACTTTGATGCTTGTTGTTTTGGCCTTTCTAGTAAGGAATAAAGGTCTAAAATCAACTGAAAAAGGTGGGGGGGGGGGGGGGACCACTGCATTTTTATCCAAAAAGTGAAAAGAATCTGCTGGAATTTTCAGGACCACAGGACATGTGGCCTAAATAAAATGCTATGGAACATTCTGATCTTCATCCAAGGGTGACAAAAGGCCATATAAAAGCTGAGAAGCCAGGAGGAATCGAGGAGAGCCTTTATTTGGAGGATTTTGGATAGGAAGCTGGGGAGGAGCTGAAGGAGGAGGCCATTGCTGAATCTGATTCAAATTTCTATCCTTTCTTATTTTCAGATGTTTAGCATGACTATTTCTATCTGTTTTCTATCCATTCTTGTAACTATAATGAGATAAATCTCAGCTCTCCTAGGATAGGTTAGTAATCTAGTTTAGTTGTGGATGGAGTTGAACAACACTGATTTCCTGCACTGATTATCAAATTCTGATTTCTGTTTTCTGCAATTCTAATTTCTAATTGATCCTAATCTTGACATTGTGAGGTCCTATTTATATTTACAACTGAGAGATTGTCCTTTGATCTACTCCTTGTTCAGAAATGAATCAAGGGCCAATGGCAAGTTTCTAGGTTCAATCCCCAATTAGAAATCTGATTCATTCATTTCTGAAAATCTGTTTTCCATTTCTGATTTCATTAAATCTGATTCTTATCATTGTGGAGCCCTAATTGAATTAACAACTGAGAGGTTGCTTTATGGTTTCATTCTTATTCAGAAATGAATCAAGAGACAATGATATTTCTAAGGTTTTAATCCCCGAATTGTTGCTGATTTTAGTGTTGATTTCTGAATGTTAATTTTTGATTTTCAGATTCTGATTTCCTGAAATTATTGGATTCTACCTTGCTGTTGTAAAACCTCTGATTCCATCATCCACTGAGAAGTGAACTTGGGGTTATCTTGCTGTCTAGAGATGGACCAAGAAGCAGTGGCATGTGCTGGATTCCCATGTGTGATGTGTGCTGATTTTACCCAATCCATTGGTGTTAATGTGGATTTCATTTCAATTTGCAGCTGAGAGGCTGATTTAAAATCTCCTTATTGTTTAGTGATAAATCAAGAAGCATTAGCATTACGATTGAATTCATGGCATTTCTGATTAGTTGATGTGTGAAGGCTGGTTTGATTGAAGTGCCAAATTGAAATTGCCAAAATCTGAGAAGAAATGGCAAAATCAGTGAGGGACTTGTGCATATGCTAATGATAACTTGATATTCAGTGAAGATCCTTCTCTAATTCAACCTAGCTAACATTTATATAAACCCCTTTTTAGTCCTTAGTTTAGTAATTAGATTTCAGTTCATTTCTATTATCAAAACACCAAAAACAGTTTTCTTTTTGCCACTTTGAAAAATCTGTTTTCACTTCTCTTTACTTTCCTATTTTTGTCACTTAAAGTAGGACTAGTCTAGATTGTTCTAGGGAGTCTTTGGCTTAAAATCACTGAGGATACGACATTTTGGTAGACTACAATTGACCTGTATACTTGCAGTAGAGAGTGAATTAGGGAGTTAGATCAAAAATAGAAAAATCTAAAATTTGACCAAAAAATTAGCAAGTTATCATTACACCCCTCATATCACTTATCAAGTTTTTGACGCTGTTGCCGGGGATTTTAGGTCAATTAGACTAACTTAGATAGTTTAGATTAGTTTTAGACTAGTTTTCAGTCCATTTATTAGGCCAATTTTCAGTTTTTGCAAGTTATCATTTCCAATTTTTCAATTTTGTCTAGTTTTCTTTTTTTTTTTTTCTGAATTTGATACTTCTGAATTCATTTATGCAGGATTTGGAGCTTGAAGGAGACCTCTACCTATCTGATCCTGAACTAAAAGAAGATTCAATCGGAGAAGGAGATTGCAAAGAGAAGAGGCTAGGAGAGGAACTTTTGAGGAGGAGGCTACCAATCAAAACATGGCTGCTCCTAGGACACTTAGGGATTGTTATTCACCCAGCAATTGTAGAAAATTATGAATTTGACTTCTGAGAAAGAAAGAAGAAAAGATGAATATGAGTTGGCAAACTTGGTCCTATGACTATTATCAACCAAATGAAACACCCTTGAGCCAGGAGGAATTGGATTCTATAGTTGAAGATGTTGTGTCCAAAACTCTTCAAAAATATGGTTTTATTGTTGGAGAACCATCACAAGTTCATTGCAATCAAGGATCACCACAATTTCAGCAGCCCTCTAATGCTTACATGTATGCCTCACATGGTCGTGAAAGTGCAAATTTCTGGAATCTTGAGGAAGAATTCTCAAGTAGTAATCCTTATGTCCATAACTCACAAAATCATTTGTATTACCATCACAATCAAGGTCAAGTGTCAGAATTTTAAGTTGCAACCATGGGTATTTCAGAAAATCAGCAATCACTTAATCAATTCCTAGAAGTGCCAAGAATGGAGATTATGTTGGAGAACTTCATGAGGAGGCAGGAAAAGTAAACTGCAAACTTGGAAAAATTATGTATGACAACAGATGTTCTTCAAGCTGGATATTAAGCCTTGGAAGCCAAGCTTTGTTTGCAGTCCAGTCAAGAAGCCCCACCTATGCAGAATTCAAATTGGCAACCCAAAATGTTGCCAAGGACTCAACCACCTCCATATCATCCTCCACAAGTTCAAATGCAGAGACCTCTTTATGAGCCACAAGTCCAAGCCACTCAATTGTCAAAAATGGAGGAGTTGCTGAAACAAATTCTGAAGAAGCAAGAAAAGCAAGAGGAGGCAATGCAGAAATTGACTACTGAATATGAAACCTTGAGTGCCCATCAAAAAGTTCTTGAAAACCAATTTGCCCAACAACCCAGCACCTCAACTAGACCACCAATGTTTTTCCCAGGACAACTAGAATTTAATCCTAAGGAACAAGTCCAAGCTATCCAGTTCAGGAGTGAAAAAATTATTGAAGAACCCATGAAGCATGTTGAGGACAGTTCAGCTAAAGCAAATCCAAGTTCAAAGCCTGTAGAAGAGCCAATTGAAGAAGTTGTGGTGGGAAACTAGGACAAGAACCCTCAGAATGAAGTCAAGGGTAGGATTTTTCATAAGGTGCCATTCCCACAAAGATTGGTCTCTAAATTGGAGCTGAAACCTCTTCATAGTCCAGGGGATTCATATATCATATATGAGGATTCTAGAGATGAGAAGTTAGGAGATTTCTGGTATAATGGAAGAGGGAATCAAACTGAAAAACAAATGTCAATCATTGACAAACTAAGAGATCCATACTTGATAAGTGAAGCTGTCCACAGATTGAGATCTCTACTTGATCACATCATAATATTTAAACCTCCTTGATATCAAGAGTTGCAACAATGTCTAGCTTAAGACATTAAAGTAGGGCACTTCTTGGGAAGTAACCCAAGCCATTTTATATCTAGTTTTCTCTATTTTACAGGAATATGTCAAGGAGGAATCAGATCAATCCACAAAACTTTCATTTAGGGAGTACCCCTACCCTCATTTTTGATTTTCTCACTGAAATCCCAATGATAACTGATATTATCTTTTCCTTTATGCTGCAATTATCATATTGACATCTGAATTATCATTCATATCAGTTATCCAAATCCATCATTGCTGAATTTTAGTGAATTTCAATGCATTTCATTGAAATGTGCACCCCAAAAATCTGATATTGCAGATTTCACTGATATCCTTTATTTCTCTGCAGGATTAGTTGCAATTCATGAAGAGTGGACCACCCAAAGACTCTGATTGAAATACAAGAACCATTGGAAGGGATCAAATGCACAATTCCATGAACTTCATACCCTCCCAACCCTCTCCCTTGCCTATCTCTTTCACCACTGTGGACAGTGCTGAGAATAAGCTTGGGGGAGGAAACCTGGTGCTTTTCTAAACTTTACACCATGTTTTTAATCTAGTTTAATGCTCATATCATCATTTACTACCAGGTTATCACTGTTTGAACAAGTTATCATTGGTTATCACTCGGTTATCACTAGTTTTGACAAGTTATCACTAGTTATCATTTTTTGGGCTCAATTCAATTCATGCCTTCATTTTAACTCTAAAATCGGTGAAATCCTTTATTATGACAGTTAGTACACTCCAATACCAAGTGGCCAACTTGGCCATTAGTTTTCTTGCTTTAATTGACATTATCAATTCAGATGCATTTGAATTAATTTTCAGCTAAAAATTTTCTTTGTGTGGGTAACACTAGCTGACATTCATGGATTAAATGGAAAGTAGAAGATGTCTAGAAAGGGGTCAAGGCTCTTGCTGCCATGTTAAATAGGAAAACTTGACTTTTTGGACAAAGGGATCTAAACCTTATTTGAGTTTGAACTATTGCTCACTTCATGAATAGAATAGAAAAAGAAAAATGGAGAAAAGAAAAAGTGAAAAGTTGCATTTTGCATTGCATGCATGCATAAATAAAGAGAGTGAAATTCCAAAAAGGATCCTCTCCTGAATAAAGCCAGGATTTTTATCCTGTGACCAGCATGAATAAAAATCAGGTCTTGACCTGTTTACTTGCATTTTCATGAATTTAAATAAAAGTTAGGTGTTAAACTTGTTTAAGCAGTGAAAAATCTGTTCATGAAGAGATTTGTAGTTCAACCCCTTTGTAAAGTTGACAATTCCTGAAATTTAAACTTGTTATTGCTAGTACTTCTTCTATGTCTTAAATTTGCTTTAGCCTCTGTGATTCCCTAGCTAGAAATTGAGTTTTTGGAAAGAATAAAGTGTTGGCAAAGTGGGAAACTCATTAGACTTAAATCAGTTGGTTTTTAATTCATTTGTGGGTTGCTAATTCAAGATTGCCCTTAATTTCTGAATGTTTTGCTTGAGGACAAGAAAAAGGCTAAGCTTGGGGGAGTTTGATAACTAGCTGATTACAATAGATTTTTATCCCATTTTAGATTCATTTCACCCATATCGAGCCCTTACTTTGCCTAACTTTTGGCCAAATATGCTAGGAATGCATGGATTGTGATAACTAGCTAATCTTTCTCATTTTATACTTAATTCCATGTGCATAGAGGTTCTGAAATGCTTAAATCCATTAATATCTCAATTCTATGCCAAGTTATCATTTTTAGGACAAGTTATCATTCCAATGTGTAAAATTATCATTATTTTAATTGAGCTGATTTCCAGTTATTACTTTGCCCTAAATCCCCTGCCATCATGAATTAATCATATTTGGGTAACGATATTTCAACTTGTGCTAAGTTATCACTCCATTTCATAAGTTATCGTTTTTGAGTGTCAAGTTATCGTTTAAGGGAAAAATTATCATTTCGATATGCAAAGCTATCAATTCTGCATAAAGGCACTAGGCAATCATCAAATTACTGTCTTAACTCATTGCTGTTCAAATTTGATCACATTTGGATAACCACAACCAAAGTTATGACAAGTTATCATTTTTATGGCAACAAGTTATCATTTTCGGGTCACCAAGTTATCAATACTATGAAATCCTATCTACATTTGATTTCTGACCTCATTCACTTGCCATATTAATCTCTTTGATGCCTTTAATGTCTTGAACCACTCATATTTCAACAATTTTCATGAAATATGTAAAGTTATCATTCCGAGCTTTGAAGTTATCATTTTTAAATTAGGATTTCATTATTGCACAACACCAAGCTGCATTCAACAATTGAGCTGATATATATGTTGTCTGAATTCAACTGAAAAGGTGGGGGGACCACTGCATTGATGTCCAAAAAGTGAAAAGAATCTACTGGAATTTTCAGGACCACAAGACATGTGGCCTAAATAAAATGCTATGGAACATTCTGATCTTGATTCAAGGGTGACAAAAGGCCATATAAAAGCTGAGAAGCCAGGAGGAATCGAGGAGAGCCTCCATTTGGAGGATTCTGGACAAGAAGCTGGGGAGGAGCTGAAGGAGGAGGCCATTGCTGAATCTGATTCAGATTCTATCCTTTCTTATTTTTAGATGTTTAGCATGGCTATTTCTATCTGTTTTCTATCCATTCTTGTAACTATAATGAGCTAAATCTCAACTCTCCTAGGATAGGTTAGTAATCTAGTTTAGTTGTGGATGGAGTTGAACAAGACTGATTTCCTGCACTGATTATCAAATTCTGATTTCTATTTTCTGCAATTCTGATTTCAGATTGATCCTAATCTTGACATTGTGAGGTCCTATTTATATTTACAACTGAGAGATTGTCCTTTGATCTACTCCTTGTTCAGAAATGAATCAAGGGTCAATGGCAAGTTTCTAGGTTCAATCCCCAATTAAAAATCTGATTCATTCATTTCTGAAAATCTGTTTTCCATTTCTGATTTCTGATTTCATTAAATTTGATTCTTATCATTGTGGAGCCCTAATTGAATTAACAACTGAGAGGTTGCTTTATGGTTTCATTCTTGTTCAGAAATGAATCAAGAGACAATAGTATTTCTAAGGTTTTAATCCCTGAATTGTTGCTGATTTCTGAATGTTAATTTTTGATTTTCAGATTCTGATTTCTTGAAATTATTGGATTCTGCCTTGCTGTTGTAAAACCTCTGATTCCATCATCCACTGAGAAGTGAACTTAGGGTTATCTTGCTATCTAGAGATGGACCAAGAAGCAGTGGCATGTGCTGGATTCCCATGTGTGATGTGTGATGATTTTACCCAATCCATTGGTGTTAATGTGGATTTCTTTTCAATTTGCAGCTGAGAGGCTGATTTAAAATCCCCTTATTGTTTAGAGATAAACCAAGAAGCATTAGCATTAGTATTGAATTCATAGCATTTCTGATTAGTTGATGTGTGAAGGCAGGTTTGATTGAAGTGCCAAACTGAAATTGCCAAAATCTGAGAAGAAATGGCAAAATCAGTGAGGGACTTGTGCATATGCTAATAATAACTTGATATTCAGTGGGGATCCTTCTATAATTCAACCTAGCTAACATTTACATGAGAATATAATGATTAGTTTTGGATTAATTAAGCTGTGAGAGCAGCCATACTTAAGGTTGAATCAGATTTGATTTAAAATTGTTAAAATGTTCCATTCCATCCTTAGTTGAATTAGATGAACCCCAATTCCTAGGAGAACCTTCCCATTGATTGATAAACCCCTTTTTAGTCCTTAGTTTAGTAATTAGATTTCAGTTCATTTCTATTATCAGAACACCAAAAACAGTTTTCTTTTTGCCACTTTGAAAAATCTATTTTCACTTCTCTTTACTTTCCTATTTTTGCCACTTAAAGTAGGACTAGTCTAGATTATTTTAGGGAGTCTTTGGCTTAAAATCACTGAGGATACGACATTTGGATAGACTACAATTGACCTGTATACTTGCAGTAGAGAGTGAATTAGGGAGTCAGATCAAAAATTGAAAAATATGAAATTTGACCCAAAAATAAGCAAGTTATCATTACACCCCTCATATCACTTATCAACTAGTGACCAAGGTCTCGAGGAATCTTAAGAGATGTTTTGGTGAAAGTTGATAAATTCATTTTTCCTGCAGATTTTATTGTTCTGAACACGAAGGCAGATGAATAAACTCCCATCATTCTTGGGAGACCATTCCTAGCAACAGGAAATGCACTCATAGATGTTCAACAAGGGATGCTCACACTTTGCATCAACAATGAAGACATCACATTCAATATAAAAAATTCTCTCAAACAACCTTTTGATCACTCATCTTGTTATGCCATTGATTCTTTAGAAGATGACATGACTGATGCTTTTGATGTTGTTGCAGATTTTGTTTCAGATCCATAAGTTAAGGAAGCTTTGGAAATGATGGAGGATTCTCGAGAAATTGTGGAAGAGGATAATGCGCCAATAACAACAGAGACACTCGAGGAGAAAATCGATAAATTGGATTGTCCTCCAAAATTTGAACTAAAAGAACTTCCCTCTCATTTAAGATATGCCTTTCTAGAAAATAAAACTTACTCGGTTATTATATCTGCTGACTTGACAGATGACATGGCGAATAAACTTTTAGAAGTATTAAGGCAACACAAGAAAGCAATCGCTTGGTCTATTTCAGATATCAGGAGCATCTCTCGCATGCACAAGATTTTGATGGAGGACAATGTCAAGCTAGTTGCTCAATACCAAAGAAGGCTCAACCCAACTTTAAGGGAAGTTGTGAAAAAGGAGGTTCATCAAACTCCTTGATGCAGGTATTATATATGCCATTTCTGATAGTTCATGGATAAGTCCTGTGCAGGTAGACCCTAAAAAAGGAGGAATCATTGTGATAAGTAACAAAAATAATGAATTAGTGCCTCAAAGAACAGTTACAAGTTGGAGAGTCTGTATAGACTATAAGAAGCTTAATGATGCTACCCGCAAAGATCATTTTCCATTACCCTTTATTGATCAAATGTTAGAGCGTGTTGCAGGTCATAGTTACTATTGTTTTCTAGATGGCTACTCTGGTTACAATCAGATAGTAGTAGCACCTGAAGATCAAGAAAAGACAATGTTCACATGTCTGTATGGAACGTTTGCCTATAGAAGGATGCCATTTGGTCTATGCAACGCTTCAGCAACATTCCAAAGATGCATGATGTCAATCTTTGCAGATATGAATGAGAAGCTACTTGAAGTTTTCATGGATGATTTTACACCTTTTGGTAACTCTTCTAATAATTGTTTGGATAACTTATCTCTAGTTTTGCAACGATGTCAAGAAACGAATTTGGTCCTTAACTGGGAGAAATGTCACTTCATGGTAAAGGAGGGTATAGTGCTTGGCCACAAAATTTCAGCAAAAGGAATTGAAGTGGATAAGGCCAAGATAGATGTTATTGCAAATCTGCCTCCTCCAACCAATGTGAAGGGCATTCGAAGCTTCCTTGGGCACGCAAGATTTTATCGTCGTTTTATCAAATATTTTTGAAAAATGGCTAAACCCTTAACTAATCTTCTTGCTGAGGACACAAAATTTGATTTTAATTCAAATTGCCTTGCTGCCTTTAATCTGTTAAAAGAATTGCTAATTTCTGCTCTTGTTGTTGTAGCACCAGATTGGTCTCTACCATTTGAGCTGATGTGTGATGTGAGTGATGGTGCCGTAGGAGCTATTTTGGGGCAAAGAAAAGATAAAATCTTTCATGTTGTATATTATGCAAGCCGAACATTGAATGCTGCCCAACTAAATTATGCAACAACAGAGAAGGAGTTTCTTGTTGTTATTTTTTCTTTTGACAAATTTAGATCGTATCCAATTTGTTTAAAACTTATTGTCTACACAGATCATGCAGCCATCAAGCACTTGATGAGCAAAGAAGATGCCAAACTTAGATTAATTCGATGGATACTACTTTTGCAAGAGTTCGATGTTGAAGTAAAGAATAAAAAAGGGACTGAGAACTTGTTAGCTGACCACTTATCCCGTTTGGAGCCATCTCCAAGATAAATCACAGACATACTTGAAGAATTTTCAGACGAGAAACTTTTTTTTATCTCTACAATTTTTCAAATTTCTAACACTATACCATGGTTTGCTGATTTTGCTAATTATCTTGTAGGACAGTACATTCCAAAGGGCATGACCACTCTTGAGAATATCCTAAGTCATTGCCATGATGGACAAGCTGGAGGTCACTTTGGACCCAATCGAACAGCAGCTAAGATACTTGAATTGTGGACTATATTGGCCAACCATTTACAGAGATGCAAGAAGCTATTGTAAGTATTGTGACAAATGCCAAAGGACAAGTAATATTTCTTGTCCAGATGAAATGCCACTCACAAATATTTTACAATGTGATATTTTTGATGTGTGGGGCATTGACTTTATGAGACCATTTCCTAAATCCTTTAACAATCAATACATCTTAGTGGTGGTTGATTATGTCTCTAAATGGGTGGAAGCTGTAGCCACACCAACAAATGAAGCTAAGGTAGTTGCCAACTTTCTAAGAAAAAATAATTTTACTCGATTTGGAACACCTAGGACTATCATAAGCGACAATGGAACACATTTCTGTAATAAAATAATGTCAACTCTCCTTAAAAGATTTGGAGTCAAACATTTTTTGAGCACATCATATCATGCCCAATCTTGTGGACAAGTGGAAATTTCAAATAGAGAGATTAAAAGGATTCTAGAGAAAACTATGAACTCATCCAGGAAGGATTGGTCCTTGAAACTTGACGATGCACTTTGGGCATATAGAACAGCTTTTAAGACACCCATAGGTACCTCTCCTTATAGATTAGTTTTTGGAAAATCATGTCACCTTCCAGTGGAAATATAACACAAGGCTTATTGGACAACAAAATTTTTAAATATGGATGCAAAATCATCACAAGCAGAAAGATTATTACAATTAAATGAGCTGGATGAATTTAGACATCATGCATATGAGAACATCAAACTATATAAAGAACACACTAAAAAGTTACATGACCTGCATATTAAACATAAATAATTTTTACCTGGTCAACGTGTGCTTTTCTTTATAATAGCAAACTCAAATTATTTCTTGGAAAACTCAAATCAAGATGGACCGGTCCTTATGTCATAGTCAATTGTTCACCTTATGGAACATTTGAAATTGAATCATTGGATCATAAGCAAAGATTTAAAGTTAATGGGCATAGACTTAAACTCTATCATGGTGACACATATTATCAAAATTTGTCAATGATCAATCTGTTTACCATCTAAATCTCGATTCGACTAAGTAAAAAATTTGATGCGTAAAATGATGTAGCAAAATGAAATCACTAGCAAGTGCACTAGTCGCTCAAGTAATATAGAAATTAGGAGTAAGAGTGTCAAACCCATGCGGAATATTATTAATTCAATGTCTAATTTTATAAATTAATAAGAGAAGAAAAACATAGAATTTTGGAAAGAAATTTTGTAATTGTTAAATAAAATAGAGAAAATAAGATAATAATGAGATAATGGGGTTGAAGTTGGTCTTAGGATGATAATAAATTAAGAAAAAATATGTGAACCAGAAAAGATAAATCAAAATTCTTAAGAGAGATTAGGAATTTTCCCAAGTTATTAATTTACAAAATTAAAATCACATAGTCCACAAACTGGTAATTCTGCTATTTGATCTGACAAATCAAACTATCTTAAATGTAATCAAAACTGAAGTCGCACAAACTGGTATTCATCAGATGAGATTAAAATTAAGATGCATTAATATGAAAATCTTAAACTATTAATCACTCCACAAACTGGTATAGATTAATAGACCACACATATTTAATTCTCCACACACTAATTATTAGACCTATGTCAATTTTTAATTTCATAATAAATCATTTAATTTAACTAAATAAAATCTAAAATTAAGTAGTCCACAAACTGGTAATTACTTAACTCAGAAATTTAAATAATTAAATCAAAATCACTAAACACAATTAAAAATTGAACAAAAGAAATTCAATAATAATAAAGCCCGGGCTCACAGAATTTCCCTTCAATAATAATCTCCTAGAAATAAAATAGCTAAGACATGGAGTTCATCCTAGAATTGAAGAGAGATAATAATAAAATAATAATAATAATTGGAAGAATTACAACAAGAATAAAATCAAGGCCCTCGGATGACGTCAGAACATCTGGATCAGCCGTCCGATCAAATCTCTCTCTTGGTAGAAGCCCGCGAAGCTCACGACTCGCTGTGGAAGAAAACCAAACTTCAAGGCACGAATTGGATTGATGGTTTTCGTCTTCTATTTATAGGTGCAAATGAGGGTCTTCATGTTGATTACGGTCGTAAATACTATGGCTGGATTTAAATTCACGGGATAAAACTTGATACGGTCTCTTCAAATCTCGGCCAAAATGATAACTTCGCCCAAAATGATAAACTCTTCTTATCTTTACACCCTTCTTTTAATCTCGGCCAAAACGACGTATTGTTGACCAATACATTTCGGCCATGTAAGCATGAATTAATTCATGTTACGCCCAAAATATAAAGCTTTTACCCCCAACGAAGTCAGACGTAACTTTATGCAAGGAAGGTGATAAACTCAATTTTACACCTTCATGTTATCATCTCGGTCGTAAAATCTTTGGGTGTAAAGATTATTCTTTCATTCCTATTTTGCCCAATGATTTAAGTCGTAATGATAAATCTTCGACACTTCAAAATCTTCTCATTTTTACTCCTTAAGATAACATCCGATATATCTCATTCGGCGTTAATTCCACTTACTTGCAGAATATTTAATAAAATGAAGTTAATCCATCAATAATTAAAATATTTATAGAATTAATAATTAAAATTGATAAATCCGGAATTATGACTAAAAATGGTCTAAAATAATGCATGCCTTGATCAAATTACAGAAAAATTAACTAAAATAATAATATAAAATATGTTGTATTTTGCATGCATCAAACTCCCCCAAGCTTAAAGTCTTTGCTTGTCCTCAAGCAAAAATTCAAAGCAAGGCTCAAGAAAGTTCCATCATAGTCTTCACATTGTCAACTGACTAATTTTTTCACACAATTCATCTGTACACTTACTACTAAGCATCTCACCATTTTTCATGAACTTAGCTTCATAGAGGTTCTGAATGCTACACAAATTTAAACAATCTCAATTTCAGCCTTGAAGAAAAATAAATTGTCTGTCAAATAATAGCATTAATATTGAACATATAAGTACTAATTGAGCTTAAAACTTTTTTTCTCTTTTTTTCACTTTTATTTTCAATCATTTTAAAAGTTCTAATCTTCAAGCAGGATTGCACAAGGAAGTCCATGTAGCGGGCTTTGGACTGATGACTCCCAGACCAGATGGCCTTAGGGCAACAGGTGATAAGGCACCCCTCGAGTTTACTTGCCCGAACAACCAAGGTTCTGAATGAAGAGTTCGAACTTAGCCATGATTCAATACTCCTGTGCTTCTCCAAATTCCACAAGATGGTCCACGTAGCGGGTTTCCGATCGACGGATCCCAGAGCAGTTGCCCTTAGGTCGTCAGGCATGAACCCCTACGGATCTAATTACCCGAACACACCTTGGTTCCGGATAACACTTTTGTACATAACTTTATTCATTTTTTTTCACTTTTTTTCACTCATTTTTTTAAGCTCAAGGAGTACTTAATATGGTCAATAAAAAGGCTACTACTATCAAGACTTAACAAAAAAATAAAAAGGCATGAACATGATTTTGTCGTCTAGACATTCATAATTCTATTTAGCATAGGCACATAGTTTATAAGTTTGATACTAAAATAACAAGTGATAAGAAAGAAAAACATTCAAATTTCATTAATTAACGACATGTCTTTGAACTTTTACTAAAAGACAATTAAAACAGTAAGACAAAAATTAGTAAGATGGTAGCAAAAATAAATGCATGCAATGGTATTTTTGGAAAATTTTTCAATTTTTTTAAATGCATACATAGGTAAATAAGCAGAAAAATAAAGAAAAATGCAAATGCATAAAATGCAAACTCCCCCAAGCTTGAACCTGACACTGTTCCCAATGTTAGGCCAACAAGGGAAAGATATATAGACTCAATAAAAAAAGAAAAAGGAAGAAATGGAAAATAAAGAAAAGGGAAAAGACACAACCGGATTTACTGTTTGTGTGGCGGCGAAGGTGGGTGGTAGCCGAGATGTCCGTGGCGCATATGATTGTCGTGGATGCGTCTCGTCATGCGAAGATGCTGATTCTGGAGGGGTTCGAAACGGCCCTGATGCTCCTGCATGTCTATGAAGTCTGCCCGAAGGGTGGTCAATTCTTGGGCCTGTAGGTGTTGCTCTTCTATAAAAGCGTGTATCTCCCCTGCTTGATGAAGCTGCTCATCATACATAAATTCACATAAATTTTGCACGGAAGCATAGTTAGGCTGAGGTGGCGGAGGTGGATAATAAGGTTGCTCCGGGGGTGAGGTAAAAGTGGGCTTTGGTGCTAGAAAGTGATTCAGCCCAGGTTGTGGTGGTTGGGGCTGCGGAGGAGGTGTGTAATATGTCTGCTCATGTGGAGACAAATAAGTGGGCTCCGATTCCTGCAGAGGGGCAGACACTTTCATTGGATCTCGTTCCTCATAAGGAGTGGCTGGTATAAATGAGGAATCTGAAGAGCTCTCTTGTGATGGAGATGGAATCGGAGAGGATACCGACATATAGGGTGAAGGGATTGATGTCACATGTTGGAAAGCTGTCAGTGATGCAGCCTAAGACTTATGGCTGCTGAAAGTACTGTTGGGCCGCAGCATAATTAGTAGAATCAAACCAAGAGAATGTTTCATCCTAGTGCCTTGAAAGATTGTAAAATTTTACTGCCTAAATCAGGATCCTAAGAACCATGGAACGAGCACTTTTGGAAGAAAGAAATTGAGTTCACCGTGCACATTATAACCTTGTACCCAGGATTTGTATCAAGTTGGAAGAGTGAAATATTGAGTTCCTTACACTTGAAAAGTCCTTATCTCATGCTTCATACCTATCAGCATTCTCCTGAAAATTCCTACAAAAATAAATATCGTGTTTAGGGCTAAAACAAATGATCATTCACGTTCAATTTGAACTTGGAAAGAGGCGAGGGTTCTTAGCGAATCTAATTATGATCTGCCGGGATATTTTCCTCAATCTTGTGGTTATCAACTTCGTGATAACTAACCAGCGCCCTTGTCTAAACTACCATAGCGATTGTATGAACGGAATTAAAGTATACATATTTTCTTGCATGCAAGTACCCGAATGGCACAAGGCAAAAATAAATAATAGCCTCACACGAAGGGGATCGAGCTAGTCTCTTTCTAAGATTCAATCCCATTTATACCATATATAAATATGGATAAAATGATACATAACTTTGTTTCAAAAAAAAAATATATTCCAAATTTAGAAGGCAAAGGAGCATTAAAAAAAGAAGATTATTTGATTCAACCAAGAATCCACATAAAGTACAAGTTGAAGCAATAGAAAAATCAAATCTTGAAAGCATATATTTTGTAACAAGACATAATTGTGGGAAAGCTTCCATAAGAAGTTTTTGACCCTTGGACTCTCCATATTTCTTTCCATTGAGACCATCTAAGTAGTGGTTGATATAGGTAGGAGGGGAGACCGACAGATGTAGATGGTACTGTAAGTGAGATTAATGGAGCTACGATCTACCTAAAAAGTAGCCAATTATTTGGATTAATTGGCGTAAAAGCATCCCGATCCGAGCAAGGCACCTCTTGGTTGTGGCCTTTAAAAATAAACACTTTGATCCCTGAGTTGTTGATCTTCACGAGACCCATATCATGAATGGTCCTACGAGTGAGGTGGGTGTTTCCTGGCACAGCTTCGAGATCATCCAAGTCAAGTTGTAAGTGCTGAGCAATAGGTATGAGAAGGGCGCCCATATTGATGCTGTCGCCACGATGAGTAGTGTGGCGTTGAAATCGACGAATGATGAAGGCACCCACATTAACGGGAGTTCTGTGGAGCATGCTGTGGATGAGGTATAACTCTCCCTTTGAGACAGCATCATCATTATCACTGCGTCCACTTAAGATGTTGCTTAGCATGCGATGGACGTAGCATAGAACATGATTCTGAATTGAGCTATCTTTAGCTGTGTTCCAAATCAATCAGCCTTCTTTTGTTATTTGTTTCCAAAAGGTTTCAGCATCAAAGTCAGCAGGTACAGAAGAAGACCCATGGTTGGGAAATCCATAAATATTATTAATTTCTCCTAGAGTCAGAGTAAAGGGTCGCCCATAAAGTTGGAATGAAATTCGAGGTTGATCATAATTCCTGCCATCTAAATTAAAGACCTCCAAGGATGAGAGAAATTCCATAATTAATACTTCATAAGTTGGCCACCATGAATGCACAAAGTCAGAGAGTCAAATTTGAGAAAATAGTAGATGAATATCTGCAAGTAAATTATATTCTCGGAGTAATTCGGAATCCGAAAATCTGGTGGCATGAATTTGAATCTCAGACATCCGTTCATATCGAGCTTGATACTCCAGCTTAGTCCAATAGTAGTCTCCGGTGTAGGAGATTAGTTGTGAGGGCTATGTGACCGGTTGAGCATTCGAATGTCGTCGTTCACGACGTCCCCTTCATATATTAGCAAATCGCCTCATTTTGATAGTAAGAGAAATCAAGAACGGTGGTGGCTCGATCGGCTAAAGTTTCGGCCGAAGTTGGAGTGTCGGCCGTAAGGCAGAGAGAAGATCTCGGCCGTAAGATATGTATGTTGGAGTGTCGGCCGATTCGATGAAGAGCTCGGCGAGGTGACTAAGGCAAAGAGATAGTGGGTTGCAGTGTTGTCGTCGGTGAAATTGGCATCTGAAGTATCGGCTATAAGGAATAAGTCGATGAAGAACTTCGGCCGGTCTATGGCGGTGGAGACGACCATGGTGTTGGCGGCCGTAAGGAATAGGGGGGCGTTGGTTTGGGCGTAAAAGAGCGGCGGAGACGGCGGTGAGACTTCGACCGTAAGGAGGAAAGGGCGGAATGGAGGCGGTGCTTCATCTGCAAAACATGATAAGGGTTAAGATTTTATAGATTAAGGTTGGGAGGTAATACCTATTCCTGCGTAATGGCGCGCAGTGAAGGGTCACATCAATTGAATTTGGGGCGCAGTGATCTTTTTCTCTTTTTTTTTCCGTTTAGACTCATGCATGCTAGATTCTGTCCTGGTATCGTCTTGTCATTGTGTCTTTCATCCGTGGTCAGCTGATGTGATTTGGTGGATGCTCGGCCGTAAGGAGGAAAGGCGTAATAGTGGCAGTAACGAGGTCAGGTGTCGTGGAGTTTGACGCCCAACAGTGAAAGCAATCACTTTTGTCGCCCGATGTGTGATCCGATGTCGGATTTTACGCCCCTGCATGTCATCGTGCTATCGCAGTAAAGCACACCAATGTCGTAATGTGCCCTTAGTTATCCGAATTTCTCTCCTTCAACAAAATGCAATATTAATTAGATGACTCCATAATAAAATAAAATAAAAATCACCCAAACTAATTTAATGTAACTAAAGTATTAATCAATAATTAATTAAAAACTAATCTAAAGAAAAAGGGTAGAAATAGTTCTGAATTTATAGTCTTCGGCTCGACTTAGTCCTGATGAAGATCAAGGCCTATTTTGCTCTTCTCCTCTTTGATTTTTCTCTGTGTTGCTTGGGAGAGATCCCAGTGTATGTCCAGTCAGTTGTGTCACCATTTGACCCAATTGTCTTTCCAAATTTCGAATTGATGCATCCTGACTCGTGGCTCTAGACTCCATATTCTTTTGCAACGATTGCATGGTGTCTATGATCTGTGCCATCATCTCCTGCATGTGATTTGATGATTGATATTGAAGACCATCACGTTGACTTTTCAATATATAATCTTTTGATGGACCAGAAGGTTGGCCTTGATTCTGATTATAGGCAAACTTCGGATTCTATCTCCAACTATAATTGTTGCTCCTGAAAAATGGGTTGGAAATAAAGTTAGCATTTTCAATTTGATTAGAATTTGAAGTGTTACCTGTAGGGCAATAATTGCTCGAATTTTCCATTAGTGACATCATTTGCTCGAATTTTTGATTTAGTGACTCCAGTTGAGCCACTATTTCAGAAGATTGTACTCCTTGTGTAGCATGTACATCATGAGTCCGGCGAGGTGGTCTCCTTTCTTGGTTGACTTGAGGGCTACAACTTCAGTAATATCTCCTTTCTGCAACTCGCAATCCATGGTAGAAATCTTCCATCACTTGCCACTTTGGGATCCTATTATCAGGAACTCTGGCTAACAGTTCCTTATATCATTCCCAGGATTCATATAATGTCTCATTATCATCTTGAACAAATGCCCTTAATTCTCTTCGATATTTGCCTGCTTTTTGTGGTGGGCAATATTTTCCAACAAATTTTTCTACCAGCTCCAACCACGAGTGGATTGATCCTGTAGGCAAAGTTTTAAACCATGTAGAAGCCTTGTCACGTAAAGATTGATGAATAACTTCTGAGGAAATATTATTATTTCTAAAGGTGCTCAGAGTAGCAAGAAATTTAACAAGGTGATCATGAGGGTCTTCATGAAATCCTCCTCCAAATAGAGATGCTTGTATCATCCTCACGATTGCCGGATTAATCTCAAAATTATTTGCATTAATATTTGGCAGCATTATGCATGATTCTCGGTCACTATATTTGGCCGAGACATACTCTCTCATAGAAAGTTCTACTTCATTTTTTTCACGACGATTATTTTGTGGCGGAACTAGTTCATTTTGTTGCTCTTGTCTCTAATTGTTGCATGCTTGTTCAACCATTTTTCTAATATTCCTTCTCAATCGACGAGTAGTTCTTTCAATTTTAGGATCAATAGGAAATTATCTACAATTTATTTACATCTCCTAATAATTTATAAAAATTAGAAATCAATTAATAAAATATTCCCCGGCAACGGCGCCAAAATCTTGATGCGTAAAATGATGTAGCAAAATAAAATCGCTAGCAAGTGCACTAGTCGCTCAAGTAATATAGTAAAAATGAGTAAAGAGTGTCGAACCCACGAGGAAAAAAATAGATTTTTGAAAATGGGTTTTGTAATTATAAAATAAAATAAAGAAAGTAAGATAATGGTGTTGAAGTTAGGTCTTAGGATGAAAATAGATCACGATAAATATTTGAACCATAAAAGATAAATTTAATCTTTAAAGATGGATTAGAGTCTCCCTAAAATAATCTAACATGATTAACTTGTGGTCACAACTAGCATCCCTCAACTTAAGCATGTAGAACTATATTAATTTAATAAGAATTGAAGTCTCCACAACTGGCAACCCATCAAATCATATTAATATTAAGACGCAGTAAATTGGATTCCCTAGACTATCAATCACTCAACAAACTGCTATAGATTAATAGACCACACAAATTTGATTTCCACACACTAGTTATCAAATTTATGTCAATTGTTAATTTCAAATAAATTCAATTAATTTAATTAATGAATTCTGAAATTAAATAGTCCACAAACTTGTAATTACTCAACTCAGAAATCTAAATAATTAAATCAAAAGCACTAAGCACAATTAACTAATTAATCAGAAAAGACTAAAACAAATAAAATATGATCCAAACATTTTCCTTCAATTAATAATATCCTAAAATAATAATCCTAAAAATATGGAGTTCATCTTAGAAATTCTAGAGAGATAATAAAATACAAATGATAAAAATAGAAAGAATTACACCCAAAGCAAAAGCAGAGATCTCGAATCTGGGTAGACAGTTGGGTAGCCTCTCGAACTTGATCAGAGTCGCGATCAACTTTCAGCCGTCGCACCTCTCTCTTTTCGGTCGTAGCCTGCATAGCTCACGTCTTGCCATAGAAGAAACTTGGACTTCAAAGCACGAATTGGATCGATGGGTTCGTCCTCTATTTATAGGTGCAAACGAGTCTTGTTGAATACGGGCGTAAATCCTACGACTGGATTTAAATTCACTGGATAAAAGTTGATTAAGTCTCGACCAAAAAGATAAGTTCTTTTAATCATTACACCCAAAGTGATAAACTCTTCTTATCTTTTACTCCCTTCTTCTAATCTTGGCCAAAATGACGTATTATTGACCAATAAGTTTTGGCCATGTAAGGATTGATACTTCATGTGACGCCCAAAAAATCAAGTTGCATTGCTTTTACCCCAAGGAAATCAGACGTAAAATTTATCTAATGAAGTGATAACCACATCTCGGCCAATATGATAAGATCTTGGGGGTAAAGAAAATTCCATTTTGCCCAAAATCTTTATGTGATGTGGATTTCGACCGATAATTCCATAAGCAACAATTTTTCCAATTTATCTTTTAAGCCCAAAACAGATAAGGCCATCAAATGTCACCCACTTGTGATTTTACTCATCTCAATTATGCCACGCCGTGACTAAATTAATCCATCTGTTAATTCGGCTTGCTTGCAAAATAATTATAAAAATTAAGTAAATCCCTTCTTAGTTAAAATATTTAAAGCATTAATAATAAAAGATGATATATTCAGAATTACGACTAAAAAAAATCTAAAATGATGCATGACATGATCAAATTATAGAAAAATTAATTAAAATAATAAAATAAAATATGTTATATTTTGCATGCATCAGTCACGATCGTGACAGAAACCTGATATCGTTAATCCCTCTGTCACGATCATAATAGACATGGTCACGGTCATGACAACAGTTGTCACACACTACAAGAAAATTGACGATTAGCGACGCACAATAGATTCTCCAAGAATGGTGATGCTAAATCGATGCCACTAGCGCCGTCATCGCGTCCCCGTTAAGTCCCAAACAGGAGACTCTACTTGTCACTCAATAGCGTCTCATTAGCGTGTTCTTAGCATTTCAGGAAATAGGCGCTAATGAAGGCGCCATAGTCTCTAGGTAGCCGCTATTATTGCGCGCCATGGAGCGAAAGTGTGTGGGAGAACCTAGCATTGTTCTCGTGTCGACGGCGTTCGACGCTAATCGCGCATCGCAGTATGTGCGACGCTATGGAGACACTAGCTGGCGTCACATATGAAACGACGCTATGTAGATGCCAATAGGATTACTTGGAAATAGATAACTATATATAGGCTATCTATATTTATATCGCTATATGTTTTATATTTTGATGCAACCGTAGATATTATCTATATTATACGTTAATCAATAAATGAATTAAACATTATATATGTATATATCTTCAACATATATATATGTATTCTTACATGATTACTTATAATGTCTACATCACAGGAGTGTTCCTAAGTATATAATTTATTACCTATATTATATATGTTATTTATCCATACAATATATATATTATATCTTAATTATACATATATTATTTTTATATTATTAATCATGAAATTATGATGGTTGAATTAAGAGATGTGATTTGCTACAAATTATCTCATTTTAGCGTCTCCGTGGAGGCTCAATAGCGTCTACCTAGCGTCACACTAGAGCCGCCGACAAGGTCGACGCTAGGGAGACACTATTGCCGTCTCTATGGCGTCGCCTTTTTGAGACTCTAATACGCATTAGACGCTAGTTCGACGCTATTGGGTCGCTAAACGACTTTAGCGACTCAATAGCGTCTTTATTGCGCCACAATAGCCGACTTTTTATGACACTCGCTTAATCGGGCACATATAGACATATAAATATGCGTATATACCTATACTTATATATAATGAGTAAACATATACATATTATTATCACTTAATCTCACACATATAAATATATACATGCATATATACACTTGGAATACGTATACATATACACGTTATCTATATATGTCTCGCACATGTATAGACATATACATACACATACATACTTATAATACATGTAGATAAACACATTATCGTGACTTAATCTCTCACACGTAGACATATACATACACATATATTACATATATATATATATATATATACAATTTTGTTATAGACACATATACATATAGACTTATAATTTTATATACATACATGAATAATTATATATGCATTCCATAATTTTTAGATTGCGGGAAGGGAACAAAATTGATAAATAAAATTACATACATAAGGGAAAATTAGAAATAGAAAAATAATTAGCGTCACGCTGGCGTCTCCATTATGAGACGCTAGGACATAGTTGATGCAACTACGACGCTATGGTGTCGCTACAATATCATAGCGAACGCATTAGCCTCTCTATAGCGTCGCAGTAGCTGACTTTTTATCACCCACACTTAATTGGGCACACATTGACTCATAACTCGTGCACATATACATATTATTATCACTTATTCTCGCACGTATAATGTTGAAGTAGGAAGAAAATTCGATATAGCGTCTCGACAGCCACGTAATAGCGTCTCAGTTTTGGCACTTATGTAGCCTCTGAATGAGACGCTAAACAATTGACTTAAATCCCTAACCCATCATCTTCGTTTTCACTGTTTACTAGTACCGCTACGTTTTCACCAAGTCGACGATGCCAACGGTCGACGCCCGCTGCTCCGACACCCTTCGCTTCCTCTACCCGCCTTTTGATGCCCAATGTCCTCAGCTTCCTCCGCTCGCCGTTCGATGCCCGATGCCCGACGCCCGATGCCCGACGCCGACGATCGACTCCTCCGCCTCATTGTCTCTGCCTCCGCCTCTGCCTCCTCTGCCACCCTGCGTCGACCTTCGTCGCCTCCTCTACAGCCATTCGCCTCCGCCACTTCCGCCTCCTCCTCCGCCCTCCGCCTCCTCCGCCCTCCGCCTCCTCCGCCTTCAGCCTCCTTCACCTCCTCTACATCCGCCACCTCCGCCTCCGCCTCCTCCACCGGCCTACGCCGACCTCCGCCTCCTCCGCCGCCTCTACCTCCTCCGCCGCCCTCCGCCTCCTCCGTCGCCTCTGCCTCCGCCGCCTTCGCCTCCGCCTCCTCTGCCGCCGTCCGCCTTCTGCCTCCTCCGCCGCCCTTCCCCTCCTTTGCCTCTGCCTCTGCCTCCGCCACCTCCGCCTCGGCTTCCTCCACCGCCCTCCGCCTTCCGCCTCCTCCTCCACCCTCTGCTTCCTCCACCCGCCGACTATGCTCCTCTGTCTGGTGTCTGCCGTCGCCCGCCGCCATCCTTCTCTAGTTAAGAAGGTACGAGCCCGCCACCATGTTAAGTTAATTACTAATGCATCTTAAGTTAATTACTAATGCATCTTAAGTTAAATACTACTTAATTACTTGAAACTATTGCTATTAAGTTAGTGACTAATCCATGTTAAGTTAAATACTACTTAATTACTTTAAAGTAGTGTTTTAAGTTAGTTATTAGTAAATTACTAGTGCATGTTAACTTAATTACTAGAGCCACTTTTTGATAAATTATTAGTGAAGGTAAATTTGTGTTCATAATTCTAAAACCTCTTTTTGATCATGTTCTCATAAATTTTACTAAGGATGTACTTCCACATTCTTGGTAATAAAATGAGATTATGATTCGATAATGAAGTACTTGAAACATGTGATTTTGGACTTCGTAACTTCAAAATCACATGTTTTAAGTACACAAATTTATTGTCATATGGCTTAATGTTGTCCATTATACAAATGATAAAGCTAGATCGTAGTTGGATTTGTCATTGGAAGGATAAACATGGCGTCATAACTGAAGAATATAAGGATGGTGTTGATGAATTCATTAATGTGGCATATCAAAATGAAGGTGTTGCTTCTTCATATGGCGAAATCTTATGTCCATGCCTGAAGTGCAAATGTTATCAGTGGAAAGTAAGATATGATGTGCAGAAGGATTTATATTACAACGGTTTCTTACTGACATACACAAATTGGTTCTTTCATGGCGAAGAAAGATGGTCTAAAGAAACAACTAATGTAGATACCATTGTGGGCAACTCGAGCAATTCGTACAGGACATGATACGAGATGCAATGTTAGGAGAAAATGTTGGCGAAACATTGATTGAAGAAGACCCGAATTCTTTGGCTTCTAAGTTTTATAATCTTCTCAAAGAAGCAGATGAACCTTTATGGGATGGATGCGTGAAGCAAACTACACTTTCTGCAGTGGCACAACTAATGAACTTGAAATCAGAATTTAATATGAGCGAAAGTTATTTTGACCAGGTGCTTGCCATTATTAAGAGTATGCTTCCAGCTTCAGAGTAATTACCGGACATTTTTACAAGTGCAAACGATTGATGAGAGATTTAGGGTTGGAGTATCAGAAGATTGATGCGTGTCGCAATCATTGCATGTTGTACTACAAGGAAAACAACTCACTTATGAGTTGTTCTATTTGTGGCGAGCCTAGTTACAAACCGAAAATGAATTCCCAAAGTTCAAAAAAATGTGGCAAATGCAATATTTAGATACTTTCCCATTGTTCCAAGATTACAATGTCTATTTCTTTATGAAAAAATTGCATCATTTATGAGGTGTCATAGTCAATGGATATGAGTTCCATACAGAAGAATATAGAGGAATATAGTTGAGACTTCAGTCATACGATCCATTCGTACTGATGGAACAAGCACAACAGGTGTACTACACTAAGTATCCATCGAAAAGAACCGAGAATGAATGGTGGGAGTCATGCAAGGTGAGAAGTAGACTATTCTTAGCAGAAGCAATGGTACATGATAATGAAACATCACCCGTCCACAATGATATGCCCATGGATGATTAATATCAAGAAGATAAAGTGAATGAGACGATTGATGTGGCCGATGGAGTTGAGAATTTTCAATTGGTTGATGACACTGAGCCAATGGAAGAGTTCAATTCAAATGACCTCTTGGCATTGAACTTTGATAATTTCATTGATGATGACTCGAACCAAGATTATAGCGATGATGATGAAGATAATGAAAATGAATCAGAATACGAAATAAGCGAATGAATCCCGTAGATGGCACAAGTTTTTTACTTTTTTTAGTTATATATGGTTACCGATAATAAGATAAGATTATTACTTTTTTTTCATTCATGGTTACTAGAGGTCGAGCATCTGCGTCATCCCGTTCTTCTAGGCGTTCACTCCAGATGAGTCAACCATCACAACCAACAGGTAATATATTTATTATCAGTTGCTTATTTATAGTTGATTATAATAGTTAAATTCATTTTCTAGTAATATCAGTTCCTCTGCCATCGACGGAGCATGTAACTGGATCATTACATAGCAGGCGATCCATTGGTGGGTCTGCTCCGCGTATCACTCCAAGTATGTGTCACATTGTAGGCGATACGCAGTAGGAGATTGAGTTTTATAAATATTTTGCTTTTGTGACAGTTGCTCCATCGTCGATGGGGCACATAGTCGGGATGTCTCGATCTCACGACGACGATCGGCATGTCACACCAGGTTATTTTCTGTATATTCCATAATTTTAAATAGGAGGCACATTTTATGTATTTTCTTATGATGACAGTTGCTACGCCACCAGCCACCGCCGAGATTACCGGACACTTCACCACATTCTAGTGTTGGCGAGCGACATATTACCCCAGGCGATATATTTATTATTATTGAAATTATATTTCTCAATTAATTATATTAATTAGTTTTTAATAATGTCAGTTGCTACGCCGCCGATAGCACAAGCACCTGGCTTAATTCAATCAGACGAGCAGATTGCCACAGATCATGCTGCGATAGACATCAATCGAGGTGAGAACATTACTGTACATATATCAATTATCACAATTTTAATTTGGTATGACACTAATAATTTATTTTATATTAGGGCCTGTAGATGATGTCGGACCTTCTCAGCCTACCCTAGATGTACTGGATGATGATTGCTCTTCGAGTGACGAAGAGGGGTTACACGATAATGGGGTGGTCACCGTGAATAATATTGTTCGACAGTAAGTTAAATAAGTTGTACAAATTTTGTTATAGTTTTGGTTATCTTTGAAAATTAATTATTCTTTGTAATTGGCAGGACCACTTTCATACCCGCTTTCTCTTGCTCTTGCTCTTTCCCACTTGCCGGAAGGGGCAGGATCGTGGAAAGATGTCCCAATTCAAATGAGGGATGACAACTTTCTAGCTTTTATGGTGCGATATTCTATCTGCGTTACATAATTTGATTTATATTATTTTAAAATTACTAATTTTTAACGTATTTTGTAGGAGGCAAATCAGTTTCATCCGGATCTTAGTTTAAGGACGATCCGGAGAGCTTTTGAGGAGTGAAACGCCTCTGAAATCGATTATACAAGTTTTGCAAGGTCGTCACGTCCGTCGGCCTCACTTTGGAGTAGGGCATACAAAGATGCCCAAGGCATATTAGGCGCTCGGTTTGGGAGTCCTTATGTAGGAAGTGGTGAGTATGTTTACTTTTAAATTATTTTATTAAATTTATATTTTTTGAAAGTCTAAGTATTTGATGTTCATACGACGAATGAACGATGGGAAAGGAAGGCGGAAAAGGCAAGAGTTAATCATCTTTCGAAGCCCGAGGCCCACATTCAAATTCAATTGACGGCACATGGTAATTTACATATAAATTCAATTGATCAAACTTTTGACTTATACTTATGTTATCAAATTTGAAACTTTATCGTAGGAGGAGAAACAAGGCGGTCCCGTAGATGTTCGCGTGGTCTATGAGGCCACGCATAAGAGCCGGAAGACAAACGACTTGGTCACGCCCACTACTCGTAGGCTTCTGGTAAGTCTCATGACATGTTCATTTGGTTGTTGATGTTGGTGCACTATTTTTGAAATGCACGATGTTTAAATTTTTTAGGATGAGTATAATGCGAAAATGGCTGAAAAGTATAGAGATGATCTGAGTACTCAGCCACCAGGTAATGTTTCTTGGTTTGTTTTTTCACATTTTTAATTTATGTGTTTTTTGATATATAATTTATATATTATATGATTGTATAAACTTTCTATTTCATAGAGGACTATGTTGTTTGGGAGGAGGTGGCCGACACGACACGAGGGGGATACTTGCATGGCCTCGGCACAGCCGCTCAAATACCTAGGAGGATCGGAAGATATATAGGCGGTCCATCTGCTCCGAGCTCATCTACTGCACCTAATATAACACAACTATCACAGCAGCTATCGCAACAACTATCGGAGCAAATATCGCAGTAGGTGTCGCAGCAGTTGGCTCCGCTATTGCAGGCGATTTAGGGATTGACCCCGATACAAAATCAATCCCCGCGAGGCCTGGACCGAGCACGTTTGGGTCGAACATCCGAAATGATAACAATAACTCCCAAACCTAGGATAGAAACAAACCATGGATACAAACTATGCTTTTGTCACTTATAGATTTAGATATACGTATAGTTTGTTAGTTCAGTTTATTACTTCTCGTATTCTTATCTTAAATATTATGCCTATGATGCTTTCATATTGTTTGTGATGAATATCATGTATCAATGCATTTATATGCATTATATAATTGTATGGTGTGGGAAGGGGAAAAAATGTGTCTGGTCTGGGTTAAAAAAAATCTGCAAGTCACGCCTCCATGACGTCACATTAGTGTCGCAAACATAGTCGATGCTAAGTTAAATATAGTGTTCTTAGCACCCTAATAGCATCTCATTGATGATGCAAATACCATGATGTTTGAGCCACTACAGCGCCTAAATAGCGTCCACAAACAGTTAACGTTAGCAACTCTTGGGCGCCGGAATAGCGCCTCAGCTGTAACGGCATGTACGCGTCGACTTAGCGACGCATTCCCAGCCGGACACCACGCGTCTTAATAACGTCAACATTTGGCGCTAGTAGCGTCTCCATTTTTGTTGGCTCTATTGCGATGCCATTAGCCACCGATTTCCAGCATCCCATAAATGCGACGCTAGTTGGACGCCAATGGGACTCTCTATGTCACGGAGATGCAATAGCGCCTCCCTAGCGCCGCGATTCTTAGGTCGCTATTTCTTGATTTTCTTGTAGTGCGGGTGTCACAACTCCAACGCCCATCTATGTCCTTTTGTCACGGGCGTGATGTCAGGGCCGTGATAGAATCCAATCGTGGCCATCCACTCCAGACACTCTGTCACGGGCGTGATGTGATCCATCATGGCCGTGACAGAGGCCGCCGCCGCCGCCCCTTTTTAGCCCTAGTTTCGCCCGATTTTTGCCCGAATTTGATTCAAAACTTTGGGGAAAATCATCTTCAACATTATGAATTATTTATACATGTTTTATAGACAATAAAACATCATACATCAGATCAAAATATGTAAAATCATGCATTTCTCAATATTTAAGGTTCTTCCCTCAAAGCATATAAAATCCATAATCATGAATCCTAGCATATAGATCGAACCATGAATTATAAGAACAATCCTAGATCTCATAAAACTTGTAAAAATCCTCATCAAATCCCTCAATAGGAGCAAGGTTCCCTATTGCTCTCAATCCAATCAATAAAACATTGAGAGGGGAGAGAGGGGTTGGATCCCCTTTACATACTTTAATCTTAGGTCCTCTTCCTATTTCTTCCTCTCTTTCTTCCTCTTCGTCTTCCTCTTCCTTGTTCCTTAGGTTTCCTCTCCTCAAAGTCCTGTCCTTCACATGCAAGAATGAGGAAAAGTCCAGTAACAAAAGGTGTGATGGTGAGGTGTTACAAAAGGTGAGACGGGGAGGGGCATATTCCCTACCTTAGGAGTATGCCAATTCCATAAGCCAATCTCTATTATAAGTAAAGTCCATTAACATGACCAATTTAAAATTGACAAGAGGCATATCCCATATAATATTTTAGAAGTGTTACTAAAATTTGTTTTTATTGATTAATATGAAGTTAGTTTATACAATATACTTTTTAAAAAGATAATGTTTTCTTGCCAACTTTTAAAATTTTAATTAGGGGTCAATTTCTAAACCTCCCTTAAACTATAACGCTTTTTCGCGTCTGTACGTAATATATGAACTTATCGTAGCACCCCCTAAACTATGTCATGATTTCCACTTTAGTCCATCCATCATATATTAGGGGCAGATGTGAAAAATCGCTATGGTTCAGGGGAGGTTTTAGGTAATTAATCACTTTAATTACTAAAACAAAGTTTAAAATTGTTTAAGAAAGGGATGAGGTGGTTCTATAACACCCCAAAATTTCATCCTCAAATGTTGAGAGCAATTAAGGCATTCACCTATTTTAGCTCGTTCGCCATCACACAATCATAATAAAAATATGATTTTCTACTATTGCAATGAAAACTTAAATCAATAAAATTAAATTAAATAATATTTCATATATAGCGGAAGACTTAATGAAAACATCTAAAGTAGTGTTATAGAATGAAAACCATAACTAATATCTAATATTCAGAAATATATCTAAAACCCAAAGTCTAATAGACTCCATGACATCATAACATAAATTATGCTGAGCCGCCATCATCCATATATTAGTTACCTGTACGGATCTACGGAATTCCTAGTTAGAGTATGTAAAGGTCATGCAAAAAAGGATACTACATGGATTGCATATTCATTTTCATATAATAAAAATGAAAATATGCATGCCATCTACTTAACATATGATTATACATGTCAATCAATAACAATTATCTTTCATCATGCATATAATATGAAAGCATGGTAAGATCCTCAGGGCTACTTCATAACTCTTTCAGACTTCCACTTTCGTGGGCATCAATCCATCAATTCTATCATTGGCCCTAATAATGTTTATATCTTTAGATAGTAGGGATTTATGTCATTGTCCTCACAATAGGCAAGCTAAACTTTGGAGACAATGCTCCCCTTTCGCCCAAGGGTGACATCAAAATGCACACACCGTTGCCGATGTGTAACAATCATTCTAAAAACTCTCGCCCGAGGGCGAGCATCTGAATGACACACTGTTGCCGATATGTGTAACAATCATTCCGGAGAAAAATCCGATAAAGTGCCATAGAGGGTTCATTATGCTTTTCAATCAACAAATAATTACATCGCTCGATCTTCAGATTTTAACCTAGTTATGTGGGAACATGCAATACGTGTATCTAGGTTCATATATATTCAACAATCATCGTAACCTACTATTAATAGTTTGAAAATAACATTTAAAATAAGAGATAGGTTATGATGTCACGGACATGACCGATCGATGTCACTCGTCACGGCCGTGCCCATGTGCACAGTCATGAGTCAACCGTTATCCATCGTTCACGATCGTGACCATGGTGGTCACGACCATGCTCTGCAATGTCACAACCATGACAACATCTATCACGGGAATGGAAGCACGTTCCTTCTCGCTCACAGTTGTGACCACCCGTGCTTGGCTTTACACAGCCATGGCATTGACTATGGGCGTGAGCAGCCCTTTTTCTCCACTGGTCTTGTGGCTCGGTCATGGCCATTTCGAGGACCATCACGATCGTGCCATGACCTAGAATTCCATCGTCCAACTCGATTTTTACATGTTTTTGCTCCAAAACTCTTGGATAAACAATACAAATCATGAAGAATGATACATGCATGTTCTCCAGACATCAAAGGATCATAAGAACATAAAAATAATGGAAAATCATGCAATTTCTATGATTTAGGGTTCATCCCTTTCAACATAAAGAACATAATCATGGATACACAAATCCTAGCCATTAGATCTATAAAATTCTAGGCATAATTAAAACCTAAATCAAATTTAGAGAAGCATATAAAATCCCTCAATCACAATTCCTACTAAGAACTAGGATGCTCTTGGATCTCCCAATCTAATCATGAAAATATTGAGAGGGAAAGAGGGATTTGGATCCCTTTTACATACCTTTCAATCCTTGTTTACTCTTCTCCTCTTTCTTACTCTTCTTCCTCCTTGTTCTCTTAGTTCTCCTCAAGCCCTAGCTGTCACGTGCATAATGAGGGGAAAAGAGATTAACAAAGGACTTAGGGTCTTTAAATAGGGGAGATCATGAGGGGTTTGGCCAAAAGACCAAATTGCCCTAAATAGATTTACAGGTTCATTTTTGGCATCATTGGGATGTGAATATAAATTAGCAAAATATAAGTAATTAGCCAAAATTCACCCTAAAAGTTAATGAAAATTAGGAGAATTTTGCGTCGTTAGTCCGTTCGTCATACACTCTCTTAATCATCCAACAACAAAATACTTTAGCATTTTAAAGAAAATCATAATTACTTAAAACTTTATAATAACCATATAACATCATTCTTCTAATATTTCATGATACATCAAAGCCTAAAGACTTCATTATACAATGAACATCATAATAATATAAATATGTCAACATGCATGCCATATATTATATTATAGTCCTTACATGATATTGCATCATACTTATCATTCTTAGCATAACATTAGTTGGAAAATTAAAAACTTAACATACCATATTAACATTATAATCATCATCTCCTATAAACATCATATAATAATAACATACATTCATGAATACACATGACATATAACTTGCGATTACATTTCTTCTTCAATACTACGTTCATCTTAGGAGTTTCTTTCTAACTCTATCCTCGCTTATTATTTGAAAATTCCTTTCTTTCATTTCAATCTTTTCATTTCATTTCTTCATGGATGCTTTATGACCCTTTGAACATTCATTTAAATTTTTTCTTTCATTATCATATAATATAATTGGGGTACATTATGACCTCACTTCCATTAACTATATTATACGACATGTTTCATCTTTACATTGGAAAATATCAAATACCCCTTCTATGCGATGACATTATTTATGAGTACTTCTCAATCATGTGAAAGATATTTACTTCTCATTTTTAACTTTAATGAGTACTTCCATTAAGTTTATCATCTCAATCACGTGAAAGATATTTACTTCTCATTTTTAACTTTAATGAGTACTTCCATTAAGTTTATCACATGTCATCTTTTATATTTACATTGAAAATCTCAAACACCTTTTAGGTGTTGACATTATTATTTGAGAAGTCTCAATCACCATAAAATGAAAAACATTTACTTTCATATTTAACTTTAATGATTACTTTCATTAACTTCATCACATAACATGCTTCATCTTTGCTTAATTGCAAACATTTGACATCATTACATAGGTTAACTAGGTCATGAGCCTATGAAAAATCTCAAGCACCTTTTAGGTGATGACATTATTTTTCAAAGAAGTTTTAATTACCATAAAGTGAAAGACATTTACTTCTTATATTTAGTAAGTATATACATTAACTTCTTCATATGACATCTTTTATCTTTACTTAATTGAAGGCTCAAAATAACATCATACAACGAGACCATGGGACCATAGAAAATTTTAAACACCTTTTGGATGAAGATATTATTTTTCTAGAAGTCTCAATCATTACTTATTGACTTTAAGGAGTGCGAGACATTTTTTCAATTTCATACTTTATTAGGATCATCAAGTACACCAAAATATTCACATCAATAATCTGACAAGATTGTTTGTGCCAATTGGGCTTAAGTTACACCTTTTGACAAGGCTAACCTGTTATATTTTCCACCATTGGGCATTCCATTTGACGTTGAGGAGCCACTTGAGGATGAGCCAGTACCCTAGCCATCCCAAAACGATGTAGGATCCTCACAACCCCCAAAGACGACTCAGACATATTATCCACCGTCTCCTACATCAGCCCCTTCTTCTATGGCTTTTGACTTTTCTCCTTGGTAGGCGTAGATGGATGCTATTGGGACTGACTAGACATGGTACCATCTATTAGTGATGGATCAATTGAATCACATGCAGGTTGTGGCCTAGGAGGATCGAGCACTACTTCATCGCCTTGTAGAGGATGCTGCCAGGATAGATCAAGATGCTCATCAGTAGCACTAGAGTCATACAGATCCGGATGATAACACTTTTGGACCTTCACCTCTGCCGCCTCCAGCAGAGTTTGATTAGTAGGGTTGTGTCTTTCCCTCTTATCCTTTTGTTGTGTACTTTTGCTATTTTGTTAATGTACTCAAACTAGAAAGTGTTTATTTCATGTTCGGGTGGTTGCATGCATTTCATGTTTCTTGCATCATGATAATCATCTGTTTCCCAAACTTTTAAAAAAATATTCTCTTTCTTCACTATTCTATTTTTTTAATATTCCCCTGTTCTCAATCAAATATTTCAAGAACATCTCGTTGCTTATGAAATTCTTTATCAATGTGTTTTTCTATTTATTGCCTTAATATAGAGTTTTTGAAGAAGTAGTTAGAGCTGATTTGAATTGTTTTGGTTTGATGATCTTTATCTGTTAGTATTTTCTCGATTTTGGCAAAAGTAGTCTTCTTATTGAAATTTCTAAATATTTATTGAGTAAAAAAAAGAAAGAAAAAAAACTTCCAAAGAAGTTGAATAAAATGTGTTATCTTTGACACCTTGGTGTGTTTGGACCTAAGGCAAGCTAGTCTAGGATCCATCGATCCAAAATTTATTACATGAACCACTTTGAGCAAGATGGAGAAGCACGCGAAAAAAAAAACTCAGCTTGTATTTATAATTTAAACATTTAGACTTCTATTATCTATATAGTTGAGACTATCTATTTATTATTTAAAAATGTCTTAGCATCATATATTCTTTGAAGTAGGAATCAATTGAAAAGCGAAGAGATACTTTGGCGATATATGAAAAATAAACAATGAGAAGAGAAAAGTATTAGCAATTTGATGAAAATCATATCTTATCTTGAATCTTACTTGAGGACAAGTAAATATTCAAACTCGGGGATTGTGATGTTCACTTGAATAAGTTGAATTTGAATAAAGCAAGGATCAACTTTATAGTAACTTTAGTGAGAAATTTATTTTCTTTTTAATTATATGATATTCACGAAATTTGCTTCTTAGGAGAAAGAAAATGGCCAGCGTCCTTAGACACGGGCTATGCCTATCCAATGCACAAAATGAAGCATAGATATCCTGCTACACATTGAACAACAAGGACCGTGACATCACAAAATAGTCCATGTTCAACCTGAATGACATGAAGATAACAAGCTAGCGAACACTGCGATTTCAGAAGCCAACATGGCATGTTTTATTTATATAATATACTTAATGCCCAGAGCAATAATCGACACAACCCGTGCATCAATAACATTGTCCAATTCTCAAATTTTTGGTCGATTGTACTATAAAAAGACTCCCCCCCTTCACCCTATAAAGGCATCCAAGATTGAGGGAAAAACATCAACTTCTCAAATCAAAAGGAGAGTCTTATGCCTACTTTGTTTAGAGTCACATTTGGAGTTTTAGAGTTCTATTTTCTTGCTCATCTTTTGTACTCTAATTTATTTATTAACTCTCTAACTATGAAGTAGTATTCTCAATTAGTTTTACTTTGTTGAACTCTATTATTATTTCAAAATAAAAGATCTTTTTCCTTATATAAATATGAATGTTGTGATTTTTTTTGAGAATTTAATCATTTTCAACATCTCATATCTCTTCCCTATCTACTCGGTGGGATTTAGAGAAGTGTGGACTTAGACTTGCTTAGTTGAGGAGTTTTTGAGATGAATTGAATCATATTGTGTTTTATTCATAAATATTTGGAGAATGATTTGGTTAATCTTCATTCAAATATTTAATTGATAAAACATATAGGACATCTGGATAGAGTCCTAAATCATATTTCAAACATTTCCATAAGATATAATTTTATTGCTCATTTCAAATAATAGTGGAGGAATACTTAGTAAAGCAAATTGTTCTCTTATTTGATATTTTTACACCTCCTCTCCTTGGATCTAGTTCTTTTCTCTCTCAAGTTAATTTTTGTAAATCATTTCTCTTAAAAATTCTCACTTAGCAAGAATAAGAGAAAAAGTTCTCGTGTGATCAATATCTTTCCACTATTTTATTACTTGTGCAACCGGTACACTTTCCGTCTTTTCTATTCTATGGAAAAATCACATCGTGTCGAGACATTTTCTTTAATTTTATATTTTATTATGATCATTAATACTTGCATTATGTGTATTTAAGTGCCATGTACAATCAACATACATTCATACATAACCTATGTACCTTATAAAATAGGTTTAAAACCTCGTATGGGCCATTTTGCATTGACGACGATTGTGATACAGTTGTCACATCCATGCAAGGGAATGGCCACGATCGTGAATGTCCAATTCATGGCATGATCGAGATGATTCCAACATTTTTCTTCTAGTCATTATTGACTAGGCTATCACAGTTGTGCCTAGGCTCGTCATGATAGTGACAAATTCATCATGGACTTGAGCGAGAATTATTTTCTTTAATAATTTTTTTCATCATTCACTCACAATCGTGCTTGGATCTGTCAAAGGGGAAATATATACAACACTTCTATGTCATAAATCATAGATATTAAAATATGCTAATATCCTCGTATGAATCATGGAAACACATCTTTTAAGGTTTCTCCTAAAATCATTCATAACTTTAGTTCTAGATCATGAAACATAATAAATAGACCATCTATTAAAGCTTATGGATGTGATCAATGAGTTCATGTAACCTTCAATCACAATCCAATATGAAAATAGGGTGTCCCTCAAACTATCAATCCAATACACGAAAATTATTTAGAGAGGAGAGAGATGCTTGGATTCCCTTTACATACATTTGAGGCTTTAGATCTAAAACCCTATTTTTCCTAATAATCTCTTGGTCTCCTTCTTCAACTAGAAGTCTCTAGGATTTCTTGTACTTGCTCTAATGATATTGATATTCTTCTTCATATTCATTTTGTAAGTTCTACAAATAAAAATAATCATAATATTCTTTTATGAAGAAGAGATGACATGACGACTACCTTAGGAGAGAGGATAAATAAGATTTTAGGATTGTTAGACCTTTATCTAGAGTTAACATTAGATTGATATTCCATGTGTATCTAGGATATTAGTAATCTTATTCTCCTAGTCTTGTTTGGTTGATGATTGATATAGGAACATGAGAGTTTATACTCCATGTAGAATGTGATGTTAGAATTACATTGGAATATGTCACATGTTCTTTTCAGTTGACCATGCAATATTCCATTAATTTTATGTTGTATTATTAATTTAATTTGCACTCAAATATTTGATAACCAAACTATAATCAAGTTGTGAATTCTAGATCAATTGTCTTTATTCCATGGAGTAGAACCATAGTCTAATTTGTATTTTATGATAATCTCATTAGAAATGAGGCCGAAATGACTTGAGAACAAAATTATTTAAATCTAAATAAAATAAAAGTTTGCATATGAAGTTAGAGTGATATAAGTTATTTCTCAAAAAATAGCCATCACTACAAGAAAATATAATTTTAAGTAACAAAAATTGTAACGGGGAAAAATGGATCATAAAATATAATAGAGTAGTCAAAGAAATGTGAGGAATCCATTCTTTAAAAAAAAGATTAATTTTGGCTTTGTGATGAAAATGTGGTCATACAAGTATCCAATTTTGTCACAAAAGTTTTTTGAGACTCAATCAATGTGATCAACAATTTTTATCACAGATCCAATCAAAAAAGTTTTTTGAGTCTTAATCAATGTGATCAACAATTTTATCATAGATCTATCACATGTTAGTATTAGTGACAGATTTTTACTCTTTTTCCTCACAGAAGCTCTATTTTCTTGTAGTGATGGTTGTATTAAAATATTTTTTATGTACTATTAGGCTTATGATTTTATAAAAGGATTGAGTAATTGCTCTCACTTTAAATTCCATAAATTGTTAGATGCTCATTGGCCTCTATTGTGAAAGTTTTATCTTGATTAACTCGATTTCATTTAATTTTTTTAATAAAAATATCGTATTCTAGATCATAAATGAAAGTAGACTACTTATTACGTGAACCGTACTTATTAATTAATAAGCAAATAAAAAGATAATGCCGTCATCATAACGCTACAAAAACAGCAAAATCTATCTGTCGAACCCTTTCTTTAATCATCAAATCAGCTATGAATTCCTCCCTTTCGATAGGAAAAGTTGTCTCAGTTTAAAAGGTAGCACAATAATTTTATATGATATTTCTTACACACAAACACATTCAGGAACAATAACAATCACAACTCATTAGTGTTGTAAGCATATCTTGCAAAATTTCCAATATATGATTAATTTAATTGGCATTCAACAAAAAAGAAGAATCATAAGCTCTGATAGAAACAAATCAATTTAGAGGCTCCACTTCAATTTCAGAAATATGCGATATCAAGGCTCCTCTACAGCCAAACTGCTATGATTCCACACATGCTAAAAAATAATTTAGTTTCTCTAATATTTAAGAGTCTTCAAGTACAAATTTAAATCATTATCAAAATACACATAATTTATACTCGAAATATGCACTACAACAATATTGCGATTTTGCGATGGATCAATCCGTCACAAAATCTTCGAAATCCGTCGCAAATATGTCTTTGCGACGGATTTTTCGACGGATAGGGGTTAGTTGGAAATTTTGTCATTGCAAAATATTTTCGATGGTCCTCAAACATCCCTTCGAAAATTTTGATGGACGTTTGCGATGGAAATATGGCTTTCGAAAATTTTGAAGGCTAAAATATGTCGAAAGTTCCCAGGGGAGGATAGCCTTCGGAACTACCGACGGTTTTGGCCATCGAAAGCTCCTAATCCGGCAGCCAAAGCCGGCTGGCGCCGGAGGAAGGAGTGTTGGCCCCTTTGCAACTTTTCATGGATTTCGACAGGTTTCCCGTCGATAGTTCCGACTGGAGGACTCCCATCGAAGCCTTCGACGGGTTGCTCTCGTCGAAGGTTACGGCGGGTGACACCCGTCGAAACCTTTGATGGGCGTACTCCCATCGAAGGCTTCGGCGGGCGTACTCCCATCGAAGCCTTCGGCGGGCGTGTCCCATCGTAGGCACCGACGGATATGTTCGTCGAAAACTTTTTTAAAATATAAAAAAATTAGGCCACCTGCTGCCGGATCGACACTGGCCGCCGATCCAGCATCAGGCGGCCGGAATCGAGATAGAGAGAGGGGGAGGGGAATGGGGATGGGGAGGACGCCACGAACGCGGCTGCCCTTGCACGGATCTGGCCGCTCACATGGAACCGGCCGCTCGAGCGGAATCGGCCGTCCGTGCACGAATCCGGCCGTGCGCGAATCCAACCGCTAACGATCAGATCCGGTGGCCCGCGCGCAGATCCGGCCACCAACGACCGGATCCGGCGGCCCGCGCGCGAATCCGGCTGCATGTGAGGAAGAGAAAGAGGGGGAGGGGGATGAGATGGCCGAAGTCGAGAGTCGTCGCCGCCATCCTTGCCGCTGTGAGAGAGGAGGAGAGAGGGGGAGAACGAGTCGGAGAGAGGGAGAGGAGAGGGGGAGAACGAGTTTGGTGAAGGTGAAGAAGGTGGACGAGGTTTGGAGAACGAGGAGAGAGGAGGAAAATATAGGGAGAAAGGGGGCACGGTTTGGAGAAGGTGGAGGGATAAAATTGGCGGGAAAATGTTAAAATTAATGACGGATATATCTTTCGGAATTACCGAAGGACTTGAAATCCGTCGATAATTCTTAAGGTTCTTACTCGTCAATAATTAAAATAATATTATTCGATAATTACCGATGGAGAATGTCCTAAATCCTTCGATAATTTCGAAGGCATCATCCTTCGATAAATAAAATAATAATATATTATTAATATTTATAATATAACACATATCTCTCTTCCATTTTTATAAAATATTTATAATATACATAATATTACTAATTATTGTAATTTTATATATTAATACATATAATTAATATCAATACATATTGTATTATTTTAATTATATTATTGATAATATTATATATATATTACATTATATATTACATATATATTGTTATAAATATAATTACCGACGAGTACTTCCTTCGAAATTACTGACGGATGTAAATTCTTCGATAATTCTGAAGGCTATACCCTTTGGTAATTTAGCGACTGGGGTTTTTCGTCCGTAATAACGAAGGGTATAGCCTTCTCATATCCGTCGCAATTGTCGTCAATAAATGAGAAAGATTCATTTCATTCGAAAAATATCCGTCGCAAATTCGTCAAGTGATGTTTGTTTAGTACTTCTTATTATTATTATTATTATTATTATTATTATTATGATTATTTGGTACGGACGACTTGTTGAAAAGCCTGCACTCCTCGTATTGCATATATCAGTATTGATCAATAAACACACCAACCATTGAACCGAGTTGGAATTAGACATGCAAACAAACCAACGCCCGGGTCAATTAACATACAAGTGGAAACATCTGCGATGAATTCTTGATTGCTTCGACTAGTTCCACTATATCTAGAATACATGTGTTCGTCGTTGAGAATTAATGAACTCCGAATTTGAAAAAATAAGAGTCTAACCTTTCGATTAATTAAACTCCTTAGATACTAATAACTAATTTGGACATCAAATATTTTATGTGCTTATGAACAGATCTTCCCCGTCTTTACATGTGGGACATATATATATATATATATATATATATATATATATATATATATAGATAGATAGATAGATAGATAGATAGATATATACGTTTATGTATCCAGTTTGGTCTACCATGTGCATACGCTAATTATTTGCATCCATATAATCGTTTTCGCGGACTGTCTATGATTATTTTGTGCCTTTGGCTTTACGGATTGGTCGAACTCTGCAATATCTTGAATTCTTCTAGAAAAATTATACACGAGTTGAAGAACTAATAATAATAAAAGCAATCGGCCATGGTAGTCGTCATCTAAAGGAAAATAAAACTATTTATTTAGGTGGTCAAACAAGTTAAGCGATTTTTTGAATTCTCCAAACCAAATCATTCGTCTTTCTTTTGACTTGATCAAGGTTTCATGATTGGCATATATATATATATATATGTATCCATAGATATATTTTGATTTCAAAGTTTAAACTTCAAAGCCCCTGCGATTTCCAGAATCCACAAATTTGTTTAGATTGAAGCGGTCTCCCGACAACGTAATGCCGGCGCCTGCCAAGTTCGCACAACCATCGCCGTCCTTCCGGCTACGCAGCGAGAGCCTCAACAACCTCCGCCTGCGCCGTGTCTTCGACCTCTTCGACGACAACGGGGACGGGCAGATTTCCGTGGACGAGCTCGCGCGAGCACTCGACCGCCTCGGCCTCGGTGCGGACCGCGAGGAGCTCGTGGCCACCCTCGCGGACCACATCCCCGCCGGCCAAGGGGGCCTCGCCTTCAACGACTTCGAGGCCCTGCACCGCACACTCGGTGACGCCCTCCTCGGGGAAGCCACCGAGAGAGAGGCGGGGGAGCTCGACGCAGTCGAGGAGGAGATGGAAGAGGACATGAGAGAGGCGTTCCAGGTGTTCGACGAGGACGGCGACGGGTTCATCTCGGCAGCGGAGCTGCAGGCGGTGCTGCGCAAGCTGGGGCTGCCGGAGGGCGGCAGCATCGCGCGGGTGCAGGAGATGATATGCTCCGTCGACCTCAATGCCGACGGCCGGGTGGACTTCCGCGAGTTCAAGCACATGATGCGCGGGGTCACCGTTTGGGGCGCCTGACTCGTAGTGCGCGCATGCATGTACGTAGAGTAGATTACATGAGCGCGCGCGCGCATCTTAATTTGCTGATCTCTAGCTACTTATTTCATGTATTTGATAAATGACACGACCTTCCATGCATAGACGTTAATTATAATGAATGTTGTTATGTTTGTCTTTGAGGTCGAGTCGATAAATCGATCAATCGATCAATCGGATCGGACAGAGATAAAATATTATGTTTAACATAGTATACTAAATTAAGTTATTTTATTTTAATTATATACGTATGTCAAAATGTAATTATACAAAAAGATAACAATAATAATTCATAAATTTTAAATGTAGGATTTGATGTTAAAATTATTACACATTTAATAAATGAAAATCTTACTGAATTTAATTATTATATAAAATTTTCTATTCTTTATTTTTTTTAAATTTCATATCTTTGTTTTTTATGTTAGAAGCAACAAACAAATAAAATTTTCAAAAATATTATGAAAAGATTATATATTATATAAATAAATAAATAGTATACTTAGTGGTTTATTAAATTTGAACTTATTACATATTAAATTAGAGAAATTTTAAATTTGCTGATATATATATTATTATAATACTATACTATACTAAGTATGTAATAGTTTTATTGTATATTATACATATAACAAAGAAGTTTGCGCCATTCATCCCTAACATATTTATCTAATATAAAAAATAATATATAATATAATAAATATATAATTAACAATATTACAATATATAATTAACTTATAATCCATAAGTTAAAGTTCAAAATTTAATAAATTCTAGATTAAATGAAGGAATAAGAATAAGTAAGGTGTATGCACATAGTCCCACACTCGTAATAATAGAGAGTAAAAGGATAAATATAAATATAGGAGACTAGTGGTCCAATGAGATTGATTATGAACAAGTCCATTTTTATATATTTTTCAAATTATAATGATAAATTTTATAAAATGATCTCTTAACAACTAAATAGAAAAAAATTGGTTGCCCCAAAAATCGTGGTTCAATATGGTTTTTTTCGATTTTGGCTAGGTTTGACCAATTTTTTATCGTTCTTTACCGATTCAACTAGGGGCCAATTTTGGGGCTCATAATAAACTGTGTTGATGGTCGGTCGATGGTCGGACTGGTCCGACTAGCCAGTTTGGTTCGGACCTGATAACACTAGTTCTAATTAAGTTTAGATTACAAACAGATGATGTCTGATTGTGCTTAAACATATGGTGTACGTGACACAAACATTTAACTATTCGAACTGTTCGATCGAGATGGTTAATTAGAAGTTCAACCATTTTCTTTCTTCTTGGATTGTCGTTTTTAAATGTTTCAATTTGGACTTCAATACTTGAATAGTTTTCTTCTTTTTTATTTTTCGAACTAACAAGCAAACAAAATAAAATCTTCAAAATAAATTTAAAGCTGAGGTAAAAAAAGAAGACAATTAAAAGTTACAAAAGATTAGCCCAAGTTTCCAAGATATCAACCCCGAAGCTTTAAACATCCTTAGTCTTCTTTTATATTTCACTTTTGAATTTTGATTGCCACAATTGGTTAGGGTTTTGCCACAGTGAATCATTAGGAGTTAGTACTAGATTCAATTGCTGAAATCATCATTTGATCAGGAGATTACCGTTCTACTCTCTAGCTTAGATTTCAAATTAATCAGGTGCTAATAGTCCTAAATACGAAACCCATAAGGGTATAAAAAATTGTATAAAAGCTTATTGTAACGCCACCAAAATTTAGCACCAATTTAGATGCCGAACTCTAGTCGACGCTACATTTACATCATTTGTCATAACCTTAATAACAATTTACATCACAAAAAAATATAATAAAATAGAAAATAAATAACATAAAACACAATGAAAGTCTTCAATTGCACATAAATCCCAAGATGATATCATAGACTCTAACATCATAGACCCAACATAGGGTTCAACATAACATAATAAACATAAATAGTTCAAATAAAAGTCTATGACTCAAGGCCCATAGGCCACGCATAGTTGACTCATAGTTCAATATTATAATAAAATAAATAGTTTGGTCCATTGGGCTGATCGATAGATGTTCAATTCATCTTCGTCATGGGGCTCCTACCGTTGAATCTAAACTTCTTTTGTACCTGCACAGATCTATAGAATGCAAAAGATTTCTCCCGTTAGAGTATGTTGAGGCTCATGCATGTTATGTAAACATGATTTCTACATATCATGATATATGCATTACAACAGAATAGAAATCTATGAGCTACATATGCACTATACATGACATATGAACAATCAACATGGCAAGATAGGATAATCATATAACATAATTAAACATCATACTAAGACACATTATGCACTTATTCTTAACATCCTCATTTATAACCTCATATGACAAGAGAACATTCATTAGCATTCTTTTGATGCCATCATCTTCATTTTTATATTCCAAGTCATTTCACCATAGCTATATCATATGACTATGTCATATTTTCATCTTCTTTGTTTAATTAAATAGCTTTTTATCTTGGTGATTGAGAAGTCCATATTGGCTCGTCAATGTTGTCTAGCTAGGTCGAGATCCATTGTTCCATTTGAAAACTTAACCCTTAGGTGAAGTCTTCATTTCCTAAGGAACTTAGCACTCATGCTATCTAGTGCCATCTTCGTTACTCTCGAACGATAACAACAAGAAACATTCATCAATATGCTTTTTAATTACATTCATCAATACATACAATCATTCAATACATGTGACAAATTTAATCCTATTTATGATTGTCCAGGCATCATAGTTTCTAAGTGAAAACAATCATCATAACATAGGTATCATATGCACTACTCACGATTGTGCCAAAGCCATACCCATACTTGGAAATGATCATGAGGCCCTTAGGGACCGGCCGCTCCAGGGGGGATATTTGTTGGTTTTATTTGGTCACAGTCATGCCAGCAGTGGGATGAAACCCAAACTTAAACTTCACATCGAAACATGACCGTTCCACTCGGTCAGCGGCCACTCTAGGGTAAGGTTTTTCACTAACTTCGGCATCACATTGGAGTCACAACCGTTCCACTCCTTTGGAACGACCATTATAGAAGGCTTGCTCTCATTCTCTTCACTTCACGTCCGAGCCTCGAGCATTAGAACTCGTGGTGCCTTGGCCATCACCTAAGATAGCACAATCTGCTCATAGATAGTCATGATTGTGCTACCCATGAGTCACAACCGTTCTAGTGGGTTTGTCCAGCCTTGGGTCGTATAAGCGCCTAAGGCAGTGCAATGACTTTGAGAGACACGCTCATGTCATGTCCGTCACGGTTGTGCCTGGGAAACGAGCAAGAAAATACTACAAATGCCATGAAACCTTATTGTTTAAACTTTCATTATCAATGAAATAGTAACCTTAAAGAAGTCATGGCACAAATTAGAGCAAACGTGCATATTCCCTAATATCAACATTTAGAAGACCTCGTTTAACCTTTCAAAACCGTTAATCCAATCAACAACACATCATTAAAAATTAGATTAGGGGTTGGATCCTCTCAACATACCTTTATGAACTAGGAAATGCTTACAATTGCAACCAGCAATAGAAGAATCTTCTTGCAAAGTTGGATGATCAAGATAATGTTATGGGCCTCAGAATTGAAGATAATCAAGAATATCTGTGATTTACAATTGATCAAATTACAAGTTCAGGTTGAATCAAATCCAAATTCTCAACGAGTTACAAATTGGAGCTACATGAAGATTTAACAAAATTCGGGCCGAATAAATAATGGTTTAACTTTATTTATTTGGAATTTTCGAAAATGAAAATTCTACTGAGATTTGCAAGAGGAAATTTGTTTGCTTATTTCAAGAAACTAGTTACCTTTCTTGTAGGCTAAGTTAGAGTCTTTTCTTCCGGCCCAAATTTTATTTGTAAGGCATATAAATACTGGTGTTTATTTTTATTTGTGACATCTTTGAATCTATGAAAATTTGGCTTAATTGCTTTTGTTGTGAGGGAACTCTTGCAACCCGTTTTTCGGGAACTTCCACCATTAATTACAAGGTTGGCTATCTTGTGATTAAATCTATTTATTTATAATATCGATTACTTGGTTCATTGTAATCATGAGGTTAATATTTCGCTGCCTGAAAATTCGTTTGATCTCATTTCTTTAGTTATCATATATTGTTCCGATCACTCAAGGCAGTGTTTTTGAGCATCGTATCAGTTGGTATCAGAGCCACATTTTCGATTCGGTTTTCTAGTTATCTTCCATTATTTTATTGCTCCCCCATTTCAGTTTTCTAAAAAAAACAACACAAAAAAAATTGGTTGATTTGTTCTTCAAATCCTAGCCGTCTTCCTTATTTGCTTTCTTTCGTTCTTCAAACCCTAGTCGTCATCCTTGTATTTTAAAAAAAGAAAACCACAAAGAATCTACTTGTTTGTTGTTGAAACCATAGACGTCATCCTTATTGATTCTCAAGTTTGCTGCAATTACAAAAAAAAGCTGAAAAAAATTCCAAAAATAGAAAATAAAGACTGAAAAGGAAAGTGCAAGAAAGGAGAAGGGATGTCTTTTCTCCTAAAACTAACCATCTTTTGTCTTTTGATTCTGATTTGTCCATGCAGCTATGTAGGAGTGGAGTATATGAAGATACAAATTCTATCATGCAAGGAATTGAAAGATATTGTATTGGATTTACGATGACTAACTTGAAAAGTCCATCTCTTACCTTACATTTGAAACTTTATATTTGTTTGATGTGACTAACTTGCAGAATTCAATTGAGAGAAATATTGAATGACATGCAAACATTAGATCTGAATTTTCAATTCCACTTTGTTCTTCATTGAGTGCTGAAATATTTTATTTGAGCCATATGTTGAAATTTTGGAATGAATATTTTCTAGTCCTGAACACTTTTGATTGGTTGATTCTGACTTCGAGATTTTCTGATGATACTACAATCTTATTCATTTATTTAAATCCACTTTTGTGCTTTCCTAAGATTATTTCTACGGATGGTGGTTGCAAACTTTCATATAATTTTCACATCATGATTCGAAAATTCATTGCATTTGCTTTAGTTGGACTTTTGTTCATTTTTCATCGAAGATTTGAGATTGATTTCTTTGAGGATATTTTGATATATAACAATCATTTGCGTGATCATTTTGGTGATATTTTGATTAGTTCCAGGGACTTGAATTATTCATTTCATGAGCCGAGATATTTGCTTGATTATGAATTTTACAATATTTCACTTTCATATGTTAAGGATTCATTTTATTTCATGAAAACTAACATGTTTATCTTGGAACCACTTGACGATCTCGACATTGGATTCCTAGTTCTTTGGAAGATATTGTGCACCTTATTTGACAAGATTCTTATGCGGCAAGGAAGGTCTCCAAAGATTCGTGATTTGTTTCTTCAAATACTATTGTCTCATGGGCATAAAATATTTCATCCAAGTGAGTATGCGAGTTACATTACTTTTTATATTACTTATCTTGTTCTTGCTTCACACTTGTAGGATAACAACATGATGGTATAATTGAGGAATCATACTTGCAATCCTGAAAGAGATACATCATACTGACAAATGAAAGGGAAGTATAAATATCTTCATTATGCGTGTCCTAAATTATTTAATAAATTCGTATATGTGATAGGTTATATTCTCCTTACTGTGAATGTAGATTCGAGGACGGATTCTTTTGAAGATGAGGGAAATGATATGAACATGGATATACTCTCCTTACTGTGAATGCAGATTCGAGGACCAATCCTTTTCAAGAGGAGGGGAATGATATGAAACAGGAAATGCTTACAACTGCAAACTGCAATAGAAGAATCTTCTTGCAAACTTGGATGATCAAGATAATGTTGTGGGTCTCAGACATAAGGCAATTGAAGATAATAAAAAATATCTGCGATTTACAATTGATCAAATTACAAGATCAGGTTGCATCAAATCCAAATTCCCAACAAGTTACAAATTGTAGCTGCATGAAGATTTAACAAAATTCGGGCCAAATAAATAATGGTTTAACTTTATTTATTTGAAATTTCATGAATTGTACATGAAAATTATGCTAAGATTTGCAAGAGAAAATTGATTTGCTTATTTCAAGAAACTAGTTACCTTTCTTCTAGGCTAAGTTGGGGTCTTTCCTTCTAGCCCAAATTCTATTTGTAGATGCTATAAATACTAGTGTTTATTGTTATTTCAGACATCTTTTAATTTATGAAAATTTGGCTTAATTGCTTTTGCTGTGAGGGAACTCCTACAGTCCGTTCTTCGAAAACTTCCGCCGTTAATTACAAGGTTGTCTATCTTGTGATTAAGTCCATTTATTTATAATATCGATTGTTTGGTTTTGCAATCTTGAGATTGATATTCTACTGTCTTGAAAATTTGTTGATCTCGTTTCTCTTGATTATCATAAATTGTTCCGATCACTCAAGACATTGTTTTTGAATATTGTATCCTCCTTATTGCGAATACAGATTCGAGGACGAATCCTTTTGAAGATGAGGGTAATGATATGAACTAGAAAATACTTACAATTGCAACTGACAATATAAGAATCTTTTTGCAAAGTTGGATGATCAAGATAATGTTGTGGGTCTCAAACATAAGACAATTGAAGATAATCAATAATATTTGCGATTTACAATTGATCAAATTACAAGATCAGGTTGCATCAAATCCAAATTCTCAACGAGTTACAAATTGGAGCTGCATGAAGATTCAACAAAATTCGGGACAAATAAATAATGATTTAACCTTATTTATTTGGAAATTTCAAAATTAATTTATATGAAAATTCTGCTGAGTTTTGCAAGAGAAAATTGATTTACTTATTTCAAGAAACTTACCTTTCTTGTAGGCTAAGTTAGGGTCTTTTCTTCTAGCTCAAATTTTATTTGTAGCGCCTATAAATATTGGTGTTTATTGTTATTTCATACATCTTTGAATTTATGAAAAATTGGCTTAATTGCTTTTGCTGTGAGAGAACTCCTGCAACCTATTATTCGGAACTTACGCCGTTAATTACAAGGTTGACTATCTTATGATTAAATCCATTTATTTATAATATCGATTGCTTGGTTCATTGTAATATTGAAGTTGATATTCCGCTGCCTGAAAATTCGTTTGATCTTGTTTATTTGATTATCATATATTGTTCCGATCACTCAAGACAGTGTTCTTGAGCATCGTATCATTTAGCGTATACGTTAAAACCTTAAGCCTAATCCTTCTTTCCACTCTTCTATGTTTTTCTTCTCCTTGGTGTGACGACTATTTCCTTCCTTTCTTCCTCTCGCTGAATTACGAGCCACCAGATTTCCCTCGGTGCTGCCATTGTTGTTGTCAACATCTTGAGGTGGAGGGAGTGAACGAGAGGGGGTGACTTGTTGTGGGCTTCAGAGGGGTGAGCTTTCAATTGCTGGTGGGAAGATGGGGGCCTCCTTTGCTGCTCCCGTTGGTTGGTCACTTAGAGTTTATTTGACAAATAATTAATTGAGAGGTAGGATGGAGTTCGGCGGCATGGTGAGTGATGGAGTGGTGAAGTGTGGTGTGTCATTAGAAAGTCCATATTTGGATAATAAATTATACAAGATGTGAGGTGGGATAATGAAGGTTTTATTTGTATAAAAGTCATTTTTACCCTTCATTATATATTTAAAGTATTTATAATGGTTAACAATTAACAAATATTTATCATATATTTCTTCTATTACTTAATTTATTTTTCCTTTTTATTTTGCTTGACATATTTTTTCTATTTTTATTACATTATTTAGTTTATATAAAATTCTCATTCGTGCACATATTTTAAAATGTTAACTATGAGAGATAAATATATATTAAAAATAAATATAGATAATTTATTTCATCATAATATTTATTTACTAGTATGAGAGAGATGATAGATTGATGAAAAAGAAAAGAAGACAGAGATGGAGAGAGACAAGAGAAGAGAGAAGGAAGAGGGAGGGTTAATTGAGCCTAAAATTATTAATCGATTCTAATTCCACCAATTTGATAGAATGAAAAATATGGTGTTAGGAGGGCTTAGCTACTCCACCCACCCCTTTCTAACTAATATAAAATTATTATCCAAACAAGACTTGTACTTTCATATACCACTCATCCTATCAAAACCCTCAATCCAAACAAGCCCTTAGGGTTTGTTTGGCAATTAACTAATGGAGGGGTGTGATGTGGTGGTATAGTGAGAGATGGGGTGGTGGAGTGTGGTGTGTCACTAGAAATTTCATGATTGGATAGTAAGTTATAAAAAATGATGGTATGGAGAATGAAAGTTTTATTTACTAAAAAGTCATTTTTACCCTTTATTATATATAAACTATTTGTAATATCTAATGAGTAATACATATTGATTACTTTATCACTTAATTTTTTTTCTATTTTATTTTTATTTTTATTATGTTATTTATTTTTTGAACTATTTTATTCTAATATATATATATATATATTCATATGAGAGAAAAAGATAATTTATGAGAGAGAGAGTAGAGAGAGCGAAAGAGAGAGACGATTTAGTTTGTTAATAAGAGAAATAATTTATTTGGTAATAAAAGAAGGGTTAATTTAATCTAAAATTATTTATTCCTTCTCATTCCATCAATTTGTGTAATGAAAATATGATATTTGAAGAACGTAACTTAAATAAAAATATAATTAAATATGGTATAATTAATTTCATTCCTTCATATTTCACCCACTCTTCAAATACTGGATGAGGGATTGAGTGAAAGGATTAGGTAAAAAAGGGTGGATGATGGGACTTTAGGGCATATAAGGGTACTTACAATTTTATTAGGCTGGTAGGCTTCATAGTTGGGCCTTAATTGGCTGTAGGTTTTCTTTTTTTTTTTTTCAAACTCTCCGATGTTACACTTATACTTATGCACAAATTCTTAGAAATCTTCTTTCTTTAATATATATATATATATATATATGTGTGGGAACAAGGAATATACAATGAAATCTACAACTTTAGTCTGAAGCATTTAAGTTACAAAAAGTAAGCGAAGTATATAAAATAAAAAGAAAGGAACCCATCCTTTGACATTCCCCATCAATGTGATTTTTTTTTTAAATGAAAGGATATCAATTAAGTAGAACTCTAAGGAGAGTCGTTAAAAAAAATCGCCTTGCAATTGCCGATCTTTGCCAAAAATATTAGCTATTTTATTTGTCGTACCAGAAATATGATTATAAATAACATTATCAAAATTTTAGATGAGATCACAAATGTTATCAAACAAGCTGCGAGCATGCTAAGGGAACTAGCTGGAAGCACAAGGTTGTAAAAGCTGAACGAGGACAACACAATCATAAGCTTGTGAAACCCACAACGTTTGCAAGCTAACAGGCCAACACGAATCCCCCAAACTTCGCTTTCCAAAGAAGATTAGAAACATGCATCTAAGGAACCTGCAAAGAGGAAACAAAAATTAGTTGATCAAAGGATATAGCTTGCAACCCTGCCACCTTTGGTCCAACGAATGACCCATGCATGTTGTACTAAGAAGAAGGTAGGGGCTCCCAGTGAACAAAGATTCTGTCCATGGTGGGGTTGATATCCTTTCATGGATCAGTTGTAGATCATGGAACGAGGTCAATGCTTGCCTCCAAATTACTCCCATTGCGATTGCCGATATTGAATTAAACTAGAAGTCATTTCGAGCTTCCATAATCCCCAAAAGCACAAAGCAAAGAGTGATAGAAAGAGAGTCGAGACCCAGGAAGGAGATGGTCAGTCTCTCAAATCCAAGAGTCGGATTCCTACGATGTCATATAAAGAACACGAAAGTCAATTTTATTTTGAAAAATATACCATATTTGCGAGGCAAAAGAGCAGTTGAAAAATAGATGACTATTTGTCTCAGTTAAGTTTCCATAAAGCGTGCAAGTAGGTACCAATTGCAGGTTGAAGCAAACAAGCATGTCTTACAATAATTTAAGCTATTAATGATAGAGCAATGTGTGATTAATCAGTCACTAATTCTGTCACAAATAGTCGTACTGACAGATTTGGAACACAATAAATCCATCGCTATATTCTTTTCACTAGTATAGTGACACAATAATCTGCCACAAATGTCGTAATTATCTACGTTGATATCTATCATTAACTTGTCACAAATGTTAGACTAGTGCAATGAAGTTTCGTAACTAATTAGTCATTAAGTCACAATGATAATTTGCAAGAAATCAATATCTAATCCGTCACAAAATGTTGATAACAAATCTAGATGAATCCGTCAATATTCAATAGCTAAATCTCGTTACATAATTTTGCACCTCTTGTCACAAATCTATCCCAAATTAGTCACAACATAATAATATTACTCTTAAATTATTATTTAGGTTTATTAAATTATAAATTCATACAAAATATAAATAAAACATAAATATATATGTCATAATTAATATAAAAATAGTCAAAATCACATATAATTCAAAAGAAAGGCTAAATTCCATATCACAAAATCATTTGCAATAATGTTTACGTATATAATAATTCTAGTACATCACATAGTAGCCAAAATAACAAGTCATTAACATCAATCTTAATGGTCCAACACAATTCTCAACCCAAATGCAAAGTAGTGATGACAAAAGTTTAATCACAATTAAATTATATCTTTAATTATTTTTTATATTTGATGATGAGGTACTCGATCCGGCAACATCATCTGTTGAATCGATAAAAGCCAGTTGAACGTTTGTTCAAGTGCTCCTCTAGGCTGACAATAACTATCCATCATCAATACAAATGCATTCTTCATACGATCATCCACAACATCACCAATAGCATCCTTAAGGACATCAATTATACCATCTTGCATCAAAGTTGAAAAAGATGAACCATTGACTTGACAAGTAGAACAAGCAGAACTAGTAGATGAAATCAATGTACCCAATCATCAAAGTAACCTTTCCTTGGTCATCTGACCAGTTTGTTTTCACATTTCAACATCAAGTGATGGTTGTCTCCAAACTCTCACCATATTTCTCAATCACTTCTGAATTGTGGTCTTGCTAAAATAAGAAGGTAAGTTATAATTTTACTAAAACACAAGCTGAATTAGTAAGAATCATTTTAAAAAACTTTATTTTATAAATAACATATATAGACTTTTTGAGAATAATCCGTGTCAAAATATTTTATCTTTTTACTCTTATAGTGTCAATTCATAAACATCTCTATAGTCAACCAGCCCTTTCTTTTTCTCCTCATATATTGAGTGATTGATTAAAGTTAGCAAATATTTCTTTTTCACAAATATGACAAACCTACCTTGGCTCAACCTGTGTTGCTAGTTATTATGGAATTGATGAAACTTAGATCTCTTCGATACATCATTTGTGAGGCCAATAACTTGAGGTTTTAATGATGCTCTAAAAGAGCCTTGAACTCCCAAGACCAACACCTAACAATTGCCCTAACCTTCAACCTCTTCAAAATTGGTTTCTTCTAAACATTGACATATTAGCTAAAGGAGCTAGAGGACATGCAAGATTAGGTGGCTTCATTAGAGATTGAAGGGATAGTTGGATTATTGGATAAATGAGGACCATAGGACGAGCTTCTTCCATGCAAGTGGAACCCTGGGAATTTATGACGACTTAAAAATAACATGGGGCCAAGGAATCCATAAACTTAACCTCAAGCGGACACTTGGCATAATCAAGATATTAAGAAGTCATGGAAATATTGAAGGTTGGTCTCCATGCAAACGTCCAGTAACTACTTGACCGAGAATGCAAAATAAATGTCCAACACTTTCCACGAGCTTTCAACAAAAAAGGTTGATTGGCTTGCTGAAAATGGCTTATACAACAAGCAGTACTGATCATCACTTATGAATGTCCACTAGAATTCTCAATGCTTGATGCTTCAGATGTATTTGTAGAGGGTTCTTCCTTTGAAACTCTAGTGTAGTACTCTAATTAATATCAATAACAAGGTGCTATGCCCTCCCTTTGACAAAAAAACATTAACAAATATTTACTTTCATATATAAATATTAAAAAGTTGGAACAAGTTACCCAAACGATGCTTGTGGCTTGAAAAAGGAATTGACCCATGTGTGTACAACATATTCAAGCTTTGGAGCATGATTGCTCCTTATCGCCACTGATCTCTTTTTCCACTCTTCTGAATTCCTATACTTATGAAATAAAGTTATTTCCAAATAATAATATATTAAAAGATATGTATCGACAAAAGTTTTTTGAACTTTTATCATGCATGATGAGATAACATAAAAAATAATCCTAGTGGAAAATTGCTCAAGGAACAAGATGCCCTTAAGTCATGACATGCCCTCATTTATCACAAAATCACAAATAAGTTTTAAAATTTATAAAATCCTTAGCACAAACGGCGATACTGTACTTAAGAGTTAATCCACAGGGACAAAGTCGAAAGCATGCTTAATTGAAATAATTTTAAAGGGAAATCTAAATATAAGAGTGTAATATCCATGATCTAATTCATATTGGATTATATACTATATGACTATAATCAATTGAATGTATGTGTTGTAGTATATATAGGTTGTAATGTCATGTATTCATATAATAAGAATTTATAAAATTAAATTAAAGCACTAAAAATATGATAAATAATCATATTATGATAAAGCATATACTCTTATGGTTAATGATTTGTTAACATTGGATTTAAGTTTAGTGGACCAATCAAATGTCGCTAAGTGGCATATGAAAAATACATATGTGTAATAGTAATTAATATATAAAATATGTGAATAAATTATATGGATTATATTATAATAATTGATATTTAATAATAATTAATCAATCTTAATTAGGGATGAAATTAATGATTTTGAATGTCAAATTTTGATTGGAGAAAAATTTTAACTCACGACATGCAAGCTGCCACAAGCTAGGGTCTTATCCTTCTCTCTAGACAAAAAAAATTCAGACCATGACTCCTTCCATGGTCTTCGAAGGAAATTTGATAAGGAAGATTATTCAAGGTGAAGATTCTAATCCTAGGCTCATGGTGTTCTTCCTAAGGTGTTCTTTTGTATCAAATCTTCCTTAAAGATTATAAAATTTAACATATACGATCCTTTCTGAGTCTAGTTTACATGAGATTTGGAATCATGTTAATTGTAATTATGAAACGAAAGTTATGTCATCATGTTTGAGGGTCTATCATACTGTAAAATAAAATTGTCAGTCCGAATTGTAAATTAATATGTAACAATATAATTTGATATTTAAGTATCCAGAGGGGACTTAGCATTTGTTTCCAATTGAAATCATTCTAAAATATTATGTTTACCAAAAGTTATTGATTTATCATTTTGTATGACCCTTTCTGTCAGGATGAAGAATATTCATAACATTAGTCAGGTTGAGAAATTTATTGTGCTCATTATATATTGATATGAACCATACAATTTTTATGGGTTATACCACTCATGATGTCTAGTTGTATGAAAAATTGGAATCACATGAAAAGGGAAGGTTTGTAGGAGCTATAAAATGTTAAATTAAACATTACCCTGTCTGCCATTGTAAAACTTAGATGAGAACATGATCTTATTTGTAAAAATTATTATGATCATTATTTGTCTAGATAAACCTTAAGAATTTTGGGAACGAGACTTTAGTGGATGTCTACTTTCAGAGAAAATTTAAAGTATTAAAATAAGAATCATTTACTAATTAATAAAAATTCTAGAAGGAGTGCCACTAAGTTTGCTAAAAGATAGAACTAACACAAAATATAGGTTGTGTTGATTTTCTTGGGAAGCAATCATAAGGAAATAATATCTCAAATTTTTACTGATTAGTTTTGTAGAATCCCTTGTTCATTTACAATCAGATTCATGATATTTGATTATGTATAATATAAGATATGAATTTTGTTCCACAAAGAATACAATCTGCCAAAAAGAAAAGATGTGCATACTCAATAGGGTTATGTTATATAAATTGCATGTGTTAAAAGTACTAATACCATTCAACTTAAGGAAAAAATATGATTCTTATAGTACCTCGTGTTAGGTGTCTAAATAATATTATGAACATATTATGAACATATATTAAAATATGATTCCATGTCTAAATAATATTATGAACATATATTATGGTTATAGAAAGGAATACTAAGATAAGTAAAAATAGACGATGATCCATTGGCCTAAGGTGTAAGAATTTAAAGGGAGAAAGTTAAAGAAGCGGTATGTAGGGTGGATCCATGTGCTTTTATTGCATTCATTGTTATAAGCATTTGGTTATGACATATGCAACATGAAATTTTTTGCATCATTGTGAATCCGTAATAAATGATTAAATGAATACTTGTACAAATGCTATGTCATATTTTGTCTCATATGATAATTAAGAGACTATTATATGAATGTAAAAGAATGTTTAAAAAATAAACTAATATGATATATATGTATATATATATATATATATATCAATAAGTTCTTGCATGTGTTTCTGAAGTGTCGTTGTTATTCATAACAATATCATTATATGATTATTACTATCAAAAAATTATATATGACATGGCATGACATGACATGATAGGGGATGATATGATATGTCATGACATGTCAAGATATGATAGAAAAAGACACGACATGACATGTTACAAGATGACACACTATAATACGACATGATATGATATGCTTGGGTTATGCGCATGCATCACATCTCATTATCATGCATGTGCATTACCCTGTCAGGCGACAGTTTACCCTTGCATAGTTGAAAGACTTCCTAGGCCGATAGTTTACCCTTGCATAGTTGTGAAGCTGACAATTTATCCTTGCATAGTTGAATGACTTACAAGGCCAACAATTTACCCTTGCATGATTGAAAAACCTTGTAAGGCCGACAACTTACCCCTATATGGTTGAAAGACCTTAAATGAACGATAGATATCCCGAATGGTATTTTAGGTTGTTTGGAGCTAAGTAACAGCTCAGTCTACAACAATTTTGGATTGGATCATAACGATCAAATTATATCTGGCCTTGTTTCCACTTTTCCATTTATTCTAGATACAATTGTGAAATATTGGATCTTGGATAGTAGTATGAAACAAAGATTATTTCCAATTTTCTCTTATGTGTTGGGGTACATTTCAACTTCACAAACCATTTTTCTTTCACATTAGAAGTATCTTTATGATATTTATGTTATGAAAGAGTATGAAAATAAAAAAAGATCATGCATTTACAATCCATGTAAATGTATTAATACTACCAGAAGGTGTTCTATTTGTTCGCTATTCCCGCTGCGCATAGGGTGTCCCTCTTCTTGTGCCTTTGATCCATAATATAGTCCGACCACAATGACTGATAAGGGTGAGCCATATGAAGTGAAAATATCACGTATGGTTCAACCCGCTAAAGCGAAATATGCACAAGGAAAGAGCAATCCCTAGACAGGCGGTGGAAACTACCAAGCTGGAGTGTAGGGGCATTGCATGGGAACAGGTTCATTTTAGAAGTATTTTCCCTTCCAATATTTTTCTTCCGACATCCACATCTATGAATTGAAAAGGTCCGAATGATTATTCCAATTCCCCAAGTGGTGTGAATCAAATTGTGGAATCTGTGTGAGCCACATTTGAATTCATAGAAGCCACTTCTAGAATACATCAACCTCCCTGGTAGGGTCGATAGATATCTCGAAAAGGATGCCTCTGGTCAGTTGGCGATATGACATATGCATGCATCATTTACATCCCACTTTAAAGGGCATGACATCTAATGAATTATTGATTGTGATATTGTATAATTATATGACATGCTTTGATGTGAATGATGTGGTATAACAATGTTTTTATGACAATGATTATATGTATGAACAAGAATTTTGATATGAGATGATATGATTTTATTATGACATGTAATGACAGTTCATTCTTATATGAAATGGCTTAAGTGCATGAACATGTGCTTTGATATGATAGGTCAGGATAACTCATGTTTTTACAATAATGATAAATATGTATCAATCTTTAGAATTCTTCACATGATATTATCATTTTTTATCATTTGAATGCTTCATGTTTTGAATAAGTTATAAGTTAGAGTCTTTTAAGAAATACTATTTTGCCCTTACATATGAGCCTTTGCTCTTGGAAATTATGCATATATATGTATATTTGTGTACAATATGTGTGCATATATTTCTCTATACTTGGATCCTGCAGGTCAAAAGCACGGGTGGTCAATGCTCATGATAAGTGATGGCACATGAAACTGAGTGTTTGAGAGTTTTTCTTTGAGTACATTACCTTGTAATAATATTTAAAGATGTCAGTATTTAATATATGAATATTAGTGTTTCTATATGTGAAGAATACAAAGAAAAGATTTATTTTATAAGAGTTTCAATTATGACAAGATGATAGCAGTAGCGATCGGATGCTCGAGCAAAAAAAATGCTTCCACTAGCTCGAGGGTTGGGTCGTTACAAAGAGGGTCGTTTAGTAAGAAATAAAATACTACAAACTAGAAATCACAACAAATGAAGTTACACTAATTTTTAGGGGTTTTAATGTAAGCATGGACTAAAATTAGAGAAATAAGCACTAGGGCTTAGGGGATTATTTCAAGAGTTCTATTTCTTAAATGGATGTAAAATCAACAAAGTAGCAGTAGATGCTCCATGCATGGGCATTCCCACTCTCATGACAATGTCATCCAATGACCAAGTTACACATGCTCACCGATTGTTGGAGGTCATCACCCAAAACGTACACGTCATGGTCTCACGATGACGGGACATTCTAAAATGCCGAGCACCTAGATTGAGGCATGTGTCGGCATACCCCCATCTTCGTACTTAGAAGAATTCTAAGTCATAAGTTGGGGCTTGGCCAACCTCTCAACCTGCATTGAGTTCCATCAAGTGATATTTCATCTCGGGTGGATTGCTTTAGGTTGGGTTCAAGAGAAAACTAAGAACAACTCTAGAAAACTCTAGGCAAACCTCTTCGCTATACCTTAGCACTGGTTGTTGGTGACTTCTTTGACATAACTCAACCATCACCTCACTTGTAAACACGTATGCGACGGTTGAGGAATAGATTATCCACTCGATAAAGAGTCACTCACACCATAACACCAAAAATAGTTCAGAGGAGAAAGAAACAATGATAAAGAAGTTCAGAAAATGCTCTGAGTTTTTTTCTTGGACTTGCTTGGCATTGGTATTTGATGAATCCTTTAACATAATCAAGTTGTCATCCCACCTCTTAGCACACATGCAACGATTGAGGAATAGATTACCCTCTCAGGCCAAGGTCATCAACATCAGAAACTCAAACTATCAAATCAAAGAAGCATCTTAGCGGGACCTCTTGGCCTCACTCGACACTAACTGAAAGCATCTCATACTATAGTAACCCAATTGTAATGCCCCGAGATTTTTTTCTTTGCCTGCCTAGAAAGCTATCTACATTACTTAATTTTGACTTGACTATTTATTTTTTAATTTGACTAAACGTACTGGCTTACATAAGAGGAAGGCTCAATTTATAATGATATGTACAATATGCAGAAGCTAGTTATATAATATCCAATAACTTATGGGTTATGGGCCCACATGTATAAAATAAGATCCATGTGCATGTCATCCGTTAGAAGAGCCACCAACTATTTCACCATCGCCATCGTCTCATCCTGAACGGATCCAAGTAAAGGGGGAAAGTCCAATGTACACATAGTACGTAGGGTCATCCATAACAATAAATGATATGAACTATATCGATAACAATAATCATATACATAATGATAAGAATATCAATACTATCATATTAATGATATTCAATTATCAATATGCATTATCCATCAGCCATAAGGATCTATAGACTCAATAGACTTTTAACATCAACCATATAAATTGAAATCAATTATCTTAACAATCAATCATTCTTTACTTTAACTTCAACCATAGAGGTTGTCATTCAATGATCTTTTATCATACTTCAACTATGAAGACTACAATCCAATTTTTTTTTCAATCAAATATCCATTCTTATTGTTCAACCATAAAAGGTTGCAATTCAATATCTTATTAATCAATTATATTTTTATACTTCAACCATAAATTTTGCAATCATCTTTTTATCTTTAACTTCAGCCACAAGGGTTATAGTTATCCTTTTTATCTTTAACTTCAACCACAAATCTCTAATGAAGTGATAACACAAATCAATATGCTTTGTCCTAGAACGTTGAATTGAGTTTTTTGGTTATATTTATTGCACTTGTGTTGCTGCACTTCATGGGTACACTTGAACAACTTATACCATAATCAAGTAATTATTGTTTTACCCATAATATTTGTGCACAACAACTACCGGCTGCTATATATTCGATTTTGACGATAGAGAGTGCGATGGAGTTTTGCTTTTTCCTAGCTCATGAGATAAGAGAACTACCAAGAAAGCAACACATCCCACTAGTGCTTTTCGTATCTACTTTACATCCGGAGAAATCCGCATTAGTGTAGGCATGTAAGTTAAAAGATGAGTTCTTATCATATCAAATGTCTAAATCACAAGTATGCTTTAAATAACACAATATTCTATTAAAGGCAATTAATTGTGATTCTTTAGGTGCAGATTGAAATCTTGCACATAAACATATACTAAACATGATATCCTTCCTAGATGTCGTCAAGTAAAGCAAACTACCAATCATACCTCTATACTTTTTTTGATCAATGAATTTACCTTTCTTATCTTTTTCAAATTTTGTTGTAGTACTCATGGGAGTTGAACTTGGCTTACATTCATCCATTCCAAATCTTTTGATCAATTCCCTTGTATACTTCTCTTGATTGAGAAAGATCCCATCCTTATTTTGCTTGACTTGTAATCCTAAGAAGAATGTGAGCTCACTTACAAGACTCATCTCAAACTCTTTTTGTATAAGAGACTCAAACTCTTTGCACAAGCATTCATTAGTGGCACCATACACAATATCATCAACATAAATATGAACTATTAAAATATCATTTCTCAAATGTTTAAAAAATAGTGTGGTGTCAAATTTCCCTTTTTGAAAACCATTTTCAATCAAAAAGACCATTTACCTTCATTGTCCTTTGGACTCCCTACAAGAAAACATTAAGATTCTCATGCTTTTGATACCCAAATTTTCTTGGGTCTATTTTGGTTAGAGATGGTCCTTTCGGGGACCCAAATCTTATCCATACTGCTATTTATACCTTTTCTACTTTTGCATTCATAAGAATAATGTCCTTCATAGCCACAATGAAAGCAAATGATATGTAATTTTGCATGAAGATTTTGTGATGCTCTAACAAATAGAATCCTTTTATCATTCTTAGTATTAAATGTGCTAAAACCAAGACCATTTTTATTAAAATGTCTTCTTTTTGTCGATATCATTGCATCTAACATTTTTCCACCATTTGTAAAATTTTCAAGTTCACTTTTTCAAACATGATTTTCATTTTTCAAAGATTCAACACTACAAGTTTGTTTTCCACAAGATAATTTCAAAGTATTATTTTCCATTTTCAATGGTTCAATCATAAATTCTAAGCTAGAGTTATCGTCATTCAGTAAGTTGCAATTTTCACATACTTTGGAATCATATATATTTTTCAACTTTTCAAATTCTACTTTCAAACCATCATATTTCTTTTTAAGGCATCTATATTTATCTGTAAGAATTATAAACTCATCATATATATCAAAAGATTCCCTATCACTAGATTCAGATGAGTTATATGATACCTCATGGCTATTTGCCATTAGACATATGTAGGCTTCTTCATCATTAGTTGAGGAGGTGTTGGAGTCATTCTCTTCATCTTCACTTCTATCTCAAGTGTCTTGAAGAGTTTTCTTTTTTTGATTTGAGTTTTCTCCCTCATTTTCTTTCTTAACTAGATTTGAACACTCATTCTTATAGTGTCCCATCTTCTTACATTCAAAGCAAGTTATTTGATTTTTGCTTGTCGAGGATCTTCTCTTGCCGAAGGCGTTCTTCTTCTTTTGCTTGGCAAACTTAAAATATTTGTCAAGCTTATTGGTATACAGGCTAGCTTCTTTTCATCTAGATTTTCATCTTCTTCACTGATTTCGCCTTCATCCATTCTTGCTTTCAAAGGTAAGGTTTTCTTTTTGTAACATTTGTTTCTTCATCTTCCTTGATTCCAATCTCATAGGTCAAGAGAGATCCTATGAGAACATCAAAATTTAATTTAAGTCCTTCTCTTCAATCACGATTCTCTTCGTGTGTCACTTGGAAGAAAGGGACCTGAGAAATTTCTTCACTTTTTGAGAGTTAGTTCATGGCTCTCCCAAGGAGGCAAGCCGTTCACAATATCATTAAAACATACAAGCATTTCATTTATGGATTCATTTTTATGCATATTGATGATTCAAAATGTTTAGTCTAGATTCTTTGACTTTATCAGCACCTTCATGTGTAATGATAAGTTTTCTCCATATTTTATAAGCACTTTGACAACTAGAAACACGATTAAATTTTGTTGAATCCAAAGTACAAAAAAGATTATTTTTTTCTTTCCAATCTAACTTTACAAATAATCTCTCACCTTAGATATATTCTAAAGATTATTTTCCACACAAATCAAATTCATTTTCAGTTATATCCCAAATGTCAATATCAATAGAACATACATAACCTTGTATTCTAGTTTTCTAATAGGCAAAATTTGAAGCATTAAAAAGTGGAGGAAGATTTGTGTATTGGACTTCACCCAAAGTAAAACCATTTGATGTCATATCTCAAAAGATGTTTAAATCTTAAAATAAGAGCAACTTGGCTCTGATACAATTGTAGGATCGAAAGCACCGAGAGGGGATGGGTGAATTGGTATATAAAAATTATAATTGAAAAATGTAAAAATATATTTTAGAAAATACGATCGCAACCCAATAAAAGACAAGTTAGAAGAATCAAACTCAAGAAGACATAATGTGTTGACGAGGTTCGGTCTAACTCCTTGGCCTTTCTCAAGAGATAAGACACACCTCTTCTTATAAGGAGCTCTCAAATTCACTAAACAAGAACACAAAAATTCCCTCCAATTCTCTTTTCTTACAAAGAATGCTCACACTTAGGAAGTAGAAGAGGGAAGGGATGATTTGCAAAATTGAGCTCTAGAAAATGCTTTGGACTTGGAAGATGATATAGAGTAATTTCCCTTGCTTTGATAAACTTCTTTCAGCCTTTAGAAATATGACCGTTGCAAAACTTTTTAAAAGAGTTGTGCTATCACTGCTGAAGTGGTCGCTCGGGCATCCGTTTTGAACAAAAACTAATCATTACACCTTTTGTCGTACGCTAAGAAGTCGACCGTTATAGTATTGGTCGTCCGTTTGTGAACAAAACTAGACGTTGTTGTTTGTCTTTTTTGCGCAGTAGTCTATTGGTAGTAGCCCGTAGAGAAATAACTGTTGTCATTTGTCTTTGCTGTCCCGTTTGAAACTATTTTGATCGTCCGATACCATTTTAAAATTCTTGATTTCTCGAACTTTTGCGGGCATTGTATCTGCTTTGCGGTCGTCCGTCTCATATGTTGTCTTTTAAACTTGACGCCCAGAATAGTCGCCCAAAACTCTTTCGATCGTTCGATTTAAAAATATCGATTTCTCAAACATTAACGATCGTTGAAGAAGCTTTTCAGTCGTCCGACTGATATGTTGTCTTTTGAACTTGATTCCTAGAATGGTCGACCGAAACTCTTTCGGACGTCTGATTTAAAGTACCGATTTTTTGAACATTAGCGATCGTTGTAGAGGTTTTTCGGTCGTCCATCTGATATGCTGTCTTTTGAACTTGACACCCAAAATGGTCGATCGAATTTGGTTGTCTATTTTAAAAATATATAATTCTTGGACATCTGTAGTCGTTTGACATCTATTTCGGTCGTCCATTATATCTTTTGTGGATGCCTAAAAATATTTTGATCGTCCATTTTAACTGTAGAAAATTTAGGACGATATTTTTTTTGAAAAATATTTAACTTTTCAAACTAACACTTCAACAACATTAGTACATCATCTTCCTTATTAACATCATATAGCTAATTGTTCACAAACTTAAAATTTTATAAAAATAGTAGTCCAAAGTAAACATCCAGAAGCAAAACATAGATGTAAAGTCATGTCTTAAAATGCTATTAAATGTTGGAGTCCTCACATGTCGTGGACGGAAATGTGCTCAACCCTGTGGCGAGTGGAAGTCAGGGCCATTTAGAGTTAATTAAACTTATGGGTCGCGACCTTATACATATATAATTTGTGGAAGCATGCTATAATTAATTTAGAAAATATGATAGTTGAGATATCCAAACCACACCATATGATATTATATCATTGAGAGCAAGTAAACATTAGAAACCACGTACTTATACAAAAGTAGTATCACATTTTACAAGGAAACATTTCTATTTTGTTCTAATAATACACACCAAAATACTTCTCTTTAGTCCTCTAAAAGGGACTTAAAAGACCTAAGGCCCATACACATATCTCATAAAAAATGCTTCCAATCCTAATAGAGAATCATCATGCATGGTCTACTACTCTAAAAATATTGTGAATACAATGTAACCAACTAATAGCTCAATAGGTAAATACTCATAACATATGGGTTATCACATATTCCATTTGAGTAAAATAAAATCAAGCATTATTCTTCATGCTTTACAAGTATTTACTATTTTATTTTATTTCAACATATATGATATAGCAATAAATTATAAGCAATTCAGACTTTCATCATTCCATAAGATATGAAAAACATCTATACACTTATATGGCATGTCAAAAATACAATCATCATATCATACATAAGAATGGGATCTCGATGCAAATGCATGGATGCATAAATCTTGTATGTTTGTACATGTCATATCACCATCTAACCAGAGGCATCCCTTGGTGTGATTCCATAATTTGGTTCACATGGCATTAATTCTAAGAAATCTATAATCCCTTTTGGGATATTTCTCGGTCCTATAAGTTATTTCAATCAAATAGGGGTACGTTATCGACCTTACAAGATTTTTTAACATGCAAGGATAAACTATCGATCTTGCAAGTCTTTTAGCTATGCAAGAGTAAACTATCATCTTACATGGGTAATGCAATGCATGATAATGAGATTCAAATGCATGATCCATATCATATCATGTCTTGTCATATCATATCATACTATCTTTTTACAAGTTCTGTCACATCATATCATTTTATATCATATCGTATCATGTCATATCATCTCTTGTGACAAATAATCGCACACATAGCAATATATCACATTGTGGATGCGTATATAATTGTGTATCGTTTCATGTAACATATAACACACGAAAACCATTAATCTACCTTTAAATTCATATACCATATGTTCAAATAAGCACAAAGACTTTGTTCTCATTTTGCATCTAATAAAATGCATATTATACAATATAAAATACATAACAATTAGTGTATAACTTCTATTCATGTGAAATAAATTTATATTGACAGAATACTTCATCAATTGTAATAAGCATAAAACTCATAATTTCACTCATTATGAAATGACCTAAAAAATTATAGAATTAAAATGTAATTTGTTTCACTTTAGAACCCTCACAGACTACAGTGCTTAGTATAAAATTCATAACTTTTTGAATGCTCATCCTATCACATGGAGTCAAATTTCTAATAAAACTAGACTTTGTGAGCTTGAAATAATACTGACCTTATAATTTTTTGAATTCTATATTAATCTACACAAGTAGAAGCTTATGACTAGATATACCCAATATATGAGTTGAAGCTTACATTATTTAGTTCTATTTTATATCATACAAAAAGGTGAATAAAATAGAAAAAATATTAAATAAAGAGTGGACCATTATAACTATGTTTAGGGTTGCACTACAAGAAAAGTGGAAATTACAGACGGTCGAAATCGTCTATAATTTCCCGAAAAATTGTCCGTAATCGCATTTTTGATGGTTTTTTGACGAAATCGATTCGTCCGAAAAATGGTCATCGCAAATTGATTTGCGACGGTTGGGAAAAAATGTCGCAAGTTTTGATGGAACTTCGGCGGTCACGACCGTCGAAACTTTCGGCGGTCGCAAAACCGCTAAAATTTTTGACGGTCACGACCGTCGATATTTGCGGCGGTCGACGAAACCGTTGAAACTTTGACGGTCGCGACCATCGAAACTTTCGATGGTTGCGACGATCGTCGTAAATATCGGCTATCGTTACCACCGAAAGTTTCGACGGTCGAGCGACGACTGCCAAAGTTTCTGCAGTCGCAATCGTCGCAAAAAATTTTTATAATATAAAAAAATTAGCCTGCCCCAGCGACCGAATCTGGCAGCTAGCGGCGGAGACGCTGGCGCGAGAGGGACTGGAGGAATAAGGTGGAGGATTAAGATGTGTTCTTAACTTTATTAATACACTGGTGGATAGGTAAGCTCAATTTCTTGTCGTTAACCCTACATTTTGTGGAAGTGCATATGATGCCTTTTTTGAATTCATGTCAATGAAAGATATCCTAATCCATCACACATGATTGAATATGGAAAAAATGTTATATAGAGAACAATTTGTTCGTAAGTTGTGTGGAAAAGAACAAGTGATATGATTTAAGGTAAAGTTTTTTTATTAGAGATGGGTGGTATTATAATGTTTAGAAAGCTACAGGGCAAATCAAATGAGATGTGTGATCAAAATCTATTAAGTGATGATTAATATATATTCAATTTCAAGGGCAAAATTTTTTAAGGAGGGGCAGGGAGAGGGGTAGAATGTAATATCCCAACCTTAATCACATATGATTAAATGTATTAATGATATATTAGGTGATAGTTTTATGACATGATATATATATCAAAGCGGAAGATCCAATTTTAGGAGTCAGAGCATAGAAAGTGACAAAATTAATCTAAGTCATGAAAAGATGGTTTTTAAAATGTTAGAATTAAGAAAATTGAAGTCTCTCTAATTGTTCTCATATGTTAATGTATGTTAAATTCGATTTTCAATAATTTTAAGTGAAGTCTTGGTTAGGTTAAAAGATAACACAAAATAACAAAAATAAAAAAAAAACAATCAATTTTGTTCTTCGAACAAAAAATTGAATTTTGATTCCTTTTAAATTTCATTTTTTAATATTTTTATTTGAATCCAAATTGGGGTATTTCCTTATTTACATGTATTGTCTTAAGTGTAATTACTTAAATGATATTGAGTAAATAACGAAACTTCCAAGGATAGTTTGAGAATTTCACTTACAACTAACTTTAGGACGGTATCCTTAATATATAAGATATCAATCCTTATCTTTATATCACCTGGACACCTACCCTACACACATGAAAATTCAACTCAAGAAAGCAGCAAGCAAAAAAAAAAAGGAAAAGGAGGAATTTCAACAACAAATCAAGGGTACATCCTTAAGTTTCATCTAGGTAAGTTAAAAGTTCCTCTCTTATGAATTATCCATATGAAATTGGAGTAAAACAATCTTCTCTGATCTCTGATGGTTTTTTCTCATCCCTTATTTCATATGATTAAGAAAGAGTGAGTTGTTCAGATGAAGAACAAACCCTAATTAGGTTCAAATTTGAAGCTATCAATTATAAATTATGTTCTTATATCTTCCGTGCCTCAAAATATTATGAAATTAAATATGTAAATACTTGTGGAAGCCTACTGTTCATGACCTTTGGAATTGGATTTATTGGATACCTACATATAAAGTTATGTATGAAATCAAAAGAAATTAGGTTGAAATGATAGTTCAGTCATAAATTTCATACTTAGGGTTTCACATTGTAATTCAAGGGATAGCAATATATGGTTGTAAGCTTTCTGGAGCAATTGGAATTTCATGAAAATAGTATGTCTACTAGGAATTATAATTTTTATAAGGCACAACATAAAAAATCAAGAATAAACATTGAGTCTTATATTTTGTTTTTAACATTTAAGGTATGATGTTTTGTTTTCATTTTTTTTACATCAATATTTTTACTTTGGTCCACAATTTTTTAATTGAAACTCTAATAGAATATTGAGTCATTCTAGTTTATTTATATTCATCATGTTATTTTAGACTATTTTTAACTTACATAATCTTGTATATGTTTTTTTGTTAATTATGATATATAAGTATAGACCAATGTTTGAATATTAAATGTTAATATATCTATTTTTATTTTTTGAACTAGAATTTGTCATATTTATTATTTTAGTTTTTCTTAAATAAAGGTGTTAGATTTAGTTTGCTATTTTCTTATTGATTTCTTTTTTACAGTAATTGTAAAGAATTATATATGATTGTTGGTATTTACTAATTTAAAACTTTACTATCATCATTATCAAATTCAAAAGGGGAGAACTCCCTTGCGGGCTGCTCCCGCTCCACTTACTAATTGCTCTCCTTTGTCAGTCAGCCTTCCTCATTGGATCTTTGTACTTGCCTGGCTTCAGCTATACTCCCATCTTCACCCTCACTGTTCCTTGTCCCTCCTCGGTGGCCCACCATCATCGCCCTCTATATTCTTCCTTGATGGCCCTTCAGACTTTATGGCAATTTTTAGCCGCTCTATGATAAACCTGCATTAAGCATGATTATAGAATTGAAATGATTCTTAATTTGCTAGAAATATAACAAAAATATCTACAAGTTTTATATTCACATGTCACCACAAATATAGAAACATATTCAAATACTCATTCGAAGTTCAGTTTATAAAATAAATTATTTTGATTTAAACTTTTTTGCACTTTAAATATATCACTATAATTATTACTATGAAAACACAATTAGACCGAGCCTAAAACTTTATTCCAAAGTGACAACCTATGACATTAGGCTGACATAGTGCTCAGGCTGACATGGTGCTCCTGATGCCACAAGTCCCATGCGGACTTGGTGTGACAGTTGCCATCGCACCATTGCATGGCGCAACATCGGTCGTCGCATGGTGTAATGTGGCATGGTGTACCATCATATGGCGCGATAACATAAGGTTTATGTTATATAAGATAAACATTCATTTAGCCGAACTGATAACAAAGAGAAAATCATGATAAGCAATCTGCCAATAACTGAACATGCATGGATAATGTAGCCTTCAAGACATGACATTGAGATTACTAGCATGAATTTGGTTATAACATATTTTTAAACATTGTGTTCATATGGATTGAAAGATCCACCATTAATCATACATATCGTGCAATAATCTAGCCATCTTAACAAGAATCCATGTTCGTAGATCTATCCAATTTTATCCACACAAATGTACCTTTTTATGTATGGCATGACAAATCTAACTCTCTCCTCAATTACTGCAATGACGTCGATCAATTCCTCTTCGGTGTGATGCTCCTTTGCTAGTGTAACACCCGGGACTTTTAAAAGAAAAAAAGGGAGAAAGATAAAAGAAAAAGATAAAACCAAGTAGAAAGAGGATAAAATCAGATCAGGGAGATTTGATTCTCCAACTATCACATGATCTCAGATTTCTTTCCTATAAATAAGAGGCCAAATCAAACAAATCATTCCCTTTTATTCTCTTCCACGAGCCGATCCTAGATTTCTTCTGTTCGTGCGCCTCTTTCATCTTTGTCCGTCCTTGAGCAACTGCCAATAGAGGACACGCCGGAGGATGTGGATGCTACCGATCACGCGCCTGGACAGAGGGGAACAGTCGGAATAAAGAGAAAGAAGAAGAAGAAGAAGAAGAAGAAGAAGAAGAAGAAGAAGAAGAGGACGAAGATGAAGAACACGAAGAAGAAGAGAAAGGATGTGATGTTTCAATGGAAACTTCACAAGGTATGGAACTAGGGTAAATTCATCGTAGAATCTTGATTTTAGACTTGAAACATGTTCTAGTTGATCTCTAGTTAGTGTATGATGTCGTATGATGATGTTTAATTTCGATCATCGTCGAAAAAGATAATCGGAAAATGCAATGCTCGTCCGCGCAGATTTTTGCGTACGAGGACCCCGTCCGGGTTCACCTTAACCCGGCCCGGGACCGAGTTCTGTGAACTCGGCCCGGATCCACTGTTGTTGTGCTCTCCGAGCTCTACAGCAGGATGAACCGACCCGGGTTGATGATGACCCGGCCCGAGTTCCACACACGACGAAGATGTCGGGCGCGACGGCCGCCCCGACTCGATGACGACCCGATCCGGCTCGGGTGTAATCCGAACTCGGCCCGGGTTTAACCCAATTTTTTCTAAGAAGACTCTATGAACTTTGCTCGGACTCCTGCCACATTCGGCCTGGGTTCCGATACGAATTATGATGATTTTATGATGTTTAGACTCCTGATTTATGTGCTTAATCCTGATCTAAATCATGATATAATTTTCGAGTATCGACTGAAGAAGACGATTGAGTGGATCGACCTTTCCTGACCCAATCATGACCTAGCTCGGCCTAGGTATAACCTTGACCCAGCCCGGGTTCCCAGTCGGAATTTTCGAGTTTGATTTCGTCAGAAGCTTGGCCTAGATTCCACCTGTACTTGGCCTGCATTTTGACCACCAGAATGATGATCTTATGATTTACGAACACTTTTTTATGTATTTGATATCTGATCTGTCCATGAAGTTCATTATGCTCAACATTACCATATTTATCCTTTTTATGATTAAACTAAATGGAAAGAATGTAATGCTAACTTGATTATGATCCTCCTCAAACGATGAATGATGATGATGCTTATGAACTACATGAAGAACAAAGATGAACCATTATGACTTTCTGTGAAATGATAAATTGTCGTCCACCCCCTCTTCGGACGACCGCTGAAAAGATCTAAAGATGAACGACCGCTTGACTTCCGGGCGTTCGATATGTGGACAGAAGGAATTCGACCTTAATCGAACCATCTGATTTATTATGCCTCAGTCCACCAGATTTATTATCGAAAGAAAAGAACTTAAAGGTGATTCAGAGCTATGCTCCATACGGCCTTGATCAATCTACGGACTGAAAGAGAGGTCCATGATGATTTCAGTTTAGATCCTATCATATCTATGATGACACTGATCCATATCCAACGATCTTGATTCACTTTATGACGATGGTGATTATGATGTTCATCTATTTCTAATTAAGTCTTATATAACGATGATGATGGTTAGGACACTTGATCAGTTTGACTCGTTGATCCTTTCTTATGATGACCAATTCTTAATCATGATCCTTATGTCCTAATGAAGATAAATTAAAAGCTGTAAGATAAAAGATGAAATATATTAAATTGAGAGCTTTTTATGATAGACTGGTGACGATTGGGTATGGGCTGACTCCGGTTAGTTATGGGCTGGCTCCGGTCAGTTATGGGCTGGCTTCGGTCAGTTATGGGCTAACTACGGTCGGTTATGGGCTGGCTTTGCCAGTTATGATGATGATGATGGACAGGTTAAGGCAGGCCTCCCCGTGGGTTGAAATATACCCCGCTATAAGTCAAAGATGAATAATAAGATGATGAAGAAGATGAAGCATATTAATAATGAAATATCTTTATGATGATTAGTGCCTCTTGTCACTCTTATGATGATTTTTTCATGATCTCTTGATCTATTATTAATATGACTTAACGAAGATTATTCAATTCATGATTATCTATGTTCGTACAATGATTTCTCCTGATTCTTTATATAATGACGACCTTATATTTATGAGGATCGACATTTACCAATTCATGATGATGCTATCTTGATCCTTGATCTTGTGATCTTAAGAAGATGACATGATCTATGAATTTCTTATGATCTTAGTGATCTCCTATTCATATGATTCTTTACAAGAATCCTTTTATTCAAATCAAGATGATGCATATTTTCTTTCTATATGATGATAATGTCCTTATGATTGTTGTCTAGTATCATGATTTTATGATTTTCTTTATCTTACTTTCATACTGAGTTGTAAAACTCATAGGGAGGTTTCTCCCCTACATGTTCTTAAATGCAGGACCATATCTTAATGATGAAGGTGGCCAACGATGACAGATCGAGCTCATAGGTGGCTGCACATGAGTATCTTGAGTCCTTTAGTTTGATGTACTAGCTTTCCTTTGAACTCACATGAAGTTCTTTATCAATCTTCCGCATTCTTATGATGTCACACTCTTTTATTATTTAATGATAATTAGTCTTCCGCTTTTATCAATGTCGAGTTGACCAGTAAAAGTCCTATTTTTGGTCAATATGATGTACGCATATGGATGACCCGTAGCGTCTTCGAAGCGTATTTTGTCACATGGCGGGGTGCGATTTGGGGGCGTTATAGCTAGTGTGATCATATCTTAACTCTGTTTGTAGGTTTCTTGTCAACATCATGCAAAATAGAGATGAGAGAGGTGAGGAGTAGAGAGTACGAGAAGTTGCACCCTACAACTTTGGTGTCTTAACTTTAACAAAAGATTAAAGAGGGGATGGTGGAGAAGAGGGCAGCATCATAGTCGCGATATTTGGGGTAGGAAGTTACAATACTCTTCTCCCTTAGTTGTGACTAATTACTATTTTCTAACTCACAGGGGTTATATATTAAGTCATTAATCCATTTTAGATTTTAGGAACCACTTATGAGTTACAAGAATTTCAAAAAAGAACAATGGAAATATTTTTTTTTTACAAATGATCATAGTTTCTCTATTAATAAACTTGTATTATTAAGTGTTTCCGAGAATAATTGACTCAATAATATGTAACACATGCTACATAACAAAAATAAAGATTATTAAAATATTAAGACAAAATTTAATTCAAATGGTAACTAATAGTATTCATGTCACCATTACATATTCATCCAAATGCATTGTTTATTGGCTTGATATGTAGCGCCTCAAAATTCGATCCCACCACATGGCGCAATCTCCTCTCGTGCGCTACTTTTTCTTTCTTTTCTTCTTTTCTTTTGGTTTTTCTTTGACTCTTTTATTGACTCAATGGTCAAGGAAAGTGATGATGCATGTAGAATTGGTAGCAAACACTAGCAAGTGCACTAGTCGCTCAAGTAATAAAGTGAATGAGTAGAGTTATCGTTCCCACGACGACGGTTAATAACTTAGACTTTATTTTAACATTGTTAATTGAGAAATTAAGAAAATATATGATTTTCAGAGGTGAATAAAAAATAATAATAAAAATAAAAAAATGATCACTTGGAGAAATAATGATTTGATGATTAGAGCACTTAATTATCACAACTAGAATGTAATGAATTTTCTTAACTTAGAATTAGTTGAATCGATAACAAAGTGAATTCCCAAAATTAGTTAACCAATGTTTCAAGCTTTAACTACTATCTTATGAATAATTAAAATCAATCAATCCTTTCGGTTTTTATTTTACTTAATTAAATCATAAGATGCATTCAATTGGAATTAATATTAAGGGCTTTCTCAAGTCACCTTAATAACTACACGAATTAGGTCTCTTTCGATTTCCCTAATTGTGGCATGCAATAAATAAGGTCAATCCCTAGAAACTATTATGAAAATAATCACTTCTTCTCAGATAGCAATCAAATCATAAATCATGGAATCAAAGGAAAGCATTAAAAATGAAATTGCAATGCTATTAAAGATTCAAACCAAACTAATATTGAGAGAGATTTCAAAACATAAATAGGGTTCAACTAGGATGACCCTAATGAAGGAATAAATATGAGAACAATAGCATCAAATCTAATGTAAAAGATTGGGAAAAGAAAACGAAGAACTCTGGCATAGGCTAAACATGTCCTCTCTCGAGTTTCTGGCAGAACTTCGCTGTTGTCCTCGCACTTCTCCTCTTTGTAGACTTCAAAATTATGCTCCAGGGATGCTTTTTCAAGTCCTCTTCTGCCTCCTTTTATAGGTTTTCTCGCCCCCCAAGGAAAGAAATCAAAAATATATCCAAAAAGTGGATAAAAATGACTTTAAAATGGCCTAACAGACTGTCGTTACAGCCGTGAAAGGCTCCGGCACGGCCATGACAGAAGGCTGAAAAGGCTGAAAAATACTTAGCCATTTTTTGTGCTGGAAATTGTCTGTCACGGCCGTGATAGGCTCTGTCACGACCGTGACAGTAACTTAGCCTAATTTTTGCTTGCAGAACCTTCTGTCACAGCCATGAAAATAACTGTCACGGCCGTGACAGTCTTCTAAACTGTTTTAAGCCTTTTCTTCGACGTTTTCTCATATCCTGCCATGAATAATTTCCAGATTTAGGTAGAAATCAAATCTAAATGAAATTATATGAAAACAAATCAAAACTCTTCTTTTGTAAACATAAAAACATTCTAAAGTGTTAATCAAATGGCTTAAACAAATGCATGATTTTTCGTGCATCAAGTGACACGTGAGCGGAAGACTTATGAAATAAAATAATACAATGATAAAAGGAAATGTGGAAGCGAAAGAGATAAAATATATCAAACTGTCTCAATTTGAAGCATAGTGCGGAAGCCAAAAGATACATCCCATAGTCTCAGTATGAAGTAGCAAAGGTAAAAGCATGAGTACTAAATATAAAAACACTTGCGGTCAGCCATGACCTGATAAGACCCATCCAGATAAATGTACCATCTAATATAACATATGAACATACGACTCATACTAGACTCGATCATAACCATATGCACATGTCACCCAAAGTGAAGTCTCCAAGCACACACACCTACACATCACGAGTCATCATCATGTACCTATGGGGATCACATAGGGAAGCAAGCTCAACCGTTAACATAAAGCTAAGTGTGAGTTCATATAATCACAGACCACTTCTATCAGAATAAGTATGAAGGGATCATATAATCAAATGTAAAAATGGATCATAAAATCGAGAGAGATCATAACATGATTCATGTCTTTTCATTTCCTTTCTTTTATTCTTTCTTTTCTTTTATTCTTTCTTTTCTTTCATTCTTTCGTTCTTTCATTGTTTCTTTCTTTGGAAGAGCTCTTCATTCTTGTAGGGATACCATTGCCAGCACACAAGGTGCAACTATCTAGACCATCATGGGCCAGTGGGTGATCAGTGCCACAGCCAACACTATCAGTGTGGGATGACCTCGCGCAAGGCGGGAAGCATCCAAAAAGGGAGAGACTCCCATCTAGATAGGGAGAATGATAACCCTTGAGGAAGTGCCTCGCTCAAGGCTGGCTTAACAACCCCCATCATAGTGGACCTCTCTTTCGACCTGTAGATCGATCAAAGTCGTATGGAGCATAACTCGGTCAGGCAGAGCTCGGATCGGGTGACTAGTACGCGCGGAGCTCGAGCTCCGCGTTAATGGCGGATCTGAGCCGAGTTAGGAGGGACTCGGTCCAGACTTGGCATGACCCGGGCCGGGTTACAGTGGACCCGGGCCGGGTTCTGTAATGGTGAAAAAGTAGATTGATCGATTCATCTTTCCAGCGATCGCTGATGTAATATATAAGGGATTATCTTTCCAAGTGCTTGAACAGAAACATCATTAAGCTACCTAAATCAATATGCAAATAGGTCTAGCAATCTATCTTATACAAATTCGTATCAAGCATGAAGATCGTTCGGCCGAGTTCTAGAACTTGCAGAAAATAGGTTTGTAACTTCATGAATATCATATGATGCGATTTCTATTTATGACAACAGGGATTTCTCATCTATATACGTCCTTAGAGCATGCGTTACAGACAACAGTTTCATGTCAGCACAATCCAACGCACGTGCAGAGCATAAAAGTAATGAAACAGATTTGCAATTCTATAAGGGTCACGTAGTAATATTTTCTACTGTTCCTAGTCACGAGTTCTCCTACTAGTTTGGTCCTAAAGCATGCACAAATCATCCAAAAACCAACCTATGAAGAAAATCACAAATTCACACCTTAATGCCTACAAATTTGTGGTTCGTCCTCGCGGCGTTCGTCCTTGGGTTGCCTGCTGCCACTCTCCGACGTCGCCCCCACCGGAGATGGTCGCCTGCATCGTATTTCGCTCCCTGGCTGCATGCATCGATGGAAGGAGAGAAACAGAGTGAGAGAGATTGGAGAGGAAAACCAGGATAGAGTGTGGGGGAGGGAGATTTTAAGGTGGACATTTTGTCCCTTGATCTTCCCCCCTGTAAACGTCCGGCCATTGAAGAGGGGAGAGGAAGAGGAAAGAGACCAGAGTTCTCTCTCTCCCTTCGTTTCCTCTCCCTCCGCCCCTTCATTTTTTGTCTCTTTACTTTTTTTTTGAGTTGTGAGGCATTACAATATATAGTCATAGAAAAAGAATTCGTCCCCGAATCTTGTAAGGAATAGAGCTTACCGAATAAGTTGTAAGGATTCGAGTTCCCACATCACATCTCTTCCGTGATGGTACTTTCCATGCAACCTTGACCAGCGATACTTCCTTGTCCTTCTGGTACTGAACCTTGCGATCCAAGATCTTTGTCGGATACTCTGCATAGGTCAGGTCCTCCTTCAGGTTCGATTCTTCGACCCTTGCCACATTGGCATCATCGTACTTGTACTTCCGGAGCATGGATACGTGGAAGACGTTGTGGATTTTCCCGTAGGAAGGAGGTAGGGCCAACCTGCAAGCTGCATCGCTGACTGACTCGAGAACCTCAAAGGGACTAACAAATCAAGGGCTGAGCTTCCCACGTTTGCTGAACTGCATAACTCCCTTCATCAGGGACACCTTCAATAGCTCCTAGTTTCCGGTCTTGAAAATCTATTCTCGTCACTTCTTGTCAGTGTAGCTCTTCTTTCGTGACTGTGCAGCCTTTATTCTCTTTCGGATGACGTCCACTATATCTGCATACTCCTAAGTTCGGACTGCTAGCTCCTCACTCATCGCTATCCGCTCGCCGACCTCGCCCTAATGCACGGGCGAACGGCAAGTTCTTCCCTACATCGCCTCGAAAGGTGCCATGTCGATGTTGGAGTGGAAAAGTTTATTATGGAATGTGAGATTTTATTATGGATGTTGGAAGCCTATTGCTTTTGATAAAAGTTTTCCCTTGTTCACCCGAAGAAAAGATTTGGTTTTGAAATAAAATGTTTTATTATGATGACTTCAAGCTCTAAACCTTCACTTTGAATATGCATTCATGCATCATGTGCACTTCATGTAAAAACCCATATAAGGCAGAGTATTTTCACCTCCGAGGATTGGCCAACTCTGAGTAGACCGATTGGGGGTTCGATATTCTCTGTGTCACTGGGATACGAAGAGCAGGTTCAACATCCTGTATCAATATAGTGATATGAGGGGTGAAATTAGAACAACCATCCTATGTCAATGGGATATGAAGGATGGAAAGAAAAGATAACAAGCCCTGTGTCAATGGGATACGAAGGACAGTTCACATCCTGTGTCAATGGGATACAAGGGATGAAATTAGAATGACCACCCAGTGTCAATGGGATACGATGGGTGAGATTGATTTCTCCATTGAGGAGATTGGATATCCATATTTCATGATGATTCCCCAACTTATATTATATATATGATTTCACCATGCATGTGCACACATGACATTCATTTTGTATGATCAATATGTGAATGAGCTTCCTTTTGAAAAAGAGAGGATTTTGAATATTTTTTGAAAATAAAGATGTTGATTTTCGCAACGGTTTTAATACTTGAGCTAGTCCTTTTAACTAATTGAGCTTAATTCATGCTCACATATTTTTCTTTTAATGTTTACAAGAAAGGAATGCATATACTGTATGTTTGATTGGAAATGGGTATTGATTCAAAAAGGGATAGTGTGTGAGATTCCATAAGGAACGTATCTGGCTCAATGTTTTTCTTTTGATACTTATCATTTTTTAAAACTGACTATTATGATTTTATTTATCTTCACACCGTCTGGTTTTGGGTTGTGGCCCATGATTTATTGTGGATATAAATTGATTGATGGGAGCAGAGGCTCTATGGTTTATGGATGAGATGATATGGACTAGTCCCTATTTCATATAATTCAAAATTTTTGGGCTTGAGTTCCATATTATTTGATAGTTATAAACTGTCAGTGATGCACATTAAAATTTTATAAATTGCTTGTGAAGTGAAGAATATGGATAAATATTGTATTTGATGAATGAACAGATTTACGCATATGTCATGCCGAAATTTTTGAAAATTTTCAGAGTTAGTTAATTTTTTGAACTTTGGTTTCCGTTGAAGATTTACAATTGAATTTAAATGATTGATTTTTCGGTTTCACCCCTTGTGGCACCAAACGAGTGGTTGGGTGTCACAATAAATGTAGTGCCCCAAAATTCGACCTTGCCACATGGCACGATCTTCTCTCGTGCCTACCTTTTTCTTTCTTTTCTTCTTTTCATTCTATTGACTCGACGGTTAAGGAAAGTGACACGTAAGCGGAAGACTTATGAAATAAAATAATACAATAATAAAGGGAAATGCGAAAGCGAAAGAGATAAAATACGTCAAAATGTCTCGATCTGAAGCATAGTGTGAAAGCAAAAAGGTATATCCCATAGTCTCAGTATGAAGTAGCAAAGGTAAAAGCATGAGTTCTAAACATAAAAATGCATGCGGTCAGCCATGACCTGATAAGACCCATCCAGATAAATGTATCATCTAATATAACGTATGAACATACGACTCATACTAGACTCGACCATAATCATATGCACATATCACCCAAAGCGAAGTCTCCGCGTACACACCAACACATCACGAGTCATCATCATTTACCTATGGGGATACACAGGGGAGCAAACTCAACCATTTGCATAAAGTTAAGTGTGAGTTTGTATAGATCATATATCAATTCTATCATAATAAGCATGAAGGGATCATATAATCAAATGTAATAGCGGATCATAAAATAGAGAGATCATAACATGATTCATGACTTTTCATTTCCTTTCTTTCATTCTTTCGCTTTGGAAGGGCTCTTCATTCTTGTAGGGAATACCATTGCCGACAGACAAGGTGCAACTATCTAGACCATCATGTGTCAATGGGTGATCAGTATCACGGCCAGTCCCATTGGGCGGGATGACCTCGCACAAGGCGGGAAACATCCAAAAAGGGAGAGAGTCCCATCTAGATAGGGCAAATGATAACCCGTGAGGAAGTGCCTCACTCAAGGTAGGTTTAACTCTCCCCCCCCATCATAGTGGACCTCTCCTTCGACCCATAGATCGATCAAGGTCGTATGGAGCATAGCTCCGAATCATCATGGAGCTCTCTTTCAATTTGTAGATTGATCAAGGTGACATGGAGCATAGCTCTGAATCACCTTTAAGTTCTTTTCTTTCGATAATAAATCAGGTGGACTAAGGCTTAATAAATTAGATGGTTCGATTAAGGTCAAATTCCTTCTATCCACATATCGGACGCCTAGACGTCAAGCGATCGTCCGTCTTTACATCTTTTTAGTGGTCGTCCGAAGAGGGGGGCAAACGATCGTTTATCATTTCATAGAAAGTCATAATGGTTCATCTTTTTTCTTCATGTAGTTCATAAGCATCATCATCATTCATCGTTTGAGGAGGATAATAATCAAGTTGGAATTACATTCTTTTCGTTCAGTTTAATTATAAAAAGGGTAAACATGATTCTGTTGACCATAATGGACTTCATGGACAGATCAGATATCAAATACGTAAAGAAGGGTTCATAAATCATAAGGTCATCATTCTAGTGGTCAGAACCCGGGCCGAGCTTCTGAGTTCTCCTACTGGTTTGATCCTAAAGCATGCATATATCATCTAGAAACCAATCTATGAAGAAGATCCCTAATTCATACCATAATGCCTACGAATTTGAGATTCGTCCTCATAGTGTTCGTCCTCGGGTCGCTTGCTACCACTCTCTGACATCGCCCGCACCAGAGATGTCGCTTATGTCGTTCCTTTGCTCCCTAGTCGACGGATGGAGAGAAACAAAGTGAGAGAGATTGGAGAGGAAAATCGGGAGAGAGTGTGGGGGAGGGGGATTTTAATGTGGACATTTTGTCCCTTGATCTTCCCCCCTCTAAATATCCGGCCATTGAGGAGGGGAGAGGAAGAGGAAAGAGAGCAGAGCTCTCTCTCTCTCCCTTCATTTCCTCTCCCTCCGCCCCTTCCTTTTCTGTCTATTTACTTTTTTTTAAGTCGTGAGTACATGATATCTTACTTAAATTGCAATTACTATGCTTATTAAATTCTTATATTTACTGTATCTTTCTTAAATTGAAAGCATATTTGCTAAATGGAACTATATTTGTTGTATCTTTCTTAAATTGGATAAGTCAAAGATAGAATCATTATCTATTCTTTTAATGGCTTGATATCTCATATTATCTAATATATATATAGTAGTAATGAATCACAGTGTTGCAAGCATCCTCCTCATCATGCTTATAGTTGCAACTGCATCAGGTAAATACGTCTACATATATGTCTTCATGTTTACATCATTCTAACTATTTTTTGCAGGGGAAAAAAGTTCAAATTTCAAATGTGAAAATTATTTATGTTATTGTCTATATTGTTTTAACTTATTCCTTGTTTTTTTTGCATCGTCCATTGTGCAAAAAAGAATACTCTACAAGTACTGCGGTAAAATGTTGCATGGATCACAAGCCATGGAACAAGAACATATGGCGTTGTTTAGGGGCTAGTGATGACAAAGCATGCAATGCATGGTGTTCACAATCATGCAGAGGAGGGATATGCAAAAAGAGGGGTCGTCTGCACTACTGCCATTGTTATTGTTAATTACATTGATCATGTAAGAAATTGGCATGATGACGCTTTTCGGTATGGAGAAAAAGGGATGATTTGACTCTTCTACTCAATAAAAAAAAACAAAATCAAAGGTTATTAATTGTTAGTGTAATTTATAGTTCCTCAATTTTCTATTTTATGTCTTCTTTTTGGTGAGGGATCTCTCTTTCATTTTTAAACCTAAATCTAAGCGGAAGAAAAAAGTATTTTGAGTTGTAAACATTGTGCTATAATGAATATCTATTCGAAGTGTTAATTTGGGGTCAATCAGATAGTTCATGGGCACACAAAGAGGATGTGATGAGGACAACATTTTTAATGGAGAATTGGATGCCAAATATAGAAAGGTAGAAGAAACTTTATTTTTTTAGATATGGACACAAATATTTAGAAACGTAATATGATGTAAAGCTGAATCTAATCAAGTGATAACAACAAAAATTAAGAAAGAATCACACAAAGAGACAAAAATCCAAAAAGTTGAATATGGATCAGTGTGTGTATCATCAAATCAAGTATAACACAATATTCAATTATCTACTAGAGTTCAAACATCAAGACTTCATAACAGAATTCACAAATTACTTTAGTAGAAGACAAGCTACAATGTAATGGCTTAACTAAGGCAAATGAGTCATCTTGACAATGAGGATCTAGTCACCATAATGGTGAATCCAATCCAAATGATGTTGTGCATGTCATGATGACAAACTATATGGTGCTAAGGTGGCAGTTCATTGTAAGATTTTGTCTATACAAAACTTGCAAATTGCTCAAGAGGGTCCTCCCCTAGATCCATTGTACAAGGCATATCAATTGGGCGGTCTTGTGAGGATCGGGTTGGAAACTTGCAATGGCCATTTTACATCATAATATCTTAATTTAGTTGGAGATTTTTACCTGACATTTTGTTTGAAAATAAAAGGTTAATATACGAGTTATACTGGTAATGTAGTGCTAACGAGTTATTAGGTTGAATAATCAAATTATATCATGGTCGTGCTTGCCCGGAGGAGCTCAACCTCATCGTGGAGATAACATTAACTAATAATTATTCAACTTAAACATAATATCCCACAAATATGCCATAGTAAGACAAATATTAGTCCATAAATGAGATGAAATTGAAGAAAAGAGGTAAAAAATTTGTGGGTTGAAAATATGTTAAGAATTTATTCATGTACAATAGTTTTGTATATCACAAGTTATGTTTAGGTATGGCATACTTTTATTGGTTTATTTTGTTATAAGAAAGAACTTGTCTTATTAGATGAACAACGGATGTAGTTTGTTTAATTAAAATTTGTGTGTTCTCCATCATTGTTAAAAATATGTCTTATTAGAATGTCATAAATGTATTCATCCAACTTTTAGGTCGTCCTTTAGAGAAAATATCCAACATTAACTTAGGGGTATACGATCAGATAACTTATTTGCTATAGAATAGCACCATCATCTAACTTTTAGCAAACAAAAATCATCGTCTTTGAACTTTAGTTTAGAACACAGCATGTCATCCAACTTAATCCTTAAAACTTAACCATGATCGAAATTTATGATATGAACAGGACAATCATCTAACCTTGTACAATGTCATCAAACTTGTACAAGGTCATCTAACTTTTTTCTTCGAAACAATATAGTCATACATATTTTTTTTTAAGGATGGTCATTGTAGTTTCTTTAGTGAACTTATATAGCAATTGTGGTTTGGTGTAATGTTTTGGGACGGTCGCATAACTTATCAAAGTTGAAAGATGAATGTAATTGGGATGGCACAAAAATCGACACCATTTTGTTAAAAAGTAGTATGTGCACCATGAAAACATGAACAATGTCTGCACAACAATTCACATAAATATTATGTATAAAATTTGCACCAAAATTATCATTGACATTATGTATTACATCTGCACAACTATTGACATGATGTTACATACTTTAGACAATACAATTCACACTAAAATTGACAAAACATTACAATTTGTTTAAATATCAAGTTGGAACAAAATTTGTCAAAAAGTTTTCTACACACAAAATGGCATTTCATGTAAATACAATTGCAATCAATATGATAACATCAACTGTAATCAATATAATGACAAAGTGGAACAATAGCTCGGCGCAACGAATCACACAGCCTTTTCCTTCTTGTTTTACTTTTTCAAATTTGTAAATGTAACATTAGTTGAGATGCCAATTTGCACCCTTGGGACGAATAGTGAGTAATATCATTTGTTGTGAACCAATGACATTTTCTTTTTTCTACTTTGTTGCTGACTTGAATTCTGATAAGCATAACATGCGATAAAGTATTAACATAAGAAATCTGAGTTGGTTTAAAAAATTAACAATAAAATTATCTAATTAGAAGAATGGGTAACACTAGATTGTCGTGAATTGCCAACATCATTTATCTTCTTTCTGTTATCAAACTGAGTTGGTTCACCCTTGACACTTGTGAATTGCCAACCACACCCCAAGTTTGTTCACCCTATGGAGCTTGTGAACTACCAACAACATCTTGAGTTGGTTCAACTTATGGAAGTTGTTCACTTCTTGCAAGCAATGCTCAATCACTTATAGTTGTAACGAGTTTACGAGTGATGAATTAAATAAAAGAACAATATAACACTTAATAATTACATTGGATCTCTTATTGTGTCAACCACTACACATTAACTACACTTCATTTGAAGTTCTGGCCTTTTTTAAGTTCTTCGACTTCTTTTCTCCATGCTTTATGCTTCCTTCCACTATTTTTATCACGAATAGAGGTGGAGTTATTGGAGTGGATTTGTTTATAATAGGCCGTTTCTCCCTCCCGTTCAATAGTGCCATGACATGATAATAAATTTTTAGATATGTTTCTTGTCCAATAACTTATGTGAATGTATAGGCATGGATCTTCATCATTACTAAAAATGTTAGCAGTGGCATGCATTGCACACAAGGGATCCATATTAATTGTCACCATCTGCAATTGCATGCCCTTTTTTCCCTGTCAATGACATATTGCTTGCTCTATGAATTCACTTGAACTTTAGGACCACTCGACTAGGTAGATTCCCACAATATTTTCCACCCTTTAACTTTAATATCTTTCAGCTTTTCAAAATTCAAAACTTAACTTACTTTTCAAAATGTTAATTTCAGACATATCTTTTGTTGGAATTAACATATCATCAACATTGAGCAATAAATAGACGAATGAACCATCAGCAAGTTGGATTCAAGTAAACACAACTATCATACTTGCTTCTGACAAAACAATGCTCAACATGAATTAATCAAACCTTTTATACTACTATCGAGGAGATTGTTTAAGTCCATACAAGGACTTCTTCAGATGGCAAACTTGTCATTTTCTACCTTCAACATGAAAGCCCTATGGATACTCCATATATATATCATCTTCTAGATTGCCATGTAAGAATGCAATCTTAACATCTAGCTGCTCAAATTCAAGATTATGCAAAGCAACGATAGCAAGCAAAGTATGAATAGAAGTATGTTTCTGTTTTAATGCCATATAAAATTATATTTTGATGATACAAACCTCGAAAGATTGAAATTAAATGCTAAAAAAAGTTAATAAAAAAGGACAACTTTATCCACTACAATTTGATTAGATAATTGACTATGGTTTTATTAGATTCTGAAAGAATGATAAATATCAAAGTTGTAGAGAATCATGTTAGCTATCCATAGAATCCAAGATTATCTAATTTGGATAATTGTGCAAAAACTTATGCTTAAAATAGTACAGGTTGGTCAACCAGACGATCGATCGATTGATGATGCCGGTCGATTGATAAATACATGAGCTATCACAGTCGATGTCGAGATGATACCGGTCGACTTACCAATCGATAGTCCGATTGACCAATCAAGGGCAGAAACTGAAAAAATTGCACAATGGTCACATAGACCGGTAGATCGGTCCAGATGTGCGGTCGATCGACCTCTGAGTTAAATAAACAGTAACAACTAGTTTTGAATGAGAAAAATGTGGAAAATTTTCTGGATGAATTTTTCATCCATTGAAGCCTATAAAAGGAATGCCAAAGCCATAAGCAAAAGCATTCATTGATTCATTGAAGAAAAACTTCAAGTTATCAAAAGAAGTCATTTCTCTTGAAGTTTTCATTTTAAAAGTTCTCTTTTTTCTCTCTTCTTTTTTTGTGAGTGTAGGATTGTAAAAGAGAGAAACATTTTGTTCAGAAAAACTAAAAGAGCTTCTGTGTAAAAGAAGTTCAAAATCTTGCCTCTTAAGCGAGAGAAAAGATTAGCTTCCTAGGAAGAGTGGTTTGCCTTGCCTCTCGAAGCGAAGAAAAGGTAGTTGATGCATGCAAAATGTAACATATTTTAGTTTATTATTTTAATTAATTTTTCTATAATTTGATCATGACATGCATCATTTTTAGTCACTTTTAGTCATAATTCCAAATTTATCGATTTTATTTATTAATTCTTTGAATATTTTAATTATGGGTGGAATTACTTAATTTTTATAATTATTTTGCAGGCAAGTCGAATAAACGGATGGATTGGTTGTAAATCATAATATTTGGCCTAGATGATCATAGCCAGCCAGGGCGTAAAAGCAATATGTCTCACTTCTTTTGGGGTAAAAGAAATGACGTAAAAATAAAATGAATTTCATTTTGGCCGAGATATGAAGGGGGTAAAGATAAAAGGATGTTATCTTTTTGGGCGTAATGGCAAAAGGACACAATGTTTTGGCCGAGATTTGGAGGGGGTAAAGATAAGAAGCATCGTTTTGGCCAAAATTGGAGAACTCATCGTTTTGGGCGTAATGATAAAGACTCTTCTTTATTTTGGCCGAGATTTGGAGGGGGTAACGGAAAGAAAACTCATCGTTTTGGCCAAAATTAGAAGATGTTATCATTTTGGGCATAATGAAAAGGAGTAAAGATATCGTTTTGGCCGAGATATGGAGGGGATAATGATAAGGATTAAAGATATCGTTTTGGACGTAATGAAAAGGAGTGAAGATAAAAGGATTTATCTTTTGGGTATAATAGTTAGAAGAATTATCATTTTTGGCCGAGATTTATCCCGTGAATTTAAATTCGGCCGTACATCGTGATCAAATTGAAGGTCGTTCGCACCCTATAAATACGTGAGGAAGCCATCGTCCCAAGGTGTGCTGTGGTTTCTTCCACAGTTAAGTCGAGAGTCTGCAGACATCGACCAAGAGGAGAGAGGTGCAATGGCTGGAAGTTCGAGAGGCTGCCCAACTGTCTGCCAGATTCGAGATCTCTATTTTGGGTGTAATTCTTCTAATTTTTATGATTTGTATTTTATTATCTCTCCAGAATTTCTAGGATGAACTCCATGTTTTTAAGATTATTATTTTAGGAGATTATTAATTCAAGGGAAATATTTGGACCCCATTTTATTTGTTTTAATCTTTTCTGATCAATTATTAGCTGTGCTTAATGCTTTTATGTCAGTTAATTGAATTTCTGAATTAGGCTATACCAGTTTGTGGAGTGTTTAATTTCAAAATTCATCATACTAATTATAATTAATTTTATTTGGAATTAATAACTGACATAAATTTGATAACTAGTGTGTGGAGAATCAAAATTGTGCGGTCTGTTAATCTATACCAGTTTGTGGAGTGATTAATAGTCTAGGGAATCTAATTTAATGCGTCTTAATTTAAATATGATTTTGGAGGTACCAGTCGTGGAGACTTCAATTCTTATTAAATTAATATAGTTCTATATGATTAGATTGAGGGATGCCAATCGTGGAGACCACAAGCTAATCATGTTAGATTACTTTAGGGAGACTCTAATCCATCTTTAAAGATTAAATTTATCTTTTATGGTTCAAATATTTATCCTGATCTATTTCATCCTAAGGCCTAACTTCAACACCACTATCTTATCTTATCTTATTTTCTTTATTTTATTTTATACAACCCATTTTCAAAATACATGTTTTTCCTCTCTTATTAATTTATAAATTCAGATATTTTATTAATAATATTCCTCGTGGGTTCGACACTCTTACTCCTATTACTATATTACTTGAGCGACTAGTGCACTTGCTAGCGATTTTATTTTGCTACATCATTTTACGCATCAGTGGTTGTGTAACGGGCTTTCCTTCTTTGCCCCATTTGGAACAAAAAAAGTGATTTAGTGAAATCTCTGCCGGTCTCGAGGTCGAGAAATCAGAGTGGGGACGTAGGTCAAGGTGTGGCCGAAACTCATCAACAACCTCCGCGTTCATTTGTGTTTGATTTTCTCTCTCTCCCTCTCATATTGTGTTTGTGATATCATTTAAAAGGTCTAAAGAATCGATTTTAAGCTTCTGCAATGTGTTTTGTTAAATCAAATAACTTTATTTAAGAACACCAATTCACCACCCCCTGGTGCTCTTTGGGATCCAACAGTTTCACAACAGGAGAGAACACATCATAAAAATCAACATCCTCCACTTGACTGTAGTCTTTTGCCATGAATCTTTCTTTGCACTTTGTATCTTCATTATTTATCTCTTCTTTCTTCTTGAACACCCATTTGCAATCAACAATTTTCTTATTTACTAGTTGTTTTAGAAGTTCCCAAGTGCCATTCTTCTTTAGAGATTTCACCTCCTCCTGCATTGCTATTAATCACTTATTAAAATCAGTACTTCGAATAGCTTTAGAATAAGAGGAAGGATCAGGTAACTCGATATCTTCAACAACACTTAATGCATAAGCTACCAGTTCTTCAAACCCGAGCCTTTGAGGTGCTTTTATTTCTCTCCTCAGTCTGTCATGAGCTAGCATGTATTGCTGCTGAGCTTGAGGTGATGTACGAACTTTAGGAGTATCAGGAACATAATTCTTTTCATCAGAATAAGCTTGAGCTAGCATGTAGATTATGGTGTCCTAATCCAAAGATTTTTGTTTTTCTGTATCATAAATGACAGACAAGTCCTTTCTCGAGTGAAGCTTTACAGATTCATCAAAAGTAACATCTCTACTAATAATAATTTTTTTGGTTTTATGACACCATAATCGATAACTTTTCACACCAATTTAGAACCAAGAAATATGCACTTCCTAGCTCTAGGTTCAAGCTTTCCATCATTAACATGTGCATATGCAGGACAACCGAAATTTCTTAAATGAGTAATTAGGAGAATTACCTGACCACACTTCTTTAGAAATTTTCAAGTCTAAGAATCGGTGAAGAGACCGATTCACTAAGTGGCATACCAAGTTACAGCCTCTGCCCAAAACTCCTTGCTAAGTCCTGCATTTAAAAGCATACATTGAGCTCTCTCTAGTAGAGTTATGTTCATTCTTTCTACGACTCCATTCTGCTGTGGAGTTCTCACAACTATCTGATGCCTTGCAATGCCTTCTTTGTCACAAAATTCATTGAACTTAGAATTACATAATTCTAGTCCATAAATCTGAATGGATGTAATCAAGGGTTCCCTTCATCTTACGAATGGCTGAGCCAAAGCTAACTCTTTTTTACTTTCCGAAGATACAATGCTCACACAGCTCTAATTTTCCAACTTTTGCACCAGGAAGAAGACCTATGTTGCTGAGAACTTGCATTCCCTTCTCTCTCATATGGCCCAAATGCATATGCCATAATTTTGCGCAATCTTCTTCTGAGGTAGACGAAACTGATGTTGAACCTATCACTGTCGAACCTTGAAGAACATACAAGCTACCGATTTTGAGGCCACAAGAGCACAAGAGCACAAGAGCACCACGAGAAATCTTCATTCTATTAGACTCAATAACAACTTTGCAACCATTTGAGTCTAATACACCGAGCGAAATGAGATTCTTCTTCATATTAGGAACATGTATGACTTTAGATAATGTTCTAACAATTTCATCACGCATATTAATCTGGATGGACCTAATACCAATAGTTATACAAGCAACATTGTTGCTCATAAGAACGACTCCACCTTCAACAAATTTGTACGTGGAGAACCAATCTCGATTGGGACACATATGGTACGAGCATCCAGAATCGAGGATCCATTCACTTGATGATTTGGATTTGTTTGATGTCGTTACCAACAGAACATCTTCATTCTCACTTTCTACTACACTAGCATCTGCAACATCAGACTTTTGATTTCCCTTTTCATTACTCTCGTTGATCCTTTTATTCTTATTTTGTAATTTGTAACACTGCTTTGATATGACCCTTCTTCTTACAGTAGTTGTAGACTTTATCTCTATTCTTCAACTTAGATCTGGATCTGTCTTGATTTTGATTTCTTACAGTAGTTGCAGACTTTACCTCTTGCGATCAGACCTGAGGCTTGATCACCAAATTTGTTGTTGAATCACAATTCATTATCTATTTTTTCTTTATTCAGCAGTCTGCCCTTAACACCATAAAATGTGAGTTTGTCCCTATCATAGATCATCGTCTCTTTAAAGGTTTTATATGAAGATAGCAAAAAATAAAGAAGTAATAGGGCATGATCTTCATCATCAACCTTTACATCTACATTCTCCAAATCATTAATTAGGGTAATGAACTCACTGATGTGTGATTTGATCGACGTACCTTCGGCCATACGAAAAGTGTACAGCTGCTACTTCAAAACAAGTCAATTCGCTAGGGTTTTCGTCAGATATAGAGTTTCCAACTTCGTCCAGAGATCAGTCATCGTCTTCTCTATGAGAATTTCCTGAAGAACATCGTTCGTCAGGCACAACTGAATCGCAGACATGGCCTTCTCGTCGAGTTCCTCCCGGGCGGACGTCACCATGGCATCAAGCTTTTGACACAACAGCGCCTTCTTCAACCCGTTCTAAATGAGGATGGCAAACATCCGAACTTGCCACAGACTGAAATGTGTTCCCATAGAACTTCTCGATGTCAAACTTCATTGTAGTCATCTTCACGGAAAGAAACTAGGATGTGATACCAATTTAATGGGGGTAAAACATCGAGGATCGATAAATAATCAAAACAACAAAAGTATTAGATCTGCCCAATCATTTTGGTAGATGAAGTAGTGAGAGGTCGCGAAGTCTAAGAGAAGATGAACACAGAGATTTAACATGGTAAAACCCTCTTGATCAATGTGAACAAGAGAGAAACATTCATGGGCAAAGGAGGCCGCTGCTAGAAGAAATCCACTATAAGCAAAAGAGAGTACATCATAATAAAACCCTAACCCTCATATATAAAATCCACACTAACGGTCCAAGCCCTCTGCTTCCACCACAGATCATCATTTTTCCTTTTTCTCATTTCTTTTCTTTAATAATTTTGGGTACAAGATATATAATTTAAGGCACATCAACACTTCCGATGCTATTCAGATCTTACAGTGTCCTTGACTATGGGGTGGACGAATCACATTTCGCGCCGACAATTGAGATGCTAAAGCGGTGTTAACAATTGAGACTCTATTTTTTACGCAACGATGGCGCTACATGTTGACACTATTGTGACGCTACTATGACGCGAAGACCATCTGCCACTTCCTGCTTCAGAGCATTGTGTTGTTGACTCCAACGAGGCACTAAGTTAATGCTCCGCTAGGGCGACGCTACTATGGCATGAACCATTGCGTCACTAATGTGACTCTAGTGTGATGCTAAGTGTGATTGGCAACTAGCGACGCTAATGTGTCACTACTGTTATGCAAATTGCAATACAATTTGCCTTTCTTGTCCTATATTCTTCCCATTTCTCCTCATACATTTTACAATGCATCTATAATGTATTCATTCTATACATCCAAAACAATATAAACTAAAGAAATTATAATGCATCAAACTAAAACTAATAACATCACAAAAAGTTAATAATATATAAAAGGTATTATCATTACAAAATCATTGATGTTACAAAATTTTAATCACATCTAAAGTTACAAAAGTTTCTACTCTCCTAAATCATTATTGTCATTGACGTCGTTCCTGACATTCAATAATGGTGTTTTAGTCTTTGAGTTCATAGTGTATGGGTTTGAGGCAGGACGATGTTCTGAATAGTTCGCAACAATGAAGTCAAATGCTAAGAAAGTTGCTGATAAAGTGTAGGATCCCAAGGTACCAAGAGGGGGAGAATTGGTGTTAAAACCGAAAATATCAATTTTATAAAATACGTCGTGAAAGCTTAAAATTGATTCCTCAATATTCAAATCAACGCAATAACAATTAAACCATATGCATAATAAGGTAGGAAGGAGAGGGAGAGAGAAAACAAACACAAAGAACACGATGGTTGTTGATGAGGTTCGGCCAAACCTTGGCCTACGTCCCCGCTCCGACTTCGAGACCGCCGAAGATTCCACTAGAACTCTTCCTTTGTTCCAAATGGGACAAGAAAGAAAGCCCTTTACATCAATCACCTTTTTCTCCGCTCGGAGAGGTAAGGCACACCCCTCCTCATAGGAAACTTATCTTTTCTCTCGCTCAAGAGGTAAGATATAGAACCTCTTTTACACAGAAACTCTCTCAATTTTTCTGAATAGTTGTTTCTATCTTTTACAATATCATGCTCACAAGAAGAGAAGAAAGGAAGAAGAGAAACTAGGATGATAACTTCAAGAGAAGGATCTTCTTTTGACAACTTGAAAATTTTCTTTAATGCTTGGATGGATGCCTTTGCTTCTGGCTTTGGCATTCCTTTTATAGGCTTGTATGTGTGAAAATTTTGTCCAAAATTTTTTCACAATTTTCTCGTTCAAAACTAGCCATTACTATTCATCACAGTCGGGGACCGGTCAACCAGAATATATGACCATTGCACTGATTTGCTCAAATAGCATAACTGGTCCATCGACAAACTATCGATCGATATAATCTCGATATTTTGATTTCCGCCCGTTGAGCTGATCGGTTGGCCCGTGCATCGTCTGGTCTATGTAGTCTCATCGTGGATTTGGGCAGCTCATGCATTGACCGATCGACCGATATCTCCGATCGGTCGACCCGTATAGTCTCGACCGACATTCTTTGCTTCGACCAGCTAATTGATCGACCTGCACTATTTTGAGCATAATTTTTTGTATTGTTATCCAAATGAGATAATCTTGGATTCTGTGGATAGATAACAGAATTCTCTACAACTTTGATATTCATCATTCATCCAGAATCTAAAATGACCATAGTCAATTATTTAATCAAAATTTAGTGATTAAAGTTATCCATTTTTATTTAAACTTTTTCCGCATATAACTTTAATCTTTCGAGGTTTATATCATCAAAATATAATTTTATAGGACATTAAAATTTTTCTCCGACAATCTCCCCCTACTTGATCAAGACAAACTGAGAAATATGAAAAATATATAAGTTGCGAAAAAAAATTGTAAAATCTTGTAAAATCAATTTTACTCCCCCTAAACTTAGTTTTCCTTACAATAATAGATATTCACATAAGTACTAATTGTAAGGTACTCTTCATATAAAGTTATATTCATATCATATTTCTCCCCCTTTTGTTTCATGAAAAAGTAGTAATTCCCCCTTAAATTATGTTGCCTTTTAAAAAAATTTATTCTCCCCTTTTTGTCATATAAATATGTAAAGTATTTCATCATAAGGAGTTATAAAATATGCAAAAAAAAAAATATCTCCAACTAAATTTATGGCTAAATGAAATCAAATTGATAAAGCTACAAGTAAAAAAAATGTATTAAGAATCAAAATATTGCATGAAACTTTGATACAACAATGATGTCAAAAATAAAATTGGAAGCTTTTAACATGCTCCCCCTATCACTATGACCAATTTTCTTTTTGTATTTTATATGTTTCTCTTTTCTTTCAAAGAAATAATAATTTTGAAATTTTGAGTGAAATCAAAAAGTAAATGATACTTTTATCATAACATTCATGCCTTCCCATATTCAATTCCTCTTGTCCTTTGCTTTACATGTGAGGCACATCTAAAAAATAATTATTTAACCTTTGGCACCCAAACTTCTTTGGGTCCTATTTTGTTAGTCAAGGTTCCTTTTGGAACTCATATCATTTCATGTTGTGACAGTTTTCTTCTTTTGCACTGATATGCGTAATGACCATAAAATTCACATGTAAAACATGTAATATGTGATTTGCTATCGTAGGAAAGATTAGATTTCCATTAAGAGTTTTTGTGTCCAAAGTATTTCCTAAAATTATTTTTTGTTACATGAGAAATAGCTTTATTTTGTATATTTTTCAAAGAGGCATTTTCCTTCTTTACTTTTTCTAAAGAACATGCTAGTTTGTGTTTGCTTTCGTAGGAATTTTTCGCTACATGGAATCTCCGGCGGTCTCGAGGTCAGAAGTCGGAGCGGGGATGTAGGCCAAGGTGTGGTCGAACCTCGTCAACAATCATCCGTGCATTTTGTGTTTGCTTTCTCTCTCTCTCTTTTCCTTTCATATTATGTTTATGATCTGAATTACAAAGGCTTTAAGAATCGATTTTAAGCTTCCGTGATGATTTTCGTAAAATCGATATTTTTGGTTTAGCACCAATTCACACACACACACCCCCCCCCCCCCCCCCTCTCTTGGTGCCCTATGAGATCTTACAATTGGTATGGGTTTCTCTTATTTTAATATCAAATCATTTTAAGATTTAATCATTTCAAGATTTGATCACCTTGTTTCAAGATTTAACAATCTTTAGAGCTATGGCATCAAGTGATTTTAATTTTGCCGAAGGACAATCTAGTCATCCTCCCCTTTTAAATGCATCTAATTTTGCTTATTGGAAAATTAGAATCCAAGCATATATTTGTTCTATTGATATCGACATGTGGGTCATAGTTGAAAAATGGTTATTATCTTCATGAAAAGCTACCTACAGATTTTACAGAAAGAGAAAAGATTTTTTTCAAAACTTGATTGGAAAGTCAAAAATATTTTTTATTGTGCTTTGTATTCAATGGAGTTTAATCGGATTTCAAATTGTGAAATTGCAATCGAGATTTGGGAAAAACTCATCACTACTTATGAAGGAACCGACAAAGTTAAAAAATCTAGATTGAATATTTTAAACCATCAATATGATTCTTTCAAAATGCATGATAATGAATCCATAAATGATATAGTTGCTTAGTTTAATGATATTTTGAATGGCTTAGCCTCCTTGGGTGAGTCAAGAACTAATCCCCAAAAAGTGAAAAAGATTCTCAGGTCTCTCTCCTCCAAATGGCATACAAAGAGGACCGTGATCGAAGAAAAAGGTTTGAACAAATTGGATTTCGATGATCTAATTGGTTCATTTATAACCTATGAGATCTCAATCCAAGAAGATCAAGAAGAAAAAGGTCCCAAGAAGAAAACATTGGCATTGAAAGCTAATAAAAAAGGAGACTCAAGCGAAGAAGAATTGGACGAGAAGAAAGTCGCACTCAACACAAGAAAACTAGATAAGTATCTCAAGTTCGTAAAAAGGAAAGAGAAGAATGAGAAGCCTACACGAATATCATACAAAAATCACAAAGAAGAGACATCTCGAAAAGGTAAAAAGAAAAAAATGTGAAGAGTCAAGTGAAAAAAGTGACTCGTCAAGTACTTCCAGTGATGAAGCATACTTATGCTTAATGGCACACGGTGATGTGGTAACTTTTAATCCTTCAAATAATGACTCATCGAGCTCTTCGGAAGAAAATTTTTCATTAGATGTGAATAAAGAACTTTCTTCACTTATAAAAAGATATTTTTCACTTAGAGAGGAAAATGAAAAATTACTACTTGAGATCAAAAAATTAAAACAAGAAAAGGATACATTTTTTATAGAAAATGAAAATCTCAAAAATGAAATTGAATCTTTGGAAATCTCACATGCATGTGAAATTGTAAAACTAACATGCTCTTTAGAAAAAGAAAAGAAGGAAAATGCCTCTTTGAAAAATATAGCTATTTCTCTTATAACAAAAAATTATCCTAGAAAATACTATTTACATAAAGACTCTTATTGGAAGTCCAATCATTTCTATGATAGAAAATCACATATTACATATTTTGCATGCGAATTTTATGTCCATTATGCTTATCAATGCAAAGTAAAAAAATCTTCACAACATGGGATGATATGGGTTCCAAAAGGAACTTTGACTAACAAAATTGGACCCAAAGAAGTCTGGGTACCAAAGTTCAAATTATTATTTTTCAGGTGTGCCTCACGCACAAAGCAAAGGACATATGGAATTGGAAATGTGAAGGCACAAAGGTTATGGTAAAAGGATCCTCTATTTTTTTATGTCACTCAAAAATTCAAAATTACTATTTCTTTAAAAAGAGAGAACATATAAATAAAAATTGGTAATAATGATAAGGAGAGCATGTTAAAACCTTATTTTGACATATCATGGACATCATTGTTGAATCAAAGTTTTATGCCATATTTTAATTCTTAATATATTTTTCCTTGGCTTTCATAAAATTGTTTCCATTTTACCATTATAAAATAGTCATAAATTTAGGGGGAGTTATTTTTACATACTATCTCTTTATGATGTAATATGTTACATGTTTATGACAAAAAGGGGAAGAATAAATTTTTTATTAAGGGGGAGTTGCATATGGTTTCTTATATGCTTCATATACAAATTATTTTTTTTGGTGAAACAAAGGGGGAGAAATATAGGAGAAATATGATCTGAATATAACCTTATATGAAGAGTACCTTATAATTAATATTTATGTGAATATCTACCATTGTAAGGAAACCTAAGTGTTAGGGGCAGTAAAGTTGATTTTACAAGAATTTTATAACTTTTTTGCAACTTATATATTTTTCATATTTCTCGATTTATCTTCATAAAAAAAGGGAAGATTGTTGGGTCAAAGCTTTAATGCCATATAAAATTATATTTTGATGATACAAACCTCGAATGATTAAAGTTAAAATGCTAAAAAAGTTTAAAGAAAAAGAGATAACTTTATACAGTACACTTTGATTAAATAATTGACACTGGCCTTATTAGATTCTGGATGAATCATGAATATCAAAGTTGTAGAGAATCATGTTACCTATCCATAGAATCTAAGATTATCTAATTTGGATAACTTTGTAAAAAGTTATGCTCAAAATAGTGCAGGTCGACCAACCTGTCGGTCGAAGCAAAGAAGGCTGATCGACAATACCGTTCGACCAAATGGAGATACTGGTTGACCGATCTAAAACTGTTTGATGCCGAGACAATACCGTTTGACTTACTGGTCAATAATCTAGTTGATCGACCATAGGCAGAAGCTGAAGAAATGAGTGCAACGGTCATATAGACCGGTCAACCGTTTCATTAACGCGGTCGACCGATCAGCTGCGGTCAATAAAGAAAATGAGCCAACGGTCATATAGATAGGTCAACTGGCCCATAAATGCGATCGACCAATCAATTACTAGAATGAATAGTAACAGCTATATTTCAAGGAGAAAAATGTGGAATAAATTCTGAATGAATTTTTCACACACTAGAGCCTATAAAAAGAGTGCTAAAGCCAGAAGCAAAGGCACCCATCCAAGCATTGAAGCAATACTTCAAGAAATCAAAAGAAAATATTTTTCCTTGAAGTTATCATTTTAGTTGTTCTCTTCTTTTTCTCTTCCACTCTTGTGAGCCAGCATTGTAAAAGAGAGAAACATTTTTGTTCAGAAAAAATAGAGAGAGCTCATGTGTAAAAGAGGTTTTAAATCTTATCTCTTGAGCGAGAAAAAAGATTAGCTTCCTAGGAGGAGAGGTTTCCTTACCTCTCGAAGCGGAGAAAAGGTGATTCTGTAAAGGGCATTCTTCCTTGCCTCATTTGGAATTAAGGAAGAGTTCTAGTAGAATCTCCGATGGTCTCAAGGTCGAGTGATACATGCTCAATTTTGTATATTTTAACATATTAAGAAGTTAAAAATTGAATGATCATGCATCAATTATCTTATTTTTCTTGTAGAATATTATTCTTCTTATTTATTTTGTGATTTTCGGTGTTTGCTGTGCAGGAGAAGAAAAACGGACCGTGTTACTTTGACACGGGTCATTTTTCTATATGTCGCGTCACCACCAACACGGCGGGGGGAATTTCTGACACGTGCTGATTGAAATGGTCCGTTTTGTGTTGACATGGACCGCATTATACAACGAAGACAACACGGCCCGTGTCATGAGTGACACGATCTGTGTTGACACTGACGGGCGACTATAAAATGACCTCCACTTCCACACCAAAAGGGGGCAGCAGAGAAGGAAATCATCCATTTAGAGAGTCTTGTGGCTACTTTGTCTAGAGTCACATATTAGAGTTTTATTTTCTTGCTCCTCTTTTGTACTCTGAATTTCGGCTTTACAATGTTTAATTCTTCAGCAATGGAATAATCTTCCTTTGTTGGTTTACGTTGTTGAACTCCACTGTTATTTTGATGAAAGATTATTTTCTGAATATGAATATTTTATTTGAATCAAATTTATTCTTAACATCTTGTATCTCTCCCCTATCTACTCTCTGAGATTTAGTGGGGTGTGGACTTAGACTTACTCGGTTGAGGAGTCTTTGAGACGAATCAATCATTTATATTTTAATCCTTAAATATTTGGAGAACGATTGAGTTAAACTTTCTTCAAATATTTAATTGATAAAATAGATAGGACATCTGGTTAGAGTCCTGATTTATATTATTTTAATCAAATGTGATTTTCTTACTCGATTAACAGTGGAGGAATGCTTAGTTAAACCAACATTTCTTCTGATTGGTATTTCTTTTTCTTGGATCTATTCCTTGTTTCCTCTCTGATTATCTTCTTAATTCATTTCTCTTAAAGAATTGTCATCTAGTAAGAGTGAGAGATAAAAGTCCTCGTGGAATCGATATCTTTTTACTACTTGTGCGATCGGTATACTTGTCGGAGTTTTCTACTCTATAGAAAAGTAGTCATCATCGAGAAGTCGGAGCGGGGACGTAGGTCAAGGTGTAGCCGAACCTCGTCAACAACCACCCGTGCATTTTGTGTTTTTTTCTCTCTCTCTCCCTTTCATATTATTTTTATGATCTGAATTGCAAAGGTTTTAAGAATCGATTTTAAGCTTCCATGACGATTTTCGTAAAATTGATATTTTTAGTTTAACACCAATTCACCCCCCCCCCCCTTATTGAAGCCATTTGGATCCTATAGATGTTAACCCAGCCCGAGCACCTGCATGACAAAGTCGCGTTCGCCGCGACTTTTGTTGAGCGGTCGACCGATTCGTCGAACCAGCCGACCGACTTGCCAAGCATGAACCGAACTTGAGTATGACCTGAACCTGACCTGAGCTATGTCCTAATTTTTTGTTTCGATGCCCTTACGAATTTGGCTCGGGTTCCGACAGAATTTTATCTTATTTTATGATGTTTAAATCCCTAATTCAAGTACGTACTCCATATCCAAATAATGATGATGATTATGACATTTATGCCCCTGGTTTACTCTCCATGATCCAATCTTGTTGTCTTGATGATGTCTTAATAATGAATAATTAAAAGCTACAAGATAAAAGATGAAAAATGTTAAATGGAAAGCTCTTTTATGATAGACTGGTGGCGACCAGGTTATGGGCTGACTTCAGTTAGTTATGGGTCGGCTCTGCCAGTTATGATGATGATGATAGACGGGTTGAGGCGGGCCTCCCCGTGGGTTGAAATATAACCCAAATAAGCAAAGATGAATAATAAGATGATCAAGAAGATGAACACATATGAATAAAGAATCACTCTTATGACGATCGACTTTTGCCACCCTTTTTATGATGATTTAAATCTCTTATTCATATGTCCCTTTTCATGTTTACAATATTTTTATGTTGATCATGATTTATCTCTCTTATATGATGATTATGTCCATATTGATTCTTGTCTAGTATCATGATCTTATGATGTCATTTATCTCCATACTGAGTTGTAAAACTCATAAGGAGGTTCTCTCCTGCATGTTCTTAAATGCAGGACCAGGTCAGAATGATGAAGGTGGCCAACGATGACAGATCGAGCTCGTAGATGGCTGTGCATGGGTATTGAGTCCTTTAGATGATGGGATAGCTTTCCTTTTTCTGCATGTTAGTTAATGTATTAGTTTCCTTTGGACTCATATGAAGTTCTTTATCACTCTTCCGCATATTAAGATGTCATGCTCTTTATTATTTAATGATGATTAAGTCCTCCGCTTTTATTAATGTTGAGTTGACCAGTCAAAGTCATATTTTTAGTTAATATAATGTACACGTAAGGATGGCCCGTAGCATCCTTGAAGCGTATTCTTCCACGTGGTGGGGTGTGATTTGGGGGTGTTACAGAAAAGGCAAGTAGCTTGTCTTGAGACGCTAAATTGTGTGGCTATTCAATAGATTTCTTCTAATGGTAGAACTTTGAAGAATAAATTTATGCATCCCAACATGAAATAAAACTAGAAGTGCTCTATGGAACGAAACCATAAATCGTTGCACGATCCTCGCCGAGATCACTACCCAGAAATATATCCATTGTTCTTCAAGATGCTCCCACATTTTTGTTATCAAAGCAAAGGTTTCAAGTCATAGAATCCTCTCTTCTAGTTGTGAAGGATTATATTTATAGAGGTTCATATTTCCATGTGATCGAAGAAGAAACAAAAACTTTATGTTAAAATAAAGTAAATTCGTATCTGAATTAAATGTGAAAGTTTAACCTTGTCAAATTCTAAATTTTCAGTAATAATATATTTTCAATTTATCCCTAGGACACATGGTATGAATAGGAGTACTTGTGCATTGATAATTCTTTCAAAAAATATATTTCCTTCTAGAAATTGGCGTAAATCACGCCCTTGAAAGCTCTGTCATGGCTTAATTAGTGTCTGGTCATTACTGACATTTCATGGGCCATGAATCGGATGCTTTTTTTGCTAGTATGTGCAACTTAAAGCCTTTCACAGTCGTGATGAAAATGTAATGGCCCGTGAAAATCTTTTTCTCATTCTGCAAACATTTTGTGAGAGTCGTGAATAGAATATAATGGTTCGTGAACTCTTCTTCTCAAATCATACTCAGTATGTCACGGCCTCTGACATCATTGAAAGATTAAAACATTCACGAGGTCCGTGAAGACCATGACATATGCATGAAATTCTCTTGTAATGGTTGTGACTACTCAGTCATGAACCGTGAAATATTCAGTTCACGAAATAACCTTTTGTGAGAAGTATGAATATCATTCCATCACTGAAATCATTTGTAACTGATATGCACGGCCCATAAAAATGTTTTGTTTATTTTTTGCAATTTTAATTTACTTTGTTTTGCTTGCTTTTGATCCTTCCTTCATCAATTTCAATGACTTTTTCCTATAAAATAACACCATCCAAAGGTAGTTTATTGCTTCAAATAATTTTAAGAAAATAAATCTAAAAAAGGATGTATACTATGATCAAATTAAGCAAGAAATCTATGAAAGCCTAATTATATGTTGTAAAATGCAATCAGTTGTGTTATTATGGAATAATCCCAAGTTGACAATTACTTAATTCTTGCCTTAAATGTAGCCAAATTTTTAGCTTAAAGGTGGCAAATTGTCATTCGGATTATATACAAAATGAATAAAATAAGAGATGACCAAACTCCCCCAAACTTGAATTGTTCTTGCCCTCAAGCAAAAGAAATTAGAAAATTAAGGAGAAAAAACCACACGGAGAGAGAGAAAAGGTTATTACACAATGAGTTCAATGCACATGGTCATCTCAAGCATCCATTATGTAGATTAGTTACAGCTTATCTCTAGAACATTAACAATTGAAACATATATAAAAAAGAAAGTCTTAAGTTCCTTACCACATCCATATTGACCTTTAACCAATTCCCTTAGTTCTAATTATCGCAATCAAGCACATTCTCCTTTTTTACTTGTTTTTATCAACTTTTGAGCTCCCTCCAAACTTAGATTAGACATAGCCAATTAAGTGGAGAATATGTTCACCAGTTCTTTGTTGGGGCTCAACTAGCCCTCTTTACAATAATTGCTACCTTCTTTGTTGCGGCTCAACTAGCCCTCTTTACAATAATTGCTACCTTCTTTGTTGGGGCTCAACTAGCCCTCTTTACAAGAATTCCTTTCTATCATCAAAACTAAGGGGTATAATAATTGCTATGGAATGGCATATCTATTTTGGTTAGATTCTCGAGTCCTTTAATGTTGAATTGTTTCGGTTGAAGAATGCTCTTGGTGGTTATGTGGATTGAAACATGTTGTGAATAGACTTACTTATTTCTAGATGCTTTCTACCTTGTGCATGATAATCAAGAACATTCAATTAGTAAGGAGGTTGGGAAATTTCTTATTCTGAGATCAGAAAAAAAATTTAGTGATAACTTGTACTAATAACATGGAAATCAACAAACATAAAATGAAATGAGAAAAGGAGTTAGAAATGTACCAAACCTCTCTCCTAAACTTATAATCGACACTGTCCTCAGTGTCGATCATGCCAGGAAGAGAGATCCGGAGGAGGTGCAAGCTCCAATAGACGGTCAGTGACTTGCTGAATGTCACTAAGGGCGGTGAAAATAGAGTTGTTCGCTATCTCAATGGTTTGGATTTTGTCTGCAGTAGCAGAATTGTGTTGTTCTAGACTTAGGAGTTGATCTTTGATGACTGCAATGTCCTCCCTCTGTCTTGCACTTTCGTCAACTAGCTGATTCACTTTGTCCAAAATTAGATCAATTTTATCCGTGAGGGTGGCTGGTTTAGATGGTGGAGGCTGAGGGGCAGAAGAGGACTCTGGTACTGCCACTATAGGAGGTAATTGTTGTTGTCTGACCATGGGTGGCAGTCGTGTTTCAGCTTCGAATACTAATGGAGGCAAGTCTAGAATGGGGCGAGAATTATGTACATTGTCATTCATCCACCAACTCTTGCCTTGTAGTTCTTGTTTTTCTGGTATCCAGTAATGGCAATTGGATTATAAAATCAATTTGTTTCTAGAAATGTTTGTCATTAACAGTAACGAGCACTCCTTCCTCTCTTAAATATTCCAAATCTGAATTTTGGGCAGGTGAGAATTCCACATTACCTAAGAGCGAGCAGAGTTCAGCAATATCAGTGATATAGTTTCCCAACAAAACAGGACTGCATTCTTGTAGAGGCTCTCTGGTCACCTCTTATTTTTCTCAACAGGACTGCATTCTTGTAGAGGATCTTATTTTTCTCATCTTTATCAATAATCCAGATATCAATTTCTCCACCTTTGCATGAAAACTATGTTTAACTATGAAATATTGATTATGATTTGGCACCTTTGAATTAGTCTTTTGGAATGCAACCACTTTTTGAATTTTGAATTTCAGGAAAGGAAAAAGAGGAGATAAAAGGAGGCTGAGGAGACGAGGAAAAAGAAAGAAAAAGAGGGAAGATCGAAGAGAAGAGAATCTCGATTTTTGGAAGAAAAACAATGGAAGAAACTTTTATTTTACCTATGTAAATAGTGTTGCTATTGTGGCTTGATTCCTTTTTAATTGTCGTATCCATTTGACAACTGTTGATTTATTTTAAGCTACATTGTCAATGGTTTAAACATGCTTAACTTTTATGGATTGAGAGATCTTCCTTTATGCATACTCTATCTTATTCGAGAGAAGGGATTGCGATTCTTTAAAACTATTTGTAATTGCACTCCTTATAACGAGTCATTCTATTTCTGAATTGACCGAGAGGTCTACCTTATCACATTGTGAGGCGAGAGTCCGCAATGGTCTCGGTTGTCTTGGATTGAGTTTTTACTAAGATTGGGATCTTGATTTAAATGTTCATAAGAATTGAGAGATCACTTTTCTTAATAATCAAGTTGAGAGATCAATTGATTATCATCTCTAATCTACCTACTATCGGCTTGATTCCTAACATCCCGAGAGAGATCGAGGGAGTTAGATTGTTCCTATAAGTTAGAATCGAGAGATCATCCTCCACATTTAGGGATCACATTACAGTAGTAGTCAATTCACCATAAGGGAGTTCTCATCTTATTTGAGTCTTTACTTCGACAATTTCTCTTTATTTCTTTCCTGTTATTAGCATTCGTGACAATTTCTAAGATATAATGAGATCTAAATTAATCTAAGTCAACAAGGTTACGACACTCATGATTTCTATACTTGCAATAGTGTGGACTCTAGAGTAATTGATTTAAAATTGAATGACATTTAGTTGTTGTAAGAGATCACGACTTCTAAAGTTCACATAGCTCTTGCACGATGTTTCTAAGTAGGAATGCTCCTAGGTTAATCTCTATATTGGTGAGGAGGCACCAAATGATGCACACCTCATCTTGGGATACAAAATCCATTGTAGGATCGCATGACCGAGCCAAAATAGTGTCGGTAAGCAATATGTGCAGATAATGGAAAATAGGATTTTTAATCTTCTGATCTAGTAGCTGATAGGGATCATTAGTTTTGATTTTTGTGAGCTGGTACCACACTTCATACATAGAAAAATCAGATGGCCTTATTCGGACTCCGTAGTCGGCAAATAAAAAATTTCGCTGAACTCTTCAAGGTTGAGTGTGAAGTTCTTGTTGAATAGATGAAAATCAATGCCATCTGTTGCACCATTACAATCGACATCCCTTTCACAATCCCTATGAACTCTATAGCAATTCTATCACATAAACCCCACTTTTTCGTAAAGAAAGGCATCACATGTGCTCGATTAAGCAAAGTTCGAATGTAGATATCTAAGAACCCGGTTGAATACCAATGTCACAAGAACCCGGTTGAATACCAATGTCACAAGAGTTTGTTGACAATGTGTTGCTTCTCTTCACTGCACGTCGGCCCAATCCCTCCCTTTGGTTGCTTGAGAAGCCCGTCCGGTCAAATTTGTTGTTGGTCATCGTCGGAGAAGCTTTTTGTGTCTGACCATGAGAAGGATCGAGCACGCTTCACTTTCTTTCAGGATTTTTGTGGTTGAAGGTGATGAGTGGAATTGGGTGTCGATGGAAGGAAGTCGGCGAAGGAAGAGTTTTGGCGAGGTTTTGGAACGAAGTCTCCACTGAGTTAGTTGGTGCGATTTGAAGAAATTACGTCGTGGAATTCGAAATGTTGTGCCAAGGGATCGGATGAAAAGGCAGGTGATGTCACGCGTCCCAATGGCGCTTTTGTTTAAAATCGTTTACTCGACTCAATGACTATTATTTCATTGAGCTGCTTGTAGATATATGACCTCTTTGAAAACTTTTTCTCCTGAGTTGTACAATTTCAGTTGTTGTCCGTTGACTTTGAAGATTTTCGAATTGTCATTTCGGATGTCAACAGCTCGATGAGGGTAAATTTTCTCGGCAATGAATGGTCCTGACAACCTCGTCCGAAGCTTGCTTGGAAAAAGTCATAAACGGGAATTAAAAAATAGAAATTGATCACCTTCCTTGATTTTCTTTTGTAAGATTCAGTTGTCATGTCGTTTCTTCGCACGCTCCTTGTAGAGGTGAGAATTATTATATGCATCCATTCAAAGCTCGTCCAATTCATTTAACTGCAAAAGTCTTTTTCCTGTCATTGCTTGGAAGTCATAATTGAGCATTTTGATAGTCCAGAATGTTTTATGCTCCATCTCTGCCGGTAGATGACAATTCTTGTCATAGATTAGTCAAAATGGGGTCGTGCCAATTGCGGTCCTGTATGCAGTACGATACGCCCATAATGCTTCATTGATTTTCTTGCTCCAATCTTTTCTAGTCACTAAAACTATTTTTTTTCAAAATCATTTTTTATCTCCTTGTTTGAAACTTTGACTTGTCTGTTAGTTTGTGGATGGTATGTAGGGACACCCGATGCTTGACTCCATTGTTTGAGCAATAGATTTTCAAGCTTCTTTCTATAAAATGTGAGCCTCGATCGCTGATAACCAATCAAGATACTCCGAATCTCGGAAAAATGACATCCTTCAAAGCTTGATCGTTGATTTAGAATTTTCCTCAATCGTGGGAATTGCTTCAGTCCACTTTGAGACATAATCTACCACAAAGAGGATGAATTTATATCCAAATGAGCTTGAGAAAGGTCCCATATAGTCAACTCTCCAAACATCAAATATTTCAATTCGAGTATTGGCTGTTGAAGTGCTTCATTCCTTCGACCAATGTTCCCCGTCCGTTGACAGTTATCACGACTTCATGAGTTTTAAAGCAACCTTGAACAAGGTTGACTAGTAAATAAGCTTGAAGTACCTTTGAGGCAGTTTTCATATGTCCACCGTACCCATCATAAGGGGATGAATGGCACTCTTCAAGTATGGCACCTTGCTCTTCCTCTGGTATACATCGATGGAACATACCGTCTATGCACTTCTTGAAAAGGAATGCTTCATCCCAGAAGTAATACTTATTGTCTGAAAATAACTTCTTTTGTTGATAGGAAAGCTTTGGTCATAGAATCCCAAATGCTATGTAATTGGCATATCAGCAAACCAAGGGAGCTCCATGACTTTGATAAAAAATAAATGATCATTAGGAAAAGAATCGTTGATAAATTGAGTCCTTCGGGCTGACTTTCTTCCTTGGGCAGTTGAAAACGAGACAGATGATCAGCAACACAGTTTTCTGCTCGTTTCTTGTCTTTGATTTCCAAATCGAATTCTTGAAGTAGCAGAATCCACCTTATAAGTCCGAACTTAGCATCCTTCTTGAAGATTAGATGTCGAATTGCTTGGTGATATGTATATACAATAACTTTTGACCCTACTAAATATGATTTGAATTTGTCGATGGCAAATACTACAGCCAAGAATTCCTTCTCAGTTGTGGCATAATTAATCTGGCTTCATCGAGGGTCCGGCTGGCATAATAAATTACATGTTGTTTCTTATCCTTCCTTTGCCCAAGCATAGCTCCAAGAGCTTGGTCAATAGAGTCACACATAATTTCGGATGGAATGACTAGTCGGGTGGCTGAATAATTGGAGCTGATGTGAGTGCTTGGTGACATTCTTTATCAAATATAAAATCTTCTCCCTTTGATAATAGATTTGTCAATGGCCTTGCGATGAGTGAAAAATCTTTAATGAATCGCCTATAGAACCCCACATGGTCGAGAAAGCTTTTGACTCCCTTAATATTGGAGGGTGGAGGGAGCTTCTCTATTACTTCTATTTTCTCCCCTGTCAACTTCAATGCCTCTACCAGAAATAATGTGGCCTAGCAATATACCTTCCTGCACAATAAAATGGTATTTGTCCCAATGCAATATCACATTTGCCTCAACACATCTCTATAGAACTTTACACAGATTGTTTAAACCATCATCGAACGAAGTTCCATAGACTAAAAAGTCATCCATGAATACTTTCATGATTTCTTCAATGAAGTCAGAGAAATTGTTGGAGCATTACATAATCCAAATGGCATTCTTCTATAAGCAAAAGTTCCATATGGACATGTGAAAGTAATCGTCTCCTGATCGGCTAGATATATGGGAATCTGTAGAAATATAGAGAATCCATCCAAGTAGCAAAAATAAGAGTGATTTGCCAATCTTTCTAACATCTAGTCAATGAAGGGGAGAGGGAAGTGACCTTTTCTGGTGGCCTTATTCAACTTCCTGAAATCAATACACATCCTCCATCATGTGACTATGCATGTGGAGATGAGCTTGTCTGAATCAGTTTTTATTACAGTCATACTGCCCTTCTTTGGCATGACCTGCACGGAGATCACCCATTGATTGTCCGAAATTGAATATATAATACTTGCATCCAGTAGCTTGAGTATTTCCTTCTTCACAACCTCCTTCATGACTAGATTAAACCTTCTTTGTCCTTCAATTGGTCGGACGGAAGTCTTTCTCCATGGGACTGTGATGCATGCAGGTAGATGGATTAATTCCATTGAGGTCATCAAGGGTATATCCTATAACATGTCTGTATGATCTGAGCTTGGGAAGTAGCTTCTAGAGCTATCTTGAATCCAAATTTGCATTGATAATGACCTAGTATGTGGAATTTTCTCCTAGGAATTCATATATAAGATTCTAGGAGAGCTTCTTGAGCTCAGGTTTTGGTTGCCTCTTTGATTTCAGCTCCCTTTCATACTCAATGATTTGAGCTTCTTCATGGTCATTAGTACTTTCAGATTGTGAAGATACAAAGTGGTTGGTCAAAATTTCAGCTTCATCCTCATGCTATAAAGATGATTCCTGAGCCTTGAGTGAAATGTCCAAAGGATTTGTGATATGAATAACATATCCAACTTTCTGAACTAAAGGATCCACTTGTTATGGTTGAAAATGATATTCATACATATTTGGACAATTCAGTATTTGATTGAGTCTAAAATCAATGATATCATCATCAATCTAGAATGTTTTACATCTATCACTACTCCTACAGTGGTTAAGAAGGGTCTTCCAAGCAGAAAGGGAGTTTGATTGTCTTCATCCATATCCAAAACTACAAAGTCTATAGGTATGTAGAAGTCTCCATAATTCCTTGAGAGATTTTAATAGATCGATCTGCTAATTGGATGGACATATTGGTAGGCTTAATGTCACCTACTTCAAGCATGTTGCGTAGTGAAAGTGGAATGACACTCACAGAGGCTCCTAAGTTACAAAGAGCTCTCTGAATTCTTTTGTTCCCAATCTCACTAGGTATAGAGAAACTTCTCGGGACCTTCGGTTTTGGTGGCAATTTGTTTTGCATAATGGCATTGGCTCCTAAGTCACAAAGAGCTCTATAAATTCTTTTGTTCCCAATCTCACAAGGTATAGAGAAACTTCCTGGGTCCTTGAGTTTTGGTGGTAATTTGTCTTGAATAATGGCACTGGCTTCAGCTGTCAATGTCATTGTTTCATTCTTTTGGATTCCTCTCTTTTTGGACAAAGTATCTTTAAGGAATTTAGCATAGGTTCACATCTCTTGAATAGCTTCCATAATAGTACATTGGTGTAAAGCTTCCTCAAGATTTCAAGAAATTTGTTGAATTGTTGATCTTGACAACTTCTTTCAAGAGCCTTAGGGAATGAATGGTAATCATGGAGAATAATTGGAGGGAATTAATGAAATCTTGCGTTTCTTGACTTCATTCTAATCCTTTAGCCTTGTATCTAGGAGAACTTCCCCCTTTTGTATGTCAACTTCTTGTCCTTCTAATTTTGAAGTTTCAACTTTCGACCTCCTTGTGTCTTGGGCTACTCGTCCACTTCTTAATGTTACAGCATGCACTTGCTCTTTTAGATTTTGTTCTGGTTGTCTTGACAGGAGTCCCGATTGCTTAGAAGAGGATGCAGCTTGTTGGGCTATTTGTGTTTCCAACTTCTTGTTGTGAACCGAGAGATTCTCAATCTTCTCAAACATCTTTTGCATGAGGTTTAACCAAGAGATTCTCAATCTTCTGTGAACATCTTTTGCATGAGGTTTTCTCGCTTAGACATATATTTCTCCATCATTAATTCTAGTTTTCTTGTTGAAGATTAACCTTGCTCAAGGGGGATTCTGAGGTTGCACCCTTTGATGAGGTGGTTTGTTTTGCCAAGCAAGAGTTGGCTGATGATTGTCCCTGTATGAGAATTTTGGATTATTTCTCAATTCTGGATTATAGTTATTGGAGTATGGATGATTATTATGATTGTATGTCCCAATAACGTTTGCTTGATGTTGGTTTACTTGCTGCTATTTTAGTAACTCATAAATATGATCCAGCAGTCCACATATCTCACAATTTCTGGATATTATGTTGACAGTAAGGGTAGCTTCTGTGCGACCTAGTCTACTAATGGTTTTCTGAACAATAAGTTCCACTTTGGATGAAAAGTCTTCGCCACTGAATTATGTATTAATAAATGCAACAAGGTCACTTGATCTTGAATGAGATAGGAAATGTTGATTATTGGCTATCTCCTCTATCAGCCTATAGGCTTCATCAACATTTTTCTTTATGAAGGCACCATAAATATGTGGCATTGTCAAGAGTCATTTTAAAAGTGTAGTTAAGGCTATTGTGAAAATATTGCACAAGAATCCATTTGCTCAGTCCATGATGAGGGAATGATCTTAAAGTGCTTTCAATCTCTATCATGCTTCATATAGAGTCTTTGATCCTTCTGAGCAAATTTGATAACTTGGTTTCTGATCTTTATTATTTTACTAAGAGGAAAGTATTCTGACATAAATTCTTTCACTAGTTGTTCCCATATAGTTAACTCTCTTGGTATGACAGCCCAATATGCCTTGTGTTTCAGCTCAATTGGCAAATGACAAGTTTTTCCATATACCAACTTATTTGGGAAAACACCAATTGGAGATTTGTAAGCTGTTCTGTAAGCCCAAAGTGCACCATTCAGCTTGCTACTCCAATCTTTTCTGGTTAATGAAATAGTTTTTTCTAGAATGGTTTTAATCTCCCTATTTAAAATTTCAGCTTGGCCATTTGTTTGTGGGTGATAAGCTGTTGAAACTTTATGCTTGACTCCATATTTTCTTAGGAGGGTCTCAAAACTCCTCTCAATGAAATGGCTGCCTCCATCACTGATAACCACTCTTGTGATTCCATTTTGAGGCATTTCATTCCTTCTAAAAATTGTTCCTGCTCTTTGGCACATATCACAACTCTTCACATACACGTGAGCATCTTTGAATAGAGTAGGCCAATACAATCCTAATCGGAGAACTTTGGCAGTTGTTTTCTGAATAGCCCCATGTCCTTCATAAGGAGAAGAATGGCATTCATGCAAAATGTCCTGAAATTCAGATTCTGGCACACATCTTCTGAACATTCCATCAAGAGATTTTTTGAACAGGAATGGATCATCCCAATAGTAGTCCTTAATGTCATGGAAGAATTTCTTCTTTTGCTGGTATGAGTAATCAGTGGGAATGATTTCACAAGCTAAATAATTCACAATGTCAGTATACCATGGGGCTGGAGTAGCTGAGATAGCCATTAGGAAGTCATCAGGAAAAGAATCATTGATAGAAATTGTAGGAAATTCCTGACTTCCTTCCAATCTGGACAAGTGGTCAGCTACTAGATTTTCAGTGCCCCTCTTGTCTCTGATCTCAACATCAAATTCTTGAAGTAACAAAATCCACCTTATCAATCTTGATTTGGATTCCTTCTTGTTGATCAGATGTCTCACAGCTTGGTGATCAGTGTACACAATGACTTTGGCTCCAACAAGATATGATCTGAACTTGTCAAAGGCAAATACCACAACCAATAGCTCTTTTTCAGTAGTGGCATAATTGACTTGAGCTTCATCCAAAGTTTTATTGGCATAGAAGATAACATGGTGCCTCTTGTCCTTAGTTTAGCCTAGAACTGTCCCTACTGCCTGATCAGAAGAATCACACATTACTTCAAAAGGTAGTGACCAATCTGGTGGTTGCACAATTGGGACTGATGTGAAGGCTTACTTCAGCTGGTTAAAGACTTTCAAACAGTCTTCATCAAAGTTGAATTCAGCATCATTTGCTAATAACTTTGTGAGGGGTCTAGCTATCATGGAGAAATTCTTTATGAATCTTCTGTAGAAACCAACATGGCCTAGGAAACTCCTCACTGCCTTCACATTCTTTGGAGGTGACAATTTCTCAATGGCTTCAATTTTGGCTTTGTCCATTTCAATCCCCCTGCTTGAGACAATGTGGCATAGTATAACTCCTTCTTGAACCATAAAGTGGCATTTCTCCCAATTAAGAATGAGATTAGACTCCTTGCATCTTTGCAAAACTTTTGTCAAATTTTCCAAACAGCCTTCAAAGGAGTCCCCATAGACTGAAAAATCATCCATAAAAACTTCCATAATGTCCTCAATGAAATATGAAAAAATGGACATCATACACCTCTGAAATGTAGCTGGGGCATTGCACAAACCAAATGACATTGTTCTCAAATGTCCCATATGGACATGTGAAAGTGGTCTTGTCCTGGTCTTGAGGATGGATTGGATTCTATAGAAATCCTGAATAGCCATTCAAGTAGCAGAAATGAGAGTGTTTGGCTAGTCTCTCTAGCATTTGATCAATGAAGGGGAGTGGAAATTGATCCTTCCTGGTTGTCTTGTTAAATTTCTTGAAATCTATGCACATTCTCCATCCCGTCACTGTTTTGGTGGAAATCATCTCATCTGATCAGATTTCACCACTGTGATTCCACCTTTCTTTGGCACAACTTGGACTGGACTGACCCACTCACTATCTGAAATAGAATATATGATTCTAGCATTCAACAGTTTCAGCACTTCTTTCTTGACAACCTCCTTCATAACTAGATTCAGTCTCCTTTGGCATTCAATTGTGGGCTTGTAGTTGTCTTCCATGGGAATCCTGTGCATGCAGATTGAGGGATTGATTCCTTTGATATCTTCAATTGAATAGCCAATGACTTCTCTGTATAGCTTGAGTCTCTTCAGAAGCTCTTGAACTTGGCCCTGGGGTAAATTGGCATTGATTATCACTGGATATGTAGAATTCTCTCCTAGAAATTCATACTTCAAATTACTAGGAAGAGGCTTCAATTCCAATTTGGAAGAATTTTCCTTGGTGGGACTTGTCTGGAGTTCAGTAGCAAAACCTCTTGGACTACATTTTGGATTTCTGATTTCTCCACTGATTTGAATGAGTTTATCACAGAATGACAGGCCTTAGCTTCAGGGTCTTCTAGTTCCTTCAAGTGATCAAACATAAGACATCTTTGCAAAGGGTCTTCAATTGGGATTATTGCATAAACCTGTTCCACTATCTGATTAATCTGTCCATCTTCAAAATCTTCATGCTGAAAATTGGGGCTACTAATAACTTGAGCTAGATTGAATTCTATCTTGTTTTCTGCAATCTAAAATGTTAATCTACCCTCCTTGACATATATTACAGCTCCTGCAGTAGCTATGAAGGGTCTGCCTAATAGAATTGGGGTGTTCAGGTCCTCATCCATATCAAGGATAACAAAGTCTATAGGAATGTAGAACTTTCCAACTTTCAGTGGTATGTCTTCAAGAATTCCATGTGGATATTTGATAGATCTATCAGCTAACTATAAGGACATGTTAGTAGGCTTCAGATCTCCAACCTCTAGCTTCTTGCACAGTGATAGGGGAATTACACTAACAGAAGCACCCAAATCACACATGTCTCTTTGAATTTTTCTATTCCCAATCTCACAAGGAATTGAAAAACTTCTTAGATCTTTGAGTTTGGGAGGGAGCTTATTCTGAATTATGGCTGAGGCTTCTTCAGTTAAAGCTATGGTCTCATGCTCCATAATTCTTCTTTTCTTGGTCAGAATCTCTTTGTGGAACTTGGCATAGGATGACATTTCTTAAATGGCCTCCACAAATGGCACATAAATGTAGAGTTTCTTCAAAATTTCCAGAAATCTCCCATACTATTGATCTTGTCTAGTCTTGATCAACCTCAATGGGAATGGCATAGGATCAAAAATTTTGGTTTTGATTTCATTCTGAGCATTTTTGTTTCTGTTCTCCACCACATTTTCTTCAACAGGCTCTTCTGTAGTCTTTGCTATTGGATTTGCTCTAGTTGAATTGTCCTCAATGTGCCTCATTGGTTCTTCAATAATTCTTCCACTTCTGAGTTGGATAGCCTGGACTTGCTACTTGGGATTAACTTCTGGTTGTCCTGGAAAAAATACTGGTGGCCTAGCTGAGGTGTTGGCTTGTTGGGCAATTTGACTCTCAAGTACTTTGTTATGAGCACTTAAGATCTCTAACTCAGTAGTTAGCTTCAGCATTGTCTCTTCCTGTTTTTCTTGCTTCTTCAGAATGGTTTGCAGCAACTCCTCCACTTTAGACATTTGTGGAGCTTGAACTGGATGCTCATATGGAGGTCTTTGCAATTGAACATTTGGAGGCTGACTATATGGAAGTGGTTGATTCTTTGGCAAAATCTTGGGCTGCCAATTAGAATTCTGCATTGGTGGGGTTTGATAATGATTGGCCTTGTATGACAAGTATGGGTGATTTATGTTCTCAGGAGTGTAGTACACAGCAGGAGGCTTCACTCCATAATTTTCCACAGCATTCACTTGGTCAATTGATTGATCATATTGTTGCATAATCAGATTACAACTCTCAGTCATATGCCTTGATTCCCATAAACATCACATCTGTTTTCAGAACTGGATGCCTTGCTCACATTGGATAATAAATTCAGCTTTTGTAAGGCCTTTTGCAAAACTTCTTCAATCTATGCAGACATATTGTTCACTTGATTTTCTGCTGGTGGCCTTTTGGTTCTATCATGGGTAAGGAAATAGTGATTCTTGGCTATGTTCTCTATCAGCTGATATGCTTCATCAATGTTCTTAGAGGCAAAAATCCCTCCTGCAGTAGTGTCTAAAGCTACTTTGCTAGGATAGTTCAGTCCTTTATGAAAATAATTCACTAATTGCCACTTTTCAAACCCATGGTGTGGACATGCCCTCAACAGACTTTGAAGTCTTTGCCAAGTATCACAAATGTTTTCTTGATCCAATTGGTAGAATCTAGCAATTTGATCTATGTAGTTATCAGTCTTGCTAGAGGGAAAGAAATCAGATAAGAACAACTGTACAATGGACTCCCAAGTTGCAATTTTTTCAGGTGTGAGGGACTTATACCAAATCTTAGCTCTGTCCTTGTGTGAAAAGGGAAATAGCCTCATGTAAACAACATTCATAGGGGAGTGTTGTGAAAATGGACTGTACTGCATATCTCCTTGAAGTTGTCAATGTGTAAAGCTGGGTCTTCAATCCCTAATCTAGCAAATTGGTGTTGCCTAATCATAGTGACTAGAGCTGGATTTAATTCAAATGTAACAGCAGGTGCCATGGCTCCATCAACTGGTTGTCCTCTAACATTACTTGGTGAATAGCAATCCTTCAATGTCCTTGCAGCAGCCATGGTGTCTTGATTGTTTATCTCTTCTTCAAATATCCTTCTTCTTCTTTGTTCTCTTTGCAATCTTCTTCTTCTATTGAATCTTCTTTCAGGTTCAGGATCAGATAAATATAGATCTTCTTGACTATCTGAATCCTGCATAAATTGAAATCAAAAGTATCAAGTTCAAACAAGAAAGAAAGTCAAGCAGAATTGAAAATTCAGAGTGATAACTTGATGTAAATGAAAACTGAGCTGAAAAAGGATGTAATAACTACTCTAAAATTAATCTAAACTACATAAAGTAAATCTAATTAGCCTCAAATCCCCGGCAACAGTGCCAAAAACTTGATGTGAGTTGTGTGGAGTGTGATAACTTGCTGAATTATGGATCAGAATTGAGATAGAGTGGAATTTTCCAAAATGTGATCAAACTCCCCAACTCTCTCTACTGCAAGTGCACAGATCATAGTAGTAGACTCAAGTGTCATATCCACAGTGATTTGAGGGCTAAAGACTCACCATCTAGACTAGACTAATCCTAGACTAAGTTAGTTAAAATAATGAAATGGGGAAAAGTGAAAAAAAAAATAGAATTGAACTTAAGCTAGAAAATGACTATTTTTGGTGTTTTGGTGATTAATGTGGATTGAAATCTAATTACTAAGCTGATCACTTAAATGGGATTAACAATTAATGAGGGATTTTTCTAGGAATGGGGTTCATCTAATTCAGCTATGGATGGATTGGAACAATTCAGCATTGCAAGTCAATTCAGATTCAACCTATGACAAGACTGTTCTCACAGTGGGATTAAATGAGGACTAATAATCATATTCCCATATGAATGTTAGCTAGGTTGAATTAGAAAGGAATCATTACTGATGTTGAGTTATCATTAAGCACAAAACTTAGCACTTTACTGATATTGCCAACAATCCTCTCAGATTTGACAAATCAGTAAGTCTAAAATTGATACCACAATTAATCAACTTTCATAATGATGGAACAATTGACTCAATTAACCAAATAGAAATGTAATTAGATCCAATACTAATGTCAATGTTCTTGGTTTATCTCTAAACATCAAGGGAATCTATAGTCAACTTCTCGGCTGCAAATGCAAATGAGGTTCACATTAACAAAAGTTAATTGGATGCATCAGATTCATAACTACATATTAGAACCAGAGAACTTATCATTGCATCTTGATTCATTTCTGAACAAGAAAGAAATCATAAATCAACCTCTCGGTTGCCAATAAAATTAGGATTTCAAAATGACAAGAAAAGGTTCCAACAGAAATCAGAATATCAGAATCAAATTAATATCATAATGGTATCAACATCAGAGAAGGAAATCAGCATTGTTCAAACTCCATCCAGAACATACAACTAGACTACTACCCTATCCTAGGAGAACTGGAATTTAGCTCATCATAGATACAAAGATTAATACAAAACAGAAGGGATAACAATGCAAGACATTCTGAAAGATAATAAATCAGAATCTGTTGACAGTAATAAGATGTGCAGCTCCTCTTCAGCTTCTTCCTTAGCTTCCTGGTCCAACAACCCTTGATAATGGAGGCTCCCCCCCTTTTTGCTCTAGATTTCTCAGCTTTTATATGGTCCTTAATCACCCTTTGATGCAAATCAGAAGCTTCCAAAGCTTCTAATTGTGCCATCTGTCCTATCCAGCAGAATTTCCAGCAGATTCCTCTACTTTTTGGACAGCTAATCAGTGGTCCTCCCTCCTTTTCCAGCCTATTGCAGCCTCAGCTAAAAGGGCAAGAACAGCAAGAATCAAAGTTCACAAATAAAAATTAAACAAACAAGGGGTAAAACAGTTGGTAAAATCAGCTCAATTACCAAGTGCAGATTGGTGTCATGCAGAAATGATAAATGCATGCTTTCTAGGCATTATTAACCAAATGTAGGCAATTTTAGGGGCTCGGTACATATGAAATTAAGTGTAAATAAAGTGAAAACTTATTATGATTAGCTAGTGATCAAACTCTCCAAGCTTAGTCTTTTGCTTGTCCTCAAGCAAAACATTCAGATATTAAGAACAATGCTTGAATTAAATAGTTCACAAGTGAATTCAGATTTAGCTGATTGAGATCAAATGAGTTTTCCACTTTGCTAACACTCCATTCTTTTCAAAACCTAACTTCTAGCTGAGGAATCACAAAGGCTAAAGCAAATTCAAGCTATGAAAGAAGTGCTAATAGTAACTGATTTGGATTTCAGGGATTGTCAACTTTACTATAAAGGTTGAACTACTAATCTCTTGATGAATAGATTTTTGTACTGTTTAAACAAGTTTGGAGCAACGAAGAAGGGGAGATCAAGGAAACAACTAAAGAGATGAGGTTAAAATCATTTCCTATCTAAAGCCACATCTCTTCATGTAACACAAACTTCTAATTTGGCGAGATTGAACAAGCTAAATAGGCTGGATGTCATTTTTAAGATAGTAAAAGCAAGACTTTAAGATAACTTCTTTTCATTCTTCTACTGTTCCTCTTGGACATCCACTTTAGTGTTTCTCCCTTCTAAGTATATTTTGATCCCTTATGATTTTGAATGTAGCTTCAGGACAACTGAAACTCATTGTTTATCTTCATTATTAAAATTGAATAACCATAGTAATTTTGTAACATCACGATGAAGATAGCGAAGAATATTTTACTTCATTTTGCATAAATTTATTGATAGAATTTGATACTAGTACTAGACCAATGAAACTTTTGATGATGGATGATCATAGGTGCATATCGAAAAGCATGAAATTATTTGGTCAATTTTTGCAGATGTAAAAAAAAACATTGAATGCAATCTGTTAGCATACAATAATCAATATATATAAATTGATTCAACCCCAAAATTTATAGTACCCTGTAAACAACATATTGACAAACAGAAATGTTAGTTTCACATGTACCATCCTCCTTGACTTAAAATAAAATTAAGCACATATACCATAGTTTACATGCATAGCAAAGATCAAATAATGTTGATATCACAAATCATTTAGCCTGCATAAATGAACAAGTAGTAATTGAGGCTATTTTATGGAGTCATTCTTATTTTCTCAACTTCTCTTATCATTTAACTTTCTACTAATCAAAGTACATGAACTGTTGTTTCATTTCATCAAATGCCTAATGCACGTCCCCCACATTCCAAAAGCAACTACATAATAATAATAATAATAATAATAATAATAATAATAATAATAATAATAATGTGCTCCCAAATTTCCATCCATTGGATCTATCATCTATGGTTGGAATTGAGTGTGATTTTTTAGCCATTGGATCTTCGCGTGATTAGATCCATTTTGTTTTTTTTCCTGTTTCACTCTCTCGCGAAGAGAAATAAAAATAGAAGGCAGAGGGAGGGAACCACTGCAATGCCCCGCCGACCTCTTCTATCCCGTGACGGCGATGGTGACAGCTGCAGTGATGGGGAAGCCGAAGTAGCTCCTGGAGATCCTCATGAAGCCCTTCACCGACGGCACCTAAGAGAAAGGGACTCTAAGAGGTCCAGCGTGAGGACATGAGGGCATAGTAGCAGCATTGGCGAGGGATGTTGGAGACACCCCATCCACGTTGGCGCCCACGCTCATGACTCTATCCAGCGCGGCACAACGGGCAGGTGTGGTGACCGTGTAACACCTCAGGATTTTATTAGGGACAATATAGTAATTGTATGATTTAATTAGAGTATTTGATGGATTGAAGGTGATTAAAGTGAGAATGTGAAAAGGAATAGGAATATGTTTAGAAAATGAATGCAAAGAGAAAGGAAAAAAGATAATCCTACTTGGAGAAAAAATTAGAATTTAAGTAGGATTAAAAGTATGATTAGAAAGGAAAAAAGGAAAAGAAAGGAAGATTAAATTCTATTGGGAGTAGGAATCATTAGATTGAGATTGGGGATTTCAATTTGATTTGGGATCCAAAAGATTATTTAATGGACATAGGACTCCCGATTAGGAAATGATTGAGAGTTTTATGACTTAAAAATATTTCAACCATTAAAATAATACTTATTATTATTTTAATTCAAAATTTAAGTGATAAAATATTGTGAAATTAAATAATTTCGAAAATTAGAGAAAAGAAGGAAATAAAAGAATAAGGTGAAAGTAGAGTTTGATTGAAAGAAATTACCGAAGAGATAAAAAGGAATTTGAGTAGAGATTGATTTTTTTATAAGTATGGTCATGGAATAATTAGTAAAATTTAGATTTAATTAAATATGAATATTTAACACTAGGTAATTAATGATGGATGGAGAATTAGCTCAAGGCCCAATGGGAGTAAAAAAAAACTTAGCTAAAAATTATAGATATGATCTAAAGGGTGGCTAGAATCTATTATTAGCCTTCAAAAAATTTCTGCACGAGAGCCCTCTCTTTTTGTTGTGTTTTCTCACAAATTGAGACACCTGAGAGTGCAGTCAGCATATTGTTTCGAAGCCTCGACATAGGAGAATAAAATCCAAGTGATAGGCGCGAGTTTCAAGGTCTCATCACAGAGAAATTGTCGACCAAAGTGTCGACGTTCGCGTAGCTAGCAAACAAGAGGATTCCTAGTTAATTTTTCAATCAACTTAGGGTATGTAGGGAGATCCCCATGGTGTTAGTTTTTGTGACATGGACCTCTGGACTCTTCATCCATATATAGAGATTACATTGATATTGTTTTCATAGATTGGATATCATATGGCATAATAGAGTGACCAAAAATTATGTCGGACATGCAATTCCTGACGACGATAGAACCCGATCCGATTTCGTTTTACACGACCCAAGTAATGGTTAATGCAGCCCAAGTTCTATTTAGCACAGACCGAATTCGTATCAACACGACCCGAGTTCCATAGGACCCGACACGAATATGATTTAGATGTGGACTTGTTCGCCAGCGTGGCCCGAATTTCGAAGAACATGGTCCATGTTTGATTAGCACGCGGGCCGTGTTCAACCTATAGAATGAATGGGAGTGAACCGGACTAACCCAACTCGAGTTCACTATGAACCCAGCCCAAGTTTGCCCAGGCTGAGGCATTTTGGACTATCTTGAACAAGGCTCAGGTTCCACCCGATGTCGACTGGATTCTGGAGATAGATAGTTAATTTTTATGTATTGATTTATAGTTTATTAGATAGATATGCTTGTTAATTATTGTCGATCATTTAATTAACATCCCTGAATTTTAGTATGATCATACTGATTAGATTGCCATCATATTGATTATTATTCTTATTACACCCAATCATGATATTGATTACAACATTGATCTATTGACCTTATTATTGATTGATCCTGATTAAATTGTTATCGTATCCAATTGATTATTGTTATATCCGATCATGCCATTGATTAATATACTGATCTAGTGATTTTTCTGATTGCATCATGTTTATCCTAACATAAATTATTAAAGGTAAACATCGTAGGTAATTGAGATAAAAGCTGAAAATTATTAGACCATGTTTTTTTATTGCCTCAAGGACTGACTGGGTCTTCGAACTAATTGCGCCTTCGAACTGATGGATTCGCTTTTGGGCTTATTGTGCCTTCAAGTTGATGGGGCTTTCGGGCTAATTGCGCCTTCGGACTGATGGATTCACCTTCGGATTAATGGGGCCATCAGACTAATTGTGCCTTTGGGCTGATGGATAATTGAATGAAACAGATAGCATAAAAACGGTGACTATCCTGGGTGTGGTCCTTCGTCTCCTATCATATCTGAATTTATTGATTGACATAAGTGGCATTGATGTGTAAATGATGTAGCCGCTAGCAAGTGCACTAGTCGCTCAAGTAATATAGTAATAGGAGTAAAGAGTGTTGAACTCATGAGGAATATTATTAATTCTATATTTAAATTTATAAATTAATTAGAGAATAAAAACATAGATTTTGAAGATAAGTTTTGTAATTATAAAATAAAATAGAGAAAATAAGATAATAATAAGAAAGATAATAGTGTTGAAGTTAGGCCTTAGGATGAAAATAGATTAGGAAAAATATTTGAACCATAAAAGATAAATTTAATCTTTAAAGATGGATTAGAGGCTTCCTAAAATAATAATCTAACATGATTAACTTGTTGTCTCCACGACTAGTATCCCCTCAACCTAAGCATGCAGAACTATCTTAATTTAATAAGAATTGAAGTCTCCACAACTGGCATCCCATCAAATTATATTAAAATTAAGATGCATTAAGTTGGATTCCCTAGACTATTAATCACTCCACAAATTGGTATAGATTAACAGACCACACAAACTTGATTCTCCACACACTAGTTATCAGATTTATGTCAATTATTAATTTCATATAAAACCAATTAGAATTAGCATGATGAATTCTGAAATTAAACACTCCACAAATTGGTATTGCCTAATTTAGAAATTCAATTAACTAACATAAAAGCATTAAGCACAATTAATAATTGATAAGAAAAGATTAAAATAAATAATTGGGGTTCAAATAATTTCCCTTCAATTAATAATCTCCTAAAATATAAAATCTAAAAACATGGAGTTCATCCTAGAAATTCTGGAGAGATAATAGAACAATAATAGAAATTGGAAGAATTACACCTAAAAAATGAAAGGTCAAAGCTTCGGATAACAGGCAGACAGTCAGGCAGCCTTTCGCACTTGATCAGAGCCACGATCAACCTCCAGCCGTCGCACCTCTCTCCTCTTGGTCGTAGCCTGCCAAGCTCATGGCTCACCTTAGGAAAACCACACTTCAGAGAACAAATTGGATTGATGGTATCTTTCTCTAGTGCGAACGGTCTTCACAGGCGTAAGTCGTACGACCAAATTTAATTTGCAGAGATAAAATTTATGACTTTTAAATCTCGGTCTGATAAAACTTTGGTTAATGATAAAACCATTTTCGTTTTGCACCCGTTGATAAACTCCTCTTTGATTCTTGGTCATCAAACTTGGTTAATGTTGATGGTTTGTGCCCAATGATTGGATGATGATCACGGCTGATGTCTCCATCCTTGGCTAATGATAGGGTTTTATGCCCAATGATCTCGGTTGGTAAAACTCAAATGTTGGTTAAGTATAAATGCTTCTCATCGCTTTATTTCCCAATCATAGAGACATCACCTTTTAATGATAGAGTTTTGCACCCCATGATTGGTTAATAATCACGGCTGATGTATCCATCCTTAGCTAATGATAGGATTTTGTCTTGGATAATGATAGCATATTGCGCCCAATGATCTCTTCATGGTTGGATATTACGACCGAAAGTCTTCATAGATCTTGGTTAATGATGGTGGTTTGCGTCCATGATCATGGTCGTTAAAGATAAACTATATATTGATTTGGTGCCCCCATGATGACCTTCATATATATGCTTTACGCCTAATGATAAAGTGTCATCGACTTTTGTGTCGTAATCCTGCAAAGTAATTTCCATTATTTAATTAATTCATCAACAATTAAAATATTCAAAATAATAATAACAGAAACAATAAATCTGAAATAATGATTAGAAATAACCTAAAATGATGCATGCCATGATTAAATTACAAAAATATTATTTAAAATAACTAAAATATGTTGTATTTTGCATGCATCAGGCATGGTGTCCCTTAATAATAGAGAGCTCTCATATTGTGTTGCGTCCGAAAAGAACTAATTATATCTTCAAAGATTGAATTGATAATTAAATTGAATCAAATTGAATTGCACATAGTGGCTAATGAACAATCGATTTCTGTCTAGTGGTTTAATAGACTATTGATTTCGTCCTACTGGCTAATGGATATTTGATTTTGCCCTTGTGGTTGATGGATGATCGAATTGCACTTTTATGATTGATGGATAACAAATTGTCATCTTTGTACCTGATAGATGAATTGATAAATTATTAATAGAATTGAATTGATAATTGTTATTAAAGCTTTCATCGATCTTTGGCCAATGGATAATTTATAATTGTGGAAATGTGACCTTCATTGACCTCTGGCCAATCGATGATTGATTAAAGATAATTGATATTAAATTGATAATCATTATTGAATTGAATTTCGATATTATTGACTAGATAATTAGAATTGATCGAATAACTGATAATATGGATTATTGTCATGATTGATCAATTGATTATTCTCATCATTATTGTTAATTGATAACTTCCTTGATCAATCATAGATTGTTTGTAGATGAATATTTATTAATATAATTGTTTTATTATTTTATCTATAATTCGAATGGCAATTGCCACCTTTAAGCTAAAAATTAGGCTACATTTAAGGCACTAATTAAGTAATTGTTTAGAATTATTCCATAATAGCACAACGGATTTTGGAATTTTGAATGCAGAAGGGAAAAAAAAGAAATGAGGACAGAGAGGATCAGGACAATAAAGAGGAGGGAGAGACATTTTGGAGAAGACGTTCGGAGGAGGGACGATAAGGCAGGGGGTGAAGATAGGAATCGAGGTAAAAAGAAAAGGGGATCAATGGAGAGATTTTAAAAGTTTGTTTGAAGCCAATGTTTGGCTAAACACGACGCTCTATCTATGATGAAATGACTAACTGTTGTGGTGTAAATTCCTACTGTCGGATTCTTAGACGTTTACTTGACTTGATACATGTTGAATTGTTGATGATTCTGATAATGCTTTTAATTTTTATATGATTGACGAATCATTTCTATTAATCTATTTTATTCGAGAGAAGAGATAGATCGTATATCATGAATCATTAGCAACTGTCTATGATAGCTTTTTAACTTTGGAGATGCTGAGAGGTCCATTCAACTACGTTGTGAGATGAATGAACTAGATGAAATTAGGCTCAATGCCTATCACAATTCTGAATTTTACAAGGAAAGGACAAAGAGGTGGCATGACAGCAGGATATTAAAGAAAGAGTTCAAAGTTGGAGACTTGGTATTGCTGCACAACTCAAGACTCAAACTCTTCCCTGGAAAGTTGAAATCCAGATGGTCTGGACCATTCAAAGTCCACAAAGTTTACCACTTTGGATCTGTGGACCTTGAGAATGATAACTCAGATGTCTTCAAGGTTAATGAATAGAGACTCAAACTATATAACCCCACAGCAGAAAATCCAGCTAAGAAAGTATTGATATTGTCAAATCCACCGGAATCACCTAGCTGATGTCAATTGCAACAATGTCTAGCCTAAGACATTAAAGTAGGGTGCTTTTTGGGAGGCAACTCAAGCTATTTCATATCTAATTTCCCTTGTTTTGTAGGAATACACTAGAGAGGAATCAGATCTACCCCTGAACTTCAACCTAGGGAGTACTCTTAGACACAAATTTGATTTTCTCACTGAAATGCTACTGATAACTGATATAATTTTCTATTTCATGTTTTAATCTTCATAATGATATTTGACTTATCACTCATATCAGTTATCCACATTTGATATTGCTAAATTTCATTAAATTTCTTAATCCTCATTACTTCTTACTGATTGCCAAAGTTGATCATTCTCCAATTATTTGCCGAATTGCTTCCATACTGATGCATACCAGGAAGAATTGATCAACAATAAATTCTGATATCAAGATTGAATTGAAGGACCCAATTGAAACAATGCACCATTTTGAGATTGAACTTCCCAACCTTCTCCCTTGCTTAAATGTATCATCACTGAGGGCAATGCTGAAGATAAGCTTGGGGGAGGAAACTTGGTGCATTTCTGAACTCTATTATCATGTTTTAATTCGTTTTAATGCTCACATCATATCTATCACCAGGTTATCATTATTATCGTCCGGTTATCAATGTTATCATCAAATTATCACTGTTACTGTTCAGCTCAAATCATGTTATCATTTTAACTCACAAATGAGTGAAGTTCTCTAATATGACAACTAGTACACTCCAATACCAAGTAGTCAATTTGGCTATTAATCTTTTTGCTTCAATCAGCTCACTTTTCAGATGCATTTGAACTCGAATTCAGCTGAAATTTTTCTTTTTGTGGGTAACACTAGCTAACTCTCATGGGTTGGTCAGAAATTAGAAGATGTCAAGAATGTAGTCAAGGCTTTTGCTGCTATGTTAAATAGGAAAACTTGATTGTTTGCACTAAGGAATCTAAACCTTAGTTGAGTTTGAACTACTCCTCACTTCATGAACAGAAAATAGAGAAAAAAAAGAACAAAGTTGCATTTCTACATTGCATGCATGCATGAATAAAGAGAGTTAAATTCCAAAATGAACCTCTCCTGAATAAAACAAAGATCTTTATCCTGTGACCAGCATGAATAAAAATCAGGTTCAAACCTGTTTACTTGCAACATCATGAATAAAAGTAGGGTTCCAAACCTGTTTAAGCAGTACAAAAATCTGTTCATCAAGAGATTAGTAGTTCAACCTTTATAGTAAAGTTGGCAATCCCTAAAATTCAAATCAGTTACTGTTAGTACTTCTTTCATGGCTTAAATTTTCTTTAGCCTTTGTGATTCCTCAGCTAGAAATTGGATTTTTGAAAGAATGGAATGTTAGCAAAGTGGGAAACTCATTTGATTTCAATCAGCTGAATTTGAATTCACTTGTGAACTGTTTAATTCAAACATTGTTCTTAATATCTGAATGTTTTGCTTGAGGACAAGCAAAAGACTAAGCTTGGGAAGTTTGATCACTAGCTAATCATAATAAGTTTTCACTTCATTTACACTTAATTTCATATGTACCGAGCCCCTAAAATTGCCTACATTTGGTTAATTATGCCTAGAATGCATGCATTTATCATTTCCGCATGACACCAATCTGCACTTGGTAATTGAGCTAATTTTACCAGTTGTTTTACCCCTTACTTGTTTAATTTTTATTTGTGAACTTTGATTCTTGCTATTCTTGCCCTTCTAGCTGGTATTACAAGGCTGCAACAGGCTGGAAAAGGAGGGAGGACCACTGAAATCAGAAGCTTTGGAAGCTTCTGATTTGCATCAAAGGGTGATTAAGGACCATATAAAAGCTGAGAAATCTGGAGCAAAAAGGGGGGAGCCTCCATTATCAAGGGTTGCTGGACCAGGAAGCTAAGGAAGGAGCTGCACATCTTATTACTGTCAACAGATTATGATTTATTATCTTTCATAATGTCTTGCATTGTTATCCCTTCTGTTTTTGTATTAATCTTTGTATCTATGATGAGCTAAATTCCATTTCTCCTAGGATAGGGTAGTAGTCTAGTTGTATGTTCTGGATGGAGTTTGAACAATGCTGATTTCCTTCTCTGATGCTGATACCATTATGATATTAATCTGATTCTGATTTCTGTTGGAACATTTTCTTGTCATTTTGATATCCTAATTTTATTGGCAACCGAGAGGTTGATTTATGATTTCTTTCTTGTTCGGAAATGAATCAAGATGTAATGATAAGTTCTCTGGTTCTAATCTGTAATTATGAATCTAATGCATCCAATTAACTTTTGTTAATGTGAACCTCATTTGCATTTGCAACCGAGAGGTTGACTATAGGTTCCCTTGATGTTTAGAGATAAACCAAGAGCATTGACATTAGTATTGGATCTAATTACATTTCTATTTGGTTAATTGAGTCAATTGTTCCATCATTATGAAAGTTGATTAATTGTGGTATCAATTTTAGACTTACTGATTTGCCAAATCTGAGAGGATTGTTTGCAATATCAGTAAAGTGCTAAGTCTTGTGCTTAATGATAACTCAACATCAGTAAGGATTTCTTTCTAATTCAACCTAGCTAACATTCATATGAGAATATGATTATTAGTCTTGATTTAATCCCACTGTGAGAACAGTCTTTTCGTAGGTTGAATCTGAATTGACTTGCATTGTTGAATTGTTCCAATCCATCCATAACTGAATTAGATGAACCCCTTTCCTAGGAGAATCCCTCATTAATTGTTAATCCCTTTTAAGTGTTCAGCTTAGTAATTAGATTTCAGTCCACATTAATCACCAAAACACCAAAAACAATCATTTTCTAGCCTTAGTTAAATTCTATTTTTTTTTTTACTTTTCCCCATTTCACTGTTTTAGCTAACTTAGTCTAGGATTAGTCTAGTCTAGATGGTGAGTCTTTATCCCTCAAATCAAAGTGGATACGACACTTGAGTCTACTACTCTGATCTGTGCACTTGCAGTAGAGAGAGTTGGGGAGTTTGAACATATTTTGGAAAATTCCACTCTATCTCAATTCTGACCCATAATTCAACAAGTTATCACACTCCACACAACTCACATCACTTTTGCAAATGTGACTTTTTTTATTAGTTTAGGTATATTGATCGCAGCTTGTGAAGCTTTTAAAAGCAACTCATAAGATTGACAAGAGCACAATTCCCATCAGGATTTGTATTCTAGATCCTTATTGTGACACTACTGACTATTTGTGCACTCAAAGAGAATGAATACTTCATGTAATCTGCAATGAGTTCTTTTCTGTCGCAAGAGAATCTTGAATGGAATTTTAACATTTATGCTTGTTTTTTCCATTTGTTTTTTTTTTCTTATGATTAAGACATGATTTTTAGTTAACATTGTCTCTTCATTAGCACATAATAGTAGTCTCTTCCTATTCAAGTGATGTTTACCTTATCTCTATGCATTCATTGTGCTGGCTTTGGAGGTTGTATCTAACTTTATGATCTAATTTTAAAGCTTTTATCTATAGGGATAATCTTGAAAGCTACACAAATGATTACACCATACATGTTCTAGATTCATCATCATCCTTCATCTGTCATGTTCTTCGATCTCCACACCGTTAGCTACAGTAAATCTCCTTTTTTATTTAATTTTTTTCCCTTACATTTTTGTATAGTTTCTAATTTATTCTTTATGTATCTACAAATTAACATGCAACATTCTCGCATTCAACATGCAGTAAATTTGGTGTCATACTCAACTTGAAATCAAATACTAATTATGGTGCGTCCTTTTGATCATATTCTCATAAAATTTACTAAGAATGTGGATCCACATTCTTGACAAATAAAATGAGAAAATGACAAAAAGAGGCATCAGAATATGACAAAAATAAGTTTTTACTTACTAATTTGTAGTTAGTCATAGTTAATTGGTACACATTTTATATAGAAGAATATAGCCGATAGTGTTCAACTATTAATAGTGGTTTATGTGTTCTAGGAAGCATGTATGGGGATAACGAGTTTGATTATTACAGCATTATAGAAGAAATCATAGAGTTGTCCTATTTGGGAAAATCAAACGAAGTTACGGTGCTAAAATGTCATTGGTTCGATCCAGAAAAAGGAGTTTGGATCGATCGAGACTTGATCCAGTCATATTGGAAGAACAAACGCAACAAGTGTATTACAATAAGTATCCATCGAGAAGTAGATTGTTCTTAGCAGAAATAATGATGGATGATCATGAAACATCTACCATACCGAATGGTGTCCCGATAGATTATTACTATCAAGAAGATTGAGTGAACAAGATAACTGATGTAGTTGAAGAACTTGATAATATTTAATTAGCGAATGACACTGAGCCGATAGAAGAGTTTATTTCAAATGATCCTTCGGAAGCGAACGTTGACAATTTTATTAATGATCACTCAAATGAAGATTATAGTGGTGATGATGAAGATGATGAAAATGAATCAAAATACGAGACAAGTAATTAAATGCATAATTTTTTATTTTAATTTTGAAAGCACAGTCATATGTTTTTAATTTTATAAATTAAATATCATTATGACACTATCTTCATAATCTTTTCCAGATATGATTACTAGAGGTCGAGCTTCTGGATCGTCTCATTCTTCTAGGCAGTGACACATCTCGACCACCAGGTAATATATTTATTGTGCATTTTCTTTATATCAATATAATTAATAATTTATGGTGATATGTTTATTGCATATTGTTAATATTGATAGTTGTTACACCGTCAAAGGGACATGTTGCTGGATTATCACATGCAGTTGGATCATCGTGATCACATGATGTTGATCGACATGTGCCCCACATTATGCCATGTTAATTTATGTGTATTTAATTTATCTTTTATATGCAACTTGATTTTTAAATATTTTTTATGGTGACAATAGCTACACCACCATCGAGACATGCAGATGCATCACCACATTCTAGCGTATGATCGTCTCATCATATTATGTCATGTGATATGTTTATTTCTTTTAAAATGTTTTTCATGTAATGGCATTAATTGTATTTTATTTTAATGATGGTAGTTGATGTGTCACTGATTGGGCAAGTAGGTGGATCGTCATATTTTGGCGTTCGCTCGATGGATGAGCTAGCACCATCACATGATGATAATCGGCTTGCCACGAATCAAGCACCGATAGCTATTGCACATAATGAGAAATTTAGTGCAAGTATCATTTAATGCATATATTATTTATTTAGTTTGAGTTAGTATTACACTAATAATTTATTCTCAATAGTGTCCGTCGATCATCCTGGGCCTTCTCAGTCCACCCCAGCTACAGAGGATGATTCCTCTTCATCTGAAGGAGAGGAATTCAATAATAGGGTGATCACCGTGAATAATATCCGACCGTAAGTTGGATAAGTTTACAAATTATATTATAGTTCACCTTATCATTTGAAAAATAATTATTTTCTTAAACTATAGGACTAATTTTTGTCCCTCTTCTATCGTGTGGGATATCAATACTCTTGTCCTCACCCACTTAATGGAAGGAGCAGGATCGTGGAAGGATGCCCCGATTAAAGTGAAAGATGACATCTGCCACATATTTATAGTATGATTTATGTTATTTTGTGCTATATAATTTATTTTATATTATTTATAAATTACTAATTTTCATATTGGTTTAGGGATTCAAATCAGTTTCATCTGGTTCTTAATTTGGGGATGATCCGGAAAGCTTTTGAGAAGGTGGTTATGAAATGCCTCCAAAATCGTTTGTATAATTTTCTCAAGGTCGTCATATCCACTAGTCTTCATCTCATTTGTATTTGTGACACTACATTTGTTTCCCACAATCGGCTAATAGTGACACGATAGTGTGATGGTAGCGTCGTAGGTTGACGATAATAGCGCCAAGTTTTCATGGGCACAACAACGATGCTATTGGCGTGAGATCGGATGTGTCACTATTACAGCGACGCCAATGTGTCGCTAATCAATTTAGCGCTATTTAACATCACCTTAGAGTCGCCTTGCTTGTGTTTTTAATCGACCTATTTCTTGTAGTGTGAAGAGTAATAGATTCGGAAGAATCCTAGATACATCAATTAATAAAAAAGGAGCAACAAGTTAATGAGAAATACCATGGATTGACAATAGGGTATTTAACAGTTAATAAACAAATAAAGAGTAACATGTAAAGAAGAATAATGGATTGGCAACAATATCTTTAGCAATTAAAAAAATAGAGTAACAAGACTAGTGGTTGGATAATCGATATAATGCTATTGATGTCGATGGTTCAACACATTCATATTGCCTCATCTTTAGGAAGAAGAGCTAGAACCGCAAAAAAAAAGGTACCTACACTAGAAATGTGCTCATCTTTAGGGAGAAGAGCTAGCACTACAAAAAAAAGGGTACTTACATTAGAAATGTGCATAAACATTTGTCATATGATGGCATAGGTCCGCATACAATGTGGTTTGGTTCAATATTGTATAAATTAGGGCAACAAACATTTTGGATCACTAAACGAATAAGAGTTGAAGATTTCTAAAGTAATAAAATAATTGTTAGAAAATTAGGGTTTATGCACTATACCTAAACGTGGTGGAAGATGAACGTTTGGAGACGAGGGTGGATTGATAAGTGGCTAACGAAAGTGATTTCCAAGTGTGAACGTGGGAGAAAGTGAGTGAACTAATGACCGAGGAAGATGTAGGACCCAAGGTGAGGACAACTTCGAGCGACGACTTTGATTGAAAAATGGCTTGAAGGTGACCAAAAAAATTGAGCAACGACTAGTGACTTTGAGTGGGAACGATCGACGAGTGTGTGCGAGTGAATATGGATTTAGGACAAAATGGGGAAAGTAAAGCTTAGTGGTGAAATAGGGACCCTTAAAGGCTTGCGTTTTAAAATACATGCAGGAGGAGAAAATATTTTTTTAACTTAAGCAGATGTTCATGTGGCGGAATGCTAGAGTGCATTCACATAAGAGTTCTACCGGGAAACAACCAATAGTAGGTCGTGATGACTGTGATTGAAACCTTTTGAAAGTTGAATGATCATGAAGTAATAAAGTGAAGTTGAATGCCCGTTCAAGAAATTTACTCTGACCTAGATTCCTAGTGACCCAACTCATATATGGGAAGAACTAGACTGGGTTAGAGAGAACTCAACATGAGTACGAGTAAGAGATGGTGTTCAAAGTTTCCAAAAATCGACCAGGATATGACCAACTCTTGATCCAAAATATTCCAAATTAATTTGTGTTGATTGCTTCACAGTCATACACCAACATCAGAATGCAACCTACATAAAATATCTACATGACCCATGTCTCCTTGTGATCCAGCCAAAGCTAAGTACAATTTGTCCTAGTTGCATAGGTTAATTTCAATTATTTGTCCATTGAATTTTAAATGACCCATTTGTCCTTCCTATCGTTATAAAATTGAGGACATAGACAATTTAGATAAAAGTTGAAAATAGAGGATTGTCAAGAGAGGTAATTAAATTGAGGACATGAGTCCTATATGATAGTAATAGGCAGTTGTTATTACAAACTGCTCGGCATTGTTCTTATTGTACTAAACTACTCCAACCATTTGCAATGGATTCCATCAAAGGCTTCATTTAATTTGTAAAAGAAGGCAAAAGTTATTCGCTTGATCTATTATTAATTATTGGACATGAAGTACCACGATTTATTCTAATTCAATAAAGAACTTTTCTTAACTCAACAAATATAAGGAATAGAGAGTTGAAAGCTATTCTCAATTGAGCAATTATATCTAAAAATTCATAATACATAGCATCATATTGGTTATCGAACCAAGATTATCGTATTAATATCATGAATATTGATTATGTAGGATCCCAAGGCACCAAGAGGGGGTGAATTGGTGTTTAAAATCAAAATTATCTATTTCACGAAAATCATCGCAAAAGCTTAAAGTTGATTCATAATCTTTAAATCAAAACAAATTAAATCAGATCACAAGTATAACATGAGAAGGAGAGGGAGAAAGAAATCAAATACAATGAACACGATGGTTGTTGACGAGGTTCGGTCACACCTTGACCTACGTCCCCGCTTTGACTTCTCAACCTCGAGACCGTCGTAAATTCCACTAGAACTCTTCCTTTATTCCAAGTAGGGCAAGGAAGGAAGCCCTTTACACCACCGCCTTTTCTTCGCTTTGAGAGGTAAGGCATATCTCTCCTCCTAAGAAGCTTATCTTTTCTCTCGTTCAAGATGTAAGATATGGAATCTCTTTTACACAGGAACTCTCTTAATTTTTCGGAACAATTGTTTCTCTCTTTTACAATATCATGCTCACAAGAAGACAAGAGAGAAAGCAAAGAAACTAGAATGAACATCAAGAGAAATGATATTCTTTTGATAACTTGAATTTTTTTCTTCAATGCTTGAATGGATGCATTTTCTTCTGACTTTGGCACTCCATACATATGCTTCAACATATGGAAAATTCGTCCAGAATTTATTTCACAATTTTCTCATTCAAAACTAGTTGTTATTGTTCATGTCAACCGGGAATTGACAGATCGCACTAATGGACCGGTCGACTGGTCTATATGACCGTTGCGCTTATTTGCTCACTGACTACAGCTGATCGGTCGACCGGACTATCGATTGGTCTAGCAACGAGTATAGTCTCGACATTTTGATTTTCACCCGTTGAGTTAATCGGTCGGCCGGTGCATCGCTGGTGTAGTCTCGATGTGGATTTGTGTAGCTCATGCATTGACCGGTCGACCAGTATCTCCGATCGGTCGACCGATACTTTCTCGTCCGGCCTTCTTTGCTTCGATCGGCTTATTGACCGACCTGCACTATTTTGAGCATAACATTTTTTATAGTTATCCAAATGAGATAATCTTGGATTCTATGGACATCTAACAAGATTCTCTACAACTTTGATATTCATCATTCATCCAAAATCTATAAGACCATTGTCAATTATTTAATTAAAGTTTAGTGCATAAAGTTATCCATTTTTCTTTGAACTTTTTCAGCATATAACTTTAATCTTTCAAGGTTTGTATTATCAAAATACAATTTTATAGGACATTAAAACTTTGCTCCAACAATCTTCCCCCTTTTTTATGAAACAAATCGAGAAATATGAAAAATATATAAGTTGTGAAAAAGTTGTAAAATCAATTTTACTCCCAATAAAACTTAGATTTTCTTACGATGATAGATATGCTCATAAATACTAATTGTAAGGTACTTTTCATATATATCATATTTTGTTTCATCAAAAAGTAGTTTGCACATGAAGGACATAAGAAATCATATGTAATTCCCCCTTTGATCATGTTGTCTTTAAAAAATTTATTCTCCCCTTTTTTATCATAAATATGTAAAGTATTACATCATAAAGAGTTATAAAATATGCAAAAATAACTCTCCCTAAATTTATGACTATTATAATGGTAAAATGAAATAAAATTGATCTAGAGGTTATGAAAGCCACAAGTCTAAAAATGTATTAAGAATCAAAATATTACATAAAACTTTGATACAACAATTATATTAATGATATGTCAAAATAAAGTTGAAAGATTTTAGCATGCTCCCCCTATCACTATCACTATGACCAATTTTCTTTTTATATTTTATATGTTCCTCTTTTCTTTCAAAGAAGTAATTTTGAAAATTTGAGTGATTTTTGAAAGCAAAAAGTAAATGATACTTTTACCATAACCTTCATGCCTTCACATTTTCAATTTCACTTGTCCTTTGCTTTACATGTGAGGCACACCTGAAAAATAATCATGTAACATTTGGTACACAAATTTCTTCGGATCCTATTTTGTTAGTCAATGTTCATTTTGGAACCCATATCATCCCATATTGTGATGGTTTTCTTGTTTTGCATTGATATGCGTAATGACCGTAAAATTCACATGTAAAACATGTAATATGTGATTTTCTATCATAGGAATAATTAGATTTCCAATAAGAATGTACAAAGAGTTTTCTAAAATTACTTTTAGTTGCATGAGAAATATCCTTATCATTATTTTGTGAATTTTTCAAAAAAATATTTTCCTTCTTTACTTTTCTAAAGAACATGCTAGATTTACATTTTTACATGCATGTGTAATTTCTAAAGAATCAACTTCATTTTTCAAGTTTTCATTTTCCGCAAGTATCCTTTTTTTCTTTTAATTTTTCAAGCTCATATAGTAATTTTTCATTTTCCTTTTTTAAGTGAAAAATACCTTTTTATAAGAGAGGAAAATTCACTATTCACATCTAAAGAAAGGTTTTCTTCGAAAGAGTTAAATGAGTCATTATTTGAATTTGAATGACTAGAAATTACCTCATCGTTGTGTACCATTAAGCATAAGTATGCTTCATCACTAGAAGAGCCTGATGAATCACTTATTTCACTTGACTCTTCATACTTGTTCTTCTTCCCCTTCTGAAATGTCTCTTTTTTGTCATTCTTGGTGAGACTTAAGTTTCTTTCTTTATATAGTCTTTTCTTTGGCTTCTCATACTTTTCTTTGAATTTTACCAACTTGAGGTATTTGTCAAGTTTTCTTATGTAGCGTGCGAGTCTCTTTTCGTCAACTTTCTCTTCACTTGAATCTTCTTCTTTTTTTGTTTGCTTTCAATACCAATATTTTTTTCTTGGAGGCTTTTTGTTCCTCATCGTCTTGGAATCCGATCTCATAAGGTAATAGTGAACCAATTAGATCATCAAAATCTAGATTATTCAAGTTTTTTTTTTCAATCACGATCCTCTTTGTATGTCATTTGGGGGAGAGAGACCTGGGAAACTTCTTCACTTTTGGTATTAGTTCTTGGCTCACACAAGGAGGCTAAGCTATTGACAATATCGTTAAATTGTACAACTATATCATTAATGGATTCATTATCATGCATTTTGAAGGAATCATATTGATGATCTAAAATATTTAATCTAGATTCTTTAACTTTATACGTTCATTCATAAGTAGTAATGAGTTTTTTCCAAATCTCATTTGCACTTTCACAATTAGAAATCAGATTAAACTCCGTCGAATCCAAAGCACAATAAAAAATATTTTTAGCTTTCCAACCCAATTTTGGAAAAAAATATATTATTTTTCGGTATATTCTGAGGATAATTTTTCATGTAAATAATAATATTTTTCGACAATATCCCACATGTCAATATTGATAGAACATATGTATCCTTGGATCCTAATTTTTCAATAAGTAAAATTTGATGCATCAAGCAGCGGAGGATGACTAATTGATTATCCTTCGAAAAAATTAAATCCACTCGATACCATAGTTTTAAACATGATTAAATCTTTAAAACAAGAGCAACCTTGCTTTGATAGCAATTGTAGGATCCCAATGCACTAAGAGGAAGGTGAATTGTTGTTTAAAATTGAAATTATCTATTTCACGAAAACCATCGCGAAAGCTTAAAATCGATTCAACAATCTTTAAATCAAAACAAATTAAATCAGATCACAAGCATAACATGAGAAGGAGTGGGAGAAAGAAATCAAACACAATGAACATAGCGGTTGTTGACAAGGTTCAACCACACCTTGATCTATGTCCCCGCTCCGACTTTTCGACTTCGAGACCGTCGGATATTCCACTAGAACTCTTCCTTTGTTCCAAATGGGGCAAAGAAGAAAGTCCTTTACTCCACCACCTTTTCTTCGCTTCGAGAGGTAAGGCACACCTTTTCTCTTAGGAAGCTTATCTTTTCTCTCGCTCAAGAGGTAAGATATGAAACTTGTTTTACACAAGAGCTCTCTTAATTTTTCTGAACAATTATTTCTCTCTTTTACAATATTATGCTCACAAAAAGAGAAGAGAGAAAAAAGAAAAACTAGAATGATAACTTCCAAAATGATATTCTTTTGATAACCTAAAGTTTTTCTTCGATGCTTGAATGGATGCATTTTCTTCTTATTTTGGCACTCCTTTTATACGCTTCAACATGTGGAAAATTCGTCCAAAATTTGTTTCACAATTTTCTCATTCAAAACTAGTCATTATTATTCGTGTCAGGAACTGGTCGACCGTACTAATGGATCGGTCGACCTATCTATATGACCCGTTGCGCTTATTTGCTCACTGATCGCAGTTGGTCGATCGACCGGACTATCTATCGGTCTGACGATCGGTATAGTCTCGACATTTTGATTTTCACACATTGAGCTAATCGGTCGACCGGTGCATCGCTCGATCTATCGATTGGTGTAGTCTCGACGTGGATTTGGCCAGCTCATGCATTGACCAGTCGGCCGGTATCTCCGATCGGTCGACCGATATAGTTACGTCTTTGGCTTGTTGATCGATCGGCACTATTTTGAGCATAATTTTTTTGCACAGTTATCTAAATGATATAATCTGGGATTCTTTGGATATGTAACAAAATTTTCAACAACTTTGATATTTATCATTCATCTAAAATCTAATAAGAACATAGTTAATTATTTAATCAAAATTTAGTGCATAGAGTTATTCATTTTTCTTTAAACTTTTTCATCATATAACTTTAATCTTTCGATATTTGTATCATCAAAATATAATTTTATAGGGCATTAAAACTTTGCTCCAACAGATTATTGACTATTATTATGTAAATCCGACATTATTGTTCTCCCATTCATACATGATTTATTTTATTATGAATTTCATGTTCATTTTATTTATTTTACTTACTTGTGTAAAAATTTAAGAAAGAATAATTACGCTTTTGTTTGAATCTTACAATTGACTGATCTTTGCGTGCACGAAGATCGACTGATTCACGATGACGTTGAACTACACATGAGATATAACTAAAAAATCATCTTTTTAAATATTTTAGTAGTAAAATATAATAATTATTGAATAAGTATTTTTAAAAAATAATGTAATAAATTTTAATATTAAGTTCTTTTGTTTAAAAAGGTGACTAAGAACTACTTACATGGTTTTATAATATCTTTGACTAAAAAAATTAGTCTCTCAAAATCGGACTAGATTGGCAGGTTCGATCGGATCTCATTTTTTCAAACTGATAAATATCATAAAATCAGATTGAACCAATTCATCTAGGTTTCAATTTTTTAATTAAAAAATGCAAAATTTTAGAAATTGGAAATGAAATTAAAAAGGAAGGAAATTAGGAAAGGAAAGAAAGAAAGGTAATGATGCATAAATGAGGTGAGAAATTTAAGGAGAAGAATGAGGGAAAATTTTGAGGAAAAAAGAGGAAGCGAGATAAAAAAGTAAAAATAGAAATAATTGAATGAAAAAAGGAAGAAAATGTTATTTAATATGATAAAAACATGAAAGATATAAATAAAAAAGATACTAAAAAATAAAGATAACAGAGGAATAATTAAACTAAAAATAAAAGATATTAATAGAAAAAAAATAAAAGAATACAAATATGTTTTATTAAAAAATAGAGGTAAATATTCTCATAAGTTTCTCGAAACTTATTCCGTTAAGAAATTTATTCAATTTTCATAGTATTTATATTGATAATAAATTTAAATAAAATTATATGCTTCAACTTCAAACTCTTTTAAATATGATGTATATAGAGATTCAAACTGACATTGTTTTAATAATGTAAATATTCTCATATTATTTTAATGTAATAAGTTTATCCAAACATATTAAACTTATATAAAATTGGAATAGATTTTGTATAAATTTATTAAAAATATTTTACTCTATATATCATTTAGGAAGCAAACAATATTTAATGTTTAATGTTAAGAAAATTGTTTTTGCAAGGTATTCTTATATCATTTTAATAGTATTATTCACAATATAATTTTGAAATCATAAAACAGTAATATCTTTATATCATTAAACTCTTATTATTTCCTACATTTGCATTCAACGCCGCAGTCAAAACGGCGGTTGCTTTGGACCAAAAGCAAAAATACGAAAAAGACCGAGACAAAATATTTCCGCCAACCAGAACCCGCCACGACGAAAACTCGTTGGTGGGACCTTTCTTTTCTCCCCACCCGACGGTCAACACCTCACCGTCAGCGGCGCACTCGTCCCTACCATGAGCATAAGCGCCTTGGGTACGCTTCCGTGCTCCTCCAGTCGACTCTCCTCTTGTCTAATTTGCTGACGGCAGCAGAGATCGACGACGGCCGGAGTCGATGGACGCGGCTACGGCGGAGGCGGCGGCAGCGGATGGAGGGGATTTGGCCCGAGAGTTGGAGCGGAGCGTGATGACGGCCGTGAAGGCCGGGCAGGAGCGCGGTGACCCGCCCCTCCTCTGGGCGATGGAGGTCGCGCGGTGCGTCCAGGAGAAAGGCTTCGAGGTGCCGAACTTGGAGCTGGGGCAGGTGTTGGTTTCCAATCTCTGTTTCACTAACAACACAGCAGCGTTGTGGAAGCTCCTCGACCAGGCCATGGCCACCCGCCTCCTCTCCCCCATCCACACCCTCGCCCTGCTCACTACGAGGTAGAGAAAATTAGAGAAAGATTGCTCCTCTTTAAAGTTTTTTGGTTTATTCCATTGCCCGTGATAAATTTCTGGTTTTGCAATTTTCAGGGTGATACCCAACAGACGAGCGCAGCCGGAGGCCTATAACTTGTACCTGGAGCTGTTGAATCGATATGCGCTGTCGATGTCTCCCGCCGAGATTGGTAATTGTAGAAAGAAGTAAGTTTCATCTGTTGTATACCATCCCTTTCTTTTTAACTTTTAGCTGAATTTTTTTGTTTGCTAAATTTAGCAACACTGGGAAGCAGACGCATGTCGTTTCTTTTTCCACGAAGTTGGTAGCTTAGATTCACATGTTCTGCTGCGAAGTTGGTGGGTACGTGTGGATTGAGGATTAAAGTCTACCGAGCTACTCTTCTTGTTGTTTGCTAAGGTTTCCAATAGTAGGTAGTATGTTGTTCTAGATGCAAGGTGGCTAGCTTGTTATCTGGTTATGTTAGCGGTGGATCGTATGGGCGAGCCATTAATTCTGTGAAGTGTTGGGAGTTAAATAAACCGCTTGTAGGGGGACAAGGATTAGGAGAGACGGTATCCTGCTTTCTAGAAATAGGAAGAGGCAATGGAAATTTCTTTATCTTACAGTAGCATCTTGTCCTTGTGCACATCAGAGAAGGTATTTCTTGATCTCGTTTTATGTAGGACTAGAGTCCTTTTAGCTTTAGTTATTGGAATCTTAGGAGTTGTTTAGATGTTCATGTCCTAACTTACCAATTTTTTAGTTTAGCTTATTTTGTTTTCTCTACATTTGGCTGCAAATATCTACAAATATGCCTTAACCTTGCATGATGAATGGATCGATTGCAGTTTGTTTAAGTTACACAAATGACCCCCAACTTTAACCATTGTATCTCTATCGTCTCTAGTTTAATTTTTGCATTTACAATCTCCCAACTTTAGTTCGTACATGTACATATTCCCTATCACTGGGTATAACTGTTTTTCGCTGAATAGGACAATCTCGTCGATTTTTTATTTCAACCTTGTCAGCTTGAAAACTAAATGGTAAAACAAATATGAGGAATAATGCATTGTGTATAATAATATGAAAAAAAAATGAAATAGGGATGGAAGGGATAGCGATTTCCTTTCCAAAATATGCAATTTTCCTTTCTTCACTCAACCAGTGGAGCTCAGCCTGCAAGTACACTAGAGTGTAATATAATCCCGTAGTGGGTCAATGCCAGTGAGCCTTTCTAAGTAGTGCTTTTGGAACAAAAATTGTTCTTTAATGAAGCCATTAGTGAAGTTCATTGCTGATCTTTGGTTCTCACCTGTACACTTGGGCCCACCTATTTTTGTACCACTTTAGTCAATGAAATGACATCATATGGGGTTTCCGTATGATCCTCTGTATGCTGGTCCATACTGCATCTATGACAGAACATGCTGATGAGCACAAGTCTCAATCTTATCTTCTCTTCCCTTATTTCATCTCTTTTGATATGTCCTCTTGCATGACGGAGATGATATTGCAATGAATCCAGGTCGATACCCTGACGGCAATAGAAAGTTGGTCTCAATATTCTAACAAGTTTTGAGTCTCATTTGTGAAATTGGTTAGATGATGTATGTCTGGGAAAGTTTCATCCTTTTAGAGACCAACAACAACAACAACAACAAAGCCTTATCCCACTAGGTGGGGTCGGCTACATGGATCATACGACGCCATTCCGCATTCGTTGATCCATATTCATGAGATTCGACAAACTTTTAGAGACCATGTTTAAAAATTTTAGACATTTGGAATCATACACTATTTTTGTTTGTTTAACATTTTCTTACATTTTTTAATGCAGTAGACAATTCAGATATATAGTTGGACAGTTGGATGTAAATATGGGTACAGTCAATTAATATCTGAGATTATCTAAATAAGCTTTGAATTGGTTATAAACATCTTTTATATAGGCTTTTAACTGATCAAATTCTGTTTGTATGGAGGAGCATGTTTTTCTTTTTCAAATCCACTATAGTAGTCGAAGTGTTTGGATAAAGATTCAAATTCATTATCACCTACTAAAATCTTTGTTGTTCCGGATTGCACATTTGGTTATGATTGGTGAGGCTCTCAATGGGGATATTTTGCATATGCAATATTTTGAGTTCTAGAAATTCTTAAGTGCAAGATAGTTAAGATTGGGAAGATCGAAGAGGAGTTATAAGATCGAAGATCATAAGATTGGAGATCGGATCGAGGATGGTAAGATTCTACCTATTAATAAAATATATATTTTTTAAAAATAATAAATATTATTTTGATTAATTCATCATATTTAAATCATAAATTACAGCTCACTTAGTCATATTTTTATTGGTTCTTAAATCAAAATTACATCAAAACATATTAAAAGTGAAGACAATATTAAACTTCATCTAAATCAATCATTATTATCACAAATATATAGTTTTATTAATATTTAAATGATTATATTAATCATATGAAATCTTATAAGATCGGATAAGATCGTAAGATCGTGTGATTAAAATTAAGATCAAGGTAAGATCTTAAGATCGAGATCGGTTAGTGGTAGTAAGGTCGTAAGATCTTGAGATCTAGATTGAGATCTTGATAGCCTTGCTTAAGTGAAGACAAATTGTTTTTAAATAAAGCATCGAGGTGGTTAGGCATGTTTTTGGATAGTTGATATTTGGTTAGTGAGTCAGTGCATGTTGTGTTGTTTAGCTTGTGCAGGTGATCTGCTTCAAAGATTATCATTTGGCCAACGTATGTTCTAGATGGTGATGCTGAAAGTTCTTTGATTATATAATTTATGAATAAATATATTGATATCCATTAAATATATGGTCTGTCTAATTCTTGTTTCAGATTTGCACTAAAAATATATCAAGCCTTTACTATCTTATGCATCGTTAGCATGTGTTTCTTGTCATCATTGAGCTTACTATGACTGATCAATGTTTGACATACCTTATGATTTTCAGGATTACAAAATCAATTGATGATGCTCTACAGCTTTCACATGTGTATGGCATACATCGGATAAATTTTGGTCATGCAGTTGTGTTATTCATTTTGTGTGTCATTACAAGCTTGATTGATTGCATAATTGAAGACTCCGGCTTGCAACTTGTATCAACAGATAAATCATCCATTTCATATAGCAGTGATGGGGTTCTGGCAATGGATGTTGATGTTAGTGGAGATTCAAATGGTAAAAGAAACAAACATCGTGAGCATCTGCGCAAAACCAATGTGCTGGTCGCCATTAAGGTGGTGGAAAAAATTAGTTCAAACAAAAAGGCTAAAGTTTTTCTCCGTCTCATCTATCATAACATGTATGCACTGATCTTTTTTTGTCTCCGTGCCTTTTGGCTCAACTTTTTGTGAACTTTTGCTTGATACCCATGCATGCAAACATATATGTTGAGAGAGGTTGCTTGATATTGTTTTTTCCTTTTTTCTTGCATAGCTTTGTTAACCATTGCAATAGAAATTTAATGAAGGAAATGACATGATGTCAAATAAAATGGCTTCTAGATTACTCTATTTAATAAGAGACTTATGCATTGAAACTTCCATAAAATTCTTGATGAGATCCTCACCAATATGCCGTAGCTATCATGTTCTTAGGCTGCATTGGTGTCTGTCTTTGACTGTGACCTTTCATTGAATTGCATAGTGACATATCTTCTATTACTTGGAGTAGGGTTCTAAGAGATATCTACATCTTATCTTTCTATGTGAGTTTTGTCAAAGTGAAAGTTGACTTTAGCCTATGATTGATTTGTGTTGTGTGGTAATTTCTTTTTCCTCTTAGGCTTTTCTGATTCTTTTTCTTCTGCTTTTAAGATACTTTATTGAGGTATTGATTACCTCTGACCCTTGTCCAAGTTCAGGCCTGGAAAATTCAATGCTTTACTACAAAGTCTGCAAATTATCGAAGCCCATAGAGCATCACAGATTTTGGCATCAGTGGGTCGTCATTTGGATAACATGTTGACAAATATAAGGAATTCTTTTGATGGGGGATACCAGTCAAATAAGCACCAGCTTCTCGGGTCACTCGCTGATTCTGCGCCATGCAAATTAAATTCATGTATCAATTATGGTGCTGGAAAAGGTGCTTGTTGGATTCCATTTGATATTTTTATGGAGGATGCAATGGATGGGAAGCATCTATATGCTCTATCTGCTGCAGAAGTACTTACAGGTTCTTGCTCTTCAGTTGCCTGTCTTTTCAATTTATAAAGATGTGTTTTTATATATTGTTGATGTGTGTTTATCTCAGGAATGCATTCATTGATATTACTTTATGTTAACCAGAACTGATCAAGACTCTGCAAATAATTAATAATGCAACCTGGCAGGAGACATTTCAAGCACTATGGGTCTCAGCTCTCCGACTTGTTCAACGAGTTGAGATTACATAGCCCCTGAGCTTTTCTTTGTCGATGAAGTGTTTATTACATTATGTAGATTTGCACACACAAATGTAGATGAATGTTTATTGATTGGCTTACTGACATATCTATTTTAGGATCGAGAGCCATTAGAAGGACCTTTGCCTCGCCTTGATGCACGCCTATGCATACTGCTGTCAGTGGTTCCTTTGGCGATTGTCCCCGTAGTGAAGGAAGAACATGAACTGCCTTCTCTAATGAGCAATGGTTTTCCAAGAGGCACTGCACAAATAAATGAAGGAAACCAGATAGCTTCCAGGCGGCAGGGACTGCTATCCTGCCTCCAGTTACTCACACAATATTCTAAACTTCTATTGCCTCCTCCATCAGTTGTGCATGCAGCTAATACGGCAGCTACTAAAGCAGCTGGTTTTGTTTCTAGTTTCAAGAATGGCAATGCTAATCTTGACATTGCTGGCCACAAAGATTCTTCCATCAGAGCAGGTCAGTGAAAATTATTCCACAATTCTTTGATGTATTAGCTATGTTGAGAAAATCCCAATAGTTGTCTTAATAAAATTGTTGAGTATTTGCAAACTAACCTATATGCACCATAATGCAAGACATTTGCTTGGATTCCCTAAGTACACAAAAAGTATTCATGACTGCCTAAAAGCAAAAGGAAATATCAGCTGGATCCAAAATTAAAATGAGCAAAGGCTGTAGGAACATTATTCCTGTTCCCCAACTACATCTATCCTTTTTCTTTTCAAACTACCAACAGTTTTTTTTTTTTGTTTTTTTTTACAGTTGGGAACATGATGCATCTTATTGTTGAAGCCTGCATCGCAAGAAATTTGATCGACACATCTGTTTATTTCTGGCCTGGCTATGTTGTTCCATCTGCATTTCCTAAAGATCGAATCTTAGTTCAGGATTCTCCTTGGTCAACCTTTCTTGGGGGTGCTCCGCTGTCTGATGCTCTGAAAAATTCTCTTATGATGACTCCTGCAACAAGGTACACTACATAAATTCCTTTATGATGCTCTGCAAAATTCTCTTATTGCATATTATGTGCATCTAGCTTTGCTAGTGCTTTCTGATTATTTCTATTATCAGCCTGATCACGTATTGCTTCTTGTAGTGTAACGGAAGTGGAGAAATTATACAACATTGCGCTGAATGGTTCAGCAGAAGAAAAATCAGCTGCAGCAAAGATCTTATGTGGTGCATCCCTTATTCGTGGCTGGAATATCCAGGTCGAGCAGATACATTTTCGTCAGAACATGTTTGATATTTCTAGTTCTAAAGATTCTCTATTTTTTCCCCTTTATGGCTTACGAGGACTATTCACGTTTTAATATATAGAATTAGTTTGATTTGATAATAATGTCATTCATAAATGAAAAGCTAGACATTGCATCTCTTTTTATGATTGGAAACTTGGACTACCCGGTTTGTTTCTCAGTCAACACACCATTCGGTCCATTCTTAATCCTACCCAAGTAGTCTTAAGAGCATCATACACTTCTCCTTTGGTTGTAGGACTAATTCTTTTTTGTTGTGTTCCTATATTAACTCCAATTTGACCTTGTTTCCCTTAACACTTTAAGAATTACTGAGTTTAAAAATGCCCAAATGTTGATAAAAGTTTCCAGTAGTCTGAAGTTGCTTGTCATTTGGTGTCGTATTCTTTACATATGTCAATCTGTTTTCATGCACTTGTAACGTTTTCTTCAACGTTTCAGGAACATGTCGTACGTGTTGTGGTCAAGTTACTGTCTCCTAAGTCTTCTAATTCTTCAGCATCAGGGACCAGCTGCTATTTGATTGATCATATGCCTGTGTTAAGTGGCATTCTATTTGGGTTGTCTGCTATTGATACTGTTCATATCCTCTCTTTGTATGGTATGGTGAGTGAAAGGTGTATCTGAAATATGCATGGTCTTTTTACAACTTTTCAGTTTCACCTTCCCTGCAAACTGATCCTCCTACATACAAAGTAGGATCAATGCTTTCCTCTTCCATAATATCAATAATCATTTCATGTAACGTTACCATCATTTTAAAGGTAAACTTAATAGTTTATGCATGAAATTTGGCACTTGCAAGCATTCTTTCATGGAACAATTGGTTTCTAGCATTTTCAAATATTCCCACCACATGAAAAACTATCACATCTTTTCAGAAACCAAGAAATGAAGTATCAAGATTTATATGTTGTGTTCATTTAAGTTATCTATAGATATATATACACATATATATACATATATATGTTATATATTCTTTCAGTAGTTCTTCCTGTTTTGCTCTTCATTGCTTTTTTCTGTGGTCTGATTCTTTATAGTTATATGAGAAGTGGAATATTCTGCACTAAGTGGTCCTGGTTGATATTTCTGTAGGTACCAGAAGTTGCAGCAGCCTTGATGCCACTTTGCGAAACTTTTGGTTCATTATCTCCCGTTTCGAATCATAGATCAGGCACACTGGATGAGACATCTGTTTATTCAGTCTTCTCATGTGCTTTTCTCTTTCTTCTCAGATTGTGGAAATTCTATAAACCTCCCCAAGAGCATCATATTGCTGGGCGAGGAGGCTCCATCAAGATGGAGCTAACACTAGACTATCTTTTACTTCTGCATAACAGCCGTATTGTCACACAAAACTCTTCTGTGGATAGAAACAGCAAAAATCCGCTTCATGAAACACCAAGTCAACCTGTCTACATTGACTCATTTCCTAAGTTAAGAGCTTGGTATTTTCAGAACCAGGCATGCATAGCATCAACACTTTCTGGCCAGTCTAATAAAAATCCAGTTCATCAGACTGCGAACAAGATATTGAATATGATCTGTCGAAAAATGCCCAAAGTTGGACACATTTTGGGTAGCCTTCCATCAAACTCCACTAGCAGCATTAGTGGATCTCCTGCAAGTACAATGGAAGATGGTCTCCAAAGGCCAATGCTTCCTGCATGGGAGGTTCTGGAAGCTGTTCCTTTTGTTCTTGAAGCTATCTTGACTGCATGTGCCCATGGAAGGCTTTCGTCTAGGGACTTGACAACAGGTTGGAGACAAATCCAAGCATTGATTCATTATATTTCCTTAGAATGTCTTTGTTATCACTTCATTATCATGCTGCTCTTCTCAGTATTGGCTGGTGTATAGAATGATATGGCATGGTGTTCTACACAAGATGGCTCAATGTAGTCTTGATTTAAGTTACATCTGTATTTCTGATGCCCATCTTTGATATACACTTGATATTTTGTAGGTTTGAGGGATTTGGTGGATTTTTTACCAGCATCTATTGCCGCTATCATCAGTTACTTTTCAGCAGAGATTACTAGGGGAATCTGGAAACCTGTTCAAATGAATGGATCTGATTGGCCTAACCCTGGTGCAACTCTTCTTTCTGTTGAATCCGAAGTAAAAGATATCCTTGCATCAGCTGGGGTTCATGTACAGAGCTGTTATCCACGTAGTTTCTTTTCCCATATAGCTGGATTGTGTTACTTTCCTAACCATGAAATTTATTCTTCATGAATAATTGTTCTAAATTTGTTACTGGTTTTTCTTTATCATGGATCACTTAGTTGTTTGCCATATCTAGTTTATACCTTCTCATTTTGCTTGTAAAAGTTTGACACTCAAGGACTGACTTGAAATATTGAACCAGTTGTTACAAATGATTTTGGACAGGATTCCTGTTCAACTTGTGTTTCTGCGTTTTTGTTGGTTTATTTCCTCTCAGTAGGCTTATGTTTCAATTAACTCTTCTAAATGCAAATGTTTGTTACAATTCCTACTTTACCAATGATTTAGTTTTTCAGCAAAACTTTACCACTGAGTTCTTCATCAAATACATTGCACATCCTTTAGGAGATAATTTAATAGTCTGCATCATTCTCTTTGTCTGTCTTTCACATATCCTTTTTCTCATGGTCTTTTTTTTTTGTCTCATGAACAAAAAGGATAACTAGGAGTTTTGAGTAGTCATTCACCTTATATTAAGGGGCGAAAAAGTAAATGTGCAAGTGCATACCAAGCGAAAGGTACAAAATGGACTCGGAGTAAAGACATTATCCACCCCCAACTCATCCCTCGAAAAAGAGATGCAATATGCAAATATACAGTATTCTTTATGTATCATGGCCTTCTTATGTGTCTCTCAAGTTCTCGGTTTTGTTGATATTTTTTTATAAGTTTTTTCATAATTTATGATAATATCTGATAGCATACTGAATTTTTGTTGCCTCAGATGTGAAGCTTTGACTTGTTTGATTAGGATTTTTTAATTGTAGCAAATTATATTGATTGAGTGCTGACAACTGATAATAATTGACATTGGGCATTCTTTGTAGGTGGAGTGCCTCCAATGCTCCCGTTGCCAATGGCAGCACTTGTCAGCTTGACTATAACATTTAAGCTTGATAAAAGTCTGGAGCACATTCATGGAGTTTTTGGCCAAGCGCTAGAGAATTGTGCCATTGGTTCTTCCTGGCCAAGCATGCCCATCATAGGGGCGTTATGGACACAGAAGGTTAGAAGGTGGCATGACTTCATTGTACAGTCGTGCTCACGTTCTCCATTCACAAGGGACAAGGATGCCGTGACTCAACTGATTCAAAGCTGCTTCTCATCATTTTTTGGTGCATCTGTAACCGGAGGCTCCCACATTACATCTCACCGTGGAGTAAGCGAGCTACTTGGCCACTCTTTATCTGAACAAGGGGTCCGACTGCCTATTAAGCCAGGTTTCCTCTACCTCCGGAGCTGTCGTTCTTTTCATGACACCGATTTCGTGAATGGGTTGATCTTCAAACTCGTAATCGAGTGGACACATAAATTCGCAAATGGATGGAACTCGACCGGACCCTCTCGTCTAAAATCGAGCCGGATTTCACTGGCAGCTGCTGCATCAGGTGCCCAGCAGGTTGCAACACTAGGGGCAAGCCTTTTGTACATTGCTGGCGGCGTAGAACTAGTGCAAGTACTATTCGAGGAGACCTTACCAACATTATTGCTATCCAATGGGGAAGAGAACCCGGGTGGTTCGCATACGGTGTCCAACATCATGGAAGGTTATGCAATGGCATATATGCTCATCTTGTCCGGGGCATTGGTCTGGGGAGTTGGAAGTACTTCTCCGGCTTGCACGCCGGTGTTCTCGTCGAGACGAGCTCGTGTGATTGGGAACCAAATGGACTTCATGGCTGGGGTTGTAGAGGGCAACATATTGCTGAGGTGTGATCCAGCAACATGGAAGGCATACGTCTCATGCTTCATAGGCTTGCTAGTGAGTTTTGCGCCTTCTTGGATTCCGGAGGTGAAGCTGGAAACACTGCGAAAGTTGGTCAGTTGCCTAAGGGGATGGGATGAGTACGACTTGGCTCTAGCCCTGCTTGAGCGAGGCGGCCATGCCGCCATGGAAGCAGTTGTCGAATCCATGTTGTAAGTAAAGGGGGCTGCAGCCCACAGTAGAAGTAAAACCAATCCATGTGGGCCTTCTTGCCTTGAGCGTGCCGCTGTGAACCTCTGTAAAGTGGCTCAGTTGGATGTTATCACCTTTTTGCTGCCGTAGTGAACCCGTGCACAGTTGTAAATGCACGTAGCCATGTGCTCACAGTTTGAATGGTTTCCAGGCTGAGCAAGGATTCATGATGAGCTATAGACCACAATTCCGTCGCAGCGATCAAAGTTGCGTTCTTTTTCTTTTCCTTCTGACCACCCTTTCTTCTAGTTTCAACTCTGTGTAAGGATTCTAGGATGAAACTCCATGTATAATTTACTACAGGAGCGAGTGCTCACAGGAATGAGTGCTTGCAGCCCCACTTGTATCTTAGGCATTATAAATTGTATCTTGCAGTTTTGTCACTTGTATTTAAAATCCGTCAGGTGGTCGACTTGGCCCCTGATCAGACGTTTTTGGTCCCTTAAACACCATTTGGTAAGACTTCCTACGTCAAGACTTGGATAGATCATTGGCAATCAATTTATTAATGGATCATGCGATCAGTCCAATTGCAATGTCAACCGAGGAGACAATAATAGAATCATTACTTAAGTGGTTGTGGTTACAATCGGTAGACACGTCCCCGGCTAATCACTCATTACCATGACCACTTGGCAATGCAATCTAAATCGCATATATATTGCAAGAATACTACGAGTTCATTCGAAACTCCACCAAAATATATATATATATATATATATATATATATATGTATTCTAAATCCAAGAGTTGAGTTTTAATTACTGTTAAATAATTTAATTGTTGGAACTGATTTTTCAAAATAAGCAGAGTTGACGTTTGAATAAAACAACTAAAAATTTTTGGGGCAACCGATAAAAAAGGGAATGGAGTGAAGTGAAGTGCATTGGAAGCGAAGGCATCAAACTCATTTTTGTCATACGAACACCGAGTCGTGAGGGGTGACCCCATACCTCGTGTCGGTTGCCTCCTGAGGACGCCAAGGCTAAAGTTCCTCGCCACCTACCGGCCACGCCTGCGCCTTGTCTCTCGTCCCTACCACCACTATGACCTCTCAATTCATATCAGATCAGAGTACTCACTGACCACTAGCTACTTGAAGGAAATATTCCATCGCCAAGATGCACTTGATCGATCCACCACCATCCATCCATCCATCCGTCTTCTTTTCTTTTTTTTCTTGGACTCGATCGTGGAAGAGTTATAGCTAGAAAACGTCGTTGGCCTTTGTTTTTGTCGATGCTCTCACGAGGGAATGAAATGGCGCAAAATTCCCCCCCAAGTGTAACTACCAACTGGGTTCCACTGGAACATGAAACTGTCCCCAAAAAGCGACATATATATATATATATATATGAATTCCGATGGTGGTACATTTGAATTTTTAGCACTAAAATCAGGTCATGCATGTGTTTCACATTAATTAGCGACACGGTTTTTACTCAACTTTTTGTTTGTTTCTTTCCTTCGAAATTAAGCACCAGAAAGAAGAAGACCTCTCAATAAAGTGAGAGTTGAGGAGCATATTTCCTTCGAAATTACTCGAGTTTTTTTTTCTTTTTGTAATGTTAAGTTTAATTCTCAGACGACGCATGTTCATCTTTTTACCTGCTCTCCCTATTTGATCCACTAAAAAAATATTTTCCACTTACCTCGCTTAAAGTATAGTCTTATAACTTTCACTTCCATCATTGAATCAACAAAATAGTAAATAGTCACCCTGAAATTTACATTCTAAAAGTCAAAAGTAATTAGGATTTAGGATATTCGATTGTATTAGTCTGTTCGTTGTTACATAATCATAATAAAATATAATTTCATGTATTACAGTGATAACTTAAAAATAATAAAATAAACTTTTAAAATAGAAGAAGACTTTATCAAAATATCATAAGTAGTGTTATAGAATTTGGAAAACATAAATCATGACCATTATTAAAAACATTTTTGACACTAACAGACTTTATCGCATAACTCCAATTAAGCATAAACCAATTGTGCAATCTTTTCGTCATGAGCAGAGCCATCATTATCCATACTTTAGTTATCTACAAGGATCCAGATGCAGAGTTTCTCAATTAGAATATGGAAAGGTCATGCAATGCGATTATTATATGATTGCATATTCGTTTTCATATAGTAGAAAAATACAAATATGCACGACATATATTTAACATATAAACTACATGTCAATCAATCATAACATCTATCATCATGCAATATTAAAAATCATGGTAAGACATGTATCTATTCATCATCATACAAATAATATGGAAACATTCATAACAATCATATAATTCCAGACATATAAGTGACTTTCACTTATCTTAATCATTGCCTCGTTACTTTTCTCAATGTTGCTTCATAATCCTTCCACACTTCCACTTTCGTTGGTATCAATCGATCAATTCTATCATTGGTCCTTATAACATTATATATTTCGATAGTTTAGATTTATGTCGTTGCCCTCACAATAGACTAGTTAAACCTTGTAGAAAATACTCATCTCTCGCCCGAGTGCGACTTATGAATACACACATAGTTATCGATGTGAGAATGATTATTCCTAAAGGAAATACATATTCTTGAAAAATTCGATAAGGATTATTGAGGGACGACATGTAACATCATACACAACTAAATTCATTATGCTTTTCAAATAACAATCAATTATGTCGCTCAGTCTTCATATTTTAACTTAGTTACGCGGAAACATGCATTTCGTGTATCTAAGTGATAGCTAGTACATCAATCAATATTTCATAAATAACATTACATTATACATTTGTAAATAATTTCATCTAAAATGTATATAATTATTTAAAGAGAATGCATAATATTAACATGACAATAGTTAGACATAATAGGTCAATTTCCTTCTTTGACCGTTCTGACACATTATCAATGAAAACTTATAACTCAATATATAGAGATTCTTTTTACTTGATTCCAATTTTCCTACAAACTAGACTTTAACATGAATCACATATAAAATTTATGAATTTTATCTTTTTATTGTTTAATTACAAAAATTCATACAAATATCAAAATTTATTTTCCATAAAGTATTTAGACGATAAACAATAGAATATTAATAACTTATTCTATACATGTTATTTCAGAATGATTCCAAATTTTAAAAAAAAAAAAGGTGTAACCAACTTTTAATTTGATCATAAATTTTAAACCCCAATTCAGTATTTCTAATTTATGATACATTTTATAATTTATCTTACTGTTATCCGAGACAACATGATAGTAGTTTATTTTTTATCATAACTACTTTTATATATATTCAAATCATATGAAATAAATTTATGTGGAAAGTAGACTTAGAATTTTTATACATATGTTATTTGTAATTTTTGAATAAGTAAAACATATCCAAAAAGTTATTGCAAAGACAATTATGAATTTAGATATATTAAGATGCAATCTCAATCATGCAACCCTCAATCAAAATTCCTATTAAGAACAGTGTATTCTTAGGTCTCTCAATCCAAATAACTACATTATCAAAGGAGAGAGTGGTTTTAATTCCCCTTTAGATACTTGTGCTCTTGATCATCTTCCAAACCTAGTCGTCAAGTGCACATATGAGAAAAAGATATTTGTAAAAAGAATTTGCGCTTTAAATAGGGAAGATAATGAATATTTTTGCTCAAAAACTAAATTACTCTGATTTAAAAATATGAGTTGTTACACACAATTCTTTAGTTTGAGCCCCGCAAAATTTTGAATATTTTTTTATTTATCTTATTGTTATTTGACCTTTTACTATCATTGGGGAAAAAAATCTAAAAAAGGTGTGGTTGGCTTATTTTAAATGTAAAGGGAAAATGCATAAAAATAATTTGTTGTAAAGCATACTTTTATGCATTTTTGTTTTTTGTTTTCAAACGACAATGAAGGGTACAAATGTAATTAAATAAAAACCAGAAAATAAAAGTTAATACAAAATGGCGGTGGGTAAAGTGAAGAACTTTTTTATAGTTCGAAATGATTAGCTATTAAATCTTTCGAAATGAAAATAAATTATTGTTCAAAGTAGGTAAATGAAAATAACACTAAATCATTTGCCAAAAATATATAATCGCCACACAATACCAAAAGGAATTATTATCTTCCACGCGTGTCAGCTTAAGATTCGAACGTCACAAAAAATATGCCCATGACTACTTTCTATTTAAAATTTAAAATTTATAATTTATAATAATTTGATGGGATCATAAAGATGGAGATGGAAACAAAAATAAAAATAAAAATGAATAATGCACAGATTATGCATGTACTTTTGTATTAACGCGAGACAAACGTTGCTGCATATTGCATCATCCACGTTACCCGTCACGTGGTTAAAGTTTACGAACCCAAAACAATCCAACCTCTCGTCACATTCACATGACTGAGCCGCTACACACAAAAAGTTGGCCACCCAAAATTTTATTTTTAATGTTTCCTTTCCAAAATATGTCGAACATAATTAACTCGAATATTTTGGCAACAAAAGGTCATTGAAAACCTCATTTTTTAAGCACTTTTTTTAATCAAAGTAAAGTATGTTCTAACATTTATTTTCAAACTAAATTATTTAGGGATTGTCGAAATTAAAAAAAGAGGTTATCAATCAACCTTTCCAATGAAGAATTTCAATTTAATTTCATTTTTAATATACAAAAGTTCATGAAATTATAAATTTAGAAGGTAATCTGTGGAGGATAAATCAGTAAAATTAAGATTTAGTTTTCATCTATAATATTAATTAAGATAGAGGTAATAGTAGTATGAGTCGAATGATGACCTTTTTAACAAAAAAAAAAATCGCCCTGTAATTTTCAGATAATTTTTTTTAATTGGAAAAACTTATTCTTGCAGTGCCTATATTTTAACTAGTTTTTTTTTTGCTACAAAAAAAATTAGATTTTTTTATTTGTATGATAACACTAAGAAGTATTTTATGGTATAAATTGATATCGATATGCATGATATATATATATATATACACTTTTTGTAATATAAACAGTTACCTGAATAATTATATATATGCTAAAAAATCATTCAAAATATGGAAACTAATATATATCTTATAATATTTATTTTTAAAGTTTGTTTGTTTTTTAATTTTTAGATTGTTTTCCTTGGCATCATCATGATATCATCATCATCATCATCATTACACCACGCTGAAAAGTCGACGAATAGATATAAATGGACGGTTGAGATTGATCGAATCTCGGCCCTCTACCTGGCTGGCTCTCTAAAACGTAAAAACACGTCAAGTTTTGTCGTCCCGAATGGCATCACGATTTTTTGGTGATGGCGCGATGATTGCGTGAGCTTTTGCTATCTAAAAATATATTTATATAATTCACATCTTAATGCAGGATCTTTATTGTGATCTTTCTAAAAAAAAATTAGTTGGAACATTGATTTTTGCATAAAAAATCATGAATTTTAATTTAAGTCTCAAATCTAACTTAAACTTTTATTTTTAAAATTTTAAAATTAGTTATAAATGTAGCTCCTATTATTGTATTATTATTAAAAATAATAATTCAATTATCATTACATAGACAAGATATAAAAAAATAAATAATTTAAAATTAAAATATTTTTGACAACTTTGATAATAAGTTAGTTTAAATTGTTAACCTATTTTATAATTAGACTATTTTTTAGTTGCTTTAAAATATCTAATACAGTAGGCTAAAAATTTAAACTAACTTACTATTAAAGTTGTCATAAATATTTTAATTTTTAATCTTTTATTTTTTATGACTTATCTATGTAATGATCACTGAATTATTATTTTTAATAATAATACAATAATAGGTTACATTTACAACTAATTTTAAAATTTTAAAATAAAATTTTAGGTTAGATTTGAGACTTAAATTAAAGCTCATGATTTTTTATGCAAAAATATAAGTTTAAGCTAGATTCAAAGTTCGTGACTTTTGACGCAAAAAAATAAAAATTCGGACTAGATTTGAGAATAAATTGAAAGTTGAGACTTTTTTTATGTAATTTACCCATTTTTAAAGCCTCACGAGTTTTTAGTAATTTTCTATCTGATTGATTTAATTACAGGATATGAACTATATATTTTATATTTTATGAGATACAGCCGTAGTAATAAACTGTGACCACCAAAGTTAATTAATGGCATTTTATATTTCAATGTCATTGTTTGCAACCTTATGTAATCTTCTTAGCATTTACAATTTCTAAATTATTTATGAGATTTGCATATGTAATATATATATATATATATATATCTTTTATTATTAGGCAGCATTTTTCGGATGACTATTTTCATATTTAAAAAAACGCTCGATTCTTTCATATGTCAAGAATCCTTAGCGGCGGGGATTTTTAAGTTTATTTTTTAGAGTTATATCTTGTGTAGGATAAAAAAATTAATATATGTACGGGTGAACCCACAAATATTCTAAGGGGGCTTGGCCCTCTAGAATTTCATAAGTAGTTATATATATATTAACTAGGGAACACAAGCGTTCTTTCGCATGATTGAAATTATATAATTTCATAATAATATATAATTATTATTGATATTGACATGTGTAAAATATACTAATGACATAATTATCTTAAGTATGATAATGCACATTTAAAATATTTAGTCTTTTTTATTATGTAGTCTCATTTAAATTTGTGAGAAAAATATGTTGAATATATTTAACATAAAATACTATTGATTTAATTCATCTCTCCGCATAATAATTTTGGACAACCATCCCACATAATTCTTATTCAAGCATGTATTATATACAACTTAAAAAATTACTAAAACAATTAAATATATCTTCTCGCCTATGAAAATTATATCCAACTAATAAGCTCTTGAGTTTTTTTAAAATTAATAGTCACTGCATTTTTTACATACCCTAATCCTAATGGTCTAATCAGCATTTTTTATACCTTCTAATTCTAATCCTAGTATGAAATTTGATCTTTAAAAATTAACATATTTTATTTAGAAATTTATTGTATTACATAAAAGGTACATTTTTGTAATATATAAAAAATGTTATGGGATACAAAAAGTCAAATGCCATGAATAACATATACCTTAATGTACATTAATAAGTGTTTGCATTTATTATGACCGTTAATACTAATACTAATACTAATACAATTTGTTATTATAAAAAATTCAAAAGTTCTACTAAAAAGAATGGATGAATGATGAAAGGAGTGAACTCCTCATCATAATTAAAAAATTGTCATGAGCATTGATTTATATTATATATAAATTTAGATGTATAAGTTCTATTGTTAAAAATTAAACTTGACCTCCCTTAAATAGTTTGAGTATGAGATTGTGACACAAAATATGACTTGTGATAATGATTTCCCTGTCGGCACCCATGAGGTTGAGGCTTCATATTTCAAATTATATCATATTTCAAATTATTTCGAAGGTTAACTAATCCATCATTTTTCTCTGTTATGAATGTAGCACTAGCAAATAAAACTATTGATTCCGCTTTTGATGCCTAGCCAGCTAGGGGTGTAAGAAAATTTTGATCAATTCGAAAAATTTATTTCAACCAAAAAATATATTAAGAATCTAAATATGATTTGAGGTGATTTTTAATAGATTAAAATTCACCAACTAAAATTAGGGCTCATCTAATTAAAAAAAATTGTAGGACACTTGAAGTCTTTTTTAAAAAAAACAAAAGCTGAAGTAGCTTAAGTAGTAGAATGGTTAGTGTCACCATACAAACATATTGAGAATTTTCGGAGGGGAAACCTCGTCCCAAAATTATTTATGATTTTTCATATATTCAATTCATAAGTTAACAATTTTTTTTTAATTATGGATATAATAATTTTTGTATACAATTTTATATTTTTCTATCACATTATTAAACTGTAATTTGATAACTTTAAAATTTTAGTAAAATATTTCATATTTAATATAAAATTAAACATTTTAGGCTAATTTTAATTTATTATATATATCTTTTAAAATGTAATTATATAAAAGTAGGGATCCGAAAGATAGTTATGTCATCTGGTTTGAGACATTTACTTTTGACATCCTTTTCATCAGAAAATTTGAAATTCTTTTAGATCTTTTATTGAAAGATATTGTTACCCTCATCTTGTCTGAACGTTTCTGATTTATTTATTTTGAGACTTTAGGCTGGATCAAATTTAAGCTTCTTTATTTTATTTATTTTGAACCAAATATTATCTCTTTTCCTCATCTGATTAAATTAAGATAAAAAATAAAGATAGACTAATCCTTGTGGGTTCGACATTCTTCTCACTCTTTATTACTTGATTCGATCTAGTGCTCTAGCTAGTTTTTGCGCTATATAAAATTATCATCAATACTCTCCTCCTCTTCACCTGTCGCCTTTACAACTTTTGCCCCTGCTGCCATGTATAATGGTCCCCTCCATCAAAGGAAGCTTCCTCACTCGAGTGCGCAAGAGGAGTTGGATGGTCCCCAAGTGTCGATTGATATTTTATGTTGGTTTGATGGCCTTCATCACTGTCACGAAGCAAAATCATCTTCCTTGGTGCAGAAACTAGTGCATGATGTCCGGTCTGCTCTACCCCATCCGCCGAACTTTCGTCGGCTTCCTACATGGATATTTATCTTAGCGGACATTTTGACAACAAATGAATAAAAATGATGTATAAACAAGTTTGATGTGGAGAATGCGTGAAAACATGTTCAATTGGTGTTTTGTATGCATTTGTAAAGGAAATAAATATGTCGTAAGTGCAAAATACATGCAAAACAGTAATGTAAACGTATACATAAATTCTTCACATCAAATTTAACTTGTCAGCATTTTCTCTCTCTTTAACATCAATTTTTTTAAAAAATAAAATTATCACGTCAATACTTTTCTCTTTCCTCCACTGATATTTTTATGATTATTCAAAATTTTCAAACATGATCATTCAACTTCATAAAATATCAATCACAGTCAACATTAAAAACTTAAAATAATAAATAGAAGTCCCATGGATCGACCCCGATACAATTTGGACACGACCTAGTCAAGTCACATCACCTAATTGCTTTATATGTATTAAAGATATAATATTATAATTATTAATTATTAAATTAGGGAAATAAAAAATATCGAATGTGTTTTCCCGTAAAATTTGGATCAATAAAAAGTAATAAAAATATTATAATAAATGATATTGTGATTATTAGATATATAATAAAATTTTTATCTATAATGTAGTTATAATGTATGATTAAAGATGTAAATATATATAAAAAATAAAAACAAATTGTGCAACATCTGGCTAGGCCAATGTGGCTCGCACTTGAGGAAATCCCATATGGGCGTCGTGTGGATTCAGGTGCTCTTACGAAATTCTACCTCTAGGGCTTTGAAAAAAAAAACCTTTAGGGCTACCGTTCCTCACTCCTCTGATGTCCGCAAAAAATGACAACAATGACAACCTCTTTGTAGAGTTGCTACCTCATTTTTAATGTTTATTATTTATCATTTTAAATGTAGATAGAAAAATATTGATGTCATAATAATTTTTCAAAAACAAATTAAATGGTTACTTAAATATTCCATAATCACTTATTATTATATTTTTATTTTATTTATCCTTTTTAAAAAAATTAATTTATTTAAATGATGACCGTGATTGAGATTTTTAAAAATTTAAGAAGAGGCCATTGTCCATAAAAAGCTATCATCTCTCACTAATAATTAGATATATTATATTATATTATTTTAATTCTATCTCTTTTTATATTTTTAATTTTTTACTAATGACCATGACAAAATTTTTGAAAAGTTGAATCATCATGTTTGAAAATAAATTTTGAAAAGTTGAATGACATACAAAATTAAGTTTGAGTGGAGCAAAGATAAAAAAAATACCAACGTGACATTTTTATTTTTTAAAAATTGAGAAAGAGAAATACTAAAGTGGTGCTACATAAACATCTAAGTTAGTGTCATGGTAACAAATTCATTGGTTAATGGACAGTAATTGGTCCCAATGACCGCGATGATCATTACTGAATTTATTCCAAAAAAATAAAATTCTTAGTCATGGTTTTTTTATTTTTAAATGATTTTTTTTATCTAAGTAAAGATAAATGGAGTGTTTCGTTTGTTTACACACCTACCTTATCCGTGTATATATGTTCTACTTTATAACAACATTTATAATTATGGTGCCAACATATATAATTTATAAGTTACAGTGTATACTTAAGAAAATATCAGACGACCACCTTAAAAACAATATTTACAGCATAAGATTCTAAATGTAATGACCAAGACATACAAAAAAAGGCTTTGATAATACACAAAGACCATATTCTAATATAATATAAAAGTAGATGATACTAAGATTAGGATTAGATAGCCTCTAAAAATAAATCCGTAGATATATTGTCTGAAATTTGGACCTTGACATTCTATCTATCAAAAAAAAAAAAAAGATTGGTAAAAGAGAATGAGGAGTGTGATTCGGTAAAAGCACAAAGGTTTACATCTCACATTATTAGTTGGCAACAAGGGTATAAGGAAATAGTAAACCTAAAAAAACAAACTATCCAAAAACTAAATTTATGAGCTAAAGAAAATAAGGGATACTTTTAATAAAGTAAATTGACAGTTACTTTTTATTTATTTTTTCTACTTCTCTTTTGGTCCACATGACATCTATGATCTACCTCCTTTTTGTTATCCACGTAATGATTTTGTATGATATACTGTTCTGCTTACTATATGATATATGGTGGAATTTATAGTAAAATTGAGGTCCTGAATTTATATTTTAGTCGTAACATTGGATATTTTATATTAATTTTTTTTCTCATTGTATGTTTCAATTGTATTTCCCTAAAGGACAGATTATTTTTCCTTTAAACGATTTTAGAATAGTTTTCAGGTTACAAATCATACAAAACATGTCGAATTTTTTTAATTTAAAAACTACTCAACTCAAACCCTTTTTCTTATAAGATAATTTGTATGTAAAAAGTTGGTCATATATATATCCAAAAATTTTTTTATTGGAACAATGGTGTCTTATGTTTCCATACATATATATATTGATTAGGAACCTAGTAGTTTTAAAAGAGTAGGACCTCCTCCATCACTGCTAGAAGATTGCGTGAAGACAAATGTGGCATTATTTTGGTGGCAGGCTACCAATGTTCACATCCTCCAAAACTAATATGACTCAAATTTTGATCCTTGCAACTCCCCATTGGCCAAAGGACGAGGTGTCATGTACCAATTAGATAAACAAATTGACTATGCATATAAAAATGATACAAAGGTCTTGCACGTTATTTTAACTCTCTCTTTCTTTATATACGACGAAACATATTCGCTAACCAATCAAATATTTGGTAAAATAGTTTATGTTTCGATTATTATTTTAACTAAATTCAAATACAATAAGAAAAAAAATAAAATACAATAGAAATGGAGCATGGCACAATTTTAAGGAGGCCAATTTGTCTATATATATATATATATATATATATAGAAATTCTTTATGACTATTAATAAAAAGTTTACCAGGGTTAGGGTGCTCCGATGAGGCTGCGCCAATGGCGAACAAAGCGATCCGATGAGGTGCGATAGAGACGGCCATGCGAGGGTTTCGCTTTGTGCATAATAGGGCATGCTATTTTTTTTTTTCACAATTTTTGTTGGAAAGGAATGTTATTGCTGTTTTTTTTTTGTCCGGCACAGTTTATTTAAGACATCGGTTCACTAGGGTTTGAACCTAGAGTCATGCGAAAATCGTGTCTTTTTTCTGATCGTCGAATGTAGTTTGGACATCGCCTTATATATGTTTATTCCCTACTTTTATTATTATATTAAATTTGTTATTTATTATAATTAAATTAAAAGTAATATTTTTTTATGATCTTTTATCTCAAATTGATTGAGATGTTCCGATCCCGGATGGACTGACACATTTTTTTCAAAAAATCGAAGCAAACCAAGTAGGATAGACCCATATTTGGTCATCCCAATACCTCAAGCTATGTTATGCATTTTTTTCATTGAATAAATAATGTAAACATACTTCACATCGCTTAAAATCTGTTAACTCATAAAATTCTAATCAATTAAATAATCATCGCACCCTCAAAAGATGTCTCCACTTTGACTTTTAATAAGAGGAGGTATCAAATATAAAAATATTTACTCAATATATAATATTTTCTATTAAGAATCTTCTTAACATTGAAGATATACATTGGAAAACTAAAACAAAGTTGGAATGTAAACTTAATAAAAAAATATGGAAGAGGGGATTTAATAAAAAAAATGGATCACTCCGTAAAATATATTATTCTTTTTTTGATGCAATCACTAAAAAAATTCGTCAACACGCCACGTAGATGGTCAGTATATATGACACTCCTGATTCGTCATTACACCGTAACGGTTGATTTCACGTGACGGCGACGTCTCGGTGTCCAGAGGTCCCCGTTATTATACCATAATAACAAAAGGACGAGCATTTAAATCCCGATGGCACAAATCGAAATTATTTCTACATTTAGGGGGCGAACATGCAACTGAAACCTTACTATATGAAAAAAAAAAGAATTGCTCGCCCTTTAGTCTTTGCTCTCCCTCCTTTCTCTCTCTCTCCGTCTCTCGTGTGACTTCCTACTGGTGCTCTCTTTCTCCTCTCGGTTCGAGACGCGAATCGCCATTTGCTAGGGTTTCCTCGATCGGATCTGGTAATTCCCGAGCTCCCTTAACCTCTGCAGTTCGTTGATCTACTCTGTTGGCCTCCTCTTTTTTCTGGTGTTGGTTCCGATTGAATTTGATCAGTGGACCACAGTCTGTTCGTTTCTTCCAGCTGAATTTTTTTGACTTTGGTGTGTCTTCCGGAAAGAATCGAGCAATGTATGTTGAATCTCGACGTTCTCCCTTCGTAACTTGGCTTTTGGGTCGGAAGTGGGGTTTTGAGCTGTGAGTCTGAGACCAGCTGTTGGGTCGAGCGTTTGGTTGATGTTCCTGAGAGGAAATATTTGTGGGAGCTCAACTAGCATCGTCTCTGTTGGTTTTGAGTTGAAAGATGGAATAGTTTTCTTCTATTTTATTTTTTTTCTCCTGATTTGTTGGTACACAGTGGAAATGTGCGACGGATAGGGCGATTTGGTTTCTCCTAGTAATTTGCATGATTGAGGATATTGAAGAAAGGATTAACTTGAAGGTTCGAAGGATCTGATGCTCTCTTTGTGAGAATGAGAACGAGAGAGATTTTGACATATCTGTGAATAACTGCTTTAACCATGAAATTTCTTGACGTATTGGTGCTCCCGTAGAACTAGACTTGTATTGTTATGCTTTAGAGTGTCTTGTTTTATATATTTGATGTGAATTGAGGGAAGTATGGTATGGTTTGTGTAATTGATTCCTCAATTTGGGGATTATGTTCGACATCTAGCGATTTCAAAATTTTCTCTGAGATGATAATTGATAAGTCAAGGAGCTGAGCACCTTTGGATGATCTCAGTTCCAAATATGGAAATTAACTAAAAGTAGAATGTATAAGCGTTTGTAAAAAAAAATGATATTGACGCTTGTTGATCCCCCTATTCTTTTTTCTCTTCTTACTTCTTTCCTGCTATGTGACTTGCATGCATGCAGTGGGCTGCAATTTTTAGTGCAAATCCACTAGAGATATATAGAGTATTTTAAATGGTACATTATGTGCAGGAGTGGTGTAAGACATCATTTTGTGGTCTCTGGTTCTCCTGAATCCCTACTCCGGGAGCATTCTACAGAGTCTAACCAGGTTTTATCAAGTGTTTCAGCTGTAGTCATACTTCTTTATAAGAAGTACAACAAAGCACTTGTTCTTTGATACGTTAAAGAATGGAAGGGAAAATAGATATGGATTCAGTACTTGATTATGCTATTTTCGAGGCTTCATCATATGAAAACAGGTAACAAACAACCTAAGTTTCAGAATTTTTTTATGTACTTGCTACATAACATCATTGTGAATCCTCTGACTGGTCAGTGTTGTAGACATGAAAGGTAATTTCCAACTGCTGATATTCATCCTTAATGTGAAGCTCGATATTCTCTCTCTATGTATTCATTATGAATTTCTTTGACATTGACCTCCTCTACTGAAACCTGATTTTAAAAAAATGTGCCCTTGGAATTTAACAAAAGACCAATGAATTAACCCTCTCTACTTTAGGTAAAACTTTCCAATGACAGATGTTTTTTTTTCCTTCTTTTCTTTGTTGTTCTGCAGTTTTAAGGCCCTTGCTTTTAGCAAAGGAGTTGTTGAAACTCTACCGTTTGGCCATTTGGATATGCTATCATTGCATTTACCACAGGCAAATGAATGTTTTGCAAATGACAAACCCTTCAAGTTGCATCCCAATGAAAGCATCAAAGATTTATCTTGGTTCACCAAATCAACTTTAGTCAGGTACCATCATTTGGATACAAGTAAATATGTGTTTTATCACTTGATATATGAGACTGAATGCAGGTACCACTTTTTTCAGATATTTGCATCTAACCACTATGCCTGAAGCTTTAAAATCTGCTAGAACGATTGAAAGAGAAATGTCTCAATTGGAGGACACTAGAAAGTTTCAACTTACCATCTATTCTAAGGTAGCATGCTCTTCACGTAGCAATTTCTAGTGAAGGACGTTTATTCTCTAAGTACACTGTGACTAAGGCATATTTCCATTTGTCAGGATCATCAAGACATTTCCACTGGAATACCAGGTATCTTTGATAGTACTATCATTCATATACCATTTTTAAGTCCAACAATTGGTTGACTAATGACCACCTTCATTGTAAACTCTCTATTCATTTTTACAGGCTTTTCCTTTCTTTCCTTTTATTTTATGAGTGTCTCCTTATCCATCTTTCCTTTTCCAAAATTAAACTTAATTCCTGTGTAACTTTTAAGCCTACATACCATAGAATTCCTGTGACTCGCCTTCTTGTTTTTTTAGTTATTTTCAAAATCAATGAATGCCGAGATGGTTAGCAACCTTGGCTAACCATCCTTTTCCTCTAAAAAAAAACCCTTCTGATTTTGCCAGATAATTTCGAATACTTTAATGCTCTCTTTCTCAGGAGTTGAATCTTAAAAAGTACTGTCTGAAACGGTATGTAATTTAAATTCAATAACCAATTAAATTTACGCACTGAAAGTAGTATTGAAGAAGACTTCATGAAGCTTTTGAACTCGCAACATGTATTGGTGCTGAAATTATTTAGTTGAACATATTTTTCAGCTTTTAATTGAACATATATTCTTGTGCTGATTATTTTCTATGGCTTCCTCATGTTAGGCTTTTGTCAATAAACTGGACTGCCTTGTTCATTTTCATTGAATTGGGTCTGAAGCAAGCAATATGAGCATGCCCTTATTTATTGCACACTGACCCTAAACAAAATTCTACATTTCTTTCAAAACTTACTTTCATTTATTCCTGCAGATGCCTCCATCCAGGATGCTAGTTCAATGCAAAAGGTACATTTTTTTCTTTTAAATCTTCTTTTTGTTTCTATTTCCATGTATATTACTATTTCTTCATGAAACTTCATTTTAAAGTAGTAACCCAGTGTCTTGTATATTACAGGTGAAACAAGAGATTATTCCATCAGACGCCACAAAGTAATTATCATCTCCTGGATCATAGTGCTTTCTCTCAGATTCATTTTCCCTAACCTGTACTGTTGTAGGAATGAATTGCTGAGAGCAATGGACTTGAGACTTACGACCTTAAAAGAAGAGCTAATGGCTGTATTCAACCGAGCTACAGGTGTCAATTTATCAATCAAATTACTATCTGATTTGGCTTCTTTTTCAGAGCATTTTGGAATAAGAGAATTGAGGTACATTGTTGTTTTTGTTGCACAGTTCTATTCTTGGCATAAACATAAAACATATGAAATGTATGATTGGAATCACATCAATGTATCATTCCAGTGGTGCTGTTCATGGTTCTTTTAATGATGGATCTTCCTTTATTCTACGATCTTATCTGATTCTTCTATTTTTGCTTTTGTTCCTCTTTATGTAACATTCCACTTTTCAATTCTCACTAAAGCATGTGAAAATTGTGTGTTTGGTCTTGTATATTTGGGCAGCTCTTTCAGCAGGCCTTTCATTATTGTTACTTTTGCTGTTTTCTTACTGTTGATTGAGAATAAAAAGGGTCAGACAAGTCAGAGTTAAGAAAATAAGAAATATTCTTCTCAAGTCATCTTGAAATTTTGTTTTATAAATATTTCACAATGTTCTTTATTTTCTTTCCACAAAACAAATCTAGTTCTGTTAATGGCCTCTGATGTTCTAGTCTCTTGCTGAGGCATGGGATTTGAATTATTTATCTGTTCCACAACAACATGCATGCGATTGCAATTCTGTTAAACTAATTAGGATTGAATGAATTGCCTTGAGGCCTGTGAATATTTCTGGAGTTTACTCTGTTTTTAGTCTGCCTTAACTAGCTTCATCTTTGCATTGCGGTTACTATTATTCAGATCTACTAAAAGCCAATTCTACCTTCTTAAACTTAGGGTTCCGCTAATGAAATGCTTATCATTGATGCCCAAAGACCAAAAGGTGGAAGGTTCAGAGGAAAAACTGAACACGGATGGTACAGTCATGGACTCTGATACAGAAAAGTCGCGGCAGACAGTTTCAGTGGTTGGCAAAGAGATGCCTTTTAGAAATGGTATCTCTCCAGCCAAAATTGCACAAGCTGAACGTCAGAGCTCGACAGAAAGTGAGTCCACGGAGTCAAGTGATGAAGATCATACAATTGTTGAAAGAAGTAGACCTGCTATACGATCTGCATCACCTAGAAGGTCTGCCTCGCCAATGCGCCGAATTCAGATAGGAAGATCTGGATCTCGCAGATCTACCGCACTTTCCATCAAAAGTCTCAATTACTTTCCTGTCAGAGAAAGAACTGTATCATGCAGAGATGCTAGTGAAAATGGTAGTGGTGGTGAAGAATCTGAACAGCAATCTAAGAAACCAGATAATAATATTAGAAGGATGAGTGTCCAAGACGCAATTAGTCTTTTTGAGAGTAAACAGAAAGATCAGACTTCAGACATTCAGAAAAAGAAGCCGTCAGCAGATGCCTGTTTCAATGTTAATAAATCTGTGTTAAGAAGATGGAGTTCTGGTATGGGTGATTCCCTTGTTTGTTCTCAGGAAACTGCTTCAGATGCCATTCCACAGAACACTTCTACCAATGTGGAAGCCGAGGCAGGAGAGCATAAGTTGTCCGGAGCGAAGGCCGAATTTGATAGTTTGTCAAATGGCTTGAATACGGTTGCAGCTGCTGAGATTCATGAACTCTCAGGAACGCACAATACTGCAACCCTTTCAGAGGACACTCCTGAATTAGTACCATCTCAAAATGAGAAAATTAATGACAGAACAAATACCTCAGCCAAGTGGACTAGACAGAAGGAAGCTGAACTTAACCAAATGTTAATGAGGATGATGGAAAGCAAGCCTGGAAGATACCAAGGTCTCAATGGTGGTTATGAAAGAAATGCTGCAATCCCCAATGAACAGAAGGGTGGACTTTACAGTCAGTATAAGGAAAAACGAGATGAGAAACTTCGAAGTGAAAATGCTGGAAAGCACTCTGTGATGGAGGCACAATATAAGGTGTTACAGGAAACCTTGGAGCAGACTAAAGCAGGAGTGGCCTCAAAATCTGGAGCAAGTACAAAAAAGTTAAAATCATCTACTACCTCTCAGAAACCCAGAAGAAATTCAGCTCCACCAGTGGTACTACCAAAGAAAGAAGTGTCAAAAACAGCAGTATCTCGAAAGTCTTCACCAAAGCAATCAACTCCACCATCTACTCGTGCTTCATGGTCATCAGGACCTTTACCAAAAGAAAATGGAACACAACCAACAAAATCATCTCCTAAAGTGACCTCACATAGTAGCACACCAAACCGTCAAAAGACCCAACTCGCACAAGCAGGCCCCAAACCTGAAAAACCACTGCATCAACCAAAAGCTAATCAGAAAGAAAGAGTTAATATTAAGCCTAATACCAAGAATCAGGAAGAAAAGAAGCAGAAATCAACAGCGAAAAGCAGCAGAAGTATGAAGGTTCAGTCTATCTCAAAAGCGGACTCCACTCCAGTAACAGCAAAACCAAGTCTCTACAACAAGGTGACAAAGAAAAGTAGTGTTGTTCCTGTTGAGGCCAAACCCTTCTTGAAAAAAGGTTCTGGAATTGGGACTGGCGTTCCACCTGTGCTAAACAAAACCAAAATACCTAGACCTGAACACTTATCCAAAAACAATGGGAATCTTGTTCAAACTGAAGAAAAAAAACTTGACGAAACTGTTGAGACATCCACCCTGATACGAGAGGTTGATCCTTTACAAGAAGCAAATGATGTTGATCCAAGTTTAGAAATTTCACCAGATAACGATTTGAATCTTGAGAAAACAGAGAATTTGGACCAAAGTGTAGCTTCTGTAGATAATAGTTTCAAGGACAGTGAAGAGCATCCTGTCACTGACTTCCAACCTGAAGAATATATAGGAATCTCCTCTGCTGCATGGGTAGATGTGGAACATCAAGAAGTTTCTGTAGCATGTGACACTGGCCTATCTGAAGACACAGTTAGTAATGATGCCCCTTCACAACCAGAGCCATCAAGCCCTCGCATCCGTCATTCACTGTCTCAAATGCTGCAAGCTGATAGCAATGAACCAGAGATAATAGAATGGGGAAATGCTGAAAACCCTCCTGCACTTGTTTATCAAAAAGATGCTCCAAAGGGGTTGAAGAGGCTCTTGAAGTTTGCTCGTAAGAATAAGCCTGAACCCAATGTGACTGGTTGCGCAAGTCCATCCGTCTTCTCAGAAGGAGAGGATGATACAGATGATTCCAAAGCAGCCAGTAAGAAGAACATGGAAATATCAAGAAAGAGTATCCTTCAAACGAAGGGTTTTCGGCAGCAGAAGAGCATGTTAAATGAAAGTTTAGATGGTGGAAATTCAAGCAGGCGGACTGTAGATTATCAGACACTTCATGATGATTTTTCTGGTATGCACAATAACATGACACTCTTAAATTGCCATTTTATCCAAGTGAAATGAACATTGACTTCTACTCACCAGCAAGATTAATTTAACATTGGTTGCATTTGGTATAAGCTGTAATTTTATTATTGATATTTGGCATGTATGCTTGTGTAGCTTCACTGAACAGTAACAATCCCATTTGTCTGAGTTCCGATAAGTTTCGAGAAGGTCATGTTTCCTCAACTAAAAGTGAGTATTGTTTCTAAACGCCTACACCCTTTGTCCACTTTACATTAATATTTCATGCATTTCTTTGATGTAATCTTTCATTATTTGCGCCTATCTTTAATTCCAGCTACTAGGTCATTCTTCTCTCTCTCAACCTTTAGGAGCAGCAAATCAAGTGAGACGAAGCTTCGATAACTCCTGGCATTACAGATCATCCAAGTAGATTCGATGACTGATGCCTGTTTCCCTCTGCTAAGCATAGAGAGACCAGTGCTTGTTTCTGTGCAGATGTCTTATGTCCAAACCCCTCTTCCAATATCCAAAACTCTTTTAACAGGTTAGGCTATGAGTACCATTTACATCATTATATTTCTGTAAATGGAACCTCATAGTTGTACCAGAATATTAACATGTCTGTAAGTTCATTATAACATTCACGGTAGTGATCGATGCCTAGGATGTAACTAATTGCATTCTACAAGTCAATAGATTTGGTTTTCTGATCTGGTATTGTCAGGAAATTTTACTCTATGTAGTGTGATAAATGATTCCTTTATTAAAGATGAAATCATGTTTGGTGTGTGCTTTCATTGTTTGGAGGAAATGACAAAATCGTTTGGCTTATTTTATTATTTTGATGCAAAAAGATAAATTAAATGAAAATAGGAGACTAAAGGATTCTCCTAAAAAAGATATATATTTTTCTTCCTATTTCCTAGATTCTCACGTCGTACAGGTAATATAATTAATTAAATATATAATCAGAAATTGGTTAGGTTCATGCCAGGAAGATCCACTACAGAGGCGATTTATTTACTAAGGGGGATGATGGAGAAGTATCGAAGTAGGAGAAGAGACTTACATATGGCTTTCGTTGACTTAGAGAAGGCGTATGATCGGGTACCAAGAGATGTACTTTGGAAAGCCTTGCAAAAGAAGAGGGTGAGTGTTGCCTACATTAAGGTAATACAAGATATGTACGATGGGGCATTGACTAGGGTTAGGACACCCGGAGGTGAGACAAATGAATTTCTTATAGCAATTGGCTTACATCAAGGATCAGCTTTAAGCCCGTATCTATTTAACTTAGTTATCGATGTTATAACCGAGAGTATCACAAAGGAGGTACCTAAGTGCATGCTATTTGCGGATGATATAGTACTTTTAGCGGATTCAAGAGAAGATATTAATACAAAATTGGAAATATGGAGAAATACGTTGGAGTCAAAGGGTTTTTGTTTAAGTAGAAATAAAACAGAATATATGCATAGCAATTTCACAAATAAACAACTTAGAGACGATTTGAAAGTTAGACTAGGGGAGGATATAATTCCTCAAGTGACAAAGTTTAAATATTTAGGATCAATTGTAAAACAAGATGGTGAGATTGATGACGATGTTAATCATAGAATTCAAGCTGGTTGGTGTAAGTGGAAGAAAGTCACTAGAGTTCTTTGTGATAGAAAAGTACCCAATAAAGTTAAAGGAAAATTCTATCGTACTGCTATAAGACCAGCAGTGTTATATGGTAGTGAATGTTGGGCTATGAAGGGACAACATGAACGTAAAGTGGGGGTAACCGAAATGAGGATGTTGAGATGGATGTGTGGTCATACAAGATTAGATAAGATTAGGAATGACCATATACGTGAACGAGTCGGAGTGGCTTCTATTAGTGAGAAAATGGTAGAGAATCGTTTGAGATGGTTTGGTCATGTTCAGAGAAGACCATTAGATGCGCCAGTAAGAAGAGTAGATCAAATAATCTGGAGTCCGATTAAAAGAGGGAGAGGAAGGCCAAGGCGGACACTTGGCGAACTAATAGAGCAAGATCTATTGGTGAATAATATACCGAAAGGTTTGATTACTAATAGAGCGGAATGGCGTCGTATGATCCATGTAGCTGACCCCACCTAGTGGGATAAGGCTTTGTTATTGTTGTTGTTGTATAATCAGAAATTGGTTAGAATTTATTTTAAGTTTCCGGCTATCACTGATAAAGATCACAATAATTGTTTATAGAATTCAGTTGTAGGATCAAGATAAGTACGATCACCAAAATTTTCGTTCCATACTCCTTTGACATGTAAAATAGTAATCTTTTGTTGAACTGTACATGTTTTTAACATTATCATAACTTCGATCAACGCTCAAAGTCAAGAACTGCTTGATGCTGCAAATCCATGGGAGCTTCACTACAATTGCAGAAACGTTAGCTGTTAGCAAGCCCCATAATCATGCAAGCAATCACGAGATCACACTTCTGGAGCTAAATCGGGATGGCAATTGGAAGAGGACTTCAATCTTTTTGCTTGCTCCTTCCAGTAGCAACTTGAAAGAGCAGAGTATGGTGGTGTGGGTTCCTAAATATATCTCAATAAGAGGGACTTAGGCGGACGTCTTTTCCAACTAGCTTTCCTTACATATGACTTACTTTAGATGTTTGATAAAAGTTTTGTTCATTGATTATTCCTTCGTAGATTGGGTTTTCCCAAGCTAGGCCTCCATATCTGATGTTTGATAAAAAGTTTTGTTCATTGATCATTTTCCCCCATTTTTTTTTTGCGAAAAAGAAAAAGAAATGCATGGAATACTATGCTGTGACCTGCACCTTGATCAAGCCGTGAATGTATTCATTCATTATTAAAGATGCAAAGTGCATTGGGTTGCCTTCTCTCCCTCCGGGAGTTCGACCCAGTTGATGGTTCAACTGTTGGCTGCTTTTATTTTCTATAGATCTTCTTGGGAGAGAATCCGTGGTGGGTGCGTGCCGTTTGTACTCATCAGGGTTGGCCCTCGCCCCCCACTCCAGTCACCATCTTTCCTTTGGGCAGCTTCGGCTGGTAGGCCAACTTCATTGAGAGGAGCTCCCACCTCGCCTCTATTTGGTTTAAATCTATAAGCGATGGGGACTATTAACTCTAGTTGATCCAGAGCAACTCCTTTATAATTAGAAGAAAAAAGAAGCATCCTAGTTAAGAACATAAGAAGAATGGGCATAAACTAATTGGAAGATGTGGGGGCGTTCCAGATTGTGCAAATGATCAGGACTTAATTAATTTTGAGATACAGATTGTGCAATTATTTAACATGAAAGCGATGCTGAACATATAGGCACCAGTAAAGGGGCAGGGGCAGGCACTATTCTGACGCCTGAAGTAAGAGAAGGTCCAATTGTTTAAGGAAAGAATAACTTGACTTGACGTAAAACGGCATCAGGAGAAAAAAGAAAAAAAAAAGTCATAGCAAGGTGATTGCAGGCATCAACCATCCTTTTGGTGAAATCTCCAAGTATTCTCGCACACAGCAGTCTGCTAAATAAAGCATAAGAGGAAAGAATTTTCTTAATTATTTCATCTCCTTTGAACTTTTGTAGACTACATAAGTATCAATGCCTAATATAATCAAACTGGAAAATAAAAGGTTTATATAGAGTAATTCAGTGAACTAAAACTGATTTTGGAGTCTCTTAATTTGCAAACTCAATTACCTGTTTCTTCTTTTTTTTCCCTCTTGTTTTTCTTTCTCTGCCTTCATCACAAATCACATTTCTTATATATGTATACATTCGTTCTTTTCCCGCTGTTCTGTTGTTCTTCCGACAGTAGTCCTTTGACGAAGAGGATGTCAGAGATCCAGTAAGTAAAAACCATATATCTGTGCACTTAAGAGCCAATATCCTTCAACCCTTTGGCGGGTGATCATTGAGACCCAAACATTTGCTCAAGAAGTATCACGATGGCCATGGCGAAGGAAGTGCCAAAACCTGGTTCCACTATAAGATGAAATACATCGACACCAAAGGTGACACCACCGACCGATTCCTTCCGCTTTATTTCTGCCAGTTGTTGCCGCCTATCATTGTAGACGGTGCAGCGTCGCTGAGAATATGAGCCTTCAATATCATAGGCGAGGCCAAAGTTTAAATGGGCAGCACAAGGAGTCATATGGGCAAGCTTCTTTGATCTGAGGAGGCTTAGATCCTTCTTGACAGCAAATTGTGGGTTGGCAGCCTCCTCGCCATAGTAGAGCAGCCACCGATCTCCTAGACTGAGCTTCTGCAGGTTTCAAAAAACTTACATCAACAGTTGCAACTACACGAGTGGATTAACTCAATCAACAGGTCTAACAAAATTTATGATCTGTGAACACATGGCTCTTCCAGTCATGGAGAACACAGAATTCGGTAGGATGTTGTAATTGCATCAAAAGCAAATTAACTAAAGATAACAAAATCAACAACCAGGAGACAGTTATTTATCCTGCTGGATGAATGTGTAAGTGCAGAATGAAGATACCAAAAGATTTTCAGAGAGGAATTCAGCTCAAGTACTGTTACTCAGCTAAATCAGAATTTCAGAAAGTTATACTGTGAGCTCTCCTAGTTATTCTGAATTGAAGCGGGCTCTTAAACTTGAGTAGTAGCGAAATCCAGTCAGGATAACAAAACTGTTCTGAATTTTTTTGCTTTGCACAAATATAAAGTTGCTTTATCACCAGAACTTGCAAATGCAATTCCAACAAAACACTCAAACTTGGGTCACCATTTTTTCTTTTTCAACGACTTGAAGCAGCATAAATAAGATGGTTGCATGTTGAGTAGTTGATCCAATAAATCTCCCTACCCGTGTACATTGTCACAGAGTTTTCAAACTTACTGCAGTCGATAGAATCTGATTCCATACTTTCCTAAAGTATCTTTTCCTTTGATTCACCACAGATAATTAAGAAGATCGTCGGCAACTGCTAAATTCTTTAGCAAAAAGTCCCAGTAAATTAAAATTATACTGCTTGCTTTGTACCCCCAAAAATAAGATTTTTCTGTGTTAATATCATCAAATCATACCGCAGATCACATAACAAGTAATTATGTTCATAAATGTTAGCAAATAGAGAAATGACATCTTTCAGTAAACCAAAAACTAACAAGATCCACAAAACAAACAAGAAAAAACAGATGTTGTTTTTTATTTTGCTGAATCGAGCTGAGGAATCTACCAGTTAACTTTCTCACATACTCCTGCAACCAGGAAAAGGAAAAAAAAAAGATCAGATCTTTGCTTAATACCTTCCGACGTATCGTGAACAGGGGCTTGCCGACGGCATCCATGAGCACGATCTCCGGCTTGCTCCCGGAGTAGTTGTCGACCCGGAACACGAGGTCTCCATTCCCGTCGAAGACCGTGAAACCGTTCCCGTTGAAGAGGAGCGACTTCCTCCACACCGTCAGCACCGCCGCTGACTCGTCTGTCCCCTTCCGGCCGACGCATCCGGGCCGCTCCCCCTCGGAAAACTCCGCCACCGCAGTCTCTTCCGTCTCGGTTCCGACTTTGGGGTGAACCTTCGTCATTGCCGACTTCTCCCTACCCTTTCTCCGATACCGATGCCGGAAGCGGCGAAGTGATGGAGGGATTGTTGTGTTACAGCGGTGGGAGGTCTCTATTTATACCTTGTCTCTGCGCTTGGAAATATTAATTAATCGCTTTGGCAAGCGCAGTGTCAGATGTCGCTGACGTGGTACCAATAGTTTTATTTTCCATAAATAACATAATCGTACTAATTAGTTGAATTTTCTTTTTTTTTTATACCCGTTGCAGAACTGGAACTAAGCTAATTGAAAATTATAAAGAATAAAACGATTAACGACTACAATAATCAAATTTGATTCTAATTAATAATATCAACCAAACTTAGTTACTTTATATTAATGAACTCAATTTAAAAATAATGTTTACAAAACTATGTTTATATTTGTATTTAGAAGTATGAGATTCGAAATATTTATACTTTATATTCACACATGAAGCTATTTATGACTTAAACCTTTTAATGTAAATCAATATTTTAATCCTTAAAAGTTTATACTTGAACCCGTGAACTAACTTGAGTTTATTGAACACAGAATAAATTTACGTAAATTATTTTAGTTTGAAAATCTTAGCAGACAAAATATTTCTGCGTCCTCCATTGATTATATTGTTAGAAATCCAAAAGATAATTTCTTCATTACTTTTTGTTAGAGCCTGGTAGGTTTAGAGGAAATATTTCCTAAAATTAAAATAATAAAATAGGTTTTGGAGGAATAATCCTTAACCACCATGCATGTACTCTCAAAATAATTATGTTGTATCATAAAGTAAGCTTACAAGAACGTGAACATGGAGGCCAAGTAAATGTGAATATTTGATTTTCAAAAAATAATTGGCTTCCAAGCCAAATATTCATTGCACCTTATTCTTTTTATATATATTATTTAGAAATTCACTATGTCATTTATTTATAATTTAGAGGGTTTATGCACTAGACTCCTAAACTTCCACTAAAATTAACTTAGATGAATATTTAATCTGGAGATAAAAACACACTCCTTGGCTGGTAAAAAGCATTGTTTCTCATTGCTTGAACACTCATCTTAATATAATTCATAAGTATATAGTGTTGCGGATTTATTATTATTATTATTATTATTATTATTATTATTATTATTATTATTATTATTATTATTATTATTATTATTATTATTATTATTATTATTATACCGACGAATGACACTTTGATTAATGGAGATACTCTTGGAACCTAAACTATTTTTTATATTACTCATTGACATAATTTATTATTTGTTTTCAACATGTTAATTATTTTAATATTATAATCCAAATAATAAAACTAGAAAAATGGAGTTGCGGCCGAGAGGAAGCCATGTGTAAACAAAAAAACATCCTTGACCCCCTGATGTTGGATGTGGAGTCATTGCCAATAGTTACTTATAATAATTATGTGGCTTTGAACAATAAAAGATGCCGCAAACTTGTACCCTACATTAGGTAATGAATAGTATTAAGTTGGTATGTAAGTTGAGTGTCTAAGTTCCTTTTGGAATATTGCACATGACACGATAATTATGACATTTTTTGTCGATAATATATCATTATATAACTAACTATGTGAAGTACTTTTAGTTAGAGTAAAGTATTAGGATTGACATAATCGTGGAGAATCAAGTATTAATGAGTTTTTTTTAATTTAAACAAGAGTGGTTAATCACTGTGGTGATTCAAAATGATTTAAGACCTGATATATATACATATACATAATATGTGTGTAGTTAACTATATATCACTACAAGAAAATTATCGAATAGCGACGCGAATTAACGTCACCAAACTACGTGACACTAAATAGACACTAATAGCGTCACAATAGCGTTCGTCCTTGTGTCGACAAATGTAGATGTTGATTGCTTCTCTATAGCGTCAACTTAGCGTCAAGAATCTCGATGCTAAATGAGGCGCCACTGCAACACTGTTTTAGCGTTATTATCACGCGCAAAAATTAGAAAACGCGGAGCAGATTAGCGTTGTATTGGCGTCACAAGTTGGCGACGCTAAATTAACGTCACCATGATCGGGACGCGAAATCGATGCTAAAATAAGAGGCAATATTAGCGTCGGAGGTTGGCGACGCTAAGTAAATGCTAGTTTGTGCTCTTACGCTATATATTGTATTGTATACTATACTATACTATATTATATAATATAATATTATATTATACTATACCATACTATACTATACTATATTATACTATACTATACTATACTATACTATACTATACTATACTAAATGATATTATAGTATACATTATACTATATTATACATCATACTATACTATATTATTGTATTATATAATATATAAAATTAATATACCATGCTATACATGCATTATATTCCAATTCCCAAATTTCAAAATTAAAGGAATAGTGCTTTTTCTTTTTCCATGGGATTCAAATGACAATTGTCAGAGATCCGACTGTCGGATCATCGCAAAAATTGTACCTCTTGTAGGTCACAACAACAAAAAATTTTCAATATTTTTTGGCAATTTTAGGAGACCGGACAACAGAGTTAAAACCATAGGAAAAAAAGACTTCTAACAGTCTCCAACATGAGTTCGGTGAGAATTAGTCGAAACGAAAATTACAAACTCGTAGAGATCGACACGAGCTGTCCACCCACACAAGAATCGTGGCAATTGGAGGTCGAAAGAAATTCAATAAAATGGGTAAAGTTTTGGAATAGAAACAGTCGGTTCTTCGCGGTCGTAAATCGGATTGCCACAAAAAAATAGGCGTTTCGAAGGGCTCTTGAAGATTGGGTGAAGCAACCATTTCATGTTTCACATGTTTTTCGTTTTCTTCGATTCTCAAAATACCTATTTTTTGTAATTATAAAAATTCTTCAAAAGTTCCGACCTCCCTAAGAAATCTAAAAATATGCGTTCTCAAAAATTAGACTTTTCGACAGTGCTCTGAATGGTCTCATTTAGTCGACACAGAGTTTTCAAATTTTTCTAAGAAATGCTAATTTTTTAAGAATTTTTCTATCCGAACTTAAAAGGATTATTCATATTATAGTTAATAACTTTAGGGTTTAGCGTCGCATGTATATGACGCCAATGCGACGCGATGTTCTACTTTAGCATCGCAATGTTAGAGTCGCTAATATGCAGCGCTATTTGGCATACTTTATAATTATAATATAGCCACATTAGCGACACATTAGCATCGTCTATTTTCCGTCGCTAATGGACGATCCGTGTGCTCGTCACAGAACGTATCCTAATCGTTCTTTATTTTAATTCGATGCTTCGTAGCACTGATCCCACTTTCCCTCTTTCAATACTCCTCTTTTAATCCCTCCTCTCTCTTTCAATCCACAATTCCTCCTCTCTTTCAATCCATCATCCCAGATGATGCCCGTCCGCCTCGCCTCAACTCCGGCCGTCCACCACAGCGGTCGTCATCGTCCGTAGTCATCCCGGTCATCCACCACAGCGGTCGTCATCATCCGTAGTCATCCCGGTCATCCTGCGACCCTCTTCTCCCTCCGCCTTCTGCCCCGACGTCTCGCCGCCACGACCACCGCACCTTCATCCTCTGCCCTGATGACTCCACCTCCACGACCACTGCTACCCACCCCTTCGTCCTCTGCCCCGATGATTCGGCCACCAAGACCACCTCTACCCACCCCTTCACCTCAACCTCTGCCCCACCCCTTTGCCCTCTGCCCCACCCCCTTCACGATGACAAGGAGGCCCCTCACACTCGAAGAGGAGAAATTGTCCACCTACGATCGCGTGCGCCGGGACATCCTCACGCTCGAAGAGGAGAAGCAAGAGGTCGACGTTCAACACATCGACTTCTGAAAGCGCATGCCCTGCTCGAGCGGCTTGTCCGAGTCGCTAAGGACGATTGAAATAAGGGACACAAGAACGATTTAATTTGATGTAATTTGATGTACGAGAACAATTATCTCATGGATATGTAATTTGATCTAATTTGATATAATGGAAATGTATATGTCATGTAATGTAATTTGATGGTGTAGCAATCGATGAATGTAATGTAAAAATTAGCAATCGATGAATGTGCAAGGCAATGCGATTTCTTTTAATGAATATATGTAGTTAGTGTCTCCTTTGCGTCGCAATGGCGTCTCAACGTTAGCGCCACATAAGCGTCCGATCAGCGTCTCAAAGTAGCATCAATCCAGCGTCGAAGTAGCGTTGACATATTCAGCGCCGCTTTAGCGTCAAAGTAGAGACGCATATTAGCGTTTCACGATGACACTTTTCGTGTCATTATAACGTTGCAATAGCGCCTCCATGAGACAGTAATAGCGTTGACAAACCTGTGGACGCGAAGTCAACGCCAATAGAGACCGAAATTTTGCATCGCCAGGCATGTGGCACTAAGTCGACGCTAATGCATCGCTACGCTCTTCAGTGTCAAGTTAGCACCACATTAGAGGCTATTATGTTGTGTCACTAATCACATTTTTTCTTGTAGTGTATGATGTCTTATACATTTTACTTTACAAAAAATAAATAATGGATAGCTTCCTCCTTCTTTTGATATATATATATATATATATATATATATTGTCAAGATAATTAATTATACATTATAATATAAATTAAAATATTCTCAAGTTATGTATCAATCTTCAAGTTAAACATAAATATTTACTGTATCTCTCTTGCTCCATGGACCTCAGATATATTTCTCAAGTTAAAAGTTGGGACGTCATTGGGCTTAATTTTCACGATTTCATCATTGCATAATAACAATAATTATATATATTGCCACGATGTCATTGGAGTATCTCAATTTTTTCTGTTATCCATTCAATTTATGCAGAAAAAAATATTGTCAGCACCCAAAAAATCTTACCATAATATTGATGCAAGTATCGTTCATGTTGGATATATAGAAAACGATGGACATATTTTAGGGCGTACGCGAAATTATTATGGCAAGGCAAAAAATATGTTAAGACTATTATAGATACCGAAATATTACTCTTTATTTTATTTAACCTTTTAGCGTAATTTGTAGCACGTACGTGACCGTGATTTTATTAGAAAGAAACATTTTGTTTAATAAAAAAAATATAAAGATGATATTCTTCTAACGATTTAAGCTGCTTAATTATCTAATATAAAACTATTTTGTTAAGTACAATACGATGAGAAAATTCGAGAAAAAGAGTAGAAGATCGTAAAGAAATAATAGAAAAATTAAAGTAGATACACAAGATTTACTTAGGTTCCTTGAAATTATGGCTACGTCCTGCAAAGAGGTTCCGCTATATTTTTTTGTTACAATCACACCAAATTATATTTCAAAAATGAGCAATAAATATGTCTCTTCCAAACGGATTCAAAACTCGAACAAAATAGAGAAACTCTTAATCCGCACCACACGAGACAACCGTCGGGGGCGGTGCTCCCGAGTCCCCTTTTTGTCAGTAGGTCAACAACACAGGTAATTAGATAGTACTCAAATTCTTCTAAGTTTGTGTAAATGAACCGGATGTGAAAAACAAAAGATCCTCAAGTATAACCAACTCCAACACAATATACGCTATGAATATGTGTATTAATTCCATGCTCATAGTTTGGAGGCATGCACATCTGGCCTTGTGGGTGTAAAAGATATCTTTGTAACTGTGTGGGCATCATCGTGACTGCAATGCTTAATCAAATTATTACACTGCCAAAAAAAAATTTAAAAGAATAAAAAAATCCGCTTCTACAAGCTACAAAAGCCAAAAGGCATCTAATACTCCTTCTTTTCGTTTTACAAACATCCATCATGGATAAATGCTTTTGTTCCCCGAGAAATTGATATATATATATATATATATATATATATATATATATATATATAGTTTTTCATGTACCTTGCGTTGCATATATAATAGACGATCTACGATTATTTTCCTAGAGGTTCTCTCATTTCGATATTGCTTATACATTTTTCATATTTCTTTTATAAAATTTCTAGTTTTTCTCGTTCAGATTAATTAATTCTCTCTCAAACATAAATAACAGCTTATTTTTCATATTTATAGTTTGACCTAACTTCAAATCGCCTACATCTCCAATAATTTTACCTCTTTATAATAAAATCGTCAAATTAAAATATTATAAAAAACAAAGCATTGACATCATTATTATCCTAAGCTCAAACATATATAAAAAGAATACATTTTTGGAGGGACCAACAAGTATTGTGATCGAGGAGGGGAGATTTCGAGTTTGCGTAAATAAAAATTTTTTTTGTTGGAAGTTTTACTTATTTATCATATGACTGTTGGAATTTGAAGGTTTCAAATTTCAAATATATTACTTTGTGAACATTGAGAATCTCAATGTGTTCATACTAATTAGTTAAATATGAAATACAATATCACATCTTTTTATTAATGAAGTGTTACAATATTGAATGAAAAATATACGTTTCCATGTGTTATAAGTGAAATGGTATCATGAATGAGTTGTCTCATTAACGAAAAGATATTCTTAGATGAAGAGTCGCATCACTTCATAAGTGAAGAGATATGTTCACATTTGAATAGGTGTGTTCATATTTCAAAAGTTATATTTACACTTGAATAGATGCATCATTTCATCATAAGATGTGTCCCTTGATATGTGTTCACATATCAATAGATGTGTCCTTTCATCATAAGGTGTGTCCTTATATGAAAAGGAATTAAGTGAACCATTTCATTAATATGTGTATATTTTTGACGAAAAGACACTAAACACATCCCTTCGTGAAGTACTCTTCCAAGCCTATAAATAGGCTTCCCCTTCTTACATTTTCCAATTATTCGAAAGCAATTACAAGTCATGAGAAGCAATGAACATGTGATGAGTACTATGTGTACAACACATGAAAATGCATTTAAATTATTACAAATTACTAGAATAAGAGACTGAGTTCTTCAACAATTGCTAGTTGACGAACTCAGTAACTTCGTTGTATCCTGAGAGTATTATTGTCGCAATCCCAATAGCAAAATTTGTGTGGGGACAAATAATTCTCTAAAGATAACGATGCGTCGTGCCTCGAAGTCTTGATCTTTATTTCTTTTCTTTTTATCTACTCACTATTTCCAACAATGACTTCATATGAAATGATCTTATTGAATTAATTGGACTCGATGATGAATTAATTTTTAATTAGTAGATGATACACATAATTATTAACGTCATATGAATTAAATTATGAGCTATACTTTTTAGATATTGGGGCTGACTAAAAAGAAAGAAAGCAGAGTTGAGTGCATCAAGGGAAGGAAACGCATGTCATGTTGGAGATAGAAGAAAATGAATCGGACACACATCATTTGACATGGATAAAGTAAGTATATATGATTTGTTTCATGCATGCCAAAACGTTTGGGGAGCTCCATCCTAAAAGAAACAAAACTTTTTATAATAAAGTTGGATGGACGCATCTTTCATGATATATCTTTTTATAAACTTTTTATAATAAAGAGAGCAAAGGACTAACACATTTCTCTTGTCAGCAGCACAACAAACCAGCAGAAGATGAAATTACAATTTTTATATCTAGAGGGCATTAGGAAAGCAAAGGGCCAACACATTTCTCTTGTCAGCAGCACAACAAAGCAGCAAAAGATGAAAATGTTACCCAATGCCTTTATTACCTACGGTTTAGAACGAAAAAATCAGCAAGTAAACAACTGTAACGCCTCCAAAATTCGCCCTCCCGTCATGCTGGCGGTCAGACTGACCAATGGAGCGCTACTCACTGCCTATGACTACTTTGACTAGTCAACAAATGACTCACGTGGCAAAGGAATGATAGAACATAATAATGATATAAAAATGCGGAAGAAATATCATTACGAAACGACAAATGTCACATGTGATGATAATTCAAAAGAAATAAGGAACGAGGATAATTCAAAAGGGTTATGAGAATATCAACAAAAAGCAAGGCTAAAAGGGAAATTCAAGAGTTTCATATTTACAACATTTGATAATTCAATGCAGAATATAAATGGCGAAAAGCTGTAGTGATATTGCAAGTCATGTGTCGCCACCCTGAAGCTCTGCATTATCCATCTCCTCCCTAAGCAGGATTCTGACCTGCAAAATCCCAAAGCAGGGGCATGGAATGCCCGTGAGCTAATGCCCAGTACTCATAGAGTCATAGATGATGAAATGATAATTAATGACCAATTATTTTATTCTTTACTTTAACAATGCTTTATACAATATTATGCTCTATGAACCATTACCATACTCTGTTATCCATTACCATATTCGATTATCCATTACCATACTCTGCTGTCCATTACCTTGACCTATTATTCATTACCATGCTCTGTTGTCCATTACCTTGACCTATTATCTATTACCATAATCTGTTATTCATTGCACTATACTTTACTCTGATCACTGCAATACTCTGTTATTCATTACAATGCTTTGTGTGGGACTATGTCTTTTACATTACTAGAAGGTCCTTGATGTTCGTTATCCTATGCGAGCTCGACTTTAATTAAATTGGGAAGCTAGAGGTGTCTCTGCACTGTATGTTGCCAGGGTGCCCATGAAAAGGAAGGTGTATGTTCAGACGTAACCTTTTCGAAATACAGGTGGGAGAGGACCTGCATCCCAAGAACAGTGGTCGTTACGGACCCGTAGGTTCACTGTCTCCTCAGCTAAGCTACATGTCCCTCTGGCATAAAACAATATAATTCATATATGCCCCCATAGGAAAAGAGTGCGTTCCTTACGTCACTCTTATTCGGAGCACAAGTGGGAGAGGGTCTGTGGTCCAAGAGCAGTGGTATTTAAACTCAGTAGGTACATTGTCTCCTCAGTGCAGCTACCTGCCCCTCCACTGTAAAATACTTTAACCTTTACCATGAATAACACATAGCTATCCTATTCATTGACCTTTGCTTTGCTTATCTTCTTTACAAATGTGGGATTCGTAATCGTGATTCAAAGAAGGGGGTGAAGTCTGATCCCCTTCCTGCGGACAAAGGGTCCGTCACTTGTTTAATGATAATGGACATGGCCAACAGTAGCCAGTCGAAGGTTCAATATTTATTTCCATTGCTCTGGCCCTTCAAGGGCATTTTAGTCATTTTACACATGCTCTGACCGGTCAAGGGCAATTAGGTCATTTCACAATTGCTCTGGCCCCTCGAGGGCATTTTGGTCATTTCACTTATACATATATATGTGATATATGTATATATATATACATATGCCGAGAGTAATAGACCTACTACATATTATTATAATTACTCTTATATATATATATCCTTATACATATATTCCGAGCGTAACATGCCTCCTAAATAATTATTATAATTATCATTATTCCGAGAGTAACATTCCGAGGGTAACATGCCCTTAAGTAATTATTATTCAATAATAATAATTACTATTATTCCGAGAGTAACATGCCCTTAAGTAATTATTATTTAATAATAATAATTACTATTATTATGAGAGTAAGTAATTATTATTTAATAATTATTATTATTTAATAATAATCACTATTATTCCAAGAGTAATATGCTCTTAAGTAATTATTATTAATAATAATTACTATTATTTCGAGAGTAAGAAATTATTATTTAATAATAATTACTATTATGCCGAGAGTAACATACCCTTAAGTAATTATTATTTAATAATAATAATTACTATTATTCCGAGAGTAAGTAATTTAATAATAATAATTACTATCATACCGAGAGTTAAAGACCTACTACATAATATAATTATTACTCTTATATATATATATATATTTATATATTACTTATACATAAGTATATATATATATATATATATATATATATATATATATTTATAAAAGCCGTGACAACATACTTAATGCATAACATAGTAAAGTAATAAATGATACAATAATTAATGCAATAATTACTACATAATACAAGCCGAGAGTTAAAGACCTACTACATAATATAATTACTACTCTTACATATATATATATATATATATTACTTATACATAAGTATATATATATATGTATGCCGTGAACAATATACTTAATGCGTAACATAGTACTACATAATACAAGCCGAGAGTTAAAGACCTACCCAAGCCGAGAGTTATAATTAATTGGCATTACAATCAAGGTATGAATTAAGATAAGTCTATTATATCTCGGACTCATACAATAATATAGAAAGAGTAATATATAATGTTAAATGATAAAACGAATGGGAATCGAATTTCACGATCATTGATCTACAAATCTTCATCTAGAGATTTTATACGTCTACGGTACCTTTTCTTTTGATTCATCGGAGATTCGTCGGTAGTATTGATTCTCGTTGTTCGTCCGCTCGTCGTATTTCGTCGGAAAGAGCAGACGAAGAAGAAGAGATAGAGGGGCTACCAAGCTGTAGGGAGAGTGGAAAGGTGCGAGAGTTCACCACACTCTCCCCTTTATAATTTCTATAGCTCTCTCTCTCTCTCTTCAGAGAGTTATGAGAGGGGAGTGGAGTGTGAGGGAGAGAGGGTCTCGTGGGGGAAAGTGGGGTGGGGGAGAGAGAATGGGTAGAGTGGGGGGAAGGCAGAATTGGTCACTTGACCGATTCTCTCGTCCCTCTTCTCTTTTTTTTTAATTTCTATTCTATATCCGAATTTTGCATTTTATATTTGAATAAGTGACATATAGGCCAGGTATTACAACAACTATATATTTGATGGAATATATAGAATACTTGGATGTGTCTTGTAAGTCCTATGCTCTGATCTCTGATAAACGTCACCCTCTTCATATTTAGCTTATAAGTAACACAATACCACGAAATTGTTTTTCTTTGTTTGCACATGAAACACGAAATTGATCTAATGCACATGAAACACAAAAATGAACAATGAACAAATGTCGAAAAATGAACAATGAACATCTCCCAGCACAATGAACATTTGCTGTTGGTGTGGTAGCAACAGAATGCGTTGGCGATGGCTACACAGATCGTGGCGCAGTAGCAAGCCATGACGACGGTGAAGACGAGATGGCGGTGCAACAGTAGGCAGCAGCGGTGACGACGGAGTGGCAAGCAGTAGATCGCAGCAGCAAGCAGATCGTCGAAAGGGATTTTGACGGACCAGGGATCGTCAAAGGGGAAGAGGGAGGGAAAAGGAAAAAGGGGTTTTGGCGAATTGGGGACAGACTGAACCGGGGAGAGAAGAAAAAAATCCCCATGGTTCATCGCGCATCGATCCTGGCCGTGAGTGTGTTTAGAGCACGATTCAAGAGCTGTGATGCATTGATTGTAAGTTGCAACCAATTTCTTTGGTTGCACCCAACTTAATATATATATATATATATATATATATATATATATATATATATATAGTATAATATTTCACTTGGGAGGAGGAGGAGGAAAAGGACGCCAGATTACACATTGAAAAAGAGAGGTTCCCACCATCAAATTTAAAAGTAAAATTCATGGATATTCTGCTAAAATATTTAGTTAAATTTTTTAAACTTTTAAAAATATAATTCATGTATTAAAAGAAAACTAAGTTTATTAGGTGGCGGATTTTGTTTAAATTATATCTCGTTCATTATCAATCAAGCATTAGGAATTCAATTTTTATTTGGAAGAAAAAAAAATTTGAGAAGCCCTTGACCCAGGTGTGCAGTCGGTCACGGATCCCCCACCCCCATATGAGATGAGAAATCGTGCGTGGTGGTGAAGAGCCAAAGAAAAGAAGATTGGAGAAGGAGATGATCCAGTGAAAACAAACACAGAGCCAAAGAGACGATTATAGGCACGTTGTGGAGGTGTGGATATATAAGAGACTAATCAATATCATAAACTAATACAAAACCATTCAAAAGTAATCGAATGGTAGACTCAAAGATCATTCTCCAACTCTTTTTTCACCAATAGAATATATATTTGTTTCTTTACTAATTTGATAATGCATTAATATTGAATGAGCCTAATTTATGATAGACGGTGAATAAAAAAAAAAAATTATCTAATTAGCCAATTCATCACGATTAATAAGCATATAACTACATATTTTTGTATGCACGAGGATTGTTTGAAATATTACTTATGTAAAAATATCACCTGAATCATACTTGCATATTTTATTTGCTGACGTTTTACTCATTCCCAATCTAGAGCGATTGAATAAGTATTTAAATTTATTAATATTGTACACATAAGTTTAAGTATGATAAATCAAACTATGAGCGATGATATTTGCTGACCTCTTCATAAAATAAAAAAGAAAGATTAGACCATCAAGTCAAGTGGGCTTCCATTATTTAATGGGTTGATGAAACCGATAGGAATTTTTGAAATATAATAGAAGAGAGGGTTATTATAATGCCCCAAATTTAAAATCATGATCTAATTTGTAATACAGAAAAAAAAAGAATTGATGGTGAAAGATGTTGGGCAATCGAGAAGGGGAAGACTTGGTTGGCATGGTCAAGAAATTTAATAAATTTTAACAACTTTATCAGCCGAATTCCAAGGTTGCAAGACTCCGCATTGTTATGGTTGTGGTCAGGAAACAGCTAGCAGTATTAATTGACAACACGCACGGCTATAAAGGCAAAGTGAACAAAAAGAGGAATTCTTTTAATTAGGTCAGGTACTTGCCTTTTCATCCGCCAACGTCACCTCTCTCTGTTTCTCTCTCCGTTTCTCTCTCTCTCTCTCTCTTATCGATTTCTATTAAACTTCGATATTCACAACGTATCTCAAAAGTCAAGTATTAAGACATAATCATTGTTGATAATGATGACTCGTAGTGGCTGATTCTTTCTAGCCTTTCTACTTTATCAGTGTTTTTTGCCATCCCATTGCCTTTTTTTTTTCATTCGAGATTATTGTTTCAATCTACTATAACTAATTCGCAGTAAGAAAAAAATCTAACCATCCAAAAAATCTAACCAAATTAAAAAAAATTGACCCAAAAAAATTACAAATTCCGACTCTGATTAAAAATTTAGTTAGTTTTTTTAGAATAGTTAAAACCACCTATTTAAATTAAAACTCCTATTTAAATTAAAACCACCTATTTAGAATAGTTAAAACCACCGACTCATAGTTTTTTAGAATAGTTAAAAATACCTACTTAAATTAAAATATTATTTTAACTTTCAAATAATATTTCATAGTTTTACATATTTTTACCCATATTTATTAGATTCAGTATAATTTTCACTTATTATGTTATAGTTAAACTTGAATATCATCAAGTTATTAATGTATTTTAATAAAAAATTTATAAAATTGAATTATAATATTTTAAATTATAATGTGACAATATGATAGTTAGAGTTAAATATTAATTTTTTTAAACATAGTTTGTGATGTATTTAATATTATTAATTTATTTATTTATTTTTTATTTTAAGTAGGTCTCTAATCTGAAAAATTTTAATCTTTTTTCATAGTAAAAATTATTCGACCCGAACCACTTTTGCATCTACTAATATGATCTATGTTGAGGTGATAGAGAAAGAATATTCTGACCAATTTAGCTAAAGAATTTACATGCTTCTAAGGCTAAGATAAAATGATTTTAAAGAAGTACAAAGATAAAATGCTATGACTTATGAGCTAACTTATAAGGCTAAGACCCGGAAAGATACATCGTGACCAAGTTGTAATTAAAGAAAATAAAACAAATTTGACATCCTAATAAACCTGAGTGTCGGTTCGTGCAGCTCATTCACAGTGGCGTCATGATTGCATCATTGCATGCATGCACTCTTTCGGGTCGATCTAATTATAATTAACCTGAGTTGAATTCATCGTTAATTCATTCCTTCCGGCAAAAAAAAAAAAAAAGTGAAGCTCTCGGTCTCAAAGTTCTAAGCACTACGGCCGTCCCATTAATTCGCCTTCTTTACTCCATTTGCCACATCGCTTTGGAAAAATAGTAAGAAAGGATAGAGAAAAAAAATACATTATTGTAAAATGATTCAAATTTTAACCAAAGAAGAGTTGGGGTGAAATGGACAATCGCTTCTCTTCGTTTAAGTAAAAGTGTCGAATTCAAATTTTTATGAATTGGAGGTAAAAAATTCTCACTCGTCATAGTCAAGCGTGCTGTCCAGAATGATATTAAATTAGTCGAGTTCAATGATGAACATACAGTTCAACCTATGATCAATGTGCTCTTTAACGTCGCGTGAGTTAAACAATCAGCACCGCTTCCAAATACTAAGATGACAACAGAAAAAAAAAAAGATTCAAAAATTTTAGTGAGGATTGTCTCGTATTAACCTACCTGCAGAGCGAGACTTTTGGCGAAGTTTTTTTTTTATGACGAAAAAAAGGAGTTTGAATATATTGATTAATGGAAAATAAGTTACCTATCACTTGAACAAATATGTATGATAGTTTTAGTCAAATCTCAAACCCTCTTAGAATGCTACATCATAACTATGGATCGGAGCCCTCGTTGATTTATACATCATACGTACAGAAGGGGGACCAAATCAAGCATATATGCATGGGAACATATGGGGTGGGGGTTGGATCATACTACAACATGCAATACCTAAATGCTGCCCAACTCCTAAATACAACATATGGGGGGATCGCCCTTTGAGAGCTCAGCACACATGGTTCTGTGCAACATTTCCGTAACAAAAGAACACCAAGCCATGAGTCACTGCTGGGCGCAGGAGGAACACACGGAGACATGATGAAGTTAGACACAATTAATGATTTTTTGGACCCCAGAAGACACTGCTGCCCAACTCCTAAATGCATGCACAGCAACACCAGAAAACAAGATAGGAAGGAAAAAAAAGGGTTTCGGCCAGTGGCACTCAATCAATCTGTCTATTCAAAGAGCTGTTACAGGATTACAGTAGATGCCAAAGCTGCTTGACAGTTGACATCTTTCCATTTAGTAGTATTATCACTACACTTTGATCACCATTTATTCATATTTTAAATTAGTCAGGTATTAATAATATATATATATATATATATATATATCCCTTGTTCTATTAAATGTAAGGATATATATATATATATATATATATATATATATGCATCACAGCACTTTGCATTACTGACCTTATAACTTTACTTTCGTAAGCTATAAGCTTAGGAGCTGTAGGTAGAGCACGAACGAATAGTGCAGGCGCTGCATGTGTTGAACGAGTGATATGGTATGACTTATCTCATTGCTCCTTCTCTATATGATGAAGTTGTGGGGGATCATCTGAGATGGTGGTTGTTAATGGTGGTGGGGGAAGTAATTAAGCCGTGGGAGATCAGACCTTTTTGCCGAGTCCTGAGAGGAGGGTTGTTGTATACATGGAGGACAGGTACTTGGATGGTAGAATTTTAATAGAGTAGGGAGGTGATACGGGGAACCTTTGAGTACTACGAGGCCATCTCACTTTTGTTATGAATACAAGTTGTACACGTAGGATGACTAATACACGTGGCTGTTGACATATAATAATTCTATATGGTAGTTATAACTGTCATGTATAAATAAGACATTACAATGTAACACTTTTACATACTTCTATTAATACAATTCATTGGATACAGAACATTTCTTTCTATCTTTCGTTCCCCATTGCTTCTTGAATCCTCTTTACATGGTATCAGAGCTTTGGTGATTAGAATCAATCTGGCGTTTTCAGACTCGTATCAGATTCCAAAGTATGCAGCAGATCGATTGATGATTGATTCAGATTCGTATCAGATCATCAAGTATAGCAAAAGATCGATTGATGATTGATTCATGTCACTAATATCTCTCCTAAAGCTGTTGGAACTCTTCAGTTTTCAACTATAAATCTTGAAATTGGGAAAAACATAAGAAACTTTCTGTGTGGATTTCCTATTTTCTGATCATAGAATTTCTAATTACTGATTTATGATCATAGAATTTTTTATTACCGATCTTGAAATCAGTATTCTCTCTCGGATTTATACATCAGATTCTTGCCAAAGTTATCATGTCGCAAGAAACCATTTCTGGTAGTGAATCAAACAGAAATGTAGTTCATATTGATCAGATGCATCCATTATATCTTAGCAATTCAGATGGACCTGGAATACCTATGATTTCTTTTAAATTGACTGGCCTTGATAACTATGCACTGTGGAGTCGAGCTATGAAGATTTCTTTACTAGGAAAAAATAAGTTTTTAGTCGTAGATGGATCTTTTAGCAGGGAATCTATGGATGATTCACTCAAGGGCCTATGGGATTATGAATTCTGTGTCCAATGATCTGTTAAGTGGTGTGATTTATTCAGCTAATGCATCTTCAGTTTGGACAGATTTAAAAGAAAGATTTGACAAGCCTCATGGTACTCGAATATTTCAAATCCTGAAAGGAATTTACACCTTGCATCAAGAAAACATGTCCATATCTGTATATTTCACAAAAATGAAATATTATTGGGATGAAATGTCATCTATAGTGGAAATGCCATCATGTTCATGCGACAAATCTGTTAAATATCTGCAATTGAATCTTGATATGCATATTTATCAGTTTTTAATGGGACTGAATGATACATATGCTCAAACAAAGAGTCAAATATTACTCATGAATCCATTGCCATCAATAAATCAAGCCTATTCAATGTTGTTGCAAGAGGAAATCCAGAGAGGGATTAGTGCAGGAATTATTCCTTCAGTACCTTTTGATTCAACAAATTATGCATCAAAGCCCAAGAAGAACTGGAATCTGATATGTGAGCACTGTCACATTAAAGGACATGAGAAGAAATCATGTTACAAACTGATAGGTTACCCTTCAGATTACAAATTCAAGAAGAAAATGACTAAACAGAATAATGCAACTAATGTTGCTGCTATATCAGAAGTTCCTGAAAGCTCAGAGTTTTTTTCTGTTAAAAATGCTTAGTGTTTCACTTCAGAGCAATATAATCAAATTTTGAAAATATTAAAAAAGGAGTCCATTATAGAAGTTAAAGTCAACATGGCAGGTATATCAGTTGCACTGAATTCTTCTTCTGCAGTTGAAAAAGGTTGGATTCTGGATACTGGAGCAACAAATCATATGTGTTTAACACATATCTTGTTAAATAAACTCAAAGAAAAGAAAGATTCCCATGTAGTAAAATTTCCAGATGGAAGTCACACAAAGGTCACACATACAGGATCTTATATGATTCATCCATAGAAAATCATAGATAATGTCCTATGTGTACCAAAGTTCAAAGTTAATCTGTTATCAGTTTCTCAGCTATGCAGAGATTTAAATTGCTTAGTAACTTTTTTTCCAACCTCTTGTATCATGCAGGACCTCTCCAATGGGAAGGTGATGGGGACTGGTAATGTGAAGGATGGTCTTTATTACCTACTAAATGAGAGGAATGATGGACATGCTGATGGATTTAAGATCTTATCCAAGATTGATAATAATCAAGAGCAGCAACAGTTCCTCCAACCTCCTCAGTCATCTTCTCAGTTTTTTGTTTCCCATGTTTCACATACTTCTCCTTGTAAACTTTGGCATCTTAGACTTGGCCATACTTCTATTTCCAAGTTGAAACATTTATATTTTCTTTCAAACATTGATTCAATGAATGAAGATTTGGAATGTTCCATTTGCCCTTTGTCTAAGCAAGCACGTTTACCATTTTCAAATATCACTTCTCATGCAAAAGAACCTTTTAATTTACTACACATGGATATGGGGACCATACAATTACCCAACCCATGATAACAAAAAGGTTCTTCTTTACTATAGTAGATGACCACTCTCGATACACTTGGATATTCATGTTGAAGTTCAAAAGTGATACATTCTTTTGCCTCCAACAGTTTGTGACATATGTCAGTACTCAATTCAAAGGAACAATTCAGAGAATTAGGACTGATAATGGTTCAGAATTTTGTAATTCTCAGTGGAATAACTTCTTATCATCTCTTGGCATCATACATGAAACCAGTTGTGCATATTTCCCACAACAAAATGGTATTGTTGAAAGAAAGCTCAGACATCTTCTAGATATAGCTAGAGTCTTAAAATTTCATTCTAACATTCCCTTAATTTTTTGGGGGGAGTGTATTCAAACTGCATCTTACCTAATAAATAGAATTCCTTCAGCAGTTCTTCATAATTCCACTCCATATGAGAAGTTGTTTAATAAGCCTCCACAATATGACCACTTAAAAATCTTTGGATGTCAAGCTTTTGCAACTGCTCTGAACATGAAAGATAAGTTCAGTGCAAGAGCTATTCCATCTGTTTTTTTTGAGTTATTCATCTACTCAGAAAGGATACAAATTATATGATAGGGTCAATCATAAACTTTCTGTCAGTAGAGATGTAACATTTAATGAGCATATTTTTCCTTTTCATTCCAAGAATGCTCATGATATACCTTTTTTCTCATTTGATAAGTCTTCCGCTGATATTTCTGATGACCATGTCATTACAGTTGAAACTAGTAATACTCCTGAAGTAGCTGCAATTGTACCACTTGACATTCCATTTTCTTCTACTTCCTCACCCTCCAGTTCTTCTCATTCTCCATTCCTTCTTTGTTTTCTCCTTCATCGAGTGGTCATAATCCTCCAAATCATCCAAGTTCTTCTACACCATCTACTGATAATCAGATTATTTCATTCGAAGGACAAGGAAGAAGGCCACTCAGACATACTAGACCTCCCATCTGGCATAAAGATTATGCATTCACTTCTGCCACTTCATCAACTTCTCAAGAGAGAGAGATCACTATAAGTAAACATTTATATCCCATTGCAGATTATATCTCTTACAGTCATCTATCAGAAAACTATCAGTGTTTTTTAAGTTCAATATCAGAAATTAAAGAACCTTGCACATATGATGAGGCTAAGACCAATGATAACTAGATCAGGCAATGAAAGATGAGATAAAGGCATTGGAAATAAACAATACATGGACTTTAACAGAATTACCTGTTGGCAAGAAGGCTATTGGATGTCGATGGATATATAAGATCAAATATTTTGCTGATGGTTCCTTGGATAAGTATAAAGCTAGATTGGTTGCAAAAGGGTATAATCAGCAACAAGGAATTGATTATAATGAGACATTCTCACCGGTGGCAAAGATGACAATAGTTAGAATTGCCTTATCCTTAGCAGCAATGAATTCTTGGCCATTATTTCAAATGGATGTTAATAATGCATTCATGCAGGGAGATTTAGAAGAGAAAGTGTATATGAAGCTTCCTGATGGTTTTTCAGAAAATCAACAATCATATGATTGTTTGCAAGTTAAATAAGTCTCTTTATGGACTTAAACAAGCTAGTCGAGAGTGGAATTGTAAGTTGACCTCAGCCTTAATTTGCAATGGATATGTGCAGAGTATGAATGATTATTCTCTTTTTACCAAAAGACATGGGAGTAGGATTGTGCTAATGCTTGTATATGTGGATGACATTTTTATTACTGGAAATGACATTGATCTGATTAATGAGCTTAAGGATGTACTAAAAAAAACATTTCAGGATCAAAGACATGGGAGAAATGAAATATTTCTTGGGTATTGAGATTGCAAGAAATAACTCTGGGGTAGTATTAAATCAAAGGAAATATGCATTGGGATTGGTTCCTGAAATTGGTTTATCAACTGCAAAACCAGCAATCACCCCATTAGAAGTTAATCAAAAGTTCACATCAGTTGAATATGATAACTTTTTCAATATCAATACAAAGGACAAGCCATTATCTGATCCAACAATATATCAAAGATTAGTAGGAAGACTGCAATATCTAACCATGACTAGGCCAGATATAGTGTTTGCTGTACAAACACTAAGACAATTCATGCATGACCTTAAGGAGTCACATATGGAAGCTGCTAAGATTCGTTATATCAAGGGAAAACCAGGACTTGGCATTCTATATTCTGTTAATTCAGGAAATCAGGGATTGATATTGAAGCTTTTTGCGATTCTGATTGGGCATCTTGTCCAATTACAAGAAAATCTGTTATAGGGTATTGTATAAAATTGGGCAGTAATCTAATATCTTGGAAAGCTAAGAAACAGAAAGCAGTCTCAAGATCTTCTGCTGAAGCTGAATATAGGAGCATGGCTGATACAACTGCAGAGATTATATGGATTGAAGCTGTACTTAAAAATATTGATATTCCTTTAGCTCAAAAAACCAAATTATTCTGTGACAATGAAGCAGCTTTACAAATTGCAAATAATCCTGTATTCCATGAAAGGACTAAACACATTGAAATAGATTGTCATTTTACTAGAGAAAAAAATTAAAGCCAAGTTGCTGCAGGCACTTCATATTTCTTCAAAGGATCAGTTGGCAGATGTAATGACTAAAGCATTATGTTCAGCTCAGCATGAGACATTGGCTAGCAAAATGGGAATGCTGGATATACATAAAATCGTGCCAACTTGAAGGGGGAGTGTTATGAATACAAGTTGTATACGTAGGATGACTAATACACGTGGCTGTTGACATATAATAATTCTAGATGATAGTTACAACTGTCATGTATAAATAAGACATTACAATGTAACACTTTTACATACATTTATTAATACAATTCATTGGATACAGAACATTTCTTTCTATCTTTTGTTCCCCATTGCTTCTTGAATCCTCTTTAAAACTTTAAGTGGCACGAAAGCTGTCGATAAGAAATCTGTGCCGGAACTTTTGCCGAGCTTTGAAATTTATTTCTTCCTTGAGAAATCCGAACTCCTCCTCCTCGTCGAAGTAGAATGATTATACATTACATAATTCTCAATTCATGTTTTAGAAAATTAACATCGATCAGGTAGACAACACACAATTACAAAGATAAAGAATATTATTCTTTGCATCTGATCACGCTTTGTTCGTTCGCTTGTTTGATTGTTAGGCCAAATTATCATCCGCCAACGTCACCTCTCTCTCTCTCTCTGTTTCTCTCTCCGTTTCTCTCTCTCTCTCTCTCTGATCGATTTCTATTAAACTTCGATATTCACAACGTATCTCAAAAGTCAAGTATTAAGACATAATCATTGTTGATAATGATGACTCGTAGTGGTTGATTCTTCCTAGCCTTTCTGCTTTATCAGTGTTTTTTGCCATCCCATTGCCTTTTTTTTCATTCGAGATTATTGCTTCAATCTACTATAACTAATTCGCAGGTGTGTAAGAAAAAAATCTAATCATCCAAAAAATCTAACCAAATTAGAAAAAATTGACCCAAAAAATTACAAATTCCGACTTTGATTAAAAATTAAGTTAGTTTTTTAGAATAGTTAAAATCACCTATTTAAATTAAAACTCCTATTTAAATTAAAACCACCTATTTAGAATAGTTAAAACCACCCACTCATAGTTTTTTAGAATAGTTAAAACCACCTATTTAAATTAAAATATTATTTTAACTTTCAAATAATATTTCATATTTTTACCCATATTTATTAGATTAATTATAATTTTCACTTATTATGTTATAGTTAAACTTGAATATCATCAAATTATTAATTTATTTTAATAAAATTTGTATAAAATTGAATTATAATATTTTAAATTATAACGTGACAATATGATAGTTAGAGTTAAATATTAATTTTTTTAAACAGAGTTTGTTAAAAGACTTTTGGCGAAGTTTTTTTTATGATGAAAAAAGGAGTTTGAATATATTGATTAATGGAAAATAAGTTACCTATCACTTGAACAAATATGTATGATAGTTTTAGTCAAATCTCACCCTCTTAGAACGCTACATCATAACACTGGATCGGAGCCCTCGTTGATTTATACATCATACGTACAGAAGGGGGACCAAATCAAGCATATATGCATGGGAACATATGGGGGGTTGGATCATGCAATACCTAAATGTTGCTGTAACGCCCTAAATCGACCAACGTCACGTGGCGAGGATCTATTCGAAGGCGTTACGAAAATTTATAATCTTGACTTAAACTTGATCAAATCTCAATTAAAACAGTGGCATGCCAATTATAAAAGCAAGAAAGAAAGATAGAAATATCATAAAAGTGAAAGTCTCAAAATATTACAAAGTCCATGATATCCATAATGTTTGGATTAAATCAGACTCAAAATGCGAAAATAAAAATAAAGATAACTAGGCCCTCTCTTGATTTATGTGCTTCAGCATCGCTAGTCGCGGCACACGATCTCTACACCATCATAACTTTCTTACTTAATCACTTTATCTCTTTGTCATATTTGTATATCATAGTAGGATTGGATCATATGACAGATCATAATAAGGTTAATGATTCAATCACATAACATGTCCAAACAGTAAGGAGTAGACACATCGACCATATTGCCATGGTTGCCTTTGAAGGATATGTGAAATATGCATTGAAACTACATCACATAATACTTCACCAGGAAATCTTCTAATTTTAAATGACACAAGCACCTGGTTGGTCACTCTGACTTCTCCTCTATCGCTTATCCATTGAAGTTTGTATGATTTTGGGTGTTTTAAGGTTGGTAGTACCAACTTCTCCACCATGTATTGGCTAGCAAGATTGACGCAACTTTCACTATCAATAATCAATCCACAAGTTCTGTCCATAACATAGCAACATACATATAAAAGATTTTCTCCTTCATTTCTTCTTCCTCCAATCTGAACACGTCTATGCTTTCTCCTGTTGAATCCCATGTTTTGATGATAACAAATTAAATTTGTCATAAAAGTTACTAATTTATGCTCAAGTAATGATAATGTAGATGTAAGATTGATATGATCTCATTCGCAGAAGAAATTATCAAATCAAACATTAAAAATAAAGATTCAACATACGAACGGTCGACTCATCGGTCGACCGGCCATGAAGATCGGTCGATCGATATCAAGTGAAAAAAATGTCGAGACTACACCTATCGACGATTTGGTCATTGCACTAGTTGATCGATTGACGCAGCATTGAATTAAAAAATGACGATACAATACCGATCGACACCGAGACTATATCGACCGATGTACCGGTCGACTTCGAGATGTACCGATCGACATCGATACGTTACTGATCGATGTATGGTCGAAGGACCGATCGACTGGACAGCGCATAAAATCACAGATTTGCCGCAATGGTCATAATGACCGGTCGATCGACCCATTAATGCGGTCGACCAGTCAAAGTGTAAATGAACAGTAACAACTATTTTTCAAGGAGAAATTTGTGGAAGAATTTTTGGATGAAATCTTCACCTGTAGAAGCCTATAAAAGGAGTGTCAAAGCATGACGAAAAATCATCCAAGCAAGCAAGATCATTCTATAACTCCTTTCACGTTCTTGAGCCCAAAAGTTGCAAATTCTTTCCTTTTCTCTTCTAAGCTTTGAGTATGAGAATATTTTGTAAAAGAAGAGAGTTGGAGGGAATCATTTTTCTCTAATCTACTGAAAATTGAGAGCTCATTGTAAAAGAGGTGTGCCTTGCCTCTTGAGCGGAGAAAAATGTGTGGTGTAAAGAGACAAGAAAAGAGAAAGAGAGTGGATCTCCAACGGTCTTGTGGTCGAGAAGTCAGAGTGGGGACGTAGGTCAAAGAGTTGAGGCCAAACCTCATCAACATATCGTGTCTCTCTGTGTTTGCTCTCTCACTCACACTCTATTATTATTTGCTTGTGATCAATTTTATTGACTTATTCGAAAGTGATTTTGCGAAAAGATTTTTACACACCAATTCAGCCCCCTCTCTTGGTGTTTTCGATCCTACAATTGGTATCAGAGCAGGTTGCTCTTTTTTTTTAGATTTAGAAATTTTTAGAGCTATGACATCAAATGAATTCAGGTTTTCCGAAGGTTAATCCATTAATCGCCGCCACTTGTTAATGCATCAAATTTTGCATATTGAAAAATTAGGATGCAAGCATATGTTTGTTCTATTGATATTGATATGTGGGACGTTGTTAAAAAAGGTTTTGACTTGCATGAAAAATCTCCTTTAGAATATACCGAAGGAGAAAGAATTTTAGTAAAACTTGATTATAAGGCTAAAAATATTTTTGTTGTGCTTTGGATAAAACGAACTTTAATTGATTTTCTAGTTGTTCAAGTGCTAATGAAATTTGGAAGAAATTTATCATCACTTATAAAGGAACTGATAAAGTTAAGGAATCTAGATTGAATATTCTAAATCACCAATATGATTCTTTCAAAATGCATGAAAATGAATTTATAAATGAGATGGTCGTTCGTCTTAACGATATTGTAAATGACTTAGCCTCTATGGACGAGATAAGAACTAACTCTCAAAAGGTAAAAAAGTTTCTCAGGTCTCTCTCCTCCAGATGGCATACAAAGATGACCGTGATCGAAGAGAATGATTTGAACAAGTTAGATTTTGACGATCTTATAGGTTCACTCTTAACATATGAGATTGGAATCAAGGAGGATGAAGAAGCAAATGCTCCAAAGAGAAAAACTCTGGTATTGAAAGCAAATAAAAATGAGAAAGACACAAGTGAAGGAGATGAAGATCTTGATGAAAAGAAGCTTGTCCTATATGCAAAGAAGCTTGATAAGTATCTCAAGTTTACCAAGTAAAAAAAGAAGAATTGCTTCACCAAGAAAAGATCGTCATTAAGCAAGAATCAAATAACTTGCTTTGAATGCAAAAATATCGGACATTATAAACATGAGTGTCCAAATTTGATCAAAAAGAAAAAAAGATGGAGAAAATTCCAGAAGGAAGAAAAAAAGCTCTTCAAGCAACTTAGGATGAAAGCGAAGATGAAGAAAATGATTCCAACACCTCCTTAAGTGGTGACGAAGAATCGTACATATGTCTAATGGCTAATAGCCAAGAGGTATCATCTAATTCATCTAGCTCTAGTGATAGTGAGTCCTTTAATGTACATAATGAGTTTAGAATTCTTATTAATAAATATGGATGTCTAAAAAAGAAATATGATAATCTAAAAATAGAGCTTGAAAACATGCAACAGAAAAATAAGGATGTCAGAGCATGTGAAAATTGTAATATATTGAATGAAGAAAACTCTAGCTTAGAATTATTAATTGAAGAATTGAAAATGAAAAATAGTACACTAAAATCATCATGTGAAAATACAAAATGAAGAATGTGCATGCTTGAACAAAGAAATCAAGAATTTAAAAGATGAACTTAAAAAATTTTCTAATGGAAGTAAAATGTTAGATGTCATGCTTAGTGGTTTTAGAACGTCTTCAAATAAAAAGGGACTTGATTTTAACAATTTTGAAAAGAAAAATGACAAAAGAATTTTATTTGTTAAAAGCATCACATAGTAACACAAAATCACATATTACCTATTTTCACTGTGGATATGAAGGGTATTATTCTTATAATTGCAGAATTAGAAAAGGAGTAAGTAAAGGAACTAAGAAAATTTGGGTCCTAAAAAGGATCATTTCTAATCAAGATGAACCGAAGCAAGATTGGGTACCAAAAGGATGAGACTTAATTTCTTTCTTGTAGGGAATTTCAAAGCACAATGATGGTAAATGATATTTAGATAATGGATGCTCAACACACATGACCGATGATGCATCATACTTCATCACTTTGGGAAAGAAAAATGGAGGAAAAGTTACTTTTGGAGACAATAGAAAATGAAGAGTAACATGTTATTTGAAAAATGTATGGCTAATTGAAATCCTAAAACATAATTTAATTAGCATAAGTCAACTATGTGATAAAAACTATTTAGTCAAATTTGAAAAGGACAAGTGTTTGATATTAGATGAAAACAATGAAGTTTTACACATAGGCTTTAGATACAATAATGTGTACAAGATTGACTTTGATAATTTGAAAAATGTCTTAGTGTTATGCATGATGATATAAATTTATGGCATAGAAGATTATGACATGCAAACTATAAATTACTAAATAAACTTTCAAATCATGAATTAGTTAGAGGTTGTCTAAGGTTAAATTTGAGAAAAACAATATTTGTGATTCGCGTCTTAAAGGTAAACAAATCAAAAGTTCATTTAAATTAAAGGGAGTCATTAGTACACATAGGTTTTTGGAACTTTTACATCTTAATTTATTTGGACCAATTAATGTAGTAAGCTTAGGAGGAAAAAGATATATTTTTGTGATTGTTGATAATTTCTCTCATTTCACTTGGAATATTTTTCTTACTAGTAAAGATGAAATAATAAACATATTTTCCAAATTTGCAAAAAGAATTCAAAATGAATTTGAACAAAAAATTTCAAAAATTAGAAGTGATCATGGAGGAGAATTTGAAAATCATAAATTTGAATTATTTTGTGAAGAAAATAGAATTACTCATAACTTTTCTACTCCTGAACACCTCAACAAAATGGAGTAGTATAAAGGAAAAATATAACTATACAAGAAATGACTAGAACAATTTTAAATGAAAGCAAATTATCAAAGTATTTTTGGACCGATGCCATAAACATATCATGCTATGTTCTTAATAGGATTCTACCTAGGCATCTTGAGAAGAAAACTTGTTTTGAAATTTTGCATAGAAAGAAACCAAATATTTTCTATTTCAAAGTTTTTGGTTGTAAATGCTATGTTTTGAATGTCAAAGATAAAATAGGAAAATTTGATGCCAAATGTGATGATGATATTTTTCTTGGTTATTCAAGTACAAATAAAGCTTATAAAGTGTATAATAAAAAAACATTAGTTGTTGAAGAGTTTATTAATGTGAAATTCAATGAGACTAAACTTATAAAGTGTATAATAAAAAAACATTAGTCTCATTGAATTTCAATGAGACTAAACTTGTTGAAGAGTTTTTTAGCTTGAATTTTTTATGAGCAAGCAAGTACATGATGATGAGGAAAAAAGAATTGAAGTGCAAAGACAGCTTGATGATGTGCAAAATGAGGATTTAGAAGAAGCTAAAATTGTCACTCCAAATGTGGAAGAAATGGAAGAACATCGAATTGAAGAGAACCAAATCACTCCAACATCACATCCACTTGAACAAGTTATAGACAATATAAATGAAGGTATAAAAACTAGAAACTCTTTAAAAAATATATGTGCTTTCTCGGCATTTCTTGCTAATTTTGAACCCAGCAATATAGATGAAGCACTTGAAGATCCAAATTGGATAAACGCAATGCATGAGAAATTAAATAATTTTGAGAGAAATGAAGTATGGAAACTTGTGGAAAGACTCAAAGACCATTCTATTATTGGAACCAAATGGGTATTTCGAAATAAGTTAGATGAAAATGGTGTCATTATAAGGAATAAGGCTAGATTAGTGGCCAATGGTTACTCAACTCACAAATTGAAGGAATTGATTTTGATGAAACTTTTGCTTCCGTTGCTAGACTTGAAACAATTCGAATGCTTTTGGTTTTTGCATATTATAAAGGTTTTAAACCTTTTCAAATGGATGTAAAATCGACTTTTTTAAATGGTTTTATAAATGAAGAAGCTTATGTTGAACAACCTCAAGATTTTGAAAATCCAAATTTCTCTAATCATGTTTTCAAACTTTCGAAAGCCCTTTACAGATTGAAATAAGCTCCTCGAGCTTGGTATGAAAGATTAAGTTCATTTTTAATTGAGAATAATTTTCAAAAAGAAAAAGTTGACACCACGTTATTTTTAAAACATTTTAAAAATAATTATTTTAATAGTTCACATTTATGTTGATGATATTGTTTGTGGTGCTATTAATGAATGCCTATACAAAGAGTTTGAAACTCTTATGCAACAAGAATTTGAGATGAGTCTTGTATGAGAGCTCACATTCTTTCTAGACCTACAAGTGAAACAATCCAAGGAAAATATTTTTCTCAATCAAGAAAAGTATACATGGGAGTTGCTTAAAAAATTTGGGATGAACGAATGCAAGCCGGTCACAACCTTTATAAGCACTACTACAAAATTGGATAAAGATGAAAAAGACAATTTCATTGAAAAAAAGGTACAGAGGTATGATTGGTAGCTTGCTCTATTTAATGACATCTAGGTCAACTATAATGTTTAGTGTATGCTTGTGTGCTAGGTTTCAATTCGCTCCTAAAGAATCACATTTAATCGCTAAAAAAAATAATGCGCTATTTAAAACATACATGTGAATTAGGCATTTGGTATGATAATTTTCCATTTGAATTGCATGCTTACATCGTTACGAATTTTGCCGGATGTAAAGTTGATAGAAAAAGCACTAGTGGGATGTGTTACTTTCTTAGTAGCTCTTATATTTCATAGGCTAGCAAGAAACAAAACTCTTTCGCACTTTCTACCACCGAGGCCGAATATATAGCCGTCGGTAGTTATTGTGCACAAATATTATGGGTCAAACAACAATTGCTTGATTATGGTGTGAATTGTTTCGATGTACCTATGAAGTGCGATACACAAGTGCTATAGAAATGTTCAAAAATCCAATTCAACACTCTAGGACTAAACACATCAACTTGTGATATCATTTCATTAGAGAACATGTGACTCTTAAGGACATTGTCATTAAACATATGTCCACTGAAGTTCAATTTGCAGACATATTTATAAAACCCTTGAGTCAAGAACGATTTTGCATGCTTAGAAGGATATTAGGAATGATTAAATCTTGATTGCATATGAATTCTAAGTAAAAATGACTTGGTTATGCAATATCACTTTTGATATGAATTGAACATTAAAAGTGTTGCACAACACTTATATTTATGTGAAATAAATCTTTGGAACAAAATCTGGTTAAAATTTTGAAAATAGTGAAAAATGAGTAAACAGGGTAAGATCGGTTGATCGGCTGGACGGACCGGTCGACCGGTATCAAATATCGATCGATGGATATTTTTTTGCAACTAATCGATCGACAGTTTGGCACGATCGGTCGACCGATATATGCCAAAATCGGACACGTATAAGGATCGGTCAATTCATTTTTCTTCCTCTCGACCGTTGCCCTAGCCACCGCCCGTCCGACCTTTCACCGAACTCCGGCTGCCGACCACATTTCCCACTCTCTCTCCCTCTCTCTCTAGTTCCTCGTCAATCATCCCTTTCTCCGCCGATCGCCTCCCTCGTCGGTGACCCCTGTCGACATCTTCCCTCTATGTCGTCAACTGCCGGTCTATTGCCATCGCACGACGCCATTGACTTCTGCCACGACCGTTCCATCACATTCTTCTCTGGCCTTCCTCTCTCTCTCGACAACCACTGTCGTCGTCCTCTCTTCCCTCTCGACCTTCTGGCCACCGCCCTATTCTCCCATGGTCTCCGCCAATCTTCAGCCTTTGTCGACCTCCCTCTCGATCGCCACTGCCTTTCTCTCCACCGGTTTCTTCTCTCCGTCACCAGGCTCTCGAGTGCCCTTTGCCCTCATCTCCTTTTAGTTCATACAGTCATCGTCTTGTCGTCATTGCCCTCTCCCGTCAACCCTTCGCAGTCATCTTCATTTTCTTCCGGCGCCCCTGTGGACCACTGGCTGATCAGACTTGTTTCATTTTTTCCAGCCACCATTGTTGAATCCATGGCCGATGACGACGAAGGGTATTCACATATTCGGCTAGTTTTTCAGCGCGATCGTCGTTTCAATGGCTCAGATGGTAGCATTCATGTCCTCCCAAATGAGCCTGAACTAGACCCGGAACTTGAACCCGCGCCTGTCCAACGTGGACGAGGCTGTGGACGAGGATGATCCCATGGACGTACTCGTCAGCCACCTTCCACTAATCCTACTAATTTTAACAGTCATTTCTTCGCCACTAGGGCCATCTCTACTTCTTTTGATGCCTTGTACGCCTCTCGTGATGTCCGGTGTGCTTACATCATTGATTGGAATGCTTTGAATATTTCGGATATTCAGGAGATGTTCAAAAACATCGATTGGTTGCCACTTCTCTCTCTCAAAGATCGTGTGTATCCCCGTCTTGTTTGTCATTTCTGTGCGAATATGATGATCAATCGAGAGGCCATCATCACCTATGTCTTTGGCGTACCCATTCGCTTTGATCCTAATCATCCATGTCCTCTCTTTGGTGTACCATACCTTTTACCCGGTCTCTACTCATTTATCACTCATGGTTGGCCTTACGATTATCTACCTATGAATAATGACATTAGTATGGTGTTTGATGGACAAAATATTCACTACACCGTCGAATCGTCCTATAGGCATCTTCATCCATCCATGAAGATGACTCACCACATTCTGAGTCGTATGATCACCCCTCGAGTCGGGCACTATACAAAGGTTACCCACTTTGATTTGTTCTTCATCGTCTCTGTATTTGGGATGCCTCCTTTCTCCATTTTGGTCATTTCATTTTTTATCGTATGGATTTCACCTTCCAAAAGATTTCCGCTGGTACTCGTGGTCAACACTCCCCTCTATTTTGGAGACTGTATCACTAGAATTTTACTTCATTTTGGTACATCCGACCCCGCCGACTGATGTCATCGGTTCAGCAACCTTGCACCGAAAACATCTTAGGATTGGCGAGCCGACATCAATAGATTCTGACGATGGAGATGATGCCACCGATGAAGAGCCAGCGCCGATGGACACTCAGGCTGCACCTGAGGCTGGCCCCAGCTTCCCTCCACCTTCGACACCCTCTGAGCATATTGGATCTTCCCACTCAGCTTCCTATGATGCTTATGATTTCACGGCTCTGTCACAGCAAGTGGGTGCCATAGACTATCATGTGACCCAGATGGATCATCGTATTCGACGGATGGAGCGTAACTCCCGATACCTTGTTAGCTCGTTACATGCCTACTATGCATCATAGAGATTTATTCTGCCCGTAGCTCTAGATGATGATAGTCCCGATTAGATGTAGATGACTCACCTCTCTCTTTGATGATGTCAAAAGGGGGAGAAGTTTGGTTAGGATGGGACGATTTTTTTTTTTTTGTGTTTTTTAGTTTGATGTACCTTAGTTAGCTGTTATGTGTTTGCATTTGTACTAGTGTCATGCACCATTTTGTAGTGACTACAGTCACATTTGTTAGTGCATGAACACATGATGTATTATCGACTATAGATGTAATGTGATGATTTGTTTGTGCCTTATTTGATTTCATATATATATTTTGTTCCTCATTTGATGTCATAATTTTCATATTGTTTCATATTATTAGGGGTAGAAAATGTGAAATATGCATGAATGTAGAGGGAGCCTACTCTTTACTTACTATCTTAACCTACATTTCATTTCTTTTCTCTCCTTATCGTCAAATTAGTTTGTCATCATCAAAAAGGGGGAGTTTGTTGAATCCCATGTATTGACGATAACAAATTAAATTGAACATAAAAGTTACTAATTTGTGCTCAAGTGATGATAATGCAGGTGTAAAATTGATATAATCTCATTCACAGAAGAAATCATCAAATCGAACATTAAAAATAAAGATTCAGCATACGACATCGATCAACCGACCATGAAGACCGGTCGATCGATATCAAGCAGAAGAAATGTCGAGACTGTACCGGTCGACGATTTGGTCATTGCACCAGTCGATCGGTCAACGCAATAGTGAATTCAGAAGTGACGATACAATACCGGTCGGCACCGAGACTATAACGGCCAATGTATCGGTCGACTTCGAGATGTAACGATCAACGTTGAGACGTTACCGATCGATGTATGGTCAAAGGACCGGTCGATCGGACAATACATAAAATCACAAATTTGCCGCAATGGTCGTAATGACCGGTCGACCGACCCATTAATGTGGTCGACCGGTCACAGTGCCAGATGAACAGTAACGGCTATTATTCAAGGAGAAATTTGTGAAAGAATTTTTGAAGGAAATCTTCACCTGTAGAAACTTATAAAAGGAGTGTCAAAGCATGAAGAAAAATCATTCAAGCAAGCAAGATCATTCCATAACTCCTTTCAAATTCTTGAGCCCAAAAGTTGCAAATTCTTTCCTTTTCTCTTCTAAGCTTTGAGTGTGAGAATATTTTGTTAAAGAAGAGAGTTGGAGGGAATCATTGTTCTATGATCTAGTGATAATTGAGAGCTCATTGTAAAAGATGTGTGCCTCGCCTCTTAAGTAGAGAAGAAGGTGTGTGGTGTAAAGAGAGTTGTTCTCTTCCTACAAAAAAAGAGAAAGATAGTGAAACTCCGGCAATCTCATGGTCGAGAAGTCGAGCGGGGACATAGGCCAAAGAGTTGAGGCCAAATCTTGTCAACATATTGTGTCCATCTGTGTTTGCTTTCTTATTCATTCTTTATCATTATTTGCTTGTGATCATTTTATTGACTTCTCCGAAAGGGATTTCGCGAAATGATTTTTACACACCAATTCACCCCTCCTCTTGGTGCTTTCGATCCAACATCTCAAATTTATAACAGAGACTTCATCATCTTCCTCTTTCATGTTTTCATCATGCCTGCCATCACAAGGAGCATTGTGTCTTTGGTGATATTTTCTTTGGTTTGGTTGTATAACTTGTTGTGGTTGTGCAATTTGCGCATCTACCTGAACATGAAGTTCAGTAATCATCTTTTCAAAATGTTGATGATATTGTGTCATGACCTTCATCATTCTTGTGTGATCAACTGCTTCTTTTATAAGATTATGCTCTTTGTCATTTGCTGTTAACATTGTAAGAAATTTCTATAAAAAAAGTTAATGATGAAAGCAACCTCACATGATAACACTCGTAATGGCTTTACCCTCGAATGTACTTATCACTTAGTTTTTTTTCTCTTTAAAACTCTCCAATAAGTTCGAAGGCAACTAATGCATGTTAACACAAGGCAATAATCAATTAAATCAATCTAATTTATAAATATGATTGCAAAATAAAAAATTTGAAGTTGAATTTTGAATAGAAATTAGGAAAAGATTGTCAAATAATGATAGATATCAAAGGCTCAGAATTGGAATGAAATCAAAGATCACCTTACTATGAGTCAAATTATTCTATTCTCAAAATTTTCTTTTACACTTGGCTGCAACAATAATCCCTTTCCCTTTTCCTCTTTCTTTCCTCTTCAATCCTTTCTTTCAATTTTTCTTTCAAACCTTTATTTTGAATTTCTTTCCCAAATTTTTTTTCTGTTCTTCCCTTTTCCTTTTCTCCACTTTCCTTTTTTCACAATTTTTTTGCTATTTTTTCTCGATTTTTTTCTTCTCAGATTTGTTTCTTGAAATCATAGAAGATATTTTGAGAAAAAATAAGGAAGACGGTTAGGGTTTCAATAACAATAGGCAATTTGTTTTGTAGTTTTTTTTTCAAACTGTAGCAGAGTTTGAAGAATATAAGAATGACGGCTAGGGTTTGAAGAACAAACAAACTAGATTTTTTTTTAGATTTTTGGAGTTCTTTTTTTTCAAAAACTAATATAGGCAGGAAACAAAATAATAGAAGATAACTAAAAAACCGAATTGAAAATGTGGCTCTGATAACAACTGATACAATGCTCAAGAACAATGCCTTGAGTAATCGAAATAATATATGATAATCAAAGAAACGAGTTCAAACGAATTTTCAGGTAGTAGAATATCAACATCACGATTACCAATGAACCAAACAATCAATATTATAAATAGATGGATTTAATAACAAGATTAACAATGGAAGTTCCCGAAGAATGAGTTGCAGGAGTTTCCTCACAGCAAAAGTAATTAAGCCAAATTTTAATAGATTCAAAGATGTCTAAATTAATTAATAATACAAGTATTTTTATTCCATAGAAATAAAATTTGGGCTAGAAGAAAATACCCTATAAAAATATTACCCTACAAGTAACCTAACTAATTTATTAAAATAACAAACTCAATTTTCGTTACTATCCTTAACAATAAATTTTGAAAATTCCAAATAAATATGGTTAAATAATTATTTATTTGGCCCAAATTATGCTGAATCTTCGTGCGACCCAATTTGTGACACATTAAGAAGTTGGAACTGATTTGTAGTTGCATGCCCATTTTGTAAATTGTTTTATATCATCTTGTAAGTGGGCATAAGGATTCTTGATTATATTCAGCTTCTTTATCTCGAAAATCCACAACACTATCTTGATCATCGAACTTCACTCGAACATCTTATTTTCACTGGTTGGATTTATGGAAGCTTTTCAGTTCATATCACACGGTGACTTGATAAATGCCACAAATCAACAAGCAACTCGTAATCTCATACTCAAAGACTTCAAATCCAAAATTGCACATCAATAGTGTTGGATCTAAGTTTTAATGACATATAAAGTTATATTTTGATGATACAAACCTAGAATGATTAAAGTTAAAATGCTGAAAAAGTTTAAAGAAAAATGGATAACTTTATTAACTACACTTTGATTAAATAATTGGCACTGATCTTATCAGTTTTGGATGAATGTTGAATGAGTTATAGAGAATTCTGTTAGCTTTCCATAGACTTCAAGATCATCTAATTTGGATAACTGTACAAAAGGTTATGCTCAAAATAGTGTAGAGCGGTTAACCTGTCGGTCGAAGTTATGAAGTCAAGTTGAGACAGTCTGGTCGATCGATCGGAGATAGCGGTCGACCGACCAATGCATAAACTGCTCAAATCAAAATAGCGAGACTGTACCGATTGAGACATCGGTCGACAATCCGATCGACCGACCAAGTGCTGAAGCTACGAAAATGAGCGCAACGGTCATATAGACCGGTCGACCGGTTCATTAATGCGGTCGACCAATCAGCTGCGACAAATGAAGAAAATGAGCCAACAGTTATATAGACCGGTTGACCGGTCCATAAATGCGATCGATCGGTCCATTACTGAAATGAACAGTAATGACTATATTTCAAGGAGAAAATGTGGAATTAATTTTGGACGAATTTTCCACATGCCAGAGCCTATAAAAGGAGTGCTAAGGCCAGAAGCAAAATCACTTATCCAAGCATTGAAGCAATACTTCAAAAAATCAAAAGAAGATATTTTTCCTTGAAGTTATCATTTTTAGTTGTGCTCTTCTTTCTCTCTTCCGCTCTTGTGAGCCTAGCATTGTAAAGAGAGAGAAATATTTTGTTCAGAAAAATAGAAAGAGCTCATGTGTAGAATAGGTTCAAATCTTATCTCTTGAGCGAGAGAAAAGATTAGCTTCCTAGGAGGAGATGTTGCCTTGCCTCTCGAAGTGGAGAAAAGGTGGTTGTGTAAAGGGCTTTCTTCCTTGCCCCATTTGGAGCAAAGGAAGTACTTAGTGGAATGTCCGACGGTCTCGAGGTCGAGAAGTCGGAGCGGGGACGTAGGCCAAGGTGTGGTCGAAGCTCGTCAACAATCACCCGTGTTCATTGTGTTTATTTCTCACTCTCTCTCTCTAAAATTGTGTTTATAATCTGAATTGCAAAGGTTTTAAGAATCGGTTTTGTGCTTACATGGAAAATTTCGTGAAATCGATATTTTCGGTTGAACACCAATTCATCCCCCCCTCTTGGTGCCCTTTGGGATCCTACAATTGGTATCAGAGCCGGTTGTTCTTGTTTTGATCTTTTGAATCATCTCATTTTTAGATCTAATCATTTTAGATATAATCATTTTAAGATTTAATCATTTATTTTAAGATTTAACAATCTTAAGAGCTATGACATCAAATGGATTTGTTTTTGTCGAAGGACAATCAATTAGTCGTCCTCTCCTTTTAAATGCATGAATTCTGACTGAAGGAGATAATGTTCTTGGGACATATAGGATGCATTTGGGGTGGCTGTTGAGGAAAGCAACATTGGAAAAAAGCTTGCTGTGGATGAAAGGAGGGGGGAGCCATTTGACAAAAAGCAAATTATTTGCTGTGGCCTATAGAATTTTTTAGAAAAAGCAATTACAGTATTTTTCACCAAACATTAAATCAAAGAAAGCAAGTGAGCTTTGTTAAAAGCTCTGTGGCAAAAAGCCACCCCAAACGCACCCATAGTTTCCAAGAAGGGCATTGCAGTAGACTCCACAAAAGTGGAAGCGGTGACGAACTGGGTGAGACCGAAGAATGCATCCGAGATTCACAGCTTTCTTGGTCTGGCAGGTTATTACAGAAGGTTTATCAGGAACTTCTCCAAGATTGCTACACCTCTCACGAATCTCACAAAGAAGACGAAAAATTTTATCTAGACAGATAAGTGTGAGCAAAGTTTCCAAACTTTAAAGGATCGTCTGACTTCGGCACCAATCCTCACCACACTAACAGGCAGTGGTGGTTACGTGGTCTACAGTGATGCACGTGGGACAGATTGGGCTGTGTCCTGATGCAACACGACAAGGTAGTGGCCTATGCTTCATGGAAGTTGAAGAAGCATGAGGTTAATTACTCCACACATGACCTAGAATTGGCGGCAGTGGTCTTTGCCTTGAAGATCTGGAGGCATTATTTGTATGGAGAGACATTCAAGATCTTCACTGACCACAAGAGTCTCAAGTACACCTTCGATTAGAGGGATCTTAATATGAGGCAACGTCGATGGCTTGAGATTCTTGAGGATTATGGATTTGTTATCAATTACCACCTGGTAAAACAAATTCAGTCTATATGAGACTACACGAGTACGAGATGCTGGAGGAGATTGAGCAATGGGGTCCTAGATTGGGCACTAATGGAGTTCTATGAATGATGCATCAGATGAAGCCCACCTAATAGACAGAATTATAGCAGCTCAGAAAGTGGATCCAAAACATCAGAAGATCCTGAAAAGATGCCAGAACGAAGTAGCAGATTTCCAAATATCTGAAGATGGAGGGATAAGATATTAGGACAGATTATGGGTCCCTACTAATGAGAGTGTTCGACGAGAAGTACTAGACGAGTGTCACAAGTCGAAATTTTCTATCCACCCCGGTAGTACCAAGATGTATAAGGACGTTCAGCGCAGCTACTGGTGGCCTGATATGAAGAGAGAGATAACATAATATGTGTCTCGATGTCTAGTGTGCCAGCAAGTCAAGATCGAGCATCAGCGACCATATGACAAGTTGAAGCCTTTGAAAATCCCATAATGGAAGTGGGATAAGATCACTATGGACTTTGTGTCCAACTTGCCTAGGACTAATAAGGGTGATGATTCCATATGGGTAGTCGTGGATCATTTCACAAAGGCGGCGCACTTTATTCCCATCCGATGGAAAATGGAGAGCTTACTGAACCTGTATGTGAGAGAAGTGGTCAGACTTCATGGTATTCTGATCGAGATTTCATATTCACTGCCAGATTTTGGAGGAGCACGATGCTCAAATTCAGCACAACTTTCCATCCTCAGACAGATGGACAGTCTGAGAGGACTATCCAGACGCTGGAGAACATGTTGCGAGCATGTGCACTGGATTGGCAGAGTAGCTGGGATGAGCATATTCATCTGATTGAATTTGCCTATAACAATAGCTATCATTCTAGTATTGGGATTGCACCCTTTGAGGCCTTGTATGGACGACTTTGCCGTTCACCTGCCCACTGGAGTGAAGTAGTCGAGGAGAAAATTATGAGTGAGAAAGAAGTGAAAGAAGTAGTGGAGTATGTTGAAAAGATTGAATTAATCAAGCAGAGAATGAAAACGGCTCAAGGCCGACAAAAGAGCTATGCTGATAAAGGCAGAAGAGAGCAAATTTTTCAAGCTGGTGACCAAGTTCTTCTGAAAGTATCCCCTATGAAAGGTGTCAGGAGATTCAACAAGCGAGGAAAGCTCAGTCCTCGCTATGTAGGCTCCTTCGAGATACTCGAGCTAGTAGGCGAGGCAACATGCAGACTGACTCTACCCCATCTTATCGGAGAGTGCATAACGTGTTTCTTGTATTCATGCTCAAAAAGTATAAGCACGATGGTGCAAATGTTCTAAGAATAGAGGAGCCAGATCTAGCTGCAGACTTGACTTTCGTTAAGTATCTAACGCACATAGTGAAGTGTAAAGTGCAACGTCAGAAGAACAAGGATGTACCCATGGTCAGAGTAACTTGGTGCTACCATCACAGTTATGACGCGGCATGGGAACTAGAGTTGAAAATGCACTAAGAATTTTCTCATCTTTTCGATAAGCCCTCTACTTAGTGCAAAATTCGAAGACAAATTTTTTTTAAGGGGGTAAGAATGTAATAACCGACCAAAAGAAAAGATAGAAAAAATGAAATCAGATTTGGATTGAGAATGACCAACAGGAGGTGAGAAACAAAGGTTAAAAAGAAATCAAAGCCCAATAGGAGTCCTATGCTATAAAAACAATTTAAGCTGTAATTCTTTTCTTTTCCTTCTCAACACACGAATCTTTCTCTCCTCCCCTTGTTTCGACTATTGCACGACCTGATCAGAGGCGTCTTCCTCTCTCATCCCAAATTACAAGTCGTGCAGAGATCCCTTTTCTCTCCTTTCATCTTTCGAATTCTGTTCTTCTTATGTCCTTGTGCAGAGGGCGGCCGAGAGGAAGAACAGGGAGGAAACAGGGGCGTCGTTAATCAATTTCCGACGAACAAAAGGAGGGATTAATCGTGAACAGAGGTGGGTGAACTGAAATCACCTTGCATGACCTCTGAATTGTTCTAACCCATGTCCTAATCGTCTATGAAACAAAAGGAATAAGAACAAGGCTCCAAGTTATCGTTTTGATTTGTTTGATTTCTTGATTTCTCTAATTGTTTGAATTAATGTTTGATTCGTTCTGTTCTGTCATTGCTTGATTGATTGCTAGGAGTTAGAAACTATTTTAGATTGGAATTGCACTAGGATTTTAAGGAATTTTCGTGATTTGGAGTTTCTGCAGGACGCCTACCGGTCGACCAATTCTGGTGCATTGTTAAACACCAGTCGATTGATTTACCGATCGCTCTGACGATTTAATTTACATATCGACCGATCCCTGGCCACCGGTCGACCGTTTAACTGAACGGATCGACCGATCCAATTAGTCCAGAGTCAATCCATCGGTCCACCCATCTTAACAGATTGGTCGATCGATTTCCAGTAGCCTTTTTATTGATAATTATCCGTTCATCCCCTTCCCAATTTAGCTATTGCCCATATAGAATTGATCCTATTTCTGCCCTCACAGATATCCGTCCATGATTTCAAGATTGATACTTTTAATGATTTATTTCTCATTGATCTTATCGTCTTCATTGAATAAAGCACAAAGAGTCATAAGTTATTAAAAGTGATTAATAAGTTCAGATGGAAGATTAACAATGAGTTGCCAGTCCAAGTCAAGTGCATCAAGATAAGGGAAGCTCCGTTAGTCATGTCTGATCACCCACTGACCCGCACAAGGTTGTATCGTTTCCTCGGCATACCCCAAAAATTAAAGGCACTTAAAATCACCATGATTTCTAATAATAAACTAAGATAAAGAAGCATGATTAAGACAAATCAAGTTATCGTTATGATTCCCAAGTATGTTATGATTTCAAGTTTATTATGTATCATTTGATCCTCATTATTTATGATGTTTCTTATTCTTATTATGATCTATGATATTATCATGTTATTCTTTCAAGTTCAAGTCAAACATGATTATGTGTTTCTGATTATTCCATTCATATTATGCATTGTATATCATGTAGTTCCCCACTAGGCTGTAAAGCTTACGGGAGGACTTTCTTCCATGTGTCTGATTTTCACAGGACCAGGTTAGTGACGAGATGGAGTATGTGTGTGGTGACGAAGCTCTGATGGTAAGAAAGCACATGAACCATATGGCTTATTAGTTTTCCTTATTAGATTCATTTTCCTTCTGTATATATAGATTCATCATATAGAACTTCATTTTTATTTCTTAAAGATGATGTAGCCACTTTTTAGGCTTCCGCAAATTAAAGTTATACTTTTCTTTATTTCTTCTATTATTCTTCTTCCGCTGATGTGTATCGATTCTTGACTGAGATATGATCAATATTATGATCAAAGTCATAATATGTCGTAGTATCTCCAAATTAGTCTTCGCCACATGGCGAAGGTCGATTTGAGGGCGTTAGAACAGACCTTTTAAAACCCAAATTTTAAATGCTAAGAGTTTGCAATCCGTGTACTAATTTTTTTTTGTGCGGTCATCTTTATTCTACATACTTTTGTTTTATCTTTCTATTAGCCAGGATGATTTAACTTTACTTTTGTTTATCTATTTGAAATGCTAATAATTTTAATTGATAGGACAAACTGTTAAGATTTTTTTTTTGAAATCGATCAAAATTCTATTTCATATCAAACATGCATATTTTATTTTCAAACATGCATGATGTAAGCTAGATCAAAATTATATTTTACATCCCTACCCTCAACTAAAATGAAGAATAAATTGTATTCTATCAAATTTGAAGAGTATCGTAACTCGAAGTCTCCTAGCAAGATTACCACAAGGTTTCACATATATATATATATATATATATATATATATATATTCTTTAACGTCAAATGAAATATAGTGGACTAATAACGACGAAGATGAGTGCCCCCCGATGGTTTGTGATGGAAATTTGACACGATGCATGACGAGACCAGTCGTGTCGTGCATCCGCCAATTGCCATGTTCCAGCGCAAATGTGGAGCCCTTTTCATCTCGGTGCTCCTCCCACCATCCATTGTCTCCTGCCATTCGCTTACATTTATTTATCTGTGGATTAAGAGAGAGAGAGAGGAAAATTACATGCACTCAGGTTGGATAGAGAGAGAGAGGAAAATTACAAGCACTTAGCTCATCCAACCTGAGCCTTGACACGTTTCTTTCAAGCTTACAACGTCATCTTTGAAATTTTTTCAATAGAAAGACGTATTGGTTCAAGCTGGTGGGAAAAGAAAAATTCATTTGGTAGGTGAAATGATATTGGACGATGCTCGTACTGTGTATTGAATGATTTGCCCACAATTTGGCATGCACACATTAAATTTGCATGCATAATTTATGTTTACATATTCTGGGAAGACGATACAAGAAATAAAAATAACAAAATTGCTGCTGTTGCTGTTCTACCAAATATACCCGGACACGCAGTTTATATATGCAAATCTTAACGAATTTAATTGTCAGCAACTACTGAAAGGTCATACACACCTGCAAAATATTTATAATGAAGTTTCCAGCTGAGCCGTGTTCTTGCTCTATTGAACTATGTTCGGCAATACAAATCTACACCAGAAGATAATTATGAGGTCTCTTTATCTATCAACTTTTAACCATAAGAACCAGCACCAATTCCATCGTAACATAAGGCATGTGAATTGTTTGCGCAAACAGAGCAAGATTAACTGGTTATCTGTTTCCTTGCAATTCCGAAGAGATATATGCAAATTTCTAGTCACAGAGTATGCAGAAGAAAGAATCCAGCTGAAAATAACACTACAAAAATCCTATGATTACCAATCTGCAGCTGCTGTCACATCTACAAAATCTCACCTCTGAAATCTCATTCCCAGCTGCCGTCCTCTGTTTGATGTTGCTATTCTTTTTTTTTCCCCTTTCTCGAGACACAAGAACTTAATTGCAGGAGGAGCAGTTGCAGGATTTGGGGACAAAGGCGCAGACGCCATAAGGCTTGTCAGGGAGGTTGCAGGCGATGCCAAAACAGCAGGGGAAAAAGGCGCAGTTGCTCGCGTCGTTGGCCGCGCAGCACTGGCATTGCAGGCACAGCTGGAACGGCGACAGCTCGCGCCGGCCACCACTTGCTGCGGACTTCACATCCATGAATTGGTACTGTGGAGATCCTGCAGGATAATAAACAGGGCTTGCAGAGAAGGCTCCTGCAGTCATGAGGCCCAGATGGAATTAATCCTTTATCCAGCATGAATGTATCGGTGGAGCAAAGGATACCAGTGGAGTTGCAGTTCCTTACCCATGGCACAGAGGAGGACTAGTGTCAGCATCAATATCTGCTTCTGCTCTCTGGACCTGGCCATAATTGCCATGACAAGATTGGAGGATAAAAGGGATGAAGAATAACTGTGATTCCCTTCGGTTATATTATATGTTCTGGATGGACGCCAGGAAGATATTGCTGCTATTCCTTGTCTTCCCTACCATGTGCATGAATATACTATTTGACTAACAAGTGAACTGTCTCTCTCTCACGCTCAGAGACTACTCGTCTCTATGCTGAAACGTTTATACTTTATGCTCTATTAGGGTCGTTTAAGTAAAGTGTCAAGTTTGTGAATCTATTTTGATAAAAAATTCTCTGTATGTTAAGATCTCTATGAAAAATTTCTCATTTTCAAGTTGAATAGTCCGAGATCAGGACCCTTTATCATAACTTCTACTCGTTGCATACCGTGATCTACAACTGTACAAATAGTATTTGCGGTGGCTGCTTTTGAATGTAAAATATTTCTGTTGGAGTCTCACCTCCTACTGTCAGATACGTGACATGGAGTAACTTAACTGAATTAGTTGGGCTCGATGGTGGACCGACCTTCAATATATGAATAGTGCGCTTTGTAGTACCGCACGAGTTAGATCGTTGGTACCGCTTCCTAGACACCGGGAGTTAACCACCAAAAAAAAGGTATGGGGTTAATATCTTTGAATCTGTTTCGGAATTGTAATGGTTGTTGAACAATCCCTACGTTTTCTTATACATTTAACTTTAATAAATATGATGGGGACTGTCTCATTGTATGTGTCATGGTTACTTTTTTTTAAAGCCAAAGCTGATGTATTAAACTAAGTGATCAAAATGGTCGCTGTACAAAATGTTATGCATACCCCACGGGGGATTTACATCCCAAAAGATATTGTTAGAGATGGATTTGTCCAACTTTGTAAAATAATCTGCGGCCTGATTGCATGCCCTAGGGCAATGTATACATTTTGTATGCTCAAAAAGTGACAAAAGATAATGTAATTCCTTCATGATTGTCCAAATATGTCAAGGTGTGTCCGATTTTCCGTTGATGACATCGATTAAGGTTGAGGAGTCTGATTCCAGAATTACATTCGGAATGTCATGCTGCCAGCAAGCGTGAAATCCCAAGAGAGCACCGTAAGCTTCAACTTGAAGAACAGTCGTGACCTGGTAATTAGATGTACCTGCAGAGATAAAGGTTGTGTTAGTGTCCCGGATAATAAACCCCGCACCATTGATCAATGTCCGACGACAAACAGAACCATCAAAGTTTATCTTGACCCAGGAAGTAGGCGAGGGCTCCCATTGGACAAAAAGGTTGCTCAGGGGATGAAGAACTGCACGTGTGTGATGGTGTGCCTGTGGTAATCCTCATATTCCAAATACAAGGCCAAAATACATGACCAAAGTTCCTCAGTGGTTGCCCGTCTGGAACCAAAATGGGAGTCATTGCGTCTCTTCCAGAGTGCTCAAAGAGAGAAGGCAATAAGAGATAACAAGGTGTTTCTAGATTTGACGTCAAGGGCAGAGCCCTCATGTATCCAGTCCCCGCTATGCCAAGAATGAAGAAACTGGAAATTGTAGTTAAGTTTGGATTGAAAGTATGTCTAGAGGTTTCTAGATTAAGTACATTCATAGAAGAGGTGTTGAATTGTTTCTGGGTGGAGACCACATGTGGTGCGTAGCGGATTTTGATTTGGATTAAAATTTGTAAGCCAAGCTAATGTAGGTAATCGGCGATGGAGAAGCTTCCACAGGAAAAGCTTGATTTTTTGGGGAATTGTGAGTTTCCAAGTGAGGTTCTAGATGGACCGTCTAGACTAAGGTGATGGAGAGTATTGGCGACATAAGGAATAATAAACTATTTTTGCAGAGGCTTTGCCAAGAGGGTCGTGGACCCAAAACCACTTATCATCACTGGCAGTAGGTGAAAGAAAAATATTCGAAATAGAAGTAACAAGAGGGGAGCCAAAACATAGTGGTAGTAAATTCATAGTCCAATGTCCATTATTCAAGATGAAATCACTTACCATCATTGTATCAAGTGACATCTCCATATTGATGTAAGTAGGCATTAAAATTAATGGTGTACAGAAAATCTATGGATCTTTGATAATATTAGTTGAACGTCCATTGCCTACCTGCCATATTTAGTACACTAGCTTTCCATCCGTTAATGCAAGTGCCTGTCTTATCAACAATAGCCTGTTGTTGAGAGATAGTGATGTATTTGTTAGAAATCAAAGCACCAAGATGGGTGATTATGTTTTGTTTCCTCCTACTATTAAGGGACCTAGGTATATATACTTTATATTTCAGAGGGTTAATCATATGATTGGTGAGGTTATAGTATAATGTGAGTAAGGCCTTTAAGCATTTGCAGTTTTTAATATTTGTAGCTACAGTAATCAGTAGATCATCTGCATAAAGCATGTGGCTCAGCGAGAAACTGCTTAAGTAGAAAGGAATTAAGACTGAACTAAGTACAACGTTATTCATCAAGGTGGTGAGTACTTGGGTAATAGTAATAAAGAGGTATGGGATTTTCTGTCTGATTCCACAATAACTTTTGAAATATGGGGAGGGTGTTCCATTGATGTGAGATGAGAATAGGAGGGATGTGACATAGGACATAATCCAATCAATAAAAGTTGAGGGGAAGTTCATGCATGTCAGGGTGGTCTTGATTGAATGACAGCTGACCCTATCAAATGCTTTGTGCATATTAGCTTCAATAATCATGGTCTTTTTCCTTCCCTTGTTCATGGAATGAGTGATCTCCTAACTAAGTAGGATATTATCTTGAATTGATCTACCATGTAAGAAGACAGATTGACATTTATCAATGATGTTATCACGTGTTGGTTTGAGTCCGAGTTCGAGGTTTTTGGGAGTGCAATAGGTCTAAAATTTGTTACCTTGATGGGGTTCAATTTTTTTGGAATAAAGATCAATGTTGTGAGGGTCCAATCTTTAGGTAGCACTTTGGTACTGAAGAATTTTTTAATTTTAGCAGAGATATCTGAGCCACTGGTGCTCCAATTAGATTTATAGAATTTTAAGATGAATCCATCTGGTTCTGGGCTTTTCCAAGGGCTAAGGACCATAGGCCATTGAGTATTTCCTTATCGGTAGTTGGGGCAGTTAATTGGTCACACCAGGTTTTATTTAATGTAAGAAGGGAAAGCCAGGAAGATATGGGAATCTGAGGATAAGTGTTGCATTTCTAGAGATTGTTATAATGATCAACAAAGGCATTCATGATATCATTGTCATTTAGAAGTTTGGTTGTTTGGTATTTTTGTCTCCATTTTTTTTACCCATTTCTCTCTTGATTTCGACCACCATTTGATTGCAATTTATCTCAAGATGGCAACATGCAGATGATAGAGGAATCTAAGTTTACCTAATTCTTGATCATTGAGTCCAATGGATTCATCTTTTAGTTCTAGTATGGTGATTTGTGTTTTAAGATCAAGGGCTTTGGTTTCAAGGTTGTCAAGCTGATGCTTATTCCACACTAGTGTCTTTTGTTTATAGTAGTGTTTTTTTTTCTATCGTGACTTTTGTATTTTTGTATTTTCATTTTTCTTTTGTTTTCTTATTTTCTCTCTCACACACATTTCTCTTATAAAATAATTTATTTATTAATATAAAATATTTATAATAATGAATTAATATGATATTATTTATTACTTATCATTTTATTAGAATATTTTAATATTTAATTAGATATTATTTATTTAAAAAATGATTTTTCACATTTAGATAATATATTTTTTGCAAACTTTTATCATAAAAGAAATAATTTATACTTTTATTTTTGTTAACTAATAAAATTATACTTTATACTTTTAATAACATTTTTAATTTAAACAATCTTTAAAAATTAATTCATCACATCTATTTTTTTCAATCACATCAACTTTCTGGTTTCTCATCATTACGTTTCACCTCATCCAAACACATCTCAAACTAATCTATCAATTCAACTATTGAAGAAAATTACAGGATCATCCCTCAACTTTGACTCAATATTTCAACGGTCCCGAACTTCAATTTTGTAATTGGCCTGTCATCCAACTTTGATTTTCTTGCACCTTAGTCCACTTGACCGGAAAAAGGCAATTTTCGATTGTAATGCTAACTTGACACAATAAAAATTAATAAAATAATATTACAAAAAATTAAGGGGGCATCGGACCCTAGTAAGTCTCCCGGTCAATGCAACGGGGGTCGGCGCCCTCCCCCTTCTCCTTCGCATGCGGCGGCGGCGAGGGAGAAAAGCGGGTGCGCCGGCCCAACTGTGCGTCTCACCGGCGAGCATGCACAGGGGGCTGGCGCCCCTCTTTTCTCCTTCATTGGCATCTCGTGCTAGGGATAAAGGGGGGGGGCAACATCTCCCCCGACGATCACGCAGGGAGGCGACGCCCCTTTTTTCACCGTCATTGGCGCCGCATGCGCGCGAGGGAGAAAGGGCGGGAGGAGGGGGGGGGGGGGCAACGTCTCCCCCGACGATCACTCAGGGAGGCGACGCCCCTTTTTTCACCATCATTGGCGCCGCGTGCGCGCGAGGGAGAAAAGGGGAGCACCGACCCTCTGTGTGTCTCCCTCGACCCCCGATGAGCACAAACAGGAGGTCGACACCCCCTTTTCTGCGTTGTCGATGCTGCGTGTGCCCGAGGGAGAAAAGGGGGGTGCCGGCCCCCATGTGCGTCTCCCCTAGTGAGCACACAAATGGGGGCCAACGCCCCCTTTTCTCCATCTCTAGCGCCATGCGCGAGGGTGGGGCCGACACCCCATGTGTCAGCCGAAAGACGTAAGGGGGGCGCCGGGACCCACTGTTTAACATTTAATATTATTTTATTGTGCCATGTCATCATTACAATCGAAAAATTGGCTATTGCCGATCAAGTGGACTAAGCGTGCAAAAAAAATTGAAGTTGGGGAATATTTCAGTTGCAAATTGAAGTTGGGGAATCGTTGAGATATTGAGTGGAAGTTGAGGGACGATCTATGTAATTTACCCCTTTGACAAAAAATTTTGAAAAAAAAACCATGGTTCAATTTCCAAACATAGCCTTAGTTTTGTTGGAGCAAAGTTTTTATTCCATATATAATTATATTTTGATGATACAAACCTCAAAAGAATGAAGTTATATTTAAAATGTCAAAAAAAAGTTCAAATAGAAACGAGTTACTTCATGTCCTAAACTTTCAATTAAGATTTGTCTATGTTTCATGAGATTTACATTACGAGGTGAATATAAAAGTTATAGATAACTTTCTTATTTTTGTAAGAAATGAAAAATCACCTCATTAAGATAGTCACATAAAAAGTTATGTTTAAACAAGTGAAGCTCGAAAAGTTTAAATTGAAGTTGATATTTTTATGTACTAAACTTGCACTTAATATTTGAGTGTTCTATCATGATATTTGGATAAAGAGATTAATATAAAAGTTAAATATAATTCTCTTATCTTTTCATAAAATTAAGAATTACCTCATTTGAACAATCGTATAAAAAGTTGTGCAAAAAAGAATGAAGGTCAATAAGTTCTATTTAAAGTTGATATTTTTATGTGCTGAACTTGCATGTAATATTTGATTACTTTATCAATAAATTTGGGATAAGAGTTGAACATGAAATTGTAAATAAAGTTGTTAGAGTTTCATAGAATCAAATATAATCTCTTTTGGATACTTATATGAAAAGTTATGTATGAAAGAGTAAAAGTCTAAAAAAAATTAATTTGAGATTGACAACTTTATGCACTGAATGTTGATTGAATATCTGAATGTGATCTCATTGGAGTTTGAATGAATGATGAATATCAAAGTTTTAGAGAATTCTTTTATCTTTCCATGGAATAAAAATTTGTCTCATTTGGATAATTGTGCAAAGAGTTATGTATAAAAGAGTGTAGATATATCATGCTGTCAATGAGAAAATGGGCGACCGAAAATCGTTCCGTCAACCGCTGGAGATAAAAACGGACAGTCGAAGTCACTGCTGAAATGATCGCTAGTTACAGAAAGCTCAGATGTTTCTAAATCGAACGACTGTATTCCTTTCGATCGACCGTTCTACGTGACAAAAGAATGAACATGTATAAAACGGACGATCGAAGTTATTGTCGGAACGACCGTTAGTTACAAAGAGCCTGGACATTTCTAAATCGGATGACCGAATCACTTTCAGTCGACTGTTATGGGAGCAATGCAATGGATAATCTTTCTACCGACTACCATCAATGGACAACTTCGCAGAAAAGAGAAACAACAATGACTATTTTTGTTGACAAGACGGATGACCAAAATAGTAACGATCGACCGTTGAGCATACGACAAAAGGCGCAATGGCTAGTTTCTATTCAAAGCGGATGACCAAAATTAAAACAGTCGACAGTTTCAGAAGTGACAGTACAATTTCAAGAAGCTTTGCAACAGCCACATTGTGAATAGTAGCCTATAAATGGGATTCTAAAAACTGAAAGAAGGCTATCCAAGCAAGGGAAATTACTCAATAGAAAATTACTCAAGGCATTTTCTAAAGTTTAATCTTGCAAATCATTATTTCCCTCTTGTAGTTTCTAAATGTGAGCATTCTTTGAAAGAAGAGAGAATTGGAAGAAATTCTTGTGTTCTTGTTTAGTGAGTTTGAGAGCTCATTGTAAGAAGAGATGTGCCTTGCGTCTTGAGTGAAGAAGAAGGTATTGTGGTGTAGAAAGTATTATTCTCTCCCTACAAGAAAAGAGAAAGCTAGTGAATCTTTGACAGCCGAGGTCCAGAAATCGAAGCGGGGATGTAAGACAAGGAGTTAGGCCAAATCTCGTTAACATATTGTGCCTTCCTAAGTTTTGATTCTTCCTACTTGCCTTTTACTTGCTTGTGATTTTATTTTCTAAAAAATTAGCTTTTACGATTTTTTGGTAATAATTTTTATACACAAATTCATCCCCTCTTGGTGCTTTCAATCTTATAATTGGTACCAGAGCCAAGTTACTCTTATTTTAAAGATTTAATCATCTTTTAGAGCATCAAATTATTTTTGAAAGAAGGTCATTCCATTTTCGACCGACCGAATTGTAAAGGCCATTCTTTTTCTTCTTGAAAAATTAGAATGAAAGCTTAAATTTGTTCTATTGATTTTGATAAGTGGGAAGTTTTAGAAAATGATTTTGAAAAGCCAAAGAAAATTATAAATGGTGTTTCTATTGATCTTCCATTTTTTTAATATGACAGTTTTCAAATGTCAATTGAAAAACTTGACTAACCAAAAGTGTCTTTTATTCCTCTTTAGATTCTTATGATATGAATCTTATTTCTAAATGCTCAACTTTTATGAGATTTGGCAAGTTTCTTTAAATAGTTATGAAGTGAGTGACTTTGACAAAAATGGTACATATGATGTGGACAATGAAGAAAACAATAGTTTTACTTTCATGACATTCAAAGATGAAATGTCATGCTTAATGAGGTAACACCAACTTCAAAGTGAGAATAATGAGGTAACACAAACTTCATATTCTTCCTCTAATGATAGTGATGATGATGTTGATATTGCTCTTGATGTTCATAAAGAATTTTCATTTCGTATTTAAAAGCATCTTTCTCTTAGAAAGAAAAATGGGACATTAATGAATGAGTATATTGCTTTGAAAAATGATGAAATTTTTATAGAAGAAAGAAATGCTTGTCTAGTTCAAAATGAAACTTTGATGAATGATTTTCATATTGTGAAAATTGATTTTGAAAATTTAAAAATGAAAAGAATGCATGTTTAATTGAAAATGAAACTTTGATAAAGGAAATTGATTCACTCTCCTTGGCAATTAAAAATTATGAAATTCTGAAGGAAAAGAACTCAAATTTGATTATATTACAAAATGAGTCACAAAAGAAAATAAGTTCTTTGTAAAATATTTTACATGATAAAATTGTTATGCCTTCGAAATATACTAGTAATATTCAAAATCCTATTAAAATGTCTACAAAATCTAATGATTATATAAAGGAAATGAAATTGAGTAAAAAATGTCAAGAATACAAAAGGATATTATTTGAAATATTCTTATTCCTCAAAATCAAAGTATTCTAATGATTATTATTTGAAGAATAAATATTATTATGATCACTCTTTTAATATTAAACATTCTCGTGCTTCTCATCATGATTATTCACAATTTAAATATGATCATAATCATTTTTTAGATCATCTATTAAATGTCGTTATTGTAATGTCCATGAACATTATTCATGTGAATGCCATATTAAAAAATCTATCAATATGGGCATGAAATTGATATGGGTTCATAAAGGAATCGTAATTAATCATGTTGGACCAAAACAAATTTGGGTATCAAAATGCAAATGATTTTTGTTTGTAGGTGTGCTTCACAAGGAATGAGAAGAATCTATACTATATTAAAAGCAAAGAAGTTTGCAAGGAGGTGACGACATTTGGCACATTATTACAATGACATGTGTCTTCTAGCATTTATAACTTATTAAAATATTATATAATCAATAATGATATTTTTAGTTATGATTAGTTAGTAATTTGAATGATTAATTTGTAACTTCTCCATTTCTTATGTATTACCACGTTTATTATTATGAAGGAGAAATCAAATCATTTTCATACATTACAATTTACTTCCTTATTTTATTATTAATTTAATTTTAAAATTTACTCCTAAAGATTTTTGTATGTTATATCTTATGCAATTATCATGTTATTTTTAGACATGTTTTAATAACGTTTGTTTATACAAATAACTACAAAATATCTACCAATATCTAATTAAAATAAAATTACATTAGAAATATAAATTAAATGATTACTATTTTTATAATAATAAACATGATGAACTATATTCGTTATTAGTATATCTCATTTACTGAGTCTAAAAAATAAATCAGCTAAACTAACAAAAACAATATCTCATATTTTCATAGAAATATATATTTACATTATATTAAAGACAGGATATTGATTTAAACTTATTTCCACGTGTCATGATCATTTTAGTAATTGAATACCATATGTCCATGTGGCATTTACGAATCTTATTAATAATAAAACATGTTATCAGTTGTTGCGTGATTTTTAAATGACAATTCATCCATAACTGTCCACCATTAAACACACATTAAAAGCAATCTATTAGTAGAGTTAGTGGTTTCCTTAGCAATTGCCTCCAGCCCCATGCATGACGACCAATAAATACTATCAAGCACAAACCTCTACCACATCCATTAGCATATTAGACTTTGAATGTTGGATGGAGTATTTATTTTTTTTATCATGATTGCAATCAGGATTTTTGTTTTATAAAAAAGTTCCATTTAATTTATGTGTTGGTCAGTTTCATTTTAATTTATTTTAGAATATTATCATTACTGATTATTTTTTATTTACCACATTTGATTTCAAGAAGTAAATAAATACAAAAACAATATTTTTCATCGTCATATTTTTAGGAACATATTCGACATGCATCTTTATATAATCATATTTTTATGTTCTACAAAATAATTCATTCTAAATTATGTGAGGATTGGAATCCTTTTATTTTGTTTTAGAATATTGTCATTACTATCTCTTTTTATATTTATTATAAATCATATTTTTTATTTGTCTTTAAGAAGTATCATATTTATTTTTAACATTTCTTTTATTGTTTTATTTAGTCTTAGATATTATTAATAAGTGTGGAAAATTTAGTGTTGTATTATTAGATATTTTTCTTATAATATTTTCAACTATTCTAATATTATAAATAAAAAATGACATCGAGCCTCTATCTAATGCTATATGTGTGTATAACGCATGTTTCATGCAAACTCTTAGAGACTATTTGACATTTCATTATTGTTGACAGAACAAAATTAATTTATTCCATTAATCATTAATTAATTTTTTTGGGACGTGAGTCAAGAATTTAAGCAATTTTGCCCATTACGAGGAATAAAATATCTCATCCAATTTTCTGTTCATTAGAATAAATATATTTTTTTCATCATCATTTGAGAATAAGAAGAGTGTTTGGAAAAATCTTATGGAATAAACCCTTATTCTTAACTTTGAGCTCATACCAAACAGCCCCTTATAGAATGAGAGTAAGTAATGCATATATTTTTAATATATTTCATTCATGAAATTATTAGTTGGCAAAGTTCTTTCATGGTGTGGGCACATGCAACATGATTAAGCTTTTTAACAATTGAGCTATATAATATCAAAGCATAACACATTTTCTAAAATTTGATTGCTAATATTTTATATTATTAATACTATATTTCATAGATAAAATTATTTATTAAAAATAAGTGTGTAGATGTATTTATGTGATGACTTTTATTTTTTAACTTCAAACAATAATGGAACCTTTTTTACCTTAGTGACGAAGAAATTTAGTGTTTTGCATATCGCTGTGGTGATTGTGGTCTAGCATGAATAATAGTTGGAGTCTATCTCTATATCAATATTCAAAAGTTTTATTTGACAATTCTTTTTTATACATGCCAAGTTACATATTTTCTATTACCAAAAACATAATTTCATACATTACTTGAAAATTCAAGCAACATGATCAATTTTGGAATATATAATTTGTATGTTATATTAAACATAAAAAATATATAAGGATTGATTAAAAATAAGGATAATCTAACATTTGCATGAATCTGTTGTCAAGTATTCAACATGTATTTAAACTTTAACATATTTCCAAATAATTAGATTAGTGATATGAATAAATATAATATATTGCTATATGTATAATGAACTTCATATAGATATGAAAATAGATTAACAAATTAATATCACAAACTTAAATGAGAATATTATCTTTTAAAAATAGAGGAAAACAAATAGAACACAAAGGGAATGAAATAGAGTAATATTTTTTTATTTTATAATTACCATATTCTTTAAGTATATTAAAATATATCAAACTAATATTTACTTAATTTATAAACATACGATTCATCTAATTTTGCATCGTCCGCGCATCGCGCGGGCCATCACACTAGTACTAAGTAAAGTGAAAGCATACACTTTTTGGTAAAAGTATCATTGAAGTAAAACTTTAAATTTATTTTGTTCACATGTGATTTTAATTATGACATCTCATACTTAAAATGTGCATTTGATTTGAATGTGTCCATTCTTGATCATGATTATTTACAAGTTCAAATGCATAAAAACCTTTGAAATTTTCACATTGAAAAAAATTGATGATACTTTCTATGATTAAGTGTGCATGTACATGACTAAACTTTTAATGATTTTGTGATTTGAACTAAATATCTATTTTATAAAAGTTTCATTTTAATATAAATGTTGATGATAAATACCTGTATATAAAATTAAGATGATCTTACTTTTACTCATATAGATTTAAAATATTTGAGTTTATCTTGATACTTTTAAATATTTTGAGGAATACATAATGATGATATTTTGAATTTAATTTTGTGTAACAATTATTTGAGATTTAAATTTATTTAAAAGGTTTGAAATTTTTTTTACACAAGACTAATTCTTTTAAAGAAAATTCTTGTGCATAATTCTAAAATTTTTATTTTGAAAATGATTATGTCAACATATGTTTAACCCTTAAAAATGCGAGCAGCTATAGTTGATTATGCTATTACTAGCTCTTATTTAGACATTTTATGCATCATAATTTTTGTGATGACCTAATACTCGTTTTGGCGTCACGAAGGGTGAAACCAGAAAATCAATCATTTAAATTCAAAATTCAAATCTTCAACGGAAACCAACGCTCCAAAAATTAACTAACTATAAAAATCTCCAAAAATTTCGGCATGACGTATGCGTAAATTCATTCGTGCATCAAATACAATATTTATCCATAATCTTCACTTCGCAGGCAATTTATAAAATTTTAATGTGCATCACTAGCAGTCTACAAAATAATACAGGACTCAAGCCCAAAATTTCTGAACTATATGAACATACGAATTTCGCCTCAAAACTGTTACACGAACAAAACCTATCGAATGTCTGCCAAAATATATCAAGGGTCACAAGCCCTTATCCAATTCCACGATAAGGACTCGCCTATATCATCTCATCCATAAACCATGGAGCCTCAACTCCCATCAATCAATTTATATCCACAATAAATCATGGGCCACAACACAAACCCAGACGGTGTCAAGATAAATAAAATCATAACAGTCAGTTTTAAAAAAATGAGTATCAAAAGAACAACATTGAGCCAGAAACGCTCCTCGCGAAAACTCACACACTATTCCTTTTGAATCAATACCCATTTCCAATCAAACATGAAGTATATGCATTCCTTTTCTGTAAACATTAAAAGAGAAATGGGTTAACATGGATTAAGCTCAGTGAGTTAAAACCACTACATCAAGTATTAAAACCGTTGCGAAAATCCACATCTTTATTTTCAAGAAATATTTAAAATCCACTCTTTTTCAAAAGGAACTCATTCACATAATGTTCATGCAAAATAATGTCATGTGTGCACATGCATGGTGAAATCATATATATATATATAAGTCAGGGAATCATCGTCAAATATGAATATCTAATCTCCTCAATGGAGTACCCAATTACACTCATCGTATCCAATTGACACAGGGTGGTTGTTTTAATTCCTTCCCTCGTATCCAATTGACAAAGAGCTTGTTATCTTTTCTTTTTCATTCCATTCCTTGTGTCACTATATCGACATAGAGCTTGCTCTAATTCCATCTTTCGTGTCACTGTATTAACACATGGTGTTGAATCTGCTTCTCGTGTCACTATATTGACACAAAGCAAACGAACCCCAATCGGTCTACATGGAGTTGGCAATCATCTAAGGTGAAAATACTTCGCCTTATGCGGGTTTTTACATGAAATGCACATGATGTATGAATGTCTATTCAAGGTGGAGTCTTGGAGCTTAAAGTCATCACGCTAAAACATTTCATTTCAAAACCAAATCTTTTATTTAGGAGAACAAGACAAACTTTTATCAAAATCGATAAGCTTTCAAAATTCATAATAAGACATTGCAGTTCATATGATGTCACACATATGAAACACACAAATAAGTATGATTATGCATGAAGAAAATGATATCGAGAATCAACCCCACATCTGATGGGACAATGTCATCACTTCGAAGAGTTAAGTAATTTATATCATTTGAGGTAAGTTCTCTCACCTTAGATTCCTCAAGTCTCAACTACCTTCCGTCCAAATCCGCTCAAACAAGAGAAATGCCTATTACATTCATTTAAACATCATTTAGAAATATAAGCCTATCATTTATCATATTTATCACTCCATAGTAGTCCTTCAATGACATTTTGGTGCCTAGAATTAGAATTTATAGTTTTCTTACCTAAGTTCATAATTAATGAATTATAACTATCATATAAACTGATTTTCATAAATCGATCATCACTATAGATTTTTAGAATTCTTACCAATAAGGAAAAAGAAATCACCAACTAATAGCACCGTATTCAAACCTCAACGGACATCCACCTATCATATCCAATTAAGCATATAATAATTTGAATTAGACCCTATAACCAATTCTTATCAATTATAAAAGCAAATCTTATAAATAGTTTCAACCCCCAATCATTCTTACCATGACAATGAAACCACGTTCTCGAAGCCAAAGCCGCACCCATCGAAATGTCGAACACAATCGCCGATCGCCTTTTCTTCAATAATAAATATTATTATTTAAAATTAGTTCACATAACTATAATTAAATATAATATACACATATCCCTTTTTCCTTACCAATAAAAATCTGAGGAAGAATTGTCTGAAACGTAGAGGACGGTCGGAAATCGAAATCAACTAACCTAAAGGGGAACATCGATAAATTTTATTGGACAATAATTTGAACTATTTCTCGATTTGTGCACTTACCAGAGCGTCGTGGTGAGGTCGGTCGGAGCCCCCCGTCAGCTCGTCGGAAAAATGTCGCCAGAAATATTGCCAAAAAACCCTAATCTCAGCCATATACAAGATTGGGAGCACAAGCACGTTTACAACCACTTAAAATGAACCTAATCAATCTGATGATGATGCACAACTCACCAGGAGAAAGATCGACGAATCGGAGTCGGAATCGCCGCCAGTGAACTCCCCCCTTATCTCACGTTCTAAGTTTGCTGCATCGCGCACAGTGGACCGATCATCTCCTATCATCTGTCAACATATTCGTCTCGTCGTGCTCTTTCCAATGATACTTGGCATGCAAGAAACGAAGGCTGGACGATGGAAAATTGATGGCAGGAATGTGGTGGCGGCTGGAGGTCTCGTGTTGGCACTGTAGCAATCGGGGAAACGAGAGAGAGGAAAATAAGGTGATCTTCTCTCTCTCTTCTTTTTGTCAATGTGGCTTCTTTGTTTTTTTCTTAATGCAGAAAGACCAAAATGTCCCTCCTTTTAAAAGTATTTACACCTTTTTATTATTTTTTTAAACTTCCGAACGTTAGAATTACAACATCCATAAAAATAATTTCGTCTTCGAAATTTCTAGGGTTAAGTAGATGGCATTGTTTTTAAAAAATATATACATCACTCACCTTATTCTCCTAATCATCCTCTAAAGGCATCAATAATTTTTTTACTAATTATTATAATTATGCATGTAATTCGGATTCAAATTCAGATTAAAAACTTATACAATCCAATTTTGCTCAAACTATTATAAAATTTGGAACAATAGTCTTTTTTTTTTCAAATTTTATATACCAAAATTGGTTAAGCTTTTAAGAAGATCGATTGCAATTTCAATTAGAGTTCGCCATATTGAATCTGACCTCCACAAGTTTTAATATTTTGAACTCAATAAACTACCTCTATAGCACCGATGTTTACAATGACGATACGAAAACTTCAAATATGAGGCTTATCTTTCACTTCCACCGAAAATCATTTTAAAGAGTCATTATAACACAAAACAAAAGTTTCCTTTTTTTTTTATTTTGTTGGCAAAAATTAGGACCAATGAATCTCTAGATACAACAATGTTATCAAAATTCTACTTTACCCTAAACTAAAAATTTGATTTACCCACCAACGAACAATCTCTTCACCGGCTAAATCCCATAAATTTTAATATAAGATTCTAACCAATTTGATTTTGTTATCCATCAATCTTTAAAGTATTTGAAATTCTCTTCCATTTAAAATTTATTCCACCAACCTTCTTTAAAGATGAACGAACAAAATTCATAATCTTGTATTCTTCAATCTTAAGTCATAAATTGTCTTCACTTAAAAGTACTACTGAAACAACTCCTCATCCACCAACTATGACACATGATGTGTTGTCTCAAACTTATGCTTGAGGATTGAAATGAGTCCCACTCCAGTCGCTCTCCCGATAAGTTTTTAATCAACACATCGTATATGACGTAACCTACAACTAGGTTTGAGTTGTCGATCGATGACTAGAGGGCATCCCACCCTAATCAATCTTTCGAAAAACTCTAACTCAGCATACTCTAGGTGATAATCAAAGTCATAGATATGATCAATCAATTAACTTAAGACGGATTGAATAGATTGCTCGATTATAAAAACTTATACCGTTTTCCATTTATTCTTAAATTAGTATGAACTACTACCATCCATCCTCAATGTAATTGTACAAATTTAATTCAACAAATTCTTTCCACATCACTTCTTGTACCTTTTAATTTTTTTTCCACAAAACTCGAACTACAACATCCATAGTAATATACTTATTTCAACAATTGGATAAATCAACTCTATTAAAGGCCTCTATCCATTTAGATTTTCATTCATGGTTTTGTACATAATCTTAAGTGATATTTTTTGTAATTAATCTCATCCAATTCTCCCTTATCAATATATAATTTCCTTCCCATTTTTTTCACCTTCTCGAAATTCACAAATCCCAAGATGCTTCATTCTAAATTATTTACCATTATAAACAATTTTGAAATATCTTACTGTGACTTCTTAAATCGATTTATTCTAAAAAATTGTAATTGGGATTATCTGTTCATCCATATACATTGTACCAATTTTGAAACAATTCATCCATATCAAGTACGAATTATTTTATTATCTTAACTATCTTCAAAGTTTTCGAAAGTCACTTAAGTTATATGCACTAAAATGAAATTTATACTCTTAGCTTGATCATTTCTTTATGAAAAAGAATTTATCTCTAGTTTACATTTGTCTCCATAAATTCTTCTAGCTTTTCTCATAACCTACGAAAATTTTGGCATTTGAATACTTATCGATCTAGATACGCATGAGGGGTTATTCTTCTTATGTTTCAGTTTATACATTGAGATGATTAAGGGACCAACAATGTTTTCAACAATTCTTTTGGTTATATAGTCAAGTTCTACAGTTTTATTGCTACACTTGATTCCCTTCATGTGTCAACATGCGGACATATAATTTTTATTACTTTACCCTTAGTTGCTACCAATATTTACCAAAGCCATCACTATTAACCAGTCCATACATTTCTTTTTATATAAGTTTAAATCATAATGTCTTTTGTTGAAAGTATCTTTGAATTGTACAATAGGTCATATGAGATACAACTTGTATTAAAGATTTTATTCTTTGGATGTTTGATCTAGTAAGACAATTTTCGGTATAAATTTGTATACAACAAGATCTACGCCGAGACTTTGGGTCTAACAAGTCAATTAATCCCCGACCTCATCAAGATTAGTGCCGATGGATTTTAAGTTCCCTCTTTCCTAATAATAAGACAAATTTTAACAAAACAATCACTTGAACTGTGATCCAACTTTTAATTCTTCTTTTTTTATCTCTTTTTTTTAACTTATTTGCCATCTGTCTTACTTGAATTTTTCTTTGTCTATACATCTCATATTTATACTCCCTTAAATCCAAAATAATGCAGTTGTTGGGATCTTGGTGTGTCTCTTCTCTTCTTTTCTTTTTGTTGCCCAATTGCCTCCTTTTGAATGCCCACTTGGACATTCCCTGTCGTAATATGAACTTTCTTTTAATCTTATTTACACTTATATTTGTCACTATCATTTCCACTGTACCTACTTTGCTAGCAAAACAACACAACAACCTTACGATAAACAAGATTATCTCAACTGCACTTGGCTCATCAACACCATTAAATATGATGGTAATGTGCAATTGTACCAAATAACGAACCAACCAACTTTAACATGATCCTCTTTATCTCATGGTTGACATACTTAATTTGTGATTTTTCTTATGACATTAACATTGCATATTATTTATCATGCATAATTACACACCTATGTGCGCTATAAGCATACACCAATATAAATACCCATGTTGTCATGAGATTCATGTTAAGATTAATATTTTCTACACTTAACATATGTCTTACGTTGAAGTTTTCAAAGTTTGCATAAGTAGTAAATAATAACTTTATTTTATTACAACATGATATTATCATAGGATGAGAGAAATAGCATAGCTACATATGCACCTAAGCATCTCATAATTCATATCAGTCAAATAGAAATGTTTAAAAATTTTATCACAATACAATCCATGGCCTATCATTAGGCATTCAATTAACCATATGGTGTACCATCGATTCATTTAGTAAGGAATATGCTTTTATTCATGTACCACAAGACATAATAAAGCTTTCTCATGCTATCCAACATGCTTGCATTTATTTATGAACCAAATATGTAATCCCTCCATAGCAACAATCACAGTGAATAGCCATAGCAATTATCTCATTTCATGAACATCATAGCATAGCATATAACAATTTCATAGCAACAATTTCACATGCAAAAGTACATGCACAAACATAATATGCAACTATCCATTCCTACCATAATTTGTTATGATACCATAATTTGTGATGACCTAACACTCATTTAGGTGCCACAAGGGGTGAAACTAGAAAATCAATCGTTTAAATTTAAATTCAAATATTCAATGGAAACCAGCGTTCCAAAAATTAACTAACTCTGAAAATTTCCAAAAATTATGGCATGACGTATGCATAAATTCGTTCATGCGTCAAATACAATATTTATCCATAATCTTCACTTCGCAGGCAATTTATAAGATTTTAATGTGCATCACTAGCAATCTCTAATTACCAAATAATATGAGACTCAAGCCCAAAATTTTCGAACTATATGAACATACGAGTTTAACGTCAAAACTGTCACACGAACAAAATATATCGAATATATGCCAAAATCTATTAAGGGTCCCAAGCTCTTATCCAATTCCACGATAGGGACTCGCTCATATCATCTCATCCATAAACCATGGAGCCTCAACTCCCATTAATCAATTTATATCCATGATAAATCATAGGCCACAAGAGACTTGGTGGCAACATCCAGAATGATCTCGCCCGGAAAGTACATACATACATATAATATAAGTTGGAGAATCATCATCAAATATGGATATCCAATCTCCTCAATGGAATACTCAATTACACCCCTGATATCTCATTGACACAGGGTGGTTGTTCTAATTTCATCCCTCATATTTCATTGACGCGGAACGTTGAATTGCTCCTCGTATCCCATAGACACAAAACTTGTTATCTTTTTTTTTTCATTCCATTCCTCGTGACACTATATCGTCACAAGAAGATTGTTCTAATTCCACCCTTCGTGTCACTGTATTGACACATGGTGTTGAACCTGCTCCTTGTGTCACTATATCGACATAGAGCAAACCGAACCGCAATCAGTCTACATGGAGTTGGCCAATCCTCCAAGGTGAAAATACTCCACCTTATGCGGAATTTACATAAAATGCACATGATATATGAATGCCTATTCAAGGTGAAGGTTTGGAGCTTAAAGTCATCACGCTAAGACATTTCATTTCAAAATCAAATCTTTTATTCAAGAGAACAAGAGAAATTTTTATCAAAATCGATAGGCTTTCAAAATTCATAATAAAACATCACAGTTCATATGATGGCACACATATGAAATACACAAATAAGTATGATTATGAATGAAGAAAATGATCTCGAAAATCAACCCCACATCAGATGTAACAATGTCACCACTCCAAAGAGTTAAGTAATTAATATCATTTGAGGTAAGTTCCCTCACTTGGTTTCCTCAAGACTCAACTACCTTCCATCCAAATCCGCTCAAAGGAGAGAAATGCCTATTACATTCATTTAAACCTGATTTAGAAATATAAGTCTATCATTTAAAATATTTATCACTTCTAGGTATCATTTGTCTTTTAGTTCATTAATCACCCCATAGTAGTCCTTTGACATCTTGGTGCCTAGAATTAGAATTTATAGTTTTCTTACCTAAGTTCATAATTAATGAATTATAACTATCATATAAACTAATTTTCATAAATCGATCACCACTATAGATTTTTAGAATGCTTACCAATAAGAAAAAAGAAATCACCAACTAATAGCAACATACTCAAACTTCAACGGACATCCATCTATCATATCCAATTAAGCATATAATAGTTCGAATTAGACCCTATAACTAATTCTTATCAATTATAAAATTAAATCTTATAAATAGTTTCGACCACCAATCATCCTTACCACGACAATGAAACCATGCTCTCGAAACCAAAGCCACACCCATGGAAAAGTCGAACATAATCTCTATTCGCCTTTTATTCAATAATAAATATTATTATTTAAATTAGTTCACATAACTGTAATTAAATATAATATGCACATCTCCCTTCTTCCTTACCAATAAAAATTTGAGGACAAATTGTCGAAAATGTTGGAGGACAGTTGAAAACCAAAATCAATTAATCTAAAGGGGATCAACGATAAATTTTATCAGAAAATAATCTGAACTATTTCTCGATTTGTGCACCTAATAGGGCGTTGTGGTGAGGTCGGTCGGAGCCCCCCATTAGCTCATCGGAAAAATGTCATCGAAAACGTTGTCGAAAAATCCCAATCTCGGCCATCTACCAGATTGGGAGCACAAGCATGTTTACAACCCCTTAAAATGAACGTAATCGGTCTGAGGATAATGCACAACGCACCGGAAGAAAGATCGGCACGAATTGGAGCCGGAATCGCTGTCGACGAACTCTCTCCCCCGCCCCCTTCTCTCATGATCTAAGCTTGCTGCGTCACGGACAGTAGACCGATCATCTCCTACCATATGTAAAAATATTTGTCTCATCGTGCTCTTTCCAACAGTACCTCACACACAAAAAACGGAGGCCGGACGATGGAAAACGGACGACAAAAATGTGGCGGCGGCTAGAGGTCTCATTTGGGCACTATAGCAATCAGGGGGAAACGAGAGAGAGAGAGGAGAAGAAGTTGATCTTCTCTCTCCACTTTTTGTCCACGATGGCTTCTTCCTTTTTTTTTTTGCTGATTTCAAAAAGACCAAAATGCCCTTCTTTTAAAAGTATTTACACATTATTATTATTATTTAAACTATTGGACGTCACAATTTTGAAATTGAAAGAACTTATAATTTTGGAATTTAGATATAAGAATTGATTATTTATTTTAAAAACAAAGTTGGTAAAAGTTTTAAATTTTGATATCATAACTTCTTTTATTTGCAAAATATCTTTCCTTACATGTTAAATGAAATAAACTGCATGCATATCTTAATCCCTTGCCACATTTATTACAGTTGTCATCTTGATTTGGCAAAAGAAAATGATATATGTGATCATCTTTGATGAATATTTGTCAATCATTTATGCAAAGTTAAGTTGAATACAAGTTTAAAGAATATTTTGGATATCATTATGCTTACTTTTATAAATCTAAACATGTCCATGATAACGCTTGAAATATCATTCTATTTTTTACGCATATAAATTTTATGATCATCATTTTCTTTTATGCAAAGTTGAGGAAACTAAAATGAGTTTCAAAAAGAGATGTGACTAACAACCTTGGACACAAGATAATTTGGGTACCAAGATTTAAATGATCTTTTACTTGTAGGTTTACATCACATGGAAAGAAAAAGGAAAATGAAGTTGAAATAAGGTGGAGACATAAAAATATTTGGTTTATGAAAATGAAAATTTGAACTTATTTTGATATGATGCATACTTATGTCTTGAATTTGTCAATTTATTTTCAAAATATATTCATAAAGATAATATTTGATAAAAGATTATGTTTCTTGTGCACATTAAAATTATGTTTCTCATCTAATTAATTTTGATAGTGTCTATATTACTCATTTTGCTTAACTATTTGGTTTATGAAAATAAAAATTTGAACTTATTTTGATATGATGCATACTTATGTCTTTAATTTGTCAATTTATTATTATAATATATGCATAAAGATATTATTTGATAAAGATTATGATTCTTGTGCATATTAGAATAATGTTGCTCATCTAATTTTGAAAGTGTCTATATTATTCATTTTGCATAAATATGTTTGATGAGAATATGTCATATGCATAATGGTTGCTAAATTGACATTTTTAAAATATCTTACTAATTCAATATGGAAATCATATTTATGAAAAACAATAGCACTCATATCAATACTAAAGTTTGCATGCATAATTCTTCACACTCAAAATATATTGATTTATATGGACCTTGTGTACTATTTTACATCATGATATTTTTATTCAATATAATTATATGATGCTTATGATTTTGAAGTATAAAAGAATTATATTTTATGAAAATAATAAATGTTTGATCAAAATTTGATTACCACATACTTTTTATTGATAACACTTGATGTTTCAATATCTTAAAATTAAAAGAAGTCATAAGAATTGAATATCTTTTGAATTTTTAGAAATGCAAATTTATGAAGAAATTTGAAATTAATACACAAAGTCTTCTTTTGACTTGTGATATTATACTTGCAAAATCTATGTTGTTCACATGTCAAAAGAAAGAAAATTATATGTCTAATTTTACTCTTGTCTTGTTTATTATCATGACTATTCTTTGAATTTGGCAAAAGGTAAAGACACATGAAAATATGAATGCTAAGTCTTATAAACTTAGATAACTTTTTGTTTATCTATAAAGAAGAATTCATATTTATGATAAATATGTTTGGCATAATATTTATATGACTCTTATGATAAATATCTATAAAGAAGAATTCATATTTATGATAAATATGTTTGACATATTCATATTTATAGATTACGGGAGGACCTCCTCCCTTGTGTCTGATTTTCACAGGACCAGGTCAGTGACGTGGTGGAGTAGGCGTGTGGTGATGAAATTCTGGCGATAAGATGGCACATGAACCATAGGGCTTTTAGATTGTTATTTAGTTTTCATTTACCTTCCGCATTTTAAATTCATGATGTAGAACCTATTTTATTTTCTTAGCAATGATATAGCCACTTTTAGACTTCCGTATAATTATGTTATCTTCTTTTATTTTATTTTCTTTCCGCTGATGTGTCTCAGTTTTGACTGAGATATGGTCAATATTATGGTCAAGTTATAGCATACCGTAGCGTCTCCAGATTGGTCTTCGCCACGTGGCGGGGGTCGATTTGGGGGCGTTACATTTATGGTATCAGAGCCTAAAGTCAGGACTCTCTTGACGTCCTAGTGTATAGAATAAGTATGGTATTGGTTCATGTGCTATCGCCGAGCAGTCGCCACACCCTCCACCGTAAAGTACAAGTAAGTTTTTCTTGCATTAAATTATTCTTTATTGATGTATTGATATGTATTTACATGAGTGGTTGATTCCTAGGAAGGTTACTCTGTATGGTAGGAATCAACTTAAATGTTATTAGTGATTAAACAAAAAGGATTATAAAGGTTACGAACAAATTGGAAAAGAATAAACAACATGCATGTGGATAAATATACCTACGTGAAAAAAAAGTCTTACAGATATTTAAAGAATAAAATATAAGAAATGATTATGTTTCTTATAATCCATGTTTTTCCAACTCTTTCATGATCGCTCTATTCACGAACTTCTTCTGCTGACTGCAGCAGTATGAAGAGGGAAATGAATAGGCATATCAGTTGCAAAGAGATGTAGATTTAAAAAAATAAACGAGAGAATTATAAGGGTAATTAAAGAATTCGACTCACACAACACGTAGGTGTGAGATGATTTCAAATAGTATAAGTGAAATTAAGTATGTCTAAGTTATGCTTTATCATTATGACTTATGTGGTTCCATGAGTCTACCAATATAGGGGTTTAATAAATTATCTGATTTATATTTATATATATTGATAATATGGACCCATAATGCTCGTCGTGCTTTACACTTCATACGACCCCCTTATATTATGTTGATAATGACCCTAAGCAAATCTAAACTAGTTATACGAAATTCTTAGTTGGACTACCTTATGTGGAAAAATAAAAATCAAATTATTAATTATGTTCAAGTTATGTAATATCCGTACACAAGAGTTTAAAGAATTAGTAACTGTCCAAGAATCATGTATAAGGTATGGATGGACAAATATAGAAGCTTAAAGGGTTTAGAAGTCACATTAGCTTGAATAAATATTAGGAGAAATTTTCAATAAGTAAGTGATTATTTAAGTTAACCGAACATTTAGACTTAGCATACTCACACACATATGTACATATAACATAATATACTTATAAATATATAAGGATAAATAGATAAGTAAACAGATTTAATTAACTTAGTTTAGTATATAGTATATTTGAAATTTTATTAATATGAAGTATATTTTTAAATAGTCATTATTAAAGAATGAATTCTCTATCATTGCAATGTATATATATTTTCAAAATAGACTAATATGATTAATACAAGAATTATATAAGAACAAGTAAGACATGAAAGGGTTAAAAATGAATATGAGAAATTTTAAAAAGATTTAAGATCTCTTAATTGAGATATGCTTGAGGAGGATATGAGCCTCCGGCCATTAAGTATTAAAAGATCAAAACATCAAGTGAGGAAATCTTTAGAAAGTATGGGGGGTTAAGGTAAAGTATGAGAAATTTTATAAGTCCCCTACAAGATTTCTGGAAAAGCAAGTTATGCACCCGAGAAGGATGATTATGCAAGTTTAATTGATTTATCTTGATTATTGATATAATTATAGTTTTCATAATAATGTCAAAACGTATAGAGTATTTAATCATATAATCATAGTTGATGGTTCAAGAGGAAAAATAAATCATATATATGTTTAGATAATGGGTTAAGCAAGCCATCAGATGATACATAGAATGTCCTCTAAGATGCAAGATATAAGATGATATATAGAATGTTCTCTAAGATGCCTCTACGTCAGTATGATGAAAAATGTTCAAGATTTTGTCTTGATCAAGTGGACCACTTATGATTTGATCATAAGTCTTATAAATGGATTAGTTCTCCTTTCCAACTTTAAAGTTATCCCGACCCTCTCTCATGTACTACAAGATATCGTTAATGCAAAGGACCATGAAATGATGCACGGAGAAGAAGAATGATTGCTTGTCTTCTGTTTTGTTGATTGTTTTGTTTCCTTGTTTTGTTGGTTGAATTCATTCCATGAGTCTACCTGCATTCATGATATTTGACTAAGGACTTATGTTAGGTAATGCACATAAATTGTTCTATTAATTCTGGATTAGATCATACTATGTAGCGACCCCAGGGTAGATACCGTTCGATCTTAACATTAATTCAAAGTGCTTCAAGATACTCAAGGAAAGAACTTGTTGTGGTAATATATAACCACTAGTCTCCTATGAAATTATATGATATGGCATTGCAAGAACCAGATCAATGTAGTCAAATAAATTATGTCTTCCACTCAAAAGCTAAATGATTATGATGATGTTTAGAGTAGGGTCACATCAAACATAGGTCATCGTGAAAGTTATTGATCTAAATTGACCTTATAAAGATGATGATTGACATGATTCCATCACCTATTTTATCGAATCATATGATGATGCCATTATCTACGATGATGGACAATGTTCTTGATCCTATTGATCCTTACACGACATAGGTCACCCGATAAGGACGATGACCCTATGGAAATAACTTCATACCATGAAGTCCATGCTAGTGATATTAATGACGATTGAAGATAAGAACTATTCTTCACATCGGCTAGAAACTCCTTAGGAGGATTACGTTGGGATTCCTATTTGATTCTTCCTTTTAAGATGTATAGGTATTATGAAAAAAAAGAAGAAGATAGTTGTCAGTATTGGAAAATCTAAAAGATATAGTTAGAAGTTGAGTGTCATATCGATCTCCTTTCACGCATGACTTTGATTTTCAAGGCCCCATGACACACGAACTGAAAAAGACAAATTTAATAACTTCAAGACAAGGGGCTTATGAGACTGATGGTCTCATTTTTAGATGTTTCACATCTTTTGTAAAAAAGAATGATGACTCTATGAATCTAGAGATTTATTAACAAGTTGTTAAATAAAATAACTATCAAGACATAAGTGTTTGTTACCATGCAAAGATGACATATTTAAGGCTAAGTGCTCTCAAGATCGATCTAGGGAGTGAGTACCAGTAGTTCGAGTTGCTGAAGAGGAAGTAATGAAGATAATTTTTCCTGGCAATGAATGATCACTATAAATCGAGCGATGCCATTGGACTAAGAATACCCCTCAAACTTTTAGGTCCTCACGAACATTGTGTTCAAACTATGCCCACATTTATGTAGAAAAGATTGGAGTGTTCATCGATTAAAAAAAAGTCCTATGTATGTTAATATGTGACAATGAAGATAACATGAAGTTTGAAAGATTATGAATTCTCCATGAAGTACCATTTTGGTAAAAAATGAACTCAGCTACACATACACTCGGACACAAGTGATGCTCGCTAGGCTTCATGAGACTGCGTATGTAATGATGAAGGAACTAAGCATGTGAAACCCAAATGATGAAGTCCTAAAGAGAGAAGTACTAGATAAATAACATAAGCCTGGGTTGCGGTCCATTTAGGAATAAGTCTTATAGGAAGTATGAGATGAATATTATAAGTCTGGGTTACGATCCATTTGAAAAGTACAAAGAAGTATAAGGATGTAACCATAAGCCTGGGTTGCGATCCATTCGGGAAGGACACGGATGTATAAGGATGAACAAATAGTAATGACATGAAACATGGAGATACAAAAATAAGTCCCAAGTACCCAGCATGTTAATGTGGAAAAAAAATAGTAGAGCATCAGAAATCCTATTAGATGATGATGCATGACGTTAAGAATTCGTAGACTTGACCTTCGCTGAGTATCCAACGCACATAGTGGAGCGCAAGGTGCAACATCAGAAGAACAATGACGTAACCATGGTCAGAGTAGCTTGACATTTCCATAAAGGCGATGATGCGACATGGGAACTTGAATCGGAAATGCGCCAAGAATTTCCTCATTTGTTCGGTAAGCTCCCTACCTAGTGCAAAATTCGAAGACGAATTTTCTTTTAAGTGGGTAAGAATGTAACAACCAATAAAAAGATAAAAAAAAGAGGAAAAGAAACCATAATTTAAACGCATGGTTGAGAGAAAGAAATAAAAAGATCCAAAGCCACTCAAAGTTGGTAAAGGAAGAAGATTTAAATCTGATCTAATCAGATTTGTTTAGGAGAGAGGGGTCTATATAAGATGAGACCAAATTTGTTAAAACTCTTTCTCCTTTGGCAAAACTCACGAGACCCTGTCGGACTTCTGGAACGCCGCCAGGCTGCAGGAAATCCAACGACAAATCCCTCCTCTCCTTCATCTCAATTTCAAGGCGTGCGGAAATCTACTTGTTCTCCTCTCATCGTCTTTCGAGTGCTGTCATTTTTACGCCCTTGCTGAAATTTCTGCAGAGGGTGGCCGAGAGGAAGAACAGGGAGGAAACAGGGGCGGAATTCAAACTGATTTTTAACGAATCAAGGATAGGATCCATCGTGGCCAGGTGGGTGAATCGAAATCACCTTGCATGACCCCTGAATAACGTTAAATCATGCCCTAATCGTACAAGTAAAGAAGAAAAGAAAAAGATGGTTCAAGTTCCTTGTTTTTGCCTTGCTTGATTTTCTTGAATTCATTGATTGATTGATTATTTACATGCATAATTCACTGTTTGTTGATCTATTATTATGTGATTGATCTGCTAGGAGATAGGAATTAGGTTAGATTGAGATTGCACCGAAGAATTCACGAAATTCGAGGGTTCTGCAAATTTTTTGGACGCCTACCGGTCGACCGGTCCGTATGCATCGCAATAACCGATCAACCGATAACTTGCATGCAGTCGCTTTCTGCACATGTCGACCGGTCGACCGATTCCTGTCACCGGTCGACCGATCCTTCCCCATCAGGTCGACCGTTCAACTGAACGGATCAATCGACCCGCAGACAATCGGTCGACCGTTCCCCTGAACCGATCGACCGATTCCTCAGAAAATCTTTTATTATATTTATTAATTATTTTCCTTTTATCCAGATATTATATATATATGATTGATCCTATTTTCTGACCCCACAGAGATCCCTCACTGATTTACATGATTTACTCTGTTATTGATTTATTTCACGTTGATCCTATCGTATCAGTTGAATTAAGAACAAAGAGCTACAAGTTATTAAAGCGATTAATAAGTGCAGATGAAAGATTAATGATGGGTTGCCAGTTCAAGCCAAGTGCATCAAGATAAGAGTCGCTCCCTTGGTCATGGTTTGATCACCCATTGACCCGCACAAGGCCGTATCGTTTGCTGGGCATACCTCAAGAATTAAATGCACCTAAAGTCACCCTGATTGCTAATTAATAACCAAGATCAAGAAGCAAGTTCAAGTCAAGTCAAGTATGCCATGATTCCAAGTTTAATATATATTATTGATCTTCATGATTCATGATATCTACTGATCTTATTCTCATTATGATCCATGATACTAATATATTATCTTTCACGTTCAAGTTAAGTATGATTATTTACCGCTGATTACTATATTCATATCATGCACTGTATATCATGTGGTTCCCCACTAGGCTGTAAAGCTTAAGGGAGGACCTCCTGTCCTGTGTTTAATTTTCACAGGACCAGGTCAGTGACGTGGTGGAGTAGGCGTGTGGTGATGAAATTCTGACGATAAGACGGCACATGAACCATAGAGATTTTAGAGTGTTATTTAGTTTTTATTTACCTTCCGCATTTTAGATTCATGATGTAGAACCTATTTTATTTTCTTAGCAATGATATAGCCACTTTTAGACTTCCGTATAATTATGTTATCTTCTTTTATTTTATTTTCTTTCCGCTGACGTGTCTCAGTTTTGACTGAGATATGATCAATATTATGGTCAAGTTATAGCATGCTGTAGCGTCTTTAGATTGATTTTCGCCACGTGACGGAGGTCGATTTGGGGGCGTTACACAAGATCTTAACATTTATGTTCTTTTTATGTCTATTGCAAAACTTTGGAGCTTCAGATATAGTGATTTGTATGATAAAGATATTCTTTTTTAACCATTTTTTCCAACCCCTGATGTCTGCTTTTACTGGCCAAACTTAACTAGGCTTCTCTCTCTAACAAAGAGCTCATGCCATCTCTGTAGTCACTACTTGAAGACCAACACAACCATGCTCAGTTCCTTACGGATCTATGACAATAATTAATTAAACTATCAGAAACAAAGACAGGGTGTGGCATGATAGGAGCAGCCAAGAGTTGAAACAAATAGAGTGGCGGGGTGCGATACTGATAGCAGCGGTCAAGAAAATTAACTAAAACAAAATAATTGAGCTCCAGTGAAGCGAATTTGATGGGAGAGGAAGGAAACAAATCGCAGCAGTCAATTTTTTTAGAAGAGGAAAGATGAGACAAAAATGTTAGGGATGACAAAGAGCGCACGTGTTTATTAAAGAAAAGGTAAAATCTCAACCGATTGATCATATGAATGGTTGAGATTACAGTGCAGTATGTACACTGCATTTTAGTCTGCAGTATATTCAGTGTCCCCTCTCTCTCTATATATATATATAAACCCCTGATTTATTATGTGGACTTTTTGAATATAACTCTATATGAAAAGTACTTAACAATTAAGACATATGTGTATATATGCTATGCAAGGAAAGCTTAATTTTACGGGGAGCGAAATTTTTATTTTAATATATTTTCCTTTCCGGTTTATATTTTTTTCATATTTTTCAGTTTGTCTTCATAAAAAAAGAAGAGATTGTTGGAGTAAAGTTTTTATTCCCTATATAATTATATTTTGATGATACAAACCTAAAAAAAATGAAGTTATATTTAAAATGTTGAAAAAAAGTTTAAATAGAAATGAGTCACTTCATGCCCTAAACTTTCGATTAATATTTGTCTATGTTCCATGAGATTTACATCACGAGGTGAATATAAAAGTTATAGATAACTTTCTTATCTTTGTAGAAAATTAGAAATCACTTCATTGAGACAATCACATAAAAAATTATGTTTAAACAAGTGAACTCCAAAAGTTCAAATTGAAGTTGATATTTATATGTACTAAACCTGCACTTAATATTTGATTATTCTATTACGAGATTTGGATAAAGAGATTAATATAAAAGTTAAATATAATTATCTTATCTATTCATAGAATTAAGAATGACATCATTTGGACAATCGTATAAAAAGTTATGCAAAAAATAATGAAGGTCAATAAGTTCTATATGAAGTTAATACTTTTATATGTTGAACTTGCATTTAATATTTGATTACTTTATCAATAGATTTGGAATAAGAGGTGAACATGAAAGTTGTAAATAAAGTTGTTAGCGTTTCATAGAATCCAATATCATCTCTTTTGGATACTGATATGAAAAGTTATGTATAAAAGAGTAAAGGTCTAAAAAATATTAATTTGAAATTGACATCTTTATGCACTGAACTTTGATTGAATATTGGAATATAATCTCATTGGAGTTTGGATGAATGATGAATATCAAAGTTGTAGAGAATTCTTTTATTTTTCCATGAAATAAAAAATGTCTTATTTGGATAACTGTGCAAAATGTTATGTATAAAAGAGTGCAGATATATCAGGTTGTTAATGACAAATCGGGCGATAGAAAATCTTTCGATCTAAAAACGGACAATCGAAGTCGTTGTTGAAACAATCGCTAATTACATAAAGCTCGGACGTTTCTAAATCGGACGACCGAATCCCTTTCGATCGATCGTTCTTGGAGACAAAGAAGAACTTATTGAAATCGAACGACCAAAGTCACTGCATGAACGACCACTAATTACAGAGAGCTCGGACGTTTCTAAATAGGAGGACTGAAACCCTTTCGGTCGACCGTTCTAGGTGACAAAAGAATGAACATGTACAAAATGGATGATCAAAGTTGCTATCAGAACGACCACTAGTTATAGAGAGTCTGGACATTTCTAAATCGGATGACCAAATCACTTTCGGTCGATCGTTATGGGTGCAAAGGCAACGACAACGGCTAATTCTTCTATGGACTACCATCAACAGACAACTACGTAGAAAAGACAAATGACAATGGCTAGTTTTGTTCACAAAATGGATGACCAAAATAGTAACGGTTGACCGTTGAGCATACGATAAAAGGCATAGCGGCTAGTTTCTATTCAAAACGGATGACCGAAATTAAAACGGTCGACCATTTCAGAAGTGACAGCACAATTTCAAGAAGCTTTGCAACGGCCACATTTTGAAGAGTAACCTATAAAAGGAGTTCTAAAGACTGAAAGAAGGCTATCAAAGCAAGGAAAATTACTCAATAGCATCTTTCAAGTCCAAAGCGTTTTCTTGCAAATGATTTTTTTCCTCTTCTAGTTTCTAAGTGTGAATATTCTTTGTAAGAAGAGAGAATTGGAGGAAATTCTTATGTTCTTATTTAGTGAGTTTGAGAGCTCATTGTAAGAAGATGTGTGTCTTACCTCTTGAGTAAAGAAGAAGGCACGATGGTGTAGAAAGAGTTATTCTCTCCCTACAAGTAAAGAAAAAGTTAGTGAATCTTCGATGATTTCGAGGTCGGAAAGTCGAATCAGGAATGTAGATCAAATAGTTGGACCGAATATCGTCAACATATTGTGCCTTTCTGAATTTTAATTTTTCTTACTTGTCTTTTACTTATTTGTGATCGTATTTTCAAAAAAAATCAACTTTTATAATATTTCGATAATAATTTTTATACATTAATTCACCTTTTTGCTTTAGGTCGTACAAGTTTTTCTTCCTCAAAGTTGTTCATTTAATAAATAAGGCTTCCGTCTCACAGGTGAAGATAAACAATCCCGTAGCGTGATTGGTATAGAAGGACGGTAACTTAAAATAATTCAAATAACTGAAAATAGTTATACTCATCATTTTTTAAAATTTTAAAACATATATAGATTATTTCTTTTTTATGATGGATATCGTTTTGGATAATTTATTTTGTGTGAGTTCCAAATTGTAACTAAATTAGGGTCTTCTAAGATAGATATATTCCAAACCATAACCTTGAACGATTAATCGGAGAGAAAACCTTGAACAATTGAGCCACACTGAATAAACTTAAGGGTAAAGCAACACTAAATGTCCCAAAATGGACTTTATATTACCTCCATAAAATATACCAAGATATGAAATTATTCAAATTCATATTAAAATAAAGTATGTACGTTAATCATTAATGCAGATGGAAAATTTAACCTTAACAACAGGAGGTGAAGCTCGCCAGGCTTCTCCTTTTCCTTTTTCAGATTGTATAACTTCTCTAACTCCAAAGAAAAATCAGCAGTTCTAACACCAAAAGAAAAAAAAGGAAAAAAGAAAAAGAAAATCAACAGTATCATGTGTCCTGAGAGGAGAATCAGAAAATCAAAAGCTGCTGCAGCTGCAAGGACTTTCTTGGTACCAGATGAAAGGCATCAAATCAGATTGGATCATATTTTGAACAAATGTCAAACATTCAGAATCTTTCCTATACCATGAAACTGAAGCTTATTTTACTTCATAAGATATTTTATGAGGCTCAACTTTAGTTCAATTGCAAAAATACGTTATGGGTTAAATATATCAAGCCGCAGAAAATTAAAAAGTTTATAGTAAGTAACACCCCGAATAGAAGAAACTTGTAGCATTGTGTCAACTAACATGGCAAATGGCCAAACTATGCTTGGTGATGAAGGTAGTGCAGGTGGCCATCGAATCCAATTTGGTCTACATGACTGCGAAGGATGTTAGTGAAATGCTGATGGTCTCGGCCAGCAGCGGCCGTCGTTTGCATCGTCTCTGGCCAACCTCCATTGCTGTCTCTTGTCACTTCCAGCAGTGATTCCTTTACCTGTTCTAATTGAACCACCTCATCATCCCGCCTCTGCAACATTATTACCACCATAAATGGCCATATATCCAAAACCTCGAAGCAGAACATGCTACAGTTTTGTGTGCGAATGGAGGCAATACCTGAACTCTGAAAGCATTCAGAACTAGTGTTCGAAATGTTGTTACATTGGCATTGGTGACTTCAAGACCCAAGGAGCTCACTGCCTCCATCAGTCTTGCGAACCCTCCGGTTTTGTGCTCACATAAGACCTTCAGAAAAAACTCGTTCTCCTGCAGTTGTCTAATCTCCACTTGTGGCTGCATCCACAAACAGCCATTGTTATGTGCAGCATGTCCTACGTTTAAAATAATATTTACATTACAAGGTGTGTTAACAAGGCACTACTAGTCACCTCCATTTGCTGCCCTTTGTCATCACTGTTCGATGGATCATTGTTTTGCTTGGCGTAGCTTACAGCAACACTCGTTGAGCTGTTTGGGGAATCGTCCAGGGAGGCTTCATTATCAGGATTTGCTTCCTCGAGCTCGTCCTGCAACTCTTTCACTTGTTTCTGCAGTTCCATGACATAGTTGATGGCATCTCCAAGTATTGAAGCTCTATCCATCTGTTAATTCAAACAACTTGAATCAACTGTTGGTCTGTTGGATAAATCCAGCAATTGTAGAATGCACAATGTAATGAATACCTTAGTGATCTTTGGAACCAAAGAACGCAGTTCATAGAGTCGATCGTTCAGCTTCTTCCTTCTTCTCCTCTCTGCCTCAAGGTTCTTGGCCTGGTGCCTCTTTCCAGATCTCCCCATAGGCCTGTGGTGGTCGTCGTCATCGTAGCTACCTTCTGACACCGACTCGGCCCTCCCGTTGTTGGTCTCCGGCTTCAGAGAACTCTCCTTGACGCACGCCCCAAGCTCTCCGGTCAAAGACGAATCTGCACCAAAGTTACTCGTCTGCAAACTGCTCCCGAGTGCTGCGAAGGGAAGCTGATAGGCGGCCATTTCGTCGTGGTCCAAGGCGTCGGCTGAGGATGGATGCCTGTTGATGTGGGAGATTTCGCCGGTCGGCCGCTCGAAGAAGATACCGCCAGCTCGGTTGTCCAAGAACAGGGCCGGCGGCGGAGCGAACCAGGGCTGGAATTCTACCTCGCTGTGGTTGGCCATGGGGACGTCAACAGCGTGCTGGTGATCATAAGAACACTGCGACATGGACATGGTAAATTCTATCGCTTTCTGGTCTTCGGCCATCTACACGTTGAGCCATTAATTGTTAGTCCCTACGACTGTATATAATATGCATTGAGTTGAAGAAACTGTTACAGAAATAAGGATACAAGAAAGATCATACAAACGGTGTGTGAACATTTAAACCATTTATATGAAAAGAAAAATGGTGACGATCTTTACGTGTTCTGATACGAACAGTTCAACTAAAACTCCACCAGACCACAAGGCAAGGGGATCAGGACCCTCGTTCTTGCTTTAATTCCGCTCTGCAACAAAACGTAAGGATCTTGCAAGTCTATATATACATGCCAGATATATCAGTAAGACAGGCAAGGCAATTCTCTTCAATTTGTTACATAGCTTCAAAAAGGGGAAAAAGGAGAAAGAGAAAAGGTTGCCAATTAGGTACCTCTTATATATGCAGAAACCTGGCCACTTTATCTCACACAAGCTCGAACCTTGCACCTTGGTGCTTTGTCTACAAGCCCTTCATGATCTGCACTTATAGGAAACAAAAACAAGAGTTGCTAGTCTTTTTGAAGAATTTGACAGTCCTGAAACTTTTCACTGAGGATGTTGTTATAATCTAGTATGGCATACGACATGCACGTCTGTTAATGGCATACAAAAAGATCTCATGAATCTGCAAGGTCTATGGCTGAAATTAATTACAGCCCTGGATTTCTCCTATTAGTCAAGGGAATTCCTGACAAGCCCCAATATAAGAATAATCCTCCACCTTTCATGACCCGTTTGACTGGCAAGGAAGAGGTCAGTAGAGACACACCTTGTAACGCCCCCGAAATGCACCCTGCCACGTGGACGAATACACTCCGGGAACGTTACGGGGCTTGACTTACGTGTACAATAATTTGACCAAAATAAGACTTTGACTGGTCAACATAATAGAGGAATAATTGCGGAAGGAAACATATCTATTATTCGTTTAAAAAGAGGCATAATTAAAATGAATGCGGAAGTCTTAACAAGATGACCCAACTAAGTCTCACATAATCTAAACATAATAGTTTGCATAAATAAATACAACTCGATGAAAATAAAAAGGAAGCTGAAGAGACTCGATTTCATGTGCAAAGATCACCACGAGTTCGATCTGTCGCCTGCGCCATCATCCTTTTTACTGGGACAGGTTATTACCTGTGACATTGAATACACAGGGGAGGTGAACCTCCCTGTGAGCTTTGACGCCCAGTACATAATAATGATATGACATATAAGCAATAATGACCTCATAAAGATAATCAAATGAACATAATCATAATTGGTAGAGTCATGTAGATAGGATTGATACAATAACATCATGATCAAGAGACATGAACTAGAGTGGCATTAGTGATGATAATATGATAAGTGTAACGAGAATAACATGATCATCATTAAAAGATCATAATATCATTGGGCATTGCCCATCATTATAATTATTATCATCTTTACATTTTTCATTATGTTACACTTATTTTGGAGTATCTTTCAACTCCCTAAAATAAGGCCGGTGGAGTATCTTTCGACTCCCTTTTGGCCAGGGCGGAGCATCTCAACGCCAAATATGGGCCGGTGGAGTATCTTTCGACTCCCTTTTGGCCAAGTTGACCGTCGTCAACATAACATAAGACGAGCTCGTTCATTTACATTTTTCATCTTTTATCTTATTTACACCTAGGACTATCTTCGGAATTTAAGGACCATCGATTCATGAATAATAAGATCAAGGATGTCGGAATTTACATAAAATCATCATATAGAAAAGGTAAAAAGAAAAAAAATAGACTTGATAGATTGAGTAGGAACACGACCAAGGAAATTTCAAATGGTTCTGGATTTCAGATTCAAAGACTTACTGAATAAAAGAGAAGATTAACTTTATATAACTAATAAAATAATCGGTACTGTCAAAATCAGAACATGAAATAAACTAACAAGACGAACACTAATGACTAAAGCACACATATACTTCTGCTACAGTGTTATACCTTTTTGAGGTTTCGAATATTATAGGAAAAAAAATATCTTATGTTATAGAGAAAAGTATCCTTAAATGCTGGGATTAAATGTGCAGGAAGTACTAAAAATATTTTAAAGTGTCAAGTACAAGAATGGTAACATATGTTTCAATTTAAAGTAAGGCGTGTGTATCATAAATTACATGCCATTAGTACCTTTAATATAAATAAAAACCTCCATCTCAGTGCATCAAATGCACTTACATCTTGTCGCATTAAACCTGGGAATGTGCATGAAAGGCACATGTGATACCAGATCTTTAACACATTTTATCAAGCACACGGCTTACATCACTAACATCACTATTGCACTTGGATTGATGCATTTAATGCACCCTGAATGAAATATGATGGTTTCATACATGGGAAAATGATACATCGGGAAGAGAAATATTTGTTCACGTAATGGCAGAGATGGGCCAATAAATCTGAAAGATGTAGTCATTTATGAGAAAGTATGCACGGTAAATGCACAAAATTTCCTTATATCGACGAACGGAAAAGTTGTGCAGATGGCAAAGTACTGTACCGATGGTAATTAATTTCGTAGGATCTTTCGTACCTTTTAAAGAAAAGAAATCGAACGTCACTATTGGCAGCCTCTACCTCTCCTTCGACTGCGTCGTTGTCTTCCTTCGTGCCCTTTTTCCTCTCCTGTTGCAGTACATGAATGAGCAACCAAAACCCCCCCCCCTCGACCATATCCGATGTAAAAGTAGTTATAGGGGTTAGTGGGTAGTTACTGGAACGAGTCAAATAGATTTATTTTTCTTTTTCTTTTTTTTTTTTTTAACGTAATTCTCGGACGTCACATTATAAACCCCTTAAAATAAAATTCGTCCTCGAATTATGTATAGTGTAGGAACTTACCAAATAGTCTAGGAAACTGTTGTCGCATTTCTGACTCGAGTTCCCAAGTCGCTTCATCGCCTTGATGATGACTCCATGCGACTTTAACCAGTGGTACATCTCTATTCTTATGACGCTGAACTTTCGATTCTAGGATTCTCAGCGGTTGTTCTTCATATGTCAGATCTTCTTTAAGATTTGGCTCCTCATATCTGATAATGTTCGCCTCATCATGCTTATACTTTCGGAGCATAGATACATGAAAAACATTATGCACTCGTCCATATGATGGGGGTAGTGCTAATCTGCATGCTGTCTCTCCGACTAATTCCAGTACTTCGAACGGACCCACATACCTCGGACTGAGCTTTCCCTTCTTGCTAAATCTCATGACTCCTTTCGTCGGGGAGACTTTTAGCAGTACCTGATCACCTGCATGAAAGATCTGCTCACGTCGGCCTTTATCTGCATAGGTCTTCTGACGTGTCTGTGCTGCTTTCATTCTCTGTTGTATTAACTCCACCTTCTTGGCATATTCCTCAGTCTCCTTTAATTCTTTAGCACTCAGGAACTTTCGTTCGCCGACCTCATTCCAACAAGCTGGTGATCGACATGGTCTTCCATACAAGGCCTCGAATGGAGCCATGCCTATGCTGGAATGATAACTATTATTATAGGCGAATTCGATCAGGGGCAAGTGATCATCCCAACTGCCATGCCAATCCAAGGCACATGCCCTCAACATGTCTTCTACCGTCTGGATGGTCCTCTCTGATTGACCATCTGTCTGGGGATGAAAAGCCGTACTGTAGTTCAGTCTTGTCCCGAAAGCATTCTGCAGACTCCTCCAAAACCTAGCTGTAAAGCGAGGATCTCGATCTGACACTATAGAAACTGGAATACCATGCAATCTGATAACCTCCTGCACATATATATCCATCAACCTCTCGATTGACTGTCTCCATTTGATCGGTATGAAGTGTGCAGATTTTGTCAATCGGTCGACCACTACCCAAATAGCATCATGTCCTTTTTGTGTGCGAGGTAGACATGATATGAAATCCATGGAAATGTCTTCCCATTTCCACCTCGGGATTCCTAAAGAGCTAAGCTTGCCATATGGCCTCTGATGCTCTATCTTCACTTGTTGGCATACTAGACACGTAGAGACATATTCCGCGATCTCTCGCTTCATATCGTGCCACCAGTAACTTCGTTGTACATCCTTGTACATTTTCGTGCTGCCTGGATGGATGGCAAATTCTGACTTATGACATTCGTCCATCACTTCCCTCTTGAGTTTAGCATCATTAGGGACCCACAAACGGTTCCTATATCTGACTCCGCCATCGGCTGATATCTTGAAGTCCTCTGTTTCTTTCTCACACCTACTGACCATCTTGACATATTCTGCATCCTCCGGCTGTGCCTTGATGATTCTGTCAACCAAGTTTAGCTGAAGCTGGTGCATCATCAATATAACTCCATTTCTGCCCGGCCTTGGATTCCACATGTTGAGTTCTTCAGTCATCTCAAACACTCGAAGCCTCATAAATGCTAATGAACCTTCCCATTTACGACTCAATGCGTCAGCAACTGTGTTTGCCTTACCTGGATGGTAGTTAATGGCAAACTCATAGTCTTTCAAAAACTCCATCCACCTGCGTTGCCTCATGTTTAAGTCTCGCTGAGAGAAGACGTATTTTAGACTCTTGTGATCGGTGAACACTTCGAACTTCTCTCCATACAAATAATGTCTCCAGATTTTCAGAGCAAAGACCACTGCCGCTAACTCTAAATCATGTGTCGGGTAGTTCACCTCGTGCTTCTTCAGCTGTCTTGATGCATATGCAATCACCTTACCGTGTTGCATTAGTACGGATCCCAATCCTGTACCGCAGGCATCACTATACACCACATACCCACCGCTACCAGAAGGGATAGTGAGTATCGGTGCTGTAGTCAATCTAGTTTTCAGCTCCTGAAAGCTATCTTCACACTGTCGTGACCAGATAAACTTCTCACCCTTTTTTGTCAGCTTCGTCATTGAGGAGGCTATCTTCGAGAAGTCCTTTATGAATCGCCTATAGTATCCAGCCAATCCAAGGAAACTGCGTATCTCGGTCACATTCTTCGGTCGAGCCCAATTTGTCACTGCCTCTACCTTCGCTGGATCAACAGAAATACCCTTCTTAGAGACAATGTGTCCTAGGAACATAATTTCTTCCAACCAGAATTCACACTTCGACAGTTTTGCATAGAGTTTGTGCTGCCTAAGTGTCTCCAATACGATCCTCAAATGCTCTCTGTGTTGTTCAGGGTTCTCTGAATAGATCAATATGTCATCAACGAAGACGATGACGAACTGATCCAAATAAGGCTTGAACACCCTGTTCATCAGATCCATGAATGCTGCAGGTGCATTCGTCAACCCAAAAGGCATAACCAAGAACTCGTAATGCCCATATCTCGATCGAAAAGCAGTCTTCGGAATGTCTTCTTCTGCAACTCGTAGTTGGTGATAACCACTCCGCAAGTCAATCTTGGAGAACACAGAGGCCTTGGACAATTGATCAAACAAATCATCAATACGTGGCAGCGGGTACTTATTCTTCACTGTGACCTTATTTAGCATTCTGTAATCTATACATAATCTGAGGGAGCCATCCTTCTTCTTCACAAAGAGCACTGGTGCACCCCATGGTGAAACACTGGGTCGGATAAACCCCTTATCTAAAAGTTCTTGGATTTGCTTTTTGAGTTCTTGCATTTCAGCTGGAGCCATTCGATATGGAGCTTTGGAGATAGGAGCAGTGCCCGGATGGAGGTCGATGCAGAAATCGATCTCCCGTCGTGGTGGCAATCCAGTGACGTCTTCTGAAAAGACGTCCGGAAAGTCTCTAACTATTTTCATCTGTCGTGGGTCTGGAACTGGAGCATCTATTTTCACGACACTAGCTAGATAACCTCTACAGCCTTTATGCAACATCTTCTGTGCCTTCATTGCAGAAATGATCACCTTGCCTTCCTTGCCAGTAGTGCCCTTCACAGTAGCATTCGGCTTGCCTTGAGTACCAATGATAATCTTCTTTTGCCTGCATACTACTACAGCATCGTGGTATGACAGCCAGTCCATACCAAGTATGACATCATAATCTGTCATGGGAATCACGATCAGATCTGCAGAGAAATTCTTGCCATCGATCGTCACTGGTACTTCTGGGATGTACTTCGTAGTGCAGAGAGTACCCATAGGGGTTGCCACACTCATGGAACATGTCATATCATGCAGAGGCAAATTCAAAGCCATAGTACAATCTTGAGAGATGAATGAATGTGATGCACCAGAATCAAATAATACTGTAGTAGGCATGCCTGCTATAGTTAAAGTACCTCTGATGACGTCGACGTCAGCTGGTGTAGTATCCATTTGCATATTATAAACTCTGCCTTGCACCAAGGTATTAGCACTTCCAGCGCTACGCTGAGCTTGTTCCTCCCTTGCCTTCTTAGGACAGTCACGGATAAAGTGTCCCTGCTGACCACAGTGGATACAAGCACCTGTTCTTCGTCGGCATTCTCCTGGGTGAAATCTCCCACAATGTTGGCAGGCTTTATTGTTTTGCTGAGGCTGCTGCGGTGTCTGTCGTTGTTGAGGCTGAAATCATTTATTCATTAGTCATCATCATTGCATACCTATAACTATTTATTTTACTTCTCACCTGACGATAAGGTTGCTGCTGTTGTGGTGGCTGGCATGGCATGTTGCGAGGCTCATATGGCCTCACACGATTATCACGTCGGTGGTCCTTCCGGTTTGAACGCTTGTCATTCCACCTGTGACGACCATGCTCAAGGGTTTGTATAGGGGCCTTCCCTTTTTGTTCTTCCAATTCTCTTAAGTGGTCTCGCTCCATAGTAGTCGCTAGCTCGACTGCCTCCTTCAGATTTTGCAATTTTCCGGATAAGGTCTTGGACCTGATAGTGGTGTTTAAACCTTGAGCAAATTGGTCTGCCCTCTGCTTCTCACTCATGCGCATGGTATTATATTTTTCCAATTTTATGAACTGGAAGTGGTACTCAGCAACAGTCATCTTCCCCTGACTAAGCTGTAGAAATTCCCGCTGCTTTTGAATGCGATCATGCTCTGGGAAATAGTGTGCCTCAAACACCTCATAAAAGCTATTCCAGGGAATCACGTTCTGCTCTCCAAACTGAGTTGCTTTAGTACTTCTCCACCAATCAAGGGCTTCACCAGTCAGACGATTAGTGGCGTACAAGACCTTTCTGTCCTCAGCACAACGCATCGCGAGGAAAGTTTCTGTCATACTTATGATCCACCTCTCCGCCTTATCGAAATCACCTGTGCCGTCGAATTGTGGCGGATGCAACCTCAAGAATTCTTGTAAGGTGTCCTGCGGTGGCGCTGGCATGAGTTGCACAATTGGAGGCTGCATCGGCCAAGGCTGCGTTGGCCAAGGCTGCATCGGCCAAGGCTGCCCTAGTGGAGGCTGCATAGGCAAGAACTGCATATGTGGAGGATAGACTGGTGGAGGCTGCACCGATGGAGGCTGGACCAGCGGTGTCTACACCGGTGGGGGCTGGACCGGTGGTGTTTGCATCGGTGGAGGCTCCTGCGCCGTTGGAGGCTCAACTGGCGGTGTCTGCACTGGTGGCGGATGGACTGGTGGTGTCTGCGCCGGCGGAGGCTCAACTGGTGGGGGCTGCACTGGTGGAGGCTGTCCAAACTCAATCTCATTTTGATTCATCCCTTCTTGTTCAACATCGATTACTCTATCACGACGAGGTCGACCACGACCTCTACTAGTGGTAGCGCGTCGTGGAGGCATCTACAATATTGCACATCATGGAAACGTTTAATAAAACATTTAAATCATAAAAACATAACTTTCTTACTTGATTTAGCACCGGTTGGCGCGGCGACTGCTCGTGGCTCTTTGCACATGGATTACATACTTGACATTTCAGAACATAAGAATGTTCTGACTTTAGGCTCTGATACCATAAATGTAACGCCCCCGAAATGCACCCTGCCACGTGGACGAATACACTCCGGGAACGTTACGGGGCTTGACTTACGTGTACAATAATTTGACCAAAATAAGACTTTGACTGGTCAACATAATAGAGGAATAATTGCGGAAGGAAACATATCTATTATTCGTTTAAAAAGAGGCATAATTAAAATGAATGCGGAAGTCTTAACAAGATGACCCAACTAAGTCTCACATAATCTAAACATAATAGTTTGCATAAATAAATACAACTCGATGAAAATAAAAAGGAAGCTGAAGAGACTCGATTTCATGTGCAAAGATCACCACGAGTTCGATCTGTCGCCTGCGCCATCATCCTTTTTACTGGGACAGGTTATTACCTGTGACATTGAATACACAGGGGAGGTGAACCTCCCTGTGAGCTTTGACGCCCAGTACATAATAATGATATGACATATAAGCAATAATGACCTCATAAAGATAATCAAATGAACATAATCATAATTGGTAGAGTCATGTAGATAGGATTGATACAATAACATCATGATCAAGAGACATGAACTAGAGTGGCATTAGTGATGATAATATGATAAGTGTAACGAGAATAACATGATCATCATTAAAAGATCATAATATCATTGGGCATTGCCCATCATTATAATTATTGTCATCTTTACATTTTTCATTATGTTACACTTATTTTGGAGTATCTTTCAACTCCCTAAAATAAGGCCGGTGGAGTATCTTTCGACTCCCTTTTGGCCAGGGCGGAGCATCTCAACGCCAAATATGGGCCGGTGGAGTATCTTTCGACTCCCTTTTGGCCAAGTTGACCGTCGTCAACATAACATAAGACGAGCTCGTTCATTTACATTTTTCATCTTTTATCTTATTTACACCTAGGACTATCTTCGGAATTTAAGGACCATCGATTCATGAATAATAAGATCAAGGATGTCGGAATTTACATAAAATCATCATATAGAAAAGGTAAAAAGAAAAAAAATAGACTTGATAGATTGAGTAGGAACACGACCAAGGAAATTTCAAATGGTTCTGGATTTCAGATTCAAAGACTTACTGAATAAAAGAGAAGATTAACTTTATATAACTAATAAAATAATCGGTACTGTCAAAATCAGAACATGAAATAAACTAACAAGACGAACACTAATGACTAAAGCACACATATACTTCTGCTACAGTGTTATACCTTTTTGAGGTTTCGAATATTATAGGAAAAAAAATATCTTATGTTATAGAGAAAAGTATCCTTAAATGCTGGGATTAAATGTGCAGGAAGTACTAAAAATATTTTAAAGTGTCAAGTACAAGAATGGTAACATATGTTTCAATTTAAAGTAAGGCGTGTGTATCATAAATTACATGCCATTAGTACCTTTAATATAAATAAAAACCTCCATCTCAGTGCATCAAATGCACTTACATCTTGTCGCATTAAACCTGGGAATGTGCATGAAAGGCACATGTGATACCAGATCTTTAACACATTTTATCAAGCACACGGCTTACATCACTAACATCACTATTGCACTTGGATTGATGCATTTAATGCACCCTGAATGAAATATGATGGTTTCATACATGGGAAAATGATACATCGGGAAGAGAAATATTTGTTCACGTAATGGCAGAGATGGGCCAATAAATCTGAAAGATGTAGTCATTTATGAGAAAGTATGCACGGTAAATGCACAAAATTTCCTTATATCGACGAACGGAAAAGTTGTGCAGATGGCAAAGTACTGTACCGATGGTAATTAATTTCGTAGGATCTTTCGTACCTTTTAAAGAAAAGAAATCGAACGTCACTATTGGCAGCCTCTACCTCTCCTTCGACTGCGTCGTTGTCTTCCTTCGTGCCCTTTTTCCTCTCCTGTTGCAGTACATGAATGAGCAACCAAAACCCCCCCCCCCTCGACCATATCCGATGTAAAAGTAGTTATAGGGGTTAGTGGGTAGTTACTGGAACGAGTCAAATAGATTTATTTTTCTTTTTCTTTTTTTTTTTTTTAACGTAATTCTCGGACGTCACACACCTGATAGGAAAAGATAACTGCAAGCATCGGTGGGGAGACAAGGAAATCAAGGATATCATAGTACACCATGTGTGGCCTCTGCAACTGCAACTGAGCGCAGCGCTTCCTGAATCATTATCCGGGGTTGAAGAATTAGATCATGATGTGGGGTGGGGTAGAAAGGGCTTAACCATATTGTTGTTCAGGAGGTTGTTAAGGTTAGGTGAATTGCCTTGAAGGTGTGAATATTCTCTCTCTCCCACCCCACCACCCCATACACACACAAGTCATGAGCTGAGTGCATACGTTGATCAGTTAGGAAAGGAGTCTTGGTGCGCTCCCTGAGTGTATCATGGAGCTCCAGTGCTTGTGTCAATTTCACAGTATTTGAGCAATGAAGCAAGCCTGGTTACAGAAAGCCTGGGAAGTGGGAAGGCACGAAGCAGTTGAGTTAGCAGGCCTTTCTTGTGATGGGCTTAGATAGAACCGGAATGTATCAAAATATCATGAAATCTTTAAAAATAAGACAGTATTTTAGAGCTTTCTAATGCTATTCTGGGTCGAAAAGAGAAGTCATCCATATGATTGTTTTCTTATTATATAATAATAAGGATTTATTTTTGAATGAGTAGCGGCATGTTCTCCCAGTTTTATTTCATCACTTTTATATTATTAACATCATGCCTTGGATGCATGTGGTAAGTAATTGGGAGGGAGGCCATTGTAACTTTCCTAATCAGTAGGACCTAAACCTCAAATTAGATGACCGAAACCTTGATCGGACGTTTGGAAATTGGAATTAAACCCTATTACACATTTTCCTACATGAAAGATGCATCCTGAAGTTTTTCTCAGATAATCCTGAATTCATGTGTGGACGTTCGAAACCTACCGAACGCTAATTCCTCATTATTTTTTATATTATGATAAGACCTTAATCGAATACAATGGAATTTCCTTCGTTGCATTGCTTGATCTTAGGTCTGATCCTACTGATGTCCTGTCGAAGGTCTAGGCATTACTTTTCACCATTTCACAGATATAATCAAATTCTCAACCGGCCCGAGCAAAGATAAGAATATAACTAAGTAAAATTCTCAATCGGCCCGAGCAAAGATAAGAATATAACTACGTAAAAGTAAAATTCAATGCGTACATGTGATTTATCGGATGGTTATACCTCATTGCTTCCCATCTATAACCAAAGAAAATCTCACCCAAGCCTCTCCAAGTACATATTTATCATGTGGGCACAATCATGGATTATTCATAAATAAAGTACATGACATATTATCATAATTAAAATGTTCATTAAAGAAATTGCATAGATAAATAAAAATATAGATTTAACGCCCCCAAATCGACCCCCGCCACGTGACGAAGACTAATCTGGAGACGCTACGCATGCTATGACTTTGACCATAACATTGATCATATCTCAGTCAAGAACCGAGACACGTCAGCGGAAGAAAAAAATAAAGGAAAAGATAACTTAAATATGCGAAAGTCTAAAAGTGACTATATCATTGCTAAGCAATAAAATAAGTTTTACATCATGAATAAAAAATGCGGAAGGTAAATGAAAACTAGAAAACACTCTAAAACTTCTATGGTTAATGTGTTGTCCTATAGCCAGAGCTTCATCACCGCACGCCTACTCCACCACATCACTGACCTGGTCCTGTGGAAATCAGACACAAGGGAGGAGGTCCTCCCGTAAGCTTTACAGTCTAGTGGAGAATCACATAATATATAATGCATGACATGAATATAATAATCAGCAATAAATAATCATACTTGACTTGAACGTGAAAGGTAACATGTCAGTATCATGGATCATAATAAAAATAGAGCATATCATGAATCAGGAGAGTAACATGATGATTAATAAACATGAATTTATAACATACTTGAAAATCATGACAGTAACTTGACTTGACTTGAACATGCTTCTTGATCTTGGTTATTAATAAGCAATCAGGGTGACTTTAGGTGCCTTTAATTCTTGAGGTATGCCGAGCAAATGATATGGCATTGTGCGGGTCAGTGGGTGATCAGATCATGACCAAGGGAGCTACACTTATCTTGCTGCACTTGGCTTGGACTGACAACATATTGTTAATCTTTCATCTGAACTTATTAATCACTTTTTGTAACTTGTCATTCTTTGTATCATATGATGAGGGTGATAAGATCGGTATGTGGTAAATCAGGAAAAAGAGTTCATGTTGAAATCATAAGGCAATCGATAACGTTCATAACAAAATAAGAGAAGACATGGGTGGAAAATCAAGGGCTGTTGTGGCCCGGCACGGCCGTGACAACATAGTGGCACGGTCGTGCCGATCTGGATGACGGGTTCTACATAGGAGGTGGCACGGGCGTGCCATAGGAGGGCACGGCCGTGACAGAGGGTGAGGGTGGCCGAGCGATTTAAAGAACTGATTTTGATCCTGGTGCGGCTAGGTACTTGGTCATGGCACGGCCGTGCCGGAAGGGTGGCACAGCCATGACCGGTTGAGCGCTCGGTCGACAGGCATCGGCCGACCTTTTACTGAGGTTCTGTCGAATGATGACACGGGAGTGCACATGGCGTGGAACGATCGTAACCATAATGGCACGGGCATGCCAGAGAGTGGCACGGCCGTGACGGCGGCCGATTTTAGCCGGTTTCAATCCGAAGATTACATGAATCCTTAACGTACTTTCGTCCTACTCTAAATCATACATCCTAGCAATCAATAATACAAAAATACAACAAACAGAAATAACTATGCATGCAATAATCAACCAAACAAAGAATTCAAGAAATCAAACAATAAAAATGATAACTTGAACCCTATTCTTATTCATTTCTTTTCATAACGATTAGGGCATGAATTGGGACAATTGAGAGGTCATGCAAGATGATTTCGATTCACCCACCTCGGTTTGTGATTAATCCGTTCCTCGGTTCGTCGGAACATCAATCAGCGGCGCCCTCCCCTGTTTCCTCCCTGTTCTCCCTCTCGATCACCGTCTGCAAGGTTCCAACGAAAAGGGCATGAGAAGGACAGAACGTGAGAAGATGATGGGAGAAGGGGAAATTCCATTACTGCTTGTAATTGAGACGAGAGGGGGCGTCTCTGCTCGGTCGTGCACAGGCAGTAGCCAGGGGAGAAAAGAAGGGTCATGGGATTCTTTGGGAAAAAGAAAAGGGTTTAACGAAATTTTGGTTTATAAATCTACTCTCCTAATATGATTTAAAGAGATTAGATTTAATCCCTGATTTTGTGGAGATCAACAATACGTTGAGTCTTTAATGCAATTGGCCTTGGATTTTATCTCCAATAAGCCGTTCCCGATTGAACTCAAATTCTTTTCTTTTTTTTTTGTTTTTATCTTGTCTGGTTGTCGGTTATTACATTCTTACCCCCTTAAAAGAAAATTCATCCTCAAATTTTGTACTAGGTAGGGGGCTTACCGAAACGGTGAGGGAATTCTTGGCGCCTTTCTGATTCGAGTTCTCATATCACATCATCTCCATGATGGAAACGCCAAGCTACTCTGACCATGGGTACTTAGGACAATACTTTTGTATCCCCATGTTTCATGTTATTACTATTTGTTTATCCTTATACACCTATGTACTTTCCAAATGGATCGTAACTCAGAATTATAATATTCATCTAATACTTCTTATAAGACTTATTCCTAAATGGACCGCAACCCATGTGATATGAACTGGGAAGCTTCCATAAATGCAATTGATGGAAATAAGGATGATCGAGTAAAGTTCGATGATGATCAGGATAATGATGTGGATCTTCGAGATAAAAAAACTGATCAAGAATCCTCACGCCCACTCACAAGATCAAGAGCAAAACAACTTCAGAAGACAATAGAAAATCATTTACAAAGTGGGCATGCAACTACAAATCAGATCCAACTTCTCAATGTGTTACAAATTGGACCGCATGAAGAGTCAGCATAACTTGGGCCAAATAAATCATGGTTTAACCATATTTATTTGGAAATTTCGGAATTAATTAAATATAGAATATGTTGATGAGGATTGTAACAAAAATTGAGTTTGTTATTTTATTAAATTAGTCAGGTTACTTGTGGGCTAAGTTAAGGTATTTTCTTTCGGCCCAAATTCTGTTTCTATGTCCTATAAATACTGCTACTCATTGTTATTTCACACATCTTTGAATCTATGAAAATTATGGCTTAATTGCTTTGCTGTGAGGGAACTCCTGCAACTCGTTCTTCGGGAACTTCCGCTGTTAATTATAAGGTTGTCTATCTTGATTAAATTCATCTATTTATAATATCGATTGCTTGGTTCATTGTAATCTTGAGGTTGATATTCCGCTGCCTTGAAAATTTGTTTGATCTCGTTTATTTGATTATTATATATTGTTACGGTTACTCAAGGCAATATTCTTGAGTATCGTATCAGTTGGTATCAGAGCCGCATTTTCGATTCGGTTTTCTAGTTATCTTCCATTATCTTGTTTCCCCCTATTTCAGTTTTTAGAAAAAAAACACCAAAATTCTGGAAAAAAAAATCTGGTTTGTTTGTTCTTCAACCTTAGCCGTCATCCTTGGATTCTTCAAAATCTGCTACAGTTTGAAAAAAAAAATTTGGTTTGATTCTTCAAATCCTAGCCGTCCCCCTTATTTGCTTTCTTTTGTTCTTCAAACCCTAACCGTCGTCATCTATTCTTCAAAATCTAGTGTAATTTTGAAAAAAAATCACAAAAATCTGGTTATTTGTTGTTGAAAACCCTAGCAGTCATCCTTATTTGTTATCAAATTTTTGCTGCAGTTTTAAAAATAAATTCCGAAAATTAAAAAAAAAAGTCTGAAAAGGAAAGTGCAAGAAAGGAGAAGGGAAGACAGGAAAGAAAACATCTGGAAAAAAATTCAAAAAAAAATCTGAAAAAAAAAGTCTGAAAAGGAAAGTGCAAGAAAGGAGGAAAGAGAAGAACAGGAAAAAAAATTTGAAAAAAAATCCGAAAAAAAGAAAGAGGAGAGAAGAAAAAAAAAAGGAAGGATTATTTCTGGAGAAAAGTGCAAAGAAAATTTAGAATAGAACAATTTGACTCAAGGAAGGGTGATCTTTGATTTCATTCCAATTCTGAATTTTTTGATACATATCCTTATTTGACAACATTTTCTTGATTTCTATTCCAAATCAATTCATTACACATCTATCCTTATTTGGCAATCTTTTTTTCTGATCTCTATTCTAAAATCAACTTCAAGTATTCTTTTGATCTTGCAATCATATTGATAAATCAGGTTGATTCAATCACATATTGCCTTTGTATTGACTTGCATTAGTTCTCCTAGAACTTGTTGCAGGATTCAAGAGAGGAAAAATGCTGAGCGGTAAGTACGATTGAGGGAAAAGCCAAATAGAGTTGAGGTAAAATACGAGTGTCACCACGTGAGGTAGTGAGATTGTTTTTACTAACTTTTGCGGCAGAAATTTTCCTACAATGTCAACAGGAAAGGACAAAGAGATTAATCCTAGAAACGAAGAAATTAATCCGACAAGGATGATGGAAGTCATGACGCAACATTTTCAGCGTCTTGGAAACATGATTACTGAACTTCACGATGGAGTAGATGTGCAGAAGGATCAAATTGCACAACTACAACAGGTTATACAACCAAACCAAAGAAGAGATCGCCGAAGACACCATGTTGTTGATGATGAAAAGATGGAAGAGGAAGATGATGAAGCCTCTGATAGACATTGGAGAAGGCATAGACGTGTTTAGATTGAAGGTAGAAGAAATGAACGAGAAAGGGAACAAGATAGAAATGTTACTGATCGAAACACAGGTTCAATCAAACTCTCTCTCCCTACCTTTCAAGGTAAAAACGATCCTAATGTCTATATTGAGTGGGAACAAAGGGTGGAAAGTATATTTGATTGTCATAATTACTCCGATGAGAAAAATGTTAAACTTGCTGTTGTATCCTTTGCTGATTATGCTATTACTTGGTGGAATCAATTAACCATTAATAGGCGCAGAAATTGAGAGCCTCCAGTTGAATATTGGGATGACATGAAAATTCTATTGAGGAGAAAATTTGTTCCTCCATCATATTATCGTGACTTACGTATGAAATTGCAGACTATGAGGCAGGGATCAAAGACTGTTGAAGAGTACTATAAAGAGATGGAAACGGCACTCATTCGAGCCAACATAAATGAGGATCGAGAAGACACAATTGCAAGATTCATATGCGGGCTGAATCGAGAGATTTCTAGAGTTGTGGAATTGCAAGAGTATTTGGAGTTGGATGAAGTTCTGCATAAGGCTATAAAGGTTGAGAAGCAATTGAAGAAAGATATTCGTCCAAATAGCAAATCTGAAAGTTCAAATTCTGCTTGGAAATCAAAATAGCATGCAAATTCCAAGTTAGTTGATAAGCCAACTCAAAAATTGGAGGAGAAAAACAAGGTTGAACATTCCAACTCAAAGGACAAAGGTATTGCCTCTAATAGTTCACAAAGGACTCGAGATATTAAATGTTTTCGTTGTCTTGGTTCAGGTCATATTGCTTCGCAATGCCCAAATAAATGTGCTATGATCATGATGGACAACGGTGATATTGCATCTGAAGAAGAGTTATCACAAGAGAGTGCAGGAGAAAAAAGTGGAGAAGAAATTGAAGAAGTTGGGAAAACTTTTGTGATTCTGAGAACATTACATATAAATGTCCAAGAAAACACTGAAGAACTTCAAAGAGAGAACATCTTTTATGATCGTTGTCGTGTGCAAGATCGTACTTGTGGGCTGATCATTAATAGTGGGAGTTGTGTTAATGTGGCAAGTAAGTTTATGGTTGACAAGCTTGGTTTACCCACTTTGAAGCATCCGAAACCTTACAGGCTCCAATGGTTAAATGAAAATGGAGAGCTCAAAGTTACAAAACAGGTATTGATATCATTTTCTATTGGGAAGTATGTTGATGAGGTGTTGTGCGATGTTGTACCTATGCAGGCATGCCACATCTTACTTAGGAGACCTTGGCAGTTTGATAGACATGCCACACATGATGGTTACACAAATCGCTATAGTTTCCACAAGGACAAGCGACATAGCACATTGGTACCATTATTACCACACCAAGTGTTTGAGGATCAATTGCAAATAAAGAAGTCCATGGTCACTTATTACAAGGAACTTCAGAATGTTAGTCAAGTTCAGCCAACACAAAAAGAGAGTGAGAGTAGAGTTGAAAATCAGAGTGGAAAAAGTAATGATGTAAAAGTGAGCATGGTGAAAGAAGAGAAAGGAAGAGTTGAAAATCTGAGTGCAAACAACGAAAAAGAAAAAGTGGGCAGGGTAAGAGGAGATGAGAAGCAAAAGAGCAGGAAAGATAAAAAAATGAGTGTTGTAGCTAGAGTGAGTGAAAATCAAGAAGTTTACAACTCAATGAGGCCAATGATCTTGTTATTATACAAGGAGGTCTACTTGTCTAATGCTGACACTCCTCTACCTAGTGCTGTTATCTTTTTATTGCAGGAATTTCAAGATGTCTTGCCCGATGAAATACCTTCAGGTTTACCTCGAATTAGAGGAATTGAACACCAGATTGGCTTCATTCCGTGCGCACAAATTCCAAATCGTCCAGCTTACCGGAGCAACCTTGAAGAAACAAAAGAGTTACAAAGGCAGGTGGAAGAACTCCTTTCTAAAGGGCTTGTTCGTGAGAGCATGAGCCCTTGTGATGTCCCTGTTTTACTAGTGCCAAAGAAGGATGGGACTTGGCGAATGTGTGTTGATTGTCGTGCAGTAAATAAGATTACGGTAAAATATCGACACCCTATTCCTCGATTAGATGATATGCTTGATGAGTTGCATGGTTCTTCTATATTTTCTAAGATTGATTTAAAAAGTGGATACCATCAAATCCGGATGAGAGAAGGTGATGAATGGAAGACTGCCTTTAAAACAAAACATGGTTTATACGAGTGGTTGGTTATGCCGTTTGGTCTCACGAATGCACCTAGTGCTTTTATGAGATTGATGAATCATGTCTTGTGTGCTTTTATAGGCAAATTTATTGTTGTGTATTTTGATGACATATTGATTTATAGTAAGTGCTTAACTGATCATATTGAACATTTAAGACTTGTGCTTGAGACTTTAAGGCACGAAAAGTTATATGCTAACATGAAAAAGTGTGATTTCTGCATGGATAGAGTACTTTTTCTTGGCTTTGTTGTTAGTTCTAAAGGTGTAGAGGTTGTTGAAGAAAAAGTCAAGGCAATCAAAGAATGGCCTACACCGAAAACAGTGACGGATGTGCGAAGTTTTCATGGTCTAGCTAGCTTCTATCGCAGATTTGTACCAAATTTTAGCACTCTAGCTTCTCCTTTGACTGAAGTAATAAAAAAGAATGTTGGCTTCCGATGGACAGAAGAGCAGGAGATCGCCTTCAATACATTGAAAAACAAGCTAAGTTCAGCTCCTTTACTTGTTTTACCTGATTTTACAAAAACTTTTGAAATAGAATGTGATGCTTCAGGAATTGGTATTGGTGCTGTTCTAATGCAGGAAGGAAGACCAATTGCTTATTTTAGCGAGAAACTCAGTGGCGTAGCTCTTAACTATCCCACATATGACAAAGAGCTTTATGCATTGGTGAGAGCTTTAGAGACTTGGCAACACTATTTGTGGTCTAAAGAATTTGTCATTCATTCAGACCATGAATCCTTAAAACATTTGAAGGGACAAGGTAAGCTAAATCGATGACATGGTCACTGGGTTGAATTCATTGAAATGTTTCCTTTTGTTATCAAATATAAACATGGAAAGGAAAATATAGTTGCTGATGCGTTGTCATGAAGGTATACACTTATCTCATTACTTGATGCAAAATTCCTAGGTTTTGAATATTTGAAAGATTTGTATGAGAAAGATCCTGATTTCTCTTGTGTTTAAAGCTTGTGAAAAATCTGGTTTTGAGAATTTTTACAAATTTGAAGGGTATTTGTTTCACAAGAATAAGCTATGTATTCCTCATTGTTCTTTGCGTGAATTGCTTGTTAAAGAATCACATGCGGGAGGATTGATGGGGCATTTTGGAGTTTTGAAAACTCTAGAAATTTTGAAAGAACATTTCTTTTGGCCTCACATGAAGAGAGATGTGCAAGAAATTGTTCTAATTGCATAGCATGCAGGAAGGCTAAATCTAAAGTTAGACCCCATGGATTATATATGCCTTTGCCAGTTCCTAGTCATCCTTGGACTGATGTTTCCATGGATTTTGTTCTAGGTTTGCCCCGGTCTAGAAGTGAAAAAGACTCCATATTTGTTGTTGTTGGCAGGTTTTCAAAAATGGCACACTTTATTCCTTGTCGTAAAACTAACGATGCTACTCATGTTGCAGATTTATTTTTTTAAAGAGGTTGTGCGCCTACATGGCATTCCCAAAACTATTGTAAGTGATAGGGATGTCAAATTTCTTAGCCACTTTTAGCGTGTTCTATGGGGTAAGTTGGGTACAAAATTGCTATATTCTACTACTTGCCACCCGTAAACTGATGGGCAAACCGAGGTAGTAAATCGAACTCTTGGTACTTTACTGCGTGCTGTGATAAAGAAAAATTTGAAATCGTGGGAAGAATGCTTGCCTGTAATTGAATTTGCTTATAATAGAACATTGCATACATCTACCAAGTTTACTCCTTTTGAAGTTGTTTATGGCTTTAATCCATTAACTCCTTTAGATTTGATTCCGCTGCCAGTGAAAGAAGTTGCCAATCTAGATGTCAAAAGGAAAACTGAATTGGTTAAGAAGATTCATGAGGATACTATGGATCATATTCTTCAAAGGAATGAATAAGTTGCTAATCGCTCGAATATCAAGAGGAAGAAGATTACTTTCCAACCAGGAGATTTTGTTTGGATACATTTCAGAAAAGAGAGATTTCCACAAGAATGAAAGTCAAAGTTGCATTCACGTGGAGATGGTCCTTTTAAGATCATTGAGAAAATTAATGACAATGCATATAGAGTTGACTTGCAGGGTAAGTATCAAGTGAGTTCTACTTCCAATGTTACTGACTTGTCTCCTTTTGATTTTAATGCAGATTCGAGGACGAATCCTTTTGAAGAGGAAGGAAATGATATGAACTGGGAAGCTTCCATAAATGCAATTGATGGAAATAAGGATGATCGAGTAAAGTCCGATGATGATCAAGATAATGATGTGGATCTTCGAGATAAAGAAACTTATCAAGAATCCTCACGCCCACTCACAAGATCAAGAGCAAAACAACTTCAGAAGACAATAGAAAATCATTTACAAAGTGGGCATGCAACTACAAATCAGATCTAACTTCTCAATGTGTTACAAATTGGGCCGCATGAAGAGTTAGCATAACTCGAGCCAAATAAATCATGGTTTATCCATATTTATTTAAAAATTTCGGAATTAATTAAATATGGAATATGTTGATGAGGATTGTAACAGAAATTGAGTTTGTTATTTTATTAAATTAGTTAGGTTACTTGTGGGCTAAGTTAAGGTATTTTCTTTCAGCTCAAATTCTGTTTCTAGGGCCTATAAATACTGCTACTCATTGTTATTTCACACATCTTTGAATCTATGAAAATTATGGCTTAATTGCTTTGCTGTGAGGGAACTCCTGCAACCCGTTCTTCGAGAACTTCCACTGTTAATTACAAGGTTGACTATCTTGTGATTAAATCCATCTATTTATAATATCGATTGCTTGGTTCATTGTAATCTTGAGGCTGATATTCCGCTGCATTGAAAATTCGTTTGATCTCGTTTCTTTGATTATCATATATTATTCCGGTCACTCAAGGCATTGTTCTTGAGTATCGTATCACCAAGCTTATGTTATTCATCTAGTATTGCTCTCTTTAGGACTTCATCATTTGGGTTTCACATGCTTAGTTCCTCCAACATTTCATACGCAGCCTCGTGAAGCCTAGCAAGCATCACTTGTGTCTGAGTGTGTGTGTAACCGAGTTCATTTTTACCAAAATGGTACTTCATGGAGAACGCAGAATCTTTCAAACTTCATGTCATCTTTATTGTCACATATTAACGTACTACTAAAAGAAAGCATACCTTAGACTCTTTTGATTGATGAATACTTCAATCTTTTCTACATAAATGTAGGCATAGTTTGAACATAATGTTCATAAGAACCTAAAAGTTTGAGGAGTATTCTTTAGTCTAATGGCATCACTCAATTTATAGTGATCATTCATTGTTAGAAAAATTATCTTCATCACATCTTCTTCAGCAACTCGAAACTGCTAGTACTCACTCCATAGATCGATCTTGAAAACACCTAGCCTTAAATAGGTCATCTTTGCATGGTAACAGACACTTATATCTTGATGGTTGTTTTATTTAACAACTTGTTAATAAATATTTAGATTCATAGAGTTATCATTCTTTTTTACAAAAGAAGTGGAACATCTAAAAATGAGACCCTCCGTCTCATAAACCCCTCGTCTTACAGTTATTAAATTTGTCTTTTCAGTTCATGTGTCATGGGGCTTTGGAAATCAAGGTCATGCTTGAAAGGAGGTCGATATGACACTCAACTTCTTACTATAACTTTTAGATCTTTGAATACTGGCAACTATCTTCTTCTTTTTTGATAATGCTTATACATCTTAGAAGGAAGAATCAAATAGGACTTTCATCGTAATCCTCCTAAGAAGTTTCTAGCCGATGTGAAAAATAGATCTTATCTTCAATCGTCATTAGTATCACTAGCATGGACTTTATGGTCACTTGATCTTCATCTTAAATCAGATATCTTAAGGGATTAGACAAAGTATGAAAAGGAATAATTGTCAAATGAGACAATTATGTTTGGTATCAATCAAGAGTCCTATAAATCAATTGAGGATGGATCATTCTTGACATTCTATGTCATTGGAATAGGGTGGTTTCTTAATCAATGTCATTTGTTAGCCTTTTTATGTCTCGACACATTGTGCCAATGCTTTATTTGATATGGTTATCATGGGAGTTGCCCTTAATCTTAACTTCTTGGCTTACATTGATTTGTTTCTTGTAATGTCAGGTCATATAATTTCATGGGAGGCCAATGGTTATATATATGACCGCAATAAATCCTTTTCTTAAGTATCTTGAAGCACTTTGAATTAATGTTAAGGTCGAACGATATCTACGCTGAGGGGTCGCTACCTAGTATGATCTAATCCATAATGAACAGACCAATTTATGCGCTACTATATAACATAAGTCCTTAGTCAAACATCATGAATGCAGGTAAACACATGGAATGAATTCAAACACTAAGACAAGAAAATAACACAATCAACAAAACAGAAAACAAGTAAACATTCTTCTTCTTTACGCATCGTTTCATTGTCCTTTTTATTAACGATATCTCGTAGCACCTGGGAGATGGTCGAGATAAGTTTAAGGTTGAAAAGGAAAAACCAATCCATATATAAAATTTATGATCAAATCATAAATGGTCCACTTGGTCACAACAAAATCTTGGGAGTTACTTCATTACCATTTGCTTTAACAATGTTATTCATTACTTTGAAGTTGATAAGGAGCTTCATCCCTATAAAACTTATGATTAGGATCATAATTTGATCCATTTGGTCTAGACAAATACTAAGAAGATTTATTCATCATGTGGACATGGAGATATCTTGGGAAACATTCCAGTCTCAATAGGATTTCATTTGATCCCTTCTTTAACATATCACTGTATGAATCTCATTTGCATCCCCTAATGACTTACATATTTTATGGATCTTCTTTTTCCACTCAAATTATCAATAATTAATATATAGTTAATTATCCTATACAATGGGACATTATTATGAAAACTATAATATATCAATAACCAAGATAAATCAATTAAAACTTACATAATCATCACTCTCAGGTGCCTAACTTGCTTTTAAAAAATCTACCTTAATCTCCCATACTTTTTAGAATTTTTTTCTCACTTGATGTTTTGATCGTTTAATCGTTTAATACTTAATGGTTGGGGGCTCATATCCTTCTTAAGCATATCTCAGTTAAGAGACTTTAAATCATTTCAAAATTTTTCATATTCATTTAACCCTTTCATGCATTGCTTGTTCTTATATAATTTTTTTCACCATATTAGTCTATTTTTGAAAATATATTTACATTGCGATGATAGAGAATTCATTCTTTAATAATGGCTATATAAAAATATACCTCATATTAATAAAATTTCAAATATACTATGTACTAAACTAAGTTAATTAAATCCATTTATTTATTTATCTTTATATATTTATAAGTATCTATGTTATATGAACATATGCGTATGAATATGCTAGATTTAAATGTTCGATTAACTTAGACAGTCATTTACTCATTGAAAATTTCTTTTAACATTTATTCAAGCCAAGGTGACTTCTGAACCCTTTAAGCTTCTATATTTGTCCATCCATACTTTATACATGATTCTTGGGCAGCTCACTAATGCTTAAATTATTGTCTAACTAATATTACATAACTTAAACATGATTAATCATTCTAATTCCCATTTCCAATATAAGAGAATCTAACTAGAAATTTGTATAACTAATTTGGGTTTGCTTAGGACCTTTATCAACATAATATAGGGGTCATATGACGTCTAAGGCGCAAAAAGCGTTATGGGTCCCTACTTATCAATATAAACATATAAGATAATTCATTAAACCCCTATCTTGGTGAATCGATAGAATCACATGAGTCATATCAATAAATCATAACTTAAACATGCTTGATTTCATATCATCTCACACCTACTTGTTGTGTGAGGCAAATCTTTTGTTTACTCCTATAATTCCCTCGTTTCTTTCTTAAATCTATATCTCTTTGCAACTGATATACCTATTCATTTTCCTCTTCATACTACTGTAGTCAGCAGAAGAAGTCCGTGAATAGAGCGATCATGAAAGAGATGGAAAACATGAATTATAAGAAACATAATCATTTCTTATATTTTATTCTTTAAATATCTGTAAGACTCATTTTTCACGTAGGTATATTTATCAACATGCTTGTTACTTATTCTGTTCCAATTTGTCTGTAACCTTTATGACCATTTTTGTCTAACCACTAATAACATTTAAGTTGATTCATACCATACAGAATAACCTCCTTAGGAATCAACCACTCATGTGAAATACATATCAATAAATCAATAAAGAATAACTCAAAGCAAGAAAGATCTTACTTGTACTTTACGGTGGAGGGTGTGGCGATTGCTCGGCGATAGCACATGAACCAATACCATACTATTATATACACTAGGACGTCAAGAGAGTCCTGACTTTAGGCTCTGATACAATAAATGTAACACCCCCAAATCGACCCCCGCCACGTGGCGAAGACCAACCTGGAGACGCTACACATGCTATGACTTTGATCATAACATTGACCATATCTCAGTCAAGAATCGAGACACGTCAGTGGAAGAAAGAAATAAAGGAAAAGATAACTTAAATATGCGAAAGTCTAAAAGTGGCTATATCATTGCTAAGCAATAAAATAAGTTTTACATCATGAATATAAAATGCGGAAGGTAAATGAAAACTAGAAAACACTCTAAAAACTCTATGGTTCATATGTTGTCATATCGCTAGAGCTTCATCACCACACGCCTACTTCATCACGTCACTGACCTAGTCATGTGGAAATCAGACACAGGGGAGGAGGTCCTCCCGTAAGCTTTACAGCCTAGTGGGGAACCACATAATATGTAATGCATGACATGAATATAATAATCAATAATAAATAATCATACTTGACTTGAACGTGAAAGGTAACATGTCAGTATCATGGATCATAATAAAAACAGAGCATATGATGAATTAGGAGAGTAACATGATGATTAATAAACATGAACTTATAGCATACTTGGAAATCATGACAGTAACTTGACTTGACTTGAACATACTTCTTGATCTTGGTTATTAATTAGCAATCAGGGTGACTTTAGGTGCCTTTAGTTCTTGAGGTATGTCGAGCAAATGATACGGCCTTGTGCGTGTCAGTGAGTGATCAGACCATAACCAAGGGAGCTACACTTATCTTGCTGCACTTGGCTTGGACTGGCAACATATTGTTAATCTTTCATTTGAACTTATTAATCACTTTTTGTAACTTGTCATTCTTTGTATCATATGATGAGGGTGATAAGATCGGTATGTGGTAAATCAGGAAAAAGAGTTCATGTTGAAATCATAAGGCAATCGATAACGTTCATAACAAAATAAGAGAAGACATGGGTGGAAAATCAAGGGCTGTTGTGGCCCGGCACGGCCGTGACAACATAGTGGCACGGTCGTGCCGATCTGGATGACAGGTTCTACATAGGAGGTGGCACGGGCGTGCCATAGGAGGGCACGGCCGTGACAGAGGGTGAGGGTGGCCGAGCGATTTAAAGAACCGATTTTGATCCTAGTGCAGCTAGGTACTTGGTCATGGCACGGCCGTGCCGAAAGGGTGGCACAGCCATGACCGGTTGAGCGCTCGGTCGACAGGCATCGGCCGACCTTTTACTGAGGTTCTGTCGAATGATGACACGGGAGTGCACATGGCGTGGAACGACCGTAACCATAATGGCACGGGCATGCCAGAGAGTGGCACGGCCGTGACGGCGGCCGGTTTCAATCCGAAGATTACATGGATCCTTAACGTACTTTTGCCCTACTCTAAATCATACATCCTAACAATCAATAATACAAAAATACAACAAACAGAAATAACTATGCATGCAAACAATCAACCAAACAAAGAATTCAAGAAATCAAACAATCAAAATGATAACTTGAACCCTATTCTTATTCCTTTCATTCATAATGATTAGGGCTTGAATTGGGATGATTCAAAGGTCATGCAAGGTGATTTCGATTCACGCACCTCAGTTCGCGATTAATCCATTCCTCGATTCGTCAGAACATCAATCAGCGACGCCCTCCCCTATTTCCTCCCTGTTCTACCTCTCGGTCACCGTCTGCAAGGTTCCAACGAAAAGGGCATGAGAAGGACAGAACATGAGAAGATGATGGGAGAAGGGGGAAATTCCATTATTGCTTGTAATTGAGACGAGAGGAGGCGTCTCTGCTCGATCGTGCATAGGCAGTAGCCAGGGGAGAAAAGAAGGGTCATGAAATTCTTTGGGAAAAAGAAAAGGGTTTAACGAAATTCTAGTTTATAAATCTCCTCTCGTAATCTGATTTAAAGAGATTAAATTTAATCCCTGATTTTGTGGAGATCAATAATACGTTGAGTCTTTAATGCAATTGGCCTTGGATTTTATCTCCAACCGGCCGTTCCCAATTGAACTCAAATTCTTTTCTTTCTTTTTTTTTAACTTGTCTAGTTGTCGGTTATTACAATAGAAGTTAACTAACCTTCTACATTGTATTAATAGACTTGAATTCATAGTATTGAATGTAAATCTTAGAGACAAAGCAATTTCATCGATGTCCTTTTCATTGAGGAAACGTAGTATAGTATCAATACATTGTTTTTTTTAAATATATTCTTATATTGATGTTTACAGAATACTACTCTCGAGTTTTGGTTTATTATTGCCAATCTCCCTATTGATTTATTCAGAGCTAAATGTTGTTTCAATATCAATACCATATTTATCCATTATTAATTTAATTATTCATTGATTTGTTATTTTTGTATTGGACTATGAAGCTCACCGTATATTGATCCTAAAGTACATTCCAGGAAAAGACAACCCTAAGGTTGTGTTTGGCACGGGGATTTCGAGTTCCCATTAGTTCCCGAGAACTAATTCATTTGATAGATAAGTTTAGATGTGATGTTTGGATGAAAAGGTGTAATGCTGAAAATTTGAAAGGTTGATTTAATAGATAAATTTTGGTAGGTATTATGATAAAAAGCAAGAATTAATTATATGTTTTATTATTTTATAAAGTATAAAATTATAGTAAATTAAAATATTATTTATTTATTTAGTTAAAATAATTATTTATGAAAATTATTTATTTTAATATTATATTTTATAAATTATGAAAAATACTTACGTTAATATTATAATTTATGAAAAGTAATATTATTATAGTTTATTATTTTCACTATGTTATTAATATTATAAGAAAATATTCATTTTAAGTTAAAAATTTATTTTATAAGCTAAATAATATTATATTAATAAATAAAATATTGTAATTAATTATTATTTAAGTTAATATAATAATAATTTAATGAATAATATTACCATTAAATAATAATTATTAATATCTTATTACTTAAAATATAATAAATAATTGAAAGAAAAAGAAAAGCAAAAAAAATAAGGCCACGTTCTCGCTAAAGGCGAGGACTTGGCAAGTTCTCGCTTCCGGCGAGAACTTTTCATTCTCCATTTTGAAGAACATGGGTCACGTGACCCGAACATTGCAAGTTCGGGTCAAGTGATCCATTTGGCAAAATGTTTCGAAACTTGGACCAAGTTCTAAAAATAAACACATCCTAAGGGTATTCACAAATACCTGACTTCAAATTCAAACCAATAAAATCAGTTTTAATTAGATCGGTAGTCATAACTCGACCAACTTTTTTTCTTTTTTCTTTTTCATTTTTTCTCTCTATTTTAAACTCTCTATTACAAAAAAATTTAACCCATGAAAATAGTAGTTTAGTTGCTTAATATTTTTCTCTATTTCAAGCGCTTTATTTTCATAGATTTTAAATTTTTAATCACATAAAAACTCTAAAATAATAAATAAATAAAAAGAGTTGAATCTAATTGGGTTGAAATTTTTTAACTCATAGATAGTCGTCTTGGAGTTGGGTTGGATCGCAAACTCAAGTCTCGAGTCCGATGGTAGAGGGGATGGGGTCTACTTGGTACCTTGAGCACCCAAATAAGTCAAAGTGATTACATTGATTATGATGTGCTATTGTCCATATTTGATGGTCTATTGTCCATTATTTTCATTTTTTCGCTGAACGTTGACTTCAAATACTTAAATAAAGACTCTAACTTCTCTTGAGGCTCATTTTATTTTTAGAATAATGTTGGAATTGTTTTTATTAATATTTTAGCTCTGTTTTAATTTTTTCATATTTATTACACAATGAGATTACATTTACGTGGTTAATTTGCAAGGAAAAAGAAAAGAAAAGAAAAGTTAAGTTGCATTGTAATATCCTGATTTTCCCATTGAGGATAAACTGGACTTTTTGTCCAAACCCTCGTGACTTCCACCTAAGGTCTCTCTTCTCTCTCTTTCTCTTATTATTCTCTACACATCTTGGCGGCTAGGGCTTGAGGAAGGAGAAAGAGAAGATCAAGAAGAAGAAAGAAGAGGAAGAGAAAGAGAAAGAGAAAGAGAAAGAAAGAGGAGAAGAGAAAATTAGGATTGAAAGGTATGTAAAGGGGATCCAACTCCTCTCTCTCCTCTCAAAATTTTATTGATTGGATTGAGAGTAATAGGGCACCTTGCTCCTATTAGGGATTTCTTTGGGAAATTTGATTAGATCTGAAATTATTTTCTTATGATTCATGATCAGATTTAAATGTTAGGATTGCATGATTTAAGTTGTATAATCTACCTAAATTCGTTACTGTATCTGCAATGATTATTCGGATAGGTCTTACTTATTGAAAAATTACAAATGATATATGGATGGAAAGCTCCAAGTTTAGTTTCCACAAAAAAATAGTTTCATATGATTTGGAATTGTATACATAGTTATGATCCAAGCAACGAACTGGTGTCATGCTATCTCGAAAATTCATGACTGAATTGGCAACAATTATTCGGATAGGTTTGACTTATCTAAAAATTACAAATATATGGATGGAAAACACTCAAAGTTTAGATTTTATAGAAATTGGTTTCATGTGATTTGGAGTTGTATACAAATAGTTATGATCCAAATATCGGACTAGTATCATGCTGTCTCGGATAACATCAAGACCAAATTGTAAAACGTATAGTAAATTGGAAATACTGAATTAGGATTTGAAATTTATTCCCAAATTAAAGGTTCATGTTACCTTTATATGAAAATTAGAATTATTTGGAAAGAACAAGTATAGGTTAAGTTATTGATATTTAGTGACTGCTGTTAGAATACTGTGTAGAGAATAAATTCTGATAGTAGTATGATTTTTAGGAAAAAGTCCCAACTCTTGTTAACGAATGAAAATTGTATGTTTTAATGTGTTTTATGATGCATAAATGCTATGAAATCATATATGAACTATTTATGATGTTTTATACTATTTTTATTAGAATTTTAATCTAAAAAATTAAGACTTTTGAGTGGAAGATCGGACTTCCAGGGCATTGGCACGGCCGTGCCAGGTCACCGAATGACCGTGACAGGGTAGCACGATCGTGACTCTATCGGTCACGACCGCGATAAAGGGCGTAAAGAAACTGAGTTTCTGTCACGGTCGTGATGGACCCTATCACGACTGTGACAGATCGAAAAACTAATTTATGTTATATTCACGTTATATTTAAAGTATTTACTATTATGTATTACTGATTGATGATTGTATATGAACTTAGATACACGAATTGCATGGACAGCCGTAACTATGTTAAAATATAAAGACTGAGCGACGTAAATATTTATTGATTGCAAAGCATAATGAACCCAATTGTAGATGATGTTACATGTCGCCCCTCTATAGCTCTTTATCGGATAATTGCTCGGAATGATCATTACACACATCGACAACGGTGCGTCATTTCGATGTTGCCTTCCGACGAGAGTCCGAAATGATCGTTATACACATCGGCAACGGTGCGTCATTCCGATGTCACCCTCGGGTGAGAGTCCAGAATGATCATTACATACATCAGCAATGGTGTGTGCATTCTGATATCACCTTCGTATGATAGGGGAGCATTGTCTCCTAGGCCTAGCTAGCCTATTGAGAGGGCAACAATATAAGTCCCAACTATCGAAAGATATAACATTAATAGGACATGGCCAATGATCGATTGAATGAAATGATGTCTTACGAAAGTGGAAGTCCAAAGGGTTGTAAAGCAACCCTGAGGAAAGTTATGAAATGATGTCCCACGAAAGTAAAAGTCCAAAGGGTTATAAAGCAACCCTGAGGAGAGTTATGGAGGCAATAATTATGGTAAGTGTATCTCACTTATATACCTATGGATTGAATGAATGATTGTTATGAATGTCCATGCTATAAGTATGATGATGTTTACATGTCTTCCATGCAATTACTTATATGCACGATGATAGAATGTTAATGTTTGACATGTAGATCATATATTAAGACATGTCATCCATATTATTACTTCTTTTATATAAAGATGATGCCCATCATGTAGTATCCTGTTTAGTATCATATCATCGCATGCATGGCCTTTACATACTCTAACAGGAAACCTCTGTACCCTGGATCCGTGCAGGTGCATAGTGATTTATATGGATGGCGGTTCAGCTCATGATGAGTAAGATTGCACAATGGTCTAGGATGTTAAGAGTCAATTGTCTTAGAGTCTTTTGACTATGTTTTAAAGAGATGTTTTTACTATGGTTTCCCAAATATTTTAATTGCTATTAGTGATGTCTTCAATTCTACACATTACTTTTCATGTTTTATCGAAGTCTTCCGCTATGTTTTCAAAGGATTCATTTTATCTTATTTAATGGATTTATGCTTCTGCTGAGTTTATAGAAAATTATATTTTATTATGATTATGTGATGGCGAATGGGCTAATACAGCCGAATGACCAAATTGTCCATAGCAATTTGGGAGTGAAATTCGGGGTGTACAATTTGGTATCAGAGCATGCTTATGACCTATGCTAAGTATGTTATAGAATTATTAAGAGTCTAAGTCCATGTACAATCGTCATGAGTAGCCATGCAAAGTTGAGTATGTAAGTATTGTACCATTGATTGTTTTGTTAAATTGATTAACTTATGTTGGTCAATTATTGTTATGTGAAGGATGGAAGGAATTAGTCTTCCAATGGGAATGCTAACTATTGCATTTATGATTGATGGTATTGTTAAATTGACTATGGGCAATACGTAACAAGAGATGTGTAAATCTCATTGTGAATCGTAAGAATGATGAACATGTGATAAGAAATTGCCCAAATTTATATACATAATTGTTCATGATAATTGAGCAAATTTTCATAGTTCAAATGAAAATTTGGACTAACGATCTTTAAGCATTTATGGAATTGATGAACAAAGTTTTCAAGCCCCATCTCGACACATTTATAATCGTGTTCGTAGATGATATATTGATTTATTCATCAAGTACTGAAGAGCACTAGAAGCCACCAGGATTATTGAACCCACTGCCCCTATCACAGTGGAAGTGGGAGGAGATCACAATGGACTTCATCATGGGACTCCTAAAGACATAGAAAGGTCACGATGCCATCTTAGTCATCATTGATTGATTGACTAAGTTAGCTCACTTCTTACTCTACAATGTAAGACAGTCATCTGTAAGTATGATAAGGTTGTATGTGGATGAAATTATCCGATTACATGGAATTCTTGTTTTCATAGTATCAGATAGAAACTCCAAATTCACAGCAAGGTTCTGAAGAGGGTTGCAAGATGCATTTGGTATAATGTTACACTACAACACTGCATTTCACCCTCAAAGTGATGGACAAAGTGAAAGAACAACCCAGACCTTTGAAGACATCCTCAGAGCATGCGCAATTGATTAGCAAGGCAGTTGGGATGATCATCTCACTCTAACCGAGTTTGCCTACAATAGTAGTTATCACTCCACCATAAAGATGGCTCCATTTGAAGTATTGCACGGAAGACCTTATAGATCTCCCACATGTTGAAATGCAGTTGGTGAAGGAAGACTACTAGGACCTGAGCTAGTAGAAATGTATGCTGAAAAGGTAGATTTGATCAAGGAAAGAATGATGGCAGCTCAGAGCTGTCAAAAGAGTTATGTAGATAGGAAAAGAAGAGAACAAATTTATCAGGTTGGAGATCATGTATTACTGAAGATATCTCCTACCAAAGGAGTCATGAGTTTCAGCAGGAAGTGCAAGTTGACTCCTAGATACAGCGGCCCTTTTGAGATTTTGGAAAAGGTGGGAGAAGGAGCGTACGAATTGGCATTGCCTCCTTCATATGCCAGAATCCACAATGTTTTTCATGTATTGCTTCGTAAGTTCACATATGACAGTTCACATGTTTTGAATATCGATTAAGGAACAAAGTGGTAAAAATGGTGAAGATTGTATGGAAGCACCACAATGGAACCAAAGCGACATGGGAATTGGAAGAAGAAATGAAAGAATAATTTCGAAAACTATTTGGTGTGTGTTCTTTATTATGGTTTAAAATTCAAGGATGAATTTTCTTTTAAGAAGGGAAGAATATAATATCCTGATTTTCCCATTAAGGGTAAATTGGACTTTTTGTCCAAACCCACATGACTTCCCCTATATAAGGTCTCTCTTCTCTCTCGTCCTCTCATTCTTCTCTACACATCTTGACTGCTAGGACTTGAGGAAGGAGAAAAATAAGATCAGGCAAGAAAAAGAAGAGAAAATTAGGATTGAAAGGTATGTAAAGGGGATCCAACTCCTCTCTTTCCTCTCAAAGTTTTATCGATTGGAATAAGAGTAATAGGGCACCTTTCTCCTATTAAAGATTTGTTTGAGGAATTTGATAAGATCTGAAATTATTTTCTTATGATTCATATCAGATCTAAATGTTAGGATTGCATGATTTAAGTTGTATAATCTATCTAAATTCGTTATTGTATTTGCAATGATTATTCGGATAGGTCTTACTTATCGAAAAATTACAAATGATACATGCATGGAAAGCTCTCGAAGTTTAATTTCCATAAAAATTAGTTTCATATGATTTGGATTTGTATATAAATAGTTATGATCCAAACAACGAACTAGTGTCATGCTATCTCAGAAATTCGTGACTGAATTGGCAACAATTATTCGGATAGGTTTGACTTATCCAAAAATTACAAATGATATATGGATGAAGAACTCTCGAAGTTTAGTTTCCATGAAATTGATTTCATGTGATTTGGAGTTGTATACAAATAGTTATGATCCAAATATCGGACTAGTATCATGTTGTTTCGGATAATAGCGAGACCAAATTGTAAAATGTATAGTAAATTGTAAATACTGAATTAGGGTTTGAAATTTATTCTTAATTTAAAGGTTCGTGTTACCTTTCTATGAAAATTAGAATCATCTGGAAAGAACAAGTATAGGTTAAGTTATTGATATTTTAGTGACTGCTGCCAGAATACTGTGCAGAGAATAAATTCTGATAGTAATATGAATTTTTAGAAAAAAGTTCCAACTCTTGTTAACGAATGAAAATTGCATGTTATAATGTGTTAAGAAATTATATCTGAACTATTTATGATATTTTAAACTATTTTTATTAAAATTTTAATCTTAAAAATTAAGACTTTTGGTTGGAAGATCGGACTTCCAGGGTGTTGGCACGGTCGTGCCAGGTCCCGGAATAACCATGACAGGGTAGCACGATCGTGACTCTGTCGATCACGTCCGCGACAGAGGGCGTAAGGAAACTGAGTTTCTGTCACGGTCGAAACGAACCCTATCACGGTCATGACAGATCGAAAAACTGATTTATGTTATATTCATGTTATTTTTAAAGTATTTATTATTATGTATTACTGATTGATGATTATATATGAACCTAGATACATAAATTGCATGGACAGCCGTAACTAGGTTAAAATTTAAAGATTGAGCGACGTAAATATTTGTTGATTGCAAAGCATAATGAACCCAATTGTGGATGATGTTACATGTCGTCCCTCTATGACCCTTTATCGGATAATTGCTCGGAATGATCATTACACACATCGACAATAGTGTGTCATTCCGATGTCGCCTTCAGACGAGAGTCCGAAATGATCGTTATACACATCGACAATGGTGCGTCATTCTGATGTCACCCTCAGATAAGTGTCGAGAATGATCGTGACATGCATCGACAATGGTGTGTACATTCTGATGTCATCTTCGGGTGAGAGGGGAGCATTGTCTCTTAGGCCTAGCTAGCCTATTGAGAGGGCAACGGACATGACATTAATAGGAAATGACCAATGATCGATCGAATGTAATGATGTCCTATGAAAGTGGAAGTCCAAAGGGTTGTAAGCAATCATGAGGAAAGTTATGGAATGATGTCCCACGAAAGTGGAAGCCCAAAGGGTTATAAAGCAACCCTGCGAAGAGTTATGGAGGCAATAGTTATAGTAAGTGTATATCACTTATATGCTTATGGATTGAATGAATGATTGTTATTAATGTCCATACTATAAGTATGTCCATGCTATAAGCATGATGATTACATGTCTTCCATGCAATTACTTATATGCATGATGATAGAATGTTAATGTTTGACATGTAGATCATATATTAAGACATGACATTCATATTGTTACTTCTTTTATATAAAGATGATGCATATCATGTAGTATCTTGTCTAATATCATATCATCACACGCATGGCCTTTTACAATTCTAATAGGGAAACCTCTACACTCTAGATTCGTACAGGTGCATAGTGATTTGAATGGATGACGGCTCAGCTCATGACGAATAAGATTGCACAATGATGTAGGATGTTAAGAGAAATTGTCTTAAAGTCTTTTGACTATGTTCTGAAGAGATGTTTTTACTATAGTATTCCAAATATTTTAATTACTATTAGTGATGTCTTCAATTATATAACATTACATGTTTTATCGAAGTTTTCCGCTATGTTTTCAAAGGAATCATTTTATCTTATTTAATGGATTTATGCTTTCGCTGAGTTTATAGAAAATTATATTTTATTATGATTATGTGATGATGAACGGACTAACACAGTCGAATTCGGAGTGTTACATGCATTGCATCTCAAGTTCTGGACGAAAAGATTTGATTACATCTCGACTTGGAAAAAAAATACGTGATTTAGATTATGCACCCTTCGGCCCTATTTCAGCACACAGGAATAATAGTAATAAAAATCTCATCCATAATATTAGTGTGGGATCAATCCATATTCTATGACAAGACCTCTCATGCTAATCCCAATCCAAGAGGGGCTTTAAGCATAATCAAGTTTACGCATGCAAATACGCACAATCATAACACATTATGCATGCAAATTATTCCCGCAACAAGAGAAAAAGTCCATCACCCAATTGAGTTCAAGTTCGGTGCTACCCAGCAACAATTTCTTCAGACTGAAACGACCTCTTACCGTCTCCTGACAAAGATACGTGCTACTTTCACTAGAAACAAGACCAGGTTGTGCCGGCAACGTGTAGCCGCTGCTGCATTCGAAGGAGCTGCCGCCGCTGGTGTCCTTTCTAGGATACGGATCGTCGTACGGATGACGACGCACGGCGCCCATTGCACTCCCGAACTCTGTGGTGAACGACTCTGTCGAAGTGGAGTCCATGCGCAGGCCATCGCGCTGCAGGATCATCTCAATCTCCTTCACCACGTCGTTCATCGTCGGACGATCCGCCCCCGACTCCTGGACGCATCGCAGCGCCAGCTCCGCGAAGCTCCTGAAAGCCAGCAGGTGGGTCGTCTCCCAGAGCAGCAGGGGGTCCATCAGCTCCCTCAGGCCGTAGAATTCCTCGTCGTTCGCGTCGATCGCCGCCTTCACCTCGCGAACAATGTATTTGCCCTTGTCCAGTGGCTGCCTGGCGCATATCAGCTCGAGCATCACGACGCCGAAGCTGTAAACGTTGCTTTTCTCTGTCAGCTGCTGTGTCGTGTAATATTCTGGGTCCAGATAGCCCTGCAAAAAAAAAATGATGGATTCAGCAATCGAGGTATAGTTTGGATCTTTCACGTCGACTAAACATGATCGATAACCTAAAATCGTGATCAAATTTTCACTACATCGTGGCATTTTTTTTTCATGTTTAGTGCATTAAGATTATCTTTTTCCTAGCTTATGACGAAATTGTAGTAATTGCGAAGCTGAAATTGCCACTGACAATCGTTCCTTTAACTTGAGTAGAAACATGACCATCTTCGTAGTCTGACACCAACTTTGACAGGCCGAAATCCGAAACCTTGGCGCTTAAATTGTCATCCAGCAAGATGTTGCTGGTCTTGACATCCCTGTGGATGATTGGTGGATCAGCAAGTTCGTGAATATAAGCTAAACCTCTTGCTGAACCGAGTGCGATCCGAAGTCTCCTCCTCCAGTCTAATTGTACCCCACTCGTCCCTGCAGTGGATGCTTGTAACTGCCGATGAACATAGAATGAGGAAAACAAGTTTCAGGATTTAGTGGAGAATGTACCAGACAAACTTTCTCTTAAAGTTCCATTTGGAACATATTCGTTCACCAACATCTGCTCCCCTTGCTCAAAGCAGAAGCCAACAAGTGCTACCAGGTTCTTGTGATGGACCCTAGACAGCATCTCAATTTCAGTTTTGAATTCGAGCACACCTTGTGCTGAGCCTTGTCGTGCTCTCTTTATTGCAACTATCTGTCCTCCTGGAAGTATTCCTCTATAGACCTGAAAAGGTAGACAAATTTGTGAGTGAACTCCTTGATAGAGACAACTTGTATAACAAAACATGCAGAATTTCCTGGCACGAAAATACATTCCAGTGCTGACATAAGCTTTCCATATCCTCCTGATCCAATTTCATTAGCTTCTGAAAAACCATTAGTGCACTTCTTTATTTCAGCATAGGAAAACCATCTTGCTCCCTTCAGTTGTGGTATATCACCACTTTCATCTCCGGTACGTGCCCATGAAACTGTATTGAAAGTCACAACCATACAATTGTAGATGCTTGTGGTTCTTATTGTTTTACTTTTTATGCAAATAAAATGTGTCTTTTAGTTACTGAACCAAGTATTTGTGGTGTTTGATGAGAATTTGCCTTTTAGTTAGTGGCACTCGAAATTGGATTCTTTGTACTTCTGATTCAAACACCTTATTTTTAAGTTTTGTTTTCAGCGAGTAGTGCAACTCTATGAACGTCTTCTGTGATGAAGATTACACGAGATACTTACCCAAAGGCTTGCTGAATTCTATTGCTCTCTGAGCTCGTTTCCTTTGCCTAAGGGCATAAATGGTGACTATGAGCAGTCCGATCACAAGCAATGCGGAGCCAACAGCCATTCCAACGATCAAGTCAGTGCTCAATGAGGATCCTTTTTTGGAGTCTGCTCAATTTCATTTCGGTCAGCGCAAAATGTCATATTTTTTTTTTTTTGCAGAACTAAAATGTCAACTTATATATGACACAATACTGAAGAGTGAAGAAGGTACCTGGGAAAGGATATGGCGACGCTTTAAAATAATATGGTCCAAAATATTTTGGTGGCTTGCGGTTTTGGAAACTGAAATAAAAAGCAATCCTTCGGATTTCTGACCTGTTGAAGTGCATTTCACCTGTTGGGAAAAGTTTGACTTTCACTTGCAGATTTGAGTCATTATTGAAGGAAGGATCCTGGAGAGTCACATATCCAGGTGTAAGCCCAAGATTACTCCACAACTCCTCCTCCAGTGACTGGAATATGGTGCTGTTGGTTACATCTCTGAAGGAAGGTGCTTTGAAGTACAAATAACCCTCGAACGGTAGGCACATTTGCAACTCTGAGGATTGAGGCTCTGTTCTCCGAGGCAGAGATTAGGAACACATTTGGCAAGACTTGTAGAATAAGGAATTGAAGGGCCTGAAGACTGCTTCTGAAGGCTGCAGTACTTTGTATTAGTCTGCGTATTACATGCAGGGTTTCCGACAAGTCTGCAAAAAGTAACAAATGGTAGAATTTGTTGGTTAAGGAAACGTGCCCGCAAATAAGAATGTTGTCCAGTCCTCTAATTGGACCAAATCTCCTGTGGGAAATACTCACATAAGAGTTTTGTTATAGTTTCCACTGATCACAGAGGTTAAAGCATTGTTATTCAGATTAACAATCTGCAATTGCTGACTGATGCTGTTTCCCATGTCAAGGGTACCATTGAAGTGATTGTCACCTAGCAACCTTCGGAAAAAAGCAGTCAATAAGTTAATTCACATGCATTATGGAATTTTGCTTCATCTTTTTATGTAAAAGAAGCTTACACTTTCTGCAATTGCGGAAAGCTGAACAGCGCTTCTGGTATTTTTCCATAAAGGCTCCCAGTTTCTATTGCTCTGCATCACAAACATCAAGGTATTTCTTGTAAGGTGTCAATCCTCCTAAGATATAACTTCACCTGCAATGAGTACTCTGGGTACATACAGAGCGCTTAGCGTTTCCAGTCCTGAGAACCAAGCTGGAGCTTCTGATGGATCAAACTTGTTATTGCTCAAATCTCTGTTAGCATGTCAGAGAATTGAGATAGAAAAGTGGCATGCATAACATGAGATTACATGCAGAAAGTGAGTGAGATCTTACACACTAGTGAGGACTCTCATCCCTGTTAGATTTGGGATCAGACCACTCAAGGCATTATTTGCTAGGTTCCTGAATGGTGTAAATCAAGAATTAGTGTATCTGATGGAAGACATCATCTTGTGTGGCTGAGCAAGTGTGGTAACTTACAATTCCACGACATGCGTAAGGTTGTTGAGATTGGAAGGGACTGATCCACTCAGTTGATTCCTATCTAGACGGCTATTGAACAAGAACAAAACATGTTCGAAGGAATATAAAGTTTAACGATGCATGGAATCTTGGTGGTATCTGTTATCTACACACTTACAGAACCTCGAGTGTCTGAACAAACCCAATGGAAGTTGGAATTTCGCCTGTAAAATTGTTGCTATCGAAAAGTCTGCAGTTGTATTTTCATGAGCCAGAATACAGGTAGATCAAGAAGAAAACTTAAAAGGAATTAAAATCCTTGAAAGTTACACATGTATCAATGACATATCGGGGCTGAAAAGGCTTTTGGGGATGGAACTCAATAATTGATTGTTACTGAAGTGGCTGTTAGAAAAGCAGAATATTTGGAATTAATTTCGTGGGGTAGCCGTTATATCTCGGAAAAACTTTTGCAATATATAATATCCTTTTTATTTAACAAAAATCTCACTCACAAATGGTTTGTTTGGAGAAGCTGGTCCAAGCCTGGCTCAGTTCCTTCAGAGATTGGCAGAGGCCCAGTCAACATATTATTAGATACATCTAGCCATTTGACATTAGAGAGGCTGCCGATGACGTTTGGTAAACTACCGCTAAACTTGTTCGAGTTAAGGTCCCTGGGGAAAGAAAATAAAGTCAGAAAGTTCAGACTTGTTCGGATTACATGTTCTGAAGTACAAGAAGTTCAGAATTTCTCAGGGAATGGATAATCCGTACAAATATTTGAGATTTTGTAGATTCCCTAGTTCATCTGGAATTGGGCCTGTGAAGCTGCACCCGAGCAAGACCCTGTTCAACAATAACAAAAGTATAAAATACCAGATTAACAGGGACACAAATATTTGAGGTAGTGGATTCTCATCAAGGGGCTTTCTATCTTACAGAGTAGTAAGCTTCCTCAACTTGCCAATTGCCCCCGCCAGCGGACCACCAAGGTCTTGGTTGTAAGATAGGTCCCTGCAGATTGTATAAGTTAAAATTCTGGCTGCATATTACACGTCATGCTGGGAGATCATCTTTTGTCATTGCTACATTTGCTGCAATTTGTTTCTAGTTTATCTCAGGTAATATCAAATATATCAATAAATATAAGATCTCTAATGGTAGCTTTGCCTACAAGAATTATGCAGAAAAATGTTTCCTCTATTATTGTGCCATTAGTCGGGTAATATTTTTATCAAGCAGGTGCTTTGATCATAACGTATTTTGGATGTAGAAAGTTCCAACAAATTTCTTTCACTCTGATACCAAATTGGGAAAAGAAGATCAAACTTACAAGAACGTCAATTCACTGAGCTGTCCAATGTCACCACTCAATGTTCCCTTGATGCCCATGGAAACGAGTTTCCTGAATTATGCAGGCATAAGTATGCGACTGGTGGAACTAAAACATATGCAAAAGATAAAACTCCACAAAAAATTAAAGGCTCACAGGTTGGTGGAATTGTTGCACTCGACCCCTTCCCATTGCGGTGTAACACAAGGGTCATCTGTCGTCCCCCAGCTCGGCAGACTGTTCTTCCATTGATCCAGAAAAGAACGCAAAACAGCACCTGCAAGCATTCAGAAATGCAGGTTCTTCCTCAGGTACTCCTTAGTGATTACAGGAAAGTGCTAATTATTCTATTTTGTTATGTTAAAGCATTGATGAGCTGTTCAAGATGCTAGTAGCAAATAATATGGACTTTTATCGAGCAGTACTGAAAAGTAGAGAGAGAGAGAACCATCTTGGGAGTCTGCGGTCGCACTAAGAATTTTGAGGCAGACGAGCAAAGTGAAGAGTGATAACTCCATGTGGCTGGAAAACGGGCAGGCAGATTCACGAACTCAGAGCTTGACTGGTATTAGAAGCCATGAACATGTGCTCTTCCTCACCTCGGAGTCGGTCACTTGGTGCTCTTATCACCACCGAGCTGGTATTAGAAGCCTCGAACATGTGCTCTTCTTCAGGACTGGACGACGACCCGAACAAATTTTTACGTTCGGTCAAGCCGGTCCGTCGGATAGAAGAGCGATAAAATATTATAATAATACAATATATATTAAATTAAACTACTTAAATTGAAGCATAAATCACATATTTTTTTAAGAAATAGTAATGTACCTAGATTAAGTCCACAATTATCATATATATATATATTTGTTAAATTAAAAGCCTATCAAATTTATTTTTTATAAATTGATTTTTATTATTTGTTCTTCTCAGTAAATTGTTTTTGTGTGTCACATTTTTATTTTCTTGATTTATCCAGTAAATTTCATGTTAAATAAATATATTTCTGTAAATTATATTACATATCACATGATAAATAAATTTATCCAGTAAAATCAGAGTTCTATAAATAGATATATAATATGATCAATTGTTAATTGCATAATTTGAACTTCTACATATTACATTAAAGAAAATTCAAATTTGTGTATATATATTATATGCATAATATTATAGTAATATTGTATATTATACATATGGTAATAAATTATCCTTTTCATTTATAACTAAATTCTTTCATTATTATTATATGTATAATATATATATATAACTAATTTATACTATATATTAAATGTGTACGACATAAAAAAGGTTCATATAAAATCATAATACATAAGATAAAATTTAAATTTAACAAATCTTAAACCATATAAAAAGAAAGAATATTGTTATCTTCATCGGATCTGTCGTCTTCGATCAGTCATTGCCTTAGAATATTGTTGCTTTTCTTCAGTTCTTTGCCTGTTCCCCGGAGGAAGCATAGTGGGCATGCCATGCATCTGGAGGAGACATATATGGAAGCGATAGAGGAGAAGTTGAACGAGGAAAGAAAACGCAATGCTATCCGAAATCCGAAGATGAGTAGACTGGTTCTCTCTCGTGGTTCTATCCCTTCCCAGGTGCAACTCCTTGTGATTGCATGATTCATCAGATGCTCTGTTGGTGTTCTCTTGAACCAAGTTCAGATCACTGGATCATTCCATGCAGGGACCGCGAGGAGATGATGATTGCTCGAGTAGAATAGACAGGGGACGACGATATGCAAGTAATGACGGTCATGAATCATGAATGGATTGTGGAATACGTTCCATTGATATCGATACCATGCATGCTGCCACGACGTTGATGCATTTTGAATTGTGCAATGTACAAACATAGTTCCATATTAAGATAAAAGTAAAAACTTGGGTGTTAATTCATGTGAAGATTAATGGACCAAAGTATTAATTATTACTTTTCATGGACCATCTTTATTTTTTTTCCAAATTTAAAATAACAACTTTTATCAAGTAATTTATTAATTAATAAATGAATTTTGGTCGGTTCAAAAAAATTAATTTTAATCTATCTTGAGCGGATTTTTTTTTTATTAATTGGTATTGACCAGTTCAATTCTTTCTAAATGCCTGGGGAGACCTGTCCAATCATTTGGTTAGGTATTTGCAAGGTTGCTAAATAGGCCTTTGCCTCGAAGACTTGTCTGTTCTTATAAGTCGTTCAACCTTGCGCTCTCACTCCTGGTGCGTAAAAAGGGCCTTCCCCGTTGCTTGGCATCCTCTCCTTGGAGGTTTTGAATGCTCCAGCCATGTATGTTTATTTTGACTTGTGACTTTATGAAATGGAATAATGCACACATTAAAAAATAATCAGCTTCTAAGTGGACTGAACTTGGTTCAAGATCTAGTGCGAGGCTTGAATATTATGGAATGCAATTTAGTTTTATTTAATCCGTGATCTGAGAAAAAAAAAAAGAATCTGGTGCAACTGCTGAATGTACAGATAAGAAACATGTCTATGTCAAAGGCAAGCGAGAAGTTTTCGAGCATTTAATCTAACAAGGCCATGGTGATGTTGCGATTGATACGAAGAAACAGGAGAATTAATTGCGCCTCTAGCAGGGTTATGGGGTTTAATGTAAGTACGTTGCGGGTGGTGTTGAAGATGGACTCGGTCAGTAAGCTCTTGCTTTCCATCACATTCGAGACGAGAGAGAAATGAGAGCGATCATTGTGTTCGATGGATCCGGAATGCGCTTGACTGGAGGTCAATGATCGATAACTCATAGGAATAGATAACTGCGCAGCATCGGAGGGGAGAGAAGGAAATCAAGGATATGATAATGGCACTGTGTCCTCTGCAACTGAACGCAGTCCTTCCTGAATAATTATTCTCTGTTGAAGAATCTTGATAGTAGCCCACCATCAAGAAGAGAGGAATAATCACTTATAGGTAGTCCCAGTAGACATGAACAAATGTAACAACTTTAATTTTAGCCAAATTTTATTTGGGCCTTTTGATCAAAACCTTAGATTAGGCTCTATAAAAAATTTCAAATCCTTCCTCTGCTCCCTTTTCTTATTTTTCCCATGTGCCGATTGCAATTTAAGAGGAGGAAAAAGGAGGAGAACGAGAAAGAAAAAATAATAAAGAGGAAGAGGACAGGGACAAAGGAAAGGAAATTCATATTGAAGGATAAGATCATAGGTATGCAAACCCCTATCTTCTCTCCCAGTGATATTTTTGTTTACATCTTGTTCTTGACCAAGATTTTGATTGAGGGTTGCATGATTTATAATGCATAATATGTTAAATTTGTGGTTGTATTATGATAATTATTATGGTAGGTTTTATTTATCCAAAAATTACAAATAATATATGGATAAAATCTCTCGAAGTCTAGTTTCTAAAAAAATTTGTTTCACCTGATTTGAAGATGTATCAAAATAGTTATGATCCAAACATTGAACTATTATCATGCTGTCTCAGGTAACAGTGAGACGAAATTGTAAAAAGTATCATAAATTAAAAATACTGAATTAGGATTTAAAATTTATTCCCTTGTTAAAAATTTGTGTTATCTTTATGTAAAAATTTAAATCATCTGAAAGAATAAGTATAAGTTATTAATATTTTAATTACTACTGTCAGAATACTACGCAAAGATTATATTCTGCTAGTTGTATGAATTTTTAGAAAAAAGTCCTAAATCTTGTTAGAATAAAAAATTGCATATTTTAATGTGTTCTATGATGCATAAATGCTAAGAGATAATATCTGAAATATTTATGATGTTTTAGATTATTTTTATTGGAGTTTTAACATCAAAAATCGAGAATTTTGGGTGAAAGACCAAAGTCTGGACCGTCGGTATGGCCGTGTCGACTATCGGAATGGCCGTGACTGAAAGGCTAAAATCAGCCAATCGTCTGAGGCACTTGAACGATCTTGACATGTCCTGTCACGACCGTGACCTGCCAAGAATAGTCGTGACACTCTCAGTCATGACCGTGAGCGAGAAGGAAAAGTAGGCTGGGAAATAGCATTTTGTCACACTCGTGACACTTACTGTCATGGCCGTGACCACACCAGTCACGATCGCGACAGAAGGGGAATCGTTTTCGTGTTCTATCACGGCCGTGACCAATTCGTCATAGTCGTGACCGCATGAAAAATAAGTTCTATGATATATTTAAAATATTTTCATGATATCATTTCCATGTATTGATGATTGATTATTGATGATGGTTAATTGTGTATGAACGGAGATACAAAAAATGTATGCTTAGCCATAATTAGGCTAGGGGATAAAAGATTGATGTGAATACTTGATGTATTGATTATCCTAATAAAGTATGAAGTTGAAAGAAATGCATCGATACTCATTAATGTTAAGAAGTAAATGTCATTCATCTTAGGGTGATTGAGACTTCATAGGAAATAATATCATTATCTAAAATGGTGTTTGAGATTTTCTGGGGCTCTTGGCTTAGTTGTAATGAAATATGAGGGCAAGAAATAAATGTCTTTCACCTCTTGTTGATTGAGATTTTTTGGGGAAATAATACCATCACCAAAAATGTGTTTGAGATTTTTCAGTGCTTTATGAACTAATGTAATGATGTAAAGATAAAAGATGAGGCAAGAAGTAAATGTCTTTCACATCACGGTGATTGAGACTTAAATAATGCCATCACCCAAGAGGTGTTTGAGATTTTCCAGTGCCTTATGGATGTTGAATCCTATGTTTTGATGATAACAAATTAAAATGGACATATCGCTCAAGCAGTGATAATGCAGGTGTAAAATTGATATGAACAGATTTGCCAAAAAAATTGCCAAATTTAAAGTTGGAAGAAAAGTTTTCATCACGATCGACCGACCAGAAGCACCGGTCGACTGATATTCGGTGGAAGGAAAGACGACAAGATACCGGTCGACATCGAGATTATACCGGTCGATAGACCGGTCGATAGCAAAAAGATCGGTCGACGCCGAGACATTACCGATCGTTGTATCGGTCAAAGGACCGCTCGATCGAACAGCGTGAAAGCAAAGAAATTAGACAACGGTCACATAGACCGGTCGACCGGCCCATCCCAGCGGTCGACCGACCCTTCAGTCAAATGAACAGTAACGGCTAAAATTTTGAGGAGAAAATTGGGGGAGACTCTTTGAACGGATTCTCACCCCTAGGAGCCTATAAAAGCAGTGCCAAAGCCTGAAGAAAACTCATCCAAGCATGAAAGAATATCCTAGAGCTCCTCTCAAGTTTTTTAGCATAGAATTGCAATTTTTTTCCTTTTCTTTTCTTAGTCTTGAGTGTGAGAAATTTTTTTTTGTAAAAGAAAAGAGTTAGAAGGAACATTTTCTTTCTGAATATAGTGAGATTGAGAGCTCCTTGTATAAAGGTGTGCCTAGCTTCTTGAGTAGAGAACAAGGCGTGATTGTATAAAGATGGTTGTTCTCTCTAGCTTTAAGATTTGAAATATCTTTAGAGTTACGGCATCAAGTGGTTTCAGTTTTTTCGAAGGTCAATCTATTAATCGTCCTCCACTTTTCAATGCCTCAAATTTTACTTATTGGAAAATTAGGATGCAAGCCTACATTTTCTATTGATATTGATATGTGGGATATTATTCAAAATGGTTTTGATTTAAGTAAGAAAAAACCTTCAGAATATACCGAAGGAGAAAAACTTTTAGTAAAACTAGATTGGAAAGTTAAAAATATTTTTTATTGTGCTTTGGATACAACAGAATTTAATCGGATTTCTAGTTGTGGAAGTGCTAATGAGATTTGGAAGAAATTTATTATTACTCATGAAGGAATATATAAAGTTAAAGAATCTAGATTAAATATTTTAAATCATCAATATGATTCTTTTAAAATGCTTGAAAATGAATCTATAAATGAGATGGTTGTTCGTTTTAATGATATTATAAACGCTTAACCTCTTTGGACGAGCCAATGACTAACCCTCAAAAAGTAAAAAAGTTTCTCAAGTCTCTCTCCTCCAAGTGGCATACAAAGAGGACAGTGATTGAAGAAAATTACTTAAACAAGTTAGACTTTAATGATCTAGGATCACTCTTAACTTATGAGATCGGGATCAAGGAAGATGAAAAAGCAAATACTCCAAAAAGGAAAACGCTTTGTATTGAAGGCAAATAAAGATGAAGAAGATACAAGTGAAGAGGATGAGGATCATGATGAAAAGAAGCTTTCCCTATATGCGAAGAAACTTGACAAATATCTAAAGTTTGTTAAACAAAAGAAGAAGAAAGGTTTCTCCAAGAGAAGATCATCATCAAGCAAAAGTCAAATAACTTACATTGAATGGAAAAAGATTGGACACTACAAAAATGAATGTCCAAATTTGGTCAAAAAGAAGAAAGATGGAGAAAGCTCAAGAAGGAAGAAGAAGGCTCTTCAAGCCACTTGGGATGAAAGTGAAGATGAAGAGAATGTCTCCAACACATCATCTAGTGATGATGAAGAAGTCTACATATGTCTAATGGCTAATAGTCATGAGGTATCATCTAACTCTTCTAACTCTAGTAATAGTGAATTCTTCAATCTGCATAAGGAATTTAGAACTCTTATCAATAAATATGGATGTCTAAGAAAGAAATATGATGAAATAAAAATAGAGCTGGAAAATGTGCAAAAGAAAAATAAGAATGTTAAAGCATGTGAAAAGTGTGATTCATTGAATAAAGAAAACTCTAGCATAGAACTCTCAATTGAAGAATTGAAAACAGAAAATAGTGCACTAAAATCAATATGTAAAAGACAAATTGTAGAAAGTGCATGTTTGAACAAAGAAATTAATCAATTGAAACTTGAACTTGAAAAATTCTCAAATGGAAGTAAAATGTTAGACGCCATGCTTAGTGGATCTAGAATATCTTCAAACAAAAAGGGACTTGGTTTCACTTCTTTTGAAAAGAAAAATGACAAAAGAATTTTATTTGTTAAAGCATCGCACGATTATACAAAATACAAATAGTTTGTTTTCATTGTGGATATGAAGGCCATTATTCTTATGATTGCAGAATTAGGAAAGGTATAAGTAAAGGAATGAAGAAAATTTGGGTCCCGAAAATGACCATGACTAATCAAGATGGACCCAACTAAGTTTGAGTACCAAAAACATGAAACTCCTAACTTCTTTTTTGTAGGAAGCTTCTATGTACAATGAAGGTAAATGGTATTTGGACAGTGGATGCTCAAGACATATGACCGGCGATGCCTCAAATTTCATCAATTTGAAAAAGAAAAATGGAGGAAAAGTCACTTTTGGAGACAATAGCAAAGGAAGAGTAATTTGTATAGGTAATATTGGTAAGAATGACAAAGTGTATTTAGAAAATGTTTGGCTTGTTGAAAAACTAAAACATAATCTAATTAGCATAAATCAACTATGCGATAAAAATTATTTAGTTAAATTTGAAAAGGACAAATGTTTGATACTAGATGAAAATAACAAAGTTTTACACATGGGATTTAGGTACAATAATGTATACAAAATTGATTTTGATAACTTGAAAAATGAAAAATGTCTTAGTGTCATGCATGATGACATAAACTTTTGACATAGAAGATTAGGACATGCAAATTATAAATTACTAAATAAGCTTTCAAATCATGAATTGGTTAGAGGCTTACCTAAGATCAAATTTGAGAAAGACAATGTTTGTGATTCATGTCTAAAAGGTAAACAAACCAAAAGTTCTCTTAAATTAAAATGAGTTATTAGTACACATAGGGCCTTGGAACTTTTACATCTTGACTTGTTTGGACTTATTGATGTGATAAGTTTAGGAGGAAAAAGATATATATTTGTGATTGTAGATGATTTCTCTCGTTTCACCTGGACTATTTTTCTCACAAGTAAAGATGAAACGATAAACATGTGTTCCAAATTTGCAAAAAGAGTTCAAAACGAATTTGAATAAAAGATTTCAAAAATTAGAAGTGACCATGGAGGAGAGTTTGAAAATCATAAATTTGAATAATTTTGTGAAGAAAATGGAATTACCCATAATTTTTCCACTCCTAGAACACCTCAACAAAATGGAGTAGTAGAAAGAAAAAATAGAACTATACAAGAAATGGCTAGAACAATTTTAAATGAAAGCAAGTTACCAAAATGTTCTAAATAGAATTCTACTTATACCTCTTGAAAAGAAAACATGTTTTGAAATGCTATTTGGTAAGAAGTCAAATATCTCCTATTTTAAAGTTTTTGGATGCAAATGTTACATATTAAACATTAAAGATAAACTAGGCAAATTTGACAATAAATATGATGATTGTGTTTTCTTGGTTATTCTATCACAAGTAAAGCCTATAGAGTGTACAATAAAAGAACATTAGTTGTTGAAGAGTCTATTAATGTTAAATTCAATTAAATTAATGATTTTTTGAGCAAACAAGCACAGGATGATAATGAAGAAATAGTTGAAGTACAAAGAAAACTTGAAGTTGTGGACATAGAAGAAACAAAAGATTATACTCCAAAGGTGGAAGAAATGGAAGTATCTCAAAGAGAAGAGAATCAAATCATCCCAAGAAATTGGAGACATGCCTCATCCCATCCACTTGATGAAGTTATAGGTAATATAAATGAAGGTATAAAAACTACAAATTCTCTAAAGAATCTATGTGCTTTTTCGACCTTTCTTGTAAATTTTGAGCCTAAAAATATAGATGAAGCACTTGAAGATCCAAATTGGATAAATGCAATGCATGAGGAATTAAATAATTTTGAAAGAAATCAAGTGTGGAAACTTGTGGAAAGACCCAAGGATCATCCTATCATTAGAACCAAATGGGTCTTTTGAAATAAGTTAGATGAAAATGGTGTCATTGTGAAGAACAATGCTAGATTAGTGGCCAAGGGTTACTTACAAATTGAGGGAATTGATTTTGATGAAACTTTTGCTCCCGTTACTAGACTTGAGACTATTCGAATGCTTTTGGCTTTTGCATGCTATAAAGGTTTTAAACTTTTTCAAATGGATGTTAAATCGGCTTTTTTTGAATGGTTTTATAAATGAGAAAGTTTATATCAAACAACCTTAAGGTTTTGAAAATTCAGATTTTCCCCATCATGTTTTCAAACTCTCAAAAGCTCTTTATGGATTGAAACAAGCCCCTCGAGCTTAGTATGAAAGATTGAGTTCATTTTTAATTGAAAATGATTTTCAAAAAGGGAGAGTTGACACCACATTGTTCTTAAAACATGTTAAAAATGATATTTTAATAGTTCACATTTATGTTGATGATATTGTTTATGATGCTACTAATGAATGCTTATGCAAAGAGTTTGAAACTCTTATGCAACATGAATTTGAAATGAGTCTTGTAGGAGAACTCAGCTTCTTTCTAGATTTACAAGTAAAACAATTCAAGGAAGGTATTTTTCTTAATCAAGAAAAATATACAAGGGAGCTGCTTAAAAGATTTGGGATGAACGATTGCAAGCCAAGCACAACACCTATGAGCACTACTACAAAATTGGATAAAGACGAAAAAGACAAGTCAATTGATAAAAAAAGGTACAGAGGTATGATTGGTAGTTTGCTCTATTTAACGGCATCTAGACCAGATATAATGTTTAGTGTGTGTTTGTGTGCTAGGTTTCAATCCGCTCCCAAAGAATCGCACTTAACCGCCGTAAAAAGAATACTGCGCTATTTAAAGCATACAAGTGAATTAGGCTTTTAGTATGATAGAAATTTCCCATTTGAATTGCATGCCTACACCGATGCAGATTTTGCCGGGTGTAAAGTTGATAGAAAAAGCACTAGTGCATGTGTTGTTTTCCTGGTAGTTCTCTTATTTCATGGGCTAGCAAGAAATAAAACTCCATCGCACTCTCTACCGCCGAGGCCGAATATATAGCCGCTGGTAGTTGTTGTGCACAAATACTATGGGTGAAACAACAATTGCTTCATTATGGAGTAAATTGTTCAAATGTACCCTTGAAGTGCGATAACATAAGTGCTATAGAAATGACCAAAAATCCAATTCAACACTCTAGGACTAAACACATTAACTTACGGTATCATTTCATTAGAGAACATGTGACCCTTAAGGATATTGCCATTGAACATGTGTCCACCGAAGTTCAACTTGCAGACATATTTACAAAACCCTTGAGTGAAGAACGGTTCTACATGCTTAGAAGGGAATAATGAATGATTAACTCTTGATTGCATATCAATTCAAAGTAAAAGTGACTTGGTTATACAATATCACTTTTGACATGAATTGGACATTAAAAGTGTTGCACAACACTTACATTTGTATGATCTTTTTTGGAATATGATTTTTCTGATTTTTAATGATTTTAAATGGTTCAAAATCAAAAAAATACAGGGATCGATCGATCTACTTGAAGGATCGGTCGACCGATTGAAAGGACCGGTCGAATGCTATAGTAGTTCCAATAAGCAGACAAGCAATCGGTCGACCGATATGATACAACCAGTCGACCGGTATATATTGCGACCGGCTGACATCAAATCGAGCGCTATATGATCTGTTTGGAAAAGAAGTCTCCGATCGATCGCGGGGCATGACCGGTCGACCCGTATATGCCAAAATCGTGAGCTATAAGAAGTCGACCGCTCGACTCGGTTGACCTAATCCCTATTTCCACGCGACCGTTGCTCCTGCCCAACCTCCGACCCGCCGACAACCTTCCCCCTCCGGCAAAACCTACGACCGTCGGCCACTCCAGCGACCGACCATCTCCACCGGCCGACGCCTCCACCGGCCAACGCCTCCTCGATCGACTATTCTCTCCCTCTCTCTCTCTCCAGCCGATCTCTTCCTCTCTCTCTTTTTCCGGTCAACTCTCCAGTCGACCTCTCTCTCTCTCTCCGGCCGACCATCTCTCCGACTTCCCCTCTCACTGCCTCTTCTCCGGCCAACCTCCGGCCGACCGTCCCGCTCGACTAGTTTCTCTCTCTCTCTCTCTCGGTAGTCTCTCTCTCTCTATCTTTCCCTTCGCTTTCCGGTCAGCCTCATTTCCGATCTCCATTGTTGAATGCATGGCCGACGATGATGGATATTTGCGTACTAATTGGTCTTTAAGCGTCATCATCACATTTCCGGCTCCAGTGGCAACATTCATGTCCTCCGATGTGAACCTGAACCTGAACCTGAACCCAAACTCGAGCCCATTCGACGTAGCCGTGGACGAGGACGATCCCGTGGACGTACTCGTCAGCCATCTTCCATCGAGCCCACTGAGTTTGATAGCCATTTTTTTGTCTCTAGGGAAATCTCTATCAGCTTCGAAGCCTTGTACGCCTCTCGCGAAGTCCGGCGTGCCTATACCATTGATTGGGATGCTCTGAACATTCCAGACGTTCAAGAGATGTTTGCCACGATCGGTTGGCTGCCACTTCTCTCCCTCACAGACCGTGTGTACCCTCGTCTTGTTCGTCATTTTTATGCGAACATAACAATCACTCGAGAGTCCATTATTACCTATGTCCTTGGTATACCCATTCGATTGGACCCCGACCATCTCTGTCGGATCTTTGGCGTGGCATGCCCCTTACCTGGCTTTCCGATTATCTTCCTATTGCAGATGGCATTCGTATGGTTTTTGCTGGACAGGATGTCCAGTATACCGTCGAAACGGCCTATCGACATCTTCATCCGATCATGAAGATGGCACATCACATCCTCAGTCGTATGATCACTCCCCGGGCCGGGCACTATACAGAGGTCACTCACTTTGATCTCTTCTTTCTTCACTGTCTCTGCATCCGTGATGCCTCGTTTCTTCACTTCGGCCATTACGTCTTCTATAATATTGACTACACATTTCAGAAGATATCTTCTGGTGCTCGTGTGATGGGTTAAATTTGTAACAATAAAATTTACTAGCAAGTGCACTAGTCGCTCAAGTAATATAGAATAGGAGTAAGAGTGTCGAACCCACGAGGAATATTATTAATACAATATCTGGATTTATAAATTAATAAGAGAGGAAAAACATGGATTTTTGGAAAGAGGTTTTGTAAAATAAAATAAAATAAAGAAAACAATATAAGATAATGTAGTGGTGTTGAAGTTAGGTCTTAGGATGAAAATAGATCAGGATAAATATTTGAACCATAAAAGATAAATTTAATCTTTGAAGATGGATTAGGAATTTTCCCAAGTTATTAATTTACAAGATTAACATCACAGAGTCCACAAACTGGTAATTCTGCTATTTAATTCAGCAAATCAAACTATCTTAAATTTAATCAAACCTAAAGTCCCACAAACTGATATTCGTCAGATAAGATTAAAATTAAGATGCATTAATATGAAAATCCTAGACTATTAATCACTCCACAAACAGGTATAGATTAACAGACCACATAAACTTGATTCTCCACACACTAGTTATCAAATTTATGTCAATTATTAATTTCACATAAAATCAATTAATTTAATTAATGAATTCTGAAATCAAATAGTCCACAAACTGGTAATTACTCAACTCAGAAATTCAAATAATTAAATCAAAAGCACTAAGCACAATTAACTAATTGATCAAAAAAGATTAAAATAAATGATATAGGGTCCAAATAGTTTCCCTTCAATAATAATCTCCTAAAATGAAATAAATAGAAATATGGAGTTCATCCTAAAAATTCTGGAGAGATAATAACAAAATAATAATAATTGAAAGAATTATACCCAAATAGATAAAAGTCGAAGCTTCGGATCACGGGCAGACAATCGGGCAGCCTCTCGGACTTGATCAGGGTCGTGATCAACTTCCAGTCGTCGCACCTCTCTCCTCTTGGTCGTAGCCTGCAGAGCTCACGACTCGCCGTGGAAGAAACCTGAACTTCAGAGCACACTTAGGACGACGGCTTCTTCACATATTTATAGGTGCGGACGGCCTTCAATTTGATCATGGTCATGATATCGTATGGCCAAGTTTAATCTTGAGATAAACTTTAAACTTTTAAAGCTCGGCCACGGATAAAACTTTATCCGTTTTGCACCCGATATAAAATCTTCTTGATAATTCTCGGCCACCAAAGTTGTCCAATGATTAGAGTTATCGGCCACAAAACTAAATTATTGGTTAAGGATAAAATAGAATTTGCGGCCGATACGGTGTGTTTTGTGCTCGTAATCAAAGCATCTTAATGCTTTATCGCCCAATGATAAATGTTTATCTGCATTACGGCTGGACTTTTACGGTCGATAAATGATAATTCTTCTAACTATTACGCCCAAAAGATAAATCTTTTTATCTTTACCCCCTTTGAATCTCGGCCAAAATGAAATTCTTTTATCTTTACCCCCTTGAGTTATCGGCCGGTAATGATAAATTTATTGGATTTTACGGCCGATAACAGGATTGAATTGGACTTCTCGGCCGTAACACTTCTTCGGATTGGAGTTCTCGGGCGATAAATAGGATGTCTCGGCCGATACGAATGAAATTCTTCTAAATTTTGGTCGATACGTCGCAATCCATCTAAATCTCGGCCATTACGAATAAATCTTTGGTGATTTATCGGCCGATATAGTCTTTGGGGTTGAAATTCTCGGCCGAAACATCCATTCTTGATCAAATATAATCCTTGGATAATCGTGAATTTGATTTTTTCTGCAAAATAATTATCCAAATTTAGTTAATCCATCCATAATTAAAATATTCAAAGAATTAATAATTAAAATTGATAAATCCGAAATTATGACTAAAAGTGACTAAAAATGATGCATGCCATGATCAAATTATAGAAAAATTAATTAAAATAATAAACTAAAATATGTTGTATTTTGCATGCATCAAACTCCCCCAAGCTTAAAGTCTTGCTTGTCCTCAAGCAAAAATTCAAAGCAAAGCTCAAGAACAAAGGCTCCATCATAGCTTCCATATTATCAACTGACTAATTTTGTCACACAATTCTTCTGCACACCTACTACTTAGTATCTTACCACTTTCCATGCACTTAGTTTCGTAGAGGTTCTGAATGCTGCACATATTTAAACACTCTCAAATTCAGCCTTGTAGAAAAATAAATTATCTGTCAAATAATAGCATTAATATTGAACACATAAGTACTAATTGAGCTTAAAACTTTTTCTTTCTTTCACTTTTATTTTTAATTATTTTGAAAGTTCTAATCTTCAAGTAGGATTGCACAAGGAAGTCCATGTAGCGGACTTTGGACTGATGACTCCCAGACCAGATGGCCTTAGGGCACCAGGTGATAAAGCACCCCTCGAGTTTACTTGCCCGAACAACCAAGGTTCTGGATGAAGAGTTTGAACTTAGCCATGATTCAGTACTCATGTGCTTCTCCATATTCCACAAGATGGTCCTTGTAGCAAGTTTTCGATCGACGGATCCCAGAGCAGTTGCCCTTAGGTTGCCAGGCATGAACTCCTATGGATCTAATTACCCGAACACACCTTGGTTCCGGATAACACTTTTGTACCTACACATAACTTTATTTCTTTTTTTTGGGGTTCAACTAACCCTTATTTTTATTCTTTTTTTTATAAGCTCAAAAAGTACTTGATATGGTCAATAAAAAGGCTACTACTATCAAGACTTAAAAGAAATAAATAAAAAGGCATGAATATGATTTTGTCGTCTAGTCATTCATAATTCTATTTAGCATAGGCACACAGTCCAAAAGTTTGATACTAAAATAGCAAGTGATAAGAATGAAAATCATTCAAATTTCATCAGTTAACGACATGTCTTTGAACTTTTACTTAAAGATAATTAAAACAATAAGACAAGAGTTTGTAAGATGGTAGCAAAAAATAAATGCATGCAATGGTATTTTTGGAAAATTTTTAATTTTTCAAAAATTTTTTATTTTTTTAGAAATACATTCAAACATAAGCAAATAAAAAGAAATAAACATGCAATGCATGAAATGCAAAACTCCCCCAAGCTTGAACTAGACACTATCCTCAATGTTAGGCCAACAAGGGAAAGAGATACAAATAAAGTGGAAAAACTAAAGAAGGGAAAATAAAGAAGATGGAAAAGAAACAACCGGATTTATTGTCGGTGGAGAGATGCTCAGCCTCAATATATATGTCGATGAAGGTGTCGGCCGCAAAAGCTTGAAGAGACTCCGTCGAGATTCTCGTAGTGGCAGTGTTATGAATTTCTCGGTCGCAAATGGTATTAGTGGATAAGAGATCTTGATAACTCGGTGTCCGGCGTGTCTGACGTTCTCCCCTCTCACATAAATTCATTAGATGACTCCATAAAAAGAAAAAAAATCTTAAATAAAACTATCACCCAAACTAATTCTAACAACTAAAAATAAAAAGGATAGAAATAGTTTTGATTTATAGTCGTCAGCTTGACTTAGTCCTGATGAAGATTAAGGCCTATTTTGCTCTTCCCCTCTTGGATTCTTCTCTGTATTGCTTGGGAGAGAGCCCGGTGTACGTCCAGTCAGTTGTGCCGCCAGTTGGCCCAATTGTCTTTCCAAATTTCGAATTGATGCATCCTGACTCGTGGCTCTAGATTCCATATTCTTTTGCAACGCTTGCATGGTGTCTATAATCTGTGCCATCATCTCCTGCATGTGATTTGATGATTGATATTGGGGAGCATTAGGTTGCCTTTTCAGTATATAATCTTTTGATGGACCAGAAGGTTGGCCTTGATTCTGATTATAGGTAAACTTCGGATTGTGTCTCCAACCATAATCGTTGTTCCTGTAAAATGGGTTGGAAATAAAGTTAGCATTTTCAATTTGATTTGAATCTGAAGTGTTACCTGTAGGGCTATAATTGCTGGAATTTCCCATTAGTGACATCATCTGCTCGAATTTTTGATTAAGTGACTTCAGCTGAGCCACTATTTACGAAGATTGTATTCCTTGTGCAGCATGTACATCCTGAGTTCGGCGAGATGGTCTCCTTTCTTGACTTGACTTGAGGGCTACAGCTTCAATTATATCATGTATCTCACTAGGGCGTTTAGATCCCAACACTGTCCCTCCTGCTGATTGGTCGAGCTTATCTTGATCTGCAGCTCGCAATCCATGGTAAAAATCTTCCATCACTTGCCACTTTGGAATTCTATTGTCAGGAACTTTGGCCAGCAGTTCCTTGTATCGTTCCCAGGCTTCATATAACGTCTCATTATCCTCTTGAACAAATGCCCTCAGCTCTCTTCGATATTTACCTGCTTTTTGTGGTGGGCAATATTTTTCAACAATTTTTTCTACCAGCTCCAACCATGAGTGAATCGATCCTGCAGGCAAAGTTTTAAACCAAGTGGAAGCTTTGTCATGTAAAGATTGTGGAAATAATAAAAGACGAATAACTTCAGTAGAAACATTATTATTTCTAAAGGTGCTCAGAGTAGCAAGAAATTTGTCAAGGTGATCGTGAGGATCTTCATGAAATCCTCCTCCAAATTGGGATGCTTGTATCATCCTCACGATTGCCGGATTGATCTCAAAATTATTTGCATTGATTTCAGACAGCACAATGCATGATTCTCGGTCATTATATCTGGCCGAGACATACTCTCTCACAGAAAGTTCTGCTTCATCTTCTTGCTGATTATTTTGTCGCGGAACTAGTTCATTTTGTTGCTCCAGTATCTGATTATCGCGTGCTTGTTCAGCCATTCTTCTTATATCTCTTCTTAATCGGCGAGCAGTTCTTTCAATTTCAGGATCAAATTCCAAAATTGGATTTGAACTCCTAGTGCGATGTCTGGAACTATCAGAAGATTCCAGGATTAGTTGTGATTAAATTTTCAATAGTACCTGCAACAACTAATTTTCAGTAAAATAAAAGAATAAAATAAAATAAATAAAAAGAAATACAGATAATAGGTCACGAAGAAATAAAATTTTAACAAATAAAAAGTCTTTCGGCCTTATAGAATTGAAAATTCGTCATTAAAATTAATTGCCGAGAGGAATTTATCAGAAACCTAATTACGGCCGCCAAACTTCACAGAAGATTATCGAATACGGCAAAAAGTAAAAGTCAAACATTGCTCAAAAGAAACCAATTCAAATTCCAAATATTAACATCTCAGCCGAAAGTAAATCAATTAGATAGTCGTAAAAATCATGCACTCGTTCGGCCGTAAAGCTTGCAGCACAAAATCAATAACCAAATTTTCGACCGCAAAGCCAATAATCAGACATTAGCAAAAAATATTTTCAGCGAGGAAATAAGATCTGATTGACCTAGATTCGGCCATCAACGTCGAGATCTCGGCCGAGATTGGATTAGTAGGACATAAAATAATCCGAAGCTGGTTCGGCCGCCAAAGCCATGAAACAATGTCAAAAGGGATTAATCAACGTAGATCTCGTTAAATTACGATCGAAACAAAGTCGAATTAGCATTCCGAACCAAATTACGAATTCATCAAAATCGGCCACAAACAGGATGAAGAAAACAATTCTCGGCCGTAAACGTCATGTGCTAATGAATTAACAGAGAAGGAAATCCACGGTGTACGAAAAAGATTTAACCAACGTCATTGCAAGGTAAATTTTGGATAATTATTGTCGGCCGCAAAGTATAAAGATAAAAGTTTATCGATTAAATGCCTTTTGCGGGCGTAAACTTTCGAAGTCATGAAAGCCGAACGAGGTCAAATCATACGTTAAGAAGATTCTTTTATGGCCGCAAAAAAAAAACATCTCAGCCACTAATTAAATCAAACAAATTTCAAATCAAATAAGATGAGTTGGGCACAGAACAAAAGTTTAAAATTTTGTGGCCGCAAAATAAAAAGGAACTCCATTTTTTTTTCGATAAAATTTCTATTGCGGGCGCAAACTCTATTTCGAATTCATAAAATCCGAAGTTAAATTTGTTTTCCCGGCCACAAAACAACAACAAAAATACTTCACCGCCGATAACACAATAGCAATTAATGTTGCGGCCGCAAATTGAAGGTTTATAAATCAAAATCGATATATTGCGAGGCCGTAAAACCAATAAAGCCGACAAATTAGATCTCGGTCGTAAAATCATAAGTCGACGGTAATCCGAAAAATCCGTAAAGCACTAGTCGAAGTCAACAATTTTAATCTAGAATGTCGCGACCTTTATCTGCAAAAGAAAAATATTGGCTCCAAAATAAACAAATCCCGAATTTTATCATCACGAATCAGCCATCAGTCAAATCAAATCCCAAAATCATAGCAGGCAATCAGCACTTAAGGTCGCCACTAACAAGCAGTAATCAGTTTAAATCGTTTAGGAGAAGCATTAAAAATTCAGAAGTAACAAATCATAGGAAGGTGTAATTTCATAGGGATAAAAAAAATCACATCAGATAATTATCAGATAAATTTCAATTGTGTGGCCTTCGCATATCATTCATGATCATAAAATTTATCCGTGATTTTATCATGTAAAGTGGCGCAAACGGACTCGGAAAAATGATGTACGAATTGTCAATAACCTGATTTATCACGATTGAGCCGCCAAATGATAAAAAATTAAATTCCACAGCCGAGATGGCAACGGTGCCAATTGATAAAAAACTGAATTCCATGGCCTAGATGAAATTGAAAATATTGCATTACTCAAGCCGCAAAATAGAAGTTAAAGGTTACGGCCGCCACACCCATATAAAAGTCATCAAGCATTTTCAAATTCGAAATGAAAACAAATCTTTGGTGGCCGAGATTGACAAGAATTAGAAAACAATCTATTTGGCAAATCAAGAATTTTAGATTAAATGATAATTCATTGCCGAGAACCAAAAAAATTTGTTTTGGAAAACACATAAGAAGTCCGTGACCTTTTATCTGCAAAAAAAGAAATAGTAAATTATTTACACAAATAAAAATAATTAAAACAAATAATACAATATTATATATTTACAAAGAATTTATTTACAGAAATTATTTACAATTAAATTACATCTCCTAATAATTCATAAAATTAGAAATTAATTAATAAAATATTCCCCGGTAACGACGCCAAAAACTTGATGCATTAAATTTGTAACAATAAAATTTGCTAGCAAGTGCACTAATCGCTCAAGTAATATAGAATAGGAGTAAGAGTGTCGAACCCACGAGGAATATTATTAATACAATATCTGGATTTATAAATTAATAAGAGAGGAAAAACATGGATTTTTGGAAAGAGGTTTTGTAAAATAAAATAAAATAAAGAAAATAAGATAAGATAATGTAGTGGTGTTGAAGTTAGATCTTAGGATGAAAATAGATCAGGATAAATATTTGAACCATAAAAGATAAATTTAATCTTTAAAGATGGATTAGGAATTTTTCCAAGTTATTAATTTACAAGATTAACATCACAGAGTCCACAAACTGGTAATTCTGCTATTTAATCCAGCAAATCAAATTATCTTAAATTTAATCAAACCTAAAGTCTCACAAACTGATATTCGTCAGATAAGATTAAAATTAAGATGCATTAATATGAAAATTCTAGACTATTAATCACTCCACAAACTGGTATAGATTAACATACCACATAAACTTGATTCTCCACACACTAGTTATCAAATTTATGTCAATTATTAATTTCACATAAAATCAATTAATTTAATTAATAAATTCTGAAATCAAATAGTCCACAAACTGGTAATTACTCAACTCAGAAATTCAAATAATTAAATCAAAAGCACTAAGCACAATTAACTAATTGATCAGAAAAGATTAAAATAAATGATATAGGGTCCAAATAGTTTCCCTTTAATAATAATCTCCTAAAATGAAATAAATAGAAATATGGAGTTCATCCTAAAAATTCTGGAGAGATAATAACAAAATAATAATAATTGGAAGAATTATACCCAAATAGATAAAAGTCGAAGCTTCAGATCACGGGCAGACAATCGGGCAGCCTCTCGGACTTGATCAGGGTCGCGATCAACTTCCAGCCGTCGCACCTCTCTCCTCTTGGTCGTAGCCTGCAGAGCTCACGACTCGCCGTGGAAGAAACCTGAACTTCAAAGCCACTTAGGACGACGGCTTCTTCACATATTTATAGGTGTGGACGGCCTTCAATTTGATCACAGTCATGATATCGTACGACCAAGTTTAATCCTGAGATAAACTTTAAACTTTTAAAGCTCGGCCACGGATAAAACTTTATCCGTTTTGCACCCGATATAAAATCTTCTTGATAATTCTCAGCCACCAAAGTTGTCCAATGATTAGAGTTATCGGCCACAAAACTAAATTATTGGTTAAGGATAAAATAGAATTTGCGGCCGATACGGTGTGTTTTGCGCTCAAAATCAAAGCATCTTAATGCTTTATCGCCCAATGATAAATGTTTATCTGCATTACGGCTGGACTTTTGCGGCCGATAACATGATTGAATTGGACTTCTCGGCCGTAACACTTCTTCAGATTGGAGTTCTCGGGCGATAAATAGGATGTCTCGGCCGATACGAATGAAATTCTTCTAAATTTCGGCCGATACATCGCAATCCATCTAAATCTCGACCGTTATGAATAAATCTTTGATGATTTATCGGCCGATATAGTCTTTGGGGTTGAAATTCTCGGCCGAAACGTCCATTCTTGATCAAATATAATCCTTGGATAATCGTGAATTTATTTTTTCTGCAAAATAATTATCCAAATTTAGTTAATCCATCCATAATTAAAATATTCAAAGAATTAATAATTAAAATTGATAAATCCGAAATTATGACAAAAAGTGACTAAAAATGATGCATGCCATGATCAAATTATAGAAAAATTAATTAAAATAATAAACTAAAATATGTTGTATTTTGCATGCATCATTGTGGTCGGTACCACTTATATTTTGGTGTTTGGATTACGAGGATTTTACTCCATAGTGGTGTCGAGATTCCTGTAGACGAGGAGTACATTCGACCTCGCCCCACTGATATCATTGGTTCCAGGACCCTGCACCGGAAGGGTCTTAAGTTTAGTGAGCAGGCAGCGCCAGATTCTGACGATAGAGATGATGCCACAGATGGTGAGCCAGCACCGATGAACACTCAGGATGCACCGGAGGCTGGCCCCAGCTTCTCGCCACCATCGGCACTCGCTGAGTAGTTTGGACCTTCTCAGCATAGTACTTCAGACTTCCATGGCACCTATGACTTCACAACTCTTTCACAGCAGGTGGCTGCCATAGATCAGCGTGTGACTCAGATGGATCGACATGTTCGACGAATGGAGCGTGATTCTCATTACCTTGTCGGTTCACTACAGGCATACTACGCATCACAGGGTTTTATTCCGCCTGTAGCTCGTGAGGATGATAGTCCCGATGAGGAGTAGTTGGGTTGTATCCCTCTTTGATGATGTCAAAAGGGGGAGAAGTCTAGGACGATATTATATGTCTTAGTATATTATATGTCTTAGTATGTTATGTGTCTTAGTGCTTACATTTATATCGTGCATATCGTGCACCATTTTGTAGTGACTTCAGTCACATTTGTTAGTGCATGATGTTTTATTGACTATGTAATGTAATGACTTTTCTTATGTGACGATATGTAATGTAATGACTTTTCTTATGTGATGACTTTATTGATTTCACCTTTGATTTCGTATTTATTTCTCGTCATATGCTCATATCAATTATGGAACTATAAAAGCCATCGATTTAGGGGGAGAAAAAAAATTAAATACGCATAAATGTAGGGGGAGCTTGTTTATTACATTCTATGTAAAACTTACATTTCATCTCATTTCTTTTTTCTCTTTATCGTCCAATTAATTTGCCATCATAAAAAGGGGGAAATTGTTGAATCCTATGTTTTGATGATAACAAATTAAAATGGACATAAAAGTTACTAATCTATGCTCAAGCAATGATAATGCAGGTGTAGAATTGATATAAATAGATTCGCCGAAGAAATCGCCAAATTTAAAGTTGGAAAAAAGTTTTCAGCACGACCGGTCGACCCATCGGTCGACCGACCAGAAGCACCGGTCGATTGATATTCGGTGGAAGGAAAGACGACAAGATATCGGTCGACGTCGAGACTATACCGGTCGATAGACCGGTCGACAGCAAAAAGATCGGTCGACGCCGAGACATTATCGATCGTTGTATCGGTCGAAGGACCGGTCGATCGGACAGCGTGAAAGCAAAGAAATATGACAACGGTCACATAGACCGGTCGACCGGCCCATCCCAGCAGTCGACCGATCCTTCAGTCAAATGAACAGTAACGGCTAGAATTTTGAGGAGAAAATTGAGGGAGACTCTTTGAACGGATTCTCACCCCTAGGAGCCTATAAAAGCAGTGCCAAAGCTGAAGAAAAATCATCCAAGCAAGAAAGAATATCCTAGAACTCCTCTCAAGTTTTTGAGCATAGAATTGCAAATTTTTCCCTTTTCTTTTCTTAGTCTTGAGTGTGAGAAAAAAATTTTTTGTAAAAGAAAAGAGTTAGAGGGAACATTTTCTTTCTAAATATAGTGAGATTGAGAGCTCCTTGTATAGAGGTGTGCTTAGCCTCTTGAGCAGAGAAGAAGGCGTGATTGTATAAAAATGGTTGTTCTCTCCCTACAAGAAAAGAGAAAGATAGTGAATCTCCGGCAGTCTCGAGGTCGAGAAGTCGGAGCGGGGACGTAGGCCAAAGTGTTGGGGCCGAACTCATCAACATATCGTGTCTTCTTGTGCTTGATCTTTATTTTTCATCTATGCATTATCTATATTTGCTTGTGGTCAATTTTATCATTTTTTTCGAAGGTGAATTTTTGGAAAATTTAATTTCACCAATTCACCCCCCCCCCCCCCCCCCTCTTGGTGCTTTCGATCCTACAATGGACAAATGTAATGATGAAAGATGTGGTAAAAAGTAAATGACTTTCACCTTATAGTGATCGAGATTTCTTAGGGAATAATGTCATCGCTCAAGGGTATTTGAGGTTTCCCATAAGTAAATGTCTTTCGCATTATGGTGATTGAGACTTCTTAGAAAAATAATGCCATCACCCAAAATATATTTGAGATTTTTTAATGCTCGACTAACTGATGTAAGAATGTTAAACTGTATTGACTATTAGACAAAGAAGAAGTATGTTATATGATGAATGTAATGAAAATAAGTCATGAATGTAAGGATTAGAAGTAAATACCTTTCACTCCACGGTAATTGAGACTTCTCGGGAAATAATCCCATCACCTTAAAGGTATTTGAGATTTCTTAATGTAAAGATGAAAGATGTATATATATATGATAATGTTAATATATGCAAGGTTATAATGTACCCCAATGATATCATGAGGTAACAAAAGAAAGAAAGATGAATGGATAAATATCCAGAGGGTTATAAAGTAATTCACGAGGAAATGTAAAGTAAAGAATGAAAAGAAAGAAAGAAATAATGTCAAGTAGTAAGGATTAAGGAATTATAAAGAAACTCTTAGAATCACATGATGGAAATGAAATCAATTCTATGTTTATGTCATCTATGTTATGAATGATATGAATGTATGTTCTTATGGTATGGTACTTGCAGATGATGACTCTAAGGTAAGGCAGGTATGTCCAAAATGATTATGTTTCAAGAATGACATGTTAATGATGAATAATAAGCATGATGTATTGTCATGTAAGGATCATGGTGTCATGCATGATCTTTAAACACTTTAATTGGAAAATCTTGCATTCTAGATCCACTGTAGGTAACCAAGATTAAATGATGGATGACAGCTCAAGCTCATGATGAAGAGTTGCACATGCTTAGGCTCAAATGAATGTTATGGTTCTAGTTGAACATTGAGTCTAATGATGTAATGAAGATTTTAAACATTTAATGTACTAAGTATTAGTTATAAAAGGATTATGACGAAGTTTTTATTTGTTATGATTTTCTCTAAATTATCAAGTCTTCCGTGGTTAAATGATGTATGGCGAAATTTTCCTAAATGACCAAAAAAACTTTTAGGATGAATTTTTGGGTCGTTATAACAAATCTTGAAAATTTTACACACAAGCAACAGTTAAGGAATGTTGTTCGTCCTTGAACACTACTTGTAAGGACCTGAAATTTACCTTAAAAATTAAGAACAATTAGGAGACTTCCTGCTATTAATTCATTCGTCATACATCCCATTAATTAGAAAGACTTTAACAATTTAAAGAAAATCATAATAAGTAAAAATTTTATAATAAAAATTATATAACATATCGTCTTCTTATATTTCATGAGACTTCAAATGTTTAAACATTTAATTACATACTAGGTCATTGTTTATTCTTGATTACTAGGTGCAGGATTTTTCAATTAGATTATATAAAAATTACGCTGATATGATAATCTATCAAATGATATTACATGTGATACATTTATCATCATTGTAATGACATAAATGTGTAAACATGTATGAACATGACATTACATCATATTTTTTATTCTTGACATAATATTTATTGAAACATTAATAACTTAACATATTTTCTCATCATCTCTAATAAACATACAATAAGAACATACGTTCATCACATCCATGAACATACATGACATATAACTTATCATTACATTTCTTCTTCATTACCATGAACATACATTACATATAACTTATCACAAGAGTTTCTTTATAACTCATTGATTCTTACTTGTTACTTAGCATCTTTCATTCTTTACTAATTTACGTTCCCTCAAGATTGCTTCATAATCCTTTAGACTTTTTTCGATTCTTCTTTCTTTACCATGTGAGGCTTTAAAGTGGTATTCTTTATCTTTCATGTTAATCACATAATTTTATTTGCTTTCGTTCAATGTCATACGACACATCTTAAGAACACATACATCATAATAATAATAACAGGACTTTATTCATAGTCACCTTTAAAAATACATACATTTTCTTATGTGGAACTTTGTTACTTAAGAAGCACTGATGCAAAAATTGGTAACAATTAAATACTAGCAAAAGCACTAGTTGATCAAGTAATAAAGTGTAATGAGTAGAGTGTCGAACTCACGATGAATTAATGTACAAATTTTAGAGACTAATAAGAGACAAGATGATTTGGGTAAAGAGTTGCAAAAAATAAAATTACAAAATAGTAAAGACTAAAACTAAATTAATATACTAACGTCTAGCCTAAGGATGGGTTAAAATGATTAAGAATGTTTTACTTCTATAGCAATTGATTTAATCAAAAGATACTCAGGTTCAACTTTTAAATGAATTAGGAACATTTAAAGTATGATATCCCTAACCGAGTAAACCAATTACTCTTAATCCTAATAAGATGAAAATACTCCACACGGCTCTACTCTCAATCTTACTCAAATTAGAATGCAATGGCTTGTGATTCCTACACTACCAAACTGCTCACCCGAATCAACTTTGCAGATCACGCAACTCCGCCCAGCTCTATTAGATTACGACATGAATTGCTTAACAAAAAATTATGAATTAATAAATTGATCACACTACTAGTTAATAATAAACTAATAATTCAATTAAAACTTATGAAAATCCTTAAATAGAGCAATCATGTTCTTAAAAGCTAAACGAAGTATAATCAATACTAAAAAAAGGTTTACAAATTTTCTTAACAATAATTTTTTTCAGAAATAAACTAACTAAAAAACTAAACTATTATCCATTATTACAAAAATTAAAAAGATAGAACTTTAATGTATGAATTAATTCATCCCAATATAAAATAAAACTAAAAGTATCTTCTGGAACAAACGATCTATTGCTGCAAAATCCTTGCTTGAGATCACCGTGCAAAAATTTTTTCGATTGTTTTTCAAGATGCTCTCATGTTTTTGTCTTCCAGGTCACAGGCCCTAGCATCACTCTTTTTATTGTAGAAGGCTGATTCAGGTTTCCATGGGATCGGGAAAAAAATAGAAACATTTTTATGTAAAATAAAGTAAATTTGGATATAAAATAAATCTAAGATTTTGGCCCTGTCAAACTCTAAATTTTAATCCATAATATATTTCCAAATCATCGTGAGATCATATAGTATGAGTATGAGGCCTTGTGCACTTCAATTTCTTCCAAAAATTCATCCAAATCTCGAATCTAGAGTCTCTCACATCTTGTAATATGATTTCCATGGCTTAAACAATATTTGAATCGAGTTAGAAATAAGTTTTCACAACTCGTGATTGTGATTTCATTGCCCTTACAGTATTCTATTTGCATAAAGGTTATGGATTTCATGGCCTGTGAAAAAGCTGGTCATGATCATATCTCGAACAACATTCTTATGTGAAAAGAATTCATTTTAACAACTCGTCACAATTGTTTCACGGCACTGTTTCACCGCTATGAAAAATTCTTCACAGCCCTCCCATGACAGTGCACTTCCAGCCTGACTATTTTACACTTTCTAGTTTCATTTTAACTCCGATTTGAGGGTGATTTTCATTGTTGGCTTTGTAATTTAGTTTTATTGCTCCATAGACAATAAAAACAAATTTGGGTAGATCTTCATTTTTGCAAAATTAATGAAAATAAGCTTATAAAATGATGTATGATAGCAGAAAATTATTCGAAATAAGATTAAATGTAATACTAAATATATGTTGGATTTTGCATGCATCAATCACATATATAAATGCAAGATTTTACTTCGCGAAACTTAGTGCCTTTGAAGCACATACATAAGTGCAGTATTTTACTTCCCATCTTTACTTTATCATCTTCTTAACTTTTTTTTCTTTGTCATAAGATACTTTGGAGTTAAACTTCAATTTCATTCATGTTTTATCTTATAAAATCTTTAATCTTAAGTTAGTTGAAAGAATCATGTTAGCATCATCACATTGGCTAGTTTGACTGCATCCTTGTAAACATGTACATCAATATAGTGAGAGACTTTATTATTTAACTTTGTTAACACAAATTTAAGACTTCACTCCGCAGGACTTGATTCCTTCAAATACATATATAAGTGTACAACTTTACTTCTCATCTTTATTTTGATGAGCGACAAGGACTTATTCTTCAAACTTTAGGATGTGGTATGCCTTTTTCCAATGCATCAACTATTCTCATCAATCATTCTTCATCTTTTAATCTAATTATGACTGGACATGCAATACGTGTATGGGTAAAGAGCGCCTCCTTAGCAGTTTTGCTAAGGAGTTTTGTTAAGGAGGCTACTCAGCACCTACTAGTACCGTTGGATGCCATCCATCTGTGGATAATTAAAGTATTTTTCTACATTTTTGTTAGACTTTTTAGATGTTCATATGAAAAGATTGTGGGCGTCCATGCATTTAAATGGTTTGGATCTTTTCTGGCCATAATAAAAGTGCAACTCACTCCATTTCAACCCTAACATTCTCTCTCCTCAAGATTTCACGATTGCTGCATCTTCTGCCATGGCTGCTGCACAACCAAGATTGTTTGCGATGGCTGCTGCGTCAAACTAGATCGTCTGCCATGGTTGCAGCACTGCCAAGATCGGCCGCGATGGCTACCGCACCACCCGCAACGACTGGCGCACCACCAAGATCGGCCTGCGACGACTGCCGCACCACCAAATCGGCCGTGATGGCTGTTGCGCCACCAAGATTGTTCTCATTTACTCCAGTGCCATGCCACTCCCCATTCTACCAAATCCAGTGCCTCATATACTTCCCTACTCACTCATTCTCTCTCATGGGCAGCACTTTAATATGCCTTGACCACTATCTTAATTAGGTTTGAGCCCCTTTAATTTATTTTGCCTTGATAAGAAATGGGAACTTCTCATGTATGAAAAGTTCATACCTGATTTCCAAGTACTTTTGTCTTTACATACTTTTCTTCGTGCAGAAGAGGAACAAAAGGAATTGTTGTCAAAGGATAGCTGTAACGACCTGAAAATCCACCCTAAAAGTTTTAGACATTTAAGGCAATTCCGTGTCGTTAGTCCGTTCGCCATACATTATTTAACAGCGGATTGACAATTTAGAGAAAATCATAATAAATAAAAACTTTCTATTAATCATATCATAACCGATACTTCAGAAAATATTAAATCCCTAAACCTTCAGTACATCATTAACCTCAATGTTCAAATAAAACTGTAGGACTCATTTAAACTTAAGCATGTGCAACACTTCGTCATGAGCTTGAGTTGCCATCCATCACTTAATCTTAGTTACTTGCACGGATCCAAAGTGCAGAATTTTCTAGTTAGAGTATGTAAAGGTCATGCTATCCTATCACGTGATACTACATGCGATGCATCATCATCATGATAACAATAACATATGAACTTGCATGCCATGCACTATACCATGATCCTTACATGACAATACATCATGCTTATCATTAATTCTTAACATATCATTATTGAAATATAATCATTTCAACATACATGCCTTACCTCGGAGTCATCATCTGCAAGTACCATAACATAAGAACATACATTCAAAACATACATAACATATATGACATAGCATATCATTACATTTCATTTCCATTGTCATCTGTGCCCTAGGAGTTTCTTTATAACTCCTTAGTCCTTATTCATTACTTGACATTGTTTCTTTCTTTCTTTTCATTATTTGCTTTACATTTTCTCGTGATCATGATATAACCATTTGTACATTCATCCATTCATCTTTCTTTCTTTTATTACCTTATGACATCTTTGGGGCGCATTATATCCTTGCATACGTACGTTAACATTACCGATATCTTCCATCTGTACATTAGGGAAATCTCAAACACCATTAAGGTGATGGCATTACTTCTCGAGAAGTTTTAATCATCGTGAGTGAAAGGCATTTACTTCTCATCCTTACATTCATGACTTATTTTCATTACATTCATCATATAACATACTTCTTATTTGCCTAATAGCCAATACAATTTAGCATTCTTACATCAATTAATTGAGCACTGGAAAATCTCAAACACCTCTTGGGTGATGGCATTATTTTCCAATGAAGTCTCAGTCACCATAAAGCGAAAGGAATATACTTCTGGAAAACCTCAAACACCCCTTGGATGATGGCATTATTCCCTAAGAAGTCTCAATCACTATAAGGTGAAAGACATTTTCTTCTTACCTTCATCATTCATCTTTACATCATTATTACATTTATCCATAAGGCACTGTGAAATCTCAAACTTTGGGTGATGACATTATTTCCCAGGAAGTCTCAATCACCAGCCTCGGGCAGCTTCTGCCTTGGAAAAATGCATTTAACAGCCTATTAAGTGGTTTCACGGCCATGTTTCATGACCTGTGAAAGGTTCTTCATGGTCCGTGTCAGCGCAAATTCAGCCATTTCATGCCTCTACAGGTTTAGTGTTTTTCACTTTCCAGCCCCGTTTTAACTCTGATTTGAATGCAGTTTTCTCCGGTGACTTCGTAATTCAATTTTTTTGTTTCCTACATGATAAAATATAATATTTGGTTAGATTTTAATTTTTATAAAATTAATGTAAATAAGCTCATAAAATAATGCATGCTATTAGAAAATAATTCAAAATAAGATTAAATGCATGTTTAAATATATGTTGTATTTTGAATACATTGCTACAATGCCTGTTTTTCTCTTTTTTAATTTGGAAAATTAACAAAAAAAATAGTGTACAAAAAATCAGCATAAAAAATTGTGCATTTCAAAAATTAAAATGAGAAAAGTCATATCGACTTTCAAACTAATTGAAGGAATTGGTATTAAAAAATAGGGGTAGTATTATCAGAATACCTTGGAGCAGAAGAAGGATAGTAGTGGACCTTTTTAGATAGTTTTGAATTCGTTGTTGAAAACTCAATCATGTATAAAAGAGAACTGTAATAACTTGAGGTCTAAGAATCAAGAGAGTTTGATCGAACAGTTCCTCATGGATAAAGCACAGAGGTGATCATGAGCTTATATATAGTTATTCCCTCACTTATTAAGAAACATTTTAAATTCATGCTAGCCAATGACTCAAAGCGAATAATATCTTGTTTGTGTGTGGGGCATTACAAAATAGTATCATAGTCAACTTCGCATGCTCACTTGAGCCATGTGTAAAACATGGGCCATGGGCTGATATGATGTTGAGCCCCCTAGGGGAAAGATTATAACTGTCTAAGGTCTAAGAATTAAGATACTTTAATTGAATAGTCCCACATGGCTAAATATGGAGGTGGTCATGGGATTATATGTAACTACCTCTTTCACCTATTAAGATGTGTTTAAAATTTGTGCGGACCAAAAGTCCAAAGCAAATAATATCTTGATTGAACCGGGGATGTTACAATTTAAGTCCATGTGCAACCATCATGAACAGCCATCAAAGGTTAAGAGTATATAATGTTTAAATTATGTTATATATGTTTATAATAACCAACTAATGAGTGGTTAATTATTGTTACGTTAAGAATGGAAGGAGGCGGAAGGTCAGATGGAGCTGATCGAAAGCATGACTCGTATGGCTAGTCCTATGGAAAGAAATGTAAAATGGAGCCACTCTCATCGCTCGAGCCCAAGAATTGAAAAGTTTCTGAAGTTGCATCCCCTAACCTTCAATGGGGATAGAAATCCAGAGGAGGCAGAGGCCTCACTAGAAGTTCAGAGACATGGAATGCTCAGACAGACACATGGTCAACTTGACTACACATCAGTCGGTTGGTTAAGCTCGTCGGTGGTGGAAATTAGTGACCAAGACTCTGTTAAAAAATGAAGATGAGATCACCTGGATGGACTTCAAGAAAGCATTTAGGAATCACTACCTCCCTCCACACATTAGAGTGGAGAAACATATTGAATTCATGAATCTGCAACAAGAAAGTTTGACAGTGAAGGGATATCTCAATAAGATTCTGGAACTTGAGAGGCATAGTCCTCTGAAATAGGACGAGACAGTAAGAATCAGTCACTTCATCAAGGGATTGAACCCTCGCCTTAGGATGAATGTTATGAGTGGTGATCCAAAAACCATGGCTAAGGCAATCTCTCTATCCTCCAGGTTGAGTAGGGAAATGGACACTTAAAAGAAGTATTAACAAGACAATGAGCACAAAAAGGAACAAAGGAAATAAAAGAGGGCTAAAGACTCTAAGCCCTACAAAAGAGATGGTGATGACAAGGGACAACAACGTTGCCCACACTGTAGGAAATTTTATCTAGTCGAATGTCAAGTGAAAGATAGGGTCTGCATTCTGATGCACGAAATTCATGCATAATTGTTAGGCCAATTTATTTTAATTTTAGAAGTCTTTTGTGTTTTAAAAGTGGAAAAATTATTTTAAATACAAGTAAATTCTATTAAGATTTATTACTACCTAAGCTTGGTTAAATTTATGACAGAGAATGAAAATGCGTTGGAGTTTGGACGAAAAAACCAAGGAAATCAACTCTAAGCACCTGTCACGGCCGTGCCATACCTATTTACAATCGTGCCACATGAAGGCCTAGAAACACGCTCTGTCACGGCCGTGCGTAAAAAGATCCATCATCGAAGCTTATTCTCGGTTGTGCGATGTGGAATTACACTCGTGCTTCTGTCTGACAAGAAAGCATGCTCTGTCATGGCAATGCAGGGGAAAGTCACGGCCGTACGCGACAAAAGGCTGGAATCTTCTTTCTGTCACGATCGTGCCACTTAAAGGTCACGGCCATGACGGCGGTATTTCATGCCACTTTTATCCATGTTTTTTATAAGATTTTGGGTTGTTAAGCCATGCTACGGGAAAAACTATTTAAGGAGACCCCAAATCATCTGAAAGAATATCTTTGGAGGTAGAAATCAAAGATTGAAGGCTTGGTGAAGATGATCAGAGGCTATGACGAAGTTCTGTCGGAAACTCGAGAGAGGACGGTAGAATTAGGAGTAATTCCTCTTGTTCTCTATTCTTTTCCTGAAACATTATTTACATTGATGTACTCTAGTTTTATGGAGTAGTTCTTTAGTATTTTCTTGATTAAAACCTATTATGTGTGAGTTCTTCGTATAATTAGTTGATGGATTAATAACATGTTTGATGATTTTCTCATATTTTATGCTTGAGATTTGTTCCTTTGAATCTTTTTATTATCTGAAAAGAAATTTTAAGATTCTCTAGAACTTTCTCTGATTTTTGTCTTGTGTGCTACTTTTGGGAAAATTGCAAGAAACACAATTGTGTAGTTGTTAAGGTAACTTGAAAAAGCCCTTGACTTTATATTTCAATTGAATGTGTTTTGAGATTTAATAAATTAGATTAAAAACCGAAAGGATTAATCTCTTTTATTAATTCCAAAATAGGATTTAAATCCTGCAATATTGGTAATCAATTTGGAAATTTTACTTTATTAATTCATCATCTTTTGTCTAAGAATTTATACATGAGTAGTGGTATTAATCAAGAGAAATACTATTCATCAATTCTATACTTTTAAACCCCATTAAACATAACTCTATATTGATATTATTTATCCTTTTATTTTTATAAAATACAAAGTTATTATCTTTTCTCAGTTTATAAGTAAGAGAAGTTATTAATTATTTCTTGTTCTCGTAGGAACGATACTTTATACTCGTCATTTTATTACTTGAACGATTAGTGCACTTGCTAGTGTTTCTAACTCCACATCAAGTTTTTGGCGTCATTGTCGGGGACTAGATAATAATTATTTGCTTATCTTACTTGTCAATCTAAGAATTATTACCATTCATTGTCATTGGTGTGGTTGCAGAAATTGAATAGTTCATAATCCACACATTCTGGATGATTCTAGCACAAGTGCCTTGGGACATAAGAATAATACATGAAGTTCAGGCGGATCATTGGTGTTTGACCCTGAGATAAAGAGAAATGGCAGAAGATTGAAGAAGAAAATTTTCCAATATTATTAAAATGACAGATCAACAAAGGCAAATTGAAAATCAACTACCACAACCTCCACCTGTGTACAGAACTATGAGAGACTACACTATGGAACCAATGGTTGATGAAAGAGAGAGTATTACATTCCCTGAACTTAGTGTTAACAATTTCCAAATTCAGTAGAGAACAGTTCAAATGATATTAAACACACAGTTTGGAGGAGATAGAGATGAAGACCCATTCGGACACATTACAAAATTTGTCCAATTATGTTCAACTTTTAAATTTCAAGGAGAAAGAGATGATGCAATTCGCTTAAGACTTTTTCCTTTTTCCTTGAAAGGAAAACCTTATACTTGGATCACAACATTGCCAACAGGTGCGTCAAGCATTCATTAACAAGTATTGTCCACCACAAAAAACTGCTAGATGCTTATCTAAATTTTCTTCTTTTTGCTAGTAGGATACAGAGTCTATGCATGAAGCTTGGTATAGATTCAAGGATCTTATCAATAAAGTTCCAAATCATAACATCCCTCTTTACCAGCAAATCTAGTACTTCTACAATGGAGCATCAGCTGAGATAAAGGATAAGATCGATACTGCTGCTAGAGAAACTATTGCTGACAGATCCCCTAAAGATCTTTATAAATTATTCAACAATCTTTCCTTGAACAATTGGCAAAATGCAAAAGCAAAGAAAGCTGGACTTTATCAACTTGATAAGACTACTCACATTCGAGCCCAGCTAGATGCCTTAGCAAAGAAAATGGATATGTTGATGACTCAAAAATCTGTCAACAAGGTTTTGAACATCATATGTGACATGTGTGGAGGAGGACATCCTAATCATGAATGCCAAGCATGTATGAATGTTACTCAACACAATTTCGAGGATGCTAACTTTGTTTCTAATAATGTTTTCAGGAACAATGGAGAAAATTCATATAACATAGGGTTAAGGACTCCTCCTAATTACTCCTGGGTGAATAATGGGGGTCCAGCATAACCCCTTGCTTATCAACCTTATACTGAACCTAAGAGTAATTTGGAAGATGTCCTATCGAAATTCATCTTCACTGTAGAGACCAAGTTTACTAATTAGGATGCATCAATCAGAAACTTAGAAACTCAGATTGGCCAATTGACAAACATGGTATCTAGAAGACAGCTAGAAAGCTTGCCTAGCAACACAGAGAAAAATTCAAGAGAGCAAGTGAATGCAATCATCTTAATAAGTGGCCACTCAGTATCCCTACTAGACTCTTGAAGGTGACAAGGGCAAAAGTCAAGCTAACGACTATAACTTAGAACTACACTGCCTAAACCCTTTTCTCTTTACTTATTTTAGTTTCTTAGTTGTGGAATACATTTGATTTTAACTTAGTTGTGTTCATGTTCAGGAAAACTTCAGTTACGATCATTTTCACGACTGTTCTCAAGACTTGAAGGATATTCATTTTGCCTAGTCATAGTAGAGACCAAGCTTTACCATATTTTTGTTTATTCAGGACACATGATGCAGACCCAGATCACAAACTTGGCCACAGAACACCAATCTACCCATCACCACCTCCAAAAGACTAAGCCTTGATCATTTCTTCTCCTTTACTTTACATTTTCCCATTTATGTATTTTCCTTTTCTCTTAGTTGTTCTATCTTGGGGGAACTTTTTGCATGGCATATTTAGTTGAGTAGTATTGATTTATAGTTCTTTGATGGAGTCAGTGTCTTGTTTTAGTGTTGTCAGTGCATCATTTCTCTTTCTGATGCTACATATTTTATTGTCTTAAAGTTCAGTGTCAGGGCATTGCTTACCCTATGAAATTCTATTATTGCTCTTTTTATCATCAGAATACTAGGAAATGGTAGGAGTTTGTTGCCGAGCAAAAGAATCTACTCTTTAATTATGCACTTCTGAATTTATCTACTATGATATGAGTCCTTATTATATTTGTATTTTTCTTGAAAACATTAAGACTTTTTGGAGCTTATAATTATGCTATATAATTTTAATGCAAAAATGACAATAAAAAGAGGTCTAGCTCCAACAATTAAGTGAAAAGTGTATAGTACCTTCTGGAACCTTAGTTTGTCTGGGTGATTAGATCCATAAGAGATTTTTGTCTGGCGACCTAAGGGCATCTATTTTGGGATCCGTGGGTCGAAAGCCCGTTACATATACCACTTTGTGCAATATGAAGGATTACTAAATTCTTGAAAAAAAAAGAGAAAATAAAAATATTAATGCTAAAACACGAAATGGTAGTAGTATGAAAATAAGCTCTTTAAAGACTTATGGTTTAATATTGATACTTTTATGAGATGGATGAATATTGTATGTAAATGATGCAGGAAGGACATAGTTGAGGGTTGAGACCTTTGTAAGGCTGGGTTTGGATTGAGAAAAGATATTCTAGTGATGGTTATGTAAAAGAGCAGTAGGAGGAAAGTATTGGATATTGCAATGGAGTTTTGACAAAATTGCTTGAGGACAAGCAAAATATCTAGCATGAGGGAATTTGATGCGTGAAATTCGTGCATAATTGTTAGGCCAATGTATTTTAATTTTAGAAGTCTTTTGTGTTTTAAAAGTGGAAATTTATTTTAAATACAAGTAAATTCTTTTAAAATTTATTACTACCTAAGCTTGGTTAAATTTATGACAGAGAATGGAAATGCGCTGGAGTTTGGACGAAAAAACCAAGGAAATCAACTATGAGCACCTGTCACGGTCGTGCCATATATATTCACGGCATGCCACATGAAGGCCTGAAAGCACACACTGTCATGGCCGTGTTGTACAGTTTCATGCTCGTGGATAAAAGATCCATCATCGAAGCTTATGTCATGGCTGTACGATGCGGAATCACAGTCATGCTTTTGTCTGATGAGAAAGCATGCTCTATCATGGCAGTGCAGGGGCGAGTCACCGTACGCGACAAAAGGTTGGAATCTTCTTTCTGTCACGGCCATGCCATTTAAAGGTCATAATTGTGTTGGCAGTATTTCAGGTCATTTTTATCCATATTTTTTATAAGATTTCGGGTTGTTGAGTCATGCTATAGGAAAAACTATTTAAGGAGACCCCAAATCAACTGAAGAACATCTTTGGAGGTATAAATCAAAGATTGAAGGCTTGGTGAAGACGATCAAAGGCTACGACGAAGTTCTGCCGGAAACTCGAGAGAGGACAGTAGAATTAGGAGTAGTTCCTCTTGTTCTTTATTCCTTTCCTGAAACATTATTTAAATTGATGTACTCAACTTTTATGGAGTAGTTCTTTAGGATTTTCTTGATTAAAACCTATTCTGTGTGAGTTCTTCGTATAATTAGTTGATGGATTAATAGCATATTTGATGATTTTCTCATATTTTATGCCTGAGATTTGTTCTTTTGGATCTTTTTATTATCTGAAAAGAAGTTTTAAGATTTTCTAGAACTTTCTCTAATTTTTCTCTTGCGTGCCACTTTTGGGTTATGTTTGGTATGAGAATAAAAGGTAGAACAACCCTTTCTTCTGCCAAATAAGCCTATTCAAAGTTCTCGTCATATGGCTAGAAGTTCTTGCTAAAAGCATAGAACGTTTATTTTTTTTTTCTTATGCTTTATGTCTTTTCAGCCGCATCTTTTGACTTTTTCCTTTCATCTATTTTTTAATTATTTTGTAATATTAGTATATATTATTTGGTTATTTATTAATACATTATTAGTCATGTTATAAAATAATTTATTAAATGTTATTAATTAAAAATTATAAAATATTTAGTTCTAATAATTAATAAATATTTTATTAATTAAACTATTCAATTATTTTAAAAAAATATATTATATTTGGATCTTAAGATGTACGTAAATTATAATATTAATAACATATTCTTATTTACTATAATTTTATACCTCAAAATAATAAATTATATTCTTAGTTCTTATTTTTTATCCATACACCCACCAAAACTTATCTATCAAATCAACTTTTTTAAATCCTCATCATTACACTTTTTCAACTAAACATCAACCCAAACTTTTCTATCAAATCAATTAGTTCTTGAGAACTAACGTTTTCTCAAATTTCCCATAACAAACATAACCTTGGGGAAATTGCAAGAAACCCAATTGTGTAGTTGTTAAGATAACTTGAAAAAGCCCTTAACTTTATATTTCAGTTGAATGTGTTTTGAGATTTAATAAATTAGATTAAAAATTGAAAGGATTAATCTCTTTTTTTAGTTTCAAAATATGATTTAAAGATTTCAATATTGGTTAAATCAATTTGGAAATTTTACTTTATTAATTCATCATCTTTTGTCTAAGAATTTATACATGAGTAGTGGTATTAATCAAGAGAAATCCTATTCGTCAATTGTATATTTTTATCCCTCTTATTTTTATAAAATACAAGGTTATTATCTTTTCTCAATTTATAAGTAAAAGAAGTTATTAATTATTTATTGTCCTCGTAGGACGATAATTTATACTCATCACATTCAGTGTGGTCAAGCAGGACACAATATTAGAGACTATCTTGAAAAGCATGATAATTATAAAGGCAAAGGAAAGGCCAAACAAAATTATGGAAACAAAGAGCTGCAGGTAGAGACCAGGCTATGGAGGTTGATGAGACTCAAAACATTACCAATGAGGACTAAGGTAACTCTTTAGGTAAAGATAATTATGTTAATGTTATATCTATAGGGGAAAGGTTTCGTGCGGCCTATATGGTTAGCCTCACTGTATGGCCACTCGGTTTGAGTTGTCGAGATTAAAATCAACGACCGCTTTCCATACCAGAAATAATGTTAACATTCGATTTGACATCCAAAAAGCGGTTTACATCTCAACCTTTCATTTTTTCATCATATGCTGAAATACAAATAAAGAATAAATATATAAAATCCTCTTTCTATTTTTGTCGCTGCTAGCACTTCAGCGTGCTCCAACACCACGAATGGAAATTGAATGACACATGGCCTATTTTGTATTTGTGGCTGATGCCTTCAATCTCCGAAGATATTGACAACCATAGATCACATGTTGCTCTCCCTTTTATTTAAATTTTTGTGTTAATATACAAAAAAATATGACGAAAACCATTTTGATTATTGATAGATTTTTTTTATTGAAGATCAGAATATATTCTATTTATTAGATTATGTTTCTTGATATTGATGGCAAACGTAACTTGAATAAAAAAATTGATATGTATAATGTATTGAAGCACACCACGAAAACCATGGAAACATTACATGATCAAGTAAGAATAATTCCCCTTTGATGTTGTTGGTGGTAAAGAACAAACAATATGCACACCACGAAAGCATTCAAACCAAAGATAAGAAACCGAATTATAAATAGTATTGGAGATAGAAATGATATGTTCTTTGACATGTTCATGATAATTCACTATGGGCATCCAAAAAGCTACGTGTTAAAATTGCAACCTGCAACTACTTCAACATAAAAATTTTTAATATTTTTTTTGAAATGTTAATGTCAATTTTGTGATGAAAATATGGCTCAATACTATAATCTCTGGAGGAAAGAGTGTGACCAATGCATCACCCTTCGTTCTAGATACAGGTGGGAGAAGACCTGAAATCTCAGGAACAGTGGTCATTGAAGATCAGTAAAATTTTGAAAATAATCGTGTATATATATATATATATATATATATATAATCAAGCTAACCAACATTTGAAGCTAAGTAAACAATTAAGCTGCCTAACTCATTATCCAAAATCACATTTCAAATTAGAGGGCCTTTTGGCGTGTCCAAAAACACTTTTAAAGTGCACACATGAATATTAAGCTTTTTTTTTTTTGCTTTATAAATTCAATAAAATTTTGATAAATCAAGGTTCTGTCATACATAAGAAATATTCTTCATATCCATCTTGCAAAGCTACTTCATGAATAGGAAAGAGTAGTGTGAACTCTAACCCACTAGCATCTAATGCTCCACCATTTGTTCTGAAAAAAAAAACAATACAAGTAAATAATGAGCATAATTTACCCAAAAAGCAAAGACTTCTTACCAAAAAATTGTTGTTGGTTCATTGCTCCATATTATAACTAATGAACTAACCACGAGAAATTCATACAAAAATGAGACTATGCTTCTTCCCCAAAAGCTATTGATATACTTTTTGACCATTCAAACATATAATTTAAAAAATAAAGTACATTAATGGGTACATGAATACTTGAGAATGTAATGTAATCCTACTATCAATAGATAAAAAGGCACGGCGATGCTTCTTTTAATCTTCTTGGTCTTGTCCCAATTCATGTCATCAATGTCAAAGATGTTTAATACAAAAATTGATATAATATCAATATTTACTGGAAAACAAATTAAAATGTCACCTGATGTAATTTGCAAGAACATGAATTATGTCTTGATTTCTTGCACTTCTTACATACATACTTATGCTTTTCAGCTTGCGACATAGATATTTCGACACCAGATTTTATTTGTTCGGATTTTCTTGGTCTTCCCTTGGGTTTTACATATTTTGGATCATGTATAACAAACTTGGAACACTGAGGAGCACCATTTTATATTATAGGAACATTAGTTCTCTTCAAAATATTTACTTGAGATTGATAAGTAATTTTCATAGTAGCAAATTTTTTAAATGCATCATCTATAACTGACATCCCAAGATTTAAATGTTCAAGTGAATTCAACCCAGATCGTAAAAAATTCCAAATATTTGTTCGCTAAATATATTTCTGCAATGTGGTTATAGAGTGTTGTTCTTTTGTAGAAATTACTCCCCTATCATGAAAAGCATATGGTCTCAAATATCTAGCATCAATTGTCCAATGATGAAGAATGTACTGCTCTGGTACGCTTGTAAAACCTTTTTTGAAGAGAACATGCAAGATATGCTTACAAAATATCCATCTTGTTCAAACTTTCTACATGAACAATTAATTGAAATATTTTGATGGTCGCTATACTCTACAATATTTCTTTCATGGTCTTCTACCCCCATTTTGCAAATATAATACACAACTTTGTTAACATCCTTTGACAACTTATGTGACAACAAAGATGTCAAGTTCATGTACTCCCGTTGGAATATAGCAAATATTTTCTTAGTGTAAACTCGCCTTGCATGATACTCTAGAAGGTTTTCAGAGGTTAGGGCAGCAGTAGAGTTCATAGTTCCAAAATCTTATAACTCTTCAGCTTCACGACGAGAATTAAGAGCTTGATCGTATTGATACACAAATTCAGATAAGGAAGTATTTGAATTCACAAAACCATCAAAGAAAGAGTTCATACTTTTTTATCTTTGTGTTGTAGACATGCCTGCAAAGAAAATATCTTTAAAGTATATTGGCACCCAATAATAACATTTGTTATACATTTTTTCCACCCAATGACCATTTGCAATATTATGCTTTTCCTTCAAAGAAAGCCAATCATTTTCAAATTCTTGAATGCTACTTGACTTATATATCCACTTCTGAAAATCATCTAAGAAATTACCTCATGCATATAAATCTTGAGTATTAGTCAATGCATTATTTCGGATATGCCAAATGCAAAATCTATGTCGTGTGTTTGGAAACACTTTATGAATGGCATTACCCATTGCAATGTCTTGATCAGTGATAATAGATATAGGATGCTTCATATTCATACAATTCAACCAAGTTTGAAACAAACAAATAAATGTATCATTTGTTTCATTAGAAAATAAAAGCACAATCAAATAATATTGATTGTCTATGGTGATTAACACATGTGAATGGTGCAAATGGCATACAAAAGTTGTTCGTCCTATATGTGATATCAAAAATGACAACATCTCCAAATGTTAAGTAGTTATCCCTAGACCTGCTATTTGCCCAAAATACGCTTCTTACATTGTCATTTTCATCCTTTTCCCATTTGAAATAAAAACCATCATCATGAGCTTGTTTATCTAAGAAATATTCCATCATCTTCATGCATTCTCCGCGAATATTATTTTTTCTTATTGATTTTAAATGATTCCTACACTTTTCACTTGTGATAGATGTCTCACCAGTATAATTCAGCACCCTAGCTATTTGATGGGCCAAACCTAAAATCATGTAATTCAATCATCATTTCTTCTGATGAATCTAATAATACATTTTGAGAGCAAAGGTTTGCGGCCTTAGATGGAGTTGTTAAAACATGCGAGTGTTCTTCTTCAAACTTTCTAACTTCCTACTTTCCATCCTTTATTTCACTAAGTAAAATGTGAGCATGACAACCATCTCTAAGATTTCTTCTTTGTTTCACTTCTTTTTCAGAATATCGACTTAGATCTTTATAGCCTTACTTTGAACAAACAAGCAACCTATTTGCAAACTTTCTAGTTTGACTAGACTTGTGAAAATATGATTTTCAAATAGAAAATCCAACAACTCTTGCATATAAATTGTAATATTCATATGCATCATCATGTGTGTCAAATATCATGCCCACATACGGCTTGGAAATTCCATGATACTTCTTAAAATTATCATGTTCAACTGGCATCTCTGGACTAACATCCTCATTATTTTGCATATAATTGCTGTAAAAATCATGAATTAATATAATTTATAAATTCTAACAAACTTATATGACAACAACTCATACCTTTGATGTGCATCATCAAATCCCTCGATATAATGATCTTGAGAATATATGCCACATGTGTCAATGTTAGTGCTCATGTTGGACATCATATAGTCCTAGTAAAATATTTGCCAACGTTAAGTAATAACAACACGAAAAAAGAAAAATTGTTTTCAACTTTTATATAACATCAAATTGTTTTCTTCAAATCAAAAGATGCAAAATAATGTTTTTTTACCATAATCACTAAAATCTAAGAAATAAAAAAAATTAAAAGAATAAATAGGGAGCAGCAGGACCTATGGCTGGAAGTATTTCCAAACTGTTGAAGGAAGGACAACTTCACAATGTGGCCAGATGTACTAAATCAGATTGAAGACGTGGAGAGCAAATGCAAGAGGTTAGTGTTCTTTGATTTCCATTCACGAGCGATAGAGACCTATAGTGTTTGGGGAAATGATGGTGAGGTGACCTATGATGCTAATAGCGATGATGGAACCATGAAATTGCACCAGTGTGGTACCTGCAAAATCCCTGGTCACCGAAACGACGACGTGGTGAATGGCGATGCTAGAGGTATTGTGCTGCCAGCGTCAATGTCGTCGGAGCTGCAATGCTAGCAGCGCTCTTCGTTCAGGAGAGATTTGAGTGAGGAGAGAGAATATGCGAGAGAAAGGGATTCTTTTTTTAGGGTTTATTGTTTAGCTCTATTTCAGCCGGTGATGAAAAATGAAAGGTTGAGATGTAAACCACCTTTTGGATGTCAAATCGAATGTTAACATTACTTCTAGTATGGAAAGCGGTCGTTGATTTTAATCTCGACGACTCAAATCGAGTGGCTGTATAGTAAGGCCACACGAAACCTTTTCCCATATGTATGTATGTATGTATGTATGTATGTATGTATATGATTCTTCATTCAATGGTATATTTTGTCGTAAAATGATTAATGCAAGAGATAATGAAAAAAATTGTATGTGCGCCTAAGTAAGATTGAAATGTGATGATGAATTTATTTGAAGGGGGGAAGGATGTAACAATCCTAAATTTTCAAATAAGGCTATTTAAGTCATTCGAAGGAAACACTAGAAACCCTAGACTTAACACTAGAAACCCACTAATCCTCTCTCTTCTCTTTTTTCTTACTTCTCCCCCACGTGACGGCTGCAACTCTAGAGGAGGAAGAAAGAGAAGAACGAAGAAGAAGTGGAGGACAAACAAGAAGAGGATGGACAAGGAAAAGGGATCAACATTGAGAAAGAACAAGACCCTGTGTATGTAAAAGGAATCCAAATCCTTTTCTCCCTTTTAAATGATGTTTTTTGGATTGAGAGTTTCAAGAACGTCTTTGTTCTTGATAGGTATTTTGATTGATGGTTATATGATTGATGACGCATCTTAATCTATATAACTTCATGGCTGGTCTTAAAATAATTATTTGGATAGGTTTTATTCATCCAAAAATTACAAATAGTATTTATGGATGGAAAGCTCTCGAAGTTTAGTTTTCGTAGAAATTTGACTCATCCAATTTGTAGATGTATCGAAATAGTTATGATCTGAAAAGAGAACTATTATCATGTTGTCTCGAGTAATTGAAATAAGGTTTGAAATTTATGCACAAGTTAAAGATTTATTTTATCTTTACGTGGAAATTAAATAATCTAGAAATAACAAGTATGGATTAAGCTATTAATATTTTAGTGTCTACTACCAGAATACTAATATAGAGAATAGATTTTGATAGTTGTATGAATCTATGATTAAATGCCAAAAACATAAAATCCATAAATTTTATAAGTGATTCCTATGAAAGTCTAATTTGTAGGAAAATTAGAATCAATCAAAATGAATGTCCATATATTGAGTTATAACTTTTTTATCGATGATAGTGTCAGAATTGTCAAATAAGAAAAGTGACATGTTATATTATTTATGTTAATGATTGTTATGTTAATATTATGCATTTTCTTGAATGTTTATATACATTCTGAATGCATTTATTTGATGATATTTATGTTTAATGTCTATGATGAGTTTGTTTGGGGGGTGGGGGTGTTGGGGTTGGGGTGGAGCCCTAAAATCATGTTAATTGATATTGCCATAGTTCATGATTTCCTTCGAGATGTATGTTAGATTCCCCAAGTTTTATGTTTCAAGATTCCCATGGATTGTCTATTAATTTTTTTTAACTCTTCAACAATGCTATGCAGGATATTTACTTTAAAAATGTATTTTCGGACTGAACATCGAATCCTAGGATGTTCGCACGGCCATGTCAACCTCAAGAATGATCGTGATCGAGCGGTCAAGGAACAGGGTGATGAAACGACTCTATAACATTCGTAACGTCTCTGTCACGACCATTATAGGACCAAGCATGGCTATGATCAAATTGGTCATGATCGTAAGTGAAAAATGACGAAGATTATGCCCTCTATAGCGCCAGTGAACCCGTGGTCACGATTGTGATAGGGCTGAGCACACAATGACCAACTAAGGCACGGCCATAAGCGAGGCTAAAGGATGAAAGGCACTATAACTACCGTGAATCCCAAGGATCACGGTCATGACCAAGCATGTCATTATTGTGACCAATGTGTCACAATTGTGACCAATACAGATTGACTTGGATATGACATAGATACACATAATGCATGCTCAGTCATAATTAGTCTAAAAGATGAAGAAAGATTGATGTGAATGTTTGATGTATCGATGACCCTAAAAAAAGTGTGAAATTGAAGGAAATGCCTTGATACTCATTATGTTAAAAAGTAAATGTCTTTCCCTTAGAAAAAAATGTCATCACCTGAAAGGATATTTGAGATTTTCTAAGGGTCATTGGTATGTTTGTAATGATATTGTCATGAACCTTCAATTAAGTAAAAATGAAATATGGATAAGAAATAAATGTCTTTAACCTTGTGGTGATTAAAACTTCTTCGAAAAATAATGCTATCACCCAAAAGGTGCTTGAGATTTTCTAATGACCTTATGACCTGGTTAACAAATGTAATGATGTTGTACAATGCCTTCAATTAAGTAAAGATGAAGGATGGATAAGAAGTAAAATGAATGTCTTTCACCTTATGGTGAGTGAGACTTTGAAATATGGAAGATATCATATGATAAGGTTAATGCAAGTGAAGTCATAAGTACCCAATAATAACATATGATAATGAATGAAAACAAAATAAATAATGTCTAAAGGGTTATAAAGTAATCTTAAGAAAATGTAAGGTAAAGAATGAAAGATATTAAGCAATAAGTAATGATTAATGAGTTATAAAGAAATTTTTAAGATGCATGTGATAATGAAAATGAAATGCAATGATATTTACGTCAGGTATGTTTATGAATCAAATGAATGCATATTATTTATTATTGTATAATACTTGCATATGATGGTTTTAAAGCTAAGCAAATATGCATGTTAAGATATTTATAATTCATTGAATGATGAACATGATATAATGTCATGTGAGGTTCATGTTATAATTCATGGTATGCATGCTTATAAATTTATGTTATTATGATATGATAAATAATACATCGCATCTAGAAGTATGTGATAGATTATCATGATATACATAACTTTTACATACTATAACTGATAAATCATGTACTTTAAATTTGTGCAAGGAATCAAAATTAAGTGATTGATGATAGCCTCACAAAGTGTTGCACATGTTTATGTTAAATAAATACTATGGTTCTAGTTGAATATTGATGCTAATTATGCAATGAAGATTTTAGATATTTAGTGTTTAATGAAATAATAATTATGATATTATTATGAAAAAGTTTTTATTTATTATATTTTTAAAAAATTTGCCAAGTATTTCATTGTTAAATAAGATATGATGAATGGACTATCAACATGCCTTAAATGCATTACATTATTTACCAACTGTAACGATAATGCTCAAGGCCGTCAGGGACATAGTTGGAATCATGTAGAGAGGTTGACAGTAGTTAACTAAACTGCTTTCTTGAGTTGGGCCAAAGTGATACAAAAGGTCCATTTGAACGTAAGATCCAACGATTTGGGATAAAGAAGTGGCATCAAATCTCAGAGAAAAGATTTGAAAAAAAAAAAAAGATTACACACTGTATTTATTTCGTTTTAAAAAGAAATCCAAATCGGGAGTTGTACTTGTTCATGTTTCTATCAGAACATGATGCACCTTTTCTTTAATGGGTGGCAAAAACGTTATGCACATTTCATGCACGCAAGTTATTCACACAGCAAGAGAAAAATCCCATCACTCAATCGAGTTCAAAGTTTGGTGCTGTACAGCAACAATTTCTTCAGAGGACTGGAACGATCTCCTGAGCTCTGACCATCTCCTAACAGTAAGTAAGCTTTACTTTCGATTTCACTACTACAAAGATCTCCCTTTGTGATCGTAAAAGGTTTTCTTTTCGCTACTTGGGCTCAGGTTTTGCCGGCAACGTGTAGCCGCCGCTGAATTCGAAGGAGCTGCCGCCGCTGGTGTCCTTTCTAGGATACGGATCGTCGTACGGATGACGACGCGCGGCGCCCTTTGCACTCCCGAACTCTGTGGCGGACGGCCCTGCCGAAGTGGAGTCCGTGCGCAGGCCACCGAGCTGCAGCATCATCTCAATCTCCTTCACCACCTCGTTCATGGTCGGACGATCCGCCGCCGAGTCATCGACGCATCGCAGCGCCAGCTCCGCGAATCTCCTGAATGTCAGCAGGTCGTTCTCCTCCCGGAGCAGCAGGGGGTCCATCAGCTCCCTAATGCCATAGAATTCTTCGTCGTTCGCGTCGATGGCCGCCTTCACCTCGCGAACAATGTATTTGCCCTTGTCCAGTGGCTGCCTGGCGCATATCAGCTCGAGCATCACGATGCCGAAGCTGTAAACGTCGCTTTTCTCTGTTAGCTGCTGTGTCATGTAATATTCTGGATCCATATAGCCCTGAAAAAAATGGTGGATTCAGCAATCGATGTATAATTTTGTTGGATAGCCTAAATCTTGATCAAATCATCAGCATATTCGTAGCACTTCTTTCATGTTTAACGCATAAAACTCGTCTTTTTTCCCAGCTTATGATGAAATTGAGGTAGTAATTGTGACGCTGATAGAAGAAATTGGTACTGACCATTGTTCCTTTAACTTGAGTAGAAACATGACCCTTTTCGTAGTCAGACACCAACTTTGAGAGGCCGAAGTCCGAGACCTTCGCGGTTAACATGTCATCCAGCAGGATGTTGCTAGTCTTGACATCCCTGTGGATTATTGGTGGATCAGCAAGTTCGTGAAGATAAGCTAAACCTCTTGCTGAACCGAGTGCGATCCGAAGTCTCCTCTTCCAGTCTAATTTTACCCCACTCTTCCCTGCAGTGGATGCTTGTAAATGCTGATGAACATGGAATGAGGAAAACAAGTTTCACGATTTAGTGGAGAATCTACCAGACAAACTTTCTCTTAAAGTTCCATTTGGAACGTATTCGTACACCAGCATCTGCTCCCCTTGCTCAAAGCAGAAGCCAACAAGTGCTACCAGGTTCTTGTGATGGACCCTAGACAGCATCTCAATTTCAGTCTTGAATTCGAGCCCGCCTTGTGACGAGCCTTGTCGTGCTCTCTTTATTGCAACTATCTGTCCTCCTGGAAGTATTCCTCTATAGACCTGAAAAGGTAGATAAATTTATGAGGAAACTCCTTGATAGAGATAGCTTTGTATGACCAAACATGCAAAATTTCATATACATTCTAGTGCTGACATGTTACCTTTCCATATCCTCCTGATCCAATTTCATTAGCTCCCGAAAAATCATTGGTGCACTTCTTTATTTCAGCATAGGAAAACCATCTTGCTCCCTTCAGCTGTATCTCACCACTTTCTTCTCCGGTACGTGCCAATGAAACTGTAGTGTGAAAGTTACAACCATACGATTTTAGATGCTTGTGGTTCTTATTGTTTTACATTTTATACAAATAAAAATGTGTTTCCAAGTCCTGAATGCCTTTTAGTAACTGAACCAACTAATTGCGGTGTTTGATGAGAAGTTGCCTTTTAGATAGTAGCATTCAGAATTGGATCCTTTCTATTTGTGGTTCAAACGCCCTTTTAGTTAGTGGAACTCTATGAACGTCTTCTGTGATGAAGATTACATTACATTAGATACTTACCAAAAGGCTTGCTGGATTCTGTGGCTCTCCGGGCTCGTTTCCTTTGCCTAAGGGTATAAATTGTGACTATGACCAGTCCGATCACAAGCAATGTGCAGCCAACGGCTACTCCAACGATCAAGCCAATGCTCACTGAGGATCCCTTTTTGAACTCTGCTCAATTTCATTTTGGTCAGGGGCAAAATGTCAACTTATATATGACACAATACTGAAGAGTGAAGAAGGCACCTGGGAAAGGATATGGCGACGGTATAAAATAATATGGTCCAAAAATTTTTGGTGGCTTGTAGGTTTGGTTGCTGAAATCAAAACCAATCCTTATGATCTCGGACCTGTCGAAGTACATTTCGCCTGTTGGTGGGAAAAGTTTGAGTTCCACTTGCAGGTATGAGTCATTACTGAAGTAAGGACCCTGAAGAAACACAGATCCAGGTTGAAGGTCAAGATCAGTCCACAAGTCCTCTTCCAGTGATTGGAATATGGCTCTGTTGGTCACATCTCCGAAGCCAGGTGCTCTGAAGTACATGACGCCTTCATATGGGTAGGCACATTTGCAACTCTGAGGATTGACACTCTGCCCAATGGGACAGGAATTAGCAGCACAATTGGCAAGACTGGTAGAATAAGGTGCTGAATACTGTTGCTGAAGGCTGCAGTATCGCGTATTAGACAACGTATTACCATCACACACAGGGTTTCCGACAAGTCTGCACACAGAAAGAAATGGTGGAGTTTGCATGATAATTAAACATTAGCACATGAATAAGAATGTTCACTGGCGTCTAATTTTACCACATGACCTGTGGAAGATACTCACATAAGAGTTTTATTATAGTCCTTAGTGACCGTCACTTCGGTGAGAGCATTGTTTTCCAAATTAACAATCTGCAATTGTTGGCTGATATTTTTTCCCATGTCAAGGGTACCGTTGAATTTATTGTTTTGGAGCAAGCTGTAATGGAGACAGTTAAGTCAATTCTCGTATATTATGGAATTTTATGTCATCATTTGTCATGAAAAAAGAGAAAAACCCTTACATTTGCTGCAATTGCGTAAAGCTGAACAGAACTTGTGGGATTTCTCCATGAAGGTTCCCTGATTCTATCACTCTGCATCACAAACATCAAAGGCATTTCTGGTGAGGTGTCAATCTTGTTAAGATAAATAACTTCACACGCAATGAGCACACAGGGTACATACATAACAGTTAGACTTTCGAGTTCTGAGAACCAAGCTGGAGTTTCTGATTGATCGAATGTGTTATTGCTCAAATCTCTGTTAGCGTGTTGGAGAATTAAGATGGAAGGAGTGAGATGCGTAACATGAGACTGCATACAGAAGGTGAGTGGTATCTTACACATAATTGAGGGCACTCATCCCCGTCAAATTTGGCATTGGACCAGTCAAGGCATTATATGCTAGGCTCCTGAATGGTGCAAATCAAGAATTAGTGTATCTTGATGGAAAAACGTCATCTTGTGTGGCTGAGCAAGTGTGGTATCTTACAATTCCGTGATACGCGTAAGGTTGTTGAGATTGGAAGGGACTGAACCACTCAGTTGATTCCTATCAAGACGGCTATTGAGCAAGAAGAAAGCATGTTAGAAGGAATATAAATTTGAATGATGCATGGAATCTTGGGAATATCTGTTAGCTACACACTTACAGAACCTCAAGTGTCTGAACGAACCCAACGGAAGTTGGAATTTCGCCTGTAAAATCGTTGCCATCGAAAAGTCTGTGGTAGTATTTTCATGAGGCATGATATACGTAGATTATGAAGAAAATTTCAGGAATTAGAAGCCTTGAAACTTACACATGTATCAATGACATCTCAGGGCTAAAAAGGCTTTCCGGGATGGAACCTGATAACTTATTCCTATTGAAGTGGCTGTTAGGAAAGCAGAATGGAAGGAATCAAATTCATGGGTAAAGAAGTTGACGGTCAATTCAATTATGTTTTGGAGTTTAATTTCTTCTTTGAAAAAACTTTTGCAATGGATAATATCCTTTTTATTTAACAAAAATCTCAAAGAATTACGTACAAATGCTTTGTGTGGAGAAGCTGGTCCAAGCCTGTATTATTTCCGTCAGAGATCGGCAGAGGTCCAGTCAACATATTATCAGCTATATCTAGCCAGTAGAGTTTAGAGAGGTTGCCGAGTTCAGGTGGTATACTACCGGTAAACCTGTTTGAGTTCAGGGCCCTGGGGAAGAAAATAAATGTAAGAACGTGCATACTTACGGGACTTGTTTCAATTACATGCTCTGATCTGACATACAAGAAGTTCAGGGGGAACGAGTAATCCTTACAAGAATGTGAGATTTTGTAGAGCTCCTAGTTCTTTTGGAATTTGGCCTGTGAAGTTGCATCCTACCAAGCTCCTGTTCGACAACACAAAATGTATAAAATGACCAGATGAATAGGGACATAACTACTTGAGGTGGTGGATTCTCATCAAGTGGCTTTGTATCTTACAGTATAGTAAGCTTCCTCAAGTCTCCAATTGTCGATGGCAGCTGACCACTAAGGCCTGGGTTGTAAGATAGGTCCCTGCAGATTCTACCAGTTAAGGAGATTATCTTTCGTCATAGCTACAGTTGTTGCAATTTGTTTCTAGTTTATCTCAGATAATATCAAATAATATCAATAAAGATATGATCTCTAATGGTACCTTTGCCTACCAGAAGTTAACGCAGAAGAATGTTTACTTTGTGATTTATCATGACTCTTAGTATTTGTATCAAGCAGATGCTATGATCATACGGTAGTTTGGAAGTAAAAAGTTGGCCCGCTCAAATTTCTCACTGTCACTAAATTGAGAAAAGAAGAAGAAGCTCAAACTTACAGGGACGTCAATTCACTGAGCTGTCCAAGGTCACCACTCAATGTTCCTTCGATGCCCATGGAAGCGAGTTTCCTGAAATATGCAGTCATGTCTGCGACTGATGGAAATTAAAACATGCAAAAGATAAAACTCCACAAACAATTAGAGGCTCACAGGGCTGTCACTCTGGAATTGCTGCACTCGACCCCTTCCCACGGTGCCGTACTACCACAAGGGTCATCTGTCTTCCCCCAGCTCGGCGGAGTATTCTTCCATTCACCCGACATCAGCGAACGCAAAATAGCACCTGCAAGCACTCAGACATGCAGGTTCCTCTTCAGGTACTCCTTTTAATTAATGTTTACATGAAAGCATATATATTATATATATGTATATCTATATATATACAGAGAGAGAGAGAGAGAGAGAGAACCATCTTGGGAGTTTGTGCTCGCATAACTAGCACGAAGACTTGTGAGGCAGACGAGCAAAGTGAGGAGTGATAACTCCATGGGGACTGGAACACGAACTGGCAGATTCACGAGCTCAGAGCTTGGCTGGTGTTAGAAGCCATGAACGTGTGCACCTCTTCACCTGGGAGTTGGTCAGCTGCAGGAGTTCTAGCAGCAACTTAGTTACCTGGCCGCCATGATTCCTGTCATCATGCGCTCTGCGTCGCACGAATCAAAATCATGGTACTTGGAAGGTTGCTAAAGATGCCTTTGCCTCAAAGACTCGCCTTTTCTTCCAAGTCAATCAACCTTGTTCTCACTCGCTGGTGGGTAGAAAAGACCTCCCCGTCGCTTGGCACCGTCTCCTTTGGAGTTATCTTTTGAGTGCTGCAGCGATGCATACTTTCACTTGCGACTTCGTGGAAGTGGAAATTCTTGCAGGGTGACGTTTTTATCACTCCATTTTATTAAATTAAAAAAAAGCTTATATCTCACATCGTAAAATGAGAATAACATTTTTTTTTTAAAAATGCTAATAGAGACACTTCCCTTGTATTAGGGGCAGTCAGTGGATTTAGAACAACAAAAAAAATCATTTTAGGCTGAACTTAGTCCAAGAGCTCGAGATTTGAATGGGATGCAATTTATTTTTCTTCTTTTTTTTTTTATTTGAACATGTGATCTGAAAGAAGAAAAAAAAAATCTGGTTCATCTGCTGAGTGTACAGATAAGAAACATGTCCATGTGGAGCCAAGCGAGAAGCTTTCCAGCCTTTGACCTCCCGTGGCCGTGGTGATGGAAGATGAGACGATTGACGAGGGAATTCAATTAATGCATCGCATCCATCCAGAGGGGCATGTTATGTTGTTTAATGAATGCAAGTAGGTTGCGAGCCGTGTGAAACCAATTACTTTTTCTTTTCTTTTTCCACGCATCATCGAGATATTTACTTTATTTTTAAAAAAAATATTTACTTTAAATTGTACGCCTAGTTATATTAGATTGAGAAAAATCGAACTCGATGTTTAATAAAATGATGAAAAGCTGGTTTTTTTATCATATGCTTATGAGATAACTTTACTACTCCTAATTATTTGGTTAATCATATATCAAACTATTAAGTACTATGAATATTTTACATATTGGTAAAGTCAAATTCAAATTCTCGCTCAAGGGAAAATAGATTTTTTTTTATATCGTATGAAATAGCTCCGTTTATAGAAACATTCATTTTTTAAAAAAAAAAACTTTAATATTTTAGCTCACCGTGTAACAACCAATCCATGAGACAAATTCTGTGCAACTTTCTTTAAAGAAAAGTGTATAAGTTTTTTTAAAAAAAAAATACAAAAGGACTAACTTCATCTATTGATATAAAAATTCATAGCGTCGTGATAGTGAATTTGTCTAATAGTGAAACTAAAATCTAATAGTGAATTTATTTTTAAATTTTAATCAATATACAATGTTAAATAAGATGAGCTAAAAATAATTTTAAAAGCTTATATAATGTTAAATAAGATGAGATAATTATTGGTTAGTCATTAGTAAAAATATTATTTTTATGTGACATTATGAAAATAAATTCTTGAGAGAAAATATCTTCTTTCGTTCAATTGGTTATAAAAAACGATTTTTGAGCTAGCTATAAGATGTGACACCATGTCCTGGAAATTATTTTCCTCCAACCAAGGTTATACTCATTTACATTATTTAATTATTTTTAAGGTTATATAAGGGCTCCACCCATATTAAGCCAAAAAAATAATAAGTTATGTGATAACTAATTTTATTGTGACCTTATGGTTAATTTATTCAAAAAAATATTTTTTTAGGATCATATTTCTGTTATATTATTCATTAATATAAAATGAAACAATCACCTTTTTTTTTAATCCGTTGTCGGCCAAAGTAATTAATACACTATAATCTTAGCATGATATTTTAGTATTATAATAACATTAATTACACAACGATATAACTAGCCAGCTTTATTTATGAATAAGCTTCTTTTTTGTGGATGATTGACAGAAAACATTGTGGTCGACATTAATTTCACACGGACAAAGTGAAAATTTGTAAAATTCCAGAGTTGTGAACTAATTGATAATATCGTTTCTATGTAAATTAAAATTTAGTTTTTGTATCTTTTCAAAACTATCGTTAAGATGATCGCATCATTTTATAGTATTTTATTTCTTACACGAAAAAAAAATGGCTGAATAAGACTAATGAAATCTCATCATCAACGAAGTGGTCCTTGGTGGCACCAATGGAGTAATTGACAAGGCAACAGAGGAAAATTAAAAAAAAAAAAGATCGTATTTGAACCAATGGATCATAAAGTTCAGAAAAAAAAAAAAGAAGCATATGACTTGAGAAAATGTTGCTTATCCCACAAATCAGTTGCCACCTTGTCCTTTTTTTTTTTCCTGCAGGATTAAGTTTCACCTTTTTTCTTTAGATGCCTTAGAAGCAAGACCTTAACTACTTGAATTATCATCATTAAGAGATTTAATTTGAATTTGATTGATCCTTTTGTCACAACATTAGGACTGTTTATGGACTGTGGATTTAATACTAACGTATAATAAAAATAAATAAATTGATCTTTTTTGTTAATTTATAAGTAATTATGTGCTGATGTATCATAATATTATACTCGGTACATCTCGGATCATGCTTCCCAAATATGGTCTTGTCAAAACAAAATTTCCCGAACTGGGATGTGAGAGTTAATATCTTTCATATTAAATAATTACAACACCTGTAAATAATTTCCTAAATAATAAATGCTCCAGTCTGATGAAAGCCCACTCTATTAATTCAGTTGATGTAGCAAGTGTAGCTACCGATAGAGACTTTAAGCAACGAGTACAAGTATAACTTTATTTGTGACCCGGCTTAATTAATTCATCTACTGATATATATGATATATATCTACAAGAGCGTTAGATGTACGACACATGGCACTCACAAAGAGAACCGTTAATTAATCTTTAAATTATTCGGACGATTCTGAATGATGCAAAATCATAAATTTAATTGATGAATTTGATATGGATTAACTATTGAAAATTATGATTACAAGCAAGCTCTTCATTTAATCGAAACAGTTAATTATGATCGTGTCACATTTGTCGCAGCATGACGGCCACCTCTTTTGAATGAGCTGTCGATGAGATTAGATGCGTGTGGACCGTAGGAATTGGCAATTGCATGCTATTAACAAGATATGTGCCAAATTGCCGACCAAGGGGACGTTTGAAATAGAAATCACGGTTGTTTTAAGTTCACAGTGCATAATTGAATTAACAGATTAGTTCAGATTATGTTTGTTTGGAGTAAAATTTGATTATGAGAAATAAAGTGGTTAATATAATAAAAATAAGTAGATGTGATGGATGAATTTTTTATGAGTTTTAAATTAAAAATAATTATTATAATTAGGATGTATACTATTATTATTAATTAAAATAAAATTATAAATAAATAAAATTTTATGTGAAATTTTTTGTTAAAAAACATATTATTTAAAAATAAAAATCATTTTAAAAATTAATTATATTTAATGAAATCGTAAAAAATTCTAATGAAATAATAAGTAATAAATAATATTTATATTAATCCCTTGTTAAAAAAATTTATATTTATTAAATAATTTATTTTATAAAAGATATGGTGTGAGAGAAAAAGAAAAAGAAAAAAATAAAATAAATTTAAAAAAAAACAAAAACGGTCACGTCAAACTCAAAACACAAAATAAAAAATTGTAATAGCTCCTGATTCTATCAAACTTGTTCCTGTCTCGGAACTTGTTTGGCGGAAGAAGGACGTAGTTCCCGCCCGATTTCACAAACAAATGGGCCCCAAAAGTTTATACTCATTTATGTATATATAATACATACATACATACGTACGTACGTACGTACACATATAATAGTTTGATGAAGTCTAATTGTGTTTATTAAATTTTACATTACATCATTTAGTTCATGCTCATTTAATGGCTAAAGTTGAACAATAAAAATGATGCATACCGATCTTTCTCAACATTAAATATAGTTGCATGCGAGTAGATACTTCCATTCGACGAACTTACACCAAATGTCCTTCAACTTTAATATTTGTTCAGCGATACTCTTCAACTTTATTTTGTAATATAAATGTCTTTTTATCTTTAACGTGTTTCATCTGATGCCCTCTTTACTTAGGACAATCAATTTTTCGTCGACATAACGTCCACGTGGCAATCACCTCTCTCCTCCACACAAATAGTAATCCGACGTGACATGCTCCGACATGGCATATAAAATTATACTAATGCCCTCCAACTTTAAGGTTTGTAAAGCGATACCCTCCAACTTCACTTTGTAACACAAATGTCATTTATCTTTTAATACATTTTTTACCCGATGCCCTATTTACCTGTGACAGTTGGTTTTCCGATTTTTCATCAATGTGACGTCCACATGGCCATCGCCTCTCTTCTCCATGCAAATAGTCATCTGATGTGGCATGCTCTGACGTGGCACCACATATTAAACCATCTTACTTACCATAAGTTGACCCACTCACTGTTAAATTATTTTCTTATTTTCTCTTTGCCGTCGTTTGCTTGAAAAATCCTTCTCCGTTCGCTCTCCTTCGTCGTTCGTCTCCTTCATCGTTCACCTTTCGTGTTTGTCGACCGCCGTCTTTGCCCAAATTGATATAATTTTATGTGCATTTGATGAGCAAACTTTAAAGTTGGAGAATATTTGATGTAATTTTATGTGCCACGTCAGGGTATATCACGTCAGACGACTATTTGCATGGAGGAGAGAGGAGATGACCACGTGAACGTCACGTCGATGAAAAATCGAGAAATCTATTGTCCCAGATAAAGAGGGCATCGGGTGAAACGTGTTAAAAGATGAAGTACATTTGTGTTACAAAATAAAGTTGGAGAATATCGTTGATCAAACCTTAAATTTAGAAGGCATTGGTGTAATTTTATGTGCCATGTCGAATGACTATTTACGTGGAGGAGAGAGGAAATGACCACGTGAATGTCACGTCGATGAAAATTTGAAAAACAGACTGTCCTAGTTAAAAGGGCATCGGGTGAAACATGTTAAAAAATGAAGAACATTTGTGTAACAAAATGAAGTTGAAAAGTATCACTGAACAAACCTTAAAGTTGAAAAGCATTTGATGTAATTTTTTCAACAACTTCCGTATTTAGTTTGTCTCAAACCATCACGCTTTACCCTTTTTTCAGGTAATTTTTCCTTTGTAATTAATTAGGCAATTACGAAACAATAACAATTTACTTTCTTTTAGGTAATCTTTTTCTTTGTAACTAATAACAATTTACTAATGGGTAGGGTAGGATTGGTACATTTTAGTTTGTCGTCCTTGGAAAAATGGACACAAGAACTAAAAAATGGATAATTTCAATTTGTTTTCTTCATGTGCGTGATTAATTTGAATTCTTCTAGCGAATTCTTAGAATGATTTCAATGAAAAGTGTTGGAATTAAACAACCACAACTTTTAAAGTTTTAAATGGAGGGTTGCGATATATATGCAAAAGGAGAGGAAAATATAAGGAGAAAAATAATCCAAATGCACGATTTTTTTTTCATGTCAATTGTAGAATGAATAAGCCAAAATTGATGGATCAATCTCTGGTAATAGAAAATTTTTTGTTCCATGGAAATTACAACTATCCATCACAATTAAACTTTGTAGGTGCACATAGCTTTTAAACTAATGAAACACGTGAGTTTATAGAATAAACTTGCCCGAAAGTAAATTTGTCCACAAGAAACTGATATGATATGAACGCATATAGGAACGACATCCTACCAAGCCATTGTTCATAACAAGAGCTCCTTTCATCTAACTTCAGAAATTTGCTCCGTCAAATTCCGTCGTTGGTCATAACAGCAGTGGCTAAAAGCAAAATTATAACGAGATCCTCGTCCTCCAACCGAAATTTGGAACTGTATGAATAAAAAAATTTAAGGGTCAGAAAATAAAGAATGCTACAATCACACAGTTTCCAGCATCAACAACAACAACAACAAAGCCTTATCCCACTAGGTGGGATCGGCTACATAGATCATATGACGTCATTCCGCTCTATTAGTAACCAAACCTTTTGGTATATTATTCACCAATAGATCTTGCTCTATTAGTTCGCCAAGTGTCCGCCTTGGCCTCCCTCTCCCTCTTTTAATCGGACTCCAGATTATTTGATCTACTCTTCTTACTGGCGCATCTAATGGTCTTCTTTGAACATGACCAAATCATCTCAAATGATTCTCTACCATTTTCTCACTAATAGGAGCCACTCCGACTCGTTCACGTATATGGTCATTCCTAATCTTATCTAATCTTGTATGACCACACATCCATCTCAACATCCTCACTTCGGCTACCCCCACTTTACGTTCATGTTGTCCCTTCATAGCCCAACATTCACTACCATATAACATTATCGGTCTTATAGCAGTACGATAGAATTTTCCTTTAATTTTATTGGGTACTTTTCTATTACAAAGAACTCCAGTGACTTTTCTCCACTTACACCAACCAGCTTGAATTCTATGATTAAAATCATCATCAATCTCACCATCTTGTCTTACAATTGATCCTAAATATTTAAACTTTGCACTTGAAGAATTATATCCTCCCCTAGCCTAACTTCCAAATCGTCTCTAAGTTGTTTATTTGTGAAATTGCTATGCATATATTCTGTTTTATTCCTACTTAAACGAAAACCCTTTGACTCCAACGTATTTCTTCATATTTCCAATTTTGTATTAATCTCTTCTCTTGAATCCGCTAAAAGTACTATATCATCCGCAAATAACATGCACTTAGGTACCTCCTCTGTGATACTCTCGGTTATATCATCGATAACTAAGTTAAATAGATACGGGCTTAAAGCTGATCCTTGATGTAGGCCAATTCCTATAGGAAATTCATTTGTCTCACCTCCGGGTGTCCTAACCCTAGTCAATGCCCCATCGTACATATCTTGTATTACCTTAATGTAGGCAACACTCACCCTCTTCTTTTGCAAGGCTTTCCAAAGTACATCCCTTGGTACCCGATCATACGTCTTCTCTAAGTCAATGAAAGCCATATGTAAGTCTCTTCTCCTACTTCGATACTTCTCCATCATCCCCCTTAGTAAATAAATCGTCTCTGTAATGGATCTTCCTAGCATGAACCCAAATTGTCTCTCAGAAATACTAGTCTCCATTTCCAGCATCATGTCAAAAAAATGGAAAAAGTGCAGTAAACTAGCTTAAGCAAGGTAAGAAATACACTGAATCCAAGGAAAATATATCTGAAGTGTGCATCCAACCAGATAATTCCATCCATAGAAACAGATTGACCACAATTTTATTTTCAGAGAACAAATTGAAAACCTCAATTTAAACCTCTCTTGCAGCCACTTGTGACTCTGACCATGATATTAAAGAAGGGAAAGCACAGTTAACTAGATAAGGCAAATTCAAAGAAATGTAGTAAAAATATTGTTTCAAACCAGGCAACTTTATTCTGAAACTGTACTAAAGTAATTTAGAAAATAGAAAACTGGACAAATAAAATTTGACCCCAAATGTGCTATCGGTCATAGCAAAAATTAACTGAGAGATGTCGACAATGACAAATATAAGAAGCCAACTGCTACGCAAAATAACCTTAGCAACTGAGGAGCAACCACTATAAAAGGACGTATTTCTGCTGTTCGCAGATAAGGATGGATTGATAGTGTATTACGCATTGCTTTTATTCCTTTAAAGCTAGACTTACTAATAAAAAAAATGAGATTTGTCAAAAATGTTAACTTATACTTTTTGTTTGTTTAAATAAAAGATTACCTGAGATGGAAAACTACTTCAGAACAACAGCAGCGTTCCTCAGTGCTAGATACCTCTGAACATTATCATTAGGCATCATTCTTATCCGCTTAAAGACATCCGGATTAGCATAGCGTAATCTTGTCCTTGGATCTACATATGGTGCCTGCAAAAGAGAGGTTTATCTATAAAAGATAAATGTAGAAAAGATTAAACTACAAACTGCTAATTTTTGAGTTAGCATATCTTCAATGTTGTGGCAGAACCCAGAGAATTCAGAGATCAAGGAGACGAAAACAATGTATAAAGGATTAGATGACGAAGCTAAGGGAAGATGATAATCCAAAATCAGACATCAATTAAATTACTTTGACAATATCATTCCAATTTTATAAATGACAATGACAAGAATAACCGCAGTTAAAGTAGACACAAAATATAAAGAATAGGAACTGTATCTTAGGAGTTGCTCTGGGTGAGGAAAAAAAGAGGGCAATGACATTGGGAAGACTATCCCAAGAGTATTGGGGAGACAATCGTGAAAGTGGCAACCTCAGAATAATAGATATCATTCATAGGTCTCAAGTCGTCATGTCATGAAGGTGAAAGTACCAACAGAGAACATATTATCTCATGACAAGACATGCGAACAATGCTAGATTTTTTTTCTAATTCTGAGACAAAATGTGAATAATTTTATAGGTAATTTTTCATGAACTTGGAATTCAGCTCTATCAATTTCTGTTTTTTATTTTCTGGCAAGAAAAGGGATAGTGCCATAGTCAGACTGGCACTGGCGAGGAACAACGATCAAAGCCACAGGCACAATCCTCTGGCTTTGCATCTCATTGACTTTACCTTGGCCAACTTAACTAGGAAGTGGTTGTTACTTGTTAGCACCTGAAGCTTTGGATATTAAAAGTGAAAAAAAGCAAGTAATATGTCAGGATCCATGACAAGGCCACAGTACATCGAGAAGGCATCGAATATATCCAATTCAAAATACAATTGCATCGAAACAATTACAACAACAACAAAGCCTTATCCCACTAGGTGGGGTAGGCTACATGGATCATACGACGCTCGTTGATCCATGTTCATAAGATTCGACAGGATTTTATGCTGGTTATCGGGGCCTAACACAACCCTCCTCCTTTATCCGGGCTTGGGACCGGCTATAAAATATAGGCGGAGTTCAAAACGCTACTATAAGCATACAACAACAACAACAACAACAAAGCCTTATCCCACTAGGTGGGGTCGGCTACATGGATCATACTATAAGCATGTGGTAAATATTTTTTTTCTAGTAATGTTTAAAAGTTTGAACACAAAACGCTATAAGCTACTATTACTAGCTTATAGAGTATAGAGGCAGCGGTTTCATATTTATTCCTATTACACCCTCATTTTTTAAATAAAAAATTATTTTTTTTAAAACAACAACAACAACATGTATTATTAAGCATCATGTATTATTTTAATTTTAATATATCACTCCTTTAATTTTACTTACAACCCACATAAGATTTTTATTTTGAAGTAATCAATCTTTTCATATTAAAATAATATTTTAAAAATTATTACTGTTCAGAATAAAATATTATAAATTAATTTTTACGAATATGATGTGTATAAAAATGATCATAAATTATATCTTATATCTTTTTTTGTAACTTTATACAATAAACTAATTTAACTACTATGTTTACCAAACAGTTTTTATTGAATTTATAAACAAATCATTATCCGCTATCCGCTAATAACTAACCGCTATACTCTAATCAAATCGCTATCTTCTAGTCAAATCGTTTTTTTTTTTAGGGAAAAAAGGATGACCACCAGGTTAGGTGGTTGTCATCCGGTGTATATATAACTATGGCTTCTAGTCAAATCGTTATCTTCTAATCAAACCATTAGCTTTGCCAATCAAAACCCTAATGTGGGGAATGCGGAAACTCAAAGCATTTGGAGAACCTTGGGACAATATGCTAACTTTTGTTATTCAAACATTGAAAATGTTCAATAAAGTGTCTTGTATTTTATTTAACCACATTCAGACTTCTTTTTCTTTGTTTAAATCTCCTTTTTTTACCTATAGTAAACAATATCACTGTGACCATAAATATTTCTGCAAGTTTAAGAGACCTAAGTATTTATTCTAATTTGAATGAGTTAAATTATCCAACTAATGGAAGAAGGAAACAGCAATATCAAATATTATAGAACAATAAAATGAAACAGCAATATTCTGAAACTGTTTTCTGATTATAAATAAATGATTTTGGAAGATTAACGGTTTGGTCCTTTTTCCGTTTCAAAAAATAATTAAAAAGTGGTCTAGAGTAGAAGAGAGAATATGCAAGACAATGTGCTTTTGATAGATTAAGACTTGAGATGGAAGTATAAATTGCATAAATCTTATTAATACTGAAGGGAATATTATGTATTAAATAGAAGACAAACTACTAGTAAAGAATATAGTATTTAAATATTCAACAATAGTATCTTGACCTTTTTTTTTAGAAGAGTATCTTGACTTTTTGGAAGGTTAAGACTGCAGCCGGAAGTAAAAAAAAAGCATACATCTCATTAATACTGAAGGACACATCATTTAATAAATAGCAGATAAACAACAACAACAAAGCCTTATCCCACTAGGTGGGGTCGGCTACATGGATCATACAACGTCATTCCGCTCTATTAGTAACCAAACCTTTCGGTATATTATTCACCAATAGATCTTGCTCTATTAGTTCGCCAAGTGTCCGCCTTGGCCTCCCTCTCCCTCTTTTAATCGGACTCCAGATTATTTGATCTACTCTTCTTACTGGCGCATCTAATGGTCTTCTCTGAACATGACCAAACCATCTCAAACGATTCTCTACCATTTTCTCACTAATAGGAGCCACTCCGACTCGTTCACGTATATGGTCATTCCTAATCTTATCTAATCTTGTATGACCACACATCCATCTCAACATCCTCATTTCGGCTACCCCCACTTTACGTTCATGTTGTCCCTTCATAGCCCAACATTCACTACCATATAACACTGCTGGCCTTATAGCAGTACGATAGAATTTTCCTTTAACTTTATTGGGTACTTTTCTATCACAAAGAACTCCAGTGGCTTTCCTCCACTTACACCAACCAGCTTGAATTCTATGATTAACATCGTCATCAATCTCACCATCTTGTCTTACAATTGATCCTAAATATTTAAACTTTATCACTTGAGGAATTATATCCTCCCCTAGCCTAACTTTCAAATCGTCTCTAAGTTGTTTATTTGTGAAATTGCTATGCATATATTCTGTTTTATTCCTACTTAAACGAAAACCCTTTGACTCCAACATATTTCTCCATATTTCCAATTTTGTATTAATCTCTTCTCTTGAATCCGCTAAAAGTACTATATCATCCGCAAATAGCATGCACTTAGGTACCTCCTCTGTGATACTCTCGGTTATAGCATCGATAACTAAGTTAAATAGATACGGGCTTAAAGCTGATCCTTGATGTAGGCCAATTCCTATAGGAAATTCATTTGTCTCACCTCCGGGTGTCCTAACCCTAGTCAATGCCCCATCGTACATATCTTGTATTACCTTAATGTAGGCAACATTCACCCTCTTCTTTTGCAAGGCTTTCCAAAGTACATCCCTTGGTACCCGATCATACGCCTTCTCTAAGTCAATGAAAGCCATATGTAAGTCTCTTCTCCTACTTCGATACTTCTCCATCATCCCCCTTAGTAAATAAATCGCCTCTGTAGTGGATCTTCCTGGCATGAACCCAAATTGTCTCTCAGAAATACTAGTCTCCATTCTCAATCTATGCTCAATCACTTTTTCCCGTAAGTTTGAAAAAAAAATATTTTTGAGAAGGCAAAGGATGGTTGAAAGGAAGAACAGCCACCCATTTTTTTGATACCTTCCAATATTATGTTACTTGTGTAAAGAGATCCATGTACAACTCCAACCAAAGTAAAATTTCCATGCCAGTCTAGTCTCAAAACAGAACGTGAGCCAAGGAAATAATGTTTTCACATAACATCTGGACCATGAAAACTACAACCATTATGTAAAAAACAGAGTCCCTGTCAAAACTCGTATTTCGTATATGCCACCAATTACGCCTGATGATCCTGTGGGATTCCCAAACTGAAAGACACATGTACATGTAGGCACCAAGCCTTCTCAAAAAAAAGACACATGTACATGTAGGTACCAAGCCTCAGTCCACAATTTACATGTCACCGCAGAATCAAAGAAAACATGCTTGATGTCCTTCTCGGAAGAGCTACATAATACGCATGTCATCATACTCCAGAGACTAACATGACTAAATATTATGATATCCACCTTACTTACCAAGGTCGAACTAATCAAGACATGGGCTATATAGGACATGTAGATATTTATTGGAAATAGCTTGGATGCCGCCAAGAGACCAACATGACTAAATATTACAATATTTTAAAATATGCTTTTTATATTAATTAGAATATATTCTTTATCGAAAATGTTAGAGGGACAGTTGAACATTCTCATATTCCTGGAAAATACATTCTATTTTGTTTTTATGTAATTGATAAAACATGGACATGGACTCCTATATCAACACAAAAAATTATGATGTAAAATCCACATCCGTTGAAATGCAACGTGTTGCTTGTAGATATTGCAAAGATAGTTTCATCAACACTGATTACGAATATGCAACTGACTTAGTAGCTCATTTGTGATTGTAATCTCATATTCCTGGAAAATACATTCTATTTTGTTTTTATGTAATTGATAAAACATGGACATGGACTCCTATATCAACACAAAAAATTATGATGTAAAATCCACATCCGTTGAAATGCAACGTGTTGCTTGTAGATATTGCAAAGATAGTTTCATCAACACTGATTACGAATATGCAACTGACTTAGTAGCTCATTTGTGATTGTAATGTCACCAAACTTCCTAAGAACAAAACAATTCCATCTAGGCTACTAGAAATAGATGATTTCAGGTTACTAGCAAGATGAGCTCTGATCTGTGGAGCTCATGATCCTCGAGAATTTCACATAAAGAGCGAAGGAACAATTTTATGCATCATATCATCAGATAACAGAAGCACTCACCTCAAAGCCTGTTATGTCACAGTATTTCTTCGACGGATACATAGATGGCGGAGACTCGATATTCAGGTCTGATCAGAAAACAGACGTACGCGTCAGTCCTAGGTCAAACTGAACGTCTCTATAATCACAAGAAAAAAGCAAATCCGTTACATAGGCGTAACGATGGCATGCACACTGAAGTGAACTATAACCACTCAACAATATCTCCTCAAAGAAGCCACTCAACAATAACAAAGATTTGACAGGATCACATGAAAGATAATGAATTAAATCAATAAATCAAAGTGCTTGTGAATTCAATAAGATTATCCATGCAAATAAGTGATCAACTCAAATTCAGCAAATTCAACCTCTTTTATATTTCAGCAAAAGATAAAAGGCAAAAACATCCTAGAATTTGATTTCAATAGCGTGCTCAGATGATGAACTAAAAAAGCATATGAGTAGATACGGGAAAGAGGGAGGAAGAGAGAGGAGGCGGACAGTTAGGTTGGCTTGGGGGAAGGGCGGCGAGGTTCTCAGCCTGCAGGACCTGCTTGAGGTGCTTCCAGTAGCGGCCGCGGGCCTGCCCCTTGGGGTACTTGTCCGCCATCTGGATGCGCTTAAAGGACATCGCCGCCGGCAGCACCATCTCCGAACGGACCACCTCCGGCTCCATCGCCGGCGAGAACTGAGGGCATCGACGAGCGTCAACCGGAAGCGGAAAGGAGTAAGTACTGTAAGTTAAGGCGACGAGAAAAGACCCGAAAATGAAGGAGCGGAAGGCCCAACGGGCCATACTTCTAGGACTTTTGTGCTCCAATTCCCTGTGAACTTGTAGTTTAAGGCAACGAGAAAAGGCCCATAGTTGACCGAACCGAAGGCTCAGAGGCACATGTTTTCGGGCCCCTTACACTTCAATTCCGTATGGCCTATAAAAATTATTCGTTTTATTTAATTTAAACAATATAAAGTATTTAATGACAATTTGCATATTGTTTGTTTCAGTTTTTGCATGTATTTTACTGTTTGTTTCACAAGTATCCAGAGACGTTCATTGTATTAACTTTAGAATTCATGGATGCAATCCACTCTCGAATTTGGTAGTGAAGGTATAAGGTTCTTTCGAGACGACGATCACGTATGGAACGTCAGCGCAATATCACAATCCAGATACCACAAACTTCAGCAAATCACTTGACAAATAGAGGACATCGTCAACTTGCAATCCATGTACGTAGAACTCCAATACAACTCTATATAGCCCGTGCAGTTTCATTATGTACATTATGCAATTAATAAATTACATGCAAGCAAATGCCTATTATGGGCGGTTGACGTTCAACAATCTCCCACTCGCACATGATATGTTATTTGTCTTATTTTATTATGTGAATATCTATGTATAGTAAATGGATCGTGCGACCCACGTGTACATTCACAACATAATGATCCGTTAGGGATACACATTCACTCAACCACTTGAGAGCATAAACCATGACTTGTTAGAGATACATGGTACTCATCAACTTGAGAGCCAAGACCATAATTTATTAAGAATTTATAGTCGCTCAATCAACATGCGAGCCATAACTATATTATCGTATAGTCGCTCAAATAATCATGTTACTCACTTTGCCTTAGAGACACCTTACTTGTACAGTTTAAATGACTCACATCTAACTATGTGGTTACTTAATTTTATATGTATACTTTATAGTTGGCCAACAACATAAACTTTATGTAGCTCTAGTGAATCTTTTTCTCGCCTTCATATTTCTCGATTCTAAGTCAATTTCTTTCCTAGACATGGCTCGATTGGCCGCATACAATTTTAACTTTTGAGTACATCGCTAAAATAGCAACACTAATATATCACTTTGAAATATTATCAAGAGTCTAAAGGCAATCTCCGGACTCATTCAGCTCTTAAAAATTCACACATGTGACGAAGACTCGATAACTATTCATCACATCTTAGAGTTGACTTAGCATACTAAATATCGCGATGGAGTCTCCCACTGAAGGAGCATATGCCATTGCTCAACAATACCGCACATACCTAAGTCCAATCGCCTATACGCCTGACCTGAGTCCTCTCACTAGTCGCCCAAAATTTCGACGCCTTAAATGAGATCTTATATCTGGCTCCCCTTGTCAGGTCACACGAAGTTGAAGTAAACTCGTGTTCAAATCCTCCCGAACAAATCAAGATGATTTTTCCGCTCGCTATGCTCAAAGCGCCGAAGGCGATTATCCATGTGATTTGATAATCTCGTGCCTGATTGACATACTCTACTTATTTATAACAACTCATAATAATTTAAACAAAGGAAAGGAATACTTTCATTAGAAACAAATGTTTAAGTACAATTAGGATAACGTAATCCTATAACTTTTATATATCTAACAAATACATCTCTCGAAATAGGCTTCGTAAATAGGTCAGTAATATTCTGATGTGTAGACATGTATTGAATCATCATCCTTTTCTGAACATCTTCATTTCGTACAAATTTTTACTTAATATTGATATGCTTTCCTTTATAGTGATATTTTTCATCTTTGACCTATGCAATGGCAGCTTGATTATCACAGTATAGATCTTTGAAGCATCATCAGCTACTCTCATATGGCGAAAGAATTTGCCTAACCAAAGGCCTTCTTTTGCAGCTTTGGTATATGCCACGAATTCAACTTTCATTGTTGATAATACTATGCAATCTTGCTTCTTGATGCTCCACGTCACAATGCAATTGTTAAGCAAGAAGACGTAATAGGAGGTGGACTTGCGTTCATCAACATCGTCAGCCCAATCAACATTCGTATATCTGGTTAACTTTAGGCTTCATCCTTGATAACATAATGCGTAGTCTCCTTTAAGTATATGAGAATCCTTTTGACAGCCTTCCAATGTTGGTGTCCTAGATTAGATAGATATCGACTGACTAGACCGGCATGACATATGTCGAGTCGAGTACACAACATAGCGTACATTATACTTTCGGCTGCACTGACATAAGGAACAAAGGTCATAGCACTCTTTTCTTCTTAAGTCTTTGGACAAATGTTAAAACTTAAAGCTTCACCTTTCACTATAGAAGTATCAATGAGTTTGCAATTATTCATTCAAAAATGTTCAAGGACCTTTTCGATATAGATTTCGCAATGAATCTCGATGAATTTTTACTCCAAATATATATATGCTGCTTCACCCATGTCATTCATCTCAAAGATAGAGGACAACAATTGCTTAATGGTATTTATATATTCCTTATTATTCCAAGCTAGCAAGATGTTATCGACATATAGAGTTAGAAACACAAATTTATCTTTGGAGCCACATATATACACAGTGGTCTTCATCAATCATAAAAATCAGAAGGAAATTATTGATCGATGAAATTTCAAATATCACTACCTAAATGATTATTTTAGTTCGTATATGGACCGTCGCAATTTACATACTTTGCGCTCTTGACCTTTTACGATAAAGTCTTTAGGTTGCTTCATATAAATTTCTTCATTTAGTTCTCCATTTAGAAAAGTTGTCTTTGCATTCATTTGATATAGTTCTAAATCCATATGAGCTACTATAGTTAGGATTAAGCGAATTGAAGAAAATCTTACAATTGGTGCAAAAGTTTCATCATAATCTATACCCTCATTTTGGGTATATCCTTGTGCAACAAGATGAGCTTTATATCTTTCTATGGATCTATTCGCACCACGTTTGACCTTGAGAACACATTTATTCCATATTAGTCTTCTATTGGGTGGGAGATCAACTAAATTCTAGACTTAGTTATCTTTCATAGAATCCATTTCTTCTTTCATTTCTTTTATCCATTTTTCCTTGCAGGACACGAGAGGGTCTCCTCAATTGTTTTAGGTTCATGCTCATCTTCCGAACCAACTATAGAAGTTTTCCCCTCAATCTCAAAAAGACGATGTGAGATACTTTTCTGATTAGTCCGACATATTGAACATTCTGGTATATCTCGTTCTTAAGTTAGTGATAATTCTCTCCCTCCCATATCAGTATTCTGAGGTAGGGAGACATACCCCTCAGTAGATTGAATCGTTGGATGCGCCAACTCATGATATTCTTACTCTTCGAGGTGAAGATCTTTATCTATTTCGTCTTGCTTAGGAAAATCATCTTTTAAAAATGTAGTATCTCGACTCTCTATCTCTGTTACAGTTCCATCATTCAAAACATATCTTTTGAAGGTTTCATAATATCTTATAAAGATACACTTTTTTCCTCTAGGACCTACCTTTCCATACTTACGAGAAGTATGAAATACATAGGTTGCGCACCCTAGGGCCGCAAATAACTAAGTGCTTTCAGCCTTTCTAGAGTTCATAAGGAGTGAAATTTACAAAGTTTGATGGAATATGATTCAATATATAGATTGCAGTCAACAAGCAATCACCCTAAAAAGAAATAGGAAGATTTGCTTGTGCCATCGTTGACCGAACCATATCAAGTAGAGCTCGATTTCGTCTTTCTGCAAGACCATTTTGTTGCGCACTTTCAGAAATTGTTAGTTGTCTAACAATACTATTTTCATCACATAATTCTCTAAAGAGATCAGATAAATATTCACGACCACGATCTATACGCAAGACTTTAACCTTGTGATCCAATTGATTCTTAGTCATATGCAAGAATCATTTGAAACACTCTAATATCTCAAATTTATGTTGATTAAATAGACCACGCTATATCGTGAATAATCATTAATAAAAGTGATAAAATAAGAGAAATCATGTCTAACCTTAACATTCAAAGGATCACAAATATAAGAATGGATTATTTATAAGGAAGAATCAACATGTTTGCATACTCCAAATGGTTTTCTAGTTGCTTTACCAGCAAGACAATCTTCACACGTGGACAGAATTGCTTTAGCAAGATTGCTTAATAGCTAGTTGATTCATACGATCTTGCCCAATATATCCAAGTTTGGCATGCCAAATTTTGACATCAACATTTTTTATCAAGAAAATGATACAAATAAACAACTAGAATTTTAAAAATATTTAAAGATTTCAAGAACGTAAAAATCATTATACTTGTAAGCAGTACAAATACAAATATTGTTTAACATCATATCATCATAACTTGAACCAAATGTCATTACATAATCAAGTTCATCCAAATGAGATACTGAAATTAAATTCCGTCGAAACTCCGGAGTGTAGAGGACATCAAGGACGTACAAGACATGTCCTTCGCAAAGGTCTAATTTATATGTACCAATGCCTTTGACCTCCACACATGCGTTGTTTCCAACCTACAACCACTTGGTTCCGACACTGAATCACGTTCCTTTTCTATGTGGTCGGTTGCTCCTGAGTCTATAATTCACGAAGGATGAGAATCAACGACTAATGCACAATTAGAAACATAAATGAAAGTTTGTTCAAAAAAGTACCTGCGTTTTCTTCTTCGGCTCAGTTCACTCACGAGCGAAGTATTCACGCATGTGACAATTGTAACACTTAACTTTGCTTTTATCAAAATTTCCACCGCGCTTACCATGTTTGCATTGGTTTTTAACTTTGTTTTCAGTGTTATTTTTACCCTTCTGATTTTGCGGCCTTTTACATTTTGAACTTTGACTCGCGCCTTTCGTACTGGATTCAACAACATATGCTTGACCGAAAGGTTTAACTGCCTCAAGACGCTCTTCTTCCAGTTCCATATGATGTGCAATATTGGCAAAAGTTTTAATGTTATCGTTATGAGCCAAGTTCAAAATCATTTGTTCCCACCGTGCTGGAAGGGAACGAATGACAACATGCACTTGTTGTTCATCATTAAGTGGAACACAAACATTTTTCAATTCACCAATCATGTTCGATAATTCATGCAAATGTTGTCTCATTGTGTGATTTGGCCGCATACGGTATGAATCGAATTTAAGATTAAGTAATCTTAATTTCGTGGTTGGTATATTGGTAAACTTCTCATTAAGAGCATCACATATGGTTTTGACAGTTTCATGCACATCATACTCACACATTAAGAAATTATTCATACTGCTCAGCAACATAATGCGAGCTCTTTTGTCTTTCTTTTTCCATGCATTGTAAGCTTCCAAATGGCCTTTTGTGTTAAGGTGTAATGCCAAATTCTGGTTCAAACATGATGTTTTTTATGCATTCGATAACTTTCTCTTCTTCAAGGATGTTGTACTTTCTTATGCCAGATGTCATAGTTGTCACCATTCAACTTGTCACATTTGTTCAATTCAACGATTATTTGCTTAGTTGCCATTTAGTCTAAGATCATATTAAAAAAATAAACGTTATACATAAGTCTTCTTGTTGCATATATTTTAAAAATAATAAAATGATAATATTTTAGAATAGTGACACTGAGATGATAGCAAAGCTCCCACTCATCTTCCACTATTCTAAAAACATTATCAAGTTATTAAAAAAATAATATAATTGCGCCAAGGTACTATTCTAATAATTTTGGAAAAAATGATCATCCAAAATCATTTAAAATATATAATGTAATTAACATATCATTTTAAAAAATTTTGACTAAACAATCAGAGTTCTGTGATGAGGGCTCTTCCTTATCTATGCAAGATGCCAATTAGGGAACCATCACCCCTTCGCCTCGATACCAAAATAATTGAAAAAATGTTATCGTGTCACATGAACATAATAACATTTAGAGTCTGCGTTAACTGTACACCAAGTAAGTTCACAGAGAAAGAGGGTACTAAATTTCTCACTTACAAACTCTTTTCGGTACTTTCCTCGACATGCACATGTCACGCTTCACTCAATAAAAATTACTACCGTGACCATATAATTTAAATGCCTTAGTCTTATTTGAACTACCTATGTTTCATTATGAAAATAATTAACTTATATTCAATTTATTAAATTTCTAAGTTCATGAAACATGTCACATTCATAATTGACATATTTATGCATAATACAAACATAGCATAAAAAATATTATGAATTACAAAGCATACAAATAATTATACAATTCATTTATCACATAATGAAATCATTTGTCACATGCTTTTAACATAATATATGCATGATAATAAACATGGTTATTATTAATTCATACATTTACATAAAATGTAAAAATAATGTTACATGCTTATAAGACATATATGTATAACACAATGCATTTAAATAATTAAAATATCAATTTTCATAAAAAATTGAAAATTATTTGTCACGCATGCCTTAATTACATTCGTTGATCCATGTTCATGAGATTCGACAGGGTTTTACGCTGCCTGACATGCCTTAATTACATACATAGTGAAAACATTCATACAACAAAAAATAATGTTGTGATATCATACATATATTATTAATTGCATAATTTTAACACAAAATAAAAAAAATATGTAATATCACGTGAAAATATATTTGTTACATCAAAAACTAATTTTGGTAACAAAAGATATATGCACTTCAAAAATTTTCTTACAAAAGAAGAAAAATATTATTTATAAGTTCCATATCATAAAATGAACCTTTTTTAAAAAATAATATTGTGCACGAAATATTTTATTTTCACATATAACATAATGTAATATAATTATATTCATAACATAATATCAAAACATATTACAATATGTACATGACATATTAAAATTTTTCACATGACATATTAAGAAATGTTTATAATCATGTCATATCGATTTCAAGAAAATTTCTATAAATTTTCAAATTATCATAACATAATTACATGCAAGGCATTTCACATAAAAAAAATATATGTTATATTATGTCACAAAATTTCTAATATGCATAATAATTATGAGAATTAACTAAAAATTCATAATATATGTTATGAATAATCAATACAATTTTAGAAATTTTTTCAAAATTTTCTCGATCATAAAACAAGTATTTTTTTAATTTTAATGTAATATTCCCAAAATTTTCTTAATACACTATTTTTTTTGAAAAAAAAGTAACCATTCAGAATGGACTGCAATGCAGCCCATGCTCGCGCTGCGCACGCTGTGCTACAATGCGCAGCGCAACGGGCTCGTTCGGCCAAGGCACTGCGCTGCGGGCCCGCAGCACTGTTCACGCTACATTGCACGTCGTCAGCGCACTGCGCTGCGGGCCTCAAGCCCCGCGCGCAGTGCGTGCAATAGTGCCGTATGGCACGCTACAGTGTCATGCAGCACTATTCGTGCGGAACAATTTTTTTTGAAAAATTACGAGAATATTATATTTAAATCCTGTATCAAAATTTCTGCTGAAAATTAGTATATGATCAATAATAAAAAAGTTTAATTTTTTATTTTTTGATTATGGTCATATAATCAAAGATGCAAAGAAAAACATAATTTTTGCACAATTCTATATAAAAAAAAATTAACGAAAAGAACTACTGTGACTCTGATACCGATTGAAGGTTTTAATTTAGAAAATCAACCTTGTTGTAGCGGAATCAATAAAGTTCTTTTACGTTGTGTAGTTTACGTAATCGGGATGACAATCACGTATGGAACGTCAGCGCAATGTCACAATTCAGATACCACAACTTTAGAAATCACTCGGCAAATAGCGGACGTCGTCAACCTACAAGCCGTGTGTACATAAAACTCTAACACAACTCTATATATAGAGTTGTATTAGCAGTTTCATAAACTGCCCGTGCAATTTTATTATGTACATTATGTAATTAATAAATTACATGCAAGCAAATTGAAAGTATTATATTTTTTTTCCTTGACCTCTAGTTTTCTTTACAAAGGCCCTTTATGTTTTATCATTAGATAATAAAGATATAATGAGTAGGGTCATCCACATTCTAGCAAAAAGTTACAAGGTGTATAAGTAAAAATCTAACCACCCAAAACCTAACCAAATAAAAAAAATCGACTTCAAAAATTCAAGATATGAACCTCGACTAAAAATTACATCGATCTTTTGGAATAAAATCATCCATTTAAATTATAAGGCCTTATATGAATCAAATATATTTTTAAAATTATTATTATAACTAATCTATTACTTTAATTTTAAAATAATATTTTATAGGTTTATCGTTTCTCCTACTCGTACTTATTAGATTAGATATATTATCGACATATGAACTTGAATATTATTAAATTATTAATCTATTTTAATAAAGTTTGAACAAAATTAACAAGAATAATCTCAATTATAATGTAATAATATGTTATTTTACTTTATTTACATTAAAATGTTAAACTTAGAGTTAATTTTTCTTTATTTAAAATATCTATGTGATATATTTAATGTTTATATTTTTAAAAAAATATTATTTAAAGTAAATTATCGATTTAAAAAAATAGAGACCGCCTAAGTCAATTTTTTTTCTTCGGACTAAGGTGGTCTTGTATGTGTTAAAAAACCATCCAGAATTTAAACGCTAATTTTTTTACGAAAAAACCATCCGATGTTGGGTCAAAGTTTTAATAACATATAAAATTATATTTTGATGATACAAACCTCGAATGATTAAAGATAAAATGCTGAAAAAGTTTAAAGAAAAAGAGATAACTTTATGCACTACACTTTGATTAAATAATTGACACTGATGTCATTAGTTTTGAATGAACATCAAATTTGTAAAGAATTCTGTTAGCTTTCATAGACTCCAAGATCATCTAATTTGGATAACTGTGTAAAAGATTATGCTCGAAATAGTGCAGGGCGGACAACTTGCCGGTCGAAGTTATGAAGGCCGATCGAGATAATCCGATCGACCAATCGGAGATACCGATTGATCGGTCAATGCATAAACTGCTCAAATCCATGTCGAGACTACACCGATCGATAGACCGATCGATGCACTGACTGACCGATCATCTTAACGAGCGAAAATCAAAACTACGAGACTATGTCGGTCGACTGACCGATCGATAGTCCGGTCGATCGACCGGCTATGGCAACTTGAGAAATTAGCGCAACGGTCATATAGACCGGTCCATAAATGCGGTCAACTGGTCCATTACTGAAATGAATAGTGATGGTTATATTTTAAAGAGAAAAATATGAAATTAATTCTGGACGAATTTTCCACATGCCAGAGCCTATAAAAGGAGTGCCAAGGCCAGAAGTAAAAGCATCCATCTAAGCATTTAAGCAATACTTCACGAAATTAAAAGAAGATCCTTTTCCTTGAAGTTATCATTTTAGTTGCGCTCTTCTTTCTCTTTTCCACTCTTGTGAGCCTTGCATTGTAAAAGAGAGAAATATTTTTTGCTCAAAAAAATAGAGAGAGCTCCTGTGTAAAAGAAGTTCAAAATCTTACCTCTTGAGCGAGAGAAAAAGATTAGCTTCCTAGGAGAAAAAATTGTCTTGCCTCTCAAAGCAGAGAAAATGTGGTTGTGTAAAGGGCTTTTTTCCTTATCCCATTTGGAACAAAGAAAGTGCTAGTAGAATCTCCGACGATCTCGAGGTCGAGAAGTCGGAGCGGGGACATAAGCTAAGGTGTAGTCGAACCTCGTCAACAATCACCCGTGTTCATTGTGTTTGATTTCTCTCACTCTCTATCCCTCTTACATTATATTTATAATCTGAATTACAAAGGTTTTAAGAATCAGTTTTGTGCTTCTGTTTTCGTAAAATTGGTTTTTTCGGATAAACACCAATTCACCCTCCTCTTGGTACTCTTTGGGATCATATAATTGGTATCAGAGCAATGTTGCTCTTGTTTTGATCTTTTGAATAATCTTGTTTTTAAATCTAATCATTTTAGATCTAATCAATTTTAAGATTCAATCATCTTTTTTAAGATTTAATAATCTTAAAAGCTATGACATCAAGTGAATTTGTTTTTGCCGAAGGACAATCAATGAGTCATCCTCCCTTTTAAATGCAGCAAATTTTGCATATTGAAAATTTGGTTTCAAGGCTACATATGTTTTATTGATATAAACATGTGAGATATTATTGAAAAAGGCTATTATTTACATGAAAAATTACCTTCCGAGCACGACGAGAGATAGAAAATTTTTTCAAAATTGGATTGGAAAGCAAAGAATATTTTTTATTGTGCTTTGGATTCAATGGATTTTAAACGGATTTCTTGTTGTGAAAGAGCAATCGAAATTTGGAAGAAACTTATTACCACTTATGAAGGAACGGATAGAGTCAAAGAATCTATATTAAATATTTTGAATCATCAATATGATTCATTCAAGATGCATGAAAATGAATCTATATATGATATGATTGTTCGATTTAATGATATTATGAATGACTTAGCCTCTTTGAGTGAGCCGAGAACTAATCCTCCAAAAGTGAAAAAAATTCTCAGGTCTCTCTCCTCCCAATGGCATATAAAAAGGACGATGATCGAAGAAAAGGATCTGAACAAATTGGATTTTGATGATCTTATTGGTTCACTTATAACTTATGAGATCGGAATCCAAGAAGAAGAAGAATCAAATGCTCCCAAAAAGAAGACATTGGTTTTGAAAGCAAGCAAAAGTGAAGATGACTCGAGTGAAGAAGAAGTAGACGAAAAGAGACTCGCCCTCTACATAAGAAAACTCGATAAGTATCTCAAATTGGTAAAAAAGAAAGAAAAGAATGTGAAGCCTACCCGAAAATCATACAAAAATCACAAAGAAGAGACATCTCATAAAAAAAAGAAGAAAAGACATGAAGAGTCAAGTGAAGATGAATCAAATGAATCATCAAATTCGTCTAGGGAGGATGCATATCTATGCTTAAAGACACATAATGATGAGGTATCCTCTAACTCTTCTTATTTCTCTAGTGCTAATAGTGATAATGATGATGAGGATGATAATATCAATTTTGACGTGCATAAGAAATTTTCTTTCCTAACTGAAAAATATCTTATTCTTAAGAAGAAGAATAAAAAATTGATGGATGACTTTCATATTATAAAAGATGACCTTGATATTTTAAAAAAGGAAAGAGATAATTCATAATGAAACATTGAGAAATGATCTTCATATATGAAAAATGAGCTTGAAAAATTAAAAGTAGAAAATGATACATATTTTATGAAAAATGAAAATCTCAAAAATGAAATTAAAACTTTGGAAGTTACACATGCACGTGAAATTGTCAAACTAGTATGTCTATTAGAAAATCAAGAAAATGCCTCTTTGAAAAATACACAAAATAATGATAAGACTATTTCGTATATAACGAAAAATAATCTTAGGAATCATTTTGCACATAAAAATTTTTATTGGAAATATAATCATTCATATGATAGAAAATCACATCTCAAATGTTTGATTTGTGAATTTTATGGTCACTATACATATCAATGTAAAATGAGAAAATTATCACTACATGGCAGGATTTGGATTCCGAAAGAAACATTGACTAACAAAATAGGATCCAAAGAAATTTGGGTACTGAAAGTCGCTTAATTATTTTTCAGTTGTGCTTCACACGCAAAGGACAAGAGGAAGTAAAAATGTGAAGGCAAGTTATGGTAAAAGTATCTTTGGTATCTTCTTATATTTTATGATTCTTAAGTGATTAAGCCTATTCTTTTAATTTCACTCAATAATTTCAAAATGACTAACTCTTTGAAAGGAAAGAAAGGAACCAAAGAAAATTGGACATAGTGATAGGGGGAGCATGATAAAACTTTAAAACTTTATTTTGACACATCATGGATACCATTATTGTATCAAAGTTTTATGCAATATTTTGATCCTTAATATATTTTATTTTGTCTTTTACCAAAATGCTTTCATTTTTCCATTATAAAATAGTCATAAACTTAGGGGGAGCTATTTAATATACATATTATTCATGATGCAATATCTTACATGTCTATTATGTGAAAAAAATGGGAAGAATAAAGAAGGAGAAATATGTCTATTGCATGATTAAGGGGGATCGAGTTGCAATATGGTTTCTTATATGCTTCATATAAAAAATTAGGTTTTTTTATGAAACAAAAGGAGGAGAAATATATGTGAAATATGATATGAATTTGAAGAATATCTTACAATTAATATTCATATGAATTATACCGTTGTAAGGAAAGCATTGTGTTAGGGGGAGTAAAATTGATTTACAACTTTTTCGCAACTTATATATTTTTCATATTTCTCGATTTGTCTTCATGAAAATGGGAGAGATTGTTTGGTCAAAGTTTTAATGACATATAAAATTATATTATAATGATACAAACCTCAAATGATTAAAGATAAAATGCTGAAAAAGTTTAAAGAAAAAGATATAACTTTATGACTACATTTTGACTAAATAATTGTCATTGATGTCATTAGTTTTGGATAAATATTGAGCATCAAAATTGTAGAGAATTCTGTTAGCTTTCATAGACTCCAAGATCATCTAATTTAGATAACTGTGCAAAAAGTTATGCTCCAAATAGTGCAGGGCAGTCAACCTGCCGATCGAAGCTATGAAGGCCGGTCGAGATAGTCCGGTCGACCGATCGAAAATACCGGTCGACCGGTCAATGCATAAACTGCTCAAATCCATGTCGGGACTACATCAGTCGACAGACCGGTCGATGCACCAGTTGACCGATCAACTTAACGGGCGAAAATTAAAACTGCGAGACTATGTCGGTCGACTGACCGGTCGATAGTCCCGTCGACCGATCGGCTACGGCAATTGGAGAAATCAACACAACGGTCATATAGACCGGTCGATCGGTCCATAAATATGATCAATCGGTCCATAAATGTGATCAACCAGTCCATTACTGAAATGAACAATAAGGACTATATTTCAAAGAAAAAAATGTGGAATTAATTCTGAACAAATTTTTCACATGTCAGAGCTTATAAAAAAGAGTGTCAAGGCTAGAAGCAAAATCATCAATCCAAGCATTGAAGCAATAATTCAAGAAATCAAAAGAAGATCATTTTCCTTGAAGTTATCATTTTAGTTGTGTTCTTCTTTCTCTCTTCCACTCTTGTCAGTCTAGTATTGTAAAAGAGAGAAATATTTTTATTCAGAAAAATAGAGAGAGCTCATGTGTAAAAGAGGTTCAAAATCTTACCTCTTAAACGAGAGAAAAAGATTAGCTTCATAGGAGTAGAGGTTGCCTTGCCTCTCGAAGCGAAAAAAATGTGGTTGTGTAAAGGGCTTTCTTCCTTACCTCATTTGGAATAAAGGAAGTGCTAGTGAAATCTCCGACGGTCTCGAGGTCGAGAAGTCGGAGCGGAGACGTAGGCCAAGGTGTGGCCGAACCTCATCAACAACCACCCCTGTTCATTGTGTTTGATTTATCTCACTTTTTCTCCCTCTTACATTGTGTTTATAATCTGAATTACAAATGTTTTAAGAATCGGTTTTGTGCTTCCACAATGATTTTCATAAAATCGATATTTTCGGATAAACATCATTCATCATCCTCTTGGTTCCCTTTGGGATACTACATTTGAAACTTTCACCCCTACAAAGTTAAGTTTACTATATTCCTGCCTTTCTTTTTATAATTTTGCAAGTTTACTATATTTCTTTAACTTTCTTATATTATTTTTTTTACTGTGAAAGACCCCTTTTCGAAATTGGACCGACCATTCTATTTGCGCTTTCAAGTGTGTTAAGTGCATAATCAATGAGCTAAATAAGGATAAAACTATTTTTAAAATGAAACTTTTGTTGTCATTAATTGATTATTATTATTATTCACTTAAATATATATGTACTAAAATATAAGTAATAATTTATTATATTATTGCTACTCTTTAAAGACATATAAAGAAGTTGTGGTTCAATTTTTTTACACTCATATTTTTAAAATTTGTGTTTTTTGAAAAAAAATAAGTAAATACTACACCTAAGAAGATGCTAACCTCGTTACCTCAAATATTAAAAGTTGAAACAAAGCAAAAGGTACGCCGTTTCCTCACGGCTTTGTTTGCTTTTATTTAAAGAAAATTTCTAATAAATAAAATCTCAAAACAAAAGCAGCTTAAAAAATTATTTGAGAAAAAGCCTTTCATGCTTTTTAAAAAGAAAAGTCGTTTTATTTTTATTTATCGGGAAAAATATGTAATGCATAATATACACGCACATATAAAGTAAATTTCCTCAAATTTTATTCTCTTTTTCAACTTTATTCTTCCATTTTACTTTATAATCAAATGTCTTCGGATTATTAACTTATTTCATCAAATATTTTATTGATTAAGTATAATTCATTATTCGATCATTAGGCTTATGTGGTAGACTATTTAAAATAATATAAATATAATATTAAAATAATAATATAATATTTCTTTTTTTAAAAAAAGAGCCGGCTCGATCCCTCTCCCTCTTCTTTCGATTACGTGAGCGTCGACGCCGACTATCATTGAGAGAGGGAAGGGGCATGACGTTCCCTCCTCTCTTCTCTTATAGGTTTTGTTTGGTATTATTAGCGTTTTGATGTGTGGATAGCGATTTAACTAGCGAGTAGCGGATAGCGGATGATAATTAGTGGCTAGCTGTTCATTTAGGATATTATTAAATAAATATTTGGTAAACTTAGCAGTAAAATTAGTTGATGAATATAAAATGACATAATTGGATATATGATAAAATATTCATTTCAAATACTATAAAAACTAATTTTTTGATATCTCAATTCAATAAAATAAAGTCTGACATCTTAAAATATATAAAAATTTATATTGATAATAAATTTGCATACATGATATGAACATATTAATATTAAATTAATTTTTATTCATTGTTGACAAAAAAATTATAATTAATTAAGCATCAATATAAAAAGAAATATAGTAAAATTATGGTAAAATAAAAATGAAAAAATAATAAGATAAGTAGATAAAGAAATAATGTATTTGTATAAGGGTAAAACTAGAAAAAAGTATAAACTACTAACCCTTAATCGTTAAATGCTAGTAGAAGTAGCTTTTCAATATTTTTCATATGAAATGCTAAACTCTACTATTTTTTGTGAGTTACCAAACAAAAAAAAGTGTTTGAACAACTAAACGAGCTCAAACACTAATTTGTTGTACATGACAATTGTCGCACAACAGAGGGGGAGGGGCGCTCCTCTCCCCTCCGATGCCGCCGAAGAAGAGAGGGGAGGAGGACTCCTCCTCTCCCTCCGATAACTTGAGCGCTAGTGTCAGCACTCAAGCAACCAGAGGGAGTTAGATCAAGCCCCTTTGTTTTATATTTTATAAGGGGTATAATGGGGGACCTCCCCCCTGTAAGGGGGGAGGAACCCCCTCCCCCCATCCGCGCCCGTCGGATGGAGTTTCGACGGGCATGGTTTGTTCACTTTTTTTATTTTTTTTGACTTTTTGAACTTTAGATTGGAGATGGGCGGTCGGTGTTCGTCCGGTCCGGCCTAGGGTATAAAACTCACACGCGAATAAAATTCACGTATTTATCATATTTTCTCTCTCTCTCTCCGACGTCTGCCCTCCTCTCGCGACGAATGCCACCGAAGACCGCGAATGTCCTCGGCCTGCCAGATCTGTGCGTCCTCTCACCGCTGACGTCCCCTGAGCTTAGATCCGCAACATCCCGGCCAGATCTGGGCATCCTCTCGCTACCGATGTCCCCCGTGCTCAGATCCGCAACACTCCAGCAGATCTGCGCGTTCTCCCGCCGCCGACGGCGGCTTCGCCTTCGTCGAGCACCATGATGGCTTCGTGACCGCCAAAGCATTAGTTCTCACCCTTCGTCAAACCCCTCGCCGACCTGGTGTTGCCTCCGGACCAGATCTGCGCACTGGATCAAAGCCAAGGACGAACAAGATCTGCGCGACCTCTGGCCAGATCCGTCGAACCTCGTGGATCTCCAGCTAGATCTGCTGCTGCCGAGCTCGCCCGCCCCTCTCATGCACCTCCCTTGCCGAGGTTGTGCACTGTCGATGCCGGAGCTCCGCCGAGCTCGCCCGCACCGCCGTCGACGATCTCCGCCGAGCTCGCACCACCTCCGCCGCCGAGCTCGTCGGCACCGTCGCCGCCGAGCTCGCCGGCACCGTCGCAGCCGAGCTCGCGCATCGTCGCCGCCAAGCTCCGCCCTCGCCTCCGCTGTCGAGCTCGCGCACCAGCCGCCGAGCTCGCCCGCACCGCCACCGCCGATCTTGGCCACACTGCCACGCCCGATCTTGCCCGCACCGCCACCGCCACCGCCGAGCTCACCCGCCCCGCCGCCGCCTCGTGCACCGCCGTCGCCCCCGCCATGTTGTTAATGATATTTTGTAATTAATTATTAATCCATGTGTAAATATTTTAATGATCTTAGAATTATTACATGTTAAGTCAATAATTTGCATGTGTTTACATTGCCTGCCTCACCATCGAGCTCCTGCCACCAATATGTGGAGCGTTCGTTGAAGTATTGTATATTACATTTGACAAAGTTTAGTTCTAACTTCTAATTAAGATAACAATTATATGCATGCATGATATTGTCGAATGTGTTCAATATGTTCGAAATTGAGATGAGATAAATGGTTGTATGAAAGTGAGATGAGATAAAGTTGAAGGACGAGAATGTAGAAAGAAAGAGAAGCATTTAAGAAGCATTTTCCGAAGCTTTTGAAGGCTTATCAGACGAGAAAATTGCCTCGATGTTTTTTAACTACTTTACAAGGATTACCAACAAAAAAATTTTACGAAAGAACAAAAGTTTAAGGATAGACAACAAAAATTTTACCAAAAATACAATCGATTAAACAACATGGAGATTGGCGGCCACGAGGTGGGGCGGGCGAACTCGGCAGCGGAGCTGCACGAGCTCGACGACGACGGCAGCGGGACGGGCGAGCTCGGCAGTGGTGGTGTGCGAGATCGGCGTCGGCGGTGATGCGGCATGCGAGGCTTGATCGACAGTCCTACGGTCGTTGGTCGCAGATCCGGACAGCGAGGCTTGGCGAGATTGATCGGCAGGGTCAGCGGCGCGAGATCGGCGCACTGGTCGGCGGCGATGCGAGGTCTGCGCGAGGCCGCCGGGGAGTCGCCGCTGCGCGTGAGAGGGTCGGCGGGGTTGAGCCCGGCGAGAGGTCGCGGATCTGGTCGGCAAGGCTTGGCGAGGTTGATCGGCGGGGTCGGCGCAAGATATAGTGCTCGGGGTTGGTGCTCAAGGTCGTGCGAAGGCGAGATTTGTCGTCGTGTTCGGCGAAGGGTGAGGTCGGCGAATGGTGAGATCTGGTGCTGGAGGTTGCGAAAGGCGAGTTCGAGCACGCCGGTCATCGCTGCGCGTCGCCCCTGTCGACAACGAGAGGGAATTGTTGTGGATCTGAGCGCGGGGGACGTCGGCAGCGAGAGGACGCCCAGATCTGGCCGGCCGAGGTCGTTCGCGGTCTCCGGCGGCGTTCGTCGCGAGAGGAGGGCAGACGTCGGAGAGAGAGAGAAAATAGGATAAATACGCGAATTTTATTCGCGTGTGAGTTTTATACCCTAGGCCGGACCGGACGAACACCGAACCGCCCATCTCCGGTCTAAAGCTCAAGAAACCGAAAAAAATAAAAAAAAGTGAACAAACCGCGCCCGTCGGATCTCCATCCGACGGGCGCGGATGGGGGGAGGGGGTTCCTCCCCCTTACAAGGGGGAGGACCCCCATTATACCCTTTTATAAATTATTATATTTATTATTTTAATATAATTTATTCTTTTATATTTATTTTATTTCTAAATACACTATCATGTAAGCCTAATAATCGAGTAACAGACTATATCCGATCGAAATGTTATTTGATGAAACAAATTAATAGTTGAGGCCAGTCTAGTTACAAAATAAAATTGAAGAATAAAGTTAGAAAAAATGGTAAAGTTCTAGAGCATTTAGTGAAACTTAACCAACACATATCTCATGGTTACTTACACTAGTTGTTTATCTCTTTTAACAAGTAAATTAGGAATTCCACTTAAGTTAATAATAATAAATTAAAATTGAATATAAAAGTATCGCCTCTACTTTAGCAATATTAAATCAATCAAATTTAATTATCCCACTCACAATTAACAGTAAAAGTGGTTGGATGATTTTTTTCTCGAAAAAATTGTCCTTTAAATTTTGGGTGATTTTTTAATACATACAACACCACCCTAATTTTTTTTCTAAAGAAATCAAATTCGACATAGATGTTCTCAATCTTTTCGACCTACTTGAAAATAATTTTTTAAAAAATATAAATATTAAATATATCATATAGATATTTTTAAAAAATAAAATTTAACTCTAAGTTTAAAATTTTAATGTAAATAAACCAAGATAATGTATTATTCTAATTAATTTTGTCCAAACTTTATTAAAATAGATTAATAACTTAATACTATTCAAGTTCTAACACCATGATAATTAGTTAATAGTGTACCTAATCTAATAAATATGAGTATGAGAAAAAGTAAACCTATAAAATATTATTTAAAATTTGAAGTAATAGTTTAATTATAATACTTTAAAAATATATTTGGTTTGGATTGAGCCTCTCCCATTTTTTTAGTAAGAAGACTTAATTTAAATGGGTAGTTTTATTTTAAAAGATCAATCTAATTTTCAGTCGGGATCCAATTTTAAATTTTTTTCGGATCAAATTTTTTATTTACTTTGATTTTTTAGATGGTAAGATTTTTAGCAATTAACTATGACGTAAATATCTTTGAAAGTAGTTTATGCACTAATGGCAACAAATTGATGCCCGATAGCTATTTTTGAGGGAAGAAAGTGAGAGAAAACTTTCATAAAGTAAAGGATTCCCCAAGAAAAGAGAAGTTATACAATGAAGCTAAAAAGATGTAACAAAATAACTTTTATAGAAACAAAAAAGTATTACCCATCGAAATCCAATGTTGCACAAGTATAGTTAAGATCAAGTTTTTTATTCAAAATGCAGTGCATTGATGCTGAGTTGATTTGTCTTTTCATTTGTTACATTAATATCAAGAGTTCCAATTGTTTTTTTTTAATTAAGAGCTCATTATAGTATTAAAATATATGTCAAAATATATTGTCTATCAATTTATCTTAGAAACAGTTATTAAAAGAAGATTTCGTTATTATATTTTGATCCAATTCAGCTTGCTTTCGTTAAAATAGATAAGTTTATAAAAAAACTTAAACTAGAGACTTATTTTTAACCTTATTAAAACTAGGGAGAGGTTGCATGTCTTATGCTCCGAGCACTTAGGCAAATGCGTTTTCACCTTTTTATTCTTTCTTGACAATAACTCTTCCGGTTAGAAAATATAACGACTCCAAATCGACCAACGCCACGCGGCGAGGATCTATTCGAAGGCGCTACGAAAAATATTATGACGTAGACTTAAACTTGACCAAATCTCAAATAAAAATAATGACATGCCAATAATAAGAGCAAAGAAGGAAAGATAAAAATATTATAAAAGTGAAAGTCCCAAAATATTATAAAGTTCATAATAACCATAATGTCTGAATTACATCAAGCTCATAATGCGAAAAATAAAGATAAAGATAACCAGACCCTCTCTTGGTTCATGTGCATTAGCATCACTGGTCGCGGCACACGCTCTCAACACCATCACTGTCCTGACTTTGTGGAAATCAACACAGGGGAGGAGATCCTCCCGTAAGCTATACAGCCTAGTGGGGATTCATAAGTGCACAATGCATAACAATAAATAGCAATTGACAGAATTAGTAATCACATACAATAAGATCAGATTTGAGAGCGTAAGATCATTCACTTGAGATATCGATGGATAAAAGAGAGAGATCATGAGTTAATCTTATAATCATAAAGATTTCAGAGATCATGCTGGATCAATAATCATACTTTGTTCATCATGTTCATGTTACTTGTTCATACTCTTGGTGCTCTTACTTTCACTTTACATTAGGTGCCTTTGGGTGCCTTTAACCTGGGGGATTTACGCCAGAGCGACCAAATACAGCTTCGTGCGGTCAATGGGGGATCAAGCCATGGCTCAGGGAGCGACTCATCCGATGAGCACTCAGCTTAAGCTCTGACCACCACTCTCATAAACATATTCATAACTTTCTTACTTCATCACTTTATCACTTTGTCATACTTGCTTATCATAATAGGATTGGATCATAAGACAGATCAAAACAAGATCAAGGATTCACTCACATAACATGCCAAACAATAAGGAGTAACACAACACAAGCATAGAAAGGATATAGATCAAATCAATAATCAAAACAGGAATCCATATGCAATCTGGACAGATATCGGTCGACCAGTCTTTACTGGTCGGTTGACCGTTTCTCGGATATCGGTCGATCGATATCTCTGGATCGGTCGACCGGTTGGTCTGAATACATTATAGAAAGTTTCAGCTACACCGATCGACCGATATCTCTGGATCGATCGACCGATAGTACTTAATAAAAAAGAACTTCGATCGGCCGAACGATACAAGGCTCGGGAAAGATTGATCGGTCGATCGGTCTATAAGTATCGGTCGACCGATAACCTTATCACCGGATCGATCGATCGGTCCGCAGGAAAAACAGACTCGGATAGAATCAATATAACTACGATTTTCAATCTAAAAATGAAATGAAGACATACAATCAACCATCTAAGCATGAAGGAATAATACAGAACATATCTACAGTAATAAGAATCATAGAACATGCATCAAATACAAGAAGTGCAATCAATCATTCCATTCCATACTTCTCTTCAATCAAGAACACTATTCATGTAAGAACCCTAATTCCAATTAATTGATAATCATGTTATACAAGGAATTTCGGTATCACCCACCTTATTTCGTGATTGATCCTAGCTTGAGCCTTTTCAACACCAAGAACACTTCTCCTTATTGTTCTCCACCTAGGAAGCAATCCAAATGGGGAAGAGGGAGTGAGTAATGGACCTAGTGATTAAATGATGCATAAATATAGATTAACCTAGATGAAGACCTTGCTGGAATGCCCCCTTCTTGCTAGATGAAATGCCTTAGGGAGGAAGAGAGAGAAGTGTGGGAGAGAAATGAGGGTGGCTAAGAGGAGCTTTAGGGCAATTAGCCTTTTTATAGGTTAGTTGTAGGGCTATTAGGCTAATGGGCTCACTAATCCATTTTCTACTTCTTTTAGACATTCAGGTCATGGTCAAATCAATTCAATTTGAGTTTGACAACACTGCTTTTAGCAATCATATTGCCATATGATTCCAAAGGTCATCCTAATTAATTACGATAATGCTTTTGGTCATAAAAAGCATTCACCTGCTTAATAAAAATAGAATAAAGTGAGACAAAAAAAATGCCACATAACATTTTGCACTAACCATGATCGTATAAAAAAATTATTAGACAAATAATCATGTAATGCTCCTATATTGAATTTCATCATGTGGCAAGGTGCAATCAATTTTTTACCAAAAGCTTAATTTTAATTGATCATTTGACTAAAATACAAGAAATGTGAAAATCTTTGGAAATAAAGTAGAAACATAAGATAATATTGAAGTCCAATGTAATTATTAAATAAATATAGTCTTAGCATAAGAAGAAGATAAAGAGTCTTTATAAAATTATTACAATTCAACGAGGTTGTGGGAGGAAAGAACATAATAATAAAGGACAATGATATCTCATGATCATTCCATGAGCACATCATTATCACAAACAATAATAGTCATTGTTTTTCATCCTTTATTTTATTAGTTGCTTATAAGATTAATGTAGAGAGAACAATACTTCATGAGCTTTGTAGTCTAATAGATTAATAACAAACTAATTGAATAATGATCAACAATAGGCCAAGAACGATAATAATATTAAAATATATTTAACTCTACCATCACCAATGAGAGAGATTATGAGAATTTAATCAAATAATAATGAACAGAATAACATTTCATGTGATAGATTTGACGAAGATCAATGTAAGAAGAGTTTAGTCCATGAAAAGTCTTAAGAAAGATCCATCAATAAATTAACATTACATACGTTATTTATTGGTTCTAAATGAAGAGAAATCGATGTAATTTTTAATTTTTGTACTTTATATTTTAATGCTTCAAATCAATGTCTTATCAAATATCAATATTATATCAGCAATGAAAAGAAAGCAAATACTTAGTTAATAACAATGAGTGAGAAAAGTAACTTAGAATACTTCGATAAATTATTTTATGTGTATTAAATCGAGATTGCTAGAATGAATCGATACAATATTATGACATTTTTTGTTTCATATTTATATGCTTTCTTTCAATTCTCCATGTAATAACTGAGAAAAAAAAGAAGAGAAGAAGCTATAACAGGCCAACGAAAGAAGGGGAAGGAGACTAGCACTTTCCATATTTGTAGGGATCCAAAAACGTGGCAATAATGAAGGGAATAAAAATAATAAATATGAAGGATTAGGGAAATTAATTACCTGGAATCTCCTCAGATATGTTCCATTGGCAGAAAACAAAATAAAAAAACCTCTCCTCAGGTATCCTCCATCCCACGCACAACACAACTGAAAGGAGTTCCTGCTAGTTGGTCTTACATCTAGGGTGAAGATTGTCCGCAGCCTTGTCGTTTCTGTCCATACATCTTGTCGTTTCTGCTTCATCTCCTCACAATCTCGCGATCTAGGTTGATCTGCAGGCGGTGATCGGCCAGGAAGAGGAGGGGTCACACACGAACAACATGAAGGGTGCAACGTCTGAGTAGAAGAATCAAACGCAAAAAAAGGTGGATGAAATCTGAAATCACCTCGCATGATTCTAAGTAGAATTAATATTATCAAGATATGACCATAACTTTATTCATGAAAAGCATGAAGAAAATGATGAGAAGATGAATCTGATGAGTGATCGATTATTTGTCTTCTGATTATTATGATTAGCTAGATTTATGCTTCGTAATTGTATTCATGTTATCTGCTCTGATGATTGTATGCCATCCTAATAGTTTCTGCTATACTTGTAATGCTCTGATCTATATTTTACTTATGTCATATAATGCCCGATCTATGTTTGTAAAAATATTAAGATTGTTTCTCGACATTCTGAAGTATATAGGAACCTAGCCTGAATTCCGACGAACTTGGCCCAGGTTCATACTTCAACCAATTGTGTAATCTAGTTTTCATGATCATGCTCGTAGAACTAGGCCCGGGTCACCTTGAACCCAGCCTGGGTTAGCGAGTGGCAGAATGGCCGAGCTCTCGACATTTTGTCACCCAACCCGGGTTCCATTGAAACTAACCTAGGTTCATCCCCTGTCGATCCTATGAGTGCACGATGATTTTACCATACTCGGTTCGAGTGCGATTTACACGGCTTGGACCCACTCTACGAACTCGGACCGGGCCATTAGGTACCTGGTCCGAGTTATAGCATCCGAGACTCAAATCCATGTTTTCTCGCTGATTTTCGAACCTGATTTGAAACCCATCTGCTCATGTACATGCTTCACACATTCTACATTATTTTAACGAGATATTATTTTACTATGTAAAGAACCCTTAGCTTGATTTATTACATTATTGACCTATCGACTCTCATGTTATGACGAATTATGAAAACATAAGACTCTCAAAGTGATTAATAAGATAAGATGACAGATGAACACTAGATTGCCAACCTATGCCAAGTGCCTCATGATAAGGGTCGCTCCCTTAGTCATGATTTTGATCACCCATTGATTCGTACAAGGCTGTATCATTTCACTCGACATACCCTATGAAGAATTTAAAGGCACCTAAAGTCACTTGATTTTTAAGTATGATTCAAGATTAAAAAGTATGGTTGAGTAAAGAAAGCATGAACATCAATTCAAGTTATCGTTATTACTTATGTCATAATTATCAAGCATACCATTGATTCCAAGCCTATCATGTATCGTGTGATCTTACTGATTATTGATATATATTAACTTTATTTATTCATGTACTTTGATGACTCCATGTCCAATTTCCTAACCAAGATAAGTATTTGTCATCATTTCTTATTTATGCTATTTAGAGTTATGCATTGCATATCTTTATTGGTTCTCCACTAGGTTGTAAAGCTTACGAGAAGACTTCCTCCCCTGTGTTTGATTTCTATGGGGCCAGGTCAATGATGGTGTTGAGTTAGTGTGATGTGACAGAGTTTAGGCAATGATATAACACATGAACCAAAGGGCTTAGTTATTTATTTTATTTCTGCATTACGAACTCATGTAATCATTATGATATTATTTTTTGAGTCCATGTTAGAGACTCTTTGATTTCCACAGTTATTTATCACATTCCGCCTTTCTTCATTATTCTATCTTTTTATTTGCTGACATGACAAGATTCTTGACCGAGTCTTGATCAATGTCATAGCATTTGTAGCGTCTTCAGGTTGACCTTCACCACATGGACTTGGTCGATTTGGAGGCGTTACACTCCAAGTCAATACTTGAATTGCAATGCTCTGACGATGAAAGTTATATTCAACTTATCTTTGATATTTCTATGTAATATCACTCTCTAATAGTTTTGTGCAATCCATAACAAGTGTCATTTATAAGAATATCCTAGATTGAGATCCTCTTGTGCAATGAGGACATATATGAAACTATATTCCAATCACGTGATGAACAATATTATCTAATGAACTCTCAAGGCACATTAGTTTTATCTTTAATTTAATTAGGTTCTCATTTTTGTTCGTACGGGACCATTATAATGTAACAATAATCATACTATATTAAGACCTCCTTAGGACAAGACAGTTTAAACCTCATAAAAATTAACACTGTAAGAGAAAATTAGTTAAGTTTCGAGAAGACTATACTTCAATTTAGCTTGACAAGTTTAATTAATGCAATGCGAAAAAATTATTTAAGTTTAATTGATATCAATTCCAATGTGAAAATAGGGAGAAGTCGGCATTAGATTCATTTTTTTATCTTGAAGACCATTGGGTTTTTATGTAAAGGTTTTTTAGACATTTGGACAGAGTTCTACTCATCCTATCTTATTGGTCGACAAAATTGTGTGATAATTTTTTTGACGTCTAATCTAAATTTTGTTTCCTATCATTAGTCCAAAGTTGATGCTTGACATTTGAGATGTTTTCTTGTGCAAGTCCAGTAATTCCAACTTGGATCAGATGTTCGATTCGTGATGATTAGTCGCTCGATCTTCTTAGTAGCTAAACATATTATGTAAAAAAAATTTAGATTTACTTAGCTACCTAAATTCTATTCATATGATACTATTCTTACATAAAATGTTAGCATCATACACCACTGGATGAGAAAGATAACTTGATTATTATTCATGTTAATCTTTTACATCAATTCACATATATTATCCAATAAAGAAAATAAAACATAGCCCTACATCATTTATAAATTACCATAGAATAAAGGAATCAATCATTTATTCCTTAACATTTTGATTTTTAATTAAGACGTATTTGATAAATTTAGGCAATATTATCAACATGACCACCTAGGCATGTCATCATTCTAATTTTTAATCAAATAAAATAATTCAACATGTCAAGCACATCTATCCAGTTTAGGTCACAAAACAATCATATACATATAAGGAAAAAATCACAACATGTATGATATGCAACAATCCTAATTTTTAAATAAGAACATTTAAGTCATTTGGAAAAGATCCTAGGAAACCATATGCTAGACTCTATAAAAAGCCTCAAACATTTCCCTCTTTTCTCTTTTCTTATTTCTTCTCCACATGACGGCTACAACCCTAAATCTTGAGGAGGAAGAAATAGACTAATAAGGAGGAAGAGGAAGACAAAAGGAGAAGATGACATAGACAAAGAAAAATGGATCAACGAAAAAAGAAGAGAGCAAAATCCTAAGTATGTAAAGGGGATCCAACCTCTCTCCCCCTCTCAATGATTGAGAGACAAACACTCTAGTTCCTAGTTGATATTGTGATTGAGGTTTGCATTCATTATATGTTAAAGCCCACATGTTTATATGCTTTGAAAATGATAATTCATGCTATAGATCTATGATCTTGTATGTTTTAGGGAAGAACCTTAATTCCTTATTATGTTATGATTCCATGAGTTTATTCATGTTATATGCCTATTGGATCTTTATGAATGTCCTCTAAGATTGTTAGAGATGATAGATATGATTTCTTAAATTTTTCTCTAAAAAATCTAGAATTTTGAATTGAAGATTGAACTTCTAGGATGCTAGCATGGTCGTACTAGGTCCTAGAATGGTCGTGACCAAACCAAGGTCTGACAGCCAAAGAAAGGATTCCTTCTCACCCCGTTTCCCAAGGATAGACCGTGCACAATTAAGAGGATTGGCTGCAATTTGAGCAGGTACAGTCATGACAAATCTATCACGGGCGTGACTATCCCAATCACGACTATGACCGAAGGGAAAATTAACAAGAAAACAAGGCGGGCTCTATAACACCTATGATGATTCCATCATGTCCGTCACGACGCCTGAGCATGACCGTAAGTCAAAAGATGAGCATTGTAATGCTCGTGACTCACTGCAGTTATGATGTCTAGGCACAGCTAGTCATAGCCATTACAAAATGGAAATGATGAAGGATCAAAGGTTGTCATGCCTATGAATTGAACCTTCACGCTCGTGACTAGGCACTGGCGTGATGTGAACAATGTGCCATGATCGTGACCAATGTAGATTGACTTGGATGATGTTTTAAACATATTTTTTAATGTATATATGTTGTATATGGATGTATATTAATTTTATATGCCACATAAATACACGTAATGCATACTTAATCGTAATTAGACAAAAAGATGAAGAAGATTGATGTAAATGTTTGATGTATTGATGACTCTAATAAAATATGAAATTGAAGAAAATGTTTCGTCACTCATTAAGGTTAAGAAGTGCATGCCTTTCATCTTTTGGTAATTGGGACTTATCAGGAAATAATGTCATTCTCGAAAAGGTATTTAAGAGATTCTAGGGGATTCATGGTTTGATTATAATGATGTTGTCCTGAATATTCAATTAAGTAAAGATGAAAGATAAATAAGACGTAAATGTCTTTCACTTTATGGTGATTAAGACTTCTTTGAAAAATAATACCATCGTTCAAAAATTGTTTGAGATTTTGTAGGAATTTTATGGCCTAGTTAACAAATGTAATGATGTTGCTCAATGCTTTAAATTAAATAAGATGAAAGATCTCATGTAATAGCAAATGAAGGTACTCATCAATGATAAGAAATCAATGTCACTTATGTTATGGTGATTGATATTTCTTCGGAAATTGATGCCATCATCTGAAAAATCTAACTGCATACATATAATATCATGTGATAGGGTATATGACATACATGGCCTTTACATGATTCTAATGATGTAATAAAGATTTTAGGCACTTAATCGCTTATTATATGATTAATAGAACATTTTTATTTATTATAATTTTCACAAAAAAATGTTTAAGGTTTTCGTTGTTAAATGATGCATGACGAACAGAGAAATTGTATTAAATGATCAAAACTTTTAAAATGAATTTCGAATTGTTACGTGATAGGATCTTAAACATGAGACATAATAGGTTATCATGACATACATGACCTTTATATATATTTTAACTGAAAAATTTTGCACTTTAAATCTGTGCAGGTAATCAAGAATAAAGTATTGCGGCTCAGGCTCATGACAAAATTGTTGCATATGTTTAGGATTAAATAAGTTTCATGGTTTTAGTTGAGCATTGATTAGTGGCTTATTATATGCTTAATAGAAATTTTTATTTATTATAATTTTCATAAAAAAATGTTTAAGGCTTTCGTTTGTTAAATGATGTATGACGAACGGATTAACAACGCGAAATTATCCTAAATGATTAAAACTTTTAAAATGAATTTTGGATTGTTATCTTAAACATGAGACATAATGAAGATGAGTAAGGCAACCAACACTCCTAAATGAGTGATTGTTACCTTAAAATGAATTTCGGATTGTTATCCTAAATGATTCATTGATTTCACTTAATGAACAATGGATTGATCTCACAAATGATCATTAGATAAGGGCTTAGCATGTTGATCTACGTAATTCTCATGTTCAAGGGTTGGTCCAATGGATTCACTTGATCGGCGTGGACAAGAATCACGATTCATCGAAGTTGGGAGAGATGGCTGAGGCTAGGGATAAGAATTGCCATATGCCATCTGACTCCTCTTATCCTTCTATTCTTGGATGCATTTGCATTTTCTTTTCTCTCATAATTAATTCCAATGAAACTTGAAGGGCCAAAATCGAGATTCACAAGACATTTGTAGGGATAAAGAAAGATGAAAAAAGATTCGATAGAAGAGAAGGAACAAATAAATTTATTATTATTATTATTATTAATTATACATTAATCCCACAATATTAGTCTCGATGTTCTAGAATTAATAACCTATAATTTGAATCGAAAAATAATTCTACCTTAACTAAGGATTCGGATCCTTGATATTGAGGATTTTATTTCTAAAAATCGTGGGTGTTATATATATGGTGTAATATGACATTTTAACTAAATATTCCCAATTATATATCTATACAATGAAGCAAAACTAAGCATCATTTTTTTTATTTTTAATATATAAAATGAGTTGAAAAATGCAAAAAATACATACATATATCTCAACAATGAATATTAATACTAAAATTTAAACATACTTCCGAATAAAAACACGAAAGAAAAGGTAAATGCCTTATTAGAAGGTGAACAAGAACATGGTGGTAAGCAAAGGCAACATGTGTTGGTAGGTACACTCAGTCCCAATTACAACCGGGTCATTTGTGCCAACTCAAATCCACCCAACCCCACATCCGATAAATGTCACCGAATCTAACCACACAACACAATGCTATATATATATATAAAAGGTGGGGCTCTTCCAATTTCCAAAATCGCATTAAAAATAGTCTTCCAAAGTGCACCACAAACCACACATAAACAAGGAAGAAAGAAAGAGGAAAAAGGAATAAAAAAAAGGGTGTAGCCATTGAAATGAATGCTGTCTTCCAAGACATCCTTCCACCTTCTTCTCTCTCCGCCTCCATCTCTTTTGTTTTCTTTTGGTGGTCCCCTCCCCCTCCTCCTCATCCTCCTCTTCCCTTCCCTTGCAGCCCTCTGTTTCTAGCTGGAGAGGACCCAAATCTATATATATATAAAGCTGATGCACTCAGAAAGCCCATGTTGCAGCATTACATTTTATCTTTTTTTCTAAAGTGCTTATCTTTTGTGTATCGTCACTATCGTGTAACTTTCATCCCTCCACCAATTAGTATTAATTTCTTTTTCACTTTCGTGTAACTCCCACCTCACGTAACTTCCCCTCCACGTTGTCATAAATATGAACGTATAAACCTTTCCACTTCTTAAAAAATGTATCTGTACTATTATAATAATCTTCTATTCATTTAAATGGTCCACTTCTTAAAAAAATGTATCTGTACTATTATAATAATCTTCTATTCATTTAAATGGAATACAAAAAGCTATCAGCCACATCCAAAAACTCCAGAGCTTACCATTCGAAGCCACTTTGATGGAGCTCGACGTCTTCTCCAACAAAAACGACGACCTTCTCCAACTTCCCGGATATTGCGAGCTCGACGAGAATGGATTCTCTGCCATCCCCCTCCGATGACGATGACGAATAAGACGAGGTCCCCGTCGGATGTCCAATAGTATTATCTCCCGGTGAAAGAGTGAGTGAGTTCGTCGCAGAATTTTACAACAGGGGTCCTGCCTAACGTCGGTCCCTGCTGAGGGGAAGGAGGAAGGAGGGGAGGAACCTCGTGCAGAGAGACCTCTTCCAGATGTGGGGAATCAAGAAGAAGATGACGCCGGCGCTGCCTCCAAATGCACTTGGTTCGTCGTCAACGGCCCCTAAGGCTTCTTCGCTGCCGGCTCTGGTGAAGCGCCCGAAGTTGAGCTTTGACGAAGGGAGGGAGGATGGGGTTAATTGTAGATCATTTGGTGGGAAAAAGAAAGGCCTTACGGAAGGAGGGAGGCCTTCGAACCCCACACACGTGCCCCTTCTATAAACATATCCCTGGTTTGTGTCCTAATCTTTCATGTAGAATTCTTCTGTTGTCTATATAATTTCAACAACAGTAGAATGTTTCCTATGGAGGATTTTGATCATTTTACTTTGATAATGACGAGTTAAGATCGTTAGTCATTTACAAATTTTTGATAACACGATTACTGTTTAAATACATTTCAAGTTTAAAATGCTAAATTTGTGACATGGAATATTGATAATTGATTATTGACATGCCCATGTTTAAATTGACGAGCCAATGGATGTCTAATGCAACTAAGTTCGCTTTATGAATGCCTGCAATGTCTCATCTCGCTTTTCTGCAGATGCTCGCTCGAATCGCCAATCCTCACCCGCTCTTTCGTGGGGTAAGGCCACCTCTTGCAGTCCTTCTGTCCTTTCGTTTGCTCTTCTTTTCGATTCCTTTGCTACAATTATGAACAGGGAAATGCGGCGGCCATGGTGATAGAGTTGTGCCGGTGCCGGGTCTTTCGAACCACAGAGTGCTGGGGAATGTGACGCATGTGTACCCTCTCAGTCTGAAATTTCCCTTTTTTTGTCCATTCAATCTGGTGGGAGATCCTGCTAGAATGCAATTTTGTTAAATTGACATGTAGCTTATTCCAAGATTGGATTTTTTTTTATTTCTCTTGAAGTTTGAAATGCCACTTCACTGGCATGAACCGATCTTAGGGTTTTATATATGTTTAACCAGGTGCCATTATCATTTGGCTGTTCCTTCAAGCATATAAGATATATATAAATATAAATGTTTCATATACTTCGATTATTGCTTCTATTGAAACTACTCAGGTTACGTCGAATGTTTTCTTATATGGATTTTAGTTTATTTCATTTTTTAGGAGGTTAAGATAAGTGCGATCGATGTTCTGAAAGATTCTGAAGGGTGCAAACTCCATTATCCCTCATGTGGTAACGTGGAGGCCTTAGAGAAGGCGGCCAAGTTCTGCTACAGAGTCAACTTTGAGATCGCGGTCCACAACGTTGCTGCGCTGCGGTGCGCATCGAAATACCTAGAGATGAAGGAGGAGTTCTGCCGGGGCAACCTGGCCGAGCGGACCGAGGAGTACATCAACTAGGCCATGCTCAAGATGCTCCCTGAAGCGGTAGCGGCCTTGCGCTCATGCAAGCGGGAGATTTACGCCATCGCCGAAAAGCTTAGATTGTCCAACGATGTGTCGATGCCATTAGCTTGAAGGTTTCTGCTTCATTCATCACAGGTTCATATTTCGATCCTCTATACTGCAATTCCCTGATCTATTTAGAGGTTTTATCTAGGCCTGTAACGAAGAAAACTTTCCGATGAGGTCGTGCGATGGAGTGGTGGACCTCCGAGCTTTCTGTTGTTTGCTCCGCATCATTCCCGAAAATCCTTGAGGCCATGAGATCCCTTGGCACAGTCCCAAATACTCTCATCATAGCCATCACCGTATATGCTTAGAGGCTCCTCCCTGCAGTGTCTCCCTCACTACCGCCAGGACCTTGATGAAGATGGGGACGCCAGAACTCAGCAGCGAGCCGTAGTTGAATTGATCATTTTCATCCTCTAAATTTGCAAGGTTTTCTCTCATGATATCCCCATTGATATCACCGTCGTTGCCGGGCAACTTCATGTCATCCATGACACAGAGAAAAAAATAGACTATGGACTAAATGTAGAAATGGTATCTTCGGTGTGGATAGTGTATAGAAACTATTCCATCCCCTCTCATCACTCTTTTTATTATTATTATTCATACTTATGATTTTCAGGTATTATAATTTTAACTCAATTGCAACAGTATATCATTTCACGACTAATTTCTCTTTTCATCTAATAAATAAAGGAAATGGGAGAAATCATGTTAATGAAATGCATGAAAAATGAAAAAAATAATATTTATCAATAAAAAGATGGAATTTTGATATCTATACCAGTAAAGACAATAAATATTCTTTCTGAAATGGTAGTTCTTTCGATCTTTTCCTCAATTTACTTGCATTGCTAAAGGGAAAACCCTTGTGCTTCGCACATATAATATAATATATAATTATTTATTATTAAATATATGGAAACATAGGAATAATTTATATGCTCATTATTTAGCTATAATTTTAATATTATAAATAATTTTATAGGTGCAATTATTGTTATTCCCTTTGAGAAAGAATTTTTCATATTTATAGATCTTACTATATATTTTCAGCAATAGTTGTGATAAAAAAACAGAATATGTGCTCATTTTTAAAGTTATATAGTTAAAGTCATACAATATAATTGTATATATAGTAAACTAATAACATCCAACAAAAAAAAATTGGTCAAATGGAATACTAATTTGAACTCGAGAAAGATATAAAATGTGAAAAGTAAATTGATAAATGTCATTTGCTAGGTTAAAAAATATTTTTTTATTCTATAACAATATGAATATTGTACTCATTTTTTATATGCTCATTTGGGAATGATAACATATTTATATAACATACACCTAAAACTAAAAGAAGAAACAAATGGTATCTCATAAAGGCAACTAAATTTATTTCTCTTTGTTTCTTCTTTTTTTATGACATATATTCTTTTTTATCACAACTATGGCTGAAAATACATAGTAAAATATAGAAATATGAAAATTTCTTCCCAAAAGTAATAACAATAATTGCACTTATAAAAATATTTTTAATATAAAAATTATAGGTAAATAATGAGCATATAAAATATTTATAATTATATATATATTTAATAATAAATATTTGTGTATTATATAATTTGTGCGAAGCACAAAGGTGTTCCCTAGTTAATAAATAATCCATCGCCAAAATTATTGACTCCATTTGTTAGGAATGAAAATAAAGTAAGAGTAAGCTAAGTATGAATGGCTTAGTTCTCAATCTCTCTCTCTCTCTCTCTCTCTCTCTCTCTCTCTCTCTCTCTCTCTCTCTCTCTCTCTCTCTCTCTCTCTCTCTCTCTCTCTCTCTCTCTCTCTCTCTCTCTCTCATTTTGCATCAATTTTCATTGTTCCCCAGCTTATAAGATGCAGATCAACATATACACTATTTAGTCTCACATAATATCCAAACAGGATGAAAATATTTTTTTAAAGAATAAATATACTTGGTCAATAATAAAAACACAATTAATAACACAAAGAAAAATAAGAAAGTTGCCCTCGCTGCTCTATTTTTTTTGTTATATGATTGTATTATGAGTTAACATATTTATTCAGAATGATAGGATAAATATCTAAATTCACTATCACCTTGTTATACTATAACAAGTGAGATTGCAAAAAAAAAAAAAAAGAAAAAAAATAAATTTTGAGAAGTACCACCTTCCTCCCCCTTCTGTTGGTGATTAAGTTGCTATTGAATGGTAAAGGAGAACAATATGACAAAATGGAGAATCTTTAATACGAACTACAACTGCTCTAACATGAAAGACTATTAGTTTGGCATTTGATCTCTAAATTCATCAATTTGATAATCAATAATAAATTAATTTAAAAATTGTTAATAGTCTCTAGAAACTGATGGGTTAAAAGAATGAAAGAGTTAATCTTTCAAATTTGGGTTTCTTCTCCCAATTTGATAAGCATTTATTAATTTGTCCCAATATCAAATTAGTTTAAAACATTGATGGATCTTAAAGAAAAAGAAATGTGCTATTTTAAAAGGTTTACACATTCTGTTAAATTAGTGACTTGAACTAATCATCTTGGACACACGTTGCATGAAAAAAAAACTCCTTAATCGTTAACACCAATAGAAAACAGAGAGGCTTTACCTGAAAGCTAAGCTTCGTTTTCCAAGCAGGGGACCCTCATCTTTCTCTCTCCATGTTGCCATCACTAGCTGTTTCTTGAGGCCTCGCCCGCTGTTAGCGTCCCCATCACTGCCCAACTGTGTGTGTGTGCGAGGCGGAAAGAGATCGCGCCGACCGTCCATCTCCACTCCACCCTCCCCCTCTTCGCTCCCACGCCAACGAGAAATCCATATAAAAATCCCACCTTTATTGCCGGTTTGCGTTGCCTCCAATCTTCTCCACTTCACTCCCCACCTCCACCTGCTACCCAACTGCCGTTGTTCTCGTGTTAAATCCTGAAAAAAGCTTGCGGAATTCAGCAAAAAGGAGCGATCTTGGGCCCTTTGCTGACCGCGGACGGTCGGGAGCAGGGGAGAACGGGCGCCTGAGACGAGATGAGCATGTACGGAAGAGACCCCTGGGGCGGGCCGCTGGAGTTGCATGCGGACTCGGCCACGGACGACGACCGGAGCCGGAACCTGGAGATCGACCGGGCGGCGTTGTCGCGGCAGCTTGACGAGACCCAGCAGAGCTGGCTGCTAGCCGGCCCCGGCGACCAGGGAAAGAAGAAGAAGAAGTATGTCGACCTGGGTTGCCTCATCGTCAGCCGCAAGCTTTTCCTGTGGACGTTGGGGTCCGTCGTCGGAGCCGCCGTGCTCATCGGGTTCATCACCCTTATCGTCAAGACTGTGCCCCACCACCACCATCCGCGTCCGCCGCCTGACAATTACACGCTCGCCCTCCACAAGGCCCTCATGTTCTTCAACGCTCAACGATGTGAGAACATGGCCCTTTTCTCCGATCTCTGCTAAAGATTCGGTTTTTGTGGTGTTTGCTCGTGATGAAAATATGCGATTTTGACGAGACAATCTGGTTTTTCTTCGTCTTCTTCTTCAGCTGGTCCGATCCCGAAACACAACAACGTGTCATGGAGGGGGAACTCCGGCATGAAGGACGGCACCTCGGACGATTCCTACGGAAGAAGCCTCGTCGGAGGATTCTACGATGCCGGAGATGCCATCAAGTTCAATTTCCCGGGATCGTTTGCCATGACGATGTTGAGCTGGAGCGTGATCGAGTACAGCGCCAAATATGAAGCCGCCGGGGAGCTCGACCATGTCAAGGGGACTATCAAGTGGGGAGTCGATTACCTTCTCAAAACCTTCAACTCCTCGGCCGATACCATCGACCGCGTCGCCGCGCAGGTAAAGTCGTCAACTTTTACTCCAACGCAAAGCGTGCATAATTGTACTGCATGAGTTTATGCCTGATGATATCTGGCGGCAGGTGGGGCAAGGGGACACGTCTGGAGGAACGAATCCGAACGATCACTACTGCTGGATGAGGCCGGAGGACATCGATTACCCGAGGCCAGTCTACGATTGCCACAGTTGTTCGGATCTCGCCGCGGAGATGGCCGCCGCCCTGGCCGCCGCCTCCATTGTGTTCAAAGACAGCAAGACCTACTCCCAGAAGCTGGTGCATGGCGCCACGACCCTCTTCAAGTTCGCGAGGGCGCAGAGGGGGCGCTACAGCCCCGGGGGCACTGATGCGGCCATCTTTTACAACTCCACCAGTTACTGGGATGAGTTCGTTTGGGGTGGAACGTGGATGTACCTTGCAACTGGTAATACATCTTACCTTCAGCTTTCTACTCACCCGAAGCTCGCCAAACATGCCGGCGCCTTCTGGGGCGGCCCCGATTATGGAGTTTTCAGCTGGGACAACAAGCTCACTGGTGCTCAAGTAAGTTAACAGACCTGTGGATTGATTGACGCTTCTCTTGTAGATATCTGATTATTATGTTTGAACATTTGCTTATTTTGCTGGACTCGAAAACTATTCCATTTTAAGAAAGGGGGTATGATTTTGATCTTCTCATGTCAGTTTCTTAAACTATGTAAATCTTGTTAGATATACTCCATATGGCTATTAGTTTTAGGAATTTTGATTCTTCATTGGCCTGAAAATTTAAGGGAGTAATGTTTGAACTTCAGGATCTGCTTTTTATAGTATACATGCTCTCGAAAATGCCAGTCCATGATATGAGCATGTATGAAGATGAGAAGTATCTGTATCTCAAACGCATAAGGGTTCTTGGGGCTGATGGAATCTTTGTCCCTTTTGCAAAACTGGTTCCGATACGACGATTTTCATTCAATGTTTGTCGTCATACTAAATTATGTTGAAGCTTAACAAGATAGAGCTTCTCGATATCAGCAAATTGCAATTGTGACTTTTTTTGAAAATATTTTAACCATCATTTATGACCTGTTATCCTAAGATATCCTGGTCTGAAATTATGTTCTATTTTTTGTTAAATTAGTCTTGCTAACTGTAATTGAGTTGAAGAAGTTGAATTGTGTTTCTTGCAACTTGCAAATACTTCAAATGTGCTTATTTTTTCTGTTTTCTGTATAGTTCCTTACTATTTTTTTCTCAATTCAGGTACTTTTAAGTAGATTGAGGTTGTTTCTAAGTCCAGGGTATCCATATGAAGAGATCCTCAGAACTTTCCATAACCAGACAGACATCATCATGTGCTCATATTTACCAATTTTCACCTCCTTCAACAGGACCAAAGGTTTGAGATCTTACATTAATAGTCTAGAGTTTTTCTTCTCATGTGAACAAGATCTAATTGATAACCACTTCCACAGGTGGTTTAATACAACTAAATCATGGAAGACCGCAGCCGCTCCAATATGTAGTTAATGCAGCTTTTCTCGCATCAGTCTATAGTGACTATCTTGAAGCTGCTGATATTCCAGGATGGTATTGTGGTCCGAACTTCTACTCCACCGGGGTTTTACGTGATTTTGCCAAGACGCAGGTATGTTTCAATGCATCTGTGGTTATAGTTTTGCAAGCCCTTTCTTTTTCAGTATGACATCTTAAACAACTTCTTGGCTTCATTTCACAGATTGATTACATTCTAGGCAAGAATCCGCAGAAGATGAGTTATGTCGTTGGATTCGGTCAGCGATATCCGAAGCATGTCCATCACCGAGGTGCATCAATTCCCAAGAACAGTAGACCTAGTTGTGAAGGAGGATGGAAGTGGCGGAATTCTAAGAAACCAAATCCGAACATCATCGTTGGAGCCATGGTTGCCGGTCCTGATAAGCATGATGGCTTCCATGATGTTCGGACGAACTACAACTACACTGAACCAACGCTTGCAGGCAATGCCGGTTTAGTTGCCGCACTCGTGGCCTTGTCCGGCGAGGGCAATGGCGTTGACAAGAATACTATATTCTCTGCCGTTCCGCCAATGTTTCCTAGTCCGCCACCACCACCAGCCGCATGGAAACCTTGATAGCAGTGACTTGATGGCATGAGAATGGACTGGCCGGAGCCAAGAGGCATGGGCCTCTCCTAACAATGAGATCTTCATGAATAGTTTGACTCAAAAAACATTGTTTATTCGTTGTATATTGTGAAATTCAAATGTGAGCTATCTCCTATATCGACTAATGTTTCGTTGCAATACCCAGTAAATTTTGTCTAGATAATGGCACTGTGGTTACTTCCTGGACATGTCACATTGTTCTTGTCCTAGGACAGTCTTGCATATTGTGGACATATCACATATCAATGTTTTTTAAAGAGAAATATATGTATACTCCAACTGTATTGCAATTTTTTTTTTTTGCAGCAATTTCTGTCTTTGAGCTTCTCTTTCGTTATTAGTGTCACATGGTATTCCTAGGCTTTATGTACTGTTGGGAATGACGGAGGATGACAGAACAAGATGCCATCTCATGCCTCAATATGTCCACAAGAAATACATAATCAGGGAAGCTACTGTGAACTATTATTAGGCAGTTTTAATAATCGAATTCTACATATGTGGAAGGCTGGTATGCATATTTTCCCTTTACCCTGAAGCTAAACATTGTAGTGGCCACATAAGATGAAACTTATGGTATGGGGCACAAATAATGTAAAAGGTGAAATGAAAAAGTAAAATCACTCTTTCTGCATTGCTGACTAGTAGAAGGGAATGGTTGGTGTATGAATACAACTAGACAGAGCTTTGGCTTTGATTGAAAGTTGATAACAGCAAGCAACACGCGTACAATTAATATGTATAATATATGTAATATTCAAAATCAAAATCCAACTGGAAATGATTCCAATTTGTAGGGAAGCGAGCACCAATCCCTATCATTAATGGAAGACAACTGTTTTTGGTTTCGGCCGTTCGTTCTACTACCACCCCACCCCCCTTGCTCTTTCCAGCTGTTGGGTTTTGTTCTCTTCGGTTGCATTTGGCCATGGTGATTTTTTTTTTTAATTTCAAGTGAATAATTCAATTGATAAATTAATTCATTTTATTTAAATAAGTGAGACGTAATAAATTAATTTTAATGAATGTTTGAATAAAAAAATATAAATATAAAATATAATATTAAAATTTTTTATTAAAGATATTTTGTTAAAACAACATATTATTTAAATATAATAATTAATTTTTTAACTAACTAAAAGACAGAAAATGGTAAATGAAAAAAAAATAGTTTGTAAAAAATGTCACGTGAAAAAAAATAAAAGGGCCTTATTCTACCAAAAGGCAGAACCAATATTTCAAAATTAGATCACGTGATCTAATTTGAAAACGATTCTAGTGGTCTAGTTCCATATCCAAAATGGCAAAGCTTTTAGCAGAATCCTAGTTTTACATGACAAACGAGTTCTTCAAATTGTTAAGTTAGTAACTGGAGGCTGGAATGAAAGTGGCTTGTTATGCGGTGTTTTTGCAGTGGGTAGAATTTTACATTGAAGATTTTTTGCATATGATAAATGTCAAAATCGGAATCATTTTAAACAAGAATAATTCAGAATTATTGAAGATCCAGCGTTGGGATAAAAATAATCTAGAGGTCATTTATGAGAAACTACTTTTATAATTTCGAGGGTTTTTTAATATTTAAGATGATCCACATTTTAAGGCCGTCTGGTATATAATCTAAATTAATTATTTTACTTTAAATTTACGGGACTCACCAAATTATCACGTTTAGTCGCAGCATAATATCTTTTAACTTCTTTAATCATCTTAACTACTATCCCATTGATAATTCAGATAGTAAATGCCTTTTCAAATTTTCAATTGGGTGGAACACATTTCGACAAAAATATTTATTTAATAAAATTTTTAATATTTTATTAGTAAATAATATTATCAAACTTTATTTTCTTCATGTTTTTTAAACGAATAATTCGTTATCTTGTCTCATCTTATCAACTAGTTTTCACTTTTCTATTTTTCATTTTATTTATCTATAATATATGTGACCAAAATTTAAATTATAAAAAATAAAATATTAGCACGAGCATAATATTGCACAAAATGTTATTATTAAATAATATTTACCCATGTTGATTATTTTTAATTTTTAATTTTTAATTTTTTTACTATAATGTAAAATAATGGTAAAAAAATGAAATTTCATCATTACTGAAAAATAATAATTGTGGATTAAATTTAATTCAAGGACTTACGGGTCAAATTTGAATAAATCAGTCTAAAATTTATCAATTTATATGTTAATGTTAAACATGAAAAAAGTTATAGTTCAGAAAATAATCCAAAATAAAATCATTAGTCAGAAACAAGGAAGGCAAAATAAAAGGGTGAATTTTCATTTCCTTCCTTTACATCCGAAATGTGGATTGAAAGAAAGTTTGGCCTTGCATTCTCTTTGGTTCAAAATCAAACCATACAAGGAAATTGATTATTCTCATATACTTACCATTCTTTAAACTCGTTTTGGTTGTATGAATAAAGGTTGTAGATGTCTTTGGGGAGTGAAGCTTCTAAGTTTAGATCATTTGGAGGTAAAATTCAGCGTCCAAGAGGGAAAACTAATACAAAATGTTAGTGGCTGGATTAAAAATTGAACTGAAAAAATAGGGCCCGAATATAATTTATAGTCATTTTTTTTAAAAGAGCAAAATCCATCTACTCAAATTAAGATCCACCCAGGAAAATATAGGGACCCATAAAATAGTTTTCATTTATAAATTTTCATAAGTCATCATTTTTATTATAGTATAATAATTTTATTTATATAATTTAACATGTTTCTATCAGAACTCTAAATTGATAGTTTCAGTATTATATTCGATATTTAACTATAAAATTAAATGTGTTTATATTAATTTTAATTTATTTGTATTTTTGAAATTATTATTATATTAAAATAGGATGTCAAAAAAATCACCCATAAAAATCGATTCCCTAAAGGGTGTTTTTCCATTTTTTTCTAAATTACTTTAGGATGACATTTTAATTTAAAAAACTGATTCCAAAAATTGTGAGTGATTTTTTTGGACCAAAAAAATAATTCGACCTGAATCCTTTTTCTGTCAACCATGTTGAAAAAATTTAAAAATAATAAAACAATAAAAAGAGAAATAAATAAAAAGATATCTGTGGCCCTATTTGGCTACTGTTCAAATTAAATTTTTTTAATTCAGTAGATGCTCTTACAACACAGTTGCAAGCTAATTTCACTACCATTATTGTAGAGCCCGCGACTATAAAAAATATGTGTTTGATAAAAAACTTGGGAATAGGACCTTATTCTAATCCAAAGGGGAAAGGAAGAGGGAGAAGGGGGCGCCCCATCTCTCCGACGACGCATGGATCAATTATTTCAGTGGGAAAACAATTTGTTACGAAAAGAGGGAGAGAGAGATCGCACGAAATACAGAAGAACGCGAAGAGAAAAAATGGTGGCGACTCTTTGTTATGGAATAACGATGATTACAAGGATGAGTCTCTGTTTAGACTTCTAGGGAGTTTATATAGGCACTCCCTTTGACAGATGATAGGAATTACATACGGACTAGGACTCTAAATAAATCCCCTGTAGAAGAATTCTGCTGAAGTGCCTGACTATGTAGGGGGACCAACTGGGTTCAGATTCAAAGCATTATTAACAAATCTCCACCTTGACTTGAATCATCTTCAGAGCACAAAAGCACGCCACGCCGCCGCCAGTCCCATCTTGAAGCTATTACCAAGTATTTATGTTAAGCAAGTCCAAATAATGTTGGAACTTGCCATAAGGAACAGATTTGATGAACATATCAGCTGGATTGTCTTCAGTGCCAATCTTCTTCACCTTGATCCTCTTCTCAGTGCGGATGAAGTGATATCTGACATCAATGTGTTTGGTTCTATCATGATGTACTTGATCCTTTGCTAAACATATTGCACTCAGACTGTCATAGTGCACTATAGTCTGCTCCTGATGTAATCCGAGATCTCCAACTAAGCCTTTTAACCAGATGCCTTCCTTGGTAGCTTCTGTCAGTGCCATGTATTCAGCCTCTGTGGTGGACAATGTAACTGATGGTTGAAGTGTAGCCTTCCAACTAATAATTGAACTGCCCAAAGTGAAGACATAGCCTGTCATAGATCGTCTTCCATCAACATCTTCAGCATAATCTGAATCTGAGTACCCTGCAATCAAACACTCTTTATCACTTCTGTAGATGAGGCCAATATCAGATGTTCCTTTCAGATATCGAAAAATTCGCTTCACTGCTTGCCAGTGCTCCTTTCCTGGATCGCTCATGAACCTGCTGACAACACTGACTGCATGATCTGATCTCGTGCAAACCATGACATACATCAGACTTCCAACTACACTAGCATATGGAACCCGAGACATGTACTCATTTTCTGCTTCTGACTTTGGTGCGAAGGCAACAGAAAGATGAACATTTGCAGCTGATGGAGTATTCAAAAGCTTCGCTCCAGACATTCCAAACCTGGATAAAATCTTTTCAATATAACTTTTCTGAGATAAGAAGAGTTTACCCTGTGCGCGATCTCTTAGAATTTCCATCCCCAGAATCTTCTGTGTTGCACCAAGATCTTTCATGTCGAATTCTGCACTGAGGAGCTTCTTCATATTCTGAATGCCTGTCATGTCTCTGGCAGCAATAAGCATATCATCAACATACAAGAGCAGATAAATGGTGGAGCCATCCTTCACCTTCTTGTGATATACACAGCAATCATAGGGACTTCGACTGAATCCCTTACTAATCATGAAGCTGTCGAACCTCTTGTACCATTGTCTGGGAGACTGCTTCAAGCCATACAGAGATTTCTTCAGACTGCAAACTTGATTCTCCTTTCCTGAAATGGAGAATCCCTCTGGTTGGCTCATAAGAATGTCTTCTTCAAATTCTCCATGGAGGAAAGCAGTCTTCAAATCTCGTTGCTCGAGCTCTAGATTCTGATGTGCTACAAGAGCAAGTAGCGCCCTGATAGAAGTATGTCTGACAACAGGTGAGAATATCTCATTGTAGTTCACACATTTTTTTTGACTATAACCTTTAGCAACCAGTGCTTTGTATCTCGTGTCTTCAACTCCTGGAATTCCTGCTTTTTTCTTGAAGATTTATTTACAGCCAACAACCTTCTTGCTTTTAGACAACTTGACCAGCTCCCACGTCTGATTCTTGTGAAGAGATTCCATCTCCTCACCCATAGTAGCGATCCACTGTCCAGATTCGGCACATGTGATGGCATCCCTATAAGAGGACGGCTCCAATAACTCCACCTCTTCAGCTACCTGTAGTGCATAAGCAACCATGTTCTCGAAACCATATCGCTTAGGAGGACTCACTTCTCTGCAAGGACGTCTAGCAGCAATTGACTCCTCTTCAGGTTGTTCATCAGATTCTTCACCTTCTGGTTCTGCTTTTTGATGTGATCCTTGAGCATCATCCTCAGTTGGAGTGATTTCAACCTCCACCTATTTACTGACACTCTCTTCAGCCTCCACCTTCAACTGAAGCATTGATGCTTCATCAATGGTCACGCTTCTGCTGTGGATGATTTGTGTTCTGAAGGAGACCAGATTCTGTAGCCCTTCACTCCTGCACCATATCCCATGAACACCCCTTTTTGGCTCTTGGCTCCAACTTTCCTTCACTGACGTAATAGTATGCTGGACAACCAAAAACTTTCAGACAAGTATAATCAGCAAGATTTCCTGACCATACATCAGTTGGAGTCTTGAGATCAATCGTAGTCGCCGGACTTTGATTCACCAAGTAACAAGCTGTGTTAACAGCTTCAGCCCAGAATATCCTATTCAGGCAAGCGTTAGAGAGCATGCACCTTGCCCTCTCCAGAAGTGTCATGTTCATTCGTTCTGCAACTCCATTCTGCTGTGGAGTATCCCTGACTGTGCGATGTCTGGCAATGCCTTCATCTTTGCAGAACTGGTCAAATTCAATAGAACAGAACTTCAAACCATTGTCAGTGCGAAGACGCTTCACTTTCTTCGACGTCTGATTTTCCACCAGAACCTTCCACTGCTTGAAGGCCTTGAAGGACTCACTCTTGTATTTCATCATGAATACTCAAGTATCCTCGAGTAGTCATCAATCACAGATAGGAAGTACCTCGCACCTCCTAATGATGGAACACGAGAGGGACCCCAACAATCGGCGTGGATGTAATCAAGTGTCGCCTTCGTCTTGTGCACTGCCTTGCCAAACTGAGACCTTCGCTGTTTGCCGAATACGCAGTGCTTGCAGAAGTTAATTTCAGATATCTTCTTCTCTCCTAGAAGACCTCGTTTGCTGAGGATATTCATCCCGATCTGACTCATATGCCCAAGCCGCATGTGTCACAGCCTGGACCTATCTGATTCGGATGAACTATCCACTGCAGCAACGCCAGAGACTGTTTTGCCTTATAATACATACAAGGAATTCTGTCTGACTCCCTTCAGAATTGTAGCATCACCCTTCATGACCGTGAGGATGCCTCCAGCAGCATTGATTTGACACCCTTTAGAGTCGAGGACTCCAAGTGATATCAAATTTTTCTTCAGTTGCGGAACATGGCGGACATCTGTCAGCGTCCTCACAAGATTGTCATGAGTCCTGATCTGTACAGAACCGATCCCAACTATCTGACATGACGCGTTATTGCCCATGATGACATTTCCACCGTCAGTCTTCTGATAAGATGAGAACCAATCCTTATTCGGAGTCATATGATAGGAACACCCCGAATCCAGAACCCAACTATCCTCCATACATCCTTGATCAGAAGCAGCTAGAACCAAATCATCTTCGGAATTCCCTATTTCATGTGCCACCGCAGCGACGGGGGTCTTCTTCTTCTTCGGACATTCTTTCTTCCAATGACCTGGTTCCTTGCAGTAATTACAGATGTCCTTCGCAGTGATTTTCTTCTTCTTGGATTTGGATTTCTTCGAATTCGAGGATTGTCCCTTCTCTGTGGTCGATATCAAACTCGCGGCCTGAGTCTCTACAGAATTTCCAGATGCCCTATGTCGAAGTTCACGAGTATGGAGACTCGATCTTACTTCTTCCAGACTTATAATTTCCTTCCCGATAATCATAGACTGATCGAAGTTCTCATATAATGGAGGAAGCGAAACTAACAGAATTAGGGCAGCATCTTCATCCTTGATCTTAACATCGATATTTCTGAGTTCCATCAACAAAGAATTTAATTGATCAAGATGTTCCTTCAGAGGGGTACCTTCCTGCATGCGGAGAGAGAACAGACATTGCTTCAACAGCAACTTGTTGGTGAGAGACTTCGTCATATATAGACTCTCGAGTCTCAACCCAGACCGGCCGCCTTTTCTTCATCTGCGACCTCGATTATCACCTCATCCGCCAGACACAACAGAATCATCGAGTGCGCCTTCTCTTCCTGTGCCGCCAAAGTTGCGAGGCCGATCTCTTTTTCTTTGCCCTTCGAGTCTTCCTCCTTTGGTTTATTCTTCGACACGTTTGAGAGCGGCGCCCAGACTCCTTGTTGCTTCAAAAGCGCTCGCATCTTGATCTGCCACAACCCGAAACTATTTTTGCCGTTGAACTTCTCCACGCTCACGTTGTGCGACGCCATCTCCCTACTGATCGAGAATCGTTGACAAACCCTAAGGCTCTGATACCAGTTTGTTACGAAAAGAGGGAGAGAGAGATCACACGCAATACAGAAGAACACGAAGAGGAAAAACGGTGGCGGCTCTTTGTTATGGAATAACGATGGTTACAAGGATGGGTCTCTGTTTAGACCCCCGTAGGGGAATTCTGCTGAAGCGCCTGACTATGTAGGGGGACCAATTGGGTTCAGATTCAAGGCATTATTAACACAATCTTTGCTGGATTAACATCTAGTGATAGTTGTTGCTTGGACACAATGATTATGACGAAGACTCGAACTACAATGTTGTTTGGATGGAGGAGGCCTCATTAGCAATGACCCCCTTGGTAGCATCTCTTCAGAAAAGATGATGACGAGGATATGAATCTGAGTCCTAGATGATCCCAAAGTGCTCGGTGTGGTGGTCATCGGCATGTTACTAGCCATCAAACAGAAGCCTTTGATTGGAGACCAAGAAGCCCTTGTACTTCCGTTCGATCGAAGAGATGCTCGAAGCGAGGCTAGGTGGATCTCGCTCTAGCTTTGGCCATCATTGCTGGAGATGGCCACGACAACCGTGGCATTGATATGGTGGTGATGGTCGAAAGTAGTGTGGGCTAGTGAAAGGTGTGAGGCAAGTCGCAAGACCATCTCCATTGATTAGCGATGCCGAATATGTAGCTGAAGCAATGACTTGCTGTCGGTGGGGGCAAGTAGAGGTAGCTCTATACAAAGTAGAGGTAGCCGAAGCCGAAAGAATGACTTGCAGGCTCGATTGCACCGGTCCAGGAAATGGAATAGTAGAATGTTGGATGGATGAGGTGGCTGAAATTGGTGGTATCGGAATCGAACTGGCTGTCGGGGTTCAAGCAAAGCTTTGCTCTAAAAAAAGCTATCACCGATTCATCATTGCTAGCCTGCTTCAGCGGCCTGATGACAGTGACAAAATTCTCAATCTTGTCGATAGATTCTACCGTTGGCGCGTCCTTGAAGGAGTCGACTACGAAGGCTCACGTCGGTGACTGCCAAGAGGTCGTACTTGCACTTGAGTGTGGAGTTACAATGGTTCTACACGGTGTTGTCGGTCTGGCTGAAGAAGTGGCAATGTAAAAACTTGGGAAAAAATTATTAAAGATCAAATTGACCACAAAAGTGAAAGTATCTCAAGGACAATAGATGTAGAAATAGATCTAAATGAATATCAAAGTAAAAGAATCTTGTGGGGATTTTCATTTTTTTGATGGGAGAGGATAAAAATAACTCCGCCTATATTTTATAGCCGGTCCCAAGCCCGGATAAAGGAGGAGGGTTGTGTTAGGCCCCGACAGCCAGCGTAAAACCCTGTCGAATCTCATGAATATGGATCAACGAATATATGATTACTAATAGAGCGGAATGACGTCGTATGATTCATGTAACCGACCCCACCTAATGAGATAAGACTTTGTTGTTGTTGTTGTTGTTGTTGATGGGAGAGGATAAAAATAGACAAGTGTTCCCAAAAGGGAAGTTGTCAGAGGAGCATTTTGGCAATCCGGAATGAAACAAGAAAATCAGCCTTAAATCCTCCCCCAAACCCCTCTTCCTTCCTCGTTCCATCCCATTTTTTAGCAGCCATTCCCTTGCTTAGGAGCTCGTGATCATGGTGCCTAAGGTGTAGGGTTGTCATTAGGGACCGGAACTGACCGGATCAGCCACAAATGTGGTTTGTGTGCACATGACTAAAAATCAAATCCTAAGTCAAACCAAATTGGACTAGTCAAGAACAGCCAAAACCGATCAAAATCGAATTAAAAAATCAGATTTTCTCAACTGACATTAGAATTTTTTATTAAAATGATTTGATAAAATTTATTATTTTTAAAATTTTAAAAAAATCAAAGATGAACCATTTTTGTAAATAATTATATTGACCCATTAGTCTTCTCCTCTATTAATAGTTACATCTTTACTCTCATATTGTTACTATTATCAACGTGGGACTATGTTACTATACTTTCTTATTCTTTTTTCCTTGATTTAATTTAGAATTTGTTGAACTTCCATCTTTAACTTATGAATTATGATTTTTTTTCAAAAAAATTATCATAAATGTATATTATAATATAAATTAATTATATATTTACTATTTATCATATTACATAAAATAATAATGAACTTGTATCATTTATGGTTTTATTTTCCTCTGAACCTCAACATCTCCTATTTCTCATTGTACTACATGATATAGTTATTGAATGGAGGAGAATGTCCGGTTACATGGCCTAGGGTACGAGGAATGGACCATGTTGACATAACAACCCTAGTTTGGGAGTTTCTTATATCATATGAAGAAAATTTTAAATGTTATATCTCAACGCTAGTGGATATTGCATAATATGAAAGATGTAATCTATTTTTAATGTAAGCACATGACAAAATAGTATATCATCACAATTATCAGAAATATGTATTTTGATATATTAGGCTCGTAGGGGTTTGGATAGCATGTTGTTGTATAGTCCACACTCACTTGGAGTCCTTTTTTATTTTTTGAGAGATTTAAGGATGCACATGTTCTTTAGTTAAGGCTATTTTCATTTCTATTGTATGATTAGCTTTGAATTTCACTACATAAGTGGTAAGAATGATTATGTTATGATTAATAATTTGATGAGGCCATTCATTACATGGTGACAACAATACCATATTTTGATTTTTCTTTTTACTAGTGAAGATCTCACAACTCACAATTTAATCTCATGGTTCATCTAACATATTAAAACTTTACATTGCCCTTGGATTTTTACTTATTATTGTGCATTAGCTTCTGTGTGGTTTCTAAATACAATATTAATTTTACTGAATGTTTTTAGAATTTTGCGCAGGATGACAATGGTGGGCACTAGTTTCATCTATTCCGTCTGTCACGTCTATTGGGCAAAATGATAATGATTCGTTATTTTCATCATTTGTGCAGGATGGTACAATCGTTCATTTTAATGATGTTATCGACGATGCTGTGTATGATCGCATGAAGAATACATTCAGATCATTGATGGATAGGAGAAGCATTTGAATAGATGCTCAAGTGATTTTTTTTATCAATTCAATGGATTATGATGGATTGAGCACTTCATCGTCTAATATAAGAAACGATTGACTATTAGTGACTTCCATCACTATTTTGGCATGTGTTTTGAGACATGTTGAACTATTTGGAACTATTTGAGTTTATATTTGAGACTTGTTATGTTGGTTATTATTTTGTTAAGTTGGACTTATGTGACATATACTTGTTTATGCTTTGGTATTTGTAACGAAGAATCCCATTTTGTTATTTTGGACTATTTGGTAATATTGCATATAGAAATGTTTGTTATATTGGTTACTGGATGAGTCATTTATAATATTATACAATTGATAATTTAATATAAATAAATATTATTATGAAAAACTATTATTAATTTGTGACTGATTTGGGATGGCTTTGTGACAAATGCAAACCAAAGGGAACCATTGTGACAGATTAGCTACTGTATGAGGACAAAGTAATCATACAAAAGTTATAATAAATTTTAGCATTGAAATATTATGATTACTAATTGCTAGAAAAGTTACTACTTTTGAATTTTAATAATTGAAAGTTGTCACGTAATAGGGACATATTAAAGACGAAAGCATACATAATTAGCTTCCAAAATAGGGACATAAATATTGGTAGCTATCAACGACGAGTTATTAGTGACAGATATGCATTGTCCCAAATTCGTAGCAAATCTGATGTTGATTCTACGATGACATTGCTTATCAATTTGCTATAGATTTCTCTGTAGCTAATCAATTAAATTCTTGTAGTGATTAAGACTTTTGAGGAAACTCGGGAAGAACTCTTGTGAAGTCCATTTGAATCAAAATTTACAAACTTTCTAATCTTTTCTCTCTTCTCTTGCGTGAGCTTCAAATTTGTAATAAAGATATTGGAGAGTGTTTTAGTATCTTGGTATAGGTGTTTGAGTTCCTAAGTGAAAAAAGATTGTGTATTACTTCTTGAATGGAGAAAATGTGGGTGAAAGCTTCCGAGGAGAAGATGTATATCTTACCTTTTGAAATGGAAAAAATACTATAGTGTAACGATTTTATTCGTTGTCCCAATAGGAATGAATAAATGGTTAGTGAAATCTTTAATGGTCTCAAGGCCAAGAAGTCAGAATGAAAACATAGACTAAAATACAATCAAACCTCGTCAACAAATTATCATGGATCTTGCATTTTCTTTCCTGCTCCCTCTTGTTCCTACTATAATTTGCATGTGATTTGATTGTTCTTGTATTTTTAAAGGTTAACAAAGTGATTTTAAACTTCCTAGGTGTATTTTGTAAAAAAATCAATTTAAATGTCAATTTATCCCATTCCCATTTTAGTATCTTGTGATCCAACAATTAATATCATAACAAAGTTGTTATTTTATTTTTAAAATTTAACAATCTTTAGAGCATGAATCTCGCTCAGAAGAATGTCATTCCATTTTCAACCCACCAAAATTTGAAGACTACTCTTTTTCTTATTAGAAAATTAGAACGCAAGCATGTCTATACTTTATTGATTTTGATATGTGGGAATTAGTTGAAAATGGTTTTAAAATGTACAAAAATATTATAAATGGTATTTTCATTTTGATCTTTCTTTTTTTAGTATAATAAATTTCAAATTCACTTGCCAAACTTGATTCTAAGACTCATAATGCATTCTATTGTGGTTTAGATGTACAAAGGTTGATTCTTATTTCTATATGCTTTGCTTCTCGTGATATTTTGCAAACTTTATTAGTAAAGATTAAAAGGTGCAACAATGAGGTAAATAGTACATTGGATGGAAGCAAAGAAGAAAGAAGTAAATTTATATAGAAAGAAAAATCTCGATTGAGTTTTATGACAAATGTTGAGGTAGCCCCAATCTCTTATTACTCTATACTGATAGCCATGATTAGATTGTGCTTTTGATATACACAAAAAACTTTCTTCCCTTATTCTAAAGTATATCTACTAAAAAAACATACAAAATTTTGATGAATGATTGTGATCATTTGCAAAATGTGTTTGAAACTTTGAAAAAAATGAAATATGCCTCATTGAAAAGGATACTTTGAAAAAGAAAGTTGAGATATTTGACAATATTCATACATCTATGATAATTTCAAATTTGAAAACTCAAGATTGATCACATTGTATGAAAATGTACAAAAGAAGAATATTTCCTTGCAAAAGTCTTTAAATGATTAACTTGTTTTTGTCACTTATCCAAGAAGCTATATGAGTGGTGTTTTACAAAATTCTTCTCAAAATGAAAAACATTATTATTATGCATACTTTTGATAAGAAAAATGATTTAAAAAGAAAGTTTAAAAATAATTGTGGATAATATTTAAAATATTTTTATCCTTAAAACCCAAACAGACTCATTATCATCAAATGAAATGTAAACATTCCCATAATCACCTTTTTAATGTTAATCACTCTCCTACTTTTCTATAATGATACTTTGCAATCTAAGTATTACAGTAATCATGTTATAAAACCATCTACTACTTGTTATTCTTGTGGATTTCATTATCATTATGTATTTGAGTGCAAAGTGAAGAATTCCATGCATGTTGGAAAAAATGATGATTGTTCCAAAACAAATCAAAAGTAACAATATTGGACCCAAACAAGTTTGTATACAAAACTTTAATAACTTATTTTAGGCGTGCCTCACAAAAGGAAAATAAAATTTGCATATGAAAAAAGGTTAAAGGCATAAATCTTGTGGTAAAAATATTCTTAAATATAAAAGATTTGAACTTATTTTGATATTAAAAATATCACATTAGATGTTTGAAACAAATTAAAAATTTAACTATAATTTAACTTTTTATGTAAGAAATAAAAGTAGCACGTTATCACATTCTAATTCAAAATATTCTAATTAATTTTATATAAATTTTATTAAAATACAACAACTTGATAACATTCAATTTCAAATACATAATAATAAGTCAATAATATCTAATCTGATAAATATGGGTAAGAAAAAAAAAGTAAAAGCATGAAATATTATTTAAGCGTTATAGTAATATTTTAATTACAGTAATTTTAAAATTATATTTACTTGGGGTTGGATTCCTCCTGTTGCTTAGTTAGGAGCGTAATTTGAACAAGAACTTTATTTATTTAAAGAGAAACACAATTTTTTTGTTGGATAAATTATTAGGATGGTTAGATTTTGTTTACACTCCAAGCCAACTGTATCTTATAATTTTTATAAGCCAATGAAATTTTATGTATCCTTTTAAAAAGTTATATTTTAAGTAGAATCTAAGAGACTGGTTGTGTAACAACTGACACAAAGAGATAAAAAAACATGAAATAAGTCTTGGCAGAACACATAGGAGATAAAATCCAATGCTAATCGAATTAAGGATTCAACATATTATATGACCTCCATAAAATTAGGGAATTAATCTGATCACTTTGAATCAGATTAGATTTAATTAGGAGAGGAGTTTAGGAGATAAAAACCCCCAATCTCGCAACCCCTTGCCTCTGTTTCTTTCGCTCTCACCTAGTACACGAACAGAGGAGAGATTCTCTCGGTCCTTCGGTGCTATCAGAACCTCTATTCCTTTCTCCTCATCATTTTTTCCTGAGTTCTATTCCTCACGCCCTCTTCGCTGCACTGTTGCAATCGAAGATCCAGAGGGAGAGTAGAGAGAAGATAGGGGAAATGATCGATAGGATACCTCGGATCGCAACTAGGAACAATCACGAGTCAGGTGGTTGAATCGAAATCACCTTGCATGACCCTTGAATAGATTAAGTTCCTACCCTAATCGTTCTTGTAAAGAGAAAGTTAAGAAGGTCATGAAGTCTCTCTTTTGCCATGTTTGATTGTTGATTTCTTGATTGATTGATTTGTTGCTTGTAGGATTTGATTCTTGTAGTTCTGTTTCTGCCTTATTGATTGCTAGGATGTAGAAATTAGTGTAGAAAGAAAGTATACTAAAGATTCATGTGATTTTCGTATTGAAATCGGCTGGAATCCATCGTCGTCATGGCTGTGTCATCCTCCTAGCACGCCCGTGCTACCACCGTCACGGTCGTGCCACCCCATCGGCACGCCCGTGCCGTGACTCGATGGAACCCAAGTAAAAGATCGGTCGACTGAGCGCCCAATTGTCACGGCCGTGCCATCCTTCTGGCACACCCGTGCCATGACCAAGTACCCAGCCACACGACCAATGATAAAACCGGTCGACCGACTCCTTTGAATGGCTTGACCACCCTTAACCTCTGTCACGGTCATGCTCTCTTATGGCACGTCCATGCCACTTCCTTCGTAGAACCCAACCATGCCACTCAAATCGGCACGGCCGTGCCAAGCCATAGATTAGCCCCTGACTCCACCCATAGTTTTCCCTTGATCCTAATTTGAACGTTGTCGTTTTGATCTATGATTTGAATATGAATTTTTTTTTCTGATTTACCACTCACTGATCTTATTGCCTCCATCATATGAAAAATCAAGAATAACAAGTTCTTAAAAGTGATTAATAAGTTAAGATGGAAGATAATGAATGAGTTGTCAGTCCAAGCCAAGTGCTTCAAGATAAGAATTGCTCCCTTCGTCATAGTTTGATCACCATTGACCCGCACAAGGCTGTATTATTTGCTCGGCATCCCCCCAAGAATTTAAGGCACCTAAAGTCACCCTGATTTCTAAACATGAACCAAGATTAATAAGTACGAACAAGACAAGCAAGCATGAACGTCAAGTCAAGTTATCGGTATTCTCATGTCATGATTATAAGATTTCTAGCATAATTTGATTCTATTGCTTTATGTTATCGATTTATATCTCTTATGATTATGTATGATGCTCTCATGTCCCACTTTTCATTCAAGATAAGTACTTACCTTTACTTTTGATTTCTCTATTCAAGTTATGCATTGTATATTATGTGGTTCCCCACTAAGCTGTAAAGCTTACGGGAGGACCTCCTCCTCTGTGTCTAATTTCCACAGGATCAGGTCAGTGACGGTGTTGAATAGGTGCGGTGACGAAGCTCTGGCGATAAGACAATACATGAACCACATGATTTATTAGTTTTTCTTTTCCTTCCGCATTTATAGATTCATGATGTAGAACTTTATTATATTACTTAGAGATGATGTAACTCTTTCCTAGACTTCCGCAAATTTTATATAATATTCTTTTACTTTATTACTTCTTCCATTGACATCTCTTGGTCTTTGACTGAGATATGGTCAATATGATAGTCAAGGTCATAGCGTCCGTAGCGTCTCCATGTTGGTCTTCGCCACGTGATGGGGGTCAATTTGGGGGCGTTACATTTATGATATCAGAGCCTAAAGTCAAGACTCTCTTGACATCCTATTGTATAGAATAGTATGGTAATGGTTCATGTGCTATCGCCGAGCAGTCGCCACACCCTCCACCGAAAAGTATTGTAAGTCAAGTTCATGTTTATGATAAGTTATCGTTTATTGATGTATAATTTCTTTTATGATTAGAGGATAAGCATGTCACGACGATCAGAGCGGATCTAGGAGCAAGTGGCCAGATCGGGTCAGAATGCTCTTGAAGTACCGGAAGGACCACTCCCTGAAGTAGGGCCCAATAGGGTCGTGGACGTGGCTGAGGCCGTGGATGAGGCAGAGGCCGCACTGCTAGAGCACAACCAAAGGAGCATTTTGATGAGATTGCCGCACCCGAGGGTAGTCAGGCAGGAGGCAATCCGCCGGCATGTAGACGCCATAATCAGAGAGTACGACATGAAGCATCAAAAGACACGATCCAGACATTTCTAAAGCTACACCCGTTGCAGTATGAGTGGATAGAGACCTTGGATCGTATTTTCAAATTGATGAGGTGTGCTGACGTGCGCAAGGTCTTATATGCCACTCACATGCTCACTAGTACTGCGATGGGTTGGTGGAAGACTACAAGAGCCACCAAGTTTAGAGGGCTGGAAGAGGAGGAAATAGCATGGGAGGAGTTCAGGAAGGCCTTCAAAGCTCGTTACACACTTGAGCACGAGCGCATCGGGAAGCAAGATGAGTTCTTGCAGTTGCAGCAGGGATCTATGATAGTGGCAGACTACCACACCCAATTCATCCAATTGGAGTACTATTGCCCGATGCCGTTCGAAGGGCGTATTAGAACCAACAAATTTATTAATGGGCTGCAACAAGCAATAAAGACTGAAGTACTGTCTGGAGACCGTGAGGACCTAGAGAAGGCGGTGAGGTTGGCCACACGTATAGAAAAAGATCAAGTTGAACGCAAAGCCAAAGCTCTAGCTAAACCAGTAGAACAGCCCAGGCCTCGAACAGATGATCGCTGACCGTTCAAGAGGGATGATCGCTAAACCAGTATTACAGGTCGTACCCATAGAGGGAAGCCCCATGCCAAGCTCAAGCACAGCCATGCCATGCGCCATTTCAAGCGCAGCCACGAGACAGCTGCCACCGCCACCGTGCCAGCCACAAGTACCATAGGAGCCCTTATGTCCTCATTGTGACCGTCACCATGATGGAGAGTGCCGCATGCTAAACGGCTCGTGCATTCAGTGTGGACAGTTCGGACACTTCATCCAAAACTGCCCCCAGGCTGCTAGAGTAGGCCGGAACGGGACAGCAGGAGATGCAAATTCGGTCTGCAGGGCCATGTGCACAACATGAAAGCAGATGCAGCCCAAAATGACAATGATGTCATTAGAGGTACTGTCCCTATCGCAAATTTATCTGTCACTATTTTATTTGACTCTGGGGCCACACACTCGTTTATTTCGGAGTCGTGTGCCCAAACTCTAATATTGCCTCTGAAGTAGATGCCCCATGCTAAGCATGTGAGCACGCCTATAGGGACTCTCCATGCTGCTAGGTACATTCCAAATCTACCTATCACTGTAGAAAAGAAAAACTTTTCTGCAGATCTAATCGTCATCCCCATGGTGGATTATGACGTTATTTTGGGACTGGCTTTCTTATCACGTTGCAGCCTGGATTGTAAGCAAAAGAAGATTATTATAGGAACGCAAGGCAAGCCCAAGGCAGTGATCAGGGGCACTCCATGACGAATAATAAGGTCATCGTCTCAGCTATAAAGGCACAGAAGTTACTTCAGAAAGGAATAGAGGTTCTGATAGCACCCATTACTGGAATGACTGAGAGAATCTCTCCTCTGTTCGTGTACGAGGTGAGAACGAAAGAAACAGAGGCAAGGGGTCGTGAGGTTGGGGTTTTTATCTCCTAAACTCCTCTTCTGATTAAATCTAATCTGATTCAAAGTGATCAGATTAATCCCCTGATTTTATGGAGGTCATCTAATCTGTTGAATCCTTAATTCGATTAGCATTGGATTTTATCTCCTATGTGTTCTGTTGAGACTTACTTCATGTTTTTTTTTATCTCTTTGTGTCGGTTGTTACATTACCTAGTGTGGTCAAGATAGATGTACCTGTCACTGAGCTCCAATAGATGGATGTGGTGTGAGAGTTCCCAGATGTATTCCCAGGGGACACATACGAACTACTGCCAAAGCGTGAGATTGACTTTAAGATAGAGCTCCTGCCAGGGACAGGACCCATCTCTAAGGCATCGTACCGCATGGCTCTTGCTGAAATGTAAGAATTCAAGAAGCAGATACATGAGTTATTAGATAAGGGCTTCATACGACCGAGCATCTCACCTTAGTGTGCACCGGTCCTGTTCGTCAAAAAGAAGGACGGTTTCATGCAGCTTTGCATCGACTATCAGATGCTCAATAAAGTGATAGTGAAGAATAAGTACCCCTGCTTCGTATAGACGATCTTTTTGACCAACTATCCAAGGCATCAGTGTTCTCTAAGATCGACATGCGTAGTGGCTACTACTAGCTGAGAGTGGCCGAGGAAGATATACCGAAAACCGCTTTTCGGTCAAGATATGGTCACTACGAGTTTTTAGTCATGCCATTCGGACCGACGAATGCTCTCGAAGCATTCATGGATTTAATGAACAGAGTCTTTCGACCATATTTAAATCAGTTCGTCATCGTGTTCGTGGATGACATTTTGATCTACTCTTCCAGTCTAGAACAACACCGGGAACACCTCAGGATAGTATTGGAGACTATGATGCAGCACAAGCTTTATAGCAAGTTTTCAAAATATGAGTTCTGGCTGAAGGAGATTATGTTTTTAGGACATATAGTCTCCAAGAAGGGCATTACGGTAGATCCAGGAAAAATGGAAGCAGTGACGAATTGGGTAAGACCGAAGAATGCATCTGAGATTTGTAGCTTCCTTGGTCTGGCAGGTTATTATCGAAGGTTTATCAGAGACTTTTTCAAGATTGCTGCACCTCTCACGAATCTCACGAAGAAGGTTGAAAAGTTCATTTGGACAGATAAGTGTGAACAGAGTTTCCAAATTCTGAAAACCTGTTTGACTTCGGCACCAATTCTCACCATACCGACGGGCAGCGGATGTTACCTGGTCCACAGTGATACATGTGGGACAGGTTTGGGCTGTGTACTAATGCAACATGGTAAGGTAGTGGCCTATGCCTCACGGCAACTGAAGAAGCATGAGGTCAACTACCCTACACATGATTTGGAATTGGCGGCAGTGGTCTTTGCCTTGAAGATATGGAGACATTATTTGTATGGAGAGATATTTAAGATCTTCACTGACCACAAGAGCCTCAAATATTTTTTTATCAGAGGGATCTTAATATGAGGCAACGCCGATGGCTAGAGCTCCTAAAAGACTATGAATTTGCCATCAACTGCCACCCTAGTAAGGCAAATTCCATTGCTGATGCATTAAATAGCAAGTGGGAAGGCTCGCTAGCCTATATAAGATTATGCGAGTACGAGATGCTGGAGGACATTGAGCAATGGTGTCCTAGATTGGGCACAAATGGAGCTCCATGAATGATGCATCAGATGAAGCTCAGCTTAATTGACAGGATCATAGCAGTCCAGAAAGAGGATTCAGAATATTAGAAGGCTCCGAAGAGATGTCAGAATGAGCCTGCAGACTTTCTGATATCTGGAGATGGAGGAATAAGATATCGGGACAGGTTATGGGTTCTCACAAATGCTGCGGTCCGACGAGAGGTACTAGATGAGTGCCACAAGTCGGAGTTCGTTATCCACCCCAGTAGTACCAAGATGTATAAGGATATACATCGGAGCTACTGGTGGCCGGATATAAAGAGAAAAATAGCAGAGTATGTTTAAAGATCCCTAGTGTGCCAACAGATTAAGATTGACCATCAGAGACCATATGGCAAGTTGAAGCCTTTGGAAATCCCACAGTGGAAGTGAGATAAGATTAATATGAATTTTGTGTCCAACTTGCCTAGAACTAAGAAGGGTCATGATGCGATATGGGTAGTTGTGGATAGATTCACGAAGGCGGCACACTTTATTCCATCCGGTGGAAATAATCAGTGGAGAGCTTATTGGACCTGTATATGAGAGAAGTGGTCAGACTCCATGGGATTCCATCGTCTATAGTGTTTGATCGAGACCCCAGATTCACTGTCAGATTCTGAAAGAGCATGCAAGAGGCCTTCGGCACGAGGTTCAACTACAGCACAACTTTCCATCCTCAGACGGATGGACAGTCTGAGAGGGCCATTCAGATGCTAGAGGACATGCTGTGAGCATGTGTATTGGATTGGCAGGGTAGCTGTGATGAATATTCATCTGATTGAATTTGCTTATAATAATAACTACCATTCTAGTATTGATATGGCACCCTTTGAGGTTTTGTATGGCCGATCTTGCCGTTCACCTGCCCACTTGGGTGAAGTAGGCGAGGAGAAGATTATGAGTAAGGAAGAAGTGAAAAGAGCAGTGGAATATCCTGAAAAGATTGAATTAATCAAGCAGAGAATGAAGACGGCACAGGGCCAGCAAAAGAGTTATGCCGATAAGGGCAAACGAGAACAGATCTTCCAAATTGGTGACCAAGTTCTTCTGAAGATATTCCCTATGAAAGGGGTCATGAGATTCAGCAAGCGAGGAAAGCTCAATCCTCGTTATGTAGGCCCCTTTGAGATACTCGAGCTGGTAAGCGAGGCAGCATGCAGACTGGCTCTACCCCCATCTTATGGGAGAGTGCATAATGTATTCCATGAATCTATGCTCAAGAAGTACAGGCACGATGTCGCGAATGTTCTAAGGATAGAAGAGCCAGATCTAGCTGCAGACTTGACCTTTCTGAGTATCCCACACATACAGTGGAGCGTAAGGTGCAACGTCATAAGAACAAGGACCCATGGTCCGAGTAGCTTGCCATCATGGTGATGACGTAACATGGGAGCTTGAGTCCGAGATGCGCCAAGAATTTCCACACCTCTTCGGTAAGTCCTCTATCCTATGCAGAATTCGAGGACGAATTTTCTTTTAAGGGGGTAAGAATGTAACAACGGACACAAAGAGATAAAAAACATGAAGTAAGTCTCGAAAGAACACATAGGAGATAAAATCCAATGCTAATCGAATTAAGGATTCAACATATTAAATGTCCTCCATAAAATCAGGGGATTAATCTGATCACTTTGAATCATATTAGATTTAATCAGGAGAGGAGTTTAGGAGATAAAAACCCCCAACCTCACGACCCCTTGCCTCTGTTTCTTTCGTTCTCACCTCGTACACGAACAAAGGAGAGATTCTCTCGATCGTTCCAGTGGGTGCTATCAGAACCTCTATTCCTTTCTCTTCATCATTTTTTCCTGAGTTCTATGTCCTCACGCCCTCTTCGTTGGACTGTTGCAGGCAAAGATCCAGAGGGAGAGCAGAGAGAAGACAAGGGAAACGATCAATAGGATCCCTCATATCGCAACTAGGAACTTCATCTTGCATGACTCTTGAATAGATTAAGTTCCTGCCCTAATCATTCTTGTAAAGAGAAAGTTAAGAAGGTCACGAAGTCTCTATTTTGCCATGTTTGATTGTTGATTTCTTAATTGATTGATTTGTTGCTTGTAGGATTTGATTCGTGTAGTTCTGTTTCTACCTTATTGATTGCTAGGATGTAGAAATTAGTGTAGAAAGAAAGTATGCTAAAGATTCATGTGATTTTCGTATTGAAATCGGCTGGAATCCGCCGTCGTCATGGCCGTGTCACCTCCTGGCACGCCCGTTCCACCACTGTCACGGTCGTGCCATCCCAATGACACGCCCATGCCATGACTCGATGGAACCGAAGTAAAAGATCGGTCGATGCCGATCGACCAAGCGCCCAACTATCACGGCCGTGCCATGACCAAGTACCCAGCCACACGACCAAGGATAAAACTGGTTGACCGACTCCTTTGAATCGGTCATGCTCTCTTATGGCACGTCCGTGTCACTTCCTTTGTAGAATCCAACCATGCCACTCAAATCGGCACGACTGTGCCATTAGGTTATCACGGCCATGTCAAGTCACAAAACAGTCCCTGATTCCACCCATAATTTTTCCTTGATCCTGATTTGAACGTTGTTGTTTTGATCTTTGATTTGAATATGAATCTTTTTTTTTGATTTACCACTCATCGATCTTATTGCCTCCATCGTATGAAAAATCAAGAATTACAAGTTCCTAAAAGTGATTAATAAGTTAAGATGAAAGATGAAGAATGTGTTGACAGTCAAAGTCAAGTGCTTCAAAATAAGTCTCACTCTCTTGTTTATGGTTTGATCACCCATTGACCCGCACAAGGTTATATTGTTTGCTAAGCATCCCTCAAGAATTAAAGGCACCTAAAGTCATCCTGATTTTTAATCATGAATCAAGATTAATAAGTATGAACAAGACAAGCAAGCATTAACGTCAAGTCAAGTTATTGGTATTCTCATGTCATGATTATAAGATTTCTAGCATCATTCGATTCTATTGCTTTATGTTATCGATTTATATCTCTTATGATTATATATGATGCTCTCATGTCCCACTTTTCACTCAAGATAAGTGCTTTCTTTTACTTCTGATTTCTCTATTCAAGTTATGCATTGTATATTATGTGGTTATGGGAGGACCTCCTCCCCTGTGTCTGACACAGGACCAGGTCAGTGATGGTATTGAGTAGGTGCGGTGACGAAGCTTTGCCGATAAGACAACACATGATCCACATGATTTATTAGTTTTTCATTTTCTTCCGCATTTATAGATTCATGATGTAGAACTTTATTATATTCCTTAGAGATGATTTAACTCTTTTCTAGACTTTTGCAAATTTTATATAATATTCTTTTACTTTATTCATTCTTCCGCTGATATGTCTTGGTCTTTGACTGAGATATGGTCAACATGATAGTCAAGGTCATAGCATCCGTAACGTCTTCAGGTTAGTCTTCGCCATATGACGGACGGGGGTCGATTTGGAGACGTTACAGGTTGGTATAAAAATAAAAGAAAAATTAGCATATTTGTTCTCAAACTTTTCATTCCAATAGAAATTTAACTTTTCATTCCAATAGAAATTTGAACAATGAATGAGTAGGAGCCCCACTTGCAATTATTGAAAGAAAAAAAACACAAGAAAAAACATTCTTGCTCCACCTTAGACCAAGACAAAACTATTTTGAGATCAAAACATTTTGCTTTAGGAATAAAAATGTGAAAGTCAAGCATCCACTAAGTGTCTATCCTGATTTGACTCCGTTCTCTTTGCAATTTTAAGAATGTGCTACTAAGTTTAACAATCACAAGGCATATTTTTTAGAATTTTTGCACTAATCACTTGTTACAAGGAAATCTCACACCCCTCACCGGCATTTTTCCTCTTCTTCACTCTGTTTATTCTTAAAATATCATCACGCTCCAAGAGAGAAAATGGTGCCAAAAAGTTGAAAAATATGAAAACGTTGACGATTGATAGGCGATGGGCTTTGTCGATTGATAGTCCATGGGCTTCGACGATTGCTTGATAAGCCATGGGCTTCATAGGTTAGATGAGCTGTCTCAATTAAAGGCCGACATTTTGTATAGGAAATATAAAATGCTTAAAACATTGATTTCGTGCGTGTGCGTTAAGAAGACGCTGTTTGATTAGGAATTAACAGATAAAATCATTAGAATATTATCAAATACGAGGTAAATTAAAATTAAGAGGAGATAAGCGTTCTCACGATTCACGATTCACCATTATCCTTCATTTTTACTGGATTTAGTTGCGTATTCTTCTCCTTAATTAATTACTATCCAACCAAAAAAGAGAATAAACTGTTTCTTTTATTTACTTTCTTAATTTTCCAAATCAAGAGGTCTAGATATTTCCTTCAAATGGCCCTAATTCGCACGTGCTAATTTGCACAACCTGCTGCCTCCTTTTCGGACTGGAAATTGTGCATTTTTTATCGACTCCTCAACGAACTTGTGAAAAATATTTCTAGGTTAAAGACATGTCAAGTGAAGTGACTTAGATGATGCAAGTTCTGAAATTTGTGTGCTCCTATATTTTCTATCTATCGTGTTGTGACACAGGGAAGAACAAAAATAAAAAGAAGTCTTTGCGCACTGTTAATTGCATGTATCTGTATGCGACCGTCTACTCCTACAAGGAAGCAGCAAAAAACTATCTCCGGTTAATTAATTGGAGACGGGCATCACGTAGAACACGAAACACTAAACAAATCGACTCCTCTGTAATATATACAAAAGTAATCGACTCTTTCTCTCTCCCCCCCTTGCCGAGGCCTTCAATATGGCGGCGGCGGCATGTTCAGATGGCTTGACCTGAGGAAAGGAGACCCAACGGCAGACGAGAAGAAGTAATCCTGGTTCAGCAAATCCATGGCAGGCGCAGGTCCAACTGTTCCAAGGGAACCCTGTAGGTCGTCAAGCTTCAGGTCCATGAACCAGTCGTCCTCTTCCTTCATCCTCTCCACCATTCGGAAGTTGCTCGCGGCGGGAGCAGCGGTAGCATTACTCCTCCCCTGTCCGAGTCCAACGGCGGGGGCCTGGTGGGAATCGAATCCGGGCAGATAGACGTCGTCCAGCTCGGGGAACGCCTCGTGCTCGATGTCCGACTCCGGCGTCCGGAAGCTCTCCGAGTTGGCGTCGTCGTTGGTGTCCAGCGAACTCTCCGCAAAGGATGATGCCATCTTCTTTGTCTGCGTCTTCTCCCAGCTGTTCCTTTTGTTGTACAGCCGGCACAAGACCCAGTCGTCCAGCTGCAACACAGAAAGAAAAATCTGCTCAGTTTAATTGATTTCGGATCTTTTTGCATGCTTTACGATCGCTCTGGTGCCGCCACTTGGTGCATGGCTTTCTGTTTTTACCAGCGAACGCCGGCGAAAAGTAGCGGCCGGAGATATTGTAGAAGAGGAACCTACCCTGAGGCCGGAGCCCTTCTTTTTGGGCGACCGATCGGTGTCGGCGAGGCGGTACTCGTGCATGATCCAATCCGTCTTGATCCCTTTGGGTGCCTTGCCGTGGTAGAAGACCAGAGCTTTCTTGATCCCGAGAGGCCTACTGCCTCCCCGCGCCGAGACGGGCTTGTCGGCGCCGGTGGCTTTCCAGTAGCCGCTGCCGGCTGCCCTGTTCGGGCGGGAGCCGTTCGGGTACTTCCGGTCCCTCGGGGTGAAGAAGTACCATTCTCTCTGACCAAACAGTGCCTGCTCTGTTCCAAACAACAACAAAAATCACATCATATCAGACTCGCAAATCCAATACATGGTGTGAGTACTACCATCTTGCATGCATTCCAGTTTAACACTCTATCAAGAACATAAATCCCAGGACAGAGATCCCGCGAAATGATACCTGGAAGCTCCCACGGGTTGTACTTGTACAGGTCGACCTCCGCTATGATGGGCACCGGCAGGCGCTGGCAGGCGGCCTTCCGGCAGAGGTAGTGAACCACGAGCTCCTCGTCGGTGGGGTGGAACCGGAACCCCGGCGGCAGGTTCAGTTCAGCCTCGGCGTCCCTTCGAATCCCCATCGCTCCAATCCGATCTCAGATCTCTCTCTTCCGCCTCAGCTGCGAACCAACTCAACTCAGCGCCAAAAATCCGGAAGAACCTTTGCAAGTTTGCCGTACAGCGTCTGCTTGTGCGCCCGGCGCTTTGGAACGTGGAACATGGGAGCGCGGAGGGGGCCCTATAAATAGCCGGCGGGGGGGGCCGACGTGTCCACGGAGTCGGCCGCGAGCGCTCTTGTTTTTCTCGTGCTGCATTGGGGTGCAGATAAGAGCCCGAGGGAACACGTGGGTGGCCATGGCGGTTCCAGAGGGAGGGGAAGGTTGGCTCGAGGAAGGCGCTGTTGTGGAGATAAGGCCTTGTGCGTCCTTTTGCTCGCTGTGGCGTGTCTTGGGGTCAAAAGCGCTCGAGGTCGGCTGGACTCGAACCTCTTCGGGGCGCTCCGCTGTCCATTGCTGCGTTTGTGGGTCAAAGGCGTACACTGGGATACGTTGCTGTCCCAGTGATGTCATGGGCGACATCTTCGGAGCCCTCTTTCTCTCTCCCCCCTCTCTCTCGCGCGCACACACTTTCTCTCTCACACACCCACGATATTGAGTTGTGCGGGGAATGTGATGATGCTTCGATGAGGGACAAGTGGACAGAGAGGTGGATCGCGAGCGAGCGAGCGAACGAGAGAGAGAAAGAGAGGATAAAGGTGGAAGCAACTCGTGACCAAGATTCCAGAACTCTTGTTTGGTCGCTAGAGCATGTAATGTTTGGTAGAAAGTTCTTAATTAAGACATAATAAAATAATAAAAATATCCTTTGAATTATAAAGAATGATGCAAGAAATAGGAAAAAGGATTTTTTCCTGCTGTAACCTATTATTAACTTATAGCCCGTTTGACTCAAGTTGAGGGTTATAAAGGTTATATGCTTAGTGATTGACTAGCTTGGCTTTATAGGCAGAAAGCAAAGTAAATTACAATGCAAATTTTTGAAGACATTTGAGGTATGGAAAAGTAAAGTTTCTTCATACATTCGAAGCTTTCATAAGACATTTGAGATATGGAATAGTGTCATTTTTTGTCCAAGCAATGCTTCTATAAAACTTAATAGTCTTAAAATGTCATTAATACGACATTAGAAATCTATTTATTTAGTTGTATAATAATAATTAGACTAAGTACTCGATAACAATTGGTAACTAGATTATATTGTCCATCTTGCTTTGAATTCGGACTTGGTTTTTTAATATTTTTCTCCAAAAAGTTATATGTACAAACTTTTGTGTCTGTTCAGGTAAAAAATGGCGTTAATGCACATTATTTTTTTAACTCAAGGGACATTGATTTATGAAACACTCGACAAACTTCTTTTGGAATCTGGATGGGAAAAAAGAATGTGCATCTACTGAACTTGGATATCATTCAGCTGACTAGGACCATGGGCGGAATTGGGTTTAGAAGTGTAACGTCTGATTTCACCTCGTGGTGAAATCTTTTTGTGTGTTATTTTTTTCGATATATCTTTTATTCTTTCCAAAAAGTAAAGGAGAGCGACACGTAAGCAAAAAACTAAAAAATAAATATTACAATACTTAAATATAAAAATGTGAAAGCTAAATGGAATAAAATAATGGCACATAAAAGTCTATGCAATAATAGATATCTCATATATAGTTTCAAATATAACTAGATCACTAAAAGGAAAAGAGACTCCATCTACACTTTACAATAACTATGTGCACACAACACTGAATTGTAGTCGCCACACATACATCAATTAGGCTTGCAAACGATCTCATGTACATGTGGGAATCACATAAGGGAGTAAGCTCAACCATTAACATAAAGCTAAGTATAAATTCGTGTAGGTCATACGATAATCCATTAGATTGTGTATGAAGCAAACATATGAGAGAAATATGATAATAAATTATAAGGAATTAGGTCATGTCATTGCATTTTCTTTCCTTTTGGCGATCATAATTCTTGTTAATTGTTCATGTCCATAAGGACAAAGTCCTTCTATTTAATTTTAGTCATTCATAATCTTTTATAATGTCCATGAGTTGGAAGAGCCCTCCACTTTTAGGAAATATCATTGCAAACACACAAATGTGTGACTACCTAAATAATGTGGGTCAATGGAGGATCAGTGCCACGGTTGGTGCCCCATGGGCATGAGACCTCGCACAGCGAAAACATCAATGTCGGAGAATGTCCACTGGGAGCGCCTCACACATGGCCTTCACAACTCCCATCTAGGTAGGCAAATGGTAACCTTCATCTTTTATCTTATTAACCATAAACCTATCTTTTTATAACTTGAATAAGTTAAGGAGCAAAGGTGGCTCCATACCATCTTTGAGCTCATGTCATTCAATATCAATCAGGTGGACACAAACTTATCTAACCAGATGGTTTAAGTTAGGGTCACAATTTCTCTGTCCACAAATCAGATGCCCAAAACGGTGAGCGATCATCCGTTTGAAATTCATTCAGCAATTGTCTAAAAGAGGTTCGGACCCCCATTTTGTCTGTGTTCATGGGTCAAAATGATTTAGTCGTCCGTTTTGAGTTCATCTTTCGGCCGTTTGAAGGCGCATATGAATCTATCGAGCGAAAGGTTTGGTCTTCCATTATAGAATAAGGAGATTCTCGAACTTTCGATCGAGAGTTTTGATCGGACAAAATTTAGACCAGTCATTTTCTGAAAACAAGTCCATAATCCTCAGTCAGTCGGAGTTGGTTCTCCATCGACCTTCGGATACTTTTCGGACTAGAATAGTCCAGATCGATTGCCCGAAAAGGTTTTGGCCAACCGACTGGTTATCATCGCCATTTTCGTATCTTGACATTTCTCCAATCTGATCATCCAAAAGGGTTTTGGACTTCCATTCTGGGCCAAATCGATCGCCCGATCCAATTTTTTATGTTCGTTTTGATAGTCGTTATACTCAACTGAGGTGATTTGGATGTTCGAAAGAGGTTTCAGTTGTCCATTTCAGATCGATAGAGCCGCCAGTCATTGCAGAGTCCTTATGTTTTCAATTAGTTTCGATACAAACCAAGATCTAACGCTATCTAATATTGTTACTAACATATAGCATGTTCCATAAGCATATCATAGCATCAATTTTATCATGTATAAATAATTTTCATCATATGTAATATTCAAACCGTTCAACTTTTCTAGCCGGATACTAAATTAAAGATTTCAGAATCATTTCATAATAAAAATTCACTTTAGATCTATCAATTATCAAAACAAGGGCATAAGAATAGTCATTTGTTTCATCCAACTTGACATGTATCAATAATCTTCTAAACCGTTAACAAGAATCACATATAATCATATATGTCATTTAACCGAACCTAAAATGTGAGTAACATATGACCATATGCTTCAAACAATTATGAGACATGATTGCTACCCATACTAGTATAGATCTTAACCCAATCAACATCATTAAAAACATGTGAATCTGTCAAGGAAACTCCTATGACCCAAATCCTAAATAACACACCTTTCTTTGGCGTTCTTCGGTCTTCACTTTGTGGGTTCAAGCTCTAGTTTGCCGCCCCCTTGCTTCACGTATGCTGGATGGACTAGCTGGAGCTGCTCCAATGTCTTTTGGCCGAGGTGAATGAAGAAAGAACACAAAGAAAATGGAGAACTCGATGAGAGAGGAGAGGAAAGAAAAAAAATGAATACCTGAACATTAATATGGGCTTTTATAGGAATTAGAGTGGGAGTTTCATCTCTTGATCTTATGAAATCATAGTGGAAAGGAGTTACCAATCTTGTGGTGTTATGATGGTGTAATGGAGAAAGAGAAAATCAAATCGAGATCCTTTCATTTTTGCCTATTGCACTTCTAGACATCCAAAAGTGTTTCGGTCATCTGATTGTATGTCAACTGAGCTTCTATCTCATCATGACATCGGACACCCGTTCTGATTTCGGGCGTCCAAAAGTCTGACATCAACAATGAGTAAAAGTTTAAGTTTTTATGAAAATTGTTGTGCTACAAAAAGCCTTATATTTATCAAGCCTTCTTTGCTAAGAGTTTAATTGATATTCTCAATGAAAAGAACTCACCGTGGATTAATCTAATTACTAGCATGGTCCTTTGCATCCGTGGAATCATTTTGATGTGCTAAGGAATATTGCCTTGTGTTGAAAAAGCATTCTCTCCACAATGCAGGTTTCAAGACTAGGCAGGCAGAAATTAATAGGCAATGGTCGTACAATATTTGTTTTAATAGACCCTTGGATATATCTCATATTCCTCTGATTTGGTTACCAACATATATTAACGTTAACTTGCTTGTTAATTTTTTAGTGTGTAATTTAATTTTCCAGCACGGATGGAATGTTAATTTGTTGCATGATCTATTTGGCCCGTATTTGGTTTCATATATTATGTGTATTTATTTTTCGGTGAAAGCCTGTGATGACTCCTGGATCTGGATGACGAATATACATGGGATCACCATAGAGTCCTGTTTAGTTAGTCTTTGCCACTTGCCAACACTTGGAAGGCCCTTCTGAAAATCGTCTGGAGTATTAATATGCCGCCAAAAATAAATTTCTTCCTTTGTAAGCTTGCTCACAATCATCTTCCCACTCTTGACTACGTTGTTCGGTTTATCCCTTAGGGGGTGTTTGATGCATTCTTTATTTTGGTGCATTCCTGGGAATCTTTGCAGGCATGTTATATATCTGCATTTGGAAGTGTGTTATATAGGAATGCATTTGGTAATATTGAATTCCGAAGCCAATTGGATTTCGCCGAAATGAGCTAATCTCATCCCTTCGAAAAAGTGGAGTAATCTCACATTCCTATGACCATTTTCCTACCATAAAGGTGAAGCCCTAGAAAAACCCTTGTAAAACATACCTCTGCCGCCACCGCACATTTGGGCCTACGAACATGGTGATCGGTATTCTTGATTAAAGGGATTTTGATCTCATCAAAAAAGATAAGATTTTTGTTATGCTGACTAGTGTTACCATTTTGGTTTATTATGAACAACATTTATAATCTTCGCCCAAATTTTGGCCCCAAACTTTGCTTATTTTGACCTTTTTGCCATATTTGTTCCCTTAAATATTTCCTTATTATTCCATAGCTGAAGGCCATATTATTGTTTAAATTTTGGTAGTTAATCTCTTAGAATTCGGCCCAGGCATGGTACCATGTTTTATTTGATCTCTTACCTTTTCTACTTTTCCTACTTATTGACTGATGTAGAGATTTATGCTTACCTTTTTTATCCATACGATTTTTGGGCTGATTACCGATGGCCATCGGTAATCAGCGTTTTTTCTTGTAGTATATATAGTTGTCTTTCCATTTCATCTCGATTCTTCATGCTCACACATTTTTTTGTGGAATTCTATAAATGTTCACACTGAACTATTGGTTTGATTTTTTCATATGATATTAATTGTTAAAATATTTTTAATAATATCTTTTGTGAATAATTATTCTTTATGCCAACTAGTTGTGTGATCATTATGTTTTATTTGGCATGTACAGTCATGATTATGAATCCCATGTTAAAGGAGACTCTTCCAATTGCCATAAGACTCCTGCTCACTTAAAATTTTGAAAATATTGCTTCTGCTGGCCATATCAATGAGCATGCAATTCATGAGAAATAGTAAAAAAAATCTAAGTGGAGTGGTGTTGATGCATTAAGGAGGCATATCATTAGATATATAACTATTAGAAGAATAATATATGACAGTGATTTAGCATGTGTGGAGAATACTCGTATGGATAAAAAAAATTCTATATGCTTTGTGATATGCTATCAACTGTAGAAAATTATCTGACACTAGAAATACATCTATGGAGGAGATGATTGCTGTGTTTTTACATATAATTGCCCATGATGTTCAGAATAGAATTACCAAAAGGCAATTTGTTAGATCATGAAAGACAATAAATAGATATTTCAGAAATTTTTTAAATGCACTTATCCATTGTCAAAGAATTTTATTGAAAAAGCCCAAACCAGTACCAATAGATTTAAGAGATGAAACATGGAAATGGTTTAAGGCAACTTATAAGAACATGCTATTTCATTTTTATTATCTATTATCATACATTGAATTTTTCTTATTTAATTTCATATGCAGAACTGTCTTAGGGCATTAGAAGGTACATATATTGATGTTAATGTTCATGATATTGAACGCACGATATTGCTACAATTGTCTTAGGAGTTCGTTCATAAGACATGCAATATATTTATATTCTAGTGGGTTGGGAAGGTTAAGCTGCAGATTCTAGGGTACTTAGAGATGCTATCTATAGAAGAAATGGGCTTAAGGTACCTCAAGGTAAAATATTTATAGATAGACATAGAAAAACTCTTCTTTTTTTTAATTTCAAAATAAAGAATTATAATAGTTGTTTTACTTAGGTTATTATTATCTTTGTGATGCTAGATGTCCAAATGGAGAAGGATTTCTAACACCATATCGAGTCCAACACTATCATTTAAATGATTGGAATAGGCCACCGAAAACTGCTCAAGAGTTTTTTAATTTTAAACATTATTTAGCAAGGAATGTAATTGAGAAGCATTTTGAAATCCTTAAAGGCAAATGGAAAATTCTTATAACAAAATCATTTTACCCAGTGAAGATTCAATGTAGAATCATTATGAATATTTTTAAAATCGGACCAGTCATCGAATTGATCGGTCAACTGGGTCATGGTTCGACCGACTTCGACCGAATTGAACCGAATTTTTATTAAAATAATATTATTTTACGACTTTAGAATAATATATTACAAATAAAAGTATAAAAGGTAAAAATAATGAAATAAAAGTATATTAATAATCATTTTAAATTAATCAAATATTAATATTTTATTTTTTACATTTTAAGAATATATATTGTTTATCATTAATTAATTTTATATTAAATTATTTAATAATTTCATGAATAATTTCTGTTTTTGGATTTCCGTTACTATTATCTTGCCCTCATTTTATTTTTCAAATTCATATTTTCTTTCCATATTATTTGATTTCTTGTATAAATTCATCCTATAAAATTTACTATATTACTATGTTTCCATTTTCATATTTTATTGTATAATATTTTTAATAATTAAAATCTTGTCATCTTCTTATTTATGTTCGTGATGATTTTTCTTTTTTTTTAAATTCAAATTACTTTCCTTATTATTTACATCCATTTATTCTTCACAATCAAATCACTTGTATTACTCCTCTTCTATTATTTCAGATTCTCTATTATCATACGCTTTCCTTCTTTTCTTTTTTTTCCATTTATTCACCTCTCTTTAATTTTTGAAAAAAACTGGATTGAATCAGTTGGTTCAATCCGGTTTTTTGCAAAACGATTTTTGTACACTAACCGGACCGGGCCGATGACCAATTCGTAGTTGAACCGATCGAACCAATCGGTCCGGTCCGATTTTAAAAACACTGATCATTATTGCATACACATTGCTTCATAATCGTATAAGGCAACAAATGCCACCATAGTGATCCCATCACATATATAGAAACTTCTAATTTTTGGACTGCTTCAAGAGACAACTTAGCTCAAGAAATGTTCAATAGATTGAGAAGTTCAAGAGCCGCTCAAAATAATATAAATTAAGAATACCTAGTGATCTTTATTGGGAGAGAAAGAAATAAAATAACCAAACATCAAAGGACAAAACATGAAGATGGAAAATTGGTGGAATGCTTATTAGATCTTATAAATTTTGGACAATGGAAAGCAGATAATGGAACATTTAGAAATGGATATTTGTAGCAACTTGAAAGATGGATGCATGACAAGATTCCTGATTCCCAAGTAAGGGCAGTTCCTCACATTGAATCGCGCATCAAATTATGGAAAAAATAATACTGTGCAATTGCAGAAATACTAGGACCAGCAACAAGTGGTTTTGGATGGAATGATAGGAAAAAATGTATCATATGCGAAAAAATTTCTTCGATGATTGGGTAAAGGTATCATAAAACAATTTTAGTAAAATATTTATTTATGTTTTTGTGTTTAGTTTAAATGAATATTATTTAATTTGTGTAGGGTCATCCAAATGCACAAGGACTCCGAGGAAAGTCGTTCCCATATTTGGAAGAACTATCTATCATTTTTAGAAAAGATCATGCAACAGGTGCCCAGTGCTAAAGCTCTGCAATGGAAGAAATAGAAGAAACATAAAGAAATATTTTTACACCAATGGTGGATAATGATCCACAAAGTTATATGAATATTGATGATGTTGATATTCAAGGGGAGCAGGAGGTTCAAGGAGCACAAGGAGATACATCAAGTAATGTTAAAAATCAAGTTCATTTTGATAGTATTGGAACTTTAAGAAGGCCGAAAAGAAAACGATCAATTAGCACAGATGATGCATCTTAAGCTTTCGGGGAATATATGAAGTCAATAGAAAACATGTTTGGAAACACGCTTGAAAATATGGCTAAGTTAGCCAATTCTTTCCAACTAACAGTTGATTATGCAAGCAAAAAGCAAAAGGTGATTGGTGAATTAATTCATATTTCATATTTAACAGCTGAGGGACCTTTATTGGCTGGAAAAATTATTACATTTGACACCAACATGACTAACTACTTTTTTAGCTTGCCTGGGTGATTGAAGAAAACATTTGTTATGATGATGATGAGGGGCAGCAAAGGCACAACAACAGAATTAATTCATGCGGGTCACCTACCAAGTTAGTTTCGAAGCATTTTTTGAGGATTTCATAAAGTTGTTCTTTTCAAACCTCAAGCACTACAATGATGCTCTGTATACTTGCGGATTACATTTCGATAGTATAAAGTGATTATATATTTTAAGACTTTATTTGACGTCTTCTCTTGTGTTTCAGAGCAAAATGCTAGCGTAAGGGACGTTGAGTCCCTAAGAGGGAAAGGGTGCATGAGGCATGCCTTGGATTAGTCCCACATGCATAAGTCACAAGAGAGATGCTAGGTGTATATGTTGATATGTCCTTATCCAGGTGTTACGCGTTTTGAGAAATCCGTGCGAGTCGAGGCCTAGAACGGACAATATCACACGTTGGTCAGAAATGTTACATGAGATCAGCAATATATAAAAGTTTTAAATATTTATATTTTTTCTGTTGTGTTAGAAAGTTTGCATCGGATTCTTCAATATGCATGCGAGATTCTTGGAGTTGCATTTCTACTTTGAGCTGGTGCATCTATTGCTATGGCTCTTGTGTAACAATCACAAAATTTCATAAATACAATAGTTGACGTCGAATATCGAACACTCGATGCATGTAACGGTTGTCCAATCCACAGAACAGGCGCCCAACATCGCAACATCAGATACAATTGACAAATCCCCCACCGATCAGTTGAAACTCATTCGAGCGCCCGAAAGTGCAACGGATAGAAAAATGAAAAAAAATCAATTTTGATCTCTCTCTTTCTTTCTCTCTCTCTCCATCACACCACCATAACTTATTGATATTTGTAACTCCTCATTGCCCATGATCCTTGTGATTCAAATGATGAAACCCTGACAAAATTATAACAATAAAACCCATTTGCTCACACCCAATCTCTTCTTCACCTTCTCATTTTCTACTTCCACCATGTTTTCTTTTATACTTCCACTCCAGCAATGGCATGGCACCTTTTGAGGTGATGTTCAAGAGACGTTCACTCTGGGCGAAGTTGGCGAGCAAGTAGATATGAGTGAGGAATTGGTAGTCTGAGCTATGGAGTATGTAGACAAAGAAGATGTGATCAGAAAGAGGATGAAGGCTGCGTATTCCAAACATAAGAGTTATGCTAGTCGGAAAAGGAGAGAACATGTATTCAAGACTAGTGACAAGTACTACTGAAAGTGTTTTCGATGAAGGGTTCATCAAAAGTGGGAAGCTCAGCCTTTCAAGATTCTAGAGTTGATTCTAGAGTTGGTTGGTGAAGAAGCATGCATGTTGGCCTTGCCCTATTCCTATGAGTTAGTGCACAATGTCTTCCACGTCTCCATGCTCTTGAAGTACAAGCACGATGACCCAAATGTTTCAAGGATAGAAGAACCAAATCTGGATGAGGACCTGACCTACATGGAGTACCCCACAAAAATCTTGGAACACAAGGTATAGTTCCGTAAGGACAAGAAAGTGCCCATAGTCAAGGTTGCATGGAAGTACCATTACGAGAAGGAGGCTATGTTGAGACATGAGTCAGAGATGCATAAGGAGTTTCCACATTTGGTAAGCCCTATCTCATGTAATATTCATGGATAAATCCTTTTTCTATGGGCATTATATTGCAACAACCACAAAATTTCATAAAAAAATTAAAATTCTCAATAGCTGACATTGGATATCGGATGCCTGATCCACAAAATGGGTGTCCGATATTGTGACATTAGACAAAACGGTTGCCCCATCGGTCATCTAAAATCAATTCGAACACCCGAAAGTGCAACAGATAGAAAAATGAAAAGATCAATTTTGATCTCTCTATCCATTACACCACCATAACTTCTGGAGATTTCTAACTCCTCACTATCAATGATCCTTGGGATTCAAATGATGAAAGCCCTATGAAATTATAACCATAAAACCAATTTACTCACACTCAATCTCTTCTTGACCTTCTCATTTTCTACTTCCACCTGGTTTTCTTTTCTGCATTCTTCCTCCATCATTTGGCTCGGGAAGAAGGAGGGTGTTCTGCATGTGCTAAGAGTGCAAGGAACTGAGGAGGATGAAGGAGAAAAAATTGAGGCTTCATCCCTTGAATATCCAATGGAAAATCATCCAAAAGGTGTGAAAATTGGGATCTAGGTCATATGGTTATGTTCCAGAGGTTTTTCTATGTTTTTAAGGATTATATTTGAATACGATCTATGCTAAGTTTAGGTAGAAATCATGCTTTACATTTCTGTTAGATAATATGGATTTATTGGACTCGAAGATGATATGTATCGATGACCTAATGAGTGATTTATATGGCTGAATGCTAAGAAAATTCTGTATATATGATTTACAACATGCTAGGTTAAGTTAAATGTGATTTTTGTAGAGATATATCATTATATAATTCTATGTAAGCTTAGGTTAAGATGATGGTATCACTGATATGAAATATTCATGTTTTAATAGGGTTAAAATGATCCTTTGAAATAATGCTTTAAGTTAGGACATGTTTAATGGTGTTATATCTATGTTTTGTGTGGAAAATTTGTTGAAAACTTAAGGATTTCGCTATGACCTACGATACTATCAACCTAAAATGAGAGATTAATCTATGGATCGGGCATCCAATTCTTCTCCTAAGAAGATAGTCGCCCGATCCTCGAATCGGTGCCCAATCCGATTGGGAACCCATCTCCGTCGACCGAGGATGTCCAAAAATTCTCGATCGAAAGTTTGCAGTTCGTACTAATTCAATATGGGACGACTGCCGACCTTTCGGGTGCTCGACCCATATAAACAACTGAAAGACGAATCAGAAAGGGCATTCAAACCCATAATGGACAATCGATGAAATAGATAAAACAAGCGTCTGAACCACTAACGAACCATCGTTGAACCTATACCAAAATGGACAACGGATTGACTTTTCGACATTCGATTCATGATTAGAGAATGAACATGACCTTAACTAAGAACCATTATTTGATTAACCCCAGTCCACTTTTAGACGCCTGATTCATGGATTGAGAATTAATATGACCTTAATTCATAACCATTATTTGATTAACCTCTGTACACTTGATTATTCTCTCTCTAATGATCCCATATGAAGATCTGGAGCCACCTTGGAGCTTCAAGAAGCCCTTAATCATAAATTCCATTCTAATGCATCTTTCTATTAATAAGATAAGTGAAAATTTGAAAGAACTAATTTATTTTAATTGTTCTTAAGATAGTAGTTAAAGCTTGAAATATTGATTAACTTAATTCGATAATTAAACTTTATTACTGATTCAACTAATTCTAAGTTGAGAATATCTATTACTTTTTAGTGGTAATAATTAAGTGCTATATTTATCAAATCATTATTTCTGGAGGTGATCATTTTCTTTATTTTTACCCTTCTATTTTATTTGTATTTGAAAACAAACTTTTCTTGATTTCTCAATTAATAAGATTAAAATAGAATCTAAATTATTAACCATCCTCATGGGAATGATACTCTACTCATCTCTTTATTACTTGAGTGACTAATGCACTTGCTAGCATTTGCTATCATTTTGGCCGCATCATAGACCTATGTTTGATATGGAAAAAATTGCTTGAAAACCTAACGATTTCGCAATAACTTATGATTCTATCGATCTGAACTGGGCGACCGATCCATGAATCGGGCATCTGATTCATCTCGATAGAACAAAGCAACTATTAGATTGGACAATCAATTCATAGATCAAACACCGATCTGAAATGTTGAGACATGTGACTACTAGATCGAACAACCAACCTATGAATCAGGCTCCCGATCTTGGATGTCGAGATTCGTACATGATCCAATGGTCAATTGGGAATTTGTCTCACTCAATCAAGGATTAAGGACCAGACGATTGGTCGAATTTCGAATGTTACTGAAAGTTCATAGTTCTTGCTAGCTCAATATTGTTGAATCCCATATTTTGACGATAACAAATTAAATTGGACATAAAAGCTACTAATCTATGCTCAAGTGATGACAATGCAGGTGTAAGATTGATATGAACTCATTCGCATAAGAAATCGCCAAATTAAACATTGAAGATAAAGTTTTAGCACACGACCGGTCGACCGGCCATGGAGACCGGTTGACTTATAACAGCGGGAAGAAATGACAAGACAATATCGGTCGATGGTCCGGTCATTGCATTAGTCTACCGGTCAGTACAATAGTAATTCGTAAATGATGACTCTATACTGGTCGACGTCGAGGCTATATCGGCCGATGTATCGGTCGATTTCATATTGTACCGGTTGACGATGAGACGTTACCAGTCGAGGCATCGATCGAAGGAGCGGTCGACCGAACTATGTATAAAATCCCAAAAATACCGCAACAGTCATATTGATCGGTCGATCGATCCATTAATGCGGTCGACCGATCACAATGCCAGATGAACAGTAATGACTATTTTTCAAGGAGAAAATTATGGAAGAATTTTTGGATGAAATTCTCACATGTAGAAGCCTATAAAAGGAGTACCAAAGCCTAAAGAAAAATCATCCAAGCAAGCAAGATCATTCCAAAGTTTCTTTGAAGTTCTTGAGCTAAATTTGCAAGTTCTTCCCTTTTCTCTTCTAAGCTTTGAGTGTGAGAAAATTTTGTAAAAGAAGAGAGATGGAGGGAATCTTTATTCTCTGATCTAGTGAGATTGAGAACTCGTTGTAAAAGAGGAGTGCCTTGCCTCTTGAGCGGAGAAGAAAGCATGTGATGTAAAGAGGGTTTTCTCTGCCTACAATAAAAGAGAAAGATATATAGTGGATCTCCAACGGTCTTGAGGTCGAGAAGTCAGAGTAGGGACCTAGGCCAAAAAGTTGAGGCCGAACCTTGTCAACATATCGTGTCTCTTTGTGTTTGCTTTCTTACTCACTTTTTATTGTTATTTGCTTGTGATCAGTTTTATTAATTTTCCGAAAGTGATTTTGCGAAAAGATTTTTATAGACCAATTCACCCCCCTTGGTGCTTTTGATCCTACAATTATCAGAGCAAGTTGCTCTTTTTTTTAGATTTAAAAATCTTTAGAGCTATGGCATCAAGTGGATTCATTTTTTTTAAAGGTCAATCAATTAATCGTCCTCCGCTTTTTAATGCATTCAATTTTGCATATTGAAAAATTAGGATGCAAGCATATGTGTGTTCCATTGATATTAACATGTGGGATGTCATTCAAAAAGGTTTTGATTTATGTGGAAAATCTCCTTTGGAATATACCGAAGGAGAAAGGCTTTTGATAAAACTTGATTGGAAGGCTAAAAACATTCTTTATTGTGCTTTAGATCCAATGGAATTTAATCGGATTTCTAGTTGTTCAAGTGCTAATGAAATTTGGAAGAAACTTATCATCACTCACGAGGGAACCAACAAAGTTAAGGAATCTAGATTAAATATTCTAAATCACCAATATGATTCTTTCAAAATGCATGAAAATAAATCTTTAAATGAGATGGTTGTTCTTTTAATGATATTGTAAATGGCTTAGTCTCTTTGGGTGAGCCAAGAACTAACTCTCAAAAGGTAAAAGAGTTTCTCAGGTCTCTCTCCTCCAGATGGCATACAAAGAGGACTGTGATCGAAGAGAAGGATTTGAACAAGTTAAATTTTGACGATCTTATAGGTTCACTCCTGACATATGAGATTGGAATCAAGGAGGATGAAGAAGCAAATGCTCCAAAGAAAAAAACCTTGGTATTGAAAGAAAATAAAGATGAGGAAGACACAAGTGAAGAAGATAAAGATCTTGATGAAAAGAAGCTTGCCTTATATGTAAAGAAACTTGACAAGTATCTCAAGTTTGCCAAGCAAAAGAAGAAGAATGACTTCACCAAGAAAAGATCGTCATCAAGCAAGAATAAAATAACTTGTTTTGAATTAAAAAGATTTGGACATTATAAAAATGAGTGTCCAAACTTGATTAAAAAAAAAAAGATGGAGAAAATTCAAGAAGGAAGAAAAATGCTCTTCAAGCAACTTGGGATGAAAGCGAAGATGAAGAAAATGATTCCAACATCTCCTCAAATGATGATGAAGAAGCCTACATATGACTAATGGCTAATAGCCACGAAGTATCATCTAGCTCTAGTGGTAGTGAATTCTTTAATGTGCATAATGAGTCTAGAATTCTTATTAATAAATATGGATGCCTAAAAAAGAAATATGATAATCTAAAAATAGAACTTGAAAGCATGCAAAAGAAAACTAAGGATGTTAAAGTATGTGAAAAATGTGATATATTGAATGAAAAAAACTCTAGCTTAGAATTCTTAATTGACGAATTGAAAATGGAAAGTAGCACATGACCGGTCGACCCACCGGTCGACTGGCCATGGAGACCGGTTGACTGATAACAGCGGAAGAAATGATGAGACAATACCGGTCGATAGTCCGGTTGTTGAACCGGTCGATTGATCAGTACAACAGTAATTCACAAATAATGACATTATACCGATCAACGCCGAGACTATACTGGCCGATGTACCAGTCGATTTCAAAATGTACCGGTCGACAATGAGACGTTACCAGTTGAGTCATCGGTCGAAGGAGCAATCGACCGGACTGCGTATAAAATCCCAAAAATGCCGCAATGATCATATTGACCGGTTGACCGGTCCATTAATGCGGTCGACCGGTCCATTAATGCGGTCGACCGGTCACAGTGCCAGATAAACAGTAACGCCTATTTTTCAAGAAGAAAATTATGGAAGAATTTTTGGATTACCAAAGCCTGAAGAAAAATCATCCAAGCAAGCTAGATCATTCAAAAGTTCCTTTCAAGTCCTTGAGCCAAATTTGCAAGTTCTTCCCTTTTCTCTTCTAAGCTTTTAGTGGGAGAAAATTTTGTAAAAGAAGAGAGTTAGAGGGAATCTTTATTCTCTGATTTTGTGAGATTGAGAGCTCGTAGTAAAAGAGGACTGCCTTGCCTCTTGAGGAAGAAGAAGGCGTGCGGTGTAAAGAGGGTTGTTCTCTCCTTACAATAAAAGAGAAAGATAGTGGATCTCCGACACTCTCGAGGTCGAGAAATCGGAGTTGGGACATAGGCTAAAGAGTTGAGGCCGAACCTCGTCAACATATCGTGTCTCTCTATGTTTGCTCTCTTACTCACTTTTTATTGTTATTTGCTTGTGATCGGTTTTATTGATTTTTCAAAAGTGAATTTGAAAAAAGATTTTTATAGACCAATTCACACCCCCCCCCTCTTGGTGCTTTTGATCCTACAAATATTGCACCTCTAGGCATTTGAGTGTTTGAACCCTTAACGGATGACTGATAAATAGATAAAATGGACATCCAAACCACTAATGAATGACCGTTGAACCTATTCAAGACCAATTGACCGATCGACTTTCGGGCATCTGATTCATGAACAGAGAATGAACATGGCCTTAAATAATAACCATGATTTGATTAACCATTTTCCACTTGATTATTCTCTCTCTTATGATCCCATATGAAGATTTGAAGCCACACTTGCTCCCTAGAACCTTGATTGATTCATGTGATCAAAAGATATATTCATAGTTAATAAAGATAAAAGATGAGTGTTGTCATAGTCTCCGTAGAGGGGAGGTTATTAGTTTTGTTAGAGGCATTCCCTGTGGAGTTTATCTACCTTGTGTGAACCTTATTTGATGATGCTATTAGCCATGTTTGAGGTCTCATTCCCTTTTATGGGGAACTTGACGTGGCATTGATCCCCATTGGTCATGGTCTAGGTAGCTACACACTTGTGCGTTTGCAATGGTAATCCCAACTTAAGTGGCTCTTCGAACTTATAAATAAGATAAAACAAAATGAATGATTAATGATGCATGGAAGGACTATGTTCTTATGAATATGAACATAAAATGAAATGGAACAATTATGCCTTTGCAAGTGAAAAATGACAAGTAATAAACATGAATAAGAAAATGAACACTCCATGCCATTGTTCCGTAATGACGATCCCCATGATATATATTATTCTCCTGAAATGTGTTTTATCATGCATATGCTAACGGATCATCCGTATGACCTATCTGAATTTACACTTAGTTTTATGCTAACGGTTAAGCTTGCTCTCCTGTGTCGATCCTTAGAGGTACATGAGTTATGCGAGTCTGGTTGATGTATGTGTGGCGACTTCAACTCAAGTGGTTTGTGTGCATGGTTATCCTAGAGTCATATTAGCTTTTCTATATTTCCGAGTTGTATGAGGGACTTACATATGGCATAAACTTTTATATGCCTAATGTTAATGTTGGATGATATGATATACTTTCATTTTCATTTATCATTTTCGGGATGTTACATCTTGTGTAGACAATAGCTCATGCCCCATATTTCTACCTTAAGGATTGTTGGACTTTTTGCAAATTGATTCTGTAATCACAAATCAATTCGAATGAGATCCAATAATAAAGTCAACTCATCATTCTCCTTGGATCAATAAATGATCTGAGTTCAATTTGATTTAGCCTAGAGGTAGATACTCCCATCTTGTTGGATCCCAAAGGGCACCAAGAGAGGGGGGTGAAGTGGTGTTTAAAAACAAAATGTTGATTTCAGAAAAATACATCGCGGAAACTTAAAATTATTCATTAATATTCAAACCAACACAAAAGGAATCATATGAGAAGGAGAGGGAGAGAGAATTCAAACACAATAACACAGGTGATTGTTGACGAGATTCGGCCACACCTTGGTCGTCTTCCCCGCTCCGACTTCTCAACCTCGAGACCGTCGAAGATTCCACTAAAACACTTCCTTTATTCCAAATGGGGCAAGGAAGAAAGCTTTTTATACAACCACCTTTTCTCCGCTTCGAGAGGTAAGACAAACCTCTCCTCCTATGAAGTTAATCTTTTCTCTCACTCAAGAGGTAAGATTTGGAACCTCTTTCACACATGAGCTCTCTCAGTATTTTTCTAAATAAAAGTGCTTCTCTCTTTTACAATAGCAAGCTCACAAAAATAGAAGAGAAAAAGAGGAGAAAGCCAAAATGATAATTTCAAGAAAAGAATTTCCTTTTTTATAACTTGAAGTTTTTCTTCAATCAATGGATGGGTGCTTTTGCTTTTGGCCTTGGCACTCTTTTTATAGGCTTCATGTGGAAAAAATTCATCAAAATTTATTCCATAATTTTCTCCTTCAAAATTGACTGTTACTGTTCATTTGACTAGGAGGTCGGTCAACCACACATTTGGACTGGTCGACCGTTGCACGATTTCTTCAGTCTTTTGTGCTTGATCGATCGATCGGTCCGTCGACCAGTACATCGACCGGTATCATCTCGATGTCAATCGGGGCAGGCTCAGTATTCATCGATCAACTGGCATCTCATATTCGGTCGACTGGTATTGTCTTGACTGGCCTTTTTTGATTCGATTGACAAGTTAATCGACCTGCACTATTTTGATCATAACCTTTTGCACGGTTATCCAAATTAGATATTCTTTGATTCTATGGATAGCTAACAGGATTCTTTACAAATTTGATATTTATAATTCATCCAGAATCTATTAAAATCATAGTCACTTATTTAATTAAAATGTAGTGCATAAAGTTATCTCTTTTTCTTTAAACTTTTTCAGCATTTAACTTTAATATTTCGAGATTTTTATCATCAAAATTAATTTAATACATCATTAAAACTTTGCTCCAATAATCTCTCCCTTTTTTATGAAGACAAACTGAAAAATATGAAAAATTTATAATTTGCGAAAAAGTTGTCAAATCTTGTAAAATCAATTTTACTCACCCTTAAACTTAGCTTTCCTTACCATGATAGATATATACATAAGTACTAATTGTAAGGTATTCTTCATATATTCATATCATATTTCTCATATATTTATCCCCCTTTGTTTCATCAAAAAATAGTTTGCACATAAGTCATAAATCCCTTTTGTTTCTCCCCCTTTGAAAAAAAATATTCTCCCCTTTTTGTCATGAATATGTAAAGTATCATAAAATGTCATAAAATATGAAAAAAAAATAACTCCCCCTAAATTTATGGCTATTTTAAAATGATATTAAAATTATTTAGAGGTTATGAAATCCATAAGTCAAAAATTATATTAGGAATCAAAATATTACATAAAACTTTGATACAAATATGTTAATATAAGATTGATAACATGCTCCCCCTATCATTATGACTAATTTTTATATTTGACGTGTTCCCCTTTTCTTAAAAAAATGATGATTTTGAGCTTTTAAGAAGAATAAAAAAGTAGGTAATGCTTTTACCATAACCTTTGTGCTTCAAATTTCTGTTCATCCTTTGCTTTACATGTGAGACACACCTGGAAAACAATTAAGTAACTTTTGATACCAAACTTCTTTGGGTCCTATTTTTTTAGACAATGTTCCTTTTGGAATCCAAATCATGTCATGTTGTGTTGATTTTCTTATTATTCATTGATATGCATAATGACCATAAAAGTCACATGTAAAATATTTGAAATGTGATTTTTTATTAAAGGGATGATTGGATTTCCAATAAGACTTTTCATTTTCAAAGTATTTCCTAAGATTATTTATCCTTATATGAGAAATAGTCTTATTTTGTGAATTTTTCAAAAGATTATTTTCCTTCTTTACTTTTTGTAAAGAACATGCTAGTTTTACAATTTCACAAGCATGTGTAATTTTCAAAGTGTCAATTTCATTTTTTTAGTTTTTCATTTTCCATAAAACATGTAGTCTTTTCCTCTTTTAATTTTTCAATCTCGTGTATTAGTTTTCCATTTTCCTCTTTAATTGAAAAATATTTTTTTATAAGAGAGGAGAGTTCTTTATTCACATCTAAAGAAAGATTTTCTTTGGAAGAGTTCGATTAAATTTGAAGGATTAGAAATTACCTCATCGTCGTGTGCCACTAAGCATAGGTATGCTTCGTTAGTAGAAGAGCTTGATGAATCACTTATTTCGCTAGACTCTTTATAATTTTTTCTTTTTACCTTTCTGACATTTTTCTTCTTTGTAGTGTTTGTATGATCTTCTTGTTAGATTCTCGTTCTTGTCTTTCTTCTTTACCAACTTGAGATATTTATCTAATTTTATTGTGTAGCGTGCAAGTTTCTTTTCGTCCACTTCCTCTTCACTTGAGTCTTCTTCTTTTGGATTTTCTTTCAGTTCCAATATTTTCTTCTTGGGGACTTTTTCTTCTTGATCTTCTTGGATTGAGATCTCATAGGTTAGAAGTGAACTAATTAGATAATCGAAATTCAATTTGTTCAAATCTTTTTCTTCGATCACGATCATCTTCGTATGCCATTTGGAGGATAGAGACCTAAGAATCTTTTTCACTTTTGGGGGGTTGGCTCGCCCAAGGAGGCTAAGCCATTCACAATATTATTAAATTGAGCAACCATATCATTTATGGATTCATTATCATGCATTTTGAAAGAATCATATTGATGGTTTAAAATATTTAATCTAGATTCTTTAACTTTGTCGGTTCCTTCATAAGTAGTGATGAGTTTCTTTCAAATCTCGGTTGTGGTTTCACAACTCGAAATCCGATTCAACTCTATTGAATCCAAAGTACAATAAAAATATTTTTAGCTTTCCAATCAATTTTTGCAAAAATCTTTTCTCTTTCTTTAGAATCTGTAGGTAACTTTTCATGAAGATAATAACCTTTTTCAACTATGTCCCACATGTCGATATCAATAGAACAAATATATACTTGAATTCTAATTTTCCAATATGCAAAATTTATTCATTTAAAAGGGGAGGACGACTAATTGATTGTCCTTCGGCAAAATTAAAATCACTTGATGCCATAGCTCTAAACATTGTTAAATCTTAAAACAAGGTGATCAAATCTTATAATGATTAAATTTTAAAATGATTTGATCTTAAAACAAGAGCAACCCGCTCTGATACCAATTGTTGGATCCCAAAGGGCACCAAGAATGGGGTGAATTGGTGTTTAAAAATAAAATATCAATTTCACAAAAACACGTTGTGAAAACTTAATCGATTTGTTAATATTCAAACCAACACAAAAGGGATTATATGAGAAGGAGAGGGAGAGAGAATTCAAACAAGATAACACAGGTGGTTGTTGGCGAGGTTCGGCCACACTTTGGCCAACGTTCCCGCTCCGACTTCTCGACCTCGTGACCGTCGGAGATTCCACTGAAACACTTCCTTTGTTTCAAATGGGGCAAGGAAGAAAGCCCTTTGCACAACCACCTTTTCTCCACTTCGAGATGCAAGGCAAACATCTCCTCCTAGAAAACTAATCTTTTCTCTCGTTCAAGAGGTAAGATTTGAGACCTCTTTCACATAGGAGCTCTCTCAGTATTTTTTTAAATAAAAGTGCTTCTCTCTTTTAAAATAGCAAGCTCACAAAAATAGAAGAGAGAAAGAGGAGAAAGCCAAAATGATAACTTCAAGAAAAGAATCTCCTTTTCGATAACTTGAAGTTTTTCTTCAATCAATGGATAGGTGCTTTTGCTTTTGGCTTTGGCACTCCTTTTATAGGCTTCAATGTGAAGAGAATTCGTCCAAAATTTATTCCATAATTTTCTCCTTCAAAATTAATTGTTACTATTCATTTGACCAGGAGGCCGGTCCACCGCACATTTGAACTGGTCAACTGGTCTATGTGATCGTTGCACGATTTCTTCAATCTTCTGCGCTTGATCGGTCGATCGGTCCGTCGACCGGTAGGTTGACCGATCTACACTATTTTGTGCATAACCTTTTGCACGGTTATCCAAATTAGATAATATTAGATTCTATGGATAGCTAACATGATTCTCTACAACTTTGATATTTATGATTCACCCAAAATCTAATAAGATCATAATTAATTTTATAATCAAAGTGTAGTGCAAAAAGTTATCTCTTTTTCTTTAAACTTTTTTAGCATTTAACTTTAATCTTTCGAGGTTTGTATCATCAAAATTAATTTAATATGTCATTGAAACTTTACTCCAACACATCTCACCCAAGTGGGTCATAGATGGGCCCTTAAGAGAAATGGTCATTAGCATATTCATTAGAACTTGTCAGGGCTCTCTTCTTAGGACCAAAGGGATTATGGTTGACTTAGAGCTAAGCTATTTGTCATTCCTCATTGTCCAACTTCCTCACATGCAATGTGTTATAACATAAAGAAGCTGAAGGCGTGATGGTGCACCTAGGGCCCATTTGGTTCATAGATTTTAGGTTGAATAAGGGGATAATAGAGTGGATATTTTAAGATAGTTGAAAATAGGAATAAAACTTCTTGCACACTAATCGATAGATGTTCAAGCTTCTCGGAGCTTTGTCAACTGGATTCTCACATTCAACAGTTTGAATGGAATATGACATATTATTGTTACTTCTAGAGACGTTGGCCTTTTGCATGAGTGCAGTGCAGCCTATTAACCATTTTTCTTATTAGAAGGGGCGTGTCTTTGGAAGAACCGATTATTAACAACTTATATTAATAATTATAATATAATATAAATTAATAATAAGTTCAAATTAAAAAAATATAGAAAATATTAATAACTAAAATAAAATAATAAATGCTATCTTCTTTATTAATATTAGAAAAAGGCTGAAATGACATATATCAATAATATCAAATGATTTTATTCATTTGCGTCCAAACACAAGTTAGGATAAACAACTCTCATCATTTTAGAATATTAATGTATCATCCAAACACACTAAAGAATATCAACATGAAATATCTTATGAATATATTCTCTTATTCTTTCATAAGTATTGTCCAATCAAACGATCCCTATAGTGTTTTGCCCTTCTCGATTAGAGATTCCAAGAGGGGAGAAAAATAAAGAGTAACACAGTTGTGTCTAAAGGTCTACCATAAGGTAGTGGTAATATAGCATTCCGAAAAAAGTGGGTGGGTTGTGGTCTCCAATAATGGACCATGCAATGGGTACAAGGGAGCTACTGAGGGAGTGAATCGATCAATGAGGTTACGTGTAGAAGTTTTCATGGAAAGTGGAGAATCTTTGGGGCAGTGGAATGAGCCACTAGTCCTTCCAATCTGTCCAACAATCCCTCTGGTGCAATGAAATTGGCAAACTAATCACTTTAGGCATGAGCGCAATAATGAGTGTCGCCAGTCCAAACCCATTTTACATCATTAGGAACGATCGATAAATAAACGTATAGAATATGTACAAGCAATTCAATGCCAAAGAGATTATTGATTATGATGTTCCAGGGTCAAAGAAGATACACATTATTTCATGGTCTGCCTATCTTGTTAGGATAAAAGCATGTTTATTTTATTTTAATCAATGGTGGTTAGCTCAACTTGTAGCAGAGTTGAGTCCCAAAGCACTCGCTGGGTGCTAGTACTCCAAGTTCAAGTCTTGGAGCCATCATCTTGCCTAGAGAATAAATTATTATTGTTCTATCTTTTTGGCTCCAAATTAGTTGAGTGCTAGTAGCCTCAAACATCGGAGGCCTCCCATCGATTCGGGCTGACATAAAAAAAAGCATGTTTATTTGATCTTTTCCTACTACATTACTCCACATATTCCATGATTAATTGACAACTTTGAATTGGTTTACAATGGTTTAACAATCTTTCAAAATTTGAATTTCAAGGGAGGAAAAGGTGGAAATAAAGGGGCATAAGAAGACTTTGGAAGGGATCACGATTGGACTGAGGGTGAACGACGGAGGATTGGAGAATAATCGGAGATCGAAAGACAGAGACTTTGGAAGAAAAGAATGAAGATAAATTTTATCATTTTATTCCTACCAATGTTAGGCTAAAAATATTTGTTCCTCTGTGGTGTAATTGTGTAACTGTGGTTTGATTCCCATTTTGCCATCTTCTTGGACACCTGCTTAATTATGCTGCACACTGCATTGTGAATGATTCTGATGCATTTTGAAATTTCATGTGTTCGATAGATCGACTCTACTTATTCTATCTTGTTCGAGAGAAATCGTAGATTACATTTTAAATCATTAGTAATATTATTCTTTTATTATTCCTTTAAACTCTAAGAGGACGAGAGGTCCATTTGATCACATTGTGCAGAGAGAGTCCATAATGTTGGCACTTATCTGAGAATGAATTTTCATGCTAGGATTAGGATTCGTATTGCATGATACAAAAGATCTATAGATTAACTCTTATATCAATAGAATTGAGAGATCGATTGATCATTGAATTCTAGTCCATTTACATTCGGCTTATTCTCTGTTAGAGATATTGATGGATGATAGAAGAGAGTAGATTGCATTCCATGTTAATTATTGAGAGATAACTTACCTCTCAATGGGAGTTATATCAACGATAGTAACCAATTCATCACACTGAGTTTTTATTCATCTGAGTTCCTATCTATTAATTGTCTTTTACTTATTCCTTGTTATTTATAGTTGTCACAATTTGAGATATATTAATTGAGTGTTGGATCACAAGGCACCAAAAATAGGATGAATTGGTGTTTTACCGAAAAGACCAATTTCACAAAATACGTCACAGAAGCTTAAAATCTATTAATCAACACATTAATAATCGAATCACATGCATAGTAAGGTAGGAAGGAGAGGGACAGAGAATGACAAATACAAGGTGTACGATGATTTGTTGACGAGGTTCGGTTCAACCTCGAGACCGTCGGAGATTTCACTAACACCTTCCTTAGTTCCAAATAGGGTAAGGAAGAAACCCTTTATAACACACCACTTTTTCTCCACTTCAAGAGGTAAGGCGAACCTCTCATCCTAAGAAGTTTTTTCCCTCGATTCTCCTCTTAAAAGGTAGGCACACTTCTTTTACAAAGGAGTGCTCTTGATCTTTTCTCTAGTCTGAGATGTAAAAGAAAATTTCTTCTACATAGGAGTTCACACCCAAATCTCTAAAAAAATTTCTCTCTTTTACAATAACAAACTCACATGAAAAGAATATAGAAAGAGGAGAAGATTCAATAATATGGCTCAATAACTCGAAGAAAATAATTCTCCTTTCGTGCTTGATGTTTTCCTTGCATTCTTGATTGATTCTACACCCTTGGACCCCTTTTATTGCCCTTTCATTTGGCCAAAAATAGTGCATTTTGCGTGAAGTCTAGTCGACCACTCTACCCCTCTGGTCAATCGGTCCATGTTTTAACTTCATCTAGATCACAACTACTGTAATCGGTCGACCAGTGCCTCCAGCCGATTGACTGGTCTTCAAATATCATTCAATTCGATAGTTTCCTGTTCGGACCGGTTCGCCATTTCACTTTCACCTAGCCGATCGACCGGTTTGCCAGATTGACTGTTCAATTATCTTGTACTATTTGACACATAACAGTTTGTACCGATATTAGAATGAGGTGATTTTTTATTTATTGAAAAGATAATAAGATTATCTCCAACTTTCATATTCACATGTTAGTTCAGATATGAATGAAACATATTCAAATATTAACTTCAAGTTCAGTGCATAAATAATTCATTCTGAATTGAACGTTTTTCACACTTTAAATATATAACTCTAATTATTCAATGTTTGTATCATCAAAATATAATTATATATAACATAAAAATTTTGTTCCAACATTGAGAACTAATCCAAGTCAATGTTTGTATACTTGAAGACACTTATGGTTTCTACTCGACATGTATACTTGAAGAAGTGTAGATTCTAGAGTATATTATAACTTGAATGCCATTTAGCCAGTGTGAGAAATCACGACTTCTAAAGTCTGCATTAAGTTTTTACCGAGGATTTAGATTGTTCATTTTTATTTACATATCTTGTTCATTTATTTCCTTTGAACATTTTATAATTTTCTCTTAATTTCCTTTATGTTCCTTGCAGAATCTTTTATGTCCCGGCTAACCGCGAGCACGTGAACACTCAACTCCCTGAATTCTGTCACTGAAGCACAAATGATGGCTAAACAACATAATGAACAACAACCTCCAGTTCCCTCCCTTGAAGAACTCTATATTCCCACTACAGGTGAACTGGAGTCAACTATTTTTAAACCAACCATTCAAGTTAACAATTTTAAATTGAAGTCGTCTCTAGTTTCAACTATTCAACAAAACCAGTTTGGAGGAACTCCTTAAGAGGATCCAAATCAACATTTGAAGGATTTCTTGAAAATTTGTGAGATAACAAAACTGAATGGAGTCTCACTAGAAGCTCTCAGATTAAGAGTCTTTTCATTTTCACTAAGAGGAAAAGCTAAACAATGGCTGCAATCCCTTGAACCGAAAGAATTGACTACATGGGAACAACTGGTGAAGGCATTTCTGTCAAAATATTTTCCTCCTAAAAGATAATTAAGATCACGAATCAAGTCATTGGATTTATTCAGAGAGATCAGGAAACTTTATATGAAGCATGGCAAAGGTTCAAAGTGTTACTAAGATCATACCCTCATCGTGGACTTAGTAAGTGGATTCTAGTTCAATCTTTTCATAATAACCTAAATTTTGCTTCTAAAATGGAACTTGATAATGTTGCAGATGGTGTCTTTATAAAGAAAAATGTGGATGAAGTCAGCTAATAGAGGATATAGCTAAAAATCAACATATTCTTTCACACTCAAGGTCCAATGTTCTGGTTGCATATGTTAAGACACAACTAGAAGGTGAAGATTTCTCTTACAAGGTCGAACTTATTTTTTAGAAGGCCATCAGTAGGCTCGGTCTCACTGAAGCTACTCTTACCGTTAATATGATATCTCGAAACTGTGAGATATATATGTGGATTACCAGACCACATCTCCATACACTGTGAGCTATTAAAATAGCACCAAGCTAATTAGCACCAAGCAAATGTTGTTGGGTCTTATAATCCCAATAATGATCCATATTCTAGTTGGCGGAACAATCCGAAATTTTCTTATAGGGACAATTACCAACAAGCTCCGGCACCAACCTAGCAGAACAAACCTAATCAGAGGATGCAACCTCAGAATGCATTTATTGAGCAAGAGCAGTCTTCAACAAGCAAGCTTGAATCGATGATGGAGAAATATATGTCTAAGCAAGACAATCTTATGCAAAAGATCTCGAGAAGATAAAGAATCTTTCAATTCATCACAAGAGCTTGAATCAATGTTGTTTCCTAAGACTCTTGAAAGAAGTTGGCAAGATCAACAATTTGGCAAGTTCCTTGAGATCCTGAGGAAACTTTATATCATACCTTTTGTGGAAGTCGTCCAAGAGATGTCAGCTTGCTAACTTCCTCAAGGACATTCTATCAAAGAAAAGAAGAATTCAGGAAAATGAAATAATGGCACTAACAGTCGAGGTTAGTGTCATTATTCAAAATAGATTACCTCAAAAACTCAAGGACCCAGGAAGTTTTTCTATATGTTAAGAGATTGGAAATAGAATAATTTAGAGAGCTCTTTGTGATTTAGGAGCTTTAGTAAGTGTTATCCCTCTTTAGTTGGATAGAAAACTTGAAGTAGGTGACATTAAGCCTACCAATATGTCTCTCCAATAAGCAGATAGATCTATTAAAATTCCTCAAGGAATCCTAAAGGACATACCTATTAAAGTAGAAAATTTCTATATACCAACTGACTTTGTGGTCCTATATATGGACGAGGACAATGAAACTCCCATTCTTTTCGAAAGATCAGGAGCAGTGATGACACTGATGAGTTCAAGACTCAATGAAATTATGAACTGTCCAATTATGAAGGATTATCATTTTCAAATGGTCGCATTTGTTATTCACAATACAGATCCGTTGGAAATTTCTCTTAAAGCATAGGAATCATCATATTGTGGCATGAAGATGAAGCTCAATTTCTAACAGTTATCCGATATCCTCACAAGTCAAATCTCAACGCCATTGAAGACGCTAACCCACCAAACATATGCAGGAGCTGAAATCGTGGAAATAGTTAAAACCTGAGCTTAAGAAACATCCTCAAAATCTCATATATGAATTCCTGGGAGAGGATTCCGCTTATCCAATTATTGTCAATGGAAATTTGGATTCAAGATAACTTCAAAAGCTGCTCTCAAAGCTAAAATCATTTAGGCATGTCATAGGGTACACTCTTGATGATCTCAAATGGATTAATCTCTTTATCTGCATGCATCACATTCCTATGTAGAAAGAATTTTGACCAACAATTGAAGGCCAGAGAAGACTCAACCCAGCCATGGAGGAAGTTGTAAAGAAAGAAGTGCTCAAGCTACTGGATGCAGGCATTATAGAGAAACTCCCTCCAAATTCCGCTCTTAAAGGAGTCAGAAGCTTTTTCGGCCATGCAGGAAGCGATTCATCAAAGATTCCTCACTTATTGCAAAACCTCTGACAAAGCTCTTGTCTAAGGAGGCAAGTTTTATATTTGATGAAGAGTGCCTCAAGGACTTCAACACATTGAAGAAGGTATTTACATCAGCTCCAATTATCCAGCCACCTAATTGGTTTTTACCTTTTCAGTTTATGTGTGATGCCAGTGATCAAGCTGTTAGAGTTGTGCTTGGGCAAAGAAAGGATAAGAAGCAACTTGCGCCCAATAATGGATAGAATTTCAGTTGATCCTTGAGCTTATCCCCCAATTATATCTTTTGTGTCTGGTTATTTATCCATCATTTTGGCTTGTCGTATAAAATAATTATCAAAATTTAATTAATCATTCCACAATTAAAATATTTAGATAATTAATAATTAGAGTCGATAGATCCAGAATTATGATTAAAAATGACCTAAAATGATGTATTCCATGATCAAATTACAAAAATATTAATTAAAATAGTAGATTAAAATATGTTATATTTTGCATGCATCATATTCGTGGAATAATTTATTTGAGCTTAATCAAAAGGTTGGCATAATGTATTGAGCTCATTGCAGGACCCCGGGCTTGACAATGAGGTGGTCGAGGAGGGTGATGTTGAAGTTGCCAAGTGATGTGGCCACCCAGCGTGGCCTCCACTCCCACGGCTGCCAACGGGGTCGGCGCCATGGGGACGATGGGCTGGCATGACGTCGTAGGAAAGGGGCATTTTGATTGTACAAAGATTTGGTCAGTGAGGGTTAAAGTGGCATCCTTGAGATATAGGATTTTAATTTTTGAAGACTGTTTTTAGCACGTTCTCCAATTTGCCTAGAAATTCATGGTACCATTTCGATGTTTGTTTTCTAATATGCTTTAGAGATTGGACTATGGATTGACCATGTGCCAAGGAGGGTATTTTGTTCCATTATTTTGTCACAATCCTCCTAGGGTTATTGTACATAAACATAAATGTTCATAGTTGAGTGATATAGGTTTATTGAGGGAAAAACATATTGACCGATAAATATATATTAATTATACATACAGATTTAGAAAAGTTTTAATTATTAAGAAGATCAACATTTAATTATTTATTCAAAATGAAACATAAAATTGTGCTAAGACATATCTATTTTCTATGCATATAAAATTTTCTTTTAGAACCATTGGTAGTGTGGGACATAAATTAGTATATATTGAAGGAAAACAAAGGCTGTTGCTATTCTCAACACCTTGGTCTATATACACCTTCCCCTTTTTTAGTAGTCCCACTTTATCCATATCATTATAGTAGAGAGAGAGAGAGAGAGAGAGAGAGAGAGAGAGAGAGAGAGAGAGAGAGAGAGAATGGAAGGAAACATAGAAGAAATAAGGCACAAAAAAAGTGTCCCTTGATAGAAAACAAGACAAAAAGAGAGGCAAGCACACCATAAAATAGAGAAAAAAAGAAGAATAGCAATTGAAGAAACAAAACATCAGAGAAAATGGTGGTGGCATTGACAATGACAACGGCTACAAAGAGTCTCCTTCTAAATTGTAATCCTAGAATCGCCATTGTAGGATCCCAAGGGCACCAAGAGGGGGGTGTCAATTGGTGTTCAAACCGAAAATATCGATTTTGCAAAAATTGTCGTGAAAGCTTAAAATCGATTCTTAAAACCTTTGCAACTCAGATTATAAAAACATTATGAGAGGGGGAAGAGAGAGAGAGAGAGAGAGAGAGAAAATTTTAAACACAATGCACGCGATGGTTGTTGACAAGATTCGGCCACACCTTGGCCTACGTCCCCGCTCCGACTTCTTGAGCTCGAGACCGCCGGAGATTTCACTAGAATCTCTTCCTTTGTTCTAAATAGGGCAAAGAAGAAAGCCCTTTACACCACCGCCTTTTCTCCGCTTCGAGAGGTAAGGCACACCTCTCCTCCGATGAAGCTAATCTTTTCTCTCGCTCAAAAGGTAAGATTTTGAACATTTTTTACACAGGAGTTCTCTCAGTATTTTTCTAAATAAAATGTTTCTCTTTTTTACAATGCTAAACTCTCACAAGAGGAGAAGAGATAAATAAGAGAAAACTTAAAATGAAAACTTCAAGGAATGATCTCCTTTTGATAACTTGAAATTTTTCTTCAAGGCTACGATAGATGTCTTTCCTTCTGGCTTTGGCACTCCTTTTATAGGCTTCAGAAAGTGAGAAAGTCGTCCAAAAAGTATTTCATAATTTTCTCCTTCAAAATTGATCATTACTACTCATTTGACTCGAAGGTCGTCGACCGCACAACGCGATTTCTTTAGCTTTTACGCTTGATCGGTCGATCGGTCCATTGACCGATACATCGACCGGTATCAGCTTGATGTCACCCGGGGCAAGTTATGATTGGTCGATCGGCATCTCTTATTCGACCGGCCTTCTTTACTTCAATCGGCAAGTTGACTGACCTGCACTATTTTGAACATAATCTTTTGCACTATTATCCAAATTAGATGATCTTGGATTTTGTGGGTAGGTGACAAGATTATATACAACTTTGATATTCATCATTCATTCAGAATATGTTAAAATCGTAGTCAATTATTTAACCAAAGTTTATTGCATAAAGTTATCCATTTTTATTTAAACTTTTCACCATTTCACTTTAATCTTTTGAGGTTTGTATCATCAAAATATAATTTTATATGGCATTAAAACTTGGATCCAACAACTACACCCACCATCCACCACTTCCTATCGTCTGGCGACCTCTTTTCCTTGTCCATCTTTGCTGATTCCACGCTCCCTTTGCCCCGGTAATAATATACAAAAAACTTAGTCGCACTTAAATATGAACCAGATTTCCTGTGTCATCACCCGTCGTTGCAGCTGCATCCAATGGCCTCTGCAAACCCTCCGCCTCCAATAGGCATCTTGCGAGCTGAGGCATCTCTAGATTATTCCATCCCCTCTAACCATGCACATTGCGTAGGGGGGTTTCCATGTAAAGCGGTAGGCGGCTCTGCGTCTCCCACTTTAAGACTATGTTGAGGGGATCCAAAACTCCTCGTCTCCCTTAATGATGCATGAATGGTTGGATTAAGAGTTTGAAGACCAACTTGGATCTTCTTAGATGATATGATTAGGGTGCATACATGATTACCTTGTATTGTTATCTATTTTAGTTAAAGTTATTGTTTCATTGCTAATGATGTTTCATCTCCATTTATGTTTTAGATATGAAGAAATTGCTTATCGCCATATATGAATATGCTTATTAGTCTTAATGTTCTTGATTCAAGTCTCTATGTACTTCATGCTTATTGTGATTAGTTTAGTAAGTTGCTAATCCTATATGAGTTGTGCAAAGTTTCCATTTTTCCATGGTTGGGTGAATGGATGTCTTATGGGTGTTTGTATATATGTGTAAATGGTGAAAAATGAGGTAAAAATAGGGAATTGTCTAGAGCTTAGGCACGGTCGTGACGAATTTAGGCATGGTCGTGGCACCTATAGCAATCTTTGCCTTAACGTGCAAAGACATCAGGTGAAGAAAAAGGCGTTCTATCACGACCGTGACCATGTCGTCACACGACTGTGACACCCCAAAACGCCCCATGCCTTAGAATATTTTCGAAGATGGAAGGAAAACGACCATTTTGTGACGGGCGAGAAGGTACAGTCAAAGGCTTTTTCAGCCTTGACAATATGGTCATCAAACCATGAGCATATGTGACAATAGCACAGTCATACCATAGAGGAGCACGACCATGACCACAGTTTGTCGAGAGAAAATGACTGTGTTCGGTCGTGCCAAAGGATGGCACGCCTGTGCCTATGTGTGGGCACGACCGTGACCAGTCTAGGAGACATGTAATGATTGATTTATCCACACTTAGCATGATTTGAAGTATGTATAACCTTAAATAGGATTAAAACATGCAACATGTATTGAATGTTTGAATGTATTTATTAACGTAAAATAAAAGACAGATTGATGAAGGTGTGACTTCCCATGGGACCTACGAGGATCCCGAGTCCCCGACTTATGACTTCATCGATGGTTGAAGGAAGACTTCATCGACAGGTGAGGGAGACCTCACCTACGGGTGAGGGATAAGACCTACAACCCAACACGACTTCTCAATCAACAAGATAAGAAATCATCTAATTAAAAATGAAAGATGAAAAGATGAATGATTTGAAACATAATGATGAAGTAAGCACCTATGAGGATGCAAATGAATGTCCAATGAAGATGTAAAGTTAAGCAAGACAAGTTTATGATATGTTTTAACATAATGTTAAAGATGTTATATGTTTATCTTATATTGTCATGGTGATATTGCTCATACGCCATGTAGTATGCATAAGTAATTCATCGCATGCATATAAGTTATGTTCCATTATGATATAATGCATATACCATGACATATAGAAAATATGTTATAAGATCATGCCATGCATGAGCCTCAACATACTTTAATGGGAGAAATCATTTGCACCTATGGATACATGCAGGTATGAATGAGTCTTAGGTTCAGCGGTGGATATCTCATGACGACGATGTGCACAATGGTCGGGCTACAATCCAAGTTACCTTATCTTACTTTATGTTATGATGATGAACTTTTTATTGAGTCAAGTATGTATGACCTATGAGACTTTGAGTCATGAACTTATAAATGAACTTATTATGTATTACGAACTTTGTGTTGAGACTTATGTTAAAACCTATGTGACCCATGAGCTAAACACGTATATTGAGATTTATATGTTTAGAAGTCTTTCGCTATTTTATTATTATTTTATATTATTACTATCATTATATTTCCACTGTGATGTTTTATGAAATTAAGTCGCGAAAGTAATGCCGCCTAAAGTTTGGCAACTATATTGGAGTTGGATTTTATGGATGTTACAATAACCGGTTCTGGAACATGAACCCACTGACTCCCTGCTCAGAGTTTCATTGCACTAATGAAGGTTCATGTAAAGCCTCTCCTTCTCCAGCCTATGCAGGTATTGTTTCTCCGAAGGATTCGTTTCCTTTCCTCCTCCGGTCACCGGCACTGCATTGAGTCCCTTGAGGCTTGCAACGACTCCAGGATTGCACCACATGATGTTCTCACCTGTCAGAGTTGCAAGCAGCCTGGGGCTCCTCTTGGTACCCATATGATGTAAGCCATCTCTCAAGGATCTTCCAGCGAAGCCATTGCAGCGATGCAGGCTTGCGACAGCCCTCATATGGGCTCCGTCTCATGCCATTGTTACAGAATGCTGACAGGTACATCACACCCTTCCCGTCGAGCCAGAACTGAACGGGGGTACTTGCTCATCACGCTCCCAGCAAATCGGAGGATGTAGGGATTATTCACCCAGGACATTCTCCTGTATAACTTGCTGCCGACATCAAATTTAGTTGTCCGAGGAGCTTCTTCATCCAGGTCGAGCTGCAATCCAGGGTAATCGAGCTCACTGCATTGTTGACCTCCTCCACATACAACTTGCAATGAGGGATGACGGAGCTCCTGTATAGAAAGTTCCATGGCTTGGTTTCTGGGTCAATGTTGATGTGGAACCAAAGCCATGGCAGAAGAGTTTCTCAAACCTTTCGTCATGATCTTGGAAACGAGGGGGAGACCTAAAGAAAAAGCAGGATGTCCTCCATCGGTGAGAGGAAGCATCGATAAGATTTGAGGAATAAAAGTGTGGATAAGTGAAGCTCGAAATGGCTATCACATATGTTTGGATAAAAGGAGGGGAGGGAAAAGAGAGAAAAGGCAGAGAGTGGGAAGGTAAGGGGAGGGAAAAAATTAACTCCGTTTGGCAAACGGGAGAAAGAAGGGAAAAATAATAATAAAGAATTTAATTGGACAATTATATTCTTCAATATTTTTTTCTTATAACATTTATAAGGGTAAATAAATAATTTTACCTATTAATATTCTTCCCCTCCCTTCTCCCCCGTTTTGAGGTTGAAAAAATTGAGTTTAATGGAGGGGAATCTCCCCTCCATTTACCTCCACTACCTCTTAACGAAACAAAGGAAAAAGTTAATTTTCCCTTCCCTTCACCTCACTTACCCCCTTTTACCCTCAATCCAAACAGGGGAGAAAGAACAGGTAGGAAAATAACTAAAAAAGAGCTTCACAAGTTTAACTGTTTAAGCACTGGGGGAGTCACGCCAATAAATATTATAAAAGTCATCGAAATCAACAGCGGTCAAACATCAACATAGAAAAAAATACTAATCATAAATGGTCACATTATACAAGACTTAAGAGCTTGTTATCTAAATAGATTGACATGAAACCTCGGGGTGTCCACTTACTAGGTATATGGAAAGGAAATAAATCTGGCAACATGCGAGATGCACAAACACTGTTGCTACTGGTGGGGGAAACAAAATCATCACTGCCAGCAGGAAGATGTAGACCATCTACTAAGATGTCTGTAGCACTTTTAGTTGTACATTCCCGATGACAGTAGATTATGTACATTTGGGGCTTACTACTTGATCCACTTAACCAGATGGAAGACTGACCTGCAACCACAAAGTCCAACTTCTCTTATGATCCTGAACATCTCGAGTGTTCACTAGCCTTGAAACTCCCTGATTGACTGTGACCTTCAGGAAGCATGGAAGAAGACGATGATCCAGCCTTCTTGAATATTTTCGCCCCAAAGAGATCCCTTCGCATTTTCCCCTTGAAGGAGAATCGCTTCTTGAGGTGGCCTTTTATTAGTGAACTTCCCTTCCACGGTAGGGAGAGAGTCTGGTTTCTCCGCAAATCACCGACATTGTGATGTGAGATTGTCTTGCTACTGCTTGCACCGACCGCTGCAACATTTTCACCCGGATTCCTGAGGACTGACCTCAAAGCCACCTGAAGAGGTTCCGAAAAAGATGTGAAATTGTCATCTCCAATAACTCTTTGACACATTGGACAAGGAGGTTCATGGATTTGGTTCTTTGGAGTGGTCTCTTCTAAGCAATCTGCATGGAAGACATGACCACATGCAAGAACGGCAGCAACTGGCATATCAGTGTTTCTAATAATCCGGTGAGAACTCCATGGGGACTTTTGCAACAGTAACTTTTCACATAATCTGCACTTTTGATACCTCAATGAGTTACTAGGGCATCTTTGAGACTCGAAACCAATATGGTCATGAATATCAATGGCATCTTTATCATAGCCAAACTCATAACTGCTGGCATTGCTCCATCTAAATTCCTCCCTCCTAGAGCTTGTGCCTAGATCTGGGGAAGCATCCACCTTCTGAAGTTCAGTAAGACCTCTTTGAAACTTTAGTTCTTGACTCAAAATGCTATCACGCCACATGGATGAGCTTCGGCTATCATCATCAGGTGTCATTCTCCCACCATAACTCGTTCCGGCTATCCCGGAGGTCTCAGTCTCTGAAACAGGGTTCCTGAAAACAATTGGATACACAGGTTTTGACATGAAGGACCGCCGACCGGAGAAATTTCGAGGTGGAAAAAACATAGGATGTTTGCTAGTTGATGCCAATCCACTAGATTCTGTGATTTGGGATGGAGACTGAAAATTGTTTCTAGTATTGAACCTTATCTATGATCAGAGAAAAACAAAACAAACAAAAACTTGTAAGATTTCTGTGCCAAAGTCTGCTAAATCATCATTAAGGACAGACATTCAATAACAAAGTCTACTAAAGTTACCTCACTAAATCCAGGGGAGAAAGAAGATTCCGGCCTTGCTCCTGATCATGAAAGAGAAAAATAAACGATCAATGACTTCAAATGGACAGTTCCCTATCAAGTTACTGATAAAGTTGTTGGTAGTCGAGATATTATTACAACAATTTGGTAATTTCCAAAGAAAATTGTAACGACATCATTCATTGTGATTGAAGATGACAATGGAGTGTAGAAAATAACTATAGAAGGCAGGAAGTGCATCAACTACTTAAATGCAGAATACTCCCAAGTGATTGGCGGAGATGAATGAAAATAAGAAAGAAAGGAAATATATTAATTAGAGAATGCAGGAACATTCATCATACTTTTCAATGTGTAACCTAGAACTTGTGCATAAAGATGAAATAGAGCAACAGAGGCTACCACGACTAAACAATGAAAGAAATGTAGTTCATGTAGCTGTCCAGAATAACACATGAAAAAATGAGATACGGTAAAGTTATAGTGTCTGCTACCATCTAATCCAGACGATAGCAGTTTCAGAATAAGGAACCAAAGAATAACGAAAAACAATGCACTAATGAATAAGGCACCAAGAAGATATTTTGCTCCAGGAATTAAATAAACTACAATCAAAATATCAGTTGAACAAAAAGGATTTACACAAAGGGTACGAAACCTTGCAACTTGAAAACATTCGTACATGCATCTTGATTGAGGAAATGTTAACATGAATGTCAAAGCAGTTTGATACAAACATCGCCCTTCAAACAAATTGTTGCTAGAAACTAAAGATAAAAATAAAAGTTAAACAAATTTAAGAGAAAGAAAATTAAAATAAATTATCAACTTAGACTGCTCTCTTAATGGCAGGGCCTCCGTGGGAGAAAAGAATTAATGACTAGAACCCATAATATTGGCTTTCACAAACTCTATGTCGATCTGTTTTCAATTAATATCATAAAAATCCTTACCCGAATTGAATTACAAAATGACTCAAACAGTCATACATCTGATATTTGAAAGCTGAGGGGCTGAAAATATTGAATTCAATATCATCACTAGAAAGTAATGCGTAAGAGAAATGGTCAAATTTACTAACATAGATGTCTAATTCATAATGCATCACCCTCCCAGAAAACTCACAATGCATAATATCCTCTTAATTTTTATCTGAGAAATAGAATCAGTTTATCAGTCTCTGGATCTATGTAGTTACCGAAGTTTTTTCTTTTCACTTTTGATTATGGCATTATCCCAACATGAGAAACATTCAGCCATCTTATATGATTAACAGCAACAGAAGCATCAAGACTATGTCAAAACAAAACCTTATAGAGAGGCATCAGTTCTCTGACAATGCGGAGAAATTAATCATAGAGGGCCTGAATATGCCATGACTTGAACTCAAAACCTGATACTCATCCCAAATGCAATGATCAGTTGAGCTATGCCACCTTTAAAAAAGGCATATTTTAGAACACAGCGATTCAAGTGCATCCTGATCTATTTGAAGTCCATGAACTTTAGTTGCTTCCAGAGCTCTTTTGTAAATTTATAGTTAAATTTCAAGTAAAGAAGAAGTTCACAGAAAATGCATCCGATGATTGTTTATGAAAAACAATGAAACATCTAGCTACCCTACCATTCCTCTTTCAAATGGACAAGTACTGGTTGTTTATATCTAAAAAGATAGGAAATTACTATATAGTTCTTAAATTATTATCCTGCTTCTTTCTTAATACTCAGGCAGCAATATCAAGCAAAAAGCCCCAAAGAAAAGAATTCATATGTATAAGCTACATGTACAAAAGCAAAATTACCTACTGAAGGTGTTGAGAACTCGGCAAGATCAAGCTTTTGTAAAGATGGAGTCCATCTAGGTGCCTGGAAAGTGTCTGGGCTTTCAAAATAGGAAAGTGCACCGTCAGACACAGAATGATGATGATTTGGATATTGGTCGCTATTCAACTCATTTCTGCTAGCTTTACTGTGGGATGACATTGATGATCCATAAGTAGGAGCATCATGAACCCTATGAGATAATGCTTCTGACTGAAGCCTACAATCCCACCTCCTTGATAAAGGAGGCGAAAAGCTTGAATTAGTTCTCCAACGAGGTTCATTAGGATCCATAGAACAGTCCTGACTGTCTGCTGTAGATTTTGGTCCATGTGGCCCAGCGGCCACACAACAAAGAGCACCCGTCTTAGTTGTTAATGTGTGCACCGTAAAAATTCGATTGGAAGCAACAATCTATATACTTGTCAATTCCTTGTTAATGGGGATCCTTTATGAATCACAAATCCATGTGAGGTAACTCCTTATGCAGACTTGTGTGAGCTCAGAGATGTTACAAACATACGTGCCTGGTAAAGAAATGTATAGAACAAATAAGAACAAGTCCATAAAATAAGCCACACATAAGAACGAGTTGATCCAAATTTACTAGCCATAGCTATGTTCATAAGAATGTCTGTATAAGAGTGTTACAGATGCATTAAAAAATCAAACAAACACTAACATGGATGATCGATGAAGAAACTATCAGGAAACTGGTGAAATTTTGCAGCTGGTATTTGTTATCCCACCATGGAAATTCTAAGGAAGAAACTTATGGGCTCCCTCAACAAAAATCTACCATTATTCAGTACATTACTTCCCACTAGTAGCAGGAATATCAATGCAACAACTAATAATAGTAGTTTTTATTCATATTTAAGCCACGAATACCTCTGAAAGGGAAATTTAGAGGCTAAGAAGCATAATCAAATAGCAATCTCAAGGAAAACAAGAGAAGGACAACTGTGCGGAAACTCAATTCCAAGAAGAGCAAAACTAAGGCGATAAGACTTGAAATTTTAAACAAAATAAGTGCACGTGATGCGCAAAAATTAGGTCTTGCAACAAAAGAGCGTCACCAAATCACCACAGCACCACAAATTCAAGGAAGACAACGGCAATGGACCCGGTAAAAGATCGCATTATGATGAGGAACAATACCAGCAAAAGAAAATAGGCCGTAGGGCGGTAGGAGCACAAAATAACATGAAATCCCGAACAAAACATATTACAGAAAACCACATAGATCACAGCAACGTCACAAATTAGGAAACACCGACGAATTATTGGAGCCAGAAAAAGAAAAAGATCCCGTCTTGGTCATAGAGGCCCCAGAAATCATGCTTCAGCAGCTCAAAATCATATAAAATATCATCAAATCCCAAAAAAAAAGTGCCAAAAAAATATCAAAAGTCGCAAAAAAAAAAAAGATATGATGCTGGGTCGGGGAAAGGAAACTATTTTACCAGATAAAAGAGAGAACTTGGATCAGTGAGGAAAGGGACAGCTCGTCCTCCGCTCCAGCGATAAGAAGGAAGAAATGGGAAGGAGATGGATGAAGAGGAAATGAAAGAACAAAGAGAAGGTCCCATTGAAGTGGGCGACGGTAGACGAGTCCCAGAAATGGACAAAAACACATGGCACGCCGGTGCGCCCCAATAGATTCTGGTTTGCTATTCTTGGTCACCTCTCCGCACATATCTTTTTTTTTTATTCCTTAATTTCTCCTAACTATGAAGTTAGTAAGAGAAAAAAAACTGAAGTAACTAGGTTTTGATTGTACAATATAGATAAGTACCAAAGTTCCTTTGTGTTCTCTGTGTTCCTTAATTTCTCCTAACTTTGTGTTTTTTTTTCATTTATTATCTTTCTATTAGGCCATTATGTCTTCTTTGTAATAGGAATAAATAAATAAATGGACACATTTTTTCAACACATGAAGTAAATTTGTTATATATATATATATATATATATATATAACACTAAAAAGAGTGTACAGCTCAATTTTAAACTACAAGTTATAGCATTCGAAAGGTAAAATGTTGCTATATAATAGGTCGATCGTATAGTGCGTTATATGCTCGTAGCCCCATGAGAACATATTTTTTAGCTCCTCCGAGTACATAATAAGATGTTCAAATGATAGTCTTCAAGGATGAAATGGATCCTATGATTTACGAATTAACTGTGTTTATTTTAAGGATGTTTTTAGGAAAATGTGTTCCACATTTTTAAAAGACTTTTGAGAAACTAGTAGATAAACAATATTATGTATATGTTTTGAAATATACTTTATCCTTCTTTTTTCTTCAATGGAAGACATCTTTTCGAGAAGGAAAAGAATCAATGGAGTCTTTTTTTATTTTTTTCATTTTTGTAAAGATGCATATAAGATTTTCAAAATTATAGAGCAGAAGAAAACACTATTCAATCACAGAAAACGAAGCAAAACAAGCATATAGAACGGCCAAAACAAACATGTTGTTATCTGTTAAAATTTCAGAATAATAATGTAAGAAATAAGGCAAAAAAATAACTGGTTGTTATTTTCAAGGACGTCAATTCACCTATACTTTTTAAAATACAAACGATGATGTATAATTTGATATTTTTTTTCTCGTTAGAGAGAGGTGATATGATACATAATATATTTATGAAATGATAATTAAAGAAATGAGCAAAAGGAAGCGGCCGAGTGGTGGTGTTGATGTGAACTATGAATAATATTGTTCATGTCGTTTTGCTTGAGAACAAGAAACAAAGTCAACAAATTAAAGGTATATATTTCGTCTACTCCTTTGCAACGTTGTAATGATAGCAATCATATGCATGAACAATTTTTCTAACGTGGGTGTGATTTCGGGTAGTCCGTCACCTTTGATTGGTGGTTAACTAATTGGGACGATGACGCATCACGATCTTTGTGTGTGCCCATTTGACGGCTTAACAACACATGTGCAATGCAAGGCATTTAACAAATAAAGACATTGAGACAATATTTGGTGTTACGAGTCAGGTCGGGTTGAATATTTTTTGGACTAAAAATTCGATCAAGATCGAATAATCGGATCACTCGATCAATATTATTTTATAATCTTTTTACATCTTTTCTTACTTTTTTATATTATTTTGATATAAAAAAATATTACTAAAATATTTTTAAAGTATAAAATAAGATTTCCAAATATTTAAATATTTTTTTTATAATTAGAATAATTTATCTTAAAATTTTAAATCAAATATAACTTTTAAATTTTAATTAATTATTTTTTAAATCATGTCAATTTAGGTTGATTTTTTTTTCAATTTGTATTCCATCCGACCATTGACCCATTGGTCGGTGCAATCCAACCATCCCATCGTGTTGGCATAACATTACCTTTTTTTTCTAAGATGTAATGGGTGTCAACCCCATTAAAATGAAGTAGACGTCCCACCCTATCGCGACATAGGATGATGGATCGATGGCTCCGCGCAAATGACCTCTCACGCGTGGTCTAGTTCCGGTTGATTGACACATAAAGCGTCAGTTCGAATAGTCTATTTCCCCAATTTCACCGGCTCCCATACCCATGCATCATTGGGATTGCAGTCTCTGACAAGAATCTCTCAAGTTATATCCCCTCCGAGCTCGGTCGCCTCCTCTTCCTCCGCTAGCTCAACCTCCATGTCAATCGCCTCGCTGACCTCATTCCACCATTCCTTTTCAATGCCTCCTCCCTCTACTCCCTTAATCTCAGTGACAACCTCCTCGTCGAACCCTTCCCACCAGTCACCTACCGCCTCTCGAGATTATAGAACATTGGCCTCTCCAATAACTCCCTCTCTAACAACCTCCTGAGGCCCTGCTAAAGTGCCACCAGCTCCAATGACCGAGAGTGTTGCTTGTCTACTTGTACTAGAAGCCTAAAGACCAAGAAAAGTTTGTGTGCGAAACTTGGAAGTGACGGAGACTAGTAGTGGCATCAGCAGGGGGTGCTGTTAGCTTGTAGGTGTGAGAAGAAAGGGAGTGTCCTTGCCATCGTCGTCATGAGTCATCAACGGTGTTTTCCTCAACTTGTCGAGGTGGTGCACTTGGCGATGGGGAGTTGGTGGTGACAGACAAGGGGTTCAAGGTGGGATGAACGGTGGCCGCGAATGGACTTTGACTTCTTATTTTTCGATGAGGGAGCAGATGATAGTATGGACTCATCACCGGTTGGTGCGGGCAGTGGGGTCTCCTTCGAAGGATCGACGAACTCTGGCGAAATGTTGCCTTCCTAGGAGAAGAAGGATGTGATTCATCTATGGCCTTTCCCCTCGTTCTATTTTTCACTTTGGTTGCACCGGCGTCTTCTCGCTGTGCAGAGATGAATCATCGCCTTGGTGACGATTGGATTTGGGGAATTTCGATGAGGGGGAATCCACATTGCCGCCACCCTCAATGTTGATGATGCTTCATTTCACGCGCAGGGATCCGATTTGGGGGAATCGCCTTCGAGGGCGACGTTTCTCACCACTGCAATAACATTGCCATCATCGGAGTTCCTCATTGTCATGCCACTACCCTCGTCATTTCTCACTGTTGCAACTCATCGTTGTAGGATCGAAGCACTAAGAGGAGGGTGAATTGGTGTATAAAAAATCTAATCGAAAAAGCCGTAAAAGTCAATTTTTAGAAAATATGATCGCAAGCAAGTAAAAGATAAGTAAGAAGAGGAAGAGAGAAGAAAGATGCAATATATTGACAAGGTTCAACCCAACTTCTTGACTTACGTCCCCGCTTCGACTTCCCGACCTTGAGATCATCGGATATTCACTAGTCTTCTCTTTTCTTGTAGGAAGAGAATAACTATTTTTACACCACAATGCCTTCTTCGCTCAAAAAGTAAGGCACACCTCTTCTTACAAAAAGCTCTCAAAATTATTTAAACAATAACACAAGGATTCCCTCCAATTCTCTCTTCTTACACTCACACTTAAAAACTAGAAGAGGGAATGAATGATTTGCAAAATTAGCTCAAGGAAAAATGCTTTGGACTTGAAGAAAGCTCTAGAGTGATTTGCCTTGCTTGGTTAACATTCATTCAATCTTTTGAGTCCCTTTTATAGGCTTCTCTTGAAAATATAGCTGTTGTAAATTAATTCAAAAAATGTTGTGTTGTTACCTCTAAAATGGTCGTCCGTTTTAATATTGGTCATCTGTTGTGCATAGTAAGTAGTCGTTATCCCTTTTGTCGCATATTCAGCGATTATCCATTATAGTATCGTGCGTCCGTTTAATATAAAATAATAGTCGTTGCATTTGCCTTTTCTGTGTAGTTTTTCGTTGATCATAGTTCGTAAAAGGATTATAACCATTTATTTAATTTTTGCTTTCATAACAGTCGTCCGATCTAGAAATCTCGTGCTCTCTGTAATCTGCGGGCGTCCATGCAGCGACTTCAGTCGTTCGACTTCCACATTTTTGCTCTTTGCTGCCCAGAACGGTCAACCTTTAGAGTTTCAGTCGTCCGTTTAAAAATATCCATGCTCTTTGTAATCTACGGTCGTTCATGCGTCAGCTTCGGTCGTCCGATTTATGCATTTTTTACTTTTACTGTCCAGAATGGTCGATCGTTAATGTTTTGATCGTTCGTTTAATAAATGTTCGCGTTCTCTGTAATCTGCGGTCGTTCCATCTGTCACTTCGGTCGTCCGTTATGTACTTCGATCTTTCATGTAATACATATAACGGTCCACCGAAAATAAATCGGTCGTCCGATTTAGGAAGGTGATCATTAGCTGATCAATATAGTTTTTTATCCCATTTTGAATCATTTCACCCATATCGAGCCCCTAAATTGTCCAACTTTTGGCCAATTATGTTTGAAATGCATAGATTGTGATAACTAGTTGATCTTACTCATTTTATACTTAATTCCATGTGCATAGAGGTTCTAAAATGCCAAAATCCATAAATATTTCAATTTTATGCAAAGTTATCATTTTTAGGACAAGTTATCACTCCTATATGTCAAGTTATCATTATTTTGAATGAACTGATTTTCAATGATTTTCTTGCCCTAAATCCATTACTATCATGAATGAATCATATTTGGATGGTCATATCTCAACTTGTGCAAAATTTTAAGTCCATTTGAACAAGTTATCATTTTTCCAATGCCAAGTTATCGTTAAAGGGCAAAACTGTCATTTCGACATGCAAAACTATCAAATCTGCACAAAGGCATTAAGCAACCATTATATTATTGTCTTAACTCATTGCTGTTCAATTTGATCACATTTGGATAACCACAACCAAAGTTATGACAAGTTATCATTTTTAAGACAATCAAGTTATCGTTTTGGCACCCAAGTTATCATTTCAATGAAATCTTATTCATATTTGATTTCTGACTTCACTCATTTGCCACCCTAATCCATTTGATGCCTTCAATGATCTGAACCATCCATATTTGATCATTTTCTAAGATTTATGCAAAGTTATCATTTCGGGCATTGATAAGTTATCATTTTAACCTTGATTTCCAATTCTGCATAACACCTAATCATACTTGGTGTTTGAGCTGGTCATAGTGGTTTTCCTACCCTTATTTGTTCATAAACTATTTGAGGACTTTGATGCTTGATGTTCTATCCTTTGTAGCAGGGAAAATAAGTTGCAAAAAGGTGAAAAAAGTAGGGGGACCACTGATTTGGTGGTCCAAAAAGGTGCCTTCCGTAGCTGTTTTTGGGACCAGAAGACACATGGCACAATCAAGGCATAGGGAATTATCTGATGCTGATCTAAGGGTGATTAAAGGTCATATATAAGCTAGAACCCTGAAAGAAGAAGGGGGGGGGGGGGGGCGGCCATTGCACCCAGGAAGGGTTTTGGAGCAAGGGTTTGGAGCAAAGTGTTGGAGCTGAAGGGCTGTAAGGATACTTCTGAACAAGCTTGAATCCAAGATGATTTCCTACTGCTCTTCACTATATTTTGTATCAAACTTTGTAATTATGAGGAGCTACACTCCATGCCATCTAGGATAGGGTAGTAGTCTAGATTAATTGTGGATGGATATGGACATTTTTTATTTCCTGCACTGATTTCATAATTTCTGATTTTCTGATTCTTGATTCTGCATTCAGAACTCATATATTTCCATCCTATTCTTGGTATTGTATGATCTTGCTTATATCTACAACTGAGATGTTATTTTATGATTTGTTCTTGATTTAGAAATAAAACAAGAATCAATGACAAGTTATAGGTCCAAATCTGATTTCCTGAATTTGATTTTTCCTAAATTTTGATTTCTGAATTGCCCAAATCTATTTTCATCATTATGGAGCCCTAATTGATTTATAACTGAGAGGTTACTTATGGTTTCCTTCTTGTTCAGAAGTGAATCAAGAGATAATGGTGTTTGCAAAGTTTTAACCCCTGGATTGTTGCAACCTTTTAAATCTGATTTTTCAAATTTGATTTTTTTTTCAAATCTGTTTTCCTGAAATCTGATTGCCATTGTTAAGCCCCACTTTAATCCACCATTGAGAGATTGTTTTAAAGCCTTCCTTGAGATTCAGAGATAAGCCAAGGAGCAATGACAATTTTTTATTTCCCAAATTTGAGATTCTATGCATATTGGTTCTAATTATCTAATGTTAAGTGTGGACTTCATTTTTAATTGCAGCTGAGAGGTTGAATCAAAGTCCTCTTGTAGTTTAGAGATAAACCAAGGAACACTAGCATTAATATTGGATTGATTTCATTCGTATTTAGTTGATTGAAGCATTCCTTCCATTTACAAAGTGCAATCTAGAAGTTATCATTTCAAAATTTTATTGAATTGCCAAAAAATCAGCAAAGTGACTTGGCTTGAACTTAATGATAACTTGATTTTCAATGGGGATACTTTTCTAATTCAACTAGGCTAACAATTATATGACAATATATTATTTAGTTTAGGTCTAATTTAACTGTGAAAACAGCCATATTAAAGGTTGAATTCGATTTGACTAAAAAAATGATAACTTGTCCATTTCCATCCATAACTAATTTACATGAACCCCAACTCTTAGGAGGACCTTCCTCATTGATAGTTAAACTCTTTTAGACTCTAGATTAGCATTTATAGTTCAGTTTATTTAACTTTGCAGCAATCCATAATAAGTTATCATTTTGCATTCCTAAAAGAAAAAAAATCTGTTTTCACTTTCTTTAAAAAATTTGTTTTTGCCACTTTAAATAGGATTAGTCTAAATTATTTTTAGGTAGTCTAGGACTTCAAATCACTGTGGATACGACATTTAGGATTACTACAATTGACCTATGCACTGCAGTAGAGAGTGAGTTAGGGAATTGAAACAAAAATTAGAAAAATTAACTTTTAACCCAAAATTCAGCAAGTCCAATTTCACTGAAGGTCGCCCGATTTTGGAATGTCATTTTTCTTTGGAGTTAGCGGTCATTCCATCTTCTCTTTGGTCGTCCATTATAAGTCAAAATGATCGCTCATTATAGTTACGATCGACCGTTTATACTGCTGAAAAATATTTCGACTTTTTTCGAAAAATATTTAACTTGTTCACACTAATAATTTAATCACAATTAGTATATTATTTTTCTTATTTGCTATCATCAAAATACTTAGAAAATGATTTTTAAACTAACAATCGCTCGCCGGAGCAAAGCTCGCTGCAGCAAAAGCTCAACATCTCGTGATTTTTTTTTTCTTCGTTGATGTGGTTTTTTTCTCGAGTTGTGGATTTTCCCAGTTGAGCCCTGCGTGAATGACACTTCTAATTGCGGCCATCAGATTTAGATCGAATGATGTGCGATATGAAGCGAGCCGTCCACCCTATTTTAATGGGGTGACGGCCCATTAAATCTTTTTTTTTTATGTTGGAGTTGTTAGAGAATTATAAGGTTCAGGAAAAATAGGTACGTTATTTGATTTATTATGTACTTATTATATAGATACCTACCCACCAGGAGCCACTACGAGTTCACTAATGGTCCATCATATCTTTTAAACATGAAATTGATATTTATTATTAAAAAATAAGTCGACCAAACGTCAAATTTGTGAAAATCGTCGCAGTTACAAAATTTAAAGTCGGATTTTATGGTTCCCTATAATTTTTTAATACACTTTTCCAAATGAAAATTTTCTCTGGAATGATTCTTTTATCAGACAAGTTTTATTATTTTATAAGAATATATGAAGCACTATGTTAGAACTATGTTAAACTTAATTTATTTTTGGATCTACGTGTGGGCTTATTTAAAGCTTTTTTATTTTTTTAAAGCAGAGGGTGGACAGAGGACCCCTTTTATTTAAAAGATAAATTGCCAACTTGGATCTCCATATCGAAACTTCATTATTGACGGTGTAAAATGTTTTCTATTAATTCTAAAATTTTGGATTTAGTGGAATCAGAAGTAATTACATATTATTGTCCGATTACACGTGTGGCAAGAATAAAAATGCAACGTTTGTTGAAGTATTCTTGATACCAAAGGTGTGATATGAAGAAAAGAACTTGATCGGTTGCGGCAGCAATTCATATATGATTTTTTTTTGTTTTTTTTTTCAAATTACAAAGGCAGGCGGATGAGTTCTCGTGAATTGTGCAAAATAATTTAAAACTTGACTCATCATACAACATCATATCATGAATAATCATCTATAAAACGATGGAATAAGAAAAAATCGTGTTATGCATGAACATTCATTGGACCACATATCTCCGAATGAATTAATTGCAATACATTCAAAATTCGTGAAATTTATGTTTGAATTTCTGCACGAGAGAAATTATGCACCGCGAGGAAATCCGAGAAATTTAAGGCGACGCAAAATTTTATTAGATGAAAGAAACAAAAAAGGATTACAAGATCAGATTGATGTCTCGTTGGACCTCCTAGGGAGTTTATATAGGCACTCCCTTTAACAGATGATATGAATTAAAGACCAACTGGATCTCTATATTAATTCAAAAATAGGACACCTACCTTGTAATAAGGAAATAAATTAATTCTTTAACAATCTCATGATAAAGAAATATACAGAATATGTCAGACAGATTTTCTTTTACTTCTTTGGATCCAAATAGATTTCTAATTAAAGCAGGATTCAAGACATTAATTAACAATTTTAAATATATTTTTGTTTACGTTGGACTATCGGGCGACCAAAACGTAAAACGGGCGCCCATTATCGTGACTGATCGACAATCTTAATCGACGCATTACCGGATGGGCAGAAGCCGAAAGAGATCATCTTTATCTTTCCTTCATTACACCCAATAATGGCCGTGGATTCGTAACTCCTTTCCACCATCGTGGAAGGAGAGAAGACGAAACTCCCACCAACTTGAAGGACATAAAAATTGATTTTCTTCTCCTTCTCTCTTTTCTTCCTCATCATTTCTCATTTCATCTTTGCAATTTGTGTTGTTCTTCCTTGGTCTCGACCAAAGACGAGAGAGTAGATTCAGTAGGTCTTTCAGGCGCGGACGAGGTAGGAGAGCGAAGGGGGAGGAATGAAAGTTGATCTGGCAAGGGAAGAATCGAATGACTTAAAAAAAGTGTGTTTTCGGGATCCTGAAGAATTTGCATGCATGTTGACCTCCTTGCTTCTCTCATGGTACAACCCTTTCTCCTCCATCCATAGAGACAAAATGTAGGACTGGTGCCAACAGTTCATCACGGAAGAAAGGACTCACCGAATCGGGATCACTATCTAATACTAATATAATAGAAAAAGAATTGTCTTTTCTATATACTTCCCCCGGTTCCATTGCTACCAACCGTGGGCCTTACGCAATCGCAGATCATATAAATATCCCTTTAATGCAACATAGGTCATCAAAAGGATCTCGGACGACTCACCAAAGCACGAAAGCCAGGATCTTTCAGAAAATGGATTCCTATTTGAAGAGTGCATAACCACATGGATAAGCTCACACAAATCCGTCAATTTTTTATCCCAATTTGATTTTTTCTTGAGAGGTATCGGGAAGGAATTGGAATGTAATAATATCGATTCATACAGAAGAAAAGGTTCTCTATTGATTCAAACGCTGTACCTGTGGGATAGGAATAGAGGAAGAGGAAAAAACTAAAGATTTCACATAGTACTTTCTTTTTTATCGAAAAATTAATATGATTTATTTCGTACCCTTCGCTCGATGAGAAATGGGTCAGATTCTACACAGGATCAACAAACTTATTTATTTCGTACCCTTAAGGACGTGATTTAGATTCAAAATCATATGTGGATGGGTAGTGATCATGTTTTGTCGTTCTATTAGGTTGTTATATCTAATTTTCTGCATGATTTTGGTAGAGTTGTTTAGATAAAACCATATGCCATGTTTGACCTAAAATTATTGACAAATACTAGAGTAGGTAAAGAAATGATTTCGCTATGATTGTGAGACAAAAATCTTACTTGCAACATATCATGATGTGATTATGAAATTTGTGACATATTATGCCGAATGAAAAGAGGATAAATTCGGATCTATATTCATGTGAACGTACACCATGCAAATGGAAGGATTTTACTGTGATTCAATTCTACATCATGCCATATGTTAAGAAAAATGGTTAGATCTTTATTTGTATTGAAAAACTTGATTGAAAAATTTAAGGATCCGCAATGCTCTACAACTTTGCAAAACTAAAGCGGACGACCGAAACTCTTTCAGACGTCTGATACAACTCTGCAAGAGTATAGCGACATCTATATTTGACGCCCGAAACTTGATCAGACGATCGATATGGACCAGAACAAAAGTCTAAAATCTTTTCGACGATTGAATTGGAAAATATCGAGACTCGAAAATGGCAAAGATAACTAGTTGGTCGACCGAAACCTTTTCAAGTGATTGATCTAGATTATCATGCAAGAAAAAACTTCTGATGGTCGACAAATTATTCGATTGATCGAGGAAGATGGAATAGGTTTCAGTGGACGACCGGTCAAGTTTCGATCGGCCGAAACCCTTGAGTAAACCTCTCTCAATCAATCGATCGTATATATAATATCCATGATTTAATCCATATACGATTATATGTTGTATAATTAATAACTATTTGAATATATGTCTTAGGGGTTGTTTGGCTAGGGGAATTAGCTAGAACTAGACCCTTGGTTCCACCTAGTTCCCTAAACAAGAAGAAGGGGTGAGTGAACATGCCCTTTTTTCCTGTTGGAACCCATATTTTTGCTTTTCATTTTTTTATTTCACCTTTTTATTTTATTTTCTACTTTTCTATTTTCTTTTATCATTTTTCTTTCTTTATCTTTTCTATATAAAATAATTCAGTTATTATATATAATTAATATATGATTATTTATTAGTTATTATTTCATTAAAAAATTTTAATATTTCATTAAATATAAATTATTAAAAAATATTTTTTTATATTTAACTAAAATATTTTTAACAAAATTTTTAATGTACATTTATTTTTAATTTTTTTAACAAATTTATAACCTATATTTATTATTCATATTTTTAATTCAAACACTCTCTAAAATTAACCCATCACATCAACTATATTATTCCTCATCATCAAATTTCACTCGATTCAAACACATCTCGAACTAATCTGTCAATTCAATTATTCACCTGAAACTCGAAGGAACTCTAGTCCTAGTTGCCAAACTGACCCTTAGAGTATAGGTTGTAATGTTCCTTATAGAGATATTAAAAAGTTATTAAATTTAATTAAGATTTTTAAATTATGATTAATAATTATATTATGATAGAATATATATACTGATCTGATTATGTTTGCATATACCTATTAACATTTGGGTCAAATCTCAAGCACCAACCAAATGTGGCCAAGTGGCATATAGAAAAGTAAAAATATCTAATGTATGAAATAGGTAAATAAATACCATATATTACATTATGATTATATATATTTAATAATGGATAATTATTGATAATTAGTTAGCAATATTAGGTGTCAAAATCTTATTGGATAAGCAATTGAACTAATCACATGCAAACTAGCAGCTTGACACCTCATCCTTGGGGTATTTTATGCACCAACTTAACCTTATGATAAAAATCTGTAAAAATTCGTGGTGCATCATTTTTCTCATTGAAACACACAAAAAAATTTCGGAGAAATATCCCTTCTGAGGAGGTTGGAGAACAATCGACAAGAGAACTCACTCAAGGTGATGATTCTAACCTTAATCTGATAGTGCTTTTCATGATAATCTTTTATTCATCAAAACTTCTTCAATTCCTCTAGGTCTTCTTTTATTGACCTTTGGAATAAACTTAATAAGAGGTTTGTATAGAAAGTTATGTTCTTGTCTTTAAGATGCTATCAGTCTGTCCGCCGAAAATTGCCATTCGATTTTGTAAATTGTGCAGTAATTTCAATATGTCATGGAACTAATTGATAATTTAATATCATAGATATTCTTGTGTTAGGCTTCATTTATAGTTGGAATCGTTAGAAAAGATATGTCCAATGAAGGTTATAAATAGCTAACCGAACCTTACTCAATATGTCAAAATAGAACTTTGGAAAGATTATGCTAGTAGTTGTTAAATTTATTACACTCAGTCTAGAGAGATATAAAAATTAGAAAATTTTTTACTTGCACCCTATGAAATATAAGTTTATAAAAAATTACAAATACCAAGACAAGTTATGTTTTCTATTTTATATAAATCATAAACTTAAAGTCACTCAACCTGTCAAAACACAAAAACAACATAAAAGTTAGGTTGAATGTTGATTTTACTGAGAACCAACTATAATGAAATAAAATCTGAAACATTTATAGATTAAGGGTTCTATAATATGGAATTAAATAAACTTTGAATGATTCAATTTTATTATTTATGTTAAGATATATGAATTTTATGTCATAAAGTATGCAATCTATCAAGTTATATGATGAACTCTTATGATTGATCAATTAATTAAGTTATAGGACTAAAGGCACGAGGGATATATAGTAATGATCATTGTTATGTCCCTATAAGACATTTTGGTATGCACACCATAGTATTGACAAGAACGCCATAGAGCTGGAAGAATAAATCACAAGGAAATAATACCTCATTTTAGTGGGCAACGTTATACAAGCCTATGTTCATATAAGATTGGATTCATGAGATTTGATCATGTATAATAGAATATATGAATTTTGTTTCACAAAGCATACAATCTGTCAAAAAGAAAAGATGTTTATACTAAATAGGATGATCTTAAATAGCATATTGTTAAAGTAGTAATATCATTTAAGGAGAATATATGATTCGCCTAGTAGCATGTGATAGGTGTTTATGTTGATTTCATGTCTTAATAATATTATGAATGTATACTATTGTTCTAGGAAGTAATTCTAAGATAAGTAAAAATGGAGGATGATCCATTGACCTAAGGTGTAAGAATATAGAGGGAGCAAGTTAAAGAAAAGGTATGTAGGGTGGATCCATATGCTTTTATTGCATTCATTGTTATAGGAATTTGGATATGATATATGCAACATGAAATTTTATGCATCATTGTGGATCCATAATAAATGATTAAATGAATACTTGCACAAATGCTATGCCATATTTTACCTCGTATGATAATTAAGAAATTATTATATGGATGTAAAAGAATGTATGAAAAATAAATTGATATGATATTGATATGAATAAGTTCTTACATATGTTCTTGAAATGTCATTGTTATCCATAACAACATCATTATATGATTATTGTTATTAAGAAAACTACATATGACATGACATGATATGACAATATATGATAGAAAAGGATATAACATGACATGTTACAAGATGACACGATATGATACGACATGATATGATATGCTTCGGTTATATGCATGCATTAGATCTCATTATCATGCATGTGCATTATCTCTGCCGAGTGACAGTTTACCCTCGTATATTTGAATGACTTGCAAGGCCGACAGTTTACCCTTTCATGTTTGAAAAAACTATAAGGCCGCAAGTTTACCCTTGTATGATTGAAAAATCTTGTAAGGCCGACAGTTTACCCTTGCATGATTGAAAAACCTAGTAAGGGCAACAACTTACCCCTATATGATTGAAAGATTTTATAGAGATGACAGATATATCGAATGGGATTTTAGGTTGTTTGGAGCTAAGTGCCATGTGAACTAAATTGTGGAATAAGTGTGTCACATTTGAATTCATAGGAGTCACCTCTAGAATCCATCAACTTCCTCGACAGGGTCGACAGATATCCTGAAAGGGATGCCTCTAGTCAGTTGGCGATATTTCATGTGCATGCATCATTCTTCTTGCATACATCCCACTTTAAAGAGCATGGTATTTGATGCATTGATTGTGATATTGTATAGTTATATGTCATGCTTTGATGTGAATGATGTGATAACAATGTTTGTATGACAATGATTATATGTATGAACAAGGATTTTGATATGAGATGATATGATCTTATTATGACATGTAGTGACCACTCATGCTTATATGAAATGGCTTAAGTGCATGAACATGTGCTTTGACAAGATAAGTTAGGACAACAATGATAAATATGAATCAATCTTTAGAATTCTTCACATGATATTATTGTTCATGGTCATTTGAATACTTCATGTTTTGAATAGGTTATAGTTTAGAGTATTTTAAGAAATACTATTTTGGCCATACATACAAGCCTTTGTTCATGGTGATTATGCATATATATGTACATTTATGTACAATATATATATATATATATGAATATATTTTCCTATACTTGGATACCGCAAGTCAAAGGCATGGGTGGTCGATGCTCATGACAATTGATGGCACATGGAATTGAGTGTTGGAGGGTTTTTCTTTGAGTACATTACCTTGTAATAATTTTAATAATGTCAGAATTTGATATATGAATATTAGAGTTTCTTTATGTGAACAATACAAAGAAAATATTTATTCTATATGAGTTATATTTATGAGAAGATGATAAAAGTAGCGATCGAACGCTCGAGTAAAATAGAAAAGAAAATGCTTCCGTTGGCTCGAGGGTTCATGTCATTATAGTATATGACTTTGGAATGGCGAATGAATGAACTCAGAATGGACGACCACACTCTTTTCGGTCGACCGATCATATATGGCCTTGAAACGGCCAACGAATGAACTCAGAACAGACGGCCACACTCTTTTCGATTGACCAATGAACATAGACAAACGGGCATCTGCTTCTCTTTCGGATGACCGCTGTATGAACCTAAATCGGACGATCGCTTGACATTCAGACGTCTGATTTGTTGATAGCAAGAACTATGACTTTAATCTAAACCACTTGATTTGATTCTATCCACCTGATTCATACTTATTGACATGAACCCAAAGGATGATTCAGAGTCACGTTGCTCCATACAGTCTTGATTGGTCCAAGTGATTGAAAGGGAGGCTCATGATTAATAAGATAAAATGAGGGTTACCGTTTGCCTACCTGATCACTTGCTGATCACTATATGATTCTAACCCATTTTAGATGAAATTCATACATATCGAGTCCCACTTTTGCCTATTTTTGGGCCAATTATACTTGGAATGCAAACATTGTGATAACTAGTTGATATTCCTCATTTCATACTTAATTCCATGTTCATAGAGGTTCTGAAATGCCAAAATCCATTAATATCTAAATTATATGCCAAGTTATCATTCCTAAGTGTCAAGTTATCATTATTTTGAATGAACTGATTTTCAATGGTTTTCTTGCCCTAAATCTATCATTATCATGTATAAATCATATTTGGATAGTCACATCTCAACTTGTGCAAAGTTTTAAGTCCATTTGAACAAGTTATCATTTTTCAAGTGCCAAGTTATCGTTAAAGGGCAATTCTATCATTTCGACATGCAAAACCATTAATTCTGCACAAGGACCTTAAGCAATCATCTTATTATTGTTCTAACTCATTGCTGGTCAAATTTCATAACATTTGGATAATCAAAACTCAAGTTATCACAAGTTATCATTTTTAAGTCATATAAGTTATCGTTTTTAGGGCACTCAAGTTATCACTCCTTAGGAATCTCATTCATATTTGATTTCTGACCTCACTCACTTGTCACTCTAATCAAATTGATGCCTGAAATGCTTTGAACCACCCATATTAGGACATTTTCCAAGATTTTCATAAAGTTATCATTCCGGGCCCTTGAATTCATTCATAACGATATCGGTTTTCATTCTTGCAACACACCAATTCCCTTTTTGCTATAGATCTGATTTTAACTGCTGTCCTAATCCTTAGTTGTTTAAATATTATTAGAAGACTTTCATGCTTGATGTTTTGGCCCTTGTAGCAAGTGGAATAGGACTGAAAAAAGGAAGAAAAAGGAGGGGGGACCACTAGCTTTTTGGCTGTCCAAAAAGCTGTCACTGCTGGAATTTCAGGACCAGAGGACAGGTGGCTCACATCAAAGCTAAGGAACATTTGGATGCTGATCTAAGGGTGCACAAGACTCATATAAAATCTGGAATTTCTGGGGGATGAAGGGGGCTGGACATTGAGGGTTTTTGGGGAGCAAGGCAAGGCTGCTGAAGGCTGCTGGAGGAGCTACTGCCGAGAGCTGGAAGCATAAATGATTTGTATCTGTTTTCCATTCCATTTTTTGTTAAGCTTTGTATACATGAGGAGTTAAACTCCATTTCTTCTAGGATAGGGTAGTAGTTTAGATTAGTTTTGGATGGATATGGACTGTTTTATAATTCCTGCACTGAATCATTGCTGATTTTCAGATTTCAGAAACATTCTGTACTGATTTATGCTATGCTACTATTAGATTCAATTGTAACCAATGACTGAGAAGTATTAATTGATCTAATCATTTTACAGAAGTGAATTAAGAGTTAATGTCAGTTTTCTGATTTCATTCAATTGCAAATCTGATTTCTGATTTGGTTTCCTGATTTCTGAATTTCAGTTTTCTAATTTCTGAATCTGAATCTGATTCCTATGAATGTTTGAATCTGTTCTTCATTTCTAACCTGATTAATTGAGTCCTTGGGATGTTGCTATTGTCCCTATCTTGTTCAGAAATGAATCAAGATTGTTTGGACAAACATTTGACTCAAATCAGATTTTTCCACTGATTCCTGAATAGAAATCAGAATTCTGATTTTTCTGATTCCTCATTGGAATTTGTTTTTACCAATTGAGTCCCCTGAATTATTCCATTCATTGATAAGTGAACTTTAGGGATATCTTGTAGTCCAGAGATGGGTCAAGAATCAGTTGGTAAGTCAGATTTCCATTGGTTTAAAATTCTGATTTCTAAATTACTGATTTCATGGTTTTTGGTTTCCTGAATTCCAAAATCTGATTTCCTAGGCTTTTGAATCTGATTCTCATCAAGGATTAGATTAATTGAATAGCTGAGAGGCTAATATTTGTCCTGATCTTATTCAGAAATGAATCAAGATGTTTGACAATTTAGAATTCAAATATGATTTTTCCAAAATCTGATTTCTTAGTTTGATTCTAAATTCTATTTTCTGATTGTTTGGAATCTGATTTGCCAATTGTTAATCCCTATTTTATTCAAATCACTGAGAGGTGTACTCTAGGAATCCCTTGCAGTCCAGAGATGGGTCAAGGGGCATTTGGCAAACTTGAATTCCATCAATCCACATTGCTGCTGAAATGCTGATTTCTGTTTTCTCATTTAATTAACTTCTGATTTCCATTGTTAAGCCTCATTTTAATCCACTACTGAGAGGTAGTTTTAAGGCCATTCTTGAGAGTCAGAGATGACCCAAGGAGCATTGGATAATCACTGAATTTCCCATTAAAGTTTGAATGTCTTTTAACCCCAATCAAATAGAACTTTGTGTTGATTTCACTTTTCCTTGCAACCGAGAGGTTGATTTTGAATCTCCCTTGAATTCAGAGATGAATCATGGAACACAAGTGCTATTATTGGGTATATTTCATCCTGGTTTAATTGATTGGAGTGATTCCATCTTTTTATGATTGTAATTGCAAGTTATCATTCCAAACTTCCTTGAATTGCAAAAATCAGCATTGAACTTTCTTTCGAGCCCAATGATAACTTGATTTTCAGTGAGGACCCTCTTTTGATTCAACCTAGCTAACAACTATATAATCATATATTGCTTGGTTAGAGGCCAATTGAGCTGTGGGAACAACCATTTTCAAGTTGAATCAAAAGTTGGACATTTAATGATAACTTGTTCCATTCCATCCTTAATTAATTTAGATGAACCCCAAATCCTAGAAGAACCTTCCTCATAGATAGTTAAACCTTTTTAGACTTCAATTTAGCACTTATAATTCTATTTTGCAAGAATTTCCAAAACCCAAAAACCAGTTATCATTTCACTTTCCATTAAAAATCTGTTTTCACTATTCATTAAAAATATGTTTTTAGCCACTTAAGTAGAACTAATCTAGATTATTTTAAGGTGTCATAGACTTCAAATTCTTGTGGATACGACAACCTGAGTCTACTACAACTTACCTGTGCACTTGCAGCTAGTGAGTTGGGAGACCAAAAAATGAAAAATTGACTTTTTCTTTAATTTCAGCAAGTTATCACTAGAAAACCCAAATATCACTATCACTACCTTGATGGGAGTTTCTCCCCACAAATGTTTCCTCTTTGAGTGAAGTCATCTTGCCCGACGAGGCACTGGCCGGGGCACGGATCCCCTGTTGGCCTATAATGGTTTATATGGTACACACTTGTGTGTTAGCAATGGTATTCTCAGAAAGTGGAAAGCTCTTCCAACCTATGAACAAGATGAAAGAATATAAATGGCCAAAGATGAATGGAAGAACTTTGTACTTATGAATATGAACAAGGAACATGAATACGAACAATGAATATGAATATGGAAAAGAAATGAAACCAAAAAGGCATGAACTATGTTTATGATCTCCTTATTAATTCCCCATGATGATTCTCTCTCATACTTGATTTATATATTTACTTCATGCTTATTCTAATGCAACTTACTTATGACCTATACAAACTCACACTTAACATTATACTAATGGTTGAGCTTGCTTCCCTGTGTGATCCCCACAGGTACATGATTGTGAGCCAGCTGATGTGTGCGGGATGACTACAACTCGGGTGGCGTATGCACATGGTTATCTAGAGTCGTGATTGAGTCCATTATTTATCAAGTTGTATTGTACTATGGCATGGACCTTTGTATGCCTTATGTCGAGACATTTTTATGTACTTTTTATTTATCTAGCTTCTACATTTCTGGGTCAATGAAAGAGTCAAAGAAGAACCAAAGAAAGTAGCGTCGAAAGGAGATTTTGCTATATGGCGGGGTCAAATTTTGGAGCGTTACATTAATTGTAATGAGTACTCAATGCGTTTTCCCTTCCCAAATGGTATTCTTTCTTTCTTGTCAGCTAGACATTCTTCTCACAAGTCGAAAGATAAACTTTTGCGAGAGACCCCCAAGAGACCTTCTCTAGTAAGTCTATTCGATCGATCTTGACTAATTTGTCCAAGTCTGGCATGTCAAATATTAACACTTTCATTAATATCAACAAACTATATAAAAGAATAACTATCAATACCAAATGTTATATTTAAAATATAAAAATCATTATTGAGAAAATTATTGCACATAAGAACATTGTCATTTATTTCCTTTGGAAACTTATTGCATAATCAAGCTTGTCTAATGCTGACATGGAAAGTAATTTTTTGTCTAAAAGCTGGAGCATATAAAATGTCATGAAGATAAAAAATTCGGCCATTCTGAAGTTCTTTAATGCCTTTAACTTCAACCTTATCATTGTTGCCAACGTAAATTCATTTTCTCCCAACACTTATTCGACATAATTTCATGAAGACCCCAAGATCTCTTATTACATGGTCTATGGTTCCCAAATATGCAATCCACAAAAGATGAGTTTCAGCAATTAAGGCACAACTAAAGACATAAGCAAATGAATCGAGATTAGTACATACCATCTTAGGCTTCGTCCAATCATGAGCGAAGTGACCACATTTGCTATAATTATAGCATTTCACTTTTTTATGTCCAATTTGCTGCCACGTTTGCATTAGTGACCTTGGACTTTCTTTTGTCCAGCATCTTCGCTCATTTTATTTGGTTTCAATTTATGCAACATTTTTTCTCTTAAGTTAGGAAATAGCTCTTTGCCCATTATTTTCAACAACTAATGCTTCAGAGGATTTAAGATTGATGGCCTCATCCTCCATTTTAATGAGACGAGCAGTTTAGTCAAAAGTTTTGACACTTTTGTTGTCCATCAAGTTACAACACATGTATTTCCAACTTCTAGGAAGAGAGCGGATCATAATTTACACATATTGCTCATCATCGAGCACTTGTTCTGAATTCTTGAGTTCACGGATCATGTCAGACATCTCCTGAAAATGCTTCCTCATTGTATGATTTGGTCGTTTTCGATAAGAGTCATATTTGATCGTGAGCATCTAACTCTTGGTGGTGGTGACCCCATACTTATTGTGGAGCGCTGCTCACATTTCGAATGCTGCCTTATAGACTTCAAATTTGCACAAGAAAGAATTGCTTATCGTGCTCAGCAATGTAATGCAAGCAATACGATTCTTTTTTGACCAGACCTAATATGCCTCCATGTCCCTTTAGCGTTGGGCATTATTTTTAGATGCAGGTTCTTTGACAACATAGTTAGTGGTCTTCAAGACCTCTTGTTATCCTAAGAGATATTGGACCTCACGCTGCCAAATATTACAATTATCTTCATTTAGCTTTTCATTCTTGTTCAGTTGATTATTTTGGAAGTCATGGTCTACTTTGATCACAAAATAGAAGAAATCAGTATTATGTATATTATAATTTTTCTGTAAAAACATAAATAATGAAATAATAATACTAATGAAGTACTGACATCGAGAGGTCGCTATACTCCTACTCAACTCCCACTGTCTCCAAGGAGTATTATCATTCATTATATTACTAATGCGACAAAATTAATCTAGGTGGTTGAATTTTGAATTAACACATAATTCAAAATTTTCTACTCTATACATTTTGAATCAACTTATAATCCATAATCACCGATATTCATTTTGTGTGGCACATAAATTATTTCTAATCTAACTAGGACAATCAGGACTAGTACAATGGGGCTCTTTCCCGATGGGTGCCAATTAAATAACCACTCACTATCCTTCACCTCGATATCAGACCAAAAAAATTGTGCTACCCACTATCACACATCAATCCTATTTCTAGAAATTGCGTCAACCATGCACCAGGCCAGTTTTTCGAAACCTTTCTAGACATACATTTTGGGTCACGCACCACTCAACAAAAAGACATTGATTATTGTAATAAAAGAACTACTTATGTTTCATGTATCATTTAATTACCTATAGTTTGTATAATTAGACCAACTAATTATTCTTTGTTATAGGCTTGCATGAAACATTTATTTCACCATATAGCAAAAAATAATATTGTCATACATGTTAACTAATTCTTACAAAAATGAATTAATTCAATTTATTTAAATTTCAACTCAATTTGAAATTTTAGACAAGTTATCATGCTTAATAAAATTGGACATTGATGTGAATTATGAAGAGTAGTGATAACTTACTGAATTTATGGGTCAGAATTGAGATTTTCCCAAATTTGATCAAACTCCCTAACTCACTCTCTACTGCAAGTGCATAGGTCAATTGTAATAGACTCAAGTGTCGTATCCATAGTGATTTGAAGGCTAAAGACTCACTAATATAACATAGACTAATCCTAGACTAAGTGACAAAAATAGTGTAATGGGGAAAAGAGAAAACATATTTAAAATGTGACTAAAAGGGTAACTATTTTTGGTATTTTAGTGATAGACAAGAACTGAGTTCTAATTACTGAACTAAGACTAAAAATGATTTATCAGCCAATGGGAAGATTCTCCTATAAATGGGGTTCACCTAATTCAGCTATGGATGGAATGGAACAATTCAACAATTTAAGGCCAAATCTGATTCAACTAATAATGGGCTGCTCTCACAGCATGATTAAACCAGGACTAATCATCATATTCTCATATAGAAGATTAGTTAAGTTGAATGAGAAATGAATCCTCACTGGTATCAAGTTATCATTAAGCATATATATGAGCACCTCATTAATTTTGCCAGCTCCTCTCATATTTTGGCAATTTCAGTAGGTCTGAAATAAACAACCAATTGCATTCATAATAATGAGAGAATTACTTCAATTAACTTGGCAAGAATGTAATCAACCCAATATAATGCTTGTGCTTGTTGGTTTATCTCTAAACATCAAGGGGATTTAAAATCAGTCTCTTGACTGCAAATTAAATTGAAATCCACACCAACATCAATTAATTGGATACAATAAGCATATAATCACATATTGGAATTCAACAATTGCTAGTGCTTCTTGGTCCATCTCTGAACATCAAGAAAACCCTAAATCCACTTCTCAGTGGTTAATGATATCAGGGCTACAATGACAAAACAGATTCTAAAATCAGAATTTAGAAATCAGATTCATGACCAAAGATTGGGACGTAGGAACTTAGCATTGTTTTCTTGATTCATTTCTGAACAAAGAAGAAATCATAAATCAACCTGTCAGTTGCAAATGTAATTAGGATTTCACAATGTCAAGAACATGTTCCAAGATTTCAGATTCAGAAAATCAGAATCAACACAACATTAGAATAGTTTCAACACCAGTGAAGAAAAATAACATTGTTCATCATCCATCCATGACTAGAACTAGATTACTACACTATCCAAGGAGAGCTGGAATTTAGCTCATCATAATTACAAGATTTAATGCAAAACAGAAGAAGAAACTGATACAAAACATTCTGAAATCAGAAATCTGTCCAGGAAATCAGATTGCAGTCTTCTCCTCTTTAACTCCTCCCTTCACTTCCTGGTTCAGCAGCCCTGCAATGGAGCCTCCTCTTCTCATCTGGATTCCTCTCAGTTTTTATATCGTCCTTCTTCACCCTAGGATGCAGATAAGAAGCTTCTAATATCCCCTGATTATGCCATGTGTCCTCTCCAACAGATTCCAGCTGAGGCAGTAGCTTTTTTGGACAGTAGTGTCGCGGTCCCCCACCTTTTTCAGCTTGTTCAGCTTTATATTACCTGCTAGAGGAGTCAAAATATCAAGCATCAAAGTCTTTAAATAGAAATTAAACAAGTATGGATTAGGACAACATATATATATATCAACTCAATTGTTAAATGCAACTTGGTGTTATGCAGAAATAAAATCATTATATAGAAATGATAACTTTATGCCTGGAATGATAATTTTTAAATATGAGTGGTTCAAAATAGCAAGACAGCAGGTATCCAAGTTTTCAAATAAGAATTGAACAAGTATGGATTTGGACAGCAATTAAATGAGTTCAATTATCAAATATGGATAATGTTTCATAAGAGTGATAACTTGAGCCCCGGAATGATAACTTTGTGCTCAGAAATGATAATTTATGCAGATTTGATTACAATTATTCAAATGTGACAAATTCAAAATAGCAAGGAGTTAAGACAGCAATTAAACAATTGCCTAATGCTGTTATGAAGAAATAATGACCTTGCACATTGAAATGACAACTTTGCCCCAAAAATGATAACTTGGCACCAAGAATGATAACTTGTGCATTGAAATGATAACTTTGTACAAATCAAATCATGATTATCCAAATATGATTTATTCATAATAGCAAGGGATTTATGGCAAGATATCAATTAGAAATCAACTCAATTAGCAAATGCACATTGGAATGATAACTTTGCATAAGTTAGTGATAACTTGTCCAAAAAATGATAACTTGGTACAGAAATGTTAACCTTGCAAATATTGGCAATTCAGAACCTCTGTGCACACGGTATTGAAAATAAAATGAGGATGGTCAGCTGGTAATCATAGTTTATTGCATTCTATGCAGAATTAACCAAATGTAGGGCAAAATGAGGGCTCAATAGATGTGAAATGGATAGAAAATGGAGTAAAACTATAATATGATCAGCTAGTGATCGGACATACCAATTTTAAATTCAAATTCGCAATTTTATCACAGTCAAAATTTTAGGAAGACAACTTTTGCAATAAATTTTGCACATACCAATTTTGAATTCATTAATTGTACTAAATGCTTTTATGTTAGTTAATTAAATTTCTAAATTAGGTTATACAGTTTGTGGAGTATTTAATTTCAGAATTCATGATACTAATTTTAATTGATTTTAGGATATAATGTGCATGCTACCTCCTCTGCTGGTAGCACCGTCAGATGCATTAATTCTGACCGCTGGATTGCAGAGGGATGCTCGATCCCACAAAACACCTAAACCGGCTCGGTAAGAGGAGTTTAACTGGTTTTTTGTCCAAACAAATGCATCGAATCAAGAAGCATATATTAATATTCCCTAGAAAGTTGGAGAAGTTGCTGTTTGAAGTACTGATGTACTACAAATTGCACGAACTCCTTCGACGAGAACAACAATAGAGCCACGATGACAGACACACATAAAAAACGAGAAATTAGGGCAAAAGCAAAGTGGTTGCAAATATTGGTGAAATAGAAAAAATAGAGCCCGGTGCAGTAAGGTAGAGTGACGACAGGCATTATCAATGGCAGTAGAGTGATGACAAACAACGACGACCGTAGAGCGACAATAGGCAATGTCAGCGATGGCATCGGTAGAGGGATGATAGGCAACGTCAGCGGCGGCGGGAAGAGAACATCAGCGGAGAGAAGAGGAAATTAGGAAAAACCCAGGCACAATAATAGCAACATCCCAACAATGATTGGGGCTTACCGGAGGATGGGGAGGAAATAAATCCTGGCAATGTCGTTCTTAAGCTGAGTGGTTGGCATCTCCGACTTTGATTGCGTAAAACATAATGTCTCGTTCGGAGGCGGTGGATCATCAAAGACTGCTCATTTCTTGGAGGAGAAAATGCGCTCGACTGGTTCTTTTGTTTGGACAAAAAAGACTACTTAGACTCCTCTTAAATAACCGGTCCAGGTGATTTGCAGGATCCACCATTGATATGCAATCAGACGAGGAGGAATCACAAAGGCCAAAGCAAATTTAAGCCAAGAAAGAAGTACTAATAATAACTAATTTGGATTTCAGGAATTTTCAACATTACTATGGAGGTTGAACTACAAATCTCTTCATGAACAAATTTTTGCACTGCTTAAACAGGTTTGAAAACCTGACTTTTATTCATGGAAATGCAAGTAAACAGGTTGAGACCTGATTTTTATTCATGTTGGTAACATGATAAAAATCTTGGCTTTATTCAGGAGAGGTTCCTTTTTTTGAATTTCACTCTCTTTATTGATGCATGCATGCAATGCAGAAATGCAACTTTTCACTTTTTCTTTTTCTCCAATTTTTTTTCTGTTCTGTTCATGAAGTGAGCAATAGTTCAAACTCAAGTAAGGTTTGGATCCCTTAATACAAATAGTCAAGTTTTCCTATTTAACATGGCAGCAAGAGCCTTGACTCCCTTCTAGACATCTTCTACTTTCAAATCAATCCATGAGTGCTAGCTAGTGTTACCCACAAAAAGGAAAAAATTCAGCTGGAATTCAAGTTCAAATGCATCTGAAAGGGTAATCTGATTAAAGCAAAAAGACTAATAGCCAACTTGACTACTTTGTATTGGAGTGTACTAACTGTCATATTAAAGCATTTCACCCATTTTGGAGTTAAAATGCATGCAAGAATTGAGCTGAGCAATATCAGTGATAACTTGTTGCATTTACTAATAACCGGGTAAAAATACTGATAACTTGCTGATAACAGTGATAACCTGGTAATAATTAATGATATGAGCTTTGAAATGAATTAGAAACATGGTGTAAGGTTCAGAAATGCACCAGGTTCCTCCCGCAAGCTTATTTCCAGCATTGTCCTTAGTGATGAAAAATATAGGCAAGGGAGAGAGTTGGGAGGGTATTAAATTTTTGAAATTGTGCACTGGGTATTGCTTCATGTGATTCCTTCATGTGATTCCTTCATGTCAACCAGAGGCTTGTGTGCAATCAATTCTGCAGAGAATTGGAGAATAATCAGCAAAGTATTGATTGCCACATCAGCAAACAGCAATGATTAGTTTTGCAATGCACAATGTAACAATGCACTAAATTGAATTGAAATTTAGCAATGGTAGATGTGGATGACTGATATGAGTGGTAATTCAGATATCATTATGATAATTATAGCATGCAATAGAAGATAATATCAATTATCAGTGGCATTTCAGTGAGAAAAGCTAAGTTTGAGTCTAAGAGTACTCCCTAGGTGAAAATTTATGGGTAGATATGATTTCTCTCTGATTTATTCCTGCAAAACAGAGAAAATTAGGTGTGAAATGGCTTGGGTTGCCTCCCAAGAAGTGCCCTACTTTAATGTCTTAGGCTAGACATTGTTTCACTAGAATTCAGCTAGGAAAATTTAGTGGATCTTGCAATATCAGCACTTCCTTAGCTGAATTCATTGTTGTGGGGTTGTATAACTTCAATCTTTGTCCATTAACCATGAATATATCAGCATTATCATTGGCAAGGTCCATAGCTCCAAAGGGGTATACTTTGTGGACTTTGAAGGGTCCACTCCATGTGGATTTCAGTTTTCCAAGAAATAATTTGAGCCTTGAGTTGTAAAGCAAGACAAGGTCTCCAACTTTGAATTCTCTTTTCAAGATCCTGCTGTCATGCCACCTCTTGGTTCTTTCCTTGTAAAATTCAGAATAGTGGTAGGAATTAAGCCTAATCTCATCCAATTCATCAAGTTGCAGTAGTCTTTGCTGTCCACAGAATTTCATATCAAAATTCAGTACCTCGACAACCCAATATGCTTTGTGATTCAACTCAATGGGCAAGTGACAAGTTTTTCCATAGATCAATTTGTAAGGAGAGGCACCAATTGGAGATTTATAGGCTGTCCTATAGGTCCAAAGTGCATCATTCAACTTCATGCTCCAATCTTTTATAGTCAATGAAACAGTTTTCTCCAAAATGGTCTTGATCTCCCTATTTGATATTTCAGCTTGGCCACTTGTTTGAGAGTGATAAGCTGTTGAAACTTTATGCTTGACCCCATATTTGCTCAAAAGGTTCTCAAAACTCCTTTCTATGAAGTGGCTGCATCCATCACTGATAACCACCCTTGGAACTCCAAATCTTGGGAGAATTATATCCTTGAACATTCTGATAACTGTCATGGAGTCAGCAACTGTTGTGGGGATTGTCTCTATCCATTTGGACACATAGTCAACAACCAATAGTATGAATTTGTATCCAAATGAACTAGGGAATGGTCCCATGTAATCAATGCCTCAAACATAAAAAATCTCAACTTCTAAAATTCCATTATGTGGAAATTTCATTCCTTCTAGAAATTGACCCTGCTCTTTGGCACACATCACAACTCTTGACATACATATGAGCATACCTGAATAGACTAGGCCAATAGAAACCTGATTGGAGGATTTTAGCTGCAATTTTCTGAGTGGCACCATGTCCTCCATAAGGTGAAGAATGGCATTCATGCAAAATATCCTGAAATTCAATCTCTGGCACACACCTTCTAAACATGCCATCAGGAGATTTCTTGAACAAGAATGGATCATCCCAATAATAGTCTTTTATGTCATGGAAGAATTTCTTCTTTTGCTGGTATGAATAATCAGATGGAATGATCCCACAAGCCAAATATTTCACAATGTCAGCATACCATGGAGCTGGGGCTGCTGATATGGCCATTAGGAAGTCATCAGGGAATGAATCATTAATAGGAATTGATGGAAATTCCTGAGTTCCTTCCATCTTAGACAAATGGTCAGCCACTAGATTTTCAGTGTCTCTTTTATCCCTAATCTCCACATCAAATTCTTACAGCAATAGAGTCCATCTGATAAGCCTTGGTTTTGACTCCTTCTTGATGATTAGGTGCCTAACAGCTTGATGGTCAGTATATACAATCACTTTAGCTCCAACTAGATAGGGCCTGAATTTAGCAAATGCAAATACCACAGCCAATAACTCTTTTTCAGTGGTGGCATAATTGATTTGGGCTTCATCCAAGGTCTTGCTAGCATAAAAGATGACATAATGCTTCTTGTCCTTGGTTTGGCCTATGACTGCCCCTACTGCTTGGTCAAATGCATCACACATGATTTCAAAGGGCAATGACCAATCTGGAGGTTGCACAATTGAAGCTGATATGAGGGCTTCCTTTAACTGATTAAAGGCCTTCAAACATTCTTCATCAAAATTGAATTCAGCATCTTTTGCCAATAGCTTTGTGAGGAGTCTGGTTATCATTGAGAAATTCTTGATAAATCTCCTGTAAAATTCAGCATGGCCCAAGAAACTCCTTATTGCCTTCACATTCTTTGGAGGTGGCAGCTTCTCAATGGCCTTAAGCTTGGCTTTGTCCATCTCAATCCCTCTGCTGGATACAATATGACCTAATACAACTCCTTGAACCATGAAATGGCATTTTTCACAATTCAAAATTAAGTTGGATTCCCTGCACCTTTGCAACACTTTTGTTAAATTCTCTAAGCATGCTTCAAAAGAATCCCCATAAACTGAAAAGTCATCCATAAACACTTCCATAATGTCCTCAATGAAGTCTGAAAAGATAGACATCATGCACCTCTGAAATGTGGCAGGGGCATTGCACAATCCAAATGGCATTCTTCTATATGCAAATGTCCCATATGGACAAGTAAAGGTGGTCTTGTCCTAGTCTTGGATGGATTGGAATCTGCAAAAAGCCTGAATAACCATCCAGATAACAAAAGTGAGAATGTTTGGCCAACCTCTCAAGCATTTGATCAATGAAAGGAAGTGGAAAGTGATCCTTCCTGGTTGTCTTATTCAATTTCCTGAAATCAATGCACATTCTCCAACCAGTGACTGTCCTAATGGAAATTAGCTCATATGAATATGATTTTACCACTGTGATTCCACCTTTCTTAGGCACCACCTGAACAGGGCTAACCCACTCGCTATTTGAAATATATAGTTTTTAGCTAGATTGAATCAATAGAGGGTCCTCATTAAAAATCAAGTTATCATTCAACTCAATGGGGACTTCATTGCTGATTTTTTACAATTCAAAGGAATTCTGCAATGATAACTTGTAATTGCATTCATAAAAAGATGGAATCATTCCAATCAATCAAACCAGGATGAAATCTACTCAATTATGGTGCTTGTGCTCCTTGATTCATCTCTGAATTCCAGGGGGATTTAAATTCAACCTCTCGGTTGCAAAATAAAATGAAATCCACACAAACACAACTCAATTGGAAGTGCAAAGCATATGACCACAGGAATTCACAATTGCCATTGCTCCTTGGCCCATCCCCTGATCTCAAGGATGACCTAATGATTACCTCTCAGTAGTGGAGTAAATTGAGGCTTGACAATGGAAATCAGAATTCAAATGAAATTAGAAAATAGAAATCAGCAAATAGAATTCTACAATTCAGGAAATCAGAATCATAAATCAATGGAATTCTGGCTTATCAATTGCTTCTTGATCCATCTCTGGACTGCAAGAGTTCCCTAGAGTTCATCTCTCAATGATTGAATAAAATCAGGGGATTCAATTGATACAATAGTTTTCAGCAGGAAATCAGAAAAAATAGGATTCAGAATTTCATTTCAGAAATCAGAGGTATAATCTGATTTGAGTCAAAATGATTGTCCAAGCATCTTGATTCATTCCTGAACAAGATGGGAGCAATAACACATTCAAATGACTCAATTAATCAGGTTGTGAGTGACAAACAGATTCTGCAGTTCAGGAAATCAGATTCAGAAAAATCAGGAAATCAGATTTTCAGGAAACTAAATTCCGAAATCAGATTTGCAACTAAATGGAATCCAGAAATCTGACTTTATCTCTTAATGCATTCTGAAGGGTGATTAGATCAAATAATACATCTCAATCATAGTTTACAATGGATCTAATGATAACATGAATCAATGCAAATCTGAAAGCCAGAATTGTTGCAGTGCAGGATTACAAATCATTCCATATCCATCCAAAACTAATCTAAACTACTACCCTATCTTAGAAGAAATGGAGTTTAGCTCATGTTTACAAGGCTTGACAGAAAATAAATTGAGAAACAGATACAAATCATTGATGCTTCAAAATGTCTCGGCCAGCAGCAGCCTCCTTTCTTGCTCAAAACCCTGAATGATCAGCCCCCTTTCTCTCCTCCAGAAATCCCCCTTTTATATGACTCCTATCCACCCTTGGATCAGCATCAGAATGTTCTTTATCCTTTGATTGCATCCATGTGTCCTAGTCCTGGAAGAATCTGCAGTGATAACGTTTTGGACAGCCAAAAAGCAAGTGGTCCCCCCTCCTTTTTCTCCCTTTTTCAGTCTTATTCCACCTGCTAGAAGGCACATAACAAGTATCAATGTCTTCTAATAAGAAATAGACAAATAAGGGTAAGAACCACAAGTAGGCTCAGTTCAGTGATCAAAATGGATTTTATGTTGTGCAGGATTGGAAATCTATACGAAAATTTGATGGTTTTGGGCCCGGAAATGATAACTTGTCACAAATCATGGAAATTATCCAAATGCAAGTGATTCAAAGCATTAGAAGCATCAAATGGACTAGTGTAACAAGTAAGTGCAGTCAGAAATCAAATATGAATGAGATTTCTAAGAAGTGATAACTTGGGTTCTCAAAAACGATAACTTATATGACTTTAAAAATGATAACTTGTGATAACTTGAGTTGTGGTTATCCAAATGTGTTGAAATTTGAACAACAATGAGTTAGAACAATAATAAGATGATTGCTTAAGGTCCCTGTGCAGAATTAATGGTTTTGCATGTCGAAATGATAGAATTGCCCTTTAACGATAACTTGGCAAAGGAAAAATGATAACTTGTTCAAATGGACTTAAAACTTTGCACAAGTTGAGATGTGACTATCCAAATATGATTTATACATGATAATGATGGATTTAGGGCAAGAAAACCATTGAAAATTAGTTCATTCAAAATAATGATAACTTGACATATGTGAATGATAACTTGTCCTCAAAATGATAAATTGGCATAGAATTTAGATATTAATGGATTTTGGCATTTCAGAACCTCTATGCACATGAAATTAAGTATAAAATGAGGAATATCAACTAGTTATCACAATGTATGCATTCCAAGTATAATTGGCCCAAAAATAGGCAAAAGTGGGACTCGATATGTATGAATTGCATCTAAAATGGGCTAGAAATATATAGTGATCAGCTAGTGATCAGTGGCTCATATGGAGGTCTTTGCATTTGGACATTTGGAGATTGATATGGAGGTTGTTGATTCTTTGGAAAAATCTTTGGCTGCTAATTAGAATTCTGCATTGGAGGTGCCTGATAATAATTGGCCTTGTATGACAAATAAGGGTGATTCCTATTTTCTGGAGTGTAATACTCAGCAGGGGGTTTCACTCCATAATTTCCTATAGCATTCACTTGGTCAATGGTTTGCTCATATTGCTGCATTATCAGATTGCAACTCTCTGTGACATGGCCTTGGTTTCCACATACATCACACTTAGTTTCAGAATTAGAAACCTTGTTGACATTAGGTGATAGGTTCAACTTCTCCAAGGCCTTTTGCAACACTTTTCAATCTGAATAGAAAGGTTATTCACTTGGTTATCAACTGGTGGTCTCCTTGTCCTGTCATGAGTGAGGAAGTGGTGATTCTTGGCAATATTCTCAATCAATTGATGTCTCATCAATATGTTTGGAAGCAAAAATCCCTATGTAGCAGTGTCCAATGCCACCTTAGATGGATAGTTCAGACCTTTGTGGAAATAATTGACCAATTGCCACTTCTCAAATCCATGGTGTGGACATGCCCTCAATAGACCTTGGAATCTTTGCCATGCATCACAAATATGTTCCTGATCCAATTGGTAAAATCTGGCAATCTGATCCCTGTAATTATCAATCTTGCTAGGAGGGAAAAATTCAGATAGGAACAATTGCACTATGGACTCCCAAGTTGCAACTTCTTCAGGTGTGAGGGCCTTGTACCAAATTTTAGCCCTGTCCTTGAGTGAAAATGGAAACAACCTCATGTACACAACATTCATGGGGGTATTGTTGAAGTGGACTGTGCTACAGATTTCCTTGAAATTATCAATGTGCAGGGCTGGGTCTTCAGTCCCCAATCCAGCAAATTGGTGCTGCCTAATCATTGTGACAAGTGCTGGATTCAATTCAAAGGTCACAGCAGGTGTATTGGCTCCATCCCCTGGTTGTTCTCTGACATTACTAGGTGAATAACAATCCTTCAATGTCTTAGGAGCAGCCATGTTTTGATTATTGACCTCTTCTTCAAAAATTATTCTTCTTGCTTCTTCCCTTAGCAATCTTCTCCTTCTATTGAATCTCCTTTCAGGTTCAGGATCTGATAGGTATAAGTCCTCTTGATTATCCAATCCTGCATAAATTGAATTCACAAGTATCATATTCAAAAAAGAAAGAAAATCGGACAGAAATGGAAAATTCAGACTGATAACTTGTGAAAACTAAAAACTAGGCTAATAAATGGACTAATAACTAGTCTAAAACTAATCTAAAATATTTAAGTTAATCTAATTAGCCTCAAATCCCCGGCAATGGCATCAAAAACTTGATGTGAATTATTAAAAGTAGTGATAACTTGCTGAATTTAGGGGTCAGAATTGAGATTTTCCAAAATTTGATCAATCTCCCTAACTCACTCTCTACTGCAAGTGCACAGGTCAATTGTAATAGACTCAAGTGTCGTATCCACAGTGATTTAAATACTCACTAATATAACATAGACTATTGATCACTAGCTGATCACTATAAGTTTCTATCCCATTTTAGATGCATTTCATTCATATCATGCCCCATTTTTGCCCACCTTTTGGCCAATTATGCTTGGAATGCATAGATTATGATAACTAGTTGATCTTCCTCACTTTATACTTAATTCCACATGCATAGAGGTTCTGAAATGTCAAAATCCATAAATAATTCATTTCTATGCCAAGTTATCATTTTTCTAGACAAGTTATCACTCTTATATGTCAAGTTATCATTATTTTGAGTGAAATGATTTTTAATGATTTTCTTGCCCTAAATCCATTACTATCATGTATGAATCGTATTTGGATGGTCATATCTCAACTTGTGCAAAGTTTTAAGTCCATTTGAACAAGTTATCATTTTTTCATTGCCAAGTTATCATTAATGGGCAAAACTGTCATTTCGATATGCAAAACTATCAATTCCGCACAAAGGCCTTAGACATTCATTATATTATTGTCCTAACTCATTTCTGTTCAAATTTGATCACATTGGAATAACCACAACAAAAGTTATGACAAGTTATCATTTTTATGGCAAACAAGTTATCGTTTTGGCACCCAAGTTATCATTTTTATGAAATCTTATTCATATTTGATTTCTGACTTCACTCACTTGCCACCCTGATCCATTTGATGCCTTCCATGCTTTGAACCACTCATATTTGGACGTTATCCATGGAATTTGCAAAGTTATCATTCCGGGTTCCATAAGTTATCAATTATAATTTGTGATTTTCATTCCTGCACAACACCCAATCCTATTTGGTGTTTGAGCTGATATATACTACTGTTTTAAGCTTTATTTGTTTAAATCCAGTTCAAGGGCTTTGATGTTTGCTGTCGTGGACTTTCCAGCACGTATAACAATTCTGCACAAAGAAAAAAGTAGGGGGGACCATCTACTTTTTCTGTCCAAAAAGTTGCTGCAGCAGCATGATATTCTGAGCAGGGACAGATGGCATAATCATGGCATAGTAGAACATTATGATGCTGATCAAAGGGTGGATAGAAGACATATAAAAGCTGGAATTCTCTGGAAGGGAAAGGAGGCTGGCTATTGCAGGGTTTGGAGAAGGGTTTCTGCACCAAGGAGCAAGGGTTTGAAGCTAGATTGATGTGCTGCTGGAGTTCTGGCCGAGAAGCTTCAAACCAGGATGATTTTTACCTAAACTCCATGCCTCCTAGGATAGGGTAGTAGTCTAATACATATTGTGGATGGATTAGGGATAAGTTTAAGTTTCCTGCACTGATTTGTGAATTCTGAATTTCTGGTTTTACATTTCTGAAATCTGAACTGTTATGGATTAGTTCTTTTCATTGGAAGACCCTACTTGTATTTACAACTAAGATGTCATTTGGTCTAATCTTTGTTCAGAAATGAGCAAAGAACCCATGCCAAGTTTCTGGATTCTATTTTGATTGAAAATCTGATTTCTGAACTTTCTGATTTCAGATTTCCCTAAGCTGTTTGAATCTGATTTGTCACTGGGAATTTGATTAATTAAACAACTGAGAAGTTATCATATGTCCCACTCTTATTCAGAAATGAATTAGGAAGCTTTGACATTTCATGTTTCAATTCTATAATCACCATGAATTTTTCAGATTTGAATGAGTTGCTGATTTCTGATTTCCTGAATTCAGGGAATCTGATTGTCTATTGTTAAGCCCCATTTTAATCCACCATTGAGAGATGGTTTTAAGGCCTTCCTTGAGATCCAGAGATGGACCAAGGAGCAATGACAATTGTGAATTTCAAATATGAAATTATATGCCTTGTACTTCCAATTAATTTGTGTTTGTGTGGATTTCACTTTCAATTGCATCCGAGAGGTTGATTTCAAATTCCCTTGAAAATTCGGAGATGAATCAAAGAGCACAAGCACTATTATTGGATAGATTTCATCCATGTTTAGCTAATTGAAGTGATTTCCTCATTTTGTGATTGCCTCTAAAAGTTATCACTTCAAATTTTATAAAAAAGTGACAAAATCAGCAATGAACTTGAATTGGAGCCTAATGATAACTTGTTTTTCAGTGGGGATACTCTTCTAATTCAACTTGGCTAACAATTATATGACAATATATTGTTTAGTTCTGGTCTAGTTGAGCTGTGAAAATAGTCATATTGAAGGTTGAATTAGATTTGACTATAAAGTGATAACTTGTCCATTTCCATCCATAATTAAATTAGATGAACCCCAATTCCTAGGAGGACCTTTCTCATTGATAGATAAACCCTTTTAGCCTCTAGATTAGCATTTACAATTCAGTTTAGATAACTTTTCAAAAATCCCAAATCAGTTATCATTTTAGCTTTTTTTAGAAATCGGTTTTAACTTTCTTTCAAATTCTTGGATTTTTAACTTTAGATAAGGCTAATCTAGATTGTTTAGAGAGTCTTGGACCTCAAATCACTGTGGATACTACATTTGGGTAACTACAATTGACCTATATACTTGCTTTAGAGAGTGAGTTAGGGAGTTGAAACAAAAATTGAAAAATTGCACTTTTACATAAAATTCAGCAAGTTATCACTAAACCTCCCAATTTCACTATCAAGTTTTTGGCACCGTTGCCAGAGATTTGAGATCAATTAGACTAACTTAGATAGTTTATATTAGTTTTAAATTAGTTTTTAGTCCATTTATTAGGCCAATTTTCAATTTTTGCAAGTTATCATTCCCAATTTTTCATTCTTGTGTAGTTTTCTTTCTTTTCTCAATTTGATACTTCTGAATTCATTTATGCAGGATTTGGACAATAAAGAGGAACATTACCAATCAGATCCTGAGCCTGAAAGAAGATTTCTAAGAAGAAGGAGATTGCAAAGGCTTGAGGCAAGGAGAAGAATATTTGAAGAAGAAGAAGAGGAGCAAGTAAACTTGGCTGCACCAAGGACTTTGAAGGATTGCTATTCTCCTAGTAATGTCAGAATTCAACAAGGGAATGGAGTCCTAGCACCAGCTGCAAACTTTGAAGTGAATCCAGCCTTGGTGACAATGATAAGACAATACCAATTTTCTGGATTGGGCAATGAAGATCCAGCCTCACACTTGGATAACTTCAAGGAGATTTGTAGTACTGTCCACTTCAACAACACACCCATGGATGCTGTCTATATGAGGCTATTCCCATTCTCACTCAAGGACAAGGCCAAGACTTGGTACAAGACCCTCAAACTAGAAGAGATGGCTACTTGAAAATCTATTATTCAATTGTTTCTAGCTGAATTCTTCCTGCCTAGTAAAACTGATAACTATAGAGATCAGATTGTGAGGTTCTATCAATTGGATCAAGAGAACATATGTGATGCATGGCAAAGACTCCAAGGCTTGTTGAGGGCATGTCCACATCATGGCTTTGAAAAATGGCAACTTGTCAACTATTTTCACAAAGGATTGAATTACCCCAGTAAGGTTGCATTGGATACAGCAGTAGGGGGGATATTTGCATCAAGAAATATTGATGAAGCCTACCAATTGATTGAGAACATGGCCAAGAACCGTCATTTCCTTACACATGACAAGACAAAAAGGCCATCCAATGAAAATTAAGTCAATAACATTGCTGTCCAGATTGAAGAAGGATTGAAAAAGGCATTGGAGAACCTGAATTTGTCCACTAATGTATGAAAGTCTTCAAATCAAGAATCAATGTGTGATGTATGTGGAAACCAGGGCCATGTCACTGAGAGTTGCAACTTGATAATGCAGCAATATGAGCAATCTATAGATCAAGTTAATGCTGTGGGGAATTATGGAATCAAGTCAACTTCTGAATTCTATACTCCAGAAAATAGGAATCATCCTTATCTTTCCTACAAGGCCAATCATTTCCAAGGGCTACCAATGCAGAATTCTAATTGTCAACCCAAGATTTTGCCAAGGAACCAGCCACCTCCATATGGAAATCATCTCTCAACCATTCCAATGCAAAGAACTCCTTATGAGCAGCCACCACAACCTCAACCCACTCAATTTTCAAAGATGGAAGAGTTGCTGCAACAAATTTTGAAGAAACAAGAGAAGCAAGAGGAGGAGATGCAGAAGTTAACAAATGAATATGAAGCCTTGAATGCCAATCAGAAGTTGCTTGAAAGTCAAATTTCCCAACAAGCAAGCACATCCAATAGGCCACCTTTATTCTTTCCTGGACAGCCAGAGGTGAACCCTAAAGAACAAGCCAAAGCAATTCAACTCAGGAGTGGAAGGCAAGTTGACAAGCCAATGCAAAATGTAGAGGCCAATCCAACTCAAAAGAATACAAACTCCAAGATGGAAGGAAATTCAGCTGAAGAACACTCCTGCCCAAAACTTAAAAATAAGGGAATTGAAGAGGCTGTTGTAGGAAATCAGAAAAGGAACTTTCAAAATGAAGCCAATGGAAGAATCTTTGACAAAGTGCCTTCCCCTCAAAGATTAGTGAAGGCCAAGCAAGATCAGCAATATGGAAGGTTTTTGGAGATCTTGAAGAAGCTATACATCAATGTGCCATTTGTTGAAGCCATTCAAGAGATGCCTTCATATGCAAAATTTTTGAAGGAAATCCTAACCAAGAAGAGGAGAATTGTGGAATGTGAGACTATTGTACTAACTGAAGAGGCTTCTGCAATAATTCAAAATAAGTTGCCTCCTAAGCTAAAGGATCCAGGGAGTTTCTCCATTCCATGTGAGATAGGAAATAGAAAAATTCAAAGGGCCATGTGTGACTTGGGTGCTTCTGTAAGTGTTATACCCTTGTCTCTATGCAGGAAACTTGAAGTAGGAGATATGAAGCCCACCAACATGTCTCTACAGCTGGCCGATAGGTCCATCAAATATCCCCGTGGAATCATTGAAGATATACCCTTAAAGGTTGGAAAATTCTATATACCAATGGACTTTGTGGTTTTGGATATGGATGAGGATTTGAATACACCCATCTTGCTTGGAAGACCCTTTCTTCTACTGCTGGAGCTGTCATTGATGTTAAGGAGGGGAGATTGACCTTCCAAATTGGTGAAGACAAGATAGAGTTCAACCTTGCACAAGTTATCAACGGGCCAGCTTGTTAAGAAGATGATTTTGGGGATGGACAGATTGATGAAATTGTGGAACATGCCTCAGCAATAATATCCATTGAAGATCCATTGCAAAGGTACCTTATGTTTGATCATTTGAAGGAATTAGAAGATCAAGAGGCTGCAGCATACCAATCAGCATTGAATCTGTCCAAATCAGTAGAAAATTCAGAAAATCAGCACCAAGTTCGGGACACTGCTGAACTCCAGGGAACTCAAGCCAATTCTTCCAAATTGGAACTCAAGCCTCTCCCCAACAACCTGAAGTATGAATTCTTGGGGAGAATTCAACATTTCCAGTTATCATCAATGCAAACTTGCCCAAGAATCAAGTTGAAGAGCTACTGAAAAAACTAAGGCTGTACAAGGAGGTAATTGGCTATTCCATTGATGATATTAAGGGTATTAATCCCTCAATTTGCATGCATAGGATCCCCATGGAGGATAGCTACAAGTCCTCCATTGAATGCCAAAGAAGACTCAACCCAATTATGAAGGAGGTGGTCAAAAAGGAAGTGTTGAAGTTGCTGAATGCTGGGATTATTTACTCCATTTAAGATAGTGAATGGGTCAGCCCTGTCCAAGTGGTGCCTAAGAAAGGAGGGATTACAGTAGTCAAATCAGATTCTAATGAACTCATACCCACCAGGACAGTCACATGATGGAGGATGTGCATTGATTTTAGGAAATTGAACAAGGTAACTAGGAAGGACCATTTTCCACTTCCTTTCCTTGATCAAATGTTGGAAAGATTGGCAACACACTCTCACTTTTGTTATTTGGATGGCTATTCAGGTTTTCTATAGATTCCTATTCATCCACAAAACCAACACAAGACAACCTTCACATGTCCATATGGGACATTTGCATATAGGAGGATGCCATTTGGATTGTGCAATGCCCCTGTCACATTTCAGAGGTGTATGATGTCCATCTTTTCAGACTTCATTGAGGACATTATGGAGGTGTTTATGGATGATTTTTCAATTTATGAAGATTTCTTTGAGGCTTGTTTGGAAAATTTGACAAAAGTGTTGCAAAGGTGCAGGGAATCCAATCTAATTCTAAATTGGGAAAAGTGCCACTTCATGGTTCAAGAAGGAGTGATATTGGGCCACATTGTATCTAGTAGAGGGATTGAAATGGACAAGGCAAAGATTGAAATTATTGAGAAGTTGCCACCCCCAAAGAATGTCAATGCAATTAGGAGCTTTTTGGGGCATTCAGGCTACTACAAAAGGTTTATAAAAAACTTCTCAATGATAACTAGGCCTCTTACCAAGCTGTTGGCCAAAGATGTGGAGTTCAATTTTGATGAAGATTGTTTGAAGGCCTTTAATCAATTAAAGGAAGCCCTCACTTCAGCCCTCATAGTGCAGCCACCAGATTGGGCATTGCCCTTTGAGATTATGTGTGATACTTCTGACCAGACAGTAGGGGTAGTGTTGGGGCAAACCAAGGAGAAGAAGCACTATGTTATATGTTATGCTAGCAAGACATTGGATGAAGCCCAAGTCAACTATGCCACCACTGAAAAGGAATTGTTGGCTGTTGTGTTTGCCTTTGACAAATTCATATCGTATTTGATTGGATCTAAAGTAATTGTCTTCACTGATCACCAAGCAGTAAGGCATCTGATCAACAAGAAGGAATCCAAGCCAAGGCTCATAAGATGGATCCTATTGCTGCAAGAGTTTGATGTAGAAATCAAGGACAAAAGAGGGACAGAAAATTTGGTTGCTGATCACTTGTCAAGAATGGAAGGAATTCAGGATTTTCCATCAATTCCTATCAATGATTCTTTCCCTGATGATTACCTAATGGCTATATCAGCTGCCCCTACCCCTTGGTATGCTGATATTGTTAATTACTTGGCATGTGGGATTATTCCTTTTGACTTTTCCTATCAATAGAAGAAAAAGTTCTTCCATGACTTGAAGGATTTCTATTGGGATGACCCTCTTCTATTCAAAAAGCCCCCTGATGGCATTTTCAGGAGATGTGTACTAGAAGCTGAATTTCAATCAATTTGAATGCCACTCATCTCCATATGGTGGACATGGAGCCACTCAAAAGACTGCTGACAAGGTGCTACAATCTGGTTTCTATTGGCCTTCTTTGTTCAAAGATGCATATATGTATGTGAAGAGTTGTGATGAATGTCAAAAAGCAGGGTCAATCTCCAGGAGGAATGAAATGCCACAGAATGGAATCCTAGAAGTTGAAATTTTTTATGTTTGGGGCATTGATTACATGGGGCCCTTTCCTAGCTCCTTTGGATACAAATTCATATTGTTGGCTGTTGATTATGTGTCCAAGTGGATAGAAGACATCCCCACAACAGTTGCTGATTCCAGGGCTGTTATCAAGTTATTCAAGGATGTAATCTTCCCAAGATTTTGAACTCCAAGGGTGGTTATAAGTGATGGAGGCAGCCATTTGATTGAAAAGTGTTTTGAGAACCTCCTAAACAAGTATGGAGTCAAGCACAAGGTCTCCACTGCATATCATCCTCAAACAAGTGGCCAAAGAGAAATTTCAAATAGGGAAATCAAGGCCATAGAGAAAACAGTTTCCTTGACTAGGAAGGATTGGAGTTTGAGGCTAAATGATGCACTTTGGGCATATAGAACAACCTATAAGACCCCTATAGGCACTTCTCCTTATAAGTTGGTCTATGGGAAAACTTGCCACCTACCAATTGAGTTGAAGCATAAGGCATATTGGGCAGTAAAGGCACTCAATTTTGATATGAAAGCATGTGGACAAAAGAGGCTTCTTCAAGTTGATGAGTTGGATGAGATTAGGCAAAATGCCTACCATAATTAAGAATTTTACAAGGAAAGGTCCAAGAGATGGCATGATAGCAGAATTCTGAATAAGGAATTCAAGGTTGGAGACTTGGTATTATTGTTTAATTCAAGGTTAAAACTATTTCCTGGAAAGTTGAAATCAAGGTGGAGTGGACCCTTCAAAGTCCACAAAGTTCATTCTTATGGTGCTGTGGACCTTCTGAATGATAAGGATGATGTATTCAAGGTTAATGGACAGAGGTTGAAGCCATATAATCCCACAGCTCAGGAATCAGCTAAGGAGGTGCTAAATTTGCAAGAATTGTCAAGTTTTCCTAACTGAATTCAAGTGGAAAGATGTCTAGCCTAAGACATTAAATTAGGGCACTTCTTGGGAGGTAACCCAAATCATTTTACACTTAACTTTTCTATTTTGCAGTAATAAAGAAGGGAGGAATCAGATCCATCCACAATTTGAAAGAAGGGAGTACCCCTACCCTCATTTTTAATTTTTTCTCACTGAAATCCCAATGATAATTGATATAATCTTTCCTCTCATGCTGAAATCATCATATTACCATCTGAATCATTGCGCAAATCAGTTATCTCAATCCATCTTAGATGCATTTCAGTGGATTTCAGTGAATTTGAATACATTGTTGAATTGTGCACCCTAAAAATCTGAAATTTAATGTCCCCCTGATATCTCCAATTTCTCTGCAGATTGGTTGAAATTCATGAAGAATGGATCACCCTAAGCCCCTGATTGAGATGCAAGACCCATTGGAAAGGATCAAATGCAAAATTCCATATATTTCATACCCTTCCATCCCTCTTCCTTGCTTTAACTTTTCAACACTATGGACAGTGTTGAGGCTAAGCTTGGGGGAGGAAACCTGGTGCTTTTCTAACTTTTACACCATGTTTTCAATCTATTTTAATGTTTATATCATCAATTACCACCAGGTTATCATTATTTGAACAAGTTATCACTATTCGAGTCCAATTCAAGTCTTGCCTTTATTTTGACTCTAAAATGGGTAGAATACTTCATTATGACAGTTGGTACACTCCAATACAAGTGGCCAACTTGGCCATTAGTCCTCTTACTTTAATTGGCACTATCAATTCAGATGCATTTGAATTAATTTTCAACTGGAAATTTTTCTTTTTGTGGGTAACACTAGCTGACATTCATTGATTAATTGGAAAGTAGAAGATGTCTAGAAAGGAGTCAAGGATCTTGCTGCCATGTTAAATGGGAAATCTTGACTATTTGCATCTAAGGATCTAATCTATACTTGAGTTTGAACCATTGCTCGCTTCATGAACAGAATAGAAAAAGAAAGAAAAAGGAAAAGTGAAAAGTTGCATTTTGCATTGCATGCATACATGAATAAAGAGAGTGAAAATTTCAAAAAGAAACCTCTCCTGAATAAAGCCAGGATTTTTATCCTGTGCATAAAGATCAGGTTCAAATCTGTTTATTGCATCCTCATGAATAAAAGTCAGGTTTTCAAACCTGTTTAAGCAATGAAAGAAAAATCTGTTCATGAAGAGATTGATGTTTCAAACTTTTTAGTAAAGTTGACAATCCTTATAATCCAAATCAGTTAATGTTAGTACTTCTATCATGGCTTAAATTTGTTTTAACCTTTGTGACTCAGCTAGAATTTGGGATTGGAAAGAATGGGATGGAATGTTAGCAAAGTGGGAAACTTATTTAGATCTTATTCAGCTGATTTTTCTATTCATTTGTGGATGATAAATTCAATTTGTCCTTAATTTCTGAATGTTTTGCTTGAGGACAAGAAAAAGGCTAAGCTTGGGGGAGTTTGATCACTAGCTGATCACTATAAGTTTCTATCCCATTTTAGATGCATTTCATTCATATCGAGCCCCATTTTTGCCTACCTTTTGGCCAATTATGCTTGGAATGCATAGATTGTGATAACTAGTTGATCTTCCTCACTTTATACTCAATTCCATGTGCATAGAGGTTCTGAAATGCCAAAATTCATAAATAATTCATTGCTATGCCAAGTTATCACTTTTCTAGACAAGTTATCACTCCTATATGTCAAGTTATCATTATTTTGAGTGAACTGATTTTCAATGATTTTCTTGCCATAAATCCATTACTGTCATGTATAAATCATATTTGGATGGTCATATCTCAACTTGTGCAAAGTTTTAAGTCCATTTGAATGAGTTATCATTTTTTCCATTACCAAGTTATCGTTAAAGGGCAAAACTGTCATTTTGATATGCAAAACTATCAATTCTGCATAAAGGCCTTAGGCATTCATTATATTATTGTCCTAACTCATTGCTGTTCAAATTTGATCACATTTGGATAACCACAACAAAAGTTATGACAAGTTATCGTTTTTAAGGCAAACAAGTTATCGTTTTGGCACCCAAGTTATCATTTTTATGAAACCTTATTCATATTTGATTTCTGACTTCATTCACTTGCCACCCTAATCCATTTGATGCCTTCCATGCTTTGAACCACTCATATTTGGACGTTATCAATGGAATTTGCAAAGTTATCATTCCGGTTTCCATAAGTTATCAATTCTAATTTGTGATTTTCATTCCTGCACAACACCCAATCCTATTTGGTGTTTGAGCTGATATATACTACAGTTTTAAGCTTTATTTGTTTAAATCCTATTCAAGGGCTTTGATGTTTGCTGTTGTGGACTTTTCAACAGGTATAACAATTCTGCACAAAGAGAAAAAGTAGGGGGGGACCATCTACTTTTTCTGTTCAAAAAGTTGCTGCAGCAGCAGGATATTCTGAGCAGGGACAGATGGCATAATCAGGGCATAGTAGAACATTATGATGCTGATCAAAGGGTGGATAGAAGACATATAAAAGATGGAATTCTCTGGAAGGGAAAGGAGGCTGGCCATTGCAGGGTTTGGAAAAGGGTTTCTGCACCAAGGAGCAAGGATTTGTAGCTGGATTGCTGTGCTGCTGGGGTTCTGGCCGAGAAGCTTCAAACCAGGATGATTTCTACCTATTCTTCATTCAATTTTGTATCTATGTTTGTAATTATGTGGAGCTAAACTCCATGCCTCCTAGATAGTAGTCTAATACATATTGTGGATGGATTAGGGATAAGTTTAAGTTTTCTGCACTGATTTATGAATTCTGAATTTCTGGTTTTACATTTCTGAAATCTGAACTGTTATGGATTAGTTCTTGTCATTGGAAGACTCTACTTGTATTTACAACTAAGAAGTTGTCATTTGGTCTAATCTTTGTTCAGAAATGAGTAAAGAACCCATGCCAAGTTTCTAGATTCTATTTTGATTGAAAATTTGATTTCTGAACTTTCTGATTTCAGATTTCCCTAAGCTGTTTGAATCTGATTTGTCATTGGGGATTTGATTAATTAAACAACTGAGAAGTTATCATATGTCCCACTCTTATTCAGAAATGAATTAGGAAGCTTTGACATTTCATGATTCAATTCTATAATCGCCATGAATTTTTCAGATTTGAATGAGTTGCTGATTTCTGATTTCCTGAATTCAGGGAATCTGATTGTCTATTGTTAAGCCCCATTTTAATCCACCATTGAGAGATGGTTTTAAGGCCTTCCTTGAGATCCAGAGATGGACCAAGGAGCAATGACAATTGTGAATTTCAAATCTGAAATTATATGCCTTGTACTTCCAATTAATTTGTGTTTGTGTGGATTTCACTTTCAATTGCAGCCGAAAGGTTGATTTCAAATCCCCTTGAAAATTCGGAGATGAATCAAAGAGCACAAGCACTATTATTGGATAGATTTCATCCATGTTTAGCTAATTGAAGTGATTTCCTCATTTTGTGATTGCCTCTAAAAGTTATCACTTCAGATTTTATAAAAAAGTGACAAAATCAGCAATGAACTTGAATTGGAGCCTAATGATAACTTGTTTTTCAGTGGGGATACTCTTCTAATTCAACTTGGCTAACAATTATATGACAATATATTGTTTAGTTCTGGTCTAGTTGAGCTGTGAAAACAGCCATATTGAAGGTTGAATTAGATTTGACTATAAAGTGATAACTTGTCCATTTCCATCCATAATTAAATTAGATGAACCCCAATTCCTAGGAGGACCTTTCTCATTGATAGATAAACCCTTTTAGCCTCTAGATTAGCATTTACAATTCAGTTTAGATAACTTTTCAAAAATCCCAAATCAGTTATCATTTTAGCTTTTTTTAGAAATCGGTTTTAACTTTCTTTCAAATTCTTGGATTTTTAACTTTAGATAAGGCTAATCTAGATTGTTTAGAGAGTCTTGGACTTCAAATCATTGTGGATACGACATTTGGGTAACTACAAATGTCCTGTAAACTTGCAGTAGGGAGTGAGTTAGGGAGTTGAAATAAAAATTGAAAAATTGCACTTTTACATAAAATTTAGCAAGTTATCACTAAACCTGCCAATTTCACTATCAACTAATCCTAGACTAAGTGACAAAAATAGTGTAATGGTGAAAAGAGAAAACATATTTAAAATGTGAGTAAAATGGTAACTATTTTTGGTATTTTAGTGATAGACAAGATCTGAATTCTAATTACTGAACTAAGACTAAAAAGGGTTTATCAGTCAATGGGAAGATTCTCCTAGGAATGGGGTTCACCTAATTCAGCTATGGATGGAATGGAACAATTCAACAATTTAAGGCCAAATCTGATTCAACTAATAAAGGGCTGCTCTCACAGCATGATTAAACCAGGACTAATCATCATATTCTCATATAGAAGATTAGTTAAGTTGAATGAGAAAGGAATCCTCACTGGTATCAAGTTATCATTAAACATATATATGAGCACCTCACTCATTTTACCAACTCCTCTCAGATTTTGGCAATTTCAGTAGGTCTGAAATTAACAACCAATTGCATTCATAATAATGAGAGAATTACTTCAATTAACTAGGAAAGAATGTAATGAACCCAATATTAATGCTAGTGCTTCTTGGTTTATCTCTAAACATCATGGGGATTTAAAATCAGTCTCTCGACTGCAAATTAAATTGAAATCCACACCATCAATTAATTGGATACAATAAGCATATAATCACAGATTGGAATTCAACAATTGCTAGTGCTTCTTGGTCCATCTCTGAACATCAAGAAAACCCTAAATTCACTTCTCAATGGTTAATGAAATTAGGGCTACAATGACAAAATAGATTCTAAAATCAGAATTTAGGAAATCAGATTCATGACCAAAGATTGGGACTTAGGAACTTAGCACTGTTTTCTTGATTTATTTCTGAACAAAGAAGAAATCATAAATCAACCTGTCAGTTGCAAATGTAATTAGGATTTCACAATGTCAAGAACAGGTTCCAAGATTTCAGATTCAGAAAATCAGAATCAACACAGCATTAGAATAGTTTCAACACTAGTGAAGAAAAACAACATTGTTCATCATCCATCCATGATTAGAACTAGATTATTATCCTATCCTAGGAGAGTTGGAATTTAGCTCATCATAATTACAAGATTTAATGCAAAACAGAAGAAGAAACTGATACAAAGCATTCTTAAATAAAAAATTTGCCCAGGAAATCAGATTGCAGTCTTCTCCTCTTCAACTCCCCCCATTCACTTCCTGGTTCAGCAACCCTGCAATGGAGCCTCCTCTTCTCATCTGGATTCCTCTCAACTTTTATACCGTCCTTCTTCTCCCTAGGATGCAGATAAGAAGCTTCTAATATCCCCTGATTATGCCATGTGTCCTCTCCAACAGATTCCAACTGAGGCAGCAACTTTTTTGGACAGCAGTGTAGTGGTTCCCCCCCCCCCCCCCACACATTTTCCAGCTTGTTGCAGCTTTATATTACCTGCTAGAGGAGCTAAAACAGTAAGCATCAAAGTCCTTAAATAGAAATTAAACAAGTATGGATTAGGACAACATATATATATAAACTCAATTGTTAAATGCAACTTGGTGTTATGCAGAAATGAAATCATTATACAGAAATGATAACTTTATGCCCGGAATGATAACTTCTAAATATGAGTGGTTCAAAATAGCAAGACAGCAGGTATCCAAGTTTTCAAATAAGAATTGAATAAGTATGGATTTGGACAACAATTAAATGAGTTCAATTATCAGATATGGATAATGATTCATAAGAGTGATAACTTGAGCCTCGGAATGATAACTTTGTGCACATAAATGATAACTTGTGCGGATTTGATTATAATTATCCAAATGTGACCAATTCAGAACAGCAAGGAGTTAGGACAGTAATTAAACAATTGCCGAATGCTGTTATGCAAAAATAATGACCTTGCACATTGAAATGACAACTTTGCCCCAAAAATGATAGAATGATAACTTGTGCATTGAAATGATAACTTTGCACAAATCAAATTATGATTATCCAAATATGATTAATTCATAATAGCAAGGGATTTAGGGCAAGATATCAATTAGAAATCAACTCAATTAGCAAATGCACATTGGAATGATAACTTTGCATAAGTTAGTGATAACTTGCCCAAAAAATGTTAACTTGGTACGGAAATGATAACCTTGCAAATATTGGCAATTCAGAACCTCTGTGCACACGATATTGAATATAAAATGAGGATGGTCAGCTGGTAATCATAGTTTATTGCATTCTATGCACAATTAACCAAATGAAGGGCAAAATGACGACTCAATAGATGTGAAATGGATAGAAAATGGACTAAAACTATAATATGATCAGCTAGTGATCAGACATACCAATTTTAAATTCAAATTCACAATTTTATCACAGTCAAAATTTGAGGAAGACAACTTTTGCAATAAATTTTGCACAAACCAATTTTGAATTCATTAATTGTACTAAATGCTTTTATGTGAGTTAATTAAATTTCTAAATTAGGTTATACAGTTTGTGGAGTATTTAATTTCAGAATTCATGATACTAATTTTAATTGATTTTAAGATATAATGTGCACGCTACCTCCTCTGCTGGTAGCACTGTCAAACGCATTAATTCTGATCGCTCGATTGCAGATGGATGCTGGATCCCACAAAACACCTAAACCGGCTCGGTAAGCGGAGTTTAACTGGTTTTTTGTCCAAACAAATGAATCGAATCAAGAAGCATATATTAATATTCCCTAGAAAATTGGAGAAGTTGCTGTTTGAAGTACTGAGGTACTACAAATTGCATGAACTCCTTCGACGAGAACAACAACAGAGCCGCGATGACAGACACACATAAAAAATGAGAAATTAGGGCAAAAGCAAAGTGGTTGCAAATATTGGTGAAATAGAAAAAAATAGCGCCTGGTGCAGTAAGGTAGAGCGACGACAGGCATCATCAATGGCGGTAGAGTGATGACAAACAGCGATGACCATAGAGCGACAATAAGCAATGTCAGCGATGGCATCGGTAGAGGGATGACAGGCAACGTCAGCGGCGGCGGGAAGAGAACATCAGCGGGGAGAAGAGGAATTTAGGAAAAACCCGGGCACAATAATAGCGACATCCCAACAATGATTGGGGCTTACCGGAGGATGGGGAGGAAATAAATCCTGGCAATGTCGTTCTTAAGCTGAGTGGCTGGGATCTTCGTCTTTGATCACGCAGAACAGAATGTCTCGTTCGGAGGCGGTGGATCATCAAAGACTGCTCATTTCTTGGAGGAAAAAATGCGCTCGACTGGTTCTTTTGTTTGGACAAAAAAGACTACTTAGACTCCTCTTAAATAACCGGTCCAAGCGATTTGCAGGATCCACCATTGATATGCAATCAAACGAGGAGGAATCACAAAGGACAAAGAAAATTTAAGCCAGGAAAGAAGTACTAATAATAACTAATTTGGATTTAAGAAATTTTCAACTTTACCATGGAGGTTGAACCACAAATCTCTTCATGAACAAATTTTTGCACTGCTTAAACAAGTTTGAAAACCTGACTTTTATTCATGAAAATGAATGTAAACAGGTTGAGACCTGATTTTTATTCATGCTGGTAACAGGATAAAAATCCTGGCTTTATTCAGGAGAGGTTCCTTTTTGGAATTTCACTCTCTTTATTGATGCATGCATGCAATGCAGAAATGCAACTTTTCACTTTTTCTTTTTCTCCAATTTTTTTTCTGTTCGGTTCATGAAGTGAGCAATAGTTCAAACTCAAGTAAGGTTTGGATCCCTTAATACAAATAGTCAAGTTTTCCTAATTAACATGTCTGCAGGAGCCTTGACTCCCTTCTAGACATCTTCTACTTTTAAATCAATCCATGAGTGCTAGCTAGTGTTACCCACAAAACGGAAAAAATTCAGCTGGAATTCAAGTTCAAATGCATCTGAAAGGGTAATCTGATTAAAGCAAAAAGACTAATAGCCAACTTGACTATTTGGTATTGGAGTGTACTAATTGTCATATTAAAGGATTTCACCCATTTTGGAGTTAAAATGCAGGCAAGAATTGAGCTGAGCAATATCAGTGATAACCGGGTAAAAATACTGATAACTTGCTGATAATAGTGATAACCTGGTAATAATTAATGATATGAGCTTTGAAATGAATTAGAAACATGGTGTAAGGTTCAGAAATGCACCAGGTTCCTCCCCCAAGCTTATTTCCAGCACTGTCCTTAGTGGTGAAAAATACAGGCAAGGGAGAGAATTGGGAGGGTATTAAATTTTTGAAATTGTGCACTGGGTATTGCTTCATGTGATTCCTTCATGTCAACTAGAGGCTTGTGTGCAATCAATTCTGCTGAGAATTGGAGAATAATCAGCAAAGTATTGATTGCCACATCAGCAAACAGCAATGATTAGTTTTGCAATGCACAATGTAACAATGCACTGAATTGAATTGAAATTTAGCAATGGTAGATGTGGATGACTGATATGAGTGGTAATTCAGATATCATTATGATAATTATAGCATGCAATAGAAGATAATATCAATTATCAGTGGCATTTCAGTGAGAAAAGTTAAGTTTGAGTCTAAGAGTACTCCCTGGGTGAAAATTTATGGGTAGATATGATTTCTTTTTTATTTATTCCTGTAAAACAGAGAAAATTAGGTGTTAAATGGCTTGGGTTGCCTCCCAAGAAGTGCCCTACTTTAATGTCTTAGGCTAGACATTGTTTCACTAGAATTCAGCTAGGCAATTTTAGTTGATCTTGCAATATCAGCACTTCCTTAGCTGAATTCATTGCTGTGGGGTTGTATAACTTCAATCTTTGTCCATTAACCTTGAATATATCAACATTATCATTGGCAAGGTCGATAGCTCCAAAGGGGTATACTTTGTGGACTTTGAAGGGTCCACTCCATCTGGATTTCAGTTTTCCAAGAAATAATTTGAGCCTTGAGTTGTAAAGCAAGACAAGGTCTCCAACTTTGAATTCTCTTTTCAAGATCCTGCTGTCATGCTACCTCTTGGTCCTTTCCTTGTAAAATTCAGAATTGTGGTAGGAATTAAGCCTAATCTCATCCAATTCATCAAGTTGCAGCAGTCTTTGCTATCCACAGAATTTCATATCAAAATTCAGTACCTTGACAGCCCAATATGCTTTGTGTTTCAACTCAATGGGCAAGTGACAAGTTTTGCCATAGATCAATTTGTAAGGAGAGGCACCAATTGGAGATTTATAGGTTGTCCTATAGGCCCAAAGTGCATCATTCAATTTCATGCTCCAATCTTTTCTAGTCAATGAAACAGTTTTCTCCAAAATGGTCTTGATCTCCCTATTTGATATTTCAGCTTGGCCACTTGTTTGAGAGTGATAAGCTGTTGAAACTTTATGCTTGTCCCCATATTTGCTCAAAAGGTTCTCAAAACTCCTTTCTATGAAGTGGCTGCATCCATCACTGATAACCACCCTTGGAACTCCAAATCTTGGGAGAATTATATCCTTGAACATTCTGATAACTATCATGGAGTCAGCAACTGTTGTGGGGATTGTCTCTATCCATTTGGACACATAGTCAACAATCAACAGTATGAATTTGTATCCAAATGAACTAGGGAATGGTCCCATGTAATCAATGCCTCAAACATAAAAAATCTCAACTTCTAAAATTCCATTATGTGGAAATTTCATTCCTTCTAGAAATTGACCCTGCTCTTTGGCACACATCACAACTCTTGACATACATATGAGCATACCTGAATAGACTAGGCCAATAGAAACCTGATTGGAGGATTTTAGCTGCAATTTTCTGAGTGGCACCATGTCCTCCATAAGGTGAAGAATGGCATTCATGCAAAATATCCTGAAATTCAGTCTCTAGCACACACCTTCTAAACATGCCATCAGGAGATTTCTTGAACAAGAATGGATCATCCCAATAATAGTTTTTTATGTCATGGAAGAATTTCTTCTTTTGCTGGTATGAATAATCAGATGGAATGATCCCACAAGCCAAATATTTCACAATGTCAGCATACCATGGAGCTGGGGCTGCTGATATGGCCATTAGGAAGTCATCAGGGAATGAATCATTAATAGGAATTGATGGAAATTCCTGAGTTCCTTCCATCTTAGACAAATGGTCAGCCACTAGATTTTCAGTGTCTCTTTTATCCCTAATCTCCACATCAAATTCTTACAGCAATAGAGTCCATCTGATAAGCCTTGGTTTTGACTCCTTCTTGATGATTAGGTGCCTAACAGCTTGATGGTCAGTATATACAATCACTTTAGCTCCAACTAGATAGGGCCTGAATTTAGCAAATGCAAATACCACAGCCAATAACTCTTTTTCAGTGGTGGCATAATTGATTTGGGCTTCATCCAAGTTCTTGCTAGCATAAAAGATGACATAATGCTTCTTGTCCTTGGTTTGGCCTATGACTGCCCCTACTGCTTGGTCAGATGCATCACACATGATTTTAAAGGGCAATGACCAATCTGGAGGTTGCACAATTGAAGCTGATATGAGGGCTTCCTTTAACTGATTAAAGGCCTTCAAACATTCTTCATCAAAATTGAATTCAACATCTTTTGCCAATAGCTTTGTGAGGAGTCTGGTTATCATTGAGAAATTCTTGATAAATCTCCTGTAAAATTCAGCATGGCCCAAGAAACTCCTTATTGCCTTCACATTCTTTGGAGGTGGCAGCTTCTCAATGGCCTTAAGCTTGGCTTTGTCCATCTCAATCCCTCTGCTGGATACAATATGACCTAATACAACTCCTTGAACCATGAAATGGCATTTTTCCCAATTCAAAATTAAGTTGGATTCCCTGCACCTTTGCAACACTTTTGTTAAATTCTCTAAGCATGCTTCAAAAGAATCCCCATAAACTGAAAAGTCATCCATAAACACTTCCATAATGTCCTCAATGAAGTCTGAAAAGATAGACATCATGCACCTCTGAAATGTGGCAGGGGCATTGCACAATCCAAATGGCATTCTTCTATATGCAAATGTCCCATATGGACAAGTAAAGGTGGTCTTGTCCTAGTCTTGTTGATGGATTGGAATCTGCAAAAAGCCTGAATAACCATCCAGATAACAAAAGTGAGAATGTTTGGCCAACCTCTCAAGCATTTGATCAATGAAAGGAAGTGGAAAGTGATCCTTCCTAGTTGCCTTATTCGATTTCCTGAAATCAATGCACATTCTTCAACTAGTGACTGTCCTAGTGGAAATTAGCTCATCTGAATCTGATTTCACCACTGTGATTCCACCTTTCTTAGGCACCACCTGAACAGGGCTAACCCACTCGCTATCTGAAATAGAGTAGATGATTCCAGCATTCAATAATTTCAGAACTTCCTTCTTTACAACTTCCTTCATGACAGGGCTCAATCTCCTTTGGCATTCAATTGAAGGCTTGTAATTATCCTCCATGGGAATTTGGTGCATGCAAATTGAAGGATTAGTTCCCTTGATATCTTCAATTGAGTAGCCAATTACCTCCCTATATAATTTTAGTCACTTCAGAAGCTCCTGGACTTGTTCTTTAGGCAAATTGGCATTGATGATTACTGGAAATGTGAAATTCTCTCCAAAGAATTCATACTTTAGATTGCTAGGAAGAGGTTTTAGCTCCAATTTAGAAGAGTTATCCTAAGTTGAATTGGTTTGGAGTTCAGTAGTGAAAACTTCCTGCACCACATTCTGGATTTCAGATTTGTCCACTGATTTGAATGAATTTATCATAGATTGGCATGCCTTAGCCTCTGTATCTTCTAGTTCCTTCAAGTGATCAAACATAAGGCATCTTTGCAAGGGGTCTTCTATTGGAATTATTGTAGATACTTGCTCCACAATCTGATTTAATTGCCCATCTTCAAAATCTTCATATTGAAAATTTGGGCTACTAATAACTTGAGCCAAGTTGAATTTTATCTTGTCCTCTCCAATTTGAAATGTCAATCTACTTCCTTGACATTTATTACAGCACCTGTAGTGGCTAGGAAAGGTCTCCCTAACAGAATTGGGGTGTTTAAATCCTCATCCATGTCTAATACCACAAAATCCACAAGAATGTAAAATTTTCCAACTTTAAGGGGTATGTCTTCAAGAATTCCATGTGGATACTTAATAGATCTGTCATCTAGCTGCAAGGACATGTTGGTGGGCTTCATATCTCCAACTTCTAGCTTCCTGCACAGTGATAAAGGGATTAAACTCACAGATGCACCTAAATCACACATTGCCCTCTGAATTTTCCTATTCCCAATTTCACAAGGAATTGAAAAACTTCCTGGGTCCTTTAATTTGGGAGGCAACTTGTTTTGAATTATGGCAGATGCCTCCTTAGTTAGGGCTATGGTTTCATGTTCTATAATTCTCCTCTTCTTGGTCAGAATTTCTTTTAGGAACTTTGCATATGAGGGCATTTCCTGAATTGCCTCCACAAATGGCACATTAATGTAAAATTTATTCAGAATTTTCAGAAATCTTCCATACTATTTTTCCTGTCTAGCCTTGACCAACCTTTGTGGGAATGGTACTTGATCAAAAATCCTGCCCTTGACTTCATTCTGAGAGTTCTTATTTTTGGTTTCCACCATAGTTTCCTCAGTTGGTTCCTCTGCAGTTTTTGAATTTGAATTTGCTCTAGCTGAATTGTCATCAACATTTCTCATTGGTTCTTCAATAATTTTTCCACTCCTGAGCTAGACAGCTTGGACTTGTTCCTTGGGATTGACTTCTGGTTGTCCTGGGAAGAACATAGTTGGCCTAGGTGCTAGCTTGTTGGGCAATTTGATTCTCAAGAACTTTTTGATGGGAACTTAAAGTTTCATATCCAGAAGTCAATTTGAGCATTGTTTCTTCCTGCATTTCTTGCTTCTTCAAGATTATTTGCAGCAACTCCTCCATTTTTGACATTTGAAAGGCTTGAACTTGTGGTGGATCATATGGAGGTCTTTGCATTTGGACATTTGGAGATTGATATGGAGGTGGTTGATTCTTTGGAAAAATCTTTGGTTGCCAATTAGAATTCTGCATTGGAGGTGCCTGATAATAATTGGCCTTGTATGACAAATAAGGGTGATTCCTGTTTTCTGGAGTGTAATGCTCAGCAGGGGGTTTCACTCCATAATTTCCTATAGCATTCACTTGGTCAATGGTTTGCTCATATTGCTGCATTATCATATTGCAACTCTCTGTGACATGACCTTGGTTTCCACATACATCACACCTAGTTTCAGAATTAGAAACCTTGTTGACATTAGGTGATAGGTTCAGCTTCTCCAAGGCCTTTTGCAACACTTCTTCAATCTGAATAAAAAGGTTATTCACTTGGTTATCAACTGGTGGTCTCCTTGTCCTGTCATGAGTGAGGAAGTGGTGATTCTTGGCAATGATGTTCTCAATCAATTGATGTCTCATCAATATTTTTGGAAGCAAAAATCCCTACTGCAGCAGTGCCCAATGAAACCTTAGATGGATAGTTCAGACCTTTGTGGAAATAATTGACCAATTGTCACTTCTCAAATCCATGGTGTGGACATGCCCTCAATAGACCTTGGAGTCTTTGTCATGCATCACAAATATGTTCCTGATCCAATTGGTAAAATCTGATAATCTGATCCCTATAATTATCAACCTTGCTAGGAGGGAAAAATTCAGATAGGAACAATTGCACTATGGACTCCTAAGTTGCAACTTCTTCAGGTATGAGGGCCTTGTACCAAATTTTAGCCCTGACCTTGAGTGAAAATGGAAACAACCTCATGTACACAACATTCATGGGGGTATTGTTGAAGTGGATTGTGCTACATATTTCCTTGAAATTATCAATGTGCAGGGCTGGGTCTTTAGTCCCCAATCCAGCAAATTGGTGCTGCCTAATCATTGTGACAAGTGTTGGATTCAATTCAAACGTCACAGCAGGTGTATTGGCTCCATCCCCTGGTTGTTCTCTGACATTACTAGGTGAATAACAATCCTTCAATGTCTTAGCAATCTTCTCCTTCTATTGCTTCTTCTTCAAAAATTACTAGGCCATGTTTTGATTATTGACCTCTTCTTCAAAAATTATTCTTCTTGCTTCTTCCCTTAGCAATCTTCTCCTTCTATTGAATCTCCTTTCAGGTTCATGATCTGATAGGTATAAGTCCTCTTGATTATCCAAATCCTGCATAAATTGAATTCACAAGTATCATATTCAAAAAAGAAAGAAAACCGGACAGAAATGGAAAATTCAGACTGATAACTTGTGAAAACTAAAAACTAGGCTAATAAATGGACTGATAAGTAGTCTAAAACTAATCTAAACTATCTAAGTTAATCTAATTAGCCTCAAATCCCCGGCAACTGCATCAAAAACTTGATGTGAATTAAGTTAATCTAAGTTTCTATCCCATTTTAGATGCATTTCATTCATATCGAGCCCCATTTTTGCCTACCTTTTGGCCAATTATGCTTGGAATGCATAGATTCTGATAACTAGTTGATCTTCCTCACTTTAAACTTAATTTCATGTGCATAGAGGTTCTGAAATGCCAAAATCCATAAATAATTCATTTCTATGCTAAGTTATCATTTTTCTAGACAAGCTATCACTCCTATATGTCAAGTTATCATTATTTTGAGTGAACTGATTTTCAATGATTTTCTTGCCCTAAATTCATTACTATCATGTATGAATCATATTTGATGGTCATATCTCAACTTGTGCAAAGTTTTAAGTCCATTTGAACAAGTTATCATTTTTCCATTGCCAAGTTATCGTTAAAGGGAAAAACTGTCATTTCGATATGAAAAACTATCAATTCTGCACAAAGGCCTTAGGCATTCATTATATTATTGTCCTAACTCATTGCTGTTCAAATTTGATCACATTTGGATAACCACAACAAAAGTTATGACAAGTTATCATTTTTAAGGCAAACAAGTTATCATTTTGGCACCCAAATTATCATTTTTATGAAATCTTATTCATATTTAATTTCTGACTTCACTCACTTGCCACCCTAATCCATTTGATGCCTTCCATGCTTTGAACCACTCATATTTGGACGTTGCCCATGGAATTTGCAAAGTTATCATTCGGGTTCCATAAGTTATCAATTCTAATTTGTGATTTTTATTCCTGCACAACACCCAATCCTATTTGGTGTTTGAGCTAATATATACTACTGTTTTAAGCTTTATTTGTTTAAATCCTATTCAAGGGCTTTGATGTTTGCTGTTGTGGACTTTCCAGCAGGTATAACAATTCTGCACAAAGAGAAAAAGTAGGGGGGGACCATCTACTTTTTCTATCAAAAAAGTTGTTGCAGCAGCAGGATATTCTGAGCAGGGACATATGGCATAATCAGGGCATAGTAGAACATTATGATGCTGATCAAAGGGTGGATAGAAGACATATAAAAGATGGAATTCTCTGGAAGGGAAAGGAGGCTGGCCATTGCAGGGTTTGGAAAAGGGTTTCTGCACCAAGGAGCAAGGGTTTGTAGCTGGATTGCTGTGCTGCTGGAGTTCTGGCCGAGAAGCTTCAAACCAGGATGATTTCTACCTGTTCTTCATTTCATTTTGTATCTAAGTTTGTAACTATGAGGAGCTAAACTCCATGCCTCCTAGGATAGGGTAGTAGTCTAATACATATTGTGGATGGATTAGGGATAAGTTTAAGTTTCCTGCACTGATTTGTGAATTTTGAATTTCTGATTTTACATTTCTGAAATCTGAACTGTTATGGATTAGTTCTTGTCATTGGAAGACCCTACTTGTATTTACAACTAAGAAGTTGTCATTTGGTCTAATCTTTGTTCAGAAATGAGCAAAGAACCCATGCCAAATTTCTGGATTCTATTTTGATTGAAAATCTGATTTCTGCAAATCTGATTTCTGAACTTTCTGATTTCAGATTTCCCTAAGCTGTTTGAATCTGATTTGTCATTGGGGATTTGATTAATTAAACAACTGAGAAGTTATCATATGTCCCAATCTTGTTCAGAAATGAATTAGGAAGCTTTGACATTTCATGATTCAATTCTATAATCACCATGAATTTTTCTGATTTGAATGAGTTGCTGATTTCTGATTTCCTGAATTCAGAGAATCTGATTGTCTATTGTGAAGCCCCATTTTAATCCACCATTGAGAGATGGTTTTAAGGCCTTCCTTGAGATCCAGAGATGGGCCAAGGAGCAATGACAATTGTGAATTCTAAATCTGAAATTATATGCCTTGTACTTCCAATTAATTTGTGTTTGTGTGGATTTCACTTTCAACTGCAACCGAGAGGTTGATTTCAAATTCCCTTGAAAATTCGGAGATGAATCAAAGAGCACAAGCACTATTATTTGATAGATTTCATCCATGTTTAGCTAATTGAAGTGATTTCCTCATTTTGTGATTGCCTCTAAAAGTTATCACTTCAGATTTTATAAAAAAGTGACAAAATCAGCAATGAACTTGAATTGGAGCCTAATGATAACTTGTTTTTCAGTGGGGATACTCTTGTAATTCGACTTGGCTAACAATTATATGACAATATATTATTTAGTTCTGGTCTAGTTGAGTTGTGAAAACAACCATATTGAAGGTTGAATTAGATTTGACTATAAAGTGATAACTTGTCCACTTCTATCCATAATTAAATTAGATGAACCCCAATTCCTAGGAGGACCTTCCTCATTGATAGATAAATTCTTTTAGCCTCTAGTTTAGCATTTACAATTCAGTGTTGATAACTTTTCAAAAATCCCAAATCGTTATCATTTTAGCTTTTTTTAGAAATCGGTTTTAACTTTCTTTCAAATTTTTGCATTTTTAACTTTAGATAAGGCTAATCTAGATTGTTTAGAGAGTCTTGGACTTCAAATCACTGTGTAACTACAAATGACCTGTGTACTTGCAGTAGGGAGTGAGTTCGGGAGTTGAAACAAAAATTGAAAATTTGCACTTTTACATAAAATTCAGCAAGTTATCACTAAATCTCCCAATTTCACAAAAATACTGTAATGGTTAAAAGAGAAAACAGATTTAAAATGTGACTAAAAGGGTAACTATTTTTGGTATTTTAGTGATAGACAAGATCTGAATTCTAATTACTGAACTAAGACTAAAAAGGGTTTATCAGTCAATGGGAAGATTCTCCTAGGAATGGGGTTCACCTAATTCAGCTATGGATGGAATGGAACAATTCAACAATTTAAGGCCAAATCTGATCCAACTAATAAAGGGCTGCTCTCACAGCATGATTAAACCAGGACTAATCATCATATTCTCATATAGAAGATTAGTTGAGTTGAATGAGAAAGGAATCCTCACTGGTATCAAGTTATCATTAAGCATATATATGAGCACCTCACTGATTTTACCAACTACTCTCATATTTTGGCAATTTCAGTAGGTTTGAAATTAACACCCAATTGCATTCATAATAATGAAAGAGTTACTTCAATTAACTAGGCAGGAATGTAATCAACCCAATATTAATGCTAGTGCTTCTTGGTTTATCTCTAAACATCAAGGGGATTTAAAATCAGTCTCTCGACTGCAAATTAAATTGAAATCCACACCAACATCAATTAATTGGATACAATAAGCATATAATCACATATTGGAATTCAACCATTGCTAGTGCTTCTTGGTCCATCTCTGAACATCAAGAAAACCCTAAATCCACTTCTCAATGGTTAATGAAATCAGGGCTACAATGACAAAATAGATTCTAAAATCAGAATTTAGGAAATCAGATTCGACCAAAGATTGGGACTTAGGAACTTAGCATTGTTTTCTTGATTCATTTCTGAACAAAGAAGAAATCATAAATCAACCTGTCAACTGCAAATGTAATTAGGATTTCACAATGTCAAGAACAGGTTCCAAGATTTCAGATTCAGAAAATCAGAATCAACACAGCATTAGAATAGTTTCAACACCAGTGAAGAAAAACAACATTGTTCATCATCCATCCATGATTAGAACTAGATTATTACCCTATCCTAGGAGAGCTGGAATTTAGCTCATCATAATTACAAGATTCAATGCAAAATAGAAGAAGAAACTGATACAAAGCATTCTTAAATAAAAAATCTGTCCAGGAAATCAGATTGCAGTCTTCTCCTCTTCAACTCCCCCCATTCAATTCCTGGTTCAACAACCCTGCAATGGAGCCTCCTCTTCTCATCTGGATTCTTCTCAACTTTTATATCGTCCTTTTTCACCCTAGGATGCAGATAAGAAGCTTCTAATATCCCCTGATTATGCCATGTGTCCTCTCCAACAGATTCCAGCTGAGGCAGCAACTTTTTTTGACAGCAGTGTAGTGGTCCCCCCCCCCCCCACCTTTTTCAGCTTGTTGAAGTTTTATATTACCTGCTAGAGGAGCCAAAACAGTAAGCATCAAAGTCCTTAAATAAAAATTAAACAAGTATGAATTAGGACAGCATATATATATAAACTCAATTGTTAAATGCAACTTGGTGTTATGCAGAAATGAAATCATTATACAAAAATGATAACTTTATGCTCGGAATGATAACTTCTAAATATGAGTGTTTTAAAATAGCAAGATAGCAGGTATCCAAGTTTTCAAATAAGAATTGAATAAGTATGGATTTGGACAGCAATTAAATGAGTTCAATTATCAGATATGGATAATGATTCATAAGAGTGATAACTTGAGCCCCGGAATGATAACTTTGTGCACAGAAATGATAACTTGTGCGGATTTGATTATAATTATCCAAATGTGACCAATTCAGAACAGCAAGGAGTTAGGACAGTAATTAAACAATTGCCTAATGCTGTTATGCAAAAATAATGACCTTGCACATTGAAATGACAACTTTGCCCCAAAAATGATAGAATGATAACTTGTGCATTGAAATGATAACTTTGCACAAATCAAATCATGATTATCCAAATATGATTAATTCATAATAGCAAGGGATTTAGGGCAAGATATCAACTAGAAATTAACTCAATTAGCAAATGCACATTGGAATGATAACTTTGCATAAGTTAGTGATAACTTGCCCAAAAAATGATAACTTGGTACAGAAATGATAACCTTGCAAATATTGGCAATTCAGAACCTCTGTGCACATGGTATTGAATATAAAATGAGGATGGTCAGCTGGTAATCATAGTTTATTGCATTCTATGCAGAAATGACCAAATGTAGGGCAAAATGAGGGCTCGATAGATGTGAAATGGATAGAAAATGGAGTAAAACTATAATATGATCAGCTAGTGATCAAACATACCAATTTTAAATTCAAATTCACAATTTTATCACCGTCAAAATTTTAGGAAGACAACTTTTGCAATAAATTTTGCACATACTAATTTTGAATTCATTAATTGTACTAAATGCTTTTATGTTAGTTAATTAAATTTCTGAATTAGGTTATACAGTTTGTGGAGTATTTAATTTCAGAATTCATGATACTAATTTTAATTGATTTTAGGATATAATGTGCACGCTACCTCCTCTGCTGGTAGCACTGTCAGACGCATTAATTCTGACCGCTCGATTGCAGATGGATGCTCGATCCCACAAAACACATATACCGGCTCGGTAAGAGGAGTTTAACTGATTTTTTTCCAAACAAATGAATCGAATCAGGAAGCATGTATTAATATGCCCTAGAAAGTTGGAGAAGTTGTCGGTTGAAATACTGAGGTAATACAAATCGCGCGAATTCCTTCGACGAGACCAACAATAGAGCCGCGATGACAGACACACATAAAAAATGAAATTAAACAAAATAGTAAGCATCAAAGTCCTTAAATAGAAATTAAACAAGCATGGATTTGGACAGCATATATATATATATAAACTCAATTGTTAAATGCAACTTGGTGTTATGCAGAAATGAAATCATTATACAAAAATGATAACTTTATGCCCGGAATGATAACTTCTAAATATGAATGGTTCAAAATAGCAAGACAGCAGGTATCCAAGTTTTCAAATAAGAATTGAATAAGTATGGATTTGGACAGCAATTAAATGAGTTCAATTATTAGATATGGATAATGATTCATAAGAGTGATAACTTGAGCCCCGAAATGATAATTTTGTGCACAGAAATGATAACTTGTGATGATTTGATTATAATTATCCAAATGTGACCAATTCAGAGCAGCAGGGAGTTAGGACAGTAATTAAACAGTTGCCTAATGCCGTTATGCAGAAATAATGACCTTGCACATTGAAATGACAACTTTGCCCCAAAAATGATAACTTGTCACCAAGAATGATAACTTGTGCATTGAAATGATAACTTTGCACAAATCAAATTATGATTATCCAAATATGATTAATTCATAATAGCAAGGGATTTAGGGCAAGATATCAACTAGAAATCAACTCAATTAGCAAATGCACATTGGAATGATAACTTTGCATAAGTTAGTGATGACTTGGTACAGAAATGATAACCTTGCAAATATTGGCAATTCAGAACCTCTGTGCACATGGTATTGAATATAAAATGAGGATGGTCAGCTGGTAATCATAGTTTATTGCAGTCTATGCAGAAATGACCAAATGTAGGGCAAAATGAGGGCTCGATAGATGTGAAATGGATAGAAAATGGAGTAAAACTATAATATGATCAGCTAGTGATCAAACATACCAATTTTAAATTCAAATTCACAATTTTATCACCGTCAAAATTTTAGGAAGACAACTTTTGCAATAAATTTTGTACATACCAATTTTGAATTCATTAATTGTACTAAATGCTTTTATGTTAGTTAATTAAATTTCTGAATTAGGTTATACAGTTTGTGGAGTATTTAATTTCAGAATTCATGATACTAATTTTAATTGATTTTAGGATATAATGTGCATGCTACCTCCTCTGCTGATAGCACCGTCAGATGCATTAATTCTGACCGCTCGATTGTAGATGGATGCTCGATGCCACAAAACACCTAAACCGGCTCGGTAAGAGGAGTTTAACTGATTTTTTGTCCAAACAAATTAATCGAATCAGGAAGCACGTATTAATATGCCCTAGAAAGTTGGAGAATTTGCTGTTTGAAGTACTGAGGTACTACAAATTGCGCGAACTCCTTCGACGAGAACAACAATAGAGCCGCGATGACAGACACATAAAAAATGAGAAATTAGGGCAAAAGCAAAGTGGTTGCAAATATTGGTGAAATAGAATAAATAGCGCCCGCTGGTGTAATGTAGAGCAACAACAGTCATCATCAATGGCGGTAGAGTGATGACAAACAACGGCGACCGTAGAGCGACAATAGGCAATGTCAGCGATTGCATCGGTAGAGGGATGCCAGGGAACGTCAGCGGCGGTGGGAAGAGAACATCAGCGGAGAGAAGAGGAAATTAGGAAAAACCCAGGCACAATAATAGCAACATCCCAACAATGATTGGGGGTTACCGGAGGATGGGGAGGAAATAAATCCTGGCAATGTCGTTCTTAAGCTGAGTGGCTGGCATCTCCGCCTTTGATCGCGCAGAATAGAATGTCTCGTTCGGAGGTGGTGGATCATCAAAGACTGCTCATTTCTTGGAGGAGAAAATGCGCTCGACTGGTTCATTTGTTTGGACAAAAAAGACTACTTAGATGTGCATGCTACCTCCTCTGCTGGTAGCACCGTCAGACTGCTCATTTCAGAATTCATGATACTAATTTTAATAGATTTTAGGATATAATGTGCATGCTACCTCCTCTGCTGGTAGCACCGTCAGACGCATTAATTCTAACCGCTCGATTGCAGATGGATGCTCGATCCCACAAAACACCTATACCGGCTCGGTAAGAGGAGTTTAACTGATTTTTTTCCAAACAAATGAATCGAATCAGGAAGCATGTATTAATATGCCCTAGAAAGTTGGAGAAGTTGCCGGTTGAAATACTGAGGTACTACAAATCGCGCGCACTCCTTCGACGAGACCAACAATAGAGCCGCGATGACAGACACACATAAAAAATGAAATTAAACAAAATAGTAAGCATCAAAGTCCTTAAATAGAAATTAAACAAGTATGGATTAGGACAGCATATATATATATAAAACTCAATTGTTAAATGCAACTTGGTGTTATGCAGAAATGAAATCATTATACAAAAATGATAACTTTATGCCCGGAATGATAACTTCTAAATATGAGTGGTTCAAAACAGCAAGACAGCAGGTATCCAAGTTTTCAAATAAGAATTGAATAAGTATGGATTTGGACAGCAATTAAATGAGTTCAATTATCAGATATGGATAATGATTCATAAGAGTGATAACTTGAGCCCCAGAATGATAACTTTGTGCACAAAAATGATAACTTGTGCGGATTTGATTATAATTATCCAAATGTGACCAATTCAGAGCAGCAAGGAGTTAGGACAGTAATTAAACAATTGCCGAATGCTGTTATGCAGAAATAATGACCTTGCACATTGAAATGACAACTTTGCCCCAAAAATGATAACTTGGCACCAAGAATGATAACTTGTGCATTGAAATGATAACTTTGCACAAATCAAATCATGATTATCCAAATATGATTAATTCATAATAGCAAGGGATTTAGGGCAAGATATCAACTAGAAATCAACTCAATTAGCAAAAGCAGATTGGAATGATAACCTTGCATAAGTTAGTGATAACTTGCCCAAAAAATGATAACTTGGTACAGAAATGATAACCTTGCAAATATTGGCAATTCAGAACCTCTGTGCACATGGTATTGAATATAAAATGAGGATGGTCAGCTGGTAATCATAGTTTATTGCATTCTATGCAGAAATGACCAAATGTAGGGCAAAATGAGGGCTCGATAGATGTGAAATGGATAGAAAATGGAGTAAAACTATAATATGATCAGCTAGTGATCAAACATACCAATTTTAAATTCAAATTCACAATTTTATCACCGTCAAAATTTTAGGAAGACAACTTTTACAATAAATTTTGCACATACCAATTTTGAATTCATTAATTGTACTAAATGCTTTTATGTTAGTTAATTAAATTTCTGAATTAGGTTATACAGTTTGTGGAGTATTTAATTTCAGAATTCATGATACTAATTTTAATTGATTTTAGGATATAATGTGCATGCTACCTCCTCTGCTGATAGCACCGTCAGATGCATTAATTCTGACCGCTCGATTGTAGATGGATGCTCGATGCCACAAAACACCTAAACCGGCTCGGTAAGAGGAGTTTAACTGATTTTTTGTCCAAACAAATTAATCGAATCAGGAAGCATGTATTAATATGCCCTAGAAAGTTGGAGAATTTGCTGTTTGAAGTACTGAGGTACTCCAAATTGCGCGAACTCCTTCGACGAGAACAACAATAGAGCCGCGATGACAGACACATAAAAAATGAGAAATTAGGGCAAAAGCAAAGTGGTTGCAAATATTGGTGAAATAGAATAAAAAGCGCCCGCTGGTGTATTGTAGAGCGACAACAGTCATCATCAATGGCGGTAGAGTGATGACAAACAACGGCGACCGTAGAGCGACAATAGGCAATGTCAGCGATTGCATCGATAGAGGGATGCCAGGGAACGTCAGCGGCGGCGGGAAGAGAACATCAGCGGAGAGAAGAGGAAATTAGGAAAAACCCAGGCACAATAATAGCAACATCCCAACAATGATTGGGGCTTACCGGAGGATGGGGAGGAAATAAATCCTAGCAATGTCGTTCTTAAGCTGAGTGGCTGGCATCTCCGTCTTTGATCGCGCAGAATAGAATGTCTCGTTCGGAGGTGGTGGATCATCAAAGACTGCTCATTTCTTGGAGGAGAAAATGTGCTCGACTGGTTCATTTGTTTGGACAAAAAAGACTACTTAGATGTGCATGCTACCTCCTCTGCTGGTAGCACCGTCAGACTGCTCATTTCAGAATTCATCATACTAATTTTAATTGATTTTAGGATATAATGTGCATGCTACCTCCTCTGCTGGTAGCACCGTCAGACGCATTAATTCTGACCGCTCGATTGCAGATGGATGCTCGATCCCACAAAACACCTAAACCGGCTCGGTAAGAGGAGTTTAACTAATTTTTTTCCAAAACAAATGAATCGAATCAGGAAGCATGTATTAATATGCCCTAGAAAGTTGGAGAAGTTGCTGTTTGAAATACTGAGGTACTACAAATCGCGCGAACTCCTTCGACGAGAACAATAATAGAGCCGCGATGACACACATAAAAAATGAAATTAAACAAAACAGTAAGCAGCAAAGTCCTTAAATAGAAATTAAACAAGTATGGATTAGGACAGCATATATATATAAACTCAATTGTTAAATGCAACTTGGTGTTATGCAGAAATGAAATCATTATACAGAAATGATAACTTTATGCCCGGAATGATAACTTCTAAATATGAGTGGTTCAAAACAGCAAGACAGCAGGTATCCAAGTTTTCAAATAAGAATTGAATAAGTATGGATTTGGACAGCAATTAAATGAGTTCAATTATCAGATATGGATAATGATTCATAAGAGTGATAACTTGAGCCCCGAAATGATAACTTTGTGCACAGAAATGATAACTTGTGCGGATTTGATTATAATTATCCAAATGTGACCAATTCAGAGCAGCAAGGAGTTAGGACAGTAATTAAACAATTGCCGAATGCTGTTATGCAGAAATAATGACCTTGCACATTGAAATGACAACTTTGCCCCAAAAATGATAACTCGGCACCAAGAATAATAACTTGTGCATTGAAATGATAACTTTGCACAAATCAAATCATGATTATCCAAATATGATTAATTCATAATAGCAAGGGATTTAGGGCAAGATATCAACTAGAAATCAACTCAATTAGCAAAAGCACATTGGAATGATAACCTTGCATAAGTTAGTGATAACTTGCCCAAAAAATGATAACTTGGTACAGAAATGATAACCTTGCAAATATTGGCAATTCAGAACCTCTGTGCACATGGTATTGAATATAAAATGAGGATGGTCAGCTGGTAATCATAGTTTATTGCATTCTATGCAGAAATGACCAAATGTAGAGAAAAATGAGGGCTCGATAGATGTGAAATGGATAGAAAATGGAGTAAAACTATAATATGATCAGCTAGTGATCAAACATACCAATTTTAAATTCAAATTCACAATTTTATCACAGTCAAAATTTTAGGAAGACAACTTTTGCAATAAATTTTGCACATACCAATTTTGAATTCATTAATTGTACTAAATGCTTTTATGTTAGTTAATTAAATTTTTGAATTAGGTTATACAGTTTGTGCAGTATTTAATTTCAGAATTCATGATACTAATTTTAATTGATTTTAGGATATAATGTGCATGCTACCTCCTCTGCTGGTAGCACCGTCAGACGCATTAATTCTAACCGCTCGATTGCAGATGGATGCTCGATCCCACAAAACACCTATACCGGCTCGGTAAGAGGAGTTTAACTGATTTTTTTCCAAACAAATGAATCGAATCAGGAAGCATGTATTAATATGCCCTAGAAAGTTGGAGAAGTTGCCGGTTGAAATACTGAGGTACTACAAATCGCACGCACTCCTTCGACGAGACCAACAATAGAGCCGCGATGACAGACACACATAAAAAATGAAATTAAACAAAATAGTAAGCATCAAAGTCCTTAAATAGAAATTAAACAAGTATGGATTAGGACAGCATATATATATATAAAACTCAATTGTTAAATGCAACTTGGTGTTATGCAGAAATGAAATCATTATACAGAAATGATAAGTTTATGCCCGGAATGATAACTTCTAAATATGAGTAGTTCAAAACAGCAAGACAGCAGGTATCCAAGTTTTCAAATAAGAATTGAATAAGTATGGATTTGGACAGCAATTAAATGAGTTCAATTATCAGATATGGATAATGATTCATAAGAGTGATAACTTGAGCCCCGGAATGATAACTTTGTGCACAGAAATGATAACTTGTGCGGATTTGATTATAATTATCCAAATGTGACCAATTCAGAGCAGCAAGGAGTTAGGACAGTAATTAAACAATTGCCGAATGCTGTTATGCAGAAATAATGACCTTGCACATTGAAATGACAACTTTGCCCCAAAAATGATAACTTGGCACCAAGAATGATAACTTGTGCATTGAAATGATAACTTTGCACAAATCAAATCATGATTATCCAAATATGATTAATTCATAATAGCAAGGGATTTAGGGCAAGATATCAACTAGAAATCAACTCAATTAGCAAAAGCAGATTGGAATGATAACCTTGCATAAGTTAGTGATAACTTGCCCAAAAAATGATAACTTGGTACAGAAATGATAACCTTGCAAATATTGGCAATTCAGAACCTCTGTGCACATGGTATTGAATATAAAATGAGGATGGTCAGCTGGTAATCATAGTTTATTGCATTCTATGCAGAAATGACCAAATGTAGGGCAAAATGAGGGCTCGATAGATGTGAAATGGATAGAAAATGGAGTAAAACTATAATATGATCAGCTAGTGATCAAACATACCAATTTTAAATTCAAATTCACAATTTTATCATCGTCAAAATTTTAGGAAGACAACTTTTGCAATAAATTTTGCACATACCAATTTTGAATTCATTAATTGTACTAAATGCTTTTATGTTAGTTAATTAAATTTTTGAATTAGGTTATACAGTTTGTGGAGTATTTAATTTCAGAATTCGTGATACTAATTTTAATTGATTTTAGGATATAATGTGCATGCTACCTCCTCTGCTGGTAGCACCGTCAGACGCATTAATTCTGACCGCTCGATTGCAGATGGATGCTCGATCCCACAAAACACCTATACCGGCTCGGTAAGAGGAGTTTAACTGATTTTTTTCCAAACAAATGAATCGAATCAGGAAGCATGTATTAATATGCCCTAGAAAGTTGGAGAAGTTGCCGGTTGAAATACTGAGGTACTACAAATCGCGCGCACTCCTTCGACGAGACCAACAATAGAGCCGCGATGACAGACACACATAAAAAATGAAATTAAAGAAAATAGTAAGCATCAAAGTCCTTAAATAGAAATTAAACAAGTATGGATTAGGACAGCATATATATATATAAAACTCAATTGTTAAATGCAACTTGGTTATGCAGAAATGAAATCATTTTACAGAAATGATAACTTTATGCCCGGAATGATAACTTCTAAATATGAGTGGTTCAAAACAGCAAGACATCAGGTATCCAATTTTTCAAATAAGAATTGAATAAGTATGGATTTGGACAACAATTAAATGAGTTCAATTATGAGATATGGATAATGATTCATAAGAGTGATAACTTGAGCCCCGGAATGATAACTTTGTGCACAGAAATGATAACTTGTGCGGATTTGATTATAATTATCCAAATGTGACCAATTCAGAGCAGCAAGGAGTTAGGACAGTAATTAAACAATTGCCTAATGCTGTTATGCAGAAATAATGACCTTGCACATTGAAATGACAACTTTGCCCCAAAAATGATAACTTGACACCAAGAATGATAACTTGTGCATTGAAATGATAACTTTGCACAAATCAAATCATGATTATCCAAATATGATTAATTTATAATAGCAAGGGATTTAGGGCAAGATATCAACTAGAAATCAACTCAATTAGCAAATGCACATTGGAATGATAACTTTGCATAAATTAGTGATAACTTTCCCAAAAAATGATAACATGGTACAGAAATGATAACCTTGCAAATATTGGCAATTCATAACCTCTGTGCACATGGTATTGAATATAAAATGAGGATGGTCGGCTGGTAATCATAGTTTATTGCATTCTATGCAGAAATGACCAAATGTGGGGCAAAATGAGGGCTCGATAGATGTGAAATGGATAGAAAATGGAGTAAATCTATAATATGATCAGCTAGTGATCAAACATACCAATTTTAAATTCAAATTCACAATTTTATCACAGTCAAAATTTTAGGAAGACAAATTTTGCAATAAATTTTGCACATACCAATTTTGAATTCATTAATTGTACTAAATGCTTTTATGTTAGTTAATTAAATTTTTGAATTAGGTTATACAGTTTGTGGAGTATTTAATTTCAGAATTCGTGATACTAATTTTAATTGATTTTAGGATATAATGTGCACGCTACCTCCTCTGCTGGTAGCACTATCAGACGCATTAATTCTGACCGCTCGATTGCAGATGGATGCTCGATCCTACAAAGCACCTATACTGGCTCGGTAAGAGGAGTTTAACTGATTTTTTTCCAAACAAATGAATCGAATCAGGAAGCATGTATTAATATGTCCTAGAAAGTTGGAGAAGTTGCCGGTTGAAATACTGAGGTACTACAAATCGCGCGAACTCCTTCGACGAGACCAACAATAGAGCCGCGATGACAGACACACAAAAAATGAAATTAAACAAAATAGTAAGCATCAAAGTCCTTAAATAGAAATTAAACAAGTATGGATTAGGATAGCATATATATATATAAACTCAATTGTTAAATGCAACTTGGTGTTATGCAGAAATGAAATCATTTTACAGAAATGATAACATTATGCCCGGAATGATAACTTCTAAATATGAGTGGTTCAAAACAGCAAGACATCAGGTATCCAATTTTTCAAATAAGAATTGAATAAGTATGGATTTGGACAACAATTAAATGAGTTCAATTATGAGATATGGATAATGATTCATAAGAGTGATAACTTGAGCCCTGGAATGATAACTTTGTGCACAGAAATGATAACTTGTGCGGATTTGATTATAATTATCCAAATGTGACCAATTCAGAACAGCAAGGAGTTAGGACAGTAATTAAACAATTGCCTAATGCTGTTATGCAGAAATAATGACCTTGCACATTGAAATGACAACTTTGCCCCAAAAATGATAACTTGACACCAAGAATGATAACTTGTGCATTGAAATGATAACTTTGCACAAATCAAATCATGATTATCCAAATATGATTAATTCATAATAGCAAGGGATTTAGGGCAAGATATCAACTAGAAATCAACTCAATTAGCAAATGCACATTGGAATGATAACTTTGCATAAATTAGTGATAACTTTCCCAAAAAATGATAACATGGTACAGAAATGATAACCTTGCAAATATTGGCAATTCATAACCTCTGTGCACATGGTATTGAATATAAAATGAGGATGGTCGGCTGGTAATCATAGTTTATTGCATTCTATGCAGAAATGACCAAATGTGGGGCAAAATGAGGGCTCGATAGATGTGAAATGGATAGAAAATGGAGTAAATCTATAATATGATCAGCTAGTGATCAAACATACCAATTTTAAATTCAAATTCACAATTTTATCACAGTCAAAATTTTAGGAAGACAAATTTTGCAATAAATTTTGCACATACCAATTTTGAATTCATTAATTGTACTAAATGCTTTTATGTTAGTTAATTAAATTTTTGAATTAGGTTATACAGTTTGTGGAGTATTTAATTTCAGAATTCATGATACTAATTTTAATTGATTTTAGGATATAATGTGCATGCTACCTCCTCTGCTGATAGCACCGTCAGATGCATTAATTCTGACCGCTCGATTGTAGATGGATGCTCGATGCCACAAAACACCTAAACCGGCTCGGTAAGAGGAGTTTAACTGATTTTTTGTCCAAACAAATTAATCGAATCAGGAAGCACGTATTAATATGCCCTAGAAAGTTGGAGAATTTGCTGTTTGAAGTACTGAGGTACTACAAATTGTGCGAACTCCTTCGACGAGAACAACAATAGAGCCGCGATGACAGACACATAAAGAATGAGAAATTAGGGCAAAATCAAAGTGGTTGCAAATATTGGTGAAATAGAATAAATAGCGCCCGCTGGTGTAATGTAGAGCGACAACAGTCATCATCAATGGCGGTAGAGTGATGACAAACAACGGCGACCGTAGAGCGACAATAGGCAATGTCAGCGATTGCATCGGTAGAGGGATGCCAGGGAACGTCAGCGGCGGCGGGAATAGAACATCAGCGGAGAGAAGAGGAAATTAGGAAAAACCCGGCACAATAATAGCAACATCCCAACAATGATTGGGGCTTACCGGAGGATGGGGAGGAAATAAATCCTGGCAATGTCGTTCTTAAGCTGAGTGGCTGGCATCTCCGTCTTTGATCGCGCAGAATAGAATGTCTCGTTCGGAGGTGGTGGATCATCAAAGACTGCTCATTTCTTGGAGGAGAAAATGCGCTCGACTGGTTCATTCGTTTGGACAAAAAAGACTACTTAGACGCCTCTTAAATAACCAGTCCTGGCGATTTGTAGGATCCACCATCAATATGCAATCAGATGATTAAAATCAATGCGTCTGACGATGCTGAGGTAGCATGTGCATTATATCCTTAATTTTATATGAAATTAATAATTGACATAAATTTAATAACTAGTGTGTGGAGAATCAATTTTGTGTGGTCTGTTATCTATACGAATTTGTGGAGTGATTAATGGCCTAAGGAATCCTATTTAATGCATCTTAATTTTAATATGAGTTGATAGAATGCCAGTTGTGGAGACTTCAATTCTTATTAAATTAAGATAGTTATGCTTCCTTAGGTTGAGGGGATGCTAGTTGTGGAGACCGCAAGTTAATCATGTTAGATTACTATTTTAGGGAGACTGTAATTCATCTTTAAAGATTAAATTTATCTTTTATGTTCAACTATTTGTCCTGATCTATTTTCATCCTAAAATCTAACTTCATCACAACTATATTATATTATTATTATCTTATTTTTATTTTATTATATAATTAGAAACCCTTTTTTCAAAATTCCAAGTTTTTCCTTTCTTATTAATTTCTAAGATCAGATATTGAATTAATAATATTCCTCATGGGTTCGACACTCTTTATCCTTTTTACTATATTACTTGAGCGACTAGTGCACTTGCTAGCAGATTTATTTTGCTACATCATTTTACGCATCACATGTAACACCCCGAAATTTCCACCCTAAAAGTTGAGGGCAATTAGGTCATTTCGGTTGTGTTAGCCCGTTCTCCATCACATCATTTAAAATAAAATGATTGACATAATAGTAGCAGAAACTATTATTCATTAAAATATGATAAAATCATCAATAATTTTATGGAAGACTTTAGCAAAACATTTGCAATATTAGGTCATAGAAACTAAGTAAAAATATTCATTATTTCATAAAATCCATCTAAACACAACTCTAGATACTCATGACTCGTTATCCTTATGCCATGTGCAACTTCACCATCATGAGCTGATTAGCCATCCATCCAAGCATTTCAGTTAGCTGCACGAATTCAGGGTGCAGAGTTTCCCATAAAGGCCATGCAGTGTATGTGATGCATCCTATGCAGGATACTACATGACATATGTATGTGACAGTTTCATAATAAAAGAAACATGTATGCATTCCATGTCATAATTACATATTGTACATGTCATTGAATCATTATGCATTAATATCAGTAAAATAATTGACATGTAACATTATCATTAGTTCATCACTCAGTCAGTCAGTACAATAGGTATCCCAAGTGACTAGCACTTGTCCTTACATTGCCTCAGTAATATCCTCAGGGTTATTTCACAATCAGTTAGATCCCACTTTCGTGGTCATCAGTCTTTTCAATCAGTCAATTCAGTAATAGTCTTTGATCTTATCAATAATTGAAAAATCAAGTCGTTGACCTTCAGTAGACTAGCTAGGCCTTGGAACTGAGGCTCCGTGGGAATATACATATCATTGTCGGTAAGATATAGTTATTCCCTTAGAAAATGCTAACTCCAAGGTGCAAGGCACAATAATTTCTCGAAGGAATTTCTAATACAATGGAGCAGGGTACAATATTTCCTATCATCAGTTTGAGGGGCGACAAGTAACAGTATTCTTCAATTGGATTTATAATTTGCACAATCATCAAACAATTTACATCGCTCTGTCTTCATATTTTAACCTAATTATGGTTGTCCATGCATTTTGTGTATCTAGATTCATATACAATCATCAACAATCATTGCATAATAATAAATACCTTAAAATAGCCTAAATATAACTTAAATTCATTCTTCAGGTTGTCACGGCCATGACGGAAACCCAACTTTTCTACCCCTTTCTATCATGGTTGTGACCACATGGTCATGACCGTGACAACAAGTGTCACGGGTGTGATAGATGATGCATGCAAAATATAACATATTTTAGATTATTATTTTAGTTAATTTTTTTGTAATTTGATCATGGAATGCATCATTTTAGACCACTTTTAGTCGTAATTCCGGATTTATTAATTTTTAATATTAATTCTCTGAATATTTTAATTATGGATGGATTAATTAAATTTTGATAATTATTTTGTAGGAGAAATCGAATATATGATTATTCGAGAATTATATTTGATCAATCCGATTGGACGTATCGGCCGAAATTTCGAAGAATTTATCCTTACGGCCGAGATCTCCGATTCAAATATGTTTATCGCCCGAGAACTCCAACACCGATTCAAAAGAGGTGTTACGGCCGATAACTCAAATGGAATCATCATTTTGGCCGAGTTTAGAGAGAAAATTTGTGTTTTTGGCCGAGATATGAAGGGTAAAGATAAACGATTTTATCTTTTGGACGTAACAAGATTAAATTCTTTCCTTACGGCCGAGATTTGGAGGGAGTAAAAGGGTTTATCTCTTTGGGCGTAAAGATAAAAGAATTTTGTTACGGCCGATATTCGAAGGGAGTAAAGATTAAAGAATTTTATTTTGGCCGAGATTCAAAAGGGGTAAAGATAGAAGGATTTATCGTGTTGGCCGAGTTTATCCCGTAAATTTAAATCCAGTCGTACGATATGTTACGACCGTAAAATTGAAGGCCGTCCGCACCCTATAAATACGTAAAGAATCCGTCGTTCCAATGTGTGCTCTGAAGTTCAGGTTTCTTCCTTAGCGAGTCGAGAGTCTGCAGGCTTCGACCAAGAGAAGAGAGGTGCGACGGCTGGAGGTTGATCGCGACCCTGATCAAGTCCGAGAGACTACCCGACTGTCTGCCCAATTCGAAATCTCTACTTTTATTTTGTGTGTAATTCTTCCAATTTTTATTATTGTTTTATTATCTCTCCAGAATTTCTAGGATGAACTCCATATTTTTAAGATTATTATTTTAGGAGATTATTATTGAAGGGAAACTATTTGGGCCCTATATTATTTATTTTAATCTTTTCTGATCAATTAGTTAATTGTGCTTAGTGCTTTTAATTTAATTATTTGGATTTTTGAGTTGAGTAATTACCAGTTTGTGGACTATTTGATTTCAGAATTCATTAATTAAATTAATTGATTTTATGTGAAATTAATAATTGACATAAATTTGATAACTAGTGTGTGGAGAATCAAGTTTATGTGGTCTATTAATCTATACCAGTTTGTGGAGTAATTAATAGTCTAGGATTTTCATATTAATGCATCTTAATTTTAATCTTATCTGACGAATACCAGTTTGTGAGACTTTAGATTTGATTAAATTTAAGATAGTTTGATTTACCGGATTAAATAGCAGAATTACCAGTTTGTGGACTATGTGATGTTAATCTTGTAAATTAATAACTTGAGAAAATTCCTAATCCATCTTTAAAGATTAAATTTATCTTTTATAGTTCAAATATTTATCCTGATCTATTTTCATCCTAAGGCCTAACTTCAACACCACTATCTTATCTTTATCTTATTTTCTTTATTTTATTTCATAAAACCTCTTTCCAAAAATCCATGTTTTTCCTCTCTTATTAATTTATAAATTCAGATATTTTATTGATAATATTCCTCGTGGGTTCGACACTCTTACTCCTATTACTATATTACTTGAGCGACTAGTGCACTTGCTAGCAAATTTTATTGTTACAAATTTAACGCATCAAGTTTTTGGCGCCGTTACCGGAGAATATTTTATTAGTTAATTTCTAATTTTTATGAATTATTAAGAAAGGTAAATAAATTGTAAATATTTTTTTGTAAATATGTACTATTTTAATTATTTTTATTTTTCTGTGAATAAACTAATATTTTTTCTTTTGCAGATAAAGGTCGTGACATTTTTTTTTAAATTTGTTGACTTTCAGCTGATATTTTGACGTCGATTGGATTTTTTAAATTACGTGGACTTGTGTTTTTATGACCGAGATTTATTTTGTTGGCTTTACTGGTTTTACGGCTCGCAATATCGATTGAGTTCTAATCTTTTGTTTTACGGTCGTAATGCTTTATCTGAACGTTGTTTTACGCCATGACCATGCAATGATGATTTGACCTTGTTTCGGCCAACAATTTGTGAATTGTTCTTTACGCCTTATTTGGATCACGTTTCATTGGCCTCATATGAATTTTATTTTTTCTCGGTCGTAAAGTTTTTATTAGTTTGAACTTTTCATATTGATTTGACTTTGTTTTGGCCAAAGCGATTTATTCTTTCTCAGTCGTAAAGGCTCACGTTTCGACCTAATTCACTTTCGGCCGTGATGATTCAATTGTCGATGTAAGAGTTGGGTTAATATTCTCAAGTTTCATTCGACTTTATTTCGGTCGAAACCCTATTTTGCTTTACGGCCAATTGTGTTGACTTCATCTCGGCCGTAATATATTTCTGATTGATGTGACCTCGTTTCGGATTAATTGATAATTTTTATCTTTATGGTCAAGATTCACTTTATCTTTATGATCGAATTGATTTCTCTCTTGTTTTCAATATTGATTAAGTATTCGATTAACGGCCGAGAATTATTTTCTTCATTGTGTTTGCGGCCGAAATTTGACTTTATTAATTACGATTTAATTATCTTCCGTATTGGATGGATTAAGTGCATGATTTCGTGTTATTATTCCTTTTACGGCTTGAATTTTCATCTCCGCCGAGAATTGATCTCTTAATGTTTATTTGTCACTTCGATTCATTCCTTTCTCGGCCGTAATGGATCATCTGGCGACGTAAGAATTGATTCTCAAGTTTCATTTGATTTGGCCCAAACTCTGATAGTTTTTTTGTTTTACGTCCCATTGAATCAAGTTTTCGATTTCGGTTCTTTACGCCAGGAGTCAATTTAATTCTCTTTCGGACGAGATAATTCATCGCCGTGCTAATTTTTTAGACATCTTACGAAGTTGTTTCGGCCATAATCCAACAAGTTTCACGCCTTCATGTTGATTAATCTCTTTCGACACTGTTTTGTGGTTTTTACGACCGAACGAGCCTCGAATTATTCAATTTCTCAACTAATTTAATTTCGGCCGAGATATGTTTGGTGATCGATCAATCTCATTATCCTCTCTGAAATTATTTTTGCTGATTATTGCTTTTACGACCATAATGTTGACATATGGTTAAATTTTACGGCCGAACGAGTGCATGATTTTTATGATTATCTATTTGATTTACTTTCGGTCGAGTTATTTGGCATTTAAATTGGTTTATAGAGCGTTTGGCGGCCATAATTAGGTTTTTGATAAATTCTTTTCAGAAATTAATTTTAATGACGAATTTTCAATTCTTAAGACCGAAAGACTTTCTATTTGTTAAAATCTTATTTCTTCATGACCTATTATCTGTATTATTTATTTATTTATTTATTTTTCTTCTATATATTTGTATTTTGTTTTATTTTATTTTGTTATCTTTCTTTCTGAAAATTAGTTGTTGCAGAACTTGAGTGAAAATCTAATCACAACTAAGTTAATCCTTTGGATAAATTTATATGTCACACATTCTGATCAGATGTTAATTTTTTATTTTATTTATTATTATTATTTTTTTGGCACTTGGTTTTGCAGTGACGAATTGAATATTTATTCACAACCAAAGATTTTACTGATTTACATTTTTTTTCTAGCACTTGGTTGTTGCAGTAATGAATTGAATATTTAATCACAACCAATTCTCTATTCTCCTAATTTTTTTTTCAATTAAGTTATTTTTATTTAATTAGTTAGTTGATTGTCATTTTAATTAATTTAGTAGTTTAAGGAGTCATCTAATCCATATTTCTTTTTGTGCACGGAGAGGAACTCGGCTAATCATTTCTTCGGACATGTCGACCGAGTGATGCATGAATTAACACGTCGGGCTCATCTCAGAAATGACAAGGCGAGACGCATAGCAGGCCGTAAAAATCAAAAAAAATTTCGTCGAGCAGATTCTGACATCCGACAGTGAAATAACTTATCGGCCGCAAAAGCTCCATGCACGAGCTCCGAGCAGATTGAACAACTCGCCATGCATGCGTCTCATCGAACACTTGAACCATTACGCCCTGTCAACGTTCTTCTTACGGCCGATCACTGCGCGCCTTGAATTTGACGTGACCCTTCACTGCGCCATCACGTGGGAACAGGTAAGTTTACGCCCGAAGTTTCGTCCATAAATTCTTAGCCTTCGTGTTTTGCAGATCAAGCTCCTCTTTACGACTGAAGTCTCATCGCCGGTTCCACCCTGTTTCTTGTGGCCGAATTCTCGGCTATCGCCGATCCTTACGCCCGGACTACCGATCCCTTACGCCCTCTGACTCCACCGCTCATCGCCCTTGTTCCTTACGGCCGAAGCGTCTACTCCCTGTTCCTTACGGCCAACTGTCTACCACAGCTCCCTTACGCCCAAAAGCGCACCACAGCCTATTTCTTACGCCCTCCTCACACCACGCTCTTTGCTTTACGACCGAACACCATGCACCGCCGCTCCCTTACGCCTTCTGACAACAGCAGCACTCTCTGCTTACGGCCGAGCTTCATCAATTACGACCGAGCTTCATCAACTACGGCCGAACTTCATCAACTACGGTCGAGGTTCTTCATCAACTAGTTCCTTACGGCCAAGATCCTCTCTGCTTACGGCCGAGTCACCTCCGACCTTCAGCTCTTCATCGAATACTACGGTCGAAACCTCAGCCGCTTCCACCGAGCCGACACCTTTTCTTTGTTGATTTCTGTCCAGATCAAAATGAGGCGATTTGCTAATATATGGAGGGGACGTCGCGAACTACAACATCCGAATGCTCAAATGACAGCACAACCCTCACAATTAATCTCCTACTTCGGAGATTATTATTGGACTAAGCCGGAGTATCAAGCTCGATATGAACGGATGTCTGAGATTCGAATTCATGCCACCAAATTTTCGGATACCGAATTGCTCAGGGAGTATAATTTACTTGCAGATATTCATCTATTATTTTCTCAAATTGGACTCTCTGACTTTGTGCATTCCTGGTGGCCAACTTATGAAGTACTAATTATGGAATTTCTCTCATCCTTGGAGGTCTTTAATTTAGATGACAGGAATTATGATCAGCCTTGCATTTCATTCCAACTTTATGGGCGACCTTTTACTCTCACTCTAGGAGAGATTAATAATATCTATGGATTCCCCAACCATGGATCTCCTTCTGTACTTGCTGACTTTGATGCTGAAACTTTTTGGAAACAGATAACAGAAGAAGACCGATTGGTTTGGAACACAGCTAAAAATAGCTCAATTCAGAATCCTGTTTTGCGTTACGTCCATCGCATGCTAAGCAACACCTTAAGTGGGCGCAGTGATAATGATGGTGCCGTCTCAGAGGGAGAGTTATACCTCATCCACAGCATGCTTCACAGAACTCCTGTTAATGTGGGTGCCTTCATCATTCGTCGATTCCAGCGCCGCATTACTCATCGTGGCGGTAGCATTAATATGGGCGCACTTCTCACACCTATCGCTCAGCACCTACAACTTGACTTGGATGATCTCGAAGCTGTGCCAGGAAACCTCACTCGTAGGACTATTCATGCTATGGGTCTCATGAAGACTAACAACTCAGGGATCAAAGTTTTTATTTTTAAAGGCCACCATCAGGAGGTGCCCTGCTCAGATCGAGATGCTTTCACGCCAATTAATTCAAATAATTGGCTCCTTTTTAGGCAGGTCATAGCTCCAGTAATCCCACCTGCAGGACCATCTACCACTGTCGGATAGCCACACCAGGATGAACCTTTCTCCTGGTTTGATTCTACTGATTATGCGGCAGCCCAACCCTACCTTCAACAGCCACAAGGATTCCAGGCTGCATCACCGGCAGCTTCCCAATATGCCACATCCGTCCATTCACCTTATATGTCGGTGCCTTCTCCGATTCCATCTTTAGTACAAGAGAGCTCTTCTGATTCCTCGTTCATTCCTGCTACTCCTTATGAGGAACGCGACTCGATGGAAGTATCTGCCCCTTGACAGGAACCTGTGCATAATCACTATATAGCACCAGAACCTACTTTCACTTCAGCCCCAGAGCAGACTTACTATCCACCTCCGCCACCTCAGCCTGACTATGCTTCCATGCAAAAGTTATGGGAATCAATGTATGATGAGCAACTTCGTCATGCAGGGGAGTTTCACACTTTTCATGAAGAGCAACTTCGTCAGTCAGGGCAGTTGCACGCTATTCAGGAAGAGCAATTAGACAAGCCCAAGAGTTGACCAACATCCGAGCCGATTTTAGAAATATGGATGATCGTCAGGGTCGCTTCGAATCCCTTCAGAATCAGCATGTGCGCATGACGAGGCGCATCCATGAGTATCATATGCGCCAAGGAAATTTCGGCTACCATCCACCATCGTCACCTCACAGACAGTAAATCCGGTTGTGTCTTTTCCCTTTTCTTTATTTTTTCATTTCTTTATTTTTCCTTTTTATCGAGTATGTGTCACTTTCCCTTGTAGGCTTAACACTGAGGACAGTGTTTAGTTCAAGCTTGGGGGAGTTTGCATTTCATGCATTGCATGTTTCTTTCTTTTTATTTGCCTATGTATGCATTTATCTAAAAAAATTGAAAAATTAAAACATTTTCTAAAAAATACCATTGCATGCATTTATTTTTGCTACCATCTTACAAACTCTTGTCTTACTGTTTTAATTATCTTTTAGTAGAAGTTCAAAGACATGTCGTTAATTGATGAAATTTGAATACTTTTCTTTCTTATCACTTGCTACTTCAGTATTAAACTTATAGACTGTGTGCCCATGCTAAGTAGAATTATGAATGACTAGACGAAAAAATCATATTCATGCCTTTTTATTTATTTCTTTTAAGTCTTGATAGTAGTAGCCTTCTTATTGACCAAATCAAGTACTTTTTGAGCTTATAAAAAAGAAGGGGTAGTTAAACCCCAACAAATGAAAAAAAAATGAATAAAGTTATGTGTAGGTACAAAAGTGTTATCCGGAACCAAGATGTGTTCGGGTAATTAGATCCGTAGGGGTTCATGCCTGGCGTCCTAAGGGCAACTGCTCTAGGATCCGTCGATCGAAAACCTGCTACATGGACCATCTTGTGGAATGTGGAGAAGCACATGAGTACTGAATCATGGCTAAGTTCAAACTCTTCATTCAGAACCTTGATTGTTCGGGCAAGTAAACTTGAGGGGTGCTTTATCACCTGGTGCCCTAAGATCATCTGGTCTGAGAGTCATCAGTCAAAAGCCCGCTACATGGACTTCCTTGTGCAATCCTGCTTGAAGATTAGAACTTTTAAAATGATTGAAAATAAAGTTGAAAAAAAAGAAAAGAAAAAGAAAAATTTTTAAGCTCAATTAGTACTTATGTGTTCAATATTAATACTATTATTTGACAGACAATTTATTTTTCTACAAGGCTGAATTTGAGATTGTTTAAATTTGTGTAGCATTCAGAACCTCTATGAAAGCTAAGTGCATGGAAAATGATAAGATGCTGAGTAGTAGGTGTGTAGAAGAACTGTGTGAGAAAATTAGTCAGTTGACAATGTGGAGGCTATGATGGAACTTTCTTGAGCCTTGCCTTGAATTTTTGCTTGATGACAAGCAAGACTTTAAGCTTGGGGGAGTTTGATGCATGCAAAATATAACATATTTTAGATTATTATTTTAGTTCATTTTTCTGTAATTTGATCATGGCATGCATCATTTTAGACCACTTTTAGTCGTAATTCCGGATTTATTAATTTTTAGTATTAATTCTCTGAATATTTTGATTGTGGATGGATTAATTAAATTTTGATAATTATTTTGCAGGAGAAATCAAATATATGATTATCTGAGAATTATATTTGATCAATCCGATTGGACGTATCGGCCGAAATTCTGAAGAATTTATCCTTACTGCCGAGATCTCCGATTCAAATATGTTTATCGCCCGAGAACTCCAACACCGATTCAAAAGAGGTATTACGGCCGATAACTCAAATGGAATCATCATTTTGGCCGAGATTAGAGAGAAAATTTATGTTTTTGGCCGAGATATGAAGGGTAAAGATAAACGATTTTATCTTTTGGACGTAACAAGATTAAATTCTTTCCTTACGGCCGAGATTTCGAGGGAGTAAAAGGGTTTATCTCTTTGGGTGTAAAGATAAAAGAATTTTGTTACGGCCGATATTCGAAGGGAGTAAAGATTAAAGAATTTTGTTTTGGCCGAGATTCAAAAGGGGTAAAGATAGAAGGATTTATCGTGTTGGCCGAGTTTATCCCGTAAATTTAAATCCAGTCGTACGATATGTTACGACCGTAAAATTGAAGGCCGTCCGCACCCTATAAATACGTAAAGAATCCGTCGTTCCAATGTGTGCTCTGAAGTTCAAGTTTCTTCCATAGCGAGTCGAGAGTCTGCAGGCTTCGACCAAGAGGAGAGAGGTGCGACGGCTGGAGGTTGATCGCGACCCTGATCAAGTCCGAGAGGCTACCCGACTGTCTGCCCAATTCGAGATCTCTACTTTTATTTTGTGTGTAATTCTTCCAATTTTTATTATTATTTTATTATCTCTCCAGAATTTCTAGGATGAACTCCATATTTTTAAGATTATTATTTTAGGAGGTTATTATTGAAAGGAAGCTATTTGGACCCTATATTATTATTTTAATATTTTTTGATCAATTAGTTAATTGTGCTTAGTGCTTTTAATTTAATTATTTGGATTTTTGAGTTGAGTAATTACCAGTTTGTGGACTATTTGATTTCAGAATTCATTAATTAAATTAATTGATTTTATGTGAAATTAATAATTGACATAAATTTGATAACTAGTGTGTGGAGAATCAAGTTTATGTGGTCTATTAATCTATACCAGTTTGTGAAGTGATTAATAGTCTAGGATTTTTATATTAATGCATCTTAATTTTAATCTTATCTGACGAATACCAGTTTGTGGGACTTTAGGTTTGATTAAATTTAAGATAGTTTGATTTACCGGATTAAATAGAAGAATTATCAGTTTGTGGACTCTGTGATGTTAATCTTGTAAATTAATAACTTGAGAAAATTCCTAATCCATCTTTAAAGATTAAATTTATCTTTTATAGTTCAAATATTTATCCTGATCTATTTTCATCCTAAGGCCTAACTTCAACACCACTATCTTATCTTTATCTTATTTTCTTTATTTTATTTCATAAAACCTCTTTCCAAAAATCCATGTTTTTCCTCTCTTATTAATTTATAAATCCAGATATTTTATTAATAATATTCCTCGTGGGTTCGACACTCTTACTCCTATTACTATATTACTTGAGCGACTAGTGCACTTGCTAGCAAATTTTATTATTACGAATTTAACGCATCAATAGAACACAGTTTCGACCGTCATTTTGTCACGGGCGTGATGGGTTCATCACGGCCGTGATAGAATGTTGACCCTTTCCCAGGCTTTTGTCACAACATGACGAGTTCATCATGCCGTGAAAGAAGCCGAATTTTTGTCCGCTCCAACCCTTCTGTCAGAGACGGGGTCCATCACGGCCGTGACAGAGGCTGCCACCACTCGTCATCTTGATTTTCACTCGATTTTTGCTCAAATTTTATCAAATATTTTGGGAAAAATCATCTTCAACATCATGATCGATTCATACCCGTTTTGCAAGCAATAAGATAACATTAATCAGACCCAAAACACAAAATCATTCATTCTTACATATCTAGGGTTCTTCCCTCAAGGCATACAAGAAATCCTAATCATGAACCCTAACATATAAATCTAATCATGAATCATAGGAAAACACTTCAGATCTCATAAAACCTATAAAAGTCCTCATCAAATCCCTTAATAAGAACATGGTGCCCTATTACTCTCAATCCAATCATCAAAACATTGAGAGGGGAGAGAGATGAGTTGGATCCCTTTTACACACCTTGATCTTCCTCTTCTTCCTCTTCCTCCTTGCTCCTCAATATCTCCTTCCTCAAGCTCTAGCCGTCAAGAGTTCATGGAGAAAAGAGGTAAACAAAGGAGTCTTGAGCCTTTATATAAGGGAGGTTAGGGATTATTTTGACAATTTTACAATTTTACCCCTGATTTAAAAATCTGAGTTATTACATAACACGTAAACTAAGGAGATTGAATATAGGATTTGATCCAGAAAATGAATTGATCAGGGTAATTCATTAGTGTTAATATTTGATCTATCACAAGCTTTTTCCATATCAGCTTTTAATATAAGATATTTTTTCTTCCCTCCATGGAATGGGCAATTTCCTAGGGTAAAAAAGTATTATACTAAATTGTCCTACCTATCACGAAAGGTAATTGTGAGCTATCAACGAGTTCAGGCAAAGTTGATTTTAGCATTTGGACTGTACATAAGGATATAGGAGATTAATCTCAGACTTGATTTTTTTAGGAATGAAGGTAATGACAGTCCTAGGCGAACCTTGAGGTATGATCCCAATTTGAAAAAAAACAATTGTATTTCCTGCACTACACGTCCCAAGATTTCTTGTAGAACTCACATGTGAAACCATGGTCTTTTCCTACTGCCATTGCAAAAACCTATTCGTGATTTTAGTTTCAAAAATTGGGGAAATAAGATCAACTTTCCAAGTCTCTTGCAAGGAGGGAAGAGAGGCACAAAAGCAGTGTAATGAGAGACAAAGAAGTTTTGTATGTCCTCACTATTAGATGTGATAGCTCCCTCCTGGTTTTCAATTGTGGTAATTTTATTTCTCTACCTGATGATGGTGCTTAAATAAAAAAAATGATACTTTTTATCTCCATCTTTTAGCCAGCTAACCCTAGATTTACTAATTTCTCTAAGGTAAGCTACAAGCAGATTATATAAAATCCTGAGTCGTTTAAGTTCATTATTTGTTAGCCTTTGTTTTTCATCCTTCTCTTGTAAAGTTATGATGTCTTGTTTAACAATTTTTTCTCTATTATCCAGCCTGTCCAGCTCAATTTTGCTTCACCTAGGGTCTGATTTCTAACCTCGGTCAATGATTGATGTATGGGACAACTTTAGTTTCATTTTTTCCATACCTTTGAAAAAATCTTCTTTGGATCTTGATATTCAGACAAAAAATGCTCATATTTAAAAGCTGGTTGATTGTTTTTTGAGTTAGTGCCTATAAGGATAAGGCATGATCTGAAGGTCCCCTAGTCAAAGTGTTTAGACTAATATTTGGGTATCTTATTAACTAGTAGGGGTTAACAAAGGTTCTATCCAATCTACATAAAACCCTAGCTAAATTTGCTCTATTGTTACACCAAGTATATTACCTAAGCTAGGAATGACCATCACAATTGTTTATGTATGAGCTCTCTGTAAAGCCTAACCAATTTTATAAGTTTAAAAGGAGACCCTCTTAAAAGTCATCTGATATGAGTAAACAATTCATGTCCTCCTTTACTATCCAATGAATATCATCAAAATGAATGGCTGAGATCATTTCTAATAGGAGGTAATGTACTAGCATAAAGAGCTATTAATAAGAAAGAAAAATCTTTAATAAAAAAATAACACGAATGCATTGAGCATTTGTATCTATCTTTGTTACCTTGGTATTTCCAAGTTATATACCTCTAGAGGCACCATTTCCTAAAAAGGTGTTTAACGGATCGGATGGGCTACTAATAGATTCGGTCAATCAGATGTTGACCAGATATCGGACGGACTCGGCCGACCCGTTATCTTATTGGACAAACATCAAGCTGCACAATAAGTGTCTATCCTTGTCCGTCCCATTAAGGTCTATCGGAACTTAACGGTCAGGCCGACAATTAGGCGGGTCGGGCTAGTCCATTAATATTTTTTATTTTTTTATAATATCTTAAAAATTATTTATCCTATAATATGTAGTAAAAGGATACCATAATATGTTATTCCTTAATTTATTATTATATATTTACTCATTATGTTGTCAAATATAAATAAGAGAGACAAAATATTTACATAGTTTGACTTATAGCCTACGTCCACGACTAAAGTATCTTGAAAATTCATTGTGCTGAAAATGAAATATTACATATTTAATAAACACCTTTAATTTCCTGCATGTGAAAGTTTAGTCCATTGTCCGTTAGCGTTTATAACATGTGTTTCTAATATAATTATAATATGTGGATGATGTGTTTGATTTATAAAAGGTTTTCATGCACCTTACTTCGTAGAGCGCTTTTACAATTCCATGTGACAATCCACATTATATGTCAGGTGACATTCCTAATCCAAAAGTTACCCTAACATCCTGGATCTGCATACAAGATAGCGGAGTATTACTATTTGAGGAAAGATTCAGACTTCTTTTCTTACTTGATTTTGGAGCCAAGATTTGGCCTAGTCGGTGAGAACTGCATTGTTGCTTTGTGAGTCCTCTTTGGCTCGATGTGAATGTTGGGGAGCATGTCCACATCCCATCTGATGAAAGTAGAGTGTCTAGAGACCGCTGAACTTGGGTAACCATGTCCTCATGACTAATTCACAAATTCATCACCACTGCGGTGTGACCTTACTCATAGTTCTGCCTCTGAGGGCTTCGCGTATGGGACCCTGCACACATAGAAGAAGAAGGAAGGAGGTGTTGTCGCATTGTAGCAGAGGAAAAAATTTAGTCATGATACAAATAAAAATAATTTATTAATTACAAATACATATTCGTAAAAAAGATTTTAACAACTACTATATTAATTCTTTTATTTATTCTTCAATATTATTTTAGTATGATGATATTTTAATTTATTTTGTCATATATCATTCTCACTTCCTTTTATTTTACCTTTACTTTCATTTTTTTATTTCTTTTAATCCCTCTTACACTATTATTTTTTTCATATTTATTTCCTTTTTAATTTTCACCTATTCTTAACTCAAATATTTTCTCTTTTTTTACTATCCTTTCTAGCTTTTTATTTCTTTTATTTTATTTTGCGTATCTGTAATGACCCGAAAATTCATCCTAAAAGTTTTGGACATTTAGGAAAATTTCGTGTCGTTAGCCCATTCGTCATACATCATTTAACAGCGGAAGACTTGACAATTTAGATAAAGTCATAATAAATAAAAACTTTCTATTAATTATATCATAATTGATACTTCAAAAAATATTAAATCTCTAAACCTCTAGTACATCATTAATCTCAATGTTCAAATAGAACTGTATGACTCATTGTGTATGACTCATTTGAACCTAAGCATGTGCAACACTTTGTCATGAGCTTGAGCTGTCATCCATCACTTAATCTTAGTTACCTGTACGGATCCAGAGTGCAGGGTTTCCTAGTTAGAGTATGCAAAGCTCATGCATGTCATGCTATCCTATCACATGATACTACATGCGATGCATCATCATCATCATAATAACAATAACATATGAACATGCATACCATGAACTATCCCATGATCCTTACATGACAATACATCATGCTTATCATTCATTCTTAACATATCATTATTGAAATATAATCATTTCAACATACCTGCCTTACCTCAGAGTCATCATCTGCAAGTACCATAACATAAGAACATACATTCAAAACATACATAACATATATTACATAGACATATCATTATATTTCATTTCCATTGTCATGTGTACCCTAGGAATTTCTTTATAACTCCTTAATCCTTATTCATTACTTGACACTGTTTCTTTCTTTCTTTTCATTCTTTGCTTTACATTTCCTTGTGATTACGATATAACCCTTTGGACATTCATTCATTCATCTTTCTTTCTTTTATTACCTTATGACATCTTTGGGGCACATTATATCATTGCATACGTAACATTATCGATATCTTCCGTCTGTACATTGGGAATCTCAAACACCATTAATGTGATGGGATTACTTTCCGAGAAGTTTCAATCACCGTGAGTGAAAGGCATTTACTTCTCATCCTTACATTCATGACTTATTTTCATTACATTCATCATATAACATATTTTTTCTTTGCCTAATTGCCAATACAATTTAGCATTCTTACATTATTTAATCGGGCACTGGAAAATCTCAAACACCTTTTTGGGTGATGGCATTATTTTCTAAAGAAGTCTCAGTCACCATAAAGCGAAAGGCATCTACTTCTGGGAAACATCAACCCCCCCATGGGTGATGACATTATTTCCCAAGAAGTCTCAATCACTATAAGGTGAAAGGCATTTACTTCTTGCCTTCATCATTCATCTTTACATCATCGTTACATTTATCCATAAGGCACTGGAAATCTCAAACACCTTTTAGGTGATGGCATTATTTCCCAAGAAGTCTCAATCATCATGAGGTCAAAGGCATTTACTTCTTGCCTTCATCATTCATCATTACATTGGTTCATAGAGCACTAGGAAATCTCAAACACTCTTTCAGGTGATGGCATTATTTCCCTAAGAAGTCTCAATCACCATAAAGTGAAAGGCATCTACTTCTGGGAAACCTCAAACACCCTTAGGTAATGGAATTATTCCCCAAGAAATCTCAATCACTATAAGGTGAAAGACATTTACTTCTTGACCTCATCTTTCATCTTTGCTTAGTTGAAAGCTCAGGATAACATCATTACAACTAGGCCAATGGCCCCTAGGAAATCTCAAACACCCTTTCAGGTGATGACATTATTTCCTGAGACGTCTCAATCACCTTAAGGTGAATGGCATTCACTTCTTAACATTAATGAGTACCGAGGCATCTCCTTCAACTTTATACTTTATTAGGCCATCAGTACATCAAGCATTCACATCAATCAATCATCCCCTAGACTAATTATGGATGACCATACATTTCTTGTATCTCTGTTCATACATAATTAACCATCATCGATCATCAATCATCAATACATGATAATGATAATCATGAAAATACTTTAAATACATCATAGAACATATCTTTCGCTCGGTCATGGCCGTGATGGGTTGGTCACAGTCGTGACAATAAACGTCACGGGCATGATAGAACATTATTTTCCTTTTCATTTTCCTTCCCGCTCATGATCATGATTGGAGTGTCACGGTCATTCTTAATTGGTTACGGCCGTGATAGAACATGTCACGGTCATGCCAGTACCTTGGACGACACATTCACGTTCTTAATCCCCTTTTCTTTGTTCATGTCCTCTTCCTCTTTGTCCTCTTTTTCTTCCTCGTTCTCCTCCTTTTTTTCTCTTCTTAGGTTGCAGTCGTCATATGAGAGAAATAAGAAAAGAGAGGAGAGAGAGAATTTGGGGTATTTTTATAGAGCCTAATTTAGGGTTCTAATCAAAAGGCCCAAATAAATTTGGCCCAAAATTAGAGTTGTTACATCCTTCCTCCCTTAAAAGAAATTTGTCCTCGAATTTTAATCTTACTTATGCACTAACAAAGTTTCCTTCATTATTCCTTACTTAATCATTATTAATGTAAAAGATATTGATCCATGGACAATCATATTAACATCTATGGCATTAGCATAATGGACATTAGTTAAGGGTTACCTTGGTATTCATCATTCATGTTCTGAATCCCATCAACCTCCATGGCATGGACTTTACCTGCAGCTCTCTGTTGTTCGTCATTTTGTTTGGCCTTCCCTTTGTCTTTGTAATCTTCCTGCTTTTCAAGGCAATCTCTAATAAAATGTCCTGCTTGACCACACTGAATGCAGACCCCAGCTTTGACTCTACATTTGCCTAAGTGAAATTTCCTACAGTGTGGGCAACATTGTTGTTCTTTGTCCTCATCACCTTTCTTATAGGGCTTAGAGTCCTTAGCTCTCCTTTCTTGCCTTTGTTCCTTTTTGGAATCCTTCCTTGACTCCTTGTTTTGTTCATATCTCTTCTAGGTGTCAATCTCCCTGGCCAACTTGAATGCTAAAGAAATTGCCTTGGCCATGGTTTTAGGATCGCCACACTTAACTTTCATCCTCAGGCGAGAATTCAATCCTTTCATAAAGTGGTCAACTCTGATCTTCTCATTTTCCTTTAGGGGACTATACCTCTCGAGTTCCAAGAACTTATTGAGATATTCCTCCACAGTCATGCTGCCTTGTTGGAGGTCCATAAACTCAGCTGTCTTTTCCCATGTACATGCGGAGGAAGATAGTGGCTTCTAAAGGCTTTCTTAAAATCCCTCCAGTGATATCATCATCGTCCTCAAATTGTGTCCTAGTCACTGACTTCCACCAGTGACAGGCCCGATCAACTAGCTGATGAGTAGCTAGGTTGTCCTTGTGCCTGTCTGAACAGTCCATTGCCCTGAACTTTTCTATGATCACATCCAGCCAAGCCTCCGCCTTGTCTGGATCTCTATCACCATTGAACGTTGGGGGATGCAATTTCAGGAATCTTTCAATTCTTTAGCTCGAGTGATGAGAGTGGCTCGATTTTGCATTTCTTTCCATAGCACGGGCCATACGGGTTATGCTTTCGATCATCTCCATCTGACCTCTTGAGTCATGGCCTCTAGATGAGTCTCCTTCTCCCATCCTTAACAAAATAATAATTAACCACCCATTAGTTGGTTAATTATAAACACATATGACATAAACATTACATACTCTTAACCTTTGATGGCTGCTCATGACGGTTGCACATGGACTTAGACTTCTTAACATTACATTACTTATACTTAGATCCTATGATATCAACTGTAACGACCCGAAAATCCACCCTAAAAGTTTTGGACATTTAGAAAAATTTCACGTCGTTAGCCCATTCGCCATATATCATTTAACCACATCATTTAGGAGTTTGACCCACGACACTTGAGCCACAAGGGCAAAGGCCCTGGCTCGCAGCGCCGAGCGGTCAATGTGCGCACACACCGACAACCGCAGAGTGCTCCAGACACACTATTTTTCTGGGCCTGCATAGTAATAAGTTGCACGTGCCGGGAACACAGTAAAGTTTTTTTTAAAATAAATAAATTTTAGAAAATTCGAAAAAATAGTAGGGAAATGAGAAAATATATTTTTGGAATCAGACTTTTTTTAAAAAAAAAAAAGATTCTCAAATATGAGTGACATAAATGTATGCATTTATTTCATGATAAACACAACACGAGAAATTAATTTATGTCTAATTTATACACGTTATCATGTTGCAAAATTTGGAGAATTTTTTGGATAATTACACAAATTGTCCCCCAACTTTGTCTTAATATATCAACAGTCCCTCTATTTCAATTTATAATTTGAATGTCCCCCAACTTTAATTTTTTCATTCACTTGACTGGTGATATTAGGTTTCCTAGTTTTCTTGCTTACGTTGTCACTACATAAATCATTTCTCTTTCATCATGTCATTTAAAAATTAATATAGTAATCAAATATATAATAAAAAATATTTAAAAAATAAAAAATACTGCTCATGCTCATGCGGGAGAGAGAGGGGGGCAGACCCCCCTTTTTTGGTTCGCCGATCGCGAGCAAAGGAGAAAAGGGGGCCGGCGCCCCCCTTTCTCCCTCGTGGGCGGCACCGGTCCCCCTTTCTTCTTCACTCACAGACAGCGAGGAGGGAAAAGGCCGCGACCCCCCTTTCTGCTTCACCGACCGCGAGTGAAAGAGAAAACGGAGGTCGACGCCCCAATTTCTCCCTCGCGTCCGGCGAGGGAAAAAGGGTCCACTTTTCTCCTTCACTCGTGGACGCCACACCCCCTCCCATTTCACCTACCGCGAGGGTGGAAATGGGGGCGCGGTGAGCTCTCACAGAGGGGGCCGACGCCCCCGTTCCTCTCTCTGCACGCACTCGCCGACGCACGAGCACACGTGAGTGACAAGAAGGGGGGCGTCGGCCCCCCTCTACGACGAGTTACAGAGGGGGGTCGACGCCGACGCTCCCCTCTCTCTCGTACGCATTGGTACTAGCACTTGCGTCGGGTGCCGACGGGCGCATACGAGAGGATTTTCGTGCGCATGAGCGGTATTTTTTTATTTTCTAATATTATTTTGTTATATATTTATATTATTTTTTAAATGATGTGGATGAAAGAGAAATAATTTATGTGGCCGCCACGTAAGCGAGGAAACCGAAAAATTCACTATCACCGGTCAAGTGGACGAAGCATGCAAGAAAATCAAACTTTTCTATATTTAATACAAATTGAAGTTGAGAGACCGTTGAGATATTGAGTTAAAGTTCGGTGATGATGTAATTTACCTGAAGTTTTTTGCATGGTTCAGAATATTCAATTATGCATATTTAGTACTTTACATGTTATATGAATTTTCATATTATGCTATCATAATATGTGAAATTGATAATATTTAATATGTACGAAAATTAGCATGTGACTTCGTTAAAAACTAATACAGAATTGAACATTTCATAATTGCCTATCACTTTTGTTTTTGTAATAATTATGTAATGAATTAATATGATAATGGGCATTATTTGCAACCGGTATTGTAATATTGAGTATAAAAGTTTTTATAATATATTTTTTTTAAAATTGTATGAAATCTAATTTATACAATTAGTATCATTATATATGTTTATTATTAATGAAAGTGTCATGTTAATTGTCATCCTTATATGGAATTACGAATTTAGAGTAAAAAGTTGGTTAACATAAATTATTACATGCTATATTTAAACTGTAGTATGTCACAACTAAATTAATTTTTTATACAAATTTGGTATTCATGAACATTTGAAGTGTATTTAAGTGTGATACTTATGTAGATTGACATGATAATTAAAAATATGTACATTATTGATTTTATTATGTCGAATGGACTATATGGCATGGATTTGTTTATTTTTTAAAATGCATGTTCATAAATGAAATTATTTTACATATTAGGCATAATATGTTATTTGAATTTATAAGTAATTAATTCACATGGCTATGTTAAATCATGATAAAATAAATACTTGTCACATTTGATTAAAATTCATATAAAATTTAGATAATTATACACGTTCTTTAGTTTATGATGTTATTTGAACTATATTATGATAAATTAATTTCTTTGTGAAAGGAATATGTTCATATATGTTTATTTTTTGTGACATCATGATTTGTGATATGCAACAATAAATATTCACATAAAATTTTTTCATATATTTTATCTATATAATTGATCATTATGTGACATGAATATTGAGTTATGTATGTGAAAGTAATTGTGTAATTATTTGTATGCTTATGTTAGTCATAATAATGTGACAAATAATATTCATTTTATGTAAATGAATTGTATGGTTATTTGTTTTGTGAATAAATATTTTTTATTATAAAATTGAAATGTTAAATGAAACTTAATAAAATGACTATACATTTGTCTAGTTTAGACTAATATTGAAACATAAGTAGTGCCGTGTCACTTGAATGTATTTATTGTCATAGTAGTACAGTGATGGTGACATATGTCATCAATTCATATGATTTAGGTGATTTTGGATTTTTTTTCTCCAAAACTATTATAATATTACTTGAGGTAATATATTATTTTTAATGAATCATTGTTATTTTTGGTATAATGGAGGATAAGTGAGGACATGACAATAATTTTGACACCACTATTTTAAAAATATTATTATGTAATTATTTATTAATATATGTGAAAAGAAGAAATTTAGAAAATTAACAGTTTTTCATTATGTAATTTGACCCTAAATAATGTCACAAAAATCTAAGTATTTGAAATGTAAGACCCCAATTTTCGTAAAACAAATAAATGCCATTTTATTCTAGAAAATATATATGGAAACCACTATTTTATTTATTAAGTTATTTAATTCTGAAATTAGAAAAAAGATTGAGAAGGAGTTGGAAGAGATGAAGAAGAATTTGAGTTGAAGTGGAATTGTTATACTGTTATAGAATAACTAATTAAATTTGGATTTAATTAAATTTTAGTGTTATCATATGGTAATTAATGATGGACAACCATGATTAGCTTATCTTTAGTCCAAGGCTGAATAGGAGTCAAAACTCTAGTAAAAAATTTAACGGGTGACTGGGAATGCTTATCATACTCCATATACTTTCTGCACAAGAGTCTCTTCCTTTTCTCTCATTTGCATGCAAATTGAGTCATTGCAGAGAGCAATTGACGACTGGTTTCGAAGCCCCAACATAGTAGATAGCTGTCCAAGTGATCGACGCAGGAGATGAGGTCAAATAGTAGAGAAATCATCGGTTAAAGTTCGACGTTCATGCAACCAGAACCAGAGTTGGGTTTTCAACGAACTTAAAGTACATGAGAGATCCATATATCAATAGTTTTCACTGATGTAGAACCTCAACTCTTTCCATTTATTCTAAGATTAATATGTTATATCTTTTACATCGTTTGAAATTTTCAGGACATCGATAGGATAGGCAAAAAATCATGTAAAAAATATGATTATTTGGCGATAGCAAAATCTATCCCAAGTTTTGTTCTACCCAACTCAGATTTCATGAAATCCGGACCGAATAAGAGTAGGAACCAGATTGAGTTCATTGAACCCATTCCGTGTTCCTAACCACGTGGCCTGAGTTCTGGCAATTCAAGCGCGGAGCGTCGATGGTGGTTGGATCCGAATTGGGTCCCAAATTATCCAACCCACCCAGGGTTCATATGTCCGAGATTGAATGGGGATAGTTGATGGTCGAACTAGCGTGGGTTCCTCTTACACCCGACCCAGGTTCGCAATCCGAATTAGAATAGGAGATTGTTTATACCGATCCAGCCTGGGAACAACTTACACCTCAATCGAGTTTCGTCATATAAGCATAGAGATATGAAACCGAGTCAACCCGATTTGGGTTCATAACACATCCGACCTTGGTTCTGCTCGTCCTAGGTGAATATCAAGTTTGGGAACATGGCAAAGGTTCCCACGACACATGCCAAGGTCTAGAGGGTCAAAACTATAGATGTCCTAGGTAAACAAGATAAAAGATGAAAGCTATTGTGTGTCCATGCTTATTGGTTGCCTCCAAGCCTATTTATTGTTATTGAATTGAATTGAATGAGACAAATTGTGTATCTAGAGAATTGATGTGTCAGCCTTTAGTAAAACTTTGACTGCCATGTGTTTGACCTTAATCCCTCGCCATTCACGAATCCATTGTTATTATTATTGTGGCTTATCGTGGATTGATTCCCGATTGGCGTGCATGAAAGTAACATGGAGTTTTTCTTAATTAACTGATGTCTTCCTACATATTGGCTAAGATACGAATATTGAAATGAATTGAATTGAATTGAATTAAATCAAATTGAATAGATTGTGGCCATTTGGATAATTGTTATTTAATCGATAATTGCCTTATTGTATCAAATCGTTATTGGTTAATAACCATTGACAATTGAATTGAAAATTGCCAAATGAATATTGTCTTATTGATCAGGCTTTTGAACATTGATAATTACTAATTGATAAAAATCTATTAATATAGAACGGTTTATTGACCTTAGCCTACACATTGCTATATTAATAAAATTATTTATAGTATTGATTCATCAATTGTTCATTTATTGATACTATTTCTTTTCAATTGAGTTTTTTTATTATTTTTTAGACCTTATGTACTAAGTATTTTTATACTAAAAAATTTTTCTTGTACTCCAATTCGTTCAGATGAGAAAGCTATATAGCATGGTCCAGTAGGTGGCATTGCTTAGTGACATGTAGTTGATTGCACATGGCATAAAATTGAGTCATAGAGTTATTTAGTTTTCCACATTAGTAAAATTGTGAACTTATGGATGTTCTAATTATTTTTATTATTATGAATTACTTGTTATTATTATTATTGAAAAATCTTCCACATTTATGGATTAGACTTAAAAAAAATTATTTTATGGAAAATTATGTAGCATCTCTAGGATGACTAAGCACATGATAGTCACATGAATCTCGGGGTATTATAGAAGGTATTAGATTCTAAGGAGAAGCACTCCTTAGCTGCCTCTAAATATATAGAATAGAAAACATGTGCAATTGTCACGAGCAACCACTGCAACTAACTTTTATTAGTGATATTGATTATTGAGCTCACACTTATTGGATTTTATTGTTTATTTGGGTGAGAATAGATGCCTTCCAAGTTGATGACCTCTTATCAAGTTTATCGTGACCCAAGAAGTGGATGTCAATAGGCCAAATTCCAAAAGTGCACTGGAGATTGACCAAGCAGCCCAAGATCCACGGGTAAATAATGTATGAGCCAATGGACATTGGTGGAATAATAGAGACAGGGATCATGACCACATGGATCCCATCAGGTGCATGAAGAGACCTTAAACCACTTTCTCAAATTACAACATCATTTCATGGGAAGGGTGACTTTGAGGATGGAAATAGGCAATTAGAGGTAATTAAACGGACCCTAGTAAAGATAAATTGTACTAAGAACTCTATGACTATTTGTGCCACAAGATGTTTGCCATGTGACACTAGGCGTTGATGGAAAACATCAAAAGTTGCCACGTTCTATAGACGAGACATGATTTTTAAGGTACCATGACAATCAAGCGATACTTGACCAGGTTCTTAAATTTCGAAAAGTATTGTACTCGATGATAGTTGAAGACAAATCACATCAAACAGCGGGTCAAAGATCTCAAGTCGAGTCTTTGAGTAAGGGTAAACCTGTATAACTACTAGGCCCTTCAAGTGCTGAAAAGGTCATTACCAAAGATGCAACAAATGCAAATAGACCATGGCTATTGAAATTGAATCGAATTGAATTGAATTAAATAGAATAGAATTGAATAGATCATTGTCATTTGGATAATTGTTATAGAATTGACAATTTTCTTATCGTATAAAATCATTTGTCGCCAATAATAATTGATTATCGAATTAAAATTTGTTAATTGAATATTGTCTTATTGATCAAGATATTGAACATTGATAATTAATAATTGATACATTGCTACTAATATATGATGACATAAATTTCTTACTCATTATTGTTAGGATAGAAATATGATTTTATTGATTTATGCTGCAATTAAATAACAAAAAATCTACTTTTTTAACATTTTACTTGCTATATGAAATCTCCATGTCATCTTAGCTCTTTTGCTAAAAACATAGATAAAATCTTATAAATTTATAAACTTTTGTCTTTCAGCAGGTACTCTCATGTTGCATAGGGGTATCTAGCAGTCAAGTTAAAAGAGTCCCTACATGGTGGTACTTGATGCCACTCCCTAGTCACAGTACTATATTATATGATGATGCTTAACGCTGGCAATCTCTGGAAGATGATAAAAAGGTTCTCAATTTTGTCACACATAGTTTCTACATAATGAAACCCGGTCCGGGTTCTCTGCAACCTGGCCCATGCAGGTCCACACCTAGACCGAGTTCATCGGAATTTGGCCCGAATCCTCCATTGCCACGTATGATGTTGATTTTATGAGCTTTTGATCCTTGATTCATGTGTTTAATCCTGATCTAAGTCATAATGATGATTATGATGTCTATGCTTTTACTAATGATGATGTCCAACATGACCCATGATCTTATTACTCCCCTTATTTGTGACTTAATTTAGTTCTAATCATCTCTATGACAACATTGATTCATATCCCACAATTTTGATTTATTATATGATGATGATTATGATGTTCATACACCTCTGATTTCTTTCCATGATCTTATCTTATAACTTTCATTAAGTCTTATATGATTATAATGATTAGGACTCTTCATTATTATAACCTTTTATTCTTTTATATGATGACCTAAATCCTGATCATCCTCTGAATCCCAATCATGATAAATTAAAAGCTGCAAAATAACAGATGAAAAATGTTATATGGAGAGCTCTAGTCAAATATGAATAATAGGATGATGAAGCATATTAACAATGAAATCTTCTTATGATTATTGGTTCTTATCATTCTTATGATGATCTTTTCCTAATATATTATTAATATGTTTTAACAAAGATGATTCACTTCAGGATTATCTATACTCGTACAATAATTTCTTATGATTCTTTATATGATGATGATCTCATAATCATGATGATTGACGCTCATCATTTTATGATTATTTATTATGATCTATCTTGATCCTTGATCTTATGATCTTAAGGAGATGATACCTTGATTTGTGAGTTTCTTATGGTCTTAGTAATATCATATTCATATACCATGTTATAGGATTTCTTTTACTCATATCATGATGATGCCTATTTTCTTTTTATGTGATGATGATGTTTGTATGATTCTTGTCTAGTATCATGATCTTATGATTGTCTTTACTTTACTTATATATTGAGTTGTAAAACTCATAAGGAGGCTTCTCCGCTACATTTTCATACATACAGGACCAAATTTGAATGATGAAAGTGGTCAACGATGATAGATCGAGCTCGTAGTGGCAGCACATGAATATCCTGAGTGTTTCCTTTATGTCTTAATTCTCTTTTCTTATTATCAGGATGTTGTGTTAGATGAATCTTCTTAGGACTCATATGATAATTCTTTCTTTAGTCTTCTGCATATTTCATAATGATGTTATTCGCATATGATGTTCATGATGTCAATCTTCCTCATATGATGTTATTTTTATTGGACCAGTCAAAGTCTTCTTTTTAGTCAATATGGATGAATCGTAGCGTCCTCAAACCATATTCTGCCATGTGGAGGGGTGCGATTTGGGGGCATTACGATATGCCTTGAACATCCATTATTCAAGTACTATTTGCTTTCTACTTTCTTTTTCCTTGATTTCCTACAAAAATAATCATGATAGAGATTCAACTCTTTGGTAACTAAACTTGTTTGGGTCCATCAGGATTAGTGATAGTGGTTCTTTTGGGAATTACCCAAATCTTCTTCATACCAGACCTTTTGTCTTTCTTAATGTTATGCTCAAAAGCACAGTGACCATCAAAGCCACAATGAAAACAAGTTATATTTGATTTATGTGAATGTGATTTTTTCACAATAAATTTCTTTTATCATGTTTCTTTTCAAAAGAATAAAAAGCAAGTCCCTTTTTGTTTGAAAGTACTCTAGAACCACTAAGAATGACATTTAATACCTTTCTCCAATTTGAAATTATTTTAAGCTCAAGTTTTAAATTTTCAACCTCTTTTTCCAAATCTACAATCTCCAAGTTTTATTTATAAATTAATATAAGATTTTTCCATTTTCAATTCATCAATAAAAAAGATGAAGTCTAGAATTCTCATCATTTAAGAATTCACAATGTTCACAATCAAGATTTCATTGCTTCTTTCCTTTAATTTTTTTAAAAAATAATTTTCAAAGTTTAATGTTCTATTTTAAGAATAATGTATCTTCGAATAACTTTCCTAAACTCTTCATGCATATCAAAAGAATCATCATCACTAGAGAAATTAGAATTTTCCTCTTCTTCATTTGCCATTAGTCAATGATAAGCTTCTTCGTCATCGCTCAAGAATTTTGAAAAAAAATACTTTTCTCATCTTCACTTTCATCCCATGTGGATTGAAGAGACTTTTTATTTTTCTTAGAACCTTCTTCCTTTTCTTTCTCAGTTAGATTTGAACATTCATTCTTGTAGTGCCCAATATTCTTATATTCAAAATATGTCACTTGATTTTTACTTGATGATGACCTTTTCTTGATAGAATCATATTTCTTCTTTTGCTTGGCAAACATAAGATACTTATTAAGCTTTTTGGCATATAGGATAAGTTTCTTTTCATCAAGTTCATTTTCTACACTTTTTTCCTCCTCATCCTTACTTGCTTTCAAAAGTAAGGTCTTCTTTTTTGTAACACTTACTATCTCATAAGTTAAGAGAGACTATATGAGATCCTTAAAGTTCAACTTGTTCAAATCTTTCTCTTCAATCATGATTTTTTTGATATGTCACTTGGATTAGAGAAACTTGATAAACTTCTTAAATTTTTTAGGGTTAGTCATTGGTTCATCTAGGCTAAACCATTCACAATATCATTAAATTTAATAAGCATTTCAGTTATAGATCCATTATCAAGCATCTTAAAAGAATCATATTGATGATTTAAAATATTTAATCCAAATTCTTTGACCTTATCGGTTCTTTCATGTGTACTAATAAGTTTTTTTTTCAAATTTCATGAACACTTTCATAGTCTGAAATCCGATTAAATTTAGTATAATTCAATGCATAATAAAAAAATATTATTTGCTTTCAATCAAATTTCACTAAAAGTCTTTCTTCTTCGGTGTATTCTAAAGATGACTTTCCACATAGGTTATAATCAGTTTGAATAATATCCCACATGTCAATATCAATAGAACATATATGTGCTTGCATTTTAACTTTTCAATATGTAAAATTCGATGCATTGAAAAGATGAGGGCGATTTCTTCGATTGACCTTTTGGAAGAGCAAAGCGACTTGATGCTAAAGATATTAAATTCTTAAAACTAGAATGACCATATTAATTGTCGGATCGAAAATCACCAAGAGTGGGGGTGGGGGGGGGAGGTGAATTAATGTCTTAAAAATCGCAATAAAAAACTTCTTTTAAATCCATTTTATAACCATCGAACAATACACATGTGCAATAATAAAGAACAAGTAAGAAGGCACAAACACAATGAAATGTTGATGAGGTTCAACCCAACTCCTTGGGCTACATCCTTGCTCTGACTCTTCGATCTTAAGATCACAAGAGATTTACTATCTTTGTCTTTTCTTGTAAGGAGAGAATAATTCTTTTTATAACATACTACATTATTCTTTGCTCAAGAGGCAAGGTATACCTCTTCTTACACTGAGCTTTCAAATTACTTTAATAAGTACATAAAGATTTCCTCCAATTCTCTCTTTTACAAAAGATGCTCACACATAAGGCTAAGAGAGGAGAGAAAATGATTTTCAAAGTAAAGCTCTTGAATTTATTTTCGACTTGAAGAAATTCCAGGATAAAAGCTAATTGTGCTGTCAATCTGGGACCGATCGATCAATGATATTAGTCGGTTGAATGGTCAATATGACCATTGCTAGATTTCTTTAGTTTGATCTACTGGCTAGTTGTTCGATCGACAAAACCATTGATGTTGGCCGATTGAGGCATCGGTTGATCGGTGTGCATGCATTTCAACCGACAAAGTCACTGATAATGAACCATTGTATAGGCGGTCAACTAGTGCATGGTTGATCTTCGTCCGACAAAGCTACTGATCATGACTAGTTGTATAGAAGGTCGACTGGTGCGTGGTTGATCTACGTCCGACAAAGCTACTAATCGTGATCAGTTGTGTACACGGTTGATCGATGATGTGGCCGGTTGAACTTCTATAAGTTTCTTCATGTTATCTTTCTACCAACCAATTGGCCGATTCAACTGGTAGATCGACCGGTTGGACTCTGAACTTATACTTCATTCATCTCAACTTGCTAATCCTTCCACATTCTTAGTCCTATTAATCTTATACTTGTATTGTCATCATTCAAGTATAAATTAGCAACTTTTACGTCCAATTGTACTTGTTATCATCAAAACATCGAGGTGAATTGATAAGTATCAATATTTCATACAAATTGCTTATTTATAAATTAGGAAATATCAAACTCAATTCGTATCTTTGATTTTATTTTAATTTTTTAGCTTAGTTACTTATATACAAATTCAATGAACATAGCGATCGAAAAAGAAAGTGAAAAGGAAAAATGTTAAATTAATATGAAAATATGGGCGTAGTATGAAGAAACACAAATCGAACTAATAAATCATGATTTTTTTAACGTTCTAGCATTAGAGCCCTGTTTTCGTAATTAAAATAAATGATGATGCTGATCTTTTCAATATTTATTTCTTATACTCTAATGTTATAGACTTTATGAAGAACATAAAACTTTTCGATTTGATCGAGTTTGTTTGTTTTGATGGAATTGATTTACTCTGAAATCATGTCGCAATTCATTGCTTTAAAAGCTTGAGTAGCAAGAAATATGAAATATTGGAATATTAATACCTGAAGCATTATTTTGGTCTTTACATCGTCAAGTCATCTACTAAGAAAATAGGGTTAATAATGTATTCTTTCATAAATCTACATTTTTGTTAAAATAAATATTATGATAAAAGAAAAAACATATGCACACAAAAGACTATTAACATCTAATTAAGATAATTTGAGACCAGAATATTAATTTGTTTTCTGTAACGCCTCAATATTTTTTTTTTTTTGCATGTCTAAAAGGTTATCTCAACGAAATTACTTAATTCTATTGTCTTACTATTTTCTGAACTTTGTCCAATCAATGTACTGGCTTACATCATTGGAAGATTAATTTACAACAATCTTCACAATTGCGGAAGCAATATATACATTATTCAATAACTTGTGGATTAGGGCTTACAATTATACAATAAAGTCCTTATATCCATGTACACATCATCCGTCAGAGGAGCCACCAATCGTCTCATCATCATTATCGTTTCATTCTGCACGGATCTAAATACAAGAGCAAGGTCCAATGAAAATACACTCAATACGTAGCATCGTCCATAACAATAATAATATGAACTATATATTAATATCAATAAACAATTATGTATAATCAATATAAGGTTAATGAGGATACTTATCAATTAATAATAATTAATTGATCAATCAAAATAATTATTTATATCATCAATTATTGATGACCAATATCCACTCCATTCAATTCAATTACCTTAAACCAATTATCAATTGGCCATAGGTCAATGAAGACCTTATTTAACAATTTTGAATTTATCAATCAGCCATAAAAAGCACAATTCAATTATCAATGAGGCACTAGAGTACAATCAATGGTCCATGAGCCACTAGGGTAATCAATAAATAATTCAATTTGATTATGAATTCAATTCAATTACTATTATCAATCACAATAGTATCCATCGATCATAATAGTCTCCATCAATTACATTGGGCATCAATCGACCATAATGGTTTTCATCGACTATAATGAGCCTCAAACGATCATAAGAATATCTATTTATCATGAGGATCTCCATCGATTATAAAGACTTCAATCGATCACAAGAATATCCATCAATCACGAGGATATTCATCGATTATAAAGATCTCAATTGATCACAAGGGCTTCCATTAACCATTATGCATTATCAATCAGCTTTGTGAGCTTCCATCGACCACAAAGAGCCTCAATCGATTATAATTGCCCCCATCGACAACGAGGGTCTCTATCAATTATATAGCCATCAATTGGCCATGAAGGTCTCAATTATCAATTTAGTAATTTGATAGTAACCAATTTTGATATTGTCACTTAGATGATGCACAATCAATTTCATTCTTTAAATTAATTCCAATTAATAATATTCATTATCAATAATCAATTATAAATAGTCATTGACCAATTTACAATGTAATATAAGAAATTTATGGATTAAATTATAATAGATCTATCAATCTTTTTCAATTAAACAATAGTTAAATAATTCATAATCAATCTTGATCAAATAGCATATTACAATTCTCAATTATTGATTTACATCAATCATTATAACAATCACAACCAATTATCAGGACTTATACATATCAATGTATGGTAGGTATAATCAATCAGAGCATAAAAATACATTTTTTAGTCTCTCAAAAAATGGCCCGCGCTAGTGGGAACGCGGGCCATGTTCTTAGTTTCATTTTCCACTTCGATCTGATGAAAACCATGCCAGATATGATGTGAACTCGGGTCGGGACAACCCAATTCAATCCAATCCATACACCAATGCCAGAACTTGAGCCATGTCTTCCTACAACTTGAGTTGGGTTGGAAACACAGGCCCCATCAAACATTGTCTGTTTTCTAATCCAATCAAATCCAGGCCATGTCAATCAGTATTTGGACTGTGTTAAACAAAACTTAGTTCGTGTCAGTCGAGTTTTGTCGCCGTTAGAGAAATCATGTTTCGACACGATTTTGATGCCATAACAGTTCTAATTGACATAAAGGTTATATAATCTAATCTCCATATAAATGACAAGATTTCAAAGATCTATACCGACGGAAATTGTTGATATAAGGATCCCCTTATACATCCTAAGTTTTGTCGCCGTTAGAGAAATCCTCTAGTTTGGTGGCTACATGAACACCAAACTTCGGCATGCTATTGCTCTTTGTTGACGTGCAGAAACTCACAACTAACACTTGGATGTCAATCTGCTATATAAAGGCTTCGAAATGCCCCATTGGTTGCTATCTGAAATGCTTCTATTCACGTGCAAACAAAAAGAGAAGTAGAGCTCATGGCAAAAAATTTAATTTGATTATTAAGGATTTTTAGTCACCCTTTAACTAAGATTTTTTTAACTAAGATTTTTTGTTCCCATTGGGCTTTAAGATAAATTTTAGTTAATCATGATCATCCATCATTAATTATCCTATGTATAATATTTAAATTTAATTAAAATAAAATTTAACTAATTATTTCATAATTAGGCTTATCAAAATCCATCCCTATTAAATTCTTTCTTATCTATTTCATAACTTCTCTCAATCAAACTCTATTTTTATAGTATATTTTTATTTATTTCTCTAATTTTTGGAATAATTATTATAATAATATTTTAAGACAAAACTATCATCCTATCCTATTTGAAAGTCCAATGTTCATTATGCTTTTATTTGGATATCAAATTAAATTAAAATTCCTAATTAAAATTTATACTTCAAGTAGGATTTAATATTTTAATTATATTTCTATTTATTTTAAAATTCCCTCTTAATGACACTAATTAATATTTCTAATTTAATTTGACTAATTACATTTTTGAGCTCATTGAAATTTTGGGTGCTACGTTTTGTTCTTTTTCAATTGGGGAAGTTAGAATTTGATCACGCCATCCATTTATCAGAAGTACTAATACTCCTAACTCAATATTGATAGATATGTCATATGTTATTTCATAATTTAATCATTTATCTTAAGAGTTTAATGTAGTATATTCGTATTTATGCAATTTCTTTTTTTATTTAAACAAATGAAATAGAAAAATCAAAACTGGAAACGGGTGTATCTTTGACCGTCCACGTTGTGAGAGCTGCTTGAATTGGACTGTTGGCTCAAGCGCCAAGTGGCAAAAGTGCACATATCTTGGGGTCCAACAATACAACCACTTAAAACCAAGTGTGTAAACTGTGGGTGCTTCTGTAGGTCCCCTTTACCGACGAGCATTATTTCTCCGCATCTTATCCAAAATATATTATCTACTTTCAACAGAACTCGCGTCGGGCGCGAGGACGTCCACGTAGCATCGAATTGTCCGTCCACCTCGCAACTTTCGAAACTGAACGGCCCCGATCTCGTCATTCACCTGAGATAACGGAACGGCGGAGATGCGGACCGGCGTTTCGTTGACACTTTTATCCATTTGGATGACGCAAATAACGGAGACCCCCTTTCCGCCCTCTTCGCTTTTTCTATACATGTCCCGTCGTCGGGACGCCTCCGTTTCCAACTTTTCCTCGCTCTTCTTCCTCTTTTTTTCTCTTCCTCCTTTTTCTGCTCTCTTCACTGCGTCTGGATCGCTTCTGGGGTCTGGGTGAGAAGAAAGGGGGAAAAGATCTCCATCTTTGGCGTCCATGGCGAAAGTTTTGGCGGAAAGGAGTCTCCTTGCACCGTCGGGAGTGCGCTCGTCGTCGTCGTCAGTTTCTTGCGAGAGGAGGAGCCATTCTTCGGCGTTCCTGAGGCCGTCTTCGTTGGGCAGGGAATTCTTTGGCAGGAGTTTGGTGCTCGGGCTAGGGGCGCGAAATGAGAGGGCGTCTCCTTCGCTAACTCCTGTACTGGTATGTGGAGGCAAAATCCTTTCTTTTTTGAGCGGTGGAAGCAAAATCGTTTTTGTTTTTTTTTCTTTGGAGCGGTTTCTTTCACTAGTTGATTTTGCTTCGTGATGTGATTTATGTATTATTGATCTCGAAGCTTCCAAATATTTTTTTCGGTGTCTTTTTAGCTTTTGATTTGTTCTGACTGGCATAGATAAAAAATCTGATTTTTTTTTTTTGTAGAAGATTTTGGGGGGTTTTGACTTAAAAGTAGTCAGACTCCGTAGATCTCTTATGTTTGTTATTTGAAATTTATTCGTACTTCGACGTAATATTCTGGGAAATTTATCAATTGCTATTATTGTTGTCGATTGCAGATGACTCTGACCATCGCAAAGAGCCTGAAGTGGTGGGAGAAGGGTCTCCAATCCTATATGAAGGAGATCGAATCTGCAGAGGATCTTTCCAGCGCCTTACTCAATGCTGGAAATCAGCTTGTCATTGTGGATTTCTTCTCCCCTGGTTGTGCAGGCTGCAGAGCCGTTCACCCAAAAGTATGAACTTTATAATGATCCTCTATCGTTGCTTTTTTAGAGAACATTTAAGTGTTGAAATTTTACTAATCCTCCCACATTTCTCCAGATTTGTCAGTTCGCTGAGATGAATCCCGGCATCCAGTTCCTCCAGGTGAACTACGAGAAGCACAAGTCCATGTGCTATAGCTTGAACGTGCATGTTTTGCCCTTCTTTCGGTTCTACCGTGGAGCTCATGGACGTTTATGCAGCTTTAGCTGCACCAATGCAACTGTAAGATCCCTCATCCATGATTACTTTCAATTTGATAATTATATTTTGTTCATGTGTCCTTGATTTATCCTAGTAGTGATCTTAGATAATGCATGATGTCATAGTATTTATTCTTCAACATGATGTTCTTCTTAAATTACTCGGATCATTCTAATTTTAGTTTTCCATTCATCGTGCAGATTAAGAAATTTAAGGATGCATTGGCCAAGCACAGCACAGACAGATGCAGCCTTGGGGCGGCAAGAGGCTTGGAGGAGTCGGAACTCCTCGCCTTGGCCGCAAACAAAGACCTTTCCTTCAACTACAAAGGCAAGCCAGTCCAACTTCCGGCTCCCAAGGAGGTTGAAGAGAACGCCCCCGCGAACTCTCCACTTCCACTGCATGCAGCAGCAAGAATCACCAAGGAGTCTGTCGACAGGGCCTTGGTCTCAGCTGGTAGATGAGAGGATGATCTCCGACCCCTTCATGTTTGTTGCCGGCTCTTCTACTCGTAGGTGTACAGCGTGTTCATGTGGATGTTTATAGTTTGCTTTAACTTCAACTGCGCTAATGCAGGCTTACTAATTGTTTTTGTTCCATAAGCCTGCTGAGCAGTTATGTATCTGTTAGAGTAGGAGAATGTGTCATTTTCTTCCCCTCGTAGAAGTGGATCTTTATTTTTGTTTCTAAGAATGGCATTCTTCTTTTGAAAGATTTGTTTTTGCTGTGAAATTGTACATTTTTCCAGGTCAAAGTTGAATTTTTCGTTGTTATGTGTGACATTTTTATCATCAGGATGAGTTTTTGCTGTCAAACTTGTATGCTACCATTTGAAAAAGGAAAAGAAAAATTGTATGCTACCAGATCAAAAGCCGAGGCCTCGGTCAGTTTCTTGGCCTATGTAAACGCGAGTAGTGCTGCTGCTTTTTGGGGATAGAACTCATAAAAAGTGTCAAATTTTTTACTTTCTGATTGTTCAAAGGAAAGTCTATTTAGAAATTATTTTCGGTCAATTATACATACTGAAATGCATCGTTAATAAGATTTTGATGTGAATCATCGTGATATTACTCCTACGGTCGGGATCAGACTTTTGATTATTTGCATGCAACTCTATTCTGAATGGATTGCAAACTATTGTTCCTTCTATTTCAAGCTGGTAGACTCATGGTTCATGTGCTGTGGCTTTGCCCTCTGTCCTCGCTTCATAGTTGTTACTACTTGTTTTATCCTCTCGTCTCTCTCGTGAAGCTAAAAGGAAGGACCCATAAAACTAAACCACAAATCGTGCAATGCGTTTCAAATCAACCAAGGCAGCTGCTCAGTTATGAATGCGAATCGATTTGCGTTTACCACTTGCTGCGCAGGTGCAGCAGGTCTTCAGGATACGTTTGCTTCAGAAATTTCGGATAAGGCAAATCAATGCAGAATCTATGGTGTTTGATATGTATTGCTCGTGTGTGGACAATTCCAAGTCTTGGTCAGCTGTCACTGATTCTTGAATCCGAGGCTGATTCAGAAACTTGTTCTGTGAGATAGGGACATCAAATAATTTTTTTCTCTACAATTCTTAGCTATATAAAAATTGGAAAGGAAAAAAATTCTTTGCTGTTCTTCCTGAAAGCAAGAACAATTAGTTCTTACTTTTTAAAATTTCAATGCAAAAGTTAAATTACTGATTTGTTGCCTTCTTGATTGTTCAATTTACTTCAAGATTCAGGCAATCATACTCGACTTACTTCAATATTCAGGCAACCAAGGTAAGGTGATTCAGGCTCACTGTGTAACATTATAAAATTTGGATATTTACATGCTTAATTAAAGAATACTAATTCATATGAACGTTAAACTCGTTTAAAAGGTGGTTAAGACACATACCTTTCAAACCAATGATCATATGTATTCTGTGACCACACACTTGTCCATTTGAATCAGGACCCGTCTTCAAACTTGTGAACATGAGTAAAGAACAGTCTCTCTGGAAGGTACCGGAACATCTTCGAACTTGTGAACATGGGTGTAGAACAGGCTCTCCGGAAGGTACCAGAACATCTTCGAATGCTCGAATTGTGTGCCAGAAAAAAAGAAAAAGAAAAAGCAGATTACAAGAAACTTGCATGGAATGGATGAGCCTTAACCTACTGTGAGGCATACAGGTCGTTTGCAGCCACATGCCTCAACTTGGTTTCGTGGCCAATGTGACCCTTCATTTCTTTTTTCGTTTTTCTCAGAGTTACAGGAATTACAACACCTCATGCATGCAAGGCACAACGTGTGAGATGTAATGTGGTTTCCGAATCCTTTTGACAGGTTGTGATGAAATAAATCAGTGTGTATGATAGAAGATACATGTAACGTTCCCGAAATTCTATCCACCACATGTATTGCGAGTACCCAATCATCTCATTCCTACATAGTTGTACGAATGCATAGTTGTAGGAATCCGAATGCAAAGGAGGACCACCTTCCATTGATTATATATAAGAGATATAAATAAAATAATAGCTTACAGTAAAGCCATAAAATGAGTCACATGATGAAGTAATCAAATATATCAAGAGAGATCAATAGTCAATTCCGATTCCATTTAATAAAAATGATAACTTGTGATAAAAGGATAAAACATGATATGAGAAGTTAATAAAACATGTCCATAAAACATTATTGACAATCTCACTTTCATTCTATAACAATAAGTCCAATTGTCTTATCCTTGATTAATGTCTCATATCAATATCAATCATCGATAAACAATTACATTAATACTTTAATGTCCCATAGACAATGTCATTAATAAATTCTGGCCATTTTATGATTCAAATGATCTTTTACGAACTTTAGAGTTATCAAATATTATACAATTAATTTAGTTAATGTTTCATATGATTGTAGTACTTGATGATCCCCTAAGCTCATAAATGACTAACCAAGACAACTAACTCTTTGAACCAAAAATACATCCTAAAGGTATGCCAAAACAATTACCCATGTCCGAGTCCAATAACAATAAACAATTCAATAATATTTTGACCGACAACACATGAATTCAATCAATGGTTGATTTTAGTCCTACGGATTAACATGCATTTTCGAACTTTGGGTGCATCAATCAATAACATGAACAACCATATCTAATCATTCTGTAATAACAAGGGAAAGACTAACTTAAGTGACATTGATAGAACATAGCATAGTTGTCAAAAGGGCACCACTATTGCCACTCTAAAATTACTATTATCATTCCATCATATGAGTGCCGAATATTTTACCCTTTTGAGATAAAATGGAGTGGTGTTTTGAAGTGGCAATAGGGTCACCCTTGTCAAAATTTTTCCAAAAATGTAATCATGGTAAACATTCGCTAATTACTTAAACATCATTCAATAATCAATGTATAGCATAAATAATTTGAAAATAGTGCAAGGAAAAAATTGTACGTTAGACATGATCGTGAACTTTCAATCACGGTCCGTGATAGACTCTTTTCAGGATTGTTACATATGGTTTTGCAGTCGTTCCTAAATGCGCGAAGTTCCACACTTCATGATTTGCGGCTAAGTCATGGTAATGGCCGTGACACCCGCATGTAATGGCCGTCATGAGGAACCACATTTTGGTCCTTCTGACATGGTCATGAACGATCCATGACATAGTCATTACCGAGACTACTCACGGTCCGTGAAGATGAGTCCATCATGAAATACATAAATATGGCAAGATTCATTATAAAAAAAAATCCATCATGAATTACGAACCTTCTTTAATAGTAATAAAATCACATTGATCTAAGATCACAAGACAGCCAAAAAATTTTCATTTATACCAAAATAAATTGATAACAAGATTAAACTCCCAATCCAAGCGCAAGTTAGATTAGGGAGATGGCTTACCCAATTACATATTTTGAGTCCTTATGCACGCTATTGATTTTTCCTTCTCCTTGTTCTTCTTCCTCCCCACTTGAGCTCTCTCCGTTGGCCACAACTTCTAGCTCCTTTTGCCCATCTTCTCTTTCTCCTTGAGCTCCTAAAGCACCATAATCAAGTGCTCCTAAGCAAAGGAAATAGTACTTAAAAATGTGTGGAATGAGGAAGGAAAGAGGAGTTGGGGAGAAGGTTTAGAACTGACTGTTTTTTTTCAAATGACAAGATTGTCCCTCTAACTACCTCACAAGGTATTTATGTCTATTTCAATCCTCTCCTACCAAAAGACCAATATATCCATAAGATTTTTTTTAATTTTAGAGTTATGAGGGCCTATTTCTCCCTTAATATGCTTCAATATTTTTTTCATGATTTTACAATAGAAATCATATTATAGCGGAATGATACTACTACTACTACTATCTCCATAACTTTTGTCATTAATTGGGAACAATATGAATATTTAGAGAAATTTATTGTTTTTTTTTCTTTTCTTCTTCTCTCCTCTTAAAGCATAGCAAATATGACTCCATTTTAAGTGTATATCCATAGTATAGAAGTACAATTATACAAAAGTATCCGAATCTAAAATCTTAAGGATTTAATGCCCATCCTACCAAGTTAATTTGGTAGGATGGTCCTCCCACCATTCTCCATCGTCTGAATGATGATCGACGCGAGGGAAGAAATTGCAGGTTTGGACATCGATTCGATGTGCTCCTGTGTGCGAGCCGTCTGATTCGATGATCTTGCTTAGGAAACAATTTCCATTCGCCCTTTCTCGCCAATTGTGTTCAGTTCGTTGTGTCCTTGCATATCATTTCCCAGTCGTTGTCGTCGTTCTACCTTGGTCTTCGGAGCTTCATCACCGACAAGAAAGGTTAGCTACAGTCGATTCAATCTTGTTTCTCTATTCTACCCTTGCGATCTCATCTATCCGTCGTCACCTGAACTTATAGTTGTTCCCGTCGTCAGAGCTTCACGCCCGGAACAATATGCTGTGCCCGTCACCCCCTGAACTTACCTGGTCGCCAAAGCTTCAATGGCCCGACAAAGGTTAGACAACCGGATCACCGATTGACGTCACTGCAGCAGCGAACTCGAGCATGGAACTCGTAGTGGTGCGAGCAGGAGCCCAATTTGGTGGGATGGGTATTTCTGCTTGCAGCCCCATTTGGTGGGATGGGTATTTCTTCTTTCTTCAAACCGGACTCCTCATGCTCATGGGAGCACATCGAACCGACGCACAATCCAACAATTTTGTTCCCTTGCATCGACCATCCATCAGACGGGTCATGCAATATTGATTTTAGCAATCTTACTCTTACTATCAAAATCAGATTCTCTTTTTTCATTGTTACATAAGTCTAAAAACAAATACAACTTCTTTCTCTGCGGTTCGACCCCAATCTATACATTGACGACGATTGTATACTTGCAATCTGAGAAGTGTAGTTGGGATTATAAATTTAAAACTTGTTGACATTCTGGTAAAAGGGAATCCGATTTTCACATATGTGTATCTAGTAGATGCAGATACAGACTATTTTCCATATTTGCACAGATTTCTCACAACCAATTTTTGTCGTCGTTGCCGGGGAGAGTTTTGAATTTGTTTCTGAATTTTGCTTTGTTTGATTTGAATCTGAGATAATTGTTTTATACCACCACGTTGTTTATAATCATATTCTTGTCCATTTACATTTCAGTTTTCTTTTTCTCTTTACTTTCATTTATGCTAGTTAGCCTGAATATGCCATTGTCTTACAATCCATTCCATTGTTTATAGTCAACGCCATTATTTTTGTTAAGTTTATATTTGTTTACTTTTAAATATTTTCTTCATTCCTTTATATTAGTTTTTGTTTATATTTGCTTCTGTTTTTACTTACCTTATACTCTTACTGTCTATATCATATACCATTAACTTGGTATCATGTCGAACTGAGAAGAAATTAACTAGCACTTTGAGAATTAAGGATAAGATGAATTGGAGATGTCTGATTTGGCCTCATAACTATTATCAATCAAGTGGAATGTTAATAAATGAAAACTGCGATGAAGTGTATTCCAAAGTTGAAGATATCATATCCAAGTCTATTCAGAAATTTAGTTTCAATATTAAAGGATCATCACAAGTTTACTGCAAACAAGTACCTTCTGCCCAACAGCCTTCCAATGCTTACATGTCTACCTCACATGGTCAGAAAAGTTCAAGTTATTGAAATCTTGAACAATACTTCTCAAGTAGTAGAAACTATGTAAATGACTTACGAAGTCAGCCATATTATCATCAAAGTCAAAATTAAGTTTCAGAATTTCAAGTTGTAGCCATGAATATTTTAGCAAGTTAGCAAATACCTACTGAACCCATATGGAAATCAGATTTTGAAATTAAGTTGAAGAACCTCTTGAAGCAGCAACAAAAATAAAATGCAATCATGGAGCAACTATCATGGCAGTGGATGCTCTACAAGTTGAAACTCAAATCCTTGAGGGACAAATTTTTCTACAACCTAATCCAGAAACTTTGCAAACCCAACCTGCTCCTCTGAAGAAAGAATCTCATAAAATGAAGATGGGAATTGCTAAAGTGACTACAGAGACTATTCCAATGGTACCAGTAGTGAATCACATTGAAGATCCATCCCTAAAGTGCCTATCCAATGAATAAGAGATTCTTGACAGCTCAAATTCATATACTCCCACCAGTTTGCTTTCAGATTGTCTACAAGTTATAAGTACATTCACCTCAGATGAGCATAGCAACTCAATTCACTTATTGACTGTCCTAGAAAATGAGTTATTTAGTGCACCCAAATTAGAGATGAAAATACCCTCACATACTCTCAAATGTGAGGTTCTTTGATCTACCTCTAACTGTCCAGTTGAGGTTTCACTTGATACAGTTTCTTCCATGGATCAGTATGAGATGCTACTAGTTGAAGAATCTCCGAATCTTACAATCAAAGATGAAGGAACATCAAAAGACAATAAGTGTCATAAAGTTGAAGTTAGTTGCAATCTTTTTGGAGAGGATACCCATAATTTCAAAGTCTCACTCATGACATTACTCACTAATCAACAAGATGCTACAACAACAAAGAAACACAATGAATTTGAAAGGACCAATATGGATTTGAAAGCGAACAGTTTTCTTTTCGAGCAGAGGAGGCTACAAAAGATTTCAATTTGCAAAAGACAATGGAATATCCTTCTAAGGAAGATCATAATTTGCCAACTAAAATCTTGGTCCAAGAATTTGAAGACTTTTTAGTATTCACACATTTGAGGTGGCCATTGAAGAAGTGGCTACTTAAATAAGATGGTGATCTAGAAAATTTAGAAGCTATATATGTGAAGTTAAGTCCCACTAAAGGAGGGATAGAGACAACTGAAAGGCAGAAGTTTGTTAATGACAAGCTGAGATACTCATACTTGATTGTTGAAGCTGTCCACAAATTGAGATCTTTACTTGATCACATGATACTTTTTAAACGTCCTTGAAGTAAAGAAGGAAGAAAGTTTAGTCCAAGACTATAAAGAATGACGCTTACTGGGAGGCAACCAGTCTAATAATACTTTTCATCTTGTTTTTGGAGGAATTGAACAAGTGCCCTTCTGAAGTTTCTAATACAGCATTGCACTGCATATACCCCCACCTACTACATCAACTACCATCGACTATAATCTCTTACTTTTGATTTATCAATTGCTATACCGTTCGGTTATACTCTGATTAAAGTTTTTTCTGCAGACATAGAAGTCGAAGAAGAAGGAAACAAGTGAAGAAAGATGACAGAGCAATATACCTCCATCTAAATCGGAAAAAAATCTAAACCATACCTACAAGTTAAAAAATATTTTCTTTTACATTTTACACTCTCCCAACTTGTTTCAACACCGAGGACAGTGTTGGAATTAAGTTTGGGAGAGTCAATGGTATGATGTAACTCTTATTTTTTTATTACCATGATTTTGAGGTCAAATTTTAACATTTTTCACAGCGTGCTTTACTTTTATGTCCTAGCTACAAAATTTCATTTTTCATATACATTTGCTGCTAGGAATCAAAACCGTGATCATATTCTTATTTTTGAACTAAATTTGCTTAGTTTCTCATGAATTAATTAGAAAGCATTAGGAAAAGTTGTGCATGCATGTAGGATGGCATCTGTGCATGTTCTGTCCAATGCATCCTTGAACATGTAACAGATTGCTAAAACCCTGACTTGGATCAAAGTGGTCCAGAAATATTTTCCATCCATAGCACTAAGGATCCACAAGAAACTGCAACTTTAAATTCCCAAAATAAAGTAAAATGAAAATGAAAGTGCAATAAGTTTAAATTGTAAAACCCCTGCCCCCGTCTTAAGTAAGAGTACTAGGAGGAGTAAAAAATCTTTTTAAAAAATTATTGAGCATGCTGCATGAAATATGTGCGGCCACTATCTATAATTATGAGCATATTTTTATCCAAATGGTTACTCTTGCTTTAAGTTTGGGGGAGTAAAAAAGGGGAAGTAAATGTAAAGTTGCAAACAAAAAAAGAGGGAAAGAAAAGGGATAAAGTTAAGAATGTTGTATAAAATTTCTGGAAAGGATCCTTAGGACTAAGGGAATGAGCTGAAAGTTAGTATGGACTTGTGAAAGAAGTAAAATTCTTTCTCTGAATTGTTACTTCTGTAATACAATCTCATGTGTACTTAATTGACCTAAAAAATTTTAATTGATACTTGAATAGTTCTGTATGGCGAGTTTTTCCTACTATGGCTAAGTGTCTCCTTTTGTCGCTATTGGAATTATTGTATCTTGCCTTAAAATTATAACTTTTGCTTGAGGACAAGCAAAAACTCAAGTTTGGAGGAATTTGATGATACAAATTTCTTACTCATTATTGTTAGGGTAGAAACATGATTTTATTGATTTATGTTGCAATTAAATAACATAAAATCTACATTTTTAACCTTTTACTTGCTATATGAAATCTCCATGTCATCTTAGCTCTTTTACTGAATAATAGATAAAATTTATAAATTTATAAACTTTTGTCTTTCAGAAGGTACTCTCACGTTGCATGGGGGGTATTCGACAGTCAAGTTGAAAGAGGCTCTACATGATGGTACTTGACGCCACTGAGAAGGAGAAGCTGGTCTGACAGAAAAAGACAAAATGATAGCTGTCATCTGACGCGCACAAACAATCAAGACAGATCTTACATAAATGGATAAAGGCACTAGGACAGGTGTTACACATCTTGATGAAGGAAGAAGAGAGGAATCAAAGGAATAAAAGACAAAAAGATGGTTTATCAGGCTGGATAGCTATCTTGCATCAGATGGCTAAAAAAAGTAGATGTTGTACTAGGGACAAGTGTCACAGATCCAATGGTGGATAGAAGTGATGCTAGGATATAGAAAGGAAAGAATGTCTCAAGAAAAGAGGGTTGGCTAGCAATCATCGAGAGACAATGTGAGGCACTAGATGCATGGAGGAGGCCAACCTGCAGGAAGGGGAGAAGACACTTTGGAGAGGAAGAAGATTAGCTGAGTCGAAAGGGGAAGCTGGAGCTCTAATCCTAGTGCTGCTTGCCGCATTTCCTTTTTTCCTACTTTTCAATTGTTATTTCTTTAGTTTTCTCTATTGAACAATGTTTAGTGTTAGCATGATGATGTTTTGTGATGTGATGTCCATAGTTATGTATAACTAATTAGCCATCAAGGCTGGGGGATATTTCTTTAGTTATGTCACTTATGGATTGGATGCATATTTTCTCGATCTTCAATACTTATATTATTTGCTGGATTTCATCTACTTTTGCTGATAGTTGATTATTTCTCATGCAACAGACTCTTGAGAGAGGGCATTTGTTGTAAACGGTCCAGCCATGAGTTGAAAGGCTAGCTGGTCATAGTGGAGTAATGAGTAGGGAAATCACTCTAACTTGAGATAAACCAAGAAGTGAACCTCATGGAGGATGACTCAATCATAATCTGAATGCTTAAATTCATAGTTTCGAAGCGAGAGCAAAGAAACTAAATTTCCTAACACGAGAGTGATGGGAACTTATATTTGATGTTTTGGTGATTTGTTTGTGATGTGAAATTAAGGAGTGTGTTTAGTTGACTGATTTATTGAACTCTATGCACAAAATGCAAAAGACGAAGGTTTAGGCATAGACTAAGCACAAATGAAAACTAAACAAGGTTTAGGCTTAAACTATGCACAATATAAAACTGAACAAGGTCTTGGCGTAGACTATGCACAATATAAAATTGAACAAGGTCTAGGCAAACTATGCACTCCTCACTTCACTGATCTGCAAGTACACAGATCAGAGTAGTAAACTTGAACGTCGTATCCACAGTGATTTCAAACTTAAGACTCACTAACTAATCTAAATTAATCCTAAACTAAATTGACTCCTTTTGGTGTTTTAATGCACTCCTTTTGAGTGATATAAAATGATAATTGACAGATAATGGAATGTTCTCTTAGGAATGGAGTTCATCTAATATTCTGCTATGGAATGGATTATAACAACTTAGCAATACAAATCAAACCAAATTCAACTTGTAAAGACTGCTCTCACAGTGCATTAAAGTTAGAACTAAGTATCATACTTTTATAGGAATGTTAGGTTGATTCAACAAGAGTTTCAACTGCTATTAGATTATCATGAAACCTTTAGCTCAATGCATAAATACAATCAGATCCACAAACTAGTGCTAATGCTCTTGGTTTATTTCTAAACATCAAGGGAATCTAGAATCAACTTCTTGGTTGCCATTTCAATATGAGATTCACATAAAAAAAAAGCTAAATGGATGAATCAATTCTCGGCATGGAAAAATTAGAACCAGGAAATCAAGTCAATAGAAATCACAGATGAAATCAAATTCAGAAACTAATTGTTAATGTTCTTGGTTCATTCTTGAACAACAAGAGAATCTAGATTAGCCTCTCAGCTGCCATTAAACAAGATGATATTCACATTAACAAAAAGTAAAATGATGCATTCAGATCTTAACATGGATTAAAACCAGAAAATATGCTAATGTTCTTTACTCATTTTTTAGTGAGAAATGAATCAAACATCAACTTCTCAGTTGTCATTCTAAAATAGGATTCACATCAATAGAAAACTGATTCAAAAGCATTGAGAAACCAGACTAACATCAGTGAAAAAATTGTTATTCAATCATCCATTATTAAACAGAAATTAAACTACTATCCTATCCTAAGAGAGCTAAGATTTAGCTCCTCATGACTGATGAAATTAATACAAAACAAATGAGGAACTGAATAAAAAACATTCTAAAACATAAAGAAGAACAAACACCTTTAAAACTCTAGACCCCAGCAAGCAAACCTTAGCATCCAGCCAACTGGTCAGGAGAGAAGATCCCATTTTCTGCTCCTTAACATATATGACATTATCATCAGCATTTGATCTTCATCAAAACCATTCATTCCATATGATTTTGCCACATGTCTCTAGTCCTCTTTTTCTGCCAAAAGATTTCTTCCTGCATGCTTTATGGCAACTTGCAAGTGGTCCCCTTCTCCTTTTCTAGTAGGATTCTTTATCTTATTTACTTGATTTGATCCTGCAACAACATGAACAACAAGCATCAATTCTTCAAATGATAATTAGACAAATAATAACTAAATCAGTATATTATCCAGCTCAAATGTGCAAATATAAGATAACATTATACTGAGAAGATCAATGCATGTATATTAAGCATAATTAACAGAATATGAACATTTTAAGACTTATATGCACATGAATTAAGATAGAAAATAAGTAGAAATTTAGTATGATTAGCTAATGATCAGTTTGTAATCTCTCTTCTTCATGTCCAATTTCTCCCACTTTTGCAATGAGACCCTGAGAAGGTTATTTTTTGGGACAGTTTAGCAGTGAGCCAAGAGGTTAGCGAGCTGTATTAGAGAAAACAGCCAATGAGATAGGGGAGACTGAGCTCAAACCGAGAGGGGAGAGCTCAGGTGAGTAGTCCTATATGTGCCTGAATCTAAGTGAGAGTGGAGAGGCTAAAGCGATCCTCAATGCGAGAGTACTAGGATCCATTTTTCATGACTCATTGATTTGTTTACATCCAATTGCACTGAATTTGTTAGGCATAGCTAATTATTGTTCATCCCTAAATAAATTCCCTAGTCTTGATAGTTAACATCATCTGTGACTTAGTTTTAGGTTCCTAATTCTATTTTTATCATTTCACCAAAAAGCTAAAAAAAATACACAAAATGAAAATCACAGAACTGTTACATTCTTGCAATATTGATTTCAACAATCTTAGCTTACTTTTCTTACTATCAAAATCAGTTTCTCTTCATTCATTGTTACATAAGTCTAATAACAAATACAACTTCTCTCTATGTGGTTCGACCCCGATATACATATCGACGTCGGTTGTAAACTTGCAACCTGAGAAGTGTAATTGGGATTATAAATTTAAAACTTGTTTACATTCTAGTAAAAGGAAATCCGGTCGTCACATATGTGTATCTAGTATGCAAATACTGACTAATTCCATATCTGCACAGATTTTTCACAACAATACAGAATGGTTTGTTGACCTTAGCCTACACATTGCTATATTAATAAAATTATTTATTGTATTGATTGCTCGATTGTTCATTTATAGATTCTATTTCTTTTCAATTGATTTTTTTGTTGTTTGTTAGACCCTACGTACCAAGTATTTTTATACTCAGGAGGTGTCTTCGTTCAGTGACATATAGTTGATAAGGTCTTGACTTTAAAATTTTTATTTTATGAAAAATTATGTAGCATCTCTATGATGACTTTGAACACGTGATAGCCACATGGGTCTCGAAATGTTATAAAAGGTATTAGTGCATAAGAAGAGGCATTCCTTAACTAGATATAGAGAAAAGAATCCATGTATAATTGTCACGAGCAACTAGTATAGCTAACTTTTAATAGTGATATTGATTATTGAGCTCAAACTTATTGGATGTTTTTATTTGTTGTTGGGTGAGAACAAATGCCTCCCTAGTTGATGACCGATCTTATCAACTTTATCGTGGCCCAAGAAGTGGATGGCAACATGCCAATTAGTAGTCCCACAGTGCATAAGAGAATGACCAAGCAGCCCAAGACCCACGAGTAAATAATGTACAGACCAATGGACATTAGGTGGAACAATAGAAATAGGAATCACGACCACATGGATTCTGTCCAACGCATAAAGAGACCTTTAACCATTTTCTCAAGTTGCAACATCACCAATTTGACAGGAAGGTTGACTTCGAGGAAGCCAATGGGTGGTTGCAGGAAATTAAAGAGACCCTAGTAAAGATAAATTGCACTGAGAATTGTGTGATTATTTGTGCCAAGTGACGTTTGGCAATTGACACTAGACATTGATGGAAAACAACAAAAGCCACCACATTCTACAGACAAGACGTGATTCCTTTGACAAAATTTAAAATAATACTTGAAGATCAATATATACCAGCCTCCCAAGGGGCCATAAGACAAGAGGAGTACCTAAATTTACAACAAGGTACCAATGGTCAAGCAATACTCGACTGAGTTCTTAAATTTGGAAAAGTATTGTATTGAAGAGTAATCACATCAAATGATTGGTAAAAGGTCTCATGACGAGTCTCTGAGGAAGGGTAAACTAATGTAACTATCAGACCCTTCAAGATGCCGAAAAGTTTGTTACTAAACATAAAGATGATGGTGGAACAATTGCAAATACTCATGACTATTGAAATCAAATCCAATTGAATTAAATCAAATTAATTTGAATTAAAATGATTTGAATAAACATGATAATTTGGATAATTATTATTGAATCGATAATTTCCTTATCGTATCAAATCGTTATTGGCCAATAACCATTGATTATTGAATTAAAAATTGTTAATTGAATAATGTCTTATTGATGAGGCTATTGGACATTGATAATCAATAACTGATAAATTGCTATTATATAGAATGGTCTATTGACCTTAGCCTACACATTACTATATTAATAAAATTATTTATTGTATTGATTCATCAATTGTTCATATATTTATTCTATTTCTTTTCCTTTTTATTGACCATATGTATTGAGTATTTTATACTCATAAATTTCTTGTACCTAGATTCGTGCCGGTGAGAAAGGTATAGAGCATGGTCCTATATGTGGGTTCGATCAATGACATGCAATTGATTGCACGTGTCATAATGTTGAGTCATAGAGTTATTCAGTTTTCCACATTATTATAATTGTGAACTTGTGGACATTTTAATTATTTTTTAATATTTGAATTATTAGTTATTATTATTGAAAAATTTTCCACATTTATGGTTTAGACTTCAAAAATTTTATTTTGTGGAAAATTGTGTAGCATCTCTAGAATGACTCTAAGCATGTGATAGTACATGGGTCTCGGGATGTCCATAACTGCCTCTAAATATATATAATAGAGTTCATGTACAACTGTCACGAGCAACCACTATAGCTAACTTGTAATAGTGATATTGATTATTGAGCTCACACTTATTGGATCGTAGCCCAATAAGTGGATGCCAACAGGCCAACTAGCAGTCCCAAAGTGCACAGAAGAATGACAAAGCAGCTCAAAACCCACGAGTAAATAATGTACGGACCAATGGACATCAGGTGGAACAATAGAAACAAGGATCACGACCAAATGGATTCCATCCAGTGTATAAAGAGGCCCTTAACCATTTTTTCAAGTTGCAACATCCTCAATTTGACGGTAAGGATGACTTCGAGGAAGCCAATAGGTGGTTGGAGGACATTAAAGAGACCTTAGTAAAGATAAACGCACTTAGAATTGTATGACTATTTGTGCCACGAGACATTTGGAAGATGACACTAGACGTTGATGGAAAACAACAAACGCCGCCACGTTCTCTAGACAAAGACATGATTCCTTGGGCAAAATTTAAAATGATACTTGAAGATCGATATATACCAACTTCCAAAGGGGCCAAAAAACAAGAGGAGTACATGAATTTATGGCAAGGTACCATGATGTTCAAGCAATTCTTGATCGAGTTCTTAAATTTGGAGAAGTACTATACTCGATGATAGTCAAAGAGAAATTGCATCAAATGGTGGGTCAAAAGTTTCAAGCTGTCTTTGAGGAAGGGTAAAGCAATGTAACTATTAGACCCTTTAAGTTGCTAAAATGTTCATTACCAAACTTAAAGATGATGCAACAAATGCAAGACAACATAATCTGACAAATGACAACTTTTAAATATAGAAGACATGAAAGACGTGAGAAGTGTCACAAATATGACCACAACCAAGGAAGGACATATCCGGTGAGGAATGAGCCTCAACTATCTAGAGAGCCATGCAACCACTTCCACAGGATGCATCTCAATTAATGTTATTGGAAAACATGAGCATGCCCGAATTGCGAAAAGATGGACCACTTTTCAAGAGATTGCAATGAACTGAGGCGTGTTAGACCTCCATAATGAAAGAAGGACATGCCTTCAAGAATGGTGTAAGGATCTCCTAAATTGATTGATATGTTAGGACCTATATGAATTGAAGTTTATTCATGTCGAACTTGTAACCTCCACTTCAAATAAACTTTGAATAATCTATAGGTATCAAAATATCATGTAGTATATCAAATGAATAGATCTCATATGTTACTTCCCATAAAGATGAAGGATCACCAAATGGAAAGTGGAGTGACTAATGAAAACACACGTGTAATAATATTTTTAAGGAGGTTACCGATTGGTTGGTAGTCATAATGTGCCACAATTATTGCATATTGGGAACTCAATAACTAAAGTGACGGAGCATATGCATAATTGTATGGGCGAATGATAACACCCAAAGTGCATTGGAAGTTGATGGCATGTATGCCACTATATTTGTGAACTCATGATCGGTGACTTGTTTAAGCAATCGTCTTCGACAAAAGTGATTTCAAACATTGATATGAGAAGCAGCTAGGACTAGGTGTGGGAACTAGGCATTTCTCATAATGCCCTTCAGATTGACCGTTGCACTAGCTGCCTTCATGGACTTGATGAATCAATTTCCATAACATATCTTGATAAGTTCATGATGGTAGACGTTGACGATATCAACAATCATTCATTGATCCTAGAGGAGCATGATGAACATCTACAGATGTGTTGTAGATGTTAAGAGAAAATAAGTTATACACCAACTACTCGAAGTATGATTTTTTGCTAATGGGATAATGTTCCTCGAGTATATCACTAGCAAGGATGATATATCAATTAATCCTGCCAAGTTGAAAATAGTAGCCAACCAAATACCAAATACTCAAAGAATGTGTTGAAAATCAAGAGCTTCCTTAGACTCACAAGATATTAACGGAGATTCATTCAAAATTTCTTCAAGATTTATTGCCACTAACAAACCACACCAAGAAAGGCGTAAAATTCAGATGGTCCAGGAAATTCGAAAACATTTCCTAGGAACTGAAAACGTGATTGACAATGGTGTCTATTCTGACGATACTTCAGACCAAGGAGGTTATGTCATCTACAACAATGCATGCAACACTAGCTTAGGGTACGTTTCGATGCAACATGGAAAGGTAGTAGCATATTTATCAAGGCAATTGAAGAAGCATGAAAAGAATTGTTCGACGAATGACGTGGAGCTAGTAGTTATGGTCTTTGCCCTTAATATTTGGTGATGGTATCTATATGGTGAAGAATTTGATATCTTCCTATATCACAAGAGCTTGAAATACATCTTCTCAAAGAAAGATCTGAACATTTGTCAGAGAAGATGAATTGAGTTCCTGAAGGTCTATAACTTTATTATTAGCTATCATTCAGAGAAAGCAAACTCAATTGTCAATGCTTAAGTAGAAAACAGGAGGGTTGCTTGCTTGTCTGAAAGTGAACCGATGGAACATGGTCAACTACATCATCCAATTCAGTCCAATGGCCAATAATGATGGTGCAATGATAATGGCACATCTCGGCATGCAACTCGAATTGCTATTGAAGATTAGCAGGGCATAAACCAAATAATGATGAGTATAACCACATACTCAAGTTGTGCGAAAAGGATTTTGGAGAGTTCTCAATCTCAGAAGGCATTACCAAATATAGGGGATGGTTGTGGGTCCTTAAAGATGAGTCTTTGAAAAGACAGTTGATGGATGAATGCCACAATTCAAAATTTGACATTTATCTTGGAAGCACAATGATGTATAAATACTTGCAATGGACCTTCTTGTGGAACAACATGAAGAAGAACATTGTTGAATATGTCACAAATGTCTTGTATGTTAATAGGTGAAATTTAAGCATCAGAGACCATATGGAGCACTTCAAGAAGAGATAATGATGGCTTTTAAGAACACAGCATGATCACAATGCTATATGAGTAGTAATGGATTATTTCAACGAAGTGATTTACTTTATACTCATCAGATTATCAGTCCATCGACAGTCCGATGGACATTTGGATTAAGGAGGTTATTCGACTCATGTGCATGAAATGTGTGATCTGTGAGGTTTTAAAGCACACTATATCGCAAATACAAAGTTCAGTGGCTCAGGGATGAAGTTGTCCTGAATGAAGTGCCCCACTCGAGGATGTGACCGCACTCGACAAAAAGTTTCAAAATCAATTTTAAAATTTATAATTCCTCATTACACAAATTGAAGCAGCAAGTCTCTGTAGTATTTAAGGTTCGGTCCATAGGGACAAAATCGAAAGTTCATACTTGATGAAAATAGTGTTGTATGGAAAGATAAATCTAGAAATTGCTAAAATGACTTAATGAAATAAAGTGTTGCTAAACTAGATATTACAACAAATAAAACTATAATATTTTTTAGAGATTTTTAATGTAAGGAAAAAATAAGACAAAAAGACAAAAATAAGATAGGGATAAAAACTAGTACAAATGGACACTAGGGCATAGGTATTGCTCTAGGATATTTGTTTTTAAAACCAATAAAAATCACAGTAAGATAGTATCAGATGCCCCCACTCACGTACAACCCCACTCTTGCGGCGATCGTCTTCCAACTACCAAGTCATTCTCGTCCTTGTTGGCTATAGATTTACATGGTGGAGGACATCACACAGAACATATCCATCACATTCTCATGGTTTTTTTAGCATTTTAGGTATTATATCCAAAAAGAGCATCTTCCAAAGTGCCCCACTTTCGAACTTGGGGATCTCTTAAGTTGTAAACTAGAACATGACCAATTTACCGATTATTACCTCTTAGATAGAGATGACCAAAACTGAATGAAAACAAAGTGAGAACAAAATCCATTAGTTCTCTAAATTCGTCTCTCGGACTTACTTGTTACTAACCGTTAATCTCTCTTTTGACACAATTCAGACATAACCCAACCTCTCAGCCTGCAGCCCGTATGCTATGACATAAGAATAAGATTATCCTCTCGGGTGGGACATATTGATGTCTAAAAACTAAGATACTCAAACAATAGAAACTGCTATCTAGATGGGGGTACCTCTCCGAATGCCCCCACCTTCGGACTTAAAAAGCTCTTACGTAAATCGAGATCAGCCAACCTCTCGGCCCATACCGAGTCATGATAGTGTGATACTCCCTCTCGACCCTTACCAAATCACATAAGGCTAGTTCGTTCAAAGCTAACGAAAAATTCAAAAATACTTTAAGTTTGTCTCTCAACCTTACTGGCCACTAACTGCAACCCAACCTTTCGGCTCGCATGCGATAGTTGGGGAATAAAACTACACTCTCAGACATAGGTGACTAATGTTTGAAAACTCCGACACTCAAGTCAGAGGAACTAGTAGAAAATTAGTAGAAAAGCAAGAGCTCAACACTTTATTTCATTGCTCCACAGACCATCAACCACCCTTTATATAACTTAGCTATAGTCTGATCTTTCAGCCCGCATGAAAAAATAGTAGAATAGAACTATCTCTCAAGTGAGGGTAAATGATGCATGAAAACAATGAATGCTCAAACAAGAAAAGAAAACAATACGAAGCTAACATTCAGCTAGCAGAAAATGAAGTCATCCAATCTCATTGCTTCTTTTTGACATAACACAACTTTGATTTGACCTCTCGATTTGGTCTAATGCTAAGGAGTAAACCACCGTCTTGTGGAAAGAAGCAAGAAATCAGTAGGAAGAGTCATTCCATGTCACCAGAAAATTAGCACACATCAAGAAATCAACCAAGAAATATCAATAGAAAATTGAGTTCAGCTAAAACTAGATAAAAGTATCAAAATTAAAAGAAATAATGTTTAGAAATAACTTCCATCCATGTTTAGGAATCAGAAGGCTTCTTGGGCATTGAGTTTACCATGTTACATTGAACTTTAAGTTATATTATCATATTATATTTCATGGATTTTACCACATCATGCTTCCTCTATTGTCTACTATGTCATCAGACTTCGAGTCTTATTGGGCCTCCCTCCATATTCTTATACCTTTTATATTATGCTTCTACTATGCATCTTTTTGTATTATCATAATGAACTTTTAATTATATCATGTTGGGCTTCATTGCTTATATGCTTCCACATATTAATGGGCCATCATCGATTATTTGAATGTGCTTTCTGTTGTGATCTTATTGAATTTCCAATCAAATTATGTATTGTAACGTCATTAGGGTACCCACTCGTGACATGTATCATGGGGCGAATTTTGTGGATGTCACAAAAAGATTGGTTTTGTCAAAACAATAGGTTAAAACTAAATGTTTTGGAATGCAAGCATTTGGGGAATAATAAATGCTTCAAGCCTAAAATCAAGATTCTATGATGAATCACCCTAGTTCCATACCTTGTGAAATTTTCGTTGAAACTCGACGTTCCTTGTCTTCTTTCTCTTCCTCTGGTCGCTCTTCCTTGTCCAATCGCTCGTTCACCACCGTCCATGTTCTCTTGTTGTTCCCTTATTGGCAGCGGCAGCCCAGCATGAGAGAGGGAGAGAGACACACGAATATGAAGAAGAAAATAGGGCTGACTTGTAGGGAAACAAAGGGTTCAATTGGTTCATTTTGATCCCATATATATAGGAGAGGAATTTGAGTTCCATAAGGGGTTCCAAGATTTTATTCTATCTCCAAATGATTTAAATCCTTGTTTCCCCTTTATCTTTTTCCTATTCGATTTTTATCTTTCTCGGGCATTACACATATGACCAGAGACATATCAAATCTCATACTTCGGAAAGAAGAATGATGGAACCGTCACTTTTTGTGATAATGCAAAAGGAAGAGTAATTGAAATTTGTAATGTTGGCATGTGACATAGAGTTTATGCTTGTTGATAACTTGAAACATAATCTAGTTAGAATTAGCCAACTTTGTGATATAAACTTTTTTATTTAAATTTGAAAAGGATAAATGCTTAATACTTGATGAAAATAAAAATATCTTGCATATTGGGTTTAGGAAAAATAATACTTATAAAATAGATTTTAATGGTTCATGAGATGAACAATGCCTAAGTGTCTTGTATGATGTTACTACTTTATGGCATAGAAGACTTGGTCACAAAAACTTTAAACTTTTGAAAAATCATTCCAAAAATGAGTTAGTTAGTAGTCTCCCCAGAATTAAGTTTGAGAAAAATATTATTTGTGACCGTTGTATAATTAGTACAAATAGATGTTTAGAGCTCTTACATCTTGATTTGTTTAGATGATGTTATAAGTCTAAGTGGCAAAAGATATATTTTGTATTTGTGCGTGATTATTCTTGCTTCACATAGACTATTTTTCTTTAAAAAAAGGATGAAGCTTTTAACATGGTTTTTAAGTTTACTAAAAGAGTACAAAATGAATTTGAAAAAAAGATTTCAAAAATTAGAAGTGATCATGGTGAAGAATTTGAAAATAAAAAGTTTGAGTTATTTTGTGATGAAAATGGTATAGTGCATAATTTTTCTACTCCTAGAACCCCTTAACAAAATGGAGTTGTAGAAAGAAAAAAAAAAGAACTATACAATAAATGACAAGAACTATTTAGAATAAGAGTAGTTTTCCATAATATTTATGGGCTGAAGACATTAGTACCTCTTGTTTTGTGCTAAATAGGATTCTAATAAGTCCACTAACTAGGAAAACTTGTTTTGAGCTTATTTATAGAAAAAAGCCAAACATCTCATACTTCAAAATATTTGGATGCAAATGTTTTGTATTGGACAATAAGAATAAATTAGGCAAATGTGATGCTAAATGTGATGATGTTACCACAAGTAATAGAATTTATAATAAAAGGACACTTTTTAATTGAAGAGTATGTACATGTTGGATTTCATGAAACTAATAATTCTACTTTGAGCAAGCAAGTGGATGAAGATGATGTAGTTGTAACCAAAGCACAAGGTCGATTAGAGAAAAGACCAGATAGAAGAAAATCCATCTCATGAAAACAATGATTAAGAAGAAATAGAAGATCAAGTTGAAGACCAAGCAGAGAGTGAGGAGAGGATGAATGACCAACAAATTGATGCTTCACAAATCGTTCCAAGAAACTAAAAACATGTATCTTCTCATCCACTTGACCAAGTCATAGGTAATATAGTTGAAGGTATAAAAACTAGAAGTTCGTTAAAGAAATTATGTGCTTTCTCAACGTTTCTTGCATAATTGCATTTAGTAATATAGATAAAGCCTTAAATTATCCAAATTAGATAAATGCAATGCATGAGGAATTAAATAATTTTGAAAGAAATCAAGTTTGAAAACTTGTGGAAATACCTAAGGATCATTCCATTATTGAATCAAGTGGGTCTTTTGAAATAAGTTAGATGAAAATGGTGTCATTGGAAAAACAAGACTGGATTAGTGGTCAAGAGTTACTCACAAAGGATTGATTTTGATGAATTTTTTGCTCCAATTGCTAGACTTGATGCTATCCGTATGCTATTAGCTTTTGCATGTTTAAAGGATTTAAATTTTTTCAAATGGATGTGAAATTAGCCTTTTAAAATGATTTTATAAATGAAGAGGTATATGTTGAACAATGTCAAAGTTTTGAAAATCCAAATTTCCCAAATCATGTTATCACAATAAACAATATCATCAATACAAATATGAACTATTACAATGTCCTTTTTCATGTGCTTAAAATGTAGTGTAAAAAGAATTTTTGAAACCCATTTTCAATTAAAAATGAACTTAATCTTTCAAAAGCTCTTTATGGATTGAAATAAACTCTTATAGCTTGGTATGAAAGATTGAGTTCATTTTTAATTGAAAATGGGTTCAAAAATAAAAAGTTTACACTACATTATTTTTTAAGCACATGAAAAAGGACATTTTAATAGTTCATATTTGTATTGATGATATTATTTATGGTGCAACTAATGAATGTTTATGCAAAGAGTTTGAATCTCTTATTCAAAAAGAATTTGAGTTATGCCTTGTAGACGAGCTTACATTCTTTCTATGCTTACAAGTGAATCAATCCAAAGATGAATTTTTTCTAAATCAAGAAAAGTATCCAAGAGAATTTCTCAAGCATTTTGAAATGAATGAGTGCAAATCAAGTTCAACTCCCATGAGCACCTTAACCAAATTGGATAAGGATAATGAAGGCAAATCTATTTACCAAAAAAGGTATAGAGGTATGATTAATAGCTTACCTTGCTTAATTGAATCTAGGCCGGATATCATATTTAGTGTATGCCTATGTGCTAGATTTCAATCCGCACATAGAGAATCACACTTAATTATCGTTAATAGAATAATGACTTTCTATCACCGATGATGAATACATTGTCGTTGATAGTTGTTGTGCAGAAATTTTATGGGTCAAACAATAGTTTCTTGATTATGAAATTATTTGCTCAAATATACTCATGAAATGTGATAACACTAATCTATAGATATGACTAAGAATCTAGATTTAAGATATCACTTCATTAAAGACCATGTAAGTCAAAAGAACATCAAAATTGAACACGTCTCTACTGAGATTCAATTAGTAGACATGTTTACAAAACCCTTGAGTGAAGAACATTTTTGTATGCTTCGACGATAATTGGGGATGATCGGATCTTAAGTACATATCAATTCTAAGTAAAAGTGATTTGATTATGCATACTCACTTTTCAACTGAATTGAATATAAAAAAGTGTTGCACAACGCTTATATTTATATAATCTTAACCTCAAAATTATTAAACTTAGACGTTTAAATGAAAAAACTCCAAAAAATCAACCGGTTGAGATTCATTGATCAACTAGTGTCACCGGTCGACCGCCCTTTGATATACAGTCAATCGCTCTTTATAGTAAAAGGGAATCTTAATATTATATGCTTATCGGTCGATCGTCGATCGGTCTGTACAGATTAAACTCCCGACCTTAAAACCCTAGATCGGTCGGGTGCCCATTTCATTTTTTGATTGACCCTCATCCTACGCTTCTTGCATGTCTTTGACCGTCCTCGACGTCGTCGACCGTTGATGTTGGATCGTCTCTCTAGCGTCGATCGTCCACTCCTCCCTCCTCATTGGCCATCACCCGTCGCAACCACCATTGTCACTGTCATATCACCCGCAAAACGACCTCCGTGCCCTAGCCACCATTTGCCTTTGCCCTAGCTCCGATCTCCCTCCTTTATGATCCACCCTTCGATGACCACATGTTCCTCCTTGTCTTTGTCAATTTTTGTGTTTCTTCCTCCCTAATAGATGTCAATGGCCCCATGGCATTTCCTACTCCACTCGGCCACCGTCGGTCACCACTCGGCCACCGTCGGTCACCACTCGGTTGTCGACGATCTCCATCTCGTCGCTGACCTTCACCGCCCGACCGCCACTTGACTAGAACCCACCGGCTACAAAGTTGATCAAGTGCATGATCCACCTATTAATGATTTTTTTGCTTTTTTCTCCACACTGCCACAACCCTAATTGTTTAATTTGACTACAACCATGGGTGCCCCCTGAATACATCACGTCCATCCCTAGTACGCTTAGATCTTATTCTTTCCTAGTTGAATCCAAGTTTTTGCCTAATTAAACTCCTAGGTCTTGTTCTTTCCTAGGTGAACTCATTTTGTTCTCAATGTCGAATGATGACGATGAAGCTCCCCTTTCTTGCGGCTGCAAAATAGTCTTCAATCATTACTGCCGCATGTTTGCCCTCCATTACTCGAGACCTGGTTGCGCTCAGTTTGTCACACACGATTGGCCTCATGACTATTTTCCTCTCGAGGAAGGTGCGTGTTGTGACTAGTGGGAGAGCCACTCGATATAGTATTAACGAAATGCACCAGTATCTCCACCCACAGATGCAATTGGCACATCACATTTTGAGCCACATGATTACTCATTACTCATGACACTACATGGAGGTTGCACTTTTTGACCTATTTTTTCTTCATTGCCTCTACCATCGAGATGTTGAGATGCTTCATTTATTCATTTTGGCCACTATCTCTTCTACCACATGGAAAATACCAAAAGCAAAATTACCTAGAGAAAATGAGGTAATCGCCCTCTCTATTTTGGGTCTTGGAATACATGCATTCTTTGTACATCGAATTCCTGTCGAAGAGGAGTACATCAAGCTATTTAATTCTATGTTTTAATTATAACAAATTAAATTGGACAAAAAAGTTACTAATCTATGCTCAAGTGATGATAATGCAGGTGTAATATTGATATGACTTCATTTGCAGAAGAAATGCAAAGTTAAACGATGAAAATAAAAATTCCGCACACAACCGGTCGACCCACCGGTCCGGCCATGCCGATCAGATGATCGATATCAAGTGGCAAAAATGACAAGACTAAGTCAATCGATGGATCGATCGTTACACTGGTCGACTAATCAACAGAAGAAAGAGCTCAAGAAATGTCGAGACTATAACGGTCGATGGTCCAATCATTGCACCGGTCGATGATCTGATCAACTCAAATGCCGAATTCAAGAAATGACGAGGCCATGTCAATCGATGAACCAGTCGAAAGACTGGTCGACCGGATAGAGGATAAAATCTGCACAACTATCATATTGATTGGTTGTCGACCGGTCATAGAGACAAATGAACATTAATGGATATTTTTGAAGAGAATATTATGCAAGATTTTTTGGACGAATTAAATACCTCTAGAAACCTATAAAATGAGTGCCAAAGCCTGAAGAAAAATCATTCCAAAGCTCCTTTCAAGTTCTTAAGCCCAAAAGTTGTAAATTCATCCCTTTCTCTTCCAAGCTTTGAGTGTGAGAATATTTTGTAAAAGAAGAGAGTTATAGGGAATCATTTTCTCTGATCTAGTGAAGTTGAGAGTTCCATGTAAGAAGAGGTGTGTCTTTCCTCTTAAGCTGAGAAGAAGATGTGTGGTGTAAAGAGGATTAATCTCCCCCTACAAGAAAAGAGAAAGATAGTGAATCTCTTACGGTCTCGAGGACGAGAAGTCGAAGCAGAGATGTAGGCCAAAGAGTTGGGACTGAACCTCGTCAACACATCTTGTCTCCTTTTGTTTGCTCCTTATCTCTCACTCACTCCTTACTATTATTTGCTTGTGATAAGTTTTATTGATTTTTTGATTTCATGAAAAGAATTTTAAAACACCAATTCACCCTCCCCTCTTGGTTCTTTCGATCCTACAATTGGTATCGGATCAGGTTTCTTATTTTAAGATTTCCACATCTTTAGAGTTATAGCGTCAAGTGGATTTAGTTTTTCTGAAGGTCAATCGATTAATCGTCCTCCGCTTTTTAATGCATCAAAATTTGCATATTGGGTTAATGTACAAAGAACGGGCAACCCATTGAGCTCACGATCTGACCGCTCTTACCCATCAAGTGACACGTTTTGATCGCAATGTCAAGAGGATGGGACGGGATGTTAGCTACATTTGTGGGTCGCTTCAGGCATTCTACGCTGCTTAATCGTTCAAGAGGATGACAGCCCTAACAAGCGACATTGATTATGTGCCTTTTATCTTTTGATTGTATCCCTCTTTGATGATGTCAAAAGGGGGAGAAGTTTGGACATTGAACATTGTATGTTTTGTGCTTATGTTTATGGTTCTACTATGTGTATTAGTTGCATGCACCATTTTGTAGTGACTTTCATCACATATATTAGTGCATACACACAAATTGGATGTATGTTAGACTATGTTGATCATGGATGTATTTTGGACTAGATGATATATATGGTGATGCTTATGTTATTTTTTGCCATTTGGTTCTTAACATGCTTATATTATTTGTCTTAGCTGTGGACAAATATGGCACAAAGATGGTGTTATATGTTGATGTTTGAGCTTATAGCAAACTTTGTCATGAGGTCTTGCTCCTTTATATTATCATTTAAACTTAAAATACTATGAATATCACATATTCCGGGGGAGGAAAGTGAGAAATGCATATACGTAGGGGGAGCATGCTCACATTCCTTATATATTTAATTTCTCTATTTTTCAATTAGTTTGTCATCATCAAAAAGGGGAAATTGTCGCATTTTGCCTCCATGTTTTTATGATAACAAATACAAATGAATGTAAAAGTTGCTAATTTATCTTGAGTGATGAAAATACACGCATAAGATTAATAGGACGATGTATTTGGAAGGATTTGCAAGGTCAAAATAAATGAAATATAAATTTAGAGTCCAACTGATTGATCTATCAATTGAACTGGTCTATTAGCCGATCGCGATAGCATGAAGAAACTTATAGAAGTTCAATCGACCAGTCACTGATCGACTGCCTATACAATCGGTCGTGATCAGTAGCTTTGTCAGATGAAGATCAACCACGCACTGGTCAACGGCCTATACAACTGGTCATGATCAATAGCTTTGCTAGACTAACATCAACCACAAACCGGTCGACCGCCTATACAACCGTTCATTATCAGTGGCTTCGATGTTTGAAATGCGTATGGACACCAGTCAACTGATACCTCAGCTAGCCGACATCATTGGCTTTGTCGGTCGAACAATTGGTCGATCTATCAGAAGATCAAACTGAAGAAATCTAGCAACGGTCATTTTGATTGGTCGACTGACGATGTCATCGGTCTTCTAGTCCATAACTGCTATATAAATCTATAAAAGAAGTGTCAAAGCCTGAAGAAAAATCATTAGGAGAATAACTCTTAACAAAATCAAGAGCTCCACTTTGTAAATCATTTTCTCTCCTCTCTTAGTTTATATGTGAGCATATATTGTAAAAAGAGAGAGTTGGAGGAAATAATTGCATACTCATCGAACGAATTTGAAAGCTCATTGTAAGAAGAGACGTGTCTTGCCTCTTGTTCGAAGAAGAAGATGGTGTTGTGTAAAAAATGTTATTATCTCCTTATAATAAAAGAGAAAGATAATAAATATTCGGTGGTCTCGATGTCAAGGAGTGCACGGTTGTAGGCCAAGAGTTGTCCTAAATCTCATCAACACATCTTGTCTCATTATGTTTGTGCCTTCTTATTTGCTCTTTATTATTGCATGTGTATTATTCGGCATTTCTAAAATGGTTTTAAAAAAAATTCTATTGTGATTTTTAATACACTAGTTCACCCCCTCTGGTCCCTCACTCAATTATGATAAGGCATTAGAGGTGATTAATGTGTGTGTAAAAGAGGTCATCCAAAAACCCAAATGTTAATTAGGATAAGTAACAAGTAATAGAACCTAGACGAAAGATGGGAAGACTTGTTTCTTCATTAAGAAAGGAATATAATAATTCATTTATTTATTAAAGTTAAAATTAAGAATATTTAAAGTAAATAGAGAGCTATGGGATTTGTATCCTCAATTATTCTTACCTTTTCGAATATGCTTGGTTTGCTCAAGGTTTTCATTGTTGATTGTTATATGTTTAAAATATCTAACTTAAATGTTTTGATTATATGGATATTATTTGTTTTAAAAAAAATGGCCACTAGAGACCACCCCCCCCCCCCCCCCCCCCATATTTGGAATTACTAGAATATGAATATTTCATACTAGAATGATGTTTACCTGATTTTAACTTTAAAATTTGATATATTTTTCTTGATTGACATGAGATTACATGGTCTATTAATTCATTAAATAATTAATATTATAATTGAGTTGTTGATTCATCTTAAATGGAGTTTAGTTAACGTTAATTTTTTAATTTGGCACCATGTAATTGATTAGTTCTCTTTGGTTTCAAAAGGATTTAAGGAATATGTGAACCCAAAATAAGTTCACATGTGTGGACTTACCATTGATTCATAGATCCATGGTGATCTTCGATAAATTTAAGATAAATTTACAATAAATTCAGTATTATCATAGATCTGTAAATTAATGGTAGTTCATATGTGTGGACCCGATTTGGATCAATGTTGTTAAAACCGGACTGGACCGACCAGTTCAACTGGTTCAACTATGAACCGGCTAGTGATCCGGTCCGATTTGGTGGTAAAACCCATTTTCGCATTGTTCAATGCAGATTTTGAAAAACAAATATTAAAAAATGATAAAAATATGAAAGTTAAATGAGAAAAAAAGGAAAGGAATATAAGGAAACTTAAAGATGAGGGAGTATCATATGTATACAATTAAATAGGAATTGAAATAAAAAGGCAAGTATTTAAAATTGAATAATATTAGAATAGAAACTTATCAAAGGGCATAAAATAAAGGAAATAAAAAGGAAAGTTTTAAACAAAAAAAAAGAAATAAGAATAATTCAAGATAAAATTTATTAATATAACATCTATCATCATTAAATAGTAGATATTAAATTATTAATAATTTATTTATATTATCATTATAAAACTTTTAATTAACAAAAATTATGTTATATTATTTTTTTAATATTTTTATCAAGTTATTAGTACAATATTCATATACCATATCATATAACTTATACTATATCTTTATAATTATTATAAATCATATTATTTTAATAAAATCTGGTTCAATCCGGTCAATCCCAGTTTGATCGGTCCAACCGCGATCCAGTGATGAGTTCGGTTTGGTCTACGGTCCGGTTTTGAAAATATTGCTTTGGATCATTATTATTCTCTTGCATTTTAAAATCAAATATAGGGGTGTTCATCGGGGTTGATTGATCTGGTGAATAAGATGATCCGACCTGACCTAGGCCGGGTTGGTGATCCATAGGTTGGAATTTTCTAACCTGAGTCGACCCAACCCCATGACTCAGTATTTTTAATTTTTTTACTATTTTATTTAAATTTAGCCTATATTTTATTTACACTTTTGAAAAGAAATAAAATATTTTAGGCATAAAAATAATATTTAAATATTTAGGAAACTTATTTTGTGCTTCAAAATTATATAAAATAGTAAAAAGAAAATACTCAACCACTCAACTCAATTCTACTCGACTCGGATCAAGTTGGATTGAGTCGTATTTATCCCCAAAGAAGCCTAGACCCAATCCATGATCACTCCTAAACAAATAATTACTTGTAGTAAAAAACAGTTAAATAAAAACTTTTACTTGGCAATTCTATTTCATTTTTATGTTATTACTTTTACATCTTTAGTTGAGTTCATAACTCATTTTTTTCTTAACTAGTGAAGACCCTCGTGCATTGCGCAACTAAAAATAAGTATAATTTTTTTTATCATCAAATTTAAATAAAATAATTTTGTTATAGATAAGCATATATATTTAATAGATGTAATTATAAAAAAAATATTTCTTAAGAACACGAACTTCAAATTATGCTCATAAGTTAGTTGAAAAGATAAAAAAGTTTTCGAAATTATATGTTTCAATTATAAATAATATTATATGTAAATTCTTAGTTTTTATACAATTAAGAAAATTTTTGTTAGAATTCTTTGTTTCTTTCATGAATTATTTGATAGCTCGTTGGTGTGGATCTCCCTTCATCTCATCTTTCATTAACTTGTTATGTGCATCATCATCATCCTCATTCTCTTGGAGCATGTAATATGAGAAATATATAGTAAGAAAAAATAAAATCCCAATAATTTTACCTATGGTGCATTCTCATTGTTTGCATGAATAATATCATTTGATCATTATTGGCAAACTTTCCATGCAAAAAGAAAATATGTTATAACAAACATTAATGTAGAAAAATAATGAATATCATAATTAATTAACCCATGGATAAGTAATAACCTTTTCTTTTGTTTTCAATACAAGTTTTGTCTCCATATTTTCATTGGACTCAAAAACTTTAACAATAGTGAAATTCTCAAAGCCATGTTTCAAGTTGTAATCATTCAACTTTAATTGAAAACATATTCTTTTCCACGAAGGGACTCAATTTATGGAGGAATAGTAGTATCATTCGGAATTTATCGATTAAATAACTTATGAGCATATGTATCTAGCAGCTTTTCTGCATTAGCATTAAACATCTCAAATGTTGTTTCTCCTATCTAATCTCCCACATTAAGATGTATCTTGTAACTACACACAAGAAAATATATAAAGTTAATTGATAAAGGTGTACTACAAGCACAAAAGCAGATAGAATGCCGCCAACTTCTTACCGTACAAGAGGAAATTTACATTCTTTGTTGAATGAAATGCAAATATGATATCCATCGGTACCAATAACATTTTTATTACATAAGTGACATAAAATGTAATATCACCCAAAATAATCATCAATACTAATTATGTTGACCTTTGTCGTAATTATATATTCCTACAAAGATGTAAAAAATTAATTATTAATAAGAACAATACAAGATTTTATCATCTTCTTGAGGAAACATAGTAGGTGGTCATTAGGTCAAGTTGCTTTTAATAGTTCCTTTACAATCATTCTATTTAAAAATATTTCTTCTTCAAGAGGTACTTACTAAATTGGGATGATTTGATAATTCCAAAACCAATAGAACATTGTGAAAATTTCTCAACCAAAGGCATTATATAATCAGTTTTTAAGTTCACATAAATTTTGGAAGTTGTTTCAGAAGAAGAAACATAAGCATTATATAAAAATGATTAGTAAGAGTTTAATATAGAAATATTTTAATAAATAATAAAATTATATTACTTGGAAACATTTTTCCTAATACAGAAGTGACTATCACAATAAAAAGTCCATTTTAATTCTTATAAAAGTTTGGATCAGAAGTGTCAATCAAGTATGCCCACAAAGTAACCTTTGCTAGAATAGAACTGTACAATAAATTAGAAACATATAATTGTTAAATTGCAATAATAATGAATAAATTATCCAAAAAATAACACACATGATGCTATAAATAATTAACTCACTAATCTATAATAATTTGAATATCTCTTTTTTCGCATCCAAGCTCGAAGATTTCAATTTCTACAAAACCTGATAGCACTACAAGAGAAATCACATCTAAGGACGCAAATTTATATTCTTATGAACGCATTTTTTGCGTCTTTAAACAGGTCACCTGCGCTTTTAAAAGTGACCTTATTCTTGGTGCCGAAAATAATATTAGGGACATTAACATTTTATGTTGCTAACGTGCGTCTCAAATATTAAGACACTTATTGCTCTGTCTCTAATCAATGTTGTTAAATTGTAAATGCAATTTTTTGCGTCATCAACTTGCGACTCTATTTTAACGATGCAATTACATGTGTCGTCGGCTGACGTTGTTAAGTTAAATACATTTTAGTTTATGTTGTTAGCTTGCGTCGTTAACAAATTCACCTGCACTTTTCAAAGTGTCCTTATTTTTTGTATCAAAAATTTTAAAACGCTAATATTTTCATCATTATCATGCGACACAAATGTGAAGACATTATCGTTTACGTTGTTAATTTGTGTTGCTAAATTAAAGATGCTATTTGATATTGTATCACTAGCGTCTCTAATGTAAGGACGTTGCTATATGCATCATTGTCAAGTATTACCAATTAAGAACGTTATAACAAGCATCATAAATCAATGTTGTAAATTTAAGGACACTTTTATTTTGTATATTTATTTTAAAATGTCACATTTGAAAATTGGCACATGCTAAAAAATGTCCTTAGTTGTTATTTAAAGACGCATAATTAGTGTCTTAAATTATATTATTATTTTATAAATATTAATTTGTTATATCATTTAACATGTATATGGTACATATATATATGACGGTTTTGCAGGTCAGATAAATAGAATATAAGTAAGAAGTCAATCTAGATATCAAACTAAAAATTCTGAAGAATTTGTGACACATTATTTTTTAATCACACACATCTCTAGTGAAAAAAAGAAAAATATGAAGCTTTATCATTTGAAGCTTTATCATTCTCTGAAATCTTCAAATTCTTTGGCCATGTCACTCTAAAAAATAAAATAATAATTTTATAAGTATCAAAATGTACAATTATCGTCAATAGTATACTTTTACATCATACAAATTGGAAAAAGAAGGAAGAGTTATCACTTGTGAATGTGACAATTCATCTTCATTTCCTTGGTTAAAATGTCCTACTAATGATGTTATGGTATCAATTTGAGCTTGCATATCTGATATTTGTTGTCGATGATTATTTTCCATTTTCTGCATTTTGTTTTGAAATTGAGATTCCATTTCATCACGTTCATGTTGCACAATTTCCTCTGCACGAGCTTGCACCAGTTGCTCAATATTAACACTTTCAATATTCATCTTGCACATCTTTGAGATCCTTGTATTTGTCTAGCATTAACACCAAGTCCATAACCTACTACTCGACCATATTGATCAGGCCTAATCACTTCATTACATACTTGATCTTCTATATTGGCATGTTCAGTTTCTTGAGAGTTTGCAATTCATTCTGTCATTAATGTAGTAGCTCTTTCCTGTGGTGCATAAAAAAAATATTTCAATGTATTTAATAACTATTTTTTAATAATAAATAACTTATGAAGTTAAAAAGATACATAAAATATTTATTCAATTGAAAAAATAAATTGAATTCATACCACATTATTTTTCCTTTATGGCATAAAGAAAAAGTATAGAATTAAAATGCAAAGTTAAATTAATAGATAAACTTATTCATACCACAAGCTGCTCAGACGCTTGATTCACGAATCTTCCATCTTTGTGCTTGTGAATTATAGAATACCATTCCACAGGAGTATGATCTCTATTATGCTTCTTTTTTTATGAAAAAATTATATAAGAGCAATCAATTATGGAAATTTATATTATTCAAATTTATTTATGTAAAATAAAAATACATACAAATAACTGCTTCTTTTGAGCAAAACTTTGGGACCCTATTGTGTGAGGAGCAACTTGATGTGCACGAGCTCTCTTACCTATTGCAGAAATATTCTAACAAATAACAAAAAATCAGTATCACAAGCACCATATTTATTTAAATATGAAATTATTACCTTCCCTTTTTTTGAGAACCAATAATGAACTACATCAATCCATTGTTGAGAAGGAACTTCTTTCGGAGCTTCCCTCACCACATCTAGTTCTGACCTCCCATCCAACATATGTATGCCTCGAAGATATTCAGGATGTGTTCTTGACTTTTGTATCCAAGTTTTATCCATGAGTCCAAATATATATAAAAGATTATCTGAAACATTAAACCGAAGATATACCAAATTAATATATTGTTCACGTGTCATATTTATAAAATTCATATTTAACATGTCTACCAAAATAAAGAGGGACGCCTCCTTCGAAAGAGGGGTGCCAAAACACCCTCTCTCTAGTCGAACGAAAGAGAACTCTCAGAGAGCTCGACGCAAAGAGAGAGCGCGCCCCTCTCTATGAGATCAGAGAGGGGGGCGCCTCTATCTCTCTCTCTCTACGAGAGAGGGGCGCGCACCCCTCTGCGCGCATCTCTCTCTGCAGAGAGGGGCGACTCTCTCTCTCTCTAAGGGGGCGCACGCCCTCTCTCTCAGAGAGGCGCACAGAGAGATGCCTCTCTCTCTGTAGAGAGAGAGAGGGCGCACGCCCCTCTCTCTGCAGAGAGAGGGGCGCGCGCAGAGAGAGGGGCGCACGCTCTCTCTCTATCTGCGCGCCCCTCTCCACGCGCAGAGAGAGAGAGGCCCCTCTCTCTCTCTACACGCCCCTCTCTCTATAGAGAGAGAGGGGGGCGCGCTCGCTCTCTGCAGAGAGAGAGAGAGCCCGGGGCGCTGTAGAGAGAGGGGCGCTCTCTCTTCTGCACGTTAGAGGCGTGCGACGTTTTCAAATAAAAAAATATTGACAAAAAGGAAAAGAACTTACCGAAAAAATTCGTCTTGATCTTCGAAAAAAGGATCACAATTGCATAAGTTGATCTTGATCTTCGAAGAAAGATTCACAATTGAGGAAGAAGAAGAAGCATTAAAAAGTTTTCAACAAAATAAACTATAACTCTAATCATTATTTAGTTTGTTATCATAGTGTTAGTTATATTTAAGAGGCAAATAAGATAAGTTAACAATATATATATATATATATATATTATAACATTGTTATTAGAATATATAATTATAAATTTCGAAATTATTTAAATATATATATATATATGAATGTTTTTATTGTTGGTTAAATTAGATAAAAAATAATCTATTAATTATTATATAATTTATTGTTAAGTGTTAGATATATAAAGTCACAAATAAGATAAACATTACTTCTAAATATATAACTATAAATTTCGAAATTATTTAGATATATATTAACTTTTACTCTTGCTTAAATTAGATAAAAAATAATATCTAAAGTCATAATTAGATAACCTAACAATATATTCATTTTACATAAATTATTTGTAAAATCTTTTTTTTAATTTAAACCTCATAAAACTTGGTGTCAACTAAAAATTTTAAACTTAATCATGAGTTTTAATTAGGTTTGAAGTTATAAGTAATATTATAAAGCCAATAAAATTATGCTACCATTAGAACCTAAAATAAAATGAATTAAACAATGATAAAAGAAGTTCTAAATAATAACAGATTAAATTGTGAAAATAAAATCAAACCTGCTAGTATTTTATTATTGTTAATGTGTGCTTCAGCCAATTTCTTAGTTATAAAATTGAATTGATTCGAATATGTGAATTGTCTTCCATTTTCTTCACTATGGTTTTTGGTGAAAAAATAATCCTTTTATCATTTTCTACTGGCTGAAACTCTGCCAAGATAGGGGAAACTTTAAATGTCGTAATCCAAACTATATTTCCTTCAACGAATAGGTGCCTAAACCGCCCAACTTGATTCTTACGGATTGAAGCATCCATCATACTTTTCTACAATAAGAATGAATAAATAATAAAATAAAAGATAAATAAAAATAGAGTAAGAAATTGCCTTCTCATCGACTAAAATCATATCTAAACTTATTAACTCTCCATCTTTTTTCAAATTTTTGCTTCCCAAATTCTACGAACCCTAACTATAACTGACTAATCATCTTTAACATTGTTGATATCACTAAGTAGTGAATAATTCATATATTATGTGAAAAGGTGAAACAATAAATTTGATGATAGAATATTATCTTAAATAGAAAGAGGAGTTATATGAAGCTGGATAGTTATAATATTATAATTATAATTATAATAAACATAATTAATATTAATAATTATGGATAATTATAACATAATATCATGTGGCAGATATCATATAATATTTTTAGTTATAAACACTAATACAAGATAGTGGGGGAGTTAGCAACATGATTTTAAATAGAAAGAGGAGTAACATGAAGTTGGGTGGTTATAATATTATAATTATAATTAAGATAATTAATAATTATGGATAATTATAATATAATATCATGTGGGCAGTTATCATATAATATCTTTAGTTATAAACACTAATACAAGATAGTGGGGAAGAGAAGATTTATCATTGTTATTATAAAATGATTATAAATATTATAAATAATAGCATGAAGTGTAGGTGCTGGAGGGTGGTTATAATATAATAATATAAATATTATAAATAATAATATGAAAATAGTGGGGAATTTACTATTGTTATAATAACATGATTATAAATAATAACATGAAGATAGTGGGGGGATTTACCATCATTATAATAACATGATTATAAATGTTATATATAAATAACACCATTATAATTTCTATTTTCAATTATATAATATAATATATAAAATGATTATAATTTATATTTTCATATATAAAATATAATAGTAGTGGGGGAGGTTAGTTATAATATAATAATATAATTATTAAATATGTTATTAATTATTACACCAACAGAAAGAATAGTCACTTTAAGCATTTGATTTGGTGGGTTTCTATTCTGAGATAGAAAGGTAGCAATTTAATAGTGTATCATATATAATAACATAATGAAAAATCAGCTGGATCACTGAAGATTATCGTACCATTAGTTGTAATACTTAGTTGTAATACACATCACTCAAGATTATAATATACTTTATTCCAAATGCACATAGTGAAATAGGCAAATAGATACATTATTTGAAACTTGTTTATTGGCGAAATCATTACAATAAAGTGTCATAGACGAAGAGAGAAAGAGTAGACACTTTAAACATTTGATTTACTGCAAAGACTACAATGATTGCAGCCTCTTTTAGCTTGGAGAGAGAAAAAGTAGTCACTTGAGTGCTTTGGTCGCGAAAATGATACACAACAAATCCCAATGCCGACGATGGTAGATGGCGAGAGAAACACTTAGGACTTTCATGGCGTCTGGCATTTCGATCGCTAGAACGATGCACATCAGATGCCGATGCCGGCGATGCTAGATGACGAGAGAAAAAGTAGTCACTTGAGGACTTTCATGACGTTCACTGCTTCAATCGCAAGAATAATGTAGAGTAGATGGCGATGACAATGCCGATGTTGATACCTCCGTGAGAGACAGAAGCACATCATGGCATACACCCAATGTTCCAGGGAGAGGGACGTGAGGTACGCGGTGATGGAGCAATTCGGGGAGAGGGATGTGAGGTATGTGGTGACAGAGCAAAGGCAGAAGGATGACACGAAGATTGCTGAAATCACGTATACGTGGTTGGAGGGTTATGAGAGAGAAAGAAGAAGGTAGTATGAAGATTTTATAAGAAAGGAGGTTAGATAAAGAGATAGGAAATCAAGTAGAGGTGGTTAGAATAGATGATCTATAGGAAATGCAAAGAAAAAAGGAAAAAAATTATCAAAAAATGAGAAAAAAAAAAGATAAATTGGAATGGAGGTCTCAGGATAGTTTGAAAGTCTCAAGATTATACATATATAATATATATATGGAAAAAATTAGGGTTATTTCCTTTAACCACCATTAAACTATCGCGATTTTCCACATCTAACCCCAGACTACGAACTTCATTTTTTGAATTCCTAAATTATCATAATTTTTCCAATTCGATCCTTCCGTACAATTCCGTCAAATTTTTTGTTAACTTTATTTTTTTTGCATATGTGAAAAGTCGAAAATGCCCTTACGCGAAAAAAAACTTGTGGAGGGAGAGAGAAGGGGGGAGGTGTGATGCCTGACGAAGACCGGGGGCGCCGGACGTCGGCCCTGCGCCGACATCTGTGCAGGGAGAGGAGAGGGGGGTCGCCCCCTCGACCTTCATCTCGCCGGACGAAGGTCGGCGGGGGAACCCCCCCCCCCCCCCCTCCACCCTCTTTTTTTCTTTTTTTTATATTATTATTATATATTACTTTATGAAAAAATGAACTAACTTAAGGGGAGGGATATAATCGACTTTTCAAAAATGTGAAAAATAAAAAAATAATCGAGAAGTTGACGAAATTGGACGGAAAGATCAAATTGAAAAAATTATGAAAGTTTAGGGACCCAAAAAATAAAGTTCATATTTTGGGATTAGACGTGGAAAATCGTGATAGTTTAGAGGTGATTAGAGGAAATAAAGGTGTTCCCTACCTCACCTTGTTCCCTATCATTTCCACCCATTAGATCTTCATCCAATGGTAATAAACTATTTGAGGGATTCAGTCATAAACTATTGGATGAAGATATGGAGACGATAGGGAACACCAAAATTAAATCCTATATGAAAAAAATTAATATATATATATATATATATATATATATATATAGGGATTAATTGAGGTGTAGCACCTTTGGGTGAAACTTGGTGTAACGATTTAATCTCGATCATCCATTTTAGATCTACGGTCCAAATTAAAACACTACTTTCTCTCCTATCTCTTGCACGATCTCCTCCCCACCGAGCTGCCGCCGTCGCCGTCGTCGCCGACCAACCTCTGCAACCTCCGAGCACCGTCACTGCAGCACCCAAACCCCAACCCTGAAACCTCCGAGCACCGCGAGCGCCGTCTCCCGCGATCATCTTCTAGCGAACAACATCGATCGGACAATAGCCAGAAACCTCTGCAACCTCCGGCATTCTCATGTGTTGCCGCCACCGTCGTTGAGCACGAATCCCACTGACACGCTCGTCCCCAATCCCCTGCGAGCCCACGCGTCGATTGCTGAACCAGATTTACTATCGTCGAGCCCTCGCCGATCACCGCTGCCGATCTAATGTGCCGTAGATCCAGATTTGACATTGTCGATCCAAATCTACCACCGTCGATCATCGATAGAGAGGAGAGAGCGGTGATTACAGAGTTTGAGGCAATGATCAGGGGCAGCGATCGCAGAGGTCGGGGGCGATGATCGGTAGAGGGGCTCATCGAATCGTCCAAGCGCTCGCAGAGGGAATGGGAGCGCTGATCGTCGAAGCACTTGCAGGGGACGGGGACACCTTCTCAATCACAGGGGTCGGGGTCATGGACGATCGCTGGGTGCCGGAAATCGCAAGGGTCGGGGGACGCCGACGCTCGAGGTCAGAGAGAACGCCAGTGCTCGAGGTGGTCTGATCTGAGCGGTCCATTGAATCCGACGGCTGAGATATAGGCGTTACACCAAAGTTTCCCCAAAGGTGTTACACATCCATTAAACTCTATATATATATATATATATATATATATATATATTATGTTGTGAGTGATATAGGGCTCTTTTTAGTTTGTAATTTTCTTTCGGTTTAATTTACTCATGTGTATCTGCTCTCCATTCATTAGTTGCGCTCACTTTTCTAGGCTTCTTCAGTATTGTGCATATGAATAAAGGCCAACCTTAACAACAATCCCAGTTATGAGAGTAAACATCCAAAAAAAGAGCACTACCATATGAATTTTTCTGCGTAGTTCTACTTAATTATTAACTTTTTTTTTGAAAAAATAACTCATGACCTTTCATATTAACATTACATTAAACCTAAATTTATTAATAAACTTAGCTTTTAAGTTACCTTCTATTTTTGTTTTGATTAAATTATTTTTAACTCTTAAATAATAAGATAGAAAGTAAAAAAAAACGTGAACAACCCTACGCTTCAAGGCCTAACAAGTATTTGTGTAATTTAAAATTGAGATAATAAAAAAGATAATGGTGGTGAAAGTTTATGGTTAATCGAAAACATTTAGAGAGGTAAGTAATTAATATGAAAGTCTTAAGTGTTTTTCCAAATGAAAGTCAACAAGCCATAAAAACAAAAGGAAACATTTTTCATAATTGATTTATGTGGCCAATGTGCATACAACTTCTTAGAATATTCATGAGATTGAAAATTACGTGGAGTCTTTCTTGTTTCATATATATAAAATAATCTCGATTAAAGTAAACCTTAATTTCTATGTTAAGATAAAGTTAGTTTTTTTTAGTATTTCATACCATTGATCTTTTAATTCTCTATGTACATAGTAAATTACATATTTGTTATTCTCAATATTCACACTCCATGTAAACAATATGCATAAGAATGAGTTTTTTTTTCTTTGCATAAGATCTTGGCGAGTGACGATACAAATTCTTTATTTACTTTTTCAGGCCTAGACTTTATTAGGGATTATTAAGTAGAAAAATATAATTAGTGCAACACTACAAAGTTTATTGTCGTAAAAGGTTTGCCATCATACGTTTTTATAACTTATACTATCAAGATTTGCCAAGAATGATGACAAATTAATGAAAAAATTGAATAATATAAAATATAACACACTTCATAATATAATATGATATTATTAATGTTTATAATCATATATATTAATACATATTAATGTTTAATAATATTATTATATATAAATATTGATAATAAATAATATTATTTTAATTACCGACGGGTAGTTCCTTCGAAATTACTGACGGATATTAAATCCTTTAATAATTTTAAAGGAATTATCCTTCGGTAATTAAAATAATAATTTATCATTAATGTTTATAATATAATAATATCTATCTTCAATTTACTTAAAATATTTATAATACAACATGATATTATTAATGTTTATAATCATATATATTGATACATATAATATAATTAATGTTTAATAATATTATTATATATATATTGATAATAAATGATATTATTTTAATTACCGATGGATAATTCCTTCGAAATTATTGACGAATATCAAATCCTTCGGTGATTTCGAAGGAATCATCCTTCGGTAATTAAAATAATAATTTACTGATGGATATCAAATCCTTCAGCGATTTCGAAGGAATCATCCTTCAGTAGTTAAAATAATAATTTATTATGATTATTTATAATATAATACAAATTTTTTTACTTTTATGTATTAATATATCTCTCTTCCATTTACTTAAATTTTTTATAATATAATATAATATCATTAATATTTGTAATCATATATATTAATACATATAATTAATATTAACACATGTAATATTATTAATGTTTAATAATAATAATATTTATATATATTGATAATAAATTATATTATTTTAATTACCGATGGGTAATTCCTTCGAATTATCGACGGATATCAAATCCTTCGATAATTTCGAAGGAATTATCCTTCAGTAATTAAAATAATAATTTATTATTAATATTTATAATATAATATGATATCATTAATGTTTATAATCATATATATTAATACATATAATTAATATTAACACATATAATATTATTATTGTTTAATTATAATATTACATATAAATATTGCACAGGTTGCCAGATCCGACAGTTGGCGGTCGATTCAACGCACAGGCTACCAGATCTAGTCGGACATCGTGCCGGATTGACCCGGCCACATGGCTACCAGATTCGGTGCGGGTGCCGGATCCGGCGTGTGCCGCCGATCTGACGACCCATCCAGCTCCGACAGTTGGCGGTCGATTCAACGCACAGGCTACCAAATCTAGTCGGACATCGTGCCGAATTGACCCGGCCACATGGCTACCAGATTCGGTGCGGGTGCCGGATCCGGCGTGTGCCGGATCCGGCGTGTGCCGCAGATCTGACGACCCATCCGGCTCTGGCGACCATTCCTTCTTTTTGACAAGATGGCTGTCAACGACCGGATCCGACCACCAAATTCGGTAGCCGACGTCCAATTTTTTATATTTAAAATAAAAGTTTTCGACGGACGTGACCCTCGCAAACCTCAACGGGGATGACTCTCGCCCAAAGGTCTAGGGGGCTACCTGCCGAAACTTTCGATGAGCATCCTCCGTCGAATGTTTCGACGGTAGAGTCTCGACAAAACTTTCGACGGGACCTGCCCGTTGAGCCTTTCGATGGGTCGTCACCATCGGATGTTCCATCAACGGATCTATTAACGGTAACTCCGACGGGCTCGACCCTTCTAAATTTGGGAGGGACTGTGCGCCTTCTCAACTTTCGACAAAATATTCTTCGAAATTTTAGAAGGATCGCCTGGACTTTCGAAAACTTGTTACCGACGAAAGACTTTTCGACTACCTTCTTTCCATCGAAAAATTTTTCGACGGATTCCATCACATTTCTGACGGATATATCCGTTTAGAAAATTGAAAAAAAAATGTAGTGAATCTTATGAATAGGATATTCAAGTCTCATCTAAACAAATTTGTTATCTTGTTCGTGGATGATATCCTAATATATTCCTCAAGTATAAAGGAACACTAAAAACACCTATAAATAGTTTTGGAGACTTTGAGACAACATCAATTGTATGCAAAGTTCTATAAGTGTGAGTTGTGGTTGGAGCATTTTGGGCCACAATTTTGAAAGAAGGGATCTCAGTGGACCCAGGTAAGGTAGAAGTTGTCATCAATTGGGATAGACCAAATATGGTGACAAAGATTTTTTTGGATTAGGCAGCTACTATAGTAGGACTGGACTTGTTGTGTACTGATGCAGCAGGGACGAGTGGTGGCTTATGCCTCCAGACAACTGAAAACCTCATGAGAGAAATTATCCTACTCGTGATTTAAAATTAACAACAGTAGTATTTGCTCTGAAGATATGGAGACACTACTTATATGAAGAAGAATTTGAAGTTTTCACTGACCACAAAATTCTCAAGTATGTGTTCTCTCACAAGGAACTCAACATGAAACAAAGGAGATGGTTAGAGTTTCTGAAGGATAATGAGTTTGGCATTCTTTACCATCCAAGGAAGGCCAACTCAATAGCAAATGCTCTAAGCAGAAGATGTGAAGGACCAGTGTCATGAGTTTACAAATGGACTTTTACTGACGAAAGCACTCAAGGAAGGTTGATGATGTATTGTTTCATTCAACTTGATTTGATGGCAAGAATAGCACAAGCACAAAAAGATGATCCAGAGTACATGTCGAACTACGAGATGTATGATGATGGGGTTATCAAATTTCAAGGAAGGCTATGGGTACCTACAAATAGAGAGTTAAGGAAGAGATTATGACTTAGTGCCATAAGTCAGCATTTGTTATTCACCCAGAACCACTAAAATGTTCAAGGATTTTCAAAGGACATTTTGGTGGAGCGACATGAGAAGAGAAGTGGAAGAGTTTATCTCCAAGTGCTTGGTCTGCCAACGGGTCAAGATTGCGCATCATAAGCCACTAGGATTATTGAACCCATTGCCCATGCCATAGTGGAAATAGGAGGAGGTCACAATGGACTTTATTGTGGTTCTTCCCAAAACACGGCAAGGTCATGATGTCATATGAGTTATTCTAGATAGATTGACCAAATCAGCTCACTTTTTAGCTGCAAGTATGGTGAAATTGTATGTGGATGAAATTATCTGATTACAAGATATTCCCATTTCCATCGTATCCGATTACATGGGATTTCCATTTCCATCGTATCGGATAGAGACTCAATATCTACTGTAAGATTTTGGAGAGGGTTACAACATGATTTTTGTACAAGGAATTCCACCCTAAGAGCGAAGGGCAAAATGAAAAGACGATCCAGACCTTCGAAGACGTGCTGAGAGCATGTGCTATTGATTGACAAGACAACTGTGATGACTATGCCACTCTAGTTGAGTTTGCCTACAATAATAATTATCATTCTTCTTTCAAAATGGCACCATTTGAGATACTGTATGAAAGAACTTGCAAGTCCCCCACATGTTCGAGTGCAGTTGGTGAAGGTAGACTATTAGGGCCAGAACTAGTAGAGAAGTATGCGAAGAAGGTAGATTTGATAAAAGAAAGAATGATGATAGCCCAAGGCCGCCAGAAAAGTTATGCTGATAAAAAGAGACGAGAACATATCTACCAACTTGGAGATGTGTTGTTGAAGGTATTTCCTACCAAAGGATTCATGGGGTTCAGCAGAAAGGGCAGCTGACTCTACATAGGCCCATTCGAGATTCTGAAGAAGGTGAGAGAAGGAGTATACAAGTTGGCATTGCCTTCTTCATATGTTAGAATCTATAATATTTTCCATGTGTCAATGCTTCACAAGTGCACATATGACAGCTCCCATGTAGTGTTGATTGGAGAGACAACCATCAAGGAAGACCTCACCTATGAAGAGTATCCCACATGTTGGAGTGCAGTTGGTAAAGGAAGACTATTAGGACTAAAACTAGTAGGCTAGCAACTCAGAGCCTCCAAAAGAGCTATGTTGATAAAAATAAAAGGAAACAAATCTACCAAGTTGGAGATCACATGTTGCTAAAAGTATTTCCTACCAAAAAAGTCATGATGTTCAGTAGGAAGTGCAAACTGACTAGATATATTGATCCATTTGAAATTGTGGAGAAGGTGGGAGAAGGAGCATACAAATTGGCACTGCCTCCTTCATATGTCAGAATTTATAATGTTTTTCATGTGTCTTCGCACGTACAAGTACATATATGGTAGCTCTCATGTAGTGGTAATTGAAGAACCAACCATCAAGAAAGACATCACCTATAAAGAGTACCCTACAAAGATAAGTATGGTGAGACTCGTCTGAGGAATAAGACAGTAAAGATGGTAAAAGTGGCATGGAAACATCAACATGGAAACTTGAAGATGAAATAAAAGAAAAATTTTCAAGGTTATTTTGTAAGGGTTCTTTGTTAAAATTCAAGGACAAAATTTATTTTAAGAGGGGAAGAATGTAATACCTCTTTTTTTATCAAGGGTAATTTGGTGTTTTGGTCAAACCCTCATGACTCTCCTATATAAAGACCCATATTCTCTTTACCTTTTTTTTTCTCCTCCTAAATCTCTTGATGGGTAGAGCTTGAAGAGGGAGAACTTAAGGAGCAAGGAGGAAGGGGAGGAAGAAGAAGAGGAAGGAAGAGGAAAAGGATATAAGAAAAAGGTATGTAAAGGGATCTAATCCCTCTCTCCCTCTCAATGCTTGTATGTTTGAATTGAGATATCAAGAACACTCTAGTCCTTGTTAGGGATTGTGATTGAGGGTCACATTATGGTTAAATATGAAGGATTTTCATATGTGATTTATGCTTTTGAATTACATGTTAGGGTTCCATATTGTGAGATCACGATGAATCCTATATTTGAAAGAATGGATGATTTCGTATGGTTTTAATATGGTTTTTTATGCTTATTGGTCTATAGATCATGTCTAAAACCTTTAGAATGCTTTGTATTGTGTTTTCCAAAGTTTTATCGAAAAATTTGTAAAACGTGAGCACAATACGGCCTAGAGAGCCTTAATACGGACAAAAATACGGGCTGTCAGTATTTTATGGTGTAGCCTAATACAACTTGAAGGGCATTAATATGATTTGGAAGGCAAAAATACAAGCTGCTAGTATTTTTTGGTGCGAGGCTAATACGATTTGAAGGGCATTAATATGACTTGGAGGGCATAAATACGGACTACAAAAATTTTCTAGTGCGAGCCAAATATGACATGAGGGACTTTAACATGAACTGAAAGGTAGAAATATGACCTGACCGTATTTAGTCCTGGTAGATGCATTTTGTACCAAACTTCACCAGTTTTCCCTACTCTATGTTAAAGCTATTTTCAAGGTATTTACATTATATATTAATGCTTGATGATTGTATATGAACCATATATGCGAAATGCATGCACAACCATAATTAAGTTAAAATTTAAAGATTGAGCGGCGTAATTGATTGTTGTTTGAAAAGCAAATGAACCTAGTTGTGGATTATGTTTCAATGACCCTTTATCAGATTTTCAGGAATGATGAACCTAATTGTGGATGATGAACCTAGTTGTGAATGATCATTACACACATTAACAATAGTATATCATTCCATGTTGCCTTCGGACGAGAGTTTTCGAAATGATCGTTACACACATTGACAATGGAGTGTGCATTCCAATGTCACTTTCGATCGAGAGGGGCACATGGCCTCCAAGGCTTAGCTAGCCTATTATGAGGGCAATGACATAAATCTTAACTATAAAAAAATATAACATTAAAAAGGGTCAATGATCGAATGAATGGAATGATACCCACGAAAGTGGAAATCCGAAAGAATTATGATGTAACCCTTAGAAAAATTATCGAGGCAATGGTTATGGCAAGTGTAAATCACTTATTTGCTTATGAAAGGAATTGATGATTGTTATTAATATTTCCATACTACTTGTATGATGATATGATTACATGTCTTCCATGCTATTATTTTATATGCATGATGATAGAATGTTATGATTGATTGACACGCAAATTGTATGTTAAGTACATGACATGTATATTTCTATTTTTCTATTATATGAAAATGAATATACGATGAGTATCCTGTTTAGGATCATGACATCGCATCGCATGACCTTTATATATTCTAATTGGAAAATCTCTGCACCCTGAAACAGTGCAAGTAACTAAAGTATGAATGATGGCGACTCAATTCAAGACGAGAAGATTGCACAATTGGTCTAGGCTTAATAGAGTAATGTGTTACTAAGTATTTTATATGACTATAGTTTCAAAAATATTTTAATGGCTATTAGTGATGTTTCCAATTCTATAACACTATTTGTTATTTTACGATGGTCTTTCACTTTATTTGAAAGATTACTTTATTTTATTGAGTTATATTTCCGTTGCTATATTAGACAATCATATTTGACTATAATTATGTGACGACGAATGAACTAACATAGCTGAATGACCTAATTACCCTTGACTTATGATGATAAAATATCAGAGTATTACAGAATTTGCGATTGTTAGTTGGGATGGGCGGGGACGTTGTGGTGCTCATTGAGAAGATGCTGCGGATGCTCGACATTGACAAGATGGGTTATTTCCTTCATCGTTGGAGCTATTTTGTATAAATGTTCTTTGGAGCTATGTTTAATTTTATTGTGACCAAATTTTAATACATGTTTATTTTATAAATAAAGTTTGATAATTAATTTATTTATTATATAAAATTTTATTATTTTTAGTAATCGATCCGATTAATCCGATCTGAATAAAGACTTTTTTTATTAGATATCCGGTCCGATGGTGAAAATATGCTTGAAAGGATCCGTTTGTAACAATCCAACATTTCCAACTCTTCCATTTAATTTTAAATCGATCTTTTTGATTAAAATTATACATAGCTGCTCACATTAGTAATAAAAATATTCAACAAAGTACGTGGAGAAAAAAACAAAAAGTGTAGATATAGAGAATCATTGCGATGGCCGGCCCCTAGTAATAGTCACACGTACAACGTCGGCTGGATTCCTGCGATGACAAGACAAAGTCACTTCCCTCTTCTTTCTAACATTTTAATTTTGTTTCATGGTAAACACTAACATTTTTATTAATATAATTTAAGATGAAGACTTTAAAATTTGTACACATAAAACACGAATTCTTGGCGTTCATAAATTCTACCATGCAGATAACAAATTAGACATTTAATTATCCTGATGAATTTTTAATGGAGCCATCAATCGAGTTTTTTTAAGCAAAAACTACATGATGATGGCGAAAAGGGAACAGTTCACATTCTTCGTAAAATTCGAGTGCCTTCGATCGAGGTGGCAATTAAGGCGTTGACACGTTCCTGAATTCGATCGAGTACCTACACCATATATGTTTTTTGAGGGGATTGAAGCATATCATATGATTTGGACTAGTGATTATAAACTTTCCGTATCCCCACTTGGATCATGATGAAGGAAAAATGACTTCGTAAATTCATTGATTAATTTAATTATCTTCTTAAACGAGTGGCAAAGCAAGAGCCATATATTGAATGGTAGAAGTCTTCGTTCACACATGGAATGTGTTCAAGTTTCGAGCAGAATTGGCCATTGATTTGGCCGTATACACAATTTACATATAGTAGTACAACTTCATGGATGTCACGCACACAAGTATAATAAATAAATATATATTCGAAGATGCAATCATATAATTGATTTGATGGCAACCTTTTAGTCAACTTTGCAACCTAATCGGTTTCATATTTATCTTTTCTCACAAGCGTTAATTGATTAATTCCATCTTGTTGTGACTTTTGTCAACCATACCCCAATTCATGCACACCTGTTGTTCCCCTTATTTGCATCACGAATTATTCTCGAGAATATGCTCTTTGCATGTGCTAAGTAATCTGCAATCTTGGTCATCTTATTTGTGCATGCCTCTAGAATTTATGGTAAATTAATCATCTCCAGGTCTTTCGAGTGCCTTCTGTCATCTCTTATCCATCTTCGATCGTTTCTCAAGTTCTCAAGTGTGATCAAGTGAAATATCGTGATTATGATGTTTAATTCTAGATACACAATTCAATTTAAGATCACAACTAGATTATCAACGTTATATTATATATCTTTTTTCTATTAGGTTTTTCATAGGTTATCAATTAAATCACCTCACTTTGGTGGTCGCCATCAAGAACTTTGGTGAATGACTAATTATGGCATGCTACATAATTAATCAATTGATATCAAATACGTGAATAACTTCCAAAAGGTCATAAATCATGCAAAAAAAAAGGAGCACTTCATTGAGACACTCAAGCACACGTTGCAAGCACACATGAAGCCACAGATGCAACCTTCCACTTCACACGAGAGATTCATGTCATCAAATCCTTTTTGTTACAACACGAATTAATAGATATATAGAATAGACCCCTTTTTCGCCATGTCATCTGAGCAGAATAATTATACCAGTTTGAAGAGTCCAAGAAACTGGTGCAATTCCAAAACAAGAAATTGTTGAAAGTTCTTACAGCCTTGCATCAATTGGTCATACATCAATTGTTTTCAAATCCCTGTCTACACTGTAGCCTACACCTAAATATGCAGATGGAACAAATCATAATCAATTTGTACTCAATAGAGAAATGAAAAAGTTTTTGTAGATTAAGCAGCAATGATGAAGACATGCAAGTCCACAAAGTGACACGCACCATAAAAAATAAAGTGTTGGATTGATGGTAGATTTAGAAACGTCCAATTACCAAACCTCATCAAGTTGGTGGGAGGGACAAAGACAATTATCATGTCACGCCATACTCATGTGCCCACTAAACTAGTCATAGTGCTTTAATTAACTTAATCTTCATGATATATCTTCCCTCTTATAATGCCTACTTTAATCCAAAGAAGGTCCCTAGCTTGTTCCAATAATGGGAGGTAACACGTCCAATTAAACGACATGCACTTAAAGATTATTAGTTTAAAGTTGTGTCATCGAAGCAGAAATAATAATGAGAAGTGAATGATCACATGAAAATGAAGTGCAGAACATGATGATCATGGAGTTTATCCGGAAATCTTAAATAGATATTAGTATCATCAATCTCTCACCCACATCAATTTGCCGTTCCTATTTCCTGCCCATGTCAATAAACTATATGAAAACTCTCTCTCTCTCTCTATCTCTCTCTCTCTCTCTCTCTCTCTCTCTCTCTCTCCCCTCTCTCATATTAGCAGTGTTTTGGAGTTTTTTTATTGATTGCTTTTGGACTCTCTTGCTGTAATATGCCTTGAGGGGCACTCATGAACAATATGGCAAGACAACAGCCAAGTGGTGGATGTAGGACAGATCACTATACATGGGGAATTGGGAGGGAGTTGGTGACTCCAAAGGCGTGAAGCGTGATGTCATACTAATGCCTCAAAGTGGCAACTACTTAAGCTAAAGTTTTAATATGATTCTTGGCTCAAGGAGCTGTCCGCAGGTGTCAAATTGTTGCAGCAAGTGCAAGATGTGACATTTCCTCAAAAAATTGCAAGGGATCATTGGATCCCAGGTGAAGAAAAAAATGCAACAGATCATAGCAACTAGCCATCATAGGGAGGACCACTGCAGTGCCTCGATCAGGTTGTAACTTGCAAGTCTCGTTCATGTTTGTCAGGCCGCATCCCCAAGCTAATGTTTGGATGTAGCATGCAATTAACATCAATTGGTTTCTAATGTTAATTTTGATCACTTGCAATTGGATTGAGGTGTGGCCACTTGTTATTATTTTGAGTAGTACTGGAAATGTACATAAAGGTAGGGCAGTATGCATAACATCTCATTCGAGGAAGAAGATATATCACCTTTGTGATTGACAACATGCACGATTGATGTATCCAAGTCCATGCAGAAGAACAGAAGTGGAAGCAATTAGATTCTTAATTAGTCTGAAGAAAATTTTGTTTACTTCCAAGAACAAAATAGTACTGAGCGGTCTGAATGCTAAATCCCTCGTGTATCCATCTCTTACAATAATTAAGATTTGAATGGATCTGAGATGCTTATTGTAATTCTTTAATGAGTCATCTTATGTCCAATAGAACTATCATCCTTAGGAGATTACAAATCACGCAAAACTTGATGGAACGCGTACATGAGCAGTTTTTGACATAATTAGCTAAGTCCTAGAGACATGTTTGTCATGCATTTGGTTCTGTGTAGGGAGAGTATAACATCACTTCAAACCATTAAATTGAATTGAGCCAAATATTATTATAATACCTAAGTAAACATATAATACCAGAATACTTCTTTTAACTCGAAAACTTGGTGGTGCGAAATTAGTAACGCATTCCTCAAAGATATGCGTGACCCATGCGTGAAAGCAACTAATTAAATCCAATGATTTGAAGTGGTATATGATATGTTATAATGTAATAACACCAATTAACTCGATCATGCATTATTGAACTTAACATCATTAGACATATATATCTATATAGATATATATATGTGTGTGTGTGTGTGTGTAAAAGAGAATAGAGCCTACATGTAGACGTCATGACAAGTAGTCCTATCACTGGTTGTAAAATCACATATAGTACTTAGGAATTTTTCGAAGATAATTCTATTCCTTAGAAATATGTAGCAATTTCAGAAGACTAAATTTCACCAGCTAATTCTTTAATATATCCAAGTCCGTCATTTGCATTACCTATGTTAATGTAATTAAGAATTAAAATGAGATTTGAAGATTATCTATAGTTTCAGCTGATCTGGTAATGACCTTTGAGGATAAGAACTATCTATAAACAAAAATATAGCAATTGCTGGATCCATGAGTGGCTATGCTAAGTTGCTAATTATCTAAACGAAATAACATGTTTCCTCTACTTGGTTCCGCGGTTTTTTATGCATGAAAGATGGAGGTCATGGTGCGCAAATGCCGGTTCTTCTCCTCAAACCAAGTTTCTGATATGAATTGAAACGCTTTGCTTTGAATGGAAAGCAAGCTATTAGCTCAAGCAAATCACACGAATAGCACCTCTCTCTCTCCCCTCCCCCCATACACAACAGTGTATTATAAGCTCAACTTTAATCAAAATGATCTTAATTAAAAGATGTTTCCCGTGATAAAAAAAGGCATTTTAATACCTAACAGACATGATGCAACAGTGCCATCTTGATATTTGGGACGTTATCATTTTGCAAAAAAAAATTATTATTTTCCTTTTTACCAACGAGTGCAGCTGCGGCCACTTGAGAAGAAAATAAAGGGGGGAAGGTGCTGAGGTTTCCATAACAAGAATGATGCTGTTGGGAAAGTGCTGATGGGAGGCTTGGAAATTTGATGGCATCACATCAGAGATATGATCAAATGCTGCTGAAAAGATTTAACATGACACGGCACTATCAATAGTGAGCAAGAATGGGTTTTGGAGTAATTAGACATGGCATTTTCATAATAAGAACAGTACTTGACCCGGCCGGCACAGTTTGCTCTAAAAAAAACAAGTTAAAAAACACGGGAAATAAATTAATCAGGTTGAACTAGTCAATTTAATGGAATAAGCGTGAAAAACAGTGCTCAAAATAACCCGTTTGCGAGAAGAATATCCAATTGTTAATTAATTCAATCAAATATGATAGTTTGGATAAGTCCTACTGACTCAACAGAAGAACAAATGCAAATTTCTCCAATATTTAATGATAAATAATAAAGTACACACCTGTACTCTCCTCTATAGAAGGTTTCAATCTTTGTATATACCAATCAGAAGGCTGTTTCTACACTAAACGCATGAAGAATCTAAACAAGCAAGACCTCTCATCCTATGCGATAAACCAGACATAGATGGCCTTGGAAAGGAATACCAAACATGCTAATCATGAACAAATGGAACTAATTCACGTATAGTTAATCAAACATGCTAATCATCAACTTAATACTTCCATATGCTATCGTAATCCATGACCGGTCCGGCCGAGCAAGGCCCGTCGAGGTCGTCGTAGTGCTTCGCCGAAACGACGGAGGAGATCTCGGTGTTGTGGTCCGTGCTCAGGCCGGTGTCCTGCGACGGGCATCCCATGGAATGGTTAGAATACTGCTCCGCCTTGCAGTGCCTTAGCGCCGCCGCCCTGTCCTGGTGCAAGTAGCCGTCCGCTGCCGCCGCAGCAGCCGGGAAGGAGGAGTAGTACGTGGTCTGCGGAATTATCTGAGAGTAGAGATGGTTCGCATTCTGAGGCGGGTTCATGCTCATCCCCTGGTGGCTCATGAGCAGCGACTGGCTCTCTAAGCCCAGCAAGCTGGAGAAGCTGGGCATGCTTTTGAAGTCGAAGCTGTCGTCGCTGTTGACGCGTGGAAGGTCCACGAGAGGGGGCAAGGGCGAGGTGCCGATGCATCCGTCTGCGTAGGAGCTCGTCCTCTCCATGCCGCCGGGCCGCAGCGGGGTCTTCTTAAGCCCCGCGTTCTTATGGAAGACCCTGCAGACAACCCATTCATCCTGCAGCAGTAGATGAAGAAGTTGTAAGTACTGCGACGAAACGATTAATACTCGTGCAGGACGATTAAGGTTTTATGCATGGACGCGTACCTTTGCAGATTTTGGGAGATTACTGAGCGAAGACTTGCCGTCGAGCCTGAACTCGTGCATCACCCAATTGGACTTCTCTCCTTTAGGGGCTCTGCCCTTGTAGAAGACGAGCGTCTTCTTCATGCCGACGAGGACCCCTTTCCCCCTGTAGATCTCCCTGTCTTTCCCTGTGGCCTTCCAGTACCCTGCCTCTGTGGCCCTGTTGGTTCTCATGCCCGTTGGATACTTCCTGTCCCTCTGGCAGAAGAAGTACCATTCTTTCTCCCCCATCTTCGCCTTGCCTGACAGCACATAATACAGAAACAAGGTGCTCAATTGAAGAGCTTGATCAAACTGAAGAAAGGAAGGATTTTGTTTTTTTTTTATGATGATTACTTGGAAGATCCCATGGCTCGCACTTGTTCAAGTCCACCTCTCCGACCGCCCTTGCACTGAAGCCATGGTTGAGGACCTTTTGTGACAGGTAGTGAGTAATAATCTCCTCGTCCGTGGGATGGAACCTGAACCCGGGAGGCAGATCCATGCACTCGTCCACCTGGTTCAGAACTACCTGTGGATCCACCATAGTTGGCAAATCTAGAGAACTGGGAAGAAATATAGCAGCCAAAAATCCCCGAGGAGGAACAACAGACAAAGGTTGGAGACCCGAGGAGGAGAGGAGGAGATCAATCAAAACGAGGCTGATGTGAATGAGGTGGAATTAAGAAAGTAGAGGTTGGAAGTCGAAGTACCACATAAATAGAGATGCGGAGAGAGAGAGAGAGAGAGAAGGAAAGATACGTGCGTTTTAAGGCACTTGTGTGAGAAGCCGCAATGGAACTGGTCTTATCTTTACCTGTTAATTGTCAGGTACTGTAGTACAGGCTCCATTTGCCTTCCAAATTATTCCTTGAAAACAATAAGATATGCCAAGTTTGTCCTGGTGTCACTCCACAATCCTGACATGCCTGTGCTTTGGTTGGTTAAAATAAGTTGTGTGTGTCAGTTTCTAGGCCTGTACTTGAGATGATGTGCAACATATAATTGTTGAGTGATCAAGGAAGTAAATAATTTGTCTTCGTTTAAAAAATTTTCAAATTCAAAATTTGTCAGTATATAAAATATTTTTATATAGAATTTCATTTATTATAGTCTGAGACGCACAAATTAATTGAATAATAGTGAATTTAGATTTTTATATAACCATTCCGAGAACTGTAGCAATCCAAAGATATATATATATATAATTGGTCAGTGTCAATTATCACTGCAGGGTTGGAGGTGAAAGGATTTATTTATTTTTACTGCTGTCTGCGTGCTGAGTAGGAATAGGGTAGAAAAAGTTCAATGGGACTGCACTGCAGCATCCATCTGAATCCAACCAATGGAGACTGAGGCAATTATATGAGTCCTTTGTTGAAAAGCTTGGAATTTATCCCTTCCAGCATGCATGTTCCTTTTTCTTCTGACCAGCACATTGAAAAGAAAGAAAAAAATTTTGTCAGAAACATGCGGTTTGGGTCTTGCTCATCAGCTTCCAAACTTTTCCTCGTGTCATCAATATCTTGAATCATATATGCCTTCGCTAAGGTAATTAATACATCAATTAAACAAGTCATAACATTTTATTTTTCACTATTGTTAATAAGTGGAGATCAACATAATATGAGTAAATAACATAAAAGAGGGGGTTAATAGGCTAACAATAGCAGCATGTTATTGCCATCCTCAATAGTAGAAACAGAATAATAACTTGTCGTTGGTCAAGTATTATAGAAAAGAAAATTAAAGCCATTCAAAGGGCAGAAAAATATCTTGTCACAGTGAAAATTTTAAATATATAAATATATATATATATATATATATATCTGACAGGAAATTATAGGATATTTTGTATGGTTCGATTAATTTTCCATGAGTAGGAACCGCCACCACTTAAATTCCTCATTGATGCTTCATTGTTTTGCTTTGCTTATTGCAAGATCATCATTAAGAAAAATCACAGTTTGCAACTTCTGATACATAGATAGATGGTGATGTATATAAATATGAAACAGTGCAGTTTCAGACGCATCTCCCATTGAGAGGTCTCCTGGGAGACCGAGTGCAACAGTTGTCGCCAACACCTTTTAGATGATAACAGAAATGGAACAATGTGCATTAAACTGCAAAACAGTGTCACACACCCTTCTGCAACTCTTCCTCTATGGAAAAGCTGAGAAATCTTTCCAACTTCCAAATTTATTAATGACCATAAAAGATCGATGCAAAGTACTTTAAGAAAATTAGCTTCATTCTCCTCGATCTCATCTCATATTTGTCATTTTTTGTGAGAAATTAATTTGCAACATTTCTAGATTTCAACAAGAATATTACCTACGTTCTTCATCCACTAGCTCGTCCAATAAAAGTAAAAGAAAGAAATGACTGAGAGAACAGGAGAGAGACGACAACCTACTCCTCCTTACTGATATATATATATATATATATATATATATATATATATATATATATATATATATAATTTAATGATTTCTTATCCAAAAAATTGTCAAGAGTTGATCACTTGAAAATTGAAATCCTACTTCACTTCATCGTTCAATTTTCTTTCGTCGTAATTTCCTTAGGATCGATAAAATTTTTAAACTGAGGGGAAAAAAATACATGTCCAAAGCCTATTGGCTTATATGTTTGGTCCTGGATTCCCTTCACTCTCTTTATCCTGACCAAAATATGCCCACTGAAATCCTTTAAAAATTATTGAAAAAATTTCTACTATTCATTATTGTATTTTATTTATCTAATAATTATAATGATACTATTTACTATATTTTGAAAAGGTATCTACAATAAATTTAGAAAATGTTCCAGATAAGAAAAGAAAAAAACACTTATTAAAACATACATAATCATAGTAAAGGATAGGATATAATAATGACAAATAATGTAAACAAAAAAACAGAATAGTTATATAAGTGTTTGCATTGTTTAGGAAGGTCCAAAATTTTTCGCCACTGAAACAATTGACAAATTTTAAACGTTAATATTAAAATTTCTAATTAGCTTGATTACAAGTTTTTTAAATGAAAACTGATTATCTATTATAAGCTTGAGCAATGTCCGAATACATAATATTGAGGACTTCCGAAGGAGGGGTCCTCGTCCAAAAAGTTTTCAAAAAGGCCGATCGTCCCCGATTTGCGAGGAAATTGGCGGCGAAATTACATTCTCTATAGCAATGTGTACATTTAAAGCTTTCAAAAGAGGAAATTAAAAAGCTGATTTCAGAGTAAAGGCTCCATAAACGCCAAGGGCAGTTAGATCTCCTATTGATAGTGGCCTCTAAGATTGTCGAGTCGACCTCCAGCCAAACACGCATATGTCTTTGATCGCGACAGCCCCAACCGAAGCCGCCATACATCCAATAGCACCTGCCAAAAAACACTGACCATCAGAATTTCGAATTATAAAACCCGCTCCCCCTGGGTCCCCAGATTTGGTGAAAGAACCGTCCGAGTTGACTTTCACCCAAGTGGGAAGCGGAGTCTCCTAGCGGACCCGAATTGGGTCGTGGGGAGTTGGTTGCCTCAGAAGAGGTGGGCGTGAAAAATTCGACCGAGCCAACCAGAGCCCATCTCCACATAGCCGAGATGGTTACCGATTTGGAAGCAAAATGGAGATCATTACGAGCAAGCCAGATTCCTCACAAACAAAAAGCTTAAGGGTCTGAAGACGAGATGTGGAAGGGCCGTCCAGGTCCCGACCCTCCAGAAACCAATCCCCCAAATGCCAGCGGTCCAGATGGGAGAAAGGATAATGAGTATAATTTTGCATTAAAGACCAAAGAGCAAGGGCAGTAGAGTAATCAAAGAAAAGATGTTTGTTAGTCTCTACAACATTTCCACACAAAGGACAAGATGTATTGATGTTAGGGTTGAAACATGAAAGCATATCAAGAGTAGGCAATCTGGAGTGAGATAATTTCCAAAGAAAAGTTTTAATTTTTGGTGGGGCACTGATGGACCATATGTGCTTCCAAATAGGTCGTCTAGAGGTCGGCGAGGGATTGGGTTGGTAACTCAGCGAATAATAGACCGAGGAGGCCTTAGCTTCACCATGTGGATTAGCAGCCCAGACTCACCGATCATCACCGACGAAAGACTCAACATGCGGTAATTGAATAGCAGTAATAACCTCAACAAGAGATGGATCAAAGTACTCATTTAACATTAGTAAGTTCCGGTTACCTCTCAAGATAAAATAATTCACAGTAAGAGTATCAAGAGGTACATTCATGTTAATAAAAGTTGGCATGTGGGAAAGAGGTAGATTAAAAATCCATGGATCACAAAAGACAGAAGTAGACATTCCATTAGTAATATGCTTAGACCACCCCGAATTTCCTTCATAACATGACAGATCATTTTCTAGGGCCAAGAAACATTAACACAATTAGGCACAAGCAAAATATGATAGCAACCATTACTGATGACTCCGGTCGCACTCTTCAGAATCTTGGAGATATCCTCACTCATTTCATAACTTATTATCAAACCCTCCGAGCCCCTTATCGCAGTTGCCCTGCCTGGCCACCTCTCCCCTCACTAGATAATGTTTGCCACCATTCACTTTTGGCCCCTATGACCCCTAAGGAAATTAAGGATGTCTTCTTGTCCATGCCCCCTGGCAAGGCTCCGGGCCATGATGGGTTTACTCTGAAATTTTATAAGCAGTACTGGGACATCTTAGGCAATGGAATCATAACCTCTATTCAAAATTTTTTCAACGTCAATATCTTTCCCCATGATGGGGGGAACACTGCCCTTGTTTTCATACCTAAGAAGCCCTCACCCCAAAGGATTAATGACTATAGGCCAATCAGTCTCTGTAACGTTATTTATAGGGCAGTATCCAAGATCCTTGCCAACCTGCTTAAACCTTTATTGCCAACACTTATTGACACTTGCCAATCAGCCTTCATTTCTGGTCGTTCAATACAAGATAATATTCTGGTCGCTCAGGAGGGCCCACTCTCTCTCACAAGGTAGGGAAAAATATTTAATGTTCAAAGCTGATATCTCTAAAACTTTTGATAAAGTCTTTTAGAATGCAATTCAAATGGTAATGCATAAAATGAATTTTCCTGACAAGTTTATTTTTTGGATTATGACATGCATTAAATCGGCTAGGTTTACTTGCCATATTAATGGGGAGCAGTCTCCTTATTTTTCTTCATTCATGGGTATACGCCAGGGAGACCCCCTCTCCCCTTACATATTTACTCTCATCTCACAAGTTCTTACTTCCCTTATCCAGGAAGATGTTCGATCCTCCAAACTCATTCCTTTCAGTTTAGGCAATTTCAGGCTTAGTCATCTTTTATTTGCTGATGATTTGCTTATTTGTCTTAGGGCCACTGCTCGCAATGTCAGGACCATTTTGAGCATTTTAAATATTTATAGTTGTCTTACTAATCAAGTTGTTAATGCTGATAAATCTGAGCTCTTTTTTTCCCATAAGTTTTCTGTTATTAGAAAGCTCAAGATTATGCAAATTCTGGGTATCAAGCAGGGTAAGTTTCTTTTTACTTATCTGGGTGCACTAATTTCGTATAAATATATCTCCCATCGGTAGCAACAGTCTCTTTTGCTCAAGATTTCTCGGAGGCTTGTTGGTTGGCAAGGTAGGTTGCTGAACACTGCAGGTAAAAGTGTCCTTATAAAATTTGTTCTGAATTCTATACATGTTCACATTTTATCATCAGTCTATACACTACTAGAAAAATGCGAATTACCGACGGTCCGGACCATCGGTAATCAGCCCGAAAACCGTCGGTAACGTAATTACCGACGGTTTTTCAATCGAAATCGATCCGTCGAAAAAACGCTCGTCGCAAACAAATTTGCGACGGTTCAAAAAATCCGTCGAAAATATCGACGGTTCTGGCGGTCGGAAAAGTTCCCGGCGGTTCGACCCGTCGAAATTTTCTGACGGTTGCAACCGTCGAAAAAGTTCCCGGCGGTTCGAACCGTCGATATTTCCGACAGTTGCAATCGTCGGAAAAGGTCGGCGGTTCGAACCGTCGATATTTCTGACGGTTGCAACCGCCGAAAAAGGCCGGCGGTTCGAGCCGTCGCAACTTTTCGATGGTCGCAACTGTCGAAACTTTGGACGGACGTCGCAACCATCGATCTTTAGACGGTCGCAACCGTCGCAAATAATTTTTTAAATATAAAAAAAATTAGCGGCCGGATCCGGCCGCCTGGCGTTCGGATCCGGCCGCCGGAGGCCAGATCTGGCCGCTGGAGGCCGGATCCGGCGCCAGGCGGCCGGATCCGACCGCTGGCGGCCGATCCGACCGCTTGGCAGCCGATCCGGGCGCTGGAGCCGGAACCGGCCCGCCTGGCGCCCGATCCGGCCCGCCTGGCGCCCGATCCGGCCCGCTGGAGGCCGGAACCGGTCCACCTGGCGGCCGATCCGGGCCGCTGGGCGGCCAATCCGGCTGCCTGGCGGCGGATCCGGCCTCTGATCGGCCGACAACAGAGAGAGAGACGCCGACGCGGAGCGGGAGAGAGATACGTCGGCGCGGGAGAGGGTCGCCGGCGTCCGGCGTGGGAGGGTCGCCGGCGTCCGACGGGCGGAGGGGGTGCTCGCGGCCGGGAGAGAGAGAGAGGAGAGGAGGGAGAGAGAGAAGAGGGAGGAGGGAGAGAGAGAAGAGGGATGAGGAATATATATAAAGGGAAAAAGTAGAAAGAAAGCGGGAAAAGGGAAAAAAAGCGGGATAACGAAATTTTAATTACCGACGGTTTCGGCCATTGAAAACGTAAATATTAAATATTTTTATAATTATCGACGATTGTGACCATTGAAAATATATTTAGTTATATATAATATTTATTTTTTATTTTATCGACGGTTAAAATCGTCGGTAATCGTTACCGACGGTTTTGACCGTCGGTAATTGCGACGGTTTGGATCGTCGCTAGTTATATTAATAAAATACTCTTTATATGATATTATTATACATTTACCGACGGTTACGACCTTCGGAAATTGCGGCGGATTTTACGACGGATGGATATCCGTCGGAAATATCGACGGTCCTAATCGTCGAAAAATTAAATAAGAATATAATAAATTATATAATTAATTTTTTTATTTCCGACGGTCGTGACCGTCGGAAAATCTGTCGAAAATATTTAATAATAATATAAAAAATACATAATTTAATTTTTTTATTTCCGACGGTCATAACCGTCGGAAAAGTCGTCGAAAATTGCGACGGATGGATATCCGTAAAAAATATCGACGTTCCTAATCGTCGAAAAATTAAATAATAATATAAATTATTTTCGACGGTCATAACCGTCGAAAAATCCGTCGCAAATTACGACGGATTTAGAACCGTCGAAAATTATCCGTCGGAAATTATTCGTCGGAAAATCGCGATTTTCTTGTAGTGATATTTCTAAAGGGCTTATCTCGTCCCATGAGAAGTACTCTAGATCTTTTCTTTGGTCTGCTTTCAAAAATAAAACTGGTTTGCATCTTGTTGGGTGAAAAATTGTCTAAGCTCATCAATCTCAGGGGGGTTTAGGTATTCGTAATCTTCATCTTATTCGATGCTCTTTGCTTGCTAAGAGGGTTCTCGATATGTTAAATGATGCTCAGGACATTTGGACTCAATCGGTAAAAAATAAATATAGCTCTCCGATGCCCTCGAATGATTACAATTTTTAACCACAACGTATCTAATGGAAACCAATCTTTGAGTGCGTCCATGAGCTCAGGCCCACGTGTCGATTAGCGGAAGCTCCAAGCCGCTCGACACGAACTTGTGGCAGCGTGTGTGGACACGTGCGACGTCGCGGCCAAGTCCTCACATTCCGCACGTGTTCCTGTTTTCACAGAAGCTTTTATAATCCCACGCCTCATCACAATAAAAAAACTATTCATAAACAGATTACGAATTCATTAGCAAATAGTAATTGAATAATTATTAGCCGAACAAATAGTAGTCTAATTAGTAAATTTAATAAAAGTTATTCGATAAATACAATAATTTCATCAATAAATACTTATAAAATTGGAACATACAAATATAATTCATATAATTTATATTCTTAGTGCATTAGATATACTAGTTCTAAATCCCGTGCGATGCACGGTTGACGAATATTATAAATAATATATCATATATAATTAAAATATTATGGTTTATAATAATTATCAAAACTTTATTTATACTTATATAATAATTTATAGAAGTGAAGTATTTTAAATTTGAAAAATAACAAATTATCTTTTAAAAATGAATTATTATTTACTTGCATATTATCTTTTATAATGAAGATATTATTTACATTAATCATAATTAAATTAATAAAAAGTAAAAAATAAACTTAATTTAACTCAAATTAAATTATTTATTTTTAATTGCTTTTTAACTCAGAATTTATTTTTTATAAAGAAATTATTTTTACTTGTAGATTTTTTAGAAAGAATATTTTTTTTCTTAATCATACCCAAATTGATAAAAGGAAAAGATTAATCTTAATTTGACACAAATTGAATTACTTATTCTAAATTATTTTTAAATTCTCAAAATAATAATTATATTTTATAAAAGGAATTATTTTTCCTTGTAATCATACTAAAATTGATAAGAAAAACTAAAGATTAATCTTATCTTGACTCCGAATAAATTATTTATTTTAATTTTTCAAAAAATAATAAATTATATTTTAAATAAGAATGCTTATTCACTTGCATACTATATTTTAGGAAATAAAATATTATTTATTTAATCATACTTCAATTCATAAAATGAAATTATTAATTTTAATTTGACTTAGTTTGACTCATTTATTTCAAATTATTTTTTAATGCCGAAAATAATAATTATCATTTTAAAATAAAATATTTTTACTTTCACATTTTATTTTAGAAAGAAAATATTATTTATTTTAATCATCATTATCTTCTTGAATCTGCTATATATGTCCTAATCATGATAGTTTGCATATACATATGTTATTATTACTTATCGATATGGATTATTAATTGATTTTTCCCCATGCAATTTGACAAATAATATGGGATCCTGCTGAATTTTCTATAATCAAGATTATAAATGTATCTATTTGTATAATCCTAAATAAATTATAATCCTTGCCTACGTCCCTACTCAGTCAAATTTTTTTTTCCAATAAAAGTAAACTAACTTTACATTTGAAAAATATATATTTATTTTTCAATTGTATATATATAATTATCTTATATAACTAATTTGAAATATTAATCTTCTCTGTCTAAACCACCCTAATAAAATTGTAAGAAAAAACTCTTACTTCTACTCAAATTAACTTTATCTTATATATATAACGAATTGAAGATGATGATATTATATGGATTAGGATTACTAATTGATTATACTCCATGCATTCTCAAAATAATATTTATTTATTTTAAATTATTTTTAATCCGAAAATAGCAAACTATATTTTAAGAAAATGTGATTATAATCAAATTATGCTTATAAATTTAATCTTCTTTTTATTTTTATCACTTTTATAACAAAATATTGTAACACAATTTTTATTTTAAATTATATATATTAATTTATATAATTTTTTTACACATATCGTTATGATGCCAACTTATGCAATAATCTTATATATTTTATTTCCCTAAACTTAACCGGATAATAAATGTTTATGGATTAAGATTATGTTTAGGAATGGGAATTTAACGTATTAGGATTAGTTATATTAGATTTAACCGGATAATACATATTTATAGATTAAGATTATGTTTAGGATCAGGAATTTAACGTATTGTGATTAATTATATTAGATTTAATGTGATTATGATTAGTTATGTTTAGGAGACAAAGGGTTATAATTAGTTATTTATTTTAATCATACTCAAATTGATAAAAAGAAGATTAATCTTAATTTGGCTCAAATTAAATTATTTATTCTAAATTATATTTTAATTCCGAAAATAACATATTATGTTTTAAAAGGAATTAGTTTAATTCGTAATCATACTCAAATTGATTAAAAAATTAATCTTAATTTGACTAAAATTGAATTATATATTTTGAATTATTTTTAATTCAGAAAATAACAATTCTTTCTTTTATTTGTTTTGATCATACTCAAATTCATAAAAAGAAGATTAATATTAATTTGACTCAAATTAAATTATTTATTCTAAATTATATTTTAATTACGAAAATAATACTATGTTTTAAAAGGAATTATTTTTATTCGTAATCATACTCAATTTGATTATTTTATTTATCTTATTTTTTCATATAGTGTGTTTTATCTTTTAGATTTAAACTTTTTAATTTCATTAACTTTAACAAATTATAAATTATAATTATGATTAGTTATTATTAATTAGATGACACATGTTATCACCATAATAAGCCACTTATCATGCTCTCATTCCCCATACTTTTACCTCTACTTTTATATATATATATATATAAATTTTTTATTCTATAATATTCTTGATAAGTTTATCATTAAAAAACTAAATTTTCCATAAATTAAATAAATATATTGGTCAAAGTCAAATAAAATTATAAATCTCATTCAATTTGATGAAAAAAAATATATACATGGGAAGTAATAAAAAAATATACGTGATGCGATATAACAAAAAAGAGAGAGATAAAAATATTCCTAAAAATGAAGATGGGTATATGTCGAAGTAAATACGCATTCCGGAATTTTGAAAAATATATTTTCCATATATATATATAATTTTAATTTGGTGATTTGATCCTAATTAATGTTGTGTTATTTTAATGGGATTAAGAATTGTGTGGAATTAAATTAGTGAATCATTGATTTATCTTAAATTTAATATAAATTTAATCTAAAAAATGTTTATCAGTGATTAGTATTAATTTATCAACCAACGGCATATTCCTTAAATTCTATTTTCCATATACGTGCCAATAAAGCCTTTATTTGGTATTTTTAACAGTTCAATGAACTGATGGCAGTTCATTATTAATGGATAGGTCAATAAATGCACAGCGGTTAGAAGATGGTAATTATTTAGGGGACTTGATGAATAGTATTTGATAAATTTAATCATTGAATGAGTTAATGAAATACAGAAGTACATAAAATGAATGTAAGGAGAAATTTTTTATTTTGCGTCGTAAATTTTTTATACGGAGTTCATATGGTAAGAAACTTAAAGAAAAGAATTAAATAGAAATTTATACTAGTTTTTTTATGAAGATTAAACTTTTACGAGAAAATAACTCTAACGTGGTTTTCATCATGAAAAAAAAAATGATCAGATTAACTTTCATAGTTGTATAAATTTTCATTAGAATATGATATGTTACTTTTTTATTTAAAATTAGCACTCACCTAAAAAGATCGTTTAAATATAAAACACCGTATAGTTAAAGTTCAATTGAGAATCTAAATAAGTTTGCTTCAGTTTAAATTAAAATATAAAAAAATCAACTAGCTCTCGCCGTTAAGTAATGAGAACAATTTAAAAAAACTATATAGAGGAAAATATCGGGAAGAAAGTATAAACTCTTAGTTAATTGATAAAAAACATTATTCTTTCAACTCATGAACATTTAGAATCTTTAACTTTAAACGCTAACCTCTAATACATTTTTTATGGCATGTACCAAACAGAACAATATTGATTTTAGAAAAAAAAAAAACGAAAATGCTAAACTCTCGTGAAAAATGTTCCACCCTTAAGTTCATCAAAGATACTATTTGAAAATACCTTTTACTAAAGTACTTAATAAAGTCTAGCATTTTGACCGAGTTAAGTCGTTGAGTAAAATTTTTATTTCAAGTAAACTATAAATGTTAAAGGAAGGGAACAAATTAAATGTATCTAAGTATTTGTCGACACCATATGAAATCTGAATTCTAGTCGTTAAATTTTAAATCGATAAATATAATTTATGATTAAAATTATCTAGTAATAATAACAATATTAGTATATAATAATACAAGGCAAAAGATACGTATGTACTTGGTCAGAGGATGCTTAAATTCCAAAGCTAAATCATAGGGTTGGTAAGGAGACGCTAAGCAAGTGGGATTAGCCAACTCTTAACTCGAGTTTTTTACCTAATCCCACCGACCAAAAAAACACTACTACTAATTCAATACCTGCTGATCTAGCGCATGACGTCACACGCCGGGGCCGCGTCGCAGTCCGCGTCTGACCAGAAGGAAACTGGCCGAACGTGGCCGCCGCAGAAACGTTGTACGTTTGCCATCGCCGGCCGACGTCGTCTGAGTTGGCCGATCAATTGGTCGGCTGTCGACAAGTTAATTTCCATGGAGGGCTTCATGTAGTGCTGGTCATATTGCCAACCACGTCCAACTCAATCGCATCACGTGTGCCCATTTCTTTCTCCTTTTCTTTTTCATTTTTTTTAGCTAACTTTTCAATTGTCTATGAATTATATAGCAAGCTCAATTGATTTAAGAGAAAAGTTTACAAAGTTAATATTTAAAAATATCCAAAATGGAAAAAAAATATTTACTTTTCAATTATAATTAATAAGTAATTATGTCGTAAGACTCGACTCAGTCATGATCAATTGGTGAAATCGAAACTGGCTAAATCCGTTCAAATACATTTATTTATCTTAATTCCTAATAAACTAGACCACACGCAGGCTTATAACTGAGCTTCAAGATATGTCAATATTTTTTATTTAATTATATATATATATATATATATATATATATATATATATATATATATATATATATATTCAAATGAATCTTCGAGTAGAATCTCCGGAAGTCGACTTATTGGCCAGCTTACAGCACGTGCCGGCAAAGTCACAGTGATGGCACACCTTGGGGAATATTATTTGTCATTACGATACTTGCATGTCAAGCGTCATTCATATGTAAATATATAAAATATATACAGCATATGTGAAATGTTATTAGTTATTACAAGAGAGAAAATATAACAAGAAGTTAATTGCCTGGTTCTTAATCTTCAATAAATGTCGTCGCAGTCGGTGGAAAATGTGAGCAGTTCATTTCAATCGGATATATATATCGAATTGAATTGCATAGATGAAAAGGGAAGTCCTAGACACAAAATCTAATGGATGAAAAGGGAAGTTCTAGACTCAAAATCTAAGATATTGTGCAAGTAAATATTATATGTATGAAAGCCATCCATATTTGGTGTAACGCCCGGGATTAATAGGAAAAAGAGGAAAAATAAAAAATAAAAGGAAAAGATAAAAAGGAGAATAAAAGAAGAGATAAGATCTGCGTAGATTTGATTTGATCAGGGAGGAGTTGAATTCTGATTTAAACTCTGACCCTATCCCTATACATATGAGGCCAAATCAAACCAAAACTCCCCTTTTCGTTTTTCTCACGAGCCGGCCCTAGTTCTCCTCTTACGTGCGCTCTTTTCGTCCCTTCTCATTCCTGACTGCCGCCGCCCTACAGGTGACACACCGGAGGACGCGGACGCCGCCGGACGTGCATCTGAATAGAGAGGAGCGGGCAGAGAAAGAGGAAGAAGAGGAAGAAGAAGACTGCACGAATAGTTTTTTGGACAGAAACTAAACGGTATGGAACTACAATAGATTCGTGATAGAATCTTGATTTTAGACTTGAAATATATTCTAGGTTATTCTTGGTTAATATATGATGTTCTATGATGTTGAATTGTGCCGGCCATCGCCGGAAAAGATGAACGAAATGCGAACTGCGCGTCCATGCAGTTTCTACGAAAGATGAACCCGGCCCGAGTTCACCCGAACCCGGCCCAGGCAGGTCCTTCGCCGGACCTAGTTCGAAGGAACTCGGCCCGAATCCGCCATTGCCGACGCTCGTCGAGCTCTGCAAACGGACGAACTCGGACCCGAACCGAGTTCTGCGTACTCAGAATAGTCGGGCGCGACGACTGTCCCGACTCGACGATGAACCAACTCGGCCCGAGTGTAACTCGAATCCGGCCCTGGCTCCTCTCTGATTTTTTCGAAGAAGACGACCTTAAACTCGGCACGAGTTTCCCCTACTCGGCTCGGGTTTCGACATTGACTAAATCAATTCTATGATGTTCGAACCCCTGATTATGTTCCTATTCCAGATCTTAGTTATGATGATTATTACACTTGTGCCCCTGATTTACCCTCTATGATCATTTTTTTATCTTGATTTAAAGTTCTTATCAAGATATGATTTGTTTAATTAAAAGATGCAAGATAAAAGACGTAAATCATTAAATGGAGAGCTCTTTTATGATGGACTGGTGACGACTAAGTTATGGACTATCTTCGAATAGTTATGGGCTGTCTTCAGACAGTTATGGGGGAACTACGGTCAGTTATGGGCTGGCTCTGCCAGTTATAATGATGATGGATGGGTTGAGGCAGGCCTCCCCATGGGTTGAAATATACTCCCAATAAGTCAAAGATGATGAAGAAGATGAACACATATGAATAAAAAAATCTTTCTTATAATGCTTGGCTTATGCCTTCCTTATGATGACTCTATATGATCATTTCTTCATATGTCCTCTTACATGCTTTTACTTTCATATTATGATCATGATTTACTTTCCTATCAGATGATGATGTTATCTTATGATGTTCTCTTTATAATTCATGTTTAGTATCATGATATTATGACGATTTTTATCTTACTTCCATATTGATTTGTAAAACTCATAGGGAGATTCTCCCCTGCATGTTCTTAAATGCAGGCCAAGATCAGAATGATGATGGTGGCCAACGGTGACAGATCGAGCTCGTGGATGGCTGCACATGGTTATCGAGTCCTTTAGATGATGATAACTTTTTCCTTTCTTTTCTAGTACTGATGATGCACTAGATACAGCTGAATCTGGTGGATAGGATTATTAAGGCTCAAGCACAAGATCCTGAGTATGCAAAGATGTTAGGAAGATGTTAGAAAGAGGAAGAAGACTTCAAGCTCTCAACAGATGGGGGAATCCGATACAGAAATCGTCTATGGGTCCCAAGTGATGAAGCGCTTAAAAGAGAAGTGATGGATGAATGTCATAAGTCTGAGTTTGCGATCCATCCGGGTAGCACTAAGATGTACAAGGATGTGCAAAGAACCTTCTGGTGGAATGATATGAAGTGAGAGATTGCCGAATATGTTTCCAAGTGCCTGATCTGCCAACAGGTAAAGGTAGAACATCAGAAGCATTATGGAAAGATCACATCTCTCGCTATTCCACAGTGGAAGTGGGAAGACATTTCTATGAATTTCATAACATGCCTACCCTGTACTCAGAAGGGACATAATGCCATATGGGTAGTAGTGGACCGGTTAACGAAGTTTGCACACTTCCTACCTATAAAGTCAAAACAATCAGTGCAGAGTCTTATGAATCTATATGTACATGAAATCATCAGACTTCATGGGATTCCTACCACCATTGTATCAGACAGGGATCCAAGGTTCACAGGCAGATTCTGGAGAGGCTTACAAGACTCTTTTGGAACAAGGTTGAACTACAGTACGGCATTCCACCCACAAACGAATGGTCAGACTGAAAGGACCATCAAAACAGTTGAGGATATGTTAAGAGCTTGTGCCCTTAACTGAAAGGGCAACTAGGATGATCACCTACCGCTCATTGAGTTTGCGTATAACAATAGTTATCATTCCAGCATTCGTATGGCTCCCTTTGCTGCCTTGTATGGGAGACCATGTCGTTCACCTACATGCTGGAATGAGGTAGGTGAGAGGAAGATTTTGGATGCTAAGGAGCTTAAACAAATAGAGGAATATTCAGCAAGGACCGAGCTGATATAGGAAAGGATGAAGGCAACTCAAGCTCGACAAAAGTTCTATACTGACAGAGGATGACGTGAACAAAGTTTTCAAACGGGTGATCAAATACTCCTGAAAGTTTTCCCAACCAAGGGAGTGATGAGGTTCAATAAAAGAGGAAAGCTCAGCCCAGATATGTGGGTCCTTTTGAGGTACTGGAGCTAGTCAGAGAGGGAGCTTGCAGACTAGCCCTACCTCTATCTTATGGGCGAGTTCATAACCTGTTCCACGTCTCTATGCTCCAGAAGTACAAACGTGATAATGCAAATGTTATACGATATGAGGAACACAACCTCAAAGATGACTTGACCTACGAAGAGCAACTCATCCAGATTCTAGAGACAAAGGTTCAACGTCACAACAACAAAGATGTACCATTGGTCAAAGTGGCTTGGAGCCATCACCAAGGTGACGAAGCAACCTGGGAGCTCGAGTCTGAGATGCGAAAGAAATTTCCTGTATTATTTGGTAAGTCCTGACTTTGTACTGAATTCGAGGATGAATTTTATTTTAAGGGGTTTATGATGTAACACTCGGGATTAATAGGAAAAAGAAAAAAATAAAAGGAAAAGATAAAAGGGGAATAAAAGAAGAGATAAAATCTAAGTAAATTTGATTTGATTAGGGAGGAGTTGAATTTTGATTTAAACTCTAACCCTATCCCTATAAATATGAGGCCAAATCAAACCAAAACCCCCCTTTTCGTTTTCCTCATGAGCCGACCCTAGTTCTCCTCTTACGTGCGCCCTTTTCGTCCCTTCTTGTCCCTAACGGTCGCCGCCCTACAGGGGACACACCGGAGGACGCGGACGACGCTGGACGTGCATCTGAACAGAGAGGAACGGACAGAGGAAGAGGAAGAAGAGGAAGAGGAAGAGGAAGAAGAAGATTGCACGAATAGTTTCTTGGATAGAAACTAAAAGCTATGGAACTAGGATAGATTCGTGATAGAATCTTGATTTTAAACTTGAAACATGTTCTAGGTTGTTCTTGGTTAATATATGATGTTCTATGATATTGAATTGTGCCGGCTATCACCGGAAAAGATGAACGGAACGCGAACTGCACGTCCGCGCAATTTCTGCGAAAGATGAACCCGACCAGGGTTCACCCGAACCCGGCCCGGGCAGGTCTTTCGCCGGACCGAGTTCGGAGGAACTCGGCCCGGATTCGCCATTGTCGACGCTCGCTGAGCTCTGCAAACGAACGAACCTGACCCGGATTGAAGACGATCCGGACCGAGTTCTGCGTACCCATAATAGTCAGGCGCGACGGCCACCCCAACTCGACGATGAACCGACCCGACCCGAGTGTAACCCGAACCCGGCTCGGGATCCTCTCTGATTTTCCCGAAGAAGACGACCTTAAACTCGACCCGAGTTTTCCCCTACTCGGCCCGGGTTCCGACATTGACTAAATCAATTCTATGATGTTCGAACCCCTAATTATGTTCCTATTCCAGATCTTAGTTATGATGATTATTACACTTGTGCCCCTGATTTACCCTCCATGATCATTTTTTTATCTTGATTTAAAGTTCTTATCAAGATATGATTTGTTTAATTAAAAGATGCAAGATAAAAGACGTAAATCGTTAAATGGAGAGCTCTTTTATGATGGACTGGTGACGACCAAGTTATGGGCTGTCTTCGGACAGTTATGGACTGACTACGGTCAGTTATGGGCTGACTCTGTCAGTTATGATGATGATGGACGGATTGAGGCAGGCCTCCCCGTGGGTAGAAATATACCCCCAATAAGTCAGATGATAATAAGATGAACACATATGAATAAAGAATCTTTCTTATGATGCTTGGCTTATGCCTTCCTTATGATGATTCAATATGATCATTTATTCATATGTCCTCTTACATGCTTTTACTTTCATATTATGATCATGATTTACTTTCCTATCATATGATGATGTTATTTTATGATGTTCTCTTTATGATTCATGTTTAGTATCATGATATTATGACGATTTTTATCTTACTTCCATACTGAGTTGTAAAACTCATAGGCTAAGGTCAGAATGATGATGGTGGCCAACGGTGATAGATCGAGCTCGTGAGTGGCTGCATATGGTTATCGAGTCCTTTAGATGATGATAGCTTTTTCCTTTCTTTTTATTACTTGATGTATTAGCTTTTCATTGGACTCCTATGAAGTCAGTTATCAGTCTTCCGCATTTTATGATGTTACTCTCTTTATTCTTCGTGACGATTTAATTATTCCGCATTTATTGTTACTGAGTTGACCAGTCAAAGTCTTCTTTTGGGTCAATATGCTGTACACGTAAGGATGACCCGAGCGTTCTTGAAGCGTATTCTGTCACGTGGTGGGTGCGATTTGGGGGCATTACATTGGTGATCTCAAATTAGTTTCACAACAAATTATAAGACTTTGAAGTTTTAATATATATTGCTGGATAAATTATTTGGTCTCAAGTTAAATTAGCTAAAATTTATAGACATCTGATAACGAAGTTGTCAGAGGCAATGAATACAGCTCGCATGCATCGTTTGAATCGAGTTGAATGTCCAATGATAAACAAATGCACAAAGATCCCAAGTGGGATGCCTTCAATTGACGGTGATTTGTTTAATAAGCAAAATTTTCATAAGCGAATAATTTTGGTGGACGATAAATATTTGAAGAAATTAAAGAGAAAAAAAACTTTGAATGTTAAATGTGATGCAAAAAGTCTTCGTCGATCCACATAAATCTACAATAGCGACTCGTGGGCGCCGGAATAGCGCCTCACAACTAACGCTCCTTGTGCGTCGACTTAGCGATGCATTTCTTCTACGCACAGCCGCAAACCACGCGTCTTAATAACTTCGAGATAGCGTCAACACGTGGCGCTAGTAGCGTCTCATTTTCTTTGACTCTATTGCGATGCCAGTAGCCACCGATTTCCAGCGTCCCACTTTTGTGACGCTAGTTGGACGCGAATGAGACGCTCTTCACAACGGAGATGTATTAGCGCCTCCCTAGCGTCGCTAATCTTGGGTCGCTAATCACCAATTTTGTTGTGGTGATATAAGCCCATGACCACCCATGTGTTTTGTCTATGTACGACTATTCAATCAAACCATCTTAGTCCTTACACCGAAGGTCATTACATTAAGTAAAAAATCATCAGTAACATTATGATTATTATTGTTCAAATATTTGTCATTAATTTTGGGTGGCCATGGGACAATACTTTGATTATATGATATCTTATTATGCTTGTAAATGCCAAGAGAAGATTATTTGTGAGTTATCATGTCTCTACAAGATTTTGCTGCTAGCTGAATCTGGCGAGTCATTGTAGCACACTAGAATGATGGAATCTAAATCGAATTTTCAAGAATCTGACCTTGGTTTTCAAGGACTAAGAACCTATAAAATTGGCCTTGGTTGATGATGACTCGATCCACCATCTGTAGGATGTATAATCCGAGTCAAACAACACCTGACTTGCAAATGCATGAACCCCGACTAGGTATATGCCCAACCCGACTCAGGTTGTCTTGTTTTGAATTAAAGGATGATCAATTGGTTTATGCATTTAGACTCGACCAGGATTTTTCTTATACCTGGCTGGAGTTTTGATATATAAATGATGATCCATGCCTACTTTCATTCATGTTTCATGCAATCGATCCTATATGTTGCCAAACATTCTGCCCTTATGACTATTGATTTAAAAACTCCCATGATTTTCATGATTATGTTAATATGATTTCAATCTCATCAATGTTGTTCTAAAAAGTTGAAGTAAAAGTAAAAGTTTACAAGGTGAAAAAAATGAAAAATATTAAATGGTGAGTTCTTGTGGTGATGGGTTGGTGAGGACCAATTGATAATGGGTTTCTCCTCTCCATTACTAGTTGCAAAATACTTTATATTTTATGCAATTGAAAGATATTCTCCCGAAAATTGAAAGATGATTTACGGGTTGAAAGATAACTACAGTAACTCAAAAATAAATATATAGTGATGATGAAGATAAAGCATAAAAATAATGATTTTTTTTCTATGATGATGACGATAAGCACTTATCATTTTTATGATGATTTACTTTGATCTATCTTGATCCTAATTAATATGTCTTCACAAAAATGTTACACTTATTCATCTCTACTCATATGATCATTTATATTACTCTCTTTATATGATGATGATGCTTTCATAATTCTGTCTTGTTTTATACCATGATATTTATACAGTGTCAAAATTCATGGGAGTTTTTATCTCTCCTACGTATTCAATATTGTTAATGGAGATCTTACTCATGAAGGTGAACAATGGCGACATATCGTTCATGGTGGCAACTCCTGAGTCTTTTAGTTTTCCCTTAATATCTTAGTTGTCATTCATGTTATAAGAATAATGAAATAGATGTCACTTAAAAAACATATGAGAATTTTTTAAATGATGAAATAGAATTTTTCATGACCTACGACATGCATGCACCCTGAGGTGGCAGGATACATCAACAATATGAGAAAAATTATAATTTGCATGGAAGAATAATAACATTTAAATTTTTTGCCAACTTTAATTCAAGAATTTCATTTTGTATTGATTAGACTCTAGGTTCATGAGATGAAAATTGAATGTTAATGCATAAAAAATTCAAAAATTGACTCATGAAGGACACTATGAAACCAACCCTGGTTGCAACAACCCAGTTCAAGTTCTCGATTGGGATTTCAAGTAATTTAGATCGGATTCAAATAAACTCGATCGGCTAGGTTTTGGATAATATGACTTGAGTTTTGAGAGCCTACAATGATAAGACTATGTTTTGATGTTAGTTAGGAGGTGTTTGATATAAGTAAACAATGTTCGGGTTCTAGAGGCCCTAGGTCGAACTATTGGGATTTAAAATTATTTATTTGTCTTTGGTATCTTCACTATTATTTACAAGGGATTAAGGAACCTACGGAGGGGTATTTGTTTCATATCCCTGTGTAGAACACAGATGGTCGTGATTCGTTCACGTCTTCATGTGCTCTTCATCTTACGCATGAGAGCGATCTACTCTCACTATCACACTACGTCCTCTCCTCTCCTCTTGGTTTGTCATTAGAGAGATGAAAAGAGAGAAAGAGAGGAATAAAGAGAGGGTGAGGAGGAGGAGGATGAGAGGAATGGAGGAGGAAGAGAGAGAGAGAGAGGCAGGGGGAGCACACATTTTACTCTCACCTCCTCTCATTCTCTTGTCTTCGACATTAGAGACATGGAAAGAGAGAGTTAGAAAGAGAGAGGAGGAAGAGAGAGAGAGGTAGGGGAGAGGGAGTAGAGCGGGCGACAGGGACACTATAAAAAATATAATTTATAGTCATAAATTAATAATCACAATATGTTAGTTCGTGGTAATAATCATATTTTATAGTTACGATTATTATTTTTTGTAAGTATTGATGTGTTTGTAGCCACAAATAATTTATATCGTGGCAATAACGATTTAACGATTGTTATGAAGATTTATTTTGTGACAAATAATATAAGTAATTGCCACAATTTTTATTTTTATAATAAACTATATTCTTTATCATCAATATTAGCCACAAAAAAAAATTATAACTAATTATTGAATGCAATATTATGTATTTGTTACATTTTTAAAATTTGCAACAAATGATATATAATATTTTTATAAAAACTTAATGATATGTTTTGTTGATAAAATTACATTAATATTTTTTCTTGATTTGCAATAAACTTAAATAAAGTTGTAATTTAATTAATCACCTTAGTTGTTTGAATAATAATATTGAGATTGAGATTGACTTTATGACTTGAGGTTCGATAAAAGTTAGTCAGCTAAACTAAGTCAATAACAAGTAAAATAATTCGAAGCATTTGGATTAATTAAAGTTATGCATGCCTTGATTAATCCCACATGCACAAGTTATGGGAGAGAGATTGGGTATATATAGGAACATGACTTGGTAGGATGTATTTTGGTAAAATCATGCTCGGCCCAAAGATGATAATATCTTATGAAAGTACAAGGATGTTACATATGATATTAGAGTCAAACCGTGCGGACTATATAAGGAGCCGCCTCCGCACAGCCACAAATATAATTCGCCATAATATGCTTGTGGAAATAAAATATACTATATAATTAGCCATAATGTTCTTATGAAAACAAAATATACTAATAGCCACAAATATAATTAGTCATGAAAGTCAATCACTAATGCATATGAAACTTTTGTTGTCAATATCGAAGTATCTGTCACGAATGATGTCATTATCCACATTTGTTAATATTTAATACTTACATAAATATTTGTGATTACTATTATATTTATAGTCATAAAAATAATCTTTGTGGCTATTGATCAGTTGTAATGCCATCAATATCCATGAGTTGCTGCCATAATTTTATTCGTGACTAATAACTTATAATCACGATATTTGAGCTTATATTCATGAAATAACTTGTAACTATAAATTAAGTTTGTTGTAGTGGGAGGAAGAGTTAGGGGGTGCACACATTTACTCCCAAGAAGAATGTAACAATCCAAAATCCACCCTAAAAATTTTGGATATTTAAGAAAATTTCGTGTGTTAGCTCGTTCACCATACATTAATCAATAGCGGAAGACTTCAACATTTTAGCAAAAATCGTCATAACAAAAACTTTCTATTAATCATATAACAATTACTATTCCATAGGACATTAAATGCTTAAAACCTTCACTATATTATTAGTCTCAGTGTTCATCTATAATCATAGACTTATTAAACTCTAAGCATGTGTAACACTTCGTCATGAACTTGAGCTGTCATCCATCAATTAATCTTGATTATTTGCACGGATCCAAGTGCAGGGTTTTTCAGTTAGAGTGTGTCATGATATCCTATCACATGATACTACACCGATGCAATATCATAATAATAACAATAACATATGAACATGCATGCCATGAACTATATCATGAACCTTATATGATATTACATCATACTTATATTCATTCCTCATATAACATTCATGAAATATAAATATCATGTCAGACCTACTTACTTCTTATTCATCATCTGCAAGTATCATATAATAGAAACATACATTCATATCATTCATACATAATCATGACATATCATTTCATTTCGCTTGCATTATCATGAACATCTTAGGAGTTCCTTTATAACTCATTGATCCTTACTTCTTGACTTCTATCATACTTTATATTTTCTCAAGGTTAATTTATAACCCTTTGGATATCCTTTCATTCATTCATTCTTTCTTTATTATGTGATCTTTCATGTGTTATCTTCATTCTTTATCTTTATCACATAATATCATCTTGATTTTCATTCCATATCATGAGTCTAGGAACACACACATCATAGTAGTGAGAGACTTTATTCCTATCATCTTTAAGAATACACACACATTATGATGAGGGACATTATTCTTTAGAAAGTACATACACAGATATAGAACTTTACTGAACTTTGAAGTACATACATAAGTGTAAAACTTTTGAGGGCGGCCGGATCTGGCCGCCGCGCGTGGAGTTCGGTCGGATCTGGCCACTGCGCGTGGAGGGCGGACGGATCTGGCTGCCGCGTGCGGAGGGCGGCCGGATCTGAGAGGGCGGAGAGAGCACGGAGGGCGGGGACCGGAGCCTTGCGCCGGAGAATGCAATCGCGGCGGCGACCTGGCGTCGGACGAGAGCTTCAGGCGGCGGACGAGAACTTCAGGCGGCAGACTAGAGCTTCAGGCGGCGGACAAGAGCTTCAGGCGACGAACGATAGCTTCAGGCGGCGAGGGAAGGCAATGCAGGTGCCGGAGGTCGCCGACGGACGAAATGCGGAGGGCGGCCGGATTTGGTGAAGAGAGGCAGAGGGATCAAAACGGAGAAAGTGACAGTGGGGTCGGGTACTTATATAGCTAGTTTCCGATGATCATAACCATCGCAAAGTAGGTGAATATAATATAATATTAATTCGAATTAAGACGGTCAAACCCGTTGGACGAATTGTCGAAACTTTCGACGGTTCTCCAAACCATCAAAACTTTCGACGATTTTAGCCGTCGATATATATAATAATATATGTTAGCTTGTATAAATTATAAATTTCCATTTTCAACGGTCAAAACCATCGAAAACAATTAAAATAGAATATTTTAATTAATTAAAATTAGTTAATATTCCGACGGGTCTGACCGCCGCAATATCGACGGTTCCGTCAAACGTCGTAACTTTTGACGGTCGCAACCATTGAACAATAAAATAATAATACCCCACCAACATTAAAATATTTTGACGGCTAAGACCGCTGGAAGTTTCGATGGATAGGTGAACCATCGAAACTTTCGACGGTCTGAACCACCGAAAAACCAGCATGGAAACTTATCAGCCGGTTTTAACATCATCAACGGTTACGATCATCGAAAATTTCGACGAAAAGTTTCGATGGATTTTGAACCGTCGAAAGTTTATACGGCTAGAACCGTCGTAAAATACCCGACGAAAATTTTGATGATTTATTCTATCTACCGAAAAATCCATCGGTATTTCAGACGGATTTCTGCCCGTCGAAAATAAATCGTCGGAAATCATGCTTTTTCTTGTAGTGAATCAGCCAAGTATTTTCTTATTGCGTTATTAAATCAAGGCCGTTTCGCTTCAATCCAACGAACGCTGACATTTCGAACATCATTGACCATCGATCTGTAATTGGACTGTTGGATAGTGCGACGCATATATGCGTGAAAGGGCTGCGACGTAGGAGCATATAACCCATATCTATAATACTTTCAAAGTTTCATATCAAATAATTATTACTTTACTATAATATGATCATGATATTTATAAGTTAGTTATGAAAATTCATAATTTTGTTTATTTATATTTTTAAATCCAATATTTGTAGCTATATATAGATGACATACTCAATGCTTTTAAAACATTTATATATATATATATATAATTAAATAAAAATATTGAATATTGTAACTTACATATAAGGAAAGATTGAAAAATGGTAATATGTATATTGCTTATAAATAAAAATAAATAAATATTTTAACTATAATAATTATTATAATAAATTAATATTAATAAAAATAATAGTGTAGTAAACATAATAATGTCAATAAATATAATATAATTTAACGTTAACCTTTTTGTTGAAGTCGACACATGTATAAGCAAAGGATATTAATATTAATATTAATTATTTTATTAGTTTGATATATAATATTTGTTCTGTTATTGAATAATTTATTATAATATATGATAAATAAAATCTTTATCGATGTCTACTATATTATTTATTTAACATCAATTTTAATTAATTAATTGAGGACATATAAATACTATATGAAGAGTATATTTTTTGGAGTTATAAAAAATATTTTGCATAACTACTTTTTATCAATGTATACATATATTTAAAATTATTTTAACTACCACACTAATAAACTATTATATTTTATCAGTATTTATGCATATCTATTCTAATAATATTTTAAAGAGGGCACACCATGTACCCTGTTAATATTAGCCACTGGATTAGAAGGTGTGGTTCAGATTAATTTATGCTTATTTTTATTCAACGTCGACTCATAAAAAATAATATTAAAAAAAAAACCGGACCAGATGCATCTCTCCAATTTACCCAATGTGAGTCGCCTCCTTTCCCCAACAAAATACCTCGTTCCATCTCTCTCATCTCTCTCCCTTTGACTCTCTTTCCCTCCATCTCTCCCAACTCTCTCTCTCCAGCCATGTTTGCTGCTCGAGTAGCCATCCAGATGCCACAATGTTTTCAACGCCGCGTCTCCTCCACCAAGCGCTCTGCCACTTCTTCGACGGCGGGGAGAGACAACTTGCAGACACCCTCGCAACGTTGCGCCCTTGCACCTCGGCGCTCGCCGTCTGGCTCCAAGGAAGGGCACACCCTCTCCTCTAGGAGTCACAACATATTTCCCTAGCCATGCACGCACCTCGCGATGGAGAAGTGGTCCTTCCCCCGACGGCGCCCTCGAGCCCTTGGACACAGAAGATTGAACCCGATGGCGTCGGGAGCATCAGTCTACACAATGGTCGGCTGCAATTGTTGGACAACACATCCAACCTGATGAAGCTTTGAAGCATGATCTCAGCTCTAATCTTCGTTATCTAGTCAGTGCATGATCTTTCGGATGTTTCCCTGGCAGAGCCAAATGTGCCATTGCCGCCGCCGACCAACTGGAGATGCTCCTGGAACTTGGAGGTGTTCAACAATACCAAGGGATCGTTACTGCCGGTGTTGCCGCTTGAAATCCAAGAGAAGAATAATCTGATGAGGTCTCTCATGGCGGCTTCTTCTGCTGGATTCTTTCACGGCGAAGGAAGAAAAATCTGATGACGTAGATGGAAGGAGAGAGAGAGTTTGAGAGAGACAAAAAGGGAGGAGGGAGACGAGACAAATAGATAAAAGGAGAGAGACGAAGGTGTGGTTTGGAAGAGAGCCATCGATTTTTTTAATCAATTTTTTTGAGCTGACGAGAATCAATCTGGAGCACACATTCTTGATCCAAAGGTGATATTAAGAGGGTACACCGTGTTCCCTATTTAGAGGGGCACACCTCCATTTTTTCCTATTTTATATATCTACATAATATTTATTTAATCCAAATAAATTTATAGTTTGCTGGAGTTAGGATGTAAGTAAAAACCTATCAACTGAAAAATATAACTAAACTAAAATAAACCAACCCGAAAAAGTTTAAAATATGGTCTTCGATTAAAAATTAGGTTGATCTTTCAGAATAAATAAAATCACCGTTTATAGGGCTCCTTACAAAAAAAAACGGAGGGGCCCGACCCGAATAAAATATTTTTTCAAATTATTATAATTAAATTATTACTTCAATTTTTAAATAATATTTTATAATTTTACATTTTCTCTTATTCATATTTATTAGATTATGTATACTATTTACTTATTATCACATATTTGAACTTGAATATGATTAACTTATCGATTTATTTTTAGAAAGTTTATTTTTTTAAACATTTACGTGATATATTTAATGTTTATAATATTTTAAATATTCAACAACAACAACAAAGCCTTATCCCACTAGGTGGGGACGGCTACATGGATCATTTTAAATATATATTTTTTTTCAAAGTAGGTCCTCGACTCAATAAAACTGAGACCTCCTAGGTCGGTGTTTTTCTCCGAAAAAAATTTTGAGTGAACTTTTATGCGTTGAAAACTCACCCGAAATTTGAAGGTCAATTTTTTCGTCGAAAAAATTATCTGACCTGAACCACTTTCACCCCTTGCTGGAGTGATGATTGTTCGGAAAAATATTTGTATTATGACTCTGTTTGGCAAAGTTAGCAGTTCGATTAGCGGTAGCGATTCGACTAGAGGATAGAAGTTTGATTAGATGATAGCGGTTAGCTATTAGCGGATATAACATAGCAATTTATTTATAAATTTGATAAAAACTGTTGGGTAAATATAGCGGTTGAATTAGTGTATACTTGTATAATGACAAAAATAAATATAAGAATATAATTTAGATTTATTCTTATAAGCATCATATCCATAATAATTAATTTAAAATCGTTTATTTTGAATAAAAAAATTAATACAAATTATTGATTATTTTAAAATATAATTTTTTATTTTAAGTAAGATTAAAGATGTGATATATTAAATAAAAAAACAATATATGATGTTTAAAAAATTGAACAAAGTTTTATATTAAAACAAAGGGTATAATAGGAATAAACACAAAACTACTATACTTTACTCTTTATAAGCTATTAGAAGTAGCTTATAGAGTTTTGTCCTAAAACCTCTGAACACTACTTTAAGAAAATATTTAAAAAACAATCATAGTATCATTTTAACTAACTAAAACGCTAATCACTACTTAATACTCTATTTTTTGTGCTTGTCAAACAGTGCCTATATGTATAAATATATAAATCTTTATATTTTGTTAGAACCATATTTATATGTTTTTTTCTCAAAATAATATATATATGCTACTAAAAATATTTATTTATTCTTTGAAAATAATAAATTTCATAATATTTTATATAAAATAATCAATTATAGCGTTAGTTGAATAGTGATTGTTACAAAATTATTTTGCATAACTACATCTTATCAATATCTAAATCTATTTAATTTATTAGAAACATAACATGAATAAATATTAGATGTTACTAAGATCTACATATCTATTTTTTAATAAAAAATATATGCATATCTACATAATTAAAAAAATGTAATTAAAAATATCTATCAATTATTTGAAAAAAAATACTACATAAGTAAAAATATTTGTATAATTTATTGAAAGTATATAGTAACGTTTTACAATATATATGTAATTTAAAATATCTCAAGAGAAAATAAATTATCTTTTTAGATATAACTATAACGACTAATATAATAAAGCCGTATATATTATTAAAATAAATATAATCTTGGTATTAGAATAAATCTCTTGCTAACCAAATAAAAAAAGTTAAGAAAAATCTACGAACATAAAAATAACTAAATGATTTTCATATGATCATATATAAATAATTGAAAGTATTTACCTTATTCATATATTTTAAACTATTATCTATAATTAAACTTCGCTACAAATATGTGTAAATTGTTAGTCTACTTTATCATTATAAATATATTAAAATTAAAATCATTTGAAAACAATCATACTTTTTATTTGATATACTTACTTATATTATTTTTTAGGGACGTCTAAAAAAAAGAAAAGAAAAAATCGATAATAATCATACGACTAGTTTTGTTTTCTACGGCCCGTGCATTGCGCCGGGTACATGCTACTGTGGGTAAAAAAGAAAATACTGAAATATGATTGGAAATAAAAGAAAACTGGAAGATTGTTATTCTCCAATCATTAGAATAAGAAAACCCTTTTTCATGATTACAAATGTTAAAAAAATGAGTGCTTTTTTTGTAGCGTTTTTAGAAAAAAAAATCAATCATATCCTAAATAATGTTTTATGACATTTCTAGAATAACTACTCATCTGTCTCATTATTCATCTTCCAAATACCGATAAATTTCTGACCATAAATTGATGTCCATGTTGACGTGTCAGGATGGATTCAAAAAATGTATATTTGAATATAAGAAGTGGAATTGAGGAAAAGAAGTGATAATTGATTTGATAAACATGATGGATAATCAATAACAAACATCACGTTTCTTAAAACAAACATTTTTAAGGAGAAAGAATTAGCTATTTTCTTTTCTTGTTATTAAAATTTCTATCTAAAGAAGAAAAACCAAAACGATTTTTTTTTAAGAAACACAACAATCTAAAATTGAACAAGTTATTAGCACTTTACTAATATTGAGCAACCTCGCCTCTATCAATATCTTAAAAAAAAAGAGACTGTTAAACTTAATTCTGACAACTCCTTAATTTTCCGTCTAAACGAAACGCAAGTAATAAGAGAAAAAGTTAAAATGTCAAATAGCACAAATAATGAGAAAAGTCAAATGTCCTCTGGAATTAAAGTAACACGGTACATTCTAGGATCATTTGGAAAGTGGAATCGGATGAAATTAGCTTTCTAGTTTCACTCGTTCCTCGCTATTTGATTCTAGGTCGTAGTTATTGCGGCTGAATTGATTTCACCTTGCTGATTCCACCATATTAATGGAACAAGCTGTTGTTTCTTTTTTCCAACGACGTAATCATTTTTTTTTTATTTTGCAAACTTTTTTCTTTTAATTTTTTCCTTTTTTTACCTATCTTCTATATAATAATTTATTTATTATATGTAAAATAATAATAATAATAATAAATTAATATAATATTATTTAATACTTATTATTTCATTTCAAATTTTCAACATTTCATTAAATATAAATTAATAAAATGTTGATTTTTTATATTTAAATAATATATTTTTTGTCACAAATTTTTTTAAATACATTTATTTTTTAATAAATTTATAACATATATTTATTATACATATTTTTAAAATACCTATTAAAATTAATTCATTACATCTACTTTTTCATATCACATCAATTATTTTATTCTTCCACATCAAATTTCAGTCTATCTAAACACATCCTCAACTAATATGTCAACCGAACCATTCATCGAAAACTTAATCAAACTCTAATTTTCGTTGCCAAATGCCCTCTAAAAATATGTTAGTCAACAAGAACTTTTGGATCTTAGACGTGCAAATTATTAGGAATATCATGAAATCAGATCTAAAGCACCCGCAACTTTGTCACACATCTCAAGAAGCTAGATCTAAGCGTGTGCTACATATTAGCTGGTTCATCCGGTCAGGTTGACTCGTGAATCTGTCAAGATCGAATTAAATTCCAATTCGATTCAATCTTTTTTTTTATTTAGTTTAATATTTTATGTGATTAAAAATAAAAACAAAGCACTTGAAATATAAATAAATATTAAACAACATACAATGTCATTTTTATAGTTTAAATAAAATATATTTTTATATTAAAAAATTAAAATAACCAGAAAAGAATTTAAAAAGAAAAAACGATAGTCGAAATTCGACTCAGTCCCACCCAAGTTGTATGGAGTCCGATAGAATTTGATGTCGAAAATTAATCGGATTGAATGGATGGGGTCAAGTCCAATCTAATCCTAAATATCCTTAGTTATGAGAACAATATATTTCTTAAAGATATATATTGGAAGTATAAAAAAATGGTTCAAAAAATAAGAAGCACAATTCGCATTTACTAAAATCGCCTTAGTTTCAATATTAAGTAACTTATTTTTATTAAATAAAGTATTCAGTTCAATTATTTTTCACTAGGAGTCTGTAAGTAAGAAATTAACCATCCCAAAAATGTAACCAATCTATCAACCTGAAAAAGTAAACGTTTTGGGCCCTCATTAAAAATTAGGAGTCCTAACCCGAAAAAAACGAAGAGGTCAACTCTAACTAAATATATTTTTAAAAATATTGTAATTAAAAAACTAAAAAAAATTAAGATGTTCCTTACTTCACATTATTTTCTATCTTCTTCACCTTCATCCGACCTGTGATAAACTATTTAAAATATTCAATTATGAATCGTTGAATTGAATGAAGATCTGATGGTGTAAAAAATAAGGAGCAAAATAGGGAACACCAAAATTGAATCCTTAAAAAATTACTTTAACTTTCAATAATATTTCATATTTTTACTTTTTCACTTATTCATCAAATCATAGGATAAAAGGAGTGTGTAAGATTACCATGACCATGCAGCACCCTCAATCATATTAATTAGATTAGGTATACTGTTTACATATCTAATTGTACTTGAATATTATCAAATTATTAATATACTTTAATAAAGTTATATAAAATTAATTAGAATGTTTTAAATTATAATGTAATAATATGTTACTTTGATTTATTTACATCAAAAAGTTGAATTTAGAGTTAAATTTTGATTTTTAAATATGATATATTATTATTATTATTATTTTAAAAATTATTATTTTAAAGTAGGCATCCGATTCCAAAATATTGAGACTGTCTAAATGGATTATTTTCGTGGGAAAGAAATTATGAAGATCTTTTATAATTTAAAAATGACTCAAAATCTAAAGGTCCATTTTTTTTTTTTTGATAAAGCTCTCATTTTCGTAAGGCTCATTACTAACCTCATTCACCACCCGAAATGCACGACTGTACACCAACCAAATTAATTGGACGCGCACCAATTAGATTATTAAAAAAGTACGATCTTTATGGTAATAAATTAAAATCCGCATGAATCATGCACTTATTCTTGTTTAATCTTTTCTTTTCTTTATTATTTTTGTTTAGTATAAGTTAGAACTTTAAAATTGTATCCACTTCTGGAAAAAGAAGAAAATTCTGTCACTGCAATTAAATTTTGAGAGAATTATTTTAATCACATATAGCAATAATAATAATAATAATAATAATTCTGTCGAAAAAATATTATTATGATCGAAAAATAGTTTAAGACAAGGTGATTTTTTTTTCGAGGCCACACACGTCACACGTTCTAGAGTCGCTCACTTAAAACAATGAATAAATTAACACCGGAAAATAATAAATGCTCGCTGGGTCGTCCAACCACGAGACCATTCATCCAATTTCGATGGAGTTCCCATTCGGCCACGGCCATGGTCACGGCCATGGCCACGGCCATCGCCGCGACGAGCACCGCGTGGAAGAGGACCGCCACCGCTATCCACCATCCGGCTACCAACAACCACCTCATCCTCCGACGTACGGCGGGGAGGATTCCCACGGCCACCCGCCCGTCCAACATGTCTCCCACTTCAGCGGCGGCCGGAAGGGCGAATATGACAGCCCGCATCCCCCGGCCGACCAACACGTCTCCCGCTTCGGTGGCGGGCGCGAGGACGAATATGGCCCCCAGCCCCACTCGACCGTTCAACACGTTTCCCACATCGGAGGTGGCCGCGAGGACGACTACGGCAGCCAGCCGAATCCTTCAGTCCACCACGTTTCCCACTTTGGAGGTGATGGCGGGCACCGGGAAGACGATTATGGTCGCCCGTCCTACCCGCCCATCCAGCACGAGTTCCATCAGTATGGCTCTGGTCATCAGCCACCGTCTCACGGCGGCTCCGGCGCGGTGCAACACCTTAGTCACGAGGGAGGGTCTGGCCGGAAACCACCGTCGCAGCCGACGGTTCGGATCTTCACCAAGGCAGAGGAGAACTTCTCGCTGTCGATCCGGAACAACAAGGTAGTCCTCGTGCGCAACGATCCCGACGACGAGTTCCAGGCAAGTGATTTCGGTCCGGGTTGTGTTCTCGGTTGCCATTTTCTTCTTGAAATTGGATTTTTCCATGAAATTATTTGAAGCTGTACATCAGAACCTGGATTTCTTCGCCCATGATCCTATTTTCTGATGAAATTGTTGCTTTTGTTACGATTTTAATGTGTTTTTGGAATTATGAAGTTGTGAGCAGTAATCTTTCATTTTGGTTTCTGCTTCTGGGGATGTAAGTAGGCAGTTCTCTGCTTTTGATTTGAAGCATGTTTATTGTGGATTTATCTGATGAAATTGTTCCTTTGTAGAACAGCATTGGATTAAGTATATGAAGTACAGTACCAAGGTGAAGGATGAAGAAGGCTTTCCGAGCTTTGCTATGATAAATAAGGTTACTGGAGAAGCCCTGAAACACTCAATTGGAGCAACGCATCCTGTATGTTGACCTTTTTGTTTCTTTCTCATAAATCATAGATCTGACGGCACTCCACTAAACCCCCTTTGTATTATTTTGTAAAACAGATAACAATATTGTAGTCTTGTCATTGGTAGTCAAAATTCTAGTTTGAACAATGAGATCTCCAGGTCTAATTCAAGGGACCACGTGCATTACCTAGTTATTATATGATGATTCAAAGTTAAATGTAATTAACCAGTGATTTGATGCAGTGAAGTCAAAATAAGACTAAGAACTCTGATGAGTGTAGGATTCAAAATAAGACTAAGAACTCTGACGAGTGTAGGATTCAATTTGGTACTCGAACAATTTGTAGTGTAGGTTTCTGATGTATAATCTTGATATAAGCTTACATCAACCCATGCATATCAGGTTACATATGCATTTGATCAAAGAAATGCTTCTACACAAATTTCTGATCATAAATGTGCAAACTAAGAGTCTTTCGATGTAGCTCGAAAGTTCATTCTTCTTTTCACAATAAAAAAAGAAAATTAATTCTGCCTCTGAGCTCTGGCAAATATAGGATTAGCTTATCATTGTGTTAGCCTTGTGAAATAGATGAGAATCCAATGTATTAACTTGATCTTTTCAACTATGATCTATCATTTGAATTGAATTTATTTTATCATCGTTGCTGATTCTTGTGTACTGAGTTGTCATATTTTGCTTGTTTATCTTATCGTAGGTTCGGTTGATTCGGTACAATCCGGATTATCTTGATGAGTCTGTTCTGTGGACTGAGAGCAAAGACTTGGGTGATGGCTTCCGATGCATAAGAATGATCAATAACATCCGCTTGAACTTTGACGCCTTTAATGGAGACAAGAACCATGGCGGTGTGAAAGATGGTACCACTCTAGTGCTGTGGGAATGGTTGAAGGGAGAAAACCAGAGATGGAAGATTGTTCCCCGCTGTGAGTTCTCAGACATGTCTCACCCTTATTGCTTCAGTTCATTTAAAACCCAGAAATGTGCTAAACAAACATTTAGCTAAATTGAATTGATGCTTTCTTTTAACAGAACAGTTATTCGTAATAACATGGAAGTATCAAGTAACAAATCACTGGACACAACTTCCTGTTTAATTATACTATGGTTTGCTTTAATAAATAGAAAGGTTGATTGCACTATTATTACTAAATATTCTTGGCTGTACAGCTGTGCACACAACAAAAACAACAACAAAGCCTTATCCCACTAGGTGGGGTCGGCTACATGGATCATACGACGTCATTCGTTGATTCATGTTCATAAGATTCGACAGAGTTTTACGCTGGCTGTCGGGGCCTAACACAACCCTCCTCCTTTATCCGGGCTTGGGACTGGCTATAAAACATAGGCGGAACAAAAGGTGAAAAAAAGTCTTAGCTCTTACATCTCTTATGAGTTACTCTTGGTGAAAGCTAACAAGAAAAGATCATTTGGTTCCAATTCTATGCAAACATTTAAGAATCCCCACTTGACAAAGTGTACTTGATGATCCCTATGAAGATAGAATTTAGTCACTGAAGTGTAGGAGGAAAAGAAAGGATAAGATGCATCACACATTAGATGAAAAAGGTATATCAGAATAACCTTTTACGAGTTCACTGCAGTTGAGCATACCCCATTCAGTTACTTCATCATGGTATGCCTGACTTTCAATCTGCATGATGGATTATCAGTTACATTCATGCGTGAAGCATTTCTCTAACTTAGTATACATAATAAAATGCTGTTTATGGAAGCAACATCCCAGCGTTCCATCACTTGAGAGTTGAGACATCTTTTAGCTTCCTTGTGATCTTGTGATATGCATTTTGCTTTTCTCTGCAGGAAACCTTTGATGGTGATATCGTCAACTGTTCGTCTATGCATCAACCTTTGTGATATTTTTGTGCTTGCTTGTTACATGCAATAAAATGGTGACAGTAGATGATTCTCTGACTCCTTATTTATCGAAGTTTGAATTCACGTTCACAACTATGATCCTTGTATTTGGTTTGTCCTTGTGTATTTTGAGTTGTTCTTGAACTAGAAGACATGATCTAAATTGGTGTTTGTTCATCTGGAGTGGTAATTATGCGGTGATGTATTTTCGTTTGCTTCATCTGGTGGTCAGGCAGTTTATTTGGATTTGGATTTATATCTTTTTGGTAAAATTCTGATGTTTGATGGTTCGCGATGGACCAGAAAATATTTTATAACATGTCATATTCTTAAGGTCGAGTGGCAAGACTGCGAATTAGGATATTGCGATTCCAAGTTCCTGATGATAATTGGCAGATGTAGTTACTTGGCAAATAAAAAGAAACAAGTCCTTCGTCCTTCGGTAAAGTAATCTGCCTAGATTTCAACTTAATTTCCTTGGGAATAGAATGAAGAGTTACATCTTGTTTGGAAGGAAATTTAATAGATGAAATTGAAAAAAAAAATGCATTCTTCTTTAAAAGATCATAAACCCAGAATGAAGAGGAAAAAAATCCTCGTTATTCATTTTCCTTCATAATTCATAATTCACCTTCTATCCAAACACAACGAATCCAAAGTCTCCACAAGTAGCTCAATCCATGAAGTAGGTTGTGTTACTCATGGCTAGACTGCTGATTGCCGTTGCGACTAATAACGATATACCTAGATTAGAGGTTATATCAGCTTAATTCACTTGGTCGATAATGCCTTGTGTTTTGCAAAGTGGTCTATGGCTGCTCAATTCTTTTTCTGGATGCTAATATTGCTACTGAAAAGTTTAGTTGACGAGTTTGAGATTTAATCTAGATACCTTCAATTCTCCAATCCTTTCATGAAAATATCTGAACATGAGGTTGATTGCCCTGCTCATGAAAATAGATAGAAGAACGAAGCCATGTGTTGCATTTTTTTCTGTTGGGCACTGATTGGTGGGCTAGTGCGGAGAGGGTGGATTCAAGATAGAACAAGGCCCAAGGCCCATGGATGTAGACATTGAGACATGAATTGAACCATTTCGGCTCCTAATAAGTTGATTTTTCTACTGATGCTGTCACTGTATATCCAATAAGTTCACATTTATTACAATTTCCCTTTCTAGATTTTTTTTATGAATCAGAATTGTTAGAACTGTTGATCACTTTCTTTTTTCCGTGTGGAGTTTGCCTATTACCAAGTGCTCGACAAGTTGTTGTGACTTCTATTCTGAACGGGTGGATATTGAACAGTCTGATTTTATTGACAACTTATACTGATAAACTCTATTTACATCAGACTGTTTGAATCATGACAGCTGCTTCATTTGTTTGTCAATAAATGTGCTATCGTTCCTTACCAGATGATGATGTTTTCTATGAATTACACCAGAATTGGTTCTAGATTGTAATATTACAGAACATCGAATGGTGTAAACCTTAGTTTCAAACACTTCAGAATATTGATGAAGTTAACATAATTTTACTTGTTATTTGATTTGGTTTGCTCATGATCGAGAGCTGAAAGATGAGAGAAAGGAAAGGGAGTTGTGCTCAACTTCCCCGTTCTCAGATAAACCAAACCTTTAATAGAACAAAACTCATACTATTCACTCATGTCACCTCCATATTACCAAGACCACAGTGGAAGAAGCGAATCCACCTCATCGAATCCCAATTGGTCCAGCTCATCCAAGCAGCTCAAGTCCAAGCTTACGGGTGCTCCTTGTCCTAAAAGCAAGTCGTGCTGCTCGCCGACGGCAGCCATGTCCAGTGCGTCGTAGTTTGCCGCCATGCCAACGGATGTCGCGAAATCTGGGAAGTATGCCTGGTCCAGCAAGGGGCATGCTTCATGGCAGGCCGGAGAGATGCCTGGTTCGTTGTAATTGGCCATCTCCCTTGATTCCAGTTCCATAAGACCCGACTGGGTCGACAGCTCCGGCGAGGAGTGGGCGCTTGTTAACTTGTAGTTTACAAGGATTCGAGGGTGCCGAGCTCTGGCAGCGTCGTCTGGTCGATCCAGGAGCAAGTTTCCTCCCAGCTGCAGATGCTTTGTGTAATGGTGCTTGGAGTTGATGGCCTATGCTCCTGCGCTTCAGTGGCACTCTCTTGTACCTGCAGCGCAAATGGTCGGAACTGTGGCTCAACTTTTGTAGCAGTCACCGCGGGCGCCGCAGAATTAGCACCCATGGAGGCAACAAGGCATGTGTGCTCCTTTTGGTAGGTCACCAGGTACATGGGAGGGTAATCATGGCTGACCTGCTCCACCCTCTTCTTGGCAGGGCACGGGCTGTAAGTGCAACGGTAGTAGCATCTGCGGATTGCCCAATGCATAAAAGAAAGATCAGGGAACAAATTATAATGCCAACTTGCGCCCAAACAGCAACATACTCTTCTCTGCGCAGTCGAATGATAGTCATGACATACCTCGGGAAGTCGACGCCGGAAATGGTCTTCTCCCCGTATTTTATCCACTCATGGCCATCGTAGTACGGCACTGTTGTGAACTTCTGATCCGAACTTACGGCGGACCTTCTGCGCAAATGATCCGATCAACGCAAATCAGCACTCCATTTATCGGAACAACGACTAAGCAATAGAAAGCTCAGCAAAATCTTACTTGATCCCCTGATCTCTTCTGACAGTTCCGGCGGATGGAGCGGCCCGATCACGCCTTCCATTGCGTCCGGAGATCGGAGAGCTCCGGTCGCGGGTTGCAGCATCCCAGCAGGGCTCAACCTTCGCCATGGTTGTTCTCGAGTTGGTGAAGAAAACAGCAGAGGCAGCAGCTGCACAGCCCAGCTCCGCCTGATTCAGCAGGAGCTTTGCCTTCTTTCTTGCTGCACCTGTGAAGGTGGCCTGCTCGAGAAGGTGTTTGGCCATGGCGACTCTGTTCCTTAGATCACGTTCTCCAACTATGGTTCAATTCCTTTTTTTTTTTTCTTCTTCGTGTTCGTCTTGCTCTGCTCCTTTTTTTGTTGATGGTGTTGGATCAGGGGCTGTTTGCCTGTCATTTATATAACTGAGCTCTCACAAGTGCACAAAAGCAAGCGCTCGAGACAGAGAGAGAGATAGAAAAACACCATGGACCCAGGCGTCTGACCGTTCATCCGAGGCAACTCGACAACAAGTAAATGACAAGTCCGGGAACTGTTCAATTACTTTTTTGTTTTGTTTTCTGGCATGCATGGACTCTTCAATTACTTCTGTTCTGGATTTGATCGTCACCTCATTACATTGGATAATGAATCGCACTTTTATTCACATGGAACTTTTTAATTTATTCACTCATATTTTTGCATGTAAATCAATTTTTCGCTCACATCAAAAGTCAGTATGCATATATTTTATAATAACAGATTCACATGTGAGATAGGCCTATTCTTGTTCCCCCACTTGTATTTTCATGGGAAGCAGCCTATTGGCCATTTGTGATGCAAAGGAGAAGGGGAGCCTCTTCAGATTTGGACATTGAGCCACCCTAACATTTTGCAATACTGGGACATCGAGTGTTGTGGAGCATATGTTATGCAACTTAGGCAATTGTAGCAAGGCGATATTTTCAAGACAAGAAAAGATATTGCCCCCTGTGTAATCTTCCTTGTTGTTATGGTTCTCATCACCAATTATTTGCTCCAATCCATTGCAATTTAGTATCCTCAATGCTCTTAGGCGAGGCAGATATCGGATCCAGGTAAGGTCCCTCAAACTATGACAACTTTCCAAATTCAATACTTCAAGGCAAGAAAATATTGTAGACGGTTCCACTCTTTGCCATGTCATGATCAAATTATTAAACCCGACGAGACTGAGCCATTTGTGGCGAGATCCGGCCGCCCTCCGCGCGCGGTGGCGAGATCGGGTTATTCCTGAAAATCAAATAATTCATTTTTTTTCTTTGTGACTTCATGATCTTGTTATTCCTGAAGATTGCTTCTAGAATTTATGGTTCATTAAAACTATGTTATTTTGGTTGGATGCAAGAAACTAGTAGATTTATGCATCATCGTGTGTGTTCTTTGGAGGAAAAATCACATGCGTATCCCAATGGATGTAGTGCGTCATTCTTGTATTCCTTGATGTTTTGCTACATATAATTTGATGTATCAAGGCTTTGTGCCAGTTGCTACTTATTCCCATTGCATAAACTGTTTATGAACAATTTTTGAGGTGGCTAGGTAATAATATCTTTTATGTTAGTGCATAAATGATTAACCTTGTACATATTCAAAGCACATTCAACAATTTCAACTTATGCCTTTGGATGTGTAGGAATTTGTAGCTTATATTGAATGGCAATGCCTTCATGATAAAAGGGTATTGTAGAAGTTGCTGCTTGTTCTCATCCATTCATGAACTGTTTATCTTCGAAGAGTTTCTGAGGTGACAAGGCATCTTGTAAATGTGTGCATAATAATAGGTCTTTACGAATTCCATAACAGCATATTCAACTTAGTGACCTACAACTTTGGATGTGTAGTAACTGATAACTTATATTTAATATCAAAGGAATCATGATAAAAGGCATTCCTTGAAGTTTAAAAACTATCGTAACTGTGAAATCTTATCATAATAATCAATCATAGGTGACAATAGCCACAAAAACTATAGAGAACTGTTCCTTTTTTGGTGGATGAAAGGATTTTTCTTTTTTTCTTTTATTGGTCTTCATAATTTTTCTTTTATGCAAAGCATTTAGTTATTCTTTTATGTTATTCCAATGGAGTGAGTTAACTCTAGATCATTTCTTATAGGATTGCATTGCAGTTCTCTCAAAGAAATTTCCTGGCAGCTTGCGAATTAGAGTATTTTAAGATATTGTATCATATGAGCAGTTATTTAAACTAAAAAAGAAAGAAAGGTCGTTCAGAAATTTGAGGCATTTATTTTGATTGTGAGCTATATTTGTTTGTATAAAGTATAGCACAGTAGCACTAGATAGGTGTTGTTTCCTTTTGTTGAAGGAAATTAAACAAAAAACCCCTTAATGGAACACAATTAAAAGAAAAGGCAAAAGAAACATATAGCAGTTATGTAGTGTGTGGCTTCTTTGACTTTGTCTAATTGTCTCTATCCAAAATAGTCCCCTCGAACAAATATCAAAATGAAGTATTTCAGCTCGCTATACACTACAAGAAAATTGGCGATTAGCGACGCAATATAGCGCCTCCAAAAATAGTGACGCTATAAAGACGCCACTAGCGCCTCCATTGTGTCTACTTAGCGTCACGAGAATTCGACGCCACTTGCCTAGCATCTCATTCACATCTTCTTAGCTATTCAGCGTGTTGACGTTAAATGTAGCGCAATCGAGACGCTACGTAGACGCTATGATTTCGCGCGACGAACCACAAATGCACGGCAGCACCTAGCGCCGTTCTGGCATCGACCACGTTAGACGCGAAGCTAGTGTCTCACGTATGAAGACTCTAAAGAGACGCTATATGGCGTCTCAACGAACGGTGACGCTAATGAGATGCTACCATATATATTTACACACTATATGTATTATATATACTATATGTCAATCAATAAATTCATTAAATATTATATTAGTATTAATTACACGATTATCAACATATTATCAATAGAATAATATCAACATATATATATGTATTAATTGCACGATTATAAATATATATATGTATTTTTACATGACAAGAGTGTTCCTAAATATATAATTTTTTATCTATATTATTTATGTTATCTATACATATAATATATATAATATCTTAATTATGCGTCTTCTTAGCTATTCAGCGGGTTGACGTTAACTCTCTAGCGCAATCGAGACGCTATTATTTCGCGCCACGAACCACAAATGCGCGGCAGCATGCACCTAGTGCCATTCTGTCATCGACACTAGCGTGACTCTAAAGTACTTTAGACGCGACACTAGCGTCTCATGTCTGAAGACTCTAAAGCGACACTATATGGCGTCTCAAACAAAGGAGACGCTAATGATACGCTACTGTATATATTTAAACATTATATTATATATACTATATGTCAATCAATAAATTCATTAAATACTATATTAGTATTATTACACGATTATAAACATATTATCAATAGCATAATATCAACATATATATGTATTAATTACACGATTATATATATATATATATATATATGTATTTTTACATGATAAGAGTGTTCCTAAGTATAATTTGTTACCTATATTATTTATGTTATCTATACATATAATATATATAATATCTTAATTATGCATATATTATTATATACTTAATCATGGGATTATGATGGTTGATTAAGTGAGTGATATTTTAGCGTCATAGTAGACACTCCATAGCGTCTACATAGCGTTTAACGAGCGCCGCAGCTAGTGTCAACGCTATGATGGCACTATGAGCGTCTCTCTAGCATCGCACGTTCAAGACGCCATATCACTTGCGACGTTAGTTCTGCGCTCAGGTATCGGTAAATGAATATAGCGACTCAATGGCGTCTGTATTGCGCCTACTAAGACGACTTTTTACCCCTCGCTCAATCGGGCACTATAAATACGCGTATATGGTGATACTTATATATAATAAGCGCATATATACATATTATTATAACCTAATCTGACACATATAAACAAATACACATATATATATTCACTTCGAATACATATACATATACATGTTATCTATATATATATATGACTCGCACATGTATAGACATATACATACACATATATATTTATAATACATATAGACGAAACACATTGTTGTAACTTAATCTCTCACACGTAGACATATATATATATATATATATATATGTACATATATATTAAATATGTATATATATACACACAATTGTGTTATATACACATATACATACATATTTAATACATACATGATATATTATCGGAAGAAAATAAAACAATTAGAACGGAGCATAATGCGATGAGACGTTACATTGATAAATAAAATTTCATACATACTAAAAAAATTTGAAAAAACTTTTAATGACCGTCTCAATGGCGTCGCGATGATGATACGCTACACCATTGAGACGCCCCGATGATGCTATGGTGTCATTACGTTGTCTTAGCGACACATTAGCTTCTCTATAGCGCCGCGCTAGCCGAATTGTGACAGTGTCGGCGCCTACATAGCGTCTCTTGATTTTACAATGCTAAAAATTACTTAAATCCCTAACCCCTCTTCTTCATTTTCACTTTTAACTATTTACCATCGCCCGACGACCGACGCGCCCGGACGCCCGACCTCCGATGCGCCCCGACGTCCGACCTCCGGCGCCCGTCGCTCGACGCCCGACCTCCGACGCCCTCCACTGCCGCCTCCGGCCTTCGCCCGACGTCCGACGCCCGACTACCGCCCTCCACCGCCGCCGCCACCCTTCGCCTCCGCCGCCGCCGCCCTTCGCCTCCGCCGCCCTCCACATTCGACAACCTCCCCGACGCCCTTGTCATTCGACCGCCATTCGCCTCCGCCACCCTTGGACCGCCATTCTCCCTTGGCATTCGACCGGCATTCGCCATTCGCCTCCACCGCGGGTCGCCTCCGCCGCCGCGTCATCCGCCTCCCCGACGCGCGCCCTCCACCATGGGTCACCTCCGTCTCCGCATCGTCCGCCTGCACCGCCGCCCTTGGCGTCCACCACCGCTGCGTCGTCCGCCTCCACCGCCGCGTCGTCCGCCTCCCCGACGCCCGCCCTCGACCACGTGTCGCCTCAACCGCCGCCTCGTCCGCCCTCCGCCGCGTCCTCCCTCCACCGCCATTGACGTCCGCCTCCGCCGCCACTACTCATCGCCTCCACCACCGTCTCGGCCGCCCTCCGCCCTTCGCCGTCCTCCGATTAAGAAGGTACTAGCCCGCCACCATGTAAATTAAGTTAATTATTAATGCATGAAGTTAAATTAAGTTAATTATTCATGTTAAGTTAAGTATTACTTATTCATGTTATTATCATGTTAAATTAAGTAGTACTTAAGTGAATTATCATCTCTTTGGATCAAGTTAGTATTACTTATTAAGTATAATATTAATTATCATCTCTTAGGAAAAGTTAAGTATTACTTAAGTTAAGTATTACTTATTCATGTTATGAATTAACTTAAGTAGTACTTAAGTTAATTATCATCTCTTTGGATCAAGTTAATTAGTATTACTTATTAAGTATTACTTAAGTTAAGTTAACTTATGTTAATTGTTAAGTTAACTTATGAACTAATTCATGTACTTAAGTTAAGTATTACTTATTCATGTTATGAATTAAGTTAAGTAGTACTTAAGTTAAGTATTACTTAAGTTAAGTTAACTTATGTTAATTGTTAAGTTAACTTATGTTAATTGTTAACTTAACTTATGAACTAATTCATGTACTTCCACATTCTTGGTGATAAAATGAGATTATGATTCGACGATGAAGTACTTGAAACATGTGATTTTGAACTTAATTCGTAAGTTCAAAATCACACGTTTCAAGTACACGAGATTTCTTACTTGGCTTAATGTTCTCCGTTACAGAAATGATAAAGCCAGATCGTAGTTGGATTCGTCGTTGGAAGGATAAACATGGCGTCATAACTGAAGAATATAAGGATGGTATTGATGAATTCATTAATGTGGCATATCAAAATGAAGGTGTTGCTTCTTCATATGGCGAAATCTTATGTCCATGCCGGAAGTGCAAATGTTATCATTGGAAAGTAAGATATGATGTGCAGAAGGATTTATATTATAACGGTTTCTTACTTACATACACCAATTGGTTCTTTCATGGCGAAGAAAGATGGGCTAAAGAAACAAGTAATGTAGTTACCGTTGTGGGCGACTCGAGCAATCCGTACAGGGACATGATACGAGATGCAATGTTAGGAGAAAATATTGGCGAAACATCGATTGAAGAAGACCCGAATCCTTCGGCTTCTAAGTTTTATAATCTTCTCGAAGAGGCAGATGAACCTTTATGGGATGGATGCGTGAAGCAAACTACACTTTCTGCAGTGGCACAACTAATGAACTTGAAATCAAAATTTAATATGAGCGAAAGTTATTTTGACCGGATGCTTGCCATTATTAAGAGTATGCTTCCAGTTTCCGAGAAATTACCCAGAAATTTTTACAAGTGCAAACGATTGATGAGAGATTTAGGGTTGGAATATCAGAAGATTGATGCATGCTGCAATCATTGCATGTTGTACTACAAGGAAAACAACTCACTTATGAGTTATTCTCTTTGTGGCGAGCCCAGATTCAAGCCGAAAAAGAATACTAAAAGTTCGAAAAAAATGTGGCAAATACAATATTTAGATACTTTCCGATTGTTTCAAGATTACAACGACTATTTCTTTCTGAAAAAATTGCATCATTTATGAGGTGGCACAAAGAAGGGGCATGTGAAGATCCAAATTCAATTACACATCCTTCGGATGCAGAGGCATGGAGACGATTTGATCCACTTCATCCGAATTTTTTTGCAGAATCATGCAATGTTAGATTAGGACTTTGCACCGATGGCTTCAACCCATTTGGCTCATCGAGTACTGCTTATTCATGTTGGCCTATTTTTGTGACACCGTATAATTTGCCTCCAAGCATGTGTATGAGACGAGAGAATATATTGCTTACCTGTATCATCCCGGGTCCTCGATCTCCTGGTAAAAGTTTAGATGTTTACTTAAAACCTTTGATTGACGAACTCAAGATGTTGTGGGAGGATGGCGTGGTTACCTATGACAAATCTAAAAAGCAAAATTTCATTATGAGAGCCGCATTAATGTGGACCATAAGTGATTTTCCGGCATATGTAATGTTGAGTGGTTGGAGTACAAAAGGAAAACTTTCTTGTCCCATATGTGGAAAGAATATGAAATCCTTTTATTTGAAATATTGTAGAAAAGTTTGCTGGTTTGATTGTCATAGGATGTTTCTGCCATTGGATAATTCGATGCGCCGTGATCGAAACTCATTGAAAAAGAATACATCCGAGAACACTTTGTGTCCAACTCATTTGACACGAGAAGAATTGCTAGAGCAAGTAAACAAGCTTAGTGAAGTCTCATTCGGGCTGAAGGCCGGTAGTTATAAGTAAATTGGGTTTGGAAGTGAACATAATTGGTCTTCAAACTTGGTACGTCATAACTTGGACGTAATGCATGTGGAGAAGAACATATTTGACAACATCTTCAACACTATTATGGATGTTAAAGGAAGAACAAAAGATAGCATACAGGCTCACGAAGACATGAAATTAATATGCAAAAGACCAGAGTTAAATATCATTCATCTTCAAAATGGTAAATGCAAAAAGCCAAAAGTTACTTATGTGTTGAGCAATGATCAAAGAAATGTGGTTTTCGAATGGGTAAAGCCATTGAAATTCTCCGACAGATATGTATCAAACATATCTCGTTGATTTAACTTGGACAATGGGAAGATACACGGGATGAAGAGTCATGATTGTCATATTTTTATGCAAAGGCTGCTTCCAATTGTCTTTAAAGAACTTTTGCCAAAGGCCATCTGGGAGGTTTTAACAGAATTGTCTATGTTCTTTAAAGAGCTTTGTGCATCCATCGTTCGGAAAGAAGACATATCTCGGTTAGAGGCTTTTATTGTGATTACCGTGTGCAAGGCCGAGAAGATATTTCCACCTTCTTTCTTTGATGTGATGGATCATTTGATTGTACATCTTTCATATGAAACAAAAATTGCTGGTCCGGTTCAGTATCGATGGATGTATCCTTTCGAAAGGTGCATGTTATATTTGAAAAGGAAGGCGAAGAATAAGACAAAAATTGAAGGCTCCATATGTGAAGCATATTTCATTGAGGAGGTGTCAAACTTCACTTTAAAATACTTTGAGCTGCACATACAATCACAACACACCCAAGTTCCAAGAAATGATGATGGTGGCGAAGGAGTTGACATGAATATTCTATCCATCTTCAAGTACCCATGTCGACTTCTTGGTGCAGGACGCAAAGTTATCTTGAATGATAGAGATCTCATCGCCGTTGAGAATTATGTTCTTGCAAATTGTAGCGAAGTGACACCGTATCTCGAGTAAGGCAATTTGTTCTAATTTGTTATATAATTTAAAGCTAATTGTTGCTATATGATTGTATTAATTGAAAACTATGAATTCAGGAAATTCAAAGAATTACAATGAGAAATCAATCCATTAGTTTCAAACGATGAATTATTGAAACTACGAGACGAACATTTTGCCGATTGGTTGAGATGTGAAGTGAGAAATCTTTTCGGTTGTTCTTAATTATTATAAGTTCGTAACTTTTAATAAAATTTTTAGTTATTTTTTTGTAGGTTATTAATGGCTCAGTCATAGAGAACAAAATACGAGATCTCGGTCATGGCCCGAAGAAACAAGTTCCTAGCTACTACGACGTCATAGTCAATGGATATCGGTTCCATAGAGAAGAATATAGCCGACAACGTTCAACAATTAATAGCGACATATGTGTTCTAGGAAGCATGTACGGGGACGACGACTTTGATTACTACGGTGTTATAGAAGACATCCTAGAATTATCTTATTTGGGAAAATCTAACAAAGTCGTGGTGCTAAAATGTCGTTGGTTCGATCCAAAGAAAGGAGTTCGGATCGATCAAAAGTTTAAATTGGTGGATATTAACCCTCGATCGAGACTTCAGTCATACGATCCATTCGTATTGGCGGAACAAGCACAACAAGTGTACTACACTAAGTATCCATCGAAAAGAACCAAGGATGAATGGTGAGCGTCATGCAAGGTGAGGAGTAGACTATTCTTAGTAGAAACAATGGTAGATGAGAATGAAACATCATCCGTACAGAACAATGTGCCCATGGATGATTACTATCAAGAAGATAGACTAAATGAGACGATTGATGTGGCCGATGGAGTTGAGAATTTTTAATTGGTCGATGACGCTGAGCCAATGGAAGAGTTCAATTCAAATGACCTCTTGGATGTGAACTTCGATAATTTCATTGATGATGACTCGAACCAAGATTATAGCGATGATGATGAAGATGATGAAAATGAATCAGAATACGAAACAAGAGAATGAATCCCGTAGTTATTCTAATGACATAAGTTTTTTACTTTTTTTAAAAGTTATATATGGTTACCGATAATAAGAGAAGTTTCTTTCTTTTTTTTCAGTCATGATTACTAGGGGTCGAGCATCTGGGTCATCTCGCTCTTCCAGGCGTTCACTCCAGATGAGTCAGCCATCACAACCACCAGGTAATATATTTATTGTGAGCTGCTTATTTATAGTTGATTATAATAGTTAAATTCCCTTTTTAATAATATCAGTTCCTCCGCCGCCGACGGGGCACGTAGCCAGATCGTCACATAGTAGGCGATCCATTGGTGGGTCTACTGAGTGTATCACTCCAGGTACGTGACACATTGTAGGCAATAGACAGTAGGAGATAGAGTTTTTTAAATATTTTGCTTTTGTGACAGTTGCTCCACCGTCGACGGGGAACATAGTCGGTACGTCTCGATCGCACGACCATGATCATCATGTCACACCAGGTTATTTTTTTTATATTACTTAATTTTATGTAGGAGCCAAATTTTATGTATTTTCTTGTGATGGCAGTTGCTACCCCACCGCCACCGTCGAGAATACCAGACGCTTCACCATAATCTAGCGTTGGCGAGCGACATCTTACGCCAGGTGATATATTTATTGTTATTGACATTTATCAATTAATTATATTAATTATTTTTAATAATATCAGTTGCTACGCCGTCGATAGCACAAGCACCTGACTCAATTCATTTAGACGAACGAACTGCTACTGATCATGCGGTACACATCAATCGAGGTGAGAACATTACTGTACATCTATCAATTATCACAATTTTAATTTGGTATGACACTAATGATTTATTATGTATTAGGGCCCGTAGCTGATGTCGGATCTTTATAGCCTATCCCAGCTATACCGGATGATGATTCCTCTTCGAGTGATGAAGAGGAGTTACACGATAACAGGGTGGTCACTATGAATAATATTGCTCGATCGTAAGTTAAATAAGTTGTACAAATTTTGTTATAGTTTTGGTTATCATTGAAAATTAATTCTTCTTTGTAATTGGCAGGACCACTTTCTTACCCACTAGTACCGTGTGGGATGTCAGTGCTCTCATTCTTTCCCACTTGCCGGAAGGGGCAGGATTCTGGAAAGATGTCCCAATTCAAGTCCGAGATAACATCTTTCGAGCCTTTACGGTACGATCTTCTATTTGGGTTACATAATTTAATTTATATTTATTTTAAAATTACTAAGTTTTAACGTTCTATTTGTAGGAGGCAAATCAGTTTCATCCGGATCTTAGTTTAGGGATGATCCGGAGAGCTTTTGAGGAGGTCGCTGCGAAACGCCTCCGAAATCGATTATACAAGTTTCGCAAGGTTGTCACGTCCGCTGGCATCACTTTGGAGCAAGACATACAAAGATGCCCAAGACATATTAGGCGCTCGGTTTGAGAGTCCCTCTGTAGGAAGTGATAAGTATGTATACTTTTACATTATTTTTATGAAAATTATAGTTTTTTGAAAGTGTATGTATTTGATGTTCACAAAGGACGGATGAACGATGGCAAAGGAAGTCGAAAAAGGCAAGAGTTAACCGTCTTTTGAAGCCCGAGGCCCACATCCACACAGGGGGATCGATGCGATTTGACGAGCATCGACGGCGCATGGTAATTTACATATAAATTCCATTAATCAAACTTTTGACTTATACTTATGTTATCAAATTTGAAACTTTATTGTAGGAGGAGAAAGAAGGTGGTCCCGTAGACTTTCGTGTGGTCTATGAGTCCACGCATAACAGCCGGAAGAGAAACGGCTTAGTCACACCCACTGCTCGTAGGCTTCTGGTAAGTCTCATGATATGATCATTTGGTTGTTGCCGTTAGTGCACTAATTTTGAAATACACAACGTTTAAATTTTTTAGAATGAATATAATGCAAAAATGGCTGAAAAGTATGGAGATGATCCGAGTACTCAGCCACCAAGTAATGTTTCTTCGTTGGTTTAGTCATGTTTTTAATTTACGTGATTCTTGATATATAATTTATATATTATACGATTTTATAATTTTTCTATTTCGTAGAGGACCCTACTGTTTGGGAAGAGGTGGCCGGCACGACACGAGGGGGATACTTGCGTGGCCTCGGCACAGCCGCTCAGATACCTAGGAGGATCGGAGGATATGCAGGAGGTGCATCTGCTTCGAGCTCATCCGCTGCACTTGATCTGACACAGCTATCACAGCAGCTATCGCAGCAATTATGGGAGCAGATATCGCAGCAGTTGTCGCAACAGGTGTCGCAGCAGTTGTCGCAGCAGTTGTCGCAGTCCTCTATTGCAGGCGATTCAGGGATTGATCCCGATGCATAATCCATCCCCGCGAGGCCATGGACCGAGCACGTCTGGGTCGAACGTCCGGAATGATAACAATATCTCCCAAACCTAGGATAGAAAACAAACTATGCATTTATTACTTATAGAGTTAAACATACATATAGTTTGTTAGTTTGGTTTAGTAGTTTTCATATTCTTATGTTATATATTATGCCTGTGATGATTTTATATTGCCTGTGATAAATATCATTGCATTTTGAAATGCATTATAAATTGTATGGTGTGGGAAGGGAAAAAATGAGGCTGGGGCGGGTAAAAAAAATGTGCAAGTAGCGACACCATAGCATCTCATTGGCGTCTCAAATCATGTCGACGCTAATTTAAATATATCGCACTTGACGCCATCTTAGCGTCTCATTGGCGACAAATGCACGATCATATTTGCGTCAATATAGCGCCTTACTAGCGCCTACCTTAGCCACACGTGGGCGTCGGAATAGCGTCTCAAGTTTACCGCCCCTTGCGCGTCGACTTAGCGACGCGGTCCTGCTTCGCGCAGCCGCAAACATCGCATCTTAGTAACGTCGATATAGCGTTAACATGTGGCGCTAGTTGCGTCTCATTATCTTTGACTCTAATGCGACGCCACTAGCCACCGATTACCAGCGTCTCATTTTTGCGGTGCTAGTTAGACGCTAAGGAGACGCTCTTCACAACAGAGACGTAATAGCGCCTCCTTAGCGTCTCCAATCTTGAGTCGCTAATTGCCAATTTTCTTGTAGTGATACATGCATGACTGTAGTTTCATAAACACTTTATTTTTCACTATACATGCATGATTGTAGTTTGTCTCTGTCACTCTAAACGATGTAAATTTTTTATGATTTGTTCCTGATTAGTTGTAATTAGTGTTTACGATGTATCTTCGATGTTTTTTTTAAATGACGAAATATGTGAACCGTTGAATTGATTTACAATTTTTGACCGGTTTTATTACAAATTTTATAATTACTATAACTTGCAAATAATGCAGACATAATGTCATACTTGAACGATCCTCGATGGATGTACAATAGAAATAACCCTGATCGTAGAGGTTTGACACAAGAATTCATAGATGGCGTTGACTATTATGTTAGTGTGGCTTGTCAGTCTTTCCAATATCAGCAGGAGGGAACAATTAGGTGTCCTTATTTGAAATGTGCTAGCACAAAATTACTGAGACTAGAGACAGTTAAGGTTCACTTATATAGAAAGAGTTTCAAACCCAATTATTGATAATGGGATGATTTAGGTGAAGGAGCGCCTTCGACAAGCGTCCCAAATCCAGGTCTCCATTTTGTCGATCATGAAGCAGGATTTACTTCGCAATATAAATAGTTAGTTTATGACACAGTTGCAACTGAGTATGGCAATATTAGATTTGAGCAGGATGAAGAGACACCAAATCCAAAAGCAAAAGATTTTTATGGCTTGCTAAACGCATCGAGCCAACCCTTATGGCCCGGGTGTGAAAGTCATTTGGAACTATCACTTGTTGTTAGATTATTGAATTTGAAAGCTGACCACAATATTTCACAAGCATATTTTGATGCATTTTTAAATATTTTAAAAGAGGTCACACCAACTGGGGCTCGCATTCCTGAAAATTTTTACAGGACAAAAAGATTGGTTAGTAAACTTGGTCTTGGCTCAACTAAAATAGATTGTTGTCGTGATGGTTGTATGTTATATTATGACGACGACATCAATTTAAATGAATGCAAATTTTGTGGGGCCGAACGATATAGAGTGACTAACAAGACTCAAGTGGCTGTGAAAAGAATGCATTATTTGCCTCTTATTCCAAGGCTTAAAAGATTATACTCGTCTATAGGGTCAGCGTCGCAAATGAAGTGGCATGCACAATATAATACTTCTGAAGGTGTCATGCTTCACCCATCGGATGGTGAAGCGTGGAAACATTTTGATCGTAAGCATCTTGATTTTGTTAAGGACAAAAGGAACATAAGGCTCGGATTATGTACGGATGATTTTACACCATATGGTCAGACTTCAGTTCCTTATTCATGTTGGCCGGTCATAGTAACACCATATAATTTGCCACTTGGGATTTGTATGTCCGCACCTTATATGTTTTTTACATGCATTATTCCTGGTCCTCACAGTCCTAAACAAAGGATAGACATGTATTTACAGCCTTTAATAGACGAGTTAACAGAATTGTGGGATGGTGTCGCCGCTTATGATGTGTCGACCAAACAAAATTTCACCTTGAAAGCTGTCTTATTATGGACCATTAATGATTTTCCTGCCTATGAGATGTTGTCTGGTTGGATGATCGTAGGGAAACTAGCTTGTCCATATTGCATGGAACACTCAGATGCGTTCACTTTGAGAAATTGGGGTAAAAATAGTTGGTTTGATTGGCATAGATGGTTTCTTACAACTGATTATCCATACAGAAATAATCGAAATGCATTTCGATGGAATAGGGTTGTAGAAGACATGGCTCCGGTCAGACGCTCAGGAGCTCAATTACGTTGCATTGTCAATGCTTTATGCAGAATTGTCGACGATCCAAATGTCACATACAATGAGTAAGGTGTTTGTCATAACTGGACCAAACGAAGTATATTCTAGGATTTACCTTATTGGTCTGATTGTTTGATATGTCACAATTTGGATGTCATGCACATTGAGAAAAATGTGTTTGAAAATGTATTCAACATCGTAATGGACATTAAGGGTAAAACAAAAGATAACCTAAAGACGAGACTAGATTTGAAGGAGTACTGTCGAAGGCCAGAGTTGCACTTAGCTACTTTACCTGGAGGTAGATTATCTAAGCCGAAGGCAAGTTATGTTCTCACTAAAGAACAGAAGACTCAAGTGTGTCGATGGATCCAAGAGCTGAGAATGCCGGATGGTTATGCATCAAATCCGACCCGATGTGTGGACATGAATAACCTACGTTTGTTTGGCATGAAAAGTCACGATTGCCACATATTCGTGGAAACTTTGCTTTTGACTGCATTTTCTTCACTGCCGGACAAGATTTGTAAGCCAATAACGGAGTTGAGTCAATTCTTCAAAGAACCGTGTTCTACAACATTAACGGTGGAAAATATGACCCAATTAGAACGTAATATTCCGATAATATTATGTAAGTTGGAACGAATATTTCCACCGGGATTCTTTGATTCCATGGAGCACTTACCTATTCATCTGCCATACGAGGCAAGGGTAGGTGGACCAGTACAATATAGGTGGATGTATCCTTTTGAAAGATATCTTAATCGAATTAAAAGGACGATTAAGAACAAAGCACGTGTCGAAGGATCCATATGTGAAGCGTATATGATTCAAGAGATTTCGTACTTCTGTTCTTACTACTTTGAGTCACATGTTAAGTGTGCGAGGACCAGAGTTCATCGAAATGATGAAGTTCCAGAAGAACAGTATGCTGTACCATCTTTGTCGATCTTCAATCAATTAGGACGACATTTTGGGAAGCCAAGAAGTAGATGGTTGAGTGATGCATAATTCAAGTCTGCCAAGAATCATATCCTTCTAAACACGCAAGAGGTGCAAGGCTACATTAAGTAAGTTTATTCGCCATGGGTTCTTTTCTTTTTTGTCTTCCCAAACAACATTTTGATTTAGCCATCACTTTGTATGTAGCGCTTTCTTGCAGTACTACAATGTCCCTGAAGAACATGTTCAAGATAGAATCGAGAATGACTTCGCACCGTGGTTTAAGGATCAGGTAACTCTTACAATATTAAAATCAATTTGAAGTCTTCAGCATCTACTCTTGACTTTGAGTCCCATTTTAGGTTCTCAGTACTGGCACGACGTCTGGTCTCCATAATTTGGCATGGGGACCGACTCGAGAGGTGAAAAATTGGCCGGTGTATTTTATGAATGGTTATAAGTTTCACACGAAAACTTGATCGATCGGAAAGAAAATTGTGAATAGTGGAGTATGTATCGTAGGATCCACGGATGGAGAAAATGAGCGTGACTACTACGGTATTCTCAAAGACATAATTAAGCTGCAATACACTAGAGGTAATAAAGTCATATTATTTGAGTGTAATTGGTTTGATCCGAAGGAAATGAGAGGGATGCGAGTTCACAAAGATTACAAAATAGTTGAAATATGTCACAATAGGTGTTATGATCATTTTGATCCTTTCATTATTTCGTCTTCTACAAGACAGGTATATTATGTGCCATATCCGGAGAAGACAGGGACAAAGCACAATGGTGGATTGTAATAAAGACGAAGACAAGAAGCATAATAGAAGTTGATGGAGCATTGCAATGTGCATATCAAGATGAATCGCATACTTCTGTGGCCCCTATTGTAGACACCGAATTAATCGACGATCTACAAGACTCAGAACAAGAATTTGAAGATTTCGATAACGCCGACATACAAAATGATGAGAACGGATCGGACGAAGATGAATTTGAAACTACGTCATCTTCAGATGATGATGATGATGATGATGATGAGTACCAGTCATGTGATAACTCAGATGATGACTAATGATATTATTACATAATGTCACGCTCATGTTGTATTTTTATCTTACGACTAGATCTTGTATTACAACTGTTGTTATTTTATGGATTGTTCATTTACGACTAATATTGATGTTGTATCATAATGGTTTATTCAAATTATCATCTCTCGCCATATTGTTTGATGCATTAGCGATGCATGTTGACAATCAATCGGAACCACGGATGCCTGACGAGGACGTTGCATTTTCATATTCGCTTCCATCTCATGAGTGTTTGAAATAATGATCACAATTTTACGCATAAACTTATTCGAATTAATTTGTTTATTTTTTATAAGCGCCTCCGGATATTAGGAATTGGCTCTCGAGTTATACGTACAATTCCGTTTCTAAAGATGCGACACAAGACGTAGCCGAACATAGTCAGGTCGAGATGTCACATACATTGGAGTTTTGTATCAATTGTAAATTTGACTTGGATTAAATTTTGTATCACACAAATGTTTCGTTTTGGTAAAAGAAAAAATAAGGGAAGGAGTCGATCGTCCCTAGAGCTAATTCTACTCCGTTGGCTCCTAGAGCAGTCACTGGCATTCTCATAATAGAGCGTTCTTCTTCTCCGCCGGCTCCTTCCTCTCACGCTGATATTGCGGAAATGGAGACACAATTGCCGGAAGAACCCGTTAGAGCTCCTTGTTCCGTGGAAGGCTCAGACCAGGCTTCGTCAAATCGTGTGCACAAAGCATACTTACAGCCAAATGAGAATTTAGGGTAAGTGTTATTTTATGTATTTCGAATTCTTATTCATTTTGTGATATTATGTGCATTTTAAAATTTTGTATTCTTTCAGGTTTGTATCGTCGAAACCCGCGGCTGCGGCAGTTACTAAAGTCTTGCGACATAGGTATACGGATGCGTGTCTTACATGGAGGGAAGTTCCTTATGCCACGAGACAGATGTTATTTAATGAATTTCAGGTATCCTTAGAAGTCAACTTGGTCATTAAAATTTATTACATGCTTTAATTATTATTATATACATGTAGACTGATGTGTGGTGGGAGCTCGAGAATATGGAACAAATGTGGAAGGCTTTTAATTCTCGTTGCTCGAAGAGATTGTCCGCGATGCTTTCGAAAGCTCAAGCTAGTGGAGAATGGCCCAATTGGATCCCCGAGGCCGTTTGGATCGAATTGCTACGAAAGTGGTCCACTGAGGAGTACAAATTGAAATGCGAAAAAGCAAAAATAAGTCGAGAGACCGACCTGGGAGCATGCTTGCATTCGGATGGATGTGTATCCACGAGCACGATTGCTAAGAAAATGGTAAGGCCTTTCAATATCGTGTCAACAAAATATTATACTTTATTCGATAAAATATTATCCTATTGCAGGAGAAAGAGACGGGTAGACCACCTACAAAGGACGAAGTATTTCTCCGAACTCATCAGAAGAAGAACAAAGAATGGGTTTCGGATTATGCTCGGGAGACATATGTATGTAAATTTATGTGTCACTTTTTTTTAAAATTTCAAGTAAATCTATAAGATAGTAAAATCGTCGTTTATACTTGATTATCTTTAAGTATCGTTGATTTTTTTACCTAATTTCAGGATTCTTACAAAACAAAAGAATTCGAGCACATTACGCAAGCCACGCAGGAGGGGACCACACCGCTGACCCCAAGACAACTTTGGACGGACAACGTCGGGGTGAAGAAGGGTCGCATTTACGGCCTCGGATCTTCTGTGAGTACAATCGATATTGGATATGGTCGTAAATCTACTTCAGGTTCAGTTTCCTCTAGTCAAGGTATGTAACAAATTATGGATCAGATGAGACATTCGATTAGGGAAGAGGTCAGACAAGAGGTTACGTAAGAGCTCATAAAGGAATTCAAAGAACGTGAACGTCGTACCAAGACTGAAATGAAGAAAATGGTGCATGCCATCATGCGTGGCGAATTCAACGACGAGGACGTCGAGGTAGATTCATTATACTTATGTTTTTTTTTGGAATTTGTGATGTAGAAGATGCATTAATAGATTGGATGAAATTTTACTCATTAGATCAACATGCACTTTGACATAAAAAAAAAGATATTTAAGGCTGCCTTGATTTTTTTTAATTACCTTGACATCAGTAATAAGATATCTTGACTAAAATGCTTGATTTTAATTACTTTGACTAATTACTTTGACTAAAATGTTTTTAATTACCTTGATTTTAATTACTTTGACTAAAATGCTGATGCAGGTACATAGTGTGCGGAGCGTATGTTAATAAATGAAAATTGTAGCAAATATGCAAGATAGAGTTGACTAACACACATTTTCCGAGGATACCAATATATAATGCCATAAAACGGGAAGTCATCAAATGTCTGCTATGTTGGCTATCATAGCACAAATGAAAGACCCAGACAATCCACAAGGCAACACCGGTAACAATACATAAAGTTAGTTCAGTTCAAAAGATTATTATAGATAGAAAACAGATTATTTTGCCAAAATAAAGTGTAACAACCAGCAAAAGATAAAAAAAAGAAGATAATATAATGTGATGGATAACACTGCTGGGGGATAAAGTTCAATGCAACTCAAAGTTGGAAAAGAAAAAGAGATAAACTCTAATTTCATCAGATCTGATTAGGGTGGAGATTGTTATATATATAGAATCAGATTTATGCATTAAACCCCACGACCTCTTTTCTTTTTCTTTTCTCCCCGTGCTGTTGTTCGTGCGCGACAAGAGCAGAATTTCTCACGCCTTTGCTGGAATTCTGCAGAAGGTGGCCGAGAGGAAATTAGGGAAGAAAACAGGGGACGCGGCCGTTGATCGCGAATAGAGGTGGGTGAATCGAAATCACCTTGCATGGCCTCTGAATTATCTCAATTCATGCCCGAATCGTTATAAAAAAAATATGAATATGATTCAAGTTATTATTTTTAATTGTTTGATTTCTTGAATTCTTTGATTGGTTGATTGTTGCATGCATAGTTATTTCTGTTTGTTATATTTCTGTATTATTGATTGCTAAGATGTAAGATTTAGAGGGGATTCCGTTCTCGGTTTTATAACGCAATTACGGCCGAAAATTTGTTTGGCCGTAATTTTCTTACGGTCGAGAAAAGGATGGAGAGAGAAAAAGTGGAGATGGATTGGCCGTAAGAGAATTAAAAAAAAAAAGATGAAGCTTACGGCCGTAATGTAATAGGGGTAAACTTTACGGCCGTAATGGAATAGAGAGGTAGGATTTTACGGCCGTAAAGAAAAGGATGGAGAGAGAGAAAGCGGAGATGGATTGGTCGTAAGAGAAATAAAAAAAAGGAAGAAGCTTACGGCCGTAACGAAATAAGGGTTAATTTTTACGGCCGAAATAGAATGGAGAGTAGGGTTTTACGGCAGTAACGTAATAAGGGTTAATTTTTACGGCCGTAAAGTGAAAGAATTCCTCGGGCGTAAAATCCAAAGAATTTGGGTTTTTACGGCCGTAAGGTGAAAGAATTCCTCGGGCGTAAAATCCAAAGAATTTGGGTTTTTACGGCCGTAAGGTGAAGGAATTCCTCGGGCGTAAAATCCAAAGAATTAGGGTTTTACGACCGTAAGGTGGAGGAGATTCTTTGGGCGTAAAATCCAGCAAAATTCACCTATTAATCTCTCTTTATTTTGATATGAACATTATTGATTTCCTTATAATTCCAACATGAACTCTTTGTCTTGATTTACCTCATATCGATCATATCTCCTTCATCACATGATACAAAGAATGAAAAGATACTGAAAGTGATTAATAAGTTCAGATGAAAGATTAATGATGGGTTACCAGTCCAAGCCAAGTGCATCAAGATAAGGGTCGCTCCCTTGGTCATGGTTTGATCACCCATTGACCCGCACAAGGCCGTATCGTTTGCTGGGCATACCCCAAGAATTAAAGGCACCTCAAAGTCACCCTGATTGTTAATTAATAACCAAGATCGACAAGCATGTTCATGTTCAAGTTCAAGTCAAGTCAAGTATGTCATGATTCCAAGTTTACTATGTACTATTGATCCTCATGATACATGATATCGCTGATCTTATTCTTATTATGATTCATGATACTGATATGTTATCTTCCAAGTTCAAGTTAAGCATGATTATTTATCGTTGATTATTATATTCATGTCATGCATTGTATATTATGTGGTTCCCCACTAGGCTGTAAAGCTTACGGGAGGATCTCCTCCCCTGTGTCTGATTTCCACAGGACCAGGTCAGTGACTTGGTGGAGTAGGCGTGTGGTGACGGGGCTCTGGCGATAGGACAACACATGAACCATAGGACTTTTAGATGCTTATTAGTTTTCATTTACCTTCCGCATTTTAGATTCATGATGTAGAACTTATTTTATTTCTTAGTAATGACATAGCCACTTTTAGACTTTCGCAATTAAAGTTATCATTTATCTTTATTTTGTTTTCTTTCTTCCGCTGACGTGTCTCGGTTCTTGACTGAGATACGGTCAATATTATGGTCAAGTTATAGCATGACGTAGCATCTCCAGATTGGTCTTCGCCACGTGGCGGGGGTCGATTTGGGGGCGTTACATTTATGGTATCAGAGCCTAAAGTTAGGACTCTCTTGACGTCCTAGTGTATAGAATGGTATAGTATGGTAAGAGGTTCATGTGCTATCGCCGTGCAGTCGCCACACCCTCCACCGAAAACTAATGTAAGTCAAGTTTATGTTTAAGATAAGTTATGATTTATTGATACATGATTTTATTGTATGAATAGAGGATAAGCATGTCACGACGATCAGAGCGTATTCAAGAGCAAATGGTTAGAGCGGACCGAAATATGTATGAGGCATCGGAAGGCCCACTTCCTGAGATGGGGGCCTAGTCGGGTCGCGGACGTGGCCGTGGCCGAGGTCGTGCGCCAGGCCGCGGAAGAGGTAGAGGCCGCGCAGCTAGAGCGCCATTAGAAGAGCATGTGGATGAGTTTGCTCCACCTGAGGGTAGCCAGGCAGGAGACAGTCCACCGGCGTCAAGGCGTCATAATCAGAGGGCACGCCATGAAGCAGTAGAAGACACCATCCAGGCTTTCCTGAAGTTGCATCCGCCTCATTATGATGGGAAGGCGGACTTTTTCAAGGCTGAAGAATGGATTGAGACTATGGATCGGATTTTTAAGCTGATGAGATGTACTGATGAACGCAAGGTCCTGTATGCCACACACATGCTTACTGGTACTGCGATGGGCTGGTGGAAGACTACAAGGGCCACCAGGTTCAGAGGGATGGAAGAAGAGGACATAGCATGGGATGAATTTAAGAAGGCCTTCATGGCGCGCTACACTCCTGAACATGACCGCATCAACAAACAAGAGGAGTTCCTGCAACTGCAACAGGGAACCATGTCTGTGGCAGATTACCACACCCAGTTCATCCAACTGGAACAATATTGCCCGATGCCATTTGAAGGACGTATTAGGGCTAACAGATTCATTAATGGACTACAGCAGGCACTGAAGACTGAAGTCCTGTCTGGGATTGTGAAGATCTAGAGAAGGCTGTGAGGTTAGCCACACGTATAGAAAAGGATCAAGCTGAACGCAAGGCCAAAACTCCAGCCAAAGCAATAGAGCAGCCCAGGCCTCGAACGGATGATCATCGGCCATTTAGGAGGAACGACCGCCGCGATCGTCATTACAGGCCATACCAGCAGAGAGAAGCCCCAAGATAGACTCGAGCTCAACCACGGCCTGCGCCAATGCAAGCACAGCCACTGAGACAACTGCCACCGTCACCACGTCAGCCACAAGTGCCACAGAAGCCTTTATGTCCTCACTATGGCAGTCACCATGATGGAGAGTGTCGTAGACTAAGCGGCGCATGCATTCAGTGTGGACAGTTCGGACATTTCATCAGAAATTGCCGATAGGCTGCCAGAGGAGGCCGAGACAATCGAGCAGCAGGAGGTGCAAATCCCGTTGCAAGGTCGTGTGCACAATCTGGAAGCTGATGCAGCCCAAAATGATAATGATGTCATTAGAGGTACCCTCCCGATCGCCAACTTGTCTGCTACTATTTTATTTGATTCTGGGGCTACACACTCGTTTATTTCAGAGTCGTGTGCCCAAACTCTTAGTCTACCTCAGAAGCAGATGCCCCATGCTATGCGTGTGAGTACACCTATGGGTACTCTCCATGCTGCCAAGTACATCCCGAATGTACCTGTCAATGTAGACAAGAAAAATTTTTCTGCAGACCTCATAGTCATCCCCATGGTGGATTATGACGTTATTTTAGGGATGGACTGGCTTTCATATCACGATGCAACCTTGCAATGCAAACAGAAGAAGATCGTTATAGGGACGCAAGGCAAGCCTAAGGCAGTGATCAGAGGCACTCCATCAACAAAGAACAAAGTCATTGTCTCAGCGATCAAGGCACAGAAGTTATTGCAGAAAGGATGCTGTGGGTACTTGGCTAGTGTAGTCAAGACGGATGCACCTGTCACTGAGCTCCAACAGATAGATGTGGTGCGGGAGTTCCCAGATGTGTTTCCTGAGGACACATCCGGATTACCACCGAAACGGGAAATCGACTTTAAAATAGAGCTCCTCCCTGGGACTGCACCCATCTCTAAAGCACCCTACCGCATGGCACCTGCTGAAATGCAGGAACTGAAGAAGCAGATACAGGAGCTACTGGACAAGGGATTTATCAGACCGAGCGTCTCACCCTGGGGCGCACCGGTCTTGTTTGTCAAGAAAAAGGACGGTTCCATGCGACTCTGCATCGACTATAGAATGCTCAATAAAGTGACAGTGAAGAATAAGTACCCCCTGCCTCGGATAGATGACCTTTTCGATCAGTTGTCAAAAGCATCGGTGTTCTCTAAGATAGACTTTACGTAGTGGCTACCACCAGCTGAGAGTGGCAGAGGAGGACATACCGAAAACCGCTTTTCGGTCAAGATATGGCCACTACGAGTTCTTGGTCATGCAATTTGGACTGACGAACGCTCCTGCCACGTTCATGGATTTAATGAACAGGGTCTTCCGACCATATTTAGACCAGTTTGTCATAGTGTTCGTGGATGACATTCTGATCTATTCTTCCAGTCCAGAGCAACACCGAGAGCATCTCAGGATAGTATTGGAGATCCTAAGACAACACAAGCTGTATGGCAAGCTTTCAAAGTGTGAATTCTGGCTGAAGGAAATCATGTTCTTGGGACACATAGTCTCCAAGAAGGGCATTGCAGTAGACCCCGCAAAAGTGGAAGCGGTGACGAATTGGACTAGGCCGAAGAATGCTTCTGAGATTCGCAGCTTCCTTGATTTAGCGGGTTATTACAGGAGGTTTATAAGAGACTTTTTCAAGATTGCTGCACCCCTCACGAATCTCACAAAGAAGGCGAAAAAATTTATCTGGACAGACAAATGTGAGCAAAGCTTTCAGACTCTGAAGGACCGTCTGACTTCGGCACCAATTCTCACTATACCGACAGGCAGTGGAGGTTTCGTGGTCTACAGTGATGCGTGTGGAACAGGATTGGGTTGTGTCCTGATGCAACACGGCAAAGTAGTGGCTTATGCTTCACGGCAACTGAAGAAGCATGAGGTCAATTACCCCACACATGACTTGGAATTGGCGGCTGTGGTCTTTGCTCTGAAGATCTCGAGGCACTATTTGTATGGAGAGACGTTCGAGATCTTCACCGACCACAAGAGTCTCAAGTACATCTTCGATCAGAGGGATCTTAACATGAGGCAACGACGATGGCTTGAGCTCCTCAAGGATTATGAATTTGCTATCAATTACCATCCGGGTAAAGCAAATTCAGTCGCCGATGCATTAAGCAGGAAGTGGGAAGGCTCGCTAGCTTATATGAGGCTACGCGAGTACGAGATGCTGGAAGAAATTGAGCAATGGTGCCCTAAGCTGGGAACAAATGGAGCTTTATGGATGATGCATCAGATGAAGCCCAGCTTAATTGACAGGATCATAACAGCTCAGAAAGTAGATTTTGAATATCAGAAGATTCTGAAGAGGTGCCAGAATGAACCAGCAGATTTTCAGATCTCTGCAGATGGAGGGATTAGATATCGGGACAGGTTGTGGATTCCCCCTGACACTGATGTCCGACGAGAGGTACTGGATGAGTGCCACAAGCCGGAGTTCGCCATCCACCTCGGTAGCACCAAGATGTATAAGGATGTACAACGTAGCTACTGGTGGCCGGACATGAAAAGAGAGATAGCAGAATATGTATCCCGATGCCTGGTGTGCTAACAAGTCAAGATTGAACATCAGCGACCATATGGCAAGTTGAAGCCTTTGGAAATCCCACAATGGAAGTGGGATAAGATCACTATGGATTTTGTATCCAACTTGCCTAAGACTAAGAAGGGTCATGATGCCATATGGGTAGTCGTGGATCGTTTCACAAAGGCAGCACACTTTATTCCAATCCGATGGAAGCAATCAGTGGAGAGTCTGCTAGACTTATATGTGAGAGAAGTAGTCAAACTCCATGGGATCCCAGAGTCCATAGTGTCTGATCGAGACCCCAGATTCACTGCCAGATTCTGGAGGAGCATGCAGGAAGCCTTTGGCACAAGGCTCAACTTCAGTACAACTTTCCACCCTCAAACAGATGGGCAATCTGAGAGGACAATCCAGACACTAGAGAATATGTTAAGGGCCTGTGCACTAGATTGGCAGGGTAGCTGTGATGAACACATTCATCTGATTGAGTTTGCTTATAATAACAGCTACCATTCTAGTATTGGTATGGCACCATTTGAAGCCCTGTATGGACGACCTTGCCGTTCACCTGCCCACTGGAGTGAAGTAGGCGAGGAAAAGATCATGAGTAAAGAAGAAGTGAAAGAAGCAGTGGAATATGCTGAAAAGATAGAATTGATTAAGCAAAGGATGAAGACTGCTCAAGGAAGGCAAAAGAGTTATGCTGACAAAGGCAGACGAGAGCAGATCTTTCAAGCTGGGGACCAAGTTCTTCTGAAGGTATCTCCCATGAAAGGAGTCATGAGATTCAGTAAGCGAGGAAAGCTCAGTCCTCGCTATGTAGGCCCATTTGAGATACTCGAGCTGGTAGGCGAGGCAACATGCAGACTGGCTCTACCCCCATCTTATGGGAGAGTGCACAATGTATTTCATGTATCCATGCTCAAGAAGTACAAGCACGATGCTGCAAATGTTCTAAAGATTGAGGAGCCAGATATAGCTGCAGACTTGACCTTCGCTGAGTATCCAACATATATAGTGGATCGCAAAGTACAACGTCAGAAGAACAAGGATGTCCCCATGGTCAGAGTAGCTTGGCGTCACCATAGCGGAGATGACGCGACATGGGAGCTTGAATCGGAAATGCGCCAAGAATTTCCCCACCTTTTCGGTAAGACCTCTACTTAGTGCAAAATTCGAGGACGAATTTTCTTTTAAGGGGGTAAGAATGTAACAACCAGCAAAAGATAAAAAAAAAGAAGATAATATAATGTGATGGATAACACTGCTGGGGGATAAAGTTCAATGCAACTCAAAGTTGGAAAAGAAAAAGAGATAAACTCTGATTTCATCAGATCTGATTAGGGTGGAGATTGTTATATATATAGAATCAGATTTATGCATTAAACCCCATGACCTCTTTTCTTTTTCTTTTCTCCCCGTGCTGTTGTTCGTGCGCGACAAGAGCAGAATTTCTCACGCCTTTGCTGGAATTCTGCAGAAGGTGGCCGAGAGGAAATTAGGGAAGAAAACAGGGGACGCGGCCGTTGATCGCGAATAGAGGTGGGTGAATCGAAATCACCTTGCATGGCCTCTGAATTATCTCAATTCATGCCCGAATCGTTATAAAAAAAATATGAATATGATTCAAGTTATTATTTTTAATTGTTTGATTTCTTGAATTCTTTGATTGGTTGATTGTTGCATGCATAGTTATTTCTGTTTGTTATATTTCTGTATTATTGATTGCTAAGATGTAAGATTTAGAGGGGATTCCGTTCTCGGTTTTATAACGCAATTACGGCCGAAAATTTGTTTGGCCGTAATTTTCTTACGGTCGAGAAAAGGATGGAGAGAGAAAAAGTGGAGATGGATTGGCCGTAAGAGAATTAAAAAAAAAGATGAAGCTTACGGCCGTAATGTAATAGGGGTAAACTTTACGGCCGTAATGGAATAGAGAGGTAGGATTTTACGGTCGTAAAGAAAAGGATGGAGAGAGAGAAAGCGGAGATGGATTGGCCGTAAGAGAAATAAAAAAAAAGGAAGAAGCTTACGGCCGTAACGAAATAAGGGTTAATTTTTACGGCCGAAATAGAATGGAGAGTAGGGTTTTACGGCCGTAACGTAATAAGGGTTAATTTTTACGGCCGTAAAGTGAAAGAATTCCTCGGGCGTAAAATCCAAAGAATTTGGGTTTTTACGGCCGTAAGGTGAAAGAATTCCTCGGGCGTAAAATCCAAAGAATTTGGGTTTTTACGGCCGTAAGGTGAAGGAATTCCTCGGGCGTAAAATCCAAAGAATTAGGGTTTTACGGCCGTAAGGTGGAGGAGATTCTTTGGGCGTAAAATCCAGCAAAATTCACCTATTAATCTCTCTTTATTTTGATATGAACATTATTGATTTCCTTATAATTCCAACATGAACTCTTTGTCTTGATTTACCTCATATCGATCATATCTCCTTCATCACATGATACAAAGAATGAAAAGATACTGAAAGTGATTAATAAGTTCAGATGAAAGATTAATGATGGGTTGCCAGTCCAAGCCAAGTGCATCAAGATAAGGGTCGCTCCTTGGTCATAGTTTGATCACCCATTGACCCGCACAAGGCCGTATCGTTTGCTGGGCATACCCCAAGAATTAAAGGCACCTCAAAGTCACCCTGATTGTTAATTAATAACCAAGATCGACAAGCATGTTCAAGTTCAAGTTCAAGTCAAGTCAAGTATGTCATGATTCCAAGTTTACTATGTACTATTGATCCTCATGATACATGATATCGCTGATCTTATTCTTATTATGATCCATGATACTGATATGTTATCTTTCAAGTTCAAGTTAAGCATGATTATTTATCGTTGATTATTATATTCATGTCATGCATTGTATATTATGTGGTTCCCCACTAGGCTGTAAAGCTTACGGGAGGATCTCCTCCCCTGTGTCTGATTTCCACAGGACCAGATCAGTGACTTGATGGAGTAGGCGTGTGGTGACGGGGCTCTGGCGATAGGACAGCACATGAACCATAGGACTTTTAGAATGCTTATTAGTTTTCATTTACCTTCCGCATTTTAGATTCATGATGTAGAACTTATTTTATTTCTTAGTAATGACATAGTCACTTTTAGACTTCCGCAATTAAAGTTATCATTTATCTTTATTTTATTTTCTTTCTTCCGCTGACGTGTCTCGGTTCTTGACTGAGATACAGTCGATATTATGGTCAAGTTATAGCATGACGTAACGTCTCCAGATTGGTCTTCGCCACGTGGCGGATGTCGATTTGGGGCGTTACGTAAAGAGTACGGAAAGAACATTGGTGCCCTTAGTTTAAACCCCACTATGATGCCAGCACTGCAAAAATGTTAATCACCATGCAATTTTATTTCCATAATAATGGATTTTTTTAGAATCCATAATAATTGATAAACTCTTTATTCTTATATATAAGTTTGTCTGGAAGAGCCACCATTTTCTAGTTTAGTTCCCATGTTTGAAAATACAATGCATGCTATTTAGCAGCTGTAACACAAAAAATAAGAATAATTTATAGTACAACGGAGACTGCTCCACTCTGACGATTAGTAAAAGCCCAAAAAGCTGTTCAACATCTTCAAAACAAATATCAGTTAAATCGTCAGGTTGGCCAACCGGGTGAACTTTGTTGGGGGTGTGCATTGTCCTTGGGCAACATGTGGTAACTGCACCATCTTTTAGAGAGAAGAGGTGCTATATTAAAGAATAATGTACATGATATCTCTTTTTCTATTAATGATGAGACTGGATAGTATCCTTTGTGGATTCCAGGATTTCATACCACTTTGAGTCTTTTGATTTCTTTCTCTTACTCGTAAAAATTATAAACAGTTAACACATAACGATGGCTACCAAAAATAAGCAGTCATCCCTTCCCTTTTGTAAAAACAGAATAAAAAATCGTGAGTTGACACTTCATCTCGCACAAGTTAAGACTCAAACTAGAAATATTTGTACTGATATTTTTATTGTGAATGGTTGATCAAGGGACGGCAATGTTTCCTGTGTTCATTTTTTTCTTATTCATTATTTTGTTTTTGAGATATGGAAAGCTGATGTATTTGAGTTATTGTTCCAGATTTCAAATTGTTATTCATGTTTTTTCAATACGGTACTAACTTTCTCAATTCTCTTTGTGTTGTGCAGTGATGTTCGAATTGTCTTGCAAAAGCTCTTCAGATCTGACGGAAAAGGCGAGACATCTCTTCATCATGACCAAGGCTTCTTTGTATTGGTGTTTAAACATTAAAATGTTTGTAATGGTGTTTGGAATGGTGTTTGGATATGTTTGTGTTTGGACATTATGGTGTTTGTGATGGTTAGGCAAATTATATTATGGTTATGCAAATTATATTATGATCCATTCTGTTGTACTGTGATGTATTCATGTTTTTCAGCATTTTTTTTAATATTTGTTTTTATTTCCGACGGTCAGAACCATCGGAAACAGCTCAAAAATTAAGTATGGACAACGGATTTTTTCGATACTTATCGATGGTTCTAATTGTCCGTGCAAAGTTTTCGACGACTTAAACCATCGAAAATCAGCTGTGGAGTCGATGGGTTAAACCGTCGAAATGAGTTTATCGACAGTTTAAACCGTCGATAGTATCGACGGTTCTAGCCGTCGACACATATCGACGGCTTTAACCGCCGATAATATCGACGGTTCTAGCCATCGATATGTATCGACGACTTGTACCGCCGACAATATCGATGGTTCTAGCCGTCGATACTCAACGTTCGACGGCTGCGTCCGACAGGTGGAGCGTCGAAGATATCGACGGTTCAGAAATAACCGTCGCAAAAAGTTTGCGACGCCACATTTTTGCACGGATGCTATCCGTCGAAAGAACCATCGGAAAACATCATTTCCGACGGTTCTGGCCAATTGATAGACGGTTCGGACCGTCTGTAATAGCCTATTTTCTTGTAGTGATTGCACGTTCGTTTCTTCCATCACGACTGGTTCTTTTTATTTTCAATAGATACCCCTCTGTCACGCTCATCGAACGTCACTCGATTGTGCTCGTTGGATGTCGTCTTAATCACTTGAGCCAGATGTGCTTGGATCACGTGAGCTGGATGTCGCCTTGATCGAGCTCACCAATCATGTTTACGTAATATTTTTTATTGAGTGGATCTCTTCATCTTCTCCATATGTTTGTCTCACCAGGATTCTGGGACTGCACATTTGTCTCATCTTCTCTGGTTACTAGTGGGTTACTCTCCCTTTGTCATGTTTTACTATATTTTGATTATATTTTTCAATCACGTTCTATCCAACATTGAAAGGAGACTCCACTATCCCTAAACAGCATTAAACACATTCAATTCTTGGAGAAAAGAGAACCATTGATGAAGAAGGCAATCATGAAAAGGATGTCATCAAATATAAGAAGATTTCATGTACCAAAAACAAACACAAACATATATAAGACACAAAGTTATCCCTTCCATGAAAAGAATATTAAGAGACCTGCAAATCCTTAACTTATGACACAAGATATAGAGAAATATGTAAGGAGTAGCACATACTACACCATTTCATGACTTGTACTTTGTGAATATGAGATATATATATATATATATATAGAGAGAGAGAGAGAAGCATGCTTGGCAATGAGAGAGAGAAGCATGTTGAGAGAGAGAGAGAGAGAGAGAGAGAGAGAGAGAGAGGGAGGGAGGGAGGGAGGGAGGGAGGGAAGCATGCTCGGCTCCCAGTTTTATTCAAGTAGTATCCGTGTCTACATCTTTTAGATGCTCAATTTCATTCTTGTGAGACAATGTTGTATCTCGCAACATGGAAATTTGATCATCTTGCTCCAAGACTTTGTGCTTCTCTGCGATATGCTCTCTGGAAATTTGTTCATCTTCCAGTTCGAGCAATCTCTCATGTAGTCTAGAAGAAATGTATTCCTAATTCACTTCAATAGCATCATCAATATCATACTCTGATTTTGAAAATGAGGAATCAATGCCACCTTTCCTCAAGCGATCAGAACTATCACCAGAGTTGAGGAAGATGTCAATCTTGCAGCTCTCGAATCCAACTTGAGATATTATTTTGATTCATGTGTGGATTTTGAAGAGTTCATCGTTGAAGGAGAAGGTGGTTCAGAAACAATACAAGATTCACTGCTTGAAGCATAAGATTTGAGTTCTTTGACGGGTGTTCTCCCGCATATTATTGGTAAGTACTTGATCATAATGTTCGGCAAGGGCACAATACATATGGTAGAACTCTGACAATCATGATCTAGGTGATGTCCGGCGAGCGTGATAGAGGCAACGTCCGACGAGTGTGACCAAGGGGAATGTATTGAAAAGAACACAAAAAAACCAATCACGATGGAATAAACAAACGTGCAAGCAGCCAAGGGTTTTTTTTTATCACTTTATTAAATTAGGGATGTTTCTCTTCTAGCGCAAGTGATTAAGGCGACATTCGATGAGCACGATCTAGCAACGTCCGACGAGTGTGACAGAGGGGTATCTATTGAAAATAAAAAGAACCAATCGCGATGGAAGAAACGAACGTGCAAGCAGCCAAGTATTTTTTTATTGCTTTATTAAATCAGGGCCGTTTCATTTCAATCCAACGAACGCTGACGTTTCGGACATCATTGACTACCGATCTGCAATTGGACGGTTGGATAGTGCGACGGATACATGCATGAAAGGGCTGTGACGTAGGAGCATATAACCCTATAGATATTTATATATTAGTATCTTAGTTAAAATGTCTTGCATAAGTAATCATTTTCGTATGTAAATAACACATCAAATGGTTTTGTGATATATACCTATGAAAAAAAAAATTCCTTGAGAGAAAGTATATATATGCTCTTTTCTCTTAAAAAGGACATAGGATGTGTTGCTACCATTGCAACTTATATGGTCAATTATATTTAGCTACTAACATATAAGAAAAAAAATATAACCATGTATTGCATAACTATGCCTATATATTATATTTAGATAATTTACCTTATTTAGAATTTATTTTCAAAAAAAATTTAAAAAATCATTTCAATAATACATTTCTTTTTACGAAGGTGTCACATGACTTTGCATACACACATATATAAAACATATAAGAAAAATATTTTTTGTTATGAAAAAACACATATATACTCTCTTTTTCTCGCTAGCCAATTGTCGGTATCTGGGAAGCGGCGTTGGCTGTCTAACTCGCAAGATGCCAATAAGCGCACTATCCCCAAGTTGGAAGATTGACCCACTATCGAGTCCAACTAATCCGGTCTGGTGATCCTGAGTCGCATACCTAATAGTGACAGGTGCTCCCAACAAAAACATTTCTACACTTACAAAGACTCAAACTCGAGATTTTGTGTAATACCTCAGATTTTTTATTAATAGAAATTTGGACTTTTGATCAAATCCTCATTATCTCCCCTATATAAAGACCCATATTCTTTTGTTTTGCCCTTTTTCTCCTCCGAATCTCTTGGTGGCTAGCGCTTGAGGAAGGAGAACAAGAGGAACAAGGACAAGGAAGAAGAGGAAGAAAGAGGAGAAGAATTCAAGATCAAGGTATATAAAAGTGAAACCCCTCTCTCCCCTCTTAATGATTTTATGAATGGATTGAGAACATGAGGACACCATGTGCTCAGATCAGTTTGTGATGAGGATTTTTCTCATTGAAAGCATTACATGTACAAGTATTATGATTGAATCTACTACTAGGGTTCATGTTCTTCATATTGTTCATAATTTAGGGATGAACCTTACATCTTAGAAATTTCATGAACTACCATGTTTTCAAATGTTCTTTCGATACTAGAATGCCTAGAAAATGTACGTGTATTGATTCATAATGTTGTATATCATTTCCCCTAAATTTTGAATTGAAAATCATGTGAAATCGAGCTGCGCGATGGAGTTGTAGGACTCTGAATCACGTCACGCTTGTGACAAAAAGCTGGAAAATCAGCCAAAATGGAACTTCTATCACACCCGTGATAAACAATGCCACAGTCGTGACAAAGTCAGGCACGGTCGTGACACGCGCTGTCATGACCGTGACAAAATGAGACATTTTTCAGGGCTTCTATCACGACCGTGACGACTCTCTTCATAGCCGTGATGATCTGTTGAAGCCTTTTATCCTAATTAAATGCTATTTTCATGGTATTAATAGTATGTATCGATTGCTATGTTATTTATATTTTAATATAATATCAATTGCTATGTAATATTACCGGATATATGATTTTTCTATGTTATATATCCGGTAATATTACATAGCAATCGATACATATTATTAATACCATGAAAATATCATTTAATTAGGATATAAGGCTTCAACAGATCATCACGGTGGAGAGATAGATGATGACAACTACGAAGATGATAATGATATGTAATTTTTTTTCTTACCTAAATCTTTTTATAATTTGTAGTTAACTATATTTTGTTGTCTATTTTTTTTTTCAAAAATGTCCACTACAATGAATTCACTTTTTTGTTGTTCTTAATTAAGTATGTTTGTTATAATAATTTATCTTCAACATGTACTTATAACTTTCTTCCAATAATCTACATAAACAATTCATTTACATTTAAATAATATCCTTAGAGTATGTATGTATGTATGTATGTATGTATGTATGTATGTATGTATGTATATTAAATATAAATAAAATTGAAGTTAAATATTTTTATTTACTATAACCAAAAGTGTATATTTAATGTTGATAGAATTTATTTTAATCATTAATATAAATAACATCTATATTATATTAAAGAGAGAGTACATTTAATGAGAGATTGACATTTGGCACATTTGTGAAGTGCCACATGTCCACTATTTAAAATTTATAATAAATTAAAATACTGATTACTTGCTCTTAGGATATTAGTTTATAATTATCTTTTAATAATTAATTATTAAAGTTGGTTACTAGATATGAGTAACTACATAATTATATAATTTTATTACAATAGTGGATACTAAGTATCCAAACCATTCAATATACAAGAATAATATTCAAGGATCAATAGTTAATTATTTAATAATATTTTATTAACACGACACCTACTTTTTCTTATTTTGATTATATAAGGAGACACTAAAACTTTGATGAATTTCGAACTTCGACTGTAAGATGAATGATTTTTTAATGATTTACATGCTTATTATAGGATAATAGTTCATAAATATTGTTTAATCATTAATTATCAGAGTTAATTATAAGATATGAGTAACTATATAACTATATATCTATATATATCGGGTAATCCATGAAATAAAAAAAGGTTAGCAGTTACTTTAAACAAGTATTATCAATCACGTGAAGGTAACTAACTTTCTGAAAAGATTCAGTTGTTGGAGTAATTTAATAATCCATAATCGTAAACATATAATGACACAATTTATATGCCTGTTACACTATTAAAATCACACTAAAATTATATGTTACTAAATGAAACGGTTCCTTAGCAACTACCTCAATCCACAAATTGTTTGTCGTAATTATCTATAAATACTTCCAAACACTACCGCTTCATGCATTGAGGGATAAGGAATTGCATTAAACTCACCACATGCATACATGACACATGCAATATTCTTACTTTATTGCTAAATTAGAGCCAGCATCCCAACATCCCTATAGGATATGATCTTCCAGTCAATGGTCACATCATATTTGAGGCAAGTATTCGTAGTAAAAAATTATGCTTTGGGTGAAACTTGAAGTGGTAATTAGATAAGATAATATTATTCCTCTTAAATTCTAAAAGAATTAGATTCCTTTTGATTGATTTTATAAATTTTCATATTTAATTTATATTTATTATATAGATATTTCTTTGTTTGTCTTTAAGCATTATCATATTTGTTTTAGTATTTTTATATAATTGTATGTCTTCTTAAAAATAGTATTAGTGTACAAATGAAATTATATTTGTGGTATATTATTTATTTGATAATATTCACTATGTGCTACTTTATTAGATTCTTACACTTTCCATCATTATCTTTGTCATATAAACATTTTTTACACCAGTATTCTATTTATGATCTATGATTTTTTTTATTGTGCACTTGTGGAATGAAAATAAAAAAAATCACATTATTTGTCAATAAGTTAAACATCAAATGTCATATAAATAACTTAATCTTTTACCATGATCATGACCATGATTTTTGTTCCATAAAATAATTCCTTCTAATTTATGTGACACGAAATTCCATTTAATTTGTTTTAGAACATTGTCATTAGTGGTTAGTTTTTATTTATTGTATTAAATTATTTTATATCAAGAAGTAAATAAATACAAAGGATTCAATGTTTCATCATAATATTTTTATGACATACTTTTTCCACATTTTTTTATGGCCATGTTATGTCTGCATCTTTTTATGTCCATATTTTACGTTCTATAAAATAATTTTGAATTTTGGATTCCTTTTAGTTTGTCTTTAGATTATTATTATTATATTTTTTGTTTAATTATAAAGAATTTTATTTTTATTTTTCTTCAAGTACTATCATTTTTTTATTTCTAGAATTTCTTATGTAGTTTGATTTCTTCTTAAAATATTATTAGAGCACAAGTTTTAAAAAAATTATAATATATTATTTATTTATTGACTATTGGATCTATGCCATTTTCTTAAGTTTCTTTAAGTTATTTTATAATTAGAAAATATTAGATGACATCGAGTCTCTATTTAAAGCTATTGGTGCACATAACACATGACTCGTGTAAACTCTTATAACATGCACTTCTAATATGTTTCATTCATCAAATGATCATGTAGCAAATTCTTTCATTGTGGGCACACTGTGGCGTTATTGATTTTTTTAAAAATGAATCATTATTTATATAAATATAGAAACATAACACAATTTCATTTTATAATTTACTTTTATAATTTTATAATTTCAAATATTTGGTGCAGAGGTTAAAATTTTAGATGATGTATATGTTTTGTATATTGTCATGGTCATTTTGGTCTGGTCATGTAGCATGAATAATAGTCGGAATATATCCTTACATCCATATGCAAAGGTATTTTTCTATGCATGTTGAGTTGCATATATTGGTAAAAATATAATTGTAGAATGACTTGAAAATTCAAGCACGGACAATTTTAAACAATATAATTTGTATAGTATGAAGAACTATCTACACTATACTAACGGCAAAAAAAATAAGCAGGAATTTCATCAACATTTACATAAATTTATTCCCAAGTACTTAAAATTTGGCATACTTCCAAAGAACTAGAATAATGATTGAATTAAATATAATGTATGATAATATGTATCATAAAATCAATATTAATATGCAATGTCATTAAGATTTTAATGTGCCTGCATGACACTCTTCTTTAAATTCGCACTAAGCACATAATGAAGATTGATTCTCTCACAACATCCGAGATCAGTCAAACACTTAAATGAGAAGATTATTTTTTATAACAAAGGATACTGAATGGGAGATAAAGAGAATTATATAAATTAATAAGTTATTTCCTTAATTTAGAAATATCACATTCTTTAAATAATATTAAAATGTATAAAATTAATATTTTATTGTTTATAATCATATGATACGTCTAATTTTGTATCTTCCGTGCATCGCGCGTTGGTCATCATACTAGTATTTTTTAATATTATTGTTTGAGTATGGGTGGAAAATGTTTAGGCTCATGAATAGTTAATTCCACGCTAGTCCTCACCTCGCATATGCTTTCTTTTTTATAACATATTTTTATTTTTTGTTTGATAATGTTCACATGAGGGATAAAAGTACATATGATATGTTTATATAAATTATTATTTATTTTATTCATGTTATCATTATAGATATACATAATGTATTATTTATCATATTAAAACTAATTTTTTAAAAAATATTTCGTGTGTTCCAAATGGCATTCCCCCTCTCACACTCATATTTATATATAGGTTACTACTAATATATAAACTTATCATAGAAGATATTGTTAATCATAATATTGAACATTTTACATATCATATGTCTACCTAATGAATATAAATTATATTAATTAAATTAATTAATTTCATTAAACAAATTCTTGAAGATATCATATATTCATATGATATTACATTTTAATAGTCTTGTTATTGTAATAATCATTCTTGTAGCACTCCCGACCCAATCAAAAGATATTGTTCGCTTTGAGTTATTGGTCCGCACGAATTTAAAACGCGTGAAGGAGGTAGCTACATATAAGACCATGACCATCTTCGTATTTTGAGACTATTCGATGAGACCATCTTGATCCTTATACCTCATGTCATTATAATTCATAATATTGAATATAGTTTTTTCTCATATCAAAATTATTTCAAAAATACTAATTATTTTGATAATATTTCATGACTTCATGAGAGATTTACAAGTGACAGTTTTATTTCTCTCTATATAATATAAATATAATTCGATAGAGATGAAATGGTTTAGAGATTATAGCTTTTCCCAGCCTTTGTTTCTTTGATACGTGCTCTTGTAACTTTACCTGTTTACTCTCACGTTCTTATAGCAGCATGCTTTTACAACTACTCACATGTTCTAAAAAGACTAAACATTATATAGTAGCTATTTATAATATTTAAAAGTATGATGCATTATCTTCCAACTGTCTTGATTGTCTTTTATTCTTCATATTCCATTTGAGCTTCAAGCCTCTTCTAAATTTATTTGTAATAAAATCTTTTAAATAAATTGACTTCCTTATGCTTCTCATTTCTTTATATATATGAACTAGGGTATCTGCTTATCTTCTTTCTATCATTTGCTCATTTGTCAAATAACATTTTTTTCCTTATTAAATTGATAGTAAATATCTCAACAACCTTCAAAATTTAATTAAAAAGCAAATTTTCCTTGAGTTTTGTCAATATTATAAAAAAAAGTCTTAATCAGATATAAATCAATATAGTTTTCTTATATAAATTATTATATATGTGGATGGCTCTCAATGATTTCATTTCGTTTCTATTACGAAATAAGTATTCATTGCGATTTCTTCGAAAGGGAAGTCTTGTTGTATCACTTTTGGGTTGAAAGAGAGTAGAAGCCGAATATGCATGGTCTCAAATCGGAAATGATTATAACGTTCTAACATGGCCTAATTAATAATTGATAGTATTTTAAACTCTAAAATAACTTGAACAAAGAGTCCCACAAACAGAGGCGGACCTAGAACTCGAGAACTAATGGGTGCAAAAAAAATTAAACATCTTTTTAATATCAAATAAAATAAATTTAATTTGATTTAAAGTAGTAAAATTAACTTTAAAATTATGACTAATTAAGTGAGATTTTGAGAACTTATGAATTACATAATTATTAAAATTATCATTTATTTCTATTGGTACTTAGACAATGAATAAATATTATAATTATGCTTATAGATTTATTAATTTAAGAATGATAAGAGAGACTGAGACAAGATAAAGGTAAATAAAATCTAAAAAAAATTGATATAAATTGAGGGCAAAAGGAGGAAGATCAATGAGCAAACGATAACTTTGTGAACAAGAAATTTGGTTTGTATTTTAACTATAAGTTAGATCGCTTTTTACTAATGTTTCTATATTTTGTAATTACTCATTGGACACCAGGAGAGATCTAATAATTATTGTGCACACAAAACCACTGATGGTGAAAAATAATCTTACACTTTTTATCTTAAATTTTGGATTTAATGCTTTATTATACTAAAATATATATTTGATATTAATATGTAACTTACATATTAAAAACATTGCCAGTATGTTATGGGGTGAATTGACCTCATAAGTGACAATGTAGGTCCGCCCTTTCTCACAAAGGAATAAATTAGGCATAGAGTATTTTTTTCTATTATTATTATTATTATTATTATTATTATTATTATTATTATTATTATATGAATAAATATAAGCAACCGAACCGTAAGCAGTGACATCATTTAGCTAACAAATTAATTATAATAGAAACCCATACTTATGTCAAAGTATTATGGTACGGATTTAACTATGGGTAATTAAACATTATCGTATTATCACTAATATTATGTTCAATAATTCTCACCCAAGACTACTGAGATAACATGGTCGTCGTAAAAAAGTGATATGTGGTAATAAATAATCCTTGGGAAGATTTTCCTCTATCATTTGTTGTAGCATTTCTATTATTTTAAAAGTAAAAATTAATTTTCATTATTAAATTTATTACAAATTAATTATTAATAATTAAGGTAATTTTTAAAAATCAATAAAATATAATTAGATAAGAAATAAGAAAAACAGAAAAGATAAGTTTTAAGATATTTGAATTAAGATTAGAGATGCAAATTTTAAGTGAATCTAAGTATGAGATTAGTTTGTAAACGACTTTCAATAAGAGTTAAAATTGTGTTCTAAGTCAAAAAATATTCAGAAGATAAAATAGTAATAGTTTACTATTTTATTCTGAAAATTAATGAATATAAAAGAATAATTAATTTAAGAGGGACAAAATAAAGAAAAGTTAATTAGAAAAAGCTTAGGGATCAGCAACTCTTAATGAGACTTAAATTAAGGATTTATAAATTAACATATTCAAGAAAATAAAATAATAAATTATTATTTTATAGTAAAAGTCAAGAATTAATTATTTGCTTTCAAAATTTTGAGAAAAATGAAAAGAAAATAAATTATTGTTAAGAGTGATAATTGAAGTAGAGTTTGAAGGACTTTCATCCACCTTTCTTCCCTCCACCACTTGAGTTTTTTTTCACTATTGGGCTACGTTTTCTCTCTTTTCAATGCATGTGCAAGGGTGCGCCTAAGATTTGTCTACTTGGTTGATCTTTAAGACATAGACTTTGAAGTTGCAGACGAAAAGTAAGGTTTAATTGTCAAAAAGTTTGGCCAAAGTTCGATTGTTAAGATAGTTAACAACAAATATAAATATTGATGTTGAATTCATTTTTGGATACAATTCTTAATAGATATTATCAAGTTTAAGAGGAACAATAGACGTCCACATGTTCTACTATGATTCAAGAATATGTTTCATGACTTATGCATCGATAACACATCATTTTTAATGCTAAAAAATTTTGACCAAACTTTATGAACAAACTTTGGCCAAAAGCCAACTAGAGTTCTATTGTGCCAAAATCCAATTTGAACTCACCAGAACCCATTCCGAATTTTTATCTTTTTGACAGGAAGCTGGCAACACTAAATTCAATTCAACCCAAATTCCATGTAACCCTGCCCGTGGTCCGTTTAAATGTAGGATAAAAAAATTTTGATCATTCATTGTTTACCTGATGACCCGATTTGTGTGCTAAGCCACTCACACTGATTTCGTGTTAGAATTTGGATAGGAGGTTTTGGGTGTTCAAACTTTTGTTCTGTCGTTCTGGTTCGCGTCGGCCATATCCCAACTCGGGTTTCGGGAGTTATAAATTAAAGAAGCCAAACGAGACACGGTCCACATTCTATGGAACCCGACCCACGTTGCTATAGTGTCCGACCTGGGTTCTAGTCTACTTGATATAAGTTTAAGAGTTTTCTAGATGATCTTAGGTCCATAATTTGTTTTAGTGGTAAATGAACTTTATTATTATTTCATGATTAAGTTTGATTCATTGGTATCATGAATTTATATCATTTTTTCTATTATCTCACGTATTGAACGTTATTGTTTATGAAAATTCTATTTTCATGTGTTTGAATTCCAAAACTAATTGAATTGACAAGTAAGGATCAAGGTTGTTTGAAAGATAGTTTACCCTGGAGGAGTAGCAAGAAAAAATGATAGAAAGATAATTTATTTTCACACCATGTTAATGTAACACTCCAAAAATTCATCCTCAATTGTTAAGGGCAATTAGGTCATTCAACTATGTTAGCTCGTTCGTCATCACATAATCATAATTAGGTCATTCAAGAATATATTTCATGATTTATGCATCGATAACACGTCATTTTTAATGCTAAAAAATTTTGACCAAACTTTATGAACAAACTTTGGCCAAAAGCCAACTAGAGTTCTACTTTGCCAAAATCCAATTTGAACTCACCATAACCCATTCCGAATTTTTATGTCTTTTTGACAGGAAGTTGGCAACACTAAATTCAATTCAACCCAGATTCCATGTAACCCGGCCCGTGGTCCGTTTAAATGTAGGATAACAAAATTTTGATCATTCACTATTTACCTGATGACCCGATTTGTGTGCTAAGCCACTCACACTGATTTCGTGTTAGAATTTGGATAGGAGGTTTTGGGTGTTCAAACTTTTGTTCTGCCATTTTGGTTCGCGTCGGCCATATCCCAACTCGGGTTTCGAGAGTTATAAATTAAAGAAGTCAAACGAGACACGATCCACATTCTATGGAACCCGACCCACGTCGCTATAGTGTCCGACCTGGGTTCTAGTCTACCTGATATAAGTTTAAGAGTTTCTAGATGATCTTAGGTCCATAATTTGTTTTAGTGGTAAATGACTTTTTTACCCTTATCCATGATTTGTTAAATTGATGCCTTAAAAGATAAATAATGAAGTAACAAGATAAAAGCTAAAAAATGTGAAAAGTCATGTTTACTAATTGCACATGAACTCGTGAACATGGATGCTTTTGGATTATGATGTAAAATCCTAATATGCTTACGAAATACAATATAAAATCTTGATGTAGAGGGTCAAATAAAGTATCATTAATTGTAGTTTGCTCAATCATGGCCTTCATAGTAGTTGAAACTAAGTGTCATGTGAAACTAAGTTATATACTGTGAAAAGTAAGGGTGAGAGCCACCTCTAGAATTCATAAGGTCGGTCTAGAATTCAATTATAATCAAGAATCGTATGAAAGTATCATGATTGCTCTTAATAAAAATTAAAGAACTCACATAGGACAACAAATATAGAAGTATTTAGGCACATGCGTGAAAATTAAAAAAATATAGTCAAAGAATAAAGAATATTAAAAGAAACATGAGCACAAATAAGTATAAGTACATGAACATGAGTACGAATATAAATACAAATAAGATGAACATAAATATGAGCAAGAACAAGATAAGTACAATGTAATTGTTTATTGGCCATTAACTTTATTATTATTTCATGATTAAGTTTGATTCGTTGGTATCATGAATTTATATCATTTTTTTCTATTATCTCACGTATTGAGCTTTATTGTTTATGAAAATTCTATTTTCATGTGTTTGAATTCCAAAACTAATTGAATTGACAAGTAAGGATTGAGGCACGTGAGACAATGATGTTCGTGATTATGTCAATATGTAAATTGGACTCATAGTTGTTTGAAAGATAGTTTACCCTGGAGGAGTAGCAAGAAAAAATGATAGAAAGATAATTTATTTTCACACCATGTTAATGTAACACCCCAAAATTTCATCCTCAATTGTTAAGGGCAATAAGGTCATTCAACTGTGTTAGCTCGTTCGTCATCACATAATCATAATAAGATGTGATTTTCTGTTAATTCAACAGAAGCATACAACCATCAAATAAGATAAAAGACTCTTTCAATTAAAGCGAAAGACTTCGTGAAAACACCAAAAATAATGTCATAGAATAGAGAAAACAAAACTAATAGTCATCATTAAAATATCTTTAATAAACTTTATCAAATAGACTCAATGACATATGACCCCTAACATCCTAGACCAGTGTGTAATTTCTTTTGTCATTACTTGAACCGCTATCCATCCAACCATTGGGCACCCACCTGTATGGATCCAGGGTGCAAATGTTTCTCTAATTAGAGTATGTAAAGGCCATGCAATGCGATGTCATGATATGCAACATCTTTATATAAAAGAGATAAATAACATGCATGTCATGCTCTATACATGAGATCTACATGTCAGTCATCAATAACAATCTATCATCATGCATTTATAAATTATAGATGGAAGACATATAAGCATATCATCATACAAGAAGGTATGTGCAATCATAACAATCATACAATTTCATAGGCATATAAGTGAAATGCACTTACCATAACCATTGCCTCTATAACTTTTCTCAGGGTTGCTTCATGACCCTTTGTACTTTCACTTTTGTGGGACATCTTTCCACCTGTTCGATCATTGACCCTTTTATTAATATTATATCTTCTGATAGTTAGAATTTATGCCGTTGTCCTCTCAATAGGCTAGCTATGCTTAAGAGACGAAGCTCCCCTGTCACCCGAAGGTGACATCAAAATGCACACACCGTTACCGATGTATGTAACGATCATTCTAGACCTCGCCCAAGGGAGATATCGGAATGACACACCGTTGTCAATGTGTGTTAGGATTTCTGCATAAGAGAAATTATATGAGAAAACTCGAGAAATTTAAGGCGACGTAGAGTTTTATTAGATGAAAGAAATAGAAGAGGATTACAAGATCATATTGCATTCTCTTTGGACCCCTAGGGAGTTTATATAGGCACTCCCTTTAACAAATGATATGAATTACAAACCTATTGAGACTCTATACGAATCCCAAAATAGGACACCTATCTTGTGATAAGAAAATAAATCAATTCTTTAACAATCTCATGATAAGGCATTATTAACAATTTCCACCTTGAACTGAATCCTCCAATCAGATATCTAACACTCTCTGTTGCCGTCGGTCCCTGTTCTGATTCTGCACATGCGATAGCATCCTTATAACTTGATCTGGCGATTTCACCTATTCAGCTACTTGAAATGCATATGCAACCATGTCCTCAAAGCCATAACGCTTAGGAGGACCTACATGTCTGCATGCACGTCCAACAGTTAGACTTGTCGTTGCTTCTTCTGCTTGCTCCTCAGACTTTGGTTGTTCAGCCTAATGAGATTCTTCCGCCCCATTCTGAATTGGAGTTATTCCAAACTCTACCTGTTTATTGACACCTTTCTTTGCTGAGTCAACAACATCTTATTTCTGTTTGAGCATAGACAACTCAGCAAAGATATGTTTCTGTAGTAAATAACTTTGTGCTCTAAAGGAGACCAGATTCTGAAGTCTTTTACACCTGCACCATATCCCACAAAGACTCCTTATTTGGCCCTTGGTTTCAGCTTTTCTTAACTGACATGATAATATGCTGGACAGCCAAAATTATTTAGATTAGTATAATCAACAAGATTTTCTGATCATACCTCAATGGGAGTCTTCAAATCGATCGCGGTTGTAGAACTCCGATTGACAAGGTAGTATGCTGTGCTAATAGCCTCAACCCAGAATGACTTATTTAGACCAGAATTAGAGAGCATGCACCGTGCCCTCTCCAAAAGAGTTATGTTCATGCGTTTTGCTACACTATTCTGCTGCGATGTATTTCTAACGATGCGATGTCTAGCAATGCCTTCATCCTTGCAGAACTTATCAAAATTCAGATGAACAGAATTCTAAACCATTATCGGTACGAAAACGTTTCACCTTTCTCGATGTCTGATTCTACACCCGAGTCTTCCATTGTTTGAAAGCTTTGAACGCCTCTCTCTTGTGCTTCATCATGAATACCCATGTCATCCTTGAGTAATCATCTATTACAAATAAGAAGTATCTAGAACTTCCTATAGATGGAACATGAGAGGGCCCCCAACAATCATCGTGGATGTAATCGAGTGTTACCTTCGTCTTGTGCACAGCTTTGCTGAATTGTTGTCATTTTTACTTGTCAAAAACACAATGCTTGCATAATCTGATTTCAGATATCTTCTGACAATTTAGAAGATTACATTTACTAAGGATGTCCATCCCTTTCTGACATATGTCCAAGTCAGATCTGCCACAACTTGGATGCTTCTGATTCTGATTTGGATGAACTACCTATTGTAGTCACACCAGAAATTACTGTGCCTTGTAGTATGTTCAAGAACTTTCATCTGACTCCTCTCATGACTTCATAATCACCCTTGATGACTGGTGGGAACATGTCCGGCAGCATCCATCCAACATCCTTTGGAGTCTAGGACTCCTCGCGATATGAGATTTTTCTTCAATTGCGGAACAAGCAGACCTTTGTGAATGTCCCCACCCGATTGTCATGAGTTCTAATATGAATTGAGCTGATTCCAACTATTTTACAGGCTGCATCATTGCCCATGATGACCTTTTCATCATCAATATTCTGATAAGTTGAGAACCACTCTTTGTGCGGAGTCATATGATAAGAGCATCATGTATCTAGAACCCAACTCTCCTCCAAACATCTCTGATCAGATAACATGAGAGCCAAATCAGCATCATCAGATTCACTACTATGGTGTGCTACTGCGCAATCGTGTCTTTCTTCTTCTTCTTGGAGCAATCCTTCTTCCAGTAACTAGGTTCTTTGCAGTAATTATAGATGTCCTTCGGATTGGCATTCTTCTTCTTCGTCTTACCCTTCTTAGGGTTTGGATGATGTCCATTCTCTGCGGTTGTTACCAACCTTGCAGCCTGAGTCTCCACAGCCTTTCCAGACACCCTATGACGAAGTTCGCGAGTATGTAGACTCGATCTTACTTCTTCTAGAGTGGGGAAGAGACACTAACAGAAGTAGGCTTGCAACTTCATCCTCAATCTTCACATCTATATTTCATAATTTCATCAACAAAATATTCATTTGATCAAGATGATCTTTCAGAGGGGTACCTTCTTGCATGCGGAGGGCGAATAGAGTTGTTTCAACTGCAACTTGTTAGTCAGAGACTTGGTCATGTAGAGACTCAAGTTTCGACCACAGACCAGCAGTCATTTCTTGATTGACGACTTCGATAATCACCTTGTTTGCCAGACATAACAGGAACATAAAGTGCGTCCTCTCATTCTGTGCTGCCAAATTTGTGAGGTCGAACTCTTTTTCTTTGCCCTTCGAACTTCCTCCTTTGATTTATTCTTAGACACGTTCGTGAGCGGCGACGAGATTCCTTATTGTTTCAGAAGTGCATGCATTTTGATTTGCTAGAGACTGAAACTCTTTTGGCCTATGAATTTCTCGATGTTCATGTTGTGCGATGCCATCTGTACACCTGACAGAGAATCGATGATGAAGCCTCGCTCTGATACCAGTTTGTTAGGATTTCTGCACGAAAGAAATTATGCAACGCGAGAAAACCTGAGAAATTTAAGGCGACATAGAGTTTTATTAGAAGGAAGAAACAGAAAATGATTATATGATCAGATTGCATTCTCTTTGGACCCCTAGGGAGTTTATATAGACACTCTTTAATAGATGATAGGAATTACATACCTACTGAGACTCTATATTAATCCCAAAAATAGGACACCTAGATAAGAAAATAAATCAATTCCTTAACAATCTCGTGATAAGAAAATATACATAATATGTCAGACAAGTTTTCTTTTATTTCAGAATTTGAGTCTAGATGGGTTTCCAATTGGAGTAGGATTCAAGGCATTATTAACAATGTGTGTAACGATCATTCTGGATAAAAATCCGATAAAGGGCCATATAGGGTCGACGTGTAACATCATGCACAATTGGGTTCATTATGCTTTACAATCAACCAACATTTACGTCGCTCAATCTTTATATTTTAACTTAGTTACATGAGAAACATGCATATACGTGTATCTAGGTTCTTATAAAATCAACAAGCATCAATACATACTTTAATACCTTGAAAATAATATTTAATATGCTATATATGATTTCAGCAAAGGTCACGACCGTGAAATAAGACATCAGATCGTGAAATAGGTCGTCACGACCGTGATAGAAGCCCTGAAATCCTCTGCTTCTATCACAGTCGTGATAAGGGGTGTCACGGTCATAACAGGCCTTGTCACGACCGTGACAATGATTAGGGTTCATTTTCAAATCATAAACAACAAGAATATATTAACCTTAACTATTAGATCTAATCATAAAACCTGTCCATGGCATAGACCAAATTATGAAAACCTATAAATCCATAGATCTAATGATTTTCATGAACAAGAATCCCTCAATCATAATCCAATAAGAAACAAGGTGACCTCTTGCTCTCAATCCATTATAGGAAGAACATTGAGAGAAGAGAGAGAAGTTTGGATCCCTTTTATATATCTATAATCTGAAATCTTCCTCCTCTTTCTTCCTCTTCTTCCTTCTTGTTCTTCTCTTTCTCTTTCCTCAAGTCCAAGCTGTCAAGATGTGGAGAAAAGAGGTAAATAATAGGAATACATGGTGTTATATAGGGGAGATCATGAGGGATTGGATAGAAAATTCAAATTACCGCTGATTAAAATTTGAGGTATTACAGTTAAAAAATGATTAAAAGTTATTTCACTTCCATATCCCGTGAAAGAAAGATTTAAAAAGAAGAAGTTATAGATAACACAGTCCAAAATAATCTCAATTGACAAAGGGTAAAATTTTTACTAAAGTAGCAATTACTGCTTTAGCTAATTAGTGAAATTAGTAATATAAAAAATAAAATAATTAAAAAAATGTGACATCTTACTTATAGTACATGCAAAGTCACGGCATCTAACTTTGATTCAAATTTAATATGATCAATTTGAGCCTTACTTGGACCGAATTCGATCTCGCCTAAATCCGATCAGCCGTTAAATGAGTTTCGATTTGTTTTTTTTTCAAATTTGATCAACCATGCAATTTTTTTATTAAAATAGAATCAATTTGAAAGAGAAAATTGCTTTAAAATTAATTTTATTTAAGCATAATTTTTTAAAAGGATGGAAAACCCTATGTTCTTGCATTTAGATAACTTAATTAAAAATAAAGTTATTTCCTTTAATATTTCTTAATTGTTTTCACATCTTACGTTAAATTGTAAATTTATAAAATTTAACTCCTGGACTTGTTCAAATTCAACACTTAAATACTTTTCGTTAAATTTAATTCAAAATTTATTAGACTTTTTTTACTAATAAGTATTGAATCATTTTTACCCTTACTTACTTATTACATAAAAAATTAAAAACTAAAAAATAATTGGTAGGAGTAGAACTATTAGTTAATAGTAATATTATTCTTGTGCAATATTATTCTCATGTTAATTTTTTTATTGGTTGTAGTTATAACAAGTAAGGACATAAATGATATTTTATAATTATTGGTAAAAAAACTTAACATAATTTAGGATTAAAATAGTTCAAGAACTAAATTTTGTAAATTTATAATTTAGTGTTAAATGAAAAAGAAAAGTTACACATTCTGGGTATTAAAAGAGTTAACCTTGTCATATATCACCATTTTTATTCCATGCATAGAAAAATAACATATTCCAGAAGCACAAAACATGTTAGGATAATGGTCCTTTTCTTTTATGGTGCTCGATTAAAACCGTTTCAATGTTCGAACTGAATAGCATCCAATTTCGATCGTGATCATTCGTGGAATCAGAATCTGATCCCCCTCGATCGATAACAAAGTTTGCAATTAATAATTCATGTTAGAAGATCACACGCTAAATCAAAGAGGGAAGCACATTATGGGTTGCCAAGTAGGCAACACGAATCAAATTAATGTCCCTTCTTTTCAAAGGAAATGTTAACTATTTATTAATATAGTGACCATCAATGTCAAAATACGTCGCAAACACTTGTGCGACCAAAATTCACAAGATAATCAGCAACTTGATATATCTCATGATAGCAATGATAAATTTCTCCATTACAAAAAAGAAAAATAATGCTCAATGTCTCAAATGTAATGTGCAACACGTCGAGGATGTCGTGTCCTATTCTCGATAACTTGCACAACTTTTGAATCGCCCTGGAGGCTCGATTCTTCTAAATCCCATAACGTAAAATTTATGGACTTCTGCCAGCAAACCGCAAGTTTTCAATTCGAGGATTGAGTGAGCTCGCCTAGTCAATTCCCCTACAACAATAAAAACTCCATTATGATTTCGACATATAAAGTTTGCCCCCTGCCTCATTCTCAATGGTGAAGGAGTCGTCTGAATTCAATTTAATCGAACCAAGAGGATGTGGCTCCCATCAGGCCAAACATTGGATGTGGGGGTAAGGTGCCTCAGGATTATATATATTAGCATATTCAATGAAGTTAGCCAAACTTTTTTTTCCAAACCATCAACATAGTTGCCCTTTTGGATTTAAAAAATATGTCATTTCTTATTGACAATATACCCTATAGGGAGAAAGCAAAAATAATACACAATTTTGCCCTTGAATTAAAATCCAAATGTTGGCCCTCATGCAGAAAATCGATATAAGTTCAAAAGTAAAATTGAGTTCAACTTCCGTCAAATGCCAGAATCAGAGCACAATGGTGCATGAGAAGAATAGATGGCAAACAGAATCACTAGCATGACCACATAATAAACAAGTAGGATTACCATAAGGGTGTGTTTGGTTGGCTCATTGGTTTTTTCTTGGGAATCCTAGCATTCCAATGAAAATAATGCCTTGGAATCACATTTCTAGACATAAAAAATAACTATGTTTGGTTTAAGTTTGGAATCTATCATTGATACATTTGGATTATAACATAAATTATATTCCTAGGAATCTTATTACTACAGTGATGATACAGAGCTATACATGCTCATAAAAAATAACATAGAACAATTTAAAAGAAACTTTAAAACAAAACTTTCGAACATTGAATATTAGCATACCCCATTAGTTAAATATTGAAAGTGTCATGGATCACATAGTTCACAAGTTTACATCAACAAAGCTTGTCCATAAACAAGCATTGTTATCTTAATACAAACTGATGTAGGAGACGAAGTTGGAGATTACTTGAAGTCCAAGTTTGAGTTATTTTAGGAATTGAGTTTGAGTTATTTTAGATATTTAATTGCTGATTAATATTTAGTTTTGGTATTTAGTTGCTGTTAGTATTTAATTTTTGTTGAGTCAATATTTCCTAAGAGTCCTAATTTGCATTGTTGAACCCTTTTATAAGGGAACAGTTGAGTTATTTGGTGACATCATTGCTATTCAGACTTTTCAAAAATAATTATTTCTTTATCTTGGTGTTCTCCAAGTTTGCGGTGCAGATTCGTCTCATGCTGTGTTTTCTTGACACCTTTGTGTCTCGTTGTTTTCTTTGCATACCAGTTTTGATACGCTCGCCATATCAAGTTGCTACGGTGACCTACATGAATTAATTCTATTGTTGTGCCGCTGCTGCCCCCACATCAGTTGGTATAAGAGCCAATCAAGATCCACCCTCATCTCAAACCCTAATTTTGCCCTCAGCCAATCGTCTACAGTAATCGTGCTATAGTGCTGCGCTGCTACAATATCCGCCGCCACCCTTATCTCAAATCCTAATTTTGCCCTCAGTTAGCCGTCTATAGTAATCGTGCTATAGTGTCGCGCCGCTATAGTACCACTGCTACAGTAACCCTAGTTTTGCAAGGTGTATCAACGACCGCCATTTTATACCATGGGTGATGCTCCTACCCGTGCTGATTTTGACGAAGTGAAGGATGAGCTTCATTAACTCAATGAACGATTTAATGAGGTGAAGACGCTGCTTCAGGATCGACTACCTCCTCATGTGCAACTTGTTCCTCCTCAACAACAATCGAGACAACCACTTCTAAATCATCATTTCCAACGTGTTCATGATGGAGAACAAGAAGATGAAGATGACGGTCAATTTGTGCAAAATAGACAAAGTTACCATATGAAGATGGAAATACCCACCTTCAATGGGCAATTTCATATGGAAGATTTTCTGGACTAGCTCTCAGAAGTTGATAGATTCTTTGACAATGTTTATGTTCCAAAACATAAACAAGTCAAGATGGTAACCTTCAAACTAAAAGCTGGAGCCTCAGCATGGTGGGATAAAGTGCAGATAATGCGTCTTCAGCAACAAAAGCAACAAGATTGAAGAAGTTGATTAGAGCACGATTTCTTCCACCTGATTATCAACAGATTTTATACTAAAAACTCTGCAATTGCTGCCAAGGATCTCGCAGTGTGGCTGATTATCATCTGAATTCTTTCGCTTAATTGCTCGTAATGACATGATGGAAAGTGACCAGCAATAAATTGCTCGATTTGTCAATGGCCTGCGTTCCAATGTTCGTGTTCGTGTCGAAGGGTAGATCAACTATACATTAGCTGATACCATATTTCTCGCTGAAAGAATAGAGCGCCAAATCGAATGAGCATCATGTGCCGCATCCTTATCCAACAGACTTCTACTACAACGAAATTTTGCTAGATTTGATAATACACCAACTAAGACAGCATTGAAAGGTGCAATTCCTGTGACCACAAATGATCAACCTGCTAGTAACATGGCAGCCAACACTTCATCGGCAAGAAGGGCGAGCAATCCTTATACTCAGCAAAATACCATCACATGTTATAGATGCCGCCTTCCTAGACATCGGTCTAATGAATGTCCCCAACTTCCTATTGTGAATTTAACGCAAGGTGAAGCAGCGACAGATGATGAAGAAGATGAAGATGAGAATGTTGATGATATTGAGTATGCAGACGAGGAAGGAGAACACGTGGCCTATGTAATCTGATGTCTCATGCTCACACCAAAGAAAGAGGATGACATACAAAGACACAATATTTTTTAGACACAAGAACCTCACCCCTCCCCTTATAAGATTGGATGGATTCAAAAGAATACTGACATTGAAGTTTTCGCTACGTACAAAGTAGCATTTTCTATTGGTCAAAGATACATAGATGAACTTATTTGTGATATAGTGGCTATGGATACGTGTCAACTGATTCTTGGGCTACCTTGGCAATTTGACCGCAGTGTCACTCACAATGGTTGTACTAATTCCTATTCTTTTCAAAAGGATGGACACCATGTCACGTTAGCTCCTCTTACCGAAGGAATTCAATTGAAACCTAAACTCAACAACCACACATGTAGGGTAGTTGAACCTAAAGAAATTTGTGTAGAAGTTTGATCTGCTCAAAAGTTTTTTGCTATTCTGGTGAAGCCAAAGAGTTCTGACTCTTTTGACAGCTTTAGCTCTGCCGATGTCCTCAGCTCAGTGCAACATCTGTTAGACTATTTTAATGATGTCATGCCAGAAGAATTGCCACCTGGTTTACCATTGTGTGGAGCTACTATTTTCTCCAAGTTTGTTCTAAGGAGTGGGTACCATCATATTTGAATTCGAGAAGAAGACGAATTGAAGACAACCTTCAAGATGAAAGAAGGCCTCTATGAGTGGCTTGTTATGCCCTTTGGCCTCTCAAATGCACCAAGCACCTTCATACGTCCCATGAACCAAGTCCTCAGGCCGTTCATTGGCGGATTCCTAATATCACAACTATTGTTATTGGGGTTCTTGATTGGACTTGACGACATCAAAGTCGACCCAACCAAGGTGCAAGTTATCTCTAAATGGCTGACAACAATTGCAGAAGTGCGAAGTTTTCATGGTCAAGGTTTTTCTCCGACGAGAGTGGTTCATAGTTGGCACTTACAACAAATTTATTCGAGTATGTTCAAGAGGGATGCTGATGTTACTCGCTCGGTCAAGCTCTTTTCAAGATGGAGGGACTGATGTAGGAGACGGAGTTGGAGATTACTTGGAGTCCAAGTTTGAGTTATTTTAGGAATTGAGTTTGAGTTATTTTAGATATTTAATTGCTGATTAGTATTTAGTTTTGATATTTAGTTGTTGTTAGTATTTAATTTCTATTGAGTCAATATTTCCTTATCTAGTCTATTGAGAGTCCTAATTTATATTGCTAAACCCTGTAAAAGGGAACAACTGAGTTATTTGGTGACATTATTGTTATTCAAACTTTTTAGAAACAATTGTTTCTTTCCCTTGGTGTTCTCCAAGTTTGCAGTGCAGATTCGTCTCGTGCTGTGCCACCATACACAGAGATTCACGTGGAGTAGCTCTAATACCATATGTAACATTCTCGACCAGCGTGTAATATTGTCCGCTCTAGGCCTTGACCCGCACGGTTTTCTCAAAATGCATCACACCTGGATAAGGACATATTACCATATACACCCAGCATCTCTCCCATGACTTGTGCATGTAGGACTAATCCAAGGCATGCAATGTAAAATTTCTGACCAGTGAGTGATATTATCTGTTCTGGGTCTTGGCCCGCACGGTTTTACCAAAACGTACCACACCTGAACATGGTCATGTTCCCATATATACCCAGTATCTCTCCCGTGACTTATGCGATGGGACTAATCCAAGGCATGCCTCATGCTTCCTTCCACCCTTAAGGGACTCAATGTCCTCATTGAGTGATCGCACCCCACCATGCATAGAGGTTCACACGGAGTGACTATTATACCATATGTAACATTCCCGACCAGTGAGTGATATTGTCCGTTTCGGGCCTTCGCTCGCACGGTTTTCTCAAAATACGTCACACCTAGTGAAGGACATGTTCCCATATATACCCAGCATTTCTCCCATGACTTGTGTACATGGGACTAATCTAAGAAGGACTCAACATCCTCGTTGAGTGATCGTACCTCACCATGCGCAGAGGCTCACGCGGAGTAGCTTTGATACCATATGTAACATTCCTGACCATCGTGTGATATTGTCTACTTTGGGCCTAAGCCCGCACGATTTTTCTCAATACACGTTACACCTGGTGAAGAACATGTTCCCATATATACACAGCATCTCTCCCGTGACTTGTGCATGTAGGACTAATCCAAGGCATGCCTCTTGCACCCTTCCCTCCTAAGGGGGATTCAACATCCTCGTTGAGTGATCGCACCCCACCATGCATAGAGGCTTACACGGAGTGGCTCTAATATCATATGTAACATATTGCACTTGCGTAGGATATTGTCCACTTTGGCCTTGGCCCGCATAGTTTTCTCAAAACGTGTCATACCAGGGCAAGGGCATGTTACCATATATACCTAGCATTTCTCCCATAATATATAACATTCTCGACCAGCGTGTGACATTGTCCGCTTTGGGCCTAAGTCCGCATGATTTTCTCACAACGCCCCACCTGGTATTAGAGTAGCGCAACGACTTACCCCTATACTCAGCATGATATTGTCCACTCTGCCCCCACTCTGGGCTCACGATTTTCTAATGCGTCACCTAATATCTGAGTTGAGCGGACAGTATCACATTGAGTATAGAGGTGAGGCGCTACATTACTCTGATACCAGGTGATGCATTTTGAGAAAATCGTGCGGGCTGATGTCCAAAGCGGATATAATATCCTACGCAAGTGTAATGATGTTACATATAATATCAGAGCCACTCCACTTGAGCCTCTTTGCATGGTGGGATGCGATTACTCAACGAGGACGTTGAGTTCCCTAAGGGGGAAGGATGCATGAGATATGCCTTATATTAGTCCCACAAGCATAAGTCATGGGAGAGATACTGGGTATATATGGTGATATGTCCTTAACTAGGTGTGACACGTTTTGATAGCGAGCCAAGACCTAGAGCGGACAATATCACACACTGGTCAAGAATGTTACATTTGGTATTAGAGCCACTTCGCGTGAGCCTTTGTGCATGGTGGGGTGCGATCACTCAATGAGGATGTTGAGTTCCCTAAGGGGGAACGATGCATGAGACATGCTTTGAATTAGTCCCGCATGCACAAGTCACGGGAGAGATGTGCGGTATATATGGGAACATGGTCTTGTCTAGGTGTGACGCATTTTAAGAAAACCACGCGGGCCAAGGCCCAGAGCGGAACATGGATAATTTGGTGCATGAGGTATGCCTTGGATTAGTCCTACGTGCACAATTCATGGGAGAGATGCTTGGTATATATGATGATATGTCCTTATCCAGGTGTGACGCGTTTTGAGAAAACTGTGCGGGTCGAGGACCAGAGCGAACAATATCACATGCTGATTGGGAATGTTACACCTCATATTTCGAACTCCCGAACCATGGAACGGGCACCCTATATCATGAAAAATTGGCAGCCTCGCCAATGCTCCAACGGATGATCGAAACTTTTTCGGGTGTTCGAAAGTGCAATGAGCAGAATATCAAAAAATGAGATCTGATTTTCACCTCCATTATACCACCATAATGGAGGGGGATTGGTAACCCCCACCATCATGAAAATATGGAATTCAAATGAAACCCCCATATCATGATCATAAGGACCATTGATTTGAATGAGCCTTTATTTTCTTCTTCCTTCTCTCCTTCTCTCTTCTTCTCCATTGTTCATGCTCATGTGGTCATCATTAGAAAGTTCTGGAGAAGATCCTATTGGTACTGAGGGCACAAGCGACGTGGGAGGTCAAAGAGGAAGGAGCTAGGACTTGAACTAGTGAAGGAATAATCAAAACTCGTCAAGAAAAGGTGCATTTTCGGGATCTAGGACATGGGATTGTTTTCCACATGAATCTTGCATGTTCTAAGGACCTTGTTAGGCTTAAGATGTTTTATATATGGTGTAGAACTTATGCTTTAAGGACCTGCTATGTAATCATGATATTCTTACTCATAATATAGTAGTTTCGGATGCATTTATGAAATGTTTATGAAGTGGAGAATTTTGGTCTATAATTTCCTCACTGTTTTGCATTTACATTGCGCTTATTTCAGAACTATTTCTTTTCTTAGAGCATGTGCATGACACGAATACATTACATTTCAAAAGTTCTCCACATAAATGATCATTTGTATATCACCACTAAAGTTTGATTTTGCTTGCTTAAAAACTTACTCGAATTAATGTCCTTTCTGCAAGGGAGTTGAGAAGCTCAATGGGATGGAGTAGAGCACACCATCGTGGCCTAGTGATGTGCTACCCAGCTACAATAAGAGCCAAAAAGAAAGCAAAATAGCAAACATCATCCATGGCAGGGGACCAGCATGCTTCTGCATTTCCTTGGTGCAAGCAAGCTTCCCTCAGGAAGAGGGGACACAAACAAAGGTTGTTGCAGACTGCAAATTGGAGCAGGAGGCGAGCATAAAAGGTGGAAAAAGCAGAGCTCTTTTGGAAAGAAAGAGGTGAAACGAGGATGGAAAGGAGGGAGAAGAAGGAAGAGTCGAAAACAATGTCTTTGGCAATTCGTGGAGAATTGTGTGTTCTCCACATGACTTGTAACTAACCGGTCCTGCTGAGGCCAGGAGGTGCTTATGCGACTGGGATGCATGTTCTTTAATTGTGTTTCATTTGATATTCTTCATGATGATGCTGAGTATTGAGCTTTTCTCTATTTTTGATAATGTTGAAATGATTCTTGCTTTTACTGTTTGATTCCTTGTTTTCTGAACCTGTGTATGCATTTGAGTTTATGAACTATCTTTATCCTGGACCCTTGACCATAGGGAAATTTGAGGCTCCATCGCGATCGAACATGGAGAAATCTAACCTGGATGAAGACAATTCCGTGCGTGGATTCCTATGTTTTCCGTATGATTATAGGCGTAGGAGAAGTTTTCTAAGTCACTTTCTACTTTGCACCCCCGACCGTAGGGATGTTATATGATCCATCGCGACCAAACATGGAGAAATGTAACCTAAAGCAAGCAGTGATTCATAGTGTTAGTATTGCAAAATCAGTAATGGCGATTTCTATGATATAACGTAGATGTTGTTCATCCTTTAATCTATGTCTTGAGAAGGTTGGGCGCACTCCGAATTTCTGACAATAAATGATCGAATTGAGTCAGACATTTGGGATCATTTTGGACAGCTTTAAAGGATGTTCGTGGATTCTTTCCTTTGCCATTACTGCGTTCGATTCTTGTAGAGTTTTCCAAAAGTTTGATTCAAGGAATGATATCCCTCAAATGCTCATTCGAGTCTATGACCCGAGTCAGGTAGACGAGAGATGAGTTACTTCCGATAACTTCAGCTAAACCCCACCTTATACTTCTTGAATCAAACTCTTCTTCTCCAATGATGCACTGTACGGTTGCGGATCGTATTTCGATAGTGTAGAGAGATTACAAATTTTAAAACTTCATTTGTTATATATTCTTGTGACCAAAGGTGATAAGCTTAAGTATTGGTTAGACCTGTGTCTTAGAGGCTTTTGCGTCCCCTTTAATGTGTTATTCTCTATACACACTTTTTGTGAGTCAGTTTACATGCAATGGTGTTTTTTGCAAGATAGGTCTATGTTCACTTTATTTCATGTTGATTTAGTTGAAGAAGGTTAATTATAAGACCATTGATGATATTACAATGTGTGGAACTTGATTAAGATCTTTACTTGTGATGTATATGATAGAATGATCTGAAAATGTTAGGTTTTTACCTTCTGAATCATGCTATATGTTATGAATAAGATTATCATGTTAGATGCATATTTTTGTGCAAAATCTTGATTAAAAACTTAAGGATTCTGCAATTATCCATGGCTCTATCGACTGAAACTGGTGACCGGTCCACAATTGGGCATTCAAATCTCCTCGATAGAGGATAGCGAACGATTGATATGTAAACATAGAGATATAACGACCACCAGATCATATGTTTGATCCTCAATCGGACAACTGATATGGAATGTCGAGATTGAAACATGATCAAATGGTCGATCAAAGACCCACTTTGGTCGACCGAGGATGATGGATCTAGTTCCACAGAACGATCAATCGAGTTTTGAACGTCCGAAACTCTCGATCGAAAGTTTTTGAAATTTTGTTAGTACAATATCGGATGACCGTCGACTTGAACATCCGATCCGTACATGGCCCTTGAACGGCCAAAAAAATGAACCCTAGAACAGGTGACCATAACCCAAGTGGACAATTAATACTCCACTACATAATGGGCATCTGAATCCCTTTCGAGTGACTGATGCACGGCTAGTTGATTTTTTGGCGTGTGATCCTTTGATAGAGAATGAATATGGCCTTAACTAACAACCATAATTTGTTTAATTTTTGTCCATATGAGTATCCTAACCCTTATGATACTTTATAATAATTTGGAGCCACCTTTGCTCCCTACAACTTCTATTTGTTATAAATGATCGAAAGATATTATAGTTAATAAAGATAAAAAATAAAGGTTACCATTTCCTATCTAGATGGGAGGTCATTAGCCTTGTGATGAGAGACTTCTCATGAAAGTTATCAACCTTGTGTGAGGCACTTCCCATGAAGGTTATCAATCTTGTGTGAGGCACTTCACCTTATCTGAGGATGTTATCCCCCATTGTCTCACACTTGTGTATTTATAATGATACTCCCTAACAATGGAGAGCTCTTTCAACTTATAGAAAATGAATGACTAAAATTAAATGATATGACTATGTCTTTATGAACATGAATATGAATATGAAATGAACTAAAAAGGAAGCATAACAATGATGATCCCCATGTATAATATTAGATTTTCATTATGTTTCTTCTGGCTTATTTCACTACAAGAAAAACACGGATTACCGACGGTCCGAACCGTCAGTAATCAGCCCGAAAACCGTCGGTAACACAATTACCGATGGTTTTTCAGTCGGAATCGATCCGTCGGAAAAACGCTCGTCGCAAATGGATTTGCGACGGTTGAAAAAAATTCGTCGAAAATATCGACGGTTCTGGCCGTCGGAACAGTCCCCTGCGGTTCGACCCGTCGAAATTTTCTGACGATTGCAACTGCCGGAAAACTCCCCGGCGGTTCGAACCGTCGATATTTCCGACGATTGCAACCGCCAGAAAAGGCCGGCGGTCCGAACCGTCGATATTTCCGACGGTTGCAACCGCCGGAAAAGGCCGGCGGTCCGAGCCGTCGAAATTTCCGACGGTTGCAATCGCCGGAAAAAGCCGGCGGTCCGAACCGTCGATATTTCCGACGGTTGCAACCGCCGAAAAAAGCCGGCGGTCCGAGCCGTCGCAACTTTTCGACAGTCCCAACCGTCGAAACTTTAGACGGGCGTCGCAACCGTCGCAAATAATCTTTTAAATATAAAAAAATTAGCGGCCGGATCCGGCCTCCTAGCGCCGGATCCGGCGCCAGGGGCGTTGGCGGCCGGAACCGGCCCGCCTGACGGCCGATCCGGTGCCAGGCGGCCGGATCCGGCCGCTGGAGGACGGAACCGGCCGCTGGTGGCCGGAACCGGCCGCTGGTGGCCGGAACCGGCCGCTGGTGGCCGGAACCGGCCGCCTGGCGGTCGATCCGGCCGCTGGAGGCCGGATCCGGCAACCTAGCGGCCAGATCCGGCCGACAGCAGAGAGAGAGAGAGATGCCGGCGCGGAGCGGGAGAGAGAGAGATACGCCGACGCGGGAGAGGGTCGCCGGTGCGGGAGAGGGTCGTCGGCATCCGGCGTGGGAGGGTCGCCGGCGTCCGGCGCGCGGGAGAGGCCGATCCGATGCTCGCGGCCGGGAGAGGGAGAGAGGAGAGGAGGGAGAGAGAGAGGAGTGGAGGGAGGAGGGAGAGAGAAGAGGGAGGAGGGAAAATATATAAAGGAAAAAAAGTGGAAAGAAAGCGGGAAAAGGGAAAAAAAGCGGGATAACGAAATTTTAATTACCGACGGTTTCGACCGTCGAAAACGTAAATAATAAATATGTTTATTTTATTTAATTATATATAATATTTATTTTTTTTACCGACGGTTTGAACCGTCGGTAATCTTTACCGACAGTCAAAACCGTCGGTAATTGCGACGGTTTGGACCGTCGCTAGTTATATTAATAAAATACTCTTATATATAATATTATTATACATTCACCGACGGTTACGACCTTCGGAAATTGCGGCGAATTTTGCGACGGATGGATATCCGTCAGAAATATCGACGTTCCTAATCGTCGAAAAATTAAATAATAATATAATAAATTATATAATTAATTTTTTTTATTTTCGACGGTCACAACCGTCGGAAAATCCGTCAAAAAAATTAACTAATAATATTAAAAATATATAATTTAATTTTTTTATTGCCGACGGTCCTAACTGTCGAAAAAGTCATCGGAAATTGCGACGGATGGATATCCGTAAAAAATATCGACGTTCCTAATCGTCAAAAAATTAAATAATAATATAATTAATTATATAATTATTTTTTTAATTTTCGACGGTCGTGACCGTCGGAAAATCTGTCGAAAAAATTTAATAATAATATTAAAAATATATAATTTAATTTTTTTATTTCTGACGATCGTAACCGTTGGAAAAGTCGTCGGAAATTACGACGGATGGATATCCGTCGAAAATATGACGTTCCTAATCGTCGAAAAATTAAATAATAATATAAATTATTTTCGACGGTCATAACCGTCGAAAAATCCGTCGGAAACGGAACCGTCGAAAAATCCGTCGCAAATTGCGACGGATTTAGAACCGTCGAAAATTATTCGTCGGAAAATCGCGATTTTCTTGTAGTGTTTTCTTATTGGTCATCCTTATGACATATTATGAATTTACACTTAATTTTAAGCTAACGATTGAGTTTGCTCCCTTGTGTAATCTGCACATGTAAATGAGGATGTGTGCTGGGATGATGTGTGTAATTAGGGTTCACATTGAGTCTTTCATTTTATTGGAGTTATGTATTGGAACTTATTGATTTATACTATGGCATGGGTTATATGTGCCTAATTTGATGATGGACATGGTGACGCATTTTATGCTTTCATTTATCACTTTAGCTTCCACATTTTCATATTTAAGTGTTGTAATATTTTATTTTAAACTCTTCCGCTTATGTGTCATTTTTATTGACTATATGAGTTAACGAAAGGATAAAAAAAATATCGAAGAAAATATCGCATCAAGAGGACATTGCACCGCGTGGCGAGGTCGAATTTTGAAGCGTTAACGACTCCTTGGCGAAATAACTTTTGTGGACTGCCGAATTGCTGCTGATTACCTTGAAAATTTTACTAGATCAACCTTACCTGATCATTTTTTTTTGAATCAGGACCCTTTTGGCTAATATATAAATAGACAAATAACTTTCTTAGAAAGAAACGGGATCAAGACGAAGTGTTGTGGAGGAAGAAGTAAGCTAATTAATCTCAAGAACAAATATGTGATTTCCCATATTCAGGGATGCCTGATAATCAATCGATTCTTGTTGTTTCCGAGAATGAATTCACTCCTCGTTATCTGAAATTTGAAAAATTGGCTCTGCTGAAAGTCTCGACGGAGCTACGTTACGCACAATTTAGGACAAATGCAGTGGCATCATGACTCCCAACTTCGAGTGACAGTGTATCATTTAGGCTTCCAAGATTCTTCCCGGTCCATATTTCGGTGCAGTTACAGGGACCTCTTCTGTTTGGTAGGATGTTGGTCACATCAGAAATTTTTGCAGATATGGTTGCCGGATCAGGATTAAGGTTGAAAAAGGAGAGATATATTTCCCCTGCGTTGGCGCAAAAACAAAAGTGCAAAAGTAAGAAATAGACTTTTTATAGTTCATAGACTTTTTTCTACAAATTGGTAAGAAATATCATCGATCATATTCTCTTTTATCAAAACATCCTTTGCCAAAAAAAAATAAAGGTTATTGAATTACCGTTTGGTCCAGTTGCTATCCAAGCGCGGCCATTGGTAACGGGAGAAAACTGCACAAAGAATCATCAATTGATAATTGAGATATTATTCTGTAGGCGATAGATACATGCAATCAACCAGAAAAAAATAAAATGTTCCGGAAATCTCATCAAGAACTTTTAGAAAATAGATATTCAGTAATACCTCCATATTGTTTACACTGTGAGAGTCGATATCCAGTAAGATAGGATTTGTGATAATAATAAATGTATCTGAATCAATATTTCTTAGATCGCCTCCATACATTAGAGGAGACTTGGCCATGCACCAAAGTGTCATCTGTTTGAGGGACAATGACATGAAGTAATTGATCAATAACAAACACAACTTGGCAAAGAATAATATTTTTTTTTTATTTTGAGAATACAAAGAGCTAATATAAGGTTGGCAGACCTGGGATTTTTGTTCTGCAGGAGTGAGGTTACAGTTCCTGTGAGGGCCTACGTTTGCATCTGAGTTGGTTAAAACAAAGAACTTAATGTTAGAACTAGTCCACAAGAGTTAAACAAAGTGATAAAGAATTTGGAGATGACAAGAAGCATAAAGAAACATGTGCATGTCGAAATTATTTTCCAGACATCCTAGATGACAAAGTGTTGGAGATAAAACACCGAGGATCGATGAATAATGAAAATAACGAAAAAAAAAAAAGATGAACACAGAGATTTACCGTGATAAAATCCTCTTGATCAATGTGAATAAGAGAGAAACATCTATGGACAAAGGAGGTCGCCGCTAAAAAAATTTCATTATGAGCCAAAAGAAAGTACATTATATAAAACCTTAACCCTCATATATAAAGGTCCATACCGCGGGGGGCTTCGCCTTCCCGCACCCCCATGAGAATCAGTGGCGGACTACGGACTTGGACCGGCCTAACGGCCCAAGCCCTCCTCTTCCTCCTCTTCCGTCACATATCCTTATTTTTTCTTTTTTTCATTTTTTTTTTCTAAGTCCAGGGTACATAATTCAAGGCACGTCAACACAAAGTAAGCAAATCACCTCTGTCTTTATAATATCATACTGATTTTTATGAAATAAACATGATATCATGTTCATCAGAAGAATGTGCAGAAGTATGAAAACTACAATTTTAATCACTTCACTATTAGAGTTTCAATAACTTTAAAAAGTTGATCGTATTAGAGTGGCCTGGTTCCCCACGATTGCGCTGGTAGTTCTTTTAGTATCTGTCAATTGGAACAATCTATGAAATTGCATCAGAAACAACTTATTCTCCTTATATCTATCTAGGTGTTGAACAGATTAAAGTAGGTTGAAAGAAAGAATAAGTAATCTACTCGGGTCAGTAAGCCATCCAAATGGTAGCATGTCCATGTCAGGCCAAGACTTTCCAAGTAATCCTTCAGCTCCAATTTTCTTAGTAGCAGCAAAATCTCTGAAATAGATAAAGGATTATTCATGAAATTGATAATTACTGTGAAAATGGGGAGGACTCGTGGATAAATGTAACTGAATGCCAATCAAAACTTACCTTGCCACATCGAAGTGCGATGCAACAGCTTCCCAGTGATCCCAATCGTCTCCAGTGATCCTGTACATGTTCACTTGGTTACTGATGCCATCAGACAAGGATGGAGTTGCATTTGCTCCCGGTGAAATGGACAACAGAACTGGCCGCTCAAGTATTGTCAAAAGCTGCATTATCGTATTGAGTTTATTTAACTAAAAGCAGATGACATCTGATTAGAATCTGCCTTGAAAACATCAGGTCCATTTACCTCTGAGACTAAAGTAATATCTTTGGTGTCAAGATCTTCTCCGAAGACACAATCAAGTTTAACTGAAATGCAAATTGAACAACAAAAATCAACATATTTGACACGGAAACGATTAGCTGCAGTATCTTGCATTCCTCAACCAAAAGGAATCTTGTCATGACCGCTCGATGGAAAATCTCAAAATACATAAGCGATAATTTTGTTTATTACCAAAATCAACACCCCAGTCAGCATACAGGTGATACAAGGATATCAAGAATGCTCTTCCAGCTCCAGTGTCCGTGTTGACACTCATAAAGCCATTCGGCAACCATGCACAAGTCCTGTCCGTCATTCCTATATCTTTCGCCGTCCATTCTCGTCCAGATTCTTGGTAGGCAGCTCCCTGCACCATTCAACAAATGAAACAACATCAAAAGATTGGGTAGGAATGCCAAATTTGGTATAGTTACTAATTAATGATCATTGCATATCAAAAAGCAAAATTGCAGCAGGATTAGTATTGTTAACATCAAGTGGACTGAAGCATGTTGCAGAATGAATAAAGAGCATTGCATACATCAATGACAGTTCAGTCGCGTTTTCATATCAATATCAGTGATAATTCCTTAATCCTATCATATTAATCTAACTATAAGACACTATTTTATTCCGAAGATAGCGAACCATACCGTGTTCATGTCCAAGACGGGTGTATTTGCATTGACGGCCTGCGTGGTAATTCCCCTCATGAGATGAATCCCAAATTTCAATCCCATTGCATGAACTTTACTAGCAACTGCTGTGAATCCTTTCCCATCTGCGGACGATGGCCACCTCTCAGGGTCGGGGAATGGGCGCCCCCATTGATCGATGTTATCATTGCCGGAAGAGTCAAATGGGGCACCCGGCACATTCTTCCGAAACCACAGGAAGTCCACCACAGCGTACTGCACCGATCCATCATGCAAAGAAAGATTAATATTTTGTAATACATGTGTGTGTGCATTAGTGGGAGATGAGAAACCTGACCTCATATCCAGCTTTGGATAGTCTATCAGCCATTATCTTAGCATTATCCAGAAAAGCTTGCTCATCAACTACCCAAGAGAAAGAATCGTAAAGTTCCAACCTCTCGGCGGAGTGAGTGCACGATCATCATATTGTCCGTCCACCACAGTCACCGCTCTTCATGTTTGTTAATCCAACTCTAATCAACCTTTTTTTAAGCGTCTGAAATATTTGCATTAGAAGGACAACAAGAAAGCCAGAACATATTAACTCCTCAAAGAAATGAAGTGAACCAAAAAATCACACGTATGCCAAGGGCTTCTGTACGACAGATTGAGCATAATGCTCCTCGGAAAGAAGACAACACGATCAGAACAACAAAACCCAATTAGACATAAATCACGCGGTAGTTTTGGCTCTTCAGAAGATTATGATTAATTTATCCAGAAGAACAGTAAAAAAAATTGCTTTTTGAGGAAAATATGATTAAGAAAATATAAATTCTTAGGTAAACGAAAAATAGTAGATAAAGGATTTGCAGATTACTGACTGGCAGAAGCAAATGGTCGAAAAGAGCAGAATCCAGACAAAGTCCTTCATGGTTTTCCAGGGCACTAACGTTGGAGCAGCAGATTCAACTCGGGATGCGGCTGCAAACACACTCAAAAGAATGTTATTAATACAACGATCATGCTCGTGAAGTTACCTAATATGAGCCCATTACAGCAAATAGAAAACTGTTAATAGTGTGTAATCATTACGCTCATGAACACAGTTATGATAATTAATAGGTCACTATAATTGTTAAGAGATCATCATTCCGTCCGATGATGAATAGACCTTCTCAGATTAATGAGTACACACAAGTGATATCCATATTTCGTTTAATTGCCACCTAATTATGTTCTGTAAGTTTAATAAATTAGTAACTTTTCTATGGAACCAAACATCAAAATATGGAAGAGTTTATATTTTAGAATTTTTAATTCTCAAATGATTCATTACTGTAAAATGTGAATGTTAACATAATAGGAAATTGTTGTTTAAATTATTTATGATATTATAATATTTTTTTTGGATTACTGTTATCTGTCGGTCAAACTTAATTTCTTGCCGTCATAAATTTAACTAGTATTTATTCTTTAAATTAGTATATTTTTTTATACCTGCTTAGGTGTGACTGATTTTCCCTTCTTGTTCATTTCTTTACCGATTCAGTACGTACGTTAATTAATTTGATTGCCATATATTTTGTATTTACTATCGCCATACTATGACAGAATATTGATTCGGAAACTGCCATCTGCCTGCTTGAAATATTAAATTCATTTATTGATACTCCAAATATTATTCCGCAGGAGCGGACGAGACCTAAAAAATGATGGCCAACATAAAGGGAAAGAAAAAAAAAGTGAAGTGGGTTTGAACCCAAGACATATATAGATGATAAAATGAGACATCCACTCTAGTAGAACTACATTTCTATTCCTACATGATATCTAATTTATTTAAGGAGGGACAAACTTTATTTATAATTTCAAAATTTAGATATTAACATATATACTTAATAAAATTATAAAATTTTAGAGGGCTAGGCCCCTCTCATGATGTATGTGGGTCCGCCCCTGATCATTTCAAAACTAACATATATCATTTTTATTGTCATATGTCGAGCTAGCCATTTTTTCTAAACTTTGAAACTTATTAAAAGCTAATTTATTGTCATATTTTGGATAGGGCAAATACTTGTGTAGAATCAAAAACTCGTATTAAGATTAAAATTTTAAATATTTATTTATTTATGCGAAAATTAATAACAGTATAGCTAACAAGTGCACTAGTCGTTGTAATAGTAGAGCGTCGAACCCACGAGGAACTATTTTACTTTTCTATCAAATTCTAAAGGCTAATAGGAGAAGAAATATAATTTAAGATAAAAGTGTGCAGAAAATAAACTTACATAAGAGAAGAAATATAATTTAAGATAAAAGTGTGCAGAAAATAAACTTACATAAAGATAAATGTCTAACGCTAACGATGTGTAGGTTCTTAAAATGATCCATAATGTGATTAGAACACTCTGTAATTTTTGTAAAATCAAGTATAATCATGAAGTTCAGATTTAGTTTTTAGACGAATTAAGGACACGGAAGATATGATCTCCCTAACTGGGTAAATCAACTATTTTAATATAACAATAATATGAAAGTATTCTACACGAATATACCCTCAATCATATTGAAATCAATATGTTGTAATCCTTAAACTACTTAATCGTTAGCACGGGTCAATTATGCAGACTGCACAATCTAATATTTCACAGGGTTCTATTAGATTATGACATGCATTACTTCAACATAAAAGTTAAGAATTAATTCGAATAGAAAATTATGAATTAAGGATTTATTATACTACACAGTTAATAATCATCCTAAAAATTGAAGAAAAGCATTGAGTATAACATCCATGTTCATAAAAATTAAACTAACTATTATTTTATTAATAAAAAATTAGAAGTTGTTCCTACATTAAAAATCTTGCAATTAAAATAGAAAGGTACAATTAAAACTAATAATCAAGAGTACTAAAAAAAATAGATAAAATTTGAAAAATCTAAATTATCATCCCAACAATATGTAGAATAAAGAGAACTCCTCAGAAACAACGATGAACCGCCACTACAAGAAAATGGCCAATTTCTGACAGATCTTTTTCGAAGGAAATGAATCCTTCTCGTTTATTGACAGCAGTTGCGACGGATTAAAAAATCCTTCCGAATTACCAAAGGCCAAAACATCCTTCCTTATTACGGACAGAAAATCTCCGTCGATAAATTATCGACGGGTATAACCTTCGAAATTACAAAAGGATTTGAATACGCGATAATTCTAAAGAAAATACCCGTCGGTAATTATATTTATAATAATATAAATGTAATATAATATAAGTATATCTTCAATATTTTATTATCAAATTATTATTTCATTTACTGAAGGATAGTGTCTTCGAAATTACTGAAGGATTTAGCATCCATCGACAGAAAGACATTACCCGTCGGTAATTAAAATAATATCATATATTATCAATGTTTTTATATATATATATAATATTAATATTAAACATTAATAATAGTATATGTATTGATATTAATTGTATGTATTAATATATATGATTACAATCATTAATAATATATAGTATTATAAATATTTGAAGTAAATGGAAGAGATATATGCATTATATTATAACATTAATAATATATTATTATTTTATTTTCCGAAGGATTCGAAATTTCTGAAGGATTTAGCATCCGTCGATAATTTCGAAAGACGTTACCCGTTGTCCGAAGGATAAGGCCTTCGAAGGATTAACATCTGTCAGTAATTGCGAAGGAAATACCCATCGGTAATTAAAATAGTATCATTTATTATCAATATTTATATATATAATAATATTATTAAACATTAATAATAGTATATGTATTAATATTATTATTAAACATTATTAATAGTATTATATTATATTATATTACATGTATTATATCATAGACATTAATAATATATTATTATTTTATTTACCAAAGGATAGTGCGTTCGAAATTACCGAAGGATTTAGCATCCGTCGATAATTTCAAAAGACGTTACCCATTGGTAATTATCGAAGGATAAGGCCTTCGAAATTACCGAAGAATTAACATCCGTCGATACTTGCGAAGGAAATACCCGTCGGTAATTAAAATAATATCATTTATTCTATTTATTTATATATATAATATTATTATTAAACATTAATAATACTATATGTATTTATATTAGTTATATGTATTAATATATATGATTATATTATATATTTTGCGATGGTCACCTATTTTAATATTTTATTATTAATATTTATAATATAACACATATGAGAAAATTGAAGATAAAAAGATGAAAAAAATTAAAGACAACTATGATAACTAATTTTAAACATAAGTCTTCAACACATTTTATACACATATTGATTAACATTAGTATTATATGTACGTTAACATTATCAAATTCATTTAAATTTCCACCGTAATTATAAATTTATAAATTTTAAGTCTTTCAATTAATTTTATTCAAAATTATATTAATTCTATAAATTTTATGATTATTAATGTTTTTAGTTGTATATGTTAATATATATATATATTATAATGTTTAATAATAAAATTTCTTATATAAACAATGATAAAAAAATAATATTCTTTTATTTACCAGCGGCTACTGCCTTCAGAATTACCAACGGATGACAAATCCTTCGTTAATTTTGAAAGATATATCCGTGGCTAATTTTAATATTTTGTCACCTAATTTTCCCCTCCACCTCGTTCCCGCACCCCTTCTCTCCCTATATTTTCCCCCCTCCCCTCTTGTGCTTACACGTTCTCCCCCTTCTCTCCTACTCGTTCTCCTCCTCTCTCCCACGGTGGTGGCGGTGATGGCGGCGGTGACTTTCGATTTCGACGATCCCGGCTGCCCACGCTCCTTGGATCTGATCGCAGGCGGTCGGATCTGATCGTAGGCGGCCGGATCCGGTCATTGGCGGCCCCACACGTCGAATCCGGCTCGCGGGTGGCCAGATCCGGTCGTAGGTAGTCCCCACGTGTCGTATCCGGCACACGGGTGGTTGGATCCAGTTTCGGGCGGCCGGATCGGGAGTGCGGGCGGCCGGATCCGACGTAGGCGGCGGATCGGGCTCGCTGGAGCCGGATCCGGCCGTCCGCGTCTTTGGCCTCCTCCCCATCCTCCCTCTCTCTCTATCTCGATTCCGGCTGTCTGCTCTGGATCGGCCGCCAGCGCTGATCCGATAGTAGGCGGCCTATTTTTATACTTTTAAAAACTTTTCGACAGACGTGTCCGTCACACTCCGCCAGTGTGTGCGACAGGTACCCCATCAAAGACTTCGATGGGCGCTCGTTTCTATAGCTCAAACCTGTCAAAACCTTCGACGGGTGATGGCCCGCCAAAGGCTTCGACGGGTCAAACCATCGATGGGAGTTCTCCCGTTGAAACTTTCGCGGAAACTTTCGGAAGTCAGTCGAAATTTGGGAAGGGGAGAACACTTCTACCTTCGGCGCGGCAGCCGGATTAGGAGCTTTCGACGACAAAATCTATCAGAACTTCCGAAGGACAACTTTTCCTTCGAAACTTCTGACGGATTTTACTCGTCAAAAATTGTGAAGGCAAATTTTCCATCGGAGGCGTCCGTCAAAATTTCTGAAGGGATGTTTGAAGACTGTCGATAATTTCTTGTGATGACAAAATTTCCAACTAACTACTATCCATTGAAAAATCCGACGCAAAGACATATTTTTGACGGATTTTAAAGGTTTTGCGACGGATATATCCGTCGCAAAATCACAATATTCTTTAGTTCACTGCGCAATCCTGGCCTGAGTCTACCGTGCAAAAGTCTTCTCCTTTGTCCTTCGAAAGTTCTCTTTTGTTCTTGGCTTGAAAGCTTCGGTTGCAAGCCTTAGTATGATTATTTCTGTCTATGGGACGTCCCTTTTTACAGAGGCTTAAGTTATCATGAAGTTTGAGAAAAATGTAAATCTTTTCCTTGTGAAATAAGGCAAATTCGGAGTCCTATTGATTCTGAAATTTGGGTCTCGTAAAACTCCGAAATTTCTAGTCTAATTTGTTTCCGATTGAACCCTAGGACATATGGTAAGAGTTGGAGTCATTGTGCGTTGAGAATTCCTCCAAAAATAAAGTGTTCGTTGAAATCTGCATCCATCACGCCCCTGTAATTGATTTAACGGCTCAATCAGAGTTGGAGTCGATGTTTTCTACTATCTTCACAGGGTGTGAGAAGAGTTTCACAGCCGTTATTCAGGAGATTTCTCTTCGACCCGCGCGACTTGTGTGATTACACGATTGATGATAGAGAGCTAATGACCTGTGAAGATTACTTTGTTGATCTTAAGCATTCTAGTTGACTCATTAAACATAGATCACGGTCCGTTAATTGATAATCATCAACTCCATACCTTACGCGACGCTCGTGAAAACTATGTAACGATCGGTAAAATATTTGTAGTTGAACTGCTGGACTACGCAAGGGCCCGTTATTTTTTTATTCATGGACGTGATAAGTCTTCCAGATCTGATTCGTTGTAGGAGCTGTGAGACTGTGCGATCCATGATAATCTGTTGTAACGGTCGTGAGAAATATGTCACGATCCATAATTTCTCTTCGGGTGAAATAGGGGATGCTTGATAGTGATATTGATGGGTGTAGTGATAACTTGCTGATTTTGGGGTCAAATTTCAGATTTTTCAATTTTTGATTTAACTCCCTAATTCACTCTCTACTGCAAGTATACATGTCAATTGTAGTCTACCCAAATGTCGTATCCACAGTGATTTGAAGTCCTAGACTACCTAAAAACAATTTAGACTAATCAAAGTTAAAGTGGCAAAAATAGAATTTTGAATGGAAATGAAAACATATTTTTCAGGAAGGTAAATGATAACTGTTTTGAGGTTTCTGAAAAGTTAACTAAACTGAGTTATAAATGCTAATCTATAGGCTAAAAGGGTTTATCTATCAATGAGGAAGGTCCTCTTAGGAGTTGGGGTTCATCTAATTTAATTATGGATGGAATGGAACAAGTTATCTATTAAAATTCAAATCTAACTCAACTTGTATAATTTCTGTTTTCACAGCTAGTTTAACCCTGAACTATCATATCCTCATATGATTGATTAGCTAAGTTGAATTAGAAGAGGTCTTGACTGAAATCAAATTAACATTAGGCTCAAAACCAAATTCCTTGCTGAATTTTAGTAATGTAATGAAATCTGAAATGATAACTTTCAATTGCACTTTGAAAATGAGGGAAATGCTTCAATCAACTAAACAGGGATGAAATCAATCTAATATTAGTGCAAATGCTCCTTGGTTTATCTCTAAACTACAAGAGGATTTTAAATCAGTCTCTCAGCTGCAAATTCAAATGAAATCAACATTTTCACTAAAAGGTTGGATGAAATCAACACTTAATTCATATATGGGAACTCAGCACATGCAATTGCTCCTTGGTTCATCTCTGAACAGCAAGGAAACCTTAAAGTTCACTTCTCAGTTATTAATGGATTTAGAGGTTTAACAATAGCAAGCAGGTTCCTCAATTTCAGGATTTCAGCAACAAAACAAATTCAGAAATCAACACCTAGCAACATTGAAATTCAGCACATATCACTCATTGGAATTCAGATTTTCCATTGCTCTTTGGTTCATCTCTGAATAACAAAGTATCCCTAGAATTCACTTCTCAGTGATTTAATGAGATCAAGGATTTACAACAGCAAATCAGAATCCAAAGATTCAAGAATTCAGCAAAGGGAAAATCAGAATTCAGCATTCAAAAGTTTGCAATAAATCATGGATTATAAACTTGGAAACACCATTGCCTCTTGATTCATTTCTGAACAAGAATGAAACCATAAGTAACCTCTCAGTTATCAATTAAATCAGGGCTCGACAATGATAGGAACATGTTTAATAGAATTCAGAAATCAGATTTGGGAAAGAAAATAGATTTCAGAATTCGGATTTCAGATTTCTATTTGGATTAGAACCTAGAAACTTGGCATTGATTCTTCATTCATTTATGAAAAATATTAGATCAAATGACAACTTCTCAGTTGTAGCTACAATCAGGACCTTACAATGTCAAGGATCAGATTCATGTAAAACAGATTTTAGAAACAAGAAATCAGAACTTCAGGAATTCATAAATCAATGCAGGAAATCAGAATTGTCCATATCCATCCACAATTAATCTAGACTACTACCCTATCCTAGGAGACATAGGACTTAGCTCCTCATAATTACAAAGATTGATACACAATAGTAGGAAGGATTGATACAAAACATCCTTCAATCAAATCTGTCCACAGGAGAAATCAGAATTGCAGCTCCCTGGTTCAGCTCCTCTCCTTGCTTCCTTCCTCTTCAAAACCCTGCAATGGCCAGCCCCCTTTCCTCCAGAATTTCTCTAGCTTATATATGTGTCATGTGCAACCTTTGATCAGCATCAGGATGTTCCATGGTGATGTGATTGTGCCATGTGTCCTGGTCCTGCTTGCAGCTGCAGAAGACAGCTTTTCTGGATAGCAAAAGTAGTGGTCCCCCCACTTTTTTCCACCTTTTTGCAACCTATTTTCTCTGTTACAAAAGATAGAACACCAAGCATCAAAGTCCTCAAATAGGAAATGAACAAATAAGGATAAGGAAAGCCACCAGAGTCAGCTCAAACATCAAATAAAATCTGGTGTTATGAAGATGTGAAATCAGTAATTAAAATGATAAGTTTGAGAACCCGGAATGATAACTTTGCATAAATCTTGGAAAATGATCAAATATGGATGGTTCAAAGCATTGAAGGCATCAAATGGATTAGGGTGGCAAGTGAGTGAAGTCAGAAATCAAATATGAATAAGATTTCATAGGAATGATAACTTGGGTGCCAAAATGATAACTTAAATGCCTTAAAATGATAACTTGTCATAACTTTTGTTGTGGTTATCCAAATATTTTCAAATTTGAACAACAATGAGTTAGGACAATAATATAATGATTGCCTATGGCCTTTGTGCAGAATTGATAGTTTTGCATATCGAAATGACAGTTTTTCCCTCTAACGATAAGTTGGCATTTTAAAAATGATAACTTGTTCAAATGGATTTATAATTTTGCACAAGTTGAGATATGACCATCCAAATATGATTTATTGATAATAGTGATGAATTTATGGCAAGAAAATCATTAGAAATCAGCTCACTCAAAATAATGATAACTTGACATATTGGAGTGATAACTTGTCCTAAAAATGATAACTTGGCATAGAATTGAAATATTTATGGATTTTAGCAATTCAGAACCTCTATCCACATGGAATTAAGTATAAAATGATGAAGATCAACTAGTTATCACAATTCATGCATTCCAAACATAATTGGCCAAAAGTTGGGCAATTTAGGGGCTCGATATGGGTGAAATGCATCTAAAATGGGATAAAAAACTATATTGATCAGCTAGTGTCAATGCTCGGTCCATGAAATGCAGCGACTGTACGTGAAATTTGGTCTTCATGGCTATGAGAGATATTTAACGGCGAGTGAAATCATAGTTTCTTCATTTGAGTGCTTTTGCCAGAGCCGTGAAGGCAAGCCGTTGGGGCGTTAAACTATATTTCACGACCCGTGAAGAGGCAGTCACGACTCGTGAAATCTATTTTTTGTGAATCTATAAGAGCATTGCGATTCTCTGAAAGCCATGAGTGTCGGATGATGTGGCATGAGATAGACCTTTCACGTCCATGAGAACTGTATAACGACCTGTGAAAAAGCACTTTTGAATTTTTGGAAGCTAATTTGACTCCATTTCACGTTATTCTTCTCTTATTCCTTTCCTCCGCCATTTTTATCAATATATCCTGTAAAATACACCAAATAGAGGTAGATTGTTGTTTCAAAGAAATTAAGAAAATAAATATAAAAATAAGTGCATGTTATGAGCAAATTATACAAAATAAGTATAAATGCAAGCCTAATTATATATTGTAAAATGCATGCATCATTTATCTCTAACTATATTGTGCAATGTTCTAATTGTAACAAAGAGATTTATAATGTCGTAATACTTTTTTAATAAGTGATTAAGTAAATATCACTACCTCTTGGGGTGATTCTGGTGTCAGCGTCAGAGAACGAGAAATTGTTTTGCTTCTAAAAATGAATAAGAATGTGGCGACTTGTGTTATTTGAGTTTTATGAATTGGTTTTGTACTTTAGTTATTTTAATAAAAAATTATTTTATCAGTTAGAAACAAATACACTCCCTCCTACTCCACTTAGTGACTTGTGATCAAATAGTTAAGATTAGGACAATATGGCTCTTATTTTAAAAATCTAGTCATCTTTAAAACTATGATATCGATAATATTTTACTCAACGAATGTTAATCCATTGTTCCAAAGGCGGAGCCAGAAAAATATAAGGAACCAACACAATCTACCACTCTACCAACTTAAGACTTGTGCAAATGATGGCTGCATAAGTTACTTATTACGCATTCCAGTGCTTGGACGTGCAGGCGCAAGCAGGCACTTGGTGCCACCACTGCATTGTTCGTCTGCTAACTTTCGATTCTTACAATTTTGTCTATTTAACACTACAAGAAAATCATGCATTTCAACAAACTATTTTCGATTGACTAGAATCCTTCGCACTTTCCGATGATATTTATGATGAAAAGAAAAATTCTTTCGAAATATGGACAGGCAAAATGTCCGTTGTTATTGTCGATAGCGAAATTTGTTCGATAATTATCTAACGGAACTGGCCTTCGAAATTACAACGGATAGAAATCTGTGGGTAACTATGAAGACTAGATCAGTCGATAACTATTTTTTAAATATAATATATATAACATAATGTAAGCATATGTTTAATATTTTATTATTGATGTTACCGACGGGTCCAACCTTTAGAATTGCCAACGAATAGAATTTCATTGATAATTTCGAAGGTTAGATCCGTTGATAATTACGTTCATAATAAAATATATATAACTCTGAAGACTAGATCCATCTCCACTCTTTCTCTCTCTTCCCTCTGTCTGGCATGAGTTTTCACTCCAGCTCTGGCGAGTTTCGACACCGGAGCTCCCGTAACTCCGGCTTTGGCGCCTGGCGGCCCGATCAGTCTCAAGCAATGGATCCAACTGATATGAAGAAGAAACTCTCCATAAATGCAATTGATGATAAAGAAGAATGTTTCAGTAATGTTCAATGTTCAGATAGTGGTATAGATCTCAGAGATAAAGAAACTCAAGCTAATCAAGAACCCTTGTGATTTGCAATTGATCCAATTATATGATCAAGGCAAAACAATTTCAAGCTACAAGAAAAAATCATGTTCAAAGTATTCCTCCGGATATGGATCATATCCAACTTCTCAACATGTTACAAATTGAGTCCCATGTCTATAATTTGGGCCATATAAATCATGGTTTAACTATATTTAACTAGAATTTATAGAATAATTATATGTGAAAAGTTCTCCCAAGACTTAGAAATAAGTTAGCGCCTTTTCGTCCATCCTAAATTCTGGTATCTAGAGCCTATAAATACTCGTATTTGCTGTTATTGTTTTAGACGTCTTTGAATCTATTGAATTTTGACTTAGTTGCTTTTGTTGTGAGGGAACTCTTGTAGCCCATTCTTCTAAAACTTTCATTGTTAATTACAAGGTTGGTAATCTTGTGATTAAATTCATCTATTTGTAATATTAATTGCTTGATTCATTGGTAACCTTGAGGCTAATATTCTACTATCTAAAATTCGTTTGATCTTGTTTCTCTTGAATATCATATATTGTTCTGGTCACTCAAGGCATTGTTCTTGAGTATCGTATCAGTTGGTATCAGAGCCGCATTTTTTATTCACTTTTCTAGTTAGCTTTCATTATTCAATTTCTCTCCTATTTTGGTATCTAAAAAAAATCACACAAAAAGTCTAACTTGTCTATTCTTTGAACCCTAGTCGTCTTCCTTGTTTGTCTTCAAAATCTTCTACAGTTGCAATAAAAAATTGAGAAAAAAAAGGAAACTAATAGGAAAGGTGCAAGAATGGTGAAAAGGACAAGACAAACAAAGCTTTTGAAAAAGAAATTTGAAAAAAAAATCTGAAAAAAAACTAAAAGAAAGGATTCAAAAGAAAGTGGGAAAGAAATTGAAGAAGTTGAAGTTTGGTAATTCTGAGAACATTACATATAAATGTTAAAGAAAACACTAAGAACTTCAAAGAGAGAAACATCATTTATGCTTGTTGTCGAAATCGAACTTGTTGCTGATCATTGATAGTGGGCGTTGTGTTAATGTGACAAGCTTGGCATACACACTTTGAGACATCCTAAACCTTACAGGCTTCAATGGTTAAATGAATTTATGTAGAGCTCAAAGTTACTAAACAAGTGTTGATCTCATTTTTTATTGGGAAGTACGATGATGAAGTGTTGTGTGATGTTGTACTTATGCAAGCATGTCACGTATTACTTCGGAGACCTTGGCAATTTGATCGATGTGCCACACATGATGGTTACATGAATTACTATAGTTTCCACAAGATAAGCATCATATAACACTTGTACCGCTACTGTCACATCAAGTATTTGAGGAACAATTGCAAATAAAAAATTCCATTGTCACTTATTACAAGGAACCTCAAAATGCTATTCAGCAAACACAAAATGAGAGTGAGAGTAGAGTTAAAAATCAAGTGCAAAAAGTAATGAGGTAAAAGCCAGCATGGTGAAAGAAAAGAAAGGAAGAATGGAAAATATGAATGCAAATAATGAAAAAGAAAAATTGCCTAGGGTAAGAGGAGATGAGAAGAATGTGAGCAGGAAAGATAAAAAATGACTGTCAGGAAGTTTATAACCCAATGAGAATGATGATCTTGTTATTATACAAGGAGGTCTACTTATCCAGACACTCCTCTGCCTAGGGTTGTTAATTCTCTATTGTAGGAATTTCAAGACGTCTTGTCCGATAAATACCTTTAGGTTTGTCTCCAATTAGAGAAATTGAACACGAGATTGACTTCATTCCTGGTGCACAAATTCCAAATCATCCAACATACTAAAGCAACCTTGAACAGACAAAAGAGTTACAATGGCAGGTGGAATAACTTATTTCTAAAGGACTTGTTCGTGAGAGCATGAGCCCTTGTGCTCTCTCTCTATTTTACTAGTGCCAAAGTAAGATGAAACTTGGCAAATGCGTGTTGATTGTCATGCAGTAAATAAGATTACGGTAAAATATCGACACCCTATTCCTTGATTAGATTATATGCTTGATGAGTTGCATGGTTCTGCTATATTTTCTTAGTTTGATTTAAAAAGCAGATACCATCAAATCAAGATGAAGGAAGGTGATGAATGGAAGGCTGCCTTTAAAACAAAACATGGTTTATATGAGTGGTTGATTATGTCATTTGGTCTCACGAATGCACCTAGTACATTTATGAGAATAATGAATCACGTCTTGCATGCTTTTATAGGAAAATTTCTTGTTGTATATTTTGAATGTATCTTGATTTATGAGATTATGAGAGCAAGAGAATGCCTTCAACACATTGAAAAATAAGCTAAGTTTAGATCCTTTACTTGTTTTATCTAATTTTACTAAAACTTTTGAAATAGTATGATGCTTCAGGAATTAGTATTGGTGTTGTTCTATGTAGGAAGGAAGACCAATTTCTTATTTTAGTGAGAAACTTAGTAGTGCAGCTCTATTTTAGCGAGAAACTTGATATTGGAGCTAGAAGACCTTAACCTAGTGCCTCCCACACTAGTCTGAAAAGAAGAAGTCCAAGTTGCTCCAACCGCACGCGCCCACCCCCTCCCTCACCCTCCATCCTCGTCCTGTGCCCTTGATCAGCGGCGGCAAAGATAAAAAGAAAGTCTCCCCCACTCTATATGACTTATCTATTTGTCTATGCAGCTGGTCACAACGAGCTCTCTTTGTAACACCCTTGCACTTGCGTAGGATATTGTCCGCTTTGGGCCTAAAACCACACGGTTTTCCCAAAACGCGTCCTATTAGGCCAAGGCCATGTTCCCATATATACCCAGCATCTCTCCCGTAACTTATGCATGTGGGAATAATCCAAGGCATGCCTCATGCACCCTTCCCCCCTTAGGGGACTCAACGCCCTCGTTGAGTAATCGCACCCCACCATGCACAGAGGCTCACACGGAGTGGCTCTGATACCATATGTAACACCCTTGCACTTGCGTAGGATATTGTCCGCTTTGGGCCTCGGCCCGCACAGTTTTACCAAAATGCGTCCTACCAGGGCAAGTCCATGTTCTCATATATACCCAGCATCTCTCCCGTGACTTATGCATGTGGGACTAATCCAAGGCATGCCTCATGCACCCTTCCCCCCTTAGGGGACTCAACGTCCTCGTTGAGTGATCGCACCCCACCATGCACAGAGGCTCACGCGAAGTGGCTCTGATACCATATGTAACATCCTTGCACTTGCGTAAGATATTGTCCGTTTGGGTCTTGGCCCGCACGGTTTTACCAAAACGCGTCCTACCAGGCCAAGGCCATGTTTCTATATATACCCAGCATCTCTCCTGTGACTTATGCATGTGGGACTAATCCAAGGCATGCCTCATGCCACCTCTAGAGTCCAATCCATCATTATGTTCCCCAATAATGGGATGAGATAGACTGGAGTTAAGTGTCATGGGGAGCTAAGTGCCACATCATGATTAGTCACGATGGGGGCCACCTCTAGAATCCGTAGGGGTCACCTCTAGAGTCCACCTATCGCTATATGATTTGTTCCCCGAAAGGGATGAGGTAGAATGGAGCTAAGTGCTACATCGCTGATCACGATGGGAGCCACCTCTAGAGTCCACCTATCGACCACTGGTCAGTTGATAAAACCGTGCAGGCCGAGGCCCAAAGCGGACAATATCACACGCTAGTGGAGAATGTTACATATGGTATCAGAGCCACTCCGCGTGGGCCTTTGTGCATGGTAGGGTGCGATCACTCAACGAGGACGTTGAGTCCCGTATGGGGGGAAGGGTTCATGAGCCATGCCTTGGATTAGTCACACATGCATAAGTCACAAGAGAGATACTGGGTATATATGAGAACATATCCTTCACCAGGTGTGACACATTTTGAGAAAACCGTGCAGGCCGAGGCCCAAAGCGGATAATATCACACGCTAGTGGGGAATGTTGCACTCTTCCTCATGAAGATCCTTGCATGGAATTGTTAGGGTACGTTCTGGTCGAAAGTTATGGATAAACTTAGGAATTTACTGCTTGTCCATTCTATAGATTTTGTAATTTTATTAGAAGGTCATGTTTGTAATCTTCTAATTTTATTAGAAATCCATCCTCAGTACTCTCCCTCATTGTGTGTCTGATCACACAAATATTTTTTTTTTCTTCTAATCATAACCCCCTCAACTCCGCTCATTCAAGTATGAGCACTTTGGATTCTAGTACTCCATGGTTCGAGAGATCATGCGCAAGTACTGGACCTTCCCTTCCCAAACTCCTCCATCCCTCCTGCCCTCCAGTCCATTCAGTGGGCAACCCAGCACTAGAACCGAGATGTCCTGGGTGACTTGAGGTTTGCGAGGATGAGGCCCTGGCCCACGTCGCGCACCTTGAATTGCTCAACTCCCACTCTGGCTTGTCTGAGGATGGCCTCGCCGACCTTCGGACCGCCTACCATTTGCATGTTGCACTTCTTCATCAAATTAATATTAAGTGGCAGAACAAGGCCATGGTTGTTTTGACTCCACCAGGGCAACCAAAACACTAAATTCTTACAAACTAATATCCATCGTAAACAAAACCATATCCGTGGAATTCAACTTGAATTCGGCGAGCCTACTGATAGCCCTGCCCATATCCAATAACATTTTATTGACCACTACAAATCCTTGTGGCAGTTTCACCTTACACTACATCCCTACTAGTCGCTGGCCTCCTCTTTCGTCTCTTGACCTGTTGCTCGTGGCCTCCCTCACCCGCCCCATCACTTCGACTAAGATCTACGAAGTAGTCTACGCCATGCATCCCAGGCTGGGATGGCTTTACCTCCGAGTTTTACCGCGAATACTAGGACATTGTTGGGCCCAAGATTACTTCAACCATTTTGGACTTCTTCTATCACCTCTCCATGCCTCCAAATTGGAAGCATACTACCCTCATCTTCATTCCCAAAAGCAAATCCCCCAACTCTGTCAAGGATTACCGACCCATCTCTCTTTGCAACACACTATATCGAATTGTTTCCAAGATTATTGCTAATCGCTTTCGCCCTTCCCTTGGGAGGCTTATTGATCAAATGCAAACATCTTTTATTCTGGGTAGAAATATCCAAGACAATATTCTCATTGCTCAGGAATTAACTCACTCACTTGCCTCCGTACGTAGAAAATTTATTAGAGAAGGCCTTTGATCGTGTCTTCTGGCCCGCTGTCACCCAAAAACTTGAGCTCATGAACTATCCTCCTCTCTTTATTAGCTAGATTAACCTCTGAATCTGCCCTCCCTCCTTCTCCTTCATTGTCAACAACTAAGGTTCCCAATACTTTTTTGCCCATCGTGGCATTTGGCAGGGGGACCCTCTCTCGCCATACCTATTCATTGTTGTGTCTCAAGTTTTCTCTGCTTTGATCAATCCTTCCATCTCTCTTGGTAGTATAATTCCCTTCCAAATTAACTCCTTTTCCTTAAGTCATCTTCTCTATGCCGAGGATATGTTAGTCTGTATCCATTCCATGAAAACTAATTGTAGACATCTTAAGCAGGTTCTTCACATCTATAATTATCTTACAGACCAACGGATGAACCCTTTGCCTTCCTGAGTGCATGTCCTCTTGTCATAAGCAGCAACTTTCTTCCTACCTCGGCATTGCCTTGGGCACTTATCCCTTCAACTATCTCGGGGCTCCAATTTCAAATAAGTTTATCACTTCCAAAGATCAGAAGTTCAATCTCTCGTCAGCTCTTTGGCTGGCATCATCTTTTACTTACCCAAGCCGACCGCATCACCCTTATCAAATCTACTTTGTCATCCCTTCCTACCTACTACCTAGGCTCGAATTACCTTTCTGTTGGTACCTTGGCATCTCTCGAGAAACTATTTTGCTCATTTCTTTGGGACCCTATGGTGGCCGCCATGGTTCCCATCTTGTTCGATGGTCCATTGTCTTTTTGTCACGTGATGAGGGGCGACTGACAATTGATAGTTACCAGCTCATCTCTCTTATTGCATGTCGTATCCTAAGCCTCATAAAGTCTGCCAACTCGCCTGGAATCACCTTGTCTCTGCCAAGTACCCCTCTATCTGGATGTGGGATCCTCTTCCCTCCTCTAGCACTGCTTGGTCATGGCGTCTCATCTTGGATGCTATCCCTGATCTCCGCTCGAGCTTCATGAAAGATATCGGCTTTGGGGAAAGTACCTCTGTCTTTTTTTACTTGGATTTCTCCTATTCCCCTACGCGGCCTTCCGACATACCTCAATATGGATATTGATACCAGCTCTTTAAAATTCATTGACTTAATTATCTATCACTTTGGAATGCCCCCCCCCCTTCTATCCTCGATCTTCGTTTAGGTTCTCTATGATTTGATTTATGGCATTTATATATCAAATTTTGTCTATGATCGCATGGATGTGGATGATCGACAACCATGGAATCCCTACTGTGTAAAAGTTCATTAGCAGTCAGGCTTTGCCAACACGTTCGACTGGAGGGCCGCTGCGGACCAAGATATGGCGCATTCGGGTTCGCCCTAAGATCCATTTCTTATTATGGAAGCTTTTTCATGCATGTCTCCCCCACTTTAGACCTTATACACCATTTTAATTCTTCTATTGATCCAACTTGCTCCCTTTGTGGTCTTGCTCTTGAAACTAATACTCACCTATTTTTTTCCTATCATGTGGCACATTGGGACCTTTTTTAGCAGAAGCTCCACTGTACATTCCAATTTTTTACCTCTTGATGAGGGAGTCAGTTTGGATCATCAGACTAAACACAATCTTTTGGCTATTTTCACTTTTCTCTCTGGGGTATCTGAACCTGCGTAATGACATACACTTTCGGTCTAAGCGTGTAACCGTCGGCATGCTATGGGAGAAGGCTCTGACCTACTTCCACGAATTTGTTCCATTCGCTACCTATGCCCCTGAGGCAACTCGCCCTCAAGATCTCCTACGGATCTAGTGGGAGACCCCTTAGAATTGGGTTCTGCTCAATTGATGACTCATTTACCTGAGGTGGTGGGAGTGGGGGATATGGCTTCATCTTGCGCTCTAATGCTAGTATTTTTCTTTTTGTAGGGGCTGGGAGCTATAATTTTGCTCTGCTTTACATGCCGAGGCTTGGGTTTTACTCATGGGTCTTTGTAGTGTGCTCAGTTGAGGTTACGCATGTCTCTATCTAAGTCGATTCGCCTCATATCAGAGTCGCACCTTTACCCCTAGCGTCTTCGAGTTGTCATCTCAGACATTCATAGCACCCTACATCGTTTATCTCCCACCAAGGTTATATTTTTCTCTTGCATTGCTAATGCAGTCGCGGATTTCCTTGTGTCTTATGGCCGTCAAAATGGCATGTATTTATGGGGCGATGGGCCACTTCTAGGCCTCGACCAGATTTTGTATAAGGACTCCTTAATCTAACGTAATGATATTTTTTCCTTTAAAAAAAACTATCCCACATATGACAAGGAGCTTTATGCATTGGTGAGACCCTTAGAGTCTTGGCAACACTATTTGTGATCCAAAGAATTTGTCATTCATTCATACCATAAATTCTTAAGATACTTGAAGGGACAAGGTAAGCTAAATTGATGGCATGGTCACTTGATTGAATTCATTGAAATGTTTCCTTTTGTTAACATAAATAAACGTGGAAAGGAAAACATAGTTGTCGATGCGTTGTTACGAAGGTATACACTAATCTCATTACTTGATGCAGAATTTTTGGGTTTTGAATATTTGAAAGATTTATATGAGAAAGATCCTAATTTTTTTGTGTTTAAAGCTTGTAAAAAATTTGGTTTTGAAATTTTTTACAAACTTGATGTGTATTTGTTTCACAAGAATAAGTTATATATTTTTCAATGTTCTATACATGAATTCCTTGTTAACGAATCACATGCGGGAGGATTGATGGGGCATTTAAAAGTTTTGAAAACTTTAGAAATTCTAAAAGACCATTTCTTTTGGCCTCGATGTGCAATGAAATTGCAATAACTACATAGCATGCATGAAGGCTAAATATAAAATTAGGCCTCATGGATTATATATGCCTTTGCTATTCCTAGTCATCCTTGGACTGATGTTCCCATTGATTTTCTTCTAGGTTTGCCTAGGTATAGAAGTGACAAAGACCGTATATTTGTTATTGTTTATGGGTTTTCAAAAATCGCTAATGATGCATGCATTTTATAACATATAATTTAAGATGCATTTAGGTTTATTTTCGTAGCTTTCTCATGGCATGCATCCATTTTGTTATATTTATTACAATTATTTTCTTGAACTCTCCAACTACCTAGCGTGTCATTTTGTAGAAAAGTATCTGAATTTGGTGGAAAATTATCAATGAAAAATATCCAAGCAAAAAAGAAGGAAGATATTAGCCTCAGAAGCATAAAACAACATTTCTCATGGGTCATAATAGATTTATAACGGCCCTTTTGCTATTCGTCATGGCCCGCAAGACGCAACTCACGACCCTCGCTAAAAGAATATCAGACGCGCTCTAATTCGTCACCGGCTGTAAGAGATTTCTAACGCCCTACATATTGAAGACACGAATCGTGAGTAAGAGTTCACGGATCGCACAGAGAAACATTCACACCTTAGAAGTGAGTTCATGGACCATCATGAAGTCTTCACTGTACTCACAGAACCATCACGTAAGAAAGTCGGAACTGGTGATGGGCCGTAACACATTATTAACGAGTCTCACAGAATGAAGAGTTCAGCCAAAGAATAATTTAATAGGTCGTCATCTCGAATTACAACCCGCATCCAAGCTTGATCCCTTCCTATACCGGTCGTAACATTTGTTAACGGCCCGCACAGAATAAAAGGGAACTTGAACACATTTATATTACGAGGCGTAACGGAGCCATCATGATGCATACGTACAGAAGGGGTGTAAATCTTGTCAGAAACATTACGGGTCCTAATAGGCACCTAACGACCCATTACATCAGCAGACATGCCAACTTTTACGAATTATGCCTGCAAAAGAACAAGTCAAACTCATTTTGAGTCGCAAGACTAATATCACTGACCTAACTTACGGGTCGTAAAGGGATAATCACGGAGCACACAGAAACTGAACGTCAATCTGCTCGAGTTACGAGCCGTTATATCCTTGTTACGGGTCGTAACATCTATATGAAGACTTCAAATCAGAGTTGAAATCGGCCGTGAACACCTCATTACGGGCCATTAAGTGTGTTGATTTTGCTGAGCGTTGATTTTTCAAACGAATTTTGATTGAATTGAGATGTCAGGACGGTGCCTAACCTTCTAGAAGATTTATTTGATGATAAGAGCTCTTGGCGATAAATCATGAGATTTTTTGGTCAAAGAGGAGTTTAAACTATAGATTATCCTTTGGATAAGTTTTGGACTCCCAACTTATTGGGAGTCTTGGAAATATAAATAGAAGACATCAGAAGACTTGAACATTCGTGCTTCAGACCCTAGGAGTCGTGCCTATTGCAGAAGACATCAATTCAAGTTGGGGAAGATTGCTGGAGGAGGAGGAGAAACTCAACGTCAGGCACCAAGATCGTCCCAAAAATCATCTAAAGCAAGAACCTCTGATCACTTCTTATTGTCGATGCTCTATTCCTTTGCTATTTTTCGTTTTTAATGCTTTAGTTTGTGATAGAGATTTATATTTGTTTCTAGAAAACTACATGAACTAGTTTAGTATTGAATTAATATAATTGCTAGTTCTTTTAGATTATGATTGTGGCATGCTTCATCTTATTTTCTGAAAACATCGTGCTATGAGTTTAGATTACAAACCACTTTTTGGGGTGATTAAGTTCATAGCGTCATATTTTTCAGTAAATAAAATCTCAACTTATAGGTTAACTCAATCATAACAAAGATCTTGTAATTCAGCGCAATACTCGATTGTCTGCAGTCTAATAGATTATATCCAACGAGAATAATTATTAGTCTAGGATTTACAATTTCATGCATCTTAGTTTTCTATTAATCAATGGGTTTATTCATCGTTAGAGTTCTCTGAAGTTTCAGGAACTAAGATAGCTCGATTTAATCAGTGCATAAATCGTTACTTTGTGTGATCCTAATTCGTCTTGAGAATTAACATTGAACCTTATTATTAAAAGTTCAATCTTTTCTATTTCATGCTAGTCAACCTTACTTTTGATCATCCAGAATCCTTAGGGCTCTTCATCACTTACTTTTAATTGTCAATACGTTAATTTTATGCAACTTTTATATTTCTATTTTAAACACAAACCCTTTTCTTCTCCTAGTAGATTTTTAGGATAGAATTGATTTAGATAGTTCCTCGTGGGTTCGACACCCTTTACTCCTTTCACTATATTACTTGAGCGATTAGCGCGCTTGCTAGCAATTTTATTGATACAAATTTAGCGCATCAGCACACTTTATTCCTTGTTGTAAAAGTAACAATACTTATATTATAGATTTATTCTCTAAAGAGGTGCGTCTACATGTCATTCCAAAAACTATTGTAAGTGATAGGGATGTCAATTTTTTGAGACACTTTTGGTGTGCTTTATTGGGTAAGTTGGGTACAAAACTACTGTATTCTTCTACTTGTCACCCGCAAATTGGTGGGCAAAATGAGGTTGTAAATTGAACTCTTGGTACTTTACTGCATGTTGTGATAAAGAAAAAATTGAAATCATGGGAAGAATGCTTGCCTATAATTGAATTTGTTTATAATATACATCTACCAAGTTTACTCCTTTTGAGGTTGTTTATGGCTTTAATCCATTAACTCTTTTAAATTTGATTCCCAACCTTTGGGTATCATAAGAGCTGATAGATCTTTAGAACTTTAACTCTATTTCAAATCGAAGTTGAACTGTTACAGTCAATTATGAAGCTCTTGGGGATTAGAGTCTTAGAGTATGGTTCAAAGCTCTAAGTTATAGATACTTATTACAACCTTTGGGTATCCTAAGAGGTGGTAGATCATTAGAACATTAACTCTATTTCAAATTGAAGTTGAACCGTTACAATCAATGATAAAGCTCTTGGAGATTAGAGTCTTAGAGTAAGGTTCAAAACTCTAAGTTATAGATACTTATTACAACTTTTGGCTATCTTAAGATGTTGTAAATCATTAGAACTTTAACTCTATTTCATACCGAAGTTGAACTGTTACAATCAATGATAAAGCTCTTGGGGATTAGAGTCCTAGAGTAAGGTTCAAACCTCTAAGTTATAGATACTTATTACAACCTTTGGGTATCATAAGAGCTAATAGATCTTTAGAACTTTAACTCTATTTCAAACCGAAGTTGAACTGTTACAATCAATGATAAAGCTCTTGGGGTTTAAAGTCTTAGAATAAGGTTCAAAGCTCTAAGTCATAGATACTTATTACAATCTTTGAGTATCCTAAGAGGTTGTAGATCATTAGAACTTTAACTGTCAGTGAAAGAAGTTGCAAATCTAGTACACACACATATATATGTGTGTATATCGATACATATACATGTATGTACCAAGGGAGAATTGTCTTAACTACAGAATGGGTTTAAACATGTCCTTGAATTCAGCATAGAGGTTATATTTTCTAAATTAATGCCAAAGTTGGAAGTCTACATATTATTTTCCCTGTTCCTTGTGATAAATTGACTACTTAGTATATATCCTCAGATTGGATTATGATGAGAATTTTTCTCACTGAAAGCATTATATCTATGTCATGTACAAGCATTGTGATTAGATCTATTATCAGGCATTATTTTTTTTTTAATTTTTTCTTTCTATTTTTTAATATAAAAAATATTTATTACTTTATTTTTAATACTAAATAAAATAGTTTTAAATACCAAAACATACTTTTAATATTTATATATTTTCTACATTTAAAATAGTTTATTTTATATTTTTAAATTTTTAATAATATAAAACTCTTAAATTAACCAAAAAATCATTTAAATTTTTTTTAAAAAAAAGAAAAACTCGGGTCGTCGGGTCGGGTCGGGTCGCATCGGGTCTTCGGGTTCACCGGGTCGACCCGACCTGGTGAACACCTCTATTCATGGATTACTATGTTTTCAAATGTTCTTTTGATCCTAGAATGCCTAGAAAATCCGTATGTATTGATTCTTAATGTTGTATATCGTTTCTCCCATATTTTCGATTGAAAATCATGTAAAATCGGGTTGGGCGACGAAGCTCCAGGACTTTGTCATGGTCGTGACACACCACGCCACTCCCGTGACAGAAGGGCTGAAAATTAGTCAAAAATAACATTTTTTCACGCTCGTGACAAAGTCAAGCACGACCGTGACTACCTCCTAGCACAGCCGTGATAAAAGGGTAATTTTCAGGGTTCTATCATGGTCGTGACGACTTCTTTCACGGCTGCGAGCGATAGTAGAGGCTCTAATATTATATAAAATGTTATTTTGAAGGTATTAATAGTATGTATTGATACTTGTTGATTGTACAAGAATCTAGATACACGTATATGCATGTTTCCCTCGTAATTAGGTTAAAACATGAAGATTGAGAGACTCTAATAATTGTTGATTGAGAAGCATAATGAACTTAATTGTGGATGATGTTACATGTCGACCCTAATTCACCTTTTATCGAATTTTGCTCGGAATGATCATTGCACACATCGGCAATGGTGTGTCATTCCGACGAGAGTTCTCTAGAATGATCGTTACACACATCAGTAATAGTGAGGGCATTCTGATGTCACCTTCGGGCGAGAGGGGAGCATTGTGTCTCCTATTGTGAGGGAAATGACATAAATCTCAACTATCGAAAGATATAACATTAAAAAGGGCCAACGATCGAATGAATAGAAAGATGTCCCGTGAAAGTGAAAGTCCGAAATGATTATGAAGCAACCTTGAGGAAAGTATAGAGGCAACAGTTATGGTAAGTGTACATCACTTATGTGGCTAAGAAATGAATGGATTGAATTGTTGAATTGTTATGAATGTTTCCATGTTATATGTATGATGAGATGATTACATGTCTTCCATGCTATTGTCTATAAATGAATGATGATAGATTGATGTTAATGATTGACATGTAAATCACATGTTAAGTGCATGGCATGCATATTATTTCCTTCTTATATTATATGGAGATGATGATGCATATCATGTAGTATCCTATTTAGGATCATTGCATTACATTGCATGACCTTTACATATTCTAACTGAAAAATCCCGCACATTGAATCCATGCAGCTAAGTAAAGTATGGATGATGGCGGCTCAACTCATGATGTGAAAGATTGCACAATGTTCTAGGTTTTAAGAGTCATGATGTCATGGAGTCTTTTATGATGTTTTCAAAAGATGTTTTAATGACGACTATTAGATTCATAGGATCGAAAGCACCAAGAGGGGGTGAATTGGTGTATAAAAATGCTTTTGCAAATCACTTTAGGAAAATCAATAAAATCAATCACAAGCAAATAATGATAAAGAGTGAGTAAGAGAGCAAACACAGAGAGACACGATATGTTGACGAGGTTCGGCCTCAATTCTTTGGCCTTCGTCCCCGCTCCGACTTCTCGATCCACTATCTTTCTCTTTTCTTGAAGGGAGAGAACAACTCTCTTTACACCACACAACTTCTTCTTCGTTCAAGAGGCAAGGCACACCTCTTTTACAATGAATTCTCACTAGATCAGAGAACAGTGATTCCCTCTAACTCTCTTCTTTTACAAAATATTCTTACACTCAAAGCTTAGAAGAGAAAAGGGAAGAATTTGCAACCTTGGTTTCAAGAACTTGAAAGGAGTTAGAGAATGATTTTGCTTGCTTGGATGAGTTTTCTTCATTCTTTGGCACTCCTTTTATAGGCTTCTACAACTGAAAATTTCATCCGAAAATTCTTCCATAATTTTCACCTTGAAAAATAGTCATTACTGTTCATCTGGAACTATGATCGGTCAACCGCATTAATGGGCTGGTTGACTGGTCAATATAACCATTGCGACATATCTACAATTTTATGCGTTGTCCAGTCGACCGGTCCTTCGACCGATACATCGATTGGTAACATCTCGACGTCGATCGACACATCTCAAAGTCAACCGATACATCGGCAGGTATAGTCTCAGCGTCGACCTGTATAGTGTCATCATTTCTGATTTCACTACTGTATCGACCGGTCAACCAGTACAGTCTCGACATTTCTTCCACTTGATATCAATCGTTCGGTCTTCATGGCCGGTCGACCGATGGGTCGACCGATCGTGTGTTGAATCTTTATTTTTTTAATGTTTAATTTGATGATTTCTTCTACGAATGAGATCATATCAATCTTACACCTACATTATCATTACTTGAGCATTGATTAGTAACTTTTATGTCCAATTTAATTTGTTAATGTCAAAACATGGGATTCAACAATCTCCCCATTTTTTATGATGACAAACTAATTGGACGATAAAGAGAGAAAAGAAATAAAATGTAGGTTAAGATAGTAAGTAATGAACAAGCTCCCCCTACATTCATGCATATTTCACATTTTCTCCCCCTAAATAGGTGGCCTTTATATTGTCATAATAATATGGAACAGACAACAAATGTGGAACAAAATAGACACATGAAATCAAATAAGGCATAAACAAGTCATCACACTACATCCATAGTCGATAATACATCATGTGTTCATGCACTAACAAATGTGACTACGATCACTACAAAATGGTCTACGACACTAACACATAAGGTACATCAACTAAAAAACACAAAAACATCGTCCCATCCTAGACAAACTTCTCCCCCTTTTAACATCATCAACGATGGAGGTAAGTCATCTACATCTCATCGGGACTATCATCATCACGAGCTACGGGCAGAATAAATCCTTGCAATGCATAGTAGGCATGTAGCGAGCTAACAAGGTATCGGGAGTCACGCTTCATTCGTCGAATACGACGATCCATCTGGGTCACGCGATGGTCTATGGTACCCATCTGCTGTGATAGTGTCGTGAAATCATAGGCACCATAGGAAGCTGAGTGGGAAGATCCAATATGCTCAGCAGGTGCCAAAGGTGGAAGGAAACCGAGGCCCACCTCCGGTGCAGCCTGAGTGTCCATCGGTGCTGGTTCTCCATTGGTGGCATCATCTCCATCATCAGAAAAAAATCTATCAATACCGGATCGCCAATCCTAAGATGGTTTCGTGCAAGGTCATTGAACTGATGACATCAATGGAGCGGGGTCTGATATACTCCTCGTCCACAAGAATGTCGACACCAAAATCAAGTAAAATCCTAGTGATCCAAGCTCCAAAATATGAGGGGTGATGACCATGAGTACTAGCAGAAATCTTTTGGAAGGTGGAATCCATGTGATAGAAAATGAAATGACCAAAATGGAGAAAGGAGACATCTCGAATACAGAGACAATGAAGAAAGAACAAATCAAAGTGGATAACCTCTGTATAGTGCCCAGCTCGGGGTGATCATACGACTCAGAATGTGGTGAGCCATCTTCATGGATGGATGACAACTATACTAATGCCATCTTCCATCGATAGATAATCGGAAGGCTAACCATGAGTGACAAATGAGTAGAGACCGGGTAAAGGGCACGGGACACAAAAGATATGACATAGTTGATTAGGATCCAAGCGAATGGGTACGCCAAGGACATAGTGATGATGGCCTCTTGAGTGATCGTCATGTTCGCATAAAAATGACGAACAAGACGGGGATACACACAATCTGTGAGAGAGAGAAGCGGTAACCAACCAATGTTTTCGAATATCTCCTAAACATCTGGAATGTTCAAGGCATCCCAATTGACAGTGTAACCATGCCAAAAATCGTGAGTGGCGTACAAGGCATCAAAAGAAGTAGAGATGGCCCTATTGACAAAGAGATGACTATCAAAATTAGTAGGGTCAGTGAAAGGTGGCTAATGAGCACGTCCACGGGATCGTCCATGTCCATGACCTCATCCATGTTGGACAGGCACAGGTTTGGGTTCCGATTCTGAGTCAGGTTCAGGCTCATTTGGGAGTACATGAACGCTACCACCTGAGCCATAGAAATGACGACGACGCTGAAAGACTAGCCATAGAGGTAGAATCCCTTCATCGTCGGTCATGTATTCAACAATGGTGACCGGTGGTCGGAGGGAATGTAAACGATGATGGCTGCGAATGGTTGACAGGGAGAGGGCAACGGCGACAGGGCAGTGACTGTGCGGCTGGAAGGAAGATGGGGGCAGAGGGCACCGGAGTGAAGAGGGCGCTGGCGACGGAGAGAAGAAAGAGAGGACGACCGGCGGAGAGAAGGACAATGGCAGTTGAGAGGGAGGTCGATGGCGGCCGAAAGGTCGGCGGATAGGGAAGGTCGGCCGGAAGGTCGAGAGGGAGGATGGTGACCGTCGGAGAACAGGGCGGTGGCGGTTGCTAGAGAGGGTGGTCGATGACGGCTGCATGGTTCGCCGGAGAGAGGCCAAAAGAAGGATGTGATGATGACGGTCGAAAAGAGGATGGAAAGGAAGAGTTGTGATGGCGTCGACGATGGCTAGAGGGAGGTAGACAGCGGCCATAGGGGTCACCGGCGAGCGGGGATGGCTAGTGGAGAAGAGGGTGGCCGACGAAGAAGAGAACAGGGTGGCGGCGGTCGTCGAAGGAAGAGGCGGCCTGAAGGGGGAATATGGCAGCAGCAGCTCAAGGAGGAGAAGATCAGAGGAGAGAGAGACTGGGATGGTGATGATGATGCTCGGACGGTCGGCAGCGACGTCATAGAGAGGATTGGACGATGGTGGCTAGGGCAGCGGTCGAGTGAAAAAGATGGGTCGACCGATCGAGCATTCAATTTCTTATACTTCGATTTTTGGCATATACCGGTCGATCGGTCGTGTCCAGCGGTCGACCAGTCGTGTCCAGCGGTCGACCGGATAGTTGTTTCTGCAATAAACAATCCATCGGTCGATGGATGTTATCCGGATGTAGTCATATATCGATCGATTGGTGAATCATATCGTTGACTAATCCTAGTCCGATAGCCATTTTTCACTAATTTTTGAAATTTTAATCATTGAGATTTAGTTCCAAAGATTTATTTCACATAAATGTAAGTGTTATGCAACACTTTTAATATTCAATTCATGTCAAAAGTGATATTGCATAACCATGTCACTTTTACTTAGAATTGATATGCAATTAAGATTTAATCTTCACTTAAGGGTTTTGTAAATATGTCTGCAAGTTGGACTTCAGTGGACACATGTTCAATGGCAATGTCCTTAAGAGTCACATGTTCTCTAATGAAATGATATCGCAAGTCAATGTGTTTAGTCCTAGAGTGTCGAATTGGATTTTGGTCATTTCTATAGCATTTGTGTTATCGCACTTCATGGGGCACATTGGAACAATTCACACCATAATCAAGCAATTGTTGTTTTACCAGTAATATTTGTGCACAACAACTACCGGTGGCTATATATTCGGCCTCGGCGATAAAGTGCGATGGAGTTTTATTTCTTACTTGCCCATGAGATGAGAGAGCTATAAAAAAAAGCAACACATCCCACTAGTATTTTTTCTATCAATTTTACACCCAGCAAAATCCTCATCTGTGTAGGCATGCAATTCAAATGGAGAATTTCTATCATACCAAATGCTTAATTCACATGTATGCATTAAATAGTGTATTATCCTTTTTACAACGATTAAATGTGATCCTTTGGGAGCGGATTGAAACCTAGCACACAAGCATACACTAAACATTATATCTTACCTAGATGTTGTTAAGTAGAGCAAGCGACCAATCATACCTCTATATCTTTTTTTATCAATGGACTTGACTTTTTCATCTTTATCCAATTTTGTTGTAGTGCTCATAGGGGTTGTGCTCGGCTTGCATTCTACATCTCGAGTCTTTTAAGAAACTCTCTTGTATACTTTTCTTGATTAAAAAAATGCCTTCATTGGATTGTTTCACTTGTAGGCCTAGAAAGAAGGTGAGCGCTCCTACAAGACTCATCTCAAATTCTTGTTGCATAAGAGTTTCAAACTCTTTGCATAGGCATTCATTAGTAGCACCATAAATAATATCATCAACATAAATGTGAACGATTAAAATATCATTTTTAAAATGTTTTAAAAATAATGTGGTGTCAACTTTCCCTTTTTTAAAACCATTTTTAATTAAAAATGAACTTAATCTTTCATACCAAGCTCGAAGAGCTTGTTTCAAACCATAAAGAGCTTTTGAAAGTTTGAAAATATGAGTAGGGAAATCTGGATTTTAAAAACCTTGATATTGTTCAACATAAACTTCTTCATTTAAAAACCATTTAAAAAATTTGTTTTTACATCCATTTGAAAAAAGTTTAAAACCTTTCTAACATGCAAAAGCCAAAAGCATTCGAATTGCCTCAAGTCTAACAATGGATGCAAAAGTTTCATCAAAATCAATTCTTTCAATTTGTCAGTAACCATTGGCCACTAATCTAGCTTTGTTCCTCATAATGACACCATTTTCATCTAACTTATTTCGAAAGACCCATTTGGTTCAAATAATGGGATGGTTCTTGGGTCTTTTTACAAGTTTTCACACTTGATTTCTTTTAGAATTATTTAATTGCCCATGCGTTGCATTTATCCAATTTGGATCTTCAAGTGCTTCATCTATATTGCTGGGTTCAAAATTAGCAAGAAATGTCAAAAAAGTACATAGATTTTTCAAAGAGTTTTTAGTTTTTTATACCTTCATTTATATTACCTATAACTTGTTCAAGTGGATGTGATGAGGCATGTCTCCAATTTCTTGGAATGCTTTGGTTTTCCTCAATTCGAGGTTCTTCCATTTCTTCCACATTTGGAATGTCAACTTTAGCTTCTTCTAAGTCCTCATTTTGCACATCATCAAGTTCTCTTTGCATTTAAACTCTTTCTTCCTCGTCATCATGTACTTGCTTGCTCATAAAAAATTCATTAGTCTCATTGATTTAACATTAATAGACTTTTCAACAACTAATGTTTTTATTATACACTCTACAAGCTTTACTTGTACTTGAATAACCAAAAAAAATACCATCATCATATTTGGCATCAAATTTTCCTAGTTTATCTTTGACATTGAAAATATAGCATTTACAACCAAAAACTTTGAAATAAGAAATATTTGGTTTCTTTCCATACAAAACTTCAAAACAAATTTTCTTCTCAAGAGGCCTAAGTAGAATCGTATTAAGAACATAGCATGATGTGTTCACGACCTCGGCCCAAAAATACTTTGGCAATTTGCTTTCGTTTAAAATTATTCTAGTCATTTCTTGTATAGTTCTATTTTTCCTTTCTACTACTCCATTTTGTTGAGGTGTTCTAGGAGTAGAAAAGTTATGAGTAATTCCATTTTCTTCACAAAACAATTCGAATTTATGATTTTCAAATTCTCCTCCATGTCACTTCTAATTTTTTAAATTTTTTGTTGAAATTCATTTTGAATTCTTTTTGCAAATTTTAAAAACATGTTTATTGCTTCATCTTTACTAATAAGAAAAATTGTTCATGTAAAACGAGAAAAATCATCAACAATCACAAAAACATATCTTTTTCCTCCTAAGCTTACTACATCAATTGGTCCAAATAAATCAAGATGTAAAAGTTTCAAAGACCTATGTGTACTAATGACTCCCTTTAATTTAAATGAGTTTTTGGTTTGTTTACCTTTAAGGAATGAATCACAAACATTCTTTTTCTCAAATTTAACTTTAGGTAAACCTCTAACAAATTCATAGTTTATTTACTAATCTATAGTTTGCATGTCCTAATCTTCTCTGTCATAAATTTATATCATCATGCATAGCACTAAGACATTTTTCTTTTTTCAAATTATTAAAGTCAATTTTGTACACATTATTGTACCTAAAGCTCATGTGTCAAATTTCATTATTTTCATCTAATATCAAACACTTGTCCTTTTCAAATTTGACTAAATAGTTTTTATCACATAGTTGACTTATGCGAATTAGATTATGTTTTAGGTTTTCAACTAGCCACACATTTTCCAAATACATTTTGTCACTCTTACCAACATTACCCATACCAATTACTCTTCCTTTGCTATTGTTTCCAAAAGTGACTTTTTCTTCTTTTTTCTTTTCCAAGGTGATGAAGTTTGATGCATCGTTGGTCATGTGTCTTGAGCATCCACTATCCAAATATCATTTACCATCATTATGCTTTGGAGCTCCCTACAAGAAAGAAATTAAGAGTATCATCCTTTTGGTACCCAACTTTGCTTGGGTCCATCTTGGTTACAAATTGTCCTTTTCAGGACCCAAATTTTCTTCATCGTTTTACTTACTCCTTTCCTAATTCTACAATCATAAGAATAATGCCCTCCATATCCACAATGAAAATAAGAAATGTGTGATCTTGAGTAATCATGTGATGCTTTGACAAATAAAATTCTTTTATCATTTTTTTCTTTTCAAAAGAATTGAAACCAAGTCCCTTTTTATTTGAAGATAATCTAGATCCACAAAGCATGACATCTAGCATCTTACTATTTTTCACATAATGATTTTAATGTACTATTTTTCATTTTCAATTCTTCAATTAAGAATTCTAGGCTAGAATTTTCTTCATTCAATATATCATACTTTTCACATGCTTTAACATTCTTATTTTTCTTTTCCAAATTTTCAAACTCTATTTTTAGGTTATCATGTTTCTTTTTTAGGCATCCATATTTATTAATAAGAATTCCAAACTCATTATGCACATTAAAGAATTCATTATCACTAGAGTTAGATGATACCTTGTGGCTATTAGCCATTAGACATATATATACTTCTTCATCATCATTTGAGGAGGTGTTGGAATCAGTTTTCTTCATCTTTGCTTTCATCCCAAGTTGCTTGAAGAGTCTTTTTCTTCCTTCTTGAATTTTCTCCATCTTTCTCCTTTTTGATCAAATTTGGACACTCATTTTTATAATGTTCAACCTATTTACATTCAAAGCAAGTTATTTGATTCTTGCTTGATGAAGATCTTTTGAATCCATTCTTCTTCTTTTGCTTGGCAAACTTGAGATACTTGACAAGCTTCTTTGCATACAAGGCAAACTTCTTTTCATCAAAATCATCTTCTTCACTTGTATCTTCCTCATCTTTATTTACTTTCATACTAAAGTTTTTTTTTTGGAGTATTTGCTTCTTCATCCTCCTTGATTCCGATATCATATATTAAAAGTGAACCTATAAGATCATCAAAATTTAACTTGTTCAAATCCTTCTCTTCGATCACGATCCTCGTTGTATGCCATCTGGAGGAGAGAGACCTAAGAAACTTTTATACCTTTTGAGAGTTAGTTCTTGGTTCGCCCAAAGAGGCTAAGTCATTTATAATATCATTAAAGTGAACGACCATCTCATTTATAAATTCATTTTCATGCATTTTGAAAGAATCATATAGGTGATTTATAATATCCAATCTAGATTTCTTAACTTTATTTGTTCCTTCATGAGTAATAATAAGTTTCTTTCAAATCTCATTAGCACTTTACAACTAGAAATCCGATTTAACTCGATAGGATCCAAAGCATAATAAAAAATATTTTTTGCTTTCCAATCAAGTTTTGCCAAAAATCTTTCTCTTTCGGTATATTCTAAATGATATTTTTCACGTAAATCAAAACATTTTTGAACGACATCCACATGTCAATATCAATGGAACAAACATATGCTTGCATCCTAATTTTCCAACAACAACAACAACAAAGCCTTATCCCGCTAGGTGGTGTCGGTTATGCATCATAATTTTCCAATATGCAAAATTTGATGCACTAAAAAGTGGGGGCAATTAATGGATTAACCTTCGAAAAAATTGAATCCACTTAATGCCATAGCTCTAAAGACTTTTAAATTTAAAAATAAGAGCAACCTGGTCTGATACCAATTGCACGATCGAAAGCACCAAGAGGGGGGTGAATTGGTGTATAAAAATCCTTTTGCAAAATCACATTTGGAAAATCAATAAAACCGATCACAAGCAAATAATGATAAAGAGTGAGTAAGAGAGCAAACACAGAGAGACACGATATGTTGACGAGGTTCGGCCTCAACTTTTTTACCTACATCCCCGCTCTGACTTCTCGACCACGAGACCGCCGGAGATCCACTATCTTTCTCTTTTCTTATAGGGAGAGAACAACTCTCTTTACACCACACACCTTCTCCCCTCAAGAGGCAAGGCAATGAGCTCTCAATTCTCAATAGATTAGAGAACAATGATTCCTGTCAACTCTCTTCTTTAACAAAATATTCTCACACTAAAAGCTTAGAAGAGAAAAGGGAAGAATTTGCAACTTTAGGCTCAAAAACTTGAAAGGAGTTATAGAATGATCTTGCTTACTTGGATGAGTTTCCTTTATGCTTTGGAACTTCTTTTATAGGCTTCTACAGGTGAAAATTTTGTCCAAAAATTCTTCCATAATTTTCTCCTTGAAAAATATGACCCAAGGTTTTCAAACTCGAGAGTCTACGTAGACTCATTTTACATTAGGTAAACTCGATACGTAAACTCGTAGAGTTTACGTACAAGTTAAAATATATATAATATATTATACTCTAAGTAATTTTAGTCATAATTGTTTTCATACACCATTCTTAAGCTTAAAAAGTATCTAATTCAAACATTTATACACATAAAATAAATGATGATTCATCCTAAAATAACAAGTAACTCATAATTCAATGTGGACTAGAACATTACACTACAACATAAAGTCAAATAAACTAGTGAACATTAGGTTGTAACAAAAGTTTAAATAAAAGATCAATTCACATTATAAAAAGAAACAAGGTTTATTCAATTCAAATTCAACTAAATCACATAATATATCATAATGATAAAAACAATTAGGCCAAATGAAGTCAATTAACTACACTAACTAAAAACAAAAAAAATCATATTATAAACTTGAATCATTGAAATGAAGAGTGAAAAATAGGTGGAAGCACTTTGAATAGATCTACCAAACTCTTAGATCTTCTATACAAGTTTTCATTCTAGTTATACCTTTAAATGTCAATACAACACCCAAAATTTTCCAGCACCGATTCTACTCATGAGTTCATCTGAGTTTAACCGAGTTTACCGAGTCTACTCGTGAGTCCAGCCGAGTCTACCTTCCTATCCGAGTTTACACCGAGTTCGCTCATTTTGGGGGGGTAGTGTCTTGGAATCATATGATTCCACGAGTTAAATTCGCGATTTTGAGAACCTTGCTATGACCGATTGACCGCATTAATGGGCCGATCGATTGGTCCTTCGATCGATACATCTACCGGTAATGTCTCGAAGTTGATCGATACATCTTGAAGATGACCGGTACATCGGCTGGTATAGTCTCGGCGTCGATCGGTATAGTGTCATCATTTCTGAATTCACTATTGTATTGATCAATCGACCGGTGCAATGATCGGACCATCGACCGGTATAGTCTCGACATTTCTTCCACTTAATATCAATCGACCAGTCTTCATGGCCGGTCGACCAACGGGTCGACTGGTCGTGTGCTGAATCTTTATTTTTTAATGTTTAATTTGATGATTTCTTTTGCGAATAAGATCATATCAATATTCACCTGCATTATCATTACTTGAGTATTGATTAGTATCTTTTATGTTCAATTTAATTTGTAATTGTCAAACATGGGATTCAACAAGATTTGTTTTTTTTCCAATTCTATAACATTACTTTTGATTTTTATTGAAGTCTTTCATTTTAATTAAAGAACTTATTTTATTTTAATTATTGTTTAAGTTTCCGCTGCAATAGAAGAGAATCATATTTTATTATGATTATGTGATGGAGAACGGACTAACATAGCTGAATGACCTAATTGTCCTTGGCATTTGGGGATGAAATTCTGGGGTGTTATAAAAGAGTTTTATTTAAGAGAATTCATGACACCGATACATTGCTCAATATAATATCACATACTTCTAAGAAGGAGACCCAAATTGTGTTTTTTATCTTAATGAAATTTATTTTTGGCATATGCTTGATTTCAAATGATCTTGAATCTTCATACGACATTGATCGTACAATTCGGATGTCATTAACATTATTATACATATAAATACTTGAAAAAATTGCTTTTGGGGTTTGTAATACTTGAACATTATTATGGATTTATTATGGGCATCCATAACAACATGAATCCTAATATTCATCTACAGTTCCAAAATAATATGCAACCTTAGTGATTAACTGAGAGGGTTTTCATGCTAGATGGGGTGTTAGATGAGGAGATTGAGGGAGAGAAGGGGATACTGACGTCACGGTGACTGGCAGCAGGTGGAGCTCTCCGGCATCAGCGAGCCAGATGCAACTACGGAACAGATGGGAGCCATAGAACTTATGGGGCGTTCGGGGTCGGCGGCAAAGGATGATCGTGAACCTTGTGGCAGTGACAATAAAAGATGGCGGGTCAACAGTGGCCGCATCAAGGCAATGCACGTACGGTGACTGGCTGCAGGTGGAGCTCTCCGGCATCAACAAGCCGAACGCAACAACGGAACAGGTGGGAGCCATAGAACTCAGGAGGCGTCGAGGGTTGGCGGCAAAGGACGATCGCAAACCCTGTGGCAGCGATGATAAAAGATGGCAGCTCGGCATTGGTTGCATCGAGGCAAACTACATAGTGAACTTTACAGCGGCGATAGCGATGGTCATGGCACGGTGGAGAACAATGATGATAGAGATGACAGTAAAATGTTAAAATGACAGTGGCGGGGTACCGGTGACAAGCGACAGGCGGCAGCAATGCACCGTGGATGGTGAATCAATGAAGGCAATGGCAGAGCTGAAATGGTGATGGCACAGTGGAGGGATAAAAGCGATGAAGATAAAGGTTAAAACAAAAGAGGGGTTAGGGATTTATGGTAATTATATTAGCGCAACCAAAAATCATGATGCTAAATTGATGCTAACTTGATTCTATTTTAGTGTCAACAATAAAAATGATGCTATAGTGACACTAATGTGATAGCATCGGCATATTGGTGATGCTAAAATGATGTTATATTGTTATGACATTGGGTTTAGTGGCTCTATAGAGATGCCAATGTGATGATAGATATATTCTTTAATATTCTCATTTTTTAAAATTTAACGACAAAGGTTAAATTATATCACTTAATTAAATGTTCATAAATGTATGATCATGGAGATAAAAGTATGATACATAGACAATTAATACATGATATATGTTGTACATACAATTTTGTGTGTGTGTAGGTATTCAAATTATATGAAATACGTTATTCTCTTTATATATATATGTGTGTCTGTGTATATATATATATATATATATATATATATAATATGTGTGTGTGTAGGTATATAAAATATATGAAATATTTTATATATGTGTGTGTGTATAGGTATATAAAATATATGAAATATTTTATACTATTTATACATATATAATATTTCTATTAAAAAATTAGTACATTAGTTTACATTTGATAATTATATCAATATATATATATATATGTTTATATTAACTAATTATTTTAATATATATATATAAGGATTATTTCCTCAAACCTCCCCTGAACTATGGCGATTTTCCGCATCACATTTGAATTTATCATAACGTCCCCTGAACTATGTCGCATTTTTCACTTTAATCCGTCCATCTCATTACGTTAACTTTCTCATTATTTTTTTATTTATTATATTTCCCTTTTTTATGTCTTTTAATATTCAAATGTTTAAAATCATATATAATAAAAAATAACAAAATGATGACCGATTACTCACGACTTCAAGCTCGCCCCTCCCCTCCTCCCAGCGACTCATGACTTCTAGCTTGCCAAGGCAGAGTCCGCTCGCCCCCCTACCATGATTGTTGAGCTCATCCCTCCCCCCCACCTGCTACACCCTCAAATGAAAGGAGAGGATAGTTTTGTTCTTTTAATAAATAAAAAAATAATGAAAAAATTAATAGAGTCAAATGGATGGATCAAAGTGGAAAATATGGGGACACTATGATAAGTTCAAATGTTAGGGGCAGACGCAAAAAATCATCATAGTTCAGGGGAGGTTTGAGGAAATAACAATATATATAAACATATATGGATGTTTTTATATGTTTATATATACACACATATAGGTATGTATATCTATGTATATGTCCATATATATATTTCTAACTTTTTTAATTGAACTATTAAGAAAAATCATATGGATTAATTTCATATTCATATTGATTTAGGAGATAATAAAATGATTTATAGATCATTAAGACATCTATTGTATGTATATGTTATATATATAATTTAATTGTTATGTATATACATATAGTCGATGTAGCCATGTAGGTATATTAATTAGATCATCTTTGCTATATTCTTTATATTGAAATATATATATGTGTGTGTGTGTGTGTGTCTATTTGTATTTACATACATATATTTGCATTTCTACTTATATATGTGAATACAATTATAACTATTATTCAATCAATTTGTAGAAAATTTATTTCAAAATTATTTTGCGCCATCATAAAGTCGCAATATCACTGCCTATAGCTTAGCACCACATCACACTCCAAATACGTCACAAGGTTCGTGGCACAAAACAAATAGCGTCACAATGGCATCAACAGGCTACGCAATGCCATTTTTGTTAATTTAGTGTCGCCACTTTACGACACCAAGGATGCACTAAGTTTTACCTTGCCTTTGGTCTTTGTCGCACGTGATAATAGTGATATGATAGCATCAAGACGGCATCACATTTGGTGACGTATACTTGTAATGAAAAGGTGACACTAATGGGAGGTTATGGGGAGGTAACTAGCGTTTCTAATCTGTCGACCCAATTGTGTTGCTATTTAGCATTTAGCATCGCCATGGTTGTGTCACTAATGAGCATTGCTAATTGACTAATTTCTTGTAGTGATGAAATCATTGGAAAAATATATATATCATTTAGAATGAATCTTGAACATAAATAACATACTTATATCATAGCTTGAAACATATTAATCATTGAAATAACATACTTTAGGGTTTTTGTCATCATAAAAAGCTTTAGATGTAGGTTTCATTTAATGGATTTAGTCTAACTAAAATGTAAAATTCTATTACTCATTACTTGTTATAAGTGAACAGTGCAATGTGGCAGGCCAGATAATAAAATAAAGTATTATATGGTGATTACCTCTAGAGAAGCACCACTTAAGTGCATTGTTGTATTTGTATCTAATAATCTATAATACAGTATTATGCTATAGTTTCTTAGGCATTCAAATGGAGAGAGATATTTGTATCAAGAGTAAAAAAGCGCTGCTTAGCGCCTAAGGTAAGCAGCCTATGGAGTGCATATGGGGCCCTTTTTCTTTTTCGTATCTATCACTCCCTCTTCCCCGACGCCTCCTCGCCGGTCGCCAGCAGCCACGTCCTCGCCCTCACCAACTCCGAGGTCACCACAGTACTCTTCGACTTGGGCTCATCAGCCTTCGACTAGACGGCCTCGCTTCACACCTCGACTCAGGCGTCACCCTCCTCGACATCTCCAATGCCGTCGCCATGAAGGTCGATCGTCTGCTATTCCGCCGCCTCCTCTGCTTCTCCTTGATGCCTCCAACGTCGTCATCGCCGAGGTCAACCGTTTGCTGTGCCGCCACCTCCCTCTCCGCTTCGCCCTCGCCCTCCTTGACGCCTCCAACGTCGTCGCCGTTGAGGTCGACTGTCTACTGCGCCACCGCCTCCTGCTCCACTTCTCCCTTCATGCAAAAAAGGAAAAAAAGATACGCATCTAAACGACGGTGGAGATTAATCCGCTCCGTAGGCTGCTTAGCGAGGATGCTAAAAAGTGTCTCTTTACTCTTGTATGAATGATTTCATATGTCAAATTACTTATACATATGTATTTGGAAAATGTGCCCTTAATTCCACTCCAAAATCACCAATGTCACTCCAATTAATTTATCCTTTTTTGCACTACTCAAAGTTACTTTGCTTTTTTATAATATTAGAAGATCAAGTATCTCATTTGTCTTTTCCAACAATAAAATTATAATTATGATAAGCAACATTAAAAAATATTTACTTTTTATAGTATTAGAAGACCAAATATCTCCTTTTCTCTTTCCTCAACAGAAGAATTATTGTTTTACAATAATCAACACCAAAAGCCTTTAAATTTTTTTTATTGTTATTCACAGTTATTCTTTCATGATGCCTATATTTTATTCAGCTTAGTAATATATTTATATATAATATCGGTTATCCTTTTTAGTTATGTTAATTGAAATATAATGTTAATCTAAATTTACTTTTATATTATTATTATTATTATTATTATTATTATTATTTGATTTAAAATATTTAATTTCTATATTTGTTTGTTAAATTTGAGCAAATATTTAAAAATATGTTAAATTTAGTGATAATCACAAACTCAACAAATAATGAGTGATATTAAAATTTTTAGAGTTAAGGACAACCTTCGGAAATATATTGTAACGCCCAGGCCGATTGAAAAGTAAAAAGATAGAAAAAAGGGAAAGGAAAAGATAAAATTGAAAGCGAATTGGGGAAAGAAAACAAAGGAGAGGAGAGAGAAAAGATAAAGGGACAAAAGATAAAATCAAAGAAAATAAATCTAGAGATAAGGAAACAAATTCTAACTCCAACAAGAATCATATCTCCTCTCTCCTACAAATACAGGATCAAAACAAAGCATGCAGACCCTTATTCTTCTCCACAATCTAGCCTTTAGCTTCTCTCATTTTGTGCGTCTCTCTCCCCCTCTCCCACGTCGGGCTGCTGCCGCCCAACAAGAGACCAACCGGAGGGCTTGGACGTCGACACACGTGCGCCTGGACCAAGAGGAGCGGGCAGAGAAAGAGGAAGAGAAAGAAGAAGACTGTAGTAATAGTTTTTTGGACAAAAACTTTAAGGTATGGAACTATGGTAGATTCGTCATATAATCTTGATTTTAGACTTGAAACGTGATCTATTTGATCCCTAGATATGGTACTATGATCCATGATGATTATTACTGCCAGCCATCGCCGGAAAGTTGATCGAAAGTTGCACTGCGTGACACAGTCTTCCTCCGCAAGATAGACTCGGTCTCTGTACCGGCCTGGATTAAGACATGCCTGGACCGAGTTCGTCGGAACTCGGCCCGAATCTGACATTGCCGACGCTCCCTGAGCTCTGCAATAAGACGAACCTGGCCCAGGTTGAGGATGATCCGGCCCGAGTTCCATGCACGATGAAGATGTCAGCTGCAACGGCTGCCCTAACTCGAAGACGATCCGACCCGGCCCGGGGGTAACCCGAACTCGGCCCGAGTTTAACCCAATTTTTCTCCGAAAAGAATCGATGAACTCGACCCAAGTTTCGACACAACTTATATTAATTTTATGATGCTTAGGTCCTTGATTCATGTGCTTAATCCTGATCTAAGTCATGATGATAATTATATTGTTTATGCCTTTACTAATGATGATGTCTATGACCTTATGATCTTATGACTCTTATTACGATATCTTAATTAAATATAATCATATCGATGATGACACTGACTCATATCCATCAATGCAGATCTATTTATGACGATGATTAAGATGTTTATGCACATCTGTTTTCTCTCCATGATCCTATCTTGTAGCCCTGATTAAGTATTATATAATGATGATGATTAGAACCCTTAATCAGTATGATTCATTGATCCTTTCTTATGATGACCAAGTCTAGATCATGATCCATGTGTCCTAATAAAGATAAGTTAAAAGCTACAAGATAAAAGATTAAAAATATTAATTGGAGAGCTCTTTTTATGATGGACCGATGATGACCAGGTATGGGCTTACTTCGGTCAGTTATGAGTTGACTACGGTCAATTATGGGCTGGCTCTGACAGTTATGATGATAATGATGGACGGGTAGAGGTAGGCCTCCCCGTGGGTTGAAATATACTCCAAATAAGTCAAAAATGAATAATAAGATGAACACATATGAATAAAGAATCACTCTTATGATGATCGACTTTTGCCACCCTCTTATGATGATTTAATTATGATATTTTGATTTCTTATTCATATGTTCCTTTACATGTTTCCATTACTTTTATGATGATCATGATTATCTCACTTATATGATGTTGATGTCCATATTGATTCATGTATATTATCATGATCTTATGATGATATTTATCTTACTTTTTTATTGAGTTATAAAACTCATAAGGAGGTTCTCCCCTGCATGTTCTTAAATGCAGGACCAGCTTAATATGATGAAGTGGTCAACGATGACAGATTAAGCTCGTAGGTATCTTGAGTCCTTTAGATGATGTGATAGTTCTCATTTTCCGCATATTAGTTTGATGTACTAGATTTCCCTTGAACTCATATGAAGTTCTTTATCAGTCTTTCGCATATTATGATATCACACCCTTTTACTATTTAATGATGATCAGTCTTTCGCTTTTTATCAATGTTGAGTTGACCGGTCAAAGTCGTATTTTTTGTCAATATGATGTACACTTAAGGATGACCCGTAGCGTCCTTAAAGCGTATTCTACCACGTGGCCAAGTGCGATTTAAGGACGTTACATATATGATGGAAAAATACATGAGCACGACCTTGAAGCCATAGCTTCACATTATAGTTTTCTTCTTAAATATCATATCTCCTACATTTGATCATTCAACTTTTGTTCTGTTCTATATATACACTCTTGTATTCTCTCTCCTTATGATTATGTTGCCACCTAATCGATTACGAATAACAATCTTGTTGAATCTACTGATGGCTAACCATAACATTGATTGGTTTTCTTGTCTATTTATATCTTTTAAATTCCGCTAGTATTCTCATCATAGTCTTTTTTTTTTCTTCTTCAATCACACTCCATTATTGCCAAGGTATTGTGCGCTTAGACCTGTTTTCCATGAAACCGATAACTAGTACCTACTTGATTATTTTGGCTCATAGTCTTGAACAAATGTGGAAATGCAGTCCCATTTGTGCTCCTGATTTCCCTTTCTAATATATTCATTTGAATTTCTTAAGAAGAAAAAAAAACTGTCCATCAATTTGACCTCGATGTCTGCTAATAGTCAGCCAGCCCTTTGCTGATGTATCATTTTCATTACTTATAAAATTTCATTGTAATAGGAGATTCATTAACCAAGTTGGTCAGTTGCTTTTTGGGGTCCCGAGAAGGCAAAGATTCAAAGAATCTTCAGATTTCTTCCCAATATATACGCTTTGGTTGCAGGCTAAATATCTAATCTTCCGAATAAACAACAATTAACTGGTTGAAAGAAGGGTTCACTGTCACACCGCTTGGATTCGAATTAATAATCTATCGTAGGCTGTAACATCCTATTAAAAAAAAAGAAAAAAAGAAAAAAAAGGCCCACACGCGCCTGCAGCCCTCAGCCCAACACCAAAGAATATTATAACCTAAAGCAAAAGAGCATTCCACCTACCCCAACAGCCAGCCGACAACAACTCCCCAAAACCCTTGTGCTATAATGAGCTCCACACTCACTCCATCTCTCTCTCTTTTGTCCACTCGGCCAGCACACCAAGAGCACCATTCTGGAGCTACAATAGGTAACACCTCTCCATTAGCTCACTCACTCACTTTCTCGATCTCCTTAATTTCTCACTTAGCTACAGTGAGTTTCTTTTAATCATTAGCTTAGTGGTAAGCTCTTCTCTTTATGTGGACAGCAAGAGGGAGCTAGGGAAAGAAGAAGAAAGAAGATTAAAGCTTAAGACATTGCTACTAAGATATGTTTGAAAAGATCTTAAACCTTAATCTTTCCCCTAATGATGTGTATTTGTGTGGATTAGGGATTAAAGAATAAACCCTTTGTTCTTAGAAGAAGATTTAGGAAATGTGCATTTCTTGCTTCATGTTTCTTTAGATTACTATTCTATTGCTATCCATGATTAGAATGTTAATGTACTTTATGTTCCATTAAGACTTATGCTCTATTGCTCATCATGCTTAGCATTAGAAAGCTTATTGTTGTTATGAAGTATTATTATGAAATCTTGAAAGCTCATGTACATTTATGAACTTACTTAGCATGCCAAATGTCTCCATATGAAAACCTCATATGTTTCATGTTTAGTGTATTAAGAATGCCATGAGATGTCCATTATGATGTTTGGAAGTCAATATGTAGTGACCATGTCAATGTATTAAAGATTTGAAAAGAGATCATGTAAAAATCGTGTAACTGCCGTCTCAAAACAGGCGATCGATTCCCTTATCGGTTGACCATTTTGGAAGGACAGACACATTCTGTGATTAGCGGACGTCCGAACACCTCGATTCGGTCGTCCGAAAAGCATATACCAGTCGACCGATATCCCAACGGTCGTCCTATATATGGAGTCAAAACATTCTGTGATTAGCGAACGATCCGAAGTTCACTTCAGACGTCCGAAAGTAATGTATCGATCGACCGATATTCCAGCAGTCATTCGATTTAGAGGAGTGTCACATTCTGTGATTAGCGGTCGAACCGAAACTCAGCTTCGATCGTCCGAAATGACTAAATCGATCGATCGATAATCCGACCGGTCGCCCGATATGTAGTCCAGAGGTCGACCGTTAAAGAAACGGTCGTCCGTTTTGGACAGATGATTGATTATGATTGAATGTCCACACATAGTATGATTTGAAGTATGCATGACCTTAAATAGGTTAAAACATGCAATATGTGATGAATGATTGTATGTGATGGTGAATGAAAGTAAAAGATGGATTGGCATGAATGTGTCTTGTTGTAATCGTGGATAAAGTCTTCACATGCTAGCTGATGTGTCGTATTCCTAGGGAAGAATCCTTCCAAAAGTGGGGCAATCGTCCCGACCTAGCTAGCCAAGTTCCCGCGAATCAACATGGTCTTCCCAATCACCAAGATAAAAATCTATCTTAATCAAGATAGAAGATGAAAAGATGATGTAAAGTGGAAAGTGAAGTCTTACAAATATGTACATACTTTCCAAAGATGACATGGGACATAAAGTTAAAGATGTTGATGAAAGCTCCAATCGGATGCTAATGTTTGTTCCCATATCATAAGATGTTATGAAAGAAGATGTCCAAGTAAAGCAAGATAAATGATGATATGTCTCAGCATAATGATAAGTTATGATATGCTTTGACATAATGATTATGATGTTATATGTTTATCTTATCTTGCCATGATGATATGTTCATATGCCATGTAGTATGCATTAGTAGCTCATATCATGCATATGATTTATGTTCCATGATGATGATATGCATATGACATGACATGTAGAGATTATGTTATAGGATCATAGCATGCATGAGCCTCAACATACTCTAACGGGAGAAATCCCCTGCACCCCATGGATCCGTGCAGTTATAGATGAGGCTTAGGTTCGACGGCGAGAGCCTCATGACGAAAACGTTGCACATGGGTTGGTCGGGCTATGGCCCAAGTTATCTTTTATATTATTACGATTGATCACTTGCTGATCACTATATGATTTTAACCCATTTTAGATGCAATTCATACATATCGAGTCCCACTTTTGCCTATTTTTGGGCCAATTATACTTTGAATGCAAACATTGTGATAACTAGTTGATATTCTTCATTTCATACTTAATTCCATGTGCATAGAGGTTCTGAAATGCCAAAATCCATTAATATTTAAATTCTATGCCAAGTTATCATTTTGAGGACAAGTTATCATTCCTAAGTGTCAAGTTATCATTATTTTGAATGAACTTATTTTCAATGGTTTTCTTGCCCTAAATCCATCATTATCATGTATAAATCATATTTGGATAGTCACATCTCAACTTGTGCAAAGTTTTAAGTCCATTTGAACAAGTTATCATTTTTCAAGTGCCAAGTTATCGTTAAAGGGCAATTCTGTCATTTCGACATGCAAAACCATTAATTCTGCACAAGGACCTTAAGCAATCATCTTATTATTGTTCTAACTCATTGCTGGTCAAATTTCATCACATTTGGATAATCAAAACTCAAGTTATGACAAGTTATCATTTTTAAGTCATATAAGTTATCGTTTTTGGGGCACTCAAGTTATCACTTTTAGGAATCTCATTCATATTTGATTTTTGACCTCACTCACTTGTCACTCTAATCAAATTGATGCATGAAATGCTTTGAACCACCCATATTAGGACATTTCCCAAGATTTCCATAAAGTTATCATTCCGGACCCTTGAATTCATTCATATCGATATCGGTTTTCATTCTTGCAACACACCAATTCCCTTTTTGCTATAGATCTGATTTTAACTACTGTCCTAATCCTTAGTTGTTTAAATATTATTAGAAGACTTTCATGCTTGATGTTTTGGCCCTTGTAGCAAGTGGAAAAGGTGGCCAAAAGGAAGAAAAAAGGAGGGGGGACCACTAGCTTTTTGGCTGTCCAAAAAGCTGTCACTGCTGGAATTTCAGGGCCAGGGGACACATGGCTGCAATCAAAGCACAAAGAATGTTCTGATGCTGATCCAAAGGTGGGGAGAAGTGATATATAAGCTGGATTTTTCTGGAGGAGAAGGGGGGCTGGTCATTCAAGGGTTGGAGCAAAAGAAGGAGGCTGTTGCTGCTGGATTTTGAGAGCTACTGCTGAGAGCTTGAAGCAGCCATGAATTGTATCTGTTTCTTGTCCCATTTCATAACAAATCTTGTAAATATGAGGAGCTAAACTCCATTTCTTCTAGGATAGGGTAGTAGTTTAGATTAGTTTTGGATGGATATGGACTGTTTTATAATTCCTGCACTGAATCATTTCTGGTTTTCAGATTTCAGAAACTTCTTTACTGATTTATGCTATGCTACTATTAGATCTAATTGTAACCAATGAATGAGAAGTATTACTTGATCTAATCATTCTACAGAAGTGAATTAAGAGTTAATGTCAGTTTTCTGATTTCATTCAATTGCAATTCTGATTTCTGATTTGGTTTTCTGATTTCTGAATTTGATTCCTATAAATATCAGAATCTGTTCTTCATTTCTAACCTGATTAATTGAGTCTTTGGAATGTTGGTATTGTCCCTATCTTATTCAGAAATGAATCAAGATTGTTTGGGCAATCATTTGACTCAAATCAGATTTTCCATTAATTCCTGAACTGAAATCAGAAATCTGATTTTTCTGGTTTTACATTTCTGAAATCTGATTTGTTATAAATCTGATCTTGCCATTTGAAGACCCCATTTGTTTTTATAACTGAGAAGTTATCATTTGGTCTAACCCTTGTTCAGAAATGAATCAAGAATCAATGGCAAGTTCTAGATACAAACCCAATTAGAATTCTGATTTCTATTTTCTGAAATCTGATTTCTTGAAATCTGAATTCTGATTTTCTTGGGCTGTTTGAATCTGATTGTCATTGGGGATTGAACTAATTGAACAACTGAGAGGTTGACATCTATCCCAATCTTGTTCAGAAATGAATTGAGAAGCTTTGACATTCCTATGATTCAAAACTGATTTGGTTTTCCTGATTTGAATGAATTGAATGAGTTGCTGATTTTTTGGTTTCCTGAATTCCAAAATCTGATTTCTTGGGCTTTTGAATCTGATTGTCATCAAGGATTAGATAATTGAATAGTTGAGAGGCTAATATATGCCATGATCTTATTCAGAAATGAATCAAGATCATTTGACAATTCAGAATTCAAATCTGATTTTTTTCCAAAATCTGATTTCTTAGTTTGATTCTAAATTCTATTTTCTGATTGTTTGGAATCTGATTTGCCAATTGTTAATCCCTATTTTATTCAAATCACTGAGAGGTGTACTCTAGGAATCCCTTATAATCCAGAGATGGGTCAAGGGGCATTTGGCAAACTTGAATTCCATCAATCCACATTGCTGATTTTTCAGAAATGTTGATTTCTGTTTTCTCATTTTTCTAACTTCTGATTTCCATTGTCAACCCTCATATTAATCCACTACTGAGAGGTAGTCTTAAGGGCTTCTTTGAGATCCAGAGATGGGCCAAGGAGCAATGGGAATTATGAACTCATGTGGCCATATGTTTTGCATTTCCAATTGAGTGTGTTTGTGCGGATTCCAATTTATTTTGCAACCGAGAGGTTGATTTTGAATCTCCCTTGAATTCAGAGATGAATCATGGAACACAAGCACCATTATTGAGTATATTTTATCCTGGTTTGGTTGATTGGAATGATTCCATCTTTTTATGATTGTAAATGCAAGTTATCATTCCAAACTTCCTTGAATTGCAAAAAAATCAGCATTGAATCTTTCTTTTGAGCCCAATGATAACTTGATTTTCAGTGAGGACCCTCTTTTGATTCAACCTAGCTAACAATTATATAATCATATATTGCTTAGTTAGAAGCCAATTGAGCTGTGGGAACACCCATTTTCAAGTTGAATCAAAAGTTGGACATTTAGTGATAACTTGTTCCATTCCATCCTTAATTAATTTAGATGAACCCCAAATCCTAGAAGAACCTTCCTCATAGATAGTTAAACCTTTTTAGACTTCATTCTAGCATTTATAATTCAGTTTTGATAAATTTCCAAAACCCAAAAATCTGTTATCATTTCACTTTCTATAAAAAAAAAAATCTGTTTTCACTATTCATTAAAAATCTGTTTTTAGCCACTTAAGTAGAACTAATCTAAATTGTTTTAGGGTGTCTTAGACTTCAAATTCTTGTGGATACGACAACCTGAGTCTACTACAACTTACCTGTGCACTTGCAGCTAGTGAGTTGGGAGACCAAAAAAAAAATGAAAAATTGACATTTTCTTTAATTTCAGCAAGTTATCACTAGAAAACCCAAATATCACTATCAACGATGAACTCTTATAAGAGTTAAGTATGTATGGCTTATGGGCCTTTGAGTCTTTTACTTTTATTTGAACTCCTTTATGTATTATGAACCCTATGTTGGGTATTGATGTTAGAGCCTATGTGGCCCATGGGCTAGTATTGTTGTCTTGGTATTTTTATATGATGAAGTATTCCGCTATTTTACGATATTATTGTTATGTCTATTATTATTATGTTTCCGCTGCAATGTTTTATTAAATTAGGTCGAAGTAACGCCGTCCGGGGTTCGACAAAATTTTTAAATTAGGACCGAATTATGGGGGCGTTACAGTTGGTAGTAGAGCCATAGTTTGGCTTGTATGTATAGGGTTTTAGAATTTGTAAGCCATTGGTTGACTGAAATGTCTAAGTAAAATGTCTAAGTGTAAAGTCCATGTGCAATCATCATGAGGTGCCACCGAACTTAAAGGTATGTGTTTTATTTTAATTGCGTAAGGTTAGACATTGATGCATGATTATTGAATGATGATAGATGGATGTGAATTATCCAACAAACGAAGGCGCGACTCAAGTTATGGAATGTGATGAAGGCTCGTGCCAAGATTCTTTGATAAGGTTCTTAAGCTTCAATCCCCCTATGTTCAATGGAATTGATGATCCAGAGGAAGCCGAAGCATGGTTTGATAACATCTGCGATATCTTCACGGTGATGATATGTCCAAGGGAAAGTAAACTGGAGTATGTCGTGTATAGCCTAACGGGAAAAGCGAAGCAATGGTGGAATTCCACCCTTAAGTCTGAGTACGGCAAAGAAAGTCCATCGTGGTGGAAATTCATGATGGATTTTCAAGACCAATACTTTTCACGAAGTATGAGGGAGCAAAGGCAAGAGGAGTTCCTTAACCTTCAACAAGGTGACCTATCCATTAATGACTACGCGATCAAGTACTTTCAACTCGAAAAGTATTGTACCTTGGTCAAGACGGAAATGATAAGGGTAAATCGCTTCGTGAAAGGACTTAAGTCCGAATTGAAGGCTAGGATGATGTGTGAAGCTCCTAAGACAATGAATGAAGCTATTGAGCTAGTCATTGAATTAGAACGGAAGCTTAAAGATGAAGTTGTGAACTCTAAGGGCAACACATCAAGAAAGATGACCAAGCAAGGAAAAGGGAAGAGTATGAAGAAACCTCCTTACCATTCTCCGAAAAAGATGGAACGGGCCTATGACATTTGTCATCATTGTGGAAGACGTCACCTCGATGAATGTCATTTTAAGGTCGGAACTTGCTTGAAATGTGGCAAGATGGGACATTATGTAAAGAATTGCCCGGAGAAGTTAGGTGTCAACTCTCCAAGAACGTTGGAACAAGTTCACGCCATGCAAGTCGAAGAAGCTCGCCAAGTTTCGGATAAACGTTTAATTAATCTTACCAATTATAATGTGTATGCGTGATGGACATAACGATTACTTGAAATGTTAAAAGGGAATATTCTAAGTATAAGACACGTAATCATAATTCTTAAAGATGAGGAAAGTTAAGAAAAACCACCAAAGTCATAAGAAGGGTGGTTAAGGTATGAAGAAAATGAAAATTATTCTACTTGGGTCTATATGACCTAAATAATGACATGAAAGGATCAAGGGGCAAGCTAGGTGACTTGTCACTTGAGTAAATCGTGTTGAAGATCAGAGTAGCGCAACGGAAGTGTGGCGCACGAATGATCCACATTTCACGGAGTGAAGTAAGGATCTAAGATTCACACTAGAATCTTGGAAATGTTTGATAAAATGATGACATAGTTATAACTATTACAAAGAACTCAAGAGAAGACTCACCACGGCACCAATCTTAGTCATTCCCACGAGAAGTGGAGGCTATGTCATCTATAGTGATGCTTGTGGCACCGGATTAGGATGTGTACTCAGGCAACATGGCAAAGTGGTTGCATACGCATCAAGGCAATTGAAAAAAAACATGAAGTCAATTATCCAACTCATGATTTAGAGTTGGCGACAGTTGTATTTGCCTTAAAGATATGGCGTCACTACTTGTATGGCGAAGATTTTGAAGTGTACACGGATCACAAGAGCTTGAAGTACGTGTTCTCACAAAAAGAGTTGAATATGAGGCAAAGAAGATGGCTCGAGTTCCTCAAAGACTATGAGTTCTCTATAATGTACCACCCTGAAAAAGCAAATGTAGTTGCGGATGCACTAAGTCGCAAGTGGGAAGGATCACTTGGATGTTTAAGAGTTGACAAATGGAATCTTGTGAAAAACATACTGCAATGGGCCCCAACCATTTTTTGCCAAAGGATCATATGTGTGGCTCATCATGTGATCGAATCAAGTTTGGTGAGAAGAATTGTCGAAGCTCAAAGAAGGGACCCGAAATATACTAGAATGATTAATGTGTGTCAAAGGGAAAGGAATCACTTCAGTTATGGAGAAGATGGCACAATTAGGTACAAGAACTGATTATGGGTTCCAAAAGATAAGGAATTAAGAAGAGAGATTTTGGATGAGTATCACAAGTTAGAATTCTCAATCCATCCCGGAAGCACCAAAATGTTCAAGAATTTGCAAAGAAACTTTTCGTGGGAGGATATGAAGAAGAAAGTGGCCAAGTATGTAGCAAAGTATATAGTGTGTCAACAAGTTAAGATTGAACATCGAAGGCCTTGTGAAAAATTACAACCTTTACCTATTCCGGAATGGAAATGGCAAAGTATCTCCCTGGATTTTGTGGTAGGACTGCCACGAATCCGGAAAGGACATGATGCAATATGGGTTGTAGTTGATCGTTTGACGAAGTCGGCTCACTTCATTCCTATGAAGGTGAGTCAATCCATGGAAAGCAAGGTCGAGCTATATGTGTACGAGATTATTCGTTTGCATGAAATTCCAGCTTCTATAGTTTCGGACAGAGATCCGAGTTTCACTTCAAGATTTTGGAAAGGCCTCCAAAACGCTTTTGGAACAATGTTGAACTTTAGCACGGCGTTCCATCCTCAAACCGACGGCCAAAGTGAAAGAACAATCCAAACACTTGAAGATATGCTTAGAGCTTGTGCTTTGGATTGGCATGAAAATTGGGATGACCACCTTCCGTTGGTGGAATTTGCTTATAACAATAGTTATCACTCAAGTATCAAGATGGCTCCGTTTGAATCTCTATATGGTAGGCCTTGTCGTTCTCCGGCATGTTGGAGTGAAACCGGAGAAGAAAGATATCTTGGACCGGATTTGGTTCATATGTATGTTGATAAAGTAGAGCTCATCAAGCAAAGAATGTTAGCGGCGCAAAGTAGACAAAAGAGTTATGCGGATTTGAGAAGAAGAGAACAACTTCATGAAGTTGGTGATCATGTGATGCTCATGGTCTCACCAACTAAAGGAAAGCTAACACCAAGATACATTGGACCTTTCGAAATTTTAGAGAAAGTTGGCGAAGCGGCCTATAAGCTAGCATTACCACCTTCTTATGCTAGACTTCATAATGTTTTCCATGTATCAATGCTCCGAAAATATGTTCATGATGAGACAAATATGATTCGGATAGAGAAGTCGAACATCAAGGAGGACTTGACATATGTGGAGCAACAAATAGAGATTATCGATTATCAAGTAAAGCATCTCAAGAACAAGACCATTCCCATGGTCAAAGTGGCATGGAAGCACCATCGAGGACAAGAAGCAACATGGGAACTTGAAGAAGAAATGCGAGAGACGTTTCCGAAACACTTCGGTGAGTAATTTAAGATTTGTTAAAATTCGAGGACGAATTTTTATTTAAGGGAGGTAGGTTGTAACATCCTGTTAAAAAAAAAGAAAAGAAGAAAACAAAAAAGGCCCACACGCGCCTGCAGCCCACAGCCCAACACCAAAGAATATTATAACCTAAAGCAAAACAGCATTCCACCTACCCCAACAGCCAGCCGACAGCAACCTCCCCAAAACCCTTGTGCTATAGTGAGCTCCACACTCACTCCATCTCTCTCTCTTTTGTCCACTCGGCCAGCACACCAAGAGAGCACCATTCTCGAGCTACAGTAGGTAACACCTCTCCATTAGCTCACTCACTCACTTCCTCACTCTCTTAATCCCTCACTTAGCTACAGTGAGTTTCTTTTAATCATTAGCTTAGTGGTAAGCTCTCCTCTTTATGTGGACAGCAAGAGGGAGCTAAGGAAAGAAGAAGAAAGAAGATTAATGGCTTAGGACATTGCTACTAAGGTATGTTTGAGGGGATCCTAAACCCTAATCTTTCCTCTAATGATGTTTGTTTGTGTGAATTAGGGATTAAAGAACAAATCCTTTGTTCTTAGAAGAAGATTTAGGAAATGTGCATTTCTTGCTTCATGTTTCTTTATATTACTATTCTATTGCTATCCATGATTAGAATGTTAATGTGCTTTATGTTCCATTAAGACTTATGCTCTATTGCGCATCATGCTTAGCATTAGAAAGCTTATTGTTGTTATGAAGTATTATTATGAAATCTTGAAAGCTCATGTACATTTATGAACTTGCTTAGCATGCCAAATGTCTCCATGGGAAAACCTCATATGTTTCATATTTAGTGTATTAAGAATGTCATGAGATGTCCATTATGATGTTTGGAAGTAGTGACAATGTCAATGTATTTAAGATTTGGAAAGAGATCATGTAAAAATCGTGTAACTGTCGTTTCAAAACGGGCGACCGGTTTCCTTATCGGTCGACTGGTTCCCTTATCGGTCGACCGTTTTGGAAGGGCAGACACATTCTGTGATTAGCGGACGTCCGAACACCTCGATTCGGTCGTCCGAAAAGCATATACCGGTCGACCGATATCCCAACGGTCGTCCGATATATGGAGTCAAAACATTCTGTGATTAGCGGACGATCTGAAGTTCACTTCGGACGTCCGAAAGTCATGTATCGATAGACCGATATTCCAGCGGTCGTTCGATTTAGAGGAGTGTCACATTCTGTTATTAGAGGTCGAACCAGAACTCAGTTTCGATCGTCCAAAATGACCAAATCGATCGACCGATAATCCGACCGGTCGCCCGATATGTAGTCCAGAGGTCGACCGTTAAAGAAACGGTCATCCGTTTTGGACAGATGATTGATTATGATTGAATGTCCACACATAGTATGATTTGAAGTATGACTTGAGACATAAAGTTAAAGATGTTGATGAAAGCTCCAATCGGATGCTAATGTATGTTCCCATGTCATAAGATGTTATGAAAGAAGATGTCCAAGTAAAACAAGATAAATGATGATATGTCTCAGCATAATGATAAGTTATGATATGCTTTGACATAATGATTATAATGTTATATGTTTATCTTATCTTGCCATGATGATATGTTCATATGCCATGTAGTATGCATTAGTAGCTCATATCATGCATATGATTTATGTTCCATGATGATGATATGCATATGACATGACATGTAGAGATTATGTCATAGGATCATAGCATGCATGGGCCTCAACATACTCTAACGGGAGAAATCCCCTGCACCACATGGATCCGTGCAGTTATAGATGAGGCTTAGGTTCGACGGCGAGAGCCTCATGACGGAAACGTTGCACATGGGTTGGTCGGGCTATGGCCCAAGTTATCTTTTATGTTATTACGATGAACTCTTATAAGAGTTAAGTATGTATGGCTTATGGGTCTTTGAGTCTTTTACTTTTATTTGAACTCCTTTATGTATTATGAACCCTATGTTGGGTATTGATGTTAGAGTCTATGTGGCACATGGGCTAGTATTGTTGTCTTGGGATTTTTATATGATGAAGTATTCCGCTATTTTACGATATTATTGTTATGTCTATTATTATTATGTTTTCGCTGCAATGTTTTATTAAATTAGGTCGAAGTAACGTCGTCCGGAGTTCGGCAAAAGTTTTAAATTAGGACCGAATTTTGGGGACGTTACATAAGCTACGAAACTCCTTTTCTTTCTTTGTTTGCTTTTGTTGCGGTGCTTTGGATTAATAATTTATTAGACAGGTATCCACTACGTTCCTTTTCTTTTGGAATACTTATTCTGCATATAGGTATCTCATCAAAAAGTATTTAAAAATTTTTAACTAAATTTGATTCACGTAACTAGCTAACATAATTATATTAATTTAACATCGATCAGAACTATTAGCTCCGAATCTTAAATTTGAAATTCTTAATTCAGATGTGAAACTAATACTTATCATTCTTACTCTTGTATCCAAAAAAGATGTATTCCGAAAATTTAATATGGGTATGGGCAGGGCTTTCCTTGTCTTCCATCGTTGATGTTCATGAATAATCTGACGTGCCTTTGGTTCTCTGCAACGAATGGTGCATGTAATTGCTGATGGCCTGGGCGGCTGGGCAATTACCAAACCGAAGTGGACGTGATAAATTTCAAAATAGTGGGTTAGGGGGAGTCCTCGATGCCCCTTTTAGACCTTTTTAGGCCTCTTGGTGGGGCGCTGACACGGGGACCCCTCATTGGAGGAAAAAGAGTTTTAGGGGACATGCCCATCTTTACTTTTGAATTTGCTGGCTGGTTGGTCTCAAAAGTGCTATGATACATGCTCTAATTAACAATTGCTTATTCTTAGATGCATGGTCTCTTCTGTTCGCACGTTCACTTCGGAGCATGAGCTTGTAAAGAAAATAAGCATATCGTTTGCGCTGTCGCATTCTGCTTTTTGGAGTCAACAATTGCTGCGATTTTCTATCTCGTTTTCTTTTTAATAACGGGAGACCATTTCATTGATCACCTCATTTTTAATTCATGGCCACGAGACAGAGACAAGGGTATGGTGTTAGTCACTTTTCCATGTGTTGTTGTAAATAGTTAGTACTAGTAGTAGTTAGCTGCTCCACTTTGTATTCTCTGAAGAATATGGAACTAGCCAGAAGTCTACGAAGACGAACTCAGTTCTCCATGTCCACCTGCAAGTGGTCAATTCTTAGCTAGTCAGATGATTCCTTGATAGTTTGGGGTCAAGAACTCTTGCTTTTGGTAGTGAAATGCCTAAAGCGCATCTTTATACAAGTTTTCTTTTGTTTTTACTTTAAAAGCATCTCTAGGTGTTAATTGAACATTCGGATCTGCCAAATGTAGGCGGCCGTTCAATTGTTTAACAACTAGATTGTGATTGATGCTTGGAAGGGTTTGGTCTTCAATGACGAAAACTAAAGTTCGCACTAGTCTCCATTTAATCATCATCATTAATTGGGACCTTTATCAAGTACCAAGTCCCTCTTCTTTATCAGTTCACATCCTTGGCCTGAAGAGATTGCAGATGGCGTACCAACTCAGGAATAAGCTAAATAATGCATCTCAGTAATCCATATAGATCTACACCAACATTGAACCCTTTGTTTTTTTTATAATAAAAAAAACTTTATGGTACGTTGTTTAAATGCATTGCCTCTGCATGCGGTTTGTCTCTTCTTTTAAATGCATTGCCTCTACGGTTTGTCCCTTCTTTGCTGTTGTTGCACCAGTGAACTTGAGCTCCTTTGTTTTTTCGTAACGTTCCCAGCTGCTTTTTAGCAGAGTCTAGTGGTAACTAGTAACCGACCATTTTAAGCAAACGGCCATCTCCTGCTCCACCAGCATCTCCTTAAATGTGTTACGAATTCAACTGCACATTGTTGCGTAGTGTCAGAGTTCTTGTTCTTGTTGGTCTTGTTGCATTCTTCCGCTGCTCTGCATGTTATTGTTGCTGTTTGCCCGAAACCGTTTCGGTTCATCTCTCTACTCTGGAGTCTGGACGCACGCACGTAGCCGTCTGCATGAGCTCCCCGGAAGGACGTTTCGAACAAGTGTCTCGTCTCCATGTAACGAGGCCAAAAGTTGCACGGGTGCAGCTGAGTTGCTTAAAGAAATAACGGATGGAGGGAAGGGAAGGATGGAGTTTGCGACTTTTATAATCCCTTTATCACTCTTCCAGCTCCGGCAGACGTTACCATTGCTCTCCCAACGGCTTGCGAAAAGCTTCTCACGTTCCAGTGGAAGTGACAGTACATTGAACAGTATTGCAGCGGCTTTTTCTCTTTCGCTTGAGCTATTTGTTTGATCTCCTCTCTCCTCTCTGTGTGCCATAATTGTGGCGAGATCCTCCTTAAAAGGAAGACCAAATCTCTAAGCTTAAAACTTGGGCAATAAATAATAATATTCCTAGTGTCCCGTCTGAATGTCTGCAACACATTTAAGTGTGCCCTTCTGGTTTTTCAGCATGTTCCTCTCAAGTAACCAACATTAGCATGTGGCATCCCCTGGGTAGCCATGAGATTTGTGGATTGCATAACGATTTCCAATTGGCATTCCTGGCTAGCTTCATCTTTTCCTTTCGATGTTTTGTTTGCGTTGGAAGAGCTTTCGATATAACATCACTTTTCAGTATATATAAAGCAGCACTAATAAGACCAGTTGTTAGTAAAGCAATATCAATCACCACTCTCAATGATGAAAACCATCCAGCCACCACATAGTGGAATTTGGGATAAAACATGAAGAAAATATAATGTATTCCTGCCTCTGCATAAATCGGATCATGATACAAAAAGTAAAGAACAGTTATTTTTTATCTTTCTCCAGTGATTTCGACTCCTCAATGGGAGCAACTGTTCTGAGTATGATTGTGATGTAGTGGGGTGTTGAAGAGCTATGACACATGAGGCAGTCAGTTTTCATTGCCAGCAGCCCTTCTCAATTTTGGATCAAATGAGCAGAAGTGACACAACAACAAGGAGAAGAGTAGCACTGTAGGCCTCATGAACGCTCATTTCAATCTTTCTATATATAGGAAGTGCTTTCATGAACCAATCTCTAGGGTCCTGTGCCACCTCATCTGCAAAATCTCCTCGCCCCTGTAAACGTGAGGCCTGTGGATAAGGACATGATGTGAAGTTGTAAGACAAAAGCAATCACTGTTAGCATGTTGCTCCCACTGCCCTCGTCCACCATTGAAGCCAAAGGTGATGTGGAGGTAGATTGCTCAGAGGCGTAGTTGGCGGTGCATGTCCTTCAAAGTTCCAATCAAAATAAAGACACACGATTTTTTTAATACTCATTGGGCCTCGGTATTCAGAGCTAACTACTATGACTAATTTAAAGTCAGAGCAAAACGGTATTAAGTTCTGCTATTTATTTATTTTGAAGTCGGCAATTTCCGAACCTTAATCCGGATGCGTAGGTAAGCAATGGTAGATCTTGTTTGCAATGCCCTTCGTCTTCTTGATTCCGGCATACTGTTAGAGTTGGTGAATACTTCAGGGCCCCTTGTTTCTCTCATCGGGTTCGTCCACGTGAGCTTAGGGGAATCTGAGTATTACCCAATTAACATTATTACTGGCGTACGAACGAAAGGGATGGTTCGGGGGGCCCCGCCCCCCGACGGCGGGCCCGCTCCCCGACGTTGGGGGTTCGGGTGCAGCGCTCCCGAAACTTAGACGGGTTTTGGGCTTTTGTTTAGCCGGCCCGTGTGGTTCGGATTAGATTTTTTCTCTGTTTGTTTGAGTTTTAAACCCGGTTTGGAGAGGCTATTAATAGCCTAATTTCTGATGTAATTTGGTATGGCGGCTGTAAACCTAAACGATATAGTGGAACATCTTTGCAGGACGTAGCCCTCATCTCAAGGGTGAACCTGGGTAATTTCGTGTGTCTCCTCTATTTTTCTGCAATCTCTCTGCGATCTTCTCTCCTTGTTCTCGGATTTTTTCCATCAATTGGTATCAGAGCACAGGTTGTTCAAGGAATTAGGGTTTATTCGAGATGTCAGGAGGGTCGCGAATCGAGATAGAAAAATTTGATGGAACACGGTTTGATCTCTGGAAGATGAAGATGGAGGATCTCCTTTGTGATCGAGATCTTTGGACGGAAATCGAGAAGGAGAGACCAGGCATGGAGGCGGCGAAGGTCGCAGACGAGGCCTCCTCCAGTCAGGCAGATCCAAAGGCGATCGAAGAGTGAGATCGGATTGATAGAAAGGCGAAGGATTTGATTCGGCTGTGTCTCGCGGATTCAATTCTTACGAATGTGATGGGCGAACCTACTGCTAGAGATATGTGGAGGAAGTTGGAATCCCTATATCAAAGTAAGTCGTTGGTTAACAAGTTATTTCTGAGGAAGAAATTGTACAATCTTCGGATGCAGGAGGGTGATTCATTTTCTACTCATCTTTATAACTTTAACACGGTGATCAGTCAACTTGTATCAATCGGTGTTAAGTTTCAAAATGATGATAAGGCAATAACATTGCTCTGTTCGTTGCCGGATTCATGGGACAATCTAATTGTTGTGATTGGTGGCGGGGATAAAGAACTTTCGTATGAAAGTGTATGTGCTGCCTTGTTATCAGAGGAAATACGGAGAAAGGGATCAGCAAGTTCTGGTAAAGAGGCGCTGGCGGCCAGAGGAAGGCAACCAGAAAGGAATCAAAATCAGAGAGGGAGGTCCAAATCTCGTGGGCGTTCGAAGAGTAAGGATAAGAAGGTGCAATGCTGGAGATGTCAAGAGTGGGGCCATCTGAAGCGAGATTGCAAAAACAAGCCGGTTCATAAGAAAGAAGCTGAGTCAACCTCGGATAAAAAGGAGGCTGAGGTAGGAGATATGTATGTGGCTTCTGCATGTACGGCACAGTCAGATAAAGATATATGGCTTATCGACATTGGTGCTTCGTACCACATGACGCCTCATAAACACTGGTTCTGTGAATATGAGGAGTATAATGGTGGGGATGTCATGCTCGGAGATGACACTGCGGTTCAGATTGTTGGACGTGGCAGGGTGAAGTTGAGGATGAATGATGGCACGGTGAAGACTCTACCAGATGTGATGCATATACCACTTATGAGCAGGAGTTTATTATCTGTTGGTACAATGGCTGACTCGGGTGTTATATTCAGTTGCGATAAGGATTCGTGCAAGATGATCAGAGGGTCGATTGTAATTGCACGAGGGGTTCGCTATGGCACGTTGTACAAGTTGTTCGGAGAGACAATATCTGTGGGCTGCGGATTTATTTCTGAAGAGACCAAAGAAGATGAAGACAGCAAATCTATGTTGTGGCATCGGAGATTAGGCCATATCAGTGAAAAAGGACTCTCCACTATAGCATCAAGTCAGATGGTAGAAGGAGTTCCGGATTGTTCTGTGGGCTTCGGGTTCTGTGAACATTGCCTCCATGAAAAACAGAACCGAGTCAGTTTTCAACACAGGTTCAAGAGCAACGAAGATTCTCGAACTGATTCATAGTGATGTCTTTGGACCAACTCCGACTCCATCTATTGGAGGGTCCAGGTACTATGTTTCTTTTATAGATGATTTTTCGAGATACAGTTGGATTTATTTTATCAAGAATAAATCAGATGTATTCGATAAGTTTCGAGAATTTAAAGTTTTGGTGGAAAATCAATTGAGCTGCAAGATCAAGGTTCTTCGTACAGATAATGGAGGTGAATTTTGTTCAGATAAGTTTGAGCAGTTCTGCGTGGACAATGGTATTGCTAGGCAGAAGACAATTCCATATACACCTGAGCAGAATGGAGTAGCTGAAAGGTTAAATCGGTCACTCATAGAGAAGGCCAGATGTATGCTGAGTTGGGCTGAATTGGGGCAAGAATTCTGGGCAGAAGCTGTAGCCACAGCAAACTACCTGAAGAACCGCTCACCGACCTCATCAGTGAAGGATCAGACACCTTATGAGGCAATGTTTGGGAAGAAGCCAAATTTGTCTCATGTTCGGGTGTTCGGATGTGACGCATATGTTCATATACCCAAGGAAAAGCGGGGTAAGCTTGATAGTAAATCTGAAAAGAACATATTTGTCGGATACAAGGAAGAGATCAAGGGCTACAAACTGTGGAATCCAAAGTTAAGGACTATTGTTTACAGCAGGGATGTTGTTTTCCGTGAATCACGTTCCCAAGTTGAAGTTCAAAAAGGTGATGAACCTAAGAAAGTGGTAGTGCTTGAAGAAGATTCTGATTCTGAAACTTCAGAGGTGGAGGCACAAGATACTTCAGTTGAGTCTGTTATAGAACCGGATCAAGAGGACTCGGTTAATGAAGTTGAAGATGCAGATTCAGATGAAGACCCAGATATTGGTACTACCATACCAGTTCTCAGGAGATCGACACGAGAAAGAAGAGCACCTTTGAAATACTCTCTTAGTGCTCTGAGTTCGTTTCATGCTTTGAGCATCATTGGAGAAGAACCTAGTTCTGTAAAAGATGCAAGGTCTATGGATGATGCAAATCAGTGGGAGCTTGCTATGGCAGATGAGATGCAGTCACTGGATAAGAATGAAACATGGAGTTTGTGTAAATTGCCTAAGGATAGAAAGGCAATTGGTTGCAAATGGGTGTTCAAGCGAAAGCTGAAACCGGATGGGTCTGTAGAGAAGTACAATGCGAGGCTGGTAGCTAAAGGGTACTCTCAGGTTGAGGGAGTCGACTATGATGAGATTTTTTCTCCCGTGACGAAAATGACTTTAATCAGATTTGTTCTATCTCTAACAGCAGCATATAATCTTGAGGTAGAGCAGATGGATGTGAAGACGGCATTCCTTCATGGGGACTTGGAGGAAGAGATATATATGAGACAACCAGAAGACTTTGAGGTTCAAGGTAAAGAGAAGCTGGTGTGCAAATTGAAGAAGTCTCTGTATGGATTGAAGCAGTCGCCAAGGATGTGGTACCAGAAGTTTGATACGTACATGCTCGAACTCAAGTTTGTACGTTCAGATTCATATCATTGTGTTTATGTGAAGAGAGTTGGAGATCAGTTTGTCATTCTTACATTGTATGTGGATGACATGTTGCTGATTGGAAACAGTATGAAGATGGTGAATTCAGTGAAGGGTTTGTTGGCCAAGAAGTTTGAGATGAAAGACTTAGGGCCAGCGAATGCAGATTAGAAGGGATCGTCAGAAGCGAAAGTTGTGGCTAGGACAGGAGAAGTACATAAAAGAAGTGTTGAAGAAATTTAACATGTCGGACTGCAAGCCAGTGGGTACTCCTATGTCTCTAGGAACCAAACTTTCTGCAGAGCAATGCCCGAAGACGGATGAAGAAGCTGAAGAGATGGATCGTGTGCCATACGCAAGTGCAGTGGGCAGCTTGATGTATGCCATGGTGTGCACGCGTCCAGATATAGCCCAAGCAGTGGGAGTCTTGAGTCGATATATGTCTAACCCAGGCAGGGAACATTGTAATGCTATCAAGAGAGTTTTCAAGTACTTTCGTGGAACTTCAAATTTTTCGTTGTGTTTTGAAGGTACAAGGAAAGGAAAGATGCTTGATATTGTGGGCCATGTAGATGCTGATTGGGGTGGAGACATTGATAGTAGACGATCCACTAGCGGATATGTTTTTACATTATTTGGGGCTGCACTAAGTTGGATGAGCAAGAGACAAAGCGTGGTAGCACTTTCTTCTACAGAAGTAGAATATATGGCTCTTACTCATGCTGCAAAAGAGGCCATATGGCTACGACGGTTGTGCTTGGAGCTCGGATTTGAGCAAGGTGCTATAGAGGTGAGATGTGATAATCAAGGTGCTATTCAGTTAGCTAAGAATCCCGCATTTCACTCACGCACAAAGCATATTGACATCCAATACAACTTTATTCGGGAAAAGGTGGAAAAGAAAGAGGTTCAGCTTGAAAAGGTTGATACAACAGAGAATAGTTCTGATTTTCTGACTAAAGCAGTTACAAGTGTAAAGTTTGAGTGGTGCTCTACTGCTGTCGGATTGAAGAAGAATGTTGCTGGCAAGGCTCTCATTGGTGTGAAGTATCCACCAAGTGGGAGAATGTTAGAGTTGGTGAATACTTCAGGGCCCCTTGTTTCTCTCACCGGGTTCGCCCACGTGAGCTTAGGGGAATCTGAGTATTACCCAATTAACAGTATTGCTGGCGTACGAACGAAAGGGGGGGTTCGGAGGGCCCCGCCCACCGACGGCGGTCCCGCTCCCCGACGGCGGGGGTTCGGGGGCAGCGCCCCCGAAACCTAGACGGGTTTTGGGCTTTTGTTTAGCCGGCCCGTGTGGTTCGGATTAGGTTTTTTCTCTGTTTGTTTGGGTTTTAAACCCGGTTTGGAGAAGCTATTAATAGCCTAATTTCTGATGTAATTTGGTGTGGCGGTTGTAAACCTAAACGATATAGTGGAACCTCTTTGCAGGACGTAGCCCTCATCTCAAGGGTGAACCTGGGTAATTTCGTGTGTCTCCTCTATTTTTCTGCAATCTCTCTGCGATCTTCTCTCCTTGTTCTCGGATTCTCCCATCACATACATGCAACAAATCAAGCACTCCAGGTAATGCAGGGTCAGGATAAAGGTGTCGAGTGAAACATATCTCGTTCCACCAGTTTAGAACTTAGTAAATCCATTTAAGATTCTGGTTATATATTAAGAAAGTGCCACATTAACAATATGCAGGCACAAATTGATGGTTGTTGCATTATTGGTTTCCAAATGAGAACGATCCCTTATGACATGCCATGTAACGCTTCAAAAATAGTACCTCCAGCCACGTAGGCGGTCGGATTGATCCCGAGGGCGCTACACTATCTACTGTTCTACTGATCTTGACCATTCAACAAAACGTCTTACGTGGTACTAATAAAATAATAATAAACATGATAGAGAACCTTGAATGCGGAAGAATAATTGAGATGTCACAATGAAGTACTTTAAAGCGGAAGTTCATGATGTCTCATATTATAGAATTATGCGGAAACATAACAATAATAATACTAATAGCAAAGTTCTACGTGCGGAAGAAAATATGATGTCTCTAAATAATGAGAATGATTAAGCAGATATGTAGTAAGCAAGCTTGAAGCAGGTCTTCAGTCATGTGCAGCGTTCTCCAAGTTCTGTGCCCTTCATCTCCTTATTAGTTGGCATTCACACCTGCAAAATCTCAATGTAAGGAAATAGAATACCCATGAGCGAGATCGCCCAGTACCATAGCAATAGACGCGAATTAAGAATTAGTGATGATGAGGAAATCAATGTATGAATCTTTAATCATATCAATACTCTGTTCTTTGCTTTACATTACTCTACTTTACTTTATAGTACTTTGCTTTACATTACTCTGTTATACTTTACAGTACTTTGCTTTACATTACTCTACTGTACATTGCTTTACTTTACATTGTCTTACTTTTTAATACTCTACTTTGATTTACTTTACATTACTCTGTTGTGAGTTGTACTACGTCTTTTACATTACTAAATTATGCCTAGAGTTGGTTGTCCTATGCGAGCTCGACTTTATTAGGTTAGGATGCCAGAGGTGCCTCTCTGATTCACTGATGCCAGTAAGCCCGTAAACGGGAAAGAGGGTGGGTGTTACAGCCTCAACCCAATTCGGAAGGTAGGAGGAAGAATTCTTACAATTCAGGAACAGTGGTCGGTTTCAAGACCTTATAGGTTCGCTGTCTCCTCAGCTAGCTGCATATCCCTCTGGCATAATACTTTAATCTTTAAAGGAAGATGTGTGACAACAACATCACCTTTCAATTCGAGATATCGATGTGAGAACACCTGAAATATCAGGAATAGTGGACATCTAAGCCAGTAGTTTCGTTGTCCCCTCAGCTAACTACCTATCCCCTCATTGCTTTAACTCTGAACTTTGCTTTAACTTTAGGGGCGGCACATAGCAATCCCGCTTCTGTCTTTACTTTAATCATCTTTAGTTACTATGAAATCTATGATTTGGGGTCCACTGGAAATGTATGTTTGTACAATAAGACTCAGCCAGTGTAGGTGAACTGGTCAGAGTCGTAATTAAGATTGGGAGTGGATCAGACCAATTAAGCTTTGATTATTGGGTCTCTGTCGGATCGGTCGATTGATAAGGAAGAATACGCATGTATAATTACGCAGACCGGTCGACCGTTTAATTAAATCGATTGACCGTTCTCTGCGGTAAAATAGAGCCGCTGGATTTCTCCATGGATTCCGACAGTCGTCCGGCCGTCGATTGACGCCGACATCAATATAAAAAAATAGGAAATAACTTCAGGATTATAATGAATTAACTATACGCATCAATGGATCCTTAATTCTTCGTCTATGAGATTAAAACGCTAAGGGTACCTTTTTCGTCAGAAATTGGGTTCGCCGGATCACCGCTCATCGTCCGTCGATCGCCAGCCGTTCGTCGTCGCCTAAAAGGATTTGCCTCTGTCCTGTCGCTCACGTACGTCGGTCGCCGAACGAGAGGGAGAAGGAAAAGATGAAAACAAAGAGAGAGAGAGTGGGTGGGAGGGAGGAAGAGTACGAGAGAGTGGGGGTGAGGGGGCCCTCCCCACCCCCCCACCCCCCCTTTTTTTTTAAGTATACGAGGTGTCACATTATTACCCTCTAAAAAGAAAATTCGTCCTGGAATTTGGATAAGAGTTAAGGCTTACCGAAAAGTTCAGGGAACTTCTCTCGCATTTCGGACTCTACTTCCCACGTTGCTTCTTTTTCTTGGTGATGTTTCCATGCTACCTTGACCAGTGCTAATCTCTTCTTCCCTTGTTGATGTTCTTGGTATTCCAGTATCTCCGTGGATCGTTCCTCATATGTCAGATCCTCTTTGAGGTTTGGTTCCTCGATTTGGATCACGTTGGCGTAGTCGTGCTTGTACATTCGAAACAGGAAGACATGGAAGACGTTGTGTACTCTTGAGTGGGCTGGAGGCAGGGTCAACCTGCATGCTGAATCTCCAACCATGTCTAATATTTCAAACAGGCCTACGTACCTCGGTCTCAATTTTCCCCGTTTTCTGAAACACATCACTCTTTTGATGGGGGAGACTTTGAGCAGAACTTGGTCACCCGCCTTGAACTTATGTTCTCGGTGCTTCTTATTTGCGTAGGCCTTCTGACGATCTTGAGCAGACTTCATTCTTTTCTTTATCAATTCTACTCTGTCCGTGTACTCTTATGTCTGCTTCTATAGTTATGCACTCAAGATCTTCCTTTCACCAACTTCGCCCCAACATGCCGGAGAGCGACACGGGCGACCATACAATGCTTCAAAGGGAGACATATCTATGCTAGCATGGAAGCTATTATTGTAGGAAAACTCTATGAGAGGAAGGTGCTTGTCCTAACTGTCGTGCCAATTCAGAGCGCATGCTCTCAGCATATCCTACAATGTCTGGATCGTTCTCTCTGATTGGCCGTCTGTCTGAGGATGAAAGGCGGTGTTGTACCGAAGCCTTATTCCAAATGCATTCTGGAGACTCTTCCAAAACCTCGATGTGAACTTGGGATCTCTATCAGACACAATGGCTGATGGAATCCAGTGAAGCCTGACAATCTCCTCCACATATAAATCTATGAGGCTTTCAAGAGATTGTTTCACCTTAATGAGCATGAAGTGAGCCGATTTAGTAAGTCGGTCCACTATAACTCAAATGGCATCATGTTCTTTGAGGGTCCGAGGTAAGCCCGTGATAAAATCCATTGATATCTCTTCCCACTTTCACTGCGGGACCCTCAGACTCTTCAAGGTTCCTTGTGATTTCTGGTGTTCCACCTTGACCTGTTGGCACACTATGCATTTGGAGACATACTCGGCTATCTCCTTCTTCATGTCTGGCCACCAGAAACTTCTCTGAACATCCTTGTACATCTTCGTACTTCCCGGGTGGATGACAAACTCGGACTTGTGACATTCGTCTAGTACTTTCTTCGGAGTTCAAGATTGTTAGGTACCCACAAACGATCACGGTACCTTATGCCACCATCCGAAGAGACTTTGAAATTCGTTGTTTCCATACTTGTCTTTATCATCATACTTTGATACTCTGCGTCTTCTACTTGAGCTTTTATGATCCTTCCTATCATATCAGGCACTATTTTCTGCATCATCATTAGTGATCCATCGTGCTGCACTCTTGGTGTCCATTTGAACAGTTCTTGCATGAGTTTGAATCATCGTAGACGCATATACGTTAAGGATCCTTCCCATTTCCGGCTGAGTTCGTCAGCTACGGAGTTTGCCTTACCAGGTTGGTAATTGATGGTAAACTCGTAATCCTTTAGGAACTCCATCCAACGCCTTTGACGCATATTCAGCTCCTTTTGTGTGAAAATATATTTCAAACTTTTGTGATTTGTATAGACCACAAATTCTTCTTCATATAAGTAGTGACGCCAAAGCTTGAGGGCGAACACTACTGCTGCCAACTCGAGGTCATGCATTGGATAATTGACCTCATGCTTCTTCAGTTGTCTAGATGCGTATGCCACTACTTTACCATGTTGCATTAGTACACATCCCAATTCCGTGCCACTTGCATCAATGTAAACCACGTACCCATCGTTGCCCGATGGTAACGTCAGGATTGGCGCTGAAGTTAGCCGTTCCTTTAACTCTTGGAAGCTCTCCTCGCACTTGGGTGACCAAATGAACTTTTCTCCCTTCCTTGTGAGCTTGGTCAGCGGCAATGTGATTCTGGAGAAATCCTTGATGAACCATCTGTAGTAACCGGCTAAACCAAGGAAACTCCTAATCTCGAAGACATTCTTCGATTGGATCCAGTTGGACACTGCCTCTACTTTTGCCGGATTCACTGCAACTCCATATTTAGAGATGATGTGTCCGAGGACCATTATCTGTTCTAGACAAAATTCACATTTAGAGAATTTTGCGTACAGCTTCTTTGCCTGCAAAGTTTCCAATACAATCCTCAAATGCTCTCTATGTTGTTCCATACTTGATGAATAGATGAGGATGTCATCCACGAAGACGATTACGAACTTATCCAAGTGTTCATGGAAAGTTCGATTCATAGATCCATGAATGCTGCCAGGGCATTCGTCAACCCTAACGGTATCACCATGAACTCATAATGTTTGTATCTTGATCGGAAAGCCGTCTTTGGGATGTCTTCTTCTGCCACCCTTAACTGATGGTATCCACTTCTCAGATCGATCTTTGAGAACACCCTTGCCTTGGACAGCTGATCAAATAGGTCGTCGATGCGAGGTAGTGGGTACATGTTCTTTATTGTGATTTTGTTCAACATTCTGTAGTCGATACAAAGTCTCAATGATCCGTCCTTCTTCTTGACAAAAAGGACGGGTGCACCCCACGGTGAGACACTGGGCCTAATGAAACCTTTGTCCAATAGCTCTTGAATTTGATCATTCAGTTCCTTCATCTCTGCTGGAGCCATGCGGTATGGGGTTTTGGAGATTGGTGCAGTTCCGGGTGTCACCTCGATACGAAAGTCTATCTCTTTTCTGGGCGGTAGACCGCTAACATCCTCAGAGAAAACATCAAAAAATTTCCTCACAACTTCTATGTCCTGAGGAGTCTTCCTTGGTTCTTCTGTCTTAGTTATACTAGCCAGGTAACCTCTACATCCTTTTTGTAATAGCTTCTGTGCCTTCATAGCGGATACTATAATTTTTTGTTCCTTTTGTGCAATTCCCCTGACTATAACTTTATCTTTACTCTGTGTGCCTATGATTACTTTCTTTTGTTTGCACAGAATAGAAGCATCATGTGAGGTTAATCAATTCATGCCCAAGATTATATCATAATCTCTTATGGGAATAATGATGAGATTGGTAGGATGTTTCATTTTCTCTATCTCTATGGGTACCTTAGGGAGATGCCTTGTGGTGATGAGGGTGCCTTGTGGGGTTAATATATTCATCTTCTGCTCTAAGTTTACTGCTTTTATCCCTAATGTTTTGGCACACTCTTCTGATATAAAGGAATGTGAGGCACCGGAATCGAATAACACTTTGATAGGTAAATCAGCTATAAATAGCGTACCTCGAATGACGTCAGCGTCATTCTGGAGAGTGTCCTCTTCTAAATTGAAGAGCCTTCCCTGTACCAACTGTTGTTGTTCACGCCTCGGACAACTTGCTACCATATGACCCATTCCACCGCAGTAGTAACAGGCTCTAGACTTCGGAGGCTTCGACCTCCAAAACTCTTGTAGAGTACAAGGGATGGGGGCTCGACATCCTTGTTGTGGTGGTGAATCGGGCCTAGGTGGGGTAGGCGGAGGAGGATTCAATGGAGGTGGAGGAATAAAATGGTCCTCCTCGTTATACACTTCGTACTCACTGAATGCTGATCCTCTTCTCTGATCGGCCATCTATAATAAGATCATGGCAAGGTTTGAGAAGGGTGTATAACCAAGGATCTTTAATAAAGATAGAAATCTTAGATAGAAATTGGAGATCATGTTTTGCAAAAACCAAGTATTCATTTATCATTAAACTTTTAAAAGGTAAACATATGTCTGAGGCTCACTAAGGCCTTCACATCGTGATACATCCAACACTAGTCACTACATCTAGAACGATATGGGCACTCATCATCAGTGTGTCCCATGTAGCAGAGATCACAGCACTCCTCTGGATCGGTCTGACTAATAGGGCTCGCGTCTCTGAACTGTAGCTCCCGTGGTGGTGCAGGGGCTTCTTCTTCGTCATCGGAGGATATATAAATCGCATTGTTTATATGTCTTCCCTCCATCTTCCAGTTTCCCCCTGGGATTACTTCTTCCCATGTCCCAATGGGTGAGAAGGATAAATCAGGATCGTTACTTCCAACGCTTTCTGAATCTGAATGCTCCGGTCTCTCTAGAGCAGGCGGTGGTAGGGTTGGGGGATCTAGTGGGTATACATGTATCCCAACTATGTGACCCCTACCCCTTCGTAAAATCCTGGTCACCATGCGGCGTGGAGGTATCTATAACATAATTTAAACCCAACAATATAAGTATAATTCCCATAGAAAATGTACTTATTACTTACTTGAGGAGTGGAGCCATAGATGCTTGAGAAGCTTGCACATGACTTTACTTTGAGCTGTGTAACAATATGAACAATGGATGCTATGTATGAACCTATACTCTACTATGATCAATGAAGGAGCCAATAACTTCGGCTTTGATACCAAACTGTAACGCCCCCAAAATAGTACCTCCAGCCACGTAGACGATCGAATTGACCCCGAGGGCGCTACACTATCTACTGTTCTACTGACCTTGACCATTCAACAAAACGTCTTACGTGGCACTAATAAAATAATAATAAACATGATAGAGAACCTTGAATGCGGAAGAATAATTGAGATGTCACAATGAAGTACTTTAAAGCGGAAGTTCATGATGTCTCATATTATAGAATTATGCGAAAACATAACAATAATAATACTAATAGCAAAGTTCTACGTGCGGAAGAAAACATGATGTCTCTGAATAATGAGAATGATTAAGCAGATATGTAGTAAGCAAGCTTGAAGCAGGTTTTCAGTCATGTGCAGCGTTCTCCAAGCTCTGTGCCCTCCATCTCCTTATTAGTTGGCATTCACACCTGGAAAATCTCAATGTAGGGGAATAGAATACCCATGAGCGAGATCGCCCAGTACCATAGCAATAGACGCGAAATAAGAATTAGTGATGATGAGGAAATCAATGTGTGAATCTTTAATCATATCAATACTCTGTTCTTTGCTTTACATTACTCTGCTTTACTTTACAGTACTTTGCTTTACATTATTCTGTTGTACTTTACAGTACTTTGCTTTACATTACTCTGCTGTACATTGCTTTACTTTACATTGTCTTACTTTTCAATACTCTACTTTGATTTACTTTACATTACTCTATTGTGAGTTGTACTACGTCTTTTATATTACTAAATTATCCCTAGAGTTGGTTGTTCTATGTGAGCTCGACTTTATTAAGTTGGGATGCCAGAGGTGCATCTCTGATTCATTGATGCCAGTAAGCCCGTAAACGGGAAAGAAGGTGGGTGTTACAACCTCACCCCAATTCGAAAGGTAGGGGGAAGAATTCTTACAATCCAGAAACAGTGGTCGGTTACAAGACCTTATATGTTCACTGTCTCATCAGCTAGCTACATGTCCCTCTGGCATAATACTTTAATCTTTAAAGGAAGAGGTGTGGCCATAGCATCACCCTTCAATTCGAGATATCGGTGGGAGAACACTTGAAATCTCAGGAATAGTGGGCATCTAAGCAGTAGCTTCGTTGTCCCCTCAGCTAATTACCTATCCCCCCATTACTTTAACTCTGAACTTTGCTTTAACTTTAGGGGCGGCACATAGCAATCCCGCTTCTTTGTCTTTACTTTAATCATCTTTAGTTACTATGAAATTTATGGTTTGGATCCACTGGAAATCTATGTGAAAATCTATGTTTGTACAATAAGACTCAGCCAACGTAGGTGAACTGGTCAGAGTCGTATTTAAGATTTTGAGTAGATCACTCCGATTAAGCTTTGATTATTGGGTTTCTGTCGGACCGTCGATTGATAAGGAAGAATACGCATGTATAATTACGCAGACCTGTCGATCGTTTAATTAAATCGGTTGACCGGTTTCTACGGTAAAACAGAGCCGTCGAATTTCTCCATGGATTCCGGCAACTGTCCGGCCGTCGATTGACGCCGACATCAATACCAAAAATAGGAAATAACTTCATGATTATAATGAATTAACTATACGCATCAATAGATTCTTAATTTTTCTTCTATGGGATTAAAACGCTAAAAGTACCTTTTTCATCGAAAATCGAGTTCGTCGGATCACTGCTCATCGTCCGTCGATCGTCAACCGTTCGCCGTCGCCTGGAAGAATTTGTCTCTGTTTTGCCGCTCACGTATGCCGATCGCCGGACGAGAGGGAGAAGCAAAAGACGAGAACAGAGAGAGAATGGGTGGGAGGGAGGAAGAGTACGAGAGAGTGGGGGTGAGGGGGCCCTCCCCCCTAGCCGACCTTGAGGTGAAACGAACGGTCATCTCCCCCCCTTTTTTTTCTTTTTTTTTTTAAGGATACCAGGCGTCACATGCCAAATCAGTTCTGTAGTTGAACACCAACATGAACAAAAACTACACCATAATTCGTTTCATGGCTTTAATACTTCTCAACTCGTTTCCTCACACTAATTGTCACCTGTTTACGGATTAAAATAGTTAATGTTTGGTCCTGAGGAACAGAAGTCCATACAAATTGAACCAGTAGTAAAAAGAACAATACACCTGCTTTTGCGATTCAATTTTTTGTTTACTTTGGTGCTCAGTGTCCAGCAAAATTCAGGTAAATATGTATAAACAAATTCTAGTTGATGAGATAGCATTCTTTTGGAACTTAGATACATAAAAAATTTAATAATACTCTTTTTTTTTGTCAAAAAGGTATCCAAGTTTCAGACCAAATTACTTGAACCTCAATATTGGCAAGAAACATTAACATTGAAGGCCTCCAGCAACAAGAGTTGCAGCCTTTTAGAGAAAAACATGGCTTTGGCCTTCAGCCAGTTCTCTTCAGCTCATTCCCTGCCAACCCCCTTTTATAGATTTCCTGTACATTTAGGTTGCAATCATCACTCCTAAGTTGCTCCAACACCAAAGAAATCAATAAAGGGCAAGGCAACCTTCTCCCTACTGTGATCTGTTCCATCATGCACCCAGGAGGGATCATTTCTCACGCCATGCACCTTCGGCTCTGTGGCTGAACCTTTGGAGCTCGTCTCAGAGCAAGCAGAATGCTCGAACCCAGGAACCAGAATCACCGGGGCAACATGAGCGAAGAAACTGTTACTTGAACCGTAGCGCTTCTCACATAAGTTATTGCCTGAAACCACCGTCTTCCTATCAGGCCCTGCATCAGATGGTAATAGAGATCATTCTTCCGAACTGGATAAGTTTCGTCGAAAACATCTATAGATAATCACACTGAGCAAAAACCAAAGAGCATACCACTGAAATCATCGTATGGATGAAGAGCCTGGAACTGAGTGACGTATCTGCTGAGGTAGCTGGGCAAACCACTGGTATTGAAGGAATGAAGAGAGAGGTCCGTGCAGGTGGAGGCAGACTCGTCCCTGATGCTGGTGATGGTGGACTCACCACTGCATGCATTGATGCTGGCGTTCACCTCCGCCCGCCTCCTGGGGCTGCCCTGCTGAGCCGGGGGAGAGCACAGGTAGTTATGATAAGCGGAAGGCTTCCTCCTCCTGAAGGCATTGGTCTGCTCCCTTTGTTTCCTCGCCATGATCACATGCCAGTGGTTCTTGACAGCATTGTCTGTCCGTCCAGGGAAGAGCCTTGCAATCAGCGCCCACTTGTTGCCGTAGAGCCTGTGGGCAGCCAGAAGCCTCTCCTCCTCCTCCTCGTTGAAGGCCCTTCTGTTGATCCTCGGATCCAGCTGGTTGAACCATCTCAGCCTGCAGCTCTTCCCTGTCCACAGCCGTGTCAAGGACAGAAAACATCAGAATACATCACCATTAAACTCGCAAACTATCCAAAATCAAATCTTTTTGCTCTCGAAACGAAATTAAAAAATGGTTCCAGTACCTGATCTCCCTTCCAGCTTCTCAGCAATCAGGTTCCAGTTCTGGGGGCCATACTGAGAGACGAGCTCCTTGAGCCTGGCGTCCTCAGCAGGCCTCCAGTGTCCCCTGGCACAGAGCCTCTGGTGCTGCCCTCCTCCCTCGTGGCCACTGCCTGACCCATCACCGCCCTCGTCCACCTCCCCATTCTTCATGTCCCCGTCGTCCTCCACCCCGTGAGGCTGCGGCCGCCCTCCCCTCCCTGCAGAGCCCTGAAACCCCCAGCATTGATCGCCCGTAGCTCTGCCGCATTCCCTGCCCCCAGGAAACGACTGCACAAGCGTTGGCGCCGGAGAGACATAGGCCATGTCACCTGCTTCTCGCCGTTCGCTCGGGCTCATCTCTTCGTTCCACACCTCGATCGAGCTGTGAGTCTTCTTACCCTGGCTGTATAGAGGGGGCAAGCAGAGCAGAGCAAGCAACAGGTGCAAAAGGAAGAGCCGCTCGTGGGGGTTTGTAGGGGGGGTTCTTTTTAGTACTCTGCTCATCTGCTGCCCCAGACACAGAGACACCGCCACAGCCTCCCTACACCTCTTTTTATATGCATATAACGCAAATGAAGCTGCCCACTGCACCTCTATGTCCTGACAAAACCACCAGAACTCTGTTTGTCCCTTTGCGCTCCCCCTGCCCGCTGCCCCTCACTCTCTGCTTTTTCTTTTAATTGTTAGCCTTGTGACTGTCTTAATAGTTAGTTAAATGTAATCTTGTCAATTTTTTTATCTTTTCCATATTAAGAACTTATTTAAAAACAATACTTAAATGATGAAGTTGGAGGAAACTGAATGCTGATTCTAGACTCAAATTTGTTAACCATCTAATGATCGAAGCCAAGGAAAAAAAAATAAAAAAGGTAGCGAGATCTTCGACTGTGGGATGTAAATCCAAGATTTGGAAAAAAATTCTTCTAGAGATAGAAAAAGTAGAGAGTTGCATTAACTGTTTTATTTTGCCTTCCAATACCATTTGTTTTATTTTTTTTTCTTTCGATAGGTTTTATTTATAGTTTGGGATATACAATACAAATAGTACTATTAGCATGCAATTTGGACCGTGGTTCTTATTTTTTTAAAGGTGTTGCATCACCTCTTTTCTCGCTTACATTCCTCTTCTCCTAGATTGTGTTCTCATCCATTAAAAATTTAAAAAGCAATATGAAACCATGAGGTGTAAATGTCATGAAATTTGCTAAGCACGAATTGCAACGACTTTGAAATCTAAGATCAAGAATATCAATAAATAGTATCGTATGGATGAAATAAGAAGGTGATTATTAGCTTAAATATATCTAGTCCTTTAAATTCAAAGTAAATAAAATTTTAATTAGATCTAAATTATATGAAAATTCAAATTAGCTACAATTTTAAAATATATTATTAATAATCAATTCTGTCCATGAAATTTGATATCTGTATTTTATGATGATTATAATATATAAAATTTAGCTCTCCGGTCTGATTCTCTGATTTCCTACCTAACAACAGCTTCCATATATTTAAGTAAATATGATACATATATACACAATTTCCAAGAGACTCGCATAGCTCTTCATTAAAACATACATAAAAAAGTATAGGTGTATGTATAATGTACATCTAAGGTCACATCTAAGATCAGAATCCTTATAAATTGAACCCTAACTGTGCAATCAATCCTGTCATTCATCATTCAACCTCTCTTTTATCATCTAGGTAGGTAGCTTATCAGTGCTACTTATTTAGCTCCTGCTGCAGCTGATATCTATAAAGCTTTACTTCTATTTTTATATATAAATATATATATACTTTTGTTTAATTAGTTACTTAACCAGAGCATTATAGTCATTGTCAAAACCGAAAGAAAAAGCATGAGTAGCTTTTGAGCCGATGACTCGATCGAACTTCCCACCATGCATGCACTTAATTGGCTTTTTTTTATTTTTCTAAGTCAATATAGACTGCTAGAATCATGTCTATCAACTTGTCTTATGACCAGACATTATTCTCTTGTTCGAGGTTGTCTTCTTCATCATGTTGTCATTCTTTAGTCCTCCTGTATAAGTTAACTAAACGTTTATCGTTGTTTTCTTTTTGAGTAGTTAATTTTATATTATATATATAATATAGCACTAAGAATGCTGCAACATGTGAAAAGAATCGAGCAAATGGTTATTATTTATTACTAATGAAACCGGACGTAGATCACTTTTGCCCCCAGTTTATTGTGTCTACATAACATATTTTACCTGCATCCTTCATTGAGTTTAATGCATATTTAATTTCTTGAGTTGTGGTAGGAATATTCTGGAAACATTAACAAAGTAATTTGAACAGTAAGTGGAATTTAAGTTTGATAGAAATCCTTTTGCTTGCTGAATAGTTTGAATATTCAAATCAACCCTCGATTAAGTAAATTGGAATAGAATTTCTTATGTTATTAGATTATATTGGGCATTGCACTAGTCAGAAGTTTGGACGAACCACTTGAAAGAAAAATAGATAGCGAATTTGAAGCTCCCTCCGATAGAGTCCACATCTTTTCGCGCCCACGTCGTCCGCGTTGTCCAGCCATTGTGCGCACAACACGTTCCACTCGACCAACGCTTCTTATGTTCGTCGAGCTGATGACCATGACGGTCATTTATAACATCTCTCACTTAACTAACATGGTCATGCAGTTTTAACACTTACATTATTCATGTAATGTTACTACAATTTCAATACTCTCACTATTTGTGAGGTACTAGTTTGGAGAAAAAAAAATATTTCTTTCTTTTTTGACTCATATTCCTGAGTCTCATTAAACCAATATATTTAATGAATGTTCTAGTTGCAATTTCTTTTGTGAGGGAATCAGCCAACATATCATTAGTAGGCATATAGGTCACAATCACTTCATTATTTTCCACTATATCTTTAATATAGTTATATTCTATATCAATGTGTTTTCTTTTGGAATTATTAGCATCACTGTTTATCAAACTTATTGCTACTTGATTATCACAGTACATTTGAAGTGATCCATTGATCAAATTGAGCTCTAGTTCCAAGAGAAAACATCTAAGCCAGACTCCATGGGTTGCTGCTATACTGCAAGCAATGTATTCAGCTTCTTATGTGTGTCTTGTCATACATCATTGTTTCTTGCTACCACAAGAAATGGTTGCTCCGCCTAATAAAAATAAATGACCTAATGTGGACTTTTGATCGTCTATGTCACCTCCAAAATCCGCATTCGAATATCTTATAGCATCCAATGTATCAGCTTGGTATGTCAATCTCAAATGTACTGTGCCTTTCAGATATCGTAGAATCCTCTTAATGGTCTCCCAATGGACTAAATCTATTAACCAAGCTTACTGCATAAGCTAAATTAGATCGTGGACAAAGCATTGCATACCTACCCACTGCTTGTGCATAGGATTCCTCTAATGATTTTTGTCCTACATTAGGACATTGACTTTTACTAAATCTTTTTCCAATCACAAGTGGGGTAGGAGCGGAACTACAATTTTGCGTTCCGAACCTTTTCAGTATCTTATTAATATAGTGTTCTTAACTTAAACTCAACAATCTTGAGTTTCTATCTCGAATAATTTGAATGCCCAGTACATAGGATGCATCTCCCAAATCTATTATTTCAAATTGTTTGCTCAATTTATCTTTTACTTCATTGAGCATCGTGACATCATTACCAGCGAGCAAGATATCATCTATGTATAGTGATAATATCACAAAATTGCTCTCCACAATGTTCCAATTTGTTCGCTTTGAAACCAAATTTGATTATCGTTTCATGGAATTTTAAATACCATTGTCTAGACGATTGTTTCAACTCACATAATGATTTTTTCAATTTATACACCTTATTCTCCTGATCTTCAGGTTGATGCATGCATATAGCTTTTGTTAAGTCACCATTTAAAAATGTTGCCTTAACATCCATTTGGAATAACTCCAAATTCATATATGCGACTATCACTAAGATCATCCTAATGGAGGCAAACTTAGCTACTGGAGAATAGGTTTCCTGAAAGTCAATTTTGGCTTGCTAAGTGTAACCCTTGGCAACTAATCTAGATTTGTGCCTATCAAGAGAACCATTAACCCGATACTTTCTCTTGAATACCCACTTGCACCCTATGGATTGCCTACCTTTCGGCAAGTCACATAGTGTCCATACTCCGGTTCGATCGATTGAGTCCAATTCACATTTCATGACGGTCGACCATGATTCCGACTCGTTAGAAGACATTGCTTCTTTATAAGTAATATGATCTGTACTATTCTCTATGTCAACATCAACGAAGTAATACAAAGCCTCGCACTCATACAGAATATAATCATCCAAATGTGCGAGTTTTGTCCGTGGTCTCTTATTGCTGATTATACTCGTGGAGAGTGTGTGTTCCTCCACTTCATCTAAAGGTACAGTATTTTGTGTAGCATCAACTCCCACTATTGGAAAATTCAGTGTGTGTTCAGAGTTGACTCCACCATCTCCCAAAGACATCAAAGGATCATCATCTTCTTGGATGCATTGATTTTCATTTTCTAGGAAAGTAGCATCTCGACTCTCTATGTGACCTCTATCTAAGTGGAAGAATATTATGCCCTTTGGAATTTTGATTATATCTCATAAATATGCATGTTTCCGTCCTAAAGTCCAGCTTGTCCCTCAACTGACTAGGAACTAATACATGCATTTTACATTCCCATTTTTAGAGATTCCCAAATTGGGCTTCCTACTATTTCATAACTCGTATGGCATCAATTCTATGGACTTTATGAGAATTCTGTTTTGTATGTAACTCGCGGTCAACACTGCTTCTCCCCAAAATTCTTTGGATAGACCCGAGTGGGACAACATACATCTTACTGCATTCATTAATGTCCTATTCTTTCTTTTTGTCACTCCATTTTGTTGTGGCGTATATGACATCGTAGTTTGCCTACGTATGCCTTCTACAATGCAATAACTTTCAAATTCCCAGGAGGTATACTTTTCTCCTCTATCTATTCTTAAACGCTTGATTGGTCTTCCCAATCGTTTTTCTACTTCTGTCTTATATCTTTTGAAATTTTCAAAAGCTTCAGCTTTACTTTCTAAGAGATAAACATAATAATACTTAGAATAATCATTAATGAATGTAATGAAATATTCTTTACCTCTGTACGTAGGAACACTTAATGGTCCACAAAATATCAGAATGAACTAATCCTAACAATTTCGTCGACCTTGCCCCAATTGAAAAAGGCATACGAGTCATCTTACCGGTCAAGCAATGCTCATGTGGCATTGTTCTTCTACCAGATATGTTAGGCGCTAAGTTAAATTTGATTATTTGATTCATTTTAGAATTTCCTGGGTATCCTAGTCTCTCATGCCAGAGATCACAATCAGACACACAATACAGAGTATACTCAAAAGAACTATTCATTGATTTATTGTTATTTACAAACAAACAGAATAAGTCGTGCCCTAGTACATATTTTCACATGGCATAAACTTTTTTGTCTTTGCCAATTGTCACACGACCATTATAGAATCTAACTTCTAAATTATTCTGTAGTAGATTTGGGATGAAGATTAAGTTCCGCCGAATACCTAGCGCATACAAAACTTCTTGGAGTATCATGAACCTATCTCCAACATCAAGCTTGTACTTTCCAACACCTTCAATGTCCAAGTATGTGTTATTTTTCATGTAGATTCTCCGACCCCTTTTGCTGTTTTTTGAATTCAAGCAGACCTTCTTTTGTCTTGGGAATGTGGCGGGGTGCTCCAGAATCAATCCACCACCCTTTGCGGCATTGCACTCAACGATATCGAGAAATGATGTCTTGCTTGAACTTGCTCCTTTGCTCTGCTGTCCATTATGTTGTGAACTCTTAGTTTCGCTATGTCCAGATGTCGTGGAACAATTGGATCTAAAATGACTAAATTTTTCACAATTGTAACAAGCTCCACGTTGAGTCTTCTCGCCTTTGGGCTTGAATTGCCTTTTATTTGGGCCGAGATTCCTTTTGTGATGAATAGCATGAACGTCATCCTCTTGCCCTTCTTCATTTTCCTCAGCATAAAAAATTTCTATTTTCTTCTTTCCTTTAGCCATGTCTTGTTCAAGTGCCAAGATGGAAGACAATTGTGCCACCTGCTTGATAGACTCATTCACACGAACAATAGTCACAACCATATCAATCAAATGTAGATAGCAAACTATTGAGGATTGTTATTATCTGTAAAGGTTCAGGTAAGGGGCATTCTGCAGTTTCTAAGTCTTCGGCCATCACTATCATTTGATTGACGTGATCTGATACATTATCATCTACTTTCATTTTACAAGTAGTGTATCTATGCAATAGGAGCATTAACTTCATATCTCTTCTGGATGCGTACTTGTCCTTTAAAGCATTCCAAAGTTCATGCACTTTTATGTGTTTAAAAAACTCTGATGAGATTATTCTCCATATATATCAGTATGAAGGTTATTGCTTTTTCATCATTCAGCTTCCATTTTACCATAGCCCTTGTATGGGCTAAGTTTTGTTCATCTATAGTATCTTCTGTAAGCATTGGGACAACATTATCAACATATTTTTGCAAATTATTATGAACTAGTCCATACTGAATTTTTCCCCTCCACATATCATAATTGGCACCATTAAAGCGTGCCAACTTGGCCAGTTCAGCAACAAATTTTGACATAGTTTTTTTTATCTAAAATTTCAAGCAGATATACTCAGTGTTCAATAAATAAATTTGAAATTTCAAAAAACTTTAATTTTAAATTCCTTTATATTTGAAATTTGAAAAGTAGATATTGAATTTAAGTTCAAAATAAAAAAATAAAATTGAAAGTTCAAGGAAAACCTAAAAAAAAGTTTTTTAAATGAAAATTCGAAAATTTTAAAAAAGTGAAAATTTCGAATTTAAATTATAATAAATGTAATTCAGAAGTAAATTTGAATTCAAATTTCAAAAATTAAATTATATATATATATATATATATATATTAAAAAAACTTCAAATTTAAATTTCAAAATCTGAAAATCGAAAAAAGTTCAATTTTTTTAAAAAATAAATTCGAATTTTATTTTTTAAATATATATATTTTAAAATGCAGTTTTTCTTTTTACAAAAAATTAAATGTATGTATATAGAAGAAATAAATTCCCCCAAAAAAATATTCGGATCTTTGATAAATATTCAAAAATTTGTGGCCAATAGAGAGTAAGAATTCTAATAAGAACCTGACAATCCTAATTCTAATCAATAATAACTTGCAGCATGCATACAGGTGGGCAGTAATTGTGCTACCGACATATGGCCACTACTAAGAATAGAAATAGGTCTAATCACGAGAGATTCCAGTAAGCAGTTTCACTAATGTATGACTATGAGTGATATCAATGAGTTTAAAAAAATGGTATACAAGAAAAAAAATCAATAATAACTTCGCAAAAAAAATATTCAGAAATGATTGGGATTTACAAAAAACTGCCGGAAAGATACAAAAAATACTATTGGATAATGGTAATGTTAATTCCAAAAGAAAAATAACATCACTGACACTTTTCAGGAGTGAATCAAGAAGGGAATCAAGAAGGCTAATACATGCGTAATGTTTTTAAATAATAAATGATAAAAAAAATATACAATACGTGCAGCTAGTTTAAAACTTTTTATGGATTTTAATTTTTAAAAAAATCCAAAGGAGTAATCAATGCTCTTTGATGCTGATAAAATATTTATTTATTTGTTTAATACAAAATTTTGTAATTAAAGATTGATAATGACCATTAATTAGAAATTCAGAAAATAATATATATATATATGAATTATTTTCTAACAATAATGAGTAGTAAAAAAATTGTGGACTGACAAATTAAATATATGAGCTAAGGGTATATGAGCTATTACAAGTTGAGGCCCCAAAAATAATATTTAAAGATTTCAACTAATAACGTATGTAGATTTATTGTTTAAAAAAAATAGGTTAAGAAATCAAATCTCAACCTTTGAAAAAAATAGATCAGCTTTAAGCGGTCAATCTAACATACCAGATGAGAGGTTTTATTTTATCAAATAAATGCCAACAGTAATGGACGATCCAGATTTCATCAAACAAAACTAGATCAAAACAGTAGCGCTCAAATTTTGAAAAAAAATATAAATTAACATGGATCTAGGATTGTGATTTGTTTGAATTGACAAATCAAGTGTTACAGTGATGTTTACTGTTGATCTTCTTCCTTGGGAAAGCATGAACGTACCTTTCACCGAAGCAAAATAGAGGACTCAGGAATCGCTGACCGGAGTTCGAATCAAACAGAGTTGAAGGTCGGCGAAGGTTCGCAGCAAGCGTTAGAGGCCTCTGGCACCGTCAATTTCAGATTTCGGAACGAAGTTCGTCGGAGTTCACAAACTAAGCTTTGATACTAGTGAAAGAAAAACAGATAGCGAATTTGAGGCTCCTTCCGATCGATGTTAACTTGTTTTTTATTTAGTACGTCCAGTTGAGTAAGTTTGCTAATCTTTTTGTAATATCCCTAATTTTTCATTAAGGGTGATTCGAACTTTTTGTCCAAATCCTTATGACCTCCCTTATATAAAGTCTCCTATTCCGAATGTTCATCTCTTTTTATCCATCTTGGTGGCTAGGGCTTGAGGAAGGATAAAGAGAAGAACCAGGGAGAGGAAGAAGAGGAAGAAGAAGAGGAAAAAAGATTGATCAAGGTATGTAAAGGACATCCAACCCATCTCTCCCCTCTCAATGTTTCATTGATTTGATTGAAAGCAATAGGGCACCTTGCTCCTATTGAGGGATTTGATGAGGACTTTTACAGATATGAGATTATTCTTATATTTCATGGTTAGATCTATATACTAGGATCCATAATTAGGGATTTTATATGCTTTTAGGGAAGAACACTAAATCTTGAGAAATGCATGATTTTACATGTTTTGATCTGATTTATGATGTTGTATTGTCTGTAATGTGTATAAATCATTCATAATGTTGAAGATGATTTTTTCCATAGATTTGAATCAAATCTGGGCAAAAAAATGGGTGAAAATTACGTTGAAAAGGGGCGGCGGCGACCTCTGTGCCGCTCCGCGGCTAAGTACCGGCTACTGTCACAGCCGTGACGCTCCACATCATGCCTATGATGGATGGGGCGAACTGGCAGTGTCACGCCCGTGACAACAACAATCACGGTCGTGACAAGTCATCACAGTCTTGACCATACTATTACGGCCATGACATAGGGCCATAATGGAACTAGGTTTCTGTCACTGCCATGACGAACCATATCATGGCCGTGACAGACTAAAAAGCCTATTTAAGTTATAATTAAGTTATTTTTAAAGTATTTACTATCTTGTATTACTGATTGATGATTGTATATGAACCTAGATACACGAATTGCATGGACAGTCATAACTAAGTTAAAATCTGAAGACTGAGTGACATAAACTATTTGATGATTGTGATAATAATGAACCCAATTGAATAATATTGTTACTTGTCACCCCTCAAATTGATGACAAGAAATATTGAGCCCTGCTCCATTGTGTTAGAATTTTCCTCGGGAAATTATTGTGCCATGCACCTTGAAGTTAGCATTTCCTGAGAGAATAATTGTATCCTACCGAAACGGTGTATATATTCTCATTCACCTTCGGGTGATGGAGTCTCGGCTTCAAGGCTAGCTAGCCTACTAGAGGGCAACAATTTGATTCTTTAATTACTAATAAGATCAAAGAATGTTATTGAATTGACTGACTGAGAAGACTGATGACCATGAAAGTGGGAATTTAACGGGTTACGAAGCAATTGTAAGGATATTACTGAGGCAAGGTAAGGACAAATGCTAGTCACTTTGATATGCCTATTGTTACTGATTGATGTACTAATTGTTACATGATTACATGTCTAATCATACTACTGCTACTGATTTACACTGATGATATGATATGAGGTATTGACATGTGCAACATATGATTATGACATAGCATTCATGCATGTTTATTTCATATATATGTCATGTACATGTAGTATCCTGTTTAGGATGTATATCATTGCATGGTCTTTACATACTCTAACTGGGAAACCTTGCACCTTGGATCCGTGTAGGTAACTGATATGTTTGGATGGATGACTGGCTCAACTCATGATGGAGATGTTGCACATGGTCTAGACTAAGAATAATGTCATAATTCTGTTAAACTACTATTTTAAAGATGTCTTTCCTTATTAATGAATTATTAGTTTTTTCTCTAACATTAATTGCAATGATTTTAATTTAAGACTTCCGCTGAAAAGATAAGTTTTATTTTGATGATTAGTGTTATTTCCGCAATAGTTACCTTTGTCATTTTATTATAATGATGTATGGCGAACGGACAAGCATTGCCGAAATGACCTAATTGTCCTAGGCATTTGGGGGTAAAATTTCAGTGTGTTACAATTGGTATCATAGCGTATGTTAAGACCTATGTTAAGTGTGTCCTAGAACTGTTAAGAGACTAAGTCCATGTGCAATTATCATGAGCAGCCATCCAAGGTAAACAATATGCATGTTTTGTGCCATATGATAAACTGTTTAAATTAACCATCTAATGTTAGTTGGTTAATGTTTATGAAGGATGAGGCCAGGAGGTCCTTCAAACACTTCACGGGACCAAAGGGAATTGATCGAGAGCATGACTCGCATACCTCGTGCTCCACTCGTGTTCAAGAATTGAGAGATTCCTAAAACTACATCCCCCTACCTTCAATGGGTAGAGGAATCCAGACAAGGCTGAGGTTTGATTGGATATTATCACTGAGTGGACTACTCTGACTGACATAAGGTCAACCTAGCTACTCATCAACTGGTTGACCAAGCTCGTCACTAGTGGAAATAGGTGATAAGGACTTAGTTCGACGAAGATGATGATCACCTAGAGGGATTTCAAGAAGGCCTCCAGGAACCACTAACTTCCTCCACATGTCAAGGGAGAGAAACGAGCTGAGTTCATGAATCTACAATAGGGCAGCTTGACTGTAGAGGAATACCTCAACAAATTTCTTGAACTTGAGAGGTATAGTCCTCAAAGGACGATGAAGAGCTGAGGGTGAACCACTCTATCAAATAACTGAATCCTCGCCTGAGGATGAATGTCAAATGTGGTGACCCCGAGACCATGGCCAAGGCAATTTCTTTGGCAACCAAACTAGCCAAAGAAATTGAGGCACAAAAGAAGTATGAACAGAACAAGAGTCCAGGAAGGACTAGAAGAAAAGCAAAGATAGGAAGAATAGGGACTCCAAACCCTACTCCAAGATTGAAGGAGGACGAAAAGACAAAACTTGTCCTCACTGCCACATATTTCATCCTATCGAATGTAGGTTCAAAACTGGAGTGTGCCTGCATTGTGGCAAGACCGACCATTTTGTCAGGGACAGTCTTGAAGAGAAGCTCGAGTACCAAGACAAGGGCAAAGGAAAAGCAAGCTAAGAATCAGCAGAGGGCACCATACAGAGTCTACACCATGCAGGTGGATAAGACTAAGAAGTCTAATGAAGTGATCCAAGATAACTTTCTTGTAGCTAATCACTATGCAAATGTTCTATTTGATTTTGGTGCCACTCATTCTTTTATATCGTCTGCTTTTGCTGAATTATTAACTATTGAGAGAGAAAATATGAAGTGACAGCTAGAAATAGCAACACCACTGGGAAAGTCTCCACTAGGCAATACCTCCTAGAGACATCAGTGATGATAGAAGGAAATAATTATTCGATTGACCTCATAGTACTACCCATGGTGGATTATGACATCATATTGGGCATGGATTGATTGTCATACCATGATGCCTACATGATGTGCCCACAAAGTAAGGTCATGATCAACAAGAAGGATGGCATTTCTGGAGTTCTATCCAAGGAAAGGAAGATGATGGTTTCTTCAGCTAAGGCAACTAAGATGCTGAACAAGTGTTGCCGAGGATTCTTGTCGAGTGTGGTCAAGAGTGACTTCCAACCTAAACCACTACAGGAACTTGAAATGGTGAAGGACTTTCTAGATGTGTTTCCTGATGAGTCCTGAGATTACCTCCAGAAAGGAAAATCGATTTCCATATTGAGCTGATGCTAGGGACGGCCCCAATTTCCAAACCTCCTTACCGGATGTTACCAGTTGAGATGAAGGAACTGAAGGCACAATTGCAGGAATTACTGGACAGAGGCTTCATTAGACCAAGTGTGTCCCCTTGGGGTGCACCTATTGTATTTGTGAAGAAGAAGGATGGATCATTGAGACTATGTATTGATTACAAAAGTGACCATCAAGAATAAGTACCCACTGCCCAAGATAGATGATCGGTTGTCTTTTGTATTGGTCTTCTCAAAGGTCGATCTGAGTAGTGGATACCATCAACTCAGAGTGGCTGATGAAGACATAGAAAAGACAGTTTTCAGATCAATGTATCACCATTATAAATTCTTGGTCATGCATTTTGAATTGACAAATGCTCTTGCCGCATTTACAGTTTTGATGAACATGATATTCAAACCTCACTTGGATAGGTTTGTAATTGTATTTGTGGACGACATCCTGATATACTCATCAAGTCCCGAAGAACATAAGGATTGTTCTAGAGACTTTGCGGCAAAATCAACTATACACAAAGTTCTTCAAGTGTGAGTTCTAGTTGGAACAAGTGATGTTTTTGGGTCACGTTGTTTCAAAGGAAGGCATTTCTGTGGACCCAACAAAGGTTGAAGCAGTCATGAACTGGAAAAGATCAAAGACTGTGACTGAAATTATGAGTTTTCTAGGATTAATTAGCTACTACAGATGGTTCATCCAAAATTTCTCTAAGATTGCATCTCCAATGACCAAACTGACCAGGAAAGGAGAAAAGTTTAACTGGAACCAGAAGTGTGAAGAAAGTTTTCTGGAACTAAAAAAGAGATTGACTTTTGCACCAGTGCTGACAATTCCCTCTAGAGTTGGAGGCTACACAGTTTATAGTGATGCTAGTGGCACTGGACTAGGATGTGTGCTTATGCAACATGGATGAGCGGTTGCATATGCTTCAAGGCAATTCAAGCTCATGAGAGGAACTACCCCACTCACGATCTGGAACTAGCAGTAGTGGTATTTGCCTTAAAGATATGACGCCACTATCTGTATGGAGAAGAATTCAAAGTGTACACTGATCACAAGAGTCTCAAGTATGTGTTCTCTCAAAAGGAACTCAACATGAGACAAAGAAGATAGCTGGAGTTAGGATTATGAGTTTGGTATTCTCTACCATTTAGGGAAGGCCAACTTAGTGGTAGATTTTCTAAGAAGGAAGTATGGAGGGTCAATGGCTTGTTTTAGAATCTACAAGTGGACTCTAATTGAAGGAAGCACACAAGGAAGGCTGATGATGCACTATGTCATCCAGCTTGAACTGATGACAAAGATTGCTCAAGCATAGAGAATATGAAGATATGAAAGCTCCGTGTGAGAAGGGATACCCAGATTATAAGACTGATGAAGATAGAACTATCAGGTTTCAAGGTAGACTGTGGGTACCTGAAGACAAAGAGCTTAAGGAAGAAATTCTGGCTAGGTGACACAAGTCAGAATTTGCTATTCACTCAAGAACTACCAAGATGTTTAAAGACCTTCAGAGAACATTTTTGTCGAAGGATATAAGAAGAGAGGTGACTGAATTTGTATCTAAGTGTTTAGTCTGCCAACAGGTGAAGATTGAGCACCAAAAGCCACCCGGATTGCTGAATCCACTATCCATACCTCAGTGGAAGTGGGAGGAGATCACAATGGACTTCATTGTAGGTCTCCCAAGGACACAAAAAGGACATGATGCAATATGGATCATTGTGGACAGATTGACCAACTCAGCTCACTTCTTACCCTACAACGTGAGCAAGCATGGTGAAGTTATATGTTGACGAAATTATCCGATTACATGGAATTTCTATTTCTATTGTATCAGATAGAGACCCGAGATTCACAGCAAGGTTCTGGAGAGGGTCGCAGCATTCATTTGGCACAAGGTTGCATTACAACACTGCATTCCACCCTCAGAGCGATGGGTAAAGTGAGAATGATTCAGACCTTGGAGGACATGCTTAGAGCATGTGCAATAGATTGACAAGGCAGCTGGGATGACCACTTCACTCTAGATGAGTTTGGTTACAATAATAGTTATCACTCCACCATCAATATGGCACCATTTGAGGCACTATATGGAAGACCTTGCAGGTCTCCCACAAATTGGAGTGCGGTTGGAGAAGGGAGACTACTAGGACCATAACTAGTAGAGAAATATTATGAGAAGGTAGATTTGATCAGAGAAAGAATGATGGAGGCTCAGAGCCATCAAAAGAGTTATGCAGATAAGAAAATGAGAGAGCAAATCTACCAAGTTGGAGATCATATTTTACTAAAGGTATCTCCTATCAAAGGAGTCATGAGGTTCTGTAGAAAAGGCAAGCTGACTCCTAGGTACATAGGCCAATTTGAGATTCTGTAGAAGGTGGGAGAAGGAGCATACAAGTTGGGCATTACCTCCTTCTTATGCCAAGATCCACAATATTTTCCATGGGTCAATGCTTCACAAGTACACATATATATGACAGCTCCCATGTGGTGGTAATTGAAGAGCCAACCATAAAAAAAACCTCACATATGAAGAGTATCCTACAGAGATATTAGAATATGGAGAGCATCGTTTAAAAAACAAAGTGGTAAAGATGGTGAAGATTGCATGGAAGCACCACAATGGAAAAGAAGCGACATGAAAATTAGAAGAAGAAACGAAAGAACAATTTTCAAAATTATTTGGTAAGTGTTCTTTATTATAGTTTAAAATTCAAAGACGAATTTTCTTTTAAGGGGGGAGGATGTAATACCCCTGATTGTTCATTAAGTGTGTTCGGACTTTTTGTCCAAACCCTTATGACCTCCCCTATATAAAGCCTCCTATTCCCAATGTTCATCTCTTTTTTTATCCATGTTGGCGGCTAGGGCTTGAGGAAGGAGAAAGAGAAGAACTAGGGGGAAGAAGAAGAGGAGAAAGAGAAAAAAGATGGATAAGGTATGTAAAGGGGATCCAACCCCTCTCTCCCCTTTCATTGATTTGATTGAGAGCAATAGGGAACCTTACTCCTATTGAGGGATTTGATGAGGACTTTTATAGATCTGAGATTATTCTTATATTTCATTTTTAGATCTATATGCTAGGATCCATGATTAGGGATTTTATATGCTTTGAGGGAAGAACCCTAAATCTTGAGAAATGCATTATTTTACATGTTTTGATATGATTTATGATGTTTTATTGTATGTAACGCGTGTATAAACCATTCATAGTGTTGATATGATTTTCCCCAAAGATTTGAATCAAATTTGGGCAAAATATCAAGTGAAAATTGGGTTGAAAAGGGGCGGCGAGGGCCTCTTCCACGGCCATGACGGATCACATCACGCTCGTGACGGATCGGCGTGCAGACGACTAAGTACCGACTTTTGTCACGGTCCTAACGCTCCACGTCACGCCCGTGACAGAAGTATGGGGCGAAGTGGCGTTGTCATGCCCGTGACAATAGCAATCACGACCGTGATAAGTCATCACGGTCGTAACCATATCTGTTACGGCCGTGACATAGGGACGTAATGGAACTAGGTTTCTGTCACGACCAAGACGAGCCATAACACGGTCGTGATAGACCAAAAAAACTATTTAAATTATAATTAAAGTATTTACTATCTTATATTACTGATTTATGGTTGTATATGAACCTAGATACACGAATTGAATGGACAGCCAGAACTAAGTTAAAATCTAAAGACTGAGCTACGTATACTATTTGATGATTGTGATAATAATGAACCCAATTGAATAATACTGTTACTTGTCCCCTCTCAAACTGATGATAAGAAATACTGAGCCCTGCTCCATTGTGTTAGAATTTCCTTCGGGAAATTACTGTACCCTGCACCTTGGAGTTAGCATTTATTGAGAGAATAACTATATATATTGGAACGGTATGTATATTCCCATTCACTTTCGGGTGACAGAGCCTCAGCTCCAAGGCCTAGCTAGCCTACTGGAGGGCAATGACTTGATTCTTCAATTACTGATAAGATCAAAGACTGTTACTGAACTGACTGACTGAGAAGACTATTGGCCATGAAAGTGGGAATCCAACGAGTTATGAAGCAATCCTTAGGATATTACTGAGGCAAGGTAAGGACAAGTGCTGGTCACTTAGTATGCCTACTATTACTGACTGAATGATGTACTAACTGTTACATGATTACATGTCTACTCATACTATTACTACTGATTTACACTAATGATATGGATATGAGGTATTGACATGTGCATCATATAATTATAACATGGCATTCATGCATATGAATTGTTTATACATTTCATGTACATGTAGTATCCTGCTTAGGATGCATATCATTGCATGGCCTTTACATACTCTAACTGGGAAACCTTGCACCCTGAATCCGTGCAGGTAACTGATCTGTTTGGATGGATGGCTGGCTCAACTCATGATGGGGATGTTGCACATGGTCTAGAGTAAGAATAATGTCATAAGTTTGTTAGACTACTGTTTTAGAGATGTCTTTCTTGATTAATGAACTATTAGTTTTTCCTATGACATTAATTGTAATGGTTTTTATTTAAGACTTCCGCTGAAAAGATAAGTTTTATTTTCATGATTTGTTATTTCCTCAATAGCTATCTTTGTCATTTTATTATAATGATGTATGCCGAACGGACTAACACCGTCGAAATGATCTAATTCCCCTAGGCATTTGGGGGTAAAACTTCGGGGTGTTACACTTTTTCATTGTTACAATCGTGGCGGAGCCAGACAACTTGTTAAGAAGGTTCACAAATAATAAGATGTCTCAAATATTTTTTCATATAAAATATAATTTATTTTAATTTGTTTTTCAATTTGTCACAAAACATTTATTTTTTAAACATTCAATTTTCAGGATAAACAAGAAGAGTAAAACAATTAATTTTAGTTCTATATACACATTAATAAAATTAGAAATAATCATGAACATTTTAAATATGAATTGATATTAAAAAGAATATACTCAAGCGCACGATGAAGAAAAATATTCTCCCAATGATACAGAAAATAGTATGAAATAGTAATTTCAATGTAAATTAAATAATGAGCTAATTAAAATGAAAAAAAAAATATTTATAAGTATAATTTTTCTTAATAAAAATTACTTTTTCAAGATATTATTTCGCATTATTGTTAATTAAACTAAAATTATTTCTTAATGTAAACATATTTATGAATATGAAATAAAAAAAATATTGTTAAATGCATATATCTAACATATAAATTATTTAATTATGATGATATATAATTGAACATTTTTGTAAAGATAAATCAAAACATTCCATATTCAAATTATCTTTGATAATTTTAACCTCAAGCCCAATTAATATTCTTAGAGAAACTTAAACTATTAGGTTGGGAAAATTAAACTTTACAAAAGTAATTTAAAATAAAATATTAAATGAGCATGTATAATTTAGCATCTATATGTTTTTTGTGAAAAAATAAAGAAGATGGTGGAGACATCTATTTCAAATTATATTTTATTATGTGTCTTATTGTTCTGAACTACACTGTGTTATCAATTCCTTGAAAATAATTGCAACAAAAAGTTAGATGCATGACTCAAACAACAGCCCCCTTGAAGAGTACAACACACACCCAACCAGTGGAGCAAGTGAGAATATCCAATTTAAAACTACTCTCATCCTACTTATCTAGTGGGTGCACGCGCACCCACTAGTACCCATGTGGCTCCACTACTAGTAACAACGTTATTAAAAGATGATCAAATACAAAATTAGAGTTAACTATTCCACTAAAGATACTTTTAATTTATAAATTTACAAAAGTAGTTAGGTTGATTGAAAATAACTAATAGTACTAAACACAAGTATATGATATAATGTATAGTGACGGAGATATTTTAAATTTGAAGAAGAAAATATTTTCTACATTTACTTTTTTGTATAGCCAACAACATGGGGGAATGATGCCCTAATAGCTCAACTCATGCAACATTATTGGTCGCACTCTATAATAAACTAAATTTTCAAATAAAGTCATTTAAGTCATTTGTGAAATATCATAAGAAACACTAGGCCATGCAATATAAAAGTCCTCAAGCCTCTCCCTCTCTTCTCTTTTTCTTATTTTATCTTCTCAAACACAACATCTACAACCTTAAAATTTGAAGAGAAAGATAGGAAAAGAGGACATGAACAAGGAAAAGAAAGGATTAACAAAAAAATAGCAAAACCTTACTTATATAAAGGAGATCCAAATTTCTCTCTCCTTTTTCAATTGTTTGTATGTAATTAATTGAGAATTTGATGATACTTTATTCTCATACTGAATTGTAATTGTGGACTGCATGAACCTAATGATTAGATCTATATGTTCTAGGTGAAGATCTATGGTTTAATAATGTTTCATGCTCTAGTTTAGTTATTTATAAGATTTTAGGGTAAAATCCTAAATAAGTTATATTTTTATAATTCATGTGCTGAAACAATTATGCACATGAGTGAGAGGATATCAAAACGAACCAAAAGGGGCTCTTTGTAATGTACGTGATCATGTGACACAACGATTACATAGCAGTTATGATCGTGATCAATACTTGGGGAGAAAAAAGTCTGAAATATGGGTTTTTTTTCACACCCGTGTACCAGGCCTAGCATAAGCATTGATGCGGATAATTTGTAACAATTAAATTTATTAGCAAATGCACTTGTTGTATCAAGCAATAAAATAGAGAGTGGAGTGTTGAACCCATGAGAAAGTAGTTAAATATAATTTATCTCAATAATGTACTAAGAAAAGAAGAGGGTTTTGTGGAGAAAACAAAAAAAAATTAAAGGTGCAAAAAATAAATGATAAGCAAATAAAAATAAATTGTTGTTGAGCCTTGAGAATTATGGATGATTAATGTAAAGATCAAACATATATATAACCCTCTATAATAATTGAGTTAAAGTAGTAGCTAATAATTCTGATTCTTATGACGGATTAGGAATACTCAATGTATCGATCTCTCCAATACGAGTAAACCAAATTATTTTAACTTATAATAAAACTAACAAGCACAAAATGATGAGTCAATTATTAAATTTACATAGAGTTAAGATGCATTAATATGTATCTCTATATTATTATTCACCCACAATTCTGGACAAAAGAATAGACTACACAAAAATTGACACAAACAATGAGTTATTGAACACGCGTTATGTATGCCTCAACTTAAACATAAAAGATCAATTATCAAATTGAGAATAATTCCTAAAACTAATCGCCCCTCTTTTACGGTTGTAATATAATATAAAAAATTAAATCACTCATCAAAATGCTATGAACTCAACACGCATAATCAAAACAAACCGAAAAGTTAATTAACTCAACTAATAACAAAGTTCAAATAATTTTTCCTTTTAAATAGAAAATAACATCTCTATTACAGCAAAGATAAAATATGGAAAATAGGTAAAAGAGCATCCAAATGAAAGATAGAAGTAGAACTCATAGCTTTCGACCCATGTACAATTTTTTTAGTACCCCTTAATACATATACCTTATATATATATATATATATATATGTATATATATATACATATATATATACATATATATATATATATATATAAGAAAAAAAAGAAGTTGCCCCTTAAAATTTTTAACACTTGATCCTCTAAAATTAAATTTAAATTATTAGATAAAATACTTTTAAATTTTATTATTAATTAATATGATTATTTCCATATACCTCCCTTAAACTATCACGATTTTCTATATCTAACCCCAAACTACGAACTTTTTTGGATCCCTAAACTATCACGATTTTTTCACTTTAGCCCTCTCGTCCACTTTTGTTATATTTTCTGTTACTTTTACTTTTTTCCATTTATGAAAAGACTAAATTACCCCTCCCTCCAGAAAAAATATGAAATAACAAATATAAAAAATAAAAAAATCATTGGAAGGATTAAAGTGGTAAACAAAAAAAAATATCATTTATAAAAAAGACTAAATTACCCCTCCCCTGATTTTTCATTTTTTATTTTTTATATTTATTTTCATTTTGATTTCCAAGAAGAAGTTGAACTTTCAGATGTGCTATGTGGATGAATATCTTTTTTCAATTCTTTCTCAACCTTTATTGCCTTATGCAGAACTTCTTTTATCTAACTCCAAATACTCTTGCAATTCCACAACTCTAGAATTCTCTCGTTTCAGCACACATATGAATCTTGCAATTGTGTCTTGAGGATCCTCATTTATGTTGACGCAAATGAGTGTCGTTTTCATGTCTTTGTAGTACTCCTCAATAGTCTTTGATCCCTACCTCATAGTCTGCAATTTCATATATAGATGATGACAATATGATGGAGGAACGAATCTTCTCCTCAATATAACTTTCATTTCATACCAATTTTCAATTGGAGGATCTCGATTTCTATGCCTATTAATGGTTAGTTGATTCCACCAAGTAATAGCATAATCGACAAAAGATAGAATGGCAAGTTTAACATTTTCTTAGCAGAGTAATTATGAGGATGAAATATACTTTCTACTCTTTATTCCCATTCAACATAGACATCATGATCACTTTTATCTTGGAAGGTAGGGAGAGATAGTTTAATTACACCTCTGTTTCGATCAGTAACATCTCTATCTTGTTCTCTTTCTCGTTCATTTCTTCTTCCTTCAATCTGAACACGTCTATGACTTCTCCAATTTATAACAGAAGCTTCATCATTCCCATCATCATCAAGAGCATGGTGTCTTTGGCAATCTATTCTTTGGTTTGGTTGTATAACTTTTTGTAGTTGTACAATTTGATTGTTCTACACATCTACCTCATCATGAAGTTCAGTAATCATATCGCCAAGACGTTGAAAATGTTGTGTCATAACTTCCATCATTATTCTATGATCAATTGGTTCTTTTATAAGATTATGCTCTTTTTCCTTTCCTGTTCACATTGTAAGAAATTTCTGCAGCAAAAGTTAATGGTAAAAACTACCTCACGTGGTGACACTCGTATTATATCTCAACTATATTTAACTTTTTTCTCTCAATTATTCTCACCACTCAGTCTTTTTCCTCTCTTGAACCCTCCAACAAGTTCTAAGAGAATTAATGCAAGTCAACACAAGGCAATAGCAATTAAAACAATCTAATTTATCAATATGATTGCAAGATCAAAAGAATACTTGTGGACTGAATTTGGAATAGAAATCAGAAAAATGTTGTCAAATAAAGATAGATATCAACTGATACGATGCTCAAGAACAATATATGATAATTAAAGAAACGAGATCAAATAAATTTTTAGGCAGCGGAATATCAACCTCAAGATTACCAATGATCCAATCAATCGATATTATAAATAGATGGATTTAATCACAAGATTATCAACCTTGTAATTAACAGCGGAAGTTCCTGAAGAACGGGTTGCAGGAGCCCTCTCACAACAAAAGCAATTAAGACAAATTTTAAGATTATTCAATTTTGTATCTACAGTACCATGTGTCGTCGATGCTCGTCAAATCGCATCGATTTTGTATCTACAACGCCATTCATCCTTGGTTCTTTCCGATGGATACTTAGTGTAGTACACTTCTTGCACTTGTTCTACCAATACGAATGGATCGTATGACTGAAGTCTTTTTTTTTGTCATTTCCTGATGTCTCTTTTTTTTATCATATTCTCATTTTATTGCCAAGAATGTGGATGTACATCCTTAGTAAAATTTATGAGAATATGATAAAAAAGAGGTACTAGAATTATGAAAACAGAATATTATTATTTGATTTCAAATTGAGTCCAACCTCAAATTTGAATTTTTTTAAAATTGCCTTATTTCCTAGCATATGCCATATGGATCGTATTATTTAACATAAGAATTAATTGCCTTATTTACTAGCACAATTAACATACCATACTATACATCTACAAAACATTACAACAATTAACATAACATTATAGTAATTAACATAGCATTATAATAAATAATAATACAATAATTAACAATACAATAATTAACATGGTATTATAGTAATTAACATAGCATTACATTAATTAACATAGCAAATTAACTAGACATTACATATTGGCGGCGGGGCTCGTACCTTCTTGCACGTCGGCAGTCGAACTGTAGGGCGACGACTGAACAACGAAGGTCAAAGCAGTGGGCGGCCGGAGTGGAAAGACGGCCGGAGCGGAAGGGCGGTGACCGAAGCAGTGGGCGGCCGTAGCAGAGCAGGCGAGGATGGATTGCGTCGGAGTAGTGGGCAGTCGGAGCAGTGGACGACTGGAGCGGAAGGGCGGCGGCCGAAGCAGTGGGCGGCCGGAGCAGAGCGGACGAGGGCGGGTGGCGTCGATGGAGGCTGGGTCGAAGGACGGTGAACAAAGACATCGGACGAGACACGGAGGGCGAGGTCAGAGGGGAGGGCGGGGTCGGACGAGGATGGACGTCGGCATTGGTGGAGGCAGAGAGGGGGGGATCGGAGGAGGCGGGGTCGGAGGAGGGTGGATGATGATGTCGGAGGAGGCGGGGAGGGCGGGGTCGGAGGAGGGTGGACAATGACGTCAGAGGAGGCGGGACGGTGTCAGAGGAGTTGGGATCGGACGAGGGCGAGGTCGGAGGAGGTGGAGGAGGGCGGCATCCGGCAGGGCATCGGAGCACGACACTAGAGGAGTGGGCATCGGAGCATGGTCATCTAGGTCGGACGGCGGAGCAAGTGTGTCAGGCATTGGAGAAGCAGGGCGTCGGAGCAATGGGTGCCTGGCATTGGTCGGAGCAATGAGCGTCAGGCGTCGAGATAAAAATTGATGGAGCACATAAAGAAAACAGAGAAGAAAAGTTAGTGATTTAACCTCAAATTTAGCGCCTCCGTAATATGCGACTCTAGTTAGACACTAATGAAGCACTGAATTTGATACACTATTCCATGGTTATAGTGACACCATTTTGAATTTTTTCCTAATTTAAATTTAATTTTAGATTATATTATAAGTTTATATTATATTAAGATTTCATTGAAATAGGTTTACATGACAATAATGTGTATATGTATTATAAGTATATATGTGTATGTATATGTTTAAATGTGCTAGATTAAGTGACCTAATGTGTATAAGTATATGTATTATAAGTATACGTATTATAAGTATAAATGTGTATGTATATGCGAGATTAAGTGACAATAATGTGTATATGTATACGTATTATAAGTATAAGTATATATGTATATGTAGATGTCTATATGTGTCCGATTAAGTGAGAATAATTAAAAGTCGAGTAAAACTATAGTGATTCATTATTGCGGCACTATAGAGACACTAATGAGTCGCTACAGTATATTAGCGTTCAAGTAGCATCTCAATTTGCTTAGCATCGGAGCAGCGCGATGCTACAACGATGCAAGTAGTGCCTCTATAGCGTTGACTATTTTTGCAGCGCTAGTGTGGCGCGCCTTCGATGCTATTGAGTCTCTACGGTGGCACTATTTTGTAATAAATAATAAATTATGCCGCTTAATTCAACCATTATAATTCCATGATTAAGAATATAAAAATAATAACCTATAATTAAGATATGATATATATTGTATGCATAAGTAACATATATAATATAGGTAACAAATATATATTTAGGAATACATATGTTGAAAGTACACATATAATATGACATTTATTTATTCATTAAAGTATAGTATAATAATATATATAGTAAGATATATGGGGTTATACGAATTAGCGTCAAAATACATAACATATATTTATACAAATATATATAAATAACATATAGTTAATCTATATCTTAGTGAACATATATGTTCTAACATATCGATGAAGTAGTGTCAAAATAGTGCCAATTAAGCATTGTATGTGTTACATATGTTGGTAAGTATATGAATACATATGTAGGTAACATATATATTTATTTAGGAATATTTTATTCGTGTAGCATCTAAATAGAGTTTACATAGCGTCATGAAATTTGAAACGCCAAGTGGCATCGCATATATCGGTGCCAAAACAACACAAAGGTTCAGCGCCCATATCGACTCCATCCGTAGCATTGACATCGCGTCGCTACTGACGTGACGTTAGTTTAGCATTGACGACATTCAATGCTACTACAGTGCTACGATCTGCCGCGCATTTCGCCATCTCACGCAATAATAGCGGCAAAGTAGCGTCCCCTTGGCGCCGCGGTTCGTGTCGATAGCTTGTAAATGATAAGGCGGTGCTAATGTGATGCTATTGGGAGGCACGTAGCTTGGGGACACTCTTGGCGTTGACTTAGCTTCACGACATATGAGACGCTATGTTGCGTCGCTATTCACCAATTTTTTTGTAGTGTGAATAGGGAGAAAAGTCTTCAAGATTGTTCTTGTGGTCTCACTTACGAGTTGTGACAAACATATAATGGCCCGTGAAACTAAAGTAGTTCAATTAACACTCATTGTGAGACCCGTGAAACAAAGGTAATGCCCATGAAAATCAAAGTTTTTTCAAAATACCCTGTGAAGATTTGCTGCTAGATGTGAGGTGCAATGTTACGGGTCGTGAAATCATAGTAACGACCTATGAAGAGAAAAAACAATCTATATATGTGAAATTTCAATTAAATTCATCTTGTGACCTAAAGACACCAATTAAAAAAAAGGGAAAATAAGGAAACTAAGCAACTAAGAAAATCAAAACAAACTAATCTAAAAATAACAAAGTTACTAACAAGATCTAAACTATAAGTTTAAGGGATGAGAAAGACAGTTATAAGTTTACTGTCCTTAGCTCGACTTTGATATGGCATATGCTGAGACTAATAAGAAATTATCAATAAGGATAATATACGTAGATATGAAATTAAGAAACCATCTCACCAGGATTAATTATTGTGATTAGAAATACTCATCGTTGTGAGGCTCAACACATGTGATAATTAGTGGTGCCTATGTTTTCAATTTGATGTCATCGTCAGGTGATGGCGGGTCTTCGAGTAGAGCAACCTTTTGTGAAGGATTTGTCAAGAGGTATGTTGCTAACTAATAAGGATGGTGGGATAATTCCTAGGTTATCATTGAAGTGTTATAGCTGGAGAAGACCGTGTTGATGTCGGTGAAGTACTTTTCTCCTTTAAAGATTTTATAGACTGCATGGTGGAGATATATCGTTGATTTGTAGCCAATTATGGATGATTTGATCTTTTCTTTAGGCAAAGGCTGAATTTGTGACAACGATGTAGGAGCAATAGGAACTTTCAAAGACAGGTCTCTCATTTGAACCTTCCCATATTTAATGATATATTTGCTCGTCTCCTTGACACTCGTTGTCCTTGTTGAAAAATTTGGTTCTAGATGCCATCTACTTTGATGTGATTAGTGAAAATTACACGAGCATAGGCTCTTGTCAATGTGGCTCAAAGATTTAGAATTTAAAAAATTCAGTTTTGCAACTTCATCCTCTAATGCATGTAGCTTTTCTTCCAATGTCTCAAACATGAGCTCAATGTCGAATAATCGAAGTGAATCGTAAACTTCAATTTGCTTCTAAATTTTGGTCAACAACTGAGCTTCCAAATTTTGGATGTATTGATCTTGCATTGTTAACCTTCTTTCAATTGTTGAGGCTAATTGGCCAATCATCTCTATGAAAGTATATGTTGATGATTTAAATTCAAGAATTGCTGCCACATCCTCATCTGGCTACTTATTGTGCTGCCTAATATTGTGAATTTGTCTCTCCAAATTTTGCAATTTGATAATTTTATGTGGAGAGTTTCTTCAACATAGAATCTAATATTTTTGTAAATGCACTCGATGGATCTTGAAAAATATCTTCATTCATTGCTTGTTGAGGCTCATTCTTTGTGCTTTGTATTAATGATGATGCTTCGATATGAATTCCATCTTGCTGGACAAAGATGTTGTTTCCCTCAACATGTTGGATTGTGGTCATTTTCTTTTTCGTCATTGAGGGTGTAGAAATATACTCGTGATGATCAAGTTGTATACAAAATATATCACCTGAAAAGTTTAGACACTAAAAGAAAAAGTGAAGTAAAATAGAAAATAAAAATTCTCAAAGTAGTTATATAAGATAGAATAAGAATTATGAATATAGTTCTCCAACAACGGCGCCAAAAACTTAATGCGGATAATTTGTAAAAAAATAAATTTGCTAGCAAGTGCATTAGTCGTATTAAGTAACAAGGTAAAAGAGTAGAGTGTCGAACCTACGAGGATCTAGTTAAATCTAATCTATTTCAATAATCTACTAAGATAAGAAAAGAGTTTTGTGGTGAAAACAGAAAATTAAACGCGTAGAAAATAAATGATTAGTAAATAAAATAAATTGGTCTTGAGCCTTGAGAATTATGGATTATTAATGTAAAGATAAACATGTATGACCCTTTATAATAATTGAGTTATAATAGTAATTAATGATTCTAATTCTTATGGCAGATTAGGAGTATGTATCGAACTCTCAAATATGAGTAAACCAAACTATTTTAATTTCTAATAAAACTAAAAACCGTGAAGCAACGAGTCAATTATTAATTTTTACAAAGAGTTAAGATGAATTAATGTGTATCTCCTACACTATTATTCACCCACAATTCTTGACAGAAAAATTGATTGCACAAAATTTGATACAAACGACGAGTTACTGAACACACGTTATGTATGCCTCAACTTGAAAGCAAAAGATTAATTATCAAAGCAATGACAATTTCTAAAACTAATCACCCCTCTTTTAGGCTTGTAAATTAATCTAAAAAATTAAATCACTCATAAAAAACAATCAACTCAGCATGCATAATCAAAAGAAATAAAAAAGTTTAATTAACTCAACTAATAACAAGATTTAAATAATTTTTCCTTTTAAATATAAAATAAAATCTCTATTACAACAAAAATAAAATATGAAAAATATGTGCATCCAAATGAAAGATAGAGTTAGAACTTGTACCCTACTGCACAGTATAAATAATGAGTTACTACATAGTCTTCTCCTTCGGTTTACCTTCAAACTTTGAAATTTGTTATGAACAATAATGCACGGTTCCCAAGTTTCAAGCACCTCTCTTAGGTATCCAACACTTCTCTGATGTCTCAAGCACCTTGCTTTCTATCTCCTAGGGCCTTTATTTATAACCTCTAGGTGTTTCAAAAGTTAACTCTTCTAATTTTAACTCTTGTTGGGCGTTAAAATCATCCCAAACTCTTCTAATTTTAAGTAAATATGTTTTCTAATGATCACGGGGATTTATAATAAAGTTTGGAATTGATCTGCACTTGAACTTTCTAAGAAAAGTTGAAGAAATTTCGAAACCAACCTTCATAATCTCCCATAACAGCTTCGTAATGGCTTAAATATGACTTTTCACCTTCCGTAACATAGATTTCACGGCCCTTACTATGTCCAAATTTTTGTAAAAGTTATGTTTTTACGGCCTGTAACTCAGATAATTTTTTACCTTAAAATTGTGCATTTAACGGGTTGTTACAGCCTTGTAACGGCCCTCTCTGTTACGACCATTACAACCCTATCATGGCCCCTTTTATTCATTTCAGCCTTGACAACCTCTACTAATATTTAATTTTTTACTCCGTTTTAATTTCAATTTGAGTGTCATTTTCTCTAGTAGCTTCCTAACTCTTTTATCTTGCTTTTTCTGTAATAAGATATATAACTTTGGTTGATTTTTTTTATAAAATTAAAGCAAATAAGGTCATAAATTGATGCATGCTATTTGAAAATGAATTGAAATAAGATTAAATGCATGACCAATTATATGTTGTTGTTTGCATGTATCAAGCATGACTACTTGGTCATGGTCATGACTAAGGTAGAAATGCCACATATGATATTTGAAAGCTTATTTTCAAGTATATATAACATGTATTGGATGATTGATGATTGTATACGACATTTAGATACACGTAATGCATGTTCAGATGTAATTGGGCTAAAAAATAAATAATGATTGATGTATTGTAAAAGCATAATCCACTTTAAAATTGAAGAATAAGTCCTTGTCACGTAACAATGGAAAGCAAAGTACTAAACCTCAAAAAAAAGTACTACACATATATATGTACTTCAAGAGGTTCTAAGACTGCAAAGTAAAGTCCTACATTTGCGCATGTGCTTCTCAAAGAACAAAGTTCATCATCAAAACGTGTGCATATTCCTCGGAATAAAAATCCAACACTATTATGATATGTGTGTCCCCTAGGATATGGCCTAACTAGCCAATGTGTTGATGATGACATGATTATCAAACTATTGATAAAATCAAAGATGCTATAAGATACAGTATTAATGAAAGTAAAGTTTAACCCCAAAGTATCTTATGATACATAAAGAAAGTTAAAATAATAATAAAGTAAAGTATTGTACTTATGTATGTGCTTTAAGGGTACTAAATTTCAATTAGTAAAGTAATGCATCTGTGTATATACTTCCTAAAGAACAATGTCCATCATAAGAAAGTATGCGTATTCCTAAAGATGACTACGAATAAAGTCACTAATTATTATGATGTGTGTGTGTCTAGATGATGATGTCATGTGAATGTCATTCAAATTATCACATGATAAATAAAGAAAGAAATCAAGAATGTCAAATGATAAAATAATATTGAGAAAATGTAAGATAAAGAATGAAATATATTAAGCAACAAATAAGGAATAATGAGTTATAAAGAAACTCCTAAGATCTACATGATAATAAAAATGAAATGCAATGATAAGTTCTATGTCATGTACATTTATGAATGTGGTGAATGCATATTCTTATTATATGATATTTCCATATGATGATTATAAAGTGAAGCATGTATGTCAAGATATTTATGTTTCAATAAATGTTATGTTAATAATGATAGGCATGGTGTAATGTCATGTAAGGATCATAATATAGTTCATGATATGCATGTTAATATGTTTTATAATATTATGATGATGACACATTGCATGTAGAATCATGTGGTAGAATTTCATGACATACATGATCTTTACATACTCTAACTAGAAAACCTTGCACTCTATATTCGTGTAGATAATGAAGAATAAAGGATGACGAATCATGACAAAAACTTGCACATGCTTACGGTTAACTAAGTTATATGGTTCTAGTTGATCATCATGTAATGCAGTCATTAGGTATTTGATGTTTTATAAAGTATTAAAAGAAAGGATGTTATATGCTTATTCTAAACTTTTTATTAATTATAATTTTTTTAAAATGTTAAAGTGTTCCGCTGTTAAATGACATATGGCTAACGGTCTAATGACACGAAAGTTCCCATAAATAACCAAAATTTTTAGTGTAGATTTTGAGTTGTTACACACTCGGCCCACCATCAAGTCCAATTAATCCAATTATATTGTCCCAACTTATGTACGTAATAGTGGTAGAATTAGTTCAAATAAATTTTTTTATATTAAAAAAATAAATTTTATACTTTACTTAAACGAGAAACAAGAGTTTACTGCACCAAGGCTTTTTCACTCTATCTCCCATTGATTCTTCTTACGGTTGCTTTGAATATGGACCATTTTAGTTTTGTTGTCAAATAATTTATTTTACAACTTGATTTAAAAAATATCAATGTAAACGTACATATATTAATATAAAAAACAAAGGTGACATGTCCCGAGTCCACATCCAATGGAACGCTAGAGAACACATCTCCAGCAACCCTTGTTGGCAGCGCCACCATCCCATTGCTCTGATGGCCCTCACTGTGATCATCAACCAGGCCCTGAGGGACCCTCCTGACCCTCCTCCCTCTCCCCCTCTCTACCTCAAATGCTGCACCTAACCATCTCACATCCACTCTCCAAGAAGCGTGAAATCCTCCTCTACCATTGATGCATGCATTTTACAACATATAATTAGGTTTACATTTAGGCTTGTTTTAACTAATTTGATCATGGCATACATCTATTATTACATTTATTTCTTTAAATTCTTTGAAGTAGCCATCTACTCTAATTGGTGTATTTTGTAGGAATTATTGATGATAAACAACGAAAGAAGAGAATAAAAGAAGAAGCGTGCAAAACGGAGATAATTAAGCTTCTAAAAAAATCAATTCTTGAATCTCGCGGGCCATTACATTCTCTTTAGAGGCCGTGAAAGGTGGTTTAACACCCCAACTATTTGCTTTCATGGCTCTAGCAAAATCTCTCAATGAAGAGACTATGATATCATGGGCCGTTAAATACTAATCACGACTGTGAAGACTGAATTTCACGCACCAACTACTGTAGTTCACGGATTGAGTGTCGCCTATTTCCGACAAGTTAGGGCCGTGACACATTTCTCATGGCTGTTAAAGCAGAAATTCATGGATACGCAAGTTTCATGGTTCCTCTAGCGATTCAAAAAAGAAAAATGTCATCACGGGCCGTGAAACAACAATAACGAAATTCACAATTTCATGGTTATGCATGCTTAAATTGAGCTTCATGCGTTTTAACCAAAAAAGCCTAATTCACGGCTTGTGACGGTTGCAGACAACTCTGACTTCCACTCTGGTTGAGCTATGAAGACATATTCAAGGGGCATGACGGATACATATTTTGACATATGGAAATTTTTCGAAGGACTTCTCAATGCACAAGAACTCCAAATCTTACCATATACGTTAGGAATCAATTGAAAACAAATTAGACCAGAAATTTTGGAGTTTTATAATGCACAATTTAAGGATCAATAGGATTCTGAATTTACCTTATTTTACAAGAAAAAGTTTTCGTTTCTTCTCAAATTGCATGAAAATTTGAGCCTTTATAAAAAGAGACGTCTGACATCCAAAAACAATCGTGCCAGGGTCTGCAATGGAAGTTTTCAAGCCAAGAACTTCGGAGCATTTTGAAGAACAAAGGAGAATACTTCTGCGAGATGAACTCATGCGAGGATTGCGCAATAGTTCATCCTTGTTTCTGAAGATTACTCTTTGTTCTACATATTGTTGGGATGATATTTTATATTTTCATGTTTTACCTATCTATCTTAGCACTGTGGATTATTAGTTTTGATTTTATCTTTTTTGTTTTAGTTGCAAGAGTTTTTGAGTAAGAATAATTTCTGAATTCCTGTTAATTGAATAATAGTTAATTTAATCTTTATGAACATGGTTGTTATACTAAATGCTTTTCTTCAAATTTTAATGATTTCTGGGTTGATTATCAACTGGGTAATGTAATCAATTCCTAATTCATAATTTTTTGTTCGAAATGATTATTAACTTTTATGTTGAAACAAGGCATGCCATAGTCTAATAGAAACAGGCGGAATATTAGATTCTATGGTCTGCTTAATTGACTCAGGAGGGAGATTAAGTAGTTTAGGAACTATAGCATATTGCATTTGATTTCAATATAACTAAGGGTAGATTCATGTGGAGTACTTTCAAATTATTATTATCTCAAGACAGTTTATTTACCCGGTTAGGGAGATCATATCTTCGTTGTTCATAAACCATCTAAAGAATACATTTGAATTTATTATTTACAATTAATTTTACAGAAGTTAGAAATTGTTCAAATCATTATAGATCGACCTACGCATCATTAGTTTTATATTTTTATCTTTCTGTAATTTTATTTTATGCACACTTTTATCCCAAATTGTATGCCATCTCCTTTTAGCCTCTGAAATTTGATAAATAAGTAAAATAGTTCCTCGTGGGTTCGACACTCTACTCATTACACTTTATTACTTGACCTTCTTGAGGATGCTACCTAATGTGTTTGAGGGGTTTGCTCTACCGCGTTACCTGTGATCAGAACTATGTGGACTACCTCTGCCAAAAGCTACCAGATTCATGGAACTTGTGTCATCAATTATAAATTAGTGAGATGAGTAACAATTACCTCCTTTTTTAGTTTTGATGATTTGGATGAATGGTCTCTAGTTCTACCAAGGGGTCCTCAGTTCTGTGGTGGAGTGTTGTTGCATCTTTCCTAACCGAAGCCTTTCTTGAAGACGAAATTGTGACGCTGCTCCAATTGGCTTCAACTATTCGGTCTCCTTTTCGAATTGAGAAACACTTCCATAATTAAAAAGATTGTCGAAGGCTTTGGCACGCCCCTTTGTCTGGATGAAGCCTCCATCTCCAGTGATCTCAGGAAGGCAGATTGTGTCTGTAGAGATGGGTTTAGCCAATCCTATAAAGTAGGGCATCTGGATTCTTACTCCAGATGGAGATAAGTTCTTTCCAATGAGTCAAATATGATGGTTTTCCAACATTCTATTTTTGTGTGGCCTCATAGGTCACAAGCTTGAAACCTACTCTAGATGGCAAGACATAGATTCTACATGTAACGATGGAACACCAGAGTAGAGTAAAGTCATGTTATATGGACCATGGCTATATGCATCCCTAGTAGAACGACGCACCATTACAAATACTGAGAATCAATCATCTTGCTCGGGGAAAATGATCGCCACTAGCAATGCAACTGGGCACTCGACCTCAACCATTTGCCACCACCGGCTATGACAGTTCTCATCCATCCATCCAATTCAGAGGGCCAAGATCTCGTGTCTCCCCTCCAACGGGCCGATATGATGAACCCTGTTATTTGTACAACACTTCCCTATTCTAAGCAACCATACTTCGGAGGAAATTGTTGGCAGTAATCCCTTGTCTTCCAAACCCATATTCAATAGTCTGAAGCCTCCTTTGTTCACGACTTCATACAACGGTCAGATATCTACCTCCCAATCTTCCTTGCCAATCAAACTCCATGCGTCTTCCACCGACCTCTCATCTATAAGCAAGAGGAAATTATCAACAACCATACGCGTGCAATAAATCCTCCTTTGTATAGCTAGGAGCTCCCATGCGGCAAACCCTACTCCCCGCCGCTTGGTTCCCCTCTCCTTATTGCAAACCTTGTCCTCCTGAATTAGGCTGAGAAGATTGTAAACCCCAGAGGAGGAAAGCTCCTTCCATAGTTGAAATTCCCTAACTCAACAACGGGTGGCAGACATCTACAAAGCAAGGAAAAGTGAAAAAGAACTAGCCACCGCTTCCAAAAACTCATCATTAGCTCCCATTTCGCACGTTGGTACGCAGCGGCCCGCTCCATCCGCCGCACAAATGAAAGTAATATGCTGGAATTGTTGTGGGGCTATACGTAGCAAGATAAAAAAAATCACATCGGATGCATGTAAAATACGACATATAATTATCCATGCACTTAATAACACTTAATTCGATTCATTTTCATATAACATGCATCATTTTCTAACCTTATTTGCTTTAATTTTATAAAAATGGAAATCTACCCAAATTTGTTTATTGTAGAAAAAACAAGATAAAATAATTAGAAAGCCATTGGAGAAAATGGCACTCAAATCAGAGTTAAAACGGAGCTAAAAATTAACAATTAGTGGAGGCTGAATATAACAAGCCATGAGAGGTCAGTAACAGTCCGTTAAATCTCGAGTTACGGGTTGTGACCAAAATGTTATGGGGCATTAAAATCACACTTTTACTCCAATTTGGGCACTGTAAGTTCCGTGGAATTAGTGTTACGGACCGTGAAAAGCCATATTCAAGCCGTTACGAAGCTCTTATGAGCCGTTATGAAGGCTAATTTCTAGATTTCTTCGACTTTTCTGGGAGATTTCAATTGCAAATTAACTCCAAATCATACCATAAATTCCAAGGATCATTAGGAAACATATTTATTCAGATTTGAAGAAGTTTTGGATAGTTTCAAAATCCAATCAAAGTCTATTCTGAATTTTTATTGTTTTGATGTAAAAAGACTCCCAATCAAACTAAAACTTCACCAAATTTTGGACACCTAAAGGCTATAAATAGAGACCCTAGAAGACATAAAAATGTGTGCTTGTGGTGCTTGATACCTGAGAATTCGTGCCTTATTATAGATGAGAAGTTTTGAAGTCCGAAGATCACTCGAAGGAGAAAGATCGTCCAACAAATCGTTGATTGGGCTGCGCGATCGTCCGGAGGTTCTAAAGGCTGCAAATTATTCTTCTATCACATATTTGGATGCTCTTTTACCTAGTTCTTATAGTTTATTATTTATGTAATAGAGATTTTATATTCTTTTCAAGAAGGAAAACTGTTTCAACCCTATTATTAGTTGAGTTAATTAAACTTTTCGGCTTGTTTTGATTATGCATGTTGAGTTCATTGCCTTTTGATGAGAAATTTTATTTCTGAGATTAGATTACAAACTTGTATGTTGATTGATTAGTTTTAGGAATTATTATTACTTTGATAATTATTTTTTTTACTTTTAAGTTGAAGCATACATAACGCGTGTTCGGTAACTCATCGTTTGTGCCAAATTTTGTGTGATTTATTTTTTTTTGTCTAGATTTGTGGGTGAATAATAGTGTAGGAGATACATACTCATGCATCTTAGTTCTCTGTAAATATTTGACTCGTTGTTTGGGGTTATTATTTTTTCTTAGAAGTTAAGGTAGTTTGATTTACTCATCTTGAGAGGTCAATTCTTTAGGTACTCCTAAAGCGTCATAAGAATCGAAGGTATTATTTTTTGATATAACTCAACTATTACAAAGGATCATACACATTTATCTTTACATTAATCATCCATAATTCTCAAGTCTCAACACCAATTTCTTTTATTTGTTTATCGTTTATTTTCCGCACCTTTAATTTTTTATTTTCACCACAAAACTCTTTTCTTCTCCTAGTGGATTATTGAGATAGATTAAATTTAACTAGTTCCTCATGACACTTTACTATACACTTTATTACTTGATACGACTAATGCACTTGCTAGCAAATTTATTTATTACAAATTTAACGCATCAACATCCACAACCTAGACAAGCCGTCATCCCGACATTATTTTTTTTGGTTGAAAGACACACTAGTTAAGTGTGCTTCGAGAAGTTGGATAACATTTCATAAAGCGATAATCTGATACTAGTTTAGGATGATTAACTTTAGGAATGAAAATTAACAAAGTATTGGTCCATTCCACTAGCATGCTTAAGTCGTTAAAGGAGATTATTTCCTTAGAGATTTGCTTCCCAATGATTTTCCAATAATTCTTATAGAATTTCATAGTAAATCCATCTAGACGAGGGACCTTACCAGGCCCCATGGACCAGAGAAATTCTTTAATTTCCTTGTGAGATACAAGAGCAATTAGATCATCAATGAATTATGGGTCCAGTTGAGGCAGGGCAGGCCAATCAAGTGTGTTAACATTTGGTAAGCTGATAGGTTCCAGAGGTTGGTGTAGTGTTGTATAAAAAAATCACGAATCTAGTTATCATTGGTTATGATATTATTATTATTGTCTTCGATAGAGGAGATCTGATTTCTTTTTTTTCCTAAGTCTAGTTGATATATGGAAGAATTTTGTATTCTTGTCCCCCTGTTTAAGCCAAGATACCCTGGATTTACTATGGCATTTAATCTCAATCTGTCTAAGAAGAGTCGAGTGACGATGGTAGGCAGCATTAAGGTTTGCTAGTCCAGAGGGAGTGAGACCCTAACTTTCATCAAGTAGTTCTAATTGAATGATAACTTGTTGAGTTTCCTTTCCTAGGGGTTCCAAGTGACCAAGAGGTGCCCCTACATATTCTAGAGGTGGCCCCCATCACGACTGCTCACGATGTGGCACTTAGCTCCGCATGGCACTTAGCTTCAGCCTATCTCATCCCATTATTGGGGAACAAAATGATGGATTGGACTCTAGAGGTGGCTCCCATCGTAATCAGTGATGTAGCACTTAGCTCCAACCATCTCCTGAATATCAGAAGATGAATCATATCCAATACCATTTTAAAATAAACAAGATTGCACTCATCACAATCCATTCCAATCATATCACATATACTTTTCATAATTGGATTTCTCGAAATCAATTCATAGCATTCCAAAACATGTTCAATACATATAATAATAGATGTCACACCAAATTCAAAAGAAGTGAATACATAGATTAGGAGAAACCAACTTACCTATAAAGGCTAACAAAATTTTTTTCTTTCCTTTTTCACTATTTTACTCTTCTACTCCTATAACAATAATAAACACATTACTACTATGATATAAGCACAAGCCTAACACATTTACTATGATATGAGCACAAGCCTAACACATATGAAACATAATTAATTGCAATGGTATATGAACCTTAAATATTTACTCTTATAACTTAAGTAACTATTAAACATAAGGATTGACCAAATATTATGACAGATTGCACACATAGTAAAGAAAAATCTATATCTTCTGATATACATAATCAAATGACATCATTCAAATTTTCTTTAGTTCATATTACAGAGACATTAATCTGTAAAAGTTTCATTTCCTATTTCATTATGTTTTGCTCTCATGAAAATCAACATTCAGCCTAACTTTTATATTGTTTCTATGTCCTGACAGATTGAGTAACCTTATTTTTATGATTTATATAAAATAATAAACATTCCCTGTTCTAGTACTTTTAATCTTCCCAAATACGAGACATCCTAGGGTGAAAGTCATAAAATTACTTGAATTTATATCTATTTTTACTGAGCACAATGAAACTAACCAATACTAGCATAATCTGGTCTAACTCTATTCTGACAGACTGAGTAAGGCTCGGTGAAATATTTATAACTTTCGCTACACATATCATTTTCTAATGATTCTACTTCTCCATGAAACCTAACATCCGTTTCTATAGCACCCTAAATTATCCAATAATTCCACGACATATTGAATTTAATACATAATTTACAAATTCGCGTAGCAATTTTGGCGGATAGAGTGTTAGTACCTTAAAGATAAGAGCATAACGTTATCTAAAGAAATCATATTAACTTGATTCAAAAGCTCAATGAAATTAGACGCATATAGGATCAACCAGAATTAATTTTATAATTTTTGGATCACTCGAAGGTATGAAATTATGTAGCTAAATATTCGTGAATCAATTGAACATGGCTAGGTTAATCTTACCCATGAACAACATGAGTTTTGCCCCATGTTCAAGTAAAATCCAAAAATGAATAGATGAGACAGGTTCAGAGAAACCCTAATTAGGAACTATGTAGTTAAAATCCAAAGAAAATTAAGTAGGAACTTACCGAAATCTAAAATCCTAGTTGCCCCTTCCCTTCCTCCAATTCCTTCAACAATTATTGATGTTTTTGCTCTTGCCTTAGGTGTTCGCCCAAAGTGGTGAAAAGGGTAGAGAAAGGTAGTAAAATGTAAAAGGATAAGTATTAAAAGAGAGGGAGATACCGACTAAATGTCTTTTGCATCTCTCCATTTGTTTATTTATTTATTCATTTACTTAAGACATTACATGTAAATAAGAAACTACCCCCCATTTGAATTCAAATAAAATATTTAGAAAAATAAATAATCAAGGAATCGAAATCTAATTTTTTATCCAAGAACAAAAATCGCGATTTCACAGATTTTTCGATTTTGTGTCTACGTTTTACCTAACTCACACACCTCCTAAAAAATCTTAAAAACAACTTTTAGAATCATTTCATATATAGGAACAATTACCGGGACTTTAATTTTCCAAATTTTCACTTTTTCGAAAATCACATTTTCATGCCTTTAGTAAATTTCCATCACTTTCGCATTTTAGTTGATATTGATGTGTAAGTCTTAACATCACATTCATAGAGATTATCAATAAGATAATATAACATCACATTCATACAACTAATCATGCATGATTAACTTAGGGATATTACAGCCCGCAGCCAGATCGGCCACTCGGTTGTCCAGTTCCGACCATGGGAGGATAGATTTGATCGCCCGTAGCTGGGTCGGCCGCTGGGCTTCTAGTGGAGGCCGATGGGGTGTCAGATCCAGCAAAAGGAGATAGGGAATGTCGAGAGGGCGAGCCGGCGCTGTAGGGAGAGACCGTCGCCGGAGGAAGAGTTCCCCGCCGAAGAAAGAGTTCACCGCCAGAGGGAGAGACCGTCGCCGGAGCCGGTGCGAGGGAAGCGGCAAGAAGGAGAGGGCCAGGCGGGGAAGGAGAGAGGGATTCCCCGATTATATAGCATTGCCGAGCGGATAACTCACGCGGGAACGGAATTGAAATTTTTCATGGCTGGAGTCGTGGTAATGGTTCCTATGGCTTCAACCGTGGGAAACATTCCTATGGCTGGATCCATGGAAAATTCTATTTTTTTATGAAAAAATAATCCGAAAATGAAAGAAGAAAAGATCCATCAATTCGTGCAAATCCATTAAAGAAAGGTACAAATCCATTAATCCAAGTACGGTAACTGTTATACAAATAAAATTAAGCGCATATAATTTTCTTCTTCATCTTCGTCATTGTCATCTTGTTGTTGGCCACACATCGCCTCACGAATCATTCTCCTCATCTCTTTTCGTTGTCATGCTTCAAAAGCTTATTGTTGCACTTCAAATTCTTGGCGAACCTCTTCGTAAACCTTCTGTTGGACTTTCGTTAATCATTGCTCCTACATGTCATTAAATAGTCATTGCGGTCTTCACCGGGAAGACTAGATATTGATTTTCGTTGATAATCAATATTCATACTACTAATGAACGACCCGATACCGTAGATGCAACCCCTATTGACTTGAACATGGTCCGTCCTTAATTGTCGACAAGTCAATGGTGTCTCTCCTCCCCCTCTCCCCCACCCCCCCCCCCCCCCCCCTTCCACCCCACTGTGTGACCTATGAACAATGCTCGGCTTCTTTTGCTTTGAAGGACTCATGTAAATCGACAAAGTGACATAATGAAAGTCACAAATACGAAAGTTACATTATGAAAGTGACTAACTTACATATGTGTCCCGAGCACGCGATAAATCCCATTCCGAGTTCTTTTTTTGATGAGTTTTTAAAAAAATCTCATCTTCGGTGTGTGTTTTACCCATCTCCTTTTCCTACATTGAAATCAAGGTTAGCACATGCTGCAATTAAATGAACAATCAGAATTTAAATTTCTACTTAGGCATAGAAAATTAAGTACCAGTTGCCTAGCAATAGTCAACGTCGAAACACGACCACCCACTTGCAGGCATGCTTCCTAGTCAGACTCGCGATTCGTCTTCGTTTTTTGGCACTTAGATTTATATGCTTCAATGGCCACTTCGCTAGTAGCTCGGTCCAAATTGACTTGCCAATCCAATTGGGCTGCTCTCCTGCAGCTCGTGCGTCTGACAACATCGATGACAAGTGCCTGGAGCACCTAGAATTAAAATGCCTTCCACATCTACTCTGTGTGCTCGGGATCCCACCACATATCGGCCTACAAATTAGCATTGTCAATTAAATCGACTTTTGTCAAAAATTACATGAAATTATCAAATAAATCGGCTTTTTGGAAATTACTTGAAATTTTCAAAATAGCATTTGCCTAGTAGCATACGAAATATCTCTCTAGGTGAGCCATGCTTCTGTATATCTTTGTCGAATGACTTTAGTACACGCAATTGCAGCAGGTTTTGACGGGTAAAACCTACCAAATCAAGATTGACATAATATAATTTTTCATGTACTCACAAATATTTCCTCTGAAGAAGTTCATATATAACAACTTTTGCATAACTTACCCGCAATTACCATTCGGCTGCAAATATTTTTTATACGGATTTTGTGATGAACTGGCATCGCTACAATCCTCCAGCATCTGTCTCCATGTCAGCAATTCCGATCCCTGGGGTCTCCATGTCCTCTGCGATGTCATCCTCCGAAGGTGGGTATGATACTGGCGCAACCTGGCGCTCTACAATACGAATCCCTATAGCTCTAGGCACAATGGGCTATTGTCCACCTACGAATAGATTTGCTAATATATGGAGGGGACGTCGCGAACGACGACATCCGAATGCTCAGCCGGCCCCACAGCCCTCACAACTAATCTCCTACCTCGGAGATTATTATTGGACCAAGCCAAGAGTATCAAGCTCGATATGAACGGATGTCTGAGATTCGAATTCATGCCACCAGATTTTCAGATACTGAATTATTGAGGGAGTATAATTTACTTGCAGATATTCATCTATTATTTTCTCAGATTGGACTCTCTAACTTTGTGCATTCTTGGTGGCCAACGAAATGATATCGCAAGTAAATATATTTAGTCCTAGTGTGTTGAATTGGATTTTTTGTCATTTCTATAGCACTTGTGTTATCGCACTTCATGGGTACATTGGAACAGCTCACACCATAATCAAGCAATTATTGTTTTACACATAATCAAGCAATTGTTTGTACACAACAACTACCGACGGTTATATATTCGATCTCGGCGGTAGAAGAAAGTGCAATGAAGTTTTGTTTCTTGCTAGCCCATGAGATGAGGGAGCTACAAGAAAGCAACACATCCCACTAGTGCTTTTCCTATCTAACTTTACACTCAGCAAAATCTGCATCGGTGTAGGCATGTAATTCAAATAGGGAATTTCTATCATACCAAATGCCTAATTCACATATATGCTTTAAATAGCACATTATCCTTTTAACAACGATTAAATGTGATTCTTTGGGAGCGGATTGAAACCTAACACACAAGCATACACTAAACATGATATCCGGCTTAGATGTCGTTTAATAGAGCAAGCTACAAATCATACCTCTGTACCTTTTTTATCAACAGAGTTACTTTTTTCCATCTTTATCCAATTTTGTAGTAATGCTCATAGGGGTTGTGCTCGGCTTGCATTCGTTCATACCGAATCTTTTAAGCAACTCCCTTGTATACTATTCTTGTTTGAGAAAAATGTCATCCTTGAATTGTTTTACTTGTAGGCCTAGAAAGAAAGTGAGCTCTCCTATAAGACTCATATCAAATTCATTTTCCATGAGTTTCAAACTCTTTGCACAAGCATTCATTAGTAACACCATAAACAATATCAACAACATAAATGTGAACTATTAAAGTGTCATTTTTCACATGTTTTAAAAATAATGTGTGTCAACTTTCTCCTTTTGAAAATCATTTTCAATTAAAATGAACTCAATCTTTCATACCAAACTCGAGGAGGTTATTTCAATCCACAAAAAAGCTTTTGAAAGTTTAAAAACATGATTAAGAAAATCCGTTGTTCAACATAAACTTCCTCACTTATAAAGACATTTAAAAAAAGGATATTTTACATCCATTTGAAAAAGCTTAAAACCTTTATAACATGCAAAAATTAAAAGCATTCGAATTGTCTCAAGTCTAGAAATGGGAGCAAAAGTTTCATCAAAATCAATCCATTTAATTTGTGAGTAACCATTAACCACTAATCTAGCATTGTTCCTCACAATGACACTATTTTCATTTAACTTGTTTCGAAAGACTCATTTGGTTCCAATGATGGGATGGTCCTTGGGTATTTTCACAAGTTTTCACACTTGATTTCTTTCAAAATTATTTAATTCATCATGCATTGCGTTTATCCAATTTGGATCTTCAATTTCTTCATCTATATTGCTGGGCTCAAAATTCACAAGAAAAGCCAAAAAAGCATATAGATTTTTTAAAGAGTTTAATGTTTTTATACCTTCATTTATATTACCTATAACTTGATCAAATGGATGTGATGAGGCATGTCTCCAATTTCTTGGAATGATTTGGTTCTCTTCTCTTTGAGGATCTTCCATTTCTTCCACATTTGGAGTGTCAACTTTAGCTTCCTCCAATTCCTCATTTTGTACATCATCAAGTTGTCTTTGCACTACAACTATTTCTTCTTCATCATCATGCACTTGCAACATTATCCACACCAATAACTCTTCCTTTGCTATTGTCTCCAAACATGACTTTTCCTTCATTTTTCTTTTCTAAAGTGATGAAGTTTGATGCATCGTCGGGCATATATCTTGAGAATTCACTATCCAAATACCATTTGCCTTCATTGTACTTTGAAGCTCCCTCATGGCTATTAGCCATTAGACATATGTAAACTTCTTAATCATTACTTGAGGAGGTGTTGGAGTTATTTTCTTCATATTCGCTTTCATCCCAAGTGGCTTGAAGAGCATTTTTCTTCCTTCTTGAATTTTCACCATCTTTCTTCCTTTTTACTAAATTTGGACACTCATTTTATAATGGCCATCTTTTTACATTAAAAATAAGTTATATGATTCTTGCTTGATAACGATCTTTTCTTAGTGAAATCATTCTTCTTCTTTTGCTTGGCAACTTGAGATACTTGTCAAGATTCTTTGCATATAAGGCAAGTTTCTTTTCATCAAGATCCTCATCTTCTTCACTTGTGTCTTCCTTATATTTATTTACTTTCAATACCAATGTTTTTGTTTTTGGAGCATTTGCTTCTTCATCTTTCTTGATCCTGATCTCATAGGTTAAGAGTGAACCTATAAGATCGTCAAATTCTAACCCGTTCAAGTCTTTTTCTTCAAACGCTGTCGTCTTTATATGACATTTGGAGGAGAGGGACGTGAGAAACATTTTCACCTTTTGAGAGTTAGTCCTTGACTCATCCAAAGAGGCTAAGCCATTTACAATATCATTAAATCGTACGACCATCTCATTTATAAATTCGTTCTCATGCATCTTGAAGGAATCATATTAGTGATTTAGGATATTTAATCTAGATTCCTTAACTTTATCAGTTCCTTCATGAGTAATAATAATAACTTTGGCCTACGTCTCCGCTCCGACTTCTCGACCTCGAGATCGGCGGAGATTTATTATCTTTTTTTTTATTGTAGGGAGAGAACAACCCTCTTTACACCACACGATTTCTTCTCGGCTCAAGAGGCAAGGCACACATCTTCTTATGAAAATCTCCCAACTTCACTAGATCAGAAATAATATTTTCCTATAACTATCTTCTTTTACAAAAAATTTCTCACACTCAAAGCTTAGAATAGAAAGGGAAGAACTTACAAATTCGGGCTCAAGAACTTGAATGGAGCTTTAGAATGATCTTGCTTGCTTGGATAATTTTTCTTCACGCTTTGGCACTCCTTTTATAAACTTGTACATGTGAAAATTTTATCCAAAACATCTTCCATAATTTTCTCCTTGAAAAATAATTGTTATTGTTCATCTGTCACTATGATATCGACCGCTTTAATTGGTCGGTCAACTAGTCAATATGACCGTTGCGCCATATCTGCAATTTCATCCACTATTCGATCCACCGGTATAGCGACCGGACACTCGACTGGTATAGTCTCGACATTTTTTGAATGGGTCTTTGAGTTGATCGATCGACCAGTGCAGCTACTGGACCTTCGATTACTATAGTCTCGACATTTCTGGAATTCATCTCTGCACTGATCGACTGACCGGTGCAACAACCGGACTATTGACAGGTATAGTCTCGTCATTTCTCCCGCTTGATATCATCGATCGATCGATCGACTGGTATAGTCTCGTCATTTCTCCAACTTGATATCAATCGATTGATCGATGGATCGACCGGTCGTGTTGCAAAATTTCTTTTTTGTCGTTTAACTTGGCAGTTTCTTCTACAAATGGAGTCATATCAATATTACTCTTGCATTATCATCACTTGAGCAAAGATTAATAACTTTTATGTCTAATTTACTTTGTATTATCAATAGGATTCAATAGGTCTCCCTACGTTCAGGTTGTAGTGAGAAATTATCTTTTTTTTTATTGTAGGGAGAGAACAACCCTCTTTACACCACACGATTTCTTCTCGGCTCAAGAGGCAAGGCACACATCTTCTTATGAAAATCTCCCAACTTCACTAGATCAGAAATAATATTTTCCTATAACTATCTTCTTTTACAAAAAATTTCTCACACTCAAAGCTTAGAATAGAAAGGGAAGAACTTACAAATTCGGGCTCAAGAACTTGAATGGAGCTTTAGAATGATCTTGCTTGCTTGGATAATTTTTCTTCACGCTTTGGCACTCCTTTTATAAACTTGTACATGTGAAAATTTTATCCAAAACATCTTCCATAATTTTCTCCTTGAAAAATAATTGTTATTGTTCATCTGTCACTATGATATCGACCGCTTTAATTGGTCGGTCAACTAGTCAATATGACCGTTGCGCCATATCTGCAATTTCATCCACTATTCGATCCACCGGTATAGCGACCGGACACTCGACTGGTATAGTCTCGACATTTTTTGAATGGGTCTTTGAGTTGATCGATCGACCAGTGCAGCTACTGGACCTTCGATTACTATAGTCTCGACATTTCTGGAATTCATCTCTGCACTGATCGACTGACCGGTGCAACAACCGGACTATTGACAGGTATAGTCTCGTCATTTCTCCCGCTTGATATCATCGATCGATCGATCGACTGGTATAGTCTCGTCATTTCTCCAACTTGATATCAATCGATTGATCGATGGATCGACCGGTCGTGTTGCAAAATTTCTTTTTTGTCGTTTAACTTGGCAGTTTCTTCTACAAATGGAGTCATATCAATATTACTCTTGCATTATCATCACTTGAGCAAAGATTAATAACTTTTATGTCTAATTTACTTTGTATTATCAAAACATAGGATTCAATAGGTCTCCCTACGTTCAGGTTCGTGCGGATATGGAAAAGTGAAAGATAAAGTTGATGGTGAGCTCATGACGACAATTAGTATATAGTGTCAGCCTCGTGTTAAGTCTTCTTATGTCATAGTGTTTTTTATTATGTGTTCATCGGTCTATGGTCTTATTATGGATGAGGGTGGTTTTATGTTGTAAGTCCTCGCCCATGAGGAGTATTATAGAGTTTGTTATTTTCTATGAACTTCAGATTCATGTTATGTATTTATACAATATGACATTTGATCTCTGATAGTGATATTTGGGTTTTCTAGTGATAACTTGCTGAATTAAAGAAAGGGTCAATTTTTCATTTTTTTTGTCTCCCAACTCACTAGCTGCAAGTGCACATGTAAGTTATAGTAGACTCAGGTTGTCATATCCACAAAGATTTGAAGTCCTAAACTACCTAAAAACAGTTTAGATTAATCCTAATTAAGGTAGCAAAAATAGATTTTTAATTGGAAGTGAAAACAATTTTTTAACAAGTGCAGAATGATAACAGGTTTTGGGGTTTTGGAAATCTTTGCAAAACTGAATTATAAATGCTACATTAATGGCTAGAAAGGTTTAACTATCAATGAAGAAGGTTCTTCTAGGATTTTGGGTTCATCTAAATTAATTAAGGAAGGAATGGATCAAGTTATCATTAAATGTCCAATTTTTTATTCAACTTGAAAATGGCTGTTCCCACAGCTCAATTGGCCTCTAACTAAGCAACATATTTCCATATAGTTGTTAGCTAGATTGAATCAATAGAGGGTCCTCACTGAAAATCAAGTTATCATTCAGCTCAATTGGGAGTTCATTGCTGATTTTTATAATTCAAAGAAATTTTGGAATGATAACTTGTAATTGCAAAATCATAAAAAAATGAAGTCATTCCAATCAATCAAACCAGGATGAAATCTACTCAAATATGGTGCTTGTGCTCCATGATTCATCTCTGAATTCAAGGGGGATTTAAAATCAACCTCTCGGTTGCAAAATAAAATGAAATCCACACAAACACAATTCAATTGGAAGTGCAAAGCATATGACCATAGGAATTCACAATTGCCATTGCTCCTTGGCCCATCTCTGGATCTCAAGGATGACCTAATGACTACCTCTCAGCAATGGATTAAGTTGAGGCTTGACAATGAAAATCAGAATTCAATTGGAAATCAGAAAATAGAATTCTGCAATTTGGAAATCTGAAATATTAATCCATGAAATCAAGTTTATCAATTGCTTCTTGACCCATCTCTGGACTGCAAGAGATCCCTAAGGTTCATCTCTCAATGATTGAATAAAATCAGGGGATTCAATTGATAAAACAGTTCCAGCATGAAATCAGAAAAAATCAGAATTCAGGCTTTTAATTCAGAAATCAGAGGAACAATTTGATTTGAGTCAAAATCATTGTCCAAACATCTTGATTCATTTCTGAACAAAATAGGAACAATAGCAACATCCCAATGACTCAATTAATCATATTGAGAGTGAAGAACTGGTTCAAATAGCCACAGAAATCAGAAAATTCAGGAATCAGGAAATCAGAATTCAGGTTTTCAAAATCAGATTAGGAACAGTGAACAGATTTGAATCATGAAGAATGTCAAACATCTTGATTCATTTCTGATCAAGATTGGGGACATTATTAACCTCTCAGCTGCTCTATTAATCAGTTCCACAATGACAAACAGATTCAAAAGTTCAGGAATTCAGATTTAGAAAAATCAGGAAATCAGCATTTCAGAAATCAAAATTTTCAATTAAATTGGAATTCAGAACTTAACATTGATTTCTAATCCATTTCTAAACTAGGGATAGATCAAATGATAACTTCTCAGTTATATATTACAATGGGATCTAACAATGGCAAGAACTAATTTTAAACAATTCTGAAATATGAAAATCAGCAATGATTCAGTATAGAAATTAATTCAATCCATTTCCATCCATAACTAATCTAAACTATTACCCTATCCTAGAAGAAATGGAGTTTAGCTCCTCATATTTACAGAACTTGACATCAAATGGATTGAGAAACAGATACAAATCATTGATTGATTGAAGCTCTCGGCCAGCAGCTCCTCCAGCAGCAGCAGCTCCAGCTTCCGCAGAAACCCTTGCTCAAACCCTGAATGACCAGCCCCCCTTCCTCCTCCAGAAATTCCACCTTTTATATCACTCGTGTCCACCCTTGGATCAGCATCAGAATGTTCTTCTCCTTCTAATTGCAGCCACCTATCGCTGGACTGAATTCACAACTGCAGATTCCCTTTTGTGCAAGAAAAAGTAGGTGGTCCCCCCTACTTTTTCCACTTTTTGGCCACCTTTGTTTCTGCTACAAATCCTAAAATAGCAAGCATCAAAGCCCTTGAATGGTGTTTTGACAAATAAAGATCAAGATGATGATAGTTGCTAGCTCAGATATCAAATGGTATTAGGTGTTGTGCAGGAATGAAAACTTGTATCAAAATTAATGATTTTAGGGGCCCATAATGATAACTTTTAATAAATCCTGGAAAATGTCCAAATATGGGTGGTTCAAAGCATTTTAGGCATCAAATAAATTAGAGTGGCAAGTGAGTGAAGTCAGAAATCAAATATGAATAAGATTTCAAAGGAGTGATAACTTGGGTGCCCAAAAACCATAACTTATATGACTTAAAAACGATAACTTGAGTTGTGGTTATCCAAATGTGATGAAATTTGACCAGCAATGAGTTAAAACAATAACAAGATGATTGCTGAAGGCCCCTATTTTAGAATTAATGGTTTTGCATGTCAAAATGACAAAATTGCCCTTTAACGATAACTTGGCAAAGGAAAAATGATAACTTGTTCAAATGGACTTAAAACTCTGCACAAGTTGAGATGTGACTATTCAAATATGATTTATACATGATAATGATGGATTTAGAGCAAGAAAACCATTGAAAATTAGTTCATTCAAAATAATGATAACTTGACATATGGGAATGATAACTTGTCCTCAAAATGATAACTTGGCATAGAATTTAGATATTAATGAATTTTTGCATTTCAGAACCTCTATGCACATGGAATTAAGTATAAAATGAGGAATATCAACTACTTATCATAATGTATGCATTCCAAGTATAATTGGCCCAAATATAGGCAAAAGTGGGACTCGATATGTATGAATTGCATCTAAAATGGGTTAGAAACATATAATGATCAGCTAGTGATCAAACTCCCCCAAGCTTAGCCTTTTGCTTATCCTCAAGCAAAACATTCAGAAATTAAGGATGAATTTGAATTTACCATCCACAAATGAAAAGATCTAAATGAGTTTCCCACTTGGCTAACATTCCATCACATTCTTTCCAATCCCAAATTCTAGCTGAGGAGTCACAAAGGTTAAAGCAAATTTAAACCATGATAGAAGTACTAACATTAACTGATTTGGATTGCAAGGATTGTCATCTTTACTAAAAAGTTTGAAACATCAATCTCTTCATGAACAAATTTTTCTTCCTTTGCATAAACAGGTTTGAAACCTGACTTTTATTCATGAGGATGCAATAAACAGGTTAGAACCTAATTTTTATTCTTTTTCTTTAGGAGAGATTCCTTTGGAAGTTTTGCTCTTTTCTTTTTCTATGCATCCAACTTTTCATTTTCCTTTTTCTTTCTTTTCCATTCTGTTCATGAAATGAGCAATGGTTCAAACTCAAGTATAGGTTAGATCCTTAAATGCAAATAGTTAAGAATTCCTATTTAACATGGCAGCAAGATCCTTGACTCCTTTCTAGACATCTTCTACTTTTCAATTAATCCATGAATGTAGCTAGTGTTAATCCACAAAAAAGAAAAATTTTAGCTGAAAATTCATTCAAATGCATCTGAATTTAAAATGTCAATTGAAGCAAGAATGGCCAAGTTGGCCACTTGGTATTGGTGTGCACCCACTGTCATAATGAAGTATTCTACTCATTTCAGAGTTAAAATGAATTCAGAATTGAGTTGGGTCCAAAAATTGATAACCGAGTGATAACTAGTGATAACTTGTAAAACCTGCTAATAACTTGGTATGAATTATGATATGAATATTAAAATCAATTGAAAACATGGTGTAAAGGTTAGAAAAGTACCAGGTTTCCTCCCCCAAGCTTAATCTCAACACTGTCCCTAGTGTTGAAAATCAAAGGCAAGGGAGAGGGGTGGGTGGGATTGAAATGCATTAAATTGGGCATTTGAATTCTCTTGGCACTTCATCCAAAAACTTTCGGTGGTCTAATCTTCATTAGTTGCAACTGATCCTGCAGAGAAACTAAGGATATCAGTTGAATAGTGAATTTGCAACTAATCAGATTTTTTAGTACAGAATTCAACATTGCATTGGGAATTTCTGAAATTCACTGAAAGTAGGCTATAACAGATTTGGATAACTGATATGAATGTAAATTCAGATGATGATATGATCATAATGAATAATGAAAAAGATATTATCAGTTATCATTAAGTTTTCAGTGGAAAAATCAAAAGTAAAGTGGTATGGGTACTCCCTGAATTTGAGACTTGTGAATTGAACTTGTTCCTCATCACTTATTCCTGCAAAAATAAAAAGATTATGTAGATAATGACTTGGGTTACCTCCCAAGAAGTGCCTTTCTTTAATGTCTTTAGCTAGACATTTTTTCACTTCTTCATGTCAAGGAAGTTTGAATAGTATGATATGATCAAGTAGATATCTCAATTTGTGGACAGCTTCACTAATCAAGTATGGATCTCTTAATTTACCAATGATTGACCTTTGTTTCTTAGCTTGATTTTCTCCTCCATTGTACAAAAAATTCCCTAACTTCTCATCCCAAAAATCCTCATGTATGCTATATGAATCCCCTGGACTAGGAAGAGGTTTCAGCTCAACAGGGCTGACTCATTCACTATCTAAAATGGAATGTATGATCCCAGCATTCAGCAACTTTAATACTTCCTTCTTGATCACTTCCTTCATGGTTGGATTGAGTCTCCTTTGACATTCAATGGAGGGCTTGTAGCTGTCCTCCATAGGGATCCTATGCATGCAAGTTGAGGGATTAATACCCTAGATATCATCAATAGAATATCCCATTACCTCCTTGTACAGCCTTAGTTTTTTCAACAACTCTTCAACTTGATCATTTGGCAAATTTGCATTAATGATAACGGGGAATGTTGAATTCTCTCCCAAGAATTCATACTTCAGGTTGTTGGAGAGAGGCTTGAGCTCCAATTTGGAAGAATTGGCTTGAGTTGAGTTGAATTGAGTTTCAGCATTGATAACTTCCTGCAGTTGGTGCTGATTTTTTGAATTTTCCACTAGTTTGAATAAATTCAATGCTGATTTGTATGCTTCAACCTCTGGATCCTCTAATTCATTCAAATGATAAAACATTAGGCACCTTTACACTGGATCTTCAATGGGAATTATGGCAGAAACTTGCTGAACAACTTGATCTAGCTGTCCCTCCTCAAAATCATTTTTCTGAAAGTTTGGTCTACTGATAACCTGTGCCAAATTAAATTCTATCTTCTCCTCCCCAATTTGGAAGGTCAATCTGCCCTCCTTGACATTAATGACAGCCCCAGCAGTGGCTAAGAAGGGTCTCCCAAGAAAAATGGGGGTATTCAAGTCATCATCCATGTCAAATACCACAAAATCTACTGGTATGTAAAATTTGCCAACTTTGAGGGGTATGTCCTCAATGATTCCATGTGGGTACTTGATGGATTTGTCTGCCAGTTGTAGAGACATATTTGTAGGCTTCAAATCTCCAACTACAAGCTTCCTACAAAGTGAAAGAGGTATGACACTCACTGATGCACCCAAATCACATATTGCCCTTTGAATCTTCCTATTTCCAATTTCACAAGGTATAGAGAAGCTTCCTGGATCCTTCAACTTGGGTGGCATTTGTTTTGGATGATTGCAGAGGCTTCCTCAGTCAAGGTAATAGTTCATGCTCCATAATCCTCCTTTTCTTGGTTAAGATTTCCTTCAAAAACTTTGCATAGGAGGGCATCTCCTGAATTGCCTTCACAAATGGCACATTGATATTTAACTTCTTCAGGATTTCAATGAAACTTTCATACTGCTGATCCTGCCTTGCCTTGAATAATCTTTGAGGGAAAGGTACCCTATCAAAGACCCTGGTCCTGACTTCATTTTGAGGGCCTTTGTTCTGATTTTCTCCCACAAGTTCAGCTGGTTCTTCAGCAGCTTTGGACTTTGGATTCTCTTGGACTGGATTGTCCTCTACTTTCTTCATTGGTTCTTCAACAATCTTCCCACTTCTGAGCTAGACAGCATGGACTTGTTCCTTGGGTTTCACTTATGTCTGTCCAGGAAAGAATAAAGGAGGTCTACTTGATGTACTAGCCTGTTGAGCAATTTGGCTTTCCAACAATTTCTGATTTGCATTCATGGCATCCAATCTTAAATTTATTTTTAATATCTCCTCTCCTTGGCTGTCCTACTTCTTTAGAATCTGTTGGAGCATCTCCTTCATTTTAGTTTGGAATTGAGGTGCTTTGACTTGAGATGGTGGCTCATATGGATTCCTTTGAATTGGGGCATTTTGGCCCTGATTTTCATAGGGTGGTGGCTGATTCCTTGGCAGGATTTTGGGCTGCCAATTTGAATTATGCATAGGAGCCCCTTGATATTGATTAGTCTTGTAAGAGAAGTAGGGATGGTTCCTATTCTCTGGAGTATAGAATTCAGCAGGAGGTTTGATTCCATAGTTGCCCACAGCATTGATTTGATCAACAGATTGCTCCACTTGCTGCATAATTAAATTGCAATTCTCTGACACATGAACTTGATTACCACATGCACATCATTTGGTTTCAGGAGTAGAGGCTCTATTGACATTGGGAGTTAAGTTCAGCCTCTCTAAATTTTTGTACAGCACCTCTTCAAGTTGAGTTGATAGTTGATTCACCGAGTTGTCCATGGGTGGCCTCTTGGTCCTATCATGGGTAAGGAAGTGATGATTCTTGGCTATGTTCTCAATGAGTTGATAGGCTTCATCAATGTTTTTAGATGCAAAAATGCCTCCTGTAGCAGTGTCTAGTGCCACCTTGCTAGGGTAATTCAATCCCTTATGAAAATAGTTGACTTGCTGTCACTTTTCAAAACCATGGTGGGGACATACCCTCAACAGCCCTTGGAGCCTTTGCCATGTCTCACAAATATTTTCTTGATCCAACTGATAGAATCTGACTATTTGATCTCTGAAGTTATCAGTCTTGGAAGGAGGGAAGAATTCTGAAAGAAACAATTGGACAATTGATTCCCAAGTGGCCACCTCTTCAGGATTTAAACCTTTGTACCATGTTTTGGCCTTGTTTTTGAGTGAGAAGGGAAATAATCTCATATAGACTACATTCATGAGAATGTTATTGAAGTTTACTGTGCTGCACATCTCCTTGAAATTTTACAAATGAGAAGCTGGATCCTCAGTCCCAAGTCCAGAAAATTGACTTTGTCTTATCATGGAAATCAAGGCTGGATTGACTTCAAAATTTGCCACAGGCGCTAAGGCTCCTCCCCCTGGTTGATTCCTGACATTACTTGATGAATAACAGTCCTAAGAGTCCTAGGAGCTGCCATATTCTGATTCACAACTTCTTCAAATTTAGGGTTGTGTGTCTCTTCTTCCTCTTATTCAAATATCCTTCTCCTTGCCTCAAGCCTTTGCAATCTCCTTCTTCTTAGAAATCTTCTTTCAGGCTCAGGATCTGATTGGTAATGTTCCTCTTGATGGTCCAAGTCCTGCATAAAGAGATTCAGAAGTATCAAATTCAAGAAAGAAATGAAAACTAGACAAAAGTGAAAAATTGAAAATGATAACTTGCAAAAACTGAAAATTAGCCTAATAAATAAACTAAAAACTAATCTAAAACTAATCTAAACTATCTAAGTTAGCTTAATTGACCTCAAATCCCCGGCAACGATGCCAAAAACTTGATAGTGATATTTGGGTTTTCTAGTGATAACTTGCTGAAATTAAAGAAAGGGTCAATTTTTCATTTTTTTTGTCTCCCAACTTACTAGCTGCAAGTGCACAGGTAAGTTGTAGTAGACTCAGGTTGTCATATTCACAAAGATTTGAAGTCCTAAACTACTTTAAAATAGTTTAGATTAATCCTAGTTAAGGTAGCAAAAATAGATTTTTAATTGGAAGTGAAAATAGTTTTTTAACAAGTGCAGAATGATAACAGGTTTTGGGGTTTTGGAAATCTTTGCAAAACTGAATTATAAATGCTACATTAATGGCTAGAAAGGTTTAACTATCAATGAAGAAGGTTCTTCTATGATTTGGGGTTCATCTAAATTAATTAAGGATGAAATGGATCAAGTTATCATTAAATGTCCAATTTTTTATTCAACTTGAAAATGGCTGTTCCCACAGCTCAATTGGCCTCTAACTAAGCAACATATTGCCATATAGTTGTTAGCTAGATTGAATCAATAGAGGGTCATCACTGAAAATCAAGTTATCATTCAGCTCAATTGGGAGTTCATTGCTGATTTTTATAATTCAAAGAAATTTTGGAATGATAACTTGTAATTGCAATCATAAAAAAATGGAGTCATTCCAATCAATCAAACCAGGATGAAATCTACTCAAATATGGTGTTTGTGCTCCATTATTCATATCTGAATTCAAGGGGGATTTAAAATCAACCTCTCGGTTGCAAAATAAAATGAAATCCACACAAACACAATTCAATTGGAAGTGCAAAGCATATGACCATAGGAATTCACAATTGCCATTGCTCCTTGGCCCATCTCTGAATCTCAAGGATGACCTAATGACTACCTCTCAGCAGTGGATTAAGTTGAGGCTTGACAATGAAAATCAGAATTCAATTGGAAATCAGAAAATAGAATTCTGCAATTCAGAAATCTGAAATATTAATCCATGAAATCAAGTTTATCAATTGCTTCTTGACCCATCTCTGGACTGCAAGAGATCCCTAAGGTTCATCTCTCAATGATTGAATAAAATCAGGGGATTCAATTGATAAAACAGTTCCAGCATGAAATCAGAAAAAATCAGAATTCAGGCTTTTAATTCAGAAATCATAGGAACAATCTGATTTGAGTCAAAATGATTGTCCAAACATCTTGATTCATTTTTGAAAAAAATAGGAACAATAGCAACATCCCAATGACTCAATTAATCATATTGAGAGTGAAGAACAGGTTCAAATAGCCACAAAAATTAGAAAATTCAGGAATCAGGAAATCAGAATTCAGGTTTTCAAAATCAGATTAGGAACAGTGAACAGATTTGAATCATGAAGAATGTCAAACATCTTGATTCATTTCTGATCAAGATTGGGGACAATATTAACCTCTCAACTGCTCTATTAATCCGGTCCACAATGACAAACAGATTCAAAAGTTCAGGAATTCAGATTTAGAAAAATCAGGAAATCAGCATTTCAGAAATCAAAATTTTCAATTAAATTGGAATTCAGAACTTGACATTGATTTCTAATCCATTTCTGAACTAGGGATAGATCAAATTATAACTTCTCAGTTATATATTACAATGGGATCTAACAATGGCAAGAACTAATTCTAAACAATTCTGAAATCTGAAAATCAGCAATGATTCAGTGCAGAAATTAATTCAATCCATTTCCATCCATAACTAATCTAAACTACTACCCTATCCTAGAAGAAATGGAGTTTAGCTCCTCATATTTACAGAACTTGACATCAAATGGATTGAGAAATAGATACAAATCATTGATTGATTGAAGCTCTCGGCCAGCAGCTCCTCCAGCAGCAGCAGCTCTAGCTTCCGCAGAAACCCTTGCTCAAACCCTGAATGATCAGCCCCCCTTCCTCCTCCAGAAATTCCACCTTTTATATCACTCGTGTCCACCCTTGGATCAGCATCAGAATGTTCTTCTCCTTCTAATTGTAGCCACCTATCCCTGGACTGAATTCACAGCTGCATATTCCCTTTTGTGCAAGAAAAAGTAGGTGGTCCCCCCTACTTTTTCCACTTTTTTGCCACCTTTGTTTCTGCTACAAATCCTAAAACAGCAAGCATCAAAGCCCTTGAATGGTGTTTTGACAAATAAAGATCAAGATGATGATAGTTGCTAGCTCAGATATCAAATGGTATTAGGTGTTGTGCAGGAATGAAAACTTGTATCAAAATTAATGATTTTAGGGGCCCATAATGATAACTTTTAATAAATCCTGGAAAATGTCCAAATATGGGTGGTTCAAAGCATTTCAGGCATCAAATGAATTAGAGTGGCAAGTGAGGGAAGTCAGAAATCAAATATGAATGAGATTTCAAAGGAGTGATAACTTGGGTGCCCAAAAATGATAACTTATATGACTTAAAAATAATAACTTGTGATAACTTGAGTTGTGGCTATTCAAATGTGGTGAAATTTGACTAGCAATGAGTTAAAACAATAACAAGATGATTGTTGAAGGCCTCTGTGAAGAGGTTTTGCATGTCAAAATGACAGAATTGCCCTTTAACGATAACTTGGCAAAGGAAAAAAGATAACTTGTTCAAATAGACTTAAAACTCTGCACAAGTTGAGATGTGACTATCCAAATATGATTTATACATGATAATGATGGATTTAGGGCAAGAAAATCATTGAAAATCAGTTCATTCAAAATAATGATTACTTGACATATGAGAATGATAACTTGTCTTCAAAATAATAACTTGGCATAGAATTTAGATATTAATGGATTTTGGCATTTCAGAACCTCTATGCACATGGAATTAAGTATAAAATGAGGAATATCAACTAGTTATCACAATGTATGCATTCCAAGTATAATTGTCCCAAATATAGGCAAAAGTGGGACTCGATATGTATGAATTGCATCTAAAATGGGTTAGAAACATATAGTGATCAGCTAGTGACCAATCTCATATTATTTTTATATTGCATCGCTTTCATCATGTTTCATTTGAGTTTTATGTCATATTGTCATCGTTTCTGCTACTCAATTTTGTAATATTTCATTGTTAATCATTACATTGTTCACCGTGTGACGCACTCCGAAATTCGTCCATGACACGTGTCTTGAAGCAAATTGCACGGGCGTTATATTTATAAGTAAAAGTTGATCTCATTTTTCTAATTATTATTTTTTACACAAGTTTGTGCAATAATATAATCATTAACAGAAAACAATACAACCCAGGTCACAGAAATCATATTCCACTGCATTTCTTTTCCTTTAATGCTTAAATAGTGAAGAAAATGTAATGAAGCAACCTCATGCTCCTCTTCTCCCCGTCCACCAGTCCCACAAACTAAAGATAGGCATTAGAAAAGGTTGGCGCCGAAACGCAGTGTGGCCACTGGCTTATAACTGTCCAAATCTTAGAGGACGTTATAGTTATCTACCTAAGAAAAGAAGGCACATATGGTAATAAATGCATAATTTATTATTTAACAAATTTCAACATACTTGAATTGGTCCTATAACGTATGCAATTTCCTTAATAAAGGAAATGTTTTGATTTGTGAAATCAAAGGTAATTAATGAAATTAATGAGGTAATTAAAGAAAGAATTTGAAAAGAATTCAAATTAAAAAAATAATAAATAAATATAGAAGAAGAAACGGCCGACAGGGACGAGAGTCTCGCCCCTGATTACGTCTATTTCCGGATCTGGCCGTCCCTCGGACCCTTTGGATTTCCTCCTGCCCGGCCGCCACTCTCCCTCTCCTTTTGTCTCTTCGGCGACCGACGAACAACGCAAGGATGAAAACAGGGCACGTACGACTCGACGGTTGTCCGGTGCGCATCCACGATCTACCGACGCACACGGACACTCCCTCGATGTTCGCTTGAACCCGGCGCACCTTTCCCTTCGGCCAAGAATGACCGGTGACTGACGGTGCAACGACAATGATCCGGCGAACTCCGACCGTAAAGAACAAAGGTACCTTAGAATCTAAATCCCCTTAGACGACGAATTAGAGATCTATTGATGCATTGTAGAATATCATTTTGATCCTGAGTACTGTAGAATTATTTTTCATGTTGTGGTCTTCTCAATCCGACGGCCAGAGGGTCGCCGGAGATGAAGAAGATGACTGGCGCAGTTTCTGCACGATAGGACCCGACCCGAGTGATTGTCAACCCGACTCAGGTTTTACTAGGATGCGGCCCAGAAGTGATTAAACCAGACCCGAGTTTATTTGCCGACGATGTTGCGCGATTATCGTATCACGACTCGACCGGGTTAGAGTTCAACTCGGCCTGGGGTCGTACCCAATCGTCGATCGGACCGAGCATGAGCTCGACCGAGATGTCGACCGGAATACAGTCATCAACCCGGCCCGAGTTAACCTCAACTCGGCCCAGTTAGTGTGCATCAATACCCCGAATAGAACCCGACCCGAGTCCTCTTGACTCGGCCTGGGCCATACACAGATCAACCCACGAATAGAACTCGGCCCGAGTTCGAATCCACTCGGCCTGGGTTCAGTTAGTCAGAAAGACGGACCCTTTCCGTTAAGTCCAATCATTCGAAAGTTGGGCCTTGTCCTCGACAGAATGAGGTGAAATCTCATTCAGAACCCTAAAGATACAATGAGCCAACTCTCTTGAGAAAAAGGAACACCTTCCCCTTCTGTTTCCTATGTAATATTAAAGATGAATAAAGACAAGTAAAATAAAGATAAAGATGTGGGATTGCCATGTGTTATCCCTATGTATGGAACAAAGATCATGCTATTGTATAGAGAGGGGCAGGTAGTTAGCTGAGGAGACAGCGAACCTACTGGTTTTCAATGACCACTGTTCCTGAGATTTCACGTCCTCTCCCACTTGTATCTTGAAGAAGTGTGATGCAATGGTCACACTCCTTCCCCTAGAGAATATAGTATTAAGCTAGAGGAGGTAGCTAACTGAGGAGACAGTGAACTTACAGGTTCTTAAATGACCACTGTTCCTGGGGTGTAGGTCCTCTCCCACCTACATTCTGAATTGGGTGATGTATTGTCACACCTTTTTTGTCTTTATGGGCTTACTGGCTTTACAGATTCAGAGAGGCACCTCTGGCATCCCAAACTAATAAAGTCGAGCTCACATAGGACAACTAACTTTAAGGATATCATAATAATGTAAAAGACGTAGTGCAACTCACAATAAAGCAAACGCAAGGTAAAGTATTGTATAGTATGGCATGGAATATGGTATGGTAAAGCATAAAATATGGTATGGTAAAGATAATGCAGAGTATGGTAAAGACAAAGTATAGTTATAGTAAAGAACAAATTATAGATATTGATATTGATAAAGTATGATGTGTGACTCATTATAGCCAATGTACAGAAGCCAATGTATACAATTGTTCATCATTGATTCTTACCTCATCGTCTATGTATCTATTGTACTGGGCATCTTTGCTCATGGATATTTGATTTCTCTGCATTGGGATTTTGCAGGTGAGAATGCAGCTTGATGAGATGTAGGAGTACTCAGAGCTTGGAGGATGCTGCACATGACTATTTTCATCATAAAGTTTTCTCAATCGCATTTAGTGCTATAATTATCTTTGTTAATCTTGAACATTATGTTATTCCGCCTATTGACTCGTTTCCTCTTGTTAACTTCCTCTCAATTATTGAGCATGATAAAGACTGCGATCTTTTCCTATTCTGTCATGGACTGAGTTAAGTCCTTTACTATTCCAATGTTTAAAGCTTCCACATTACAGTCTTTGATTATATTTTCTTATAATATTGATGCCATGTGTGCATTTTGTTGAATGATCATGGTCAATAATGTAGTATGCAGTGTAATGCTCCCGAGGTCAATTTGACTACCTACGTGATAAAAGGGGCGATTTTGAAGGTGTTACATGTCCTCGTCGCTTTTATCACAATTTGTAGGAGGAATAAAGACTATTGAACTGATCGAGCTTTCGAAATTAACAAAGTGTGAAGATTTTTTTTTTTTTTGCAGTGCACACATTAAACATTTTTGCATAAATGGCAAAAGCAAATATATATGTTCACTAAACTAACAAAGTGTGAAGATTTTTTTTTGTTTTGCAGTGCACACATTAAACATTTTTGCATAAATGGCAAAAGCAAATATATATGTTCACTAAACTTCTTCGCATGCATGACATGTAGCTATCAACAGTGTATATATTTGGTTGAGTCTATATAAAAACATATTATAATATCTGGTTGATTACAGATTTAAAAAATAGATTATACGATCCAATCATCCAACTCAAGAAAAGAAAAAACTCGCTTCCAAAATTGTTTACATCTGAAAGACTGAATAGGCATATCGAAAACATTAGCTTATCTTATCTTCTTCAAAGTAGCATCTAATTATGAATTATAAAAATTGACAAATATTTATTCTATAACTTTTTTCGTCCATCCAATTTTGTTTCGTTCTCCCGTTGTCAATTTAATTGTTTATGTATTCAATTATACTTCTACTCTTGAAAAAGAATCTGGTTTTCACGTCCTCCTGCAAACGGACGGCTTTTGTAGTTTAAAGGCAGATTCCTCTTTATTTTAGATGTTAGTGAAAATGATAATTAGATAAACAAAAAATATGAATTAACGGAAAACGCCACTTCAATGAGACCAATAAGAAACTTAAAAAGGTATTTAGGAGCCCATTTGATAACTTTATGGGTTTAATTCCTATGCTACTGAAATCTCCGCCGCCGATGATGGAATTCACGGTGTACACGATTCCAACTATCTCGGCCGTCCCATTCACGATTGACGGCTGAGATTATACCCTTTTTTTCCCTAATAACCTCCCGATCGCGTTCACGATGTTGGCATCATGGCGGAAGATCCCATTTTCCACGCCCGCGAACCGCTTTCTCCCGTGTCCCCTCTGTGTCGTTTTTTGTATCGTCTTATACATGTCATGTACCACCACGTACCTTTCAATCCATCTGCTTCATCATTCACTTCATTCGTCTTGCAAATTCAACTTCATTATTATTGTAAATGTTCAATTAATAAAGATGAAAGTGTTTCGATGAGTTGTATCGCAAAATCATATGAATAAAATTTAGATCATCGTCATCATATATATATATATATTTTGAATCGTTTTGCATTACCATATCCAAAAATCATTTCGTAATTACTTTTTATAATAAAAAACTGTGTGTAAGAGAGAGAGAGAATAAACTGCATGCATGTGAGAGGATGGTGGTGAGGGGTTGAGAGGAAACAGCTAGCAACGATGTTCCCTCTCCCACCTGCATGCGTCCACTCGTCAGCGCTGCACAGTCGTCAGAGACGAAATGAACTGCCAGTACTGATTCTTGCCAGAGATAAGCAGCGGCGGCTACTGCTGCTGCTACGGTGCTACCTAAAAGAATCAAAGATCTCAATTTAACAGAGATAATTTTAATAAAAAAATATCGTGATAAATGACACAGATTAAGAAGAGGGTGAAGATTTTGTGATTTTTTTTTTTTTGTTTTTTGTTTGCTTCGAGTGCATGGTAAAGTTACATGTCATTTCGAGATTTTTGGACGCTTTTGTGGACGCAGTGTCAGACTCATCAACTATTCGCATCTGAGCCCATTTATGGCTCATTCCGGTGGGGTAAGTCAGAGCATGCAACAGCTGTTTGGTTCCAGTAGGTGAAGCCGTGAATGTACCGTTTTTTAAATTCGGTCCTAATTTAAAATTTTTTGTCGAATTTCGAACGACGCTATTTCAATCTTGACATGACCTAATTTAATAAAATATTACAGCAAAAATATAATAACAATAGACATAACAATAATATCGTAAAACATCAGAAGATTTCATCATATAAAAATCTCAAGACAATAATACTAGCCCATGAGCCACATAGGCTCTAACATCAATACCCAGCATAGGGTTCATAATACATAAAGGAGTTCAAATAAAAGTAAAAGACTCAAAGGCTCATAAGCCATACATACTTAACTCTTATAAGATTTCATCGTAATAACATAAAAAATAACTTGGGCCATAGCCCGACCAATCTATGTGCAACGTTTTCGTCATGAGGCTCTCGTCGTCGAACCTAAACCTCATCCATAACTACACGGATCCATGAGGTGCAGGGGATTTCTCCCGTTGATTGCTGAGATTAGCATCTTGCCTTCTTTGAAGGAAATTCCTCGAATCATCGTGGGTTTAGTATGATGATCACTTATAAAGATTCTCTTTTCTTTGCAATACATACAAGCATCATTATAGGATAACCAATCCATTCCTAAAATTACATCATAATCTATCATAGGAAGTAATATAAGGTCACATGGAAAATTCTTCCTATCTATTTCTATAGATACATTGGGAACATATCTTTTAGTGACTACCATTTCGGTTGGAGTCACTACTTCTAATTGACAATTAACCACTAGGGGCTTTACTTCTAGCATTCTAACAAAAGCATGAGATAAAAAAGGAATGGGTTGCTCCCGAATCAAAAAGAATATTTGCATAGTGTCCGGCAATTAGAATATTATCTTGGATCACATTGTTGGCTTGGTTAGCTTCCTCAACCTCCATGGCGAACACTCTCGCTGGAGCTCTTGGTGGGTTTGCAACTCATTTTCCTTTGTCTCTATTGTCCCCATTTTTCTCTGGGCAATCTCTTATGTAGTGGTCCATCTTGCCACATTGCAAGCATGTCCCGGCCCTCATAAGACATTCGCCTGGATGATACCTACCACAGTGGGTACATATACATTTTCCTTACTTCTCCTTCTTTGGAGAGTGGTAGGGAGTTTTTCTTGGGCTCTTTCCTTCATGTTTCTTGATTGGTTTCCCTTTAGTAGTCATTCTTTCCTTGTACTTTCCTTCATGTTCAGCGGCAAGTTCCACTGCATCCTTCATAGTGGTGCAGCGATCACTCCTCACCCAGGGTTGCAGTCCGGGCGTAAGGCCATTGATGAACCTTTTAGTCCTCCTCAGTTTATTCTCGTTGAGTTCCCCATACTTTTCCAACCTTAGGAAGGTGTTCAAGTATAGGCCAACTATCATATTTCCTTGGACGAGATTTTGGAACTTGTCTCTCTTCTTTTCCTTCACGTGGTCAGGGAAGAAGCGAACCTCGAATGCTTCCACGAAGCCCTCCCAACCAACCTCTTCTTCACTTTGGAAGGTAGTCTTCAGGAGTGCCTTCCAACATGCCTTAGCTTGTCCGCAAAGACGATGCGTAGCATACATCACCCTACGATCCTCAGGACATCCTATGACTTTGAGAATGTCCCTAACTTTCTCAACCCATGATTCGGCTAAATCAAGGTCTCCTTCTTCATCAAACTTGGGAGGTTGGAGCCTTAGGAACCTCTCTATGGAATAGTCCATTCATTAGTCCTTTGGGCATTTTGTGCCGCCCGGATTAATCCATCAAGAAAGGTATTCCTTTCATGCTCCTCATTAATAATTGCGCGTCTTGGTAGCATCTACTTCCACAATTAAATAAACATAACATCATCATTAGCATGAGTTAGACATGAAAGAACATGTACCTTTAGGTTCAGTGACACCTCATGACGATTGCACATGAACTTTACACTTAGACATTTTAGCCAATCTATGGCTTAGACAAATAAGACTTAAGACATAAGAACCAAACTATGGCTCTGATAACAAATGTAATACCCATGAAATTCGGCCCTAATTTAAAACCTTTTGTCGAACCCCGGACGACGCTACTTCGATCTTGACATAACCTAATTTAATAAAACATTACAGCGGAAACATAATAATAATAGACATAATAATAATATCGTAAAATAACGAAAGATTTCATCATATAAAAATCCCAAGACAACAATACTAGCTTATGGGACACATAGGCTCTAACATCAATACCCAACATAGGGTTCACAATACATAAAGGAGTCCAAATAAAAGTAAAAGACTCAAAGGCCCATAAGCCATACATACTTAACTCTTATAAGAGTTTATCATAATAACATAAAAGATAACTTGGGCCATAGCCCGACCAACCCATGTGCAACATCTTCGTCATGAGGCTCTCGCCGTCGAATCTAAGCCTCATCCATACCTGCACGAATCCATGGGGTGCAGGGGATTTCTCCTGTTATAGTATGTTGAGGCCCATGCATGCTATGATCCTATGACATAATCTCTACATGTCATGGCATATGCATATCATCATCATGGAACATAAATCGTATGCACGATATGAGCTACTTATGCATACTACATGGCATATGAACATATCATTATGGCAAGATAAGATAAACATATAACATCATAATCATTATGTTAAAGCATATCATAACTTATCATTATGCTGAGACATATCATCATTTATTTTGCTTTACTTGGACATTTTCTTTCATAACATCTTATGACATGGGAACATACATTAGCATCCGATTGGAGCTTTCATCAACATCTTTAACTTTATGTTCCAAGTCATCTTTGAAAAGTATGTACATATTTGTAAGACTTTACTTTTCACTTTACATCATCTTTTCATCTTCTATCTTGATTAAGATAACTTATTATCTTGGTGATTGAGAAGACCATGTTGATTCGAGGGAACTTGGCTAGCTAGGCCGGGATGATTGCCCCACTTTTGGAAGGATTTTCCCTAGGAATACTACACATCAGCTAGCATGTGAAGACTTTATTTCCCTCCACGATTACAACAAGACACCTTCATGCCAATCCATCTTTTACTTTCATTCATCATCACATACAATCATTCATCACATATTGCATGTTTTAACCAATTTAAGGTCATACATACTTCAAATCATACTATGTGTGGATATTCAATCATAACCAATTGACCTCTGGACTGCATATCGGGCGACCGGTCGGATTATCGGTAGACCGATTTGGTCATTTCAGACGACCGAAGCTGAGTTTCGGTTCGACCGCTAATCACAGAATGTGACACTCCTCTAAATCGGACGACCGCTGGAATATCGGTCGACCGATACGACTTTCGGACGTCCGAAGTGAACTTCGGATCGTCCGCTAATCACAGAATATTTCGACTCCATATATCGGACGATCGCTGGGATATCGGTCGATCGGTTCATGATTTTCGGACGACCGAATCAATGCATTCGGCCATCCGCTAATCACAGAATGTGTCTGCCCCTCCAAAATGGTCGACCGATACAAAATCGATCGCCCGTTCTAGGACAGCAGACACCCGATTTTTACATGTTTATCTCCCAAATCTTTCATACATTCACATCTTGAACACATATTGACTTCCATCCAACATATGAGGCACATCTTAACATTCTTAACATTCCAATCATGCAACATAAAGGGGTGTTCACATAAGACATTCAACATGCTATTTACATTTAAAAATGTACATAAGCTTTACAAGATATCATAATGAGCCAATATAAGAAGCATTAAACATCCTACATCTAAGCATGATTAGCAATAGAACAGTAAGCATGATAAACATGAAGCACCATGCATTCAAATCATGATTAGTAATAATATAGTAATCTAGTGAAACATGAAGCAAGAAATGCATATTTCCTAAATCTTCTTCTAAGAACAAAGAGTTTGTTCTTTAATCCCTAATCCATACAACCAAACATCATTAGGGAGAAAATTAGGATTTAAGATTCCCTCAAACATACCTTGCTTAGCTTATGTCTTAAATCCTAACTTCTTTCTTCTTTCTCTAGCTCCAAGGACACTAATGAGGTTGCCATAGTGATTAAGAGAGGAGAAGATGAGCTAACCACTCACTAATAGCCAAATGGAGAGAGGGGGGAAGGTGAGGATTCGGCCGAATGGTGTTGGGGTTTGGGGAAAAGCAAGTTTTGCTTTTTACTTTGGGCATAGTTTAATGATATGGGCTTGGGCCTTAGTGCGGCTGCGCTTTAACCATTGATTTCTTTTTTTTTTTTCATTTAAGATGTTACAGTGAAAGCATGCGGTACCTGTCTCATGCTAGCTGTAATTAAAGTATATATATTTTTATTTTCAAACTTAATTCATACGGTTCGTAAGAAGAAGTTTGTGGCTCTTAACTAATTTATTAATTAAAAAACCTAATTAAATTAATTATATCAAGATACAAATTTGTTTAATATTATTAGCTTTTTTTAATTGCCATCGCCATCGCCATCTTTGAAATAAAGATTTATATATATACAAAAATAAATTTGAAACAATTTAAACGATAAAGATGCATGTACCTATCGTTCGATATTTTGATGAAATTAAATATTTCAAGCTGATCGACTGGTCCAATTGATCGATATATGCCATCGAACCCCTGTCTGCACAACATGTGCATCACGGAACTTTAATGCAGAAATGTTGATATATTATTCGCATTTGCTTCCTTCCAAACATTAATTATATGCACGAAAGGAATCAGTCAGAGATTTGGATGCACTCCGATCGACATGTCCATTTTTTGTTCCACCACATGAATAAAAAGGACATGTGATCGATCGGCACATATATAATAATGCAATGGCAAATTCCAAAATCGTATAGATGCATGGGGCCGCCAGGACTCGCAAGAACTACTATATATATATATATATATATATATATATATATGTAACGTAGTACATAATAAACACTAGAACAATTACAAAGAATGTTTTTATTGCTACCTGCATGAGACATTCTTTATTTTTTTTTTTGAGACATTCTAAGTACATATACATATATATTTAAACTCAAGATCACACTTAAACGAAATAAATGATGTTATCATCGCCTTGCTGATTGATTATTTTGTCTTGGTTAAGGCAATTCCGGTTGGAGTTTCGAACCTTGTCGGTTCATACTTGCAATTAAGTCAATTAATTAATTGCTTGTATTATTTTGCACAAGGCAATGAGTAGTAATTGGAACTTGGAAGTATTCATGCTCCAAAATTTCGATACGTTTAATCAAAATGATAAAATCGCTGTATTTCCCTAATGGGTCCAAGAAATAGGTGGGGAAAACTTGGTTTTCTGACCACTTAATCTGTCATATAATTCAGTCCCCCGTGTGTCTCATAGAGAGAGAGAGAGAGAGAGAGGGAGAGAGAGAGAGAGAGAGAGGCGGGGCAAGGCAAAGGACGGCACTTCAACGAAATTGCTGAAAGAAAATAGAGATTGAAAGTGTGTAATAATGTTGTGTGAGACAGATAGCTAAAACATGATTCCTTACTAATTATTACAAAGAATGAAAGTAATATCGGCAGGATGATTTTTTTTTCAGTTAAAAAGATCGTCCTGTTTTTTTGGATGATTATCTTAGATAAAAAATAATAATTTCCAAGTTTTTTTTGAAAGAAAATTTCGGAACCTATGTTTTTATAAATTTTATATTTATGATCTTCTTACTTTATAAATTGACATTGATGGCGTCTTATATATCTTAATACTACTATTTATAAATTATATTTTTATTTTTATTTTTTATGAAAATTTATTAACTACTATAAAAAAGTAAAACAAAATATAAGTGTAGGGAATATTGATTTTTTATGTTACAAAATTTTTTTATTAAAATTTGTAGCAAATAACAATTTTCAAATTATAGAAAATTGAAAGACTTGTATTTACTCGAAGAGAAATAAAATTACCTTTGGTATTTTATAATTTCATTATGCATATTATTATTACAATTTACTTATTAATATTTGTACATATTTAGACCTAATATATTTCAGCATACATATTACCAAATATTATAAAATAAATAACATTAAAGTGTGTGTGTGCCTATATAAAATATTTATATTTAAGGTTGTCAAATAATAGATAATTGTACTTTCATCAGGAAGAAAGACACCAAAATCTGAATCGAGATCTTATAACTTTGTTCAAGTTTGCTAGATTGTTATAAACCAAGTAGATTTGAGAAAATATTAAAAGAGAGTAAATAGAAAAAATATAAGTTATAGTTAAGAGTAAAATAGAGGTGTGAAGCACCTTTTGCTTCACACTTTATGAAGCGCATTCTCAGTCGTCTAGATTACTTTAGGAATGGCCTTCTCCTTACCCTTCTCCTTCCCTTTACCTTTTCTTCGATCGAAAGGAAACATCTAACAAATAAATAACAAGTGCAAGGATATTAAAATTAAGCTGATTGCTCATTAACAAAAGTATGCAAGCTGAGTACAAAAAACAATAACTGCACAAAAAGTATCATCGCATCACATTAACTTGAAATCCGGCATTCTCCTCTGTCACATTAATCTCAAATCCAACATTATCCGACATCGCATCTTCGGAAATTGATTCGTATGTATAACTGGAGAACCAATTTCTAATATCTAGTGGCTCTTAGTTGGTAGAGAACAAATTTCAGAATAATTTTCCGAGACATGCTAAATTTATCAAATAAAGTAAAGACACTCATGAGAAGGTAAAGAATATGAAGGTGATTCACTCTCGTCATGAAATTGTCGATCCGATGATTTTTGTGGAGACATCGTACATTCCATTTGCAAGGAATTGAAAATCATAAGTCATAACTAAAACCAAATCCGAGAGTTACATGATTACATATAAGAGAAAGTTGAAGAATTCATTATCTAATTAATAATCTACTCTTCATTATCATAATAATTATATGTTTCCTTCATCTTCATCTTGTGAAGATGACACACTTTGAGATTCCTCCTCTTCAGTTTCGTCATCACTACCCGCTTCATCGATGCTTTCTTCATTGTAGACTTCATCGAACAAGTGTTGTTCATCCTGGAGATCTTCAACCATTTGTGTGTCTACAATTGGTCTGACTTGCGCCATTAGAATATGTGTCAACTGAAGTTCAACTTGCAGATATATTTAAAAAACCCTTGAGTTAAGAATGTCTTTGTATACTTAGAAGGGAATTAGGAATGATGGAATCTTGATTGCATATCAAAAAGTAAAAGTGATTTGGTTATGCAATGTTACTTTTGACATGAATTGAACATTAAAAGTGTTGCACAACACTTACATTTATGTAAAATATACCCCCGGAACAAGATCTTAATGGTTAAAATTTCAAAAATTAGTGAAAAAGTGGTTGTCAGACTAGGATCAATCGACTAATATATAATTGAATCTGGCGATTGTCCATCGACCGATGAATTTTTTTTGCAAAACAACAAACCGATCGTTCGTTCGGCCTGAGCAGTTGGCATAAACCATGGACATAAAACATTCAACGATCGATCGGTCGGCCTTATTTTTGTTTTTCCTTCGATTGCTGCCCTAATCCCCTCCTCTCCGCGACGCCGTTGCCGACCATCCGGCTATCGTCGTCGTCGTTGATGTGGAAAAATTATGTATACTGTTCATCTATATTCAATATGCATCTATTCCATGTTTTACTATATTATCATGCTTGAACATATGTTTTATTATTATTGAAATGCGACTTTTATTATTTCTCCACATATATCTTCCAAATACTGTATTTCTGGAATATTATTATTTGTGTTGATTGCTTTCCATGTAGAAATCTCGATCAATAATTCATAGGGGTATTCAAGTGTATTCCTCCCACACACATGCATAAGGGGTAACATAGGTGTGTTCTTCCAACCCAGACACAGAGACAAATTTGAAGGCAGATGACGCAGTTCATCGGCCAGCTGTCCAAAATAGCAAACAAGAAATGAAAACGTGCCTTTCCACATCAGCATGGCAGATTCCATTGGATAAAAGAGAGGAAGCTTCCTCTACACCTTTATGGGTAGATGTGGACGACAAAAAAAGCTGCAGGACAGTGGACAGTGGACATGTGGCAAACTTAGGAAATGGCAGTAAAGAAGGACCACCAAGAGATTCCTTTTTGCTGGGACAAATGGGCAGGTGTCAAGCTAAGGAAAAGACAACAATGCAGGACCGCAAGAGCACTTTCTGTTGGCTGAAAGAGAAGAAGAAAGAGATGGTAAACCAGCTGGAGAATCAGTGGACAACTGACATAATCCCTTAGGCTATAAAAGGGCAAGAAGGTTGAAGAAGAAGGGGTTCCATTTGGTTTCAGAAGTTCCGAATATTGGCTGAGTTCTGGATCCTTGCTGAAGGAGGTTGGAGAGGATGCTGCACCAACAGCCTCCCTTCTTCCTTCTCTTTTGTATTTTTGTTTCGTCTTTTTTCTTCTTTTCTAGTTTTTGTAATGTGTAACTAACTAGGCAACTAGTGGATGAGGGATGTTGATTATGGCTTTCGTACTCTGTTCTTATTCTTCTTTGATGCTTTTCATGATCTGAACAGAATGTTGAGCTTCATTCCCTATTTAATGATATTTTTTTTATTCCTGTTTCATTGTATAACTCTTTACCTTTGGATCTATTCATGGATTTGAACTCGTGAACTATCTTCACCTTGCACCCCTGAGCATAGAGACGTTATATGCTCCATCGTGATCGAACATGGAGAAATTAAGCCTGGGTGAAGATAGTTGCATGCGTGGTTCTCATGTTTTCCACATAGCTTAAGTTGGGAGAAGTTTTCTGATCCATTTGCTGCCTTGCACCCCCGATCGTAGGGACGATATAGGCTCCATCATGACCGAACGTGGAGAAATCAAGCCTAAGACAAGCAATGGCTCATTGTATGGGTTTTCATCGAATCAGTAATGGAGCTTTTCATAGTTTGGTTTAGACGTCGTTCCCCCTTTGATCTGCAACCTGAAAAGATTGTGCGCACTCCGAATTTCTGGCAACAAATGACCCATTAAGTCAGAGATTTGAGATTACCTTAAACAGTTTCAAAGCATGATCGCACACTTTTATTTTTACCATTGCTATCGATTCTTTTCGATATTCTGGGAGGTTCAACCCAAGGTGGGATATTCTTCAATTCTCATTCAATATCATGACCTGAGTAGGGTATACGCAGGGGCAAACCAAGATCTCAAACATAAGCAGGGCCAAGATAAAAAAGAAAAAAAGTTGATAAAAGAGCAAAAATAAAAATGGCAATTGGATTTGAACTCATAACCTATCTAAAAGACATATTACTCTGGAACCAGCATACCAAGTCTTAATCTTAAAATTTATATATTAATATATATACTTAATATACTTTTAAAATTTTGAGGGGGCCAGACCCCCTCATGATATACTTAGGTCCGCCCCGGACATACGATTATTCGTGAAATTTTGACATACATATCGTGAGATTTTGAACACTCCTCTCTCTTTATATATCTATCTATCTATTTAGAGTTGTTGACTTGGAGGCCGCAGTAGCAAGGCGAGGCGACTCGGAGGCGACACGATCTCTCTCTCGCTCTCTCTCGATCTCCAGTGAGGCAAAGTGATAATCGATTGATCGCCGATGCTGAGAGAGAGGCAGGGTCGGCCTGCCATCTCGATCGATTTGAAGTGTATTTCTCTTGAATGCTCGGTACTTGGTGAACACGAGACCTTGACTCAAGTCCAAAAGAAAGAGACAATCAGTATTTTTTATCATAAATGAAGTTCAGAGGATGTAAGTTCCAAGTGAAAACATTCCCCCAGCACTAGTGATTAGCTGCACTCTTCTTTATCTACTTTGGCATTAAAAACTCATAAAAATTAATTTAATCTTACTTGTCGTTATTTCTAGTTTATATCATTTCACTTTCTCATTTTGAACAACACCTATAGACTTATGCTTTTCCTTCAAATAGTTTAATTAAATGTGAACATTTCAACTTTGTCTATGTGGATCGACTCCCATGCACTACCATGATACGCCGTATACTTTCGATTCTCGTCGTAATAGTGTATATGATTAATAAGTTTAAAACTTCATTCGACATTCTTCTCTATCTAACGATATACACACTTTATGCGAGTCAGCCATCCCTTCTCATCCACACCGCCCGCGACGTCGTCATCAACCTCATCAACCTACCGGCTGCCGACGTCGCTGTATGCTCTTTCTTCATTGACCACCACAGCCGTCCATTTCCCTCATTTTCTCCTACCGTCGCTGCTGCTCTCTCTTTTGCCTGCCGTCGCCATCGTCCGCTCTCCTCTGTGATGCCGTCGACGTCGTCCCTCCTACGCGTCTTCTCCTCTTTCGTTCACCACCAACACCGTTGTTGCTGTCCATCGCTGTCGCCGGCACCTGTTCTCTCCATCTTTCCTTGTCACCATTGTCATCTCCCTATCATCCTCCCTCACAGCCACCGTCTGTTCCCTTCCAGTGCCCCTTCCGACCACTGGAACAACAATTGAATATATCCCTCTTCTTGCTTCCAGCCACCATTGTTGAATCTATGACCGACGACGAAGGGACTCCACCCTCTGGTTAGTCTTTCAGCATCGTCGTCATTATGCCTCCGGTGCACATCGCATTCAAGTCCTTGCAAACAAACCCGACCCAGAACCGGAATTCGAACTCGTGCCTATCCAATGTGGATGAGGTCGTTGACGAGGACGATCCCATAGACGTGCTCGTCAGCCACTTTCCACTAATGATCCCATAGACGTGCTCGTCAGCCATATTGATAGTCACCTCTTTGTCACTTGAGTTGTCTCCACTTGTTTTGATGCTTTGTGCGCCTCTCACGATGTTTGGCATGCCTACACCATTGATTGAGACGTTCTAAACATTCCAGATGTTCAGGAGATGTTCTCAAACATCGATTGGCTCCCACTTCTCTATCTCACAGAGCGTGTGTATCCCTATCTTGTTCATCATTTTTGTGCGAACATGATGATCACTCGGGAGGCTATCATCACCTATGCCCTTGGCGTACCCATTCGCTTTGATCCTAACCATCTCTATCACATATTTGGTGTTAAGTATCCATTACCCGGTCTCTATTCATATGTCACCTATGGTTGGCCTTCCGATTATCTTCCAATCGCGAATGGCATTCGAATGATTTTTGGTGAATACGATATCATATCGTCGAATCGGCCTATCGACATTTTCATCCAATCATGAAAATGGCTCATCACATTTTGAGTCATATGATTACTCCACGAGCCAGGCACTATACAGAGGTCATTCACTTTGATTTATTTTTTCTTCATTGTCTCTATATCTGTGATGCCTCATTTCTCTATTTTGGCCATTTTCTTTTCTATCACATGGATTATACCTTCCAGAAAGTCCCATCTGGTGCTTGTGGTCGGTACCACTTATATTTTGGAGCCTGGATCATTAAGATTTAGTCCATTTTGGTGTCGACATCCCTGTAGGTGAGGAGTACATTCGACCTCGCCCCATTGACATCATCGATTCCGTGACTTTGCACCGGATGCATCTTTGGTTGGGAGAGCCAGCACCGATAGATCCTGACAATGGAGATGATGCCACAGATGGAAAGTCAGTGCCGATGGACACTCAGGATGCATAGGAGGCTGGCCCTAGCTTCCCTCCACCTTCGGTGACCACTAAGCCCTTTAGATTTTCTCAACACGTAGCCTCGGCTTCCTATGGTGCCTATGATTTCACGGTCCTTTCATAGCAGGTGGATGACATAGACCATCGACGTGAATCAGATGGATCGTTGTGTTCGACGGATGGAGCGTGACTCCCAATATCTTATTGGTTCCCTGTAGGCCTGCTATGCGTCATAGGGATTTATTCTGCCTATAGCTCGCGAGGATGATAGTTCCAATGAGATGTAGTTGCGTTGCCTTCCTTTTTGATGATGTCAAAAGGGGGAGAAGTTTGGGACAATGTTATGTTTTTAGTTTCTTTTAATTCGATGTTCTTTAGTTGCTATGTGTTTGTACTAGTGTCATGCACCATTTTGTAGTGATTATAGTCACATTTGTTAGTGCATGAACACATGATGTATGTATTGACTATGAATGTAATGTGATGATTTTTCTTCATGATGAATATGTTCTTACTGTTCCAAATTATTATAACAATACAATGACCACTTATTCAGCGGGAGAAAATGTGAAATATGCATGAATGTAAGGGGAGCTTGCTTAGTACTTACTCTCTATACTCATAATTCATTTTTTTTTCTTTCTATCGTCCAATTAGTTTGTCATCATCAAAAGGGAAGATTGTTGAATTCTATGTTTTGATGATAACAAATTAAATTGGACATAAAAGTTACTAATCTATGCTCAAGTGAGGATAATACATGTGTAAGATTGATATGACTTCATTTGTAGAAGAAACTGCCAAGTTAAATGACAAAAATAAAAATTCTACAACACGACCAGTTGTCCCATCGATCAACTGGCCATGGCAATCGGTCGATTGATATCAAGGGGGAGAAATGACGAGACTATACTGGTCAATGGTCCGGTTGTTGCACTAGTTGATCAATCAGTACAAAGATGAATTTCAAAAATGTCAAAACTATACTGGTCGAAGGTCTAGTCACTGCACGGGTCGATCGATCAACTCAAAGGCCCATTCGAGAAATATCGAGACTATACCGGTCGAGTGTTCGGTCGCTACACCGATCGATCGAACAACCGATGCAATCATATTAACCAAACGACCGACCAATTAAAGCGGTCGATCGTACACAGTGACAAATGAATAGTAATGACTTTTTGCAAGGAGAAAAATGGGAAAGATTTTTTGGATGAAATTTTCAAATGTAGAAGCATATAAAAGTAATGCCAAAGCCTGAAAAAAAAATTATACAAGCAAGCAAGATCATTCTAAAGCTCATTTCAAGTTCTTGAGCCCAAATTTGCAAGTTTTCCCTTTCTCCTCTAAGCTTTGAGTGTGAGAAATTTTTTGTAAAAGAAGAGAGTTAGAGGGAAACATTGTTTCTGATCTAGTGAAGTTGAGAGCTCTTTGTAAGAAGAGGTGTGCCTTGCCTCTTGAGCGGAGAAGAAGGCGTGTGATGTAAATAAGATTATTCTCTCCCTACAAGAAAAGAGAAAGATATTGGATCTCCAACAGTCTCGAGGCCGAGAAGTCGGAGCGGGGACACAGGACAAAGAGTTGAGGTTGAACCTCGTCAACATATTGTATCTCTTCATGTTTGCTCTTTATCTCTCACTTACGCTTTATCATTATTTGCTTGTATTCGGGTTTATTCACTTTTCGAAAATGATTTTATGAAAAAAAAATTTTATACACCAATTCACCCCCTCTTGATGCTTTCGATCCTACAAGACCCACCTCCCATTAGTTGTATATAAATTCCATAAAATAAGCAGTTCAATAATCCATAAAAAATATATATAAATGATAACCTATGAACAATAAGAATTTCAATATAAAAAATCATACTAATCGATCAATTAAGGAATAATTAAATGATAAGGAGCAATATGTCAACCATCGTGGTTCATAATCATATTCAATAAGAACAATAAAATTATTTATCATTAATGTCCAATTCAATTCCATTGGTGGCTTGGAACACCAATCATATGGCACCTAAGTGTCCAATTTAACAATAGTTCAAATATGTTCATGCCACATAATTCAATACGATTGAAGTAAGCCATTTAACTTCATATGAAATAAGTAATCATTAGATAATCAATATTCAATGAGCCATTTAAGCTATTGTGAGATTTGGTTTGCCTAGACGCCGAGCGAGGTTGATGCATGCATTTTACAACATATAATTAGACTTGCATTAATGCTTATTTCGTGTAATTTGCTCATAACATGCATCTATTTTTACATTTATTTCTTTGAATTCTTTGAAGTAACCATCTACCTCCGGTTGGTGTGATTTTGCAAGAATTATTAATGGAAATGGCAGAGAAACGGATGAAAAGAATAATAACGTAAAGTGGGGACTAATTAGCTGTTGGAAATACTTCACGGGCCGTTACAAAAGTCTCATGGCCATGAAAAGTACAGCTCACGCCCCGCAATTCGACGCTCACGACTCTCACAGAACTGACTTCCATATACAAATGACTTTCACAGGTCATGACTACCGTCTAATGGGCCGTGAAATATGGTTTAACGCTCCAAAGGCTCATCTTCATGGCTCTGACAGAAGCACTCAAATGAAGGAATTGTGATCTCACGATTGTTAAATACTCATCATGGGCCCTAAAGATCAAATCTCACACCAGTCGTTGCATTTCACAGATCGAGCGTCATTTATTTTACCCAAAGAGAACTTAAGGGCTGTGACAACATTTTCATGGGCGTTATAGTGAATTTTCATGAATCACATAATTTCATGGCTCTTACACTGAATCGGACATGGAAAGATTATAACGGGCTGTCAGAAAAGAGTAACGGGACTTTAAGCATTCTAGCAATTCCAAGGCACACATATTACCCAGCATTACATTATCTTCACGGATATCACAGAAGGTTTGAAATCAACAATCATTAACTAACGAGCCGTGATCTACTACTAATGGGCCACTACACGGTGAAGAAAATTCAAGATCAATTTTTAACAGGACACCATAGGTCCTTAACGGGTATCTCGATCAAGCGTTAGAGGTTCAAGTTTCATGAGCCTTTACCAGTTGGTTATGGGCCGTGAAAGCACACAAGTCGCGCGATCAAAGAGGACATCGCTCGAATAATGACCGTGAAGCAATTCTCACTCCTTGTGAAGACCAGTGAAAATTTCAAATTCAACTCTGATTGAGCTGTTGACTCTACCACATGGGGTGTGACAGGTACAAAACTCGACTCATAGTCTATTTTTGGAAGAACTCTCAACGCACAAGGACTCCAACTCTTGCCTATATTCTATGGATCAATTGGAAACAAATTAGACCAGAAATTTTAGAGTTTTACATGGTAAAACTTTTAGAATCAATGGGACTCCGAATTTACCTTATTTCACATGGAAAAGTTTTCGTTTATTCCCAAATCACTTGGAAACCTGAGACGCTATAAAAAGGGACATCTGGCACCCAGAGACAATCATGCTATGGTCTACAACCTATTCTTTGAAGCCAAGAACGTGTGAAGACTCAGAAGGATCGTTGAGAAGATTTTTGCTGGATCGACTCTAGATGAGAATTCAATGGCAATTCATCGGTGATTCCTGAAGAGTATTATCTGTTCTACTTAATATTGGGATGATATTAGATATTTATTTTCATGTCTTTATTTCTTCTATAGTTTAGGGTATGAGTTCTTGCCGTTGTAGTTTGAGTTCTTTGTTATCTTTCTGGTTTGTAATAGTTCTATTGTTAAAGGAAAATTCATAGACCTTCTCTATTTAATTAAATGAAGTTCAGTTTCTTAAGGTTATATATGTTGTTCTTAATGCTTTCTATAGATTGATTGTCATCCTTATTTGGCTATTATCCTTGTGGGAATTATCAATTTGGTCTTGCATGATGTCTTTGGAATTGATTTAAGATTATTATGTCAAAGCATTATATAACACAACTCGTAGGATCTATATGGGATGCGTATTATGCAGTCTATTAAATATTACCATTATATGGGTATTAATAGTTTAGAATATACAGTTTAATGCATCTCAATAACTGTTTAATTTGGTTATGATTTTAGATGAAGTAATTGTGTTAAATTTGAGACTGAGATACTTTGATTCATTCTGGTAGAAGATCAATACCTAGAGTAGGTTCTAATCCGTCAATTGAACGAACTTGATATTTCATGGTCCTATCAGTTTGTCTATTTTGAAATTTATCATCCTAAGGACCTATGCATTGGTAGTTTAATTTAGTTTTAGTTTTCTTTATCTTTCTGCACATCTTTTACTTGGAACTTTATGTTGTCTCCTATTAGCCTCTGAGATTGATAGATAAGTAAACTAGTTCCTTGTGGGACTGACAACCTTACTTTTCACTTTATTACTTGAGCGATTAGTGCACTTACTAGCCTACTATTATCAATTTTCAGTTTTTGACATCGTTGTCGGAGAACTATTCTTTACTTTCTACTATTATTTTATGCTATTTTGAGACTCTTTACTTTCTGTTTCCTTTTTGTTTGGTGGTTGTGCAGATTTTCAGGCACGATTAATTCATAAGCCATCTAATTTGGAGCCTTTGGATCGTGACACTCGACATTACACGCGAAACTCCAAAGCCCCTTTGAAATTTGATCCTGAAATCAAACGAACAATGCGGCTACTATGAAAGATTAAGATGGCTGAACAAGAAGAACGCCGCCAAATTGAACAGGAAGATGAGGAAGAAGAACTAAGAATGAGGGATTATGTTTCTGCTAGATATTTGAATACCAACACCAGCATCGTGATTCCAGCAATCATAGCAAATAACTTCGAATTAAACCCCATCATTACTCGCATGGTTGAAGCACATCAATTTGGTGGAGCTTTCCATTTGCAGCACCTTCAAGAGTCATAATATTTCTGTGGATGCGTCTCGTTTAACTTTATTTTCCTTTCTTTACGAGATAAAGCATTCACTCGGCTGAAAACTCTTCCTACAAGATCAATAAAAACTTGGAACCAACTTGTAGACAAGTTCATCAACAAATATTCCAACCTCAAACGCCATCGAAGCTGAGAAACAAACTCCAATCTTTTCGACAAGATGACGATGAAACAATGTATGTGGTGTGAAATAGATTCAAGGAACTCTTGGCCAGGGTTCCTATCAATCGAATTCCACTATGGAAAAAACTTAAAGGGTTCTACAATGATTTGTGCCAAGCTGATAAAGACAAGCTAGACTCCCTAGCTGGAGGAACGTCATGGGCAAGATGAAGCCATAAGAAATATATGATCTTATCGATGATGTGGTCCTAAATTCATGGCAATCTAAACGCAACCAGTAGAGAAGAGGAGTAAATAAAGCTGAAAGTGAATTAATAGTAGCTCAGCCAGAGTCACTAAACAAAAAATTTGAGATGCTTCTAAGCCATAATAATCCATATGATCTTTGTGGAGGAGGACACCCGATTTCTGAATACCCAGGTGGTAATTACTCTAATCAAATTGAAAATTCTAACTATGTTTCCAATTCTTCTTTCAGGTCTCCACCATTGTGAAATTCTTACAATCCAAATTGGCAAAATCATCATTTATTAATCCAGGACAACAACCACCTCCACAAAACAACTTCCAACGACAACAATTTCACCAAACACTCCATCCTCAATCACATGTGAAATGATGCCGAGCTTGAAAGAGTTGATGACAAAATTCATGACAACCATGGAAACATGATTCTTCCATCCGCAATCTGGAAATTCAAGTAGGATAGATAGCAAACGTCCTCACTGGACGTGCACCGGGCACTCTTCCAAGCAACACCGAGAAAAATTCACGAGAAGAAGTCAAAAGCTCTCTTTACAAAGCAGAAACACTCTAGCTGAACTAGTCCTACAATCATCACATGAAGACACAGGCATTAAGGTTACCATCGAAGCATCACTTGATCCACTTAATAATGAAGAAAGATCCACACCTCCGATTCACAAATCTAAAGGAAAAGAACCAGCAACCAACAAGATATCGAGCAAATTGGGAAACTTGTCGTTCCCACAAAAGCTGCGGAACAAATAATTGGAATATTTAAATATTTTCATTTCATTGAAATATTTAAACAATTGCCCATTAACATTCCTTTTTATGAAGCATATGCCCTGCAGATGCAAAATTGATATTGAAGGCATCGTGAAGATGATACCTCATTGTTGTGCTATCTACAAGGAAGATCTTCGATCACTAGCTGATCACAATAGGTTTTTATCCCATTTTAAATTTATTTCACCCATATTGATCCCCTATTTTGCCCAAAGGACACCAAGAGGGGGGGGGGGGGGAGGGGGTGAATTGGTGTTCAATCAAAAATATCGATTTTACAAAAGTCATTGTGGAAGCTTAAAATAGATTCTTAAAACCTTTTAAATCAAAGCAATTCAGATCATAAATATAATATGAGAGTGAGAGAGAGAGAGAGAATTTCAAACACAATGCACGAGGTGGTTGTTGACGAGGTTCGGCCACACCTTGGCATACGTCCCCGCCGGAGATTCCACTAGAATCTCTTCCTTTGTTCCAAATGGGGCAAGGAAGAAAGCCCTTTACACCACTGCCTTTTCTTCGCTTCAAGAGGTAAGTCACACCTCTCCTCCAATGAAACTAATCTTTTCTCTCGCTCAAGAGGTAAGATTTTGAATCTCTTTTACACAGGATCTCTCTCAGTATTTTTCTAAATAAAATGTTTCTCTCTTTTACAATGCTAAACTCACAAGAGGAGAAGAGAGAAAGAAGAGAAAACTTAAAATGAAAACTTCAAGGAACGATCTTCTTTTAATAACTTGACATTTTTCTTCAAGACTTGGATGGATGCTTTTGCTTCTGTCTTTGGCACTCCTTTTATAGGCTTGTTGTGGAAAATTGTACAGAATTAATTCCTCATTCAAAACCAGTCGTTACTGTTCATTTGACCCAGAGATCGACCGATCCAATCGGTCGACCGGTCTGTGTGACCGTTGTGCGATTTCTTCAACTTCTATGCTTGATTGGTCGATCGGACTATCGACCGGTAAATCGACCGATATTGTGTAGGCATCAACTAGGGCAGGCTCAGTTTGGATCGGTTGACCGGCTTCTCCATTCGGTCGACCAATATTATCTCGACCAGCCTTCTTTGCTTTAATCGGCAAATTGACTAACTTGTACTATTTTGAGCATAACATTTTGCACAGTTATCCAAATTAGACAATCTTGGATTCTATGGATAGCTAACACGATTCTCTAGAACATTGATATTTATCATTCATTCAGAACCTAATAAAATCATAGTAAATTATTTAATTAAAATTAGTGCATAAAGTTATCTCTTTTTCTTTAAACTTTTTAAGCATTTTAATTTTAATCTTTCGAGGTTTGTTTCATCAAAATATAATTTTATATAATTTTCCTCCCCCTAAAACTTAGCCTTCCCTACAATGATAGATTATTTTCATATCATATTTCTCCTATATTACTCCCCCTTTTGTTTCATCAAAAAGTAGTTTGCACATGAAGAAAAAAATGTGTAATTCCCCCTTAAAAAATTTATTCTCCCCTTTTGTCATGAATATGTAAAGTATCGTAAAAGGTCATGAAATATGAAAAAAATAACTCCCCTAAGATATATGGCTATTTTAAAATGAAATTAAATTGATTTAGTGGTTATGAAATCCATAAGTCAAAAATTAAATTAGAAATCAAAATATTACATGAAACTTTGATACAACAATGATATGTTAAAATAAGGTTGAGAACATGCTCCCCCTATCATTATGACTAATTTTCTTTTTCTATTTGGTGTGTTCCCTTTTTCTTAAAAAATGATGTTTTTGAGCTTTTGAGAAGAATAAAAAAGTAGATGATACTTTTACCATAACATTTGTGCATTGGCGTCATTTGCTTTGCATGTGAGGCACACCTGAAAAATAATTAAGTAACTTTTGTTACCCAAACTTCTTTGGGTCTTGTTTTGTTAGACAATATTCCTTTCGGAATCCAAATCATGTCATGTTGTGATGATTTTCTTATTCTATATTGATATGTGTAATGACCATAATGTCCACATGTAAAATATTTGAGATGTGATCTTCTACAATAGGAATGATTGTATTTCCAAGAATTTTCATATTCAAAGTATTTTCTAAGAGTATTTTTCATTACATGAGAATTAGCCTTATTATTTTGTGTACTTTAAAAAAAAGTATTTTCTTGCTTTACCTTTTCTAAGGAATATGCTAGTTTTAATATTTCACAAGCCTGTGTAATTTCCAAAGTATCAATTTCATTTTTCAGATTTTCATTTTCCACAAAATATGCATCCTTTTCTTTTTTTAATTTTTCAATCTCATGTATTATTTTTTTATTTTCCTCTTTAATTGAAAAATATCTTTTTATAAGAGATGAGAGTTCTTTATTTACATCTAAAGAAATGTTTCCTTCGGAAAAGCTCGATGAGTCATTATTTGAGTTTGAAGGACTAGAACTTACCTCATCGTTGTGTGCCATTAAGCATAGGTATGTTTCGCCATTAGAAGAACTTGATGAGACTTGACTCTTCATATTTTTTATTTTTTCCTTTCTAGGATGTCTCTTCTTTGTGTTGTTTGTATGATCTTCTTGTTGGCTTCTAATTCTTCTCTTTCTTCTTTACCAACTTGAGATACTTATCTAATTTTCTTGTGTAGTATACGAGTTTCTTTTCGTCCACTTCCTCTTCACTTGAGTCTTCTTCTTTTGGATTTACTTTTAGTGCTAATGTTTTCTTCTTGGAGGCTCTTTTTTGTTGATCTTCTTGGATTGAGATCTCATAGGTTAGAAGTGAACCAATTAGATCATCGAAATCTAATTTGTTCAATTTTTTTCGATTACGGTCCTCTTCGTATGCCAATTGGAGGAGAGAGACTTGAGAAACTTTTTTACATTTTGAGGGTTAGATCTTGGCTCGCCTAACGAGGCTAAGCCATTCAAGATATCGTTAAATTGTGCAATCATATCATTTATAGATTCATTATCATGCATTTTTAAAGAATCATATTGGTGATTTAAAATATTCAGTCTTGATTCCTTAACTTTATCAGTTCCTTCATAAGTAACAATAAGCTTCTCCCAAATCTTGATTGCAATTTCATAAGTTAAAATCCGATTAAACTCTGTTGAATCCAAAGCACAATAAAACATATTTTTAGCTTTCCAATCAAGTTTTGCAAAAATCTTTTCTCTTTCATTAGAATTTGTAGGTAATTTTTCACGAAGATAATAACCTTTTTCAACGATGTCCTACGTGTCAATATCAATAGAACAAATGTATGCTTGAATTCTAATTTTCCAATGTGAAAAATATGATGCATTTAAAAGGGGAGGATGACTAATTGATTGTCCTTCGGCAAAACTAAATCCACTTGATGCCATAGGTCTTAAGATGGTTAAATCTTTAGAACAAGATGATTTAAATTTAGATCTAAAAATAATTAGATCTTAAAACAAGAGCAACCCGCTCTGATACCAATTGTTGGATCCCAAAGGGAACTAAGAGGGAGGACGTGTGAATTGGTGTTCAATCAAAAATATCGATTTCATAAAAGTCATTGCGGAAGCTTAAAATCGATTCTTAAAACCTTTTAAATCAAAGCAATTCAGATCATAAACATAATATGAGAGGGAGAGAGAGCAAGAGAGAATTTTTAACACAATGCATGCGGTGGTTGTTGACGAGGTTCGGACATACCTTGGCCTACGTCCATCTCCGACTTCTCGACCTCGATACCGCTGGATATTCCACAAGAATATCTTCCTTTATTCCAAATGAGGTAAGGAAGAAAGCTCTTTACACCACCGCCTTTTCTCCGTTTCAAGAGGTAAGGCACACCTCTCCTCTAATGAAGCTAATCTTTTCTCTCGCTCAAGAGGTAAGCTTTTGAACCTCTTTTACATAGCTCTCTCAATATTTTTCTAAATGAAATGTTTCCCTCTTTTAAAATGCTAAGCTCACAAGGGGAGAAGAGAAAAAGAAGTGAAAACTTAAAATGAAAACTTCAAGGAATGATCTTCTTTTAAAAACTTGAAGTTTTTCTTCAAGGTTTGGATGGATGCTCTTGCTTTTGGCTTTGGCACTTGTTTTATAAGCTTCAGCATGTGAAAAATTCGTCCAAAAATAATTTCACATTTTTCTCATTAAAAACTAGCCATTACTGTTCATTTGACCCGAAGTCCGATCCGCACATTTGGACTGGTCGATTGGTCTATGTGACCGTTGTGTGATTTCTTCAGCTGTTGTGCTTGATCAGTCGACCGGACTATCGACCGGTAAGTCGACCAGTATCGTATCTGCGTCAACCGGGGCCGACTCGGTTTGGATCGGTCGACCAGCTTCTCCATTCGGTCCGGTCGACCGGTATTGTCTCGACCGACCTTCTTTGCTTGGACTGACAGATTGACTGACTTGCACTATTTTGAGCATAACTTTTTGTACAGTTATCTAAATTAGACAATCTTAGATTATATGGATAGCTAAGATGATTCTCTACAATTTTGATATTTATTATCAGAATCTAATAAAACCATAGTCAATTATTTAATCAAAGTTAGTGCATAAAGTTATCTCTTTTTCTTTAAACTTTTTCAGCATTTTAACTTTAATCTTTCGAGGTTTGTTTCATCAAAATATAACTTTATATGGTGTTGAAAACTTTGCTCCAACAAACCTCACTTCAAAATTCCATGGATTATTCATCATGTTCCTCATGTTTTGCTATAGATAGTTTAGAAGATGAAATTCATGATGAAATTGATGACAATGCTTCTAACGCTGTCAAGAATCCATATATAGGTGTCGACGATGCTGCTGATGAAGAGACAACATCTGAGATATGAAATCCCGATAAAGAAGAGATCATAATTCAACAAGAAGAAATTACATTCTCATCACCAAAACTTGAATTTAAAGAACTTCCTTCCCATCTGAAATATGCCTTCCTTGAGAATGATGCATTTCCTATTATTATCTCTCCCTCCCTTGCAGATGATACGAAACGCCAACTCCTAGAAGTGTTGAGAACTTATTCCCCATAAAATTAAAATGTTAAAAAAGTTTAAATAGAAATGAGCTGCTTCATGCATTAAACTTTCGATTAATATTTTTTTATGTTCTCACGAGATTTACATTAATGGGTGAATATAATTATAGATAGTTCTCTTATCTTTGTAGATAATCAAGAATCACCTCATTTGGACAATCACATAAAAAGTTATGTTTAAGTAAAGATCGAAAAGTTAAATTTGAAGTTTATTTTATGTGCTAAACTTGCACTTAATAGTTTATATTAGGAGATTGATATAAAAAATGTTTTTAGCTTTTCATAGAATCAGATATCATCTCATTTGGATACTTGTATGAAACATTATGTATAAAAAAGTAAAGGTCTAAAATGTTTATTTGAAATGGACAATTTTGTATACTGAACTTTGAGTCAATATTTGACTATGATCCCATTAAATTTTGCATGAATGATGAATATTAAAGTTGTAGATAATTCTGTTAGATTTGCATAGAATAAAAAATCATCTCATTTGGATAACTGTGAAAAATGTTATGCTTAAAATAGTGCAGGATGGTCGACCTGGCCGTTGGAATACTGGTTGATCGGTGTGCCCAGTCAGTGCAAAAAATGCCCAGTTTGAGTAGCAGAATGTTGTAACCATGCCGATCGATGCACTGGTCGACCGGTCGATCGATCGATCAACACAAAAATGTAGAAAATGCACCAACGATCGAATTTTTCAAATGGTCATGTGAACTGGTCGACTAGTGGTGCACCGGTCAGCACGCAGAATGCACTATAACGATCATATTTTAGCCCCAAAATTAGGAAACAAGCCCCAATGGCTAAATGGAGTTAAGAAGGCTACAAAAGAGGACCCAAAGGTGCAGAAATGATCAAGACTTCAAGAAAAAGTGAGAAGAACATTGTGAAGTCCATTTGAGCTCTAAGTTGCAAATCTTTCATTTCTTTCTCTCTTACTCTTGTGTGAGGTTCCAAATTGTAAAAGAGAGATTGTTGAGTGTTCTTATGATATTGTGATAGTTGTTTAGCTCCTGAGAGAAAAGAATTGGGTCTTACCTCTTGAGCAAAAAAAAGACAAGTGAAAGAAATTTGACTTACCTCTTGAAAAGGAGAAAAGACAAGAGTTGTAAAGGGATTCTTCGTTGCCCCATTTGGAATGAAGGAAGGATGTTTGGTGGAATCTCCAGCCTCGAGGTTGAGAAGTAAGAGCGGGAACGTAGGTCAAGGTGTTGCCAAACCTCGTCAACAAACTACCGTGCACTTTGTGTTTGTCTTTTTCTTTTCCTCTCCTTCCTACCTTATTATGCATGTGATATGATCACTTTTGTGTGGGTTTAAATATTAAGAAATTGATTTTAAGCTTCCGTGATGATTTTTATAAAATAGGTATTTTTGGTTTAAACACTAATTCACCCCCCTCTTAGTGTCTTGTGATCCTACAGACCCATATCTTTGTGCAATGTACTATATTGTTTAATTTCTAAAATCCTTGCTATGAGACTAAGGTCTATTTTGAATTTAGTTATTGATCAATTTTAGATGGCTTTTGTCCCTACTAGGTCAATCTAGGGTAAAATTTTATTCTCACAAGAGATAGCACACTTAACTAATAGTGGGAAGAAAAAATATTTTATGTTCAAAGCTGACGTAGATAAGACTTTGATAGCGTGTTCTGGGAGGCATAATTATAATTAAACTCATGCATTTTCCTCATAAATTTATCTCTTGGATTTTGAAGTTATTTCAATCTCTAACTTTTCACCTTTGATAAGATATATTGGCGGGCCATTATTATTGTAATGTCAGTCATGCATTTTCCGTGTAAATCTATCTCTTGAATTTCAAAATGCATTGAATCTCCAACTTTCCAATGTGCTATTAATGGGACCCAATCAACGTATTTTTATAGTAATTATGGTATTCGACAGTGAGACTCTTTGGCTCCATATATTTTTATACTTCAATTCTTTTCTTCTATCATGCATGATTGTGCTTCTTCTAGATCCATTGTTCCTTTCTCCATTCAACATTTTTCTCTCAGCCATTTGATGTTAGCAGATGATCTACTCAGTTGTACTGCTACAACAAAAATAAATTTAAAAATTTAATAGAGGCACTTGCATTATATAAATTGTTGGCTAAGTAAAGGGTCAATACAGTTAAATATGAGATGTACATGTCTAGGAAACTCGATAATCATCGTAAGCATATTATAACCAAAATTCTAGGGATCAAAATTGGTAGTTTCCCTTTCAAATACATAGGGGTATCCATATCATATAAATTTATTCCGACAAAATTATTAGAGAAAGTGTCATCTGTGCCAATTTATGCACTTAGTTCAACATTCATTTCAGATGGAATCCTTAGTATCTTGAAGAAGCTCTATAGATCATTTTTGTTTCGGTGGAGTTGTGGGGGGGGGGAAGGAGGAGGGAGTATTTAGTGAAAATAAAAATAAAAAAGGGGTTCACTTAATTAACTAGATCACTCTTCAACTACCAAAAAACAATATGGGTATAGTGATTAAGAATATGAGATTTATTAGGCCTACACTATTGGCGAATAGTGGTCTTAAACTGCTGAATAACAAACAATCACCTTAGGCTTCTTTGGTTACAAATAAATATGAGGGCATACACCCACGGGTCAACAATTAGAATCAAAATGTTGCATGGAGCTGAAAGATTTAAACTCATTATTTGATGCTAGGATAGACATTAAGAGATAATTGGCAATTCCCAATCAACTAGTGTGATTTTTTACCCATGGATATTTTGCATTCCTCTTATTTGATTACCTAATTATATAAATATGGATGTTTCCTTGGATTCCTTGAACCGTGATATGATGTTTGCTAATAAATGAAATACTTATCTACTTTATGATCTGTTTAGAGATGCATTGGTTTCTTACATATTTATTTGCATATAGTTGCCAAGGATGATATGTGGGTTTAGGTCCATAACACCCATGGCTTAGCCTGTGCTAGCCGTGTTTATCAATTCATTAGCCATCATTCCTGCCAGCTTTCAAAATTTGGAACAAAAAATTGATGCAATTTTTTTATAGAGTAGAAAAGACAAGTGTACCGATCGCACAAATAGTAAAATAGTGAAAAGATATCGATCCCACAAGGACTTTTATTTCTTAATCTTACTAGATGAGAATTTTTAAGAGAAATGAATTGTAGAAATTAACCAAAGAGAAAAATAAGAAGCAGATCCAACGAGTGAAGGGGAAAAATGTCAAATAGGAAAAATGTTGGCTTTACTAAGCATTCCTCCACTATTATTTAAATTAAGTAGGAAAATCATATCTGATAGAAATAATCGAAATATAATTTAGGACTCTAACTAGATTTTCTATCTGTTTTATCAATTAAATATTTGAAGAAAGTTCAACCAAATCATTCTCCAAATATTTATGGATAAAAGATAGAGTAATTCAATTGATCTCAAATACTCCTCAATCGAGTAAGTCTAAGTCGACACCTCTCTAAGTCTCATTGAGTAGATAAGGGAGAGATATGAGATGCTAAAAAGAATTAGATTCTCAAGAAAAACACAACATTCATATTCAGATAAGTTAAACAATCTTTTATTGAAATAACAATGAAGTTCAACAAAGTGAAACCAACTGAAAATGACTGCTCCATTGCTGGTGAGTTAAACATTATAATGTAAAGATTAGAGTACAAAAGATGAACAAGAAAATAGAATTCAAAAACTTAAAAGTGACTCTAAACAAAGTAGCCACAAGACTCTCCTTTTGAAAGTGGATGATTTCCTTCAATATTGGATGTCCCTGTATGTTGGAAGGATGGACCTTTTATAGTGCGGGGGACCCAAAGTATGGGAATCAACACGGACCGTGTCATTAATGACACGGGCCATGTTGATTAATATTCTGATTACACATCCCCGCCCGGCGCGGGCCGTGTTAGATAGTGAAATCATGGCACCACCGACGTGTAATTCCATTAGACAAAGGCCATTTTCCTTTGTCGCAGGCCGCATTGTGCAGAGTCAGTGGGATGACGCGGCTTCGGCAGACATGGCCCGTGTCTACTGACGTGGACCGTTTTCTTCTCCTGAAAAGGAAAATAAAGTTTTCCTAGAAATATGAAAAAATTGATGCATGCTTTATTCAATTTTAACTTATTAAATTTAAAAAATAATATGCAGAAATGAGCATGCATCAGTCCTCTAGGAAACATGCCTAGAAGTTCCCTATTCCCCCTAAGTTGCATTTCTTTCTCTGAAAATTAATGCATGGTCGCTTGCCTACCCTTGATGTTATATTACATTTTAATCTTGCTATCAACCCTACATGAGTACTACTTTGTGGTAATGAGATGGAAACCACCACTAATTTATTTTTTTCATTGTCCCATTTCCTTATACTCAATTTTACTAGTCAACTCATGAATTCATGGGAGTATGAGTCCTAATTAGATGAGGGCTCTGGTCTGAAATGTAGCTCAAAACTAAAATTGCAATCCTCATTTTCACTTTGCTTGTGGGCAATCTGAACTATGAGGAATGAGGTGCACTTTAAGTCCAAGAGTATTGATGCATGCAAAATACAAAATATAATTAGCCATGCATTTAATCACTTTTTGATTCATTTTCATATAGCATGTATCATTTTATCACTACAAGAAAATTGGGATTTTCCAATAGGTAGTTTCTGATTACAATCGTAAAAAATAAATAAATTATGCAATATGTTATATTATTATTTTATTTTTCGACGATTAGGAGCATCGAAAGTTCCGACAGATATCTATCTGTCGCAATTTCCGACGGTCTTGACCGTCGATAAATGAAAAATAATACAATATAAGGAGTATTTTATTAATATAATTAGCGACAGTCCAAACCGTCGTAATTTTCGACGGTCCTGACAGTCGATAAGTGAAAAATAATAATATAGGGAGACTTTTATTAATATAATTAGCGACAGTCCCCAGACCATCGAAATTTTTGATGGTTTGGACCATTAATAAACTAAGAAAATAAATATTCTATATATGTAAGGTAGTATTTTAGTATTATAATTAAATAATTTCCGACGGTCTCGACCGTCGGTGACTATAAAAATAATTAAATATTATATTCATATATATCATAATAATATATATTATTAATATTTCCTAAGTTTCCGACGGTAATGGCAGTCGGTAATTAAAAAATCACTCTCCCGCTCCTGGCTGTCGGATTTGGCATCGACGATCGGATCTTACCTCGGGCTGCCGAATTGGCACCTTGCAGTTCGATCTGGCTGTGGGGGGCCAGATCGACCACCTGGCGACCGAATCTGGCTGTGGGGGGCCGGATCGGCCGTCGGGCTATCGGATTTGGCCTCGGGCTATCGGATCTGGCCTCGAGCTGTCGGATCTGGCCTCGGGCTGCCGGATCGGCCGGAGGGCCTAGATCGGTCGCCTGGCGGACGGATCAGGCCGCTGGCGGCATCAGGTGGTTGATCCATCGGCCGATTCTAGCCACCGGCAGTTGGTTCTAGCCACCGACGGCCGATTCTAGCCACCGGCGGCCGGTTCTGCCGCTGGCAGCACCAAGTGGTCGATCCATCGCCCGGCCAAATCGGCTGCCTAGCGGCTGCCAAATTTTTTTATATTATACAAATCCGTTGCAACGATTGTCACCGTCAGAACTTTCGACGGTTGTGACCGTCGGAGTGTTTTGACGGTTGCCGCCGCCAGAATGTTTCGACGGTTGCTGCCATCGGAACATTTCGACGGTTGCGACCGTCGGAGTTTTGCGGCGATTACAACTGTCAAAACTTTTGACGGATTTTTTTGAATCGTCGAAAATGGATTTGCGACGCCCTCTTTTTGGACTGAATGGATTCGTCGGTAAATCCATTTGAAACAAAAGTTTCAGATGGTTTTCTTGGATTTTCAAACAGTTCGGACCGTCTGAAAAAAGCAATTTTCTTGTAATGTATGGCCTTATTTATTTTAATTTTATAAAAATAGAAATCTACCCAAATTCTATGTTTTATTGCAGAAAAATAAGGAAAATTGAATTACGAAGTCATCGAAGAAAATAGAGCCACAAAGTGAAAATTAGTGGAGGCTGACAACGCTAAAATGAATATAATGTGCTATGATAGGACCATAATGGATGTAATAGCAGGGCATTAGAGAAATGTAATGACCCGTTAAATCCTCAATTTTGCATAGAAAGTTGCAGTTTGCAATTCCATGCATTATGTATATTTTTTTATATTCCATTGCAAGCATACATTCTTTTCATGTTTTATTTTCTTAGTTTCTTGCATCTCATATTAAAAAAATAAAAAATTGTTTTTCATAACTAAAAATTACATATTATTTTCTCATGTCTTAGTATTTACTTTATTTCAAGTATTATTGAAGGACATCCTGTTAATTAATAAAATTTTAAGCATTATTATTTTATCATTTATTTAATAATAAGTCATGTTCATCTCTTATTTTTATATTATGTACATTTACTTGATAATGATTATGTCCTTGTTGAACATTCAAGTGTAGCTCAACTTATAAATATATAAGTACATGTAAAAGTATCATCATATTTGAAAGAGGGCTAGTGGAGCTCCAAAAAGTATGGTGAGGTACAAAAAGGTGTTATCTGGAACCTTGGTGAGTTCGGGTAATTAGATCCGTAGGGGATTCTTGCTTTACGACCTAAGGGCAACTGCTTTGGGATCGATCGGAAGCCCGTTACATGAACCATCTTGCGCAATATGGAGAAGCACATGAGTACCAAATCAATGAAAAAAATGAAAAGAAAAAGAAGTGGAAAAAAATGATGATGAAAAGTGTCCAAATGAAGAAATATAAAAGTAATAAATGAATAAAAACTCATGTTACACTTGTATATTTAACATTGATATTTTTATTTTCAAGAATTATTTTCTTATTATTTAGAGCTGAATTTGGAGAAGTTTAAAAATGTCTTTCATTTAAAAATTTCACAAAGCCGAATTATTATGAAAAAGTTGTGAGACATTTAGGAGATGGATGTATAAAATCTATTGCTAAGAAGAGTAAGTTGATTGACAGGGTGCGAACAATGATTAACCATTTTGGTTGGAGCTTTGCTTTGAACATTGCTTGAGGATAAGCAAGTATCTAAGCTTGGGGGAGTTTGATGCATGCAAAATATAATATATAATTAGTCATGCATTTAATCACATTTCGATTCATTTTCATATAGCATGCATCATTTTATGGACTTATTTGTTTTAATTTTATAAAAATAGAAATCTACCCAAATTTTATTTTTTATTATAAAAAAATAAAAAAAATTGAATTACGAAGCCACCGAAGAAAATCACGCGCAAATAAGAGTTCAAACAGAGCCAGAAAGTGAAAATGAGTGGAGGCTGTAAATGAATGTAACGGGTCGTGATAGGACCGTAACGACAAGAGTATTATTGACATGTAACAACCTGTTAAATCCCCAATTCCGCGCAGGAAGCTTGCCCGAGTTACTAGCCGTGATCAAAATAATACGGGACATTAAAATCACACTTTTACTCCGATTTGGACACTGTGAGGGCTGTGAAATCACCGTTACGGATCGTGAAATTCATGTTATGTATCGTAAAAAGCCATATTAGGCCGTTATGAAGCTAGATTTCGATATTTCTTCAAATTTTCTTGGGAATTTTAGTTGCAGACAATTTCAAACTTTATCCTAAGTCCCAGGGATCCTTTGGAAACATAAATACTTAGATTTGAAACAATTTTGGATGGTTTTAAAGTCCAATCAAAGTCTATTCCGAATTTTTATTATTTTGACATAAGAAGACTCCCAATCAAATCGAATCTTTGGGACACCTTGAGGATATAAATAGAGACCATAGGAGACAAAAAATGGAGTGCTTCGGTTATTGAAATCTGAGAATTTGTGCCTTATTTCAGAGAAGAAGCTTTGAAGCTCAAAGATTACCCGAAGGAGAAAAATCATCCGTCAACTCGTCGATTGGGATGCATGATCATCTAGTGGCTTTGAAGGATGCAAATTATTCTTCTATCATATGTTGAGTTAATTTATCTTTTCGGTTTCTTTTGATTATGCATGTTGAGTTCATTGCTTTTTTATATGTGATTTGATTTCTGTGATTAGATTACAAACTTGTTTGAGGAGTGATTAGTTTCATGAATTATTGCTTTGATTATTGATATTTTACTTGTAAGTTGAACATACATAATGCATGTTCGGTAACTCAATTATATCGGATGTGTGATCCATTATTCTATCCAGATTAGTGAGTGAGTAATAGTATAGGAGTTACATATTAATGCATCTTAACTCTTTTTAAAATTAATAATTGACTCATCATTTGCGGTTGTTAGTTTTGTTAGAAGTACTCCTTATCCTCGTCTTGAGAGGTCAATATTTTAAGTACTCTTAATCCGTCTTAAGAATTAAATTTATTATTTTCTAATCATACACGTTTATCCTCATCTTGAGAGGTCAATATTTTAAGTACTCAACGCAATTTTATTTTATTTTTTGTTATTTTTCTTCACATTTATTTTCTATATTTACACAAAACACTTTTCTTCTCTTAATAGAATATTGAGATAGATTAGATTTAACTAGTTCCTCATGGGTTCGATACCCTACTCTACTTTACACTTTATTACTGAATACGATTAGTACACTTGCTAACAAATTTATTTATTACAAATTCATACAACCATTCCGAAAGCTTGGTAGAGGATTCTGGCAAATATGCCACATACTTGACGCTCCTAGTATCCTTGGAATCGGTGGGAACCTCCACCACATAGTTGATTAAGATCAACTTGGACTTGGATGGATCCTTTTGCAGAACTATATGCAGAGGGCTAGGGTGCGGGCTTTGTGCTGAGACCTACTCATGGTGTTTTCTTGGTCCAGGGGAGATTAGACGCGTCATGGAACTGTGTTGGAGTTAGAGGCATGGGGACTCTTAGCTGACGTTAAGAGAGCAAGACAATTGGAATACAAAAACATCATCGTTGACACTGACTCTACATTTTAGTTCGAATCATCAATAAGCAGCTAACTTGTCCACGGAGGATCAAGTACATTGTAGCAAATATTATTTTAATATTAACACAGTTTCTATATTGGAATGTGAAGCATTATTAAAAAAAGGCTAATCAGGTATCTGACTATCTTGCAAACTTTGGTCATTTCCAAGCGGATGAGACCTTTTGTGAAGGAAATCCCCCTCGAATCTTAGGATGCTTTGGCTCTTTACTTTAATAGATAATGCATTAACATTTTAAAAAACGATCGGCTAGTCATCACTTGGGACAAGCAATTTTCACTAGTCATTATACACGGATCAAGATCCTTGCATAAAAGTAGTAAATTGAATTAGAAGGTGCAACTCTACGAGTAAATTACTCGATCATTCCCCAACTTTGGGTGTGGTAACAGCTCGGTCCTCCAACTTCAAGTTGTAACTAGATTGTCCCCGAACTTTAATTTCCTTGCACGCTTCGTCCTTCGAATCGGTAATAGCTGGTTTTCGATTATATTACTGACGTGACATAACAAAAAATTATAAAAAATATTAAAAAAATTAAAAATTCAAAAAATGGGCCCCCGGAGCTCATCGGTGTCAACACGAGGAAGACTTGTGAGGGGGGCCAGCGCCCCCTCTGTGAGGTTGCACAGGGGCATCAGCCCCTATTTTTTTCCTCATCGACGTGCGCGACAAAGATTCATGAGTGGGGCCGACGCCCCCCTTTGCGAGCTCGCGCACCATCGAGCTCGCACAAGAGGGTGCCAGTCCCCCTTTTTCTTCCTCATCGACACGGGCGAGGAAGACTTGTGAGGGGGGGCGACGCCAGACCCTCTGCGAGCTTGCGCGTCGGCGAACTCGCACAGGGAGGCATCGACCTCCCTTCTCTCTCGCGTGCCGGCACAAGTGAGAAGCACACAACCTAGTCCTAGTGCCTTGGTGCAATCATAGCAGCATTAACTCGGTCATAGTTGTCTATAGGGATGAGTACGGCCCGGACGACCTGATCATCTTGGTCCGCACTAGTGCAAAAATTTCAAATTTTTTCGATCTGATAGGTAACATGTCTCATTCTTTGAGACTCGATTAGGTCAAGACCTAATTATAAAAACCAAGATCGTGTTTCAACTCGGTATTATATATTAAATTATTTTAAAATATTATATTTATATTTATCTTATTTAAAAATTTATATTTTATTAGATATATTAAAGATACATTATATTATTGTATATGTATTTTAATTAATATTTATTATATTTATATTATTGCATTAAATTTTTTTTACTATTATATTTGAATATTTGTATTAATGAAAATTGAATAAGATCAATTGAGAATTTTTAGATTTTTATCTCAATTCCAATAAACTTCCTAATCCCGATCCCAGAAACTGAGCCGAGATTGGATTGGTCGGGCCCAAACTTAGATTTGCTCGCTCATAGTTGTCTAAGCTGAATTTAATTAGTATTTTGATGTATCTGATGCTAAATGGTTTGCAGATTTTATCTTTTGCTAAAATATTAAATATATATATTCACACAGCATAAGGTAATTTTTTAAATAATGGATTTGATAATGCTAACTCATTAGATCTCGTAATTTGATTTATTAGTATGTTTATTAAATATCATTGTATTTGAAAATAAGTGTAATAATTAGGACATTCTTTTTTCCTATCAAATCAAAACATCCGGGACCTGATCCGTCGGATGGAATGAGACTAGTGCTTCTCTGGGTTGGAATCCCGATTATGGGTGAAAAATACATGTTCTTTAGTTTTGTTCCCTGGTCACTGATAATTGTAGGTTTAAAATAAAAAAAAAACTATATAAGAGTAAGAGGTAGGCGAGCCTGTATCCCTATTAGCAGAGTGCCTATTTAAATTTGTCATATGACACAGGACAAAACGGTGGTCAGCTACACCATGTATCGTACCAAGAACTAATGTGCACGAACTAAAGGTGTCGGATGGAAAGCAACCACGGTTGGTGCAGTGGTCAGCTGATTGTGTCCCATGTGATTCGACGGGTGCCAGTAGTCTCGAGTTTAAATTTTGGAATCGTCCCGTTGGTCAAAAGTAATAAACATTTTCACCTCTTTGCTCTGATATCGGATTAGTCAAGTGCTAATAGTCTTGGACACCGGTAGATTGTTATAAAAAAAGGTCTCGAATGAAATTGGATGATGTTTTTCAAAATTATAAAATAGTCCTAGCTAAAAACATCTAATTAAGAAACGTTGTCCTTTAGAAATTCAGTTGTTTAATTGATATTTTTAATCCATTTTTTAAAAAATAAACAAAAAATATGATAAAATATAAGTTTAATTCAAATATTATTAATGTTGTAGCTTATACTTTAGAATTCAGACTCACAACTGTAACAACATGGAGCATCGAACGTTAATACAAAATTCCTTTGTCAATAATGAAAGAAAATACAACACAACTCATGTAGTAATAATAAGGAAATGATACATTTATGAGTGAAATTGTAACACACCATAAATATTACAAAAAATTAAAATTTTACAACGGATTTCAAATGCCCGATTCAAGAACAGGTGCCGAATATTTTAAAGCCCCCAAAATTTGGCCCTAATTTTTAAATTTTGCCGAATCCTGGATGGCATTACATCGACCTAGATATGACCTAATTTCATAAAACTTTACAGCGGAAACATAATATGATAAACTTAAAACAATCACATCATGAACAACGAAAGACTTCATACATAAAACTCAAGATAACATAAACTGACCCATGGGTCTAATAGGCTCTAACATATACCAAACAAAGAGTTCTTACAACATAAAGAGTTGAAGTAAAATACATGACTCCATAAAGCCCATAAGTCATACATAAATGACTCTTACAAGAGTTCATCAACATGATATAATATAATTAAGATAACTTGGGCCGTAGCTCGATCCGTCCATGTGCAATATCTTCGCCAAGAGGCCCTCACTGACGAACCTAAGCCTCATTCATACTTGCACGGATCCATGGGGTGTATGGAATTTCTCCCGTTAGAGTATGTTGAGGCCAATGCATGCTATGATCTTAGAACATAATCTCTACATGTCATGGCATATGCATATCATCATCATGGAACACAAATCATATGCATGCTATGAGCTAATGGTGCATACTACATGGCATATGAGGATATCATCATGGCAAGATAAGATAGCATGTAATATCATAATCTTTAAATCAAACATATCATAACTTATCATTATGCTAATGCATATCTTGATCTTATCATACTTTACTTTATCATATTTCATCATGTCATGATATGATGTGACAAGTGGACATTTACATTGCATCATCATAGGTGCATACTTCATCATACTTCTTTAACATCTTCACTTTATGTCCCAAGTCATTCATCATTCATTTTTTTATCTTTCATCTTTACTTAGATAATTTCTTATCTTGTTGATTGGGAAGACCATGTTGAGTTTGTGGGAGAATGGTTAGCTAGGCCAACATGTTGGGTTCGCGGGAGGCCAATAGAGATGCCACACTTGGGGTGAAACTCGCCTCAACTTATGGAAACGTCACACTAGGGGTGGAACTCGTTTCCTCGGGAAATGCCGCCACTTGGGGGCGGAACCCATTTTCCCTCCTCGATTATAATAAGACACTTTCATCCCAATCCGTCTTTTATTTGCTTTCGTCAATACATACAATCATTCAATACATGTTGTATGTTTTAACCCTATTTAAGGTCATACATACTTCAAATCATATTATATGTGGACATTCAATCATAGCCAATCAGCTTCCAGATGGACGACCTTCTGGGTAACGGTCGACCATTGGAAGGATCGATCGACCGGTCGGGTTATCGGTCGACCGTTATGGTTCTTTTGGACGACCGAAATCAGACTTTGGTTCGTCCGCTAATCACAGAATGTGACACTCTTCTAAAACGGACGACCGTTGAAATAACGATCAACCGCTACTAATCTTTTCGGACGTCCGAAATGGGCTTCGGATCGTCCGCTAATCACAGAATGTAATTATTACTCAAATCGGACGACCGCTGAGATATCGGTCGATCGATACTTGGCTTTCGGACGACCGTAACAAGGTGTTCGGACGTTCGATAATCACAGAATGTGTCGAACATTTCGACAACACATATCGCATGACCGTTTGTAAATCGATCGACCTTTACATTGCTATCGGACGATCGAAACAGGATGTTTGGTCATCCGCTAATCACAGAATGTTCGACCTTATCAAAATGGACGACAATTATAGAGTCGGTCGACCATTGGACTGGTTCGAGACTACAAATGTCTCCAGAACGGTCGACTGATACATTATCGATCGCCCGTTCTGGGCTGACAGAAATACGATTTTTACAAAGTTTCTTTCCAAATCTTACATACATCAATATTTTGAACACATATTGACTTTCAAACATCATATGAGACATTTCTTAGCATTCTTAGCATTCTAATCATGAACAATATGAGGTTTTCACATAAAGACTTTCAACATGCTAATCACACATATAAATGTACACAAGCTTTACAAGATTTCATAAGGAGCTAATAAACCACAATAGGCATTATACATCCATACATGATTGATAATAGAACATTAAGCAAGATAAGAAATAGGACAGGAAGCTATAAAACACATAGCATTCTAAGTATGATTAGCAATGAAACAGTAATATAAAGAGCATTACTTATAAAATGCTCATTTCCCAAATCTTCACTCTAAGAACAAAAGGGTGTGTTCTTTATGCCCTAATCCACACATGCAACCATCGTTAGGGGGAAGATTAGGGAGGTTTGGATCCCCTCAACATATCTTGATTAGCTAAGCTTAATTCTAATCTTGTTTCTCTAGCTTCAATCCCCTCTTTCTCTCCTAATTAGTGCTGCCCTTGAGCACTAATGACGCTGTGTGATGCGTTGAAATGATGTAGCAAAATAGAATAGCTAGCAAGTGCACTAGTCGCTCAAGTAATATAGTAATAGGAGTAAGAGTGTCGAACCCACGAGAAATATTATTAATTCAATATCTGAATTTATAAATTAATAAGAGAGGAAAAATATGGATTTTTTGAGATAAGTTTTGTAAAAGTAAAATAAAATAAGATAAGATAATGTAGTGGTGTTGAAGTTAGGCCTTAGGATGAAAATAGATAAGGATAAATATTTGAACCATAAATTATAAATTTAATCTTTAACGATGGATTAGAGTCCCCCTAAATTATTAACTTGACATAATTAAATTGCGGTCTCCACAAATTGGCATCCCCTCAATCTATGTATGTAAATTAAACTATCTTAATTTAATAAAACTTGAAGTCTCCACAAACTGGCATCCCATCAAATCATATTAAAATTAAGACGCATTAAATTAGATTCCCTAGACTATTAATCACTCCACAAACTGGTATAGATTAACAGACCACACAAATTTGATTCTCCACACACTAGTTATCAAATTTATGTCAATTATTAATTTCACATAAAATCAATTAATTTAATTAACGAATTCTGAAATCAAATAGTCCACAAACTGGTAATTACTTAACTAAAAAATCTAAATAATTAGATTAAAAACACTTAGCATAATTAACTAATTGATCAGAAAAGATTAAAACAAATGATATAGGTCCAAATAGTTTCCCTTCAATAATAATCTCCTAAAATGAAATAAATAAAAATATAGAGTTCATCCTAGAAATTCTGGAAAGATAATAACAAAATAACAATAATAATTGGAAGAATTACACCAATAATAGAATAGGATCCTCAGATTTGGGCAGACAGTTGGGCAGCCTTTCGGACTTGATCAGGGTCGCGATCAACCTCCGCCGTCACACCTCTCTCCTTTTGGTCGTAGCATGCAGAGTTCACGACTCGCCGTGGAAGAAACCTGAACTTCATAGCACCCCTTGGAACGATGGATTCTTCACGTATTTATAGGTGCGGACGACCTTCAATTTGATCACGGTCATAAAATATCGTACGGATGAATTTAAATTTATGAGATAAACTCGGCCAAAGATAAATCCTTTTAATCGTTACGCCCAAAGATAAATCCTTTTAATCGTTACCCCCTTTGAATCTCGGCCAAAATGAAATTCTTTTATCTTTACGCCCAAAGAGATAAACCCTTTTATCTTTACCCCTATGGATCTCGGCCAAAACCAAGATTTCCTTGCCATTACGCCCTCCAAATCTCGGCCAAAACAATAATCCTTTATCCAAATCTCGACCAAAATGAAAAGTCTTCATGCCATTATGCCCAAAAAGATAAAATCTTTTTATCTTTACCCCTTCATATCTCGACCAAAAAGTGATCATCTTCTTTGTAATCTCGCCCAAAATGATGAAATCTGATCTCGTTAGGCCCAAAATTCAAGTTACATTCATTTTTTACCCCCAACGAAGTAAGATGTAATTTATCCAACCATAAGATCATCTCGGCCGAAATATAATTCTTTACGGCCGATTCATATTACCTGCAAAATAATTATAAGAATTAAGTAAATTACTCTTTACTTAAAATATTCAAAACATTAATAATTAAAATCGATAAATCCGGAATTACGACTAAAAGTGACTAAAAATGATGCATGCCATGAACAAATTACAGAAAAATTAATTAAAATAATATGTTATATTTTGCATGCATCAAACCCCCCAAGCTTAAAGTCTTGCTTGTCCTCAAGCAAAAATTCAAAAGCAAGGCTCAAGAAAGTTCCATCATGGCCTCCACATTATCAACTGACTAATTTTCTCATACAATTCTTCTGCACACCTACTACTTAGTATCTTACCACTTTCTATGCACTTAGTTTCATAGAGGTTCTGAATGCTACACAAATTTAAACAATCTCAAATTCAGTTTCAGAAAAATAAATTGTCTGTCAAATAATAGCATTAATATTGAACACATAAGTACTAATTGAGCTGAAAACTTTTTCTTTTTCTTCCTTCTCTTTTTTTTTTCAACTTTATTTTCAATCATTTTAAAAGTTCTAATCTTCAAGCAGGATTGCACAAGGAAGTCCATGTAGCGGGCTTTAGACTGATGACTCCCAGACCAGATGACCTTAGGGCACCAGGTGATAAAGCACCCCTCGAGTTTACTTGCCCGAACAACCAAGGTTCTGAATGAAGAGTTCGAACTTAGCCATGATTCAGTACTCATGTGCTTCTCCATATTCCACAAGATGGTCCATGTAGCAAGTTTTCGATCGACGGATCCCAGAGCAGTTGCCCTTAGGTTGCCAGGCATGAACCCCTACGGATCTAATTACCCGAACCTATCTTGGTTCCAGATAACACTTTTGTACCTACACATAACATTATTCATTTTTTTTCACATTTTTTTAAGCTCAAGGAGTACTTAATATGGTCAATAAAAAGGCTACTACTATCAAGACTTAAAAAGAGATAAAAAGGCATGAATATGATTTTGTCGTCTAGTCATTCATAATTCTACTTAGCATAGGCACACAGTCCATAAGTCTGATACTAAAATAGCAAGTGATAAGAATGAAAAGCATTCAAATTTCATCAATTAATAACATGTCTTTGAACTTTTACTTAAAGATAATTAAAACAGTAAGACAAGAGTTAGTAAGATGGTAGCAAAAATAAATGCATGCAATGGTATTTTTCGAAAATTTTTCAATTTTTCACTTTTTTGGATTTTTTTACAAATAGATGCAAACATAAGCTAATAAAGAGAAAGAAACATGCAATGCATGAAATGCAAATTCCCCCAAGCTTGAACTAGACATTGTCCTCAGTGTTAAGCCAGCAAGGGAAAGTTATACATACTCAATAAAAAGGAAAACTAAGGAAATGAAAATAAAGAAAAGGAAAAAGACACAATCAGATTTACTGTCTGTGGGGTGGCGATGGTGGATGGTAGCCGAGATGTCCTTGGCGCATATGATACTCATGGATGCGCCTCATCATGTGCGCATGCTGATTCTGGATGGATTCGAAGCGACCCTGACGATCATCCATATTTCTAAAATCAGCTCGAATGTTGGTCAACTCTTGTGCTTGTCGATGTTGCTCTTCTTGAATAGAGTGCAACTGCCCTGACTGACGAAGTTGCTCTTCTTGAAAAGTGTGAAACTCCCCTGCCTGACGAAGTTGCTCATCACATTGATTCCCATAAGTTTTGCATGGAAGCATAGTCAGGCTGAGGTGGCGGAGCTGGATAGTAAGTCTGCTCTGGGACTGAAGTGAAAGTAGGTTCTGGTGCTATATAGTGATTCTGCATAGGTTCCTGTAAAGGGGCAGATACTTCCATCGAGTCGCGTTCCTCATAAGGAGTAGTATGTATGAACGAGGAATCAAAAGAGCTCTCTTGTGCTGGAGATGGAATCGGAGAAGGCACCGGCATATAAGGTGAATGGGCGGATGTGGCATATTGGGAAGCTGCCGATGATACAGCCTGAAATTCCTGTGGCTGTTGAAGGTAGGGTTGGGCCGCCGCATAATCAGCAGAATCAAACTAGGAGAAAGGCTCATCCTGGTGTGGCTGTCCGACAGAGTAGATGGTCTTGCAGGTGGGATTACTGGAGCTACTCCCTGCCTAAAAAGGAGCCAATTATTTGGATTAATCGGCGTAAAAGCATCTCGATCTGAGCAGGGCACCTCCTGATTGTGGCCTTTAAAAATATAAACTTTGATCCCTGAGTTGTTGGTCTTCACGAGACCCATAGCATGAATGGTCCTACGAGAGAGGTGAGTGTTTCCTGGCATAGCTTCGAGATCATCCAAGTCAAGTTGTAGGTGCTGAGCAATAGGTGTGAGAAGGGCGCCCATATTAATGTTACCGCCACGATGAGTGGTGCGGCGCTGGAATCGACGAATGATGAAGGCACCCACATTAACAGGAGTTCTGTGGAGCATGCTGTGGATGAGATATAACTCTCCCTCTGAGACGACACCATCATTATCACTACGTCCACTTAAGGTGTTGCTTAGCATGCGATGGACGTAGCGCAAAACAGGATTCTGAATTGAGCTGTCTTTAGCTGTGTTCCAAACTAATCGGTCTTCTTCTGTTATCTGTTTCCAAAAAGTTTCAGCATCAAAGTCAGCAGGTACAGAAGAAGATCCATGGTTGGGGAATCCATAGATATTATTAATCTCTCCTAGAGTGAGAGTAAAGGGTCGCCCATAAAGTTGGAATGAAATGCGGGGCTGATCATAATTCCTGCCATCTAAATTAAAAACCTCCAAGGATGAAAGAAATTCCATAATTAGTACTTCATAATGCCTCATTTTGATCTTGACAGAAATCAACAAAGAAAAGGTGCCGGCTCAGTGGAAGCGGCAGAACCTCGGCCGTAGTTGATGAAGAACTTCGGCCGTAGTTGATGAAGAACTTCGGCCGTAGTTGATGAAGCTCGGCCGTAAGGAGTAGAGGGCACTTTGGCTTCTCGGCCGTAAGGAACAAGCTACGGTGCGCTTTTGGGCGTAAGGGAGCTATGGTGACGTCGGTGAGACTTCGGCCGTAAGGCCTTTTGGGCGGAGAAACATTGAAACTTCGGCCGTAAAGATGAAAGAGCGGAGCCACTTCGGCCGTAAGGAAGAAAGGGCGAAATGGAGACCGCTTACTCGTCCAGGCGTAAGGGATGCTTTTGGGCATAAGGGGTCATCTCCGGTCCGCGATGTGGAAGTTCGGCCGTAAAGAACAAGGGGAGTGCTGTTGTTGTCAGAAGGCATAAGGGAGCGGCAGTCCGAGCGTAAGGATCAGCGGTAGCCGAGAATTCGGCCTCAAGAAATAGGGTGGAACCGGCAGTGAGACTTCGGCCATAAAGAGGAGCTTGATCTGCAAAACACGAAGGCTAAGAATTTATGGACGAAACTTCGGGCGTAAACTTACCTTTCCCACGTGATGCGCGCAGTGAAGGGTCATGTCGTAAGAGCTTGGCCGATTTTCAAGGCGATTCGTCTATTTCGCCTTGTCATGTCCGAGGTCAGGTGGCGCCCGGTGTGGCAACTCGGCCGTAGCAGGAACGGACTGTGGTGGCAGGGCGTAATATGGGTGGCAGCTCGTCTTGTCATGTCCGAGCATGAAGCATGTCCGAGCTTCGGCCGTAAAGAGAACAGATGGCAGGGCGTACTCGTGCAAGTCTTCGATGTGACGCATGCATGGCGTTCAATCTGCTCAGAGCTCATGCATGGAGCTTTTGCGGCCGATAAGTCATTTCCGTGTCGGATGAGATTCCAAATTTTTTTTCGTTTGGGTCCGTGATATGTCTCGTCTTGTCGGGTGGAGGGAATCAATTCTTGGAGTTTACGCCCATGCTTGGAGTTGACGCCCCTGAGTTTACGTCGAAAGTCCTCTCCTCGCACACATTAAATATTAATTAAATTAGATGACTCCATAAAAAATAAAATAAATGTCTAATTAAAAATAAATTTATCATCGAAACTAATTCTATTAAAATATTAATCAGCAACTAATTAAACTAATCTAAAGAACAAAGAATAAATAAATAATTAATTAATTAAATAAAATAAAAAGGATAGAAATAGTTCTGAATTATAGCAGTCAGCTTGACTTAGTTCTGATGAAAATCAAGGCCTATTTTGCTCTTCACCCCTTGGATTTTTCTCTGTGTTGCTTGGGAGAGAGCCCAGTGTACGTCCAGTCAGTTGTGCCGCCATCTGGACCAGTTGTCTTTCCATATTTTGAATTGATGCATCCTTACTCGTGGCTCTAGATTCCATATTCTTTTGCAACGCTTGCATTGTGTCTATGATCTGTGCCATCATCTCCTGCATGTGATTTGATGATTGATATTGGGGAGTATCAGGTTGCCTTTTCAGTATATAATCTTTTGATGGACCAGAAGGTTGGCCTTGATTTTGATTATAGACAAACTTCGGATTATATCTCCAACCATAATCGTTGTTCCTGTAAAATGGATTGGAAATAAAGTTAGCATTTTCAATTTGATTTGAATCTGAAGTGTTACCTGTAGGGCTATAATTGCTGGAATTTCCCATTAGTGACATCATCTGCTCGAATTTTTTATTGACTCCAGCTGAGCCACTATTTCCGAAGATTGTATTCCTTGTGCAGCATGTACATCCTGAGTTCAGCGAGATGGTCTCCTTTCTTGGCTTGACTTGAGGGCTACAACTTCAATTATATCCTGTATCTCACTAGGGCGTTTAGATCTCAGCACTGTCCCTCCTGCTGATTGGTCGAGCTTATCTTGATCTGCAGCTCGCAATCCATGATAGAAATCTTCCATCACTTGCCACTTTGGGATTCTATTATCAGGAACTCTGGCCCAGTTCCTTATATCGTTCCCATGCTTCATATAATGTCTCGTTATTGTCCTGAACAAATGCCCTTAGCTCTCTTCTATATTTGCCTGCTTTTTGTGGTGGGCAATATTTTCCAACAAACTTTTCTACCAGCTCCAACCATGAGTGAACTGATACTGCCGGCAAAGTTTTAAACCACGTAGAAGCTTTGTCACGTAAGGATTGTGGAAATAATAATAAATGAATAACTTCAGTAGAAACATTATTATTTCTAAAAGTGCTAAGAGTGGCAAGAAATTTATCAAGGTGATCGTGAGGGTCTTCATGAAATCCTGCTCCAAATTGGGATGCTTGTATCATCCTCACGATTGCCGGATTGATCTCAAAATTATTTGCATTGATTTCAGGCAGCACAATGCATGATTCTCGGTCATTATATCTGCCCGAGACATATCCTCTCATAGAGAGTTCTGATTCATCTTCTCGTCGATTATTTTGTGGCGGAACTAGTTCATTTTGTTGCTCCAGTCTCTGATTGTCGCGTGCTTGTCCAGCCATTTTTCTGATATTTCTTCTTAATCGACGAGCAGTTCTTTCAATTTCAGGATCAAATTCCAAAGGCGGATTTGAACTCCTCGTGCGCTTATCAGAAGATTCCAGGGTTGGTTGTGATTATATATTCAGTAATACCTGCAACAACCAATTTTCAGTAAGATAAAAGAATAAAATAAAATAAAATAAAAATATATACAAGAAGAAAGAAATACAGATAATAGGTCACGAAAAAAATAAGATTTTAACAAATAAAAAGTCTTTCGGCCTGATAGAATTGAAAATTCATCATTAAAATTAATTTCCGAGAGGAACTTTTCAGAAACCTAACTACGGCCGCAAAAAGAGGTTCTTCAAACCAATACAAATGCCAAATAACTCGACTGAAAGTAAATCAAATAGATAATCGTAAAAATCATGCACTCGTTCGGTCGTAAAAACCATGAAACAGTGTCGAAAGGATTAATCAACGTGAAGGCGTAAAACTCATTAAATTACGGTCGAAATAAAATCATAAGATGGCGTAAACATTAACACGGCGATGAATCATCTTGGTCGAAAGAGAATTAAATTGACTTCTGTGGCGTAAAGAATTAATCAACTCCTCGCATATAAAACTCCAGGTGTAAAGAATCGAAGTCAACAACCTTTGGCCGAAATAAAAATCGAACGAAATGTCGACAAATGAATCATTACGGCCGAGGAAGAGGACAATTCATATCGGCCATAAATCAATGAAAATTAAGTCGAACGTGATCCTTTATGGCCGAGAAAGAAAAATCCACAAATAAACTGGCCGAAAAGGTCGTAAGATGGCGTAAAAACAAATGTTCAGAAAATATCGACTGTAAAATCAGAGTAAGAAACAATTCTCGGCCGCAAAAGACATGCACAACAGGATTAACGAGACGAAAATCCAAGGCGCAAAATGATTAACACGAGAGATTTAACCAACGTCCAAAGAGGATTCAGAAATTTATCGGCCGCAAAACAATTCGATCATATGGAATACGTGAAGTTTCAGCCGTAAAACTCAGATTAAATTTGCCAGCCGCAAAATATAAGAAAAGACTTTTGCGGCGTAAAAGATTATTCGAAATTATTTAAGACAAAAGAGGTCAAATCAATAATAAAAGGAATTTTACGGCCGCAAAACCATGAGATCAATTCTCGGCCCTAAAAAGAAAACATGAGATCCTTCTAGGCCGTAAAAAAAATGAAATAATGGATTATCAGAGATTAAGTTATCATCTGCAAGCTTAATCAATCATATCACAAGAGAGAGAAATCAATTCGATCTGAATGAAGTGAAATACCGGCCGTAAAATTTGGATAAGAGTTTGTCAGTTAAAAGCTTGCGGGCGTAAAGATTTCTTACGGGTTCATTAAAGCCAAAACACAATTGATCAAACGTGCACATTCAGAAGATTTCAATTTCTACAGCCGCAAAACAAAAAGAATTTCACGGCCACTAATTAAAACAATTTTAGCATCAAATAGGATGATCTTTAAGCGCATAATAGAAGTTAAAATTTTGCGGCCGCAAAATTGAAAGTTTAGAACTAAGAAATCATTCATTGCGAGGCCGTAAAATTAATAAAGCCGACACATTAGATCTCGGTCGTAAAATCATAAGTCAACAGTAATCTGAAAATCCGTAAAGCACTAGCCAAAGTCAACAATTTTAATCTAAAATGTCGCGACCTTTATCTGCAAAAGAAAAGTGTTAGTTTAGTCACAAAAAATAATTAAAACAAATAGTACATATTTACAAAGAATTATTAACAATTTATTTACATCTCCTACTAATTCATAAAAATGAGAAATTAATTAATAAATATTCCCCGGCATCGGCGCCAAAAATTTGATGCGTTGAAATGATGTAGCAAAATAGAATAGCTAGCAAGTGCACTAGTCGCTCAAGTAATATAGTAATAAGAGTAAGAGTGTCGAACCCACGAGGAATATTATTAATTCAATATATGAATTTATAAATTAATAAGAGAGGAAAAACATGGATTTTGGAGATAAGTTTTGTAAAAGTAAAATAAAACAAGATAAGATAATGTAATGGTGTTGAAGTTAGGCCTTAGGATGAAAATAGATAAGGATAAATATTTGAACCATAAAAGATAAATTTAATATTTAATGATGGATTAGAGTCCCCCTAAATTATTAACTTGACATAATTAAATTGCGGTCTCCACAAACTGGCATCCCCTCAATCTAAGTATGTAAATTAAACTATCTTAATTTAATAAAACTTGAAGCCTCCACAAACTGGCATCCCATCAAATCATATTAAAATTAAGACGCATTAAATTGGATTCCCTAGACTATTAATCACTCCACAAACTGGTATAGATTAACATACCACACAAATTTGATTCTCCACACACTATTTATCAAAATTTATGTCAATTATTAATTTCACATAAAATCAATTAATTTAATTAACAAATTCTGAAATCAAATAGTCCACAAACTAGTAATTACTTAACTCAGAAATCCAAATAATTAGATTAAAAGCACTTAGCACAATTAACTAATTGATCAGAAAAGATTAAAATAAATGATATAGGGTCCAAATAGTTTCCCTTCAATAATAATCTCCTAAAATGAAATAAATAAAAATATAGAGTTCATCCTAGAAATTCTGGAGAGATAATAACAAAATAACAATAATAATTGGAAGAATTACACCAAGAATAGAATAGGATCCTCAGATTTGGGCAGATAGTTGGACAGCCTTTCGGACTTGATCAGGGTCGCGATCAACCTCCGCCGTCCCACTTCTCTCCTTTTGGTCGTAGCCTGCAGAGCTCACGACTCGCCATGGAAGAAACCTGAACTTCATAGCACCCCTTGGAACGACGGATTCTTCACGTATTTATAAGTGCGGACGACCTTCAATTTGATCACGGTCATAAAATATCGTACGGATGAATTTAAATTTACGAGATAAACTCGGCCAAAGATAAATCCTTTTAATCGTTATGCCCAAAGATAAATCCTTTTAATCGTTACCCCCTTTGAATCTCGACCAAAATAAAATTCTTTTATCTTTACGCCCAAAGAGATAAACCCTTTTATCTTTACCCCTATGGATCTCGGCCAAAACCAAGATTTCCTTGCCATTACCCCCTCCAAATCTCGGCCAAAACAATAATCCTTTATCCAAATCTCGACCAAAATGAAAAATCTTCATGCCACTATGCCCAAAAAGATAAAATCTTTTTATCTTTACCCCTTCATATCTCGACCAAAAAGTGATAATCTTCTTTGTAATCTCGCCTAAAATGATGAAATCTGATGTCGTTACGCCCAAAATTCAAGTTGCATTCATTTTTACCCCCAACGAAGTAAGATGTAATTTATCCAACCATGAGATCATCTCGGCCGAAATATAATTCTTTACGGCCGATTCATATTACCTGTAAAATAATTATAAGAATTAAGTAAATTCCTCTTTAGTTAAAATATGCAAAACATTAATAATTAAAATCGATAAATCCGGAATTACAATTAAAAGTGACTAAAAATGATGCATGCCATGAACAAATTACAGAAAAATTAATTAAAATAATAATCTAAAATATGTTGTATTTTGCATGCATCACTATGTTGCTACAGTAATCGCGTTACTGTAGCAAGGAGTGCCTTCTTGCTGCTGGCCGAATGGGATTTGGGAGAGGGAGTGAGGTGGTTTACTGTTACAAGGGGAGGGTTGTGTGCTGCTTTCGACTGATAGAGTGGGGTAGGTGGGAAAACACCTTTTAGGGCATTATAATATTGTATGTTGATGTGGGCTTGTGGGTTTTGGTGGGCTGAGTGCGGGCGCCCCTTTTAAGTTGCTTCTTTTCCTTTTTTTTTATTTTATTTAGAATGTTACAACCTACCCCCTTAAATAAAAATTCGTCCTCGAATTTTAGCAATCATAATTCACTTACCGAAAAGTTTTGGAAACTTCTCTCGCATTTCCTCTTCTAGTTCCCATGTAGCTTCTTGTCCGCGGTGATGCTTCCATGCTACCTTGACCATTGGTATGCTCTTATTCTTGAGATGTTTCACTTGGTAGTCTATGATCTCTATTAGTTGCTCCACATAAGTGAGATTTTCCTTGATATTTGGTTCTTCTATCTGAATCACATTCGCTTCATCATGAACATACTTTCGAAGCATTGATACATGAAAAACATTGTGAAATCTAGCATAAGAAGGTGGTAATGCTAACTTGTAGGCCGCTTCACCCACTATCTCTAGTATCTCGAAAGGTCTAATATATCTTGGTGTTAACTTTCCTTTCTTACTAAATCTCATAACACCCTTAGTTGGTGAAACTTTGAGCATTACATGATCAACTTCATAAAGTTGCTCTCTTCTTCTCATATCCGCATAACTCTTTCGTCGACTTTGTGCCGCTAACATCCTTCGCTTGATGAGCTCTACCTTGTCAACATACATGTTGACCAAATCCGGTCCAAGATATCTTTCTTCTCCGATTTTACTCCAACATGCCGGAGAATGACAAGGTCTACCATAAAGAGCTTCAAATGGAGTCATCTTGATACTTGAGTGATAACTATTATTATAAGCAAATACCACCAAAGGAAGGTGGTCATCTCAATTTTCATGCCAATCCAAAGCACAAGCTCTAAGCGTATTTTCAAGTGTTTGGATTGTTCTTTCACTTTGGCAGTCAGTTTGAGGATGGAATGTCGTGCTAAAGTTCAATCTTGTTCCAAATGCATTTTGGAGACCTTTCCAAAATCTTGAAGTGAATCTTGGATCTCTATCTGAGACAATAGAAGCTGAAATTTCATGCAGACGGATAATCTCATTCACATATAACTCGACCATGCTTTCCATGGATTGACTCACTTTCATAGGGATAAAGTGAGCCGACTTCGTCAAACGATCAACTACAACCCAAATTGCATCATGCCCCTTCCTGGTTCGTGGTAGTCCTACTACAAAATCCATGGATATATTTTGCCATTTCCATTCCGGAATAGGTAGAGGTTTTAATTTACCACAAGGTCTTCGGTGCTCAATCTTGACTTATTGACACACTATGCACTTTGCTACATACTTGGCCACTTTCTTCTTCGTATCTTCCCACAAAAAGTTTCTTTGCAAATTCTTGAACATTTTGGTGCTTCCGGGATGGATTGAGAATTCGGACTTGTGATACTCATCCAAAATCTCTCTTCTTAATACCTTGTCTTTTGGCACCCATAATCGGTTCTTGTATCTAATTGCACCATCTTCACCATACTTGAAGTGATTCCTCTCCCTTTGGCAAACGTTGATCATTCTAGCATATTCCGGATCTCTTCTTTGAGCTTCAACGATTCTTCTCACCAAACTTGATTCGATCACATGATGAGTCATACATATGATCCTTTGACCAAAAATGCTTGGGGCCCATTGCACTATGCTTTCCACAAGATTCCACTTGTGGAAACTTAAACAACCAAGTGATCCTTCCCACTTGTGACTTAGTGCATCCGCAACTACATTTACTTTTTTGGGGTGGTACAATATTGCGAACTCATAGTCCTTAAGGAACTCGAGCCATCTTCTTTGCCTCATATTCAAATCTTTTTGAGAAAATACATACTTTAGACTCTTATGATCCGTGTACACTTTGAAATCTTCACCATACAAGTAGTGGCGCCATATCTTCAATGCAAATACCACTGCCGCCAACTCTAGATCATGAGTTGAATAGTTAACTTCATGTTTCTTCAATTGCCTTGAAGCGTATGCAACTACTTTGTCATGTTGCATAAGTATACATCCTAATCCGGTACCACAAGCATCACTACAGATGACATAGCCTCCACTTCCCATGGAAATGACTAAGATGGGTGTCGTTGTAAGTCTTCTTTTTAACTCTTGAAAACTTGCTTCACATGCTTGTGACCATATGAACTTCTCGCCCTTCCTTGTCAACTTTGTCATAGGAGCGGCAATCTTTGAAAAGTCTTGGATAAACCTTCTATAATATCCAGCAAATCCCAAGAAACTTCGGATCTCGGTAACACTCTTGGGCCTATTCCAATTCATTACCGCTTCAACATTTGCCGGGTCCACAGCTACTCCATGTCTTGACACAATATGTCCAAGAAACATCACCTATTCAAGCCAAAATTCACATTTAGAAAACTTGGTGTAGAGCTTGTTTCTTCTTAAAGTTTCCAACACAATGCGGAGGTGTTCCCCGTGTTCTTCCGGGCTTGACGAGTAGATGAGGATGTCATCCACAAATATGATCACGAACTTGTCCAAATATGGACGAAAAACCCTATTCATCAAATCCATGAATGCGGCAGACGCATTCGTTAGTCCAAAAGGCATAATAAAAAAACTCATAATGTCCATACCTTGAGCGAAATGCCGTTTTGGGAACATCTTGCTCAGCTACCCTTAATTGGTGGTAGCCACTCCTTAGGTCGATCTTGGAGAAAACCGACGCCGTTGATAATTGATCAAAAAGATCATCAATCATTGGTACGGGGTACTTGTTCTTCACTATCATCTTGTTGAGCATTCGATAGTCGATGCACAACCTTAAGGAGCCATCCTTCTTCTTAACGAACAGCACCGGTGCGCCCCATGGTGAGACGCTTGGCCTAATGAACCCCTTATCCAAAAGCTCTTGTAGTTGCGTCTTCAGTTCGTGCATCTCCGCCGGAGCCATTCGGTAAGGCGGCTTTGAAATGGGAGTGGTCCCCGGAAGTAGTTCAATATTAAACTCAACTTCCCTTCTTGGCGGTAATCCCGCAATGTCTTCCGGAAAGACATCGGGATATTCTCTTATCACATCCAAAGATTCAAGTGCCTTGGGTTGTGAATCCATCTTAACGACGCTTGCCAAGAATCCTCTTGCTCCTTTCTTAATCATCTTGCTTGCCTTAGTCACTGAAATTAGCACCTTGGCCTCCTTAGAGGGAATTCCCCTAATCATTGTAGGCTTTCCATGATGGTCACCTATAAAAACCTTCTTTTCTTTGCAATACATGTGAGCATCATTATGGGATAACCAATCCATTCCTAATATTACATCATACTCTATCATATGAAGCAATATGAGGTCATATGAGAAATTCTTTCCATCTATTTCTATGGATACATTAGGGGTATATCTCCTAGTGCCTACCATTCTGGTAAGAGTCACCACTTCTAGTTGACAATTAATAACTAGAGGCCTTACTTTTAGAATGCTTGCAAATGCATGAGAGATAAAAGAATGGGTGCAACCGAATCAAATAGAACATTTGCATACTGACCGGCAATTAGAATATTACCTTGAATCACATCATTTTCTGGGGTGGCCTCATCCACTTCCATGGAGAAGACTCTTGCTGGAGCTCTTGGTGGGTTTGCCACCATTTTTCCTTTGTTGCGATTATCTCCACGCTTCTTCGGGCAGTCCCTTATATAGTGTCCCTTCTTGCCACATTGGAGACATGACCCGGCCTTCATGCGACATTCACCATAATGGTTCCTTCCACAATGTGGGCATGTGAGCCTAATTGGTTCCACCTTCTTTGGAGAATAGTAAGGTGTCTTCCTTGGATTACTTCCTTGGGCCTTCCCTTCATGCTTCTTGATGGTCTTTCCCTTAGCAATATTTCTTTCTTGGTACTTCCTTTCATGCTCAGCGGCAAGCTCTACTGCCTCCTTCATAGTAGTGCAGCGACCACTCATAACCCATGGTTGCAGTCCAGGATTCAGCCCATTGATGAACCTCTTTGTCCTTCGGAGCTCATTCTCATTGAGCTCCCCAAACTTTTCCAGCCTTGGACAAGGTTGAGAAAATCGTCCCTCTTCTTTTCTTTAACATGATCGGGAAAGAAGCGTGCCTCAAACGCCTCCACGAAGCTTTCCCAGACAACATCTTCTTCATTCTGGAAGGTAGTTTTTAAGAGTGCCTTCCATCATGCCTTAGCTTGTCCGCAAAGGCGATGCGTAGCATACATCACCTTGCGATCTTCGGGACATCCCATGACTTTAAGATGTCCCCTATTTCCTTAACCCATGATTCAACTAAATCAGAGTCTCCTTCTCCGTCAAACTTGGGAGGTTGGAGCCTTAGGAATCTTTCTATGGAATAGTCCAGTTCATTAGTCCTTTGGGCATTTTGTGCCGCCCGGATTAATCCATCGAGGAAAGTATTCCTTTCATGCTCCTCATCCACAATTGCCCGCCTTGGTGGCATCTACATTCACAATTAAATAAACATAACATCATCATTAGCATGAGTTAAACATGGAAAAACATGTACCTTTAGGTTCGGTGGCACCTCATGACGATTGCACATGGACTTTACACTTAGACATTACACTTAGACATTTTAGCCAACCTATGGCTTATACATCCTAAGACTTAATACATAAGAGCCAAACTAAGGCTCTGATACCAATTGTAACGCTCCCAAAATTTGGCCCTAATTTTTAAATTTTGTCGAACCCTGGATGGCATTACATCGACCTTGACATGACCTAATTTCATAAAACTTTGCAGCGGAAACATAATATGATAAACTTAAAACAATCACATCATGAACAGCGGAAGACTTCATACTTAAAACCCAAGATAACATAAACTAGCCCATGGGCCTAATAGGCTCTAACATATACCCAACAAAGGGTTCTTACAACATAAAGAGTTCAAGTAAAATACATGACTCCATAAGACCCATAAGCCATACATAAATGACTCTTACAAGAGTTCATCAACATAATATAATTAAGATAACTTGGGTCGTAGCTCGACCCGCCCATGTGCAATGTCTTCGTCAAGAGGCCCTCACCGCGGAACTTAAGCCTCATCCATACCTGCACGGATTCATAGGGTGCAGTGGATTTCTCCCGTTAGAGTATGTTGAGGCCCATGCATGCTATGACCTTAGAATATAATCTCTACATGTCATGGCATATGCATATCATCATCATGGAACACAAATCATATGCATGCTATGAGCTAATGGTGCATATTACATGGCATATGAGCATATCATCATGGCAAGATAAGATAACATGTAACATCATAATCTTTAAATCAAGCATATCATAACTTATCATTATGCTAATGCATATCTTGATCTTATCATACTTTACTTTATCATATTTCATCATGTCATGATATGATGTGACAAGTGGACATTTACATTGCATCCTCATAGGTGCATACTTCATCATACTTCTATAACATTTTTACTTTATGTCCCAAGTCATTCATCATTCATCTTGTCATCTTTCATCTTTACTTAGATACTTCCTTATCTTGTTGATTGGGAAGACCATGTTGAGTTCGTGGGAGAATGGCTAGCTAGGCCAACATGTTGGGTTCGCGGGAGGCCAATAGAGACGCCACACTTGGGGTGGAACTCATCGATTGATTCCGCGTAGGTCCAATAGAGACGCCACACTAGGGGTGGAACTCGCCTCAACTTATGGAAATGCCACACTAGGGGTGGAACTCGTTTCCCCAGAAAATGCCGCCACTTGGGGGCGGAACCCATTTCCCCTCCTCGATTACAACAAGACACCTTCATCCCAATCCGTCTTTTATTTGCTTTCGTCAATACATACAATCATTTAATACATGTTGCATGTTTTAATCCTATTTAAGGTCATACATACTTCAAATCATACTATACGTGGACATTCAATCATAGCCAATCAGCTTTCAGAATGGATGACCGTTCTGGGTAACGGTCGACCATTAGAAGGGTATCGGTCGACCGGTCGGATTATCGATCGACCGTTATGGTCTTTTCAGACGACCAAAATCAAACTTCGGTTCATCCGCTAATCACAGAATGTGACACTCTTCTAAAACGGACGATTGCTGAAATAACGGTCGACCGCTACTGGTCTTTTCGGACGTCCAAAATGGGCTTCGGATCATCCGCTAATCATAGAATGTAACTGTTACTCAAATCGGACGATCGCTGAGATATTGGTCGGCCAATACTTGGCTTTCGGATGACCGTAACAAGGTGCTTGGATGTCCGCTAATCATAAAATGTGTCGAACATTTCGACAACACATATCGGACGACCGTTTGTAAATCGGTCGACCTTTACATTGCTATCGGACGATCGAAACAGGGTATTTGGTCATCCGCTAATCACAGAATGTTCGACCTTGCCAAAATGGACGACCATTATAGAGTCGGTCGACCATTGGACTGGTTCGAGACTACAAATGTCTCCAGAAAGGTCGACCGATACATTATCGGTCGCCCGTTTTGGGCCGACAGAAATATGATTTTTACAAGGTTTCTTTCCAAATCTTACATACATCAATATTTTGAACACATATTGACTTCCAAACATCATATGAGATATTTCTTAACATTCTTAGCATTCTAATCATGAATCACATGGGGTTTTCACATAAAGACTTTCAACATTCTAATCACACTTATAAATGTACACAAGCTTTACAAGATTTCATAAGGAGCTAATAAACCACAATAGGCATTGTACATCCATACATGATTGACAATAGAACATTAAGCAAGATAAGCAATAGGGCAAGAAGCTATAAAACCATAACATTCTAAGCATGATTAGCAATGAAACAGTAATATAAAGAGCATTACTTATAAAATGCACATTTCCCAAATCTTCACTCTAAGAACAAAAGGGTGTGTTCTTTATGCCCTAATCCACACATACAACCATCATTAGGGGGAAGATTAGGGAGGTTTGGATCCCCTCAACATACCTTGATTAGCTAAGCTTTACTCTAATCTTCTTCCTCTAGATTCAATCCCCTCTTTCTCTCCTAATTAGTGCTGCCCTCGAGCACTAATGACACTGTGTTGCTACACTAATCGCGTTACTGTAGCAAGGAGTGCCTTCTTGCTATTGCTGACCGAATGGAATTTGGGAGAGGGAGTGAGGTGGTTAACTGTTGCAAGGGGAGGGTTGTGTGCTGCTTTCGGCTGATAGAGTGGGGTAGGTGGGGAAACACCTTTTAGGGCATTATAATATTGTATGTTGATGTGGGCTTGTGGGTTTTGGTGGACTGAGTGCGGGCGCCCCTTTTAAGTTGCTTCTTTTCCTTTTTTTTAATTTTATTTATAATGTTACAAATATCGCGACAAATTAGCATTCCAATTGATAATCCACTGAATGACTAAAAATCTTTTTGGTGCATAAAGGTGCAATGGATAGAAAGACTTTTTTTTATCCTCTCCTCATTACAGCATCGTAACTTTTGGATTAAGTAATTCCACTCATGATCTCTAGAATTCAAAGAACATGAAACTCCATAGGATTATGACCATAAAAATCCATTTATGATTTTCCTCTTTCTTGTTGAACTCTCTTATTTTTCTTTCCCTAGTCTTTTGTTTTCTGCTCTTGCTCCATTGTTGGTCAGCTAGAGAGCTTTGGAGGTGCTGGATGCAGGAGGGAGAAGTGGAAGGGACTAGAGTTTGATCCATCGAAGATCCAATCAAAAAATTATTAAAAAGGTGTGTTATTCAAAATTTGGTTCATAGGGATTGTTCTTGAAAGATTTGCATGTTCTTAAGAACTTTGATAGGCTTAAGATCCATGTTAGAATGGTAGTAATCATGCTTTAATGTTTCATGAAGCTTTACAATATGTTGTTCTCTGTTTAAGATGATGTTCGAATGATATAGAGTAGCAATTTGTCATGTTTTTACTTGACGATTGATATGATTACGAAGACATGCTTTAAGTAGACAAGAGGTGGATTTTTACATGCTCTAGATTTGAATTTTTTTTTGAAAAAGATCAAGATATGATTATCCAATTTTGACATATTATGACACATGAATACGATAAGATTGTTAGTGAATTGTTCTGCTATTATACATGATGAAAATGATATTTCTTGCCGAAATTTAGTTATGAAACCATGCAAAATTTGATAGGAATGTGTTAGATCTATGATTGGATGAAAAATTGATTAAAAGCATAAGGATTCTACAACAAGGCCTATGATTCTGCTGACTGAAACGAGCGATCGATCCCAAATCAGACGTCCAAATGTCCTCGATAGGAGATAAAGATTACCAGAATGGACGACCGATTCAAGGATCGAGCGGCTCGAACTAGAAATATCGAGACATGAATATGGTAATGACTACCAGATCAAACGACCGAGCTAAGGATCAGGCGTCCAATCTAAAATGTCGAGATCGAACATGATCCAATGGTCAATTGTGAAACCATCTTGGTCCACCCAAGATCATGGACCGGACAACTGATCAAGTTGCAGACCTCCAAAACTGTGCAATATCAAATGATCGCCAACCTATCGGGCGTCCCACCCATACCCAGCCTTAGAACGATCGAAATATGAACTCAAAATGCATGTCCGAATCTCGAACGAATGACCGCTCAAATTTTATGAAATGGACTTCAGATCTCCTTGATAGACGTTCAATAATAGGTGTCCGAACCTTTAACGGACAATCGATGGACATGAATAAAATTGGTGTTCGATCCTTTATTAGACAATCGCCGAACACGTTAGAGCAGTTGACCGTTTAACTTTTGGGCCTCTGATTTATGGGCAGAGAATGAATATGACCCTAATTAACAACCATGATCATGATTTAATCTTGACCAATTGATTGTCCGTTCTCTTTTATGGCATTTCATGATAATCTGGCATCACCTTTGCTCCTGACAGTCTTGATTGATCAAAGTGATCAAAAGAGACATTCATAGATTAAAGAAATAAAAGATGAGAGTTATCATTGTCTACTTAGATGGGTGGTTATCAACTTTATATGAGGCACTCTTCATGGAGGTTATCAGTTTTGTTTGAGACACTGCACCTTATTTGAGGATGTTATCAGTGTGAGGTCATCCTCGCCCTTTATGGGGCACATGTCGTGGCATTAATCTCCCATTGGCCTACCATGGTTTAGGTAGTCACATAAGGGTTTATAATGATACTTCTAAAAGTTGAGAGCCCTTTCAACCCATGAATAAGATGAAAGAAAATGAATGATAAAGATGAATCGAAGAATTATGTCCTTATAAACATGAATATTATTCATTAATGTATTGAAAAGTAATGGAACAGTAATGTATTTCAAAATGAAAGATGATATGAAATAAGATGAAGCAAAAATGGTTTATAATTACCATTATTTTCTATGATAATCCCAATCATCTTTATGAAAATCATCTTATGTTTGTTTCATGCATATTCTTATGAATTTCTCACATATTATGAATTTATACTTAACTTTATGCGAATGGTTGAGTTTGCTCCGTTATGTGATCCCTGTAGGTACATGAGTTGATGCGTGTGAGACGACTTGAGTTTGGGTGGCTTATGCACATAGTTATCTTAGAGTTATGTTGAGTCTTCTTTTATACTATCGAATTGTATGCAGGACCCACATATGTAACGAATTTTGTCATGGGCATTTGTATGCATATTATGGATGTTTGGACAATGTGATGTACTCATTTATTTGATCAGCCTTCGCATTTTATGATTCATTATTGTAATATTTTATTTTAAAATCTTTTACTTATGTGTCATCATTAATGATCATTTGAATCAACAAATAGATCAAAATTGTACCGAAGAAATTAACGCACCGAGAGGACATTTCGTCACGTGGCGAGATCAAATTTTAGAGAAATCCACGCTCATTTTTTTCATGGCGGATTATTGTTTGTACGGATTTTTTCTATTACAATTTAACCTAATACCTAATTAACTCCTTGGTTATGATTTTTTTTGGGTAGGCTTTCTGAATTTATCCGATTGTTCTTACGGAGTTAGGTAAAAGAAAAAAGTCATAAATTTGAAAACCTAAAAATCTAATGGTTGTAATAAAACTTTAGTTTTTTTTTTCAGCATTTATAAAAACAATATGCGATAACTTTTAGACAAAAAAAATTACCGAAATGGACCGGACAAACATCCACATGCTAGAAATAATTCAGAATGTCTATTATTTTATTTTCCTTAGCACATAACATTTCTCTACTAATATATAAATTATTATGCAGAATACATACTAACAAAAAATGTAAGCTATAAGATAACTTTACTATCAATTTAAAAAATGAAAATTGATGACCGTGGGACTAATAAAATGACATTACCTCTAACAATCACCCTAAAAACTCAGTAGAAGTGTATGAATTTTAGAATCATTAGAAAAACTGTCCAACTCATATCATTAAAAAACCATGGAGTACGAGAACGAACGGCCAAAGGTATGCACACGATAATTAAAAAGAAACACACAATGCATACAAACATGGATGAATTTAATTAATGTCGTTAACTACACGCAAACCACAATTAGCCGATGACGAAAGGAATCAAGCGATGTCTCATTTGGTGCCAACGGTGTCCTCTTTTATAATCAAATTATCCTCGTCATGACTAATTAACTTGATGCTTCTCATTGGTAGCTTTCACTTTTTGATTAAATTACTTTACACTTGAGAATATGCATATTGATTATACGCAAAATGCTTCCAGTTGAACAAGCCAGGATCATTATTATACACATGTTCTTAATCTTAATCATCTATGATGATTTCTTTATAAGAAAGCGGTAAGAATCTTACATAAAAAGGTTTTCGATCTGTTTTAAAATTTCTAAACAATAATTTAATATTAGGTATCAACTCTCTCTCTCTCTCACGAATAACGCACAAAAGACTGAATAAAGCTCCAAAAGAATGGACAAAACTAGCAATCAAAGTTTGAATTGAAGAGAATGCATCGTGTTGAAGGAGACAGCAAGCGAACATGTCCTAAACTAATAGACTAGCAGCTTCTTGCTCAAACTAAGAGAGGTCGGCAGGCCAAGATGATATTGCATGCCATGGCCATCGTCCCCCAAGAAAGCGACATATATGTAGATATAGTATTCCAAATATTTGTTAGCGACATCAATGTGTACATCTATGGATCGGATCGCTTTCCATTGTGGATTCTGTGTTAAGTCTCAAATCTTAAATAGATCGCATTAACAGTGTGTTTTATTGTACTTACGCAAGCAATTTCCAAATCGTGAAGCAGGCAACAGTTCTACGTCTTAATCCTGTCGGTCGTCCGATATATGCACCATCAATGGAAGTCGACCTCTCAATTGCATTCTTCGGTTCATATTATTCAAATATCGACTTCTGTTGGATGACTAGTTCTATATATAAACACAAAAAAATTAGAAAGTAAATTTTTAATTAACAATATGATATATATATATATATATATATAACTAGAGATGAGTTACTTTTTATAACTTTTTGAAGTTGCATAAGATAACAACTCATCTTATTTAACATGTCATATTATCATAGGGATTTCAACTCATATATATATTGAGATATATAAAGACAAAGACAGTAGTACAGACCAACAAGGGTTGGAATGCAGTAGTAAGCGGCTCTTCCTCACTTAAGTAAGGTCTAGGATTTGAATCTTGTAAACGTAAAAAAATTTTATTGAGAGCCTCACCTGACACTGTTAACTAGGTACGTGACTCGATATGATTTTACCGAATTAGTTAGGCTCGATAGTGAGGCGACTACCAATCTGTGGACAATGTGTTCTTTAGTACCGCACAGGTTGAAACGCGATACCGCTTTCTAGATACTGCAGCCTGGTCAAAAAAAAAAAGAGACAGTAGAACAGTAAAATTAATTAAATGATTTGTTAATTGATTGTAACGCAGACAATCATGAATTGCCGACATAGGCGTTAGTCGACTGCATGCGACAGCATGGTAACTTCCGGCGATCGTGTGTAATCTATTAGCGCATTTCTTGTACGAAATATATATGAAAAAAAATAAAGAGTGGATGTGAATTCGTGTAGGGTCAACAAACTACACATCTAGTGTTGCCTTTCGAAATTAAAATCAAGCGTAGATGCGGCTTGTCTTGTCTTATGCTTTTCATGATTCAGGTGTTAATCTTCGGTTTACTTTTATTTTCGGCGGTATTGGTTCCTTTAGTTTGGCGAAACAGAAAAAATACAAAATTCTATTAAACAGGAGAATTATATATTGTATGCATATGTGTTAATGAGTTTATGAAAATTATTCAGCACATCAAATTTAATACGATATCAGATATTTAAGTCAAAAGTTCAAATTTGGTTAAACTCTTATTAAAAAAAGTATTTTCCCCCTTTGTTATCCATGTGGTGAGCTGGATTAGACCATTATCAACAATCTACACGTAAGGGGAGTGCTAATAATATAAACTCATTGATGTTGCTATTTCTAATAACTTAACTTTTAAAAAAAATTGGTCAGCACATCAAATTCTTGTTGGATGTGATTAGTTGCCCCATCTCTTTCTCAATCAATTCAAATTTGTCACTTATTGCATTTGCCAATTTTCGATCACAAGGTCTTAAGATTGTTTCTTTTCCACCAATGGTGTTTTTTGATATGGTGGTCGGTACGAAGTCTGATAGTGTGGCCGATGTAGAATGATTGAAGATGATGGCTTTGCTTATTGAGATGGCCCGTTTTGATTTCTTTAAGAGAAATTGGGATGTCTCCTCCATGCTAAATTATATGTGGTGGCATACAGTGTAATAACAGACAACAAGAAAGGATAAAAAAAAAAGAATTTGAGTTCGATTTGGAATGGGAGGCTGAAGATAAAAATCCAAGGCCAATTGTATTAAAGGCTCAACGTATTGTTGACCTCCACAAAATCAGGGAGTTGTCTGATTACTTTGAATCTGATTAGAAGAGAGGAGATTGTTATAGATAAAAATCAGATTTTTGCATTAACTCCTCTCCCCCCAAAAAGAACCCCGCGACCTTTCTCTTCTCTCGTTGTCACTGCATGTGCAGAACCTGAGCAGAGTCTTCTCCATCGTCTGGATTGCAAGTTGTGCTGAGACCACTTCCTTCTCTCATCGTCTTTCGGGTGTTGTTCTTCTTATGCCCTTCATTGGAATTTTGTAGATGGTGGTCGAGAGGAAGAACAGGGGGACAACAGGGGCATTGTTTAATCGATTTTTCGACGAACGAAAGGAGGGATTAATCGCGAACAAAGGTGGGTGAATCAAAATCACCTTGCATAACCTCTGAATTGTCCCAATTCATGCCCTAATCGATATGAAAAGAAAAGAATAAGAACAAGGCTCAAGTTATCATTTTATTTGTTTGATTTCTTGAATTCTTTGATTGGTTGTTTAATTGCATACATAATTCATTTTCTGTTGTTCTATTTTGGTGTGATTGATTTGCTAGGAGATAGGAACTAGTTTAGGTTGACATTGCATTGAAGAACCGATGAAATTCCAAAGTTCTGTAACTTTATTTATGCTAACCGGTCGACCGGTCTACAAGTATTGCCAGCAACCGGTCGACCGATAATGTGACCTACAACCGAGTCCTCTTCATATCGACCGGTCAACCGATCCTTTTTCATTGCGACCTGACCGGTCGATCGATCCCTAACCACCGGTCGACCATTCAACTAAACAGATCGACCGATCCAATTAGCCCCTATTCAAACCACTGGTCAACCATCTTAACAGACCGATCGATTGTTAAAAAGTGATTAATGTTCGGATGGAAGATTAACAATGGGTTGCCAGTCCAAGCCAAGTGCAGTAAGATAAGGGTAGCTCCCTTGGTCATGGTTTGATCACCCACTGACCCGCACAAGGCCGTAATGTTTGCTCGACATACCCCAAGAACTAAAGGCACCTAAAATCACCCTGATTTTTAATAATAACCAAGATCAAGAAACATGATTAAGTCAAATCAAATTATCGTTATGTTTTACAAGTATGCCATGATTCCAAGTTAATCTCTATCATTGACTCTCATGATTTATGATATCCTCTTAATTATTTCTTATAATGATCTATGATGCTGCCATGTTATCCTTTCAAGTTCAAATCAAGCATGATTATTTATTTCTGATTATTATATTCATGTCATGCATTGTATATTTTGTGGTTCCCCACTAGGCTGTAAAGCTTATGGGAGGATCTCCTCCCTTGTGTCTGATTTTCACAGGACCAAGTCAGTGACGAGGTGGAGCAGGTGTGTGGTGACGAAGCTCTAGCGGCAAGAAAACACATGAATTATAGGATTTATTAGTTTCTTATATAGATTTTTCTTTTCCTTTCGCATTTTAGATTCATAATGTAGAACCTCATTTTTATTCCTTAAAGATGTTATCGCCACTTTTAGACTTCTGCAATTAAAGTTATCCTTTTCTATTTATTTCTTTTATTTTATTATTCTTCCGCTGACGTGTCTCAGTTTTTGACTGAGATATGGTCAATATTATGGTCAAAGTCATAGCATATCGTAGCGTCTCTAGATTGGTCTTCGCCATGTGGCGGGGGTCGATTTGGGGGCGTTATATTTATAGTATCAGAGCCTAAGGATAGGACTCTCTTGACGTCCTAGTGTATAGTATAGTATGGTATGGGTTCATGTGCCATCGCCGAGCAGTCGCCACACCCTCCACCGAAAAGCAATGTAAGTAACTTTCATGTTTAAAATAAGTTATTGTTTATTGATGTATGATTTTATTTTATGGTTAGAGGATAAGTATGTCACGACGATCAGAGCGGATTCAGGAGCAGATGGCTAGATCGGGCCAGAATGCTCAGGAGGTACCGGAAGGCCCACTCCCTGAGATTGGGGCCCAGCAGGTCGTGGACCTGGTTGTGGCTGAGCCGTGCCCCAGGCCGCGGACGAGGCAGAGGCCGCTCCGCTAGAGCGGCATTAGAAGAGCATGTTGATGAGGTTGCCCCACCTGAGGGTAGTCAGACAGGAGGCAGTCCACCGACGTCTAGACGCCAAAATCGGGGAGCACGACATGAGGTAGCTGAAGACACAATTCAGGCCTTCCTGAAGCTACACCCGCCTCATTATGATGGGAAGGCAGATTTTTTCAAGACTGAAGAGTGGATAGAGATCATGGATCATATTTTTAAGTTGATGAGATGCGCTGATGAATGCAAGGTCCTGTATGCCACACACATGCTTACTAGTACTGCAATGGGCTGGTGGAAGATTACAAGGGCCACCAGGTTCAGAGGGCTAGAAGAACAGGAAATTGCATGGGATGAGTTTAAGAAGGCCTTCATGACTCGCTACACTCCTGAACATGACCGCATCAATAAACAAGAGGAGTTCCTACAACTGCAGCAGGGAACTGTGTCGGTGGCTGACTAGCACACGCAATTCATTCAACTGGAGCAGTACTGCCCGATGCCATTTGAAGGGTGTATTAGAGCTAACAAGTTTATTAATGGGCTGCAGCAAGCACTGAAAACTGAAGTCCTTTCTGGAGACTGTGAGGATTTGGAGAAGGCTATGAGATTGGCCACACATATGGAGAAAGATCAAGTAGAACGCAAGGCCAAAGCTCCAGCTAAAGCAATAGAGCAGCCCAGGCCTCGAACTGATGATCGTCGACCGTTTAGAAGGGACGATCATCGTGATCGCCGCTTCAAGCCATACCTGCAGAAGGAAACTCCATGACAAGTTCAAGCTCAGCCACGTCTTACGCCACTGCAAGCACAACCTCTGAGGCTGCTGCCACCACCACCGCGCCAGCCAGCAGTACCATAGAAGCCCTTATGCCCTCACTGTGGTCGTCATCATGATGGAGAGTGCCGTGGAGAGTGCCGCGGACTAAGCGGCGCATGCATTCAGTGAGGAAGTTCGGACATTTCAACCGGAATTGCCCACGGGCTACTAGAGGAGGCCGAGATAACCGGACAGCAGGAGGTGCAAATCCCATTGTGCATGATCATGTGCACAACCTGGAAGCAGAAGCAGTCCGAAATGACAATGATGCCATTAGAGGTACCCTCCCTATCGCTAATTTGTCTGCTACTATTTTATTTGACTCTAGGGCTACACACTCGTTTATTTCGTAGTCGTGTGCCCAAACTCTTAGTATGCCTCTTAAGCATATGCCCCATGCCATGCGTGTTAGTACACCTATGGGGACCCTCCATGCTGCTAGGTACATTCCAAATGTACCTGTCAATGTAGAAGAGAAAAACTTTTCTGCAGACCTCATAGTCATCCCCATGGTGGATTACGACGTTATTTTGGGGATGGACTGACTTTCATACCACAACACAACCTTACACTGTAAGCAGAAGAAGATCATTATAGGAATGCAAGGCAAACCCAAGGCGGTGATCAAGGGCACTCAGTCAACGAATAATAAGGTCATCGTCTCAGCCATTAAGGCACAGAAGTTACTTCAGAAGGGTTGTAGTGGGTATTTAGCTAGTGTGGTCAAGACGGATGCACCTGTCACTGAGCTCCAACAAGTAGATGTGGTGCGAGAATTTCCAGATGTGTTCCCTGAGAATACATCTGGACTACCACCGAAATAGGAAATCGATTTTAAGATAGAGCTTCTACTAGGAATAGCACCCATCTCTAAGGCACCCTACCGCATGGCACCTGTCGAAATGCAAGAACTGAAGAAGCAGATTCAAGAGCTGTTAAATAAAGAATCATTAGACCGAGCGTCTCACCTTGGGGTGCACCGGTCTTGTTTGTCAAAAAGAAGGACGGCCCCATGCGGCTTTGCATCGATTATAGGATGCTCAATAAAGTGACAGTGAAGAATAAGTACTCCCTACCTTGTATAGATGACCTTTTCCATCAATTGTCCAAAGCATCAGTGTTCTCCAAGATCGACCTACGTAGTGGCTACCACCAACTGAGAGTGTCTGAGGAGGACATACCGAAAACTGCCTTTCGGTCAAGATATGGCCACTATGAGTTCTTGGTCATGACATTTGGACTAACAAATGCTCCTGCCACATTTATGGACTTAATGAACAGGGTCTTTCGATCATATTTAGATCAGTTTGTCATCATGTTCGTGGATGATATTCTGATCTATTCTTCCAGTCCAGAGCAACACCGAGAGCACCTCAGGACAATATTAGAGACCCTGAGGCAACACAAGCTTTATGGCAAGTTCTCAAAGTGTGAGTTCTGGCTGAAGGAGATAATGTTTTTAGGACACATGGTCTCCAAGAAGGACATCGCAGTAGACCCCGCAAAAGTAGAAGCTGTAACGAATTGGGTAAGACCGAAGAATGCCTCTGAGATTCGTAGCTTTCTTGGTCTGGCAAGCTATTATAGGAGGTTTATCAAAGACTTTTTGAAAATTGTTGCACCTCTCACAAATCTCACGAAGAAGGCGGAAAAGTTCATTTGGACAGATAAGTGTGAGCAGAGTTTCCAAACTCTGAAGGACCGTCTGACATCGGCACCAATTCTCACCATACCGACAGGCAGTGGAGGTTATATGGTCTATAGTGATGCATGTGGGATAGGATGGGTTGTGTCCTGATGCAACACGACAAAGTAATGGCCTATGCTTCATGACAGCTGAAGAAGCATGAGGTCAATTACCCCACACATGATCTGGAATTGGCGGTAGTGGTCTTTGCCTTGAAGATCTGGAGGCATTATTTATATGGAGAAATGTTTGAGATCTTCACTGACCACAAGAGCCTCAAGTACATCTTCGATTAGAGGGATCTTAACAGGAGGCAACGACGATGTCTTGAGCTCCTCAAGGATTATGAATTTGCTATCAATTACCATCCTGGTAAGGCAAATTCAGTCGCCGATGCACTAAGCAGAAAGTGGGAAGGCTTGTATGGCAAGTTGAAGCCTTTGGAAATTCTACAATGGAAGTGGGATAAGATCACTATGGATTTTGTGTCCAATTTGCCCAGGACTAAGAAAGGTCATGATGCCATATGGGTAGTTGTGGATCGATTCACGAAGGCAGCACACTTTATTCCCATAAAATGGAAACAATCAGTTGAGAGTTTGCTGGATCTGTATGTGAGAGAAGTGATCAGACTTCATGGGATTCTAGCATCTATAGTGTCTGATCGAGACCCAGATTCACTGTCAGATTCTGGAAGAGCATGCAAGAGGCCTTTGACATGAGGCTCAACTTCAGCACCACTTTCCATCCTCAGACAGATGGGCAGTCTGAGAGCATTATTCAGACACTTGAGGACATGTTGCGAGCATGTGCACTAGGTTGGCAGGGTAGCTAGGATGAGCATATTCATTTGATTGAATTTACTTATAACAACAGCTACCATTCTAGTATTGGTATGGCACCCTTTGAGGCTTTATATGACCGACCTTGCCGTTCACCTGCCCACTGGGGTGAAGTAGGCGAGGAGAAGATAATGACTAAGGAAGAAGTTAGGGAAGCAGTAGAATATGCTGAAAAAATAGAATTGATTAAGCAGAGGATGAAGATTGCTCAAGGAAGGCCAAAGAGTTATGCCGATAAAGGCAGACGAGAGAAAATCTTTCAAGCTGGTAACCAAGTTCTTCTGAAAGCATCCCCTATGAAAGGGGTCATGAGATTCAGCAAGCGAGGAAAGCTTAGGCCCCTTCGAGGTACTTGAGCTGGTAGGCGAGGCAGCAGACTGGCTCTAACCCCATCTTATGGGAGAGTGCATAACGTGTTTCATGTCTCCATGCTCAAGAAGTACAAGCATGATGCTGCAAATCTTCTAAGGATAGATGAGCCAGATCTAGCTGCAGACCTAACCTTCACTGAGTATCCAACACAAAGTGCAACTTCAGAAGAACAAGGATGTACCAATGGTCCAGGTAGCTTGGCGTTTTCACCACGACGATGATGCGACATGGGAGCTAGAGTCAGAAATGCGCCAAGAATTTTCTCACCATTTCGGTAAGCCCTCTACTTAGTGCAAAAATTTGATGGCGAATTTTCTTTTAAAGGGGTAAAAATGTAATAACCCACAACAAGTAATGATAAAAAAATAAGAATTTGAGTTCGATTTGGAACGAGCGGCTGAAGATAAAAATTGATAGTGATATTTGGGTTTTTTAGTGATAACTTGCTGAAATTAAAGAAAAGGTCAATTTTTCATTTTTTGCTCTCCCAACTCACTAGCTGCAAGTGCACATGTAAGTTGTAGTAGACTCAGGTTGTCGTATCTACAAGAATTTGAAGTCTAGGACACCCTAAAACAGATTAATTCTACTTAAGTGGCTAAAAATAGATTTTTAATGAATAGGGAAAATAGATTTTTATTGGAAAGTGAAATGATAACTGATTTTTGGGTTTTGGAAATTTATCAAAACTGAATTATAAATGGTAAATTGAGGTCTAAAAAGGTTTAACTATCTATGAGTAAGGTTCTTCTAGGATTTGGGGTTCATCTAAATTAATTAAGGATGGAATGAAACAAGTTATCATTAAATGTCCAACTTTTGATTCAACTTGAAAATGGCTGTTTCCACAGCTCAATTGGCCTCTAACTAAGCAATATATGATTATATAGTTGTTAGCTAGGTTGAATCAAAAGAGGGTCCTCACTGAAAATCAAGTTATCATTGAGCTCAAAAGAAAGTTCAATGCTGATTTTTTGCAATTCATGGAAGTTTGGAATGATAACTTGCAATTGCTATCATAAAAAGATGGAATCATTCCAATCAACCAAACCAGGATAAAATATACCCAATAATAGTACTTGTGTTCCATGATTCATCTCTGAATTCAAGGGAGATTTAAAATCAACCTCTCGGTTGCAAGGAAAAGTGAAATCCACACAAAGTTCTATTTGATTTGGGGTTAAAAGACATTCAAACTTTAATGGGAAATTCAGTTATTGTCCAATGCTCCTTGGGTCATCTCTGACTCTCAAGAATGGCCTTAAAAATACCTCTCAGTAGTGAATTAAAATGAGGCTTAACAATGGAAATCAGAATTCAAATGAAATTAGAAAATAGAAATCTGCAATTTGGGAAATCAGCAATATTGATCAATGGAATTTAGCCTTGCCAATTGCTTCTTGACCCATCTCTGGAGTGCAAGAAGTTCCTAAAGTACACCTCTCAGTGATTAGATGAAATAAGGATGTTCAATTGGCAAAATCAGATTCCAAAAGAAATCAGAAAACAAATTTCAGAATTAAAATTCAGAAATCAGATTTTGGAAAAATCATATTTGAATCATGAATTATCAAACATCTTAATTCATTTCTGAATAAGATCAGGGCATATATTAGCCTTTCAGCTATTCAATTAATCCAATCCTTGATGACAATCAGATCCAAAAGCCCAGGAAATCAGATTTTGGAATTCAGGAAACCAAAAACCATGAAATCAGTATTTTAACCGAATGGAAATCTGACTTACCAACTGATTCTTGACCCATCTCTGGACTACAAGACATCCCTAAAGTTCACTTATCAGTGATTGGAATAATTCAGGGGACTCAATTGGTAAAAACAGATTCCAATGAGAAATCAGAAAAATCAGAATTCTGGTTTTCATTCAGAAATAAGTGGAAAAATCTGGTTTGAGTCAAATGATTGTCCAAACAATCTTGATTCATTTCTGAATAAGATAGGGACAATAGCAACATCCCAAGGACTCAATTAATCAGATAAGAAATGAAGAACAGATTCAACATTCATAGGAATCAGATTCAGAAATTCAGGAAACTAGGAAATTAGAATTCAGAAATCAAGTTTGCAATAAAATTGAATCCAGAAATCTGATATTATCTCATAAATCATTCCTGAAGGATGTTTAGATCAAATAAGACCTCTCAGACATCAATTACAAATGGGTCTAATGACAACATAGCATAAATCAATATAGAACATTTCTGAAATCTGAAATCTGAAATCAGGATAGAATTTAGTGCAGGATTATAAATCATTCCATATCCATCCAAAACTAATCTAAACTACTACCATATCCTAGAAGAAATGGAGTTTAGCTCCTCATATTTACAAGATTTGACATCAAATGGGATAAGAAACAGATACAAATCATGGATGCTTGAAGACTCTCAGCCAGCGGCAGCTCCAAGTAGCAGCAGCTCCAAGTAGTAGCAGCTCCAAAACCCTTGCTCAAACCCCTGAATGACCAGCCTCCTTTCCTCATCCATAAATTCTCCCTTTTATATCACTCCTCTACACCCTTAGATCAGTATCAGAATGTTCCTTCTCCTTTGATTACAGCCACCTGTCCACCTGCAGAAATTCCAGCTGCTGGCAGGTACTTTTGTGCAGGAAAAGTAGATGGTCCCCCCTACTTTTTCCACTTTTTGGACACCTTTTCTCCTTGCTACAAAAACCCAAACAGCAAGCATCAAAGCTCTTGAGTAGTATTTTGACAAATAAGGATTAGGATAATGCTGGTAACTAGTTCAAATATCAGATGGGATTATGTGTTGTGCAAGAATGAAAACTTATATCGATATGAATGAATTCAAGGGCCCGGAATGATAACTTTATGGAAATCTTGGAAAATGTCCTAATATGGGTGGTTCAAAACGTTTCAGGCATCAATTTGATTAGAGTAACAAGTGAGTGAGGTCAGAAATCAAATATGAATGAGATTCCTAAGGAGTGATAACTTGAGTGCCCCAAAAACGATAACTTATATGACTTAAAAACGATAACTTGTGATAACTTGAGTTTTTATTATCCAAATGTGATGAAATTTGACCAGCAATGAGTTAGAACAATAATAAGATGATTGCTTAAGGTCCTTGTGCAGAATTAATGGTTTTGCATGTCGAAATGATAGAATTGCCCTTTAACGATAACTTGGCACTTGAAAAATGATAACTTGTTCAAATGGACTTAAAACTTTGCACAAGTTGGGATGTGCCTATCCAAATATGATTTATACATGATAATGATGGATTTAGAGCAAGAAAACCATTGAAAATTAGTTCATTCAAAATAATGATAACTTGACACTTAGGAATGATAACTTGTCCTCAAAATGATAACTTGGCATAGAATTTAAATATTAATGGATTTTGACATTTCAGAACCTCTATGCATATGGAAATAAGTATGAAATGAGGAATATCAACTAGTTATCACAATGTTTGCATTCCATGTATAATTGGCCCAAAAATAGGCAAAAGTGGGACTCGATATGTATGAATTTCATCTAAAATGTGTTAGAAACATATAGTGATCAGCAAGTGATCAAAAATCCAAGGCCAATTGTATTAAAGGCTCAACGTATTTGTTGACCTCCACAAAATCAGGGAGTTATCTGATTACTTTGAATCTGATTAGAAGAGAGGAGATTGTTATAGATAAAAATCAGATTTTTGCATTAACTCCTCTCCCCTAAAAAGAACCCCACGACCTTTCTCTTCTCCCGTTGTGGCTGCTTGTGCAGAACCTGAGCAGAATCTTCTCCATCGTCTGGATTGCAAGTTGTGCTGAGACCTCTTTCTTCTCTCATCGTCTTCCGAGTGCTATTCTTCTTACGCCCTTCGTTGGAATTTTGTAGACGGTGGTCGAGAGGAAAAACAGGGGGACAATAGGGGCGTTGTTTAATCAATTTTTCGACGAATGAAAGGAGGAATTAATCGCGAACAGAGGTGGGTAAATGAAAATCACCTTGCATGACCTCTGAATTGTCCCAATTCATGCCCTAATCGATATGAAAAGAAAAGAATAAGAACAAGGCTCAAGTTATCATTTTATTTGTTTGATTTCTTGAATTCTTTGATTGGTTGTTTAATTGCATACATAATTCATTTCCTGTTGTTCTATTGTGGTGTGATTGATTTGCTAGGAGATAGGAACTAGTTTAGGTTGATATTGCATTGAAGAATTGATGAAATTCGAAAATTCTGTAACTTTCTGTACGCTGATCGATCGACCGGTCTGCAAGTATTGCCAGCAACCGGTCGACCGATAACATGACCTACAACCGAGTCCTCTTCATATCGACCGGTCGACCGATCCTTTTTCATTGCGACCTGACCGATCGACCAATCCCTAACCACCGATCGACCATTCAACTGAACGGATCGACCGATCCAAGTAACCCCTATTCAAACCATCGGTCGACCGATCTTAACAGACTGATCGACCGACCCGAAGTCAACCGGTCAACCGTTCCACAGAACCGATCGACCGACTTTCAGAAATCTTTTTATTAGATTTATTAATTATTTCCCTTTTTAATCTGAATATTACTCATATATAGTTGATCCTATTTTTCTAACCCTACAGAGACCACTCACTGATTTAAAGATCTATTCCCTTGTTGATTTATCTTTTATTGATCTTATCGTATACATTGAACAAAGAGACATAAGTTATTAAAAAGTGATTAAAGTTCCGATGGAAGATTAACAATGGGTTGCCAGTCCAAGTCAAGTGCAGCAAGATAAGGGTAGATCCCTTGGTCATGGTTTGATCACCCACTGACCCGCACAAGGCCGTATCGTTTGCTCGGCATACCCCAAGAACTACAGGCACCTAAAGTCACCCTGATTTCTAATAATAACCAAGATCAAGAAACATGATTAAGTCAAGTCAAGTTATCGTTATGTTTTACAAGTATGCCATGATTCCAAGTTAATCTGTATCATTGACTCTCATGATTTATGATATCCTCTTAATTATTTCTTATAATGATCTATGATGCAGCCATGTTATCCTTTCAAGTTCAAATCAAGCATGATTATTTATTTCTGATTATTATATTCATGTCATGCATTGTATATTATGTGGTTCAACACTAGGCTGTAAAGCTTACAAGAGGACCTCCTCCCCTGTATCTGATTTTCACAGGACTAGGTCAGTGACGAGGTGGAGCAGGTGCGTGGTGACGAAGCTCTGGCGGCAAGAAAGCACATGAACTATAGGATTTATTAGTTTCTTATATAGATTTTTCTTTTCCTTCCACATTTTAGATTCATGATGTAGAACCTCATTTTTATTCCTTAAAGATGTTATTGCCACTTTTAGACTTCCGTAATTAAAGTTATCCTTTTCTATTTATTTATTTTATTATTCTTCCACTGACGTGTCTCAATTTTTTGACTGAGATATGATCAATATTATGGTCAAAGTCATAGCATGCCGTAGCATCTCCAGATTGGTCTTCGCCACGTGACGGGGGTCGATTTTGGGGCATTACATACAGATTGTTTCCTATGTTTTGTATTTGCTATGGCATTTCCTTGTTCAAGGTGCACACAGTACATAGTATTGTGAGGTCCTCCACAATTGTCACAAATACAATGCGATGTATTCATACTCGTCACCAACTGCACTAGAGAATCCACCTTAGCACTCAATTGTTTGTAAAAAGTAATTAAATATTGTAATCTTATATATCATAATATGTAATATTAGTATTTTATTATTATAATTACCGACAATTCAGACCATCGAAAGTTCTGACGGTCTGGACCGTTGGTATCGAAAAAAGTAATTAAATATTGTAATATTATATATCATAATATGTGGTATAATTAGTATTTTATTATTATAATTATCGACAATTCGGACCGTTGAAAGTTCTGACGTTCTGAACCATTGGTAACATAAAAATATTATTTTATTATTATATTTTTAAACGATCAAAATCGTCAGTAATTAAAAGATAATCCCGCCACACTCCCCGCCTTTTTTTCTTTTTCCGCTCTCCACTCACTTTTTCCATCTATTTATTCACGTTCTTCACTCTATTTTCCTCCTTTTTTCTCCGCTCTCCACTCTCTCTACCTCTTCTCTCCCAGACGACCGGCCGGCGACCCGTCTCGCCCATGGCCGGCGACCCCCCTCTATCTCTCTCTCGTGGCCGGCGACCTCTCTCTCTCTATCGTGGCTGGTGACACCCTATATCTCTCTCGCCCGTGGCCCATGGCCGGCCAGATCGGCTGCCAGGCGGCTCGATCGGCCGCAGGAACCGCAGCCGGCTAGATCGGCTGCCAGGCAGCTCGATCGGCCGCAGGTTGCCGGCCGATCGTAGCCGGCCAGATTGGTCGCCAGGCGACTTGATCCGATCGCTAGGCGGCTCGATCCGGCCACCTGGCGACTTGATCCGGTCGCTGGGACGGGCAAATTTTTTTTATATTTTAAAAATTGTTTGCGGTGGTTGCAACCGCCAGAACATATCGATGGTAAGCAACTGCCGGAATTATCGATGATCGTAGCCGCCAGAATGTTTTGACGGTTGCAACCGCCAGGAACGTTTTGACGGTCGCAACCGCCGGATGTTTCGACGGTCACAACCGTCAGAACGTTTCGACAGTCACAACCGCCGAAAGTTCCGACAGTCGCAACTCTCAGAATATTTCGACAGTCCCAACCGCTAGAAGTTTCGACAGTCGCAATCGCCTGAACTTTCGACGAGTGTTATCCGAACTGTCAGAAACTGTTTGCGAGTCACCTTTTTCGATCGATCAATTCCGTCGATAAATCCGTCGAAAACCTCTATTTTCTATGGTTTTGACTGTCGGAAAACTCAATTTTTCGACGGTTTTGACTGTCAAAAAATAGCATTTTTCTCGTAGTGTTTCTTCATCATAGTCTTCATCACTCATTGCTAGCTGGTCTAGTAGATTGCATGCTCGTGAGTATGGGAGGTTCATGATGGACCCTCACGCAGTTGCTGAATCAATATCAAATTTTAAACTTGGAGAAAGACCATTATGGAATGTCTCTCTCAAAAGCCAAACAAGACTTGGAGAAAAGCCATTATGGAAGGTCTGTATCAAAAGCCAAACATGTACTGTCTAGTGTGGACACCACATTTTTTTGAATCTCTTCCATGCACTACCAAAAATTTCATTTTCTTTTTTCTTGTGATTTCATTCCTCAATTTTACAAATTTACTAGGAGGAAAGATTTTTTCATAAATGCTTGAAACAAGTGATCATCCCATGTGTTGAAGTCTCTAGGTGGCTGAGAATCCAACCAGTCTTGAGCTTCATCAGTGAAAATGGGAAGAGCTTCATTTTGATAGAATCTTCTTCAACGACGACATTCATCTTGATGGTGGCGCACATCTAGATGAAACAATTGATATGAGATAGAGAGACTTTATTGCATCCTCCTCTAAGCTAAAATTTAGTTCCACATATGAATGAGCCCATACTTCAATTCACAGTAAGGCAAAATCATGTCGCGTGGGGCCAATCAATCATAAAAGTCGCAATACGCAAAGCATGACCCACAATTTTTATTTTTTATCTTATTTATCTATGACATCTTTCTTTATCAATTTAGGCATATCTTCAATTTGAGGTACAATCATGGATTATATCAACTATGCCATATTAATTATGTGTTAATTAATAAATCTAATACAACTATCATTCATAAACGATTTCCATTGATTCCAATTATTCATTATAAGCAATATGCAATGAATTGCCATCATGCCCATAATTCAATCCTATCTATAAGTTAATTATCGATATCCAATTAACAATCAATCTATATATCAATTTATGATAAATTATTATCATATCAATAACTCAATCAACAATCAATAGTTAATGGACAATTATGATACTACTATGTTAAGGAATCATCAATATAACCATTATCATAATTAACTATAATCAATAACTCATCAACATCCTTTTCCTGGACTAAACACGAGCTGGGTGGAGTGAAACCTAGGCCAAGTTCTATCACGTTCGGCATTTAGACCTCGGCCAAGAAAGAACTCGAACCAAGAGTGATGTGAACTTGGGTTGGTCTATGTATCCCATTATTCATTTTTTGTGCCGTGACCCCGGGCGAATAGGGTGGAACTCGAGTTGGGTTCTACCTCAATCGATACTCAAAACTTCAGCCAAGATAAAACTCGGGTCCAGTGTAATGTGAACCATGGTCAGGTTGGCCCAGTTCTACTCTTGATACTTTTGATTACCATTGCCTGGGCCGGGTACACAGTGGACCTTGGCCGAGTTGGCCATCCAATTTCGTGTTGCACTCGAGTTGTATAATCTGGGTCGTGCTTGACAATAACTTTGTTCGGGTTTATACCAACTCGGCCCGGACAAATCCTATTCGTACTAGGTTCCATTGAACCCGGGTCAGGCTATGCAGAATCTGGACGGGGGTTCCGCTGTTGTCAGGAAGTCATCTTTTCGGCACGACTTCTGGCCCTCTATCACTACAAGAAAACTGGGATTTTCCGACGGGTCATTTTCGACGGATAGAAATTTATCGCAATTTGTGACAGATAGCGATCCATCAGAATTTTTGACAGCCACAATCGTCGAAAATCAAAATAATAAATTATGTAATTTGTTATATTATTATTTTATTTTTCGGCAGTTGCGACGACCGCCAAAAGTTTCGACGGTCGAGACTGTCGTAACTTTCGGCGGTTACTGCCGCCGGACATTTGCAATGGTTATGACCGTCAGAACTATCGACGAATTTTTTTCCGACCGTCGAAAACGATTTGCGACGACCATTTTTTCGATGAATTGGTTATGTCGAAAAATCAAATTATGATTTCTGACGGTTCTTCGCAAATTAGTTCTGACCGTCTGTAATATGTATTTTTCTTATAGTGTATATATGTCATTGATATCCAATCGATGCAAATAATATATCAATATAATATCTATATAAAATGGAGAAGAGTCCATGTCATAAAAAGGTGACACCATGGGGATCTGCCTACGTACTTTAAGTTGGTTGAAAAATCAACTATGTTCTTATCCACTTGAAACTGCACAAATGCCGAGACATTGGCTGACTGTAGCACTTGAACGGCATTTCGATACTCTTGGCCACCACCTGGATGACGTTCCCCTATGTGCATGCTTCGAAGCGCACCATTGATCACCCTCTGAATTATCTCGGTTCGTGTGCAAATGAAGGAAAAAGAGAGGCTCATGACGCAGATTTTTTTGGAGGCTTATAATATTTTTTAGCCATCCTTTTGACCCTATTTATAATTCTTAACTAGGGTTTTTGACTCCTACTGAGCCTTAGGCTAATTTTTCATCCATCATTAATTACCTTATGTCAAATAATCTAATTTAAATAAATATAAATTTTACCAATTATTCCATAACCATACTTATAAAAAATCCATCTCTACTCAAATTCCTTTTTATCTCTTTCATAACTTCTCTCAATCAAACTCTACTTTCACCTTATTCTTTATTTCCTTCTTTTCTCTAATTTTCAAAATTATTTAATTCCATAATATTTTATCATCTAATTGTCATATTAAAATAATATTAAATGTTATTTTAATGGCTGAAATATTTCTGTCATAAAACTCTCAATCCTCTTCCATGTGGGAGTCTTATGTTCAATAACCATTTTTAGACTTCAAATCAAATTAAAATCCTTAATTTCACTCTAATTATAATTCCTAATCCAAGTATGACTAACAGTTTCTTCTATTCATATTCCTTTTCAGACTCTTTTAGTCTTCTTTAACAATTGGATTTTTACCAAATTACTTTGTTATTGTAGGATCGAAAGCACCAAGGGGGGATTAATTGGTGTATAAAAATTGCAACCAAAAAGTCGTAAAAGTTGATTTTTAGAAAATACGATCACAAGCAAGTAAAAGACAAGTAGGAAGAATCAAAACTCTGGAAGATACAATATGTTGACGAAGGTTCGGCCTACGTCCCCGCTCTAATTTCCCGACCTCGAGATCGTCGGAGATTCACTAGGGAGGGAATAACCTTTTTCTACACCACAATGCCTTCTTCTTTGCTCAAGAGGTAAGGCACACCTCTTCTTACAAGGAGATCTCAAATTCTCTAAACAAGAATACAAAAATTCCCTCAAATTCTCTTTTCTTGCAAAGAATGTTTACACTTAGAAACTAGAAGAGGGAAGGGATGATTTGCAAGATTAGGCTCAAAGAAATGCTTTGGACTTGAAGGAAGCTTTTAGAATGATTTTCCTTTCTTAGATAATCTTCCTTTAGCCTTTTAAATCTCTTTTATAGGCTTCTCTTGAAAAAATATGGCCGTTGTAAATCAATTTGAAAAGTGTTATGCTGTCACCTCTAAAATGGTCGACCGTTTTAGTTTCGGTCATCCATTTTGAACAGAACGGTCGACCGTTACTATTTCGATCATCCATTTTATGAACAAAACTAGCCGTTGCATTTGTCTTTCCTGCGCAGTTATCCATTGATGATAGTCCATAGAAGGATTTAGTCATTGTTGTTGCCTTTGCTCCCATAACGATCGATCGAAAGTGATTTGATCGCTCGTTTTAAAAATATCCGCGCTCCCTGTAATCTACGATTATTCATGCAGTGACTTCGAGCATTTGATTTTCACATTTTTGTTCTTTTTGTCCAGAACGGTCGACCGTGTTCGGTCATCCAATTTAGAAATGTCCACGCTCTCTATAATTAGCGGTCGTTCTAGCTCCGTTTCGATCACCCATTACCTGTCAAAACGAACGACCAATAGAGTTTCGGTCACCCATTTTGTCACCGACAGTCCGATAGACCTGCATGTTTTTATACATACCCTTTTGCATCGTTATCAAAATGATTTTTTATTCTATGCAAAAATAACAAAATTATCTACAACTTTGATATTCATCATTCATTGAAAATCCAATTATATCATAGTCAAATATTCAATCAAAGTTTTAGTGCATAAAGTTGTCAATTTAAACTTTTTAGACCTTACTCTTTTATGTATAAATTTATATACGAGCATCCAAATGAGATGATTTTTTATTATATGGAAAGATAACAAAATTATCTACAACTTTGATATTCATCATTCATCCAAAATCTAATGAAATCATAGTCCAATATTAATTCAAAGTTCAGTATACAAAGTTGTCCGTTTCAAATAAAATATTTTAGACATTTACTTTTTTATACATAATGTTTCATACCAGTATCCAAATTTATGAGATGATATTTGATTACATGAAAAGCTAACAACTTTATTTACAACTTTCATGCTCACCTCTTATGCTAAAACGGTTGATAAAGTAATCAAATATTAAATGCAAATTTAGCACAGAAAAATATTAACTTCAAATAGAACTTGTCAACCTTCACTATTTTTAGCATAACGTTTAATACAGTTGTCCAAATTAGGTGATTCTTAATTCTATGAAATGATAGAGGATTATATATAACTTTTATATTAATCTCTTTATCCAAATCTTATGATGGAATACTCAAATATTAAGTGCAAGTTTAGTACATTAAAATATCAACTTTAATTTGAACTTTTCAAACTTCACTTATTTAAACATAACGTTTTATGTGGTTGTCCCAATGATGTGATTCTTAATTTTCTACAAAGATAAGAAACTTATCTATAACTTTTATATTTATCTCTTAATATAAATCTCATGGGAACAAAGATAATTGAAGGTTTAGTGCATGAAGTAACTCATTTCTATTTAAATTTTTTCGACATTTTAAATATAACTCCATTTCTTTTTAGGTTCGTATCAACAAAATATAATTATATAGGAAATAAAAATTTTGCTCCAATAATCTCCCCCTTTTTTATGAAGATAAACTGAGAAATATGAAAAGTATATAAATTTGGAAGGAAAATATATTAAAATCGAAATTTTACTCCCCCTAAAACTACACTTTCCTTATAATAGTAGATATGCACATAAGTCTTAATTGCAAGATACTTTTCATATAGAGTTATATTCAAGAGATCCATAAATCAAGAGTTTATATATATTTCTCCGATATAAACTTTTTTTATGTTCTTATCATATCTCTTATATTTCTTCCTCGTCTTAATTGTAAGGTACTTTTCATATAAGGTTATATTCAAGAGGTCCACATAAAAAATCAGGGGTTTATATATATTTCTTTTATATAATTTTTTCTTATGTTCTTATCATATTTCTCTTATATTTCTTCCTCTTTTGTTTGATCAAAAAATAATTTGCACATGAAGTATATAAGAAACAATATATAACTCCCCCTTAATCATGTCATCCTCCTAAATTTTTCATTCTCTCCCTTTTGTCATATAAGTAACAATATATGCGATAGGCAAAAATAGCTCCCCCTGAGTTTATGTCTGGTTCATAGAGGTAAAAATGAAATCAAATTGATTTAGGAGTTATGAATAACATGTCTCAAAATATCATATAAGGAATTTAAAATATTGCATAAAACTTTGAGACAACAATGATATGTCAAATCTAAATTGAATTATATCAAATATTCAAGGATTTGACAATAAACATAGGTGGTAACAGAATCATATTCAAAGTGAAGGGAGAAAATAATCTTTCAAACTTTTGAACAAGCTCCCCCCTATCATTATGATCAAATTTCTCTCTCTTTCTATATTCTTTTAATCCTTTACATGTTTATCTTTTCTTGGAAAGAACCAATAACAATATTGTGAATAAGGGTCAAAACTTAATTTTCATAACATGAAGATTTGAAGCTTAAAGGATTTGTACTAAGATATGATAATAAAATGATTTTGCAATCATTAAATTGTAAATCCATGCTCATATAAGTCATACAATTGATATTTTCATGGTATAACATAAATATCCCAAATGTAAATACATTATTACACAAGTCAAAAGGCCTTATGTATGTTTTTATTTGTGCAAGAGAGATATCATTTAAACATCATTTCAAGTAGTCATGTGTCATATGACATATGGATACTCAAATGATAACAAATTATGATCATATAAACAAGCGAGGCATATGATATTTTAAAAATTTCCCAAATTTCAACTAAAAATTCTTTCAATTTAAAATTTACAAAGCCTCAAGAAGTAGTAGATGACTAAATAAATATATATACTCACAAATTTTAAGGGAATAACATGAGCATTTTCAAAGTAAAACATACTCCAAAGTTAAATTTCCAACAAGTATAGGTTGGTGCACAAATTATGATAACTAGTAGACCAATTTAAAGCACAAATAATTGTGACACAAAAGTATATCCAAGTTTAGAACAATACTTTTACCATAAAATTTGTGCCTTCACTCCTTCAAATCCATTTTCTCATTTCTTTCTTTGTCACAAAATAGTAATCAAGATTACTGACAACAAATGAGCCAAAATAATTTAAAAGTTTAGTCTTTCACATGCTCATTCTTTCTTAAAATGATAGTAGCTATTTTAAATTATGAATAAGACAAATAATTTTCATGACATGATAATTTAAAATATGAGAGAATATGATTCATGTCAAAATATTTCACAAAGATGGATATGAGAGGAAACCCTCACGTCCGATTTGAAAAGGGGGAATCCAATACTGTAGGAACCTATCTTGATTTTTCTTTTGCCAGGCCCATAACTAAAAAACCTACTTTCTTACGATTACGAGGTTTATTCGAATATGAAATCCAATCTTGGAAATACAGCATCCCACTTTTTTTTACTACGCAAGGCTTCGAGGCATTTCGAAATCGAGAAATCTCTACAGGAGCAGGCGCTATCAGAGAACAATTAGCCGATTCAGATTTGCGAATTCTTATAGGTAATTCATTCTTAGAATGGAAGGAATTAGGAGACGAGGAGTCCACTGGAAATGAGTGGGAAGATAGAAAAATTAGAAGAAGAAAGGATTTTTTGGTTAGACGCATGGAATTAGCTAAACATTTTATTCGAACAAATGTAGAACCAGAATGGATGGTTTTGTGCTTATTACCAGTTCTTCCTCCCGAGTTGAGACCTATCATTCAGATAGACGGGGGTTAATGAATTCTTTTGAATCTGTATTCTGATTAAGGCCTTTCTCCTCATTTAAAAATGGTCTAGAGTTTCTTATGTTGTTTTCATTGCAAAATAATGGATTTCTATTCACAACATTCCAATTGGGGGAATTAAAACAAATTAGAGTTCTCAATTCTCTACGGCGTTTGGGAGATAGAATATTTTCGGGAACAAGGAAATTGTAATGATCTGGATCTCCATTCAAAAGCATGTTGTTATTTTGTCCAAGTGATATATTCAAATTTTTCTTATCAGCATATCTTTTTTTTATGCATTTTCTATTAGGTGTTTGGGGCTTTTTCTTATCGACTAATGAAATACCTATGTTTATAGTTTGATACATAATGAATTTTCCATCGAATGCGGGATCTTAATGAGAAAATGAGTAATAATTCATTGGTTGATTGTATCATTAACCATTTCTTTTTTTTTTGATGTGAGGAACTTACCATGAATCCACTGATTTCTGCTGCTTCCGTTATTGCTGCTGGATTGGCTGTAGGGCTTGCTTCTATTGGACCTGGGGTTGGTCAAGGTACTGCTGCAGGGCAAGCTGTAGAAGGTATTGCGAGACAACCTGAAGCAGAGGGTAAAATACGAGGTACTTTATTGCTTAGTCTAGCGTTTATGGAAGCTTTAACAATTTACGGATTAGTCGTCGCATTAGCACTTTTATTTGCAAATCCTTTCGTTTAATCCTATTTAATCCTAGACCGAACTGCTCGCTTTCTTTTTTATTTTATTTTTTGTTTTGTTGGAAGCATTTCAATAAACGAAATATTTCTCAATTGATATGAGACCTAACCTAATAATAAATAACCTAACCTAATAATAAATAAGTAGAGTACTTACTAATACTATTAAAATTAAAATAACAAGTGGAGTATTTTATTATATATATTTTCTTCTTATTATTTATTTTATTTTGGTTTGGGTTGGAAACTTTAAAAAGTAAGAAATTTGAAGCAAATAAAATTATTAGATTAAATCTATTCCCATTAAAAAAAAGTAGAAATAAAATTAATAAAAAGAAATCGATCATAACTAATTGTCTGGCTGCGGGAATGGTGGAAGCCATACCCAATCGGAAAAGGATGTTATCTAAACGCATCTCAAGTAATTGTAGTAAAACCTGACCTGTTGACCCTTTGGCTTTTCCGGCGATATGCACATATCTAAGTAATTGTCGTTCTGTCAGACCATAATGAAAACGCAATTTCTGTTTTTCTTCTAGACGAATACGATATTGCGATTTTTTTCCAGAACGCAATTGGTTTTTAAGATCACTTACGGATCTAGGTCTTTTACTAGTTAGTCCTGGTAAAGCCCCCAGGCGGCGTATTTTTTTGAAACGAGGTCCTCGGTAACGAGACATAAAGACTCCTTTTTTATTTTATTGAAATTTCATTTTTCAGAGAAAAATCTAAATTAAGACTGAACTAAAGGATAAACAAAATAAAGCTAAATCTACCGAGGTATTACAATATAAATAAATACTAAAAGTAGAATAAAATAAATTGTATCAATATCCAGATTTTTGTACGCCATGCTAATGTGCCTTGGATGATCCACATCTCCGGGTCAGGCGCTGATGAGCACATTGAACTATCCATGTGGCTGAGAGCCCTCACAGCCCAGGCACAACGACGCAATTATCAGGGGCGCGCTCTACCACTGAGCTAATAGCCCGTCGTGTGGAGGCCTGCTATGCCAAAAGCGAGAAAAACCCACCCCTCTCTTTCCTTTTTGCGCCCCCATGCCCCTCCCATGGGGTGACACGGGGACGTAAAGTAAAAAAAGGGGGGGATTCAATTTTGATAGGAAATGTATATAGCGAGTTGAAAATGATCTCTTTAGTAATATGCTTTATTTCAAATATGTGCATAAGCATATATTTAGCAATTAAATGTCTTATGAAATAATTTTCAAATGGCCAACCAATATGATCAATCATTTTAATCCAAATCATAATGTGCATGTATAAATGATATAGTGTAACAAGTAAAATTCATAATAAGTTCATGCACATAAATCTCATAACACAAAAGTCATATAAAAATTATGCCAAACATATTTATTATAAATATGAAGTCTTCTTTATAGATAAAAAAATATTTAAGTTTAGAAGTGGCATTCGTATTTTTATTTGTCTTTTTCTTTTGTCAAATTTAAAAAATAGTCATGATAATAAACATGGCAAGGGGAAAAATAGATATATAATTATCTTTCCTTAGACATGTGAACAACATAAATTTTGCAAGAGTAATATCACAAGTCAAAAGAAGATTTTGTATATTAATTTCAAAATTCTTCATAAGTTTGCATTTCTAAATATTCAGAAGATATTCAATTCTTATGGCTTCTTTTAATTTTAAGATATTAAAACATCAAATATTATCAATAAAAAGTATGTGATAATCAAATTTTGATCAAACAAAAATCTTTATTATTTTCAACTCATAAAAATATAATTCTTTTATACTTCAAAATCATAGACAACATATAATTATATTGAATAGAAAATATCATGATGTAAAATAGTACACAAGGTCCATATAAATTAACATATTTTGTGTGAAGAATTATGTATGCAAACTTTAGTATTGATATGAGTGTCCTTGTTTTTCATAAATATGATTTTTGCGTTGAATTAGTAAGATAGTCCAAAAATGTCAATTTAGCAACCATTATGCATGTGACATATTCTCATCAAACATATGTAAGCAAAATGAGTAATATAGACACGTTCAAAATTAGAGAAGAAACATAATTCTAGTATGCATAAGAATCATAATCTTTTATCAAATATTATCTCTATGCATATATATGATAATAAATGGACAAATTCAAGATATAAGTATGCATGTTCAAATTTTCATTTTCATATACAAATACTTTTGCCACAAATTTTATGTCTCCACTTTATTTCAACTTCATTTTTCTTTTCTTTTCAAGTGACACAAACATACAAGTAAAAGATCATTTGAATTTTGGTGCCCAAATTAGCTTGGGTCCAAAGTTCTTCGTCACATCTCTTTTTGAAACTCATATCATTTTACCATGATTAGTTTCTTCAACTTTGCATAAAAATAAATGGTGATTGTGAAATTTATATGCATAAAAAATAGAATGATATTTCAAGCATTATCATGGACAAGTCTAAATTTAGAAAAGTAAGCATAATAGTGTCCAAAATATTTCTTAAACTTGTATTCAACTTAACTTTGCATAAATGATTGTCAAATATTAGTAGATAAAATATTTATCATAAATGATCACATATATTATTTTCTTTTGCCAAATCAAAATGAAAACTATAACAGATATGGCAAGAGATTAAGATATGCATGTAGTTTACTTCGTTTAACATGTGAGGAAAGATATTTTGCAAATACATTATTACAAGTCAAAAGAAGTTATGATATCAAAATTGAAATCTTTTACGAACTTTATTTTTAATAAAAATTGTCAATTCTTCTATCTAAATTCCAAAATTATAAGTTCTTTCAATTTCAAAATTATAATGCATAAAATGTCTAAATATGAGCTAGTAATAGCATAATCAACTATACTTGCTCACAATTTTAAGGGTTAAAATGAAATGATCCAATTATGCACAAGAATTTACTCTAAAAAAATTATAGTTCTTTGTAAAAATTATAAATTTAAATCTCAAATAATTGTTACACAAAATTAAGTTCAAAATATCATCATTATGTGCTTCTCAAAAATATTTAAAAATATCAATATAAACTCAAATGTTTTAGATCTATATGAGTAAAAGCAAGATCATCTTAATTTTATATACAAGTATTTATCATCAATATATATATAAATGCAACTTCTGTAAAACAGATATTTAGTTCAAGTCACAAAATAATTAAAAGTTTAGCCTATCAAATGAAAATGCACATGACACTTAAAGTATCATCAAGTTTTGTCAACATGAAAATTTGAATAAGCTTGTGAATAATCATGATCAAGAATAGACACATCTAAGTCAAATGCACATTTAAATATGAGATGTCATAATTAAAATCTCATGTGCACAAAATAAATTTAAAGTTTTATTTTATACTTTTTACCAAAAAGTGTGTGCCTTCACTTTACTTGAATTATTCTTCTCATTCCTTGTAAAGAACACCTACAAACTTGTTTGGGTCCAACATGATTAATTTCGGTTCCTTTAGGAACACATATCAATTTCATGATCATATTAATAGATTTTTTAATTTGGCATTCAAATGAATAATGTCCATGAGCATTATAATAATTACATTTAATAGATGATCTAGCAAAATGATTATGATCATATTTTATCTTTGAATAATCATAATGAGAAGCATGAGAATGTTTAACACTAAAGAGCGATCATAAGAATGTCTATTCTTCAAATAATAATCATTAGCATAATTTAGTTTTGAAGAATAAGAATATTTCAAATAATATCCTTTTGTATTTTTGACATTTTTATTCGAGTTCATTTCTTTTTTATATTCATTAGAGTTTGCAAACATTTTAATAGGCTTTTGAACATTCCTAATATGTTTCAAAGGCATAGCACTTTTATCATGTAAAACATTTTGTAAAGAAGTTATTTTCTTTTGTGATTCATTTTGTAATATAATCAACTTTGAGTTTTCTACCTTCAAAACTTCATAATTTTTAATTTCCAATGAGAGTCAATCAATTTCCTTTATCAAAGTTTCATTTTCAACTAAACATGCATTCTTTTCTTTTTTTGAAATTTTCAAAATCATTTTTCATAATGTGAAAATCATTCATCAAAGTTTCATTTCAAACTTGGTAAGCATTTATTTCTTCTTTAAAAATTTTAAACTCATTTTTCAAAGCAACATACTCATTCATTAATGTTTCATTTTTTTCTAAGAGAAAGATGCTTTTGAATAAGAAATGAAAATTCTTTATGAACATCAAGAGCAATATCAACATCATCATCACTATCACTAGAGGAAGAAGATGAAGTTGACGTTACCTCGTTAATCGCACTTTTTGCCATTAAGCATAACACTTCATCTTTGGACATCATGGATGTAAAACTATCATTTTCTTCGTTGTCCATATCAGATGTGCCCTTTTTGTCAAAGTCACTTTCTTCACAACTATTTAACATAACTTGCCAAATCTCATGAGAAGTGAAGCATTTAGAGATAAGATTCATGCCATAAGAATCTAAAGAAGAATGAAAAACATTTTTAAAAAACATTTTTGACATTGTAGTCAAGTTTTTCAATCGATATTTGAAAATCGTCATATTCAAAAAATGGAAGATCGATAGAAACCATTTATAATCTTCTTTGGCTTTTCAAAACCATTTTCTAAAACTTTCCACATATCAAAATCAATGGAACATATATAAGCTTTCATTCTAATTTTCCAAGAAGAAAAATAATGGTCTTTAAAACTCAGTAGATCGAAAATGGAATGACCTTCTTCCAAAAATAGTGTCATGCTCTAAAAGATGGTTAAATCTTTAAAATAAGAGCAACATTGCTCTCATATCAAATGTAGGATCAAAAACACCAAGAGGGGGATGAATTGGTGTATAAAAAATTTAACTGAAATGTTGTAAAAGCCAATTTTTAAAAAATACAATCACAAGTAAAAGACAAGTAAGAAGAATCAAAACTCAGGAAAGCACAATATATTGATAAGGTTCGGCTCAACTCCTTGGCCTACGCCTCCGCTCCGACTTCCCAACCTCGAGATCGTCAGAGATTCACTTTCTCTTTTCTTATAGGGAGGGAATAACCCTTTCTACACCACAATGCCTTCTTCTTTGCTCAACAAGTAATGCACAACTCTTCTTACAAGGAGCTCTCAAACTCTCTAAACAAGAACACAAGAATTCTCTCAAATTCTCACTTCTTACAAAGAATATTTACACTTAAAAACTAAAGATGGAAGAGATGATTTGCAAGGTTAGGCTCAAAAAAATGCTTTGGACTTGAAAGAAGCTTTTAGAATGATTTGCCTTTCTTAAATAATCTTCCTTCTGCCTTTTGAATCTTTTTTATAGGCTTCTCTTGAAAATATGACCGTTGTAAATCAATTTGAAAAGTGTTGTGCAGTCATCTCTAAAGCAGTCGACCGTTTTAGTTTCTATTATCCATTTTGAATAGAACGATTGACCGTTACTATTTCAGTCATCCATTTTATGAGCAAAACTATCGTTGCATTGGTCTTTTCTGCGCAGTTATCCGTTGATGGTAGTCCGTAGAAGGATTTAGCCATTGTTGTTGCCTTTGCTCCCATAACGGTCGATCGAAAGTGATTTGATCGTTTGTTTTGAAAATATCCTCGCTCTCTGTAATATGCGATTATTCATACAATGACTTCGGTTATCCATTTTCATATTTTTGTTCTTTATTGTCTAGAACGGTCGACCGTTAGAATTTCGGTCATCCGATTTAGAAATGTTCATGCTCTCTGTAATTAGCAATCATTTTAGCTCTGTTTCTATCGTTCATTACCTATCAAAACGGATGCCCGATAGAGTTTCGGTCGCCCATTTTGTCATCAACAAAATTATAAACTTGTACTTTTTTATACATAACTTTTTGCACCATTATCGAAATGAGATGATTTTTTATTCTATGGAAAAGTAACAAAATTCATCATTCATTCATTGAAAATCCAATGATATCATAGTTAAATATTCAATCAAAGTTTTAGTGCATAAAGTTGTCAATTTAAACTTTTTAGACCTTACTCTTTTATGCATAACTTTATACATGAGCATCAAATGAGATGATTTTTTATTATATGGAATGATAACAGAATTCTCTACAACTTTGATATTCATCATTCATCCAAAATCTAATGAAAGCATAGTCCAATATTAATTCAAAGTTCAGTATACAAAGTTGTCTGTTTCAAATGAAATATTTTAGACATTTACTCTTTTATACATAATGTTTCATACCAGTATCCAAATTTATGAGATGATATTTGATTACATGAAAAGCTAACAACTTTATTTTTAACTTTCATGCTCACCTCTTATGCTAAATCGGTTGATAAAGTAATCAAATATTAAATGCAAGTTCAGCACAGAAAAATATTAACTTCAAATAGAACTTGTCAACTTTCGCTATTTTTGGCATAACGTTTTATACAGTTGTTCAAATAAGGTGATTCTTAATTCTATGAAACGATAGAGGATTATATATAATTTTTATATTAATATCTTTATCCAAATGTTATGATGGAATACTCAAATATTAAGTGCAAGTTTAGTACAACTTTTCAAGCTTCACTTATTTAAACATAACGTTTTATGTAGTTGTCCCAATGATGTGATTCTTAATTTTCTACAAAGATAAAAAAGTTATCTATAACTTTTATGTTCACCTCTTAATGTAAATCTCATAGGAACATAAACAAATATTAATTAAAGGTTTAGTGCACGAAGTAACTCATTTCTATTTAAACTTTGTTGACATTTTAAATATAACTCCATTTCTTTTGTGGTTTGTATCATCGAAACATAATTATATAGGGATTAAAACTTTGCTACAACAATTATCCTATTAAAATTTTGGGGTCTTACATTTATCAAGTAGAAAACGAGAACAAAACAAAGTTTTGATGTCTCGGTATTATGTTAATCTCATAAAGTGACATGCTTTTGTTAATGTCACAGATTAATTTATAACATGAGACTCAAATATTATTCATTAAACTTCTGTCAATTTTTGGTTTCATTAAAGTTAATGCACCCTCAAGGAAGCTATCTTCTGTTGATTATATACAAATACAAATAGTCAGCTAATTAAATTAGTGCAAGTTCACCCACTGTTTGCTTGAATTTACACGTTAGGCATGTTCTCCTCTCTGAAAATATGTGAGCCACATTTGAAAACAAAATAATCTCCTATATTATTTACATGTTATTTAATCACACACGAAAGGTAAGGTTGTTTTCGGGATGTATAAGTTTCTATATCCCATATTATTTTGTCCGTAAAATCAAATTCTATTAGAAATGGAATGATTCAAAATTCATCCTTCAATTTTTTTTTTCATTTAAGATAATTTCGGTCCGTTAGCCCCTTCATCATACATCATTTAACAGCGAAAAACTTGATAATTCTAAAAAAATCATAATAAATAAAAATTTTCTATTAATCATATTAGTTAAAGATGTTTACTTCTTTAACATAATGTATGCCGAGGAATTATTTTAATTTTATAGTTTATTAAGGTCATCAATACATCAAACATTCATATCAATTTTTCATCTTTTAGCCTAATTACGACTGATCATATCTAAATGTGTGTCTAGATTAATATTTCATGAATATCATCACATATAAAATGTGTGAAACGTCATAAATCATTATACATCTACAAATAATGTATTTTAAATGTATATAAATATTTAAAGAAAATGCACAATATTAATATAACAATTATTGACATAAATAATAGTATGTCACTTTGCTTCTTTGACAATTTAACACATCATCAATCAAAATATTATAATTCAATACATAGACGTTCATTCCGATTGATTCTAATTTTACTACAAAGTATATATTTTCATTGAAATCAAATATAAAATTTATAGATTTTATCTTTTTGGAATTTAATCCTAAAAATTCATAGAACTACAAAGATCTATTATTTATATAGTATTCTAACAGCAAACACTAAAATATTAATAACTTAATCTATACTTATTATTTTCAGATGATTTCAATTTATATAGAAAGATAACACAAACTCTTAACTTGTACATAAATATAAAACCATAATTCAATGTTTCTAAATTATGAAAGATTTTATAAATTTATCTCACTATTGTTCGAGACAACATGATAGTAGTCTGATTTCTGGATCATAACTATTTTTATACATTCTTAAATCATATGATACAAATTTCTATGGAAATTAGACTTAGAGACCATCCATATAATATTTGTAATTTTTTAATAAGTAAAATTTATCCAAATAATTATTACAAAACAGCCATGAACATTAACATAAATCATGAACTCTCATTCACGCAATCTTCAATCAAAATATTAAGAACAAGGTATTTTTTAAACTCTCAATCCAAAAAAAATATCATTAAAAGGGGAGAGAAGGGTTTCGACCCTCTTTACGTACATTTAGGTTTTAGATCTAAAACTCTTTTTTTTTTCTAATCATCTTGTATCATTCTTCATCGTCCAGAAGCCTTTATCTTTTCTTGTCCATTTTTTAAAATTTTTTATCATCTCTTTGTTGATCTTAAAACATAGCTACCATGAAGAATATGACTCTAGATCTTCTCACTGACTTTTCTTGGTAGAGAAGAAAAGAAAGAGAGAGGAGTTGACCATTAGATTTTTAAAAAATTAATAAGTTTATTGGTCCTTTATATAATATTTACATTAAAATTTTTGTCAAAAAATCCAAATACCTTAACTCAAAATTTGAGATTATTAAAAAAATATTGAAATCAGTTTAATTTTTATTTTTTCAAAAACAAATAAAGAAGAAGAATTATTATCTTTTGGGAATGATGTTTCATGGCTAAAGGGATCTGTGTGTCGAGCTCAAGAACGGCCCATGTAGGCCGTTCAATGCTGTGGGCCGTATATGATTAATTGCTTAGAATCAAGAGGCCTACAATATCATGATCCAGTTATGGCTGTGATTGATCATGTTTTGTTAGTTGGGCCGGGCATAATCATATCAATCTGGAAATTATATTATATTATATCTAGGAGTGATATATATATATATATATATATAGATGGGAATCGGGTCGAATTTGAATTAAATCGGAATCCAAAAATGTTTGGTATCTAAAGTAGCGAATAGAACCTTATTCAAAACTTTAACAAGTGATTGGTAAATAATTTTCAAAATAGAGTTTAAAAGTTTGAGAACAAAGTTTTGTAGACTAACTTCTACTAATCTATAGAGAATAATCTATAGTCTACTTCCACTAGTCTATAGACAAAGTTTTCCTTCAGATGAGATTAAAAAATTTTAGTAAATAAATTAAAATATTTCAATCCAACTATTAAAAGGATTAGGGAGCACGATGTTTTTCCTTTAAGAAAAGACACCTATTTTATTCATTCATCGCTGATATTCAATTGAATTCCAATCAAGGGACTAAACTGCCGAATTACTTATTAAAAGAAGAGCGCCGAATTCCAATAAAGCATGGTTATTTTACTACCCACTTTCAACTCAAGAAGACAGGACAAGTGCACGCAAGGAAGCAAAAGAAAAGCTGGGAGAGGATTGAGATGACCTGGACGTCCATGCATCGTTTCGTTTTCTCTCGGCCGTGAGACCACGCGGGTCACATCGTGCATGCGAGAAGGAGACACGCCATGTCCTCGGAACTATTCGCTAGTCTCCTAGCCCCATATTTAAAGCTACGTACCTACGCATTTTAATTTGATCAAATTGGTTGCATGGTTTGTGGGTTCACCCGTGGAACGATGGAACCCTTCATAACACCTAGCTAGACGATATAATCAAATATAACTTCTATACATATGTACACGTACGGCTGGTCCACGCTGCTCCAATTTGGTCTCATGCTCTCCCGACCTTCCATGACTGATGGAGTTCTATATATCCCTCCAACCCCCAATCAATTGTATAAAAAAGGTGGCCGATTGATATATATATATATATATATATATATATATATATGTTCACAAAAGGAAAAAAAACTGCCTAGATATAGATGTATATAATGTACACTTTGGATGCATGTATTTTGGAAGCACCAAAAGTCCACTTCTAACATGTTCTTGGTCGGGTGAATTTGGCTACACAAATCCAAAGAAGGTTTACGGAATGGGGCCGAGCTAGGCTGGTTTTACATTCAGAGAGAAGTTTCCTCGACAATGTATGATGTGTATGTTCTCTTGTATGATATGTCATATGCATTGATAAATGTAAACAGGTGGAAGGGGAGTCATGATAGATAGAAATTGCTTGTGTGGGACCTTTTCTTTATGTTTGTTTGATCCAAATTCTACAGACATTTGCTATGTCATGTCATATCACACGTCGTGCCATGCATATATGTCTTACCTTTGCGTGTACCTTTTACTGAAACCTTTATAAGATAAAATCTAAAATTTTCAATTCCATCACTTTAACATTATGACCTAATCGCTAACACTCGACTAATTCGAACTTGGAAAGTAAAACAGTAATAATTTATTTTCTGATTAAAATGATGACTTCAAAACTCGAATCTGAGATTAATAGCACCCCATGAGCGCTTGGAATTCAACCCTTCTACTAGTTGAGCCAACCATCGTTTGAAACCGAAGACCTCCCGTATATTCGGACCGGCATTTAAAAAAAACTGATTGCATATGTTCAAATTAATCATGATATAATTTCTAAATTTGTGGGAGTATGAGAATGTTGCCTATATACAGCCACTCAATGCGTCGGAAATATTCAGATTAGCGAAATTCCCCAAAATTATACCACTCTTATTTCTAGGGGAAAGTAGCTCTTAAGAATAAGTTCGAAAATAAAATTATCTGTTAGATTTGAACTCATGTCACAATTGGAGAAATCAAGCACTCTATCAACACTTAATTGATCATGCACCAACGCAAGCCATCTAATTTTGCTTAAACAAATTTTCGAATTCCATCACTTGTGTATCTAAAATATTTTGACCGAGAATCTCATGTCACAATTAAGCAAGCGGTGGAAACTATCTACATGAGTTAAGCAGCAACTCTCCTAAATAGGATCTTTCAAACGTATTTAAACAATTTGTCATCATCTTTGTCGACGACATATTGATTTACTCATCAACTCCCGAAGAACATAGAGAGCATTTGCGGGTTGTACTAAAGACCTTGCGACAAAACAAGTTATATGCCAAGTTCTCCAAGTGCGAATTTTGACTAGACGAAATCATGTTCCTTAGTCACATCATGTCCAAAGATGGTATTTCGGTAGACCCAAGCAAAGTGGAAGTCGTGGTGAATTGGAAGAGACCAAACACAATTACGAAAATCCAAAGCTTTCTAGGCTTGGTGGGTTATTATAGAAGATTTATTCAAGATTTTTCAAGAATTGCAGCCCCAATGACTTTCTTGACAAGGAAGGGAGTGAAGTTCGAGTGGACACCAAAATGTGAGAAGAGTTTCTTGGAATTAAAGAAAAGGCTCACAATGGCACCGGTATTGACCATCCTTGTGGGAAGTGACGAATTTGTAATTTATAGTGATACATGTGGCACCGGATTAGGATATGTTTTGATGCAACACGAAAAAGTCATTGCCTATGCTTCAAGGCAATTGAAGAAGCATGTGGATAACTATCCAACTCATGACTTTGAGTTCGTTGCCGTGGTATTTGCCTTGAAGATTTGGCACCATTATCTATATGAACAAGAGTTTGAAGTTTTCACTAATCACAAGAGTTTGAAGTATGTTTTCTCTCAAAGAGAGTTGAACATGAGTCAAAGAAGATAGTTGGAATTCCTAAAGGATTATGAATTTGCCATCTAATATCACCCGACAAGGCTAATGTAGTGGCGACGCCTTGAGTCGAAAATGGAAATGATCGCTAGCTTGCTTAAGAGTTCATAAGTGGAACCTAATCTGAATTTGCTATACATCCGGGGATGCACCAAGATGTATAAAGATACTCAAACGAGCTTTTGGTGGAACAAGATGAAGAAAGACATTGCTGAATATGTGTCAAGATGTTTGGTCTGCCAACAAGTAAAGTAAAGAACATCGTCTCCGAAACAAAGTGACATCAATTGTCAATGTGTCATGGAGGTACCACCAAGGGGTTGAAGCAACTTGGGAACTTGAGAGCGAGATGCGAGAAAAGTTTTCTCAACTTTTTGGTATGTCCTTTTATATTATGAGCAAATTCGAGGATGAATTTTTATTTAAGGGGGGGTAGGATGTAACATTCTAATTTTCCACTTGACCACATTAACCTCAAAAACAATGGAATCTAGAGGGAAAAGTAGTCTTCAGAATTCTTAAGCAAAAGTAGCCTCTTATACCCTAAAAAACAATGCTAGTTAGGAGGCAAATCTGTCATATGGTCAAAAATATATAGAAGAGGGCAAACCCCTCCCCCCCACCCACACCCTCTTCCTTCTTCCCCATTCTTCCTCCCACTAGGCTGCAACCTTCCTCAAGGCTCAAGGGCTTCTTCATGGTGTTCTAGGAGGCCAGGAGCAAGGATAGGAGCTCAGTGGTCAAGGGATCGACGGGGAACGCACTTGGGGTCAAAGACACTACAAGAAAACTGTTGAATATAAATGCAAATTAGCATCTCCATACTACGTGATGCTAAATAGACGCTAATAGCATCACGATAGCGTCGTCATTGGATCGACAAATGAAGACGCTAATTGCCTCTTTGTAGCGTCAACTTAGCGTCACATTAGCGTCAAAGCAAGTTGACGCTGAATATGGCGCCATTGCGACACTATTTATGGCGCCATTATCATGTGTGAAAATTAAAAAACGCGCAACAAATGGTAGCATTATATTTGTGTCGCAACCTCGTGACGTTAAATTAGCGTCAACACGACCGTGACGCTACGTTGACACTAAAATAGAAGGCGATATTAGCGTCGGCGTCTTGCGTCGTATTTGCATCAGCATTTGTGATGCTATACTAGCGTCGGAGGAAGGACGACGCTAAATGGACGCTATGCATGCATTATACTCTAATTCCCAAAATTTAAAATTGGATGAATAGTGTTTCTTCATTTTTTATGGGATTCAAATGGCGATTGCCGAAGATCCAACCGTCGGATCATCGCAAAATTTGTACCTCCCATAGTCATTGGCAACACAGATTTTTTAGTATGTTTTGACAATTTTAGGAAGTCGGATGGAAGAGTTAAGAACCTAGGGAAAAAACTCTTCCGACGATCGTCGACATGAGTCCGGCAGTAATAAATCAAAACGAAAATTATAGACTCGTAGAGATCGACGCGAGCTATCCATCCGCACAAACATTCCTGTGATCAGAGGTCGGAAAAAAATTTAATAAAATGGGCAAAATTTTGAAATAAAAATGGTCGATTCTCCGTGGTCCTCGCTTGGATTATCACAAAAAAATAGGCGATCCGAAGGGCTCAAGAAGGTGAGGTGGTGCAAACATTTTTATGTTTCACGTGTTTTTCATTTCCACCGATTCTCAAAATACCTATTTTTTATAATTATAAAAATTCCTCAAAGCTTCCGCCCCACTAAAAAAATTTAAAAACAAGCGTTCTAAAAAAACCAACCTTTCGGGAGTGCTCAAAATGGCCTCGTTTAGTTGACATAGAGTTTTCAATTTTTTTTTGAAAAATGTTGATTTTGTTAGAATTTTTTTTGTATCCAAACTTAATAAGAGTATTCGAAATGATATTTTTGCTTCGTGCGACTAAAAAAATATCAAAAATTACTTTTCTCGAAAATCGGATGACATCGATATACATATACATATACATATATATACATATACATATACATACATACATACATACATATACATATACATACATATATACATATACACATATATTACATATACATGTACATATACATATATACATATAAATAAACATATGCATATACATATACATATACATATACATATACATATACATAAATATAAATATACATAAACATGTACACAAAGTTTACTGTTAATAACTTTGGCGCCACCTCAACGTCGCAATAGCGATGCAACATTGCTGTCGACATGGTCGCGTCATAATAGCGTCACAAAATAGCGACGCCACTATTACGCCTTGTATATTTGTGTCACAATAGTGTCGCATTCTTGTGATGCTAGTTTAGCGTCGCACATTGATGACGACAATGAGACGCGATGTTCTCCTTTAGAGTCGCAACGTTGGAGTCGCTAATGTGCGACGCTATTTGGCATACTTTATAATTACCTATCTATCAGAATCGAATTAACATGGTGGCACATTAGCGATGTAGTAGCGTCGCAACGTTTGCGTCTCTAATTCACGATCGGTGTGCTCGTCGAAGAATCAATCCTAACCGTCGTTTTGTTTTAATCCGACGATTGGTATTCACCGCCCACCCGTGTTCGGCCCTTATAATCCATTCCCTATTTTCTCTCTCTCACAATCCAATTTGTTGTCCTCTCTCTCTCAACATCCGCCCTCTCTCTCTCTCAACCTCTGCTCCATCGACGACGACTGCCACCACCATCGCTGCTCCGACGACGGCGACTGCCACCACCACCGCTGCTCCGATGACGGCGAATGCCACCACCACCACTGCTCCGACGATGGTGACTGCCACCACCACTGCTCCGACGACGGCGACTACCACCACCTCCGCTGGCCCAACACCTTCGCCATTGTTCCCCTCTCAAGCTGGACGACAGATCAGACGTCGGACTTTCTGGTGCTTGGTCGACCCACCTCAGCCGACGCGTTGAATCAGTTGTCATCCGTGGTGTTCAGAGACTCGGCCATGTTGAGATCTGGTACTGTGGTGTACACCCCCATGGCCAAGGTGGAGAAATTTGATGTATGTGATGTAATGAAATTTAATCTTGCGCCGAAATGTATGTGATGTAATGAAATTTGATATAATGGAAATGTATATATGATGTAATGTAATTTGATGGTGCTTATGTAAAAACATACCAATCAATGAATGGAGCGCCATTGAAATGTAATTTAATGGTCGAATGAGCAAGGCGACAATCCATTTTGTTGAATGAACATATTGTTCTTAGCGTCTCTTTAGCATCGCTATAGCGTTTCAACATTTAGCGCCATATTAGCGATGCAAGAAAATCGACCGGTAATGTCGTATTAGCCCCAATTTCGTGTCATAATGTAGCGCCAACACGGCGTCAGATGAGCGTCGACAACTTCAGCGTCTCTTTAGAGTCGGAGTAGCGACGCATATTGGCGCTCCACGATGATACTTTTCGCATCATTATAGCATCTTATTAGCGCCACCGTTCGACGATAATAGCGTCGACAAACCCTTGGGCGCTATGTCGACGCTATTAGTGACCGATTATTAGCGTCGCCAACCCTGTGGAGCGAAGTCGACGCTAATGCGTCGCTATTGTCTTCAGCGCCGAGTTAGCGACGCATTAGAGTCTATATTGTTGCGTCATAAATCGATGATTTTCTTGTAGTGAGAGGACCTAGATGGAGAAACAGGAAATCCCTAGAAATGTTTAGGGGATTAAGGTATGTAAAGGGTGAACCCACACATCTATCATTCTAATCATACTTAGAATAATGACGTGACTGTTCTCTTTGGAATGTATTTGATATGTTTTCATGGCATTTTTCGTCATTCATTTAAGGGTTTGAGCATGTATGTTTTATATGGTGAAATGATTCATTTTCATGGATTTGTTACTGTGTTTATGAACCTATAAATGCTTGAAAAGTAGGAGGTAATCTAAGAAGGAATGAGTATGTGATTTGGTTTGTGAATGATGCATTAAAATCAGTCGATTTCATGTTTTACAATAAGAATCCATCAATCAGTCAACTAGTCCGTGGATTGCAATGCGTAGAATTTCCACTGCCCAAATCGGACACACATTGGGTCAACCAAATCGACCGTCCGAGACGTCAGCATGCTACTATTTAAATTGATCGCTCGGTGGAGTAGAGCAGTCGACTGGTCGATGAGTGATATTACTTGTAACGACCACTATTCTATTCAGACCTGATGTCCGACTGGAAGTCAGAATGCTCCTGATTAAATTGGTAGACTAGTCCATGAGCAGTTGACCGATCCATGATTTTTTACATACGTGAACACCACTGTTCAAATTGGATGAGACATCGGATCGACCGGACGGTCGATCGATCATGAAAATCAAATGCTTCTATTTAAATCGATCGACCGGTCATATGGAGCGGTCGACCGCTCCAATGGGAAAAACAGCGACCAATAGCCACTATTTTAATCGATCGTGCGATTGGTCGACTGGTAGGTCGACCAACCGACCGAAATACTTGATTTTGAAGATTGAATTCATTGTTTCTTCCATTGGTTGATTGCTAATCGTTACCATGCTATGCCATGCAATGTTTCATGCTGTTATTGATATGATTTCCCTGCAATTGATTGACTCACCTAGAATTTGACTTTGCATGCTAAGCCATAGGATTAAAATGAATCCTTGTATTGAAATGGCACGTGAGGTTAAACACTTGGCCCTTGCTGGATGGATGCATAAGAAATGGAAATGGAAATAACACGACTTCATGGTGTCAAGGCTTGGCCAGCCTACACTATAAAAAAATTGATCTACTGTGACGAAAATTTCTGTCACAAAATGGTGAAAATCTGTCACTAATAATAATTTGTGACGGATCTATAATAAAATTCGTTGGTCACAATTGATTAAGCCACATATTTTTTTTGTGAAAGATCAGACATTTTATGACTATATTTCCATCACAAAATTGACATTAACATTTCAGGAAAAAAATTAAAAATTTGATTCCTCACAATTTTGTGACTATTTTATCATATTTTGTGTTGAATATTTTCCGTCACAATTTTCTGTCACTTAAACACATCTTTTCTTGTAGTGCTATGGCGCAAGGAGAACCAAGTACCTCAACGTATTGGTAAACGTTCACTAAAGATTGATTGATAACCTAATCAATAAGATAGGTTAAGTGGTAAGAATATATAATTATTGTGATATATTGGGCATTTGAAAGAGTAAATGCAATGAAATATTTCTAGCCACTATGGATATGCATAATTGGGCATTAAATGATATTAATGCAACAGATATATGGAATTGAAATATGAAATTGAGAATTGACTTTCATGATCTACTTTTATGCATTGATTATCATTTTAATTGAAATGTTTTATGAATTATTGAATTATTTACTTTTATGGCCCTTACATACAACTAATGGGAGGTGGACCTCCCGTGCATCCAAGTTCGTGTAGGTATGAAAGAATAGATTGAAGTCGGTGACAAGTTCATGATGACGGTTAGCACATGATGTCGGCCTTAGGTTGGGCCATAGTATGTTATGGTACTTATGTGTCAAGTATGAGTCAACCTATGGGCTTCATTATGGATTATGTTGGAGTTGGACTTATTTGTAGACTTCGAGTCTTTTATGTATTTGGGCTATCTTCCATGGTATATTTGATGATACTGGGCTTAGTGTCATGTGTCCATTATGGTTTATCGCTTCCGCTATGTTTTCGAGTAGAATAGTTTTAAAAGTTTATCATCTTTCGTTGTTTTCATATTGATGTGTTTCGTTGACTTTGGGTCAACTATTCCATCGTCCACCGTGTAACACACTCCGGGACCCGCTCGCGACATGTGTCGTGGGACTGATTTCGGGAACGTTACATTTAAAATAGGACCGAACATCCAAGTGGTCAAGAAATTAGGTCATGGTATGACCGGTTCAACCAGATTCGACTAGATTGAACTGGATTTTTGTTAAAATAATAATATTTAGATTTCTTTTAAAAAATATAGTATAAATAAAAGTATAAAATATTAAATAATCATGTAATAATTTTTATTTTAAACATTACTTAAAAAATTAAGCATACATTTATTATAATAATGTTAATAAAATAATTATCTTATTTTAAAATATTTTCTTTGGAATTTTGTAAATATTTTTTCTTTATATATTCATAAATTTCAAATTTAATTTCCTGATTTTTTCTTTGATAAGAAAATATATATTAGATGTCAAAAATTAAATATGAAAAGATTAGTTACCTAATTAAATAAAAAATAGAAACTACAATAATCTTTCTAGTTTAAGTAAATATTAATAGTTAAATGTGAGAAATAAGAATTTGTAAATTATAATTGAATATATTAAAATCACATAAAACTCATATCAATAGTTAAAATATGCCACATTTGATTTTTTTAATTTTAATTAAAATAAGAAATATATTAATTATTGATAAGAATATATAAGTATTATAGTTTATCTTTTTATATTATTTTATTAATATTCGGTTCGACCGTCCGGATTAATCGATTTAATCGGTCTAACTTGACCCAAAGACTTATCCGAATCGACGTCCGGTACGGATATTACAACCTTGCTTCCATCAACCTAAAGAGTTGATAACTCTTTGTCAACCTAAGGTGGCATGAAACTTTTATGAAAAGAAGTATTACAAAATCATTGTTGAGAACCTCTGTTTCCATTCAACCGCTTAGCATATAAAATCCACAGATGTGTATTAGAATTTTAATTCATCACACTACAACCTGACATTTTTGGTTTTTATTTGACTTTCTTAAAACTATAGTATACTAACAAAACAGTAAAAAGTAGAATGCAAATATGAGCAGTTGAATTGCCTCGCCATTTACTTATTCTTGATCTCAGCCGAGATGAACCAGTCTAAAACTCGGAAAAATTTAAAGAATGCAGCCACCGCCATGATTGGACTTTGGGACCTCCAGATGAATCATTCTCACAGTTTTCAAATCCATCCAAGATGGTTAAATGCCACCATCCCAGCATTGCTGTCGGCCTTCCCGTGCCACTGTCTGCTTGTGCATGGCGACCAGCATAAATTTACAGATACCGAGAGAGAGAGAGAGAGAGAGAGAGAGAGAGATCAGATAGAATCAACTGATTGGAGGAAACGGCGACCATCAACAGCGGCATGCATGCAACGACAGAACCAGCAATACATACGCACAAACTTCTTCAGCTCTCTTCCGCGTGTGCAGATAGAGCATCTTTCAGTAGCGACTTGACAAGCATTCAAGTTTTCATGCATATATAGATGGATGGTTGTTGAGAGACACCGACCTGAACGATCCCTGGCTTGTCTTGGCTTTTGGGGCACATGACAAGCGGCTATAGAGAACGGTGCACTTATTTTGGGGCCCCTCTGATTCGAAGAGGTGATCCATCAAACTTTTGTTTCCTCTGATTCAGAGAGGGGGGTCCACCAAATTTTTGTTTTCCATCTTCTTTCTTTATTGATTAGATCTCTCTTTATGTTTTAATGTTAATATTTTATATTTTTAACACTCCTTTCCAAATGCAAACTAGTGGTATTATTTATTTAATTCAGTTCATCACACGTGAACAACAAATAATAATAGAGAAAGAAAAATATTTTTTAATAATAATTTAATGAGGTTTGAACTGTCTTGTTGAAATTAATGTGCTAATCAATCTTTCTAAAAATTTAAGCCATTAAAAATAACAACATCAATAATTTTATATTCTTAACACTGTATATCAATTAAACAAGTTTATTGTTTAGAATTTTATACTAATACAACTTATATGCACAAGTTATATTCTTATTTGGAGAGATGACCTTTCAGTTTTGAATCATATGTACATGTCCTCCGGCATTGAACGTTAGGGAATAACGCATGGTTAATAATTCTAGCTACGTGCTTGAGGTTGATGTTCATCTTACCAGGCGTCAACATCAACACACCGAACACATAAATTTAGAACAACATCTTTTGAGTTTTCTTTCTCCGGTGAAAGAAACTAGAGTCCTGAGACTGAGAATATTAGAGGTCAGTAATATTCTGCAATTGACTCCTTAACAATTGGTCAAACATCTGTTCACTGAAATCGTTATTGAACATGTATCTTGAAAAAGAATTTACATGTTGTATTTACAAATGTTTCACTACAACTAGTCTACTAGTTCAAGGATCAAATGGTTTATTCCCCATATCCTTCATACCTTATCTTTATCCGTAAAAAGGTAATTAATTGAAGTATTTTTTCTGTTACAATTAATTGAAGTATTTTGATTAGAAGTAGGATATGCTTCAGAAGTTCAAGAAGATGAGTAGGTCCTTAAGTTTCCTATACAAAAAATGGAAAGTAAATAAATAGCCACAAGATTTTCTTGCAACTTAAATGTCAGTCTCCTAGTGAAGAATAATTAATGTCCGGAACGATGTTTAATTTAAACAAGCGTGGCACATGATAGAGGCCCCTGCATGATGCATAAGTTATGATGTTCCTAGAGGAATCCATCCACACGACAACGATCCTATGTTTTGTAAACACCTGTGTGATCAAGTTGTCATTTAGTAACAGATCACCTTATGGGATCAGTATAAGTACCACTTGAGCTGTTGACTAGGGTGGATTATACATTGACAGGAGACTATATATAAAGTTACGTTATGCTAATGGATCAAAAGATCACACATGCACGAGCTTCTAAAGCCATTTCTTTTAATATTCTCTTCTCGGGAACTGATTATATATACTACAGTTCTCCATAAAAGGTGTATCTGTTGCCTGATTAAAGCAAGACACACATATTTAACCGGAACTATGTATTATAGTTACTAACATAGTTAATTATGAACCCGATCCCATGATTAGACTTCTGTGAGATCTTTTTGATTAAAAAGCTCTCGTTGTTGAGCAGGTTTATATTTCTCATTCATCTCGACGAAGAAAATTAAACAACATGCATAGTGCTCATTGGCTTCTTGTTATGTTGCGTGAACAAGAAAGATATAAAAAAATGCACGTGTCAGAAATGCCGCGGCTTCATTCGTAGCGTTTTGGTAGATTTGTTTATATTATAAAGTTTTCACATCGTGGCGACGAAGATAGACACCTCTTCATTTACTGTTCAACGAAAGCACCACCTTTGTCTCTTGGCAAATGGAAATGGATGCCTTGGAGGTAAAGGACAATCCAAAATGCTTCGTGCATGTTCACACTTCTATATCATATATGGATACATGCGTTTCTCCCTTATTACATGCATGGTTGCCAAATAATTTATATTTCTTTGCTGTAATAGGATTTATCCTTACCATAAGACTAGATAAATGGCTAATAGCTAGGCATATATTCCTCTCCGGAGCATCCAACAAGATCATCATATGATTTCATCGGCGCCGAGAAATAATTAAGATTGACATATTAAATTAGGTTATCCTACTAGATTAGTGTTCAATTAATTAAGAAACAGAACGTGACATCTTAACCAATATGCCTCGCGAATTGGCCTTCCCTTACCGACTTCATTCTATTTACACTATTGCTTTATTGTTATGCTTAACGTGTATGTTGTTAATTTTTAATTAATTGAGTTAGAACTCTGACAAATCAAATATTGCGAGTTTATATCTCGAGATTTATGTATATATAAATGTAAAATACACTATAAATATTTTGTGATTTAGTTATAACATATTTCTTTTGTTACGTCACGAGACACATAGTTATGGCTACACATTTTTTGATAAAATAATTTCCAAATTATAAATCATACGAAATATTTTAAAATAATGATAAATAATAATCCATAATATTTAAAATAATTAAAATATTCATAAGTTCACAATTATAATAATACGAAAATAAAATTATTACATGACTTCATACTACGTCATGTGTTCTCTATAGCTCTCCCACCTTTATGAATTCATGTAAAAAAAAAATCATGAATATAAAAATATTCAAAACAATCAATAACCTCAATTAAATAGTGATAGAATCAATATAAGGACAATTGTAATCAGTACAATACGATAATCCATTTACCATGCTTAGGTCAATATATAACTCTATATCAAAATAATTATCCATTATTAGTTATTAATTGCCTGATTAATAGTTAATATTCATTTAATAATTTTAATTCAATAATTAATTGTCATTAGTCAATAACAATTGAATACAATAATTCAATTATCAATTCAATAACAATTATCTAAATGACCATTATTTATTCAATTTGATTCAATTCAATTTCAACCTTTGATCTTATCTAATACAATAGAGAGTGTTAAGGGAAACTTCATGCTACTTTCATGCAATGGGGATCAAGTCCACGACAAGACATAATAACAATAATAATAGATTCGTGAATTAGGGGGCACTAGGGCCAAACTGACGAAGGCCATAAATTCGTCAATCCTCTAAGTACGTTATTTGCCCTATTCTATTCACACTACAAGAAAATTGGATAATAGCGACACATCAATCGCGATGCTAATGCGGTGCTAATGCGTCTCTAGGAATAATAGCATTTCTTTAGTGTCGACCTAGCGCTGAACATATGAGACGCTTATAATTGGTAACTAATAGTGTCGCAATAGCGCCAAAGTAGAAGGCGACGCGACTAGCATCAACTGTCGATCGCTACCTCGATGCTGTAAAGTGTCGTTGTGAGCAATCGAGTTACATCGTTAACGTGACGCGAAAGTGGCGCAGAATACCGATACGCTATTCTGATGCTCAAGTGACACTATGGTTATTACGTTGACGCTAGTTCACCACTAATGTGGCGCCAATGTCATGTCTTAATGGGGTCTCCAAGGCGACGCTAAGGTGGCGCTCAATATGTTGACGTGAATGTGATCATAAGGTGATGCTAAGGATGATATATTCAAAGTAATGTCGACTATGCATGCGATGCTAGAGGCGGTAATTTCATATATTTTTGCCCCATTACAGCCATATTTTCTTCCATTCCCACATCATACAATTATATAATGCATATAAATGCATTCATCATTCATCACAAGCAAAGATAACAATATGAAAAGTAATAAACTGAACTAACAAAAGTATAACTACTACACATATATAAATAACAAATGTATAAGTAACAAAAGTATATCTAATATCATGCAAAAGTTTCTATCTTAAGTTTGGGAGTTGTTGTCATTCCGGACATTCGATCTCGACGTGCTCGATCCCTAGCCTCGTGGGGATTGTTCTACAGCGGGAACAATCCCTGAGTCGCCTGCAATAAAGGAGCCAACTCCTGTGATAGCTGCTGCAACACCTCCTGTGATATCTGCTGCGATAGCCGCATCACATCAGGTGTAGCGGATGAGCTCGGAGCAGATGGGCCGCTTGCATATCCTTTGTTCCTTCTAGGTACCTGAGGGCCCTCTACGAAATAGAAAAAATATATAATCATATAAATATTATAGATTATATAAATTATATAACATAAAAAACACAAACATGTAAGGTGTTATATAAATTAAAAACATGAATCGCTTTCGAAAAACATGATCATCTTCGTACTTCTCAGTCATCTTATGCATCCTAAAAAATTTAAACATTGCGCATTTAAAAAATCATTTGCACATACGTCACCAACCAATTGAACATGTGATGAGACTTACCAGAAGCCTACGAGCAATGGGCGTGACCAATTCGTTCGTCTTCCGGCTCTTACACCTGACCTCATAGGCCACGCGAAAGTCCACAGGACCGCCTTATTTCTCCTCCTGTAATAGTGGTTAAAATTTTATAAAATAAATACAAGGTAAAAGTTTGATTATTCGATTTTGTATCTACAGTACCATGTGCCATCGATGCTCATTAAATCGCATCAATCTGATTGTGTGATGTGGGCCTCAGGCTTCGAAAATTGATTGACTCTTGCCTTTTTCGACTTTCTTTGTCATTGTTCATCCTATGAACATCAAATACTTAGACTTTGAAAAATTATAAATTTAATAAAAATAATTCAAATATAATCTTACATACCACTTCCTACATAAGGACTCCCACACTAGGCGCCTAATATGTCTTGGGCATCTTCATATGCCCTGCTCCAAAGTGAGGCCGACTGTCACACCCAACTATGTGACTAAGTTCTAAATCTAATTATCATAATCTTAATTATGTTTAGCAATTCAAAATAAAATCGGCAAAACCTTCCTCCCTTACTTTTTTGTGTTATTTGCCAATATATACAAAATATGTGTATATATATTCATCAAAGTTTAAATAAAAGTTATAAGGCATTCCATTCACATAGTATCATTATCGTTTCAGACACTATATAATACCCCACAGGATCAAGTTATATACAATCTTACAAAAAAAAAAATTCTCCTCAAACTTAATTTCAACATCTAAGATTATCTATTACATGCATGTTTCAAAAAAAAAACAAAAGTGAAGGGGGATTAAAGTGCTCCAGCGGCTCGACCTCTTCTATATGTAGTAAAACAAGCTACGAGTCAACTCAACTCGAGAACTTATGAGTATCTGAAAAATTTAAAATGGGTACTATGAGCAATAATCATTTGCTCAGTGAGTAGAATAAAAGTACAACATAGAGGAACAATATGAGTGCATAGAACATTTAAATAATTATATTTCTTTCATATGAGAATACATTTAAAGCATAGCACATATAACATAACTTGTCAAATCATATGAACATTCACATATGTAAAAGTAACTCAAGATATCATCATTTTCATAATTAAACTTCACACGTGTCATTGCACATACTCATCATGGGTCAATACGTATTCCTCCATGATCATGTGTCATATAGTTAAGCAGAGCTTCATAATCAAGAGTCACGAACACGTAGAGAAAATCGTGGGTCAATACGTATCCCTCTATGATTGTGTGTCATATAGTTAAGTAGAGTTTTACAATCAAGAGTTTTAGATATGTAGAGCAAATCATGTGTCAATACATATCCCTTCATGATTGTGTGTCACCCAATCATGATTCTCAGATACGCAGAGCATATCATAGGTCAATACGTGCACGCAAAGCAGCCCCCAAAGGGCAAAGACATTCGATATACGCCCAAAGGCTTCATGTATATCAAATGCGGTCCCAAAGACCTTTTCATTTAGCATGATCAATGTACAATGGAGTTTTATAATAACAAAATAACACATCACCATCATATATCAAGTAAACTTATTTTAAGTTCACAAACATTGTTCCCTGAAAATATTTTGATATAAGAGGATACTCCATCTCATATGAAATCTTTAAAATATATCATAAATATCTTTTTTAACTCAAGGTATGTTTCAATAACAATACTAATAATAATCTTTGCTTGAAATAATATTATAAATAAAAGAAATAACATATATCATCTTTCTATGTTGTAAATTTACTCACTCACCTTGTACTTTATCACTTTAAGGAGATTTATTAGATTTTCCTCCCTTTCACTTGTACCTTGATGTTTTCCTACAAGTAATAATGTCTTTTAACTTTCCAATTACAACAAAATAATATGCAATGCATGCTCATGATGCATGAATGATTATGCACCCTAAAATGCATATAATCTCCTCTAATACCAATTTTTAATTTCAGGTATTTATATTCATAAGCTATTTCACACTTGGGACCTTTCAATTCTTCAAAGCTTAACTAAGTGCTGTCTCAGAATTTCAGATTATCTGTCTATCAATTAATAATCCATAACCTTTTAACCACTTGGGCAAATCTTATGATTCTAGATTAATTAGAAACTAGACATACTAAGGTTTCCAGTCCTAAAAAATCATTAACTAAGTTCAAGTGAGTAAGTCATAACATTTAAGACAATCTGACCTAAGGTTTGTGTCTTGGCAGACTATATGTCACTGAAAGTTTAATTTATATATTTCTTCGTGCTTGTCCAATTTATTAGGTCATAATTTTCATGAAACCTAGACTTCCTTAGTATTTTGTCATAAAAATTAGAGAATTTAACTATACGTATAGCCTTATAACAAAAATAGTTAATTCGGATCTTCATTTATCCATGTCCTGGAATTTGACAGAGGAATCACTATGAAATCAAAAATTCATTTCTCCCAAGATACATGTCCAAATAAGACGATTCCACTTCTCTCGAAACCCTTGGAATGTCTATTTAAGCATATCAAAATTCAAACCCTAATTCGCTTTATTCCAACCGTTCCCTAATTTACAAATTTAACATGTATCAGACTTGGGACAGGATGAGTGACTAGAGAAAATAAGTTCATAACTTCCTCTATAAAACTCATTTTTAGGTAATTTCAGAGGCCATGGAAAGCTAACTTAGAATGGATTAACCATAATTTATGGTTTGGTAATCACCAAGGAATGATCCTCTCAATCAGAAGAATAATTTTCGGATCAAAACTCACCTTAAACAGACTATGTTCCCGATTTTTCCCAGATTATTTAGCTCGAGTTCTTCTATGGTGAAAGGATAAGTGTCTTATATATTTTTTTCAGAATTTTTGGATGACATAAGGTGATTTGGAAAGATATCCCTTGAAACATCTGTTCACTTCAGCTACTTGGAACTTAAGTGATAGTCAATCACATTTTTTTTGTCATAACTAAATATTTTAACCCTAATTAAGCTTACTTAATCCTATTTAAACATATATATTATAACGTTTGTAAATTTCATAATTTATTCATAATAACCTTATGTAATTACTTTGTAAAGTTTATCGATAATTAAGTAATCATTATGCTCTAATCCAAATATTAATTACTATATACAAATATCACTAAATGAACATCCAAAATAACTTGATATGCTAATCAAATGCATGATTATGCAGAAATGACGTGTGTAGAGCATGTCCGTGACACCGACAAACTTGACTACCTTGCGAAACTTGTACAATCGATATCAAAGACATTTTGCAGCCACCTCCTCAAAAGCTTTTCGGATCGTACATAAACTAAGATCCGGATGAAACTGATTTACCTCCTAAACAATGTTACAGAAGTTATTAATTTAAAAATAATATAAAATAAATTATGTAACTCAAAAAGAAGATCATACCATAAACTTCAAAATATGTCATCCCACACATCTTTCCATGGTCCTGCCCTAACTGGCAAATGGGAAAGAACAAGAGCACTGACATCCCGCACGGTACTAGCGAGTATGAAAGTGGTCCTGCAATTTACAAAGAAGAATTAATTTTCAATGATAATCAAAAGAAAATAAATATCAATTAAATTTCTAGAACTTATTTAACTTACGACTGAGTAATGTTCTTGACGATGACCATCCCATTATTGTGTAATTCCTCTTCATCAGTAGAGGAATCATCACCCGCTACAACTAGGGTAGGCTGAGAAGATCCGACATAATTGCGGGCCCTAGTACGAAATAAATCATTAGTGTAATACCAAAATAAACTAATGATAATTGATATATGTGCAGGAAAGTTCTCACCTCGAGTGATGTCTATCGCCACCTAATCCGTGGCAGTCCACTCGTCAAAATATGAGAAGTCAGGTGCTTGTGCTATCGATGATGAAGCTTGAAATATTAAATAATGATTAATGTAATTAAATGAGAAATATAATTTCAATAATAATAAATATATCACCGGGGTAAGATGCCGCTCGCCAACGCTGGAATGTGGTGAAGCGTCCGGTAATCTCGGCGGTGGCATAGCAATTGTCATCATAAAAAATGTTCTCGAAATACTTGCTTGTATTTAAATTTATGGAATATACAGGAAATAACCTGGTGTGACATGCCGATCGACGCGTCCTGACTATGTGCCCCATCGATGATGGAGCAACTGTCACAATAACAAATAATTAAAACAATTACATGTATAAGATATATTAAATGCACAAGAAATAACCTGGAGTGATATGTGGAAACGGAGCCTACTATGTGACTATCCGGCTACGTGCCCTGTCGGTGATGGAGCAACTGACATTATTACAAAATTAATGCAACTAAAATTATTACAAAATTAATGTAATTATTATAAGCAACTATAAATAAGAAATTGACAATAAATATATCACCTAGTGGTCGTGATGACTCACTCATCTGGAGTGAATGCCTAAAAGAGTGAGATGATCCATAAGCTCGATCTCTAGTAACCATAACTGAAAAAATAACAAACTTGTGTCATTATTATATTTAATTTATAAAGTTAGAAACTCAATTTTATAAATTATTAAAAGAACTATGTGATTCATTCTCTTGTTTCGTATTCTGATTCATTTTCATCATCTTCGTCGTTGTCTCTATAATCTTCATTCGAGTCATCGTCAATGAAATTGTCAACGTTCACTTCTAAAAGTTCATTTGACTTGAACTCTTCCATTGGCTCAGTCTCATTGACTAATTGAATATTCTCAACTTCATTGGCTACATCAATCGTCTCATTCACTTGATCTTCTTGATAGTAATCATCTACGGGCACATCATTGTATATGGATGATGTCTCATGATCATCTACCATTGTTTCTGCTAAGAATAGTTTACTTCTCTTTTTGCATGACGCAACATTCATCCTTGGTTCTTTTCGATGGATACTTAGTGTAGTATACTTATTGCACTTGTTCCGCCAATATGAATGGATCGTATGACTGAAGTATCGATCGAGGGTTAATATCCATCAATTTAAACTTTTGATCAATCCGAACTCCAGTGTTGTCAGGACCGGACCGGACCGGCCGGTCCGACCGGTCTGACTCAACCGCCTACCAACACGACTTAATTTGAGGACAAAAATTGGACTACTTTTAAACAGAGTTAAACCGGTCAAACCCGGTCAAAAACTGGGTTAGACCGCGGACTAGTTGAACCGGAGTGCATAATGTTGTGAGAAGGCATGACTATGAGAGAGAGAGACACGTGGGAGAGGGAGAATCAGAGGTGAGATGCATGCGCGCGTGGAGCAGCATGGAGATGTGTGAGAGAGAGACATTGGGAAAGAGAGAAAAGTTGAGAAGTAGAGAGTGGAGAGACGTTGGATTCTTGGGAACAAGAGAGAGAGAATGATGTTGGGAAAGAGAGTTGCTTGAGAGAAACGAGGGAAGTGGAGAGACGTGGGGAAGTGGAAACAAGAGAGAGAAATGGCAAATAGAGAATTTTAATTTTCTTTTTAATAATAAGAGGAAATTTTAACATTTTCTTATAAAATATCATATCTTATTAAAGAAATATGATTATAATATTTTATTTTATTATTTAAACTTGCTAGACTTTAAAATATTATAGTTTAACTTTATTGTAATCTTTTATCGTATCGTGTCTAATTTTTTTTATATATTTGTTACATAAATAATTTAATAATTTGATGAATTATATTAAATTTTAATATTTTATTATTAATCGGTCCGACCGGTTCGACCTGAAATGGAGACTTTTCCGGTTCGTTGTCCGGTCCAATCCTAATAACATTGCCGAACTCCTTTCTCTGGATCGAACCAACGACATTTTAGCACAATGACTTTGTTCGATTTTTTCCAAATAAAACATCTCTATGATGTCTTCTATAATGCCATAGTAATCGAAATCATTCTCATACATGCTTCCGAGAACACATATGCTGATATTAACAATTGAATGTTGACGGCTATATTCTTCAATATGGAATCTATATTCATTAATTATGATGCCACAGTAGCTCAAAACTTGTTCTTCGGTCCATGACCTAAATCTTGAATTTTTAAATATGTGACTGAGCCACTAATAACCTACAAGAAAAATAACTAAAAGTTAATTAAAAGTTACGAGTGATAGTAATAATTACGAACAATCGGAAAGATTTCTCACTTCACATCTCAACCAATTGGCAAAATGTTCGTCTTATAGTTTCAATAAACTAGCGGATTGATTTCTTTATGTAATTCTTCAAATTTCCTGAATTCATAATTGTCAATTAATGAAATCACATAAGAATGATTAATTTTATATTTTATAATATATTAGAATAAATTGTCTTACTCGAGATATGGCGTCACCTCACTACAATTTTCAAGGACATAATTCCCAATGGTGGTGAGATCTCTGTCACTCAACATAATATTGCGTCATGTACCAAAAAGCCGACATGGGTACTTGATTATGGATAAAGTATTTATGTTAACTTCTCCTTCACCATCGTCTATTTCTTGGAACTTGAGTGTGTCATGATTGTATGTGGATTAAAGTACTTTAAAGTGAAGTTTGACACCTCCTCGATGAAATATGCTTCACATAGAGAGCCTTCAATCTTTGCCTTATTCGTTGCCTTCCTTTTCCAATATAACATGTACCTTTCGAAAGGATACATCCAATATTCAAACGGGCTTGCAACTTTTGTTTCATATGGAAGATGTACAATCAAGTACTCGATCACATTAAAAAAAAATGTGGAAATATTTTCTCAGCCTTGTACACGGTAATCACAATAGAAGACTCTAACTGAAAGATGTCTTTTTCCCGAATGGTTGATTTACAAAGCTCTTTAAAGAACATGGATAACTCTATTAAAATTTTCCAGATGGCCTTTGGCAAAAGTTCTTTAAAGGAAATTGGAAGGAGCCTTTGCATAAAAATATGGCAATCATGACTCTTCATCCCATGTATCTTTCCATTTTCCAAGTTAAAATAATGAGATATGTTTGATACATATCTGTCGGGAAATTTCAATTACTGAGTTCATCAATCAAAGATCTTAACTAAACATCTAAACTTTTACTAGGAGACCAAGGACCTGGGATCATATAGGTAAGCAATATGTTCTCTCGTCTCAAACACATGCTTGGAGGCAAATTATAAGGTGTCGCAAAAATCAGACAATATGAATAAACAGTACTTGATGAATCAAATGGGTTGAACTCATCGGTGCAAAGTCCTAATCTAACATTGCGTCATTCTACTGAAAAATTCGAATGAAGTGCATCAAATCATTTCCATGCCTCAGCATATGAATGATGTGTAATGAAATTTTGATCATCACGTGCCCCTTCTCTGTGCTATCCCATAAATGATGCAGTTTTCTCATAAAGAAATAGTCGTTGCAGTCTTGAAACTATGAGAATGTATCTGAATACTGCATTTGCCACATTTTTTTTAAACTTTGATCACTCTTTCTCGGCTTGTATTTAGGCTCGCCACAAATAGAACAACTCATAAGTGACTTGTTTTCCTTCTAACACAACATACAATGATTGTGACATGCATCAATCTTCTAATATTCCAACCCTAAATCTCTCAACAATCTTTTGCACTCGTAAAAATTTCCCTGTAACTTCGTTGAAGCTGGAAGCATACTCTTAATAATGACAATCATCTAGTCAAAATAACTTTCGCTCATATTAAATTTTGATTTTAAGTTGATTAGTTGTGCCTCTGTAGAAAGTGTAGTTTGCCTCATGCATCCATCCCATAAAGGTGTAGTTTGCTTCTTCAAGAAGGTTATAAAACTTAGAAGCCGAATGATTTGGGTCTTCTTCAATTAATGTTTCGCCAACATTTTCTCCTAACATTGCATTTCGTATCATGTCCCTGTATGGATTGCTCGACTCACCCACATTGGTATATACATTAGCATCAACTGTTGTCTCTTTAGTCCATCTTTCTTAGTTTGTGTATGTCAGTAAGAAACCGTTGTAATATAAATCCTTCTGCACATCATATCTTACTCTATATGAAGAAGCAACACCTTCATTTTGATATGCCACCTTAGTAAATTTATCAACACCATCCTTATACCACATTTATCCTTCCAACAACGAATCCAACTATGATCAGACTTTGTCATTTCTGTAATGGATAACATTAAGTCATATGCCAATAAATTCTTGTACTTGAAACATGTGATTTTGAAGTTATGATGTCCAAAATCACATGATCTTTGTATTTAGAAATCGACCATAATGTATATTTTGTGTACCAAATACTGATAAACTTTTTATCATATTCTCATTTTATTGCCAATAAAGTGGTACTAGAATTATCATTTTTAAATTGCCTTAAATTCCTATCATACGGATTAATTATTTTTTAAATATCATTTCTCTAGTGACAATTAATTATCGTCTTGCATAAGTAACATTAAAGCATATGCCATATGGATCATATTATTTAGCATAGGAATTACTTACTCGTAAAAAAGATTAATTCCTAGCAAATTAACTAAGGATACATCATCAGTACATCAAGAATATCAATTTACATGCATGCGATGAATGTTTATGCATTTAACATGAAGAAAAGCAATTATCATGCAATCATAACAATACTAAAGATTAAACAACATTAACATTAACTATGGAGGCGTCATGCTCCTACCTTCATGCAAGGCGGCGGTCGAGGAAGTGGGCGACGATTGTCGGACCAGTAGGGCGGCCGGAGCAGTAGGACGGCTGCTGGAGCAGTAGGGTGATGCCGACGTTGGGCGGAGGAGGAAGGCAGAGGAGAATGGAGGAAGACGGCATTGGGCAGCAGGAGGGCGACATCAACGGAGGAGGCGGAGGGAGGCCGGCGTCGGGCAGAGGAGGGTGTCAGTCGGGGTTGGAGGTGGAGGCCGGCGTCAGGGTCGGGGTGTTGGCCAACTACAAAGGAGAGCAAGTGGCGGCAGAGGGAGGCAAGCGGCAGCCGAAGTTGGGCATAGGGAGGAGGCGGAGGTGCTCATGGAGCAGCTGACCGGAGGGGGGCATAGGTGAACGAGGAGTAGCTGACCGGAGGCAGAGGTGCTCGCGGCAGGCGGCACGCGACTGGCATAGAGGGAGGAATTGGCAGGCGGAGGTAGGCGGCGTCCCGTAGTGGCGTCAGAGCAAGGCGTGGAAAGAGGGCGATGAGGTCAGAGGATGGCAACGGAGGACGAGGCCGGCGGTCATAGTTGATCGTCGGTTGCATGATCGTAGTCGATCGTCGGTCGCACGATCGTAGTAGATCGTCGTCCATAAGTGTAAACAGTAAATCGTAAAAAACAAGAGAAGAACCTATGAATTTAAGACACTAAAGTGGTGCCGACCAAAAGATCACTTCAAGTGCAACGCTATGTTGGCGCTGAAGTGACTCTAATTGCAAAGTCGACGCGGCGATAAAGTGACGTTATGCTAATTTTTTTTAATGTTATCTACAAATAGGTTTATATTATATGTTCATATTATATTATAAGATTATACTTTATGTATGTATTTATGTATGTTAGGTATACATATATATATATATATATATATATATAAACTATAAGGGTATATTCATAAGTAGTTTATACATACATACATACATGCATACATACATATATTATAAGTCTCTAAGTATATGCATATATCTATTTAAACTATGAGGATATATTCATAAGTAGTTTATATATATATTATGTCTATATCTATATCGACATATGTATACATGTATTTATATGAATGTATATTTACATTATATGTATGTATAAGAATCTAGCGACGCAAAAGACGTCGCTATTTTGGCGCTATGTCGTGGTAAAATATTTTAGCGACTACATAGCGTCGACTCGACGTCTCAAAGCCGAGACGCCAAATTAGCATCGGCGATGCGCGGCGCTAAGTCGACGTGGTTGTGTCTCTAAGTTAGCGATGACATCTTTTGAGTCGCCAATGTGACGCTATGGAAGCGCTATTGAGCCACAATTTCTCAGAATCATGTCACCTAGTTCAACCCTCATAGATCCACGATTAAGAATATAAAAAAATTATCAATCATACATATATGTAACATATGGTATTTAGGAAGTACATATGTAAGTAACATATATAGTTAGGACATTTGTCTTAGGTCTTCTTAGCACCATGGACATTTGTCTTCTTACATAAGATTTGAAATGTGAACTTTATAAATATGATGGAAGGTTTGAATTTAATGGATTACATGGAAAGTCATTCCCTCTTGTAATGTTTATAGAAATATATTTGACGTATCTTGATGCACCTGCTCATTATCTCTTGAACAAAATGTGGTTCAGTTGTTACTTTGTAAATAGTTTATATATAGCATTAGTTGCTCTGATGTAATGATGACGACTTGCAGTAGGGGTGTCAGTAAGCATGAAGAGCCATCAGCTTTTAGAGTTGATTTTATTTGCCAATAACATCTATTTTATCAATTTCAATTAAGTAGGGGTGTCAGGTTTGTACTAATTCGGCCCGATCAAGTCCGATTTGTACATGGGTTCCATTGAACTCAGGCAGGGCAAAAAATGGAGGCCGAGTTTGCTACCATCAGGAAAATGTGTTCTCACACAATTTTTCAACCATTCTTTCAATGCAATAACAATTACAATCGATGGAAAAACTATGTAACGATCGAGGTTTGAATAATTTCACATCAGTGAAATACAGAGGTGATCATGAACTTATATTTGGCTACTCCATTAACCTATCAAGACACCATTTTAAATTCGTGTGCACTAAATGTCCAAAGTGAATAATATCTTAATTGGATTGAAGGGTGTTACATAATGGTATCAAAATTGACCTTGTGTGAAACTTCTTTCATGTGGGAAACACAGGACATGGACTAATAATGATTGATCAACAAGGCATTGAGCCCCTAAGGGGGAAGATTATAACAAACACTCAAGATATTATTCTTTTTGGACTTTTGGTCCACACGAATTTAAAACACGTCTTGATAGGTTAAGAGGATAGCTACATATAAGCCCATGACCATTTTAATATTTTGCTATGTAAGACTATTAAATCGATACCTTTGTCCCTTAAACCTCGAGTCATTACCAAATTGATCTCAGTATAAAGGACATGATTCCATGGTTCAATATCAATGAAATCATTGATATATAGGGATCCCTACGTACCTTAAGTTGACTAAAAAATCAACTAGCGCTCTGTAATCTACTTGCTGCATGAATGTAGAACTCTGGCCGATGATTCACGCACGATATCGTTCCAAAAATTGCGCCAATCACTTGAATGCCTATCTCTTATATATGTGATATCTTCAAAACGGTCCATCAATTGCTCTCTGAAATGCCTCGGTTAATGTGAAAATATGAGGAAAAGTAGAGTTCATGTGCAAAAATTCATTTTGGCATGTGAAAGATATTGTGCACATGTTCATATGATGACGGTAATGCCAACTTCCAAGTTGCATCTCTAACCAGTGCAAGTATCTTGAAAGGACCAATGTATATAGGGATCAACTTGCACTTCTTACTGAATCTTATAACTCTCTTCATTGGAGAAGCCTTCAACATTATGGTGACCAACCTTAAATATCAATTCTCTTCTCTTCTTGCCAGCATGATACTTCTGCCTTGTGTAGGCTACCTTCAACCTTTCCCTTATGAGGCAAATTTAGTTAGCATCCTCTTGCATCTGCTTTTTAACAATAATTGTTGTCCACCAACTTTGCTCCGACATATGGGTGAGCGACATGGTCATTCATACATGACAGTGAAGGGTGCCATGCATATGATAAAGTGGTAAATATAGTTGTGTGTGAATTTCAATAGTGGGTGGTGATTGTCCCAATTGTAACTCTAGTCCCAATTGTAATTTTAGTCCAATGCAAGGCTTAGAGCATGCCCTCTAAGGTTTGAATTGTTTCTTTAGACTATCCATTTGTCTATGGGTGGAAGGCGATGTCAAAATTCACCCGCATCCCAAAGGTTCTCTAAATGCACTGCTAAAATTTGTCTATGAACCGTATCCAACACAATGGACATTGGCACCTCATATAGTCGGATAACTAATGCATTCATTTTTAGACATATTTTACTTGCATCATTTAGGCTACTTTTCATAGTCTTTATAATTGCATGCATCTATTTTCTTCTTTATTTTCTAAAATTCTTTCAAGTAAGAAGCTACCCACTTGTAGTTTATTTTATTCTCAAAATCATCATTTTGAAGGTGCAAAGTGATCAGATGAAAAAAACCCGCGAAATGGAGCACGAAGAGCATGTATGATTGAGTTTAGGAAGAACCCGAGCCAGGCTAGGAAGGAGACGAAGCCTAGAATCTTAACTAGTAATCTCAATTTATCGTAGAAGAAATTTGTGGAAATCTTTCTTGGAAAATGTTTCTCTGATTGTGCTCATGACAAGAAGGTAATTGACTTCCTCAAACTTGAACAATGAGACATGACCGTGGATCAATATGAAGCAAAATTTGTAGAGTTATTGAGATTTGCAAATCGTATAGTAGCAAATGAAGTTCAAAGAGATAAAAAGTTTGAGGGAGGACTTAGTCCTGCTATCAGGAGTAAACTTGCAGCTTTGAACTTAAGAACCTATGATGGAGTCTATGAAAGAGCCCAATTAGTGGAAAATGATATAAAAAAGTTTCACGCAAAACAAGAAAGGAAGAATATGGAAAGAGATTCTTGTTCTCAACAATTCAAGCCTAGACATTTTGATTTCATTGAAAAAAGAAATGAGATATCAATCTTGACACAGGAACCACAACCAAATAATCAAGTTTGTAAAAAATGTGGAAGGAGACATAGAAGGTCTCCGTGCCATAAGGATATTGGAGCATGTTTTAGATGTGGAAGAATGGGGGAAGTCCTTTGATGCAACAACAACAACAACAACCACCACCACCACCACCACCACCACCACCACCACATAGGGCGACAGAAAAGGGGAAACAACCAATGACACAAGGACAAATGTATGCATTAACATAACAAAATGTTGAAGCCTCATATATGATAGCAGATAATATAGTTAGATATATGACCCTATATACCATAGTTTGCTTAATTGGTATTCGAACTTTTTGTGTTTTCGAAATTTAACATATTACTAAAAGATAAAACAGGAAAAACATTTGTTGCATCCAATCTTAGTATATGATATAGGAATAACCCATTGTTAGAGTCAGTAATGCACATCTAGTTTTGGACATGATTATTTCATATAGGTGTTGTTTATATGTCATTTTGCATCATTTTTTTATTATTACATAAGATTTCAAACAAGGACGATGATTTTAACATCAATAGCTTTATTCCCTAAGGAAAAATGGTACCTTGCTTAGGTGTGGACAGATCGTTCACATACCATGCCTATTTAGATTGTCATAAAAAGATATACATGAACTAGTCTTAAATGTAATATCCATATTTTGGTTCCTCACGTTGTTATGTCAACAACGTGTGTTAATTTCGAGGATGAAATTCTTTTTAAGGGGCGCACAATGTAATATCCACGATTTGATCCACGCAATATTATATAATTTAATCATATATTATATAATTTATATGTATTATGATAAGTATGTTAGCATATGTTCATCAACTCCATAGATTCCAACACCTCAAATTGATGACAAATGACTAAGGACAAGGAAAAATTACTTTTCAAAAATATTAAAATTTAGAAAATTAAAGTCCCGACAATTGTAGCTATACATGAAAGTATGTTAAATATGATTTTTATAATTTTAGATAAAGTCTTGATTAGGTTAAATGATAGCGCAAAATCGAAAAATCAGAAAGATGATCAATTTTGTTCTTTGGACAAAAATTCAGATTTTGATCCTTTGGAATTTAAATTTTTATAAATATTTTATTTGAATCCAAATGGGGGGTAGTTTCTTATTTACATGCAATGTCTTAAGTAAATAAATAAATAAAATAAATAATAGGTAAATGATAAGCCATTCTTGGAAATAAGATGAACTCCAAGGGCAAAGTTGGATACCCACTTCCAACTGACTTTAGGTCGGTATCTAAGGTATATATAACCCTCAATCCTTATCTTTTTACCCCGTGTGAGCATCTATCCGACTTCAGCAAGGCAGCAACCAAGGGCAAGGAGAACAAGAAGAAAGGAAGAGGAAATCAAGGGTTAGTTTTTAGGGCTTCCTATAGGGTAAGTTCTCTACTCCTTTCCTATGAATTATCACTATGAAATTTAGATGAACATCCTTTCTTCATAGCCTCCAAGATGTCTTTCCATGTTCTTGTGGTGTGGAACAAACCCTAGTTCACCTAAATGAAGTTTCATCTTTGTTGGACACCAAACTCCATCCGAAAGTTGTCAACATGATATCGACATCTTAGATTCTTCAAAAATTATGGAATTTCATAAGTGTAATCTAATTGGATCTGCTTTCCACATGATCTGGAATCAGGTTAATAGTATGTAAAGTTATGGATCAATTATTCTAAGTCGACATTTCTATTTTCTGTGATGAGTAGCCTAAATTATAAATGTTATGGTAATTAAATACTTATCCTTAATAAATGAAATTTATATGTCTTAAAGATGTTAAATTCCTCTTTTTGATCCAAGTGGAATTACCTTTATAGACCATGTACAACGAAAGTTATGAGTTTTAGAGCAAACATCGTTTAGTCTGTCAAAATAGAAAAGTGGAAGAGAATAGAGGCAAATATATGAATTTTCTGAGAATCATATATGTGCAATACAATTATGAGATTTATATGGGTTAAAAGGGGAGTGTAGTTTCATGGAAAATTAGAATTACTTAATTATCATAAGTATTTCATAGGTTATGAATTTTACACCTAACACCACTAAACTTGGAAGGTGAAGAATACAGTTGTATTGATGAAATTTGTAAAACCCTTGCTTTGAGGTCATCTTTGTGATGCTTCTCTCACCTTTCCTACCTTCTATCCTTATTTAGAGTATATTTTTTATAATAGTTAGCATGTGTCTGATTCTATACTGGATTGTATTTACTGCGTTTTCATCTTCAAGTTTGGTAGAGAACTCTTCACCAATCTGACAATTGCAATGCTTTATCCTTCCTCGGAGATCGGCTTGGGACCTTTGACCCATCGTTTGACGCGCTTTCTCTCCGACTATTCTCGTATACAATACTTTCCCAAATTTAAGAATTCGGTCAAGTATTGATTGATTGTCATAGTACCCTATTGTAGCTTCGGGTGCTCCTTTTGTTTTTTGCCCCTTTGAGAAGCAGATAAATGACGATCTTTAAATATGCTTTTAAATTTTCTACAAGGAATCACATCTTGTCTAGAGAATGCTGTAGCTTTTGTTTTTCTCCACCAACTCCTAGTGTCACCTGCCAAACATCTCGTGGCACAAATAGTCTTATGGTTCTCACCGTAGTCAATCTTTACCAGGGTTTGATTAATTTCCTTCAGCCACCTATAGGCTTCCTCGAAGTCACCCATTCTAAGAAAATATTTAATGTCCTTAAGGGGATGCATCATGACTCGAGATATTAATATATTCTATATATGTTAGGCAAGATTCATGTGGTGGTGATTCATGTTCTATTGTTTCTCCTGATGTTCATTTGCCCATATATTATTTACTCAATGGTCTTAGGCTGCTTGGCCATTTTCCTATGCACTTTGGGATTGCTAGTTGGCCCGTTGACATTCACTTCTTAGGGCATGATAAAGTTGATAAAAGTTCATCAACTTTGTAGCATTTGTCCTCAGCCAAGAATAAACAATAAAATCCAATAAGTGTGGGCTCAATAATCAATATAATTATTAAAATCTACTTGATGACTATATTCTGTTTATTTAGAAACATCTAAGGAGTGCCTCTCTTTAGGCTTTAATACTTTCTGTAATGTCTTGAGATCACGTGTCTATTACATGCTCAGAGTCGTAATAGATTTTCTACAAGATTTTTTACAAAATATTTTTTGAAATATAAATAATAATAATGCAAATAAGTTTCAATAATAATAAATAATCCATAATATTCAATAGATCTAAAACATTCATAAGTTCAAAAATTCTAATAATGCAAAAGCAAAATAACTCTATGACTCAACAATATGTCATGTGCAACATAATCGAAATCACATGCAAGAGCATCCTCTATAGCTCTCTCACCTTCATGGATCTAGACACGCAGGAGAAAAATTCATGAGTATAAAAATATTTAGTACGTAAGGTCTAATAAGCAATTAATAAGCTCAATTAAAAAGTGATAGAATAAATAAAAGGACAATTGTGCAATTAGTACAATACAATAATCAATTTATCAGTATGAATAATATATTAGGCTAACGTCAATCGACCACTTTGTATCAATGACAATTATCCATTATGAATTGTCTGGACAATAATCAATGTTCAATTAATAATTTTAAATTCAATAATCAATGGTCATTGTCCAATATCAATTCGATACAATAAGGCAATTTCCAATTCAATAACAATTATCGAAATAATCATGATTTATTCAATTCAATTCAATTTCAATTTAATTCAATTTCATTGTTCGAACTTATCCAATAAAATAGGGAGTGCTCAGTCAATTAAGGAAAATTCTATGCAATTATCATGGAGACCAAAGAGGGATCAAGCCCATTGAAAAGTCCTTAGAATAATAGATTCATGAATGACGAGGGACTATGTTCAAACATAGGATAGCTATAGTTTCACTAGAGGCTGGTGTACCAATCCTCTAAGTATCTTTCATATTCAATTCAATAATAATAAGTCCCGAGTAGGAGGCAATGGAGACCCAACAACTTTAACTCTTATCTTCTTTACTTAGGATGTATATATTTATCGATTTCAATTAGATTAAACAAGACCCGTTCTAAAGACAACTAGATCAATCATACATCCATAATATGACTAATATAACGATATTGTAATTAGGGTAAATCAATAATAGATATAATGCATCTAAAATATACATAAATACGTAAAATACAATTTGACTTAATTTTTAGAACTTGACCATATTGTGGGGATCCTAGGCCGTGTTCTCAAATGCCCAATTTACCCTCGACTAGGTGAAACCCTAACTGAGTGTGATGTGAGCTCGAGCCTGGTTGACCAGGTTGGTCTGGTTCATGTCCATTATGTAGGATCGTAGGGCACCAAGAGGGGTGGGGGTGAATTGGTGTATAATCCTTTTTAATTTTGAAATTCCAAACTTTTTCTTTTAGAAGTTTTTCGTTAAAATGCTAAATGTAATGTAGTTAATGCGAAAAGATAACGAAAATAAGATAGAGAGAAAACACAAGCTTTGTTGATGAGGTTCGACCCAACTCCTTGACCTACATCCCTTCTCTAACTCCTCGACCTCGAGACCGTCAGAGATTCACTATCATCCTCCTTTCTAAAAGGGAGAGGGAACCCTTTTACACATGCACCACCTTCTTCTCTGCTCAAGAGGAAAGGCGATCCTCTTTTCACACAAAAGCTTTTAGGAATACAACTTTGCAGATCCTCTTTCTCACAAATGATCACCAGGGGAATTACAGAGTAGAGAGTAGTGAGATGAAATGGATCTAGGGCTTTTTCAGGGGGAAAATGAAGAAAACAATCTTCCTATGATTGCTTGTGCTCAACTCAATGTCTTTCTCTTGCGTTCCGAACTTCTTTTATATCATGCTTGATAAGATCTTTCATATTTGAAAGGCAATCAAAAGATTTGATATGAAATATGGCTGTTGCTGCATCGTATCGCGCCATATCGGTCGACTGGTTGACACGATCGATCGTCCGATTAAAGATTTTCCACTACCTTTAAACTCAACGTTTATTTCGGTTGCTTGATTGGTTCGACCGGTCCTATTACCTGCTTATTCTTTATACTTGTTTTTTATTCCTATTTTGTTAGGGCGTGCATTTGGTTGACTGGTTGCTTGACCGATTGTTGATTTGTTCAAATTCTAGTGTTCTATTTACTTCGGTCTTGCATTTGCTCGACCAGTCTAGTGACCAATCTCATAACTTCAATATCTTTCACACTTCTATTTTGTTCGGTCGTTCATTCGGTCGACCGGTCCTTCGACCGGTCTTATAACTTCATTAACTTTTTAGGTTATGTTGTTTTCGATCATTCTTCCTGTCCTTTGACCGGTTTTTGGTTTCCTCATCATTTCTTCGTCGATACTTTTCCTGTTAAACTTGTTGATGTATATAGGTCACTTGACAAACTCATTAGTAACATTTGCTGACCAACTGTATTTGTTATAATAGTACGTGATTAAACACATTAGCCTTCTATGCACCGAAATTCGAGCCTGATGTTTGGTGAACCCGAGTTGGATCAGCTCATCCTTCTCTTGATCGGTCTCGGATCATAGAATCTGTGCCGGGTAGTCTGGAACCTAGTTCGAATTTGACAATCGTCAACATGATGCGCTCGGATTAGTAGAACCCAGGCTGCACTCTCCCTCAACTTGGGCCGAGTTTGTATATGCTCTTCCTAGTGAAGTCCGATTCGCACTTAAATTAGTGTTTAATCGAAAATACTGATTTTATGAAAATTCATCGCGGAAGCTTAAAATCGATTAAACAATCCTCAAACGAAAATAAATCAAATCATATCACAGACATAATATGAGAAGGAGAGGGAGAAAGAATGCAAACACAAGAACATAGGTGGCTATTGACGAGGTTTGGCCACACCTTGGCCTATGTCCCCGCTCTAACTTCTCGACTTTGAGACCGTCGGAGATTCGACTAAAATCTTCCTTAGTTCCAAATGGGGGAAGGAAGAACCCTTTACATTAATCTTTCTCCGCTTCGAGAGGTAAGGCACACCTCTCCTCCTAAGAAACTTATCTTTTCTCTCGCTCAAGAGGTAAGATATGAAACCACTTTTACACATGAGCTCTCTCAATTTTTTTGAACGATTGTTTCTCTCTTTTACAATATCATGCTCACAATAAGAGAAGAGAGAAAGAAGACAAACTAGAATTATAACTTCAAGAGAAGGATCTTCTTTTGTTAACTTGAAGTTTTTCTTCAATGTTTGGATGCATGCCATCGTCTCTGACTTTGGCACTCATTTTATAGGCTCGTATGTGAGAAAATTTTGTACAAAAACTTTTCCTTAATTTTCTCATTCAAAACTAGCCGTTACTGTACATTACAGCTGGGGACCAATCAATTGCACTGATGAATCGGTCTATATGATAGTTGTGTGATTTCTTCAATGTCAGCAGCTGGTCGGTTGACCGGACTATCTACCGGTCAGTCGACCGGTATAGTCTCGACATATTGATTTCCTCCCATTGAGTTGATCGATCGTGGTGCATTGTTTGGTCTGTCGACCGGTGTAGTCTCATCCGACATTCTTTGCTTCGACCGGCTTATTGACCGACCTGCACTATTTTGAGCATAAATTTTTGCAACAATTATCCAAATGAGATAATCTTGAATTCTATGAATAGCTAATAGGATTTTCTACAACTTTCATATTCATCATTCATCCAGAATGTAATAAGACCATAGTCAGTTATTTAATTAAAGTTTAGTGCATAAAGTTATTCATTTTTATTTGAACTTTTTTAGCATATAACTTTAATCTTTCGAAGTTTGTATCATAAAAATATAATTTTATAAGGAATTAACACTTTGCTCCAACAATCTTCCCCTTTTTGATGAAGACAAAATGAGAAATATGAAAAATATATAAGTTGCGAAAAAAATTAAAAAATCTTGTAAAATCAATTTTACTACCCCTAAAACTTAGCTTTCCTTACAATGATAGATATTTACATAAGTACCAATTGTAAGGCACTCTTCATATAAAGTTATATTGATATCATATTTCTCTTATATTTCTCCCCCTTTTGTTTCATCCAAAAGTAGTTTGCACATGAAGGACATAAGAACTCATATGTAACTCCCCTTTTGTCATATAAGAAACATGTAAAGTATCACATAATAGGAATTGATTCATATATAATATATGCGATAGTTAAAAAACCGCTCCCCCTAAATTCATGACTGATTTATAATGGCAAAATGTGAAATCAAATGTATAACATGTCTTATAGCATAAAGGATCAAGACATTGTACAAAACTTTGAGACAACAATAATATCAATGATATGTCAAAATAAAGTTGGAAGATTTTAGCATGCTCGCCCTATCATTATGACCAATTTTCTCTTTCTATTTTATATGTTCCTCTTTTCTTTCAAAGAAATAGTAATTTTAAAACTTTAAGTGAAATAAAAAAGTAAATGATACTTTTACCATAACTTCCATTCCTTCACATTTTCAATCCCACTTGTCCTTTGCTTTACATGTGAGGCACACCTGAAAAATAATTATGTAATCTTTGGTACCCAAACTTCGTTGTGTCCTATTTTGTTAGTCGAGGTTCCTTTTGGAACCATATCATCCCATATTGTGATGTTTTTCTTGAATTGCATTGATATGTGTAATGATCATAAAATTCACATGTAAAATATGTAATATGTGATTTTCTATCATAGGAATGATTAAATTTCCAATAAGAATTTAGAAAGAATTTTCTAAAATTACTTTTAGTTACATGAGAAATAGCCTTATCATTATTTTGTGAATTTTTCAAAAAAGTATTTTCCTTCTTTACTTTTTATAAAGAACATGCTAGTTTTACAATTTCACATGCATGTGTAATTTTCGAAGAATAAATTTCATTTTTCAAGTTTTCATTTTCCACAAAATATGTATCATTTTCTTCTTTTAATTTCTCAAACTCATGTAGTAATTACTCATTTCCTCTTTAAGTGTAAAAATACATTTTTATAAGAGAAGAAAGTTCTTTATGCACATCAATTGAGATATCTTCTTCAGAAAAATTTGATGAGTCATTATTTGAATTTGAGGAGTTAGAAGTTTCCTCATCATTATGTACCATTAGGCACATGTATGCATCCTCACTAGAAGAGCTTGATGAGTCATTTGATTCATCTTCACTTGACTCTTCATACTTTTTCTTCTTCCCTTTCTGAATTATCTCTTCTTTGTCATTATTTGTGAGACTCTAGTTTCTTTCTCGGTGATGTTTATGTAATTTTCTCTTTATTTTTTACCAACTTGAGATATTTGTCAAGTTTTCTTGTATAGCGTGCGAGTCTCTTTCCATCCACTTCTTCTTTACTCGAATCTTCTTCCCTTTTATTTGCCTTCAATGCCAATGTCTTCTTTTTGGGAGCATTTGTTTTTTCTTCTTCTTAGATTCCGATCTCATAGGTTAAGAGTGAACCAATTAGATCATCAAAATTCAGTTTGTTCAAGTCTTTTTCTTCAATTACGGTCATCTTAGTCTACCATTTGGAGGAGAGACTTGAGAAATTTTTTCACTTTTTGAGAGTTAGTTCTTAGCTCGTCTAAGGAGATTAAGCCATTCACAATATCGTGAAACTGAATAACCATATCATTAATGGATTCATTTTCTAACATTCTGAAGGAGTCATATTGATTATTTAAAATATTTAATCTAGATTATTTTACTTTATCTATTCATTCATAAGTAGTAATGAGTTTCTTCCAAATCTCATTTTCACTTTCATAATTAGAAATCCGATTAAATTCATTTGAATCCAAAGTGCAAAAAAGTTATTTTTGGCTTTCCAATCAAGTTTTGCAAAAAGTTTCTCTTTTGGTATATTGAAGGCAATTTATCATTTAAATAATAACCTTTTCAACAATATCCCACATGTTAATATCAATAGAACAATTGTATGCTTGTATCATAATTTTTCAATATGCAAAATTTGATGCATTAAAAAGTGGAGGATGACTCATTGATTGTCTTTCGAAAAAATTGAATCCACTCGATGCCATAGGATCCCAAGGCACCAAAAGGAGGGTGGGGGATGAATTGGTATTTAATCGAAAATACCAATTTTATGAAAATCCATCACAGAAGTTTAAAAACAAATCAATTAAAGAATCTTCAAACCAAAACAAATCAGATGATATTACAAACATAATATGAGAAGGAGAGGGAGAGATAATGCAAACACAAGAACACAGATGATTGTTGACGAGGTTCGGTCACACCTTGGCTTACGTTCCCGCTCCAACTTCTTGACCTCGAGACCATCAGAGATTCCACTAAAATCTTCCTTAGTTCCAAATGGGGCAAGGAATAATCTTTTACATCAATCACCTTTTCTCTGCTTCGAGAAGTAAAGCACATCACTTCTCCTAGGAAGCTTATCTTTTCTCTCACTCGAAAGGTAAGATATGAAACTTCTTTTACACAGGAGTTCTCTCAATTTTTCTGAATAATTGTTTCTCTCTTTTACAATATCATGCTCACAAAAAGAGAAGAGAGAAAGAAGAGAAACTAGAATGATAATTCAAAAAGAAGAATCTTCTTTTGATAAGTTGAACTTTTTCTTCCATGCTTTGATGCATGCCGTTGCTTCTAGCTTTGACACTCCTTTTATAGGCTTATATGTGTGAAGATTTCGTCCAAAAATTTTTCCATAATTTTCTCATTCAAAATTAGCCCTTACTGTTCATTACAACTGGGGATCATCGACCGCACTAATGGACCGGTCGACTGGTCTATATGACCATTGTGTGATTTCTTCAGTGTCAGTAGTTGTCAGTCGACCGATATAGTCTCGACATTTTGATTTTCGTCCGCTGAGTTGATCGGTCGGCCGGTGCATCATCCAATCTGTCGACCGGTATAGTGTCAACGTGATTTTGCGCAGCTCATGCATTGATCGGTCGACCGGCATAGTCTCGTCTAATCTTCTTTGCTTCGATCGGCTTGTTGACCGACCTACACTATTTTTAACGTAACGTTTTGCACAGTTATGCAAATGAGATAATCTTGGATTCTATGAATAGCTAACAGAATTTTCTACAACTTTGATATTTATCGTTCATCCAAAATCTAATAAGACCATAGTCAATTATTTAATTAAAATTTAGTGCATAAAGTCATCCATTTTTATTTAAACTTTTTCAGCATATAATTTAATTCTACAACTTTGATATTTATCGTTCATCCAAAATCTAATAAGACCATAGTCAATTATTTAATTAAAATTTAGTGCATAAAATCATCCATTTTTATTTAAACTTTTTCAGCATATAATTTAATCTTTCGAGGTTCGTATCATCTAAGTATAATTTTATAGGGTATTAAAACTTTGCTTCAACACAATTTATAGATTTTAATTAGTATTTATGTCTTATTGAATGATGGATTAACTTTCAGTCATAATTATTCTCTTATAATTATTTATTTAATTAAATTTAAATTTAAACTAATTATTTCATAATCATACTTATCAAAATCTGTCTACTCAATATTTTTTTCATCTCTTTCAACTTCTTCTCTATTTTCTCTTTAATTTCGAAATTGATTAATTTAATAATTTATCAGACATATTTTTAAGAATAAAATATTCTTTTATTTATTCTCTAAAATTCAGAATGGTTTCATTTTTACACAATTATTTATCTTTTATGATCTTTTCCCATGTGAAGTAATCCTGCATTTCCTTTTACTGTATTCAAGCTGACAACCTTTTTAACTACACGTAACGCATAATAATGTACTACGAAGACGAAGTATATAATATTCTCATGGGAGAAGACAAAGTTAGAGGTGTCCCTGAGTAAAAACCTACCCCTGGGCTCCTCTGCTGTCTCCGCGACGTCGGTATGTGCAGTGATAAAATGGCAAACCTAACCGAACTTTCGGCCAACACTCTCCCTCTCTCTCACTCACACACATACTCTCAAACCATCAAACCAAATTGGCTGTATAAGAATTCCCTGTTGCGTTGCCTTCGCCCTTTTTGTTTGGTTTGTCTTATAATGCATGTATATATATTATTTGTTGTGCTCACTGTGGTCCAATTGCATATGACGCCAGCCCTAATAAATTAAGGCTGAGTTCTTTGACCATGGTTTTGGATGCTTCCCTGTACCGCGAGAATTATAATATTCCTCCCGCAGATGGAACCGTTCTCCTCATGCAACCCCCCAACAAAGCCTCTCACATGTCTGTTCCTATGCACAAAGACCAAACATTTCTCCCTCCAGCCATCACTACCTTCACTTTGGGCACCCCTCCCCCCCTTGCCCTTTTTGAGGTGAAACCTAGAAACCCCACCTCTTTCACCATGATGCACACTTTAATTTGGTTGGATAAAGATGGATTTTAGCCTACCCCACTAAGCATGTTTATGAACATGCTTTACACCATTAATTGGATTTAGTTTGACTTGATCAACAGGCTGTCGTTCAAAAGTGTGGCCTATGCACATGGAAGCTCCAAACACTAAAGTTGTAGAGCTAAGAATTTTCTTCTGAAGTTTGATCTCATCCATATTTAACCATGCACATTGCATGGTGATCCATCTAACATATGTTTGGACACATGCAATATAGTCCGTATGACGCATGCATGTAAACTATAAAAGTATATGCTCTTTTATTTTTAAGGAAGTACACTTTTTTGTCAAAATAAATTAATAAATACATGAATTTGATCATGTGCTTATATTCTTAAAAGCAAAAAGGACAATGACATAATTATAATAAAAACAGAAAGTATATTATATAACTTGTCATTTCTATAATAAATTAGTATTAATCTTAATGAAAATAATATAAGAAAACAAACTATTTAGGCATTCTATTAGCACTTGTGCATATATAGAAAATGATCCCGTTACAAGTGACATCTCTTGTAATACAAGAAATCAAATAACGTTTTTGCTGTATGAAAAATATAGAATCGGCATGATAGTTTATTACTACGAAACGGCTACTATTTAAACTATGATTGTATTTATGAAGAAAAATACTTGAGGAAAGGACAATATTAAATCGCAAGCCTTAGATTTCACCGAAATTAATTTACGTTCGCTTATGGTCACAATTTACGCAAGAGACATTCTTCCATAGAATGCCTATATATAACTCACCCTCAGTCCATTTGTCCCAACAGTGCCTTGTGTCAGTCTCAAAATCTTCTCTTTCTCCGTCCAGGTACATGTGATATTATAGATACTCTCTCTCTCTCCTCTCCCTCACAACAACCGAAACAAACCCCTCGGACATCGCTATGGATGATGACCAAGCTCAAGAACACAGCAGCGGCTCAGCCATTTCCGCCCACGCCGGCGATCGCGGGGCGGTCACAGAGCCCGTGCGCTCCCGTTGGACCCCGAAGCCGGAGCAGATCCTCATACTGGAGTCCATCTTCAACAGCGGCATGGTGAACCCACACAAGGATGAGACTGTCAGGATCCGCAAGCTGCTCGAGCGTTTCGGCGCCGTCGGCGACGCCAACGTGTTCTACTGGTTTCAGAACCGACGGTCCCGATCCCGTCGCCGCCAGCGTCAGCTTCAGGCTGGCCTTGTCGCTGATCGGAGAGGAGTCACAACCAATGACGGAGATGCAGTCGATTTGTGTGAGCAATACCCCTCGTGCAGCAGCAGCTGCACGCCCAGCGCTTCGTCCAACTATAATTCTCGCGGTGATGGAGAAACAAGAGGAGGGGCAGGAGCCGGCGGCGTCTTTCCATGCTCCTCTTCGGATAATTCTTCCGCTTGCTTCCTGGGCGGTGATAACGCCGACGACCTCTTCACGATCTCCAGGCAGATGAGCGTCATTGAGAGTTCTCAGAGCCCTTTCCTGTGCTCTTCTGATACTTCCCAGTTACACTACCAAGCTGGTCAGTAGTGCATGTTTTACACATATATGATGCTTGATGTGATTATTCTCGTCGGCTCCGCAACATATGGTTTAGAACGTAGTGATCTTTTCTTCCATAAAATGATCAGATATTACTGTCCTGTATTATTTAGAGGTCAAGGTTTTGAAATGAAACAGATGCATGCCCTTGTTTGATATGTATAAATGAAGCAGCAATTTCATTTCAAGATCGCGTTTGGGAACAATATCTTGTGTTCAGATCTGAACTTTGTAGTTAAAGGATCTACCTAAATCAGTTCTTCAAAAAGTAATGCTCACTTTCTCACCCTCTCTTTTATTACTTCAGGACGAATCTATGTTACAATATATTGTGCTTCAGTAGATCTAACGTTAGGCAAACTTTCATTTCGATTCATCGGAAAAGATTTTATATTTCTCTTTTGTCATTGATTCAGGAAACAAATAAAATAAAAATGTCCGCTGTTGGTGGTATTATTATGGTGAACTTAGGCATAAGGTTTATAGAACATAAAATTATTCGTGTTGCTCTGATTAAGAGCTTAAATTTTTAAAAAGATTGGTTAACGCCAAAGGTCAATAGTTCAAAAAATTTACTGCAGTTGTCCAGGTGAAAAAATATTTTTTCTTCTAATGCAGGTAGGCTGAGCTAAACTAAAATTATCACCACAGGTGAAGAGAAATATTAAGAATTTAAAATCGTTGATGTTTCTCTTTTTGAGTTCAATTTGAGTGCTGATAGAAAGACGAACTTTTTTCTTTTTACTTGATCATAACCGTAAAAGCCCATATCTTTCTTTCTTGTTCTACTTTCTTCTTTTTTCATTTTAATTATAAGATATATTGCTCGGTTCGATATCATAAAGTATGTAACTAGTTTGGTGTTTCAAGTCTACATGTTGCAATGATATTTCGTTCGATTTAGGTTCCTCTATTATACGTTTGAATAATGCAGCACATGCAACATTCATAAAGAAAAAAAAATTAGGTTTTAAATTTCTGTTCGTTGACAGTGTAAATATAGCATTCACTTGTCGCATTCATGGTTCTATCAGGCACTATCACTGTATTCATCAATGGGATTGCCTCCGAGGTCCCAAGGGGTCCTTTAGACTTAAGAGCAGTGCTCGGCCCTAATGTGATGCTTGTTCACTCTTCTGGTCAATTACTTCCAGTTAACGAGTATGGAATCCTGCAACACAACTTGCAGAATGGAGAAAGTTACTTCTTGGTGAGCAGTTCTAATTTGGACATACATGCAAGCTTGTACATTTTATATACAAATAAAAATACAATAACAAAGACCATATCCATCATTTTAATACTAACATAACATTAGTTAGTCTTCACTCACACAAAAATAAAAAAGTATCCATACTGAATTGTGCTTTTACAGGTTTCGGCACCTAACTAGATGGATGTTAACACGAAAATTATTTGGTCGATCAGAATATAAGATGATGAAGTTCAATATGGTTGGAACCATAAGAGAAGGAATCGTGCATATTGGGGCTATACTCTTTTTTTAAAAAAACTCCTACTTATGAGGATTGATATATATGTCATCTGTTTCTCCATAGTTCATTGGACCTATGGACTTGATATGCTTTATGATTTCTAAGGTTAGTCTTCAACTTCAAGCTTTCACTTGATTGCAGGAGGCAGACTATATATTAGGCCCTGAATATCTTCTGGTTACATTTCAAGATATTGATGCTTTTGTAATTGTCAGTATGACCTCATGGTATAATGTAATGCGTGTTTACAACTATAGAGAAATATGAATGGAACAATAAAATTTGACATGCTCTTGTCATTTTTATGTGTCTGCTTTAATTTGCATAAAAGAGAATGATCCTGCCATTAAGAATAGATACTCTAATTTTGGTTATACGAGTAACTTCATTCCCAAATCATGCATGCTGCTTCATGTGTAAGTAATCTTGTTTTTTTACAGAGAAAATTAAGAATTCTCTATAATAAGATTAATTATATTTGTTTTTTACAAAGTATTGATTAGCGTTTAATGCAACTAACATCTGATTTACTGATATTCGGGAATAGCGAAAAGGTAAATCTCGATTAAATTAATTTGGAGCCCCTAGCTCATGGATCTTAGAAGACAGCAAACCATTAACGAGTGTGATTGTACAACCAACAATTTTGAAGAGCCAGTGGAACGACATACACGCATGAAAAGCATTCTATATGTCGTATCAATTAGTCGACCACTAAATATTTATCATTTGACGTAAAGTATTAAGGGAAATTTTATAAGTACCATGAATATAAAAGACGAGAATCAAGACTGGCTGTCACGCCCCGAAATTCGACCACCCATGTAGTGAGATTTCCTCTCGAAATGATACAGTGGTGTTCTTTTTTCCTTTAATCATATTGACCCTTTCGTTGATTAGGGTGGTCAAGAAGGATACCTCTAACGACCTAAAAAGTCACCCTAAAAGTTTTGGTCATTAAGGGCAATTTCACGTCGTTAGTCCGTTCGCCATACATCCTTTAACAGCGAAAGACTTTAACATTTTATTGAAAGTCATAATAAATAAAACTTTATTTGAACCATATAAAATATTTTTCAGCTAATAAGTCATGGGACCTCAAGTGACTAAAGACATCAGTACATAGCATCAATGTTCAACTAGAACTTATTACACCTAAGCATGTGCAACACTTCATCGTGAGTATGAGCTGTCATCCATCAGTTAATCTTGATTACCTGCACGAATTCAGAGTGCAGGGTTTCTCAGTTAGAGTATGTAAAGGTCATGAATGCCATGATACCCTATCACATTATACTACATGTGATGCATCATTTATCATCATAATAACATAACATGTAAACATGCATGCCATGAACTATATCATGATCCTTACATGACATTACATATCACTTACATTCATTCTTCATATACTATTCATGTAATATATATTATTGATGCATGCTCAATTTTGTATATTATAGCACTTTAATAAGTTGAAAATTGAATGATCATGCATCAATTGTCTTATTTTTCTTATAGGAATATTATTCTCCTTTTTATTCTGTGATTTTCACGATGCTTGCTGTGCAGGAGAAGAAAATGGCCCGTGTTACGATGACACGAGCCGATTTTCATCATACCGCGTCACCATCAACATAGTCGGGGAAATTTTTGTCACGTGCTGATTAAAACGGTCCGTTTTTCCTTGACACGGACCGCGTTAGATAAGGACGAGAAGATTCCATGGTCATTCCAGAAAACAACATGGCCAAGTCATTGATGACGGTCCATGTTATTCATATAAGAAGATTTTTCGCGCCGAACTATGATTTGCGTGATCATGACATTAATCAACACGGCCCGTGTCATTAATAACACGGTCCGTGTTGACACCCAGATTTTTTGTAACGAGCTATTATAATAAGACCTCTACTTCAACATCAAAGGATCATCAGAGCTGAGAAGGAAATCATCCATTTAGAGAGTCTGTGGCTACTTTGTCTAGAGTCATATTTTAGAGTTTTATCTTCTTGCTCATCTTTTGTACTCTAAATTTTGGCTTTATACTGTTTAATTCTTTAGCAATGGAGTATCGTTCTTTGTTGGTTTTACGTTGTTGAACTCCAATGTTATTTTGATGAAAGATTATTTTCTGAATATGAATGTTCTATTTGAATCGAATTTGTTTTTAACATCTCATATCTCTCCCCTATCTACTCTATGAGATTTAGAGGGGTGTGGACTTAGACTTACTCGGTTGAGGAGTCTTTGAGATGCATCGAATCACTTATGTTTTAATCCTTAAATATTTGGAGAACAATTTGGTTAAACTTTCTTCAAATATTTAATTGATAAAACAGATAGGACATCTGGTTAGAGTCCTAATTTATATTATTTCCATCATATGTGATTTTCTTACGCTATTAATAGTGGAGGAATGCTTAGTAAAACTAACATTTCTTCTAATTGGTTTTTCATTTTATTGGATCTGTTTCTTGTTTCCTCTGATTATCTTCATAATTCATTTTTATTAAAGAATTTTCAACTAGTAAGAGTGAGAGATAAAAGTCCTCGTGGGATCAATATTTTTTTACTACTTGTGCGATCGGTATACTTGCCGAACTTTTCTACTCTATACAAAAGCATCATCAAGTTTTTGGTGCCGTTGCTGGGGACTTTTTCTATCTTTTTCTTACTACACATTACCATTTTTTTTTCTTTTTCTGGGACGTATTCTGCACAATCAAAATGGACTTCTATTCAGGAAACGACCCATGTCGTCACTTCTGAAACGGTCCGCATTTTTTGAAAACGGTCCGCATTTTTTTCCCATTTTAACCAAAGGCAACTTAAACACGGTCCGCGTTCACAATACATGGCTCGTAGTTTGTAGCCACGCCTACGAACACGGTCTGTGTTTCTCTGTACACGGCCCACATTTCGTTCTTTCTGTAATATTTTCTTCTTCTTTTTGAGAACGACGAGTCTCGACCTTTCAAAAAAAAAATATCTTTTTTAGCCATTTGATTTTCTTAATAATTATTTCAAATTGTTGTTGATTTAATCGCGCTCTGAAATCTTCGAGTAAAACGATAAAGAGAAATAACACTAGAAGCTCGAGGAACCACTTCTCTTCAATCCTAAAATAGAAAAATTTGCTAAACAACAAAGATAATTTATAAGGATCAAAGAGATGGTGGAAAATCAACAACAACAACAACTAGGAAATCAAAATCCAAATTTGAATTATCGAACGATGAGGGATTACACTATTGGTCAGATGAATCATGACCCATGGAGCATTACTCTTCCAGACATCAACACCAATTTTCAGATACAACATGGCACCCTTCAAATGGTGCAAAATGACCAATTTAGTGGCAATCAAGATGAAGATCCTTTTGGGCATGTTAGGAAATTTCTTCAATTATATTCTACTTTTAAATTTCATAATGTTTCTGATGATGCAGTTAGGTTGAGACTCTTCCCTTTCTCCTTGAGAGGGAAAGTAGCCACTTGGCTCCATACTATGCCCGAAGGAACCATCACGGACTGGAGTGAGATGCGGCAAAAATTCATCAACAAATATTGTCCGCCCCAGAAAGCAGCTCGATTAATCTCTGATGTCAAAGCATTTTATCAACAAGACTTAGAAACCATGCATGAAGCATGGGAAAGGTTTAAGGAACTTGTATCTCGTGTTCCTTATAATGTACCACTTCATGAACAAATTCAATTCTTTTATAATGGTGCGACTTTCGCAGTACAAGATAAGATTGACACTTCTGCAGGAAGTTCCATGAATGATAAATCTCTTGAAGAGATTTATAATATTATTGAAAATCTTTCTATGAATCATTGGCAAAATAACAGGAACAAAGAACCACCACGAAAGACAAGTGTCTATGAGGTAGACGCCAACACTCAACTTACGGCGCAAATAGAAGCCATGAATAAAAAAATGGAGACATTGATGAGTCGCATCAATGAAAAGGCCCCTGTTAAGGCCGTACAACAAACTTGTGAATTTTGTAGTGAAGGGCACTCTACTTATGAATGCCCAATGCTCTCAAACTCTAACCCTTCCTCCTTCACTTCTTTTGAAAATGCTAATTATGTATTGAATAATAATTTCAGCAACAATCAAGGGGGCAATTATGGCACCTATGGGTTTGGGTTGAGAAATCAACCCAACTACTCTTGGGTACGCCATCGAGGTGCTCCAACACCAGGTTTTCAACTACGCAATGATAACAAACCTCAGGCCGAACCAAAATTCAACCTGGAAGATGTATTGGCTAAGTTTATCAAAACGGTGGATACCAAATTTGCAAATCAAGAAGCCTCAATTCGCAACATAGAGAATCAGGTGGGAAAATTAGCTAACATGATTGAAGAACCCAAGGGAAGAAGCAAAGGCAGTCAAATTGAGAAGTGGTGAGGAGCTATCAGAACCAATACCAACTCAGACCCCGGATCAACCATCTTCAAATTAACCTCCTACTTCATCAGCCAAAAAGAAGGTTATAAAACATCAGATTCCTGCAAAATCTAGAAACCTACCATATCCTCAAAAATATCATCAGGAACAATTAGATAGATAATTCTCTCATTTTTTGAAAATTTATAAGCAAATTCATATTAACATCCCATTTCATGAAGTGCTTAAATAGATGCCCGTATATGCCAAATTCATGAAGGATGTGCTATCAAATAAACGACAAATTGAGGAGACGGGCTTGATCAAATTGACCACTCAATGTTGTTCAGTCTGCAAGAGAGATTTACCGACAAAAAAAATGATCTAGGGAGTTTTATTATCCCCTGCACTATTGGAAACTTTTTCTGTTCCGAAGCACTATGTGACTTGGGTGCTAGTATTAATCTGATGTCGTATTCAATTTTTTTTAAAATTAGGTTATGGCGAGCTTAAGGATACTTAGGTGATGCTTCAATTTGCGGATCAATCCATTAAGAAGCCTAAGGGCCTCTTAGAAGATGTTATTTTCAAAGTTGATAAATTTGCATTCCCATCAGATTTCATCATCATGGATATGGATTCAGAAGCCGAAGCACCCATCATCCTAGGCAGACCATTTCTCACTACTGGCAACACGTTGATAGATGTCAAAAAGGGATATCTCACTCTGAAAGTGGAGAATGAAGAACTGTGTTTTAATATTTCTGACTCTCTCAAACGACCTTTAGATTTATCATCTTGTTATTCTATTGATATCTTTGAAGATGATATTTCTGATGAATTTGAACAGGTAGTACCAGAGGTGATAATGGATCCTTACACAACTATTGAAGAATCAATGGAAAACACTGAAGAAGGAATTGACTTGGGCCAAAAAGAGTCAATGCCTTTTAAGGAATCCATCTCGGAGAAGATAGACATATCTCCTACACCACCAAACCCAGAACTCAAGAGCTTGCCTACTCATCTCAAATATACTTTTCTCGAAAAAGAGTCATTCCCTGTTATAATTTCCTCTGAATTAACTGACATAATGGAAAGCAAACTTTTACAAGTTCTCAGGAAACACAAAAAAGCTATTGCTTGGTCCATCAATGATATCAAGGGAATATCACCATATGTATGCATAAGATTTTGATGGAAGAGAAAAGTAAACCAAGCGCCCAATTTTAGCGTAAGTTAAACCCAACTCTAAAAGAGGTAGTTAAGAAAGAAGTTATCAAACTTCTCGATGCAGGTATCATTTATCCTATCTCTGATAGTCCATGGATTAGCCCCATACAAGTAGTACAAGAAAAAGGGGGCATCACTGTGATTACTAACAAGAAAAATGAGTTGGTACCTAGTAGGACAGTTACAGGTTGGCGTGTGTGTATCGACTATCACAAACTCAACGAAGCAACACGCAAGGATCACTTCCCTCTACCGTTCATGGATCAAATGTTGGAACGAGTAACAAGACATAGTTTTTATTGTTTTTTAGATGGTTATTCAGGATACAATGAAATTATTGTGGCACCTCGAGATCAGGAGAAAACAACCTTTATCTGCCCGCATGGAACGTTCGCCCATCGAAGGGTGCCCTTTGGACTCTACAACGCACCGACAACATTTCAAAGATGCATGATGGCAATATTTGTTGATATGAATGAAAATATTCTTGAAATATTTATGGACGATTTCTCTTTATTTGGCAACTCATTTGATAATTGTCTTGAAAATTTAACCTCGATTTTGCAGCGGTGTGAAGAAACAAATCTGGTACTAAACTGGGAAAAATGCCACTTCATGGTGAAGGAAGGTATTCTCTTGGGACATAACATTTCCGAAAAGGGAATCGAGGTAGACAAGGCCAAGGTGGATGTAATCACAAATTTACCTCCTCCCACATCCGTAAAAGCTGTCCGGAGCTTTTTGGGTCGTGCTGGATTCTATAGATGATTTATCAAGGATTCTTTTAAGATAGCCAAACCGCTCACCAATCTTCTCGTCAAGGACACTAAGTTTCTTTTTAATTCGGATTGAATATTTTCTTTTACTACATTAAAAGAGAAACTTACATCTACTCCCATTGTTGTAGCCCCTGATTAGAGTCTTCCGTTTCAACTCATGTGTGACGCTAGTGATGGAACCATTGGTGCTGTATTAGGGCAGAGGCGGGACAAAATTTTTCGAGTCATCTACTATGCTAGCCGAACTCTAACTCCAACACAGATGAATTATGCCACAATGAAAAAAGAATTTTTAGCTGTCATTTTTACTTTTGATAAATTCAGATCTTATTTAACAAGTTGTGGTTTACACTGATCATGCAGCTATAAGACATCTCATGTCAAAAAAGGAAGCCAAACCTTGACTACTCACATGGATTCTTCTTTTACAAGAAGTTGACGTAGAGGTTAGAGATAAGAAGGGGACCGAAAACATCGTCGCTGATCATTTGTCTCGTTTGGAAGTTTCTCCAATTGAGGAAACTGATATACTTGAAGAGTTTCCGAATGAGAAAATCTTTTCCATCAACCCTTGTGATAAGGTAAAACTGATTGAGAAGTCACCTTGGTTTACTGATTTTGCAAATTTTCTTGCAGGAAATTGGCTTCGTACAGGATGGACATCACAACAAAAGAAGAAATTCTTTTCATATGTGAAACATTACTTGTGGGAAGATCCATATCTTTTTAAGGTTTGTGCAGATCAAGTAATCAGACGTTGTGTCCCTGAGTCTGAATTCAAAAGCATTCTTACACATTGCCACACAAGGGAAGCTAGAGGCCACTTCGACACCAATCGGACAGCTGCAAAAATCTTGGAAAGTGGATTTTATTGGCCCACCATTTTTAAAGATGTGCAAGTTTTCTGTAAGTCATGTGATCAATGTCAAAGGACTGGTAACATCTCCAAACCTCATGAAATGCCCAAAATAGTATGCTATATTGTGATATTTTTTTTGTCTAGGGAATTGACTTTATGGGACCCTTCCCTAAGTCTTTTCATAACGAGTACATTTTGATTGCTATAGATTATGTATCTAAGTGGGTAGAGACCATTGCCTCTCCAACTAATGATGCAAAGGTGGTGGTCAAGTTTTTAAAAAAGAATATTTTTACTAGATTTGGCACATCTAGAACAATAATAAGTGATAATGACACCCATTTTTGTAATAAATTATTTGCAGGGCTTTTGACAAAATTTGGAGTTACACATAAACTCAACACTCCATATCATGCACAAACATGCGGTCAAGTTGAGATATTTAATAGGGAAATAAAACGCATTTTGAAAAAACTGTGAATTCTTCTAGGAAGGACTAGTCTTTAAAATTAAATGATGCTTTGTGAGCCTATCGTACTGCTTTTAAAACTCCTATTGGAATGTCGCCATATAGACTTGTATTTGGTAAGGCGTGTCATTACCTATCGAACTAGAGCATAAAGCTTATTGGGCTACTAAATTTCTTAATTTTGAGCCTACAGAAATAGGGAAGGAAAGGTTACTCAAGCTGAATGAACTGGAAGTACTCCAAAGTAATGCTTATGAAAATAACAAAATATATAAGGAGCACACAAAATATTGGCATGATCAACGCATACAAACTAAGAATTTTCAACATGGTCTACAAGTTCTCCTATATGATAGTAGACTTAGGCTTTTCCAGGTAAACTTAAGTCCAGATGGACGGACCCTTTCCTCATAGTCTTTTCATCACCCTTTGGAGCTGTTAAAATTTGCACCATGAACAAAAAGCATCAATTCAAAGTCAATGGACAATGTCTTAAACACTATCTAGGTGGTGTTCATCACGAGGAAGTTGATTTTATTATCCTTATTGATCCATGAGTATAACTAAGTCAAGCTGAAGACTATAAATCAGAACTACTTTGTCTAAACTTTATTTTCAATTATTTATTTATTTATTTTTATTTTTTTAAAAAAAATTAATTCACACGGCCACGAGCCGTGTCTTCGTTACAAACCAATTTGCTCATTGCGCAGAATTTGAAATTTCTACGAACACGGACCGTGTTTGTACAAAATAGGCCGTGTAAGGCAATTACGTAATTACGGGATAGCTGCCAAGCATTTGACAACACGGCCCGTGTTCTTAAAACACGAGTCGTGTTGTTCCTCGAAACCAAAGAAGTCAAACACTGACTGCTTTAGTGTAAAATGGTCTGTTTTAAACTGGAATTCGCGTAACTGCCACCTACCTAGATTTACAACACGGCCCGAGTTGCTATAAGATGCCCCGTGTCGGATCGTCCCCACAACCGTCTCTAGTCTTCTTCCTCTTCTCCGTCGCCGTTCGCGTCCGCCGCCATCTACACCGACCGAACCACCGCCTTCAACACTGCATGACGACCTACGGCCGATCCCAACCATCCCCGGCCACCGCCAGCTCCACCGTCTTCTTCCTTTTCTCCGCCGCCGTCTGCACTGACCCAACCAACCGCTGGCTTCTTCTCCCAGCTTTTCGACGACCCCCATTCACCGACGAATGACATCAACTTTTCTCAAAAATTCCAGCGGCGAACTTGCAAAAAAATGGACCGTGTTCTCTAAACGCAAACCATTTTCTTCAAACTAACATGGACCATTTCTCAGAAACATGGTCTGTGTTGTCTCAGTCACAAAACCGGCTGTTTATTCTTACATGGTCCGTTTTCTCACAATGGCAGTGCCCCCGCACAGTGTCGATGGATTTTGAGGAGGTTGGTTTGGACGCCTCTGAGACTACCATTGTACCAAGGCCTCCATATGTTGATTATAGAGATGGGGATCATGCCCGCGCTTTGATGAGGCTTCGTTGAAGAAAATTCATTGAAGACCATTGTACCATTGTACCAAGGCCTCCAATGTAATCAGCGGCCACCAAATTTGCTCGCCCTTGTTTCATGCATGACACTAGTATTACTGATGATATTTTGATTCTTTTTGGATGCATAGGATGGCAGAGTTTATACTGAAAAATTGGCCAACATATGATCGAGTGGCTTTGGAATTTCTGCGTTCATTTCAGATGACGCACACAAGCTTTACAGGAGAAGCACCAGAGTAAATATTTTTCAGGATGTACAACGATGACTACACCATTGGTATGTCCGAGTTCTATGAATTTTACAATTTTCCAATAATTACATACACCCCTGACACCTCAGCTTTTGATGCTACATCTTTTTGGTTTGCTATCACTAGTGAGAATAATTTTAACTTAGCTCGTACTAAAGCCAGTCAGATTCAGAATCCAGTATTTCGTTATGTGCATCAAATTTTGTCTAACACTATTTGTGGAAGAGGAGACATCGAAGGAGCTGATAATGAAACAGAACTTCTCTTTTTATGGGCTATGATATAATATGTGCAGATCAATGTTGGAGCATATTTGGCTCATAACTTTGAAAAACATTCTAGGAAGAAGAAAGGGTGCATTATCATCTGAGATTTGGTCACACCCAACGCACGTCACTTTAATTTATACTTAGAATGCAATGTGGTTAAAAATGCTTCATTCCTTGCAAGGCAGTTCATATGAGACTGATCACAGTTAGGAATAATAGATTCTTCTTTACTTTTAGAGGTAGAACTGATAAGATCCCATGTGCAAATCGGGCTAGAATCACACCTTTTGACAGGGCTAATTGGTTATACTTCCCACCTTTGACCATTCCACTTGACGACGAGGAGCCACTTGAGGATGGGCCAGTACCCAGCCATCACAGGATGGTGCAGGACCTTCATAGCCTCCACAGACAACTTAGACAGTTTACCCACCACCTCCTACATCAGCTCCTCCTTCTGCTACTTTGACTTTTCTCCATGGCAAACACAGATAGATGCTATACGAATTGATCAAACACAATATCATTTACTAGTGATGGATGAATTGAATCGCATGCAGGTTGCAGCCCAGGAGGATTGAGCACTACTTCATCGCCTTGTAGAGGATGTCGCCAGGATAGATCGAAATGTTCGTCAGATAGTCCGACACCACCAGATTCCTACAAATCCAGTTGATAGCATTGTTGGACCACCACCTCCACCAGAGTTTGATTAGCAGGGTTGTGTCTTTCACTTTTGATCTTTTGTTATATCCTTTTGCTATTTTAATGTACACAAACTCGTCCGATTGGTTGAACACTGAGACAGTGTTTCTTTCAAGTTCGGGGGTTGCACATGCATTTCATGTTTCTTGCATCAAGATAATTATCTATTTTTCCAAATTATGAAGAGAAAGATATCTCGCTCATCACTATTCATCGAGTTTTCTATATTTCCTTGTTCTTAATCGACGATTTCAAGAACATCTTTTGCTTATGAAATCCTTTATCAAAAGTTTTTTTTTTCATTTATCTCCTTAGTATAGGGTTTTTGGAAAAAAAGTTGGAGCTGATTCGAATTATTTTGCTTTGATGATCTTTATCTATTAGTCTCTTCTAAATTTTTTCAAAGCAATCTTTTTATTGAATAAATATATATTGAGCGAAAAAAACTTCTAAAAAGAAGTTAAATAAAATGTTTATCTCTGGCACCTTAGTGTGTTCGGGCCATTAGATCCATTGGAGATTCTTGCCTGACGACCTAAGACCAACTAGTCTGGGATTCGTCGATCAAAAACATGTTACATGAACCACTTTGAGCAAGATGGAGGAAACGAAAAAAAACTCATTTAATATTTATAAATTCAAAATTAAGACTTCTTTTATCTATATAGTTGAGACTAACTATTTATTGATTTAAAAATGTCTTAGCATCATATATTCTTTGAAGCAGAAATCATTTGGAAAGAGAAGAGGTACTTTGGCGATAAATGAAAAATAAAAATGAGAAGAAAAAAGTATTAGTATTTTGATGAAGATCATATCTTTTCTTGAATCTTACTTGAGGACAAGTAAATATTCAAATTTAGGGATTGTGATGCATGCTCAATTTTGTATATTATAGCACTTTAATAAGTTGAAGATTGAATGATCATGAATCAATTGTCTTATATTTCTTATAGGAATATTATTCTCCTTTTTATTCTATGATTTTCACAATGCTTGATGTGCAGGAGAAGAAAACAGCCCATGTTACGATGACACGGGCAAATTTTCATCATGTCGCGTCACCATCAACACAGTCGGGGGAATTTCTGTCACGTGCTGATTAAAACGGTCCATTTTTTCTTGAAATGGACCGCGTTAGATAAGGACGAGAAGATTTCCCAATCATTCTAGAAGACAACATGGCCCGTGTCATTGATGACACGTTCCGTGTTATTCATATCTAAAGATTTTCCACGCCGAGCTGTGATTCACATGATCATGACATTAATCAACACAACCCGTGTCATTAATGACACGGGCCGTGTTGACACCCAAATTTTTGGTAACGAGCTATTATAATAAGACCTCTGCTTCCACATCAAAGGATCATCAGAGCTGAGAAGGAAATCATCCATTTAGAGAGTCTGTGGCTACTTTGTCTAGAGTCATATTTTAGAGTTTTATCTTCTTGCTCATCTTTTGTACTCTAAATTTTGGCTTTATAATGTTTAATTCTTTAGCAATGGAGCAATCATTCTTTGTTGGTTTTACGTTGTTGAACTCCAATGTTATTTTGATGAAAGATTATTTTCTGAATATGAATGTTCTATTTGAATCGAATTTATTTTTAACATCTCATATCTCTCCCCTATCTACTCTATGAGATTTAGAGGGTATGGACTTAGACTTACTCGGTTGAGGAGTCTTTGAGATGCATCGAATCACTTATGTTTTAATCCTTAAATATTTGGAGAACAATTTGGTTAAACTTTCTTCAAATATTTAATTGATAAAATAGATAGGACATCTAGTTAGAGTCCTAATTTATATTATTTCCATCATATGTGATTTTCTTACTCGATTAACAATGAAGGAATGCTTAGTAAAACCAACATTTCTTCTAATTGGTATTTCCTTTTCATTGGATCTGTTTCTTGTTTCCTCTGATTATCTTCATAATTCATTTCTATTAAAGAATTTTCATCTAGTAAGAGTGAGAGATAAAAGTCCTCGTGGAATCGATATCTTTTTACTACTTGTGCGATCGGTATACTTGCCGAACTTTTCTACTCTATAGAAAAGCATCATCAATTATGTCATACCTGCTTAACTTTAGGTCCATTATCTGCATGTACCATACATTAAAAATATGCATTCATATCATTCATCAAATACATGACATAACATATCATTTCATTTCATGTTCATAATCATGGACATCCTAGGAGTTTCTTCATAACTCCTTGATCCTTACTTCTTAACTTCTTTCATACTTTACATCTCCTCAGAGTTGCTTTAAAACTCTTTGGATCTTCTTTCATCATTCTTTTCTTTCTATACTATGTGATTCTTCATGTGTCATCTTCATCCTTCATCTTTTATCACATAATATCATCTTGACTTTCATTGCATATCCTGTCATACTTAGCAACACACAGATCATAATAGTGAGGGACTTTATTCCTAGTCATCTTTAGGAATAAGCACACTTTATGATGAAGGACATTGTTCCTTGAAAAGTACATATACAGATGCAAAACTTTACTTCTCAGGCTTAGGTCCCCTTGAAGTACATACATAAGTGTAGGACTTTACTTTCCATCTTTACTTCATCATCATCATCATCTTAACATTCTTTCTTTCTCATCAGATACTTTAACTTCACTTTCATTCCTACTTTATCTTATAACATCTTTGATCTTAACAAAGTTGAACGAATCATATCACATCATCATAGGCCACATCCTTGGAACACGTACATCATAATAGTGAGAAACTTTATTTCAAAGAATACGCACACTATAATAGTGAGGGACTTTGTTCCAGGAAATACGCACACTTTCTGATGAAGGACTTTGTTCCTTGAGAAGCACATACACAAATGCAGAATTTTACTTCGCGTGCTTAGATCCCCTTGAAGTACATACATAGGTGCAGGACTTTGTTTATCACCATTGATAAGTGATGAGGACATTCTTCTCCAACTTTAGAATCATTATACTTTGTAATACAACAACCATTCTTCATCTTTTAGCCTAATTATGGCTGAACATGCATTACATGTATCTACGTGTCATATACAATCAATGCACATTCATACATACCTATATACATAAATAAATAGGTTTAAAATAACTTAGCTTTCATTTCTGATCTGTCATGGGCGTGATAATTGCGTCACGCCCATGACAGTGGCCTATAATTCATCTGCATACGGTCACGGTCGTGACATGTTTTATCATGGTAGTGCCGAGTCGTCATCACGGTCTTAACCTGGTTGGTCACGGTCTTGACCTGGTTGGTCACGGTCGTGCCCCACTCCATCACGGTCGTGACAATGTTGTCACTGTCGTGACAGGGTGTTGGTTTCACCCATTTTCTGTCACGGCCGTTTTGGAACCTGATACGACCGTGCCAGCGTTCTGGAAGTCTGATCTTTCATCCGAAATTCTTAATTTTTGATATTGAAATATTAAGAAAAATAATTTAAAACATCATAAATATTTCAAGTATGATCTTTTAGCATTTATGCATCATAGAACACGTTAAAACATGCAATTTTCATCAATAACAAGAGTTGGGGCTTTTCCTTGAAATTCATACAACTACCAGAATTCATTCCCAGCACACTATTCTGGCAACAGTCACTAAAATATTAATAACTTAACTTATACTTGTTCTTTTCAGATGATTCTAATTTTCACAGAAAGAAACATGAAGCTTTAACTTGAGAATAAATTTCAAATCGTAATTAAGTATTTCCAATTTACTATACGTTTTAAAATTTGGTCTCACTGTTACCCGAGACAGCATGACAGAAGTCCGATGTTTCGATCATAACTATTTCTATACAACTCTAAATCATATGAAACTAATTTCTGTGGAAACTAGACTTTGAGGGCTTTCCATCCATATTATTTGTAATTTTTGGATAAGTAAAACTTACCCTAATAATTCTTACAAAATAGTCACAAATTTAATAGATTTATGCAATACAAATCATACAACCCTCAATCAAAATCCCGATCAAGAACAAAGTGTTCTTGAAATTCTCAATCCAAACAAAAATATCACTAAGAGGGGAGAGAGGGGTTTGGATCTCCTTTACATACCTATGATCTTGTTCTTCCTCCATGTTAATCACATTTCCCTTGTCCATGTCCTCTTCTTCTTTGCCCTCTTATTCTTCCTTGTTCTCCTCCTTTTCCTCCTTCTAGGTTGCATCCGTCATGTGGGAGAAATAAGAAAAAAAAGAGGAGAGGGAGGGTTTGGGGGGTTTTATAGAGTCTATTCCAAGGTTTCTTAGGGTTTCCTCCAAATGACTTAAATACCCCTATTCAAAATTTGGGATTGTTACAATGCCACATCAATGGGAGACTTAGAAAATAAATTATATAACTTTTAAGACACAAATGCAAAGCTGAATAGGTAGAAACCCATAAATGCGAATACATAGTGCGAAAGTTCGGCAGTCGTAAGAGGTACATCACATCACATAATAAGGCATCCATAGACCACGCCAAAATATAAATAAACATAGGTCTCACGTACAACTCGATGACATAAAATAGTAAAGACCAACTACTATATCCATGTGCGCACACACTATCTTAGCAGGAGTCTCCGCACATACATCAACCGAGCATGACAGGTTATATGTGACAATGCCCTCCGGTTAGCACAAACCTAAATGTGATAAGATATGAGTCATAAAGATTATTCAGAAAGTACGAGCATGATAGAAATTCATAAACAATACTATAAGAAATCATGGGGATCGTCATGTATGGAATAATGGTTCATTCATTTTATTATTTCATATAATATCTTTACCTTTCATTTTTTTTCACTCATGGACCATGATAGGAAAAGGTCATCATCAATGGTCAAGAACATGGCTCATACTAACATTCATCTTTCTATTGAAAAGGCATAACATTCTTTGTTTCATATTCTCTTCATTACATAGTATGTTCATATTCATATGGACATAGTCGATTTATTCATCTTTCATCTTATCCATAGGTTGGAAGAACTCTCCAATTTTCTAGGATATGCCATGCGCACACATGGCTCAAATACCTAGCCATAACATAGGCTGGTGGGAGATCAGTACCACGACAATGCCTCTAAAGGGATGGATGACCTCGCTGAGGCGGCAACACCCGTATGAATGACCTCGCTCAAGGTGAAAACATTCGTATGAATGACCTCGCCCTCAGGCGAAAACATTCGTAGACAGTAGGAGAAGGGGCCTTACCTAAGGGCAAGGGGTCCTTCTCAAGGAAAGCGATTTCATGTCTAGGTAAGCATGACATTTCTCAATTTCATTCTTTATCTTTATTAACCTATTGACTATCTTTTGATCGTAAGGATCAATCAAGGCTTTTTGGGAGCAAGGTTGGCTCCAGGTTAAAGTTCATAATCATGGGATGTGGGAACAATCAGGTGGACATGAGTAAATCATCATATTATTTTGTGTTAAAGGTATTTGTTCTCTGTCCACTTCCGGAAGACTTCCGAAAGTCGAGCGGCCATCCAATCCATACATTCATCGGGCGCCCGTTAATCGAGCGGTTGCCCGATCATAATATGTCTCTAAGCCATTCCAAGATACAGCGCGCATCAAATGTCCAAAAGGTCGGGGGTCGTCTGATCCTTCCTTGGATAGAACTGAGAGTTCTCGGCCTAGAACTTTCAGTCACACGGAAGTCCACCGATTCTATCCAAGTCGCATGATAGCCATCTATTGGCCGATTGATCAAGTTAGTCGATTGATCGATTTCAGTGTCGTGACGTCCAAAAGAAGTTCGGTCGTCTGTTTATAGTCCGCTAACTTCTGTCGGGTCGATAACGGGCACCCGCTCCAGGATCGATCGACCACTTCTACTAGGCAGAACTGCAAGTCATTGAGGGGTCCTTACATTTTCAAATAGTTTTCGAAACACAACATTCTACAATGAATCTAAACTATGTCTAATATTAAATAGCACAACAGAAAGCATGTGAGCATAATCAATGGTCCATAGCTTCATCATAAGCATCTAAATAAACATAAAGCATCATAATCATTCTCATTTCCGTAATATGCATTAGTACTTTTCATGTGATCATGCTTTAACATTTCAACAACTATGATGAACATTCCATAACTTTCAATTCCATGAGTAATATCAAAGAAATCCATTCATACCAAATCTCCTTAACATAAGTTAATACAAGCTATCAAACTTTAATATAAACATTCCTAAGCATGCCAACTATCATAAATCCGAAAATCTGAGCACTTAAGACCCTAAGCATAGATAACATCAAGTACATGATCATCTCATTTATTCGTTATTTCAAACATCCATGGCAGCAATCATTTTGGCATGATAACATCAAATTTAAGCGTCATAACTTGTAACTTGGCATGCATATCAACATAGCTATCTAAGGAATTAAACTACCCTCTTCCTAGAATGATTCTAATCCTACAACACCCTTAGAATAGCATGCTATACTTTACGAAAACCCTTATAACCCAGATTCCATTAACACAACTTTTAGCCTAAGTTTTTGGTTGTTTCTTCGGTGGTTGAAGTACTAGTCCTTCCTTCTTCATCCTCCTTCATGATCAGTGCCTGCGGATCAGTCTCCAATAGCTTCTGTCGAGCCTAAGCAATGGAATACACACAAGAAGAATGGTGAAAGAGAAAAGAATGAGAAGATGAAAGGAAATGGTGCAAATGAGAGATGTGGGGTTTATAAAGGAGATGGAGAATGGGACTTTGTGCCCCCACAACCCCAAGAGTCATGAATATGAAGGGGTTGCACAAAGTTCCAAAGGTTGTGGGCGAAAAAGAGGAGTCCAAGTTTGATTTGACTTCTTATTAAAAGTCTAGCAATTGCACACCGAGTGCCCGAAAGTGTTTCGATCGAGTGGTGAGCCGATGAAAATTTTGGGATGCTACATTAGTCATCAGACTATAAAACTTGACAGTCCATATTCTGGGCTAATTACAAGTAACAAGCAGGAGTCATGAACGCTTCCTCAAAGTTGATATATGTATGATTAAAGACAATGTATACTTAGTTAAGTTTTCGCTAATTGACTCGAAATGTCAAATGAGGAGGATAAAATAAAATAATGGTGGTCGGCCATAGTTTAATCATTATTGAGAAAGCAAGCAAATCAATATAAAAAAAGTATTTATTGATTTGTTTCGATGCATGCTCTAACTTTATTTTACCTTATTCAACAATTGCAGATGGATACTATCCATCAAAGTTTATGGGAGAATTTGAATCTGCAGCTACCTTGTTTTAGCTGGCTTTACTTGGCATGCAAATATCATTTTCATTATGGAGTATGTGATAATAATTAATAGATGTAGAAAAACACTAATACAGACAATAAGTCAATCAGAAGTTTCTTCACATATACGAGCAATAAGCATGTACCACTTCAAAATTTGACCCAAGATCTCTTCTCATGCGTTACCTTTTTTGGTATTTCTTTGACACTCAATTGGTCAAAAGGTGACACATAAGTGGAAGACTTAAAATAAAACATTACAATATCTAAAGATAAGAATGCAAAAGCTAAATGAATAAAAGTACATTAACTCCATTATCTCAGAAGGCATATAAAGTCCATGACAAAATACATGTTCATACATAGGTCCTAAATACAATTCGATCAATAAAAAGACTCGACACAATTCTAGATAACCATGTGCACACATCACCCGAGCTATAGTTATCGCACACACTTCAACCAAGCACACAAACATTTCATGTACCTGTGGAGATCACATGGGAGCAAACTCATAAAGCTAAGTGTGAATTCATAATAGGTCATATAGATAATCCATAAGAAAATGTATGAAACAAACATATTAAAGATATATGATAATAAATCGGAGGGGATCATCATAGTTCCATATCTTTTGATTTTATTTCTTTTCATGTTCATATTCATGTTCATTATTCATGTTCATGTTTATGTTCATAAGGGCAAAATCCTTTCATTCATCTTTAGCCATTCATAATCTTTCATCTTGTCTATGGGTTGTAAGAAAGTGTAAATGGCTAAACTTTGAATATCTTTTTAGTTTCATTTCTTGTCACCAATTTTGATTATTATCTTGTGACAAAAGAAAGAAAAGGAAAAATGGATTTGAAGGAGTGCAAACACAAATTTTATGGTAATAGTATTATTTGGAACATGAAAATGAAAAATTGGATATACTTGTGTGTCACAATTATTTGTGCTTTATACTTGTCTACTAGTTATCATAGTTTGCGTATAAAATTATGATTGTTCAAAAGTCCATTTTTAGGCATATCTTAATATGTTAAACTTTGGAAATGCCTATGCTATCTATCATGCTTATTTTTTAAAAATTTTAAGTATGAATATTTATTTGCACTTTACTACTTATCACATTCGATGCTTTTGTGAGTTTGCAATTGAAAGAAAACAATGTTTTGAAATTTTAATGAAAATTTGAAAAACATCTTTTTCATATGTTACATTTGTAGTTGTCTTTCCATATGGATTCTTGGGCTATAAGTTTAATATGCATAACTTTATGTGGTCATAACTTGTTATCATTTGAGTATTCCTATATCGGATGACATTTGACCATCAAATTTGAAATGATGCTTAAATGATATCTCTCTTGCACAAATGAAAATTTTATACGTATTTACATTTGAGATGTTTATGTCATACCATAAAATATATTAATTATTTGACTTACATGTGCATGAATCTACATTTATTTACAAAACTATTTTATCATATCTTGTAATGACCCTTATGCTTTAAGCTTAAAATCTTCATGTAATGAAAATCAAACTTTGACTTCTCATTCATAATATTATAGTGTTATTGGTTCTTTGGAAAAAAAGAAACATATAAAAAACTAAAGAAAGATAGAAATAGGATGAAAATTGATCATAATGATAGGGAGAGTTTGTTCAAAAGTTCGAAATATCATTTTCTCCATTCACTTGTTATCCTTATTGTCAAATTTTTGGGTACTTGATATTATTCAATTTAAATATTATATATCATTGTTGTCTCAAAGTTTTCTGCAATATTTTGATTACTTATATAATTTTTTGAGACGTGTTATTTATTTGATTTTATGTTTTGCTATTATAAATTAGTCATGACTTTAAGGGGAGTTATTTTTTCCTATCACATATATTATACATGAAACAATTCTTGTAGATGTGATAAAAGAATAAAAATTATCTCCATCTCTCTTATGACACTTTACATATTGTATCTTATATGACAAAAGGGGGGAGAATAAAAAATTTAAGAAGATGACATGATTAAGGAGGAGTTACATATTGTATTTAATATTATTTCTTATATGCGTCATGTGCAAACTACTTTTTTATGAAACAAAAGGGAGAGAAATATGATAATAATATAAGAGAAATTTATATAGGAGAAATATATATAACCCCTGATTTATTACATGGATCTCATAAATATAACTCTATATAAAAAAATGCTTTACAATTAATACTTACGTGCATATTCATAATTATAAGGAAAACTTAGTTTTAGGGGGAGTAAAATTGACTTTAATATTTTTTACTTCCCAACTCATATACTTTTCATATTTTTTGGTTTGTACTCATCAAAAAGGGGGAGATTGTTGGAGCAAATTTTTATGCCCTATATAATTATCTTTTGATGATACAAACTATGAAATATTAGAGTTATATTTAAAATTTCAAAAAATGTTTAAATAGAAATGAGTTGTTTCATGCATTAAACTTTTGATTAATATTTGTTTATGCTCCCATGATATTTACATTAATGGGTAAATATAAAAGTTATTGATAATTATCTTATCTTTGTAGAGAATCAAATATCATCTCATTTGTATGCTGGTATGAAAAGTTATGTATAAAAAAAACTAAAGGTCTAAAATGTTTTATTTGTAATGTACAATTTTGTATAATGAACTTTGAATCAATATTTGACTATGATATCATTAGATTTTGGATGAATGATGAATATCAAAGTTGTATAGAATTTAGTTAGCTTTCCATAGAATAAAAAAATTATTTCATTTGAATAATTGTGCAAAAATGTTATGCTTAAAATAGTGTAGGACGGTCAGCCAGTCAACATGCAAAATGCACTATAATGGTCATATTTTGACCTCAAAATTAGGAAACAAGCCTCAACGGCTAAATGGAGTTAAGAAGGTTATAAAAGAGAAACCCAAAGGTGTATGAATGATAAAGACTTTCAAGAAAAAGTGAGAAGAATATTCTGAAGTCCATTCGAGCTCTAAGTTGCAAATTTTTCATGTCTTCTTTCTCAATTCTCTTCTTGTGAGTTTGATATTGTAAAAGAGAGACACATTTTCTTATAAATTTGGGTGTGAACTCCTGTGTAGAAGAGGTTTTATCTTACCTCTCGGGCTAGAGAATAGATAAGCTTCCTAGGAGGAGAAGTGTGCTCTCGAAGGGAAGAAAAGGTGGTATGGTATAAAGGGTTTCTTCCTTGCCCTATTTGGAACGAAGGAAGGGTGCTTAGTAGAATCTCCGACGATTTCGAAGTCGAGAAGTCGGAATGGGGACATAGGCAAAGGTGTGGTCGAACCTCGTCAACAAATTCCCTTGCGTTCTTGTATTTGTCTTTTTCTCTCCTTCTCCTTCCTAATTCATTATGCATGTGATATGATTGTTTTTGTTTTAATTTGAATATTAACAAATCGATTTGAAGCTTCCGCGATGATTTTCAACCCCCTTCCCCCTCTTGGCTACTTCTACAAAACATGGTGACATTAGGAAATCAAATGGGAATTATACAGAGCTTTGCATATTTCAGAAAAAAAATATATTCTCCTATATCTATTGTGCATAGTATTAGCAGATTTTAGAAAAAAAATAATAACCAATATTATATGTGCATACTATTCTAGAAGCTCTGATTTCCCTTAATAAAAAGACTTGGTTCTTTGTTTCGTGAGCAAAGGGCCATGCATCTTTGCTCGTCAGAGGGCTGGCACTTTTCCCCCGCTCCGGGGCAGGGGGAGAACGTCCCTGCCCCCCCTGCATCCCCAAAGGGGCGCGGGGTGCCCGGTCCCTCTCTGCTCGCCAGAGGGGCGTGCAGCCCCCTGCCCTCGAGCAAGGGCGCACCACGCGCCCTTCTCTGATCACCAGAGCGCAGGGGTGCCCCCCTCCACCCCCCCTCCGATCGCCAAGCCCCTACCTGTAAGCAGGAGCGTGCACGATGCCCTTACACATCCTACACCCTTGCATCCTTGGTCGCGTTTCCTAATATGTTTGAGAAAGAAAGAAAAAGTTGCCGAAGAAGTTGAAGAAGGAGAAAGACAAACATACATAAGAAGTTTGAAGGAAGGATCACCGTGAAGGCAGAGAAGTATTATAGCCATCATTAACCCTAATCATTATTTAATTAGTTAATTAAGTGTTAAATATATTTAATACGTACGCAAAGAAGATAAGATAATATATATCTTTAAATTATTATATTATTTTAGAATATAATTAAAAATTTATAAACTATTTAAATATATATTAATTTTTTATGCTTGGTTAAATTAGATAAAAAGATAATATTTTAATTATTATATAATTATTATTAAGGGCTATATAGAAAAGACTAAATAAGATAAGATAATAATATATGAATCCTTTACTTAACTACATTACTTCTAAATATATAATTATAAAATTTGAATTATATATATATATATATTAATTTTTTACTATTGCTTAAATTAGATAAAACATAGTATATATATATATATATATAAGACATAATATATATATTTGAAATCTAATTTAAAAAATGCACGTGAATGAACTTCGTAAATGGATACTTGATCGATCAAATATCGTCAATTATATCGAAGTTTTTCAAATCATTACCGTTTTATCTTTTTAGCTCTGAATTAGTTGAGTGTTAGTAGCCTTGGACATCGAAGCCCTCCTGTAAACCCAAGTCAGCATAAAAAAAGAGCTTCAGATCATTAATAAGACATTGTTCAAAGTATAAATTTGGTCGATTTGAGTTTTGGGTTAAATCAGATTCTACCAAAATTCAATAATAAGAGTCTAGTATATTTGAGTTTATTTAGCTTTAAAATTGAAATATATTAGACTTAATAGAATGTTTTGCATGATATCTGAAAATGATTTTAATTAGATGTCCAAAAGACAGCTTTAAAATTTAAATGTATGATTCATAAAAAAGAATGTGAAAGTAACACTTGAGATCAGGCTCATTTAATTTGTCCCAAGGTTCAAGTTCAATCGATTTAGTTTGTTAATTCCTTTGTTAATAACTTAATCCAACCAAAGTGATTGGGTTTGGGTTCCTACTTGAAGTCTAGTTCCTAAAGAGGCCGAAAGAGGTCGATTCGAAATTTATAGAGATGGATCTGATTCCCCCTTCGCTTAGTCCCACAATGGATGATTCACTTCACCTGAGACTAGCATTCCATTATGTGCATGAATAATGAAGATGAGACTATTGGAGTGGAGGCTTTGAGTCCTTTTCGCTAAGTCCAAAAGCTTTCGTCAAAGCTAAAGATCTAATCCAATAAGCGCATCTCTATTATCGAATATTGTTGGAACGCATAATAAGTGATGTCCGTATTATCAAATATTTGAGACACATAATAAACTGTCTCTATTATTAGATATTATTGGGACGCTTAATAAGAGATATTTTTATAATCAAATATTTTTGGGACGCATAATAAGCGGCGTCCCTATTATTTAATATTATTAGGACACATGATAAGTGACGTCCCTATTATAAAATATTATTAGGATGTATAATAAGTGACGTCTTTATTATCGAATATTATTGGGACGCATAATAAGTGATGTCCTTATTATTGAATATTATTGTGACACATAATAAGAAGCATCTCTATTATCAAATATTATTGGGACACAATTGAATTTGCGTTGCTAGATCATTCAAATTATAGAATTTTAAATTAAAATATATTTATATTCTAAATAAAAATAGGGACATAAAATTAATGTCTTAAAATTTTAAAAAGTAGGATGCTAAATATATTTGCATTCTTATTATTTTATAATAATAACAATGCCATAGAAAGCGTCCTTATAAGTGAACACTTTATGTAAAATAAGGACGTTTTAATTTGTGTCTTTAAATGACTATTTTGTGTAGTGCATATACAACAACTTTTATATAATTGAGACCACCATGATATATCTCTCACACTTTTATTGATAATTCAAAATTAAGATTATCACAATTTTTTTCACACTAATAAATTGGTTCGATATGAACAACTAACATTCCATTTTTAAGTTTAATAATTGTTGAATTATAAAAGTACCTTCACAAGTTGAGGGTTTTGATCACAATGGAAAAGTTGTGTTCTTAATTGGAACTCAAAGGAATTGTTTTCTACTAAAAGCTTGAAATAACATTGAATCATAAAATAAAAGAAGATTTTCTCTTAACAAGATTAAGTTTTTGTAATAACTCCAATTTTTTTAATAGGGATATTTAAGTCATTTGGAGGAAACCCTAAGAAACCCTAGGCTAGACTTTATAAAAACCCCCAAACCCTCCTACTCCTCTCTTTTCTTATTTCTCCCACGTGACAACTGCAACCTAAGAGGAGAAAAAAAAGAGGACAACGAGAAAGAAGAAGAGCACATTGACAAAGGAAAGAGGATTAATGTTGAGAAAGAACAAGATTATAGGTATGAAAAGGGGATCCAACTCCTCTCTCCTCTCTCAATGGTTTGCATGTGATGGATTGAGAGTTTGAGGGCACCTTGTCCTCATAATGGATTGTGATTGAGGGTTGCATGAATTCATTGACTAGATCTATAAGTTTTAATACATGATCTATTGTTTCATTATCTTTCATTACTTTTGGGTCAAAGTTTTAACGCTTTATATAATTATATTTTGATGATATAAACCTCGAAAGATTAAAGTTAAATGCTGAAAAGTTTAAATAAAATGGATAACTTTATGCACTACACTTTGATTACATAATTGACTATGATCTTGTTAGATTATGGATGGAAGATGAATATCAAAGTTGTAAATAATATTATTGTCTATTCATAGAATCCAAGATTATCTAATTTGGATAACAGTGAGAAAGTTATGATCAAAATAATGTAAGTCGGTCAACCTGCCGATTGAAACAAAGAAGGCCGGTCGAGACAATACTGGCCGACCGAATCAAGATGCCGATCGATCGACCAATACTAAGCCTGCCCCGGACGACATCGAGCCGATACCGATCGATAGTTCGATCGATCGACTAGCTGCATTAATTGAGAAAATCAACGCAACGATTATATAGATCGGTCTATCGGTCCATTAATGCGGTCAACTGATTAGCTGCGCTCAATGAAGGAAATAAGTCAACGATCATATAGACCGACGACTGATCCATTAATGCGGTCGATCAGTCCTGGCTGGAATGAACAGTAATGACTATATTTGAAAGAGAAAATTGTGGAACAAATTCTAGACAAATTTTCACATGGTGAAGCCTATAAAAGGAGTGACAAAGCCAAAAGCAAAGGCAACCATCTAAGCAATGAAGAAAAAACTTTAAGAAATCAAAAGAAAATCTTTTTGCTTGAAGTTATCATTTAGAGTTTTCTTTCTTTCTCTCTTATCTTCTTGTGAGTGTTCTATTATAAAAGAGAGAAATCATTTTTCAAAAGATTGAGAGCACTTGTGTAAAAGAGGTTCCAAATCTTACCTCTTGAACGAGAGAAAAGATTAGTTTCCTAAGAGGAGATGAGAGGTTTGTCTTGCCTCTCGAAGCGGAGAAAAGGTGATTGTGTAAAAAGCTTTCTTCCTTGCCCCATTTGGAATAAAGGAAGTGCTTAGTGGAATCTCCGGCAGTCTCGAGTTCGAGAAGTCGGAGTGGGGGCGTAGGCCAAGGTGTAGCCGAACCTCGTCAACAACCATCCGTGTTCATTATGTTTGAATTCTCTCTCTCTCTCTCCCCCTCTCATATTGGTTTTGATGTGATATGAATTGTATTGATTTAAAAGATTTTTAGAATCGATTTTAAACTTTCGCAATGATTATTGTGAAATCGATATTTTTGTTTAACACCAATTTACACCCCACCCCCCGTTGGTGCCCTTTGGGATCCTACAATTGGTGTCAGAGCGGGTTGCTCTTGTTTTAAAATTAAATTATTTTAAGATTTAATTATTTTAATATTTGATCGACTTGTTTTAAGATTTAATAATTTTTAGAGCCATGGCATCAAGTGGATTCAATTTTTTCGAAGCTCAATCTATCATTCGTCCACCGTTTTTTAATGCATCTAATTTTGCTTATTGGAAAATTAGGATTCAAGCATACATATATGATCCACATTGACATGTGGGACATTGTTGAAAAAGGTTATTATTTACATGAAAAATTACATTCAGATTATGACGAACGACAAAAAAAATTTTCAAAATTGAATTGGAAAGCTATAAATATTTTTTATTGTGATTTGGATTCAACGAAATTTAATCAGATTTCCAGTTGTGAAAGTGCAAATGAGATTTGTAATAAACTTATCACTACTTATGAAGGAACAGACGAAATTAAAAAATCTAGATTAAATATTTTGAATCATCAATATGATTCTTTCAAGATGCATGAAAATGACTCCATAAATGATATGATTGTTAGATTTAACGATATTGTGAATGGCTTAGCCTCCTTGGACGAGCCAAGAACTAATCCCCAAAAGTAAAAAAATTTTCAGGTCGCTCACCTCCAAATGGCATACAAAGAGGACCGTGATTGAAGAAAAATACTTAAATAGTTTGGATTTTGATTATCTAATTGGTTCACTATTAATCTATGAGATCGGAATTCAGGAAGAAGAAGCAACAAATGCTCCCAAAAAGAAGACATTGGCATTGAAAGCAAACAAAAATGAATAAGACTCAAGTGAAGAAGAAGTGGACGAAAAGAGACTCGTCTGCTACACAAGAAAACTTGTCAAATATCTCAAGTTGGTGAAAAAGAAATAAAAGAATGAGAAGCCAACAAAAAGAACATACAAACCACACAAAGAAGAGACATTTCAAAAAAAGAAAAATAAAATATGAAGAGTCAAATGAATCATTAAACGCTTCTAACGATGAAGCATACCTATGCTTAATGGCTCACAACGATGAGGTAACTTGTAATACTTCAAAGTCAATAAAATTTAAACATTAGTCGGTAAGATTTCCCTTGTAATAAAAGTCGAAAGATCATATTGGTTGAAAAATATATTCAAATATTTCCTTATGGAGCAAATTTTTTTTTTTGCCATCCCAAATGTCCAACTTTATTTGCATTAAGAATTACGCGCATTTGTGAAGTGTTGAAATCTTGGTTCAATATTAAATTTCACTATCTTCCTATCGCTCAGGACAATATGCCTCTCAACCAGAATGATTTAAATTCGAAACTATTATTTAAACCAAGAAAAAATATTATTCACCCATCCGATCCCAACTCCCGATCGTTGGGCAAAGTGTTTTGAAGGCTACTTTCATCCATGCTTGGAGGTCGCCGTACTGCAGTTGTGTCCATTGGATGCACAGTTAATTAGTAGCGGTGACACTTCCATTGGATGCACGCCCTTTTATATGTTTCTTGTCAGATGTCGACGACTTAATTTTTTTTTTTAGGACGACTTAATTCTTGTGATGCTACGAAATTCATCTATTCATCGTGAAGTCCAACTAATGAGCTGCAACATTAAAGGTAACAGTGATACAAATTCCATTTCCAACCGCGACTTGTGTCCATGGGAATTTCTCGGATGCCTCAAACTTCAAGTTTGCAGGTTTTAAGCCAATCGATTGCATCCTGGATTGTCCTCAGGTTCCAGTACATGCTTCTTGTACTGCAAGCAATCTAGTAGTATAATGAAAAATGTCCATCTTTAAGTTCTCGATTTCTGAAATCAATTAAGAATCCTAAAGTTTAAGCTTCATGTATTTCTCATTTTCGGCTTGGTTTTGATTCATCAATACGTGGATCCTGAAATTTTAGATAAATTCCATGGATGTAGTTTCAGTAAGATATGTGTTAAAAAAAAAAGATATGTGTTACTGTTCACGTGTAACTATGAGACTACAACCCGTCACTCCGATGTTGAAAATGCATCTTAAGGAGATCCAACTCTGAACTTCTCACCCAGCCGCTTGAATGTACAATCTTAATTATTAGGTATCTATATCTGAGTGAACATGTGGACTTTGAACCTGTGGCAATAGTAGCTCATGACAAGGTCTCAAGTGAAGTAAAGTAATTTCTTTTCTGCGCCAGCGCCAAGAGTTCCACCCCGTCTCTTCCTTCCTCTTCTTTCTTCTCTTTGTTCCTCTTTTTCTTCTTCCTCAAATCCTAACCACTAGGTGAAAAATTTGGCAAAAGAGATCAACAAGAGAATTTGAAACTTTTTTATAGAGAAGTTTACGAAAGTTTAAACAAAAAAATCTAAATTACCTTTAATGAAAATATGAGTTATTACAGCCAGCCAGGTATTCCAATTACTATTAAAAGGAGCGCCAATCAAAATGTGGCTTTTCCATTCCTGGCTTCCTCGATGTATGCTAAATAGCGAAGCTGGTTGTTGTTCCTAAGCCCTTGTCAATTTTGTCAAAATTAATACTACAGATTAAGTGCATTGAAGTTAATTCTCTATTGTGTCGGGCACTCTTGTTTTTTGTTGCCATTCCATGATGCAACATGGCCAACAACCGTCATTTTATTTTAGTAGCTTTCCATAAAGGAAGCGCCGCACATGCATATAATTTAAAGTTGAACTTCTGAATACACACACATATATATATATATATATATATATATATATAATTTCAAGTTTAACTTACATTTGCCTAGGAACGTTAGAAACTTTTGAAATAATTTATTTCCATGCTTTGGTTTATGGGCAGCTATATTTTCAAATTAAAATTTGTAGACGTCTCCACTTAATTAGATTCATTTACAGAATGATATTCGCTCTAATAAATGATAGCTTTACTATGCAGGATCCAAAATCACCTGGGGTGAATTGATGTATAATAATTACAATCGAAAACTTTAAACAGTATTCACAAAATTTCAAAACAAATGTGTATATGAAACTATAAGAGACGAAGACTCAAAGAAGCAAGACATTTTGACGTGTTTCTGCTCAACTGTATGACTTGTGTACCACTTCGACCTTGAGACCATCCCGTGTTTCATTATCTTTCCCTTTTTTGAATAGATTGAGGAAGCCTTCTTACATCGCACCATTTTTTTCCACTGAATAGGTGCTCTCAAATCACAATAAAAGATTACATGATTTGCCCTCAACACTCTCCTTTCACAATGAGTACTCACACCACAAACATAGCAAAAGAAAGTAATTCAAAAAGAAAGGCTCAAGTGTAACACTCCATATTTTTATCAAAAAGAGGAAGAAGAGGAAGAAAGAAGAGAAGGATTAATTAGAACGATCAAGGTATATAAAGGGGATCCAAACTCCTCTCTCCCCTCTGAATGGTTTTGATGATTGCATTGAGAGTAATAGTGTAACGCCCCCAAATCGACCCCCACCACGTGGCGAAGACCAATCTGAAGACGCTACGGCATGCTATAACTTGACCATAATATTGACCATATCTCAGTCAAGAACCGAGACACGTCAGCGGAAGAAAAGAAATAAAGATAAATTATAACTTTAAATGCGGAAGTCTAAAAGTAACTATGTCATTACTAAGAGATAAACTGGGTTCTACATCATGAATTTAAATTGCGGAAGGTAAATGAAAACTTAATAACACTCTAAAAGCCCTATGGTTCATGTGATGTCCTATCGCCAAAGCCTCATCACCACACGCCTACTCCACCACGTTACTGACCTGGTCCTGTGGAAATCAGACACAGGGGAGGAGGTCCTCCCGTAAGCTTTACAGCCTAGTGGGGAACCACATGATATACAATGCATAACATGAATATAATAATCAGCGATAATTAATCAGGCTTAACTTGAACATGAAAGATAACATATAAGTATCATGGATCATAATAAGGATAAGATCAGCGATATCATGAATCATGAGGATCAATAGTACATAGTAAACTTGGAATCATGACATACTTGACTTGACTTGAACTTGAACTTGAACTTGAACTTGAACTTGAACTTGAACTTGAACTTGAACTTGAACTTGAACATGCTTGTCGATCTTGGTTATTAATTAACAATCAGGGTGACTTTGAGGTGCCTTTAATTCTTGGGGTATGCCCAGCAAACGATACGGCCTTGTGCGGGTCAATGGGTGATCAAACCATGACCAAGGGAGCGACCCTTATCTTGATGCACTTGGCTTGGACTGGCAACCCATCATTAATCTTTCATCTGAACTTATTAATCACTTTTATTATCTTTTCATTCTTTGTATCATGTGATGAAGGAGATATGATCGGTATGAGGTAAATCAAGACAAAGAGTTCATGTTGGAATTATAAGGAAATCAATAATATTCATATAAAAATAAAAGAGATTAATAGATGAATTTTTGTTGGATTTTACGCCCAAAGAATCCTTTCACCTTACGGCCGTAAAACCCTAATCCTTTGAATTTTACGCCCGAGAATTTCTTTACCTTACGGCCGTAAAACCCTAATCCTTTGGATTTTACGCCCGAGAATTTCTTTCACCTTACGGCCGTAAAAATTAACCTTTATTACGTTACGGCCGTAAAAACCCTATTTTCTATCCTATTTCGGCCGTAAAAATTAACCCTTACGGCCAATCCATCTCCTTCTCTCTCCATCCTTTCCTTACGGCCGTAAAGTTTTCCTCTATTGAATTACGGCCGTAAGCTTCATCCCTTTTTTTTTTCTTTCTCTTACGGCCAATCCTTACGGCCGTAAAAATTTACCTCTATTGCATTACGGCCGTAAGCTTCATCCCTTTTTCGTTTTTTTTTCTTTCTCTTACGGCCAATCCTTACGGCCGTAAAAATTTACCTCTATTGCATTACGGCCGTAAGAATTTACCCCTTTTCTCTCTCTATCTTTTTCTCGACCGTAAGACAATTACGCCCAACAAATTTACGGCCGTAATACTCCTATTTTAAAATTGGGTCGTGTTATAAAACCGAAACGGAATCCTCTCTAAATCTTACATCCTATAACAAACAGAAATAACTATGCATGCTACAATCAACCAATCAAAGAATTCAAGAGATCAAACAATTTAAAAACAATAACTTGAATCATATTCATATTCTTTTCATAACGATTCGGGCATGAATTGAGATAATTCAGAGGCCATGCAAGGTGATTTCGATTCACCCACCTGGTCGCGATGGATTCTACCCTTGATTCGTTAAAAATCTGTTCGAATCCGCCCTTGTTCCCTCTCGGTTCTCTTGCTGTTCCTCCTCTCGAATTCTGTCCTTGCGCAGAAATCTCCCTACTTCGGATCGCGTAGGAGGGGAACGAAGGAAAACCGGGAAGGATTCGTGAGATTGCTGGAACCAGAAATTTAATGGCCAATTGATTTTTATCTCCCTCCATTCTCTCGTGAATACCTCTCATATACATATATATATATATTTGATAAGGTTTTTATTTTAATCTAATCTTCTTCTCAAAATTAAATTTGAAGAGATTAGATTTAATTTTTCTTTCCTTTCAAACTTTGAGTGGGATTTGATTTTTAATTTCCCATGTGCTTTACTCGGCCACCCATCACGATTTGTTTTTCTTTTCTCTTTTTTTTTATCTTTTTGTTGGTTGTTACATTCTTACCCCCTTAAAAGAAAATTCGTCCTCGAATTTTGCACTAAGTCGAGGGCTTACTGAAAAGATGAGAGAACTTGGCGCATTTCCGACTCTAGTTCCCATGTCGCATCATCGCCATGAGGGTAACGCCAAGCTACTCTGACCATGGTTACGTCCTTGTTCCTCAGACGTTGCACCTTGTGCTTCACTATGTGCGTTAGATACTCAGTGAAGATAAGTCTACGAATTCTTAACGTCATGCCTCATCATCTCATAGAATTTCTGATGCTCTACTTTTTTTTTTCCACATTAACATGCTGGGTACTTGGGACTTATTTTCGTATCTCCATGTTTCATGTCATTACTATTTGTTCATCCATATACATCCGTGTCCTTCCCGAATGGATCGCAACACAGGCTTATGGTTACATCCTTATACTTCTTTGTACTTTTCAAATGGATCGTAACCCAGGCTTATAATATTCATCTCATACTTCCTATAAGACTTATTCCTAAATGGACCGCAACCCAGACTTATGTTATTTATCGAGTACTTCTCTTTTTTTTTAGGACTTCATCATTTGAGTTTCACATGCTTGGTTCCTTCATCATTACATACGCAGCCTCATGAAGCCTAGTGAGCATCACTTGTGTTTGAGTGTATGTGTAACTGAGTTCATTTTTTTTTTTTTACCAAAATGATACTTCATGGAGAAGTCATAATCTTTCAAACTTCATGTTATCTTCATTGTCACATATTAGCATACTACTAAAAGAAAACATACCTAGGACTTTTTTTTTTAAACGATGAACACTTCAAAATTTTTTTTTTCTACATAAATGTGGGCATAGTTTGAACACAATGTTCGTGAGGACCTAAAAGTTTGAGGGGTATTCTTAGACCAATGACATCGCTCAATTTATAGTGATCATTCATTGTCAGGAAAAATTATCTTCATTACTTCCTCTTCAGCAACTCGAACTACTGGTACTCACTCCCTAGATCGATCTTGAGAGCACTTAGCCTTAAATATGTCATGGTAACAAACACTTATGTCTTGATGGTTATTTTATTTAACAACTTGTTAATAAATATCTAGATTCATAGAGTCATCATTCTTCTTTACAAAAGATGTGAAACATCTAAAAATGAGACCATCAGTCTCATAAGCCCCTTGTCTTGAAGTTATTAAATTTGTCTTTTTCAGTTCGTGTGTCATGGGGCCTTGAAAATCAAGGTCATGCGTGAAAGGAGATCGATATGACACTCAACTTCTAACTATATCTTTTAGATTTTCCAATACTGGCAACTATCTTCTTCTTCTTTTTTTTTTTTCATAATACCTATACATCTTAAAAGGAAGAATCAAATAGGAATCCCAACGTAATCCTCCTAAGGAGTTTCTAGCCGATGTTAAGAATAGATCTTATCTTCAATCATCATTAATATCACTAGCATGGACTTCATGGTATAAAGTTATTTCCATAGGGTCATCGTCCTTATCGGGTGACCTATGTCATGTAACAATCAATATGATCACTAAGAACATTGTCTGTCATCGTAGATAATGGCATCATCATATGATTCGATAAAATTAGTGATGGAATCATGTCAATCATCATCTTTATAAGGTCACTTTAGATCAATAACTTTTCACGATGACCTATGTTTGATGTGACCTTACTCTAAACATCATTATAATCATTTAACTTTTGATATATTGATCTGGTTCTTGCAATGTCATATCATATAATTTCATAGGAAGCTAGTGATTATATATTACCACAGCAAGTTCTTTTCTTGAATATCTTAAAGCACTTTGAATTAATGTTAAGGTCGAATGATATCTACGCTGAGGGGTCGCTACATCGTATGTTCTAATCCATAATTAACAGAACAATTTATGTGCACAACATAACATAAATCCTTAGTCAAACATCATGAATGTATGTAGACACATGGAATGAATTCAAACAATAAGACAGGAAAATAAAACAATCAACAAAATAGAAGACAAACAATCATTCTTCTTCTTCGTGCATCATTTCATGATCCTTTGCATTAACGATATCTTGTAGTACATGTGAGAGGGTCGGGAAAACTTTAAAGTTGGAAAGGAGAACTAATCCATTTATAAGACTTATGATCAAATCATAAGTAGTCCACTTGATCAAGACAAAATCTTAAACATTTTTCATCATACTGACGTAGAGGCATCTTAGATAACATTCTATATATCATCTTATATCTTGCATCTTAGAGGACATTCTATGTATCACGACTTGCTTAACCCATTATCTAAACATATATATGATTTATTTTCCTTCTTGAACCATCAACCATGATTATATGATTGAATACCCTATACGTTTTGACATTATTATGAAAACTATAATTATATCAATAATCAAGATAAATCAATTAAAACTTGCATAATCATCCCTCTCGGGTGCATAACTTATTTTTCCAGAAATCTTGTAGGGGACTTATAAAATTCCTCATACTTTACCTTAACCCCCCATACTTTCTAAAGTTTTCCTCACTTGATGTTTTGATCTTTTAATACTTAATGGCTGAAGGCTCATATCCTCCTCAAGTATATCTCAATTAAGAGACCTTAAATCTTTTTAAAATTTCTCACATTCATTTTTAACCCTTTCATGTCTTACTTGTTCTTATATAATTCTTGTACTAATCATATTAGTCTATTTTGAAAATATATATACATTGCGATGATAGAGAATTCATTCTTTAATAATGGCTATTAAAAACATACTTCATAAAATTTCAAATATACTATATACTAAACTAAGTTAGTTAAATCTAATTATTTATTTATTTATCTTTATATATTTATAAGTATACTATGTTATATGTACATATGCGTATGAATATGCTAGATTTAAATGTTCGATTAACTTAAATAATTACTTACTTATTGAAAATTTCTCCTAATATTCATTCAAGCTAAGCGACTTCTAAACCCTTTAAGCTTCTATATTTGTCCATCCATACCTTATACATGATTCTTGGATAGCTTACTAATTCTTTAAACTCTTGTGTACGGATATTACATAACTTGAACATAATTAATAATTTGATTCTTGTTTTTCCACATAAAGTAGTCCAACTAAGAATTTTCGTATAACTAGTTTAGATTTGCTTAGGGCCATTATCCACATAATACATGGATCATATGAAGTCTAAGGCGCAAGAAGCATTATGGGTCCATACTTATCAACATAAACCTATAAGATAATTTATTGAACCCTTATATTGGTAGACCAATGGAACCACATAAGTCATCACCATAAAGCATAACTTATGCATGCTTGGTTTTACCTCTACTATTTGAAATCATCTCACACCTACGTGTTGTGTGAGTCGAATCCTTTAATTACTCTTATAATTCCTTCATTTCTTCCTTAAATCTACATCTCTTTGCAACTGATATGCTTATTCATTTTCCTCTTCATACTGCTGCAGTCAGCAGAAGAGGTCCGTGAATAGAACAATCATGAAAGAGATGAAAAACATGGATTATAAGAAACATAATCGTTTCTTATATTTTATTCTTTAAATATCTGTAAGACCTTTTTTTTTTCCACGTAGGTATATTTATCCACATGCATGTTGTTTATTCTTTTCCAATTTGTTCGTAACCTTTATTATCCTTTTTGTTTAATCACTAATCACATTTGAGTTGATTCCTACCATACAGAGTGACCTTCCTAGGAATCAATCACTCATGTGAAATACATATCAATACATCAATAAAGAATAACTTAAATGCAAGAAAATCTTACTTGTACTTTACGGTGGAGGGTGTGGCGACTGCTCGGCGATAGCACATGAACCAATACCATACATATTCTATACACTAGGACGTCAAGAGAGTCCTGACTTTAGGCTCTGATAACATAAATGTAACGCCCCCAAATCGACCCCCGCCACGTGGCGAAGACCAATCTGAAGACGCTACGGCATGCTATAACTTGACCATAATATTGACCATATCTCAGTCAAGAACCGAGACACGTCAGCGGAAGAAAAGAAATAAAGATAAATTATAACTTTAAATGCGGAAGTCTAAAAGTAACTATGTCATTACTAAGAGATAAACTGGGTTCTACATCATGAATTTAAATTGCGGAAGGTAAATGAAAACTTAATAACACTCTAAAAGCCCTATGGTTCATGTGCTGTCCTATCGCCAGAGCCTCATCACCACACGCCTACTCCACCACGTTACTGACCTGGTCCTGTGGAAATCAGACACAGGGGAGGAGGTCCTCCCGTAAGCTTTACAGCCTAGTGGGGAACCACATGATATACAATGCATAACATGAATATAATAATCAGCGATAATTAATCAGGCTTAACTTGAACATGAAAGATAACATATAAGTATCATGGATCATAATAAGGATAAGATCAGCGATATCATGAATCATGAGAATCAATAGTACATAGTAAACTTGGAATCATGACATACTTGACTTGACTTGAACTTGAACTTGAACTTGAACTTGAACTTGAACTTGAACTTGAACATGCTTGTCGATCTTGGTTATTAATTAACAATCAGGGTGACTTTGAGGTGCCTTTAATTCTTGGGGTATGCCCAGCAAACGATACGGCCTTGTGCGGGTCAATGGGTGATCAAACCATGACCAAGGGAGCGACCCTTATCTTGATGCACTTGGCTTGGACTGGCAACCCATCATTAATCTTTCATCTGAACTTATTAATCACTTTTATTATCTTTTCATTCTTTGTATCATGTGATGAAGGAGATATGATCGGTATGAGGTAAATCAAGACAAAGAGTTCATGTTGGAATTATAAGGAAATCAATAATATTCATATAAAAATAAAAGAGATTAATAGATGAATTTTTGCTGGATTTTACGCCCAAAGAATCCTTTCACCTTACGGCCGTAAAACCCTAATCCTTTGAATTTTACGCCCGAGAATTTCTTTACCTTACGGCCGTAAAACCCTAATCCTTTGGATTTTACGCCCGAGAATTTCTTTCACCTTACGGCCGTAAAAATTAACCTTTATTACGTTACGGCCGTAAAAACCCTATTTTCTATCCTATTTCGGCCGTAAAAATTAACCCTTACGGCCAATCCATCTCCTTCTCTCTCCATCCTTTCCTTACGGCCGTAAAGTTTTCCTCTATTGCATTACGGCCGTAAGCTTCATCCCTTTTTCCCTTTTTTTTTTTCTTTCTCTTACGGCCAATCCTTACGGCCGTAAAAATTTACCTCTATTGCATTACGGCCGTAAGCTTCATCCCTTTTCCTTTTTTTTTCTTTCTCTTACGGCCAATCCTTACGGCCGTAAAAATTTACCTTTATTGCATTACGCCCGTAAGAATTTACCCCTTTTCTCTCTCCATCTTTTTCTCGACCGTAAGACAATTACGCCCAACAAATTTACGGCCGTAATACTCCTATTTTAAAATTGGGTCGTGTTATAAAACCGAAACGGAATCCCCTCTAAATCTTACATCCTAGCAATCAATAATACAGAAGTATAACAAACAGAAATAACTATGCATGCTACAATCAACCAATCAAAGAATTCAAGAGATCAAACAATTTAAAAACAATAACTTGAATCATATTCATATTCTTTTCATAACGATTCGGGCATGAATTGAGATAATTCAGAGGCCATGCAAGGTGATTTCGATTCACCCACCTGGTCGCGATGGATCCTACCCTTGATTCGTTAAAAATCCGTTCGAATCCGCCCTTGTTCCCTCTCGGTTCTCTTGCTGTTCCTCCTCTCGAATTCTGTCCTTGCGCAGAAATCTCCCTACTTCAGATCGCGTAGGAGGGGAACGAAGGAAAACCGGGAAGGATTCGTGAGATTGCTGGAACCAGAAATTTAATGGCCAATTGATTTTTATCTCCCTCCATTCTCTCGTGAATACCTCTCATATACATATATATATATATATATATATATATATTTGATAAGGTTTTTATTTTAATCTAATCTTCTTCTCAAAATTAAATTTGAAGAGATTAGATTTAATTTTTCTTTCCTTTCAAACTTTGAGTGGGATTTGATTTTTAATTTCCCATGTGCTTTACTCGGCCACCCATCACGATTTGTTTTTCTTTTCTCTTTTTTTTTTATCTTTTTGTTGGTTGTTACAAATAGGGCACCCTGCCCATACTAGGGATTTGATTAGGATTTTTTGTATGATTCATGAGATCTAGAACATTTTAGATATGATTCATGCTTAAATCTACATGTTAGGGTTCATGCTTAAGATCTCCATGAATGAATGATTTTTCATGTTTTGGATATGTTTTATGATGTATTATTGTCTACTAATCATGCTTGAATCGTAGTGAATGTTGGATATGATTTGTCCTAAAAGTTTCTATCAAAATTTGTGAAAAATTAGGCTAGACGAATGAATTGCAGACCGCGTCATGGCCGTGACAAACTTTGTCATGCTCGTGAGCGCGAAGTATAAGCCACTAGAGCGACGCTGCCTTGCTCATGCCTCTGACAACTTCTGTCACGGCCGTGACATTGACAGGAATGGCACAATCGTGAGCGAAACCTACAGAGCAAAGTCCAAACAGGACTCGCCCAAGGACATTTTACAAGCGTGCCAGGGATGTGGCACGGCCGTGACACTATCACGACCATGACCAAAACTTGGGAGTAGAAAGGCTATTTCATAGCCACGGTCATGGCCATGACCACCCCGTCACGACCATGACTGACCGAAAAAGGATTATAATGATATAATAAAAATTATTTTCATGATATTTAGACTATAAAATGATGATTGATGTAGGAAAACATCAAGTTGCAAGTGAAAGGGAGAAAATCTAATAAACCTCCTTAAAGTGATTAAGTACAAGGTGAGTGGGTAAATTTACAATATAGCAAAATATTATATGTTAGTTCTTTTATTTATGGTATTACCTCAAGCAAAGCTTATAATTGTTATTATTGAAACATATATTGAGCTATAAAAAGTATTTATGATATGTTTCAAGAATTTCATATGAGATGAAGTAACATCTTATACAAAAATGTCTTCAGGGAATAATGCTTGTGAAGTGAAAATAAATTTTACTTGATAATAATATGTGATTATAACATGTGTATTTTGATGTTATTAGACTACATGTGTTCATTAGCCATGCTATTTGAAAAAGGTCTTTCGGACCGCATTCGATATGCATGAAGCCTTTGGGGCGTAAATCGGGTGTCTTTGCTCTTTGGGGACTGCTCTGCGTGCACCTATTGACCCATGATTTGCTCTGCATATTTGAGAATTATGATTGGGTGGCACACAATCATGATTGAGATACGTATTGACCTATGATTTGCTCTGCGTATCTGAGACTTTTGATTGTGAAGCTCTACTTAACTGTATGACACACAATCATAGAGGGATATGTATTGACCCATGATTTGCTCTACATATCCATGACTCTTGATTATGAAGTTCTACTTAACTGTATGACACATAATCATGAAGGGATACGTATTGACTTATGATGAGTACGTGCAATGACACATGTGTGGAGTTTAACTATGAAAATGATGATATCTTGAGTTACTTTTACTTATGTGAAAGCTCATATGATTTGACAAGTTATGTTATATGTGCTATGCTTTAAATGTTTTCTCATATGAAAGAAATGTGGTTTATTTAAATGTTATATACACTCGTATTGTTCCCCTATGTTGTACTTTTAATCCACTCAATGAGCAAATGATTGTTGCTCACAGTACCCATTTTAAATTTTTCAAATACTCATAAGTTCTCGAGTTGAGCCGACTCGGAGCTTGTTTTGCTGCATATAGAAGAGGTCGAGCTGCTGGAGCACTTTAATCCCCCTTCACTTTTGTTTTTGAAGCATGCATATGTAATAGATAGTCATAGATGTTGTAATTAAGTTTGTGAGAAACTTTTTGTAAGATTGTATAAGATTTGATCATGTGGGGTGTTACATGTGAAATAGGTTGTGAAACAATGATGATAATATGTGAATGTCATGTCTTATAACTTTCATTTCAACTTTGATGAATATATATGCATCTTTTGTATGTATTGGCAAATACCACAAGATAAGTAAGGGAGGAGGTTTTCTCGATTTTATTTTCAAAATTGCTAAATATAATTAAGGGATACAATAATTGAATTAGAACTTAGTCACGGAGTTGGATGTGACAAAAAGTACCTTAAAATTAATACTTATGTGCATATCTATAATTGTAAAGAAAGCTTAGTTTTAGGGGGAGTAAAATTGACTTTATATCATTTACTTGTTATATTTCTCAGTTTGTTTTCATAAAAAAGGGAGAGTTTGTTGGAGAAAAGTTTATGCCCTATGTAATTATATTTTGATGATACAAATCTCGAAAGATTAAAGTTATATTTAAATTGACGAAAAAGTCTAAATAAGAATGAGTTGTTTCGTTCACTAAAGTTTCGATGAATATTTGTCTATGTTTTCATGAAATTAACATTAAGAGATGAATATAAATGTTATAGATGCTCTCTTATGTTTGTAGAGAATAAAGAATAACCTCATTTGGACAATCACATAAAAAATTATGTTTAAACAAGTAAAGTTTGAAAAGCTAAATTTGAAGTTGATATTTTATGTGCTAAATTTGCACTTCATATTTGAGTGCTCTGTCATGAGATTTAAAACAACAGATTAATATAAAAGTTAGACAATGTTGTTAGCTTTTCATAGAATCAATTATCATTTCATTTGGGTACTGGTACAAAAAGTTATGTATAAAAGAGTAAAGGTCTAAAATATTTTATTTAAAATGGATAACTTTTTGTACTGAACTTTGATTTGATATTTGACTATAATCTCATTAGAATTTGGATAAATGATAAATTAGATAATTCTATTAACTTTTCATAGAATAAAAAATCATCTCGTTTGAACAACTGTGCAAATCATTATGTTGAAAATAGTACAAGACAATCGATCTGGCGATCGAAATACCGGTCGTCGGGTCAATGCAGAAAATGCACAAATCAAGCAGCAAAATGTCGAGACCATGACAGTTGAAGCACCGGGTCGGTCGACTGACCAGTGAAGAATTCACTAACAGTCATATTTTTAAAAAAAAAAAGAAGTGTACCGGTCAACCGGTGAGGAAGAGTAGTTGATCGGTCAGTGCGTAGAATGCACTATAACGGTCATATTTCGGCCCGAAATTACGAAACAAGACCCAACGGCTAAATGGAGGTAAGAAGGATATAAAAGAGGACCCAAAGGTATAGGAATCATCAAGACTTCCAAGGAAAAGTGGAAAAAACATTTGAAGCCTATTTGAGCTCCAAGTTGTGAATCTTTCATTTCTTTCTCTCTTACTTTTGTGTGAGGTTCCAAATTGTAAAAGAGAGATTGTGGAGTGTTCTTGTGATATTGTAATAGTTGTTTAGATCCTGAGTGAAAAGAGGTTGTGTCTTACCTCTTGAACGAAGAAAAGACGAATGAAAGCCTACAAGTGAAAGAGGTGTGCCTTACCTCTTGAAAAGGAGAAAAGGCAAGAGTTATGAAGGGTTTATTCCTTGCCACATTTGGAACAAAGGAAGGGAGTTAGGGAAACTCCAAAGGTCTCGAGGTCGAGAAGTCGGAGCATGGACGTAGGAGGCAATTAATCTCTGGGAAAATATTAATCACATCATGAATATTCAATAAAAAAACTAAACTTTAATTGATAATTAAAAATGTTCTAACAAATTTTTTTAACTTATCAATCAAAACTATTACAAAAACCTTAAATAGAAATAAAACTAAAGGTTTCAAACTACAGAGGATAAAGAGAACGGAGAGTACTCTCAAGAATGTCAAAGAACTATTGGTCGGTCTTCTTATAGGTCCAATCATGTAGAAAATTAGTCTCAACAAACCCTTTAAATCTTCTCACATTCTTGTTTTGAAATCACAAGTTGCATGTCCAAGCATCATCTCTCCAAGCTATAGAAGAAGTCTATTTATAGCAGTTCTTGTTTTTATGTGATTGGAGAAGAAACAAAAATATTTTCTATGCAAAATAAGATAAATTCATAATAGATTTAATTTTGAAGTTTTGCTTTATCAAAGTCCATAGTTTGAGCCATAATTCTTTTCCAAATATCATCAAAACATATAGCTGGTGCAAGAATTTTTGTGTACTTGAAATTTGTTTGAAAATTCATCCAAAATTTGACTTTAGACTCCATCATGAGTCATTACAGCGATTTCACAGTCTAAACAAATTCTGAATTGCACTAAAAATGTGATTTCACAGTTCATGACAAGTGTTTTTATGGCTCTTGTAGTGTCCGATTCGAAGTTGAAAAGTGATTTTGACGGTCCATGATTTTCTAATCACGACCCATACCTCAGGAAGCTATTAGAATTATAATTGAGCAAATATCCTGTTACAACAATTTATGACCTCTGTCACGGCGGTGACAATTCCATCATGACCCCCATGATATGTAAGTTTAAACCCTTTACAACTTTGTTGATTTTCACTTTTTGCATCGTTTTAACTCTTATTTGAGTGTGATTTTTCTTCAATGACTTCATAATTATTTGTTCTTCTTTCTAGAAAATAATACACAAAACTAACATTCTTAAAATTAAAATAAATAAACTCATAAAATGATGCATGCTATGAGAAAATCAATCAAAATAAGATTAAATACAATCCTGGTTATTATGTTGAAAACTGCATGCATCAAACTCCCCCAATCTTGGATATTTGCTTGTCCAAGGCAAAGTTCCAACCAAGATGGTCAATGCACTTCTACCATGTGAATCAACTACTTTTCTTAGCACTTATTTTTATATATCCATCGCTACGTATCTATCCTTCTTTTCCAAATACCAAGCCATGAATATAAAAAATAACTATAAGATGTAAAAAATAGTTTAGCTGTAAATAATAAGAAAATAAAATCTATCCAATAAAATTCTCAATTTTGAACAAACAACTATAAGATGAGCTTATGCTTTTTTCGCACTAAAATTCTTTCTTTTTTTTCATTTAAAGTATGCTCATCTTCTCCATATTGCGCAAAGTGGTTCGACCGATAGATTTCAGAGCAATTGTCCTTAAGTAGTCAAACAAGAATTCTCTATGGATCTAATCACCTAGACACAAACTCTAAGTAACACATTTGCACTTTTCTTCCTTTTTTGTCAACTTTTTTCCTTCCTTTTCTTCCTTTTATTTTTTTATTTTTTCTTTCATTGGTGTTCAAATGATCCTATTTTTTATAAGCTCAACAAACACTTAAAATGTTCAATAAATAAGAAATTATCATCAAGAATATATATTAATAAAATGGAAGTCAGCATGAATAAGAATTTATTATAAGAATATTCATAGTTCTTCTTGGTAACTTAATAACTTTCTTCATTCCAAAAGACCCAATACTAAGGCCATAAACAACAAAAATAAAGTACTTTGAATTTTTCTAATTAACAAGATGTCCTTGAATAATACTTTAAAAATAATAAAATAATAAGGCTTAAAAAATAAATATAAACAATGTTATTTTTTCAATTTCTATATTTTTTATGATTATTTTGATATGGAATGCAAATCAAATATGAAAACATGAGATACAACATGATAAGAATGTGGGCATATAATGCAATGCGAAAATGTAGACTTGATGCATGAATATGCAACTCTCCATGCTTGAACTCAACATTGTCTCTAGTGTTGAAAACTCAACCTGATAAAGAGAGTATAAACATGATAAAAAAAATAAATATAAAATGGAAAGGGAAAAGACATAACTTGATCTTTTTCAGTTTGATGGATGTGGAAGCTGAAGTAGGAAACCATATGGTCTTAGTTGCATGTATGTATTGGATGTCAAATGTGTGGTGAAGTTGTCCAGTCTTAGTAGACTCCATAGTAGATTGCATGTGCTGCTCAATGTGTGATGTGCTTGGCCCTAGCTTCGTCATGTTGATAGCTTGTAGCATGTCGTGAGGTTGATATTACGACCTTCACAATGATGCACTTTGTTCCGCCAAAGATCGAATGAAGGTAACGGCCTGAGCAGTAGTTCTTTGCCAATGTCATGGGGCATAATGAATATGTAATGAACCTGATAAATTCATAATGGGTCATGAGTTGAATGTCACAATCAGAGCAGTTTGGATTTCCTTCTTCTGCCGATGTCATGGGATGTTATGATGACGTAACAGCTTATGGTCGCTTACATAATGGATTGTAAACAAAGAATCACGCCCCTAACAATTGTAGTTTCCTTTTCTCTCACTAAAAATCACCAATGTCACAATTGTTATAATTATGTAACGCCATCATGGTCTTCTTCATAGATTACGATCCATAAAAATTTGATAAAAGTTTGATTGTTTGGCTTGAAATCACGAATCGTTATTGCTATGTAGTGATCTTAATGTGCAGTCTTCTTCGCTCCTTTGTTCTGTGATCGCCAACGTTGAAGAAAAATCACTTGAGGTTGCTGGCGGATTTCTTCAAGGTGCCGAAGCTGAGAAGCGTGATCCGTCACTAAAATGGCTGCTGACAATGAGTGGCGTCGATGAGTGCTTGGACACCAACGAGGAAAATGGTGGTAGAGAATTCTGGTGGGTCTGAAACTACGCGTCATCGGGGTTACGGCAAAAGCTTAGGACGTTGGTTTTGTTGATGTGTGTTCGTCGTTGTTGCTACTTGATGTGGTTAAGAGGAATGATTCACCGCACGAGTTTCCAATTATTGCTTGAGGATGTAGCCAAGGAATGTGTTTGTAGATGTCACCACCGGTGTTGAAAGTTTTTGTGACCACTAGAGAGGAAGATCATAGTGGTTATCGTGATCAACGCCGGACGTCGAGGCTGAAGATCATATGTAAGCGTTGGTGATCGACGTCATTGAGGTAGTGTTAGGAGCAGAGTCACAGTCATCTCGCTGAAGATGTTTCCGGTGATAGCTGGTCATGGAGTGTCGACAATGTCGAAGCATAAATCACATCCCTGCAATTTATAGTTGAAATAAGCAAGTTACGACCATTACAAGAGCAATATGACCATGATATTTAATTGTTAATGGTTGTAAAGATGGTCACGAATTGTTATCGAGAGTTCTGAAAGCTTAGTTCATGAGATGTGAATTTTTGTTCTAACCAGAGTTGCGAATATTTTATCACATGACGTGAAAAAATCAGTCCAACGCGAAAAGATGTGTGTGATTTGTCATGTTTGGGACACGTGGTGATTCTGATGTAAATCTAGTGGTGTTGGATTAAACATGATGTTAAAAACTTTCATATAATGACCCATGAGAGAATAGTAATGACATGTGAAAATATAAAAAAAACTTTCGAAAAAATAACTAATGATCGTGAAAAGATAAATAATGGTTCGTGACTCCTGAAGTGTCGTAAACATAAACCATAATAGGTCATTACATACATATAATGACTCATATAATTGTGTCATAATGCTGTGACTATTGTGACAAACAACTTATTACTCATGACATACAAGTATTTGATCTAGGTACTTGGTAGTAGGCGCGTGATAATAGGGTAACGACCCATAAACTTTGAGCTTGAATGAATATTCACTGTGATAACCATGCTATTTAAGTAATAACCTGTGACTAGCTTAAAGTTTGAATAAAGTCTACTGATGGGGTCGTGACACTTTGGTGAACTAGTGTGCATTTGTTTAATGGGTCCGAAAATATAACACCCTCAAGATTCAGCCACAATTTAGGAGTCAAACCATAGGCCGCGCTGCATTTTCATAGTCCTTCATAACCTAATTACATATATCATCGCAGTAGAAACATAATTATATAGGCAATTAATAACACAAAACATCGCGGAACACTTCTTAAGCAAATAAATCTAAGATACATAACTAGCACATGTGCCACATATGCTCTAATATAGGGTTCGTAATACATAAATGAGTTTACATAAAAGTTTACGACTCAAGGCTCATAGGCTATACATATTTAACTCACTAAAAAGTTCATCATCGTAATAAAATACTATAAGATAACTTGGGCTCTAAGCCCAAGTGTCACATGTGCAATCTTTATCGTCATGAGGTCACCACCATCGATCCTAAGCATCATCTATACTTGCACAGATCCATGAGTTGCAAAGGATTTCTCCCGTTAGAGTATGTTGAGGGATATTCATATTATAATCCTATAATATGATTTCTACATGTCATGACATATGCATTGCATCATAACAGAAAACATAGAACACATGCAGCTATGAGCTCATATGCATCCTATATGACATGTGAACACATGGCAAGATAAGATAATCATATATCATCATTAAATATTATGCTAAGTCATATTATGCATTTATCTTGGTTAATATTTAACATCTCCATTCATAACATCATATGACAATGGAGCATTTATTTGTATCCATTTAGGTGCATACATCATTATCTTCCTCTTTATGTTCCAAGTCATTTGATATTAGTCACCTTATGTGACTTTCATCTTTTCTTCTTCTATCTTTAAATAGATAGCTTATCATCTTGGTGATTGAGAATTCCATGTTGGCTCATCGATCTTTGAGTGGCTAGACCGGGATCTCTTTGTCCATTGGAGACTAGTCACCCTCACCCTTAGGTGAGGTCTTTATTTCTCATTGAAAATTGACCACCCTCACCCTTAGGTGAGGTCTTTGTCTCCCGAAGACCTTGGTGTGCATGCTAGCTAATACTGTCCTTAGTTCCGGCCCCAAATTCGAATGACAACAATAAGGCACCTTCATCAATCGGTCTTTTAATGAACATTTATCAATTCAATACAATCATTCAATACATATGACATGTTTTAATTCTATTTTAGGTTGAACATACATCAAAATATCTATGTGAAACAATCAGCACATCATAGGCAATAAGGGATGGAGCGGGCGACTGATCCACTACCGGACGATCGCTGGTCAGGATAACAGACGATAGAAACATATTCCAGATGATCGCTCTGAAACGAGCGAACGACCACACTAGTCGACAATGCCCACAGAAGTCCAAGGAGATCAACTTTCGACATTAAAAAATGGATGATCAAATTGGTCGACACCGCATCCGCAGAATTCCGAGAGGGTCGAACTTCTACCAGCTCTACTTTGAATGTTCAAAACATGTTCGGATGACCGCTGGGCAGATAGCGGATGACCTAACTGATCGACACCACATCTGCAAAAGTCTAAGGCTGTCAAGCTTCTGGTCACTCTATTTCAGATGATCGAAACTTGTTCGGACGTTCGTTAATGGGAGGGTGAATGATACGATGACCGCATTTCCATAACGTACAAATGAAAGAGTTTCGGTCGCCCATTTGTAATGTCGGCTTAGAACGATCAATACCCTAATGTTCTCATATCATACATTCATCTAACACAAGCAACATACATTTACACTAATCATCATATGATTCGTAACTTGGCATTTTTAGCACAATAATCATAAGAATGAGCATAGAGATTAGGAAACACTATTGGATCCAATAATCACATTCTTGTCCCATGATTTAGCAATTTCGACATGAACTAAGCATAATGACATAGAGCATCAAGATTTTTGCTAAGATTAGGCATGAACTGAACATAATGTGCTTCCACTATGCATATTCTTTTTTGTTATGGTTTATTTTACAAATATTTGTACTGTTCATGTATGGTAATATCTCATTGTTATTCTATCATGTTTTATGTTGTATATCATGTGATACAGTATGGGATCCGCTCATGGCACGTGTCGTGGGACGAATTTCATGATTGTTACAACATTTGTCACTAGTGCTAACGTGCACCACAGGCATTTGGACTTCATGATTTTTTATCATAGATAAAAAAGGAAATAGATATGTGCCATGGATATCAATTGAGAATGATTGCTTCATGCCATGGATCAGGGTTAGTGAGGTAGGAATCAATCTCGGGAAATGGCTTCTTAACATGGTGTGGAATGACTTGTTTCTTTGTCATGTCGATGCCCTTGGCACTTGCATTGGAGATCATTGATGTGGAGAAATTTTATTTACTTTTCATTTATGTTCAGCATGCATTTATTCCATGTCTTGCTATGTCATCATGTTCGAACACATGCTTTATTGTCGAAATACAACTTTATGATTTCTCCGCATCCATCTTGTAAAATATTGTAATTTGCATTCCTGGGATGACATTACTTGTTTTGATTGTTTTAATGTAGAAATCCCAGCCGACAACACATGGGGGCATGTAGATGTAAGCCCCCACCTACGCACTAGATAGTGGCATGCAAGTGGATACCCCACCTGAACACTTACGTGAGTTCGGGAGAAGGCAACATGGTTCAAAAAGATATTTTGTCCAAAGTAGAGAACAACTTAAGGAAGACACTTTTACACATCAGCCTGAAAGATTCCCTTATACAAGAGGAAGGAAGCTTTATCTACACTTTATTACTAAATGCGGACAAGGGAGTTGGTGAACAAACGGATAGGTGACAAGCTTGAGTTGGAGTATACAGCTAAGAGAGAGGTAGCTAAGGAAAGAAGGTTCTTGATAAGCATATGTCAGATTCAAAGTTAAAAGAAGAAGACAAAGGATTAGCAAGAAAAGTTGTCAGCTAAGAAAGAGGTAGTCAAGGAGGGACCACAAGCATATTTTTTGACGAAAAAGTGAGCACAACAAGACAAGAAAATAGCTACATGAGTGGACAAGTGGCACCAAATATTAAGGATATAAGAGGACAAAGATGCTGCCCATGAAAGTAGTTCCCAATCTTTGAATCTGAATCTCAATTACTTGGTAAAAGGGGGTTGAAGATGAGGCTACAACCTCCTCCCTTCTTTTCTTTTCATTTTTTTCTTCTTTTCTTATTTTCTTCTTTTCTTGTTTCTAATGTGTAACTAAACTAGTCAGCTAGTGGTTGGGGCAATGTGATGGCTGTTTTGCTTCTGAACCTATCTTCTAATCTTATGATATGAAACAGTCGATTATCTTGTATCTCATTATTATTGTTTTATTATTCTTATGTTTACGATTCTATTATGTCATTGTGATTTTCCTGATGTCGCTATGGATTGATGTGCTCTCATTGATTGGTTCACCCATTGCACCTTACCGCAAGAGGGTTACATTCTTCTCTAGCTCAATCTTCAAGGACGAGATATGAAGAGCTTAAAGCTAGATTCCTTCAGCAAGGCACAATGTTAGTCGGTTCTTTGTCAATCTGTTTCTTATTTTCATTTAACCCTTGGTTTTAGTTTGAAAACCTGTGGTAGGGATGATTCCTGCTCGAGATGGCACTTATAGTCCTTAGCTAAGGCATGCGAGCCGATAGGTTCAGCCGATGCTAGGACATGCCGAGAAATCATTGTTCGCCATGGGTTAACTGAGGAGAAGCACTCGAACTTCCCTTGTTTCTTTTTTTATTTTCTAGAGATGAACTCCTATTTCCATAACTTCAATCATACATCTCGATGCCTACTCCTTCTGCCTGGGAGGGTACCTTTTTTTCCAATCATTGAATGTGTGTCAAGAGGTGGGGTAATGGCTGGATTTTTCAGCTATTGATGGTCAGCCCGCGATGAGGTTGAGAGGTGGATCTGAAGTATGCCGAGGTCATTTTCCTGTTGAAGCACTACAAGAAATCTGCCAAATAGGCATTAGCTACTCAAAATATTGTGACGCTAATTTGACGCTAATGGCATCTAAATAGTGATGCCATTGGGTCGACCAAACGCAATGCTAAGTGCCTCCTCGCAACGTCTATTTATCGTTGCATTAGTGTTACATCATGTCTGTGATAAATCTGATGACAATGTGATGCTACTTAGATGCTATAATCACACATCAAAACTAAAAAATTGCATGGTAGATTATCGCACTGTATTGACGTCGACACCTTGCAACACTAAATTAGCATCACCAATAATGCGACGCTAAATCGACACAAGTTCAACATGCAATATTGGCATCGGAGGCTTGTGTTGTATTGTTGTCGACAGTGTGCGATGCTAATGTAGTCTCGCAAGTCGATACTAGCTCAAGAGGCAATATTGGCGTCGGAAGATTGCGACGCTATTGTGGGGCATTGGGGATGATGGTATAATGATTTGTATTTAAGTACATAATTAATTTGCATAACTGTATATGTTACCTATACTATAGTTTAATGAATAAAAAGATTACATATTCCTAATTAAATATATATGTTACCTACATATGTATTCCTACATATACATAAATACAAATATACATATACATATACATATACATACACATATATATACATACATATACATATATATATATGTACATATATACTACTTGAATATTGATACTTAGCGCTACCGTCGAGACGTGTGGGGTCTCCATGGCATCCAAATAGCGTCAACTCATGTGTCGACGCTATAGTGTCATGTTAGCGACACAAAACCCTGCGTTAAATCAGTGACGAACCACTACTGCGTCCCTATTTATTTTCGTCATGAGTTAGCGTCACACCGTATATGTAATATAGACATATGTATATGTACACATTTATTAATATACATACATATATACATATACATATACATATACATATACAATACATACATATGCATTCATATATACATATACATATACATACATAATATATGTACACATTAATTAATATACATGCATATACATATACATATACATACATAAATTATCCAACTATTTTTAAATTAATTATCTATACATTTTATTTTTATCTCCTTAATTAATTATAGAATTATGAGAATTGACTTAATTTTCTCCAAAGTTTAATTACCAAAATAAAAAATTATCTTCACATCATTGCAGTAGCCTCGAAATGGCATCACGATATTTTGCCGCCACTTCACCATCGCATTAGCGTTGTAGATATTATGTCACTGAGCTCGATTTGATTGCTCATCGAAGAACGAATCCTAACCCTCCACTTTCATTCAATCCAACACTCCACGCACGTTCACCAAATCTCATGAATGTTAAAACCCATGTCCTTCCAACTCTCCTGCCATCGCTGTCCACCACATCCTACTCTCACGCATCACTATCGCATCCCCTACCGACCACGGCTGCCCCTTCCTCTCCATCGCTGCCGCTCCTCTCGTCTCCCTGCTCTCCGTCTTTCCTCCACCTCCATATCCATCAGGTCTCCTTCATCTGCTCTTGTCCGGTGGCCGGTCCTCCGGTTGATGTTCCGGGCGAAGGCATCAGCGAGTAGCAAGTCCATGATGGCTGCAGTGAGAGGGAACTTCTATGAATTGCTCAGGATATCTGAAGGCGACAGCGTTGAGGAGATCAAATAGCTTTTGCGTCGATTGTATCAATAACAAATCCTATGTAATCTAATATTTGTATGTGTAGAATGCGTTGATTCTATAGATCAGCGTTCATCAAATCCAATGTAATGTGTATAAGTATCAAATGTAATAACAAGATTGTATCAATAACAATGTAATGGATCAGCGTCGATTCTTCGTTGTGCAATGTAATATGTATATGCACGCCGATTGTGTAATGTTTAACAATGTATGGTTCAAGTAGTGAGAACATTTCTGACTCGCATAAAGTGTGTATAGAGAATGCAGCATGAAATGGAACTGGCGCACTAAGTGTAAAAAGGACACGTATGAGAGACAAGGGGCCTCGAGAAATATATCTATCCTTTACACTAGCATATTACTCTTAAACATAGAAGAGAATGTTGAATGAAGTCTTAAAATTTATAATCTCTCTACACTATCGAAATGCGCTCCGCAAGTATACGGAGCATCATTGTAGTGCTTGAGGTTCGAACTACAGGGAACCACTTTACAAAATCTTCAAGAAAGAGCCTCGAAACTAACTCGGTATCTAAAAATGGTGAAAACAAGGGAAGAAATATTGCAGTAAAGAAATAGCAAAAGAAAGTAACTCAAGTATTCTAATATTTTTGTTGCTTTCGAAATATAAGAATAACGAGGAAATAAGAAGAAGATCGAGAAAGTGCAAGACAATCAATAGAAACACATGTCGAGGGCTTCCGAGAGGTGCTTTTGCTATAAGACTCAAGTTCTTCTGCTCTATCGATATGGTGAAAATGATTGAATGCCCCTTCACGTGTGTATTTGGGTAAGTTCTTGGCGAGTGACACTCAACTTACCCATTACTCTCGTGTTTGCGGGAAATATAGTTTACACACGTGAAGGGGTTCATATGACTAGCGCAACCATCACTCTCGTGCACGATGCTTAGACGTATCAACCGAGCTTTCCACTTCGGATTGAGATAAGCCTTCATGATGTCCTAGTGTCCAGCGTCCTTAAAGAAATAAACTGAGAACATAGACAACTACGAGGCCTGAATCCGTCTCAGAGTAATAAGGATAACCCTCCCGGGTAGAACGCAGGGAATTGAGATTTCGTGAAGAACATTTAGACGAATCAAGAGAGGAGCCGATTTGAAAATAAAGCGTAGGATTGCTAAGAGTCATCTAGACGTAACTCGGTCATCGTGTGCCTTCTCGAGTCGCCGATGACGAAGGAGGAATGAGATCTTCCCTCTCGGGTAGAAACTCTTAGAATCAAAGGGAATCGGAGGCAGCAATGGTGAAGCAAGATAGAAAATGAAAAGAACAATGGACACATTTCAAAACCGTCTAAAATGGTCTGAGCTTTGATTCAACATGACAATATATTACTGGAGCTTTAGAGTACGCACATCCCACTTGGGCTTTAGGCTTAGAAATGTGTGACGTTTAAACTAAATAATAAACAATGACCATTGTCGGTGCAACACGAAAACCAAACAAGGAATCACTTTGTCGATGCTCGATGCCTATGTTTGGCCGCATAGAGCATATAAACATCCCTCTCCGGGGGACGTGCAAAAGTGATTCAAAACTCAATCCAAACATAGGTACGGGAAGTTAAAAATTCACAACATAACGCAAACCAAAGATGGATATCATTAAAGCAGAGGTAAACTTGGACATTCAATTCTAATGATAAAAACGACAATGTAAAGCAAGAACATAAAATATGAATCCACAAAGCATCAGACACCTCCCAATCTCAGCTAGCCAGTTAGTTGCAGTTCGTAGAGGGTGAACAGACACCCATGAATACAATAGTTAAGCTGTAATACCCTAGATTTTTATCAAGGGCAATTTGAAATTTTTGTCCAAACCCTCATATGATCTCCCCTATATAAAGCCCTCTAATCTCTTTGTTCACCTCTTTTCTCCACATCTTGGCGGATAGGGTTTGAGTAAGGAGAAAGAGAAGAACTGTGCCTGATACTTGCCCAGTTTTGAACAAATATTTTGGGGAAAATCATCTTCAACATCATGAATGATTCATACACGCTTTACAGATGATAAAACAATGTAAATCATATCAAAACATGTAAAATCATGCATTCTTCAAGATTTAGGGTTCTTCCTTTAAAGCATACAAAAATTCCTAATCATGAATTCTAGATCATGAATTAAAAGAACAATATCAAATCTCATAAAACCTGTAAAAGTCCTCGTCAAATCTCTCAATAGGAGCAAGGTTCCCTATTGCTCTCAATCAAATGATCAAAACATTAAGAGGGGAGAGAGGGGTTGGATCCCCTTTACATACCTTAATCTTTAATCCTTCTTCTCTTTCTTCCTCTTCTTCCTCCTCACAACAGATATGGTTTATAGCCACAAATTAATAATTACAATATGTTAATTCATGGTAATAATCATATCTTATAGTCATGATTATTTTTTTGTAAGTATTGATGAGTTTGTAGCCACAAATAATTTATATCGTGGCAATAATAGTTTAACGATTGTTATGAACATTTATTTTGTGACAAATAATATAAGTAATTGCCACAATTTTTATTTTCATAATAAACTATATTCTTTATCATCAATATTAGCCACAAAAAATTTATAACTAATTGTTGAATGCAATATTATGTATTTGTTACATTTTTAAAATTTGCAACAAATGATATGTAAGATTTTTATAAAAACTACAGCGCTGTCAGCAAACTCTGTCACAGAAGTGACGGCCGCTGTCACGCCCATGACAGAAGGATTGTAGAGCGGGAAAAAGTCTTCTGTCACGGTCATGACGTACCCCATCACACCGTGACAAAAAAGACGAAAGGGTCAACATTTTCTCACGATTGTGACGTATCACATCATGCCTGTGACAGAAAGGGGCCGAAATGGAGCACTTTGTCATGCCCGTGACATCAACTTTCACGGCCATGACAGCGCCAATCACAGCCATGACCATGTCCATCACGACTGTGATAGAAGGGAGTAATAATTTGGATTTTTGTGAGGACCGTGACGAACCCAATCATGGCTGTGACAGTCCGAAAAATGGATTTCTGATATATTTAAATTATTTTTAAGATATTTACTATTATGTATTATTGATTAATGATTGTACATGTACTTATATACACGAATTTCATGAACAGCCATAACTAGGTTAAAAACTAAAGACTGAACGACCTAAACTATTTGATGATTGTGATAATAATGAACTCAATTGAAGAATACTGTTACTTGTCGCTCCTCAAACTGATGACAGGAAATACTGTGCTATGTTCTATTGTGTTAGAATTTCCCGTAGAAAATTATTGTGCCCTGCACTTTGGAGTTAGCATTTTCTAGGGGAATAACTGTATCTTACCGGCAATGGTACGTGTATTCCCATGGAGCCTCGACTCCAAGGCCTAGATAGCCTACTGGAGGGAAATAACTTGATTCTTCAATTACTGATAAGATCAAATACTAAGCTGACTGACTGAAAAGACTAATGACCATGAAAGTGGGTTCCAAAGGGTTATGGAGCAACCTTGAGAATATTACTGAGGCAAGGTAAGGACAAGTGCTAGTCACTTGGGATACTTACTTTACTGACTGACTGACTAATGAACTGATGATAATGTTACATGTCAATTATTTTACTAAAATTGATGCATAATGATACTATGACATGTACACTATGAAATTATGACATGACATACTTACATGTTTCTTTTATTATTAAACTTTTATACATATGTCATGTGTTATCCTGTTTAGGATGCATTTTCACTACATTGGCCTTTACATACTATACTCTAATTGGAAAATTTTGCATCCTACATCCATGTAGGTAACTGATATGCTTGGATGGATGGCTGGCAATTCATGACGGTGAAGTTGCACATGTCAAAGGAATAATGAGTTATGAGTCTCTAGAGTTTCTGTTTAGAAGAGTTTTATAAAATAATGATTTTTTCTTAGTTCTATGACATGATGATGAAATTACTTTTATTTAAGTCTTCCACTGAATTAAAGATGATTTATTTTATTCTCATGTTTAATGATTTTCTGCAATAGTATGTCTATCATTTTATTATGATGATATTATGGCGAACGGGATAGCACCGCCGAAATGACCTAATTTCCCTCTAGCTTTTAGGGTGGATTTTCAAGGTGTTACATAAGCAGAACATTGTTTCCAGCCCAACACTCTTGTCTCTCTACCCTCTCAAGAATACTTGCTCCCCAAGAAAATATCTCCAAGACTCGATGATGGAATCCCCTTCTCCAGTCGCTCCAGACTTCCTTTCGTAGACTCCCCTCCTTCTATCCTCCTCCTGCAGCTACCGCCTCTACAGCTTTTATCTCACGGCTGTAATAGTGGTCACCCAGGTAGAGGAAGCTTTCTCATGCAATGTGGCTAGAGGAGCTAGCTGGTCCCAAAATTTGGTCAATGTTTGTTGTTAGTTTGATGGTCTCTCCTTTGAACTGAAGCAAATCATCTTCCATTGATGCAGACACTAGTGCATGGTATCTGACCTACTCCACTCCATCCATTAAGCATTCGTCAACATTTGGACTTCGTGGTTTCTTGTCACTGACAAAAAGTAAATATACATGTGTGTTGGAAATCAATCAAGCCATTAACAAGGGTTAGTGATGTAGGAATCAATCTCGGGAAATGACTACTTAATTGGGTGTGGAATGGCTCATCATGTTTCTTTGTAAGGTTCCAAATGCCATGTATTGTTGGCGACCTCTGGCACTTGGATTTGAGATCGCATCACAAAGAACATCATTGATGAATGAAAAGATTTCAAGAATCATCGATATATACCCAATTGATTTAGGGATCATCTGGATGCATCTGACATGTTCTTATTATATAATGTTTCCTAGACATCCCTTCATCCATTTGTTGATATCATGATATATTATTTTCATTAACTAACAAAATATATTGTTTTCAATTTATAAGTTGTATGTCATACAATTTATAAATATCGTGTTGGGACTTTTTAGTTTCATTGTCTGCTATGGTCATGTATTAGCCCATGGGCTAATGTGTCATATGTTTTCAACTAAAAGAAACTTCATAGATATGTCATATCATGTAAACTTTGTTGGAGCAAAGTTGTATGCCCTATGTAATTGTATTTTGATGATACAGACCTCGAAAAATTTAGAGTTACATTTCAAATGCCGAAATGAGTCGCATTCATGCACTAAGATTTTGATTAATATTAGTCTATATTCCCACAAGCTTTACATTAATAGATGAATATAAAAGTTGTAAAGAATTCTATTAGATTTCCATAGAATAAAAAATCATTTCATTTGGATAATTGTGTAGAAATGTTGTGCTCAAAATAATAGTGCAGGACAATCAATTGGTCGAAGAAATTGATCAACCGATCAGGTATACCGGTCGATCAGTTAGTGCACAAATCACCCGGTTCAATAAAAAAGAATGATGAGAGTGGTCTGGTCGATGGTCCAGTCATGAAATCGGTCTACCGATCAACTCAACAACGAGCTTCAAAAATGTCGAGACCATGTCGGCCGAGTAACCAGTTGAAGGATCGGTCGATCGATCAGCGCAAAGATGAATTCCAGAAATGGCGAGGCCATGTTGGTCGATGAACCAGTCGAAGGACCGATCGACCGATCAGCCGATAAAAGCACAACGATCATATTGACCAGTCGATCGATTCATAAATGCGGTCGTCCGATCGTCGGCTGCAATGAACAGTAACGACTATTTTTCAAAGAGAAGATTATGCAATATTTTCAGGACGTGATCAGCACATGAAGGAACAGATAAAGTCAACGAATCTAGATTAAATATTTTAAATCATCAATGTGATTATTTCAAGATGCAAGAAAATGAATCCATAAATGAAATGGTTGTATGGTTTAACGATATTGTGAATGGTTTAGCCTCCTTGAGTGAGCCAAGAACTAACTCTCAAAAGGTGAAAAAGTATATCAAGTCTCTCTCCTCCAAATGGCACACAAAGAGGACCGTGATTGAAGAAAAAAACTTGAATAAGCTAGATTTTGATGATCTTATTGATTCACTCTTAACTTAGGAGATCAGAATTAAGGATGATAAAGAAGCAAATGCTCCCAAAAAGAAAACATTGGCGTTGAAGGCAAACAAAGAAGAAGACTCAAGTGAAGAAGAAGTGGATGAAAAGATACCTGCACGCTGTACAAGAAAGCTTGATAAATATTTCAAATTTGTGAAAAACAAAGAGAAGAATGAGAATGACAAAACATGTAAACATACTCAAGTCTCACAAAGAATGACAAAGAAGAAACATTTCAAAAAAGTGACTCATCAAGCTCTTCTAGTGAGGATGTATACCTATGCCAAGGTAACTTCTAACCCTTTAAATTCAGATAATGATGAAGAAGATATTTCATTTGATATGCACAAAAAAGTTTCCTCTCTTATAAAAAGGTATCTTGCACTTAAAAAGAAAAATAAAAAATTACTACATGAGTTTGAGAGATTAAAAGAAGAAAAGGATACATGTTTTATGAAAATGAAATTGATTCTTTGGAGCTTAAATATACATCTTTCGAATCTTTAAAATGTGGAATTTTAAAGTTGACATGTTTGTTAGAAGAAGTAAAGAAGGAAAATACTTTTTTGAAAAATATACAAAATAAGAAGACTATTTCTCATGCAAAGAAAAGTTATTCTAGGAAATATTTTGGACATAAAAATTCTTATTGGAAATCTAAACATTCTTATGATAAACACTTGAAAAAATCACATATTACTTGCTTTGTATATGGATTTCATGGTCATTATGCATATCATTGCAAAGTAGGAAAACCTTGTCAACATGGAATGATATGAGTTCCAAAAGGAACCTTGACTAACAAAATTGGACCCAAAGAAGGTTGGGTACCACAAGTTAAATAATTATTTTTCAGGTGTGCCTCAGATATAAAGCAAAGGACAAATGAATTTGAAAATGTGAAGGCACAAAGTTCATGGTAAAAGTATCATTTTGAATTTACAAATAAAATATAGACCTAACTTGATGTCATACTTGTTTGTATTGCAAATTTGCTTACTAGTACCATATTTTGTGCACAAGCTTATTATGTATACAAAATTGGTTAAAAGAACTGTGAGCATGCAAAATTGGTTATGCTCTTACTAGATTTCATTTAAACATTTGAGATTTTGTGGGTTTGCAAATGAAATAAGTCAAACTTTTGAAACACTACCTAAATTTTGGAGAACTATTAAAAATATCAATTTGTTGGCCTCCATGAGCATGAACTTACATTTTTTTTAATTACTTTATCATGATTCTTATGTTTTAAGTTTAAAATCTTCATATGAAAATAATGTTTTTACCCCTCACTCACAATTTCAAAACTATTATTTCTATGGAAGAAAAGAGGGACATATAAATGATTACCGGAAGATGAAAATAGAAAGAAAATGTGCAAAATGATAGGGGGAGCTCATCTAGAAGTTTGAAATATAAATTCCTCTAGTCATCCTGAATATTGTTTTGTTAAATGATAGTTTATCAAAGACTTTTACTCATATTGTAAAATTCTTATTACATAATTCAATGTGACATACCATTGTTGTCTCAAAGTTTTATAAAATATGTTGATTTCTTATAAAATATGTTGAGACTTGTGTTATTCATAACCCCTAGATCAATTTGATTTCATGTTTGACTCTCATGAATCGGTCATGACTTTAAGGGGAGTTATGTTTTCCTATCACATATATCATACATGAAACAAATTCTTATGATGTGATATTTTACATGTTGCCTCGTATATGACAAAAGGGGAGAATGAAAAGTTTAAAAAGATGATATGATTGAGGGGGAGTTACATATTGTTTCCTATATGCTTGATGAAACAAAAGAGAGAGAAATATAGGAGAAATATGATAAGAACATAAGGGAAACTTATATAGGAGAAATATATATAACCCCTCATTTATTATGCGGACTTCATGAATATAACTCTATATAAAAAGTACCTTACAATTAGTACTTATGTGCATATCTATTATTGTAAGGAAAGCTTAGTTCTAGGGGAGTAAAATTGACTTTAATATCATTTCATTCCCAACTTATATACTTTTCATATTTCCCGGGTTATGTTCATAAAAAAGGGGGAGATTGTTAGAGCAAAGTTTTATGCCCTATGTAATTATATTTTGATGATACAAACTTCAAAAAGTTTAGAGTTAATTACATTTAAAATGCCAAAAAAGTATAAAAAAATGAGTTGCATTCATGCACTAAAATTTAGATTAATATTATTCAATGTTACCACAAGTTTTATAGTAAGATGTAAATATCAAAGTTGTAGAGAATTCTGTTAGCTTTTCATAGAATAAAAAATCATCTAATTTGAATAATTGTGCAGAAAGGTATGCTCAAAATAGTGTAGGATGGTCAATCTGGCGATCGAAGAAACCGATCGACTGATTAGGTATACCGGTCGATCGGTCAGTGCACAAAATCACTCGGTTCAATCAAATAGAATGATGAGAGTGGTCCGGTCGATGGTCCGGTTGTGAAATCGGTCGATCGATAAACTCATCAATGAGCTTAAGAAATGTTGAGATCATATCGGTAGAGTACCTGGTCGAAGGACCGGTCGATCGATCAGTGCAAAGATGAATTCCAAAAATGACGAGACCATGTTGGTCGATGAATCGGTCGAAGGACCAGTAGGCCGATTAGCCGATTGTTGGGTCAAAGTTTTAATGACATATAAAATTATATTCAAATTTTCTTCTATTCTTGTGATATATACTAATTATTATACTTTCATATTATTATTATTTAATCTATACTTTAATCTATTAATTTCTATTCTATTTATTTTACGTGTTGTATACAAAAAGTACTATTGTATCAAACAAATTAGCCATATCTGATTCCATCCATAAATCCATTTTTCTTTCCTATGAGTTCCAGTATTGATAAGAATTCTAGTTCTTACTGTTCATATGTTATGGTATGAATATACCATACCAATTCGTTATGTATGGATGATGAGACCTACGTGCCAAGGGACAGTCTCAGGTAGACAGTTTCTATGGAGCGTAGGCCTCCCAAAAGGTAACGGAGGCATGCAAAGGTTTCCTCGGGCCGGACGGAGATTGGCCCTCGAGTGCAAAGGCAGAAGGGAGCTTGACTGCAAGACCCACCCGTCGAGCAGTGACGAAAGTCGGCCTTAGTGATCCGACGGTGCCGAGTGGAAGGGCCGTCGCTCAACGGATAAAAGTTACTCTAGGGATAACAGGCTGATCTTCCCCAAGAGTTCACATCGACGGGAAGGTTTGGCACCTCGATGTCGGCTCTTCGCCACCTGGGGCTGTAGTATGTTCCGAGGGTTGGGCTGTTCGCCCATTAAAGCGGTACATGAGCTGGTTGGAATGGTCTTAACTGAATATTCAAACACTAAAAATAAAAAAGAAGGAAAAGATTACATTGAGACAGTTATGAATTTAACTGAGTTTTCCTTACTTGACAAAATAACTACAATTCAGTTATTTCAACTACACCGAATGATCTTTCAAATTTGTCAAGACTTTCCAGTCTATGGCCACTTCTATATGGTACAAGTTGTTGTTTCATAAATATATCTCTTCTCACCATCCCCATATTCGGTTGAAGTATATTCTTCTTTTTTATCAATAAAAACCCCTTCCCAAACTGTACAAGCTTCTTCCAAAGCATACGGCTCATAAGCGTCTATACCGTAAAATAGATTTTCGACGGAATGAAAAAGACATATCTGATAGAATCCGACGGTGCCGAGTGGAAGGGCCGTCGCTCAACGGATAAAAGTTACTCTAGGGATAACAGGCTGATCTTCCCCAAGAGTTCACATCGACGGGAAGGTTTGGCACCTCGATGTCGGCTCTTCGCCACCTGGGGCTGTAGTATGTTCCGAGGGTTGGGCTGTTCGCCCATTAAAGCGGTACATGAGCTGGTTGGAATGGTCTTAACTGAATATTCAAACACTAAAAATAAAAAAGAAGGAAAAGATTACATTGAGACAGTTATGAATTTAACTGAGTTTTCCTTACTTGACAAAATAACTACAATTCAGTTATTTCAACTACACCGAATGATCTTTCAAATTTGTCAAGACTTTCCAGTCTATGGCCACTTCTATATGGTACAAGTTGTTGTTTCATAAATATATCTCTTCTCACCATCCCCATATTCGGTTGAAGTATATTCTTCTTTTTTATCAATAAAAACCCCTTCCCAAACTGTACAAGCTTCTTCCAAAGCATACGGCTCATAAGCGTCTATACCGTAAAATAGATTTTCGACGGAATGAAAAAGACATATCTGATAGAATCGTAACATACTTAATAGGCATTACATATATCTAGTATGACCTCCCCAACTCATCTTTCTTTTTTAGAATTGTGAAATATCGTCCATTTTTTCTCCTATAACCAAGTGGATCAAGGCAGTGGATTGTGAAGAAACAAATCTCAAAAGATTAAAGTTAAAATGCTGAAAAAGTTTAAGAAAAAGAGATAACTTTATGCACAAAATTGGATTACATAATTGACTATGATATGATAGGATTTTGGTTGTATAGACATCAAAGTTGTAGAGAATCCTATTAGTTATTCATAGAATCCAATATTATCTAATTTGAATAACTGTGCAGAAAGTTATTATCAAAAGAGTGCAGGTCGGTCAACCTGCTGGTCGAAGCAAAGAAGACCGGTCGAGATGATACCAGTCGATCGACAAATACTGTTTGCCCCGGACGATGACGAGCCGATACCGGTCGACGGACCGGTCGACCGATCAAGTGCAAAAATTGAGGAAATCGAGTAATGGTCACATAGACCGGTCTACCTATATAGATGTGCAGTCGACCGGCCTCCGAGTCAAATGAACAATAACGGTCAAATTTGAAGGAGGAATTTGTGGAGCAATTTCTAGATCAATTTTCCACATACTGAAGGCTATAAAAGGAGTGTCAAAGCCAGAGGCGAAAGGCACTCATTCACTCATTGAAGAAAAACTTCAAGTTATCAAAGAAATATTATTTCTTGAAGTTTTTATTTTATAGCTTTCTCTTTTTCTCTCTTCTCTTCTTGTGAGCATAGATTTGTAAAAGAGAGAAACACTCTTGTTCAAAAAAATTGAGAGAGCTCCTGTGTAAAAGAGGTTCAAAATCTTATCTCTTGAGTGAGAGAAATATATTAGCTTCCTACGATGAGATGTTACCTTACCTCTCAAAGCGGAGAAAAGGTGATTGATGTAAAGGGCTTTCTTCCTTGTCCCATTTGGAACAAAGGAAGGGATTAGTGGAATCTCCAACAGTCTTGAGGTCGAGAAGTCGAAGCGGGGACGTAGGCCAAGGTGTGACTGAACCTCATCAACAACCACTGTGTCTTTTGCGATTGGTTTTCTCTCTCTCTCTCCCTGTTCATATTAATCTTATGATCTGAATTGCTTTATTTTAAAAGGTTTTAAAGAATCGGTTTTGTGCTTGCGCGACGATCTTTGTGAAATCGACATTTTTTATTGAACACCAATTCAACCCCCCCCCCCCCCCCCCCACCTCTTGGTGCCCTTTGGGATCTTATACCTATAAAATATCAGAAATTGCGCAATGGTCATATTGACCGGTCGACCTATCCGTAAATGCGATCGACCAGTCGCTAGCTTTATTGAATAGTAATGACTATTTTTTAAACAGAATATTATGTAATATTTTTTGGATGTGATCAGCACTTGAAGAAACCTATAAAAAGGGTCCAAGGGGTGCAAAATCAATTATGCATTCACAGAAAACATCAAGCATCAAAGGAATATCATTTTCTTGTAGTTATTGAGTCATATTGTTGAATATTATCTTCTCTCTCTTCTTTTCTTGTGAGGTTGATATTGTAAAAGAGAGGAACATTTGCTTAGATATTTGGATGTGAGCTTCTGTGTAGAAAATAATTTATCTTACCTCTCGGACTAGAGAAAAGACAAGCTTCCTAGGAGGAGAGGTGTGTCTTACCTCTCGAAGCGGAGAAAATGTGGTGTGGTGTAAAGGATTTCTTCCTTCCCCCATTTAGAATGAAAGAAGAATGTTTAGTAAAATCTCCGACGGTCTCGAGATTGAGAAGTCGGAGTGGAGACGTAGGCCAAGGTGTGGCTGAACATCATCAACAAACCACTGTGCACTTTGTGTTTGTCTTTCTCTCTCCCTCTCCTTCCTACGCTATTATGCATGTGATATGATTGCTATTGTGTTGGTTTAAACATTAACGAATTGATTTTAAGCTTCTGCGATGATTTTCGTGAAATGAATATTTTCGATGTTAACACCGATTCACCCCTCCCCACCCCCCCTTTTGGTGTCTTGTGATCCTACAAACTTTGAGTCTTATGTTATTGCGTCTTCCTTCATGTTATTATTATATTGTTGTGTTTCCACTATGTGTTTTTTTGTGATGGTCTATTTTCAAATGTTTTCTCTACTCATGTATAATTATATCTCATTGTTAATCTATTGTCTATTATATTATCCATCACGTGATACACTTCGCGATTATTTCGCGCCATGAATTGTGGGCCAATCGATTTCGAGGGGAGTACACCAATTGTCATCGACAATAACCGCCAGCTTTTGAACTCCATGATTGTTTGTCACGAAATAAAAGAAAATAGACATGTGCACTACAAATGAATTGAGAAAGATTTCTTCATGCCATGGATGGGGTCAATGAGGTAGCAAATCACAACCTTTTAAACATTGCAACTCAAGGAAATGATCATAGCAAAGTAGTTTTATGTCAAAAATTCGTATTAAAATTATTCAATGGGGCCCAATTTAATTTTAATCATAAATATATAATAATATTATAATTAATTAAAAATTTAAAAGTTAGCACCCCTGCCCTCCCCCACCCACATGAACTTAGGTCCGCTGTGGAGCAACTCGTCATGTTTTGTTGGGTTCCAAATACCATGTATAATCGGTGGCCTCTGGCGCTTGGAGATCACATCCTCAAGAATCTCTATGAAGAAAACTTTTTCAAGAGGGTCGTTTCTAGACTTACATAGTGAGCTAGCTGGAAGTATGAGCTGTAGAAAAAATGAACCCTCTGATACCAATTGATTTTGTGATTATTCGGATACATCCGGGTTTTATCATATCATGTATAGGCACTTCTTTGTCCAGCTATTGATATCATGATATATTATTTTGATTAACTAACAAGAAGATATTATTTTCAATTTATAAGTTGTGTGTCATACCATTTATAATATATAAAAAACAAAACAATTACTTGTAAATGAGTCCGACCAACTTATCCACTTATAAATGTTTGCTGATGATTAATATTAACCAACAAAATTTAAATTTAAATGAAATGTCTTTTAACAACTCCAATTTTGAAATAAGGGTATTTTAAGACATTGGAGAAATCCTAAGTTAGACTCTATAAAAAAACCCAATCCCTCACTTTCCTCTTCTTATTTCTCCCATATGACGGCTCCAACCATAGGGGAGGAAAAAATAAAAGAACAAGGAGGAAGAAGACAAAGAAGGACAAGGGAAAGGGGATCAACATTGAGGAAGAACAAACCCCTTTCTCCCCTCTCAATGATATTTTTGATCGGATTGAGAGTTTCAAGAACACATTATTTTTTATAGGAATTTTGATTCAGTGTTGCATAAATGAGGGTTGCATGAATGAGGGTTTCATGATTTATGTAAATTTGTGACTATATTTTAATAACTATTTAGTAGGTTTTACTGATTCAAAAATTGCAAGTAATATATGGATGAAAAGCTCTCGAAGTCTAGTTTTCACAAAAATTTATTTCATTCGATTTGAAGATGATACAAATAGTTATGATCCAAAAATCGGACTACTAACATGTTGTCTCGGGTAATAGCGAGAAAAATTTGTAAAATCAATCTTACTTTAGAAATATTGAATTAAGATTTGAAATTTAAGTTAAGAGTTGTATTATCGTTCTATAGCAATTGAAATCATCTTAAAAGAACAAGTATAGATTAAATTATTAATATTTTAGTGTATGTTTGTAGAATACAATGTAAAGAATATATCTCGGTAGTTGTATGAATTTATGAAAGATAAAATAAATAAATTTTATATGTGATTCCTATGAAAGTGTAGTTTGTAGGAAAATTAGAATCAATCAAAATGAACATCTATTTATTAAGATATAAGTTTTTTTATTGATGATGTGTGAGAATTGTGAAAAGTTGACATATTATTATTTATGTGAACAATTGTTACGTTAATATTATGCATTTTTCTTTAATTGTTTATATACTTTCCAAATACATTTACTTGTTGATGTATAATGCTTTATGACATTTCATACATTTTATATATGATGCTATTCATGAAACATTGATTGATGTAGTGACGTTCACCTAGATTCACGTTTAAATATGCTCAGTCGTAATTAGGCTAAAAGATGAAGAAAGATTGATGCGAATGTTTGATGTATCAATGACCCTAATAAAGTATGAAATTGAAGACATGCTTCGGCACTCATTATATTAAAAAAGTAAATGTATTTCACCTTATGGTGATTGAGTCTTCTTAGGAAATAATATCATCATCTGAAAGGGTATTTGAGATTTTCACCTTTGGCCTAGTTATAATGATGTTGTCCTGAACCTTCAATTAAGTCAAGTTGAAAGATGGGGAAATAAGTAAATGTCTTTCACCTAAAGGTATTTGAGATAATGTCATCACCCAAAAGGTATTTAAGATTTCTCAGTGCCCTATGAACTAATGTAATGATGTGGTAAAGTTGAAATATGGGTAAGAAGTATATGCCTTTCACTTCAAGGTGATGTCATCACTCGAAAGGCATTCGAGATTTCCTAGTTCCCTATGCACAAATGTAATGATGTAGTAAAGATGAAAAAGTGGTAAGAAATAAATGTCTTTCATTTTATAGTGATTGATATTTTTTTTGAAAAATAAAGCCATTACCCAAAAGGTATTTGAGATTTCTCAGAAGTACATACTTTTCATTTTATAATGACTGAGTCTTTAGAAAATAATATCATCACCCGAAAGGTGTTTGAGATTTTCTAGTGCCCTATTAATTAATATAATGATGTTATCTTGCACTGACTATTAAGCAAAGATGAATTGTTTTATATGATGAACGTAATGAAAGTAAACAATGAATGTAAAGATGAGAAGTAAATGTCTTTCACCTTATGATGATTGAGACTTCTCGAAAATAATGTCATCACATAAAAAGTATCACACGGTAAAGTAAGAATGAAAGTGAAATTCAACTTCAAAGCATTTTATAATAAAGAGAGTTAAAATGATGATGAAGTAAAGATGAAAAATAATGTTTTATACTTATGTATATATTCAAGGCGACCTAAGTCCGAGAAGTGAGTCATGCATCTTTGTATGTTCTTTCTAAGGAACAATATCTCTCATCATAAAATGTGTGTATTTCTAAAGATTATTAGAAATAAAGTCTCTTACTATTATGATGTGTGTTCCTAAGATTGATTTATGATATGGAATGAAAATAAAGATGATATTATGTGATAAAAATGAAAGATGAATATGACATTACAAGTATCACAAAATAAATAAAGAAAGTAGAATGATAGAAAATCTAAAGAGTTATAAAGCAATCCTGAAAAAAATATGGGTAAAGTATGAAAGATGTTAAACAAGTAAGAACTAAGGAGTTATGTCACGTATGTTGTGAATGATATAAATGCATGTTCCTATGGTATGATACATGCATATGATGACTCTAAAGTGAAGCAATCAAGATGATTATGTTTCAAGAATTCCATATTAAGAATAAATTATAAGCATGATCTAATGTCATCTAAGGATCATGAGATAGTTCATGGCATGCATGTTTATATATTTATAATTTTCCTCCATTTTTTCTAAGGTAGTGAAATTTGATAGATCACCGGTCATATGTCTTGTCCACTATCCAAATAATGATAAATGATGCATCACATGTAAAAGCATGTGACATATTATCATGCATGTGATAGGTTATCATGCATGCATAATCTTTAAATACTCTAATTGAAAAATTTTGCACTCTGAATCCGTGCGGGTAATCAAGATTAAGTGATAGATCACAGCTGCTCATGACGAAATATTGCACATGCTCAAGCTTAAATAAGTCCTATAGAGGTTAATGATGTAACGAAAGTTTGGGCATTTAATATTTTCTGAAGTATTAGTTATTATATGATTAATAGAAAGTTTTTATTTGTTATGATTTTTTTAAAATTATTAAATCTTTCGATATTAAGTAATGTATGACGAATGAAATAACGACGCAAAATTGCTCTAAATTATTAAATCTTCTTATATCAAAAGTTTTAGGATAAATTTTCAAATCGTCACATGAATGGTTAAATTGCCATCTTTTGAGGAAGGTTAAACATTGCCGTTGACGCTGCAATTACTGGTGCTGCAGACAAATCGAATCAACTAGGTATAAGGTGTACCTTTCTAGACCTCTGTTTTTTTTTCCTTTTTTTCTCAAATGAACCACTGTTTATATTTATTAGCAACTAATTTAATGTTGAAATTCACAAAAAAAAACTGATTATTCTAATATTATGGTGGAGTAGTTCACATTAGGTCTCAAATTTGAATTCATGTGAATATAGAAAATTCTTATTGAGAATCTCATTACGTGACTTGATGTCACATTGGATTAGTTGAGTTTAATGATGGGGCCGACCTTTCAATCTATGACCAGTCTACAGACGCTTCCGAATACCGGCAGCCGGCTATGTAAAAAATAAATAAATTGATGATACTCTAATCAATTTAATGTTTATAAAGTTTAAGCCGAGAGTTATTATCACTCTTCTATCTAAGAATGCAAACTTGCAACCAACTTTCGTTTAGACCTCTCATTTTCAGAATCCCCACTGTACACTATGCTAATGGAGAGTCCTTTCACGTTGGCCGGCCGCACTGTTTTATTGCTACACTGGGCGGATCCACTATCCACGCTCCAACCAAATCAAAATCCTCCGAACATGGTCGCCACAGATATGTCCCTTCGGATGATGCTAAAACCTTTTTGCTGTTGGAATTGATGTGCCCATTTCAGACAGAGTAATTAAAGCTGCAATCAACCGCCGATACAAATTAAGGATTTACTCTTTGAAACTGATCTCAGTTGATGTAGGTTGATAGGAGCCTTGATTCAGACTATCGTTCAATTATCTTGAATTAACTCGTGCAGCCAGACGCTCCGATCAACCTGCAGCGAGACGTTGACAGCGAGCTCAATGGTTAAACTGAAGAAAGTATTGGGCTTCTTACGTGAAATATGTTCTGAGATCGGTGCCGTGACCAAAGCCGAGTTGTTACTGAAAAGTCGTATCTAATGGATGGAGTAAACTAATCAAGGGACTTTAGTGCCAACGGACCATCTTATCAACTTGTGATATCGCATGTTAGTTCCTAGTCTCTGATAATTCCTAAAAATTGTCAGAATTTAAAGGAAGGGACACGTTTCCATCTCTCAAATACACATTGGAAAGTGGAAGTGGAAAATAAGGTAGTTCAGAGAGAGAGAGAGAGAGAGAGAGAGAGAGAGAGAGAGAGAGAGAGAGAGAAGGCTTGGTGTATATATTAACGTATGGGTTTGTGTCCAATACAACTTATTAAATTGGAGATCTGATTGATTCAAGACCAAGACACTCTTTTCTCCCCGCCATATGCACCCATGTGAAAGGGTTCATGAGGTTTTATGCAGAATCCGAAGGATCTTCTCAATTTTTTAATGTCATCCCTCCACTAAATGCACCAACAGCTGCAATTGTTAATCAGATTCTCTTGGCGAATTCTGACCACTCAAAATGGTCCCCTGAAGCAAAGTCTCCCTTGAAGACTTTAAGTAGAAGTATGTCTCTGGCCCTTGAATTTTATAATACACATTGCATGGAAGGAAGTATGCCAAGTCTAAATAGGAAACCAGTCTTATGATCTTAATCACTTGGCCACCATCGTAATGATCAATGGCAGCTCCTTCAAGTAATAAAAGAAGCTTGATGTCATCAGATCTCCTTGCCAATAACTTTCTGTGAGAACACAGCCACCTTTCTGACATGTTTCTGTCAAGTCCGGTAGTGCTCTCCTTTGCCATTTTTACTGGAGGAGCACATACATAATTTTGTTGTGGTGGACCTAATCCTCCATCAACACTGTCTTGCCTTTTTCCTCCTTTGGGTGGGTGGACTATTTTCCAGGTCTTACCAAACATTTGGCACTAAAGGAGAAGAAGATATACACTTGTAAGTGAGATCCAACAAAGATCTTTAAGCACTGCCGCCTGTGTACCCTTCTGCCCGCTGCTAGCATTTTTGATGCAGCAAATTGAACACTTTGCACAGCAGGCCATTGTACTAACCATTCTTAGAGCGCTTTAATAGTTCATAATCACTGACTCCACATCATTGTTAATTGTTAAACTTCAGAATTATGCTTATGCATGTGGTGCAAAACTAAAGTGGCTACAGCACCATGGAGCAAAGTCCTGCAGCATGCATCACTTGTGCACTGTACTTGAGGAGGGACCTAAACCATTCATATATATATCTCTGTCATTCCTTGAGGGAGCGTGGCGTGCCGGTGTCATCATTCCTGGAGGTGGGAGGGAAAAAGGTATGAGCCAAAATAATGTAAAAAATAAAAAGTTTTAGAAGAGAACACATTTCTAAACGAGAAGTTTGACCATAGGATGTGTGCCCCCCATGTCTTTTGGCATTTATATAAACACCAGAACCACCAACAAATGCCAATTGTCATGACAAGGCCAAGGTTGTCCCTATGGAATATTTATCAGTCATCTGCCTGTTGAAGATCTTTGCCAGTTCTGCTGCATGCTCTCATGGATCGGATGAAGCCTTTCATCAGCGTGTCCACTCTCTTGCTTTTCGCTTGCATTCTCCCCCTGATTGCAACTCCTCTTCCGAGTACCGTTCTTTTTTCTCACATGCATCTGACTAGAAATAGAAGAATACTCCACAAGGCAATTTGTTTTCTCTGCGTCTGACTATTGATCTTTGCTTGCTGCAGGAACTCTTGCCTTATGGCACCACCAGGCTTCAGTAGTGCAGAAAACGGTCCAGGTTCTCTCTTCTCTCTTGTAGATCTGAATATAGATCTAACTGAAAGACACTTCCTAGTTAAGATGGCGCCCTCATTAGTGCTAGTTGTCAATAACAATTGATCTGAATAAAGATTAACATATTCATGCGTCTTAATTTTTTCTCAGGCTAATATGTTCGTGGACATCAGATCATTCTTACTGTTTTTTTTTTTCCTCTTGGTTTCAGGTCATAAGAGCTAGAGAAATGCCAGAGGTTGACGAAGGAGTCTATTTGAAGGAGAGGATGGACCTTGAGATCAATGACTACCCTGGATCAGGCGCCAATAGCCGCCATGATCCTAAGAATCCGGGAAAGCCTTAAGGCTTGCATGAACTTATTAAGTATGCCTCTTGTATGTTTGACAGTGGAGGCAGACTTATAATGTATAATCTGCTTATGACCAAGAGTTTTGGTACAGTAGTATCTAATCTAGACAGTAGTAAGCTTCCTTCATGGTTTTAGCTTCTTATGCCTCGTCTTCTGTCTGCGTCTTTGGTATATTCAAGCTTATCTAACAGTACTGAACATTGGCTTGTACTTTATCAATGTATGATCTTGGCTTAGAAGAGTGAAGACCGATACTATTATTGATCTCTTTCTTTTTCTTTCTAGTTTCATGTGCATGATCTGTAAGCACAGTAGATATAGTACATAATCATATCTATATATATATGCTGATACCGTTCACCGGATGCAATAAGGCTTGAAATCATTTATAGGAAGCTTCGAGAACAAGGAGAAGTATTTTAATAATTATACTACGGCACTATAGTCGGCGAACTGGCAGAGAAAAGCAGTTGCTCCATACTGAGATGATCAGTGAGGAAAAACTTTTAGACTTTGAACTGTTGGTCGCCTTAGTGACACTGGTAGTTTACACAACAAGTCTCGAGTTGCAGCATCGTTTTAGACAAGTTGGGAGACATAAGGATCCAGATGTCTTTATACTTTATTTATAAATCAACACACTTGCAGGCCGCGTGGTGTTGAAGGCGCAATCTGTGCAAATTTGATCAGGACAAAGCATGCCCGACATAATATATTTTTGACGGAAATCTAAGCTTAATTTTACCGACATATGAACAATTCTTTCAAGGTAAAAAAAAAGTAATGAAATTTATTTTTGCAGAAATCCCAGGAAAATAGTGCCATCTTTCGGGATCATTTGACATTGCGATCAATGTTAGTATAATCGAAGGGGAATTCAAATCTGTGTACCAGTTGGGACATGGTTAAATTAATCACATCAGATTTAATATTTTTTATTAAAATAATATATTAGTTATGAAAGTCTTCAGAAAACTATTAATTTGAGTAGAGCCAGTTTTTCACTGATGCACTGGTTCGACAATTTCTTTCAATTCAAATTGATCCAAAACGGATAAATAAACATACCGTTTAATAACATTGGATGAGACTCCACCCTCAAATGCTCTGTTGAAAAGCATTCCACTTTGTTTGTGAACCAAAGTCAACTTTATGACAAAATGAATATTCCAATGTGTCTGTGCTGCGCATGTAGATTTCATGTGTAGTTGGGTTGCATGCCTTACCACACTTCATCTTGACACTTGTACTTGAAAGCAGACAACGCCGATGAGCATGCATGCTCTTATCTGATCACTTCTATCGAAGCGTTTATTACGAAGTTTTGCTCCTACTTTAGTGAAATATGTTTACTGCCATCTAAATTTTTTTTGAAAAAAGGAAATCCATTAAGAAGTTGTTAAATAATTTTCGTACAAAACATGTAGGAGATCCGGATGAGGTCCACCTCCTAAAAATTGTCACAAGAAGTTGTGCGACTAAAATTTGACAGGTAATCAGTAGGCCGATTGTGAGAGCGCGGGCAATGTGATACCATTGTAGGTGTTAGGTCAGGCAATGTGTTCCAAATATCAGTGACAATTCCTTTAATCCGTCATGGACAATGGCAATGCCGGTTGATGATCTTGATTAGCATGTCAGAGTCGGAAAAATATTGATCCCCCTGATGCCGTGAGCCACGCAGCGCCGTAAACCAAGAAGCATGCTCCGTGGCGCAAACTCCAAGACCGAGTCAAAAAAGTGCTAGGAAGAACATGCAAAAATGAAATGACCGGCATAAGTGTGAAGGATATAACCTTTACCGCCCACCCTAGTTGACCCAGCAAAAGAGCCATCAATACCGAGCCTAGGCTTGGGGAGGGGACTCCCACTCAACTTGGGGGGTTATGTGTTTGAGGCGTAGGGAGTGACAATGCCTCAGGTGCGTGAGCTTCAGAATAATCTTGAAAACTAGTCAAAACTCTCTACCAAGCAACGTGTAGCATGCTGATTACAGAAGTGAATGTTATTGTGCAGATTCCAAATCTCCCAGAGACTAAGGGCAAAAATAGAAAGGAAGTGACGCCTAGATTGCTTGTTCAGGTCAGCTCCTTCATGGAGTCAGGAGCCTTGGTGCCAAAAGGAAGAAAAGTTGAAAGTAATGCCAAGCTAGTTTTGCAAGATGGACGATATTGTAGGGAAAAGGGGCACACAAAAAATAGATGGATGTTGATTTCTATGGTGAGGCAACAGAGAGGGAAAGTAGTGTTTATATTGTTATCAAAAAGTACGATGGAGTCTAGGGTTGTGAGGCGGAGGTGGAAAGGTTTCCAAAGGAAAATGTGTATCTTTTGGGGCAAGAGGATGTAGCGGTAAAGAGCGACGATAAACAAAATTATAAACTGAGTTTGCATTTGCTCATCCATGAGTATCCATCACCCATACCCACACATCATCATTGGCGTGAGTAGATATGTAAATGCGTCCAATTAAATCGCAAATTGAGCTACCAAAAATACAATCCATAAGGGAGATATTCCAAGCACCATCAGCTAAAAGATGATTAAAACCATCTAGAGGGTAGTGCATATTTATAAATGTTGGTTTCCAGATTAGAGGGATATCAAAAATCCAAGGGTCAAGGAGAATGGATGTAGATTTACCCAAGCCAATGGCCTTACGGAAGCCGAGTCACAGATCCACAAGGGAGTTGAGAATGTTACGCCAAGAGCAGGAGGTTCTCTTGGGGTGGATTTGAAATTCCAAAGTTGGAAAGGGCCATATTTGTTTGTGACCAGATTGTTCCAAGGGGAGTTGATAATGTTCAGTAGGTCCAAGATACGTCGCCTAAGAAAAACACTATGAGTGGCTCTTAGGTTTCGGATGCACAGACCTCCAGCAGTAGGAGGAAGCTGAGCAACTGACCAGCCAATGAGATGAGCACCATGATGACCCGTGTCGAGGTCCCAGAGGACAAATCGTGAAAGTTTCTACAAAGAGTTAAGTGTACCATTGGCAATACAGGAAGTTCCTATGGAGTAAATCAGTACAGTTGATAAGACAAATTTGATCAATGTAAAACGACCCGCTTGATTAAGAGTGCTTTTCCACCATCCGGCGAGATGCGAAGAAACCTTGTCGAGATAGGTAAGTGTTTGGGGGAAATGGGCGCACCGAGATAGGTGAAGGGGTAGGTACCAATATGAAGGTTGGGCAAGGTCTTAATGAGATTCCTATGATGGTGATTGATTGTAGTCGGTAAATAAAGCTCAGACTTGTGAGGGTTTAGCTTTTGTTCAATGAGATAATTATAAATATTGAGGACTTTCTTTATATTATGGAAATTTGTTTTGGTCGCTATTAAGCAAACGAGTAGGTCGTTTGCAAAAAGGAGGTGATTGAGTGAGAAGGTGTTAATTTGGAAAGGAGAAATGTTTCCAAGGCCAATATGGAGGTTCATAAGTGAAAAGAAAACTTGTGAGACGAGGATGAAGATATACGGTGAAAGAGGATCCCCCTGTCGGATACCACGATGGGCCCGAAAAGAGGGGGAAGCCATGTCATTAATGACATAGGAAAAAATGGGAGAACGTATACAGGTGTTTATCCATGATATGAAAAGAGATGGAAAATTCATACGCTCCAGGATTGAGATAATTGAATCCCATGAGGCACGATCAAAGGTCTTCTCCATATTAGCCTTAATAAGCATGAACTTGCGCTTCCCAGAGTTTAAGTGTGCCAATTCATGGGTAATGAGGATGTTCTCTTGTATGCTTTTACCAATGATAAAATCATATTGGCCTTGTGATAAGGTTGTCAAGCACAGGGCGGAGACAATTAGCGATGACTTTGGAGAGGATCTCGTATAAGTAGGTCGGAAAACATTTACTTGCTTTTGGCATTTGGTCTTAGGGATGAATATGAGTTAGGTGTCTGCCCAAGTATCAGGAAGAATTCCATGGTCAAAGAAGGAGATGATGGTGTTGGTAATTTTTGGACCCACAATGTCCCAATAATGATGATAAAAGTCAATTGTGAAACTGTAAGGACCTAGAGCCTTGCCATGGGGCATGCTCCAAATGGCACGTTGAATCTCAATCGGGGATATTGTTCAGATGAGGGAGTTTATCAAAGACTGATCCAAGGAAGGTAAAGAGGGCCAATAATCAGGGGAGATGTGTATCAAGGGGGAGGGTTTACAAAGTGCCTTGTAATGGTTGCAAATGGCAAGGTCACTAGTGATAGTTTGACCCTCCGAGTTATAGATTTCTCAGATTGTATTTTGCTTCTGCCTAATAATTGTCGGGAGGTGAAATAATTTGGTATTCTGATACCCTACCGGAGCCAATTGGTCCTAGATTTGCTCCACCATTTTAAGCTTATTTTCCTAAGAAGGGCCGCATGGTAGTGATATGTTGCGTAAAGAGTCAAGCTTAGAAGGAGAGAGCCCGCGCCGCATGTCCGGTGCCTCCAGCTCAGAAATATGAGTAAGGATATCTTGAGCACGGAGCTCAAGGTGACCGAAGGAGTGTTTATTCCAATTGGGGGTGTCGATTTTAATTGAATTAAGGATAGTCGAGATACTCTGGTCTGGATTAGTAGTGGAATTTGTGTTCCAATTTTTTTCTACAATATCACGAGCCTCCTAGTGAAGTAACTAGAAAGATTCGTACTTAAAAGAGCATGGTGATATGATATAGTTTCAGTTTGGAAAAGTAAGGGTGTATGATCAGAAGCACAGTGAGGCGGGGTGGAGAGTTGGAGATTGCGGAAGTGTTCTAACCAGGGATGATTTAGGAGAAGGCGATCAAGGCGATAGTGGATGCGGGCAAGGCCCGAGCAGTTGTTGCACTAGGTATATTTGATACCCATAGGGTCGACGTTGATTAGGTTCTGATAGTCAATAAGGATTCTGAATGTTTTTATTGATTTGGTCGCACAGATCCACTGATCTTATCAGTAGAGGAATGAATACAGTTAAAATCATCAATTAACGCCTAGGGAATGTCTCTAGTGTCTAAACTATGCAAGTTGTTCCAAAGGGAGTTTCGTAAAGCTGGGGTTGTACTGGCATAAACACACGATAGAAGAAAAGTAAAATTATTATGCATGATTACAGCATGTAAAATTTATCGTAGTTGAGGAGCGAAGTCACCTAAGTGTCCTGGCCATGCCAGGCCAGGACAATGCCACCAACAACGTTGATGGTCGCGCAGAAGATACCATGCCAGGTAGTGCCGAGACGATGAATGACCTGTTTATCTTTTACATAATTTGAATGCGACTCTAATAAGATTACAAAGTCTAACTGACAGGATTTTACAAGATTAAGCCTATCCCTAATTTTGGCCCTAAAGGCGCTTCAGTAGTTCCAAGCCAAAAACCACATTACAAAGGAGGATGGGGTACATCCATCATTGTTCATATTTGCACATAAGATTATTTTATTATTATTCCTTATATGATGTTGATCTTATGATGAGGATGTTCTCATGATTTTCCTTCTTGTCAATTATCATTATCATCATATTCATTATGTGCTCATTTTATTTTACATATGAGTGTCAAAACTCATAGGAAACTCTTATCTTCTTTACATATTCAAATTTGTGGGTGTAGATATCGAGCACATGATGACAGTACATAATCTTGAGTCATTTACTTTAATATCTTAATTTATCCTTTCTGTTATTAAAAGTGTTACTCAAGACACATATAGTCTTTCACACTTTACGATGAATTTATTCTTTTTATTATCCTTAAATGATGTTCATTTTTTCACGTATGATCTTATTATTAAATTATCAGTTAAAATCTTTGTTATTTTGTTCATTTGTTCTCATAAATTGAGAAGACATAAATAATAATACATTAGCATAAATATGATGATAATGATAATTGACAAGAAGGAAAATCATGAGAACATCTTCATCATAAGATCAACATCATATAAGGAATAATAATAAAATAATCACATGTGCAAATTTTGAACAATGATGGAATGTAACACATTGAAATAGATCAGTATCATAAAATGACAAATGTTAAATATCATCATGATCATGAGGAAACTTATTGTGGATCTTTCAATCCATAGAATATCTTTCAACTTATAGAGTATTTTTCAACTCGTGGGGAGTGTCTTTCAACTTCATAAAATAGGAACTATCTTTCAATTCATTATGGAGAAGAGCAAACTCACTTGCAATTGGATGTTGTCAATAATGAGAGACTTTAAATCAAGGATTATTAAGACATGATCAAGCCATAATATGGGTACAAAACAGAGATATTAATAAAAGGTTAAAATATGCATCAATCAGCAACTTTATATTGGAACTCAGGCTGAGTGGAGAGGAACCTAAGCCAAGTCGGTATGATTCTAGATGCTAGGAATATACCTACTTTTGTAACATAACTTGGGCCTGATTTGGTTCATAACCAACTAAGTTCATCATTCGCAAGTCAGGCGAGAGTCGATCAACATGATTTCTTTTCTCACAGTACCCAGGTAGGGGTATCAACTTGGCTCGGGTTCATCAGTTCTCAGACCTTGAGCTCCTTCGGTCATCTTGAATTTAGGCCGAGTTCACAAGAATTCAGTCATGGTTACTAGTAGCGTGGGTCGGGTTTCAGAGAGCTTGGACCGGATTTTATCAATCTAAAACTACGGGCAACGTGGTGATTTCCATGCCCTTTACTTCAATGTTTTCTAACATAATTGGCCATCATAAAATCAGTTTTAATGTCCCAAGATCACCCCAAACAATGGCTAATTGATTCCTTAAGAATTGTAATATTTTAGAGAAAATATGCCTAATTACATACCTCGTCGGTTCAACTGAAAACACACATTCTTCCTCTTCTTCTTCTTGGAATCACCACCCTATGCTCAATGTCTTGTTCATTCATAACAAAATATAGAAGAGAGGGTTTGGTGGCTTTATTTATAGGGGAGGATATTTCAGATTAGAGTTGGATAATAGACAAAAAAATTCCCTTTATCTCTTGGTTTGTTTGAGACTCGATTCCTTTTTATCTTTTCATCTTCTCTCTCTCTCTCCCCTATTCTATTTCAACATGGTCCCCTTTTTGTTATGTAAGTCAATTGTTACAAAATATATTCTTTAACACAACGTCCTAAAATTCCTTTTTACCTTACAACCAAGCATTTCTAATGAGCGTTAAGTTATTAAGACTTTTTACTTTAACCGTGACTAATCAATAAGTGTGACACATCAGTAAAAGTATGAAACAATGAAAAATGCATCATATTATAATATAAATGCAAAAGTTCCATGAAAGATATCAATATTCAAGATGTGCGTGTCCAAATAGAATTTAAAGTTAGATGCTTTATTAGAGTTCAAGAAAACTTTAACATAAAGAAATACAAAACTATAGCATATGTTTCCTGGCAATGTGCAACAACAATGGGAATTTTATTTTCATGCTCACTGTTGATCAACCTTACAAGAAGCTTAAACCGTGGAATAAGCTTCTTCTAAAAGCAGAAAAAAAAATCTTGAACCAATGAAAATGAGAGAACATTGATAAACAATGAAAATTTATTAAATCATTACCCATGTTTGATAAATTTGATTTTGTAATAATCATACCTCGGCATTCCGATCAAGGTAGCAACATAAGTCAATTCAATGAGTGATATTGTAACACCTCAGATTTTTATTAGGGGTAATTGTGTCTTTTGGCCAAAATCCCTATATAAAGACCCGACTCCCTTATTTACCTCTTTTCTCCATCTGGACTCTTGACAGCTAGGGCTTGAGGAAGGAGATCTAGAGGAAGAAGAGGAAGAGGAAGAAGAGGAGAATCAACTAGAGAAATTAAGGTATGTAAAGCAAATCGAAACCCCTCTTTCTCCTCTCTCAATAGTTTGATTTGATCGTGATGGAATGAAAGTTTGAGAGCACCTTGTCCTCATAATAGATTGTGATTGGGGATTTCAATCATAAAAATCGTTAGATCTATGCATGAATAGGTTTTTCAGGGTTAGATCTATGCATATATATAAGTTTTTATAGTTAGATCCAATAGTTAGGGTTCATGTGTTCTTATTGTTTATGATTTGGGGATGAACCCTAGATCTAGGAATTTTATGTTTTTGCATGGTTTTTCATGTGCTTTTGGTGCCTATTGATATATGGATCATGCCTAGAAACTTTAGGATTCTTGGTATTGTGTTTCCCCAAAGTTTCATTGAAAAACGTGCAAAATGCGAGCTCAATATGGGCTAGATGGTGTTAATACGAGCAAGAGGCTTTAATATGGGTCGCTAGTATTTTCTTAGGGGAAAAATACGGCCAGGCCATATTGATCTCATAGATAAAAAAAATCCTATCTCATGGCAATGACACTATAATGAGCACGACCGTGACACTAATGGGCAGGGCCGTGATCAACACTTGGAAGAAAAAATAGACCATTTCATAGCATGGTCACGGGCGTGACCACTACGTCACGGTCGTGACAGACCAAAAATAGTGTATATGATATATTTAAAGTTATTTTCAAGTACTTATTCTATGTATTGATGTTTGATGATTGTATATGAACTTAGATATACAAAATGCATGGACAATCGTAACTAAGTTAAAATTTGAAGAATAAGCGACAGAAATTGTTCGACGATTGTGATAATAATGAACCCAATTGAAGAATATTGTTACTTGTCACCCCTCAAACTGATGACAGGAAATACTATGCCCTGCTCCATTGTATTAGAATTTTCCTCGGGAAATTACTATGCCCTGCACTTTGGAGTTAGCCTTTTCTGGGGGAATAATTGTATTTTATTGGCAACGGTATGTATATTCTCATTCACCTTCAGGTGACGGAGCCTTGGCTCCAAGGTCTAGCTAGCCTACTGGAGGGCAATGTCTTAATTCTTCAATTACTGATAAGATCAAATATTACTGAACCGACTGACTGAACTGAAGAACTAATGACCACGAAAGTGGGATCCAATGGGTTACGAAGCAACCTTGAGGATATTACTGAAGCAATGAAATGACAAGTGCTAGCCACTTGGGATGCTTACTGTTACATGACTGACTGTTATAGTACTGTTATTGATGACCTTATGATATGAATTGATGACATGTACATTTGATGAACATGACATGACATGCATGTTTCTTTTATTTATGAAACTGTCACATATATGTCATGTAGTATCCTGCTTCGGATGCATTTTACTGCATTGGCCTTTACATACTCTAACTGGACAACCATGCACCTTGGATCCACGCAGGTAACTGAATTGCTTGGATGGATGGCTGACTCAATTCATGACAACGAAGTTGCACATGGCATAAGAATAGATGGAGTTATGAGTCAATAGAATCTGTTCTAATTATGAAAATGAATAGTGCTTTCATTATGTTCTATGACATTAGTTTTATTGCTGTAGTTTTAAGTTAAAGTCTTCCGCTAAACGAATGATGATCTTATTTTATTTAAAATAAATATTAGTTTCCGCTGCATTACTGTTAAACCATATTATTGTGATTAAGTGATGGTGAATGGGCTAGCACTACCGAAATGACCTAATTGCCCTCTAGCTTTTAAGGTGGAAATTTTGGGGTGTTACGGTTGGTATCAGAGCATGCTTAGGACCTATGTTAAGTATGTCATAGAACTATTAAGTGTCTAAGTCCATGTGCAACCGTCATAAGTAGCCATCCAAGATAATGAGTATGTATATTTTGTGCCATATGATTAACTATTTAAATTAATCATCTAATGATGGTTGGTTCATGTTCTGTGAAGGATGGAGCGAGGAGGTCATTCAAACACTTCAAGGGACCAAAGGGAACTAATCGAGAGCATGACACGCATGGATCGTGCTATGGAAAGAAATGCTAATGTATTATTTTGTCCATTTGTTCTCATAAATTGAGAAAACATAAATAATGATATTAATAACTGAATTTAGAATATCTATTGTCTACAATAACACATTCTTAAAATATCGTGTGCCCGAGGTAGACCTTTGGAAGATCAGAAGATGCTTGTGTCGGCAATGAAGTCCAACAAGATGTTAAGAAAAGGATAGAGAGGTTTCTTATGTAGTGTGATAAAGAGTAATATTAATTACCTTAATGGACCACAACACCTAGTAGTGGTAAATAAATTTCAAAATGAATTTCCTAATGAGCTTCCACCACAAAGAGAACTATATTTCACCATTGAGTTGCTACGGAGATATCATTAATATTAGAAGCACCTTACAACATGGCACCATAAAAAATGCACGAGTTGAAGACTCGATTTCAAAAATTGTTAGATAAGAGATTCATTAGATCTAAAGTGTCATTATGGAGTCTACTGATCTTATTTGTCAAGAAGAAGCATGGATCCCTAATATTCTGCATAGACTACACATGTTGAACAAGACAACGAAGAAGAATATGATGATTTGTTCGACCAACTCTCATCAACATCAGTGTTTTTCAAGATTGATCTCCAAATGGATATTATCAATTAAGAGCGACATAACAAGACATACTGAAAATAGGTTTTTGATTTAGGTATAGCCTGTTGGAAATTAAAGGATAAACTAGGAAAATAATTCAGCACTAACAGAGTAATCAAGGAATAATTTTCGAAGAAAAGGTAATATCATTGCATGATATTCTACTATATTAAAACTCAAAATAAGATGGCTTATAAATAGGCTTACAACTTGAGAAGATGGAAAATAACAATATGGACATCATGCCTAAAAAAGTGGGAGATCATGCGCACACTCCACCACTAACACACTACTACTACTAATTACATTACCATGTAACCATGGCTACTACATCACCACAACTATCAACTAACTCCATAATTAAATTTTTTTTTCCAAAATACAAAATGATGTGTATAATTTTAATCACATTTCAACACTCCCCCTTGATTCAAAACTACAGACTCCAATCATTTTTGTGAAAAATGCATGCTTGCGAATTGGAAGAGCTTTGGTGAACAAATTTGCCATTTGTTCATTTGTGTCATAGAATTTCAGTTTGATTTTTTCATCCTCCATTAAGTCATGAATAAAATGATGACATATCTCAATGTGCTTTGTTCGTCCATGCATAACTGGATTCTTGGTCATTGCTATTGCTGATTTGTTATCACAAAAAATAATTGTTACTTCATTCTGTGATTGATGGAGATCCAACAAAATTCTTCTTAACCATATTGCTTGACATGCAGCAGATGTAGCAGCAATATACTCCGCTTCAGAAGATGAGAGGGTAAAATTGCTTGCTTCTTTAAACACCATAAAATTGCTCCTAATCCAAGACTAAAAACACTTCCTGAAGTGCTCTTTCTATCATCCAAAAGTCATGCCCAATCACTATCACTAAAACCAAACAACTTGAAATTGGAAACTTTACAATACCAAATTCCAAAGTCCACCGTGACAGCAATATAACGAAAAATGCGCTTGGATACTCCAAAATGATGTTTTGTTGGAGAATGCATAAATCTGGATACGAGGCTAACAGAAAATGAGATATCTGATCTTGTATGAGTCAAATAAATTAAGCCACCAATCAAACTTGTAAATACTCTTTCTTCAGCATGACCTATACCGTCATCAAGTTTGAGCTTTTCATTCGCATTCATAGGAATGGCATCAACTTTGCAATTGAGCATATTGAACATGTCCAACAAATCATTAGCATATTTCTTTTCAGAAATAAATATGCCATCAGTGCCTTGCTTCACTTCTATACCAAGAAAATAATTCAATAGCCCCAAATCTATTATTTCAAATTTTACCATCATGCATGCTTTAAAATCAGCCACAAGTAATTGAGAAGATTCCATATATAGAATATCATCAACATATACGGAAACTATAATAAATTCTACCCCTTTTTTTCTTTCATGTAAAGTGTTGACTCAATTTCACTTCTGCGAAAATCATTGTCAATAAAAAATGAATCAATCTCACTGTACCATGCACGAGAAGCTTGTTTTAGGCCATACAAAGCCTTTCTCAATTTGTAGACTTTGTCTTCCTTGCCATTCATAACAAAGCCTTCTGATTGACTGACATAAACCTTTTCATTCAAATCACCATTCAAAAAAGTTGATTTTATATCAAGTTGATAAACATGCCATTGCAATTGAGCAGCTAAGGCTAGAAATAATCTCACTGTTTCAAGATAAGCAAAGGTTTCTTCAAAATCTATACATTGCTCTTGTTCATAGCCTTTTTCTATTGTGCTTCTGAATGCTTCCATCTACATCATTTCTGTCAGGAAAATCAATTTTTTGTTGTTAGGAAAATCATCTAGCTCCCTTGTATGATTTCTTTACATCATTCTTTCATTGCATTGCGCCATTCTTCCTTTTCCATTGCTTCTTTCAAGCATGTCGGATCTGAGACAAATAAAGTAAATTGACAAGAATCATATATTTCTTGCAAAAAATGGAATTTCCTTGGTGCTGAATTAGGTGAATTTTCTAAGGAATTATTTCCACTACTTGGAACACATTCATTTCTTGCTGGTGCTGCAACAATATTTTTTTCACCTTCTGTAGGTAACTCAATTTGCAAATCAATCACATTACTTATATTTGTCTCCTCCCATGTCCAACATCTTTCATCAATGATAACATTTCTACTAATAACTACTTTATTAATAGAAGGATTGTATAACCGATATGCTTTGAATTGAACAGAATAGCCAACAAAAATATATTTCTTGGACTTGTCATCAAGCTTTTGAAAATTTTCAGAATTGTTCAAAGCATATGCAATGCACCCAAAAACTTTCAAATGACTTACTTCCGGTTTGCAACATTTCCATGCCTCATAGGGAGTCTGATTTTGCACTACTTTTGTTGGAGAAATATTCAGCAAATATACTACAGTTGCAACTGCTTCAGCCGAAAAAATGTTGGGAACATTCTTCTCCTTTAGCAAACTTCTTGACATTTCCACAATTGTTCGGTTCTTTCTTTTGTCAACACCATTTTGCTAAGGTGTATATGGAGCTGCAAACTGCCTTTGAATTCCTTGTCCTTCACAAAAATGGTTAAATTCATTTGATAAAAATTCACCACATCTGTGCGTAGAATCTTTATGTAATAATCACTTTCATTTTCCACCATTGCCTTGATTTTTTGAACACATCAAATGTCTTAGATGTTTGCTTAAAAAATATATATATAATTCATGCGAGAATAATCGTCAATAAACAATGCAAAATATTGACTACCATTGAAGGACTTCGTTTGTATAGGTCCACATAAATCTGCATGAATAATTTCAAGAGGATACTTTACTCTGTATGATTTTCTTGCAGGAAATGACTTTTCGCATTGCTTTCCAAAAATGCACCCTTCACAAACTTCATCAAGAGAATTAATTTCTAGAAGACTATGAACCATATTTATTCTAGCCAATAATTTCAGTCCATTAATGTTGAAATGACCATACCTCAAATGTCAGAGTTTAAACTCAGGAACTGGTTGAACTGAAAATGCACAAGATTCTGAAATATTCAGAGGAAACATGCGATTTTTTGTCATAGCAACTTTTGCAATAATCTGTCCAGATTTCTTATCTTTGACCAAGCAAACATCATCATCAAACAAAATAGAATAACCACTTGCCATCAACTGTCCAATACTTAAAAGATTTTTCTTCAAAGTAGGAACATAAAAAATAGCACGAAAAATTTTTTCTTTACCATCATTCCGTCGAATAGAAATTGTACATTCTCCTTCAACTTGCACAAGTTTATCATCTCTAAATCTGAGCTGCCTTTTCTTTGACTTATCAAACACTTTATCATTAGAATAAGAATAAGCCATAAATAACTTACTTTCCTCTTCTTTCTCTTCAACAAAATTTGCTAATTACTTTGCCTTGGTCCAACAATTTGCTTCAATATGTACATGCTTCTTACAATAGTATAATTGAACTTTACTTTTGTACTCATTTGATGGTTGTTTCTTTGCTCATTTTGTCCATCAAATCTACTTCTACCATGGCCTCTTCCTTAGCCTCTTCCACAAAATCTGCCACGACTACGATGTGCATCTACTTTGGCTTGAAAAGCTTTTTCTTCAACTTTTTCTATAAATCTTCTCATTCTTGCTTCATGTGCTTGCAAAGAACTCATTAGTTCATCAAAAGAGAATATAGATAAATCACTCTTCAATTGCAGCAGCTACATAATCAAATTTTGAGGTCAAACTTCTCATAACTTTAGCAACAATAGTTTTATCATCAATCTAATAAGATCTCAATTGGCTAACTACAGTAAGGTCTTGTGACAAAAACAAAGTCTACATTTTAATATTCTAAAACTCATAATTATCACCTTTGAAAATAGGAATCAAAGGTTGGGAGAAACTTACAGTACCACCATTTGCAGCCATAATTTGCTCCACACTTCTACTTGTTGTGAGTACTAATTAATTGAACTTGCTAGCAATTCCAAATCTGCAAATGATGTCTTCTCCTGCCCGAGTATTTCGCAACCTGCTTTGATACCAAACTTGTTGGAAATTAAAAGATAAACTAGGAAAATAATACAGCACATAACAGAGTAATCAAGGAATAATTTTTGGAGAATAATGATATTCTACTATATTAAAACTCAAAATAAGATGGCCTATAAATAGGCTTACAACTTGAGAAAATGGGAAATAACAGCATGGAGATCATGCCTAAAAGAGTGGGAGATCATGCACACACTCCACCACTAACACACTACCACCACTAATTACATTACCACGTAACTATGACTACCACATCACCACAACTATCCACTAACTCCAAAATTAATTTTCTTTTTTTCAAAATACAAAATGATGTGGATATATTTTTTGAATCACATTTCAACATAGCCATTACGAATTTTCTATTATTCCTTTTGGACTAACAAATGCTCTTATCGCTTTTATGGATTTTATTAATAGGATTTTTATATCATACTTGGACAAGTTTATCATCAGTTTTGTCGATAATAGTTTGGTCTACTCATCAAGTCCCGAAGAACACAAAAGAGCATTTGCGGATTGTGCAAGCACTACAAGAAAAATGTGTGTTTCTAATGGTCTGAGCCATCGAAAAATATACTTTGCGATGGATTTTCCGACGGGAATGATCCGTTATAAAAGTGCTCATCCCAAACATCTTTTGACGACTATATTACAATCATCAGAATTTCCCACGGCTGGAGCCGTAAGAAATTCCCACGGCCCAAGCCGTAGGACTACCCACGGACGAAGCTGTGGGAAATGTTCCCAAGGCTTGAGCCATGGGAACTTCCCACGGCCCGAGCCACAGAAATTTTCCATGGCTTCAACTGTTGCAAGGTCATTTTTTAAAATATAAAAAAAATTAGCCGCGATGACCGAAACTGGCCGGCGTAGTCGGAACTAGCTGCGCACGGCCAGAACTAGTCGTGCACAGATGGGAACTAGCCACGCACAGTCGGAACTGGCCGTGCATGGGTGGGAACAGGCCATGCACGGTCGGAACTAGCCGTGTGTGGATGGGAATTAGCCCATGTGGCCGGAACTAGCCGTGCACGGGTCCCACCCGCGCGGCCGTTCCTCCTGCGCACAATAGGATCCGGCCGCGCAGCCGGATCGTGCGCAGGCGTATCTGGCTGCAGACAGGCAGGATCCGAATGCGCGCAAACAGATCCGGCCGTTTGCAGGTGATAATCGGTCACGCGCGTCGCCTGCGAGAGAGATGGTCAGTCGTCGCCGGAGGTCATCGCACCAGTCAGAGAGAGGAGAGTGGGAAAGAGGTAGAGAGAGAGAGAGAGGGAGGAGGTGAATAAAAAGAAAGGGAGAAGCGGGAAAACAAAAAACATAGGCGAGAGAGTTTGGCGAGAATTTTTACTTTCCGACGATTTAGACTGTGGGAAATGTTTTCCAGGATCGAAGCCGAGGGAAATTCCCATGGTCAAAGCCATGAAAAAAGAAATATTTCCCACAGTTCGAGTCATGGGAAAAGTTCCCCACGGCTCAAGTCGTGGGAAATTTCCCACGGCTTGAGTTGTCAAAAATTCCCACGAAATATAATCCATCGGAAAATCCATTGCAAATTGCAAAGGATTTCCCTTCGTGGGAAACTTTTCGTCAGGAAAATCCTTTTTTCTTGTAGTGTAGAGACTCTATGTCAACACAAGTTGAATGGTTTTTTTACTATAAATTGTGTTGGAGAAAATCATATTTCTTGGTTGTATACTATCCAAGGATAGAATCTATCCAAATAAAGTGGAAACCCTAGTGAATTGGAGTAGGCTGAAGATCATTATGGAAATCCAAAGCTTTTTGTGTTTGGTGGGTTACTACCGAAAATTTATCAAAGGCCTCAAAAATAGCAGTGCCTTTGAACTTTTCATCATATCATTCTTTAGTATATATTGCCATGTTCCTTTGAACCTTTTCATCATATCATTATTTAGTATATATTGCTTCTATTATGCACCATTCAACTTGTATTTTATATGTATATGTTTTGTTGCTTATATATCATTGTATTAGATTACTATTGGGTAAATTACACATGTTCTCCTCAAACTTTGGCTCAATACCTATATGGTCCTTCAACTTTATTTGGTAACTAGATCACCCTCTAAGCTTTTAAAGTTTGCACGTGTTGTCCTTCTAAACCCTGATAATCAATTTCTCAGCATAACTGCCACCTCCCATTTTTCTTATTCACGCACATCATTAGACGACTAGTTAAAAAAAAATTCATCCAACGTCCATTAACTTTTTACCCTTTACTCATTTCATTAATCCACCTTTTAACTTTTTTAGCATTTACCCATTTCAACTACAAGAATAATCGATATTTTCAATGACTTGAACCATTAGAAATTGTGAAGAAACCATCAAAAGAAAAAGTTTATGACGGATTTTTTGACAGGAGAGAACCATCGAAAAATAGATCGTCGCAAATATTTTCTGACGACTATTATAGAGCCGTCAGAAGTTCTCGTGACTGGGGTCGTGGGGAAGTTCCCATGGCCCGGCCCGTGGGAACTTCCCACGGCTAGAGCCATGGCAAAGTTTCCCATGGATCTGTCCATGGGAACTTCCCATGACTAGAGCACAAAGTTTCCCATGGCTCTGTCCGTGGGAATTCCCACGGCATGTGCCATGCAAACGTTTTCCATGGCTAGGGACATGGAAAGTTTCCACGGCCAAAACTGTGAGAAAAAAAAGATTTCTTCCAACAAAAATTAAAGAAATACAATTTTTTTTTGTTAATTCAAAATTTTTAATAAATTACTGATAATTTAATAAATTAAATAAACACATATAAGAATTTCTCCTAATTTTCAAGTTCGTGGTCGTCATCATCGTCATCATGGTGCTGGTCATGCATCATCTGACACATCATTTTCTTCATTTCTTTTCATTGTCGTTGCTCAAATGCTTGTCATTGCTCAAATGCTTGTTGTCGCTGGTCATATTCTTGTTGAACCTCTTCTCGAACCTCTTGTTAGGTTTCTATAGTCATTGTTCCCACATGTTATCGAATACTTGTCGCACATCTTGACTTTCAGCCATATCCAATATCCGCGTGACTAACAAAGGATCCAAGAGCATACATGTGCCCCTTCGACACTCTGACATAATATGTCCATAATTGTGGAGATTTCAATGGTGTCGCCAAGCATGACCTGTGCATGATGCTTGACTTCTTTTGCTTTGTAACTCTCCTATAAATTTACAAAGTGACGTTTGTTAATTCATTCCTAATAAAAGCTACGTTATGAAAGTATACTCTTACATATATCTCCCGAGCAAACGATGAAACCCATTCAGAATTTTTCTTTTGATGAGATTTAAGAAAAATCTCATCTTTCGTTGGTGTGTTACCTGTCTAGTTTTCTTGCAATTAAATCCAAAGTTAGAACATTAAAGTCATTAAATGAAATCACAAAGTTACAAATGTTTACTAGACTCCTTACGTAGATACGCAACCACCCACATGCAGGCATGCTTCTTGATCGGATTCACGATTTGTCTTAGATTTTTCACACTTGGATTTGTACACCTCAGTGGACCACTTAGCTAATAACTCAGTCCAAACTGCCTCTGAAATCCAATTGGGCATTCTCCTATAGCCCGTGCATCCAACAACATAGAGGAAAATCGTCTTGAGCACCTAGAATTGAATAGCTTCCGCATTTGCTCTGTGTATTCGGTATCCCGCCACATGTCAGCCTTTAAAGGAAGACATTTGGATTAAAAATAATAACAAAAAAATTGTATTAAATCAATAACAAATGAAAATTATAACTTGAAATTCTCTAAATAGCATGTGTCTTGTAGAATAAGGAATATCTCTCCATATACCACTGCCTAATTATCTTAGTGCAAGCAGCTGCAGCAAGTTTTGACGGGTAAAACCTGTAAAAACATAATAAGATATATATATTTATTAAATAGATGCTAAATATATGTACAGTCACTCACTCGCAACTACCATGTAGCAATAAATATTTCTTATACTGATTTCTCGATGTAGAAGCATCCGGCATTTGCATCTCCATGTCAACAATGTCAGGCATCTTCGTTGAGTCATCATTTGAAGGAGGGTCCGGTGCAGCCTATCGCTCTATTATGTGAATCCCTGTAGGACTAGGCATAATGGCATTCTCTCCGCCTCCCTCTTTTTCTCTAGAATGATTGGCCTTCTCTTTTCCCTTCTCTTTCCCCTTACTTTTTCCTTTACCAAAATGAAACATCTGCAAAGAAATAATATTTGGATAACAAATTAATGTGTCACTGCACAATATAAGTATAATTGCATCACATTAACCTGAAATTCGGCCACATCCTCTGTCGCATCTTCAGAAATTGAATCGTATGTATAACTCGAGAACGAAATTCTAATATCCGGAAGAGATTTTGAAAAATAATGAATTAATCTAAATTCATGTAAAATGTTAAATCTATTGAATAAAATAGAAATACACATGAGAAGGTAAAGAATACGTATGTGATTCACTTTCGTTAGGCAATTGTTGATCCGATGATTTATGTTGAGACATCGTAAACTCTGCGACAATTTGAAAAGCATAAATCATAACTAAACTCACAAAAGTCATGAAATTTTACTATCTCCAAAGTTTGCAATTTTGTGCTTTGACATTTTAAGCAAGACACCTAATAAGACCTTCATGTTGAAACTATATTGACTGACTTACCAATGTGGTATAATATTGAATTCTTGTGTCAATCCCACATGACTGGGATTAGTTCTATTGTACTTCCATCGACGATGATTCAAAGGAAACATAATTTTCTCGTATGTTATTATGTAAAAAAAAGTAATTATATTAATGCATGTCCGTAACAATCACATTACTTAAATTACTAAAGTAATCCAACAAGTAACACAAGTTAAGAATTAATTTAAATTACTAAAGTAAGAACTACCAACATATAATAATAACAAGTAGATAACAAATAATAACAATTTGAAATTATTAACATAGCCATCTCGGTCGTGAACAGCCGGACCTGGTCATGTAGTTGTCAAAAAGCCCATAATATAAAATATTAACTTCTGAACCCGTCGAAAATTCCCACGGTTGTAGTCGTCGGAAAGTCCCCGTAATAGAACAACCAGCCTTACATCCTTTTAATATAAAATATATGCTATAATATAAAATAGTATTTTATGCATTCCCATAGCTAGAGCTATGGGAACCTCTGATGGGCCGCTACCTGTCGGAAATTCCCACGGCTCTAGCCATCGGAAAGCACTCGTAATAGAATGCCCAGCCTTACATCCTTTTAATATAAAATATATGTTGTAATATAAAATATTATTTTATGAGTAACTTTCAATGGGTTTCAACCGCCAGAACTTTTGACAGACATAGCCGTCGTAAACACATTATAATATAATATAAAATATTATACTCAAGCTTATATAATATAAAATACTCAGGCTTGAGCCGTGGGAAGTTTTGACTCCTTTACAACCGTCGGAAATTCTGGCGGTCGTAGCCGCTGAAACTTGCGACAGTTGTAGAGTCATCGGAAGTTGTGACAGTGGAAGCTGTGGGAAAAATTTGTGTCTCTATTTTCGAAGGATGTTGTTAGCCCTGCAAAATCTTTCAGAAATTGCGAGGGATTTGCGACCGTCAAAAATAACGATTTTTCTTGTAGTGTTCGCTAGTTAACCTAATTGTAGTTGACAACAATCTTCTCCCCCAAATTGTAGGCGATAGTCTTCTCTGGTGATGGTCTCTTGTACTCAAAGAGTCGGTAGTCGTCTCTGTGTCTAAAGCTAGGTGAAGGTGGTATAAGCGTCTGCGATTTTGGGCATTGTGTCCCTAAAAGTTTCCATTCCAACCACGACAAACCCCAGGCAATTTTTCCTAAACTCCACCTTGTTTCTCTACTTACATCTGATGTTTTTCATCTACACCTAGGTTTTTTCTTTGTTTTTTTTGTCTTTGTCTTCCCTAAATAGTTGTGGTCCTCTCAAAAACTTTTGTGTGTTCCAACACCACGAATGTTTGTCCAAGCCTTAATTTTTTTTTCAATGTGTCATTGTACTGACATATATTACTTTGTAACATGGATTAAATTTGTGTACAATGTAAACAACTTAATGCGAAGATGACTAGTAATTACACTAATAAGTTCCTTCATTTTGTACTTGATTTGTATTTAAATGTAAAAAGGACCATTGAATGTTTGTATTTTTCCTTAGATTCTGGTCATTTTGATTTGTATGCAAGTTTTAACAGGGAAAAGGGTGAATGGGGGTATCAATGTGGAGATATTTATGGGCTATGATGATGAAATGATGTCATTGACTAAGATAAATGACATGTGCAAAATAATTGATGTAGAAGAGATTGTTTCATATGTCTATATTGAGCCAAAAAAATATTGGCAGATTTGCGAACTTTAAATAATGACTCTCATGTGTTGAATATGTGTAACGCAACTAAAAAGTGTGGACACATGAATTTATATGTGTAGCACTTGACATTAAAGACCTAAAAGAAATATTTAGTTTAGCCATGTCACCCCCAACATCTAGAAACATAGCGATTGAGGAAATAATAGACGAGAATGAAAGAGAATTGTGCCATGCAAGGATGGATGATTCAAAGGAAAAAATATAACACCACAAGTACAAACATCAAGATCTTCCTATTGATAGTGATAATGAAGATGGAGATGTAATACATGATTACATCATCATGGAGGGTATGAAGAGTTGGAGGAGACAATTAACAAGGCAGAGAAAAATAAGAAGTGAGCTGACTCTTATGCTAATGCTCGAGTTGTTGATGAATAATTGGAAGATTCAATTTCTTATGACTCTAATGAATTGTTTACCCCCTTTGACACAACTTCTGAGGACAATGAAAAGAGGCAAAGTGATTATTCTTTTTATGAAGAAAGAATGATGGATGATGCTTTCTTTAAAGTGTGTATGAGATTTAACAACAAGGGAGAGTTCATGTCCTGTAGGATGCATGGAATTAAGCATAAATACGTACACTTTTCCAAGAATGACAACATTAGGATGGTAGCCCAACATTATAAAAAGTGTGGTTGGAGGATTATGGCATCTTCACAAGATCATAAAGACCTAACAAACACTACTTGGCATATTAAAAAAATGCAACCAACTCATTCATGCCTTAAGATTTTTAAAAATTTTCAACCAACTTACAAGAGGTAGGCTAAATATATTCTAGATGCAAGAGATAAATACACAGGTGTGATGCACTCCTCCAACGCCGCCACCGCCTGCCAATCCTTCTCAGTCCCTCGACCTGCTTGTCCTCCTGCTTCGTTTTTTGGCACCTCTTTCCCCGCCTCACTAGCTTCTTGCGTGCATGGCGCCGTTCTCGTCTTCTTCTATAAGGCCCTCGCCTTCGCCCGTGCCTCCCACCTCAGTGCAGCCTCCACTCACCCACAGCTCGCGTTTATGAAAGAAAAAGAAGTTATCAAAAAATATGTAGGTGTGTTGTGTCCAAAAATTAATGAGAAACTTGAAAATATTAAACAACGAGCATGTATGTGAGAACCTACTTTCTTTAGTGGCCCAAGGGTACAAGTTAGTAGTTGAGGGATAAAATATCTAGAAGATATGGACGCTAGAGAATGTAGTTGTAAGAGATGGAAATTAACTGGTATTCCTTGCTGTCATGTCGTGACATGTATTTTTTAGAATAATGAGGATGTGAATAAGTGTTATCATATTGAGATATATGTAAAGATATATGACCATGTGATAGACCCATTAAGAGGAAGAGAGCAATCGATAGTTGTTTCACTCTTATGAGTTCAAAAAGGAAAGAAAAAAAAACTAGAAGAAAAGAAGTTAAAGAAATTAAGAAAGTTGCAGTAGATCATAAAGTGGAACTTAGTAAGAAAGGCAGGAACTCAATGAGGTGTAGAACTTGTAGAATAGTTGGAAAGATTTCATGTACTAATCTATTTATTACTTTTCGAATTCCATTTGGTATCAATGTAAATTATTTCACACTCTATTTGTTACTTTGCAGCAAAAAGGATCCTAGGGAGGAGAACAATGTATATCAGAATCTCAACAATCAAGTGTACTCTAGGTACTTGACAGTTTCTTTCTTGTAGTTTATTAACTTTTTAAACTATGTATATATGTCATCTATTGACATATTTTACTTATTATTGCTAGGAGTTTTCCCAATGGAAGCGAGACTAATTATGTTTGAATGAACAATAGGAAACATTTTGGCAGTAGGAAAAAAATTATGTTGAGATGTAGCAGTAACATAACGAATAAGTGTGTTTCCTTTTGTGATTTAGGATGATGTAGGAGTGTGAAACATTTTACGAGATGTAGCAATGTTAAATATATGTCATCAAACACTTTAATTGTAACACTCGTCAAGTTAGGGAAAAAAAAAAGAAGTGGCAGTGGGACACTTGGCAGTGCCTCACTGGACCCCAAAACCTACTTAAACTTATGCCCACCTCCTATATAAATCATCCCACAGAATTTCTTTAACTAGTTTTTCCCATTTGTGAGGTTGCCACCTTGGGAAACTCAGCCCTTCTTCTCCATATGAAAATTGAGGGTTTCTTCTCTTGGTGAGCAGCAACCCAATAGTAGAGGAGGAGATCTGGAGCAAGATAAACTAGTTCCAACTGGGGAGAAAGAAGAGGAAGAAGCACAAGGGAGAGGAGAGGAAGAGGACAACATTGAAAGAAGAAGTTTTAAAACTAAGAAAGTGGTATGTAAGGTGGATCCCTACCTTGGCCGTAGACCAAGGTAGATCTAAGCCTAATGAACTCAAAATGATGGTCTTAAGATTCTTCCCTAGGGCTTATTATTGTTAAAAAATCAGTTTTGAAGAAAAACATGTGTGCATGTTTAGTTTCATGAAAACCTAGGGTTTTTCATGCTAGAAATTTGCTATTAAATCACATTTTAGTCCTGATTGAGGGTCTATCATTTTGATGTAATGAGTGGCACATCAAAAACATAGTGAAAACACATTAAGAGTTCATTGTCACATTGGACCGCTCGACCACTAATAACTTACCGGTCGACCACTAATAGCTTGCTAGTGGATCGGTATGGTATTGAATCGGTCGACTGTAGCATATTAGGGGCTTCATCAGTCGATGTCGGGTGGCTGGCCGGTCGACCGTTAGCTGCTAACTAGTCGGCCGCTTGTTAAGAACCGGTCAATTGGTTGAATGAAAAACATAATCTGCCAGGCTTCTATACTTGACCGGTCAATCGGAAGCTGCCCAATCGGTCGATCACTCATGTACATTGGCAGATTTTTTATAGTTTTAAAATTATATGATTGATAGCATAGATGCGTTCGGAATGCATGCTAATTCATAAATAGAAATTAAATAATGTATTAATTGATTGAATGAATCCCGTCGGAGGGATAGAAACTGAGGAGCCTATCATATTGGGAGATAGATGCCTCCACATTAATTGGATTGACCCATTCGTGGGTATTTGGGAACAAGTAGTTTCCCATGGTCTAGCTAGCCAAACTACTGAGACTAAGGCAAATCACTCCTTTGACTATTGGTAAAGGCTCACATCATTGATTGATTGAAAATTGGAGTTCACTTGATGAGAAATATGATGGCTATATTGGGAATAGAATATGGAAGTCTGCAAACTTCCACTCATAACAAATAAGATAATAACTTTAATTGATTAAGCATAAATACTATTGGACCTTCGGTCATATTGGGCATGTTAATACCATATTGATTGTTATATTCATGCTTAATATTGGTGAGCCTAAATATTAGAAAATTGGAATAAATCTAGGCTAATGTCTTACCTAGTTATTAAATTGGATTGTATTGTTATTGAATCATGTTTTTCGTTGCCCTTATTATGATTTTATGTCATATCATGAAATTACTCATTTTATGACTTGGGCCTTACATACTCTATTGGATTTCTCTTGCACCGGATCTTGCAAAAAATCAAGGTTATTAATGGTTTGCTCATGACGAATGAAGGTTGCACATGGCATGGCATGTCTAGGATTCTGTCGATTTTGTTTATGGCCAATTAGTAGGCCTTATGCATTTGTTTAGAACTATGTTGCCCATGTTGCCCATGTTGGGCCTTATGCATTTGTATATGTCATAGTATGCTGCCCATGTTGGGGTTTGCAACTTTTATATGAATGATGAATGTAACTGGAATATGTAAGTTAACATTCAAATTTATTACGTTGATGGCCATGTGCTAATTGATGGATTTTTATCAATATTTGGTTATCATTATGTGGTTGTGGCTGTTAGTCCATCATATTATTGTGTATATCGCATTTCATTGTGCTTATATTGTTTATTGTATAGATTGAAAGCATTGGCACCATTAGGCAGCCCTCGTCGCGTGTCAAATGGTGATTCGACGGTGCGGGAGCTGCTGCCCCAGGGGAGTTATAGCTTAGGTATCACAGCCTAAGCATAGCCTAATGAGAGCCTAAGTATTGCTTTATTTCATTGCCTAAGTCTAAGTTGTCCTAGAGGTCAAGTCCATGTGCAATTGCATGAGCGGCTGTCAAAGGCCAAGGAATGCATATTGGTAATGATGGATTATGATTTTGATTTCAAGTATTGAACAAGGCAATTCATCTCATAGGTCCAATCGAGAGAGGGGCCGAGAGAGTTTAGCGTCTCAACGCACAAGTCGTGATAAAAGTCATGAGAATCAAGGTAGAGACAAGGGAAAAGGGGGCAGTCAAGAAGAGGGCCCACTAAATCAGTGGATGTTAATGGCAAGCTTAGGCAAGCTTGCCAAATCTTTGGGAAGGAGGTCCATGATTCTGGACAATCTACTTATGAGAAATTTATGAAGACCCATCCACCAACTTTTGGTGGTGATCGGATCCATCATGGTTGGATGTGATCTCGAACAAATTGAAGGTAGTCCATTGTAGGGACAAGTACAAAGTGGAGCTGGCCACCCATTAGATCAAGGAAGATTTTGGTGGAAGTCCGAATTGAGAATCAAGTATTTGGAAAGGGAAGTAATCGCATGGAAGAACCTCTGAGGAGCATTTTCTTCCATGACATGTCAAAGAGCAAAAGCAAAAGGAGATCGCAAATCTACAACAAGGAGACATGACCCTAACCGAGTACTTGAATAAGTTTCTTAGTTTGGAGAAGTATAGCCCTTTCATTTCGGAAGAAAGGATGAGAACTAATAGGTTTATTGATGGGTTGAATACTTAGAAGACAAGTTATGTATTGTGAACCAACCATCCTTGATAAGGCAACTGAGCGTGCTACCACATTTTAAAGGGAGCACGAATCACAAAAGAGTGCCTATAAGGGAAAAGGTCCTATCAAGGATGAATGGTACAGCAAGGCAAAGACTCCAAAGAAGACAACCTTTCACACCTAAATGAGAGGACAGCAAGAGGGGCAAGCCTAACACTTGTTCTACATGTGGAAAAGGCATCTTGGTAAGTGTTATCATGAATCTGGGGCATGCTTGAACCGTGGGCAGAGAGATTGCCCTACAAGGAAGGCAAGTCCTCAAAACAAAGGCAAGGAAAAATTGGAAGAAGTCACAAAGAAAACTAATGGTAGAGTCTACACCATTCAAGGCAAGAAGTTCACACGAATATATTATTTGACATGGGTGCCATGAACTCATTTATTTCATATTACAAAGAGATATATTCCTAATGTGCCCATGCAAGTTGAAGGCTACAATTTGTCGGTTGATTTAGTACTGATTCCAATGATAGATTATGACATCATATTAGGTATGGATTGACTATCCTATTATAATGTGCATGTCGTTTGCCGAGAGAAGAAATTAGTGGTGAATATCATTAATGGACAACAAATAGTAATTCAAGGGACACCTTCCGGTGAAAAGAAGATGTTGATTTCAGTAATAAAAGCAAGTAAATTGCCAAAAAACAAAGGTTGTCGAGGATTCCTTGCAAGTGTGACAATGAATGACCCACAACCTAAAGCTTTGGGTTGGATTGATCCAGTCCAAGACTATCCGGATGTGTTTCCCGAAAAGCTGCCCAGATTGCCGCTACAAAGATTGAGTTTTACATAGATGTAGCACCAAGGAAAGCACCTATTACAAAGCCTCCGTACCGAATGGCGCCGGCTGAAATGTATGAATTGAAGACACAATTGCACCAGTTGTTAGATAAAGGTTTTATCCGACTTAGTGCATCTTCATGGGGCACACTGGTACTGTTCGTGAAGAAGAAAGATGGTTCACTCTAATTATAGGATTCTCAACAAGGCTACGGTCTACCACCAATAACAAGTATCTACTGTCTCGCATTGACGATTTGTTTGATCAGTTATCATCGGCAACGGTATTCTCAAATATTGACTTAAGGAGCATCTATCATCAGCTATGTATAGCTGAGGATGATGTGCTTAAAATAGCCTTTAGGTCGAGGTATGACTATTATGAATTTTTTGTTATGTCTTTTGGACCAACAAATGCTCATGCATCTTTTATGGACCAACAAGTTTTCCAATCCTTCTTGGATAAATTTTTCATCGTGTTTGTGGATGACATATTGGTGTACTCGTCGAGTCCCGAGGAGCATTGGCAATACTTGCAAATGGTGCTGAAAATTCTAAGGCAGCACAAATTATTTGCCAATTTTTTTAAATTTGAAATTTTGGCTGAATTAAGTTGTGTTCCTTGTCCATATCATTTCAAAAGAGGGCATTTTCATGGACCTGGCAAAGGTAGAAGCGGTGATCAATTAGGAAAGATTAAGCCGGTGATGAAAATCTAAAGTTTTCTAGGCATAGTCGGTTATTAGAGGTTCATACATGACTTTTCAAAGATTTTAGAACCTTTGATAAACCTCACAAGGAAAGGAGAAAAGTTTGTATGGACTCAACATTGTGAAAAAAGTTTTCTTGAGTTGAAGAGAAGACTTATATCGGCACCGGTACTAACAATTCCATCAGGCAACGGTGGATTTGTGGTTTATAGTGATGTATGTGGTTTTGGTTTAGGGTATGTTCTTATGCAACATGCGAGAGTAGTTGCTTATGCATCTAGACAACTAAAGAATCATGAAAAGAACTATCCCACTCATGACTTGAAGTTGACAGTAGTGGTGTTTGCATTAAAAACATGAAGACACTACTTATATGGAGAGGAATTCGAAGTGTACTTGGATCATAAGTTTGAAGTACATATTTTTACGAAGGGAGCTGAATATGAGGCAAATATGGTGGTCAAATTCTTAAAAGATTATGAATTTGGTATCAAAGACGAACGTGGTAGCCGATGCTTTGAACCGGAAATGGGATGGACATATGGCATGTTTGAGAGTACATAGATGAAACATGATAAAGAGCATTATTCATTGGAGCCCCACTCCAATCGGTGGTCGGGCTATGCTAATGGCACAATATGGGATTTGAGTGCACCTTATTGACCGAATCACCCAAGCACCAAGAGAGGGACCCAAATTTCAGCATATGGCAGCCTTGTGTCATAAAGAACACACGGAGTTCATATTTAGTAATGATGGCACAATTCTATTCCGGAATACTCTTTGGGTTCCAAATGATGAAGAGCTCAAGCAAGATATACTAAGTGTAACATCCCAAAATTTTACCTCATAGGTAATTTAAAATATTTACATTGATAATCTGCCTTTATGTAACATGATAATAATGTTAATATTCAAATTACCTTTATGTTAATTAATTAATTATAAATAATTAATTGGTTTAATTAAGGATTCAGTAAGTAACTCCTTTTATCAAAGTTTGATCAAATTATGATATTGAATATTAGTACATGTGAATTAATTATTATAATTAATTAACTCTCATGAGGTCGTTGGGATGGCTAGTCCTTTATTAGATGTTTTTACATTTTAAATGACAGAGAATATAAGTTAATTAATGAACTTGTACAATTATTTTGGTAATTTAATAGCTGTTATTACTTAATTATTTGTTATAAATGAATTATTATTATATGATACATCATTTACTTTATTGATGTGAATATATTTGGTTATATTCCCTTTCTACTAACCAAATCATCTCACGTAGCCTCTTCTAGTTACCCACCTATTACCCTATTACCCTTGTCTTATGATATGCCACCTCACATATATTAGATAAGTATGACACCAGTAGCAACCGACCTAGCTATGGGTACGTGTTGTATTAGCAGATGAATATATATAATAATATAAATAGAATGAGTTAGTGAATATATATATATATATATATATATATATATATATATATATATATATCTAGCAACCGACAATAAATATATATATATATATATATATAGTGAGTTAGTTAGTGTATATATATATACTATCTGCATACTCTCAGCCGAACCGAGTGGAAAAGGAAAAAAAAAGAAAATAGGGTGAAAATGAATGAAAGGGAAGGAAGGATATATACGAAGTTAAGGGAAGAATTTTTTTTTCTTATTTCTTTGGAGCTGACCGAACTGAGGGAGGAAGGGGAGCCGAGAACACACAAAAATAGTAAGGTATGTAGGATTGTTTTTTTTCGTGATTTTATTACTGCAGACCACCGCACAATTAGGTTCAAAATAAATTTTGATTGATCAAATTTCGGATAAGTAATAATAGTATATTTACTTTATGCTAAACAATAGATACAAATAGATTACAAAACTTCTTACAATTTTTATATGGCCGGAAATAGCTACAAGTGATTAATTATGAAAAATTGTTCAGAAAATTATAAATTTTTTATCACCTGATCTTAGACAAGTGTACTTTCCATGGAATTTGAAATTATCTCAAAATGATATAACTAGTTTGTAAACTATGTTCCTATCCACATAAATCATATAGAAGTCTGGAATTCTTGTGTGGATTTGTTATTTCTAGAAGTTGCCAAATCCAAGTGGAATCGAGGTTTCTATGGAATGTTATACAAGATTAATTGAGCCCTCTACGGTCTGTCAGAACGGAATTTAGAGGTTAGTCCTTGTGAAAATTTATGCTCGGTCCATAATGATATAAAAATTAGAAATTTTATAGTTACACCTATGAAAGTTTATGTTTAGGAAAAAAATTGAAATTATCAGAAAATGAGTTGTTTACTAATTGATATAAATCATACAATCAATATCACTTAGTCTCTCATAATGCAACTTAGGATTGATCACGTTAGAACTTGTTAAATTTACGAATCTCGGTCCGAAAAGATATAAAAGCTAAAAATTTTGCAAGTTACATCTCAAGAAGTCTGCTTTTATAGAAAATTGGAATTTCTAGAACATGAGTTATTTTCTATTTTATATAAATCATAAAATCAAGGTTACTAAGTCTTTCATAACACAAAAAAAAATAATATGTAATTTGGATTAATTGTTGATCTTTGTGAGAACCGACCATAGGGAAATAAATTATGAAGCTTTTATGGATTAGGTTTTCTGTAATATGGAGCTAAGTAAAGTTGGAATCATTTAGTTTTATTATTTATGTTAAGAGATATGAATTTTATTTCACAAGGTATGCAATATATGAAGGTACAAGATGAATTCTTATAATTGACCAATTAATTAAGTTATAGGGCTAAAGGCATGAGGGGTATGTAGCATTGATCATTGTTGTGTCCATGTAGGACATGTTGTCATGCACGCCATAATGTTGATAAGAATGCTATAGGATTGGAAAAGTAATAAGGGAAAGGAAAAAGGAAAAATCATATGATATCACTAATGTCAGGTAAGTTGGTTTCTCCTACTCTATGTTTTCACCTCTTTTGAATTCGTGTGGCATCGATTATTTTATGTATTGAATATGTTTTGAAATATTATGAATTGATTTCGAGAAATGCAATTGTGAAAAGTATATTTGAATGATTGTATGATTGCACATTTGAAAAGCATATGTGATATGATATGAATGAGTAATGCGAAGTGCAATCTTTTTCGATTTGAAATGGTATTTGATATGATTTATCTTCTGATATTCGAGATACAATTATAATATGATGAATCATGCATCTGCATCTGTCTGCATTGCATGCATGATGGTTGAAGCTAAGTGCTACATCGCTGATCACGATGGGAGTCACCTCTAGAGGCCAATCCATCATTTTGTTCCCCAATAATGGGATGAGATAGGCTGGAGCTAAATGCCCTACGGAACTAAGTGCTACATCATGAGTAGTCGTGATGGGGGCCACCTCTAGAATCCGTAGGGGCCACCTCTAGAATCCACCTATCTCTATGTGTTCCCCGAAAGGGATAAGATAGAATGGAGCTAAGTGCTACATCGCTGATCACGATGGGAGCCACCTCTAGAATCCACCTATCGCTATATGATATGTTCCCCGAAAGGGATGAGGTAGAATGGAGCTAAGTGCTACATCGCCGATCACGATGGGAGCCACCTCTAGAATCCACCTACCGATCACCGGCCAGTTGGTGATTCGTGCATTCATATGAGAGTGTTGCATTTACATGTATATGTTTGATATGATTTATATGATATTGATTGCAAGTTAAGTGTGATGTTTTTTATTAGTATGATATATATGTAATTATCAAATATATGAAAATACCTATTTTGCTATTATGATTATTGCATGCTTTTCCATGTCACTTCGAATTGATTAGTTGGTAACACATAGATTATGAGTTATCAACTTACTGAGCTATTTTAGCTCACTCTATTGTTTCCAACATTTTTCAGATAATTCTTGAGAATCATGCGAGGTGGTAGTATTTGAAGGGTTCGTGGTAAGATGGGAAGATTTGAGTCCCTCGTATCCTTCTATTAGGATGTCGAGATGTTTAATTATGTGTAATGCATATGTAATATTTTATATGTTGTAAGAAGGCAAAATCATTATATGAAATGTAAAACTTAAGGATTATTGGTTTGCTCTGAAGGATCATCATAAATTGTGTAGTTTATTTTATGATATTTTCATTCTTATGTATGTTATGAAAAAAAAATTACATCACGTTTCCGCAATCTTTTCCAAATTTATTTGATCGTCCGTAATGAGTCGTGAACTCCGATTTAACTCGCGGGTTAAATCGGGGTCGTGACAGTTATGGTATCAGAGCAATAGGTCCTTCCCTTGGTCAAAGTTTGCATGACTATGTCTAGGATGACATAATTATGTTTATAGTTGGGCTATCGGTGTTGATCTTGGGTTGTGTCAGGTTGGGGATTATGGTGTGTGGCTATATAAGTATTAATGTATGACCTTTCAAAATGTGATTGTGATATATGTCTTTGATCGATTATGGCCTTATGTGTTGAAAACTTTTAGGATGATTCCTATATGTATACTTGTCATGTCATCTTTAGAAAAAAAAAGAAGAAGAAGAGAGAACCATTGAGTATTATTTTGTGATTCCTCATATTCACATATAATATACTAATAATGAATAGTTAGAAATGCAACAAATATCTGATCGTTGACATGATTGTTTTGTATTTGTATGAATTTGATGTGATATTTTTTTTTGATCAATTATGACTCTATACGTCGCAACCTTATATATTGATTTGTATATATGAACTTGGCATGCTATTTGAAAAAAAAAGAGAACTATTGTGTATTCACATATAGTATGCAAATAATACATAGTTAGAAATGTGACAAGTACGTGATTATTGGTATGATTGTTTGGTACTCGTATGGATTTGACACGATTTTGTATGTGGATAAATTGTGTGGCATGTATGTTTAAATTGACATATGAAGATAGATACCTTCTGATTTCCAAATAAACCATTAGTTGTGTTTTATAGGAGATAGGAAAGTAAGTTCATGTTCTCTAATCTATTATAGATACTGCCGATAAGTTGTTTGGAAAGGATGTCATAAGTTCTTTGATTATTTGGGAAAGAAAGAAAAATATTTATTTACAAACAAATAAGTTGTTTGGAAAGGATGTCATAAGTTCTTTGATTATTTGGGAAAGAAAGAAAAATATTTATTTACAAACAATGTCCCTGTGTTTAAGGAGTTTTAAACTCCATTTTATAGAAGCGGCTTGACCTAGAGGAATTCTTTATTGACTTTCTTCATAGAAATATTCTTACTTTTAATACTCCTTATAGTTCACACACAAAAAAAAAATTATGTGAGCCTTCGTATGAGGATTCTATTTGATCACATTATGAGCTTCAATCTTATTCATCAAGAATAAAGATGGGTCCCATATTTGGTTATAGACCTGTAAATCAAGTACTTATGAAAAATACCTTATGGAAAGTATGTTATTTGTTTGAATAGATATAAGGTGCCATTGTATTTTCTAAACTTGATTTAAGACTTGAATATCATTAAAAGAAAGATTATATTTCAAAGAGTATGTTTAGAACATGACATGAACAATGAGTTATCGGTAAGGTGATTGGATCAATTAATGCTCAACTACCTTTATGGATTGAAAATAGTTCATAACTATCTTACAAAACCCATAGTGAACGCAATTTATATGTCAAAATTTATTATTAATTTTTGTTTGATTGGGTAGTATTAATGAGTTGTGACAATCCCATGAAATATAAAATTCATATCCACCATACATCAAATAAATTGAAATACTTGAGTGATTGGGGTCAAATATTCACTTAGCCCTCAAATGGGTATGATGTGTTTCTGATACACATTAAAGAAATATGAGTCAAAGCACTTATTTGTGATTGAGTATAAATGTAATGATTTGAATGAGAATATATTGTGTATAGAATAATTACTTCGTATCTTAGATTACAGTAGATAAAGACAAGATAAAGAAAGTTTGTACCCTATAATGTCCGATCATAAAATCTTTAGTGATATAAGATATTACGTTTTGGGGTAAATACTCTTAAATAATAATATGAGGGAATATATATAATCTACCCAAATGAAGTAGAATATCCATATGTATACGAATCAAATAGTAAGTTTCTCTTGTATCATTGACATTTTAATTGGAAAATAAAAGCCAAACAATTTGAATTGGAACATCCTATATTTTGATACATTGCAAGCAATTTTAGTTATCCAAAAATTTGACCTCCACATGGATAGAATTTATAGCCTATATTCTACAAGGTCGGCATACATTCCAATCGGATGTATGTATAAGAAGATAGGAAGAAAAGATAAAGGTACAGTCATGTTGTTCTAAATAATTTAAAGAAATCAATTTATGAAATATGTCATATAACATTAGTAAAATTCCAATATGGTACTTACGAAGATTTTATAGATATGTAAGTACTTGTTTAAGACAAGTTTGGATTCATCATTGTTAGATATGTGTATAGATGACTACGAGTTGTCATTTTTAGGTTTGTAAACATTATGTGTGCTAAGATTGTGTGTGCTAATGGAAATTGATGGGAACAATAAGTAAAGAGAATAGATTATAATTTTATTGTGACAATGTGCGGTGTCTATATTTTAAGGAATTGTAAACATATGTGAGAAAGACAAAAGATAACACCGATAAATTAAGTATAAAGTGTTGAAGAACCAACTATCAAATTTCTTTAATATCGACAAGTGATACTTACTTGGTAGGATCCAAATCAATTGATGATCAGAATCATTGTTAACTTCTCACTCATCAATATAGATTTTGAAATCACTGATGATTCTTGATTAACTATTAATTGCTATTCAATCCTGAGTATGGATTTTTTGTCCACCTTTGTCCGTCACATCTCACACTACTCGAGTGATTGAATTACCATACATCATTACAAACTTTGAAATCGTCAATGATCCTTGAATAATTGTTATCGATTTGAAGTTACCAACTTTGAGCATCAACTTATCTTTAGTTCGCCTTTGTTGTTCCGTCTCACTAAGCATGATTGGCAGAATCGCCATCGTCACTCTTTCATGAGTGACGAATGATTTGTCATTGCTGATTTTACTTTGTCAACTGACCTAAGAATTTAAAGAGTGGTTAAGCTTATCGGAAGATGTATTGGAGTGTGGCCTCCTCTGATCATCAATCGAAAGCTTGAGTGGAACAATGGAGTTCATTATAATGAAGTGTTGGTTAAAAGCACTACGAGAGAGCGATTGAAGGGGGACGCCTTTTTGATCCTTGATTGCTAACTTGAACCAACATTTCACATATCCACAAACATTATCGATGTGTACACCCTTACCTTTGTTCGTATAGGTGATAAGCTATGTTTTGCATACAATAACTACCTGATAATTGATGATATTTCCCTTTACTTATGTCTCATTCTCCTTGAGATATTATGATTAACGTACTAGTTGACATGTTGATTGTTATAAGCTAAATACAAGTTATGCCAATTTTTAAAATTCCATGACTTCGTTCATTTCCTATATACAAGTTTCGCACTCACCTATTTTATTCGTAGAATGATGTGTAACAATAGGATAGATCCAGTTTAGTCACTACAATAAAATCGTATGAGAACACCTTATATGAAGTAAAGCATATCCTTATCCAAAAGAAGTAAGCTATTCGACCTACTGCAATTCCTCCTCCTGTTAATAAAAGTTCTATTGCGCTATTATGATTTTGTGAAAATCGCTTGGGGGATAGAGCAAAATATGACTGATTCTTATCCAAATTCATTCAAATAAAAAGATGCGTCAAATTTCGAGGACGAAATTTTTTTAAGGGGGGAAGAATGTAACATCCCAAAATTTTACCTCATACGTAATTTCAAATATTTACATTGATAATCTGCCTTTATGTAACAAGATAATAATGTTAATATTCAAATTACCTTTATGTTAATTAATTAATTATAAATAATTAATTGGTTTAATTAAGGATTCAGTAAGTAACTCCTTTTATCAAAGTTTGATCAAATTATGATATTGAATATTAGTACATGTGAATTAATTATTATTAGTAATTAACTCTCATGAGGTCTTTGGGATGGCTAGTCCTTTATTAGATGTTTTTACATTTTAAATGTCAGAGAATATAAGTTAATTAATGAACTTGTACAATTATTTTGGTAATTTAATAGTTGTTATTACTTAATTATTTGTTATAAATGAATTATTATTATATGATACATCATTTACTTTATTGATGTGAATATATTTGGTTATATTCCCTTTCTACTAACCAAATCATCTCACGTAGCCTCTGCTAGTTACCCTATTACCCTATTACCCTATTACCCTTGTCTTATGATATGCCACCTCACATATACTAGATAAGTATGACACCAGTAGCAACCGACCTAGCTATGGGTACGTGTTGTATTAGCAGATGAATATATATAATAATATAAATAGAATGAGTTAGTGAATATATATATATATATATATTGAGTTAGTTAGTGTATATATATATACTATCTGCATACTCTCAGCCGAACCGAGTGGAAAAGGAAAAAAAAAAGAAAATAGGGTGAAAATGAATGAAAGGGAAGGAAGGATATATACGAAGTTAAGGGAAGAATTTTTTTTTTTTTTTTCTTATTTCTTTGGAGCTGACCGAAATGAGGGAGGAAGGGGAGCCGAGAACACACAAAATAGTAAGGTATGTAGGATTGTTTTTTTTCGTGATTTTATTACTGCAGACCACCGCACAATTAGGTTCAAAATAAATTTTGATTGATCAAATTTCGGATAAGTAATAATAGTATATTTACTTTATGCTAAACAATAGATTCAAATAGATTACAAAACTTCTTACAATTTTTATATGGCCGGAAATGGCTACAAGTGATTAATTATGAAAAATTGTTCAAAAAATTATAAAATTTCTATCACCTGATCTTAGACAAGTGTACTTTCCATGGGATTTGAAATTATCTCAAAATTATATGTATTTAGTATGTTATCGACAAAACAACGTCTGTCATGATGTTTTCCAAAATGATATAACTAGTTTGTAAACTATGTTCCTATCCACATAAATCATATAGAAGTCTGGAATTCTTATGTGGATTTGTTACTTCTAGAAGTTGCCAAATCCAAGTGGAATCGAGGTTTCTATGGAATGTTATACAAGATTAATTGAGCCCTCTACGGTCTGTCAGAACGAAATTTAGAGGTTAGTCCTTGTGAAAATTTATGCTCGGTCCATAATGATATAAAAATTAGAAATTTTATAGTTACACCTATGAAAGTTTATGTTTAGGAAAAAAAATTGAAATTATCAGAAAATGAGTTGTTTACTAATTGATATAAATCATACTATCAATATCACTTAGTCTCTCATAATGCAACTTAGGATTGATCACGTTAGAACTTGTTAAATTTACGAATCTGGGTCCGAAAAGATATAAAAGCTAAATATTTTACGAGTTACATCTCAGGAAGTTTGCTTTTATAGAAAATTGGAATTTCTAGAACATGAGTTATTTTCTATTTTATATAAATGATAAAATCAAGGTTACTCAGTCTTTCATAACACACAAAAAAATAATATGTAATTTGGATTAATTGTTGATCTTTGTGAGAACCGACCATAGGGAAATAAATTATGAAGCTTTTATAGATTAGGTTTTCTGTAATATGGAGCTAAGTAAAGTTGGAATCATTTAGTTTTATTATTTATGTTAAGAGATATGAATTTTATTTCACAAGGTATGCAATATATGAAGGTACAAGATGAATTCTTATAATTGACCAATTAATTAAGTTATAGGGCTAAAGGCATGAGGGGTATGTAGCATTGATCATTGTTGTGTCCACGTAGGACATGTTGTCATGCACGCCATAATGTTGATAAGAATGCTATAGGATTGGAAAAGTAATAAGGGAAAGGAAAAAGGAAAAATCATATGATATCACTAATGTCAGGTAAGTTGGTTTCTCCTACTCTATGTTTTCACCTCTTTTGAATTTGTGTGGCATCGATTATTTTATGTATTGAATATGTTTTGAAATATTATGAATTGATTTCGAGAAATGCAATTGTGAAAAGTATATTTGAATGATTGTATGATTGCACATTTGAAAAGCATATGTGATATGATATGAATAAGTAATGAGAAGTGCAATCTTTTTCGATTTGAAATAGTATTTGATATGATTCATCTTCTGATATTCGAGATATAATTGTAATATGATGAATCATGCATCTGCATCTGTCTGCATTGCATGTATGATGATTGGAGCTAAGTGCTACATCGTTGATCACGATGGGAGCCACCTCTAGAGTCCAATCCATCATTTTGTTCTCCAATAATGGGATGAGATAGGCTGGAGCTAAGTGTCATGCGGAACTAAGTGCTACATCATGAGTAGTCGTGATGGGGGCCACCTCTAGAATCCACATATCGCTATGTGTTTCCCGAAAGGGATGAGATAGAATGGAGCTAAATGCTACATCGTTGATCACGATGGGAGTCACCTCTAGAATCCACCTATCGCTATATGATATGTTCCCCGAAAGGGATGAGGTAGAATGGAGCTAAGTGCTATATCGCCAATCACGATGGGAGCCACCTCTAGAATCCACCTACCGACCACTGGCCAGTTGGTGATTCGTGCATTCATATGAGAGTGTTGCATTTACATGTATATGTTTGATATGATTTATATGATATTAATTGCAAGTTAAGTGTGATGCTTTTGATTAGTATGATATATATGTAATTATCAAATATATGAAAATACCTATTTTGCTATTATGATTATTGCATGCTTTTCCATGTCACTTCGAATTGATTAGTTGGTAACACATAGATTATGAGTTATCAACTTACTGAGCTATTTTAGCTCACTCTATTGTTTCCAACATTTTTCAGATAATTCTTGAGAATCATGCGAGGTGGTAGTATTTGAAGGGTTCGTGGTAAGATGGGAAGATTTGAGTCCCTCGTATTCTTCTATTAGGATGTCGAGATGTTTGATTATGTGTAATGCATATGTAATATTTTATATGTTGTAAGAAGGCAAAATCATTGTATGAAATGTAAAACTTAAGGATTATTGGTTTGCTCTGAAGGATCATCATAAATTGTGTAGTTTATTTTATGATATCTTCATTCTTATGTATGTTATGAAAAAAAATTACATCATGTTTCCGCAATCTTTTCCAAATTTATTTGATCGTCCGTAATGAGTCGTGAACTCCGATTTAACTCGCGGGTTAAATCGGGGTCGTGACACTAAGGCAATGTCACAAGTCAAAATTCGTAATCCATCCCGAAGGTACGAAGAATGTACAAGGATTTGCAAAGGAGTTTTGGTGGAACAATATGAAAAGGAAATTGTTGAATTTGTCTCCAAGTGCTTGGTGTGCCAACAAGTAAAGGGGAACACCAAAGACCACCCAGTTTACTCCATCCTTCGGTTTACCAAGAACGAAGAAAGAAAATGACTCGGTGTGGGTGATTGTGGATAGATTCACAAAATCAACCCACTTCTTACCTATAAGAATAAGGCAATCTTTGAATAGCTTAATTGCAATTTATGTAAAAGAAGTTATTCGACTACATGAAATTCAATTTCCAATGTGTCGGATAGAGAATCGAGATTCACTAGAAGATTTTGGAAAGGATTCCAAAATACTTTTGGAACAAAGCTGAATTATAGCACTGCATTCCATCCACAATTGGACGGCCAAAGTGAAAGAACGAGCCAAACTATGTAAAACATGTTGAGGGAATGTGCTTTAAATTGTCAAGGTTCATGGGATGAACACATCACATTGGTCGAATTTGTTTATAATAATAGTTGTCATTTGACTTTTAAAATAGTACTGTTTGAAGCCTTATATGGTCGATCATGTAGATTTCCTATATGCTGGTTGAAAGTGGGAGAAGGACAACTTTTAGGACCAGACATTGTGGAACAATATTCGGAAAAGGTAAAACTCGTCATGGAAAGAATACGGGCTGCCCAAAGGCACCAAAAGAGCTATGCCGACTTGAAAAGAAGGGAATTGACTTTTCAGGTTGGTGATCATGTGTTTTTGAAGATATCGCCAACGAAATGGATTATGAGATTCAGCCGGAAAGGAAAGTTAAGTCCAAGGTACATAGGTCCTTTCAAAATTTTGGATAGAATCAATGGAGACGCATATAGATTGGTGTTACCGTCATCTTATGCAAACATTCACAATGTCTTACATGTATCGATGTTGCGCAAGTACAACCATGATAGTTTTCAAGTGCTGATTGTGAAAGAACGCCAACCTTAAAGAAGATTTAACATATGAGGAGTACCCGATTGAAGTGCTAAAATTCAACGAAAAGCATTTGTGCAACAAGATTGTACCAATGGTAATGATTGCATGGCAGCATCATCGAAGACAAGATGAGAGAAAAGTTTCCAAATCTTTTTGGTAAGTGTTACATTCAATTAAATTCGAGGACAATTTTTTTTAAGGGGGGTAGAATGTAATACCTGTAAAGTTGGAGAAAATAAAATAAAATAAAGAAGTGATAGTGGGACACTTGGCAGCACCTCATTGGACCCCAAAACCCACTTAAACTTCTGCCCACCTCCTATATAAACCCTCCCACATAATTTCTTTAACTCTTTTCCCCATTTGAGAAGTTGCAACCATTGGAAACTCCACACTTCTTCTCCATCCGAAAATCGGGGTTTCTTCTCTTGGTGAAAAGCAACCCAACAGCAAATAGGAGGAGATCTGAAACAAGATCAAGCTTGTTCCAGTGGTGGAGAAAGAAAAGGAAGAAGCACAAGGGAGAGGAGAGGAAGAGTACAACAATGAAAGAAGAAGTTTTAAAACTAAGAAAGAGGTATGTAAGGTGGATCCCTACCTTGGTCGTATATCTAAGCCTAATGAACTCAAAATGATGGTCTTAAGATTCTGCCCTAGGGCTTATTATTTTTAGAAAATCATATTTGAAGCAAAACCTAGATGCATGTTTATGTTCATGAAAACCTAGGGTTTTTCATGATATAAAATTTGCTATTAAATCATGTTTTAATCTTGATTGAGGGTCTATCATTTTTATGTAATGAGTGGCACATTGTATGATATTTTGGAAATAAAAAACATAGTGAAAACATATTAGGTGTTCACTGTCGCATTAGATCGGTCGACCGCTAATAGCTTACCGGTCGACCATTATGGTATTGAATAGACCGACCGATGGCAAATCGATCGACTGTCAGGGGCTTCGTTGGTGGATGTCGGGTGGCTGGCCGGTCGACCGCTAGCTATTGATTGGTTGACCGCTTGTTAAGAACTGGTTGACTAGTTGAATGCAAAACATGACCAGCCAAGCTTTTGTACTTCATCGGTCGACTGGAAGTTCCTCAATCGGTCGACCGCTCATTACATTGGCAGATTGTTTATAATCTTTAAATGATATGATTGATAACATAGATGCATCCGGAATGCATGCTAAGCCATAAATAGAAATTAAGTAACGTATTGATTGATTGAATGCACCCCGTCGGAGGGATAGAAACTGAGGAGCCTACCATGCATATTGGGAGGTAGATGCCTCCGCGTTTGTTGGATTGGCCCATTCATGGATATTTGAGAACAAGCAATTTCCCGTGGTCTGGCTAGCCACACTATTGAGACTAAGACGAATCACTCCTCCGACTATTCCTTCGACTATTGGTAAAGGCTCACATCATTTGATTTATTGATTGAAAGTTGGAGTTGTCACTTGATGAGAAATAGGATGGCTATATCGGGAACATATTATGGAAGTCTTGGTGCAAACTCCACTCATCAAGTGATAACAAATAAGATAATAACTTTAATTGATTAAGCATGAATACTATTGGACCTTGGGTCATATTTGACATGTTAATGTCATATTAATTGTCATATTCATGCTTAATATTGGTGAGCATAAAGATTGGATAATTGAAATAAATCTAGGCTAATGCCTTTCCTAGCTATTGAATTGGATTGTATTGTTATTGAATCATTTGTATAACTGTCCTTATTATGATTTTATGTCATACCATGAAATTACTCATTTTATGACTTGGGCCTTACAGACTCTAACGGGTTGAGATCCTACAGGAAATCTAGGCTAACGGTGGTTTGCTTGCGATGAATGAAGGTTGCACACGGCAAGACATGTCTAAGATTGTGTCAATTTTGTTTATGACCAATTAGTAGACCTTATGTATTTGTTTAGAACTATGTTTAGGATGTCATATTATGATGCAACTTTTATATGAATGGTGAATGTAACTTGAATGTGTAAGTTAACATTCAGATTTAATACGTTGCCGGCCATGTGCTAATTGATGATTGTTATCGATAAATATCATTATGTATTTCTTAGTCCATGATATTATTATGTTTATTTCATTTTATGGATTTATATTTTTCATTGTATAGATTGAAAGCGTGTATTGCCATCGGCACGTCGAATGGTGATTCAACGCCGGCGGGAGCTGCCCCGACCCGTGGGCGTTGCATTAATGCTACATGAGTCTATGTTTGATCATCAATTTATGTTCTTATCTATTCATATGTTAATATCGCAATGCCTATCCAATATGTTATGTTTATGTTATCTACATGGATCGATTTTGGTATAAAAAGTTTTAATTATCGCTTTCTCACGGCATGAGTATTGCTTGTTTACTTAGTGTGATATGAAAAATGAAAACCATAGGTTCAAAAAAAAACCTCTTGAGAAAACTTTAGGAAAATTATAGTGTCAAAACATGGTGATGGCTCCGGGTGACGGCTTCGTGCGACTCGAGGATGGTTATTAGATGAGAGTGGATGAAAAGAGCCATGTACTTTTTAATTTACTGCCGAAAAACACGAAGGGATGAGAAAAAAGGGGAGGTGCCAAACAAGCAAATGGGAAAATTCACTATTGGTCGAGGATATTGAGATCCATATAGTTGAAGACAAATCGTGTCTATTTACTCTGTTTATTATTGTATTGTCCATCTTACGCTATAACAACTCCAATTTTTAAATAGGAGTATTTAAGTCATTTGGAGAATACTCTATGAAATCCTAGGCTAAACAATATAAAAACCCCCCAGAATCCTCCCTCTCCTCTCTTTCTTATTTTCTCCCACGTGACGGATGCAACTTAAGAGGAGGAAAAAGGAGGAGAACGAGGAAGAAGAGAGCAAAGAGGAAGAGGGCATGGACAAGGAAAAGGGGATTAATATTGGAGAACAAGATCATAAGTATGTAAAGGGGATCCAAACCCCTCTCTCCCCTCTCAATGATGTTTTTGCTTGTATTGAGAGTTTCAAGAACACCTTTTTCTTGATAGGGATTTTGATTGAGGGTTGCATAAATGAGGGTAGCATTAATGAAGTTTCATGATTTATGTTTGTCTTTCAATAATTATTTGGGTAGGTTTTACTTATCCAAACATTACACATAATATATGGATGGAAAGCCATCGATGTCTAGTTTTCAAAGAAATTTGTTTCATCCAATTTGAAGATGCATAAAAATAGTTATGGTCCAAACATGTTGTCTCGGGTAACAACGAGGCGAATTTGTAAAATCTATATTAATTTAGAAATATTGAATTAGTGTTTGAAATTTATGCATAAATTAAGAGTTTGTATTATTGTTCTATGAAAATTTAAATCATCTGAAAAGAACAAGTATAAATTAAATTATGAATATTTTAGTGTTTGTTGCCAGAATACTACATAAAGAATAGATCTTAGTAGTTATATGAATTTCTGGGATTAAATTCCAAAAAGATAAAATTCAAGAATTTTATATGTGATTCCTGTGAAACTATAGTTTTAGGAAAATTAGAATCAATCAGCATGAACATCTATTTATTGAGATATAATTTTTTATTGATGATGTGTTAGAATTGTCAAATAAGGAAAGTTGACATATTATTATTTATGTCAACAATTATGATGTTCATATTATGCATTACATTTGTTTGTTGATGTGTAATACTTTCTAATGTTTCACACATTTTATATATGATGCTATTCTTGAAATATTGATTGATATATTGACGATCACCTAGACACACATTTAGACATGCTCAGCCATACTTAGGCTAAAAGATTAAGAATGATTGATATGAATCATTGTTGTATTGTAAAGCATAATGCACCTAAAGTTGAAGAATGTCCTTGTCATTCATCATTGGTGAGAAGGAAAGTCCTGCACCTATGTATGTAATTCAAGGGGATCTAAACTCACGAAGTAAAGTCCTATGTTTGTGTATGTACTTCTCAAGGAACAAAGTCCCTCATTAGAAAGTGTGTGTATTCCTTAGAATAAAGACCCTCACTATCATGGTGTGTGTATTCTTTAAAATAAAGTCCCTCATGCATGTTTCCAAGGATGTGGCCTAGTTAGCCAATGTGATGATGTGATATGATTCTCTAACTATGTTAAGATCAAAGATGTTATAAGAGAAAGTGAGAATGAAAGTGAAATTTAACTTCACACTATCTTATAACAAAGAAAGTTATGATGATGAAAAAGAAAAAGTAAAGATGGAAAGTTAAGTCCTACAATTATGTATGACCCAAGCCTGAGAAGTAAAGTCCTGCATCTGTGTATATACTTTCCAAGGAATAATGTCTCTCATCATAAAGTGTGTGTATTCCTAAATATGATTAGGAATAAAGTCCCTCACTATTATGATGTGTGTGTTTCTAAGTATGACATCATATGGAATGAAAGTCAAGATGGTATTATGTGATAAAGATGAAGATGACACATGAAGGATCACGTAATATAGAAAGAAAGAAGAATGACATAAGATCCAAAGGGTTATAAGTACGAAAGAAGTCAAGAAGTAAGTAAGGATCAAGAAGTTATGAAGAAACTCCTAAAATGTACATGATAATGAAAGTGAAATGAAATGATATGTTATGTCATGTATGTTATGAATGATATGAATGCATATTTCTATTGTATGGTACTTGCATATGATGGAGGTATGACATTATGTTTATCTTCATGATTGTTATATGAAGAATAAATGTAAGTATGATGTAATGTTATCATAGCATATTGTTACTCTGTTGATGACGCATCGCATGTAGTATCATGTGATAGGATAGCATGACATGCATGACCTTTACATATTCTAACCGAAAATCTTGCACTACGATCCCTACAAATAATCATGATTAAGTGATGGATGGCAGCTCAAACTTATCACGAAGTGTTGCACATGCTTAGGATTAAATAAGTCGACATTTGATGTCATAGAATATAAGTCTTTATTAGTAATAAAAAGCTTTTATTGTAATACTCCAAATTTTTATCAGGGGTAATTGTGTCTTTTGACCAAAATCCCTAACCCCCTTATATACATTTATCTAAACTCCCTTGTTTACCTCTTTTCTCCATCTGGACTCTTGACGGCTAGGGGAAGGAGATCCTGAGAAACAAAGAGGAGATGGAAGAAAAGGAAGAGGGCGAAGAGGAAGAAAGAAGAGCAGAATCAATTAGAAAGATCAAGGTATGTAAAGGGGATCCAATCCCTCTCTCGCCTCTCAATATTTTAGATGTTTGGATTGAGAGATTCAAGGACACCCTAGTCCTTGGTGGGGATGATTGTGATGGGACACACATGCATTAGATCTGAAGGATTCTCATATATGATTCATGTTCTTGAAATCCTATGTTAGATTCTTATGCTAGGGTTTCATGTTGTGAGATTTAGGATGAATCTTAGATTTGAAAGAATGGATGATTTCATATATTTTTCATGTGCTTTTGATTCCTATTGATATATAGATCAGACCTAGACCCTTTAGAATGCTTGGTATTGCATTTCCCCAAAACTTCATTGAAAAATATGTAGAACGCGAGCTCAATACGAGCTAGAGGTTGTTAATATGCGCAATAGGACAAAAATATGACCTAGAGGGAAAAAATATGGCCACGCCGTATTGTCCTAGCAGATGGGCAAAATCCTATCTCACGGCCGTGATCAAAGTGGCTCGGCCATGACAATGGCGTGCCAAGGACTTGGCATGGCCATGACCAACACTTAGAAACAAAATAGAACCGTTTCACAACACAGTCGTAGGTGTGACCACTCTGTCACGGTCGTGAATGGCCAAGAGAAGAATATATGATATATTTAAAGTTATTTCCAAAGTACTTATACTATATATTAATGATTAATGATTTTATATGAACCTAAATACATGAAATGCATGGACAGTTGTAACTATGTTAAAATCTAAAGACTAAGTGACATAAATTATTAGATGATTGTGATAATAATGAATCCAATTGAAGAATACTATTACTTGTGGCCCCTCAAACTAATGACAGGAAATATTGTGCCCTGCTCCATTGTGTTAGAATTTCCATCGGAAAATTATTGTGCCCTGCACCTCGGAGTTAGCATTTCCTGAGGGAATAACTGTATTATATACCCATTCACCTTTGGGTGACGGAGCCTCGGCTCCAAGTCCTAGCTAGTCTATTGGAGGACAATGATTTCATTCTTCAATTACTGATAAGATCAAAGATTAATACTGAACTGACTGAAGGAACTGATGCCCACGAAAGTGGGATCCAATGGGTTATGAAGCAACCTGAGGATATTACTGAGATAAGGTAAAGACAAATGTTAGTCACTTGGTATGTCTACTGCACTGACTTACTGATTATGATAATGTTTACATGTCAATTACTTTACTGATGACCTTATGATATGAATCAATGACGTGTGCATTTATGAATATGACATGACATGCATGTTCCTACTATTATGAAACTGTTATACATGTGTCATGTAGTACCCTGTTTAGAATGCATTTTATTGTATTAGTCTTTACATACTCTAACTGGGAAATCCTGCATCTCGATCTGTAAATGCTTGGATGGATGGCTGATTAACTCATGATGCTAAGTTGCGCATCGCATAGGGATAAATGAGTCATGAGTCTTTAGAGTTATGTTTAGATGGATTTTATGAAATAATGAATATTTTACGTTTTTTATGACATGATATTACAAGTGTTTTGCTAAAGTCTTCCGCTGAATAATGGATGGTTTTATCTTTTTTTAATGAGTAATAATTTTCACTGCTATTATATGAATCATTTTATTTTAAATTATGTAATGGCGAATGGGCTAGCACTACCGAAATGACCTAATTGTCCTCTAGCTTTTAGGGTGGAAATGCGACCTATGTTAAGTATGTCATAGAACTGTTAAATGACAAAGTCTATGTGCAACTGTCATGAGCAGTCATCCAAGAGTAAAGAGTATGTATGTTTTGTGTCATATGATTAACTGTTTAAATTAACCATCTAATATTAGTTGATTGCTGTTTTATGAAGGATGGAGCCAAGAGGTCCTTCGAACACTTCAGGGGATGCAAGGGAACTGATTGAGAGCATGACCCACATGGCTCGTGCAACGAAAAGGAATGCGGGCTTGAGGCACTCTAGTCACTCGAGTTGGAGGATAGAAAGTTTCTGAAACTACATCCCCTACCTTCAATGGGGAGAGGAATCTAGACAAGGCTGAAGCTTGGCTCGATATTATCACTGAGAAGTTCAGAGCCATGGATTGCTCCGACTGACATAGAGTCAACCTGGCTACTCATCAACTTGTTGATCAGGCTCGTCACTAGTGGAAGTCAGTGATAAGGACTCAATTTGATGAAAATGATGAGATCACTTGGAGGGATTTCAAGAAACCCTTCGGGGATCACTACCTTCCTCGACACGTAAGGGGGGAGAAGCAAGTTGAATTCATGAACTTGCAATAGGGCAGCTTGACTATAGATGAATACCTTAACAAGTTTCTTGAGCTTGAGAGGTATAGTCCTCTAAAGGAAGATGAAGAGTTGAGGGTGAACCACTTTATCAAAGGACTAAATCCTCGCCTGAGGATGAATATCAAATGTGGTGACCTCGAGAGTATGACCAAGGTGATCTCTTTAGCAACCAAGTTAACAAGGGAGATCGACACGCAAAAGAAGTATGAATAGAACAAGGATTCAAAGAAGGAATAGAAGAAGACAAGGGAAGGAAGAATAGGGACTCCAAGTCCTACTTTAAGACTGAAGGGGCACGAAAAGACAAAGCCTATCCTCACTGCCATAGATTCCATCCTGGTGAATGTAGGTTCAAGACTAGAGCATGCCTACATTGTGCCAAGACTGACCATTTTGTCAGGGATTGTCCTGAGCAAAAGCCTGAGGACAAGGGTAAAGGAAAGCAAGCAGAGAACAGGGCACTTGGCAGGGTCTACACCATGCAGGTGGATGAGGCCCAGAAGCCCAATGAAGTGATCCAAGGTAACCTCTTGTAGTTGATCACTATGCCAATATTCTATTTGATTCTAGTACCACTCATTCTTTTATATCGCCTGCTTTTGCTAATTTATTGACTGTGGAGAGAGAAAAAATGAAGTGGCAGCTAGAAATAACAACACCACTAGGGAGGGTCTCTACCAAACAATATCTCCCAGAGACACCAATGATTATAAAAGGGGTAAATTACTCTGTTGACCTCATAGTATTACCTATGGTCGATTATGATGTCGTATTGGGCATGGATTGGTTGTCATACCATGATGCCTATATGATGTACTGACAAAAAAAGGTTATGATCAATAAGAAGGATGGCAGTTCTGTAATCTTTCGCGAAATTCCATCCAAGGAAAGAATCAAAGATGATGGTTTCTTCAGCCAAGACAACCAAGATGTTGAACAAGGGTTACTAAGGATTCTTGACGAGCGTGGTTAAGAGCGATTTCCAACTGTAGGAACTTGAAGTGGTGAAGGACTTTGTAGATGTATTTCTTGAACTTTCGGAAAGGGAGATCGATTTCTACATAGAGCTGATGCTAGGGACGACTCTAATTTCCAAATCTCCCTACATAATGGCACCAGTAGAGATGAAGGAACTGAAGGCACAACTACAAGAATTACTAGACAAGAGTTTTATTAGGCCAAGCGTCCCTATGGGGTGCATCTATCCTATTTGTGAAGAAGAATGGATCATATGAGATTATGTATTGATTACAAGATGCTCAACAAAGTGATCAAAAGAACAAGTACCCACTATGCAGGATAGATGATCTTTTTTATTAGTTATCGCCTGCATCAATCTTTTCAAAGATTGACCTAAGGAGCGAATACCATCAACTCAGAGTGGCTGATGAGGACATAGCTAAGACGGCTTTCAGATCAAGATATGGTCATTATGATTTTTTTGTTATACCTTTTAGACTGACAAATGCTCTTGCAGCATTTATGGATTTGATGAACAGGATATTCAAGCCCTACTTGGATAAGTTTGTGATAGTTTTGTGGATGACATCCTAATATATTCGTCAAGTCTTGAAGAACACCAAAGACACTTTCAAATTGTTATGTAGACTTTGCGGCAAAATCAATTGTATGCAAAGTTTTTCAAGTATGAGTTCTGGTTGGAACAAGTAATGTTCCTGGGTCACATTATTTCAAAGGAAGACATTTTTGTGGACCCAGCTAATGTTGAAACAGTCATGAACTGGGAAAGACCAAAGACTGTAATTGAAATCGAGTTTTCTGGGATTGGCCGGCTACTACAAAAGGTCCATCCAAAATTTTTCCAAGATTGCTTCTCCAATGACCAAACTGATCAGGAAAGAAGAGAAGTTCAACTGGAATCAAATGTGTGAAGAAAGCTTCGTAGAACTAAGGAAGAGACTGACTATTGTACCAGTGCTAACAATTCCCACAAGATTTAGAGGCTACATAGTGTATAATGATGCTAGTGATACTGGACTGGGCTATGTGCTTATGCAGCATGCAAAAATTGTGGCCTATGCTTCAAGGCAACTCAAGCCTCATGAGAGGAACTGCCCCACTCATGATCTAGTGGTGTTTTCCTTAAAGATATGGTGCCACTATCTGTATGGAGAACAGTTTGAAGTGTACACTAACCACAAGAGTCTCAACTATGTGTTCTCCCAAAAGGAACTCAACATGAGACAAAGAAGATGGTTGGAGTTTATGAAGGATTACAAGTTTGGTATTCTCTACCATTCAAGGAAGGCCAACTCAGTGGGCTCTAAACAGGAAATATGAAGGGTCGGTGGCATGTCTGTCCACAAGTGGACTCTAATTTAAGGAAGCACACATGGAAGGTTGATGATGCACTATATCATTCAGCTTGAATTGGTGACCAAAATTGCACAGGCTAAGAAGGACCTAGAATATAAATACATGAAAGATTTGTGTGAGAAGGGACACCTAGACTATAAGACTGATGAAGATGGAACTTTTAGGTTCCAAGGTAGACTGTGAGTACCTGAAGACAAGGAACTAAAGGAAAAAATTCTAACTAAGTGTCACAAGTCAGAATTTACTATTCACCAAGGAACCACCAAGATGTTCAAGGATCTTCGGAGAACATTTTGATGGAAGGACATGAGAAGGGAGGTGGCAGAATTTGTGTCTAAGTGTTTAGTCTGCCAACGTGAAGATTGAGAACCAGAAGCCACCAGGACTATTGAACCCACTGTCTATACCTCTATGGAAATGGGAGGAGATCACAATGGACTTCATTGTATGTCTCCCAAAGACATAGAAAGGATACGATGCTATTTGGGTTATCGTGGACAGATTAACCAAGTCAGCTTACTTCTTACCATATAATTTGAGACAGTCAGCTGATAGCATAGTACAATTGTATGTAGATGAAATTATCCGGTTACATGAAATCTTTGTTTCTATTGTATCGGCCGAGGTTCACAGAAAGATTCTGAAGAGGATTGCAAAACATGCCTTCAGTACAAGGTTGCACTATATTACTGCCTTTCACCCGCAGAGTGATGGGCAAAGTGAAAGAACAATCCAGACTATGAAGGACATGTTGATAGCATACGCTATAGTGGCAAGGCAGCTGGGATGATCATCTCGCCTTAGCTCAGTTTGCATACAAAAATAGTTATTATTCCTCCATAAAGATGGCACCATTTGGAGCATTATATGGAAGACCTTGTAGATTGTCTCCCGCATGTTTGAGTGTAGTTGGTGAGAGAAAACTACGAGGACCTGAACTAGTAGAAAAGTATGCAGAAGTGGATCTGTTCGAGGAAAGTATGATGGTAGCTTAGAGCTGCTCAGAGCCGCTCAGAGCCGCTAGAAATGTTATGCGAACAAGAAGAGAAGGAAACAGATCTACTAGGTTGGGGACCATGTACTATTGAAGGTATCCCCTACCAAAGGAGTCATGAGATTCAGCATAAAGAGAAAATTGGCTCATAAGTACATTGGACCATTTGAGATTTTTGAAAAAGTTGGAGAAGGAGCATACAAACTGGCATTGCCTCATTCATATGTCAGGATCCATAACGTCTTTTATGTGCGCAAATACACCTATGGCAGCTCTTATGTGGTGATAATTGATGAGCCAACCATCAAGGAGGACCTTACATATGAAGAGTATCCTACAGAGATACTTGAGTATGGTGAGCGTCGTTTGATAAACAAAGTAGTGAATATGGTAAAGATTGCATGGAAGCACCACAATGGAACTGAAGCAACATGAGAACTGGAAGATGAGATGAAAGAATAATTTTTAAAATTATTTGGTAAGTGTTCTACCTTATGTTAAATTTTGAGAACGAAATTTCTTTTGGGGGGAAAGATGTAACACTCCAAGTTTTTATCAAGGGTAATTGTGTCTTTTGGCCAAAATCCCTAGTCTCCCTATATAAAAGACCTAAAGACTCTTATTGTTTACCTCTTTTCTCCATCTAGATTATTGACAGTTATGGCTTGAGGAAGGAGATCCTGAGTAACAAAGAGGAGGTCGAAGAAGAGATGAATCAACTAGAAAGATCAATGTATGTAAAGGGGATCCAACCCCTCTCTCCGCTCTCAATATTTTAGATGTTTGGATTGAGAGATCCAAGGACACCCTAGTCCTTGGTGGGGATTGTGATGGGTCACACATGCATTAGACCTGAAGGATTCTCATATATCATTCATGTTCTTGAAATTCTATGTTAGATTCCTATGCTAGGTTTCATATTGTGAGATTTAGGATGAATTTTAGATTTGAAAGAATGGATGATTTTTCATATGCTTTTGATGCCTATTGATATATAGATCAGACCTAGACCCTTTAAAATATTTGGTATTGCATTTTTCCAAAGTTTTATTGAAAAATGTGCAGAACGCGAGCATAATACGAGCTAGAAGCTGTTAATATGGGTAATAGGACAAAAATACGGACTGTTAGTATTTTTTGTGCGAGCTTAATACCACTTGAAGGGCAAAAATATGACTTGGAGGGCAACAATACGGCCAGGCCGTATTGTCCTCGCAGATGGACAAAATCATATCTCACGGTCGTGATCAAAGTGGCACGACTGTGACAATGGTGTGCCAGGGACTTGGCACGACCGTGACACTAAATGGGCACAGTCGTGACCAACATCAGAAACAAAACAGGATCGTGACCGACCAAAAGAAGAATATATGATATATTTAAAGTTATTTTCAAAGTACTTGTACTATGTATTGATGTTTGAATATTGTATATAAACCTAGATACACAAAATGCATGAACAATCGTAACTACATTAAAATCTGAAGACCAAACGACATAAATTATTTGATTATTGTGATAATAATGAATCTAATTGAAAAATACTATTACTTGTCGCCCCTTAATTTGATGACAAGAAATATTGTCCCCTGCACCTTGGAGTTAGCATTTTCTAAAGGAATAACTGTATCTTACCGGCAATGGTACGTATATATCCATTCACTTTCGGGTGACGGAACCTTGACTTCAAGGCCTAGCTAACTTATTAGAGGGCAACAACTTGATTCTTCAATTACTGATGAGATCAAAAATTGATATTGAACTGACTGAACTGAAGGAACTGACCATGAAAGTGGGATCCAATGGGTTATGAAGCAACCTGAGGATATTACTGAAATAAGATAAGGACAAGTGTTAGTCACTTGGTATACCTAATGTATTGACTGATTATGATAAATGTCAATTATGACCTTATGATATGAATCAATGATATGTACATTTATGAATATGACATGACATGCATGTTTCTATTATTATGAAACTGTTATACATGTGTCGTGTAATGTCCTGTTTAGAATGTATTTTATTACATTAATCTTTACATATTTTAATTGGGAAACTCTACACCTCGATTTGTGCAGGTAATTGAAATACTTAGATGGATGATTGATCAACTCATGATGGCTAAGTTGTTCATCGCATAGGGATAAACGAGTCATGAGTTTTTAGAGTTATGTTTAGATGGATTTTATGAATTACCGAATGTTTTATTTAGTTTCTATGACACGATATTGTAAGTGTTTTTGTTAAAGTCTTCCGCTGAATAACGAACGATTTTATATTATTTTAATGAGTAATAATTTTCGCTGCTATTATATAAATAATTTTATTTGTAAAAGTGAAAGAACTAATGCTATCGAAATGATTTAATTGTTCCTAGAAATGTCGGAATGTTTTATTTATTTATTTATTTATTTATTTATTTATTTATTTATTTATTGTGATTTTATTAAGTATTAATTGATATATAACGAACCAGACGCGAAATTTCTTTAAATAAAGTGGATTTCGGATCGCACTTCGAAATTCACGGCTCAAAGCCTCAAACGTTTCGTCAGCGTTACATTTAATGGAGTTTGTGTGATGTCGGCAGGTGATCCTGAATCAGAGGTCGCAGGAAAATGAATCTCTTTTGTCCCCATGTCGTATAAGTTTCTGTAGCTTATGAAGTAGCATCTTTTTCGATTTCGATTTTTTGTGCCTAATTTTATGCGCTGATGTCTCAAAATTTTTAGGTATTCTTTTTCGAATTTCCCCTATTGGATCTTGGACATTTGAAGTGTGAAGGAGAGTCGCAGATGGCTCTGAACAAGAAAATAAATATGTATTCCATTTATTTCTCTCTGCAAGAATTAATCTTCTGGTTTCGTGGTATGCTTTAATTCATGTTTTCCCTTTGAATTCGGAGTATGAGTAGTTGTGTAGTATTCGTATCATACTTCGGAATTGCAAGTTTTATTGTGCGGCCTTTTACTAAAACGGAAGCAAAAAAACGCAGTGATCATGTTCATGTAATTAAACTGTTGGAGGTACGCCTACATAATTTGGAGAATATACTCGAGATAAATCAATACCTGAAAATTCATAACTACTAGAACTCGCTCCTATAGACCCCTAAAAGTAGTTCTCAAGCTACTTTGAGAAATAAACTAACAGGGACATGCACGGATTTCTGTTGCTGCGGGAATGATTAATATCGCCACTATTGCAATTAATTTTATTGGCCCAAATGTAAGCTTGATCTGCTGTTTGATTCTCCATTTTATCTGCCGAAATATCTTGGATCTGTAAGGTTAGGCATCTATGTTTGATCATCCGATTGATTGCATTTGAACTGTTGTGATAGATATTAAAGTTCGATACATGCTTTAATGCTTTTGATTTTATCACCTATGACGAAGTTAACTTTTTTTTTTCTTGTTACTTAAATATTTTAGTGATATGAGATTATCTGACAGACTCTGGGAAACCTAATTAACATTGTTACCTTTTCTTTTCCTAATTTCTTGATAAAAAAAACTCACAATCATGAAAAAATGGATGCACTCCGAGATATTATCAATTCACATCTCCTACATTCCTCATGATTTACATCACGCCTCATATATCCTGTTCATGACCATAGTACTCTAAACAGAAACCTTGTTGAGATGGAAGTCCCACTTTATATAGGGATTGATATCACCATATGTTGCCAATTCCAAAATATGAGAACACGCCAATACTCTGATACTTGTATATACAAATGAGTCTTCAACTTGCTCTGTAGCACATTTTTTTTCTCTCTAGTCATCCTAAGCCAACTGCTTATTTTGTTAACTACGATAGTTAAGATGAGAGATCCCCAGTGGTTCTCTGTTGATGTTATAACTTGAAATATGGACTCACTTGTCTCTTCTAAAAGCGACGTTGTTACCTGCCAGGCAGCTTCATGTAAAACCATTCAAGTCAAATAGTTTACAATTTGAGGAACATTCATTATCTTGATTGGCATTAAGATCTAGCTGAGTTTCATGGCATGGTAGTCCAAAGCTTATTTCCTTTCCACTGTCATGTGGACCTCCCGATTGTCTTTGACTTGTGTCTTCAAGAAATCCTTGATCTTCGTCATCTCTTTCCTTCTGTCGAACCTCAGGAAGAATTCTGCTTTCTCTACCACTAAAATTCTTCTCCATTGATAGAGATGTCTTTTCTGTGTTCATCAACCATGCAGGTTGGTTTTGTTCATATCTCATGCATTCTCCTGCTTGTTGCATATAGATACTAGGATTGTGGTTGGCTCTCAAACCCATTGTGGCATTGTTTATGTTTTGTTCCCTTTGAGATCCCTCAGATGAAGCCAAGCAGCTACTGAGGGAGCAATCAACATGTTGATTTGGATGGATATGTAAATTGTGCAGGCCTGATATATCTTCCAAACTTAGAAATGCATTGGTAAAACATTCGTTTGAAACTTTAGAGACTAGCTCAGATAGTTGGACCTTAGCAGCTTCCAGCCCTGCAGGTCCCAATTTTTGTTGACCAAGAGTTTCTTGGGCTTTCTCTAGAACTGATTGTAAATACTTTCCTTGCGCTTCTATGCGCTGTTGTAAATGTCGCTGTACCTATACACATAAATGTTAAAAATGTTGTCGTATCGTACCATCTGAAACCATTAGTTAAAGCGCATTAAATTCATATGTATGTAAACTCATTCTCTTACTAAAGCAGCAGAAGATAAATAGACCTTTTGAAGTCTTCCATTATAATAGGAGCGTAAATCAACATCTTGGTAAGGAATACTGAACCCACAGTCTACGTTCTGTGTATGACTACTTTCTTATGACTTGTTCTGTAAGTTCCTTTCTTTAGTATTTTAGAAGTATCTTTCTTTGGTATTTAGCAAGACATAATAGTTAAGTCAGAAAATAGTATATTTATCCATAATGTTTATTTCTTGTGATACCAATGATCAGCGTATTAAAGGGAAAATACTGTCCATTCATAGAAATTAGGAGTTGTTTCTTCAGACTTGGAAGAGTTGATGTTTCTTGCAGAGATGTTGTTTCAAACATGTCAGCATGCTAGCCCGAAAACTGAGAAATGAGATTAAGTGCAGGTTGCTTATATCTCTACCTCTAGTTGTTCATGTAGATGCCTCTGTACTTCAATTTGCATTTGAAGTGCTTCACTAATCTGAATTGTTCTAGGTAACGAAAGGAAAATGATTAGTTGGAACTATCCATGCCTTCAACATTTCAGATATGATAAAATATGTCGCTAACATCTTACTTGTTTGTCTGTGGCACAAGATCTATACTAGCCTTGAATGGTCCATTGCCTTCAGGTGTTTGCTCCATTGTTTGTGTGCCACCTATCACTTTAACAATTTTAATTTTGTTAGCACTTTATGTGTGTATACATGTGGAAAGCCCCATCATGAAATTTCATTAATTTATTACCATTTTTATTGCTTCCACTGTTGGCTTGTGCCTGGAGATTTTTGCTAAGTCTGTATTTCTGTTCTCATTAAGAAAAATAATTTTAGAACGGGCCTAGATTGAGAATGAGAACAGGGAAAAAGGACAGGAAGTTAATTGGGACCTGAAGATGACTTTTTAGGTGGTACAAAGTTAATCCTGGAATTCCCATGAGCCTCATGACTGTCTTGGGGGTAGCTTCTGCAAGATATATAATTTTATAGGAAGTTCACACTTAAGCATTCATTTCCTTTAGAATAAGAAATTTGACTTCCGTTGTTTCGAAACTCACTATCCGCTCCTCCAAGTTGATTCACCGCATCGATGAAACGGTCGTGGAGCTCAGGTGTCCACTTTAACCTAGGCTTGGCATCAGTGGAAAGAACTAGTCCTGACTCCGGTCCTGGAATACCTCCCCCTTGCAGAAACAGATGCCTCTCTGAAGGAAATGTTGTCATAGAAGGAGCTTGGTGATGATGATGATGTTGCTGATACATTGTCCTTAACAAAACAACATCAAGTGAGATGAGCTGCAGAAAGTAGGCACTAGAAACCATGTAGCTTTTTGCTGCTTCTTGATTTTGCTTCTTACCTCTCTCTTTGCTCTAGGGAGTATTGTCCATTGGAGAACTGCAAGCCTCGCACTAACAGGATTTATGCCAGCAGTGTCGATGTAGTGAGAAATACTTCTGAAAAGCTAACACATGCACATCTTAAAAGTTCCTGATATTTCGGAGAGGAACTTCAGTTGCTCCTTGATCATGCATGTTAGAGATGGCCCTCAGGCACTTGTTATAAAGCAAACTAAAGATGTAGGATCCTTTTCCTGTGCCAAAAAAAAAATACAAACTAAAGAGAATACGGAATTATCTGAACATAACACTCAACCTGATCTAATCTTCACAGCAACTCCAAAAGAGATATTGTCCTTGTCAACTTTTATTCTCATGTCTTATTGGCTAAAACTGGCACAATTTTGTTCTGCAGCTGCATCCTTTTTTCTAGTGGAGCAGCTTGAACTTGTTACCTGTGAAGAGGAATAGATCCATAAATATCCATTCATTTAGTATGAAAATCTCTATAAGAAAAAGCGCGAATCTTATACCCTTGAGAGATTCTCTGACCTAAAGGCAAGCATTCCGATGCCTCACGAACTTGAAAAGTACTCAGATTCATAAACTTTGAGAACTTGCAGTCTTTGGGGCTTCAGATGGCAACTTGGGAGGTTGAGTGGTGATGTCTTGAGATCTAGTACATGTTCCTGGAAGACTTGTATATTTCAAAATTGCATTAGTTAACAACACTCAGCTTACATGGACTAGATAGAGCTAATAGATCAATTACATATTGATAGGTGGAAGTTTGAAAAACCTATTTGACTGGATGCATCCAGAATCAGAATAAGATACAGTCTTTCAATAAAGAAGAGAAACTCTCTGTGCAGTCTCTTTATGGACTTAATGAAAGTAAGGAAAGGAATATGGAATGAGCATGGGATTCCCTTTTGTTTCCTTTCATGAGTTCGGTACTTATTCAATTATCATGAAAGAAAAGGAGAAAGGTAATGTCAAGACTTTCTTGATGTCTGATGTGATTGCTTTAAGTGTAAGCCAATCGCTAAGCTAGGATTAAAGTGAGATATTGCTGTACAAAGAAAGATTGTACTTCATTCAGCTTTATGCCTGATGGAGCGAATGACTCCCACATCATGTGAGTTTCCTATATCAGCCATTTAAGAGAAATTTCCTATTGACGACTGTCGGAATCCAAACATGTAACATAACAAAGTTTTATATTTATCTGGAAAGTCTACCTGTTATTGTATATCTATATAATATCAGACATATCTGGCCCTTGTTATTGTTTGTTTTCTGTTCCATGATGTTCTTTGAAATGCATGGATACATATACTTTCATGAAGCTAGGTATGAGATACCATTGACAATATACCAAACCAAATCTTTGCATGTGCTTACAGGACCAATGCATTGACTTCCAATCAGACCAGGGTAATGTTCAAGATCATGACACAAAATAATCTAGAGCAGTAAGCTACTTGTGCATGCTTCAAGCAACTCTGGATCATGAGATCCGTGAACTACCCTGCAAGAATCAGTTTGTCTGTCTTTGATTTATTTAGGTGATTCCCTAGGAAGATACCTTACTAAATTAACTGAGATCTGTGTGTTCTATTAATTCAGTCCAGTATAAAATACAGGATACTGCTGCACCAATTCAAGTGACACCAACTTGACCTCTTTCATCTCTAACAATTTATAGTCCTTAAACTTCACAGTTTTGCCTTGGCATCAGGAGGAGCTCGCACACAGGAAGTGGCGCATCCATGCCAACAATTGGGATCACAAGAGAATATATGACAGTTAAAGTGCATAATTTTACCATCACGACCTATAACGGTCTACAGAGCATATGCCCCTCCCAATTATGCCCAAGCCGGAAAGTACCAACGATTGACAACGATGACAGAATCCCCTCTTATTCTTTTAATGAAAGGAATCCTACTTTAGCTCATGTTGTTCACTTTGTCTCGAGAAGAACATATGCTCTCTTTATATATATAGTCCATCTGTCCTTCCATTATCATACAGCAACTTCAAGGTCGATTTAAAGTGTTACAGCACCGGAGTCTGAACAGTGGATCAGTGCCTGTCCGGCCATGCATTCGTATTCTGCCTTCTTAAGAAAACTCTGAGCATTTCCCAACTGGAATCCTCCGCAGATCAACCAGCCTCACCTAGTTCACGAAGACAAAATCAACTACGGTGCTGAATTAAACAGGACAGCTCTTGGTAGTGCCTAATGGAAATAAATAGCAATACCTCTAATGGGTAGTGCTCAAGTTGGTGTGCTATAAATGTATGCCTTCCTGTCAAGATATGAGTTCAGCTAGGAGGTTCCTTGGGAGAAAACTGTTCATAATCCAAATTCTTTCTGCGATGAAGCTAAGCAAAGAAAAGATATCAGATAAGAGGACTCTTCCATCTTGGAGTATAAACGTTGCCGTTGTTCCGGAGAGGAGGAATCGGATACCGTTCTCTTTAGCGTTGTCTAGTCCAGTGCTGCATGAGAGCTATAATATTAGGTTTTATATGGTCTATCAGGGACAGCTCACATTGCCTAGGATTAAATTTGAGAAAATTCCTGGTAATCACGAGTTGCAAAAAGTTCTTTCTGAGGATGATAAAAAATTTAAGAATAGTGGGTGTGTAACATATCGGCCTTTTAATCAAAAATAAATAAATAAATATGAAACGAACGATCGGCAGGAGAGGTGTCGCCTCCCCTGTCGCCGTTTCGCCTCCGGCCGACCAAGGGTCGGCCGGGGCGTATAAAGAGGGGGGAGGGCTGCCCCTGCGCCCTCTTGGACCCTCAGCCAACCTCCTCCCTCTCCTCGTCCGGCGACCGGCGACAACGCATACGCACGCGCAAAACAGAGGGCAACATCGACGACGAATCACCGGCGACTCTCGACGTCCAGCGACCTTCCCTCGACACGCACGCAGGTCGGGCGAATCCCTCTAGACGACAGCGAACGTGCGGCGATCGACGGACGACGAGAAAAATGACAGGGCGAACTCATTTTCGAACAAAGAAAGGTACCTTTAGCGTTTAAATCCTATAGACGGAGAAATAGGAATCGTTTGATGCTCATGTATAGTTCATTTAAATCTTGAGATCGTCATCTACATATTTCCTATTCATGCCGTACGAAATTTTGACCGGAGGACCGTCGGAATCGGAGATAAATTTCGGCGGCCCTATTTTGTCGCAGTGACCGGTCGACCGATTTATCAAACGGTCGACCGGCCTGCATGCAGAATACATATGAGTTCCTCTTTATCGGTCGACCGGCTCACCATGGCGGTCGACCGACCTACATGATGACGGACTGAATTGACCCTATGATCGGTCGACCGGTCCCAGTGGACGATCGACCGATCCAATGCGCAGTGTGCATCCTCATGGTTTAGCGAACGGTCGACCGATTCGCAGATTTATCCAATTAAAGAACTCGGTCGACCGATCTTAGAGGACCGGTCGACCGGTGCCAGAGAACGGTCGACCGATTCAATAGAGACCTTTAGTTTGATTTAATTAGACCGAATCATTTCCAAACCTAACCGAGATTCTGACCAGTTCACCTATACTGGCTGAGTCCTATTGTACACAGACCAACGTTCTGTTGGATCTGTTGGATCCTAAAACATAGATTTCATAGTAATTAAAGATAATTAAAGTAAAGACAAAGACGTGGGATTGCTATGTGCCGCCCTCAATGTTAAAGTAAAGATCAGATATTTAAAGCAATGGGGGATAGGTAGTTAGCTGAGGGACAGCGAAGCTATTGGCTTAAATGCCCACTATTCCTGAGATTTCAGGTGTTCTCCCACCGATATCTCGAATTGAAGGGTGATGCTATGGTCACACCTCTTCCCTTAAAGATTAAAGTTTTATGCCAGAGGGACAGGTAGCTAGCTGAGGAGACAGTGAACCTACAGGTCTAGTAACCGACCACTATTCCTGAATTATAGGAATTCTTTCCCCTACCTTCCGAACTGGGTGAGACAGTACCAGCCACTCCTTTTCCCCGTTTACGGGCTTACTGGCATCAGTGAATCAGAGAGGCACCCCTAGCATCCCAACATAATAAAGTCGAGCTCGCATAGGACAACCAACTCTAAAGATATTTTAGTAATGTAAAAGACATAGTACAACTCACAGCAAAGCAATGCAAAGTAAAGTAAAGCAGAGTATTGAAAAGCAAAGCAATGTAAAATAAGGCAATGTACAGCAGAGTAATGTAAAGCAAAGCACTGTAAAGTAAAGTAGAGATATTGTAAAGCAAAAGCAGAGTAACGCAAGGACAACATATTGTATAGTAAAGAACAGAGTACTGATATGATTAAAGGTTTACATATTGATTTTCTTATCATCACTGATCCTTATTTTTACGTCTATTTCTATTGTACTGAGCATCCTTGCTCATGAGTATTCTATTTTTCTGCATTGAGATTTTGCAGGTGAGAATGCCAACTGATGGGGTGATGGAAGACGTAGAGCTTGAAGAACGCTGCACATGACTGATCTTCCGCTTCAAGCTATCTTGTTATATCTAGTTCATGTCATTGTAATTTGTTTAGAGACATCATGGTTTCCGCCCATTGAACTTATTCTTGCATGTGGAACTTGATGCATTTCCGTCTCAGTATTTAACGTTTGAACTTTCGCATATTGAACTATATATTATTAAATGTTTCTTATCATGTCACCTTCGAACTTTCGCATTAAAGTCTTTGATTTTATTTTTTTTTTCCTTATGAATGCCACGTAAGCCAAATTGTTGAATAGTCAAGGTCAATAGAGCAATAGATAGCCGCCTACGTGATGGGAGGTGCGATTTTGGGGGCGTTACAGTTTGGTATCAGAGCTTAAGTTCTTGGCTCCTTCATTGATCATAGTAGAGTATAGGTGCATGCATAGCATTCATTGTTCATATTGTTACACAGCTCAAAGTAAAGTCATGTGCGACTTCTCAAGCATCTGCGGTTCCACTCCTCAAGTAATTAATAAGTACATTTCTATGTAAATCATACGTATATTATTGAATTAATTTATGTTATAGATGCCTCCACGCCGCATGGTAACCAGGATTGTCCGAAGGGGTAGAGGTCATATAGTTGGGATACGTATGTGGCCATTAGATCCTCCAACCCCACCACAGCCTACTCCAGAGAGACCAGAGCATTCAGATTCGAATTTAGAGAGTATGGGGAGTAATGATCCGGAGTTACTCTCCCGCGCCACTATTACCCCGTGGAGACACGTGAGGAGATGAATCAAAGGTGGCATTTCCAGACGAGAGAGGACGTATTGACAATCCAATTTATATATCCTCCGATGATGAAGAAGAAGTCCCTGAATCTGAAGAAGAAGTTTAGAGTCGGGAGGCCAGTCCGATAAGCCAATTTGATCCAGAGCTATATTGTAGTCTCTGTGATCAGGATGGACATTTTGTAGAGGAGTGCCAGAATCCCTCGAAGAACCCGGGAATGAACCAGAGGGGCCCTCTCGACGTAGTGATTAGTGCCATGCTACTTTTCTTTCTTTGTGGAAGGCCTTAGTGTGCCTCTGACATATGTTTACTTTTTGAAAATCTTAATGAGAAATGAACGTTTTTCTTTAGTAAATGTTGAGCAGTATGGTCTCCATTTTAATATAAGATTTTTATCCTTATTGAAGATTTTCGATTATACACCCTTCTCAAACATTTGCCATGATCTCTTTATAGATGGCCGATCATAGAAGAGGATTCGCGTCCAGTGAGTATGAGATATATAACGAAGAAGAGGCCCACTTTATTCCTCCACCTCCATTGGATCCTCCTCCGCCTTTCCCACCTATGCCCGGTTCGCCACCGCAGCAGGGACGTGGGACCCCCATCCCTTGTACACTGCAAGAATTTTGGAGGTCAAAGACTCCGACGTTCAATGGGGAAGGAGGAATCGATATTGCGGAGCAGTGGGTCGAAACTTTGGAAGAAAAGTTCGATATCCTCGACGTCTCGGAACACAAGAAGGTCCTATTCGCTGGAGATACTCTCCAGAGAGATGCCAAGGAATGGTGGAAGGCAAAGAAGGTCACCAATTTTTCGGGAGTCAGAACTGTGCAATGGGGAGATTTCCGTAGGGCATTTGAGACGCGCTACCTTCCGTCCTTCCAGAAAGACTTAAAGTAGAAGGAATTTCTGCATCTGGAGCAAGGAGCTATGACCGTGAATCAATATGTGACCAAGTTCGTCCGGTTGAAGAAATACTCTAAATTGACTATGGACTAAATGGATCTAGCGAAACGTTTCGTGGACGGACTAAGGCCCTCACTGAGATCCTAGGCCAGGGAATTGTAAAATCCTGGTTGAAGCGATCAGCCTAGCAACCTTGACCGAGAGGGACCACCAGGATCTCCAGAGGGAGAAGAAGACTCATCAGAATGTGGGGCAAAGTTTCCACCAACAACAGCAGTTTTGGGAACAACCGGCAACACCAACGACGGGATAACTGATACCACCCATATTCTGCGCCTCAACAGAACTATCGTCCTCCACAACAATAACCCTACCGTCCTCCACAACAAGCTCCTCCCCCATCGCAATAGCAGCCACAACAACAGCAGCAGCAGCGACCCCCTCAGTAGGGGCAAAGACGCTCAGTCCAGCAGCAGCGGCAACAGCCTTATAGAGCCCCTCAGGCACCACCCGCACAAGGTGAGCAAGTTTTATGCAACACATGTGGCAGGACCCATGCTGGGAAATGCCGAATGAAGTCTGGAGTCTGTTATTATTGCGGTGGAATGGGTCACATGGCAGCGAGTTGTCCGAGACGTGAATAACAACAGTTGGTACAGGGAAAGCTCTTCAATCTGGAAGAGGATGCTCCCCAGAATGACGCTGATGTCATTCTGGGTACGTTGTTCGTAGTCGATCTACCTACAAAAGTATTATTTGATTCTGGTGCTTCACATTCCTTTATATCAGAAGAGTGTGCCAAAACATTAGGGTTAAAAGCAGTGAACTTAGAGCAAAAGATGAATATATTGACCCCACAAGGCACCCTCATTACCACAAAGTATCTCTCCAATGTACTCATAGAGATAGAGAAAAAGAACCATCCTGTCAATCTCATCATCATCCCCATGAGAGATTATGATATAATTTTGGGCATTGATTGGCTAACCTCACATGATGCTTCCATCCTGTGCAAACAAAAGAAAGTGATCATAGGCACACAGAGTAAAGATAAAGTTATAGTCAGGGAAATCGCACAGAAGGAACCAAAAATCATAATATCCATCATGAAGGCACAGAAGCTATTGCAAAAATGATGTAGAGGTTATCTAGTCAGTATAACCAAAATAGAGGAGCCAAAGAAGACTCGTCAAGACATAGACGTGGTGAGGGAATTTTCTGATGTGTTGCCTGAGAATGTTAGCGGTCTACCGTCTAGAAGGGAGATAGACTTTCGTATCGAGGTGACACCCAGAACTGCACCAATATCCAAAGCCCCATACCGCATGACTTCAGCAGAGATGAAGGAATTAAAAGATCAAATTCAAGAGCTATTGGACAAAGGTTTCATCAGGCCTAGTATTTCACCGTGGGGTGCACCAGTCCTTTTTTCAAAAAGAAGGACGGATCATTGAGGTTTTGTATCGACTACCGGATGTTGAACAAGGTCACCATAAAGAATAGGTACCCGCTACCTCGCATCGACGACTTGTTTGATCAGTTGTCCAAGGCAAAGGTGTTCTCAAAGATCGATCTGAGGAGCGAATACCATCAGCTAAGAGTGGCAGAAGAAGACATTCCGAAGACAGCATTCCAATCAAGATATGAACATTATGAGTTCATGGTGATGCCGTTTGGGTTGATGAATGCCCCGGCCGCATTCCTGGATCTCATGAATCGAACTTTTCACGAACATCTGGATAAGTTCGTAATTATCTTCGTGGACGACATCCTCATTTACTCGTTAAGTATGGAACAGCACAGAGAACATTTGAGGATTGTACTGGAAACCTTGTGAACGAAACAGTTGTACGCAAAATTCTCTAAATGTGAATTTTGGCTAGAACAGATAATGTTCCTTGGACACCATCTCTGAAGATGGAGTTGTAATAGATCTGGCAAAAGTAGAAGCTGTGTCCAACTGGACCCAACTAAAGAATGTCTCCGAGATTAGGAGTTTCCTTGGTTTAGCCGGCTACTACAGAGGTTTCATCAAGGACTTCTCCAAAATCGCACTGTCGCTAACCAAGCTCACAAGAAAAGGAGAAAAGTTCATCTGGTCACCCAAGTGCGAGGAAAGTTTCAAGAGTTAAAGGAATGGCTAACTTCAGCGCCAATCCTAACGTTACCATTGGGCAATGGTGGTTACGTGGTGTACAGTGATGCTAGTGGTACGGGACTGGAATGCGTACTAATGCAATATGGTAAAGTAGTGGCATACGCATTCAGGCAGCTGAAGAAGCATGACGTCAATTACTCAATACATGACCTCGAGTTGGCAGCAGTAGTGTTCTCTCTCAAGCTTTGGCGCCACTACTTATATAGAGAAGAATTTGTGGTTTATACAGACCACAAAAGCTTGAAGTATGTATTTACACAAAAGGAACTGAATATGCGTCAAAGGCGTTGGATGGAGTTCCTAAAAGGTAAATTACACCAAATGCCCTCCAACTTTCACTTTTGCTCAGTCTTGCCCTCCAACTTCACTTTGTAACAGAGATGCCCTTCATTTTTTAATTCATTTCACCCGATGCCCTCTTTACTTGAGATAGACGATTTCCCGATCGTCGAGCTGACGTGGCACACACGCGACGCTGACAGGACATTTTTTCTTCTCTACGCGCTGACGTGACAATATTAAAAAAATAAAAATATTAATTAAAAAATAAAAAAATTGCCATGCGTGAGGTGGGGTTCCCACCCCTCCAACCTCGCCGGCGTCTCGCGCGAGACGCCGACGAGGAGGCAGTGGCGAGAGAAGGGGGGCCTCGACCCCCCTTCGCGACCTCGCCAATCGCAGAGGGGGCGAGGTCGCAGAGGGGGGCGAGGACCCCCTTCGTCTCGCGCGCCGGCAGCGGGAGAAGGGGGGCCTCGACCCCCTCTACGACCTCGCCGACGACCGGCGAGGTCATAGAGGGGGTCGAGGCCCCCCTTCTTCTCGCGTCGACGAGCGAGAGAAGGGGGGCCTCGACCCCCCTCTACGATCTCGCCAGCGACCGGCAAGGTCGCAGAGGGGGTTCGAGGCCCCCCTTCTTCTCGCGCGCCGGCGAGCGAGAGGTGGGGGGGCCTCGCCCCCCTCTACGACCTCGCCGGTTGCCAGCGAGGTCGCAGAGGGGGGCGAGGCCCCCCTTCTTCTCGCGCGCCGGCGACGGGAGAAGGGGGGCCTCGACCCCCCTCCGCGACCTCGCCCGCCGACCTCGCAGAGGGGGGTCGAGGCCCCCCTTCTCTTGCCCGCCGACGCGCGAGAAGAAGGGGGCCTCGACCCCCCTCTACGACCTCGCCAGTGATCGGCGAGGTCGCAGAGGGGGATCGAGGCCCCCCTTCTCCCGCCGCTGCCTTCTCGCCGGCGTCTCACGCGAGATGCCGGCGAGGTTGGACGGGTGAACCCCACCTCACGCGTGGCAATTTTTTTTATTTTTTAATTAATATTGCCATGTCAGCGCGTAGAGAAGAAAAAATGTTCTGTCAGCGTCACGTGTGTGCCACGTCAGCTCGACGACCGAGAAACCGCCTATCTCAGGTAAAGAGGGCATCAGGTGAAATGAATTAAAAGATGGAGGGCATCTCTGTTACGAGTTTGCCATCAATTACCAACCTGGTAAGGCAAACTCCATAGCCGACACACTCAGTCGGAAAATGGGAAGGATCATTGGCCTATATGTGCCTACGACGGTTTGAGCTTATGGAAGAACTGTTCAAATGGGCGTCAAGAGTGAAGCACGATGAATCTCTAATTATGATGCAGAGAATAGTGCCTGATATGGTAGGAAGGATCATAGAAGCACAAGTTGAAGACTCGAAATCTCAGACGATGATGATAAAGACCACTCTAGAGACTACCAATTTCAAGGTCTCCACGGATGGTGGCATAAGGTACCGTGATCGTTTGTGGGTACCGAACAACCCTGAACTCCGAAGGGAAGTACTAGATGAGTGCCACAAGTCCGAATTTGCAATCCACCCGAGGAATACAAAGATGTACAGAGATGTTCAGAGAAGTTTCTGGTGGTCAGACATGAAGAAGGAGATAGCCGAGTATGTCTTCAAATGCATAGTGTGCCAATAAGTCAAGATGGAACACCAGAAATCACAAGGGACCTTGAAGAGTCTGGGTATTCCACAATGGAAATGGGAAGAGATATCGATGGACTTTATCACAGGTCTACCTCGGACATTGAAGGGGCATGATGTCATTTGTGTTATATTGAACCGGCTCACCAAATCGGCTCACTTCCTACCCATTAAAGTAAAACAATCTCTTGAAAGCCTCATGGATTTATATGTGCAGGAGATTGTCAGGCTTCACGGAATCCCATCGGCCATTGCATCTGATAGAGATCCCAGGTTCACATCAAGATTCTGGAAGAGTCTCTAGAATGCTTTTGGAACAAGGCTTCGGTATAGTACCGTCTTCCATCCTTAGATAGACAGCCAATCAGAGAGAACGATCCAGACATTGGATGATATGATGAGAGCATGCATTCTGGACTGGCACGGTAGTTGGGACAAGCACCTTCCTCTTATAAAATTTTCCTACAACAACAGCTTCCATGCCAGCATAGAGATGTCTCCCTTTGAAGCATTGTACGGTCGCCCGTGTCGCTCTCCGGCATGTTGGGGCGAAATTGGTGAAAGGAAGATCTTGAGCGCAGAACTACAGAAGCAGACACAGGAGTACACGGACAGAGTGGAATTGATAAAGAAAAGAATGAAGTTTGCGCAAAATCGTCAAAAGGCCTACGCAGACAAGAAGCGTCGAGAACATAAGTTCAAGGCAGGAGACCAAGTCTTGCTCAAGGTCTCCCCCACCAAAGGAGTAATGTGTTTCAGCAAACGGGAAAAATTGAGCCCCAGGTATGTAGGCCCGTTTGAAATATTAGACATGGTTGGAGATTCAGCATGCAGATTGGCCCTGCCTCCAACCTATTCAAGAGTACACAACGTCTTCCATGTCTTCCTACTTCGGATGTACAAGCACGACTATGCCAACGTGATCCAAATTGAGGAACCAAATCTTAAGGAGGATCTGATATATGAGGAACGACCCACGTAAATACTGGAATACCAAGAACATTAACAAGGGAAAAAGAGAGTAGCACTAGTCAGGGTAGCATGGAAGCATCACCAAGGAAAAGAAGCAATATGGAAAGTGAAATAAAAAATGCAAGAGAATTTTCCCGAGCTCTTCGGTAAGCCTTAACCCTTATCCAAATTCGAGGATGAATTTTCTTTTTATAAGGTAATAATGTAACATATCAGCCTTTTAATAAAAAAAAAGGAAATACGAAACGAACGGTCAGCAAGGGAGGCGTCGCCTCCCCTGGCCTTTCGCCGTTTCGCCTCCGGCCGACCAAGGTTCGGCCCGGGCGCATAAAGAGGGGGAGGGCCGCCCCTGCGCCCTCTTGGACCTCAGTCGACCTCCTCCCTCTCCTTCCTCTCTTCGTCCGGCGGCCGGCGACGACGCACACGCACGCGCAGAACAGAGGGCAACATCGACGATGAATCACCGGCGACTCTTGACATCCAGCGACCTTCCCTCGACATGCACGCAGGCCGGGCGAATCCCTCTAGACGACAGCGAACGTCCGACGATCGACGGACGACGAGAAAAATGATCGACGAACTCATTTTCGAACAAAGAAAGGTACCCTTAGCGTTTAAATCCTATAGACAGAGAAATAGGAATCGTTTGATGCTCATGTATAGTTCATTTAAATCCTGAGATCGTCATCTACATATTTCGTATTCATGCCGTGATGAAATTTTGATCGGAGGACTGTCGGAATCGGAGATAAAGTCTGTCGGCCATGTTTTGTCGCAGCGACCGGTCGACCGATTTATCAAACGATCGACCGGTCTGCATGCAGAATACATATGAGTTCCTCTTTATCGGTCGACCGGTTCATCATGGCGGTCGATCGACCTACATGTTGACGGACTGAATTGACCCTATGATCGGTCGACCGGTTCCCAGTGGACGGTCGACCGATCCAATGCGCAGTGCGCATCCTCATGGCTTAACGAACGGTCGACCGACACCTTGGACGGTCAATCGATTCGCAGATTTATCCAATTAAAGAACTCGGTCGACAGATCCTAGAGGACCGGTCGACCGGTGCCAGAGAAGGTCAACCGGTCCACCATGAACGGTCGATCGGTTCAACAGAGACCTTTAATTTGATTTAATTAGACCGAATCATTTCCAAACCTAACCGAGACTCTGACCAGTTCACCTATACTGGCTGAGTCCTATTGTACACAGACCAACGTTCTGTTGGATCCTAAAACATAGATTTCATAGTAATTAAAGATAATTAAAGTAAAGATAAAGACGTGGGATTGCTATGTGCCGCCCCCAATGTTAAAGTAAAGATTAGAGATTTAAAGCAATGGGGGATAGGTAGTTAGCTGAGGGGACAGCGAAGCTACTGGCTTAAATGCCCACTATTCCTGAGATTTCAGGTGTTCTCTCACCGATATCTCGAATTGAAGGGTGATGTTATGGTCACACCTCTTCCCTTAAAGATTAAAGTTTTATGCTAGAAGGACAGGTAGCTAGCTGAGGAGACAGTGAACCTACAAGTCTAGTAACCGACCACTGTTCCTGGATTGTAGGAATTCTTCCCCCTACCTTCCGAACTGGGTGAGGCAGTACCAGCTACCCCTTTTCCCGTTTATGGGCTTACTGGCATTAGTGAATCAGAGAGGCACCCCTAGCATCCCAACCTAATAAAGTCGAGCTCGCATAGGACAACCAACTCTAAAGATATTTTAGTAATATAAAAGACATAGTACAACTCACAGTAAAACAATGCAAAGTAAAGTAAAGCAGAGTATTGAAAAGCAAAGCAATGTAAAGTAAGGCAATGTACAGCAGAGTAATGTAAAGCAAAGCACTGTAAAGTAAAGTAGAGATATTGTAAAGCAAAAGCAGAGTAACGCAAGGACAACATATTGTATAGTAAAGAATAGAGTACTGATATGATTAGAGGTTTGCATATTAATTTCCTTGTCATAACTGATCCTTATTTTCACGTCTATTACTATTGTACTGGGCATCCTTGCTCATGGGTATTCTTTTCCTCTGCATTGGGATTTTGCAGGTGAGAATGCCAACTGATGAGGTGATGGACGACGTAGAGCTTAGAGAACGCTGCACATGACCGATCTTCCGCTTCAAGCTATCTTGTTATATCTAGTTCATGTCATTGTAATTTATTTAGAGACATCATGGTTTCCTCCTATTGAACTTTTTCTTGCATGTGGAACTTGATGCATTCTCGCCTCAGTATTTAACGTTTGAACTTTCGCATATTGAACTATATATTATTAAATGTTTCTTGTCATGTCACCTTCGAACTTTCGCATTAAAGTCTTTGATTTTATTTTCTTTTCCTTATGAATGCCACGTAAGCCAAATTGTTGAATAGTCAAGGTCAATAGAGCAATAGATAGTGTAGCGCCTCCAGGGTCAAGCTGACCGCCTACGTGGCGGGAGGTGCGATTTTGGAGGCGTTACAATTTGGTATCAGAGCCTAAGTTCTTAGCTCCTTCATTGATCATAGTAGAGTATAGGTGCATGCATAGCATTCATTGTTCATATTGTTACACAGCTCAAAGTAAAGTCATGTGCAAGCTTCTCAAGCATCTGCAGCTCCACTCCTCAAGTAATTAATAAGTACATTTCTATGTGAATCATACTTATATTATTGAATTAATTTATATTATAGATGCATCCACGCCGCATGGTAACCAGGATTGTCCGAAGGGGTAGGGGCCATATAGTTGGGATACGTATGTGGCCACTAGATCCTCCAACCCCACCACAGCCTACTCTAGAGAGACCAGAGCATTCAGATTCGGATTTAGAGAGTGTGAGGAGTAATGATCCGGAGTTACTCTCCCCCACGCCACTATTACCCCGTGGAGACACGTGAGTAGATGAATTAAAGGTGGCATTTCCAGACGAGAGAGGACGTATTGACAATTCAATTTATATATCCTCCGATGATGAAGAAGAAGTCCCTAAACCTGAAGAAGAAGTTCAAAGTCGGGAGGCCAGCCCGATAGCACCTTTAGGGTCAAGCTGACCGCCTACGTGGCGGGAGATGCGATTTTGGAGACGTTACAGTGTGTATTTCTTTTCTTAGTTTAAAGGAATGCCATTATTCCGTGCTTAGTCATGTAAGAACTTAAGAACTGCTTTTTCCAGCATTCAAACTGAATCAATGAAGGAAAAAAAGAAAAGACCACCATAACAACATTTTTTTTTTGTTGTTGTTTTCAGAATCTTTGTGGAAGCATTCATAAAACCCTTTGCGTGGAGAATGGACACACGAAGAGTAGTTCTTCAGGAGGGTGGCGTTCATGATTCTCCAATTTTCTAGGATGCGGGGTTGCATGTGAAATATAGCACCGAAGCATAAATAAAGAGCAATATAATTATATTTAAATAATATAGAATAATCACTAACGATTTTGCATAATTATATTTGATTTTTTTTAGATTTCTTTTGTGTAAAAGTATTATTGGATTTTATATTTAAGGTTGGTGTGTGACTTGTGTTTTGGTTTTTCGATTTATTAAGACCGAATTTCTGAGTTAAGATAATATTCATTTGTCATTCGAGGATCTTTTTCTAATGCTCCTGAAGTCCTCTCAATATCCCAAGCGGCTTTAAAAAAATACGATGTAACATCAAATAAGACCCCTTATGAGAAAGATAGCAACAGAGTATATAATCAATTGTAAAAGTTCTAGACATAATGGTGTAAGGCGAAAAAAAATACATAGAATTCGAACTCTTTATCCAAAAGTGTTTCCAAAGTGCGAGACTGCAACAACACGGGACACTAACATCAAATATAAATGATCGATTAGGAGCTCATATACTTAGGAGTGTTTGGTATGCGGTCGTTACAGTCCAAAACAATGTGTTCTCAAGAGGCGGATGGGAATAAACTTGTTCTAGGGAAAGAGTAAGAACAAAAATATTTTTGTTTTTTCTAATTCTTACAATAATATACGAATGGGACCTACGCAATTTTCAAAATGTTCTTTCGATAAAAAGGCAAAGAACAAGCATCTTATTCTTGTTTTAACCTCATATCAAATACATGTAACACAGTGGTGCATATCATAAGTCGAAGATTGAAATATCATGAATTTGAATTTCACAAAGTGAGATATATGTGTTCTTTTATTTTCGATCTTTACTTTTCTTACTCTGAGAGCCTCCCTTTCTAATTGAGAACAAAAGAAACTCATATACTTATTTCATGAGGAACTTTACACATAACTCGTATAAATATTCCACAAAATAGGCTCGACAACCTCTATGTGCAACCCTTTACGATAACCACACTACTTGATATATCACTCCAAACTGAGGTGAAGAATGCTCACCTTTTTATTGCTGATATGTAAGAGCCAAGTTCACTAAGAATAACTCAAAATATAATTAATCTGTCAAGTCCAAAAATTAAACAAAGAGTCATGAATGATCAATTATCGATATTCATTATAGTGACAATTAAAATCAATAAAATTATTCTTGATGCTCAATTTCAATATGAATATTGACTTGGAACACCGACTACGTGAACTTAAATGTGTAATTAACAGCTATGCCAATATGTTTAAGTCACCTTTTTTATTCAATTGATTTAATTTTTAAGAGCTATGCCAATCGATCAATATTTAATGAGTCATTACATTCATTGATGTACTTGATATGTCTCGATGTTGATTATGGTTTATGACATGTATCTTAGTCCAATTCAATCAATGAAACTAATACGGAGTCTAATAATCTATCAATATGTTTCTTTCAATATGTTATTGCTTTTAATTCTACGATACGTATGAACAATTCGTTTGTCTCAAGCATATCATTATGAAGTCGCATAAATAGGAATATATCAGTAATTAGTTAAAGATATATAAGGACAACAAATGTTTAATAATTACTAACAATTATAATGATGTAAAGAAAAATAATTAAATGACCTAAAATAACCTAGAAATCAACTATCTTTGGGCCACATTGCCACTATGATCATAGAGGACCACTATGGACCATAGGATAGTCATTCAGGGCTACCGTCAAACCTAGACTTCTCCACATAACCCTACATTTCTTATTTGTCCTACTATCGTCATAGTTGACATGTATGACTATAGTGACCTTGCTATTGTAGGATCGAAAGTACTAAAAGGGAGGGTGAATTAGTGTATGAAAATCTTTTCGAAAAATTACTTTTGAAAAATCAATAAAACTGTTCACAAGCGATAAAACAAAAGTGAGAGATAAAGAGCAAACACAAAGAGACACGATGTGTTGATGAGGTTTGGTCTCAACTTTTTTGCCTACGTCCTTGCTCTTACTTCTCGACCTCGAAACCGTTGAAGATTCACTATCTTTCTCTTTTCTTATAGGGGATAACAACCCTTTTTACATCACACGTCTTCTTCTCCGCTCAAGAAGCAAGGCACACCTTTTTCTTACAAAGAGATCTCAACTTCACTAAATTAGAAACAATGTTTCCCTCTAATTCTCTTCTTTTACAAAATTTTCTCACACTCAAAACTTAGAAGAGAAAGGAAAGAATTTGCAACTTTGGGCTCAAGAAGTTCAAAGGATCTTTAGAATGATCTTGCCTCTTGGATGATTTTTCTTCAGATTTTAGCACTCCTTTTACAGGTGAATTTTTTGTCCAAAATTTTTTTTATAATTTTCTCCTTGAAAAATAGCCATTACTGTTCATTTGTCACTATAATCGGTCGACTGCTTTAATTGGCCGGTTGTGATTTCATCCATTGTCTAGTCGACTGGTATAATCTCGACATTTCTTGAATGTGTTCTTCTGTTGGTCGGTCGACCGATGTAACAATCGAACCATCGACAGTTATAGTCTCGACATTTCATCAATGTCTTTGTGTTGATCGGTCGATCGATTCAATGAGCATACCATCAATCGATGTAGTCTCGATATTTTGTCTGCTTGATATCAATCGACCGATCGCCATGACCGGTCGACCGATTATATTATAAAATTTTTATTTTGGTCTTTAACTCGGCGGTTTCCTTTACAAATGAAGTCATATCAATCTTACACATGCATTATCGTCACTTGAGCATAAATTAGTAACTTTTATGTCCAATTTAATTTGTTATCATCAAAATATGGGATTCAACAATCTCTTCCTTTTTTATGATGACAAACTAATTGGACGATAGAGAAAAAAATGAATTGTAAATATAGAGAGTAAGTAGTAAGCAAACTCCCCCTACATTCATGCATATTTCACATTTTCTCCCCCTAAATAAGTGTCTTTTATATTGTCATAATAATATGAAACAATATGAACATATGTCATCAACAAGGCACAAAATAAATATGAAATCAAATGTTTAACACATTCATCGAAGCAAAAGTCATCACATTATATCCATACATACATTATGTGTTCATGCACTAATAAACATGACTATAGTCACTACAAAATAGTGTACGACACTAGTACAAACACATAGCACAACTAAAAAGAAACTAAAAACACATAACATCGTCCCAAACTTCTCTTCCTTTTGACATCATCAAAGAGGAAGGTAATCTAACTACATCTCATCGGGACTATCATCCTCTCGAGCTATGGGCGGGATAAATCCCTGCGACGCATAGTAGGCCTGCAGCGAGCCAACAAGGTATTGAAAGTCACGCTCCATCCGTCGAACACGATGATCCATCTGAGTCACACGATGATCTATGACATTCACCTGTTGTGAAAGAGCAGTAAAATCATAGGCGCCATAGGAAGCTGAGACTGTGTACTGAAAAGATCCAAAAGGCTCAATGGGTGTCAAAGATGGAGGGAAGCTAGGGTCAATCTCTATCTGTGTGTCCTGAGTGTCCATCGGCGTTAGCTCTTCATCTGTGGCATCATCTCCATCGTCAGGATCGGTGTCGGCTCTCCAAACCTAAGATGTTTCCGGTGCAAAGTCTCAAAATCGATGACGTCAGTGGACGGGATCGGATGTACTCCTCGCCTACAGGGATGTTGTCACACCCAACTCCATGACGAAGTTCTAATCTCAATTATTGTATCCCTTAATTATGTTTAGCAATTTTGAAGACACCAAATGAAGTAAGATCTTAGTGATCCAAGTTCCAAAATATAAGTGGTACTGACCACGAGAACCGAAGTAGACCTTCTAGAAGGTGCAATTCATGTGATAGAAAAGAAAATGGCCAAAATGGAAAAATGAGACATTGCGGATATAGAGACAATGAAGAAAGGATAGATCAAAGTTGAGGGACCTCTGTATAGTAACCGCCTCGAGGAGTAATCATACGACACAGAATATGATGAACCATTTTTATGGTTGGATGAAGATGTCGATAGGCCGTTTCAATGGTATAGTGGATATTTGTCCATCAAAAAACGTACGAAAGCCATCCATGATCGGAAGATAATCGGAAGGCCAACCATGGGTGACAAATGAATAGAGATCAGGTAATGGGCACGAAATACCAAAGATGTGATAGAGATGGTCATGATCAAAATGAATGGGTACGCCAAAGACATAGGTGATGATGGCCTCTCAAGTAATCGTCATGTTCGCATAGAAATGACGAACAAGACGAGGATACACACGTTCTGTGAGAGAGAAGTAGAAGCCAACCGATGTTTGTGAACATCCTAAAGATCTGGAATGTTCATAGCATCTCAATCAATGATATAGGCATGCCAGACATCGCGAGAGGTGTATAGGGCACCAAAATAAGTAGAGACGCCCCAAGTGACAAAGAGGTGACTATCAAAATTGATAGAATCAGTGGAAGGTGGTTGACGAGCACGTCCACAGGATCATCCTCGTCCACAGCCCCGTCCACGTTGGACAGGCACAGGTTCAATTTTTTATTCGGATTCAAGTTCAGGCTTATTGGCGAGGATTTGAATGTGATGTGCATCGGAGCCGTAATGACGACGACGCTGAAAGACTAGCCTGAGGGGTGGAGTCCCTTCGTTGTCGGTCATGAATTCAACAATGGAAGGAATACCTACGGTGGACAAAAAAGTTGTAGATGAGAAGATGGTGAGGAAGGCTCGGTCCAAGGTGGGACAAAACCATGAAGACGAAGGATGTGGGGACACAAAAGGTGATGATGAAGATAGGGAGAGAACCAAGAAGGGGAACAGAACCACAAAGATAGTGAGAGGGGGAGGTCGGGTGAAGAGAGAGAGACGGCGACAACCAAAAGGAAAGAGGTGACGAGAGGGCAGCCGAAAGGAAGAAGATGTGACGACGAAGGTCAGTGGCAGCGGCAGTTGCTAGAGGGAGGTCGACGGTGGCCACATGGGTCACTGACGGAGAGGAAGAAGAGAAACGGGTGACCGATGGAGAAAAAGGACGGGGGTGATGGCGGTCGACGAAGAAATAAAGAGGACGACGATGAACGGGTGACGATGGCTGAATGATCGGCAATAGCGTCACGGAGAGGAGGGGCTAGGGCAGCGGTCGAAGGAAAAAACAAAAATAAGATCGACCAATCGTTGAATGTTTTATGTCTGTGATTTGAGTATATACCGATCGACCGGTCAGGCCATGCAATCGACCGATGTAAGTGTTCTGCGAAAAACAATCCATCGATCAATGGATAACAATCGGTTTCATTCATATATCGGTCGACTGGTGAAGACTAGCGATCGACCGATCCTAGTATGACAGCCACTTTTTCACTAATTTTGAAAATTTTAACCATTAAATTCTTGTTCCAGAGATATATATCACAACACTTTTAATGTTCAATTCATGTCAAGTGATATTACATAATCAAGTCATTTTTACTTAGAATTGATATGCAATCAAGTTCAATCGTTCCTAATTCCCTTCTAAGCATACAAAAATATTCTTCATTCAAAGGTTTTATAAATATGTCCGTAAGTTGAACTTTAGTGGACACATATTAATGTCAATATCCTTAAGAGTCACATGCTCTCTAATAAAATGATATCGCAATTCAATGTGTTTAGTCCTAAAATATTGAATTGGATTTTTTTTATTATTTCTATATCACTCGTGTTATCGCACTTCATGGTACATTGGAACAATCACACTATAATCAAGTAATTGTTGTTTTACCCATAATATTTGTGCACAATAACTACCGACGGCTATATATTTAGTCTCGGCGGTGAAAAGTGCGATGGAGTTTTGTTTCTTGCTAGCCCATAAGATGAGAGACTACTAAGAAAGCAACACATACTACTAGTGTTGTTCCTATTAACTTTACACCCGACAAAATTCCATCGGTGTAGGCATGTAATTCAAATAGAAATTTTTTATCATACCAAATGCCTAATTCACATGTGTGCTTTAAGTAGCGCATAAACCTTTTAACAATAATTAAATGTGATTCTTTGGGAGCGGATTGAAATCTAACACACAAGCATACACTAAACATTATATCTTATTTAGATGTCATTAAATAGAACAAACTACAAATCATACATCTGTACCTTTTTTATCAATAGACTTCCATTTTTCATTTTTATCTAATTTTGTAGTGGTGCTCATAGGGGTTGCGCTCGGCTTGCATTCGTTCATCCCGAATGTAACTCCCTTGTATACTTTTCTTGATTAAAAAAAATGTCATCATTGTATTGTTTTACTTGTAGGCTTAGAAAGAAAGTGAACTTTCTTACGAGACTCATCTCAAATTCTTATTGTAATAGTTTCCAACTCTTTGCACAAGCATTCATTAGTAGCACCATAAACAATATTATCAATATAAATGTGAACTATTAAAATGTCAATTTTCACATGTTTTAAAAATAATGTGGTGTCAACTTTTCCTTTTAAAAACTATTTTCAATTAAAAATGAACCCAATCTTTCATACCAAGTTCGAGGAGTTTGTTTCAATCCAAAAAGAGCTTTTGAAAGTTTAAAAATATGAATAGGGAAATCTGAATTTTCAAAATCTTGAAATTGTTCAACATAAACTTCATCATTTATAAAAATATTTAAAGGGTCGATTTAACATCCATTTGAAAAAGCTTAAAACCTTTATAACATCCAAAAGTCAAAAGCATTCGAATTGCCTCAAGTTTAACGACGAGAGCAAAAGTTTCGTCAAAATCAATTCCTTTAATTTGTGAGTAACCATTGGCCACTAATTAGCCTTGTTCCTCATAACGACACTATTTTCCCTTGGGTCTTTCCACAAGTTTCTACACTTGATTTCTTTCAAAATTATTTAACTCTTCATGTATTTCATTTATCTAATTTGATCTTCAAGTACTTCATCTATATTGTTAGGCTCAAAATTCACAAGAAATTCTGAAAAAGCACATAAATTTTTTAAAGAGTTTCTAATTTTTATACATTCATTTATATTACCTATAACTTGATTAAGTGGATGTGACGAGGAATATCTCCAATTTCTTGAAATGATTTGGTTTCCTCTCTTTAAGGTTCTTTCATTTCTTCCACATTTGGAATATCAATTTTAGCTTCTTCTAAGTCCTCATTTTCTACATTAAGTTGTCTTTGCACTTGAACTATTTCTTCTTCATCATCATGCACTTGCTTGCTTATCAAAAAATAATTAGTCTCATTGAATTTAACATTAATAGACTCTTCAACAACTAATATTCTTTTCTTATACACTCTATAAGCTTTACTTGTAATAGAATAGTAAAAAAAATACCATCATCACGTTAGCATAAAATTTGTCTAGTTTATCTTTGACATTCAAAATATAGCATTTACAACAAAAAAACTTTGAAATAAAAAATATTGGGTTTCTTTTCATATAATACTTCAAAATATATTTTCTTCTCAAGAAGCCTAAATAGAATCCTATTAAAAATATAGCATGATGTGTTTACGGCCTCCGCCCAAAAATACTTTGGTAATTGCTTTCATTTAAAATTTTTCTAACCATTTCTTATATAGTTTTATTTTTTCTTTCTACTACATCATTTTGTTAAGGTGTCTTAAGAGTGGAAAAGTTATGAGTAATTCCATTTTTCTCACAAAACAATTCAATTTTATGATTTTCAAATACTCCTCCATGATCACTTCTAATTTTTGAAATTTTTTATTCAAGTTCATTTTGAATTCTTTTTACAAATTTGGAAAACATATTTATCGTTTCATCTTTACTAGCAAGAAAAATGGTCCAAGTGAAACGGGAGAAATCATCCACAATCACAAAAATATATCTTTTTTCCTCTAGAGATTACTACATTAATTGATCCAACAAATCAAGATGTAAAAGTTCCAAAGATATATATGTACTAATGACTCCTTTTAATTTAAACGAACTCTTGGTTTGTTTATCTTTTAAACATGAATTACAAACATTATTTATCTCAAATTTAACCTTAGGCAATCCGCTAATTAATTCATGATTTGAAAGCTTGTTAAGTAATTTATAGTTTGTATGTCCTAATTTGCCACAAATTTATATCATCATGCATAGTACTAAGACATTTTTCATTTTTTAAATTATCAAAATCAATTTTGTACACATTATTGTATATAACACTTTATTATTTTCATCTAATATCAGACACTTGTCCTTTTCAAATTTGACTAAATAATTTTTATCACATAATTGACTTATGCTAATTAGATTATGTTTTAAGTTTTCAACCAACCAAATATTTTTCAAGTACACATTGTTATTCTTATCAATATTACCCATACTAATTACTCTTCCTTTGCTTTTATCTCCAAACATGACTTTTCTTTCATTTTTTTTTCAAAGTGATGAAGTTTGATGCATCACCCCTGTTGCTCGCGTCGACAAAGAGCAAAAAGGGGGGTTATAATTTTGTATTTTTTATTAATTTGCTGATGTGAAGTCTACGTGGCAGTGTCATGTCGGATGCTCTCCTGCATCAATCGAAACTTGATATTCCCAATCAAAAGGGCATTCCGTAAAATAAATTATAAGATGGAGGACATTTGTGGTACAAAGTGAAGTTGAAGCAGATCGTCGAGCAAATGTCAAAGTTGAAAGGCATTTAATGTAATTTACCCTATCGATAAGGAGAAACGAGAAGGGTTTTAAGGGGTTTAGGGCTGGGTTTAATGATAATACATGTGTGTTAAGTGATCTTGTGCATAGTTTATTTCATTCTTCTAATATCTTTGTTTATTAACAATTTAAAGATATTAGTTATGCAAAAAAAAAGATTGACATGATAAAAAATTATAAAAAGTGATTATATATATTATGATGATTAATAATATTTGAAAGTTTGTAAAAAAATTAAAATGATAAATATAATTGTTATTGATAATTTGAATTTTTTCATCATCAATGGTCTTTTATAAAAGAAGAATAAGAATGATTGCTTGAGAAGAATGTGTTGTGGTTGATATGTTACTTTTTTATTTTTTTAGGTGGGTGGGGGGGGGGGGGGGGGGGGGGGGTGTTATATTTAGACTTTTGTGAACATCTTTTGTTTGGAGGAAAATGTCCTTGGAATTTGATGTATTTGCAAGGGATATTAAGTCTTCATAATTGTCCTATTGTTACCAAAATATTACAAAGGTAGGGAAAGCCCTTGCACCTTGTGCAATTTAGAATTATTTTAAAATTTATCATTAAATAAATGTGTGTATTTTTTTGTTATAAGAAATATGTGAATTATTTTCATATAATCATTTTAATGGTTATATTAGATAAAGTTTTATATCTTTTATTCTAAGTTAAAAAAATAGATAAATTGCATGAGCTATAATTTAATTTGAAAAAAAAAGAAAGAATGGAAGAAACTAATATGAGAGAAAAGATTTCAACTAATGGTAGGAGAAGAAATGTTCATGTGAAATTAATATGAGAGAGAAGAACCGATGGAGTTAAATTGTCCAATAATATTATTTTTGAGTGACCAAGGACCGATCGAGTTTGTTTCTCTATTTTCTAAACCGGGTTGAAGGGCATAGACCTAACTGAGACGAGGGCTGCATCACTTATGGCAAATGGTGGCTGGTACCAAATTACGAACTTTGGAGGGGGTACGAAGCAAAATGGCAAATAAAGTAGGCCAAAAGCTAAAACACACGTTTCCTGCTTCCGCCGATCAACGATTTAGCTTCCGATCACTGTTTGGCAATGGCGACGGCGGCGGCGCCTGGATCGACCGGTGGATCTTCTCTTGGATCTCCTATTCCCGAGAAAACCCCTCTCCTTCTTCGTAAATTTCAGGTCCTATCCTTTCTTCTGTCGAATTTCGGATTATCTTTCGTAGTGAAAATGAAAAGATTGAATTTTTTCCATGTATAACATTTTTATTCTTGTTGATTTCAGATTCAGTATTCATCTTTTAACAATTAAATTTGCTGCTTTTTGTTGCTGTCGTTATGTTGTTCATAAGTTGTTTGTTGATATGCTCATGAGATTGGTGGTTGTCCGCTAAAAACCTTCGTTCTATTGGGGAATTTTCAGGAATTCATGCCAGAAGTGAAGTCTCAATGGAAAACATACGAAGACATGTTAGTTCAGAAAGCAAAAGGTGACGAGCTGTTCAAGTTTCATTGCTGGAATCCCTTTTTTGGGGGGAAGGGGCGTTTTAACTGCAAATAAAATTCTTATTGAGTGTAGTATTTTGTTTTTTCATATATCTTTTTAGAAGGACTGATGGTTGCATCTGAGTATCCACTTGAGACATGTGGAGTTGCTGTTGCCGCCGGATGTTTACTTCTGCGAGGTAATTGATTGATATCAACCTCAAGTGCCTATTGGTATTTATTTATTTATATGAAAAATAGTTAAGTCATAGTAGTATGCCCATACTTTACATTCTGAAAAAATGTACACTAATGACTGTGCAGGTCCTAGGAGGTTTCTAGTACGAAATACTTTTGGACATTTCCAAACTGAGAAGGTATTTTTCTTCTTTCTTATTGTTGCCTAATGTTTTGAAATTATGGGATGCAATGCATTAATAAATTACTACTTGAACTAATGTTGAAGGCTCGAAGCAATAGTAACTTCATCAAATTCAACCCCATAATTTAGCTTTAAGATATGCCCTTTTGTAGTTCTTCATTCTGCTGGATTATTGAGCATTTATTATGGTTTCCGTTTGTTGTTCTTTTCCCATGTTGAACCAAACTGATCATTAGTTCCCAGTGATAGTGGTTTGTAACAAGCACTAATTGAGACATTATTCTTGATTTGATTGTATTTTTGTGCATTGATGATAGGTTTACAAATAATTTTCCTAGGCATGTTCACAAATACTATGAATCAAATGGAACTTAAATATGAATTATCTACCAAAATTTTCATTCAAGACTTGTCTCTAAGTATCAGTTTATCAGAACCACACTTAGGTATGGGTGTTGGATATGAATAGTGTATGGAGACACTCCTAGGAGTCAAACTTGACAAATTCACAAAAGCTTCATAGATTTCATCATTACTTTGTAGAGTTCAAGTTGTGGTACTTATACTCGAGGATCCATATCCAACACATATTTGTTGAGGTAAAGTGGACAATCAAACTAACAAAGGTGTTACTTTCTACTTAGTAAAGATAATAAGAACACGTGAAAGGAAATCGTAGGTCATTTCTAGAAGTCTGAATTGCATACGTGGATCCTTCTTGCATCCAATTGAAATCAAAACGCACCTCTTTCCTTCTCGAATCTTCACCACGTCTCTTCTGTTTAATGTTTCACCCTTTTCTTATGCTTTTCTTTCCTCTCCTCTCATCATCTCTCCTTAAGTGGGAAACATGCTATCCTAGGTCATATACTAATATCTGGTGGGCGGAAAGACTTGAGGTGTTGAATAGACAAAAAATTGTTGCATCTTAGTTTCATTATGAAATTGCAAGAGAGTAGAACTGCAATTTGGCTATGTATCACATAATGGATATTATGTAAATTCCGATGTTTGGTTGAAAATTTTTTACACTGAGTAAGAATTATTATTCAAGTGGTTTTATTATTTTTGAAGCTATTCAAGGATAAAAAAATACTGTCTTTGGATGATACCTGAATAAGATAACCAACTCCACCATCACACACCCTCACTGAAAATGGAAAAAACTGCTTGGATTTGCCATTCACGGTGTTGAAGAGAATAAACTCACTTTTTTTCAGATACTAATGTGTTGAGTGAGTTAACAAACCCAGTGGATATCATGTCAATATTTTTGGTTGTTTGGTTTTTTTCATGCAAATAATGCTCTATTCTTAGTCCTATTTCTCCCCTCAAAAAAATAAGGCTCTATTTTTTGTCCTATTCCCATGCCAAACAGGGCCTGAATTGGTCGCTAAATAATATTCTAAGTCAATTATAGAAACACGTGAAAGGTATAGTTTTAAAGTGGTTCAATACTTTAATGTAGTCCAAATTGCGTATAGTTGGTAGGTCATAGGTTAGCTGGCAAGATCCTACATGAGGAGGTTACCATTTTTGGGAGAAGTTTAGGCATTTACATTTCCTGCCTTGAACTATATTAGTCAGATATTAGTAGCCTATTGGATATCAAGGTCTACACTGAAAAAAAATCCATTAAAGAAATCAAATAGATTGTTGAGAGGAAGATATCAAATAGATAAAACTCAATATCTGCCATCCTTTTCTTCCTTCAAAAAGAAAAGTTAAAACATAACAAGGCAAGAAGAGGAGAGAAACAGATTACTGGAAATTTATTGTGAGCATTTGCTACTGAATCAGATGTTGATAAGTGTTATCCATGGAAGAAGTTTTTGCATCAGTTCAGTTGAGATGATGTTTATTCTTAAGAGTATGATGAAAACTCTCTCTATCAAAATGGAGGCCTTCTAAATAAAATTGATGTTTTTAAATATCAGAGGCATTACCTCTGAAGCAGAAAGAATTAATCTGTTGAGCTATGTGAGATTCAGTCTTCTTGTCATAGTTGAGACTAGTTTTTTTTCTTTCCTGACGAAATAGTCAAGACTAGATAGGAAAAAAATAAAGCAGATATTGTACAAGATTTCCTTCTATTGATATGATATTGTTTACAATTGTGAATACACAAGAGATATTCCATTTTATAAAAGGAAGACATTGGATTGTGAATTGGCTATAAGTTCTGACATAGGATACCTTGTACATTAAACTACAAAAAGACCAAATAAGTCTTTTGGTCTAGCTGTGATTTACAATGAGTTTTTAAATTTGAAGTTATACCCTTGGAAATATCTAATTAAGTGTTTAGCTAATTTCTCTAATTTGTAGCTCATATTAAATATTTTTATTTTGATAGTACACTTTAAGGATGCCCACATGAACTCTGATGCTCCTACGTTTCTTGGGTTGAAGGACCTTGTGGAGCTATAAATTCTTGATCATCCCTTCACTGTCCTCTCTTGATAATGCAGTAAGGAGAGAAAACCAGCAAGAATAATGAGAAATCAGACTAGAAGATGAGAAGGATTGCTGGAGGAACAATTAGGGTTTATGAGAAAACCTCAAAAATCTGTAATTTTGATAAAAGATAGATAATGAGGACTGAAAACCATGTTGGCAGCCTTAAATACTAGGGTTACAAGAGGCTAAAACTAATAATCAATCTTCACCCTTGATTAACCTACTTTAATCAGGACCGTTATAACTAATTTAAAAGGTCACATGCCTATCACATGATGACTAATTGACTAAAACACCAGCTTTAATTAAAATAATTGATTTAAAATAAAAGCTCCTGCGTCAATCTCCTCAGCTTGAAAATTTTGGCTCCTTGGAAAGAACTTGCACCGCATCAGCATATATCTTGTCATCGGTCTTCTTGATCTTCCTTGATTCAAGTGCTTTCAGTAGCAAGTTTACCCAACCATTTAACCAAGAATCTTCTATATCTGGTACCCCTACGAGAACTTTTTGACATCCAACACATCTTCAATAACATCATTAGAAACTTTGGGGTGTTGTTCCAATTGATTTGAAACTTCAGCAGTGTCCCATATCAAAGCCCTCAAAAGCATACAAATCTGAGACGATGAAGATAGGACTGATTTGTAAATTTGATGGAAGCCCAATAAAATAAGAATTTGAACTTATTTTCTTTAGTATCTTGCAAGGTCTAAACTTTCTTGACTTGAGTTTGTAATAAGTGCCCTTAGGAAACCTCTCTTGCCTCAAGTGTACAAGGATCAAGTCTCCTTCAAAGTCTTTTTAAGGCGCCGACGTTGATTGGCTGCTTTGGCATAAGTTTCATTATTTGATTTCAGGGCAGCTTTTACCTCCTCATGAACTTTCTTATTGTCATGTTGAGTGAAGACATCACTAGCCGCATATGAAAATTCTTTCAAAATATCTTGAACTTAAGGTGATCAGAGAGACATTTTTCTAATATGATTTTGTCCAACAATTTCAGCTTCTTGACACTCTATATTAAACTTCTCAGCACATAAAAAGCCATTAATCTTGCAATTTTTTGATAAGCAGCAACATGTTTCGCATCCTCCTCCATTTGATGCAAGGTGTACTTCTTGTTACCCCTGTGAAAAGAATAGGTGTTAGGTTTAGTGTAATGATCCATGTCATGGTCATACAACTAAGGTCTTCCCACAAGGATATGTCCAACATCCATAGGCACAACATCACGTAAAGTTTCATCTTGTAGATAGTAAATTGCACCAAACATCGGGCAGGGACAGGAATTTCATTGCCTTTCTTAAGCCAACAAATGGATGTTGATGTTTTTCAATAGCCAATCCTAGCTTCTCTACTGCATATTTAGAAATGACATTCTCCATACTACCACCATCTATAACTAGATCACATGCCTTCCCATTGCATAGAACACATGTTCCAAAGATACCGTGTCTTCTCCAATCGTATTCTTTCGTTGTAGCAGCTAAGACACTTCGAACCACCAATGATTCTCCTTGAACAGGGCATCTATGTGTTCACTTTCTTCCACATACTGATCATAAATTGGCTCTGACTCTTCATGTTCTTCATCTTGCAGCTCCATTAGTTCATTGTGGACAAAGCATAAGATCCATGACCTTTTTCACCACAAGTGAAATAACAAATTTGTGTGTTGTTGTTTCCTTTAAAAGTCGTAGGTGCAGAATTATTTTGTCCACCATAACACATTACAGCGTTCCCCTTATCATCACTTTTATTTGCATGAGTTCCTTGATTGGTTCCTTGTGCAGATGTGCTATTTTTTGTATTTCCAAGAGCACCAAAACCCTTTTACATAATGCGTCCTGAGCGTCCCATTAAAGGTCTACGTGCTCCATATTGCCACTCATTTTTCAACCGGGCATCTTCAAGATTACACACACGAGCAATAAGGCATCTCGTCTCTAATAGATTGGTTAAACCCCCGGCAAGATAACGAGCAGCTACTTGCTCATTTGTTTCATTCAATCCGACAAGAATTGATAAGTTGTAAAACCCTGAAGTATACTCTTCAACATTCATACCTCGTTGTTTCAAAGAATGAAACTTTTCATATAAATCCATTGTATAATCAGCGGATAAGAATTGTTTTTGCAGCTTCGTCTTCATATCTTTATATGCTCTCAAGTGCCAATTTTCATTTTACCTTGTTGTTCACGTTTTTCTTCAATTATCTTTCATAAATAAAATCGGATGCCTACATCTTGGTAAGGATCCCCCAATATTTCAAAAAAAAAATTCTCTTCCACCATTGAAGTGCTGCGTCTTTTAATTTCAACTTCACAAATAACACTTTTTTCTATTTTCTGCCATAGGTTTCCACTCAAAATAATTTTCCAAACTTGTTTCTCAATCTAAATAATCTTTCCATAGAATCTTAATTCCACCACCGTTCAAATCTAGGGCATGAATCAATCTATCCTCCAATCGACCTTGCACCGGACTTGTATTGGCTCCAACTTCATGAAAGGGATTATCAAAATATCCTTGATTTGGTATGTCTGTTAGATCGTGGCCACCTTCCAGAATCTCCATATGGGCTGCCACAAGTTCCTTGCGTTGTAAGGCTTGAACACTTCGTGATAAATCTTCAATCATTCATCGAATCTCTGCTATCTCTGCATGGTAACCACGTTCTCAGTCTCTACCACATCCAACCATGGTTCAAAAACAAAGAAAATCCTGATATTTTGTAGGATCTTTTTCTCTGATACGATGCAGTAAGAAGAGAAAACCAGCAAGAATAGTTAGAAATCAGGCTAGAAGATGAGAAGGATTGATAGAGGAACAATTAGGGTTATGATAAAATCTCAAAAATCTATCATTTTGATAAAAGATAGATAATGACGGCTGAAAACCCTGTTGGCAGCCTTAAATACTAGGGTTACAAGAGGTTAAAACTAATGATCAATCTCCACCCTTAATTTAATCAAGACCGTTATAACTAATTAAAAGGTCACATGCCTATCACATGATGACTAAAAGACTAAAACACTAGCTTTAATTAAAATAACTGATTTAAAATAATAGCTCTTGCCTCACTTGAAGTTAGCATACTGGATAGCTTGGATTCACTTTAGGCATATCTATGATTGCCTGGTTCAGTTGTATTTTTTAATCTCTTAGTTTGTTTAATACTAGTTGGCCTACTTGATAAAACATCAAAGCCAATGACTCTAAACCTTTCAAATTCCTTTTCCTTGACGTAACATCCTGATTTCTTATCTCGTCAGTGGATATTGCAAACCAAAGTTTAGGGGAGGTCTATGTTTTAGATTAGTTCAGCAATTAAATCTCTTAGATGTCAGAGATGAAAACAGACCATTAGGAACAAAAGTTATGGAAGAAACACAACACAAAATGCTTGAAAACCTCATAATTATTCCTTGTGTATGCATGAAAAGGTTCATAGCCTTTGTAAATAGCTCAGAATTGTTGAGGACACACTTCTAAACAATAAGGAAGGCCTCGTATGTCTGCATATCCGTTTCTCCTTAAAAAAATTGCTGAGGAAACCTATGTCAAGAACGGATACGGCAAGGGGAAATGAACTGTTTCTCGGTCAATCAGGCTGGTCTCAATACTGGTTACTTTCACGGAGTGTAAAGATAAGATGTTCCCTGTAAGGCTGCCCATGCACAACCTTGGATGACTTGTTTACCTTATGAAAAGAAAATAAAATCACTAAGCATGTCCTGGTTTGGGCAAGGTTTTACTTGACATGCCCTGACATCTATCAGTGTATGAACAAAGGAATGGGAGTTATTAACTGATATAAAGTTTCAGCTTCTTAGCTGCCCACTAGGTTCTTGGATTCTTCAGGTTCAACTTGTGAGGCTGATCAAAATCCATAGAATAATTCTGCAAGACAAAATGGAGGATTATGCAAACCACTGAAAAGGGTGGAAATTATCTGGATCCAGATAATTGATGTTTTTTTAGGGTAAAGAGGATTGCAGACATTTCGTCAGTAATCAACTTTATTGATTAGAACTTTAATTACAAGAATGTACATGTATATATCTCTACAAAGCAAGTCACTGACGTTCCTTAATCAAACCACTCGCCATCCCCACTATATTTTCTATATATATTCTGTCATTTCGAAAGATATATGCATACCCGTGTCTCCATATGGCCCATGGTACATCGGTTCCTGCTATCCTTCGTCTGGAAGGTACATACACACGACTCACCGCATTTTGTACAACTCCTCTAAAGGCTTCCCAGAACTCTACTTCTGATCTACTAATCAGGCTATCATTAAGTATGCCCGTCATGCCAGTCCACACTCCTTTGGTGATATTACATTTAAAAGTAGATGATTCATATCTTCCATTCCAGCTCTACACATTGCACAACTAGTGTCTGCGGCCCATTTTGCCCGATATGCTCTAGTAAGTATGCGTTGTCTTCTCAGAAGCCAAGCAAATACTCTAATCTCAGCGGGATTTTTATTTGCCATATTAGCCGGCAATCCCCCATTAACTCCTCATTAATATCTTGCTGAAGCATTGGTAGTATCGAGTATACTCGTCGAACACTAAATTGACCCGCTGATCATCACTATCCATCCTTTCTTGACTGTTCGAGAGCAAAACTTCTTAGCCTTTCAATCATAACATCTGTTCCTCTACCCAGCGGTCTGACAGATTGGAATAAAAGCTGGGCATCCATGTGCTGTTCCTTCTATCCCCTGCCCCTTCCCAGCAATCAGCCACTGACCTGTGAATTTGAAGCCAAAGCATATAGCCATGGAGAAAAATCAGCACCCACTCCCATTGAAACAGAGAAAAGCTGCTTGAGCCTGTTCATATTCCAGCCATACCCCTTCCAGAAGGAAGAACTTCTAGCCAATTATCCCTCTTTCTTCCCAGGACAAGATTCAACCATGACATGCAAAGAAGACAGAAGACATAGATCCTCTTCAGTCCCCATAATGCGACACGTCCCTTTGACGACAATGCAATACGACTGTTTCCATAAGAAATTTCTCCTGAGTCGGTCAATTCTCTTCAACACTTGTTCTGGCATCCAAAAGATGGACATGTAATATACCGGCATTGCCGTAAGAACTGATTTAATAAGAACAAGACAGCCGCCATGAGAAAGAAGTCTAGACTTCCAGCCATCCAAACTTTGTTCCACCTTTTCCACTACTGTGTCCAATCTCCAACTAAAATTTCCTATCAGTCAAAGACAAGCCAAGATAATTGAGAGGTAATGAGGATTGGGTTGTCCAAAGAGCCACTGCACACTATGTGATCTTTCGTTCATTCCAAATGGGATGAAGGAAGATTTGGAGTAACTAATTTCTTACCCCAAAAATCACCAAAAATCCGCACCAAGGTTGCTTGGTATTCTTCTAGCTGCCACCACTGCACCTTCAATAAACGTGCCATCAGCATATTGTAAGATTGGGATCAGGGTGCCTTGTTCTGGGTGCAGAGAAAAGCCGGATAGAATTCCAGCTCAACATGCTGAAAAGGTACATCACGCCAAAGCATCTGCAACCAACACGGATAACATCACTGCCACAGCCCTTGCCTCACGCCATGCTGTGGTTGGATCCATCCACCCAGTGGTGCTCCATTAATAAGAATTGAAAATGAGGTAGGGCAGACACATCTTTGCATCCATGATATCCACTTTCAGGAAAACCATATTATAGTGAGCACCATAAGAACGACCAATCTATTGAATCATAAGCTTTTGAGAAGTTCACTTTCCAAAGGGAACCTTTAGTATTAATCCATCGCCAGTATGAAACTATTTCATAAGCCATAATGAAATTGTCTGTGACAGATCTTCCACTAATAAAAGCTAATTGTACCAGATGCACCAAGGAGCTCAAAGTCTTCAACCTGTTCACCGGTACTTTAGCCACTATAAGATATATTGCGTTGGGTAGTGCAATGGGCCTATATTTCCTCAATGGGTCCAGCGGAGGCACATTTAGGGATTAAGAAGAGGAAGAAACCATTGATTTTCTCAAATCCATGATTCTCCGAGGTAAATTCTCTTGGATCCAATTGGTCCACCTCTCTGCTTGCCCATTGTCATTCCCCCATTTACCTCCTTTTAGTGAATTCTTTGAAGTATGTAGCAGCACCTACCCCAACCTGGTCTCGACCACACAGCACTTCATTGATTTGCAATTGGTTGTCCTCTTGTTGGATTGCAATAGAAGTGATGTGTGATCCGAGAATGGCCTCTCCATAGCAAACTCCTGCCAATTGAAATGTTTCAACTGGCTCAATCAATCTTAAGAAATAATCAAGCCTTGATTTGGTTGTGTGAGGCCGACTTCTCTAACTGTACCTACAGTTCCTCCTAAAAAGTGTACCTAAAGTTCGGGATTGGAAAATCCATCAGTCCTTGCTCATGAATAGTCATTAAAACCTTCAGCTCCAATGTCTTTTCCTCTTCTCCATATCGGTATGTCTTCTATGTTCAGTGCCACATTAAAATCACCTCCTAGTAACCAAGCAATGTCAGCATGACTCATTCTTAGTTGCCTCAGCTCTTCCCACAATTCTGTGCAGCCAACTATATTCCCTGGGCAATATATGCAGGATACAAAAAAAATTATTATCAGAGCATTTTGATAGTACTACGCTCAAGCAATTTCTTGATTGAATTGTGTTGATCAAATCAAACATCTATCCTTTCCAACCTATTAAGCAGCCCCCATAACATCCTATAGCATTCAAGTCACATGATTGTTCAACATTGAGGCTCCTATCTGACGCCATATTTGCATATCACATGATTCCAATTTAGTATCTTGTAAGAAAATCACAACCACCCTCCATTTCCTGATATATCGTTGTAGTATTCCCCTCCGGGTTGGGTCATAACGTCCCCTGATATTTCAGGTAAGGACTCTCATCTTAGCAATGGAATCTAAACGTCATGGACTTCGTAATGATACTTTCCTGCCAGGCCATTGTATTCCTTCCTCTCTGTCGAGTTGCTGGCATAGCTTCTGTCACCAGCTCCATCTTTGTTCCCTTCATAGATGTCTTCTCTGTCCTGATCTTGTCTTCTGCCCTCAGTCCCATTGTTGCTATCCCCATCTCATTAGGATGAACCATCAAGACCTCTCTTCTCGCTTCTTTTGCTTCCATTGCTGTCATGGGGTTAGTCTATGGCGTTGAAGCTTTGACTCCCACATTTAAGTTCATCTCTACCATTAAGCCCGGTGCACTGTAGCTATAGTGTTAATCACATCTAAAAGAAGACCATTTTGACTGCAGTCAGCAGTGGGCTCCAGCCCATCTAGTACGTTCATTTTGGTAGGTGTATTGAGATCTACCAGCTATGCTTGTTAAATTTCCAACCTTCACAATTGCCGGATCTCTCTTACCAAATCCCTCTAATTGTGAACCCATCATCTCAGCAGAAGATTTGGATAACAGTTGCACAATTTGTGGATCTCTCTCACCAAATCCCTCTAATTGAGATCTCACGTCTCAGCAGAAGATTTGGATAACAGTTGCATGATTTGTAGATCTTTCTCAATGATTCTAGGGTGCTAGATATGTGTCTTCTCCGGCGGCGATGGAGCCATCATCGTTGACACCATCGCCTACCATGACAGATATCTCCCTCGGCCACCCATTACTAGGATATTGACATCATATTCAAACCTCATTGCATGAAGTGTGATCGCCAGCTAAATAGTTGTCGGGATCCCGATCCGGGTAGTAAAATCTTATGATCTTATGGTTCTCCAGAGAGAAAATTATCCCAATCCTATACGGAGGATCTTAAATGTAGGATTTATGCCAAATTTATAGATGGGTCTTAAGATCGGTAGGATTGATCCTACCAATCCTACGATAGCTTCAAGTTTATTTATTCAAATAAAAAAATTAAAATGTTGATTTAACTATTTATTTTTATATATTGTACATGTTATTCTTACATTATGAATTTTAAATAACAATCAAATGAAATCCTTTATTAGATTGCAGCCATGAGGAATCTGCAATGTCATATGAAAATCAGACTATTTTTTTCTGCAGTCAAAAACTACATTTTATGTATACTTTGCTAATATGGCATTGTTTCTATCAATTTTCTTTGCTAGGATCGAATTGCTAAACTTCAGTCACACTTAAAAGAGCTTGAAGATTCAGTTGGGGAACTGAACAAACGAAGTAAAAACGTACTTGCTAGAACAAGACACGCTGAAGAAGACTTGGAGAATGGACGCACTAAAATCAGGTATGCTCTAGTTCTTTTTCAATTTCAGCTGTATTATATGTATTCTGCAATATATGTTCCTACACACTTCGCATTTGTGTGCTGATTGTTTTCCACTTCTGCAGAAATGCTGGAAATGAGGTCCAGCGGCTTGTTAACTCCATCTATAAGATAGAGACCAAGGCAGCAGGTATTTGTTATCCTGAATGTTTCTGGCCAGTTAATCCAATGCAAAGAGTGATGACATAACTTTTAGTTATGCCTTTTCTTTTGCAACGGCACCATTTAATTGTGGCATTTCATGTGATAAATAACTGTACTCATAGGAATACATCATGGGCTGTTATTTTTATGTCTATAGCTCAATGACAATGTCTTTGGTTTCTGCAAGATGGCAGTTTTTGTTATAATTTAGAGTATACTTAGTGTTGCGACGCATCCCACAGAATCTTTACATTAAATCAGAAAATGTTCGATGATGTATATTAGTGGTTATGCTTTTTAAAAATATCATTGACGCTTCTATCGGAGTCAGAAAACTTGATAATAATGCCTAATATATAAATTGTGAAATAATCCTTTTCCAGATTTGATGGATGAACTGCGAGTAATTCCGGGCGGTGATATCTTGAAACTTCGTGCTGAGGCAAGGATTTGTCCTCGTTTATTTATCTTTCAGAAGTTATATCTTTACATATGTTATATTATGTTATTTATTTGGTATGGTAGGTAGCTTCTATGGCATCTGATCTGAAAAGGAAGAGACTTGAACTAAACGCAAATATCATGACAGTAGCAGAGCTTGGCATTCGTCTTTGACAGAGAATTCAATTCTATGTGGATTATACATTATTTGCAGGAAAGTTCATGTTCTCGTTCCTACACTTTGCTTGCGTGAAAAAGTAGTTGCTGAAATTTTGTATCGTGATAATGATATATTTTGCCTGGATGTTACCAGAAATGTGTAAATGAAGCTTGTCATCCAAAATAAGAGGATGTGATACATTAAAAAGAGCTCAATTTTTTCTAATTGTTTCTCCTTAAATTCTATAGATACATACACCGTGCAGAACACAGGGTCCAAGTTTTTCGTCGGCGTTCAAGGTGTATAATATTCGAGTGTGTTTCCTCGATGTCAAGAGTTTACGGGAGATAACTAATTTCATGTCCATGCGAGTTATTTATATACTAAAAGTGTGATTTTGATGGGAGATTAACATAGCTAGAGATCAAAGATTGAGGGAGAGAATGGAGTTGGTTCACGTCTTCACAAGAACGTAAAATTGAAGAAACGAGAATAATTGGGATAGAGGGATCCAGCTCAACACATAAATCTGTCACAAGTTTCTAGAAATGGGATACGGATGCTCCTAATTCATCATGACACAACTTCACCAAGTTCTCGCTAGAATTTGAACAGGTTCTTGTGAACTTTCAGCACCAACCGACACGTTAACGACACTCTAGTACAAACTCTGTGAAGGGCGTCGGTTTGTCCGCTTACTACCTCTGTATTCTTCAGTTTTGAAACTTCCAAAGTATTTATCACCTGACTTGGAATAAAACAAAAAAAAAGAAAAGAAATGTTTATTTAAAATATTTCAAGCATTTCCATGGATATTTTGAATATTTTCTGCATGGTAAATTCTGTCGAGTGATACAAGACCTCACCTTATCTAAACTATGATATTCAGAGTCTTCTATTCCGTGAAGGTAATCTGAGGACATAGGCAAACCAAAATGAATCATTGAAGGGAGAAAAATCTAGGTTTGCACAAAACATAAACAAACTTGAGAATTTTACCTGTATATGCTTGATCTTTGAATATCAACAAACTGCAGGGCATCAAGAGGACGGAGAACGGTTGGTGACCATCAGTTAGAACTTCGTCTGCTTCAGAAGCTGTTGAACCTCCATTCTTTTCTGAGGTTGTGCACTCTTTCAGTTTCGGATGGGAAGTGAAGTTAATTAGAAGAGGAGACTGAAGTGATAAAATTGCCACAACAGGGAAGTAGGCAGGACCATCTTGGTGTGGCTGAGTGGAAATATAAATTCAGATGATCTCACTATCAGTTCTATGAACCTAAATATCATAAACAATTGGACGAATTATCCTAAAAGTTATAGAACTTTGGAATCTCTTTTTTCTTTAATTTCCAATCTGCCAACAAATTGGACATGCTGAAGAATATATCTCTTATTGTACTACTGTAAAATAAAAAATCATGATAGGAAACATACTAATATCACAAAAATGTTGCTAAAATAATATATTGTGATGAAACAGTGAATTTTCATGGGGTTTAAAATAAAGAAAGAAAAAGAAAGCAGGGCAACAGAAAAGAAAGATAATACAATAAAATTCAGAAAAGAAAAATAAATAAAGGAGCTATGAAAGTTGGATGGGCACTAAATTTGTTAACTTTGTGAAGGCATTCTTGCTATCCTTGAAAGTCCGTAATAACATCGAAAATAAATACCAAGGTTCGAAAGATTTTCAATTACTAAAATAATTAGGCATAAACATATGGCGTCTGCCATCAGGAACCAACCATAATTCCTTGATCTGGTAGATATTCATTGATAAGCACATGGTTAATCGGTGATGGAAACAACCTTGTTTGCTGATATATTCTCTGAGTTAGCTTGGTAAGCCAAGGCGGCACTGAAAAAACATAAGTTATGCAAAAATTATGTTCAAAACATCAAAAACAACTTATGTGAATCTTTCTAAGAATTTCACTAGAAAGCATTAACAGATACAGCCAACTGAAGGTTCAATCGAAGTTTGCACAGTTCTTCGACCAAAAAGAAAAAGATTGCACAGTTCGACTTTGCATTTCAAGCTGGTTTAAACACGATTACAATTTTTATTTGATTTTCGCAGTAAATCTTATTTATGCTCTTGAGATTCTTGTGTAGGCTGAGTTTTCAATCACGGCCACAGAACAAATAACAGAAAAGATCAATACGTCTTCGCAACAAAAATTAGAACTCCTAAATAATGCCAGACACAGACATGATTTCCAAGGAACCACTAACATCAACATACTACTTTAGGCTTGTATGTAACACTCCATCAAGCAACCAAACCTTGGAGTAAGCAATTCCGCGCATTCAGAACAATGAACCAAAATAAACCACTACGTAAAAACTGAAGAAAGCTCACTCTGCGCAAAGCATTATGAGACGAGCGAAATCCAACCACCCTTCTTCGTCATTGTGTCGATTTGACAAACAGATGATGTGCCAAAAGTCTCACTTTTCGGAACAACCTACTCTAATTAACTATATATAAGCAAAGCCTCAGGAAACTAAGTTTAGATACTCAACTCCATTAATACACAGAAACAAGCACAGAACAAAACGTCCAAAATAATTCCACTCACAAGGCTGTGGCAGAAGTCCTTTTTCATGCACCACCCCACCTGCCATTACAGAAGACGGATCAAGGTTTAGTGAGGAGGCCAACATGGAAAAATAGACATCCACAGTAATAATCTATGCTCGCGGATGAATCAAACCAAAAAACAAAACAAAACAAAACCGAAGGAACTACCCAAGTTCTGCAGTTTCCTGTTCTTGAGCGTCTTCCATCGGGATGCAGGTACGTCGTAAATCTAGAGAAACAACATCGTCTCACATCAAAGGTCAACAAACAAAGAATGTACTAACAAAAAAAAAAACAGAAAGGTTTATGCGTGCGTCGAATTACATGGTGGAGCAACTGCGATTGCTCGGATTCTGTGATGAAGTCCGGGACGTAAATCACGGTAGGCAAGGAACCGACGACATAGCTGTCGATTGCCCTCTCCTCCATCTTCGCTTGTCTCAAACCCTTCCGTCTACTCTTCGCACTTGCTTTATTAGTACTTCGGATTGCATATGGTGGATCCAATTTACAATTAACGAGCAAGCCGAGGTGGTTCGAGACCGAATCACCATTATCTGGATTTTGAATTCCAATCCAAGACCAAATTGCTTCGCATTAATAAAAAAATTAAATTAGAATTATTCAATTATCTCGATTCATTCTATTTTTATATTAAAATATTTCAAATAAATTGTAATATCCTAAAATTTTGAAAAAAAATAATTCGAGTTTAACGATCAATTTGGCCCCAAAACTCTAATGTCCCCTATTTAAAGCCCCTAAGACCTCTTAATTTTCCCCCACATGTGTGGTTGTAACGGCTAGGGTTTGAGAAGGAAAGAAGTAAATAAAGATTGAATGTTAAATATTTCTAATAAAAAAGATAGAAAAATTTTGCACTATTCAAGTCCTACTCAAATGATATTCAATGTTCATTGGAATTTCATATATCCTTCCGTTATGCAAGAGAATTAAACTCATTTTTTTTCCTCTCAATGTTTGTGTAACGCTTCCAAATCGACCAACACCACGTGGCGAGGATCTATCTGAAGGCGCTATGAAAAATTACAACTTTAACCATTACTGGACCAAGACTCTACATGTCAACAATGGAAGTAAAAGAGAAAAATAGAAGAGTCATAATAGCGGAAGTCTCAAAGTAATACAAAGTTTCGATAATAAATATAGCATCTGAATTACATCAAAGTTCATAAATGCGGAAAGAAAGAAAATGATAACTAGGCCCTTTTTTGTTCATGTGTTTTATTATCGCCTGAGCTGGGTCGCGGCACACGATCTCAACACCATCACTGATATGACCTTGTGGAAATCAACACAGGGGAGGAGGTCCTCCCGTAAGCTATACAGTCTAGTGGGGAATTAACATAATTACTCAATGTATAATGAATAAATTGGATTAGTCAGAATCAGTAAGCACATAATCAAGATCAGATAGTGAGCATAAGATCATTTGAGAATAGATATCAATGGATAAAAGAGAGCAGAAATCTTATGATAACACATAATAATCTTAGAGTCATGAAAGGATTCAGTTATCACATGGAGTTAATAATTATACTTCGCTTGCCATCATACTCATATCATTTGTACATTTTCCTCTTTCCTTAACATTTTCTTAGCTAAGTGACTTTAGGTGCCTTTAACTTTTAGAGTTTTACGCCGAGCAAAATAATATAGCCTTGTGTAGCCATTGGTTGATCAAGTCATGGCTAAGGGAGTGACCCTTCACTATAAGCACTTGGCATGGGCTGGCCACACATCCTTTATCTTTTCATCTTTCTTTATTAACCACTTTACCAATTTGTCGTTCTTTCGTTCTATAGGAAGGATTGAATCACTGGGAGAATAGGTCAGCAGGGAAAACAAATAATAATCATGTAAAAGACTAGATTAAATAGTAAGAAAAAGTAAAGTCCGACTCAAGGTTCGGTCGACCGATTCCTCCTGGTCGGTTGACCGATTAATTGGTATCGGTCGACTGATATCTCTGGATCGATCGACCGATAAGACTAGGTCCGTTCAATGGACTTCGGTCGGTCGGTCGACCGAACCGGACGATTCAGAAGGAATGATCGGTCGATCAATTTGTATCGGTCGGTCGACCGATTTATACATATGGGCAGATTGTGGCATATCGGTCGACCGATCCCTTGTGATCGGTCGACCGATTGTCGTGTATCAGATTTCGAATAGGCATCACAATTTTGGGAGATTTAAATCCTAAATGAAATTATCACTTCAAAGCAATCATCGACACATGGATTTATTAAAAGAAATCACGCTCACATCAACAATCAACAACAGATATCAAATCAGGGAATCAAACAATCCATTCATTCTCTTTTCTTCATTCTATTAGGGATCATGTCATAGGATTTTCCCATCAATGATTCTGGCCTAATTGTATTTAAGTTATGTAGAGGGATTTCAAGTTCACCCACCTGATTTGTTGTTTGATCTTTGTCCTTCGTTGGAAACTCTATTTCTCACGTTTCCCCCTTATCCTCTCGACTGTCCTGGCACAAGATCACATTCCATGGGCTGATCTCCACTTATAGATCCATTTAAATCAAAGGAAGATGTGAGGGCGAAGTGCAGAGATTACAGAATACGTCAGGGAGAAAAGAGAACCAGTTACTACTCTTGTGCTTGTTAATCTAATCAGGATTTTTTTTCCTGGATGGATGTGCACGAAAAGGAGGATTTGGAGGTTTCTGAGATGAGTTGCGGGTAAGAGGATCACTGATGCATATATGGATGTTATGGTGAGTATGAGTGATTAATTTCCAATAATTTATGTTAATACCTGACATTAATGCACCCCATATCTACTGATAAGTTTCCAGGATAATAGGAAGGTGGATTTGAATTTTGTTTCTGCTAGCTGTCCATTTCTGTTACAGCATTTATTTATACACAACTTTTACCACAAAATCTTATGTCATCTTCTATTAGCCTTTGAGATTTAATAGATAAGTAAATTAGTTTCTCGTGGGATCGACAACCTATACTTTTTACTTTATTACTTGAGCGATTAGTGCACTTGCTAGCTTATTGTTATCAATTTTTGCATTAGCTTCCTATAAGGAGAGGTGTGTCTTACCTCTCGAAGTGGAGAAAATGTGGTTGATGTAAATGACTTTCTTCCTTGCCCCATTTGAAATAAAGGAAGAGTTTTAGTCAAATCTCTAGCAGTCTTCGAGGTCGAGAAGTCAGAGCGGAAACGTAAGCCAAGATGTGGCCGAACCTCATCAACAACCATCTATGTTTTTGTGTTTGCATTTCTCTCATTCTCCTTCTCATATTATGTTTGTGATATGATATGAATTACTACTGCGACAACAATGAGGGATGACATTGGTGGTAGAGGTCGAAGGATGTTGGTTGGTTGCATTTGATAACAGAGGAGATGTCGACGTCCACATCATCCTTGGAGCAGCGCGAGGTAAAAGGAACGAAGATGATAAGAGAGAAGTGGAAGATGAAGTCACGTATTAATGATGAAAACACACATACAATAGGCAAAGAAAGGTGGATGTCACTCGTCAGATGTCGCCGACTGGCATTATAATTACATGCCCATTAAACTCAGGTAACTTAGAACGATCCAGGATTTTAGATTTAGGGTTCACGGGCCGTTATTTTTTGGGAGTTACAGTTTGCATGATTGAATTGGGAGACCCAAATACCTCATTTCTTGGTAGAAATTGTGACAGAGATTTTATGTACCCCTCTAAATGTGATTTGGCTATCTTAGAATTGTGTAGATTTAATGTCTAGGATTTTGTATGTTCATTATTTTCATGATTTTTATGTTCTTATGATCCTCTAATGCTTAGAAAACATGCATGTATCATTCTTGATTATTTGTAGTGTTTATTCAAGAGTTTTGGATCAAAATCGCACAAAAATCGAGTTGGGCGACGGAATTTTAAGCCATGGCACGACCGTGATGGCTCTCAGAACAGCCATGAGAGCCGTAGAATGCCCGAGCAAAAAAAAAAGTTGTGCTAACGCCCATGACTATTATTGTCACGGTCGTGAAATGCTAAGCACGACCGTGACCATCCTAGTCAAAATCGTGAGCGAGAAGAAATGCGTTGATATTGCTTTCACGCCCGTGACAAATGTTGTCATGACCGTGATGGTACATAGCACGGACGTGACCACTCTAGTCACAATCGTGAACGAGGGTACGTCCACGATTCGACTGTGCACCTAGGTCACGACCGTGACGACAGATATGGGACAGTGACACCCAAGAAACGATCGTGATCAATAGGGATGGCTTCACGATCATGGGCGTGACACTCCTGTCACGGTCATGACCGACCGTTATTGACCTATTTGTATTTTAAATGTTATTTTCAAAGTATTAATAGTATTTATTGATGATTGTTGATTGTATATGAATCAAGATACATGTATCGTATGTTCCCACGTAATTATGTTAAAATTTAAAGATTGAGCGACGTAATTGATTGTTGTTTGAAAAGCATAATGAATCCAGTTGTGAATTATGCTACATGTCGCCTCTCAATGACCCTTTATCGAATTTTCAAGAATGATCGTTACACACATCGACAACGGTGTGACATTTCTATATCGCCTTCGGACTAGAGTTTGCGAAATGATCGTTATACACATCAATAACGGTGTGTGCATTCTGATGTCACCTCTTGGCGAGAGGGGAACATTGTCTCCAAGAGTTAGCTAACCTATTGTGAGGGCAACGACATAAATTCCAACTATCAGAAGATATATAACGTTAAAAGGGTCAATGGATGAACCGATTGAATGATGTCCACGAAAGTGAAAGTGTGAAAGTCCAAAAGGATTATGAAGCAATCAGAGGGGAGGTATGAATGTGCCTATGAAATTGTATGAACGTTACGAATATTTCGTACTAAAATTATGATGATGATTATTTTTACATGTCTTATCGTGCTTTCATATTATATGCATGATGATAGATTATTGTTATTGATTGACATGTAAAATTATTTGTTAAGTACATGGCATGCATATGTCTATTTTTCTATAATATGAAAATTAATATGCAAATCATAAAGTATCTCCTGTTTCGAATTATGACATTGCATTGCATGACTTTTACATACTCTAACTGAAAACCTGCATCTTAGATCCGTGCAGATAACTAATGTATAAATGATGATGACTCAATTCATGACGAAAAGATTGCACATTGTCTAGACTTAAATTATGTCATGATATCATGGAGTCCATTAAATTATGAGTCTTAGATATATTTCTGAATATTGAATATTAGTTATGATTTTTTTAACACTACTTTACATGTTTTGATGAAGTCTTTCGCTAATTTAAGTTTTCGTTGGAATAGTAAAAAATCATATTTTTATTATAATTATGTAATGACGAAGGAGCTAACACAACCAGATGCCCTAATTATCATTCGAAATGTTGCATAAATTTTTAAAAATATTAACGGCTATTATATATATTATGATATTAAATAATCGGATCAAAACTTGGAGTTATTGTGACAGATCGTAGCCCAAGTTTTTTTATCAATTGTGGAATCTAGAGAAGATTTCAAAAAAAAAATCTGGCCAAGTAGCTAAAAGAAAGAAAAAGGTTTGAACTTAGGGGGCGTTTCTCTAGAGGTAATCTTTGTAGATTATCAGATAATGTTGTATTAAATTATCTGAGCCAACCACATTACCTTGTTCACTTGTGACAGGTACGACATGCTCGGGTCCCGGGTTTCATCCAGTGGTCTTCTAGCGTTAGAAGAAATCTGCATTGCCTAAGCAATCCACATTATCTATGAAGTGACAATGCAGATTGCCTATTGGAGGGTAGACAATTCACATTACCACCTCAGTTGTAAAATTTTAAATTTTACTTTTCGCATTTATCTTTTACAGTTTTATTTAAATGGCAATGTGGATTGCCTATCGGAGGGTAGGCAATCAACATTACCACCTCAGTTGTAATATTTTAAATTTTACTTTCCACATTTGTCATTTACAGTTTTATTTAAATAAATTCTAAAACACATTGAATAAATTATAATAATAATTAAATAAATTATAAAATTAATCAAATAAATATTATAACAATTATCATATTTTAAATATATATTAATTATTTTAAATATTTTAATTTTATGGATGAGAATATATATATATTTGTGAATTAAGTTTACGAAGTTAAAAACAATTTATATATCTAAACATAATTCTTTTGATTAGAAGTATATTGGTAAAAACTATATATTAACTCATAAATTTATAACTAATATGGATTGCTAGATAGATTACTAATGCATACTAAACAATATAATATACATTGCTAACAATTTAACAAGTGACAATCTTTCTAAGAGGTAATTTATATTGCTAGGTAATGTTGAATGACAATGCAGTGAACGCACCCTTAGATGTTAGTTCGTCGTGAGTCTGATATGCAATTGTAAGTTTGGTGTGTTTTTTTCAATATTTCTTACCGAATTCAAGTTAACATTTTAAGCATACATGACAAGCACACAATAATAAAAATTGGATTTAATGGAGGTCCTCCCCCATCTGCGCCCGTCACAGTTTTTTTTTTGTTCATGATTCATTTTCGATTTTTTTCTCAATTTTTTTGCCCGATTTTGTGGTGGGGAAGACCTCGCAACGCAGGCGACGGTCTAGCTCGATGCAAGCGGCGACCTAACTCACAACGGCAACGGCAACGACGACAGCAAGCGTCGGCAGACAACCTAGCTCGCAATGGCAATGGCGGCGGCGACAACAAGCGTATGCACCATCCTAGCTACGGCAGCAAAGAGGTCAAAACTTGGCGGCCTAGCTCGCAGCGGGCGACGACCTTGAGGCATTGAGAACTAAGATAGGTCACGATCCTAGCTCGCAGCGGCAGCTGCAGCGACAGCGACAACCTCACGACGACAGCAAGCGCCGACAGCGTCCTACCCTATCGACGGCAACAAGTGACAACAGCGTCCTACCGACGACAACAACGTCCTAGCTCGCAGCGGCGGCGAAGAAGTCAGAACAAGAACTCGGCTGGCAACGACCTAGCTCGCAACGAGCGGCAAGCGACCTTGAGGCCTTGAGAACGAAAACCTCCACTTAGGGCACGGCCTAGCGCACAGCAGCAATCTCACGTCTTAGAGGTCCGATCTCGCATCGTCGACTGTGGCGAAGGAGGTTGATCATTGATCATGGCAGCAGAGCAAGCCGATCATCGCGAGAGATGACACACGACGACAAGGAAGGCCGATTGATGGCAAGGGAGGACGCGCTGCAGCGTGGGAGGCTGATCGGCAGAAAGGGAGGATGCGCTGCGGCATGGGAGGACGTGCGGCAACGAGGGATGACGGGCGGGAGAGGGAGGGGGAGGAAGGTGTCGCCAGGAAGAAGGTAGGGAGAGCCAGCAAAAAAAACTGGATCATGGAACCAACAGTAAACATTAACACAAGAGACTAAAAGAACACCGTGTAATCTGATCGATACATCAATAGTAAATCATCAAACTGGAACCCAGAAGCGAAAAAAGGAAAAATCAAATAAATCTGAAATAAATTTCCTGCAGAGTTGATTTTTTAGTTGCAGAAACGTTTCCGTGAGTTGCAGAAACGTCAAAAATAAATCAAATGTCCTAACAAAATGTAAACCTCACTACTATACGACTTCAACGATGAAGACCTTTGTTGGTTTTCTGATTGTGACCTTGATCATGCTATTACTATAGACTTAAGGGTTCTCACATGAGAATAAATCACTTGGTAGCACTTGCATAAGGTAAGGTTCTGTATAATATGGACGGTACACTAATCAAAAGGTAATTTGCGATTCCTCTGAATGCATACAATAAGGACATAGTACAAGAATGATGCATTCATGCAAATTGGGTATCTCCGTATCCTAGCTTAACTGTTGTCTACTTCCTCATCTGGGTGAGAAGTTGTGCCGGTGGTCTTGCAGCTCCACCAGCACTATTTCCACCAAATGCGGAGAAAGCACCACCCTGATTGCTACTAAAAGCTCCAAAACCACCTGTAAACACACATAATCAATAATCCACAAAGCAAAACTGAAAGATAACAGGACAATTCCATTGATTACTGATTCCTACAGGATATAGGCTGTCCAAATCTTACCTGACGGAAAACCACCACCTCCAAAACCACTACTTTGAGAAGCTGCTGCAGCAGCAAAACCACCACCACTGGAACCAACAGCACCAAAGCCCCCTGGTGCTGCGGCACCAGCAAATCCACCTGTGTTGGATGCAAGAGCAGAAAAACCGCCTCCTGTAGCACCAGCAAATCCGCTACTGCTAGAAGCAAGTGCAGCAAAACCACCTCCTGCACCAGCACCAGCACCAGCACCAGCAAATCCACCACTGCCGGAACCAAGTGATGCAAAACCTCCTCCAGTAGCCGTGCCAGCAAATCCTCCAGGCCTAGAAGCATAGTTGTTAAACCCTCCTGCACCTGCACCAGTGAAACCACCAGTAGAAGATAACCCTCCAGCAGATACAGTAGATGGAACTCCAAATCCCCCAGCACCTGGCTGCCGCGATTGTCCAAATGCACCTAAGACCGAACCAAGAGCCTGCTGTCCAGATCCTAGTTGTGCTGGCTGCCCGAACCCACCAAAACCACCACCAGTACTACCACCAGAAAAGGCATTAGAGATAATAGGTTGTGATGGCTGAATTGGTTGAGCAGAAGGGAGGCTAAAGGATGGAGGCCGGAACACTTGACCTGGTGGTGATGTCAAAGAAAATGGAGAGCTCGTAGTGCTTGTGCTAGATGAAACAAATGTACCACCAAAAGGATTGGGTTTTGGTGCACTTGACGGAACGGGTGATCCAAGCCCAAATCCACCAAGAGATCCCAAATTGGGCATGTTATTAGTGTCTGGAGCCTCCTCTTCCATTTCATCTTCTTGAGGTAAGTTCAAATCCAAAGCTCCATTACTTGCCACTGGAATTGCACTTGAAGGCTGTACAGTTGTAGAGCTTGTCTCAGGTTGAGAACTTGAAGAACCAGTTACAATGCTAGTTGATGGCCCAACAAAAGTCTCAGTTACAGGTGCCTGTGATGTAGTTGTTTCGTGTTTCAAAGTACTTGGAATTAGTGAACTCTTATTTGCCAATGACTCTGGTGAAGTTGCTTCAGCTTTAACAGGCTTCTGGGGTGTAGGGACTTCTGGTTTTGGAGCGTTCAGAAAAGGTGAAGTCTTAGCTGCCAGAGTCTCTGGCAGTGTTGTATTTGATTTAGATTTCATATCATTTGCACGGGAAGGTGAAAGTTCTGACATAGTGCTTTGTGAAGATGGTGGGTCAACTGTTGAAGCCGGTGATCCCTGGGAATGTGAAGGGACACCAGGAAAAAGTGACCAAGTAGACGTAGGGGAGCTTGACGTTGATGCTGAAAGGATCGACTTGACTTCTTTGACAGTACTATGATTAGGACCCAATGAGTCAGCAACATCTGTGGCTGGTACTGAAGGGACACTTGATAAAGAAACTGATGGCATTGTCGGCACAGATGGAAATGTCATGCTTAGAGGAACTGGACCAGATTCCTTAGGAACAGACAAAGGAGATGAAGTTTTAATTGACTGGTGCTTATTTATTGTCCCAATATGAGATTCCTGTCCAGTTACAGATGGAAAAGCAGATTTAGAAGTCGATGAAGAAAAATTGCTCTCACTTGAAAAGGCTTGGACGTCCTGAGATGGCCATGCAGGATACTGTGTGCTTCCCTGTGACTTTTTAATCAAAATATCTTGTTCGATCTTTAGGCTCTGTTGATTGTTTCCCTGCAGCCCTGATAGTTGGTTTTGGGTGCTCACTAAAGGTTGTACACCACTGGGGAGGATAAAGGAGGATATGGTAGAACTAGTAGCACCTGTCTGGATCTTAGGCACTGTTCTGGAATTGGAAGTAGATTGCATGGTTGACTGTACCACTGCAGGTGCCATGGTGTTTCCTGTATCAGGTGCATCAAATTTTTCATTTGCCTTTTGAGAACTTTTAAATGACATTGTTGATGACAAACTTGATTTTAACAATGTGCTTTTCCTTGTATCATCTGTAAGATGAGACTTTGATTCTGGAATCTGAGATGTAACAGAAAGGTCTTTCGCCCATTTGAACACAGGATTAGGTTGAGACCGGGGGGATTGATTTGCGTGCATTTCTTGATCACCTAGAATGGTACAAGGGACATCAGTAACCAAACAAAAGTTACAATTTCTTGGTCTCCCTTATTTCCTTGACCAAGTAAAACATTGACGGAATTAAGGTTGAACTTACCTTTATTCGGAGTATGCCCTACTGGCTGAATATTACTCATGAATGACCCTGCAACAGAACTTGTACTCGTCCCAAAGATTTTTTGCTGAACCGTAGACAATGACTTAATCTGAGAATCAAATGCCTCTTTTGCTGTCCTGAAAGGCTTATCAGAAGTTATTTTGGGATGATCTTGCTGTGTAGCTCTTTTCACTGTTGTCCTTTGAGGAACAAAGCTAGCCCACCTCTGCACAGAACACAACAACATTTTTACTATGCATTCAATCTATTTTTAGCCCTAACTAGGCACAAATTATTCTAACCTAGGTTTAAAGTCACCATAATATAATGCATGTTCCTCTCAGAAAAAATGTTCCATTTCCAAGCTCAATAATATAACCTTATGTGCTAGAATGGGTAGTCTGTTATGCGGTATGAATCTGGAGGATTGTTTGGATAGTTTTATCAAGGTCAAAGATTCATCGATGTCTGAAACCACTAACACCTAATCAATCCAGCATTTCAGCAGGAGTGGAATGGATAAACCCCCCAAAAGTTGGGGACTTAAGGACAGGCATCAAGGGCTCCAAGAACTCAACCTGAGACTCAGACCCACTATTGATCTGAGTCAACCAATTTGTTTCCTAAGGTATTTGATTCCTTGACCTCAACTAATGGAATGGAAATGTTCATATAGTATAAATTTTCTGAAAAGTTCGGCTGCAAATATGCATTCCGAGACTTCCTCAGAAACCAAAAAAAAATAGGTCAACTATTGAATATATTTCTTTTCTTTTAAGAAGGATATCCAATCTATTTTTTTCCATCACCAAATACAACAACAACAACAACAAAGCCTTATCCCACTAGATGGGGTCGGCTACATGGATCATACGACGTCAATTCGTTGATCCATGTTCATAAGATTCGACAGGGTTTTACGCTGACTGTCGGGGCCTAACACAACCCTCCTCCTTTATCCGGGCTTGGGACCGGCTATAAAACATAGGCGGAGTTTTTCCATCACCAAATATGGATATTAAATTTCTGAAGTTAGAAACTGCAAATAAATAACACAACAAATGAGCTTTCAGGGTAAAGAAATTACCCTATCCAAAGAATCTCTCCTTGTGCTTTCTGGCTCAACATTTGTTGAATTACTTGATGATGCTTTCCTAGGATATTCCTTGCTAGTAATTGTCATTGAGGGGGAATTTTTCTTTACAAACTCACTAGCAATGCCAGGCCCCTTACAATCTGGAGACATAAACTTATCATCCTCGTGAGAAAGACCAATTGATTCAAATAGCTCCCTTGTTATGGTTGCTCGTTTGGTCACAGAAGGATTTATGTTTAAACTCGCCATTTGTTTTGAGAGGCACTCAGAGAGCTGCTCAGCAGCAGCCAGTTGTGAATTTAGTGTCTTATACACACTGTGCAAGGACTGAGTTTGCCTGTACACCAAAATAAATTAATCACGAGAATTTATTACAACTATGGCTGTTAAATATAGCAGATATGGCCTTTCAATTTATGGAGTTCAACAGAAGCACAAACCATATAAATATATATACAGAAGCAGACTTAATACATATAAGAAGCAAACACAGTATAATTATGTGATCATCACTTAATGCATCGGGCATTTTGGACATATCTACAAGAATAATACAGAATGGAAGTATCATAGCTTAAGCTTGTTTTGGTCTTTCAGCATAGAGTTTATCACATGTTATGTCAACGATAAAAGCTTAAGGTGACCATACTCACAAGGCAATAATCATGATTGACGATGTGCTAATTATTAAGAGTTCAGGAAGCTACATTTCAGTCTGTTCCAAAAACATCAGACCTGCACTAAGTGTAGTACTCCAATATCCATTGCTGAAGAAAATGGTAGTACCCATAACTACATCAGACAATTAGCCCGTTAATCTCCTAGTTTGAAATGGAAAGGGTTGGCCAGGATCTACAAAACTGATGCACACCATATTTACAACTAGATCAAAACTTATGAACATAGGTTTCTTACAAATAGTAGTTTTTGTTTATTTACTTCAACTTCAAGTAACAAGACTTGCATGTCTTGTAACTGATCTCAAAATAGCTGCTGAATGAATATATATCAAATGTCAAAGTCATAAAAAATGCAATATTCCAATTCAAATAAATATTTGATATATTCCTCAACATAATACTTTGAGGAAATAACCAGAAGGTTCTTTGTTTTTTTTCTCTTGAAAGGAAATAAACATATTGTTGGAAAGAGCAAATTGGTATCATAAATGTAATTATAAATATCTACTGAAACTAATGTAGCATGTGCATGATATTGACATTTGAAGACTCTTGTACTTCAAAGCATCAAATATGAACCAACAATAGAAATAATAGTTCCATTACAACAATATTTATGAAGTTTCTTTGCTGTAAGTATCAAATCAAATAATATGAATCCCAAATGTAATGTCAAAAGTGATCTTCGGTGTCTGTTGACTCTAAAGAAGAGAGACAAATATAAATGTATAAAAGCATCCTTTTTCTATTCTCATATTCAACTAGTTCTCATCCACTGCTCATTCCATAAATAACATTCAACAATAGTTCTTGAATTTTACTCTCTTTCCCAACTCGATCCTCCAATTTTTGTTTGTAAATAGACGATCTACAACTAATAACTTATTTCAACTAAGATCCTTTTAACCTGCGATAGTCGATTTCCCGATTGCATTGTACACGTCACTTAAAAAAAAATTTACAAAAAATAATAAAATAATATGACCAATTAATGAAAACTAAAAAATATTAGAGGGACAAGAGATGGAGTGAGCTAGCATGGCCATGGAATTCAATTCGACCTCTGTTCCCATCCCAGTCATCAGAAATCACTGCTGCCAGAAGTACCATGGCCACCGCCGAGGGGCTGCCTCTTCAGTGTGATCAGCAAGCGCCTCCATGCGCTCCACAAGAAGCACAACCGCATCCTCCAAATGATGAGTCACACCCAAGCGAAACCCCTGAATCAGCAGTCGCCGCCATTGACAAACTTGAGAAGATATGCCAGAACCTCACCTCCGCCTTCAACGAGGAACTCTCGACCCGTGTCCTGTCCAAGAGATGAGCCGAGCGAGGAGACAGCCGCTGCACTACCACCTCAGTAGATGAGTCCTCCTTACATGCGGATAGAGCTGTGGACTCACGGAGATGCTCCAATTTGGGTGTCTATTCAATGTGAAGTCACAGACAGTTTAGGCAACAATGCTGACTCGGACCCACAAGAGGAGCTGCTGCCTGACTGACTGCGTGATGACCAATGCCATGGACCTGCTCGGGGAAGCTGACCTGGACGCGACTTTAACTCTCGGGGCACTCGTCACGTCACTGCCCTCGTCTGCTGGTGCTCGTCACCTTGCAACCATCATCCACCTTCGTCCGCTCGTCTCGTCTCCCTCTCCTCTTAGCCCTCCCATCTCCCCTCTATCGTAGAGGAGAGAGAGGAGGGAGGGGGCCAGCGCTGCCCACCTATACCTCCCCCCCCCCCGATGACCGAAAGAGGGGGAGGGGGCGCTCCCCCCGTTTACAAAAGGGCAACCTTTTTCATTTTAAAAGTTTTTATTTTTACCGATCAATATTAGTTTATTGTTTTTTAAGTTTAATATGGTGGCACATAGAAAATGCAACCGGAAAATTGACTATCGCAGGTCAAAAGAACCTTAATTTTTCTTCTTTTTTTTTTAGGAGAAAAAAGATGACTATCTACGTTGTGGTTGTCATCCATATTTGTGAAATGGATGTCATGTACAAAAAGGGGCTCTCAAGAAAAAAAAAAGGAGAGATGTACAATGTGTAGCCAAACAACGAACCTTACTTGAAATATATATAAAATAATATTACAACCTTAAAGATGTACAAGTATGTATGCTAGGACAGACAATTAAAGGGTTTGGTCCGACCCCTTACTAGTAAACCTGGAGAATATGGCGCATTCCGAAAAACCACGAAAGATAACAAAACATACATTTTTCTGCGCTTTATTTTGAAGGGCAACATTTTTGGCACATGAAAAAACTATTTTTTAGGGTAATTGCAGCCAACTCATTATTTTTTAAACATTATAACGTATCAGGGCATACTTATTTAATATACTCCTGAAGGCTCCCAAGTTATACCTTGGTTGTCCAAAATTACTATGAAAAGCTCTCCGGCCTGTGGAGACTCTGCTACCTTCTCCAAATCTATTTATGTCAAGAGCATTGAAATGCCTTTCAAGTTCTAGCAGTGCATTAGTCAACTCCTGGGCAGTAAAAAGTTAAAAGGATGAATATATACATTCTACCCAAAAAGAAATAAAAGGAAGCACCATTTGTAAGATCACCTGACGTATCTTCATAATATGTTGCCGCTTCTGTTCAAATTCAGGATTGAGTTTCTGTCGGTTCCATATGTCCCAGTATTGATTATCAGAAGCTTGTCTAACAATGCCTTCCATGTAGACTTGCTTTGACGAAACTGCTCATGCCAAGAAAAGAATAAAGACAGTTGCATCATGCAATTGGCCTAACCCAAATTAAGTTGGGCAGAATCCGGAAGATTTAGAAAGAAACCCTGATTTATAATAATAGACCATTGAACCAGATTAAACCATCATGTAGCATGCTAGCTATCAGTCAATTAAATCATGAATTCAATTATAGAATCAAAAGATATCCACTATGGCATTCAATGCTCCATCTCAAATTTTATAAAATACAAAATGAACAAGTGAATGTTCAACTTTAGCTGAACTTCCCAGATCGAATTCCCACGCAACAAACTTGGAGGATGTAGCATAACTAAATCTGAAGGCATATCATCGCAAAACGAAAGTACTATCATCTCACAACTTTGACATCCTTTTGGTTACTACAAATACTGAAGTTGGTCTCAAGTACATTTGTCAATCAAACTAGCATGCAAATTGTAATCGGCCAATGTCAAGTATGTTCTTAACAAAAATAAACCATAAAGATTTACATGTCACAAAAGTTTTTGAGCTTTTTTTTCCTTTTTTTGAGAGGAAATAGGATGACCACAAGAATTTATGGTTGTCGTCCAGATATATTTAGTTATTAAGATATTATGACAACTGTGACAAGAATCCTGGGATTAATTAGCCAATGTAACCTGATAGCATGTCCAGCAATATCCATATTGAAGTAGAAAGATCATATGAACATTGAGATCAGAACATACCCTGCAACATCTTACTATGGAGCTCCTGAATTTCAGTTACCTGTTCTTCTACTTTATTCTACAACATTGAAAAGAAAGGTTAAGCACCGCGATGCCAAAATTCACTTCAAAGTTACATTCTTGGAAAGGATGGAAATTGTACCTTGTAGAACCTGGATATTTCTGCTAGATCTTTTAGACCAGCCTCGAGCTGCAAAAGTGAACTTTGCTGGGAGATGGTACAAGCATCCTTGATTCCACCTTCTTTCTCTATCAGCAACAGCAAAGTATCAAGTTCCTCATCCATATCTTTTACCTGATCCAGTTTCAAATTAACGAGATACATAGAAGCCCAAAGCTTCAAATCATAGAATTGATGGACAATTGACATAATCTACTTCTCATAATAACGCAGATGGAAGTCTACACGAACTGAAATGGAGATCTTACATGACACTTTAAGTTCACAATATAGAAGAGTCCAGATAACTTTTCACGTATGTAAGAGTCATGTATCATCATTCTAGGACTTTTCACACAGCGGGGCAAATAAGATCATATCTTAAGAAAATACATCAGCATGGAACTTTAGCCTCTACATTAAATTATTTACTTCTGCTCCAAGAAATGATACTTGTTAATGGTCAACCTTCCTTCCATTTAACATGATACAGTTCCTTCAATTTTTTTGTATTACCTAACTCTCATTTCAACTGACCCCCAACTGAATATATAACTAGGCTAGAGTAAGAAATTTAGCATGAAAATTGCTTAACTCAGGGAAAGAGGGCATCGTCACTACTCATTAAATGCATAGTTTGATACTTTTCATCGAAAAGACAAGAATGTGTAGAATTCATAGGCTTATGATCCATGAACAAATGAAACAAATAAATCAGAATGCAAGAAACTAGAAGTGTCGAATCACAAAGTACAGAAAATAAACATGCTCTCAATTCCTAATGTTGACAGAGGTCAGAATAAATCAGAATCTTACATATCAAAAAGATCAGAATCTTACAATGCTAAACATCTTTGACAGCTCTGATTCTGATTCCAAGATCTGCAGAGGCTTGGAAGTTCTTGTACCATCAAACATTGCATGTGGCTTTGAAAATTGTGATTTGCTTACAGCAGGGCTTCCTAATGGTGACAGAGGACCGCGGTCAACAGGTACTGTATCACTATTTGGTGATTTAACAAAAGAAGTTGCACTTTTTTCAACTGCTTTACTTGATGAGGGTGTAAATGGTGAAGGTCCAGCGATGGGGGTCTTCAGAGCTGGACTGGCTGATAAAGAACCACTTGAAAAGTTGGTTTGAGTAAAATGTGGTGCCTTATTTTTCACTCCAGCATCCAACCTAGTTTGGGAACCAAGAAGAACTGCTTCACCAGAGATAAATGAAGGACCCTCAGGCATAATACCATACCTAGATGAGATATCAATCGCAGTACCCATTTCATTACCCTTAAGAGCACTTTTTGCACTCATTTGATTGAATGAAGCTGTTTCACTTGGTTCTTTGACCACTTTGGCAGCAACATCACTACCTTCAGTATTGTTTTTTGCATTTACTTGATTGAATAGAGCTGCTTCACTTGTTTCCTTGACCACTACACTATCAACCTCATTACTTCTTACAGTACTTTTTGCACTTGCTTGATTAAAGAAATCTGCCATATTTGATGTTTTTACCACTACAGAAGTGCTTTCACTCTTTCCAGATGATGACTCAACAGGTCGCATGTCAGGTCTTCCACTTTCAGGTGTCCCAAAAAACATTTGAGTAATATTTGTAGATTCCCCAATGGAGGGCCTTGAGATTGAATTTGCACCAACTTTATCCATCTTTGGCACAATCTCCTGTGTATCCCTATCTCCTAGAATTTTGAACTCCTTTTCTGCAGAACAAGAATGTGCAGTTCACCACAGATAAAAACTAATTACAACACTAACTTTTCAAATGTTGAAAATAGTAAATGTTGCCTACCTCTGGAAACAGCAGGTTTTCCAGAAGATTCTTTAACAATATTTGATGTCAAACCATCAGTATCACCCTCTCTTCTCGACCCCAATGGAGATTCAGACAACTCTTCCTTAAATGACATGTCAACGAGAGGAAGTTCAGAAGGGTCCGAAATTCTAAACAAAAAAAATCAAATGCAATCAGGACAGAACAAAGAATCATCAACCAACAATGCCAATCAATGAAACTATTACCAGGAACGAATGGGTACCAACCTTGCCACATGATACATAATAAGCCTTCCCTCGCAGGTAAGACAAAATAAAACACAACTTGGTGAAAGTTCTTTATAATCCAAGTCAACTTGCACTTTAACCTTCTCATACAAAGAAACCTTGTCTACTCCAAAACCCAAAATCAAATTGTCATCTCCATTTTCTGTAGGAAAAAAAGGATCGTAGTGAATACGGCTTGCAAAAAGATATTTTAAACAATTCAACAACTACTTTAAACTAAGTCACACACCAAACAATATCACTACACAAAGTTGTTTAAAGTGCGATCTGACACATAGAATCGGATGATTCTATGAGTCTAAGTCAGGGATTCGTATTCGATTCCAGCAGGAATCAGTTTTGGCCAGCACTCAGTAGGATTGTGTGCTGACCGTGAGATCGGTCAAGTCGCACAACTCCACCAATCCCACAATTTTTTTAGTTTTGGCCAGCACTCGGTAGGATTGTATGCTGGCCGTGAGATCAGTCGAGTCACACAACTCCACCAATCCCACAATTTGTTTTGTCCTTCTATAAAATCACAACACTCACTCATCTCTCAGCCTTTTGATTGCTGTCCTGCTGCTCTTTTGCCGCTGCTGTCACCCCGCCGCCACCATCTGCCATCGTCACTGTCCTGTTGCCAGCACTGTTCATATGCTGCTGCTGCCGCCGATGCTGTCCTGCCATCACCGCCAATGCTCATCTGCTGTTGTAGCCTCTGCTGTCCTGCCATCGCCACTGCTGGTCATCAGCCGCTGCTGTCCTGCCATCACAGCCGCCACCACTCATCTGTGGTTTTCCTGCTGCCGCAGCCGTCGACCTGACAGAATAGGTGCTCCTCACTCTCCCTCTCCCTCCTCTCCCACTTTCACTCATGAGAGCAGTTTTTTTCCCAAGATACTCCCCTGCTCTCTGCTGGCTAGGCTTGGGGTGGGTTGCCGTCCTTTTTATTTTTTTATCATTAATTTAAAACATTTTGGTAGCTCTACTATTCTCAATATTTGTTTAATAAAATGGAATCACTAATTGCTATTATATTCTGAGTTTATTGTTATGTTAATCTTTATGAATTAATAATGAAATTATTTATTGATGTGTTAATTGCTGTTATTATTGTAATGTGTTAATTTTTCATTTATTAAAATGAAATATTTATTAATATGCTAATTTTTTTATGAATTAACTATAACATTATTTATTGATGTGTCTAACTGCTGTTAGTCTGCCATTATTACCATATACTGTGTTAATTTTACATAATTAATATTTTTAATATGTATATATATAAGTAAATAGGTATTTTTTAGGAGTATAATTAAATGGGTATTTCTTCGGGGAATCAAGATGAGAAAACTAGTTCTGACTCCAAAACTGAAGCCTCAACCCAACAGCGGCGTCCTGCACCACCTGCTGGGTTTCCACCAAATCCATTTGATTTCTCATCGATGCATGAGCTGCTGAATGTAAATATTCTAGAATTATTAAACAAAATGTTTGATGGTAGCATTTTCTTTTATGCTATCATATGGCAAATATCATCCAAAATGACAGTGGACTTCTTGTTGTGTATAAATCTGAACCCTAGTCATGATGTAATGCATTCTGGACGTCTGTGTAAATATCTTTCAATGTCTGAGTTGTATGCTAACTCCGCCTATGTTTTATAGCCGGTCCCAAGCCCGGATAAAGGAGGAGGGTTGTGTTAGGCCCCGACAGCCAGCGTAAAACCCTGTCGAATCTCATGAACATGGATCAACGAATAGAGCGGAATGACGTCGTATGATCCATGTAGCCGACCCCACCTAGTGGGATAAGGCTTTGTTGTTGTTGTTGTTGTTGTAATTTCATGAATTAGTGTTATTAGAATTTTGCACATGTAATATTGTATTTTGTACTTATAAGTTCAAAGAGAATTTACATCTCACCACTTGTATTTTGGATTTATATATATTCTTATAGATTACTATATACATATATTATTAAATAAAAATATGGTAGCATCGGACGTGTCATGTTACTGCTTACGATTTATGTGTTTTGTCAATCCTCCATGTCGTGCCCATTTTACGAGTTAGACAACATAATCACTACATGCACTGCTACAGTGAATTCTGGTTTCTTATTTCAAAAGAAAAATATGTACTATTTTCTTCACTTTTTATTCATGATTTCAGAATCTCATTTGTCATGCAATGCAACTGTGAGGATCAAGAGTTTAAAGGAGACTAGCAAATACAAAATCCAAGTATAAAAGCACAAAGTGGAAGAATTATCTGAGGGGACCAGAGATGTCTTTTAAAGCAAAAAAAGTATGTATGTTGAATTATTTTACCTTGAAGAACAATAGTAGGTTTATACTTGTCATTCTTAAATTCGAGTGCTACTGCCTCACTTGTGTCGTGCCCTACCGAGTACTTCACTAAAAGAACATGCTGGTCAATGTTCTTTTTATTTGAAGCAATCAACACTTTCCTATCAGATAAAAGAATTGAATGAGTCAACATAAAAATAGAGAAAATTGAATAAGAACGGGTATTCAATAGGTGCATAACCCCAATGATTATTTGGGCTAACCTCTCAGCAGATTACATTATATTTTATCTCACTTGTATCATCGTTACTTTACAAGCAGGGAAATTTTATCGTCTCACTTGGTCATGTCAACATTACTTTATGAGAAGGGGAATTTGATGTCAGGCAGTTACTCAAATTAGTTGACATATGGCACTGTTTGGCAACACATTTTTAGAGTATTTAGTATAGTATATTGTTTTAATCAAGTCACAACTCTAGAATTCCCGTTTCAAACAGAGAAAAGAGGTTAAAAGGCAAAACACTATTGTCAGATAATTTTTTCCCCAGGAAAAACCATTTCTACCTTCCTCAAAGAAAAAGAACAAGATCCTTCTTATCTGGATTCCTATGGTCCGTCTTACGTGTGATGTGTAGGTACCATAAATAAAATGTGAAAAGCATACACAAACATCTGCATTTTCTATTTTCTTGTTCTTTTTTATTTTTTTTTTTGGAGGACAAAAAGGATGACTAACCGGTTTGGTTGTCATCCATGTGTGTGTGTATACATATATATATACATACATTATAACGGAACATCATATACATGCAGCGTGCCCTCCAGCGGAGAGCAGCATATATACATGTGGCAAGCACTAGCCAAAACCCCTCCCAAGGAAGACAAAAGATGTGATGCACAATACTATCAACCTACCATCTCTTCCCACAAAAAATAATGCGGTTGCGCTGAAGCCAAATGGCTCAAGCACAGGCCAAATAGGTCGCCAGCAGAACTCTCCAGCCCAGTCCCCGCATAGCCTGCCAGAAATCCTCAACAGCGGGAGGAACAAAGCCCGTGATGCACATTCAGGACCACACCTCATGGGACACCCAACATCTGAAGAATAACAGTAAAACATGCTCCTCCATCTCCCCGCATAAGGCACAAGAAGTATCCGAGTGTGACGCCCATTTCGCTCTTTATGCTCTAGTGAGGATCCGCTTACGTCGCATAAGTCGTGCAAAGATCTCGACCTTCAACGGCACCTGCGAACGCTAGATGAGTCTGCAATCTGCACTAAGGTCTTCCCGAATAGTGATAGCCGGAAGAAGGTGAAGGTAGAGAGTCGAGAAAGAGTCCAAAATCCATACCCAACCATCCGTCCGAGACATGTTCGGATGGTGCAGGGAAGATCGGTAAGTGGAGAGATGAAAAGAGGAGTCTAAGCTCTAGTGCCTGGGCCACCACTCTTAGACCAGGACTCCACCATAGAAGTGCCAGGGTGTGCTGCCAAAGCCCGTAACCGGGGAAAAGACTCCCCTAGTGGGTCCCTGGGTAACAAATCGTGCTGCCAAAAGGAGTCCTCCCCGAATCCAATTGATGGAATAAAAAAAGGGGCGCACCCAGGGGAATAATACCGCCACTCCCCTCCAAAATGAGGAGACTCCCCATGGTGGGATGGGCCTGGTGTCCCAAGAAAGATCCCGACCGTAGAATGTGAAGAAAATCTCCTGCCACAAACTGTCCTCAGTCCCCATAATCCGACCCACCCACCTAGCGAGGAGTGCCCAGTTGGTGGTGTGGAGGTCCGAACGCCCAGGCCACCTTGTGAAGTGGGCCTACATATGCAACTCCAGGCAACCAAGTGGACCCGACAAGTGGAGCTACAACCCTGCCAAAAAAACCTACTCCTCAAATAGTCAATCTATGTCAATACCTAGGCGGGCATCTAAATCAAGGACATGAAATACATCGGGAATGATGAGAGGACTGATCGGAGCAAGACGAGGCGATCCCCGCTCGATAGAGCCTCGAGCTCCAACCCTAAAGTATGTGCTCCAAACGCTCGATGACCGGAGTCCACCTTCGAGAGCCTATGACGATCTGAGAGAGGAAGTCCCAAATATGTAATCGTTAGGGCACTCACCAAGGTGCGAAGCTCAGCCACATAGCTGGAAGCAACCTCTGTCACCATGCCAATCGAGATGAAAGAGGACTTGGCATGATTAATCTCGAGACCAGACGTCGCACCAAAGAGATCCATCGGAATGATCATACATCTGGCCTCCTGCTCCGATCCCTCCACAAAGAAAACTATATCATTCGCGTACTGCAATAGAGGTACCAGCCCACCGACAAAGCCACCGAAGAGACCAGCCTGGCACGCCTGCTGAGTGCATCTACGAGCCCATCGACCGCCAAAGTAAAGAGCATAGGCGCGAGGGGGCATCCCTGCCGAACTCCCCTATGTGGCAGGTACTTGGACCATATGGGGAGAGATGTCATGTTGATAATTTTGTACTCCATATCTCTTTTATTCTTCAAGAGTGGGCATTCGGGTATAGGATGTACTCTCCTCTTTCGTCGCTCTCCTCTAGAGAGCTCACACTTGTATATATTGACCCTTTCATAGTGATACAGATACACGGATGACAACAACAAATCATAGGGGTCAATCCTTTTTGCCTTAAAAACTACAAAAAAAAGTTGACACAATATCTAAGCAAAGTAGGTCATGGTTCTAGCCATTTTGATTTGTCCACGTTGCTCCACCACTTATTGTTAAAATGCACAAAGTAAAAGTTGCGAATGGGGTGACTTCACTTGATTTTCTCGACAAAATAGCAACATCACACTAAGCATAAGCAAGGACTAGATTCATAGATGACTCTACTAATCCACCTAGGCCTTCGTTTGTTTTAACTTTTAACTTTCCAACTAGATCCAAAACCTAGGAAGTGAACCACAATCCAAAGTTGAAAATTGGGTTATCTCCTCTAACACCCCCTCAACTTTTACGCACCTAACCCTAATCCATAAATTTACAAATTGTAGTCCCTAAACTTACCACGATTTGGTACTTGAGTCCTTCTGTCACCTTCCATCCAAAATTTTGTTAAGTTATTTTTTATTATTTATGAAATGTCAATTCTAACTCCGCCTATGTTTTATAGCCGGTCCCAAGCCCGGATAAAAGAGGAGGGTTGTGTTAGGCCCCGACAACAACAACAACAAAGCCTTATCCCACTAGGTGGGGTCGGCTACATGGATCATACGACGCTTCGTTGATCCATGTTCATGAGATTCGACAGGGTTTTACGCTGGCTGTCGGGGCCTAACACAACCCTCCTCCTTTATCCGGGCTTGGGACCGGCTATAAAACATAAGCGGAGTTTGGCCCCGACAGCCAGCGTAAAACCTTGTCGAATCTCATGAACATGGATCAACGAATAAGATGAATGTGTGGTCATACAAGATTAGATGAGATTAGGAATGACCATATACGTGAACGAGTCGGAGTGGCTCCTATTAGTGAGAAAATGGTAAAGAATCGTTTGAGATAGTTTGGTCATGTTCAGAGAAGACCATTAGATGCGCCAGTAAGAAGAGTAGATCAAATAATCTGGAGTCCAATTAAAGGCGGACACTTGTCGAACTAATAGAGCAAGATCTATTGGTGAATAATATACCGAAAGGTTTGGTTACTAATAGAGCAGAATGACGTCGTATGATCCATGTAACCAACCCCACCTAGTGGGATAAGGCTTTGTTGTTGTTGTTGTTGTTGTTGAAATGTCAATTCTACCCTTACTCTTTAAAAGAAAAAGATAAAAAAAATTCATGGACATAATATTGCACAACATATGATTATTAAATAATACTTTTACTAATATTGATTATTTTTTATTTTTAACATGCTTTTTATTTTAATAAGGAGCAAAGGGTCAAATTGGCATTTCATAAATGACAAAATTAACTCACCAAAATTTTGGATGGTTAACAGAAGAACTAAAGTGTCAAATAGCAATAAGTTTAGAGATTAAAATTTTTAAATTTATAGTTTAGTGTTAGATGCAGAAAAAAGTTATAGTTAGTTGAGGGGTGTCGAAGGAAATAACATTTGAAAATTACAAAGACGCTCTCGTAGGGCACCAATCCATGTTGTCACATTCCGCCTTAAGAGACTATGGTGACGTGACGATTATGGTGGCGGTTACCGGCGGCGATTATGATGGCGCGACCACCCAGACACTAAGACATGGCCCCAAGTATTTTCGAACACTAGGGCAGGAGAACTTCATTAATCCGGCGAACAAAGGTCGTGAGGATGCTTTGTAAAATAGGTACAGGGCTTTGTAGAGGTCTGTGGCGCGAAGAGCAGTTGGGCCAAGTTGACACGCAGGTGGTGGTGAACCAACGGACGGGTGGGCAATGCACGGTGGCACGAGGCACTGGCGCGCCAAGATGGACCAAATGGTTACCAGTCTTATGACAACATGGAGGCTATGAGGCCGAGGGATTCTTGCTGAGAAGGACACGAGGCCGCAGTGGGGTTTTTGCATGGCGAAGCGATGTCAGCAAGTGGGCGCCAGACATGGGCGGTTGTGGGTGTTTGTAACTCAAATGGGGTGGCGGCCAGGACAACTGCCCTTGATTGCATAAATACTCTTGTACTTGCCCATTTTGATGTAGTGCAAATAAAGTGCTTTTCCCCTTCTACTTGTGTTCTTCTACATTGTGCACTAAGTGTGTCTGTACGAATTGACGGTTACAGTTCTGAACGTGAGAATTTCTTGAGAGGCCATCGCCGGCAGCCCCTGCCCACAGCACCACCTGTCCTAACTTTCCTCCCACAAATGCTGGAACCCCACAATGCCGCCACCCAACCCCGCATCCCCTTCGACCATGTTGCAAACCCGTGACGCCACAAACGCTCATCCAGCATATCACTCTCCACCTTCCAATACCACTCTCCTCTCAAATGGCGTCCTTGTTTCCGTTCCCACCTCAGGATGCTCCAGTCAGGCTGCGCCAACCTCCTCCCGCCAGTGACCGGAGCGAACATGCAATCAGTGCTCCAGCGACTCAATGGAGGGTAGGTGATATACCTGCGGCGGCGCCCTGCCATGCTACACCAGCTGAACCTCCAAGCCCCAGCTGACATCTGCAGCTTCAAATGCCTGAGAAACAGCCACAGCCACTTCGCTCGCTCAGGTTTGGGCCCGGTCCACTATTTCCAATGTGGATGGGGCAGCCACCGTCAAGTCACCTGCCCACTTCCACGTGGCAACCATGAATAGCACAAAGGTGTCTCCAGCCATCACCCTGCAGACCTCTGCCAGTGGCCCAACCATCACCCTTCCCTGGACCTCGCTGAACTTCGGACAGCAATGACACAGCCACACCTTTCCAATTAACCCGCATCCCAACAGGCACCTGGCTTCTCGTTCCCGGCTCCCATCGGCACGTGAAATGATACTCGCCAGCCCTTCATTTGTTACCCCACAATGGCTGACACATGGCAGGCAGGGTCAGAAATGGACCGATCAGCTAAAGCCCTGCTGACCACCAAACGGGAAATCCAGATCTCTGGTGTCCTGATAACTCCTGGAGTCGGAGGCAATCAGTGTGGTTATTGGAGACTTCTGCATTCCCCTATCAATGGCCATTCAGACAATAGGCTCGCCAGAAACATCGAGCTGTGCCCCGGCTGCCAAGTTACACCGTCGATGACAAGATGCACCAGCACCGGCAGATTCTAGCTCCGGCTGCAGGTAGCTCTGCATCTGAAAACCTGGGCCGACGTTGCAGCCAGCAATGCATCAGCCTCTCCCTCAACGGCAGGCAGCAGAGGCTCAGTACATCCCCCTGCTATGCCAGCTGCATCCCCTGGTGTGAGGTGTACAACCGCCACGTTACAAGAACCTCTGCCACCAGCTGTGCAGTCTGCTGCCAACCGTAGAATAAGGGCACGTGTCAACATCCTCCAACAGGTTCCCACCTACCAGCCAAATCCTATCCGTCCACAACCATCTCCCATTGAGTCCAACATCAAACCACCTTGTGTCCACCGTCTTCTAAGTAAGACCCTAGTTCAGCACACATCCATCATCCATCCAGAAAACCATCGGGTGGCAGCGTCGCAGCCTCGCAGGGCCTGACGCGAGCGGCAGCAAGGCGGGACTCGGTCAGGAGGTCTCTGCAGTGGCGCTTCCAGCTGCCCGCGCTCCCGAAGGTGCCGCTGAGACCCTCCCGCGCCCGACGGCCTGAGCAAGTTCTCTGAAACTCTGCACGGGAGTGAGTGGCAATGAGGCGATGGGAGGTCTCTGTGCCGCTGGTGGCTACCCACACTCACAGCGGCACCGCTGAGATCCACCCGCTTCTGCTGCCCCTTGCCGACGTTGTCGTGTAGCCGCTGCTGCAACCCTTGCCGTCGGCCTGAGCAGTGTTGTCACGACCTGAAAGGAGTTCCTCATACGCTGCTTCGCCCGATTGTCTGGCCGAGATAGAGAAAGAGCGCATGTTACTAATTGGATTAGTTATTAATGTCTATTATTTTGGTATTACTTGTTAGAGTTTAAAATATTATGATTTTATTTCATTACAATCTTTTAACTTATTGTGTCTAATTTTTTTGGTACATGTTTATTATGTAAATTATTTGATAATTTGATGCATTGTATTAAGTAATAATATTTTATTAGAAACGGTCTGACCGGTTGGACCTAAGACAGAGACTTTTCTGGTTCGTTTCCGGTCCGATCATGACAACACTGCACCTACGGTCAAAAGCGGGCACCTGACTGACTCTCCATAGGCCACTACAAAGGATAATCGCACACTCTCAGGGCCGCTTGTCCGCCGGAGGACCAGGCTGGAGCACAAGGGAGCAGTGTGGTTTCGATATGAGGGTCCTCACATGGAGTGTACTCGGCTTCGGCGATCCAGAGCAACGCCGAACTCTTGGCTGCTACCTATTGGCGTGGGATGCCAATGTGGTTCTCCAGGAAACGAAGCTCACAAAGTACAGCACTCAGTTGTGGGGACAGATAGGGGGCCCACGCATCTTAGAGCACCTCACTTCGGATCAGTCGGCTGCTCCATGGGTTGTATTTTGGCGTGGGGGTGGATCTTGTTTTAGAGTTGTGGATCACTAGATTTTCATTATCAGCTCACCTACTGCGTCGTGCATATCTGCCATCTCTGGCCCATGTTCAGTATCACTTTGTGCCACCCTTCGGGAGGAACGATGACACGGATCTTATATATTTTTTCATTAGGTTAAGAGCACATTTATTTTGAGCTTTCTTATGATATTATGCTCATGTCGTTCATTTATAAGACACGTTACCTACTTTTCCAAAATCCTTGCATCCTTTCTATTTTATACTCTATTTAGAATTGCATGTTTTGAGGCTGAGAAGAAACTTTTACTTTTCTCAAATTTTTTGTTTGCGTAGGGCATCTAACCAAGCATCCGGCAGCAAGTAGGGGCACCCTACTGCGCCAGAAAAGACAAAATAACAGAAGCAGAAAACGAGAGCCTGCCACCTGCCATAATTTCTTTTTTTGAGGGGTCCACCTGCCATAATTCTGTTCCTGCCACGAAAAGCAACTCCTGCTGTACACTTTACAGGTGGCAGAAATCAAACCGTGGAAAAAAAGAAAGGATAATACAAAAAGAGGAAAAGGATGCTTTTGCATAAGGGCGACAGCCATTTTTAGGAAAGATGACAGGATGTTATAAGGCGAGAAGAGGGCTGAACCAAAAGAGGAGGCCATTATTGCTGCCGCTGTTGTTCTCTTTGCTATTTTCTACTGCATTTTATTTCTTAGTAGTTTTGACTCTACTTTCTAGGAAGATGTTTTATGTTTTATACTTGATGATGATCACTTGGGCTGTACCTCCTCTGGATTTGTGTAATTAATCCAGCCATTAAGGCTGGAGGCTCCTGATGGAGCAGCCTTATTCCTTATGTTGGATGTTTGTTTTAATAGAACAGTCCAATTTTTCTGCATCTCATCCACTTCATGCTGTCAATGATTAATGATGCATTGTCTTTTGACTGATTGAGTACTGAATCTTGTTCCTTTTCCTCTGCATCTAATTTTCCCTCTCCTGATGAATTGGGTTTGTTTGAAACTTAGTGAGCTGCCATAGAATCGAGATATTTCTATCACATTTTGCCACTCCTGATCTCATACAATTTCACACACCAAGAAGCTCCATGACACACGATCTCACATTCCCCAGGCCCGTTGGCTCCTCAGGGAAATTCAATGCCACACAAGGCATGGAGGACTGTCCCATTTCTCGACACGAAAGGAACTCGGGCGCAGAAGACTTCAAGGACTTCATTGACACTCGCGCATGGCTAGATTTTCCAGCAACAAACTGTAGATTCACATGGAGTACCGCGGCCCCATCCACTAGATTGAGGATTGACAAGTTTCTTGAGTCTATGAAGCTTGCGGATGTTTAGGCACTGGACCGACCATTCTTAGACCACACCCCACTTACGGTCAGGCCCAATGGTCCCTCTTTCACTTTGAATGGTCCTGCCTCCTGGAGGTAAGTCTCTAGTCAGACCTAGTTTCGGAGGGCGATTGACAACACCCGCTTCTTCCACATGCATGTGAGCACTCACTGGTGTGTGAATCGAATGTCCAACTCGAGGTGCAGGAACAGAGACTCACAGATCATCAGCACATAGAGGCAGCTATTGCTTCCTTCTTCTGGGTTTCCTTCTTCTGGGAGTCTTACATGCGCTGGAGATGGGCCCCCCTGGTGGCTCCCTCTCTTTGCAAATGATCACATTTCTCTTTTATCGCACTACACTAAGCAGGTCACCTAGGCCCTCCAGGAACTCAATAGCGAAGCTTCGCCAGGCCAAGATGGTTTCCTCATTTTCTTTTACAAGAAGTTCTGGCAGGTGGTGTGGGATGATGTTATGGCGGTCATCCTAGAGTTTGCCAGCAAGAACCGAGACTTTGAGTGTCTCAAGCGGTTTCTTCTCTTCATGCCAAGTGCACACCCGCGGAGCGAGTGGAGGACTTCAAGCCCATCGCACTATTCAATGCCATCCGCTTCACGATATGCTGCCAGACATCATCCATTCAGACAGTCAAACCACAGAGGGAGGTTCAATAGGGATGTCTTCTAGCCCTATGCAATTCGTCTTAGCTGTCGACGTTCTCTCCAAATGTACATAGGCTTCCTGCGCCTCCGGCCTCTTCAAGGAATTTCCGGGGAGCTTGGTTCCTCTCCTCCAGTATGCAGACGACACACTTTTTTATCGAGGGTACTACCAGGAAGCCCTGGTGGAGCTATTTGGATCAACATTCGGTCTTCATATTAGTCATGCCGTGTCCCCATTCATTTCTTTTGGCATGGCATTAACGACGGGCAGCAAAACTTTGCACCTCAATCAACTCACCTCGGCCTTCCTCTCTCCCACAACCACATTGGGTCGCGAGATTAGACCCCAATTATTAAGAGAATGGAGCGCAGACTATAGGATTGGAGTTTGAGACTATCACATGGCGACCAGCTGGTTCTACTACGGTCCATCCTGTCATCCCTACCGATTTACTACATGACCGTATTTCGCATGCCTGCATTGGCAAAGAGACATCCGAACTCTCTATGGAGCAAGTTCTTCTAACAAGGGGGCGACCCAGATAGGCAAGGTGTACATCTTGTCACCTGATAGAGCATTTGTTGCCCCACAGAGCAAGGAGACTTGGGTATTCGAGATCTTCATTACACCAATCAACCCTTGTTGGTTCAGTGGGTCAAGTGGATCATGGGCCGAAAGACAGCTAATGGCGCATTTTTTTCATTGCAAGCTATTGCAGGGATTTGTGGTGGGAGTCCCAGTTTATTGTGCCACATGGAGCCTCGCCCTTCTGGCGTAGCCTCGCAACATTTTTCCCATTGGTGCGCCGTATCATGGTAGCCTCACGTGATTCTACTGAGGCTTTCTTGTCTGGGGGCATGAGTGGTTACATAGGGGCCCACTATCTTTCCCCAGGCTATGGGCCTTGCCCACATCCCCCAACATATCGTTGCTGAGGCATGGTCCAGGCAGGGGGCGGCTCTTGAAACCGGCTCTTGAAACCCTCTCTTCAAGTTCTCACTCATTCTTTGAGTTCTTGACACTATAGGAGCGGATCACACATCTACACTCGGATGCCTCTAGGCCAGATGGATGGGTTTGTCTCCCAGACGCCCAAACAACTCGCAACCTTGGAGGATGCAAGTGGTGATCTTTTTGGCAGCTACATCGGCCATATGGCTTCGACATAACCGTACTATCTTTTGTGGTGAGAGGTGTTATGTTGAGAACATTGTTCACCATTTCTCCTTTCTTATTCCAGAGTAGGGGTTCAGTAGATGTTTTTTTCTCCTTTTGATGCACTCACTTGAGAGCTTATACATGTACATTCTAACTACTAATACAAATAAATACATGGATGGTGTCACAAGTTGACAACCATCCTTTCTTCCCTCAAAAGAAAGACCCAAACCCTAGTCAAGTACCCGAATCGTAAACTAGTCTTTCATATATATGTGTGCGCCCAAGCCTACAAATTATACTGAGTTTTGAGTTCATTGTCCAATGATCATGGCCCTGGCAGTCATTTGGACCATATAACTTCAGTGCGACCACACTACTTTTGGGGATCAGATGAGAGAGAACATTGCACATCATGCCTCTTTTATAGTGAGCAAGTGGGAAGGCGGACAGTGCATTGTGGATCCCCACACCCATTTCGCTCTTTTTTGTTTTTGTTTTATACACAATTATTAAATACCCCATTTCATTTTGATGTATAGATACCATAATCCCGCAGTCATTCTTTCTCTTGTCACAAGAAAAAACTCTTGAGTTCACCCAAGTTTACTCCCAAGTGTGATTTGGTGATGAGTTGACTCGTTTAGTGTCTTACGTGCATACGAGTTTACAAGTTAAGCTCGTGAATCTTGATTTAGACGAGTTTATAGGCAAGGTGACGGCAGAATCAGAAAGTAGGCAGTTGCACAAGGAATCTTTACAATAACTTTTTTCAAAAGTTTACATTTACTATTTAACTGATTTAAAAGTCAACAAATGCTCATCAGGTAAAAAAGTTAGTCATTTATACTTTTTGTATTGGCAATTTACACTTTTGGAATGGTTTAGAACAATTTATATCATTGTCTTTTAGTGGTGGAAAGGCTTGTAACTTTGATAACTAATGTCGCATACACCATATGTACCAGAAGTCCAATGAAGATATGTCTAAAGAGAAGAAAAACATTGGCTGGATAAATGGAGCCATTATGATATTCAGGAGTGAAAATTAAGCCATGAACAAAAAATGATATAACAATAGATAATTAAAGGCGGGAAAGCATAAAGATGCTAGCTTATTATGAGGAAAGACAATCAAACATACCAGCGATCCAAATTGCTTAAAAGTAGATAAGGGCCAGCGCCATTTGGTAAAATATCATCCAAAAGTCCTTCAAAAACATCTGGAAAAGAAAAAACAACTGGCTTGCAGGAACTCTACAAGCAGTTTCATAAAAAAATATTGTGCTCAAATGATGTCACCAAAACAAATGTGCTAATAGGAAATAACAAAAGATCCCGATTAAACCACACAAGAAGGCGAGTTCCTCAAGGATAAGGTTAAAGAAGCAATTTGATCTCATGGAATTGATATGGATGAATATAATAAAAACAAAAAAAATAATCAATCAACTGTTAGACAAATAAAATGGCAATACAAGATCAGCATCAAAAATACTCACATAATTTGAAAGAAAAATTGCTACTTGGCAGATGCATAATAAGCTGAATCAACATAGACAATTTTTTTAGATGAACGTAGACAATTTTTTCACTTGATGTTTATGACTAAATCATTCCAAAAAATAATTTCCTTAAACAAAATCATTCCAAAACATTTCATAACAATATATGAGAAGAAAAAGGAGATTGAACCCTGCTGACATTAGTTTTTCCCTCAAAAAAAAATGTCCTCAGCTGACATGACCACAAAAGGTAAGATCCAGCCTACCAACCTCAGTAAATTTATGCTCTCCACTTGTGATCATTTGAAGAAGGTAACCTTCCTCATTGCCATCCTCATTGATTCGGATGCATCCAATAACAATAGTATCTTCCCGCACCCATTCAATAGAATCCACTGATTAAAACATAAAATCAGATTTGAGTGTGCAAAGCATCTCTAATGTCTATTCTATAACAAATTGGAAAGTCAACACATAGAATAGCATAAACAAACTTTTTTAGCAAAGTGGAAAGAAGTACTTAGGAAAAGACACAAATATAAGTATAAACTAATATAAGAAAAAAAATGTAGAAAGGTTACCTTTTATGGAGCTCTCTGTTTCAGCATCAGTAGACCATAACTGGAATAACAGTGACATTCTACGTGCTTCCTTGAAATCAGATGAAAGAATGCTTAAAGTACTGCTTCGGGCAACAACAATTAGATCACCACCAGGACTCCAGTCAACTACAAAAGGTAGGTACTAAATCTTAGAATCAATTAATATTAGGTTAATAACAATAAGGTAGCTTCATCAGGCCTTTCAAAAAAAAAATGTAGCTTCATCAGGCCTTTCAAAAAAAAATGTAGTTTCATCAGGTTAATGTGAAACTCCTTTTCATTGAGAAGGTAAAGGATGGTTGCCAAACATGCAACCATTCATCATTATTGATTAAATGGTGTTCACGATAGGTTTTTTTGAAATGAGGTGTTCATGATAGGTTTTTTTTTTTTTTTTGAGAAGAGTGTTCATGATAGGTTATCAGGCAAAAAAAATAATAGAACTACTATTGCATAGTAGATGTTGCCAATTAGTTATCAGCTATGAAGTATGTAACTACAAGAATATACTGAATTCAAATACTAACTGGAACCTGATAACTGTACATAAATACTATCAGCCAAAGATTGATGGCCCATATGCAAGCTATATTCCAGTCAACTAGTGTGGTAGTCACAAGTCTCAAAATAACAAAACATGGAATTCCAAAGTGTGCAAGATCCTTAATAGAATTTGTTTGCATGTCACATTTTCTTCACTTTTAGTAATTTCTTTTACAAGAAAAAGAATGATAGATAATGTGTGCAGTCATCCACCAACAAGTATTTGGTTCAACTCCTCGAAAAAGAAGTACTTGGCTCAACTGGTTGCAAGTTCATGCAAGTAAGGTCTTAGGATGAAATTTCGGAAGAGCAATTACTGGGCAAGGAAAAACTTTTACCTCAAATTGGATTAGTCAAACGTCAGTAGACTTCTAGACACCAGTGTTAACACTAAAAACAAAACGTGAGCAGTTATCCTACTTTATTTATATTGCTATATATGGCATCATCATATTATCTTGAATCTCTAAAGTTAAAAAACGAACCAAAATATCAAGTTAGGTCCAACGTGGCTTCCAGCAAGATCTATTACCTTTGGAATGCCACTCAGACCAAATGAACAATTATGTAAAAGAATAGAGATGTATAAGCATTAAGAAGTATTAATTTAAGGTAAATCAAATGAAAGATATCTCTGACTAATACAACAACAACAAAGCCTTATCCCACTAGGTGGGGTCGGCTATATCTCTGACTAATATAAATTTTAAATCTTCCTTTTACCAAAATTTATTTTCAATCTATAAAAAGTATGGCTTCATCAAGTTCGGATAACTGCTAACAAGATAAGAACACAAACCAGCATCAACATTTTCCATGACATTCTCAAGGTGATCTTTGATACGCCCATGATAGAGTAAGCAATCTCTTGAGAGAACAATAAAAGATTTCTGAGCATTCTTTTGCCATTTGAGATCTTTAGCTGTTCCAGAATCTTTTAGTGAGCACGAAAAGGACGGCTTGAGATCCTACATCATTACAAGAGTGAGAAAGTTACTTTAAAAAAAAAAGAGTGAGAAAGTTTTTTATATGAACTAATACAGCATGATATTTCACTTTTTTAGAGTGAATATTTCAGACTATTTCGGAAAGGAAATAGTTGACATAGAGCAACAATACAGATAAAACAGAGATGTACAAGTGAAACATATTGCATTCAGACATGTGAAGTCCTATAATTATTACAGCAAAGACAGAAAAAGAAGCAAGTGGACCATTCTGTTCAATGGGGTAAGAGGTTCTTTTTTTTTTAGGGGGAAAAGGATGACTACCGAAGGTTGAGGTTGTCATATATATATGAAAGGATCACCATGTGTGTATATATATATATGAAAGGATCACCATGTACAAGTAAGACACTCTCTGGCGAAGAGCGACAAAAAAAGGAAAAGTACAGGACCTAGCCAAAACCCCACTCCCAAAAAAGACAAAAGATGTGATGTACAATATTATCCACCTGACCTCTCTCCCCACAAAAAATGGCACGATTGCGTGGAAGCCAAATTGTCCATGCACCAGCCAAGGTCACCAATGAAACTCTCCAGGCCTGTCTCTGCCTACCAAGTCCCCACAATGCCTGCCAGAAGTCCTCTGAAGATAGGGGAATGAGGTCGATATGCTTGTCCGTGACCAAACCTCCTGGGTCACACCACATCTGAAGAATAAATGTGTGACATCCTCCTCCATCTCTAACACACAAGAAAGACTGTGTGGGTCGCCCATCTCGCGCTATATGCTCTGGTGAGGATTTCTCATCATACATAAATCTGAATAACCAGCCTCCATGAACTGGTAAGAAATTAGGAGTCGTCCTTAAACAAAATAGTAACAAGAGTCTGAACTCTTAGACATTTTCTGGACATCACTCTTCAGTCATTTCAACAAAAGGCAAAAGGTTTCCATAGAGTTGAAGAAGAGCATTGACTCAGTGACAGAGATGGCATTTCACTCTTGACAATTATTCACCAGTTATTTGTTGGGAATTCAGAAAGTGTCAATATAGTCAATGTCAACAATGGGTCTTTACTAACAACAACAACAACAAAGCCTTATCCCACTAGGTGGGGTCGGCTACATGGATCATACGACGCCATTCCTATTCGTTGATCCATGTTCATAAGATTCGACAAGATTTTATGCTGGCTGTCGGGGCCTAACACAATCCTCCTCCTTTACTAACAGCGGGCATAAATTGTGAAATTCTAATTGGGACTGCATGGAGGCAAATGCAGACTGTGCCATGCCATGTGTGTAAATTTTGTCAACTTTCTGAGTCATTTCAAAAAAAGTGGATATTAGGAGGGTGTAGTATTTGGATAAATTACACAATCATCCTTCTAACTTTAGTTGCGGTAACTATCCAATACTCTAACTTCATTTTGTAACAAACTATCCTCCTCGTGACCACCGATAGTGACTGGTACACTGTCAACGCATCACAAGAAACATAATAAAAGAATGCAAAAACTAATAAAATAATATAAAAAATAAATAAATGAAAAAGGAGCAGGCCGTAGACAAGGTGGAGAGGGACGCCGCCGCTGGGTGGGGAGGGAGCGGTTCGACCGAGAGGGGTGGGGAGGACGCCGTCGCCGACGAAGGTGGGGGTTGGGAACGCCAACGCCATTGCTGACGCGGGTGGGGCGCCATCGTCGATGCGGGGGGAAGAAAGACATAGCCCCAAGGGTGGCAGGCACGTCGGGAGGTGGGGGTGGAGCGGCAAACGCCGTCAAGCCAATGCAGGCAGGGTGGGGGCAACAGGGAGGGATGCAGGCTCATCGGGGGCTGATGCCATCGCCGCCCAGGCTGATGACACATGGCTTCCGCACTTCTGTCTGTGGCAGGTCGGCAAGGTGATCGCAACCGTGGGCAAGACTCCTTTCTCTCCAATCGCCTCACCTGTGATCAGTCCAACCCTCCCCCGTGATGGCATTTGCCCTCCCCGGCTTCTTGATGCCATTCGCCGCCCCCGCAAGGACTCCAGGAGGTGCCGCCGCAATGACATTTGCTGACCTGTCCCCCCCCCCTCCGACTCTGGCGAGGGGCGACAGCCCACCCCTTCTTTTTCATTCTTTTATTTGTTATTATTTTTATATTATTCTATTATTTGTTTGCAACATTTTATTATTTTTATTGTGCCGCATCGATAGCATAACCAGGCTATCGGCGGTCAAGAGGACATCTCGTGCAAGATTTTGAAAGTTAGAGGATAGTCTAGTTACAGTCGAGTCAAAGTTGAAGGATCATTCCTGTAATTTACCCTGTATTACTTCCCTCCATAATATTTCACATCATTCACTGTGATTTGATCCAAAGTTTTTTATTTATCTTTTTCAGATAAACCAATCAAAGCAAGTATAACTATTTCTGTGTTAACCACATTAACTTCTCCTATCACATAATCAAATATACCACATAAGAAACACAAACATTACACAGCTCCCTAATTATTAACTGCATACAACTATTCCACCATAAGACGAACTGCATGAAATTGCAGCATATGAATCGAATTACGGACATCATGATATCCCTGAACTCCATCAAGCCCGAGTTCCAACTCTAGTGAAAGAAAAATAATGAAGAGTAAGCGATTCGCCTATCTTACTTTGTCGAGGAGAGAAGGAACATGGAAGAAGTGGATTTCCCCAAAGACGGATGCAGCAAGCACGGATGAATCATTAGACAGAGCGAGAACTGAAACCCTACCAATCTTCACATCTACAACACACGCATCTTCGATGTAAGGGCCCTTCCCCTTCACCTTGATTTCCTTCGCCAACTCAATGACATCCTTCGTCCTCGCCACAAGAAACCCTAGGAAACAACAACCCAGTCGGCATCCCAATCAAAATGCTAAGATGCTCTGGCCAACGAATCGAATACCTTCGGAGTGGGCAAGAAAAAGGGCACGGAACCGCTCAGCGACGGCCAACGGCCGAGACGGAGGGCTCTGGAGGTCAAATTGCGCGTCCGAGGGCTTGATGGGAACGGGTTCACCGATACGGCAGAAGACGAAGTCATCGGTGCCGTCGCGGTCACCCTCGACCTCCTCGTCTAGGCGGATAGCGCTAGGGGATTCGCTGTCTCCTTCCGCCATCGGAGCTATGTGGAAAGCTTAAACCCTAGCAGAGATTTCAACACGTCGTAAAAGCCATAACGGGTCGAGCGGGAGAGCAGCGGCCATTTCTGAAAAATGAGATGAGCCTTGTTTATCATTATTTTTTTGGGTTAAATTATTTAATATTAAATGTTTTTGGATATATCAAATCTTAATTTGACTAGTTCCATTATTACAGATAAAAATATATTGGAAAAGTTGCACTTTTTTGTTTGGACTACTTGATAATAATTTTGTATACATAAAAATTGGGCCATCTTTTTCCTCTTTTATGAAATCAATATGGCTTTTTAAAATTTCAATTTTTCTAAGTGAAGAATTTTCTACTCAAGTGACTCCATAAATCATAATGACATGAAAAAGCTTTGTTAACTATTAATAATCATAGCAATTATTAAATTTTTTGTTAAATGCATAACCTTAATGAAAAAATGGTGTGTTTTTCAAATAAAGCATGTTGTTTTTGGATAGAAAACAGAGTTAACTACGCAGTTTAGATATTATTTGTTAGGGTGTTATCATTGTTTTTTCCTTTTCTAAATATCCATAATTTTCCGGAAACTAATATTGATATTAGGTTTCATAATTTAGCTGAACGCCTTATTTGTCTTTATCAATTGCCTTGGTGAAGAAATCGAATGATAACCTTTCATATTCTTAAGATTATATTTCAACTAGTAAACTTTCTCGCTTCAGCAATTATAAATTTTAAAAAATATATATAATAATTTATATTTGCATTCTGAAATTAAAACAGTTTAAAACAAATTAAATTGTTTAATTGTGAAAAATACAAATATTAATTATTACATATTTCACATGAGAAATAGCATGAGAATGAAAAATGTCTTCCTTTAAGAAAGAGAAAACGTTTTTTTCCGAAATTGCATACAAATTAATTGGCAAGTAGACTATCAAGACTTTTGGTTTCTAAATAGAAGAAAATTAATCCTAGAAGATATTTTCCCTGAAAATTATGTAACATTCCATATCTTAATCAGGGTTGGGTCAAACACAGATGACTCTTTTTATAAAGATCTAAATTTTCCTTATTTACCTCGACTCTTGACTATTAGGATTTGAGGAAGGGGGAAGAAGAGGAAGAGGAGAAAGGATGATACATATTTTATCAAGATTTATAAATGGAATTTAAACTTCTCTCTCATCTCTCAATGATGCACTCCATTCTTGATTGAAATTTCATTGAGGGTTTTATTTCCTTCAAAAAATAATTGTGCCCTACACCTTAGAGTAAGATTCTTAAGAAATATTGTATCTTATCAGCAATGATATGTATATTCCTAGTCATCTTCGAGTGATGGGAGCTTTAGCTCTAAGACCTAATTATTATATTATGAGGGCAACGATGTTAAGATACTGATTAAACTAAAAGTATTAAGACCCATGGAAGTGGAGTTCAAAGATTATAAAACAACTCCAATGAGATTTGCTGAGGCAAGTGCAGTAATGATACACTTGATGATGCCTACTGATATATTGAATGATGACTGATGTATTGTATTTTGTATGATGATGACTACATGATGCTCCAATGACATGATATTAATGCATGATGATGATATGAATGATTGACATGTAGATCACACTGTTAGTACATAACATACATGCATGTTTCTTTTATGATATGAAAATGCTTCCATGAGTCATGTAGTATCATGTTTATGATATATTTGATAGCATATTATTTACATATTCTAGTTAGAAAATCCTGCATTATGAATTCGTGTAGGTAACTGATTATTAGGCTGGATGGATGGATGGCGACTGAGTTCATGATGGAGATGTTGCACATGGTCTAAGCTATAATGAGTCTATGATGTTGAGTCCATTAGATCAACCATGAGTCTATGATGTTGAGCACATTAGTTTTAAATGTTTCTATTAAAAACTTGATAGCAAACAGGTTAACACTACTGAGTTCCCCTAATCGCTTTAAGCTTTTAGGGTGAATTTTCGTGGTGTTACAATTTGGTATCAAAGCATGCTTAGAACATATGCTAAGTATGTCAGATTTTAAGTGTCTGAGTCCATGTGCAATCGTCATAAGCATTCATCCAAAGTTAAAAAGAATATGTAAATTTTATGCTATATGTATGAAAGTTTTATAATGACCATTTAATGTTGGTTAATTATTATTATGTCAAGGATGGAATCAAGAGGTCCTTCGAACACTTCAAGAGACCAAATGGAACTAATTGAAAGCATGATCAACATGACTTGTGCAATGGAAATGAGTCCATACCCTAGTCACTCTAATTGTTCCTAAGGTTACATCCCCTACTTTCAATGGGGATAGAGATCCAGACAAGACTCAAGCATCATCACATAGAAGTGCAAGGCCATGGACTATTCAAACAGGCACAAGATCGAATCTAGCTATCCATTGGTTAATTAGGCTCATCATTGTTGTAGAAGTCAGTGACAAGAATCTAGTTTGAGGATAAAGATGAAGTCATCTAGAGGGATTTCAAAAAGACATTCCAAAATCATTACCTTCATATGTAAGGGGAAAAGATGGTCTGAGTTCATGAACTTACAACAAGGCAACATGACTATGAAGAAATACCTCAACAAGTTCTTGAAACTTGAGAGGTGTAGTCCTTTGAAGGAGGATGAAGAACTAAGGATCGATCACTTTGTCAAGGGACTGAATCAAGTGTGAGGATCTTGAGACTATGGTCAAAGCTATTTTCTAAATGGCCAAGCTAGCCAAGGAAATAGATACACAGAAGAAGTATGAGTAGGGTAAAGAGTCAAGGAAAGAAAAAAAAAGATAAAAAGAAGAAAAGATAGAGACTCTAAGCCTTACTCTAAGATTAAAGGGGGAATGAAAAGCAAATCCTATCCTCACTACCGGCGAGTGCAAATTCAAGTCTTAAGTATGCTTGTATTTGTGGCAAGAGTGATCACTATGTCAGAAATTTCCTTGAGAAGAAACTCAAGCAAGCAGATAGAAAATCAACAAAGGGCACCACAAAGGGTCTACATCACGCGGGTCGATGAGGCCCAAAAGTCTAATGAAGTTATCCAAGGTAATTTCCTTATAGTTGATCATCATGCAAATGTGTTATTTGATTATGGTGCCACTCATTCCTTCTAGTTGATCATCTGCATTTACTAGCCTACTAGTGCTGAGTTGGAGAACATGAGGTAATAGCTGGATATAGAGACACCGTTAGGGAGGGTTTCCACCAAGTAGTACCTTCTAGAGACGATGATTGAGGGAGCTAATTATTCAACTGATCTCATAGTGCTCATGCGATGTCATATTAGACATGAATTGCTATCATATCATGATACATATATGATGTGCCAGAAAAGGATAGTGAAGATCAATAAGAACGATGGCACTTCCATGACCTTCTATGGAATTTCATCAAAGGAGAAAATGATGATTTCATCAGTAAAGATACCCAAGGGTTGTCGAGAATTTCTAGGTAGCGTCATCAAGAGTGATTCTCAACCTAAGTCATACAAGAACTTGAGGTGGTGCGGAACTTTTCAAATGTATTTCCCGATGAGCTCCTGGGATTGCCTCCCAAAAGGAAAATCGACTTCCATATTGAGCTAATGCTAAGGACGACCCCTACCTCCAAACCTCATACATAATGATGTCAACAAAGATGAAAGAACTAAAGAGCCAATTGCAATAGTTGTTAGACATGGGAATCATTAGGTCAATTATGTTCCAATTTATAAAAAACAAGGATGAATCACATAAATTGTGTATAAATTACAGAATGCTCAATAAAGTGACCATCAAGAATAAGTACTCTACCCAAAATAAATGACCTATTTGACCAACTATCCACGACATCAGTCTTCTCAAAGATTTACTTGATAAGTGGATACCATCAACTCAAGTAGCTGACGAAGACATAGCCAACACAGCTTTTAGGTGACCACAAGGTTGTCAAGTTCGAGTTTCTACCTAAATTCATTTTAGGGGAGGTGAATTCGTATCGTAAACTCGATACGTAAATACGTAGAATTTAGATACAATATAAATTTAATAATTTTTATTCTATAAACAACATCAAATATATTAGTAAATATGAAAAATAGTAAAATAAAATCAATAATTAGTGAATAAAAATTTACAAATTATAAACTTACATCAAATTTAAATGCAATTTATTTTAAAATTGTCAAGATCCAAAAATATATGCAATAATGAACTTAAATCTTATTAGCAATAGAATTAGGTACAAATAAATATATAAAAAATAGTATATTATTTTATAAGATTTTTTCCCAATGTATTATTAATGAATTAGGGTAAATTGATAAAAAAATATGTATAATATATGAATTATGGTGAAATAGTATTAAAATGTGGCTGCTAAGGTTCAAACTTGCGACCTTGTCATGTAAGACAATAACACCTACCAGTTAACCACATGAGAACATATGTTCTAAAATCGCCAATTTTCTTACTTACTCATACGAGTGAACCGTTTCTAACCGTTTCCACCGAACAAAAATGCATTGAAGTCCGATTTCACCCCTATTTCCGATTTTAACTCGAGTCAACTCGTTTTCTAATCCTAAAAACGTAAAATCGTAAGTTTTTAAGTACTAAAACTAGTTTTTAACAACCTTGGTTGACCATTATTAACTTTTTTGTTATATTTATAAATTTGATGAACAAGAATTCGAGCCTCATTTGCTTAAATTTGTGATTGTATTTATGAATGACATCTTAATCTATTCATCAAGTCTTGAGGAACATTAGAAGCACCTATAGATTGTTCTCAAGACTTTGTGGCAACATTAGTTATATGCAAAATTATTATTCAAGTGAGAATTATGGTTGGAACAAGTAATATTTCTCGATCACATTATGTCAAAGGAAGGAATTTTAGTAGACCCAGCAAAGGTTGAAGTTGTGATTAATTAGAAAAGGCCAAAGACGGTGACTGAAATTAGAAGTTTTCTTGAGTTAACTGACTACTATAAAAGGTTCATCCAAGATTTCAAGATAGATGCTCCAATGACCAAGTTGACCAAGAAAGAGGAAAAGTTCAATTGGACACATAAGTGTAAAAATAGTTTTTTGAAATTGAAGAAGACACTTACTACTAGTTGGAGGCTACGCGGTGTAGTGGGACTGGACTATGTGCTTATGTAACATGAAAGAGTTATAGCTTATGTTGTTCAAGTCTCATGAGAAAAACTATCCCGCTTATGATCTAGAATTGGTAGCAGTGGTATTTGCCTTGAAAATATGGCAGCACTATTTGTATGGAAAGGAATTTGAACTAACCACAAAAGTCTCAAGCATGTCTTCTCTAAAAAATAACTCAACATGAAACAAAAAAGATGACCGAAGCTTTTGAAGGATTATGAATTTGATATTCTTTACAATCCAAGAAAGGTCAACTCAGTAGCAAATGCCTTAATAAAAAAATGAGAAGGCTCACTGGCATGTCGGGTCTACAAATGAACTCTAATTGAAGGAAGTACATATGGAAAGCTAATGATGCAACTAGCTTGATTTGGTGGTAAGAATTGCATAAGCACAAAAGGATGACTCAAAGTGTAAGGACATGAAGGCTTTGTCTGAGAAAGGACATCCAGACCACAAGAGTCACTACAAAAAAAGTGATTTTTAACGACCATTTTTCATAAGCCAGCAATAAAAGTAGTCATTATTAGTGCTTTATAATGACCGATTATTTACTTTGCCGCTAATAGATATATTAATGATGATGAGTAAAATAACTTGTCCCTAAAATATAAGGTACAGTCGTTAAAAGTAATTATTAAGGGCCAACCATTTTTGCGATTGTTGATAATTCATTATTAGTGATGGTACTAAATTGTTACCACTAATAATCATATTATAACAACAAAGTTTTTTTCTAGAGTCGACGACTTCTCAAATGATCTCTAATTTTCTCGTGTCCCTCCTTTGAGTTGATCCTTCCCTCCATCCGCCTCAGCAAAATATGTGCAATAACAATAGGATGATGCTTCTCCTCCCTCCTTTACATATGCCATATGGCAACTAGATAGCTCCTTTTTGCTCATTGCCCCTCATCAGCACATCACATGGAGCAACACATCTTCTCGATTCCTTGGGGCATCTAATACTTTGGAGGCTATATTCCTTTCCTTATATAAAATATTATGTTTATCTAATTAACTTCCACTACAAGAAAATATGATATTTTTTATGAATAATTCTGTCACAACATAAGTGTATTCTATCACAGACGCTTCTTCGTGATGGACTTGTGACAATATGCATTCGTCACTGATTTTTTACCCACAAATTATGTTATGATGGATTATTTTTGTCATAAAGATTGTTACAAAATTAAAAAGTTTGTCACAAAAGTTTGATAAAATAATTAATAAAATGACTATTCCGCCACAAATGTGATGATTGTTTGATGGATTACTGACTACTAATTTGTGATAGATATATGTTTTGATGATTTTATGATAGATTTGTGATTATTAGTTGTGATCATTTTGTGACGATTATGATTGGGATAGACTTGTGATAAAGTTTATGTCGACATTTTGTGATGATTCGTTATTAATTATTTTGATGAAGTTGTGACATAATTTTATGTAATTAATTAATATGTTTACATATTTTTTAACGAATCATTATGACAATTGTTTGACAATTTATTATCTAAATATACTACTACACATAAATAATTATACAATAAAAATAATACAATGCAAGATATTCATTTCTAAACATTTCTAATTAAAATATTCAAATATTAAATCCACTACATAAGTTTTGATTATCCAAATTTAATGATGAAATTTTGAGCAAATTGTAGCCACACAACATATCCACTTTTTTTCTTGATGAAATGTGATTACATTTCGATATAAAAAGTTAAACATGTAATCAAACATATACATAATAGATTAAAATGTAGTGATTTAAATAGAGTAATATTAAAATAATGAAGCATCATAAGATAGTGATATATAAATAAGATAAATTACCTTACTAACTGGAACAGAATCTCCAGAAGGTGATTGACTACTTCCTTGTTGAGTAATTTGTAATATAAGTGCACGAATACGTTCTTCCATTTCAGCATTCGCTTTTTTAAATGTGATCATCTAATTCTTGTCAAACTTCTTCATGCACTTCTTCTCTAGGCCAAGTTTTGACATCTTCTTCTTCAACTTATAGAAATTAGGTGCAAGCTTCTCACCCTTTGGCAGCATTTTTTTTATTAAGGAAATAATGTGATCACAACTCTTCTCACTCATATTGAACTTTGACTTAATGTTTAATAGTGGCGACAATGAAAATAATTTTGTATGCTTTTCACAACCTTCCTAAATTGTAATGAATAAAACTTTAAAGATTCTAAATTTGGGGGTTCATTTACGCTTTCACCTCCATCGGTGAATTGATTGAAATTAGGACCCGCAAGATCCATTACCATGCTTCTAATAGAATTAAAATGAACAACATCACCCATATTAGATGTTGCACATTCAGCTTATTCTCCATGAGCATCCCAAATTAAATAGTCCTTTTTGAATCCTTTCATGCAAAGGTGAATGGATATTGTATCCCTACCATGAAATAAAAAATTCTTGATTTTTCCTCCATAAGAAATTCCTAGTTGAGAAAATGCAAAGTTAATAAAACTTTACACACCTGCTTTGAATTCATCACTGATATACCCATTTCTGTCTAATCAATGACACATCCAATTACGATCACGAGACATGTCTCCATATATACATTTCAATATTAGTGATCCAAATTACTAACAAAAAAATGTGAAAGATAACATCAAACAAATATTAAATATAATAAACACGATATAAATTCACACAATATTGTAGTTTATAATATGTAATAAAAACTCAAACACTGAATCATACCACACGAATATTCTTAATCCACGTGTAAAACTAAAAATATTGATGTTCCATAACAATGCATCATTAATTCAAATAATTTATTTCATATACATATCGTTGTAATTGTCCAAAATGAATACAAAAATGCATGATTACATATGTTAGCATGTAACTTTTGAACAACGATATAAATATGAAATATATGCTAGCAACACCACAACATTGTTACTTAAAAATATAAAGTAATATAACATGTAAAAAGTTATTAAACAAATAAAGCATATATAATAACAAATGATTATTATTGCCTTTCCCATTCCCAGCACAATAATATGTCTCTCATTTTAAAAAAAATGTACAATTTTTCAAATAAAATTTTTAAAAAAATTAACAGATGATTTTATCATTCAAGTAAAAATATACTAAACTTAAATAAGAAAGAAGAATTAATGTACGAACCTATGCCGGAATAACACGAAAGTTTGAACTTTTTCCTGAAAAATATACATTCAAATTAATTATATTATCATTCTTATCTAATGAAAAATATTTATAAAAAATAAAGCAACAACCCTAGGACATGTGCCAGGCAAGCAAGGCTGTTGTAGCCCTACGACGTGCCCTAGGGCTGATGTTGTTGTAATAGCCCTGCCAAGCAAGCAAGGCTGTTGTAGTAGCCCTATGACTTGCCCTAGGGTTGTTGGCATGCCCTAGGGATGTTGTTGCAGGCTGCAATAGCCCTGCCATGCAATTAGAGTTGTTGTTGTAGCCCTGCAACGATGCGTTGTAGACGTAGGTCTGCTCTAGCCTTGCGTCAGCAGCCCCGTAGTGCTATATCAGGGCTCTAGCCTTGATGCAAGCCTGTGTCAGGGCTCGTCTGCAGTGTCAAGGCTGCAGCCCTGCGTCAGGCCCTTGATCAACATCTCTGGTTGAAGAAGCAAGACCTTTGCAGAATGTTGCCTAAGGTTGTTGCAGCACGACTACAAAAGGGCGGCCGATGGTCATGGAGATGATAGAAGATAAAAATCATAAGAGAAAAGTAAGAGAGGAAGAAAAAAAATTTACCTTGAGAGAATGAAAACGTGCTCTTTTTTTGCCTAAGTAGAATTAGGTAGGGTTCTTTATTTCTTTTGTATAACAATAAAGATATTTAGTGGATTAAAGAAAAAATAAATTTGTGATAATGTTGTGACCAAAGATAAATAAATAAATGCGAGGGACAAATATATTGTGACACTTTTGTATTTATCACTTTTGGGTCACTAATTTTTTTAATTAAAATAGTGGTCACAAAATCATACAAAAATATGACGGATTTCTGATGAATAATATTATAATCATGTATCGGTCACTAAAATGTCAAATTCGTATCGGTCATAAATTTCTCACAAATATATCAAATATTGTGATAGGATTATTTTGTCACAAAAATTTCGTTATAGAAGTTATGTTTTCTTGTAGTGTTATTTTCTCTAAATAATACAAAGTTTTTTTTGCTTTTCCCCTATTGTAAATTATGGGTTAAAATTTTAGATTAAAGAATGCTTGCATCCATATCTTTTGGACATGCCCGATGTTCGACAAATGTCTAAATTAACTTGAGCTCTTTCCCCTTCTTTTTACTGCATGTGACTATAATACTAACTTCAATAAACGAGCCATCGATGATTTCAAGTATTCTTTTCATTAATTTCTCTTTCTAGAGTTCCATCTATTTAAAGAGTTTACTTAAATCAGGTTGTGCAAGTAGTTGGAGTAAGTGATTTTCATGTTACAAAGGGCTCATTTTTATATATCATGAAGTTTTTTCTTATTGTGAATTTTTATTAGAAGATATTAAAAGAAGCACAACTTTTTTGCGAAAGGAATACAAAAATTGGTATGGGCATATAGCAAATTATTCTTGTAATAACTAAAATCATCAAGTCATTTAAATTATTTTTAGTTTCTTATCCTAGCATTCTTTTCAAGAGTTGAACTGTTGCTACTTATTTTGTATGCTTCAGGCCGATAGTTTGAAAACTTATACTCACCAAAGTTAAAAGTGGGAGCATTGAAAGGCTTTCAGGAGTTCTATTCAAGCTTGAAAAATAGCAAAGAAGCAAGTAACTATTTGATGTTTTTTATTCCAAGATTTCCCGGAGATCAAACTAAGACCATTCTTGCTAGGAATTCAATTTGGAACTAGTGGAAAATTTAAAGTTTATGTACTTAAGTTAGGCTTGAAATACCTTCTATGTTTCTTGTTATTCTTATTATATATATGAAGGTCAGATGACCTTTATTGTCTTGTATTTGAGCAAAATGAAATGAAAATGTATATGGAGACTTGAATTGCAAATAAATTTGCAATCTTACTTGGAAATTTATTATTTTATATGATTGAGAATGAGGTTTACATGCTCAACATGTGTTTGGGGCCTCCTCGACCAGAATATGGAATTAAAACTTATTAGTTATAGAAACTGAGGTTACAAATGAGCTTTCAAAGATTGGAAATTTGATCAAAGGTGTTGAAAAGAATATTTTTTGTCCATAATAATACTTCCATGATCATGAGTATGAGGTATAAGAGCTTAAATTACCATAATTTTTGCCCTTGATGACACATGTAAGGACCATGGTTCTTGTCATTTAAAATGGTTAATGATCAGAGAAGCTAGTAAAATCTTTAACAATCAGTTTGGTGGCTTAGACGGCCATAATTTTGGTTATTGATGGCATTTTCAATGACCATGATACTGGTCGATGAAAATGGTTAATGACCATATAATTGTTGGCCGTTGAAACTCTTTAATGACCGGTTAAGTAGCTCCATCATTATAAATCTTTAACGGTGGAGCTTATAACGATGAGTGATGATAAAAAATTTTAGTTGTTAATACCTTTCAATGACTGGACTTTTAACGACTATTATTTCCTTCGTTAAAGATATGTTTTCTTGTAGTGGGTGATGAGAATGGGACTATCAGGTTCAAGGCAAGTTGTGGACTTGTGGGTACCTAAGGAGAAGAAGCTTAAGCAATAAATTCTGACTCAGTGCACAAGTCTGAGTTTGTTATACACATAGAACTACCAAGATGTTCAAAAATCGACAAAGAACATTTTGGTGGAAAAAACATGATAAGGAAAATAGTAAAATTTATTTCTAATTGCTTGATCTGCCAATATGTTAAGATTGAGCACTAAAAGCCACTAGGATTGCTGAATTCATTACCATACCTCAGTAAAAATGAAAGGAGATCACAATAGACTTCATTGTGGGTCTCCCTAGGACATAGAAGGATCACGATATTATCTAGATCATTGTGGATAGATTGACCAAGTCAGCTCACTTCTTACCCTATAATTTGAGACTATCAGTCTGTAAGTATGGTAAAGCTGTATGTGAATGAGATTTTTCGATTACAAGGAATTCATGTTTTCATTGTATTAGATAGAGACCTCAGATTTACCGCAAAGTTCTAGAGAGGATTGCAATATGCTTTTGGAATAAGGCTACAATATAGTACTACATTTCATCCTCAAAGTGATGGACAGAGCGAAAGGACAATCAATACATTAGAGGACATGCTAAAAGCATGTGCTATATATTGACAAGGCAGTTGGGACGATCACCTCACTCTATTGGGTTTGTCTATAATAATAGCTACCATTCCTTGATCAAGATGGCACCATTCAAATCATTATATGGAAGACCTTATAGATTTCCCACATGTTAGAGTGCAGTCGGTGAAGAAAGACTGTTAGGACCTGAATTGATGGAGAAGTATGTTGAGAAGGTAGATTTGATAAAGGAAAGGACGTTGATAACTCAGAGTCACTAGAAAAGCTATGCAGATAAGAAAAAAGAGAGAACAAATCTATTGAGATCATATACTACTGAAAGTATCTCATACCAAAAGAGTCAAGAGGTCTAGCAAGAAGGGCAAGATATATTGGTCCATTGGGGATTCTAGAGAAGGTGGGAGAAGAAGCATATAAATTGGCATTGCTTCCTTCATATGCCAGAATTCATAATGTTTTTCATATATCTATGCTTCACAAGTACACATATGACAACTCTCATGTAGTGATAATTGAAGAGCTAACCACCAAGGAATACCCCACATATGAAGAATACCCATAGAGATACTAGAGTACGATGAACGTCGGCCGAGGAATAAGACCGTGAAGATGGTGAAGGTTGCATGGAAGCACCACAACGGAACTATAGCAACTTGAGAACTATAAGATGAGATGAAAGAATAGTTTCCAAGACTATTTGGTAAGAGTTTTATGTTATAATTAAAAACTAACAATGAATTTTGCGGGGGGTGGAGGGGGATGTAATATCCTAAATTTTAATTAGGGGCATATTGGATTTTTGGGCCAAACCCTGATGACTACCCTATATAAATATTTGGATCTCTCTTGTTTACCTCTTTTCTCCATCTGACTCTTGACGACTAAGGCTTGAGAAAGGAGAATCTGAGAAACAAGGAAGAAGAAGGGGAAGAGTAAGGAAAGAAAGAAAGAATAGTAGAACCAACTAAGGATTGATCAAGGTATTTAAAGGAGATCCAAACACATCTCTCCCCTTTCAATGATGATCTTGTTTGAATTGAGAGTTTCAAGAACGCCCTGTTCTTGATTGAAATTTCATTGAGGGCTTCATATGTTCTCACTAGATCTGAAAAGTTTTACATATGATTCATGTTTAGATATGTCATGCTTAGATCTATATGTTAGGATTTCATATTGTATTATCATGTTCTTATATGTTTTAGGGATGAATTCTAAGTCAATGCATGATTTTTTTATGTTTAATCCGCTATTTGATGCCCAAATGTCTATAGATCATGTCTAAATCATTTAAGATGTTTAGTATTATTTTCCCTCAAAGTTTCATAAAAAAAATGGTGATTTTTTGGTTGGACGGTGAAACCCTGGATGCCAGCACGACCGTGCCAACTATCGAAATGGCCACAGTCGAGAGGCTGAAAGTCGACCAATCGTCGAAGGCATTAGCACTAACATGACAGATTCTGTCATGATCGTGGCATGCCAGACACGACCATGATACCCTAGTTACGATCATAAATGACAGGCCTATAGGACGAGTCCAATTTGGGACCCGCTCACGGTCGAATTCCATGATAATAATGTCATGAAAATGGTCTAGCACGACTGTGACACCCTAGTCACGATCATGACTAATACTTAGGGAAAAAGACAAGTTAAGGGCCTCGATCACGGGCTTGACCAACTTATCACGGTCGTATCTAACCTACAATGACATATGTTCTTTTAAACATATTTTCAAAGTAATTATACTATGTATTGATGCTTGATGAATGTATGTGACACATAGCTACATGAAATGCATGTATAAACATAACTATGTTAAAATATGAAGATTGAGAAATATTAAATTATTTGATGATTGAAATCATAATGCACCCAATTGAAGAATACTGTTACTTGTCGCCTCTCAAGTCATTGTTATGAAATAACTATGCATTGCTCCTTGTGTGTAAGTATTTCTTTCGAGAAATAATTGTACCCTACACCTTGGATATTTTCTTAAGGAATACAGTAAATTACCGTCAATGGTATATATATTTCTAGTCATATTCAAGTGATGAGAGCCTTGACTTTGAGGCCTAGCTAGCCTATTATAAGGCCAACAACATGATTCTTCAATTACTGTTAGGATTAAAGACGGTTACTTTACCGACTGAACTGAAAGTAGGCCTATGAAAGTAAAGTCTAAAGGATTATAAAGCAATCCTGAAGATGTTTACTGAGGCAAGGTAATGATAAGTGTTGGTCACTTGATGATGCCTACTTATAAAATTGACTCATGACTAATGTACTATATTTTGTATGATGACTACTGATTAAGATACATCGTCCCATTTGACATATGAAAGAGAAGTATCAATATCTTCATTATGCGTGTTTTAAATAATTTAAAAATGTATATATGTGATATATCATAATCTACTTATTGCGAATGCATATTCGAGGATGAATCCTTTTGAAGAGAAGGAGAATGATATGAATCCGAAAATGCCCATAATTGCAGGCCATGATAGAAGAATGTTTTAGCAAAGTTGAGTGACCAAGATAATGTTGTGGATCTCAGACAAGGAAATTGAAGATAATCAAGAATATCTACGATTTACAATTGATCAAATTACAAGATCGAGTTGGATCAGATCCAACTTCTCAACGTGTTAAAAATTGAGTCGCATGAAGAGTCAACATAATTTGGACCAAATAAATTATGGTTTAACCATATTGATTTGAAATTTTTGGAATAATTATATATAGACAATTCTGTTGAGATTATCTTGATCATTCATCTTTACTCGAACATTCTTCTTTCACTAGCTGCAATTATGGCATTTCAGGTTCATATCATTCCACTTCTCTTCAAAAAGATTCGTTATTGAATCTGCATTAACAATAAGAAGAATATAATCTATCACATATATACATTTATTAAATAATTTAGGACACACATCATGGAGATATTTATACTTACCTTTTGTGTGTTATATGGCATGCACGATGTATCTCAACTAGAACTGCAAGTATAGTTTCTCATTTATACTATCTTGGTTAACTTTGACAAGTGTAGACAAAGAACAACATAAGTAATATAAAAATTAATGTAACTTTCATACTCACTTGGATGAAGTATCTTCTGCAGACAATGGTATTTAAAAAAATAAATCATGAAACTTCGGGGACCTTCCTTTGCACATAAGCATCCTGTCAAATAAGATACACAATATTTTCTAAAGAACTAGGAATCCAATATGGAGATTGTCAAGTGGTTCCAAGATAAAAATGTCAGTTTCCAAGAAATAAAATGAATCCTTAACATCTAAAAATTAAATATTACAATATTCATAATAAAGCAAATAAATTGGCTCATTGAAAGAATTATGCAAGTCCCTAAAACTACTCAAAAACATCACCAACTAATGCAAATGCATTGAATTTCCCAATTATGATGTGAAAATTATATGAAACATTGCAACCATCATCATAAAAAATGATCTTAGGAAAGCACGAAGATGAATTTAAAAGAAATGAATAAGATTCTAGGCTCATCATAAAATATAAAAATCATACTCAACCAATCAAAAGTGTTCATGACTAGAAAATATTCACTCAAAAATTTCAACATATGGCTCATATAAACTATTTCAACACTCAATGAATAAGAAAGTGGAATAAAAAATTGAAATCTTATGTTGGCATGACATTGAATACTTCTCTCAATGAAAATCTATAAGTTAGTCACATCAAACAAATATAAAGTTTCAAAGGTAAGAGCTGAACTTTTGAAACTAGTTGTCATAAAATCAATACAACCACTTTTAAATAGAATTTGTATCTTCATATACTCCATTCCTACATGTCTGCGTGGACAAATTAAAATCAAAAGATAAAAGATGGTTAGTGTCAGAAGAAAAATTACCGAATTATCTTTCTTTTACCTCAACACTCAAGTATTTTTACTCAAATATCTTTGAAGGTGGTTTTTCTAAACACTCCAAATCTAATATTCTTTCATCGTTACAAAAATAAGCACATAAATATTTTCTCTTAATGCTTTCCAAAAGTGGCCTTCCTGAATACTCAAAATTTGTGTCTCATTTTCAATCTCAAGTTGTGACACTAATTTTTTTCATCTTTCTCTTCCTCAAAATCATTAGAATTATTTTGAATTGCAGTATGACAATTGATTTTATCTTTCTTCAAGTAATGGTGTGAAACCAAGCTTTTCTTTTCAATGTTGTAGCCTGCTACACGCTCTTTAAGTTACAATTGCTCTTCAAATGCTTCTTAAGATGACAATGGTGCTAAAGTATATTTTCTCCCATATTTGCGACATTTATAATGATTAGTAGCACCATCACACATCGATTATATTATCGTGGTTTCCCCAAAAGGATATGACAAACACGCATTAAACTACATAGTTCATCAAGAAATCTTCCACTTTTAAATGACACAGGCACTTGTTTTGTCTGACTTCTCTTCCATTGTTTGTTCATTGCAGCTTATATGGGTTGGGTACTTGAAGATTGGTAGTCTCAACTTCTCTGCCATGTAATAGCTAGCAAGATTAGTGTAACTCTTACTATTTATAATCAATCCATAAGTTCTGTCCATAACACAACAATACACATCGAAGAGATTTTCTCATTCATTTCTCCTTCTTCGAATTTGAACACATCTTCTCTAATTTATAACAAAGGCTTCATCATTTTCTTCATCCATCTCTTCATCATGTCCGTCTTCATCGGGAGCACGTTATTTTTAGCAATCTCTTCTTTCATTTGGTTGCATAACTTATTATAGTTGTACAATTTTGTTGTTCTGCACATCCACCTTATCACGAAGTTTAGTAATCATACTACCAAGATGTCAAAAATGTTGTGTCATGACCCGTCATTCTTGTCTAATCAATTATTTCTTTTATAGGATTATGCTCTTTGTCCTTTTCTATTGATATCGTAAGAAATTTCTACAACAAAAAGTTAATGGTAAAACTAACCTCATCACATCACGTAGTGACATTTGTATTTTACCTCAACTTTATTTGAAAATTTCCCTCAATTGTACTCGCCAGTCGGCCCTTTTTTTTTCTCTTAAACCATCCAACAAGTTCCTAAATAACTAACAAGTCAACACAAGACAATGAGCAATTAAATAAACCAAATTTATCAATATGATTGCAAGATTAAAAGAATACTTGAAGTTGAATTTGGAATAGAAATCAGAAAAAGATTGTCAAATAAGGATATATATCAAAGGTTCAGAATGGTCCCATGAAATAAAAAATCACCCTTTCTTGAATCAAATTATTATATTCTCAAAAATTTATTTTGCACTTTTCTGCAGAAATAATCTTTTATTTTTTTCTTTCTTTCCTCATTCTTTTGAATCTTTTCTTTCAATTTTTTCAGATTTTTTTTAATTTCTTTTTTTGAATTTTTTCTATTATTTCTTTCCCCTTTCTGACATTTTCCTTTTTTCTACTATTTTTTTGCACCTTTTTTCTTCTGAGAATTGTTTCCTCAATCTGTAGAAGATATTTGAAGAACAAATACAAAAGATGTCTAGGGTTTGACGAACAAATGAGTAAATAAGGCGACTAGGATTTCAAGAGCAGAAAGGCAAGACTTTTTTTCAAATTTTTTTGTGATTTTTTTCAGAAACTGAATTAGGAAAAAACTTGAATAATATAAGATAATTAAAAAACTGAATCAAAAATGCAGTTTTGATACCAACTGATATGATACTCAAGAATAATGTCTTGAGTGACCGAAAAAATATATGATAATCAAGAGAAACAAAATCAAATGAATTTCAGACAATGAAATATCAATCTCAAGATTATTAAGCAATTGACATTATAAATAGATAGATTTAATCACAAGATTACTAACCTTAGAATTAATGGTGAAAGTTCCCGAAGAAAGGGCTGTAGGAGTTCCCTTAAAGCAAAAGCTGAATTTGGGGGTGGAAAAAAAGACTCTAACTTAACTTACAAGAAAGATAACTAGTTTCCTAAAATAACCAAATCAATTCCTCTTACATCTCTCAACATAATTTTCATGTACAATTAATTCTAAAAAAATTCAAATAAATATGGTTAAACCATTATTTATTTGGCCCAAATTATGTTGACTCTTCATATGACCCAATTTGTAGCACGTTGAGAAGTTGGATATGATCCAACTCGATCTTATAATTTGATCAATCGTAGATCGCAAATATTCTTTATTATATTCAATTTTCTTATGTCTGAGATTCATAACATTATATTGATTATCCAACTTTGCTAGAACTTGTTCTTTCACTAGTTACAATTATAGGCATTTTAGGTTCATATAAGTTCTCCTTAGAAATTCCTCTATGCATGTCATTTTGAGATGATTTTACATATTTAGCAACCACGCCAAAGTCAAGCACAAGTTTAGTAAATTTCATATCTTGTTGTTAAGAATATAATTTATAATGCAATATCTAACTATGTACACTTATTATCCTTATATTTGCTCCTCAAACAATGAAGATGAAGCCTACCTTTGTCTTATGGCGAATGATGAGGTATATTCCAACTCATCAAGTGATGAATTAAACACCTTTGATATGAATGGGGAATTTAGGAAGTTCATTAAAAAATATGGACCACTTAAAATAAATATTTAAAGTTAGATAAATATTTAAGTTGTTGGAATAGTTAAAGTTAGATAAATATTTTGCATAATATCTGAATAATTTTAAAGTCTAGATATGATAAATAATATATTATGTAATTTGTTAAAATAAATAATTAAAATATGGAAAACTAAACTATTGGTTATTTTAGTCCCACTCTTAGAGTTTGCAACATGAAAAATGAGAGTAAGATTATAAAAGATGAAGAATTTATAAACTTGATAGATGCTTCTTTAATCAATAAATCTCATACATATATCAAAGATATGTGGTTAATGCTCAAATAAAAGTATTTAAATAAGTTTTAATATTAATATATAATATCTAATCATATTAGAAGGTAAATGATAATTATGTGTTATTTACTTATGAAGTCAAGTATGATAACGTAGTATAATAATGATATATAAAAATACATAAGTACGTACATACACATATATATATATATATATATATATATATATATATATATATATATTGTAGTTTTAAATAGGGGCTCTTTCAAATTCAGTAGCATACAAAAGAGCACGTGTAGATCTGATTAATATACACCATAATAATAATTTAATTATAGTTAATAATATAATACATGTTATCTATATCTATATCTATCTATGTACATATAAGTTTACTTATATAAATTTCTAAGAAGAGAAATTATTACATAATGTAGACAATTTATAATTTTAATTTTTAATTGTAATTTTTATAATTATTATATATATAAAAATACATATAATATAATATAAACTATATGTTTAATATTAATATTTTCCACGTGTTCAGCCTTCGAAAGTACCAACGGATTTCTATTCGTCGATAATTTCAAAAACTATACCTATTGATAATAAAATATGTAATATAATATAAGCATACGCTTTAATATTAATATTTTCGATGAGTCCAACCTTTAGAATTTCCAACGAATTTTTGTCCGTCGATAATTCTTAAGGACAGAACCGTCAAAAACTCTAATTTCTCTCGCCTAACTTCCCCCGCCTAATTTTCTTTCTCTTACTCTCTCTCCCTATCTCTCCCACACCCTCTATACTTCTCTCTCTTACTCCCTCTCCTTATACATCTCTCTCTCCATCTCTCGCCGGCACTCAGTCTCCCCCTCTTTCTCTCACTATGTCGGCTTGGCCACCATCCACTTCAACTCCGATGACTCCCTCTCTCTTGACTCTGACCGTAGGCAACCGGATCTGCCCACCTGTGGTTGAATCTGGATATGCTCACCTGTTGTCGAATCCGAATCAGCCACTTGTAGGCCTGTTATGACCACCTACAATCGGATCCGCTGCAGGCGCTCTAATTTTTTTCATATTTTAAAAAATGTTTTTGACAGATAACTTAGAACCCCTTTGGAGGCTCCAACAGGTCTCGTTTCTGACCTCCGACCGGCGGTCACCCATCGAAACCGATGAGAACTTATCACCGAAAGTTCCAAGGGGGATCTTCCATCGGAACTTCTGAAGGTGGCTGCCCTTCGAAACTTCCGCGGGTGTTTCCGTCGGAAATATCGACGATTTTATGCATCCATAAAAAAATTGTTACCGATGAGAATTGATTTCCGACAGATTTGGCCATCATAAATCATTTTTTTGTACCGAGTCCAAATATTGTTAAGAAGAATAAAGATGTTGAATCTTCAAAGAGAAAGAAGAAGACTTTTCAAGTGACCGGGGATAAAAACAAGAAAGATGAAGATAGTTATTCCTTAAGCGATGAAGATGAAGGTTACCTTTTCTTATGACGAATGAGGAGGTATATTCTAACTTATCAAGTGATGAATTAAACAATGAGGAATTTAGGAAGTTCATTGAGAAAAATATGGATCACTTAAAAAAAGGCATGATAAGTTGAAAGTGGAAGCATTAAGAAATGTATATCATTAAATGATGAGAACACGGATTTATAACTCTCAACTGATGAATTAAAAATAAATTATAACTTTGATGCATGAAAAATCATGCATTAATTTAGCTTATTTAATTTATATTTTTAGAGTCTTTTGTGTTCAAGGAGGAGAAATTTGATTTATTGTTAGATAATTTCTTTAAGATTTGATTTCTACCTAAGTTTGGATAATTTCATTGCAGGAAATCAAAACGATAAAAAAAATGGCCGAAACAATAAGTACAATAGCAAAAGCCTCTGGAATGGCCGTTCTCAACATTGTCACGGCCGTGCATTCATTGCGAGGAAAAGTTCACCATCACGGCCGTGCTTTGTAGACGTCATGGCCGTGACTATGTGGAAAATTGTTTGTTCTGTCACGGCCGTGCTAGAGTACTCGACGACCGTGAGTGCTTCGCAGGACATTGATCGGTCACGGCCATGCCACACTTGGTCACGGTCGTGACGGCGGATGGTTGGGCAGTTTGGAAGCAAATTTTATCCACTTTTTGGATAGATTTTCGATTTCTTCCTTTGGAAGACGAGAAAACCTATAAAAGAAGGCAGAAGAGGACATGAAAAATGATCCCTGGAGTATAGTTTTGAAGCCTAGAAAGAGAAAAAGTGCGAGGACAACAGCGAAGCTCTGCCGGAAACTCGAGAGAGGACGCGCTTAGCCTATGCTTATTCTTGATTTGATGTTATTATTCTTAGATTTATTCCTTTATTAGGGTCATTCTCGTTGAACCTTATTTGTGTTTTGGAGTCTTTCTTAATATTAGTTTAATTTAAATCTTTAATAATATTGCAATTTCATATTTAATGCTTTCCTTTGATTCCATGATTTGTGATTTGATTGCTATATGAGAAGAAGTGATTATTTTCATAATAGTTTTTAGGATCGATCTTAATTTATTGCATGCCACAATTAAGGAAATAGAAAGAGACATAATTTGTGTAGTTATTAAGGTGACTTGAGAAATTCCTTAATATTAATTCTATTTTAATGCATCTTTTGATTAATTAGATAAGTTAAAAATTGAAAGGATTGATTTATTCTAATTATTCATAAGATAGGATTTAAAGCCTGAAATATTGATTAATTAATTTTGGAAATTCACTTTATTATTAATTCAATTAATTCTAAGTTAAGAAAAATTCATTACATTTTAGTAGTGATAATTAGTGCCTTAGACATCAAATCATTATTTCTCCAAGTGATCATTTCCTTCATCTTTATTATTTTCTTTTTATTCACATCTTAAATAATATATTTACTTAATTTCTTAATTAACGAGATTAAAATAAAATCTAAGTTATTATCCGTCCTCGTGGGAATGATAACTCTACTCATTCACTTTATTACTTGAGCGACTAGTGCACTTGCTAGCGTTTGATATCAATTTTACACGCATCAAGTTTTTGGCGCCGTTGTCGGGGACTAGATAATAACTAATTGCTTATCTTACTTATTAATCTAAGAATTATTACCATTCATTTTCATTGGTGTGTTTGCAGGAATTGAAGAGTTTATAATCCACACATCATGGAAGGTTCTAACACTAGTGCCTTGGGATATAGGCATAATACACGAAGTTAAGGCGGACCACTGATGTTTGATCCTGAAATAGAGAGAACTGCCAGAAGACTGAAGAATAAAGTTTCTACTATTGTTAAGATGGTAGATCAACAGAGACAAATTGAAGACCCACCACCTCCACCTGTGTACAGAACTATGAGAGACTACACTATGGGTCCAATGGTTGATGAAAGAGGGAGTATTACACTTCCTGAAATTGGTACTAATAATTTTCAAATTCACTAGAGAACAATTCAAATGATATCAAATACACATTTTGTAGGAGATAGAGATGAGGATCCATTCAGCCACATCACAAAGTTTATTCAATTATGCTCAAAGTTCAAATTTGAAGGAGTAACCGATGAGAGGAAAAGCTTACACTTGGCTTGCTACACTACCAATGGGCACCATAAGAACTTGCGATGACATGCGTCAAGCATTTCTTAACAAATACTATTCACCCAAAAGGCTGCTAGATGTTTATCTGAAGTTTCTTCTTTTTGCCAACAGGAAACTAGTCTATGCATGAAGCTTAGGATAGATTCAAAGATCTCGTCAACAAAATTCCAAATTATAACATTCCTCTTTACCAGCAAATTTAGTACTTCTATAATGGGGCAAGATAAAGGACAAGATCGACACTGCTACTGGAGAAACCATTGCGGATAGATCTCCTAAAGATCTTTACAAGTTATTTGATAATCTTGCCTTGAACAATTGGCAAAATGCAAGAGCGAAAAAAGCTGGATTTCATCAGATAGATAACACTAGCCACATTCAATCTCTGTTAGATGCCCTCACAAAGAAAATGGATATACTAATGACTCAAAAGCTTGTTAACAAAATTTCAAACTTCATATGTGATATGTGTGGAGGAGGGCATCCTAATCATGAATGCCAAGCAGGTATGAATTTTAATCAACATAATTTTGAGAATGCTAATTATGTTTCCAATAACACTTTCAGGAACAATGTTGGGAGAAATTCATGCAACACTGGACTGAGGAATCCTCCTAACTACTCTTGGGTGAACAATAGGGGTCGAGCACAACCCCCTTCTTATCAACCTCGTCCTGAACATGAGTAATTTAGAGGATGTCCTATCAAAATTTATTACCACTGTAGAGACTAAGTTCATAATAAGGATGCATCAATCAAAAACTTGGAAACTTAGATTGGGCAACTAGTAAACATGATATCTGGAAGACAATCAAGAAGCTTGCCTAGCAACACAGAGAAAAATTCAAGAGAGCAAGCAAATACAATCACCCTGAGAAGTGGACTTCAGCTAGAAGGCCCTAAAACACATGAAGCATTTACATCTCCTCATGAAGAAAAAGTTGAAAAGGAGCCCCCTATGGAAGAAACTCAAAACAACATAGAGGATGTACCTCAAAAAAAGTCTGAAGAGGAAAGAGTTCAAAAACTCTCCTACCCACAGAAATATCAAAGGGAGAAATTAGATAAACAATTTTCTAGGTTCTTGAAAATTCTGAAACAACGCATATTAACATTCCACTCTCTAAGGCTATTTTGCATATGCCAACTTATGGCAAGTTCCTAAAGGACATCCTGACCAGCAAGAGGAGGATAAAAAAATCTGGACTGGTGAGTTGTTGTGCTATTGATCAACAAGATTTTCCTCAGAAGTTGAAAGATTCAGAGAGTTTCACAATTCCCTGTTCAATTGGAAATTTTTTCTTTGTAATACTCTATGTGACTTAGGTGCCATCATTAACTTGATGCCATGCTCAATCTTCTTAAAGTTAGGCATAGGTCAACTTAGAGAAATAAGAGTTCTCCTTCAACTAGCTGATCAATCAATAAAGAAACCTAAAGGACTGTTGGAGGATGTACTGGTTAGAGTGGACAAATTCATATTTCCTGCTGACTTTGTTGTTCTTGACATGCAGACTGAAAAGGAGCCCCCACTAATTTTGAGCAGACCATTCCTTGCCATAGGAAGAACATTGATTGATGTTCAACATGGAAAAATAATTCTGAGAATAAATGAATAAGACTTATCATTTAATATTGGACAAGTTTTGAAATATCCGATTGATAATTCTTTTTACTTTAAGGAGTCAAACTACCTTATATTTTCGAACTCAAAGCTTTACGTTCGCATCTTAAATATTGTTTTCTAGAAACTAATAAGTTTCCTATAATTGTATCTTCCTCGTTGGAAGAAGAAATGAAGAGCAGGTTGCTTGAAGTACTGCGCAAACACAGGAAGGCCATAGCTTGGAGCATAACAGATATCAAGGGGATTTCTCTTTCTATCTGCATGCACAAGATTTTGATGGAAGAAAATAACAAACCTGTAACCCAATTTCAAAGGAGACTTAATCCAATGCTGAAAGAAGTAGTGTACAAGGAAGTCGTTAAGCTACTAGATTCGAGTATTATTTACCCCATCTCTGATAGTAGTTGGACTAGCCCGGTACAAGTGGTTCCCAAGAAAGGTGGGATGACAGTTATAACGAATGCACAGAACGAGCTCATTCTCACACGCACTGTCACTAGTTGGAGGGTATGTATAGACTACAAAAAATTAAATGATGGTACCCGTAAGGACCACTTTTCACTTCCATTTATTGATCAAATGTTAGAAAGAGTTTCTGATCATAAATATTATTGCTTTTTGGATGAATATTCTGGTTATAACCAAATTGCAGTGGCTCCTGAAGATCAATAGAAAACAACCTTTACATGTCCTTATGGCACTTATGCTTATCGCAAAATGCCATTTGGATTATGTAATGCCCTCACAACATTCCAGAGGTGTATGATGGCCATATTTTTAGATATGAATGAGAGGATCTTAGAAATCTTCATGGATGACTTTACTCTTTTTGGAGAATCATTCGATAATTGTTTATTCAATCTATCTCAAGTACTTCAAAGATGTGAAGATACTAACCTTTTCTTGAACTGAGAGAAGTGTCATTTTATGGTGCAGGAAGGGATAGTACTTGGACACAAAATCTCTCAACAAGGTATAGCGTTGACATGGCCAAGGTGAAGGTAATAGCAGATTTACCACCCCCAACTTCAGTGAAGGGTGTGAGAAGTTTCTTAGGACATGCATGATTTTACAGACGCTTCATAAAGGACTTCTCCAAAATAACTAAACCCTTACCTAACTTACTGTCTAAAGATGTTAAATTCAATTTTGATGATGATTGTCTAAATGCCTTTAATATCTTGAACAAAAGCTAATATCTGCACCTATGGTAATATGACCAGACAGGAGTTTGCCATTTGAGTTGATGTGCGATGCTAGCGATGGAGCAATCAGAGCCGTGCTTGGACAAAGAAAGGAGAAAGTTTTCTATGTCATTTACTATGCGAGCAGAACACTAAATCCAGCACAGTTGAATTATGCCACAACAGAGAAGGAATTCCTAGCTATCATTTATGCTTTTGATAAATTCCTATCTTTATGATCCAAACATCTTCATGCTGTCTCGGGTAACAACGAGACAAAATTGTACAAAGTATCATAAATGGAAATAATGAATTGGCATTTGAAATTTATTCACAAGTTAAAGATTTGTGTTATCTTTATATGAAAATTGAAATCATATTAAAAGAAAAGGTATAAGTTAAGTTATTAATATTTTAGTGATTATTGCCAAAATATTATGCAGAGAATAAATTCTAGTAGTTGTATGAATTTCTAGGAAAAAGCCCTAAATCTTGTTAATGAATGAAATATTACACGTTTTAATGTGTTATATGATGCATAGATGCTAAAAGATCATACCTGAAATATTTATGATATTCTAAATTATTTTTATTGGAGTTTTAATCTTAAAAATCGGGAATTTTGGGCGGATTCTGGACTACTGGCACGACCGTGACGACTATCGGAACGACCGTGATCGAAAGACTGAAATTGGCCAATCGTCTAATGCACTAGCATGACCGTGACATGTTCTGTCACGATCGTGACACTCCCAGTCACGACCGTGAGCAAGAAGGAAAGGTTGAGAAATAGTATTCTGTCACGCCCATGACGGAGCCAAGCACGACCGTCACCACACCAGTGATAGAAGGGGAACCATTTTCGTGTTCTGTCATGGCTGTGACCAACTCATCACGGTCGTGACCACATGAAAAATAAGTTTTATGATATATTTAAACTATTTTCATGACATCATTACCATATAGTGATGATTGATGATGGTTATTTGTGTATGAACAGAGATACAAGAAATGTATGCCCAACCGTAATTAAACTAGGGGATGGAATGATTGATGTGAATACTTGATGTATTGATGATCCTAATAAAGTATAAAGTTGAAGGAAATACCTCGGTACTCATTAATGTTAAGAAGTAAATGTCATTCACCTTAGGGTGATTGAGACTTCTCAGAAAATAAAGTCATCACCTGAAAGGGTGTTTAAGATTTCTTATGATCCATTGAACTAGTTGTAATGATGTTATCATGAGCCTTTAATTAAGCAAAGATGAAAGATGAGAGCAAGAAGTAAATGCCTTTCACCTTATAGTAATTGAGACTTCTTAGGGAATAATGTCATCACCCAAGGAATGTTTGAGGTTTTTCATAAGTAGAGTGATTGAGACTTCTTTGAAAAATAATGTCATCACCTAGAAGGGTGCTTGAGATTTTCTAGTGCTCTATGAACTAATGTAATGATGTAAAGATGAAAGATGAAGATAAGATGTAAATGTCTTTTACCTCACGGTGATTGAGACTTCTTTGAGAAATAATGCCATCACCTAAAAGGTGTTTGAGATTTTCTAGTGCTTTATAGATAAATGTAATGATGAAAGATGTGGTAAAAAGTAAATGTCTTTTAACTTATAATGATTGAAACTTCTTGGGAAATGATGCCATCACCCAAAGGGTGTTTGAGGTTTTTCATAAGTAGATGCCTTTGGTTTATGGTAACTGAGACTTCTTTGGAAAATAATGTTATCATCCTAAAGGTGTTTGAGATTTTTCAGTGTCTGTTTAACTGATGTAAGAATGTTAAACTGTATTGATTATTTTGCAAAGAAGAAGTATGTTATATGATGAATGAAATGAAAATAAGTCATGAATTTAAGGATGATAAGTAAATGCCTTTCACTCACAGTAATTGAGACTTCTCGGGAAATAATGCAATCACTCTAAAAGTGTTTGAGATTTCTCAAATGTAAAGATGAAAGATATCTAATATTAATGTACGCAAGGATATAATGTTCCTCATTGATGTCATAGGGCAACAAAAGGAAGAAAGATGAATGGATGAATGTCTAAAGGGTTACATCGTAGTTACGAGAAAATGTAAAGCAAAGAATGAAAAGAAAGAAAGAAACAATGTCAAGTAATGAATAATGATTAAGGAGTTATAAAGAAACAACTAGAGTACACATGACAATGGAAATGAAATGCAACGATATGTCTATATCATATATGTCATATTTGTTATGTCATGAATGTATGTTCTTATGGTATGGTACTTGCAGATGATGACTTCAAGGTAAGTCAGGTACGTTGAAATGATTATGTTTCAAGAATGACATGTTAAGAATGAATGATAAGAATGATTGTCACGTAAGGTTCATGATATAGTTCATGGCATGTATGTTTACATGTTATTATTATTATTATGATGATATATTGCATGTAGTATCATGTGATATGATAGCATGGTATGCATAACATTTACATACTCTAACTGGAAAACATGTACTCTGGATTCGTGCAGGTAATTAAGATTAAGTGATGGATGACAGCTCATGCTCATGATGAAGTGCTTCACATTCTTAGGGTTAAATAAGTCCTAAGGTTCTAGATGAACAATGAGGCTAATGATGTAATGAAGAGTTTAGACATTTAATGCCTTATGAAATATTAGTCTATTTGATTAATAAAAAGTTTTTATTTATTATGATTTTTTCTAAATTTAAGTCTTCCGCTATCAAATGATGTATGACGAATGGGCTAACGACGTGAAATTTCCCTAAATGCTCAAAACTTTTAGGGTGAATTTTTGGGTCGTTACAAGATCAGGAGGACTTGATAGAGTGATCACCTCTTTATTGTACCTATAATCATTACAACTTCCACGAGTTTTATGCAAAAATTAAGTATATTTAAATGTTTTTATCATTTTCTAGTAGAGAAGTTGAATGAGTAAAAGAGGGACTAATAACTTTTCAAAATTCAAAATTTGAGCAAGGAATGAAACAAAATGGGGAGAAGGAAGCCTGGAAACGGGGGATACACTGGAGGAGAGGAAAAGGGGAGAAGCGAGTGGAAGAAGAAGGCAGTTTTTGAAGAAGATGATGAACTAAAGGAGACTTTTTGATTCCCCTGTGACGAAACTTTGTTGATGCTAACTATTATTCTGATTTCCTGATACTACCGATTTGACTCCTCATTTCTTATTTGTATGATGCATAGCTGTTAGGATTTATAGCTGATTTCAATTAGATCGAGAGATCGATTGTTTCGGTTTAAACTAATTTCACCCGAGAGGGGAATTTGGTTACATTACTTGCTGTGTTTCTAGTAAATTGTTGGTTTATCATTTATCAAAAGGATCGAGAGATCTGCTACACCGACTATTATGAGATGAGAATCCTTACAATCGTACGAGGTGCAAATCTGCATTTTTGATCATTTGATTAAGATTAAAAAGCACTAATTAGAGAAGATCGAGAGATTGAATTCTTTCTGATTAAAGGCGAGAGTCTTATTAATCAACAATCTTGATTCAATGGTTAGTACCCCTTCTATTCTTGATTTCTAGATACATCGCTAGGAAGAGGGGGACCCTAAAACTAGTAAATCAAACACGGTTATTGTCATAGCATCAACTAGTTCATTATGAGGGAATCTCTTCCTTCACTCATTCGATCCTTTCTTATCTTCCTTTATTATTCTTAATTCATACTCATTCATCTAGCTGATTTATTCCTTTATAATTTCGTGACGACTTTTGGATATAAGTAGATTAAGTAATTAATCTAAATCAACGGGGTTACGACACTCAGGGTTTCTACTCGACCTGTGCACTTGCAGCTACGTGAACTCTTGGGTAAAATTAAAACGTGACTAGAATTATTTCTTGTGTGAAATCTATAATTCCGCAACTACGATTAGTTCACGTCATAGAGTCTCAAAAGAAAAGAAAAAAAAGGACCGGAACTCAATTGCTCCACGACTTCGTGGGTGAGTTGCACATATACTACTCCGGACCTCAGACTGTGAGTTTCATGATCAGTTTGGGGGTGTTTGTTATAAGATTATGGGCTCGAATAAGGTGCTTGTTCTTAATTTCACATCCAAGCACCTCATGATCAACATATTATAGTCAAAGTTTTAAATCAATTAAAACCACCTTGAAAACTATAAAAACCACTAAGTTTTGTTCTGAAAATAAGAACATAATATTCTTGCCATGGCAAGAACAAATATTTTGTTCACTCTTTTTTATTATTTGATATTAATAATTACACATAATTAATTATATTTTATATTTATTAAGTTTTATAGAAAAAATACACTATAAATAAATGGTACTTAAAAAATAATATTTTAAATCAGTAACAATGAGAAATATTAATTCATGATATTTTATTATTTAATTAAATTAAAATAATTATTATTTAATTATATAATATTTGTTAGAAATAAAAACTAGGCCAATTATTTCTAAAATAATATTTATTTAAATAAATACAATTATTTTATAATTAATATTTATTATTTTATTTAAAAATCATCTATTTTATTTCACTCAAGTATTAGCATTTTTATCATGAATATTTATTTGTATTAATTATTAAATAATTGTTTAATATTTCTTAATAAAATATGTAATTTCATATTCTTTTGTTATTGAGATATCCAAACACTATTTATCTTTTATTATAAGAACATTTTTCATTTTAAATTTTTTAATAAAAAAGGAATATTCCATCTAATTCCTATTAATTTTGTTCTTATACCAAATGCCAAATGCTCTAGAGTTCTTCTTAAATACATGATAGGCTAGTAGAAGGTCCATCATAAATACATGATAGGCTAGTAGAAGGGTACTTCTTTTTCTTGCTTTCATCAGCAATGAACACCCTGCTTGACATGACCTTGAGTTTTTCCAGGACATGACCATCTGAACAGAAACTCGTCATCGTTATTATTTGCTTCTTATCCTCCCCTGACGTTTGCCAAATTCCTGTGCAGTATCCTAATTTTTTCCCTGGTTTAGAGTAACTGCAACTGAGTAACTGCAGTAAACATACATTAAAAAAATCCCATCCAACCCTAACAAGAGATGGTGACAGGAGAGAGGACAGGAGACCCCTCTCCTCTCCCTCTCTCCCCACCCAACCTGCCGCTGCTCCTCCTCCCCCCCCTCCTATCCTTCCTCTCCCACTGAATGAAAACCCCTCTCTGGCTCTAATCACCCCCAACCAACTACGCACCCTCAAGGAAACCATCACCAAGGAAATAAGTATCCCGTTGGAAGAGACGTTGCAGTGCTCGGCGGAGCTTCATGGCTATCTCATGGGACGTCTGTTGGGATCCTTTGTCTCAGCCGACGTGATGGAATCTCTAGCTTCGCAATGGAAGCTTAAGGGTTCTCTAAAGATCCAAGACATGGGTAACAATTTCTTGATGTTACAGTTTTTTGATCTAAATGACAAACTACAGGTTCTCACTAAAAAATCATGGAAGGTGCGGAACTCTCTACTCCATGGTTCGCAAGCTAAAACTTTTTTTAAGCCGTATGAAGATTGGGCAGCTTCGACACCGGTTTGGATCCAGTTGCTGGGGCTGCCTTGGAAGCTCTGCAACTCACTATCCATTACTCGGCTCGCAACATCATTTGGTAACTTCCTATGTCTAGATTTCGAGTCGGCCGTGGTAAGGTGCTGTGTAAAAATCGACTTATCACTTCCTTTAAAGAAAGGGGTGTGGGTCAGATTGCCGGACAAAACTCGTTTCTTTCAACAAATCATGTATGAAAATGTGCCTATGTTCTGCTTCAGGTGTGGCATTGTTGGCCATTGATTCGAGACCTGCCTGACGATCAGTTCGGAAGACACTATGGCGCCTGGCACTCGAAATCCGAAGGTACTCCTCTCCGGACCTTGGATGCAGACTTTCGGTGGAGGAAGCGGTCCTCCACGGCCAGCAACCGGCCAAGAGTTGAGAAGCCCTCAGACAGAGTCGTCGGCCATCCCTAGGTCTTGCTGAGCTGTCGTTTCCTGCTGGCCCGCACCATTCTGTGGACTTGTGTCAGGAGCTGTTGGATGTACCTAGTGCCCCTAATCTTAGGACACCTCTCCCTAACACTGTTGCTGATAGCTCAGAACCACAAAGTGAAAGAGAGAAGGAGAGCCGTCTGATTATTTATCACCCTGCTGAACAACATACACGTGTCCTTCCACCCCCACAAACCCTTCAAACCCCACTCCTCAAATCGCCGCTGCCATCCTCGCCAACACCATCTATTTTTCCCTCTCCAACTCCGACCTTGTTATAATGAAATTGAGGGGTGTAGTGATAACTTGTTGATTTTGGGATCAAATTTTAGATTTTTCAATTTTTGATTTAACTCCCTAATTCACTTTCTACTGCAAGTATACATGCAATTATAGTCTATCCAAATGTCGTATCCACAGTGATTTGTAGCCTAAGACTCCCTAAATAATCTAGATTAGCCTTAACTAAAGTTAAAATTCCAAGAAATTGAAAGAAAGTTCAAACCGATTTCTTTAAATGGACAAAATGATAACTGTTTTTAGATTTTTGAAAAGTTATCAAAACTAAATTATAAATGCTAAACTAAAGGCTCAAGGGGTTTAACTATCAATGATGAAGGTTCTCCTAGGAGTTGGGTTTCATCTAGCTTAATTATGGATGGAATGGAACAAGTTATCATTGTATTGTCAATTTTAACTCAACTTGAAAATGGGCTATTATCATAGCAATATAAAATAGAACTAATAATCATATTCTCATATGGTTGATTAGTTAAGTTGAATTAGAAAAAGTCCTCACTGAAATCAAGTCAACATTAAGTTCAAAATTTAGTTCCTTGCTGATTTTCAATAATTTAGTGGAATCTAAAATGATAACATTCAATTTTACTTTGAAAATGAGGGAAATGCTTCAATCAACTAAACAGGGATGAATCCAATTCAATATTAGTGCAAATGCTCCTTGGTTTATCTCTAAACTACCAGAGGATTTTAAATCAGCCTCTCAGTTGCAAATTCAAATGAAATCCACATTTTCACTAAAGGATTGGATAGAAATCAGCACTCAATTACATATGGAACTCAGCACTTGCAATTGCTTCTTGGTTCATCTCTGAACAACAAGATAACCTTAATTCACCTCTCAGTGATCAAATGAAATCAGAGGTTACAATAACAAAGAAGAGTCCTGCAGAATTTCAGAAATCAACAAAGGAATTTCAGAAATCAACATTAAGAGTTGCAACAATTCAGGAAATTAAACATTGGAAGTACCATTGTCCCTTGATTCATTTCTGAACAAGGAGGAAACCATAGGATTTTGAGAATCAGAAATCAGAAATGCAATTCAGAATTCAGATTTCAGGAAATCAGAATTGAAATTAGAAATCAACAATGACAAGTTGCACAAATTCAGAGAATTAAACATTGGAATTACCATTGTCTCTTGATTCATTTCTGAACAAGAAGGAACCTAAAGATTAGCCTCTCAGCTACTAAGAAATCAGGGCTCCACAATGATGAAAATAGATTTGACAATTCAGAAATCAGAAATGGAAAAACAGATTTCAAAAATCAGAAAATCAGATTCCTAATTGGGATTGAATCTAGAAACTTGGCATTGGTTCTTGATTCATTTCTGAACAAAGAGTAGATCAAAGGACAACCTCTCAGTTGTAAATACAAATAGGATCTTGCAATGACAAGAACATATTCATATGAGTTTAGAAATCAGAATTGTAAAACCAAAAATCAGATTTCAGTGCAGGAAATCAGATTTCTCCATATCCCATCCATAACTAATTAGACTCTATCCTAGGAGAAATAGAGTTTAGCTCCTCATAATTACAAAGATTGATACACAATAGTAGGAAGAATTGATACAAAACATCCTGTAATCAAGAGGCTGTCCATAGAAATCAGAAAATGCAGCTTCACTTCAGCCCCCAAAACCTTGCTTCCTTCCTGCCCAAAACCCTTGAATGGCCAGTCCCCTTTTTCCTCCAGGTTTTCCAGCTTTTATATGACTCTTGTCCACCCTTGGATGCAGATGAGAAGGTTCCCTTGTGCCTTGATCATGCCAAGTGTCCTGGTCCAAAAAATATCTGCAGTGACAGCTTTTTGGACAGCCAAAAAGCAAGTGGTCCCCTCTCTTTTTTCCTCTTTGTGCAACCCTCTTTTCCCTGCTAGAAAGGTCAAAATAACAAGAATCAAAGTCCTTGAATAGGATTCTAACAAATAAGGATTAGAACAACAATAATTATCAGCCCTATCATCAAATGGGATTTGGTGTTGTGCAGGAATGAAATCCATAGTTGAAAATGATAACTTTTGAACCCGGAATGATAACTTTGCATATTTCATAAAGAATTCCAAATATGAGTGGTTCAGATCATTGAACGCATCGAAGGGATTAGGATGACAAGTGAATGATGTCAGAAATCAAATGTGGATAAGATTTCATAGGAATGATAACTTTGATGCAAAAAATGATAACTTAATGCCATAAAAATGATAAGTTGTCATAACTTTTATTGTGATTGTCCAAATATGATAAAATCAGAGCAGCAAGGAGTTAGGACAATAATATAATGATTTTCTAATGCTTTTATACATAATTGATAGCCTTGCATATCGAAATGACAGTTTTGTCCTAAAACGATAGCTTCACACTAAAAAATGATAACTTGTGAAATTGAATGATAACTTTGCACAAGTTGAAATATGATTATTTAAATATGATTAATTCATGATAGCATGGGATTTAGGACAAGACAATCACTAGAAATCAGCTAAACTAGAAAAATGATAACTTTGCACTTTGGAATGATAACTTGCCCAAAAAATAATAACTTAGCATAGAATTGACATATTTATGGATTTTAGCAATTCAGAACCTCTATGCACATGGAATTAAGTATAAAATGAGAAAGATCAACTAGTTATCACAATTCATGCATTCCTAACATATTTGGCCAAAAGTTAGGTAATTTGAGGGCTCGATATGGATGATTTGAATAGAAAATGGGATAAAAACATAATATGATCAGCTAGTGATCACCTTGATTATGCATAGGGCACATGCCACAACATCTAACCCCACCTTCCCAACTCAGATGCCTGCCAGGAAGAGCCTCCTCCCTAGACCATATAGCCTGCCGGAGCCGTCATCGGCGCCTACCCCAAGGTCTAGCAACAATAAGGATGTTCACCACCCTATTCACTCCTAAATGGTGGAATGGGCTAAATCTAAGCTTCTCACTACTCCGGATGAGCCTATTGTTGCCGATGCCTCTAGGACTGATTCAAAGGTGGAGCTGGAAGATGCTTATTTTCTATCGCCACCCCTGCCTAGATCAGAGCGTTCGCCTATAAGAACAAAGACAGTGGTCAACCCTAGCTTTCAAGTCCTTAAGAAGAAACCTAAGAGGAGCAGGGCCAAGAAACAAGGTAAGTCTACTAACTCTGACTTTGATAATGTAGTTTATGATGAGAAAGTTTCTATGCATGAACACCCTCTTGACCTAAACATATGAAAATCTTATCATGGAATTGTAGAGGAGCTTATTGTAGTAGTCTGTGATTACCTCTTCAATTTAGTTATTAATAAGCAACCAGTCTTAGTTGTACTACTAGAATCTTACGCGGACGCCTCCTGTTCTGTGGCTGTCGTCCGTCGGTTAAGCCCGGCCTGGTGCGATTGCTGATCCCCTGGCAGCGGTGCTGCCAACGACTTAATTCTGGCATAGCGACAGCAGAATGTGGATGTTACGCCTATCCTTATCAATACTCACTATATTCACACTGTGGTTTCCTCGAAAAATTCCTCCTTTTTTATTACATGTGTGTATGCTAGTACCAAGCCACTTCTTAGGAAGAATATGTGGAAGGATTTGAAGCATCTAAACGTCGAGGGCTATCCTTGGATGTTACTTGGGGATCTCAATAATGGTCTGTTCCAATTTGACAAAAGAGGGGGCTCCCCCTTTCGAAATTCTCCTTCATCCTCTGCCCTTCATGACCTTATCCAAACTTAGGGCCTAATTAATTTACCCCCTCCTGGTTCGGGCTTCACATGGTGTAATAACAGAAATGGTCAGTCTAGGATCCTTAGTAAGCTTGACAGAATTCTTGTCAACCCTGATTGGTTATTAAACTATCCTTATGCTTCCACCATCACTCTCCTTAGGCGTGTATTTGATCACTTCTCTCTATTCCTACATACTTCTCAAACACACAAAAGGAAACATAAGTTCAAGTATGAACACTTCTGGTTTGAGTATCCTCAAGTTAGAAATATTTTGAAAAGGTACGGAACAATAGGCACCTAGAGATACTCTAAATCAGCTCATACACCAAATCAAGATTAAAACCACTAAGTGGAATTCTCAGGACCTTGGGAAGCTTGAAACTAAGGCTCAAATTACTCTAACTAAAATCCAGTCACTAGAGCTTAAGGATGATTTTAGGGGACTCAATGATAATGAAGTTACTCAACTACGAATCCTCTATCATAAATATGCTGCTCTTTTAAGATAAATTAGTATAAAGTGGTAGAGCAAATCTCGAGTCAATTGGATAACTAATGGTGATAAGAACACTAAGTTTTTCCATCTGAGTACCACAATTAGACATAAACAAAACAAGATCACAAGCATCAAAGACAACAATAACCAACTAAAATTGAACACTAGAGAGATTCTTAACTCCTTTATGACTCACTATAAAACTCTATGGGCTCCTACTCATAACTCTGTCAACCCCAGGACCTGGCCTTCTTTGTCAACATTAAATAATTCCCGACATCATTCTCTCTTGGCTCCTGTAACTACCAATGAGATTAAGGATGTTTTTTGGTCCATGTCCCCGGGGAAGGCCCCTGGCACCTTGTTGGATTCACTCTAGAATTTTATAAACAATATTGGGATATCCTTGGGGAGGAGGTGGTCTCCTCCATTCAGAATTTCTTCAACCATAATATCTTTTCCAGGGAGTGGGTTCTTGTCTTTATTCCCAATAAGTCATCTCCAAAACCATAAATGACTTTAGGCCAATCAACCTTTGCAATGTTATTTACAAGGCAGTGGCCAAAATCCTTGCTAAAAGAATTAAACCATATCTTCTTGAGCTGATTGACCCTTCTTAATCTGCTTTCATTGCTGGCCATTCCATACAGGATAATATCCTGATTGCTCAAGAGATTGCTCACTCCCTCTCTATTGGGAGGAAGAAGCATCTCATTCTTAAAGCCGATATTGCTAAAGCATTTGACAAAGTTTCTTGGTCTGCCCTCCAATTAGTAATGCATATGATGAATTTCCTTGATAAATTTATTTTTTGGATCCAAAAGTGCATTCAATCAGCTAGATTTACATGCTATATTAATGGGAACATTCTCCTTACTTCTCATCTTATATGGGTATTAGGCAAGAAGACCCTCTGTCTCCTTACCTTTTTACTCTCATTTCCTAGATCCTTTCTTCACTTATTCATGATGAAGTAAGATTAAATCACCTTGTTCCATTTAACATAGGTAATTTCAACTGTAGCCACCTTCTTTTTGCTGATGACTTGCTCATTACTATTAGGGCCACTGCTAAAAATGCTAAGACTATTAAGAACATCTTAAACCTTTATAGTAATCTTACTAATCAAGTTGTAAATTGTGATAAGTCTGAGCTCTATTTTCCTACTAAGTTTTCTTCCATCAGAAAGAACAGAATATTGGAGATCTTAGGCATCAAGCAAGGTAAGTTTCCCTTCACCTATTTGGGAGCCCCAATTTCGTATAGATACATTATACAAATGCAGCAGAAGGCTATACTTGATAAAGCAACTAAGCGCCTGGCTGGTTGGAAAGCTAAACTACTTAACATTGCTGGCAAAAGTGTGCTTATTAAGTCAATTCTTAACTCAATACCAGTTCATACATTATCATTTGTATATGTCTCTAGGGGTCTTATCTCTTCCCTGGAAAAATATTCTAGATAATTTCTCTAGTCTAACTCTAGAAACAAGGTTGGAATGCATCTTGTAGGGTGGCATACGGTCCAAACTCATCAATCCCTCGGTGGCTTGGGTATCCGTAATCTTCATTGGATCCGGTCCTCACTCCTTGCTAAGCGAGTCCTCGGGGCCCTAAATGGTGCGTAAGACATTTGGTCGCAATTGGTAAAGAATAAGTATGATTACCTGATGCCCCAGAATGATAACATTTGCAGGAATGCTTCTTGGCCCTGGAAAATGATTAATATGGTAATGAAAGAAATTAGATTTGGTTTGCATAAATGCATTGTTAATGGTCTTACTACCTCAGTTACTCTGGATCTTTGGATTTTCAATGTACCATTAACTCGCCAACCTATATTAATGTGCACGTAGCTCTTGAAACACTAAATGTTAATAGTTTAATTATTGATGGTGGCTGGAATTTATTGCTATTACATGATTTTTTTGGATCATCTCTAGTAGATGCTATTACTGCTATTTCATTGCCTCCTCCTTATGTTTCTGTCGGTGATGACCGGTGGGTCTAGGCTGCTGATTCACATGGTGATGCCAAGGTCTCTTCTATTTATTACTCACTGAGTTACCAGCCTAATCCACTGTCGACCTCTGGATGACCCATTTGGAAGCATATTTGATCCATTAGTGTCCCCCCCCAAAATTAAAATTTTTCTATGGAAGTTATCCCACTCTAGATTGCCTACTCGTGACATGATCTCTTCTTTCAATCTGAACATTAATACTGAATGCCCCTGTGTGGTACTGTAGTAGAAACTAATCGGCATCTTTTCTTTGATTGCTCGGTTGCTAATGCTTTGTGGTCTTTAATGCAACATGATCTCAATTACAATTTTAGTTTTCTTGCTAATTGGCACCTGGGGCCTAGATCTTGGAAGGTCGCGATCTTGATCCTCCTTCGATGTCCAGACTTTACTCTTTTGTTGCTTTTCTGCCCACTATGCTTCCAAATTGGTAACCATTTCGGTCATATGGAGACGGGCTCTAGCTGGCTCAGCTGAGTTCGCCGAACCCACCATTCTGAGGCAAACAACCTCCAAGGTCTCATTCGGGTCCGGTGGGAGATTTCATTGCCTAATTGGGTGAAAGTGAACTCGGAAGGGTCCTTCACCAAACCTGGGGATCCAGGGGGCGCGGGATTTATTATTCGGAATACTTATGGATCTTGTGTTATGGCAGGTGCGCTTAGGAGACCAACGAACAGTGTGCTGGAAGCAAAATTGAAGGGGGCGGTGGCTGGTCTTAGGTGCTATCTCGACCAAGGACTTACAAGAGTTTGGCTTGAAATGGACTCATCAAATCTGGTGGGTATCATCAACAAGAAATCAAAATGTCCCTGTCGTCTATGGACACTTTTTGTTGAAATTGAATTTCTCATCTCATTTTTTAAAACTTTCAAATGTACTCATTGCTATAAACAATAAAATTCAATTGCCAACTTCCTGACTAATTTGAGAAGGATGGCTCTTTTGGACACTTTTTAAACAAGTTCCCTTCTTCAGAGGTCCTCAACATCATGTATTCGGACATTACGAAATATTATAACAGATAATTCTTTCTTTTTTTTTTTAAAAAATCCTAGATCTTGTTAGTAGATTCCACTGCTTGCAACTGATAAATTTATGCATAGGGCCTGCCCTTGCAATCAATGCGTCATGATTCTTTGCTGGATGTGCTGTTTTGCGAGTGACGAGGGGCATCCAGCATTAATATAAAGATTTGAGAGGAGAAAAGGCATATATATATATATATATATATATATATATATATATATATATATATATATATATATATACCCATGCCAGTTGTGTACTGGAATATCTTGTCTGCACTTATAACTTATTCCCACCCCTTACCATGGCCTTACGTGCTTCTGCACGTGAGACGACGCTGGCATCCGTAGTGGTCGCGTACAATGATGGTAAAATAACGACTCAACTTCGTTCCATCTGTATTATTTTTTGTCTGCACTTATAATTTTTTTCCCCCAAGGAACGAAAACAGACTAGTGATTCAAGTATTCTGTTATCCAATACTTCGAACCTCGATGATAAAAGAATTTGCCAAGCAGCATTTTAATTAAACTTATTTTTCGTATTTTCATCTGAAACTGAAATATCAGTATAACTAAACTCTTTCCTCTAGGAGTGGAGATGGAGATTTCAGTAGAAGGATTTGCAAATCTCATCTTTTTTTTTCATGGGCTTACTTTTTTAATACTATATCTAGAGTAAACAGAAAGATCAACAGCTCATGAAAAGTTTATGCAATTCTTTTCATATTGCTAACAGTTAAGAATGACAACCACACATCAAAGGTACATCCTTTATGTCAAGATAGCAAGAACTTTTTTGCTTGCAACACACATAGCACCACACCACGCAATACTCGTGACACCACAATCAACCATGCAGTAAGTACTACTCAGCTCAGTTTGCTCGGTAGTTGAGGAATTCAATCTTGATGCAACTGTTATTATAAAGAACCACAAAAGTTACAACGCCCATAGTAATATTATTAATAAGAGTTTAATTTCATATATGTCCCATGCATACATATAGTTAATATCAATTTGTTTCGTAATCGATTAATATCCGATCAGTGACCACTGGTCTGTTGCAGCGCAGCAAGTCGGAGCTTGCGGAAGTTGCCGAAGAACTCCAGCGTCTTGTCCCTTGGTGGGAGGCCCTCTTTGATCACAGGGACCTGGAGGAAGTTTTCGATCCAAGAAGCAAACGACGGGAACTTGCCGGAGTCCACCACCTTGAAGCCCGCGACCTCCTCGGATATGTCCAGCCAGAAGGCCATCCAGCCGGCGACCAGGTCGGCGTATCCGACGTAGTCGCCGCCGAAGAATGCCTTCCCCTTGAGCCCTTCGTCGACCTTCTGCAGCACCTCCTCCAGGCGCTCCACGGCCCTCCTCCGCTCCTCCGACCCTTCCACACTCAAGAACACGTCCTTCGTCACTTCCCGGCACTGCATGCACCATGCACCAAGACCCAAGAATTAATCGAGTTTCAACGCGCGCACGCACGTACGCACAGCAGAATGATCGTGCAGCTCATTGCTCACCTTGCCGTCCGTGAAGGTGGCCAAAAAACGAGCGGCGGCGCGCTCGTAAGGGTCCTTGGGCAGGATGGCGTGCCCCTCCCAGGTCTCGTCAATGTACTCAACGATGACACACGACTCCACGACCGGCCGGCCTGCGTGGACGAGCACGGGGACCTCCTTGTTGATCGGGTTGTACTTGAGGAGCGAGGGGCTCTTGTTCGACAGGTCTTCCTCCACGTACTCGTACTCCACGCCCTTCATCTTGAGCGCCCACTCCACCCGGCGCACTGCGGGGCTCGCCCACATCCCGTAGAGCTTCACTTCATCCTTGGCCACCATTTCTAGAGCTTCTTCTGTTTGTGTTGCGCTGTGCTTCCTCTCTCCGCATGCTTATATAGAGCTAGCTTGCATGGTTGGTGGAACGGATCTACCATTAATTATAGCGATTTCATCTCTGGAGGAAACTAATTATGGCATGATAATAACCTTATGAATCTAGATGGATATGTATGATACATACTTATCCGTCCAAATCAGGTTTCCACTATAAAAGAAAAGGAAAATAAATGTTGATTAGGTGTCAAATGTCGTAGAAGAAAATGCATGTGCATCTCGAGTGCTTTGTATTTGAGGAATGTGACCTTGGTTGGGTTGACAAAGAAGAGATATAGATATATTTGTAATGATGGCACATAAAGGCGTGATCATATGCATGTTTCTAAAGTTATCGAGTCATGACTGGCTGTGTATCATTTACAGATTTTTATGAGCCAGTGCACTTTCCATTGACAGGGACGTGCATGGTCTTGGCTACTATTGCAACTTGGACTAGGTTGACACAAGTATAACATGATTATGGCATAAGCTATATATGTGTATCTTATTCCACTACAACAAAAAAGTCATTTAGCTACCAATGTTTTAGTGACCAAGGCAGTTTCAGTCTCTAAATGGTTATATTAGTGACCGCTCAATCATTAGTCCCTATTAATTAATGATTTAGTGACCCTTAGTTTGAGCCAGTCTCTAAATTGTCAAGTTGTTGTGACCAACATTTGGATTAGTCACGTATACATTAATAAAAAAAGAGTTTTAATGACTAATAGTTAGGATGGTCACTAAAAGACTTGGATAAATTATTAAATATCACTAGTACGACCAAACCGATTAGTCACCATGTACATTTGGACAACCTCTAAACCTTATGATCTTTCGTTTGGCTGTTCAAAATTCGTTTGGGAGCAATTTCTTAAAGTTTTGGTCAAAACACTTGACGATTGCTTCTCAAATTCCTCTAAAATTATCATCAATCGAGGGTAGAGCGAGCTGGCATCGAGGGTAGAGCGAGCTGGCGCCGAGAGAAATGCGAGGGCACCGTGATTCTGCTATGTGGCCGCCGGAGTCGTCCTTGCCCTTCCCCCTCTCAGCCAACGCATCCCACTTTGGCCGGAAGATCAATGCCGCATTCATGGCCGAGGAGCACCGGCTGTTGGTGCGTCCGCGAGCACTAAAGATGGGATGGTATGTGATGGGTGACAATGACACGTTCTTCGTGGACGACATGGTGTACTTTTTCACATTTCCAACAAGGTAAAATTCTTGTCGACTCTGTCCTTATTCCGCAATTCATCGAACAGTTGGGTTGTGAAGACACATTGCTCCTACTTATTAATTTACTGGGAAACACTACGAATTTGCTTCTTTGGGGGTATCCATTTTGAATTTGATTGTTCTCTATTTATTTCTATATCAATAAAATAGAGAAGATTAATGTTGCCACGCCAAACATAGCAAGCAAGGTACTTGAAGCATTGTAGATGCTTGCAAGGATGAGTGCGACTGTGTTGTTGTCGATTCACAAAGTTTGCTAACAAACTCTAATGCATCTGTAACCATAATCCAGATTGCTCTTTCCTACTGAAGCTAAAGGTTTGGACATCAAATTCTTCATCTTTGTACCATGATGTATTTGGTAGATTCAGGATTTGTCATGCTAACACACTGACTCCTAAGTGGACCTTGTTTGTTTCCTTCTACAGCAGCAGCACCTCATCAAATTAATGTGGTGGATTTGTCATCAATGAGAACATAAAGGTTGTTTTCATATTCTGCATATTATGTAATGTCATACACGACAAGATCTGCAACTCAAAAATCAGAGCTTCATGTGGGGATGATTTTTGAGTTTAGGCATATGGAATATAGCAGTAAGTTCCATCAATAAGGTGCATACTGATTACCATTGCAATCGTGATGTGATAGTTTTAAAAGATATAACTCTCACCATGACCATGATGAGGAGTTAATTCTATGTACCTTAGCACCTTATAATTGAATCATTTCATGTTTGGAGTTGTTATGTATCAGGCAGAAGAAATGTTTTCTGTAGCTATAAGAAGAGTTAATGAGGAAAATAGGGTAAGTCCACTTTTCCTTGTACTATATTTATGCATGATACTTTATGGAATGACTAATTTTTTTTTCTACAGACCTGCATATGGAACTTCTTACTTTCACATGCATTTGATATAAAAGATTGTAAAAACGTTCTTAATTTATGATGTACTTAACAATTTGTTATAACCCTTATGATGTACTCATCAATCATTTCATCAAAGCTGAGAGATTTCCATTGCTAGCATTTTCCATTTTCATATGAATTTCGATAAATTTGTTATAACCCTTATGACATGTGACAATTTATTTTTAGGTAAAAATTGATTTGGAATGGGAGATTCCGTGTGTTATGAATTGGAATGTGATGGAGATGACTTCGGAAGGTTGAGTGGCCCATTCAACAATTTATGCCGGACATCAGCCTCTGAATTAGAGAGAAGAAACTTTTTCACAATGTTGTTAAATTAGTTTGGAAGCTTCTTTAATCACCAATTTAATCACCCTTCCTCTAGCGCCAGACAAATGAATTTCCTATAGGAATTGGCCTACATCAAGGATCAGCTTTAAGCCCGTATCTATTTAACTTAGTTATCGATGCTATAACCGAGAGTATCACAGAGGAGGTACCTAAGTGCATGCTATTTGCGGATGATATAGTACTTTTAGCGGATTCAAGAGAAGAGATTAATACAAAATTGGAAATATGGAGAAATACGTTGGAGTCAAAGGGTTTTCATTTAAGTAGGAATAAAACAGAATATATGCATAGCAATTTCACAAATAAACAACTTAGAGACGATTTGAAAGTTAGGTTAGGGGAGGATATAATTCCTCAAGTGACAAAGTTTAAATATTTAGGATCAATTGTAAGACAAGATGGTGAGATTGATGACGATGTTAATCATAGAATTCAAGCTGGTTGGTGTAAGTGGAGGAAAGCCACTGGAGTTCTTTGTGATAGAAAGGTACCCAATAAAGTTAAAGAAAAATTCTATCGTACTGCTATAAGGCCAGCAGTGTTATATGGTAGTGAATGTTGGGCTATGAAGGGACAACATGAACGTAAAGTGGGGGTAGCCGAAATGAGAATGTTGAGATGGATGTGTGGTCATACAAGATTAGATAAGATTAGGAATGACCATATACGTGAACGAGTCGGAGTGGCTCCTATTAGTGAGAAAATGGTAGAGAATCGTTTGAGATGGTTTGGTCATGTTCAGAGAAGACCATTAGATGCGCCAGTAAGAAGAGTAGATCAAATAATCTGGAGTCCGATTAAAAGAGGGAGAGGGAGGCCAAGGCGGACACTTGGCGAACTAATAGAGCAAGATCTATTGGTGAATAATATACCGAAAGGTTTGGTTACTAATAGAGCGGAATGGCGTCGTATGATCCATGTAGCCGACCCCACCTAGTGGGATAAGGCTTTGTTGTTGTTGTTGTATTAGTGAATGATGTATTGTTAGACAAAATTTGAAAGTTAGACTGCTTAGAAATTTTCTTATTGCTAGACATTTGAAAGTCAATCTTGTCATTGGGACAACAAGTTATTGTTCTAAATTTTCGAGTTGTTACTCTAGTGTTGATGTTGAACTAATGAAGTAAATTATATTTTAAAAGGGTAAATTGCACCAAATGTCCTCGAACTTTAAGGTTTGCTCAGCGATACCTTCCAACTTCACTTTGTAACACAAATGTCCTTCATCTTTTAACGCGTTTCACCCGATGCCCTCTTTACCTGTGATAACCAGTTTTTCGGTTTTTCGTCGATGTGACGTCTACGTGGCTATCTCCTCTCTCCTCCACGCAAATAGTCGTCCGACGTGGCATGTTCCGACGTTGCACATAAAATTACACCAATGCCCTCCAACTTTAAGATCTGCTCAGCGATATCCTCCAACTTCACTTTGTAACACAGATGCCCTTCATCTTTTAATACATTTCACCCGATGCCCTCTTTACCTAGGACAGTCGATTTTCTAATTTTTCGTCGACGTGGCGTCCACGTGGCCATCTCCTCTCTCCTCCATGCAAATAGTCGTCTGACGTAGCATGCTCCGACGTGGAACCACATATTAAATCATCCTACTTACCGTAAGTTGATCCACTCACTGTTAAATTATTTTTTTATTTCCCTTTTTGCTATCGTTCGCATGAAACCTCCTTCGCCATTCGCATTTCTTCGTCCTTCGCACTCCTTCGTTGTTCGCCTTCTTCATCGTTCACTTGTCGCGTTCGTCGGCGCTGTCTTTGCTCAAATTGATTAATTTTATGTGCATTTGGTGAGCAAACTTTAAAGTTAGAGTACATTTCACCATATGCCCTCTTTACCTAGGATAGTCAATTTTTTGATTTTTCGTCGACGTGACGTTCACGTGGTCATCTCCTCTCTCCTCCACACAAATAGTCGTCCAACGTGGCATGCTCCGATGTGACACATAAAATTATACCAAATATCCTCCAACTTTAAAGTTTGCTCACTAAATGCACATAAAATTACACTAATTTGGGCAAAGACAACGCCGACGAACGTGAAAAGTGAACGATGAAGGAGGCGAATGACAAAGAAGAGCGAACGACGAAGAAGAGCGAACAACGAAGGAGTGCGAACGACGAATGGGGTTTCATGCAAACGACGAAAAAGAAGAAAATAAGAAAATAATTTAATAGTGAGTGGATCAACTTACGATAAGTAAGATGATTTAATATGTGGTACCACGTCGAAGCATGTTACGTCGGACGGCTATTTGTATGGAGGAGAGATGAGATGACCACGTGGACGCTACGTCAATAAAAAATCGAAAAATCAACTGTCCTAGGTAAAGAGGGCATCGGGTGAAATGTATTAAAAGATGAAAGACATTTGTGTTACAAAGTGAAGTTGGAGAATATCGCTGAGCAAATCTTAAAGTTGGAGGGCATTGGTGTAATTTTATGTGCCACGTCGGACGACTATTTGCGTGGAGGAGAGAGGAGATAGCCACGTGGACGCCACGTCGACGAAAAACCGGAAAACTGGCTATCACAGGTAAATAGAGCATCGGGTGAAACGCGTTAAAAGATGAAGGGCATTTGTGTTACAAAGTGAAGTTGGAGGGTATCGCTGAGCAAACCTTAAAGTTGGAGGGCATCTGGTGTAATTTACCATATTTTAAAATATTTTTAGTAATGAACCATGAATACATATAATGATTTATTACTTGACTACATAGTGTTTTAGTGACCAAGGGCACTAGTCACTTTAAGTGTAATATTTACCTTCTAGTGACCAACTCTGATGGTCGCTTTAGAGTGATCAATTATTATATTGTAGCGACCAATACGGGGAATCAATGACCAATCATAGCAACTAAAAATTGGTCATTAAATAGGTGATGCATTTGTGACCAACACAATTTTCAGTCACGAGCAATTTTTAGCGACGAGGCTATAGTGACAACGCGCGACCAACTTGGGATTGGTCACTAAAATCTTTTAGTGACCACTTACAAATCTTTGGGGACCAATAAGCTTAGTCATAAAAATCTTTTTTGTTGTAGTGTTCCAAAGGATTTGATGGAATTTAGAAAACAACGAATTTAAAAGCTTTGGTTAATGAGTCGATCGGGATATGTCACCTCATCTGATTGATTGTTTGCAAAGAAGATGAACGTAAAACGAATTACATATTAATAAGGGTTCATTGAACTTAGTTTCTTAATTAATACGCTCAAAAGAGAGAAAAAGAAAACATAATAAAAAAATCCTTTTGCACGTGTGAAAAGGAGGTCACGCATAACTTTGAATAGACATAATTGCACATATATAGTAGGAAGATATGTATAAGTAGAGAATATGTACATGTATGTGTTTAAACAAAATTACATCATTTTGTTTTGGCTATATCTTACCGCAAAATAAATTTTCAAGGGGCGCTCTTATATCTCGCTTATTCAAAATTTCAAATTTCCAATACCAAAATCAAGCTTCTTGGACCCATAATGACATATGCCTATTAGAAAGATTCAACATCACTTCACTAATTATTCAATAATCGATTTCATGTCGGCAGCATATATATTTTGGATTCATCTTCTAGAAAACCAAGTTCATGGACCCCATAATATTCTTATTGGGTTTATCCTAATTTCCATTCCATGGCGGCTCAAACGTCATTCGTACCGTAAGATAAACTTAAGTGCAGCACGTAATGCCTAATTAGGCAATCATTAGTATGTGTACTTGTTGAATAAAAAAAGGTATAATACAAAACAGTATCAAAAACCAAAACGGAGTCACCGATCTTTATCCGAACAAGAAAAGGCTCTATCGTGAATATCAAGCAGAAATTGAGTTATCAAGTACGAAAGTAATTTTTAAGTTAAAAATGTTAATCCTCCTACATCCTCTTCAAAAATCTCCTACTGCAAGTCTGCATAATGGAATTATTGAATATTTATAAAAGTTATTTTTTATAATAAAAGTATTATTTTGAGTGGTTAGGGAATATAACGATGCAGATCTAAAAAAGAGAAAATAATTGGTAAGGTCGACTTTACATTTTATTTATTATATATGATGTCATGTAGACACTGGTTTTGGATATATATATATAGTAGGATCCAGTGGTTAAGATACAATTGTTCCTTTTATCGAGAATTCGATGAATTACAACGGCCCACTTTGAATAGGAAAGCTCTCACCACAAGAAAATTGAAAATTTTCGACGGGTAATTTTCGACGATCACCTTTCCTTCGTAATTTACGACGGATTTTACAACGGATATATATATATATGTCAGAATTTCTGACGGTTTCGATCGTCAAAAATAAAAAAATACATTATGAAATCAATTATATTATTTTTTAAATTTTTTGACGGTTGAGCACGTCAATATTTTCGATGGATCGGTCACATCCATCAGTAATAAAGGTAATTAAATATTATATAATATTTAACTAATTTGTATTTTATTATTAGAGTTACCGACGGTTCCGACCGTCGGAAGTTTAGACGGTCTGGACCGTTGGTAATTGTAAAACTAATTAAATATTATAACAATATATATCATAATATATAATATGATATATATTTTATTTATTTAATTATCGACGGTTCGGACCGTTGATAGTTTCGACGGTCTAGAACGTCGGTAATTATAAAATAATTAAATATTAAAATATATTTTATTTTTTTAAATACCGATGGTTTCGACCGTCGGTACTTTCGACGTTCTAAACTGTCGGTAATTCTAAAACTAATTAAATATTATAACAATATATAACATAATATATAATATGATATATATTTTAATTATTTAATTACCAACGATTTGAAACATCAGAATTTTCTTATATATCATAATATATAATATAGTTAGTATTTTATTATTATAATTACCGATAACTCGGACCGTCGCAAGTTCAGACGGTCCGGGCAGTCGGTAACTGTAATAATAATTAAATATTATAATCTTATATATCATTACATATATATTAATATTTTTGACAGTTAGGATCGTCAGAACTTCCGACGGCCCAAGATCCGTCGCTTTTGGCTGTCGGTAATTAAAAAATAATTCCCTCGCTACTTTTTCTTCCTTTTCCCCTCTCCCGCTATTTTTTTCCTTTCCCCGCTATATATTACCTTCTCGCTCTCTCCTCTCTCCTCTCTCAACCTCTTTCCCTCTCTCCTCTCTCTCCCCCTCACCGATGACCCTCTCTCTCGAGTTTCGTCTTCCTCTAGCTCCGGCTCCGACTCTGGCCACATCTCCCTCTCTGATCTGCCCCAGTGGCCCGATCAGCCGCGGGCGGCTGGATCTGTCACCTGGCAGACGGATCTGGCCACGGGCGGTTGGATCTGTCGCCTGGTGATCGGATCTAGTCGCAGGCGGCCAGATCGGCCGCCTGGCTGTCAAAACATTCATGGCGGCTCAATCCGGCCGCAGCCGGCCAGATCGACCGCTAGGCGACCTGATCTACCACAGGCGGCCTGACCGATCGCAGCCGGCCAGATCGGCCACCTGGCAGCCTGATCTGGCCGCAGCAGACCAGGTCGACCGCCTGGTGGCCTGATCCGCCCGCTGGCAATGGACAAATTTTTTTATATTTTAAAAATTGTTTGCGACGGTCGCAATCGTCGGAACGTATCGACGGTCAGCAACCGCCAGAACATATCGACGGTCGTGGCCATCGGAATGTCTCGATGGCCGCAACTGTCGGAATGTTTCGACGGTCACAACCATCAAAATGTGTCGACGATCACAACCGCCGGATCATTTCGACAGTCACGACCGTCAAAAGTTTCGATGGGTGTTTTTTGAATCGTTCGTAACCGTTTGTGATGCCACCTTTTTCGATCGATCGATTCTATCGATAAATCCGTCGAAAACCTCTATTTCTGACGGATTCTTACGATTTTCCGACGGTTTTGTCGGTCGAAAAACACCATTTTTCTTGTAGTGTCTCGTCACTACAAGAAAATTGCATTTTTTGACAGTCGCTTATCCGTCGAAAGTTCCGATGGATTTTTCGACAGCTACTGTCATCCTTCGGAAGTTGAGATGCAAATATTTTCCATGGCTAGAACTGTCACAATTTTCAACGGCCAGAAAACCATCGCAAGTTGACATGGCTACACCCGTCGAAAATTCCCACGGAGATGTTCCTGTCGCAAAGCCGTTGGAAACATAATATAATATTTTCCCCCCAAACGACTCAAATAAATATTTATTAATATTTAATAATAAATACAAATGGAGGTTCCCATGGCTCGAGCCGTGAAAAATTCCCACGGCCGGAGCTGTGGGAAATCACTCGAGAAATTTCCCATGGCTCAAGCCGTGGGAGTTTCCCATGGTTCTCTGTCACGTGGCAACTTCCCACGGCTTGAGCTGTGGGAAATACCTTTAGGGATTTCCCACGGCTCGAACCATGAGAACTTTCGACTAGTAGACCACTTATCGGTAGTTCCCACGGGCAAAACCATGGGAATTCAAAAAATAATATAATCATTGCTCTTTATATAATTTTAAAATTTTCAACGGACGAAAATCCGTCGCATGTATATACAACCTTTCCCACGATCATTTTCTTCCCCTCTTCCCCCATCCGTCAACTCCGGCGATCTCCGACGCTCACGCTCCTAGTGCCGGTGCTGGTGCCGCTTCTCAATCTGACGATCCCCCTTCACACGATGCGCCTTTGCTTCTGGTGATCCGCTCCCAGTCCGGCGAACCCCATCAAAAGACACTCCGACAAATCCATCTACGTTACGCCCGCGGCTTTCCATGTTCTACTTTGGGCCTCCCCCCTCTTAACCCCGGCGATGGATCTCCAGCCGCATCGCTGGCCCACTACGAGGCCGATCTGACTTGCTTCAGACGTCGTCGATCGTTGCAAGGTCGATCGAGCATGATGCGGGCATCGACGGGCCGATGAGGGCTCGATCGGGCTCCCTATGAATGTCAGCAGCCGATGCGGCCCTAATGAACGGCCGCAGTAAGCCCATTGGAGCCCGCAGCAGCCGACGGTCGATCGGGCCCACAACAGTCATCGACGATGGCAACAAGCCCGATCGAACCCGCTATGAATGTCGGCGGCCAATGCGGCCCGATCAGGGTCGCTATGGCCATCGACGATCGATGAGGGCTCGATCGGGCTTGTTGCCACCGTCGATGATTGCTGCGGGCCCGATCGGGCCCACAACGACCGTCGTCGGCTATTGCGGGCTCCAATGGGCTTGCTGCAGCAGTTCGCTGTGAGCCCGATCCGACTTGCTACGACCTTCGTTGGCCGTTGCGAGCCTGATTCGGCTTGTTGCGATCGGCGACGGTCGATGCGTGCCCGATCTGGCTTGCTGTGTTCGACAACGGCCGCTACGAGCTTGATCGGGCCCGCAGCCGCCCTGAAGGGCCCGATGTGGGGGTGCTCAATCGGTTCACGGCCGTGATGGTCATGAATGGTCAGATCCGGCCGCTCACATCTGGATCCGGCCGTTGACATCCGAATCTAGCCATTCACGTCCGGATTCGACAGCTCACATAGTTCATATTTCATAGTTTATATTTTTTCATAGTGTAATCTCCGGCTCATTCATATTGTCATTATATTAACTATGTTAATTTTAATTGTTATTATATGTTAACATTAAAATTGATCGCTTTTTTATTTGTTAACATTGATCGCTTTTTTATTTGACATAGTAATACAGATAAATTATGTTTCCTCCGGAGGATCGTTATCGATGGATGCACAATAGAACAAATCCTGATCGTGTAGGGTTGACACAAGAATTCATAGATGGGGTTCAATACTACACAACAATGGCATGTCATACTATACAATTTCAATAAGAAGGGACTATAAGATGTCCTTGTTTAAAATGTCAAAGTACAAAACTTCAAACTTTGGAGACCATCAAAGTTCATTTATATAGAAAGGGTTTCAAACTAAATTATTGGTATTTGAATGATCTTGGTGAGTTGGAACCGTCATCAAACCTAAATCCTATAGAATTTCATCCTACTAATATCGAGGATGATTTTATTTCTATATACTGCTACAATTGAATATGGCAATATCAGATTTCAACAAGAACGCGAGGATGAGTCACCACATTCCGAAGCCGTAGATTTTTTCAAGTTACTAGCAGAGACAAGTGAACCCTATGGCCTGGTTGCGAAAATCATTCTAAATTATCATTAGCAGTTAGAATGCTAAATTTGAAGGTCGATCATAATATTTCACATGCTTGCTTTGATGAATTTATGGAGATATTAAAAGAGTCATGGGCTCGAATTCCTGAGAACTATTACATGACCAAAAGATTAGTTTCAAAACTTGATCTTGGCTCTAGCAAAATAGATTGTTGTCAAAATGGTTGTATGCTCTATTATCGTGGTGACATAATTTTGAGGGAGTGTAAATGGAGCGATATAAATCAAACACAAAAAATGAAGTTCCAGTAAAGACAATGCACTACTTGCCTCTTATTTCATGACTTAAGAGATTATACTCTTCTGTAGAATCCGGGTCACAAAGGAAATGGCATACGAGACATAAGACAACTGGAGGTGTCATGCTCCACCCATCTGACGGTGAAGCACGGAAACATTTTGATCATTTGCATCTAGAATTTGTAAATGATGAAAGAAATATAAGACTTGGGTTATGCGCAGTTGGGTTTACACCTTATGGTCCGACATTAGTTCCTTATTCTTGTTGGCCGGTCATACTTACACCATACAATTTACCACCCGGAATATGTATGTATGCTCCATTCATGTTTTTGACGTGCATTATTCTTGTTCCACACAGTCCTAAGCAGAAGGTAGATGTGTATTTACAGCCTCTGATCGACGAACTAAAAGAGTTATGGAATGCCATCATAGCTTATGATGTCTCAACTAAACATAATTTCACCCTAAAAGCTTCCCTACTATGGACAATCAATGATTTTCCAGCGTATGGGATGTTAAGTGGTTGGATGAGTGCAGGTAAGTTACGATGTCCATATTGATGGATAATTCAAATGCTTTCACTTTAAAAAATGGAGTAAAAATTTGTTGGTTTGATTGTCATAGACAATTTCTACCGAAAAATCATCCATTTCGAAATAATAGAAATGCCTTCCGAAGGGGAAAATAGAGCATGAAATGCCTCCCATCAGGTTATCGGGAGATGAATTATGTGACATTGTGGGTTGTCTAAGTAGGATTACTGGCAATCCATATGTTCGATATACTGGATATGGTGTCTCACACAAGTGGACGAAACGTAGTATCTTTTGGAATCTACCATATTGGAAAGATCATGATTCATCATAATTTGAATGTCATGCACATTGAGAAAAATGTATTTGATAGTCTTTCACACTGTCATGGACATTAAGGGAGAGACAAAAGACAATATTAAAGCAATGATGGATTTGAAGGAATATTGTCGACGTCCGGAGTTGTACCTTGTTAACTTGGCCACGGTAAATTGTCCAAATCCGAAGCTTGCTACAAGCTCACGAAAGATGAGAAGATGCAGGAATGTCGATGGGTTCATGAGCTTAGAATGCCAGATGGTTATGCTTCGAATCCGACAAGATGTGTGGATATGAACAATTTGCATTTCTTCGGCATGAAGAGCCATTTCATTGTCATGTCTTCATGCAGTCGTTGCTTTCTATTGCGTTTTCACAATTATCGAAAAAGATATGAAAGCCGCTTACTGAGCTGAGACAATTTTTAGGAATTTATGTTTGACAACACTCACTGTGAAAAATAGGTTACAATTCAAACTTAATATTCCAATCATTTTATGCAAACTAGAAAGGATATCTCCACCTGGTTTTTTTATTCCATGGAACATCTACTGATCCATATGCCATATGAAGAAAAAGTAGGTGGACCAGTTCAATACAGGTGGACATACCCGTTTGAGCGATATCTGAATAGAATTAAACGAACTATAAAAAATAAAGCTTGTGTAGAAGGCTCCATTTGTGAGGCGTACCTGATTCAAGAGATCTCCTATTTTTGTTCATATTACTTTCAATCTCATGTCAAGTGCGCCAGAACTAGAGTTTGTCGAAACGATGAAATTTCTGAAGGAAAGTCGAGAACACAAAATGTGTCATGCTTTAATCAAGTGGGTAGACACTATGGCAAGTAAAAAAGTAGAAGGTTGAATGATGTAGAATTCAAGTCGACAATGAATGATATCCTTCTTAAATACACAGGAGGTGCAATGCTATATTACATAAGTTAATTATATCATTTGTTTGATGTTTTAGTGTACTATTGAATTCTCAATTATTTTAATTCATCATGCTTATTGTGGTAGTGCTATCTTGCAATACTATAACATCCCCGATGAGGAAACACAACTAAGAATCGAGAATGATTTCGTACAATGGTTTAAGGATCATGTAAGTCTCACTCAAATTATGGATTGCAATATCTCTAACGTAGTGTGTTGATGACTCTAATTAATTTTTTTGTAATACGTGTATAGGTATTTAGTGGTCAAATTTCTAGTATGTCGAACCTTATTGATTTGGCATGGGGGCCTAGTTGACAAGTGACATGTTGGCCTGTGTATTTCATGAATGGTTACAAATTTCATACAAAAAGTTGATCACGGGTAGAAAAAACTATTAACAGTGGTTGATGGAGAAAGTGAACGTGAGTGTTATGGTGTCCTTAAAGATATCATCGAGTTGGAATATACTAGAAGTAATAAGGTCACCTTGTTTGAGTGTACGTGGTTTGATCCAATGGAAAGAAGGGGGACACAAATTCGTAAGGACTTCAAAGTCATTGAAGTACGACATAGTAGACGATATGAACGATCCGACCCCTTCATCATTACATGTTTTACAAGGCAAGTGCACTACGTGAATTATCCAGAAAGAAAAAGAGAAAAAGCCCAATGGTGGTGGGTCATAATTCGAACAAAAGTGAGAAGTCAGATTGAGGTTGAAGGTGCGTTACAAGGCTCATATCAAGATGATACAGCGGCACCCATCGGACCAATTGTAGACACACAACTGGTTGAAGATCTCCAAGATCAAGAACACCTGTTCGATGAAGTCGACATGGATGAAGCAGAAGGTGATGAAGATGTTGAAGAAGAGGATTATGAAAGTGTGTCAGAATTGGAATCATGTAACTATTCTGATAATGATGAGTAAATCATTAATCAGATGAAGAATTAATGTACTTTGTCTTATACGAATTCATATAACCCATATAACTATCTGAATTCGTTTAGTTATTATTTATGCTTTTCAATTTCTTGTAAATAGATCTTACGATGTCTCCACAGGAATCATCGGACCGACAATTGCTTGACGAGAGTGAATCACCTTCGTATTTATCTTCTCATGAGTGTTTTTATTTTATTCAACAAATTTAGAATGTCACAAGAATCTATCTGAATTTTTTCTTTGTCAAAAGCGCCATCGGATATTAGAATTTGGTTCTTGAGTATACATACGAATCAATTTATGAAGATGCGATAGAGGAGATTGTCATATTTCAGGTTTATTCTACAGTGGTAGCTTAGATATATTATGAAACTTTTTGCAGATTTATTATACTTTTACTCCACAGTGACAATTTGATCTTAATTTTTGTAGATGTTCCGTTTTGGCAAAGGAAAAAGGTAAGGGGAAAGAGAAGGAGAATGAGAATGAGACGGGAAAAGAGAAGGCCACTCCTAGGAAAAAAGAGGGAGGTGGACAACAGGCCATTATGCCTAGACCGATAGGGATTCATATTGTAGAGCGCCCTACTGCGCCAGTACCGGACTCTCCATCGGACGATGACATGACGGAGGATATGGAGACACAAACATGGAGGCACAGATGCCGGAGGATTGCATCGATGCCTCTTCATTGCGAAATCAGTATAAAAATATTTATTGCCAGATGGTAATTGCGGGTAAGTTATGTAAATGTGGTTGTATGAACATCAAATTTGCATTACACGAAGAAACTTACTACCAATTATGTAAATATTTATTGTCAATTATGTTTTTATAGGTTTTACCTGTCAAAACTTGTTGCAGCTGCATGCACTAAAGTGATTCGACAAAGATATACAGAGGCATGGCTCACCTGAGAGATATTCCTTTCGGGAGTTTTAGGTTATTTTCTTAGAAGTCGAATTAATTGCTAATATTTATCTAGTATAATTATTAATTGCTTGGCTTCCTTTATATGCTAATAATGGTGGGATCCCGAGATGTGGAAGGCGTTCAATTGTAGGTGCTCAAAGCATTTGTCATCGATGTTGTCGGACGCACAGGCTGCAGGAGAACGGCCCAATTGGATTAGCAAGTCAGTTTGGACCAAGCTACTAGCTCGGTGGTCCACTGAGGCATATAAATCTAAGTGCGAAGAAACAAAGATGAATCGAGAATCCGACCAGGGAGCATGCCTTCATGTGAGTGGTTGTGTTTCGACGTCAATTGTTGCCTGGCGACTAGTAAATATTTATGCCTTCGTGAAAATCCCGAATTCTCATTTAATTGGAGTGCTTTATAACCTCATTTCAACTGTAGGAAAAAGAGATGGGTAAAACACTCACAGAAGATGAAATTTTTCTCAAAACTCATCAGAGAAAAAAATTGGAATAGATTTCATCGTTTGCTCGGGAGACATATGTAAGTTAGTCACTTTTGTAACGTTCATTTAGTTGTGCTCAAATTTCAACATATCACTTTGTAAATTTATAGGAGGGTTACAAAGCAAAAGAAGTCGAGCATCATTCACAGGTCACGCAGGAGGGGGCGACACCATTGACGCCTCGACAATTATGGATGGATCATGTTAGAGTGAAGAAGGGACGCATCTATGGTCTCGGATCATCCGTTAGTCATGCGGATATCCAACTGAAGATGCACGATGAGTATTTGAAAACATGTGGGAATAATGAGTAAGGGCCATCCGAGAAGAGGTTCAACAAGAATATGAGGAGCGACAACAAGCTTTTGAAAAGCGATGACGAAGAGAAGTGAGGAAAATGATTTGTGCATCGATGTGTGGCCTGCAACAGGACGACAATGACGAAGACCAAAATTGGTTGTAGTTTTAGTTATAATTGTATGACAATTAATGTATTTTAAACTTTTAATCTCGGATCCGGTTTAATTTTTTTAATGAAAATTAATTTTCAATGCAGTTGTATTTTTATTTTTGAATTATTATTTGGAAAAATTTTAATTTTCCACGGCCAAAGACATGGAAAATTGCTCTAGCCGTGGGAAGTTGCCACAGCTATAGCCGTGGCAAATCTTCCCATGACCGGAGCCGTGGGACAATTTCCTATGGCTGGAGCCATAGGAAATTTTGCCATGGCTCAAGTCGTGGGAACTTCCCACGGACCAAGCCTACAATTCACTTATATTTATATTAAACTTAGTTTATAAGTGTTATATTATATTATTAATGTTTCTCATGGCCCGAGCCATCGAAACTTTTGATGGTTTGGGTCGTTGGTAGTTCTAATTTCATTCCCGTGCCCGCTCCCCATCACAACCCTCTCTATCTTTCACTTCCGTCTCTTTTCCTCCGACCTGTCGAGTCGCTCGCTCCTACCAATGATTCGCTCTCTCTTCGACGTTCCTTCTATCGGCACACTCTCTTTTTGGCGCTCTCTTGGTTCGGCAGTGTCCTCTCCCTTTGGCAGTGCTCTCTCTCTCTCTCCGGTAATGTCCTCTCCGTTCCCTCTCCCTCTCTCGTGATATGGCCGCCTGACGGCCGATCGGATTGCGGACAGTCGGATCTGGCCGTCCGGCTATCGATTTGGCTGTGGGTAGTCAAGTCTGGTCGTCCGACGATCGATCTAGCTACAGGCGATAGATCAGATTGCGGGCAGCCGGATCGGGCCGCTCTGTGGGCCATCAGGCTGCGGAAGGCCGGATTTGGCATTCTGTGGCTGGATCTGGCCTCCCACGGCCGAATCTGGCTGCCCGTTGGCCGATCAGTTTACGGCTGGCTGGATCTGCTCGTGCGGTGGCCTGATTTGGCCTCATGGGGTCTGATCTGACCGCGCGGTAGCCGATCAGGTAGTTCCATGACCGTATAGGCCCTTGATTGCTTAAAGTCCGAAGGGACAGTCGAGGAACCACGGGATGCCGAGAAGGGACACCGATGTGGGTTGCCATCCCACGCTCAATGCCAAACATTAGATTTAAAGAAAGATTGCATGTATTAAATATGATGAAACATAACATACATTTGGGCCTTGGAAGGCACTAGTGAATTGCTCCCAATGTACGTATAGGAGTCTTATTACAAAATGGGAAGTGTAAAAGACGTATCCTACGGGCAACACCACATAACTTGGCCATTCATAAGGATGACCTTATAAGATAACGCCCTAAGGGCGGATAACTTGGTACTTCACAATATTACACAGTGCGAGACAGCTGCATGTGTTTCATGATTCGGCGCTGAGCGACCGAGAGCTTTAAGTTGAGCGGCACTGGTGTCGCGAGGCTTCACGCTTCGTCTCACGAGAAAATGCCCTGTGACATTCTCCCCCAACAAAGTCGGTGATGCGTAAAATGATGTAGCAAAATAAGATTGCTAGCAAGTGCACTAGTCGCTCAAGTAATATAAAAAATAGGAGTAAAAGTGTCGAACCCACGAGGAATATTATTAATTCAATATCTGAATTTATAAATTAATAAGAGAGGAAAAACATGGATTTTGAAAATAGGTTTTGTAAAAGTGAATTAAAATAAAGAAAATAAGGTAAGATAATGTAGTGGTGTTGAAGTTAGGCCTTAGGATGAAAATAGATCAGGATAAATATTTGAATCATAAAAAATAAATTTAATCTTTAATGATGGATTAGAGTCCCCCTAAATTATTAACTTGACATAATTAAATTACGGTCTCCACAAACTACCATCCCCTCAATCTAAGTATGCAAATTAAACTATCTTAAATTAATAAGAATTTAAGTCTCCACAAACTGGCATCCCATCAAATCATATTAAAATTAAGACGCATTAGATTGGATTCCCTAGACTATTAATCACTCCACAAACTGGTATAGATAAATAGACCACATAAATTTGATTCTCCACACACTAGTTATCAAATTTATGTCAATTATTAATTTCATATAAAATCAATTAATTTAATTAATGAATTCTGAAATTAAATAGTCCACAAACTAGTAATTACTCAACTCAAAAATCTAATTAATTAAATTAAAAGCACTAAGCACAATTAAGTAATTGATCAGAAAAGATTAAAATAAATAATATAGGGTCCAAATAGTTTTCCTTCAATAATAATCTCCTAAAATGAAATAAATAGAAATATGAAGTTCATCCTAAAAATTCTGGAGAGATAATAACAAAATAAAAATAATAATTGAAAGAATTACACCAAGAATAAAAGTCGAAGCTTCGGATCACGGGCAGACAATCGGGTAGCCTCTCGGACTTGATCAGAGTGGCGATCAACTTTCAGCCGTCGCACCTCTCTCCTTTCGATCATCGCCTGCAGAGCTCACGACTCGCCATGGAAGAAATTTGAACTTCAAAGCACACTTTGAGACGAAGGCTTCTTCACGTATTTATAGGTGCAGACGGGAGTCTTCATGTTGATTACGACCGCAAATCCTATGGTTGAAATTAAATTCACCGGATAAAAGTTGATCACGGTCTCGGCCAAAATGATAAGTTCTATTACGTCCAAAAAGATAAACTCTTTTTATCTTTACTTCCTTCTTCCAATCTCGGCCAAAATATAAACTCTCTCTCTAATCTCGGGCAAAATGGTGACTTCGCCCAAGGATAAACTCTTCTCAAATCTTGGCCAAAATATATGTTTCCTTGCCATTACGCCCAAAATGATAACATATTTTTATCTTCCTTCTTGAGTTATCGGCCAAAACGATATCTTTACCCCTTCTTCGAATCTCGGCCAAAACTAGAAGTAACTTCTTATAATCTCGGCCAAAAGAAAGTTTAACTAACGAAGGTGATAATCAAATCTCGGCCAAAATGTCTTGGGGTAAAGCCAAAATATGTGGATCTCAGCCGATACACCTCTTTGTATTTGATTTGGAATTCTCAGGCGATAAGAGTTCTCGGCCGATACGTCACATTCATCCGAATTTCGGCCGATACGTCAATAATTCGTTTAATATAATCCATTGAATTATCAAATTCCTGCAAAAGAATTATCAATGGTATTTTTGGGATTATTTTTCAATTTTTTTGGGAAATTCATGCAAACATAAGCAAATAAAAAGAAAAATAAGGGAAAAATGCAATGCATGAAATGCAAACTCCCCCAAGCTTGAACCAGACACTGTCCTCAGTGTTAAGCTAGCAAGGGAAAGTGATACATATTCAATAAAAGTAAAAATAAAGAAATGAAAAATAAAGAAAAGAGAAAAGACACAACCGGATTTACTGTCTGTGGGGTGGCGATGGTAGATGGTAGCCGAGATGTCCCTGGCGCATATGATACTCACGGATGCGCCTCGTCATGTGTGCGTCCGAATTTGGAAGAGGATTTCATGAAGACCCTCACGATCACCTTGACAAATTTCTTGCTACTCTGAGCACTTTTAGAAATAATAATATTTCTTTTGAAATTATTCGTCTTTTATTATTTCCATAATCTTTACGTGACAAAGCTTCCACTTGTAAAACTTTGCCTGCAGGATCGATTCACTCATGGTTTGAGCTAGTAGAAAAGTTTGTTGGAACATATTGTCCACCACAAAAGCAGGCAAATATCGAAGAGAGTTAAGGGCATTTGTTCAAGACGATAACGAAACATTATATGAATCATGGGAACGATATAAGGAACTGTTAGCCAGAGTTCCTGATAATATGATTCCAAAATGACAAATGATGGAAGATTTCTACCATGGATTGCGAGCTGCAGATCAAGATAAGCTCGACCAATCAGCAGGAGGGACAGTGCTGGGATCTAAACGCCCTAGTGAGATACATGATATTATTGAAGCTGTAGCCCTCAAGTCAAGCCAAGAAAGGAGACCATCTCGTCGAACTCATGATGTGCATGCTACAGAAAGTAGAAATTCTTCTGAAATAGTGACTCAGCTGGAGTCACTCAATCAAAAATTTGAGTAGATGACGTCATTAATGGTGTGCAACAACTATGGAGGAGGACATGCGAGTAATTATTGTCCTCAAGGTAACATTTCTAATCCTGATCACATTGAAAATGCTAACTTTGTCTCCAATCCATTTTTCAGGAACAATGACTATGGTTGGAGGAACAATAAGAAGTTTCCTTACAAGTCAAATCAAGGGCAAGTTGTTAAGAAATTTCAGAATTAAGGACAAGCTCATCTACAAAACTATACACTTTTGAGAAGGCAACATGAAGCTCCTACTCAACAATCAACTAATCCCATGGAAGAGATGATGACAAGAGTTATTGACACTATGCAAACCATGCAGAAGACAATGGAAACAAGGGCAAACAATCAAGATGCTACAATTAGAAATTTGGAAATGCAAATAGGGCAGATGGCCAATATGATGGCAAGTCGTGCACCAGGGGCTCTTCCAAGCAATACAGAGAAAAATCCTAAAGAAGAGACCAAAGCTGTGACTCTTAGAAGTGGGAAACAATTGAGAAGTTTGGTATCAGATCCCCCGCCGAGAGTAATTGACCATAATGAAAAAGCTGAAGCATCAACGACACAAGATCAGGTCACTGAAGATATCAATCTGAAGAAAAAAGAAACTGACAATTCAAAAAATACCAACAACATAGAGGATCTGCCCGCAATTTTCTCGCTTTCTTGATATTCTGAAGCAATTATCTATTAACATTTCTTTTCATGAAGCTTTACAGATGATGCCGAGCTATGCTAAATTCATGAAGGATATATTATTTTCAAGAAGAAAGTTTGAAAACACTGGGAGAGTAATGTTGACATTAGAGTGTAGTGCCATTTATGATCGAAATATGCCTAGAAAAATGAAAGATCCTGGAACCTTCACCATACCTTGCACTATAGGAAAATTCTTTTGTGCACAAGCTTTATGTGATCTTGGTGCTAGTATTGGTTTAATGCCATACTCTATATTTGTGCAACTAGGTTATGGCGAACTTGAAGAAACAAGCACGACTCTTCAATTTGCAGATTCTTCATGCAAGAGACCCCGAGAAATATTAAGAGATGTTTTGGTAAAAGTTGATAAATTTGTTTTTCCTACAGATTTTATTGTTCTGGATACGAAGGAAGATGAAAAAAACCCCATCATTCTCGGGAGACCATTTCTAGCCACAGGAAATGCACTTATAGATGTTCAACAAGGGATGCTCACACTTCACGTCAACAACGAAGACATTACTTTTAATATAAAACATTCTCTCAAACAACCTTTTGATCACTCATCTTGCTATGCCATTGATTCTTTAGAAGATGACACGACTGATGCTTTTGATGATATTATTGCAGATTTTGTTTCAGATCCATATGCTAATGAAGTTTTGGAAATGATGGAGGATTCCAGAGAAAATGTGGAAGAGGATAATGCATCAATAACAACAGAGACGCTCGAGGAGGAAATAAAAAAATTGGACTGTCCTCCAAAATTTGAACTTAAAGAACTTCCATCTCATTTAAGATATGCCTTTCTTGAAAATGACACTTACCCAGTTAACATATCTGCTGATTTGACAGGTGACATGGAAAACAAACTTTTAGAAGTGTTGAGGCAACACAAAAGAACAATTGCCTGGTCGATCTCAGACATCAAGGGAATATTGCCTTCTATTTGCATGCATAAAATTTTGATGGATGAAAATGCCAAACCAGTTGCTCAATATCAAAGAAGGCTCAACCCAACTTTAAGGGAAGTTGTGAAAAAGGAGGTCATCAAACTCCTTGATGAAGGTATTATATATGCCATTTCTGATAGTTCATGGATAAGTCCTGTGCAAGTAGTCCCTAAGAAAGGAGGAATCATTGTGGTAAGTAACAAAAATAATGAATTGGTGCCTCAAAGAACAGTTACAGGTTGGAGAGTCTGTATAGACTATAGGAAGCTTAATGATGCTACCCGTAAAGATCATTTTCCGTTACCTTTTATTGACCAAATGTTGGAACGTGTTGCAGGTCATAGCTATTATTATTTTTTAGATGGCTATTCTGGATACAATCAAATAGCAGTAGCACTTGAGGATCAAGAAAAGACAACGTTCACATGTCCATATGGAACGTTTGCCTATAGAAGGATGCCATTTGGTCTATGCAACGCTCCAACAATATTTCAAAGATGCATGATGTCAATCTTTGCAGATATGAATGAGAAGATACTCGAAGTTTTCATGGATGATTTTACACTTTTTGGTAGCTCCTTTAATAATTGTTTGGATAACTTATCTCTAGTTTTGCAGCGATGTCAAGAAACAAATTTGGTCCTTAACTGGGAGAAATGTCACTTCATGGTTAAGGAGGGTATAGTGCTTGGATACAAAATCTCAGCAAAAGGAATCGAAGTGGATAAGGCCAAGATAGATGTTATTGCAAATCTGCCTCCTCCAACCAATGTGAAGGGCATTCGAAGCTTCCTTGGGCACGCAGGATTTTATCGCCGTTTTATCAAAGATTTTTCAAAATTGGCTAAACCCTTAACTAATCTTCTTGCTAAGGACACAAAATTTGATTTTAATTCTGATTGCCTTGCTGCCTTTAATATGTTAAAAGAAATGCTAATTTCAGCCCCTGTTGTTGTAGCACTAGATTGGTCTCTACCATTCGAGCTGATGTGTGATGCGAGTGATGGTGCCGTAGGAGCTGTTTTGGGGCAAAGAAAAGATAAACATTTCATGTCATATATTATGCAAGCCGAACATTGAATGCTGCCCAACTAAATTATGCAACAACAGAGAAGGAGTTTATTGCTGTTATTTTTGCTTTTGATAAGTTTAGATCATATCTAATTTGTTTAAAAATTATTGTCTACACAGATCATGCAGCCATCAAGCACTTGATGAGCAAACAAGATGCCAAACCTAGACTAATCCGATGTATACTACTGTTGCAAGAGTTCGATGTGGAAGTAAAAGACAAAAAAGGGACTGAGAACTTATTAGCTGACCACCTATCTCGTTTGGAGCCATCTCTAAGAGAAGTCACAGACATACTTGAAGAATTTCCAAACGAGAAACTTTTTTCTATTTTTCAAATTTCTTATACTACACCATGGTTCGCTGATTTTGCTAATTACCTTGCAGGACATTACATTCCAAAGGGCATGACCACTCATCAAAAAAGGAAATTCTTGTCTGATGTCAAGAATTATCACTGGGAGGATCCTTACCTTTTTCGATTATGTGCAAATCAAATAATTCGAAGTTGTGTTCACGAACATGAGATCGAGAATATCCTAAGTCATTGCCATGATGGAAAGCTGGAGGTCACTGTGGACCCAATCGAACAGCGGCTAAGGTACTTGAATGTGGACTATATTGGCCAACTATTTACAGAGATGCAAGAAACTACTGTAAGTATTGTGACAAATGCCAAAGGACAGGTAATATTTCTCATCTCGTTGAAATGCCTCTCACTAATATTTTTCAGTGTGATATTTTTGATGTGCGGGGCATTGACTTTATGGGTCCATTTCCTAAATCCTATAACAATCAATACATTTTAGTTGCAGTTGATTATATGTCTAAATGGGTGGAAGCTGTAGCCACACCAACAAATGAAGCTAAGGTAGTTGCCAACTTTCTAAGAAAAAATATTTTCACTCGATTTGGAACACCTAGGACTATCATAAGTGACAATGGAACATATTTATGTAATAAAATAATGTCAACCCTTCTTAACAGATTTGGAGTCAAACAATTTTTTAGACAAGTGAAAATTTCAAATAGAGAAATTAAAAGGATCCTAGAGAAAACTGTGAACTCATTTAGGAAGGATTGGTCCTTGAAACTAGACGATGCACTTTGAGCATATAGAACAACTTTTAAGACACTCATAGGTACCTCTCCTTATATATTAGTTTTTTGGAAAATCATGTCACCTTCCTGTGGAACTGGAACATAAGGCTTATTGGGCAACAAAATTTCTAAATATGGATGCAAAATCATCACAAGCAGAAAGATTATTAAAATTAAATGAGTTAGGTGAATTTAAACATCATGCATATGAGAACAACAAACTATATAAAGAACGCACTAAAAAGTTACATGACCTACATATTAAACATAAAGAATTTTTACCTGGTCAACATGTGCTTCTTTATAATAGCAAACTCAAATTATTTCCTGGAAAACTCAAATCAAGATGGATCGGCCCTTATGTCATAGTCAATTGTTCACCTTATGAAACATTTGAAATTGAATCATTGGATCATAAGCAAAGATTTAAAGTTAATGGACATAGACTTAAACTCTATCATAGTGACACATATCATCAAAATTTGTCTATGATTAATCTGTTTACCATCTAAATCTGAATTCATCTAAGTCAAGCTGAAGACTATAAATCAGAACTATTTCTACCTTTTTCTTTAGATTAGTCTTTAATTAGTTTGATGATTAATATTTTTAGTTTTGATGATAATTTTTATTTTTTTAAGTCATGAGAGAACTTCGGACATGACATGCAAGGGTGTAAAATTCGACATTGATCTAAGTTTACTACTTTCACTGTTGGGAGACAAACTCACGTCGGACATGACTTGACAAGGCGAGATGACCTATTACGCCTTTCCTCCTTACGGCCGAGCAAATTCTAACATCCGACACTAAAATAACATATCAGCCAAAAAAGCTCCATGCACGAGCTCCGAGCAGATTGAACAACTCGCCATGCATGCGTCTCATCGAACACTTGCACGATTACGCCCTGCCGAGTTCGGACATGCTTCATGCTCGGACATGACAAGGCAAAACGGACGACTCACCTCGAAAATCGGCCGATCACTGCGCCCCAAATTAAATTGACGTGACCCTTCACTGCATGCCATCACGTCGGAACAGGTATTACCCCCGAAATTTCATCTATAAAATCTTACCCCCCTCTCGTGTTTTGCAGATCAAGCACCGCCGTCTCCGCCCTTGCGGCCGAAGTTTCAACGCTTCTCCGCCCAAAAGCCCTTACGGCCGAAGTCTCACCGACATCGCAGCGCCGCTCTCTTACGGCCGAGCGTCTATCCCATGTTCCTTATGACCGCAAACACCACGGTCAAGGGAAAATATTCCACCGCCATAGACCGGCCGAGCTTCATCAACTTCTTCCTTACGGCCGAGGTTCATCTACTCCTTACAGTCGAGCTTCATCAACTACGGCCGAAGTTCTTCATCAACTACTTCCTTACGGCCGAGGTTCTTCATCAACTACTTCCTTACGGCCGACTCACCTCCGACTTTCAACTCTTCATCAAATACTACGACCGAAACATCAGCCGCCAAGCCCACCGAGCCGGCACTTTCTTTGTGATTTCTGTCCAGACTAAAATGAGGTGATTTGCTAATATATGGAGGGGACGTCACGAACGACGACATCCAAATGCTCAGCCGATCCCACAGCCATCACAACTAATCTCCTACCCTGGAGACTCTTATTGGACTAAGCCGGAGTATCAAGCTCGATATGAACGGATGTCTGAGATTCGAATTCATGCTACTAGATTTTCAGATACTGAATTGCTGAGGGAGTATAATTTACTTGCAGATATTCATCTATTATTTTCTCAGATTGGACTTATGAAGTACTAATTATGGAATTTCTTTCATCCTTGGAGGTTTTTAATTTAGATGGCAGGAATTATGATCAGCCCCACATTTCATTCCAACTTTATGGGCGACCCTTTACTCTCACTCTAGGAGAGATTAATAATATTTATGGATTCCCCAATCATGGATCTCTTTCTATACCTGCCGACTTTGATGCTGAAACTTTTTGGAAACAGATAACAGAAGAAGACTGCTTGGTTTGGAACACAACTAAAGACAGCTCAATTCAGAATCCTGTTCTGCGCTATGTCCATCGCATGCTAAGCAACACCTTAAGTGGACGCAGTGATAATGATGGTGCTGTATCAGAGGGAGAGTTATACCTCATCCATAGCATGCTCCACAGAATTTCGGTTAATGTGGGTGCCTTCATCATTCGTCGATTCCAGCGCCGCACTACTCATCGGGGCGGTAGTATTAACATGGGCGCCCTTCTCACACCTATTGCTCAGCACCTACAACTTGACTTGGATGATCTCGAAGTTGTGCCAGGAAACACCCACCTCACTCGTAGGACCATTCATGCTATGGGTATCGTGAAGACCAACAACTCAGGGATCAAAGTTTTTATTTTTAAAGGCCACAATCAGGAGGTACCCTGCTCAGATCGAAATGCTTTTACGCCAATTAATCCAAATAATTGGCTCCTTTTTACGCAGGTCATAGCTCCAGTAATCCCACCTGTAAGACCATCTACCTCTGTCGGACAGCCACACCAGGATGAGCCTTTCTCCTGGTTTGATTCTACTGATTATGCGGCAGCCCAACCCTGCCTTCAACAGCCAAAGGGATTCCAGGCTGCATCACTGGAAGCTTCCCAATATGCCACATCCGCCCATTCACCTTTATATGCCGGTGCCTTCTCCGACTCCATCTCTAGCACAAGAGAGCTCTTCAGATTCCTCGTTCATACCTGCTACTCCTTATAAGGAACGCGACTCGATGGAAGTATCTACTCCTTTACAGGAACCTGGGCAGAATCACTATATAGCACCGGAGCCCACTTTTACTTCAGCCCCAGAGCAAACCTACTATCCACCTCCGCACTATGCTTCCATGCAAAACTTATGGGAATCAATGTATGATGAGCAACTTCGTCAGGCAGGGGAGTTTCACACTTTTCAAGAAGAGCAACTTCGTCAGGCAGGGCAGTTGCACGCTATTCAGGAAGAGCAACTTAGACAAGCCCAAGAGTTGACCAACATTAAGCTGATTTTAGAAATATGGATGATCGTCAGGGTCGCTTCGAATCCCTTTAGAATTAGCATGCGCACATGACGAGGCGCATCCACGAGTATCATATACGCCGGCTATCATCCACCATCGCCACCCCACAATTAGTAAATTCGGTTGTGTCTTTTCCCTTTTCTTTATTTTTCATTTCTTTATTTTTACTTTTATTGAGTATGTATCACTTTCCCTTACTGGCTTAACACTGGGGACAGTATCTAGTTTAGGCTTGGGGGAGTTTGCATTTCATGCATTGCATGTCTCTTTCGTTTTATTTGCCTATGTATGCATTTATAAAAAAAAATTGAATTTTTTTTCCAAAAATACCATTGCATGCATTTATTTTTGCTACCATCTTACAAACTCTTGTCTTACTATTTTAATTATCTTGTAGTAAAAGTTCAGAGACATAGTGTTAATTGATGAAATTTGATGTTGTTTGTTCTTATCACTTGCTATTTTAGTATCAAACTTATGGACTATGTGCCTATGCTAAATAGAATTATGAATGACTAGACGACAAAATCATATTCATGCCTTTTTATTTATTTCTTTTAAGTCTTGATAGTAGTACCTTTTTATTGACCATATTAAGTACTCCTTGAGCTTAAAAAGAAATGTGAAAAAATAGTGAAAAAAGTTGAATAAAGTTATGTGTAGGTACAAAAGTGTTATCTAGAACCAAGGTGTGTTCGGGTAATTAGATCCGTAGGGGTTCATGCCTGACGACCTAAGGACAACTGCTCTGGGATCCGTCGATCGAAAGTCTGCTACAAGGACCATCTTGTGGAATATGGAGAAGCACAGAAGTGCTGAATCATGACTAAGTTCGAACTCTTCATTCAGAACCTTGGTTGTTAAGGCAAGTAAACTCGAGGGGTGCCTTATCACCTGTTGCCCTAAGGCCATCTGGTATGGGAGTCTTCAGTCCAAAGCCCGCTGCATGGACTTCCTTGTGCAATCATGTTTGAAGATTAGAACTTTTAAAATGATTGAAAATAAAGTTGAAAAAGAAAAAAAAAAGAAAAAAAAGAAAAAGAAAAAGTTTTAAGCTCAATTAGTACTTATGTGTTCAATATTAATGCTATTATTTGACAGACAATTTATTTTTTCTATAAGGCTGAATTTGAAACTATTTAAATTTGTGTAGCATTCTAGAACCTCTATGAAGCTAAGTACATGGAAAATGATAAGATGCTGAGTAGTAGATGTGTAAAAGAAGTGTGTGAGAAAATTAGTCAGTTGACAATGTGGAGGCTATGATGGAACTTTCTTAAGCCTTGCTTTGAATTTTTGCTTGAGGACAAGCAAGACTTTAAGCTTGAGGGAGTTTGATGCATGCAAAATACAACATATTTTAGTTTATTATTCTAATTAATTTTTCTGTAATTTGATCATAGCATGCATCATTTTTAGTCACTTTTAGTTATAATTCCGGATTTATTGATTTTAATTATTAATTATCTGAATATCTGAATATTTTAGTTTATTGATTTATTAATTATCTGAATATAATTAAAATATTCAGATAATTAATAATTAAAATCAATAAATCCGGAATTATAACTAAAAGTGACTAAAAATGATGCATGCCATGATCAAATTACAGAAAAATTAATTAAAATAATAAACTAAAAATTGTTGTATTTTGCATGCATCAGTCGACGACGTCCTTGACGCCATTGTCCGGGCTTCTTCAAGTTCTTCGCCTTCAGTCTTAACTTCGTGTCTCTCCTTCAAATACACCTTATTTGCCTTGACTTCTATTTCATGAGGGAGTTTGATGCATGCAAAATACAACATATTTTAGTTTATTATTTTAATTAATTTTTCTGTAATTTGATCACGGCATGCATCATTTTTAGCCACTTTTAGTTATAATTCCGGATTTATTGATTTTAATTATTAATTCTCTGAATATTTTAATTTAAACTAAAATATGTTGTATTTTGCTTGCATCAGTCGGCGACGTTCTTGACGCCATTGTCCGGGCTTCTTCAAGTTCTTCGCCTTCAGTCTTAACTTCTTGTGTCTCCTTCAAATACACCTTATTTGCCTTGATTTCTATTTCATCAGCATCACATAGCGCCAGGAATGTTCGTGCCATTTCGGGACTCGCTGAGGACTCCTCCATCATGCCTGCTTCGCTTACTGATCCTTCATCCAATCTAGGTCATCACTTGTGCAGTGCTAGTGGAGTCCGTCATTTGCGCGGTCTGACTTCATCAAGCAACTATCCATTCATCAAGTTTCTATTGGCTTCAGCTTCTCTCGACTTGCGCAGTGTGAACTTGTTTGGTTTGGCTTCTTGGGGTGAAACAACTCTTGAGTGACTTCATGAGTAGCTCGGAGAAAGAGTTGCTTCAAGGACTTGGCAGAACACTTTGAAGAGTCTCATCACTTGACCTGTGTGACTTGACTCAATGCCCCCATGTTGCATATGACTACGACATAGGGTCTTCTTTCCGTCGAATGCACGATGTGGGACCATCTCACCCTTGATGCACCACAAGTTCTTTGATGCCAACATTTGTGACTTGTTTGCTTTGGGTGCTTTGGGTCGCGATTGGGAGCAACAAGAGTCCTCCCACGGACGTTGTGGACTTTGACCCAAGACCTCTATGTTGCAGGTGGATGCAATGTAGAGTTATCCATCCATCGAAACGCAGAGCGGAGGACCACCTCACCCTTGGCAGTCATTTGATAGCTTGACGGTTTGAGGCAGAACAAGGTTCTTTGATATGACACTCTCTACCCCGTTAGCTTCGAGTCGCTATCGTAGCGACGGGAGTCTCTCCACATTTGCTTGTGGTTCAACTCAATCCTCCTGCTTCGATGGGCTTTGTATTTGAATTGATAGGATAACTTCTCCCTTGCGACTTGAGCTTCTCTCCCCCACCATTGCCCTTGCCTCAGGGCTTTGGTGGCATGGCACTTGTCATGGAATGAGTGATTTGGCAGCAACGACGCAAGCGGAGGTTGGGCGATCCCGTCGTCTCAATTCCGTCCTAGTCCAAAGCTTCAACCCCTTTGCTGAAAAGCACCAACGTTGGGTCTTCATCCACCTAGGAAGACTATAGGTGGAGCTCAGTGATACCTTTCACGTCCTCCTTCAACACACCCTTCTAGCTAATGCTAAACAATGCAATCTTGACCTCCAGTCCTGACTTGTCATGACATCCATGATTGATGAACTATCGTGTGCCTCTGTCCCATCTTTTAATGGGATCAATGTTGCCACGTTCAACATTATCGCGATGGCATGGCCATCATAAATTCGCCACATCTTACCACATCTTCCAGGATTCTTGGGATATTCCTTCTTCCGATCCTAGGACTTCCTTCGGAGCTTCGACAACAACTTTGGGTATGAACGGGGCGATATCATTGTGCTCATTGACTAGGATGATGCACCTATAGTATTCGTCCATCCGCAATCCGAACAAAGTAATGCCATTGTGCTTGTCGACAAAGATCATGCACCCTTGACATACCTGTCCATCGGGCTCTTGTGAAGGAGTAGCCGTTCCCAGTCTTCACCGATCCATGAGGATATTCATGAAGACGCTCCACTTAGGGAAGCAAATTTTTGTTGGAGAACTCATGGAAAAAGTTCCCAACATCACTTTCATCTCCATTCAAAGGGACGACATCTCCAGTGTGTCCTTCGAAATCTTTGGACTCCGATTCTTGGAGACCGCTTCGATTACTCGAGGCATGGACCGAGAGGAAAGGACACACCTTCCTTCGATTGGTGGCAGAATGCTTGACAGCGGCATGCCAATGTTCACTGAATGCTCGGCGAAGCCTTGTTCTTTGGAAGATCTATCTCGTGTTTGGTATTGCATGGTTCCACTCTGTGCATTCTTCTAGTATAGCTCGTATTTTCACTGACAGGTTGTAACATAGTTGACATTGAATCTAAAGGATCCACTGCTAGATAAATGTGCCCATTCGCCACTTTGTTCTCAACTTGTCAATCCTCATTTTCTGAATAGGTAGGGGACGATCGGGCAATAGAGGAAGGGTTATATAACTCACTTTTCCTCTCTATTTCACAAATAGGATGTTATCCTTCGAGTTTCATTCTTGCAAACATACTCCCCAAGCGGGATACTTAATGCATTAGCTACAACACTGCACGGGTCGATACACACAGCGCCTAGTATCCATCATTTAGAATCGCAAAAAAGGGTCGGGAACCTCGGATATAACAAGGACTCATTTGACCATAGGATAAAAAATGATTACACAGAAAATATTTTAGGGAATAAAAAAAGGCACGAAGGTGTTGGGCAATTTCAATCTCTTTTTGAATCCAGTGAAACCGGACAGCTAAATTGATTTCATTCGCATGAGGTCTTTGGGATAATCGAGGTGTCAAACATCCACTGATCCAGCCGCACCTTTCAGTACAGCTACCTAGCGTTCTTCAGGATATAGGATTCTAGTTCTTCCAGATGTTGGCTAATCGTTCTCTACCAAAAGTCATGACCATGCATAGTGATTTGATCTTTTGATAATCCTTTTCTGAAGGTTACCATTTTTGGGGAGTAGAGAGAGCTAAGAATGGAAAGTGCCCTAGTGCGCTCTGGCTTTCGAGCCTCCAGTTGTTCCAACAGCTCCGGGTGAAGACCAAAGATCTTGAGTGACTAAACGTAGGTCCCGTATTTTTTTTATTAATCGCTTGCTCACTTAGAATCTCGGGGAATCTCCATTTTTGCGGAGTCACAAGCAGCGCCTCAGAAAAAAGCACGGACGAGCCACATGCAGGGAAACTTGCGTGTTTGGTTCTGGCCATCCTCGTAAGGCCACATGAAAAGTAATATCACAAGAGTAGACCGGGAGAGGACTAAGTTATGAGAATGAGGCTTCGTTAATGCGTTGCTTATATACGAGTGTTATTCCGTGAAATAACTCGACTTTCAAATCATTCACTTGCTTCAACTGATTAATGTTAGGAAAAAGATTGGTGTTAAGAAAAAAGCGTAGATAACTAGACAACTAATTGGGCTTGCAGGAAGAAGAGGCTTTTTGATAACAGAAAGACTCAGAAGAGTTGCCGATGACTGATTCTGTCACTAATGCGAAGCCTGGCCTAGTCGGGAGAAACAAGTGGGGTATTTCTTTACAAAAGTGTATTCTTCTTATCCTCATAGCCTCGGGCCTGGCTCAACATTTTTGGAAAACAATCGAATCTAGGCTTCAATGCCTTGGCCTGAAAACCTTCATGCCTCTAGAAGCTTCTACAAAGCTTTGCTTCCGGTCCGCCAAAATTGAAGCAAAAAAATGGGAGAGAGAGAGAGCAGACTCCGGGTGGGTAGCAGGGAGTCACTAGTGGATAAGTTAATCATCAATCTTGTACTTGACCGACTCCACTCTTTATATTGCTTGGAAAAATAGCCCCGTAACTTAAGGAGAAGGGGTGCCTCCTACCCTGCCGCCAGCTTCCACCCATTCCAGAAGATCCTGATCCGAGCGTTTCCATTTTTATGACCAAAAATTGTTTAAATTGGACGTCAGAAGAATCGATAAATGAATATTCTTTATTTCCTCCCGGACAAACCCTCTTTTCTGACTTGAAATTCAATAGAACCTCTGTTTTCTGATTCTATTTAGGATTAGGAATAGGAGTCATCGAACCTGCGGGTTCTCGCATTGGACTTAGTTGGAAAGGTGGGTGTTCCCAGCAGCAAGCACTCGATAGCCTAAAGCTACCTCTTTCAAGAATCACTTAGCACAATTTTTGAAGCATCTGAGGCTGCATCAATCTTCCCTTGGGCCCTCTCGCCACCTTCAAGCTAGGAATTCAAAACCTTCTTGCTAAGAGATGCTTATGATCTTCATTGCCCTAGTCCTCAGTCCATTAATTGAGATGCCCTGATGCAACAACACGTGAATCCAACTTCTTGAATGTTTAGATTCTTGTTTAAATTCACCCACGTCACTCTTCTCATAACATATCTTGTTATTCTCACTTTTATCCCCCAGGTTAACCATATAGCCAAGAGAAACCATAAATCGGAATAGAAGAGCTTGCCCCTCTTTCTAACAATGGCATTTGAGGAAAGTCATTAGGGTTGATGCGTCGATTTGTGTTGGCATGTAGCAGGTTCGTCCCAACCCTCGATGGATGACATTACGCCGCTTGCAAGATGACACTTGACGAGGCAGGAAAGACTGGCAGCTCATCCCCAAGTGGTTGCAAGTAATCAATGCTTTGCCCCATTTGTAAAAGTCATCTTGGCGTGGCAGGCAAGGCTGGCAACACAATAATATGCTTGTGAATGATGCTCCACAGCCGAAAGAATGATATTCTTTAGCCGAAAGGGACCATGAACCTTGATGTTTAACCTTGAGCCAACTTCTCCCGTGGAGCGGTTGTGCGCTTCACGTTGCATAACTAGGAATGTGATGCGACGTCACAAAATATCGAGCCATGCCAGACTATCATGATAGTGCATGACGACAGTCCCTGAATGTGACACAAATACTTCGAGTTACACGGTAGTTGTGTAATGCGACCTGGTGGTACTAGGAACGCAAGACCATCACGACGGAGCATGAGGACACTCTTCTTGACGCATCGTGACACTTCAAGATTGCTGACTGTATATCTAGGGTGGTGATCTGCTCGAGTGAGCAACGCATGACCGTCCCAGTTGGGCGGGACGATCAATCCGTCATCATAATGCATGACGAATGTTCCTTGACACGGGAGGAACTTGTTGTGAGGTACGACAGGGCATGCGGCAAGGAAGCTTGTCAAACATTCCTTGTAGGCATCCACAATCAGAGACCATGGTACCAATGTACCTGGGCGTAGTGTAGTTTTTGAGTGGAAGCACTTTTCCTACGCTAGGGAACGTCGCGATGACACAAGCGAGTCATCGTCACGTGGATTCGAGCAGGATGAACTATTATGATACCACTTGTCACAAGGTCATTCTTGGATATGATACCTTGTGCGACGACTAGGTAGATAGGCACCTAGCCAAGCCTATTTTGAGTATCAGCAGAAGTTTTATGGTCGAGACGACTATGTCGAGAGTCGCTCTTATAGGCATTCGATCACGGACATTACTAGAGTCTTGGACTACTTGTCATGGTTCTGTGACATTAGCGCGTTGAGGCACTAATGCATGCACTTGAATGCTTAAAGTTCAAAAGGGCAGCTGAGGAACCACGGGATGCCAAGAAGGAAGGGACAACGATGTGGGTTGTCATCTCACGCTCAAGGCTAGATGCTAGAATTAAAGAAAGCTTGCTTGTATTAAATATGATGAAACATAACATACATCTGGGCCTCGAAAGGCACTAGTGAACTCCTTCCAATGTACCGTATAGGAGTCTTATTACAAAATGGGAAATGTAAAAGATGTACCCTACGGGTAACGCCACAACTTGGCCTTACAAGATAATGCCCTAAGGACGGATAATTTGGTACTCCACAATATTAGTGCAAGGCAGCTTATGTGTTTCATGATTCGGCGTTGAGCGGCCGAGAGCTTTAAGTTGAGCGGCATCGGTGCCGCGAAGCTTCGTGCATCGTGTCACAAGAAAATTTCCCGTGACACGCGATGGCCGATCAGGCCTCCTGTGATTGGCGAATCTGGTGACACGGCAATGGATCAGGTGAGCGGTCGGATGAGGCCTGATCTGGCCACCAGGTGGTTGATCAACCTGCTGGCGGTCGGATCTGGCTGCCCGTGTTCGGATCTGGCCTATCATTGGTCGATCTGGCTGCGGATGGGCTTTTTTCTAATATTTTAAATAACCTTTCCAATGGTTAAAATTGTCAGAATATCTTATATTTCCCATGGCTCAAGCCATGGGAAATATTTGCCACGATTGTGGTTGTGGGAACATATCCACGGCTTGGGCCGTTGGAAACGTTTCCCATGGCTCGTGCCATGGGAAGTTTTCTCGGCTCGAGCCTTGGAACATAGTTGCCATGGCTTTGACTGTGTTAACGTGCCCATGGCTTGAGCCATTGAAAATGTTTCCCACGGCCCAGGCTTAGAACCGTGGAAATTTCCCACGGCTGGAGCCATGGGAACTTTCCTCGGTCTGAGCTCTGGGAAACGTTTCCCATGGCTAGAGTCAAGGGAACTTTCCATGGCCTGGGCTGTGAGAAACATTTCCAACAGCCCAAGCCGTGGGAACTTTCCCGCGATCTGAACCGTAACAAATAGTTTCATTTCCCATAGCCCAGGTCGTAGGAACTTTCCCGCGGTTTGAATCGTAACAAATAGTTCCCACGGCTCAGGCCGTGGGAACTTCCGATGGTTGTGACACAGCCGTCGAAAAATGTTTGCAACGAGCAATGTTTTGGCGATTATCTTCCATCGTAATATCCGTTGTAAAATGAATTTTGAAACAATTTTTGAACAATTTTCGACGGCCTGATCCATAAAAAATATGCATTTTTCTTGTAGTGTGTGAATTTCTTAAAATCATGAGATAATTACAGAGAACCAAGGATCAAAAGTTTCATGATCCTTTGTTCCCAAACGCAGGATCAAGATCCAACAAATGAAGTTAAAGGCTCTCACCTAAGCTAGCCAGTGAACCTACAGCCAACAATGGATATCCTTCGCATTTTTTGACGTCATTTGCGACAAAAAATCCTTCCGAAATATCGATGGACAATATTTCCATCATTAGCACCGAGAAATCCATAGGCAATTTATCGACGATCATCGCCTTCGAAATTATCGAAGGACAAAATATTCGTCGATAATTTCGAATGATAGATTCATCGGTAATTGTATTTATAATAAACAATATATATTGTAATATAAAGTCATGATTAATATTTTAATAATAGTATTTCTGACAAATTTAGCCTTCAAAATTACAAATAGATTTCTATTCGTCGGTAATACCAAAGGTTACACTCATCGATAATTATATTTATAATAAAATATATATAATCTAATATAAACTCATGATTAATATTTTAATATTAATATTTTTTGTGGGTTCAACCTTCAGAGTTACCGACGAATAGATATCCATTGATAATTTTGAAGGGTGAAACATCGGTAATTATATTTATAATAAAATATATATAATATAAGCTTATGATTCATAATTTAATATTAATATTTCTGATGGGTTCAACCTTAGAGATACCGACGAATAGATATCCATTGATAATTTTGAAGGATGAAATCATCGATAATTATATTTATAATAAAATATATATAATAGAAGCTTATGATTCATATTTTAATATTAATACTTCCGACGGGCATATCCTTGGGTATTATCAAAGGATAAGTCCGTCGGTAATTAGAATGAGAGAGAGGAAGGCGGGATAAAAAGAGAAGAGAGCAAGAGAGGAAAAAGTAGGCGGGATAAATTTTAATAGTAAAGTTTTCGACGATCCCGCCCTTCAAAATTACCAACGGATTTTCTATCTGCCAGTAACTAAAATATAATAAAATATATTATAATAATATCTTTCGTCTCTCACTCTCATCACTCTCTCCCTCTCCCTCCTCTCTATATATATCTCTCTCTCTCATTATCTCTCCCTCTCCCTCCTCTCTCTTGACTCCATCGACGACCTCTCTCATCAGGAAGGCGCGACAAATCTGGCCTCCCTCTCCCTCAACTCCAACCACACTCTCTCCCTCTCTCGCTCTCTCTCACTCTCTCACGTCCAATGAAGGTGAAGGCGCAGGCAGGTCCGGCCGCCCTCTCTTGACTTTGATCGCTGATGGTTAGATTGCCCTCTAGTAGAAAAATCAGCCTCCGACGGCCAAATCGTCCGCCTGGTGCCAGATCCGATCACCTGGTGGCAGCCAAATTGGCAGGCAGTGGCCAGGCCAGATCTGGCCACTTGGCATCGGATCTGGCCACTTGGCGTTGCAGTCGAATTCTGGTCGTCAAGCGCCGCCGTAGGTGCAACCTCGGTTGGATCCTGGTCGCCAGGCGCCGAATATTCACCAATCCGGTTCCGACGACCCAGCTGGCCCGCACCTTCGATGATGATGATCCCTCTCCCTCTCTCTCTCAGCAAGATCGGCCGCTAGTGACCAGGTCCAACTGATGGATTCAGCCTTTTAGATTTTAACTATGGTTTGTGGCCTCCCATCGGAACATCTGACGATTCTTACCTGTCGGAATTTCCCAAGGGCAGCTCCCTTTGGAACTTTCGATGGTTCTCCTGTCGAAAATAACAACGGTTCTCCTTGTTAGAAATATAGATGGTGCTTACGTGCTGTCGGTATCGTTACTAATGAGCAATTTTATCTATCGATAGTTGACAAAAATTTTGTAGTGCTATCACCCAATATAACTCAAACACTTTTGAATTGGGTCAAACCCAACCCAAAGCAAATCTATTCACATCCAAGTCAAATATGAGTTGCGTTCTCCCAACTCGAATGAACCCAACTTGGACTAGTGTACGCATCGACGTGGGCCATGGAGTTGAGTTGTTGGGGCTTCAGTACTTAGCCCTTTAAGGTTTTTTTTTCCTCTTCAAACCTAGTTACATGCTCAATTGTCCTTGATGCCTTCTCCTTCTTGTTCACAACTCGACCTCTTCACTAGTGGCTCAACCTCGACGTCTCGTCCTTGTCGCCATCAGCTCACCTTAGCATCTCCTCCTCCTAGTCTTTGATGGGTTGTCCTCCCCAACATTGATGACTCGACCTCGACATATTATCTTCCCCAATGGCTAATTCATTATGTGCAATGTCCTATCTTTGAGCCACTAGACCGATAGTCGCTAGGCATTCCACCTCCCCCTCTATTTGCCGAAGAGACCTTCTCTGCTGTGATTGAGCGATTTCCAATGTTCGTTGACGGCTCGAGTTTAAAAAAGGAGTAACCTGTAAACCCAACCCAATTGAAATCAATTTGAGTTGTGTCGGATAAGTGGGTCATATTTCATGTAAACCGACTCGAACCTCAGCCCAAACCATGAGCAGTCCTAGTGACATAGGATAGATAAGATATATTAGTTATTATCTTATTTTATCTTTCTAGATTTTATATTATTTAAACTTATTTATAAAATGACTACAAATAAGCATAATCTCTTCCATTCTTAGTTAGTTCAATCATTATCCAAATATTCTATAAATATGTGTGATTTGCTTTCTTAGTGAATTTCGAGCCTCGATGGATTCTGAGTTTATCAAACTATTGATGATGCTTGAACTATTAACCTCTTTCAAGATTCATTCGAAAGTTAAATCTCCTTCTCTTTATGATCCCCCATTGCGTCAAGTGGTATTAGAGCTACAAAGGGAATTTCTGTCCTCTACTTATTCGCAAACTGACAATTTGACAAACTTAGCAAAAAAAATTTAATGAGATGTCCTTGCAAATTCAAGAACTTACAACTATGGTTGTCCAACTCATGAACAAGCCTGAAACATATACGGTTGGGCAGTCAACAAAACATCAAGAATACTTTGAACATAGTGGGTTCTATGACACCAGCAAAGTCAATACTCCAAGTTTCAATTTCTTGATTGGATTGAGGAAGTTGAATGCTTATTTGAGTATATCAAAATTCTTGAAGCCAAGCAAGTCCTCTTGGTATCCGATAAACTTAAATGTGGGGCTTTGGCATGGTGGAAGTAACTGCAAGCATCAAGGTGCCATCTTAACAAATCACCAGTGCAAACATGGCCAAGGTGAAGCAACCCCTTCATAGTCGATTCTTACTGCCAGACTTTTGAGCAAGTATTATATCGCCAATGGAAAAATTGTAATCAAGATAAAAAAATCTATTGGTGTTTACGCAACAGAATTCTATAGGTTATCATCTCGCAAGAACTTATCACTTCCAAAAAACCATTGGATTGTTAGGATCATTTGGATCCTTCTACCAACAATCAAAGAGCGTGTTGAAATGTATACTACTTACTCGCTAGTAGAAACTATAGCTCTGGTAGAAAAGGCTGAACATCATTCTCATAAAAGTTTCTTTATGCCTTGCTTACTTTGCAATCCCTATTCTCCACATGATTGCAGGTCTCTGAGGGGTTACCTAAGCTATTGTCTTTCTACAACAGCATACTAGTTGGAGTAGTAGTGTCTAGGGACGAACAACATTCCTTAATTGTTGCTTGTGTGCAAGTTTCCTGCAAGATATGTTCGTGCATGCTATAGACTACTTATAATTCCTCTCTTGTTGATTTTGCACTGCATTGTATCACCTAGCAATATAATGTGGAGTACAAGTAATAATGTATGAATTTCTTAAAAACATATATGTTACACATGTAGACACCGAAAATTACCATGTCAAAAAATGAAATTAACCAACTAATGATGGTTGGCAGAATTGGATAATGAAGTGTTCTGAGGTCACTGAGTGCTAGTAATCACTTCAATTTTTAGAGTTTATCTATATTGCTCATGTCTGAACATCGGATTAACCAAGTGCTACTAGGCCTAAACATCGATGGGTATCGAACGAAAAAAAGTGAAATTAATCATTTGTCTATATGTTGGGCAACTTTGGGGAAACAAAATATATGGTGTCTATGTAACAACCCCAATTTTTAAATAGGGGTATTTAAGTCATTTGGAAGAAACCCTAAGAAACCTTAGGGTAGACTCTATAATAAACCTCAACTCCTCCCTCTCCTCTCTTTTTTTTTATTTCTTCCACATGATGGCTGCAACCTAAGAGGAGGAAAAAAAAGGAGGGGAATGAGGAAGAAGAAAAGGACATGGACAAGGGAAAGAGGATTAACGTTGAAAAAGAACAAGATTATAGGTATGTTAAGGGGATACATCCTCTCTCTCCTCTCTCAATGATTTTATTTCATTGAATTGAGAGCATGAGGACACCTTGTTCTCATAATGAATTGTGATTGAAGGATGCATGATAGTTTATTAGATCTAAAAAATTTTAAATGAAATTCATGTTTAGATCTGCATGCTACGGATTAATGGATTATGATTATGTTCTTACATGTATTGGGGTAATGAAACCCTGGATCTATAAGAAATCATGGATTGTATGATATTTTTATTTGTTTCATGAATGCTTGAATACATAGAAATCATGCTTTAATGTTTTAAGAGTTTGGATATGAATTACCAAAGGTTTCTACACAAGAATCTATGAAAAATCGAGCATAATGTAGATTTTCAGGACGCTTCACGGTCGTGACGGAACCCGTCATGCCCATGAACGTGTGAAGTCACAAAAGCAGACTCGCTCACGCTCGTGACAAATACTATCACAACCGTGACAGACTGGGCACGGCCGTGACCACTTTGGTCACGACCGTGAGCGTGAGACGTGACTCGCACACTGCTGTGAGGATGGGAGCATGACTGTGACACGGACATGGCATGGTCATGACCATCATGGTCACAATCGTGACCAATGAAAAGCACATTATGGGTCTTGGTCATGGCCGTGACCAACACCAATCATGACCGTGACCGACTAAAAGCACATCAGGGTTGTCGCGATCACGGGCGTGACCGACCGAAAGAAGAACATATGATGTATTTAAATTTATTTTCAAAGTATTTATGCTATGGATTGATGATTGATGAATATATATAACACCTAGATATACGAAATGTTCAGTCGTAATTAGGCTAAAATATGAAGAATGATTGATGTATTGCAAAGCATAATGTACCTAAAGTTGAAGAATGTCTTGTCACTCATCAATGGTGAGAAGCAAAGTCCTACACCTATGTATATACTTCAAGGGGACCTAAGCCTGCGAACTAAAGTCCTGCATTTGTGTATGTGCTTATGAGGAAACAAAGTCCCTCATTAGAAAGTGTGTATTCCCTAGAATAAAGTCCCTCACTATTTCTCAGGAAACAAAGTCCCTTATCAGAAAGTGTGTATTCCCTAGAATAAAGTCCCTCACTATTATAGTGTGTGTATTCCTTGGAATAAAGTCCCTCACTATTATGATGTGTGTTCCCAAGAATGTGGCCTAGCTAACTAATGCGATGATGTTGATATGATTCTTTCAACTGTGTTAAGATCAAAGATGTTATACGATAAATTAAGAACGAAAGTGAAGTTGAACTTCAAAGTATCTTATAACAAAGAAAGTTAAGATAATGATTATGAAGTAAAGATGGAAAGTAAAGTCCTACACTTATGTATGTACTTCAAGGGGACCTAAGCGCAAGAAGTAAAGTCTTTGCATCTACTTTCCAAGGAATAATGTCACTCATTATAAAGTGTGTGTATTCCTAAAGATGACTAGGAATAAAGTCCCTCACTATTATGATGTGTGTTCCCAAGATATGACATGATACGAAATGAAAGTCAAGATGGTATTATGTGATAAAGATGAATGATGAAGATGACACATGAATGATCACATAATAAAGAAGGAAGGAAGAATGAAAGAAAATCTAAAGGGTTATAAAGCAAACCAGAAGAAATGTAAAGTATGAAAGAAGTTAAGAAGCAAGGATCAAGGAGTTATGAAGAAACTCCTAAGATGTACATGACAATGAAAGTGAAATGAAATGATAAGTTATGTCATGAATGTTTATGAATGATATGAATGTATGTTTTTAATGTATGATATTTGCAAATGATGGATTTGAAGTAAACATGTATGACATGATGTTTATATTTAATGAATGTTATATGAAGAATGAATGTAAGTATGATGTAATATCATGAGTCATGCATGTCCCTATGTTATTGATATTATTATGAAGATGTTTAAAAATTTTGAAAAGTTGAATTATCGTATAGATACAAAATTAAAATTTGACTAGAGGAGAGAAAAATATTGATGTGCCATTTTTATTTTTATTTTAAATTTGATGTGGAAGAGAGAAAATCTACTAACATAGTACCACATACACATACACATAAGTGATCCATTGGTAAATGAGAGATAGACAATCGTGATGACTGCGACTAATAAATTTCTAAAGTTTGAGTATCGTGAGGTTACAAAGTAAAGTTCGATGACCATAATGTAAATACATTATAACTTAGATGATTGCTTCTAAAAATTTGCTCACCAATTGAGGGATAATGTAATGCCCCAAGACCCACTTGACTTTCACTGCTCAAAGTCGAGAGCTACACAATTTCTAATAAAACTAATTTTTTAAAATAAAATCTATAAAGTGCGAAAATAATAATAAGAACATCTAATAATCCATAATGTCAAAGGAACTATAACATCCATAACTCCACAATACTAAAAGTGCTGAAACCTAATGACCAAGAAATCTAGTAGGGCGCGGTCCTATGCCATGTGCAACATCCTTGTCATTGAGCCTCATGATGCATGCAAAATCCAACATATATTTAGGGCCTGTTTGTCATCCAATGAAAATAAAACTATTTTAAATTTCCAATATGATTTAAAAAAACAAAAAGTGATTCCTTTAGAGATTATTTTCCATTAATCGATTTGATTTGAAGTGTTTGGATAAATCACAATTTTTTGGTGGAGCCCACAATGGAAAAAATAAAAGAAAAATAAAACGTAGCTAAATGAATGTCAGCTTTTTGTGGCCCCCACATTGCAAAAGAGAAAAGAAAAAACTGAGCTCTCACTTAAGTTTCTTGTCCGTAGGAAAAGACCGTTTTCTTTAGAAATTGTGCCAATGTTTTTTTCCTCCGAAACAGGTAAAATAATTTTTTTTTGATTTTAGAAATCAAAACTGTGGAATGGGTCTTATCCTCTGGAAAACGAGGTATCCAAACAAGCCCTTAATCTTATTTCAATTCATTTTCATATCGCATGCATCATTTTATGAGTTTATTTGCATTAATTTTACAAAAAGAAAAATCTACACAAATGTTGTATTTTATTGTCTAGGAAGCGAGAAAATTGAATTACGAAGCCACTAGAGAAACCGCGTTATTGGAGTTAAAACAGAGCCAAAAAGTGAAAAAAAACTAGATGCCAAGTGCTAGAATTATACTCTCACGGGCCATGAAAGACTCTTTACGGACCATGAAATAGGACCATTAAACATGATGGCCATGAAAGACTCTTCACAGACCATGAAACAAGACCATTAAATCACTGAATAGGCCGTTGAAATGCTAGAAACTTATTCGAGGCACGATCGTGACCAGTCCATCACGGGGCGTGAAATCGACAAATTTTATGCGAATTGGACACCGCAAGGCTGTGAAAACTCTTTCACGGGTCGTGAAAAGCCATTCCTAGCCGATTTGGACATTGCTTAAGCCATTAAATCCCTATAACAACCTATGAAGAAGTGCATATTCGAGTTTTGGATGAATTTTTGGAAGAATTTCAAATGCACAAGGACTCTTACTCATACTATATGATCCCAAGATGATTTGAAAACATATTAGGGATCAAATTTTGAAGTTTGATAACACTAAAATTTCGGAATCAATTATACTCCGAATTTTTCTTGTTTTGAATAGGAAAGTATTTTCATTTTTTCTACAATCACATGGGAACCTCAACTTTATAGGGTCTTTCTACCATCTGGAGAGAGCATGCTAGGGCCTGCAACTAGAATTTTGAAGTCAAGAATGTAAGAGAATTCAAAAGGCTCACTGAGAAGATTTTTGTACGATGGACTCTAGATGAGGATCAGGCAGTATTTCATGGGCGTTCATGAGAGTATTCTCTATTCTATTTTATGTTGGGATGATCTTACGCTTACTTGATACATCTTTCTAACTTTAGTAGTTTGGATCCTTTAGTTTTATTTTCTAACTTTATTTTCTATTATAATTGTTTAATTGATAAAGGCAAATTGCTAAACCTTATTTGATAATCGATTATAGTTTAGTTTTCTTTCGAATATGCATGCTATTATTAATGCTTTTTCAGATATTAATTGCCTTCTATAGTCAGATATTATACTTGTAGGAGTAGTTACTTTTGATTACATGATTTCTGTGGAATTAATTGTTGACTTTTAAGTCCAAGTATTGCATGTCATAACTCATATGATCCTTAACGGAATATTAGTTGTGTGGTCTATTAATCATTACTATGGTATGTGTGATAATAGTTTAGAGACTACATTTTAATGAATCTTAATCTCAAGTTTGATTAGATTATGATCCTTAACGGAGTAGTCTTAATATAATATGAATTAAGATAGGTTGATTGATCCTATACGGAAATCAATAATTTGAATATACTCTAATCTGTAGTAAGAAACTAACTTGTAATATTTGGTCAATTCAGTTTGTCTACAATTTCATTTATCATTCAAAGTCCTATGCATTAGTAGATTAGATAAGAATAATTTAGTTTTAGTCTTTACTTTTCTGAAATTTTATTTTCTATGCATCTTTTATCCAAAATTTTGTTGTCTCCTATTAGCCCCTGAAATTAGTTTAGTTAAGTAAGTTAATTCCTCGTGGTTTCGATAGTCTACTTATTACACTTTATTACTTGAGCGATTAGTGTACTTGTTAGCATTTAATTGTTACCAATTCTCGTATCACCTAACCACCTACGTCACCATCCTTCATCATCATCTCACATGAATGAATCCAGATGCAAGAAAACATCTATGAGTATAAAAGTACTTAGTACGTATGATTTAACCATAATAATAATCAATAATCAACAATGCGCAATAGAACAAATAACAACGATATGATAAACAATAAAGCACTAGATTGATCAATAGAATAAGAGTTCAATAGATCAATATGGAGGATCAGGAAAAGAGGTTAAAAGATCAATCAAAACCAATTAAAAATTAACAGTGATCAATGATGTCTGATCACTATGGCATTATCCAATTCAATAATTTCAATTCAATATCAATATCAATTGTCGTTGGCCAATAACAATTTTCATTCGATTCAATATGCGGAGGCAATGCCAGTCAATGCTAGTATCCGAATGACAATGATTCGATTCAATTCTATTTTTATTCTATTCGATTCAGTTCAATACAATCTTTGAAGTTATCCAATACCATAGAGAGTGCTCGGTCAATTAACAGAAACTTCATGTCTCTTTAACGTAGGTTAGTGGGGGATCAAGTCATGACAATCTCCCTTCAATAATAGTGCTAAACAATAATTCGTGATGGCGTATGATCAATCATAGGACAATTATAGCTTCCCTAAAGGACGATGTCTAAAACTTCTAGATACACTAGCTGCCCCATATATAATATGGCCCAAGGGGCTTAAAAATAATCAGATAACATGGAGATCCAACGGTTTTCATCTTTTAACTTGTCTACCTAACACATCTATTTTTATCAATTTATTTAGGTTAAACAAGGACCCAATCGGGGAAAACCACGGATCATAATTCAATCATAAGATCTGATGGAATGAGGATATGCATAATGTCAAGATTAGACAATAAAAATTGTGATGGGATCATATCTACTGATAATATGATCAGGAATGATGAAGAACAATAAACCATAATAATTATTCGATTATCCATAATAATTTACCCAAAAATAGGCTTTTTGTACGTTGGACGAGGCCTGCATTGAGTGGAACCTAGGCCGTGTATGAAAACAACCAAAAATCCCTCGGTCAGCCTGGGCCGGGTAGGGTGTGAACCTAGGCCGGGTTGGCCAGTTCACGCTCGTGATGATGCACAATAAAACATGGGCCATGTTCATGGAACATAGGTCGTGTCGCCGAGAACTCGGGCCGCGGTGTTGCCGACCTGGTCTACGTCTGAGTCCAATTCGGTCCAGGTTTATAGAACCCAGGCCGTGTCCATGTTGAACCCGAGCTGTGTTGGCCAAAACTCGGGCCGTGTTGATAGAGCTTGAGTTGGGTTCTGTCGCTGGCGATAAATCATGTTCCGACACCATTTTCCAACCACCATAACTATACCATGCTATGTCCAAATGATGCAAAAGTTATATCACTAAAATCTTGGTACAAAGAGGATGAGGACAGAGTTCCATGTCACAAAAAATAGATGCCATGGGGATTCCCACTACGTACCTAAAGTTGACTGAAAAATTAATCGAGATCCCTCTGGTGCGCCGCCGAACTTTGGTCGGTGGTAACTCCATGATGTGACCTTGAAACTCGCGTCCATCGTTGAGAGACTCTTCTCTTAAGTCGGGGCTTCGAAACTAGTTGTTGGATGCCCTCTAGAACGTCTCAGTTTGCATGAAAAAGGGAGACAAAGTGAGGCTCATGGCGCAGAAATTCTATTTGGCTCAAGAGAGTTTTCAATCACTCTTAATGCCTATTTATAGATGTAGCTAGGTTTTAACTTCTATTAGACATTGGACTCTTTTAGAATCAATATTGGCCATCCTTCATCAATTAATCATCCCATAATCCTTAGGATTTAATTAAATTCGAATTAAATTATTAATCCCATGATTATCTCCACAACAATTCTTTCTCTTCTCAAACTCTATATTTTCTTTCCAACTTTTCCTTTAATTTTCATCAATTTTGGAATTAAATAATTCCATAATATTAAATAATAATTTTACAGATATCATTAATGAATAAAATATTTATTTATTTATGCAAAATTCAGGTCATTACAATTAATGACCTAGGAAAAGAACTGGTCATGTTTGATCTCTAAATTAAGAGGTACGAAAGAGGTTTAGAAACTTGGATCAAAGAAAGATCTTAGGGATTATGATAAATGACTTTAATTACCATAGGGATAATGTTTTGCATTGCGAAATTGGCATATTAAGAGTTTATCAGGTTATAACCCTATAGTTGAAGAGTTGAGTGTGGTTGTTCATTGCCCTCATTTATAATGGATGCATTCTTTTAGCTTGATTATATTATCTTCAATTGGATGCCAACATTACAATATTAGAAAGCTAAATCTAAACCTTTATTCCTAATGCATCTCCATTTTACCCTTTTAGTGTTTTTTTTTAGTTTATTGTGCATTAATTTTCTTATTTTATAGTTAGTTATTACTTGTGCCCTTTATTTTTCTATGCTAATCCTAAAAAAACTTAAATGTTAGATTAATGTAATAGTTCTCATTTTTAAAATTTGGATATATTCTTAACTTATATTTTTTATGTACTCTTATTGTTCAGTAAATCTAATAGTTTGGTTTTAATGTTAGTCTGAATTCTCTATGATGATACCATTTATGATCTAATGAAAATAGTGCACTTGTGGTTATAATCGTCTCTTTATGGATTTTAAAATTGACATTCTAATTTTGTTATTTCATTCTCACTCACAAGAATGTTTACTATCACAAATTAAATATCTTGATGACATAATTTTGCATATTTTCTATGTGCTTATGTGTTTACTTGTGGAAATCTTCAAATCTTACATCAATAGATCTCATCAAATATTTTTAAATTGTTGTTGAGAAAGACAAACAATTTATGTTAGGAGAAACTACTTTAGTTTGGTTGACCAAATAATTTTATTATTTATACTACAATTAGTGTACTCTAGTAATTGATATTATTTGTTCAAGGTTTTATTATTTTCATTTCTACTACTTTTCTTTATTTTTAGTCTATATCAAGGTTTGAATCATCAAAAGAATTCTTTTATTCTGCAACTCAAGAAATCTATTATTCTAAAATATAAAAGAAATCAATATCACTCAAGAATATTAAAACTAACATAGACTTCGACTATTAGAACTAGTTGTATAACTAATTAAAATCCTCTGAATGCAAGTGGAAGTCAGGACTATGTGAATTACAATGACATGGAAAATGTTGTGAGCAAAGCATTGAGAATCTCAATCTAAAGTTTGATAAATATTTATATTAGAACGTAAATAAAAAAAAGTTTTTTTTATAACACCCCTAAATTTTTTAAATTAAAAATTAATTTTCGTAACTAAAATAAATCCAAAATCTAGGATTTGTTAAGAAAAGACAAAGTTTGAAAAGTAATAAAAGTATAGTGAGAGAAAAGATAAGAGAAGAGGAAAAGATAAGATAAGAAAAGTTTTAATGAGAATAAAAGTGTTATTAGATAAGAGATAGGAAAAGATAATTCCTAATTAGATTAGGAGTTGAAATTTTAATAAGATTAGGGATTCATAATTAAATTTGAATCTAACTAAAGTTTAGGACATAAAGGACTCCTAATGAGAGTTAAAATAAATTTCCATGTCCAAAAATATCTAGAAAATAAAATAATTTTTATTGTTATTTTATTCCAAAATTTTAAATATAAAATATTAGTTAATTATTTAATTTCAAAAGTTCAGAAATAATTATGTTTAAGATAAATAGAATAAAAAAAGGTAACAAAAAATAAGTTATGAAGTATGATGTAGGATTGAATTAGGACTCTTAATGATGTTCAAAAAATGAGTTTTAAAGATAAACTATCAAAAAATAAATAATAATAAATTATTTTTTAATTATGAAAATCAAGAAATAGTCATTTTAATTAATTATTTAAATTTTAAAATTTATGAAAAATAAAAGATATATGAGTTATAATTAAATTATAACTCGACTTCTATAGGACCCCAAAAGTCTCTTCGACTTTCTTTTGTGCAAGTTTGTGCTTACACACACATGATGTAGGTACAACCGCACACACAACATGACATGGCTTGCCATGAGGACTCATGGTAGGATGGCATGCTAGGTGCACTGAGGGCACAATGCTAGGTGTAGCGGTCACGCTCGTGGAGTGGCATGGCTTCCCATGGCCGCTCATAATGATTGAGCATGTCATGGGCTCATGAGTACACATGGCACAATGACCCGATGAGTACAACAAGGGTATAATGCTAGGTGTGACATTTGTGGCATTGCTTGCCATGATAGCTTAGAATGATCGAGCATGCTGCGGACACGATGAACAATTGCTCATGTCATGATCATGTTGCTCATATTTGATTATGCATGTTGCGATCACACATGCCATGATCACAAATGGCATGACAGTGCCAAAAAAAATATTGCAACAAACATAAATACTAAATAGACAACTTGGCGTTGAGGCATGATTTTCCTAATATATCGAAATATAATAGAGTCATAATATGAGCAACTTCTTAAGATGTGGAGATGGATTTCATAATCTCACAAAACTCCATATAATAATCAATGAAATGACTATATTATTGGCAAAAGTTCGTCGATTGATTAGCAAATGAGAAGAGTCCACATCAAACATACATAGAGCCACATCAAATGTAGTTGGTTCGTATAATCATCATCGGAAGATGATGATCACACTAAACATACCACTTCATTTGTGCAGTGCGATGGATCCAAGTTCATCCTCTCTTCAATGCTCATTAAGACACCCTCTTCCTCTCTGGTATGATATCATTGGATAGTTAGGAAGAGAGGTGATCAAGGAAGAAGACCACAAAGCGATGACTTAGGGTTAGAAGCAAAAAAGTCACAACTTAGGACTTGGTTGACAAATTACTAATGGAGGGGTGGGATGGGGTGAGGTGGTGAAGGGTGGTGTGGTATAATTTTATTAAACCCATGTTTGGATAAAAAATAATGGAAAAGAATAAAATAATTTGAACAATAGTTAAAACATAAAATTTGAAATGTTAGCTTAGAGAATAGTCTTTTTTACCTTTTGTGTTTTATTCTTCTTTATATCACTTAATAAATTATTTACTTTATAATGCAAGTTAATGTCGGAAGGTAAAGTACAAGAGTAGCTCAAACTTAAAATTTTTGAGTCAAATAAATTTGAAAAAAAATTAATTATGTATTATGATATTAATCGACAATAAAAAGATTATGTGTTTAGAATAAACTTTTAATGCATTCAAGGAAATTTGGGGTGGAAGTCACGTAACTTCCCCTGTCATGATTTAAATTTTGTTCAGGGGTGAAAAAGAAAGTATATATTGAGCCTTTTGGTTTTAAAGTCTAAAAAAAGCTTTGAAGATTAATAAAAGTAACATCATCAAAGTAACTTGTTTGAACAGTTTTGTATGCACTGAGCACTCCACTCCTGAATCTTACATAATATAGTTTTATATGTAATGCCCGAGATGTGAAAGAAAAAAAAGAAGAAGAAGAAAGATAAAAACCAAATAGAAGAAAAGATAAATAGAAAACAAAGTTTTAAATTATATGATTTTTATATGATTATTAATACTAAATTATATTAAAATATTAATATTATTATAAAATAGAATATATTAAAGAGTTTAATTAGATATACATTAAAAACTTGATAAAATTGTATTATGTTATTTCATCAATAAATGTGAGTGGGCACGAAAATGGTAAATTAGAGATATATATTAAAATTTGATAAAATTGTATTTGCGTTATTTCATCAATACATGCGAGTGGGTACAAAAATGGTAAAGCCCCTAAAAATTGACTTGAATTGATAGAAAATTTAGTTTTTCCTAAAATAAAAAATCCAAAAATTTCAAAATCAATGAAATCATTCGACGAGTCAATTGAAAATCTAAGTAATTAATATTATATAAAATAAAATATTATAAAGCAAATTAAGGTGGTGACAAAACTTTCAATTTATATATGTATGTATTAATTGCGAGTAATCGATATACAACACATTCAATGTGCTGCAAAATACAGCTCATATGCTTTAAATCGTTCAATCAATTTGGATCATTGATTTCTTTTTTCCACGCTATGTGAAAGTTAAAATGCACATGGCCTTATGGATGATTTTTCATTAATATTTTCATTTTTAATTATATGCATTTTAGGGTTAGAAGAGTTCAACTTAAATTTATTTGATTAGTATTAGAATTGATCTTTAAGAATTATATGGTATTTATATCTTGATTCTTTTTAGGAATGTTAAAAAATAAAGTTTCAACAAAAAATGAGTTCCAATCTGAAAAAGATAAAGGATGAATTAAGATCTGAAAAAAAAAGATTAAATTTTGAAGGATGAATCTAGAAGTTCGATGGATGTGTCTTTTGACAAAAGTTCGACAGTTTGGACCGTCAAAACTTTCGACAATTTCTTTTCTATCGGAAGTACAAATTATTTTTAACTAAGTTGCGAATGATTGTTGACCGTTGGAAATGTTTCGTTGGAAATAACCCATTTCTTGTAGTGACATGGGAGCAAGACATTCAAACTTCTCAAAGAACAATTCAGGGACATTGGATTTCATTCATGAGTGAGGTTTGAAGAATCAAATCAAATAATTTCCTTGTGAAATTTCATTTAGCCCTGAAAATTAAAATTTATGTTCGGTTGTACTTAAAGTTCATACATGTCATGAATATAATCAAAATTGATTTACAGCCAAATTGTTTGATTCGTTTGGGATTGAAAGTTTATCACTTTGCATGACCTAAAATTATAATAAGACTCCTAACCACCAATAGTTTGAGAGAATTGAGAACTTGGAAGAGGAAAAGTTCGATCGTAGAGCTTTGTAAAAACTCGTGCTTAGTGCCTATCACAGTTAACCCCAAAGTTGACAGAATCACTTTTCGAGGTAGGGTTGTAAAGGGTTTCAAGGATCGAGAATCATAAGATCATATACCATGAACACCTACGAGCTCGATGAACTTAGTTCGGATGTTGTCGGTGTCTGCAAAAATATTGTAATCTTGTAATATGATATATTTCGTACTAACTAATATAAAAAGAAATAAAAGATTAGAAGTAGGCTCTCGTATTATTGTGTTTCTATTTTCTTAAAATATTTTAAAATTGAAGGAGTTGTTATAGGCACTATTGGATAATAAAAGCTAAAAACGTAGTTTATCTTTCGAATTCGATTTTCTATAGGTAAAATATTCTTAACATTCTTATCATTATGGAATATAGAACAACTATCTTTTAGTCCATATTTGGATTAAGGTCAAAGAAAAATAAAGAGGGAGATGAGAAATGTTATTAGAATCAGATTGGATTGATTCTCCGATTAAGTGTCAAAATCAGTATTACATTTGAACTAGTCAAATTACTTATCTGGTTCATCTTAAAATTATAAAAAAATGAAAATTAATGAAGAAGGATAGAAGGAAATAAATATTAGAATCTGCATTTTGAAATTGAAATGAAAAATTATATTAAAAGAAAGTAAAGTGAATAATTATTGATGAGAGAGTAATGGTGGAATCAATTTACGAAAGGAAAAGGGAATTTTGAATAAATGAAAATTAACATTAAAAAAGGAAAGTATTTAAAAAAAAGTAAAAGAAAGATTTGAATAAATATAATTGAAATAAAAGGTAACATTAAAAAAAGAAAATGGTTAAAGATTCAAAGAGGACAAAAGGTACAATTTCGATCCTACTTAGTGAAAAATTTGTAACGACGCGAAAATCCACCTTAAAAGTTTTGGTCATTTAGGGCAATTTTGGCGCAGTTAGTCCATTCACATACATCATTTAACAGTGGAAGACTTTAATGTTTTATTGAAAGTCATAATAAATAAAACTTTATTTAAACCATATGAAATCTTTTTCAACTAATAAGTCATAGAATCTCAAATGACTAAAGACTTCAGTACATAGAATCAATATTCAACTAGAACTTATTAGACCTAAGCATGTGCAACACTTCGTCATGAGATTTAGCTGTCATCCATCAGTTAATCTTAGTTATCTGCACAAATCCATAATGTAAGGTTTCCCAGTTAGAGTATGTAAAGGTCATGCATAATATGATATCCTATCACGTGATACTACATATGATGCATCATCATAATAATAACAATAACATATGAACATGCATGCCATGAACTAAATCATGAACCTTATATAATATTACATCAAACTTACATTCATTCTTCATATAATATTCATGAAATATAATCATCATGTCATACCTGCATACTTCAGATCCATCATCTATAAGTATCATATCATTCATACATAATCATGATATCATTTCATTTCACTTCCATTGTCATGTACATCTTAGGAGTTCTTTTATAACTCCTTAATCCTTACTTATTAGTTAACATCTTCCATACTTTATATTTCCTCTTTGCTTAATTGAACATCTTCCATTGTCATTTCATCTTTGCTTAATTGAAGGCTCAAGGCAACATCATTACAATTAGGCATTATTTTCTGAGAAGTCTCAATTACCATAAAGTGAATGGCATTTACTTCTTTAACATAATGTGTGTCGTTGCATTTCCTTCAATTTCTTAGTTCATTAGTCACTACAAGAAAATTGTCGATTAGCAATCCAAAATAGCGTCTCCCTTTCTAGTGATGCTAAGTCGACGCCACAAGCGTCGTTATAGCGTCTTAGTTGAGTCACAAAAAAGAGACACTACTTATCTCCCAATAGTGTCACACTAGCGTTTCCATAGCGTTTCGTGAAATGGACGCTACTAGAGGTGCCACGGAGACACCAATTAGCCGTTATTATTGCGCGCGATGGAGCGGAAATGCGTGGCAGAAATTAGCGCTATTGTAGCGTCAACATCATTCGACACGAACCTAGCGTCGTAGACATTGAGACGCTATGTCGACGCTAGAGAGGAGACGATATGGGCGCTGTATCTTTGCACGGTTTTGGCACCGAGTTGCGTCACGCTACTTGGAGTCACAAGTGATGCGATATGTAGACGCTAACATAAAAATACATTCGTATAATCGCCTACACATGTAATACATACAACGCTTAATTGGCACTATTTTAACACTACTTGGTGTCTCATAACTATATATGTTTGAGGAACATATATGTTAATAAGAAATAGATTAACTATACGCTATCTATATTTATATAACTATATGTTATCTATTTTGATGCAACCCCATATATGTTAATATATATTATCTATAGTATACTTTAATGAATAAACAAATTAAATATTATATGTGTACCTTCAACATATATATGTATTCCTACATAATTACTTATATATTCCTACATCATATGTGTGTTCCTAAATATATATTTGTTACCTATATTATATATGTTACTTATGCATATAGTATATATCATATCTTAGTTATACATATATTATTTTTATATTCTTAATCATGAAATTATGATGGTTGAATTAAGTGACATGATTTGTTACAAAATTTTCCATTTTAGCGCCACCGTGGAGACTCAATAGCATTGACTAAGCGTCACAATAGAATCACAATGATAGTCGACGCTACAGAGGCACTATTGGCGTCTCCCTGGCATCGCGATGTTCAGACGCTAAGATGTTTGAGATGCTACGTCGACGCTAGCAACTCATTAGCGTCCCTATAACATCGCATTAGCCGACTTTTTATTACACTCATTTAATCGAGCACATATTATCACGGACATGTTCTAGAAATATCAATTGTGCATAATTATACATTTAATTAGCATACTAAGTTAGTTTGGATGTCTATTTAGTGATATTTGTATATAGTAATTAATATTTCGATTAGAGCATAATGATTACTTAATTATCGATAAACTTTACAAAGTTATTACATAAGGTTATTAGGAATAAATTATAAAATTTCTAAATATTATGATATATATATTTAAATAGGATTAATTAAGCTTAATTAGGGTTAGAACACTTAGTTATGATAAAAAAATGTGATTGGCCATCACTTAAGTTCCAAGCAGCTGAAGCAGACATGTGAGAGCTGCTCAAAGGAATATTTTTCCAAACTGCCATATGATGTCAAAAAATTCTGAAAAAAAATATATAACTCACTTAACATTATCCTTTACTTAGACAAATTACTAGAGGTATCAGTAGAGCGCAACGACCTGGGGAAAATCAAGAATATCAGTTGTTCCAGGTGAGTTTTGATCCGGAAATTATTCTTCTGATTGAAAGGATCATTCCTTCTTCATTAACGAATCATAAATTATGAAATTTTGTATGATTAATCCATTCGAAGTTAACTTTCCATGGCCCCTAGAATCACCTAAAACGGAGTTTGATAGAGGAAGTTATGAATTTAGCTTCGCAAGTCATGCATCATGTCCTGAATATGATATAGGTTCAATTTGTAAACTAGGGCACGATTGGAGTAGAGTGAATTAGGGTTTTAAATTTGGATATACTTGACATTCCAAGAGTTCAGTGAGAAGTGGAATCATCTTATTTGGACATGTATCTAGAGAGAAATGAAATTTTCATTTCATAGTTATTCTTTTGTCAAATTCCAGGACATGGACAGATGATGACCCGAATGAACTATTTTTGTTATAAGGCTATACAACGAGTTAAATTCTATACTTTTTATGAAAATATACTAATGAAGTCTAGTTTTCAGAAAAAATTATGAACTATTTAAATGACAAGTATAAAGAAACATATAAATCAATATTTCAGTGACATACAGTCTGTCAGGACACAAACCCTAGGTCAAATTACTTTAGATGTTATGACTTACTCACTTGGATTTAGATAATGATATTTGGAGGTTGGAAACCTTAGGATGTCTTGTTTCTAATTAATCCAGAATCATAAAATTTTCCAATGTGGTTAAAAAATTATGAATTATTTATTGACAAGTACTCAGTCTGAAATTCTGAGACAGCACTTAGTTAAGTTATGGAGGATTGAGAGTACCAATTGTGAAATAGCCTATGAACATAAATACCTGAAGTTAGAAATTGATATTAGAGAGGATTATATGCATTTTAGGGTGCATAATCATTCATGCATCATTAGCATGCATTGCATATTACCTTATTAGTGATTGAGAAGTAAAAAGGCATTATTACTTGTAGGAAAACATCAAGTTGCAAGTGAAAGGGAGGAAATCTAATAAACCTCCTTGAAGTGATAAAGTACAAGGTGAGTGGGTAAATTTACAACATAACACAATGTTATATGTTAGTTCTTTTATTTATGGTATTATCTCAAGCAAAGCTTATTATTATTATTGAAACATATCTTGAGCTATGAAAAGTATTTATGATATGTTTCAAGGATTTCATATGAGATGGAGTAACATCTTATACAAAAATATTTTCAGTGAACAATGCTTGTGAAGTGAAAATAAGTTTTACTTGATAATGATATGTGATTATGACATGTGTATTTTGATATTATTAAACTCCATGTGTTCATTAGTGTTTGAAAAAGGTCTTTGGGATGCATTCGATATGCATGAAGCCTTTGGGGCATATATTTGCCCTTTGGGGGCTGCTCTGCATGTACGTATTAACCCATGATTTGCTCTGCGTAACTGGGAATTATGATTGGGTCGCACACAATCATGATTGGGATACATATTGATCCATGATTTGCTCTGCGTATCTGAGACTCTTGATTATGAAGCTCTGGTTAACTGTATGACACACAATCATAGATGAATACGTATTGACCCATGATTTACTTTGCGTATCCATGACTCTTGATTATGAAGCTCTGCTTAACTATATGGCACATAATCATGGAGGGATACGTATTGACCCATGATGAGTATGTGCAATGACACATGTGTGGAGTTTAATTATGAAAATGATGATATCTTGAGTTACTTTTACTTATGTGAAAGTTCATATGATTTGAAAAGTTATGTTATATGTGCTATGCTTTAAATATTTTTTCATATGAAAGAAATGTGGTTTATTTAAATGTTATATGCACTCGTATTGTTCCTCTATGTTGTACTTTTATTCTACTCACTGAGCAAATGATTGTTGCGCACTGTACCCATTTTAAATTTTTCAGATACTCGTAAGTTCTCGAGTTGATTCGACTCAGAGCTTGTTTTTGCTGTATATAGAAGAGGTCGAGCTGCTAGAGCACTTTAATTCTCCTTCACTTTTGTTTTTGAAGCATGCATATGTAATAGATAGTCTTAGATGTTGTAATTAAATTTGTGAGAAACTTTTTGTAAGATTGTATAAGACTTGATTCTGTGTGGTGTTACATGTGAGATAGGTTGTGAAACAATGATGATAATATGTGAATGTCATGTCTTATAACTTTTATTTCAAGTTTGATGAATATATATATATATATATATATACACATATTTTGTATGTATTGGCAAATAACACAGGATAAGTAAGGGAGGGAGGTTTTGCCAATTTTATTTTTAGAATTGCTAAACATAACTAAGATTATAATAATTGGGATTAGAACTTAGTCACGGAGTTGGGTGTGACAGATTTTGGTATCAGAGCTTAGGTTATAAGATTCTGTAGACAATATAACCTAAGTTTAAGGTTAAGAGACATTATTTGCATTAGATTGATAGTGCATGCTTTTGACTTTCTTTTTATTTTCATTTTGAAGGGGTAAAAATGCCACCGCGTAGACGTCGTGGCGATGGCCAATTTGCTATTATTGGCCCAAGCCCTTGAGCTATTGACAAACCAAGCATTTCACTTCTCGTCTCATGTCCTTCCACCAAAATGTCTTTTGCAAGTCCTTAAACATTTTAGTGGTTTCAGGATGGATAGCAAATTTTGACTTGTGACCCTCAGTCAAAATGTTTTCCTTGAGCTCTCTATTTTTAGGTACCCATAACCTGTTTTGAAACCTGATGGTCCCATCTTCATCAATCCTATAATCTAGATGTCATTTCTCACACAGAGCCTTCATGCTTTGTACTCTGAGTCCTCCTTTTGTGCTTGTGCAATCCTTACTACCAAATCAAGCTGAATAACACAATGCAACATCAGCTTTCCTTGAGTACTTGTATACTCTTACACATGCCACTGACCCTTACCATTTCCTACTCAAGGCATCTGCAACAGAGTTGGCTTTCCCTGAATAATAGAGAATACCAAATCGTAGTCTTTCAAGAATTTTAGCCACCTTCTTTATCTCATGTTGAGTTCCTTCTGAGTGAATGCATACTTGCTGACAACAACAACTTTTCACTACAAGAAAATTGGTGATTAGTGACGCAATTTAGTGCCTCCAAAAATAGTGACGCTATATCGATGTCACTAGCGCCTCCATTGCGTCTACTTCGTGTCATGAGAATCAGACACGACTTGCCTCTCGATAGCGTCTCATTCGCGTCTTCTTAGCTACTCAACGGGTTGACGTTAATTCTAGCGCAATCGAGATGCTACGTAGACGCTATTATTTTGCGCCACGAACCGCAAATGCGCGGCAGCACCTAGCGCCGTTCTGGCGTCGACCACTTTAGACGTGAAACTAGCGTCTCATGTCTAAAGACTCTAAAGCGACGCTATATGGCGTCTCAATCAATGGAGACGCTAATGAGATGCTACTTTATATATTTAAACACTATATTATATATACTATATGTCAATCAATAAATTCATTAAATATTATATTAGTATTAATTATACGATTATCAACATATTATCAATAGCATATTATCAACATACATATGTATTAATTACACGATTATATATATATATATGTATTTTTACATGATAAGAGTGTTCCTAAATATATAATTTGTTACCTATATTATTTATGTTATCTACACATATAATATATATAATATCTTAATTATGCATATATTATTATTATATACTTAATCATGAGATTATGATGGTTGATTAAGTGAGTGATATTTTAGCGTCACAGTAGACACTCAATAGCGCCCACCTAGCGTTTAACGAGAGCCGCAGCTTGTGTCGACGCTATGGTGACACTATGGGCGTCTCTCTAGCGTCGCATGTTCGAGACGCCATATTGTTTTAGACGCTAGTTCGGCGCTACGGTGTCGCCAAATGAATCTAGCGACTCAATAGCGTCTGTATTGCGTCTCCTAAGCCGATTTTTTACCCCTCGCTCAATCGGGCACATATAGACATATAAATACGTGTATATATTGATACTTATATATAATAAGTGCATATATATATTATTATAACCTAATCTGACACAGATAAACAAATATACATATATATTCACTTCGAATACGTATACATATACACGTTATCTATATATATATGACTCGCACATGTATAGACATATACATACATATATATATTTATAATACATATAGACGAAACACATTGTTGTAACTTAATCTCTCACACGTAGACATATATATACATATGCATATATTACATATGTATATATATACACACACAATTGTGTTATATACACATATACATATTTATAATTTTGTATACATACATGATAGATTATCGGAAGAAAATAAAACAATTGGAACGGGGCATAATGCGATGAGGTGTTACATTGATAAATAAAATTTCATACATAAAAAATTTGAAAAAAACTTTTAATGAGCATCTCAATGGCGTCGCGATGATGAGACGCTACACCATTGAGATGCCCCGATAACGCTATGGTGTCGCTAAATTATCTTAACGACACATTAGCTTCTCTATAGCACCGCTCTAGCCGAATTGTGACAGTGTCGGCGCCTACATGGCGTCTACGTAGTGTCTCGTTTCTTTGAGATGCTAAAAAATTACTTAAATCCCTAACCCCTCTTCTTCGTTTTCACTTTTACTGTTTACCGTCGTCCCGCCCGACGCGCCCCGACGCCCGACCTCCGACGCCCGACCTCCGACGCCTCCGTCCTTCGCCCGACGTCCGACGCCCGACGATCGCCCTCCACTGCCGCCACCGCCCTTCGCTTCCGCCACCCGTCGCCTCCGCCGCCCTCCGCATTCGACCGACGCCCTCCGCATTCGACCGCCACCCTTCGCCTCCTCCTCCTCCCTCCCCGACGCCCACCCTCCACCGCCGTCGCCGCCCTTTGCCTCCGCTGCCCTCCGCATTCGCCCGGCGCCCTCCGCGTTCGACCGCCACCCTTCGCCTCGTCCTTCTCCTCCCTCCGCCTCATCCGCCCTCCACCGCCGCCGCCGCCCTCCTCATTCCACCGCCGCCCTTCGCCTCCTCATCCGCCGCCTCCACTGCCCTCCACCACCACCGCAGGGTGCCTCCGTCGCCCTTCGACTTCGCCGCCGCGTCATCCGCCCTCCGCCTCCACCGCCACCCTTCGCGTCCACCACCGCCTCGTCCGCCCTCCGCCGCGTCCTCCCTCCACCGCCGCCTCCGTCCACCTTCGCCGCCACTGCCCTCCGCCTCCACCGCCGTCTTGACCGTCCTCTGCCCTTCGCCTCCGCTGCCCTCCGCCTCCACCGCTGCCCTTCGCGTCCACCGCCGCCTCGTCCGCCCTCCGCCGCGTCCTCCCTCCACCGCCGCCGACGTCCGCCTCCGCCCCCACTGCCCTCCGCCTCTACCGCCGTCTCGGCCGCCCTCCACCCTTCGCCGTCCTCCGGTTAAGAAGGTACTAGCCCGCCACCATGTAAATTAAGTTAATTATTAATGCATGAAGTTAAATTAAGTTAATTATTCATGTTAAGTTAAGTATTACTTATTCATGTTATTATCATATTAAATTAAGTAGTACATAAGTTAATTATCATCTCTTTGGATCAAGTTAGTATTACTTATTAAGTATAATATTAAGTATCATCTCTTAGGAATTAAGTTAAGTATTACTTATTCATGTTATGAATTAAGTTAAGTAGTACTTAAGTTAATTATCATCTCTTTGGATCAAGTTAGTATTGCTTATTAAGTATAATATTAAGTATCATCTCTTAGGAATTAAGTTAAGTATTACTTAAGTTAAGTATTACTTAAGTTAAGTATTACTTAAGTTAAGTTAACTTATGTTAATTGTTAAGTTAACTTATGAACTGATTCATGTACTTCCACATTCTTGGTGATAAAATGAGATTATGATTCGACGATGAAGTACTTGAAACATGTGATTTTGGACTTAATTCGTAAGTTCAAAATCACACGTTTCAAGTACACGAATTTGATTACTTGGCTTAATGTTCTCCGTTACAGAAATGATAAAGCCATATCATAGTTGGATTCGTCATTGGAAGGATAAACATGGCATCATAACTGAAGAATATAAGGATGGTGTTGATGAATTCATTAATGTGACATATCAAAATGTAGGTGTTGCTTCTTCATATGGGGAAATCTTATGTCCATGCTGGAAGTGCAAATGTTATCAGTGGAAAGTAAGATATGATGTGCAGAAAGATTTATATTACAACGATTTCTTACTTACATACACCAATTGGTTCTTTCATGGCGAAGAAAGATGGGCTAAAGAAACAAGTAATGTAGATACCGTTGTGGGCGACTCGAGCAATCCGTACAGGGACATGATACGAGATGCAATGTTAGGAGAAAATGTTGGTAAAACATCGATTGAAGAAGACTCGAATCCTTCGACTTCTAAGTTTTATAATCTTCTCGAAGAGGCAGATGAACCTTTATGGGATGGATGCGTGAAGCAAACTACACTTTATGCAGTGGCACAACTAATGAACTTAAAATTAGAATTTAATATGAGTAAAAGTTATTTTGACCGGATGCTTGCCATTATTAAGAGTATGCTTCCAGTTTTCGAGAAATTACCGAGAAATTTTTAGAAGTGCAAACGGTTGATGAGAGATTTAGGGTTGGAATATCAGAAGATTGATGCATGCTGCAATCATTGCATGTTGTACTACAAGGAAAACAACTCACTTATGAGTTGTTCTATTTGTGGCGAGCCCAGATTCAAACCGAAAAAGAATTCTCAAAGTTCGAAAAAATGTGGCAAATGCAATATTTAGATACTTTCCGATTGTTCCAAGATTACAACGACTATTTCTTTCTAAAAAAATTGCATCATTTATGAGGTGGCACAGAGAAGGGGCACGTGAAGATCAAAATTCAATTACACATCCTTCGGATGCGGAGGCATGGAGACGATTTGATGCACTTCATCCGGATTTTTCTGCAGAATCACGCAATGTTAGATTAGGACTTTGCACCGATGGCTTCAACCCATTTGGCTCATTGAGTACTGCTTATTTATGTTGGCCTATTTTTGTGACACCGTATAATTTGCCTCCAAGCATGTGTATGAGATAAGAGAATATATTGCTTACCTGTATCATCCCAGGTCCTCGATCTCCTGGTAAAAGTTTAGATGTTTACTTAAGACCTTTGATTGACGAACTCAAGATGTTGTGAGAGGATGGCGTGATTACCTATGACAAATCTAAAAAGTAAAATTTCATTATGAGAGCCGCATTAATGTGGACCATAAGTGATTTTCCGACATATGGAATGTTGAGTGGTTGGAGTACAAAAGGAAAACTTGCTTGTCCCATATGTGGAAAGAATACGAAATCCTTTTATTTGAAAAATTGTAGGAAAGTTTGCTGGTTTGATTGTCATAGAATGTTTCTGCCATTGGAGAATTCGATGCGCCGTGATCGAAACTCATTTAAAAAGAATGCATCCGTGAACACTTTGTGTCCAACTAATTTGACAGGAAAAGAATTGCTAGAGCAAGTAAACAAGCTTAGTGAAGTCTCATTCGGACTGAAGGCCGGTAGTTATAAGCAAATTGGGTTTGGAAGTGAACATAATTGGGAGAAAAGAAGTATTTTTTGGGAGTTGTCTTATTGGTCTTCAAACTTGGTATGTCATAACTTGGACATCATGCATGTGGAGAAGAACGTATTTGACAACATCTTCAACACTATTATAGATGTTAAAGGAAGAACAAAAGATAGCATACAGGCTCGCGGAGACATGAAATTAATATACAAAAGACAAGAGTTAGATATCATTCATCTTCAAAATGGTAAATGCAAAAAGCCAAAAGCTACTTATGTCTTGAGCAATGATCAAAGAAAAGTGGTTTTCGAATGGGTAAAGCAATTGAAATTCTCCGACGGATATGTATCAAACATATCTTGTTTTTTTAACTTGGACAATGGAAAGATACACGGGATGAAGAGTCATGATTGTCATATTTTTATGCAAAGGCTGCTTCCAATTGCCTTTAAAGAACTTTTGCCAAAGGCCATCTGGGAGGTTTTAACAGAATTGTCTATGTTCTTTAAAGAGCTTTGTGCATCCATTGTTCGGAAAGAAAACATATCTCGATTAGAGGCTTCTATTGCGACTATCGTGTGCAAGGCTGAGAAGATATTCCACCTTCTTTCTTTGATGTGATGGAACATTTGATTGTATGTCTTCCATATGAAACAAAAATTGCTAGTCCGGTTCGGTATCGATGGATGTATCCTTTTGAAAGGTGCATGTTATATTTGAAAAGGAAGGCGAAGAATAAGGCAAAAATTGAAGGCTCCATATGTGAATCATATTTCATTGAGGAGGTGTCAAACTTCACTTCAAAATACTTTGAGCCACACATACAATCACGATACACCCAAGTTCCAAGAAACGATGATGGTGGTGAAGGAGAAGTTGACATGAATATTCTATCCATCTTCAAGTACCCATGCCGTCTTCTTGGTACATGACCCAAAGTTATCTTGAATGACAGAGATCTCACCGCCGTTGATAATTATGTTCTTGCAAATTGTAGCGAAGTGACGTCGTATCTCGAGTAAGGCAATTTGTTCTAATTTGTTATATAATTTAAAGCTAATTGTTGCTATATGATTGTATTAATTGAAAACTATGAATTCAGGAAATTCGAAGAATTACAGTGAAAAATCAATCCGTTAGTTTCGAACGATGAGTTATTGAAACTATGAGACGAACATTTTGCAAATTGGTTGAGATGTGAAGTGAGAAATCTTTCCGCTTATTCTTAATTATTATAAGTTTGTAACTTTTAATAAAATTTTTAGTTATTTTTTTGTATGTTATTAATGGCTCGGTCATAGAGAACAAAATACGAGATCTCGGTCATGGCCTGAAGAAATAAGTTCTTAGCTACTGCGGCGTCATAGTCAATGGATATCGGTTCCATACAGAAGAATGCCGACAACGTTCAACTATTAATAGCGGCATATGTGTTCTAGGAAGCATGTACGGGGACGATGACTTTGATTACTACGGTGTTATAGAAGACATCCTAGAATTATCTTATTTGGGAAAATCTAACAAAGTCGTGGTGCTAAAATGTCGTTGGTTCGATCCAGAGAAAGGAGTTCGGATCGATTAAAGTTTAAATTGGTGGATATTAACCCTCGATCGAGACTTCAGTCATACGATCCATTCGTATTGGCGGAACAAGCACAACAAGTGTATTATACTAAGTATCCATCGAAAAGATCCAAGGATGAATAGTGGGCGTTATGCAAGGTAAGGAGTAGACTATTCTTAGCAGAAATAATGGTAGATGACAATGAAACATCATCTGTACACAACGATGTGCCCATGGATGATTACTATCAAGAAGATAGAGTGAATGAGACGATTGATGTGGCTGATGGAGTTGAGAATTTTCAATTGGTCGATGACGCTGAGCCAATGGAAGAGTTCAATTCAAATGACCTCTTGGATGTGAACTTCGATAATTTCATTGATGATGAATCAAGATTATAGCGACGATGATGAAAATGAATCAAAATACGAAACAAGCGAATGTATCCCATAGTTATTCTAATGATATAAGTTTTTTACTTTTTTTAAAGTTATATATGGTTACTGTTATAAGAGAAATTTCTTTTTTTTCAGTCATGGTTACTAGGGGTCGAGCATCTGGGTCATCTCGTTCTTCCAGGCATTCAGTCCAGATGAGTTAGCCATCACAACCACCAAGTAATATATTTATTGTGAGCTGCTTATTTATAGTTGATTATAATAGTTAAATTCTTTTTTTTAATAATATCAGTTCCTCTACCGCCGACGGGGCACGTAGCCGGATCGTCACATAGTAGGCGATCCATTGGTGGGTCTGCTCAGCGTATCACTCCAGGTACGTGACACATTGTAGGCAATAGACAGTAGGAGATAGAGTTTTTTAAATATTTTGCTTTTGTGACAGTTGCTCCACCATCAACGGGGAACATAGTCGGTACGTCTCGATCGCACGACGACGATCGTCATGTCACACCAGGTTATTTTATGTATATTACTTAATTTTATGTAGGAGGTAAATTTTATGGATTTTCTTATGATGGTAATTGCTACCCCACCGTCACCACCGAGAATACCGGACGCTTCACCACAATCTAGCATTGGCGAGCGACATCTTACGCCAGGTGATATATTTATTGTTATTGACATTTCTCAATTAATTATATTAATTATTTTTTTAATAATGTCAGTTGCTATGCCGCCGATAGCACAAACACCTGACTCAATTCATTCAGACGAGCGGATTGCTACTGATCATGCGGTACACATCAATCGAGTTGAGAACATTACTGTACATCTATCAATTATCACAATTTTAATTTGGTATGACACTAATGATTTATTATGTATTAGGGCCCGTAGCTGATGTCGGAACTTCACAGCCTACCCCAGTTGTACCAGATGATGATTCCTCTTCGAATGATGAAGAAGGGTTACACAATAATGGGGTGCTCACTATGAATAATATTGCTTGACCGTAAGTTAAATAAGTTGTACAAATTTTATTATAATTTTGGTTATCATTGAAAATTAATTCTTCTTTGTAATTGGCAGGACTACTTTCATACCCGCTAGTACCGTGAGGGATGTCAGTGCTCTCATTCTTTCCCACTTGCCGGAAGGGCAGAATCGTGGAAAGATGTCCCAATTCAAGTGCGAGATGACATCTTTCGAGCCTTTACGGCACGATATTCTATTTGGGTTACATAATTCGATTTATATTTATTTTAAAATTACTAAGTTTTAACGTTCTATTTGTAGGAGGCAAATCAGTTTCATCCGGATCTTAGTTTAGGGACGATCCAGAGAGCTTTTGAGGAGGTCGCTGCGAAACGCCTCCGAAATCGATTATACAAGTTTCGCAAGGTCGTCACATCCGCCGGTCTCACTTTGGAGCAGGGCATACAAAGATGCCCAAGACATATTAGGCGCTCGGTTTGGGAGTCCCTCTGTAGCAAGTGGTAAGTATGTATACTTTTACATTATTTTTATGAAAATTATAGTTTTTTGAAAGTGTAAGTATTTGATGTTCACAAAGGACGGATGAACGATGACAAAGGAAGTCGGAAAAGGCAAGAGTTAACCGTCTTTCGAAGCCCGAGGCCCACATCCACACAGGGGGATCGATGCGATTTGACGAGCATCGACGGCGCATGGTAATTTACATATAAATTCAATTTATCAAACTTTTGACTTATACTTATGTTATCAAATTTGAAACTTTATTGTAGGAGGAGAAAGAAGGCGGTCCCGTAGACTTTCATGTGGTCTATGAGGCTACGCATAAGAGCCGAAAGACAAACGACTTAGTCACGCCCACTGCTCGTAGGCTTCTGGTAAGTCTCATGATATGGTCATTTGATTGTTGTCGTTAGTGCACTATTTTTAAAATACATAATGTTTAAATTTTATAGGATGAGTATAATGCGAAAATGACTGAAAAGTTGATCCGAGTACTCAGCCACCAGATAATGCTTCTTCGTTGGTTTAGTCATGTTTTTAATTTACGTGTTTCTTGATATATAATTTATATATTATATGATTGTATATTTTTTCTATTTCGTAGAGGACCTTGTTGTTTGGGAGGAGGTGGCCGGCACGACACGAGAGGGATACTTGCGTGGCCTCGGCACAGCCGCTCAGATACCTAGGAGGATTGGAGGATATGCAGGAGGTGCATCTGCTCCGAGCTCATCCGCTGCACCTGATATGACGCAGCTATCACAACAGCTATCGCAGCAGTTATCGGCGCAGATATCACAACAAGTGTCGCAACAGGTGTCGCAGCAGGTGTCGCAGCAGTTGGCTCCTCTATTGTAGGCGATTCAAGGATTGATCCCGACGCAGAATCCATCCCCGCGAGGCCATGGACCGAGCACATCTAGGTCAAACGTCTGGAATGATAACAATAACTCCCAAACCTATGATAGAAAACAAACTATGCATTTGTTACTTATAGACTTAAACATACATATAGTTTGTTAGTTCGGTTTAGTAGTTTTCGTTATATTATATATTATGCCTATGATGGTTTTATATTGCCTGTGATGGTTTTATATTACCTGTGATGATTTTATATTGCCTATGATGCATTTATATTGCCTGTGATGAATATCAATGCATTTTGAGATGCATTATAAATTGTATGGTGTGGGAAGGGAAAAAATGAGGCTGGTGCGGGTAAAAAAAATTTTCAAGTAGCGACTCCATAGCGTCTCATTGGCGTCTCAACAAATGTCGATGCTGATTTAAATATATCGCACTTAGCGCTATCTTAGCGTCTCATTGGAGACACGTGCGCGATCATATTTGCATCAATTTAGCGCCTACAGTAGTGATACGTTGGCGCCGGAATAGCGCCTCATGTCTAGTGCCCCTTGCGCGTCGACTTAGCGACGTGGTCCTACTTCGCACAGCCGCAAAAATCATGTTTAATAACGTCGATATAGCATCAACAAGTGGCGCTAGTTGCGTCTCATTATCTTTGACTCTAGTGTGATGCCACTAGCCACCGATTTCCAGCGTCTCAATTTTGCGGCGCTAGTTGGACGCTAAAGAGACGCTCTTCAAAACAGAGACGTAATAGCGCCTCCCTAGCGTCTCCAACTTTGAGTCGCTAATCGCCAATTTTCTTGTAGTGTTTGTTGGGTCTAGTGAAATTCCTTCTTTTGAAATTATGTGATCTAAGAACATAACCTGCCCCAACTAGAATTTACACATGTAGAATTCACACATGTAGAATGTTATATGTACTCTTATTGTTCTCCTATGATGTACTTTTCACTCACTGAGCAAATAATTGATGCTCACATTACCCTTGTTGAATTTTTCAGATAATTCTAAGTTCTCGAGTTGAGTCGACTCGAAGCTTACCTTTGATGCATATAAAAGAGGTCGAGTCGTTGAAACACTTTTATTTTCCCTTTGCTTTTGTTTCTTTTTAAAAGCATGCATGTAAAAGATAAACATAAGTGTGGCAATAGAGTTGATTAGAAACTTTTTGTAAGATGACATGGAATCTAATCATATGGAGTATGGTTCATGAGTTCGTGTGTGAATAATAGTGACAATACGTGAATGGCATGGTTTATGCTTTTCGATTAAACTTGGATGATAATATATATGCATTTATTGTATGCATTGACAAATAATATAAGATAATTAAGGGAGGAGATTTTGTTGACTTTATTTTTTAATTAGAATTGCTAAATAAGATTAAATAAAATAATAATTATGATTAAAACTTAGTCACAGAGTTGGCTGTGACAGATTTTGGTATCAGAGCTTAGGATATGGGTGTCCCCCCAACTTAAATGGGGGGACTGTCCCTCCATTTAGCTTCAACTGTCGGATTCGCATCTGATGGTTAGCGCGGATCTGAAGAATTTGTGTGAGATCTCGCGCGGTCCGTGGCCGGTTTAGTGATCGGTTCAGCGAGGTTCGTACGCGGACGATGGATCGGCCGGCTATAAAAGTCTAAAACCTTCGGCATGTCTCCTCTCTCTCTCCTCTTCATTTCTCCTCTCCGCACCACACCGCCGATCTCCTCTCTCTCTCTTCCCTTTCCGCGCCGCCAATCTCCTCTCTCTCTCTCCTTGCAACCGCCGACTCTCTCTTTCTCTCATCTCCTCTCCTCTTCGAAAACCCTGGTCGTCGACCCTCGCAACCTCCGGCCAGATCTGCGCGGCCAGATCCGTCGACCCCCCACGCGGTGACCCCGTCTGACGCCCGTCACGGCAGATCTGCCCTCCGCCAACCCCCGCCCGTCACGACCATGATCCAGCAATCGGTGATTCCCCGCGCACCGCCGCCGACGAGATCGAGCAACCGCGACACCCCGCCGACCTCACGCAGTGGCAATCCTCTCGCCGACCTCGAGCACGCCGAGCGCTGCGTCCTCTCACAAATCTACGCCCGCCTCCTCTCACCGACCTCGAGCACGACGCCAACGAGCACTCGAGCACCGACGACGTCCCCCAAACTTAGATCTATGCGTCGCCGAGCAGATCTGTGCGCAGTGGGACCTCGACTCGATCTCATTGCACCGACCTCCCTGTCCGCCGCCGCCGCCTTCCTGGCACCGCCGAGCTCCGAGTGTCTCCACCGAGTCCGTCGTCGAGATCTGCCGCCTTGAACAAATCTTTGTTCTATTAAAAATATTGTAATCCTCTATGTAATCTATGTTCTATTAAAACATTTGTAATCCTCTCTCTGTAACAAATCTGTTCAAGAACATTTGTAATGAACGAACAAAAACTTCAATTGCTTCAACAGGTAGTGCTCGGGATGCAAAACGGAAATTGATTCAATTGCAAGACCTCGCCTTCAGAACTACTTCAAATCGTTGAGGAGCTTATTATCAATATATTAGAATTAAATAAGTTCAACTCAAATTGTGAAAGAGCCTCCCATTTGTTAACATGGAGAGGATTTGGATGGAGACGAGAATGTACAAATGACGACGAGAAAACAACATTGTCAATCGCAATCGCATACAAGCAAGAAAACGAATTACTAGTTTACAAGATGTATTAACAAACGTTTTACTAGTTTACAAGATGGATTAACACAAAAAAATGAAGAATTAACGTGGCGGCGGCAGTGCGGACGAGCTCAGCGGTGGTTTGTCGATCTGGTCAGCGGCCAGCGGCGGTGCTCGATGGGGTGTGAGGGGAGTCGCTGGTTCCTCGATCTGGTCGGCGGCGGTGCGCCAACACAAATCTCAATGGCGGATCTGGCCGGGAGTCACTGGTTCCTCGATCTGGTCAGCGGCGGTGCACCAACGCAAATCTCAACAGCGGATCTGGCCGGGTGGTCGCCGCTACTGGCCGGAGTGTCGCGGATCTGAGCATCTTCAACCTCGAAGGGGTCTCGCGGAGTGACGGGGGCGGCGGCGGGGCAGATCTACAGCTGAAGGGCTCCGAGATCCTCTGTTGTTCGTGCGGGGGTTGGCGGAGGGCAGATCTGCCATGACGGGTGTCGGACGAGGTCGCCGCACGGCGGGTCGACGGATCTGGCCGATCGTGTGAATCACCGCTTGGTGCAAATCTGGTCGGAGGTCGCGAGGGTCGACGGCCAGGGTTTTCGGAGAGGAGAGGAGATGAGAGAAAGAGGGAGTCGGCGGTTGCGAGGAGAGAGAGAGGAGATTGGCGGCGCGGAAAGGGAAGAGAGAGAGAGAGAAGATCGGCGGTGCGGTGCGGAGGGGAGAAATGAAGAGAGAGAGAGGAGAGGGAAAAAATGAGAATGGCCGAGGGTTTTAGACTTTTATAGCCGGCCGATCCATCAGCCGCGTACGAACCGCGCTGAACCAATCATTGAACCGGCCACGGACCCCGCGAGATCTCACAAAAATTCTTCAGATCCGCGCTAACCATCGGATGCGAATCCGACGGTTGAAGCTAAATGGGGGGACAGTCCCCCCATTTATGTTGGGGGGACACCCATATTCCCCTTATAAGATTTTGCAGACAATGTGACCTAAGTTTAAAGTTAGGCGACATCAGTTGCATTAGATTAATAGTGCATGCTTTTAATTACTTTTCTTATTTTATTTTTGAAGGGGTAAATATATCATCACATAAGTAATGTGGTGAGGGATAGTTTCATATTATTGACCTTCATAAATTTGCTCCATCTAATGGTCGACCTATTAGGAGTTTATTTTCATCTCATGCATCATGCATCGGTACATGGTGTGATCATAATGGGTCGATCAATAATGTTTCATGATGGAAATGTTAAGAATCAAGCTACTTATCAATTTCTTGCAAAGGATATAAACGAAGATGGAGTCAAAGTGACTAAGTGGGAAATAATGAAATATTATGACATATTTCATTCCTTTAAGACTGTAATTTCTTACCTGAAGTGGATTGACTAGTTCGTCATCATGCCACTTTACATTCTTTTAAGAAGTTTACTTTGAGTTATCAAGAAAATTAAGAGTTACATTTTCTCATAAAAGTCTTTTTTTTTCTTTTGCATTATTCCTGTAGTAATGATAGAGAAGTTAATTAGGAAGGGATGACAAGCTTACTTCTGTCATCGAGATAAAGGTAAAAGGGGTCATGATTGGAAGATATTCCAATCATATCTAAATTTGTTAAAATATTAAGATCTTCCTAGATTATGACCGAGGAGATAGAGGGAATTCTTTATGGACCTAGTCCATAAATCTATTCCTTCTTCTAAGACTCCTTAGCATATAACACCTATAAATTAAAAGAATTATATGAGCATTCCGATGAGGTTTGTATTTATTCAAAATTTTGAGCTTTGGATTTATTCTTTAAAAAGAAAGAAATAAGTTCCTTAGTTGTCAATCAATTATAGATGATTTGATCAAGTGATGGTCAATAACAATTTATTAAGAATGAGTAACTTGCTTGATCAGCTATAAGTACTACCAGATTCTCAAAAATGAATTTAAGATATAGATCCCATTAGTTAAAGTTAAAGAATGTTATATCTCAAAAGTTATATACATGGAATTCGATATGATTATTACGAATTATTGACCTTTAAACCATTCCTAAACTTATAATCTCTCAATTCCTAAAGTCATGCACATTATGAGAAATATTTAAACATTATTTCACAAAATTCCTATAGGAAAAAAAACTAAGAGCCAACGTGAGTTTTGGCTTGACCTCATGGTATTAGAACATGTCAATTTTAAGAGAAAACAAATAATGTCTTGGGTACATATGATCATCTGATACATCTTGTGCTTTGAATAAATATATTTGAACATTACGAAAGTATGATGAAAGGATACTTATAAGCCACCATTCATAATTTCATATTTAACATACATTGGATTACCTATATGTATTACAATCAGATAATAGTTATGTATTACATCATGGATATTCTAAAAAAGAAAATTCTTTAGATTTGAACACTAACCTTTCAAGCGATTATGGTTATCCAAAATTTTAAATAACCTACGTATGAATTGAGTTTGAAGCTTAATTCTACAATGTTGGGATTGATCCAAATAAAACATATTGTTGATAGGAAGATAGAAAAAATGAATAAAGTATAGTTACGTTATTTTGAATAGTCAAAATCAATTTACAAAATGTACCATAAATAACATAAGTAAAATATGAATATGATTATGAAAACTTTATAAATATAGATGGTGAGAAGGTTGGTGGCTCTTCCGACGGATGATGTGCACATTGGATATGGACATTGATAGGGTTTCCTATATAGTTGTAGGCTCATAATTCACATATCACTAGATATAGTATAAATATCTTTCATATATTGTAAGAATTATTATATTTAAGTCTTTCGCTTATGTAAGCCAATGTGTTAACTAGTCAAAGTCAAAGAAAAAGTCAAGATATAGCATTGAGTGACATCACCGAGATAGTCTTCTAGGCAAGCAAAAAAAAAATATCTCAAGGAATTACAAAGATATCAGAGCCTAACGAGAGACACTTCTTGAATACACTAATAGAATAGAGTCCATATCATGAGCAACCACTGCGCCATCGAGAAAGGGTCAAGTAAATTTTCTAAATTATGAATTAGCTTATATAGCTACATAAGATAGATTGAATGCAATATGAAATATAGAGCCTTTCAAGGCTTGTATTGCAACCGATATAGTTGGTGGATAATTGAATTGCACCTTCATGGCTGATCAATTATTGAATTGTGCCCTAGTGGCTGATGGATGATTGATTTCTTTCTACTGGCTGATGGACTATTGATTTTGCCTTCATGATTAATGGATAATAGATCGCGGCCTTTGTGCTTGCTAGATAAATGATTGATAATTGTTAAATAGGGCCTTCATTGATCTTAGTCAATTGAATTATTAATTAATGATAATTGATAATAGAAGCGATTGATATTGATTGTTCATCATTAATTTGATGATATGGATAATTATGATAATTGATCAATTTCTTATTGTTAATTCATAATTGTTATAGTATGAATTATTTATCGTTAATCATATCATTGATTATAGATTATGCATTGTTCATAGAATTGATAGTTATTATGGATATTGATACATGGTTTATATTATTATCATGATGGGTGACCTTACGTACTGAGATTTTTCATTAGGCTTTGCCCCTGTACTGATAGCTATTGTGAGACGGTTGGTGGCTCTTTTGACGGATGATGTGCACATTAGATATGGATATTGATAGGTTCTCCTATTGGATAGTTGTAGGCCCAAGTCACAAGATATAATATAAATAACTTTTGCATATTGTAAGAATTATTGTATTTCAGTCTTCCGCTTATGCAAGCTAGTGTGTTGATTGATCAAAGTCAAAGAAAAAGTCAAGATATTGAATTGAGTGGCGTCGTCGAGATAGCCTTCTAGGCAGGCGAAGAGAAAAAAATCTCGGTGCGTTACATGACATCTCCTCCTATTTAGAATCGTAACCTTAGTAATGTTCCGACGAAAATGTAGAACATAAATCTAAATGACGACTTCAACCTCGACTACTAGGATTAAAATTGAGTCACCCATTTTCTTTATTTGAATGTTCTACTGTCCTAGTTTACCGATGCGGTTCATCGTGTTCGCATCCTCCTTTCGCCGAAATCCTCTAGCTTCTACTTGTGCTTACTGAACAGGTTTAACATTCTCCCCTCTCAACATGTCACGTCGTCCTTCATGTGTCATCCTTGTTGCCCCTTAATCTTAATCTACAACATGTTTGTGTATATTCCAATGATTAACTACTTATTCGATCATTTAACTCGCAACCAAACAGAGCCTATGTGACCAAAATAAAAAGAAACAAATGGGTGTTTGACTAAAAAGATGGAAACAAGGCTTTACTTCATGCTTTGTTTCCAATCCAAATGATTTATCTCACGGGCTAGAATGATTGAGGCTAGTACTACAAGAAATGTGCTAAATAGCCACGCACATTAATGTTGCAAGGGACGTGATGCTAAGTAACGTAAACAACATCAACATAGCATCCCCATGACGTCCAGATGTAGTCAACCGTAGTTGCCTCACAATAGCCTCATTTTAGTGTCACACTAGCATGACAAACTATCGATGCCAAATTAGGCGTTCCTTCAATGCTATGGCATCACTTATAAAGTGCATGGGAGAACAAGAAGGTGCAGTAAAATATAGCGTCTCATTTGGCATCACCATAGGGCAACGCTAAACAATGCCTCGAATACTCGATGCAACTTCAATGCTATCGTGTCACCATTAGCTCTCCAAATATAGCACCAATATGGCATTGATAGCTTGAGGTGTTAAACATTTTGTGATGTGTACATGCGACGCTGAGTCGACACTAAAGTGGCGTGAGTTATTGTGTGACGCTACGGTGTCACTAATGAGGCGCTAATTTGATCACTAAAATTTCATTAGTTAATTGATTGTATATTAATTATAATCGTAGCAATGTTATATGCATATGGATACAAAGATACATGTACATGTAAATAGGTACAAATATTATCTAATTAATATATCTACATCCACTATATGTGTACATATTAAACAAATTGTATACACAACGTACATGATCACTACAAAAAATTGGCAAATTAGAGATGCCAAATAGCGACACAAAAGCGGCGGCACTACCTTAGCGCCAAAGGCATCGCAACAACGATGATTTTGGGCCGACAAACAGTCGATGCTACTTGCCTCGAAGTAGCATCGTCGTGGCAACCACTACAAGAAAGCTGCCAAATAGCGATGTGATTTAGCGTCTCCATATGGGGTGACGCTAAATCAATGCCAATAGCGTCTCAACAGTGACGTCATTGATCGACAAAAGGAGATGCTAAACTACCACCTCTCTATAGCGTCAATTTAGCGTCGCATTAGCATTACAGGATGTCAACTCTAAATTAGGATCTATTGCAATGCTACTTTGTCGCTATTATCACGCGCAAAAACTAGAAAACTCACGGCAGATGGTAATGTTGTATTGGCATCACAAGCTTGCGATGCTAACTTAGCATCACCGCAACTACAACGCTAAACTGACGCTAAAATAAGGGGCGATATTAGCACTGATGCCTCGTATTATATTGACATCGATAGTTGCGACACTAAATTAGCGTCAGAGGTTTTGCCACGCTAAGTAGGCGCTAGTTTGACTATAATATAATATAATATAATATAATATAATATATTATAATATATTATATTATATTATATTATATTATATTATATTATATACCATACTATACTATATTATTCTATTATATAATATACAAAAATTAATATACCATGCTATGCATACATTATACTCCAATTCAAAATTCCAAAATTGGGGGAATAGTACTTCTTCATTTTTAATGGGATTCAAATAGCAATTGCTGAAGATCCGACCATTGGCAATTTTAGGAGGCTCGATGGTAGAGTTAAGAACCTAGGGAAAGAAGTCTTCTAAGTGATTCCAGCAGGAATTGTTCGAAACAAAAATTATGGACTCATAGAGATTGACGCGAACTGTCCGCTCGCACAAGAATCACGACGATCGGAGGTCAAAAGAAATTCAATAAAATGGGCAAAGTTTCAAAATAGAAACGAACGGTTCTCCGTAGTCCTCGCTCTCATCGCCGCCAAAAAATAGGCATTTTGAAGGGCTCGGGAAGTTAGGAAGTGCAAATGCCGTGGAGTTCAAACCATCGCAATTACGGGCTCCCATTTTAAATTTTAGCCATTCGGTAATCCGGCATCAACAAGATTTTTTTAGAAAAAATAAATTTCATAAAAATTTTGATGTGTTACATAAGAATTAAAAAAGACAAATCTTTTTTCTCTCTTTAACCCTCTTTCTTTCTTTAACAAGAGTCATGCAACTTTCTCTTTCTATGCTCTATTTATAATGTAATAATGAATACAAGAATCATATTATAATTAAAATTTTAATTTAAGAATTTGGTTTAGATTGATTTGTACCTTCGTAAATTTATTGGACCAATAAAACTTCTTTCAACCCTACATTTGGATCGTCAGACAATGTCCATAAAAGGTCGACTTGCACTCCTGGTCAAAATGTAGTTAATTTTATTGAAGTGTTCACAAAATTAGTTAATCAAAATTGTAACGCTCTGCTTTTCTCGATTAATTGAAAAATAATTTGTAGACTTCAAAGTAAATGTGTCATTATGGAAACATAATTATATATTATCTCCACAGTAATTGCATCTGTGTTTAATTTGTAGGCTCCAAGTTGCAAAATATCAGGAATATATGGCCAACTCAGAGTAAAGAAGACCATGTTTCCAAACTGTCACCTTTTATACTTACTACCTATTAGCTCAATTTCAGAGAGGATTCTTCATTTCTCAACATAAAGAAGTTTCAGGATTGTGCAAAAAAGAAAATATAAAGGTCATGCTGTATAATCTCTCTCTCTCTCTCTCTTCTCTCTCTCTCTCTTTCTCTCTCTCTCTCTCTGTTTTGCATCAACTTTTTGCATATTAATTGTAAAATTTGCGTGTATATATATATATATATATATATATATATATATGCATCGTATAAATATATGTTCATCAATGCACATCATTTTTCGAGCTATACCAATTCCAGAGAAAAAGGAGAGTTTGCATATATTTCATTAATTTGCACACTCAATGAGCTAGAAAGATTTATCACATAATCCAATTATTCAAAAAACTCAGTATATTTATTTAGTCTTTTCAAATTTTGCATTCCAATACCAATACCATCTTGAAATATTGACGCAATTGAACAACTGCATACATGCCTGAATCGAGAACAAAATGTGAAAAAAAATGGCACGTTACATATTATGCCAAATATTCCAAGTACAATGTATTTAAAAAAAAACATGAAGAAAATGGCCAAGGGTTTAAGAGAATGCATGCATACTGCTGCAGCAGGGCCTGATCGATATCTAACGTCTGTATGGCACGGCCGAACGGCAAAGAGGGCACTGAGCTTTGCATTGTAGCCAACTCTCGAGGCAACGCTGGTGGAAAGGATGCCGACATGGCGTGAGATGCACTTCTTCGCCGTCTCCAAAATCTTGCAGGCAGATTGGACAACTCGTCTCCGTGATCATGTCCTCCTCCACCTCTTCCTCCTCCTCCTTATTGATCCGATAAGTTACTTTCCTGAATACCGCCAGTGCAGGTTCTGTTGAAGCAACGACCAGCACCTCTAGGTCCACCCAGATCACGTCCAAGACACGATCGTTCTCAGAGGCATGCGTGAGGCGGTTGACGAATCCGGTGACGAGGTTAGTCAAGGACACTATGACGTCGTGGTCGTCTTCGCTGATGACCGGCTGGCCGTAGCGCGAGACGGCGCTGCTCATCAGCTGGCGGAGTTCATGCAGTTGGGTTAAGGGGAATTCGACGGGGATGTACCCCTGGCTCTGGTCCCTCGTCGCAGGCGTAGAAGGTAGATACCGCGAACGGACAGAGAGTCCCAGGACGATCGTGGGGCCGTCGCTGGGCATGGTGCTGTGCGCGGGCCGCGCGAACCGGGTGAAGCTGCCGTCGAGTATCAAAGCGCGACGGCCCGTGGGAAAGATGGCAGGCGAAGGCACCATGCTGATGGTCTCCATGGTTGCAGCAGCAACAGCGAGAAGGAACAAAGAGAGAGAGAGAAGAGAGAGAAAAGAGAGAGAGAGGAGACGATAGATGGAGAGAGCTATGTACATAGAGGTATGTTGTGCATCATGCACGTGTCACGGGGCGTTTTCCGTGACACGAAGCGTGAAGCCTCGCGGCACCAGTGCCGCTCAACTTATAGCCCTCGGCCGCTCAGCGTCGAAAACATGAAACACATGCCGCCGTCCCGCACTGCGTAATATTGCGGAGTACCAAGTTATCCGCCCTTAGGGCATTTATCTTGTAAGGCCGTCCTTATGAATGGCCAAGTATGTGACGTTCTCGTAGGGTACGTCTTTTGCATCTTCAATATGTAACAAGACTCCTATACCTACGGTACTAGGAGGAGTTCACTAGTGCCTTCCGAGATTCAATTGTATGTTATGTTTCATCATATTTAATACAAGTAAGCTTTCCTTTAATTCTAGTGTCATGGCCTTGAGCGTGGGGTGGCAACCCACATCGGTGTTCCTTCGTGGCGTTCCGTGGTCCTTTCGTCGCCCCTTCGGACTTTAAGCGCCCAAGCGCCTACATTAGTGCCGCAACGCGCTAATGCCACGGTCTCGTGACGAGTAGTCCAACACTCTAGTCATGTCCGTGATTGAACGCCTATAAGAGCGACTCTCGGCAAAGTCGTCTCGACCATAAAACTTCCGCTGCAAACTCAAAACAGGCTTGGCTAGGTGCCTATCCGTCTAGTCGCCGCACGTGGTCTAGTGTCCGAGAATGACCCCGTGACAAGTGGTATCGGAGCAGTTCTTCCTGCTCGGATTACCTAGCGACGATGACTCGCTTGTGTCGTCGCAACGTGCCCTAGCGTAGGAGATGTGCTTCCGCTCAAATATTCCATCACGCCCAGGCGCACTGGTACCACGATCTCTGATCGTGGACGCCAACGAGGAATGCATGGCAAGCTTCCTCGCCGCACGCCCAGTCGTGCCCCGCAGCATGTTCCTCATACACCCGTGTCGTGTCAAGGAACGTCCGTCATGCATCATGATGGCGGATTGATCGCCCCGCGTAACCGGGACGATCAGGCGTCGCTCACTCGAGCAGATCAACCACCCCAGGTATACAGTCGGGGATCCTGAAGTGTCGCGCTGCGTCAAAGAGTGGTCATATGCTCTGCATGATGGTCTTGCGCTGCTCATATCATGAGATCGCTTACACGAGCGTCGTGTAACTCGGAGGACCCGTGTCACATTCAGGGACTGTCGGTCATGCACTATCATGACGACCTGGCGCTGCTCGGTATTTCGTGACGTCGCATCGCATGCCCAGTCATGCAACGTGAAGTGCACAACCGCTTCATGGGAGAAGTTGGCTTAAAGACAAATATCAAGGTTCATGGTCCCTTTTCGGTCAAAGAATATCATCCCTTCGGCCAAGGAGCATCAATCACAAGCATCTTGTCGTGCCGCAGCATCGCCTGCCACGCCATGATGACTTTCAGGAATGGAGCAAAGCGTTGATTACTTGCAAACACTCACGGATGAGCTGTCAGCCTTGCCTGCCTCATCAAGTGTCGCCCCGCAAGCGGCGTGATGTCATCCATCGAGGAGTGGGACGAACCTGATACATGCCAACGCAAATTGACGCCTCAACTCAGCGACCAATTTGGCAAATGGTCTGAGCGTCGAGCATCGGCGAACCTTGGCATGCTGCTGTCAAGCATTTGCCGCCAACCGAAGGAAGGAGTGCCCTTTCCTTTCGGACATCGCCTCGAGTAATCGAAGCGGCCTCCAAAGACCGCAATGCGAAGGTTTTGAAGGACACATTGGCGATTTTCGTCCCTTCGAATGGAGATGGAGGTAATGTTGGGAGCTCATGCCACGAGTTCACCAATCGCAGTCCGCTTATCTAAGCGGAGCGTCTTCACAAGCATCCGCCCGGATTAGTGAAGGCCCGGAACGGCTACTCTTTCGCAAGGGTCAAGCCGCCCGGTGGACGAGTATGTCAAAGGTGTATGATCTAGGATGACAAGCACAGTGACATTACTTTGTCCAAGGTGCGGACGGACGAGCATCTAAGGTGCATCCTCTTCGTGAATGAGCACAACGATCTCGCCCCGTCCATACCCAAAAGGGATTGTCAAAGCTTCAAAGGAGGTCCTAGGATCGGAAGAAGACATATCCCAAGAACCCTGCAAGATGTGGCAAACTCAGGATGGCGTTGCCATCGCGACAATGTAGAATGTGGCAAACATGCATCCCAGACATGGGACGGAAGAATTGGCGGTTCATCAATTATGCCGGCCCTGACAAGTTGGGACTGGAGGTCAAGATCGCATTGTTCAACATTGGTCAGATGGGCATGTTGAAGGAGGAAGTGAAAGGAATCACCGAGTTCCGCCTACAATGTTTCCAGGAGGATGAAGACCCAGTGTTGGTGCTCTTCAAGCAGAGGGGTCAAAAGCTTTGGACTAGGAAGGAGTTGGAACGACCGGATCGTCCAACCTCTGCTCACTAGTCGACGCTGCCAAGTCAATCAGGACAAGTGTCATACCACCAAAGCCCTTGGGCAAGGGCAATGGTGGGGGATAGAAGCTCAAATCGCAAGGAGGAAGCTACTTATGCCGAAGATAAAGATCGCCCATCGAAGCAGGAGAAGCAAGTCGAAACACAAGCACATGTGAGGAGACCCTCATCGTCGCTCACTATAGCGACTGGGAGTGGACAAGGTGCGGAATGTTATACCAAAGAATCTTGCTCCACCTCAAACCGTCGAGATATCTTTTGTCCACCAAGGGGAAGGTGGAGTTGTTCTCAAGGCTCGGCGGACGAAGGACTCAACGTTGCAGCCATCTGCAACTTGGGAACAGCGAGTTGAACCACAAGGAAACGTGGGGAGACTCTCGTCGCCCACTATGGCGACTTGGATGGACAAGGCACGGATTGTCAGATCAAAGAACCTTGTCCCGCCTCAAGACTGCCGAAACATCAAGTGATCACCAAGGAGGAGGTGGTCCTGCGCTTTTCGTTCGGCAGAGGTATGGAAGACTCTACGTTGCAATCATTTGCAATATAGAGACGTTGAGTCAAGCCCACAAAAAGATCGGAAGCATCTCAGAGCATCCGTGGGAAGACTTTCGTCGCTCATCATAGCGACCCCAGGCACCCGAAGCAGACAAGCTACAAGCATCGACATCGGAGAGCTTGTGCTGTTTCAAGCCGTCGAAATTCAAGAATGATCATCAAGGGTGAGATGGTCCTGTACTTCGCATTCGACGGAAGGGAGACCTTATGTTGCGGCCATCCGCAACATGAAGGCATCGAGTCAAGTCATGCAGGTCGAATGGCGAGACTCTTCATCGTGTTCTACACGACCCTGAGACAACTCTTCTCCGCGCTATTCCTGAAGGCATACAAGAGTTGTTTCACCCCCAAAGAAGCCAAATCACACAAGTTGACGCTGCGCAAGTCGAAGAGAAGTGAAGCCAACAGAGACTTGATGGACGGATAGTTGTTTGATGAAGTCAGACCGCACATGGCGGACTCCACTGGCGCTGCACAAGTGATGACCCCGGATTGGACGAAGGATCAGCGAGCGAAGCAGGCCTGAGGGAGGAGTCCTCAGCGAGACCCCAAGGAGCGGGCGTTCCTGGCGTTGCGTGATGCTGGTGAAGTCGAAGTCAAGGCAAAGAAGGCAGAATTGAACGAGACAAGCGAAGTCAAGACTCAAGACGAAGGCCCCGAGGAAGCCCGGACAACGGCGTCGGGGGCGTCGCCGACTTTGGTGGGGGAGAATGTCACGGGGCGTTTCCCGTGACACGAAGCGTGAAGCCTCGCGGCACCAGTGCCGCTCAACTTATAGCCCTCGGCCGCTCTGCGTAATATTGCGGAGTACCAAGTTATCCGCCCTTAGGGCATTTATCTTGTAATGCCGTCCTTATGAATGGCCAAGTAGGTGACGTTCCCGTAGGGTACGTCTTTTGCATCTTCAATATGTAGCAAGACTCCTATACCTACGGTACACTGGGAGGAGTTCACTAGTGCCTTCCGAGGCCCAATTGTATGTTATGTTGCATCATATTTAATACAAGTAAGCTTTCCTTTAATTCTAGTGTCATGACCTTGAGCGTGGGGTGGCAACCCACATCGGTGTCCCTTCGTGGCGTCCCGTGGTCCATTCGTCGCCCCTTCGGACTTTAAGCGCCCAAGCGCCTACATTAGTGCCGCAACGCGCTAATGCCACGGTCTCGTGACGAGTAGTCCAACACTCTAGTCATATCCGTGATTGAACGCCTATAAGAGCGACTCTCGGCAAAGTCGTCTCGACCATAAAACTTCCGCTGCAAATTCAAAACAGGCTTGGCTAGGTGCCTATCCGCCTAGTCGCCGCACGTGATCTAGTGTCCGAAAATGATCCCGTGACACACGCTCCCTCTCTTAATGGGAACAAGAACTGAAGCTTATAATCCGAATCGGTCAACGTTTCCGATAGCCATTCGGTTTGTGTCTAGTTTAATTAAAATTTAATTTTTTACGTATTTCTTTCAACTTTCACCAAGGAAATATTTTGTTATAATGGAAGTTAGTTTTTTGCATATGCAATTCCTGTAAAGTAAGCATTGTTTAAAAATTCTTATGAAACAGTTTAAGAATTAATTTTCATCCGCGCATAATGCTATCGAAAAGAGCACTAATAGCGCAAAAATATTAACAAAGGAGATAAGAAAAAGGAATAAGGATACATTGCAAAATATCTGATCAAGAATTCTAATTTATGCATTATGCGTAAGATGTTACCGTGAAAAGGTTATATGGCACTTAATATTATAAATATATATATTGAAAAATTACAATGACATATATAATAATATAACTTAATTATATCAATGCTAATATATAACATTATAAATTATATAATATAATTATCATGTTTAATAGTAATAATTAATATATAATGTAATTTTATAATATTATAAATTATTTAATTTGGATCATATTATAATATTATTATTTAATGTAATATAATTATATTATATAATATTAAATTATTATATATATTAACTAATATATTAGATTGTTATTATATAATATTAACATAAATTATTATAATATTCTTATTATAAATAATTTACTCAATAATTGAACAAAGTGGTAATCTTTATATTGATATATGAGAGGATAGAAGTGAGAAGTAAATTTCAATAACGATCATTCAATTTAGTAGGGGTGTTCACGGGTCGGGTCAACCCGACCCATGAACAAACCCGACCCTGGACATCGGGTTGGGTCAAAGCGCTTGGGGGTTGCGAATCCGACCTAACCCGACCAGGGTGGGTCGAGTCGGGTGGTGGGGGTTACCCGACCACCACTTTTTTCTTTTTTTTAATTTTTTTCTTACTTTTCATATTATTTAATACAAAAAATATGACTTAATAAATATTTTAAAACATAAAATAAAATTTCCAAATGTTTAACAATTATTCCATTTGTAAACTATTTTGTTTTAATATTTTTCACATTTTAATTCAAATTTAGGCTTACAATTGTATTAAAAGTTTAAAAATTAAATAAACAAATAAAACTTCGGGTCATCGGGACAGATCGAGTTGTCTCAGTTTGGAAATCCCAACTCGTACCCCACCCAATCGCTCTTCGAGTTGTGAAAGTCGAGTTAGATCATCGAGTTTACCGGGTCGACTCGACTTGATGAATACCCCTACAACTTAGGGAATACTCCCAATATTATCAACGAATTTCACGATCATCAAACTTCAAAAATGCTTTAATCACTTATGTGGATACTTGCGTAGCACTACATCAGAAATTTTCTCTCTCAACCACGTCAAAAAATTAAAAAATATTACATCAACATTTTTCTCTTTCCTCCATTCAAATTTAATTTTGTATTTATTTGGTCATTAAACTTTTCAAAAATTTTAGACATAGTCATTCAAATTTTAAACAATTTTACTCCTGTCATCATTAAAAAATTAAAACAATAAAATAAACAAAATGAAATAATATTAAATAAAATATAAAAAAACTAATTATCAGTAAGATTCAGTAGCCTCCTTAAGGGGATACGATCCCTTATTTAACTTTTCAAAAGTTTGAATCACTATTATCATTAAAATAAATATAAAATAATTAAAAATAAAAAAAATAAAAAACAAAAAGTGTATTTTAAGAGGCATTAAACTTCTGTAATCATTTAATTTTTTTAGAAAAAAATATTATCACATCAGCATTTTCTCTCTCCATTTAAAATTTAAAAGATAAATAAATAAACATTTTTAAAAGGGACACTGGCCCCATAAAAGAGGCTGCAATCTCTCGTTGACATTACTGGGGGGAGGGGAGTTTGAAGAGCGACAATCATTTTGTGAGATTACTGTTATTTTTCTTTATTATTATTTTACTTTTGTAGCGATGGTTGTGATTGAATTTTTAAAAAGAGTTCTCAATTTTAAAATTATATTTCAAATAATATTTAGTTCATAAATTCTCAAATATTTAAATATGCTGATGTTTAAATTATAAACAAGGAAGTAAAAAAAGAAACATAATTTTTTTATTATTTTGATTAAAAAACTTTATTTAGTGTTAATACAAGTTAGGAGATATGTACATTCTTGGGGAAGGTTATGTGAATGTTGAGCCTATAGGATGGTCTCATTTGTCGCCCATGGAGCATTAGCTTTAGTGGTTCCTAAGTCAAGGGTTAAAGGATCTTAAATGCGTAAATGATGTTTAGATAGAATGAGTATATAGTGTCATAAGTAATATAGTCACATGAACTTGAAAACTCTAGACCCTAAATTCTTAATTTTACTTGAGGACAAGCAAAAAAATGCTTAAATTTGGGGGAGTTTGATGTGGAGAAATTATGTATATTTTTTATTTATGTTCAGCATTCATTCATCTCATGTTTTGCTCGAACACATGCTTTATTATTGAAATACATTTTTTATATTTTCTCCACATCCATCTTGTAAAATATTATAATATGCATTCCAAGGATGAAATTGCTTATTTTGATTATTTTTTATATAGAAATCTCAACCGACAATACATGGGGACATGCAAGTATATGCCCTCACCTATGCACCACATAAGGGCAGGTTGGTGGATACCCCCATCTGTACACTTAGGCGAATTTCAAAGCAGACAATACATTTCAAGAAGGCAGCCTGCCCAAAGTAACAACCAACTTGGGCAAGAGACCTTTCCACATCAGTCTCATAGATTTCATTGCAGTACAAAAAGGAAGCTTCCTCTAACACTTTGTGCAAATGAGGACAAGGGTGTTGGTGAACAAATGGATGACAAGCTTGATCTAGAGTATACATCTAAGAGAAAGGAAGCCAAGGAAAAGAAGGTTTTGGATAAAGTATATGCCAAATTTAAAGTGAGAAGAAGAAGATAAAAGAGTACCTAGAAAAGCTATAAAAGTGGCAACTAAGAGGAAGGCAGTCAAAGAGGGACCGCAAGCATATTCCTTTGGTTGGAAAAGTGAGCACAACAAGACAAGAAATAGCTACATAAGTGGACATGTGGCGTCAAACATTAGGGCTATAAAAGGGAAAGAAGTTTATCCATGAAGGGAGTTCTGAATCGCTCCACAATTCCAATCAGGAAGTCATTCCATTTCTACTGCTGAAGGGAGCTGGAAGAGGAGGCCACTCATTCTTTTTTTCACTTTCTTCTTTTCCTCTTTTTTGGGTTTCTAATGTGTAACTAAGTCAGTGAATTAGGGCTGAGGGATTTGTCATATATCTCTATTTCTAAACACATGATTTTTGAACTTAAGCTATTAGGCAACAACCATTTACCCTTTCTTCTCATCCTTACTGTTTCATGATTCTATGGCCACTGTTTCATTGATGATTTTGATTTTATGATGTTTTCATTGTCTTGATTATTGAATGTGTTTTCATTGACTGTTTCATCCCTTATGCGTTGGACCGAGAGGGTGACATATTTCTCAGCTCAACCTTCAAGGCCAAGAGGTGAAGAGCTTGATGTGAGTTCATTTAACAAGGCACGGTGTGCGTCAACCTTTCAATAATTTGTTTCCTATTTTTATTGGAAACCTGAGAGTTTAGTTCGGACAGCATTCGGCGAAAGTGATTTTCATTCGAGAGGATGTTCATGGTCCCTAGCTAAGACATGTGAGCCGAGAGATTGTGGTAGTGCTAGGATATGCCGAGTAATCACCGTTCGCGTTCAACTTCCATGTTTTCTATATTTTAGAGATGAACTTCAACCATACATCTCGACGTTAACATCTTTTGCCCGAGAGGGTACTCTATTCACTAACCACTACATGTGTGCCGAGAGGTGAGTCAATGGCTGAGTTGTTTCTAATGAGGTGTTGGTGGTCGGTTCATTTTGCTAAAGTTCTTCCTTCGTCTGAACTATCTTTGATTTCATAATCTCGTTGACTCCCGCCTGAGAGGATGATCTATCTGTAACGTTTGGCAAAAAAAGGTGTGATTAGTTTAAAACTAAGGGCATATTGGTCATTTTGCGGGAGACGACAGCTGCACAAAAAAAAGAATAAAAGGGGTCGGTCATCTCCCTCTCTCCCGATGTGCTACAGTAATCGCGCCACTCCCCACCCATTGCCTCCATTTTCGGCCGCTATTTCTCCTCCATCCGGCCATCATTTTTTTGTGTGTGAGGTGTCTTTGGAAAGAGGATGACGAGACGAACATTTTGACATATGGTATGAGATGATCGGTCCACTGTGCGCGACGTAGTGAGAGAAAAACGCGAGGAGGATGAAAAATCCGCCGGCGACAATTCCGGCGATGATTCCGTCTCCGATCGCACCAATCCTTCTCCTGGTGAATTGTACATCATTCTCAGGTCAATTAGGATCATTTTGAGGGGTTTTAACCATGTTTTTGTGCCAAATCACTTAGGAGGCTGAGATTTGGAGCTTTCCGACGAACTTTTCCGGCGAACTTTCTGGTGAACTGACGGAGAACTTCGGTCAAGCTCACCTCGACGTATTGGTAGGTGCACACGTGAGGCGAAAAGAAATTAGATTGCTGTCTGGATAATAATTAGTCGTTAATCCTTTTTAGGTTCGTAGGTTTCGAATTCCGATCATTCTCCGACGACCTTACCGACGACTCGTTCTCGTATTGTGATTGGTAAGCGCATAAGAATGTGCATTTGATTTGATTTCAGTGATGGGAACCAATTTAAAGTAACTTATTTTATTATGGATGAATAAGGCGTTCGATAGCTTTTCGACATTTTGGCGAGTGCGACGGTGATTTTGAGAGCGGTGGCTAAGTTGTGGTATGAATGTTCGGATAATTAGAAGTGAATTTTTATAATGTAGTGTAAGTCCTAATTGGAAGTTGTCTTAAAAATTGATTTGAACTTCTCTTATAGAGGTTGTTAATCGGCGGCGACGGTTCGATTGTTTAGATTTAATTAGGCGGTTACTAGACGACGAGGCCTTCTTTTCCTTCTCGGTAAGTATTTTAGCAAATCCATAATATGACTTGGCTTATGATAAGAACGTTGAGTGGTTGCAAAGAGTGAATTATCAATTAATTTTTTATAATATTAATTTATCAAGTAATGGATTTGATAGGTTGTATTTACTTTTGATTGGATTTTGACGAGGGAATAATTTGGGAACTCAACGAATCCAAGGTGAGGGAACTTATCTCAATTGATATGAATTACTAAACTCTTCGGAGTGATGACATTGTTCCACCCGATGTGGAATGAATTTTTGTGATAGTTTCCTTCATGCATAATCATATATTTGTATACTTTATATGTGTGTCATCATGTGACTTATCCCATTTTATTATGAATTTTAGAAATCCATCGAAGTTTATTCTTTGTGAAATTGAAGTGAATATTTGATTTTTGAAAGGAAAGTTTATATGATGGTTTCAATCTTAAATTTCTATTTGAAAATTGCATTCTTGCATCATGTGCATTACATGTAAAAACCTGCATAAGGCGGAGTGTTTTCACCTCGAAGGATTGGCCAACTCCGAATAGACCGGTTGGGGTCCGGTTTGCTCTGTGTCGATATAGTGACACGAGGAGCAGGTTCAACACCCTGTGTCGATATAGTGACACGAAGGGTGGAATTAGAACAATCATCCTGTGGCGATATATTGACACGAGGTATGGAATGGAAAAATAAAAGAAATAAGCTCTGTGTCGATATAGTGACATGAGGAGCAGTTCAACGTCCTGTGCCGATATAGTGACACGAAGGACGGAATTAGAACAACCACCCTATGGCGATATAGTGACACGAGGGATGTGTGAAGAAGCACTCAATTGACGAGTGATATGGATATCTGTGTTTGATGATATTTTTCGAAATCTTATGATGTTATTTTATTATCATGCATGTACATTCATGCATTCATTTTGGTATGATAATTATTTAAATGGACTTCCTTGAAAAATTGAAAAAGGCTGGAATGATTTCTGAAAATAAAGAGGTTGGCGTTTCTTTCGCTGTTTTAATATTTGAGATAGTTGTTTACTCACTGAGCTTCTTAATGCTCACTCCTCTTACTTATTTTTTTTTTCAGGTAATGAATGAAAGCTTGCATAGCATAAAATAAGAAATATAAAGAGGCTAGGAAATGAGCATGTGTGAGAGGCGTGATTATTGAATGACTAACTTTGCGTTTCATTGAGCTTTCTTTTACGGATTTATTACTTGATGAATGTTTTTTGAGAGATTCTGAAAATGTTGGATAATTGTGTGGAGCGAAGGACGCTCACGTTATATAGTTTACGAGCATCTGGCTCGTGATTTTGATTCGAGAGTGAGCTTGAGACTTACTATTTTGGACATGTGTCCCACCATTTTAGCTATCTGATGAATTGTTCGTAATGTCCTTATAATTGTCTGTGATGTTTAAAGTTTTGAAGTTAATTATTGAAATGAGATATATATAAATTGTTGTACATGACGTATAGACGAATTTACGCATACGTTATGCCGAAATTTTTGGAAATTTCCAAAGTTAGTTTATTTTGAAACGTTGATTTTCTGTTGGAGATTTGAATTTGAATTTAAACGATTGGTTTCCGATTTCACCCCCTTGTGGCGCCAAAAGAAGTAATAGAGCGTCACACTATCTCTCAATTATTGCATGCAAACCCAGAGCTGGGTGATAGTTGAGTTGTGTTTAAGGGTCACAAATAGCTAGTGACAAGCTTGGACCGAGAGCTTTTCCTGGAGTCTTCTCTATTTTCTCCAAGTTTACATGTGAGGGCATATCGGTTCATACCACCATCTAGGTATTGCGCTTTAGAACATCCCGTTCTCGTGAAAGCATGACGATTACATTTTGAGCAATGACCCTATGTGTGCAAGTTCAACGACCGGCAAGCATAAGAATGACATGGCTGTCGGATGGTATCGGCCACAAGAGTGGGAATGTCCATGCATTGGGGCATCTGTTACTACTTTAATGATTTTACATTGGTTCAAGGAATAGAAGTCCTGAAACTATCCCATAACTAGTGTGTATTTATACTGATCTTTGTCTACACTTACAATAAAAACTCATAAAAATTAATGTAGCTTTTTTTGTTGTGATTTGTAGTTTGTAATATTTTATTTTCTCACTTTGAACATCCATGGACTTAAGTTTTTCCTTCTAAACGATTTCAATCAAGTGTGAACTTTTCTGCTTTGTCCATGTGAATCGACCCTTAAGTACTACACTGATTTGTTGTGCACTTGCAGCCTTGTGCGTGCTAAGAATTTATAAATTTTAAAACTTATTCGAAGTTTTTCTATGAAGTGGGAGTACTCATACACGTAAAGGCATCCATCCCTTTCGTCATCCTTTTTCCACACTGTGTGATTTTTATGCCGCCATATTTCATCCCAACAAATCACACACATCACGCACCATTGAGTTAGGGGGGTTGCTCGTCGGCAGAGTTGGGGGCTCATATTGCTTGCCGGCAGGGTTGGAGTTCGCTGGCAGGGAGGCATGAGGTGGAGGCAGCAGTGCCCACCTTATTATTTTATTATTTTTCAATATGTATGATTTTAAACATTTAAATATTAAAATATAAGACCCAAAGGATAGTTTATCTTTTTATAAATAGAAAAAAATAAAAATTGGAAAAGTTTAAAAGAATGAGACGGATGGATTCAAGTGAAAACCGTGGTATAGTTTAGGGACGCGCTATAGTAAGTTCATATATTAAGATTAGACGTGAAGAATTGTTGTAGTTTAGGGGAGGTTTAAGGAATCAACTCTTCAGAATAAGAGGAAAAAGTTATTTGTGTATATCAAAATTGAGCTCATCATTTTTACCAACAAGGTGAAGCGGTAAGCGGCTCCTCCTTACGTAAGCACGATCTCGAATTCGAGTCCTTGTGAATATAAAATATTTTTGTTGGGAGCTTTACCTACCATTGCTAGGTACGCGATACAAGGCGAACCTAACCGGATTAGTTCGGTTCAATGATGGGATGACCTCTAATAGTGCGCTCTTTATTGTCGTGCGGGTTGGATCGTCGGCATCGCTTCTCAGACACCGAGGGTTAGCCACCCAAAAAACATTGAGCTCATCATTGTTGTCACTAATTACTAATAGAATAATGAGAGGAAGTTGAGACTATCTCATCATCCTCGCTATTTGTCATTTAATATAAGACTTCACTTTCTGATGTAAATATACTCTATCATCACCTCACCTACATGAATCCAGTACATGAATCCAGATGTAGATAAAAATTCATGAGTATAAAAATACTCAGTACGTAGGGTCTAATCATAACAATAAGCAATAATCAATAGTGCTCAATAAATCAATAACAATATAGAACAATAAATAATATAGCACTAGATGAATCAATAGGATAGGAACTCAATGATCAATAAATCAATGTAAGCCATAAGACAATGTAGAGAATCATGAAAGAGGTCAAAAAGACCAATCAATATCAATTAACAATTATCAATAATCATTTATGCCTAGTCACTATGGCATTATCCAATTTAACAATTTCCAATTCAATATCAATATCATTATCAATTGTCATCGGCCAATAACAATATTCCATTTGATTCAATGGGCGGATGCAAAGCCAAACAACGCCAATATTTGAATAATCATGATTCAATTCGATTTCCATTTAATCAATTTCCATTCTATTCAATTTAATCTTTGGAGTTATCCAATTCAATAGGGAGCACTCAGTCAATTATGAAAAATTTTATATCTCTTTTATGTAGACCAGTGGGGGATCAAGCCACGGCAAGTCGTCCTCCAATAATAGTGCTAAATAATAAATTTCTTGATAGTGGAGGACCATGGCCATCACAGGACAGACATAGCTTTCCTAAAGGATGATGTCTCAAACCTTTAGGTACACTATCTGCCACATATAATATCAATAACAATATGGTCCATGGAGCTTAGAGATAATCAGAGAATATGGAGACTCAGTAGTTTTCATCTTTTATCTTGTTTACTTAATGGACCTAAAACCACCAGATCAAGACTATGATGAATCACGATCAAATGAATCAATAATTTCAAAAACATATTTGAAGGGTACGATGAGTTCAGATATGTTAAATCATGGCTGGTTACAAATAATTAACCATAATAACTATTCAATTATCCATAATAAATTATCTAAAAATATATTTTCTATCCCTAGAATCCGGCCCGCCCGCGCTAGGTAGAACCTGGGCCATGTTCGGAACAACCAAAACCCTCTCGGCTAGGGTACCCGGGCCGGGTGTATGGTGAACTAAGGCCGCATCGGCCGGTTTACCTCCTAATCCGATTCGCACCATGCGCGAGTCGAACCGAAGCTTGAACCCGATTTGAGCCAATAAGAACCCGAGCTGGATTTGTCAACCCGATCCGGTTTTGAACATAACTCGGTGGGGATTCTATGAAATCTGGGCCAGGTAAAGCAGAACTCGGGCCGAGTTCTGCCGTCGATGGAGAAATGCGTTCCGATGCGACTTTCCGACCGTCATAACTATCTCATACGATATCCAAACTATGCATATCATATATCAATGGATTCTCGGTACAAAGGAGAATAGAATAGTGTTCCATGTCGTGAAAAATTGACGATATAGGAATTCCCCCTATGTACCTAAAGTTGGCTGAAAAAACAACTACAATCATTTCTCTTAAAAACTGCATGAACGCCAAACTTTGACCAGCGATTACTCTCTATCCACATCCCGAAACTCACGGCCACCACTTGGATGTTCTTCTCCTATATGCCATCTTCGAAACCATCCGTCGCATGCTCTCTGGAACGCCTCGGTTCGCACGAAAATGAGAGAAAAAGAGAGGCTTGTGGTGCAAAAAATTTATTTGTCTCAAAGGGATTTCCAGCCACTCCTTTAATGCCTATTTATAGTGTAGGCTTGGGTTTTCACTTTTATTAAGTCTTGGACTCTTTTAGAATCAATTTTGATCATCCATCACAACTTAATCATCCCATAATTTTTTTAGATTTAATTAAATTCGAATTTTCTTAATAATTCCATAATTATCTCCATAGCAATTTCATCTTTTCTCAAACTCCATCTTATCTTTCCACTTATCCCATAATTTTTATCAATTTCAAAATTAAATAATTTCATAATATTAGATAATAATTTTCTAGATCTTATTCATTTATTTATTTAATGAAAAATCATGGTAATTACATATTCAATCATATATTGGCCTATATCCTCACTTCGACTTCTCAATCTCGAGGCCACCGAAGAATCCCACTAACTTTTTCTTTGTTTCATATTGGGTAAAGAAGACACTCGTTAGATCATTAGAAAGTCCATATTTGGATAATAAATTATATAAGATGTGGGGTGGGATAATGAATGTTTTATTTGTGTAAAAGACATTTTTATCCTTCATTATATATTTAAAAATATTTATAATGGTTAGCATTTAACAAATATTTATCATATATTTATTTATTACTTAATTTATTTTTATCTTTTATTTTTTGTTTGACATATTTTTTCTAAATTTTATTTTATTATTTATTTTTATGTAAATTTTTTATTCATGCATCTATTTTGAAAAGTTAAAATTGAAAGATAAATATAGATTAAACATAAATATAGATAAAAAATTATTTCATCATAATATTTATTTACTAGTATGAGAGAGGAAAAAAATTGATGATAAAAGAGAAGAGACATTCAAAGAAACAAGAGAAAAAAAATTGATGATAAAAGAGAAGAGACATTCAAAGAAACAAGAGAAGAGAGAAGGAAGAAGAAGGATTAATTTAATTTAAAATTGTTAATCCATTCTTATGCTCTAGCTGACCTTTTCTAAATAATGTAAAATTATTATACAGACAAAACTTATACCTATACTACCTCACCTTAAAATCCTCAATCAATTGACTATTCTCTCCTTTTTTTTTTTATGCTCTTTTCTTTGATTTTTCAAGTGTAGTGCTCCAGAGCTTTATTCTCGTCGACTTGTCTGCGAACATTTTGACTATTGGTAAACCGTCACACCATAGGACGAATAAGAACATGTCCTTATGCTTCTCCCATTTACACACGATATGTATGACCTCCTGGAGAGAGGGAGAGGGAGATACCAAAACGATCTGCAGAGCCCCCTGTTTTCCTCCCTGTTGACGTAGGAAGACCCGCCCCGCGATGGCCGATTCCTCGGCGAAGAAGCCGCCAATCAAGCTGCCCATTCCCGGTCGCCGGAATATCCTCATCACCAGCGCACTGCCCTACGTCAACAACGTCCCTCACCTCGGAACTTTAGTCGGATGTTAGCTCCCTCTCGAAATATCCAGTTTTGTTGCTTTCGGTTCCCCTTCCCCCTGAAGAGATTGGATTCTCTCTCTCTCTCTCTCTCTCTCTCTCTCTCTCTCTCTGTTATAGTCGATGTCGCCTCGTGAGTGGGGAACATCATAAAATTTTTCACACTCAAAAGACTGAATTTTGATGCTTTACTTGGTCGCTCCGGGTTGATTATTGAGTCGATTTTTGGGAAGTGTTCTCATTTGTATAGTTTTGCTGAAGTTTGCTTTTTTCTTTCTCAAAATTTGAACTTAATTGGAGTTGATTTGACGAAGGTGTTCTGAGCGCGGATGTTTTCGCGCGATACTGTCGACTGAGAGAGTACAACACGATTTATATTTGCGGGACCGACGAGTATGGAACTGCCACGGAGACCAAGGCGATGGAGGAGAAATGCTCGCCCAAGGAAGTCTGCGACAAGTTCGTTTCCTCTTCTTTTCGTCCACCTATTCCTCTTGTTACTATTTTATTCTCAGTTTGGTAAAGCTGAGTTGATGTATTATCTAATTTTCGTTTGCACGATTAACTTAGCGCTTATTATTATCATTTTTTTTTGTTTTTCCATGTTATGGAGAAAGTGAAGACTTTGCTCATATTTTTGCATTAAACTCAACTTTCAGTTGATGTGATGTTTAAAATGCCCTTTTTCTTCCTCTGCTAGATATCACGCTATCCACAAGGATGTATATGACTGGTTTGACATAAGCTTTGATGAGTTTGGGCGCACATCCTCTCCACAACAGACTGAAGTTTGTCAGGCCATCTTCCAGAAACTCATGGAGAATAACTGGCTTTCGGAAAACACAATGCAACAGGTAAATAAGTAGCTCTCTTAATAGTCATTTAGATTGAGCACATCACATTTTGGCATGTATTACCTGTATTTTCATGCGTTTTCTTTTGATGACAAAGTACATTCACTTTCATTATGGTTAACCTGAATGCAGCTCTATTGTGATGCATGCCAACGTTTCTTAGCTGATCGACTTGTGGAGGGGATATGCCCAACTGTGGATTGTAACTATGGTTCTGCACGAGGCGACCAGTGCGAGAAATGTGGAAAATTGTTGAACCCAACTGAATTAATAGAACCCAAATGCAAGGTTACTTTTTACTATTCTGATTTTTCATTGGTCTGATTCATAGAGCATGAACTAGACCATGTTATGCTTCACAGTGTTGCAAATAATGAATAATCAGTCCCTGTAATATCTAACTAGTGATACTGATCATTTTAGCTTTGTGGGGCAACTCCACATATACGGAATACTGACCATCTGTTCCTAGAGCTGCCATTGCTGAGAGAGAAATTAGAAGAATATATTAACAACGCTTCAGTAGCTGGTTCGTGGAGCCAGAATGCAGTTCAAGCAACACATGCATGGTTGAAGGAAGGGTTGAAACCCCGTTGTATTACAAGGGATCTAAAATGGGGAGTTCCAGTACCACTTGAGGGTTACAGAAACAAGGTTAAACAAATTACTCATGGGTGTTCGTAATTGATTTATAATAATTATTTTAATCACATCAATAGATCATTATTCCTGCTGTGTTTGGCTCTTTTGTTTGAGCTCATTGAAATATGCAATATTAGATTTTAATTTGCTTAAGAAAGTGGATGGTTACACTTGATAACCATCCCTTCGCGTTTCAAAAACTAATATATTTTTATATAATATCTGGATGAGACACGCTAATTCACGTTGAGCTATGAAATTCAGTTGTTCCTAATCAGGTTCTTTCAGGTTTTCTATGTGTGGTTTGATGCTCCAATTGGCTACATTTCAATCACGGCATGTTATACTCCTGAATGGGAGAAGTGGTGGAAGAATCCTGAAAATGTGGAGTTGTACCAGTTCATGGGCAAGGACAATGTGCCATTTCATACGGTGAGATTACCTTGCTATGGTCTTTTCTTCACAAGGCCCTCCTGAAATTAGCTTACAACTAGAATTCTTTTGGAACAACTTTAAGATGTGAATTTGTTTTGGTGACGTTTGATGCATACTCAAACCTCCTCTATCTTTGAATTGTTCATATGGATTCTGACTTTTCTTCAATTAATTTGCTATGGTGTACGGACTCTTTATATGGTTTTCATTTTTCCCATTGTGCAGAAACAGTTGCTTTCATCAGTAAGTTTTCTTTGCATGCATGTGATGCTCTTTCATGCTTCTTTTTTGCACATCTGGGTATGAACGTCATAACTGTAAACATATCTAGGCAAGCCTCTACACAGTTTAAACGCAATCAGAGGTTTGGTGAGAATTGTTGTTTTTCTAGGACAAGTATATGATATTAGGATTAGAAGGTCAAACGATGTACAAGTATGTCCTGCGAGGGAAAAACAAAGCATAATGGATAAATATTTTCTTGACTACACCATTATCAGAATCCCCATTCTTGAATCAAAAAAGGAGGTGTGTACAATGTTGTCAACATTGCATTTCTCCCACAAAAAAATATAACTTAGTTATGTTGGAGCTAAGAAAGCCGCCATTGGCACTCTCTTAACTCTAGCTGTCCCGACCACCGAGATAATGGGTATCGGTGATGTGAGTTTGTTCCCACACTTCCTGAGTCACAGAACGATACATCCTCCTCCGTCTAATCATATCGAACGCAAGATGTGTCGGCACTGGGTACCCATCTTGTTCGGTCTGACTTTGGTGAGGATCCAACCTCTAGATCATCCTGCAATCAACTTTGAAAGTGCTTGATATCATGTTCTTGCAAACACCTGTCACCAGCCGCCGTGCCTCCTTGGGCTAGAAGAAGTTGCACATATACACCTCGGGCTGAGAAGCTACTGCTTGAGGAGAGAAGGTTCGCGCCATTGTTGCTAGGTGTGCCAATTTGATTGGCATGGCACAGGTGGCTTCCCATGTTAATTGAGAAAAGAATTTTCTTTTTCCAAGCAAGCCGTTTTAATGTTTGGTAAATGAAATGAAAGGAAATAACAATAGAAAAATGCATAAAATAGTTACTGATAATGTCTTGAATCTGAACCCAGTTGTAACTCTTCTGTGATCCTCCTACGTAGTCAGACGCTTCAGCAGAATTCTCCTACGGGTGTCCTATTTTTAGGAATTTATTTAGAGTCCCAATCCATATGTAATTCCTATCATCTGTCAAAGGGAGTGCCTATATAAACTCCCTAGGGGTCTTGACAGAGACCCATCCTTGTAATCATCGTTATTCCATAATAAAGAAAGCCGTCGTCGTTTTTCCTTCGCGTTCTTCTGTGTTCGTGCGATCCCTCTCTCCCTCTTTTCGTAACAAACTAGTATCAGAGCTTTAGGGTTCGTCAGCTTTCTCGATCAAGCAGGAAGATGACGTCGCACAACATGAACGTGAAAAAATTCAACGGCAGGAACAGTTTCGGGTTGTGGCAGATTAAGATGCGGACGCTTCTGAAGCAACAAGGAGTCTGGGCGTCGCTCTCAAACGTGTCGAAGAACAAACCAAAGGACGACTCGAAGGGCAAAGAAAAGGAGATCAACCCGCAACTTTGGCGGCACAGGAGGAGAAGGCGCACTCGATGATTCTGTTGTGTATGGCGGATGAGATGATAATCGAGGTCGCAGATGAAGAAAAGGCGGCCGGTCTGTGGTTGAGACTCGAGAGTCTATATATGACAAAGTCTCTCACCAACAAGTTGCTGTTGAAGCAACGTCTGTTCTCTCTCCGCATGCAAGAAGGTACCCCTCTGAAGGAACATCTTGATCAGTTAAATTCTTTGTTGATGGAACTGAGAAATATCGATATTAAGATCGAGGATGAAGATGTCGCTCTAATTCTGTTAGTTTCGCTTCCTCCATCATATGAAAATTTCGTTCAGTCTATGATTATCGGGAAGGAAACTATAAGTTTGAAAGAAGTAAGATCGAGTCTCCATACTCGTGAACTTCGGCATAGGGCATTTGGAAATTCTGCAGAGACTCAGGCCGTGGATTTGATATCGACCGTAGAGAAGGGACAGTCCTCGAATTCGAAGAAATCCAAGTCGAAGAAGAAGAAAATCACTGCGAAAGACATCTGTAATTACTGCAAGGAACCAGACCATTGGAAGAAGGATTGCCCGAAAAAGAAGGCCCCTGTCGCTGAGGTGGCACATGAAACTGAAAATTTCAAAGATGATTTGGTTCTGGCTGCTTCTGATCAAGGATGTCTGGAGGATAGTTGGGTTCTGAATTCGGGGTGTTCCTATCATATGACTCCGAATAAAGAGTGATTCTCAACTTATCAAAAGATTGATGGTGAAAACGTCATCATGGGCAACGATGCAGCCTGTCAGATAGTTGGGATCGGTTCTGTGCAGGTCAGGACTCATGACAATCTTGTGAGGACGCTGACAGATGTCCGCCATATTGCGCAACTTAAGAAGAATTTGATATCACTTGGAGTTCTCGACTCTAAAGGATGTCAGATCAATGCTGTTGGAGGCATCCTCATGGTCATAAAAGGTGATGCTACGGTTCTGAAGGGTCAGACAGAAGTCCTTGTATATATTGCTAGGCAAGACAGTTTCTAGCGTTGCTACAGTGGCTAGTTCATCCGAATCAGAAAGGTCCAGGCTGTGGCACATGCGGCTTGGGCATATGAGTCAGAACGGGATGAATATTCTCAGCAAGCGAGGTCTTTTGGGAGACAAGAAGATATCTGAAATCAACTTCTGCAAGCACTGTGTGTTTGGAAAACAAAGAAGGTCTCAGTTTGGCAAAGCAGTGCATAGGACGAAAGCGACACTTGACTACATCCATGCTGATTGTTGGGGTCCCTCTCGTGTTCCATTATTAGGAGGTGCTAGGTACTTCTCGTCCGTGATTGATGACTACTCGAGAATGACTTGGATATTTATGATGAAACACAAGAGCGAGTCCTTTAAGGCCTTCAAACAGTGGAAGGTTTTGATGGAAAATCAGACGTCGAAGAAAGTGAGGCGCCTTCGAACTGATAATGGTTTGGAGTTCTGTACTGCTTAATTCGACCAGTTCTGCAAAGATGAAAGCATTGTCAGGCATCGCATAGTCAGAGATGCTCCACAGCAGAATGGAGTTGCAGAACGTATGAACATGACACTTCTGGAGAGGGCAAGGTTCATGCTCTCTAATGCTGGCCTGAATAGAACATTCTGGGCTGAAGTTGTTAACACAACTTCCTACTTGGTGAATCGAAGTCCGACGACTGCAATTGATTTCAAGACTCCAACTGAGGTATGGTCAGGAAATCCTACTAATTATACTAGTCTAAAAGTTTTTTGTTGTCCAGTATACTATCACATAAGGAAAGTTGGAGCCAAAGGCCAAAGACGGAGTGTTCATGGGATATGGTGCATGAGTGAAGGGCTGCAGAATTTGGTCTCCTTCAGAACACAAAGTCATCCACGGCAGAAGCGTGACTTTTGGTGAAGCATCAATGCTTCAGTTGAAGGTGGAGGCTGAAGAGAGTGCCAGTAAATAGGTGGAGGTTGAAATCACTTCAACTGGGGTTGATGCTGAAGGATCACATCAAGAAGCAGAACCAAAAGATGAAGAATCTGATGAGCAACCTGAAGAGGAGTCAATTGCTGCCAGACATCCTCACAGAGAAGTGGGTCCTCCTAAGCGATATGCCTTCGAGGACATGGTTGCTTATGCATTGCAGGTAGCTGAAGAGGTGGAGTCTATGGAGCCGTCCTCTTATAGGGATGCCATCACATATGCCGAATCTGAATAGTGGATTGCTGCTATGGGTGAGGAGATGGAATCTCTTCACAAGAATCAGACGTGGAAATTGGTCAAGTTGCCTAAAGGCAGGAAGGTTGTTGGCTATAAATGGATCTTCAAGAAGAAAGCTGAAATTTCAGGAGTTGAAGGCACAAGATACAAAGCACGGTTGGTTGCTAAAGATTATAGTCAGAAAGAAGGTGTGGACTACAATGAGATATTCTCACATGTTGTCAGACATACTTCTATCAGGGTGCTACTTGCTCTTGTAGCACATCAAAATCTAGAACTCGAGGAACTAGATGTGAAGACTGCTTTCCTCCATGAAGAACTTGAAGAAGACATTCTTATAAGCCAAACAGAGGAATTCTCTATTGCAGGAAAGGAGAATGAAGTTTGTAGTCTGAAAAAATCGCTGTATGGCTTGAAGCAGTCTCCCAGACAATGGTACAAGAGGTTCGAATTAGTAAGGGATTCAGTCGAAGTCCCTATGATTGTTGTGTATATCACAAGAAGGTAAAGGACGGCTCCACTATCTATCTGCTCTTGTATGTTGATGATATGCTTATTGCTGCCAGAGACATGACAGACATTCAGAATCTGAAGAAGCTCCTTAGTGCAGAATACGACATGAAGAATCTTGGTGCAGTACAAAAGATTCTGGGAATGGAAATTCTAAGGGATCGCGCACAGGATAAACTCTTCTTATCTCAGAAAAGTTATATTGAGAAGATTTTATCCAGTTTTGGAATGTCTGGAGCGAAGCCTTTGAATACTCCATGTTCATCTTTCTGTTGCCTTCGCACCAAAATCAGAAGCAGAGAAAGAGTACATGTCTCGGGTTTCATATGCTAGTGCAGTTGGAAGTCTGATGTATGCCATGGTTTGCACTAGATCGGATATTGCTCATGCAGTCAGTGTTGTCAGCAGGTTCATGACCGACCCAGGAAAAGAGCACTGGCAAGCAGTGAAGCGAATCTTTAGAGGAACATCTGATATTAGCCTCATTTATAGAAGTGATAAAGAATGTTTGGTTGCAGGGTACTCAGATTCAGACTATGCTGGAGATGTTGATGGAAGACGATCTATGACAGGTTATGTCTTCACTTTGGGCAGTTCAGTTATTAGTTGGAAGGCCACACTTCAGCCATCAGTTACACTGTCCACCACAGAGGCTGAATACATGGCACTGACAGAAGCTGTCAAGGAAGGCATCTGGTTAAAAGGCTTGGGTGGAGATCTCGGATTACATCAAGAGCAGACTATAGTGCATCGTGATAGTCTGAGTGCAATATGTTTAGCCAATGATCAAGTATATCACGAAAGAACCAAACACATTGATGTCAAGTATCACTTCATTCGCATTGAGAAGAGGATCAAGGTGAAAAAGATTGACATTGAAGACAATCCAACTAATATGTTCGCCAAATCTGTTCCTTATGACAAGTTCTAACATTGCTTGGACTTGCATAACATTAACATTTGGTAATAGCTCCAAGGTGGGATTAGCGGCGGCGTGGTACTTTGTGCTCTGAAGATGATTCAAGTCAAGGTGGAGATTTATTGATAATGCCTTGAATCTAAACTCAATTGTAACCCTTCTGTGATCCCCTACGTAGTCAGACGCTTCAGCAGAATTTCCCTACGGGTGTCCTATTTTCAGGGGATTTATTTAAAGTCCCAGTCTGTATGTAATTCCTATTATCTATCAAAGGGAGTGCCTATATAAACTCGCTAGGGGTCTAGACAGAGACCCATCCTTGTAATCATCGTTATTCCATAATAAAGAAAGTCGTCGCCATTTTTTCTTCGCGTTCTTCTGTGTTCGTGCGATCCCTCTCTCCCTCTTTTCGTAACAATAGTCCTATCAATTGCTGCCCTGGCGTCGTTTAGTTCGTGAATAAAATGTAGAATATCTAAATATTTTTGAAAATATAGTCAAACGTAACGCGAAATAAGAATAACGTCATCAAATTTTATTTTCAACTAAATCACCTTGAATTCTGTGAAATCATCCATTTTCGTACAAAATAAAAATATCTTTATTCTTTCAAAACCATAGAATAAAAATATTCTCCTTGTTTTTCATTTTTTCACCATTTTTTATTTTTCATTATTTAATATATTATTATATTGTAATTTTTATAATAATAATAATAAATGTAAACTATTTATAGTAAAATATTTTAATCATAAAAAAATAAAATTTATCCTTTTCAACCAAACAAGAGCAATATAATTAGAACAATATTCTTAAAATAAAATTTATTATTCCTTCTAAAATTTTCTTTAACCAAACGGGAGGAACATTCCTTCTCTTGTTTTAGGAGGGTGATGAAAAACATAAATTCAAAGAAGAGCAACTTTCTTTATACAAAAAAGAAAAGACATTACCGGGCGGAAAAGCCAGGAAAAATGAGAAGGAAAAGACATTTGTAAAAAAAAAATACCATAGAGCCTTTTTATAAAAAAAAATTACAAGCTAGGAAATGTAGTATTTTTCCATAAAAGTATGTTTACTCGATAAGCTAATCATCCATATATGTGTAACTATCAGCATTTAGGAAGATGTACATGTGTGGGAAGCAAAAAATAGCGAGCTGGGTCACAAAAACAGGTCACTCCCATCACTCTCTAGTCAGAATGCAAATTTGATGTACAATGTTCTCAATGCAGCATCTTTCTCCCCATTTTGTTGTGCTGAATCCGGATGGCTCAAACAACTGAAAATGGTGTATTTGTGGATCGTTGTGATCGCGGGTAGGTCTCCCAAAATGACTCAGTAGTTCCCCAACCCATGAGAAAATTCACGATTTGAAAGAATTTGAGCAAGACGGACAGCAGGAATAGAAGAACCCTGCCACCATATCTCCTGTGCAATAGAGCAAAGATTATTGGTGTCTTCCTTACCAGCCCTGCAGAAGACAACCCACCGTGCGGGGCGCACCATAGTGGGGACTCGGTTGTTTCTAAGAAGCCAAGTAAAATTTTTGACGTTCAGGGCGCATGTGTCCTCCAGAGGAATCTGTAGTCTATCAAAATGGAGCCAACTTCCTCTTTGGTTGCTGGAAGGAGTTGGGCATACACACCTTGTGTCGAGAAGCAACCACTAATCCATACTCAGTGTCTCAAGGAAGGAGAGAACAGCTCAGTATGCGTGAATCTTGAAGATGTTGCCTGAATACTTGTGTCAAGCAACCCTGGGCTCCGCCCAGTTCTCCGGACCAGTATGAAAAACATTCGGAAGATTTTAGTTGTAAATAAGAAGATTGCAAATCACATCCAGATGTAAAATAATTATATAAAATAGCATGTCTACTTCTCAACCAAAAAAAAAAGAAAAAAACATATATCATGTATAAACTAAATGGGTCTCTTCTGTTGCTTCTGGCTTTCCGTTTTTTTTTTCTGCAGGAGTTTCTATCTGCTTTGAGTTGTTATGATAGATTCCATGCCATTGTAGAATTTAAAGCTGATGTAGTTGTTTTACTTTACTAGCATTGTCTATTCACCATTACATTTGATAACATAGAATTATATATCCGGGAGGTCTGCCCCGAAATTCTTCTGACAATAATACACTCTTTTAGTTCTTAGTGGTTGTTGCATATTCTTAATAGTGTAGCAGTGGTAGCTTTCCACTGATGCCTAGCTTAGTGAACATACAACAACAACAAATCCTTATCCCACTAGGTGGGATCGGCTACATGGATCATATGACGCCATTCCGCTCTATTAGAGCTTAGTGAACATAAGTACCTAATTTATTGCCAGGATGCAGGTTCTTTTAATGCATAAGTACTGTCCTTAAGATATGATAGTAGAGCATCCGATGTTAATATGTTAAAGTAGCAAAGCTGTTCTAGGAAAGCTGTTCATTGTTGGGACTATAAGTACTCAATAATCTTGACAAGCCTGTAGATGTTAAACTTTTTCTTTCTTTGATATGCGCAAGAGAGGAGTTCATATTTCTTTTCCCCAATTTTATTTTTTCTGGTTTACTTTCATTTATGTTTATTTCTTAATATCTTGATATTCTCAGGTAATGTTTCCTTCGACCCTTCTAGGAACTGGTGAAAAATGGACAATGATGAAAACAATTAGTGTTACAGAGTACTTAAACTATGAAACAGGTATTATTTATATTCTCGTTATTCATAGCTTTCTTTAACTACTTTATGATTTAGTTGTTTTTCGCCCTGTATGTCTGATTTCATACTCCATTAATTGAGATTCCTTTTATTGCATTGTTTAATGTTTGTTTTGATTCCCATCTTTGAAATGCCTCAATAATGAATATGGAATTATGCTGAAACTTGAAACCTGCCACCAAATTTAGACCCTTTACTAGGTAGGTGATGGAGGTCTACTAAATTAATTGAGTCCTAAACCCTAATTAAATAATCCACTTTCTAAATGACTAGAGGATAATTCCATTCATTATGGTCGAATCCAAATTGAGCCATACACGAGTTGCATGACAATATATCTGCAACATAAATGACATCAAGTTGTCAGAAATCAGTATCATTAATCAAAGTAACTGTAGCATGCGGATGACAAAACCAAGGGAACATGAAGCATTGATGATGTTTATATGCTAACTTTGAAAATTTCATAATCAACGAACCATGAACTAAAAATACCACAGGATAGTATGCACACACCAACAACAACAATAACAAAGCCTTATGCACACACCGACGAAAAAAAAGTAACCAACTCGAAAGTTCAGTAATTTTATCTTTAGACATTGAGGCACAAGGCACTCTCAACGTTATTTACCTCCAAAAGAAAATAATATGTCTTCTCTGGCAGAAAACAGCAAAAGTTTCAGCAAATTTTAACAATGGTCCGCCATAATTTTCTTTCTCATCCATGTCATGATAAAAATAATAAAACAATAAATTTTGGCAATGGTCCTCAACAATATCTTTTTCCTGAATCAGTTATCATAATCCTCCAATTTTTTTTTCCATTGATGATCCAATTTATAAAAAAATGTGAACAAACCAGGAGGTGGCACTGATGAGAAAGGGCTACCACCTCGGCACCTCCCTCCCCATTTGATAAAATTAACTTCAAACATATAAGGCATGGATTTTAGATTTGGAAATTTGGAAGGAGAAAATAATTAATGTTGAGGAAATTTATATTCATCAAGAAATCCAAGTAATCTTTATCTTTTAATACGATATTCATTTCTTGAATATTCATGTTTTTTTAAAATAATGAAAATGATTAATTTTAAAAAATTATATTGAGGAGGAATTTTGTACGTATCAAAGAATTCAAATAGTAACACCCCTCAGCTACAACTTTCCTTTAACACCCCTCAACTATTGTTTTTTTTATTCATCTAATGCTACAACAACAACAACAAAGCCTTATCCCACTAGGTGGGGTCGGCTACATGGATCATACGACGCCATTCCGCTCTATTAGTAACCATTCGTTGATCCATGTTCATGAGATTCGACAGGGTTTTACGCTGGTTGTCGGGGCCTAACACAACCCTCCTCCTTTATCCGGGCTTGGGACCGGCTATAAAACATAGGCGGAGTTTATGCATCTAATGCTAAACTGTAAATTTACAAATTTTAGTCCCCGAACTTATCGTGATTTGACAGTTAAGGCCTTCATACAGAATTCTATGAAGTTATTATTTATTACTTATGAAATATCAATTTTACCCTTACTCTTTTAATATAAGAATAAATTATAAAAAAATAAAACTACTGTCGTGCGCATAATATAATATGATTATTAAATAATAGTTTTATCCATATTGATTATTTTAAAAATGTTTGTATTTTAATAAGAAAGTAATGGCAAAAATGATATTTCATAATTATTAAAAAAAGAAATTAACAAAGTTTTGGATGAAAGTTAACGGAAGGACTTAGGTGCCAAATTTGGACAAATTTAGGAACTAAAAATTGTAAATTTATAGTTTATAGTTAATGTAAAAAATTATAGCCCTTATATTTAATTTCCATTGTAATGGTTGCGCAATGGCGCTTGCATATACTATGTCATGATTTCTCTTATTGAAATATGAGCATATATTTTTCGTATAATTAATTTTGCCAGTATAGATTGTTTTTAATGGTTTATGTCTCATGGAATTTACCCCACCCACTCCATTTCAGATTCTGTCTTAGTTCTGTCCCCAACCAAATAGACTTTTGCATTCATATTGAAGTGCATGCTAATCGTTATCCGCTATTTTTTGGTTTTGCCTTTATTAAAAGTTTTTTTTTATCACTTGAGCACTTTTATATGAATCCTATGTACATCCCTCTCAAAAAAAAAAAAAAATCCTATGTACATGTTCCAAAAGTATAAAGATTGAGGGAGTATAGTTTTCACTTGGCTTATAGAAGTTCGGTATGAAGCTCGAGTTGGAAATGATACAGTTTGATGTACTTTATTAAAAGAACATAAAAGTTTGTCTTTATTTTTTGGGTCTCGTTCATTCTCAATCTTCTTCATGTTTCTTTCATCACAGGAAAGTTCTCCAAGAGTAAGGGCATTGGAGTGTTTGGTAATGATGCAAAGGATACAAATATTCCTTCAGAAGTATGGAGATATTACTTGCTTACTAATAGACCTGAGGTCGGTCATCAAGATTCATAGTTCACATCCTTCTTGAACATTATCTTACTGCTTCTTTGTTTAATTAGGTATCAGACACATTATTTACATGGGCAGATCTACAGGCTAAACTGAACAGCGAGTTGCTTAACAATTTGGGCAATTTTATCAATCGTGTATTGAGCTTCATTGCCAAAGAAGAAGGTCTACCATAATAACATATTCCTGTAATTTAAATGGTTTAGAATTCTTTTTCTTTATTTCATCTGACCAGCTTTAAGACAATTGTTGCTTTTGGATGGTAAGTTTGCATCTGTTATTGTGGAAACAAATTTTGTTTTTCTTCAGTTCCTTGGTTTAAAACCATAATCATTTGAAATAGTGCATGCTTTCAAGTTGGTGTATACCACCCTATTTATTTATGTTTGAGTGCAAAAGTATACTCATGAACTAATTGATGTAAAGTGATTTGGCTACTACATAGTTTTCCTAGGTTTTTTTCATTATACTTTTTATGTGATGTGCATATTTCTTGTCATGAACTGAACTTATAAATCATTTAACAACAATATTTTTCTTCTTTTTAATTTCTTTCATGATACAAAGGTTTATCTACTTAATAGATTTTTTATAATAAACTAACCATTTTCTTTTTCTTACACTAACTCAAAATATTTGAATTGGATTCTATCATGATTAGATCAGACTATCGGGATCTTCAAAATTCTTTTCTTCAAAGAGGTTTGTAATGTAATTGGCATTTTGATGTCGCTTTGGCTAAAAACTCTTCTTATTAATCTTTTAGTTAATGTGAGCAGAGAGCTAATCCACTTTAAAGTGTTTATGAGGAAGTTGTTTCACAATTTATGAACTAAAATCACTTCCATTCTAGGTTAATGCAAAAGCATTATGATGATTTTGTGGGCAAACATTGTCTTCTGCAACAATGTTTTGCCCAATTTGTCAAAGTTTTTCATTGTGCAATCTTTTCTAGTATGCATGTGCATATGATTTTCATGCAATATTGCTTGCCAGCAACCTATATATTTTTTTGCAAATCGTTGAGCAAATTCATTCTTGAAATACTGTATACCTTCTAATTGTTCATCTTTCTCTTCAGGGTTTGGATATGGTTCCAACATTCCGGATGCCCCTGATGCTGAATCACACCAGCTAACAAAAGAACTAGGGGAAAAAGTTAATAAATTAGTGGATCATTATGTTGATGCCATGGAAAAGGTGATCCTTTCTGTATTTGTACTAATCACATGTAGATGCCCATGTAGTAATTTTTGTGTTGTAGTGCAATTTAATCATATCAAAAAGCATGTTCTGTGGTGCATATGACAGGTCAAACTGAAACTGGGCTTGAAGAGTGCAATGAGTATTTCTAGTGAGGGGAATGCATATCTACAAGTATTGAACTTCTCTTTAGATTTCTTAGCTTCTTTTCCTCATCATTTACTATTGGTTTATGAGACCATTTCCTTAGTCATTTACTTTAGATATGTGATACAGGAAAGCCAGTTTTGGAAGCTTTTCAAAGAAGAACCTTCATCTTGTGCCATTGTTATGAAAACATCAGTTGGTCTTGTTTACCTTCTTGCATCTTTGCTGGAACCATTTATGCCTTCCTTTTCTGTTGAGGTGACTTAATATAAGCTATCTTTGATCCATCTTACTGAGCTTGTATGGCATTTTAGTGAGGCAAAATTCTTTTTTCCATGTGTTCTAGGTTCTAAGGCAGCTGAATTTGCCACGAGAAAAACTTCTCTCATTCTTTGATGAAAAAGGAGGACTTGATAAGGCAAAAAGGCCTTGGGAATATATATCAGCTGGTCATACTATAGGGAACCCTGAGCCGCTATTTAAAGAACTGGTATGGTTTAGCTCTCTGTTTGTTTAACTGTCATCTTAATATTTGAGAAGACACATGGTTAAGTTGATTGGCTAGTATATATGTTAAGTGATAAGTAGTGTGAATTTTATTTTATTATATGCAGAAAGATGAAGAAGTAGAATATTTCAGAGTAAGATTTGCAAGTAGCCAATCTGAAAGAGTTATGAAAACAGAAGCTGACTCAAGAAAAATAGCTGAACAACTGAAGAAGACAAATATAACAGGTGAAACTCTTTGGATCTTACACTTTGATTATATTGTTAACTTTGATAGGCTCCTACCTTCTTTTTCTGGTAACTGCATTATGTTGCCACTTTTAAACTGCCAATGCTGCCTTATTTTTATTTAGCTTTTATTTTGTTTAGGGTAGATAACTCCGCCTATGTTTTATAGCCGGTCCCAAGCCCGGATAAAGGAGGAGGGTTGTGTTAGGCCCCGACAGCCAGCGTAAAATCCTGTCGAATCTCATGAACATGGATTAGGCGTCGTATGATCCATGTAGCCGACCCCACCTAGTGGGATAAGGCTTTGTTGTTATTTTATTTTGTTTAGGGTAGATACAGAGATCATGACACTAAATTAGAGAGGCCTTCTCTCATGGAAAGATATTGGGGAGGTCCAAGATATTTAAGTCAAATTATGTTAAGATACTAAAAGAGAAGTATATGTATTTGCAATAATTAACATTTACCGACAATAAAAATAACATGAACAATAAAACATAAATTTAAATTTATTGTGAAGTTAAGTTGTATAAAGACAAGTGAACAAAAGAAAGAACCTTACTTTAATTCAGGTACTTATGGGTATTTCAAAGGCAACAAATACAAATTGCAGGGGAGATGAAATCAGATTCTTACATATATTTGAGGGTTAATGTGTTGTGGATATAACCTCTGACAGTTCTCTTTTTTTTTTAAACGAGAAAGGACGACTAGCAAGAAGGTAGTCATCCAGAAGTTTCATTAATTATTGTGAATTACAAAAGAAGTTTAATAGAAAGGCCAACAGAGGGCCATGAGAACAAAACGACACATCACACTACTCAATATCAAAGATGGCATCATTATTCCGTACACCGATAATCACCCACGCTCTTGCAGGCCCATTGATGTCGCAGCCAAAACTAGGCAATGAAAGCAGTTAGCAAGAGCAACACATCATCCCATAAAATGAAAACTTCTATTTCCTGAAGAGAGTGCAAATCCTCCAATCAAGGGTCACAGACACCAGGCTGGCTACCCCACTTGGACAACATGCAACTTTTGAACATTCGGGTTGCGGACACGGTTTCGCCTAATACCACACGCCTGAGCCACCAAAGCAACAATGTCTGGATCATGCGGGAGCTCAAAGTCACCAATTGCAGCTGAGTCGCCAGCCACAGCCGGCTCAGACGCCTCAAAGCTCGAGATGTTATTCATCGCGCATGCCCCTAACACCGGCTAGACCTCCGTGCATGTCCCTGACTCAGCCGAAATCTCTGCCTGCAAGGTCGTGGGCTGAGCAGTCCCAAGTCCCAGCGGCGGAGGCAGGGTAACAGACTGAGAGGCCGGAGGGCGAGCAACACCAGCCTCGGCCAACGCAGATGGAGAGCCATGGCGTGAGGCCGAGACGATGGTGGGAGCGCGGCGTCGATAAACTCGCAGGCGGGAGCTCTCCCCAGGGATGTTGTGGGTGTGTTCAGCCGGAGTGCATGTCAACCAAAATCGAGGGCTCCGACGAAATGGGCGTGGGGTCTGGCAGGGTGAGGCTGGCGTGATGATGTTGCAAGATGTTGGGGGTCAGTGGATGGAAGGGGAGACGTCGCCAGTGGAATCGCACAAGGAGAGGAGATGGTGGAATGGTGGGAGGGTGAGGCATGTGGGACACGACCCGGGGGGTGAGGGGGGATGAAACCGGGTCAGGTGCTGCATTCTCGACAGAGGTCCCAGGCATCCACAACTTTTTGGACAGGAGAAGAAGAAAGCAAATTTAGGGTTGGAAAGTTAGAAATCACGGTTAAAAAAATAATAAAAAGGAATACGTAAAAAAATATATATTAGGGTCATACTTGGTAGGCTGCTTATTTTCAAAAAGAGTTATTTTCATGGGTAAACTGAGTATGCTAAGCAGGTAATGTTTCGCAGTGTCACGTGCATCTGGAGCCCTCATCGTTTGATCCACGACACTCGATGTTCGTTTCAATCCAAACTGTTGAAAAAAATCTGCAGTGAGAAGTTGGAAACGTGCTGTCATTTAACATCCCGATCTCTCTCTCTCTCTCTGATAGGAACCTAATTCCTAATATTAGTAGAAATAGTTAATTTTCCTTTGATTAGAATTAGTTATTTACTTCCTAGTTTGATTAGCACTCTAGTTATTTACTTCCTAGTTTGATTAGCACTTTATTTCTTTTATTTCTAGTTCTACTAGGACTTGTTTGGGTTTATCCTATAAATAGGGCCCCTTGAAACTCTTTTTAATCATATATGAGAATATAATCTTCTTTAATAATTGCTTAGAGCAAGTATCTCGGAGGCTTGATCCCCTACAAGTGGTCTATTGGAGGCTTAATCTCCTCGAAGCGATCTAATTTGGCTCCTAGTTGGACTAAGAACCACCTATCAATTGACATCAGAGTTGTTCGATCTTTTTCGGACAATTGTGATATCTCAGGTTTTTTGTTGGACCAATAACCTAGTTATCTCCGTCTTCCGCTGCCATCTATCGCATCCACTGCTGCCACTATATCACCATCACCGCCGCTTCCTACTATCAATCAACCTCTATCATAACTTATTAATAGTTTATATTCATAATCTAATATTTCAAATGTGCAGGAAAAATCTATGGCTTTACAGGATTTATCGACTTCAGAGATTTTAACACTAGCCGATTGTCTTACTCGAATCGAAGAACGATTTCAACGAATTTTACAAGTATTTAATGATGAAAACAAATATCAACAAATAAACAAAGGAAATCACATAGAAGATGAGCTAGTAAATATTCAACAATTGAGTACAGTTGAGGAGTACGAGACTCGTTTCGAATTATTATCAAGTCAAATTAAAATTTGGAGCGAACATCGATTGGTGGAAACGTTTGTTGAAGGCCTCCTCCCTAATCTTCGACGGGAAGTGAAAACTCGACGACCTATTACTATAGTTGCTACTATTTCTTTTGCTCGCAGGGAAGAGGAACGTTTATATGAAGAGATACATAGCTCAAGACAACACTTGAAATCATTCAGAAGCACAAGTACAATAATATCTTCATCAAAAGCAGAAGAGTCTAATATACCATTATCTTCTGAAATTTTCACCAAAAGTTTACCTCAACAAGAAGTGAAAGATACTGAAGACAATTCATCTCAACAGATGAATTTGAAGATTGAACTTCACAATCTTCAAATTCATCTGTTGAGAAATCTTTTAAAGATGAAACATCTACAATTCAATTGTCAAACGAGCAATCAACTCTTGCAAAATCTACTGCAGAAGGCATCATTATTGGAAAGTCATTAATGTATACTCATAAGGACTCATTCGCACTTATGACAGTTGACTCAACATCAAAGAATGTGAAGGCTTCAATGTCCAAAGAGAAATTTATTCATGCAAAAAGAATTTGACCAACTTCGAATTCCCTTTCGTCAGAAGATGCAAGCTTGTTCCAATGCTACCAATGCATAGCCAAAGTTATGTTCTCAAGAAGAATATCTATTTTATTCAAGTTATCAAGAGACTTCGTCTGATCAAGCATCGAAAGAAAAAGTTCTCTCACATGTTTCTGTATAGCCTTGAGGACAAGGCTATTTTAAAGAGGGCGGGAATGATAGGAACCTAATTCCTAATATTAGTAGAAATAATTAATTTTCCTTTGATTAGAATTAGCTATTTACTTCCTAGTTTGATTAGCACTCTAGTTATTTACTTCCTAGTTTGACTAGCACTTTATTTCTTTTATTTCTAGTTCTACTAGGACTTATTTGGGTTTACCCTATAAATGGGGCCCCCTGGAACTCATTTTAATCATATATGAGAATATAATCTTCTTTAATAATTGCTTAGAGCAAGTATCTCGAAGGCTTGACCCCCTCGAAGTGGTCTATTGGAGGCTTGATCCCCTCAAAGCGATCTAATTTGGCTCTTAGTACTAGGAACCTATCACTCTCTCTCTTTCCCCTTTTCTTCTGCACATACCAAAAGCTGCGAACTGCCATGATCTCCGATGAGTGCAGGAAGAACTGACAACAACAAGGTCAAGGGCACTGATCTCTCTCTTCTCTCTCTTTGGAGACGACGCTACAGCTGCTCAACAACAAGAGTCCACCTCCTAGAGCTAATATGATGGTTCGAGAGAGGGAACCTGGTGAGCACCAGGATCTAACGAGAATAAAGAAGACAAGATAAGAGGATAGACCGAAGTACTATCCAAGATGATATCGAACATGATTCTGGTGTTTGAAAACTAGCAAATCCACCCTATAAACAAATGTTAATTTCTGAATCAAAGATGAGATGTTCTTTTTCTTTATTCATTGGCCTCTTTTATTGACTATTACAACAGTCTCTACTTCAAAAAATAAAAAAAGGAAACATGAATTAAGGAAACAAAAAATATTAAAAATAACTGGTGAGCCATCAAATCAGCCATCTAATTAATTCCAGTTGATTAGTGCCATTATTATGATATGATTTCCTACTAATCAGCATCAGCCAAGATTTGATCATTATAATGATATGATTCCTCAACAACAACCAAAATCGTGCCAGGATTTGTGGGGTATCTTACATCAGAGCCCCAAGTAGGTAATATGTAAGTCCCCAACAGGAGTACGCAACTCCACCGTGCAGCGCAAGGCCTCCTCCATCTGGAGAATCGAAAGGCACCAAGAGGGGGCATGAATTGGTGTTTTACCGAAAAGACCGATTTCACGAAAATCGTCGCGAAAGCTTAAAATCGATTCGTTAAACTTTAAATCAATGCAATAACAATCAAATCGCATGCATAATAAGGTAGGAAGGAGAGGGGGAGAGAAAGCAAACACAAAGAAGACGAGGGACTTGTAGATGAGGTTCGGCCACACCTTGGCTTACATTCTGTTCCGACTTCTCGACCTAACACTTTCCTTCGTTCCAAATAGGATAAGGAAAAAATCTTTACACCACCTTCTCCGCTTCGAGAGGCAAGGCTACCTCTCCTCTTAGGAAGATTTTACCCATTGATTCTTTGCTCAAGAGGTAGGCACACCTCTTTTACAAAGGAGCCTCTCAATTTTTTCTCTAGCCCTATAGGTAAGATAAAACCTCTTGACTACAAGGAACTCACACCAAAATATATAAACAAATGTTTCTCTCATTTACAATATCAAACTCACATGAAGAGAAGAGAGAAAGAAGAGAAGATTCTACAATATGGCTCAAGATCTTCAAGAAATGATTTTCCTTTGATGCTTGATGTTTCCCTTCAATTTTTGATTGATTCTACACCTTTTATAGTCCTCTTTGGATAATATGACCGTTGCCTTTTCGTTTGGCCAAAAACTAGCCGTTATAGGTCATTTTGCGTGCGGTCCGGTCGATTGGTTCACCAGGCCGGACGATCGGTTCGCCAGACCGGCTGGTCGACCACTCTGCACTATTTTGCATATAACATTTTGCACCGATGTTGGAATGAGGTGATTTTTTATTCGTTGGAAAGCTAACAAGATTATCTACAAATTTCATATTCAATATTAGTCCAGATATGAATCAAACATATTCAAATATTAACTTCAAGTTCGGTGCATAAAATAATTCATTCCGAATTAAACTTTTATCGCACTTTAAATATATGACTTTGATTATTCGAAATTTGCATCATAAAAATATAATTAGACATATCATAAAAACTTTGTTTCAACACCATCACCATGCCAAAAGGAATGAATGATGATTTGGCATGGTTGATCTCGAGGCCCGAAGTCGTGTTGAAGAGCTCCACCAGGATTGCCACCCGTCTGCCTCCGCCTCTGACCTCTCAACGAAGAAGACGGTGTCATCCGCATACTGCAGTAGAGGCACCTGCCCGCCGACGGCCCAGCACGTTTCTTGAGTGCACCTGGCGAGGTTGGCAACCGCCAGCATGAACAACATGGAACGCCCCGCTGTGGCTGCACCAAGCCCCCCATCAACCCATTGACCGGGACCGAGAAAGAAGCGGTGGTGATGCATCGCTTCATCCAGGCAATCTAGGTCGCTCACCTGTAAGGAATACCAAAGGAAAGACCACGAGAGAGAATCATAAGCTTTGGAGAAGTTGACCTTTCAGAGAAAGGCTCGACCACTGCTGCGTCTCCACTACGTTAGAATCTCATAGGCCATGGAGTAGCTGTCTGATGGATTGGCCATGGATGAAGACCGAGTGAGCAGGATGGATGAGGTCAGGAAGCACCTCCCGGAGCCAATTAGCCGGTACCCGAGTCACTAGGAGATAGATGCCATTGGATAGGGCGATCGGCCGGAAGTCCACTATGTCCGTTGGCGTGCACTTGGGAAGGGCATGAAAAGTAAGAACCGGTTCAAGCGTTCGAAGCCCCGACTCTCGCTAGAGAACTCCTGGATCACCCCCATAACATCCTCCCTCACCATGGGCAGTAGAAGAATACTCGAAAGCCATCGGGGCCGAGGGACCCCTCGCCATTGAGGTCGTGCAGTGATGGTCTGCACTAACATCGAAGACCGATCGGTAAGACAAGTAATACCCCTGGGGACCATCTCCACGCCGCTAGGGACGCCATCTAGAGAAGTCCCAAAGGAGGCAATGGCAGTCCCGATGCGATGGTGGTCGGTAATCCTCTGACCCATCACCTCCAATTGGTCGCCCGGTTCGCCTGCCGCCGCGAGCTCGCATATAGGTGGAAGAAACGAGTGTTGACATCTCCCTCCCGAAGGTAGGTTTGTCTGGAGCGCTACCTCCATTAGATCTCCACCGACCTGTCCTCCACCTGGATGGTCAATTGTGCCCATCTAAGCCACCTCATCCTCCGTGAGATGGCAGGAGTCCTCTTGGTCAAGCTGGACAATGATCTCCAATGCCGGTCCTACGTGCCTCCCGAGCCGCCCGGATGCGGTCCTGAAGGAAATGCCTCGAGCTGTCAAGTCTGACTGCAAGAGTCCGAAGCCGCAACACTCTGCCAGTGCTTAGCCACCGCCTATCTGAAACCCTCAAGCCAAGACCGCTCAAAGCGGAAGATGGATCATAGGGGCCAACCGTCACAGGACCTCCACAAAAGGGGCGTGTGATCTGAAAATGGGACATCCATGGCTTGGACGTCAGCTGGTGCACCTCTACCAGCTCCAAAGAGTCGAGGAATCTGTCTAAGCCGAGACCTCGATGAAGGTGCCGCCGTACTCCGTCAAGTGAATTTGCAGTTCGTTACCGGGAGGTCAGACAACGAATGCGAATCGATGAAGTCTCTGAACTCCTTAGCTCCAATGTCTCTCCCCTATCGTCTGGTGGGGCGATCATCCATGTTTAGTGTGACATTGAAGTCGCCCCAGATCAACGGCTAATCTGGAAGGTGGAGGCGGGTCGCCGATAGTTCCTCCCATAGAACTGCCCAAAGGGACCCCAAGCAGGGGCTGTATACACAAGAGAGGAGGTAGGAGGATCCGTCTGTGCTGCCTCTCAAATGGGCCGTCATCGAGAAACGAGCCGTCCAGGCATCCACCAAAGTGAACAAATCGGCTCGCCAGCCAATGATACAACCCTCAGAATGCCCCACTGAACTGAGTGAGATGTTCTGGGACAGCCGAGTATCGCCGATCTGCTTCGAGTGCTACACTCCATGAGTTTGTTTCCCGCAGGAAGACCACGTCGGCCTCCCACTCCCTCAAATAGCGACCAAAGAGTTCGGCACCTCCCTGCATCGCCAAGGCCGCGGACATTCCATGTTAGCACCTTCATAAGGAAACTGTAGTCTTCCCGTGTGTGGGTGACCCTCGTCCCACTGCTGGCCGCCACCTGGAACCACTCCGGACGAGCACCAGGAACAGCTGGGGGGGGAGCGGTGAACGCCCAATGGCCGTCGACGAGTCTCTGGCCGTGTACGGGAACGCCGACTGATGATGACAGAACCTCCTGGACGTCAGCGTCCAGTCATCCTAGGAGGAGTGCAGGTTCACTGCCGTCCCGGTCCACCCCTGATGAAGCTGTGGACGCCATCAGAGAGGGAGAGAGAGCTCTCTGCACCGTTGGTCCCTGTGTCACCCGTGGCTGAGGCGCGGCGGTGGTCTCCGGCAGTGAGGCGGCAAGATTGGATGCGGCAGTAATCCGGCGGCGTCGATGACCATAGACGCGTGCGGATGTCAAACTGCAGATCAGGCGCCACTGCTGCCTTGGGGTTGATGTTGACTAGGGTTTGGGGCTTGGAGATGGGGATGGGTTAGGGGAAGGGGCTCGCCGGGTGGTGTCGCCGGAGGAGGACGCAGCGAATCGGGGGATGCTCCGGGCCGGGATGTGGTGGGGGGTCGGGCTGCAGAGGATCTGGGCCGGATTGTGGTAGGGGATCGGTTGTGACTCGGGTTGGAGGTCGGGTGTCACCCGCGGGTCGGGTTGCAGGGAATCCGGCCTAGTTATGGTGGGGGTTCGGGTGTGATTCAGGTTGGGCACTGATTTTTGGTATGGGGTGCACTGAGAGTTCGGATCGTGGCTATGGAACTTGAGGGGGGACAGCTGGCGGTCTTGCCTGGTCGTTAGAGGCTGCTATGGAAGGCTGAGTTGGCGAGGAAGATGCTACATGGCGGTGCAGGTTGAGGGTGCCGGTGGATGTGTTGGTGTGAGGAGGCTGAGGGGGGTGGGTTGTTGGATGTTGGCAGGCGACAGCTGTAGCAGGTACAGTATTTTGAATTAAAGTAAGCCCGTACGACTTGTCACGTGCCCCATCTGTGCGCACATCGGAGGACAGTGGCCGGGCGTGCGCATGTGAAGATCCGGCGGCAACGTCGGCCCACGAGGTCGCCCAATCCAGCACGTCGGAGCTGGTAACGACGTTAAGGGTGACTGCCGGGGGGAGGCAGGCGCCGGGCTGCATCGCAATCTCCACCGAGACGGCCGAAAGGTTGGGCGACCCCATGCCGGCAGGGAGAGACACAGTGGGCCTCCGAGGGTGCGTGAGATGGCCATGACGACATCGGGCTGCAGGAGATGAAGGAGAAACCCGTGGATGTCGATGACGGCCCTGTCCGCCGACGGTACAGGCACCGCTTCATCATTCTCCTTCCAGGGATGCGACCGGACACAGCACTCCGGCGACACAGGGAACGATACACAGCTAAGGTGGAACGGTGGTGATGTGGCGATGTTCGCAACAACCGCTGTGTGAAGGAGCGGCAAGTCCAGAGTTCCGCTAGTGGGTTCGCCAATGAGACAGAAGCGGACGAAATCCATGGCCTTTTGCATTGGCTGCAACCAGGGGACATTTACAGCAGGCGGTGGCGGTGGCACGCATCTCACGTCTCTGTCAGCAGTCGGAGAGGCAGTGGCCGGCATGCCAGCTCTCTGCTGAAGGGAGTAAGGACAGAGGGCCCTTCGATGGCCCTCTTTCCAGCATCCAAGGCAACGGACGGGAGATGAGCACGAACGCGCGAAGTGTCCTTCTCCCAGGCACCGGAAGCAGTGTGTGACTGGCCGGTGGGAGGACTTGGATCGGGAAATGGCTGTCCAGCCAGGTGGCACCGCTGGTATGGGAGGGGCTGCCGGAGGTGGGAGTGGGGGGGTTGGGTGGACACGCAGTATCACTAAACTTGGAAGACCTCCTCAGTATAGAGTCAATGAATGGGAGATACCAAGATGGTACATTGTCATCATCCCAGCCAATGTCGCAATGCATGAACGTAATTCCCTGCTTCGTCATCAAACGCTCAGCCATTATGATTATTAGATATTTAATAAAAATATTTTATATATAATAAAGAAAGAGAAGAGAGAGGGAGATGGGTGCCCTTAGCTCCATTGCTCAGCTCTGGGGATTTTGGCGACCCAATTGGCTTTCCGGGGGCCCACTTGCAGACTCTTTCCCACGGTTACATGCTCTAGTGGCACATCCTAACACATATGTGGCGGAGTGCTGGTCTCAGATGGGTGGCCCGGGGACCGGCTCCGGGACTCCCCCTTTCAGGTCTCCCCCTCTCCGACCAGCGGTTTTCCGACCTACTAGCACTTCATCAGAGAACATGGACGGATGGGGTGTATCAGACTCCTTCTCAGCGTGCAGCCTGTATCTCCATTTTCTTTCGGCCATCATTGACTCAGAGGACTTCAAAGTTATTTGCAGATTCATTTGGCGCTTTCGTTTACCGTTTACGGATCTTTGCTTGGCTTCTGCGGCGGAGAGCGGATTCTCATCAGATTTTTCAGGGTGGTGGGCGCTGCATGCAAGTACCTCTTGTGTTCTGTGTAGGGAGTCGAAGGAGGATCTCACGCACCTTGTCTTCAGCTGCTGGGTAACGCGTGTGTTATGGTCCCGGCCGAGCTGTACGAGCGGTGTTTCCCCGGCGGCGGCGGACTTTTGGTAGGTCGTGAGGGGACTTGGTAGACAGGGACCAGAATGGAGATCTCCTTTCGCGACCTTTCTAGCCGGTGCCTGGGCCTTCTGGCTTCAGCGCAACCGAGTCATTTTTTGTGGGGAGAGATGTACATCACATGTTTTCTCTTCTTCGAGAGTGGGGTTTTGTCTAACATCTGGTTGCCTCCTTTTTTGCCTCGGCGTTTCCTTTCCGTGATATATATACGCGGATGACAACCAAACTGGTGGTCATCCTTTTCCTTCTCAAAAAAAAATCATAATATCATTTATTATAATATTTGTATTATTTTTTTATTAGTACAAATTTTAGGGCAAAAACATGTAATCAATATTTCTTCCATTTTTATTTCCTTAATTTAATAATTATTAATTATTATAATATTATATATTTAATATACATACAAAAATTGGACGACCCAACCCGACTAGGTCGTGCCCAAATCGTGTTGGGTCGACCCAAGTGCTTTTATTTATTATTTACTATTATTTTATTATATATTTTATTTTTTATGTTCTAATATGATCGTGACTAAAATTTTAAAAAGTTGAATGATCATGTCTGAAAATTTTGAAAAATTGAATGACAAAATTAAGTTTGAGTGGAGAAAAGAGAAAAGTACCAATGTGGCATTTTTATTTTTTAAAAATCTAACGTGAGGAGAGAAAATACTAACATGGTGCCACGTAGGCATCCACATCAACGCCACATCAGCAAATCCACTTATTAATGGGCGATAATCGGTCGCGATGATTGCGGCTGACTGAAGTCCGATATGTTACAAAATAAAGTTGGGTGACCATATTGGGAATACTTCATAAGTTGGATAATTGTTGCTGAAATTTACTCCTTAAGAATCAGGGTCAACCTTGCTTCACTTCTAATTGGTTCTATTGATGTTTAAGAATTACTATTGATATGGTCTCCTAACTAAGTGCAATCAATTTAGAATCAAATCAAGACGTTCAACAGAATCTACTTTGAATTTGATCCAAAAATAAAATGCTTTAACCTTGTAATTCCTATGTTATTGACCGCTTAATCAAGTCTAAATAATAGACCACACAAGTTATGACTCCAACCGAATAATGGAGATCGTGATGTAAATAGTGTTAATGTAAAAAGTAAAAAAGAATATATTTTTAATGCAATCATTATTGTAGAAATTGATTATACTAATTGGCCAATAATATATGCAACCCCAGTTTCAACAGCCATGCCTTCTTGAATTTGAAATATGATCCTGTCGAATGGCCTTCATTTGAATTCCAAAGGAGGGGTGTGATCCGAGAAAGGGCGTTCCGTGGCTAGTACTTCCGCCATTTGAAAGGTTTCCACAAGTTCAATAGATCCCAAAAATCGGTCCAACCTCGATTTAGCAGTTTGCAAGGAAGAACTCCATGTGAACCTACAATTTGGAACAGGGAAGTCCTCAAACCATTCTCAGAAATGAAACCGCTGAAACCTTGTGCTCTAGCATCTCGTCCTCTCCTAAGCATTGGTCTGTCATCCATGTTTAACGCGATGTTAGAATCACCACCTAATAACCATGGCATTTGCATATTTTGCTGCTCTGATTTGTCTCTGATTCTTCCCAAAGTACAGTTCTATCAGCTTCTGTAGTTGGAGCATAGATACATGAAAAGAGCATTTTCTTATGATCAGAGCGCCTCATCAGAATGACGTTGACAGAATGACTTTCTAGAATGTTGGCAGCCAGTTCGAACATATCTTCTCTCCAGCCTACTATAGCCCACCCAGAATGGCCAGCTGAATCTAAAGCCAGAAAATTTGGCAGCCAGCTACCACCTATTTGTCTCCATGTCACACTGTTGCATGCTGGCAAATCTGTTTCTTGGAGAAAGGCCACATCCACATTCCATTTGCTTAAATAACATTGGAGAGAGCCTTGTCGAATGGGGTCCCCAATACCTCGAACGTTACAAGTGAGTACTCTCATGGGGGAGCATACTGGGATCTCGCCGTCATGGATCTAGTGTGTACACCAACTCCTTGGCGCCCCGATAGTATCAGGCCTCTTCTTCGTGATGCATGGCCCTTGCAACTTCGTCCATCTCCTATAACTCCTCCCCATCCACTTTATTGTTCTCTGGTGTTGTGGAGGCAGAACCACCATTGTTGTCACTGGAGCTATTATTCTCTGGTCCTGCGACAGGGGAGTTCTGGTTCGTCTCCAACAGCAGTTCCACTTTTTATTTACCATTGTCAGAGGAAGCTATATTGGAAGCAGAATTATGAAGTCGACTTGGAGAGTTGATGTGGGATCCACTTCTATAGTTGAATCCCCATCTTCCATCTGGTCTTGAGCAACCACATTGTTGCCCAGATCACTAGAAGCTGCCTTCGGCATCATTAGTGGTTCTCTTGTGATGGCAGTCTGGGACAGAGGATCTTGCTAATGGACTTTCAGTTTCCAAAGTTGACTGTTCTCAGTGGCATTCCGGCCGACACTGACACCATCGCTGCCCATGATGGATATCGACCCCGGCCACCCATGACTGAGCTTTTAATCTCGTATCTATATCCCTCATACCAGAGTCAGACCACTCAAGGGATGATTGAAGATGACCCACCTCCACCGCCACCTTAATAGGAGAAACAACAGTGGTGTCCAGAGAGGGAAACACCAGATCCTTTGTCTGGCCAAAGGAGATTGCTGCCTTAATCTCCTTAGGTTACCAAAGATGAAATGGCACACCCTGAAGTTCCAAAATTTCAGAACTAGCTTGCTGGCATTCTTTGCCTCCTACCTCCGGCGACCATGGCTTCCAGTGGACTCAAGTTCCACCTAGCACCATCAGGGGATGTGACAAAATATGCTCTCTTGTCAGTGGCGCATTGGTCCAGAGGAACACCTTTGCTGTTGTTAACCAGGAGACACGGAATTTAACTTCCTCTCCGAGAACTTCATCTCAATACCGATTTGTTCTAAGGTGATCTTATTCCCCTCAAGCTTTCCGACTGTACAGCATCGCAATACCTCCAAGTTCGATCAGATCATTGGGCCCCAGGGGACATCGATCATCTTTGAGCCCTGTTGTAAATGTATCCTTCCTCTGGGCAACTGCTGACACCTCTCTGTGTTGCTGAAATCTGCTCGAAATCTGCTCTCTGGATGTTGATTTCTAGAGGAACATGATGGAAAAATCCGAGAACAAGGAGAGAAGATCGCAGAGAGATTGCAGAAAAATAGAGGAGACACACGAATTTACCCAGGTTCACCCTTGAGATGAGGGCTACGTCCTGCAAAGAGGTTCCACTATATCATTTAGGTTTACAGCCGTCACACAGATTACATCTGAAAATAAGCTATAAATAGCCTCTCCAAACGGGTTTAAAACCCGAACAAAATAGAGAAAAAACCTAATCCGAACCACACGGGCCGGCTAAACAAAAGCCCAAAACCGTCGGGGAGCGGGGCCCCCCGAACCCCCCCCCCCCCCCCCTTTCGTTCGTACGCCAGCAATACTGTTAATTGGGTAATACTCAGATTCCCCTAAGCTCACGTGGGCGAACCCGGTGTGAGAAATAAGGGGCTCTGAAGTATTCACCAACTCTAACAGAACAAGCCGCCATCTTGTATCCAACTCCAATGCATACCAGACATGTGACCGGATCTCTGCAATCCTTTTGGAAATGACCCCACTTGCGACATCGATAACACTGGATCAGATTATTCTCCCTCAGACGCCGATAGCTATTCCAGCGAGATGATCCAGCATCATCTGACTTCCAGTTATGCCTTGCCATAGCAGGGAGAGGAGGAAAAATTGCAGCCGCAAGTGCCAAAGAGAGGATGGAGAGAGATCATGAGGATGGAAGGCCAGTGCGGCATGACAGGCGTGAGGGCGGAAAGAAGAGAGGAGGGGTTGGTGCAATGTAAAGGGTGGCACCGGGGGCAGGGGCTGCCGGCGACGGAGGTGGCATTGCCGAGGTGGAGTCCCCGGCGATGGGAGGCATGTGGGCAATGTGCCTTACCAGAGTGTTGCGCAGCCTTTTTCCATTTCAGGAGCGGATCTTCTTCATCATATCTACTCGAATGTATCAGGTCTAATGTTAGTATCTTATTCAGCACTTTGATAAAGTTATACTAGCGCGTTGATAAGAATTTTCATCAGAGGGTCTGACATGATAATGCATGGACAGATTTCTGGACATTCTTTTTTTCAAGTCCTTTAGCTTTCCCTTGTGGAGATTTAACTATTTAACAAGTTTTCTGTCTTATGTGTTCCAAATATATGATCTTAAACTTCTATCAATAAGCTAAAGCAAGACACTATCAGGACCAAGAGTAGGAGAATTAATCAAGCATGCCCTGGTTGTTGTCAGTAAGATAACATATCATTACTTTTTTTAGGAGAAAAAGGATGATCATCAGGAGTTTTGTTCTCATCTGTATGTATATTAACAGAAATAGTCAAATGTACATGTACATAGTGTATGCTCTTTGGGAAAGAGAAAAAAAATGGAAAAAGAGTGGTGTACAATATTATCTACATAACACCTCTCCCTTCAAAAAATGGCATGGTTACACTGGAGCCATATGGCCCAGGTACAGCAGTGCTCTCCCTGGCTCTAATCCCCAAGAGCCCTAAGCGACTGCCAAAAAGTCTGGCACTGAAGGTGTAATCATCATAGCGCCCAACCATGCCCAAATCTCCTGAGCCAATGGCCAGTCAAAAAAAATGTGGTATGTCCTCCGTTGTCGCCCCACGCAATACGTACCACATATCAGCACTAGGCGCCCATCAGCCCTGTATGCTCATGGTCCCTAAACCCCAAACCAAACAAAGATTTTGACTTTACATGATATGCGGGAGCATGAAATAAACCTGTAGTCGGCCCTGAATGTATCCACCAGAGCATGAAGGAAGCTCAGTAATGTCCCAGGTAAATATTACTAGCTATTGATTTCCCATCAGTGAAGAGCCTCTGTCTGATGGAAAGGTGGTCAAGGTTCGTCGTCGCCGTGAGAATAATTTCAGTTACCAAAAGTGGGCACATCTAGGGGTTCCCATGCTTATTTCAGGAGGTGATGATACAAAGCTGTTTGCATACTCTGCCAGGGAATTTACTCAGTACTCACCTCATGATATCTGCCCAGCACCTCAACGCACAATGGTAAAGTTGGTACACAATACTGTTCTAGATGGGGCCTCAGTGATGCTTGTTCAGTCTTCTGGCTGGTTAGATATTTCTCTTGTCAAATTAGATGGTGATACATCTACGAGTAAGCCTTTTGGAAAGAAAATTGCAGTGCAACCATTAGCTCAGGTGAAAAGTAAAGGATCTAGAAAAATAATTTGTAGTGCAGTGTCTAATTCGGGGACACTGGTTTCGTACTCTGATAATATAAAGCCTTGCTTGTTTCAAATGAAAAGGCATATACTTGGAAAAAGCAGGTCTTCCATTGAAAAATTAGTGCTGCCTAAGGGACTCCCTTATGCACACTCAATGTTATTCAGTGCTGATTCTTCACACCTAATGCTAGCTGGTCATGACAGAAAGATATATGTAAGTTCAAATTAGTTTAAGAATTTTCTATCCATTAAATTTCACTGGAACTCCGCCTATGTTTTATAGCCGGTCCCAAGTCCGGATAAAGGAGGAGGGTTGTGTTAGGCCCCGACAGCCAGCGTAAAACCCTGTCGAATCACATGAACATGGATCAACAAATGCGGAATGACGTCGTATGATCCATGTAGCCGACTCCACCTAGTGGGATAAGTCTTTGTTGTTGTTGTTGTATTGATTTCACATGATGGTTTATCATGATATAATTCAGTGGAGGGATTCTTGGCTTTTCTTTTTCTTTCCTGAGAATTTAGTTCCATGAGATAATATTTAAGTTCAATTTTGCAGAAGGAAATGGAAAAGAAAAGCAAAATAAATCTTTGTCTATCTCAAAAACAAAGCCTGCTGAAGCTGATATTATGATCTCAAAGATTGACATTCGTGTTGGCCTGATAAAGGAAGTACGAAGGCATCCAGATGCTGATTCTCTTTATGTGGAAGAAATTGATGTGGGGGAGGAATCAACTCGAACAGTTGTTAGCGGGCTTGTTAAATACATTCCCCTGGAGGAAATTCAGGTTTCTATTTCTCAACTTTCTTATATTACCAATGGTGTTAGTGTTACAGTTTCTCACTGATGCTAATATAATTTGACTGCAGAATCGGAAGGTCTGTGTCCTCTGTAATCTGAAACCAGCAACCATGCGGGGTATAAAATCACATGCTATGGTCATGGCTGCCTCCAGTGATGATCATTCGAAAGTAAGTGATGTTGCATCAGGTTCTTCTATTCTTCCACTTCCTGTTGTTCTGTAGCTTTATGTTGAGCCTTTAGTGTTCTGTTCCTGATTTTCAATCATATCCCATTATTATTGATACGTTGCATATTTTAATTTTTGTGTCTGCAATGTAGAATAATTGTGAACATTGAGTAGGTTAACACAGACAATAACTTGAAAGCAGTTTTAACCCTCAAATGAGTTCAATAGTTACTATCCTCGTTATGCATCCAGCGAGCTTTAGAAATTGACTGGTTAGTTGTTAACGTGCCGCTGTCTGAATTGAGTATCAGGTGGAATTGGTAGATCCGCCTTCATCAGCTCCGGTGGGTGAACGAGTTACCTTTCCTGGCTATTCTGGGGATCCTGACACCCTGCTGAATCCCAAGCACAAGATATGGGACAAGGTTCAGGTAGATTTGCAGACCAATGCAGAGCTTGTGGCCTGCTACAAGGATGTGCCTTTCACAACATCAGTTGGGGTTTGTACAGTTTCGTCTATTGCACATGGAGCCATCAGGTAGAAACTAAATTCTCTGGTGGAGTAAGCTGCAAAATGATTTTTGCTCGAAGAAATTGCGTGGAATCGTAATTCATTCACCATTCAATCTGAGCAGCAGACTTTCACAGTTACTAAGACTATATATTTTTCTTGTTCTTTTCTCGGTTTGTTGTGGTGCACTGCATACAAGTAGTGTTCTGATGAGAAATGTTCTCTTGGGTGTGATGAGATATCTTTACATCAGGTTTGTTGAATATTACCTGGATATAATTTGGTTGAGATGGATCTCTCACCCTCAAGGTTCCACCTTGTGACCTTAAATCAGAAGGTAAACACTGGCATTGCCATCTAAACGTGTAAAAGAGCATTCCTAATCATGATTTAATAACTAACGACAATATTTTTTCCCTTTTTAATATATAAGAAATACAATGCTCCCCCCTTAATGAAATCAAATTCAACCAATTAAGCTTGCACACAATTGTGCAAAATTTTGATTTCATGTTTATTTCTTGATTTTCTTCTTGGTCCTGCTTGCATACCTCAATGAGAAAAAATGTATATTAGAGCATTTGATGTAACACGAGTGTAGAATGTTAATTTTACTTATTAAATTAATAAAATAATTATATATGAATTTATTTTCTTAGTTAATAAGTAAATTTGATGAAGATCAAGATAATTCGATTATTCGACAAGTCCTTTTAGCAAATGTAATTAATTCAACAATTATAATTTATTTATTTTATTAATAAATTAGTTCAATAAATATATATTATTAATTCAATCTTAAATTATAATTATTAAGTTAATTAAATTATATGAAATAAGTGCTCTACACGAGGGTGTAAAGCAGTGTGTTCTACATATTTATTAACCTCCACTAAATAACTTAATACTCTTTTGGCAGGAAAAAAATTACTTGGTTGATAAAAAGAAGATTTTGAAACTTCAAACAGTATTGCTACAAATAATGCAAAATTTTATGGATTCCTAAATGTAGCATGATAATTAGCAAAGTGATTTTGCTAGACCTATGTTAGCTCGCTTATTTGAAGAGCTCATTCTAGTATCAAGTTCGTATATAGATCTAATTCGTTGTTGACCTTGAAATAATATCATGTATTTGAAGAGTTTGTTCATGTATTTTTACTAGACTTGAAAAAGAAAAACGGAAGAGCAGCAAATGTTTCGTGTCCGATTAAATTCTTCACCATTTATCAAAATTAAAGGTAAAAGAAAATGTCATAATATCAAATTCTGAAAAAGATTTCTAATAAAAGATGAATTATATCTTAAACGCGATCTCTTAAAACTAAACGACTGCAAATTGATTAGACTTTTATATCTAAACAAATAATATGTACGACGTGTTTATTTATCCTTCCGTCCGAATACCAAATTAGACGGATATTTATAGTCCCAGATGGGTATCAACAAAAAAACTGTCATCCAACTGTCGAATTTAACTTTGGTGGCTTGAAAATTGAAACAATTTCGACAGTTCGAGTTCTAATATTTGGGAATCATGCTTATTTTCTATATGGTTTCAACTTAATGTGTAACGCCCTCAAATTGACCAACGCCACGTGACGAGAATGTATTCAAAGGCGCTACGAAAATATTTTAACATTGACTTAAACTTGACCCAAATCTCAAAAATAAAAACAATGACATGCCAATAATAAAAGTGAAGAAGGAAAGATAGAAATATCATAAAAGAGAAAGTTCTCAAAATATTACAAAGTCCATGATAGTCATAATATCTGAATTACAACAAGCTCAAATTGCGAAAAATAAAGATAGAGATAATTAGGCCCTCTCTCTTGGTTCATGTGCTTAGCATCGCTGGTCGCGCACATCATCTCAACATCATCACTGACCTGGCCTTGTGAAAATCAACACAGAGGAGGAGATCCTCCCGTAAGCTATACAGTCTAGTGGGGATCCATAAGTGCATCATGCATAACAATAAATAGCAATTGACAGAATTAGTAACCACTTGCAATAAGATCATAATTGAGAGCATAAGATCATTCGATTCAGATATTGATGAATAAGAGAGATAAAAATCATATAATCATAAGAGATTTCAGAGATTATACTGAATCAATAATCATGTTTCCTTCATCATGTTCATGTTCTTATTCATGCTTCTTGTGCTTTTACTTTTACTTAACATTAGGTGCCTTTGGGTGTTTTCATATCCTGGGGGATTTTACGTCAGAGCAAGAGTCAATGGGGGATCAAGCCATGACTAAGGGAGCGACCCTAACATGAAGCACATAACATAAGCTCTGACCATCACTCCCATAAACATATTCATGTCATTTCTTACTTAATCACTTTGTCATACTTGCATACCATGATAGGATTGGATCATAGAACAGATCAACACAAGGTCAAGGATACAATCACATAATATGCCAAATAGTAAGGAGTGACACAACACAGGCATAGAATGAACCTCAATCAAAATAGGGATCACATATGCAATCTGGACAAATATCGGTTGACCGGTCCTCACTGGATGGTCGACCATTCTTCGGACGCCGGTCGACCGAGAACTCTGGATCGATCGACCGGTTGGTCTGCACGCAACACAATCAGTTTCTATTACACCGATCGACCGATATCTCTGGATCGGTCGACCGATATCTCTGAATCGGTCGACCGATGGTACTTACCAAAAAGTTCGGTCGATCGGCCGAACGATACACGGCTCGGAAAAGGTTGATCGGTCGACCGGTCTACAAGGATCGTCGACCGATAACCTCATCATCGGCCGACAGATATACAGAATCAGTCGACCGGTCTGTATGAAAACAGACTCGAACAGAATTGTGATAAACATGATTTTCAATCCAAAAATACAATCAAAGCATGAAATCAATCATCTAAGCCTTGGGAATTAATACAGAACATATCTAGATCAAAAGGAATCACAAATATGGATCAAAACATGATAATACAATCAATCAATCATCCTTCCATATCATTTCCATCATCAAGAACACATCACACAATAAGAACCTAATTCTAATCAATTTCTATCATGTTATACAAGGGGATTTCGGTATCACCCACATGATTTCATGATTGATCCTAGCTTGAGCTTTTCCAACCCCAAGAACACTCCTCCTTATTGTTCTCCACCTAGGAAGCAATCCAAATGGGGAGAGAGGGAGTGAGTGATGGCCCTAATGATCAAATGATGCAGAAATGTAGATTAACCTAGATGAAGGCCTTGCTGGAATGCCCCTTCTTGCTGGATGAGATGCCTTAGGAAGGAAGAGAGAGAAGTGAGGGAGAGAAATGGTGGCTAAAAGAGAGCTTAGGGCAATTACTCCTTTTTATACGGTAGTTATAGGGCTATTAGGCTAATGGGCTCCCTAATTGGGCTAAACTAATTGGTCTTTTGCAACTTAGTTTCCATTTTCTATTTCTTTTATTATTTTACTTTATTTTCCAATTAAACAGGATATTACATTATTACCCCCTTAAAAAAAATTCGTCTTCGAATTTTGCACCAAGTGGAGGTCTTACCGAATAGATGCGGGAACTCCTGGCACATCTCGGACTCGAGTTCCCAAGTGGCCTCATCACCCTGATGGAAACGCCAGGCTACTCTAACCATGGGCACATCTTTATCCTTCTGGCGTTGTACCTTCCGCTCTACTATATGCGTCGGATGCTCTGCGAAGGTCAAATCCGCAGCTAGATTTGGCTCTTCGATCCGTAATATATTAGCAGCATCGTGCTTGTACTTCTTCAGCATGGAGACATGGAACACATTATGCACGCGCCCATAGGAAGGTGACAATGCTAGCCTACAAGCTGCTTCTCCTACTAACTCGAGTACCTCAAAGGGTCCCACGTACCGAGGACTGAGCTTCCCTCGCTTACTGAACATCATCGCTCCCTTCATAGGGGACACCTTTAGCAGCACCTGATCACCAGCCTAGAAGATCTGCTCACGTCTGCCCTTATCTGCATATCTCTTCTGTCTGCCCTGAGCTGTCTTCATCCGTTGCTTGATCAACTCTACTTTCTCAGCATACTCTACAGCCTCATTCACCTCTTCCTTGCTCATGATCTTCTCTTCACCTACTTCACCTCAATGAACGGGTAAATACAAGGTCGGCCATATAAAGTCTCGAAGGGTGCCATACCGATACTGGAATGGTAGCTGTTATTATAGGCTAACTCAATCAGATGAATATGCTCATCCCAGCTACCCTGTCAATCCAGTTCACAAGCTCGCAACATATCCTTCAGTGTCTGTATAGTCCTCTCAAACTGTCCATCGGTCTGAGGGTGGAAAGCGGTGTTGTAATTCAGTCTTGTGCCAAATGCCTCTCGCATGCTCTTCCAGAATCTGACAATGAATCCGGGGTCTCGATCAATATTGCATCATGACCATTCCTGAACTTGGGCAAGTTGGATACAAAATTCATAGTGATATTATCCCACTTCCATTATGGAATATCTAAAGGCTTCAATTTCCCATATGGCCTCTGGTGCTCAATCATCACCTGCCGGCACACCAGACATCTAGACGCATAATCAGCTATCTCTTCCTTCATGTCAGGCCACCAATAGTTGCACTGTACATCTATGTACATTCTAGTGTTCTCAGGATGGATGACAAATTCAGACTTATGGCACTTATCCATAAGAAAAGAGTAGTATCAACCTATGTGCAACCTTGCCGACTAATTTTACGGTCCATAGTAGTGAGGACTAATTACTCCTTACTTATCTACATTACCTCTTTCATATAGGGAGCTTCAAGTAAGATTTGATCACCATCATTAACAATATCTTTCCATATACCTTCGTCTTGTGTAGCTCCTTTCTTTTTAACATTTACCTTAACTCGTTCTACCATCTTAATATATCCTCTTCGTGCATGGTTTCTCTTTACTTATTTTACTGTGAACAAGGTTGTCAACTTAATCGAACAGTATTCTAAAATATTTAATTGGTGGTTGTTATCATAATTAATTCCGATCACATGTAAATGATCATTCCAACTATCATGTCAATCGAGTGTATATATCCTCAGCGTGTGTTCCAAAGTCTCCATAATTCTCCTATCTACCAAAATTTCAGCATACTTTATTATAGTTGTTTGGGTCAAAAACCTCTTTAAAAGGAGTGTTAGTGAACATGCTTATCATTATATTTTTAATCATATCGATATACCTGAACTTAATGAGCAAAGAATTATATTTGCTTCTGAGTTCACGTTCTATTCTAATTGTCAACATTTAGTGTCGCCCAATGTCGATGTTCTTGTGATATGGTATAATGATGGTCATCAAGAGATATGGTCACTTGACCTTCAACTTAGATCATATGGCTTGAGGGATTGTGCAAGGTACAAGTATAAGTAATCGTCCAATGTAATAATTTTGTTTGGAATCAATCAAAAGTCTTATAAATCACTTGGGAATGGATTATTCTTTGCGATTTATGCCATTGGAATAAGATGATTCATTAATCAATGTTATTCAATATCCTTCCTATGTCTCGGTCTTTTGTATCAATGCTTCATTCGATAATTTAATCATGGAAGTCACTTAACTTTAACTTCTTGATTTACCTTGCACTGTCTTCTATTGATTTATCTTTCCATTACAATATCATGTCATATACCTTCATAGAAAACCAGTGGCCATATGTATATCACCATGACAAGTTCTCTTCTTTTGGAGATGAGTGTCTGTCCCTCCATGTATAGGGGAATAAACTAATATAATTATCTTAAAGGAGTGAGAAGCACCCCCGAATCAATATTACGATTACGATGATGATTCGATCGGTCGATGGAACACATGATAACTCTAATCCATAAGGGACCCAAACAATTTATACACACTACATATAATACATCATGAATGCAAGCAAACACCTAAAATGAATTCAAGCAATAAGGTAGGGAAAAGCAAAGCAATCACCAAAATACAAGACAAACAATCATCTTTAACTTTTGCACATTGTCCATTTTCGTAACTTACTATAGTCCATCACCATATCATGTTTTAGTCCATTTCCATATCTCGCCTTGGTCCTTTTTCATACAATTGTCCTCCTTTTAACTTGACATCAGTAATAAGCATCATACTTCCCACAAGGCGGAAACATCTGTAAGAGCGTGGACGACTTCGCTCTAGACGGCAACATTCATAAAGATGAGCATAACCTCGCACTAGTCAGAAACGTCCCTCAGGGGGGATGACCTCGCATTAGGCCATAACATGAGTGAGGGTAATTCTTGTTCTAGGTGGAAACATTCCTCGAAGGAGATGACCTCGCTACCTTGTGTTAGGCGGAAACATCCCTCAAAGGAGATGACCTCGCTCTAAGCCATAACATAACTTTTCATCATTATAGTGGACTTCTCTTTCGACCTGTAATTAGATCTAGGTTATACTAAGTATCGTTCTGAACCATTTTTAAGTTCGTTTCATTTTATAATAAATCAAGTGGGCAAAGGCTTAATAAATCAAAATATTTGATTAGGATCGAATTTTCTTCTATCCACATATCGGACGCCTACAGATCAATGGTCATCCATTTCCGGTTCATTTAGCGGTCGTCCGAAAGGAGGAGTGGACGCCCGTTTGTCAATGTCTTTTGATCAATTGAAATGGGGTAGCGGTTGAATGTTTGGTATCCATTCTTCAATCTAATGTGACCCCTTAGTCTTTCAAAATTCTATGTTTATTCATCCATATCTAACTCTTAGCTCAATATGAGGTAATAAGAATTTATATAACTAGTTTGTATTTTCCTTAAGACTTTTATCAGCCTAATATAGAGGTCATATAAAGTATAAGGTACCACAAGCATTACGGGTGCCTACTTATTAATATAACTTATAAATAATCTCCTATATCGACGACCTCATGGAACCACATAAATCATAACAATAAATCATAACTCAGGCATGCTTAGTTTCCTATAAAATTCACTTATACTACTTTGGAACCATCTCACCCCTACTTATTGTGTGAGGCAATTCTTTTATTTATTCTCATAATTCTCTCATTTCTCTCATAAAACTACATCTCTTTGCAATATGCCTACTCCTTTTTCTCTTCATACTGCTGCAGTCAGCAGAAGAGGTCCATGAGTAAGGTGATCATGAAAGAGATGGAAAACATGAATGGAAAGAACAAAATTATTTCTTATATTTTATTCTCTAAATATCTATAAGTTTGATTCTTCATGTAGGTATCATCATCTACATGCATTACTTATTCTTTCCCAATTTTTCATAACCTTTATGCCCCTTTTTCATAATCGCTAATACCCTTTAGGTTGATTCCTACCATACATATAACCTCCTTAGGAATCAACCACTCTTATGAAATAAGCATCAATACATCGATAAATAATGACACATAGCAAGAAAGAGCTTACTTGTACTTTACGTTGGAGGGTGTGGCGACATCTCAGCGATAGCACATGAACCACTCTTATACCATACTATACAATAGGATATCAAAAGAGTCCGAACAGCGACTCTGATACCATAAATGTAATGCCCCCAAATCGACCAACGCCACGTGACGAGGATCTATTCAAAGGCGCTACAAAAATACTTTAACATTGACTTGAACTTGACCCAAATCTCAAAAATAAAAATAATGGCATGCCAATAATAAAAGTGAAGAAGGAAAGATAGAAATATCATAAAAGAAAAGTCCCCAAAATATTACAAAGTCCATGATAGTCATAATGTCTGAATTACAACAAGTTCAAATTGCGGAAAATAAAGATAAAGATAACTAGGCCCTCTCTCTTGGTTCATGTGCTTAACATCGCTGGTCGCGCACACCATCTCAACACCATCACTGACCTGGCCCTGTGAAAATCAACATAGGGGAGGAGATCCTCCCATAAGCTATACAGCCTAGTGGGGATCCATAAGTGCACTATGCATAATAATAAATAGCAATTGACAGAATTAGTAACCACTTGCAATAAGATCATAATTGAGAGCATAAGATCATTCGATTCGGATATTGATGGATAAGAGAGATAAAGATCATGAGTCAATCATATAATCATAAGATATTTCAGAGATCATACTGAATCAATAATCATGCTTCCTTCATCATGTTCATGTTCTTATTCATGCTTCTTGTGCTCTTACTTTTACTTAACATTAGGTGCATTTGGGTGTTTTCATATTCTGGGGGATTTTACGTCAGAGCAAGAGCCAATGAGGGATCAAGCCATGGCTAAGAGAGCGATCCTAACATGAAGCACATAACATAAGCTCTGACCATCACTCCCATAAATATATTCATGTCATTTCTTACTTAATCACTTTGTCATACTTGCATACCATGATAGGATTGGATCATAGAACAGGTCAACACAAGGTCAAGGATACAATCACATAACATGCCAAAGAGTAAGGAGTGACACAACACAAGCATAGAATGAACCTCAATCAAAATAGGGATCAAATATTCAATCTGGACAAATATCGGTCGACCGTTCTTCGGACGTCGGTCGACCGATATCTTTGGATCGGTCGACCGATATTTCTGGATTGATCGACCGATGGTACTTACCAAAAAGAGCTTCGTTCGGTCGATCGGCCGAACGATACACGGCTCGGAAAAGATTGATCGGTCGACCGGTCTACAAGGATCGATCGACCGATAACCTCATCACCGGTCGACCGATATATAGAATCAGTCGACCGGTCTGTATGAAAACAGACTCGAACAGAATTGCGATAAACACGATTTTCAATCCAAATATGCAATCAAAGCATGAAATCAATCATCTAAGCCTTGGGGATTAATACAGAACATATCTAGATCAAAAGGAATCACAAATATGGATCAAAACATGATAATACAATCAATCAATCATCCTTCCATGTCATTTCCATCATCAAGAACACATCACACAATAAGAACCTAATTCTAATCAATTTCTATCATGTTATACAAGGGGATTTCGGTATCACCCACATGATTTCATGATTGATCCTAGCTTGAGCTTTTCCAACCCCAAGAACACTCCTCCTTATTGTTCTCCACCTAGGAAGCAATCCAAATGGGGAGAGAGGGAGTGAGTGATGGCCCTAATGATCAAATGATGCAGAAATGTAGATTAACCTAGATGAAGGCCTTGCTGGAATGCCCCTTCTTGCTGGATGAGATGCCTTAGGAAGGAAGAGAGAGAAGTGAGGGAGAGAAATGGTGGCTAAAAAAGAGCTTAGGGCAATTACTCCTTTTTATACGGTAGTTATAGGGCTATTAGGCTAATGGGCTCCCTAATTGGGCTAAACTAATTGGTCTTTTGCAACTTAGTTTCCATTTTCTATTTCTTTTATTATTTTACTTTATTTTCCAATTAAATAGGGTATTACATAATGATTCAGATCAAATTTAACATAAGTAGTTATCTTCATTTCGAAAAGAAAAATTAGTTGTATGTCAGATTTAATATGTTTCGATTGACATATATAAATTGATTTTCGCATAAACCCTCTTAGTATATATGATTTGAGGGAGACGATGCCCAAGTTTGTGTGGATTTATTTGGATTGTATCTTTCAAAGGGTGATGAAGGACGGATCTATGAAGCTATTAAATTCCTTTTTGAATTGAACTTTTATGCTTAATTAGTTTATTACATATTTTGTAGTTTTTTTTATTATGCGCCACTTATTTTATTAATTTAGTGACATCGGCAAAAAAATGATAGCAGCTAACTGTAGGGAAGGCAAAGGCATAAAGTTAATGGACTATCGATTAAAAAAAGTTGAGGGTTGATTCAGATAAAACAAGTATAGTTAGGAACTATTAAATATTTACCCGGCGAATGAAGAAAAGATAAAGAAAACTTAAAAGTAATAGCATAATACAATTTTCCACCACTTTTTCGAACTTACAATTAGCCAAAGTTCCTTACAAAGTAACATTATAATTAACAATGTTTGGTAACCAAGTTGAAAAGTACAGTTGAGTAACCGTGCCATAAATTAAATTATAGTTAATTTTAAAACTTTGAACAAATATATATGGGTAAAATGAATATGGGCTTTTGCACCACACGGTACACGTGATATCATCTGTTCATTGACAAATCAACAGCGTGTGGTGCGCCGTCCTAACCTCTGCATTCTCTCATGCTTGATCCCCCCCCCCCTCTCTAACCCATGCCGTGTCTTCCTCGCAGGATCCTCCCTCCCTCCCCCTCTCTCTCTCTTGTCCAAGCCCCTGTCGTCTCTCTCTTGCTCTATATCTATTTCTCTCTTTTCGACGGCTCTCTCACCCCTCCGGTGGTTCTCTCTGTGTCTGGCGGGCAGGATCGGTTCATGAGCTGCTCGTCCAACTCAGTGACAGCAGTGGTACCGGCCGTGGCAGCAGCGGTACCGGCTGCGGCAGCAGCGGTAGCAGTCGCGGTGGCGGCTGATAGGAGATGAACCGGACGCCGAAGCCCTCGTCTGCGGACTCTCTCCATGTCGATCAACATGCAGCCGCTGGCGCTGGGGCCTGACGATGGGGCCGCGGCAGAAGGTGAAGGGGCAGCATCATGTAAGAGAGAGACACACACAGAGAGAGAAAGAGAGATGGGGGTAGCATCGCGGAGAGAGAGATGCGCGAGAGAGGCAAAATCACACAGAGAAAGAGACATAGTGAGGGGCAGCATTGTGCGAGAGAGAAGAATTATGAACGTCGTTGATTCGTCAATGAACAGATGATATTGCACGTGACACAATGTGGTGCAAAAGCCACTAAGCATATTCATTTTACCCTATATATATATATATATATATAATTATAATTATTGTTGGTGCGCTCACTCTTTACCAACCACAGGATTTTAAGCTAATGATTGTGCAATGTGTTGAGAGAAAAATTCTTCACTTCCTCGGCAGATTTTTCATTCATGACGTTGTTCCTCCCTCCATCCCTTCTTTGTTATCTCAAGCCAACCCCATCAACGGCCGTCATGGCACGGTGGTTGTTTGGGGCGAAGAGGCATTTTCCAACTTGGGTTCTCTCTTGCATCAGATGAGCTTGGGAAATTAGATGTTCTTTCTCTTGGCATCCATTTGGTCCAAGAAAAGTAGAGGAAAAAATCATGAGGCAATGCGATTTTTTTAAAAAAAAAGGTGTTATCTTCTTTTCCAAATTCTAGTACATTTGTGGAAGAAACAATAGTGAAGGATTGTGAATGTTATCTTTTATTTGGAAGAGAAAAATTGTATCCAAAGGATATAAAATTGAATGCAACTAAGAGCAAAGTCTTTTATTTGATTTTTTTCAGGTTGCCTCCTCCCCTTTGTTAATGTGATTTGTTCACGATGAATTTTTTTAGTGCATTATCATGTTTGCATTGTATCATTTGATCTACGTACTGGAACTGATAACATTCGATATTATGCAAGATTGTACACGAAAGATCCTTTTGTAGCTCTCTCTTCAATCCTATGTCTCTTATCCCTAGGAGGTGTTCCTCCAGTAGCATCGGGAAATGCCATCTATTCTGATGTGGATGATAGAGAGGCCTATATTTTTTGTTTCAATAGGACTCTTTACGAGGATTGTTTTTATCTACTATTAGTTCCTTGTCTCATTCTTTAATATATTGTAATGGTATGAATCTATTTCTTCGCTTTTTCACCAAGAAATAAGAATTCCCTTGCATAATGGAAGGATATATGAAATTCTAATGACCATTGAATATCATTTGAGCAGGTCTTGAATAGTTAACTTCCCTATCTTTTTTACTAGAAATATCCAAAAATTTATATCTTACTCCTTCATTAGTCATAGAGAGGTCAGGTGTGTATCTTTCTTCGACAAAAAAAGATTGAGCATTCATTTGATCTTGATCCTTGTGCAACGAAAAAGACACTATACTGAATCTGCACAGATCTCCTGCTAATATCCATAATGACTTGTTTTTTGGTAATAGATGAAGACTCTGGAGTTCTCATTCAAGAATTTTTTTTATCCAATTTGTAGGAATCAATAGAAAAAGGAAATCCCCTATGATACACCAGATCCGACTTAGCTATTGATAGAGTAAATAATTCTGTCATTTCTTGAAATTTCTCTTTTAATTCAAAATTGTGGTATAATGTGTATCCCCTTTTGTTTCGGTCATGGAATAGACGAAATAAATTAAAAAAATGAATTTTTGTTCAAGAATGAAAGCTTCTTGAAACTATCCATATTATGTTCATCCTTCGAAATCATATCACATCTCATATCTATATTTTTATCGGCAATACTATAAATTGTATTTATTTATTGTACAATATACAATGAACTTAACCTTGACAACTTGTCGAGGTAAACAAGTGACAACATCTTCAAGTTCCTACTTTCTTTGTTTATGTATCCTCAATGAGTCATGGAAACACTTTTTATTCTATATTTTGAACCTTAGCTCCATGGAATAATATGTTGCTGCTGAAACATGGAAGAATTGAAATCTTAAATCAAAACACTATGTATGGATGATATGAACTGCCTAAACAAGAATTCTTGAACATTGTACAACTAGAGCCTATTACTCACTACATCAAACAACTTCCATTAATGGAATCATGTAAATCCATCGGAAAATAAAAAATACAAGCGAAGGGTACGAAATAAATCAGATTGATTTTTTTGATTAAAAAGAAAGTACTATGTGAAATCTTTGATTTTTTTTCCTCTTCCTCCAATCCCTAACACAAAGGTACAGCATTTGAATCAATAGAGAACCTTTTCTTTTGTATAAATCGATAGTATTACATTCCAATCCTTTCACCATACCTCTCAAGGAAAAATTGAATTGGATCAAAAATTGACGAGTTAGTGTGAGCTTATCCATGCGGTTATGTACTCTTCAAATAGGAATCCATTTTTCTGAAAGATCCTGCTTTCGTGCTTTGGTGAGTCATCCGAGATCCTTTCAATGACCTATGTTGCGTTGAAGGTATTTATATGATCTGATCGATTGTGTAAGGCCCGTGGTTGGTAGCAATGGAACCGAAGAGAAAACAATTCTTTTCTATTATATTTATTAGTTAGTGATCCCGATTTCATGAGTCTTTTCTTTCGTGATGAACTGTTGGCATCCTCCTACATTTTTCTTTGTGGACTGAGGAGAAAGGGGCGCCGAAAAGAGTTGTACCATGAGAGAAGCAAGGAGGTCAACTTGCTTCAAATATACAACATGAATTCTGGCAATGCAATGGAGTTGGATCTTCATTTCGATTCGAATGAACTTAGGCAAGAGGATAGCAAGTTACAAAATATTGATTGATCTGCGACTAGCAAGATTTGTCTAAGTCACCTCATTTCCTTTTATCCAAGTCAATTCTCTTTTTGTCCAAGTTGCTTTCCCTTTTCTTTGCGAGTATCGGGAATATCTCCATTTATAGGTACGATATCCATATCTATGAATTGAAAGGTCTCTGCAATAAGTTGTTAGAATGTGTTCGAATTGTTCATTTGAATAAATTGAAAATGATCATGATACTTTCCAAAGATCAAAATTCTTAATCAATGGAGAAACAATATTTTCATTTTTGTCCAAAAAAATACCAAAAACCTCGATCTATTAGAGAACTATCTCTCTAAAAAATATTCCACAAAAATATTCTTGTGTTATTGCTTCGACTCATATTCCCCAAAATTAGATCATGCTCTAATAACTTCGAATAAATTAAATACATGCATTAAGACACGATAGCTTCTTATTTCATAACAACGTAAACACTTTTTCATTCTTTCCTATCAATGAGACATATCGCAAAGAAGAAATCAATTATAAAAACTAATACAACTAGCTCATTTCTTCATAGACAAACTTGGGATTTAAGATTGGTTCATGATCATGGGATCCTTAAAATCATTTTGAAATGAAAGGCAAATTTATACATAGCAAAAATCATTTTCATATCCAAGTGCAGATGCCTTACATAGCAAACAAATAAAATCAAAGATCAATTTCGATGTATTCAAAAAGAGTAAAATGGACATGTAAACCCATTATGGGTTTACATGTGATGGCTGTCCATTGATTTCAAGATGGACATTTAGATTTGGTTGTACCATTTAGATGCTCAAAACCACTCTTTAAGAGAAAAACCATCGATCTGCACCTCCTTTAAAAAAAATCTGAAAATAAATTTTGCCCCAAATATCTGGAAGCCCTTCCTATTGCCCCCAATTTCTCGAAGCAGCTCTTCCTCTGCCCCAAATTTCTCCAAGCTCTTCCTCTTGCCGAACAATAATTTCTCCACTATGCAATAAACCCCTATATCAATCTCCCTTGGTTCTCGTTGGAATCATTCTCCCAACTCTTTTCTTCCACTCTTCCTGATGGGTTCATGCTAACACGAAGAAGTCACTGCAACACCATTGAGTGAGTTCATGCTAGTAAATTTAAATTATTTTTTTTCTAAACAAAAATCTTTGCACTGAATACATGAGTTTTTGTCTTATTTTTTTGGCCTCTCTAATAACCCTTCTAGGTTGATATGGATGAGAATGCAAATAATTCAAATTGTGAAGAACATTCTGTAGAAGAATTATGGGACACACAAGACAAGTACGTATTATAGTATTTTATTTATTATTAGTTGAAATATATGTTTTAATTTATTTTATGAACCATTATTGCAGTGTTCAAATTATCAAAGTGGATAATGAAGAGATGCATTTAAGGGACACACATCAATGGTATGTCATAATACTTTCTTTTTTATCATTTAAATACATGTTAAACATATTTTATAATTTATTGAAATAGCTTGGAAAATATGGAAGAGAGGGACAATGAAGAAATCCAACTAAGGGACACTCAACAAAGGTATGTTTGGAATTAATTTCTATTTGTATTATTTAAAGTCATTATTAAATATATTTTGTATGTCCTTACAACAGTTTGCAAAATATCAAAGGAGTTGATAATGAAGACATGCACGCTGACATACATGAAAGGTATGTTTCATAATATTTTATATGTTAGTATTACAGACTTATGAATGTATTTGACTTATACTTTTATTCAACAGTTTGTCACATGTCAAAGGAGTTAATGAAGAGATGCAATTTCTGAGAGTGAATAATGAGAACGGTAATGATTCTATCAAACCATACATTGGTATGCTTTTTGATACAGAGGAAGATGCATACAGATATTATAATTGCTATGCTAAAGTAGTTGGATTTTCGGTGCGTAAATCTTACACAAGCAAATCTAAAAAAACTGGTGAAATTATGAGTAGGATGCTTGTTTGTTCAAAACAAGGGCAAAAGGCTACTACTAATCAAGAAGGAGGAAAAGAAATGAAATGACAAGAGATTAACGAATGGATTGTGATGCACATTTGCAAGTGTTTGTAAGAGAGGACAAAAAATGGGTGGTAAAAAAATTCAATGAGAAGCACACACATACCTTGGCTACTCCCTTAAAGATTAATCAGATGCGTTCACATTACAAGTCTATATCTACTACTTCCTTTCAAATGATGAATCAATTAAATAGATGTGGGCTCGGACCATCTAAAATAGCTCACATTTTGAATTTTAATGGTGAGACATCTGCTACAACTCAAAGGTGCATTGACCATTTACGAACACGAAAAAGTAATGTCGGCAAAGAATGCATGACTGTTATTAGTTATTTTCAAAACAAATTAAATTCCGATCCAGGATTCTTTTTCAAATTGGAGTGGGATGGAAATAATTTGTAAGAAGTGTTTTTTGGGCAGATACGAGATCAAGAGATAGTTATATGACTTTTGGAGATGTCGTAACTTTTGACACCACATATAGGACTAATAAATTTTGTATGTCTTTTGCGCCATTCACTAGCATCATAGGCAAACAATTTTATTTGGTTGCGCCTTACTGGCAGATGAAACTGAAGAAACATTTATTTGGTTGTTCAAGACATGGCTAGAGTGTATGCATGAGAAATATCCTAAAGCAATTGTCACTGATCAGGATATCGCAATGGGCAATGCCATTCGAAAAATATTTCCAAAAACACGACATAAGTTGTGTGTATGGCATATAAAAAGAAATGCTATAGCCAACACTCGAGATTTATGTGCAAAAGGGGACTTTATGCAAGACTTTAAAGCATGGGTTCTTGGATCAGTAAGTATCAATGAATTTGAAGAAAATTGGCATATATTGAAGCAAAATTATGCAATTCCAGAAGGACATTGGGTAGAAAAGATGTATAACAAGCGGCATATGTGGGTGCCTGTGTATTTAAATGATGTTTTTTTGCAGGCATGCATACTACACAACGAGCTGAAAGTATAAATGCATTTTTTGATGGCTATGTAAATGCACATACATCTTTATCTGATTTTGTTCGTCAATATGATCAAGCAATTCAAAATCGTCGGGAAGCAGAAGAAAGAGAAGATTTTAAAAATTTAAATACCAGGCCTACAATAGCTTCTAGAAACCCATTAGAGAGTCATGCTAGAAAAGTGTACACAGATAAAGTATTTCGGATTTTTCAACAACAATTTCGAAATATAGTTGACTTTCATGCAAATATGATTTTTGGAGGTGCTCACAATGTTGTGTATTCGGTGCATTTAGCAGGAAAAGAAGACAAAAAAAGGATTATTGTGGAGTATGATGATAGTCAATGTGTTACGGTGAAATGTTCTTGCATGAAGTTTGAGCACGAGGGTATTTTTTTGTTCTCATATTTTGTACATTCTAAACCTAAAAGGTGTTGTGAGCATTCTTGAACAATACATACTTCATCGTTGGACAATGGAGACTAGGTACTCAAAAGCTCGTCACACGTCGGCTTCCACAAATGAAGAAGCTTTTTCTATGGACAAATGGACTTATACAACAAATATGCTTAAAGCAATTGAAATGGGTATGCGATCACCTTACCATTTAAAGGTTGCAGTACCACTTGTGGAAGAGCTGATTAAAAAGTTATCCATTACTAAAGATTTAAATGCATTGAATGATGTCCCAAAAGCTTCAGCTAGCTCACTTGAATACGACATTGTGCTACATGATCCCATTCACATAAAATCAAAGGGAAGACCACGAAAAATGCAAAGAATAAAATCTAGTGTTGAGATATCGATGTCACAAAATAGAGTCAAGAAGAAGAGTTGTACTAAATGTGGCAAAATGGGTCATAATGCGAGGAAATGCCGGGTGAAATATCTTCTCTAATTTATTTGAATCTAGTTCCTATGATGATATGCATTTTATGTAAACTCACCATTTGATGATTTCTTTTCTTTTGTTAGGAGCAGGACCAACAAGGTAATGATTTACTGGCTAATGTGACACCAGTTTCAAGTCAATGAGGCACAAATTCACAATTCACAGTATCAAAATATTGCCTCAGCAATCTAACTGTTGAGAAGAAAATTTCCAATCTACTAGAAACTTTTGAACAACTTGAAGATTGAAGTTTTGGAATCTTGTGTAATATTTCAAGTAGAATGTATTTTGAATTTTTGTAATGTTTGCATAATATTGTGAAACATATTACAACATGTTCTAATTCCTCCAAGCAATGTGATATGCTTATTTCTTTTTGTTAAGTTACAAAATAATTTGTATTATACATAATTGCTTAGAGTGGTTGTATATTTGCATCACTTTCACAGTGCTAAACTTATAATGTAAACTATTATATAATTTTTTTGTGTGGAAAGATGGTTGGATTTTATCATACTAATTATTACTTACGATTTTTTGTCTAATAAAAAAGTCACATTCTTTCTACTAAATCAAATTCGTGAAAGTTAAAAAAAACAATCAAACCAAAGTGTGGTTGCATTGACTACTCAAAAACAAAATTCAAGAAATAATTGAAAATATAAAATGAATACTAATAACATAGTCAAGTTAATAACATTATTCATATATATAGATCTTATAAGATAACGCATATAATTACTAATAAAATAATGAAATTAAAAATTGTTATTAATATTTTGAGGTGCTAAGTAGCTAGACATCTGCAACGAAACGACTTGATGTCCGCAGCAAAGGAAAAAATTAATTTATTTATCTATTAATATTTTATTTTAAAATCACCTATACAAACAAGGTAAACAAGGTGCAGATTGGTGGTGTTTTTTAAATAGTGGCTTTGAGTATGTGAATGGTAAACCAAATCCGAGCATCCATCTTGAGATCAATGGACAGTCATCACATGTAAACCCATTATGGGTTTACACGCCCATTTACCCCATTCAAAAAAGGTTTTGATTTTCCTTTATGTGAGGACGAACTAAAAGATAATAAGACAAAAAAAATCCGACTTTCATATCTGCGAGGAGGAACTATGAGATAACAAGAGAGGTCATCAAAAATGAAAATTTGCCGAGGAAGAGAGGGAATGGTCTTACCCACATCGGGGATTAAGAGAGAGAATAAGAAATAAAATAAAATATAAGTAAAACCACCTTTGTCATTATTTTACTTTAGTATTCTGGTTTCACTGCTATATATATGTGCTACAAGAGGGGTATACACTTAGTATACTATATAAGACTTCGAAAGAAAGATTCATGCTTGGCCATTCCATCATTGTTTTCCATTATATGTCAAACATAGGCAATTCGAAACACAATCCAGAATCCTTCTTATGCCGCGCCTCTGATGATATGCCGAATGCAATTCAAATGAATGAAGACTGATCTTCTCATCCCCATATTCTTCCTCACATGAACCTGATTGAAAAGAAAATGTGCTTCACGTGATCATTTTACTTTGTAATTGTGGGGATTAATTGTCTTCAAGTTGCAGTTATACAAGTTACATTCTGATATTCATGTCACCGCAAAACAACAGCTTCAACAACAATCAACCACGGCCCACTTGTCATAGAAGTTTAAATTGTTGAAGTATCGTTCTGTCTGCTTCACGGGCCTATTGTCATAAAGTGATTTACAATCTATCAGAAGCAAACTTAGACACCAAAAAGAGCTAAATGCACAAGTTTGAGAAACAAAATGATACAGAAATAAGAATACAAAACAATAACAAAACTACGGAATGGAGGATGGATTTTCCGTCCCACAAGATAATTATATGGCATCTCTACAATTGTTTTGGCATACATTCAAAGATTCTTGAAAGGTACTACTGCCCACATCTAATACACCAACACTGTTTTCACTTTCCTTCTAATTGAGAGTTAGGAACATCAAGTTACTTTTTTCTGATTGAGATTTCATTTTCCTCTCCCTAATCCTCTTAATTTTATATTCTTAAGACCATCTTTCTTTTGTATTTCCAAGTCATATATCGAACACATGAAAATGAACCCATTTTCTAAAAGTCATTTTCCAATGACTAATTTCAATAAAAGAATTAAATAGATGATTTAGGCAGTTGGGCATAGTCTGAAATTTCCAACTACAGCTTTTAATCATCTTTTTCCTTGAGCCCGGCAATACTTTAATAACAGTTATTTTCCTCAAAAAACCATTGCCTCTTGAATAGCATAGTGCTTCACTTATGCCAATTCAAGCTGTCAGTATTTAAGATTTTTAGCACCTAACTAATTTGAATTTGGGAGTTAATGAGCAGAACAATATTTCTCTAGCCAACTTGATGATTTCAGGAATCGCACCCTATTAACCTTGGACTAATTATGGTAACCAAACTTGGTTAATACTTCACTCTTTATATTACTATATTGTTATACTAGACAGTATAAGAAGGTTAATATTTACATGAATAGAATAAAAAATTTATGCTTTTGGGTGTCATTGTTTTTAGATGATCGGGTATCAAGATTGAACAGATGATAAGGGCAGTTTGACACAACCCAAGCCTTGCAATTATGTACTTAACAACTCTTGAAATATCTAAAGAAAAAGGTAGGGAAAAAAAGACATCAACATTTCCTTTAACCACAATACGTCAAGTTTCAAACAAATTGTCTCTTTTTTAGGGGTTAAAGGATGATTAGAAGTATTTAGTCATCCATATGTATATGTAAAGAACTGAGAAGATGTCCCTGCAGTGAAATGGAACATTATAGAAATGGGGACCAAAAACTTAACCCTCGCCCCATTCTCTAGACAAAAAATGGATATGATGTACAATATTCTTAATGTAGCATCTCCCCTAAAAGTGGTATTGTTGTGTTAAATCCAAATGGCCCAAAAAACTGCGAAGCAGTGCACACAAGGGGGGCTAGGAGCTTAGGTCCTTGTGTCGATGGTGGCGATGGGATGCTCATGGGTGATCAAACTCTCGAAGAACTTGTGAAGATGAGGGCACATCGCTAGTAGGCAGGAGGGAGAGGTTGATGAAATATAACATCAATAATATGCTAAGACTCAGGGGAAAAGGTAGTTTATTTTTCTAATTGATTTCATTTACCTATCCCTAATTCTTCTTTCTTTTCTATTTCCGTGTCATATATCAAACACATGAAATAACCACTTTTGTCCATCCGATTGTAATGTTTTTTTGTTAAGAATATAAAATAAATGATGTTACTCTTCCTAACGGCTTAAGTTTTTAGGAAAATTGGTTAGCACATCAAATTTAACATATGATATAAGAGTCGGAGGTCATGAGTTCAAACCTCGTTAAGTTCTTATTAAAAAAAGTATTTTCCTTCCTTTATTGTCCACGTAGTGGGCTGGGCTAGATCAAAATTGTCAGCATCCCACACGTGAGGGGGGAATATTAAGAATATAAAATAAATGATGTTGCTTTTCCTAACGGCTTAAGCTTTTCAAAAAATTGGTTAGCACATCAAATTTCAACACTTTTCTATATTTTCTTGTTATTAATGAATCTGGATGATTAACATTTGGTTGATCATCCTTTTACCCTCTCAAAATGAAATAAACCACTTTTCTAACAGTCATTTTCTACCACCTGACTAATTCGAATTTCAGGGATAAAGAGCGGATCAATATTTCTCTAGCCAAGTTAATGATTTTGGGAACCGCACCTGGTTGACCTTGGACATCCACTAACTGTAGCAGTCAAACTGCACACAATTGTATCAGAAGCAATGTTGTCAAAATCGCATCTCAGCTCATAGAATCGGACGATTCTACTATCCTACTCCGAAAAACGTGTCCGATCCCACTCTAACACGTTTTTTTACCAGCATGCAGTAGAATCGCATGCTGGCTCGTGGGATCGGTGGGCACACTCATGCCCGCCGTTCCGACTTTTTTTTTTGCCCAAGAAAGTGGTCACGTGGTGTGACCACGTGAGTGAACACTAGAAAAAACACTTCTTTTTAGAAAGTGGTCACGGGGTGTGACCACGTGAGTGAACTCTAGAAAAAACAAAACACATGCCCTACGATAGCTCCACCGGCCGTTCTTGCCTAGCTGCCGCTTGCTGCCGCTTGCCGCCGCGTGTTGCAGCTGGCTGCCGCTGTGCGTTGCTGCTGTCGTCGGTCGCCATGAGTTGCCACCTACCTTCATGTGTTGCTGCTATCATCACTCGCCAGTACCCCCTTCCTCCTCCCTTCCCCCCTCCCTCAATCTCTCTCTCTCTCTCTCTCCCCCTTTGCAAGGGTTGCCAATCCTTTTCTCCTCCCCTCAACTCGTGAGCAAGGAGCCCTGCGCTGTGATCTCCCTGCTCGCAACCTCAGAGCACAGGGAGGAGAGCAGGGCTCCCTGCTCAGATGCCTGCACAAGCAGGTTGTGCAGGTCCCCCTGCTTGCGCGAGCAGGGAGGCCTGTGCCAAAGGTCTCCCTGCTTGAGCAGGGCTGCCTGCTCGGAGATCTGCACAAGCAGGTTGCGCAGGTCTCCCTGCTCGTGAACAGGAAGGTAGCGGACTTGTTGAGTTCAATCGGAGAGTCTATTTAATTAGATTTAATTGAAAGGATTATATAAGTAATAGTTCATATCCTTCATTTCTTTTTTTTTTTTGAGAAGGGAAAGGATGACCACCAGTTTGGTTGTCATCCATGTATATAGTGGAGAGCAGCAAAAGTAAGACAAAGAGATGCTAGTCAAAGCCCCAATCCTGAAGAAGAAAAAATATATGATGTACAATCTTATCCACCTGACATCTCTCCCCACAAAAAATGACTTGGTTGCACTGAAGCCAAATGGCCCAAGCACCGACCTTTTAATGAGCAATCTCAATATTATGCCTTGAAGAGGACTCGAAGCAAAGTACCATGCATGCGGGAAGCAGGAGTCCTGGAAGAAGCTCATAGAGTTCAACTCCCGTTCTCAACCCATGAACAATATGGGTCCGAAGCTTCCTTCGTACCCTAAATAAAGTCCCAACCAATTTGTTCGATTTCGTGATCCTCTGCCGAACCTATTCCAATTCCAACAGCTCGGACTTGGATCGTGAACAGGTTTACTCTACCCCTTTTTACCTTTCATGATAGATTAACTAATATAAAAACAAATAAAATAGTTGCCACCGGAGATCTCCAATCCAGTCTCTATCTACGAAGTCCCCTCATAGTCTGCCAAAAGTCCTCCGCCGCCAAGGGCACGCCGCCCATGCTGCTTGTCCTTGACCAAACATCTCGTGATACTCGGCAGCTGAAAAAGAGGTGAGCAACATCCTCCTCCAACTCCCCACACAAAACACAAGAGGTATCCGCCTGCGGCGCGCACCGTGCCCTGTAAACTCTGGTGAGAATCCGCTCTCGCTGTAGAAGCCATGCAAAGACCTTGACTTTCAGCGGCATATGGGAGTGCTAGATGAGTCTGCAATCTACTCTGAAGTCCTCTGAGTCGGTGGTGGCTGGAAGTAAACGGAGGTAGAGACTGCGTGCCGAGGAATCTGATACCCATATCTAGCCATCTGCCAACGTCGGATGTGGACGAAAAGAGCAATCCTCCGATGAAGTGCTAGTAAGTCAGAAATCCGCTGATCAGAGAGGGGAGACCCGAAAAGGGGAGTCCATGAGCCAATCCCCGAGGCTCCCATCTGAGACCAACACTCAGCCACAGATATGTCAGGATGTGCCGCTAGGGCATGTAACCGTGGAAAGGAGTCCGCAATAGGTCCCCTGAGTAGCCAGTTGTGCCGCCAAAATGAGAATGCCTCCCCAGAGCCAAGCGATGGAGTCATGAAAGGCCGCACCTGTGGGAAAAGAGCCGCCACTCCCTTCCAGAAGTAGGAAGCGCCACGAGGTAACGGTGGGCCTAGAATCCCATGATAGATCCCGGCCATAGCATGTGAAGAACACCTCCCTCCATATGCTATCCTCGGGCCCCATAATTGGTGCATCGGAGGTCTCGGACGCCCAAACCGCCCTATGAGGTGGGCTTACAAATGAAAGACCTGGCCACCATGTGAACCCGACGCGCAGGGCTGCATCCCTGCCAGAAGAACCTGCATATCAAGGAGTCAATCCGTGATAACACCTGTGCAGGCATGCGAAGCACTGACATGAAGGACGTCAGGAGTGATGAAAGAACCAGGCGACCTCCGTTGGATAAGAGGCAAGAACTCCAACCCTAGAGGCGGTGCTCTAGCCGCTCAATGAGAGGAGTCCACCTCCTAGAACAAATATGGTAGTCTGAGAGAGGTCGGTAACTCCCCAACAGGAGTACGCAACTCAGCCACGCAGCGTAGGGCCTCCTCCGTCACCATGCCAAAAGGAATGAAAGAGGATTTTGCATGGTTGATCTCAAGGCCCGAAGTCATGCCAAAAAGCTCCACCAAGATAGCCACCTGTCTAGCCTCTGCCTCCGACGCCTCGATGAAGAAGAGAGTGTCGTCCGCGTACTGCAGCAGAGGCACCATCCCGCCGGCGAAGCCTCTGAAAAGGCCAGCCAAGCACGCCTCCTGAGTGCATCTGGCGAGGCCGTCAACCGCCAGTGTGAATAACGTGGGTGCGAGGGGACACCCCTGTCGGACGTCGCGCTGTGGCTGCACCCCCCAGCCATCAACCCGTTGACCAGGGTCGAGAAAGAAGCGGTGGTGATACATCGTTTCATCCATGCAATACAGGTCACCGAGAAGCCTCTCATGTGTAAAGAGTACCAAAGAAAGTACCATGAGAGGGAATCATAAACTTTTGAGAAGTCGATCTTCTAGAGAAAGGCACGATGACTGTTGCGTCGCCACTGCACAGTATCTCAGAGGCCATGGAGTAGCTATCCGTGATAGATCTACCATGAATGAAGGACAATTGAGCAGGATGGATGAGGTCAGGAAGCACCTCCCGGAGCCGGTTAATAGATGGCATTGGATAAGATGATCGGTCGAAAGTCCTCGATTCTGTCCGCTGGCGTGCGCTTGGGCAACATGAAGAGTAGGTACCGGTTCAGACGCTCGAAACTTCGGTTCCCGCTAGAGAACTCCTGGATCACCGCCATAACATCCTCCCTCACCACAGGCCAAAACTCCCTATAGAAGAAAACCGAAAAGACAAGTAATACCTCTAGGGGACCATCTCCATGCTGGCGGTGGATGCTGTCTGGAGAAGTCCCGATGGAAGGAGGCGATGGCAGTCCCGATGCGGTGGTGGCCCATGATCCTCTACGCCATCACCTCCAGCTGGTCGATACGATTCGCCCGCCAGGGGATCACTCGTCGTTGAGGTCGTGGAGCGCATCCGTGACCTCGCCCTCGGTGATGGTCTGCACTAACATCGAAGACTGCTCAGTAAGACAAGTAATACCCCTGGGAGACCATCTCCATGCTGGCGGTGGATGCCGTCTGGAGAAGTCCCGATGAAAGGAGGCGATGGCAATCCCGATGCAGTGGTGGCCCGTGATCCTCTACGCCATCACCTCCAGCTGGTCGATCCGGTTCGCCCGCCGCCGCGAGCTCGCATATAGGTGAAAAAAACGAGTGTTGTCATCTCCCTCCCGAAGCGGGAGCGCTACCTCCACTGTATCTCCACCAGCCTGTCCTCCATCTGGATGGTCAATTGTGCCCGTCTGCGCTGAGCCACCTCATCCTCCGTGAGATGGCGGGCGTCCTTCTCACAGTCAAGCTGCGCAATCACCTCGAGAACCTCGGTCCTACGTGCCTCCCGAGCCACCCGGACCTGCCTCCGGCGGTCCCGAAGGAAAAGCCTCAAGCTGTGAAGCCTGTCTGCAAGAGTCCGTGCTGCCGAGTCCGATGCCGCGACACTCTGCCAATGTTCGGCCACCGCCTGTCTGAATCCATCCTCGAACCAAGACCGCTTAAAACGGAAAATAGAGCGTAGGGGCTGACCGCCTACGGCGTGTGATTTGAAAAAGGGCAGTCCATGGCCTGGATATCCGCAAGCTGGTACGCCTCCACCAGCTCCAAGGAATCGAGGAATCTGTCAAGCCGAGACCTAGATGAAGGTGCCACCGTGCTCCGCTAGGTAAATCTGCAGTTCATTGCAGTTCATTGCCGGGAGGTCAGACAACGAATGCGAGTCGATGAAATCTCTGAACTCAGCTCCAAAATCTCTCCCTTGTCGTTTGGTGGGGCGATCATCCATGTCCAGTGTGACATTGAAGTTGCCCCCAATCAGCCATCGGCCATCAGGAAGGTGAAGGCGGGCCGCCGATAGCTCCTCCCATAAAGCCGTCCGAAGGGACCCCGAGCAGGGGCCATATACACAAGAGGTAGGAGGCCCCATCCGTGCTGCGCCTCAGATGGAGCGTCATCAAGAATCGGTCCGTCCAGGCATCAACCAGGGTGAACATGTCGGCCCACCAGCCGATGATACAACCTCCAGTGTGCCCCACTGAACTGAGTGAAATGTGTTGGATCAGCCGAGTACCGTTGATCTGTTCCCATATTTGAGTGCTACATTCCATGAGTTTAGTCTCCTGTAGGAAGACCACGTCAGCCTCCCACGCCCTCAAGTAACGGCCAAGACTCCGGCGCCTCCCCACATCCTCGACGCTGCAGACATTCCATGTCAGCACCTTCATAAGGAAACTATGATCTCCCCGCGAGTGGGTGACCCTCGACCCACAACTTGCCGCCGCTTGTAGCCATTCCGGGCGAGCACCAGGAACCGCTGGGGGACGGTGTACGGCCAGTGGCCATCTGCAATTCTCTGATCGTGTACGTGAGAGTCGACTAATGAGCCGGAAACCAGCCCTAGCAGCAACCTCCTGGACGTCGGCGTCCTGTCGTCCAGGGAGGTGCGCGGGTTCACTGCCAGTCCAGCCCACCCCGGATGAGGCAGTGGACGCCGTCAAAGGAGAGGGAGTACTCGCCATAGTCCCCTGTGTTTGGTGTGCAGCGGTGGTCTCCGAAAGAGAGGCAGCGAGATTGGAGGCGGCGGTGACCTGACAACGCCGGCAGCCATAGACGCGTGCCAGGCGTGGCTGGTGGCTGTGGCATGGGTTTGGGGAGGGAGCTCGGCGTGTGGGGGAGGGTCCGTCAACAGAGGCATCGCCTGAGAAGGATGCGGCCGGGTTGCAGGGAACACCAGGCAGAGTTAGAGTGGGGGGTCGGGTTACAGGGAGGCTGGACCGGGTTGTAGGAGGGGGGCGGATGTGGGACCGGGTGGAGGAGTGTCGTCCGGGTCGGGTAGTAGGGGTTCGAGTGCGATTCGAGTTTTGGTGTGGGTTGTGGGCCTTATTCAGGGACAGGTGGCGTGATGTGAAAGGCTGAGTTGGCGGGGGAGGCGTTATGTGGCGCTTTAAGTTTGGTTTTGATTATGTTGTATACTTGTATAGATTGTACAAATGTGTCACAGATTTAGGTAAAGGAAAAATGGCAAATGGTTTGGGTTCAGGAGTTGGATAAACAGATGAAAAGTTTGCTTTATCATGAAGAAATTACAATATTATAGTTAGGTTCGTGCTAATTTATATATATATATATATTTCAGGTGGAATCGTCTGTGTCGTGTTACGTGTTCACGATTTCCGTTTTTTCTTGGCCTTCTGTGTCGTGTCTGTTTTACGTGTTTGACAACGTTTATCAGAAGGTTAATATTTGCATGAATAGAATAAAAAATCTATGCTTTTGGGTGACATTTCTTTGAGATGTTCTGGGTGTCAAGATTGAACAGTTGATATGGGCAGTTTGGCACAACCCAAGCCTTGCAATTATGAACTTAACAAGTTTTGAAACATCAAAAGAAAAAGGGAGTATGTCAAGTTTTTACTTCAAAAAAAATCACATAAGGCAAATTATAAAGAATCTTTTTTTAGGGGTTAAAGGATGAATAGAAATGTCTAGTCATCCATGTATATATAAAGAACCGAGAAGATGTACATGTGTACTGAAATGGAACACTATAGAGATGGGGACCAAAAACTCAACCTCACCCCATTTTCTAGACAGAAAAGGAATATGATGTACAGTATTCTTAATGTGGCATCTCCCCCAAAAATGGTATTATTGTGCTACATCCAATGACCCAAAAAACTAAGAGCAGTGCACACAGGGGAAGCCAGGTGCGAGGTCCTCGTGCCCCCATGTTGTGATGTGTCAAAAAAAAGAATATGGTGAGTGCATCCAGGTCCAATGCATCTATCCACTATCAGATATCGCATGTTATTGTGCATTAAAAAAACAGGCTGGAGGGGCCCTTCCTGACCATGGCAGAGGCAATGCTCCGACAAAGTACAAGCTTTGGCAAAATATCCAAGGCAGTGACACAATAAACAAAGAACCCTGAGCGAGGTGCAATTCGGTGGACGGCGGGTCACTGGGATGCTCAAGGGTTATCCAACTCTTGACATGTGCACAAAGATGAGGGCACATCTTGAACATTGCTAGTAGAAGGGGGAGGTAGATGAGATATAACATCAATAATATGATAAACATTTAAACGCCAGAGTAGAGGAATCATTGGGTGTATTTATGTGTCTCTGACAAGAAATATTCTGAATATGTTACCTTGTATTGAGATAACTACTTTCCATATCTTTGGTTCTTCTTTGAAAAGTCATATAAGGCTTTCAGAACTGCACCATATGTTATACCTTTCAGAGAACCCATATGTCTGAACAGTAAGACAGATGAGAAATGAGAACTTCAGTACAACGGGTGTAAGTAACAAAAAAAGGTTAATGATGAACAACTAGAACATGCTATTGCATTGCAAAAGATTCCTTATACAATGACCAAACTATTCTGATTCACCAGTCACAAAAGAAAAAAAACAAAAGTAAATTGTGTCCTAGAAAAGAGCATCTTGTTAAATAGGAATGAAATAATGTTGCCAAATAGCAAGAATTATCAATGAAATTTTTTTAGAAGAATTATCAATGACATTATAGAAACATCTCAAATGGCAGAGGCCTCATTATATGTGAAGTTTTTTAAAAAATTATTAGAAGTATGGTACTAATACCACCAAATGAGAGGACAATCCACAAAAGGTTAATATTTGAATTCTGGTAGACAAAAAATATTGCATTGGTGGTCTTACATGATTTCTGTATATCGTAATCTCCATGCAGGAAATCCTAAATGGCATCTAGCAGGTCCATATATTAGAAGAAGATCAGGTTCAGGTCCTCCATAACCTAAATAAAATGAGGATGTTATATTAATCTTGATATACCTGTAGAAAAGAGTTCTGGTTCGCTACAAATTAAGATTGCACACCTACTGCTTTTAAAGAGTATGCCAAATCAGATTCTGTGAAGTGTGGTTCTATCCATTTGCAATCTATGGAATCCTCCAAGTATTTTGAACATAGGAAGTTAGCTGCTTTAGCAACTACTTCCTTGCCATCAGAAAAAGAAAGTATCTCGACTGTCATCATTTCTGTGTGATAAAGAAAAACCATATTGTTTACTCCATCAACCTACATTGGGTGATCAATAAATCCAAAGTAGGTCAATGAGTAGATGTTCTTATACAAAGAGAAAAAGAATTTTTTTGTCATCAAAAAGAACTTTATCTCACAATGTATGGAGGAACTAAATGATAAACTTGTATAACTTACATGGCTAGATATTATACTTGGCTTCTTAAGAACACTTCCAATAGTATTCTTCAGCACTCCTGCACACCATCAAACATGAAGTTAATAGTAACAGTAAAGGGACAAAAAATTCTTAGCAATTAGTGAGTCAATGACATCCGCCATTTGGTCAAAGGTATACTTTATATATACTATACACGGTTCATACTTACCTTCCATGTCATAAAGAATAACATATTTCACATTCGCCTCTGATAACCATATCAAAAGTTTATTAATTTTCGTTGTGTTTTTTGCTTCTTCACTGTCAAAGACAACTGCAAGATGCCTCAGTTTATCCAACTGCAAGGTTTTGTACTTCTTCAACACACCAGCTGAGATCAGGAAGGAAAGCAACAATTGAATCAAACATGATCCGGCATGTACAGCACTGACAACCAGATGCAGCAAGCACCAAAGAAAACCCAGTACAAGTCTGACAATCATCGATGACCAAAGATTTTGCATATTCTAGATCCAAATGCAACCTTCAAATTTTACAATAAAGTTAGTTTATCATGGCTGAACACAAGGATATCTATAGAAAGAAAAAAAAAAGAGAGAAGGAAAAGCATGGACCTGTAGCGAGCCTTGATCAATAGCTTTGCATTCCCTTAGGTTACAAATCTACAAAGACAGAAACAAAAAAGAGTAAGAAGACATCACAGACCCTCTAAATAAGAAACCTAACAAGAAAATGAGTAAAACCAACAGATATCATCAACCACGAGCATGATCATCACCTCACTAATCACGGGCATTATCATCCCTTTGGTAAAGCAGATATACTAGTCACCTAGGAATTCATGAATATCATCATATCTCGCCCCTACAACTGCTCGGGCCATAATACATCACTCCCATTCAACTGCTAGGGTCATCATGTATGGCCAGACACCTCAACAACAAAGAAACCAATCAACAAAATGAGCAAAATAAATGGATATCATCAACGGTGAGCATCATCATCACCTCAATAATCTCGTGAGAATTATCTATCACTTTGCTAAACGCGAGTTTCCTAGTCACCTAGCTATTCACGAGTATCATCATATATCGCCACTAGAACTACTTGGGACATTATACATCACTAGCATTCAACTTCTAGGGTTATTATCTATGGCTACTTCATAGGTTTTTGTCAGGTGGGCATCTCAAGGAATACATATCACCCTGCCAATTGCTAGGGCCATCAGACATCACCCAGCCAACTGTTAGGGTCATCCAATGTTGTCAAACACGTAACACTGACGACAAGGAGGGCCGGGAACGTAAATCGCTACCAGATTTTTTTATATATTAATTTTTTATATGTTTGTGTCCCCACCTAGTGGGATAAGGTTTTGTTGTTGTTGTTGTTGTTGTTGTGTCTCCAACTCCTGAACCCAAACCAGATGCAAATTTTCCTTTAGGTAACATTCTATACAAGCATACTGTAATATCCTTAAAGAAATAAAATAAAATAAAAAGAAAAGGAAGTAAGTAAGTAAAAGAAAGCTATGGTCACTTAAGGCCCATTAGTCTAATAGGCCCTAAATCTAAGCTATAAAAGTCTTAAGGTGCCCTAAACCCCACCTAACATCTCACTTTTCTCCCTTTTTCCAACACCAGCCGAAAGTTACTCTCCCTCACAGCTCACTGCCGGCAGCCCCCAAGAAGACTCCCTCTCCCACTCTCTTCTCTCATGCTTCCTCACATCAACTCACAGCAAGAAAGGAGGCCAACTACTCACTCTTTCTCTTGCTCTCCACTCACGAATGTACAGCAATCTTGAAGAGCCACCAAACTCTCTCTCACAACCCACTCACGAACAGAAGCATAGCAACTCACCTCTCCATCACTTTCCCTCTTGCAATCACATGGCCAACACCAAGCCCACCCACCTCTCAACTCTCTCTCCTAGTCACTCTCTCTCACTCTCTCTCTCCAAGCAGCCGAGCAACCCACCCCACATCAATCTCCCTCAGCCTCACTCCTCATAGTTCGGCCACAGCAGCCACAAGACCAAGGAGAGGCAGTGCTGCAACAGGGAGAAGAAGGAAAAAGGAAAAGAAGAAAAAGAAGGAAAAAGAAAGAAATTAGGATTTAGGATTAGGGTTTTAACGTAAACCCTTAAAGTATGTTTGAGGGGATCCAAAGTCCTAATCTCAATCTTGAATAATGCATGAATGAATGATTAAGAATTTGAAGACCAACTTGGATCTTCTTAGGTTATATGATTGAAGATAAGCATGATCTATTTGCATTATTGAATGGTTAGTTAAAGTTATTATTTCATTGCTAATTATGTTTAGTACTAGAATGTTCATGACTATCCATATTTAATTCATCATGATGTCTTTTATTTGTTCGTATTAATATGATTAGTAATTCTTAATGTTCTTTAGGCAAATCTCTTTATATGTTCAAGATTAAGAAAGTAGAAATGTTCATGTTTAACCTATGTGTTAATTAGTAAATAATGTATGTTTGAGGGGATCCAAACTCCCTAATCTCCCCCTAATGATGTTTGAATGTATGGATTAGGGCTTAAGAACAAACCCTTGTTCTTAGAGGAATGTTAGGGAATGTGCATTTATGGATTCATGTTTTATAGTTTACTCTTCCATTGCTAATCATGATTATAATGCCATGTGTTGCATAGCTTAATGTTTTATTTCTGATCATGTTTAGTTGTATGATAGAGCGGAATGGCGTCGTATGATCCATGTAGCCGACCCCACCTAGTGGGATAAGGCTTTGTTGTTGTTGTTGTTGTTGCATGTTTAGTTGTATGATGTCTATTGTGATTATGTTAGCTTATTATGAAATGGTTTTATGCTTATGTACATCTATGAACTTGGATAGCATGATTAGATGCCTTAAGTGAAACCCTCATTATGTTTCATGATTAGTGTGTTAAGAATGTCATGAGATGTCTATTATGATGTTTAGAAGTCAATATGTTGTGACCATGTCAATGTATGAAAGATTTGAAAAGAAATCATGTAAAAATCATGTAGCTGCAGAACAGGCGACCGATTCTTTATCGGTCGACCGTTCTGGAAGGGCAGACACATTCTGTGATTAGCGAATTTCCGAATGCCTTGATTCGGTCGTCCGAAAGTCATGTACCGGTCGACCGACATCCCAGCGGTCGTCCGATATAAGTAGTCGAAACATTCTCTGATTAGCGGTCGATCCAACGCCCTATTTCGGTCGTCCGAAAGTCAGGAACCGGTCGAAAGATAGTCAAACGGTCGTCTGATATGTGTGTAGTCGAAAACACTCGAAACATTCTATGATTAGCGATCGACCAAACACCCTGTTCCGGTCGTCCGATAGCCATGTAAAGGTCGACCGATATTCCACCGGTCGTCCGATTTGAGCAGGCATCACATACTGTGATTAGCGGTCGAACCGAAGTTCATTTTCGATCATCCGAAAGACCTATCTTACTTTTACTATGTCATGATGATGAACTCTTATAAGGGTTAAGTATGTATGGCTTATGGGCCTCTTATTGAGTCATGTACTCCATTTGAACTCATTTATGTATGATGAATCCTCTATTGGGTATACGTTAGAGCCTATTAGGCCCATGAGCCAGTTTATGTATCTTGAGTTTTAATCATGAAGTCTTCCATTGTTTTTACAATATTATTGTTATGATATTGATGTTTATTTTTATGATTATGTTTCCGCTTCAATGTTTTATGAAATTAGGTCATCTGAAGGTCAAAGTAACGTCGCCTAGGTTCGGCAAAAATTTAAAGTAGGGCCGAGTTTTGGGGGCGTTACACGTACAACATAATCAAAACCTAATTCAGACCTAATTAAGCATGCAAGGACAACAACTGTTACTTTTATAATCCTAACTTAAAGTTTTAAACAGGCTTGAACAATTACTTGTATAATCCAATATTGCTATTTCTAACTTAAAGTCATCTACTCATACACCTGTCTCCCTCTTCACGAGGATTGCGACCCTGCGCAAGCAGGGAGAGACCTCGGTGCAGGCCTCCCTGCAGGGAACAGCGCCTGCTGCACTGCGCGAGCAGGGAGACCTTGGCGCCTCCCTTTTCCCTGCGCGCTGAGGTCTCGAGCAGGGACCCCGGCGACAGAAAAGAATGGCGTTGTGCGACAGAAAAAGAATGGCGAGAGAGATTGAGGGAGGGAGGAGTAAGGGAATACCGGCAATTCACGGCGAGCGGCAGCAACACCGGCAGACGGCTGGAACACACGGCGGCAGGCGGTTGCAACACACGGCCGCAGGCGGCAACGACTGGCGGCAGGCGGCTGCAACACAAGGCGGCAGGCGGCAACGACGGGTCTGGGGCAGGCGGAGGTAACTAGGGCATCCTTGTCTGGTTTCTTCCTTACTGGCTTTGGGTTGGATCACACTACGAAAGGTCAACGATCGCGATCTTTTTTTTTTTAACAAGATGGGAGGGAGGGTCAATAGATCGATCGTAAGATAGAATTATGGCTATCTATTAATGAAAACATGTATATATATACGAGGAGAGGTAAAAGAATATTACGGATACACGTATCAAATAATAACATTTAGCTAATTTAAGAAAGTTTAAATCAAAAAGATAAAATTAATCTTACTATTTAACTAATTTAAGAAAGTTTAAATCTAAAAGGTAAAATTAATCTTGTAAATTTAACCTTTTAAGGTAATAATATAAAACTAATCTTACAAGATTGGTTGGTTAAATAAGATAATAATATATCTGAAAATTAATAATATATGATGAGTTTAAATAAAAAAGATAAAATCAAGCTTACAAATTTATTTCAATAAGGTATGCAAGAGAGAGAAATAAAATTGATTGAAAATAATTGCTTAAATAGAAATATAAAAATATTTAATTTGAGCAAGAGTAGGAATTCTAAAACTGAAAATTAATATAACATATGATATATGAAAAAATTTAAGTATAAAAGATAAAACTAACCCTACAAAATTAGTTAAATTAGATAAATTAATATAAAACCTATAATATTAGTTAGGTACGTGGCATGGTGGCCCCAAAATTTATTACTAAGTGCATTAAAGCCGCAAAATTTATTACTAAATAGGAGTTAAAACACTACTAATTTTAAAAATAGGATTATTTTCATAAATTTTTCATAAATTATTATGATTTTTCAATCTTAAATTTCGAACTTATTTTTTTGTCGTAACTTATTTTTACTTTTTTCATTTATGAAAAAACTAAATTACCCCTCTCTTCAGAAAAATATAAAATACCAAATATAAAAAAATTGTTGGAAAGGTTAAAGTGGTAAACAAAAAATTATCATTTATGAAAAAGACTAAATTACCCACCCCATGATTTTTTTTCTTTTTATATTTATTATTTAATGTACTATGGAGGGAGGGGATAATTTAGTCTTTTCATAAATGAAAAAAAATCAAAAGTAATGAAAAACGTAATAGAAGTATAAAATGACCTAGTTTAGGGATAAAAAAATAAATTTGTAGTTTTGGATTAGATGCGAAAAATTACGATAGCTTGGGAAGTTTATGGAAATAACAATTTCTTTTTTAGAGGATTTGTTTAAAAATGATTTAAAATGGAAATATTTAATTTTAATCAAATTAATATTAATCTTTATTTTTAATGAATTTGAGTATGATTAAACTAAATAATCTTCCCTTTCTCAAAGCTAATACACAAAATATAATAAAATAGATAATATGTTCTAAAAATAATGTATTATTTTTTGTGCTAAATAAATAATATTTCCTTTCCTAAAGGCAACGTACGAGTGCAATAAAAAATATATTTCATCTTAAATTATTTTAAATTAGTTTGTTACATAAGGTAACAAAAGTAAAAGAAGATTAAGTTTATTAGCATAATTTTATTAGAATGAATCTTTTAGTATGATTAAAATAAATAATATTTTATGTTATAAGATAATTTATTATTTTCAGAGTAATAAATAATTTAAAATAAATAATTCATTTTGAGTGCTATTAAAATTTATATTTCCATTTTATCCATTTGAGTGTGATTAAAATAAATAATCATCCCTTTCTAAAAGGTGATGCACAAAAAAAATAAAATAAATAATATATAATTTCTAAAAATAATGTATTATTTTTTTGGATTAAATAATAGTATTTCCTTTGTAAAAAGGCACTGTACAATTGTAACAAAATAAATAACATTTTATTTTCAAAAGATAAATGTATTATTTTCGAAATTAAAAAAAACTTAAAGCAATGAATTCAATTGAGTCCAAATAATTTTAAATAAATAATTAAATTTGAGTTCAATTAAGATTATTACATTATTATATTTTCTTTTTAAAAGATAATGTACAAGCATATAATTTTAGAAAATTAAAAATTATCTTATAATGGTTTGTTATATAAGGTAAAAAAAATAAATGAACACAACTTATGAGAATAATTTAATTAGAAGCATTTTTTAAAAAATGGGTAAAAATAAAATTTCCTTTATAAAATTTAAATATAATATTTTACCTTTATGAATCATAATTTGTTATTTTTTAATTTAAAAATAATTTAAAATAAAAGAATTTAATTTCAGTACAATCAAGATTAAAATTTTATTTTCTAAAAGATAGTGGATGATTATAATATAATAAATAATATTTTTATTTTATAAAAAATATTCTGTTATTTATAAATTAAAAATATGATTTTATTTTATTATGATTACAATAAATAAACTTTCCCTTGTCTAACCTATCGTGGAAGTATAATAAAAAAAAGAAGATTATTTTACTATATTTTTAGTTTTTGAAAGATAATGGGGTAGTTTTTCATTAAAAATAATTTTAATTTAATAAATTGAGTCCAAATTAAGATTAATTCGATAATGGACAAGTATAATAAAAAATCTTCTTAAAAGATAATGTATTATTCCATAAAACAATAAATATTAAAGTTGAGTATGATTAAATAAATAATCTTTACTTTCTCAAAGGTAATGTACAAGTATAATAAAATAGTATACTATTTCAGTTTTTAGACCTGCGTTTGCACATTGTCTAGGTTTGAGTGTGGCATAGTCCATTTTACAAATAAGTCGTCGTGCTGGATTGACATTATGCCAACGCGACACATTTCGTGAATGGCCAAACTGAGTTGGCTGAGCTTGGTCATGTCGAGTCGAACGACTCATTCTTTTGACCAAAGTTAATTTATGTTGATAATAAAATAACAAAAAAATAAAAGTATTATAATATATGTATATTAAAATATATATAATATATGATATTATTATTAGATATGTAATAAACATTTTATATATAACATATATAGTTATAATATATTATTAAATATTTAACTATGTAATAAAAATAAAAAATATAAATAATTATTCATTGAACTAGGCCTATGTCGGGGCTGGTTCCTTGGTCTAGTGTCGAGTCGTGCTTAGCATCCTGTTGGGCACCTCGGCATGATCAGACTTGAGCCTGACCTAGCTATGGTGTCCGGATTGGGTAGGGCTGGCTCAATAGAATTTCATGAAGGCCACGCGCTGAGCCGGACAGCCCACACAAAATTTCATCTTTATCTATTTGTCACATTTAGGTGATAATAAACTATTTTGATAATTATTATAAATTATAATATTACAATTATGTATTGCATATTTTTATAATATCAGTCATTCATGCTTCGCACGGGATTTAGCACTAGTATGTTTTAAAATAATAAATATATTTTTTACATTTAAATTTTAAATTATGTCCCTATCAAATTTTAAGTCAAATATATAAAAAAACATATTAAATTTCATATGAATTAATTTCTATTATCATAAATATATTTTAAATAATATTTAAATTATTATATTAATCACATGAGATCGTATAAGATCGGATGAAATTGACCAAAATTAGGATCGTATTAAAATCTTACAAGTAAAATTCTTGAGATAAAATCAAAATTCTTGAGATAAAATCAAAATCGATAAAGACTAGTAAGATTGTAAATCACACCACATGACCATTAGCTCAGCTAATAAAAAGTGAGATACAACATTGGAATCATCAAGTATGGCTACCTCGTACATGTCATTATTGCATGATTGCTCCCCATTACGTACCAAAAGATTATCTCACCGAAGGATGTGAATTCTCCCTCAGTTTGGTTAAGGGTGAAAGGAAGGTAAATGAGGAGAACATATTCTCCTTGTTTGTTTGAGTTTAAGTTGAAGAAGAAAGGAGAGATTTCGCCTCCATTATCTCATTTTTCCCTTTCAAATCAAGATGGAAATGAGGGAAAATGTATAATTAAAATAAATTTTCATATTTAGTTTTATAAACTTAACATAATACACAAACGAGGAATAAAAATAGTCTAAATAAATTTATTATTAAATCTTCATTCCCTTCCCTTCCCATTATTCATGTCATCCAAACAATGTTAACTATTCTCTTTTATTCTATTTCTTTTCCTTCCCATCTTTTTCCTTTCCCCTTTTCCCTTTACTTTTCTTTAATAATTTCTGAACCAAACAGGCCCTTAGAGAGGATACTTTTCGTACAACCATAAGTCAATCATGAAAGAACATAACACCTAATTGAACAAAAACACTAAAATAGTGACATTGCTTAAAAAGATTAGTGACTCAAAAGTTGAGTGCAACTTCCATTATCAAAGCATTGAATTTAAAATAATAATAAAGTACTGCATTAATATCCCTTCATTAAGAATCAAAGATGATTCATCAATTGATCTTACGTGAAGACCTTATCATGAATTAAACTCTTATTGATGTTTATCAAATTATCACATTGAATATTTTAATTATTCTATTCATTGTTGTTTGAATTATTGATACTAATCTCTCTCATTGATTAATCAAGAGCTAAATATTATTTGAATATTATTGTTGTGCTTAATCTATCATTGATAATTATTTTATTGAATTATTATTCAGCCATTGGATTATGAAGTTTATAAATTATTGTTCCCCTACGCTATTTTTTGTAGACAATTAGTGAAATTAAAGATGAGAGAAAGTGATGTTGTTGTTCGTGATGGTGATGCATACATGGAGTGATCATGGGTTATCCATTGTCCTATATTATCTTATTATTTTCTTCTGAAAATTCTTTAATTGTAATAAGTTTTATAAATACTTTTTTATTTTCTTTTAATGTTTAAACTCATTTTATTTTCAAACTAATGTTGAACTCCTTTTTATTAAATATTAATTTTTGTTTCAAACTCTTACACATTTTATTGTATTATGATCAATGAATTAGTCAAAGCCAAATCTTTTTATCAAAATCATTGCATCAGTAATTAACATTTTCTTAAGTTGGATTTAGCCATGTGTCAGAGTTCAATTTTGAGTCATTACAATCTAAGTTCTAATAATATTTATTTTATATTTCTCTCTTTTGACTCATAAAAAATTGTCTACAAGTTAAACATGTGCGAGGCAAAGATTTCACTCCCTCTCAATCATATATTCACTTTAGTCATTTAAAACTTTTAGGTTACATGGAAACATATATGGCTTTTAGATATTTTAAGGATTTTCATTTCTTCCAAGAAATTTTGTTTGTTATCATATTTTTCACTCTCATTTTTCCTTTTTATCATATTATACAAAAACACGTGATTTTGTTACAAAACTAACAAACAAGAATTTACACTCTTTTGTAATGCAAACAAATAACTCCCACTAATATGCGAGGATAGTGGGTATGCCATGAGTGTCAAGCTAAGAAGCGATGGGTTATAGTCATACTCGAGGAGTGGGTGTAAAGTTGTATTAGTTTCTATTTATCCTCTGAAATCAATGGATATAAAGATAATCTTAAGCATGTAATTTTAATCATAGATTATTTGAAGTTGCAATCTTTTATTTTAATTTTTTTAGAGTTGAAATTTTGAACCTAGGGATTGACATCTAGCAAGCAAAGTCACAAGCTTCTATTTCAAGTGACATAGTTAATTATTTGTTCTATGTGATAAGGCGTGCTCAAACATTGCTTAACTACTTCAGAATTGATTATTTAACATTCCTATAGTTGAAACTAATTTTAGACTTTTATTATTGCATCTCTATCTACTCAAAATCTCTAATTAGTTGTTAATTTAACATGTAATTAACTATTAGTTGCCATTAGAATTTTCTCCTTAATTATTGTCAAAACAACATAAAAAGATTTAGAATATACATTTTAATTGATTTTCCTTTAGGTTCATGTGATTCTATCTCTCCTTAGTTGTTGTGGTTCATGCTCAATCCATCCTGTTAATATATCTTTGATCTGACTTGAGTTTTCTTATGATTTTGATATCCTTTATATTGCGATAAAAATGTGCACTTGCAATTGTAGAATTTTAAAACTTGGGCCTATCTTTGTTTAGTCCGCATGCTTGTTGCATTTTGTTTGGACAAAATTTAATCAATATCATGACTTTTTACATCAATATTCAATTGATATAATTCATTTTTTATGAAAAGGTGACAAGTTTGTCTACATTTTTGTTGGTGAAGATGGAAACATATTCGAATATGTTGTTTGTTGGAAACATACGCCCATATGAGCTTTATCCACCGAACTGCCTATCATGCGTGTGCATGCATGAGCAGTTATGGTAACTTCATGTAAGCAGTTACCTGCCCCCTCACATATATGAAGCCGATGCTTCACATGGATGGGTGTGGATGTTCATTCGGATGCCGTCGGGCTGCTGCCCACTGTGAGAACTCCACTCGAGGGGCTGCTGTCCGCATGAGGCACACTAGATGTTGCGACAAGATTCCGACGTGACAATGTTCTAAGATACTTTGGATAGTGATATAGTGTTCTCTTTCTGTTCGTGATCGAGTTTCCGATGACGAGCACGAATCAACGTAGAAATTCCGATGCGAGGTATTATGAAATACTTTCATTTACTTATTATCAATTCCTTCAATTGGTATCAGAGTCGAAATGACTTTTCTCGTTTATTTTTTGGACTGCGTAATTTTTGCGCCTTCGGTTATAGGATCATAATCGAAGAATGAAATATTTTTCGTTGTCATTTTTCGTACAAATTCACCATGAATTATTGTACATTCATTTTAATTATTTTCCTAAATTTCAAAAAAAAGGAAAAAAATGTCACTATTCATAAATTAAAAAAATTGGTGCTATAGTGCCATCGGCACTGTAGCGCGATAGTGAGCGTGCAGGCCTATGGCCCGCCGCGCGGCACTGTTTGGTGCGGTGCGCACAGGGGCCTCGGCCCGCTGCACGGCACCACCCAACGCAACGTGCAGCGTCGACTGGTTTGGCGCGCGGGCCACGGCCTTCTGCGAGGCACTTACACAGCCCGACGCATGCGGGCCGATGTGCAGCGCCATCTGGCATGGCGCGAGAGCATCGGCCCGCTGCGCAGGCTGGCACGATGCGCGTGGGCCAGTGGCCCGCTGCGCGATTTGGGCCGACAGTTGCCGAATTGAACATTTTTTTTGAAAATTAGATTTAGAAAAAACTCGGAAAAATATAGAAAAATGTGTTTTTGACCTCAGAAAATTCTGAAATTTTTTCTGATAAATGTTTGATATATTTGTGACATAATTGTATCATTTTTTCGTTATGATGTATTTTCTATGTTATATGTTCATGATAAATATATACGAGAAAATTAGACTATTCTTAATTTATGCACATTATTGAGTTAGAAAATTACGAATAGTTTTCTGAAAATTTCAGAATGTTTAATATGCATATTTTGTACTTGTGCATATGAATTTTGCATATTATGTCATGTTACTATGTGTAATTAATAGTAACTGATATTCTTATAAATTATCATGTCACAATGTATTCTAAGTATGAGTGATATGTACTTAGTTAGTTTTAATACAAAATAATCAGATTATGTTTGATTATGAATTTTTGTATTTTTGAATAATTATGTGGTGAATTCATATGAAATGGAAATTGTTTTATACAAGAAGTGATCATGTAATATTACTAAGAAAATTTTTAGAATATTTTTTTTGAAAATTGTATGACATTTGTTTTATGCATATTAGTTATATTATGCATATTATTAGTACATGAAATAGTCATGTTATTTTGTCATACATTACATCTATGATTATGAATTTAAGTAATAATTCATTCATATATGTCATTACATGATATGTTCTAAGTGTAGTATGTCTCACTTAAATTGAAATTCCATATGAATCAAATATTCATGTACATAATTATGTTATATTTAGTTAAAGTATATTTAATGTGACACTTATGTAAATTGACATGATAATAGAAATTTGCACATTGTTAGTTCATTTGTGAATTGGACTATATAAAAGTAATTTATTTCCTTTCTGAAGTAACATATATGAAATTATGTTACATATTAGGCATAATATGTGTTATGTGAATTTGTAAGTAGTTAATTCACATAGTTATGTTAAAATTATGCACAAACTATTTTTGTCACATCTTTTGAAATGAATTGCATGATTTTATGTGATGAAAATTTATGTAATAAATTTTAATTAACAAGACATACATGATATGAATTTATGTACATGATTGAGCCTTATGTAACATAAATGTAGATTTAGACATGTAATAATATTTGTGTGATTATTTGTATGTCTACTATCACGCTTATGTTAACTATATGAGTGCGACAAATAATATTCATTTATATGTAAATGAATTGTATGATTATTTGCGTGCATATTACACATTCATATATGTGATTTATGCAATATTTACTTTGAATGCATAAATATTTGTGAATTATGAATGTCACATGTTTCATAAAACTTAGGGTGAAATAAGTTTGACATTATGAAATATAGGTAGTTCAAATAGGATTAAGGCATCTAATTTGTATAATGATCATGGTAATAATTTTTGTTGAGTGGTGTGTGACATGTGCATGTCTAGGAAAGTACTGAAAAGAGATTATGAGTGGGAAATTTAGTACCCTCTTTCTTCGTGGATTTACCTGGTGTATTGTTAACGTAGTCTTCAAATATTATTATGTTTACATGATGTGATGATATTTTTTTCAATTATTGTGGTGACAAGGCAAATGAGTGATGGTTTTTTAATTGGCACCTTACAAATGTAAGGAAGAGCTCCCATCACAGAACCCTGATTGTCCTGGCCACATTTTTTAAAATGATATGTTAATCATATAATATATGTTTTAGAAGATTTTGGATGTTCGTTTTCCAAAATGAATAGATAGTACCTTGGCGCAACATATTATTTTTAATGAATGATAATTATTTTTTGAGATAGTGGGAGATGAGTGGGAGCATAGCGACCATCTCGATGTCATTACCTTAAAAATATTATTATGTCATTATTTTATGAATATATACGACAAGAAGACATGCAAAAACTAACTCATTTATCATATGTAATTTTGACCATAGATAAATGATACAAAAAGAAATCTTTGCAATATGACAAATTTAAAAGGAATATGTAAAAAGTGACCAATAACAAAACATGATCTATGTCGAGCATGATCACTATCATGATTCTCACGATCTTGATGTAACGAAATCATCAAGAAAATAATAACTCTTACATAAGCTTTTCTTCAACAGATATGTTCTATATCTGTATGTGATGATAAACTTGATGATTGAGTTAGAGAATCTTAGTTATATTTTTTTATCACGTGATAGTTACTTATTTTTAATAAATATAGTAAGCTTGCGCACATATTTGATATTTAGTGAAAATATCAAATATTTTGACATTTATTTGAAGAATGTTTGTCATATTCAACTACGACATATGTTGTCCATGTCAAAATAAGAAAATTATTACGAGTTTTCGATAGAAATCGTAGTCCAGTAAATAGTGTATCGATACTAAGAAGGGCTAACGCTACTCGCATCGATGTGGGAAGCATGATGACAAAGTTAATATAAACAAAACAAAGTGCTACGCTTGTGACAAATACGATAATTTTCGCTTGTGATTGCATTGAATCGGATATAATCATATAGTGGTTTTGTTTAAATGATAATGTTGATCGTTGTTGAATCTCGTTCTTGTCGTAGATTGAGATTATTGGAACAACTTATCATGCAATTAAATAATAATGAATTCTTTATATAACTTAGTCTGCAAGCCAAAGGACATAGGTGGAAACAACATAAAAGTGGGAGTTAAAAAGATTATGACTTGCAATTTTTTTTGCAATTGATGAATCATTTTATTTCATTGTCCTACTATACCACTTTTTTAAAGTGGATATGTGTATAGTATCCACATTTGTTATTTGGACAAACGTAGCTGTGTATTCACGTTTATCATTAAATTTCATATTTAATGAAATTCCTTTATGAGAATTTTCTAAAAATGATTTTCTATGTTTTGATTACTTTAAGTATTCAAGTTGAATATTTATGTCATATGTGACGTAAATAAGTATGCCAAAAGTTTTGGCTAGTCAATTTGTGACATTTTTTAGGCGATATAAATATAGACTAGCTCTAGAAATATACTTTCTCGTTAAAATTATTTTGCCTATTTTTGTGACAATGTCTAATTGACTTAGTATACGAAAATTATTTATGAACAGAAAATTATAATAATCCATTTTTATTGAATGTCTAAGATTCTATATGGTTTCTTTCATCACATTTTCGCATTGTAAATCATACACATGATGTATCTAAGTTGCTAACATGAATTATTTTATACAAATTCATGAACTTAGATGGAGATACAAATATGATCGTAAGATTAATGCCTTGCTGACTAATTTGATAACGCGAATAGTTGAGACTTATTCAAATAGTCTAGTGATGTGTGTGGTGCAAATAAAATTCCAACGTTATATTTGGAATGTTGTTATTAATACTGCCTAAATGTTACTGAAATATTAAGTAGAAATTTGACATTCATATATATATATATATTTTTTTTTTCTTGGTTGAACGAGATATAAGTATCATCTTTACTTTAGAAGTTGAAGATTCGGAGTTGACAATGTACGCGGATTGATTTGTGGTTTGTCCATATTCTCTTCCCACACCTCACTCCGAGTGAGAGCAATTCACAGTTAACTCACGATTAATACAGTCAACTCATGATTAATGTTCATTTAAACATATGAGTTGTGTTTCACGTTGTCAATGTCAAATGACTATGAAATGAACATTAGCCTAAAATCTATGATGAAGGCTCTCTCGGTCTAAGTAAAGAAAATGGATTAATGCAAAGAATTAGAGTCTAAAGAAGTAAATCAAGTCAGGGACTTGTAAATTCATCTGTCTTGTCGAAAGATAAGCATTCGAAATAAGTCGATATGGATGATAAGAGATTTAAAAATGATGAAAAGCAATAGTCGCAAAAGGTGTGCTGACTATAGAGAATTTTTTCTCTTGTTCGTCAAAAGTCTAGCTATTGATTCACATATGTATTAGATGAAACTTACATAAAGTTTTTTGAATGCTTAAATGTAAAGTATTAAGCGCAATATGTAGTTTGCGACGATCCATTTATGGATTTAGTATTCATCTAAATAATAATATAAATGTCATTATGTGCATATCCATTTTTATGGATAAATATGTCATGATGACATTATATGTGAAACAATATTATGTATAGCTAGAAGTAATAAGTGATTTCTTCTATTGATGAAAAATTTAATGTCTTTCTATAAAAATGACATGGGTGAGACAATTATTCACACCGGGTGTGAAAATTAAATAAGAATTGTTCAAGTAAATTTATTACTTTGTAGCAAGAGTCGTCTGTTATAAAGATGAATTGAACATTCTACGAGAAACACTCACTAGTACCCTTATTAAAAGAGATAATTTTGAATCTCATAATTTTCTCTATGACTTTATAATTAAAGAAACGTCATTTTATAAATATGGTCACTGATCAAACATGCACAATAAATTGAGCAGTCTGATATTTGTGTTATTGATCAAATAAAAATTTTACATACTAATGCAGGACGCCTATGTTGGATGGCGATTAAGAGAATAATGAGACACCTTATGGGTATGTTGACTATCATTTTGTGCTATGATGGAGATCAAGTTATAGATTTGCTTAATAAATAGATGCCTATTAAGAGGGCGATATTAACAAGTAAAAGTTTATCTCCAATTATGTTTTCATGTTACAGAATGACATATTGCAAAGTTTGGTTAAAGCAAAATTATATATAAAGTAGTCAATTATAAAAATTGAGTTTGTGTTATACTCAATGATGATATGAAGCCCTTTGGTTAAGTAAATTATTTTACTCTTGTATTGACAATGGTCAAGTATGCTCTTTGTTGTAGTATGTATGTCACTATTGCTTGATAAAAGGATGGACCATTATAAGGAAAAGCACATTGATGTCTATTTTACTCTTGTCTTAAAAGTGGTCAAGTATACCCTTTGTTGCAATATGTATGTCACTATTGCTTGATAAAAGGATGGACCATTATAAGAGAAAGCACATTGATGTCTAGTATGTCTTGACAATGTGAAGAAGATATGATTGATGAATATATGTATAAGTATGTGATACGTACTAAACATGTTCAATTGACACATTAATATGTGCAAAGTTTATGCGATGAAGTATTCTATATCTTCTTGTGATGAATAAAATTATGTTAAATTTTATTCTAGAGTTAGTTAATATATTTAATAATGCATGTAGAGTATGTCAAATCAGGCACGAGATTATCAGTCACACTGATAATCCCTTCGGCGCTTAGTGTATGACGAGCAGAGATGAAATGATTTACATCGTATATGATCTAAGATTGCCCTGATAGATTCGGGAGATGACACGAGTTTATATATAACTCTGTGTAGCTTGATAAGAAAAGTCGGATGTGAGACCTCATGGCGCCAATTTTTGGACGACTAGTGGGAGGACTCAAGTCGGAGGACTTCAGTCTGTACGGTGTTATGAGTTTATGACATACACTCCTTCAGTGGGAGTCTCTACCGCAGTACTTGATTATGAACCTAATATGCTAAGTCGATCCTAAGACTTGATGAATACTTTATAGTATTTCATCAGAGTATGAGTCTTTAATAACTGAACAAGTCCGGAGATTGCTCTTAAACTCTTGACTATATTTCAAAGTAATGTGCTAGTGTTGCTACTTTAACGAGGTAATCAAATGCTAAAATTGTATGCGGCCTGTCGAGCCACAACTAGAAAAGCAACTGACTTAGAACTGAGAAATATGAGGACGAGAGAAAGATTCATTGGTGCTGCATAGTATTTGTGATGCAATTGGTCAAATACGTAAGCATACAAATACGGATCAATCGAAATCATGCATGATAAGACGTGTGTCGTCTGGAGTGTGCAAGCAAAGTATTTCTAAGGCAAAGCGAGTAACATAAATGTTTGAGCGATTGACTCACATGATAGTTGAGTAGCTATACAATGATAACATGTTACAGCATGAGCTCACACGTTGATCGAGCAGTTATGTGGTCATAACTTTTGACTCTCAAATTGAGCAAGCAACTACGTATCCCTAACATGTCATAGTATATGCTCTCAAGTGGTTGAGTGACTATGTATCCCTAATAGGTCATAGTTCTCCGTAAGTTGTGGATGTCACACGATCCATTTATCATAACGGACATTTACTGAAATTAAATATGGGTAAAATACCATTATGTGTGAGTGGGTGGGCTTTATCCACCGAACTGCCCATCATGTGTGTGCATGCATGAGCAGTTATGGTAACTGCATGTAAGCAGTTACCTGCCCCCCCTCACATATATGAAGGCGATGCTTCACATGGACGGGTGTGGATGTTCATTCGGAGGCTGCCAGGCCGTTGCCCAGTGTGAGAACTCCACTCGAGGGGCTGCTATCCGCACGAGGGGCACTAAATGTGGCGACAAGATTTAGACGTGACAATGTTCTAAGGTACATTGGATTATGATATAGTGTTCTCTTTTCGTTCATGATCGAGTTCCCGACGACGAGCACGAATCAATGTAGAAAAGACTTTGGCGATCCGTTCTTCCGCTGCGAGGTATTCCTTATTTATTATCAATTCCTTCTCTTGTTGAAAATTAATTCAACTAGTTGTTAAAGAATATAGTCATTGTCGCTTGGATCGGTCATAATTCTATTACTGAACTTTGGGATCGATACAAGGGAGAATGAATATATCCTTACAATGTTTTATATGCTTCCTATGTTCAACTTCAAGATCACTTAGATAAATGTCATTGTTGACATTCAGATTGATCAAATTGCATTAATCGATACTTCGGTAGATGTTGAACATATCCGACGAGGGGGGGTGTGTGTGGGGGGTTGCACCCTCCTTTCCCCCTTCCCTGTTGTTGATGTCATCCTTGTACCTACGGCTCTGGAATGGGTACATGACCAAGGTCTTGATGAACATGCCGACTTCGATCGAGCAAATGCAGAAGTTTCCAATGGTCGTCAGGACCTTCTGGAAGTGGCCAATGTTGTTGGTGCTGTTGACGAGGTGGGCAACCTTCCCAAAGAAGGTGTGGACTCCGATGGCAATGACGACCACCTCAATTTCCCCTGCTTGCAAATGGACCTTGATAAGACCTCATCCCCTTGGTCACTAGAAGGGACTCGTCGGTCGACTACTCGATCTTGAACAGATCACCCTCCAGGAGCTGGGCATCGGCTGGGATGATGTCACCGAGCTTGACACTAATGATGTCATCGGGGGATGAGAATAGCTGCCTCCTATACTTTATTCCAAGATGGTAATGGTGCAAACACTTTCCGTGCTCTACCACTGAGCTACTGAAGAACAACGAAAGTTTCGACCTCATAGTCCGTCCATTTGCCATCCCTCAATACCTTGGTCATGGGAGCAAGTCCAGCCATTAGAGCTGCAGCTGCGTTGCCAACGTTGTTGTCCTCGATGAAGCTGATGGTGGAGTTGATGATTAAGAGGGAAACCATGCCGACAAAATCTTGCTAGTCCGGTGCTGAGGAGCGGGAAGGGGGGTCGCCCCTCTCCTTCGGACGAGCGCAGGAAAAGGAGGGGGGTGGTCGTCCCCTCGTCGTTGCACACGTGTCCATGCAATACTTATTTTTTTAATATTTTTATTTTTTATAATACTAAGTCGGATGGCTGCGTGTGTGGAGGAGGGACATGACGACTGGGAAACTGCTGATTAAAGGTAAAAAAGATAGTTAGTGAAATAACTTAAAAGATGAAAAAGTAATCTTATTATAAAATAAAATTTGAGGATAGTATTAGAAAAGTATTCAATATTTGATGAAATTTAGTCACCTTAACTTAAAGTAATGAATAGTTGAAATTAACGAAAAACGAAAAAAAAAAAAACAATCCTTCGTATTTGAGTACGCTGTCCAGTGTATGGGCCTGGGCTTGGCTCTGGCCCAATGGACAACCCTAGAAAATAATATTAAAACCATTCCTTATTCCAATCCTCCGCCGCTTTTATTTCTCGTAACCTCTCCGACGCCGACCAAAATCCCCGGCCATCGTTGCAGTCCTTTTCTTCCTCTCTCTCTCTCTCTCTCTCTCGGTCGCTCTCGCGTAGCCCAAACCCTTGGCCGACCTCCGATCACGCCTCCGACCCTCAACGCCGTTCCAACGTCGCCTCCATCACATAGCTTCGGTTTTCGTCCCTGCCCTGATGACTTCGCCGTCGGTGCCTTCGACGGAAGTGGCGACCGGAACTGATGGTGATGAATCGTGCCGGATCCCTAATCCTGCCGCAACTCCAGTTGCCCCTGCCGTTTGCTTCCTTAGGTTCGCTGGTGACTCGATGGCAGGCGCCTTTATGGGTTCCATCTTCGGCTACGGTGTGCTTTTGCTTTCCCCTGGCGACCCATTTTCCATTACCTTTTTCTTGTGATCGCTTCTCTTGTTTCAACGGTTGATGTTGCTACGATGGTTGCCTATGTCATCTGTTCCGACTTGCAACTTTTGGACGTAGTATGTAGATTTTGTTAAAACCTTATTTTGTTATTTTTCTGAGCGGTTGTTTCTGTTGTTATTCTATCATGTATTTTTTTAGATTCATATACTTTTTTCTTCAACTCTGCCGGTCCCAAGCCCGGGGCGTAAAACCCCATCGAATCTCATGAACATTGTAGCCAACCCCACCTAGTGGGATAAGGCTTTGTTGTTGTTGTTGTATACTTTTTTTCTCCATGAAGTAGATAGTTTTGAACCTGGAACCAAACTTTCGTGGGAAACATTAAGTTCTAGAGGTAATGTGTCGCCTAAGTTCGATGGGAATTTTTTGTCTAATGACTCTGAATAGAATGTCGTAAGAACAAATTGTGTTCTTCATTGTTTAACAGTTGGGTGTCGTGTGACAATGTTTAGATTTTACTGATATATTCGATAAATACCATGTCAATATCCAATGCCTCAATGCCTTCTAATTCCTTTTTAATGAACCTTTTTGTGTTACTTGATGAAGATGTCTGTTTAGTTGTCGGTCCATGTTCATGTGAAGCACAATGCTATGTCTGTTGTGTGAAGTGAACATGTTAATAAGGTACCTTCTAATGATGGATTGCCTACTCCTACACGACAGGTTTTCGTCCAGAAAGTTACAGCATGAATGGGTAACTTGTGATTTCAGTGAAGGATACATTGTCTTTATTATATATATGTATATTACAGATTATAGCATCTAGTTTAAATTTTTATTAAGAGCTTCCATTTCTATGATCCTTCAAATTTCCTTTGTAAATTTTGAAGAAAAACTACTTGACACTTCCTGCATCTTTCTGTAAGCTACTGTTATGATGTACTTACATTTTTTTAATCTTTCTATTGTAGTTTTCTGTATAAAATAAATTCTGGGTGACTCTTTAAAGGGAAATTTAAATTAGTTGAACCCTAATAGTAGCATCATACTTTTTCCCTCTGGGAACTTTTATGAAAGACTACTTTAAAGGCAGTAGACAATTTTGACTAAAGTACATTCAATGATGTCTTGGCAACCATCCTTCTTGGTCTGAAAAAAACTTGTGTGTTAATATGATGTGTCTATCTAATTATGTACACTCCCTTTTATGGGTGAAAAGGGATGATTATGTCCTTATCTGATCAAGGTAAACTAACCTGAGGTTTAAAGAAACCTACGATCCTCTATGAGTAAATGCAACTTAGCTCCAGTGGATTCTTCTGCTTGATGCTCTTTGGTCCATTTCTCTCCAAAGGGATGGAGTTGTTTTTCTTTTTTTTTGAGGAGAAGGGATGGAGTTGTTGGGTGCACAGTTACATTGAAAATATTGTATATCCCCAATTTAGATTTCATTGTGACTGATTGCGATAACATGAGTCATGTCTTTTTTTGGTACAATTTTTTGTTTTCCAAGCCCGGATAAAGGAGGAGGGTTGTGTTAGGCCTTGACAGACAGCGTAAAACTCTGTCGAATCTCATGAACATGTAGCCGACCCCACCTAGTGGGATAAGGCTTTGTTGTTGTTGTTGTTTTTGTTTTCCACAACATTTGTGCATTAGTTACTCATGATACACTTGGATGTCTAACAAAGACATGTTTCCATCCTTTTTCTTTTACAAAATGTTGCTTAATTAGAGTATCATTTCGTTTAAAAAAAGAGCATCTTTTGGTAGGCATGTTGTCTTTTTGTCATTGTACTTCTTTTTGGATATTTTCTCCCACCTTTGTTGTCTAGTGTGAATGATATTGTACAAGGAACCTATCAAAAGAAATTTTTTTCATAAAACTTGTGACTAAAGAACATGGAGAATGCCTCAAGATAGGAAACAAGTGAATGGAGATACTGATAGGGAATCACTCGAAGATTACTTGTAACGTAGCACAGAACTTAATAAGAAGGTGGAAACATGTATGTCTTTGCATGGTGCATGCATATAATGTAGAAAAGTATTGAAGAGTAAGACCATATAAGTTAACTTGTGTTGGTTTCATCACAAACTCATATTTTCTTGTTATTTAATTACGACATATTTCTTGTAAACAACATAATGTTTTTTGTAAATAGTTTAAATCTGATTATTTGCCTGACCACAAGATGATGATGGAGGTAGGGAGGGTTAAAATCTTCATAATGGCAATTCGAAATGATGTTAGGAAGATAAGAGGGGAATTCCTCATTCTTGTCAACCAAACAATGTCTTTATATTTTTACTTCTTTGATAAAAATTTCTATACCCCTTCTCAAAGGAAAAGAATTTGCATAAGAGTTAGTAGAGACACTGACTTAGTGGGGTTTCTCTTGCCTAGTATGCAACAACTCTTGTTATCTTAGCAATTGTTTGCTTGTGGTTATTGAACATAGTCTTTGTGGTGGTTTTTACTTATTTTGCCAGTCTTATCTTTTATGCATAAAATATGAAGAGTTACTATGCAGGACTCTGTGGGGCTAATATTTCTTTCTCGTAACTAATTTGTAATAACTCCATTTTCTTACTGTGGTAATTAATAGAAATGTACTTTCCTAATTTTCCATTACTGTAATAATTCACATTTTTTGTTAACTATGATGCACCACTTTGTCAAGAGAAAACTATGATATACCACTATTGTTAATTTCTTACGGACCAAATATCTCTACTCATATATGTTCAAATAAGCTTTTCGGTTTTGTTCTCTGGGTTAATTTTCTTTAGCTTCGAACATTTTATATACTTTGTCGACTGCATTGTGATGTGATGTGAGTACGATTGTTTTACACAAGATATTTTTCTTTACACATATAGCTTTGTGTTCAATTTTATTTATAAAAGGGTGTGAGTTCAATTTCTTTTGAATATCTTTCTACCGAGATGATTCTGAAGATAACTTGTTGCCATACTTTTCAGGTAAAGGTCTGTTTAATAAAAAAGGTTTTAAAGGATCTTTTGGGGAAGCAGGTTCTTCTGCCAAGGTAATAATTTTTTTTTGATCCATCTAATGCACTATGATATTGTGCTCATATTTTAAGTTTGCAACTTGTTTATGGTGGTATCAGCAGTGAATATTAATTTATTCTTGATGCCCTTTTGTCGTTCAGACATTTGCAGTTTTCTCCGGTGTTCACAGTTTGGTTAGCTGCCTAATGAAGAGAATGCGAGGAAAAGATGATGGTCTGATGCTTTTCTCATTTAACATCTCTTTTTCGGTGCTTTCACAACTTGAATGAACAGTTCCAAATTATTAGATTTGCAACTATGCTTGCAGCTGTTAATGCGGGCGTAGCTGGATGCTGCACTGGCGTTGCTTTAAGTTTTCCAGGTACAACAACCAATTTATGAGAATAACAGTGGTCATAATTAAAGTATACCCACCCCTTTAAAAAATAGAGTACATCAAGTTGATATCTAATTATGATCTGATACTACGAATTGCAATACCTTTGCCATAAACATCAATTAGAGGAGTGGGGCTCTATGCAGAAAATATCAAGTTATGATAAAATTGATGGACATGAAGGTTTGTCTGTTCGGCCTTTCTTTCCGTTAGATTAGGCCAATGAATGCTGTCTCAAAAAAAAAAAGATTAATATAGTGATTGGGTATTTGAGTATCTGCGAATCCAACTTCGTTCTGATTGATTATTTATTTCCTTTGAGAAAAAGGTCTTTCCTTCTATTTTTTCCAGGTGCACCACAAATTTTGCTTCAGAACTGCCTGATGTTTGGAGCATTCTCCTATGTCATGGAGGGTCTTAACAAACAGCAGCCTGCACTGGCCAGCTCTTCCTCCTCTGGTGCTACCAGTGCCATCCTGCATTCACAGGTTGTGCTCCCACCTTTCTCTCTTCCCCTTCCTTCAAACATCATGGAAGATTTTTCATCCTTCTGCAAATCGCTAACGAAGCCCAAGGACGCAACTGCCTGGTGACTGCAATAAAGACATGCAGATGAAACTTTGGTGCTCTCATTTTCTTGCTATATGTAAATCTAGAAAGAAAATTATGTTATTATGATTCCCATTCGGTCAGCTGCATTAGATATATATCAAACGTCCTGCCACAGCTGTAATCTGTTGCGGTTTTGCTTGTCACTGTTTTTTTGTTGCCCCGCTTAAATGAGTAGTGGGTTTAAGGAAAGATCGATGCTATGTTGGTAGACATTTTTCATATATTTTTTATGTAAATCTTATCTGCCTCTGCCTCCAACAGCACCTCTCTAGAGTTACTGCATAGTTCAGTTCTGTAATCATGTTTGAGTCTAATTCAACAATCAACTTCGATTGCAGGTTAAGTGGTGTGAGCAACTGATCTTGAAGTTCTAACCATCATACCATGCATTTACATTAAAACTCAAATTCTAATTGGTACTTTTGTAGGATTTTTTCCTTTTTCGCTTTTGTGATGTATTGTTTCTTCTATAGGAAAATTAGCAGCTAATTACTGAGTCTTCTCAAAAAAAAAAAGCTAATTACTGTGAGACGTTTATTTTAATGTTTGTGAGTTGCATGTCAAAGAAGTTTAACAGGTAAAGCGACACTTCATCTTTAATTTTTTCCTTCAAGTAGAATTTTGACTTCATAATTGAGCAACTAACATGTCAATGAAATATTTCTTCGGAATAGTATTGTTAGTCTTTGTCTTCCTAATCCGACATCACATTGCGTGTTCTTAGCCTTTATTACCCTTCTAGATGCTTGTTTATATGTTTTGAAGAATTCAATTGAAGAATAAGCGTCGAGGACGTTCTTAGCCTTTTTGAAGGTTGATAGCTTGAAGAGTTGGATAAATTTTTATTGACTTGTCCATGTCTTTCTGCTGACTTGGATCTACTTTAATTTCATTTCATCTTTCGGCATAGATATCTATTTATTCTTAATATCTAGATGCCCACATCTGATGCTATGATTTAATGCCACTTTTGTTTCCGGCGGCTATAAAGTTTAGTATTATGCTGCAGCAACTAATAAAAACCTTGCTGCCACTCCTTAGAGCAATTTTATGGGCGAGTTTGCCCTTCAAAAGTAATACGCAAGGAAGCTTTAATACACTCTTGAGAATTGACAGTGACGTTGACCAGGCATATATTACTCTATCCAAGGAAACATTGCAATTTTCAGAGCGTGGATTATTATATAAACATTGCAACTCTTAAAATAAAATTGATATTATCCAATATAAATATAAAAGATAAAGTAAGCACCCTTCAAGAGAGAGAAAAAAAATTATCCTGAGAAGTTTATAAAAATTATATAAAACTAAATTTTAGTTAATGCCTTACAATGTCTAAAAAATCACAGAATTAACATAAAGTTGTAATAAATATGTATTAAAAATTATGCAATATATATATAAATGATCATATTAAGTAGATAATATTTCTAAGATAAAATGTTATATTCTATGAATGAAAGTTGTATCGATCCCATGATTTATTAATGAAACAAATTGTCCCTTATATTTTTTTTGATATTTTTCAATTAAAACAATCTTATCATGCTTTTTTAATGATCTTTTGGGAACTCTATATTTTTATTCATATGTGTTTACATAAGTTTTATGTTAATAGAATAATGTTGTCTGCCGTAAAAAATTAAAATACGGAAAATACTATATATTTTTAGGTATTTTTTTTACTCCACCAGTTTCCAATGGCTTAAATTTGTTTACAATTTATAATAACTTAATTTACAAGTTTAGTGGTAGCATTATAAGATGTCTATTCATCATTGTTGCCTTCATATAATAAATCCGAATCAATGATTTATTATTATTTTTATCATTCACCGTGAATTAAAATATTGATGACATAAGGATAACACAATTATTTTTTCATTAATTTCTTTCTAAGAGATCGGGTGAGGTGTGCAACTGTGCATCATCCTAAGGCCTTATGTCTAATTTATTATTTATGAATAAAACGAGTTCAATTGCTCTCATCCTTTATTCTCTTAAAAAAGACTTCAAAATTTATATCAAGTTGATCAGTTGTTTAAATTTTTTTATGTTTTTTTGCTTATTCCCTAAAATATGAAATAGTATTATTTGATATTTCAAAATAATTGAAGCTTGTATTTTATTGATGATTAAAACAATAAAAGAAATTTTTTGAAGGTTAAAATTGGAAAAATGTTGAATATTTAAATAATAAAAGAAAAAAAAATTCATGATGCTTTTATTTTAGAGAATGAATTGAATACTTGATAAAAATAATAAAGATATTGTATTCTTTTTGGGTTAAAAAGGATTGTCCCATTTTATTTTCTGGGGTCAAATGGTCCATTAATATTTTGAAGGAGTGGCTGCAGACTCTTTAGGAGTGGCATTAAAGCTTCCCCTAATACAGAGTGCATGGAAATATGAATATGTTGGCAAAGGTTGCACGTACTACTTTTCAACTTAAATTTTTTAAGAGGAAATTGAGTACAAGCGTAGAGCATTTATTCATATCAAATATACTTAGGCGTTTGTAATTTAAAATTACATTGATGTTTCTTTTTTGAAAATATCGTTGGTTTTAATTAGTCTTCGAGATGGGAAAACACGATAACCTCTCAACAATAATATTTTCAGAAAATTTTATCACATTACTTCACGTTAGATTTTAATTAATTTTATCACATTACTTCACGTTAGATTTTAATTAATTTTATCACATCAGTTCATTGGTCTCTAGTGATATCTTTAGTTATGGTAATTAATTTAGCTCTTCTGATCAATAGTTTGGACCTGGCGCTGACTTGTGAACTCCTCTTTCCTTTTCTCTCCCCTCCCAAACCTTTTTATATATTTTTTTAAATCTTTTATTTTTTTTCCTTTTTCCTTGTGTAGTCTCCCGTTTTATTGCTGAACCCGAACCTTACGAGAACCACATCTTTGATGCCCTTCCTTTCTGGAGTGGAGTGGTCCAACTTAAACCCCACACACATATTGTCATGTCTTGTCTTTCTTTATCTCAATTAATTAAAGTCCATGACTCTTTTCTTTTTTTTTTTCCAGTTGTTTGTGATATTTTCCTTGCTTTAACAACTGTTGTGGCTTTGAATACCAACGTATTTGCTCCCTCCACAGCAACTTAATTAGTGTGTCAACAAGTGGCCTAGGTGTTCACACTTTTACTAGAAATTAGCTGTAATCAGAAGCATATAAATGCTATTCTTTAATCACATCAGATATACATATAATTAAATATCTTTCATTAAGACAATCCGAAGTGAGAGAGAGAGAGAGAGAGAGAGAGAGAGAGAGAGAGAGAGAGAGAGAGAGAGAGAGAGAGAGAGAGAGAGAGAGAGAGAGAGAGGGCATGTGATGCCAAGCTAGCTAATATATTATACATCTCTTTGGACCACCATGACTCATGAATTTTGTTGTGCTTGCAATTGACGAGGGAAAAGTTCCATGCAGAATCAAAAGAACGACGCACATCGCAGAACCCAGCCGAAAAGGTAGAAGGCAAAGCAACCCGCATTTATTAGAACTCATGCATCTGTAATAAGTATTGCCATGGATGTATCATAATAAGAAATTAAAGAAGACAGACTAGAGTGAGAAGGAAAGAAAAGAAAAAGTTTGTATCTGCATTACTTTTATTTAACTGGTCAGCAGATTTGCTAATGTTCTGAGTTCGTGGATGAAACAGAAACTAATTGGCGCACCATTTTTAGATTGCTCTAGATATAGATGTCGATGCAGACTAATCTGATTAAGAGTGCTCAAGGAAGTTTTTCACATTTTTCAGTTTACAAAGAATTCTATAAATCTAATATAAACTAAAATAACAGAAAAACAAAGAATTCAATATTTCGGGAAATTGTCCATCGCAAATAGATAATTTAAATGTGTCAATGAGAATCAAAATCGAAACTCTTTAATTTTCACCATGTTTTTTTTATAATCATGTTCTTATGTAAGAGGACAAGTCACTCGAGGTCTTCTCTATATTTCGTGTCAAAATATTAAGAGTTTCTAAATAAATAGATAATTTGAAAAAAAAACTCTTCCTTTTAAAAAATCTCTATAGATAGCTTAGAATTTAAAGTTGAGATTTCAGCTTAAGCTCACAGTTATTTCCTTTTTCTTTTGAAAAAAAGGTTAATAAGTTCACAACAAGTCCTTTATATAGCAGGGAATTATTGACGAAGGCTGATGTGGTATTTATCCGTAATTATATTAAGGTAATAAAACATTGTACAATCATGAGTGCACATGGAAATTGGATTATGCCAAATTTCCCCTATTAATTAATAACAAATTTAAAAATATCAGGCTGACCAAGTGAGTCCAATCCACCTCCTGCCTGCCTAGCTGAGATTTACTTTTCATTCTCACGTTGGAGCAAACGTACAGTTGACAGAATGAAGGCCATTTGTATTTTATGCTACTAAGAAAATATGGAAATGTCTAGTCATATTGATGCTCCATATGGAAAATAAGTAGAGACAAGTGAACGCCCAAAAAAATTCTTAATCCTCCATCCTCATCACGCATATATTTATAGATAGATCAACCACATCTGTTAATATTCATTCACTACAATAATTTTATCAAATTTTCGACGGATATGTCCGTCAGAAATGTGATTAAATTCGAATTTTTCTACGGATATACCCGTCGAAAATGTGATTAAACTCAAGTTTACGATGGATTTTTTGATGGAAATATGTAGTGAAAAATCGTTCGTCGTTAATAATTTTTGGACGGGAGAAGCGATCCTCCAAAAATTCTGACGAATATTCTCGTCGGGAGTTCGAAAGGAGCATTCCTTTCGGAAAATGCAAAGGATTCTTGTCCATCGAAAATTTTCCGTAAAAAAAATTACATTTTTTTTGTAGTGTATTTTCAATAATAGAGAAAAAATAACATATTCATATGTCCAAAAATTTGAAATCCCATTTTTTTAATTATTTAATTTTATTCTACGATAATAATTATGAAAAAAGATTGACGGACACAATAGTATAAAATATATAGTAAATTTATTCTTGTATAGATCACCTTGTTCTTAAATGGATTACATTTTATAAGTTTTGCTGTATAACTTATTTTCCAATATTAATGAAAACAACAAGACCTTCAAAAACATTAATTCAGATTTATTGTAAAGGTATTACATATAGATATAGGAACTGCTCGTAAAAATTGCACTATCATACGAGAATATTTTATTCTTGCCATATATATATATATATATATATATATATATATATATATATATATCTACTGCTTCATGCCTTTATTCCTGTCCGCGAATATTTTATTCCTGATATAACCCGCCATATCATGCGAAGAATAAGAACACGTCCTTATGCATATCGCATTTACACAAGTATGTATACCCTGTAGATAATATATATAGCAAAAGATGACAGAATTCAGAACAGTGGGTTAGCGGTGGCGCCGTAAGGGTACGGACCAGAATGGAGCTCCATGAGCGCATCCACCTGCGTCCCAGCGGCCTCATCAAACAGCCACTTCTCCAGCAATGTGAGCTGAGGCTGGTTGCTCTCCACCTTGCTTGTCTTGGCCTCAACATCACCCTGCGCGGGACGAAGAGACTCGTGGAAGGACGTCGACGAAGCCTCCACTGAAGCTTTCAGCTCCCACGCTGCGGCGCCCATGTCCCCGTATGCCAGCAGCGTGTCCAGGTCTTCCTGAGTCATAGGAGCGCAGTTCAGGTTACTGTTGCAACCGTCGCCGCTGTCAAAGTTGGAGTTCTCCTGTGGCTTATCCTGGCCAGCCTTCGGCGAGGACCGCATCCACCCCTCGAGGAGCCTCGAGATGTTCTCTGCGCTGGAGGCGTAGTTGCATGGGGGTGACTGGTACAGCGTGGGAAGTGGCGAGGGGCTGAGGGTGGTGGTGGCGGTCTCTTGGTTGACTGCGAACTCCAAGCCGCCGTAGTCTTTGGACATGGAAGGATCCTGGCACGCACTTGGGCTGGCGGCATCAGGGGCCACCATGTAGCTGTCCATGGCCGTCTGAAACTTCTTTATCTTCTTCTTGAGGTAAGTGTTCCAGTAGTTCTTGATGTCATTGTCTGTTCTCTGAGGAAGGTATGATGCTATTGCTGCCCATCTGACATACATATATTCCAGTTCTTGAGTATTATAACAAGTAACTAGTAATTCAACAGAAAATTATATGATGCAAATTGATTATCTTCAATATAAATTTTTGGTGAGTGATCGATCAGTTAGGATGCAATTTCGGAAAAGGTACCTGTTACCCAGCAAGGACTGGAGATGGATGATCATCCCTTCTTCATGAGGGGTGAAGTTTCCACGCTTGATGCCAGGTCTGAGGTAGTTGGTCCATCTCAGTCTGCAGCTCTTGCTGCACCTCATCAGACCTGCCATTTTGAAGGAATTGCTGATAATTCAGATGTGATGGCCCATGCCACAACAGAAAAACCATGTAGTATACAAGAAATGTTGCAAGAGGACATGCATCTTATAAGATGTTGATGCAGAACAAAACCAGAAACAAGATTGAACTAGTAAAAAGTAGTAGATTCTTCTAAGATTTGTCCTAATTGATACACAAGAGCGAGTTCAAGCTCTTAAATCTCTGTGATGTATATTCTGCACGTTAGGTAAGAGATCAATCTGATTTTACAGAAACATTAGAGAATATAGAGGCTAATGGAGTGGGACAAATCCAAGAACAAGAAGAATTTTATTTTGTTTACCAGTATTTGTAGGAACTGATCTCCAGTTTCCAGGGCCATGTTCCTGGATGTAAGAGACCAAGATGATGTCCTCCTCAGGCGTCCATGGTCCCTTCTTGATGCCAACCTTGTCACAACACGGAGGTCTCCCCATAGTTGCTAGCAGGTGATCAATCACCTAACCAAATTCCTTCGAGTATATGTAGCTCCACCTCGATTGATCCCTCTATTCCTTTTCTCAAGCCCTCGGAGAGGTCTCCTGATCACAAGGCTATGCGACTGCTTATATAGTGAGTTGAAGTGATCTCTCTCTCTCTCTCTCGCACACACACACACACACACACACATCTACGCCTCTCGCTACGCTGACTCACCCCATCTTTCTCTCTCCCAAAAGTCAGCCTTGTTTTCTCCTCCTTTCTCCTTTGTTGGTCACAAGGATCATCAGCTAACTTTTGTAACCAAAAGAAATAAAAATGTAGTAAAACTATCAGTTCACATTATCACGTTAAACCTAGCAAGCAAAGTTAGCTCTTTGTGATTTCCTGCATGATCCCTCTGTTGACGTATAGATAATGGGGACCGAATAATTACATGTACACGGCTTGTTAGCTGCCAGATATAAATACGTTGGTGAGTGATGAAATTAACAACATACTGTACATGTTAGTCAGTTTGGTAGATCTTCCCGTCCCTGTACATGTTTGGGTACAAAGATATCCCTCTGCGGATCATATTTAATCATGTACATGTAGCCTATTGATCGTAGAGTACGTACGAGAGATCATTCATGCAGGCTGACATATACAAAATATGAACACATGCCTACGTAACGTAGTAACCCTCCACAAAATATGTAAACCTATGCAGAATTAACTTGCATGTGTGATCCCGAATTGATTTAAGTTGCTACAAATTGAATTAATCATCTGACCTATATATATGGTTTACCTATATATGCATACAATTAAGGATATATTGCTTCGCCAATGCATGTGATGTGTCAAAATTACACGCGCCTGAGACGTTATTCAGTTCTCATTAATGAAGGTAATATTGTCTTTCCATGAATGCCTGCTTGTGACACCTTCACTTGATCTTGCCTCTTTTTCTTTTTATTTTGAATTTCGGTACTTATTAATTAGTTCATAAATCCAATGATCGGTAATAAAAATCTGTTCAATAATTATTATTGGACCAACCTTACTCTTATCTTTATAAGAATAAAATGGGAATAACATTATGAGTTCTAAACGTAAGATATCCGATTACACGGGTACGCATCCTTTGAACTATGTCATATTTTTACTGATTATAACCAACGTACGTTTCCATCTTGAGGTTTATGTATCTATTTAATTAACAATGGACGATTTGTTCATTAAGCATACAATCTCAAGCATGATGTTCAATCGTTATTGCACTTTCGGCGGTTGATGGACTGGCAGTTGATATTGATTGTATACATTTATCATCTTATAATTGAGCTCATGAATATGAAGCCTTAATTAACCATATGTAGCTATCAATTGAAAGGACTGCATTGAAGTCTTAACGAGGAAAAAAGAACATATATTCATGTTAGTGATCGGAGTTCACAAATGAAAGAAACATCTATCCATCTATAATTATGCGCCATATATGCAACCTCTGTAATATCTGATCTAATTTACTTGTTCTTTTTCCCTTTTCTGTTCTCTTGCGTGTAGAGAAAGGCCATTTTGTGCTTTGTGGGCGATGAAATTAATTTGGCAAAATCTACTTATTTAAGAAGAAGGTAAACATATTTAGTATTCTGAGATCCTCTTCCAACTAGCGTACGATACTCATGATGCTTCAAAAACAGACAATGTCCATAATGGATTGTTTCATGTAAAGAAACGCCTTCTTTCTCTGTTCTATTTTATTTTCCCAGTGATCAAAATATCGCCACTCTGAATGCGAATGTGAATTGGTGTTTATGTGTAGGGATGTGTAGGCTGATTCTTGTCCTTGTTCTATACATATAGTTTTGGTTGACCAATATGTCTTATTCACAATGTTGTTACATCATGCACACATCCAATGGTCAGGAATTCAATTTCACATATTAAATACATCAATTAATGAGAATGTATAAATATACATACATACATACATACATACATACATACATACATACATACATACATAATTATTATTTACTTACATATGTGCATTTTTTTTCAATGTACTGCAGAATTGATAGCTTCAACTCGTGGTCTCCTCGCCATTCATTATTTAGGAAATTAAAGGTCATTATATCGACGCCTCTGAATAGTTTAAATCATAGAATTCAAGTGATAATGGCGTATCATAGCCCATAAATGAATGTCTCGCAACAGTACCGTGGATTGTGATGCCCCTTTTTCCTTGTCAAGATTGCCCTGCATGCCTGTACATACATCACCTATAAATCCTTTGGATCTGCACCCAAATTAAAATAAGTGCATGATCTTAAAGGTCTCAATTGCATTATATGTATATCTGTGAGTGGGAATGTGCAGTACCCGCTAATAAACAACCTCGTGAGATGAACATACAGTTTCCGGATGAGCTTAATTAGTGTCACCATCCAGTAACCAGAGTTAAATCAGGCACATGAAGCCTGTGGCTACAGCTGTGCAGCGTGGCCATGCCAGCACGCATGCACCTTGGACTTGGAGTATTGATTAATATGATCCCTAGTTAAGTTGATGATGAAACATAGCTAGCTGCATGCTGATATGCCCAATGCTTGGACTTTTCATGCATGATCAAATTTTCAGGATGTACAAGCAAAAGAAATGGATGATTGATGGCGACAAGTTAATCCAACTAGTACGTTAATGCATCATACGTATTATGCATGGTCCACAAAGCAGGCACAAGTATATAGCTATATAATTTATACACACACACACTGTTCATATGTGGATCATATATATGGGTTATTATATGCGCGTGTTACAATTTTTTTATTCATCAAACGCTTCACATTATATAAACTATATATACTGATTGCCTTTTTCTTGCTTTTTCTTTTGATATTACAAGATCAGTGAGCGAGTGAATTGAGATGTTTGCCTTCTACAACGTAGTCTAATTTGTTATTAGATTATAGATATAAAAATGATGTTGATGGTTAAACTTTTAAGATTGTTAATAAGTCATCTGTTTTAACAAAATTGAGAGATTCTTCAAATTACTCACACTACAACAAAATTAAGATTTAGAGACTAATCTTTTAGGGACCAATTATACTTGGCTCATAAAACATATAAATATTAGAGACTAATGTGATATTAGTCCCAAATTCTTATCTATTTGAAATCAAAATTTTATTTGTAGTCATTAAAAAAATATTCTTTTAGGACTTATGAAAAAAATTTGATCACTAAGAACTTTTAATGATCAACTTGTAGGGGCCATAGATGTAACACCTCACGGTCCATAAAAAAAAAGAAGACGGAAAGGAAACGACCGAACCCCTTTCCTCTCCCTCTTCTTCATTTCACCTTCTCCCTTCCTCTCCCCTCTTCATGGTTGGCGTTTCAACGGATGGGGGAGGTGGAGGGGGCAGCTCCACTCCATAAAACCCCTCTCCCCCTCTCCCTTTCACAGTTTTGCCTCGTCTCTCTCTCTCTCTCTCACTCACCCTCTGTCCTCTCTCTCTGATGACGCGCGCAGCCAGGGAAAGAAGGAGTGACGCCAGCGATGACCACGAGTGCAGGCGGTGGTCGACAGTAGCAGCCGACAACCTGAGGACAAAACGCGCGGATGAACCACAATTTCATAGGCTAAGAGGTGTGATTTCGGGATCTATCTCATAGGTTGTGTTTCTGGATGATTATGCATGCTCTCAGACCGAACCTGTAGTGGAAATCATGACTATGAAGCATAGGAAAACATGCTACATGCTATTGATGGAAATGCAAATATGTTTCGCTGATTCCATGCTCTGCCTGCGCATTTGATTTCGTTGACACGAACCTACTGCCTGTGATATATGCTCTAAGGATGTAGATAGATGAAACCTTGTGCTTATATGTGTAGGAGACGAAGCTTATGAACCCTGAAATGTCTGATTTCTTGTTCTGCGAATCACATGAACTGCTTATGAGTTATTATATAGATTTCGAATTGCTTAGACATTGCATGTATAGATTACTCTAATATGACGTAGATGATGTAGATGATAAGATGAAAACTTAGTTTATGTTCACGAACCCATGATATGAATGCGTGATACCTCTAATTGTTGAAAGAAATGAAACGATTTCAAATATGTAAACTCGCTCAGTTTCTGCGTAAGTAAGAATCCGACCCGAATCAGACTACCCCGAACTGAGTCCTTTCCAACTCGGTCCGGATCCGTCATTAACACCCATCCCTAGCTCTGCTCGCACCAGCAACTCGGCCCGGGCTCTGCCTGACCCGACCTAGGTATTGACCAGAGAAGACGATCGGGTAGAATGATTTTTTCGACGTGATAACGCGTCCAACTTGACCCGAGTGTGACCCTGACCCAGCCCAGGTCCTTGCTCAGATTTTCAGAGACTGATTTCGTCGAAAGCTCCACCCGGGTTCCTCCTGTACTCGGCCCGGATTTCTATGAAGTTAATTATGCTCAACAGAACCATGTTTACCCCTCTTATGATTAAATGGAACCGAAAGAATGTGATGCCAACTTCATTATGAACCTCCATGAATGACGAATGATGATTCTTATGATTTATGTGAAGAACAATGATGAACCTTTGTGAAATTCTATGAAATGATAAATGGCCGTCCGCTATCTCTCCGGACGACCGCCGAAAAGAACTGATGACAGACGACTGTTTGACTTTCAGGCGTCCGATATGTGGACAGAGAAATTCGACCCTAATCGAACTCTCTGATTGTATTAAGATTCTATCTATTTGATTTATTAAGGAAAGAAAAGAACTTAAAAATGATCCAGAGCTATGCTCCATATGGCCTTTATCGATCTTTGGATTGAAAGAGAGGTCCAAAATGACTCGAAGTTTTGCTCTATATGACCTTTATCGATCTTCGAATTGAAAGAGAGGTCCCTATGGCCTTGATCGATCTTCAGATCGAAAAAGAGGTCCACTATGATTGGGGGGGGGGGGGGGGGAAGTTAAGCGAGCCTTGAGCGAGACACTTCCTCATGGGTTACCATTTTTCCTATTTAGATGGGAGTCTCTCATTTACGGATGTTTTTGCCTAGCGCGAGGTCATCCCAGCCCGACGGGGCTGGCTTGGCACTGATCACCTATTGGCCCATGATGGTCATAGTTGCACCTTGAGTGCAGGCAATGGTATTCCCTATAAGAATGAAGAGCTCTTCCAAAGAATGAAAGAACAAAAAAAAAATGAACCAAAGAAAGAAAGAATGAACAAATGAACAAATGAAAGAACCAAAGAACGAAAGAACGAAAGAAATAAAGAAAGGAAGAAAGAAAGAAATGATAGGAAAGGAAAGGAAAAAGACATGAATCATGTTATGATTACTCTTTGCTATATGATCTACTTTTACATTTCATTATATGATCTATTCATGCTTATTCTGACAGAACTGATCTATGATTTATACGAACTCACACTTAACTTTATGCTAACAGTTGATCTTGCTCTCCTGTGTGATCCCCATAGATGTTTGCTCGTGACATGATGGTGTGTGCACGGAGACTTCTCTTTGGGTGACATGTGCATATAGTTATGGTCATGTCTAGTATGAGTCGTGTATTTATCTGTTATATTAGATGGTATATCTATCTGGATGGGTCTTATCAGGTCATGGTCGATCGCAGGTATTTTTATGTTTAGTACTCATACTTTTACCTTTGCTACTTCATATTGAGACCATGGATGTAGCTTTTTGCTTCACAATATACTTCAGATCGAGACAGTTTGACGTATTTTATCTCTCTTGCTTCCGCATTTTTCCTTTATTGTTGTATTATTTTAATTGTTAAATCTTTCGCTGATGTGCCATTTTCCTTGACCATTTGGGTCAACAAAAGAGTCAAAGAAAGATCGAAAAGAAGAAAGAGAAAAGTAGCGCACGAGAGGAGATCGCGCCATATGGCGGGGTCGAATTTTGGGGCGCTATATTTATGGTATTAAACTCTAATGCTAGGACTCTCTTGATGTCCTAGGAATAGAGTTAAGTGTAAATATGATCCATATGCACCCACCAGAGCTATGCATTTAAAGTTATGATTATTTATTGGAAATTGTTATGTTTATAGATGGCTCCTATGACGCGTTCAGCGGCCCGACGCGACAGAGGCCATGGGCGCGGATGTGAAAGTGACTGTGGCATGGTTACCCTGGAGATTGCTATGGATGGACTTGACTCCGCTCTAGGGAGTCAAGTAGGAGAGGACGTGCAGCAGGAGCTTCCTCCAGCGCGGCCACAGGAGCTCCAGCCGCCCTCACTGCAGCCGACGTATTCGGTACCTATGTACCAGATGCCGTTCCCTCCTCCAGTACTACCGATGGCTCCTCTCGATACGAGTTACGAATTCCTGAAGCTGCACCCGCCCTACTTTAAGGGGGCGGTGGATTAGAAGAGGCTGTAGCAATTGTTCAACACTGGTCGATGCGACGAGGATAGAAAGGTTCTTTTTACGCTACCCACGTGCTCACCGGTCGGGCCAACGACTGGTGAGAGGCAGCACGAGAGGCCAACTTCCCGAATCAGGTGAGTATTCCGTGGGCAAGTTTCAAGAAACTTTTCGAAGCTCAGTGCGCTCCGTCCTATCGGAGGAAGGAAAAGACGAAGAAATTCAAGGATCTCCGTCAAGGCAACATGACTGTGTCAGAATATTATGCGCGTTTCATTCAGTTGGAACGCTATTGTAAGGGTCGCATGGATGAGGCTGATCGTGCCGAATAGTTTCTCGACGGTCTCCATCATACCATCCGAGAGAGAGACGCCTATGGGACAGAGATCGACTTGCATGGAGCTATTCGGATGGCGTACAAGATTGAGCGGGAGATCCGAATGCGACGTGAAGAACTGAAGAAGGAGCTGACACGAGCTATAGAGTCATCCAAGCCGAGGTGGGAGGATCGCCGCCGAGCTCGCAAGGATGCACACCTCAAAAATCACCACCAGCCCTACCAGAGGCCGCAACGCGAGGCTCCTCGTCAGCCAGCACCTCGCCAGGTTCAGCCACAGCCTCAACGACAAGCACCTGCATCGCAGCCTCCACGATAGGCGCCGACACCTCAGCAACTACCAAACTGCTCCTTCTGTCAAAGGCCCCACCCTAAAGAGTGTCGCATGAAGAATGGTACTTGTATTGGATGCGGCAAGGCCGGACACTTCGTCCGGGATTGCCTCGTGAAGAATCGCATAAGCACGGGAGGAGTACCGGGATGTCTCTACCCCATTCAGGTAGATGCGACTCCACATGATTGGTTATCATACCATGATGCATCGATTATATGTAAGCAAAAGAAAGTCATCATCGACAACCATGGTGAAAAGAAGATGGTGATTATATGGATATCGAAGCCTGACAACGGAATCATTTTGTCATCCATGAAGGCGCACAAGCTACTATAGAAGGGTTGCAGAGGATACCTGACCAGTGTGACCGTAGCCGATGCACCGACACCAGCTCTACACCAGGTCGACGTGGTTTGAGATTTTTCGAACGTTTTTCCAGAGGACATCTCCGGATTGCCACCCCGGAGGGAGATCGACTTCAGAATCGATATAGCACCTGGGATGACACCGATCTCCAGGCTCCCTACAGAATGGCCCCGGTGGAAATGCTCGAGCTGAAGAAACAAATTCAGGAGTTACTTGACAAGGGGTTCATCCGACCCAGCATCTCTCCATGGGGTGCTCGCGGTGCTATTTGTAAAGAAGAAGGACGGATCACTATGACTCTGCATCGACTACTAGTTGCTGAATAAAGTGATGATTAAGAACAAATACCCACTGCCCATGATCGACAACTTCTTCGACCAGCTGTCCAAGGCACTTAGCATCGACATTCTTATTATCAGATCATCTTTTTATTTGTTTCTATGAGCTGAATTAGGAGGAATTTAAAAATATGTTGCTTTTAACACCTTCATTAAAGTCGGGTTATGTGGACAGAGAAAAGGCACTTGAGTAAAGAATGTAAGGCAATTGGCAAGCAAGGCGCAGGTTGTAACTTCTTATCTTGAACATTGCTCGAGGACAAGCAAAAAACCAAGCTTGGGAGAATTTGATCATCCCTTATTTTACTTATGATTATTAAAGTTAAATATGCTAGATTGATATAAAAATTTTATTATATTTGAAATATTTTTACCTATTATTTGTAGGGTGGAGTTGAACGAGTAAAAGGAAGCTAACTACTTTTCAAATTTTGAATTCTTAACAGGGAGAAAGAAAAGGAGGAGAAAAGGGGAGGCAAAGGACACACACACACAAGGGGAAGAGAAGGGAAGCGAGGAAGGAGAGAGGAGGAGGGAGGAGAGAAGAAGATGTCTAAAAACTTGCTGATTCCATCTAAGCCTATGGCTGACTAATCTCTAATTTCTTTTGTGGTGACATTGTATTGATGTTGTGATTCTGGACTTTCTAATGCCGTGTCTCTGACTTCTAGTCTGTTATGCTTTTGATATATTGCAATTTCTTTAATCGTATTTAATCCCCAATTGATTGAGATATCTATTTATCATTATCATCCTGCCTCATTCGAGAGAAGGGACATTTAGCATAATATCATCAATTACAAGTGGATGAGAAGCCCATTTTGATATCTATTGTGAGGCGAGATTCCATAATAGTGATTAGTCATCTTTGATTTATTTTAATTGTTCGAATTGGAACTAAGAGTTGATATTTTGATGGTCGAGAGATCAACTTCTTATCTGGCTAAGATGATAGATCAACTAACCAGCTATTTCTAATCCATATATAACCGACCTATCCCCTTTAAACTCAAAGAGAGATCGGCGAGTTTAGAGAGAGAGAGTGATTAATTCATAACATCAGGATCAAGGGGTCATTTACCTCAAGACAGAGAGTTGAACCCAAAAAACATCAACCAATTCATCACCAAAGAATCCTTTCTTCTGAATTCTAGATCATTTCATTGATTCCCCACTTATTCTATTCATGTCTTTTAAGATTTTGTGACAACAATTGAGATATAAATAGATTGACATCTGATTTAAATGAGTGGAATTATGACACTCGTGGTTTCTACTCGACCTGTGCACTTGCAGTTGTGTGGACTCTAGAGTAAAATTAAATACGACTAGAACTATTTTTGGTGTGAGAAAACTACATCTACTAAAGTTCACATCAAGTTTTTGGCGCTGTTGCCGGAGATTTAGATAATTGCTCTTTATTTATCTCCTTTGTTATTTAATTTCTTACCATCATAATCTTTATTGTTTAATTCCTTTTAATCCTTTGATTTCAGGGAACTTGTATATGCCCAGGACTACTCGCAAGCAACTGCTTGAATTAGATCCCGAGATCGATCGAACTTTCAAAGGCAAGAAAATTGTTTGCCGTTAAGGATTTGCAATTATCCTTTAATGCTTATTGATAATTGTAGGTTAGGATTTTAATTTCCAATGGACCTTGGACTCATCCTTCATGGCTATCCATCCTTAACTAATCACTTGATAATCACCCAAGGTTAATTAAGTCCGAATTTAATCAACAACCCTCTAACTATTCTCATAATAATTCCACATCTACTCAAACTCCATCATATCTTTCCAAATTATCCTCCAATTTTCCTTTAATTTTATATTTAAATAATTTCAATAAATAAAATACTAATTTTTCAAATCCACTTAATAAATAAAATAAGTGTTATCTATTTATTAAAAATCTAGGTCGTTGCATCATAACCTCATTAAAACTAAATTCATCATCAAATTTGCATAAAATAAATTACATAATCTATTTAAACAATGCACAAAATAAATTGCATAAAAGAAAATCTTTTCTCATCTCTTCTTTCTAAGTACCATTTTATTCTTCAGATGCTTGGTTTGGTGCTCCAATATCTGGTTGCTCTGCATACGTCACACTTATGTTCAAGTTTGGTTCCTCTTGGTTCACTACATTAACTGTGACGCCCAACTACTTCTTTGGCGCCACAAGGGGTGAAACCGTAAAATTAATCACTTAAATTCAAATTCAAATATTCAACGAAAAATCAACGTTAAAAAATAAACTAATTCTAGAAATTTTTAAAAAATTCGGCATGACGTCTACATAAACTCGTCCATGCGTCATATACAACACTTCATATATATCTCATCGCAAATAATTAACTTAAAAACTTTAATCATCACAGGCAGTTATAAGGACATTATTGACAATTCAACAAATAGCTAAAAGAGTGGAACACATGCCTAAAATATTGAGTCAAAAGCTCACTCTCGAATCAAAATAACGAGCTAGATGCTCGTAAACCATATATCGTGGCCACACTATAATCTAACATCTCCAAAATCTTTCAGAACATTATTCGAGTAATAAATTCGTATAAGAAAAAGTCAATGAAACACAAAGTTAACAATTTAATGATCACGCCTCTCACACATGCTCATTTCCGAGCCCATTTACATTTCTTATTTTATGCTATGCAAGCTTTCATTCATTACTTTTAAAAAACTTACACAAGAGGAGTGAGCATTAAGAAGCTCAGTGAGTCAAACGACTATCTCAAGCATTAAAACGGCGAAGGAAAAAACCAACATCTTTATTTCCAAAAATTATTCCAAACCTTTTTCATTTCTTCAAAGAATCTCATTTTAATAATAATCATACCAAAATCAATGCTATGAGTGCACATGCATGATAATAAGATAACATCATAAAATTTGAGGAAACATCATCAAACACGGATATCCATACCACTCATCAATCATGTGCTTCTTCACCCACCCCTCTTGTCACTATATCGCCACAAGATGGTTATTGTAATTTCATCCCTCGTGTCACTATATCATCACAGGACATTGAACCGCTCCTCGTGTCACTATATTGACACAAAGCTTGTTTCTTTTTTTTTCTCCACTCTGTCCCTCGTGTCACTATATCGCTACAGGACAGTTGTTCTAATTCCACTCTTCGTATCACTATATCGACACAAGGTGTTGAACTTGCTCCTCATGTCACCATATTGACACAGAGCAAACCAGACCTTAAACGATCTACTCGAAGTGACCAATCCTCCGAGGTGAAAACACTCCGTCTTATGCGGGTTTTTACATGTAATACACATGATGCATGAATGCAAATTCTAAGTAGAAGTTTAGGATTAAAAATCATCATATAAACATTTTCTTTTCAAAAATCAAATATTTACTTCAATTTCACAAGGAAAAACTTCGACGGGTTTCCAAAATTCATAATAAAATATCACAAGTCATATAATGACACACATATGAAGCATACAAATAAGCATGAATATGCATGAAGGAAACTATCACAAAAATGTCATCACAAATCCATTCCACATCGGGTGGAACAATGTCATCACTCCGTCGAGTTAAGCAATTCATATCCATTGAGATAAGTTCCCTCACCTTGAATTCGTCGAGTCCCAAATTATCTCATCGTTTGAATCCAATCAAAATTAAACACAACCTATCATATCCATTACTTGATTAATTAATATTATAAAACTAAAATTTGGTAATTCACTCTTCACAACAACTCAGCGCGTTTATCATAAACCAAGTTCTATTTACGGATTTGCTACAACACTTACCAAGAAGGATATGAAGGCCTCGTCGACTAGTAACAACCTAATTGAATCTCGATAAATAATGAACTGCCGCCCTCCAATTAATAACCATTATAAGCGAAATTCAAATCATTCTTTAAGAAAACTTCCAATTAGGACTTTAACTAAATTATAAATATTACTTTTAATTATCCGGGCATTCATACAAGAACAACCATTGCCACCGCTCTTAGAACAACAGCCACACCCGTCGAAATGTCGAAAAGCCGCCGAACACCTTCTTCATCAATAATAAAATAAAGTTACTATAAATTTGTTCACATAATTGAAATCCAATCACATGTACATTTTCATTCACTTACCAACTGCGATATGAGAACGAGTCGCCGAAAAGGTTGCCGAAGAACGCTCGAAATACAAAAGCCATGAACCTAAAAGGGATTAACGGTTAACTTTTATTGGACAACAATCTGAATGATTTCTCTCTCACATGTAGACCTACTAGAGCGTCGTGATCAGCTTGGCCGGAGCTCCCTGTCGGACTCATCGAAATGTCGCCGAAAAAGCCCAACTGGGCTACCAACATGATTGGGAGCAAGAACATGTATAAAACCCCTCAAAATGATCCTAATCAACCTTAGGATGATGTTCAACTCTCCAGTGAAAGGATCGATGTGGATCGAAGTCGAGAAACGTCGTCGGCAAACTTTCCCCTTTCTCATGTTCGGCACTTACTGTGTCATCTATAGTGGACCGATAATCTCTTACCCCATGTCAAAATGTTCGTCTCACCGTCCTCTTTCCAACGACACCTCATATGCAAAAAATGATGGCCGAATGAACATGTGGCCAAAAGTAGGGGCGAGTGGAGCGTTCTCGTGTGTGGCACTATAGCAATCGGGGATGAATAGTAACCATGCGCGGAGGAAGAGAAAGAGAAGACGAATCTTCTCTCTCATCCTTTCCATGTTACTTATTATTTTATTTTATTTATTTTATTTTTTGACTGTTCAGACCTGCACAAAGACCAAAAAGCCCCTCCTTTTTAAATTAATTTCACCTTTATTTTTTTATAAATGCACAAAACGTTACATTAACATCATCATGCTGATACTTGAGTAGCATTGACACATGGAAGACATGATTTTTGATGTCAAGGCTTCGAAAGGGATCGAGGGCCGCTCACTAGAACACCTTGGTGAAATGAGGAGAGGATTGAACTTTGTACATGAACCTAACTTTTTGTGTTGAGGAAGAACATAACGCCTTTGGTCTCTATTTATGGTTATTTCCATAAACCTCCTCTAAACTATTACGATTTTTTTGTATCTAACCCCAAACTACAAAATTATTATTTTTTGTATCCCTAAACTATCACAACTTTTTCACTTTAATTCTTCCATCCACTTATGTTATATTTTCTATTTAATTTGTTTTTTCTCTTTTATGAAAAGACTAAATTACCCTTCATCATATAATACATCAAATAATAAATATAAAAAAGAAAAAAAATGTTCAACTATCGACAGTTGAATATTAATACCTTTGCTTCTTCGCTAGTAGATGAACATTTTTTTCTTTTTTTTATATTTATTATTTGATGTATTATGTGATGAGGGTAATTTAATATTTTCATAAATGGGGAAAGCAAATATAATAAAAAATACAACAGAAGTGGACGGAAGGATTAACGTGTAAAAGTCGTGATAGTTTAGAGATAAAAAATTATTCATAGTTTGGAGTTAGATGCAGAAAATCGTGATAGTTTAAGGGAGGTTCATATTTATACCTTTTTGGGTGAAGTTTAAGTAAAATTGGATCCTCCCACAAATTTTGAGTTAATATTTATCTTTCTAACTTAATTAGCCACTCATAAAAATTTCTTATTAACTATTTTCAAATTTAATTTTAATCTTCATGTTAGTTCAATCTCAGTCAAAATTTCTCTTGATCTCTTATCTCCAATTCATAGCTTCTCTCAATCAAACTATACTAAACTATTTTATCCTTTGATTTCTCCCTCTTCATTAGTTCAAAATTAATTAATATAATAATCTTTTATCACTTAATTTTTGTATTTAAATAATAAATAATATTACTTTAATGATTTAAATGTTTTTAAATCATAATAGTCTCAATTTTATCCTAGTTGAAGGGAGGGGTTCATTTATTCATTAGACTTGTTTTTGGATCTCAATTCGAATTAAACTTATAATTCTAATCTAATAAAAATTCAGATTCCCAATATGATCTTTCCTTCCTTCTTTTCATTTATCTTCTTAATAGTATTCTTAATCATACTCAAATTCAAATTCCTTTTCAAATAGATTAGCCATTCTTTTTTTTCGTATGCTTTCCAGTTATGTTCATATTCCTTTTAATTTTTCTTTAATGCATTAAGACTTTGGTTGAATTACTTTATTATCCTTAATAAAATCTTATAATGTGTCTTTAAGTCTAACCATTATATCTTATAAAGTATATTAATACATAGCTCATATCCCCAAAATATTTATCCCCTCCTCAGCTTTCGTCTCTACCCATTTCTCCATAATCATAATATATCATTGTCCTATGACATTAGCATAAGACATCGTGTTGGACGCTCGAAACCGTGGCATTGGGCGATGTAATTCTGAAAGAGCAAAGCTTAGTCCAGAGCAAGAGGAGTCTATTCTTTTATTTTAAGACTAGAATATATATATATATATATATATATATTGTTGCGATTTTTCTATAGAGTACAAAAGACGGCAAGTGCACCGGTCGCGCAAGTAGTAAAATGCTGAAATGATATCAGTCCCATGAGGACTTTTCTCTCTTAGTCCTATTAGATGAGAATTTTTAAGAGAAATGTAACAATTAACTGGAGGGAGGAATAAGAAGCAGATCCAACAAGTGAACGGGAAAAATATCAAATAGGAGATGTTCTACTAAGCATTCCTCCACTATTATTTGAAATAAGAAAGAAAATCATATCTGATGAAAATAAGTGAAATATGATTTATAACTCTAACCAAATGTCCTGTCTATTTTATCAATTGAATATTTGCAACCAAATCATTCTCCAAATATTTATGGATAAAATGCAATGTGATTCAATTCATATCAAAGACTTCTCAATTGAGTAAGTCTAAGTTCACACCCCTTTAAATCTCACTGAGTAGTTAGGGAAGAGATATGAGATGCTAAAAACAATTAGATTCTCAAAAAAAAAAAACACAACATCCATATTCAAATAAGAGGAATGATATTTTATTAAAACAATAGTGGAGTCAGCAAAGGAAAACCAACCGAGAAGACTACTCCATCGCTCAAGAGTTAAACATCATAATGCAAAGATTAGAGTACAAAAAATGAGCAAAAAAAAAAAAAAGAACTCTAAAACTTGAAATGTGACTCTAAACAAATTAACCACAAGGCTCTCCATTAGATTTGAAAGTGGATCTTCTCCTTCAATATTGGATGTCTCTATCGGGTGAAAAAGAAGGCCTTTTCATAGGCACGATTTATCATAAATATGGGGATCAACACAGACCGTTCTGCGCGGGACATGGCCCGTGTTGATTAGTGATCTGATTACACGACCCTCATCCCGGTGCGCCAAATCTGGTGATATTAATAACATGGACCGTGTAATAGATGACTCAGGCCGTGTTAGATAGTGAAATCGTGGCACCACCGACGTATAATCTCCATAAGACATGGGCCGTTTTCCATTGCCACGGGCTGTGTTGTACATGGTTCAACATGACGTTCCACATGCCGTGTTGAAGATGACGCGACTTCGGCAAACACGGCCCATGTCCGTTGACGTGGGCCATTTTCTTATCCTAACAAGCCAATTCGGTGAATATCATATAAATAAAATAAAATAAGAGTTATTTCTTCAGACCACCCCTAAACTATCACATTTTTTTAGATCTAACCCCAAACTATGAACTTAATTTTTTGGGTCCCTAAACTATCATGGTTTTTTCAATTTGATCCTTTCGTCCAGTTCTATTAACTTCTCGGTTATCTTTGATTTTTCACATTTGTGAAAAGTCCATTATACTCCTGTCTTAAGTGTTAATCTATTTTTATTTAAAACAATATATAATAATAGATATAAAAAATAATTAAAAAAGGAAAAGGCAGGGAGGACGATGCCTCTCCCTACGATTGTCGACGATGGCTCGCGGGGGGCGACACCCCCCCTCTCTGTGTTGTCGGAGCGAAAGGGGGGATCGAAATTCGATTGGTGTGGACGCGAATCTCTGGCGGCCCTCCGGTGACTTCTGCGTCTCTCCAATATATTACCTTCGGCTTCTGACGTCTTCTTCTGAGCGGCCGGTGTGGCGTTCGGACCTATAATGGCGATATAGGGTTTCACTCCCCCATGTCTTGTGCCCCCATCTCACGACGAGATCTGAAACCTTGTTTTTTTTCCTCTAACCCATCTTTTGCTCCCGCGATCGGGAAGATATGCCGACCCTCGCATGCGTAGATGCTGCGGTCCCGCCCCCTCCTGGCTACACCCTCGCTTGGGATTCCAGATCTCTTCCCGTGTTGAGGCCATTTCCCGGTGACCCTCCGATGACGGCGACGGCTGACAGCTGCTACTTCACTGAAGATGACGACATGTGGCCCTTCCCCTGGTCCATCGATCTCTCGGCTGCTCTTTACAAGGTTGACGGGTGGGGCGCCCCCTACTTCACAGTGAACCCCGCAGGCAACATCGCCGTCCGTCCCTACTGTGCGGCTATGCTCGTGCACCAAGAGATCGACCTGATGAAGGTCGTGAAGCGCGCCTACGACTCTAAGGATGCCGACGGGCTCGGTCTTCAGGTTCCACTTATCGTCTACTTCCCCGACGTGTTGAAGAACCAGCTTGAGTCCTTGCATGGCGTCTTCAACTTTGCCATCCGTTCCACTAGTTATGGATCCAGGTACCAGGGGCGTTTATCCTGTCAAGTGCAACCAGGAACGATATATTGTGGAGGACATCGTGGAGTTCAGCGCACCTTTTGGCTTTGGCCTTGAGGCAGGTTCGAAGCCAGAGCTGCTCCTCGCTATGAACTGTCTCGCCCGCTCGCCCGTGACAACCCTAACGCATTCCTCGTCTGCAATGGGTACAAGGATGCCCCCCCCTTTCGCTCCAACGACAAGGAGGGGGGGGGGGGGGTTGTCCTCCCTGCCTTTTATTTATTTATTATTATATATTATTTTAAGCAAAAATAGACTAATACTTAAGGCAGGGATATAATGGACTTTTCAAAAATACGAAAAATCAAAGATGGTCGAGAAGTTGACGGAAGGATCAAATTGAAAAAATTGTGATAGCTTAGGTACCCAAAAAATAAAATTCATAGTTTGGGTTAGATCTTCAAAATCGTAATAGTTTAGGGGTGGTATGAGGAAATAACCCATAATAAATAATAATAATAATAATAATAATAATAATAATAATAATAATAATAATAATAATAATAATAATAATAATAATAATAATAATAATAATAATAATAATAATAATAATAATAATAATAATAATAATAATAATATAAAATTCTCACAAAATACTAGAGAATAATAAGTAGAAATGAACATGCTTACACACACATATATATATGGGTAAAATGAATATTATGTTGCACATGATACAAAGCATCCATCGACGGATGGACGCTTAGCGTGATCATGCGTTTCACACATACAAAGAGTGGGAGGGAGACACACGCATCTTGCATGTGTTTTAAACGTAGAGAGAGGGGAGAGGGATCCTGTGTTTCACACACACATAGAGAGAGAGGGGGAGAGACACACACACACACATATATATAAAGAGAGAGAGAGAGAGAGAGAGAGAGAGAGAGAGAAGAGAGAGAGAGAGAGAGAGAGAGAGAGAGAGAGAGAGAGAGGTCGGGAGGGAGGGAGATAGAGATGGAGCGAGGAAGACACGCGGAGAGAAGGAGGGAGACAGAGAGAGAAATGGAGGGAGGGAGATGCACAAAGGGAGGGAGGGAGACACATATACAAAGAGGGCATGCATGTAAGTCCACAAATTGGATATCCTCGAAAAGAATGAGGTTTTTCGAATTTCGGACTTGGTCATAAAAATAGGGAGGTCGAGAATTTTTTGTGCTCCCAAGAGGGGTTGGAAAAAGCCTGCTCAGGCTCCCTTAGGGGAGCCAATTTCAAATCGAGGTTGATTCCACCTTCCTCATCGCTTGGGAGACCCTCAGCCTGTCCATCGGTAACCTTCATTTCCGATGCAACTATAGACATTTAAGTATGGAACAACGGGGGGGGGGGGGGGGGGGGATATTGAGGGAGAGATAGATAGATAAATAGTCAGGGAGAGAGGATGGAAAGAGAAAGAGAGAGAGAGAGGGGGTAACATTTTAGATGTTGTCGAACGTGCAGAGAGGGAGCAAGAAAGAGGGAGGAAGGGTGACGAGAGAGAGAGAGAGAGAGAGAGAGAGAGAGAGAGAGAGAGAGAGAGAGAGAGAGAGAGAGAGAGAGAGAACACATAGAGAGAGAACACGTGATCTCGCACGCTCGTCGTTCATGTAGCTGTGGATGGCTGAAGTCGCGCGTGACACAATGCAGGGATCTTAATATTGATCTCATGTTCTTACGAGCTTGTTCAATTTTATATGATCTCTTATGATTAACATAATTGGTTAAATATTAATAAAAATATGCTAATATCATAATAATTTATTTAGATGAAATTGAATGAATTTTGTTTATTTATATTATGTTTTGACATATTTTGACTTAAGAATCGATAAAAATATGACTTGGCGCGGTGTAATTTATAATTCGAGAGTGTCAAATTTATGAAAAAAATATTTACTATCATTTAAAATATATCTGAATTTTTTTAATCTAATGATTAACTAAGTCACCTTCATTTTATCATAATCCATACACACACACACACATATATATATATATATATATATGTATGCATGTATGTATGTAGCCAAGGTTGTCAATATCGAGAGTCTAACTAAACTCATTTTGGTTCTCGTAAACTCGTATCGTAAATTCGTAGTCTATGTTCCAAATATATTTAATTAAAAAATTATAATATTGTCAATAACATTACCACATTTACACCTATGCTATATAATAATTAGTCATGGTGAGCATGCTAACTTTATTTGTTAAAAAAACTTATAGCATATAGTATTGCCCAATTAGATGATAGGATAATATAACAAAAAAAATGACAAGCAATAAATTTTAACAATTTGAACTATATATCTATTACAAAATATGTGATGCTCGTGAAATACATAATAATATTTGTCTTCTGAAAATAAGAGTTATTTGAGCTAACAAATAAATAAAGTTTGTATCGCAAAAATATAGATTATGAAATAAAAGAATGAATATCTCAAGTTGTGATTATACCTATCTTACCAAAAAAAAATTATTAACTTGGATTGCATGACAATTTTGAAGGAAAGGCTCAATAAATGCAAAAGAAAAAGAACATAATAGTGGAATTGAGATTTATGAAAATAAAGTAAGACACAAAAGGAGAAAATCCGACTAGGAGATCACCATTGACAAGGCAAGCTCATGAAGCTAGAGATAATCAAATAAGGGTGAATTAATAAAATAAGCAAGTATAACGTTGAATTACTTGTAGTGAGACAAAAGAAGAACCAATTATAAGATTAAACTAGTTTCGAAAAAAATAATTCTTAATAATAACAATAAATTTTCATGATTAGAGGAATGAAGAATTTCAATTATTATGATAGAAATAATTTAAGAGAGAAGCAATCATATTCATATTTATCAATTAATACATTTTAATTCAAGCCTACTTGTATCATTTTCTCACATGGAACATAGACTTTAAGATTCTACAAGTAGACTCTTAAGAGTTAATCGAGTTTAATGAGTTTAAAGAGTTAATTCACGAGTCAACCCGAGTTTACTTCTATTCCCAATTCTTATAAGATTTGACTTGATTTTGCACTGCAAACTCTTAAACTCTTACGAGCTTAAGGGTGTGTTTGGTTTTCTAATGATGGATGGGTGTGTTAGGACGGTGGAGTATAGGTTGGTGAAGTTGAGTGTGGGGAGGGTTTATAAAAACCATGTTTGGATATGAATTAATGGTGTAAGGAAGGCTAATTAAAATTACTCTTTGTTTGGATAAAAGGAACTAAATCATGGAATTGGAATGGTTAATATGTATAAAAGTCTTTTTTACCCTTATGTTAATTTGAAATTGATGTCTTAGAAACTGTACGTGGTGAGGCTACATCTTCTTTGCTCCAAACAGCATCATTGCTTCACACATAATATAATTATTTTCCAAATTTCTTAATAATAAATAAAAATAATAATATTATTATAAGAAAAAAAATAATATAAGCCAGGCAACAACTATTAACATTTTAGAAATTTAATAAAAAATAATTCAAAATAGGGAAACGATAGCAAAACTAAGTATTAGAAACTAATTATATTTTAGATTTATAAAAAAATAAAATTAAGAATTCTAACTTCATTTGTTTTTATTGGGTAAACAATAAAAAAAATTTAGTAGTTATTTTTAACTTCCTAAGTTATCTATAGGTTAGATTTTATAAAAATGAATAATAAAAAGCTATCAGCTATTTGAACTTAACAATGAGTTAAAAAAATCAACACGTTTACTAGTATATATTATAAATAATAATTAATATGTATATACAATAAATAGAAGATGGGTGAGCATGTTGGTTATAAAAATTAAAATAAATAACTAAATCAATATGTTACATATAAAATAATTGATATACTTTAAACAATGATATATTAAAATAAATATAATTGATTTAGGGAGCTATGGAAAACAAAAAGAAAAAAAAAACAAAGGCAACGATTCAAAATAAAGTGAAGAAGAAAAATCAAAGGCAAAATAGACATAAAAATTTTAAACCCATCAAATACCACCTATTTGGTGGGTCACCTATTAGCTTGTCTGATGGGTTTTGAATCACCTACCTCATTTTATGAAATTTAAGAAAAAAATATTCAAACAAGGTTTTAGTTTTGATAAACCCCACTTATACCTGCATAACCCAACCCATCCATTCAAAGCCCACGATCCAAATATACCCTAATGGCCGTTTGGCGCATTACCGATTTAATTAATCGATAATTTAGATCACCTCTTAAATAGAATACCACTATTTAAATTACCGGTAATATTATATAGCGGTGTTTGGTAAGTACTGAGAATATAAATAATAGTCAAAACGGATAATGACAAAATTATCAAAATACCCCTCAAAATTATTTTAGATTTTAATAACATGTTATTATAAATAAACAAAGAAAAAAATATAAAAGTGAATATATATAAAAAAGATGAAACAAAATCAAGAGTTATTTGTAAAAGATTCCAAATAATAAAAAGATGAAGTTAAATGATATTTATTTATTAATAAAATATTTAAAATAAAATATTAATTGAATGAATATTTTGTCAAAATGCATTCACACTAGCTGGTAATCTGGAAAGACACCTCTCTTGTATGCTATCTAGATTACCAGTGAGATGGTAATCAAGATTACTAGAGCAATTAAAATTATCGGTAATCAATCGCAGCCAAATGAAGTAATGTGGTGGGCCCTAAAAATTTTAAATAAAATAATCGGTAATCTATTTAGATTACCTCATACCAAACGGTCCTTAAGAGTTTGACTCACGATATTAACAACATTGTATGTAGCATTAGTGTTAATAATGCATTGAATCTGAACACAGTTGGTCCACCTACATAGTCAGGCGCTTCAGCAGAATTCCCCTACTGAGCAGAATTTCATCATTAGGAGGTGCTAGGTACTTCATGTCTGTGATTGATGACTACTCAAGGATGACTTGGGTCTTCATGATGAAACAAAGAGTGAGTCCTTCAAAGTCTTTTAGCAGTGGAAGGTTTTGATGAAAAATCAGACGTCAAAGAAAGTGAAGCGCCTTCGCACTGATAATGGTTTGGAGTTCTGTTCTGCTGAATTCGACCAGTTCTGCAAAGATGAAGGCATTGTCACGCATCGCACAATCAGAGTTACTCCACAACAAAATGGAGTTGCAGAACGAATGAACAGAACACTTCTAGAGAGGGCAAGTTGTATGCTCTCTAACGTTGGCCTGAATAGAACGTTTTGGGCTGAAGTGGTAAACACTGCTTGCTACTTGGTGAATCGAAATCCGACGACTGCGAATGATCTCAAGACTCCAATTGAGGTATGGTCAGAAAATCCTGCTGATTATACTTGTCTGAAAGTTTTTTTATTGTCCAACATACTATCTCGTCAGTGAAGGAAAGTTGGAGCCAAGGGCCAAAGAAGGGGTGTTCATGAGATATGACGCAGGAGTGAAGGGCTACAGAATCTGGTCTCCTTTAGAACACAAAGTCATTCATAGCAAAAGCGTGACGTTAGTATGGAGGTTGAAATCATTCCAACTGAGGATGATGCTGAAAGATCACATCAAAAAGCAGAACTAGAAGATGAAGAATCTAATGAGCAACCTGAAGAGGAGTCAATTGCTGCCAGACGTCCTCGTAGAGAAGTGGGTCCTCCTAAGCGATATGACTTCGAGGACATGATTGCTTATGCACTGCAGGTAGCTGAAGAGGTGGAGTCCCTAGAGCTGTCCTCTTATAGGGATGCCATCACATGTGCCGAATCTGAACAGTGAATTGCTGCTATGGGTGAGAAGATGGAATCTCTTCACAAGAATCAGATGTGAGAGCTGGTCAAGTTGCCTAAAGGCAGAAAGATTGTTGGCTGTAAATGGATCTTCAAGAAGAAAGCTGGAATTTCAGGAATTGAAGGCACAAGATACAAAGCACGACTGGTTGCTAAATGCTATAATCAGAAAGAAGATGTGGATTACAATGAGATATTCTCACCTGTTGTCAGACATACTTCAATCAGGATGCTACTTGCCCTTGTATCACATCAGAATCTAGAGCTCGAGCAACTAGATGTGAAGACTGCTTTTCTCCATGGAGAACTTGAAGAAGGCATTCTTATGAGTCAATCAGAAGGATTCTCCATTCCAGGAAAGGGGAGTCAAGTTTGCAGACTGAAGAAATCTTTGTATGACCTGAAGTAGTCTCCCGGACAATGGTACAAAAGGTTCGATAACTTCATGGTCAGTAAGGGATTCAGTCGAAGTCCCTATGATTGTTGTGTATATCACAAGAAGGTGAAGGACGACTGCACCATCTATCTGCTCTTGTATGTTGATGATATGCTTATTGTTGTCAGAGACATGACAAACATTCATAATCTGAAGAAGCTCCTCAGTGCAGAATTCGACATGAAGGATCTTGGTGCAGCACAAAGGATTTTGGGGATAGAAATTCTAAGGGATCGCACACATGGTAAACTCTTCTTATTTCAGAAAAATTATATTGAGAAGATTTTATTCAGGTTTGAAATGTCTGGAGCGAAGCCTTTGAATACTCCATCAGCTGCAAATGTTTATCTTTCTGTTACCTTCGCACCAAAGTCAGAAGCAGAGAAGGAGTACATGTCTCGAGTTTCATATGCTAGTACAGTTGGAAGTCTGATGTATGCCATGGTTTGCACAACACCAGACATAGCTCATGCAGTCAGTGTTGTCAGCAGGTTAATGGGCGATTCAGGAAAAAAGCACTGGCAAGCAGTGAAGCGAATCTTTTGGTATCTGAGAGGAACATCTGATATTGGCCTCATCTACAGATATGATAAATAGTGTTTGGTTGCAGGGTACTCGGATTCAGACTATGCTGAAGATGTTGATGGAAGACGATCTATGACAGGCTATGTCTTCACTTTGGGTAGTTTGATTATTAGTTGGAAGGCCACACTTCAACCATCAGTTACATTGTCCACCACAGATGCTGAATACATGGCACTGACAAAAGCTGCCAAGGAAGGCATCTGGTTAAAAGGCTTAGTTGGAGATCTCGATTTACACCAGGAGCAGGCTATAGTGCACTGTGATAGTATGAGTACAATATGTTTAGCTAAGGATTAAGTACATCATGAAAGAATCAAACACATTGATATCAGGTATCACTTCATCCGCACTGAGAAGAGAGTCAAGGTGAAGAAAATTGGCACTAAAGACAATCCAACTGATATGTCTACCAAATTTGTTCATCATGATAAGTTCCAGCATTGCTTGGACTTGCTTAACATTAATACTTGGTAATAGTTTCAAGGTGGGGCTGGAGGCGGCGTGTCATGATCTTGTGTGCTCTGAAGATGATTCAAGTCAAGGTGGAGATATGTTAATAATGCCTTAAATATGGACCCAGTTGGTCCCCCTACATAGTCAAGTGCTTTAGCAAAGAGAGTCAAGGTGAAGAAAATTGACACTAAAGACAATCCAACTGATATGTCTATCAAATTTGTTCATCATGATAAGTTCCAGCATTGCTTGGACTTGCTTAACATCAATACTTGGTAATAGTTTCAAGGTGGGGCTGGAGGCGGCGTGGCATGATCTTGTGTGCTCTGAAGATGATTCAAGTCAAGGTGGAGATTTGTTAATAATGCCTTAAATATGGACCCAGTTGGTCCCCCTACATAGTCAAGTGCTTTAGCAAAATTTCCCTACGAGGATTTCGCTACCCGGTCAGCGAGTCTGTGGAGGGTTAATGGGGGGATCCAGGAGAATTTTTAGAGGTATTCTGTATGTGATTCAGATTTGATTTATTTTCTTATCATAAAATATGGGTCATATTTTTAGGGGATTTATTTAGAGTCCCAATCCGTATGTAATTTCTATCGTCTGTTAAAGGGAGTACCTATATAAACTCCCTATAGAAAGTATCTATAGAGACTCATCCTTGTAATCATCGTTATTTCATAATAAAAAGAGTCACCGTCATTTTTTCTTCGTATTCTTCTATGTTCGTGCGGTCACTCTCTCCCTCTTTTTCGTAACAATTAGCATTATGTGGACAAATGAATAAAATGTAATGTATAAAACCATATGACAGGAATGTCATAATAAAATAACGAGGGATGAACTGATCACTTTATTGTCACTAACGAAAGAAAGAAAGAAGAAAGAGGACCATTTTGCTGTAGATCTAAGTTGGAAGAACAAATGATCAACCGGAGATCATGTATCAAAATTAATTTGGTAGATACCTCTGGTAAGAGAGGGACTCTTCAAAGCAAAATGGAACTCAGGTACAATGACCAAATATTTACAAGATTTACTCGAGAGCACAGTTCAAGTGGCAGGCAGCCCTCCCCTTACACTACAGTCAAGCACACCTTTTACCTCCGACCAGCGTTGACCGACTTCCCAGTCTCTTCCAATCCAACAACAACCCTGCTCTGCCCACTTCGGCCACTCCCAGCACCACTTTCCCTCATCTCTCATCTCCTCCTCCTCCTCCCGGCCACCCTTCACCCTCCCTCCTCCGCGCCGGTGGACAAAATGGAGACGCTGCTAAACTTCTTGAAGGAACCTTTCGGCGAGGTCCTGAAGGACCTCTACGCGCTCGTCAAGGACAAACTGGTCGGCGCCTTTAACGTTGAAGACGAGGTTAAGAAGCTGAGAGACACCGTGGTGCGCATCAAGGCCGTGCTCAACGACGCCGAGGAGCGGCGCATCGTCGAGGAAGAGGCGGTCCTGCAGCGCCTCCGCGACTACCGGGCCATCGTCCTCGATGCCGAGGATGTCCTGGAGGAGTTCGAGGCGTCCATGGTCCCCGGCACCCGGAAGCGGAAACGCTTCCTCTATTCCTTCGATGTCGCCTCGCAGGTCGAGGACATCCAGAAGCGGTACAAGAACATCGACAGGGACCGCAGGATGCTAAACTTGAGCCACAAGGATGCCAAGCCGAAGCTCACCTGGACGAAGGATGCCCGTCCTTCTGCGGAGGACGGCGCATTGCATGACCCTTCGCAGTTCCATGGCCGGAAGGACGAGATGAGCAGGCTTATTGACGCACTGAAGCTGGGTGACCGTTCCAATATTGCTGTTATTTCTATCGAGGGGATGGGGGGAATCGGTAAGACAGCATTGGCCAAAGCCGTCTACGCAATTCGAGACGCCGAACTCAATTTTGATCCAAGGATTTGGATCGACATGTCGGACGGCGTATTCGACGTGCCCAGTATCACGAGAAAGATCATCAATTCAGTGTCGGGAACCAGTAAATGCAGTTTAACTACTTTGAACTCTCTGCACGAGCACCTTCAGACGCTGTTGAGCGGCAAGAGATTCTTGCTGGTGCTGGACAATGTCGCGGGCACAGGCTTCGATCGGTGGGAAAAGCTGCTGGCGCCGCTGATCCGGAACGAGCAAGGAAGTCGAATCCTTGTGACCACTCGCATGACAGATGTCGGCAGGGACATGCGAGCCGCGCCGAGGATTGAACTCGATAATCTCGGGAAGGAGGCATGCTGGGATCTGTTTCAAAACCGGGCATTCGCTAAGGGAGAAAAAAGGAACCCACTTTTGGAGGATTGCGGCAGGGAGATCGTGGAGAAATTGTGGGGCTCCCCGCTGCTGGTGAAGACCATCGGCAGCTTCCTGTACAGCGTCACCGACGAAGAGGAGTGGCACGAGTTCAGGAACGCCATGCTGCACGTCGAAACAAACAATGTCCTGCGAACGCTGGAGGTAAGCTATGATCAGTTGCCTTCTCACTTGAGGCGATGCTTTGAGTTCTGTTCTATATTTCCCAAGGGTCATGTGTTTGATAAGGATGAACTAGTAAGGTACTGGATGGCCCTAGGCCTTGTTGAGACCACAAATAACAACAGCCAAGTCAAACTGGAGCGTGTTGGTCGGAAGTACTTTGATCAACTCTTGTGGAGATCCTTCTTTCAACCTTGTGATGGCAAAGAGTCGGACCACAAGGAGTACCAGATGCCCAGCTTGATCCATGATCTAGCGCTGAAAGTTTCTGTGGGGGAGTGCTTCACAAATGTTGGTGGTGACTTCCATGGTAATGCTGCAAAGTCCCGTTACGCGTTCTATAAGGAGCCCAAATCATTTGAGAAGATCGCTGAGCACCAATGCTTGCGAGCACTCGTCTTGAATGGCCAAGACAAAGATCAAACCAACGTAGAACAGATCTTGTGCGGATCGCGGAACAAGATGCGGTTTCTACGGGTGCTAGATCTGAGTTGCAACCAGCTTAATGAGCTGCAAGACTGGATTCTGGAGTTGTCCCTTTTGAGGTACCTTGCTCTTCGTGGATCGCAGGTAGAACAGCTGCCCCGGTCAATTGGCGGTCTGTTCAAGCTTGAGACGTTGGAACTAAGCGGGTGCAATCAGCTTCAGGAGCTGCCGGATTCTATTGGTAATCTGAGGCAACTGAAGTACCTCGGACTCGGACAAACTGCAATGGCTAGTTTGCCTGAATCGCTATGCAGCATTACCACTCTGCTGAAGCTGGATCTGAGGGACTGCGTTGGCTTTTCAGACCTACCAAATGATATCGGCAACTTGGAAGCTTTGACTCACCTTAACCTTAACGGTACTTGCATCAAAAGGTTACCTGATTCCGTGAGCAAACTTACCAGACTGGTTGTACTCGATCTCGGTCACTGTTATGAGTTAGAAGAATTGCCCAAAGGCTTAAGCCGACTGACTAACCTACGCCGCTTGTATCTGCATCTTGACTGGAAGAACTGGGATAGAAAGAAGGACTTGAGTTCAGTTCCACCAGGAATTGGTCGGTTAAAGTATCTGCAAACCTTATCGAGATTCTCCGTTGGCACAGAGCACAACTGTGGAATTGAACAGTTGCAGAACTTGTCATCAATTGAAGGAGAACTTTGCATTTCAAAGTTGGAAAATGTGGCTAACATCAAAGATGCTGAGTCTGCACATATTGGACGAAAAAGCCACATAGAATTTCTGATTTTGCGGTGGAGTTCATGTGCAGTTGTTAGCACAGTCGATCCAAAGCAAGTGATTGAAGAGCTTCATCCATCTCCCAATATCAAGCACTTGTGGATTGAGAACTACTCTGGTACCGACTTTCCTTCTTGGATTTCAGATGCATCATTTGAAAGTTTGGAGACTCTGAGACTTTTGGACTGTAAAAAATGCCGTCAGCTTCCTGAACTTGGACAATTGCCAGCTCTCAAGTCTCTTCAGATAAAGGGGCTAGACAAAATAAACAACGTAAAACTCGGCCATGACCAATTTATGGATAGGAACCAAAGTTTCTCATCGCTCAAAACCTTAGAATTGTCTCAGATATCTACCCTGTCTAAGGTGGAAATGTCTGGAATAGCTAGCTTGTTGGAACTTTTCATTACAGATTGTCCAGACTTAAAGGAAGTGAGCCACCTGCCAAGTACTGTAGAAAGGTTTAAGCTGAGAAACTGCAATGCATTAGATGTTATTGAGCCAGCATCATCATCTCTCCATGATTTAACTGTAGAAAAATGCAAAGGAACTATATTCAAATGGATTGAGGAGCTTGCCTCTCTCTCTTCATTAACATTATCACAACTTGAAGTAGAGGAATTAGGCAGTGAAGGTTCTCGAGGCCTGAGAGCTCTTAAAAGCCTGAAAATTGAAAGCTGTGGCCACCTCAAATCTTTGAGTGCCAACAATTGGCTGCAAAATCTCACCTCTTTGGAATGTCTGGAGATATCCTCATGTTCAGAATTTTCTTTTAGCAACCAGGACGGTCTTCCTAATACACTGAAAGAAGTTCGACTGAGATCATGTAAGAAGCTGAAGGACTTGCCCAAACTACCATCAAGCCTCCAGCATTTGACCATAAAAGGTTGCCCTGATCTACAGAGGATATATCAGCAAAATGGTGTTCCTTTCTACAACTTTTGGACAACAAGTAAATGGGATCAAGTCAAGGACATTAAAGACTTTAATATTAATTAGTCCTGCAGAACTTGCGAGGGTTGAATTGAGCTGTAATTGACTTCATTTGTTGCATCATCAGGTATTTATCTAATTTTTCAGTAAAAAATTGGTTAGTAGATAAGATTTAATGCCTAATTCTTTTGAACTAAAGCATGATCCAGAGTTATCTTGAAGTTTTTGACTGTGATTGGTTTCCATCATGTCCTTGTGAAAGCTTAAAAGAATTGGTGATCAAGAGACTCATAGTAACATAATAATTGACATGACAATGTTAGTCAAAATCTTGATTTCGTCTGTTGATTCCATATTCCTCTTTCTCTTCGTCTGTTGATTTGCCTAAATCCTGATTGCTTTCTGCCGAGTTATCTACTTGCTGCTTGGCAAATAAAAAAAGTTAGGACGCCTAAAAATAAAATCGATAATTCAAGGTTGAAGTTTGATATTTGCAATCCTTTAGGCCCCTTAATCTTTAAGACCTTTGAATGAATATTTGAGTGGTTGTTCAATGCAGTTCATGTATCATCAATTCTCAGTTCATTTTGGTTTTCTGAGTCGATTTGTCTGATTAGTGAACAGTGTATTGTAGTGTTTGCCATAATTATGAAACCAATTGTGGTCTTGATTAGCTATAACATGTCTCACAAAGCCACGGTCACTTCTCAATATACCACATAGATGTTGAATGGGATCAGGTCCTGAAAATACTTGACATCGATGATCTCGAAGGATCTTTGAATGTTGGATTGCTGAACCTAAAACTTTCATATATGAGGTATAAAAAAAAACTGTTTCCACGATCATATTAACAGATATATTACTTGGGCGGTATTATTCCATGATTGCTTGCCAATAGCTAGGGATCCAATGCCTTGCTTTAGCAATCCCGGGAACTCATTAACAGGGCGCTGCAAAAGAAATGCGGAGGACATATTAGAGCTTGAGGCTTGGGGACTGATGCAAGGACTCGCGGATTGTGTGCGGATGGGCTCCCAAAATGTAATTGCAGAGGTGGATTCGGAGCTCCTACTGAATATCACTACCAAAGAGCACTGCACTCCTTGGAGAATACAGAACATCATGGCATCTATATGGGATATCTCCAACAACTTCCACGATTTTCAAATACAACATTGTAATAGATCATGTAATAGGGCAGTTGATTTTTTGGCGGATATGGGTGTAACACTTGGCACCACTATTCTTTGTGAGCGAGATCTTCCTCAGCATCTCCTCACCATTTTGTACTCGGACGCTTATTCAACTACTTAATCATATCGTACTTTTACTAAAAAACAAAGAACAAGGAACAATGTGGGGGAATATCCACAGGAAAAAAAGACAATTCTGGTCTTTGCCTTGCAAAACAACATTATATTGAGCATTTAAAAAATCAACACTATAAAAGTAATTAGAGATGATCGAATATGAATTTATTCTTTAATGTTTTACCTGTTTTCCATATCAACTTAAAAATAATAAATTTGTAAAAGAAATAAATGCTCCAATGGCTCCCCTGCATTGGAAATGAGAGAAGGGGGGTCACCTCGTTCTCAATATTTTCATAATCGGTTCGGAGATCGAATCGAATTATCAATTGAGTTATTGGATGGACCAATTTGATCGGGTTCAACCGGATTGAATCGGATATTTATTAAAATAATATATATATTAAATTAAAATCATTAAATCATTATTTCACGAAAGCTTTAAAATAAACATATAATATTGTCTCATTATACTATCTATAAATCATTATAAATTAATCCTACAAAGATATTAACAAAATTTGATAGCCTTATTATGAATGGTATGGTTCAATTTCTACAAGCATGAAATTCATTCTAATGAAAAAAAAAACTAGAAAAGAAAATTACAAGAGCTTACGAATAAGTGAAAAAAATAAATTCAACACATATTCATCTCAGTTTTCAATGCGCCACATAATCAACTATAAACAAACTCAAATTTAAACATGAACCAATCAAGTTTAAATACTTAATGATGTAGAAACAAAAACAATATCACATATTCACCCACAAGTCACAATAAAGCACTAATGTTCATATGCCATAATTTTGAATAAGCTTGATGACAAAGAGCACCATATGTAAACATATGACTTAATAGAAACCACATATAACATTTTATATGAGTGTAAGGCATGCCAACCAAGTGACAGCCATCAAAAGATATCATTCAGGGGTATTATTCCATAATGCATTTGAGTACTCCAAAACAAGTCTCTTAAACAAAAGATGTCTAAACTTTTACTATGCCATATATGTAATGTAGTATCTTTCTTGTCCATCTTCAAACATCACAGTAGATCCTTTTAATATTTCATCCACAATGAACGCCATCTTCATTTTCATCATCATCTCCATCTCCATCTCCATCCATATCTACATCCACATCTTCAAATTCATGCTCCTTGATATCCGCGCATAATTGAATAATTAGTTTCACAAATTCAATGTTATAACTAATTTAATACACAATCAAATATAATTAAGGTGAAGTAAACTAAATCTAAAGGGTTTGACTCTTCAATTTCCTTTGGAAGTTCTTCTTGAAGCATTGTCTCAAGCTCATCAAAGTCAAGTTCTCCTTTTTCAACAACCCAAATTTCAATTTTTTTAATGATTCATTATCAATTGGATCATAAGATCTTTTGTTGATTGATAATATAATAATTACGAATAACATCAATATTAATTAATACAAAATGATAAATTAATTCAACCATAAATATTTTAAGTATATATGCTTATCTATCTTTCAATATCAAATTATAGTGGATATAAACTAAATCATTTAACCTTTGATGCTCCAGTCGGTTTCTCTTCTTAGTGTGAATGTGTTCAAACACATTCCAATTACGCTTGCATCCGGAAGATGAGGCAGTTTGAGCAAGGATTTTTATTGCCAACTTTGAAGATTTGGGACATCATAACCAAATAGTCTCCACCATTCATCTACATTGGACATGAGATAAAATAATGAGAAGAATTCTGCTATGAATGGAAATTAATATTTGATATTAAAACATGAAATAAACTTGAACAAGTGCAAATAAAAAAGCTTAATAAGATTGTATGATATTGATTCATACCAAGAGGATGGTTTTACCACAAGCAAGCACCTTTGGACGTGAAAAGCATAGTTCACATTCTCAAAAGATTTTTATCTCATCAAATAATGCCATGGTATTTAAGTCATCACTTAATTTATCAATGACATTATACACACCACACATAATATCATGTTGCTTAGATAAGGTGCATCCATCATATTGAAAACTAGGATTAAAAAAATATGCCATTGCATGAAAATCTTGGCGCAACATGCGATCACATCTACTATCTATAATATCAATATAGGCCTTGTACATTTTTTTCTTATTTTTGAATGCGTTCATAATCCCCAAACGTGCCCTATGCATGGTCTCATAAATGTAGCCCAATGGTGGTTTTTCATCTGTGTCACAAAGTCACAACAATCTTATCAATGACCTCATATTTTTATCATGACTATCAAGCAATTGTTTCAAAAATTTTCATCCAGTATAATTTGTTTAATGTCTTGCCCTTCTGCTTTTTCAAGAATTGCTTAAATTCGACACTTATGATCAAAGCTTGTAGATCATCCTTGTGTTTATATAAACTTTGTAAGCAATAAAGTTAGTTGCAAAACGAGTTGCATGATGAAAAATAATTTCTCTCCAACCTTCTCCTTTTCTTAACCAATTCAATGTCACCTTGTGATTATACACAAAAACATTCACGTTTGAAGCAATAATAGTTAGATTTTATGCTGTGGACATATCTCCCATGTCTTTTAGTATTAAGTTAACCCAATGGCCAGCGCAAGGGGACCAAAATATAAAGGGACACATATCAATATCCTACAACTTTGTAATTTGCTTAATTATCTGTTACCTTATGAACTACATTTCGAGGACCAATCCATTCCAAAATTTCACTGAAACAATTGCACAAAATTTCAGCATTTGTATAATATTAGAAGCATTCACATATTTGATAAATGATACCCTTTTTGGACAATAAACTAAGAAGTTAATCAAGGGCCTTTGCCTTTTGTCATTCCATCCATTACCCATTATGGTACTTCCAATATCAGCCCATATATTTCTAAAAGAGTCAATCATCAACTTCACATGGACCTTAGCATCATTTAGTAAGTTCACACAAAAAACATGATAGGAAGAATGCTTATATCCATGACCAATACTAGCTACTTTATCAAGAGCACGTTGAAAAAATGTCTTAGTGATTTATAAATCAAGTTCCAATGTAATGTTGAAAAAACTAAGACATATATAAATCACTAAAAGGATAAATGAAAATATAGTATATTTTAATTGTGCATGGAGCTGAAACGTCGTTAATGTCACCTTTGATTGGTTTATCACCTAAAGGATAGCAAGTGGTAAATAACTCCTAAATAATAAGAATTCAAATAGATGAAGATGATTTGTTAATCCCACATTATATAATAAACATTTGATAAACTAATAATATATATTATATTTGTTAATCCAACATTAATATATATATATATATATTTGAAAAATGCAAAATAAGCCTAAGTACAAGTTATATTATTATTTACTAGGGAAAAACATATGCAATAATAATCAACAAAGTATACTTTGTGAGTTATCTTAAAGTTATAGATATGGGTAAGAGAAAAATCTAATCCTATTTACTTAACTATCAATTGTGCATAACCTATAAGTTTAATTAGCTTAGAGTTGTAATTATTTCTAGTTTTACTCTTTATAGGAATAATTTATAACAAAGAAAAAAAAATACAATTATACTTTTCCTATGCAAGTGATGGAGGTGTCGTGTAGTACCCACACATTCATATTCTAGTCACAAATTTCCTTAAAGGTAATATTTAACACATGTTTAAACTCCATACTAATATCTAAAAGAAAAAGCTTATGTAAAACAAAATATCACATAACAATCTATTCTATTCATGTCAAATAAGTATTGAAAAAAAAATAAAAAAAGATGAGAAAGATTTTAAATATCACGAAACTAAAAAATGAGTTAGAAAAACCTTTGTGATATTTGGAGAGATAAAATCTTCAAAATATGTTGCCAAGAAAACAATTTGAATATTTTCAATTATGTCTGTTAAAGCATTTTTTACACAAGTTCCGAGGGAAAGTCAAAAGGAAAAATAAACAAGATTGGGCCACTTTTAATGGTCCAATCCATTTTTCCTGGTCCAATCCAGTTCTATCCAATTTTTTATGAATTTCGATTTATTGTATCAAATCGAATCAATTTTTTCACCGATTCGGGAGTGGAACTGGCCGGTGGAACCGATTTTTAAAACATTGTGTTTTCCTCCCTCTCTCCTCTAGCATACATAGGACTTGGGAGAAAGATGGGACCCGTAGATCCCAAAGTTCGTCACAAAGTTCATCCATGTGTCACATCCCAAGTGATGCCACACAAATAATTTGATTGATAACTTATTCATAAATCAATCCAATTTCTTAGAGAAAACATATTCAAAAGGTCAATGAAAATCAATCAATATAAACACATTCACAGAAGCAAAGATACAATTACTAAAGCCCAAACATAATATAATATTAATAAAATCCTAATATGATAACTTTGCCGCATAAAGAATTAAGTAAAATCAATTAAAAGCCCATAACATCGTGATATTGCCGTGGAAGATCCAATATAATAATGACATAATAATGCATAGTAGAAATATAATATAAAATAATGATGGAAAACCCAAGTCAATAATATAGATGACTCAAAATCTTAATAACATAATAATTCATAAATTATACTTAGAAGCCCGCGAGCTTACAAAATCTATAAAAAAGTTCTAAACATGTCAAATACAAAAGACCACATAACTATTAGATAAAATGAACCTATTAAACTAAACCGACCCGTTAGTGATTAGGTCGGTTCGGAGTCAAGGTTGGGTTGAACTTGACATGAACCAAGATGAACTCAACTAGTTTCGGATCGAGTTCGGATTCACATTTTGGACCCAGATGGACCCAACCCGAACCAATACATCTGAACCAAATCTATCTCAACTGAACCGAACTGCTAAACCGAGTCACGATGGCTGATAAATAAATGATTTTGGCATTTTACCCTATCTCCTAACCTTGCATTCCTGCACCCAACGACTAACACCCAACAGTAGCACCCTCGTACCGCCAATGTCGTCGCCTCACAAAAATCTCAAAGCCTCTTGCTGGGCACCGACTAGCCCCTCGTAGAAATGCCAACATACCTATCGCTAGTTATCCCTATCGTGCATCGCAAAAAATGCACAGAACGACGACTAGAATCCTCTCACCATCGTTTCATGCTGCCAAGTCATTAGCCGATAGCGCCTCTGCCCTCTAGTCCTCTCGCACTTCTCTGCCCTCTAGTCTTCTCGCACCTCTAGTCCTCAAGTGCCTTGACCTTGTTGTCACTACTTGCCCGTACTCACCATCGTCAGCCCCTCACACATGCCACACTAATGTTGCCAGACCACACAATCATCACAGAAGCCATAGTTGCCGAAGTCCAGAGAGAGCGATAGAGAGAGCTAGATCTAGAGCTGAGAAAAGGAGGGAGGGAGGGAGAGAGAGAGAGAGTAGTGGGATAGAAAGAGTGGGATTTATGTTTTATAAAAAAACACAACGGGTAACCCGCCGACCTGACCTGACCCGTTCAATGTTTGGTCGGGACGGGTTCTATGGTCCAATGAGTTTCACCTGAATCGACCCGAATGTAATTGGATGGGTTGAGTCAAGTCAAACCCGATCAGGTTGGATTTTGTGGCCCAAATGAGTTTCACCTGACCCGACCTGACATGACTCAACTAAAATTGGGTGGGTCGGGTTAGGTTTCCGTGAACACCCCTATTCAGTAAACTATGGTAGACACCATGTGCAATCTTCATACCATCAGCTCACCATCAACTTTTTATTTCATTCCTCCATACCTGCATGAAATCGTATGAGAGGGGGCCTACCTCCCATTAGTTGTATATAAGAATCATAAAAATGCATTTAAATAAACCCATGAAGAAATTAAATGAAAACATTCAATAATGTAACAATAAACCATAATCAATAACAATGGAAACATAGAACTATGAAACAATTACAATGTTAATCACAATTTGAATACCTTGGCATTACTTTATTATAATGCCCATTATACATAAGATTAGTAGACTAGAACTTCAATTGCATTCATATGTAATGAATAATATAACAATTTGTTATAGCCACATTATTCATTGTCTTGATTAAGTTAACAATCAATCTTTGTTGAACCATTATTAAGTTATTGAGATATTTGGTAGTCCTTCTGCCAATGGACTGACGAGACGGGGTCACTCTTTGGAACCTAATATGACATCCAAAAGGTATGCCAATCCATTTACCCATGCACATGTACAATGAGCAATAAACAATCGACAAGAACCAAGTATTTAACTTCAAGGGTATTAATTCAATACAATGTTCATTTTAATCCTATAGATTGGCATGCAAATTCAAAATCTAAGTGTGTCAATTAATAACATGAACAAGCATATCATAGCAATCATTCAAGTATAACATAGGAAGGATGAACTTAATTGACATTGGTGGATATCGTAATTTTTTTAAAAATGATCAATAAGACATAATTGTGATAAACATTCAATAATCATTTTAAAGTCATTCAATAAAAGTCACGACCATGAAACCTGAGTCACGACAAATGACTGTAAATTGTCGCAGCCATGAAGAAGAGTTGTCATCACCCCGTTCTCAAAACTTCTCATTTCTTACCCATGGTCGTGACCAGAGGGGTCGTTATTCTCTCAATCAAAGTTATCAAGTTTGAATTTCTACCTAAGTTCATTTTAGGGGGGGGGGGGGGGGGGGGGGAGTGAACTCTTATCATAAACTCGATACATAAATATGTAGAGTTTATGTATAATATTAATTTAATAATTATTATTTTATAAATTATTTAAAAGTAAAAAAATGAGAATAATTAATGAACAAAAATTCATAACATAGACTGAAATCTTATGGAAATTAGACTTCAAAATCTATCCAAGAATATATCATTCATAATTTTTGGACAATAAAAACCTACTCAAAATCTCATTGGAATATGTTATAATTTGAATAGATTAAATATGAACATGTTTCCAATATTTGGACACATAACTATCATCATACATCAATTGATATTCAAATTTAAGAGGCTTTGTTTCATACACTCAATAGACCATTGGGCAAATCATTCATTCCAAATCCATAATTTCATAACAATCAAACTAATATAATCATAAGAATGATTCATGCTCTCATTCCAAATGTTAAATGGAATGAGATGGGTTCACCAGCTACATATCTAAAATTTTATTTAAAAAAAAGTCCTCTTTAATACTTTCTTCTTCTTCTTCACCATGATCATCATCAACTAGGATCCCGACTTTTTTTTCAATTGTCCTAGCATGCCTTGAACCCCCCCCCCCCCCCTTCTAATCTTCCTTGAAGAGATCCACCATGAATTGAAGAAACAATCTACAATCTTTAAACCTAGCATTTGAGGAAGAAAATGAGGAGAGGAAAGAGACGTTGGTGGCTGGTTTGGGGGAGGAAATGAGGTAGAGATGGGAAGGGTTTTCATATTTTAGAGGGATTTTGTTGCCATTTCGTTAAAAAGACTAAAATGTCATCCAACTGTCCCTACTTTTAAGGGTATTATCTTTTTGTCAAAGGTAAAAAATGCTCATAAGATTCATTTTCTTTTAGGGGTATTTTTGTTCATTGATTAATTAGGATTTTTACACCTCCTATCTTCTTAAGTTGGATGGATGGGGGCTATTGTTTCTCTCCACCTCTCTCCTTCTGCCACCACCGCCCTTCAGGGTAAATTACACGAATGGTCTCCCAATTTTGAGTCGATTTTCAATTGGTCCCTCAACTTCAATTTTTAACCAAAATGTCCTCCATCTTTCATTTTCTTGCACGCTTAGTACTCCAGACCGGTGACCACAGGTTTCCCGATTGCCTTGCTTATGTGGCCGACTTTCTCTCTCATCCACATCAGCTTAAATCAGCCACATCATTACAAAAATAATATAAAAATGAGGTTGTTCACGTCATTAAAAAAATATAAAAAATAAAAAGGTGAGTTGCGGGAGAGAGAGGGAGGGGGGCGACCGCCCCCTATGGTCGAGCTCGCCGGAGCTCGACCGGACCTCTCTCTCGCCATGCGAGAGAGAGAGAAGGAGGGGGGCGACCGCCCCCCTCCGGTCGAGCTCGCCGGAGCTCGGGGAGCGGTCTCCCCCCTCCCTCTCTCTCTCGCACGCGCGGAAGAGAGAAGGAGGGGGGAGACCGCCCCCCTCCGGTCGAGCTCGGGGGGCGGTCTCCCCCCTCCCTCTCTCTCGCCGTGCAGGAAAGAAAAGGAGGGGGTGATCGCCCCCCTCCCTCTCTCTCCCGCACACGCGAAAGAGAGAAGGAGGGGGGCGACCGCCCTCCTCCGGTCGAGCTCCGACGAGAGAGAGGGAGGGGGACGACCGCCCCCTCCAGCCAGAGCTCGACTGGAGGGGGCGGTCGCCCCCCTCCCTCTCTCTCGCCGTGCTGGAGAGAGAAGGAGGGGGGCGACTGCCCCCCTTTACGATGAGCTCGACTAGAGGGGGGCGGTCACCCCCATCCCTCTCTCTCACCGTGCGGGAGAGAGGTCCGGTCGAGCTCCGGCCAGAGGGGGGCAGTCACCCCCATCCCTCTCTCTCACCGTGCGGGAGAGAGGTCCGGTCGAGCTCGACCAGAGGGGGGCGGTCACCCCCCTCCCTCTCTCTCTCGCAACTCACTTTTTTTATTTTTTAATGACGTGGACAACCTCATCTTTTTTATTATTTTATAAAATTTTTATAATGATGTGGCCGACTTAAGATGACGTGGATAGAGAGAAAGTCGACCACGTAGGCAAGGTAACCGGGGAACCTGTGATCACCGGTCAGGAGAACTAAGCGTGCAAGAAAAGGAAAGATGGAGGACGTTCTGATTATAAATTAAAGTTGAGGGAGCAATTGGAAATCGACTCAAAGTTGGGAGACCATTCATGTAATTTACTCCCGCCCTCCATCCCTCTCCTCAAATGGTGGTGCTTCAAAGAATCCATTACTACAGCCGTGGGAAGTTCCCATGATGCCTAAAGTTCCCACGGATATCTTTAACCGTTGGAAAGGCTGTCGGAACTTGCAGCAGATGTTCGACCGTCGAAAATTCCCCTTGGAAGAGCGCATATTTCTTGTAGTGGGACCTGACCCAAGACAAAAAATATAAATAAATAAAATAAAATTTTATTTAAATATTACTTTTTGGGAAACTTTCTTTCATTTTGTATAGGAAAGTTGTATTTAAAAAAAACTAATAATAATAAAGAATCAAATCAAAATAATTAAAACATTTTTTTTCATTTTCCTTTCTTCCTCGTGAGAGGGCTAAAACCCTCTCCCTTCTTCTTCCCCCTATTACAAATTATTGGGGGAAACAAGTGTACCGATTGGGTGAATTTATTGAAGAAGGGTATGCATCTAATTTGCTGGTTGAAATTTGAACTTAAACTTAGTGTTGATTGTTAATTATGTTATAATGTGGATGTTGGGTTGGTAAAGGAAGGGAGAGAGAAAGGGTTGTTGAATTCATTTATATCAGAAGTTGTCCCAAGATAATATTAGATTAAACTGCAAAATTATGCATATAACTAACCTGTAAATAAGATATTAACTTGATTAAAATTCAGCATTTGTGGGTAGATTAATAAATTAAAGTAGAACAATACAATCTATCCATGATAAAGTAGCCATGAAATCTTTGAATCCTTAGTTAGATGGATTATGAATAAGCTGTTTATGTATTTATAAAATCAATCCATTACATAATAATATATGCTAAACTACCTAAACAAAATGAGTTAATGTATTAGCAGTAGTAACATGTATCAATGATAATATCAATAGTAATGTATATTTACGTCTAATGAATTGGTAATCCGATGGGTTATCTAGATAACTAGGTACTATTGTCTAAGAAAAGTTACTACAAAGGTCTTTAATAAAAGAATAACAATTGAAATCTGATCTCATTAATAGTAAATAAATATAAGAACATATCATAATAACATATATTTTGATTATTAGCTGCTAATGGTAACGATTAGCAAGTAATAAAGGTAGTTATGGACAACTAAGTGTTATTGCAATATTATGTCCTTATAGCCTGCTATACACTTCAAGTGATTGACATATATGATATATTGGTTAGGCTTCTAGATTTGACTCGGATGAACGATTGAGTGTGAACCAACCTACCCGAGGTGAGTGGATTACATAAAAATATTAAGCAAAGCTCTAGTAGCTTCCATAATCTTACACCGATGTAAGACGAGTTTTTTTATTCATTTAAGTGAATTCTTTGCATCATATGTAATGTGTGCTTGTATGCCATTATATCTGATTTGATTTTTTTTGAATTTATGGTGTTAATTCTATGCTTTATGTGGATTTTCAAAATGTGTGGAAATTGAATCATGGATTTGCTTATATGTCAGAGCGCATTCATACATCATATTAATTATATCATACAAAAACTGCTTTGTAGCGAGATTTTTATTTCATCGGAGCTTGATCAACTCCGAGTAGGTGCGGCAACCATTAAAACCATTTTAAATCCATAGTATAAGTTACACTTTCCTACACAAGGGAGATATTGTAGTGATAAATCATTAAGCCCGTGGATGGTGGCAATTCCTAATCCTTACAACAACTTACTTAGGAATCATATTGACCATACGCCCTAGGTAAGGAATTCCTCTCTTTACACTAATTCCTTTGTAGTTAAAGAGAACAACCATTTTGTTATATCATCTCATACATTTTTTTGAGTTTAATGATATGCATGTGGGATATCGGTTTTCTAAAATTTTTTATTCATGTGCCTTCCACTAAGCTCACAGTGCTCACCTCTCATTTTCTATTCCTTACCGGTGATGACTGCTAAGTATATTTCAGAAAATTCGTGATTGAGAGTAGGTTGTGTGAGGAAGGAATTAAATACATACTCTCAGTCCTTATTATTTATCTATGGCTAAAAAAAACTCTAAATGTATCTTATTTTCTAGTCTTGGTAACTTTTAACAAATGAATTTTGGATCTTGTGACCATAGTGTCATTTGGTTGGAGAGTTGCATCTTTTTGTTCTACTTGAGGTTGAGTTGAAATGCTCCAATAAAAATGTTATGGACTTTTGTCCCTTTTTATCATATGATGAATTATATTTTGATATGGATATTTGGTATGTAAGTGTGCCATTTTGGCCACTATCCTTCACATGCAGAGGTCATGCCAAAATTTTCGGAAAATTTATGATAGATTCTTTCTAGATCACAACTTCCACGCTTTATTTATATTCGAATTTTATAATAAATAGTATTATTATTTTGCCCCTCGTGACAGCTGGCCGTCAAGGTTGGTCGTCACACATAATCTTATATGGCATTCTTTATTATTTTTATCATGCTTATAGTTTATGGGATTTATTTATTATTACATTTATCCTTGCGCTAATGAGAGAGTCCTCCTTCCCTACGTTAATTTTCGTAGGCACTTGATTTATCCTGCGTGTGTCACGGGGTCATTTTTCGCTCGATGACCCGTGCGGCGCCTAGACGTGCCCAACGTCTAGGCAAGCTCTTTTGAAGGCTTTGCGGAAGCTTGTCTATGCCACAGTTTTTGGGACGCTCGGTCCCGAGCGGCCGCTTCTTCGGTGGAGGCGTTCGTAAATGAACGAGCACCTCGGTGGGTCGCTCGATCTCTTTGGGACGCTTTGGGACGCTCTTTCGTGGGTTGTCACCCCACGCTCGAGGCACTGCTAGATTTAGGGAAGCTTAAAATCTTTGTTGAATAAATAAGAATGATTACAAGGCTTCGGGAGAGGACTAGCGGGTCTCCCCTAATATACCGCAGGCCCGGGAGGCCTATATGCGATGTGTGATGTGGAGAACAAGCTAGGGGGTGCACTTTTGAAGAGTGCAGAAATTACAAAACTGCCACTATCATATTTGAAAATAAAACTAAGTACAAAAGTGGGTTGAAAAGGGAAAATTACATGAAGTAAGATAACTCGGCGTGCCCCGGGGAAAGTCCCCTAGACATTCTCCCCCACTCAAGTCAGCGACGTCTCTGGAGCTGCAGTTTGGAATTCTTCAATCTTCTGCTTGAACCGCCATAGGTGTTCGGCTATCTCCCAACTTGTGTCGGCGTCCGGTCTTCCGCTCCATCGAACAAGATACTCCCTCTTCCGATTCTTTGTGCGGACGGTGAGTACTTCTTCAACTTGATCAGTAAACTGCTGACGGATGACCGACAGGGCGCGGTCTGAAACCCCACGCCCGAGATCTTCAATGTCTTCAACAAAAGGCTGACATGGAAGACGGGGTGTTGTTGCATCTAAGACGGGAGCTCCAACTTGTAGGCCACCTTGCCTACCTTCTTCAGGATCTTGAACGGGCCCTCGTAACGCCTAACGAGGCCCTTGTGCAGATTCTTCCCACTTAGTCGCAGATGTTGGACCAGCTTCACAAGGCCCAAGTCTCCGACTTCAAAGTCGACGTCCCGTCGGGCGGTGTCCGCCCACTTCTTCATGCACTTTGATGCCTTGTGTAAACATGCTCTCGCCATGTCGTTCTGCTCATGTCATTCCCTCGCCATGCGGTGAGCGGCGAGGACTTTGCCACCATAAGATGTGGCGATGACCTGGGGCGTCAGAGGTTGCTGCCCTGTCACTATCTCGAAGGGACTCCGATTGGTCGACTCGCTTCGCTGCAAGTTGTAAGAAAATTGTGCGATGTCGAGTAGCTTCGCATAGTCCTTCTGATTGGCACTCACATAGTGCCGCAAGTAGATCTCCAGGATACAATTCACCCTCTCAGTTTGGCCGTCGGTTTGAGGATGAAGTGCTGTCGAGAAATGCAGGTTGGAGCTCATCATCTTGAACAATTTCTTTCAGAAGTTGCCAACGAATCGACCATCCCGATCGCTGACGATGCTTTGTGGTAGGCCCCAATACTTCACTACATGCTTCATGAATAACTCCGCAGCTTCAGTAGCAGGACAACTTGCGGAGCCGACGACGAAGATGGCATACTTGGAGAACCGATCTACGACCACCATGATGGCAGACTTGGGCAGGCCTGTGATGAAGTCTATGAAAACATCCTTCCATGGCCGCTCTGGAATAGCCAGGGGTTCCAGAAGTCTGCCGGGCGCTTGATTGAGATTTTTGTCTTGCTGACAAACAAGGCATGTCTTCACGAAAGCTTCAACGTCATCCTCCATCCTTGACCAGAAGTAGTTGTCTTCGATGAGTGCCAAAGTGCGGCGGATGTCTCGCCCACTTGGAGTCATGGCACTCCTGCATGATAGTGCGGCGCAAGTTGCTTGAGCAGGTTCTTTGCCGTGGGATCCGACTCCAGTCTCTTCTTGATCCTCTCGATTATGTCAGCCTGAGAGGAGCTCATGGCCGCCAATTCTGCGCGTCGGTTGAGGGCATCGGCAACGACATTCGTCTTGCCAGGCTTGTACTCCAGAACGTAGTCGAACTCCGCCATAAAATCTTGCCATCTTGCTTACTTCGGCGAGAGCTTCTTCTGCGTCTCGAAGTAACTTGTCACGACGTTATCCATCTTGATGTGAAATCGCGACCCGAGAAGGTAGTGTCATCATGTCCTAAGGTAGTGGATCACCGCAGTCATCTCCTTCTCTTGAACGGCATAGCGCCGCTCCGTGTCGTTGAGTTTGCGACTCTCGAACGCCATAGGATGCCCCTCCTCCATAAGAACTCCTCCAATGGCATAGTCAAAAGCATCTGTTTGTACCTCGTAGGGCTTGGTGTGGTCTGGCAGGACGAGCACCGGTTCCTCCGTCATGGCCCTTTTTAGGGTGTCGAATGCTTCCTGGCATGTCGGCGTCCACTCCCACTTCACATTCTTCCGGAGGAGATTCATCAAAGGGGTCATCACATGTGAATACCCCTTGACAAACCGCCTATAGTAGTTCGTCAGGCCAAGGAACGAACACATGTCGGGAACCCGCCTGGGCGGCTCTCACTCCATGATGGCCCGAATCTTCGTGCCATCCATCTTCAGCTTGCCACATCCGACGACATGTCCCAAGAAGTGCACTTCCGATTGAGCGAAGGCACACTTCTCCCGCTTGGCGTATAGTTCGTTCTGCCGCAATACCTCGAACACTTGCCGAATGTGCTCGATATGCTCCTCCAAGGTGCGGTTGTAGATCATGATGTCGTCGAGGTATACAACCACGAACCTGTCAAGGATTGGTTGCAATACCTTGTTCATGAGAGTGCAGAAGGTCGCTGGGGCGTTGGTGAGGCCGAAGGGCATCACGAGGAACTCGTAGGAGCCGTATCTTGTGACGTGCACCGTCTTCTGCACATCATCTTCCACGATCCGGACTTGCCAATAGCCCGAACGAAGATCCAACTTGGTAAACCATCTTGCACCGCCAAGTTGGTCGAACAAGTCCGCCACCAAGGGGATGGGGTACTTGTTTTTCACCGTAAGCTTGTTGAGTGCCCGGTAGTCGATGCACATCCGAAGGGAACCATCTTGCTTCTTCTGAAAGAGTATCGGGGCGCCATATGGAGACTTCGAGGGTCGAACGTATCATGCATCCAATAGTTCGGTGAGTTGCTTACAGAGTTCTGCGAGTTCCGGAGGGGCTAGCCGATAAGGGACTCCATGAGGGGGCTTCGATCCTTGGACCAAGTCGATGACATGGTCCACTTCACGCTTCGGAGGCAACCGCTTTGGGAGCTCCGAGGGCATGACGTTCACAAAGTTCTTAAGAATTTCAAGGACTTTGGAAGGTGTTGGAGTGGAGGGCCCCGGATCTTCCAATATGGCGGTCGCTAGGAAGGTGTACTCCTGTTTGCGCAACTCCTTCGCCACTTGCACGGCGGAGAGGGTCTTCTACTTGAGATCACCTCCCGACCTCACGGGAATGTTGTAGGGTCCCTTGGGGTCGAAGATGACCATTGAGTTGGTGAGCGGCATGACACATGCAGCAATGTGTCACAAAAAAGAGATGTCCGCCACCACTTCATAGTCGTCCACTGGTGCCACCGTCACATCGAAGTTTTCCGACCACTTGCTGATGCGAACCTTCACTCCTGGGGAAATTCCTATGGTCGAGATAGACTTCGCATTCACCGTCTTGAACGTGGCATTAGTCTTCTGTAGTGGCAGCTTTAGCTTCTTGGCGGCCACTTCTGACACGAACAACTCTAATGCTCCCGTGTCGATGAGGGCGTTGAAGACTTGCCCGTTCAACTCGATGTTCGCATAAAGTCGAGCGGCCGATGAAGGACCCTTCGAGGCGTTGATGGTGCTGAGGACGTGCATCGAATTGAGACACGCCTCCTTCTCCTTTTCGTCGGGGCAATACATGGCGTTGACCGTCGTCTTTTGCGGATAATCGCTCGTCCAATGTGGACCATTGCAAATGTAGTATGGCTTTGGCGGCTTTCCGTCTCTCTTGAATCTATCATCGTTAGGCCTCCTGTCTTGGTGTCCCTTGCCTTTGTCCTGATAGTGCAGCTTGCCTCCTTGCGACTTTGGCTTCTCTCCTCCATCATTGCCCTTGCCTGAGGGCTTTGGTGGTGGAGCACTCATTTTGGCATACTCCACGAGCGACTCAACAACAGCGACTAGCGAGCGGAGGTTGGGGCAATCCCGTCGCTCCAACTCCGTCCTATCCCATGGCTTCAAACCCTTTACGAAGACCACCAACAACGTGTCTTCGTCCACTTGGGAGTTCTGTAGGCGGAGTTCGGTGAACTCTTTCACGTACTCCTTCAACGTGCCCTTCTGGCAAATGTTGAACAACGCAATCTTGCCCTCCAATTTCGATTTGACGGGGCAAAAGTAATTCGTCAGCTGCCTCTTGAAGTCATCTCACCTCTCAATGGGCTCGACGTTGCCACATTCCACGTCGTCGCAATGACACCGCCACCATAGACTCGCCGCATCTTGCAAGTAGAAGGATGCGGTCTTCACAATCCTCGCTTCAGACGTCACGTCCAAGGCCTCCATGTACCTTCGGACGTTCCATAGGAAGTCATCGATCTCCTTTGCCGACCGCTCGCCTTTGTAGGGCCACGACTTCGGCACGTCAATCCTTGCCTCATGCGGGGCGGGCGTCTCGGGACGCCTCCCATCTCCATAGCGTCGCTTGAGTTCTTCCCGCATGGTCTTGAACTATTGCTCCATCTCGAACCGCATGTTGGAGAGACCATTGTCCAAGGTCTCCCGCATGTCCATGATCGTCGCCTCCATGGACTCCAGCCGCGTATACAATAGCGCCATCTCGTTCCGCACCGTTGCGAGATCCACGGTCTTCTCCAACTCCCGCTCGTGCGTTGCGAGTTGGTCATACATCTCGCCCACGTCCAATTGGAATTGGCCGTGGCGTTGCTCGAAGGCGGATAAGGCGTCCTTCGAGCGGGCGCGCCCTCGCTCGGGGTGGCCCTTCTCCGGTGCGACGGGTTCATTCATCATCTCCGAATTCGACGTCATTTCTCCTTAATCGTCGAACGTCAACTTGAACGATCCCAAAAACGCTGCTCTGATACCAACTTGTCACGAGCTCATTTTTCGCTCGATGACCCGTGCGGCGCCTAGACGTGCCCAACATCTAGGCAACTTCTTTTGAAGGCTTTGCGGAAGCTTGTCTATGCCACTTTTTGTATGCCACAGTTTTTGGGACACTCGGTCCCGAGCGGCCGCTTCTTCGGTGGAGGCGTTCGTAAACGAACGGGCACCTCTGCGGGACGCTCGATCTCTTTGAGATGCTTTGGGACGCTCTTTTGTGGGTTGTCACCTCACGCTCGAGGCATGGTGCTAGATTTAGGGAAGCTTGAAATCTTTGTTGAATAAATAAGAATGATTACAAGGCTTCGGGAGAGGACTAGCGGGTCTCCCCTATTATACCGCAGGCCCGGGAGGCCTATATGCGACGTGTGATGTGGAGAACAAACTACGAGGTGGACTTTTGAAGAGTGTAGAAATTACAAAACTGTCACTATCACACTTGAAAATAAAACTAAGTACAAAAATGAGTTGAAAAGAGAAAATTATATAAAGTAAGATAACTCGGCGTGCCCCGGAAAAAACCCTCGGGACACGTGGATGTGTGTGCACATGGACATAGTACGAAGTGTCTTTACTATATTATCGAATTATATGAAAGACCTACATGTACTTTACATAGGTGATGGACGTCTTATTATGTTAAGTGATATACATTTTATATTACCGAGCTTTCGCAATATGTAACCATATTTATAGAGTTTATCAAATCAGCATCAACATTAATGTATTAAATATTACATATATTATTCTTATAAGTTTTTCGTGTATGTGGCAACCTTGTTGATCGACCTAGTTAACGAAAGAGTACCTTATCAATTCAGCATCAACATTAATGTATTAAATATTACATATATTATTCTTATAAGTTTTTCGTGTATGTGGCAACCTTGTTGATCGACCTAGTTAACGAAAGAGTACCTTATCAATTCAGCATCAACATTAATGTATTAAATATTACATATATTATTCTTATAAGTTTTTCGTGTATGTGGCAACCTTGTTGATCGACCTAGTTAATGAAAGAGTCAAAATATAGCAGTAAACCAAGTCATGTCTTCATGTCTGCGGTGCGCACTCTTTTCTTTTCTTTTCTTTTTTTTTTGTTTCAATTTATACATCCGAGTAGCGTTGACCCTCCCGAGCACATCTTATCTTTAACCTGCTTATTTCTCATCTCCAGATCTCTTCCGCTTCCACATTTCTCCCCCCTCCCCGTGGACAAAGATGATGGAGCTGGTCAAGAAGCACCTCGGGGAACTGCTGCTCAACAACGTCGTCGGCGAGTTCTTGAAGGACCTTTACACGCTCGCCAAGGGCGCAGCCGTCGGCGTCTATAACCTCCGAGAGAACGCCGAGAAGCTGCGCAGCACCGTGGAACGCATAAAGGCCACGCTCAACGACGCGGAGGAGCGGCGCGTCATCAAGGACAACGCGGTTCTCCAGCGTCTCCGCGACCTCCGGGTCATCGTCCTCGACGCTGAGGACGTCCTGGAGGAGTTCCGCGCGAGCGAGGAGGCGGTCAGAGTCCCCGGCACCCGCAAACGGAAGCGCTTCGTGTATCCTTTCGACCTTGCTTCGCGGGTCGAGGACATCCAGCAGCGGTACATGAACATCCACACTGACAGTGAACAGATGAAGCGGATCTTGAGCAAGAGCGAGGTCCGGCCGACGCTGACCTGGACGAAGGATACCCGTCCGTCTGCGGAGGACAGCTCGCTTCATGACCCTTCGAGGTTTCATGGCCGGACGGATGAAATGCGCATGCTCATTGATGCGCTCAAGTTGGGCGGCGACACCAAGCTTGCTGTTATTTCTATCGAGGGGATCGGGGGAATCGGGAAGACAGAGTTGGCCAGAGCCGTCTATGCAATCAGAGACGAGAAGCTCAAATTTGACTGTCGGGTTTGGATCGATGTGTCGGATGGCGAGTTTGATGTTCACAGTATCACGAGAAAGATCATCGAATCAGTGTCGAAAAACAGGGAATGCCGTTTGACTACCTTGAACTCCCTGCACGAGCGCCTCCAGAAGCTCTTGAGCGGCAAGAGATTCTTGCTGGTTCTGAACAACGTGGCGCGCGTCGCCTTCGACCAGTTCGACAAGCTGCGACTGCCGCTGATCCGAAATGAGAAAGGAAGTCGCATCCTGGTGACAACCCGCAACGCAGACGTCAGCCGGGAAGTGCGTGCCTCCCCGAAGATTCATCTCAAGAATCTGGACGAAGAGTCATGTTGGGAACTGTTCAAGGATCGGGCGTTCATGGGGAGAGAACCGAGCCAGCGCTTGGAGAGATGTGGCAAGCGGATCGTGAGCTCGTGCGGGGGCTCCCCGTTGCTCGTGAAGACGATCGGCAGTCTCCTGTACGGCGTCGACGACGAGAAGGAGTGGGACGAGTTCACTGGATTCGTGCTGCGAGTCGACGCAAACAATGTCTTGCTAGCGTTGAAGGTAAGTTATGAACAGTTGCCCTCTCGCTTGAGGCGCTGCTTTGAGTTTTGTTCTATATTTCCCAAGGGTCACGCGTTTGACAAGGATGAACTAGTAAGGTTGTGGATGGCTCTCGGCCTTGTTGAGACCGAAAATAGCAACAACCAAATCCAACTGGAGCGTCGAGGTCGTAAATACTTTGATGAACTCTTTTGGAATTCGTTCTTTCACATTGTCGATGACAATGGATCCGACCATAAGGAGTACCAAATGCCTAGCTTGATCCATGAACTAGCACAGATGGTCTCTGCGCATGAATGTTTTGGGATCGATGGTACCTACGTTCATGGTGATGCTGAGAAGTCTCGTTACGCGTTCTATAAGAATCCCGAAACATTTGAGAAGATAGGTGAACACCAGTGCCTGCGAGCACTCGTCTTACGTGGTCAAGACAAAGATCGAACGAACTTAGAGAAGATCTTGTGTGGATCTCGGAGCAAGATGCGTTTTTTACGGGTGCTGGATCTGAGCTGCAACCAGCTTAAGGAGCTGCAAGACTGGATTGTGGAGTTGACCCTCCTGCGGTACCTTGCTCTTCGTGGATCACGAATAGAACGGTTGCCTCAATCAATTGGCGGCCTGCTCATGCTTGAGACCTTGGAGCTAAGTGGGTGCGATCAGCTCCGACAGCTGCCAGATTCCATTGGCAATCTCAAGCGCATGAAGTACCTCGGACTCCGACAAACTGGAATGACTAGCTTGCCGGACTCACTATGCAGCGTTACCAGTCTGCAGAAGTTGGATCTGGGTGACTGCCGTGGCTGTTGGAGACTACCGAATGATATTGGCAACTTGGTGGCTTTGACTCACCTTAAGCTCAATCATACTTGTATCAAAAGGTTGCCTGAATCTGTGAGCAAACTTGCCAAACTCTCTGTACTCGATCTCAGTGACTGTTATGAGTTAGAAGAATTGCCGGAAGGCTTATCCGGACTTACTAATCTACGCCACTTGGATCTGCATCTTGACTGGGAGAAATGGGACAGAAAGAAGGACTTGCGCTCAGTTCCACCAGGAATTGGACAACTAAGGTTTCTGCAAGTCTTGTCGAGATTCCCGGTAGGCAAAGAGGAGGGTCGTGGAATCGGACAGTTGAAGGATTTGCTCGTCGAGGGAGAACTTTGCATTTCTAAGCTGGAAAATGTGGCTGAAATAGAAGTTGAGTCTGCCAATATTGCAGCGAAAGACCGCATAAAACTTCTGATTTTGCAGTGGAGTTCATGTGCAAGTGTTTGCAAAGTCGATCCTCAGCAAGTCATTACAAAGCTTCGTCCATCCGCCAATGTCAAGCACCTGTGGATAGAGAACTACTCCGGCGCTGGCTTCCCGCCTTGGATTTCAAATAGATCCTTTGAGAATTTGGAGACTCTTAGACTTCTGGACTGCAAAAGCTGCCGTCGGTTTCCTCCGCTTGGACAATTGCCGGCTCTCAAGTCTCTTCACATCAAGGGCCTAGATGGAATAGACAAGCTCGAAGTGAGGCATGTCCGATCTCGAGGTAGGCACCAAATGTTCTCGTCACTCAGAACTTTCCAAGTGTCTCACATGTCTGCCTTGTCTCGGATGTTAATATCTGGAATGGCAAAGTTGTTGGAACTTTCCATTACAGATTGCCCAAAGTTAAAAGAAGTGAGCCACCTGCCGAGAAGTCTGAAGAGATTCGAGCTGAGAAACTGCGAATCATTACATGTTTTTAAGCAGTCGTCACTACGAGATCTTCGAGATTTGACAGTAGAAAAATGCAGCCCAGCAATACTCAGGTGGATTCAGGAGCTCACATCTCTTTCTTCACTGACATTATCACAACTTGAAGTGGATGCACTAGGCAGCGAAAGTTTTGGAGGCTTGAGGACTCTCGTAATGTCTCGCATGCCGACCTTGTGTAACGTGGACATGTCTGGAATGGGCAATTTGTTGGAGCTGTCAGTTTCAGACTGCCCAAACTTGAAGGAAGTGAGCCACCTGCCAAGTACGCTAGAAAGGTTTGAGCTGAGAAACTGCAAATCGTTACATGTTTTTCAGCAGTTGCCATCGACATCTCTTCAAGATTTGACAGTGGAAAAATGCAGCACAGAAATATTCCGGTGGATTGAGGGGCTCACCTCTCTTTCTTCATTAACAGTATCACAAGTTGAATTGGTGGAGTTAGGCAGCGAAAGTTTCAGAGGCCTGGAGGGTCTTAAAAGCCTGAAAATTGAAAGCTGCGACCGCCTCAAGACTCTGAGTGCAAACAATTGGTTGCAACGTCTCACCTCTTTGGAGTGTCTGGAGATATCCTCATGTCCAGAATTTTCTTTCTCGGATGGCAATTCCCTTCCCGCTGCATTGAAAGAACTTCGACTGAAATCATGTAAGAAGCTCAAGGATCCGCCGAAATTGCCGACGGGTCTCCGGCATCTGACGGTGAGGGACTGCCCTGGAGTACGGGGAAATGGTGTCCCTTTCTATGGATTTTGGAAGAAAAGTGAATGGGATCAAATTAAGGACATTGAAGAAATGGATATTGATTAGATACGGGGGGAGAACTTATGAGATTGGCTTCATCTGCTGATTAAATCTGGAAAATGTGCCCGAACGAATGATATTTTATCAGTGACATGCCATCAGAATCAGATATATGTATGCGTTTTCAGTTCATGATTACAATGTAATTGATTTCTTATTGGAAACTTGAATGGCCATTCGCAGCACTATGTTGTGTACATTCTACAGCTGCACTGCACACTTGTGATTAATTTTGTTTTACCGGATACATGTTCATTTCTGCCTCCATTCTATTTGATTAACATACCCATTCTACATCTCTATGTTACGTTGTTTTGTTGTGCTGAGTTACTTATTTGTAAACCACTCGACTAAGTTGTCTTAGACATATGCCACGGCCCCTCCACCCAAATCCCCATCCCACCCCCGTCATGGGTACCATCTAATAATAAATAGAATCTAGCTGTACTTCTGTTAAAAGAGGGATGCTGTATTTTTTGTTATTATTTTAATAACAGGATTAAAGATCTTCAGATGAAGCTTAACAAATAAGACTTCAATGTTTATTTTAAATGAACTTTGTTTGACACTACACCTGATTTTCTGTGAATTCTTTGACATATGATCAATCAAAGTCTAACAGTTTAATTCTTAGTAGAATTGGAGGTGGTTATGAAAGAGTCTCCACATTTCAAACTATTCAGTGGTGCGTCGAATGATTTGATTTGACACACTTCCATTAATAATATTGATGTTGTCTAGCAAACGATATTACGTAGGCGGCTTAGACGTGTCTTACATATTAAGCTCATGTATGGTCTGCATGTGTCAAAGTGTGTAACGCCCGGACCTAATAAAAAATTAGCATTAAATTATAGCTGAAGTTGGAAACTTGTCTTAACTTAAATGAAATAATAAACTTTTCCCTCCCTATATAAACTATCCCCTACCTACATTAAACAAGTTTTTATCTTAGCCGTCTTCTTCCACGCGTCCCTCTCGTACACCCACATTCAGGACCCCAAGAACCTGTCGTCGGATGCCGAAAGAGATAGATGGAGATGAGCCAAAGCACCGGGTAATGAGCAGCAGCCGCCCAGATCTTCTAGTGCATTATTTTCAATTGCTACTCTTCATTATTGACATCCTTACAGTTTTTCCTTCTCTCCCCCGGATGCCAGACCCCCAAGAATGTGGATGACATGCTCTCGAGGTCAGAGAACCTTCGGGTATGGCCGGAGAGGGAAAAGAACGAGAGGAGAGAAATCAGACCGCAGAGAAAGCGAAGAGATGTTGGTGGATCGTTGGATCAATCTTTGAATCGATTTTAATAATAGATTACATGTTTAAGGACCCACTTAGAACCCTAGCATCGTCTTCTATCTACCCTACATCGATTCATGTATTTGCTTTGTGCATAAGAGGTTTATTTCGGTGGAACTGCGCGAAAAAATATGCAGGCACAACCACGACTTCGCCAGAAGTCATAGAACTTAGACTGGGTTTCATAGAACCCGGACGGGTATGGCCACAATTGGGTGACATGGTGAGGAACCTGACCCGTGCTCCCTGTCACCTGGCCCGCGCCGACGCCGGTGTGCATAAAGACGTCGAAACTCGGCCCGGGCACACCAATGACTCGACCCGAGTTCCGGCACAGAACTGCCCAGGATTCCACGTGGCCCGAATCCGAGTTATACTCGGCTCGGGTTGGGCTGAGGGAACCAGCCATTGAAGAACCCAGCCCGGGTCAGACCCAGCCTAGCTCGGGTTCTACCGTGATGATATAATATGATGTGATTTTTATTTATTATTATTTTAATGATGATTCATGATATTTGTTATGCCTGATCTCTCTGAGATGTCGATTTATAGCATTGCATGATTTGAAGTTCCAATCTAGACGTAGACGAGAACCTAATTAACTAATAAAAATAAAAGCTTGGGTGCCCATGTTACAGATTAACGACAGCTCATGGCATTATTTCATCGCATTATTGGGCACTGGCTCGACCTTGTTCCCATTCACGATTTCTCCCGATCGTGTGACGAAAGAGGATACCCTCCCCATAGCGAGGATGACTTATCGTGATGTGCACAATCACTAATCTCATGATGTACATAACACCTCATTGTAATCAAAACGCTCATCGATAACATTGCATAGATGGCATTGATCCAGAGTGATTCGTCTTTCATGGCACATTGATCTTACTCTGATCATTCTCTATCGATTTTGATATAGCATGTCATTGATTATATTCCCTTTGATTATCCTATTGCTTCCTATGCCTATTTGTTCCATGCTTATATATTGTTAATGTTTATCCATTGATTTATTATCCACCTATTAGGCTGCATTGATCCTTTAGGTAATGATGATAATCAAGGATGAGTTGCGGCTGACAACGTTCGTGATGGTCTAGTGCACATATAGTGTCTTAGTATTATTTTCTGTCCCTTTGTTTTTGATACTTTGAGTCAATGTTATTAGGCTTTCACACTATTTTGATGCTCAACGATGTTATAGTTATTTTGAATTATATCAAATATTATTATTTGAATCTCTATCTTTATTGTTGTTTTATTGATGTTAGGTCTTCTGCTTTTATTTTATTCTGGTGACCAGTCAAGGTTTTGATCAAGGTATAGCATTATTGATAGCGTCCTCAGGTTAGATCTTGCCACGTGATAAGGATGATTTGATGGCGTTACAAAGTGAAGGGGCGGGCCCAGGTAATAGGCGAGGGGAGCCCTAGACCCCCTTAAATATTTAAAATTTTATTAACACCAGGGAAAGCCCTTGCACTTCGTGCAATTTAAAAGTATTATAAAATTTATCACTAAATAAATATGTACTTTTTATTATAAGAAATATGTGAATTATTTTCATATACTTATTTAAATAATTATATTAGATAAAGTTTTATATCTTCTATTTTTAGTTTAAAAGATTAGATAGATCACATGAGCTATAATTTAATTTAAAATATTATGTGTTCGAATTAATTTTCACAAATGTATTGTAAAAAGAATTATTCTAAAATATAATTTTAATGAAGGTTAACTTTTTTTCTAAAAGATGAAAAAAACTATAATGTCCTCATGTAGAATGAAAAATATTTGTTTGATCATTTTTCTATTATTTTATCTAAAAAAAATGAATCACATATGCATTTTCATATCATCAATATTCATCACCTTCGATAATAGCTTCATAAAAATCAGCTTCATAAAAATCTCTTAGTTCGATATGATATCATATCATCCGTCATATATCTACATGGGAAATGACATATGCATAAATGAGCATTTGTTGTGGAGTATGCATACCAGTTTATATATATGAATTGAAAATTATTATAAAATCGCACTTATATACCAAATTAATTTATAAGAGGAAGAAATTAGGAAGGAGAAAAACAAACAAAATATGGAACATAATTTGGTTCACTAAGAAAAACTATAAAAGAAATAAAAAATAATACTAATATAATAAAAGGAGAAGGATCGTAATGAGAGAAATTGAAGAAAACATAAAAACTCATTTTTTATATACTTTTATATACAAAAGATACATAGATATATAACAATTTTTAATAAGTATTCGCAAGAGAAACAAAAAAAACACATGTCAACAAACAAAAAAAGCTATGGTTGAGAAATAAAAAGAAAATTATGTGGGATGATTGGAACAAAAGAATAAAGAGATAACAAATAAATGAAAAATGTTGTAATGAGAGTGAAAGTAATGATGAAAAAATGGGAACTATAAGATAAATATGAAAATAAAAATAGAAAAGATATTAAGATGGACAGAAATACTTAAAAAAAATAATCGTGTGAGAGACATCTCATATTGACGTAAATTTGAGGAGAGGGGAGTGGATGTTACTGGGTAGGGTACTTACCACTATTTATAGAGGTTTGATAATCCAATTGAAATGAAGATGAAAAGTTTGAGTTGACGAAATTAAATTCCTTGGAGCATATCTGTTGTTGATATCTTCGTCTTTTTATATACGAAATAAATGTTAAATTTTTAAATGACTTTAATAGAGTGATCAAGTAATAAATGAATAACTCCTATCTTTTTATATCACTATGATACCTATCAATTTGATTCTTGTATTAAATTAAATATTTTTAGAGTTTAAATTAAATTAAATGAGTTTTTTAGAGTTTAAATATTTCTAATGAAATCATGTATTAAATTAAATAGATGAATGCATCAATTGGATATAGGAGTATACGGAAGAAAAATTGGTGACTTGATGTTAATTGAGAGGTTTCGTTGGTGAGTGAATGGATTAAATGTACGAAGGTTACACAACACATAAAAGAGGAGATGGAAGATCTGACGATATTTATTTGACACTTTGATTGTTAAAATATGTAAAAAAAAATCAGAGCACATGAGAAAAAAGATAAACTTCAATCTTGAAAGGTGAAGCTTCTCAATGCTAGGGGACAAGCGGAGGCTCTAAAGCCGCCCCTTGTTTGTTTCAAAAAGAGGATGACGGATTATTCACATTTAATTTCATGGTCAAAAGTGAATTGAAAGCTAACCAGTGGTAATTAAGACTCCCGAGAGAATCAATAAAAATTATTCAACAGGCTCTAGAAGAAATTCCCGGAGGACCCTATGAAAATTTGGAACGGCACTCGAAATGGGCCATATTTCATTCTATCGGTCTTGGATTTTGTCCAAGAGAGGCTGGCAGTGTTATATGTTATGAGTGTGAATGCATTGGGGCATCCAAATTTCTATTACTCTTTACTTAGTCTCTACTACTATTAATAATTATAATAATTTAGATCATTAAGAGAAATGGACCTAATCATCTATCAAGAGCAAAGGAGAATGAAAGGGAACAGGAAAAAGACGTCCACTTGATATTTGATATTCCACCAAATGAAAGAAATATGATAAACCCATTTTAAAGAATATTTATAGAGGCTTTCACGATTTTTAAAATAGTTTTATAATTTCAAATGATTGGAATATTTTGATAATTTTTTTATTACATTTGGTTCTATTTCATGGTGCTTGATTATATCCTACGAAATAAATAAATATTCTACTTTATATTCTCTCCGTGCCCATGTCATCTCTCCCATTTGTCATGCTACTTTTTCAAGAAAGATTAGTAGAGCACTAATTTCTATGATCTCATTTAAAATTTCAAGACCAAAATGTTTTGCAACAATAGATGATCTAGTGAATTGGAATTGCAGCAATATATGATCTATTGACTTGGAATTAATTTTGCAAATTGGCAAGTAGCTTGCAACTGCAGTTCCTTTTTATTGGTAGGAGAACGATTTGAAAATTCCATCAAATTTCAAACCATACCTCACAGAACGATATCGTGAAATAAAAACTTGACAGGTAACGTAGCCCACAATGACAAGACACTACTCCCCTGTGCTTTCAATTAATAAAAACGATACCATTTTAATAAATATCCGATTCAAGTTGGTCCAATTCGACTAGATGAAGGTCCCTTTTAAAAATCACTAATACAGATCAGATCATGGACGAGGGTGGTTTTTTGTCCTTAGCCGAGGTCATTTTCTAAAGGCTTCATAGTGGCGTTTATTTATGCAGTTATTGCTGCAGTATTATACTTGAGCAACTTGCCAACTTGGAGGTCGCATTGAATTCGCAGTTATCTAGTTTATTATTATCCCTACTAAATATATGGAATGCACATGTACCATAAAATTGTTACTTTTTGAATTGATAGCCACATGTACAGAAATAAGCATCATAAAGTGGCATATGAAAACGGCTTGACCGACCTATCGTCCAACATTCGCGTAAAATATCATTTTAATTCTAGTGTTGGTGTATTCTATGGCTAAAAATCATCCAACATAGACCTACGCATTTTAAGGTTGAACATTTGATCAGTAGCGAACTAGAAAAAACTAAATAAGCCATTGACAAAGTAAACGATGTGGTTGTGCTCACGTGAGAGGAGAGGACGATCACCAGCAATTTCCCCGTAATTGTAGCCACGCCAAGAACGGAAAATGCTGAATTTACAGCGTTAAAAGAAGATACACGCACATAACGCCACCAAACAGAAATTGACAATTTATTTTCTCTTCTCCCTCCTATTGATATTGAAAGAATAAAGGTATTTCAAATACATGTGCTGTTGACTGTCAGATGGCAAAACCCCTCTATTGAATAATATACAGTAAATTTTGAGGTTATACTGTACAAATTAAACAATGTAAAGGTAAGTTGCATGAATGTCATCCCCAGATCACACCACAGGGAAAAAGAAAACGGTTAATTCCAAGTTACATGGAGAAACCTCTCACTGAAATACATTCAAGGCATTTCCAGTTGATCACTGAGCTCATGTCTGCACAAGCCCGGAAGAAACGATGGGAGCACTGTAGGCAGACATTGCTGTACCCTTTACCGTTGCTATTGATATTTGACAATGAGAATGAATGAAACTGCATATACACATATACAGCTACAAACATATTCAAACACTAGGGGTCATGCAAAATATTGTCACTTGATGCGAAATTCATGTCTGAAGATGCTCAGATTTTGGGTAAACTTATCTCTGTTCTTGGAATCCAAACTCCTGGTGACATCAGCCATTAACTTGTCAAAACATAGAGACAGGCGTTGTTGCTGATCTGGCGGCTGTATGTTTGCAATAAAAGACAGATCAGCAAGTCATGATCCAAACTATTTACCCAAATATGATGACAAAAATATATAGTTTAAAACATCCACCAGATATGGGTTAGACCAAGTATCCATACATTCCGTCAAAGTAACAAATTCAAGGGAATGCAACAGGAAACCAGAAGCATGACTGAATTGAAAATAAAATGAAACAGGTCTAATAAAAAATCAAGATGGAAAGGCTTTACAGTTAAAAGGAATTGCCTAATCAAAAGGAGAGAGAGAATGAAACTCAAACCAACCTGTGAAGCCAAAATGTGTAAGCGCAAATCAGTAAACATCTGGACACAAGAAATAGTAGAAAGTCATGGTAAGTGTATTTATAAAAAAAAATGAAAAATGCAAGTCATGAACTACCATAGGAAGCTCGCAGAAAGAGATGCAGATGGAGCAGATTAGATACCAAATTAAACGTGAACAGAGGAAACAAACTATGAGGAATAGTAAACTAGAGCAAAAGTGTAGCAAAGGATGATATAGAAACCACAGTGACAAAAAACTGTGTGTGACCCGGCTAAGCATCTGACTGTTCCCACGAAAATTCATGGAAACACAAGTTGAAACATGTAGCAGATTAGAGGCCAAATTAAAGGTTAAATGAGGAACAAACAATGAGGGAAAGAAACTAGAGAAAAATTGCAGCAAATGACAATATAGAATGCTCAGTGGCGAAAACCATTTAGATGTGATCTATGGCTACCTAAATAATATGAATGCCATGATGCATGCAATGGTCTAACTTACAATAGGTAGGAGTAGGACTTGATCTCTTTTCAAAAAAAAAAAAGGAGTAGGACTTGATCAGATCCCAAATAAAGGGCTGTCCCTAAAGTACACATGGTAAATAGAAAGAGAAGAAAAAAGAAGCCAGAAGATATGGAAAGGGAACAAGTAATTTTGTTTGAGGGCTCAAAGGAGTTTCATGATCCATAATGATTTTTTTTAGGAGAAGCTCCATAATGATTGCTCAGCAAAAATAGAATAAATTGTTTGAAAATAGATAGAATGAATTCTTATTTATCACCTGCTCACTTATAAGGATTAAACTTAGCATTGGTCTGCTAAGGCTCCATTGATTGCCACAGTCTTCGAATAAGACGATCTCAAATAGGGTCTTAAGAATCTGCAAACATTGAATAAACATTTTCTGAGGACTACGAATATAGTATGACATATTTAGCAGATAAACAACATTTAACTCAGAGAACATTGTCACCTCAGGAAACAAATTGGGATACTCAGCTATATGTCGTGCAAGATTCATCGCAGAAGGTGATGGAGGGACCTCACCAGCAGTAATGTTGTTGAAGTAAAATGTAGCCAGGTTATCAACAGCAGATGCACACTAGTTAAAGGTCATCATTTCAATCATTCTGCATTGTCATGGAAAAGAGAACATACTTTTGCATGGTGCTTTATCTAACTAAGAGTATGTGATACGGTTTTTTTCTTTTTGAGAGGCCGCTCAAAGTTGCTTATTTTTTCTTAGAAGAGGAGCTGAAAATCGATATAAACTAAGAAACTGGATGTGACAAACAAACTAGAAAGGGATTGAAATCACCAAACAGAACCAAAAAGGATTTTGTAATTTACCTGCGATGAGATAGCACTGTCCAGACCTTTCAAACCAGATTCAAGGGAACCGACAATATGCATAAAGGTGCTTGAATCATGATTCAAAATGAAAGAGAAATGGTTGGCAAATAGAACCTCCATAAACACAAAATATGCTTTCATAAGCTGAAAAAAGATGAAGTGAAAATTAGAATATCAGGGAAATAAGGACATTCTCTAACAAGAAAGTTCATCTATATATAGGAAAATCGGGTATGTCACTAGTACGTTGATTAAGCATTTAGATCAGACATTTGTTTTCTACCATATGGATGCAATAGTCTTCTAACAAATTGTTGATTAGTAGAGACACGAAAAAGTCCAAGCTTGAGTACGACAAATAAAACATTTCATTTTATGAATATTACATCAAATTCAATTAATTATAAAACGAAATGTTTTATTTGGGTCCTACTTAAATCTAAAAGGTATGTATAACAATTAACTTTGATTGACACAACTGGTTAGCTGAGTTATGTCACATGGTTGACGAGAACTAGTAATCCCAGGTTTGATTCCAGATCAGCTAGGGGAACACCATTATGTTCTCTACCCAAACTCCGGATTATTCAAGTGTTAGTATTATTGAACATCAGGAGCCCAGAATGGGTACCCCAAAAAAGGCACATACAACAACCATTGGCCATACATTTTGGTGAATGTTCGACTCAGATACATATTACCAAATACAAACTCACAGTTGTCTTAATGATTCTATTTGACTTCTAGAAGACAGATCTGTTATATTAAGATGTCAACAAATATAGGTATCATAATCATAAAAAAAAATTGAATATTTATTTTGAGAGATCAAGGAAATAAATATTATAGTCACATAAATTCAGTCATGGCTCCAATTGTAAAGGCCAATGTCCAGATCTAATCACTGCATATTTGAACTTGTCACGACTGAAAATAGTTATCTAAAAAGTACACAATTCGTAACAAATTAAAATAGCATTATACAACATAATACGGGGCAAAACAGCAAATAGTTATGAACGGAACCAGAGCATGATATTTAGCCATGCAGTTGAAGTGAACAATACATCAAACCTTTCGATAAGCCAGTACATCGATGAGAGGAATTGATAGAGTCATCTTTAGAGAAATATCAAGAGCATCTGCTAGAGCTCGATCACCATATAGCTCAAATACACCAAAGTTGACATAATTCCCAGCCAATGCTGTATATATCACTAAATGAAATAAGACAAACAACAACAGAAAAAATGCACATCTAGGACAATCATCTTTGAGAAAACAGCGGAGAACATGAAAATAGGACAATACATTTAATAGAAAACGTATCCAAAACTTATAAACATTCTGAATGAATAATCGGGGTGGTAGCATATGAATGGGTAACCACTATCTCTGAAGTCCTTGGATCATTGTTGTTATTATTTTAACTTTTATTATTGTTATTTAGAGGTCCTTGGATTATTATATTGATACCAAAACTTTTAAGGTTGGTAAAGTTACAAATCTTGATCTTTACTTTTAAGTAAATAAAACTGATGGAATGAACCATTTCTAGCAATTGTATCAGGGAAGATACTGATATATCAGTTTGGTCACCCTGAAACAGGTGGATATAATACACACCTAAAAGACAGCTGTTAAAAAATAGGTTCATTAATTAAGGAGAAAAAAGTACATTATGCCTTTATGGTTTCCACAGTAACAGCACACTTGAGTTTGGTTCTAGAAAAATTGTAAATGTTGTTAAAAATTAACAGGGAGACTGACTATGAGAACCAAACACACATGAAGCTTAAGCTTAATATGCATGAGAAAAATATATAATGAACTGACCTCTTGAAAGGATTGTTAGACAGATCCAAATTCCTTTGTATTTTTTAGTATATACATCTGTATCATTTGGAAGAGAGAGAATTCTTGACCCGTATGCCACAATTAGTTTGCTTACTTCACGGAATAAAAGGATCCCATTAGGTGATGATGAATCAAAAGTTAAGCGTTGACCTTTGTTTAAAACAAATTCTGCCATGAATTTTAACAATGGCGTTGTCACCTGCAAGAATTATGATTCTAAAATTATGAGGGAAGAATTCAAAACACATCAAAGTGAATAGGCATTTTCAATGAATTGGATGGGAAGAGCTCCTAAACAGGGACTGAAATTTGCATATTAAGTTTGCACGCATTCAACAGATCCAGTACTGGCTAGAGCATGCTTATTCAGAATATCTTCTCACGTCCATTCTTCAACTGTCTTTGTATGATTGCATATGTCAGATCATCACGCCAAACTTAGGGATTAGTGTTTTTTACTAAAGACGATTAGTTGAAGATTACTTTTAAGTACTAACTCTAATTCTCTGGAATGACATTATTAGTGTATACCTAAGATGAATACTAGATTTTCTTTTGCTACCAAGTTAATTCTTCACATTTTTTATAAACAGATGACTACCAAGTTTGGATAGCCATCCACTTGTTTCACAAAAGTAAATTAATAGGTAGAAGAAGGATCCGGCATAAACCCTTCGAATACTTTAACATTCCATGATGAACCCTTGTTTTCCTTAACCTTCAAATACTTCAACATTCCTTGATGAACCCCTTTTCTATAAAGTATACATGAAGAACAGATCTTGGAAGAAATGTGGATAGCTCAATATTGCCAATCCTTTTGTTACATTGACCTAAATTCTTTAACTGCTATTCTGCAGACACAGATACTGAGTACGGATCAACTTCTATTTCATAGTGTCCATCATGGCATTCCCAGGAAGGAAACTACTTCCAAATTGATTCACAGCAACCAGTCTTCAATATGCTGAAGATATCAACTTGCCATGAAGTCGTCATACATAGTCAAAGAATGCAAGTTTTCTGTGGCAACTATCAATGTGATTCCACACTGAAAATGACATCATCTAACTTGAATAAAAAAAATGAGACGTTCATCTTGTTTGATTGGAAAATGTAGCAAGGAAGAAGCATCAAATACTTCCATACCTCAGGAATGTTCCACCAATGTGAGATAGCTTTTAAGAGAAGTGGCATATGTGATGGATACAACCAATCAAAAAGAAGCCCATATGTTCTACGGCTGAAAATAACATATAATAAAAGATCAAGAGTTGAACTCAACCATATTTTGTTCTTTCAAAATAAAAAGGGAAGCTTACCTATTTGTAGCCATTGTGATACCTCTAAGATTCCTCATCAACCCAATAAAAGCATACTTTATAGCATCTGTGTGAAATGTCGCATCTGGAGTAGATTCCAAGCCAACAATAACCTGCGGACCATTAACTTTAGGTACATGACATGGATGGATCATCAGACGATTTAATGGCAAATGGAACTCTTTACTGAAATAAAGGAGATATCACAAACTGTTGAAAGATCAGTGCACCTGCAAAAGTGGCTCCATTGAAGATTTAAACTTAACAGGGGTGTCTTCCATAAATATCAAATAGCCAAGGGTGTAATAGAATGTTGTTCTACTGCGAGAACACCTGTGATCCTCCAGGAATGGGAAATTTTCCCTCTGAAATGTAGTCATCCATCATGTTTAGTAAAGGAACAACCATGGCTAAACAAGATCAAGAATATCTAAAAGAAAATTAGAGTTACCGTGTGGTGTGCAATTATGAACTTCACAGAATCTAATTTAAGCAGTAGTTTTCCAGTCATGTAGCTGTACACAACTTCAGATCATAAAAGGCTTCTGGAACAAACTGAAATAGAACAGAAAAGTCAAATAAAATAACATACCCGGATGCTAACTCCAGAAAAAGGGACAACGTATGCTCAATAACTTCCTCACACTGCAGACATGAGCGAGATGAGTTTCTGGAAACTGAAGGTATATTCACATGAACCACATGTACTTCTCACCTCTGTGTAGCATTTAACATTTAAAGCAATTTTTCCTATGATGACATTTAGTAGCATTAAGTGATCATGTATCCCAATAAGCTCCCCTAACCTTGTATACAACTGCTGCAGAAAAAAATATGAGGCATAGAACACAATGTACGATGAATAATCATATACCGAAATGATGTACCTTAGATGAATGTATTGCTTGGTCACCAACATATGATCTTCGGAAATTCTGGAAAAAGGTAAGGATTGCACGATCAAGTCTCTGTTTGCTTATTTCACCATATCTCTGTAAGCACATAAATTTTGTTTAGTGAACATCAATAAAAACAGGTTGGCAAAGTGTCATGAGTTTATTTAATGAACTTTTAAAAAAATTTCTTGGAAAGGTCATACATGATGTCATGCGTTACAGCTCAATCCCACCCGACAAAAATTCTCAACTAAATAGCAGAGAGTTCATAACATCAGCACTACTAAGGCTTTTACTAACCTGAGAGTGTAATCCATTGTCCGCAATGTTTATTAACTGCAGAATACGAGCTGCAAGTTCTGCATCAAATAATTCCTGAGATTCTAGACTGCAATAAGAATATGATATTAGTGTATTTGCCTCAAGCATCATCAACCAAAGAACTAAAGAGAGTTGCATACCTGCAGCCTAAACCCTGTCTAACCTTGACAATAGCAGCAATGATATGAACAAGCCATGATATTTGCCCTTCAATTACGGCAAGTTCATTAACGTCCCCAGCAACTGGTAATCTTGCTCTTTCCTACAAACAATATAGAAGGCAAAGCCTTCAGATCTTGCAACCAACAAAGTCAAAACACTCAAGTTACTGGGGATTTCAAGTATGTACACACCGTGTAGACTTGAAGGATAGGCTCCATGATCTTTATAATATACAGACTGCTGTTCTCATACTGCAATTGAAGGTCAATAACAAGAATGTTTAAACCACTGCAAGATGCTAAACCATCATGAATGTATGAAGAATTAACCACCTGCCATAACGAAATCTAAAAATGTAGCATCAGGAAAAAATAGCAAGAGAAGTTGCTAACCTGAAATCTACAGAGGTATGGAAAACATTCCAGTTGCTCCTGAAGCAGCTCAACATTGTCTAAAGGATCTTCTGATAGGTCATCTGGAAAACCATCCTGGAAACAGATATCAAGAAAAATCAGAACCAAGGTTTAGAGTAATGAAGTCACAAATCCAGCCTCATGAAAAATCAATATCAACCCGTATTCGGTCAGGATAGATGGGCATGGACCAAATACTGGTAGGCATTAGCCTGATATGTGTCAATACAGTTCCATAGAAGCCAGCAAAGGGGATTCCAGCATAATCCCCTTGCATGAAAGCAGAAAATGTGTTCAGGAACTTGAGACAAACAGTCCAATATTTAATAATGATTCAAGGTAAAATAAATCCAGCACTAAACCTGAATGGAATTGAATCTAGATGTGATAAATCCTTCAGTGATTTTAGGTACAGTTTCATCCAGCAAACTTGGCACATCACCCTTTAAGTATGGAACAGAAGTAACCAGCCTCGACCAAAGCCCCAAGAGATAGTATATGCTACTGCTGGCCCACTAGCAAATGGGTGAAAGATGAGAAAAAATTCTTTCTTTAAAAAAAAACTCATTACATAAAGAAGTTAATAAATATAATGTAGATATGAAAACACAAACCTGCCATGACTCCAGTGATTTTGTGGTGAAATCTGCTACAAGCCTTATCCACTCATTATAAATATCAAGACTCACAAGCTCTGATAACTGAAGAAAAAAAAACAAGCAAATATCACCCACATGAAAATTAGAAATTCACATTTACCATGCTGCTTACAGTGTAAAAGCTATGTAGAATATCTAAGTATGTTACACTTGAAAGTTCAGAACTGTATTAAAAGCAGTACCTAGCCACCTAAGGTTCCCACTAGGCTACTATAGACTGTCATTAATGAAAAGACTGAGTAACATTAATGTCAAACCATCAAAAAAATAGTTTCTCGAAAAGGCTATAATGGTGCGGAGTTAAATAAGATTCTGATGGGAAAATATTTCAAAACAAACAGAGGCTAAGAAAAAAAAACTAGCATTCTCATTGTCAATGAAATAATTTATGAGTTCTCAACACCTTAGGAAGAATGCACGCTTGAAAAACTTGTCAGAAAAAGAAAAGAAGAAATGTAAAAAATAGGACTGACCGATATCTTAAACAATATAGTTTGCACTTATCCAGAAAATGACATTGAGAGACGCTATGTTAATACTTCTCAAGAAAATAACCATATGTACTAAGGGTCTCTAGAGAACTTGTCATATAAAAATGTAGGACTAATTGTTTAAAATTATATATATATATATATATGTATATATATATGTAGATATAGATATATATATACATAGATATAGATATATATTAGAATCTCATAAAAACAAAAAGTTGTTTAAAATAGTAATATTGATCAAGTATAAGGACCAGTATTCACCTGAAAATTGACTTTGAATCGTCCAAGAAGACGACAAAATTCATGGTAATTATCATGATCTGCAAGGCCTGGAATAGCAGTTTTTCATAGAAGATAGAATTACTACTAAAACTCCATATTGACAATGAAGCGCATGTATTCAAAACAACTAAAGTTTAGTTAAGTATCAAAGAATGATGCAGAAGAACCAAAACTCATTATTCTTTGGCCAATGTATTTCGATTGGAATATATATAGCAGCATCCCAACCATATTTGTACCAGTCATCTTTAAAACTTCAACTATTGCAATCTTTCTATATCATGTCTAAGTCAACTTCAAGTTTTAAACCAGATTTTCAAGATAATTTCAACTCAAAAACTCCTGATCATGCAAAGTTCAAAGCTTATCTACCACAAAATGCTGAACCTTGGCAATGAGCAACATTAGAAGCATAGAACTTCATGAACATGGTCCCTCGAAAAACTTCATGAACATGGACATTATGCATGACAGCAGCACCAATAATTCCGCATTGATGTGTGTTAATGATGATGTGAAAGAAGATTTTTTTTTTGAGGGAATGTGACAGAATGTGATAATGTGCATCGTATGATCCATGTAGCCGACCCCACCTAGTGGGATAAGGCTTTGTTATTGTTGTTGTTGAATGTGATAGAAGATTGGCCAAAGCAATCAACCTTTGAAAATAACCAAGAGGTTGACACCTCTTCTCCGACTCGAGAGCCAAAAGTAGCCCTCTCTACCTACGCCGCCTCCGGCAGCCCCTGTCGGCGGTGCCACCTTCCGCCTCCGGCGTTCCCCGCTGGCGGCGCCACCCCTGCCTCCAGCGTTCCCCGCTGGCGGCACCACCATCGCTTCCAGTAATCCCCCACCATGCGCCGCCGGACGAATCTCCTCCCTGACGGATGGACAACTATCTCCCGCCCTGCACCTCGCCATCGCCGGCCGGAGCACTGCTTCCGGTGCCTAGGTAGCGGCCATTTTGCTCGTCACTGCTCGGGACCTGTCTGATGCCTTCATTGCAGGGAAGAAGGGCATCGGCGAGCAGAGTGTTCCCGTCGCCCCCCGTCGAATGTTCCGCCAGACCCCTCGAGGAGCTTTCGGGCCGCCGAGACGCTGCCAACTCTAACTGTTGACTTCCATAGGCCGCCGGAAGACCATCAGACAGTGGCTTTCCTCCGGGAATGCATCGTCGGAGAGACTGAAGGTGGCCCCCCTGTTTCGGCAGTTCTTTGGGCAGCTCTGGTCGCCTGTATTGGAGCAACTCCTCCTTTCCACCTGAGCTCCATCAACGCTACTTCATGGCTACTCATTTCCGGGTCCTCTCGGCAGCGCGAACGGCTCCTGGAAAACCCCTTCATCCTCTCCCCACAGACAAGCATCCAGTGGAGGCCATGGTCAGAGAAAATTGGGGCAATGGCGGCACCTCCACTAGTTCGCCGGTCTGTCGACATCCGGGGGATTCCGCTCCATCTCCTCCGCCCGGAAATTGCCTCGACGGTGGCCTGCGTCTTCGGCAGCCCCATCTCCCTCTCCCTCCAGGCTCTAGGAGTGCCGGACGTTTCCTAGATCACTGTTGAGATCGAGCAGCGGCCGGAAGCAACCATCCCATCCTCGCTTGTCCTCCGCGATGGTGCTAATAGCTTCCTCCTCCGGCTGCACTCTTCCAAGACGCCTACTACGTGGGCGGGCATAGTCGCCGGCGGACCTTCCTCATCATCTCAGCTGGCGACCAGGGGAGCCCCACCCAGCCGTACTGCTACCCATGTGCGAGACGAACATCAGAATGCTACAATGCCAGACCAGAACCTCGTGACGCACCAGCCTGCTACAGTTCCAGACCACACCACTTTAATTCAAAAACCACCTCTTCAAAAACCGCCTCACAACCCGGACCAGCCTCTTTCAAACCCAAGTTCCACCAAACCATCACACCCGGATCAGAACCCCACCGTAACCACATCAGCCCGCAGAACCCGGTCCGGGTCCAGCCGGCCCCGCACCCGGGGCAAATTCAACCCATCCTCAACCTCCCAGTCTTCCTCCACTGGCACGACCCCGTCCCTCCAACCTGGTGACCTCCCGCTGGTGATTCTACGGCGGCAGGTAACTTCTACACCCACACCACCGCCACACCCTCTCCACACCCCATCCTCTTCAACAGCCCTGGACTCCATCGACAAGCCTCTACAACGTCCACCGCTCCCACATCCCCCACTGGATTCCCTGATGCTGACACAGCAGTACCGATCACTGACACCGAATCACACCACCACCGCAGACGGCTCCTCCCTCCACCGCCTTTCCTTTATCCTCCACTGTGGCAGGCTTTACGCGTTACTACCAGCGCCACTCTGCCGCTGTGGCCGCCACACCACCTCTAGCAGACGCCTGCGGTCCACCTACCTTGGAAACGCCGGTCCTTCCTGACCAGCCGCAGCTCTCGACGACTTTACCCCATGAGGAACCGATGCATGGCGCATCGCTGGAGCAAGCGGCTAGTGAGCCAGGGCCGCTGGCTGGAAGATTAGAGGAGATCCTCGAGGTGGCTGCCGGGGCTGGTTTCCGGGACTCGAGCCGCCGGACCAGGCTACGCCTGGACTCAGCTGTGCATCATTCGGTGCGCCGGCCTCTTCACTGGATTTTGACAGTTTCACGGGGGCACATCAGGAGGCGGACATGCAGAGCCTCACGTCCGGTCACCGGGGAGGGAGAGACAGTATCCTTATGAAGGTGCTAACCTGGAATGTACAAAGGCTCGGAGACGCGGGAAGGCGCTGCACCCTTGGCAGATATCTTCGGTCGTGGGAGGTTGATGTGGTCTTACAGGAGATACCTACAGGAGACCAAACTTCAGGAGTGCAGTCCCTCGATGTCAGATTGGGGCACCCGTATCACAAAACACATTTCTTTGGGATCCGTGGGCCGCTCCGGTGGCTGCATCATTGGATGGAGAGCTGATATGTTTGATATACTAGACTCTTGGGTAGACAAGTTCTCTCTTTCGGCATACGCCTTCGGTTGCGTACCTGCTTTCATGTATCTATGGCCCATGTTCTAGATCTCTTCGTGCCACACTTTGGGAAGAACTCTATCATATCACCTTGAGACTCGCTGTCTTTAGAGTGATTTTTTTAATTTTAAAAATTAATCCGAAAAATGACCGTTAGTTTTTTTCGACTGAAAATCTAACCCAAACTACTTTCACCCCTACCTTTTTCTTTCTTTTCAAATATAATATGCATCTTTCAAATGAAACCAATATTGAATTGGCATGAAACTCTCTTTCATATAGAAAATGTAAAAACAACTGCTCTTGTAAAAATATCTCTCAATCTTGCACATTGTCAGGAAGGTGGATGCACATTTAGTAAAAGTCTGACAAGGGCACATCATTGTCCAAATGTTTCAGTCAATAATTAGAAAATTATGCTATTACTTGTTAATTGCAGAACTCCAAACACAATTGGGAAATAACTAATCAATTGGCGAAGGAAAAAAACAATATTCAGATTTTACTCTTTTTTTAAAAATTGCATAAGAGGTAATGCAGTAACGAAAACACAGCGCTGAAAGAAAAAAAAACTGGTTTGGAAGCTGGGTAAAGGAGATTGTCGGGCAATTTCAATGTCACCTTGGACATTGAGGATCGCCCCACTGACCGCCTCAGGAGAGATTCCGGAGCCCAGAGTTCAGGGATTTTCTGGATTCTCAGTCGTTGCTAGATTTTTCAGCGACGAACTGTAGATTCACCTCGAGGAGTACGGCGGCCCCATCTGCACGTTCGAGGATTGACAGATTTTTGGGTTCAATGGACAGACCCTTCTCGGACCAAACTTCCCTCCTGTGGCGGTCCGGGGACGACCTGACTAATAGGTCACGATTTCGTTTCGAGCAATCATGGCTTCTGGAGGATGGTTTTCAACAGCTTGTGGCAGACAAGTGGCAACGCACTCCACCCTCCGACTCTGCGGCCAGGGCCTTGGCCGCCCGCCTGGCCGGACTACGGACCTTCCTCCGGCACCACCGGAGACAAATCCGGGAGGACCGACAGAGACTGAGAACTGAGGCCCTAGCGACTATATCCAGACTGGACCGAGTGGAGGACTCCCATCACCTGTCTGAGCTCTGGCCCAGGCGACCATATGCTCTGAGGACCTAAAGGTGGAGATCGAGTGGAGGCAATGCTCTCGCCAGAAGTGGTTCCATGAGGGCGATGCCAACAGATGCTTCTTCCACATGTATGCGAGTTCCCGCCGCCGGCAGAACTGGATTGACCGGCTGATGGTCCAGGGCCATGAGATCTCCGGCCAGCAGCACATTGGAGATGCCATCACCACATACTACAGGGAGACCTCTAGGCGACAGCCCCCTACCCATTGGAGGTGGTCGCCGGAGGGAATCCCCAACCTTATTGACGATCATATTTCTATCCTTTTGCAGGAACTTTCGGAGGACGAGGTCTCCCAAGCACTCTGAGACCTCAATGGTTATGCCTCCCTAGGCCCTGGCGGTTTTCCAATATTTTTTTATAGGGAGTTCTGGCCTGTAGTGCGAGAGGATGTCATGGCGGTCATTCAGGAGTTCATCGGCGAAAATTGGGGATTTGAGCGCCTCAACCAGTTCCTGCTGTTCATGCTTCCGGAGCGCACACCGACAGAGCACGTGAAGGATTACATGCCGATTGCCTTATCCAATGCGTATTGCTAATCGACTCTAGGAGGTTCTTCCAGATCTTATACATCCGTATCAGTCAACTTTCATTCAGAGCCGATCTATCACTGATAGCTATGGCATGGCCGCGGAGATCACTGTGCACTACAGGACTGTGTGCCTGGACTTCTTGTGGAAGGTCGACTTTTCTAAAACCTACGACACGATTTCATGGTCTTTCTTATGGCATTCTTTGCAGGTCAGAGGGCCTTCTTGTGGAAGGTTGATTTTTCTAAAGCCTACGACACGATTTCATGGTCTTTCTTATGGCATTCTTTGCAAGTCAAAGACTTTCCCATGGCCTGGATTGCTTGGATGAAGCGCAGTATCACTACGGCTTCATTCTCAGTTCTGGTCAATGGGAGGGCAGTAGGCGATTAGGTCCAGCCGCAGAGAGGGGTTCGTCAGGGCTGTCCACTTGCCCCGATGCTTTTTGTTCTGGCGGTTGATGCCCTTGCGAGATGCACACAGGCCGAGGGTGGGGCCGATCTCTTCAGAGGTTTCTCAGACAATTTAGTTCCACTGCTCCAGTATGCAGATGACACCCTATTTTTCATTGAGGGCACTACCCAGGAGGCTGGGCGATTGGCTATCATGCTGGACTTATTTGGGACAGCATCTAATCTATCATGCTACAGATCAACCATGCTAAGTCATCATTCATTCCTTTCGGCATGGTTTCAGAGGACGCATGCGCTGCCGAGCTCCACACCCCGATTGACTCTTTACCGATCACCTATCTAGGACTACCCCTTTCGGACCGACACATTGGCTCTCGAGGGTGGACCCCTATTGTGGAGAGGCTGGAGCACAGGTTGCAAGGCTGGAGTTTGAGACTACTTTCACGCGAAGGCCGACTGGTTCTTCGTTCGGTCCTATCTACCTTACCGATATACTTCATGTCAATTCTTCGGATGCCTGGATAGGTTTAGAGGTGGATTGACTCCTTACGGAGCAGATTCTTTTGGCAGGGGAGCGCCCCAGATCGGTCCATTCACCTTGTATCCTGGCAGACTATTTGCCGCCCACTTCTTGGGGTGATCTCGGTGTCCGCGATCTCCGGTTCACCAATTGGGCCCTCCTAGCTCGATGGGTTGGGAGGATCATGGGAGACCCCATGACAGCTTATGGCGAGCAGTTTTCTTTACATGTTATGGCCAGGACCTCTCTCGGGATTCTCGCGCCATTCTCCCTCGAGGGGCATCCGCGTTTTGCCGAGGGGTTGCTACTCTCCTTCCCATGATCCGCTCACTCATGGTCCCCTCTCTAGACTCTGGTGAGGCTTTCTCCTTTAGGCATCATGATTGGCTTCCAGGGGGATCTTTGGCGGCATCCCCCGTCTACTAGCCCTCGCGGCCCACTCGGACTCATCAGTTGCAGCGGCATGGTCGGAAGCCGATGGCGCTGGCACTGGACTCCATCTTTTAGATCAGCTCTTTCCAAGAGGAACATATCGGAGATCACCCTCCACTAGCGGCTTGCTCCCTTTCGGCCGGATCCACACCAGGCAGACGGATGGATATGGCTATCTGAGTCTTTCCCTGCTCGCAGTCTCTATCTTCGCTTTTTACCAGCCACCTCGATCTCAGACGCCCTTCGAGCAGATTTCACTCTTATTTGGTGCACGCAAGTGCCGCTTAAAGTCAAGATCTTCGCTTGGCGTATGCAGCACAACAGGATCCTCACCAGACAGTACAGGGCGAGATGGCCACCTCATGATGACACATCCTGTGTACTGTGGAGAGGCGGAAGAGGACATCTTGCATCGTGTCACGTGAGGTCTGGTCACGGCTGGCATTGGTTGGAGGCCCTTTTCACTCGTCAGAGGCATTTTGGCAGTTCCTCAAACTCCATGGCGGACGGAGTATGCGCCGGAGAGTTTTGCTAGCTACCTTCCTAGTCGGTGCCTGGGCTATCTGGCTCCAGCGCAACCGGATTATTTTTTGTGGGGAGAGATGTCAGGTTGATGGCATTGTACATCATTTCTCTTTCCTTCATCGTGAGTCGAGTTTTGGATAGTGGTTGTACTTTTGACCTTTTTTTGTCGCCCTCTTCTTGAGGGCTTACACTTGTATATTTTCACATCATAGTTATATATATTCACGGATGACACCTTAACTTGGTGCTCATCCTTCTCCTCAAAAAAAATAATAATAACCAAGACGAATATTTGCAAAAAAACGAGAACTCAAGGTTCTGAAAAACGTCGCTTTCATTAATTCATAATTGACTCAATAATTCTTCTTCCTTACATGTGCTTTTCCAGGGTTCCAAGGACTGGAATCATAGTAAGACTAGAAATTTAGGATTCTACTATAACTAAGAAAAAGAATAAAATGACACATTAAAATAAAGAATACTCAATCTTCCATTTTAACTAAAAGATAAAATAAAAACAAACAAACATTGCATTACTACTAATTTTAGTAGGAACTTTGCTACATCAATTTTGTAATGCAATGAATCAGAAAATCAGATGACGGAACTAATGATGTGAACCTTTATCTGTTTGCAGTTAGTCCTCAGTCCCTACTATTAAATCAGTCACTGGAGCTTGCAGGAAACAGAAATAAGGATCACCGTACTTAATGAACTGCTAGTTGATTATCTAAGAATGATGTGAATAATCCTTAGGCCACTTCAATCGTTAAGACGTTGATAACCCAATATTTTAACAGAATGAGAGAGAATCATTGCAGCCAGTTAAAAGCTGAATATGTTAAGTGTTATTGTGAAGTCTTTTTTTTTTATAGTCACTTGAAGTTTGCTAAGCCCCTGTCTGGATGGGGGGAGAATGCGAGGTAATGAGGGGGAAGGGAAGAGAATTTCTTTTCATCTAGTTTGGATGGGAGGTAAGAGAAGAAAATGGAGGGGAATTTCCTCTCCAAACAAAGTTAAACAATCCATTTACCTCAATCCAAACAAAGTTAAACAATTCCCCCCCATTCTCTTCTCTTCTCTTTCCCCCTCTTTCCCTTCCGTCCCATTTTCCTCCCTATCCTTTGATGACTTGATACCCAAACAAAGCCTAATGGATTTAAAAGTTTGTGTGTGTGTGTGTGTCCTATTTGTTTATGATTTTCATCTTAAACTGACTGTCTAGTAGTCATAGTAGATTGATGCTAATTCTGAGTCCTCGAACCAGCCTTGTTCAGACTTCCTCTCAAGAAATGCTGTTTCTATAGGCATGCATTCCAAAAGCTTACATATCCAAAAAGTTCAATGCCCACATGTCTAGCATATAAATGCTGGACTCCAGCAATGAGAATTAATCTTAGACCCTAGAAATCAGGAATATTCATAGTTTTCAAGGAAATATAAAATTAGATGACAAAATTAATGAAGTGAACCTTGTCCTGTTTGTAAGATCTCTTTAGTCCCTGCCATTAAATGAGCCAGGTACTGGGAGCGACCAGGATCATCAGTAAACAAAGATCGCCGTACTGAAGCAAGTCTAACTAGACACTCGAGAGCCTGATGGTATTAAAGACAAATCTTATAAAGAAAAATAACAAAATCACAGAAAATAATGACAGGAGAAGTTAATAGAAAGCAATTTCGATGATAACTGATACCAGGGACATAGAGATTACATGTTGGAAAACCAATACCCAATTGAAGAAATAGAAAGAGATTTCAGTTTGCAATATAAAAGTAACAAATAATAAAAGGGTACCTCTTTTGACAGAGGCGGATTAGTAATTCTATAATAATCAAAGAATATCTGAACAGTAGAAGGATCTTGCAGTAACAACTTCCAGGAAGATGGAATCTGCAAGAAAGAACAAATTTACAGCCAGGTTATAAAACCAACATAAAGAAAAGAGCAAATAACTTCAACGTCAGAAAACATGTGCATATAACAGAACCTGTACGGTCCCAAACTCTTCAGAACTTTCATCTACTGAGGTTCCAACAAAGTCAAAGGACAAGCACTTCAGTGCCAGTGATAGAGTAAGTTCTTGCAACATATTAGAAACTGCATAAAATGCAACCAATTATAATAAAAAGGGTAAAAATGCATAACATTAAAAAAAATGAGACTTTTAACTTCTAACTAAACCTTGCAAATTGCCATCACTTTTTAGTTGATGCAATGAAGTTAGAGATACTTGGAATATCTGGAGAAGAGATTGATCTCTGAAACTGCATGCTGTCTTACGATGGTGTGTCATAGCCATACCAACATTTGGCTAGAAATTGCAGAAATATCGAACATGAGGAACTGAATAATGTTTATCAGGAAACTATTAAACGAAATAACAGATTTATAAGGAGGCAAAAATCTTATGATGCAGCATATCCTATAACAAGGATCCAAAACAAGACAACCTAACTAAATAGATGGAGTTTGGTGCAGACCCATTTTTATCCACTTTTCTTTTTAAGATTTCAGTGAGTACCACATAAAAGGGATGGAAGGACAGTGGGGTTATCACCTCCTTGCAAATTTCAATTTGTGTGGCAGAAGACAAAAGGTACCCATCCCCCTTTGCATGAGTAATTGAGGGGATGGCAGGACTGAGCAAAGTTCTGCGTGTTTTCTTACAACATTTTTGTCTTGGTACATGGCTCTTTAACAATGTGGAGTTCAAGTCTGCCACCACCAAATGGAGCAAATCCTCACCATTTATTTTCTTGGATGGAAAGAAGACTACGAGGTTGAGTAGATTCCCACTACATAACTAAAAATCATGAAATGCACAAGTGTGTATAAGCAGCAAATGATGCAAGGAAATGGGGAGGAGTTTCTCTTATCTTACTCAGCATACAGAAAAGTAAATGTGATATACGATGTTCCCAATGTAACATCTCTCCTTAAAAATGATGCAGTTTCATTGTAAACCTATGACCCATGATAACCAATGGAAGCCTCAGCTGTGTTTGCTGTTGTATAGTGCTACCTCTGAAAGAACTCAAAAAGTCTCCACCATGGATAGATATATGGCTACATTATCCACTTCACATAACCTCTCGTTTATGATAAACTTGAAAAAAGGTTGGGTAATGTGCTTATCTGCCAAGTCACACAAGCATGAATGGTGTAAGCATGAGAGGGAGTGTCTATGTGATGGCTTAGCGAGGTTTGAACTCTTGACACTCCCTCGAGAGCCAAGTCACATCAATGAAAAAATACTTTTGAATAAGAACTTAACGAGGTTTGAACTCTGGCTTTGATGCCATGTTAAAATTTGATTTGTTGATCAGTTTTTCTAAAAACTTAAGTCATAAGGAAGAACAACATCATTTATTTTATATTCTTAACGCATTCAATAGTATATCCTCAAACTATCTGGACAGTACCTCAATATGCTCTCCAGTAATGCAAACAACTCAATGATCATTTGATTGGAGATACATGACCAGAACTACAGGTTCGAGTGTCTATCTCACCAGTCAAATGGTCTGCAGTTAAGGCCTCTAAGGAGGATGACAGTGAGAAAAGACTAAGTGCACCCTGGGGTCCACTTCTACTGCCCAAGAAGAAACAAATAATGTCCAAGCCTAACGAGTCCACGAGAAATGGTCGCGCCAATGAATTACCATCACTGCCCCTAGCCAAAAATTTAAGACACTCTGGATGAAAAAAGACAACGCCCAAGAATAGTCTTGACCATAGCATGCAAAACGACTCAGCACCAGTGATGTCTTGAAATCACAATGAATCTTTTATTGGTAGGCTGACTATCCTACATTTCTCTCGAAGTAAAAACAGGATCCTTTTGTTCATTCTTCATATTCTTGTTTTTTTCTTCTTTTTTTATCAATGTTGGTCTTCCAGTTTGATCAAATTGATTAACACTATAAGCATGCATGTCTAGCCACTAAAAAGACAGCATGTTGCATGTCTTAAATTAATGACAACCTACAAGAGCATGTTTGGTGTGTGGTAGGAGGACTTGCCAACAAAAATCTGCCACAGTTCGGTTTTGATATTTGGTTGGCAGCAGTAAATTAACCTGATATTGTTTGGAGCTACAGTAAATGTCGTTGCCTTTCCAGACTCATTCAGTGACCTTTCCTGAAGCAGTCATGTGTGCTTCACGAGAAGTGATGGGGAGAAAGAGAGTGATGGACTGAAGGTGACTCAGATATGGGGTCCACAGAGATTATGGGTGAAAACAATTTCATTTTTTTTTAATATCATTTTTAGATTTATAAGAGACAAATTTATAGTACATTTAAAATATAAAAATAGAAGTAAAAACTGATAAAATAAACAAAAACGTAAATAAAAAGTTAAGAATAGAAAAATATTAACTTATACAAATATTAATTGTTTGAGATGAAAACCATATATAAATATTTATTTAAAATAAATAAATAAACTTATTAAATAAAATGCAATCTAAATATAATACGCAATTTAAAATCAATAATTTATATTTCTCCACATAAAACATCATATCTCAAATTTCCAACTCCTACTTATAATCATCCAAACAACTGACTTCCTTTTCAGAAATTATTTACATGAGCACCTATCCAAACAATAGAATGTAAATTACTGGATACACAACTCTCCAAAGAATTTTCACTTAGAAAACTCACTAGTAGTTCCATTTACATCAAACCAGACATATTTAATCAATTTGTCAATTACATTCTGAATACGTAATACTACTTTATCATTAGACTTATTCCAAATGTAACTGGAAAAGTTTCCATCAATGAATATTGTTATTGTTCTATACCCAGGTTGCTACAACATGAAAGTAAATATATGGGTCTAACATGTACACCTAAGAATTTAAAAAGATTACTAACACACCATCAAATATTATTACAACGTCAACACAGATCTGAAGTTCAGAAAGGAAGCTTAAAAATATCATGTTCTCTATTAAGAAGTGTCATGAGAGGAGAAAATTTGCACACAATTGGACATGAAAAAAATCTAGGTTAAGAACAACTCGTCCTCAGAAGTTTGAGCCATTAACAGAGATAATTAGCCAATCTTTTTCTCTTAGTGGCTGCCTTTTCCAGCATAGGCAAAAGCAGATCTACCTCATAAAAGTAGATCCCAGACAGGCTGGATAGGGTGCCTTATTTTTATTTTTTTCGTTCTTTAAACTTCTGAATTCAAGAAATTCAGATAAGACTTGTTCAGCACAGAATTGGAGAACCAACACCAATTCACTGGGTACAAGTGAGATGTAAAACCATGACTTGCAAATACTGATTGGCTTGTTCCTGAGGACACCAGAAACTCTTAAGATAACCCCTTGGCTGTGTTTGGCGAGAAGAACTTGACCACCAAACACAACGCGTCAAAGTTCTGGTCACTGCGGCAAAGTTCTCACAAGGCGAGAACTTTTAGTTCTCATTGGAAGCGAGAACTTGTTTTTTTTTGTTTTCTTTCTTTCAATTCTTTATTATATTTTAATTAGTAAAATATGATTAATTACTATTTAATCTTAATATTATTCATTAAACTATTTGTATATTAACTCCGCCTATATTTTATAGCCGGTCTCAAGTCCGGATAAAGGAAGAGGGTTGTGTTAGGCCCCGACAGCCAGCATAAAATCCTGTCGAATCTTATGAACATGGATCAACGAATGGAATGGCGTCGTATGATCCATGTAGCCGACCCCACCTAGTGGGATAAGGCTTTGTTGTTGTTGTTGTAAACTATTTGTATATTATCTTAAATAATAATAAATTTTAATGTTTTATTTTTATTTTTTTTTAAAACAATTTATTAATATATTATCATTCAGCTTATAAAATAAATTCTTTAATTTAATATAAATATTTTTCATAAATTATAACCTTAATAATATATGAAAATAATAAATTATAATATTATTATTTTTCATAAATTATAAAGTTTAATATTAATATAAATATTTTTCTTAAATAATTATTTTAACTAAATAAATACATAATATTTTAATTTAATATAATATAATACTTCATAATTAGTTCTTACTTTTTATCCAAACACCTACTAAAACTTATCTATCAAATCAACTTTTCAAATTCTCATCATTACACTTTTCATCCAAACACTACGCCTAAACTTTTTTATCAAATCAATTAGTTTCCGGGAACTAATGGGAACTAAAAATTCCCAATTTAAACACTGCCCTTAAATATATTGCTTCCTAAATAGCCTACAAATACTATATACCTAATTTGACAAATCATTTAAAAGGAAATTTCATGAATGCCAAGCATATTTTATCATATCTTCTTATTGGGAAACTTTTTTTGAGAGAGAGAGAGGAAAGGATGACTATGGAGTGTGGTATCCATCCAGGAACATACTAAAACTTTTAAATTGGTGAATGTACAAGTGTGGAAAAAAAAAGAGCTAAAAGAGAAATCAAGACGGCATTGCGTTCTAACCTAAACCCCACTCTCGACAACAAATATGTGATCCTTTTTTTTTTTTGTGAAAAGATGATGATTGACCAAAATAGTTAAGCATCCAGACTTCCATTGAAACCAAATTGTCAAGAACAGATTACATAAAATGTACATTAGAATGAGAAAAATTATATTATCCTTATCCAGCTAGAGACCACTACCCAACCATAGAATGAGCATGGAATGCATTGAGATAATATCCATAAAAGTTACATATAGGATCATCCGGGGCAGGGCATTTCTTGTAACTAGTCTAAATACAATTATTTATAACGAATGACTGAAACTCACAGTCATCATTTTCCTTCTCAAAAAATTACAGAATATTTTATATGATAGAACAATTCAATTTTGTTGATGGAATTGTTCAGACTGCAAATTTTACATTTCAGGAGTAGGTGATTGCATAAAGTGAATATATATAGTAAAGGATGTATGAAATCAGGACGCGGAATTAATTTTTTCATCAATCATCAAAATCAAGTCACCTGATTCATTTCAGATACCAGCTGATTTAATATCTTCAATCCAATTGAATAATGATCTGATGTTGCCTGCAACATATGAAAAGAACAGAACTAAATTAGCTGTAAAGGTCGGATTATTTTAAAAGCATTGATAAACTTCTGCGTATTCAATTGGCCAAAGCATTTAAGATGAAAAGAAATCACAGAAAGATCAGATTTGGCAGCTGTTCATAGGATAGAACAGAAATAAATTAGCTGTGATTGTTAGATTATTTTAAAACCACTAATAAACTTCTGCGTATTCAATTGGCCAAAGCATTTAAGATAAAAAATCACAGAAAGATCAGATTTGATAACTACTAATATTCATAGGAAAGCATGCAACACTTATTTTGTCCTCAATAAATAGCCCAAAAAATAGGATATGAATGGTTCATGTTGCCTCTCATGTCACTTAGGGTCATTAATTTGTTTGTGCCGCTTTATGGCTCAGACCAGCAAGTACATCATAGTATTAGAAAATGCTTACTGTTATGTGCAAGGTGTTAATTGTCTTGGACATTGATGGGCCTAGATTGAAGATAAAAAGATTGTCAAATGTTTTTTTGGGGGGAGGGACTAAAATATTATTTCATCTGATAAACTATATTTTTTGTATCACCAGAGGTACACTTTTTTGAGATGGACCAGAGGTAAATAACAATCTTTATCTTAGTGTCAATTTTGGTAAGTAGCTTTAGCATTTTGCATGAGATAATATTTTCCTTTTCTTATTACTTTGACCAAACAAACTTGGAGGAATGGATCCTTAAATTTAGAATGTTAATAGCATTTTCGAGGACCAAGTTGTGTTATCACTAGATGATAGATGGCTGAAATAGAAAGTATTGTTTGTTTCTCGGTTTCCATCACAGCCCAGTATAGCAAGTTAACGAGCACCAAAAAGCAATAACAGGTTGAAATAAGGTAATGAGAGTCTTTATATCCCTTCCAAAAAATAAGAGACCGCATAATTGCAATAATGCATAAAAAAGTAATATAAAAATATAAATAGCGATATTGTTCGAATAATTACTGCCTTACGGGAGCATGAGTCAAACAGAAAAGTTAACACTAGGATATTACTTGCCTGACTCAAGAAGTTGGTAGCCTCTGTAACAATATCTTTGAACCTGTCATCATCAAGCCATCCAAATTTTGTGACTCGACATAGCAGTTGAATTAGGGATCCAATCACAAAGTTCTGCAAATCAGGTCCTCTTGTAGCTAGGTAGTTTATCACATAATTACCTTCATAGATATCACAGGCAATTTAGAGCATTTCAAAAGAAATGTAAAATAATAATATCCAAGATGAGCTCCTTATGTTAAACCTAATTACGAAGAGCTTAAAGTTATGAAAATCAGCACCAACAATATGACTCTATGTTTTTTAAAAATGGAAGTGCAAAAAGGTCCATTTATAAGAGTAGAAAATAGGTTCCAGACTTTTCATCTTGGCAACCTTGTAACAACAAGAAAGAGATGAAATTGCATTATAGTTCAAGCATATAAAAGATCTATCCATTCATGATGCTATCTCACACAACTGGTATAAAATGCAAATATATTCAAGTTCCCCTAAGTAAAAGGTTTATTTCATGACGGATCAAATGGCAGTCAAACTTTAAGCTCCTAGGAAGAAAACGAATTGAAATATGTAAGTATATATAAATGATTCCAGAAAAGAAACATTACGGATATCCAGTTGCAGCTGTAAAGAGAGATTGTGCTCTGTCACTTGCTTCAACAGGCTTGAACTAGCCAACATCAAAGCATAAGGGGTCAAAGCATTATCCAATATGTATTGGCATTGTGATATGTAATCAGGATTCACAGAGAAGCATTTCAGTGTAGTCTCTGCATGTGCTCGTTCAACTGAATCCTGAGATGTGTACAGCCTTTCACATAAGACTTCCAACTGAGCTAAGCTCTCCATTGATGATAATACAACAAGAATTTCCAAATTTTTGGATGTTCAAGAACCCAAGACTAACGATGTAATTTTGTTCTCCGTGCCACGTAAATTTGATTCACATCTACGAATTTGCATAAAATGCTGCCAGAGTTCAGTGAGAATTCATGCAGATATAATAGATCACTATTCACATATGAAATTTCACGTATAACAAAGTCAAGAAACTGAAAATTACATGATATATCACTGGATTGTCACTTAATACACAGAGATACAACATGGAAATTTCAAACGAAATATTCTGCCTGATGTACAACAGCGAAGGGAAGCTCAAAATTTAAACAGGACACATGGGAAAAGAACAAAGAAAATGATTTGCTTAGGCGCCGGATGATTCGAAGGAAAGTAATCCTGAAAGCAGAAAATGGAAGTAAAATTAAATATTGCACATGATAAGAAATGGCATTTAATACTTCGTGAAAAATAGTTTTCTGAGAGAGAGAGAGAGAGAAGAGAAGGTATTTAATACCTAGAAAAAAAGGCTTTGAGGCTTATTTATTTTATTACTTATAAACAGAAAAAAGAGAGTAAAATAATTGAAGGACAATGTTCACCTGAAACAATCCGTGCAGTGCATAAGAATGTCAATGAAAATTGGACAGTATGACCCACATGCCAAGAATATCATTTACTATATAAATGCAGTGGTTTGACAAAGAAAAATGACAGGAAAAGAATCTAGTTGATGTTCATAATAAACTATTTTTCGGTTTTGGGGTAAAACAACAAGTGTTAAGACTTCAAAAAAGCAACTTTGAAGAATTGTTTTTGAGAAGAAACTGGGATATTATTTACAAAACGTTCAGAGAGTAGGTTATCATTTAGCACTTTTTGGATCACCATATAAACAAGACCGTTAAACTAATAAACAAATGTTCGCATGAACACAGTAAAGAATAATGAAACGATTCAAAAGCACCTTATGATGTATGACAGCCATCATAATATAACCCTCTAGTTTTAACATAGCACCAATCTATTTCGTGTAAATGCACATCAAAGTCACAACTAATATAATCATCCTGATCATAATTTTAAGTTCATGAATGAGTAGAAGTTGAAACTTAGGAATGTGAAGTAATGGATAAGTTAATCACAACAACCATAATCCAGTGCTAACACAACTCTTCCCTAAGGATGCACCACTTTGTCTTCATTGACTGTTTGGTTTAGTTCTTAGCATCAGAATTTAGTTTCTTCGAGAAATATCGTGGTTGTGAGATGTAACATTTTTTCCCCAGCAAAAGCATATTAGATACTCCCTATCGACCAATCATGTTTTCTACTCAAATAAATTCCAGTTTTAATTAACTAATCACCTCCTAAATACTATAGGATCTGGATGCAACTGCGGTGGTGCATTTAGACACCTAATCTCAGCCCGGGCAGCAATCAAGACCAAGAGGTAACGTATACATCAACCTACATTTCTTTCAATGATCAGAATTCGACTTTCCCATCCGCCTTACAAAGTCCGGAATCCGAAATCAGCAGCTCAAACCGCCCCAAATCGGCCTCGATCTACCCGGCGTCCCAAATGAATGATTCAACAACAACAATCTAATCTCAATAGGGTTCGTCGATTTCGTCCATTCCGCAAGTTGGCAATGATCGATTTCGGAGCGGTGTCGTCGATCGAATTCGAGCCCAAAGTGATCGATCTCGATCGAGGTAAACTTTCCGGAAACAATCGACGAAATGGGATAAAGAAAGAGATCGAAGATTTAGGGTTAGGTAGGTGAATACCTTAGGATCCCACGATGCTCTCTCTCTCTCTCTCTCTCTCTCTCTAACACACGCACTCGCGTTTCTGTCTTGGCCTCTTGGTCGATGGCCGAGGCGCTATTTATATTAAGGCTCGGGGGTAGCCAAAAAATGCACGGCGGCGGTGGCGGAGAGGGAGAGTGACGTAAATAAGACGATTCTTGTGGCCATTTGTTTGACCTTTTTCTTTTCTGATTTGGAATTCATTAAAATAAAAATGTAAATGCAATATTCATTTACACAAATAAATGCACCCCCCAATTTAATTATTGTAAGGACAAGTATTTCAATTAATGCGCATATATTAGGAAATAATAACGTGGTGATATGATACAATGGATTTAGACTCTAAAATTGCATTTGAGATTTTTACCACTTTATGTTTAAAATTATTCTTTTCTTGCATTACGTCCAAGAGCTTCTATTGTAACAAAAAGTACACAATATAGATAAAATAATCGACATCTATCTCAAGTAGTGAGTTATTATTATAGGGATCATAATATGTGTGCTATATTAAAAAAAATTAAATGACGCCGAATTCCTATGATGGCCCTCAAAGTAGAGCATTCTCCTTTATGAAATAAAAAAATGCCAAAACAATATTATGAAACTAATTTATTTTTATATTTGGACCTTTTTTTTCTTCTTTGGTGAGCTTTTATCTGCATCAAAGAATTCACTTACCATAACGTATTAATGTACTTTTTTATTCTATTTTGTAAAGTTTTTTTTTGTTTTGCCGGATAAGAACTCAATCCTCCCCATTCTTCCTCCATCCAAATAATTGGGCATAAAGATTTCGACCTCCCATGTTCAAGTATATTGGGATTAAGTTCACTGATTAGTCTTTTTTTTTTAATTTATAACAAATTATTAATATTCATACCACAACTCATAACTTTTCACTATTTATAATATTAACTTTTTAAAAAATGTCAAGTCTATTTTTTATACTTTTTGACAAATAAATTCGACTATAATTCAAGAAATATTTACGTATTCTCTTAGTTAATCCTAAACCAAACTTCACCTCAGACGAAATATTGCAAATATCTTATATTCCATATATAGCAATTTTGATCCCATCTCCAATAGCTACATAAAGACCTTTGATGGTAAGTGGTAAATCACATGTGGGTATTAATTCTTACTCTATTCTTCTTTTTTGCGTTAAATAAAAATTTTCAAACAAGTTAGTTGAGAAAATTAATGATCAACATCTATAATTATTAGTTTTCAAGTTAATTGAGAAAAAGTTGGAATATAGAATTAGTCGAGTGTCGTGCCTCGTAAATATAAAAAAAAATTATGGTCCCAATAATAAACAAAATATATACCGGAGGCCCAAAAAGAAGCTTACAAAAAAAATGGTTTCTTTTGGTGTTTCATGGGACTCCACTAAGCTCCACTCCGCTCTTTATGGTTGTGTTTGGTACGAAAATTTCGGAAAAAAATTATTTTTCGAAAACTAATCGATTAAGTTGGTGTTTGGATGAAAAATATAATGATAAAAATTTAAAATTTTGATTTGATAGATAAGTTTTAGTAGGTGTTTGGATAAAAAGTAAGAAGTAAATATATATTTTATTATTTTACGTGATTACTTTTATATTATTAATTACACAATATTTTTATAATTAGCAAATTAGATAAAAGAAAAAGGTTAGATAAACTAATTAATAACTAAAAATGAAAAAAAAAGAAAATTTAACATCATATTTATATAAAATAATTATATAATTATAACTTATTTAGAATACCATAATTAATAATTTTATTATATTATACTAATATCATACTAGTTAATTTTTATTACGATATATGATAAGTAAATAAATAAAAATATTTATGTCAACATTTAAATAAGAAAATATATTTTCATAATTATTTTATTATAACACTAAGTAAATTGTAATAAACAATAAATGTACTTTCTTATTATTATACCTAAATAAATTATAAATTTATAATAGTATATAAATAATAAATAAATATAATATATATGCATATAATATAATATATGCATATAAATATAATATATATATATATAATAATATCATTAAAATAATAGGTTATAGGTCTAAAAGTAGTTCCACCTACTTTTAGACTTATAACAAACAAATTAAAAAAAATAGGAGAAAATTGCTAATAGCAAGAACTTTTGGGGTGCGTTTGGTAATCCAGAACAACAATGTTCTGCCAAACTCACTCCGTGACCGTCACGTGAGCTCGGCGAGAACATTTTGAGAAATGTTCGGCGAGAACATTGAATGTTCTCGTCGAAGGCGAGAACATTTGCCTTTTTTTTATTTTCGAACCGCCATCTTTTTTTTAATTTCATCTATTTTTTAAATTATTTTGGTTTATATGTATATATAATTTATAATATATTAATATATTATTAAGGATATTATAAAATAATTTATTAAATACTATTAATTAAAAACTATAAAATAATTAGTTCTAATAATAAATAAATATTTTATTCATTAAACTATTCAATTATTTTTTTAAAAAAATAAATTATATTTGGATTTTAAAATGTACGTAAATTATACTATTAATAATATTTAAAATGAATTACAAAAATAAATAAAAATAATATTAATAATATAAAAATTTACGTAAATTATAATATTAATAATATATTCTTATTTACTATAATTTTATACCTCATAAAATAATAATTTATATTCTTAATTCTTACTTTTTATTCAAACGCCCACTAAAATTTTTTCATCACATCAACTTTTTAAATCCACATCATTGCACTTTTTCATTCAAACATCAACCCAAACTTTTTTATCACATCAATTAGTACTCGAGAATAAATATTCTAAAATGTTCCGGTGCCAAACGCAGCCTTGTCAAAAGTTTCGACCAAGGATCACGTGACACATATAGTGTTTGGCAGAACAAAGGGTTAAAACAAACATAGAATAATAAAGGTTCCTGCTTCCTCACTCTCCTTATAATGTTAGGCATAATTTTCGCCCAAAAAGAAGGAAAATGTTTTTTTACTTTTAAAATTGTAAAACTAATAATTAAATTATTAATTTTTTTAAAGTCAATGAATAAATGAAAATTTTCTAATTGTAGTTTGAAGGATATTTTCATCAATTACGAACAAAATTAGTTGGAGCATAGTTGATTGTTAAAATGAAAATCCAATATAGAAGGAATCAGAAAAAGGAAAGAAGAAAATATGTAATTACTATGAATTAATTATGATGGACTCATAATTAATGAGAGGGATGAGAACAAAAATAAATATTAAATGAAGATCTAAGGGGGCATTAAATTGGTTGATTTTTGGTAAATATAATATTAAATGAGAGGGATGGTGATTTTTTGTTATTTTTGGTAAACATACCAAAATTAAATTTTCGGTACACATTAAAAACCAGTTCTTTGGTGAGTAGGAACGCATGGTATATAAAATGAATATTCCTTATATGCTTTTTTTTTCTTTGTTTATTTATCTCGATTGGCTCTCGGATTGATTTTGATAAGAAACTGTATAAAGATAAATACTTTCCAAAGGGTTAAATAAAATAAGGATTGGACAAGTGTTGGATGGATGACTTGTTATGCGAAACTTTTGACATGTTTTTTTTTGTTGCGTCTCTCGTACTTTGTAAAAAAATTACTTGTAAGAAGGGCTGATGACCTAAGAAATCCAACTTTGTGGATGAGTTAGTTTTTGCTTGCAGGTTTTGAGTTAGTTTTTGCTTGCAGGTTCGCATTATTCTGCATTTTTATTATTATTCGGGTCAACTGCATGCCGGGATTTCGTAAACTTGATAATTCAAGAAACACATTTATTTAAAATAGTAAAGCTTGTCGATTGAGAAGAATCACTGTTACTTATTAGGGCGGATATGTGAGGGATGCTTGGGAGGAAGGAAGGAGATGCTTTTCAAATCCTTATCTTGGTTGGTACACATCTGAGCTGACCACCATCAAGATTGCTTAAAAAATATTTACTTGCGACAAAAAAACACTTTTAATAATATATAAATTCAACATAAAAAGCATTTGATATAATAAAAATAGAGATATTGTCGAAATCAATTTTTTTTCTACATTGCTTCATTCTAATCACAAACCAAAAGAGTTTTCGTGAAATTTGATGACCCTTTGGTGGAGTTTGATGGAGGGTCGTGTTGGACTTTCGGTTGACCGCTTTGAAGAGCGAGCGTGAAAGTTCATTTTTATTTTTTTTTCTTCCTCCTCTTTAGTTACACACCAATTCAATATATTGTGATTTTGCGACAGATATATTCGTCGCAAAACCTTCAAAATCCATCGTAAATATATCTTTGTGACGAATTTTTTTACGGATAGTAGTTTGTTGGAAATTTTACCGTTGGAAAGAATTATCGACGGTCCTCAAACATCTTTTCAGAAGTTTTGACGGATGTTTGCGACGGATGAATCGCCTTCAGAATTTTTTACGGGTAGAATCCATCGCAAGTTCTGAAAGAAAGGTCATTCTTCAAAACTTTCGACGGATTTTGCCGTTGGAAACTACCAATCGCGCTGCCGAAATCAGATTGGCACTATCGAAATCGGATGGGGGAGTGTCGACCCTTCGCAGGTTTCGACGGGGTTCAACGGGAGGACCCCTCGATAGTTTCGACGGGAGCTCTCCCGTCGAAACCTTCAACGAGTGCCTTCGACGAGCGACGCCTATCGCATACACCGGCAGAGTGCGATGGGTATATCTGTCGAAATTTTTTTAGAAATATTTAAAAAATAGGCCGCCTGCTGTCGGATCACGCTTGCGATCTAGAGCAGACGGTCGAAATCGAAATAGAGAGGGAGGGAGAGGGAGAGGGGGATGGGGAGGCGGTCGCCCAGCGCACATGCGGCCCGAGATGATCGATTCAATGCATAGGCGGCCGGATCCGACCGCAAGCAATCCGATGCACAATCGACCGGATCAGGCTCATAGGCGGCCATATCAGGCACGCAAGCAGCCAGATCCGACCGTAGGCACTGGATTCGGGCGCCGCCCGCGTCTGGATCAATCGCCGCCCATAGTGGCTTGTAGGCGACCGGATTCGGTTGCATGCGATCATTGGTTTCTACATATGGAAGTTTTATATTATACTTCTTATTATTTACTTTAATCCTGATGTATTTATATATTCTTAGACTAATTTTCGTAAATAAATCATCATTAGGTTAATTTCTGTATGTATAATTTCCTTTTCTTCTTTTATCTCTTTATTTTGTGTAAAAACTGATAAAGTAGTGTCCTTTTTATTGGTTCAGTTTGCTGTTGGCTGTTTTATCTTGTGCACATGATTGCTGATGACTGGGAGGCATTTTTGGGGACCACTTTTGCATTAAAAGCCACTTGTCACTTTCTGCAGCTTCCTGTAAAAAAGGTGGACAGATGACATACTAGGAGGAGGCTACTGAGAAAAGGGAGACTGGTTGATTGGGCATTTTCTAGGGTTTGAGGAGTCTCTGGCAAGAGAGAGAGGAGAGAAGCTGATGCTGAGAAGTGAAAGTTTGCACTCCTGATTCCTTCCTTGTTTGAATCTTGTGATGACTATGGAGAACTCTTGTTTACATTTATGTGTGATGTTGAAACCAGCCATGTGTAACTAATTTCCTTTGTTTTCTGGGAATGGTTGTGACTTAGAGTTTGTCTTGAGATGATGCTGGAACCTTATGTTTAATGTTTTATCTATTATCTTTGTTAAGTTTTTTATATGATTATGTGATAGGCTTGCTTTGAATGTTAAATGCTGAAATGATGGTTGAGTCTAGGCTGTTTTTACTTAACTGCTAGCACTGTGTTCTTCCCTTGTTGACCATACTCTGAGGAGTGATTATGTTGTCTAAATAGATGACTGATAGTATAGCAGATGTGTTATATTGTGGAACCGAGATGTTTCTTTTTATGCTGAGTTGTAATATGAGAAGTAGCAACTAGCTATTAATCTTTAAATTTGTGAGTTATTAAGAGTTTAAAAATGAATATAAATGTTGGGAGTTAAAGTCTTACGAACAGTGAGTTAAAATGAATGCTGAGGAGTTATAGTTTTGCTCAGGACATTAACCGAGAGCTTATGTCTAAAGTCTTCAACTTATTTATGTGGGAGTATATTATTTTCGGTATCAATACAACCCATGAACTGAATCTTTTACATATTTCAGCAATCATCTCATACAAAAACTCTAAAAAATCTTCCATTCCCGGGAAACTCTTTTCACACTTCTTTGAATATTTTTACTTTCAGCATAGTTCTTTTCTTGTCCTTAAACTAAAACACCAAAAATATCTGCATCAACCTTTCCGGTTAGAAGCTAGACATCATATTCTGCTGTCAATTCATTGTAGTCTTGTTAATATTCATTTGTCTAGTTAAACTAAATTTTGTTTTGCAGCATTTTTATATGAACTAATAGCTAGTTTGTAAGGCTAGTTCTAGACCTTCAAATGTTTGAGGATACGATACCCCGGGCGCTACACGATCTGTGCACTTGCAGATTTGTGAAGGCTAAGGGTTTTTAGAACTTGTTTGAGACCGTCCATCTTATTTTCATATTCCTTACATTACTTGATCCACTCACATCCTATAGCCCTACACTCATCAGCCTGCGAGCCAAATCTGGCACACGAGGGAGGATTCGGCCACAGACGCCAGATTCAAGCGCATGCAAGCCGGATTGGTGTCCCGCGTGTCACGCCCTTACGCTTCGGATACGAAACACCAGACGGCGGCTCGACGAACCCTGCTCGGTCGCCGATCAGCCCTCGTTTGGACGTGCCTTGGACCCCGACCGTACACGCCCCGGATGCACAACGAAACACTCGCCCAGGAAGAAGAGAGGGAGGCTAAGAGTTTAGAGGAAAACTAGAGAATATTATTGCGCAATCTCAGATTGTCCAAGATGGTCTTACAAGCCTTGATTACATGTCCTTTTATTGTGCCCAATAGAAACAACTCCTAGTCTAAGTTAAGGACCTAATCCTATTAGGCATGCAAGTCCTTCTCTAGAAAAACCTCCATGGAGTAGGAGTAGAAATTCAGCAACTTTGGAGTCCTAGAAGAATTCATCTAGTACTCCCATCTTGAAGGCAAACTGGTCAGGCCGTCCTCCTGACGCCTTGCCATGTCCGGGACACGCCCCGGGTGCGCCCGCCGGGACTAGTCCTAGTCCTACTAGGACTAGGACTGTTTTCCTGTGGCCTCTCCCCATCTTCAGTCCTCCTATGATTAGGACTTCATCTCCAAGTGACCCTCGATCCAGAAGGAAGCTCCGTCCGCGCCCAAGTCCTACTCGACCTAGGAGAGGTCCGAATTCCTATTCCTACTAGGAGTAGGAATCCTTTCGATCCTGCACTTCTCCACGTGCTCGTCCTCCTACTCACGATAGGAGTCCAAGTCTTCATCTCCAGAAGCTCCTCCCTCCTCGTCGGACCTTCGGAGTGTTGGATGACTCCTATTCCTACTAGGAGTAGGAATCGCCCCGGCCACGCCCGCCTCCTCGCGCGCATGGCCACGCCCGCTCGGGGCGCGCCCTTCAGTGGGCAGGAGTGACATCCTCCCCCATCGAAGTTGTTGTCGTCCCCGGCAACTTCGGTGCGCCTCTTGAACTTGTCGATATGCTCATGTCGTTCACCAATCCTCGTGTCTCCACTTTGAGTCTTCTGCATCCCCGTAGAATCTCTTCAGCATGCTCACGTGGAATACTGAATGGATCTGTTGCAGTTCTTTGGGAAGATTCACCTTGTAGGCCACCGTGCCTACTCGCTTGGTGATGACGAAGGGACCCTCGTACCTTCTCAATAACCCTTGGTGCAGGTTCCTAAGTGCTTTGAACTGACGCGTTCGTAACTTCACAAGAACCCTGTCTCCCACCTGGAACTCGACATGCCTCCGCTTCTGATCAGCGAACTTTTTCATTTTGCGCACTGCTTTATCCAAGATAGCCCTCAACGCCTCGAGGTTGTCCTGCCAACCACACGTCACATGATACGCCGTCGGACACTTTCCCGCCTACCTGGCCGCTAGTCCTGCAGGTGTCACTGGCTGCCTTCTAGTGACGATCTCGAACGCGCTTTGTTGCGTCGCCTCACTCTTTTGCATGTTGTACGAAAATTGTGCAACTTCCAAGAGTTTGGCCCAATCCTCCTGATTGGCTGCAAAAAAGTGCCTCAGGTAGATTTCCAGAAGATGGTTGGCCCGCTCTGTTTGGCCATTCGTTTGGGGGTGGAAAGCTGTCGAGAAGCACGGCTCCGTCCCCAGGAGCCGAAAGAGCTCCCTCCAGAAGTGACCCGTGAACCTCGGATCACGGTCACTGACGATGATCTCAGGTACGCCCTAGTATTTTACTACATGCTTGACAAACAAGCAGGCGACCTCTTCCGCCGAGCAATGCTTTGGAGCCGGGATGAAGGTTCCATATTTTGAAAACTTGTCGATCACCACCATGATCCCGCTCTCCCAGATTTAGGCAAGGCTGAGATGAAGTCCATAGTCACCATTTGCCATGGACGCTCCGGTACGGGCAAGGGTTCCAGCAACCCTGCCGGCTTCTTCTGCTCAAGTTTGTCCTGCTGACACTTGAGACATGTCCTCACATATGCCTCGACATCCTCTGTCATCTAAGGCCAGAAGTATGAGTCCTCAACCAACGCCAAGGTATGAGCCGTTCTCGGGTGGCCCGCCCACTTCGAGTCATGACAGTCCTTCAATCTCGACCGTCGAAGACCCTTCCATCGTGGCACATACAACCGACGTCCTATTGTGAACAACAGCCCATCTTCTGTCCAGAATCGTCATGACTTGCCCTCCTCGACAAGTCGAAGCATCTCCAGAGCCTTAGGATCCTGCTTTAATCCCACCCGGATGTGATCCTTGAAGTCCATGCGGATGGCGCTTATCGTCGCAAGCTGCACCTTCCGACTTAGGGCATCGGCCACCACGTTGGTCCGCCCCGTCTTATATTCCAAGACGTAATCGAACTCCGCCAAGAAGTCCTGCCATCGTGCCTGCTTCGGACTCAGCTTCTTCTGATTCTGAAAGTAAGATGTTGCTACGTTGTCTGTCTTCACAATGAATGCGCTCCCAAGAAGATAATGCCTCCACGTGCGCAAGCAGTGCACCACCGCGGTCATCTCCTTATCATGGACCGGATATCGTTACTCGGCCTCATTGAGCTTTCAGCTCTCGAAGGCCACTGGGTGTCCCTCCTGCATGAGGACACCACTCAATGCGAAGTCGGAAGCGTCCGTTTGCACCTCAAACGGCTTCCCGTAGTCGGGTAGACGCAAGCACGGCTCCTCCGTCACTGCGTTCTTCAGGCCTTCAAATGCCTCCACGCATTTCTCTGACCATACCCACTTCGTGTTCTTCTTCAGAAGGTCGATGAGGGGCGCAGTCCGTCGCGAGTAATCCCTCGATAAACCTTCTGTAGTAGTTTGCGAGTCCCAAGAACGATTGTATCTCGGGAACGTTCGTTGGCGGCTCCCAGTCGAGAATAGCTTGGACCTTCCCCTTGTCCATGCTGATCTTTTCGGCTTTAATATGGTGCCCAAGGAACATCACTTCCGATTGGGCGAACGAGCATTTCTCCAACTTGACAAATAGCTCGTTCTCACGCAGCAGCCTGAACACCTCCTCGAGATGCTCCACATGCTCTGCCAGCGTCTCCGAGTATACCACTATATCGTCCAAGTACACCACCACGTACTTGTCCAATAGTGGGTGAAAGATCTTGTTCATCATCGTACAAAAGGTCGTCGGTGCATTCGTGAGGCCGAAGGGCATCACCAAGAACTCGTTTGATCCGTACCGCGTCACACACGTCGTCTTGTCTTCATCCCCTTCCGCAATCCTCATCTGCCAGTACCCCGATCTCAAGTCCAACTTGGAGAAGAACCTCACTTTTTCAAGTCGGTCGAAGAGATCTCCGATCAGGGGGATCGGGTACTTGTTCCGCACGGTAATCTTGTTGATGCCCTGTAGTCGATGCACATCCGCATCGACCCGTCCTGCTTCCTCTGAAATAGGATCGACGCCCCATAGGGTGCCTTCGAGGGCCTGATGAACCCAGCTTTCAGCAACTCGTTCAGCTATTTTCGAAGATCCGCCAGCTCCGGAGGTGCCATGCGATACGGCCCCATAACCGGAGGCTTCGCACCTGGTACCAGGTTGATGGCGTGATCGATATCTTGGCGAGGAGGAAGTCTGCTCGACAACTCTGGCGGCATTACATCCTTGTACTGCTCCAGAAGCCTTTCCACTTCCTTTGGGACGCCTTGAACCTTGAGCCCGGCCTAGTTGAGCTTCAAGGCAGCCAAGTAGGTGACATCCTTCCGACGTATGCCCTTATCAAGTTGCATCGCCGAAAGCATCTTGGACTTCACGCTGGTCCTCGTCGTGGCAACTTCATGCGAAGCTTCCTGAGATAGAAAGCGAATCCCCTCTTGGGAAAGTCTCACCTCACGGAACGCATCCATGAACTCCATGCCCATGACGAACCGATGGTCGTCCATATTGACGATCGTCATGGTGATCGCTCCTTCCCACTCCTCCACCTTCGTGTGGATATCCTTGGTCGTACCAAGGATTGGCTGGGAGGCCGCGTTCACGGTCTTGATTAGGCATGGCTCCTTGACATACCGTATGCCAAGTCGTGCCGCTTCCCTTGAATCCATGAAGTTGTGCGTGGCTCCAGTATCAACTAGAGCGGTTGAAGTGTGGCCATTCACTGCGACCTCCACGAACATCAGGCCCTTCGCGGTCTTCTTCACTTCCTTCGTCGGGAGCATTGCGGTAGCAGTCGTTAGCGCCATTATAGACCCCATGTGTGGAGCGCCTTGCTCGGTGTCCACGGTAGATGCCATGGTCGAGAGCCCCTTCTTCGTGTCGCACTCCCTCGCGTAGTGCGGCCCTCCACAGAGGAAGCATCTGACCGTCTTCTTGGCATCTCCCTTCGATGTCGTCGCCTTCTTCTCTTGCTTATCGTTCTTCTTGCCACCTGCTCGGGCTCCGTCCTTCTTGGACTTGCCCTGATCCTTAGCACCCGCGTCAGGATCCCAGTTTGCTGAAAACTCCACCAAAGCTTCAGCAACGACCAATGCTCCGTTCATGGTCGTTATCCTCTGACGTCTCAACTCCTGAGCCGCCCATGGTTTCAACCCCCGCAGGAAGAAGAACAACTATGTCGACTCCTCCATGCTCCCAGACATCTCCAACATAAGCGGTTGGAACTTTTCGATATATTCCTTCACGGAACCCGTTTGCTTGAGAGAGGTCAGCTTGTTCATAGCCACTTCTTGTGCATTGCCGGGGTGGAATTGCTTCTTCAATTCCACCTTGAAGTCTGCCCAAGACTCTATCGGAGTCTCGTCTCCTTCCTCCATCCGACGCCACCACAAGAGCGCACCATCCACCAGGTAGCGCACGGCCATGTCGATCTGGTCCTTCTCGACCACGATTTTGCTCATCTTGAAACCTTTTCAAGACACTAAAGAAAATCGTCGATGGTCGTCGCTTCCCGCGCACCATCATATTTCTTCGGTTCCGGTCCCAAGAACTTGGGCACCAGGGTCTTCGATCGCAGCCCTCTTGCATCGAAGAGAAGACCTTTGAGCAGCAACAAATCTGTCTCCATGGCCTTCCACCTTGCATCCATAGCCTTCTCTATGGCTGCAACGCGGCTGGACAGCTCCTGGTGTAAGGCTCCTCCTTGCTCTAGTGCCCAGCTGTGTTCTCCTGCCGCGGCTTCCAAGATTCGTTTCCTGAAGACTTCGTTCCAGCGCCTCCATATTCTTCTCAATATGGTTGTCGGGATCTCTGAACTTTGCTCGCGTATTCTTTTTCTTTTTCCCACCGTCCGCACCTTGGACTCGACCCCGGGTCATGTCCTCAGCTTCCATCGAACGGCCTTTGCTCGAAGCACCTTCTTCTCCTGACATAGTCAGAACCTAAGCTCTGATACCACGTTGTCATGCCCTTACGCTTCGGATATGAAATACCAGACGTGCGGCTCGACGAACCTTGCTCGGTCGCCGATCAGCCCTTGTTTGGACGTGCCTAGGACCCCGGCCGTACACGCCCCGGATGCACAACGAAACACCCGCCCAGGAAGAAGAGAGGGATGCTAAGAGTTTAGAGGAAAATTAGAGAATATTATTGAGCAATCTCAGATTGTCCAGGATGGTCTTACAAGCCTTGATTACATGTCATTTTATAGTGCCCAAGAGAAACAACTCTTAGTCTAAGTTAAGGACCTAATCCTATTAGGCATGCAAGCCTTTCTCTAGAAAAACCTCCTTGGAGTAGGAGTAGAAATCCAGCAACTTTGGAGTCCTAGAAGAATTCGGCTAGCACTCCTTCAAAGTCCATCTTGAAGGCAAACTGGTCAGGCCGCCCTCCTGGCGCCCTGCCATGTTCGGGACGCACCCCGGGTGCGCCCGCCGGGACAAGTCCTAGTCCTACTAGGACTAGGACTGTTTTCCTGTGGCCTCTCCTCATCTTCAGTCCTTCTATGATTAGGACTTCATCTCCAAGTGACCCTCGATCCAGAAGGAAGCTCCGTCTGCCCCAAGTCCTACTCGACCTAGGAGAGGTCCGAATTTCTATTCCTACTAGGAGTAGGAATCCTTCCGATCCTGCACTTCTCCACGCACTCGTCCTCCTACTCACGATAGGAGTCCAAGTCTTCATCTCCAGAAGCTCCTCCCTCCTCGTCGGACCTTCGGAGTGTTGGACGACTCCTATTCCTACTAGGAGTAGGAAATCGCCCCGGCCACGCCCGCCTCCTCGCGCGCATGGCTACGCCCGCTCGGGGCGCGCCCTTCAGTGGGCAGGAGTGACACACGGGCCGAATCCGGCTTGTAGTCGACCGGATCCTGCTCGTAGGCGACTGTATTCGGACGCAAGCGGCCGGATCTAGTGCACAGGGGCGGATCCGGCCTTATGCGGTCAGAATCGGCGCCTGCGATCGGATACGACGCCTACGGACGGATCCACTGCCTGCGGCCGGATCTGGTCGCACACTATAAGGAAACTTTAATTTTGCGACAAAGTAATCCATCACAAAAACACAAAATAATCCGACTCAAACTCTTCATTTGCGAAGGATTTGCCACGGATATACTTCTTCCACAAAATCCTTGGAAGCAAATATTTTGCAACAGAATCCATTCAACGCAAAGCTTTGCGGTGACATGGTTGACACAAAATTCATCACAATAATTCGCAGGCAAGCTTCGCCGCTAGTTTGTGGCAAGCCGCATCTGCCACAAAGTGCACGAATAGCAATGGGATATCTGACGCAATATCCTTTGCAAAACATGAAAAATTGGAAAAAAGAAATCTGGTTGTATATTTTTATGCTACTTCAATATAGAATTGAAAAAAAATATAAATGTGGTTCTAAACTTTGAAATTAGAAAATGGATCAAAGAAATATTATGAACCATAACGCATACAAGATCTGTCAACATCCTTGAAAAAGGTAGTGTTGTCATTAAGTTGTACAAATCCTAAATCATTAACTGTACATTTCAAATGAAATAAAGTCTTAGAAACAAAACGAGAATTACTACTTTACAGATCTACACTTTTACTACACCATAAAACGTATCAGTTTGGCAGCACTCCTAAAAAAAAGTAGTCTGGCACCAAAGCTGGAGTCTATTCCACCCGATCAATCCATCAATCCCATGCAAATGCATGTACCATTAACTCCAGGAAAAAAACTTCAAAATATTCTCAAGAAGTTGTCCTTGACTTATAACAACATGAGAACTGCACAATAAAATATATGCTTTTAAAAAATGATTAGATAAGTAAAACTTATGCTGTGAAAATGATTACATAAGTTAAATTATAAGTTTAATGATGTATTCTTCAGTTGCAATTTGGATCAATTGGTTAATCTTAGAAATGCAAGTTTATGAAAAGTAAATAGAATCAAGAATTTCAAATTCTGGTTAATGTCTACCTATCCATGGAAGTATGCGAAGAAAGAAAAAGTGCATTATATGTTGGAGGAAACTAGTAGATTAATTTTTAAATGTATTCATATATGATGTTTTGCATGAATGCAAAAGTTATGCATTATACAAGTAGGGAAGTACCTGAGCAGAGTGAGGGCATCAGGAATATACTCTCAGCCACTCAATCAATCGCCATCCTTGAACAGTAACATTTGTTCTCTCTCCCTGCACTTAACCTTAAATAATTATTTGAAACTATACATGTATCATGTATATGAAAAAAATATGTAATTCAATTGCATGAACATGAATACAGTTTTGCTTTACCATGTGTATGGATAAATATGTACTAGTGTGCACTAGGCGCCGGAGTTGAGAGAGAGGGACATGGAGAGGGAGTGGGGGAGTGCGATCAAAGTCGACAAAGAACACTACAAGAAAAATGATGTTTTCCGACGGATTCATTCGTCGGAAAATCGAACGAAATCGTCGAAAATGAGGATTTTCGACGGTTTACCTATTGAACTGATCCGTCGAAAAAATGGTCATCGCAAAACGATTTTCGATGGTTGGAAAAAACTCTTTGGAACTTTTCGATGGTTGTAAACTGTCCCAAAAATTCCGCAGCCGCAACTGCCAAAAATATCGACGGCCACAACCGTCGAAAAGTTTCGGTGGTCCCAACTATTGAAACTTTCGACGGCCGCAACCGTCGAAACTTTCGGTGGTCATGGCAACCGTCGAAATTTTCGACGGTCGCAATCGTCGAAACTTTTGGCGGTCGTCACAACCGTCAAAACTTTCGCGGTCGCAACTGCTGAAAAGATCTGACGGTCGCAATCGTCGAAACATTCCAGCAGCTGCAACCGTCGCAAATAGTTTTTAATATAAATACAATTAGCCCGCCGCCGGCCAGATCAGGCAGCCTGGCGACCGATCACACCGCGGCCGGCCAGATCACGGTCGATTTGTTGCTAGGCGGCCGGTCCAGATAGCCAGGCGACGGTTTCGTCGTGAGGCAGCCGAACTAGGCCGAGCGTGACCAGATCAGGCCACCAGGAGGCGGATCCATGCGCAGCCAGGATCGGCCGCCTCGTGGCGGATCCGCGCGAGGGGGCCGGATCAAGCCGCCAGGCGGCGGATTCACCGCGTGGCGGCCTAATCTGGTCGCGCGCGGCCGGATCCGCCGCCTTACCGCGAGGGAGAGAGAGTGGTCGCGGGCCATGGGGGAGAGGGAGAGAGAGAGAGACGATCCTTCGGTCATCGTCCGGGAGAGAGAGAAGGAGGTAGAGAGCGAAGGAGGTAGGTAAAGAGGTAATAAATAGATGGAAAAAGAGAGTGGGGATCAGGAAAAGAAAAAAAATGCGGAAAGTGTGGCGGGATTATTTTTCAGTATCGATGGTTTCGACCATCGCAAAATACAATAATAAAATAATATTTTACATTACCGACGGTTCAGATCGTCAGAATTTTTGATGGTCTAAACTGTCAATAATTATAATAATAAAATATTAATTATATTATATATTATGATATATAAGATTATAATATTTAATTATTTTTACTGTTATCGACGGTCCAGCCCGTTGGAACTTTCGACGGTCCAAATTATCGATAATTATAATAATAAAATATTAATTATATTATATATTATGATATATAATATTATAATATTTAACTATTTTTACGATTATCGACGGTCCAGACCGTCGGAACTTTCGACGGTGAGAACTGTCAAAAATTATAATAATAGAATACTAATTATATTATATATTATGATATATAAGATTATAATATTTAATTACTTATTCCATTACCGACGATCCTGACCATCGGAACTTTCGACGGTCCGGACCATCGGAACTTATAACAATAAAATACTAATAACATTATATATTACATAATGTTATATATTATATAATATTTAATCATTTTTCTCGTTATTGATAGGTTAGAACGTCGGAACTTGCGACAAATAGGGAGCCGTCGAAAATTTTGATGTTCCAAATCGTTAGAAAATAAAATAATAATATAATAATTTTCATAATTTATTATTTATATTCCGACAATCATGACCGTTGAAAATATCGACGGATTGCTATCCGTCTCAAAATACGTCACAAATTGCGACGGATTTCTTGCTGTCGGAAATCTTTCGTCGGAAATTCTCAATTTTCTTGTAGTGGAGGGGGAGGGCGCTCAAAATCGCCAAAGTCGGGAGTCGTCGCCGGAGTTGCCACCACCATCGTGGGAGAGAGAGAGAAAGAGGAGAGATAGAGTGGGGGAGACGAGTAGGAAAGGGGAAAGGAGAGGGGGTAATATAGGAAGAGAGGAGGGCAAGGGAACGAGAAAAGCGGAGGGGGAGATTGGGTGGAAAAATATTAGAGTTAGCGACGGGTATATCTTTCGGAATTATCGAAGGATATAATATCCATCGGTAATTCCAAAAAAAGTATCCGTCGATAAATAAAATAATAGTATTTTTATCAATATTTATATAAGAAATTTTATTATTCAATATTATAATATTATATATATAACATATATGACTAAAAACATTAATAATCATAATATAAATATTTGGAAGATGGATATGCATTATATTATAAACATTCATAAAAAGAATAATTATTCTAATTTTCCATGGGTATTTCCTTCGAAATTATCGAAGGAGATCTGAAGGAAGGACCCTTCGGTAATTACAATAATAATATATTTTTTTTATCAATATCTATATATATTTTATCTTATATTTTATGTATTGATAATTATATTTCAATAAATAATTATATATAAATGCATCTTTAATTCATGTGGACTAAAATTTTAACATAATGATTATTATTTTTATAAATCACAATATGACTCTTTAAAAATATAAAAGACATATTATAAAATTAATAAGAAGTAAATTAATAGAATTAATTGAAAGACTTAAAATTAATAAATTTATAATTACGGTGGAAATTTAACTAATTTGATAATGTTAACGTACATATAATACTAATGTTAATCAATATGGATGCTTGAATTGATTTTAAACTAAAGTTAGATGACCTTGTAGTTATAAGAGTAAAGTTGGATGGCCGTCTTATTTTTGAATTTTAGAGTTACGACAACCTACGTTCGATGACCGCGTAAGTTGGATGACCTTATTGTTATAATAATTTAAGTTTGACGACCGCAATATTTCGAAGTTAAAGTTGGATGACTATTATTTTCTGTATAAAAAAGTTGATGTTCACTCGAGAAATTATTCCATTTTTATAATATGATACATATATCTTTTCCATTTTTATAAAGTATTTATAATATAACATAATATTACTAATGTTTATAATAATATATATTAATACATATAATTAATCTCAATACATATACTATTTTAATGTTTAATAATAACATTATCTATATAAAACATTGATAATAAATTATATTATTTTAATTACCGAAGGGTAATCTCCTTCGGAAGTACCGACGGATGCTAAATCCTTCAGTAATTTCGAAGGCACTATCCTTTGATAAATAAAATATTAATTTGATAATAAAATACTGAATATATACTTATATTATATTACATATATATTATTATAAATATAATTACCGACGGGTATTTCCTTCAGTAATTCCGAAGGCTATACTCGTCGGTAATTTATCGATGGAGATTTTTCGTCCGTAGTAACGAAGGACGTTTTGGCCTTCGGTAATTCAAAAGGATTTTCCTATCCGTCACAACTGTGTCAATAAATGTGAAGGTCTCGTTTTCTTCAAAACATGTCTAATGCAAATTAGCCATTTTCTTGAAGTGACCCTTGAGGCTTATATATATATGATTCCTTTTATAATCCCAATTGCCACTTCTTTCTTCTCTTCTTTTCTTCATCTCCTCACACCCCCTTCATTTTCCACTTTGTTCTTGGCTTCCCCTTGCTATAAACTCAGCTGAAAAGATGGCTATGAAGGCAATGAGGATGTGAGGAACACAAGATAATGAAGGTGGAACGGCTAAAGCTTGTAGCATTAGAAGAAACTATAGCGCCTCAAAATTTCACCCTCTTGTCACGCAATAATTGAACTTATTTTGGACCACGTTGCTTACAATTACTTTTTTAATCTTTCTTATGTAGTATACGGAAGCATATAAGTTTTATTTCTTTAACAATGTGTAGAAGTGAATTTTAATTTCTTTTTCCTACTAGTCTTCCAAATGCTAACTAACTCTCAAATAACGTTAAATAACCATAAAGAGTCTTAACAAGTGCACTTTACATCATCATGAACTTCGTTATTGCACACGCTTCCCTACTTACTTCATAGTTCAACTACCCGTGGGGTTCATGATTTTTTAATTAGATAAATTAACTTATAATACAGTAATCATGATAAAAAAATCAATATATTTCTTTGCATTTCTTTCAATTCTTTATCATGCTTTACCATTCTTCATCATTCTTTATCACTTTACTTTTCACCCCATGCAATTCACTAGCTTCCTTCTTTATATATCATATACTTCTTTTCACATGTGGGTTTTCTTTGATCAATGAATTTTCATTGTCTAGTTAGCTTTCTTTGACCAAATGGTTTTCTTTAACCCAATGATTTTTCTTGACTTGACAAATGAACAATTAATAATGAATAAAAATCATTAAACATGATAATATGAATTATCGTATTAACTTTCTATCAATCTTGTTGACATTCACGCTATCATTTATCCATAAAACAATCAATAGAATATAAGCTATAAGCTATCACTAGAACTCGACTCGATTTGTCTTAAACTCAGTCCGAGTAGTTAAGAACTTGGATCGGGTCATGATGGACTCAAGTCGGGTGCTAACCGAAACTGATAACATTCATTTTTCACCAAACCCAGGCTGAGTATGTCGCCCACGTGAGTGGAAGTCTTGGCAAAACACCAAATACGTAAACAAGACAATTTTACTTTAACATGAAACATGGGTAGTCGTGTTGCATAAAAATTTGGGCTAGATCGTCACAACCATTGGACAACCTTTTCCTATTCCAGCTTGAAAATCGAGCTAGGTCTATAGTTGATGCAGGTTGGGTCAATTGAACCAACTTCAAACATCTGAAAATAACAAGTTCATTTCTAATGTGAAACTTGAGTCGGACTTTGAGGGATGCGAGTTGGGTCATCGAGATCGAGACTTCATCTTCTATTTTGGGTTATTTCCATAAACCTCCCCTAAACTATTACGATTTTCTACATCTAACCCTAAACTACGAACTTATTTTTTTTTGTATCCCTAAACTGTCACAATTTTTTCACTTTAGTCCTTCCGTCTACTTCAGTTACATTTTTCGTTACTTTTGATTTTTTCCATTTATGAAAAGGACTAAATTACTCCTCCCTCCATAACATATCAAATAATAAATATAAAAAAGAAAAAAAAGAAAAAAATTAGGGGGAAGGTTGTAATATCCCTAACTTAAACATGTATGATTAGAATGCTATATTATGTTATTGATATGTGTTATGAAGCTCATGTTAAACATAAGCTTCAATGATAATTATTGGAGTCCAAAAAGTGATGGAAATATGTTTAAGGCATGAAAATGTGATTTTCGGAAAAGTGAAAATTTGGAAAATTAAAATCACGGTAATTGTTCCTATATATGAAAGGATTCTAAAAGTGATTTTTAACAATTTTTAGGAGGTGTATGAGTTAGGTAAAACGTAGATACAAAATCGGAAAATATGTGAAATCGCGATTTTTGTTCTTCGGACAAAAAATTAGATTTCGATTTCTTGGTTATTTATTTTTCTAAATATTTTATTTGAATCCAAATGGGGAGTAGTTCCTTATTTACATGTAATGTCTTAAGTAAATGAATAAAAGACTACGACTGCTCTATTCAATATCATCCGGGCAAGGTGAATATAATAGCAGATGCATTGAGTAGAAAGTTAGCCTTTTTAGCTAACATGATGGTTAGCGAATGGAAACTCTTGGAAGAACTAAGGGGTTCAGGTTTTAAATTTATAAAGAAGACTCCTAATGAAATTTTAGCTACAATGAAGATGGAACCCACATTGATACAAAGGATCAAAGAAGTTCAGCAAAAGGATCCTAAGTTGTTAGCATTGCAAACTACAAGAAAAGGAGAACAAAATCCAGACTTTCAGATGCATGAAGATGGGATACTAAGGTGTGGGAACAAGATTTGCATTTCTAACGATGTTGAGTTGCGAAGAATGATTTTAGAAGAGGCACATCGAACACCTTATAGTGTGCATCCAGGAAATACTAAAATGCACCAAAACCTGAAGAAGCATTATTGGTGGAGTGATATGAAGAAGGATATTGCTGAATTTGTATTGAAATGTTTGATATGTTAACAAATTAAAGCAGAGCATAAGAAACCTGGAGGTACCTTAAAACAACTTCATATTTCTCAGTGGAAATGGGAAGATGTAAACATGAATTTTATTCAAGGACTACCAAGGACTAGTAAAGGATACAATGCAATATGGGTAGTAGTAAAGGACTAAATTACTCCTCCCTCCATAACATATCAAATAATAAATATAAAAAAGAAAAAAAGAAAAAAATGAGGGGGAAGGTTGTAATATCCCTAAATTAAACATGTATGATTAGAATGTTATATTATATTATTGATATGTGTTATGAAGCTCATGTTAAACATAAGCTTCAATGATAATTATTGGAGTCCGAAAAGTGATGGAAATATGTTTAAGGCATGAAAATGTGATTTTCGAAAAAGTAAAAATTTGGAAAATTAAAATCTGAAAGGATTCTAAAAGTGATTTTTAACAATTTTTAGGAGGTGTATGAGTTAGGTAAAACGTAGATACAAAATCAGAAAATCTGTAAAATCACGATTTTTGTTCTTCGGACAAAAAATTAGATTTCGATTCCTTGGTTATTTATTTTTCTAAATATTTTATTTGAATCCAAATGGGGGGTAGTTCCTTATTTACATGTAATGTCTTAAGTAAATAAATAAATAAATAAATGACATTACATGTGAATAAGCCATATAATAAGGGTATTTTTGGAAAAATGATTTTCACCAGCTGAAGTCGGTTCCCTCTTCCTTCTAATACTTATCCTTTCACCTTTTACTACCTTCTTCTGCCCTATTCATCATCCTTGGCCGAATTGCAAAGGTAGAAGAAAAGATACTACATGATTGAATGAAATTAGAAAAAGAGAAGGGGCAACTAGGGTTTTAAATTTTGGTAAGTTCCTACTTCATTTTCTTTGGATTTTAACTACATAATTCTTAATTAGGGTGACTCTGAGCCTTTCTCATCCATTTATTTTCGGATTTTACTTGAACATGGGGCAAAACTCATGTTGTTCATGGGTAAGATTAACCATATCTATGTTCAATTGATTCATGAATATTTAGCTACATAATTCCATACCTTCGAGTGATACAAAAATTATAAAATTTATTTTGATTGATACTATATGAGTCTAATTTCATTAAACTTTGGAATCAAGTTGATATGATTTCTATAGATAAATTTATGCTCTTATATTTAAGGTACTATCACTCTGTCCGTCAAAATTGCTACTCAAATTTGTAAATTATGTATTAAATTCAATATGCCGTGGAATTATTTGATAATATAGGGTGTTATATACACTGATGTTAGGTCTCATTGAGAATTGGGATCACTAGAAAATGCTATGTGTAGCGAAAGTTATAAATAATTTACTGAGCCTTACTCAGTCTGTCAGAATGGAGCTTAGGGCATATTATGCCTAGTATTAGTTAATTTTATTGTGCTCAGTAAAAATAGATATAAATTCAAATAATTTTATGAATCTAATCCTAGGATGTCTACTATTTGGGAAAATTAAAAGTACTTGGACAGGGAATGTTTATTATTTTATATAAATCATAAATGTAAGGTTACTTAATCTGTCAGGACATAGAAATAACATAAAAGTTAGGACGAATGTTGATTTTCATGAGAGCAAATCATAATGAAATAGGAAATGAAACTTTTACAGATTATTGTCTCTGTAATATGAAACTAAAGAAAATTTGATTGATGTCATTTGATTATGTATATCAGAAGATATGGATTTTTCTTTACTATTTGTACAATCTGTCATAATATTAGGTCAGTCCTTATATTTAATAGTTACTTAAGTTATAAGAGTAAATATTTAAGGTACATATACCATTGCAATTAATTATGTTTCATATGTGTTAGGCTTGTGCTCATATCATAGTAGATGTGTTAGGCTTGTGCTTATATCATAGTAGTAATGTGTTTATTATTGTTATAGGAGTAGAAGAGTAAAGTAGTGAAAAGAGAAAGGAAAACATTTTGTTAGCCCTTATAGGTAAGTTGATTTCTCCTACTCTATATATTCATCTATTTTAAATTCGGTGTGACATCGATTATTATATGTATTGTGTTTTGGATATATTATGATTGATTTCGAGAAATGCAATTATGAAAAATATATCTGAATGATTGTATGATTGCACATTTGAAAAGCATATGTGATATGATATGAATGGATTACAAGAAGTGCAATCTTGTTCGGTTTGAAATGATATTTAATATGATTCACTTCTGATATTAAGATACAATTATTATATGATGAATCATACATCTGCATCTGTCTGTATTGCATTGTGTGATGGTTGGAGCTAAGTGCTACATCACTGATCACGATGGGAGCCGCCTCTAGAGTCCAACTCATCATTTTGTTCCCCAATAATGGGATGAGATAGGCTGGAGCTAAGTGCCATGCGGAGCTAAGTACTACATCGTGAGGAGTTGCGATGGGAGCCACCTCTAGAGTCCACCTATCGCTATATGATATGTTCCCCAAAAGGGATGAGGTAGAATGAAGCTAAGTGTTACATCGCTGATCACGATGGAAGTCATCTCTAGAGTCTACCTACCGGCCACTGGTCGGTTGGTGATTCGTGCATACATATGAGAGTGTTGCATTGCATACTCATGTTTGATATGTCTAAGTGACAATGAGTGTAAATTGAGTGTAATGATTTTGATTAGAATGTTATATATGTATTTATTAAATGTGTGAAGATATTAATTTTGATATTATGATTAATGTTTGTATTTTTATGTCTCTTCGAATTTATTAGATGGTAACACATAGCTTATGAGTTATCAGCTTACTGAGCTATTATTTGCTCACAGTGTTGTTGTACACTTTTTCAGATACACTTTTTCAGATCAGTAAAACTTTTGGAAGCGCGAGAGATAGCCTTACAGGATGTGAATCCTTTTTGCTGCTAAGGTATTGAGAAGTCATGTGTCCCAACGCACGTGTTAGATAGAAGACTAGTAGCTCTCATATTCCTATGTTAGGATATGAAGAGAGTTTGATATGTGCTATGTATGAAAAGTAATTTTGTATCTTGTAAAATGTAAATTTTTTATCATTATGTGGTGGTGTAAGCCCTATGGTTGTTACATGCTCTGAATGATCAATATAAACCGCGTGGTCTGATTATGTATGTTATCACTCTCATATATTATCTAGCGGAGTTATTCACATTTTTTTTAAAAAAATTATTATTATTTGACTGTCTGTAATCAGTCGCGAGTTCTGATTTAAACCACTATTTAAATCGGAGTCGTGACAAAGGTAGTTTAGTCTTTTTTATAAATGATTTTTTTGTTTACCACTTTAATCCTTCCAACATTTTTTTATTTTTTTTATATTTGTTATTTCATATTTTTTTCTAAAGGGAGGGGTAATTTAGTATTTTCATAAATGAAAAAGAAATAAAACTAACAGAAGATGTAACAGAAGTGACGTGAGGTCTAAAGTGAATCGCAATAGTTTAAGGAACCAAAAAATAAGTTCGTAGTTTAAGGTTATATGTGAAAAATCATGATAATTTAGGGGTGATTTATGGAAATAACTTAGGCTGAATTAGAGGAAATCCGGGTCGAGTCAAATCCGAATTAGGGCCGGTTTGATGTCGATTATGGTGCATCAGAAAAATATCGTAGAATCTGGGCCAGGTTCTTACCAAGTCGGTTTGGACTATGATGAAACAAAACTCGAGTGACTTTTCTTTAGCTTTGGGCTATCTTATGAAAGTTATTTGTGGATCATAATATTGATGAACTATCTTATGAAAGTTATTCATGGATCATAGGATAACATAAGATATATTTTAATATTTCTTTAGTTTCATAATTCTATTAAAAAATCATATCTAAAATGATTCCAAAATATATACGTAACTTTCACGCAGAACTATATGAAACTTGAAAATTTAAGCATGTTTTTTGGTGGCCACATTTGCTTTTCGATGATGATTCTGACATCCTTTGAGAGAAGTGTTTTTTTATAACCACGAAGAAATGGTCGGAAGTTGCGATCGTGCAAAGGTGGAAGAAATAAAGTCTCAAAGTTGGTGAAAAAATACAAACTTGAAAAGAAAGAAAGATGGATTGGAGGAGATCCTTGGGTCCTATTTATATGGAAAAAACTCTTAAATTTTAATATAATTAGAACTCTTAATCATAATTCTGAATCATAATTTATCTTTTAATTTTTTTAATTTTTAAATTAAGTAATTTTTTGGGAATTTAAAATAATAAAATCATATTATTTTAATTTTTGAATATTTTAAACATAAAAATCTTAATTTCATCCCTATTAGGAGTCCTTTATAGCTTATAGGCAGATTGGAATCAAATTTTTTATTTTTAGTCTTAATCTAATCACAACTCCCAATTCAATTAGGATTTAACTTTTCTTTTCACTTCCTATATCTTATCTAACTATTCTTTTATTCACTTTCAAACCTTAATTACTTTTATTTAGTTATGAAAATTATTTATTTTTTGAAAAATTTGGTGTGTTATATTATTACTCTCTTGACATCCTTGAACTTTGCTCCTGCATATGAATTTACCAAATAATTACGGTAACTTCCAATGCATTAACTTCTTTACTCATCATATCCGTTAACATATACTTTACTTTTAGTATCATTGCATTCATCTAATGTTATTCAGCATAAATAAGCTAAGTATGTGAAGTACCTTAAGTATCCTTTACTCTGAACTTCTTTTCTTATGTAAAAACACATGTCATATTCCTCTACTTAACTTTGTAATTCATTAGTCCCAACAAACTAGGGTAGTTTGGACTTAAGGAACTCTTAGATAGTAATCTCGTTGTTATATTGAGATTCCATATGATGGTCATTCACTTGGTTGACCTTTCTTAGGTCAATCTATAGTTAATCACTTATTGACTACTACACGTATTACTCAACATGTCTACTTTGTGATTTTAACTTGATCATGAGCCGCGATTATTACAAGTGCAATACCATTGCATTCCTTAAGACAATATATATCAAATAAAAACTTACTTTACTTTGAATGGTGTGACCATTGTTCGATATGATTTGCACATGAACCTAACTATCTTTATCCTAAGGAAGACCAAGGACTTTTTTTGCTCCAATACAAATTATAACGTTATAAAATTTTACTCTCCTGCTACATAAGGATTAGGCAGATCGTTTTACTTATAATTTTTTTCTTCTTGAGATTTTCTTACATTGTATGGAAGTGAAATACTTTTAATAGGAGAACAAAATAAAAGTAGAGATTTCTCAACAAGAGGTTTTCTTAATAGGAGAACAAATTTTTAATAGCTGGTACAATGGTACTTGATACAGTCCAGTTTGATTTTAGACTTTGAATTGCTTTTGAGCATGCGTGAACCAAATTAAAATGGAAAGTAACATTAGAAATGGATGGAAAAAAAATTAAGAAAGGTAAAAAACAAAAAAAATGAAAATAGGAAGATAGATATGGGAAAATAATTAATAGGAAGAAGAAATGGAATTGTTTTAAAAAAAGAAAAGAAAAGAAAATAACAAAGTGGAGAAATGGAGATAAACAAGACTATCCAGCGGAGAACAATTAATGAAAAGAAAAGGGAGAAGAAAATAGAATAAAACAAAATAGAATATATAATAAGGAAGTCAAAAGTGTTGTGAAATAAAAATATATTCATAGTGTAATAAAGAAATTTATATTTATCCTCACGGATTAGAAAGCTATTCCAACGTAGTGTTTAATAATGAGCGTTTAAGCCAACTAATATTTTTTCTCTAACGTCGGTTTTAGTCACATGCATTTTATTTGGTACGTTAACAAAATTAAAATAATCCGAAAATCATTTTCCACAAAAAAGATCATTTTCTTTTGGCACCTCGTTCTTATCTTGCAGATTTATTAGTTTGTTATCCAGTAGACTTATTTACATCGTTATATAAGAATATCTTTTGATCTGCAACACAAAGCACGTACGAATAACCTCAAACTCTACGAATTCATGGCTTTCGATCTTTCTGCATGGTGCAAAGGTTTCCAAGAAAGAATGATGTCAACCAAACAAGAAAGAAAGAGAAAGAATGTTTCCAGCAGTGTCTGAATCATCGCAATTGAACAATCATATCTTCCTTGCTAGTTCCAGAAGGATCTTTATCGCCGTCATGACTTTAGCTGCCATAAGAATACGTTTGGGAACCTTTTCTTTTTCGGTAAGAATAGCTTCCGGAACTTTCATCTTCCTAATAAGGAAGAAAAGCAGTAGACACACCACAATCCCACCTGTTCCAAGTCGTGGGCGAATCCAGTTGCTTAAGAGTACCATAACTACCACGCCGTCGACGAATGTTATGGACCTACGCAGGTCGTGGTCAACATGTTCGCGTTCTTTACCACCTTCACTCGTTATATCTTCTTCGGAATCAGAACTTTCACTCTAAATGAAAACACCAATAGTTACCAATAATTAGACTATTACGTAAACAACCAATAATTAGACTATTACGTAAACAGAAAGCAAGGAACAAATCAAACAAACGTAACAAGAAGGAATTACCGTCGTTACATCTTCTTCGGAATCAGTCACAAGAAGAGCTGTGGACATGTGTCCGATCTTGAGAATCCTGGTGAAGCTGTCAGCACTGGACATCGGTTGGAAAGGGTGGATCCTCCCTGAGTTCCTAGGCGCGTGACGGGCGACATGTACGCTGCTAATCCTCACAACATCCAAAGGACTCGTATTTGTTGGACGTAAACTAAATAACGAGCCGGACGTCATCGTTCTGGCCTTTCCCTTCGCAGTCATCGCCCACCACGGCGGGTGGAAGCGGAGCGGCGAAGCCATGGCTACGGTGGTGCTGGTGGAGATCCTCGCTGAGTTCCCGGGCGCGTGACGACGGGAGGTATGTGCGCTGCTGATCCACCCAAGATTAGAAGAAGAACTCATATTTCTTGGACGTGAACTAAAGAACGAAATTAGAAAGAACGAAGGGATCGAGAGTCGCTCTTCTACTATTTATAATCTGTTCATGGATTACATGGTGCTTTATATATATGCATGTTTCATTCCGACGTCAATTATACAAATATATATATATATATATATATATATATATATATATGTAACGTATGTAATATATAATCTTACTTCAATAATATCTATATAATTACTATATTAAAGTATGTACTCACTATTTTATTATTAAATTTATCGATGGGCCTAGCCTTCAAAACTATCGAGGGATAAAAATTCGTCAGTAATTCTGAAGGCTAGAGCCGTCGATAAATTTAATAAATTTCATTGTTACGAGGCTATCCGTCAGAATTTCTAAAGGACAATTCATCACCGGCGAACGATTTTTCGACTATCGTGGTTCCATTAAAAAATTCGTCCAAAATTCTAATTTTCGACGAATTTCATGAGATTCCCGATAGACATATCCGTCGAAAATCGATAAAATTGTTGTAGTGACTAGGGCGATCTCTCTCTACTCTGCTCTCACGATGAAGAAGGGCACCGAGCATTGTGGGGCGAACTCTCCCTGGTCTGCTCGCACGGGGAAGAAGCCGGCTCACCTAGCAATTTTTCACTCAGATATTGCATGTGCCCCTTGCCCTCTCCCTGATCATCTTCATAGCTCTACAAGTGCTACCTACAATCTTCTCGAGCGAGAGTTGTTTTTCCTTGTTCAGTGTATAGCAAACAAATAGAAATGGGATTCACCTTCCCCATTCCTTTCCCCCTAGCCTCGATTGCCTTCTCAATCCGCTAGAGGTGCCACCACCTTCTACTGCTACGAAGTGAGAGACCGCGTGAGAGATCCTACCCCATGAATAAATTTTTTAATATAAAATAATTAAAATAACATATTGATTCATCAATGTTATGTTTATTTATAAGTTCATTAAACATTGACCATTAAAATATTTTATTCATATTTTCAAATCTCAAAGATATTTTTTATATCACATGAAATACAATATGATATATTAAAAAAACACTAAAATGATAATATATAATAATTTATCTTAATGAAGTATAATATTTATTAAAATGTAATATAATTCTTAGTACATCAAAACCTAACATTGAATTATTAGATTATTATTAAAATTCATTAAAGCGAGACTAACATGTAAGATATATATACAAAATAAAATAGTTAAATCAAACTTTCTCAAGGTCCTTTGTGTTTACTTTTTATTATTTTAATTCAAAAAAAATAAATTTACATCAATATCGCAGGATCCTACCAACCTCCGGGCCCAAATATAGAATCGATACAGATTCTATGCTCCGGATAGGATTGTGATAGTTTTTTGTACCGTGGATCGTAAGATCTTACTATCCGTATTGGGATACTGACAACCATGATTAAGAACATGTCACAACCCTAGTAGAAAGTCTTCCAACTCCAACCTGGGTATATCCCTAGTGATTCCATCATATCATGACATGGCTAGAAACATTGAAAAGAAGATGTCAAAAGAAGTCGTGAACTGTAATTCTAATGATTATCTAGTCTGATATTACAAAACCTAAAAGATTGTAATGACATCGGCAATGCATTCAACTTGAAGATTTGAAAGTCATGAGTTGTGAAAAACATAAGTCATCAAATTCAACTCAAAATAGCTTGATTCATGGGTCATGAATAATAAGTCGTGATTGACCCTAATTTGGGTCGGAGCCAAAATGGTAATTAAACCACAGTTAGGGTTTGTGAAAATTATCTTAGAACTTTGGAAATAATTTAAATTGCACATTGACTCCCAACCTTACCATATTTTTCAAGGTTCAATTGAAAACATTTTCGCTAAGAATTAGAGGAGTTTTGAATTGTTTAAATGTCTATTAAGAGTGTAAATTGAATTTTCCTTATCTTGATATGAAAGGCTTCCAATCAAATCAGAACCTTGTGGAGACCCTAGACAGCCTTGAAACCCATATATAGTAGTCCTTGGAGGCAGAGAATTTTGAGTTTGAAGCTTGAGAGACATGGTACAGACGTTGAGTAATGCACCCACACCCCCCCCCAGAAGGAAAAGCCTATGCGATAACTCATCATTTGTGCTATATTTTGGAAAAGAGGTCGTAATGTTTATCAATTTTATCTTTATATTATGTTAGGATGCTATTTTACATTATGCTTAATGTTCTATCATATATTGATTAGAAATGTTAATTTCTAATTATGAAACAACTACATGAACTCTTCGTCATAGTTTGAGTTAATGTATAGCTTCTATTTATTTTGATTGCGCACGTTGAGTTCAATGCTTTTGATTAGTTGCTCTATGTTATAGAATTAGATTATAAACCTTTATGAAATATTATTAGTTTCAGAAATTTATAGATCCTTTGAGAATCAACTTTTTACTTTTAATTTTAAGTACACACATCACGTGTTCAGTAACTCGTCGTTAGAGTTGAGCATTTTATAGTCGATTGATTTTGTTCAATTCATGATGAGCAATAGTTTAGAAAATACATATTAATGCATCTTAATATTTTAGGTAAAGGAGAATTGACTCATTGTTTATGATTTTTTATTTTATAAAAAATTGGGATCGTTTGATTACTATTTTAGATAGGTTAATATTTTAGGTCTTTTAAATTGTCATGAGAAACAAAATACTTATTCACAAGATATAACTCAATTACCACTTCAGCACATGTATGTTTTTGTTCAATTTTAATCACCCACAATCCTAAAACTCAACACTAATCTATGCTATTTTTCTATCATTTTTTTGCACTTTTATTTCATAATTGAATCTTATAATACACATTCTTTTTTAATAAATTATGATAGATTTGTGATCAACAATATTACACACGGATTTTTACTTGATAAGACCAGTACAATAACTAATAATTAAATTACTACATAAATTTGGTATCGCACATGAACTTCGAAGTCATTGTCGTTTACTATTTACCTTCTTATGAATCTATGTTGTAGTAAAATGATATTAATCCACTGAATATGTCTTATGACTTTGTATTTGAACGCTTCAATTTTCGTAGTTTGTGACTATCTTCATCTTTGGTTTCTCCTATATTAATCCACCGAATAGTACTTGAGAGTATATCCAAAGCGTCTTTGCCCTGTGATGGAAATTACTTTGAGGGACATTATAATAGTAAATTAATTACACAAACGAAACATACATCATGACAAAGTTTTTCCTATATTAATTATTTTTTGAGAAAAAAATTAGTTTCCCACGGCTGAAGCCGTGAGAAGTTCCCATGGCTAATTTTCCTATGATTTTAGCCATGAGAAGTTGCCACGGCTAGAACAGTGGTGAAACCTTCCTATGGGTCCAGCCGTGGGAAGTTCCCACGGCTTGAACCGTGAGGAATTTTTCCATGGGAATATTCCCACGGCTTAAGCCGCATTTAGGTCCGACGGATCGTTGTAAATCGTGGGACTTGCGACGAGAAATTTTATGACACTTCGTTCCCGTCGAAAAACCCATCGTAAACTTAACTTTCCGACAGATTCTTCGCATTTTGCGATGGCTCAGACCGTCGAAAATAAGCATTTTTGTTGTAGTGCATATAATCAAACAATATATGGTCACGACGTGCAAATATTTTTTTTCTGTTACCAACATATTATCCAAGATTGGAATATATCATCTCAGGATTTCAATGAACCATTTACGATTGATAATTAATCACTATTTCATCATCTATGGGATTTTAAACGCCAAGGTACCTTGTTTTCCATTCGATTGGGCTCGCCGGTCGTTTCCTCGTCGTCCGACGGTCGTCGGATGGTTGCTGTCATCTAGGAGAGTTCGCACGCCTACTGCGTATGTCGAGGGAGGTTCGAGACGTGTCGAACAGGGATCGGCCATCACCTATGCTTTGCCGCTCTCGCTCGTGCGTACGTGGATCGTCGGTCGCCGGACGAATAGGAGAAGAAGAACGATGGGGGAGGAGGTCGGAGCTTCCAAGAGGGCGCACGAGCGGCCCTCCCCCCCTCTTATACGCCCCGGCCAACCCTTGGTCGGCCGGAGGCGAAACGACGGGAGGCCAGGGGAGGCGACGCCTCCCCTGCCGACCGTTTGTTTCGGATTCTTTTTTTTTGTTTATGAACGAAACATCACAGATGCCATTATCGTTATACCGTCCAAGTTCAAGGACGGGCTACGGACGCAGCTAGAGATGAAGCTGCCGGATTTCAGGTTTCCCATTTTTGCCGCCATAAACGGCATCAAGATGGGTGTACTGATCGTCTGCAAGAGCAGCCTATTTGATGACGACCTAGCGGGCTTCTTCTATTCCTTGGGCATGAAGGTTCCTCACTTATCAACTCTCTCTCTCCCCCTCTTTAATTAATTATTATGAACTTTAAAAATTCAACTTTACATGTATTACCTCCACATGTCGGTAGGAATTAAGCAATTCATTTAATCATTTTGAACAACACCAACACATAAGTTTAAACAGCAACACTTATTTATATATCGTTATTGACATAATGCAGGGCTTTGAAGAAGCTTGCTGCTGGGCAACCACCTACAGTACTTTTATCGTCGTAGCAGGTGCCCTAAAAAAACTTAGAGGACTTGATCACAATAAGAAACCACAGTATGATATTGTTCCTTTTGCGCTTCCAAACAATAAAAAACATGACCAAAACAGGTACGGCACCCAAACCCTTTTATATATATCATAACTTTTGATTAATTTGACAAACATGATGATCAAACATGTTTTGCTTAACATTGTCAAGCCAGCAAGCGTTCCAAAGCAGTATATTGTGATTGGAAGGATTTTGGAGAATAATTCTTATGCCATGTTCACCGATAAAGTATATATGACTAGAGAAAGTTCATTAGAAAGACCGGCTATCATATCTTGTTTAGGTGATTCAACTCAAACAAGAATCACTTTCACTTCCACATAATTGTTACTTTGCCTCATTTCATTCTCCGTAGTAGTAGAATTTTATTCATATGTAATGCTTGGTTAAACTTTGAGCCAAAATAGTTTTGTTTTATAATTGCGTACTAAAATTATTGAATAATTATAAAATATTACAAAGTTATTTTGTTATGAGACATTTGATATTAGTGTCAGCATCTTAATTTAAGACCACAAAAGTACAATTTTGTTGAATGTTAGTGACTGTTTTCACAACAAGTTAACTTTATTGTAGAATATACCAAATGTATGTTTTGCAGCATGGTAGCGTCATTTGCTTCTGGAGTAGCATTCTCACTCTTTGTTGACTTCAAAGATATGTGGACGAGACACGAGGCTGCTTTCATTTTTGGGTCCACATTTGTTTTTGCTCAGTTTGTGCTTACGCGACTTGGACTATATGCTCAACTCGTCGAGGTACGAAAATATATAAAAAAAAAGTGAAATCACTTATTGGATTTGAATGGAGGAGGGTTCCTTGTTGGGACATCTTAAAAAAAAAAGTGACTTGGACTATATGCTCAACTCGTCGAGGTACGAAAATATATAAAAAAAAAGTGAAATCACTTATTGGATTTGAATGGAGGAGGGTTCCTTGTTGGGACATCTTAATTTGGTTCTTCTAGAAGAACTGCCTCCTCTATTATTACAAGATATCAACATTTAGGTTTCATGTTATAGCATGTCTAAGATTTTATATAAATTGTGACAAGGATAAGTGACTTGAAGTTGATCTTGGTCCATCTTTTTCAAAATCGAGAGAATCATTGGAAGACTTGCAAAAGTTTTATATGGATAATTTCAAGAGGCGTCGACGCTGATTGTATATCTCACCTCTATTTTCTGTAAGTGTTTCTACATTTAAAAATTTTCATTAAAGTATTATTATGTGTGTATATCTGAGACATTTCATACAGATCATTTGTGCTTACTAACATCCCTTCTAATAAATCAGGCGAGATTCTTGAATATAATACACTACTCATTTGACCTTAGGGTTTGAATGGTGTGTCAAAAGAGTAATGTCAAAAGAACAAAAGAGGAGACTAATAAGACTATATGTCCTTGTAGATTTATAAAAAAACACCTCATTATTTGATAGTTTTGTCAGCATCCATTTTGATATATTTCCCTATTCCATCATTACATTACGAGCATTTCTTTGTCTTCTCAATTTAATATATTTCCTGGTGTAGGAGATGGAGTTACATGCCGGAAGGTTTTACTTGGATTCCAAATTTGAATGAGACTAGTATTTCCTTATCTGGTCCTTTGAAAGCGCTAATTAGGATAAAGCTTTGTATCACTGGACCCTATAAAATGGACAATATAGTTGTTTGTTCGCTTTTTATTCAGACCTTTACAATTCCATTGCCTCCATCTTCCTTGTGTTCTCCAAATTGTAGAGCAAAGTCATTTGGGTGTCGTATTTTTATGACATCTCCATATCACTTTTACTTTCTGTGCATGCAAATTTTGATACGCCAATCACATCAACTTTCTAAATTGAGATAGTTTTGAAATTTCTTCTTCATTTAATATCTCAAATTTATTCGAGTATGCCCTAGAGGATGCCAAATTACTCCCTCAATATTAAGTTCTTTTCAAGATGAGGGCACATATCTAGGACGCAGGGAAACTTGTTTGTTGAATATTATACAGACTTTTAGAATTCAGTAGCTTCCATCTTTCTTGATGTTCTTCATGTTGTAATATAGATTCATCTGGTGCTACATTTTTTTTTTATTTCTTTGAGTCACATTTATTTTTTGTGCATGCTAGTTTTGATATGCTAGATGTGTTAGGTTACTACGGTGACCCACTCCCTCATCACTTCTTGCAACAATTTCAACAAAAAAAAAAGCCACTATGATTTATTCACAAGGGAAACATACTTAAATATTTGATGGGATTGAATATATTTTGTATAGAGAGGGTCATTCTTATTTTTTTTCCTAGTGAGACAAATTCTATATGAACTTTGCAAAAACTTTTAAAAAAAATTATTTTCTCTTGTTCTATTAAGAAGCATGTACTATAAAGTGATAAAATAAAAATAAGTATTAAGGCACCATTTAGTTAAGCTTATAAGTAACTTATAAGTGAGTTTGAACAGTGTTTGATCATATTATACATAAGGAGATATCAAATATACTTATAAGTAAAAAAATTGGGGGTGCTTTTTTTCTAAGAAAATAAGTCAGTTAGTTGTATCATAGCTAACTAATTATTATTAATATAAATAGTTTTATTCAAACGTGTATCTGTTTATTTTTAAAATAAGTTGTAGTCAATAAAATACTTATCAATACTTCAATTTATGAGTTATTTTATATCAATTAACCCGAACTGACCCTAAGAAATGTTTGCAAGTACTAAATATGCATTATGAAATAAGAAACAACAAATCAAGACTCAAGTGAGGAAAGTTGTGACAATTACATGCAAGTTCCTATAAAAAGAAGAACAAATTGGATGGTGGACATGTCACGAGTCATGTCAAACATTGACAAGACACATGCCATGACATTACTATTGAAGTCATGATAAGATGAAGTAGAAGAATCATGTCAAACTTAGGCTCTAGGTCGCGACATGCACAAGGATAAATCGCAATTGTAGGATATTAAAGACTTATTCTAATCATAATTTCATATTGATGACGAAGAAGAAGTCGAGTTGCTAGGACAAGCTACAAATTAACTTCCACATGGCTTAATGATGGTTCTAAAGTTGTGACAAATCCAAATTTGATCATTAAAAGGTTTTCATTGTCATGATGAATTCAATTTCTTATTCACAAAAACTTTAATCACAATAGTGTGACGTAAAACGTCATGATAAAGTCGACCCCACTCATCGCATGCTTTCTATAGTGCGAGCTGTGCGATTCTATAGCCTACAACTTAGAGAGTAAGGGCGCCACTATTTGATGTGATGGTATGTTGAAGTGTTGGGATTATATTTAGTTTTTTTTCTAATTTATCACATATTTAAGTGATTCTACAATGAACTTCACATTATATTTTGGTTATTTTATGTCTAGTTCAAAGACTTTGATTTGATGGAAGAACATTTGATAGTTTATTCTCTTTTGATCATTCATAATTGTTCTTAATTATTTTGAACTGTTAATTAAATGTTTTTGAATTAATGTATACCTAATTATCACAACAAGAAAAGGGGATTTTAATTACCAACTATTAATGTCGAGATAAAAAATGGTCATTATAAATAATCAATAGTGGCAAGAAAAAAATATGAACATTATCAAACACATTATTAGTGAAAGAGAAAATTGCTCGTCTCAAAAAAGTAAATTCCGATCGTTAAAAGTGATTAGTAATTACCATTAAATTTTGTCACCATTAATTATTTCTAAATTAAGATGAAGTAGACGTGTAATTAATAATTTATTTGGCGGGATGAACTAAATATTTCCCTCCACTAATTTATGAGGCAACACTAATTTTAAAAAATAAATTAGTTTATGTATTTAGTTAACTTAATTACATGTTATAAAATTTAATAAAAAAAGAAAAATCATTATAAAATATAATATAATTTCTCCCATAAAAAATATGACATGAAATTTAATAGAAAACCCTAGTTCTTCTTTCCCCCCACCCACCCCGGGAGCTAGTCACCCCTGCGCCACGCGCCAGCCGGCCTCTAGTCCGCCTTCCCCGCCGCCGTCGGACAACAACCGCCCCCTCTCCGCCCGTGCGCGCGCCAACCATCGGCGAAGGCACCAGCGTCCCCTGCCCCACGTCCACCTGCCCGCCACGTGCGAAGTCCCCCTTTCTCCTCCACCGGCGGCGGACCCACCAGCGTCCTTCTCCCCTCCCCTCCCTCCCCCCCCCCCCCCCCCCCCCCCCCCCCCCCCCCCCCGGCGCGCGCGCAAGCCGTCCTCCCCCCGCCCCTGGTCCCCCTTCCCCGCGGCCGCCGGATAGCAGCCATCCCCCCTCCCCCTACGCGCGCGAGCCAGCCATCGGCGGAGGCACCAGCGTCTCCCGCCGTGCGCTTGGACAATGGCTGTCGTGCTGCCTCCTTCCGCTCGATTCGTCCGCCACTCCTCGTCAGTACTATCGCCACCTCGTTCGCATCCCATGTACACCAATTCGGACTTCTCTTTTCTCTTCTTTCTCGAGCCAATTCCATCTCTTCCTCTTCTCAGGTGGTGGGCGGCATCCGCTGCTCTGTGCCACTTGGGTCCACATCGAACCTTCCCTTCGCCCTTCGACAATCCTCCCACAAGGCTTCTGCAGCTGCCATCGGCATTGGTACGGGATCCTCTTACCTTTCACTCTCTTTCTTTCTCTCTCCGCCAAGAGTTGTGACCAAATCCTTGTTTCCTCGTCTGATTCCGCAGAGTTCCGGACACCGTCGTCTTCGACAATTTCAAGAGGCAAATATTGTCTCCTCGCTTAATTCTATTCTTTCCTTAGCCATTTTTCTCAGAGCTCATTCCGGTGCCGAGCGCAAGTTTCCCCCCACAGCTGCCACTCAGTTTTGCGCTCCTCTTGGGGATTACCGGCCTTCCGGACACAAAGTTCAGGGTGAGAGTTGCGCTACAACCAACACTGTTTTGCTGCGCTAGGTTCTTCAGAAGTACGTTCTTTTTCTGAAAAGATTGTGTTGACATCTACAAATGCGTGGTTTCAGAATGCTATAGACACAGCGCTGGCAGACAAGGAATGTTGAGAGAAGGACAATCCCGAGAATAGGATCTCCTACTTCCGCGATAAGGTTTTGTGGTGCTTCCCTTTTCTGGAATTTGATCAGTTCCTGTCTCCCAATTTTCTTTATTTTTGTGGTTTTGATGGAATTGCTCTTCTGGAAATGTTAGGCTTTGGTGAATGTTGGCGCTGACCTCGCTGGATTGGTTCCTGGGCATGTGTCCACTGAAGTAGACGCTCATCTGGCCTATGATACACAGGGTATCGTCAGAAAGGTAATCTTGATCTTGTGTTGTGTTTCAGCAAAACAAATCTATTTAGTAGGTCAACCTTGATATTTCTTATATTTAGTTACTCTATTTTGTTAGATGGCCAACCTCTTCTGGAATATGGAGATTCATATGGTGTAATAAACTTATGTAACTTGGAAAGAGAAGGCTTCATTCAGTTATTAGAGATAATTCAATAAAGGTAAACTTGCATTGCATATATTCCTGACATTTAATGTTTTCTACATTGTAGTAAAAGCATTCTTTTATGGATTTCCAAGTTGATTCTCCTTCTTAGCTGGAAGATTTGGAATAATTGAGATAGTTGAATTATATAGTTTTGATTCTCTTTGCAATTGAAAGGATTGAGGTACTTGAGTTATCTGTTGATTTATTTTGTCAATCTCTCTTAATTTATCTATAGGTAGATAGATTGCATGAAGAATTTGTTTATTTTTATTTCTCCTTTTATTATTCTTCATATTTTAGATTCTTCTTGCATGGAGAAGTAAAAGAGGTACTCTTCTTAAAGTTCAATTTTTATTAATATCCAAAATTTGGGCTAACAAGTAAGCCTCAGAGTACAATTATCCAATGTGCATAAAGTACTTTTGATAGTCTAGTTTCTTTTCCTAATTTGTTCTAAAGCATAATTTCCAACTCTTGCAATCAGACCTCTCCTCATTGTCTTGGTTTTTAACAGCTTGATGATCTTCTCGGATGATCCTGCCTCCTGGATCTCTGCGTCTACTGATTCTTTCAGCGCACATCTCCCCCTCGACTTCATGAGCTGAGTATATCTTTCTGAGAATGGTTTGGGCTTCTTGTTCCCTCCCCTATGATTAAAATCATGTCAGAAAGGATCTTTTCTGTTCTCGCAAATATAATTCAGTTTCTTATTGGATATGACACCAATGGAATTATTTTTTTCTTAACCAAAACTACTTAGCTAAAAGGGACATTTACATTGGGACACAAGATATAAAATTTCAATGGATGTAGCGACAGGTCTGTGTTATCTTCACCATGATTGCTCGTAATGTATACCTAATTATATGGAGTGATTAATTTTAGACTTCATGATATTGTTATTTAATTTTGGGTTTATTAGTTGACATAAATTTAATAACTAGAGCTTAGAGAATTAATCTTATTGGTCTACTAATTTATACCACTTTGTACATCAATTAATATATTAGCAATACATGTTATTGTATTGTAAATTTAATTTCAATTGATAGGATGCAAAAACTTGAAGAGACTTCAATTTTATTTTAATTTAAAATATTTTGATATGCTTGTGTTGAATTTAAGAGATGTTAGTTTTTTAGAGACCACAATTTAATATTGATAAGTTAATAATTTAAGAAAACCTTAAGCCATCTTAAGTCCCTGAATTAGTTTTTGGTTCATATGTCTATCTCTAGGCTAGAAGCATCCTAAGATTAAAAACTTGGTCACCATATTAGATTAAAAACTCCGCCTATGTTTTATAGCCGGTCCCAAGTCCGGATAAAGGAGGAGGGTTGTGTTAGGCCCCGACAGCCAGCGTAAAATCCTGTCGAATCTCATGAACATGGATTAACGAAGCGTCGTATGATCCATGTAGCCGACCCCACCTAGTGGGATAAGGCTTTGTTGTTGTTGTACTTTATTTATTAATTACAAAACATATTTTCACAACTCTTTTATCACATATTATTTTACAAAATTATATAATTAATTAATAATTGTTACTCATTGGATTTTGCACTTTTATTCACTATATCACTTGAGTGATTACAACAATAATAACAAAACCTTATCCCACTAGGTGGGGTCGGCTACATGGATCATACGACGTCATTCCGCTCTATTCGTTGATCCATGCTCATGAAATTCGATAGGGTTTTACGCTGGCTGTCGGGGCCTAACACAACCCTCCTCTTTTATCCGGGCTTGGGACCGGCTATAAAACATAGGCGGAGTTTATATCACTTGAGTGATTAGTACATAATATTGGTCCAAGTAGAAAATCAATTCACAGGGATTATTATTATCAAATTCTATACTTATGCATATATTTGAGTAGAAGCTAATATTTTGATCCATGTTTAGTTTGCTAAACTCTTCGCTCGCTACATGACATTTTAATGCTTAATTTTCAAATCATTTATGTCATCCAATATATGTGTGATGTCTTAAAATGCTATGACATTGTTGTTCCAAGGCTTTATTTCCAAATTTAATTTGATTTTTTTTCACAACACTGGTTGTACCCCTTGAGGATTATAAATTTAGTTTTTTTATCCTTTATAATCCTTTAAAAAGTTATGCATGCATTTGCGAAAAACTTATATTGTTCCTCTTTTTCTTCTTCCTCAAGTCCTAGCCGCCACATGACAGATTTGACAAAAGTGGTCAACAAGAGGAATTAATTTGGGCCTTTATATAGGGGAAGTCATGAGGGTTTGGCCAAAAAGACTAGTTTACCCTTTTATAAAAATATGGGGTATTACAATACACACTACACTAATTTTTATCTTAGGTGACAACAACAATAACAACAAAGCCTTATCCCACTAGGTGGGGTCGGCTACATGGATCATACGACGCTTCGTTGATCTATGTTCATGAGATTCGACAGGGTTTTACGCTGGCTGTCGGGGCCTAACACAACCCTCCTCCTTTATCCGGGCTTGGGACTAGCTATAAAACATAGGCGGAGTTTTTAATCTAATATGGTGACCAAGTTTTTAATCTTAGGATGCTTCTAGACTAGAGATAGACATATGAACCAAAAACTAATTCAGGGACTTAAGATGGCTTAAGATTTTCTTAAATTATTAACTTATCAATATTAAATTGTGGTCTCTAAAAAACTAACATCTCTTAAATTCAACACAAGCATATCAAAATATTTTAAATTAAAATAAAATTGAAGTCTCTTCAAGTTTTTGCATCCTATCAATTGAAATTAAATTTACAATACAATAACATGTATTGCTAATATATTAATTGATGTACAAAGTGGTATAAATTAGTAGACCAATAAGATTAATTCTCTAAGCTCTAGTTATTAAATTTATGTCAACTAATAAACCCAAAATTAAATAACAATATCATGAAGTCTAAAATTAATCACTCTATATAATTAGGTATACATTATGAGCAATCATGGTGAAGATAACACAGACCTGTCGCTACATCCATTGAAATTTTATATCTTGTGTCCCAATGTAAATGTCCCTTTTAGCTAAGTAGTTTTGGTTAAGAAAAAAAATAATTCCATTGGTGTCATATCCAATAAGAAACTGAATTATATTTGCGAGAACAGAAAAGATCCTTTCTGACATGATTTTAATCATAGGGGAGGGAACAAGAAGCCCAAACCATTCTCAGAAAGATATACTCAGCTCATGAAGTCGAGGGGGAGATGTGCGCTGAAAGAATCAGTAGACGCAGAGATCCAGGAGGCAGGATCATCCGAGAAGATCATCAAGCTTTATTGAATTATCCAACGAAGCGTCGTATGATCCATGTAGCCGACTCCACCTAGTGGGATAAGACTTTGTTGTTGTTGTTGTTTTATCTTAGGTGACATTTAAATAAAATGCAAACGTCATCTAACATTAGAAATTTTGGTGAAATATAACAAATGTTACTAATTAAAACATATCAGTGACGTTTAGGAAAAAAATAAACAATTACAAAAAAGTTAAAACATTTTAACTGTTGGATTAAATTTAAAAATACTAAAAGATATTTGAGCCCTTGGATCAAATCCATTAACAAATCCAATCATGAATGATGTGCCCTAGTTCCTTTCCAGCAGCATTCCTAAAAACGTTCGTGCCCTAGTTCCTCTCCAGCAGCATCCTCATCTCCAGCAGCACCTCCTTCCACCAAAGGTATGTATGCGTCGATGCGCCTCCCCTCTGCGTGTGGTTTAGCTGCGTGCGACGTTGCAGGTTGTTCTGCCTTCGTCTGCATCTGGCACGATGATGATCGAGGCGCTGATCTGGCAGTACGGGCTCTGCAGCAAGTCCACCAAGGAGGCGCTGCTGGTGATCGAGGCCTACCGTACCCGGCCGACCAGGTTGTCAAGGATCTCGACAGCAACTTCGCCTTCATCATCTACGACTGCGAGCAAACATCTCTGGTATGATTCTTTTTCCTTTCAGAAATTGTCATAAACGAAGCTGTTGATCTTGCAAAGAGATTCTGTGATGGTTGTGCCCCTCAGATAGTAAATGGATGCCTTCGCACATTCTGTCAAGAACTATAAAACAAGTGATATGTATTCAGCCTTTATAAGCAGCCAAAGTACATCGAACACTTACTTTCACCCTTAATTGCGGGTCTATGGTCATTGCTAGTGGAAATCAGGATTATGAGGTGACTGCTGATTCCTATGTTATAGCCGGTCCCAAGCCAGGATAAAGGAGGAGGGTTGTGTTAGGCCCCGACAACCAGCGTAAAACCCTGTCGAATCTCATGAACGGCGTCGTATGATCCATGTAGCCGACCCCACCTAGTGGGATAAGGTTTTGTTGTTGTTGTATAGACTCTACAGCTCCTCTGGATCCATAGCAGTCATGCCTTCGTCTAGCGATGCCCCCTACTGCTGTGGCCACACTCTTATGTGGTTGTGCCATGTCTTACTATAGCCACACCCACTGCTCTGTTGCTGCCCTAGCCATGCCATATGTTTCACATTTATCTCCATTGTGCTCGTTTCTCATTTCTGAAGACGCAACATGTTAACCAAAGTGCTTAAAGAAGATCCTTCTCCATTCTCTGTAAAATCATTGTGTTGTTTCAAACTTTTCCTTTTCTGGAAGTTGTCAGATTTTGTTTTGTTCTATGATTAATATACACAATCAATTATTCCTATTTCAACTTGGAAAATAGATAAACAACCATGATCTATATGATCTATATTTTTGTTCTAAAAATATATGTTGTCTATCTTTTTGTTCCATTATGTGGTATAATTTAACTTCCTGCTTGCATTGTTGTTGACAAATATGTACCTATAGTAAACATGTCGCATTTACATTTCTATAATGTTTTGAATATGCAATATGTAATAGGAGTAATAAAACATGATTTGATGTTTTTTCTTTAGCTAAGTTTAATTTATTATATTTTATTAGGTAAGCGCATATGGATAAAAGTTTGATGATACTTGACATCCACTCTAAGGAGTACATGTGTGGTGTGGAGAATTTTATTGCATATTTGATACGTAAGTATGTAATGATCACTGATTTAAGATGCCCATGTAGGAAGTGCTTAAATTTTGAATTACACTTCATTGTCGTGATAAAGGCACACTTGTTTGTAGATGGTATAGACATGTCCTACAGATGTTGGATCTATCATGAGGAAGAGCCAACTATCAAATTGCCTCCAATGAATGAAAGTAACCAATTATATAGAGAGTGGGAAGGTAATCCTAACATTGAGAACAATGACATGGCTGAGGGTGATGACGTGGATGAACTTAATGAGATACTTGAAGATGTGGATGCCTTTGTTGACAACCAAACTGAAGACACATACGATGGAGAGAACTTTTAATATCTCGTCGGACTTCTTAGATGGGCTAAAAGCTGATTCTAGAAAGAATTTTATCCTGGATGCAAGCTGTCCAAATTCTCACTTATAGTAAAGCTCTTCCATTTAAAGGTTTATAATAGGTGGAGCAACAAGTCCTTTGACATGTTTCTTCAACTTTTACGCAATGTTTTATCCAAAGGAGAGTAACTTCCTAAGTCAAACTACTATGCAAACAAGTATTTGAGGGGACTAGGAATGGGATGTCATAACATTCATGCATGCAAGGATGATTGTTGCTTATTCTAGGGAGAATATAAGGATTTGCTGCAATGTCCTGTCTGCGCTACCTCAAGGTATAAGACATCTGATGGGGTTGGAAAAGATATTCCACATAAAATTTTACGATATTTTCCTATAAAACCAAGATTGCAACGACTTTTTTATATTCTAAAATTGCTCAAAAGATGCGTTGGCACAAGGAGGAACATAAGATATAAGAAAACATTATTGGTGGAAGTGTTTTGACTTTGCTTGAGATGCTAGAAATGTGAGGTTAGGATTAACTAGTGATGGTTTCAATCCATTTGGTAGTATGACTCACTCTTAGAGTATGTGGCTAGTAGTGCTATTGGCGTACAACTTGCCTCCTTGGATGTGTATGAAAAAGGAGTATCTCATGATGTCGTTATTAATTCCAGGACCCAAAGCACCTGGAAAGGAAATTGATATCTACATGCAACATTTAATTGCAGAGTTGAAAGATCTTTGGGTTAATGGATTGTGGGCGTATGATGCATTCTTGAAGAGTAACTTCAAAATGCGGGCAGCACTTATGTGGACCATCAACGACTTTCTTGCGTATGGAAACTTATCGGGATGGAGCACTAAGGGATATAATGCTTGTCCTATATGCCAAGATCAGACACCAACGCTGAGACTCAATAGCAAGATTGGTTATTTTGGTCATAGGATGTGGCTTCCAATGAACCATCGATGGCGGCGTAATTTGAACTTTGATGGACTACATGACAATCGTGAAGCACCAGATGAATATTCAGCAAATGATATTCTTCAGCAATTAAGCCACGTTGAAGGTATTTGCATGGGGAAGCATCCAAACAATGTTAGCATTCGTCGTCATGCAAAACAACTTAATTGGACCAAAAAGTCAATTTTCTTTAAGTTGCCATATTGGGTCAAGAAAAAATTGAGGCATAACCTAGATGTCATGCACATTAAAAAAAAACATGTGAAAATCTTATCGGTACCATCCTCCACATTGAAGGCAAGACAAAGGATACTTTAAAGGCACAACTTGATTTGGAGGAACTTGGCATTAGAAAAGAATTGCATTTGGTGAAACATTCTAATGGCAGGTACACATCATGCCATGTGCTAGTTATGCATTGAGTTCAAGTGAAAGAAAGGCATTTTGTCAATTCCTAAAGAGTGTTCGCTTACCTGATGGTTACTCATCCCATATAGGAAAATGTGTAAATGATGTTAACACTAGTATATCTGGTATGAAAAGTCACGATTGCCATATCATGCTTCAAAAATTATTGCCGGTGGGCATTCATGGCTTGCTGCCCAAAGACGTTGCCTCAGTTATAATTGAGTTAGCAAATTTTTTTGAATGATTGTGCGGGTGTATTTTAAATATCGAAGACATACAAAAGATGCAAAAGGATATAGTCATCATTTTATGTAAGTTAGAGTTAATTTTTCCTTCGGCATTCTTTGATGTGATGGTACATCTAGCCATTCATTTGCCTCGTGAGGCATTGATGGTTGGTCCATATCGTTGGATGTATCCTATAGAGAGGTACACAATAGACACTCTTCTTCCTTTCTATCTTGAACTTCTTATTTAGTATTTTCACTGTAGTTCAATTTTTTTTACAATTCATGCTAAGCGCAGATTTTTGAGTTCTCTAAAAAAGTTTGTAAGGAATAAAGCATACCCCGAGGGATCCATTGCAGAAGCCTATATAGTACATAAATGTCTAACATGGTGTTCACTCCATATCAATCTAAACCAAATTCTCAAATTAAAATTTTAATTATAATATGATTCTTGTAGTCATTATTACATTATAAATAGAGCATAGAAAGAGAAAGTTGCATGATTCTTGTTGAAGAAAAGAAAGATGGTTAAAAAGAGAGAAAAAAGATTTGTCTTTCTGAATTCTTGTGTAACACATCATGAAATATATATTTTTTAAAAAAACCTTGATGATGTCGGATTATCAGATGCTTGAAATTTAAAATGGGAGCCCGTTATTGTGACGGTTTGAACTCCACGACATAGGTGCTGCCCTACCTTCCCGAGCAATTCGAAATGTCTCTTTTTTGGCGGCGATCAGAGAGAACCGTCCATTTCTATTTCAAAACTTTACCCATTTTATTGAGCTTCTTCTGACCTCGATCATTGTGATTCTTGTGCGAGCGAACAGCTCGCGTCAATTTCTACGAATCCGTAATTTTCATTTCGAATGGTTCCCGCCAGAATCACGTTAGAAGTATTTTTTCACTAGGTTCTTAACTCTACCGTCCGACCTCCTAAAATTTTCAAAAAATATTAAAAAATCTATGTTGCCATGATCTATGGGAGATGCAAATTTTGTAATGATCCGATGGTCGGATATTTGGCAATTGCTAAGAAGCACTATTCCCCCAATTTTGGAATTTGGAAACTCGAGTATAATGTATGTATAGCATGGTATATTAATTTTTGTATATTATATAATAGAATAATATAGTATAGTATGGTGTATATTATATTATATTATAGTAAAACTAGCGTCTACTTAGTGTCGCAACTGTCGATGCTAATACAACACAAGGCGTCGATGCCAGTATCGCCTCTTATTTTAGCGCTAGTTTAGCGTCAAATCGTTGTGGTGCTAAGTTAGCATCACAAGCTTGTGATGCCAATACAATGCTATCATCTACCGTGAGTTTTCCAATTTTCGCACATGATAATAGTGGCAAAGTAGCGTCGCGATAGAGCCTAATTTAGCGTTTGACATCCTGTAACGCTAATGCGATGCTAAATTGATGCTATAGAGAGGTAGTTAGCATCTCCTCTTGGCGAGCAATGACATCTCTGTTGAGACACTATTGACGTCGATTTAGCGTTGCCCAATATGGAGACGCTAAATCGCATCGCTATTTGGCAGTTTTCTTGTAATGGTTGTCACAACGATGCTACTTCGAGGCAAGTAGCATCACCTATTTGTCGGCCCAAAATCGTAGTTGTTGCGATGCCTTTGGTGCTAAGGTAGTGTCGTCGCTTTTGTGTCGCTATTTGGCATATCTAGTTTGCCAATTTTTTGTAGTGACTGCACATGTACGTTGTGTATACAATTTCTTTTATATGTACACATATAGTGGATGTAGATATATTAATTAGATACTCTTTGTACCTATTTACATATACGTGTATCTTTGTATCCATATGTGCATAACATTGCTACGATTATAATTAATAAACAATCAATTAACTAATGAAAGTTTAGTGATCAAATTGGCACCTTATTAGTGACACCGTAGCATCACAGAATAACTCACACCACTTTAGCATCGACTCAGCATCGCATGTTGATTACTAGCTGATCATATAAGGTTTTTACTCCATTTTCTATTCATTTTACCTCTATCGAGTCCTCATTTTGCCTTACACTTGGTTAAATATGCATGTAATGCAATTGATTGTGATAACTAGCTGACCATCCTCATTCTATACTTAATTTCATGTGCATAGAGGTTCTGAATTGTTAAAATCTATAAAATTATCAATTCTATATCAAGTTATGATTTTTTTGGGCAAGTTATCATTCCAAGTCATGGAGTTATCATTTTGCTAATTGAGTTGATTTCTTGTCCTAAATTTCTTGTTATTGTGAATTAATCATATTTGGATAATCATTGTTTGATTTGTGCAAAGTTATCACTCTAATGCACAAATTATCATTCTTGGTGCCAAGTTATCGTTTTTGGGGCTAAATTGTCATTGCAATGTGCAAGATTATTATTTCTACATGACAACATTAGGTAATTGTTTAAACTTACATCCAAATGAACTAGGGAAGGGGCCCATGTAGTCAATGCTCCAAACATCAAATATTTCAACTTCAAGAATTCCTTGTTGTGACATTTCATTCCTCCTGGAAATTGATCCTGCTCTTTAGCACACATCACAGCTCTTGACATACATGTGAGCATCTTTGAATAGAAAAAGGCAATAGAAACCAGATTGGAGGACCTTAGCAGCTGTCTTCTAAGTAGCCCCATGTCCTCCATAGGACGATGAGTGACATTCATACAAAATGAATTGGAAATCAGCTTCTGGCACACACCTTCTGAACATGCCATCAGGAGACTTCTTAAACAGAAATGGATCATCCCAATAGTAGTCTTTGATGTCATGGAAGAACTTTTTCTGTTGATAAAAGTATTTAGGTGGAATGATTCCACAAGCCAAGTAATTGACAATGTCAGCATACCAAGAAGCTGGGGCAGCTGATATGGTCATTAGAAAGTCATTAGGGAATGAATCATTGATTCTCCAAGCAAGCTTCAAAAGAATCCCCATAGACTGAAAATCATCCATAAACACTTCCATTATGTCTTCAATGAAATCTGAAAAGATGGACATCATACACCTCTGAAAAGTGGCAGAGGCATTGTACAATTCAAATGGCATCCTTCTATATGCAAATGTCCCATATGGACAAGTAAATGTGATCTTATGCTGGTCTTGGGGATAAATTGGGATCTGCACGAAGCCTGAATAACCATCCAATTAACAAAAATGAGAATGTTTGGCCAACCTCTAAATTGGGATCTTATGAGGTAATTTGTTTTAAATTATTGCAGAAGCCTCCTCAGTCAATGCTATAGTTTCATATTCCAAAACTCTTCTTGCTTTTCCTGCTTCTTCGGAATTTGCTGCAACATCTCCATTTTTGGCTTGAGCTTGTGGTGGCTCATATGGAGGTCTTTGCATTGGGACATTTGAAGGTTGATTCTGATATGGAGGTGGTTGGTTCCTTGGCAAAATCTTAGGCTGCCAATTAGAATTTTGTATGGGTGGCCCTTGATAATGATTGACCTTGTAGGAAAAGTAGGGGTGATTCTTATTTTCTGGAGTATAGAACTCAGCAGGGGGCTTCACTCCATAATTTTCCACAGTATTCACTTGGTCTATAGATTGTTCATATTGTTGCATAATAAGATTACAACCCTCTGTGACATGGCCTTGGTTTCCACACACATCACATGTGGTTTCAGGATTGGATGCCTTTCCCACATTAGTTGACAAATTCAGCTTCTCCAAAGCCTTTTTCAGGACTTCTTCAATCTGAATTGAAATGTTGTTGACTTGGTTATCATTTGAAGGCTTCCTTGTCCTGTCATGAGTGAGGAAGTGGTGATTCTTGGCAATGTTCTCAATTAATTGGTAGGCTTTATCAATGTTCTTGGATGCAAAGATCCCTCCTGCAGCTGTCTCTAGTGCCACCTTGGATGGACAATTCACCAATTGCCATTTTTTAAACCCATTGTGTGGACATGCTCTCAACAAACTTTGAAGTCTTTGCCATGCATCACAGATATTCTTTTGATCCAATTGATAGAATCTGACAATCTGATCCCTATAATTATCAGTTTTGCTAGGTGGAAAGAATTCAGCTAGAAACAACTGAATTATGGATTCCCATATTGCAATCTCTTTAGGTTTGAGGGTCTTGTACCAAGTCTTGGCTCTGTTCTTGAGTGAAAAAGGAAATAGCCTCATGTACACAGCATCCATAGGGGTATTTTTGTTGAAGTGGACAATGCTGCAAATCTCCTTGAAGTTGTCAATGTGTGAGATTGGATCCTCAGTCCCCAATCCAACAAATTGATATTGCCTTATCATTGTAACTAATGCTGGATTCACTTCAAAATTGGCAGCAGGTGCTAAGGCTCAGGCTCCATCCCCTGGTTGTCCTCCTCTGACATTGCTAGGGGAATAGCAATCCTTGAGTGTTCTTGGAGCAGCCATATTAACCTCTTCTTCCTCTTCTTAAAAAATTCTTCTTCTTGCTTCTTTCCTTTGCAATCTCCTCCTTCTCAAAAATCTCCTTTCATGTTCAGGATCTGATAGATAATAGTCCTCTTGATTATCCAAATCCTGCATAAATGAATTCAGAAGTATCAAATTTAGAAAAGAAAGAAAACTGAATAGAAATGAAAAATTCAGAATGATAACTTGCAAAAATTGAAAATTGGGCTAATAATTGGAATGATAACTAGTCTAAAACTAATCTAAACTATCTAAGTTAATTTAATTGACCTCAAATCCCCGGCAACAGCGCCAAAAACTTGATGTGAATTAAGTGGAGTAGTGATAACTTGCTGATTTTATGATCGGAAATGAGAATTTTCTATAATTGGCTTAACTCCCTAACTCACTCTCTACTACAAGTGCACATGTCAATTGTAATAAACCCAAATATCGTATCCACAGTGATTTGAAGCCAATGACTCCCTAAGACAATCTAGACTAACCCTACCTTAAGTGACAAATTCAAGAAATTGAGAAAAGTAGAAAATAGATTTTCAAATATGAAAAAAGGATAACTGTTTTGGAGTTTTAAATGATTGGAAAGAACTGAATTCTAATTACTGAACTAAGGACAAAAAATGATGTATCAATCAATGAGAAGGTTCTCCTAAGAATTAGGGTTCATCTAATTCAAGTATGGATGGATTGAAACAAATTAACAATATAGTCAATTCTAATTCAACTTGAAAAAGGGCTGTTATCACAGCATAGTTAAATCAAGCATCAAGGAGACAATGACAACTGCTCATGAAATCAGAGTTCAAATGGAAAATAGATTCCAAAGGAAATCAGGAAATCATATTTCAGTTTATACTCAATGTCAGATTGAAATAAAAAAAATGTCATTGTATCTTAATTCATTTCTGAACAAGATTAAAATCATAAATCAACCTTTCAGTTGCTAATTAAATCAGGGTTTCAGACAATGACAACAGATAACTCAGGAAATTAGATTTTCAGAAATCAAAACAGTGTCAATATCAGAAAGGGAAATCAGTATTGATCAACTCCATCCATAACCTATATTAGACTACTACCCTATCCTAGGAGAGTTGAGATTTAGCTCATCATAATTATAAGGTTTAATACAAAATAGGAAGAAGTAACAAGGCAATTCATTCTGAAATCAGAAGGACCAAGATCTGTCGACAGAAATCAGAGTTGCAACCTTCTTCTCAGCTCCTACCTCCTTCCTTCCTCGTCCAGAAACCTTGCAATGGAGGCTCCCCCTCATTCTCCAAGTTTCTCAGCTTATATATGACCCTTAACCCACCTTGGATGCAGATTAGAATGTTCCATCACTCCCTGATTGTGCCATGTGTCTTGTCCAGAAAAATATCAGTAGAGCAACAACTTTTTGGACAGCAAAAAGCAAATGGTCCCCCCTCCTTTACCAGCTTGTGCTGCCTTGTTTTCACTGCTAAAGGGGCCAAAACAACAAGCATCAAAGTCCTTGAATAGGATTTAAACAAATAAGGATTAGGACAACAACTAATATTAGCTCTTGTCAAATGAGATTTGGTGTTGTGTAGAAATGAAATCCTTATTTGTTTAATGATAACTTTATGCCCAGAATGATAACTTTGCACCATATCATTATAATTGCCCAAATATGAGTGATTAAGAGAAGTGAAAACATCAAAGGGATTATGATAGCAAGTAAATGATGTCAATTATCAAGTGTGGATAATATTTCATAGGAATGATAACTTGAACCTCGGAATGATAACTTTGTACCATTAAATGATAACTTGTTGTAAATCTAGTTATGGTTACCTAAATGTGATCAAATTAGAGCAGCAAGGAGTTAGAACAGTAATTTAACAATTGTCTAATGCTGTTATACAGTAATGATAACCTTGCACATCGAAATGACAATTTTGCCTCCAAAACGATAACTTGGCACCAAGAATGATAACTTTTGTATTGGGATGATAACTTTGCACAAATCAAACAATGATAATCCAAATATGATTTATTCACAATAACAAGGGATTTAGGGCAAGATAACAACTAGAAATCAGCTCAATTAGCAAAATGACAACTTCAAGACTTGGAATGATAATGTGCCCAAAAAATGATAACTTGGCATAGAATTGATAATCTTATAAATTTTAATCATTCAGAACCTCTATGCACATGGAATTGAATACAAAATGAGGATGACCAACTAGTTATCACTATTTATTGTATTTCATACATAATTGACCCAATGTGGGGCAAAATGGGGGCTCGATACATATAAACTTAATTGAAAATGGGGTAAAAACATAATATGATCAGCTAGTGATCAGAAACCTGGAGAGAAGGGAGAGGGCCTCCATAGCAGGGTTTTTGGGGAACCAGGAGCTGAAGGAAGGAGCTGGTGAAGTTGTGGCAACATTCTAATTTTCCAATCGACAGCCTTCATAGTTTTGAGGATGATGTGTTTTAGTTTCTCAATATGTTTTGTATCCATTTTTATAACTATGATGAGCTAAATCTCAGCTCTCTTAGGGTAGGATAGTAATCTAATTTAGTTGTGGATGGAGTATGGACATTTCTGATTTCCTGCACTGATATCTAATTTTTGAATTCTGTTTCTGCATTCTGAATTCATTGGAACCTGTTCTTGGCATTGAGAGATCCTAATTGTATTTGCAACTGAGAGGTTATCTTATGATTTATTATTTGCTCAGAAATGAATTAAGAATCAATGACAAAATTCTAGGTCCAAATCTTGATTAGGAATATGATTTTTACTTGTTCTGATTTCTGATTTACAATTTTGATTTCTGAAGTATTAAAATCTATTTTATCATTGTGAGATCCTGATTTCTTAGCAGTTGAGAGGCTGATCCAAGGGTTTCTTCTTGTTCAGAAATGAATTAAGAAGCAATGATAACTTTTTGATTTTAATTTGTGATATGTGTTGATTTTATCCAATGAACTAATGTTAGTGTGGATTTCATTTTATTTGCAGTTGAGAGGCTGATTATAAGTCCCCTTGTTGTTTAGAGATAAACCAAGAAGCATTAACATTAGAATTGGATTCATTACATTTTTGATTAGTTGATGGTATGAATGTTGGTTTGGTTGTGTTGCCAATATGAAATTGTCAAAATCTGAGAGGATTTGGCAAAATTAGTGAGGTGCTCAAGGTTTATGCTTAATGATAACTCAATATCAGCAGGGACCTCTTTTAATTCAACTTAGCTAGTCATTCCTATGAAAATATGGTGATTAATCTTAGTTTAATTATGCTGTGAAAATAACCCTTTACTGGTTGAATCATAATTGACATTTCAATTTGAATTGCTTCAATCCATCCATAGCTGAATTAGATGAACCCCAATTCCAAGGAGAACTTTCCCATTTATTGATAAATCCTTTTAGTCCTTAGTTTAGCATTTAGATTTCAGTCTATATAAATCTCCAAAACACCAAAAACAATTACCCTTTTTAGCCACATTTAAAATCTATTTTTACTTTTCTTAATTTCCTATTTTTGTTATTTAAAGTAGGGCTAGTCTAGATTGTTTTAGGGAATCATTGGCCGTCAAATCATTGTAGATACGACAATTGAGTCTATTACAATTGATCTGTGCACTTGCAGTAGAGAGTGAGTTAGGGAGTGGATCAAATTTTTGAAAATTCTCAATTCTGACCACAAATTCAGCGAGTTATCACTACTCCACTTAATTCACATCACATGTACACGACGCGAAATTTTTAATGCCTCAAGCTGTCAATGCCATATTGGTGCTATATTTGGAGAGCTAATGGTGACACCATAACATTGAAGTTGCATTGAGAATTCGAGGCATAGCGTCGCCCTATGGTGATGCCAAATGAGACGCTATATTTTACCGCACCTTCTTGATCTCCCATGCACTTTATAAGTGATTCCATAGCATTGAAGGAGCGCCTAATTTGGCATCGACAATTTATCACGCTAGTGCGACGCTAAAATGAGGCTATTGTGAGGCAACTAGGGTTGACTACATCTTGACGCCATGGGGATGTTGTGTTGATGTTGTTTAGGTTACTTAGCATCGCATCCCTTGAGACATTAATGTGCGTGGCTATTTTGCACATTTCTTGTAGTGATTACAGGCCTCAATCATTCTAGCCCGTGAGCTAAATCGTTTGGATTGGAAACAAAGCATGAAGTAGAGCCTTGTTTCCATCTTTTTAGTCGAACACCCATTTGTTTCTTTTTATTTTGGTCACATAGGCTTCGTTTGGTTGCTAGTTAAATGCTCGAATAAGTAGTTAATCATTGGAATATTGCCAAACAAGTTGTAGAATAAATTTAAGGGGCAACGAGGATGGCACACTCAAAAATGGATGTTTAATTTGGTCGAGCCATTTATTTTTTTGGTTATCATATTCTTCAATTTTGATGGAATATACATATTCAACATATTCAGCCGAGGGCAAGATCATCATTTTCTTGTTCAACGAATTAAGGAAGAAAAAGGGGAAAGCACCATGGTAGATCCTTCTTTCTCCCCATTTTGTATGAAACTCGGTAACAAGTCACCATGTCATGTTCTCCAAAATTCTTCCCACGTCATGGCGACGATTTCACAACAACAGGTGTTGAATGACAATCCTCGGTGAAGATATTCCTCCTTTCTTCTTTCTAGAAACCATGACAACAAATATGTGAACTATTGCTACAAGTTGTGTCATATCAACATTATCTAAAAATCTACATAATAATAGTTAGCAAGACAATTTCATTATCATTTAACATTGAAATGTCTCGAAGAATAACTCATCATTCACCACGTCGGTAGACTTATGAAGGACGACATGACATGTTGAGAGGGGAGAAGGTTAAAACCTTTTCGGTAAGCACAAGTAGAAGCTAGAGGATTTCGGCGAAAGGAGGACGTGAACATGACGAAGCGCATTGGTAAACTAGGGCAGCAGAACATTCGAATAAAGAAAAAGGGTGACTCAATTTTAATCCTAGTAGTCGAGGGTGAAGTCATCATTTAGATTTATGTTATACACTTTCATCTGAACATTACTAAGATTACGATTATAAATAGGAGATGTCATGTAACGCTTCGAGATTTTTTATCTTTGCCTGCCTAGAAGGCTATCTCGACGACGCCACTCAATTCAATATCTTGACTTTTTCTTTGACTTTGATCAGTCAACACACTAGCTTACATAAGCGGAAGTCTTAAGCACAATAATTCTTACAATATGCGGAAGCTATTTATATTATATATTGTGACCTATGGATAATGGGGCTACAACTATCCAATAGGAGACCCTATCAATGTTCATATCTAATGTGCACATCATCCATCAGAAGAGTCACAAACTGTCTCACCATAGCTATTAGTACAGGGGCAAAACCCAATGAAAAATCTCAGTACGTAGGATCACCCATCACGATAATAATATAAACCATGTATCAATATCCATAATAACGATCAATTCTATGAACAATGCATAATATATAATTAATGATATGATTAACGATAAATACTCACACTATAACAATTATCAATTATAATACGAAATTGATCAACTATCACAATTATCCATATCATCAAATTAATGATGATCAATCAATATCAATCGCTTCTATTATCAATTATCATTAATCAATAATTCAATTGACCAAGATCAATGAAGACCCTATTTAATAATTATCAATCATTTAACTAGCAGGTACAAAGGCCGTGATCTATTATCCGTCAGCCATGAAGGCGAAATCAATAGTCCATCAGTCAGTAGGACGAAATCAATCATCCATCAACCACTAGGGCACAATTCAATAATTGATCAGCCACGAAGGTGCAATTCAATTATCCACATACTATGTCGGTTGCAATACAATTATTAATCCAATTATCTATCAACCATATAGGTTACAATACAATCGTCAATACCATAAAGATTGCCATACGATTGTTAATTAGGCAATTATCTCTTCAACTGCAAGGGGGGCAATAAAATCATCATTATCATAAAGGTCACAATACGATTGTCGATCAATCAATTATCTGTCATTTATTCTTTAACCATAAGGTTTTTAATACAATTGTCAATATCATAAATGTCACAATACAATTGTTCAATTATTCATTTAATCATTAGAGTTACCATACGAATTGTAAACTCATGTTGAGAGCTCTCATTTATTAAGGGAACATCATACCACATGGGGCCAATCAACCATAAATGTCACAATATACAAAGCATGATGATCCACAATTTTCGTCTTTTATCTTATTTACCTATGATGTCCATCTTTATCAATTTGGGGTACAATTGTGGGATCATATCAGCCATGCCATATCAATTAAGAATTTATGTCATCCCTCACTTTATCCATAGTCTTGAAAGGCTCTCTCTATCATATTGCATCCAATCTATCTTATGTAGTTATATAAGCTAATTCATGATTCAGAAAACTCACTTGACCCTTTCTTGATGGCACGGTGGTTGCTCATGATATGGACTCTATTCTATTAGTGTCAGCCAAGAAGTGTATCTTGTTAGGCTTTGATACCTTTGTAATGCCGTGAGATATTTTTCTTTGCTTGCCCATAAGACTATCTCAGCGACGTCACTCAATGCTATATCTTGACTTTGACTTATGTTATTTATGGTACATTTTTGCAAATTGATTTTGACTATTCAACATAATGTAACTATACTTTATTCCTTTTTTCTATCTTCCTATCGACACATTTTATTTGGATCAATCCCAACATTGTAGAATTAAGCTTCAAACTCAATTCATATGTTGGTTATTCAAAATTTTGGATAACCGTAATTGCTTGAAAGGTTAGTGTTCAAATCTGAAGAATTTTCTTTTTTAGAATATACATTATGTAATACATAATTATTATCTGATTCTAATACATATAGATAATCCAATGTATGTTAAATATTAAATTATGAATGGTGGCTTATAAGTATCATTTGATCATACTTTCGTAATGTTCAAATATATTTATTCAAAGCACAATGTCTCATTGTCAAAAGTTTTAAAACACAATATCTAAGGATGCAGGTTTTCTTATCTTTTACATTTCTTTTTAGATATAAAATGCAAACTAGTTGTTCTTCACATGACAAGTTTCTGTTCAACCAATAAGCTTGTTCATACTCAATCATATGTAAATGAACTTATCACAATTTTTTTAATCCACTAAATATTTTTATTGTTTTACAAAAACAATAATAACTTTACCTAATTCTTGCTAGGGCAAAGAAGATCACATTTTCATCTTTTTCAGATTTTATTTCTTCCTCTCTCCTCTCTATCTCACAGCCAGCGACCTCTTATTGCGACCTCTTATTGCATGCCCTGATGCATTCCTTGCGTCAGGAATGTGTCAGGGCCACACAGGGCTACAATAGCTCTGCGCGCCTAAAACGTTTGCCCCTGGCGCACAAGGCTGCAAACGCAGCAGCCCTGCGTCCTTGATGCAAGCTGTGTCCCCCCTGCGTCCTTGCTGTGCGCCCTGACGCAGGCTTGCATCAGGGACGTCAGGGTAAACGCGGTGTGGCGTTCCGGCGCAAAGCCTTATTTTTATTTTTTTATAATTTTTCATTAAAAATGAATAATAAAATAATTAATTTGAATGTATATTTTTTCAGGAGAAGAAATCAAACTTTCGTGTTATTTAGTGTTACTTCTTCTTCTCTCTTATTTAATTATGGCAAATTTTTACTTGAATGATAAATCATCTGTTAATTATTTTTTAAATTTTATTTGAGAATTTTACAAATCTGCTGAAATGTAAGACATTATATTATATTTATTTGGATTAATGATGGATTGTTATGCAACATCAATATTTTACAAATCAGGGCCGCCTCCGCCCTCTAAGGTGGTCGCCGGTGTTCTGCGCCAATGCGACAAGATTGAGCCACCCCATAATCGTCTCTCTTGGCATTGATGTCAGACACATTTTTTTCATAATTTTCTCTATTTACACATATTTATTGACTTGTTCACAAATGAATTGCATGCACTTATCTCACATTATGTGGTAATTATGTTAATGGATATATATTAAACTTGGTTTTTATTTTTTATTGCTATAGGCGAACATGACTTCCGTTGCACATTCTGGAAAATGGATGACATCGATTTCAAAAGTGTCAAAGCAAAATTTTATTGCACTAGGTGTTCTTGGAAGAGGGCGCAGAAAAAGATTTTTGTGCTCCTTGGGAGTTTTTGAAGACATTTCACTTGTGATTAATAAAAGTGTAAGTCTTCATATTAATGGAAGTCAAAGATGTCACATTATTGTAAATGTTTTAAGGTTTGATCATTTATTAAAATTATTATGTTTATGATTTCTACTATGATGTTTATATTATATATAATATTATTGTGTATGTTATATGTTAATATAGGATGCAAGTGAACGAAATATAATAAATGGAGTAAAATTAATTATGCCATGCCGCGTTGGCAGCAGACGGCTCATTTATCAATAGATATTAATATTATATTATTTTATTTTTTTACTTGATATCTCATTGTCTTTTATGTAAAGGGTGGTAAAAATGGTAGTCCACTAGATGTTGCAACTATTTTTTTTGAGGTACGCATGAAAAATAACAAACTTGTTGAACCAAAGTTCATTGAAAGATATGTATATTTAATAATAGTTTTTCATTTAATCTTCATGAAATGTGATTAATATTTTTGTAGGCTGAAATAAAATTGTACAAATTGAACCTACACTTCCCGCAATATGAATATCTCATGGAGGATTTGAATTTTTATTGGTGAGTATACTATCTTAATTGCTTCTAAGTAAAGTTGTTTTTATTTATTGTAATATTAATTCTCATTTTGATTTTATAGATATTTTATGAATATCCGTTGGATTGGGAAGGAAGATGAATGTAAGAGTTATTTGAAAGTCTTGCTATATCATTTTTTTAACATGCTATTTTAGAAGAGTTGTTTGGAATTTTGTAAACATTTGAATTAAAATGTTGAATATTGCATATGAATATTTGAGTTGAATATTGTATGAATAATTGATTTGATACTTGATGTCTTGAACATGAATGAGTTTGAATCTTATCAAATATAGAATTTTAAAATTTTTAAAATGTATTGATGATCATATATCTATCCCCAAATAATAATAATAATAATAATAATAATAATAATAATAATAATAATAATAATAATAATAATAATAATAATAATAATAATAATAATATAGCGACAAGAAAAGTAGCTCTTAAAAAGTTTCTTCTAACACATAAATAATATCTTTAGCAACTAGTTGGGTGATCCATATAAGTTATATCAGGGACTAGCATAATAGTCGCTATTGAATTTTTAGAGAAGAGAATTATGATGGTCTCTAAAAAGAAACAACGGTCAGTTATTTACACTAGGCGTTAAAATCTTTTAACGACGGGACCTATAGTGAAAAGTCGCGACCAATTTTTTCTTGTCGTTGATAAATATTAGCGTCAAGATGATAACTTTTAACGACTACCTATCTCTTCGCTAATGAGCTAATTTCTTGTAGTGGCAGTTCCCCTCCCACAACATGGGTCCATACATATCCCTTCATAATTATGTGTCATGCTGTTAAGTAGAGCTTCATAATTATGATTCCTGAATACGCAACCCATAACATGAGTTCATACGTGCACACAGAGCAATCCTCAAAGGTCAAAGACACTTGATATACTTCCCAAAGGTATCATGTATACTAGATGCGGTCCCAAAGACCTTTTTCAACCAGCATGACTAATGAACACATGGAGTTTAACAATATCCAAAATACACGTGTCATAATCAGATATCAATACAAAGTAAAACTTATTTTAACTTCACAAACATTGTTCCCTAAATATTTCACATAAGAGTTTACTCCATCTCATATGAAATTCTTGAAACATATTATAAATATCTTTCATAACTCAAGATATGCTTTAGTAACAATAATAATAATAATCTTTGCTTGAAATAATGCCATAAATAAAAGAAGTATCGTATATCATTTTGTGATGTTGTAAATTTACTTACTCATCTTGTACTTTATATTTTCAAGGAGGTTTACTAATTTTTTTCTCCTTTCACTTGTAGCTTGAGGGTTTTCTACAAGCAATAATGTTATTTTATTTTCCAACTATTATTAATAATAATATGCAATGCATGAATGCTTATGCACTTTAGAGTGTACGTAGTTTCCTATAAATATTAGTGTTCAATATCAAGTATCTATGTCCATATGTTATTACATAGTTCAAACTATTTAATACTATTCAATCTTCCAAAGCTTGACAAAGTGTTACATCAGATTTCCAAACTGAGTGTCTGTTAATAATTAATTCATAACTTCTTAAAGACAATCTCAAAACTTATGATTCTAAATGAATTAGAAACTTGACTTACTAAATTTTCAATCCCCAAATATCATCAACTAACTTCCATTGCGTAATTCATATAAGTCAAGGCTATTTAACCTTGGACTTGTATTTTGACAGACTGTGTGTCACTACAAGAATATTTTATATCTTCGTCAATGTTGTCTATTTGATTAGATACTAATTTTCTTGAATACTATACTTCAGTATTAGTTAGGCATAAGAATTGTAGAATTTAACTATTTGTATACCCTTCTAACAAAAATAATCAATTCAGCTTATATTCTGTCTATGTTCTAAAACCAGACAGAAGAAGGCATATGAAATGAAAAATTCGTTTCTCCATATCTACAAGTCCAAATTAGAAGATTTCATTTCTCTCTAAACCACTGTGAAGTGTAATTTCTAAATTTTAAACCCTAATTCATTTTATCCTAATCATGCCTTAATTTACAAAGTGGACCTATCTCTAATTTGGGACAGAGTGAGCGATCTATGATGACGGTTCATAACATTCTCTATAAAAAAATCCTTTTTAGATTATTCTTGTGGTCATGGAAAGCTAACTTCAGAAGGATAAAGCATGTAAAATGTCAGAATTTATAAAGAACGAACCAGGAAGATATCATCATATGAATTTGAAGGTCAGTTTTGGATCCTCAGATTCACCTTAACCCAACAAACTTATTGAATTGTTTCAGATTGTTCGGCTAGAGATTTGATCTTGGAAAGTTTTCGACTTGCATAGGATAAGAATAAGTTATTAATATATTTGTTTCAAAATTTTAACAAATCATATGGCGGTTTGAAAAAATATATTTCTAAGCAATTGGTGAGTTGTCTGCTTCCTTGAATCCCTATTGGTTAAAATGAAGGTCCAATCATCATTCTTTATTACAAATCAACATTTAACCTCTAATTAATCAGAGTTAAACGTGTGTAATTATAATATTTAAAAATATTAAATTTATTCTCGATAATTTTATGTAATTTCTTTAGAATGCTTATCGATATTTAATTATCATTATGCTTTAATTTCAATTTTAATTACTACACACAAACTTGACTATATAAGAATATAGACTAACTTAATATGCTCATTAGATGTACGATTACATAAAAAGGATGTTTGCAGAGCATGTTCATGATAATTAAATAATTATAATAATTATCCATACAATCAAATTAATGATGATCAATCAATATCAATCGCTTTTATTATCAATTACTATTGATCAATAATTCAATTGGCAAAGATCAATGAAATCCCTATTTAACAATTATCAATCATTTATACAGGAACAAAGGCGCGATCTATTATCCATCAGCCATTAAGGCAAAATCAATAGTCCATCAACCACTATGACGAAATCAATTATCCATCAGTCATTAGGGAGCAATTCAATTATGGATAAGCCATGAAGCCGCAATTCAATTATCCATCAACTATATCGGTTGCAATACAATTATTAGTCCAATTATCCATCAACCATATAGGTTGTAGTACAATCGTCAATACCATAAAGGTTTCCACACGATTGTCAACTAGTCATTTATCTCTTCAACCGCAAGGGGTGCTATAAAACCATCAATATAATAAAGGTCACAATAGATTGTCGATTAATCAATTATCTATCATTTATTCTTTAACCACTAGGATTTCAATCCAATTGTCAATATTGTAAAGGTCACAATATAATTGTTGAATTATCCATTTAATCTTTGGAGTTACCATAAGCTCTCATTTATTATGGGAACATCATGTCGCATGAGGCCAATCAACCATAAAGATCGTAATACACAAAGCATGATAACCCATAATTTTCATCTTTTATCTTATCTACCTATGACATCTAATTTTATCAATTTAGGCATCTTTTTAATTTGGGGTACAATAATGGATCATATCAACCATGCCATGTCAATTAAGTGTCAATTAATAAATCAATACACCTATAATTCATAATCGATTTCCATCGATTCCAATTATTCATTATCAATTTTCAATAAGCAAAATACGACGAAGTGTCATCATGCCCATAATTCAATCTTATCTATAAGTTTATTATCAATAGCCAATTAATAATCAATCTATATATCAATTTATGATAAACTATTATCATATCAATAACTCAATCAATGATCAATGGTCAATTATGGCACTACTATAATAAAAAATCATCAATATAACCATTATCTTAATTAACTATAATCAATAACTCATCAACATCCTTTTCCTAAACTAAACTCGGGCTTGGTGGGATGAAACCCGAGTTAGGTTCCATCTCGTTCGATATCCAGACGTTGACCAAGGAAGAACCTTGGTCGGGTCCGTCTAGTTCACCTAATTCCATTCTCTGTATTGAAACCATGCCGAATCGAGTGCCACCCGGGCCGGTTCGGCCTCATCCAATCCCTATTCGCATTCGAATTACAAGACTTGGGCTGAGTAATTTGGAATTTGGTCCGGATTCGACCATCGCTCTTCATGTCACACCCGAGCATTATAATCCGGGCCGCGCTACACAATAACCTGGGCTGAGTTCATTGAACTCGATCTTGTTTCAATCCCATTCGCATCGGGTTCATAGGAACCTAGGTCGATTATGTAGAACTCGGGCCGAGTTCTGCCGCTGTGGGGAAGTCGCCTTTGCGGCACGATTCTAGCCCTCCTATATATGTCATACGATATTCAATCGCTGCAAAAAATATATAAGATGTAACATCTATATAACGCAGAAGAGTCCAGGGGTTCATGTCGTATCTTAAGTTGGCTGAAAAAATAACTATGTTCCTGTCTACTTCTGAAAATTGCACGAACGTTGAGACTTTGGTTGACGATTTCTCGGTGATGAGACCTTGAAATTTGCTCCTACCACTTGAATCTTGTTCTTATATATCGAGACTTTAAAATGATATTTTCATCGTGCTCTCAAGTTCTCGGTTTGTGAGAAATAAGAGGAGAAAGAGGAACTCGTGGTACATAATTTTTTGGAGGCTAATCATATTTTGTAATGACCCTTTAGGCCCTATTTATAACTCTTAATTAAGGTTTTTAACTCCTATGGAGCCTTAAGCTAATTCTCCATCAATCATGATCATCTATCATTAATTATCTTATGTCAAATATTAAGATTTAATTAAATTCAAATTTCACTAATTATTCTATAATCATACTTATAAAAAATATGACTCTACTCAAATTTTTTTATCTCTTCCATAACTTCTTTTAATCAAACTCTATTTTCACCTATTCCTTTTATTTTCTTATTTTCTATCATTTTTCAAAATTATTTAATTCAATAATGTTTTATCATCTAATTTTTGTATTAAAACAATAATAAATATTATTTTAATAGCTGAAATATGTTTATGTCATAAAACTCTCAATTTTCTTCTACCTGAGAATTCTATATCCATTAAACATTCTTTTGAAATTCAAATCAAATTGAAATTTTTAATCTTACTCTAATCATAATTCCTACTCCAAGTAGGACTAATCTTTTTTTTCTATTCATATTCCTCTCCGTACTCTCATGTAATCTTCTTTAACAATTGAATTTGTGCCAAATTAATTTATTACTTTAATTAAATTCAAAGTTTTGAGGTGTTACGTGTCAACTGAAAACGGACAAAGAACATGACCGCATCTCGCCGAGATAACCCCCTATCTCCAAAATAAAATCACATATTCGTGTAATCTTCATTTTTTTTTCCGCTCACATAGGATCCACAGCCATTATAGTGGGAGTAGACAAATTTCTTTCTTGGAGCACCTCGCTGAGTAATTACTGAGTTTAAGAAGTCTCAACTCTGCAAACATTGGAAAGTTATAAACAAAGCTACAAAAATTCGATGGGCAATTAAAAGGATTTAACTCTACATCACACGGCACATACACAAGTTTACAGAACCATGCGCCGTACATTCCCCACCACCGTCCGATCAAAATCGGACGTCCCAAAAATTACAACAAATAGACGAAATAGGTGCAATTTAAATGACGACCGAAGACTCCAATGTCGGGAAGCTGGAGAGATACGCATCGACTTCCGAGCCCGGCCCATCGGCAACCACCGGCCCGTAAAATCCCTCGACGTCGCCCCCCGCCGCCGTCTCTGGCGGTCCAGGACGGTCCAGAAAGAACGCGGACGTGTCGAGCGTCGGCAAGCAGATCTGTTGCAAGTGGGGCCTTGCCCGGATCTCGAACGCCGGCGGAAGAGGCAGCGGCAGAGGCTTCGCGGTTAGCTCCCCGACGTCGGCGCTCGTCCGGAAGCCCGTCACCCTCTGCACCATCTCCCTGAAGTTGGCCGAGTCGGCGTTGATGTACGTCGTCGGGGTCCGCTTCGACGCCCGCGGCTTCCGCTTCGCGACCCTTCCCATCGCTGCAACCGCCAGGCCGCCGCGGCGGCGCCGGGCGGGTAACTCGTTCGCGGCCGGCCGGTTGACGTGGAAGGGGGAGGAGGAAGGGGTGGAAGCCGAGAGAGTATCCGTCGAGGCGGTCGCTGCGGAAGAGCCGTCGGACGCGGAGGAGGTGGCGGCGGCGGAGTTGGAGACGGAGATGTGGCGGGCTCGGTTGAGGGCTTCGTTGTCGCGGGCGAAGAGGGAACTGTGGAGGATCCACGGATGAAGGAGAGAGCAGTCATTGGCGGCCATCTCAGGCGTGCTTTCTTGGAGTCTGTTCCTTTTTAGTTTTCGAGTTGGAAGCTTCTGCAAGCTGAGTGATAAATATTAAATAGTCAATTTGTAGCAGAAAATAAATGAAAAAAAAATACGTGACGACGATTTTGACGTTATATCGATTTTTTAGGTGAATGGATAAAATAAAGTGTTAGACCGTCAAGAGCGCCTCATCCGCCAGCGCGGCCCTTCGGCTTCATCCGTGTCTTCCAATTTGTGATCATTATATTTATGACGATAGGGGATCATACATCAAAATTACTTTTAAAAAAAATTATGCATAATCTGGGAGATGACCTTCTTGTACTTGTAGGATCAGAAAAACAAAATGGGAACGGAAGTTTAAAGAAAAATTCAAAAATCGGAGGAGCGAGAAACCTATTTAATTTTAGTTTATGGCGAAAATAAATATTTAGTCTATTTAAACGGAAGCTAACTTTGGTCTCTATTGAATCTTTTATTCAAAAATGAAGGAAGTAAGTTATTTTTTGATTTTTTTTTATATTCGTTTCCTTTGTTCTCAATCCAAACACACTTAACTAGAGAAGAAAGATAAGATTTGGATGCCAAATATTTTCCGATTAAATATTTTCGAATTCCACTTTCAATTTTCTGTTAACTTTTATTTTTAATGGAACATATATTCTATGTATTTAGCTCATAACTTTCTTGTTAATACAAAAAATTAGACCCAACCCCACTATTTTATAGTATGGCTTAGAAGTTCTATGAATTATTAGTATATTTGACATGTAAGGCATAAATTAGCTCGGATCCCATTCACATTATTTATAGAAGGTAATTTTTTTTTAATATTCTTGACAAGCGTGTGATATTGCATGTTCTGCCTTCACCCTCATATGAATTTTTAATATTTTTAATCTGCTTTGCCTTCACCATCATGTGATTTTTTAATATTTTTAATCTCCGTATTTTTTCCCATGTGAAAATATTCAATCAAATTATTTTGATCATTAAACCAAACTCTTAAGAGGTGTTTCATTTATATGGGACTATTCAATAAAATCATTTGGTTCTTAAATATCAATTATAATCTTTCACTCTTAGGAGGCCTATGATCCGTGTTTTCCACATGCTCTTAGGAGTTCTATGTCGTCATGGAGCGATATGTGCTTTAGACTTTTGATCCGCATAAATTTAAAACGTGTTTAAAGCCACTGTATATAAGCCCGTGATCACTTATGTATTTTATTTATGTGAGAGTATTCAATTAAATTATCTTGATTCTTAAACCTTAATGTCGTTACACTTTTGATTCTTTTAGTCGAGCTTCTTTCCTAACAAGGCCGATTCAATTAATTAAAGGATCGGCACCATTTTAATAAAAAAATATATTATAAAAACATTATTAAATTAACAAAATATGAAAATATGTTAATGTAAAAATTAAATATTTATTCAAAATAAAAGATGTATATTAAATTTTGAACGTAGTAATAAGATAAAAATCCTTAAATAGTTAAGATATCAAATGGAAATAAACAAAAAATATGAATTAATATGCATATAATAAGTTTTTTACAAAAATAAAATAATAATATATAAAAAATTTAATTATCGGTTAATTAGACTATAAGTCAAAATTTTGGTTAATTATCCTTAATCGACTAAGTCAATTCAATTAACAAATTTTTATTCGTTAATCAAATCAAAATTTAATTGGATAATTTAGTTTGATTAATTGGTTAAAAAATCCCATGTATTTATACTTTATAGTGCTAATGTATATCGAATCAATTATGCTAATTATATGTAAGTTTAGAATATTTGTTATTTTATAATTATCTATTTTTTTAACATATGAGAGGAAACGTTTCAGGCATATTTTTAATCAGATGATATGACCTTTAACTGAAAAAAAATACATATGCGGAGTGTAGAAAGGGTTGTAAGGGTGACGTCAGAGGTACGCTAGAAGTGACGTGGAGTAGATGACAGGTGGCGGGCTTTGACTACCGCAGAGGGCGGGAGGACACGTGCATGCAGGGTCGCGAGGCATTTGACTGCCCATGAGTATGTACGGCTTCTAGAAGCAAAACAATAATGTGGACACTGGACATTGACGATAGTGGCGTGTGCGACCGCTGGGTGAAACAACGGCTGCATCCCACATATATCCACTGACACACACGCAGCAATAAATTAAAATAAAAATCTCTTGGATGCATTTATTTTTATAACTTCTAAATTACCAACTTATTTTTTCAATCATTAAACTATTACTATTTTTCAATTTAATATTTATGTCAACTTATGTTAATTTTTCTGTTAATTTTTTTTTCATTTATAAAAATTTAAAATTACCCTTTCAACGTTAACACATCAAATAAAAAAATAAAAAAAGAAAGCAAAAGCTCGTCGATGAAGGTCCTTCACGTGAGCTTGGAAGGACAAAGAAGGTCATAGAGGCGTGCATAGGGAAAGAGTTCTCCGTGCCGGCATGCGCAGGGAAAGAGAGAGGAGGGGGGCTGTGACCTTCTGACCAACGAAGGTCCTAGGGGTTCCCCCCCTAAAGGGGTGTTCAGCGGGTCGGGTATGGGTGGGAATTTTCCGACCCAATGACCCGACCCGAACCGATTGGCCCAATATTTTATTATTTTTTTCTTTTTTATTTAAACTTAAATTTATATTTAATTTAAAAATTTTAAAAATGAAATAAAATATTATAAGTGCAGAAATAACATTAAATAGTTTAAAACTTTATTTTATGCTTTAAAACGTCGGGTCGGGTCGAATCTGTTCACGGGTCAAGTCCAACTCGACCCTTGAACACCCCTACCTCCCCCCCTCTTTCGCTCTTTCCCTTTGCACACCGGCGTAGGGAAAGAGGAAAAATAGGAGGGGGGGGGGGGGGGGGGGGGAGGGGGTTCAAGATCCGTCAACCTCGGGTTGGCAAAGAAGATTAGGGGACTCGGTATAGCCCACAGGGTCATTTTTCGCTCAACCTCTGTGCGGCGTCTAGACATGCTCAACGTCTAGATAAACTCTTTTGAGCGCTTTGCAGAAGCTTTCTTATGCCACTTTCTCGATGCCACAATTTTTTGAGACACTTGGTCCTGAACGGATACTTTAGTGGAGGCGTTTGTGAACAAACAGGCTCTTAGGCGGAACGATCGATCGCTTGGGATGCTTTGGGACACTTTATAGATTATCACGCCATGCTTGAGGCACAATGCTAGATTTTGAAAAGTTTTGAAATCTTTGTTGAGTAAATAGAATGATTATACAGAACTTCAAGGGAGAACTAGCGCTACTATACCTTAGACTCATGAGGTAGCTTAGCGATGTGTGATGTGGAAGACAAACTAGGGAAGTGCACTTTTCTGAAGTGCATATTATAAAACTGTCATCATCACACTTGAAAATAAAAATAAGTTACAAAAGTGGGTTAAAACAAGAAAAGTACAAGAAAGTAAGATAACTCGTCTATCCCGAGAAATCCCTCGGAACATTCTCCCCCACTCAAGTCAGCGACATTCTTAAAGCTGCAGCTTCAAATTCTTCAATCTTTTGCTTGAATAGTCAAAGGGCTTCGGTTGTCTCCTAAATTATGTGAGTGTCCGATCTTCCACTCCATCAAACAAGATACTCCTTCTTTTGATTCTTCACACGGACGGCGAGTACTTCTTCAACTTGATCAATTAGTTGCTGACAGATGGCCGACGGGACGCGGTCTAAAACCCCACGCCCTGGATCTTCAGGATCTTCGATGTAAGGCTTGAGTAGGCTAACATGGAAGATGGGATGTTGTTACATCTGCGGTGAGAGCTTGATCACCTCTTATTTTATTCACTATTATAAAAGATCTAGATGTAAATTCTGCCACCTTTGCATGACATTATGTTCAAATTTTGAAATATATGCATGTTAATTACTAACTTTGAACGAGTCTCTCAATAGTAAGAATTTTTTGAAATTTAAATTTCAGGTGAGAAGAAAAAGGAGCGGATAAAAGGAGAATAGATAACTTGGAGGGGAGGGGGGGGGGGGCACGAACGGGGATGAGAGGCAGAGATAGGTGTGAAGAAAACAAAGGAAACTGAATGAAGATTCATGGACTTGTTTTGTTAAACTCAATGCTCAACTAAAACTTTAATTTCCTCTGTGCTGTGATTATGTGATTGCAATGGTTTGATTCTCTTTTGCCATTTTCTTAGACATTTGCTTGGTTATGTTACAAGACTACATTGCTGTGATTCAAATACGTTTTGAATTGTGTTTGATCGATAGATCACTTTTGTTCAATTTTTCCTGTTTGAAAGAAGGGGCATATTATATTTTGAACCTTCAACAATAATACTCTTTTGATTTGCCTTTAGCTTAAACAGGCCAAGAGGTCCAATTGATTACATTGTGAAGCCAGAGCTCACTATGTCAACAACTGTTTGAGATTTTTCCTGCATGATAGGATTAGGAGTTATATTATCTACAACAAGTATTGATAGATCACTATTTTGTATGATCAAAAGTATCGAGAGATCAATCGATCATCTAATCCTAATTCACTATATTTGGCTAATTCTTATCACCCGAAGAGATATCGGCGAGTGATAGAAGAGGATAGGTTGCATTTCATAGAAAGAATCGAGAAATCATTCGCCTCTTTTGAGGATTAAAACAATGGTAGTAACTAATCCAACACAGAAGAATACTTTCTCATCTAAACTTCTTGTCTGCTAGATCGCTCTTCTTTCCTGCTTTCTATTACTTCAATTTTACACCGTGAAAAATTGAGATATATGTTAGGTGAAATTCAATCTAAATCAATGGGGTATGACACTCATAGTTCCTACTCGATCTATATATTTGTAGTAGTGTAGACTCTAGAGTAATTATTTAAACTTTTGAACGATATTTAGTCGATGCATGAGATCATAACTTTTAAAGCCTGCATCAAGTTTTTAGCACCATTGTCGGGTATTAAGATTATTCTTATCTATTCATATCTCTCTCCCTTTATTTTTACTTTTTTATTTTTTTACAATATTTCTTAACCTTTAATTTTGTTATTTGCAAAAATCTTATATGCCCAGGACTAATCACATGGTATTGGTTGAATTAGACCTTCATATTGATCGAACATTCAAAAGAAGAGCGTGTGAATATAGGAGTAAAACACCATGAATTGAAGAAACAAGCCGCACTCAACCAGTAGAATTTGTTCTGAATTCTAATTCAGAAGAAGAATTGATGGCTGAACAACAAAATCAACAGTAACCTCCGGTCCCTTCGTTCGAAGAACTCTACACTCCCACTACATATGGACTAGAGTCAACCATTCTGAAGCCAACATTCGAGCTAATAACTTCGAACTGAAGTCATCTCTGATTTCGACAATTTAACAAAATCAATTCAGAGGAACCCTAGAAGAGGATCATAATCAACACCTCAAGGATTTTTTTTTGGAAATATGTCAGACAACAAAACTAAATGGAGTCTCATCAGAGGCGCTCAGATTGAGAGATTTTTCCTTTTCACTAAGAAGAAAGGCCAAACAATGACCGCAATCTCTTGAATCGCGAGAGTTAACTACTTAGGAGCAATTGGTGAAAGCCTTTCTATCCGAATACTTTCCTTCAACTAAGATAAGCAGGATTAGAAATCAAGTCACTAGATTTGTCCAAAAAGATCAAGAAACTCTTTATGAAGCATGGTAAAGATTCAAAGCATTATTAAGGTCATGTCCTCATCATGGTATGAGCAAGTGGATTTTAGTTCAATCTTTTCACAATGGGCTAAATTATGCTTCTAAGATGGTACTTGACAATGCTGTCGATGTTTTTATAAAGAAAAATGTCAATGAAGCCTATCAAATCATTGAAGAGATAGCAAAAAATCAGCATTTTCTAGCTCATTCGAGGTCCAATGAGTCTGTTGCATATACTCAAACACGTTTAGATGGTGAGGATTTCTCTTCCAAAGTGGAGTACATATTTCAAAAAGCCATGAGTAGACTCATACTTAATGAAGACACACCTACTATCAGTATGATATCTAGATGTTGTGAGATATGTGGTTCACCTGATCACATTTATGTACATTGCGAGTCACTGAAATAGCAAGGCCATCAATATCAAGCAAATGCAATCGAGTCATATCCTTCGAACAATGATCCCTATTCTAATACATTTATCCTTGGTTGGAAAAACAATCCTAAGTTTTCTTATAGAGACAATTATCAACAAACTCAAGCCCCTACTTGGCAGAACATGGCATATCAAAGAATACAACCTCAGAATCCACCTATTGACCAGGGACAATCCTTAACAAGAAGCTCGAATCAATGATGGAGAAGTACATGTCTAAACAAGATAGTCTCATGCAAAAGATGTTCGAGAAGATTGAAAGTCTCAATCCACAACAAGATACTTGAGACACAAATAGCTCAACATGCTGCATCATCCTTAAGACAACCTGAAATTCTACCGGGACAATCAAAGCAAAAACTGAAGGAGCACACTAAGGAGTGGGAGAACAACCGAAGACATTAAAAGATCAAGTGTAGGAACTTCGAAACCAAAAGGCAGGGAAGTTTCAGAGCAAGAAGAAGTAGCCTAGTCAGATGTTGAACTAAAACACAAAAGGAAGCCAAACGGCTGAAAACTTCAGAATGCCTTTCCAACTACTCTCCACGAGTACCATTTCCTAAAGCTCTTGAAAGAAGCCGACAAGACCAACAGTTTGACAAATTTCTTAAAATTTTAAAGAAGCTCTATATTAATGTGCCTTTTGTTGAAGCCATCCAAGAGATGCATGCCAAATTTCTCATGGATATCTTATCAAAGAAGAAGAGAATGCAAGAGAATGAAATAGTAGCACTGGCAGCTGAGGCTAGTGCCATTATTCAAAATAAATTGCCTCCAAAACTCAAGGATCCTGGAAGTTTCTTTATACCATGTGAGATAGGTAACCGAAGAATCCAGAGAGCCCTGTGTGACTTGTGGGAGCCTCCGTAAGTGTTATCCCTCTTTCATTCTATAGAAAACATGAAATGGGTGATAATAAACCCAACAATATGTCTCGCCATCTAGCTGATCCATCAAAATTCCCCAAGGGATTTTGAAGGACATACTAGTTAAAGTAGGGAACTTCTACATACTAGCTGACTTTGTAATTTTGGATATGGACGAAGACAATCAAACTCCCATTCTTTTGGGAAGACCTTTTCTAGCTACTGTAGGAGGAGTAGTTGATGTCAAGCAAGGTCGCATTACATTTCAAATTGACGACGACATTGTGGAGTTTCGACTGAGTCAGATTATTAATTTATCAAATATGGAAGATTACCACTTCCAACCTGACCAAGTGGTTCCCCTAATTTAGAAAGTAGAATCCGTTATTCACATATCTGATCCTTTTCAAATTTCCCTTTTATCTCTACACGTACTTTCACAGGATGGAGAATGTGCATTGACTTCAAGAAGTTGAACAAGGCTATCCGAATTTCCCCCTTCCTTTCATTGATCAAATGCTGGAAAGACTTGCGAATCATTCTTATTTCTGCTACCTAGACGGATTCTCTGGATTCCTTCAGATTCCTATCCATCTAGATGTTCAAGAAAAGAAGACTTTTACATGCCCATATGGGACCTTTGCCTATAGAAGAATGTCATTCGGACTGTGCAATGGCCACACATGTTTTTAAAGGTGCATGATGTCTATCTTTTTTTATTTTATTGAGGAAATCATGGAAGTTTTCATAGATGACTTCTTAGTATACGGAACCTCATTTGAAGACTGCTTGAACAACCTTTGCAAAGTATTACAAAGATTCGCTGAAACTAATCTAGTACTGAATTGGGAGAAATGCCACTTCATGGTGCAAGAAGGTGTAGTGTTGGGACATATTGCCTCTAGCAGAGGCATTGCAGTTGGCAAGGCCAAGACAGAAGTTATAGAGAAATTACCCCGCCTTCGAATGTCAAAGGAGTCAGAAGTTTCCTTGGATATGTCGGATTCTATCATCGATTTATTAAGGATTTCTCACTCATTGCAAGGCCATTGACAAAGCTCCTGTCGAAAGAAGCTGACTTTATATAATGAAGATTCTCTGAAAGCTTTCATTACATTGAAAAAAAAGCACTCACGACAACTCTAATCATCCAGACATCCGATTGGTCATTAAGAACTTATATGTGATGTCAGTGATCAAGCTATTGGAGCAGTACTTGGACATAGGAAGGATAAGAAGTAACATGTGATCTATTATGCTAGTCGAACTCTGGATGAAGCACAAATCAATTAATGATCCTTATGATCATATATAATGATTATATGATTTATGATCAGTTATGTTCCATAAAGATGATGACTATCAATAATGATGGATTATGTTGAATGACACTATTGATTCTTTTATGTCGATCATCAATTTTAGAAATCAATTTACTTTATGACACTGCTGATCTTAATGACCCTCATATAATTTTCTCCCACCATGTTAGGCTGTGCCATTATTGATCTTAATGATCCACATGATGATTTACATGATGACCATCATATAATTAAGAAATGATCCTACGATGATGATTTATATGATGATCTCCCTATGCTTAAGGAATGATTCACGTGATGATCTATTCATGATGTGAATAATCAATCTTCTTGATTTTCTTATGATCCATGGTTGTATAATTAACTATATCATAGGCCATCTTGATGAGTCTTAATCTTAGGATCGACATTTATGATTCTAATTATTATACTTACTCTCATTGAAACAACCATGAGATAATGTCTTATCTCCCATCCATTTATTGATTTTATGTTACGCTGCATGATGACTTTGTAATATTAAGTATGAATATGTCATTTGCAAGGTTTCCTTTGAGACTTTGTATAGGATACTATACTGCTTACCTACATGTGGGAATGAGGTATGTGAAAGAAAGTTTCTAAATGCCAAAGAGCTGAGATAGACAAAATGAACAAACCAAGAAAGTTGAATCTATATAAAGAGGATGAAGACAGCTCAGGCATGATAGAAATTTTATACTAAGAAATACTGATGTAGATGGTTTTTAAAAACCTGATGAACAAGTTGTATTAAAGGTTTCACTTACTCAAGGAGGCATGATTTTATTGGAAACCAAAATTGACCCAAATGATGTCATGATATTCTCAAGTTTTTCTCATGATGATCTGGAGCTGACTTTGCTCCTAAAAGTCTTAATTGGCTTCTTGTGACCAAAGGTTACTTTGTTAGGTTAAGGAAGATACAAGATGAAAAGAGGATTGACATGGCCTATTTTTTTTAAAAAAAGTTTACAACTTGAGGCAATTCTCTAATTGACATATGGATGATTTAGATAGCAACACATTATTGTGTTGGAATTACATACCCTTAAGTAGATTTTATTTTTCCAATTATACTACAGACAAAATGAATCACATGATAAATGGAAGGATGAAAGAAAATATTATATGATAAAAGGACCCATTGTCCTAATGCAAATGATGATGGAAGGACTGTCCTAAAGATGATGAAGATGAACAAATGCCTTCCTAAGTGAAAGATGGACTATCACATAAATGATTTAAGAAGTTTCTTTTGTCAGTAAGCTCCTATCCGATGACTAAATTGGAGGATAAATTTTATTTTAAGGAGTTTATGATGTTACGCCCGAGACGTTTGGGAAATAAAAAGAAAAGGAAATAAAAATAAAAAAGGGGAAAAGATAAAATCTGAAACAAATATGAGGAAGAGTTTGTTTCTAACAGAAACTCTAATTCTTTCCCTATAAATAAGAGGCCAAATCAAACAAATCAGCCCCTTTGTTTCTTCCACGAGCCAGCCCTATTTTTTCCTCCCCTGTTTTGTGCGCCCCTTCGTTATTTCGACCTTGATCCATCGCCATCAACAAGAGACTCGCCGGAGGGAGTGGCCGCCGTCGGACGCACGCCTAAATCGAGAGGAGCGGGCAGAAAAAGAAGAGAAAGAGGAAGAGGAAGAGGAAGAAGAAGAACGAACTAGTTTCTCGGATGGAAACTTGTAAGTATGGAACTAGGGTAGATTCATCGTAGAATCTTGATTTTATGCTTGAAGCATGCTCTAGTTGATCCCTAGATATGGTACTATCTATGATTCATGATGATTATTGATACCGGCAATCGCCGGAAATTTAATCGGAAGTTGCACTGCGTGACGTAGTACTCTTCCTCCACAGAATAGACCCGTCCTGGGTTTCATTGTACCTGGCTTGGATTAAGATGTGCTCGGACCGAGTTCGTCGGAACTCAGCCCGGATCCGCTATTGCCGACGCTCCCCGAGCTCTAAACCTTACTTGAGTTTGAATTATTGCTCACTCTATGAACAGAATAGAAAAAGAAAAATGGAGAAAAGAAAAAAAATGAAAAGTTGCATTTTGCATTGCATGCATGCATAAATAAAGAGAGTGAAATTCCAAAAAGGAACCTCTCCTGAATAAAGCCAGGATTTTTATCCTGTGACCAACATGAATAAAAATCAGGTCTTGACCTATTTACTTGCATTTTCATGTATACAAGTCAAGTGTTAAACCTGTTTAAGCAGTAAAAATTTGTTCATGAAGGGATTTATAGTTCAACCTTATAGTAAAGTTGACAATTCCTGAAATTCAAACTTGTTATTGCTAGTACTTCTTCCATGGCTTAAATATGCTTTAGCCTCTGTGATTCCTTAGCTAGAAATTGATTTTTTTGGAAAGAATGGAGTGTTGGCAAAGTGGAAAACTCATTTGGTCTTAATCAGCTCGATTTTAATTCATTTGTGAACTGTTTAATTCAAGTTTGTTCTTAATATCTGAATGTTTTGCTTGAGGACAAGCAAAAGGCTAAGCTTGGGAGAGTTTGATCACTAATTAATCATATTAGGTTTTTATTCCATTTTCCATTTATTATACCCATATCGAGCCCTTATTTTGCCTAACTTTTGGCCAATTATGCTTGGAATGCAAGGGACTGTGATAACCAGCTGACCATTCTCATTTTACACTTAGTTCCATGTGCATAGAGGTTCTGAATTGCTAAAATTTATAAAGATATCAATTCTACGCCAAGTTATCATTCCAATGTGCAAAGTTATCATTTTTCTAATTGAGATGATTTCTAGTGGTTATCTTGCCCCAAATCCCTTATCATTATGAATTAATCATAGTTGGGTAATCATATTTCAACTTGTGCAAACATCATTCCATTTCACAAGTTATCGTTTTTGGTGTCAAGTTATCGTTTTTAGGGCAAAACTGTCATTTCGATGTGGAAGGCTATCAATTCTGCATAAAAGCATTAGGCAATTGTTAAATTAGTATCCTAACTCCTTACTGCTATGATTTGATCACATTTGGATAACCACAATTAAGTTTACAACAAGTTATCACTTTATGGTAACAAGTTATCATTCCGGGTCACCCAAGTTATCATTACTATGAAATCTTATCCAAATTTGATAATTGACCTCATTTACTTGCCATCCTAATTCCTTTGATGCCTTCACTGCTCTGAACCACTCATATTTGGACAATTTTCATAATATATGCAAAGTTATCATTCCAAGTATTAAAAGTTATCATTTCTGTGCAAGGATTTTCATTCTTGCATAACATCAAACTTTATTTGCTAATGGAGCTGATATTAATAGCTGTCCTAATCCTTATTTGTTTAAATCCCATTCGAGAACTTTGATGCTTGCTGTTTTGGCCTTTCTAGCAGGGAAAACAAGGCTGTAAAAACCTAAAAAAAGGAGGGGGGAACCACTCCAAAAGCTGTCCAAAAAGCTGCTGCATTTGCTGATATTTTCTGGACAGGACACATGGCACAATCAGGGAGTGATGGAAGCTTCCTATCTGCATCCTAGGGTGAGAAAAGATCATATAAAAGCTGAGAAACCTGGAGAAGAAAGGGGCCTGGCCATTGCAAGGGTTTCTGCATCAAGGAGCTGAGGAGGAGCTGCTAGCTGTTGCTGAACATTCTGCAAATTTGATTTCCTGTCGACAGCCTCAATTCAGGATGTTTTGTATCAGTTTTTCCTTCTATTGTGTATCAAACTCTGTAATTATGAGGAGCTAAAATTCTAGCTCTCCTAGGATAGGGTAGTAATCTAGTTTAGTTATGGATGAGACATGGACATTTTTGATTTCCTGCACTGATATCTAAATTTCTGATTTTGCATTCTGAACTCATTTGATCCTATCCTGTTCTTGACATTGTAAGATCCTACTTGTATTTACAACTGAAAGGTTCTTTTATGATCTGTTCTTTATTCAGAAATGAATCAAGAACCAATGACAAGTTTCTTGGTCCAATCCTAGTTAGGAATTTGATTCATTACTTTATGAAATCTGTTTTTCCAAAATCTGCACTGATATCTGACTGTCTGATTTTTTATTCATGGGATCTGCTATCATTGTAAAACCCCTTATTCCATTAGCTGCTGAGAAGTAGATTGTGTGGGTTTATCTTATTCAGAAATGTATTAAGAGACAATGATACTTCCTTGAGTTAAATTTGTGAAAACATGCTGTTAGTAGAATCTGTTTTTTGAATTCTGATTTCTGAGTTTATTGGAATCTGTCTTGTCATTGTGGAATCCCAATTTGTAGGCAACTGAGAGGTTGATTCATGGCTTCCTTCTTGTTCAGAGATGAATCAAGATGAAATGACAATTATTAGACTCCAACCTATAATTATGTGTCCAAATATCCAATTAACTAATGATAATGTGGATTTCATTTTTATTTGCAGCTGAGAGGCTGATTTAAAATTCTCTTGTTGTTTAAAGATAAACCAAGAAGCATTAGCATTAAGATTGGATTCATTATATTTCTGATTAATTGATGTATGAAAGTGCATTTGATTGTGGTACCAAATTGAAATTGCAAAAATCTGAAAAGGGAATAGCAAAATTAGTAAAATTTTGAATTTATGCCTATTGATAACTTGATAACAGTGAGGATCCTTATTGAATTCAACCTGGCTAACATTTATATGACAATATAATGGTTAGTTATGGACTACATGAGCTGTGAGAGCAGCCATATTTCAGGTTGAATCAGATTTGATTTTTAAAATTGATAAAGCGTTCCATTCCATCCATAATTGAACTAGATGAACCCCAATTCCTAGGAGAACCTTTCACATTGATAGATAATCTCATTTAGCCCTTAGTCTGGCATTTATAATTCAGTTCAGATAAATTTTCAAAAGTTCAAAAATAGTTATCGTTTTTGCCATAATTAAAAATTTATTTTCTACTCTTCTTAATTTCCTGTTTTTGCCACTTGAAGTAAGGTTAGTCTAGATTGTCTTAGGGAGTCTTTGACTTCAAATCACTGTGGATATGACATTTGAGTTCATTACAATTGACCTGTACACTTGCAGTAGAAAGTGAATAAGGGAGTTAATTCAAAAATTGAAAAATCTCAAATTTGACCACAAAATCAGCAAGTTATCACTACACTCCTCAATTTCACTACTATTTATGCACATTTGATTTCTCTCCATGATCCTATCTTGTACCGCTGATTAAGTCTATAATGATGATGATGATTAGGATCCTTGATCAGTATGATTCATTGATCTTTTCTTATGATGACCAAATCTTGATCATGATCTTTAGTCCTAATAATAATAAATTAAAAGTTGAAAGATAAAAGATTAAAAATATTAAATGGAGAACTCTTTTTATAATGGACTAGTGACGATCAAGTATGGGTTATGGAATGACTACTGTTAGTTATGAGCTGACTCTGCTAGTTATGATGATGATGATGGACTGATTGAGGCAGGCATCCTCGTGGGTTGAAATATACCCCACTATAAGTCAAAGATGAATAATAAGATGATGAAGCATATTAATAGTGAAATCTCTTTATGATGATTAGTGGCTCTTGTCACGTTTATGATAATCTTTTCATGATCTCTTGATCTATTATTAATATGATTTAATGAAGATGATTTAATTCATGATTATTTATTTACGCACAATGATTTCTCATAATTCTTTATATGATCAATACTAAGAGAACAAGATCAGAAGTCTTGACGCCAGAGAACATAGAGGCTCCAGAAAAAGATGAAGCAGCTCGACCAGAGGCCAAATTATGATTTAATTCATGATTATTTATTTACGCACAATGATTTCTCATAATTCTTTATATGATCAATACTAAGAGAACAAGATCAGAAGTCTTGACGCCAGAGAACATAGAGGCTCCAGAAAAAGATGAAGCAGCTCGACCAGAGGCCAAATTAAAGGAACAAAATGAAGCCAAACGGCCGAAGAACTCAAAAGGCCCTCCCAGCTACTCTACATGGATTCTCTAAAGCTCTCAAAAGATCCCGATAAGATTAGCAGTTTGGCAAATTCGTTGAAATCCTAAAGAGGCTTTATATCAATGTACCCTTCGTCGAAGCCATTCAAGAGATGCCCGCCTATGCAAAATTCCTCAAGGATATATTATCAAAGAAAAGAAGGATACAAGGAAATGAAACAGTCACGCTGATTGTTGAAGCTAGCGCCATAACTCAAAACAGATTACCTCCGAAACACAAAGATCTTGGAAGTTTCTCTATACCTTGTGAAATTGGCAACAGAAGAATTCAAAGGGCTTTATGCGACTTAGGTGCTTCCGTCAGTGTCATTCCTCTCTCATTAAGCCCACTAATATGTCCCTCCAATTAGCGGAATGTCCATCAAAATCCCACAAGAAATTCTGGAAGACATACCAATTAAGGTAGGAAATTTCTACATACCAGCTGACTTTGTAGTCCTAGATATGGATGAAGACAAACAAACTTCCTATTATTTTGGGAAGACCTTTTCTAGCCACTACAGGAGCAGTAATTGATGTCAAACAAGGTCGTCTCACTTTTCAAATAGGAGATGACATAGTGGAATTTCAGTTAAATCAAATTATCAACTGCCTAGACATGGAGGATTATTATTTCCAACCTGAGCACATAGATCCTCTAATTCAGAGAGTTGCATTAGTCATTCATATATCTGATCCTTTAGAAGTCTCTCTCGGAGCCCAGGAACCATCACTATGGACAGAAAAAGGAGCTAAAATTTTCACAAGCCACATGCTCCCAGCGTTGATACAACATCCGGACAACCCACAAGAGACTCAACCTATCGAGCTCGGACAACACTTTAGTCTGAAGAAACAACTTAACCCGGGTTGAAGAAACTCCCCCGGAACCTCAAATATGAAATTCCTAGGCGAAGGCTCCACTTAACCAGTAATTGTCAATGCAAATTTAAAATCAAGCCAACTTCAACAGCTACTCGACAAGCTAAAAGCTTCCAAGCATGTCATCGGTTATACTTTGGACGATCTCAAGGGAATCAATCCTTCTATTTGCATGCACCGCATTCACATGGAAAGGATTTCAAACCATCCATCGAAGGACAAAGGAGACTCAATCCAGCAATGAAGGAAGTAGTAAAGAAAGAGGTGATTAAGCTTCTGGACGCTGGAATCATCTATCCCATCTCAGAGAGCCAATGGGTGAGCCCCGTGCAGGTCATGCCGAAAAAGGTGGAATGACCGTGATAAAGTCCGACTCGAATAATCTCATCTCCACACGATCTGTCATAGGATGGAGGATGTGCATCGATTTCAGAAAGCTGAACAAAGTCACCCGAAAAGACCACATTCTCCTACCTTTCATTGATCAGATGCTAGAAAGACTGGCGAATCATTCTTATTTCTGCTATCTAGATGGATTTTCTGGAATTCATCAGATCCCAATTCATCCAGATGATCAGGAAAAGACCACCTTTACATGTCCATATGGAACCTTCGCATACAGGAGAATGCCATTCGGGCTATGCAATGCTCCTGCAAGTTTCCAAAGGTGCATGATGTTAATTTTATTTGACTTTATTTAAGAAATCATGGAAGTCTTCATGGATGACTTCTCGATATATGGCACCACTTTTGAAGTTTGCCTGCACAACCTCTACAAAGTATTATAGAGATGCGCTAAGTCCAATCTAGTGTTGAATTAGGAGAAATGCCACTTTATGGTACAAGAAGGCATAGTGTTGGGTCACATTATTTCAGCCAGGTGCATTGAAGTTGATAAGGCTAAGACAGAAGTCATTGAAAAGTTGCCCCCACCGTCCAACATCAAAGGAATCAGGAGTTTCCTTGGGCATGCTGGATTTTATCGACGATTTATCAAAGACTTTTCTCTCATCGCAAGGCCATTAACAAAACTTTTATCCAAAGAATCAGATTTTATATTCGATGAAGACTGCTTAAAAGCTTTCAACACATTGAAAAGAGCACTCACGATAGCCCCAATCATCTAACCACCCGATTGGTCATTACCTTTCAAAATCATGTGTGATGCTAGTGATCAAGCTGTTGGAGCAGTGTTAGGACAAAGAAAAGACAAGAAGCAATGTGATCTACTATGCTAGAAAAACTCTAGATGAAGCACGGATCAATTATGCCACAACAGAAAAAGAATTTCTAGCCGTAGTGTTTGCAATGGATAAATTCAGATCCTACCTATTCGGTTCTAAGGTCATCATATACACTAATCATCAAGCCATCCGATACTTGATTTATAAGAAAGATACCAAGCCCAGATTGATCAGATGGATCCTTTTGTTACAAGAATTCGACCTGGAGATCAAGGACAAAAAGGGAGCAAAAAATCAGGTTGTTGATCACCTATCTCGACTTCAACTATCAGAGCAGGAAAACAATCTCGCCAATTATCGAGCTATTAATGATTCTTTTCCTGATGACCAATTGTTCTCAATTCAGGATGCACAACTTCCCTAGTTCGCAGATTATGCCAACTACTTAGCTTCAGGAGTCCTACAACCTGATCTCTCTTATCAACAAAAGAAGAAATTCTTCTCCGACATCAAACACTATTTCTAGAACGAGTCATTCCTCTTCAAAAAATGTGCTGATGGAATATATCGAAGATGTATTCCAGAAGAAGAGCAATTTTCCATACTTCAGGAGTGTCATTCATCCACTTATGAAGGTCATGGAGGACATCAGAAGACATCCTCCAAAGTTCTCCAACCAAGTTTTTATTGGCCTACTCTGTTCAAAGACGCGACCAATTTCGTGAAGTTTTACGATGCTTGTCAGAGGACTGGAAATATAGGCAAAGGAAACAAAGCACCCCAACAACCGATACTCGAGGTAGAAATCTTTGATGTGTGGGGAGTCGACTACATGGGACCTTTCCCTCCCTCATGTGACTACAAGTTCATACTTTTAGCAGTAGATTATGTTTCAAAATGGATCGAAGAAGTTCCCACAATCATAGCAGATTTGAAGTTCGTCACTAAACTTTTTAAGGAAACTATCTTCCCAAGATTTGGGGTACCCATGTTAGTCATTAGTGATGGAGGCTCACATTTTATTTAACGAAGTTTTGAAAATCTATTGTTTAAATATGGAGTTAAGCACCGAGTCTGTACTACATATCAACCTCAAACTAATGGACAAGAAGAAGTTTTGAACAGAGAGATCAAAATGATTCTAGAGAAGACAGATTCAGTAACAAGAAAAGACTGGAGCAAGAAACTCAATGAAGCATTATAGGCATACCGCACTGCATAAAAACTCATATAGGAACGACAACATTCAAGCTGATTTACGGCAAGCATTGTCATTTACTAGTGCAGTTAGAACATAAAGCTTTTTGGGTAATCAAAGTTCTCAATTGTGATTTTCAAGCGGCTACCGGTAGACGACTATTGTAGCTCAACAAGTTGGATGAACTAAGGCTAGATGCTTACAACAACTCTCACCTGTACAAAGAACGATCAAGGAAATGACATAACAATCGCATACTGCAAAAAGACTTTAAAGAAGGTGACTAAGTTCTGCTGTTCAACTCCCGATTATGACTTTTTCTAAGAAAGAAGCGAACGAGATGGTCGGGACCATTCAATGTTGAGAGAGTCTATCCTCATGGAGTAGTGGACATAAAAAATGGCAATTAAAATTTTTTTAAAGTCAATGGATAAAGGTTGAAACATTATAATCCTGGCACTGAAGAATTCAAAGAAGTCTTATATCTACGGCCGGAACACTAAAAATTAAGCCACAACCTAGAGCCAATGACTTAAAAAAAAGGCGCTATAGAGAGGCAACCCAACTGATTAAACGATCATTAGCCACGTCAGCATCCATAAAAAACTATTACATACCACCTGAAAAGGACACCACATAGATTTGGTTGAGAATCCCAACAAAATCTAGCACCATATCTACCCAATTGCCCACCTGTTTAATCTCACACGCCCATGCCTACGATGCCTCGATTCCCCACATACCCAAGATCTCCTAACATCTACACTCTACCCATATGACGGTCTCTCAATCCCCAATCCTCCCAAATCACCGAGAATCCCTTCAAACCCTCCTCGGTGCGTCTGACAAACACCTTAAGCTCGTCGCACCTTAGAGCCGGCCGACAATATGAAGCGTACACGGACATCTTCCGACTCCGACACCAACAATTCCTCAAAAATCTATCAGACGCCGCCTACGCTTGGATGGCCTCCTATGAAGGTCTTCGTACATGAGGCAACTGGAAGACAGCGAAGAAGCACGACTCTTGTTGAACAACCGGTGTAGAAATTTCTCCTCCATCAGGTTCTTAGAATTATGATTTATCCTGATATATGGTCTTATGATCTCAAGAAGATGACATGATTTATGAATTTCTTATGATCTTAGTAATCTCCTATTCATATGATACGTTACATAAATCCTTTTATTTATATCATGATGATGCCTATTTTCTTTCTATATGATGTCCTAATGATTCTTGTCTACTAGTAACATGATCTTATGACTGTCTTTATCTTACTTCCATACTGAGTTGTAAAACTCATAGGGAGGTTCTTCCCTGCATGGTCTTAAATGTAGAACCATATCAGAATGATGAAGATGGCCAACGATGACATATCAAGCTCGTGGTGGTAGCACATGGGTGTCCTGAGTCTTTCCGTTTATGTCTTAGTTCTTTGGTCTTACTATCATGATGATGTATTAGATGAGTATTCTCAGGACTCATATGATGATTCTTTTATTAGTCTTCCACATATTTCATGATGATGTTATCCACATATTATCACTTCTTCATGATGTTACTCTTCTGCATATCATGTTATTATTAGTTGACTAGTCAAAGTCTTCTTTTTGGTCAATATGAAGTATACATAAGGATGACCCGTAGTGTCCTTGAAGCGTATTTTGTCATGTGGCGAGGTGCGATTTGGGGGCATTACAAAAAGACTACTTTTACATGTTCGTATGGGACTTTTGCCTATAGAAGAATGTCATTCGGATTGTGCAATGTTCTCGCAAGTTTTTAAAGGTGCACGATGTCTATTTTTCTGATTTTATTGAAGAAATCATGGAGATTTTCATGGATGACTTCTCAGTATACGAAACCTCATTTGAAGACTGCTTGAAGAACCTTTGCAAAGTATTACAAAGATGTGTTAAAACTAACTTAGTACTGAATTGGGAGAAATGCCACTTCATGGTGTAAGGTGTAGTGTTGGGACACATTGTCTATGGCAAGGGCATTGAAGTTGATAAGGCCAAGACAGAAGTTATAGAGAAATTACCCCCACCTTCTAATATCAAGGGAGCCAGAAATTTCCTTGGACATGCCGGATTCTATCATCAATTTATTAAGGATTTCTCACTCATTGCAAGGCAAGTACTTGTCCAAAGAAGCTCACCTTATATTTGATGAGGATTGACTGGAAGCTTTCAATACGCTAAAAAAAAGCACTCACAATAGCTGATGTGGAGAATTAAGGTATATATTTACACTACTATTCCATATGATTCAACAACTATGAAACGATTATTCCCTTTTGCAAATGCATGCACAACGCCAATTGAATATGTTCAAACCTTCTACACATCAAACTTATTTCCATATCATTCTTATTCATCTACTGCCAAGATAGCTTGAAAAGATAAGTGTCCTTGCAAGAAACCGACAAGCTCAGTGGATGAGGTAGAGTGGCTAGACACCATACATCATTCTCTGCATTCATGGGAAATGATCTGCTTCACGGCTATAACAAAGGCCTTCGGACAAATAGCAGACACTTCCCTACACACGGAGACCAGCCAACTCCCCCACACACTAATGCAAGGAAGCTTCCAGAACCAGGGTCCAGGACAACGTATAGGAGGCAAACGTTGTAGCGACTGCAAGAGCTGCAACAGGAGCAGAACAAGACAAAGAGGAGAGAAATATATAAGGAGGAGGCTTGCCAGAGAAAAGAGGAGGATTCTAGAGAAATTACCACCAATAGCGGAGAGAACTGAGAGTGAAAAGAAATAGAGAGAAACAGTGTCTGGTTTTATTCGATGGGATATTTGTTCATCTCAAATGAACTATAACTAACTGACCCTGCTGAGGCCAGGAGGTGCCTTATGTTTCTAGACTGATGATCTTTTGTTCGCACTTTTAGTTTGCTGCTTTCATTGTCTAGACTGAATGTCGAGCTTCACTTTCATCTAAATGACTTTTGTTTTTTTAACTTGACTTTATTGTTTATCTTTACCTCATGGATTTATGTATGGATTGAGCTTTTTCGAATTGTCTTCATCTTGGACCTCTTGGACCTTCAATCGTAGATATATGTGAGGCTCTGCGCGATCATACGTAGAGAAATAGAGTTTTGATGAGATGATTCCCTGCATGGTTTCTTTGTCTTCCTTACAGTTGAAAGTTCGGGGGGAGTTCCTGATTCACTATCGCTTCGCACCCTGATCGTAAGGATATGTGAGGCTCCGCGCGATCGTACGTAACTGACGATAGTGATTCATATTGAGATTTGTGTCATGTTAGCGATGGTTGTTTTCTGTTATCGGGTTTAGATGTTGTGCATCTTCGAACCCGAGACTCGAGAGGGTTGCTTACATTCTAAGATTCCGGCAATAAACAATCGTATTAAGCTGAGGACTTAGATTATCATAGATGTGTTTGAAGTGTGTGCATGTGATTCTTTCTCATCGTTGCTACTTGCGATTCTTTTCCGATTATGAGAGCTTCTGCCCGTGTGGGAATACTTCTAATCATCCTTCGCCGTCGGCGGATGACAAATGAGTTATATTTAAAAGAACTCTCAGTAATCCTTAACTGTATTTTTGAATCGATCTTTCTCTCCCCCTTAAATCGTCTAGACAACCTCGGCGACATCTTAGTTCCTTGCATTCTACCCAGGAGGGTTGTCCGTATTCCACTAAGGCGAGTGCAAGCCGATCATAGCTGTCTCAACTTCAGTGTATTTAACTTGAATGCTCGAATATTCACTTGTCATGAGACCTTGGTTCATGTCCAAGAATGGAAAGCTCGAGTTGTAAACTGGAGTACCATAAGCAAGATAGACTTCACGAGTGCAACATAGACTTCTCGCGAGCACGAGAGTATCGCAGGAAAGTCGAGTATCTTCCCCCATCATTTTGACCATACACACACGTGAAGGAGAATTCAGTCATTTTTACTCATATCACTTGAACTAAAGAACTTAAGTCCCATAACAGAAACACATCCCATAAGTCCTCAACACATGTTTTTAATTGATTGTTTTTGCACTTTTCAGATCTAATCATTGCCTTCATGTTACTCTTTTATTTTGAAAACAACAAAAACATTTAGTTTCCTTAACTTGATAGTGTTATCCTTTTTATTCTTGTTTTCAGCATTTCTTCTTGTCATCGAGTTAGTTTCAAGGAATCTTTTGAAGATTTTGTAAGACGTTGTTCCCTGTGGATCGAACCTCAAGCACTACGATGATGCATCGTAAGCTTGCGGATCGTATTTCGATATTGTAGAGAGATTATAAATTTTAAAACTTCATTCGACATCTTTTTGTACATTCAAGAGCAGCACGCTAGAGTAAAGGGACAGACATACGTTTCGAGGTCACTCATCTCTTATACGTGTCCTTACAATTTAGCACACTGGTTTCGTCTATACACGACATTTCTCTTTATACATTCTTTATGCGCGTCAATAGCTCCAATCATCCAGCAACCAGATTGGTTGTTATCATTCGAATTTATGTGTGATGCTAGTGATCAAGCTGTTGGAGCAGTATTTGGACAGAGGAAGGACAAGAAGCAACATGTGATCCATGATGCTAGCGAAACTTTGGATGAAGCATAGATCAATTATGCCACAACAGAAAAAGAATTCTTGGTTGTCTTATTTGCATTGGATAAATTTAGATCTTATCTAGTGGGGTCAAAGGTTATTGTATATACAGATCATCGAGCAATTCGACACTTAATTTCTAAGAAGGATGCTAAGCCCAGACTCACTAGATGAATTCTCTTACTACAAGAGTTCGATTTGGAAATCAAAGATAAAAGGGAGCAAACAATCAAGTCGCTGGTCATCTATCTCGACTTCAGTTATTAGAAGAGAAAATTCATCCTGAAGATTATCAATTCATCAATGATTCAATTCTAAATGACCACTTGTTCTCAATCAAAGCTGAAGAGCCCCCATGGTTTGCTAATTATGCTAACTTCTTAGCCTCAGGAGTTCTGCGACCAGATTTTTCCTATCAATGAAAGAAGCAATTCTTCTCGGACATCAAACATTACTTCTAGAACGAACTGTTCCTCTTCAAGAAGTGCATCCCAGAAGAAGAGCAAGCTGCCATACTTATGGAATGTCACTCATCCCCCTTTGGTGACGGCTTCTAAGGTCCTACAAACATGTTCCTACTGGTCAACTCTCTTCAAGGACGTAGTAAACTTTGTTAAATCCTGTTATGCATGCCAAAGAACAAGAAACATAGGCCGAAGAAATGAAGCACCTCAACAACGAATATTAGAAGTGGAGATCTTCGATATTTGGGGATTCGATTACGTGGGTCCGTTTCCCACCTCCTTCAATACATTTCAAAATGGATTGAAGCAATCCCACAACATTTGAAATCTGTTACCAAACTTTTTAAGGATACTATTTTCCAAGATTTGTAGTGCCCAAACTAGTTATTAATGATGGAGGTTCACACTTTATTGAAAGGTCCTTCGAAAATTTACTGATCAAATGTGGAGTCAAGCACAGAGTATGTACCACATATCATCCACAGACTAATGGTAAAGAAGTCTCCAACCGAGAAATCAAAATGATTTTGGAGAAGACAATTTCGGTAACAAGAAAGGATTGGAGTAAGAAAATCAATGAAGCATTATGGGCATATCGTACTGCATATAAAACTCCAATTGGAACAACACCATTCAGCACTATCGTCTACTAGTAGAAATGGAGCATAAAGCATTTTGGGCCATCAAAACGCTCAACTATGACTTTCAAGCGACTACCGGAAGAAGACTCTTGCATCTTTATGAACTGGATAAACTCTGGCTAGATGCGTACAACAACTGTGTTCTTTACAAGGAACGCATAAGGAAATGGCATGACAACCACATACTACAAAAAAATTTCAAAGAAGGTGATCAAGTTCTACTATTCAATTCCCGTCTATGACTTTTTCTAGGAAAACTCCGGACAAGGTGGTTAGAACCGTTTATTGTCGAGAAAGTCTATCCTCATGGAATTGTTGACATAAAAAATATCAACTCAAAAATTTTTAAAGTCAACAGATACCATGTCGAGCTGATGACTCTAAAAAAGGGCGCTATTGGGAGGCAACCCAATCGAATAAACTGTCATTAGCCACGTCAACAGCCACAACAGCCTCAAAGTCTCCCAAGTCAGTTGAAAAGTACAATACATTTTTAAAACCATGATGTGGAAATCATGCTGGTGTAACGTTCCCAAGCTTCATGTAATAGTTCCTTGTCATATTGGTTAAAGGAAGTAATTTTGTTCCTCATTTCAACAATCTTTCATGGTGGGAAGAACCTGGTAAGAAAGGCCGACACCAGGTGATCCCATGTCTAGATTGTGTCGGGTGCTACAGACCGTATCCACACTTTGGCCTTGTCTCTTAATGAGAATGAAAATAGCCAAAGTCTCACAGCATTAGTGGTGACATCGGTACACCTAAAGGTATCACAGAGTTCCAAGAAAGTGATCAAGTGTTGATTGGGGTCTTCATTCGCCAACCCACTGATCTGATAATGATTCGCAGTGACCTTTGGCCTTCTAATTCTAGTCGCAATTCTCATAGCTGATGGTGTAAAAAATTCCATTAGGGGCAGAGCACGTTTTGGTCTTCAGCTTCCATATTCTAATTTAGATTTCTTCCCCTTTGTTGAGCAGCACGTCTCCTAGCTCTACGTCTTTTCTACTTATTTATGAGTTTCTCAGGGACAAAGTTCGGTCCTAAGCCTGGTTGAGAGATTTCTCCTTCAGAAGTTTCTGCAAAATGTCGTTTAGGACTTGACATAAACTTCAGATTAGTAGGTTAGTAAGACACAAATTTAAAACCAAAGTCTCTAAAAGAAAAAAAAACACATAGAAAATGATGTCTATACAAGATTAAGAAAAATGTAAAGCAAAGTACGAAAAGTGTAAGAGCATTTTAGATATATAAAACAGGGTTTTCAACATGTATAACCCGAGTGTACGCAAAGAACTATAAAAAATAATCGAGCAAGAACACTAAGGCTCTCTGGCAACGGTGCCAAAAACTTTGACTCGCATAAAGTGTGTATAGAGAATACCACGTAAAAGGGGGGCGTGAGCCTCTATGACACAGGTCTATCCCTTACTCTATCGTATTACTCTTGAACATAGAAAAACATGTCGAATGAAGTTTTAAAATTATAATCTGTCTACACTATCAAAATATGATCCGCAAGCTTACGGTGCATCATTGTAGTGCTTGAGGTTCGATCGATAGGGAACAGTGTTTGTGAAAATGCTGAAAATGGAGAAAGAAAGACAGCAATATAAAATAAACAAACTAATTGTTTTTGTTGTTTTCGAGATGTAAGGAGAAATAACATGGAAATGATGGTTAACCTAAAGAAAATGCAAGACAATCAGTGAGGAGTGCATGCTGAGGACTTATAGGAGGTGTGCTATAGGACATAAAAGCTCTTTAGTTCAAAATGATATGGGTAAAGAAACTGAATGCCCTTTCACGTGTATATAATCAACTTTATGGGGAAGGCACTTGACTTTACCGCAACACTCTCGTGTTTGCAGAAAGCCTATATTGCACGTGTGAAAGGGGTTCATAAAATGGGTACAATCATCGCTCTCGCGTATGATGTCCCAGGTTACAGATCTCTCTTTCTTTTGGACTTGAGTTAAGGTCTCATGTCCACTAAGTCAAGATGGCTGTGGTCAGCTCGCACTTGCCTTAGTGGAATATGGATGACCTTCCCGGACTGAATGCAAGGGACTAGTGTATCACTGAGACTATTTAGACAATTTAAAAGGGGAAGAAAAGATTGATTCAGAAAGTATAGTTTAGGATTACTAGAATTTCTTCAGAAGTGTTATCCGCCTACTCAGGTCGCCGATTACAAATGAGGATAAGAGAATGTCCCCTCTTGGGTAGAACTTTCCAGAATCGAAAGGAATAAAAAATAGCAGAAGGAATACACGAACACTCTTCGAATCCGTCTAGGATGATCCGAGTCCCCAACTCAATGTGGTTGTTTATTGTCAGAAACTCGGAATACACATAACCTTCTCAGGTTGCGGATCAGAAAATGAGCGACATCTAAACCAAACAACGGAGAACCGCCATTGCTAACTCTTGCAAAAATCTAAACTATGAACCGTTGCATGCCAAAGCTCGATTTCTCTTCGTTCAGTCGCGTAGAGCCTTTAATGTCCCTATGGTCGGGGTGCAAGGCAACAATGATTCAAGAACTTCCCCTAGCTTACAGCTGCGAGGAAAATAAGGAAACCCCACAAGGAATCATTTTCACCAAAGTTCAATTTATCTACGTTTAGTCGCGTAGAGCCTTTAACATCCCTATGATCGGGGGTGCAATGTAAAGATGATTCACGAGATCAAATCCAAACACATATCCAAAAAATAAAGAGTTATACAATGAAACATGAATGAAACAAATATCATTAAAACCATAAGCAAGCTCAACATTCAGTTCAGATAATGAAAAACAACAAGATGAAAGTGCGACTAAATAATGTAAATCCAAAATTCATAAGGCACCTCCTGGCCTCAGCAAAGACGGTTAGTATAGTTCATGGCGGGAACACACATTTTCTCACAAATCGTCATTGACATTGTTCTTTCTAACTTTCAGTTTCTTTCCCGATAGTCGAATGCACTCTCTAGAATCCCCCCTTATTTTCGGCCTCCTCCTCCTTTTGTAGCTGTCCTCTGCTCCTCTTGTCTGCTCCTCTCTCTCGTCTACTCCCTACCGCCTGCATTCTATCGTCCGCAGCTTTTTCGGTGGTCCCCTCCATCCAGGAAGCTTCCTTGCACTAGGGGAGTAAGGGAGCTGGTTGGTTCCCATGTGTGAAGGATGTTTGCTGTTGGTTTCTTTAGCCTTTTCTGTCATTTAAAAGTAGTTCTTCCTTCATTCGTGCGGAGAATAGTGTATGGTGCATCGGCAGCTCTACCTCATCCCTTGAAGCTCGTCAGCTTCCTGCGAGGGACACTTACCCAAATGAGTTTGCAGACTAGCAAAAAGAAATAAAAATGATATGTGAATAAACATGGATGTGGAGAATGTTTGAAATGTATTAAATTGGTGCTATACATGTGTTTACGCAAAGGAATAATCATGTCATAGGTACTGTATGCATGCAGAATAATAGTGAAAATATAGATCATAATTCTCCACATCAATAAGATCAGTGTGTCGGTCGGGTACCATGCTTCTAAGGGCACCTTCACAATTCTAGGTTAGGACGTGCATGGTGAGAAGTCAGGGGTCCTCCCAGAGCTGAGGCTGAGGAGAGGACTTAGATAAAAAGGTTGATTTTGTTTACCTGCTTTGTGCTTCGCTAGTTTCTTCCTGGTTTGGATCTTTAGAGGAGGTGAGAATCTCCTAGTAGCCCTATGCCTTCGCTCCAGCCAAGAAGGTATTATCAAATCAGGGTTGCATTCCTCTTACTTAGTATTGTCCGATTGAGCTTCCACTTCTCGTTTTATGCCTTCCACCCATTATTCTCTGCCATCGGCATCTTGAACCTTCACTAGATTTTCCACTGTGTCGCACCTGGTCAATGTGAGACCTCAATGCAATCTCAGATCCAGCTACAACATCTTCCTGTGTTTCTGGAGTGGCCAAAATTAGAGTGACTACCCTGAGTGCCTTAAGGATCTTTGTCATATGAGAGACTGGCAATGTAGGATTTAGAGGGGCGAATGCTGGAGATAGGGGCAAGGGTTTTCTTGTGATGACTAGGGTTTTTTTAGAGTGATTGCATTAAGGGTTAGGGTCATGTGCTAGGGCTTGTTAGTTGTTAGATTCTTGGGGAAGCGGGTTCGTAGTTGACTGGGGTACAAGTGTAGTAGATTTTAGATGCCATTGGCATCTGCGTGATTAAATCCATCCATGTCATACAAAAAGTCTTTGTTGATGTACCTTGAATTATGTACTCTGTACCCAAAATTATGAAGAAAAAAATGAGAAAAAGAAAAAAAATGAGGATCTATGGTAGAAGTGGAGGACTTGGGCCGTTATGATTTTATCATGATGTACTCTCTATTTGCTCAATTCAAATTTTATCATGATGATAGTTCGATCGTGGAATTTTTTTTGTTTTGATATTTTTGGTATATGAGTGTAGTGAAATTTCTGACAACGGCCTCTGTTGCCCATGGATGTTTCTCTCTTTCTCACACTGATTAAGAGAGTTTTACCACATTATCTTTATGTTCATCTTTTTCCTTCTTCTTGTTTGATTTCATCAATCCTCGATGCAATATTCCCAATAGTCTTCACATTGAGAAGCTTCAGGAGATTGTAGGATTAGGAGCGATTTCTTTGCCTAAACCAGTTGGGTGATTTTGATTTATTTTAACGACCAAGTCAGAGGCCACCATGCATCCTGATCGACTCCGACCATGCCCAGAGTGCACTATCACCATGGTGTTCTCCTGCCTCTAGCTTGAGGATATCAACATCCACGATCTATATAGTAAAATGCCTGCGAGGGTGGCTACACATATGCCCATCGACAACTACAACTCTAGCTGCCATTGTCGAGGGCATGCCTTGAGTCGATGACCCACCCTACCACACCTTAAATAGAACATCGGCAAGTTCTCATAAGTTACTTGTTGGAAGAACTTTGAGCTGTCTAACAATTGGATCGAGAGCCCCTACTTGATGGGTAGAGACAAATCTTTCTCAAAACACACCCTAGCAAATCTACTGTTGTCACTAGGAGTTGGTTATTCATCGGTATTGAGGAGCTGGCCAAAGTTAAGCCAAATGTTGAAGAGACACAGCATTGCATGCCTGGGAACTGCAACCATATGGAAGTCTCTTTAGTTATTCCTCTAATGGCCTAAAGAACTATGTGGACTAAGAAACCAAGAGCTATGAGATATCAATGATCCAAGGACCCAATGAAAAGACATGCAATGTTTCTGAACAACCAATTGTCAACTACTCAATAGACGAATTAAAGATGGCCTTTACCATCTCTCATTTCTATGACCTTCTGCATCAACTGTTTCACATGCATCATTCCTTGAAAATTGAATGAGACCAAATCATTCTAATGAAAATTATGAGTTAACTAATAGGGAATTAAACAACTTGGGGTCCCTTTACAATCAACATTTGCTTACCTAATGGTGGAGAAAATTATTAAGTTGATTTATTAGAGAATGGATATAAAGTTACCCTTTTTTCCATCTCTGATTTCTTCAACACATATACCCTCACAAACGTGGCTAGTTTGACACCACTTTAATTTTTATCCTTGAGAAACTCCATAAAAAAAATGACCGACTTCAAACAAATAGCTCTTTTGTAGTGTTTTAACTCAGGTCATTACAAATATAATTGCTACGAGACTAAAATCATCATTTTGACCTTATTGATCCTTGTCAAATTATCTTGGCAGCCAAAAGATTAATACAAGAGAATATACATATATCTTAAGAATGAAATATGGTAGAAAGAAGTAAATGATGATCGAGGTAGATATGAGAAAACACCTATGATAGAATTTCATGGGTTGCCCTAACCAAAATGAAATTCATAGACTTTTTCATTACTTGGATCAGAGCATGTATCACTTCATCAATTTCCTCATGTTGCATCAATGGTTCCCTATCTAATCCTTTCAAAACAAAAGTATCAAGCAAGGGACCTACTATCTTCATATCTATTTATCCTAATTTTTCAAATCTTTTCCTCTATGGTAAACTAAGAGGTTGCACTAAGAAAAATAATATCCTTCAGCATTAAAGATTTCAACCTAAGCAATCTTCTATTTTCCAATGACATGCTAATTTGCTTGGAGGATACAACTATAGATTGTGAGAGACTGAAGCACATTGAATAGAGGTTTAAGATACAGATGAGTAGATCAATTGAATTTTTCTTCAAACAAGATTTAAGATGGACAAGAAGAACAAACACAAAAAAGAACATCTGAACATGAAACTAAGCTCCTTCCCCGTTCATTATTATTCTCTCCTTCCCTTGGTCTTGTCCCCTCTAAGTCAACAAAGTGGTTGGAGCTATAGATTAATCCTAAACTCATTATCAAGTATGAAGAAAAATATGAAGAAACTCATTGGCACCATCAACTCAACAAAAAATATGAATGATCGATTGATTTTCTATGCTCTTTTAAATTTCATGCCTTCTTTACTGTGAATATTTTTTTATAAAATTTGCATGTTTCAAACTTATGACTGACGATACATGAAATGATCCTCTCAAAAAAATATCATTGTATATTTTTGCAAGTCCTCATGAGTTTGGGCCTCTGATGCCTATGGAATAACACATAAAAAATTTGACAACCATACTAGATGTGATAACTGGTCGTATTAGAAAAAATGTGGAAGCTCCTTGCAACACAAAAAAAATCCAACTTTTTTGGGGTAAATTACACGATTAATCCCCCAACTTTAATTTGTAACTAGAACGTCCTTCATCTTTGATTTTCTTGCACGATTAGTCGCCTTGACCGGTGATAGTAAGTTTCCTGGTTGCCTTGTGTATGTGGTTGCCACGTGAGTCGTTTCTCTTTCCTCCATGTCATTCAAATCATCCACATCATTTAACGCTACTAAATCGGATAAATTACACGGATCGTCCTCCAACTTTGAGTCGATTTCTAAACGGTCCTCTAATTTGAATTTGTAACTACAACGTCCCCCAACTTTAATTTTATTGCACCATTCCTCAATTTGATCGATAATAGACAGCCTCCCTATTACCTTGCTGTCATAACGTATAAAATATAATAAAAAAATTTAACTTATTGACATGACACACAAAAAAGTATATTATAAAATTAATAAAAAATAAAAAAATGATAGGAGGCATCAGCGAGCTCACGAGGGGGCCTGACGCCCCCCTCTACCAGAGGTGCGTGAGCTGGCGGGCGTTGGCCCCCCCTTTTGCTCCTCGCCGTGCATGAAGACGACTAAGGGGGCCAACGCCCCCCTATGTTGGCTCACTAGCGCGCGAGCTGGCAAAAGGGGGCGTCGGCACCCCTTTTCTTTCTCGCGTGCAGCGAGCCGAAAGAGAGGGCTAAATTGATTCCTTTTTATATATTTTATTATGCCATGTTGGCAAATTAAATTTTTTTATTATATTTTATTACACCATGTCAGCAAGGTATCCGGGAGATTGCCTATTACCGGTCAAGTGGATGAATCGTGCAATAAAATTTAAGTTGGGACGTTCTAATTACAAATTAAAATTGGAGGACTGTTTAAAAATCGATTCAAAGTTGGAGGACAATCCATGTAATTTACCCGATTTAGTAGCGTTAAATGACATGGATGATTTGAATGACATGGAGAAAAGAGAAACGACTCACGTGACGGCCACATACGCAAGGTAACCGGAAATTCCACTATCACCGGTCAAGGGGACTAATCGTTTAAGAAAATCAAAGATGAAGGACGTTCTAGTTACAAATTAAAGTTGGGGGACCGATTTCAAATCGACTCAAAGTTGGGAGACTAATCGTGTAATTTACGCAACGTTACGAAACTTTCAGCACGAGAAAATCTGCGGTGCCATTCAAACTTAAACATATAATACATAAACATGTGCTGAAGATGAGCAGAAAAAATTGGCAAAGAAACAAGCACATCATATAATCGATATGTCAATATACAGGGCCATGTTTTTTTTTTTTTTGATGAAATACTCTTACAAAATAATTTGGAGTCTGCTAAAAGGGAAATTACATCTCACAAATACAGCAGGGCTGAGATCTGGGTATAGTTTCAATATAAAATTTTGAGTGGCATTAGAATGAGTATGTGTGATAGTAAACTTCGCTCATATTAGTTGCTGTCGATACTAAATTAAAGATGCGGTAAATCAACAGCATAATTGAATATAGAGTTTTTTTTTATGGTGGAATAGCCATCAAAACTGCAGCTCACCTTGCTGTGTTCAAGGACCGACTCAAAGCTTTTTCTTTTCTTCCACATATATCACAATAAAGCAATCAGCGAAGCTATTATGAGAGAAGCAGATTAATATACCATCATCAAACGAGAAGTTAAGTAGATTAAAAGCACCAAAATCAAGCTTCTTCTAATGTACAATCAACTTCGTCATAACATTATAGCCAAAATTCCATGCTTCATGAACCCAAGGGAAGCAATTTATACCTTTCAGAACATGGAGCATGCATGCACATCTGCAGTAGATGGAGTTAAGCTTCTAACCATCTCTACGATACCCTTCATAACATTCATTACAAGTACAATTGCCAAAATAACTTCTAACATATAATTGTTTAGATTAGAACCTTAATATTATAACAAAAGTTACACGCTGCCTGAACCTAACAAAGGGAAGTATCTTATACCTTTCAGACCATGAAGCATGTATGCACCTGCAGTAGATGGAGTTCTAACTAAATCATTTGTACAGCTTCTAACCATCTATTCGACACCCTTCAGAACATTCACCACAGGTACGATTGCCAAACTGGAAAACCACGCAAGTACAAGAGGAATGTCATCAGAAAGAAAACTTTTTCCTTTGGTTTCCATCTCCAGGACAACACATTATAAGAGTAAGGAATCAGTAGAAGTGAAACACCAGAGAACTATTTTTCTCAAAATTTAAATTAGTGGTCGAACTTTAGCATCAATTTACACAAAAGTGAAGGACCCTTGTACTGCTTATTGTAACTAACAAATGTTTGATCATCTTTCTACTTCAACAAGGTAATTGCATCATCCAAAACTTGAGTGTTGAAGGTCCTCATATGTTTTTTTTTTTGAGAAGGTCCTCATATGTTCTCAATAAATAGGTGAAGGCCCTCATATTTTTGCAGAAAATAGATGGCTGACACAAGAAAAACAAAATACCATATGGATGATGTTGTCAACATGGCCACAAAAGGTTGGATAGTCTGTGATCCTCCATTTAGAAACCCACTATGAAAAATATTGAATGACGAATCAAATTTGTCTATCCCATGCCATGCCTAGGGCTAAAGTGAATCGGCGTAATGTAATAGTGGCGTTATTAAAGAATTATCAACTAGTAAGTTTAAAAAAAATTATAAAGAATAAAACCATGGTCATCCAACTTAGGGGTGTTTCGAATAAGGTCATCCAACTTTACTTTGTAACATCGTGGTCATCGAACTTTAGCAACGTTTCAGCCGTGGTCATCACGACTAATTATAGCCAGTAAACCTGTAAATCGCTGACGTAGATGCTTACGTGGTACCACGTCAACATTTTCTCTCTCCTCCACGTCAGATTAAAAAAATAAAAAATACTATGTCAACATTTTTCTCTTTGCTCTATCCAAATTTAATTTTGTATCTACATGGTCATCCAACTTTTCAAAAGTTTCAAACAAGATCATTCAACTTTTCAAGTTTTCAATCGCGATCATCATTAAAAACTTTAAATAAAAAGTAATAATAAATAATAAATATAAAAAAAATAAAATTTGAAGGCACAGACCGACTCGGTACATTTTTTGGCACGACCCATTCGGATCGAGCCGCCCAAATTTTTATGCATATTAAATATATAATATTATAATAAATAATAATTTTTAATTAAGGAAAATAAAAAATTAGAAAAATAACATACCGATTATACTTTTTGCCCTAAAAATGCAATAATAAAAGAAATTATAATTAGAACAATAAAAAAATATTTTTTCACACGAGATTAATTCGGGCCAATTCAAGTCGTACTAGGTCGTCCAACGGGGTGCTGGGCACAACCCAACATTCAGTGGGTTGCTGAGCCAAAAATGATTTTTTTATATAGTATTATGATAATTAATAATTTTGAGTTTTAATATTATGATAATTAATAATTTGGCTCAACAACCCGCTGGATGTCTGTGTCGTGCTCAGCACCCCATAAGACGACCATGTATGATTTGGCTCGGCCCTGATAAAATCTCGCGCGAAAAAATATCTTTATTCTCTAATATAATATTTTTTATTATTTCAAAATTTAGGGCAAAAAAAATAATCAGTATGTTATTTTTCTAATTTTTTTAATTTCCATAATTAAAAAAATATTAATTATTATAATATTATATATTTAATACGCATAAAAAATTTTGGTGGCTTGATCCGAATGGGTCGTGCCAAAAAATGTACCGAGTAAGTGCCTTCAATTTTTTATTTTTTATATTTATTATTTTTTTATTTTAAGTTTTTAATGATGACCGCGATTGAAAATTTGAAAAGTTGAATGACTTTGTCCGAAAGTTTTGAAAAGTTGGATGATCATGTGGATACAAAATTAAATTTGGACATGTCAAAGAGAAAAATGTTGATGTGTCATTTTTTAATCTGACATGGAGGAGAGATAAAATGTTGTCACGTAAGCATCCACGTCAACAATTTATAGGTTTACTAGCTATAACCGGTCATGATAACCATGGCTGAAACGTTTATAAACCTCGATGACTGTGGTGTTACAAAGTGAAGTTGGATGACCTTACTAGAAATATCCCCTAAGTTGGATGACCCTGGCTGAAATTTACTCAGTAAAATTGAGGAATAAGAAACACCACTAAGCTCCAAATATATGAAAACAAATCCAACTTTTCTATTATTTCCATTTCTTTGAGGGAATACAAGGTTTTCTCTTAGCTAACAAATATTTCTAACCTTTCAAACAAAAATCTAACACGCGCATGAGCGTGCGCGCCTGAGCACATGCACACACTCTTAAATACAATTTTAAAAGTTACCCCAAAAAAAAATTAAGTCTTTTCCTCTGCATGTTACATCTAACAGGATTGACTTGATCATTGCGAATGCAAATGAAGGTTATAGTCAATGATAAAGGACAAGGAGAAATATCAAATAATAAGTGATCACACAAACAGAAAGTGTGATCATGGGGTCAATAGCCTTGATGTGTTCCTTTTTCTTTTTGAGAAGAACATAACCAATATTTTTAGAAGGAGAAATGACGATTAAATATCAGGAGTAGTCATTCATTTGACATATATATCAGAACCAACATGGTTAGTGATATATTGCAATAACCACTATTATCACTTCAATTATCGCAGATTTGCCTTCCAAGATAATAATCTCATCCGAGGAAGTCACAGTTGTCATGGATGACAATCACAAAGACAGATCTATAGACAACATTTAATAGCTCAGAGTCCAAAGGGGGAATAAAATACATCTCCTAGTTTTGCTACCAATTAAATCAGTGTCAGATTTAAGAAACAGCTGAAAATTTCTCTCCAAATAGAAAACACATGGATAATAACAATGTTCTACTTTTATCATTCGGTAAGGTACATAAAGTAACAGAAAGTGTTGCAACAGGCTTCTGGAAACCATATAACTTACAAAAAAAATTTATCAAGTCAGTTATACTTATGAGAGCAAAGAATGAGCAGATAATAATTATTAAGACGCAACAAATAATATAATTAAAGACAAAAAGAATGAGTGAGACTTACGATAATTAATTAGACTATTTTTAGTCATCTCAAAGGAAGGGAGGAGCTTTAAAAAATACTAACATTGCTTATAGGCTGTTCTCCAAGAACATGAACAAATATCAACCAAAAACACCTCGACAATTTGGGGATCCACATAAGCACTTCTTAGATCTTGGAGTTTCAAAAAGGGATCTCACTTCCTGTTTGTCAGATTCAGCTTCCCTTAGGCCATAATCATACGTCAGTTCTGTCATTGGAGGTATGTGTTTTAGTGCAAAGAACATTATATGTGGGTATTCTTCATCATCATGATCATGTTGCACTGGTTGCCAAAAGACATTAGGGGAACAGCTATGGTTCATAAACCGTGATATGTTGCCATACTTCTTCGCATTGATGATAACAGGAAATGATTTGAACGAATCACTAGGGTTCTGTGTTTCTCCAATTAACTCGGGCCCAAAATTCCACTTGAGAGCTTTTTCACCAGGATGTATCGCACGCAAGATGTAATCAACATCTTCACCATCATCATCAAATTCAGCTTCACTGATAATTTCTCCTGTATATTCACAGATAAACATACCAGACCTAATGGGGTCCCAGGAACGAAGACCCCAACCTCGATCCTTTGTCTTAAAAACTTCAAAGTGCAGTTTTGTACCTTTTTGGGTTACCCTATTTCGGCAATTGGAAGTGCACCGGCAAGAAGAACTACACTCATAAACTAAAGGCTTGCGACTCACAAGGAGCCCATTCGAACTATATGGCAAATTACCACCATGTTTTTGTGCACAAAAACAGTTTTTGTCACCTGGGAGACACACACTGGGGCACGTGCAACCCTGTGAAGGTTTCATGGAGTCGGCAGGCTTCAAATGCTTAACGCTAGTTATATATGTAAAATAGTCTGGTCTTCTATCATCATCAACCTCATTAACAAGGCAAATAGGTAAACTTTCGACACCAGAAGATATGTCTGCCAGTGTGACTCTTCCTCTAGATGATGGATTTTCCTTCCATCTCTGGGTCATTTTCCATACAGAAATTCCAGCAGGCTGGCCTGGTTGTCTCAACAATTTGTATTTGAAAACATTGAACCCTGTTTTACTTCTCTCAGTCCATGTTTTTTCGATCTTATAAATGCCGTCATAGATGTAAATCTTGCCAGTTTGACAACTAATATCTTTGGCACTGCGTATAACCCGGATCTCATTCTTCCTATATGTGCTTCTCTCCAAAGCAAGATTGCCTCTTAACAGTTTCTGGTCATCTGGTTGCTTGTCATGTTTGCCACTACCTCCCTGACCACTGTAGATCAGAACATCCACATCATCATCTTCGTTCTCATAACCCCCAGAAGATACAACACAGATGGCCACTGGCTCCTCTTTGTCATCAAACCGACAAATCATGTAATCTATACCTGCCATACTTGGAGCATGCAATCCGACAGTGCATAATTCCATTCTAAAATAGAAAATATCACCAATTTCAATTCCTGGAACAGGTCCTATCCTCTTTCCTGAGTTAGCCTTGAAATTCTTTTTCATCAAGATGGTTCCAGCGCTTAGATCCGCACGCCTGCTTGTATCAGTTGCATAGTCTAGCTGTTGAAGCCTCCGCCGAAGTGCGTCAAAAGCCATGAAAGTCACCTCCACTGACTCCCTAGGGTCACTTAATGAAGAAGGAAGCACTGCACTGTCAATTGTGACAGATCTATCAACCCAATCCTGTTTAGCAGCTTTCGCAGAAGTACTGGCTTTTTGGCCACCAAGACGAACTGGCCGTTTAATCTTCCTACCTGATGCTGTCATCTTCTCACTGTTAGAAGAATCTTCATCCTCAGATTCTGAGAGCATAGGTGCTGGGATGGGCTGAAAAGAAGAGGAGCCTGGAGTCGGAAAAGCAGAGAGTGGCATGGCACGTATTGCTCCTTTTGTTTCGGACAATGGAGGGCGTGATGACTTTTGCTTATTAACTTCTGGAGTTGCAAAAGGGAAGAAACCAGGAGTTACTTCTGTGCATGGAGGAACTGAGCCGAAGGGATTGACACAAACAAAGGGGGGAACAGTTGACTGGGTAAAGGCATTAAACCCTAATGGTGCAGGGAACATTGGAGCCAGAGATCTTAAGGGTTTCACATCTAATGCCCCATCCTCGCCATTTGATTGCTCCGCCATGGCAAGACAACACTGAAATGGCTGCATAACGACGACAAACACAAGTCTGGCGATATTATTACAGAATGTCTCGTAACATGAGCTCCTACCAAAAAGAATCTAGAACTATAACTAAAACCATAATGAGATGAGAATAAAAACATTGTCACCAACTACGGAAAATTCCATCACCAAGCAAGTCGAACATAATAAGCACAACAGCTTTAGGTTTTCCCTTAATTGTGAAATATAATAAGCAAAACTACAAGTGAAACATAATCACTTGAGTGGATTAATATCAAAATCAAGCAACAAGTACATGCATCAGAACCACAAAAAAAAGGAAAAAATCGAAGTAGACTCAGAAAACAGGAGCAAAATCGAATCGTGACGGCAAAAGACGCATCAAAAATCCGATTTTTAGAAGGAGATCGGGCATTCACCACGGATCCAGCAATCCAATATGGTTTTTCCTCTTGGGGTTGCAGAGGATCTCATCAAAAAGGGGAAAATGGAATGAACAGAAGCTAAGATGGCCAATTACCCGAGGCGAAGCTAGCGGTCCGACGAGTAGTTAGGGCTCCTGATGCCAAAGAGCTCCGCAAGTGGATTCCAGACCACTGCGGCCCTTTAGCTCTCTCTCTCTCCCCCTCCCTTTACATATAATATGGCTTTATTTCTTCTTCGTGACGTTGCGCCCTTCTTTAATTCTCTTTCTCCTTTTGTTTATCGCAGATTGCAGTTGTGTTTTGTTGCTTCTTCACCACGAGAGCAGCATTTTGAGCATTTGGTTGCTTGGGAATTTTGTAGCTTCTTCAGCTCGTCTCTTGTCATTGTCGCCGCCTGTATACTGTTTTTAACTTCTTTGATAATAATTAATTTAAATATACCCCAAAAAGTACTTTTAGAATAAGAATAGAAAAAAAAACAAAACCCTTTTGGGGGGTAATTAAACAAAACATTTTATTGTATAGATGTCATGAAATAGGCGCATGGTTCCTCTAACATTGCCACTTGTATGCATTAATCATTATATTGCTGTTTTTTGAAATACACAATTTTTATTTCATTTTTCGAATATATAGGTATTCATCAATCCACCTCATTTTTTTGCCTATTATACTTTCTGTTCTTACTTCTATACAAAACATAAGTCATTTTTCAGAGGCGTTATCATTTGTTATTCTTTTCTATCTTATTCTCATGTTTTCATTTTTTTTCTTAAATTACCTTTTAATTTTCATCATTATTTATCATTTTATCTTTATGATTACCTATGTTAAATGTTAGCAATAAATAATTATATCATGAGTTTACAGTGACCACTAATTAACTATTTATCTCTTAAATGTTTGCTTAGCTACAGGAACAAAATGAATTAACTGAAAATATAATTTTTTAAAATTAAAAGTATATAAAAATAAGTAAATGAATATTTTTTTTCTACATAAATGAAAGCTTTTTTAATAGTAAAAAAGTGAAAGAAGAGAAAATTCGGCGGAATGCATTGGGAATTTTAACATTTGAGAAAGAGAAGATGCATTATTCATTTTCTTCGTGTTAGTTTAGCTAATATCATTTTATATTAGAAATTATGTAGCATGCAAGTTAACAAAGGAGTGAACTTGATGAGTGGGCATTCGTTGAAAAGAAAGGGATCCTATGGATGAGTATCATTGTAACACCCAAGATTTTTGTAACACCTCATTTTTTTGTCAAGGGTAATTTGGATTTTTTTTATCAAATTCTCATAATATTCCGTATATAAAAATTCATATTTCCTTTTTTAACCTCTTTCCTCCATCAAAAATCTCTTGACGGTTAGTACTCGAAGAGGAGAACAAGAGGAACAATGAGAAGGAAGAAGATGAAGAAAGATGAGAAGGATTCAAGATAAAATATGTAAAAGAGATTGAGAACAAGAGGACAACTCGTTCTCTTATTGAATTATGATTAAGGTTTTTCTCATTGAATTCACTAGATTTATGTCATGTATAAGAATTTTTATTAGATCTATTATTAGGCTTCATAAGTTTTTTATATTGTTCATGGATTAAGGGTTGAACCCTAAATCTAGTAATTGAATGTTTTTGCATGATTTTTATGTTCTTTTGATCATATATTGCCCAAAAAATATGCATGTATCATTATTTATGATGTAGATTGAGTTCCCCAAAGTTTTGGATAAAAAATCATGTAAAAATTGGGTTGGTTGCCGAGTTATAGGACGCTTCACAGTCGTGACAACCCTCGTCACGCCCGTGAGCGCGAGGCTAAAAACTGCAAGCATACAAGGTCTCGCACATGACCTAGACAGACCCATCACGACTGTGACATCCCCCATCACGATCATGAGCACGTTAAGAAAATGGCGAGCCAGAATCAAGTCTCGCACAAGGCTGTATTGTCCTGTGGCATGGCCGTGACAAGGATGTGGCACAGCCGTGACATCCCAAGCACGGTCTTGGCCGAGTGGGACAACGTTCCAAGTTACGATCACGGGAATGACACCACCGTCATGATCGTGACTAACTTGAATGTTATTTTTGAATCATTAATATTATGTTATATAAGAATCTAGGTACATGTATATACAAGTTTCCTACTTAACTAGGTTAAAACATGAAGATTGAGCAACATAATGATTGTTGATTGAAAAGTGTAATGAACCTAGTTGTGAATGATGTTATATGTCGACCCTCAATGACCCTTGATTGGATTTCTCCGGAATGATCATTATGTGCATCGACAACGGTATGACATTCTGATGTCTCCCTCGGACGAGAATTCTCTTGAATGATCGTTACACACATCTACAATGGTGTTGCATTCCGATTTCACCTTCGAGTGAGAGTGGAGCATTGTCTCCAAAACTTAACTAGCCTATTGTGAGGATGACATAAATCTCAACTATCGGAAGATATAACATATAAATAAAAAGGGCCAATGATCAATTGAATAGAATAATGTCCCACAGAATTAGAAGTCTGAAAGGGTTATAAAGCAACCCTGAGAAAAGTTATGGAGACAATGATTATGGTAAGTGTACATCACTCATATGCCTATGGAAATGAATGGATGATGGTTATGAATGTTCCATACTTTATTGTAGGATGATATGATTACATGCTTTCCATGCTATTATATTATTAATGCATGATGATAAAATAATACTAGTGAATGACATGTAGATCGCATGTTAAGTAAATGGCATGCATATTGTTTTCTTCTTTTTATATGAATATGATGTTTAGGATCATAGCATCGAAGACCTTTAAATACTTTAACTAGGGGAACCACTGCACCTTGAATCCGTGCATGTACCCAATGATTGAATGGATGACAGCTCGGATCGGGACGAGAAAGATTGCACAATGGCCTAGATTCTAAGAAACATGGTGATGCTAACTCGACGTCACTAGCGCCGTTATGACGTCCCAGTTGAGTCTCAAGTAGGAGACGTTACTTGCCTCTCAATAGTGTCTCATTAGCATTTTCTTAGCATTTCCAGAAATAGACGCTAATGAAGGCGCCATAGCGACGCCAGGTAGCCACTATTATTATGCGCCATGAAGCGAAAGTGCGCGGGAAAACCTAACGTTATTCTCACGTCGACAGCTTTCGATGTGAATCTAAAGTCGAACGTTATGAGATGCTATGGAGATGCTAGCTAGCATCACATTTAAGACGACGCTATGTAGACGCCAATATGATTAATTGGCATCTTGTAATTATATATGTTAATTAAGAAATAGATAACTATATATAGGCTATCTATATTTATATCGCTATATGTTATCTATTTTGACGCAACCCTATATATTATCTATACTATACGTTAATCAATAAATAAATTAAATATTGTATATGTACCTTCAACATATATATGTATTCCTACATGATTACTTATATATGTCTACATCATAAGAGTGTTCCTAAATATATAATTTGTTACCTATATTATATATATTATTTATCCATACAACATATATCATATCTTAATTATACATATATTATTTTTATATTTAATCATGAAATTATGATGGTTGAATTAAGAGACATGATTTGGTACAAATTATCTCATTTTAGCGTCTCCGTGGAGGCTCAATAACATCTACCTAGCGCCACACTAGAGCCGCAATCTTGATCGACACCAGGGAGACACTATTGGCGTCTCTCTGGCGTCGCCTTACTGAGACGCTAAAATGAATGAGACGCTATTGTGTCGCTAATACACTTTAGCGACTCAATAGCGTTTGTATTGCGCCGCAGTAGCGACTTTTATATCACACTCACTTAATCGGGCACATACAAATATATAAATGCACATATATACTTTTACTTATATATAATAAGTATACATATACATGTTATCTATATACATCTCGCACATCTATAGCATATACATACACGTATATACTTATAATACATATAGATAAACATATTGTTGTGACTTAATCTCTCATACATAGACATATACATACACACATATATATATATATATATATATATACACACACAATTTTGTTATATACACATATACATATAGACTTATAATTTTATATACATACATGAATAATTATATATTGATGCATGCAAAATACAACATATTTTAGTTAATTATTTTAATTAAATTTTCTATAATTTGATCATGGCATGCATCATTTTTAGTCACTTTTAATCATAATTCCGGATTTATCAATTTTAATTATTAAAATCGCTGAATATTTTAATTGTGGATGGATTAACTATATTTTGATAATTATTTGCAGGAAAATTCAAATCTCGGCCGAAATTCAAAGAAATTCCTTACGGCCGAGATTCGGCTTTACACCCAAGTCGTTACGGCCGAGATTCAAAAGGAGTAACAAGATTTAATTCTTTGTTACGGCTAACATTTGAAGGCGTAAAGATAAATATTTTTATCTTTTGGGCGTAACAGGAAAAGTCTTTCCTTACGGCCGAGAGTTGAAGACGTAAAGATAAATGTTTGTATCTTTTGGGCGTAATGGCATGAAGATAAGATGTTACGGCCGAAATTTGGAGGGCGTAATGGCATGAAGATGAAGGGCGTAACAAGATAAGAATGAGTTTATCTTTGGGCGTAACAAGATATATGAAGGCGTAAAGATAAAAGGATTTTTATCTTTTGGGAGTAATAGAAAGGAGTAAAGATAAAATAATTTCCTTACGGCCGAGACTCTAAGGGAGTAAAAGATAAATGATTTTATCTTTGGGCGTAATGATAAAATGATTTATCTTTGGCCGAGTTTATCTTATAAATTTAAAGTTAACCGTACGATGTTACGGCCGAGATCAAATTGAAGTCCGTCCGCACCCTATAAATACGTGAAGAATCCATCGTTTCAAATTGTGCTCTGAAGTTCAGGTTTCTTCCACGGCGAGTCGTGAGCTCTGCAGGCTACGACTAAGAGGAGAGAGGTGCGATGGCTGGAAATTGATCGCGACCCTGATCAAGTCCGAGAGGCTGCCCGACTGTCTGCCCAATTCGAGAGCTCTACTTCTATTTTGGGTGTAATTCTTTCGATTATTATTGTTATTTTGTTATTTTCTCTCCAGAATTTCTAGGATGAACTCCATGTTTTTAGGATTATTATTTTAGGAGATTATTAATTGAAAGGAAATGTTTGGATCCTACTTTATTTGTTTTAATCTTTTCTGATCAATTATTAATTGTGCTTAATGCTTTTATATTAGTTAATTAAATTTTTGAATTAGGCTATACCAGTTTGTGGAGTGTTTAATTTCAGAATTTATTATACTAATTATAATTGATTTTATTTGGAATTAATAATTGACATAAATTTGATAACTAGTGTGTGGAGAATCAAGTTTGTGTGGTCTATTAATCTATACCAGTTTGTGGAGTGATTAATAGTCTAGAGAATTCAATTTAATGCATCTTAATTTTAATATGATTTTGGGGGTACCAGTCGTGGAGACTTCAATTCTTATTAAATTAAGATAGTTCTATATGATTAAATTGAGGGATGCCAGTCGTGGAGACCACAAATTAATCATGGTAGATTACTTTAGGGAGACTCTAATCCATCTTTAAAGATTAAATTTATCTTTTATGGTTCAAATATTTATCTTGATCTATTTTCATCCTAAGGCCTAACTTCAACACCATTATCTTATCTTTATCTTATTTTATTTATTTTATTTTCATAAAACCTCTATCCAAAAATCCATGTTTTTTTTCCTCTCTTATTAATTTATAAATTCAGATATTGAATTGATAATATTCCTCGTGGGTTCGACACTCTTACTCCTTTTTACTATATTACTTGAGCGACTAGTGCACTTGCTAGCAAATTTTATTGTTACAATTACAACGCATCATATATGCATTCCATAATTTTTAAATTGTGGGAAGGAAACAAAACAATTGGAACGGGGCACAATGCGATGAGACGCTATCTTCATAAAGAAAATTGCATACATATAATAGAAAATTAGAATATAGAAAACCACTTAGCGTCGCCTTGGCGTCTCCTTAGTGAGACGCTAGGTTAGCGGAGATGCTACTACGACGCTATTGTGTCGCTATAGTGTCTTAGCGACACATTAGCCTCTCTATAGCGACGCATTAGCCGACTTTTTATTACTCTTACTTAATCGGGCACATATTGACATATAAATATACATAGATAACTAGTGCACATATACATATTATTATCACATAATCTTGCACATATAATGTTAAATTAGGAAAATAAATCGATATAGCGTCCCTACAGCCTCGAAATAGTGTCTCGACTCTAGGGCCTCCGTAGTGTCTAAGTAGCATCGCGTCTGGATGAGGCGTTAAATACTTGACTTAAATCCCTAACCCCTCTTCCGCGTTGTCACTATTCACTATTGCCGCTCAATGATTTTCACCGTGACCGACCCGACGGTCGACGCCCTCCACTCCGACACCCGACATTCGACGCCCGCTACTCCAATGACCGTTGCTCCGACGCCTGACCCTACCCTTGTCGAACTCGTTGTGTTTTCCTTTGATTCGCCCTGCGCCAACCTCTGCCGCCTCCTCCTCCGCCGCCATTCACCTCCGCCTCCTCCACCGCCATTCCTCTCCTCCGCCTCCGCCTCCTCCGTTGCCATTCGCCTCCTCCTCTGCCCTCTGCCTCCTCCGCCTCCATCCTCCTCTGCCACCCTCCGCCTCTATTGCCCTCTGCCTCCTCCACTGCCTTCCGCCTCCTCCGCCTCCACCGCCCTCGGCCTTCGCCTCCTCCGTCCATCGATTGTGCTCCTCCGTCCAGTGCCGGCCGTCCCCCGCTGCCTTCCTCCATCGCTTACCCTCCTCCGTCGCCTGCCGCCATCCTTCTCCGGTTAAGAAGGTACGAGTCCGCCACCATCAATGTTAAGTTAATTACTAATGCATGTTAAGTTAAATACTACTTAATTACTTGAAACTAGTGTTGTTAAGTTAGTTACTAGTTAATTACTAGTGCAGGTTAACTTAATTACTAGTTAAGTTAATCTAATGCATGTTAAGTGAATTACTAATTAATTACTTGAAACTAATCTAAGGACTAGTTAATTTGCTATTTTTTAAATCTAATATCATGTTAAGTTAGGGTAAATGCATGAGCAGAACAAATTTGTTCCATGATTACGAGTTATTAGAAATCAAATACTGATAGATTTTTTCATAATTTTAGTAATTCTTTTTTATCATGTTCTCATAAATCTTAATAAGGATGTACATCCACATTCTAGGTAATAACATGAGATTATGAAACGACGATGAAATACTTGAAATATGTGATTTTGGACTTCGTAACTTCAAAATCATATGTTTCAAGTACACGAATTTATTGACATATGACTTAATGTTGTCCGTTACAGAATGACAAAGCCAGATCGTAGTTGGATTCATTAATGTGGCATATCAAAATGAAGGTGTTGCTTCTTCATATGGCGAAATATTATGTTCATACTGGAAGTGCAAAATGTTATTAGTGGAAAGTAAGATATGATGTGCAAAAGGATTTATATTATAACAGTTTCTTACTGACATACACAAATTGATTCTTTCATGGCGAAGAAAGATGGGCTAGAGAGACAACTAATATAGATACCAATGTAGGCGACTCGAACAATCCGTACAAGGACATGATACGGGATGCAATGTTAGGAGAAAATATTGGCAAAACATTGATTGAAGAAGACCTGAATCCTTTGACTTCAAAATTTTATAATCTTCTCGAAGAAGCAGATGAACCTTGATGGGATGGATGCGTGAAACAAACTACACTTTTTGCTGTGGCACAACTAATACGAGATCTGGGTCATGACCCGAAGAAACAAGTTCTTAACTACTACGGCGTCATGGTCAATGGATATCGATTCCATACAAAAGAATATAGCCGACAATATTCAACTATTAATAGCGGCATATGTGTTCTAGGAAGCATGTACGGGGACAATGACTTTGATTATGATGATGTTATAGAAGACATCATAGAATTGTCTTATTTGGGAAAATCTAACAAAGTCGTGGTGCTAAAATATCGTTGGTTCGATCTAGAGAAAGGAGTTTGGATCAATCAAAAGTTTAAATTGGTGGATATTAACCCTCGATCGAGACTTCAGTCATACGATCCATTCGTATTGGCAGAACAAGCGCAACAAGTGTACTACACTAAATATCACTCGAAAAGAACCAAGGATGAACGGTGGGCATCATGCAAGGTGAGAAGTAGTCAATTCTTAGCAGAAACAATGGTAGATGATAATGAAACATCATCCGTATACAACGATGTGCCCATGGATGATTACTATCAAGAAGATAGAGTGAATGAGACGATTGATGTAGTCGATGGAGTTAAGATTGGTCGATGACGCTGAGCCAATGGAAGAGTTCAATTCAAATGACTCTAATTTTGTTGACGATGACTCAAACCAAGATTATAGTGACGACGACAAAGATGGTGAAAATGAATCAAAATACGAAACAAGTAAATAAATCTCGTAGTTCTTCTAATGACACAAGCTTCTTACTTTTTTAGTTATATATGGGTACCGATAATAAGACAAGATTGTTACTTTTTTCCAGTCATGGTTACTAGAGGCCGAGCATCTGGGTCATCTTGCTCTTCTAGACGTTCACTCCAAATGAGTCAGCCATCACAACCACCAAGTAATATATTTATTGTCAGTTACTTATTTATAATTGATTATAATAGTTAAATTCATTTTTTAACTCCGCTGCCGACAGGGCACTTAGCCAGATCGTCACATAGTAAGCGATCCATTAGTGGGTCGGCTCCACGTATCACTCCAGATACGTGTCACATTATAGACGATACATAATAGGAGATAAAGTTTTTTAAATATTTTGCTTTTGTGATAGTTGCTTCACCATCGACAGGGCACATAGTCGGGACGTCTCGATCGCGTGACGACGATCGGCATATCACACTAGGTTATTTTATGTATATTCCATAATTTTAAATAGAAGGTAAATTTTATGTATTTTCTTATGATGATAGTTCTACGCCACCGCCACCGTCGAGATTACCGGACGCTTCACCACATTCTAGCGTGGGCGAGCGACATCTTACCCCAGGTGATATATTTATTATTATTGACATTATATTTCTCAATTAATTATATTAATTATTTTTTAATAATGTCAGTTGCTATGCCGCCGATAGCACAAGCATCTAGCTCATCACAATCTGACGAGCGAACTGTCATGGATCATGTTGCGATAGACATCACTCGAGGTGAGAACATTACTGTACATATATCAATTATCACTACTTTAATTTGGTATGACACTAATGATTTATTTTGTATTAGGGCCCGTAAGTGATGTTGAACCTTCTCAGTCTACCCCACCTGTACTGGATGATGATTCCTCTTCGAGTGATGAAGAGGGATTACACGATAATGGGGTGGTCACCATGAATAATATTGCTCGACCGTAAGTTAAATAAGTTGTAGAAATTTTATTATAATTTTGGTTATCATTGAAAATTAATTCTTCCTTGTAATTGGAAGGATCACTTTCATACCCTCTGGTACCATGCGGGATATCAGTGCTCTCGTTCTTTCCCACTTGCCGAAAGGGGCAGGATCTTGGAAAGATGTCCCAATTCATGACATCTTTCGAGCTTTTACGGTATGAGATTTGAGTTACATATTTGTTTTATATTGTTTTAAAATTACTAAGTTTTAACATATTTTGTAGGAGGCAAATCAGTTTCATCCGGATCTTAGTTTAGGGACGATCCGAAGAGCTTTTGAGGAGGTCACAAAATGCCTCCGAAATCGATTATACAAGTTTCGCAAGGTCGTCACATCCGTCGGCCTCACTTTGGAGCAGGGCATACAAAGATGCCCAAGACATATTAAGCGCTCAGTTTGGGAGTCCTTACGTAGGAAGTGATAAGTATTTTTACTTTTAAATTATTTTTATTAAATTTATAGTTTTTTAAAGTCTAAGTATTTGATGTTCACAAAGACGGATGAATGATGGCAAAGGAAGTCGAAAAAAGGCAAGAGTTAACTGACTTTCGAAGCCCGAGGCCCACATCCACACAGGGGGGTCGATGTGATTTGACGAGCATCGACAGCGCATGGTAATTTACATACAAATTTAATTTATCAAACTTTTGACTTATACTTATTTTATAAAATTTGAAACTTTATCGTAGGAGGAGAAAGAAGGCGGTCCCGTGGACTTTCGCGTGATCTACGAGGCCACGCATAAGAGCCGAAAGACAAACGACTTAGTCACGCCCACTGCTCGTAGGTTCTGGTAAGTCTCGTCACATGTTCATTTGGTTGTTGACGTTAGTGCACTATTTTTTGAAATGCTCAATGTTTAAAGTTTTTGGGATGAGTATAATGCGAAAATGACTGAAAAGTACGGAGATGATCCGAGTACTCGCCACCAGGTAATATTTCTTGGAAGGGATTTCATGTTTTTAGTTTATTTTTCAATTTCATAGAGGACCCTGCTGTTTGGGAGGAAGTGGCCGACACAACACGAGGAGGATACTTGCGTGGCCTCGGCACAGATGCTTAGGTACCTAGGAGGAGCAGAGGATATGCAGGTGATCCATCTGCTACGAGCTCATCTGCTGCACTTGATATAACGTAGCTATCGCAACATCTATCGCAACAGCTATTGTAGCAGATATCATAGCAGGAGTTGCAGCAGCTGTCGCAACAGTTGCCTCCGCTATCGCAGACGATTCTGGGATTGATCCCGACGCAGAATCCATCCCCCCAAGGCCATGGACCGAGCACGTCTCGATTGAACGTCCAGAACAATAACAATAACTCCCAAAGCTAGGATAGAAACAAACCATGGATATGAACTATACTTTTGTCACTTATAAACGTATTATTAGATACATGTATAGTTTGTTAGTTCAGTTTATTACTTTTCATATTCTTATCTTAAATATTGTGCATGTGTTGCTTTCATATTATGCCTGTGATGAATATCAATGCATTATATAATTGTATGGTGTGAGAAGGGAAAAAATGTAGTTGTAATGGGTCAAAAAAATATGTAATTAGCGCCTTCATAGCATCACCCTCGCGTCGCAAAAATTATTGATGCTATATTAAATATATCATCCTTCGCGTCATGTGAGCGCCTCATTGCAACGCAACAAACATGATGTTGGCATCACCAAAGCGCCGAAATAGCGTCAACTAACGCATAATGTTAGCGTCTCTTGAGCGTCAGAATAGCATCTCCTCTGTAGAGCCACTTGAGCGTCGACTTAGCGACGTCTGTCTATTGCTCCCAGTTGAACACCACGCGTCTTAGTAATGTAGAGATAGCATCAATCGTTGACGCTAGTAGCGTCTCCTCTTTTGTTGGCTCTATTGCGATACCATTAGCCACCGACTACCATCGTCGCATTTAAACGGCGCTATTAGGACGCTAAAGTGATGCTATATGTTCCGAAGACTCAATAGTGCCTCCGTAGCATCTCGTTACTTCGGTCGCTATTCTTTAATTTTCTTGTAGTGATGATAGAATGAGTGAACTACTCAACTGGTCTCATAGTACTACCTATGGTAGACTATAATGTGATACTAGGTATGGATTTGTTATCATACGATGATGCCTATATGTTATGTAGAAAGAAGAAAGTCAAGATTGACAAGAAGGATGACACTTTTGTTATTTTTCGCAGAGTGTCATCACAGAAGAAGAAGAAGATGATCTCCTCAACTAAGGTAATAAGATGTTAAATAGTGGTTGCCGAGGATTTCTAACAAGCATCATCAAGAGTTGATTTCCAAATTGAGCTAATGTCAAACCCAAGTCACTAGAAGAGTTGGAAGTAGTAAAGGACTTTCCTGATGTATTTTTCGATGAGCTTCTGAGATTGCCTTCGGAAAGGAAAGTTGATTTCCAAATTGAGTTGATGCCAGGGACGGCTCTTATCTCCAAACCTCCCTATAGGAATGACACAAACTGAAATGAAGGAGTTAAAAACTCAACTACAGAAATTATTGGACTGAGGATTTATCAGGATAAGTGTGTCTCCATGGGGTGCAACTATCTTGTTTGTGAAGAAGAAGGATGAGTCACCAAGCCTGTGCATAGATTACATAATGTTGAATAAAGTAATCATAAAATACAAATATCCTAAGATTGATGATCTATTTAACTAGTTGTCCACAACATCGATCTTCTCAAAAATTGATTTGAGAAGTGGATACCATTAGCTTAGGATAATTGATGAGGACATTGCAAAGACGACTTTTAGATCAAGTTGACCATTATGAATTGGTTATACCTCTTGGATTAACAAATGCTTTTGCAACATTTATGGATTTGATGAACAGAATATTCAAGACTCACCTTGATAGATTTATCATCATATTCGTGGATGATATCCTGATATACTCCTCAAATCCAAAGGAACACCAGAAGCACCTACAGATAGTTCTAGAGAATTTGAGACAACATTAATTGTATGAAAATTCTCCAAGTGTGAGTTCTGGTTGGAGAAAGTCATATTTTTGGGTCACATAGTCTCAAAAGAAGGGATCTCAGTGGACTGAGGCAAGGTAGAAGCTGTTATTAATTGGGAAAGGCCAAAGACAACGTTCCGAGATAAGAAGTTTCCTTGGATTAGCCGGCTACTATAGAAGGTTTATCCAATACCTCTCCAAGATTGTTGTTCCAATGACAAAACTGGCTAGGAAAGGGGAAAAGTTCAATTGAATACAGAAATGTGAAGATAATTTCTTGGAATTAAAGAAGAGATTTACCACTGCATCAGTTCTAACAATTCTCACAGGAGTTAAAGGTTACACAGTTACAGTGATGCTAGTGGAATCGGACTAGGTGTTGATGCAGTATGGAAGGGTGGTGGCTTATGCCTCTAGACAACTAAAATCTTATGAGAGGAACTATCCTACTCATGATTTGGAATTGGCAGCAATAGTGTTTGCTTTGAAAATATGGAGGCATTACTTATGTAGAAAATAATTTGAAGTCTTTACTGACCACAAAAGTCTCAAATATGTGTTCAATCAGAAAGAATTCAATATGAGACAAAAAAGATGGCTAGAATTTCTAAAAAGACTATGAGTTTAACATTCTTTATCATCCAGGGAAGACCAACTCAGTAGCAAATGCTCTAAGTAGAAGATGGAAAGGGTCAGTGGCATATTTAAAAGATCTATAAATGGACTCTCATTGAAGAAAGTACTCGGGAGAAGATGATGATGCATTGTTTCATTTAGCTTGATTTGATAGTAAAAATAGCACAGACATAGAAAGAAGATCCAGAGTACAAAGACATGAAGGTTCTATATGAGAAAGGACACCCAGACTACAGGATGGACGATGGGACGAGCTCAAGAAATAAATTCTGACCGAGTGCCATAAGTTAAAGTTTGCTATCCATCCTAGAAGCACTAAGACGTTAAAGGATATGCAAAGAACATTTTTGTGGAAAGACATGAGAAGAAAAGTGGCAGAGTTTGTTTTCAAGTGCTTGGTCAAAATTGAGCACCAAAAATCACAAATCCATTGCCCATACCATAGTCGAAATGGGAGGAGATCACAATGAATTTCATTACGGGTCTCCTAAGGATACAGAAGGGTCACAATGTCATTTGGGTCATCGTTGACAGATTGACTAAGGGCAGTTCACTTCTTACCCATAGTCTTCGCTAAAACATCTAATAGTCATCACTAAAACATCTTTAAAAATGTAATCAAATGCCATCATAAGAAACATTTTTTATATCCATAGTCTAATAGACTCAATGACACTTGACTCTAAAAACTCCTAGAACAGTGTGTAATCTTTATTGTCATGAGCTGAGCTGACATCCATCTAATCATTGAGTACTTGTACCGATCTAGGATGCAGAGGTTTCCTCATTTAGAGTATGTAAAGGCTATGCAATAAGATGTTATGATCCTAATCAGGATACTACATCATATGTATCATCATCTTGATATAAAAGAAGTAAACAATATGCATGCCATGTTCATAACATAAGATTTACATGCCAAACATTAACATCAATATATCATCATGCACATAAAATAATTTGCATGGAAGACATGTAATCATATCATCATACTAAAAGTATGAACATTCATTACAATCATCAATTCAATTCATAAGCACATAAGTGAAGTACACTTACCATAACCATTGCCTCAATACCTTTTCTCGGGGTTGCTTCATAACCTTTTGAATTTCCCTTTTGTGGGACATCATTCCATTCAATTGATCATTCTTTCATTAACGTTATATCTTTCGATACTTGAGATTTATGTCGTTGCCCTCTCAATAGGCTAGCTAGGTCTTGGAGACAATGCTCCCCTCTTGCCCTAAGGCGTCATTAGAATGCATGCATCATTGCCGATGTGTGTAAGCGAGGACGACATCAGAATAACACACCGTTGCCTATGTGTGTAACAATCATTCTGAGTAAAAATTTGATAAAGGGACATAAAGGGTCGACATGTAAGATTATCCACAATTGGGTTCATTATACTTTTCAATTAACAAATAATTACGTCGCTCAATCTTCATGTTTTATCCTAGTTACGTGGGAAACATGCATATATGATGCGAGAATCGATAATAATTAAATGCTAGCAAGTGCACTAGTCGCTCAAGTAATAAAGTGTAATGAGTAGAGTGTCGAAGTCACGAGGAATTAACTTACGTAAATAAACAAATTTCAGAGTCTAATAGGAGACAACATGATTTTGGGTAAAAAATGTGCAGAAAATAAAATTACAGAAAAGTAAAAATTAAAATTAAATTAATCTAATCTAATCTACTAATGCATAAGGCTTAGGATGATAAAAGAAATTGTAGACAAAATAAATTAACCAAATATTAAAGTTGATTTCTAATGACGGATTAGAGTCTACTCAAATTATTGATTTCCATTTAAGATTAATCAACCTATTTTAATTCAAATTAGATTAAGACTACCCCGTCATGGATCATAATCTAATCAAACTTAAGATTAAGATGCATTAAAATGTAATCTTTAAACTATTATCACCCTGGTAGTGATTAATAGACCACACAACTAATATTTCGACAAGAATCATAAAAATTGTGACATGCAATACTTGGACTTAAAAGTCAAGAATCAATTCCACAGAAATCATACAATAAAAAGTAACTACTCTTACAAGGATGATAGCTAACTATAGAAGGCAACTAATCTCAGGAAAAATATTAATAATAGCATGCATATTCGAAAGAAAACTGAACTATAATCAATTATGAAATAAGGTTTAACAGTTTACCTTTATCAATTAAAACTATTACAAGTGTCTCAAATAGAAAATAAAACTAAAATCCCAAACTACAGAAGAAAGAAAAGCAGGAAAATAAATGTCTAACTTCATCCCAACATTAAATATAACAGATAATACTCTTTGGAAATCTCCGATGAACTACAACTAAACTCTCGTCTAGAGTCGATCCAGCAAAAATCTCCTCAACAATCCTTCAGAGTCTTCTCATGTACTTAACTTCAAAGAATATGTTGTAGACCCAAGCATGATCTCTTCTCTCTGTAGAAGGCCTCTATTTATAAGGGTTTGAATTTCCATGTAATTGAAGAAGAAATAAAAACATTTTCTATGTAAAATAAGGTAAATTCAGAGTCCAATTGATTCTGAAAGTTTTGCCTTTTAAAACTCTGAAATTTCTGATCTAATTTGTTTCCAATTGAGTTCCTGAGACATATGGTAGGAGTTTGAGTCCTTGTGTATTGAGAATTCTTTCGAAAATATGTTTTCATGTTGAAAATAACGTCCGTACGCCCTCTGAATATGTTTTAACGGCTCAATCAGAGTCGAAGTTAGAATTGGCTGCAACCGTCATGGGGCGTGAGATGGTTTTCACGACCTATAATAAAAAGTTAAGGACCTGTGAAACATCAATTTTGAAGACGTAATCATTCTGTGATACCCATTAAAGCTTCGTGGCGGTCCATTACGTTCTTATCTTCATAACACCTCATCTCGTAACGACCCTTTATCTCATCTTCATGGTTCGTGGTGACATCTTTTCGAAATCACTAGAGGAGCCGTGAAGCTTGCGTATCCGTGAATTTTTTATTTAACGGTCATGATGCAATTGTCACGCCCGTAAGTTTCTGAGTCGTGAAGTAAAGTTCGTGCAGTCCATGAAATGGAAAGCTAGTGCATGAAACTCAGTCTTCACGGCCGTGAGTCACCTTTAATGGCCCATGAAATCCTCTAGCGAGCGATTTTGCAGGACGTGAGGCGAACAGTTAGGCCGTTAAACCACCTTTAACAGCCCGTGAGGAGAAAGTAACGACCCGTGAAATTCAAGAATTGATTTTTCGAAAGCTGAATTGTCTCAATTTTGCGTGCTTCTCCTTTTATTCCCTTCTTCCACCATTTTTCATCGATAATTCCTGCAAAACAACATCAACTAGAGGTAGATGGATACTTCTAAGAATTCAAAGAAATAAATGTAAAGCCAGATGCATGCTATGAGCAAATTATACGAAATAAGCCTACATGCAAGTCTAATTATATGTTGTAAAATGCACGTATCAATATACGTGTATCAAGGTTCTTATACAATCAACAAACATTAATACATATCATTAATACTTTGAAAATAATATTTAAAATAACATATATAATTTCTGTTGATGGTGCACGGCCGTGAACAGAACCTTGATTAAACACCCTTCTGCCATGGTCGTGCTAGGACATAGTCATAGATCTACCGGGCTATCTTCACGGTCGTGACATTATCTGTCACGGGCATGACAGAAGTCTGATTTTGGGCGTTCTTCAACCCTTCTGTCATGGACGTGACGGTCGTGATAGAACTCTAGAGTTCCGCCGCCTAGCTCGATTTTACATGATTTTTTATCCAAAACTTCGGAGAATTCAATATACATGATAAAGAACGATGCATACATATTTTCTGGGCAATATAGGATCAAAAGAACGTCAAAAAGCGTGCAAAAACATTCAATTCCTAGATGTTCATGAATAATAGGAAGAACATGAACCCTAATAACAAATCTAATCCTAATACTTGCACATGGCATAGATCTAATGCTTTTAATGAAAATCATCCTCATCGCATGAGCCTTCCTGTAGCATAGCATTGATTATTACCATTATTTACTTGTGTATTAAAAGTAGATGTCTTGACTTCAACCTTCAAGTGTATACTTTTGCTCATACTAGGAGGGCGAAAATGTGCATTCTTTTGTCGTTCCAAATATGTATTTTGAACTAGATACAACTTCTGTGTCATCTTGCAGAGTCTTGTCTGTATCCTAGAGTATGGCCATGCTAATCTTATCCACATTGTTAACTTTTTTTATTTGCTTGCATATTTGAATTTTGATTCTTTGTCATCTTAGTCTGGATAACCTGCATCCTTATATTGGATATAAATTGTATTTCAACTCTTATTTTTTTTCCTTGTTTCCTAGGCAAGGTTGGCTCTGGACAATTTGGAAGTCCCAGTGGGGTGAACTAGCATTACTCTTATTCATACTACATTGATCAATTACAGAACATTGCATGTAAGAATTCGTCTGAGCCTGGCTCCACGTCATTGATCCGTGGCTCCCTGTCACGGATTCGTGGGTCTTCACGTGATGGATCCCCCCACCCCCCATCCTACGGCCAACATCTCTCCCCAGTTAGCACACCAAGTAATACACTCGATACCGAGCCCCTCATTAGCTCTAACTGCCACGTGGAGTTATCTCAGTCTCCCACTAACCCCAAGGCACATCCTCGCCGTTCAAAATCGTGCAAAAATATTACAGTTACTAATGTTCCCCAGCCCACTCCTCACTCCCCTAAGTCGGTGAGCACCGACGCCGCTCCCATCTCATCGGATCAATTCCCCCTCCAGGGATCACCTCTCCACCTTTCAACACCTCGCCCTTCCATCTCCTCCCTGGGCTGGGATAGACTCTCCTTCCTCTCTTCCCCCTCGCTTGTCAGCTGCCCTCACCCCCACCCAAATACCCGCACCACGCCCTGGTATTCGTCATCCGTGGAAGTCTATTCCCCCTTGCTTGAACCCTCAGGCAAGCCATGATGATCTTGTCCAACATGTCACAAACTGTTTCTCCACCGAGCCTCAGGAAGGTCTCACTACAGTGAGGACTCCTCGGACGATGAGCCTGTTGATGTTGATCTCCTTCCACCTGTTCGGACTGAGTAGAAAAAATCCAAAATCCAGCGCCCCCTTGCGTCGCCGCCGATCCTTAATGTCCGGCGGCGCTCTGGGACCGCTACAACAGGTAAGTCCTCCTCTAGACCATCCACGGGAAACTCACATGTCTCTTCGTCCCTGCAGGTTCCAGCGTCGTCTACGAAGGCCCCATCGATGATAGAGATCGTCACTCCTACAGTTTAGCCATGCGCATTCTTGCGTGGAACTGCTGCGGCGCATTCCGCTCCAAAGTTAGAGATAGGATGTCAAACCTCCTAAGGACTCAAAAACCAAACCTTGTAATTTTTTTAGAATCCCATACTTGCTCTGTAAAAACTAAATAGGTTATCCGTCGTCTTGGCCCGGACCGGGAGGGCACCTCCTATGATGCCATCGGTGCCTCTGGCGGCATGGCCTAGCGGGGCCACGAATCTCAGGTGACTTCTATCCTTGTTACTGCTCAAGTCGTTCATGTTGTTGTTTCCCATGTCGGTTTCAATTTCCTTCTGTCATGTATTTATGCGAGCACTATCCCTCATTTGCGAAACCAATTGTGGAACGACCTTTGTGCCTTGCGCCCCGGGGATATTCCCTGGGCGCTCATTGGCGATTTCAATACCATTCTCACCCAGGATGATAAGCTGGGAGGCAAACCTTTTACCCCTACCAGATCTACTCGCACCCTCCAGCGTCTCCTTGATTCTCATGGTCTTATAGATGTCTCCCTCGCCGGCCTGCATTACACTTGGTGTAATAACAGGTCAGGCCTCGCTCGCATGCATTGTCGCTTGGATAGGCTCGTCCTAACCCATCACTGGATTGAGACCTTCCCTGGCCTCAAGCTCTCATCACTCCCTCATTGTGTATCGGACCACACACCGATTCTGCTCCAAACAGAAAATTCAACACTCAGACCCCGCTCGTTTAAGTATGAACACTTTTGGCTCCTTCATCATGAGGCACGTAGTATAATTAACAAACACTGGAATTTTGCCACTCCTGGCACCTCTATCAATCAAGTCTTGGAAAAAATTAAAATTGATACCCTCAGATGGAACAAAAATGACTTGGGTCTGCTCGAGCTTCGGGCCGAGGACACTCTCGGAAAAATCGCTCACCTTGAATCTCTTGATACCATGACTGGCCTTTTTTATCACGAGTTGGGCCTCCTCCGATCTGCTTACCATCAGCACGCCGCGTATCTGCAGCAGATCAGCTTGAAGTAGTGGAGTAAGGCCAAAATCAACTGGGCCTGTAAGGGGGACAGAAACACTCGTTTCTTTCATCTTTCCACTATGATTAGACACCAACAGAATACTATCCGTCAAATCAAGGATGCTGAGGGTAATGTCTTTGAGAATCCTGCAACTATTCGCTCCATGTTTGTCGACCACTATAAGCATCTCTGGCAGCCTTCTGAACAACCTAATATTCCCTCGGATTGTTGGCCTAACCTTCCTACCCTACACCCCTCCCAGATCCTAGCCCTTATTGTGCCGGTCACCCCGGCTGAGATCCACTCGACCTTATGGAGCATGCCCCCTGGCAAGGCTCCTGGGCCGGATGGCTTTACCACTGAGTTCTACCGTGAGTATTGGGATATCGTCGGACCACAAATCATCAAAATAATTACCAATTTTTTTACCAATGGAATTATGCCTCCGGACTGGGGTAACACCAATCTCATTTTCATCCCTAAGAAAAAGAGACCCAGCACTATCTCGAATTACCGTCCTATATCCTTATGTAATGTCTTATATCGTGTCCTGTCTAAAATTCTCGCCAACCGGCTTCGCCCTACTCTTGAAAATCTCATTGACCCCGCCCAATCGGCTTTCATTTCTAGGCGTTGTATCCAGGACAACATATTAATCACCCAAGAACTAGCCCACTCCCTGAGCTTGGGTAGGAACAAATACATGATCGTCAAGGCCGACATCGAGAAGGATTTTGATAGGATCTCTTGGCCTTCTGTAATCACCATCCTTAAGCTTATGGATTTTCCTGATGAATTCATTAATTGGATCAAATTATGCATTCACTCCCCTAAATTTTCGTGTGTTATAAATGGCACTGCTTCAAGTCAATTTTTTGCATTCCGTGGTGTTCGTCAGGGGGATCCGCTTTCCCCCTACATTTTATTCTCACATCGCAAATCTTTTCCTCTCTCATGCATCAATTCACTAGCCTCGGCTACCTATCCCCTTCAGGATAAATGACTTCTCCCTTAGCCACATCCTCTATGCGGACGACTTGCTCATATGTATTAAAGCCACAAAGAAGAACTGTCAAAACCTTATGCAGGTTCTTAACATATACAATTTTTTAACTAACCAGAAGATTAACCCAAGCAAATCCGAAATATACCTTCCCAAGCTTGATCTTCGTAGGCGTAGGATTATTCATGACGCCCTCAACATTCGAATTGGCACTTTTCCCTTCACCTACCTAGGCATACCCATCTCCCCAAAGCATATCCCTATCAAACACCACCTCTCCATCATTGACAAGCTGTCTGGCCGCCTTGCCGGATGGAAGAAGCTCACCTTAGGTCAGGCTGGGCGGGCTACCCTCATTAAATCTGTCATGTCTTCAATCCCGATTTACTCCCTGGGTTCCACTCGTCTCGCCAGTGGCATCATCGAATCGCTTGAGAAGCTCAGCCGCTCTTTCCTCTTGGGACCCCGGGGGAAAACGTCAGGCCTCCCATCTTCTCAATTGGGCCACCGTTTAGCTGCCGCGCGGGGCGGGCGGCCTTGGGATCCGCAATCTTCATATTGTCAAATACTCCCTGCTTGCTAAGCGTATCCAAAGCTTGTTGAACTCTGATATCTCTCCTTGGGTTTCTCTTGTGATGAAGAAATACGAAAAGTTGGATCTGTGGAACTCCCACCCCATCCCTCGTATTGCTGACTCCTGACGCTTGATTCTAGACTCTATCCCAATATTACAGCTGGGTTTTAAGAAGAACGTTGGTAATGGAATCACGACCTCCATCTTACATGACCCTTGGATCTCTGAGATACCCCTCAGCTGGTCTCCTACTTACATCAATTCTGATATAAACTTTGATGGTCTCTCCGTCAGTCACCTTATTTCTAACCGCAGCTGGGATGATGCTCACTTATCCTTGATGTTCGGCTCTGCCCTCTGCCTCCGCATTAAACACATTCATCTTTCTTAACACGCCGATGATGACGCATGGGTGTGGATGACTGATACTCATGGACAAGCTAATGCCAAGTCAGCTTACAGGTTCATTAATTGCCGCTCTATGCTGCCAACTACCACTGGTTGGCAGCCGTGGACCGCGCTTTGGCAGATTCCTATTCCCCCCAAAATTAACATTTTTCTTTGAAAATTACTCCATGGTAAGCTTCCCACTCTCGACAAGGTTCTTTTGTTTGACAACACTATAAACCCCTCGTGCTCTCTGTGTGGTTCTGCACCTGAGACAAGCTCACATCTTTTCTTCCTTTGCCCTTTCGCCTTGCGGCTCTAGGCCATCTTCTAGAATAAGCTCCACTTTTCGTTCAAGCTCATGTCCACTTGGCCTTCTGGCTCCTGGATGCATGAGGGTGCTGATCTAGTTCAGCAATCCAGAAAACACCTTTTGTCGATTTTTGCTCACTGTCTCTGGGGAATTTGGAATCTTCGAAATGATGCTCATTTTAGGTCGCGGCATACTACTGTGGAATTGGCTTGGGAAAGGGTTTTGGCCGATTTTCGAACCTACTCTGACGCCCACGCACCACCTCTTCCCTAGTGGGAGGCTCCACCCTTGCATTGGTGTGCGCTTAACACCGATGCCTCCTTCTCTAGAGATGGGGTGGGTGGCTTTGGTTACCTCCTCCGCTCTCATGATTGCTCTTTCATTTTTGCAGGCGCTGGCACTCGTTATACTGATTCGGGTCTCATGGCCGAGGCGTGGGCTGTCTTCGCTGGGCTCCAGATGTGCGCTGCGCGTGGCCTGCCATGCATTGTGCTCCGCTCGGACTCCAAGCTCCTCATTGATATCATCTCACACTCTACTCCGTGTCCTTGGCGCTTGAAGGCTCTTATCTCTAACATTTGGAGCATCATTACTGTTATTCCCTATATACGTGTAACTCATTGCCCCCGCTCCTCTAACCGGGCGGCGGACTACCTTGCATTTTTTGGTCGCAACTCTCCGGGCGACACCTTCTGGGCTGATCGCCCACCTTCGGGCCTCGCCCACTTTTTGTATCAAGACACCATTGGTGCTAGCTAACATATATGAAATCTACCTTTTTTTTTAATAAAAAAAGAATGCTTGTACAAGTGCATGTTTATCTGCACGTTACTTTCAATACATGCATATTTATGCATTTATGATTGTTAGATAATCCTTTTTCTGGTTTAAATTACTCCATTATGTTCTGGTTTAAACAGAAACAATTGACACGAACAATTATGTTCTAAGGATGATTGTCTTTTTTTGTATGATGTTTTGAAGTTTTTTTAATGCCTGCTAGCTTTTCAATCATATATGAAGCAGGGCAGTATCATCATAGCGCATCACACATGAAGCATTTAGTGAAATGGAATTTCTTTTCTTTTTGCAGTTGTGTCATTGTGAAAGCTGAAAATGTTATCGCATCAGGAAACAATCACACCTCTGCAACAAGAAATGTATGTGTTCGCAAAATTAGTAAGCACTAAGATGGAAATGTCATTGCATCAGGAAGCCATTCTTCCTTTCTTTTTTTCTTCTTTTGAAAAAGAGAGTTGTTGTCCTTTTTCCTTGCAATGCAATTTCCTCCTCAATAGAAAGTCATATATTGTACAACATTGACATAAGAATGTTAGCTGAGACTAGTTACACAGATTTATCTTCTATAAGTTCCAAACTCAAATCTATTTGCAGGATTTAATAAATTTTAGATCCACACTATGCAAATTCTCTAATAATGTACTCGTTCTTTATTTGTAGGCTACTCGGCATGCAGAGATGGAAGCCATTGATTCTTTACTTGAAAAGTGGCAAGCAATGGGATTTAGTCAATCGCTTGTGGCAGAAAATTTTTCAAGATGTGATGTCTATGTTACATGTGAACCATGCATAATGTGTGCAACAGCATTGTCAATACTTGGTTTGCCAGGCCTACCTATGTATAGCAAGCACTTAATAGTGATACCTCTGTCATGACTTTGATACTCTTCAACTAGGTATTCGGAAGGTATTCTATTGTTGTGCCAATGATAAATTTGGTGGATGTGGATCAATCTTATCACTGCCTCTACGAAGTTGTTCAGGTACTTTATGAAGTTGTATGGTCTTTTTGTGTTATAAACTTTATTGTATTGGTACGATATTTAGTGATCATTGAGTTTTTATACACTATAGATTATCATTGATTTCCAATATTATAACTAAATCTGTCTTATTTAATTCTCAGTGGCTGCAATGGGGATTCACAACCTCGGGGATTCAAATGTACTGGAATCCTGGCAGAAGAGGCAATTGCTCTTTTCAGATGCTTCTATGAGCAAGGAAATCCAAATGGTACCTCTACTAAACGTGTGCGCCGATACTTGATGTTTGTAACATTTTCTGTTGTTATTCTTTCTTGCACTTGAAAAAGATTTTGTTCTTTCCAGAGAGACAGAATATTTCATCCTCTGTCATTAGCCATACCTACTTGATGACAAGAATGCTATACAGGAAAACAAACCTGCATGCATATACTAATGCTTCTTATCTGCATTTGAAGCAACTCTAAGTATAGATCATTGAGATTTCCATCTTGTGTAGGTGGTAAGGTATGATAGCCAGAGCCTTTTATTGCATTTATTGTTTACATCCTGTTAGACTTTGAGGCTGAAAGCTTATAACTTGCCAATTTCATTTCCATTCTTCCTTGAAGATCGTCATTGTGATTTTTGCTTAACGTGCATGCAGATTTGACCGAGTAAAAAACATCGCACAATGAAGTATAAAATGATCATATAAATGCCATCCACCAATTTTATTTTTCACATAGTACTATGTTGATTTCCTTCATATGCACTGCAGCTCCGAAGCCTCACCGGCCTGTCAGAGTGCCTCAAGGGTTGTAGTTCTTATTCAAACCAACATGTGCAGTATAAAAGCCCCTTCCCTTTGCTACAAGGGAATCATCAGATCACAACTCAACAAGAATGAACAAGTAAAAGGCTTCCATTGCAGTTATGCTTTACCATGAGCAAGATTGAGATTTCTCTTTTGTTTAGGTTTTTTTTTTTTCTTTTCTAGTCGAGAAACATTTTGCTAACAGCATATGGTAATGCCACTCAATATCAGTAACTTTAACATGTTAGTTTCCTTGTGGTGTTAAACTTTACATGCAAGTTGTCACATGTATAATGGCCAAATGGAGTTTGGGTAACTTCGTTCTGCGGTGTGTATTGGTGCATCAGGGTTTGCTTTATCTTGTCGATCTTTGCACTGTTTTATTAAAAAGGTTTTATTTTATTTTCTTTCATGATATATCATTCCAACCGCCAATCATATAAACTTCAGAGAGCCTAGTACATGATTATTTTACTAGTCCGAGTATTAGGAACGCTAAATTATTTTTTCTTGTGCTGAGTAATTTTCATCAACTACTCCAAGATTAACTCTCTTAAATCTATCATCAAATGTAAGCCATAACTGCACTACATTTATTATTGTAGGCTAATAAGTGGTGTGATGACGTATATCAAGTAACACCTCGGTTGTACATATCTATATCTATAAGAAAATATAAGGTGAAATATGTTTAGCCCCGTTTATCGATTTATTTTATTTTGTTATTTCTTCCATGGTCACTCAGAATCAACTCGTGCACAATTCTGAACTCGAATTAACTTTATCAGAGAACATATTAGAATTGATAGACTGGGTCGAGTCACAATTCTAGTAGTTAGGTATTTGATTAGAAATTGAGGGTATAATTGAAAAGAGAATGAATTATGTTATACATGCTTGTGTTAAAGTATTAAGTGTGACTTTTTTTTAAGAAATAAAAATATTGATAACTAAAGTTCTATCACATCTTTTTTTTATTTTATAAGTTTGCATAGAATTCAGCGTTTAATTTTCGAGTTTACTGATGATAGAATAAGTTTGAGTTTGAAAATCTTACTTTTTCCATTATTAAATAAAATGATATGTTATCTACAATTAATATGTGACAAACAAACTACTTAGTAACCTATAACAATAAGTAAAGATGCAACATAAGTCAAAGTAAGTTGGAGGATATGTTATTAAAAAAAAGTTGGCCCACTAAAAAAAATTAAATAAAGTTGGAAATTAGGATAGTTGTGTTATAAAATAAAGTTGGAAGGTAAATTTGAGATTGTAGATAATTCGGACGGTATATGATTAAAATTATTTTTAAAAATATAAAATTAAGATATTATTTTGTTCCATAAGAAATATGGACATGGACCCATCTCAGACAATTAAGAATAAATACATCTTTTACGATTTTCTAGTTCTAGTTCCACTTCCCAATCCTTTTTTTCCCCCTTCGACACTCCACTTTCCATTCTTTATTATCTTTGTATCCTTTATATTTGGTTTAATTAATGTTTTAAGTTATTTTCCTCCAATTACTTTGACACCAATAGACTGCCAGTTCGTGCAAAATGATACTCGTGAGAAAACAAACTCGATTTCTTTCTCAAATTGCTGTTGGTTAAAAAGATGAAAGAAATTAGTCGGATGACACTAGTGGATCATCGATCATTGACCTAAAAATATGGAAGGAAAAAAAATTAATGTTTGGAGGACCTTATTTTGTTGAATATATAAATAATGGGTAAAGAACCCATCATGTCTCCGTCATGTCTGCTACACACCTCTGTCATGCATATTCCTTTAACCAAATAAATGTTAAATAAATATTAATTTCGATATGAAAGTTGTATTAACATTTTGAATAGCATCAGAAATTTCAAAATTATGACCCCCGGGCCGGCACCCTAAAAGAAATTTCAGAACTATGGAGCTGACTAGAATCGAGAACAGACAATCCAGGCTTTAAGTATCCAAAATAATTTCACTTCATTTTGCTACAGGGTGATTCCATTGCCACAATTGAGCCACCTATACAGATTGGCCAACAATATTGGGACCATAATTATGAGACAACCTGAAACCATATGATGTTGTTTATATCTTTATTATGCTATCATGACAGTCTTCATGGAGCTGATTTGTACTTGTGAAATCTTGTCAATTGAGCAAGGAGGTACACTATACAAATTGACTAATAAGAATGCAAACAATACAATGAGCAAATGTAAGAAAACTGAAGAACGTTTTTGGCGTGGCACAAAAGCTGCAGAGCTTTCTCAAAATCTTCTTTCTTCCCAGAGCAGGTACAGCAACGAAAACTGTCTGCAGAAACAAGATCATCAACACCCAAGCAGAAAGAAATACAAAACGTAGTGCACTGAACACATGGAAAGTGAAAAACTTCCATAAATGCTGCAATTATAGGGGAATCCTATTAGCAGGACATCTATATACATAAATATTTATGCATAACAATCTATGAGAAAATATACAGGGTCAGAGCATCTAATTCAACGTTAGAGAACCTCACCTACTTAACAGTTCTTGCCCACAAAAATGTCCAATGGTCTGTGTAACATTTTTAAGTAAGAAAATACAAATCTGGTTCTGTCCAATTAGAAATGACCTTGACTCATAAAAGGTGTAAGAAATTGTATAGAAAATCATATTGCAGGACTACATTAATAATGTTAAATTCAGAAAATATATTTTGCAAAGTATGACAGCAGCTTCTGCCAATTGGCCAATGAAATGAAAATTTTAAAAGGGAAACTATTAATAATGTTAGATTCAGAAGATATATTTTGCAAAGTATGACAGTTAGCAGCTTCTGCTAATTTGCCAATGAAATGAAAATTTTAAAAGGGAAACTACGAAGGAGCAGAACCATTGAACTAAAAATTACTTTATCCAGACTGCCAAAAAACACTCAGAATCTGTGGAGAAAAATGAACTTTGAACAAGGATGCTGGCCTCATATTGATTGAAATAATGAAAATGATCTATGGAGAAAAATGAATAGTAGACAAGCAAAATAATTGGGAACTTCAAGGAACAATAATCATCAAGAACTCATAAAAAAACAAGTGAAAACTTACAGAAGATTAACTTCATCCTCATCCAGATAGATTAAATTCTTTCATCAGTTCTGTTACTTCTGTCTTATAGATTGGATCAAATGGTTTGTCCATACTGTCCCTCAATATGGACATTTGGCCTTCCTTCATTAATATATCTTCATCAAGAGCTTCTATTTTTTTTCTAAGAGAATTAACCTCTGCATCCATAAACTTGTTGGAGTTTCTTAACTGCTTCACTTCTTCCCACATGCTGTCCCTTTCTTCAGAAACCTTTTGGAGTATACCCTGAAGGGCTGTCAGTTCATTTATAGTATCGTGGATACTGTGCTGAAGCTGATTGATAGTCTCATCTTTCTTCATTATCTGTTTTCTCGTCACAAGAATAGTTAAAGCTAAGAGTCATCACATGAACATAGTTAACCTACAGCATTAGTCCAATCATACTCATCCAACTACAGTTGATATGCAGTGTTTCTTAGAAATGTAAGGAATTGTGCATATATTTATCTTCAATGTGCTAAAACATCTCAAGAAAAGATCATGCAGTCCTTACATGTGCCATCTGGATAAGCAGATAACGATTAAGCAAACGATGTTAAGAGAAGAATAACAATGTTTTCTAGAATTGTCAGTAAAAGAAGTATGAACAAGATTGCGAAAGATTCTCATCATGACAACAAGATAAAAAGCCAAGATATATGATGGATGAGTTCACTAAATCCATTTGCAGGATAAGGATCAAGCTCTCACGCATGAGATATATGAGCAAAACCTTTATTCAGAAATATATAGCTTCTTGATGTTAAACATAAAGGCATAAGCCCTATATCTCTCCGTTGAAGAGGTGTAATATATACAGAATAAGGTTGTGGGTGAATTCTATCAGAGTTCATCCTGGCTTGAACTGCCGGACAGCAAGAAAGATATATATTCACCTGAAGCTCCATATCCTTGATCTTATGGCTAAGAGAAGAAAGCTCGTCCTGCAGTCTCAGTTTTGTTGATTCTAGGACATCATGAGCCCTTATTGAGGATGCCAAGTCTGCCTGTAATTCCTCAAGTTCCAATTGTTTAAAGCACAGTTCATCTTTCAGAACTTTAGAAAGTAGAGCTTCTGCCCTCATGTTGAATTCCAGTTCATCCTGGAAAAGCAATATTGTGCACTTGAGCAAACACTATAACAGAAATTGAAATAGCTTATAAGATCACACCAGCCAAAAAAATAAGGACTAGCTACACTTTGTTTAGGTTATGAACTAGTTACATTGTGACACATCCACATTGGCTGTGCCATTAACATGAATTAATGCACCTAGCAGTGGCAATGTCGAAACAATAGGCAATCCAGCTAGCAGTGTTGCTGTAAAACAATTTTTGCTCACAGATGCAGCTAATTCCTTTAAAGAGACAAATAAGACTAATTTTGATTCATAAAAAAACACAAATTTTGGTCTCTTAAGGTAACTGTCTTAAAGAGGTCCTGCTTATATCATTATAACTTTCGATGAATGGCATATGAGAAGTTATTTATATGGAAACGCCAATCATCTCAGACCAAGAACAATCATTTTTTTAACATAAAGAAAAGTTCTACCTCTGACATTCTGTCCTTCAAGTGGCTATCTTCTGAAACTTGTTGCCTTAATATACATGCTTCTAGACTGAACTTTTCATCTAATGTTGTTGATGTCATTTGCAAATTTCTTCTCAAACTTTCTACTCCTCTCTTTAGACCCTCACACTTAAGAATGTATTCTGAGATTGCACGTTGACCAAGATCATTGCAAGTTATTTGGAAATGATCATACAGCTTGTCTTTTATAGATTCCAATAGCTCACCACAGAATCCACTGAAGCCATCAAGTAATGATAACCCTAAAGTCTGCAGACAGTCTACTCGGTTATGCAGCTCTTGATTCAGTCTGAGAACTGAACAGATATTTCCTTCTCCATTGCTTTGTAAGTGGCCCTTAAGGTAATTGTTATATGTCCTAAGGGATTCCATCTCTGATCTGCAGGACTCTACCTCTTTTCTTAATGTCAGTTCAACACCTGTAAGTCGTATTTGCTCCAGCTGCAGCCTACTAAGTTCATCTTCTTCTATTATCTTCCTAAAAAGTTCATCTTTGCATCCTTGTCTTAACCCACATATGGTCTTCCCTTGCTCATTACATATCCTCTGTGTTCGTACAACAACTTTTTGTAGCTCCTTCACTTCCTTTTCTTTCTCCTTGATATGTATCTGGAGACGATTATGATCCTCATCTGCCACATGTAACTTCCTTCGCAATTCTGATAAAGATTGTTGGAGCTCATCGTTATCCCTTCTGGCTCCTTCTAGACTAGTTGTTAAATCACTCACTTGTGTTTCAGAGTTCAACAAACTCCTCTGCAGTTGTGTTTCATTTTCCTTAAGTGAGGAAATCTCTCTTTGAAGTGACACATTGTGCTCTGCCAGTTCTCTTACCCTTTCCCGTAGCCTCTGCTCTTCAGATTGGATCTTTCCCAGTTTCAATGACCAGTCATTTGATCTTCTGTCCAACTCTTTTTCCAAACTCATCTGTAGCTCATTCTTCTCCTTTTCTAGTCTCCTAGTTCTAGTACCTAATTCAAGTTTAGACAGTTTAAATTGCTCTTTGGCACTAAGCCTCTCTTGAAGACGAGATTTGATTTGTGCAGAAAGTTCAAGCATAAGTGACTTCCTGTCTTCATTGATGTTCTTTATCACCTGAAACAACCCTGTAAGACTTGAGCATTTAGCCCTGTATCTCTGCGTCTCTGGGTTCTCTCCATGTAGAAGAGAGTATTTCTCTTCCACCTCCTTCACCTTCCGAAGCAGCACCTCATCTGTTTCCTCTGTGTGCAGCATATCGTTCTTAGCATCACGAACTTCATTTTCAAAGTGTGTGTGTTCTTGAAGACCCCATTGTTCCATGGAGCCTGTAGTCCCACAGGATGAAGTAGACTCAAAAACATGCACCTCAGGAACATTGGTCAAGTTCATGGATGGTTGTCCATTAGACGCATAATCATAAACATCTTCTATGGTGGTAGTTGTTACTGAGTCATAATTTTCCGAAGTTCTGAACTTTCCAGCAAAGTCATGAGAAGGATGTTCAGTATGTGACCTTGTATAGAAAGACGTGAACAAATCATCTTTTGTGCAATTTCTGCCAGATTGATGATACTTTTCACCAGATGCATCCCTAAATGAGAAACTCCGAAGATTTTCAATGTCAGTAGCTGGTGATGATGGCCTAACAAGATGGAATCTTGGCGGCCTTCCTGAACTTGAAAGTAGATTTTTTTCTGCTATAGAAGTTGAATGAGCAACTGAATCCAAGTTAGGTTGGGCTACTTGGTGATCTTCATCTATGTAGCGATCTAGAACCTCAGCAGGTTTACTGGAAATGTTTGTAAGGTGAGTTCCCCTGAGTCTTAATGAAACAGGAGAATTGTGTGACGAGTTTCCAGATGAACAATGATAACCTCTTGAACATGGAGAATCAAACCTTTCAACTTCATGCACCATTTGCTTTGCATCTTCATCACTGTTTTTTCTTCTAGACAGTCTTTCAGGTGTCCATGCTTGACCACTATAATGAAGCAAAATTCTACATCAAGAGGCATCTTATTAAGTGATCATACAGAAATTAATATGGCCATCGCAAATAGAATTGCTACTAATTAGGTTGAAGAATCTTAATGGAAAGGAAAGGAAACTCAACCAAAATAGTAAAAGGAATATTAGTAGCATAAGTTGTCATTGACTGATGTGAATTGAATAACTAAACAGTGTACCAAGTGGAATATTATGTACAGAATTCTAACTAATATCATCTTGAAGTCATATAAATTGAATTTAACAAAAAATAAAGTAGCAACAACTGACCATACTTGATGCAAAAATTATTTAAATGCAATTTAATTAATCTACAGGTAAAAAGGAAAGGCAATGGGAAAATATGTCCCTAGCCTGAGTCCTTAAGCGCGTGAAAATATTTTTTGAAAGGTAAAAGAACTAAGAAGAAATTTAAACTCATTTACACCCCTATATTTGATAACTAAATCAAGAACATTTCAAACATCAGGACTCGAACATGAAATAGGAATATTTTCAACAAGGTGAAGTGATCGAGAAAGAAAATGCAGGTCGTGCATAATTGTGACTACTATAACAGTACAAGAGTTTTAGGACTTATCACTGATAAATAACAAGATACAAATGAGTAGTTCAGAACTTATCTCAATCCATACATTAAGTGAGAGTTGTGAGTTTCAGAAATAATTAAACAACAGAACAGATTTACAAAGTAGTTCAGAATTTATCTGAATGATGATACTAGCCATAGAGAACTTATACATGCAACAGGGTTCACATTAATTATTAAAGGGAGGTAACAATCCAAAAAGAATCTATCAACACATTAGTATCTGTTAAACGTTATTGTGAACTGGGTTTAATGGCTAATTAATCGCTCTAAAAAGTAATTAATTAACAATGACTTCTGAAATTTCTAGGGACATAGAGGTCCAATTAGTAATGGAAAATGATCGAAGATTGAGACTGCTGAACATTGATTAATTTCTTACTGAGCAGGATTTTTTCCTCCTTGATTCAATGTATTGCAGCAATCTGGAGATGATTTGTTGAAATCACCAAAGAAACTTGTGTTCTCTTCCTCTGCGCCATTGTAATTGACTGAGGAGGAGAAAGAATGACTTCGTCTCAGTTGTAACCTTGAGGAATCCTCATCTTTCAGGCAGCGGTTGCATGGTTTAAGAGCTCTTTCGTCAGAAGAGGGAGAGTCCTTATGTACTTCATGACCGACAAGTATTTTTGCATCCTTCTTACTCTCTTTCGATACATAGGGATCTGAACCATTATCTCCACTACTAGAGGCAGAAGATCTAGAGAAGAAGAACGGGAACCTTTTCATTTTAAAGCATGGCAAGACTACTTCTCAGCAAGCAGAAGAACTTTCCCAGGAAATCCTGTCATAAAAAATGTGCAAGGGAGCGTGACAAAATTTGTGTTAATTAGGACACAAAATTTTGAAGAAAAAAGGGACAAAAATTAGCACCGAAAAATATTGAAAAGACCACTAAAGCAATGACAAAACTCACACATTTTTTTTATTATGAATCTGATCTCCAACTAAACGACTTTTTGTCCTAAATCCATAAGCAAGAAATAAAAGTACTCAGAAGATAAAAATAAGAAAAACTAAAGAATCCCGCGACGCGAAAGAAGCGCGTATTGTCTCAAGAATAACATCAAACAGTTAGCAGAGGAAGGCGCATTACAAGTAAGAAAACGAGGAGACGCGCATTTTATAGAGAATGTAATATAAAATCGGAAAGCGAAAAGAAAACAAGAAAGGTCAGATATTTGAGAGGTATGGACTGAATTAGGGCTCGAGTCCACTCTTTGAACAGTATCGAACATCGAGCGACGGGGAATTCCAGATCGCGGAATGCGAAAGAAGAAATAGAAAAACGAATCGAAACAAAAGATGAAGAAATGACCTTCGAGCAGCCTCCTCTTGATGCTCCAATACGATCCAAAAGAAAAGATGAAAAGAGAGAAAAGAAAAGAAAATGGGTTAAAGGTGCTCGGAATGGGAGGGAAGAAGAACAAAAATGGCCGAGTGGAGGCGGCGGCGGAGGAGGAGGACGAGGCAGCCTCTCGAGCAAAGTTACCGTTGGAAGCGGGAGCTCCTTTCTGTCACTCGAATCGAATGCTTTTGAGATTTCTTTTATTTAATTTGCCAGCTATTTATTAATTGCGACCGCGAAAGGAAATTTCAAACAGGAAAAAAAAAAGCAGAGAGCAAATTTGAAATTTTGTTGGCCTTTCATTATTTTATCGTGTATACTAAAGTTGACGGACCTTTTATTTTATGATAAAAATAACACAAAAGTGTGTCAATTGGAAAAATAAAGTTCCACTTCCGAAAAATCACACAAAATGGAATTTGGTGCACTCTCTTTTTAAATTAATTGATTTTGAAGGGGATTAATGACTATCTCAACCATATTATTACTTAGAATTCGTTATTAAAGCTATTCATATATAGATAATTTTAACGAATTTTAATTGTAATTTGAAAATATATGATTCTTAAAAGTATCAACACAAGGGCGTTTATTTTTTTTTAAATAATGTATGGCGCATTTATTTTTCCTACTTCAAATCGTCACCTACACCAAATAACTACTACTCCTTTTGGGAACGTATTCCGTACGTATTAATAATATATATACATATATATGCGATAATTAAATAATCATAATCATTACGAAAAAAACCAAAATAAGGCTACTAATTCTAATCATATGCTAATGTAGATATACATAAGCAGTAGAAGGAAAAAGAAAATGGAATACGCAAAGAAAGTGATCCAAAAGAAAAATTGATGGGAGTAGGTAGGTGATTTAAGCTTTATAATTAGTTATTTCAAATTTAAATCGTAATATAAGAAGATTATCGATTTTATTTTAACAATTTTAAGATCCGTTAAATTATCATATTTAACTGCAGAATTAATAATGAATTTTATTGTTCTATTAATTTTAGTTATCTATATATTAATATTGGTCATTGCTCATTCATTGGATATATGTGTGTTTGGATTAATGAGGTGTAACACCCATTGGGTGAAACTTGGAGCAATCATCTGAGTCATTAGGGTATTAGAGATCTCCCCGACTGTCGCAGTCGACGGCGATAGTCAGTGCGGGCTCGATGACGACACTCAAAGGGGAGGAGGCCAGAGATTGACGACCACAAGATCCAAGCTCGACGACAACGGGATCCAGGCTCGACGACAACAACGATCAAAGAAGAGGAGGTGATGATTGGCGGCGGCAAAACATGAGAACATGAGAGAGAAGAGAGAGTGTGAAGGATGAAGGGAGGAAGTTGTAGAGGTCGGGTGTCGACGGTTGTCCAATCGATCATCGAGGTTGTCCGCTCAGAGGAGGTTGCAGGGTTGGAGTTGGGGTGCCGCCGCCGCCGGCGCTCGGAAGGAAGGTGGGGAAGAGGAGATCGGGCAAGTGAGAGAGAAAGAGAGAAGAGTGCTTTGATTTGGACCATAGATGTAAAACTAATGGTCGGATTAAGGCGTTGCACAATGTTTCATGTAAGAAGTGTTGCATCCCATTAATCCCATAGATATATAGAGGAATATTAAGGTACTACCACACCTTTCTGGTACCAAACTTTTGTGGTAGCACCCTACGACCACACATCCTGAATCGTTTGATGTGAGATGGACAGATTAGATATGTGCGTGGTGGTTCAAGAGGGTTCATCTGGTTCGAGAGCGTAGATTTGCCTGGCAGAAGTTCGATTTGCAAGGTATTCATCCGGTTTGCGCCTCTCCCTTCTCTGTGTCGACGACTTGCGCCTCTCCCCTCTCTGCGCCGGCGTCGAAGACGACGACACCAAACAACGACGATGCTAGGCAACAGCTTCGTGAGAAAGGGAGTTAACATAGTCTACGAATGCCAATCTAAGATGTGTGAATGTTGTCCTCAATTTGTGGCCATCGGAAGTCGTCGAGGGACGATTTGTCGACGACCTAGCATGAGAGAGATTGGGGTGACAGAGAGGACCTATGTTGCGTAGATCTGTCGTGCTGGATGGATTGAGCACTAGAGCATCGCACCGACCTTCGCGCCGCCACCCTCCGTCATGCAGAATCGTCGCCACCTCTAAACCATCGCACAGATCGATGAGGGAGGAGAAACGAGGTCAGATCCTTCGCGTCGCTGCCCTCCGACGAGGAAGCCATGCACAGAGCTTGCGGAGGGGGCCGACGGCTCGCTTATCGTGCTCATCAGCCCTCCGTCGCGGAGATCTGCCATGTCAAACGGATCGAGCGCCGGAGCAGAATCATCGTGCTGACCTTCGTGCTGCCTTCCTCCATCTCGCAGAATCATCGCTCGGCCGCCAAGCCGTTGCATAGATCGATGTGGGAGGAGAAACGAGGGCAGATCCTTCGCACTGCCACCCTTCGACGAGAACCCGTGCACGTCGACACCGGAAGATGGGAGGAGACGCACGTGATAGAGAGAGAGGAGGAGACGCACGATAGGGAGGAGTGGCACGATACACAGGAGCTGTGCACCCCTCGAATGAGCTGAACAGCTCCCCTCCATCCCAGTTCGATGAACCACTCGAATCTCTCTCTCGAACCGACGCACACGCAACATAGTTGTTCATCTCAGATTAGACGTCGCTTAAAGCAGGGTCGCAGGGTGCTACCACAAAAGTGTGATAGCACCATAGTATTCCTCATATATATATATATATATATATATATATATATGGGTTAAATTAAATTCTTCCAACTAAGTCACTAAACAACTTATTTTAACTTTTAAAATAATTATTTAATATGTATTATGATTATTTTAATATTTATTATTCTTATATTAGAATCCTTGCCTAAAAAACTGTTGGGTCCGTGTGTCTTTCAAATTATTACAAACAATAATTGTGTTTTATTATAACTCGGCCCAATTCGTCAAATCCAATGGTGACTTAATTCATCTTCGATTGGATTATGAAACATTGGCGCTAACTTCTTATCACAGTGGATATTTATTTGTTTATTGATTAAATTATTATTTAATAGTTAATAATAGAATTGATTTTGATCATCGATATGAAATTATGTTATGACCGTGATGATGTTTTTATCGATTTCATTAATATGATGGGCATGATGTCTTCTTCCTATATAATATTTTTAAATCATTGGATTAGTTTGATGAGTGTAGAGGTGTTCAACGAGTCGGATCGATCCGCGAACCGATGATACCAGTTTGGGTCTCGGCACCCTAATTATTATGGTCGTCATGCATAAGTGAGAAACCAAAACAGGCAGACAAAAAAAAAAAATTAAAACCATCATCTTTCTCCAAGTCATTTTTATTTATGTTGCACCAAACAGTGAAAAATAAGTCGACCACAAACAAGTAGATGACTCACACTTCGTTTCTGGAAAACAACAAAGGGAGCTTGAACAATCCATTATTAAAACTCAATTGTCTTTAATTTTATTATGTCATCTGCCTTATCAATGAAATGAAATAAATTGCTATGAAATCAAAGATATAATATTGGTAACGACCCCGATTTTTTGAGGATTTAATAAATAAATATTTTATCACATTATTCTGGTAAATATTATTATATTTATTAATTCTGAAAAAGAAAATAAAATTGGAAAGGAGTTTGATTAGTGATGGGATTATTTAAATAACTTTGGAATTTATTTAAATTGGAATAAATCTGACTTAGTTAAAGAGATACAAAAAAAAGGATTAAATTTGAGAAAGAGTAGGCATTATAATTAGAGTTAAATTAAAGATTTATAAATCCTATAAATAAGGAGTTGGCCGACTAAAATTAAAAGAAAAAGAGAGAAATTATTTTTTATGTGTGGCGTTCTTCGGCGACAGACGTAATTCTCTCGACGGTGTAGGCGGGACTTGAGGCGTCAGCAAAGGATTCAATGTATTTGTAACATCCTGTTAAATTAAAAAAAAAAAAAGAAAGCAGCAACTAAGCCCATGCTCATTTGGTCCAACAGCCCAGCTACCTAAACAACCTAAAGTAATGCCCTAAAGCAAGCTCTCACCTAACCCCTCTTGCCAACTCACACTATCTCTCCTCCATTAGCATCATTCGGCCGAGACCCTCCCCAAATCTCCACTGTAGCTACAGTGGATCTACAGTACGGCTCACTCTCTTCATCCTTGCTCTCTCTTGGCCAGCACACTCAAGGAGGCTTCATTTTAGCTACAGTGAGTTTCTATTGTTATCCTTTGGTCCATAGCACGCACTCGCACCATCTTTCTCTCTCTAATCACTATAGCAAATCAGGAATAGTAGTTAGGAGGGAGAAAGAGGGGATGGAAGGTAGAGGAAAAAGATTAGAGTTAAGCTTCACAAATCAAGATATGTTTGAGGGGATTCAACCATCCTAATCACCTCCCTAATGATGCTTGTATGAATGGATTAGGGCATGAAGAACTAACTTGTGTTCTTGAAATGGATGATTAAGGGCTTATGCATATTAGTGCTTGTATGTGCCATGTTCTATTAAGATTTATGTTCTAATGCTAATCATGTTTAGAACTACGATGTTCATTGCAACTTATGCTAGCTCAAAGTGAAATGATTTTATGCTTATGTACATATATGAACTTGCTTAACATGCTAAATATCTCCATGTGAATATCTCATATGTTTCATGTTTAGTGTATTAAGAATGTCATGAGGTGTCTATTATGATGTTTGGAAGTCAATATGTAGTGACCATGTTAATGTATGTAAGATTTGGAACAAAATTATGTAAAAATTGGGTGTCTGCCGTCCCAGAACGGGCGACCGATTCCGTATCGATCGATCATTCTGGAGGGGCAGACACATTCTGTGATTAGCGGATGTCCGAACGCCTTGATTCGGTCGTCCAAAAATCATGAACCAGTCGACCGAAATTCAAACGGTCGTCCGATATATGGAGTCGAAACATTCTGTGATTAACGGACGTCCGAGCACCTTGCTTCGGTCATCCGAAAGACATGTAGCGGTCGACCGATTTCTCCAGCGGTTGTCCGATTTGAGTAGCAGTCACATTTTGTGATTAGCGGACGATCCGAAGTTCACTTCGGACGCCCGAAAGTCATGTATTGGTCGACCGGTGATTCAGCGGTTGTCCGATTTAGAAGAGTGTTACATTCTGTGATTAGCGGATGAACCGAAACTCCATTTCGATCGTCCGAAATGACCAAATCGGTCGACCAAATAATCCGACCGGTCGCCCGATATGTAGTCCAGAGGTCGACCATTAAAGAAACGATCGTCCATTTTGGACAGATGATTGGTTATGATTGAATGTCCACACATAGTATGATTTGAAGTATGTATGACCTTAAATAAGGTTAAAACATGCAATATGTGATGAATGATTGTATGTGATGATGAATGAAAGTAAAAGATGGATTGGCATGAAGGTGTCTTGTTGTAATCGTGGAGGAGAATAAAGTCTTCACTGCTAGCTGATGTGTCGTATTCTTAGGAAAGAATCCTTTCAAAAGTGGGGCAATCGTCCCGGCCTAGCTAGCCAAGTTCTCGCGAATCAACATGGTCTTCCCAATCACCAAGATAGTGAAACTATCTTAATCAAGATAGAAGATGAAAAGATGAAGTAAAGTGGAAAGTAAAGTCTTACAAATATGTATGTACTTTCCAAAGATGACTCGGGACATAAAGATGAAGATGTTAATGAAAGCTCCAATCGAATGCTAATGTATGTCCCCTTGTCATAAGATGTTATGAAAGGAGATGTCCAAGTAAAACAAGATAAATGATGATATGTCTTAGCATAATGATAGGTTATGATATGCTTTGACATAATGTTAAGATGTTATATGTTTATCTTATTTTGCTATGATGATATGTTCATATGCTATGTAGTATGCATAAGTAGCTCATAACATGCATATGATTTATGTTCCATGATGATAATATGCATATGCCATGACATGTAGAGATTATGTCATAGGATCATAACATGCATGGGCCTCAACATACTCTAACGGGAGAAATCCCCTACACCATATGGATCCGTGCAGGTATGGACGAGGCTTAGGTTCGGCGGCGAGAGCCTCATGACGGAGACGTTGCACATGGGTTGGTCGGGCTACGGCCTAAGTTATCTTTTAGACTTTTATGTTATGATGATGAACTCTTATAAGAGTTAAGTATATATGGCTTATGGACCTTTGAGTATTTTACTTTTATTTGGACTCCTTTATGTATTATGAACCCTATGTTGGGTATTGATGTTAGAGCCTATGTGGCCCATGGACTAGTATTGTTGTCTTGGAATTTTTATATGATGAAGTCTTCCGCTGTTTTATGATATTATTGTTTAAGTTTATTGTATTATGTTTACGCTGCAAAGTTTTATGAAATTAGGTCATGTCAAGGTCGATGTAATGCCATCCGAGGTTCGGCAAAATTTAAAAATTAGGGCCGAATTTTGGGGGCGTTACAGTTGGTATCAGAGCCATAGTTTGACTCTTATGTCTTAAGTCAAAATGTCTAAGTGTAAAGTCCATGTGCAATCGTCATGAGGTGCCACTGAACCTAAAGGTACATGTTCTTCCACGTTTAACTCATGCTAATCATGATGTTATGTTTATTTAATTGTGGATGTAGATGCCACCAAGACGTGCAATTATTGATGAGGAGCACAAAAGGAATACCTTCCTTGATGGACTAATTCGGGCGGCACAAAATGCCCAAAGGACTAATGAACTGGACTATTCCATAGAGGGGTTCCTAAGGCTCCAACCTCTCAAGTTTGACGGAGAAGGAGACCCTGATTTATCCGAATCATGGGTTGAGAAAATAGGGGACATTTCTTAAAGTCATGGGATGTCCTGAAGACCGTAAGGTGATGTATGCTACGCATCGCCTTTGCGGATAAGCTAAGGCATGGTGGAAGGCACTCCTGAAGATTACCTTCCAAAGTGAAGAAGTTGGTTGGAAGGGCTTCGTGGAAGCATTCGAGGCTCGCTTTTTCCCTGACCACGTGAAGGAAAAGAAGAGAGATGAGTTCCTAAATCTCGTCCAAGGAAACATGACAGTTGACTTATACTTGAACACCTTCCGAAGGTTGGAAAAGTATGGAGAACTCAACGAGAATGAACTAAGGAGAAGTAAAAGGTTCATTAATGGCCTTACGCCCGGGTTGCAACCTTGGGTGAAGAGTGGTCGCTGCACCACTATGAAAGATGCGATAGAACTTGCCGCTGAACATGAAGGAAAGTACAAGGAAATGATGACTACTAAAGGGAAAGCAATCAAGAAACACGAAGGAAAGAGCCCAAGAAAAGTTTCCTACCATTCTCCAAAGAAGGGGGAACAAGGAAGAAGTGCATGTACTCATTGTGGTAGGTATCATCCCGACGAATGTCGCATGAGGGCCGGGACATGCTTGCAATGTGGCAAGACAGGCCATTATATAAAAGATTGCCCAGAAAGGCACAATGACAATAGAGACAAAGGAAAAGGGGTTGCAAACCCACCAAGAGCTCCAGCAAAGGTATTCACCATGGAAGTTGAGGAAGCTACTTAAGCTAACATTATGATCCAAGGTAATATTCTAATTGCCGGACACTATGCAAATGTTCTTTTTGATTCAGGAGCAACCCATTTCTTTATATCTCATGCATTCGTTAGAATGCTAGAAGTGAAGCCCCTAGTGACTAATGGTCAACTAGAAGTAGTGACTCCAACCGGAATGATAGTCACTAGAAGATATGTTCCCAATGTATCTATAGAAATAGATAGGAAGAATTTTCCATGTGACCTTATATTGCTTCCTATGATAGATTATGATGTAATCTTAGGAATGGATTGGTTATTCTATAATGATGCTCGTATGTATTGCAAAGAAATGAAAATCTTTATAGGTGATCATCATGCTAAACCCACGATGATTCGAGGAATTCCTTCCAAAGAAGTCAAGATGCTAATTTCAGCAATCAAAGCAAGCAAGATGATTAAGAAAGGAGCAAGCGGATTCTTAGCAAGTGTCATCAAGACGGATTCACAACCAAAGGCACTTGAATCCTTAGATGTGGTGAGAGAATATCCCGATGTCTTTTCGGAAGACATTGCGGGATTGTCATCAAGAAGGGAAGTTGAGTTCAATATTGAACTACTTCCGGGTACCGTACCCATTTCAAAGCCGCCTTACCGAATGGCTCCGGCGGAGATGCATGAATTGAAGACTCAATTACAAGAGCTTTTGGATAAGGGGTTCATAAGGCCAAGCGTCTCACCATGGGATGCACCGGTACTTTTCGTCAAGAAGAAAATTGGTTCTTTAAGGTTGTGCATCGACTACCGAATGCTCAACAAAGTCATGGTGAAGAACAAGTACCCCTTACCAAGAATCGATGATCTTTTTGATCAATTGTCGACGGCGTCAGTTTTTTCAAAGATCGACTTAAGAAGTGGCTACCATCAATTAAGGGTGGCTGAACAAGATGTTCCCAAAACGGCATTTCGTTCAAGGTATGGACACTATAAATTTTTGGTTATGCCTTTTGGACTAACGAATGCGCCCACCACATTCATGGATTTGATGAATAGGGTCTTCCGTCCATACTTGAACAAGTTCGTGATCGTGTTTGTGGATGATATCCTCATCTACTCATCAAGTCCGGAAGAGCACCAGGAACACCTCCGCATTGTGTTGGAGACTTTAAGAAGAAACAAGCTCTACACCAAGTTCTCTAAATGTGAGTTTTGGCTTGAGGAAGTGATGTTTCTTGGACACATAGTGTCAAGACATGGAGTGGCTATGGACCCGACCAAAGTTGAAGAGTTACTAATTAGAGTAGGCCAAAGAATGTAACTAAAATTAGAAGTTTCTTGGGACTTGCCGGATATTATAGAAGATTTATCCAAAACTTCTCCAAGATTGCCGCTCCTATGACCAAGTTGACGAGAAAGTGCGAGAAGTTCATATAGTCACAAGCATGTGAAGTAAGCTTCCAAGAGTTAAAAAGAAGACTCACCACGGCACCAATCCTCGTCATTCCTTCGGGAAGTGGAGGATATGTTATTTATAGTGACGCATGTGGTATCGACTTAGGTTGTGTACTCATTCAACATGGCAAGGTTGTTGCATATGCATCACGGCAATTGAAAAAGTATGAAGTCAACTACCTACTCATGATCTAGAGTTAGCGACGGTTGTATTTGCATTAAAGATATGGCACCACTACTTGTATGGCGAAGATTTTAAAGTGTACACAGATAACAAGAGCTTGAAGTACGTGTTCTCACAAAAAGAGTTGAATATGAGGCAAAGAAGATAGCTCGAGTTCCTCAAGAACTATGAGTTCGCTATATTGTATCACCCCGGGAAAGCAAATGTACTTGCGGATGCACTAAGCCGCAAGTGTGAAGGATCACTTGGATGTTTAAGAGTTCACAAGTGGAATCTTGTGGAAAGCATAGTGCAATGGGCCCCAACCATTTTTGGCCAAAGGATCATATGTATGGCTCATCATGTGATCGAATCAAGTTTAGTGAGAAGAATCGTCGAAGCTCAAAGAAGGGACCCGGAATATGCTAAAATGATTAATGTGTGTCAAAGGGAAAGAAATCACTTCAGTTATGGAGAAGATGGCGCAATTAGGTACAAGAACCAATTATGGGTTCCAAAAGATAAGGAATTAAGAAGATAGATTTTGGATGAGTATCACAAGTCCGAATTCTCAATCCATCCCAGAAGCACCAAAATGTTCAAGAATTTGCAAAGAAACTTTTGGTGGGAAGATATGAAGAAGAAAGTGGCCAAGTACGTAGCAAAGTGCATAGTGTGTCAACAACTTAAGATTGAACATCGAAAGCCTTGTGGTAAATTACAATCTTTACCTATTCCGGAATGGAAATGGCAAAGTATCTCCATGAATTTTGTGGTAGGACTACCACGAATTCGGAAAGGACATGATGCAATTTGGGTTGTAGTTGATCGTTTGACGAAGTCGGCTCACTTTATTCCTATGAAAGTGAGTCAAACTATGGAAAGTATGGTGGAACTATATGTAAACGAGATTATCCGTTTGCATGGAATTCTAGCTTCTATTGTTTTGGATAGAGATCCGAGATTCACTTCAAGATTTTGGAAAGGCCTCCAAAATGCTTTTGGAACAAGATTGAACATTGGCACGGCGTTCCATCCTCAAATCGACGGCCAAAGTGAAAGAACAATCCAAACACTTGAAGATATGCTTAGAGCTTGTGCCTTAAATTGACATGGAAATTGGGATGACCACCTTCCTTTAGTGGAATTTTCTTATAACAATAGTTATCATTCAAGTATTAAGATATGCTCCATTTGAAGCTTACCGTTCTAATTAGGCTTTGAAGTAAATTACTCATTATTTAATATCGTTAAGGATATGCCGGTACCAAAATATAAATAAAAATGTTGCTTTTAAATTTTCGGTAAAAAAGTGTATTTTCTGTCAAACACGGGACCATTTTAAAATAAAGAAGATCAATTTTGAAGTACTTAATCATTACAGGATATCAAAGATTGAGAAATTTATTTAATATTATTTTTTTATTATGCATAAAAGACAGTTGAGAGATCGGTTTACAAGTTATTCTAACGAAAATTCTTATATGCATCATTTAGTGGGGGCATAAGAAAAATCCTACCAAAAAATACCAACTTGAAAAAAAAAATAAAAAAATTAGAGAACTCGTTTATAATAAATTAAAGCATACCCATTAAAATTAGGACCCACCTGAAAAATTTGTAGGGACCATGGCGCTCATTTTTATTTATATAATTAATTCATAAGTTATAAATTTTTATTATAGATATAACACTTTTTGTATAAAAAGTCATACTTTTCTATTATACTTTAATTTGATAACTTTAAAATTTTAGTAGTATATTTTATACTCAATATAAAATTAAATATTTTATGTTAATTTTAATTTATTATATGTATTTTTAAAATAATATTATATATAATTAGAGACCCAAAAACATCATACGAAAATATCCAACCCATGAGAGGATGGTTTTTCTTCTTTAAAATGATTTAGTTGAGATAACTGTAATTGTTTGATGTCACGAAGAACATCTACCATTAAATAGAATCTACACGTGTATATCTTTTTTGAGTTTACACTTTCGTATATTCCTTTTTTAAATTTAAAAAAATCAATCCAAAAAATAATGGTCAATTTTTTTATACCAAAATATTATCATTTAGGTAATATCATCCTGACGACACTATGGATAAATTCAAAGCTCGTCTTGTTGTCAAAATCTTCATTCAAACTTATGGAGTGAACTATTTTGAGACTTTTTCCTCTATTGCTCATCTTAGTTTAGTTCGAATTCTTATTTGCATTGCTGTTAACAAACATTGATACTTACTTCAATATCAAAAATGCATTTCTGTATGATGATTTGACAAAAGATGTATTAATGTCACAATCTCTTCACTATGTGTGCAAACTCAAAAAAGTCATTTATGTTCTTAAGCAAAATCCTAGAGCATAGTTTGATAAACTCAGTGGGGAGATAACAAAAATTGATTTTTCTCGTTGTATCGTTGTTCACTATATTTTCGTAAGAAAGAAAGAGCACGAGTGTGTAGTACTTGTTGTTTATGTGGATGACATAATTTCAACCGGTGATGACAATGATGGAATTCATGAAATTAAAACTTGTTACAAAAGACCTTTGTCAGAAAAGATCTTAGAAGCTCTGCTACTTTCTTGGAATTGAGGTTGCGAGAAACTCACAAAAATTGATCCTCTCTCAAAGAAAATATGTGATGGATATCCTAAAACATGAAGGTATGTTGGGTACCAAGCCATCATAATGGGCATACCAAATTAAGTTCTAGTGATGATCCTCTTTTTTATGAGCATTAGCTTCTTAACAATTTTAATAAATGAATTCGAAACAGTTCCCATGTGACATTTGTAACGACCCAAAATTCACCTTAAAATTTTTGGTCATTTAGGGCAATTTTGCGTCGTTAACCCATTCATCACACATCATTTAATAGCGGAAGACTTGACAATTTAGCGAAAACCATAATAAATAAAAAATTTCTATTAGTCATATCATAATTAACACTTCAGAAAATATTAAATGCCTAAATCTTTAGTACATCATTAACCTCAATGTTCAAATAAAACTACATAACTTATTTAAACTTAAGCATGTGCAACACTTCATCATAAGCTTGAGATGTCATCCATCAATTAATCTTGGTTCTCAGCAAAGATCTAAAGTGCAGGATTTCCCAATTAGAGTATGTAAAGATCATGCATGCCATCGTATCCTATCACGTGATACTACATGTGATGCATCATCATAATAATAACAATAACATATGAACATGCATGCTATAAACTATATCATGAACTTTAACATTACATTCATTCTTCATATAACATTTATGAAAGATAAACATCATGTCATACCTGCTTAACTTCAGATACATCATCTATATCATACAGTAGAAACATACATTTATATCATTCATACCTAATCATGACATAACTTGTCATTTCATTTTTCTTTCATTGTCATGTACATATTAGAGATTCTTTATAACTCCTTAATCCTTACTTATTAGTTAATATCTTCCATACTCTACATTTTCTCACGGTTACTTTATAACCCTTTGGACTTCTTTCATTCTTCTTTTTTTCTTTATTATGTGATCATTCGCGTGCCATCTTCATCCTTCATTTTTATCACATAATACTATTTTGACTTTCATTCCATATCATAAGTCATATCTTAGGAACACATATCATAATAGTGAGAGACTTTATTCCTCATCATCTTTAGGAATACACACACTTGATGATGAAGGACATTGTTCCTACATAGATGTAAAACTTTACTTCCTTAGGTCCCTTGAAGTACATACATAAGTGTAGGGCTTTACTTTCCATCTTTACTTCATCATCATCTTAACTGTCTTTGTTATAAGATAGTTTGAAGTTGAACTTCACTTTCATTCTTACTTTATCATATAACATCTTTGATCTTAGCAATAGTTGGAGAACCATGTCAACATCATCACATTGGCTAGCTAGATTACATCCTTGGAAACACACACATCATAAGTGAGTGACTTTCTTCCAAGGAATACACACACCATAGTAATGAAGTACTGTATTCTAAGAAATACACACACTTTCTAATGAGGAACTTTGTTCCCTAAGAAGTATATACAAAAATGCAGGACTTTACTTCGCAAGTACAGGTCTCCTCGAAGTATATACATAGGTGCAGGACTTTGCTTATCAACATTAATGAGTGACAAGGACATTCTTCAACTTTATGTGCATTACACTTTGCAATATATCAATAATTCATATCAATCATTCTTCATCTTTTAGTCTAATTACGATTGAGCATGTCTAAACGTGTGTCGGATCGTCAATGCATCAATCAATATTTCATGAATAACATCATATATAAAATGTATGAAATGTCATAAATCATTATACATTAGGAAATAAATGTATTTGGGATATATATAAACATTTAAAGAAAATACATAATACTAACATAACAATTGTTGACATAAATAATAATATGTCAACCTTCCTTATTTGACAATTCTGACACATCATCAATAAAAAAAATTATAACTCAATAAATAGACGTTCATTTTGATTGATTCTAATTTTTCTGTAAACTATACTTTCATAAGAATCACATATAAAATTCATGGATTTTATCTTTTAGGTATTTAATACCCAAAATTCATACAAGGATTTAATGGGGCTCCTACCTAGTCAAATAGGTGGGAACCTTCTACCTACAATCCTAGCCGTCCGATCTGATCGGATGGTTTCAAAGAAAAAATCAGAAAAATCAGAACAATTTGGCCGATTTAACAATAGGACTCGTTGAGACTCAGTGGAGGGAGGGAGGGAGGGAGGGAGGGAAAGCGTCAGTGATCACCAGGGGAAAGGAGTTAGAGGAGTAGTAATAGATGATGAGGGTCTCGGTGACCTCATCTTGTGGAAGCTCCCATGGCGGTTGGAGGAGTTTGATAGCCTATGCTTGTGGCTCATGGACATTGCGCGCTGCCGATCTACTCATCGCAGGTTGTCGTTGCCGGATCTAAGTGACGTTCACAAAGGGTCATCGCTGCTCACCCACATTGTTGCTCACTACGGATGCCATTTCTACTATTCACTGCCGACATCATTGCCATTGCCGTTGCTCATTGTCGACCCTCGACCACGTCTTGTGGAAGCTCTAATGCCAGTTGGAGGAGTTCGATTGTCGCTGCTCATGGTTCACGCACATTGAGCGCTACCGATCTACTCGCCACAGGCTGCCATTGCCGGATCTCGGTGCCATTCACAAAGGGTCACCGTTGCTCGCTCACATCGCCGTTGCCGCTGCTCGTTGCGAAAGTCGCTGCCGCTGCTTGCTGCAGATGCCACTACCGCTGCTTGCTACTGATGTCGTTGCCGCTTCTCTCTACCGACCCCGATGCCGTTGCCGCTGCTCTATGCCGACCCTCGACCTTGTCTTGTGGAAGCTCCCATGGTGATTGGAGGAGCCATTGTCAGATCATGGTGCCATTCACAAAGGGTAGTTGCTGCTCGCTCACATCGCCGCTGTCACTGCTCGCTCACATCACCGTTGCCGCCGCTTGATGCGGACGCCGCTGCCACTGCTCGCTGTGGATGCCGCTGTCGCTGCTCGTTGCTGAGTCGCTGCCGTTGCTCGCTGGCTACGCCATTGCCGCTGCTTGCTACGGACGTCGCTGCTGACGCTGTCGCCGCTGCTCGCCGCTGCCGTCGCCGCTCGTAGCCTTTCCCACTACCAGATGCCGCTCGGTTCGATCTTTGGATGTCCAGTTCGACGTGCTTGTGTGGATGCCGTCTGATCAGATCGGACGACATCCGACGTAGGTAGGAGGCTCCTACCTTAGGAGCCCCATTAAATCCTTCATACAACTATTGAGATCTATTCTTTACATAGTATTATGATAGATACTAAAATATTAATAACTTAATGTATACTTATTCCTTTTAGATGATTTCAATTGTTACATAACGATAATACAAACTCTTGACTTGTGCATAAATTTCCCTAATTCAATATTTTTAAATTAAGATATATTTTACAAATTCATCTCGCTATTATCCGAGATATAGTAGTCCGATCTTTATATTATAACTATTTTGAGAAAATTACACCAAATGCTCTCCAACTTTCAAGTTTTCTCAGTGATGCCTTTTCCTCGCCGGCGCGGGGGACTCCCCCCTTCTCCTCGCTGGTGCGCGTGGGAAGGGGGCCTCGTCCCCCTCTGCGACCTCGCTCGCGATCGGGCGAGGTCACATCACGACGACAAGGAGAAGGGGGGAGGGGGGGGGGGGGGAGACTCGTCCCCCCTCTCTTTGTCGAAAGTTGGAGGGTATTTGGTGTAATTTTTCCTAATTATTTTTTATGCATCTTCAAATTCGATGAAACAATTTTTTGTGAAAACTAGACTTTAAGGACTTTTCATCCATATATTATTTGTAATTTTGAGTTCAGTGAAACCTACCCAAATAATTATAAAAAAACAACTGTGAAATTTAATAGATTATACAACATAAATCATGAAACCCTCATTCATTCAACTCTCCTTTATGCAACCCTCAATCAAAATTCCTATCAACAACAAAGTATTCTTGAATCCCTCAATCCAACAAAAAACATCCTTGAGAGATGAGAGGGAGGTTTGAATCCCCTTTACATACTTTTAGATTTTAGATCTAAAACCACATTTTCTAATCATCTTATATCATTCTTCATCATCTTGAAATCACTAGATTTTCTTGTCTTTTTCCTAAAAGCCTTAATCTTCTCTTTGTTGATCTTAAAACATAAATACCAATAGGGAGAACTATTCATATGTTCATCATTACCGCCGTTTCCATGGGAGAACAAATTACTGGGAAAATATGTAACAAAGATTCAATTAAAAAAGCAAAAAAAAAAAATTTGATTAGAAGGGCATCAGATCTCCAAGGTGATAATGATAGGTAAAGGTAGCATCACACATAAAATTTAGACTTTACCATGAACAGGTAATCTCTTTTGTAACTTCACATGTCTTTACTATGCCATACTCGGTACTATGCCATACATTACCATGCTTCGCTATACTTTGCAATGCATTTACTTTGCTATACTTTACTTTATCATGCTTACTGTACTTTACTTTACTATGCTCTATAGTACTATGCCATACTGTACCATACTTACTTTACTATGCTTTACTTTGCCATGCTTTGCTATATTTTTACATAAGGCAATGAATCATTATGTCCATACCTTATTCTTTACTATATCCATACTCTATTCTCTTCTGTAACTTTGCTTTGTCTTTACTATACCATATTATGTACTTTGCCATACATTACTTTGCTATACATTGCCATACAATACTTTGCTATGCATTACTGTACTTTATCATACTATACTTTATTATACTATACTTTACTTTACCATGCTTTACCGTGCTTTACTTTACATACTTTACCATGAGTTATACTACATCTTTTATATTACTATGCAGTCCTTGAAGTTCGTTGTCCTATGCGAGCTCAACTTTATTAAATTGTGATGCCAAAGGTGCCTCTGTAAGTCTGTAAAGTCAGTATTGGCACTTTGGGAAAGGGGTGTGTCAATACATCACCCTTTTCGGAATGCAGGTGGGAGAGACTTGCACCCCAAGAACAATGATCATTTAAGAACCTGAAGGTTCACTGTCTCCTCAGTTAGCTACATGTCCCTTTGGCTCAATACTATGTTCTTTGGGGGAAGGAGTGTGTCAATGCATCACCCTTTTTCGAGACACAGGTGGAAGAGGACCTGTGACTCAGGAACAGTGGTCATCGAAGACCAGCAGGTTCGCTGTCTCCTCAGCTTAGCTACATGTCCCTTCTCTGTCTCTGTAATACCGTCACAGTGGGGCTATTAATACCCACCTCATGACGTTGGCCGTGGTGGGGCTATTAATACCCACCTGTTGACCTCTGTAATATGTACTTAGGGGCGGCACATAGCAATCCCGTGATTTCATCTTTGCTTTACATGTCTTATTTAACATTTGTGGTGTTTAGAATCATAGGTCAGAGAAAAGGGTAAAGTTGGATCCCCTCTTTCTGAGGTAATAAAATGTTTGTCAAATTACTTTATTCTTTATGTCAAATCTCAACCCATCCTTCGGGCGAGACTGACTTAGTATAGTCTTTACAATATTGGACATGGACTCTAGTGGTCTGTCAAAAGTGGGGCCCAATTTGAAAAAGATCGGGGCCCAAACAGATGACACCTTATTCTGTCTGACAGAACTCAGGCCGGGTTGGGAAGGACCCGGGCCAGGTCACTGTCGGGCGACTAAGGCAAATGGCCTGGTCCGATTCAAGGACCGACTCAGGCCGGGTTATGGGCTGTACACCGGCCGTCATCCCGGTCGAGTTCGTGCTCGGTCCTGTTGACCGATCAATGCAACTCGGCCCGGTTTTAGGATCCGATCCGGTCGGGTTGTGGTACGGTGATCGCGTGATTCCCTCGATGCGATAACTCGGTTCGGGTTCTCCAAGACCCGGGTCGCGTCTGGTATGACCCGGGCCGAGTCATCAGCGACTCGGGCCGGGTTGTTGGTACGCAGACCCGCGCCGATCTTCTTCTCTCTCTCCGGCCATCTTCCGGCCGTCGATTCACGATAGTATAATACGAAAAATGGAGCTTATATGTTCTAGATCAATATGGGGTCATTATGCACATTATATGATTAACAAATCATAGCCTAAGGGGATTAGACATCTAAGGCACCTCTTTTTGTCGTTTTGAGTTCGCCGACGATCTTTGCGTCGTCTTCTCCGGTGCCAATCAGTCCTGACTGATGATGGGGTGCGGCTGACCTTCGAGCACGTTGAGGGAGGGCCGCTGTGCGTCGGATCTCCGTTGGATTGTCCTTGTTCGCCGCTCCTGTCGCTCGGTGCGCGCGCCTCATCGAAGCAGGGGAAGAGGAACGGAGGGGAGTCCAGAGGGGCACGAGGACTTCTCCTCGTGCTCCTTTTATAGCTCCAGGACAGCCTGATTTGGGATGTAATTGGAAAGCGAATCGGGGAGGAAATCTCTCTCCCCATTTATTATTCATCCTTTCCTTCTTCATTTTTATTTCAAATCTCTTTCCTTTCTTGCTCCTCCCATGATCTGAATTTGATTTAGTATTTAAATTCTTTCCATATTTGTATTGATTCTTGTCAGACGTTACACAATGCATGTTCGAATTCAAATCCCTTTCCTATTTGGATCCTTCCGTACTTTAATTCTATTTATTTGATTTTGAATTGAATTTTGAATTCCCTTCCTCTTTTGTTCTTTCCTTGTCCTGAATTTAATTTGCATTCAATTCCTTTCCATATCTGTGTTGATGCTTACCAGACGTTACACGATTTGTGTTCGAATCCTTTCCTCTTTTGTATTTTTCTATCTTTTGATTCTGAATTAACTTTGAATTCCTTGCATTAATTTCCATTGATTTGGATTTCCTTCCTTAATTATAATTTAAGTTTGATTCTTGATTTCCTCTCATTAATGTCATTTAATTCCTTGTTTTTTGAATTCATTTCCTTCTTTAAGAATTGTTTTCAATTAATTTTCAATTTGAATTCCCCATTAATGGCATTGATTTCAATTGATTTTCAATTTCCTCCATTAAACTCATTGATTTCACGTTTTGATTTCTTTCATTAATTGCATTAAATTTCAATTTTGAATCCTTTTTCCTTATATGGAATTTTGCATACGTTACAATCATCATCATCATCATCATTATGATTAATTATTATAATCTAAAGATGAAATCAGACAAAATTTCAATTTCAAACGACTAAGTTAAGCATAAAAAAGCTATCAACTGATGTGCCACAACAAAAACCAGATGACAAGATTTAAAAATTGAAGAGTAAAAGATTAAGAGCACTGGATCACATAGAGCTAATACAATTTTTAGCCATCAAACCAACAGGGAGAATTGTTCATATGTTCATCATTATCGCCATTTCCATTGGAGAACAAATTACTGGGAAAATATGTAACAAAGATTCAATCCAAAATGCAAAAAAAATTATTTGATTAGAAGGGCGTCAGATCTCCAAGGTGATAATGATAGGTAAAGGTAGCATCACAGATAAAATTCAGATGCAAATTACCCATTAAAATTCAGTGATTCCTCATTCGACCCTAATTGATTAACGTTGATTACAAGAAGATCAAACCCTTTTGAAGACATCAACAAAAAAGGTATGTTTTGCTAGAATACACATGTGGCTTTGAGCATCAAACTTCCGATGAAGAAATCAGAAAAAATGCGACTCATAAATATGGCGCAGAAGAGGGTGATAATGGGAATTAGGTTTTATTGCACATTTGGTACCTCCATGTCTTTAGGCTTCTAAAGATGTTGGGCCGATCTCTTGGAGGCCCAAACAATATATTTATATATATTTGACTTGTGTTCATTTTTTTATTTATTATAAAAGAGGTCAGTACTTAGTAGTATAAGAAAAACTAAATAAAAATATATAATTTCTACCATACGAATTTAATTCATAATTTTATTTTTACATGAAGGTAAATGTGCACCACTACTTGCAACCTTGTTTAAGCTAGGCACTTATCTAACTCTAAAAGTAAGGCGATTCAATTTTTCATAAAAATATTGTTGATATGGAATATATTTGGACCAAGACCGCGTTCAGATTCAAAAAACCTGAATTCATTTTAAACCCGGTTATTTAATACTATAGTATATAATTGATCACTAGCTTTTCACAATAGGTTTTTATCCCATTTTCTATTCAATTCACCCATATCGAGCCCTCATTTTGCCTAACTTTTGACCAATTATGCTTGGAATGCAAAGGATTGTGATAATCAGCTGATCAAACTCATTTTATACTTAATTCCATGTGCATAGAGGTTCTGAATTGCTAAAATCCATAAATATCTCAATTCTATGCCAAGTTATCATCTTTTGGGTAAGTTATCATTCCAAAGTGCAAGTTATCATTTTTCTAATTGAGCTGATTTCTAGTGATTATCTTGCCCTAAATCCCATGCCATCATGAATTAATCATATTTGGATAATTATATTTCAACTTGTGCAAAGTTATTATTCAATTTCACAAGTTATCATTTTTGGTGTCAAGTTATCATTTTTAGGGCAAAACTATCATTTCGATATGCAAGTTTGTCATTTCTGCATAAAAGCATTAGGCAATCATTAAATTACTATCCTAACTCCTTGCTGCTCTAATTTGATCAGATTTGGATAAACACAACTAAATTTATGACAAGTTATCATTTTATGGCATCAAGTTATCATTTTATGGCACCAAAGTTATCATTCCTACGAAATCTTATCCACATTTGATTTCTGATCTTATTCACTTGCCATCCTAATCTCTTTGATGCCTTCACTGCCCTGAACCACTCATAATTGGACAATTTTCATGATATGGTGCAAAGTTATCATTCCGGACTTTAAAAGTTATCATTTCTGATTATGAATTTTATCCTTGCACAACACCAAGTCCCATTTGATAATTGAGCTGATAATTATCATTGTCCTAATCCTCATTTGTTTAAATCCTATTCAAGGACTTTGATGCTTGCTGTTTTGGCCTTTCTAGCAGGGAAAAGAAGGCTGCACAAGATGGAAAAGGAGGGGGGGGGGACCACTTGCTTTTTAGATATTTTCTAGACAGGACACATGGCATAATCAGGGAGTGATGGAAACTTCCTATCTACATCCAAGGGTGATGAGAGGACATATAAAAGCTAAGAAACCAGAAGGAAGATGGGGGGGGGGGGGCTAGCCATTGCATGGGTTTCTGCAGAGAAAGGAGCAAGAAAAGGAGCTGAGGGCTGCTGCACACTGATGCTATCGATAGCCTACCTTCCCATTAATTACAGGATGATTTGTATCAATTCTTTCTATCTTATATCAATGCTTGTAACTATAATGAGCTAAATCTCAGCTCTCCTAGGATAAGGTAGTAGTCTAATTTAGTTATGGATGGGACATGGATAAATCTGATTTCCTGCACTAATATTTGATTTCTGGTTTTGCACTTTTGATTTCTGTTTCATATGAATATGTTCTTGACATTGTGAGGTCCTATTTGTATTTACAACTGAGAGGTTGTCCTTTGATCAGAAATGATTCAAGAACCAATGGCAAGTTTCTAGGTTCAATCCCAATTAGGAATCTGATTTTCTGATTTCTGAATTCTGTTTCTGATTCTGCATTTTTGATTTCTGAATTCATTAAATCTGACTTATCATTGTGGAGTCCTAACTGTGCTAACAACTGAGAGGTTGCTTAATGGTTTCATTCTTGTTTAGAAATGAATCAAGATGCAATGATATTCCTAAGATTTCAATATGTAATTGTTGCTAATTTGCCTTCCTGAATTGGTTATTTCACAAATCTATTTTCTTGAATTCTGTTGGATTCTTCTTTGTTATTGTAAACCTCTGATTTCATTAAATCACTGAGAAGTGAACTTAAGGTCTTCTTTCTGTTCAGAGATGAACCAAGTGCAATGACAATTGGTTGAGTTCCTTTATGTTATCATTTGATCAATGTTTCCAATTAATTAATGCTAGTGTGGATTTCCCTTTATTTGCAGCTGAGTGGCTGATTACAAATCTTCTTATAGTTTAGAGATAAACCAAGAAACATTAGCACTAATATTGGATTGATTTCATTCCTATTTAGTTAATTGCAGTAATTCCCTCATATTTAAAGTGCAATTGATAGTTATCATTTCAGATTTCACTGAATTATCAAAAATCAACAAGGAACTTGATTTTGAGCTTGATGCTAACTTGATTATCAGCAAGGACCTCTTCTAATTCAATTAGCTAATCAATCATATGAAAATATGATAATTAGTCCTAGTTCAATTGTGCTGTGATAACATGCCATTTCAAGTTGAGTTAAAATTGACACATATTGATAACTTATTCCATTCCATCCATAATTAAATTAGATGAATCCCAATTCCTAGGAGAACCTTCCTCATTGATAGATAAACCCTTTTATCCCTTAGTTTAACATTTATAATTCAGTTTGATAAATTTCCAAAGGTCCAAAAGTAGTTACCACTTTGCCATTCTTTAAAAATATGTTTTCTGAAATCTTTAAATTCTTGAAATGGTAACTTTAATTAGGGCTAGTCTAGATTATTTTAGAGAGTCTTTGGCTTCAAATCACTGTGGATACGGCATTTAGGGTTTACTACAATTGACCCGTGCACTGCAGTAGGGAGTGAGTTAGGGAGTTAAATCAAAAATTGAAAATTCTCAAATTTGACCCCAAAATCAGCAAGTTATCACTACACTCCTCAATTTCACTATCAAGTTTTTGGCGCCATTGTTGGGGATTTGAGGTCAATTAGATTAACTTAGATAGTTTATATTAGTTTTAGACTAGTTTTCAATCCATTTATTAGCCCAATTTTCAGTTTTTGCAAGTTATCATTCTGAATTTTTTAATTTTGTCAAGTTTTCTTTCTTTTCTGAATTTGATACTTCTGAATTCATTTATGCAGGATTTGGACAATCAAGAGGATTATTATCAATCAGATCCCGAACCTGAAAGAAGATTCTTGAGAAGAAGGAGATTGCAAAGGATAGAGGCAAGAAGAAGAATTTTTGAAGAGGAAGAAAAGGAGGTTAACATGGCTGCACCAAGGACACTCAAGGATTGCTATTCACCTAGTAATGTCAGAAATCAACAAGGGAATGGAGTCCTAGCACCTGCTGCCAACTTTGAAGTGAATCCAGTATTAGTCACAATGATAAGGCAATAGCAATTTGCAGGATTGGGGAATGAAGATCCAGCTTCACATCTTGACAATTTTAAGGAAATTTGCAGCACTGTCCACTTCAATAACACCCCCATGGATGATGTCTACATGAGGTTATTCCCCTTCTCACTCAAGGACAAGGCAAAGACTTGGTACAAGACCCTCAAACCTGAAGAGATTGCCACTTGGGAGTCCATAATCCAATTGTTTCTAGCTGAATTCTTTCCACCTAACAAAACTGATAACTATAGGGATTAGATTGTTAGATTCTATCAATTGGATCAAGAGAACATATGTGATGCATGGCAAAGACTCCAGAGCTTGCCGAGGGCATGTCCACACCATGGTTTTGAAAAATGGTAATTGGTTAACTATTTCCACAAGGAATTGAACTATCCATCCAAGGTGGCATTGGATACTACTGCAGGAGGGATTTTTGCATCCAGTAACATTGATGAAGCCTATCAATTGATTAAGAATATTGCCAAAAACTACCATTTCCTTACACATGATAGGACAAGGAGGCCATCCAATGATAATCAAGACAACAACATTGCTGTCCAGATTGAAGAAGGGTTGCAAAAGGCATTGGAGAAGCTGAGTTTGTCAACCAATGTGGGAAAGGCATCCAATTCTGAAACAAGGTGTGTTGTATGTGAAAATCAGAGCCATGTTACTGAAGGTTGCAACCTGATAATGCAGCAATACGAACAATCTATAGATCAAGTGAATGCAATAGGGAATTATGGAGTGAAGCCCTCTGTTGAGTTCTATACTCCAGAAAATAAGAATCATCCCTACTTCTCCTACAAGGCCAATCACTACCAAAGGCCACCCATGCGGAATTCTAATTGGCAACCTAAGATTTTGCCAAGGAACCAACCACCTCCATATCAAAATCAGTCCTCAACCATTCCAATGCAAAGGCCTCCTTATGAGCAGCCACCACAAACTCAAGCCACTCAATTCTCAAAGATGGAAGAGTTGCTGCAACAAATTCTGAAGAAACAAGAGAAGCAAGAGAAGGTAATGCCGAAGCTAACCAATGGATATGAAGCCTTAAGTGCCAATAAAAAAATGCTTGAAAGTCAAATTGCCCAACAAGCAAGCACATCTAATAGGCCACCCATGTTCTTCCCTGGACAACCAAAAGTGAACCCCAAGGAACAAGTCCAAGCTGTCCAGCTCAGGAGTGGAAGAATTATTGAAGAACCAATGAAGAAAGTAGAGGACAATCCAACCAAAATAGCAAGTATCCACATGGAATCATTGAAGACATACCCCTCAAAGTTGGAAAATTCTATATTCCTATGGATTTTGTAGTACTTGACATGGATGAGGACCTGAACACCCCAATTCTTCTAGGCAGGCCCTTCCTAGCCACTGCAGGTGCTATCATAGATATCAAGGAGGGTAGATTGACATTCCAAATTGGAGAGGACAAGATATAATTCAATTTGGCACAAGTTATCAGTAGGCCAAATTTTCAGCAAAGTGATTTTGAAGATGGGCAACTAGATCAGATTGTAGAGCAAGTTTCTGCAATAATTCCCATTGAAGACCCCTTGCAAAGATGCCTAATGTTTGATCACTTGAAGGAACTAGAAGATCCAGAGGCTAAGACATGCCAATCTGAGCTGAATTTCTCAAAATTAGTGGACAAATCTGAAATTCAGAATGAGGTGCATGAGGTTATCACTGCTGAACTCCAACCCAATTCAACTCAAGACAACTCTTCTAAATTGGAGCTCAAGCCTCTTGCTAGCAACCTGAAATATGAATTCTTGGGAGAGAATTCCACATTTCCAGTAATTATCAATGCCAATTTGCCAAAAGAACAAGTGCATGAGCTGCTAAAAAGATCGAAGCTGTAGAGGGAGGTAATAGGCTATTCAATTGAAGATATTAAGGGTATTAATCCCTCAATTTGCATGCACAGGATCCCTATGGAGGACAACTACAAGCCCTCAATTGAATGCCAAAGAAGACTCAATCCACTGATGAAGGAAGTTGTGAAGAAGGAGGTGCTCAAGTTGTTGAATGCAAGAATTATCTACTCCATTTCAGATAGTGAATGGTCAGTTCTGTTCAAGTGATGCCAAAGAAATGAGGGATTAAAATAGTAAAATCAGATACAAATGAGTTGATATCCACCGGGACAGTTACTGGTTGGAGAATGTGTATTGATTTCAGAAAATTGAACAAGGCAACCAGGAAGGACCATTTTCCACTCCCCTTCATTGATCAGATGCTTGAGAGGTTGGCCAAACACTCTCATTTTTATTATTTGGATGGCTATTCAGGCTTCTTTCAGATTTCAATCCATCCACAAGACCATGACAAGACCACCTTCACATGTCCATATGGGACATTTGCATATAGGAGGATGCCATTTGGATTGTGCAATGCCCCTGCCACATTTCAGAGATGCATGATGTCCATCTTTTCAGATTTCATTGAGGACATTATGGAGGTGTTTATGGATGATTTTTCAGTTTATGGGGATTCCTTTGAGGCTTGTTTGGAAAATTTAAGCTAGAGTGGAGCTGCAATCCAGGATCCTATCGACATCTTACTTTTCCATTAATTACAGGATGTTTTGTATCAATCGTTCCTCCTATTTTGTATCAAACTTTGTAACTATGAGGAGCTAGATTCTAACTCTCCTAGGATAGGGTAATAGTTTAGTTTAATTGTGGATGGATTATGGACAATTCTAATTTCCTGCACTGATTTTTTGATTTTTTTGATTCTGTGAATTCTGAACTCATATGGACCTGTTCTTGGCATTGTAAGATCCTATTAATATCTACAACTGAGAGATTATCCTTTGATCTATTCTTGTTCAGAAATGAATCAAGAACCAATGGCATTTTCTAGGTTCAAATCAAATTAAGAATCTGATTTTCTGATTGCTGATTTCTGATTTCCTGAATTCATAGAATCTGTTCCTACCATTGTGGAGCCCTAATTGAAATTATAACTGAAAGGTTGCTTATGGTTTCATCCTTGTTCAGAAATCAATCAAGGGACAATGGTACTTCCAAGGTTTAATTCCTTGAATTATTGCAACTCTTTATTGCTGATTTCAGTTTTGAATTCTGATTTCCTGAAATCTAAATTCTGATGTGCATTCCTGATTTCTGATTCATAAAATTTGATATCATTGTAAAACCCATCATTCCATTGTCTGCTGAGAAGTAGATTATGTGGGTTCTTCTTATTCAGAAATGTATTAAGAGGCAATTATAATTTCCTGAGTTAATTCTGTGAAAACAAGTTGTTGGTGAAATCTGTTTTGAATTGTGAGTTATGATTTTTATGGAATCTACTTGTCATTATGGAATCCCATTCTTATAGGCAACTGAAAGGTTATTTCCTGATTTCCTTGCTGTTTAGAGATGGACCAAGGAGCAATGGCATGTCTGAATTCTAATGAGTGACATGTGCTGAATTCAAATGTTTAATATGTGCTGATTTTATCCAATTGATTAGTACTAATGTGGATTTCATTTCAATTTGCAGCTAAGAGGCTGATTTAAAATCCTCTTGTTGTTTAGACATAAACCAAGAAACATTAGTATTAAGATTGGACTCATTACTTTTCTGATTAGTTGATGCATGAATGTGAATTGAATTGTAGTGTCAAACTGAAATTGCCAAAATCTGAAAAAAATGTGGGGATACCTATCTAATTCAACCTGGCTAACAATTATATGACAATATATTGATTAGTTTTGGACTAATTGAGCTATGAAAGCAGTAAATTTTCACGTTGAATCAGATTTGAGTTTTAATTGATAACTTGTTCCATTCCATCCATAATTAAGTTAGATGAACCCCAACTCCTAGGAGAACCTTTCTCATTAATAGATAAACCCTTTTAGCCCCTAGTTTAGCATTTATAATTCAGTTTTGATAACTTTCCAAAAGTCCAAAAATAGTTATCATTTTTGCCAAAATTAAAAATATGTTTTCCATTCTCTTTAATTTCCTATTTTTGCCACTAGAAGTAGGATTAGTCTAGATTGTCTTAGGGAGTCTTTGGCTTCAAATAACTGTGGATACGACATTTATGGTCTGTTTGGATTGAGGGTTATGAAGGGGTGGGGTGGAATATGAGGGAATGAAAATAGTTACACCATGTTTGATTTAAGTTAAGAGGGGTGGGGTGGAATAGCTAAGCCCTTCAAATATCACATTTTTCATTCCACCAAATTGGTGGAATGAGGAGGGATAGATTATTTTAGACCAAATTAACCTCTTTCCCTTTTTTATTACAAAATTAAATTGTTTCCCTTATTACCAAATTAAACCACCTCTCTCTCTCTCCTCTCTCTCTCTCACACACACATATTATCTTTTTTCTAATATGAATACATATTTATCTATAATTTTTATTAAATAAAACTTTTTAGTAAATATAAAATTTTATTCAAAATAAACATAAAAATAATTTAATATTAATATAATATATTCAATCTGGTCAGGACGTAAAACTCGGATTCGTTCCCGACCTGACCCGGTCGAGTGTCAAAGAAATGAGACTCAGTCCTGACTCAATTATCCATCGGGTCGGAAAAAAATTTAAAAAATCTGAACCGGTGCGGGCGAGGGCGACTAGTCGTCCCGATTCATGTTCACCCCTAATTAATGATTGTAAATACTTTAAATATATAATGAAGGATAAAAATGACTTTTATACAAATAAAATCTTCGTTACCCCACCCCACATCTTATATAATTTATTATCCAAACATGGACTTTTTATTGACACACTACGCCACCCCACCCCATCACTCACCACATCACCCCATCCCATCCCTCCATTAGTTGTTTGCCAAACAGACCCTTAGGGTTTACTACAATTGACTTGTGCACTCAGTAGAGAGCGAGTTAAGGAGTTAAACCAAAAATTGAAAAACCTGAATTTTGACCCCAAAATCAGCAAGTTATCACTACACTCCTCAATATCACTATCACACTTGTGTACTCTATTGAATCCAAAAATCTAATATTGCAAATTTCACTAATTCCCTTTCATTTTTCTCTGCAGCACTGAAGGCAAATCAGAAGTATGGACCACCCAGACCCTCTGGTTGACATGAGAGAACAAAAGGATTCAATTGCACAAATCCAAGAATTTGATACCCTCCGAACCCTCTCCCTTGCCTATTTTTTTTTCACTACTGTGGACAGTGCTGAGAATAAGCTTGGGGGAGAAAACCTGATATTTTTCTAAACTTTAGACCATGTTTTTAATCTATTTTAATGCCCATATCATCAATTATCACTAGGTTACCACTGTTTGAACAAGTTATCATTGATTTCACTTGGTTATCACTAGTTTTGACAAGTTACCACTGGTTATCATTTTTTTGGGTTCAATTCAATCCCTGCATTCATTCTAACTCTAAAATGGGTGAAATCCTTCACTATGACATTTAGTACACTCCAATACCAAGTGGTCAAATTGGCCATTAGTCTTCTTGCTTTAATCAGCTTATCAATTCAGGTGCATTTGAATTAAATTTCAGCTGAAAATTTTTCTTTTTGTGGGTAACAGTAGCTGACATTCATAGATTAAATTGAAAGTATAAGATGTCTAGAAGGGAGTCAAGGCTCTTGTTGTCATGTTAAATAGGAAAACTTGACTTTTTGAACCAAGGGATCTAAACCTTACTTGAGTTTGAACTATTGCTCACTTCTTGAGCAGAATAGAAAAAGAAAAATGGAGAAAAGAATAAAGTGAATAGCGTCTCCATTGCTAGTGACGCTAAGTCGATGCCATGAGCGTCGGTATAGCGTCTCAGTTAAGTCACAACAAGGCGACGCTACTGGCCTCTCAATGTATGTATGTATGTATGTATGTATGTATCTTACCTGGGAAGCTGGTCAATTGACGGCTACAGATGCTACTTATAACGCCCATGCTTGATACTATTTTAACACTACTTTAAGTAAGAAATAGATTAACTATACATTATATATCTATATTTATTATATATATTTTGACTCAACCCCATATACTTTAATATATATTATATGTGTACCTTCGACATATATATGTATCTCTATATAATTACTTATATATGTCTATCATATGTGTGTTTCTATATGTTAATATATATTATCTATACTATACTCATATATTATATGTGTACCTTCGACATATATATGTATCTCTATATAATTACTTATATATGCCTATCACATGTGTGTTCCTATATCCTAATTACACATATTATTTTTATATTCTTAATCATGAATTATGATGGTTGAAACAAAATAGTCCATTTTAGCGCCACCATGGAGACTCGATAGCGTATATAGAGCGCCACAATATAGCCGTAATAGTTGTCAACGCTACAGAGGCACTATTGGCGTCTCACTAGCGTCGTTGTGTTGAGACGCTAAGATAATTGTGACGCTAATGTGATGCTAGTGTGTAGTAAACAAAGTTAGCGACTCATTAGCGTCTCTATAATGTCTCATTAGCGGACTTTTTATTACCCTTACTTAATCAGGCGCATATTGACATATAAATACGCATATATACTTGTACTTATATACCACACATACACATATACATATTATTATCACTTAATTTCGCACATATGAACATATTGATGCATGCAAAATACAACATATTTTAGATTATTATTTTAATTAATTTTTCTGTAATTTGTTCATGGCATGCATCATTTTTAGTCACTTTTAGTCGTAATTCCGGATTTATCAATTTTAATTATTAATGTTTTGAATATTTTAACTAAAGAGGAATTTACGTAATTTTTATAATTATTTTGCAGGTAAAATGAATCGGCCGTAAAGAATTATATTTCGGCCGAGATGATCTCATGGTTGGATAAATTACATCTTACTTCGTTGGGGGTAAAAACGAATGCAACTTGAATTTTGGGCGTAATGAGATTAGATTTCATCATTTTGGGCGAGATTACAAAGAAGATGATCACTTTTTGGCCGAGATTCAAAGGGGGTAACAATTAAATGATTTTATCTTTTGGGCGTAACAAGATTAAATTCTTTATTACAGCCGAGATTCGAAGGGAGTAAAGATAAAAGAATTTTATTTTGGCCGAGATTCAAAGGGAGTAAAGATAAGAAGGATTTATCTTTGGGCGTAATGATAAAAAAGATTTATCGTGTTGGCCGAGTTTATCTCATAATTTTAAAGTCAACCGTACGATGTTACGACCGAGATCAAATTAAAGGCCGTTCGCACCCTATAAATACATGAGGAAACCATCGTCCCAAAGTGTGCTCTGAAGTTCAGGTTTCTTTCACAGTTGAGTCATGAGCTCTGCAGACTACGACCAAGAGGAGAGAGGTGCGACGGTTGGAGGTTGATCGCGACCCTGATCAAGTCCGAGAAGCTGCCCTACTGTCTGCCAGATTCGAGATCTCTATTTTGGGTGTAATTCTTTCAATTTTTATGATTTGTATTTTATTATCTCTCCGGAATTTCTAGGATGAACTCCATGTTTTAGGATTATTATTTTAGGAGATTATTAATTGAAGGGAAATGTTTGGACCCTATTTTATTTGCTTTAATCTTTTCTGATCAATTATTAATTGTGCTTAATGCTTTTATATTAGTTAATTAAATTTTTGAATTAGGCTATACCAGTTTGTGGAGTGTTTAATTTCAGAATTCATTATACTAATTATAATTGATTTTATTTGGAATTAATAATTGACATAAATTTGATAACTAGTGTGTGGAGAATCAAGTTTGTGTGGTCTATTAATCTATACCAGTTTGTGGAGTGATTAATAGTCTAGAGAATTCAATTTAATGCATCTTAATTTTAATATGATTTTGGGGGTACCAATCATGGAGACTTCAATTCTTATTAAATTAAGATAGTTCTATATGATTAAATTGAGGGATGCCAGTCGTGGAGACCATAAGTTAATCATGTTAGATTACTTTAGGGAGGCTCTAATTCATCTTTAAAGATTAAATTTATCTTTTATGGTTCAAATATTTATCCTGATCTATTTTCATCCTAAGGCCTAACTTCAACACCACTATCTTATCTTTATCTTATTTTCTTTATCTTTTAAAACTCATTTTCAAAATCCATGTTTTTTCTCTCTTATTAATTTATAAATTCAGATATTGAATTAATAATATTCCTCGTGGGTTCGACACTCTTACTCCTATTACTATATTACTTGAGCGACTAGTACACTTGCTAGCTATTTTATTTTGCTACATCATTTCAACTCATCAAGTTTTTGGTGCCGTTGCCGGGGAATATTTTATTAATTAATTTATGATTTTTATGAATTATTAGGAGATGTAAATAAATTGTAAATAATTCTATGTAAACATGTACTATTTTAATTATTTTTATTTCTTGTGAATTAACTAACAATTTTCTTTTGCAGATAAAGGTCACGACATTTTGAATTTGTTGACTTTAGGCTCAAATTCTGACGTCGATTACGTGGATTTATGGTTTCACGACCGTAATTTATTTTGTTGGCTTTACTAGTTTTACGGCCTCGCAATATCGATTCTGAGTTCTAATCTTCTATTTTACGGTCGTAATTTTATCCGAACGTTGTTTTACGCCATGGATTTGATTTCATTTTGGCCAAGGTGGTTTATTATATTTGATTTGATTTCGTTATTTTACGGCCGTAAAGAATCGACTTAATTCAGTTTCGGCCGTAATGATTATTTGTCGCCTTAACAGTTGGATTCGTATTTCAATTGCTGATACAAGTTGTGTTTCGACCGAGACCTGGATAACTTTTTGTTTTACGGCCAATTGAATCATGTCGATTTCATTTCGACCATAAAATTCTAATCTTCTGACTCGCTTCGGCTTTAACAACAATCTTTATCTGAATTTTACAGTCGAGATTCTCTTTACCCACGTGATCGAATTGACTTATTTCCCTTGCGCACGGATTGATTAATTATTCGATTTTGCGGCCGAGAAGTGTTTGCGGCTGACTTTGATGAATTCGTAATTTGGTTCAGAATTTAAATTTAACGCTATCTCGGTCATAATCTAACGAGTTTTACGCTGCGTACCTATTCACGTTGATCCCTTCGACACTGTTTCATGGTTTTTACGGCCAAATCAGATTATTTTATGTCCTACTACTCTAATTTCGTCCGGGATCTTGTGTTTGGCGGCGGTCAAATCTATTTATCTTCTATGATTACTATGCGGCCGTAAATTAGGTTTTGTGCCGGTGTGTTGACGTCATCGTTAATTCTTCCAAGTTTTATGGCCGAACGAGTAAAAATTGTATAATTTTTATGATTATCTATTTGATTTACTTTCGATCGATTTATTTGGCATTTGAATTGGTTTGTAGAGCGTTTGGCGCCATAATTAGGATTCTGAAAAGTTCCTCTCGGAAATAATTTTAATGACGAATTTTTTTTAATTCTATCAGGCCGAAAGACTTTTTATTTGACCTATTATTTGTATTTCTTTCTTCTTGTATATATTTTTATTTTATTTTATTTTATTCTTTTAACTTATTGAAAATTGGTTGTTGCATGTACTAATTGAAAATTAAATCACAACCAATCCTAGAATCTTCTGATAAGCGCACTAGGAGTTCAAATCCACTGTTGGAATTTGATTATGAAATTGAAAGAACCTATCGTCGATTACGAAGAAATATAAGAAAAATGGCGGAACAAGCACGCGACGATAAGAGACTGGAGCAACAAAATGAACTGGTTCCGCCACAAAATAATCGACGAGAAGATGAAGCAAAACTCTCTATGAGAGAATATGTCTCGGTCAGATATAATGACCGAGAATCATGCATTGTGCTGCCTGAAATCAATGCAAATAATTTTGAGATTAATCCTGCAATCGTGATGATGATACAAGCATTCCAATTTGGTGGAGGATTTCATGAAGACCCTCACGATCACCTTGACAAATTTCTTGCCACTCTTAGCACTTTTAGAAATAATAATGTTTCTAATGAAGTTATTCATCTTTTATTATTTCCACAATCTTTACGTGACAAAGCTTTCGCTTGGTTTAAAACTTTGCCTGCAGGATTGATTCACTCATGGTTGGAGCTGGTAGAAAAATTTGTTGGAAAATATTGCCCACACAAAAAGCAGGCAAATATAGAAGAGAGCTGAGGGCATTTGTTCAAGACGATGATGAAACATTATATGAGGCCTGAGAACGATATAAGGAGCTGCTAGCCAGAGTTCCTGACAATAGAATTCCAAAGTGGCAAGTGATGGAAGATTTTTACCATGGATTGCGAGCTGCAGATCAAGATAAGCTCGATCAATCAGCAGGAGGGACAGTGCTGGGATCTAAACGCCCTAGTGAGATATAGGATATAATTGAAGCTGTAGCCCTCAAGTCAAGTCAAGAAAGAAGACCATCTCGTCGAACTCAGGATGTACATACTGCACAAGGAATACAATCTTCAGAAATAGTGGCTCAGCTGGAGTCACTTAATCAAAAATTCGAGCAGATGATGTCATTAATGGAAAATTCGAGCAATTATAGCCCCACATGTAACACTTCAAATTCAAATCAAATTGAAAATGCTAACTTTATTTCCAATCCATTTTACAGGAACATCGATTATGGTTGGAAACACAATCCGAAGTTTGCCTATAATCAGAATCAAGGCCAACCTTCTAGCTCATCAAAAGATTATATACTAAAAAGGCAACTTGATGCTCCCCAATATCAATCATCAAATCACATGCAGGAGATGATGGCACAGATTATAGACACTATGCAATCATTGCAAAAAGATATAGAGTCTAGAGCCACTAATCAGGATGCATCAATTCAAAATTTAGAAAAACAACTGAGCCAGATGGTGGCACAACTGACTGGACGTACACCGGGCTCTCTCCCAAGCAACACAGAGAAAAATCCAAGGGGAGAAGAGCAAAATAGGTCTTGATTTTCATCAGAACTAAGTCAAGCTGACGACTATAAATCAGAACTATTTCTATCCTTTTTTATTTTTATTTTTTTAGATTAGTCTAATTAGTTGTTAATTAATATCTTAGTTTTGGGAGATAGTTTTATTTTATTTTAAGTAGGCATCTTATTTTTATTTTATATCGAGTCATCTAATCGATATTTCTTTTTGTGCACGGAGCGGATTCGGATACGTCGACCGAGCATTAACATGTCGGGCATGACCTCAGACATGACAAGCCGAGACGTATAGCAGGCCGTAAAAATCGAAAAATGTACGCCGAGCAACACTTGACACCGACATGATTATGCCTTCGAAAAATGCCACCTGTTCTTCTTACGGCCGACTTGCCATAAGGCGAAATGACAAGACACTACCACCTCGTTACGGCCGAGGATTACATAGATGACTACGCCATTTACCACCAAGACGGACGCCAATTCCCATTACGGCCGAGATGCCATACCGCAAAAGCTCCATGCACGAGCTCCGAGCAGATTGAACAACTCGCCATGCATGCGTCTCATCGAACACTTGCACCATTACGCCCTGCCACCCGTCTTTCTTACGGCTGATCACTGCGTGCCTTGAAAATCGGCCAAGCTCTTACGACATGACCCTTCACTGCGCGCATCACGAGGGAAAGGTAAGTTTACGCCCATAATTGTATCTATAAATTCTTACACCTCGTGTTTTTGCATACCAAGAACCGGCTCCATTTCTCCCTTTCCTCCTTACGGCCGAAGTAGCTCTTACGGCCGAAGTTCCGAGTCTCACCGCTGATCCTTACGCCCACTGTGCATTACGGCTGAACCTCTGTTCCATTCTGTTCCTTACGGCCGAAGTCTCCACGACTAAAAGCCCTTACGGCTGAAGCCTCACCGACCTAACCTTAGCTCCCTTATGGCCGAGCTTCCACACTGAGCCAACTCTTTACGGCCGAAGTCTCACGGCGTCTCCGCTGCTCTTTTATGCCCGAAGTCACACGGCCGTTATCACGCCGCCTCTTACGCTGAAGTTGCATTGCAAGGTTATTCATCGACATCTACTCCTTACAGCCGAGGTTCATCTACTCTTACGGCCGAGCTTCATCAATTACGGCCGAACTTTTCTCTTTACGGCCGAGGCCTCAGCCGCCCAGCCGCCGTCTTCTCAAAGGCATTCCACCGCCATGGACCCGCCGAAGTTTTTCATCGACTTACGTCTTTATGGCTAACACTTGAGCATATGTATTATGGCCGACAGACTTTGCGACTGACCAAGGTCTCTTCCTTACAGCCGACGCATATTACGGCCGAGATTCAGCCGCCAATTTCACCGACGACATGTCATTGCCTTACGACTGAGTCATCCAGCTTACTTGGGCCGAAACTTCAGCGATCGAGCCGCAACCGTCCTTTTGACCGAGCCACCACATTTTTGTTTTACTGATCTATGAAAATATAGCATGAGGCGATTTGCGAATATTTGGAGGGGACGTCGCGAACGACGACATCCGAATGCTCAAATGACACCACAGCCCTCACAATTAATCTCCTACCCCAGAGATTATTATTGGACTAAGCCGGAGTATCAAGCTCGATATGAACGGATGTCTGAGATTTGAATTCATGCCACCGGATTTTCAGATACCGAATTGCTCAGGGAGTATAATTTACTTGCAGATATTCATCTATTATTTTCTCAGATTGGACTCTCTGACTTTGTGCATTCCTGGTGGCCAACTTATGAAGTACTAATTATGGAATTTCTTTCATCCTTGGAGGTTTTTAATTTAGATGGCAGGAATTATGATCAGCCCCGCATTTCATTCCAACTTTATGGGCGACCCTTTACTCCCACTCTAGGAGAGATTAATAATATCTATAGATTCCCCAACCATGGATCTCCTTCTGTACCTGCTGACTTTGATGCTGAAACTTTTTGGAATAAGATAACAGAAGAAGACCGATTAGTTTGGAACACAGCTAAAGACAGCTCAATTCAGAATCCTGTTCTGCGCTACGTCCATCGCATGCTAAGCAACACCTTAAGTGGACGCAGTGATAATGATAGTGCCGTCTCAGAGGGAGAGTTATATCTCATCCACAGCATGCTCCACAGAACTCCTGTTAATGTGGGTGCCTTCATCATTCATCGATTCCAGCGCCGCACTACTCTCGTGGCGGTAGCATTAATATGGGCGCCCTTCTCACGCCTATTGCTCAACATTTGCAACTTGACTTGGATGATCTCGAAGCTGTGCCAGGAAACACCCACCTCTCTCGAAGGACCATTCATGCTATGGGTCTCGTGAAGACCAACAACTTAGGGATCAAAGTTTTTATTTTTAAAGGCCACAATCAGGAGGTGCCCTGCTCAGATCGACATGCTTTTACGCCGATTAATCCAAATAATTGGCTCCTTTTTAGGCAGGTCATAGCTCCAGTAATTCCACCTGCAGGACCATCTACCTCTGTCGGAAAACCATACCAGGATGAACCTTTCTCCTGGTTTGATTCTACTGATTATGCAGCAGCCCAACCCTACCTTCAACAGCCACAAGGATTCCAGGCTGCATCACCGGCAGCTTCTCAATATGCCACATCCGTCCATTCACCTTATATGCTGGTGCCTTCTCCGATTCCATCTCCAGCACAAGAGAGCTCTTCTGATTCCTCGTTCATACCTGCTACTCCTTATGAGGAACGCGACTCGATGGAAGTATCTGCCCCTTTACAAGAACCTGTGCATAATCGCTATATAGCACCGGAGCCCACTTTTACTTCAGCCCCAGAGCAGACTTACTATCCACCTCCGCCACCTCAGCCTGACTATGCTTCCATGCAAAACTTATGGGAATCAATGTATGATGAACAACTTCGTCAAGCAGGGGAGTTTCACACTTTTCAAGAAGAGCAACTTCGTCAAGTAGGAGAGCTGCATGCTATTCAAGAAGAGCAACATCGACAAGCACAAGAGTTGACCAACATTCGAGTTGATTTTAGAAATATGGATGATCGTCAGGGTCGCTTCGAATCCCTTCAGAATCAGCATGTGCGCATGACGAGGCGCATCCATGAGTATCATATGCGCCAAGGAAATCTCGGCTACCATCCACCATCGCCACCCCGCAGACAGTAAATCCGGTTGTGTCTTTTCCCTTTTCTTTATTTTCATTTCTTTAATTTTCCTTTTTATTGAGTATGTATCACTTTCCCTTGTTGGCTTAACACTGAGGGCAGTGTCTAATTCAAGCTTGGGGGAGTTTGCATTTCATGCATTACATGCTTCTTTCTTTTTATTTGTCTATGTATGCATTTACCTAAAAAAAATTAAAAAATTAAAAAAAATTCTAAAAAAATACCATTGCATGCATTTATTTTGCTACCATCTTACTAACTTTTATCTTACTGTTTTAATTATCTTTAAGTAAAGTTCAAAGACATATTGTTAATTGATGAAATTTGAATACTTTTCTTTCTTATCACTTGCTATTTTAGTATCAAACTTATAAACTGTGTGCCCATGCTAAATAGAATTATGAATGACTAGACGACAAAATCATATTCATGCCTTTTTATTTTAAGTCTTGATAGTAGTAGCCTTCTTATTGACCATATCAAGTACTTTTTGAGCTTATAAAAAAGAAGGGTTAGTTAAACCCCAACAAATAAAAAAAAAATGAATAAAGTTATGTGTAGGTACAAAAGTGTTATCTGAAACCAAGGTGTGTTCGGGTAATTAGATCCGTAGGGGTTCATGCCTAGCGACCTAAGGGCAATTGCTCTGGGATCCGTCGATCGAAAACCTACTACAAGGACCATCTTGTGGAATATGGAGAAGCATATGAGTACTGAATCATGGCTAAGTTCGAACTCTTCATTCAGAACCTTGGTTTTTCGGGCAAGTAAACTCGAGGGGTGCCTTATCACCTGTTGCCCTAAGGCCATCTGGTCTAGGAGTCATCAGTCCAAAGCCCGCTACATGGACTTCCTTGTGCAATCCTGCTTGAAGATTAGAACTTTTAAAATGATTGAAAATAAAGTTGAAAAAGAAAAAGAAAAAGTTTTAAGCTCAATTAGTACTTATGTGTTCAATATTAATGCTATTATTTGACAGACAATTTATTTTTCTGCAAGGCTGAATTTGAGATTGTTTAAATTTGTGTAGCATTCAGAACCTCTATGAAGCTAAGTGCATGAAAAATGATAAGATGCTGAGTAGTAGGTGTGCAGAAGAATTGTGTGAGAAAATTAGTCAGTTGACAATGTGGAGGCTATGATGGAACTTTCTTGAGCCTTGCTTTGAATTTTTGCTTGAGTACAAGCAAGACTTTAAGCTTGGGGGAGTTTGATACATGCAAAATACAACATATTTTAGATTATTATTTTAATTAATTTTTCTGTAATTTGTTCATGGCATGCATCATTTTTAGTCACTTTTAGTCGTAATTCCGGATTTATCAATTTTAATTATTAATGTTTTGAATATTTTAACTAAAGAGGAATTTATGTAATTTTTATAATTATTTTGCAAGTAAAATGAATCGGCCGTAAAGAATTATATTTCGACCGAGATGATCTCATGGTTGAATAAATTACATCTTACTTCGTTGGGGGTAAAAACGAATGCAACTTGAATTTTGGGCGTAACGAGATTAGATTTCATCATTTTGGGCGAGATTACAAAGAAGATGATCACTTTTTGGCCGAGATTCAAAGGGGGTAACAATTAAATGATTTAATCTTTTGGGCGTAACAAGATTAAATTCTTTATTACAGCCGAGATTCGAAGGGAGTAAAGATAAAAGAATTTTGTTTTGGCCGAGATTCAAAGGGAGTAAAGATAAGAAGGATTTATCTTTGGGCGTAATGATAAAAAGGATTTATCGTGTTGGCCGAGTTTATCTCATAATTTTAAAGTCAACCGTACGATGTTACGGCGGAGATCAAATTGAAGGCCATTCGCACCCTATAAATACATGAGGAAACCATCGTCCCAAAGTGTGCTCTGAAGTTCAGGTTTCTTCCACAGTTGAGTCGTGAGCTCTGCAGGCTACGACCAAGAGGAGAGAGGTGCGACGGTTGGAGGTTGATCGCGACCCTGATCAAGTCCGAGAGGCTGCCCGACTGTCTGCCAGATTCGAGATCTCTATTTTGGGTGTAATTCTTTCAATTTTTATGATTTGTATTTTATTATCTCTCCGGAATTTCTAGGATGAACTCCATGTTTTAGGATTATTATTTTAGGAGATTATTAATTGAAGGGAAATGTTTGAACCCTATTTTATTTGCTTTAATCTTTTTTGATCAATTATTAATTGTGCTTAATGCTTTTATATTAGTTAATTAAATTTCTGAATTAGGCTATACCAGTTTGTGGAGTGTTTAATTTCAGAATTCATTATACTAATTATAATTGATTTTATTTGGAATTAATAATTGACATAAATTTGATAACTAGTGTGTGGAGAATCAAGTTTGTGTGGTCTATTAATCTATACCAGTTTGTGGAGTGATTAATAGTCTAGAGAATTCAATTTAATGCATCTTAATTTTAATATGATTTTGGGGGTATCAATCATGGAGACTTCAATTCTTATTAAATTAAGATAGTTCTATATGATTAAATTGAGGGATGCCAGTCGTGGAGACCATAAGTTAATCATGTTAGATTACTTTAGGGAGGCTCTAATCCATCTTTAAAGATTAAATTTATCTTTTATGGTTCAAATATTTATCCTGATCTATTTTCATCCTAAGGCCTAACTTCAACACCACTATCTTATCTTTATCTTATTTTCTTTATCTTTTAAAACTCATTTTCAAAATCCATGTTTTTTCTCTCTTATTAATTTATAAATTCAGATATTGAATTAATAATATTCCTCGTGGGTTCGACACTCTTACTCCTATTACTATATTACTTGAGCGACTAGTGCACTTGCTAGCTATTCTATTTTGCTACATCATTTCAACGCATCACATATACATACACATATATACTTTTAATACATAGACATATACACGTTATTATCACTTAATCTCGCACACATATAGACATATACATACACGTACATACTTATAATACAAATACATATACACATTTTTGTGACTTAATCTCGCACATATAGACATATACATATATATATATATATAGTTATAAACTTATAACAAAGACGTAACATATATATTTATGAAATATATATGAACTACATATGAATATATACATTTGTACTTATTATTTACATATGAATATACACTTATAATTTATATATATACCTAACATACATGCATACATACATTATATATTTATATAGATATACATAGATATAATATAAAGTTAAAAAAATCAATATCACGTCGACATGTACGTGACGCCAAGGTCGAGTCACATCAGCGTCTAACTAGCGTCGCACACTTTAGAGATGCTAAAAATGACCTTAAATCCCTAGGTTCTTCCCCATTTTTTACTTTTCATTGTTTATTGTTTACTTTTCACTCTTCTCCTCCGCGGGACGCCAACCGAAGACCTCATCCGTGGGATTCCGACCTCCTCCGCCTCCTCCTCTGCGACGACTATGACCCCGCCGGTCTGACAACATCGGCAACTTCGACTAACGATGTCGACGGCTCTGTCGACTCCGCCCGATGCCTGCCCTCCTTCGACCTCTTCCACTGCCCTCCTCCACCCAGTGCCGCCCTCCTCCGCCCTCTTCCACCTCCTCCGCCACCCTCCGCTGCCCTCCTCCTCCCGGTGCCGCCCTCTTCCACCTCCTTCGGCGCCCTCTGCTGCCATCCTCTGCCCGGTGCCGCCCTCTTCCACCTCCACCGCCGCCCGCCACATTCCTCACCCCTCCGCTGCCCTCCTCTCGGTGCCGCCCTCTTCCACCTCCTCTGCCTGCCGCTTTCTTCCTCTATCCTCTTCAACATCCATCGCCCTCCGCCGCTGCCCTCTACCGGCTGGAATTGCTCCACCGCTCCACTGTCGAACAGTAAGTTCTATTTGTTAATTTATTTTTGTTAACTTGAAATTGAAGATGGTCATGCTCTTAATTTCCTTAATTTATATGGATATATGAAGAAACTAAAATATTTTTAATTATGCCTTAATTTAGATAATATATGTTCTTAGTTATGTTAACTTGAAATTCTACTTTCACTATATGAATATCGCAACTTGAAAAATAGATGAACAAACTAAATTATTTCTTAAATTTATGCCTCCAATTAGACGAACATTGTGACTTGAAAAATAAATCAACAAATTAAATATATTATTCTTAATTATGCATCAAATCTGTATTCGATGAGTTTGAACTTGAAATCAAATACATATAAAATATTATCAACTTTTTTATCATGTTCTCATTTTAGTTAGCATAGAATGTGGATGAATATTATTGTTAATTAAAATGAGAACATTGAGAAAAGATACTAGAATATGACAATTCATTGATCAATAACGAGTGAGAAGTACTTGAAACATGTAATTTTAGACTTCATAAATTTAAAATCACATGTTTCAAGTACAAGAATTTATTGACACGTGGCTTAATGTTGTCCGTTACAGAAATGACAAAGCCAGATTGTAGTTGGATTCGTCATTGGAAGGATAAACGTGGCAAATAACAGAAGAATATAAGGATGGTATTGACGAATTTGTTAATATGGCATATCAAAATGAAGGCGTTGCTTCTTCATATGGCGAAATCTTATGCCCATGCCAGAAGTGTAAATGTTATCAGTGGAAAATAATCTTATCTATTGTGTACGGTCCCTAGGTTTCACTCAAATATGAAGATGATAGACCTGTTGAAGGTAAAGGCATCGGTAGAAAACTAATAGATAAGCTAAAACAAACATATGACAGTGAACTAGGGAAGAAGAATTTTACGTACAATGGTGAGAAAAGTTTATTCACAATGGGTGCTCTTCCTCAAGTAATCCTGGTTACTAATAATAACACAAGTTTGTTACTTTTTTTTCACTCATGGTTATTAGAGGTCGAGCTACTGGATTATCTTGCTTTTCTAGGCATTCACTCCAGATGAGTTAGCCATCACGACCATCGGGTATTATATTTATTGTCAGTTGCTTATAATAGTTGCTTATTTAATAATGTCAGTTGCTCCGTCGCCGATGGGGCACGTAGTCGGATCGTCACATAGTAGGCGATCCATTGGTGGGTCGTCTCCACGTATCACTCCAGGTACATGTCACATAGTAGGCTATACAGTTTTCTAATTATTTTGTTGTTGTGACAATTGTTCCACCGTCGACGGGGCACATAGTTGGGACGTCTCGATCGCACGATGACGATCGACATGTCACACCAGGTTATTTTCTATATATTCTATAAATTTAAATATGATAGTTGCTACGCCACCGCCACAGCCGAGATTACCAGACGCTTCACCACATTCTAGCGTTGGCAAGCGGCATCTTACCCAGGTGATATATTTATTATTATTAAAATTATATTTCTCATTAAATTACATTAATCATTTTTTTAATAATGTCAGTTGCTACGCCGCCACGAGCGAACTGCCACAGATCATGCAGCAATAGACATCACTCGAGGTGAGAACTTTACTGTACATATATCAATTATTACTAGTTTAATTTGGTATGACAGTAATGATTTATTTGGTAATAGGGCCCGTCGATGATGTCGGACCTTCTCAGCCTACTCTAACTGTACCGAGTGATGATTCCTCTTCGACAGATGAGGAGGGATTACATGATAATGGGGTGGTCACTGTGAATAATATTGCTCGTCAGTAAGTTAAATATGTTATAGAAATTTTAAGTGCGAGATGACATCTTTCGGGCCTTTACGATACGATCTTCTTTCGGGTTACATAATTTATTTTATATTATTTTTAAATTACTAAGTTTATGGTATTATTTAGGAGGCAAATTAGTTTCATCCAGATCTTAGTTTGGGGACGATCCGGATGCTTTTGAGGAGGTGGCTGCGAAATGTCTCCGAAATCGATTATATAATTTTTGCAAGATTGTCGGCCTCACTTTGGAGTAGGCCATATAAAGATGCCCAAGGCATATTAGGCGCTCAGTTTGAGAGTCCTTATGTAGGAAGTGCTAAGTATGTTTACTTCTAAATTATTTTTATTAAATTTATAATTTTTCAAAGTCTAAGTATTTGATGTTCATACAGGACAGATGAACAATGGCAAAGAAAGTTGAAAATGTCTAGAGTTAACCGATTTTCGAAGCCCGAGGCCCACATCCATACAGGCGGGTCCATGCGACTTGACAAGCATTGACGACGCATGGTAATTTACATACAAAATTAAATAATCAAACTTTTATCTTATACTTATTTTATAAAATATGAAACTTTATTGCAGGAAGAAAAATAAATAGGACTGTAGACTCTCGCATGGTCTACAAGGCCACACATAAGAGTCGAAAGACCAACGACTTGGGCATGCCCATTGCTCGTAGGCTTCTGTTAAGTCTCATCACATGTTCACTTGGTTGGTTACGTTAGTACAAATAATTTTTTAAATACGCAATGTTTAAATTTTTTTGGATGAGTATAATGCAAAGATGACTAAAAAGTACGATGATCCGAGTACTCAACCACCAGGTAACATTTCTCGAAAATGATTCACATTTTTAATTTGTGTTTTTTGATGTTGTATAATTTATATAATCTATAATGTTTATATGATTGTATAATTATTTTTCGTAGAGGACCCTGCTGTTTGGGAGGAGGTGGTCAGTACGACACAAGGAGGATACCTGCGTGGCCTAAGCACAGCCACTCAGGTACCTAGGAGGAGTGGAGGATATGCAGGCAGCCCATCTGCTCCGAGCACATTCGCTGCCCCTGATATGACACAGCAGATATCGTAGCAGTTGACTCCTTTATTGCATACGATTTGAGGATTGATCCCGCCGCAGAATCGGGATTGAACGTCTAGAATGATGACAACTCCCAAATTTAGGATAGAAAACTTTTACATTATATTAGATATGCTTTTGATACTTATACGTTTTTTATTAGATATACTTATTAGTTCTACTTATACGTTTGGATTATATTAGTTTTGTTAGTTCAGTTTATTACTTTTAATAAGGTTATATTTGATATGATGCCTGTGATGCTTGTGATCAATGGTGAATGCATTTATATGCATTATATATTTGTATGGTGTGGGAAGGAAAGAAAATATGGCTGTGATGGGGCAAAAATGTTCGCAATTAGCATCTCCATAGCGTCTCAATGGCATCGTAAATACATGCGACGCGATGCTAAATATATCATCCTTAGCGTCACTGTAGCATCACATGAGCGTCGATGTAAGTATAACATTAGCGGCACTGTAGCGTCGGACTAGCGTGAATATAATTATAAAACTAGCATCACTTCAGCGTCGGAATCACGTCACTGCGATAAGCACCACGTCTGCATCTCATTAGTGTCTAAGCTCTATTGCTCGCAATGACAACATTTGCGTCAACATAACATCGAGTTAGCATCTACAATTGTCGCTATTTGCGTCGTGTCTTGTGTTGGCGCTATTGAGACGCTATTAGCTTCCGATTCCAGGCGTCTCATATTGTCAACGCCATAACGATGCCAACGCGACACTAATTTTTCCAGCCATGCAGTAGCACCACATTAGCATCGCGAGTCCTATGTCACTATTTGACAATTTTCTTGTAGTGCTAGCGAAGGATATTTGGCCCGTTAGAAGAATATTTCTTCCCATCACTAATGCCATCAAAAAATGTGAAGGGTTTGTCTATAAAAAATTGTCAGTCGAAAATACGTATTTTTATTGTAGTTATCCTTGTGGGATGATGGATCTATAAAATGCGATAGAGACTTTGATCGGACAAGCGAGCGCCGAATCAGCCACCCCTTGGAGTTGATGTTGTCGGGGTCCCTTAGTAGCCTTCTCTATACTTGTTGCTCAGTGAGCTCTCCCAAGGCAAAATCTTGTACGCAATGTACTAGAGCCCCATCTTCATCGCCGACGCGATGTATTACGCCTCTGCCGCCCAATCTGTCCCCAGCGGCGATCTACATGAGCATCATGCCGAGCCTCATGAACAGAAGGTGCATCATTGCTGCCCTATGCACACCGAGCATAGTGTCATAGGATTTAGAGCCTCGTACATCCTGGAGAACTTTGTCCTCCTGCCGTAGGACCTACACCTCGAAGTCGACGTCCTTCGCCAACTTCACCATCTGTCATTCCCTCTACCCATTTTGTGACAGGAGCACGAGGTCAAGCTTTCACTTGTCGGAAGCAGCACTCTTCTTGGGTGTTCAGCGACCTGCTACTAACATGAACATTGTAGGCATCATCGAGAAGCTGACGGAAGTCCAGGGTGGTCTTGTTTCTCCATTTGAGGGCGGTCAACCGAGACCTTGAAGTGGATCCCCAGCCCCATGATGACTTTCAAGAAGCAATGCATCCTACGATCACGCGCAAAGTCGATAAGTGGGTAGTTGGACACGTGAGAGAGCACGTCACCGTGCTTGGTCGCCCACCAGTCATGGTACTTGAGGATGACGAAAGAGACATTCCCGTTGAGGTGGCGGGAGGTGATGTAGAGTGGAATGATCCCATTGTTGAGCTCGTTGTACAAAATTCTTGTGTATCCTCCAGTCGAGAAGACAATTGGTGGCGTCCCAGCCATGAGCAGAGTTGTCCTAGTCCGAGCTTGTAATATCCTGAAATTTGGACCAAGAGTATTTGGGCCTTTTGACTAAAAGCCTAATATAAATCCTATATAAATTACTAATAACCCTATTAATTCCCCAAAAACCTAGCAGCCAACTCTTCTTCTCCCTTTCTTCTCCACCAACAAAAGTCTAATGTTAGGAGATCTACAACCATATTCTATATGGTGGCTATGTTTTAAGATCAACAAAGAGAAGATGAAGGTTTCTAGGAAAAAGGACAAGAAGACCTAGAGGCTTCTAGATGATGAAGAAGGATAAGATGATTAGGAAAAGGGGGATTTTAGATCTAAAATCCAAAGGTATGTAAAGGAGATTCAAACCCCTCTCTCCCCTCTCAATGATGTTTTGCATGGATTGAGAGACTCAAGAACACCCTATTCTTGATAGGGATTTTGATTGAGGGTTGCATAAATAAGGATTTGCATGATTGAAAGTTTCACGATTTATGTTGCATAATTTGTTAAATTCGTGACTGTTTTGTAACATTTATTCGGATAGGTTTTATTAATCCACAAATTACAAATGATATATGGATGGAAAGGTCTCGATGTCTAGTTTCCATATAAATTAATTTCATATGGTTTGGAGTTGTATACAAATATTTATGATGCAATCATTAGACTGGTGTCATGCTGTATCGGAAATTCGTGACTGTACTTGCAATAATTATTTGGATAGGTTTTACTTATCAAAAATTACAAATATATATGGATGGAAAGCTATATAAGTCTAGTTTCCATATAAATTAGTTTCATATGATTTGGAGTTGTATACCAATCGTTATGATCCAAATATCGGACTGATATCATGCTGTCTCGGGTAACAGCGAGACCAAATTGTAAAATATATAATAAACTGAAATACTGAATTGGTATTTGAAATTTATTACCAAGTTAAAGGTTCATGTTATATTTCTTTAAAAATTAGAATCATCTGAAAAGAATAAGTATAATTTAAGTTATTAATATTTTAGTGACTGCTGCCACAATATTGTGTAGAGGATGAACTCTGGTAGTTGTATGAATTTCTAGGAAAAGCCCCAACTCATGTTAATGAATGAAAATTGTATGTTTTAATGTGTTATATGATGCATTGATGCTAAGAGAACATACCTGAAATATGTATGATGTTTTAGATTATTTTTCTTCATGTTTCAATATCAAAAATTAAGAATTTCGGGGGAAAGATCGGACTTCCAAGATGCTATCCCGGAACGGCCGTGACAGAGATGGGTGAAACCAGCACTCTGTCACAACCGTGAAAACATTTTCACGGCCGTGATGGAGTGGGGCACGGCCGTGACCAACCAGTTCACGACCGTGATGACGACTCGGCACAGTCGTGATAAAACATGTCACGACTATGACCGTATGCAGATGAATTATTGGCCATTGTCACAGGCATGATGCAACTATCACGGTCGTGACAAATCGAAAATGAAAAGTTATTTTAAACCTATTTATTTATGTATATAGGTATGTATGGATGTGTATTGATTGTATACGACACGTAGATACACGTAATGCATGTTCAGCCATAATTAGGCTAAAAGGTGAAGAATGATTTATATGAATGATTGTTGTATTGCAAAGCATAATGCACCTAAAGTTGAAGAAGAATATCCTCATCACTTATCAATGGTGAGAAGTAAAGTCCTGCACCTATGTATATACTTCAAGGGGACCTAAGAACGCGAAGTAAAGTCCTGCATTGGTGTATGTGCTTCTCAAGGAACAAAGTTCCTCATCAGAAATTGTGCGTATTTCCTAGAATAAAGTCCCTCACTATTATAGTGTGCGTATTCTTCGGAAAAAAGTCCCTCACTATTATAGTGTGCCTATTCCTAGAAATAAAGTCCCTCAATATTATGATGTGCATGTTCCAAGGATGTGGCTTATGATGATGTGATATGATTCTTTCAACTATGTTAAGATCAAAGATGTTATAAGATAAAGTAAGAATGAAAGTGAAGTTAAAGTATCTTATGACAAAGAAAGAATGTTAAGATGATGATGATGATGATGAAGTAAAGAAGAAAACTAAAGTTCTGCACTTACGTATGTACCTCATGGGGACCTAATCTGAGAAGTAAAGTCATGCATCTGTGCATATACTTTCCAAGGAACAATGTCCCTCATCATAAAGTGTGTATTCCTAAAAATAACTAGGAATAAAGTCCCTCACTATTATGATGTGTGTTCCTAAGCATGACTTATGATACAGAATGAAAGTAAAGATGTTATTATATGATAAAGATGAAGGATGAAGATGACACATGAAGGATCACATAATAAAGAAAGAAAAGAATGAAAGAAGATCCAAAAGGTTATAAAACAATCCTGAGGAGATGTAAAGTATGAAGTCAAGAAGTAAGGATTAAGGAATTAAGGAATTATGAAAATACTCCTAGAATGTACATGACAATGAATGTGAAATGAAATGATATGTTATGTATGTGATGAATGATATGAATGTATGTTTTAATTACATGTTACTTGCAGATGATGGATTCAAAGTAAAGCAAGTACGACATGATGTTTATGTTATATGAATGTTGTATGATGAATGAATGTAAACATGATGTATTGTCATATAAGGTTTATGATATAGTTCATGACATGCATGTTTATATGTTATTGTTATTATGACAATGATGCATCACATGTAGTAGTATCATATGATAGGATAGCATGGCATGAATGACCTTTACATACTCTAACTGGAAAACCCTGCACTCTGGATCCGTGCAAGTAATTAAGATTAAGTGATGGATGGCAGCTCAAGCTCATGATGATGTGTTGCACATGCTTAGGGTTAAATAAGTTCTAATTAAGGTTCTAGATGAACAATGAGGCTGATGATGTAACAAAGAGTTTAGGCATTTACTGTCTTATGGAATATTAGTTTATTTGATTAATAGAAAGTTTTTATTTATTATGATTTTATCTAAATAGTCAAGTCTTCCGCTATTAAATGATGTATAGTGAATGGGTTGACGGCGCGAAATTGCCCTAAATGTCCAAAACTTTTAAGGTGGATTTTCGGGTCGTTGCAGTTGGTATTAGAGCTAAAGTTAGGACCTAAGTTTAAGTAATGTGACGTTAAGAAGTCTAAGTTCATGTGCAACCATCATGAGCAGCCATCAAAAGTCAAAATGTATGTAAAATTTAATGTCATTGTACGTAGGTAATTGAAGTAACCAGTTAATGTCTGGTTAATTTTTTTGAAAAGGATGGAAGCAAAAAGTCTTTAATGCTAATACTAATGATGGTATTCAAGTTGATAATCTTATCAAGTTGATTATTAGGAATTTGTAAAATGAGGAATATGAATCTTAGATGTTATAAGAAAATGTGAAGTATAATAGTACATGAGATCTAAGTGATGTTGATGGTATCATAGTATACCCTCAAATAGAAAATGGAAGTTGTCTAAAGTTCAAAAACATAAATGATGATGACTAAGGTAGACTTTAGGTGATGTCCATTAGGTCAATAATATAGATAATGAATATCTTTCATTTTGATTATGATTCGAGTAAAAGATAATGAAGAAAAAAATTTTCAAAGGGCATAAGTAATATTGAAATTCGAGGATGAATTTCTTTTAAGGGAGGAAGGATGTAATATCCTGAAATTTGGGCCAAGAATATTTGGGCCTTTTGACTAAAAGCCTAATGTAAATCCTATGTAAATGACTAACAACCCTATTAATTCCCCAAAAAACTAGCCGCCAACTCCTCTTCTCTCTTTTTCTTCTCCACCAACAAAAGTCTAATGTTAGAATATCTACAGCCATATTCTACATGGTGGCTATGTTTTAAGATCAACAAAGAGAAGATGAAGGTTTCTAGGAAAAAGGACAAGAAGACCTAGAGGCTTCTAGATGAAGAAGAAGGATAAGATGATTAGGAAAAGGGGAATTTTAGATCTAAAATTTTGTTGAAATGGTGCCCTTTTGGGCACATGGGCCGCACATACGCACGGCCCATTAGGGCGCGGCACATGCCTGCGCAGACACATTATCATACGCGTGATGAACGCGCGTGATGCGTTCTGCCTAACTTGTTGCCCAAGTCTCCCCACCCTATAAAAGGGGACCCATAGCATAGGTCCCAAACACACTTTCGTAGAGTTCCAGAGTACTTATGCTGTGACAAAGAGTTCCGTTCCCTAGAGGTTCGGTTCTCGATCTCGAGGTACAAGTGCGTTCATCAAGAGTTCGTGGAAAAGCCCCGACGATCCGCTTCCGCTGCAAGAGGTATTCCGCAACCTATAGAATTTATATCTGTTATAAATTTCAACATTGGTATCAGAGCTTTTTTAAGTTTTTCTCAAACCCGTGATTGCGCTGAAAAAATAATATTTGTTATTATTTGGGATCTGCGCACCTCAGTTGTATGACCACAACCAAGAGACAAAATAGAGTTTGTCATCATAAATATATTATGGATGAACCTAGACCATAATATATTTTTCGGATTTATTTTAATATTTATTGGTGAAATTTTCAGATTTTTTTTTGCATATGCTGCTAAAGTAAAAAAAGAAAAAAAAAGAAAACTGTTCCAGTAGGCACACGGCCCACTGGAAGGCCCAATTTGGGTGCAAAAGAGTTGCACATATGAGAAGTAGCAATTGGGCTGGCTGAGAGGCCCAATAATTTTTTTTTTCTTTTCTGATTTTTGCCAGGTTTTTAAAATAATTTGAAAATAAAAATTATCTATTATAAAATCTCGAAAAATCAGGAAAAAATTGTTATTTCCTCAGAAATTTTTCTGTAATATTGCATGCAATTTAATGTAATAAAAAGAAAATCATTTATTGATTTAAAGCATTAAATTAAATGATTAGATTTGCATGTCAATAAATGTGTTATCATGCATGAAATAAATATCTTCGTTTATGTATGTCATAATGATATTTATTTCTGTGATTAAGATTTTGATTATGTGTTAAAATCAAATTGGTATGTCCAATCTTGTTAAGCATGATAATTTGCCTTGAATTTCAAATTGATTTGAAAATGCTTAAATTAAAATTAATTCCTTTTGTGAGAATTAATTAAGATGGCGATATTAATTTTGGCCATGTGCTGAAATACATGTTTCATGCAAAGCCTATGATAAAATAATTAGTTGGTCTAATTATACAAACTATAGGTAATTAAAGAATACATGAAACATAGGTAGTTCTTTTGTAGGACTAAGGCACCTTGAGATTCAAATATTGTCACAATAATCAACGTCTTTCTGTTGAGTGGTGCGTGACCCGAAATACATGTCTAGAAAGGTTCCGAGGAACTGGCCTGGTGCATGGTCAACGCAGTCTCCAGAAATAGGGTTGATGTGTGACAGTGGGAGCACAATTTTTTCCAATGTGATGTCGAGGCGAAGGATAGTGCACGGTTATTTAATTAGCACCCCTCGGGGAAGAGCTCCCATTGCACTAGTCCTGATTGTCCTGATCATATTAGAAATAATTTGGTGCATCACACGAAATGAATTTTGATGATTTTGAATTATAAGTTGATTCAAAATGGATAGAGTAGAAAATTTTGAATTATGTGTTGATTCAAAATTCAATCATTTAGATAAAATTTTGTCGCATTGTTAAAATAATGAATAATAATATTTCTTGGAGATAGTGGGAGATGATGGAGTCCAACAACCTCTCGATGTCACTACTTCATTAATATTGTTATTTCATTTTTTTATGTTGTTTGCGGACAAAATTAAAACATGCATAACACTTATTTCTCCTAATTTTTTGTGACCAAATTAGACCATGGGTTCCAAAACAATAATTGCTGACCTGAACAAGAATGAGAAGATCAATGGCGACAATTATGATATTTGGCACCGTAAGGTCCAATATCTTCTAGAAGAACAAGAGGTTTTGGAGACCATTAACCATGTTGTAACTGAACCTACACCCGGACATAATGCCCAACGCCAGAGGGACATGGAGGCCTATCAGGCCTGGACCAAAAAGAATCGTATTGCTCGCATTACGTTGCTAAGCATGATGAATAACTCCCTACTGTGCGAATTCGAAGTCTATAAGACATCATTGAAATGTGGGCGGCGCTCCGCAACAAGTATGGGGTCACTACGACCACCAAGCGTCTGATGCTCACGGTCAAGTTTGACTCTTATCGGAAGCGACCAAATCATACGATGAGGGAGCATATCCAGGAGATGTCTAACATGATCCGTGAACTCAAAAGTGCGGGACAAGTGCTCGATCATGAGCAACAGGTGCAAGCTCTGATCCGCTCTCTTTCAAAAAGTTGGGAACTTATGCGTTGTAATTTGATGCACAACGAAGGTGTCAAAACTTTTAACCAAGCTGCTCGCCACATTGAAATGGAGGATGAGGCCCTACAAGCCATGAATCAAACCTCTGAAGCATTAGTTGCTGACAATGGTGGACAAAGAGCTAGTTCCCAATCCTAGAGAAAAAGGTCGCATAAGTCGCAACCAAATAATAAGAGCGGAAATGCTGGACAGAAGAAAGCCTAAGGCCACTAGCACAAACGTGGAAAACGTGGCGGAAAAGTAGACATGAATAAAGTAAAGTGCTACAATTGTAGCAAACGTGGTCACTTTGCTCGTGATTGCACTGAGCCAAAGAAGGTTGTCCTGACCACAATTCTTTTTCTTGTCTCAAGTTGTGCCTTAATTGCTGAAACTCATCCTTCGTGGATTGCAGATTCAGTAGCCACCGACCATGTAGCGAGAGATCGCGGGGTCTTCGTGGAATTTCGTCGAATAAGTGAGGGAAGCAAATGGATTTACGTTGGAAACAACGAAAGAGTTGAAGTTAAAGGCATTGGATCATGCAAGTTAGAACTTCACAACGGCTAAATACTTTACCTTCACGACGTTCTATATGCTCCAACTTTTAGACGAAATTTACTTTCTGTGTCATCATTAGACAAACTTGGTTATGTAATAAGTTTCCAGAGGAAACAAATGACAATGTTCTTCTATGCAATGGTTTTCTCAATAATGGTTTCTATGTTTTAAATATAACATCTGTTGCTAATAGTTATTCTTTTATATCATCTGTTGATGTCAATGATAGTGCCAACATTTGGCATGCCAGACTAGGACATATTGGTCAAGATCGAATGAATAAACTTGCTAGAGAAGGCCTCTTGGGGTCTCTCGCAAAAGTTGATCTTCCAACATGTGAGGAATTCTAGTTGGTAAGAAAACAAGAACACCATTTGGGATGTGAAAATGCGCCGAGTACCCATTACAATTAATCCATTCGGACATATGTGGTCCGACACGCAAGACACGGTTTCTCTTATTTCATCACATTTATTGACGATTATTCACGTTACGGTGTTGTATACTTGATTTCTCATAAATCTGAAGCATTGGATTGTTTTGTACGATTCATGAACATGGCAGAGAATCAAGTGGATCACAAGATTAAAGACTTGCGAACTGACCGTGGATGTGAATATCTCTATGACTTATTCAAAAAGTTATGTGATGAAAAAGGTATAGTTAGGCAACTAACAGTACCGAGAACTCCACAACAAAATGGTGTTACGGAAAGACGGAATCGTACCTTATTTGATATGGTCCGATCCATGATGGCGCAAGCTAATCTCCCAATTTCGTATTGGGGAGATGCGTTATTGACTGTAGCCTACATTTTAAATCGTGTACCATCGAAATCCGTTTCTACCACACCTTATGAACTTTGGACAGGTCGAAAGCCTAACCTTAGTTATTTGCGCCCTTGGGGTTGCGCAGCCTATGTTCTAAATAACTCTCATAAGTATGGGAAGTTGGGTCCTAGAGGGCAGAAATGTATATTTATAAGATATTGTGAAACCTCTAAGGGCTATGTAGTCATAGGAGAAAGAGAAGATGGTACGGTAACGAAAATCGAAAGTAGAGATATGACATTCATAGAGAACGAATTTCCTAAGCAAGGCGAGATAGACAAGGATTTCTCATAGATGTAGAGGAAGATCCTGAGTTGATGGCTCAAGCGGATCAACGAGTTGAGGAGTTAGTCTCCTCTATCCCACAGCTTGATCCGAGTGGGAGAGATTCACAACCGTCAACTGAGGATCAACCTGAAGGTTCTCTTCGATGGAGTACTAGAAAATATGTTCCGCGCCGATGTTTTGAAATCGAAGGGCTGCATGAACATGGACCACATGAGGTCAACATAGTAAGTCTGGAAGATGAACTTGAGCCAAAATCTATCAAAGAAGCTCTCTTATCCCCTGCTAAGGAAGAATGGATTAAGGCAATGGAGGAAGAGTTAGGGACTTGGTTGATCTCCCGCCAGGCCGTAAGGCAATTGGGAACAAATGGGTTCTCAAAATTAAACGTGACGTTGATGGATCAATTGAGAGATATAAATCCCGCCTAGTGGCGAAAGGTTTCACCCAATCTGCGGGTGTTGACTATGAAGAAACTTTTGCACCAGTTGTAAGGTTTGCTTCAATTCGCCTAATATTAGCTATAGTCGCACATATGGACTTAGAATTACATCAAATTGATGTAAAAACCACATTTCTCAATGGATAACTAGATGCGAAAATTTACATGGAGCAACCTCAAGGCTTCATTGTAAAAGGAGAAGAACGCAAAGTTTGCAAGCTGCGCCGGTCCATTTATGGACTCAAACAATCATCTAGACAGTGGTATCTGAAATTTCATCAGTCAATCGTTTCGTACGGTTTTAATATGATTGATGAAGATAACTGTGTGTATGTTCATAAGTCCGAGGATAATTTAGCTATCCTGACGTTATATGTCGACGACATTCTAATAACTGGAAATAATAGAGACTATGTCATTACCATTAAGCAATGGTTGTCCTCCATGTTTGAGATGAAGGGCATCAGTGAAGCAGCATACATACTGGGTGTGAAAATCCAACGCGACCGTTCCAAAGACTCCTTTCCTTGTCGCAGGAATCATATATAAAAAAAGTTTTGGAACGATTCCGCATGGATGGCTGTAAACCCATTGACACTCCTATTATGAAAGGCGAGGTTTTAAGCTTGGACATGTGCCCAAAAACTCCAGAGGAACAAAAGGAAATGTCCAATGTTCCTTATGCGAGTGTGGTCGGCAGCCTGATGTACGCTATAATGTGTACTCGGCCGGACATATGTTTTGCCGTGGGTCTAGTTAGTCGATATCAGGCTAATTCGGGATGCCAACACTGGAAGGCGGTGAAGAGAATCATGAGATACCTCAAGGATACTGCAGATCTTGCACTGTGCTATCATGGAGGAAGTCTACAACTTGTTAGATTCACCAATGCCGATTGGGCTGGTGACATTGATGAACGTAAATCCACCTTCGGATACACTTTCTTGCTCAGCAATGGTGCTGTTACTTGGAGTAGCAAGAAATAAGATTGTGTGGCACTATCAACTATGGAGGCTGAATTCATAGCTTGTTCAGTGGCAGTACAAGAGGCCTTATGGCTTAAGAGATTCCTTCAAAACCTAAGGATTTCTGAGAATGCAATGAAGAAAATGATTCTCCACTGTGACAATCAAGCAGCCATAGCTTATGTGAAGGACGAGAAATACCATTGCAAAGGAAAGCATATCGACACAAAGTACAAATTTGTACGAAATCAAGAAGTCAAAAAGGAGATTTCAGTTGAGTACATATCAACGCATAAAATGGTTGCTGATCCGTTCACCAAGCCATTGCCAAGAGAGGCATTCTTAAGACATGTAAATGCCATAGGGCTACGTAGATTATAAATGTAATGATGTACTCAAATTTTTCAATGACTAAAAGATTATTTTTCTTGATAAATTCATTGTTGTGAAGTTTGCATGTGAAAAGTATGTCGATCAGGTCTAGATTTGTTCACTCACACGAACAAATATTTCTGGCGCTCACGAAGATAGCGAGCGGAATGAACTATGTGAGTCATAGTGTGATTTAACATGGGTTTTAGTAACTCATTGTCGCTAATTTAGAGAGAGAGAGAGAGGCCAGATGCGAGATTCAAATTTGGCGCTATTGATCAGCGAGTAATTTGAAAACTCGGGTCAGGTGCTAAAAGTTAGCGACTGGACTTAAGTCTGTGCGGTGTGTAATTAAACAGAGTTAGACATACACTCCTTCAGTGAGAGTCTCCACCGCAGTACTTGTGTTTAGTACCAAGTATGCAAAGTCGACCGAGAGAGACATGATGAATTTATTAGTTCAATGGTCTTCATGGTGTGAGTCTCTGACAAATGTTACATCTGCACGTGCCCTTAGACTCTTTACTATATCTCAAGGAAAGGAATTAGTGCTTGCTACTTTAGCATGGTACTCAAAGGTGAAAAATAAAGTAGCCTGACGAGCCATGTCTAGGAAAGCAGCTAGTTCACTACTAAAAGACATGAGAGCGAGAGAAAGAACTGTTATGAGCTGAATAAAGTGTTCGCATACAATTGGCCAACTATTTTTTTGAAAATAGTGTATGTGAAAGATAGTTACCGCGGAACAAGACATGTGTTGTCTTAGCTATACTGCAAGACAGATCTAGGGCATCACGAGTTATATTATTTGAGCATTTGTTGGCTCATATGTGATCTATCATGAATCCCTAACGGGCATGACATACGCTCTTAAGATAGTTGAGCGATTGAACCTAAATAGGTATCTCTCTAGCTCCTATAAAGAAGTGTGCTTGTACTCGTGGGTCGCACGGCACATTTACAAATTCTGGATAAACGAAAGTACAATGCCTAACGCAGGCAAGTGGGAGATTGTTGGAATAGTGCCCTTTTGGGCACATGGGCCGCACATACGCACGGCCCATTAGGGCGAGGCACATGCCTGCGCAGACACATCATCATACGCGTGATGAACGCGCGTGATGCGTTCTGCCTAACTTGTCGCCCAAGTCTCTCCACCCTATAAAAGGGGACCCATAGCATAGGTCCCAAACACACTTTCGCAGAGGTTCGTCCAGAGTACTTGTGCTGTGGCAAAGAGTTCCGTTCCCTAGAGGTTCAGTTTCCGATCCTGAGGTGCAAGTGCGTTCGTCAAGAGTTCGTGGAAAAACCCCGATGATCTACTTCCGCTGCAAGAGGTATTCCGCAACCTCTAGAATTTATATCTATTATAAATTCCAACAAATCCAAAGGTATGTAAAGGGGATCCAAACCCCACTCTCCCCTCTCAATTATATTTTGTTTGGATTGAGAGACTCAAGAACACCCTATTCTTGATAGGGTTTTTGATTGAGGGTTGCATAAATAAGGATTTGCATGATTGAAAGTTTCACGATATATGTTGCATAATCTGTTAAATTCGTGACTGTTTTGTAACAATTATTCGGATAGGTTTTACTTATCCAAAAATTATAAATGATATATGGATGGAAAGAACTCGAAGTCTAGTTTCATACAAATTAATTTCATATGGTTTGGAGTTGTATACAAAATGTTATGATCCGAACATCGGACAGGTGTCATGCTGTCTCGGAAATTCATGACTGTATTTACATCAATTATTTGGATAGGTTTTACTTATCCAAAAATTACAAATGATATATGGATGGAAATCTCTATAAGTATAGTTTCCATAGAAATTGGTTTCAAATGATTTGGAGTTGTAGACCAATCGTTATGATCCAAATATCGGACTGATATCATGCTGTCTCGGGTAACAGAGAGACCAAATTGTAAAATATATAGTAAATTGAAAATACTGAATTAGTATTTGAAATTTATTCTAAAATTAAAGGTTCATGTTATCTTTCTTTAAAAATTAGAATCATCTGAAAAGAATAAGTATAATTTAAGTTATTAATATTTTAGTGACTGCTGCCAGAATACTATGTAGAGGATGAACTCTGGTAGTTGTATGAATTTCTAGGAAAAGCCCCAACTCATGTTAATGAATGAAAATTGTATGTTTTAATGTGTTATATGATGCATAGATGCTAAGAGAACATACCTGAAATATGTATGATGTTTTAGATTATTTTTCTTGATGTTTCAATATCAAAAATTAAGAATTTTTGGGGAAAGATCGGACTTCCAGGACACTGTCCCGGAACGGCCGTGACAGGGATGGGTGAAACCAGCACTCTGTCACGACCGTGAAAACATTTTCACGGCCGTGATGGAGTGGGGCACGGCCGTGACCAACCAGTTCACGACCGTGATGACGACTCGGCGCGATCATGATAAAACATGTCACGACTATGACCGTATGCAGATGAATTATTGGCCATTGTCACAAGCATGATGCAACTATCACGGTCGTGACAAATCAAAAATGAAAAGTTATTTTAAACCTATTTATTTATGTATATAGGTATGTATGGATGTGTATTGATTGTATACGACACGTAGATACACGTAATGCATGTTCAGCCATAATTAGGCTAAAAGATGAAGAATGATTGATATGAATGATTGTTGTATTGCAAAGCATAATGCACCTAAAGTTGAAGAAGAATATCCTCATCACTTATCAATGGTGAGAAGGAAAGTCCTGCACCAATGTATGTACTTCAAGGGGACCTAAGTCCGCGAAGTAAAGTTCTGCATTTGTGTATGTGCTTCTCAAGGAACAAAGTCCCTCATCAGAAAGTGTGCGTATTTCTTGGAATAAAGTCCTTCACTATTATAGTGTGCATATTCTTCGGAATAAAGTCCGTCACTATTATAGTGTGCGTATTCTTCGGAATAAAGTCCCTCACTATTATAATGTGCATGTTCCAAGGATGTGGCTTATGATGATATGATATGATTCTTTCAACTATGTTAAGATCAAAGATGTTATAAGATAAAGTAAGAATGAAAGTGAAGTTAAAGTATTTTATGACAAAGAAAGAATGTTAAGATGATGATGATGAAGTAAAGAAGAAAAGTAAAGTCCTGTACTTATGTATGTACTTCAAGGGGACCTAAGCCTGAGAAGTAAAGTCCTGCATCTATGTATGTCCTTTGCAAGGAACAATGTCCCTCATCATAAAGTGTGTGTATTCCTAAAAATAACTAGGAATAAAGTCCCTCACCATTATGATGTGTGTGTTCCTAAGCATGACTTATGATACAGAATGAAAGTAAAGATGTTATTATGTGATAAAGATGAAGGATGAAGATGACACATGAAGGATCACATAATAAAGAAAGAAAAGAATGAAAGAAGATCCAAAAGGTTATAAAGCAATCCTAAGGAGATGTAAAGTATGAAGTCAAGAATTAAGGATTAAGGAATTATGAAAATACTCCTAGAATGTACATGACAATGAATGTGAAATGAAATGATATGTTATGTATGTGATGAATGATATGAATGTAGTTTTAATTACATGTTACTTGCAGATGATGGATTCAAAGTAAAGCAGGTACGACATGATGTTTATGTTATATGAATGTTGTATGATGAATGAATGTAAACATGATGTATTGTCATATAAGGTTTATGATATAGTTCATGGCATGCATGTTTATATGTTATTGTTATTATGACGATGATGCATCACATGTAATATCATATGATAGGATAGCATGGCATGCATGACCTTAACATATTCTAACTGGAAAACTCTGCACTCTGGATCCGTGCATGTAACTAAGATTAAGTGATGGATGGTAGCTCAAGCTCATGATGATGTGTTGCACATGCTTGGGGTTAAATAAGTTCTAATTAAGGTTCTGGATGAACAATGAGGCTGATGATGTAATAAAGAATTTAGGCATTTACTGTCTTATGGAATATTAGTTTATTTGATTAATAGAAAGTTTTTATTTATTATGATTTTCTCTAAATTATCAAGTCTTCCGCTGTTAAATGATGTATGGCTATTGGGCTGACGACGCGAAATTGCCCTAAATGTCCAAAACTTTTAAGGTGGATTTTCGGGTCGTTACAAAGCTCGTCCTTCCCAAAATTTTCATTGAACTCGTGCTTGCTCGTCCGATGAACCAAGCTTTGCAGATCCACCGTCCCGCACATTGTCTGACTCACAAAGTTGGGAGAACTTCCATTAAATCCTTAAAAAAAATGACCCGACCAATATCACTTTTATATAATCTGTAACATCTCCTTACCTATAATTTTTCTCACATCTGGTCTCAAATCATAACTATTTAACGATTTAGCACCAAAAGGAGGACAAATTAATGTATTGAAAAATTTAAATCATTCTCATAAAATCATTGTGGAAATAAAAACCAATTCAAAAGACACAAAATGCTAATGTAATGTAAGTAAATGAACAAAAAAGAATGGAAAACAATTTCTAATTTTGTTGACGAGGTCCGACGCAACTGCTTCAACTTTTCGACATTGAGATTGGAACTTCACTTATATTTATTCGTTTGAATTTTGAAGAAGGCAATCCTCGATTTTTTTTTCTTGAGTTGAAAGGTAAGGTGTGGCTATTCAAGAAATAAAAGATGCATTTTCTATGTAAAACTAAAATCATTCGCCACCCTACAGAAAGCAATAAATAGGGGCATTGGCATTAGTAGCTAGAGCTAGAGAAAGCAACTCAACTGTGGATATTTTACATCGAACATACACGTTTCTTTGCTTGAGAGATAAACGATGAACTATTTATACCCTTTTCACTCAAGAAATAAAAGCGATAACCTCTTTCAAGCAACTCTCAATCTCGTAAAAGTTATAATAATTTATTTTTAGTATTCCCTTTTTATAATGTCTCACTCAAGTGTAGATTTAGAAATTGGCCAAAAAAAGCTTCAAATTTGGTTATATTTTGTAGTTTGATGTTTCACGAGAAAATTCACTTAGATAAAAAATTTTATAGATATTTTTGTAAGATTTTTTTTAGAGTTTTTTTTATCAATATGATTTTTTCTAGTCATTTAGATAAAAAAAATTAGTCATTATTTTTTTAAAAAAAATATGAAAAGCATATCTCTTGACTTCAAAACTTGGGTTGTAGGTACTAGCATCATATTCTCAACTTATAGAATGTAACATCCCGAAATTTCACCCCCAAATGCCAAAGGCTAAAAGGTCATTCGGCTGTGTTAGCTCGTTCGCCATCACATAATCATAATAAAATATAATTTCCAATTGATATAGCGGAAGCATAATGTAACGTCCCGAGATCCACATGATTTTCACGTGCTCAGAGTCGTCCCAGAGGCGTTACTCAATTTTTTATAAAATATTTTTGCAGAATAAAATTTGTTAAGTGCGAAATATAAACCATAAATGCGGAAGACTTTTCAATAATAATAGCTAATAATCTATAATATTCAAAATAATTAAAATATCAATGAGTTCATGATTTTAATAAAAATGCGGAAATAATAAAAACTAGACCACTCGATCTAGAACATGTGTAATATCTGTTTGTCACCGAGCATAGCCACCTGCAGAATCATCTTCTATCAAACTCTCTCATCTGCACGATTCAGGTACATGAAAATATCCATGAGTATAAAAATACTCATTACGTAGGGTCTATTAAAACAATCAATATGCTTAATCGAAAATAAGATACGATCGAAAAAGAGTCAATTGAGCAATCAATACAATAATCAATTAACAATATAACAATTTATCAATATGAATAATTATTTCAGGCTATGGTCAAAAGATCAATCAATAGCGATAACAATTAATAATTGCTTGATCAATATGGCATTGCTCAATTAATGTAGAGCATTGAATCGATAATTCAATATGACAATAGGGCAATAAATCCATAGATCAATAGGAAAGATCAAGAAAAGGTCAGATGATTGATCAATATTAATTTAAAAATTAACAATATCAATGATGCCTGATCACCATGGAACTATTCAATTTAACAATTTCCAATTTAATACCAATGGTCATTGGTACCATTTGATTCAATGGGCGGAGGCAATGCCAATCAACGCCAATATCCAAATGACCATGATCTATTCAATTCAATTTGATTTCAATTTCAATTCAATTTGATTCGTTTCGATTTCAATTCATTCGAAATTATCCAATTCAATGAGGAGCGCTCGGTCAATTAAGGGACACCATGCCACTTTCATGCAGGCCAGTAGGGGATCAGTGCCACGGCAAGCCCGATACAATTCAATGCGTTCATATATGGTGGGGGACGAGTGGCCATACACGGGACAGTCATAGCTTTTAGACTATCTGCCCCATTCAATTTAATTTAATTCAATTGGTCCCGGCTTAGTGGCAATAAGTAGACATGGGTCTAGTAGCTTTCGGCTTTTATCTTGTTTATCTAATATGTCTATTTTTTAACAATTTTAAGTTAGGTGAAACAAGACCCAATCAGAAAATACTACTTGATCAGTACCATAATCAGTGATGATATTGGATATGATCAAATGATCAAATATGATGACAATGTGATCTGATATGATGATTATATATGATAAAAAATATAATAAAAATGATAATAATATGATCAACACAATCAATAATAATATAATCAACATATCGTAATCCAACAGTAAGAATACAATCAATAAATCACAAGATAATTATTATAAAACTCATAATTAAAATTACTAATCTAAATAAAATGAATAACTAACTCTCGGTCCCATCTCTATATTTATGTATTTATTTATTTATTTTTACTGACCGAGGGATTCAAGAAAGGAATTTCTTTATAAAAAATCATTTTCTCTCCATGCGTGAAGGTTAACAAAAGCAGTTTGTTTTCCTCTTTTTCCTGATTTTCTCTCTCCTATTCCCTTACACTCTCATCGCCCCTTTTTTTTCCTTCCCGAGAAATCAAATAAAATAATTTGATCACCGAGGAAATTACAATGCAAAAATGAGAAAAATAAGAGAAAAATCACTAGGTCGGACCCCAAGTCTTCTTTGTCGTCCCTTTTTTTATTTATTATTTTTTTTCTTGTTCGTCGAGAGAAATCAAAGGCACAATGTGCATGATAGACTTAAATAAATAATCATATTACAGTGCAATAAACCTACGGATCTTCTCTAAGTACCTCATTTCACGCCTAACCGTTCGATGTCGAATCACGTATTGTCATCACCTGGTCGTCACGCCTCTGCCACCGAACACCGAGAACCCAAGAGGAGGAAACTCCTTGACGACCGACTTTAAGAATTTATTTATAGGGCTCTGAAATCTTTATATCCAATCCATCTATAACTTATAATCCTAATCAAATTTAATCTTTTAATTAATCCTTTTAACAATTTTGATTTATTTCAATAATTAAATAATTTCGAATTTAATTAAATATCCCATAATAAATTTTTATCCTTAATTAAACTCCTCCTCAATTTTTCTTTATTTTCAAAATTATTAAATATAATAATATTAATGGCCATAATTCCCAAATAAGAATATTAAAATATTCTTTTATTAATCACCAAAAATCTGGTTTAGGCCCCTGTTACTTGAAATTTCACCGTCCTTAGCTTTCATTTCATAGGCCCTGACAACTTCATCAATTTTCATTTTGTACTCCATTTTGACTCCAATTTATGTGCACCTTTCTCCAATTCCTTCTTATTTCATTTCTAGTACTTCCTAATAAAATGATGCATGTCATGGTAAAATCAAATGAAATATGAGTAAATGCAAGTCTAATTATATGTTGAAAAATGCATGCATCATATGTAAAATCACAATAATGCTAAGTCTAATTGGTTAATTGATTATGATGAGCTAATAACCATGAGTATATTTGATATGTTTCATCTTATGCTTTATTTTTTTAATAGTTTTAATTTCCATAAAAATGTGATGTCGTAGAAAGGTTTTTCAAACTTTAAAATGTACAATATTTGCATTATCATTTAAAGAAATGCTAGATAAAGGAAAAAATATCTTCAATATTTATGTTTGCTTTATAATAAAATTTCATGGAATGCAAGTCATCAATTAAAATATCATTATTCTTCATAAATGAAATATACTTTTACCTAGAACAAGAAGTATCATTATGTATATAAAAAATATTCAACTATGATTATTTTAGTTAAAGAATATAGTGAATAACTCATATGATCATCACTTAAAAACAAGCATATTCTCAATGGATATGACGGTAGACTTTCTCCATCATCTTATCTTCCCATATTGCATAATTAATCATTGGGCGTGAATATTGTGTAAGTGTTTTCCTCATCCAATGTCAAGGTGACTTCTTGAATTCCATTATTCATATAAGTCTCTTCCAACTTAATCCAAATTTTGTCAGAAACAGTGTATTTGAATTTAAGATTCAATCTATCAATGTACAAAATATAATATAAAATATTCAAACATCTAAAGTTATGCTTCAGCAAGGACATTTAAGAGTCACTATATTCAATTAAGGAAATCTTAATAAAAGCTTCATCAATCCTTTTTAAAAAATTTTAAATATTTTTAACCAAATTCCAAATTTAAAAATCAATCAAACAATATGAGCTTCTATTCAAATTTTCTTATGTTAAAAATTAAAACTTTTGAAAGTCGATGAATTAAAATTTAATTGAACTTCTTTAAAAAATGGTGTGATGGTTGCATCACGGTTGTGACAGAAGAAATTTCGACCAATCTTTTACCCCCTTCTATTACGAGCGTGACGGCTACATCATGGCTGTGACAGATGCAATTTCGGCCAATCTTTTACCCTTTCTCATCACGGATGTGATGCGGTGCATCACAGCCATGACATAGCCCTGCAACTCCGTCGCCAGCCATTTTTTACACAATTTTAAATCCAAAACGTTGGAAAAATGATGTATAATCAAATGAATCATTGTAGGCATATTTTACAAACATTATAGGATCAAAATAACATGAAAAATCATGCAAAAACATCCAATTTCTAAATCTTGGATTCATCCCCAAATTATGAACAATAAGAACATATGAACCCTAACTATTGGATCTAATCATAAAAATTTGTACATGCATGGATCTGATCATGAAAAATCTATACATAGATCTAATAATTTTCATGATTAAGAACCCTCAATCACAATTCAATAAGAGAACATGATGTTCTTACTCTCAATCCATTACAGGAAGGACATTGAGAGAGGAGAGAGGGGTTTGGATCCCCTTTTACATACCTTAATTTCAGATCTTTCTCCTCTTCCTTCCTCTTCTTCTTCCACTTTTTTCCTTCTCCTTGTTCTTATCTTTCTCCTTCCTCAAGCCCTAGTCGCCAAGATGTGGAGAAAAGAGGTGAATAGAGAGAATAGACGACCTTATATTGGGGAGATCATGAGGGATTGAATAAAAAGTCCAAATTACCCTTAATGAAAAATTTGGAGTATTACATCACATGGGAGCTATCATATGTGTACTTGCGAAGCATTGACACATGGAAAACATTGTAGATCCTAGCATAGGGAGGCAATGCCAACTTGTATGCTCCTTCTCCCACCTTCTCCATAATCTCGAATGGGCCTATGTACCGAGGAGTCAGCTTGCCCTTTCTACTGAACCTCATGACTCCTTTCATAGGAGATACCTTCAGCAACACATGATCTCCAACTTGGTAGATTTGCTCTCTTATCTTTTTGTCTGCATAACTTTTCTTGCGGCTCTGAGCTGCCATCATTCTCTCTTTTATCAAATCTACCTTCTTCTCTACTAGTTTTGATTCTAGTAGTCTTATTTCACCAACTGCACTCCAACACGTGGGAAACCTGCAATGTGTTTCATATAGAATCTATAACACATGCTCAACACATGCTCTGAGCATGATTTACAAGGTCTAGATCATCCTTTCACTTTGCCCATCACTGTGAGGGTGAAATGTTGTGTTGTAGTGAAACATTGTACCAAATGCATGTTGCAACCCTCCCCAGAATCTTGTTGTGAATCTTGGATCTCTATTCAATACAATGGAAATAGAAATCCCATGTAGCCGGATAATCTCATTAACATACAGCTTCACTATACTTGCAGTTGACCGTCTCACATTATAAGGTAAGAAGTGAGTTGACTTGGTCAATCTGTCATCGATAAACCAGATGGCATCGTGACCCTTCTTTGTCTTTGAATGTCCCACAATGAAGTCCATTGAGATATCCCCCCCCCACTTCCATTATGGTATGGGCAGTGAGTTCAATAATTATGGTGGCTTTTGGTGCTCAATCTTGACCTATTGGCAGACCAAGCACTTGGAGATAAACTCTGCCACCTCTTTTCTCATGTCCTTCCACCAAAATGTCCTTTGCAAATTCTTGAACATCTTAGTGATTCTTGGGTGGATAGCAAACTCTTATGGCACTCAGTCATAATTTCATCCTTGAGCTCACTATCTTCAAGTACCCACAATTTGTCTTGAAACCTTATGGATCCATCTTCATCAATCTTGTAATATGGGTGCCCTTTCTCACATAGAACCTTCATATCCTTGTTATCTGGGTCTTCCTCCTATGCTTGTGCTATCTTTGCCACTAGGTCAAGTTGAATGACACAATGCATCATCAACTTCTCCTGAGTACTTTTTTCAATAAGTGTAATATCCCAAATTTAATTTGCAAATAATCACATGGGTTAATATTATATCATATTATTGCTAAGAAAATTGATATATGTGTTAAGGCATGAGTTGTAATTCATAGTGTGCGATTGTTGAAATTGATGAAAATTTGACGAAGGCATGAAAATGTGATTTTCGGAAAAGTGAAGATTTGGAAAATTAAAGTCCCAATAATTGTTCCTATATATCAAAGAATTCTAAAAGTGATTTTTAACAATTTTTAGGAGGTCTTGTAGTTAGATAAAACGTGGACACAAAATCGAAAAATCTGTAAAATTGTGATTTTTGTTCTTCGGAGAAAAATTTAGATTTCAATTCCTTGGTTATTTATTTTATAAATATTTTATTTGAATCCAAATGGGGGGTAGTTTCTTATTTACATGTAATGTCTTAAGTAAATGAATAAATAAATAAATAAAAGGAAAAAAAAGGCAAAACCATTTACTTAAATATTTTCAACTACAAGGGAAATTTCATGACTCCAAGTTGGCCAACTTAAAAGGTCAATTTCTTCTGCCTTATCATCCACCCCTTATATGCTTTAACACATATTTCTATCCTTTTATCACTACATCCGAAAATCCAAGTGGAAGAAAAGGATCATGTGCTTCTAGTGGAGGAAATTGGTGAAAGAAGAAGGTATTAGATTTTTAACCTGTGGTATGTTCATACTTATGATTTTTATACTGATTTTAATTGCATAATTATCTAATTAGGGTTTCTCCGACTTGCCCCTTCTCTGATTTTCTAAATTAAGGGGTTAAACTCAAGTTTTCATGAGGAAGAAGAATAAACCTAGGTATAATTAAATCATTCCTGAAAGTTTAGTCGATGATTTGCATACCTTAGGATACTGTAGAAACTATGACATTTACTATGAATGATACTCTCTGCATCTACTTTCATTGAGCTTTGGAATCAAGTTCATATGATGTATGTGGAGAAAGTTATGTTCTTATCTTTAAGGTACTATCACTCGGTCTGATGAAATTGTTACCCAATTTTCTAAATTATGTATTAAATGCAATATGGATGGAATTATCTGATAATTTAGGGTATTATAAAAAATGATGTTAGGTTTCATTAAAAATTGGAATCACTCGAAAATCATATCTGTATGAAACGTTATAAATGTTTTACCGAGCCTCACTCAGTCTGTTAGGATGAAACATAGGGCAAATTGTGTTAGTATTTGTTAAATTTATTGTGCTCAGTACAGATTGATATAATTCTAAGTAATTTTATGAGTTTCACCCTATTAAGTGTATGTTTATAGAAAATTTAAATTACCCAAATATGACATGTTTATTATTTTATATAAATAGTACAACTAAGGTCACTAAGTCTGTCAGAATAAAGAACTATCCTTGAAGTTAGGCTGAAACTTTTATGGATTAAGATATTAATAATCAGGAAAAAAGAAAAAAAATGGAATGAACAAACTTGGTTATCAAATTCAAGCAAATATGAATTTTCTTTTATTATGCATACAATCTGTCTTAATAATAGTAGGCAAACTCTTGTGGTAAATAGTTACTTAAGTTATAAGAGTAAATACTTAAGGGCCATGTACCTCTTTAATTAATTATGTTTTATGTGTGATAGGCTTGTGTTCAGATCATAGAAGTGATGTTTCTTATTATTATTGTATAGGAGAGTAAAGTAGTGAAAAAGGTAAGGAAAACATTTTGTTAGCCCTTATAGGTAAGTTGGTTTCTCCTACTTTATGTATTCACTTCTTTTGAATTCGATGTGACATAGATTGTTTTGTGTATTAAATGCATATTTCGATAAGTTTATATGAAAATTATGTGTTGAATGATTGATCAATTGATGGTTCATTGGAAGAGCTTATGTGAAATGTTATGGATCGAGTTTATAGGATGCAATCCTATTCTGTTTGAATGAGTATTTAATATGATCCATCTTCTAATATTTGAGATATGTTTGTTATGTGATGAATCATGCATCGACATCTACTTGCATTTGCATATATGATGGTTGGAGCTAAGTGCTACATCGATGATCACGATGGGAGTCACCTCTAGAGTTCAATCCATCATTCTATTCCCAAGTAATGAGATGAGATAAACTGGAGCTAAGTGTCATGCAGAGCTAAGTACCACATCATGAGTAGTCACGATGGGGACCACCTCTAGAATCCGTAGAAGTCACTTCTAGAGTCCACCTATCGCTATATGATATGTTCCCCAAAAAGGATGAGGTAGAATAGAGCTAAGTGCTACATCGTTGATCACGATGGGAGCCACCTCTAGAGTCCACCTACCGACCACTGGCCAGTTGGTGATCCGTGCATTCATATGAGAACGTTGCATTTGCATGCATTTGTTTGATATGATTTGAATGATATTGATGCAATTAGAGTGTGATGATTTTGATTAGAAAATTGTATATATTATTTTCATCTATATGAAATAACTGATTGTGTTATTATAAATAATTATTTCATATCCTTGCATGTCCCTCCGAATTAATTAGATGGTAACACATAACTTATGAATTATCCTGAGCTATTTTAGCTCACTCAGTTGTTTCTAATATTTTTTAGATTAATATAGTTGTTTGAGATCGTGGAAGATGATAGTCTTTACAACCTTGGCGGTAGGATATCGAGAAGAATTGTGTCTCTCATATTCTTTGTTAGAATATCGAGAGAATTAATTATGTGTATTTTGTATACGAAATCTTGTACCTTGTAAAGAAGGATGAATAATCTATAATGTCAAACTTAAGTTATATTGGTCTGCTCTGAAATGATCATCATAAGTTGTGTATTTTGTTTAATGATACTTTTATTCTTATGTTATAAAAAAAATCATCACGTTTTCGCCTTTTTTCACAATTTTGTTTGAACGTCCGTAATGAGTCACGAACTCCGATTTAAATCGCGGTTTAAATTGGGGCCGTGACAATAAGAGTCCATTTGTAAACACTCTTAAACAAGCCACTCATTCAGAAACTCCAGCCATAGCCTCTTGATGTGAATATTGCTGAGTGTGATTAACTTGCTGATTTATTGAAATCTATGCACAGAATGCAAAAGACTAAGTTCTAAGCGTAGACTATGCACAAATGAAACTAAACAAGGTCTAGGCATAGACTATGCACAATATGAGTATGAACAAGGTCTAGGCGTAGACTATGCACTCCTCATTTCACTGAGCTGCAAGTGCACAGATTGGAGTAGTAAACTCGAGTGTCATATCCACGGTGATTTGAAACTTAAGATTCACTAACTAATTTAAATTAATCCTATACTAAGTTAACTCTTTTTGGTGTTTTATGGTAATTGATATAAAATGATAACTAACAATCAATGAAAGGTCCCCTTAGGAATGGAGTTCATCTAATGTTCTGTTATAGATGGATTAGAACAACTTAGCAATACAAATCAAACTAGATTCAACTTGTAAAGACTACTCTCACAGTGCATTAAAGTTAGAATTAAGTATCATACTTTCATATAAATGTTAGTTAGGTTGATTCAACAAGGGTTTCAACTGATATTAGATTATCATGAAACTTCTACCCAAAGTATAAATACAACCAGATCCACAACTGGTGCTAATGCTCTTGGTTTCTTTCTAAACATCAAGTGAATCTAGAATCAACATCTCGGTTGCCATTTCAATATGAGATTCACATCAACAAAAGCTAAATGGATGAATCAATTCTCAACATGGAAAGATTAGAACTAGTAAACCAAGTCAATAGAAATCACAGATGAAATCAAATCCAGAAATTAATTGTTAATGTTCTTGGTTCATTTCTGAACAATAGGAGAATTTAAAATCAGCCTATCAGCTACCATTACAAGATGAGATTCACATTAACAAGAAGTAAAATGATGCATTCAGATCTTGACAAGGATTAAACCAAAAAACAAATGATGATGCTCTTGACTCATTTCTGAGCAAGAAAGAATTAAACACAAACTTCTCAGTTGTCACTCTAAAACATGATTCACATCAACATGAAACTGATTAAAAAATATTCAGAAATGCACTAACATCAATGACAAAAGTGTTATTTAATCATCCATCCATAAACAAAAATTAAACTACTATCTTATCCTAAGAGAGCTAAGATTTAGCTCCTCATAAGTGATGAAATCAATAGAAACTAGATAAGGAACAAAATAAAAAACATCCTAAAACATCAAGATAAAACCCTCAGCTCTAAGACTCCATCAAGAACTCAACCTCCAGCCAAATGGCTAGGAGAGGAGATCATCCCTATTGCTCCTCAACATCCTCCTTTTATATGATATTATTATCACCATTTTAACATCATCAAAACCTTCCATTCTATCTGATTTTGCCACATGTGCTCTGATCTTTTTCCTTTTGTGCTGAGAAGAGATTCCTTTCTTATTACTTTTGGCAGTTGCCTATGGTCCCCTCCTACTTTTCTAGCAGGAATATTTGTCTTTTGTGCTTCATTTTGATGCTATAAAAATATGAACAACAAGAATCAATTACTCAAATGATAATTAGACAAACAAGAACTAAAACAGTATATTATCTAGCTCAAATGTGCAAATGTAAGATAATACTATGCTGAAAAGATCAATGCATGTATATATGCACATGAATTAAGTTGGAAAATCAGTAGAAATTTAGTATGATTAGTTAGTGATCATCTCTGCCAGGTTTTGCTAAGTGAACACATATTTGAGACTTTTATGGTCAGTGAACACTTCAAATTCTTTCCTATACAAGTAGTGCCTTCATATCTTCAGAGCAAACACTACTGCCGCCAACTCTAAGTCATGAGTATGATAGTTCCTCTCATGTGGCTTGAGTTGTCTTGAGGCATAAGCCACAACCCTTCCATGCTACATCAACACACAGCCCAATCCAGTTCCACTGGCATCATTGTACACTGTGTAGTCTTCAACTCATGTGGAAATTGTTAGCACTAGTGCAGTGGTCAATCTCTTCTTCAGCTCTAGCAAGATTTCTTCACACTTCTGTCCCATTGAACTTTTCTCCCTTCCTGATCAGCTTTGTCATAGGGGCAGCAATCTTTGAGAAGTCTTGGATGAATTTTTTATAGTAGCCAACCAACCCAAGAAAACTTATGATATCTGTGACCATCTTTGGCCTTTACCAATTAATGACAACCTCTACTTTGCTTGGGTCCACTGAGATACCTTCTTTTGAGACTGTCCCAAAAACATTACTTGCTCTAATAGAATTCACACTTGGAGAATTTGGCATACGTGCTGCCTCAATATCTCCAAAACTATCTATATGTGCTTCTAGTGTTCTTCTGGACTTGATGAGTACACCAGTATATCACCCACGAACACTATGACAAAATTATCGAGATGAGACTTGAAATCCTATTCATCAAATCCATCAATGCTACATGAGCATTTGTTAGTCCAAAAGGCATAACAAAAAACTCATAATAGTCATACCTGGACCTAAAGGTTGTCTTTGTGATGTCTTCGTCAGCTACTCTGAGTTGATGATATCCACTTCTCAAATCAATCTTTGAGAAGACTGACACTATGGACAATTGATCTAAACAGATCGTCAATCCTAGGCAGAGGGTATTTGTTATTGATGGCCACTTTGTTCAACATCCTGTAGTATATATTCAATCTTAGTGACCCATCCTTCTTCTTCACAGATAGGACAGGTGCACCCCATGGGGACACACTTGACCTAATGAAGCCTCTGTCCTATAGTTGAGCCTTCAACTCCTTCATTTCTACTGGTGTCATTCTGTAGGGAGGTTTTGAGATGGGAGCCGTCTCTGGCATCAGCTCAATATGAAAGTTGATCTCCCTTTCCGAAGGTAATCTGGGAGCTCATAGAGAAATACATCAAGAAAATCCCTCATCACTTTAAGTCCTTGTAGCGGCTTGGGTTGGAAATCACTCTTGACGATACTTGGTAGAAAATCTCGGCTTTTCTTGTTCAACAATTTGGTTGCCTTAATTGAGGAGATCATCATCTTCTTTTCCTTTGATGAGATTCCACGAAAAATCATAGAACTGTCATCTTTCTTGTCTATCACAGAAATGCCATGATCCTAATCAGAATACTACATGATATGCATCATCTTCATATAAAAAAGTACACAATATGCATGTCCTTCTCTATACATGAGAACTATCATCATGCATTTATAAACTATAGCATGGAAGACGTATAATATATCATCATACAGAAGGTATAAACAATCATAACAATCATACAATTCCATAGGCATATAAGTGAACTACACTTACCATAACCATCACCTTCATAACTTTCCTTAGGATTGCTTTATAACCCTTTCGAACTTTCACTTGCGTGGGACATCCCATTCGATCGATCATTGACCCTTTCCTCATGGTTACCTCAGAATCCAATGCATCATTTTGTTCCCCAAAAATGAGATGATATAGGCTCGAGCTAAGTGTCATGCGGAGATAAGTGCTACATCATGAGAAATCATGGTGGGAACCACCTCTAGAATCCGTAGGGGAGCTTTTAGGATCCACCTATCGGTATATGTTCCTCGAAAGGGATGAGATAGAATAGAGTTAAGTGCAACATCACTGATCATGATACGAGTCACCACTAGAATCCACCTATCGCTATATGATATATTTTTTGGAAGGAATGAGGTAGGATGGAACTAAGTGCTATATTGCTGATCACGATGGGAGCCACTTCTAGAATCCATCTATCGACCACTAGCTAGTAGGTGACGTGTGCATTCATATGTTCAATATGTTTAAGTAATAGTGGTTGCAAATTGAGAGTGATGTTTTTTTATTAGAATGTTGTATATATAACTACCAAATGTATAAAAATACTTATTTTCTTATTGTGATTATTGCATGTATTTTTTATGTCTTTCCGAATTGATCAGTTGATAACATATAGACTATGAGCTATCAACTTACTAAACTATGTTGCTCATAATGTTTAGCTTCTTGGATAGTGGGAGCTCATAATCTTAGCAGGGTTTCTTTTCATGTAAAGGTAATGAGGGGAGTTGTTACTCTCGTATCATTTAGTTAGAATGTCGAGAGAGTTTGTTATGTGTAATATATATATATATATATATTATTTTGTCACTTGTAAGAAGGCAACATCATTTTTTCGAAACGTAAAATTTAATGAAGTCGGTTTGCTCTGAAATGATCATCATAAGTTCTATAATTTGTTTAGTGATATTTTTATTCTTACGTTATATAAAAAAAGTTTACATCACAATTTTGTATTCTTTCATAATTTTATTTGATTATCCGTAATAAGTGACGAACTCTGATTTGAATCACGATTTAAATCGGGACCATGACAAGTAGATTGAGAGATTGCAATAGAAACATAAACCAAAGTCATTTACAAATATCTTTTAAGTTATTTCTTTTTTTCATGTAATTTATTGAATTATGATTTACATTATTAGGCACATCACCTTGCTCGAGCTCTTTAGAATGTGAACATTATGATATACTGATTTTATGCTTCCAATTTTAATTTTAAAAGTTAATTTTTAATTTTTATGCACCAATTCCCTCCGCCCTCATTTTTATGCAATCGAACTCAAATAAACATTGAGTGTATAGAAAAGGAGAACTTTGCAATTGAAAAAATATTAAAAGAACATATAAAAATAAATTGATAGAGGGAAGAGAGAGTAAGAGAAGAAATAAAAAGGAGAATAATTAATTGGAAAGTAATAAAAGGCAAAATATTAAATTGGGTTTCAAATGAGTATATTATTCAAAATTTTGATTCTTTTGTATATGTAATATTTATAATATATTTTAAAAATATCAATGAGAAAATAAAGTTAACAAATTTTGGTTCAATTCCAAACGTGATTTGCTTCATACATGGTAGGCTGATATGATTAAACTGTTGCCACAGTGGTTTGATTATTAGTGGTCACATCCAAGTGATAAAAACTTAATAATCATTATTTAATCAATTATCTATTCCTTTAGGATAATAAATCAAATGAAATTTATTATGCATCTGATTATGTGAAAAAAATTAAATAAAATTCACCAGTGAGGAAAGATAATATTTCTATCCTTTAGGATAATAAATCAAATGAAATTTATCATGCATATGATTATGAAAAAAATTTAAATAAAATTCACCTGTGAGGAAAGATAATATTTTTCATAGATTACACTATCCGATGTGATTGGTTGAATTGGAAAATGATGGTAATGGAGCAAATTTAATATAGAAGGAAGGATTTTGCAAAATGGAAATACAGCGAATAGTTAACAATAGAAAGAGATTAAGAGCAAAATAATTAACAATAAGCATAATAGAGGGATTTGATTTTAGCTAACAAAACAAAATAAATTTGGAGTTATTGTAATTAATGATTTAGGAAAGGATTAATATCTTTTATACCATTTTTAATTATTATATTATTCGTGGCAGAGATTTTCATTCAATTAATTCATGAATAAATAAAACCGAAAATGGCGCCATTGAAATATCATTCTTCCAAGTCAACCCAAATGAAATCATCCCAAAGAGTAGAAGAATTAATATTTAAGTGCAAGCAATCTACGGCATGTTCTACTACACCAACCAACCATGCAGCCATCTCAAACCCAACACCTCCTCCTCCGCCTTCCTCTCTGCCTCCTCCTCCTCCTGTTAAGTTTCCTCACCTCTCCCGCCTTTGCCGGCCGTCATGGCATCCGCTTGCCGCTCATCCACCGCGACTCCATCCATTCGCCGCTCTTCCCGGGCAACCTGACAGCCTACGAGCTCCTCCAGCGCAGGCTCAACTATTCCCAAGCGCACGTCCAGGATATTTACTACAGAATTCTCGGCGCCGGTGGCGGCAATGGCATCGTGCCCGATGACATCGGCCTCATCGTCTCGCACGAAGAGGGAAAATTTGAGTACCTGGTTCAAGTCAATATCGGGAGCCCACCGATCGGCCAGTACCTGCAGATAGACACCGGCAGCGATCTCCTATGGGTCCAGTGCGAGCCGTACGTCGGCAGCCACTTCGTCCAGGATCCCCCCCACTACGTCATCGGCAACTCGACTAGCCTGTCCTTCGTCCCTTGCTCCGACAAGGCAGTGTGTCTACCGAAATACTACTGCAACACCGAGGAACGATGCATCGCACAGTTGAACTACGGGGACGGGTCATGGGCCGCGGGCTACGTTGCGACGGAGACCTTCTCGTTCCCGGACGAGAATGGGGTGCAGGTCTCGATTCCCAGTATCACCTTCGGGTGCATGTACTCCGCCAAGGAACAAACCTTCGCGAATACGAGGCTCGCCGGGATCCTGGGCATGGGAATAGGGCACCTGTCGTTGTCGTCGCAGCTCGCCTTCGACAGAAAGGTGGGCAATAAGTTCACGTACTGCCTCGCCCCCTCGCGTAGCACGGGTGTGAGCTACCTCGAGTTCGGCAATGACTTCATGTTCGACCACGGCGACGACTTGGTGACCCTGGACTTGGTCTGGAATTCGCATATTAAGCCCTACTACTACGTCAACCTCACGGGAATCTCCTGCAACTATATCCGATTGAACATCGCGAGGTCGGTCTTGGCCCTCAACCAAGCCGATGGGTCCGGCGGGTGCCTCGTCGACACCGGCGCGGCCATGACGTACTTCATCGAGCCGGCGTTCAAAGTCCTGGAAACGTTCATAGTGAGATACTTCAGGAGCTCGGCCGCCATACGGGTGCGCGCGCCGCCGTTCGACATCTGCTACATTGCGACTGGGCTCATGAGGCAGCTGCCCCCCTTGACCTTCCACTTCGGGTCGCAGGTCCTCAGTCTGGAGGCGCATCACATCTGGGAAACATTCGACACGCGCGACGGGACAGTGTCCTGCCTGGGGATCCTGCCCAGCCCCTTCTTCACCCTCATCGGAGCCAACGCCCAGGCGGACCTGCGCGTCGTCATCGACCGCGAGAAGTCCACTCTTACCGCTTTCCGCAGCAAGTGCGGCATTGGAGAATAAAAGTTTTATTTATTTATTTTAATGTGCGCTAAATGTGTTTCCAAGTTTCTTCATGCGCGCAATTGATCAATTATGTAATAAAAGAAATTTAAAAAAAAAACTCGGAATCATTTTAACTTGTTTTCTATAGAATATATATAGGTTTTACAATTAACATTTCAGAAATTTTATTATTAACTTTTATATAGAACAACGGAAATGTTTGCTTAGCCTTAGGGTATGCAGTGCAACCTGGAGTCGATTTACCTAATATTTAAATAAAATATAACATGTCAAATTGTTATATAAGGTAATATATACACAAATCTAATTTAAAATTTTCGGAAAAATTTTAACTAATAACAGGTAGTTATATAACGTGACAAAAATAAAAGAAGTTTAAATTTATGAGCATATTTTGATTAGAAGCTTATTATTTTTAGTATGATAAAAATAAATAATATTTTCTTTCTAAACGATAATGTAGAAGTAATTTTTTTCCAAAAGATAATTTATTATTTTAAGAATAAAAAATAATCTAAATAAATAATTTAAATTAAGTCAAAAAATTAAGATTACTCTTTTCTTTTATCAATTTAAAATAATATGCAAGTAAATGACAATTCCTATTTAAAAGATAATTTGTTATTTTTTGAATTAAAAAATTAAAATAAATAATTCAAGGGTGAAATTAAGATTAATTTTTCATTTTTAAAAATAAAAATAATACCTCTTTAAAGTATAATTTATTATTTTAGAAACTAAATAATAATTCAAATAAATAATTCATTTTCAGTCAAATTAAGATTAATCTTTCTTTCATATCAATTTGAGTATGATTAAAATAAGGGTACTACTATTGTCACTAAAAAAATACACTATTACTACCTTTTATCTCACAATGCTAAAGGTGTCCAAGACTTTCAACATGCACATGATGGACTGGCAATAAATATTATTCTCTTTCTAAAAGATAATATGAAATACATAATAATTCCTATTTAAAAACATAATTTGTTATTTTAAAAATTAAAAATATTTTAATTTGAGTCAAATTAATATTAATCTTTCCTTTTTGTCAATTTGAGTATCATTAAAATAAATACTACTTTTTTTGACAGATAATATGCATGTAAATAATAATTCTTATTTAATTGTCGACAAAATAGATAATTCAATTTGAGTCAAATTAATATTAATCTTTCCTTTTTTATCAATTTAGTTATGATTAAAATAAATAATCTTCCCTTTCTAAAATGTAATGCACAAAATATAATAAAAAAATAATATATAATATCTAAAAATTAATGTAATATTTTAGGGTATAAGGTAATATATATACAAATCTAATTGAGAAAATTTTCAGAAAATTAAAATTATCTTATAAATGTATTACTTAAAATAAATAAATTAATTTGAGTCCGATTAAGATTAAATCTTTCCGTTCTAAAAGATAATGGAAAAGTATAATAAGATAAATAATATTTTTCTTTCAATAATTTAACAAGAGAAAATTCAATGTGATTATGATTAAAATAAATAGTCTTTCCTTTCTCAAACGTTTCGTAGCAGTATAACAAAATAAATAATATTTTCTTTTTAAAAGATAATGAGTTATTTTTGCATAAAAAAAATTAAATTTAATAAATTGATATCAAATTATGATTATTTTTTGTTTTTAAATGGACATAATTAAAAAATAATATATCCTTCTTAAAAGATAATGTCTTTTTTGGGAGAAAAATAAATATTCAAATTGAGTCAGATTCAAATAAATAATATTTTCTTTATAAAAGGTAACGTACAAGTAAAATAAAATATTATACTATTTCATTTTTGGAAGATCTTGTTTTATTTTCAAAATTAAAAGCTAATATAAAACTAAATATTCAATTTGAGCCCAATGAAAATTGATATGTCCTTAAGAAAGAAATAATTATGAATAAGAAAATAACTCTGTTTTGGAAAATAATTAATTATTTAAGAAAAAATAATTTAAGTAGAAGTTGGTATCTTGGTAGATTTAAATTGAGTTTTAAACTTTTTCAAAATAAACTAATTTATTTATCACATTTAAATAACAATGAATTAAATTTGATTATTACAAATTATAATATATCAATTTTATGCTTGCATTTTTGTAATATCTAATATTTTTATAATATCTATCATCTGTACATCACATGAGATTTAACACTAGTGATAAATAAAGGAAACATACGTAAAAATGGAAAAATGTCAAATCTTTTAAAAATTTCAACCTAAAATGCCTTCAAAATTGATAAATTTAGACACTAATTGGCATGTAAAAAAGTAGAGTATTTAGCACCGGATAGCGTTTTCTTAAAGTAAAAATGCTACTACAAGAGTTTGGTAAATGTTTTATCTCAGTAGCGTTTAGAGGTTTAAACACAAAACGTTATAAGCTACTCCTACTAGTTTATAGAATATAGAGGTAATATTTTTATATTTTCTTCCTATTACACCCTCATTTTTAAATAAAAAATATTTACTGATTAAACATCATATATTATTTTTATTTTATATATCACATCTTTAATTTTACTTACAACCCAAATAAGTTTTTTTTATTTTGAATTAATAATTATTTTATATTAAATATGATTTTAAAAAGTACTAATATTCAAAATAATTATTTTAAATTAAATTATATGAATATGATGTATATAAAAGTGATCACAAATTATATGTTATGTCTATTTTTGTCATTTTATATGATACGCTAGTTTAACCGCTATATTAACCAAACAAATTTTATTGGATTTATAAACAATCACTATCCGCTATCCTATAATTGCTAACTGCTATAGTCTAGTCAAATCGCTATCCTCTAGTTGAACTGCTATCCTCTAATCAAACAGCTTGCTTTGCCAAACAGAGCCTATGTACTAAGCCATTATGAAGTTAATTAGGAGGCCACATCATCCTAAAATTAGGAGGTATATATAGGAATACTTGATAAAATAAGTTCGTGAATCAGATCCAAATGACAAGCCACAATAATATAAATCATGTGTGCATGAAATTGTCAGGAAGTTTATATAGTTGCCAGATCCAGTTGGCTGTATGGCTGTATGAAATTAGTTGCTTGAAACAACTTCCACTACATCTATTGCATTATTACTGAGGCAACATATGGCAGATGATTTCATGGATTTCGAATATTAAGATTCCAAATGGAGAAAATGGAAATGTGTAATCCCTTATAGGTTTCCATTCACACATACCATGTGCACATTAAAGTGTCTGCAGGAGTGCGACAATGGAGGAACCCTAGCCCCTCCTCCTCTTCCTCCTCTCCGTCACTACCCCTCCTCCCCCCTCCCCCACCTACCCGTCACTCTTTCTTCCAGATGGAGCAGCAAGCAAATGGCCTTAAATCCTCGTGGTCCGACATTGTTGGGGGTCGGCAGTCCGTGTCGTCGATGTCCCCACGCTAGTGGCATAGCCTCCAGGCCTCAGTCATGGAGGTGGTCTCCATCCCCCTGGAGGACGTGGAACAACGTATGGCTGAGGTCTCGTGCAGCCTGATCGGCCAATTCCTTGGAAATGAAAGGGACCTTGCGGATCTTCGATCTGACCTTCCTACTCTATGGGAGCTGATGTTCCTGTCGACATTAAGGTAATAGGTAATGTTTTCCTACTCTTCACCTTTACTGATATGGAGGACCGGCTACAGGTCCTTACTCGTTCGCCGGTGGTCTTCCGCGATCATCTGCTCACGACACACCAAGCGAAGCCGTTCTTCCGCCCAGGAGTGGAATGTTGGGCCGCAATCATGTATGGATACAACTGCCAGATCTTGCATATGAACTTGTGAACCAAGTTTCCATCTGGCGTATTGCATCTCTATTGGCTCTCCCCTACGGATTGACCAGATCCACCCCGGGTGATGCGTTGTAATTGTAACAATAAAATTTGCTAGCAAGTGCACTAGTCGCTCAAGTAATATAGTAATAGGAGTAAGAGTGTCGAACCCACGAGGAATATTATTAATTCAATATCTGAATTTATAAATTAATAAGAGAGGAAAGACATGAATTTTTGGAAAGAGGTTTTTTTGAAAATAAAATAAATAAAATAAGATAATGATAAGATAGTGGTGTTGAAGTTAGGCCTTAGGATGAAAATAGATCAGGATAAATATTTGAACCATAAAAGATAAATTTAATCTTTAAAGATGGATTAGAAATTTTCCCAAGTTATTAATTTACAAGATTAACATCACAGAGTCCACAAACTGGTAATTCTGCTATTTAATCTGGTAAATCAAACTATCTTAAATTTAATCAAACCTAAAGTCCCACAAACTGGTATTCGTCAGATAAGATTAAAATTAAGATGCATTAGTATGAAAATCCTAGACTATTAATCACTCCACAAACTGGTTAGATTAACAGACCACATAAACTTGATTCTCCACACACTAGTTATCAAATTTATGTCAATTATTAATTTCACATAAAATCAATTAATTTAATTAATGAATTCTGAAATTAAATAATCCACAAACTGGTAAGTACTCAACTCAGAAATCCAAATAATTAAATCAAAAGCATTAAGCACAATTAACTAATTGATCAGAAAAGATTAAAACAAATAATATAGGGTCCAAATAGTTTCCCTTCAATAATAATCTCCTAAAATGAAATAAATAAAAATATGGAGTTCATCCTAGAAATTCTGGAGAGATAATAACAAAATAATAATAATTGGAAAAATTACACCCAAATAGACAAAAGTCGAAGCTTCGGATCACGGGCAGACAGTCGGGCAGCCTCTCGGACTTGATCAGGGTCGCGATCAACTTCCAGCCGTCGCACCTCTCTCCTCTTGGTCGTAGCCTGCAGAGCTCACGACTCGCCGTGGAAGAAACCTGAACTTCAGAGCACCTCTTGAAACGATGGATTCTTCACGTATTTATAGGGTGCGGACGGCCTTCAATTTGATCTCGGCCGTAACATCGTACGGTTAACTTTAAAATTATAAGATAAACTCGGCCAAAGATAAATCCTTTTATCATTACGCTCAAAGATAAATCTTTCTTATCTTTTTACTCCCTCAGAGTCTCGGCCGTAAGGAAAATATTTTATCTTTACTCCTTTCCATTACTCCCAAAGGATAAAAATCATTTTATCTTTACGCCTTCATATATCTTGTTACGCCCAAAGATAAACTCATTTTTATCTTGTTACGCCCTTCATCTTCATGCCATTACGCCCTCCAAATTTCAGCCGTAACATCTGATCTTCATGCCATTACGCCCAAAAGATACAAACATTTATCTTTACGTCTTCAACTCTCGGCCGTAAGGAAAGACTTTTCCTGTTACGCCCAAAAGATAAAAATATTTATCCTTACGCCTTCAAATGTTAGCCGTAACAAAGAATTAAATCTTGTTACTCCTTTTGAATCTCAGCCGTAACGACTTGGGTGTAAAGCCAAATCTCGGCCGTAAGGAATTTCTTTGAATTTCGGCCGAGATTTGAATTTTCCTGCAAATAATTATCAAAATATAGTTAATCCATCCACAATTAAAATATTCAACGATTTTAATAATTAAAATTGATAAATCCGGAATTATGATTAAAAGTGACTAAAAATGATGCATGCTATGATCAAATTATAGAAAATTTAATTAAAATAATTAACTAAAATATGTTGTATTTTGCATGCATCAAACTCCCCCAAGCTTAAAGTCTTGCTTGTCCTCAAGCAAAAATTCAAAGCAAGGCTCAAGAAAGTTCCATCGTAGCCTCCACATTGTCAACTGATTAATTTTCTCACACAATTCATCTGCACACCTACTACTTAGTATCTTATCATTTTCCATGCACTTAGCTTCATAGAAGTTCTGAATGCTGCACAAATTTAAACAATCTCAAATTCAGCCTTGAAAAAAAATAAATTGTCTATCAAATAATAGCATTGATATTGAACACATAAATACTAATTGAGCTTAAAACTTTTTCTTTTTCTTTTCATTTTTCAGCTTTATTTTCAATCATTTAAAAGTTCTAATCTTCAAGCAGGATTGCACAAGGAAGTCCATGTAGCGGGCTTTGGACTGATGACTCCCAAACCAGATGGCCTTAGGGCACCAGGTGATAAAGCACCCCTCGAGTTTACTTGCCCGAACAACCAAGGTTCTGAATGAAGAGTTCGAACTTAGCCATGATTCAGTACTCCTGTGCTTCTTCATATTCCACAAGATGGTCCATGTAGCAGGTTTTCGATCGACGGATCCCAGAGTAGTTGCCCTTAGGTCGCCAAGCATGAACCCCTACGGATCTAATTACCCGAACACACCTTGGTTCCGGATAACACTTTTGTACCTACACATAACTTTATTCAACTTTTTTTTTTTTGTTGGGGTTTAACTAACCCTTCTTTTTTATTCATTTTCAATTTTTATAAGCTCAAAAAGTACTTGATATGGTCAATAAGAAGGCTACTATTATCAAGAAATAAAAAGGCATGAATATGATTTTGTCGTCTAGTCATTCATAATTCTACTTAGCATAGGCACATAGTCCATAAGTTTGATACTAAAATAGCAAGTGATAAGAAAGAAAAGTATTCAAATTTCATCAATTAACGACATGTCTTTGAACTTTTACTTAAAGATAATTAAAACAATAAGACAAAAGTTAGTAAGATGGTAGCAAAAATAAATGCATGCAATGTTATTTTTTAGAAAATTTTCAAATTTTGCAAATTTTTTTTTTGTATAGATGCAGACATAAGCAAATAAACAGAAAGATGCAATGCATGGAATGCAAACTCCCCCAAGCTTGAACTAGACACTGTCCTCAGTGTTAAGCCAGCAAGGGAAAGTGATACATACTCAATAAAAAAGGAAAATTTAAAGAAACGAAAATAAAGAAAAGGGAAAAGACACAACCGGATTTATTGTCTGCGGGGTGGCGATGGTGGATAGTAGCTGAGATTTCCTTGGCGCATATGATACTCATGGATGCGTCTCGTCATGCGCGCATGTTGATTCTGAAGGGATTCGAAGCGACCCTGACGATCATCCATATTTCTAAAATCAGCTCGAATGTTGGTCAGCTCTTGTGCTTGTCGAAGTTGCTCTTCCTGAATAGCGTGCAACTGCCTTGACTGACGAAGTTGCTCTTCTTGAAAAGTGTGAAACTCCCCTGCTTGACGAAGTTGTTCATCATACATTGATTCCCATAAGTTTTGCATGGAAGCATAGTCAGGCTGAGGTGGCGGAGGTGGATAGTAAGCCTGCTCTGGAGCTGAAGTAAAAGTGGGCTCTGGTGCTATATAGCGATTCTGCACAGGTTCTTGTAAAGGGGCAGATACTTCCATCGAATCGCGTTCCTCATAAGGAGTAGAAGGTATGAACGAGGAATCAGAAGAGCTCTCTTGTGCTGGAGATGGGATCGGAGAAGGTACCGGCATATAAGGCGAATGGACGGATGTGGCATATTGGGAAGCTGCCGGTGATGCAGCCTGGAATCCTTGTTGTTGTTGAAGGTAAGGTTGGGCTGCCGCATAATCAGTAGAATCAAACCAGGAGAAAGGTTCATCCTGGTGTAGCTGTCCGACAGAGGTAGATGGTCCTGCAGGTGGAATTACTGGAGCTATGACCTGCCTAAAAAGGAGCCAATTATTTGGATTAATCGGCGTAAAAGCATCTCGATCTGAGCAGGGCACCTCCTGATGGTGGCCTTTAAAAATAAAAACTTTGATCCCTGAGTTGTTGGTTTTCACGAGACCCATAGCTTGAATGGTCCTACGAGTGAGGTGAGTGTTTCCTGGCACAGCTTCGAGATCATCCAAGTCAAGTTGTAGGTGCTGAGCAATAGGTGTGAGAAGGGCACCCATATTAATGCTACCGCCACGATGAGTAGTGCGGCGCTGAAATCGACGAATGAGGAAGGCACCCACATTAACGGGAGTTCTGTGAAGCATGCTATGGATGAGATATAACTCTCCTTCTGAGACGGCACCATCATTATCACTGCGTCCACTTATGGTGTTGCTTAGCATGCGATGGACGTAGCGCAGAACAGGATTTTGAATTGAGCTATCTTTAGCGGTGTTCCAAACCAATCGATCTTCTTCTGTTATCTGTTTCCAAAAAGTTTCCGCATCAAAGTCAGCAGGTACAGAAAGAGATCCATGGTTGGGAAATCCATAGATATTATTAATCTCTCCTAGAGTGAGAGTAAATGGTCGTCCATAAAGTTGGAATGAAATGCGGGGCTGATCATAGTTCCTGCCATCTAAATTAAAGATTTCCAGAGATGAGAGGAATTCCATAATTAGTACTTCATAAGTTGGCCACCAAGAATGCACAAAGTCAGATAGTCCAATTTGAGAAAATAATAGATGAGTATCTGCAAGTAAATTATACTCCCTCAGCAATTCCGTATCTGAAAATCTGGTGGCATGAATACGAATATCACACATCCGTTCATATCGAGCTTGATACTCCGGCTTAGTCCAATAATAATCTCCGGGGTAGGAGATTAATTGTGAGGGCTGTGGGGCCGGCTGAGCATTCGGATGTCGTCGTTCGTGACGTCCCCTCCATATATTAGCAAATCGCCTCATCTTGATCTGGACAAAAATAAACAAAGAAAAGGTACCGGCTTGGAAGCGGCTGAGGTTTCGACCGTAGTATTCGATGAAGAATCGGCTGAAGGTCGGAGGTGACTCGGCCGTAAGGGACCGGTTGACGAAGAACTTCGGCCGTAATTGATGAAGCTCGGCCGGAGATTGGAGTTTGGCCGTAAGAAGTTGGAGGCGTGATTCGGAACTCGGCCGTAAGAGGTTGATGAACCTGTAGATTTCGGCCGTAAGGAATGGCGGTGTGGTTTCGGCCGTAAAGTAAAAAAAACTCGCCCGGAGTTTGGCCGTAAGAGAGCGGCGGAGATGGCGTGACTTTGGCCGTAAAACGAAGGCGACGGGAAACTTCGGCCGTAACGCACTGGGCGTAAGGATCGGTGATTGACGTTTGAGACTTCGGCCGTAGCGCAGATGGTAGGAGCGCGGTGGAAACTCGGCCGTAATAAATGTTGGAACTTCGGCCGTAAGAAGTTGGAGGCTTGGCAACTTGGGCGTAAGGGAGAAAGCTCGGTCGTAATGCACAGAGGGCGGCGCGGTGTTGAAGCTCCGGAACTTCGGCCGTAAGAAGTTGATTGATCTGCAACATACGAGAAGAGGTAAGTGTTTTATAGATGAATTTATGGGGTAATACCTGTTCCGACAGCGCGCAGTGAAAGGTCAAATCCGGCGTAAAGACATGCATTTTTTTTTTGATTGGACTTGTGCATGCAGATGTGTTGTCATGTCATTCTCGTCCGTGCATAACACCTCGGCCGTAAGAATGTGGCGTCTTGTCATGTCTCGGCGTGGTCATCGAGGTGATTCTCGGCCGTAATGAGGAATGGTGGCAGCTTGTCTTGTCATGTCCGAGCTTGATGCATGTGTGACAACTCGGCCGTAATGCGCACGTAACGAGGGTGGCAGGGCGTAACGAGAGTGGAAGGGCGTAACGACGATGGCAGCTTGTCTTTTCTTCGGTTGCTTCGGCCGTAACGGAAACGGTGGGTGGCAGGGCGTAACGACGGTCGCTTCGGCCGTAATGTCCGAGCTTGATGCATGTGTGACAACTCGGCCGTAATGCGCACGTAACGAGGGTGGCAGGGCGTAATGTCCGAGCTTCGGCCGTAGAGAGAATCAATTCTTGGAATTTACGCCCATGCTTGGAGTTGACGCCCCTGAGTTTATCTCTCCTTACAAAATATTAAATATTAAATATTAATTAAATTTAATGACTCCATAATAAAATAAATGTCTAATAAAAAATAAAACTATCACCTAAACTAAGATATTAACAACTAATTAGACTAATCAAAATCAAAAATAAAAATAAAAATAAAAAGGATAGAAATAGTTCTGATTTATAGTCGTCAGCTTGACTTAGTTCTGATGAAAATCAAGGCCTATTTTGCTCTTCCCCTCTTGGATTTTTCTTTGTGTTACTTGGGAGAGAACCCGGTGTACGTCCAGTTAGTTGTGCCGCCATCTGGCCCAGTTGTCTTTCCAGATTTCGAATTGATGCATCCTGACTCGTGGCTCTAGATTCCATATTCTTTTGCAATGCTTGCATTGTGTCTATGATCTGTGCCATCATCTCCTGCATATGATTTGGTGATTGATGTTGGGGAGTGTCAGATTGCCTTTTCAGTATATAATCTTTTGATGGACCAGAAGATTGGCCTTGGTTCTGATTATAGGCAAACTTCGGATTATGTCTCCATCCATAATCGTTGTTCCTGTAAAATGGATTGGAAATAAAGTTAGCATTTTCAATTTGATTTGAATCTGAAGTGTTACCTGTAGGGCTATAATTGCTAGAATTTTCCATTAGTGACATCATCTGCTCGAATTTTTGATTAAGTGACTCCAGCTGAGCCACTATTTCTGAAGATTGTATTCCTTGTGTAGCATGTACATCATGAGTTCGGCGAGGTGGTCTCCTTTCTTGGCTCGACTTGAGGGCTACATCTTCAATTATATCTTGTATCTCACTAGGACGTTTAGATCCCAGTACTGTCCCTCCTGCTGATTGATCGAGCTTATCTTGATCTGCAGGTCGTAATCCATGATAGAAATCTTCCATCACTTGCCACTTTGGAATTCTATTGTCAGGAACTCTGGCCAGCAGTTCCTTATATCGTTCCCAGGCTTCATATAACGTCTCGTTATCGTCTTGAACAAATGCCCTCAGCTCCCTTCGATATTTGCCTGCCTTTTGTGGTGGACAATATTTTCCAACAAATTTTTCTACCAGCTCCAACCAAGAATGAATCGATCCTGCCGGCAAAGTTTTAAACCAAGTGGAAGATTTGTCACGTAAAGATTGAGGGAATAATAATAAACGAATAACTTCAGAAGAAACATTATTATTTCTAAAGGTGCTCAGAGTGGCAAGAAATTTATCAAGGTGATCGTGAGGGTCTTCATGAAATCCTCCTCCAAATTGGGATGCGTGTATCATCCTCACGATCGCGGGATTTATCTCAAAATTATTTGCGTTAATATCAGGCAGCACGATGCATGATTCTCGGTCACTGTATCTGGCCGAGACATATTCTCTCATAGAAAGTTCTGTTTCATCTTCTCGCCGATTATTATATGGTGGAACCAGTTCATTCTGTTGCTCCAATCTCTGATTGTCGCGTGCTTGTTCCGCCATTTTTCTTATATTTCTTCGTAATCGCCGATAGGTTCTTTCAATCTCAGGACCAAATTCCAACAGTGGATTTGAACTTCTAGTGCGCTTATCAGAAGATTCCAGGATTGGTTGTGATTTAATTTTCAATTAGTACCTGCAACAACTAATTTTCAGTAAGATAAAAGAATAAAATAAAATATATACAAGAAGAAAGAAATTCAGATAATAGGTCACGAAAAATAATTTTTTTTTTTTTTTTTACTAATAAAGTCTTTCGGCACGATGGAATTTGAAAATTCGTCGTTAAAATTAATTTTCTAGAGGAACTTTTCAGAAATTCTTCAAACCAATACGAATACCAAAAATTAATGTCGACCAAAAGAATTTATGATGATGTAGCAAACCGCACAAAATAAGTTCGAATTAATTTGCGGTCATAGAGTTAATAATCAGACATAATCAAAAATTATTTTTAGAGAAGAAATAAGATTGATCGGCCGTAATAAGGGTTTACGGTCGTAATTAATCCGAGGCTCGTTCGTCCGTAAAAATCGTAAAACAGTGTTGAAAGAGATTCAACGTGAAGGCGTAATGTTGCCAAATAAATCATTACGGCCGACAAAGAATATAGTTCATATCGGCCGTAAAACAATGAGAGGTAAAACATCAACACATATAAATCGGCCGAAAAGGAGTAAAATCCATGGATGATCCATTACGGCCGAGACAACTAAATCGCTTCGGCCAAAACAAAGTCAAATCAAAAGTTCAAACTACTATCTTTATCCATTACGGCCGAAAATAAAAAAAATCACAAATCAATTGGGGTCGGAAGATGGCGTAAAAAAAAATGTTCAGAAATTTTACGGCCGTAAAACCATGAGATTAATTCTCGGCCGTAAAAATGAAACATGAGATCATTTCGGCCGAAAAAAGATTAAATCGTCAATTAAGATGAGGTCACTTCAGCCGAGATGATGTCAACACGAGGCCGTAAAGAAAAATAGGGTTTCGGCCGAAATAATTTCGAATAAAACTCAAATGTCGAACATTGAATCATTACGGCCGAAAGTGAATTAAGTCAATTTCTTACGGTCGTAAAACAACGAATTCATATGAAGAGTTTAAACAATTAAAATGTTACGGCCGAGAATGAAAACTGATTCGAATAGGGCGTAAAAAATTTAAACCATCGATAAACCGGGCGTAACAAGTCAAATCAATATCCATGACTCATGGCGTAAAAACAACGTTCGGATAAAAAAATATTACGGCCGTAAAGATTGAAAGTTTAGAATTCAGAAATCATGGCCGTAAAATTAATAAAGCCGACACATCAAATTAAAGTCGTAAATCCATAAGTCGACGGTGTAATTTGGAAAAATCCAATCGGCGTCGGATTTTAAACCGAAAGTAGATAAAAAAAAAAATATTGTGACCTTTATCTGCAAAAGAAAAAATGTCAGTTTATTCACAAAAATAATTAAAACAATTAATACATATGTACAGAGAATTATTTACAATTTATTTACATCTCCTAATAATTCATAAATATCAGAAATTAATTAATAAAATATTCCCCGGCAACGGCGCCAAAAACTTGATGCGTTGTAATTGTAACAATAAAATTTGCTAGCAAGTGCACTAGTCGCTCAAGTAATATAGTAATAGGAGTAAGAGTGTCGAACCCACGAGGAATATTATTAATTCAATATCTGAATTTATAAATTAATAAGAGAGGAAAGACATGAATTTTTGGAAAGAGGTTTTTTTGAAAATAAAATAAATAAAATAAGATAATGATAAGATAGTGGTGTTGAAGTTAGGCCTTAGGATGAAAATAGATCAGGATAAATATTTGAACCATAAAAGATAAATTTAATCTTTAAAGATGGATTAGAAATTTTTCCAAGTTATTAATTTACAAGATTAACATCACAGAGTCCACAAACTGGTAATTCTGCTATTTAATCTGGTAAATCAAACTATCTTAAATTTAATCAAACCTAAAGTCCCACAAACTGGTATTCGTCAGATAAGATTAAAATTAAGATGCATTATTATGAAAATCCTAGACTATTAATCACTCCACAAACTGGTTAGATTAACAGACCACATAAACTTGATTCTCCACACACTAGTTATCAAATTTATGTCAATTATTAATTTCACATAAAATCAATTAATTTAATTAATGAATTCTGAAATTAAATAATCCACAAACTGGTAAGTACTCAACTCAGAAATCCAAATAATTAAATCAAAAGCATTAAGCACAATTAACTAATTGATCAGAAAAGATTAAAACAAATAATATAGGGTCCAAATAGTTTCCCTTCAATAATAATCTCCTAAAATGAAATAAATAAAAATATGGAGTTCATCCTAGAAATTCTGGAGAGATAATAACAAAATAATAATAATTGGAAGAATTACACCCAAATAGACAAAAGTCGAAGCTTCGGATCACGGGCAGACAGTCGGGCAGCCTCTCGGACTTGATCAGGGTCGCGATCAACTTCCAGCCGTCGCACCTCTCTCCTCTTGGTCGTAGCCTGCAGAGCTCACGACTCGCCGTGGAAGAAACCTGAACTTCAGAGCACCCCTTGAAACGATGGATTCTTCACGTATTTATAGGGTGCGGACGGCCTTCAATTTGATCTCGGCCGTAACATCGTACGGTTAACTTTAAAATTATAAGATAAACTCGGCCAAAGATAAATCCTTTTATTATTACGCCCAAAGATAAATCTTTCTTATCTTTTTACTCCCTCAGAGTCTCGGCCGTAAGGAAAATATTTTATCTTTACTCCTTTCCATTACTCCCAAAGGATAAAAATCATTTTATCTTTACGCCTTCATATATCTTGTTACGCCCAAAGATAAACTCATTTTTATCTTGTTACGCCCTTCATCTTCATGCCATTACGCCCTCCAAATTTCGGCCGTAACATCTGATCTTCATGCCATTACGCCCAAAAGATACAAACATTTATCTTTACGTCTTCAAATCTCGGCCGTAAGGAAAGACTTTTCCTGTTACGCCCAAAAGATAAAAATATTTATCTTTACGCCTTCAAATGTTAGCCGTAACAAAGAATTAAATCTTGTTACTCCTTTTGAATCTCAGCCGTAACGACTTGGGTGTAAAGCCAAATCTCGGCCGTAAGGAATTTCTTTGAATTTCGGCCGAGATTTGAATTTTCCTGCAAATAATTATCAAAATATAGTTAATCCATCCACAATTAAAATATTCAGCGATTTTAATAATTAAAATTGATAAATCCGGAATTATGATTAAAAGTGACTAAAAATGATGCATGCTATGATCAAATTATAGAAAATTTAATTAAAATAATTAACTAAAATATGTTGTATTTTGCATGCATCACCGGGGCAGCCGACGTACGTCTCTGTTGAGATCGATTCTGATAAACCTGTCAAATAGGCCTTCGGATCAACCTTCTGGATTGCTCGCGATATTTCCAGTGAGTGCTCTATGAGAATATTCCTCTCTTCTGCTTCCGTTGTGGCATACTGGGACACCATTTAGATGCTTGACCGTCCGCCCTATAGGTGTCGACTTTGGCTGGCTCATCCGGAGAGAGGGGGAGTTCCTATATGGACTACGGATGCAGGCTCACGGAGGTTGTCGGATTGGGTTGTGGAGCGCTGGCCATCGCGTCGTCCACCATCGACGGCTGTCCTGTCGTCGCCGAAAATGCAAATCGCCAAACCGAAGAACAAACGGGTCCAGGTAAGCCAGCCCAACCCGATTGAACCGCCGCTCATATCTAACTCCTTTCAGGTGCTTGGTGAACCATCGGATCTAGCCATCACGACTGTAACCCTAGCTGCCTCCTCTCTACCCCCACCACCTCTGTCCAATGGTGTGTCGATAGGTGTCGATCCAGCCACCATCAATGGCCAGGATAAATCTAAGACTTTCAACAGTCCCGATCTTCTGCATGTTACGATCTCTTCCCTACCCCCTCACCCGCCCGTTGATGTGCAGACACATGTTGATCAAGACATCATCAATGGTCAAGTTAAATTGACCATTTTCAAAGGCTCGGATCTACCATCTCCTCCTATGCACGTTAATCTGTTGTAGGTGTCCCCCACGAAACCCTACTATCTCCTCCTTCCCCATCCCGGTCACTGTTAGCTCTCATCCCGCACAGTCCAAGGCGTCCTCCCCCCTCTGATCCATCCTTTGCTGCTTGGCTTGGAGCGTGACAAGCTGGCATCAGAGGTCTCTCGCCGCATCCAAGCGGTGGCTGAGGAGCAGGTTGTGACTGTGCCTTCGGACGAGGAGATGCCAGATCTGTATCTCGGATCTACTGTGGCTGAAGGAGTCACCAGCGCCACTAGGAGACGCGAACCTCCCACGACCGTACCCCCAGCCCTGAAATGCAAGGAGAAAAAGTCGTCGAACCCTAAAGGTAAGTGCCCACCCCTGTCACCAAGATCTAACCAGACTGCTCCTGTGCAGGTCAATGCCGAGGGCTCTTCAGTGGAGGACCTCTCCTCCATTGAGCTTAATACATGAGGCTCATCTCTTGGAACTATCGGGGAGCTTTTAGGGGTCATGTCGGGGACCGCCTCACCGACCTTATCAAGGAACACCATCTGAACTTTCTTGTACTAGTTGAAACACATTCTTCCTCACAATGCTCGCTTATTGTCATTTGTATATTAGATTCTTCTTGGCACTGTATTTTTTGACCGGGCACGCCACTCTGGCAGCATTATCCTTGCTTGGCGTGGAAACAACATCTGGGTCACCCCGGTTGGCAGGATGCTCAATCCATCCATGTTGAAGTCTCCTTTAAAAATTTCTCTTTCTTGCTAACGTGTGTCTATGCCAATGTCACACCTTATCTCAAGAACGATCTCTGGCGACGATTGTCACAGTTGGATACTCGAGCCTTCCTTGGATGATTAAAGGGGACTTCAACTCGATCATCTCCTCTTCTGAAAAAATGAGAGGCAAGACCATTACATATACAATTTTTTCTCTCTCTTATAAATCTCCTAAGCTCGCAGGGTCTAATGGACACACATTGCTCGGGTAACCGCTTCACTTGGTGTAACAATCGCCTCAACCCTGACAGAATCAAATGCAAACTTGATAGGGTTCTTATCAATTCCTTCTAGCTTTTAAATTTTCCCAATCTCTCTGTTACTTCTCTAATATGATGTGTTTCTGACCATTTTTCAATGGTATTTTCCACAAATACATTTACTAGGAAACCTAAATCCTTCATGTTTGAACATTTTTTGTTTGATTATGAGGAACCTAAAAACATCACTCAACAAGTGCGGTTGAACCGAACTCCAAACACAGACATACACCATTCCCTCTGTGAGATCAAAACAAAAATATTAAAATGGAGCAAAGAAACCCTAGGCTCCTTAGACTGTCGGTTGGCCACTGTCAAGCAGGACATCCTCCTCCTGGAGGCTAAGGATGATAGTGCTGGACTAGATGATAATGATGTAAGAAAACTTAGATCCCTCTATCACCTCCATGCGCCTTACCTTTTCCAAATCACCTTGAAATGGTGGAGTAAGTCTCATGTCAAATGGCTAGAGCATGGTGACAAGAACTCCAAGATCTTTCATCTTACCACCATTACCAGGCATCAAAAGAATGTGAACAATCAAATTACAGATACTAAAAACCCTAGCACACAGATAATTGAAGAACACCTAATTATTGAAAAATTTGCTCAGTTTTACATAGATCTTTGGAAACCCTCAACTAGTCTTGACATTCCAATTGAGTGCTGGCCTGACTTGCCTTCATTACCTAATTCCTGGCATGATCATCTTGTTACCCCTGTCACCCATGCTGAGATCCGGGAGGCTATATGGCACATGCCACCTGACAAGGCCCCAAACCGAGATGGGTTCACTCTAGAAATTTTTAAAAACTATTGGGACATCATGGGACTACATATCAAAGGAAATCATAAGCATTTTTGATACTGGACAATTCCCAATCAATGTTCAATCACAAATATAACCTTTATCCCTAAATCCCCACAGGCCTCAAAGATCACGGATTACCGCCCCATTGCCCTTTCCAACATGATGTATCGCATTACAGCCAAGATCCTTCAACAAGATTGAAACCCATTCTTACTGAACTCATTGACTCTGCACATACCTCCTTTCTTTCGGGTAGGTGTATACATGATAAAATCTTAACCATCCAAGAGATAGCTCACTCAATGAGGAAAGATAGGAAAAAATACATGATACTTAAGGCAGATATGTCCAAGGCTTTCAATAGAATATCCTGGGATTTCATCTATAAGGTCCTTATTATCATGAACTTCCCTTCTAAATTTATATCTTGGATAATGCTATGTGCCAGGTTCCATACCTTTTGTTGTAGCATACATGGCACTTTCTCTGCTCCGTTTGGTAGTAGCTCCAAGGGTATTCGGCAAGGGGATCCCCTCACGACATACTTCTTTATCATTGTTATACAAACTCTGCCCTCCCTCTTAAATCAAGTTGTTCTTGACAAGGGCATTCTTCCTTTTAAAATGGGTTCATCTACTATTAGTCATTTATCATATGCTGACAACCTTCTAAAATTTTCAAAGGCTAATGTAAAAAATTGCATGAACATCAAGAAAATTATGCACCTCTACTACTTGCTCACAAATCAACTTATTAATTTGGATATATCTTATGTCTACTTACCCCTTGGTTTACCTTGTAGGAGGAAACATGCGATTACTTCTACCCTGAGCATTAAGCATAGCACCTTTCCTTTTGTTTATTTGGGTGTTCCTATATCCATTTAATGTGTCACCAAAAGACAAAATCACTCTCTAATTGAAAAGGTCTCTGGCCGCCTATCTAGCAAGAAAGCTAAGCTCCTAAATCAGGCTGGTAGGCTAACACTCATTAAATTTGTCCTGAATTCCTTCCCCTCCCATATCTTTGCATCTACTTATGTTTGCAAGTCTACTATTACACTTCTTGAAAAACAAAACATAACTTTCCTGTGGTCATCTGATGGTAATAAGGGCTCTCATCGCTTAAGTTGGCAGACCGTCCAACTCCCCATCTCCTCTAGGGCTCTTGGTATTAAAAATTTACACCTCATGCGTACGTCTCTTTTGTTGAATCCTATATTTTGATGATAACAAATTAAAATGGACATAAAAGTTACTAATCTATGATCAAGTGATGATAATGTAGGTGAATGATTGATATGACCTCATTAGCAGATGAAATCGCCAAATTAAAATCAAAAGAAAAAATTTTCAGCACACGACCGATCGACACATCGGTCCACCGACCAAAGCAACTGGTCGATTGATATTAAGCAGAAGACAAGACAAGACAATGTCGATCGAAGATCCGGTCGTTACATCGGTCGACCGGTCAGCACAACCAATGAACTCAGAAATCACGAGACTATACCGATCGATGCACCGATCGACGACGAGATGTACCGGACGAAGTCGAGACATTACTGGTTGATGTATCAGTCAAAGGACTGGTCGATCGGACAGCGTCAAAATGTAGAAAATGCAACAATAGTCACATTGACCGGTCGACCGACCCATCACAGCAGTCGACCGGCCTCACGGTCAAATGAACAGTAATGACTATTATTTTGAGGAGAAAATTATGGAAGACTTTTCGAACGAATTCTCACCTCTAAGAGCCTATAAAAGGAGTGCCAAAGCCTGAAGAAATATCATCCAAACAAGCAAGAACATCCTAGAGCTCCTTTCAACTTCTTGAGCACAAAATTGCAAATTTCTTCCCTTTTCTTTTCTTAGCCTTGAGTGTGGGAAAAATTTTGTAAAAGAAAAGAGTTAGAGGGAAACATTTTCTTTCTGATCTGGTAAGATTGAGAGCTCCTTGTATAAGAGGTGTGTCTTGCCTCTTGAGCGGAGAAGAAGGCTTGTTGTGTAAAGAGGGTTGTTCTCTCCATACATGAAAAGAGAAAGATAGTGGACATCCGGTGGTCTCGAGGTCGCGAAATCGGAGCGGGGACTAGGCCAAAGAGTTGAGGCCAAACCTCGTCATCATATTGTGTCTCCTTGCATTTGTTCTTTATCTTTCACTTACGTCTTATCTTTATTTGCTTGTGATCATTTTTATTGATTTTTCTGAAAGTGAATTTTGAAAAGAATTTTATACACCAATTCACCCCCCTCTTGGTGCTTTTGATCCTACAATTGGTATCAGAGCCAAGTTGCTCTAGTTTTAAGATTTAAAACATCTTTAGAGCTATGACATCAAGTGCTTTTAGTTTTTTCGATGGTCAACCTATTAATCGTCCTCCACTTTTTAATGCCTCAAATTTTGCATATTGGAAAATTAGGATGCAAGCCTATGTTTGTTCTATTGATATTGATATGTGGGATATTATTCAAAATAGTTTTGCTTTAAGTAAAAAAAAACCTTCAGAATATACCGAAGGAGAAAGACTTTTAGTAAAATTAGATTGGAAAGCTAAAAATATTTTTTATTGTGCTTTGGATCCAATGGAGTTTAATCGAATTTCTAGTCGTGAAAGTGCTAATGAGATTTGGAAGAAACTTATTATTACTCATGAAGGAACGGACAATGTTAATGAGTCTAGATTAAATATTTTAAACGATCGATATGATTCCTTCAAAATGTTTGAAAATGAATCTATAAATAAGATGGTCGTTCGCTTTAATGATATTGTAAATAGCTTAGCCTCTTTGGGCGAACCAAGGACTAACCCTCACAAAGTGAAAAAGTTTCTCAGGTCACTCTTCTCCAAATGGCAAACAAAGAGGACAGTGATTGAAGAAAATAATTTAAACAAGTTAGACTTTGATGATCTTATAGGTTCACTCTTAACCTATGAGATCGGGATTAAGGAGGATGAAGAAGAAAATACTCCAAAAAGGAAAACATTGGTATTGAAGGTAAATAAAGATGAGGAAGATACAAGTGAAGAGGATGAGGATCTTGATGAAAAGAAGTTTTCCCTATATGCAAAGAATCTTGACAAATATCTCAGATTTGCTAAGCAAAAGAAGAAGAAAGGATTCACCAAGAGAAGATCATCATTAAGAAAAAGTCAAATAACTTGCTTTGAATGCAAATAGATTGGACACTATAAAAATGAATGTCCAAATTTGGTCAAAAAGGAGAAAGATGGAGAAAGCTCAAGAAGAAAGAAAAAGACTCGTCAAGCCACTTGGGATGAAAGCGAAGATGAAGAGAATGAGTCGAACATCTCCTCTAGTGATGACGAAGAAGCCTACATATGTCTAATGTCTAATAGCTAAGAGGTATCATCTAACTCATCTAACTCTAGTGATAGTGAATCCTTTAATGTGCATAAGGGGTTTAGAATTCCTATTAATAAATATGGATGCCTAAAAAAGAAATACGATGATATAAAATAGAGCTTGAAAATTTGCAAAAGAAAAATAAGAATGTTAAAGCATGTGAAAAGTGTGATATATTGAATGAAGAAAACTCTAGCTTGGAATTCTCAATTGAAGAATTGATAATGGAAAATAGTGAACTAAAATCATTATGTGAAAAACAAAATGTAGAAAGTGTATGCTTGAACAAAGAAATTAATAAATTGAAAGTTGAACTTGAAAAATTCTCAAATGGAAGTAAAATGTTAGATGTCATGCTTAGTGGATCTAGAATATCTTCAAACAAAAAAGAACTTGGTTTTAATTCTTTTGAAAAGAAGAATGACAAAAGGATTTTATTTGTTAAAGCATCACATTATTACACAAGATCACATATTATTTGTTTTCATTGTGGATATGAAGGGCATTATTCTTATGATTGTAGAGTTAGGAAAGGAATAAGTAAAGGGATGAAGAAAATTTGGGTTCCGAAAAGGACCATTACTAACCAAGATGGACCCAAGCAAGTTTGGTTACCAAAAAGATGAAACTCCTAATTTCTTTCTTGTAGAAAACTTCTAAGTACAATGAAAGTAAATGGTATTTGAATAGTGGATATTCAAGACATATGACCGACAATGCTTCAAATTTCATCAATTTGGAAAAGGAAAATGGAGGAAAAATCACTTTTGGAGACAATAGCAAAAGAAGAGTAATTGGTATAGGTAATATTGGTAAGAATGACAAAGTGTATTTGGAAAATGTTTGGCTTGTTAAAAATTTAAAACATAATCTAATTAGCATAAGTCAACTATGCGATAGAAAATATTTAGTCAATTTTGAAAAGGACATATATTTGATACTAGTTGGAAATAACAAAGTTTTACACATGGGTTTTAGGTACAATAATGTATACAAAATTTATTTTGATAACTTGAAAAATGAAAAATATCTTAGTGTCATGCATGATGACATAAACTTGTGGCATAGAAGATTAGGACATGCAAATTATAAATTGCTAAATAAACTTTCAAATCATGAATTGGTTAGAGGTTTGCCTAAAGCTAAATCTGAGAAAAATAATGTTTGTGATTTATATCTAAAAGGTAAACAAACAAAAGTTCTTTTAAATTAAAAGGAGTTATTATTACACATAGGTCTTTGGAACTTTTACATCTTAACTTGTTTGGACCTATTGATGTGATAAGTTTAGAAGGAAAAACATATGTATTTGTGATTGTTGATGATTTCTCCCGTTTCACTTAGACCATTTTTCTTGCAAGTACAGATAAAACGCTAAACATGTTTTCTAAATGTGCGAAAAGAATTCAAAATGAATTTGAACAAAAGATTTCAAAAATTAGAAGTGAGCATGGAGGAGAATTTGAAAATGATAAATTTGAGTTATTTTGCGAAGAAAATGGAATTGCTCATAAATTTTCCACTACCGAAACACTTCAACAAAATTGAGTAGTAGAAAGAAAAAATAGGACTATACAAGAAATGGCTAGAACAATTTTAAATGAAAGCGAGTTACCAAAATATTTTTGGGCGGCAGCCTTAAACATATCATGCTATGTTCTCAATAGGATTCTACTTAGACCTCTTGAGAAGAAAACTTATTTTTGAAATGTTATTTGGTAAGAAACCAAATCTCTTATTTCAATGTTTTTGGGTGTAAATACTATATTTTGAATGTCAAAGATAAACTAGGCAAATTTAATGATAAATGTGATGATGGTATTTTTCTTGATTATTCTAATACAAGTAAATCTTATAGAGTATATAACAAAAGAGCATTAGTTGTTGAAGAATCTATTAATGTTAAACTTAATGAAACTAATGATTTTTTGAGCAAGAAAGTACATGATAATGATGAAGAAATAGTTGAAGTACAAAGACAACTTGAAGTTGTAGACATAGAGGAAGCAAAAGCTTACACCCCAAAGGTGGAAGAAATGGAAGAACCTCAAAAAGAGAAGAATCAAATCATCCCAAGAAATTGGAGACATGCCTCATCACACCCACTTGATCAAGTCATAGGTAATATAAATGAAGGTAGAAAAACTAGAAATTCTTTAAATATTCTATGTGCTTTTTCGGCTTTCCTTGCAAATTTTGAGCCCAACAATATAGATGAAGCACTTGAAGATTCAAATTGAATAAATGCAATGCATGAGGAATTAAATAATATATATATATATAATTGGTCCATAGGAGAGGCTCTCATTCCACCATTTGACTTTATCTTTTTTCCTAGATACTTACCTTTTATCTCTATCATATTGCTCTATAACTTACATCCTCTTTCATCCATCCAAGTAATGTGACTCTTAGTATAACCCATTATCTCTATGTAACATCCGACATGGAAATAAAAAAAAAGGAAAACAAATTAAGATGAGCCCAAGCCCAGCCGCACTCAGCCCACAAGCCCAACACCTAATATTAACCTAAGTGCTACAGTGCCCCCTCATTTGTTTCTATCGGCCAAAAGCAATCCCCCTCCCCCAAATCACTATTGAAGCTACAGTGAATACCTCTCACTCCCACCACTCTCTCCCCATTTTAGCTCTCTCGGCCAACACACACAAGAGAGTAAGAATTTTTCTATTCTTTAGCAACACCATAATATCTCACTCACTCTCTCACCCATCTTTCCACTTAGAAAATGTGGCTGCAACTCCAAGGAGAGAGAAAGCACTGCTAGGGCTAGAAGAAGAGGATTAAGGGTTTAGGCTTGCTATCAAGGTATGTTTGATGGGATTCTAAACCCTAATCACCCTCTTAATGATGTTTGCTTATGTGGGTTAAGAGGCATTAAGGCCAAACTAGGTCTTATTAAAGCATGATTAGGGAATGTGCATTTGATGTTTCATGTTTCTTTAAATTACTATTCTATTGCTATCCATGATTACAATGTCATGTGTTTCATAGTTCAATACTCTATTGTTCATCATGATTATTGTGTTATGTTAGCTCCATGTGAACTTGTCTAAAGCTTATGTACATTATGAACTTGAATAGCATGCTAAAAGTCTCCATATGAAAACCCCATGTGTTTAATGATTAGAGTGATAAGAATGTTAAGGAATGCCTCTTTTGATATTTGGAAGTCAATATGTGTTCAATATGTTAATGTGTGTAAGATTTGGAAAGAAAACATGATAAAATTGTGTGTCTGCCGTCTCAGAACGGGCGATCGATTCCTTATCGATCGACCGTTCTGGAAGGGCCGACACATTCTGTGATTAGCGGACGTCCGAATGCCCTGATTCGGTCATCCGAAAGTCATATACCGGTCGACCAATATCCCAGCGGTCGTCCGATATAAGTAGTCGAAACATTCTGTGATTAGCGGTCGATCGAAGGCCCTATTTAGGTCATCCGAAAATCATAAACCGATCGATCGATACTCCACCGGTCGTCCGATTTGAGCAGTCATCACACACTGTGATTAGCGGTCGAACCAAAGTTCATTTTCGGTCGTCCACAAGACCTATAACAGTCGACCATTTTATTAGTGATCGTCTGATTTGATGAGTCGTCACATTCTGTGATTAGCGGTCGAACCGAAACTCTATTTTGGTCGTCAGAAATGATCATATAGGTCGACCGATAATCCGACCGGTCGCCCGATACTAGTCCAGCGGTCGACAGACCTAAAATGGTCATCCGATTCTAGAAGATGATTGGTTATGTTTGAATGTCCACACTTAGCATGATTTGAAATTTCTATGACCTTAAATAGGATTAAAAGATGCAACATGTATTGAATGATTGTATGTATTGACGAACATGATTAAAAGATGGATTGATGAAGGTGTGGCATTCTTTATGACTCGAGACTAATTGGTACCCTAACTAAGACTCCACCGACGGGTGGGGGAAGACCTCATTGACGAATGAGGGTTATGACCTCGCCTACGGGGGAGGGTTAAGACCTCACCTATGGATGAGGGTTATGACTTCATCTAAGGATGAGGGTTAAGACCTTACCTATGGGTGAGGGTTATGACCTATGAGCCACCACTCTTCTCAATCGACAAGATAAGAAAGGATCTAAGTAAAGATGAAAGATGAAAAGATGAATGATGAATGACTTGGAACATAAAGTTAAAGATGATAAAGATGTATGAAGAATGCACCTATGATGATGCATTATGAATGTCCACTTGTCACATCATATGATGTCATGAACAAAGATGACAAAGTAAAGTAAGATAAGATCATGATATGCAATAGCATAATGATAAGTAAGATGATAAGTTATAATATGCATGATCTAAAGATTATGATGTTACATGTTATCTTATATGGCCATGATGATATGTTCACATGTCATGTAGTATGCATAAGTAGCTCATAGCATGCATATGATTTATGTTCCATGATGATGAAATGCATATATCATGACATGTAGAGATTATGTATAGGATCATAGCATGCATGGGCCTCAACATACTCTAACGGGAGAAATCCCCTGCACCTCATGGATCCGTGCAGGTATGGAGGAGGCTTAGGTTCGGCGGTGAGAGCCTCGTGGTGGCGACATTGCACATGGACCTGTCGGGCTACGGTCCAAGTTATCTTTCTTACATTATGTCACGATGATGAACCCTTATATGGGTGAAGTATGTACGGCTTATGGGCCTCTTATTGAGTCATGCACTACACTTGAACTCATTTATGTATATTGAACCCTCTATCGGGTATACGTTAGAGCCTATTAGGCCCATGGGCCGGTTTATGTATCTTGGGTTTTAATTATGAAGTCTTCCGCTATTTTACGATATTATTATTTATGTTTATTATTATTTATGTTTCCGCTGCAATGTTTTATGAAATTTGGTCATGTCAATGTCAATGTAACGTCGCATAGGGTTCGGCAAAATTTTAAATTGGGGCCGAGTTTTGGGGGCATTACAGATGGTATCGGAGCCATAGTTTGGCTTTTATGTCTTAAGTCTTATGTGTCTAAGTCATAGGTTGGCTAAAATGTCTAAGTGTAAAGTCCATGTGATCATCATGAGGTGCCACCGAACCTAAAGGTACATGTTCTTCCATGTTTAACTCATGCTAATGATGATGTTATGTTTATTAATTGTGGTTGTAGATGCTACCAAGATGAGCAATTGTTGATGAGGAGCACGAAAGAAATACTTTCCTCGATGGATCAATCCGGGTAGCACAAAATGCCCGAAGGACTAATGAACTGGACTATTACATAAAGAGGTTCCTAAGGCTCCAACCTCCCAAGTTTGATGTTGAAGGAGACCCTGATTTAGCCAAATCATGGGTTGAGGAAATAGGGGAAATTCTCAAAGTCATGGGATGTCCCGAAGACCGCAAGGTGATGTATGATACGCATCGCCTTTGTGGACAATCTAAGGCATGGTGGAAGGCACTCCTAAAGACTACCTTCCAAAGTGAAGAAGATGTTGGTTGGGAGGGCTTCGTGGAAGCATTCGAGGCTCATTTTTTCCCTGATCACGTGAAGGAAAAGAAGAGGGACGAGTTCTTGAATCTTGTCCAAGGAAACATGATAGTTGATCTATACTTGAACACCTTCTTGAGGTTGGAAAAGTATGGGGAACTCAATGAAACTGAGCTGAGGAGAACCAAAAGGTTCATTAATGGTCTGACTCCCGGGCTGCAACCTTAGGTGAGGAGTGGTCGCTGCACCACTATGAAGGATGTGGTGGAACTTGCCGCTGAACATGAAGGAAAGTACAAGGAAAAGATGGTGGCTAAAGGGAAAGCAATCAAGCAACACGAAGGAAAGAACCCAAGGAAGGCACCATATCATTCCCCTAAGAAAATAGAACAAACAAGACCCACATGTTCTAATTGTGGGAGGTCTCATTCCGGGGAATGTCGTTTCAAGGCCGGGACATGCTTGCAATGTGGCAAGATGGGCCACTACATAAGGGATTGCCTAGAGAAACGTGGGACAATAGAGACAAAGGAAAAGGAGTTGCAAACCCACCAAGAGCTCCAGTAAGAGTTTTTTCCATGGAAGTTGAGGAAGCTAACCAAGCCAATGATGTGATCCAAGGTAATATTCTAATTGCCGGACACTATGCAAATGTTCTCTTTGATTCGGGAGCAACTCATTCCTTTATATCCCATGCATTTGTTAGAATGCTAGAAGTGAAGCCCCTAGTGACTAATTGTCAACTAGAAGTAGTGACTCCAACCAGAATGGTAGTCACTAGAAGATATGTTCCCAATGTATCTATGAAATAGATAGGAAGAATTTTCCATATGACCTTATATTACTTCCTATGATAGATTATGATGTAATCTTAGGAATGGATTGGCTATCCTATAATGATGCTCGTATGTATTGCAAAGAAAAGAAAATCTTTGTAGGTGATCATCATGCTAAACCCACGATGATACGAGGAATTCTCTTCAAAGAAGTCAAGATGCTAATTTCAGCAATCAAAGCAAGCAAGATGATTAAGAAAGGAGCAAGAGGATTCTTAGCAAGTGTCATCAAGACGGATTCACAATTCAGGGCACTTGAATCCTTAGATGTGGTGGGGGAATATCCTGATGTCTTTCCGAAAAACATTGCGGGATTGCCACCAAGAAGGGAAGTTGAGTTCAATATTGAACTACTTCCGGGTACCACGCCCATTTCAAAGCCGCCTTACTGAATGGCTCCGGCAGAGATGCATGAATTAAAAACTCAATTACAAGACCTTTTGGATAAGGGGTTCATAAGGCCAAGCGTCTCACCATGGGGCGCACCGGTACTTTTCGTCAAGAAGAAAGATGGTTCTTTAAGGTTATGCATCGACTACCGAATGCTCAACAAAGTCACGATGAAGAACAAGTACCCCTTACCAAGAATCGATGATCTTTTTGATCAATTGTCAATGGCGTCGGTTTTCTCAAAGATCGAGTTAAGAAGCGGCTACCATCAATTAAGAGTGGCTGAACAAGATGTTCCCAAAATGACATTTCGTTCAAGGTATGGACACTATAAATTTTTGGTTATGCCTTTTGGACTACCGAATGCGCCCACCGCATTCATGGATTTGATGAATAGGGTCTTCCGTCCATACTTGGACAAGTTCAGGATCGTATTTGTGGATGACATCCTCATCTACTCATCAAGCCCAGAAGAACACCGGGAACACGTCCGCATCGTGTTGGAGACTTTAAGAAGGAACAAGCTCTATGCCAAGTTCTCTAAATGTGAATTTTGGCTTGAAGAAGTGATGTTTCTTGGACATATAGTGTCAAGACATGGAGTGGCCGTGAATCCGGCTAAAGTTGAAGCAGTCACTAATTGGAGTAGGCCAAAGAATGTGACTGAAATTAGAAGCTTCTTGGGACTCGCCGAATATATAGAAGATTTATACAAGATTTCTCCAAGATAGCTGCACCTATGACTAAGTTGACGAGAAAGGCTGAGAAGTTCATATGGTCACAAGCATGTGAAGCAAGCTTCCAAGAGTTAAAAAGAAGACTTACCACGGCACCAATCCTCGTCATTCCTTCGGGAAGTGGATGATATGTTATTTATAGTGATGCATGTGGTACCGGCTTAGGTTGTGTACTTGTGCAACATGGCAAAGTGGTTGCATATGCTTCTCGGCAATTGATGAAGCATGAAGTCAACTATCCAACTCATGACTTAGAGTTAGCGGCAGTTGTATTTGCATTGAAGATATGGCGCCATTATTTGTATGGTGAAGACTTTGAAGTGTACACGTACCATAAGAGCTTGAAGTACGTGTTCTCACAAAAAGAATTGAACATGAGGCAAAGAAGATGGCTCGAATTCCTTAAGGACTATGAGTTCGCTATATTGTATCATTCCGGGAAAGCAAATGTAGTTGCCGATGCACTAAGTCGCAAGTGGGAATGATCACTTGGATGTTTAAGAGTTCACAAGTGGAATCTTGTGGAAAGCATAGTGCAATGGGCCCCAAGCATTTTTGGCCAAAGGATCATATGTATGGCTCATCATGTGATCGAATCAAGTTTGGTCAGAAGAATTGTTGAAGCTCAAAGAAGGGACCCGGAATATGCTAGAATGATTAATGTGTGTCAAAGGGAAAGAAATCACTTCAGTTATGGAGAAGATGGTGCAATTAGGTACAAGAACCGATTATGGGTTCCAAAAGATAATGAATTAAGAAGAGAGATTTTGGATGAGTATCACAAGTCCGAATTCTCAATCCATCCCGGAAGCACCAAAATATTCAAGAATTTGCAAAGAAACTTTTGGTGGGAAGATATGAAGAAGAAAGTGGCTAAGTATGTAGCAAAATGCATAGTGTGTCAACAAGTTAAGATTGAACATCGAAGGCCTTGTGGTAAATTACAACCTTTACCTATTCAGGAATGGAAATGGCAAAGTATCTCCATGGATTTTGTGGTAGGACTACCACGAACCCGGAAAGGACATGATGCAATTTGGATTGTAGTTGATCGTTTGACGAAGTCGGCTCACTTTATTCCTATGAAAGTGAGTCAAACTATGGAAAGTATGGTGGAACTATATGTAAACAAGATTATCCGTTTGCATGGAATTCTAGCTTCTATTGTTTCGGATAGAGATCCGAGATTCACTTCAAGATTTTGGAAAGGCCTCCAAAATGCTTTTGGAACAAGATTGAACTTTAGCACGGCGTTCCATCCTCAAACCGACGGCCAAAGTGAAAGGACAATCCAAACACTTGAAGATATTCTTAGAGCCTGTGCCGTAGATTGGCATGGAAATTGGAATGACCACCTTCCTTTGGTGGAATTTGCTTATAACAATAGTTATCACTCAAGTATCAAGATGGCTCCATTTGAAGCTCTATATGGAAGGCCTTGTCGTTCTCCGGCATGTTGGAGTGAAACTAGAGAAGAAACATATCTTGGACCGGATTTGGTTCATATGTATGTTGATAAAGTAGAGCTTATCGAGCAAAAGATGTTGGCGGCGCAAAGTAGACAAAAAAATCATGCGGATATGAGAAGAAGAGAGCAACTTTATGAAGTTGGCGATCATGTAATGCTCAAAGTTTCACCAACTAAGGGTGTTATGAGATTTAGTAAGAAAGGAAAGATAACACCAAGATATATTGGATCTTTTGAAATCCTAGAGAAAGTTGGTGAAGCGGCCTATAAGTTAGTTGTACCACCTTCATATGCAAGACTTCATAATGTATTTCATGTGTCAATGCTCTGAAAGTATGTCCATGATGAAGCTAATGTGATTAGAATTGAGGAGCCAAATATCAAAGAGGACTTGACATATGTGGAGCAATCTATGAAGCAACATGGGAACTCGAAGAGGAAATGCGAGGAAAGTTTCCAAAACTTTACGGTAAGTGAATTATGATTTACTAAAATTCGAGGACGAATTTTTATTTAAGGGGGTAGGTTGTAACATCCGACATGGAAATAAAAAAAAAGGAAAACAAAGTAAGATGAGCCCAAGCCCAGCCGCACTCAGCCCACAAGCCCAACACCTAGTATTAACCTAAGTGCTACATTGCCCCCTCATTTGTTTCTATCGGCCGAAAGCAATCCCCCTCCCCCAAATCACTATTGAAGCTACAGTGAATACCTCTCACTCCCACCACTCTCTCCCCATTTTAGCTCTCTCGGCCAACACACACAAGAGAGCAAGCATTTTTCTATTCTTTAGCAACACCATAATATCTCACTCACTCTCTCACCCATCTTTCCACTTAGAAAACATGGCTGCAACTCCAAGGAGAGAGAAAGCACTACTAGGGCTAGAAGAAGAGGATTAAGGGTTTAGGCTTTCTATCAAGGTATGTTTGATGGGATCCTAAACCCTAATCACCCTCTTAATGATGTTTGCTTGTGTGGGTTAAGAGGCATTAAGGCCAAACTAGGTCTTATTAAAGCATGATTAGAGAATGTGCATTTGATGTCTCATGTTTCTTTAAATTATTATTCTATTGCTATCCATGATTAGAATGTCATGTGTTTCATAGTTCAATACTCTATTGCTCATCATGATTATTTTGTTATGTTAGCTCCATGTGAACTTGTTATCGATGCTATAACCGAGAGAATCACAGAGGAGGTACCTAAGTGCATGCTATTTGCGGATGATATAGTACTTTTAGCGGATTCAAGAGAAGAGATTAATACAAAATTGGAAATATGGAGAAATACGTTGGAGTCAAAGGGTTTTCGTTTAAGTAGGAATAAAACAGAATATATGCATAGCAATTTCACAAATAAACAACTTAGAGACGATTTGAAAGTTAGGTTAGGGGAGGATATAATTCCTCAAGTGACAAAGTTTAAATATTTAGGATCAATTGTAAGACAAGATGGTGAGATTGATGACGATGTTAATCATAGAATTCAAGCTGGTTGGTGTAAGTGGAGGAAAACCACTGGAGTTCTTTGTGATAGAAAAGTACCCAATAAAGTTAAAGGAAAATTTTATCGTACTGCTATAAGGCCAGCAGTGTTATATGGTAGTGAATGTTGGGCTATGAAGGGACAACATGAACGTAAAGTGGGGGTAGCCGAAATGAGGATGTTGAGATGGATGTGTGGTCATACAATATTAGATAAGATTAGGAATGACCATATACGTGAACGAGTCGGAGTGGCTCCTATTAGTGAGAAAATGGTAGAGAATCGTTTGAGATGGTTTGGTCATGTTCAGAGAAGACCATTAGATGCGCCAGTAAGAAGAGTAGATCAAATAATCTGGAGTCCGATTAAAAGAGGGAGAGGGAGGCCAAGGCGGACACTTGGCGAACTAATAGAGCAAGATCTATTGGTGAATAATATACCGAAAGGTTTGGTTACTAATAGAGCGGAATGGCGTCGTATGATCCATGTAGCCGACCCCACCTAGTGGGATAAGGCTTTGTTGTTGTTGTTGTTGTGTTGTAGCTCCATGTGAACTTGTCTAAAGCTTATGTACATTATGAACTTGAATAGCATGCTAAAAGTCTCCATATGAAAACCCCATGTGTTTAATGATTAGAGTGATAAGAATGTTATGGAATGCCTATTTTGATGTTTGGAAGTCAATATGTGTTCAATATGTTAATGTGTGTAAGATTTGGAAAGAAAACATGATAAAATTTTGTGTCTGCCATCTTAGAATGGGCGATCGATTCCTTATCGGTCGACCGTTCTGGAAGGGCCAACACATTCTGTGATTAGCGGACGTCTGAATGCCCTGATTCGATCGTCCGAAAGTCATATACCGATCGACCGATATTCCAGCGGTCGTCTGATATAAGTAGTTGAAACATTCTGTGATTAGTGGTCGATCGAAGGCCCTATTTAGGTCATCCAAAAATTATGAACCGATCGACCGATATTCCACCGGTCATCCGATTTGAGCAGTCATCACACACTGTGATTAGCGGTCGAACCACAGTTCATTTTCGATCGTCCAAATGACCTATGACAGTCGACCGTTTTATTAGCGGTCGTCTGATTTGATGAGTTGTCACATTCTGTGATTAGCGGTCGAACCGAAACTCTATTTCGGTCGTCCGAAATGATCATATCAGTCGACCGATAATCCGACCAGTCGCCCGATACTAGTCCAGCGGTCGACCTTGACCTAAAACGGTCGTTCGATTCTGGAAGATGATTGGTTATGTTTGAATGTCCACACTTAGCATGATTTAAAATTTCTATGACCTTAAATAGGATTAAAAGATGCAACATGTATTGAATGATTGTATGTATTGACGAACATGATTAAAAGATGGATTGATGAAGGTGTGGCATTCTTTATGACTCGAGGCCAATTGGTACCGTAACTAAGACTCCACCGACGGGTGGGGGAAGACCTCATTGATGAATGAGAGTTATGACCTCGCCTACGGGGGAGGGTTAGACCTCACCTACAGGTGAGGGTTATGACCTCATCTATGGATGAGGGTTAAGACCTCACCTACGGGTGAGGGTTATGACCTATGAGCCATCACTCTTCTCAATTGACAAGATAAGTAAAGATGAAAGATGAATGATGAATGACTTGGGACTTAAAGTTAAAGATGATAAAGATGTATGAAGAAGGCACCTATGAGGATGCATTATGAATGTCCACTTGTCACATCATATGATGTCATGAACAAAGATGACAAAGTAAAGTAAGATAAGATCATGATATGCATTAGCATAATGATAAGTAAGATGATAAGTTATGATATGCATGATCTAAAGATTATGATGTTACATGTTATCTTATCTGGCCATGATGATATGTTCACATGTCATGTAGTATGCATAAGTAGCTCATAGCATGCATATAATTTATGTTCCATGATGATGAAATGCATATACCATGACATGTAGAGATTATGTATAGGATCATAGCATGCATGGGCCTCAACATACTTTAACGGGAGAAATCCCCTACATCTCATGGATCGGTGTAGGTATGGAGGAGGCTTAGGTTCGGTGGCGAGAGCCTCGTGGCGGCAACATTGCACATGGATCTATCGGGCTACGGCCCAAGTTATATTTCTTACATTATGTCACGATGATGAACCCTTATATGGGTGAGGTATGTACGGCTTATAGGCCTCTTATTGAGTTATGCACTACACTTGAACTCATTTATGTATGTTGAGCCCTCTGCCGGGTATATGTTAGAGCCTAATAGGCCCATGGGCCAGTTTATGTAACTTGGGTTATAATCATGAAGTCTTCCGCTGTTTTACGATATTATTGTTTATGTTTATTATTATTATATTTCCGCTGTAATGTTTTATGAAATTAGGTCATGTCAATGTCAATGAAACGTTGCCTAGGGTTCGGCAAAATTTTAAATTAGGGTCAAATTTTGGGGGCATTACACTCTATGTGATCCACTAAATAAATTTAAAAACACATGATATAAAAGCTAATTTCATAATGTTAAAAAAACAAATGGCCAGCTCAGATGTGTGTTATCTTCTTTTATATATATATATATATATATATAATGGCCATTCTCTTACTCTTCCAATACCGATGTCGTTTCCAACTCCAAGAAAGAGAAGTAGAGAAGAAATCTTCTTATATATATTTATATACATATATAAATGACCATTCTCTTACTCTTCCAAAACTGATGTCGTTTCCAACTCTCGGAGAGAGAATTAGAGAAGAAATTTATATAAAATAGAAAAATTATTAAAAATGAAAAAAATTATATATATCTTTGCTCATTGTTATTTTTCTTTTTTTGTCATTTTTTCTATTTTATATTAATTTCTTCTCTAATTCTCTCTCCTAGAGTTGGAAACCACATCGATTTTGGAAGAGAAAGAGAATGGCCGTTTTGCTTGGTACATCTCTTGCATATATATAATATTCTCTCGAGGCGCTGTGTGCATTAAGCAGAGCCCATCGGTTAGTTGGTTGGCTGCATCGTCTCATTCTTCTTTGTCCTCCCGTCCTCCATTTCTATCTCCGAAAGTTCGTGTCTGCCAACTACCTCTGTCACTCAAGGTAGCTGCCACCTCTCCCCAAAACTTATTCGAAGCGCCCGCCTGCGCCGCCGTCCTACATGTTTCGGTCAGGTCAGGATCTATGCCATGTTAACGATGAGGTGCGCGCGGCATCTGTCAGGGGCGATTGCTTTTCTCCTCTCTTGGCACGCTGAGCATCTTTGGCTCCCACGAGAGGGTCGTCACCATGTGCTTCATATTGGAAGAGAAGCACAACGACGAGTCAACTGGTCCAAGCATGATGAGGAAGAGATCGTAGGACTAGCGCTGAGGATGGAGAGGTAGCAGGAGGGAGGGATCCGGGCAATGGTGGGTGTTGATGTGCCTTGAATTATGTACCCTGTACCCAAAATTATGAAAGAAAAAAATGAGAAAGAAGGAAAAATGAGAATCTGTGGCGGAAGCGGAGGGCTTGGGCCGTTATATGAGGGTTAGGGTTTTATATGATATACTCTCTTTTGGCTCATAGTGAAATTCTTCTGGCGGCGGCCTCCTTTGCCCGTGGATGTTTTCGCTCTTGTTCACATTGATCAAGAGGGTTTTACCATGTTAAATCTCTGTGTTCATCTTCTCTTTCTTTCGTTGTTTTCATTGTTCATCGATCCTCGGTGTTTTATTCCCAACAAATTGGTATCAGAGCCGAGTTTCTTTCCGCGAAGATGACTACAACGAAGTTAGACATCGAGAAGTTCGACGGGAACACAAATTTCAGTCTGTGGTAGGTTCGGATGCTTGCCATCCTGGTTCAGAACGGATTGAAGAAGGCGCTATCGGGTCAGAAGCTAGATGCCATGGAGGCATCCGCCTGGGAGGAACTCGAGGAGAAGGCATTGTCTGCGATCCAGTTGTGCCTAACGAACGATGTTCTTCAGGAAGTCCTCGCAGAGAAGATGATGGATGGTCTCTGGACGAAGTTGGAAACTTTGTATCTGATGAAAACCCTAGCGAATCGACTTGTGTTGAAGCAGCGGCTGTACACCTTTCATATGGCCGAAGGTATGTCGATCAAATCGCACATCAGTGAGTTCATTGCGTAATCAATGATTTGAAGAACGTAAATGCAAAAGTTGATGATGAAGATCAGGCCCTATTACTCCTTTGTTCTCTGCCATCTTCATATAAAACTTTTAAAGAGATGATGATCTACGGTAGGGACAAACTCACGTTTGATGATGTTGAGAGCAGACTGCTGAGCAAAGAAAAGTTGGATAACGAATTGGGATCAAGCAGCAAATTTGATGATCAAGCCTCAGGTCTGATCGCAAGAGGCAGACATCAGACGAGAAATAAAAATCAAGATAGATCTAGATCCAAGTCGAAGAACAGAGATAAAGTTTGCAATTATTGCAAGAAGAAGGATCATATCAAAGCACAGTGTTACAAATTACAGAATAAGAATAAAAGGATTAACGAGAGCAATGAGAAGGGAAATCAGAAGGCTGAAGTTGCAGATGCCGATGTAGTAGAAACTTAGAATGAAGATGTTCTATTAGTAACGACGTCAAACAAATCCAGATCATCAAGCGAATGAATTCTCGATTCTGGATGCCCATACCATATGTGTCCCAATCGAGATTGGTTCACCACGTACAAATCTGTTGAATGTGGAGTCATTCTTATGGGCAACAATGCTGCCTGTAAGACTATTGATATTGGGTCCATCTAGATTAAGATGCATGATGGGATTATTAGGACATTATCTGAAGTTAGACATGTTCCTGATCTGAAGAAGAATCTTATTTCTCTCGGTGTCTTAGACTCAAATGGTTGCAAAGTTGTTATTGAGTCTAATGGAATGAAGATTTCCCGTGGTGCTCTTGTGTTGATGAAAGGTCTCAAAATTGGTAGCTTGTATGTTCTCCAAGATTCGATAGTGATAGGTTCAGCAGCAGTCTCATCTACCTCAGACGAAGATTGCACAATGTTATGGCACATGCGTTTGGGCCATATGAGTGAGAAGGGCATGCAAGTGCTCAGCAACAGAGGTCTTCTTCCTGGTGCAAAAGTTGGAAAATTAGAGCTTTGTGAGCATTGTATCTTCGGAAAGCAGAAGATAGTTAGTTTCAGCTCAGCCATTCATAAGACGAAGGGAACCCTTGATTACATCCATTCAGATTTATGGGGTCCTTCTCAAGTTCTTTCGAAAGAAGGAAATAGGTATTTGCTGACATTTATTGATGACTTCTCCAGAAAAGTTTGGTGAAGCATAAAGATGAAGTATTTGAAACATTCAAGTCATGGAAGACTCTGCTGGAGAAGCAATCTGGAAAAGTTGTGAAGAGGCTGAGGACTGACAATGGACTAGAATTCTATAATTCTAAGCTCAATGAATTTTGTGACAAAGAAGACATTGCAAGACATCACACAGTTGTGAGAACACCACAACAGAATGGAGTCGCAGAAAGAACGAACAACTCTACTAGAGAGAGCACGATGTATGCTGTCAAATGCAGGACTTGGCAATGAGTTTTGGGCAGAGGCTGTCAACCTGGCATGTCACTTGGTGAATCGATCTCCTCACCGATCCTTAGACTTAAAAATTCCTGAAGAAGTGTGGTCAGGTAATTCTCCTAATTACTTATATTTAAGAGTTTTCGGTTGTCCTACATATGCACATGTTAATGATGGAAAGCTTGAACCTAGAGCTAGGAAGTGCATATTTCTTGGTTATAAATTTGGTGTTAAAGGTTATAGATTATGGTGTTCTGAAACCAAGAAATTTATTATCAGTAGAGATGTTACTTTTGATGAACTTGTGATGCTTCACTCGAGAAAAGATTTGTCTATTATTGGTGATACAGAAAAGCAAAAAACTTTGGAGAAGGTGGAGTTAGAACTGTCAAGTTCTTCTAATGAAAAGAATGATACACCTGATGCTCCTGAAGTTCATACATCACCTCAAGTTCAGCAGCAATACATGTTAGCTCGCGATAGACCGAGGAGAGAAATAAAAGCACCTCAAAGGCTCGGATTTGAAGAATTGGTGACTTATGCATTAAGTGTTGCTGAAGATATTGAGTTACCTGATCCTTCCTCTTATTTTGAAGCTATTCGAAGTCCTGATTGTAATAAGTGGTTAATAGCAATGCAGGAGGAGATGGAATCTCTACATAAGAATGGCACTTAGAATCTTGTAAAACAACCTGTGAATGAGAAGATTGTTTGCTGCAAATGGGTGTTCAAGAAGAAAGAATGAATCAATAATGAAGAGACAAAGTACAAAGCAAGATTGGTGGCAAAAGGTTACAGTCAAGTGGAGGGTATTGATTTTCATGATGTGTTCTCTTCAATTGTGAAACATACTTCTATTCGTACTTTGCTTGCTATTGTTGCTTTGTAGAATCTTGAACTTGAGCAACTAGATGTTAAGACTGCATTCTTACACGGTGATCTAGAAGAAGATATATATATGGAGTAGCCAGAGGGTTTTCATATTGAAGGTAGAGAAGATCAAGTTTGTCATCTGAAGAAGTCCTTGTATGGACTTAAACAATCCCCTCGGCAGTGGTATAAAAGGTTTGATTCATTCATGTTGAGTATTGATTTTGCTAGAAGCAAATATGATAGTTGTGTTTATTTGAATCAACTTGCTGATGGTTCATTCATCTATTTGTTACTTTATGTTGATGATATGTTAATTGCAGCGAAAGACATATCTGAAGTTAACATTTTGAAAAATAAGTTAAGTTCTGATTTTGAGATGAAGGATCTTGGAGTAGCAAAGAAGATTTTGGGAATGAAAATTTCTAGAGATAGAAGTTCATGAAGACTATTTCTGTCTCAGCAGAAATATATTGAAAAAGTCTTGGAGCATTTTGGAATGCAGAATGCTAAGGCTGTCACTACACCGATTGCAGCACACTTTAAACTCTCAGCTTCATGTTCACCACAATCTCATGAAGACAAAAGGTATATGTCAAAAGTTCCTTACTGTAGTGCAGTTGGTAGCATCATGTATGCAATGGTTTGCACTCGTCCAGATATATCTCATGCTGTCAGTGTTGTTAGTAGATATATGTCTAATCTAGGAAAGAAGCACTGGGAAGCTATTAAGTGGGATATTGAGATATTTAAAAGGTACTTCTGATGTATGCTTGGAATTTGGTAGAAATTCAGCTAGACTGATTGGCTATGTTGATTCAGATTTTGCAGGAGATCTTGATAGAAGAAGGTCCCTAACTAGTTATGTTTTTACTATCACTGATTGTGCTGTGAGTTGGAAAGCTATTTTGCAGGATACAGTAGCATTATCCACCACTGAAGCTGAATACATGGCCATCACTGAAGCTGTAAAAGAAGCTATCTAGTTGAGAGGATTAGTTGGGGAGCTCACTATGAAAGAGGAAGCTACTGTCATATATTGTGATAGTCAGAGTGCAATACATCTTACAAAAGATCAAATGCATCATGAAAGGACAAAGCATATAGATGTGAGATATCATTTTGTTCGAGATATTGTGGAAAAGCAAGATGTTCAAGTTCAGAAGATTAGCACACATGGCAATCCAGCAGATATGATGACAAAGAGCTTACCTGTTGCCAAGTTCGACTATTGTTCAGACTTGGCGGGCGTTACGCAAAGATCAAGCTAGGCCCACGTGGGCCATTCGGCAAAGGAGAGCATGTTGAGCATTTTATTTTTTGAGAGTTTTGTGAAATTCAAGTCAAGGTGGAGATTTGTCGATGTGCCTTGAATTATGTACCCTGTACCCAAAATTATGAAAGAAAAAAAATGAGAAAGAAGGAAAAATGAGAATCTATGGCGGAAGTGGAGGGCTTGGGCTGATAGGGTTAGGGTTTTATATGATATACTCTCTTTTGGCTCATAGTGAAATTCTTCTGGCGGCGGCCTCTTTTGCCCGTGGATGTTTTCTCTCTTGTTCCCATTGATCAAGAGGGTTTTACCATGTTAAATCTCTGTGTTCATCTTCTCTTCCTTTCGTTGTTTTCATTGTTCATCGATTCTCGATGTTTTATTCCCAACAGTGGGAGTACCTTGATGGAAGAAAAATGGTGATAAATATTTGTTCTCAGAGCTACAATGAATCCATGTTTTTCGACAACATTGCCTTTCTACATTTTGTCCATGAAGCCCACCCATTTTTTTTCTCAGTTGTGTGATAGTTTTGCACCATCTGAGTAGACGATGCCAATGTTGGTCTTCATGAGCAGCAACCATCTGAGCCGCGATCCACGTTCCACCACATCAACCTTAGGTAGGACAATGTGCGCCACTTGTAGCTTCAACAGTGCAAGAACCAACACCATGCTAGTGGGTGGACCCCGCATGCAGTTCAAGACATCACCAGGTTTGACCTTTCTTGATGAGTTTCAGCTGAGCTCGCATATGAAGATAGCCGATCTAAAACCTCAACGAGAAGAACGTGCAATCAAATTTGCCCCACCTCAAGGGCCCTATGATGAATGTTCAGTGCGGCAATCCTTCACTAGCGACACAAGCGAACTACGACTCACTCACTTCCTCCCCGTAACGGTCAGCACATATCACACCATTTTCTGGTTTTTTTTCTCCTAAAACCAGGTACACGATCGTGAGATAGAAGATGAATACGTCCTCTGTAACATCTTATCTCCATTATTCATTTATTTCTTAGTTATTAATCATAACAATATATTAATATCAGAAGTAGGTACCGTAGATATGATGTGGACGATTTCATCCTGGCAACAAATATGTTTTAGATTTCTTTCGATTGATGACACGATGGCGCTTCTATTGTATATTGACCATATATTCACTTTTAATCTTTTTGTAACATTTATGTAACATTCCCCACTAGCATGTGATATTGTCCGCTCTGGGCCTAAGCTCGCACGATTTTCTCAAAACGTGTCACACCTTGTGAAGGACATGTTCCCATATACACCCAACATCTCTCCCGTGACTTATGCATGTGGGACTAATCCAAGGTATGCCTCATGCACCCTTCCCTGCTTAGGTGTCTCAACGTCCTCGTTGAGTGATCGCACGCCACCATGCACAGAGGTCCACGCGGAGTGGCTCTGATACCATATGTAACAACCTTGCACTTGCGTAGGATATTGTCCGCTTTGGGCCTCGGCCCTCACAGTTTTACCAAAACGCGTCCCACCTGGTGAATGACATGTTCCTATATATACCCAGCATCTCTCCCGTAACTTATGCATGTAGGACTAATCTAAGGCATGCCTCATGCATCCTTCCCCCCTTAGGGGACTCAACGCCCTCGTTGAATGATCGCACCCTACCATGCACAGAGGCTCACACGGAGTGGCTCTGATACCGTATGTAACATTCCCCACCAGCATGTGATATTGTTCGCTCTGGGCCTAAGCCCACACGGTTTTCTCAAAATGCATCACACCTTGTGAAGGACATATTTTCATATATACCTAGCATCTCTCCCGTGACTTATGCATGTGAGACTAATCCAAGGCATGCCTCATGCACCCTTCCCCCCTTAGGGACTCAACGTCCTCGTTGAGTGATCGCAACCCACTATGCACAGAGGTCTACGCGGAGTGGCTCTGATACCAAACTGTAACACTCCGAATTTCACCCCCAAATTGTCGAGGACATTTGGGTCATTCGGCTGTGTTAGCCCATTCGCCATCACATAATCATAATAAAATATGATTTTCTATAAACTCAGCGGAAGCATAAATCCATTAAATAAGATAAAATAATTCCTTTGAAAATATCAAAAGTAATGTTACAGAATTTAAACCGTCATCGATGACCAATAAAATATCTTAAAACCATAGTCCAAAACATCGCTTTCAAACGTAGTCAAAAGATCTAAGACAATTGACTCTTAACATCCTAGACCATTGTGCAATCTTATTCATCATGAGCTGAGCCGCCATCATCCATAACTTTATACACCTGCACGGATCCAGGATACAGGGGTTTCCCCGGTTAGAATATGTAAAGGCCATGCATGCGATAGTATGATCCTATACAGGATACTACATGACATGCATCATTATTTTTATATAAAGGAAATAAACAATATGCTTGCCATGTCTTATCTTGTGATCTACATATCAAACATCAACATCATTCTATCTTCGTGCACATAAGTAATTGCATGGAAGACATATAATCATATCATCATACATAAAGTATGAACATTCATATCAATCATTCATTCAATTCATAGGCATATAAGTGGGATGCACTTACCATAATCATTGTCTTCATAACTCTCCTCAGGGTTGCTTTATAACCCATTGGACTTCCACTTTCGTGGGACATCATTCAAAACTTTACTCAGGGTTGCTTTATAACCCTTTGGACTTCCACTTTTGTGGGACTTCATTCCATTCGATCGATCATTGGCCCTTTCCTATTAATGTTATATCTTTCGATAGTTGGGACTTATGTCGTTACCCTCTCAATAGGCTAGCTAGGCCTAGGAGACAATGCTCCCCTCTCACCCAAAGGTGACATCAGAATGCACACACCGTTGCCGATTCATGTAACGATCATTCTGGACTCTCGCCCGAGGGCGACATCGGAATGCACACACCGTTGCCGATGTGTGCAACGATCATTCCGGACAATTATCCGATAAAGGGCTATAGAGGGGCGACATGTAACATCATCCACAACTGGGTTCATTATGCTTTTTAAACAACAATCATTTATGTCACTCGATCTTCATATTTTAACCTAGTTATAGCTGTCCATGCAATTCGTGTATCTAGGTTCATATACAATCATCAACTAGTAATACATAATAGTAAATACCTTAAAATAACATAAAGTAGTTTTTCGGTCTATCATGATCGTTCTGGGACCTGGCACGGCCGTACCAACGTCTTGGGAATCCGATGTTCCATCCGAAAGTCTCAATTTTTGAGATTTCAATTCCAATAAACATAGTTTAAAACATCATAAATATTTCAAATATAATCTCTTAGCATCCATGCATCATAAAACACATTAAAACATGTAATTTTCATTCATTAACAAGAGTTGGGACTTTTTCTTAAAAACTCATACAACTATCAGAATTTGTTCTCTGCACAGGATTCTATCAGCAATCACTAAAATATTAATAACTTAACATATACTTGTTCTTTTCAGATGATTCTAATTTTCATAGAAGTATAACATGAGCATTTGACTTGGGAATAAATGTCAAATCCTAATTCAGTATTTCCAATTTACTACATGTTTTAGAATTTGATCTCGCTGTTACCCGAGACAAAATGATACTAGTCTGATTTTCAGATGATTTTTGAGGCCCAAAAGTCCAATGATGTGATCCAAGATAATCTTCTTATCGTAGATCACTATGCAAATGTATTGTTCGATTTTGGTGCTACTCACTCTTTCATATCATCGTCATTTGCTGAATTGTTGAATGATTGAGAGAGTGAATATGAGTTGGCAACTAGACATAACAATGCCATTTGGGAGTCTCCACCAAACAATATCTCCTAGACACATCAGTCGTGATCGAAGGAGTGAAATTACTCTACTGATCTTGTAGTGCTACCTATGGTAGACTACGATGTTATTCTAGGCATAAATTGGTCATTTTACCATAATGCCTATTTGAGATGTCGAGAGAAGAAGATATAAATAGACAAGAAATATGGAAGTTCTATGATTGTTCGCTGAATTCCATCAAAGGAAAAGAAGATGACGATTTCCTCCATGAAGGCAACTAAGTTGCTAAATAAAGGTTGCTGAGGATTTCTAGCAAGTATTGTCAAGAGTGACTTTCAACCCAAGCCACTAAAAGATCTTGAAGTAGTTAAGGGCTTTCCTGATGTATTTCCCAATGAGTTCACGGGATTACCTCTGGAAAGGGAAATCGATTTCCACATTGGCCTCTTACCAGGGATGGCTCTTACCTCAAACCTCCCTATAGAATGACACCAGCAGAAATAAAGGAGTTGAAGACTCAATTGCAAGAACTACTTGACAGAGGATTCATCAGGCCAAGTGTGTCTCCATGAAGTGCACCTGTCCTATTTATAAAGAAGAAAGATGGGTCACTGAGGTTATGCAGACTATAGGATGTTGAATTAAGATGACCATCAAGAACAAGTATCCACTGCTCAAGATGGATGATCTTTTTGTTCAGTTATCTTCTGCATCAGTCTTCTCAAGGATTGACTTAAGAAGTGGATACCATCATCTCAGAGTGGTTGATGAAGACATAAACTAAGACGACCTTCAGATCAAGTTGTGTATGCATGGACATAGAGACCACTTAGAATATTAATAGAAATATTCTAAAGAATATTCTAAGAATAAGAAACCAATTATGGTTCTTAAAAGTAAGAAAATTAAGAAAAAACTACCAAGATCATAAAAATGGTGGTTAAGATGTAAAGGAAATTATGATTGTTTTACTTTGGTCTACATGACTTAAACGATGACATGAAATGATCAAGTGTTAATCTAAATAGTTTGACACAGATTAAGTTAAGAATTAGAGTAGCGCAACGAAAGCATGGTGTAAGAATAATATTCATTTCATGAGGTTAATTAAGGATATAAGATTCACACTAGAATCTTGGAAATATAAAATGGTATGATGACATAGTCAGGACTATCACCAAGAACCAATAGGAATAGATTTTTAAGCGATGTTGTTGAAGACACACAAGGAAGGCAATGTTGGTGCACACGAAGGGCTGAAGATCAACTAAGTAACGAAGATGAGAGGTTTTTATTTAAAATTAAGTTAATGATTAGAGTTGCACAATGAAAATGTGGCTCAAAATCTCAACTTCTTGAGATTCATTAGAGATATGAGATTCTCACGGAAATCTTAGAATAGTAAGTGATGGTGATCGACTAATGAAGACGAAATGCAAAAGTTGCTAAGGTGAGATCACCGAGGAATACACATTGAATGTCAAAAAGAGAGAGGTCATGCCGGTGTATACGAGAATCAAAAGATAAGTTGAGCAACGGGGATGAAGAGATCTATTATATAAGATTCTATGAAATTCGAGGATGAATTTTCTTTTAAGGAGGGGAGGATGTAAAACCCAAATTTTCATTTAAGGGCAATTTGGACTTTTATCCAAACCCTCATGATTTTCCCCTATATAAGGCATCTCTTCTCTCTCTTTCTCTCATTGTTCTCCACATCTTGACGGCTAGGGCTTGAGGAAGAAAAAAGAGGAGATCAGGGAGAAGGAAAAAGAGGAAGAATAAGAGGAAGAAAGAGGAGGAAGATATAAGGTCAAGGTATATAAAGGGGATCCAACCCCTCTCTCTCCTCTCAAAATTTTATTGATTGAATTGAGAGTAATAGGGCACCTTGCTCCTATTAGGGATTTGTTTGAGGAATTTATGAGTCTTATCAGATCTGAGATCATTTTTTTGTTGATTCATGATTAGATCTAGATGTTAGGATTGCACGATTTAAGTTGCATAATCTGCCTAAATTCGTGAGGCATGCCTTGGATTAGTCCCACATGCATAAGTCATGGGAGAGATGCTGGGTATATATGGGAACATATCCTTCACAAGGTGTGACGCGTTTTGAGAAAACCGTGCGGGCTTAGACCCAGAGCGGACAATATCACATGCTAGCGGGGAATGTTACATAAATGTTACATATGATATCATGGCCCTTGATCACAAGTACTTCTTGGCCCTTGTATTTGAATCGGAGCAAAACCTATACTTTCACGACTCATGACTCGAATGTATTTTGGAGTTAAAATTGTGCATTTTGTGGATCATAACTTGTCTATCATAGTCTTCGTCACACCCATGTTACTCTAAATTTCATTGGCCTTAACTTTCATTTCGTAGGCCATGTCAACTTCGTCAATTTTCATTTTTTTACTCCATTTTATGTGCGCCTTTCTCTAGTTCCTTTTAATTAATTTCTTGTACTTACCAGACAATAAATATAATTTATTTATATTTATATTTTAATGAAATAAAAGAAAATACACTAATAAAATGATGCATGTCATGGTAAAATTAACTAAAATATGAGTAAATGAAAGTCTATTTATATGTTGAAAAATGCATGCATTACATGCAAAATCACAATAATGCTGTCTAATTGGATAATTGATTATGATGAGTTAAATAACCATGAGTATATTTGATATGTTTCATCTTATGATTTATTTTTTAATAGTTTTAATCCCAAAAAAATGTGTAACACTCCAAAATTTCATCCCCAAATGCCAAAGGCAATAGAGTCATTCAGCTGTGTTAGCCCATTCACCATCACATAATCATAATAAAAATATGATTTTCATCGAATGCAAAAAAATATAAAACAATAATTTAATAAGATAAAACCTTCAATTAAATGCGAAAGGCTTCATAAAACATCAAAGTAATGTTATAGAATTTAAAGCATCACCAATAGCGATTAAAACATCTTAAAAACATAGTCTAACGCCATCATACGAAACATTTTTAAAACTCATTGTCTAACAGAATCAATGATATTTGACTCTAAGACACCTAGACTAGTGTGCAATTTGTCTCGTCATGAGCTAGCCGCCATCATCCATACATTTGTTACCTGCACGGATCTAGGGTGTAGGGTTTCCTAATTAGAGTATGTAAAGATCATGCATGCGATGATATGATCCTAAACAGGATACTACATAATATGTATCATCATCTTCATATAATATAAGAAGGTACAATATGCATATCATGCACTAAACATGAGATCTACATGTCAGTCATCAATAACAATCTATCATCATGCATTTATAAACAATAGCATGGGAGACATGTAATCACACTATCATACTAAAAAGTATGGACATTCATGACAATCATCAATTCAATCCATAGGCATATAAGTGAAATATACTTACCAGAACTAATGAAAGTCGATGGATTAAATTTTAATTGAATTTCTTTAAAAAATGGCGTTACACTTTAAACATGGATTAAAAAAGCAATCATCACTTGATATCAATTATCAAATCACTTTACAGTAAGAGCAAGGAGATTAAGTTGTGAACTATAAACTTGCAATTGCCATAGTATCGAGCTCCAAGATAAAGTGCATTGAGCGCCTATAAGCCCCTACATACACAAGATGTCCATTAGATGTTCTAATCGAGAAGCCAACACCACCCGGTTCATTTGATCCGGTGAAAGAACCATTTGAGTCAATTTTCCACTAGTTCAAAGGAGGGGGCTCCCACCGGACCAAATTATGGTATTGGGGGAAGAATGCCTCAGAAACATTATGTCTAACATATTTATCCAAGCCTGCGAGGGCCCTTTCCCAGATTGTCTGAACAGTTGCCTTTTTGGCCTTAAAATGGCATCATTCTTGGCCAGCCAAAGACCCCAGAAGCAAAATGCAAGGATAGACTAAAGTTTTAATCTAGAATTATGTCGACATGTAACATCATCCTCAACTGGGTTCATTATGCTTTCAATCAACAATCAATTACATCACCCAATTTTCAAATTTTTAACCTAGTTACATGGGAAACATGCATATACATATATCTAGGTTCTTATACAGACAACAAACATCAATACATACTATTAATACTTCGAAAATAACCTTTAAATAACATATAGTTAACATTTCAGGTCAATCACCACAGTGACATGAGTGCCATGCCCATGACCGTAACTTGGAACTTGTCCCACTCAGCCACGGCCGTGTAATGGGATGTGACGGCCGTGTGAGAGATCGATGTCGGGTTTGTCAAATTGACCTCGCACTCACGGCTGTGATGGTTATCGTCACGATCATGTGCGATATTTTACGGGTGTGATGGTAGTCGTCACGGCCGTGAACAAGGCCATTACCCTGTGGTGGCTTCCACCATACTCTCACGGGAGTGACGAGGATCGTCACACCATATTTGTCTCTTCATGACCATGACATGAACTGTCATGGGCATGAGCGAGAGTTTTCCCTTGGCTATATACACTAGCCTCGCACTCACGGGCGTGACGAGGGTCATCATGGCTGTGAGGCATCCTAGGGATTGACACTCAGCCCAAATTTTCACCCAATTCTTATCCAAACTTTATGGAACTCAATATGAATAATAAATTATGATATTCTCTTATCAGAAATCATGCAAAAACATTCAATTCCAAGATTTAGGGTTCAACCCCCAATTCATGAACAATATGAAAAACTTATGAATCCTAATAATAGATCTAATCAAAATCCCTACACATGACATAGATCTAATGATTTCGATGAGAAAAGCCCTCATCACAATCCAATAAGAGAACGTGTTGTCCTTTTGCTATCAATCCAACATAGGAAAAACATTGAGAGAGGAGAGAGGTATTTTGATCCCCTTTATATACCTTGATCTCAGATCTTTCTCCTCTTCTTCCTCCTCCTTGTTCCTCTCTATCTCCTTCTTCAAGCCCTAGCCGCCAAGTGATGTGGAGAAAAAAGTAAACAAAGAGAATAAGGGCCTTTATATATGGGAGGTCATGAGGGTTTGGCCAAAAGTCCAAATTGCCCTCAATAAAAATCTGAGGTATTACATCCTCTTCTCCTTAAAAGAAAATTCGTCCTAAAATTTTAAACTATAACATAGAACACTTACCAAATAATCTTGGAAACTGTTCTTTCATTTCTTATTCTAGTTCCCATGATGCTTCAGTCCCATTGTGGTGCTTCCATGCAATCTTCACCATCTTCACCACTTTGTTCCTCAATCGACGCTCACCACACTCTAGTATCTCTCTATGATACTCTTCATAAGTGAGGTCTTCCTTGATGGTTGACTCTGCAATCACTACCACATGGGTGTTGTGACGTGAACTTTTTGTAATTATGGAATTTGGAATTTTCGCACTATAAGTAATTCTAGTCACATTTTAAATTTAGTCTAGAGTTAATGCAACTGCAAGTGCACAAGTCGGGTAGAAACCCTGAGTGTTATAACCCTGTTGATTTAGACCTATTACTTGTTCTAATTATATCGTGAAAATTGTCACGAAATGATTAGGAGTGAATTAAAAATAAAGAAATGAATGTAGATTAAGAATAACAAAGAAGAATGAGAAAAGATCAAAATGTGGTAGAAGAGATTCTCTTGTAATGAACCCGTTGATACTATTGCAATTTCAGTGTTCGACTTACTGATTAAATAAGTTCACTAAAGCGCGAATGAAATACTCCATCTCCCAACCCACTGACTTATCTGTGAATCGAGAGGAGAGTAGCTGCTAATCACAAGGTTAGGACTACTGATTAATAAGATTCTCATCCTTAATCAGAGTGATCAAAATGCAATTGACACCTCCCACAACTGTTAAAGGTTCTCACCCCGCAACAGTTACTGTGGTAGATCTCTCGATCTATATATAAACATTAAATCGACAATCACTAGAAACACAACAAGTAATGTAACTAATTTCTCCTCTCAGATGAAACTAGTTGACAAAGAAAACAATTGATCTCTCGATCTAATTGAAATCAAATATGAATTATAGGATTGCCATGTATCAAGTAAATAGAAAGGAGGGATCAAATTCACAGTATCAAAAAGTCGAAACAAAAGTCCGCATCAACAAATCTCATCACAAGGGAACCAAAAAAATCCGTCTTAGTTTATCGTCAATCTTCACATCTTCAATCTTCTCCTTCTTCTCTCTTGTTCTACGTCCCCCCTTTTTCCGAGTTCTCCTCCTTTTTGTTTCCTCGCTATTCTGAATTCAAATTTTGAAAAGTAGTTAGTCCTTCCTTTGACTCATTCTAATTTTCCTCTAGTAATGATTAAAAACTGTTTAAATATGTACAACTTTTATGTAAATTTGAGGGTTTATTTATAATGATTATAAGCATAATAAGAGGTTATCAAATACCCCCAAGCTTAGCTTTTTTCTTGTCCTCAAGCAATGTTCAAGAGAAGAGGGATTAAATCTCCACCTTGCTTTTCAACCATCTTTTTAATATACCAACCTTGTATTCTTTGCTCAAGTGCCTTCTCTTTTCCTTCATTCCCTAACTTTATGAAGATATTAAAAACAAGACATTTTTAACTTCCTCCTACTTAGCTCAAGCCAAAGAAACCAAGTAATATGAACAAAAAATAGGAAGGTTAATGCTGAATCTACTTATGCAGTATGAACTTTCTTTTGATTCTTATTTCTTTTTATTTGTCTAGTACTCATGTGATTATCCATAGCACTCAGTGGATCTATGTAGCAGGTTTTTGATCGGTACATCCCAGGGCAGTTGCTCTTAGGGTACCAGGCATGAACCCCTATAGATCTACTCACCCAAATTCACCCTGGTTGAGAAATGCACCCTTTTTGTACTTTCTGATGCTTCATTGGCCCTCTTTTCTTTTGATTTAACTTTTGTTTTGCTCATATTCAAATTTTCATTGGGTTCCATATTGCACTTGAAGATATTAGTATTAACAATCCTATTAACAATCATTTAAATTGAGAGGCAAGCTTAAATAGGATTGGTCGTCAAGCTTTTAATATATCAAAGTAGTCACTTTTTGCTAGCCTTGACCCTTCACTTTAAGCATTGAATTAGGTTGCGAAGTATACAAAAATTTTGGGTAGGATTAGCAAGATGCTCTTGAACAAAGTTTCAGGAGGTTGCAAAAGAGGTATGGCTACAAGGTAAGTTTGAAGTCTCTTACTTTACTGCTTGGAGATAATATGGTGCAATGTATAAAAATTTGTAGAGTAATTTCGTGACGATGCAAATAAGAATATATGAAGATCAAGGAGAGAGTAGAAATGTACCATGTTGCCCTCTCCCCCAAGCTTAGTATCGATTTTGTCCTTAGTGTTGATCATGCCAGGAAGAGGGACCAGGAGGTGGTTGAAGCTCTAGTAAGCGATCAGTGACCTGCTGAATGTCACTGAGGGTTGTTAGAACAGAGTTCTGGACAACCTCTATTCCTTGTACTTGTTGTTGGTTCATCAAGTTTTGTTGCTCCAAAGTGTGCTGATCCTTGAGTGCTTGGATGTCATGGTGTTGACGAGCTGTGGCTTTAGCAAGTTTGGTCAATTGGTCAAGGATGAGGTCCAATTTCTCGTCGGAGGTAAGTGGTAAAGATTTGGAAGCATCTGGTGCTGATGAGGAGGAAGAGGAGACAATGTGCCTTCTAGGGGTTCTATGACCAGAAGGAATTCGTGAAGCTGTCTTGTAAGCCAGAAGCAATGGGGGTAGTGTTGGAATAGGTCTTGTGACTTGGATGAAGCCGTTCATCCACCAATTCCTGCCTTCCAAGAGTGAAGTTTGTTGAGGGTCGATGATAGTGAAATTGAGGAGTGTAAGTGATAACTTGCTGAATTTTGGGTCAAAAGTGAGATTTTTCAATTTTTGGTTTAGCTCCTTAATTCACTCTCTACTGCAGTGCACAGGTCAATTATAGTAAACCCTAAATATCATATCCATAGTGATTTGAAGCCAAAGACTACCTAAAATAATCTAGACTAGCCATAACTAAAGTGGCAAAAATAGGAAATTGAAGGAAAGTAAAAACAGATTTTTTTAAGGAAATGCAAAATGATAAATGTTTTTGAACTTTTGGAAATTTATCAAAACTGAATTATAAATGTTAAACTAAGGGCTAAAAGTGATTATCAATCAATGAGGAAGGTTCTCCTAGGAGTTGGGGTTCATCTAAATTAATTATGGATGAAATGGAACAAGTTATCAATTAAAACTCAAATCTGATTCAACCTAAAAATTTACTGCTTTCACAGCTCAATTAGTCCAAAATTAATCAATATATTATCATATAATTGTTAGCCATGTTGAATTGAATAGATATCCCCCACCGAATGTCAAGTTATCATTAGCAAATTCACAAGTCCCTCACTGATTTTACCAATTCTTTTCAGATTTTGGCAATTTCAGTTTGGCACTACAATTCAATTCACATTCATGCATCAACTAATCAGAAAAGTAATGAGTCCAATCTTAATACTACTGCTTCTTAGTTTATGTCTAAACAACAAAAGGATTTTAAACCAGCCTCTCAGTTGCAAATTGAAATGAAATCCACATTAGTACTAATCAATTGGATAAAATCAGCACGTATTAAACAGTTGAATTTAGCACATGTCACTCATTGGAATTCAGACCTGCCATTGCTCCTTGGTCCATCTCTGAACAGCAAGGAAATCAGGAAATAACCTTTCAGTTGCCTATAAGAATGGGATTCCACAATGACAAGCAGATTCCATAAAATTCAGAACTCACAATTTAAAACAGATTTCACCAACAACTTGTTTTCACAGAATTAACTCAGGAAGTTATCATTGCGTCTTAATACATTTCTGAATAAGAAGAACCCACATAATCTACTTCTCAGCAACCAATGGAATGATGGGTTTTACAATGATATCAGAGTTTATGAATCAGAAATCAGAAGTGCACATCAGAATTCAGATTTCAAGTAATCAGAATTCAAAACAAAAATCAGCAATGAAGAGTTGCAATAATTCAAGGATTGAAACCTTGGAATTGCCATTGTCTCTTGATTCATTTCTGAACAAGAAGGAACCTAAAGATTAGCTCCTCAGCTACTAAGAAATCAGGGCTCCACAATGATGTAAATAGATTTGACAATTCAGAAATCAGAAATGGGAAAAACAGATTTCAGAAATCAGAAAATCAGATTCTAATTGGAATTGAATCTAGAAACTTGGCATTGGTTCTTGATTCATTTCTGAACAAAGAGTAGATCAAAGGACAACCTCTCAATTGTAAATACAAGTAGGATCTTGCAATGACAAGACCAGATTCATATGAGTTCAGAAATCAGAATTGTAAAACCAGAAATCAGATTTCAGTGCAGGAAATCAGATTTGTCCATATCCCATCCATAACTAATTAGACTACTACCCTATCATAGGAGAAATGGAGTTTAGCTCCTCATAATTACAAAGATTGATACACAATAGTAGGAAGGATTGATACAAAACATCCTGTAATCAAGAGACTGTCCACAGAAATTTGGAATGCTGCTCCACTCTAGTTCCTTCCTTCATGCTCCAAAACCCTGCAATAGCCAGCCCCCCTTTCACTCCAGGGTTTCTCAGCTTATATCTGACCTTCCTACATCCTTGGATGCAAATAAGATGGTTCCCTTGTGCCTTGATCATGCCAAGTGTCCTGGTCCAGAAAATATCTGTAGTGACAGTTTTTTGGACAGCAAAAAAGCAAGTGGTCCCCCTCCTTTTTCCTCTTTGTGCAGCCCTCTTTTCCCTACTAGAAAGGCCAAAACAATAAGCATCAAAGTCCTTGAATAGGGTTCTAACAGATAAGGATTAGAACAGCAATAATTATCAACCCTATCATCAAATGGGATTTGGTGTTGTGTAGGAATGAAATCCATAGATGAAAATGATAACTTTTGAACCCGGAATGATAACTTTGCATATTTCATAAAAAATGTTCAAATATGAGTGGTTCAGAGCATTGAAGGCATATAAGGGATTATGATGGCAAGTGAATGAGGTCAGAAATCAAATGTGGATAAGTCTTCATAGGAATGATAACTTTGGTGCTAAAAATGATAACTTGATGCCATAAAAATGATAACTTGTCATAATTTTTATTGTGGTTGTCCAAATGTGATTAAATCAGAGAAGCAAGGAGTTAGGACAATAATATAATGATTGCCTAATGCTTTTATGCATAATTGATAACTTTGCACATCGAAATGATAGCTTTGCCCTAAAATGATAACTTGACACTTAGAAACGATAACTTGTGAAATGAAATGATAACTTTGCACAAGTTGAGATATGATCATCCAAATGTGAATAATTCATGATGGCAGGGGATTTAGGGTAAGATAATCACTAGAAATCAGCTCAAATGGAAAAATGATAACTTTGCACATTGGAATGATAACTTGCCCAAAAAATGATAACTTGGCATAGAATTGTTATTTTTATGAATTTTAGCATTTCAGAACCTCTATGCACATGAAATTAAGTATAAAATGAGAAAGATCAACTAGTTATCACAATCCATGCATTTCAAGCATATTTGGCCAAAAGTTAGGTAAAATAAGGGTTCGATATGGGTGAAATGAATCTAAAATGGGATAAAAACTTATTGTGATCAGCTAGTCTTTTGCTTGTCCTCAAGCAAAACATTCAGAAATTAAGGACAAACATGAATTGACAGTCCACAAATGAATTCAAAATCCAGCTAATTAAGACCAAATGAGCTTCCCACTTTGCCAACACTTCATTATTTCCAAAAACTCAATTTCTAGCTGGGGATCACAGAGGCCAAAGAAAATTTAAACCATGGAAGAAGTACTAGCAGTAACAAGTTTGAATTTCAGGGATTGTCAACTTTACAAAGGGTTGAACTACAAATCTCTTCATGAACAGATTTTCCACTGCTTAAACAGGTTTAACACCTGACTTTTATTCATGAAATACAAGTAAATAGGTCAAGACCTGATTTTTATTCATGCTGGTCATAGGATAAAAATCCTGGCTTTATTCAGGAGAGGTTCCTTTTTGGAATTTCACTCTCTTTACTTATGCATGCATGCAATGCAAAATGCAACTTTTCACTTTTTTTTTCCTCCGTTTTTCTTCTTCTATTCTATTCATGAAGTGAGCAATAGTTCAAACTCAAGTAAGGTTTAGATCCCTTTGTCCAAAAAGTCAAGTTTTCCTATTTAACATGGCAGCAAAAGCCTTGACTCCCTTCTAGACATCTTTTACTATCAATTTAATCCATGAATGTCAGCTAGTGTTACCCACAAAAAGAAAAATTTTCAATTGAAATTTAATTCAAATGCACCTGAATGATTGAGTTAATTACGACAAAAAGGTTAATGGCCAAATTGGCCACTTGGTATTGGAGTGTACTAACTGTCATAATAAAGGATTACACCATTTTAGAGTTAAAATGAAGGCAGGAATTGAATTGAGCCCAAAAAAATGATAACCAGTGATAACTTGTCAAAACTAGTGATAACCAATGATAACTTGTTCAAACAATGATAACCTTGTGGCAAATGATGATATGGGCATTAAAATAGATTGAAAAGCACCAGGTTTCCTCCCCCAAGCTTATTCTCAGCACTATCCACAATGGTGAAAGAGATAGGCAAGGGAGAGAGTTGGGAGGGTATGACATTCATGGAATTTTGCATTTGATTCCTTTCAATAGTTCTTACATCTCAATCAGAGGTTTTTGGGTGATTCATACTTCATGAATTGCAACTAATCCTGTAGAGAAATAAAGGGTATCAATGAAATCTGCAATATTAGATTTTTGGGGTGCACAATTAAATGAAATGCATTGAAATTCACTGAAATTCAGCAATGATGGATTTGGATAACCGATATGAATGATAATTCAGATGTCAATATGATAATTGCAGCATGAAAGAAAAGATAATATCAGTTATCATTGGGATTTCAGTGAGAAAATCAAAATTGAGGGTAGGGGTACTCCCTAAATGAAAATTTGTGGATTGATCTGATTCCTCCTTGACTTATTCCTGCAAAACAGAAAGATTAGGTATAAAATGGCTTGGGTTACCTCCCAAGAAGTGCCCTACTTTAGTGTCTTAGGCTAGACTTTGTTCCAACTCTTGATATCAAGGAGGTTTAAATATTATGATGTGATCAAATAGAGATCTTAATTTGTGGACAGTTTCACTAATTAAGTATGGATCTCTTAATTTGCCAATGATTGACCTTTGTTTTTCAGTTTGATTCCCTCCTCCATTGTACCAGAAATATACTAACTTCTCATCTCTAGAATCCTCATGTATGATATATGAATCTCCTAGACTAGGAAGAGATTTCAGCTCCAATTTGGAGACCAATCTTTGTGGGAAGGGCACCTTATCAAAAATCCTACCCTTGACTTCATCCTGAGGGTTCTTGTCCTGGTTTCCCACCACAACTTCTTCAATTGGCTCTTCTACATGCTTTGAACTTGCATTTGCTTTAGCTGAATTGTCCTCAACATGCTTCATGGGTTCTTCAATAATTTTTCCACTCCTGAGCTGGACAGCTTGGACTTGTTCCTTAGGATTGACTTCTAGTTGTCCTAGGAAAAACGTTGGTGGCCTAGTTGAGGTGCTGGCTTGTTGGGCAATTTGATTTTCAAGAACCTTTTGATGGGCACTCAAGGTTTCATATTCAGTAATCAATTTCTGCATTGTCTCCTCCTGCTTTTCTTGCTTCTTCAGAATTTGTTGCAGCAACTCCTAAATTTTTGACAATTGAGTGGCTTGGACTTGTGGCTCACAAGGTCTTTGCATTGGGACATTTGGAGGTTGATATGGAGGTGATTGAGTCCTTGGCAAAATCTTGGATTGTCAATTTGAATTCTGCATAGGTGAGACTTGGTAATGATTGGCCTTGTAGGAAAAGTAGGGGTGGTTCCTATTTTCTGGAGTATAGAACTCAGTATGGGGCTTCATTTCAAAATTTCCCACATCATTCACTTGATCAATGGACTGTTCATATTGCTGCATTATCAAATTACAACTCTCAGTGACATGGCCTTGATTTTCACACACATCACACCTAGTCTCAGGGTTGGAAACTTTGTTGATATTAGGTGTCAAATTCAGTTTCTCCAAGGCCTTGTGCAACACTTCTTCAATCTGGACAGCAATGTTGTTGACTTGATTATCACTTGATGGCCTTCTTGTCCTGTCATGAGTGAGGAAATGATGGTTCTTGACAATGTTCTCTACCAATTGGTAGGCTTCATTAATGTTTTTGGATGCAAAGATCCCTCCTTCAGTAGTATCTAATGCAACCTTGCTAGGGTAGTTCAGTCCCTTATGAAAATAGTTAACCAATTGCCATTTTTCAAACCCATGGTGTGGACATGCCCTCAATAGACTTTGGAGTCTTTGCCATGCATCACATATATTCTCTTGATCCAATTGATAAAATCTAATAATTTGATCCCTATAGTTGTCAGTTTTGCTAGGTGGAAAGAATTCAGCTAGAAACAATTGGATTATGGACTCCCAAGTGGCAATCTCTTCAGGTTTGAGGGTTTTGTACCAAGTCTTGGCCTTGTCCTTGAGTGAAAAGGGGAATAGCCTCATGTAGACAGCATTTATGGGGGTATTATTGAAGTGGACAATGCTGCATATCTCCATGAAGTTGTCAATGTGTAAGGCTAGGTCTTCAGTCCCCAATCCAGCAAATTGATATTGCCTTATCATTGTGACCAATGCTAGATTCACTTCAAAATTAGCCACAGGTGCTATGGCTCCATCCACAGGTTGATTTCTGACATTGCTAGGTGAATAACAGTCCTTAAGTGTCCTAGGGGCAGCCATATTTCGATTGGTAGCCTCCTCCTAAAAAATTCTTCTCCTAGGCTCTTCTCTTTGCAATCTCCTTCTCCTATTGAATCTTCTTTTAGTTCAAGATCAGATAGGTAGAGGTCTACTTGAAGCTCCAAATCTTGCATAAATTGAAATCAAAAGTATCAAATTCAGAAAAGAAAGAAAACTAGACAAAAATTCAAAATTCAAAATGATAACTTGTGAAAACTAAAAACTAGGCTAATAAATGGACTGAAAACTAGTCTAAAACTAATCTAAACTATCTAAGTTAATCTAATTGACATCAAATCCCTGGCAACGGTGCCCAAAACTTGATAGTGAAATTGAGGAGTGTAGTGATAACTTGCTGAATTTTGGGTCAAAAGTGAGATTTTTCAATTTTTGGTTTGGCTCCTTAATTCACTCTCTACTGCAGTGCACAAGTCAATTGTAGTAAACCCTAAATGTCGTATCCACAGTGATTTGAAGCCAAAGAATCCCTAAAATAATCTAGACTAGCCCTAACTAATGTGGCAAAAATAGGAAATTGAAGGGAAGTAAAAGCAGATTTTTTTAAGGAAATGCAAAATGATAACTGTTTTTGGACTTTTGAAAATTTATCAAAATTGAATTATAAATGCTAAACTAAGGGCTAAAAGTGATTATCAATCAATGAGGAAGGTTCTTCTAGGAGTTGGGGTTCATCTAAATTAATTATGGATGGAATGGAACAAGTTATCAATTAAAACTCAAATCTGATTCAACCTAAAAATTTACTGCTTTCACAGCTCAATTAGTCCAAAACTAATCAATATATTGTCATATAATTATTAGCCAGGTTGAATTCGATAGGTATCCCCACTGAATGTCAAGTTATCATTAGCAAATTCACAAGTCCCTCACTGATTTTGCCAATTCTTTTCAGATTTTGGCAATTTCAGTTTGGCACTACAATTCAATTCACATTCATGCATCAACTAATCAGAAAAGTAATGAGTCCAATCTTAATACTAATGCTTCTTGGTTTATGTATAAACAACAAGAGGATTTTAAATCAGCCTCTCAATTGCAAATTGAAATGAAATCCACATTAGTACTAATCAATTGGATAAAATCAGCACATATTAAACATTTGAATTCAGCATGTGTCACTCATTGGAATTCAGACCTGCCATTGCTCCTTGGTCCATCACTGAACAACAAGGAAATCAGGAAATAACCTTTCAGTTGCCTATAAGAATGGGATTCCACAATGACAAGCAGATTCCATAAATTCAGAACTCACAATTCAAAATAGATTTCACCAAAAACTTGTTTTCACAGAATTAACTCAGGAAGTTATCATTGCGTCTTAATACATTTCTGAATAAGAAGAACCCACATAATCTACTTCTCAGCAACCAATGGAATGATGGGTTTTACAATGATATCAGAGTTTATGAATCAGAAATCAGAAGTGCACATCAGAATTCAGATTTCAAGTAATCAGAATTCAAAACAAAAATCAGCAATGAAGAGTTGCAATAATTCAAGGATTGAAACCTTGGAATTGCCATTGTCTCTTGATTCATTTCTGAACAAGAAGGAACCTAAAGATTAGCTCCTCAGCTACTAAGAAATCAGGGCTCCACAATGATGAAAATAGATTTGACAATTCAGAAATCAGAAATGGGAAAAACAGATTTCAGAAATCAGAAAATCAGATTCTAATTGGAATTGAATCTAGAAACTTGGCATTGGTTCTTGATTCATTTCTGAACAAAGAGTAGATCAAAGGACAACCTCTCAATTGTAAATACAAGTAGGATCTTGCAATGACAAGGCCAGATTCATATGAGTTCAAAAATCAGAATTGTAAAACCAAAAATCAGATTTCAGTGCAGGAAATCAGATTTGTCCATATCTCATCCATAACTAATTAGACTACTACCCTATCCAAGGTGAAATGGAGTTTAGCTCCTCATAATTACAAAGATTGATACACAATAGTAGGAAGGATTGATACAAAACATCCTGTAATCAAGAGGCTGTCCACAGAAATCTGGAATGCAGCTCCACTCCAGTTCCTTCCTTCCTTGCTTCCTTCCAGCTCCAAAACCCTGCAATAGCCAGCCCCCCTTTCACTCCAGGGTTTCTCAGCTTATATCTGACCTTCCTACATCCTTGGATGCAGATAAGAAGGTTCCCTTGTGCCTTGATCATGCCAAGTGTCCTGGTCCAGAAAATATCTGTAGTGACAGTTTTTTGGACAGCAAAAAAGCAAGTGGTCCCCCTCCTTTTTCCTCTTTGTGCAGCCCTCTTTTCCCTGCTAGAAAGGCCAAAATAGCAAGCATCAAAGTCCTTGAATAGGATTCTAACAGATAAGGATTAGAACAGCAATAATTATCAACCCTATCATCAAATGGGATTTGGTGTTGTGTAGGAATGAAATCCATAGATGAAAATGATAACTTTTGAACCCGGAATGATAACTTTGCATATTTCATAAAAAATGTTCAAATATGAGTGGTTCGAAGCATTGAAGGCATAAAAGGGATTATGATGGCAAGTGAATGAGGTCAGAAATCAAATGTGAATAAGATTTCATAGGAATGATAACTTTGGTGCCAAAAACGATAACTTGATGCCATAAAAATGATAACTTGTCATAACTTTTGTTGTGGTTGTCCAAATGTGATCAAATCAGAGAAGCAAGGAGTTAGGATAATAATATAATGATTGCCTAATGCTTTTATGCATAATTGATAACTTTGCACATCGAAATGATAGTTTTGCCCTAAAATGATAACTTGACACTTAGAAACGATAACCTGTGAAATGGAATGATAACTTTGCACAAGTTAAGATATGATCATCAAAATGTGAATAATTCATGATGGCAGGGGATTTAGGGTAAGATAATCACTAGAAATTAGCTCAAATGAAAAAATGAGAACTTTGCACATTGGAATGATAACTTGCCCAAAAAATGATAACTTGGCATAGAATTGTTATTTTTATGGATTTTAGCATTTCAGAACCTCTATGCACATGAAATTAAGTATAAAATGAGAAAGATCAGCTAGTTATCACAATCCATGCATTCCAAACATATTTGGCCAAAAGTTATGCAAAATAAGGATTCGATATGGGTGAAATGAATCTAAAATGGGATAAAAACTTATTGTGATCAGCTAGTGATCAAACTCTCCCAAGCTTAGCCTTTTGCTTGTCCTCAAACAAAATATTCAGAAATTAAGGATTAGGAAAATGATGCAAGGTTAACCTCTGTGTTAGAGAGAAGACACCAGAGAATAAAAGGTTCGTCGGTAGAAATAAAATCCTTCTCGTAGTCATTGGAGCGGATTAGGACGGTATTGGTGAGGATATGGAGGTATCGAAAAATAGGGTTCTTAAGATATTGGCTGACTAAATGCAGGATGTTATCTGTACGTCGGCCGGTTAGTTGATACCAGACTTCGAATACAGGGAAGGAAGGTGGAGGGGTTCTATGGCCAGTATTAGGGAGATTCAGGAAACGAGCAAAAGTATATGGCTTATGGTGAGTTCGCGGTTACATAGATGGAATTCGATATGGTTTGGAGCGCCGTCCTCATCAAAGCCAGTAGGATAGGGAGTCCCTAAAAACTCGGCTGATACCTCCTCATAGAGGTCCCATCATTTCATAAAAAAGGGCAAGAGACGAGATCGGTGGAGTATGGTTCTGACATCTTTAAGCAATCTGAGAGGTTCGAGAGTGGGAAGGTCTAGAAATCTGGTGGAAGAGAAGTTTCTACTCCTAGTGTTTATGAGGCGTTGGGCTTCCTCGCTATTCTCCGGCTATCATATGTTGGAAGTTGGACGCAGGAGTCCGTCCGGGCGTAGTCGACGTTTGATGGACTCGGATGAGCTGTTGGTCGCAGAGTCAGATGATGTACGCGTTGTCTTCATGTTGCCCGACCGGTAAGTTGAGGATGTCGGTGATCTAAGAGGTGCAAGACACCTAGGGTTGCTCGGAGGATGATGGAAGCCTGTTAGGGATTTCGGGTGCCCGAAGTGCAGTGGGTGTTGGAAAAGAATTAGTCGGTCGGGTGGAAAATGAAGCGACGTGAGGGTGCTCGTGTGGGACTTGGAAAAGTGGGTGTTTGGGTAGATATGGTTTTAGATTCTGTTGGGATTCTCAACTAAATCTAAAACGTGTACTTTCAGGTGATTTTTCTGATAGTTTTGACCTTGTGAGTGCTGACGTGGCTGATAGCCGTTTATTTGGTTGGGTTGCCTCCCAGTAGCGCCTTTTTTTAACGTCGTTGGCCCGACCTCATTTTTTTCTGTTCTAGTGGACCGATTGCAGGTGTAAAACTTCTTCGAACCTTGCTGCTCCCGGATTGTAATGTTTTAATCTTTGCCTGTTGACCTTAAAAATTTCCGAATTGCCTTTTTTGGTTTCCATTGTGCCATGAGGATATATTTTTTCGACGGTGAATGGTCCGGACCATCACGTCTTTAACTTCCCGAGAAAAGTCGTAGTCGGGAGTTGAATTACATAACTTGGTTGCCTTCCTTAAAACTCCATCTCAGTATATGCATGTCATGCCATTTCTTTGTTCTTTCTTTATAGACGCGAGAATTGTTATAGGCATCTAGTCTCAGTTCATCTAACTCGTTGAGCTACAGTAATTGATTTCCAAAGGCCGCTTGAAAATCATAGTTCAGCGTGTTGATTGCCAAAAAGCCTTTTGTTCTAATTCCACAGGTAAGTGACAATGCTTGCCATAAATCAACTTGAATGGTGTTGTCCCAATTGGTGTTTTATATGTAGTCCGGTATGCCCACAGTGCTTCGTTGAGTTTCATGCTCCAATCCTTCCTAGTTATTGAGACTATCTTTTCGAGAATTATTTTAATTTCTCTATTAGAAACTTCTGCTTGCCCATTCTTTTGAGGGTGATATGTAGTAGAAATCCGATGTTTGGCTCCATATTTAAGTAGCAATTTTTCAAAACTCCGTTCGATAAAATGTGATCCTCCATCACTGATAACCAATCTGGAACCCCAAACCTTGGGAAGATTATATCTTTAAGGAGTTTAACAACTGACTTTGAATTTACTGAGATTGTAGGGATTGCTTCAGTCCATTTTGAGACATAATCAACCGCTAGGAGTATGAACTTGTATCCACATGAAGGAGGAAAGGGTCCCATATAATCCACTCCCCATACATCGAATATTTCTACCTCAAGTATAGGCTGCTGAGGTGCTTCATTTCTTCTGCCTATATTTCGAGTTCTTTGACAAGCATCACAAGATTTAATAATATTGATTGCATCCTTGAATAAAGTTGGCTAATAGAAACCTGTTTGGAGAACTTTAGAGGCCGTCTTTTGATATGCTCCATGACCACCATAAGGAGATGAATGGCACTCCTATAATATGGCAGATTGTTCCTCATCGGGTACACACCTCTGATATATTCCATCTGCACACTTTTTAAAGAGAAATGGTTCATTCCAGAAGTAGTATTTAATATTTGAGTAGAATTTCTTCTTTTGTTGGTAGGATAGGTCGGGTCATAGCACTCCGGAGGCTAAGTAGTTAACATTGTCAGCAAACCATGGAAACTGTGTTTTCTGAATCGAAAATAGTTGATCATCTGGAAAGGAATCGTTAATAGTTCTATGATTGTCAAGATTAATGACCTGTTCTGATAATTGGAGTCGGGAGAGGTGATCGGCTACCAAATTTTTTGTTCATCTTCGGTCGTTGATTTCTAAATCAAATTCTTGTAATAGAAGGATCCATCTGATGAGTCTAGGTTTGGCATCCTTTTTAGCAATCAAGTATCGGATGGCTTGATGATCCAATCACTTTGGAACTAACACAACAAGAAAATTGGCAATTAGCAACGCCATGTAGCGCCTCAAAAATCCGTGACGCTATAAAGACGCCACTAGCGCCTCCATTGCGTCTACTTAGCGTCACCAGAATCAGACGCCACTTGCGTCTCGATAGCGTCTCATTAGCGTCTTCTTAGCTACTCAGAGAGTTGACCTTAAAAGTAGCTCAATCGAGACGCTACGTAGACGCTATTATTACGCGCCATGAACCGCAAATGCGCGGCAGCACCTAGCGCCGTTCTGGCGTCGACAACTTTAGACGCGAAACTAGCGTCGCAAGTCTGAAGACTCTAAAGCGACGCTATATAGCGTCTCAATCAAAGGAGACGCTAATGAGACGCTACTGTGTATATTTAAACACTATATTATATATACTATATGTCAATCAATAAATTCATTAAATATTATATTAGTATTAATTACACGATTATCAACATATTATCAATAGCATAATATCAACATATATATGTATTAATTACACGATTATATATATATGTATTTTTACATGATAAGAGTGTTCCTAAATATATAATTTTTTACCTATATTATTTTTTTTATCTATACATATAATATATATAATATCTTAATTATGCGTCTTCTTAGCTATTCAGCGGGTTGACATTAACTCTCTAGCGCAATCGAGACGCTACGTAGACGCTATTATTTCGCGCCACGAATCGCAAATGCGCGGCAGCACCTAGCGCCATTTTGTCGTCAACCACTTTAGACGCGACACTAGCGTCTCATGTCTGAAGATTCTAAAGAGACGTTATATGGCGTCTCAAACAAAGGAGACGCTACTGTATATATTTAAACACTATATTATATATACTATATGTCAATCAATAAATTCATTAAATATTATATTAGTATTAAGTACACGATTATAAACATATTATCGATAGCATAATATCAACATATATATGTATTAATTACACAATTATATATATATGTATTTTTACATGATAAGAGTATTCCTAAATATATAATTTTTTACCTATATTATTTATATTATCTATACATATAATATATATAATATCTTAATTATGCATATATTATAATTATATACTTAATCATGGGACTACGATGGTTGATTAAGTGAGTGATATGTTAGCGTCATAGTAGACACACAATATTAGGCGCTCGGTTTGGGAGTCCCTCTGTAGGAAGTGGTAAGTATGTATACTTTTACATTATTTTTATGCAAATTATAGTTTTTTGAAAGTGTAAGTATTTGATGTTCACAAAGGACGGATTAACGATGGCAAAGGAAGTCGGAAAAGGCAAGAGTTAACCATCTTTCGAAGCTCGAGGCCCACATCCACACAGGGGGATCGATGCGATTTGACGAGCATCGACGACGCATGATAATTTACATATAAATTTAATTAATCAAACTTTTGACTTATACTTATGTTATCAAATTTGAAACTTTATTGTAGGAGGAGAAAGAAGGTGGTCCCGTAGACTTTTGTGTGGTCTATGACGCCACGCATAAGAGCCAGAAGACAAACGACTTAGTCACGCCCACTGCTCGTAGGCTTTTGGTAAGTCTCATGATATGGTCATTTGGTTGTTGCCGTTAGTGCACTATTTTTGAAATACATAATGTTTAAATTTTATAGGATGAGTATAATGCGAAAATGATTGAAAAGTATGGAGATGATCCGAGTACTCAGCCACCAGGTAATGTTTCTTCATTGGTTTAGTCATATTTTTAATTTACGTGTTTTTTTATATATAATTTATATATTATATGATTGTATAATTTTTTAATTTCGTAGAGGACCCTGCTATTTGGGAGGAGGTGGCCGGCACGACACGAGGGGATACTTGCGTGGCCTCAGCACAGCCGCTCAGATACCTAGGAGGATCGGAGGATATGTAGGAGGTGCATCTGCTCCGAGCTCATCCACTGCACTTGATCTGACGCAGCTATCACATTAGCTATCGCAACAGTTATCGGCGCAGATATTGCAGCAGGTGTCGCAGCAGTTGTCGCAGCAGGTGTCACGCAGTTGTCGCAGTAGTTGTGTCCTCTATTGCAGGCGATTCAGGGATTGATCCCGATGCAAAATCCATCTTTGCGAGGCTATGGACCGAGCATGTCTAGGTCGAACGTCCGGAATGATAACAATAACTCCCAAACCAATGATAGAAAACAAACTATGCATTTGTTACTTATAGACTTAAACATACATATAGTTTGTTAGTTCGGTTTAGTAGTTTTCGTATTCTTATGTTATATATTATGCCTGTGATGGTTTTATATTGCCTGTGATGATTTTATATTGCCTGTGATGCTTTTATATTGCCTATGATGAATATCAATGCATTTTGAGATGCATTATAAATTGTATGGTGCGGGAAGGGAAAAAATGAGGCTGGGACGGGTAAAAATATGTGCAAGTAGTGACACCATAACGTCTCATTGGCGTCTCCACGCACGTCGACACTAATTTAAATATATCGCACATAGCGCTATCTTAGTGTCTCATTGGCGACACAAGCACGATCATATTTGCATCAATATAGCGCCTTACTAGCGCCTACATTAGCCACACGTGGTTGCCGGAATAGCGCCTCATGTCTACCGCCCCTTGCGTGTCGACTTAGCGACGCGTTCCTGCTTCGCACAGCTGCAAACATCGCGTCTTAATAACGTCGATATAGCGTCAACATGTGGCGCTAGTTGCGCCTCATTATCTTTGACTCTAGTGCGACGTCACTAGCCACCGGTTACCAGCGTCTCAATTTTGCGGCGCTAGTTAGACGCTAAGGAGACGCTCTTCACAATAGAGACGTAATAGCGCCTCCCTAGCGTCTCCAACCTTAAGTCGCTAATTGCCAATTTTCTTGTAGTGTAACTAGGTACGATCTAAATTTGCCCATTGCAAAAATGACTGCTAAGAATTCTTTTTCAGTTGTGGCATAATTGATTTGTGCTTCATCCAGGGTTTTGCTGGCATAATAAATTGCATGTTGCTTTTTATCCTTCCTTTGTCCCAATACTGCTCCCATAGCTTGATCACTAGCATCACACATAATTTCAAAGGGTAAAGACCAATCAGGTGGTTGGATGATTGCGGCTGTTGTAAGAGCTCTTTTCAGGGTTTCAAAGGCCTTTAAACAATGTTCATCAAATATGAACTCTGCTTCTTTAGATAGGAGTTTTGTTAAAGGCCTTGCAATAAGAGAAAAATTCTTGATGAAACGTCGATAAAATCCTGCATGTCCAAGGAAACTTCTGATTCTCTTGATATTAGTAGGTGAAGATAATTTTTCAATTACTTTTGTCTTGTCTTTATCAACTGCAATGCCCCTGCCTGAAACAATATGTCCTAGGACTGCTCCTTCTTGTACCATGAAATGACATTTCTCTCAGTTCAACAATAGATTAGATTTAGCACATCTCTGTAACACTTTTCCTAGATTTTGCAGGCAAATTTCAAAGGAAGTGTCATACAATGAAAAGTCATCCATGAATACCTCCATTATTTTTTCGATATAATTAGAAAAGATTGACATCATGCATCTTTGAAAGCTTGCTGGAGCATTGCATAATCCAAAGGGCATTCTCCTGTATGCAAATGTTCCATAAGGACATGTAAAGGACATCTCGATGAATAGGAATTTGATGGAATCCAGAGAATCCATCTAGGTAGCATAAGTAAGAGTGGTTGCCAACCTTTCTAGCATCTAATCGATGAAAGGTAGTGGAAAATGGTCCTTTCAAGTGGCTTTGTTAAGCTTTCTAAAATCGATACACATCCTCCACTCGGTTACTGTTCGTGTAGAAATGAGTTTGTTTAACTTTGTCTTTACTACAGTCATTCCACACTTTTTTGGCACCACCTGCACGAGGCTCACCCACTAACTATTTGATATGGGATAGATAATTCTTGCATCCAAAAGTTTAATCACTTCTTTTTTTACTACTTCTTTCATTGCTGGATTAAGCCTTCTTTGTCCTTCTATAGAAGGTTTATAATCCTTTTCCATATGAATGCGATGCATGGATTGATTCCTTTGAGATCGTCCAATGTATATCCGATGACATGCTTGTAAGCTCTTAACTTGTCTAATAGCTGCTGAAGTTGATTTGTCTTTAAATATGTGTTGACGATCACTGGGTAAGTGAAATCTTCTCCTAAAAATTCGTACTTGAGATTTTGAGGAAGTTTCTTTAACTCAGGCTTCGTTGGCTTCTTTGAGCTAGACGGTTGCATGAAATTTGTAGATTGATCCTCTAGTGAATTGTCGGAGTGTTGTCTTTGTTGAGAGCATATGACTTGTAAGGATGCTTGCTTCTTTTCCTATCCACAAAGATGATTTTTGAGCTTCAAGGGATACTTCTAAAGGGTCAGATATATGGATAACTGATGCCACTTTCTGTATTAGTGGATCCACTTGCTCAGATTGAAGGTGGTAATCTTTCATGTCTAGATAGTTGATAATATGATTCAATTGAAATTCAACTGTGTCGTCACCTATTTGAAAAGTAAGATGACCTTGTTTAACGTCTATCACTGCAGTAGCTAAGAAATTGTTTCCCAACAGATGGTACTTTAATTATCTTCATCCATGTCAAAAACCACGAAGTCAACTGGTATGTAGAAATTTTCTACTTTAATTGGTATGTCTTCCAGAATTCCTTGTGGAATTTTTATAGATCGGTCTGCTAATTGGAGAGACATATTCATGGGCTTAATATCACCTGTTTCAAGTTTTCTGCATAATGACAAGGGAATAACGCTCACAGAGGAGCCAAGATCACACAAAGCTCTTTGTATCCTTCTGTTTCCAAATTCACAAGGTATAGAGAAGCTCCCAGGGTCCTTTAACTTCGAAGGTAATTTGTTTTGAATTACGACACTGGCTTCAACAGTTAGTGCAACTGTTTCATTTTCTTGTATCATCCTCTTCTTCGATAGAATGTCTTTGAGAATTTTTGCATATGCTGACATTTCTTGTATGGCTTCCACGAAGGGTACATTAATATAGAGTTTCTTCAAAATTTTTACAAACTTGCCAAACTGTTAATCTTGTCGAGATTTCTCGAGGGCTTTAGGGAATGGTATCCGAGCAGAGTAGCTGGAATATCCTTTAGTAAGTTGTTGCTTGGATTTAATTTGTTCATTCAATGTAACCTCCGGTTGAACCATTTGGTCTTGTTCACCAATCCCCTCATTTCCCTCTGTCGAGACCTCTTATCTTGTTCTTCTAGTGTTATCAATTGTTTTCCCACTTCTTAAGGTTACAGCTCGTACTTGTTCCTTCGGATTCTTCTCTGGTTGTCCAGGTAAAATTTCTAGTTGTCTTCAAGAAGATGCAGCCTGTTGAGCTATTTGTGTCTCCAGCATTTTATTATGAATGGAGAGACTTTCAATCTTCTCAAACATTTTCTGCATTAGAGTGTCTTGTTTCGACATATACTTTTCCATCATTACTTCTAGCTTGTTCGTGGAAGATGCCCCTTGATCCGGCGAAGAGTTTTGAGGTTGTGCCCTTTGATTGAATCTGTTTTGCCAAGTGGGAACTTGAGTTTGTTGAGGGTTGTCTCTATATGAAAAACTTTGGGTTGTTCTTCCATCCAGGATTGAAAGTGTTAGAATATGAATCATTATATATGAGTAAGGACCTATCACATTTTCTTGATGTTGATGTCCTTGCTGCTTTAGTAGTTCACAGTGCACGAAAATGTGATCAGATGAACCACATATCTCGCAGCATCTTGCTATCACATTGACAGTAGGAGTAGCTTCATTCAGTCCTAGTCGACTAATTGCCTTTTGAACTATGTACTCCACTTTAGAAGAAAAACCCTCACCATCAAATCGTGTTTGGGTTAATGTGACTGGCTCATTAGACCTTGAGTGAGCTAGGAAATGTTGATTCCTTATTATTTCTTCTATAAGTTGATAAGCCTCATCTACATTTTTCTTTATAAATACACCATTCGCAGCATTATCAAATGCCATTTTTGAAGCATAATTAAGTCCATTGTAGAAAGATTGAACCAGAATCCATTTGCTTAAACCATGATGGGGACACGACCTTAGCAATGTCTTAAACCATTGCCAGGCTTCCTACAATGTTTCCTGATCTTTTTGAACAAAATCAATGACTTGATTTCTGATTCTGATGGTCTTACTTGGAGGAAAGTATTTTGACAAGAAAGCTTTTACCAGTTGTTCCCAGGTAGTTAATTCTCATGGTTCCAGTGACTGCAGCCATTGCTTGGCTTTACCTCTTAATGAAAAAGAAAAGACCCTTAATCTCAATGCCTCTGGTCATACTCCATTCAATTTGGTTCTCTCGCATATTTCCATAAAGTCTTTAAGATGTTGATTTGGGTCCTCATCTGGAGTTCCTACAAATTTATTCTGTTGGGTCGTGGAATTTAAAGATGATTTTAACTCAAAATTGTTGGCTTGAATAGCAGGCTTCAAAATAGCCGACTCCAGCCCATCGACAATGGGAGTATAGAGTTCTTCCAATGACGGGGACTGGTGGTCGTGGTTAAAGTGGCTCTTGTTGTTGAGCCATCATTTATGCTTCTAGATCATAATTCTCCTCGAGCTTTATGGATTGAGTGATGCTTGTACCTTCAAGAAAGGATGTTCTATTCTTATATTCTCGCACCCTTCTTTTAAAGGTTCTATCAATTTCAGGTTCTAGTTCAAGCAGTTTTCCAAGAATGTTTCTAGGCATATAATAATCCCTGAAATAAAAGGAAAAGATTCGGCATTGAGTATTACGAAATCAGCTAAACAAGGATATAAATTAAGAGTAATCAATCTAAATTCCCAACAACGACGCCAAAAACTTGACTTGAACTTTTTATAATTATGGAATTTGGAATTTTCGCACTGTAAGTAATTCTAGTCACATTTTAAATTTACTCTAGAGTTCACGCAATTGCGAGTGCACAAGTCGGGTAGAAACCCTGAGTGTCGTAACCTCATTGATTTAGACCTGTTACTTGTTCTAATTATATCCCAAAAATTGTCACGAAATGATTAGGTGTGAATTAAAAAATAAAGAAACGAATGTAGATTAAGAATAACAAAGAAGAATGAGAAAAGATCAAATTGTGGTAGAAGAGATTCTCTTGTAATGAACTCGTTGATACTATTGCAATTTTAGTGTTCGACTTACTGATTAAATAAGTTCACTAAAGCGCGAATGGAATACTCCATCTCCCAACCCACCGACTTTATCTATGAACCGAGAGCAGAGTAGCCGCTAATCACAAGGTTAGGACTACTGATTAATAAGATTCTCATCCTTAATCAGAATGATCAAAATGCAATTGACACCTCTCACAACTGTTAAAGGTTCTCACCCCACAACAGTTACTGTGGTAGATCTCCGATCTATATATAAACATTAAATCGACAATCACTAGAAACACATCAAGTGATGTAACTAATTTCTCCTCTCGGATTAAACTACTTGACAAAGAAAACAATTGATCTCTCGATCTAATTGAAATCAAATATGAATTATAAGACTACCATGTATCAAGTAAATAGAAAGGAGGGATCAAATTTGCAGTACCAAAAAGTCGAAACAAAAGTCAGCATCAACAAAGTTTCATCACAAGGGAACCAAAAAAATCCTTCTTTGTTCATCGTCAATCTTCACAACTTCAATCTTCTCCTCCTTCTCTCTTGTTTTGTGTCCCCCCTTTTTCCGAGTTGTCCTCCTCCTTTTTGTTTCTTCCCTGTTCCGAATTCAAATTTTGAAAAGTAGTTAGTCCTTCCTTTGACTCATTCAAATTTTCCTCTAATAATGATTAAAAATAGTTTAAATATGTTCAACTTTTATGTAAATTCGTGGGTTTATTTATAATGATTATAAGCTAATAAGAGGTGATCATGTTGTCATATGTGTACTTGTGAAGCATTGACACATGAAAAATATTATAGATTCTAACATATGAAACGTCTCTACTAGTTCTGGTCCTAGTAGTCTTCCTTCTCCAACTTCACTCCAACAAGTGGGGAGACCTCCAAGGTTTTCAATATAGTGCTACAAATGGAGCCATCTTGATGGTGGAATGATAACTATTATTGTATGCAAACTCAGCTAGAGTGTGATGCTCATCCCAGTTGCCTTGCCAATCTATTGCACATGCCCTGAGCATGTCTTTAGTTCTCTCACTTTGCCCATCACTCTGAGGGTGAAATGCAACGTTGTAATGTAACCTTGTACCAAATGCATGCTGCAGCCTCTTCAAGATCTTGCAATGAACTTGGGGTCTCTATGTGATACAATGAAAATAGGAATCCCATGTAATCGGATAATTTCATCAACATAACTTTACCATACTTGTAATTGACTGTCTCATATTGTAGGTTAAGAAGTGAGTTGACTTGGACAATTTGTTAACGATGACTTAGATAGCATCGTGACCCTTCTGTGTTTTTGAGAGACCCACAATTAAGTCCATTGTGATCTCCTCCCATTTTCACTAGGCTATGGGTAATGGGTTCAACAATCTCGGTGGCTTCTGGTGCTCAATCTTAACCTATTGGCAGACCAAGCACTTAGAGACCAACTCTGCCACCTCTCTTCTCATATCTCTCCACCAAAACTTTCTTTGCAGATTCTTGAACATCTTAGTGGTTCCTAGATGTATAGCAAACTCTGACTTGTGACACTCAGTTAGAATTTCTTCCTTGAGCTCTCTATCTTCTAGTACCCATAACCTATCTTGAAACCTGATGGTTCCATCTTCATCAATCCTGTAGTTTGGGTGCCCTTTCTGACATAGAGCCTTCATGTCCTTGTACTTCGGGTCTTGTTTTTGTGCTTGTGCTATACTTGCCACTAAATCAAGTTGAATGGCATATTACATCATCAACTTTCACTGAGTACTTTCTTCAATGAGAGTCCATTTATAGACTCTTAGACATGGCATTGATCCTTCTCATTTCCTGCTCAAGGCATCGATTACAGAATTGGTCTACCCATGATGGTAAAGAATGTCAAACTCATAGTCTTTTCAAGAATTCTAGCCACCTTCTTTGTCTCATGTTATGTTCTTTCTGAGTGAACACATATTTGAGACTTTTGTGGTCAGTAAAGACATCAAATTCTTCTCCATATAAGTAGTGCCACCATCTCTTTAGAGCAAACACTACTGCTGCCAACTCTAAGTCATGAGTAAGATAGTTCCTCTAATGTGGCTTGAGTTGTCTTGAGGCATAAGACACAACCCTTCCATGCTGTATTAGTGCACAGCCTAATCCAGTCCCACTAGCATCACTATGCACTGTGTAGCCTCCAATTCTTGTGGGAATTATTCGCACTAGTGCAGTGGTCAATCTTTTCTTCAGCTCCAGGAAACTATGTTCACACTTTTGTGTCCAATTGAACTTTTCCCCTTTCCTGGTCAGCTTTGTCATAGGGGTAGCAATTTTTGAGAAGTCTTGAATAAACTTTCTATAGTAGCTAGCTAATCCGAGGAAACATCTGATATCTATTGTTGTCCTTGGACTTTTTCAATTGATGAAAACTTCTACTTTGCCTGGGTCCACTGAGATCCCCTCTTTTGAAACTGTCCAAAAAACATTCTTGCTCCAACCAAAATTCACATTTGTAGAATTTGGCATATAGTTGGTGTTGCCTCAATGTCTTCAAAACTATTTGCAAGTGCTTCTGGTGTTGGATTTGATGAATAAATCAAGATATCATCCATGAACACTATGACAAATTTATCCAGATGAGGCTTGAAAATCCTATTCATCAAATCCATAAATGTTAGAGGAGCATTTGTTAGTCCAAAACGCATAACCAAAAATTCATAATGGCCATACCTTGACCTAAAAGCTATCTTTGCAATATCTTCATCAGCTACTCTGAGCTGATGGTACCCACTTCTCAGATCAATCTTTAAGAAGAGCGACGCCATGGACAATTGATCAAAGAGATCATCGATTCTGGGCAAAGGGTATTTGTTCTTGATGGTCACTTTGTTCGACATTCTATAGTCAATGCATACCCTCAACGACTCATCCTTCTTTTTCACAAATAGGACAGGTGCACCCCATGGAGTCACACTTAGCCTGATGAAACCTCTGTGTAGCAATTCTTGTAGTTGAGTTTTCAACTCCATCATTTCCGCTGGTGCCATCGTGTAGGGTGGTTTTGAGATTGGAGCGGTCTCTGGCATGGGGTCAATGCAAAAATTGATCTTCCTTTCCCGAGGTAATTCCTGGAGGTCATCGGGGAATACGTCAGGAAAGTCCCTAACCACTTAAAGTTCTTGTAGTGGTTTGAGTTGGAAATCACTTTTGGCAATACTTGCTAGAAAGTCTCGACAGCCCTTGTTCAACATCTTGGTTGCCTTCATTGAGGAGATCATCCATCTTCTTCTCCATTAATGGAATTTCGCAAAAAATCACATAACTACCATCTTTCTTGTCTATGTGGACCTTCTTTTCTCAACATCTCAAGTAGGCATCATGATAAGATAATCAATCCATGCCTAAAATAACATTGTAGTCTACCATAGGTAGCACAACAAGGTCACAGAATAGTTCACTCCTTCCATCATGATTGATGTCTCTGGGAGGTATTGCCTGAGGGAGACTCTCCCAAGTGGAGTTGCTTGATAGTGAAAGTGAGGAGTATAGTGATAACTTGCTGATTTTGTGGTCAAATTTGAGATTTTTTAATTTTTGATTAAACTTCCTAACTCACTCTCTACTGCAAGTATACAGGTCAATTGTAATGGACCCAAATGTTGTATCCACATTGATTTGAAGTCAAAGACTCCCTAAGACAATCTAGACTAACCCTACTTCAAGAGGCAAAAACAAAAAGTTAAGAAAAATAGGAAACATATTTTTAATTTTGGCTAAAAGATGACTATTTTTGGAGTTTTAGGAATTTGTCTAAACTGAATTCTAAATGCTGGACTAAGGGCTAAATGAGATTATCTATCAATAAGGAAGGTTCTCCTAGGAATTGAGGTTCATCTAATTCAAGTATGGATGGAATGGAACAAGTTATCAATGTATGTCAAATTCAACTCAACTTAGAAATGATTGTTATCACAGCATGGTTAAACCAGGACTGATTATCACATTCTCATATGATAAATTAGTTAAGTTGAGTGAGAAGGAAACCCTTTCTGATATCAGGTCACTATTAGGCACAAACTGAAATTCCACACTGAAATTGTCAAATCCTTTCAGATTTGGCAATTTCTATGAAATCTGAAATGATAACAACCCATTGCATTCATAACAATAAGAAAATTACTTCGATAAGTAGGAAGGAATGAAATCAATCCAATATTAATGCTAGTGTTTCTTGATTTATCTCCAAACAACAAGTGGATTTGAAATCAGTCTCTCGACTGCCATTGAAACTGAAATCCACACTAACACTAATAAGTTGGAAACAATAAGCACAAAATTACAGGTTGGAAATTCAGCAATTGTCATTGCTCCTTGGTTCATCTCTGAACATCAAGGAAGCAATAAGTCCACCTCTCAGTGGTTGATTAAAACAGGGTTTTACAATAACAACAAGATTGAAACTACAAATCAACCTCTCAGTTTCTCATTTAATTCAAGTTTCCCAATGACAAATAGATTCAAATACAAATCAGAATTCAGAAATCAGAATAATGTTGATATCAGTGCAGGAAATCAGTATTGTTCAACTCCATCCATACTTGCATTAAACTACTACCCTATCCTAGGAAAAATGGGAATTAGCTCCTCATAGTTACAAAGTTTGATACACAATGGGAAGAAAAATTGATACAAAACATCCTGAGTAGAAATCTGTCGACAGGAAAAATCAAGAATGTTCCAGCAACTCCTTCTCTAGCTCTTCCTTCTTCCTCTCCTCCAGAAAACCCTCCAATGGCCAGCCCCCCTTTTCCTTCTGGTTTCTCAACTTATATATGTCCTCTCATCACCCTTGGATGTAGATAGGAAGCTTCCATCACTCCCTGATTGTGCCATGTGTCCTATCCAGAAAATATCTGCAGGTGCCAGCTTTTTGGACAGCCAAAAAGCAAGCGGTCCCCCCTCCTTTTCCATCTTGTGCAGCCTTCTTTTCCTTGCTAGAAAGGCCAAAATAGCAAGCATCAAAGCCCTTGAATGGGATTTAAACAAATAAGGATTACGACAGTAACAATTATCAACCCTATCATCAAATGGGATTTGGTGTTGTGCAGGATAACTTGACACAAGCGATAACTTGACACCAAAAATGATAACTTGTGAAATGGAATGATAACTTTGCCCAAGTTGAAATATGATTACCCAAACAGGATTAATTCACAATGGCAATGGATTTACAGCAAGATAATCACTGGAAATCAGCTCAATTAAAATAATGATAACTTTTCACATTGGAATGATAACTTGCCCAAAAAATGATAACTTGGCATAGAATTGATATCTTTATGGATTTTAGCAATTCAGAACCTCTATGCACATGGAATTAAGTGTAAAATGAGAATGATCAGCTGGTTATCACAATTCATTGCATTCCAAGCATAATTGGCCAAAAGTTAAGCAAAATAAGGGCTCGATATGGGTGAAATGAATGGAAAATGGGATAAAAACCTAATATGATCAGCTAGTGATCATTGCTATGTGTAGTTGCCACTTCATATTCACTCTCTCAACATTCTATATGTCAGCAATTGGAGATTATATGAAAGAGTGAGTAGCACCAGAATTGAGTAATACATTTGCATAGTGATCAACAATAAGAAAATCACCTTGGATTACTTCACTGGATTTATGGGCCTCATCCACTTGCATGGTGTAGACCCTTCCAAGTGCTCTTTGCTAGTTCTGAACTTGCTTGCCTTTGCCCTTGTCTTGATACTCAGGCTTCTTTTCAGTGCAGTCTCTGGCAAAGTGGCCCATCTTGCCACAATTCAGACAAGGTCTTGTCATCATCCTGCATTCCTTAGGATGGAACTTATGGCAGAATGAACAGGCTTTGGGGCCCTATCCACCTTCACCTCCAGAGTAAGACTTGAAGTCCTTGTACTTCTTGCCTTTGTCTTTCCTCTGGTCCTTCTTGGACTCTTTGCCTCTCTCGAAGTTTTTCTGTGCATCAATTTCCCTGTCCAAGTTGGTTGCTAGGGAGATAGCCTTTGCCATAGTCTCAGGGTCCCCACATGTAACATTTATCCTCAAGTGAGGAACAAGTTCGTTCAAGAAATGGTCAACCGTGATCTTCTCATCTTCCTTTAGTGTGTTGTACCTCTCAAGCTCTAGAAACTTGTTGAGTACTCTTCAACAGACATACTTCCTTGCTGTAGATTCATGAACTCTGCTTCCTTCTTCCCTTGTACACATGGGGGAAGGTAATGGTCCTTGAAAGCTTTCTTGAATTCCCTCCATGTGATCTCTTCATCATTATTAAATTGGGTCCTGGTGACAAACTTCCACCAGTGATGACCTTCGTCGGTCAATTGATGCATGGCCAAGTTGACCCTATGCCTTTTAGAGCAATCCATTGCCATGAACTTCTCGGTGATTTTTTATGTCTAACCAAGCTTCCGCCTTCCATGGATCTCTATCCCCATTGAAGGTAGGGGGATGCATCTTCAATAACTTCTCTATCCTTAAACTCGACTTGCTAGAGTAGCCCGAGTTTGCATTTTGCTCCATCGCCTGTGCCATGTGGGTCATGCTCTTAATGATTTCTCTTTGATCTCTCGAAGCATTGGAGGGACCACCATGTTCATCCCTCACATAACAATAATCAACCAAACATTAATTGCTTAATTTCAACAACACAATCAATGGCACAATACTTACATACTCCAATTTTGATGGCTGCTCATGGCGATTGCACATGGACCTAGACCCTTAACAATTCTACAACATACTTACCATAGGTCCTAAGCATGCTTTGATACCAAATTGTAATACCCCAGAAATTTCATCCCCAAATTCCAAGGGCAATAGGGTCATTCGGTTGTGTTAACCCGTTCGCCATCACATAATCATAATAAAAATATGATTTTCATCGAATGCAGAGGAAACTTAAAACAGTAATTTAAATTAAGATAAAACCTTCAATTGAATGTGGAAGACTTCATAAAACACCAAAGTAATGTTATAAAATTTAAAGCATCACCAATAGTGATTAAAACATCTTGAAAGCATAGTCAAATGCCATCATACAAAACATTTTTAAAACTCATTGTCTAACAGACTCAATGACAATAGACTCTAAGATTCCTAGACCAGTGTACAATTTGTCTTGTCATGAGCTAAGACACCATCATCCATACTGCATAGATCCAGGGTGCAGGATTTTTCAATTAGAGTATGTAAAGGTCATGCATGCGATGCTATGATCCTAAACAGGATACTACATGATATGCATCATAATCTTCATATAATATAAGAAGGAACAATATACATGTGATGCACTAAACATGAGATCTACATATCAGTCATCAATAACAATCTATCATCATGCAGTTATAAACAATAGCAAGGGAGACATGTAATCACGCCATCATACCAAAAAGTATGGACGTTCATGACAATCATGAATTCAATCCATAGGCATATAAGTGAAATACACTTACTAGAACCATTAAAACTCAATGGATTTAAGTTTAATTGAATTTCATTAAAAAATGGTGTTACACTTTAAACATGGATTAAAAATGCAATCTTCACTTGATATCAATTACCAAATCACTTTGCAATAAGAGCAAGGAGAGTAAATTGATGGGAATAAAGTGGAGTAGTGATAACTTGCTGATTTTGTGGTTTGAATTGAGAATTTTCAATAATTGGATCAACTCCCTAACTCACTCTCTACTGTAGTGCACAGGTCAATTTTAGTAAACCCAAATGTCGTATCCAAGGTGATTTGAAGCCAATGATTCCCTAAACAATCTAGACTAATCCTAACTTAAGTGACAAAAGTAGGAAAATTGGAAAAAGTAGAAAATAGATTTTTAATAGTGACAAAAAGGATAAATGTTTTTGGGATTTTTGGAGATTGCTATAATCTGAAAAATAGTTACTGAACTAAGGGCTAAAAGGGTTTATCAATCAATGAGAAAGTCCTCCTAGGAATTGGGGTTCGTCTAATTCAATTATGGATGGAATGGAACATTTTATCAAATTTAAAATCAAATTTGATTCAACATGAAATGTTAGCCAGGTTGAATTGGGTAAGGATCCTCACTGTTATCAAGTTATCAGTAGGCACAATTCTAGAATTTTTCTGATTTTGCCATTTCCTTTCAGATTTTAGCAATTTCAGTTTGGCATTACAATCAAACACACATTCATGCATCAACTAATCAAAAAAGTAATGAATGCAATCCTAATGCTAATTCTTCTTGGTTTATCTCTAAACAACAAGGGGATTTTAAATCAGCCTCTCAGTTGCAAATAAAATGAAATCCACATTATCATTAGTTAATTGGATACTTTGAGCACATAATTATAGATTTGAGTCTAACAATTATCACTGCATCTTTATTCATCTCTGAACAAGAAGGGAACCATGAATCAACTTCTCAGTTGCCTATAAGATTGGGATTCCATAATGACAAGCAGATTCCATAAAAATCAGAAATCAGAAATCAAAATAGATTTCACCAATAACATGTTTTTGCAGATTGAACTCAAGGGAATTATCATTGACTCTTAATACATTTTTGAATAAGAATAAACCCACACAATCTACTTCTCAGCAGCTACTGGAATAAGGGGTTCTACAATGATAGATAGATCCAAGGAATCATAAATCAGAAATGCAGAATCAGAAATCAGATTTGGGAAAAATAGATTCTAAAAAATAATGAATCAGATTCCTAATTGGGATTGGACCTAAAAATTTGGCATTGGTTCTTTATTTATTTCTGAACAAAGGGTAGATCAAAAGACAACCTCTGAGTTGCAAATAAAGTAAGACCTAACAATGTCAAGAACAGATCCATATAAATCAGAATTTTAGAAATCAGAAAATCAGAACTTGATTCAGTGCAGGAAATCAGATTTGTCCATAATCCATCCATAATTAAACTAGATTACTACCCTATCCTAGGAGATACAGAATTTAGTTCATCATGGTTACAAACATTGATACAAGACAAATAACAAAGCTGATACAATTCATCCTAAAATCAATGAATAGGTAGGCTGTCGACAAGATTAGTTTGCAGCAGCTCTTCAGCTCCTTTCCTTCAGCTCCCCTCCTGAAACCCTTGCAATGGAGCCCCCTTTCTTCCTTCTGGTTTCTCAGCTTATATATGTCCTCTCCACACCCTTGGATGCAGATGAGAAGGTTCTATTGTACCCTGATTATGCCATCTGTCCTGGTCCTGAAAATATCAGCAGATGCCAGCCTTTTGGACACAAGAAAGTAAGTGGTCCCCCCTCCTTTTTTAGGTTTTACAGCCTTGTTTTCCCTGCTAGAAAGGCCAAAACAGTAAGTATCAAAGTCCTTGAATAAGATTTAAATAAATAAGGGTTAGGACAATAACAATTATCAGCTCTATTATGAAAGGGGATTTGGTGTTGTGCAGGAATGAAATTCTTAATTAAAAATGATAACTTTTATGCCCGGAATGATAACTTTGCAACATATCATGAAAATTATCCAAATATGAGTGGTTCAGAGCAGCGAAGGTATCAAAGGGATTAGGATGGCAAGTAAATGAGGTCAATTATCAAATGTGGATAAAATTTCATAGGAATGATAACTTGCTGTAAATTTAGTCGTGGTTATCCAAATGTGATCAAATCAGAGCAAGGAGTTAGGATAGTAATTTAACAATTGCCTAGTGCTTTTATGCAGAAATGATAACCTTGCACATTGACAATTTTACCCTAAATGATAACTTGACACCAAAAACGATAACTTGTGAAATAGAATGACAACTTTGCACAACTTGAAATATGATTACCCAAATATGATTAATTCATAATGGCAAGGGATTTAGGGCAAGATAATCATTAGAAATCAGCTCAATTAGAAAAATGATAACTTTGCACATTGGATTGATAACTTGCCCAAAAAAATGATAACTTTGCATAGAATTGATATCTTTATGGATTTTAGCAATTCAGAACCTCTATGCACATGGAATTAAGTGTAAAATGAGAATGATCAGCTGGTTATCACAATCCATTGCATTCCAAGCATAATTGGCCAAAAGTAAGGCAAAATGAGGGCTCGATATGGGTGAAATGAATAGAAAATGAGATAAAAACCTAATATGATCAGCTAGTGATCAAACTCCCCCAAGCTTAGCCTTTTGCTTGTCCTCAAGCAAAACATTCAGATATTTAGAACAAACTTGAATTAAACAGTTCACAAATGAATAAAAATCCAGCTGATTTAAGTCAAATGAGTTTCCCACTTTGCCAACATTTCATTCTTTCCAAAAACACAATTTCTAGCTAGGGAATCACAAAGCCTAAAGCAAATTTAAGCCATGAAAGAAGTACTAGCAGTAACAAGTTTGAATGTCAGGAATTGTCAACTTTACTACAAGGTTGAACTATAAATCCTTTCATGAACAGATATTTCACTGCTTAAACAGGTTTAATACCTAACTTTTATTCATGGAAATGCAATAAACAGGTTGAGACCTGATTTTTATTCATGCTGGTCTCAGGATAAAAATCCTGGCTTTATTCATGAGAGGTTCCTTTTTGGAATTTCACTCTCTTTATTTATGCATGCATGCAATGCAGAAATACAACTTTTCACTTTTTCTTTTCTTCATTTTTCTTTTTCTATTCTGTTCATGAAGTGAGCAATAGTTCAAACTCAAGTAAGGTTTAGATCCCTTAGTCCAAAGAGTCAAGTTTTCCTATTTAACATGGCAGCAAGAACCTTGATTCCCTTATAGACATCTTATATTGTCAGTTCAATCCATAGGTGTCAGCTAGTGTTACTGACAAAAAGAGAATTTTCAGTTGAAATTTTGATTCAAATGCATCTGAATTAATAAGCTGATTAAAGCAAGAAGACTAATGGTCAAATTGACCACTTGGTATTGGAGTGTACTAGCTGTCATATTAAAGGATTTCACCCATTTTAGAGTTAAAATGAAGGCAAGAATTGAATTGAGCACAAACAGTGATAACTAGTGATAACTTGTTCAAAATAGTGATAACCTATGATAACTTGTTCAAAATAGTGATAACATGTGATAACTTGTGATGTGAGCATTAAAATAGATTGAAAACATGGCGTAAAGTTTAGAAAAGTTTAGAAAAGCACCATGTTTCCTCCCCCAAGCTTATTCTCAGCACTGTCCACAGTGGTGAAAAAGATAGGCAAGGGAGAGGGTTGGGAGGGTATTGAATTCTTGGATTTGTTCAATTGATTCCTTTTGTTCTCTCATGTCAACCAGAGGCTTTGGGTGGTCCATACTTATGATTTGCCTTCAATGCTGCAGGGAAAATAAAAGGGAATTAGTGAAATCTGCAATATCAGATATTTTTTTGAATCAATAAAGTGCACAAGTTGGCATTTTATGTAAAAATTGATAAATGCTCTAAAATTTGGCATCAAGTGATTTGGATAACTAATATGAGTGATGATTCAAGTACATTATGATATATAAAGCATGGATTAGTAGATAGTATCAATTATCATTCTGCATTTCAGTGTGAAAATCAAAATTGAGGGTAAGAGTACTCCCTAGGTGAAAGTTTATGGATAGATCTGATTTCTCCTTGATTTATTCCTGCAAAACAAAGAAAATTAGATATAAAATGGCTTGGGTTACATCCCAAGAAGTGCCATACTTTAGTGTCTTAGGCTCGACATTGTTCCATTGGTATTCAACTAGGCAATTGTGGTGGATTTGTCAACAGCAGCACCTCCTTAGTTGAATCCATGGTTGTGGGGTTGTATAACTTCAATCTTTGTCCATTAACCTTGAATATATCAGCATTGTCATTGACAAGGTCCTGCTTTCAACTTGTGGACTTTGAAGGGTCCACTCCATCTAGATTTCAACTTTCCAGAAAATAGTATAAGCCTTGAATTGAACAGCAATACAAGGTCTCCAATCTTGAAATCTTTCTTCAAAATCCTACTGTCATGCCACCTCTTTGTCCTTTCCTTGTAGAATTCAGAATTATGGTAGGCATTGAGCCTAATATCATCTAATTCATCAAGTTGCAATAGCCTTTTTTGTCCATAAGAGTTCATATCAAAGTTTAGTGCTTTGACAGCCCAATATGCCTTGTGTTTGAGTTCAATTGGCAAGCGGCATATTTTTCCATAAACCAACTTGTATGGGGAGACACCAATTGGAGATTTATAGGTTGTCCTATAGGCCCAAGGTGCATCATTCAACTTGGTGCTCCAATCTTTTCTAGTTAATGAAACTGTTTTCTCCAAAATGGCCTTAATTTCCCTATTTGATATTTCAGCTTGGCCATTTGTTTGAGGGTGGTAGGCTGTTGAAACCTTATGCTTTACCCCATATTTGCTCAAAAGATTCTCAAAGTTTCTTTCTATGAAGTAGCTGCCTCCATCACTGATAACCACCCTTGTAATTCCAAATCTTGGAAAATTTATATATTTAAACAACTTGATGACAGCCTTGGAATCAGCAGCTATTGTTGGAATGGCCTCTATCCATTTGGACACATAATCCACGGCCAATAGAATAAACTTATATCCAAATGAACTAGGGAAGGGGCCCAAGTAGTCAATGCCCCAAACATCAAATATTTCAACTTCAAGAATTCCTTGTTGTGTCATTTCATTCCTCCTGGAGATTGATCCTGCTCTTTGGCACACATATCAACCCTTGACATACATGTGAGCATCTTTGAATAAGGAAGCCCAATAGAAACCAGATTGGAGGACTTTAGCAGCTGTCTTCTGAGTGGCACCATGTCCTCCATACGAAAATGAGTGGCATTCATACAAAATGGATTGGAATTCAGCTTCTACAACACACCTTCTAAACATACCATTAGGGGACTTTTTGAACAAGAAGGGATCATCCCAATAGTAGTCTTTGATGTCATGGAAGAACTTCTTCTTCTGCTGGTAGGAGTACTTAGGTGGAATGATTCCACAAGCCAAATAATTGACAATGTCAGCATACCAAGGGGTTGGAGCAGCTGATATGGCCATTAGGAAGTCATCAGGAATGAATCATTGATAGGGATTGATGAAGAATCCTAAATTCCTGATGCATGCAAAATATAACATATTTTAGATTATTATTTTAATTAATTTTTCTGTAATTTGATCATGGCATGCATCATTTTTAGTCACTTTTAATCGTAATTCCGAATTTATCAATTTTAATTATTAATTCTTTGAATATTTTAATTGTGGATGGATTAACTAAATTTTGATAATTATTTTGTAGGAAAAGCCGAGATTAGGATAAAGAATTTATTTCTTACGGCCGAGACTTGGCTTTACCCCCAAGACGTTTTGGCCGAAATTAAAAGGGGGTAAAGATAAAAGGAATTTTATCTTTTGGGCGTAATGGCATGAAGATGATCACTTTTTGGCCGAGATTCAAAGGGGGTAACAATTAAATGATTTTATCTTTTGGGTGTAACAAGATTAAATTCTTTATTACGGCCGAGATCTATAGGGCGTAAATATAAAAGAAAGACGTTTTGGCCGAGATTCAGAGGGGGTAAAGATAAAAGGATTTATCTTTTGAAAGAATTATCATTTTTGGCCGAGATTTATCCGTGAATTTAAATTCGGCCGTACATCACGATCAACAAGACCCGTCCGCACCCTATAAATACGTGAAGAATCCGTCGTTTCAATTGGTGCTCTGAAGTTCAGGTTTCTTCCACGGCGAGTCGTGAGCTCTGCAGGCTACGACCAAGAGGAGAGAGGTGCGACGGTTGGAGGTTGATCACGACCTTGATCAAGTCCGAGAGGCTGCCCGACTGTTTGCCAGATTCGAGATCTCTATTTTGGGTGTAATTCTTTCAATTTTTATGATTTATATTTTATTATCTCTCCAGAATTTCTAGGATGAACTCCATATTTTTAGGATTATTATTTTAGGAGATTATTAATTGAAGGAAAATGTTTGGATCCTATTTTATTTGCTTTAATCTTTTCTGATCAATTATTAATTGTGCTTAATGCTTTTATATTAGTTAATTAAATTTCTGAATTAGGCTATACCAGTTTGTGGAGTGTTTAATTTCAGAATTCATCATACTAATTATAATTGATTTTATTTGGAATTAATAATTGACATAAATTTGATAACTAGTGTGTGGAGAATCAAGTTTGTGTGGTCTATTAATCTATACCAGTTTGTGGAGTGATTAATAGTCTAGAGAATTCAATTTAATGCATCTTAATTTTAATATGATTTTGGGGGTACCAGTCGTGGAGACTTCAATTCTTATTAAATTAAGATAGTTCTATATGATTAGATTGAGGGATGCTAGTCGTGGAGACCACAAGTTAATCATGTTAGATTACTTTAGGGAGACTCTAATCCATCTTTAAAGATTAAATTTATCTTTTATGGTTCAAATATTTATCTTGATCTATTTTCATCCTAAGGCCTAACTTCAACACCACTATCTTATCTTTATTTTATTTTCTTTATTTTATTTTATAAAACTCATTTTCAAAATCCATGTTTTTCCTCTCTTATTAATTTAAAGATTCAGATATTGAATTAATAATATTCCTCGTGGGTTCGACACTCTTACTCCTTTTTACTATATTACTTGAGCGACTAGTGCACTTGCTAGCGATTTTATTTTGCTACATCATCTCATACGCATCAAGTTTTGGCGCCGTTGCCGGGGAATATTTTATTAATTAATTTCTAAATTTTATGAATTATTAGGAGATGTAAATAAATTTTTGTAAATAAATTCTCTGTAATATGTACTATTTGTTTTAATTATTTTTGTTTCTGTGAATAATCTAATTTTTTTTCTTTTGCAGATAAAGGTCACAACATTTTTAAATTTGTCGACTTTCGGTTTAAAATCCGACGCCGATTGGATTTTCCGGATTACACTATCGACTTATGGTTTTAAGACCGAGATTTATTTTGTCGGCTTTACTGGTTTTATGGCTCGCAATATCGATTGAGTTCTAATCTTCTGTTTTATGGCCGTAATATTTTATCCGAACGTTGTTTTACGCCATGAGTAATGGATATTGATTTGACCTTGTTTCGCCCGGTTTATCTATGGTTTAAATTTTTTTTATGCCATATTCGAATCACTTTCATTCTCGGCCGTAACGTTTTAATAGTTTGAACTTTTGATTTGAATTTGTTTTGGCCAAAGCGTAGTCTGTCTCGGCCGTAATGGATCATCCGACATGGATTTTACTCCTTCTCGGCCGTAACGATTCTTCTGTTGACGTAAGAATAAGTTTAATTCTATTTTTATTTCGGCCGAAACCCAGTTTTGTTTTACGGCCAAAGATTGTCGACTTCAACTCGGCCGTAATATATTTCTGAACGTATAAGTTTGATTTAATCTCATTTCGGCCGATTTATATGTGTTGATGTTTTACCTCACGTTTACGGCCGATATGAATTATATTCTTTGTCGGCCATAATGATTCATTTGGCGACGTTTCGTTCAATTGTTATTTCGGCCGAGATAATTCATCGTCGTGCTAATTTTTACGCCACCTTACGAATATGTTTTGGCCATAATAATTTTTACGCCATCTTACGTTGATTAATCCCTTTCGACATTGTTTTATGATTTTTACGGCCGAACAAGCCTCGGATTATTGATCTAAATTTGGCCGTAAATCTATTTCAGTATTACGGCCGAATAATCTTATTTCCTCTCTGAAAAAAATTTTTGCTAATGTCTGATTATTAACTTTACGGATGCAAATTAGTTCTGATTCATTTTGTGCTGTTTGTTACATCATCGTTAATTCTTCCAAGTTTTAAAGTCGAACGAGTGCTTGATTTTTATGACCATCTAAGTGATTTATTTACTTTCGATCGATATTAATGTTAGGCATTTGAATTGGTTTTCGAGTTTTGATTTTTTGCCGTATTTGATAATTTTTTTGTGAATTTTGGTGGCAGTAATTAGGTTAATTTCTCTCGGACATTAATTTTGACGACCTAATGAATACTCGATAATGCCGAAAGATTTTTTATCAATTTAAATCTTATTTCTTGGTGGCCTAGTATCTGCATTTCTTTCTTCTTGTATATATATATATATTTTTTTTTTATCTTACTGAAAATTGGTTGTTGCAGGTACTAATTGAAAATTAAATCACAACCAATCCTGGAATCTTCTGATAAGCGCACTAGGAGTTCAAATCCACTGTTGGAATTTGATCCTGAAATTGAAAGAACCTATCGTCGATTACGAAGAAATATAAGAAAAATGGCGGAACAAGCACGCGACAATCAGAGACTGGAGCAACAAAATGAACTGGTTCCACCACATAATAATCGGCGAGAAGATGAAGCAGAGCTTTCTATGAGAGAATATGTCTCGACCAGATACAGTGACCGAGAATCATGCATCGTGCTGCTTGATATTAACGCAAATAATTTTGAGATAAATCCTGCAATCGTAAGGATGATACAAGCATCCCAATTTGGAGGAGGATTTCATGAAGACCCTCATGATCACCTTGACAAATTTCTTGCCACTCTGAGCACCTTTAGAAATAATAATGTTTCTTCTGAAGTTATTCGTTTATTATTATTTTCTCAATCTTTACGTGACAAAGCTTCCACTTGGTTTAAAACTTTGCCTGCAGGATCGATTCACTCAAGGTTGGAGCTGGTAGAAAAGTTTGTTGGAAAATATTGTCCACCACAAAAGGCAGGCAAATATCAAAGAGAGCTGAGGGCATTTGTTCAAGACGATGATGAAACATTATATGAGGCCTGGGAATGATATAAGGAGTTTCTGGCCAGAGTTCCTGACAATAGAATTCCAAAGTGGCAAGTGATGGAAGATTTCTACCATGGATTGCGAGCTGCAGATCAAGATAAGCTTGACCAATCAGTAGGAGGGACAGTGCTAGGATCTAAACGTCCTAGTGAGATACAAGATATTATTGAAGCTGTAGCCCTAAAGTCAAGTCAAGAAAGGAGACCACCTCGTCGAACTCATGATGTACATGCTACACAAGGAATACAATCTTCAGAAATAGTGGCTCAGCTGGAGTCACTTAATCAAAAATTCGAGCAGATGATGTCACTAATGGGAAATTCTAGCAATTATAGCCCTATAGGTAACACTTCGGATTCAAATCAAATTGAAAATGCTAACTTTATTTCCAATCCATTTTACAGGAACAACGATTATGGTTGGAGACATAATCCGAAGTTTGCCTATAATTAGAATCAAGGCCAATCTTTTGGTCCATCAAAAGATTATATACTGAAAAGGCAACCTGATACTCCCCAATATCAATCATCAAATCATATGCAGGAGATGATGGCACAGATCATAGACACAATGCAAGCGTTGCAAAAGAATATGGAATCTAGAGCCACGAGTCAGGATGCATCCATTCGAAATCTGGAAAGACAACTGGGCCAGATGGCGGCACAACTGACTGGACGTACACCGGGCTCTCTCCCAAGCAACACAGAGAAAAATCCAAGGGGGGAAGAGCAAAATAGGCCTTGATTTTCATCAGAACTAAGTCAAGCTGACGACTATAAATCAGAACTATTTCTATTTTTTTATTTATTTTTATTAGATTAGTCTAATTAGTTGTTAATTAATATCTTAGTTTGAGAGATAGTTTTATTTTAATTAGGCATTTTATTTTTATTTTATTTTGTCATCTAATCTATTTCTTTCTGTGCACCGAGCGGAATTCGGATAATCATACGTCGACCGAGCAATGCACCATGCATGAATTGGGAAACACAAGGCGAAACGACAAGATACTATTACGCCATGTTCCTCGTTACGGCCGAGAATCACCTCGATGACCACGCCGTAAAGACTCCAACGGACATGACAAGACGAGCTACTACCCTCGTTAAGCCCTGCCACCACAGCCGTTCCCATTACGGTCGAGTCGCCACACCGGCCGCCACCTGACCTCGGACATGACAAGGCGAAATAGACGAATCACCTTGAAAATCGGCCAAGCTCTTATGACATGACCCTTCACTGCGCCATCACGTGGGAACAAGTAAGTTTACGCCCGTAATTGTATCTATAAATTCTTACACCTCGTGCTTTTGCAGACCAAGAATCGGCTCCATTTCGCCCTTTCCTCCTTACGGCCGAAGTGGCTCTTACGGCCGACGTTCCGAGTCTCACCGCCGATCCTTACGCCCAAAAGCGCCGCGCCAGTTCCTTACGGCCAAACTCCACTCGACTCCGGCTGAGCTTTCTCCCTTACGGCCGAAGTTCCAGCGCTCCCCCCTGTTCCTTACGGCCGGTCTTCCACATCGAAGATGACCCCATTACGCCCCGGGTGCATTACGGCCGAGCCACCGCGCACCGAGATACCATCTTCTTTACGGCCGAAGTCACACCGCGCACCGCCGCTCTCTTACGGCCAAACTCCAATCTCCGGCCGAGCTTTTCTCCTTACGGCCGAGACGTCAGCTGCCATCATCACGGTCGTCACCTTACGGGCACAATTTACACCATCATTGACTCCGGCCGAGGTTCTTCATCGACTTCCTGTTCCTTACGGACGAGAAGCCAAAGTGCCCTGTACTTCTTACGGCCGAAGTTCTTCATCAACTACGGCCGAAGTTCTTCATCAATTACGGCCGAAGTTCTTCATCAACCAGTTCCTTACGGCCGAGTCACCTCCGACCTTCAGCTCTTCATTGAATACTACGGTCGAAACCTCAGCCGCTTCCACCGAGCCGACACCTTTTCTTTGTTGATTTTTGTCCAGATAAAAATGAGGCGATTTGCTAATATATGGAGGGGACGTCACGAACGACGACATCCGAATGCTCAGCCGGCCCCACAGCCCTCACAATTAATCTCCTACCCCGGATATTATTATTGGACTAAGCCGGAGTATCGAGCTCGATATGAACGGATGTGTGAGATTCGAATTCATGCCACCAGATTTTTAGATACTGAATTGCTGAGGGAGTATAATTTACTTGCAGATATTCATCTATTATTTTCTCAGATTGGATCTCTGACTTTGTGCATTCTTGGTGGCCAACTTATGAAGTACTAATTATGAAATTTTTCTCATCCTTGAAGGTCTTTAATTTAGATGGCAGGAATTATGATCAGCCTCGCATTTCATTCCAACTTTATGGGCGACCTTTTACTCTCACTCTAGGAGAGATTAATAATATCTATGGATTTACCAACCATGGATCTCCTTCTGTACCTGCTGACTTTGATGCTGAAACTTTTTGGAAACAGATAACAGAAGAAGACCGATTGGTTTGGAACACAGCGAAAGATAGCTCAATTCAGAATCCTATTCTGCGCTATGTCCATCGCATGCTAAGCAACACCTTAAGTGGACGCAGTGATAATGATGGTGCCGTCTTAGAGGGAGAGTTATATCTCATCCACAGCATGCTTCACCGAACTCCTGTTAATGTGGGTGCCTTCCTCATTCGTCGATTCCAGCGCCGCACTACTCATCGTGGCGGTAGCATTAATATGGGTGCCCTTCTCACATCTATTGCTCAGCACCTACAACTTGACTTGGATGATCTCGAAGCTGTGCCAGGAAACACCCACCTCTCTCGTAGGACCATTCAGGCTATGGGTCTCGTGAAGACCAACAACTCAGGGATCAAAGTTTTTATTTTTAAAGGCCACAATCAGGAGGTGCCCTGCTCAGATCGAGATGCTTTTACGCCGATTAATCCAAATAATTGGCTCCTTTTTAGGCAGGTCATAGCTCCAGTAATTCCATCTGCAGGACCATCTACCTCTGTCGGACAACCACACCAAGATGAACCTTTCTCCTGGTTTGATTCTACTGATTATGCGGCAGCACAACCCTACCTTCAACAGCCACAAGGATTCCAGGCTGCATCACCGGCAGCTTCCCAATATGCCACATCCGTCCATTCACCTTATATGCCGGTGCCTTCTCTGATTCCATCTCCAGCACAAGAGAGCTCTTCTGATTCCTCGTTCATACCTGCTACTCCTTATGAGGAATGCGACTCGATGGAAGTATCTGCCCCTTTACAGGAACCTGTGCAGAATCACTATATAGCACCGGAGCCCACTTTTACTTCAGCCCCAGAGCAGACTTACTATCCACCTCCGCCACCTTAGCCTGACTATGCTTCCATGCAAAACTTATGGGAATCAATGTATGATGAACAACTTCATGAAGCAGGGGAGTTTCACACTTTTCAAGAAGAGCAACTTCGTCAGTCAGGACAGTTGCACGCTATTCAGGAAGAGCAACTTAGACAAGCCCAAGAGTTGACCAACATCCGAGCCGATTTTAGAAATATGGATGATCGTCAGGGTCGCTTCGAATCCCTTCAGAATCAGCATGCGCGCATGACGAGGCGCATCCATGAGTATCATATGCGCCAAGGAAATCTCGGCTACCATCCACCATCGCCACCCCGCAGACAGCAAATTTGGTTGTGTCTTTTCCCTTTTCTTTATTTTCATTTCTTTAAATTTCCTTTTTATTGCGTATGTATCACTTTCTCTTGCTGGCTTAACACTGAGGACAGTGTCTAGTTCAAGCTTGGGGGAGTTTGCATTTCATGCATTGCATGTTTCTTTCTTTTTATTTGCTTATGTTTGCATCTATTTGTAAAAAAAAAATCCAAAAAAAGTGAAAAAATTGAAAAATTTTCGAAAAATACCATTGCATGCATTTATTTTGCTACCATCTTACTAACTTTTATCTTACTGTTTTAATTATCTTTAAGTAAAGTTCAAAGACATATTGTTAATTGATGAAATTTGAATACTTTTCTTTCTTATCACTTGCTATTTTAGTATCAAACTTATAGACTGTGTGCCCATGCTAAATAGAATTATGAATGACTAGACGACAAAATCATATTCATGCCTTTTTATTTTAAGTCTTGATAGTAGTAGCCTTCTTATTGACCATATCAAGTACTTTTTGAGCTTATAAAAAAAAAGAAGGGTTAGTTAAACCCCAACAAATAAAAAAAAATGAATAAAGTTATGTGTAGGTACAAAAGTGTTATCCGGAACCAAGGCGTGTTCGAGTAATTAGATCCGTAGGGGTTCATGCCTGGCGACCTAAGGGCAACTGCTCTGGGATCCGTCGATCGAAAACCTGCTACATGGACCATCTTGTGGAATATGGAGAAGCACAGGAGTACTGAACCATGGCTAAGTTCGAACTCTTCATTCAAAACCTTGGTTGTTCGGGCAAGTAAACTCGAGGGTTGCTTTATCACCTGCTGCCCTAAGGTCATCTGGTCTGGGAGTCATCAGTCTAAAGCCCGCTACATGGACTTCCTTGTGCAATCCTGCTTGAAGATTAGAACTTTTAAAATGATTGAAAATAAAAATGAAAACAAAAAGTTTTAAGCTCAATTAGTACTTATGTGTTCAATATTAATGCTATTATTTGACAGACAATTTATTTTTCTGCAAGGCTGAATTTGAGATTGTTTAAATTTGTGTAGCATTCAAAACCTCTATGAAGCTAAGTGCATGAAAAATGGTGAGATACTGAGTAGCAGGTGTGCAGAAGAATTGTGTGAAAAAATTAATCAGTTGACAATGTGGCGGCTATGATGGAACTTTCTTGAGCCTTGCCTTGAATTTTTGCTTGAGGATAAGCAAGACTTTAAGCTTGGGGGAGTTTGATGCATGCAAAATACAACATATTTTAGATTATTATTTTAATTAATTTTTCTGTAATTTGATCATGGCATGCATCATTTTTAGTCACTTTTAATCGTAATTCCGGATTTATCAATTTTAATTATTAATTCTTTGATTATTTTAATTGTGGATGGATTAACTAAATTTTGATAATTATTTTGCAGGAAAAGCCGAGATTAGGATAAAGAATTTATTTCTTACGGCCGAGATTTGGCTTTACCCCCAAGACGTTTTGGCCGAAATTAAAAGGGGGTAAAGATAAAAGGAATTTTATCTTTTGGGCGTAATGGCATGAAGACGATCACTTTTTGGCCGAGATTCAAAGGGGGTAACAATTAAATGATTTTATCTTTTGGGCGTAACAAGATTAAATTCTTTATTACGGCCGAGATCTATAGGGCGTAAAGATAAAAGAAAGACGTTTTGGCCGAGATTCAGAGGGGGTAAAGATAAAAGGATTTATCTTTTGAAAGAATTATCGTTTTTGGCCGAGATTTATCCGTGAATTTAAATTCAGCCGTACATCACGATCAACAAGACACGTCCGCACCCTATAAATACGTGAAGAATCTGTCGTTTCAATTGGTGCTCTGAAGTTCAAGTTTCTTCCACGGCGAGTCGTGAGCTCTGCAGGCTACGACCAAGAGGAGAGAGGTGCGACGGTTGGAGGTTGATCGCGACCCTGATCAAGTCCGAGAGGCTGCTCGACTGTTTGCCAGATTCGAGATCTCTATTTTGGGTGTAATTCTTTCAATTTTTATGATTTGTATTTTATTATCTCTCCGAAATTTCTAGGATGAACTCCATGTTTTAGGATTATTATTTTAGGAGATTATTAATTGAAGGGAAATGTTTGGACCCTATTTTATTTGCTTTAATCTTTTCTGATCAATTATTAATTGTGCTTAATGCTTTTATATTAGTTAATTAAATTTCTGAATTAGGCTATACCAGTTTGTGGAGTGTTTAATTTCAGAATTCATCATACTAATTATAATTGATTTTATTTGGAATTAATAATTGACATAAATTTGATAACTAGTGTGTGGAGAATTAAGTTTGTGTGGTCTATTAATCTATACCAGTTTGTGGAGTGATTAATAGTCTAGAGAATTCAATTTAATGCATCTTAATTTTAATATGATTTTGGGGGTACCAGTCGTGGAGACTTCAATTCTTATTAAATTAAGATAGTTCTATATAATTAGATTGAGGGATGCCAGTCGTGGAGACCACAAGTTAATCATGTTAGATTACTTTAGGGAGACTCTAATCCATCTTTAAAGATTAAATTTATCTTTTATGGTTCAAATATTTATCCTGATCTATTTTCATCCTAAGGCCTAACTTCAACACCACTATCTTATCTTTATTTTATTTTATAAAACTCATTTTCAAAATCCATGTTTTTCCTCTCTTATTAATTTAAAGATTCAGATATTGAATTAATAATATTCCTCGTGGGTTCGACACTCTTACTCCTTTTTACTATATTACTTGAGCGACTAGTGCACTTGCTAGCGATTTTATTTTGCTACATCATCTCATACGCATCAATTCCTTCAATCCTTGACAAATGGTCAGCAACTAAGTTCTTTGTCCCTCTTTTATCCCTGATTTCCACATCAAATTCTTGCAGCAATAAAATCCACCTGATAAGCCTTGGCTTTGATTCCTTCTTGCTGATTAGGTGCTTAACAGCTTGATGGTCAGTGTATACAATTACTTTGGATCCAACTAAATAAGGTCTGAACTTGTCAAATGCAAATACTATAGCCAATAATTCTTTTTCAGTGGTGACATAATTAATTGGGCTTCATCCAAGGTCTTGCTGGCATAGCATATGACATAGTGTTTCTTGTCTTTGGTTTGTCCCAACACTGCCCCTACTGCCTAGTCAGATGCATCACACATGATTTCAAAAGGTAATGACCAATCTGGTGGTTGCACTATAGGAGCTGATATAAGGGCTTCTTTCAACTGATTAAAGGCCTTCATACAATCTTCATCAAAATTGAACTCAATATCTTTAGCTAGTAGCCTTATGACGGGTCTGGTTATCATTAAGAAATTTTTTATAAACCTTCTGTAGAAACCAGCATGGCCCAAGAAACTCCTTATAGCCTTCACATTCTTTGGAGGTGGCAGCTTCTCAATGGCCTCAATCTTTGCTTTGTCCATCTCAATCCCTCTGCTGGATACAATGTGGCCTAACACAACTCCCTCTTGAACCATGAAGTGGCACTTTTCCCAATTCAGAATTAAATTGGATTCCCTGCACCTTTGTAGCACCTTTGTCAAATTTTCCAAGCAAGCTTCAAAAGAGTCCCCATAAAACTTCCATTGTGTCCTCAATGAAGTCTAAAAAGATAGACATCATACACCTCTGAAATGTGGTAGGGGCATTGCACAATCCAAATGGCATTCTCCTATATGCAAATGTCCCATATGGACAAGTGAAGGTGGTCTTGTCCTGGTCTTGGGGATGGATAGGAATCTGCAAGAAGCCTGAATAGCCATCCAAATAGCAAAAATGAGAGTGTTTGGCCAACCTCTCAAGCATTTGATCAATAAAGGGGAGTGGAAAGTTGTCCTTCCTGGTTGCCTTGTTCAATTTTCTAAAATCAATACACGTTCTCCAACCAGTGACTGTCCTGGTAGATATCAACTTGTTTATATCTGATTTCACTATTGTAATCCCTCCTTTCTTTGGCACCACCTGAACAGGGCTAACCCATTCACTATCTGAAATGGAATATATGATTCCAGCATTCAGCAACTTCAACACTTCCTTCTTTACCACTTCCTTCATCACTGGATTGAGTCTTCCTTGACATTCAATTGAAGACTTGTAGTTGTCCTCCATAGGAATCCTGTGCATGCAAATTGAGGGATTAATACCCTTAATATCATCAATTGAGTAACCAATTACCTCCCTATACAATTTCAGTATCTTCAGCATCTCATGCACTTGTTCTTTAGGCAAATTGGCATTGATAATTACTGGAAATATGGAATTCTCTCCCAAGAATTCATACTTCAGATTGCTAGGGAGAGGCTTGAGCTCCACTTTAGAAGGATTGTCTTGAGTTGAATTGGGTTGGAGCTCAGCAGTGAAAACCTCTTGCACTCCATTCTAAAATTTTGAATTTCCTACTGATTTGAATGAATTCAGCTCAGATTGGCATGCCTTAGCCTTTGGATCTTCTAGTTCCTTCAAGTGATCAAACATTAGGCACCTTTGCAAGGGGTCTTCAATGGGAATTATTGCAGAAACTTGCTCTACAATCTGAACTAGTTGCCCATCTTCAAAATCATTCTACTGAAAATTTGGCCTACTGATAACTCGAGCCAGGTTGAACTCTATTTTGTCCTCTCCTATTTGGAATTTCAATCTACCCTCCTTAACATCTATGACAGCTCCTGCATTAGCTAGAAAGGGCCTGCCTAGAAGAATTGGGGTGTTCAAGTCCTCATTGTCAAGCACCACAAAGTCCACAGGAATATAGAATTTTCCAACTTTGAGGGGTATGTCTTCAATAATTTCGTGTGATACTTGATGGATCTGTCAGCTAGCTACAAGGACATGTTGGTAGGCTTCATATCTCCAACTTCTAGCTTCCTACAAAGTGAAAGAGAGATTACACTCACTGATGCACCCAAATCACACATTACCCTCTGAATTTTTCTATTCCCAATCTCACAAGGAATGAGAAGCTTCCTGGATCCTTTAGCTTGGGAGGCAACTTGTTTTGAATTATTGCAGAAGCCTCCTCAGTTAATGTTATGATTTCATGTTTCATAATCCTCCTCTTCTTTATCAAGATTTCCTTTAAGAACTTGGCATATGAGGGCATCTCTTGAACGGCTTCAACAAATTGCACATTGATATATAATTTCTTCAGGATTTCAAGAAATCTTCCATACTATTGGTCTTGCCTTGTCTTAACCAATCTTTGAGGGAAAGACACTTTATCAAAAATCCTATTCTTGGCTTCATTTTGAGGTTGCTTGTTCTGATTTTCCACCACAGCTTCTTCAGTTGGCTCTTCAACAGGGTTTGAGCTAGATTGACCTCAACATTCTTCATTGGTTCCTCGACAATTCTTCCACTCCTGAGTTGGATAGCTTGAGCCTGTTCCTTGGGGTTCAATTTTGGTTGTCCAAGGAAGCACATTGGTTGTCTGGTAGAAGTGCTTGCTTGTTGGGCAATTTGGCTCTCAAGCAACTTCTGATTGGCACTCAAGACCTCACATCCAGTAGTTAATTTCTGCATTGCCTCCTCTTGTTTCTCCTGCTTCTTCAGAATTTGTTGCAGCAACTCCTCCATTTTTGAGAATTGAGTGGCTTGAGCTTCTAGTGGCTCATATGGAGGTCTTTGGATTGGGACATTTGAAGACTGATTCTGATATGGAGGTGGTTGATTCCTTGGCAAAATCTTGGGCTGCCAATTAGAATTCTGCATGGATGGCCCTTGATAGTGATTAGCTTTGTAGGAGAAGTAGGGATTGTTCCTATTTTCTGGAGTATAAAACTCAACAAGGGGCTTCACTCCATAATTCCCTAGAACATTCACTTGATCAATGGACTGTTCATATTGCTACATTATAAGATTATAGCTCTCTGTGACATGGCCTTGATTACCACATACATCACACCTAGATTTAGAATTGGAAACCTTGTTGATGTTAGGTGTCAAATTCAGCTTCTCCAAGGCCTTGTGCAATCCTTCTTCAATCTGGACAGCAATGTTGTTGACTTGATTATCATCTGATGCCCTCCTTATCCTATCATGTGTAAGGAAACGGTGGTTCTTGGCAATGTTCACAATTAATTGGTAGGCTTCATCAATGTTCCTGGATGCAAAAATCCCTCCTACAGCAGTGTCCAATGCCACTTTAGATGGATAGTTTAATCCCTTGTGGAAATAATTGACCAATTGCCATTTTTCAAACCCATGGTGTGGACATGCCCTCAACAAGCTCTGGAGTCTTTGCCATGCATCACATATGTCCTCTTGATCCAATTGATAAAACCTAACAATCTGGTCCCTATAGTTATCAGTTTTGTTAGGTGGAAAGAATTCAGCTAGAAACAATTGGATTATGGGCTCCCAAGTGGCAATCTCTTCAGGTTTGAAGGTCTTGTACCAAGTCTTGGCCTTGTCCTTGAGTGAGAAGGGGAATAGCCTCATGTAGACAGCATCCATAGGTGTATTATTGAAGTGGACAGTGCTGCAAATTTCTTTGAAATTGTCAAGTGTGAAGCTGGATCCTCATTTCCTAATCCTGCAAATTGATATTGCCTTATCATTGTAACCAATGCTGGGTTCACTTCAAAATTGGCAGCATGTGCTAGGACTCCATCCCCTTGTTGATTTCTGACATTACTAGGTGAATAGCAATCCTTGAGTGTCCTTGGTGCAGCCATGTTAACATCTTCTTCCTCCTCTTCAAAATTTCTTATTCTTGCCTCTTGCCTTTGCAATCTCCTCCTTCTCAAGAATCTCCTTTCAAGTTCAGGATCTAATTGATAATAGTCCTCTTGATAATCCAAATCTTGCATAAATGAATTCAGAAGTATCAAATTCAGAAAAGAAAGAAAACTGGACAAAAAATGAAAAATTCAGAATGATAACTTGCAAAAACTGAAAATCCGGCTAATAAATGGACTGATAACTAGTCTAAAACTAATCTAAACTATCTAAGTTAATCTAATAGGACTCAAATCCCCGGCAACGGTGCCAAAAACTGATGTGAAAAAAGTGGAGTAGTGATAACTTGCTGATTTTGTGGTTTGAATTGAGAATTTTCAATAATTGGATCAACTCCCTAACTCACTCTCTACTGTAGTGCACATGTCAATTGTAGTAAACCCAAATGTCGTATCCACGGTGATTTGAAGCCAATGACTCCCTAAACAATCTAGACTAATCCTAACTTAAGTGACAAAAGCAGGAAAATTGGAAAAAGGAGAAAATAGATTTTTACTAGTGGCAAAAAGGATAACTATTTTTGGGATTTTTGGAGATTGCTATAAACTGAAAATTAGATGCTGTACTAAGGGCTAAAAGGGTTTATCAATCAATGGGAAAGTCCTCCTAGGAATTGGGGTTCATCTAATTCAATTATCGATGAAATGGAACATTTTATCAAATTTAAAAATCAAATCTGATTCAACCTGAAATATGGCTACTCTCATAGCTCATTTAATCCAGAACTAATCATTATATTATCATATAAATGTTAGCCAGGTTGAATTGGGTAAGGATCCTCACTGTTATCAAGTTATCAGTTGGAACAATTTTAGAATTTTACTGATTTTGCCATTTCCTTTCAGATTTTAGCAATTTCAGTTTGGCATTACAATCAAACACACATTCATGCATCAACTAATCAGAAAAGTAATGAATGCAATCCTAATGCTAATTCTTCTTGGTTTATCTCTAAATAACAAGGGGATTTTAAATCAGCCTCTCAGTTGCAAATAAAATGAAATCCACATTATCATTAGTTAATTGGATACTTTGAGCACATAATTATAGATTTGAGTCTAACAATTATCACTGCATCTTTATTCATCTCTGAACAAGAAGGGAACCATGAATCAACTTCTCAGTTGCCTATAAGATTGGGATTCCATAATGACAAGCAGATTACATAAAAATCAAAAATCAGAATTCAAAATAGATTTCACCAATAACATGTTTTTGCAGATTGAACTCAAGGGAATTATCATTGACTCTTAATACATTTTTGAATAAGAATAAACCCACACAATCTACTTCTCAGCAGCTACTAGAATAAGGGGTTCTACAATGATAGATAGATCCAAGGAATCATAAATCAGAAATGCAGAATCAGAAATCAGATTTGGGAAAAACAGATTCTAAAAAATAATGAATCAGATTCCTAATTGGGATTGGACCTAAAAATTTGGCATTGGTTCTTTATTCATTTCTGAACAAAGAGTAGATCAAAAGACAACCTCTAAGTTGCAAATAAAGTAAGACCTAACAATCTCAAGAATAGATCAGAATTTCAGAAATCAAAAAATCAAAACTTGATTCAGTGCAGGAAATCATATTTGTCCATAATCCATCCACAGTTAAACTAGATTACTACCCTAGCCTAGGAGAGCTAGAATTTAGTTCATCATGATTACAAACATTGATACAAGACAAATAATAAAGCTGATACAATTCATCCTGAAATCAATGAATAGGTAGGCTGTCGACAAGATTAGTTTGCAACAGCTCTTCAGCTCCTTTCCTTCAGCTCCCCTCCTGAAATCCTTGCAATGGAGCCCCCTTTCTTCCTTCTGGTTTCTCAGCTTATATACGTCCTCTCCTCATCCTTGGATGCAGATGAGAAGGTTCTATTGTGCCCTGATTATACCATGTGTCCTGGTCCTGAAAATATTAGCAAATGCCAGCCTTTTAGACAACAAGAAAGCAAGTGGTCCCCCTCGCCTTTTTGAAGTTTTACAACCTTGTTTTCCCTGCTAGAAAGGCCAAAACAACAAGCATCAAAGTCTTTGAATAGGCTTTAAACAAATAAGGGTTAGGACAATAACAATTATCAGCTCTATTATCAAAGGGGATTTGGTGTTGAGCAGGAATGAAATTCTTAATTAAAAATGATAACTTTTATGCCCGGAATGATAACTTTGCACCATATCTTGAAAATTGTCCAAATATAACTGGTTCAGAGCAGTGAAGGTATCAAAGGGATTATGATGGCAAGTAAATGAGGTCAATTATCAAATGTGGATAAAATTTCATAGGAATGATAACTTTGGCCCCAGAATGATAACTTTGGCTATAAAATAACAACTTGTTGTAAATTTAGTCGTGGTTATCCAATTGTGATCAAATCAGAGCAGCAAGGAGTTAGAACAGTAATTTAACAATTACCTAGTGCTTTTATGCAGAAATGATAACCTTGCACATCGAAATGACAATTTTTTCCTAAAAATGATAACTTGACACCAAAAATGATAACTTGTGAAATAGAATGATAACTTTGCACAAGTTGAAATATGATTACCCAAATATGATTAATTCATAATGGCAAGGGATTTAAGGCAAGATAATCACTAGAAATCAGCTCAATTAGAAAAATGATAACTTTGCACATTGGAATGATAACTTGCCCAAAAAAATGATAACTTGGCATATAATTGATATCTTTATGGATTTTAGCAATTATGAACCTCTATGCACATGGAATTAAGTGTAAAATGAGAATGATCAACTGGTTATCACATTCCATTGCATTCCAAGCATAATTGGCCAAAAGTAAGGCAAAATGAGGGCTCGATATGGGTGAAATGAATAGAAAATGGGATAAAAACCTAATATGATCAGCTAGTGATCATAAATCATGAACTATAAACCTACAATTGCCATAGTATCGAGCTCTAGGATAGAGTGCATTGAGCGCCTAAAAGCCCTTGCAAACACAAGATGCCCATTAGAGGATCTAATCGAGAAGCCTACACCACCCGGTTCATTGAAGGGTTTAACTGATAAACCTATTTTGTCCCAGTAATTCTTATAAAATTTAATAGTAAAGCCATTATGTCGTGGCGCCTTGCCCACCCCCATGAACCATAGACAATTCTTAATTTCCAGATGAGAGATTGGAGCAGTGAGAGAATCAACATATTAAGGGTTTAACTGAGGAAGGAATAGGGGGCCAGTCCACCGAGCAGTTAGGTATGGGAGGGGGCTCCCATAGTTTAGTATAGTGCTTGACAAAAATATCCCTAATTAGGGATTCATCGGTGATAGTTAATCCAGCTTGGTCAACAATTGAGAAATTTGATTACTCTTTTGACTAATTCTAGTGGGCATGTAGAAAGATTTGGTATTTTTATCACCCTATTTGAGCCAAGATACTCTATATTTACTCCACCATTTGATGGAGATATGTCTAATAAAGGCTGAGTGTCTATGGTATGCTGCTCTTAGTAACCTAAGGTCAGAATGATCCAGGCCATGTGTTTCATCTTTGTGTTCAAGATAATTGATATGAATTAGGGTTTCAACTGCAAGTGATTCCAACTTTCCAAGGCAGTTTTTGTTCCATTGGGAATTTTTGATTTTTATTGCACGAAGAGCTTGTTCAATGTTTCTAGTAGGATGATTGTAAATCCATTCCATTTTAACAAGGTTTTAGTATTTAAAAGTTCTAGGATTGTGAGGCTTGTTTGATGAGGAGAAAATTAAAGGTACATGGTCAAAGGCAGATCTTGATTGGGTTGAAAGAGAATAATCAGAGAATGTCATAATCAATGGTGTGAGACTAACATCCTATACAGCCTACAATGAGTTCTAGCATGGCCACGTCTATTGTTGCACCATGTGTATTGCTTCCCAATTACTTCTAGATCTATGAGTCCATGTGTATGAATCAGGTTCCTTAGCGCCTTGAAAGACAGTCTAAACTGAGCTCCTCCTTTTTAACTTCCGGTAGAGAGTCGAGTTGAAATCACCGAGTATAATCCAAAGCATATTATCGACATTAATATTATGTAGGTCATTCCACAAATTCAATCTAGTGAGTGGGTTGGTACTAGCATATATACAAGACATAAGAAATGAGAAATTATTGATAGTTATCACTAGGTGAACGAGTTGTTAGGAAGAAAGGATCGGTGTCACCTGGGTGTTCAAGGAATGCCACGCGATGATCACACCTCTAGCCGCATTCATACCTAGTTGGATGTGGCCTTGCCAAGAGCTCCCAAGCCGACGGAGGACACGCTCGGAGTTCTTTTGGTCAGTATGTAATTCTACTAGGATGATGATGTCAGTACGAAAGTTCTTTAGTAGATCATTGAGGCGGTCTCGGACTTTTCTACGCAGTGCTCCTCGGCAATACCAACACAAGATTTTCATTTGTTAAACGGCAGATGGGAGGAGTCCTCCACTACCTACGATGCCATCAGTGACTGCAAACTAGAGAGAGATTAAGGGTGAGGTATCAATATTCGTTTGTTTCTTACCTTTACTCTGATACTTGTTTGTGAGCTTCTCCTCTTTTAGTGAAGGTGGAACAACTGCAATCTGGTGGATTTAGCTATCTGGCAAGGCCTTTCTTAATCTTCACAAATTCAGGACAAGCTTGTCTGTCTTGGGTAGTATTTCTTCATCTTCTTGGTCCTCCTCTGAGCCTTCCTCATCATTGTTGACACTCCTTGAAGGTTTTGCCATGAAGAGATTCTGCATAACTTGATTGAAAAGATTGGTGTGATCTAGATGTAGTTAGCTTGGAGCAGAGCGAGGAGATCTCTTGTGGAGTTTACTTGGTATTTTAGATGGGGAAGACACGTTTCGCAAGTGGTTTGGTGTCATCTCGTGGGTTTGATGGCTACTGAATTCCTGAGATGTGTGGTTGGGGTTTAGAAGGGAGAGGGAAACTGAGCACGGGATTTTGTATACTGATGTGTTTCAGGGTTGGGGGGGGGGGGAGATGTATGCTGATCGGTCGAGGCGCTAGGGCTGGTGGAGGAGACTCCAGGAATAGAGGTATACACTTGGACCAACGGGGATTTTGTACACTGATGTGTTTCAGAGTTGGGCTGGGGTGGGGGGGAATGTACGCTGATCGGTCGATGCGTTAGGGCCGGTGGAGGAGACTCCAAAGATAGAAGTATACACCTGGGGTCCACGTGTGTCCATCTACAATGTCAAGGGTTTTCATAGGCTAGGTTTTCATCTACAATGTCCATCTTTACATTGCCTCATTTTATCTTTAAAATAATCTTATTATGCCTCCACCTCATCCTTACGAAACTAGAAAATCTACCATACGTATTAAGTCTCCTCTCATCCATCCTTGACGATAATTGATGGGAATTACGAAAAAAAGAAGGAAAAAAAATTGCTACCACGAAAGGAAGATTTTGCCTTCTTTTATTTTTTTGCCAATCAAAGGGAATAAAGAAAAGGGAATTTGTTTTATATTCATCCCTTGATGTCGGCCCAGTGGAGGGAAGGGGTGAAAGATTACATATGGAAACAAGAAAAGTAAAATAAATCTGGTAAGTTTTCATAATTTTATTATTTTAGATCCTTAGGGTAAATTACACGAATAGTCTCCCAACTTTGAGTCTTTTTCAAACCGGTCCCCCAACTTCAATTTGTAATCAAAACGTCCGCCAACTTAGATTTTCTTAAACGATTAGTCATCTTGATCGCTGATAGTAGGTTTCCCGATAATCTTGCTTACATGGTCACCACATATTTTTTTCTCTTTCATCCACGTCATGTAAAAAAATAAAATAATATAAATACATAATAAAATAAATAAAAAATAAAAAACTTGTCGGCGTCTATGGAGGGGGCCGACGCCGCACAAAAAAGGGGTGTCTCGCCGGCGCCACGTGAGAAAGGGGGGCGCCCCCCTTTTCTCTCTCTATGTGCTTGCTAGAGCGAGAGAGAGAAAGGGCTGCATTGGCCCTCCTCTGAGGACGACTTGTAGAGGAAGGCCAACGCCCCCCTTTCCTCTTGCTCACGTCGACGAGCGTGCGCAGGAGGGAAAGGGAGGGGGGAGATGGCCCCCCTCTGGTCGAGCCCTCCGGCACTAGCGAGCTCGACCAAAGGGGAGCCATCGCCACCCTCCCTCTCTCTCCCGCACGTGCTCGTCGGCGTGAGAGAGGAAAGGGGGCGTTGCATGGGAGGGAAACGCCCCCCTATTCCTCTCTCTCGCATCGGTAAGCGCACACGGGAGAGAGAGGGAAGGGGGCAATGTACCCCCACTGGTCAAGCGCTCCGACGTCGGAGAGCACGACTAGAGGGGGCGAATGAGTTGCAGAGGTGGGCTAACCCCCCGCCCCATCCCCCTCCTTCCTCTCTCGCGTTAGCGAGCATGCGTGGGAGGGAGAGGGAGGGGAGCGATGGCCCCCTTCTGGTCGAGCCCTCCGACGCCGGCGACAAGAGGGGGGTCATCGCCCCCATCCCTCTCTCTCCCGCGTGTGCTCACCGGCGAGAGAAGAAAGGAGGGCATCGGCCCCCCTTCGACGGCACCGACTATTTTGACCATGCAGGCTTTTTTGTTTTTTATATTATTTTATTATATACTTGTTATTTATTACTTTTTGCATGACGTGTATGAAAGAGAAAAATTTACATGGTGGCCACGTAAGTAAGACAATAAAAAAACCCACTATCACCGGTCAAGGAACTAATCATGCAAAAAAATCAAAGTTGACGGACGTTCTAGTTACAAATTGAAGTTAGGGGATCAGTTTGAAAATGACTCAAAGTTGGGGGACTATTCTTGTAATTTACCTTAGATCCTTACACAATTATGTTTAAAAAATAGTTTTTTACTGATTAGTTTCACTGGACTAAAATAATAGTATAATCATTTTATGTTACCCAATAGAATTAAATTATTTGTTTGTAATCTAATCGAAAAGTGGCATGCTATTAGTTAAATGTATAAAGTCGTTAAAAAATTATGAGCTTTATATAACATGAACATATGAGTCTAATCTTTAAAAGTTTTGGAATCACATCAAAATGATATGTGTATAGGGAGTTATGTGTAAATAAATGAGCATATGTTGTTCTATCCGGACTGAACAAGTAGAACCGACTAGGAATTATGTCGCAAAGCATATACTTAAAATTAAAATATGAAATTTATATGTCTTACAGATAGGTTAGGAAGGTTCTAACCCAATAGAAATCACTTAAAAATAAGTTGGACAGAAATAAGTGTAAATCGTACAATAGATACATATATGTTTATTAGATTTTGAGATAAAATCTAAATATATCTGACCATGGGATTTCTCGAGGCTTATGTTAGATATTATAAATGAAATTAATTAGATAAATCTTTCATGAGTCTAATTTTGTTGGGCTTTGGAATCAGTTTTATAGGATATTGGTGGAGAAAGTTATGTGCAGATGGATACTATCAATTTATCTTCTGAAAATGCTACCTAATTTTGTAAATTAGGCATGAAATAAAATATGTTATATAATTATTTGATAATTTAAGGTGAGAAGTATACAATATGTCAGGATTCATTTATAATTGGAATAACTCGAAATGAATATGTCTAGGGTAAGTTATAAATGATTAACTGAACCCTCCCAATTTGTCAGAAGAAAATTTCGGACATATCATGTTAGTACTTATGAAATCTATTGTGCTCAATTCAAAAAGTTATAAACTCTAGAAATTTTATGAATTACACCTTGAAGTCTAATGTTAAGGGAAATTGGAATCATCTTATTTTCTTTTACGAAATGTGCAAACTATCATAATGCACTTTTGATGGGCAAAGCAAGAAGATTGAATATATGAATGATATATATATGTGTTGTGTTCTAAGTATTATAGGTTGGTGTTCATTTTATAATAATAATATAAACATATATTATCGTTATGGGAAAGCAGATTAATGTAAGGAAAAGAATGGGAAAAGTCTTTTGTTATTTTTCGTATAAGGTAAGTTGGTTTCTCCTGTTCTATGTATTAACCTCTTTTTAATTCGTTGTGATATTGATTGTTATATGTATTGAATATTTCTTTGAAAAAGTTCTCATGAGAAGTATGTTGAAATGATTGACCAATTGATTGCACATTGAAAAGCATGTGTTATATGCTATGAATTGTTATTGTAAAGTGCAATCCTGATTTGCTTAAAAGAATGATCGGTATGATTTATCTTTTGATATTTGAGATATAATTGTTATATGATAAATCACGCATCTGCATCTACCTGCATCTGCATTTATGATGGTTGAAGCTAATTGCTACATCATTGATCACGATATGAACCACCTCTAGAATCCACCTATCACTACATCATTAGATAGAATGGAACTATGTTCTACATCGTTGATGACGATGGAGCCACCTCTAGAATCCACCTATCGATCATTGACCAGTTGGTGATCTGTGCATTCTTATCAGTGTTACATTTGCGTACATATGTTTGATGTGATTTAGATTATATTGATTGCATATTGAGTGTAATGCTTCTAATTAGTATGTTATATATGTAATTATCAAATATATGAAAATACCTATTTTGATATTATAATTATTGCATATATTTCCATGTCTCTTTGAATTGATTAGATGGTAACACATAGGATATGAGTTATCAACTGGTCGAGCTATTTTTGCTCACAACATTGTTTCAATATAGCTTCTTGGATTGTGTGACCTCATAATCTTAGCAGGGATTAACTCCTTTGATGTAAAGTTATTGAGGGGAGTTGTTACTCTCGTGTCCTTTTGTTAGGATGTTGAGAAAGTTTGTAATATGTATTATATATCTGTTATTTTGTAATTTGTATGAAGGAAAAGACATTTGTGAAATGTAAAACTTAAGGAAGTTTGTTTGCTCTGAAATGATTATCACAAAGTGTGTAATTTGTTTAATGATATACTTTTATTCTTATGTTAGAAAAAAAATTACATCATGTTTCTGCATTCCTTCATGATTTTGTTTGATCATCTGTAACAAGTCATGAACTTTGATTTAAACCACAGTTTAAATTGGGGTCGTGATAGTTTCTCTAGTAGTGCATAAGAAGAATGACTTAATTAAAGAAGGTAGAAAGATTAGGTGACAAGGCCATTCAGTCAAAAACAACCTAGAGTTTTTATTCAATTTAACTGAAGTACAAGTATGTTACAAATGGTATCAGAGTCACTCCGTGTGGACCTCTATGCATGGTGGGGTGTGATCACTCAACGAGAGCGTTGAGCCCCCTAAGGGACAAAGGATGCATTAGGCATGCTTCGAATTAGTCCCACATGCACGAGTCACGAGAGAGATATTGGGTATATATGGGAGCATGGCCTTGACTTAATAGGACGCATTTGAGAAAATCGTGCGGGCGGAGGCCCAAAGCGGACAATATCCTACGCAAGTGCAAGATTGTTACATGATAGATCTTATTGTCATAATAATCTCCTATAATTAGGTCGTCAACATATACTAGCACTATTGCTAACTTTCCTTCTTGAGTAGAATTAGTTGGCACCATAAAGTAGCCACATTATTTAAAGAACATTGTTATATTTCCAAATCATGCCTTGGTGCTTGTTTGAATCCATATATTGCCTTCTTTCACCTACAAACATAACTTGGATGATTAATGGACTCAAATCTACAAACATAACTTGGATGATTAATGGACTCAAATCTCTAAGGTTGCTCCATATATATGTCATCATCTAACTCCCATGCAAAAATGGATTCTTGACATTCATTTGTCATTATAACATCCCCAAAATCACCCCTCCTGCCACGTAGGCAATCAGGTTGACCTTGAGAGTGCTACACTGCCTATTACACTAATGAACATTCAACAAAATGGCACACGTGGCATAAGAAATATAATCAAGACTTTAATGCTGAAATTCAAACGTCAAATATCAAGGAGAATCACAATTAATGTAGCTTAGAACAAAGTGCGGAAGTTCAAACGTCAGAATGACAAGGGTATAACCCATCCATACAGATTGTAAAAAAGCGATAAAAGATCATCATCACAAGAAGTTTCACAGGCGGAAGAAATTATGTCTATGAATAATAAAGATAATGATCAAACTAAATGCAATTGATGAGACTCCATATAAGCCTAGTCATGTGCAGCATTCTTTCAAGCCTGCGCCCTCCATCACCTCATCAATTTGGGTTCTCACCTACAAAATCCCAATGCAGGGGAATGGAATACCCGGGGGCAAAAAGCCCAGTACAATAGAAATATAGATGATGAAATAAAGATCAATGATAATCATAACAACCATATATCAGTGATGAGCAACACTATACTTTGACTTCTATACACTGACTATAAAGGGTCAATACGTCATGCTTTAACAATATCAATATCTGTACTATGTTCTTTACTATGACGATATCATGTCTTTACCATACTCTGCATTATCTGTACCATGATATGTTCCATACTTTACTATGCCATACTTTATGCTCTTCTTTATAATACTTTGCTTTACATTACTTTGCTATGAGTTGCACTACGTCTTTTATATTTCTATAATGTCCTTAAAATTAGTTGTACTATGCAAACTCGACTTTATTAGATTGGGATGTCAAAGGTGCCTCTATGAATCTGTAAAGCCAGTAAGCCCATAAAAGGAAAGGGGTGTGACAATGCATCACCCAATTCGGAATGTAGGTGGGAGAAGACCTACACCCCAAGAACAGTGGTCATTTAAAAACATGTAGGTTCACTTTCTCCTCAGTTAGCTACCTGTCTCTCTGGCTTACTACTATGAAATCTTTGGGGAAGGAGTGTGACCATTGCATTACCCTTCTTCGAGATACAGGTAGGAGAGAACCTAAAATCTCAGGAACAGTGGTCACTGAAGACAAGTAGGGTCGTTGTCTCCGCAGCTAACTACCTGTCCCTCTCTATACAATATCATGATCTTTGTTCCGCACATGACAATCCTGTGTCTTTATCTTTACTTTATTTGTCTTTACTTATCATGTAGTCTATGAATCAGAACCCAGATGGGCATCAATGTCTGTACAATAGGACTCGGCCAGTATAGGTGAACTGGATAGAGTCTCTGGTTGGCATTCAAGAATCTAACTCCGATCGGATTAGAATCCGATTCGGACTATGTCAATGTCAAAACTAGTTCAATGTCTTTTTATGGTTTGAGTGGGTTGAAACGATTGGTTTGGACCTATGGGTTTAATTGAACCAGATGGTCTGAACTGGTTGGTCAGATTGAACCAGTCGATCGTTCCTAGTGGATCGGTCGACCGTCTTCTAGCATCGGTCGACCAGTCTCTTGGATCAATCGACCGCATTCTTTGTCGGGTGCCTGTGGATCGGTCGACCACGTGTGTAGGGTCGGTCGACCCGTTACTCTGGAATCAGTCGACCATCCTGGTGGTCGGTCGACCGTTCAGAAGGTCGGTCGGCCGATCATGAAATCAAGTTTGTTCGTTGATAGGTAGGTCGGTCGACCGCCTTGGGGAGGCAGTTGACCATTCGACAGGAACTCATGCGAGTTCTTCACATGAATCGGTCGATGTTCTAAAAATCGGTCGACCGGTCCCTGCGATAAAATAGGGCCGTCGGACTTTTTCCTCGTTTCCAGCGGCCTTCCGGCCATCGAATGACTACGATCAAAATATGAAAAGTGTAGCTAAGGATTCAAACAACACAATGGACTAACTTTCCGCATCAAATGATCTATAATTCTTTGTCTAGGGATTAAAAATGTGCTAAGGTAGCTTTTTCGACCAAAAATGAGTTCACCGGTGCTATTTGCTTCGTCTGATCGATGGTCGGTCATCCTTGGGCGATGAAAGGTTGCACTTGGTTCTCCCGAAGGTCAGAGGAGGTCGTTGGGTGTCGAAGGATCGTCGGATCAGGCATGATTCGTCATCAAAGTCGTGCCATGTTTTGGTGTTGCTGTGTCATTCTCCGGCGGATCGTAGGAGAAGAAGAAGACGAAGGGAAGAAGGGGCGGCGGTTGGCTGATATCCAAGGGTCACGAGGGTTGCCCTCGCGTCCCTTTTTATAGGATCGGCCGGCCGATCGTGGGCGTAATCAAGGGAGGATTTGCCACCTTGTTTTTTGAATTCCTTCTTTAAATATTTAGATGTGTTACATTATTTCCCCCTTAAAATAAAATTCTTCCTCGAATTTAGATAGGGGTTAGGACTTACCGAATAGTTCAGGAAATTTCTCGCGCATTTCCAATTCCACTTCCCGTGTTGCTTCTTTTCCTTGATGGTGCTTCCATGCCACTTTAATCAATGATACTCTCTTTTTTCCCTTGATGATGTTCTTGATATTCTAGTATTTCCATGGGTTGTTCCTCATATGTAAGATCCTCCTTGAGGTTTGGTTCCTCAATTTGGATTACGTTGGCGTAGTCGTGCTTGTACATCCGGTGTAGGGAGACATGAAAAATATTGTGCACCCTAGCATACGCCAGAGGCAGGGCCAACCTGCATGCTGAGTCTCCAACCATGTCTAATATCTCAAATGGGCCCACATACCTTAGGCTCAATTTTCCGCATTTGCTAAAATGCATCACCCCTTTGGTGGGAGAAACCTTAAGTAGGACTTGGTCTCCTGCATTGAACTTGTGTTCTTGGCTCTTCTTGTCCGTGTAGGCCTTCTGTCGATCTTGGACTGACTTCATCCTCTTCTTTATTAGTTCAACCCTGTCTGTGTACTCTTGGGTCTGCTTCTGTAGTTCAGCACTCAATATCCTTCTTTCGGCACTTCGCCCCAACATGCCGGGGAGCGACTTGGTCGACCATATAATGCTTCAAAGGGGGACATTTCTATACTAGCATGGAAGCTATTGTTATAAGAGAACTCAAGCTTCATCACTTCTAATATCCAAATCTTAGAAGATGTAGAAGTTATATCAGTTTATTGGAGTAACAAAAATCTTAGAAGATGGGCATCATGTAGTCTATGAATCTTTATCTTTATCTTTATCTTATCTTTACTTATCATTACTTTATTTTTACTTTATCTTTATCTTTACTTTATTTATCTTTACTTATCATGTAGTCTATGAATCAGAACCCAGATGGGCATCAATGTCTGTACAATAAGACTCGGCCAGTATAGGTGAACTGGGTAGAGTCTCGGTTGGCATTCAAGAATCTGACTCCGATCGGATTAGAATCCGATTTGGACTATGTCGATGTCAAAACTAGTTCAATGTCTTTTTATGGTTTGAGTGGGTTGAACAGATTGGTTTGGACCTATGAGTTTAATTGAACCGGATGGTCTGTACCGGTTGGTCAAATTGAACCGGTCGACCGTTCCTAGTGGATCGATCGACCATCCTCTGGCATCAGTCGACCGGTCTCTTGGATTGGTCGCCCGCGTTCTTTGTCGGGTGCTTATGGATCGGTCGACCACGCGTGTAGGGCCGGTCGATCGGTTACTCTAGGATCGGTCGACCATCCTAGTGGTCGGTCGACCGATCGTAAGATCGAACAGATGCGCACTGCGCATTGGATCGGTCGACCGTTCGGAAGGTCGGTCGGCCGATCATGAAATCAGGTTTGTTCGTTGATAAGTAGGTCGGTCGACCGCCTTGGGGAGGCCGGTCGACCAATCGAAACTCATGCGAGTTCTTCACATGGATCGGTCGATCGTTCTAAAAATCGATCGACTGGTCCCTGCGATAAAACGGGGCCGCCGAACTTCTTCCTCATTTCCGGCGGCCTTCCGACCATCGAATGACTACGATCAAAATATGAAAAAGTGTAGCTAAGGATTCAAACAACACAATGGACTAACTTTCCACATCAAATGATCTATAATTCTTCGTCTACGGATTAAAAACGCGCTAAGGTACCTTTTCCGACTAAAAATGAGTTCGTCGGCTGTTTGCTTCGTCCGATCAATCGTCAGTCATCCTTGGGCGACGGAAGGTTGTGCTTGGTTCTCCCGAAGGTCGGAGAAGGTCGCTGGGTGTCGAAAGATCGCCGGAACAGGCACGGTTCATCGTCGAATTCGCGCCCTATTTCGGTGTTGCTGCGTCGTTCGCCGGCGGATCGCAGGAGAAGAAGAAGAAGACGAAGGGAAGAAGGAGCGGTGGTCGGCTGATATCCAAGGGGCGAGAGGGTCACCCTCGCGTCCCTTTTTATAGGATTGGCCAGCCTTCCGGCCGATCATTGGCGTAATCAGGGGAGGATTCGCCTCCCCTGTTGGCCATTTTCCTTGTGCGACATTTTCTTTTTTTGAATTCCTTAAAAATTTAGATGTGTTACAGTCATAGCTTCCATGAATTGCGGCTAAAGCCAATGAAACACGTACCATGGTGATCTTTGCCACTAGTGTGAATGTCTCTTCATAATCGAAGTCTTACTTTTGAAAGAATTCTTGGGCTACTAGACAAGTCTTGTACCTTTCAACTGATCCATCGCACCTTCTTATCAGCTTGTAAACCCATTAGTAGAATATAGGTTGCATGTTGCTTGGCTTTGAAACTAGTTCCCACGTCTTGTTCTAATGTGGAGCGTCCTTCATTGCTTACCTCCATATTTTATGCTTGGATGCTTCCTCGAATGAGTTTGGATCCTTCTCTTCGACAACTTCAATTAATGTTGTGTTTCCATATTTTGGATTAGGCCTTCCTTGTGTGCTTGATATCCTCGGCACTAAAGAGTCCTCATTCATCACTGAATCTTCCATCTGACTTGGCTTTTATTCTCCAACAGATTTTTGTGTTTTCTAGTTTGCCACGGACTCTTCTTATTCTTTGAAGCTTCTCTTTCTTCTTGTTCGAAGTACTTCTCTCATTTACTTGTCTTCCTAAGCTTAAATATTTTTTTCAATATCACTAGTGTTAGTTAGGGTCGCATCTTTTGAACATCATCAAGATGATGCTTCATTGAACATCACATTTTGAGAGATGCGAATTTGTCCAGTTCTTGGATCATCATGCGTAAAAAGTTGTAGCAAAATAAATCCACTAGTAGGTACGCTAGTCGCTCAAGAAATATAGAAAAATAGGAATAAAGAGTGTTAAACCCACGAGGAACTATATAAATCAATTATTTCCTAAAAACTTACTTGGAGAAGAAAAGGGTTTGTGTTCTAAAACATAAATATAAAAATTGCATAAGATACGATTTAAAAATTAAAAATAAAGTGGTGAAGAGCCCTAAAAATTCTGGATGATCAAAAGTAAGGTCAACTTACATCTAACAAAAAATATTGAATTTTTTAACAAGAAAAATCAAAATTAATTCTTAAGACAAGTTAGGATCACACAAGGTAATGATTTATACGTTGATCAAATCGAACTATCTTAACTCTTGAAATCTAAAAGACTTCTAATTATGAGTAAATCCCTTAATTAACAGAGAACTAAGATGCATGATATTGTAAACCCTAGACTAATAATTATTCTCACTGGATATAATTTATTAGACTACAGATAATTAAGTATTTCGCTGAATTACAAGATTTATGTTGTGATTGGATTAACTTACAAGTTAAGATTTTATTTACTGAAAAGTATTATGACATGAACTTCATCACCCCAAAACTAGTTTGTAATCTAAATCCATAGCAAGATGCTCTCAGAAAATAAGATTAAACATGCCACAATCATAATCTAGAAAGAACTAACAACTATATTAATTCAATGCTAAACTGATTCATGCAGTTTTCCAAAAAAGATATAATTCTGTATCACAAAACTAAAGGATCAAAATAAAAATAATAAAGTAACAGGGCATCCAAAAATGAGAAGAGAACAAGAATTCTTACTTTATACAATTACTCGAACGATCTTGAAGCCCTGATGCTGAGTTGCTCCTCCTTCTTCTCCAGCAATCTTCTTCAGCTTGAATCTGTCTCTTCTACAATAGGAACGGTTCCAGGGTCCCAAGAATGAATTTCCTATCTCTAAAGTCCTCTATTTATAACTTTACAGGTTTTCGATAAGTTTTCATAAGTTGGGAGTCCAAAAGTTATCAAATAATAATTTTGGTTCAGACTCCTTCTTGACTTCGAAATCTCATAATTTATCTTCAATTTTGAACACTTTTAATCCAATTTAACTTCTAGTAGGTTGAGCACCGCCCTGGAATCCCGATCCGATCAAAATCCATTCAAGAAATTAATGAATAGCAAAAATCAGCACACTTAATGACCCGTAAGGGAGTGTTCACAGTCAAATCCAACTCTGATTCGAGGTATCTGTATAGTCATTATGGCCTGTAACACAGATGTAACGATTTGTAACTCGGGCACATCTAAATTTCAGCTTTTGTATGCTCCGTGTTAATCTCCTTATGACTCGTAAGTTACTTCGCATTAAGGCCGTTACAACTCGCTTACGGGCTGTAATGAATTCAATTCAACTTCGGCTACTTCTTTATTGGTGTAATTCACGAAGGTTATTATATCCCATGATGTTACGGGTCGTCAATATCTCATTACGGCTCGTAACATCTCTGTCAAAATTTTACGACCATTTTGTATGCATCATGATGGTACCAGTACGCCCCGTAAAATTGATGTGCTTAAGTTTCAACCTATTATATGTGGGTCGTTAACAGAATGTTACGACCAGTGATGAAGACTGTTGAATTCTGAGACGTGTCATGGAATCCAAATAACGATCTATTAAAAATTGATTTGGATGACACTTCCATTCTTTGATAACTGCGAGAGGTGTGTTGCGGCCCGTCATATACTTTGACTATACTCCGTGATAGTTTTGTGAGTGTCGTGAAGGCAATATCACATCCCGTAATTCTGATGCGTGAGTATGCTTCTGTAAAATCCGTTAGTTGTCCATCATGGTCCATGTCTTCAATAGGTAGGGTTGTTAATAAACTATTACAACCGGTGACCATTCATAGCGTGTCTGCTATCCTTTCTGTAAGAGCCATGAGAGCACTATAACGACCCGTGAAATTGACCTCCTGGCCATGATGCTGGCATTACGGCTCGTGAAGGATGGTACTTTTTGCTTTTGAGGTTGATTTCTTCATCCTTTTTCGCTCAAATATTTTTCTTTGATATTTTCCACCAAATTAAGCAATTTTTCTACAAAATAATGCACACCTAGGTAGTCGGAGAGTTCAAGAATATAATTGCAATAAATAAAACAAAATTGATGCATGCCATGGAAAAATGATGAAAATAAGCCTAAATGCAACTTAAATTAAATGTTGCAAAATGCATGCATCATATCACAACATCTCTATACTTTTCCTTGGCTACCATATCCGACGAGTATGCATCGCATTGCCTTCTTATTAAACTTGGTACAAAGATCATATGTAATAAAGACGTAACAAGCACATCCAAAAATGCAGCATTGACACTGTGGGCTTGGTCTTCCACAACTTCTTGTATGGTGAGACAAATCCAAGTTTTTTTCTTGAGCAAACATGTTACTCACATGTACAGTTGTCTTCACACACTCCACACAAAAACCATGGAGATATATTCTTCGCATTCAGCATGCTTCTGCATGTCTCTACTAGATGACATTTCTTCCTCTCATCCACACCATTTTGAGTGCATATATGGAATACTCATAGATATTCAGAGAATTCATCTGATGTATACTATCCTCCATTGTATATGCGCAAGCATTGAATCCTTTGATCGAGCTCTTTTTTACCTTCTCTTTTAAATTCTTTAAACTTCGTCAATGCATCATATTTCTACTTCATTAAGTCCATCCAGAGATATCTTGAGAAGTCATCAATAAAGGTAATCATATAGCAAAATCCATGAACATATGCTTGCTTCATGCAGCCAAATATATCAAAGTGCACTAACTTGAGTGGTGTCTTGGCTCTGAACTTCAACTCCTCATAAGGTAGTTGATGAGCTTTACTGAATTGATAACTTGGGAAGACAATATCTTATCGAACATCTAAGTAACTATGGACTTTTTCATCATTGCTTTCAGCCTATTATATGTTCGAGCCTTGCACGCCAAAAAACAACTATCTTATTTTTCCTTGTCTTGTCCATGTGTACTTCTTGAGGAAACATTACATACAGATACTCTAATCTTTTTCCTTCTATGATTGGTGGAGTAGTGGGCCTCAGCCTCTTGTAAACTTTGACGTCTTTTGGCCCACATAATTTTCGGAAGAAGTTGTGAGATTGATAATAAATTCTTGAAGATACTTGGCACATGATAAAGATGATCCAGTTATGCTTTATGTGATCCTAATTGACGAACTATTGTAGCCTTTCCATTATGAGTGATTGGCAATGGAGTGTTGTTTGTCACCACTACCATATCCCTCTATATCCTAACATGTTACCGAGCTTCTCTTCATCTCCTATCATATGGTTCGAACAACTAGAATCAACTATCCAATCGATATTTAATACCTTTATTGTTCGATGCAATGAGAGATACTTCACTACTAGAAATACGTTGATTACCGACGGTCCGGTAATCAGCCCGAAAATCGTCGGTAATGCAATTACCGACGGTTTTTTAGTCGAAATCGATCCGTCGGAAAAAGGCTCATCACAAATCGATTTGCGACGGTTAAAAAAATTTGTCGAAAATATCGACGGTCAGAACCGTCGGAAAAGTCCCCGGCGGTTCGAACCGTCGAAATTTTCGACGGTTGCAACCGCCAGAAAAGTCCCCGGCGGTTTGAATCGTCGAAATTTCCGACGGTTGCAACCGCCGGAAAAGGCCGGCGGTTCGAACCATCGCAACTTTTCGACGGTCGCAACCGTCGATCTTTCAGCGGTCGCAACCGTCGCAAATAATTTTTTAAATATAAAAAAAATTAGCTTCCGGATCGGGCCATGGCCAGCTCCGACAGCGGCCGATCCGGCCGCAAGCCGGTCGATCCGGCCGCTGGGGGCCGGATCCGACTGCCCGCGGCCAATCCGGTCGACTGGCGGCCGATCCGACTGCCAGGCGATCGATCAGGCCGCTGGGGGCCGGATCCACTGCCTAGCGCCAGATCCGGCTGCCGGCGCCGGATCCGGGCCGCTGGGGGCCGGAGAGAGAGAGAGCCGGCGGGAGAGAGAGAGAGAGCCGACGGGAGACGGTCGCCGACGGTCGATGACGTCCGGTAGAGGCTTGCCGGCCGGGAGAGGGAGAGGGAGAGAGAGGAGAGGAGGGTGAGAGGAGAGGAGAGGAGAGAATATATATTGGATTTCGAACGACGAGAAATCCAATATATCATTGAATGAGACAATTGTCAAATGAGACAATTATGTTTGGTATCAATCAAGAGTCCTATAAATCAATTGAGGACGAATCATTCTTGGCATTCTATGTCATTGAACTAGGGTGGTTTCTTAATCAATGTCATTTGTTAACCTTTTTATGTCTCGACACATTGTGCCAATGCTTTATTTGATATGGTTATCATGGGAGTTGCCCTCAATCTTAACTTCTTGGCTTACATTGATTTGTTTCTTGCAATGTTAGGTCATATAATTTCATGGGAGGCCAGTGGTTATATATGACCGCAATAAGTCCTTTTCTTGAGTATCTTGAAGCACTTTGAATTAACGTTAAGGTCGAACGATATCTACGCTGAGGGGTCGATCATGTAGTACAATCTAGTTCTTAATGAATAAAACCATTTGTGTACATCCTCTACCATAAGTCCTTAGTAAAACATCATGAATGCAAGTGAACACATCGATAGGAAAATAAAACAATCGACAAACAGAAGACAAGCAGTCATTCTTTTTCTTTGCGCATCATTTCATGGTCCTTTGCATTAACGATATTTTGTAGCACATGAGAGAGGGTCAAAATAACTTTAAGGTTGTAAAGGGGAACTAATCCATTTTATAATACTTATGATTAAATCATAAGTGGTCCACTTGATCAAGACAAATCTTGAACATTTTTCATCATATTGATGTAGAGGCATGTTAGAGAACGTTCTACATCTTATATCTTGCATTTTAGAGAACATTCTATGTATCATTCGATGGCTTGCTTAACCCATTATCTAAACATATATAGGTTTTTTTTTATTCCCCTCTTGAACTATCAATCATGATATATGATTAATTACCCTATGTGATTTGAACATTATTATGAAAACTAATAAACATATCCATAGTCAAGATAATTCAATTAAAATTTATAGTTTACTTCATAATCATCCCTTTTCGGTGCATAACTTACTTCTCCAGTAACTTTGTGGGGGACTTATATCGTCCTTAAGCATGTCTCAATTAAGAGACTTTAAATCTTTTCAAAATTTCTCACATTCATTTAACCCTTTCATGCATTGTTTGTTCTTATATAATTCTTTTATCAACCATATTAGTCTATTTTGAAAATATATTTACTTTGCGATGATAGAGCTTTAATAATGGCTATATAAAACATATACTTCATATTAATAAATTTTCAAATCTACTACATACTAAACTAAGTTAATTTGGTCTATTTATTTATTGATCTTTATATATTTATTAGTATGCTATGTTATATGTACAAATGTGTATGAGTATGCTAGACTAAATGTTCGATTAACTCAAACGGTCGCATACTTATTGAAAATTTTTTCTAATATTTATTCACATCAATGTGACCTCCGAACCTTTTAAACTTCTATATTTGCCCATCCCTACATGATTCTTGGACAGCTCACTAATACTTAGATTCTTGTCTAATCAATATTACATACTTTAACCCTGATTAATAATTCTAATTCCTATTTCCAATATAAGAGAATCTAACTAGAAATTTGTATAACTAATTTGGATTTGCTTAGGACCTTTATCAACATAATATAGGGGTCATATGAAGTCTAAGGCACAAAAAGCGTTATGGGTCCCTACTTATCAATATAAACATATAAGATAATTTATTAAACCCCTATCTTGGTGAATCAATAGAATCACATGAGTCAGATCAATAAATCATAACTTAAGCATGCTTGATTTCATATCATCTCACACCTACTTGTTGCGTAAGGCAAATCTTTTGTTTACTCCTATAATTCCCTCGTTTCTTTCTTAAATCTATATCTCTTTGTAACTGATATGCCTATTCATTTCCCTCTTAATACTGCTGCAGTCAGCAGAAGAAGTCCGTGAATAGAGCGATCATGAAAGAGATGGAAAACATGAATTATAAGAAACATAATCGTTTCTTATATTTTATTCTTTAAATATCTGTAAGACTCATTTTTTTTCACGTAGGTATATTTATCCACATGTTTGTTACTTATTATGTTCCAATTTGTTTGTAACATTTATGACCCTTTTTGTCTAATCACTAATAACATTTAAGTTGATTCCTACCATACAGAATAATCTCCTTAGGAATCAACCACTCATGTGAAATACATATCAATACATCACTAAAGAATAACACAAAGCAAGAAAGATCTTACTTGTACTTTACGGTGGAGGGTGTGGTGACTGCTCGGCGATAGCACATGAACCAATACCATACTATTCTATACACAAGGACATCAAGAGAGTCCTGACTTTAGGCTCTGATACCATAAATGTAACGCCCCCAAATCGACCCCGCCATGTGGCAAAGACCAACCTGAAAACGCTACGCATGCTATGACTTTGACCATGATGTTGACCATATCTCAGTCAAGAATCGAGACACGTCAGCGAAAAATAATAAAAAAAAGAAAATAACATGAATATGTGGAAGTCTAAAAAAAAGTGGCTACATCATTCCTAAAGAATATAATAAGGTTCGACATCATGAAGCTATAAATGCGGAAGGAAAAAGGAAACTAATATGTCCTGTGGTTCATGTGCTGTCTTGTCGCTAAAGCTTCGTCACCACACACCTACTTCACCTCGTCATTGACTTGGTCCTATGGAAATCAGACACAAAAGAGGAGGTCCCCCCGTAAGCTCTACAGCCTAGTGGGGAACCACATGATATACAATGCATAACATGAATAGAATAATCAGAGATGAATAATAATTCTTAACTTGAACTTGAAAGGGCAACATGGCAGCATCATAGATCATAATAAGAATCAGAGGATATCATAAATCATGAGAATAAAATGATGCTTTGCAAACTTGAAATCATGCATACTTGGAAATCATAACGATAACTTGACTTGACTTGAACATGCTTCTTGATCTTAATTATTAATTAGTAATCAGGGTGACTTTAGGTGCCTTTCATTCTTGGGGTATGCCCAGCAAATGATATGGCCTTCTGCGGGCCAATGGATGATCAAACCATGACCAAGGGAGCGACCCTTATCTTGATGCACTTGGCTTGGACTAGCAACCCATTGTTAATCTTTCATCTGATCTTATTAATCATTTTGAATAACTTGTAACTCTTTCTTCTTTGTTCATTGGATACAATGAGATCAATAAGAAAATAAATCAATGAGAAATTAGATCTTGGAAACCAGTGAGGGATCTCTATAGGGTCAGAAAAATAGGATCAATTGTACATAGGCAATATTCAGATTTAAAAAGATAATTAATTAATAAATCTAATAAAAGGTTCCTGGAAATCAGTATGAGGTAAATCAGAAAAAAAAGAGTTCATGTTGGAATCATAAGGCAATCAATAATGTTCATATCAAAATAAGGAAAGACTGATGGGTGGAAAAATCAAGGGCTGATGTGGCCTGGCACGGCCGTGACATCATATCGGAACGGCCGTGCCGATCTGGTCGACGGTACGTAGGGGGTGGCATGGGCGTGCCATAAAAAGGGCACGACCGTGTCAGGGTGAGATCGGTCGACCGATTATCCTATGTGTGGCTAGGCTAGTCATGGCACGGCCGTGCCGGAAGGGTGGCACGGCCATGACCGGTTGAGCACTCGGTCGACCGGCATCGGTCGACCTTTTACTTAGGTTTCATCGAGTCATGACACAGGCGTGCCGGCAGGGTGGCACGACTGTGTCGGTAATGGCACGGGTGTGCACATGGCGTGGAACGGCCCTGACACTAATGGCACGGGCGTGCTAGAGGGTGGCACGGCCGTGACAGCGGCGAATTCCAGCCGGTTTCAATCCGAAAATCACATGAATCTCTAACATACTTTTTTTCTATTCTAAAGTCTACATCCTAGCAATCACCAAGGCAAAATAGAACAACTAGAATTAATTCATGCAGTGAGTAATTCAAAAATCAAACAATTCAAACAATCAATCAATAATCAAACAAAACCCTAAAACTTCTTCTTGATCCTTTTCGTTCCATAATTAATTAGGGTATCGATTTGAACAATTCAGAGGTCATGCAAGGTGATTTCGATTCACCCACCTCGGTTCGCGGCTAATTCGTTCTTTGGTTCGTCGGAAATTCGATTAATAGCGCCCCTGTTGTCCCCCTATCTCCTACGTGTTCTACCCTGTTCTTCTTCTCTTTCGCTGCCTGCAGTCCAATCGGTGTAGAGAGCAACGTGAGGGAGAGCAGAAGGATTAGATTAGGAGAGAAGGGACACTCTGCCTATACTTACACCACGAACGACGAGCGAGCGTCGTCCCTGCTTCTGCTCACGTACAAGGATGGACGAGAGTCAGGAAAAGGGTCGTGAGGTTTCTTTGGGGGAGAGGAATTAATGCAGGAAATCTAATTTTTATCTATAACCATCTCTCTCTTCTAATCTGATTCAAAGTGATTAGATAAATCCCTGATTTTTTTGGAAATCAACTCTTACGTGGAATCTTTTAAATTCAATTAACCTTGGTTTGTTTTTTTTCTCCAGCCCGCAATCCTGTTTCGACTCCAATTTCTTTTCTTTTCTTTTTTTTTATCTATTTGTCGGTTGTTACAGTGGCCAAGGTGGCAGTTTCGAGGAAGGATGACAAACAAATGCCAGCATGAAGGACGACTATGGCGAGAGATGAAACGAATAAGTCAAGAGATAAAACTATAAATAGTTAAAATGAGAAGAAGAGTTAGGATTTAAGGTAAAATATTTAGCATCTCCAAGAATTGCGACGCTAATTCGACACTAATACGATGCCAAGTAGTCCGTTAAAGAAATTCGATTCAATATGAAGTAGCATCAAAAAAGCGCTACGCTAAGAAGACGGTGTTGTGACTCTAAGTTAGGCTGCAAGAATTGTGGTGCAATGGTGACGATTCGTTGACGCCAATCGAAGGCATGACTCTTGTCTATGGTGACACTAAATATCACTATTAGTTTTTAATATATACCTATATTTGAACTTTTTTAATTACAGAATTGAGGAAAATCATATCACTTAATAGCATGCTCACAATTGTATGATTAAGGAGATAAGTATGGATATATATTTATATATATGTACGTATGTAAGTTAGATGAAATATGTTATAATATTTATACATACGTAGTATTTATATTAACAAATATCTACATTAATTTATAGTAGATAATAATATCAATATATATACACACACCTACGTATATATAAATATATATACATATCTATATACATATACGTATGTATATAAATGTATATGCCCGTATATAGATGTCTACTTTTTCTCTTTAAACTGTTATAAAAATCATATGGTTTAAATTCATGCTCATAATTGTATAATTTAGGAAATAATAAAATGATTAATAGGTCATTGAGACATATATTGTACATATACATTTTGTACATATAATTTATTTAATTAATATGTATACATATAATCGATGTAGGTATATTAATTACATTATCTATGTTATATTATTTATATTGACGAATGTATAGATATGAAAGTAGCATTACCTACTTAACTAAATCAATATATATATATATATATATGTCTTTGTGTGTATATACACATACGTGTATCTTGGTATTTATTTGCATATATGTGTGTCTTTATATCCATATCCATATATTAATACAATTATAATTAATATACCATCAATTAATAATTAAAATTTTGTATATCTAACATTTATATTTTGAATTTTTATACACATTGACGTCAGATTATTGGCACAATAGTGTCGACATTTCACGCCACTTTCGTGTCTCCCTGTCGTTAACGAAATGTAGTGCAAAAATGTTTGTGTTGCCTATTGTCAACTCTATGCTCGCGCTATAATTTTTTTTGGTAAAGACGCTCACGCTATATTTGACAAGGCAATAGTGACACTATAGTGTCATAATTTGTATCGGCCAAGTGGTGTTGCTTACAATCAATTTAGTGTTGCCATTTGGCGACGCCGTAGTAGCACTATATTTTACCATGCTTCACACCATCTCCCGTATGCATTATTAGTCATGTCATGTGTCGAGAGGGCGCCCAATTTGGCAACGACCGTGCGTAACACTATGGCGCCGATATCTCTTAGATGCTATTGAGATGTTGTGAAGATGTTGTTTGCGTCGATATAGCGTCGCAGTGATGGAGACATTAAATAGAGTGACTATTCGTCAGATTTTTGTAGTGTGTATGAAACTACTATATACCATTATGAGAGATAAAAAAAAGAATTAACATAGGTATTATGATCCCTCGACTCCCTCATATCAATGGAGAAATTTTCAAACAATTGAAAACAAAGAAATACATACCTTCTCTAGAGGCTTTAACCAGAATGTGCACCCGGCTCTATTTTTTAAAAAAAAAAGTCAAATCAAAACAAATCAGAATTTAATTCTCCTTCTAGTTGGAAACTTATCCAACTTAAACCAACTTTCCCTTCCTATATAAACTAACCTCAACCAACATTAAATAAGTTTTTTCCCTAGCCGTCATCACCTCACGTGCCCCTCTTGTATCCCCACGTCCAGAACCCCAAAAGGCCGTCGCCGGACGCCAGAGACGAGCCAACGCACTAGGTAACGGACAGCAACCACCCGGGTCTTCTAGTGCATTTTTTCGGTTGCTAACCTTCGTTATTAACATCGTGGCAGTTCTTCCTTCTTCTTCCACGGATGGTAGACATCCAGGGATTTGGACGACATTCTCTCGAGGTCGGAGAACCTTCAGGGGTGGTCGGAGAAAGAGAAGAACGAGAGGAAAGAGATCAGATTGTAGAGGTAGGTGGACTGTTGGATCAACCTCTGGATCGATTTTAACAATAGATTTTGCATGCTTAAGGACCTATTTAGAGCCCTAGCATTGTCTTCTATCTATCTTGCATCAATTTATGTATTTACTTTACGCATAACAGATTTATTTCGGAAAAACTGCGCGAAAGAACGTGAAGCCATGACCACAGTCCCGCCGGAATCACAAAACCCGGCCCGGGTTACCCAAAACCCATGCCGACATTGATGTGTGCACAGCCACCGGAAACTAGTCCGAGCTCCACTAAACTCAGCTCGAGTTCCGGTGGGTACTTTCTCCAAATTCGACTAGACCGAGTTCGGATTACACTCGGCCCGAGTTGGGCCGAGGAAGCCAATCAGCAAGGAACTCAGCCCGGGTCTGACCCAACCCGACCCGACTTCTGTCGAGACAATATATTATGATGTGATTTACTTCTATTACTATTTCAATGTTGATTCATGATACCTCTTAGGCCTGTTTTATCTAGGATAGTGATTTATAGTATAGCAATGCATTGCATAATCAGAAGTCCCAATCTGGGCGAAGACGAGAACCTAATTAATTAATAAAGATAAAATCTTGGGTTCCCATATTACCAATTGACGGGAGCTCATGGCATTTTTCATCGCATTGTTGGGGCACTAGCTCGGCCTTGACCCTGTTCATGATTTCTCCCCAGCGTATGACGAAAGAGGATACCCTCTCCTATAGCGAGTATGACTTGTTGTGATGTGTACAATCACCAGCCTTATGAAGTACATGGCACCTCATTGTAACCAAAACACTCATTGATAGCATTGCATAGATGACATTGATATAGTGCATTGATTCTCCTTTCGTAGCACATTGATCTTATCGATATCACTGCATTGATCTATTCTACTGATTCTGATATAATAGGCCATTGAATATTTCCCCATTGATTCTCCTACCTATGCTTATTGTTCCGTGCTTATATATTGTTAACATTTATCCATTAGTTTATTATCCACCTATTGGGCTGTGAAGCTCACAGGTTATTGTTTCCCCTATAGGTAATGATGATAATCAAGGATGAGTTGCGTCTAACGACGTTTGTGATGGTCCAGTGCACATTTGGTGTTTTAGAGTGTTTATTTTTCACTATTTTAGATACTTTGAGTCCATGTCATTAGCCTTCCGCATTATTTTATTGTTCGGTGATGTTTTAAACTGTTTTGAATTATATTAAAGACTATGATTTGGATCTTTACTTTTAATCATTGTTTTTATTGATGTTAAGTCTTCCGCTTTTAATTGGGTCAAAGGATCGGTCAAAGTCAAGGTTTTAGTCAAGGTATAGCATTATTGATAGCGACTCCCAGGTTGGATCTTGCCACGTGGCAAGTGATGATTTAAGGGCGTTACATTTATGGTATCAGAGCTAGACGTGGGGACTCTCTTGACATCCCCAAAGTACTTAGAGTATTAGAGTACCTAGAGTCTCATGTGCACACATCACGAACAAGTCGTTGCGCCATCCAATACAATCAAGTAAGAATCATTGCATTGACCTCATTGATTTATTCCTAATTATATACTCTATCTATAGATGATGACCAGACGCAGAGCTGCTGGGCTTGGCCGTGGAGCTAATGCCCAAGAGGGAAATGTCCCTGAGAACACTGAGGGCCAAAGGGGCCCACAGCTGGCTGAGTAGAGAGATAGAGGTCGTGGCCGTGGCCGTGGTCATGGGCAGAGAGTTTAGCGCACAGAGATACCACATGAAGCTAGCTACATTGATGATAGCCAAACATTGCCGCCGCCACCACCGTTATCACCACCACGACCACTCACTAGGAGTTTCAGCTCCATCCAGCGCCTATTGAGGGCACTATCCAGGCGTTTCCAAAGCTCCAGCCTCCACGGTTTGATGGCAAAGGAGATGTTGACAAGGTTGAACGTTGGATCCTCACTATGACAGAAATGTTTGAGCTATTGAGATGCATTGTGGATCCTCACTACGATAGATCACGCATTGGATTGGTGGAGAACTATTAGAGCCACCAAGTTTCATGGCCAGAGAGTAATTCCTTGGTAGAGTTTCTATGAGGCATTCGAAGCGCTACTTCCCAATGTACTAGCGCATCCAGAAACAATTGGAGTTTCTGACACTGACCCAAGGCCAAATGACTGTTGAGGATTACCATATCCGGTTTGTGCAACTAGAAAGGTACCACACCCAAAACATGGGTGAAAGCCAGAAGGCTGACTAGTTCGCGCAAGGCCTGAACTCCACCATTAGGAAAAATACATTATCCAGCCACTGCAAGACTTTGAAAGAGACTGTGGAACTGGCCACGAAGATGGAAAGAGACTATCTGAGAGAGCAAGAAGAGCTCAAGGAACTTAGGGGCAAAGCACCAGTATGCTCCACTGAACAGTATCAACAAAGGTGGGATGATCGCCGCCCAGCAAGAGGACCAGAGCAACGTGATAATCATCGCAATAATTGTTAGAGGCCCTATCCTCCTCCAGGTAATGCTCCTCCGCCACAACAGCAACAACCACAGAGGCCTCCTCAGCGAAGAAACCAGCCGCCACCACAGAATCGCCAACCACTGGTGAACCATATAGCATTGTCTCATTGCATTGCATTGAAAGATGAAAGAATTTTATAGAATGCTAATCAATGTTCACATTCATTGCATCAGTTGCCGCCTCCATGGTAACCACCTGCACAGAATGAAGGTGCATGCGACTTCTATGGGCTGAACCATCCTGGGGAATGCAGGAGGAAGACTGGCACCTACATACATTGGGGTGGTTTCGGCCACTACATCTGCGATTGCCCAGATCGTCGGAGGGGCGGCAGAGATGAGAGAGGTCAGCGAGGCAAAAATGCACCCGTCTAAGGCTATGTCTACAACATGTAGAATGATGTGGAGTACAATGGCGCTGGTGTCATTAGAGGTACCCTCCTAATCTCTAGACTACTAGTTATTGTCCTATTTGATTCAAGTGGTATCCATTCATTTATATATGTTAGCTGCGCTAAGACATTGAACCTTTCACTCACTAATATGATGTATTGCATGAATGTGACCACACCGATGGGCACACTGCATGCCATGAAATATATTGCTAATGCACTGGTCACTATGGAACGAACAGAGTTCTCCGCAGACTTGGCGGTCATACCCATGGTGGATTATGACATCATTTTGGGTATGGATTGTCTATCCCACCATGATGTTTCATTGATGTGGAAGAAGAAGCAGTTAGTTGTAAATGCACAAAATGAACCACAGATCATAGACAGAGGTACTCCCCCACGGGAGCGCAAGGTACTAATCACCACAATGCAAGCACAAAAGATGCTTAGAAAAGGATGCAAAGAGTACCTGGCTAGTGTCATCAGCACCGAGTCCACTATAAAGGATCTGCACCAATTGGACGTTGTCCATGATTTTCCAGACGTCTTTCCAGAAATGATTTCTGAAATACCACCTCAGAGAGAGATTGACTTCAACATCGAGCTAATGCTAGGGACAACTTTCATATCTAAAGCACCATATTGAATGGCACCGACAGAGATGCGTGAGCTCAAAAAGCATATACAAGAACTACTGGACAAAGGTTTCATTCGATCGAGTGTTTCACCTTGGGGTGCACCGGTCCTATTCGTAAAGAAGAAAGATGGTTGAATCAGGCTGTGCATCAACTATAGATTACTGAACAAAGCCACCGTAAAAAACAAGTATCTGCTTCCGTTCATTGATGATCTATTTGATCAGTTATCTAGAGCATCAATTTTCTTAAAGATAGACGGAGCGGTTACCATCAACTCTGAGTGGCTGAAAAAGATGTACTGAAAACTATCTTTCGGTCAACGTACGGCCACTATGAGTTCCTCATCATGCCTTTTGGACTAACAAATGCCCCCACGGCATTTATAGACCTCATGAACAAAGTATTTAGGCCTTATCTTGATCAGTTCGTCATCGCTTTTATAGACGATATTCTGATCTATTCATCAAGCTCGGAGGAGCATCGACAACACCTCCAGCTTGTATTGGAGATACTAAGGCAGCATAAGCTTTATGCTAAACTATCCAAGTGTGAATTTTGGCTGAAGGAGATAATGTTCCTTGGACACATCGTATTGAAGCAAGGTATTTCCGTAGATCCTGCCAAGGTTGAAGTAGTGGCAAACTGGTCACAGCCAAAGAATGTCACGAAAATCCGTAGCTTCTTGGGACTGGCAAGCTATTATCGCTGATTTATCAAGGATTTCTCAAAAATAGCAGCTCCATTGACGAATCTGACAAGAAAATGAGTTAAGTATGTATGGTCTCCGAGATGCGGGCAGAATGTTTTGGAGCTAAAGACTCGATTGACGATGACACCAATACTTACCATTCCATCTGGTAGTGGTGGGAATGTGGTGTACAGTGACGCATGTGGCATAGGACTCGACTGTGTACTTATGCAGAATGGCAAGGTAGCTCAAGAAGCATGAAGTCAACTATCCTACACAGGACTTGGAGCTTGCCGCAGTGGTGTTTGCATTGAAGTATGGCGTCACTATCTCTATGGCAAAACCTTCCAAGTCTTTACTGATCATAAGAGCCAAAAGCACATTTTTTAGCAAAGGGATCTGAACTTGAGGCAGCGTAGGTGGCTGGAATTTTTAAAAGATTACGAGTTTGCAATTAATTACCATCCTGGTAAAGTAAACTCTGTTGCAGATGCACTGAGCCGCAAGTGGGAAGGGTCATTGGCCTATATGAGACTGCGAGAGCATGAGCTGCTGGAAGAATTCAACCAATGGAATCCAAGGATTGGGCATAATGGAGCCTTATGGATGGTACATCAGCTTCACCCCAACTTGATAGATAGAATCATCATATCTCAGCCCTCCGATGCAAATTACCCTCAATTAAGAGATGCCATAATGAGCAAGCTGACTTCAAAGTCAAAATCGATGGAGGACTCAAATATAGGGGACGACTATGGGTTCCGAATGATGCAACCTTCAAGCAAGAAGTTATGGACGAGTGTCATAAATCAGAGTTTTCCATTTAACCCTGCAGTATAAAGATGTACAAGGACGTACAGCGTAACTTATGGTGGAATGATATGAAAAGGGAGATAGCTAATTATGTCTCCAAATGCATTGTGTGCCAGCAAGTAAAGATAGAGCACTAGAGGCCTAATGGATCATTGAAGTCCTTGGGAATTCCATAATGGAAGTGGGAGAAATAACTATGGACGTGTCCAACTTGCCTCGAACGCAAAAAGGTCACGATGCCATTTGGGTAATTGTGGACCGATTGACAAAGACCTCCCACTTCCTTCCCATCAAGTGGAAGCAATCAATTCCAAGTTTACTGGACTTATATGTGAGGGAAATCATCCGACTTCATGGAATTTCAAAGTCCATCGTTTCAGATCGTGATCCCAAATTTATAGCCAGATTTTGAAAAAGGCTACAAAATGCTTTTGGTATCCGCCTAAACTTCAGTACTACATTTCCCCCATAGACAGATGGGCAGTCAGAGCGCATGATACAGACACTCAAGGATATGTTGAGAGCTTGCGCACTAGATTGGCAGGAGAGTTGGGATGAACACCTTCCTTTGATAGAGTTCTCCTATAGTAACAGCTTCCACTCTAGCATCGGCATGGCTCCATTTGAAGCACTATACAAGACACCATGTCGTTCGCCAGCACATTGGAATGATGTAGGAGAAAAGAAGTCCATGAAAAAGAACTCCATTTAGCATCATTTCTTAAGTCGCCATTGTCACTCCACAATGGGTGATAAATGACTTGTCATTGTTAACTTTAGACGTTAACCAAGCTTGTAAGTTTAAACAGTGAGTTAGAAAGCTTGTAAGTTAATAATTAGTGATTGTGCTTTTGTTTAAGATTCCAATCTCTTTAAGAGATCCTCACCTAGGTACATGTTGGAGTTTTGACTCATGTAGAAGTTAGCATTTCGGCTATTATCCATAATATAGCTAAGTTCTATCATAAGTATGAAAAAAAAATTTATTACCAAGCCTAATTTCTTGCATCACATCTACACTTATCTAGTTGGTCCTTTGTACGATGAGAAAAGTTAAAATAAGTTTAGGTTGGGCACCGCAATGAAGCTATGTGACAAAACATTAAATAAAAGAAAACATAATTACATTCTTAACAGAAGAAGTCCTGGAGTGATTCTCTTATCGTAGATTCTATGGCGACTAATTTAGGAAATTAAACAAAACAATTGTGACAATTATTCATTTTACATTCAACAAGAAAATACGTTGAATTTTGAGGTCAAAATTTTTTTAAAGGATGGTAGAATGTAATATCCGAATAATCATAAATGAGTTAATTAAATTGAATATAAATTAATTAAGTTAATCATTATTTTGATATATATTTAATTGAACTATATTGTTACAATGTCCTCCAGGCAATTAGCTTAATTAATAATTAAAATTCAGTTAATTAAATTTTGGGAATAAATTAAAATTATTTATGATTTTATATAAATTTCTGAACTAGTAGATAGTGTAGATATTAAATAAGATCAAGCGCAATAACCTAATTAGTCTTAAGCTTATTTATTATGATAAGTCCTAATTTAATTAATTATAATTTTATATCTTATCAGCTATATGATCTAGTTATTGCTTAATAGGATTTTGATAAAATTGCCATCATCCTCCACCGTTTCTTTTCATCCATGTGGAACTTAAGTAGTTGACCACCCATGCATTTCATCTCATATGCCACCTCAACATATGGCTGGATAAGCATCAACTCCTTGTGGTGCTTACCTCCTTGAATGAAGGCCACGTCCACCAGTTATATATTATGTAATACTTAATATTTTTTTTTCTGGTTTTTTATTCAAGTATGCACCGCCTCAAAATCAGATAGATATATCATTTAAACCTTATATCATCTGGATGTTGGCCGAAAGAGGAGAATAAAGAAAAATAACACATAAAAAATTGAGATCCTTTTCAACGGTGCCGAATGGAAGGGCCGTCGCTCAACGGATAACTGATCGAGCGCTCTTGTGTCGAAGATGAACGGGATTAAATGATCTGTCGAAGCTGTGGGATGGGCATGAATGACCGAACAGCGGAGGTAGCAAAGGGACGAGGAGATGGAAATTAGAAGAAAAAAAAATAAAAGAGTTAGCATATTAAAGGTATGTGACAGATCTATTTAATGTCTATCTTGCTAATCTTTTCATGATTTGAATTTCTTTAATATTAAATTATATTTTATCTATGGGGAAACATATTTTTTCTACTTTCATCGGCAATATTTGGTTATGATAAAATAAAAATAAAAATTATGCCACTTGTCCCCATAGAAGTTTAGTTTCCCCGGAAGAAAGAATTATTTTGTAATTTTATGTCTTTAAAAAGTTATATACTAACATATGAACATATATGCTGCTGTCCGGACGGAACCGGTGGAATAGATTAGAAATTATGCAATAAAGCATATATTTATAATTAAACTATGAAATTTATAGATATTACACGTAATTTAACTGAGGTTCTAATTTAAGTTGAAGTAGCTAAAACGAAGTTTAATAGGAAAAGATATAAATGTCATACTAGCTACGTCTATCTTTATTAGATTATGAAACATGTCTATATGCACGGAATTTTTAGAGAATTATATAAGATGATATAAGTTATGAAACTAAGCTTGTTAACTCTCTTATGAATCTAGTTTCTTTGAGATTTAGAATCTGGTCAATCATATTTCTAGAGAAAATGTTATGTATTCATCTTTAGAGTTCTATCATTCTACCTATTAAGTTGTTACCCAACTTTATAAATTTTCTATTAAATCTAATGTAGGACATGATTATTTGATAATTTAAGGTTACAATAGTATTGATGTCAAGCTTCATATACGATTGGAATAATTTTAATAGGTTATGATCAGCCAAGATTATAAATTATTAACTAAGTCTTAGTCAGTTTTCCATATGAGAGTTAGAGAAGATCATTGTACTATTTATTAACTTTATTGTGATCAGTTCATAATGATATAGACTTTAATAATTTTATGACTTAGATCTTAATAAGTCTACTTTTAGAGAAAATTAGAAGTATGAAAATGGTAGTTGTATGAATTTATATAAATCATACAATCAAGATCAGTTTGACAATCTAGTAAAACATATAATTAACAAAAAACCTAAGCTGGATGTTGATTTTCATGGGACCAACCATAAGGAAGGAAAGTCTCAAACTTTTATCGGCTAGTCTCCTTGTATCCTACTTTCATATAAACTTAGATTCCCAAGATTTGACTATGCATAATGAAATATGAGAGTTTGTCTCAATAAGTATTTGTCATGATTAGGTGAATCATCAATTATTTGAACTATAGGATTGAAGGCATGAATAATATATATAACTTTGGTAATCATCATATATATGGAATATATGTTGGCACCCACATCAAGTGTTGATAAGAGTATATATTATTGCTATAGGGTTAGATGAATGATAAGAAAAACAAATGGAGAAACACCTTGTGTGAGCTTATGTGAGGTAAGTTGGTTTCTCCTACTCTATGTATTCACCTCTTTTGAATTTTGTGTGACATTAATTATGATATTATTGAATATATTTTGGATATGTTATGAATTGATTTCGAAAAATATAATTATGAAAAATATATCTGAATGATTGTACGATTACACGTTTGAAAAGCGTATGTGATGTGATATGATATGAATGGATTAGGAGAAGTGCAATCTTGTTCCGTTTGAATGGTATTTGATATGATTCATCTTTTGATATTGAGATATGAAATTGTTATATGATGAATCATGCATGTGCATCAGCATATATGATGGTTGGAGCTAAGTGTTACATCGCTAATCACGATGGGAGCCACCTCTAGAGTCCAATCCATCATTCTATTCCCCAATAAGGGATGAGATAGGCTGGAGCTAAGTGTCATGCGGAGCTAAGTGCCACATCGTGAGGGGTCGTGATGGGAGCCACCTCTAGAATTCGTAAAGGCCACCTCTAGTGTCCGCCTATCGCTATATGATTTGTTCCCCGAAAAGGATGAGGTAGAATGGAGCTAAGTGCTACATCGCTGATCACGTTGGGAGCCACCTCTAGAGTCCACCTACCAACCACTGGTCAATTGGTGATTCGTGCATTCATATGAGAGTATTGCATTTGCCTGCATATGTTTGATATGATTTATATGATATTGATTGCACGTTTAGTGTGATGCTTCTGATTAGTATGTCATATATGTAAATATCAAATATATGAAAATACCTATTTTTCTATTATGATTATTGCATGATTTTTCATGTCACTCCGAATTGATTAGTTGGTAATACATAAGCTATGAGTTATCAACTTACTGAGCTATTTTAGTTCACTCTATTGTTTCCAACATTTTTCAGATAATTCTTGAGAATCATGCGAGGTGATAGTATTTGAACGGTTCGTGATGAGATGGGAAGATTTGAGTCCCTCGTATCCTTCTATTAGAATGTCGAGAGGTTTGGTTATGCGTAATGCATACATAATATTTTATATATTGTAGGAAGGCAAAATCATTTTATAAAATGTAAAACTTAAGAATTATTGATTTGCTCTGAAGGATCATCATAAATTGTGTAGTTTATTTTATGATATCTTCATTCTTATATCTATTATATAAAAAAATTACATCACGTTTCCGCAATCTTTTTCAATTTTATTTGATCATCCGTAAGTAAGTCACGAACTCCGGTTTAAATCACGATTTAAATCGGGGTCGTAACATTTGGCATTGTTGGTAGCAACCCCCAGGTTGGATCTTGCCATGTCGCAAGTGATGATTTGGGGGTGTTACAAAGGCCAATAAGATAGATAGAAAGGGAAAAAACAAACAAAAAGAGAGAAATGAGCACTAGGATGAGTTGCATCTTCACACAAACATATGGCATGGCTAGGGCAACAGGGTAGTGGTTCTGGCATGAGAGAAGCATGGAGTCTATGAACTATGGATTGAATTTATGGAAGGAGAAAAGGCATGCCGGAGTTGAAAGAAGGTTGGTCATGTTGCTCCCGCACTTGATCTGTAACAACACAAATTTTTAAATAAGGGTATTTAAGTCATTTGGAGGAAACCCTAAAAAACCCTAGGCTAAACACTATAAAAAATCACCCAAACCCTCCCTATCCTCTCTTTTTTATTTCTCCCACATGACAATTGCAACCTAAGAGGAGGAAAAGAAGATGGCAATGAGGAAGTAAAAGAGGACATGGAAAAGGGGAAGAGGATTAACGTTGAGGAAGAACAAGATTATAAGTATGTAAAGAGGATCCAACCCCTCTCTCCTCTCTCAATGGTTTGAATGTGATGGATTGAGACTTCAGAGTTTGAGGGCACATTGTCCTCATAATGGATTGTGATTGAGGGATGCATGAATTCATTGACTAGATCTATAAGTTTTAATAGATGATCTATTGTTTCATTATCCTTCATGACCTAGATCTAGAATTTCATATGATTTTAGGGAGAACCCATAAAAGATGTATTTCTATGATTAATATGATGTTCTTACCATGTTTTTATGCGCATGATTTATGCCCTAGAGTATTCTAAATGATCTATATGTTTTCCCTTGATTCTACCTCAAAAACTTGTATTTTCAAGTTAGAAATCGAGACTCCATGCCATCGGCATGGCCGTGCCAACCCTAGGAACGGCCGAAACCGAGCCGACAAAATCAAGGCATTAAAAAGGCTCTCGATCACGACTGTGGGCACGACCATGACATTTCAAGGCATGACTGTGATGCTAGAAAATGATTTTTGTAAACTCATTTTTTATGTATGTAGGTTATGTATTGATTGCATATGACACGTAGATATTCGTAATGCATGTTCTGTCGTAATTAGAATAAAAGATGAAGAATGATTGATGTATTGCAAAGTATAATGCACTTAAAGTTGAAGAATGTCTGTCACTCATCAATTTTGACAAGCAAAGTCTTGCACCTATATATGTACTTCAAGGAGACTTAAGTCTATGAAATAAAGTCCTACATTTGTGTATGTGTTTCTCAAGGAACAAAGTTCCTCATCAAAAAGTGTGCATATTCTCTGGAATAAAGTCTCTCACTATTATAGTGTATGTATTTCTCGGAATAAAGTCCATCACTATTATAGTGTGCGTATTCTTTGGAATAAAGTACCTCACTATTATGATATGCATGTTCTCAAGTATGTGACCTAGCTAGCTAATGTGATGATGTGATATGATTCTTTCAATTATGTTAAGATCAAAGATGTTATAAGATAAAGAAAGAAGAAAGTCTCTCACTATTATGATATGTGTATTTTTAAGTATGACTTATGATATGAAATGAAAATCAAGATGGTATTATACGATAAAGATGAAGGATAAAGATGACACATGAAGGATCACATAATAAAGAAAGAAAATAAGAATGAAAGAAGATCCAAAAGATTATAAAGCAATCCTGAGGAGTTGTAAAGTATGAAAGATTATTGAGTTATAAAGAAACATCTAGGATGTATATGATATGTCATGATTATGTATGAATGATATGAATGTATGTTTCTATTGTATGATACTTATAAATGATGGATCTGAAGTAAATAGGTATGACATGATGTTTATATTTCACTACAAAAAAATGGGCTATTAGCGACGCAACGTAGCGTCTCATAACGTGTGACGCTATCGAGACGTTACTAGCGCCTTTATGGCGTCTACCTTGCGTCTAAAAAATGAGACGCTATTTGCCTCTCGATAGCGTCTCATTAGTGTGTTCTTAGCTATTCAAAAAATAGACGCTAAACATGGTGCAATGGAGACGTTACGTAGACGCTACTATTGCGCGCCGCGGAGCGAAAAAGCGCGGGAGAACCTAACGCCGTTCTCGTGTCGACAACGCGCGACGCTACACTCGCGTCTCACAGTTTGCGGCTCTAACGAGACACTATCTGGCATCACATGCTTATGCGACGCTATGTTGACGCTAATGTGATTTCCTGACAAGTATTCTTAGGTTATCTATATTTATATCGCTATTTGTTTTATATTTAAACCCTAAACCCTATATATTATATATACTATATGTTAATCAATAAATTAATTAAATATTATATTAGTATTATTATTATATTAGTATTATCAACATATATATGTATTTGTACATGATTACCCATATTATATATGTGTATTACACGATTATATATATATATGTATTTTTACATGATAGGAGTGTTCCTAAATATATAATTTGTTACCTACATTATTTATGTTATCTATACATACTAAATGTATACACTTAATCCCATTTTATGTTATATAATTTGTTACGGTGGTTGAATTAAGAGAGTGATTTGCTACAAATTATCCCATTTTAGCGTCACGGTGGAGACTCAATAGTGTCACTTTCGCGTCTAACTAAACCCGCAGGTGATGTCGACGCCATGGTGACACTATTGGCGTCTATGTAGCGTCCCCCTATTGAGACGCCACATGGTTTTAGACGCTAGTTCGGCGCTACGTGGTCGCTAAAAGTATCTAGCGATTAAACAGCGTCTGTATTGCGCCTCCTTAGCCAACTTCTTATCCCCCTCGCTTAATCGGCACATATAGACATAAATACGCGTATACACTTATACTTATATATAATAAGTACATATATACATATTATTATCACTTAAGCTCACACATATAAACATATACACATATATTTACTTCGAATACGTATACATATACACGTTATATGACTCGAACATGTATAGACGTATACATACACATATATATTTATAATACATATAGACATACATACATGATAGATTTATAATACTTAATCTCCCACACGTAGACATATACATATGCATATATTATAGGTATATATATATATACACAATTTTCTTATAGACACATATACATTTAGATTTATAATTTTATATACATACATGACAGATTGTCAGTAGGAAATAAAATAATTGGAACGGGGCACAATGCGATGAGACGCTATATTAATAAATAAAATTTCTTACATACTAAAAAATTTGAAAAAGACTTTTAATGTGCGTCTCAATGGCGTCGCATTTTTGGGACGCTACATCTATGGAGACGCCCCTACGATGCTATAGTGTCGCTATGTTAGCTTAGCGACACATTAGCTTCTCCATAGCGCCACACTAGCCGAATTTTGATAGAGTCGGCGCCTACATGGCGTCTACGTAGCGTCGCGTTCTTGGGCGACGCTAAATAATTTACTTAAATCTCTAACCCCTCTTCTTTGTTTTCACTTTTACTGTTTTACTCTTCTTCGTCTGACCCTCCTCCTCCGACGCCCGACCTCCGATGCCCGATGCCCGACCTCTGATGCCCGACGCCCGACGCCCGGCGCCCGACGTCCACCGCGCCGACGTCCGTCTCCTCCGCAGCGCCCCTCCGCCGCCCTCCACCTCCACTGCCTCCTCCTCCGACGTCCGTCCTTCGCCTCCACCTCCTCCACCGTGCCCCTCCGCCTACTCCATCGCCTCCTCCACCACACTCGTCCGCCACCTCCACCGCGCCTCTCCGCCGCCCTCCATCACCACCTCCGCCTCCTCCACTGCCCTCCGCCACCGCACCGACGTCCGCCTCCGCCTCCGCCGCCGCCTCCTCCTCCTCCTCCTCCCTCCACGCCGACGTCCGCCTCCGCCGCCTCCTCCACTGCACCCCTCCGCCTTCACCGCCTCCTCCTCCAACGTCCACCCTCCGCCGCCTCCTCCACCACCGCGCCCCTCCGCCGCCCTCCACCGCCGCCTCCTCCACCACCCTCCGCCACCGCACCGACTTCCGCCTCCGCCTCCTCCTCCTCCGCCCTCTGCCTTGTCCGCCCGTCGACCGTCGCCTACCGCTTTCCTCCACCGTCGTCCGCCGCCGTCCCTCACCGGTTAAGAAGGTACTAGCCCGCCACCATGTATGTTAAGTTAATTATTAATGCATGAAGTTAAATACTACTTAATTACTTAAAAGTTATGAACTAATGCATGTTAAGTTAAATATTACTTAATTACTTGATTGTTTTGCTGTTAAGTTAGTTATTAATGCATGTTAAGTTAAATATTACTTAATTACTTTATTATTTTTCTGTTAAGTTAGTTAGTAATGAATGTTAAGTTAAATACTACTTAATTATTTGAAAGTTATGAACTAATGCATGTTAAGTTAAATACTACTTAATTACTTGAAACTATTGGTGTTAAGTTAGTTACTAAGGATGTACTAAGTTAGTAATGCATGTTAAGTTAAACTAATTTTTTTCATAATTCTAGAACCTCTTTTTGATCATGTTCTCATGAATTTTACTTAGGATTACTTCCACATTCTTGGTGATAAAATGAGATTATGATTCGACGATGAAGTATTTGAAATATGTGATTTTGAATTTCGTAAGTTCAAAATGACACGTTTCAAATACACGAATTTATTGACATATGGCTTAATGTTGTCCGTTACAAAAATGATAAAGTCATATTGTAATTGAATTCGTCGTTGGAAGGATAAACATTGCGTCATAACTGAAGAATATAAGGATGGTATTGATGAATTCATAAATGTGGCATATCAAAATGAATGTGTTACTTCTTTATATGGCAAAATCTTATGTCCATGCCGGAAGTGCAAATGTTATCAGTGGAAAGTAAGATATGATGTGCAAAAGGATTTATATTACAACGGTTTCTTACTTACATACACCAATTGGTTCTTTCATGGCGAAGAAAGATGGGCTAAAGAAACTAGTAATGTAGATACTGTTGTGGGCAACTCGAGCAATCCGTACAGGGACATGATACGAGATGCAATGTTAGGAGAAAATGTTGGCGAAACATTGATTGAGAAAATGCTCCAAGATTACAACGACTATTTCTTTATGAAAAAACTGCATCATTTATGAGGTGGCATAGAGAAGGGGCACGTGAAGATCAAAATTCAATTACACATCCTTCGGATGCGGAGGCATGGAGACGATTTGATGCACTTCATTCGACTTTTTCTGTAGAATCATGCAATGTTAGATTAGGACTTTGCACCGATGGCTTCAACCCATTTGGCTCATCAAGTATTGCTTATTCATGTTGGCCAATTTTTGTGACACCTTATAATTTGCCTCCAAGCATGTGTATGAGACGAGAGAATATATTGCTTACATGTATGATCCCGGGTCATCGATCTCTTGGTAAAAGCTTAGATGTTTACGAAAGACCTTTGATTGATGAACTCAAGATGTTGTGGGAGGATGGCGTGATTACCTATGACAAATCTAAAAAGCAAAATTTCATTATGAGAGCCGCATTAATGTGGACTATAAGTGATTTTCCGACATATGGAATGTTGAGTGGTTGGAGCACAAAAGGAAAACTTGCTTGTTCCATATGTGAAAAGAATACAAAATCATTTTATTTGAAAAACTGTAGGAAAGTTTGCTGGTTTGATTGTCATAGGATGTTTTTGCCATTGGAGAATTTGATGCGTCGTGATCGAAACTCATTTAAAAAGAATACATCCGAGAACACTTTGTCTCCAACTCATTTGACAGGACAAGAACTGCTAGAGCAAGTAGACAAGCTTAGTGAAGTCTCATTCGGACTGAAGGCCGGTAGTTACAAGCAAATTGGGTTTGGAAGTGAACATAATTGGGAGAAAAGAAGTATTTTTTTAGAGTTATCTTACTAGTCTTCAAACTTGGTACGTCATAACTTAGACGTCATACATATGGAGAAGAACGTATTTGACAACACCGTCAACACTATTATGGATGTTAAAGGAAGAACAAAAGATAGCATACAGGCTCGCGAAGACATGAAATTAATATGCAAAAGACTAGAGTTAGATATCACTCATCTTCAAAATGGTAAATGCAAAAAGCCAAAAGCTACTTATGTCTTGAGCAATGATCAAAGAAAAGTGGTTTTCGAATGGGTAAAGCAATTGAAATTCCCCGATGGATATGTATCTATCTCGTTGTTTTAACTTGGACAATGAGAAGATACATGAGATGAAGAGTCATGACTGTTATATTTTTATGCAAAGGCTGCTTCCAATTGTCTTTAAAGAACTTTTGCTAAAGGTCATGTGGGAGGTTTTAACAGAATTGTCTATGTTCTTTAAAGAGCTTTGTGCATCCATCGTTCGGAAAAAAGACATCTCTCGGTTAGAGGCTTCTATTATGATTATCGTGTGCAAGACTGAGAAGATATTTCCACCTTCTTTCTTTGATGCGATGGAACATTTGATTGTACATCTACCATATGAAACAAAAATTGTGAGTCCGGATGAGTATTGATGGATGTATCCTTTCGAAAGGTGCATGTTATATTTGAAAAGGAAGGCAAAGAATAAGGCAAAAATTGAAGGCGCCATATGTGAAGTATATTTCATTGAGGAGGTGTCAAACTTCACTTCAAAATACTTTGAGCCACACATACAATCACGACACACCCAAGTTCCAAGAAACGATGATGGTGGTGAAAGAGAAGTTGACATGAATATTCTATCCATCTTCAAGTACCCATGTCGACTTCTTGGTGTAGGACGTAAAGTTATCTTGAATGACAGAGATCTCACCGCCATTGCGAATTATGTTCTAGCAAATTGTAGCGAAGTGACGCCGTATCTCGAGTAAGACAATTTGTTCTAATTTTTTATACAATTTAAAGTTAATTGTTTCTATATGATTTCATTATATGAAAACTATGAATTCAGGAAATTTGAAGAATTACAGCGAGAAATCAATCCGTTAGTTTCAAACGATGAGTTATTGAAATTACCAGACGAACATTTTGTCAAGTGGGAGATGTGAAGTAAGAAATCTTTCAGCTTGTTTTTATAAATTGTTATAAGTTCGTAATTTTTACTAAAGTTTTTAGTTAATTTTGTTATAGGTTCTTAATGGCTCAGTCAAAGAGAACAAAATACGAGATCTCGGTCATGGCCCGAAGAAATAAGTTCTTAGCTACTGCGGCGTCATAGTCAATGGATATCATTTCCATACAGAAGAATATAGTCGACAATGGTCAACTATTAATAGCGGCATATGTGTTCTAGGAAGCATGTACGGGAACAACGACTTTGATTACTACGGTGTTATAGAAGACATCCTAGAATTGTCTTATTTGGGAAAATCTAACAAAGTCATGGTGCTAAAATGCATTTGATTCGATCCAGAGAAAGGAGTTCAGATCGATCAAAAGTTTAAATTGGTCAATATTAACCCTCGGTCGAGACTTCAATCATACAATCCATTTGTATTGGCGGAACAAGCACAATAAGTGTACTGCACTAAGTATCTATAAAAAAGAACCAAGGATGAATGGTGGGCGTCATGCAAGGTGAGGAGTAGACTATTCTTAGCAGAAACAATGGTAGATGACAATGAAACATCATCCGTACACAACAATGTGCACACGGATGATTACTATCAAGAAGATAGAGTGAATGAGACAATTGATGTGGCCGATGGAGTTGAGAATTTTCAATTGGTCGATGATGTTGAGCCAATGGAAGAGTTCAATTCAAATGACCTCTTGGATGTGAACTTTGATAATTTCGTTGATGATTATAGAGACGATGATGAAGATGATGAAAATGAATCAGAAGACGAAACAAGCAAATGAATCCCGTAGTTATTCTAATGACATAAGCTTTTTACTTCTTTTTTTAGGTTATATATGGTTACCGATAATAAGAGAAGCTTCTTTCTTTTTTTCAGTCATAAAATGAGGGGTCGAGCATCTGGGTCATCTCGCTCTTTCAGGCGTTCACTCCAGATGAGTCAGACATCACAGCCACCAGGTAATATAATTATCGTCGGCTGCTTATTTATAGTTTATTATAATAGTTAATTTCATTTTTTAATAACACCAGTTCCTCCGCCACCGACGGAGCACGTAGCCAGATCGTCATATAGTAGGCGATCCATTGGTGGGTATGCTCCGCATATCACTCCAGGTACGTGACACATTGTAGGCGATATATAATTTTAAATAGGAGCCAAATTTTATATATTTTCTTATGATGACAGTTGCTACCCCACCGCCACCGGCGAGAATATCGGACGCTTCACCACATTCTAGCGTTGACGAGCGACATCTTACGCCATGTGATATATTTATTGTTATTGACATTTCTTAATTAATTATATTAATTATTTTTTAATAATGTCAATTGCTACGCTGCCGATAGCACAAGCAGCTGGCTCAATACATTCAGACGAGCGGACTGTCACTGATCATGCTGCGGTACACATCAATCGAGGTGAGAACATTACTGTACATCTATCAATTATCACAACTTTAATTTGGTATGACACTAATGATTTATTATGTATTAGATCCCGAAAATGATGTCAAACCTTCATAACCTACCCCAACTGTACCGGATGATAATTCCTCTTCGAGTGATGAAGAGGGATTATACGATAATGGGGTGGTCACTGTGAATAATATTGCTCGACCGTAAGTTAAATAATTTGTACGAATTTTGTTATAGTTTTGGTTATCGTTGAAAATTAATTCTTCTTTGTAATTAGCAGGACCACTTTCATACCCGCTAGTACCGTGCTCTCGTTCTTTCCCACTTGCTGAAAGGGGCAGGATCCTGAAAAGATGTCCCAATTCAAGTGCGGGATGACATCTTTCGATCCTTTACGGTACGATCTTCTATTTGGGTTACATAATTTGATTTATATTTATTTTAAAATTACTAAGTTTTAATGTTCTATTTGTAGGAGGCAAATCAGTTTCATCCGGATCTTAGTTTAGGGACGATCCGGAGAGCTTTTGAGGAGGTCACTGCGAAACGCCTCCAAAATCGATTATACAAGTTTCACAAGGTCGTCACGTCCGCCAACCTCACTTTGGAGCAGGGCGTACAAAGATGCCCAAGGCATATTAAGCGCTCGGTTTGGGAGTCCCTCTGTAGGAAGTGGTAAGTATGTTTACTTTTAAATTATTTTTATGAAAATTATAGTTTTTGAAAGTGTAAGTATTTGATGTTCACAAAGGACGGATGAACGATGGCAAAGGAAGTCGGAAAAGGCAAAGGTTAACCGTCTTTCGAAGCCCGAGGCCCACATCCACACAGGGGGATTGAAGCGATTTGACGAGGATAGATGGCACATGATAATTTACATATAAATTCAATTTATCAAACTTTTGACTTATACTTATGTTATCAAATTTGAAACTTTATTGTAGGAGGAGAAAGAAGGCGGTCCCGTAGACTTTCGTGTGGTTTATGAGGCCACGCATAAAAGTCGGAAGACGAACGACATAGTCACGCCCACTGCTCATAGGCTTCTGATAAGTCTCGTGACATGGTCATTTGGTTATTGTCGTTAGTGCACTATTTTTTAAATACATAATGTTTAAATTTTATAGGATGATTATAATGCGAAAATGGCTGAAAAGTATGGAGATGATCCGAGCACTCAGCCACCAGGTAATATTTCTTCATTGGTTTTGTCATGTTTTTAATTTATGTGTTTCTTGATATATAATTTATATATTATATTATTGTATAATTTTTCTATTTCGTAGAGAACCCTGCTCTTTGGGAGGAGGTGGCCGGCACGACACGAGAGGAATACTTGCATGGCATCGGCACAGCCGCTCAAATACCTAGGAGGATCGGAGGATATGCAGGAGGTGCATCTGCTTCGAGCTCATCCGCTGCACCTGATATGATGCAGCTATCACAGCAGCTATCGCAGAAGTTATCGACGCAGATATCGCAGCAGGTGTCGTAGCAGTTGGCTCCGCTATTGCAGGCGATTCAGGGATTAATTCCAACGCAGAATCCATCCCCGCGAGGCCCTTGACCGAGCACGTCTGGGTTGAACGTCCAGAATGATAACAATAACTCTCAAACCTAGGATAGAAAATAAACTATGCTTTTGTTACTTATACACTTAGATATACATATAGTTTGTTAGTTCGGTTTATTACTTTTCGTATTCTTATGTTATATATTATGCCTGTGATGCTTTTATATTGCTTGTGATGAATATCAATGCATTTTGATATGCATTATAAATTGTATGGTGCAGGAAGGGGAAAAATGAGGCTGGAATGGGTAAAAAAATGTGCAATTAGCGACTCCATAGAGTCGCCTTTGCATCTCAAAGGTCGTCGACGCTGAGTTAAATATATCGTACTTAGCGCCATATTCGCGTCTCATTGGAGACGCGTACACCATCACTTCTACATCACTTCAGCGCCTTCCTAACGCCTAAAATAGCGACTCGTGGGCGTCGGCATAGCGCCTTAGAGATAACGCCCCTCGGGCGTCAACTTAGCGACGCACATCTTGTACCCACAACCGGAAACCACGCGTCTTAATAACGTCAAAATAGCGTCAACACATGGTGCTAGTGGCATCTCATTTTCTTTGACTCTAGTGCGACGCCACTAGCCACCGATTTTCAGCGTCCCTATTTTGCGGCGCTAGTTGGACGCTAATGAGACGCTCTTCACAACGGACACGTAATAGCGCCTCCCTAGCGTCGCTTATGTTGGGTCGCTAATCACCAAATTTTTTTGTTTAAATTTCATAAATGTTATATGAAGAATGAATGTAAGTATGATGTAATGTCATGTAAGGTTCATGATATAGCTCATGACATGCATATCCTTATTATCAAGGTAGTCAAGATCGGGATTTTATGTAAGATCGTAAGGGGTTCGTAAGATCGAAGATCGTAAGATCGGATCGAGGATCGTAATATCCTACCTATATATTAAAATAATAGTTGAATATATAAAATTATGTAAAATAATATTTTTTAAATAAATTTGTAATATTTTAAATTATAAATAATGTTATCTTGAGTACTATCCTATTAAGACTTGTTACAAATGATATATATACTATTTATATAATAATAATAATTTAATATAGATTGACAAAAAATGGCAATAATATGGTGAATATGAAATAGCATTATATAATAATTCTTAATATACATTTATAATAGAGTTATTTTGTGCAAAAAATATTTTTAAAATTTTAATTATAACCAATAACCTTTTTCTTAATTTTATTTCTCAAAAAAATCATGTTGCAATTGATGAAAATTTAAAAAACAAAACAAAAAATTAAAAAAAATTGGATTAGTAGGATCGGTAGGATCTTACGATCTTAATGATCTTACGATCTTGCTATTACGATCCTACCGAGCCTACAAAAATGATCTCAAAGTTAAGATCGAGATCGCCGATCCTAAGTAGAATCGTAAGATCGTACGATCTTACGATCAAGATCGCGATTTTGATAACCTTGCTTATTATGATGATGTTACATCGCATGTAGTATCATGTGATAGAATAGTATGGAAAGCATGACTTTTACATATCTAATTGGGAAACCATGCACTCTGTATCCGTGCATATAACTAAAATTAAGTGATGGATGACAGCTCAAGCTCATGATGAAGTGTTGCACATGCTTAGGTTTAAATAAGTCCTATAATTCTATTTGAACAGTGAGGTTAATGATGCAATGAAGGTTTAGGCATTTGGTGTCTTTTGAAGTATTAGTTATGATATAATTAATAGAAAATTTTTATCTATTATGATTTTTTCTAAATTGTCAAGTTTTCGCTATTAAATAATGTATGGGGAACGAACTAACGGTGCGAAATTGCCATAAATGACCAAAATTTTTAGGATGGATTTTGGGTCGTTACATGGTCGATACCATCGTTGTTGCCTAGAAGTGATTTTTTGATGCTGCAATAGAAACCAATTGAGTCATTTTGGAGTTGTTTATTTTTAGATTTGATCCAATGGATGAAATGTCATTTAGATTTTTTAAATCCGATCTAATGGCTGAAATATTTTTTAACTATTTTGTAGTTGTTTATTTTTTGATACGTCACTAATATGTTTTAGTTAGTGACATTTGTTACATGTGTCATAAAAAAGTTCTAGTACTAGATGACGTTTGAATTTTATTTAAATGTCACTTAAGGTAAAATTTGGTGTAGCATTGTAGTGGTAGGATATTTAATTGTGGTGTGTGATGCACTCATGGAAAAAATTGTTAGATACAAAAAAAAAAATTTAAACTCGAGACATTAAATGATAAGGAAATTCTTACTACTTTACTGTCTTTAAAAAATTCGGTTCACTGATTTGCTAGTTGAGATAGGGTATATAAGAATGGGCGATCCCAATCTTTTAGATTAGATCAACTGCGGCGAGCTACGTCAGCCGATTCGATCCAGTTTAATAATATCATTGTTTTTTTCTATTTTTCAAGTTGTTCGATGTATGCAATAATAAACGATCAATATACTCCAGTTTCAACAAATCTCAAACTAATTAACCACACTCTCCAGAGTCGTGAGTCGTCAAAGAAAACAACCAACCCCTCGATCACTAATGGCGGGTCACGGATTGGAGATGGTGGCAGGCAAAAATGCATGCAATGCAACGCCAAGAGCATAATGATCTCGATCCCACCAGCTTTTTCATGCCATTCATGATGGATCGCATTGAAGGCCGGCATTCATCTCCCAATTCACATGCAGCAATTAAAACCTCTCAACTTATTCCCAAACATATATCTCCAATCCATCCATCCATCCGTTGGCCAACCACCGCACTGTCCAGACATTATCATTTTCATTACTTCGCTTCAGAACATTGCCTTTTCTGATGTTCTTACCCTTGGTGAATTAATTAGCTGCAAGGTACGTTTGTCTTAAGATACTTTTAAGTAACGTTCTATATATATATATATATATATATATATATCCACCATGCATGCAGCATTTCATTATAAGCCAACCCTGATCAATTAAATGGCTTCTCTTATTCTTATCTTATCAGAGCTCCTTCAGCCTGAGGAGAGCAGCTGCTTTCTTGACGTCAACAATGGCTTCTCCTGTTTCGACACCAAAGTGAGCACCTCAGCAAGAAGGACGTCAACCATGGCATTCGCCGGCCAGAGCGAGGATGGAGAGCTCCCGGAGGAGGACCTCGCCCATCTTAAGATATCAGTGGAATCCGTTTGGCCTTAGATCCAATGTGTACGTACGTTGCTGCAAGAGATCGTCATATATATATATGTACGAGATATATATATCATATATGACTATGAGAGAGATCTGGAGGTAATTCAATTATAACATGTCTGTTTTCCTAGTTATTAGTTATGTGCCGACCAGACCAGTCGTAGCTGCAACTAAAATAAGAAACATAACAACAGCTAGCTAGCACTGTGAAAATTAAGAATGAGAGATCTGCGCATTGTGAAGTTTTGTTAATTGATTGTTGCGTATTAATCACTGTAATTTTGTCAAATCACAATTGATGTTGGGACTTTTGCCAAACCTTTCGCATGTGTACGTGTTTCATTATATATATATATATATATATATATATATATTTATAAGTGAACGAGTCGGAGTTGCTCTTATTAGTGAGAAAATGGTAGAGAATCGTTTGAAATGGTTTGGTCATATTCAGAGAAGACCATTAGATGCGCCAGTAAGAAGAGTAGATCAAATAATCTAGAGTCCGATTAAAAGAAGGAGAGGGAGGTCAAGGCGGACACTTGGCGAACTAATAGAGCAAGATCTATTGGTGAATAATATACCGAAAGATTTGGTTACTAATAGAGCGAAATGGCGTCATATGATCCATGTAGCCGACCCCACCTAGTGGGATAAGACTTTGTTGTTGTTATATATATATATATATATATATATGTATATATATATATGTATATGACCTCATGTTCTGGACATATACAATCACGATGATTCGTGAAAATAGCGAGAGAGAGAAGAAAAGGTATGGACGAAATGTATAATTTTGTTTGAGTTATACATTAGTGTTTTTATTTAATTATTTATTATAATATTAATTGGAACATATTCCTTATAATTAGATCTTATGGCTCGAGGATGTACATGATGAGATATATCCGGCCCCGTTTCACTTAAAGCTTTTTTTTTTTGGTTGAAAATTAGTGAGGTAGTCATAATGTTGTCTTCTTTGTTTTATTATATATTTCCTTAAAAATAATAGGGATTAATATTCAATTTGGTTTACTATGTGCATATAATATATAGCTCGTGCAGCTAGACCTGAGCTGAGAACATTTAAGTAAATGTTGGGTTGTTCGCAAATAAATGACAATTGGAGCATTTATTTTACAACTTTTGAGAACATAATGGATTTTGTTAATTCACCATGTAAAAATTAACTCAACACATGAGCTTATTCTCAATGAGCAAATCGCTTTGATTCCAAGTTAAAAGGGAAAAGAAAGAGCTGATTCAGGAAATTTTTTTAAAAAAAAAAAAGAAAACTTGGAAAATTAATGAATGCAAAATCAGATGTCCAAATAAATCTAGGGTCATTAATTCAGGCCCAAACCCTTACTTGGCATCGCTTCTATTTAAAAATCCCCTGATGAATTGCAACTCGATCCACTTTAGTGGTGTTTAACGAATTGGGCGTGCTCCTAATAGTTTCGGTCAATTAGATTTTGATCGGACATCGGACGGGCTAGATAAGCTCGTTAATTTAACGGGTTATTAGCGGACAAATCGGGCAAACTCGTTAATTTTTAAAAAAAAAATTTTATTTATTTTTATTTTATTTTTAAATTTCACATTTCTCTTTTTTCTAAATTTTTTATATTCTTTTATTGATGCATTAATATAATAAATAGGTTATCATTATTTTTCGTTCAGTCTTCTCATAATTTTTTTAATATTTCGTCTTTTTACTCATTTGTTTACTTTATTTCTTTCATTGATAATAGAACAAATCAAATTAACAATGAATAAACTACTTATATTCTATTATTAGGTAAATATGATTATATAAGCATACTAGCTATTATTGCTATGCACTAAATAAGCAGTAAATTAATTATATTTAAATACTTAATACTATTAACGGCTTAGCAATCGACTTATCGAATAATTCATTAATTAACGGACGAATATCCAATGAATACCGGACTATTGGATATCGGGTAAACGGCTAAAATATAATGTCTAACATGTTATCTGTCCGAACCCGATACCTTATTGGAAGAATTCGGATCGGACACGAACGGACTTATCCATTATCATATCGGGTCGGACAACAGATGTAACACCCCCAAAATCGCACCTCCCGTGGCGTAGGCGGTCGGAATGACCCCGGGAGCGCTACATTGCCTATTACTCTACTGACCTTGACCTATTCAATAAAACGCCTTACGTGGCACTAATAAAATAATAATAAAATACAATAGAGGACTTTAAATGCGGAAGAGTAGTCGAAATGCCATGATGAATGACTTTAAATGCGGAAGTCTATGATAGTTCATATTATGGAAATTATGCGGAAACATAGTGTCTTACAATATGGAAAATCGTGCAGAAACATAATAAAACTCGTCTGAAGGTCTATGCGCAAAAATAAAAACATGATGTCTCTGAATAGTAACATGATTCAAACAAGTATGCAATAAACATGCTCAGGGCGGAAATGTCAGTCATGTGCAGCTCCTCCAAGCCCTGCGCTCTGCCACAATCCTCAGTTGGCATTCTCACCTGCAAAATCCCAATGCAGGGGAATAGAATACCCATGAGCAAGCATGCCCAGTACAATAGCTATAGACGATGAAATAAGGATCAATGCAGACAATGTATAAGACTTTACTCATATCAGTGCTCTGTTCTTTATTATAACAATACTTTATCTTTACTTTACTATGGCTTTGCTTTACAATGTCCTTACTATGTTGTACTATACTTGACTTTACATTATCTCTGCTTTGCTTTATAATACTTTGCGTTGCATTGCATTGCTCTTCTGTGAGTTACACTACGTCTTTTACATTACTAGTATGTCCTTAAGGTTGGTTGTCCTAGACGGTTTTGACTTATTTAAGTTGGAAAGCCAGAGGTGTCTCTCTGAATCATGCCAGTAAACTCGTAAACGAGAAAGGAGGGTGGGTGTTACTGCCTCACCCAATTCAAAAGGTAAGGGGAAGAATTCCTACAATTCAGGAATAGTGGTCGGTTACAAGACCTTGTAGGTTCACTATCTCCTCAGCTAACTACCTGTCCCTCTGGCATAATTCTTTAAGCTTTAAGGGAAGAGGTGTGACCATAGCATCACCCTTCAATTCGAGATAACGGTGGGAGAACACCTGAAATCTCAGGAATAATGGGCATCTAAGACAGTAGCTTCGCTGTCCCCTCAACTAATTATCTATCTCTTATCTACTTTAATCTCTTATCTTTGCTTTAACTTTGGGGCGGCACATAAAAAATCTCATGTCTTTATCCTTGCTTTATTTATCTTCGATCATTATGAATCTATTATTTAGGATTTCAATGAAATGTTGGTCTCTGTACAATAGGACTCCACTAGTGTGAGTGAATTGGTCGGAGTCTCAGCGATGGTTGGAGTAGATCAGTCCGATTGGGAACAATTGGGTTTCTGTTAGGATCGGTCGATCGCTCCTGGTGGACCGGTCGATCGTTTCATTGGCACTGGTCGACCGGTCCTCTGGATCGGTCAGCCGAGTTCTTTTAAGTCGGTGTCTCCGAACCGGCCGACCGTCTAGCGTGTCGGTCGACCGTTCTCTGGAATCGGTCGACCGATCATAGAATCAAATGAGATCGTCAATATATGGACCGGTCGACCGCCATGGTGAGGCCGGTCGACCGGTGGAAGAAGACTTCTATGTATTCTGTGCGCAGACCGGTCGACCGTTCTCTGAGATCGGTCGATCGGTCACTGCGATAAAACAGGGCCGCCGGATTTTTTTTCAATTTTGGCAGCCTTCCGGCCGTCGATTGATGCCGACATCAATACGAGAGTTGTAGGAAATTACGCCAGGATCATGATAGTATAATTCTTCGCATCAAACAATCCATAATTCTTCGTCTATGGGATTAAAACGCTAGGGTACCTTTTCTTCGTTGGAAATCAGATCTGTCGGTCGTTGGTTCTCTGTCCGGTCACCGTCGACTGCCGCTGGATCGATAGGGAAAGGTTCGCCGGATCGTCGCGCACGTCGAGGGAGTTCGAGGTGCGCCGGAGATGGGTTGGTCAGTCCGTGGGGTCGTTCAGTGTCGCCTTTGCCTCTCGCGCACGTCGTCGCCGATTGTCGGTCGTCGGACGAGAGGGAGAGAGGGATGGTGAGGGGATTCCAAGAGGGTGCATGGCCGCCCTCCCCCTCCTTATATGCCCCGCTTGGTCGGCCGGAGGCGAACCGTCGGAAGGTCAGGGGAGGTGACGCCTCCCCTGCCTGACCGATCGTTTCATCTCTTTTTTTTATTATTATTATTAAATGGCCGATACGTTACAACGGACGGATCAAGTTTTCCAATATAATAAACACCACTAGTCCAATTAACCGGCATGTTAGAATTTATTTAAACTACCCAATATTGTGAAAACATTTAAGTATTTATATTTTTCTTTCCTTCAATTTTTTTGGACCTCCTAGTCATAGAAGGTACATAAGCGAGTGGTTGAAAACTAATGGGACCGGACTAATTATAAATCATTCTCACAAAAATTTTATGCATAGGGTTTTCAAAATTTGAGTCCTTCTCCGTATTTTTTATCTTTAAATATTGTTTAATTATAAAATTTTAGAGTTTATACCCAAAAGAAAAGGATAAGTCTACTAGGTATTGCTCAATTGATGATGAAGTCTTTGTTACAAAATGAGGCGCACGTCTCCATTACAAATAGAGAGAGAGAGAGGACTGATTTATTTATTTATTTTTAATTATTTAATAAAAGGAGTTAATTCGTCAACTATTCAAATTGGGATGATCCATCCAAGGCGGTTGGCAAAGAACAAAACGGTGCCATCGCCCATTAATTGCAATGCCAATTAGAAAAAGGACAAAAAATAAGTGGTGGTCGGAATATTTTGCTGACTTAACAGTAAAAAAAAATCTTGCTCCCTCGGACGTACGTATAGATATAGATACACCTCATTTCTTAAAGAATAAAATTCTCAGGTAAAATTATCAGATTAATTGTGTAGCTCATATGGTTGACAAATTTGAGTACCAAATTTTTTTGAATCACCGATGGTCAACGCTCATTTTTTTATTCGACTTGATTATGTGTTAATATTTTTTAATATGAGTTACCATTTTGGAGTAAAATACCTAAGAAGAAGAAGAGGAGGAGGAAAGAAGCAAGAGACTCATGAGTTTGATGTAATAAAAGCAAAAAATACATAAGCCAAGCAGTAACAAGACTTTTTGACTCGGCGAACAACTATTATCACTTAAAAAACAATTACTACCACTTTTTTTAGTTGTGATAATTTTTATCTTTATTTAATAATAATAATGGTGATGCCAACGATAATGATAATAATTTTGGAGCCATAATAACCTCACTCTCTCGGTGGGTGGGTGGGTGGGGGGGGGGGGGGGGGGGGGGGGGGGGGGGAGGGGAGGTTAAACTGGTTTTGAGAAAACGGTGGGAGTCGAGTAGATGATGATTCCAATGATACTCAAATCCATCCCTTCGGCCCTTTGCCATAAAAATAATAGATGTTTTCAATGATCGAGAGCGATGTGTGGGCCGCATCGCATCCCAAACTTGGATTTATATATTTATATATTTAATTTGAGTACATTAATTAGGCGCATTAATTCTTCCACTCTTTTTTTTTTCTTTTTTTTCCATTTAATACGCTGCCAAGACCTCATTAATTAATCTATATAGTGAAGTTATTCTCTCGATCGGAAATATCGTGCCAATGGTCAGGGAATCGATTTATCTATGACCCCGACATTTTTGCTATGTTAATTAATTCATATATGATTTAACAAAGCAATCAGAAAAAAAAAAGTAAAATTAAATAAAAAAAAGTAAAATTCGATCGTTCAAGCTGGAATTTAAGATTATATTTCTTTTTTTCCAAATTATAATGCTAGGAATATTTAGGTAATGGATTTTTTAAAAGAAAAATGTAGGGGATTTGAAAAAATTGATTCGCAAGATGATATAGTTTCTTTTTCTTTAAAAATAAACAAAATCTTAAGTTTGAAGAAATAATCCGGAGAAAAAAGGTTATAGTCTCGACAACTATATAAATAATTGCAAGGAGAGGCGTATTAATATACAATCATAATTTATGATTGGACATTGTACTGTACAATTCCAAATTTCAAATCTTTAAATTGATATTTTTACGATGCTGATTACTTATATTTTTAGGTTATCATATTAAATAAGTACTAATTGAAAACTATAAAATTGCACTGATTGTTCTTCCACCCTAATATAACTAACTCTATATTGGAAGATATTAAGGGACATGATATATACTTTTCATCTGCAACTTATTAGCGTAAAATTTAATCAAGTGCTGGCACCACATCACGCTATTAATTGTTCTTGTAATCACTGGGCCATGCACATGACATGATCAGGGCACTCTTATTAATGAATGACTTTTCCTTTCTTTATAATGTTTGGCTGCAACTTGCAAGTGCCAAACAAAATATAAAAATCGAATTTAAATCTTTGTAATTCTCTTTCCAATCTTTCTGTCCCTCATTTTTAGAGAGGTCCAACTGCCATCTCTTTCTACATTGTCATTTGAAGGAGCATAGGTTTGATAAATTTTCTCTTAAGACCAGTTTTTGAGAGAGTAGGAGTGCATTTGGATCATTGATTAAATATGAATAATTAAATCTCATCATTTAAGTATATTATTTATTTGAATCAACCATTCAGATGCGCTAATAATTCTTCAAAAATAAAATGTTTTCTAGAGATATATTAACATATCTCTCGAAGGGTAGGTGGATCGCGAAGGAGCTAGGGAAGGACTACCGGCGACACTGCAACCACCTGAGACCGTCGGCCCGCCCCCTCTCCCCTACAACTGCCTTGCCTCCCGCCTCTTGCCTGCAACCGTCATTAATCCATATATATATATATATATATATATATATGCATTGTGCATACATATTTTATCCATGTCGATACTCAATCTTAAAATGTGGATTTATTAATATTTCATATATATATATATATATATATATTATGATTTATATGGACAAAATTAGTGAGTAGAAAATTCTTCAATATTAATTTACTTGTTTCACTTTTTGCATTTATTTCTCTTCTTACAACCTCTGATTGATAAAATTTAAAAAATGTTAAGATGTTAAAAGTAAGCAAACTTTGTGTTACAAGACATGTATAACAATAGTATATTTTTAAAAAATATTGGATATGGGTATTTTGTAACGACACAAAATTCATCCAAAAGTTTTGGTTATTTAAGACGATTTCACGTTGTTAGTCCATTCATCATACATCATTTAACAACATAATATTTAACAATTTAGATAAATTCACAATAAATAAAAATTTTATTACTCATAAAGACTAATATTTCATAAGATATCAAATGTCTAAAATCTTCATTGCATTATTAGTCCATTGTTCATATAGAACCATATGACTTATTTAACTCTAAGCATGTGCAACACATCATCATGAACTTGAGTTGTCATCCATTATTTAATCTTGACCTCTTGCACAGATTCAGAGTGCAGGGTTTCCCAATTAGAATATGTAAAGGTCATGCTAACCTATGACATGCTTCTACATGTGATGCATCATCGTTATAATATCATAAGCATATAAACATGCATGCCATCAAATATATTATGAACCTTATATGATAGTACATCTTGCTTACATTCATTCTTCATATGACATTCTTGAAACATAAATATTATGACATACACTCATCATCTACAAGTATCATACAATAGAAACATACATTCATATCATTCATAAATAATCATGATATGTAACATATAATTTCATTTCACTTTCAATGACATGTATATCCTAGGAGTTTTTTTATAATTCCTTGATCCTTACTTATCACTTAACATCTTTCATACTTTACATTTTCTCAAGGTTGTTTTATAGCCCTTTGGACCTTCTTTTATTCTTCTTTGTGTTCTTTGTTATGTGATACTTCAGGTGTAATCTTCATTTTCATCTTTATCACATAACATCATCTTTACTTACATTTCATGTCATAAGTCATATCTTAAAAACACATACCATAATAGTGAGAGACTTTATTCCTAGTCATATTTAGGAATACACATATTTTATTATAAGAGATATTGTTCCTTGAAAAGTACATATATAGATGTAAAATTTTACTTCTCGAACTTATATTCTCTTGAAGCATATACATAAGTGTAGAACTTTATTTATCATCTTTACTTCTTCTTCATTATCATTATCTTTAATTTTCTTAGTTATAAGATATTTTGAAGTTAAACTTAACTTTCATTCTTACTTTGTCTTATAACATTTTTTATCTTAACAATAATTGAAAGAATCATATCAGCATCATCACATTGATTAGCTATGCCACATTGTGGAAACACACACATCATAATAGTGATGGACTTTATTTTAAAGAATACGCACACCATAATAGTTAGGGACTTTATTCCAAGAAATACGCACACTTTCAATTAGGAGACTTTATTTTCTGACAAACGCATACACATATGCAAGACTTTACTTCGTAAGCTTAGGTCGTAAATACATAGGTGCAGGACTTTGCTTCTCACCATTGATGAGTGAGGACATTCTTCAACTTTAGGTAGATTATGCTTTGCAATACAACAATTATTCAAATCAATCGTTCTTCATCTTTAAGCCTAATTACACTGAGTATGTCTAAATGTGTGTCTCGGTGATCGTCAATACATCAACCCATGTTTCATGAATAGTCTCATATATAAAATATATGAAACGTCATAAAGCCTTATACATCAACAAATAAATGTATTTGGAATGTATATAAATATTTAAAGAAAATGCATAATATTAACCTAACAATTGTTGACATAAGTGATAATAGGTCGAATTTCCTTATTTAACATTTAAAAACTTTTATCATATTTTTGAGTGATTTTTTTAGGATTATATAGTTTTATATTTATGATAATAGTAGATATATTTTGGTCTATAAAGTATGGTGAACCATATATTAAAATGTTACTATTTAAAATATTCATTATATAATAAAAATAATATAAAATTTCTATATATTAATTGCGTATATATCTGTCATCTCCTAATAACATTTTCTTTATAAAAAATTACCTAAAGTTTTTCAATTTTTTTTTTGAAAATGCAACTTCTATGTGGTTGTTTTTTTATATTTTCCTTTTTTCTGTTACATTCATTAATTCTCTCTACACTGCTACATTACCCAAAAATCGTATCTCATCACATGGCAAAATACGTCTTGTAGGATGCTACAAGCCATACATATGTCAACATCATATTGATCAAGCTTAGACTAATCAACTAAGAAAAACATCATATACAGAAGAGTGACATCATGAACAAATAATAAAGAAGAATAATATCATTATACATTATGCAGAAGACTAGTAAAAGAATCATCATATGAATCATCGGTAGATCATTTAATACATCATCCTAATAACATAGAGGATAATTAAGATATGAAAGTAAGGGACTTAGGATACCCATATGCTGCCACCACAACCTCGATATGTCAATGCTGGCCACCTTCATCATTGGGACTTGTGCATAAAATATGAAGGTGCGGGAGAGATAAATCTTACTATGAGTTTTGCAACTCAGTACGTAAATAAGGTAAAAATATCATAAAAGTTATGATAATAAAGAAGAAGGTAAATCATGGAAACATCATCATCATCATCATATAAGGAGTAAATATATAATTACAAAAAATTATAAATCAAAATGACATCTTCTTAAGATCATAAGAACAATGGTCAAGATTGATCATAGTATCATAATCAAATAACGAGTGTCGATTATCATTGTCATAAGGTCATCATCATATAAAGCACCATGAGAATCATTATAAGCGAAGTAGATAATCATAGTGTGAATCATCTTTAGTATAAGATCAGGAACATCATAAAGAATCATCATAAAGGTGGCACAAAGGCCACCATCATGAGAAATATTTCCTTATTAATATACTTTTACCTTCATCTTATAAATTAATCTTTAAGTTATAATGGGGTATCTTTCAACCCATTGAGGAGTATGTTTCAACTCTAGTAAACTCACTCCCAGCTCGCATAGTCAATTCATAACTGACCATAACCAGCGCATAACTGACGTAATCAACCCATAATCATAAGAGCTCTCCATTAATATTTTTCATCTTTTATCTTACAGTTTTTAATTTAACTTATTAGAGCATAAAATGTCACGATAAGATCATCATAGGAAGAATCAAAAGATCTTGAGATCATGATAATCAAGTGTCCTAATGGAAACATCATCATCATAACAGATGGACTTAATTAGGCTACAAGACAAGTATATGGAGAGAAAATCAGAGGTGCATAAATGTACTAATCATTATCATAACATAGATCAGGACTAAAGACATGATTCAAAGATCAAATAAGCATAAAAGTCATCATCACAGGGTCGGAACCCGGGCCTAGTTCGAAATCCTCTTCTTAGATAGTTTGCATAGGAGCCTAGGTCGATCTAGGTATATACCCGGACAAGGCCCAAGCGCGGTGTGTGCCCGATCCGACTCTTCCTCCTTGGAACGGCCATCAGAAACCTGAGTTGGGACACAACATTTTGTGTGTCGGGGAGCAGAGCACCGCCCGACGTGAAATCTTTCCTTTTGGAACCGGGACAGGGCCAAAAAAAATTCAGGTCATGTTCGAACAAACTTGATTAAGGTTTGAGTAGATTTGGACCGAGTTATAGAGAAATCGGGCCAGGTTCTAGAATTCGAAAAAATAGTGAATTCGTGGTAGCATTTTCGATCGCCTTTTCGGCGAGTGCCGACATCATACATCATCATAATATCCTTTCTTACATCTAAGGGTTATTCAGAATAATTGGTATCATGCTTCAAGTCAATAATTACTATTCTACCAACAAAATTAATCTATAAATTTCAGATGAAAGACATCTACATCCTTCTTTCTCTTCCTCCTCTTCCTCCTCTTCCTTTGGTCATTCCCCTCGGTGTTTGGTCATTCGACGTCTTTGTCCCGTGATTCATCTACTACAGTAATGCCGTCTCAGGAGAGTGAAAGAGAAATGGATGTGGGAGGGAGGAAAAGAAAGTGATGGGGCACGAGAGAAAACGAGAGGGGGAGAGGTTCCATATCTATACTTATAGGAGAAAGAACTGTCCCAATTTTAATGGAATTCTGATTTGTCTAGAGGAGACTTTATCTCTTGATTTGTTTTATCTTCATTTTTTAAACGTCCTGGGCATTACACAAAGTAAAACGATTATACTAGATTATATTTCTGAAATTCTTCAAATGAAGCTATATTTGGAAGTGAAAAATGTGAAGCATTGATATACATAATATTTTTCCCGATACATAGCAGACAAAATTTTGTAGCATGTATATTGTACAAGTGATAATATTTATACAACTTGCGACTTTGCAAGTGATAAGGTCCCTACAAAGCGTAGATTTATGAAGAGGGTGTTCATAAATTCGGAGGACCCAAGATCTTTGAGCCACTCTCCCCGGACCTTGGACAGGTTCCTGCACCTGCTTAACTTCAGCTCTCTCTCTCTCTCTCTCTCTCTATATATATATATATATATATATATATATATATATATGCATAAATTGGTATTTATTATATTATTATATATATAGAGGGAAAGAGCCCCATGTTTTCCTCACCCTTCTCACTTTGCGCGTTTGCTTTTACACAACCTCTCCTTCCCCCTATCTTTCGATCCATCGATTCTCTAACTACGTACCAGGAAGCAGCTCCTGCTTATTAAAACTCATGGTCATGGCTCCCCTGATGATTTACCTCCCTGTGTCTGCCTGCTCCATCTATACGCTCGCATATCTCGCCAGGAGTGTCCTCGCGCGCTCCGCGGCCGGCCATCACGCGAGGTCATGTCGACTCGAGTGGCTCGAAGAATCTCAGTGCTCCATCGCCGCCGGCGCCTCTGCAAGTCGTTTCGGCCCTGGCCCGTGCAGCTCGAAGTTTCCCGGAGGCGCTGCAACAGCGAGCTCATTTCATGTCGTCGAAGCTACTGATCTTCGATGTAACGTTAATGTAGATGCCGATGAGGTGCCGCGGCCGGAGCTGGTGGAGTGCATCTTTTGCCTGTCCAACGTCGAGGACGGAGAGGAGAGCAGGGAGCTCGGTTGCAGGCACGTCTTCCACCGCGGCTGCCTGGACAGGTGGCTAGTGGTGCACGCGAGAGCAACGTGCCCTCTGTGCCGCGGTGCTCTGGTCCCGGTGGACGAGGCACGGGCGTCGTCGGAGGCGGCAGAGACGGCCAAGCACGAGGGGGACGTCGATGACGGCGAGGTTGACGATTGGCGCGTCATCTTGGCGGGTGCTTTCGTCGGCGGCAACGGGTGGGTCGCGAGCTGTGTGACACTTGTGAGCAACGTGTACAGCAGCTGTAAAATGACGACGGGAGTGCTAACATAGTAACATTGTCTTGTCACGCACGGCTGATCTAAACGATATGTGATTAGCTGGGTCCCACAGGAAGAGGGCCTCTTCTCGTCTCGTCTGTAGACATCTCTCGTATATATCTTCTCAAAAGTCCATTTTTCTTTGTTAACCGAAAAAAAAAATCAAATTTTGATTCTCTGTAAATTGATGAACGTTAGAAACACTTCTCATCTTTAATTTCTTTTTAACATTTTTTTTGTTGGATATATAACTTAAAAGATTCTTAATGATGTCCAAAATCAAGACTACAATACAACAGAATTATTATAAATCTATTATGGAACTTATGATCTAAAAATTATAAAATGGTGAATTAAATATTTTTAAGTTATATCCAAGGAAAAATATCAAAAGAAGGAAAAAAAATAATACTTAAAATCGTTTCACAGGCTTATATACGATTAAGCCTTGTTGAGCACTCGAGCCTATATGCAAAATATTGTTAAGCCTTGACCACTCAAAGGAAAAGGCTAGAATTACAAACTAATGTGACGTTAAGGTGTGCATATATCTATATATATATATATATATATATATATATATTATGTGATTTTAAGTAGGACAAACTTTTAAAACCAGTCTGAACTGATAAGAAAAAAAACGGGTAGAACAGCGGTTCATGCCATCATTCAGTTAAAATGATGGTTCGATCCACTTTTTTATATTTTAAATTTTCATATAAAACTTTCAAGAAAGGTAAATAACCTAAATGAGAATAAAATACGAATGTAATGAATTCTAATGGTGGAATGAAGCTGGACAGGTCAAAGAAAAGGAAGAGATGAAAAGGAAATTATGTTTTCATACAATTTCAAAACAAAACATAAATTAAAATAAAAGAGGAAAGTAATAAATTCAAATGTCTAATTAAGAGGGACAGGCCCACGAAGAAGAGAGAGTAAATACCTAATAGCAATGATGTTATAAGTCCTGGCCTGGCTATTGATCAATGGATCAAGTCGGACCTGTTGAACTGAGTCGAATCGGATGGTGGGATCGAATAATATAAATTAATAAAAAAATAAAATAAGTTAAAGAGATTGTTATAATCTTATTAATATATAATATCTTATTTAATAAAATACAAAATATTGTATAATAAAGTAAAATAAAATAATTCATATTAAATAATATAGTAAAGTAACATAAATTAAGTTATCAACACAAATAAAAAATTCTTGTGAGACAGTTATAAATAAAAAAATAGTGAAATTTTTTTATATATGTGACAAGAGGACATTAAAATATAAATTTTAAGAAATATATATAATATGTCTAAATATTTTAATATTTTTTTATATTTCAATTTTATTTTCATTTCAACAATCGACTTGGTCGGGTCGGTTAAACCCGCCAGGTCTATCAATTGAACCCTTTACCAAGTTTGACCAAGTGTTAAACTCTTCCCTGCATTTCAACCGACCCGTGAGTCATTTTAGGCCTCGGACACCGGTCCGACCGGCCGAGTCAGGTCTGACAATATTGCCTAATAGTATAAGGAAATTTTTGTGAAAGTCAAAATCAAAATGGTAAATATATTTGAAGAGCAGGAGGCCCTCCTCCAAGTTTGCTTCCTTTTTATCCGTTTAATTTTTTAATATATTACTGTTCCACTTTTTATATGTTATAGTATTTTCTAATGTTTTTTACATTAGTTTTTTGTATTCACAGGACATTATTTTTCTCATTTTCAGTGATGCCAATGAGACTACAAAAGTCGAGCGCAAAATTATTTTTTTTAAGTAATAGAGTTATCTATTGATTAGGAAATAAATGACTCCGCATACAAAATATTACGGAGGCCCGAGGCCCGACGGTCACGAGTCCCCCCAGAAAAGATCGGCGTCGGTATACATGTGTAATTTTCAAAAAAAAGGATGAGTGTCCAGGAGCTCGAGTGGGTAAAGCTGAGAGCATTCAATCTAATATGTCCTATCGTACAAACTGGTGAGTGATTTTAATGATATATGACTAGGATTTTTATAAGAATGCCGCACAACTTCAAATTTTCAGAAAAAAATAGGAAAAAAGACCATGAGATTTTTTAAAGCAATGACTCCCTCGAATAAATCAAATAGTTTTACTTAAAAAAGAACACAACCATAATGCCATCCAATCAAAGTGACGATAGAAAAAAGTGTCACACCACTTCTTCCCTTGGATCATCCTATACCAACAACTATCGTCACATTGCTAATCAAACCGCACATCTGAGTCGCTCATCTACTTGTTGTTCTCCGTAAGACCTAAGAGCTTCGGTAAAAGATGTCCGGACACAAGTTCTTGTAGTTCAACATATAGATCACCACGCAAATCAATTGAGCAAAACAGTCGATCGCCTAAGGGCACTCCATGTAATTTGTAAAATAAATCATGGATAAGATAGATATTATGAAAGAGTTTTAAATTATGGACAAGGGATCGTACACTTTCGAATGGTAATAAGCTGAATGGTCTAAAAGAATATTTTGGGCAGAGGTAGAAACACATATAATTAGTCAACACTACTACATTTACTTAGCAGGTAGAATCTGAGTTTTCAAACTAGAAGGGAAAAGGTAAAATGATCCACATTAAGAAAAATTGAGGAGACTTGGCTCATGTCCCCAAATGCACTCAACACTGGAACAACGTGAGGAAACACCATTGTATTATAAGCCCCAAACTTCTGATTCATGCGTCCTTGATGATTTAAGCCTGAAAAATAAGACCACTGCCAATAGTAACTTCAACTGAAATTACAGGTTCATGCTAATAACAGGCACCCAGTCTTAAAAAGACTCATCAAGCACAAGCATGTAAACTCATTTTAATTAAACAGTAAGAGTTTACGAAACATATGGTGAACTATTTGTTAAGTACCTTGTTGGCAATGTTGTTAGACAGCCAATCCAGCCCCTCATATAAGCCCTCGCCAGATGTGGCACATGTGCTCTGTATGTACCTGATATGAGCATTGCAAGGGGGGTAAGACACTATAGTTAGCCACTTTCTTCAGAAAATATCATGTTTCTCGATATTAGATTTAACAAATATTTTTTCTCTCAAGACTCGCGTGAGCATTGCAAGGGGTAAGACGCTATAGCTAGCCATTTTCTTCAGAAAATATCATGTTTCTCGATATTAGATTTAACAATTTTTTTTCCTCAAGACTCATGTGAGCATATTGCAAGGGGATAAGACCCTATAAGTAACCATTTTCTTTAGAAAATATCATGTTTCTTGATATTAGATTTTCTACTTCACAACTCATTGAAGAAAAAACTGGATGATTTGGAGATAAGATAATGTATTAAGCACACAATTCTGGAAAGGAATATATTTTACTTTTATTTCATCTTAAATAACTACGCATTTAAATTTATTTTCAATTTAAATAGAAAATAAAGCTTAGAGGCCATAGGGAACAGCAGAAGTGCAGACCAGTGTTATTCAAATTAAAAGTAGGATAGAAGTCATGCATTCACTTAAAAAAAGGACTAATACATACCAGTGTCGTTGACGCAGGGAGTGCAGACCAAGTTTGTCAGTGATCTCAGCAGCATTCATTGCATTGGGAAGATCCTGCTTGTTAGCGAAGACAAGCAAGACAGCATCTCGGAGTTCATCCTAGAAATAACAAAGACAAAACCAAAACAGAGTTGAGAACACTAAAAAAGCATTGCATAAACACCATTGAAAAGTTTCCAGTAAATGTGGTAAATAACATTTACAAAATTAAATGATATTAACTAAATACAAATGTAGTGATGAATGGAAATGTTTAAAAATGACTAAAGTGACGAAATTTGGTGCACCATAGAACATTGCCAGTTACACTTCATTACACAACCAGTGATTATTGTTCTCTGTTGCATGCATTTCACAATAAGCATTGTTTTCGAAAAAGATAACATGAATTTAATGATCAATTGAAATGTTAGAAAGGATTACATGAACAAAATTAGTGAATATTAGAACATTGCCAGTTACAATGAAATTACACAACTAGCTATGATTGTTCTGTCGCAATTTCATAATAAGCCCACTGCTGTGTAACAAATTCTGCCTTGGCAAAATGAAGCCATCAACAACAACAACAACAACAACAACAACAACAACAACAAAGCCTTATCCCACTAGGTGGGGTCGGCTACATGGATCATACGACGTCATTCCGCATTCGTTGATCCATGTTCATGCGATTCGACAAGGTTTTACGCTGGCTGTCGGGGCCTAACACAACCCTCCTCTTTTATCCAAGCTTGGGACCGGCTATAAAACATAGGCGGCAAAATGAAGCCATCAACCCAGCATTAAAATGCTAGAAAGAATGTTCACTAAACTACTGTAAACATGTTCCAATTTTATCGAATGTCTCCCAAGAGACAAAACATACAGTAAACATGTTATAAATTTATTCTTGATAGATACAGTACACCAGGCATCAAGAAGACAAACCAATTACAGACCAACTGCAGAATTGCAAAACATTTCCCTCTCAAAAAAAATTACAAAACATTAGGAAGCATTGGATTTACTAAAAAACAATTTTATCAAAAATAAAAGAACAACAAAAACCTATCTTGTCAAAACACAGTTTGATTCCATGTGTTTGTTGTTTATTAAAAAAAATACTAAAAGATTATGAAGTTTTTGTTTATTTTGATATGTAATATGAAAGGTAGTGAAGAAAGCAGAACCTGGACCGGACAATGATCCGGACAAGTGTCAGGTTTCAGGTTGGACCGGTCGGCCCAGTCGAACCGTCCAGTCGGACCGGATAAGAATAAAATAATATATTAAATTATGTTATCATATCAATGATGTTAAAAATTAATTATATAAAAATAACAATAATAAATCATTAAAAACTAATGTTAAAATAATTACACATTTAATAAATTAAAATCTTAAGAAATTAAATTTTTATATATAAATTTTCTTCTTACTAATTTTTTTTTGTATTACATATCTTTTTCATTTATGTTAGAAGTAATATTATGATTATATATAACTAGATATATAATATAATTGGTGGTTAACTATCTAATGTGAACTTATTAATTATTAGATACTAAATAAAAGAAAATTAAATTTTGTATATTTATAATATTATATATAACTATACTATACTAAGTACTAACTATTATAATATTATTGTATGTTATACATATGACAAAGAAGTTTGTATCCTTCATTCATTAAAAATTTACTTAATATGATAAATATTATATATAATATAATAATATAAAATTAATTTATATTATAATATACATGTATGATATTAAAAATATTGAATAAGATCATAATATATAAGATATAGTTGAAAATATAACAAATACTAACTAAATGAAAGAAGAAAAGAGCAAGTATGTATAGAAACATAGTCCCACATTCATTATAGTAGTAGGATGTGAGCAAATAGACAAGTATTAATAGAGGAGACAAATGGGCCAATATAGAGTTTTATGGAAAAGGTCCATTTTGAATTTTTTCCAAATTTAAAATAATAATTTTATCAGATTATTTAAAAAAAAAAGAAATTAAATTCGGCTGGTTCATTTGAAACGCGGTCCAATCCGGTTCAATCCGATTTTGACCGGTTTTATCTGGTTTTGACCGGCTTTTAACCGATCTAAACCGGTCCAATTACAAGCCCGGTTTTGAGGCTTGTAATAGACCGTTGTGAGGGCCGGTCAGACTGGTCCGGTCCGGCCCTCACAACATTGGGAGGAAGAGAAAATATTTATCACTCAAAAAAAAAGGGAAAAAATATTTCCTCAAACTCAAGACCAATTTTCTTTAGTGTGAAAAAAATAGTTTTCCTTAAAAAAGATTTTTTAATTTCCAAAAAAGGAGAATAAACATTATTCCACTAGTCAAATGAAGACTTCAGACAACAAAAGACAAAAGTCCAAAGTTTGACATCTTACTAATACATATGCAAGTCTTTAAAATTATGATCTGTAACTTGATCAATTCATCAGATAGCAGCCCCTAAGGTTACTTGAGTATGATTTTCTAGAGAATATTGTATATAATGTTTGGCCCCAGAATGTTGATTAGTATACCAAGAACAATACCACAGTGTGAAATATGGACAAGACAACGTTTACAAGCATACATAATTCATTTTTCAAAGGCCTTAAACACCAGCTACTTTAGAGATATGTTTGAAAGGACATATATAGCACCAACAGCTTAAAAAAATCGGATATTGATACAAGCCAAGATTAACCTCGTTTAGCATCCTGTGAAGCTCATCTCTTGCCTCAACAACACGGTCTCTGTCATTGCTGTCCACAACAAAAATAAGGCCTTGTGTGTTCTGGAAATAGTGCCTCCAGAGAGGTCTGATCTGTTATAGTACAACAAGAAAATCATCAGCTATGTGATGAAAAGGTTGTTTCACAAATTAACCATCTGCGTGAACAATCATAGAAGAAACAACTTGACATTGTTCCGTTTTCCGAATGGAGAACAATATTTTGCAGTACTACAATGATGTGCCTTGAATTTTTTTCTAGCGATGATGAGAAAAATTAGAGATATTCATGTACTACAACCACGTTCTAGAAACCACATAATAAATTAAAAAGTAAGCCAACTCTCATTAATAACAACTTCTCTAGTGCAAAAGAATATTGAACAGATAGGTAACAAATTATACCTTGTCCTGACCGCCAACATCCCATACAGTGAAGCTAATGTTTTTGTATTCCACAGTTTCCACATTGAAACCTGATTAAAATACAAAGCAATATTGACAAGACATTCACTGCCATAATGCCCTATTGTGTAAACTTGCTATGAGTAGCACGGTACAAGAATTTTATGCCTAGAAAAAAAAACATGTCTAAACTTGAAAGAAATCTTCAAGTATTCAATCATTAAGAAAAAAACGCTTCTCATGAAATACACGTGATCAATAAAGCAATAGGTAGGAGAATTACCATCGAATCCGATGTTAAGAACATCATTTTACTTTATTTTGAGTTGTTCTCGACAATATTAGTTTGAGAATTAACATCGACTAACCAGGATACTAATGGGCAAGTTGATCTCAATGTTTTCAAACACAATTCTACACAACGCTGCATAATACATATGAAATACTACACTATGCTCGACCAAAAAGAAGAAGAGATCAGCAATCTTCGTGACTATCATCATAATTCAATATTTATAATTTAAACAACAAAGTCATAGATCAGATCCAAAATGGTAAGCAGAATTGGCATGCATAAAGAGATCCTCGTAGGCAAACATTAAGTTCCGGAGAACAACTCACCGATGGTGGGGATGGTGGTGACGATCTCTCCGAGCTTGAGCTTGTAGAGAATGGTCGTCTTACCGGCGGCATCGAGGCCCACCATCAGGATCCTCATCTCCTTCTTCGCAAAGAGGCGGCTAAACAACTTGGTGAACGTGAGCCCCATCGTTAACCCACTGCACAAAAACATAGACATCAGATCAAAACCACAAGCTTCGCAAAACGATATCTCCCCCAAAGATCACAGATCCGTCAAGACGATGCGACCATAAGACGTGTTCGGAGATCCCAAATTCCATTACCAGAGATCTCGATCAAAGGAAGGCGTCTTCCTGAAATTTAAAAACAGAGGTAATCGACGTCGAGATGGATCGATAAGAGAAAACACAAGGGATCGTGGTCAAAGATTACAGTTCTGGATCCAAAATCAACACAGAAGAACGGGAAAAAAATGTAGATCCAGAGGCTTTTACGAAGAAAAGAGAGGAAGATGAAGGAAAATTGGAAGAAGATGACCTCCTTTGGGGATCGCCGAGATCGATCCGCCTCCTTTTTCTCCTCGACGACGAGAGAGCAACAATTTAGTGGGAGTTGAAATGGGAGAGGTGGGTGTATATAAATAGGCCAGCTGGTTCAGAATTGTATTACAGTGCATTTGTATTTGTATAGATTAAAAAGAGTGATTCAAGGGGGCGTCTCTTCGTGGTGAAGCAAAACCGAGTTCCACAGGCGACTAACTCTGAATTCAACTACGCTATTTTAATTCAATATTTTGTAAATAATACTAATAATGGTTAAGGTTTATTAGTATATGATACAATATAAATATAAGAATTTTTCAGAATAAAATAAAATTGTCATTTTACTGACGCCATATAAATTTAATTCTATTCGTCATATATTTTAGATTTAAATTTGTGTTTATAAAATTCATAGAAAGAATCACACCATTTATGTAGATGATGACACAATAACTAAACACTTTTCATATATATATATATATATATATATATATATATATATATATCCAACCTAATTCAGTTTTAAGTTTGATATATTTCGAAACGAGATTAAGTTATCAAATTCCTAAATCATTGCTCAAACCAAGTGCCTCTAAACTTGACTATTAAGGAAACGTTTGGAATGAGAATATGAGTTGGATTATGGTATTCTCCTCACATTTATCATCCAAACATCACTTACATTAATTTATGGGGTTCATAAGTAATTATTGTATGAACACTCAAAAAATTGAATTTTTTGTGTTCTTTGTCTAGTAAGTAGGGGTACTCAGCGGGTCGGATCGACTCGCGAACCTGATGACCCAACCCGATTGGTTTGGGTCGAGTACGAGTCAAAATTTTTTTACTTAAGTCGACCCCACCCAACTCGAACAACCTGAATTTTTTTTAATTTTTTAATTTTTAGCTTATATTTTGTATAAAAAATAAAATAAAATATTTTAAACATGCAAAATAATATTTAAATGTTTAACACATTATTTTATATTTATAAATAAATATTATATAATACTTTTTATATTAAAATAATTGGAAAAAAAGAAAAATAGACCCAACTAAATTGGATTGAATCGGGGTCAAGTCGAGTTTGGCCAACTCGTGAACACCTCTACTAGTAAGAACATCTTGCCCTAACGAAGTTAAACAAAGAGAGAAAGTATGATATTAAAAACTTGCTCTAAAACAAATTATTTTATACCA